>OY747110.1:7500-5952700 GCA_963556455.1 Epiblema foenella
AACCTAACCTAACCTAACCTAACCTAACCTAACCTAACCTAACCTAACCTAACCTAACCTAACCTAACCTAACCTAACCTAACCTAACCTAACCTAACCTAACCTAACCTAACCTAACCTAACCTAACCTAACCTAACCTAACCTAACCTAACCTAACCTAACCTAACCTAACCTAACCTAACCTAACCTAACCTAACCTAACCTAACCTAACCTAACCTAACCTAACCTAACCTAACCTAACCTAACCTAACCTAACCTAACCTAACCTAACCTAACCTAACCTAACCTAACCTAACCTAACCTAACCTAACCTAACCTAACCTAACCTAACCTAACCTAACCTAACCTAACCTAACCTAACCTAACCTAACCTAACCTAACCTAACCTAACCTAACCTAACCTAACCTAACCTAACCTAACCTAACCTAACCTAACCTAACCTAACCTAACCTAACCTAACCTAACCTAACCTAACCTAACCTAACCTAACCTAACCTAACCTAACCTAACCTAACCTAACCTAACCTAACCTAACCTAACCTAACCTAACCTAACCTAACCTAACC
The DNA here is from genome assembly GCA_963556455.1 of Epiblema foenella. Classification (NCBI taxonomy): domain Eukaryota; kingdom Metazoa; phylum Arthropoda; class Insecta; order Lepidoptera; family Tortricidae; genus Epiblema; species Epiblema foenella. The sequence continues at coordinate 8,070 of OY747110.1, forward strand.
TAACCTAACCTAACCTAACCTAACCTAACCTAACCTAACCTAACCTAACCTAACCTAACCTAACCTAACCTAACCTAACCTAACCTAACCTAACCTAACCTAACCTAACCTAACCTAACCTAACCTAACCTAACCTAACCTAACCTAACCTAACCTAACCTAACCTAACCTAACCTAACCTAACCTAACCTAACCTAACCTAACCTAACCTAACCTAACCTAACCTAACCTAACCTAACCTAACCTAACCTAACCTAACCTAACCTAACCTAACCTAACCTAACCTAACCTAACCTAACCTAACCTAACCTAACCTAACCTAACCTAACCTAACCTAACCTAACCTAACCTAACCTAACCTAACCTAACCTAACCTAACCTAACCTAACCTAACCTAACCTAACCTAACCTAACCTAACCTAACCTAACCTAACCTAACCTAACCTAACCTAACCTAACCTAACCTAACCTAACCTAACCTAACCTAACCTAACCTAACCTAACCTAACCTAACCTAACCTAACCTAACCTAACCTAACCTAACCTAACCTAACCTAACCTAACCTAACCTAACCTAACCTAACCTAACCTAACCTAACCTAACCTAACCTAACCTAACCTAACCTAACCTAACCTAACCTAACCTAACCTAACCTAACCTAACCTAACCTAACCTAACCTAACCTAACCTAACCTAACCTAACCTAACCTAACCTAACCTAACCTAACCTAACCTAACCTAACCTAACCTAACCTAACCTAACCTAACCTAACCTAACCTAACCTAACCTAACCTAACCTAACCTAACCTAACCTAACCTAACCTAACCTAACCTAACCTAACCTAACCTAACCTAACCTAACCTAACCTAACCTAACCTAACCTAACCTAACCTAACCTAACCTAACCTAACCTAACCTAACCTAACCTAACCTAACCTAACCTAACCTAACCTAACCTAACCTAACCTAACCTAACCTAACCTAACCTAACCTAACCTAACCTAACCTAACCTAACCTAACCTAACCTAACCTAACCTAACCTAACCTAACCTAACCTAACCTAACCTAACCTAACCTAACCTAACCTAACCTAACCTAACCTAACCTAACCTAACCTAACCTAACCTAACCTAACCTAACCTAACCTAACCTAACCTAACCTAACCTAACCTAACCTAACCTAACCTAACCTAACCTAACCTAACCTAACCTAACCTAACCTAACCTAACCTAACCTAACCTAACCTAACCTAACCTAACCTAACCTAACCTAACCTAACCTAACCTAACCTAACCTAACCTAACCTAACCTAACCTAACCTAACCTAACCTAACCTAACCTAACCTAACCTAACCTAACCTAACCTAACCTAACCTAACCTAACCTAACCTAACCTAACCTAACCTAACCTAACCTAACCTAACCTAACCTAACCTAACCTAACCTAACCTAACCTAACCTAACCTAACCTAACCTAACCTAACCTAACCTAACCTAACCTAACCTAACCTAACCTAACCTAACCTAACCTAACCTAACCTAACCTAACCTAACCTAACCTAACCTAACCTTTTTTTTTTTTTTTGACTCAGAGAAATGCATGGAATTGCATACCACTACGTAACCTAAGGCTCCGGGGGAGAACCAGAAATTACGCATTGGTTATGTGGGGCTCTCCAGTCCAGAAGGGACTAGCCTACCCACTAAAACTCTGGGATGCTACCCTCACGTGCCTTGGTGGTGATGCCATGGGATCGCGAACATTCTACCACGACGTCACCGGCACCTTCGCCCTAGGGCGAACCCTCTCCGAAAAAGCACACTGCAGCATGAACAGTGTGCTTTCCCTCACCTGGTTCCCTAAACCCCCGGGGAACCTGGGACCGGCACCAGACACACGGTGTCCCGGTCCCACCCTCACGGCACCGGGAGGGCAAATACCCCTACCCCGGTGCACCACCGCTACGGGAGGACAAACGCCCCTACCCCGTAGCACTCCTCGACAGGCCGCGGGAGAACAAATGCCCCTACCCCGCAACCACGCCGCATCCGATCCGGTTCTAGGCCCTCTGCCAACCGGAATCGGAGCGGCCACCTCGCAACGGCACAGGTCCCTAGTTACCCTGTCCGCAGTGCCCCCCAAACAGGCAACGGGAGGACAAAAGCCCCTACCCCGCCTCCTGACCCTCACCGCCGCATCTGGGGAGCCTTGCGACTCCCTGATGCGGAACCCCCCATCCCCCCCTGTCAGGTTATTGGTAGCATCGGCAGGTGATCACTTAGGGTCCACTAAATGATCACCTGCCGTTGCCTCCAGGGCGCACCGGCCTGGACTCTTCCCTTTACCGCGGATCAACCGGATCAAGGGGAATTGGAAGAGCCCAGACACTCGAGGAGGTTACCTGACATAGCGCCCCAACCTAACCTAACCTAACCTAACCTAACCTAACCTAACCTAACCTAACCTAACCTAACCTAACCTAACCTAACCTAACCTAACCTAACCTAACCTAACCTAACCTAACCTAACCTAACCTAACCTAACCTAACCTAACCTAACCTAACCTAACCTAACCTAACCTAACCTAACCTAACCTAACCTAACCTAACCTAACCTAACCTAACCTAACCTAACCTAACCTAACCTAACCTAACCTAACCTAACCTAACCTAACCTAACCTAACCTAACCTAACCTAACCTAACCTAACCTAACCTAACCTAACCTAACCTAACCTAACCTAACCTAACCTAACCTAACCTAACCTAACCTAACCTAACCTAACCTAACCTAACCTAACCTAACCTAACCTAACCTAACCTAACCTAACCTAACCTAACCTAACCTAACCTAACCTAACCTAACCTAACCTAACCTAACCTAACCTAACCTAACCTAACCTAACCTAACCTAACCTAACCTAACCTAACCTAACCTAACCTAACCTAACCTAACCTAACCTAACCTAACCTAACCTAACCTAACCTAACCTAACCTAACCTAACCTAACCTAACCTAACCTAACCTAACCTAACCTAACCTAACCTAACCTAACCTAACCTAACCTAACCTAACCTAACCTAACCTAACCTAACCTAACCTAACCTAACCTAACCTAACCTAACCTAACCTAACCTAACCTAACCTAACCTAACCTAACCTAACCTAACCTAACCTAACCTAACCTAACCTAACCTAACCTAACCTAACCTAACCTAACCTAACCTAACCTAACCTAACCTAACCTAACCTAACCTAACCTAACCTAACCTAACCTAACCTAACCTAACCTAACCTAACCTAACCTAACCTAACCTAACCTAACCTAACCTAACCTAACCTAACCTAACCTAACCTAACCTAACCTAACCTAACCTAACCTAACCTAACCTAACCTAACCTAACCTAACCTAACCTAACCTAACCTAACCTAACCTAACCTAACCTAACCTAACCTAACCTAACCTAACCTAACCTAACCTAACCTAACCTAACCTAACCTAACCTAACCTAACCTAACCTAACCTAACCTAACCTAACCTAACCTAACCTAACCTAACCTAACCTAACCTAACCTAACCTAACCTAACCTAACCTAACCTAACCTAACCTAACCTAACCTAACCTAACCTAACCTAACCTAACCTAACCTAACCTAACCTAACCTAACCTAACCTAACCTAACCTAACCTAACCTAACCTAACCTAACCTAACCTAACCTAACCTAACCTAACCTAACCTAACCTAACCTAACCTAACCTAACCTAACCTAACCTAACCTAACCTAACCTAACCTAACCTAACCTAACCTAACCTAACCTAACCTAACCTAACCTAACCTAACCTAACCTAACCTAACCTAACCTAACCTAACCTAACCTAACCTAACCTAACCTAACCTAACCTAACCTAACCTAACCTAACCTAACCTAACCTAACCTAACCTAACCTAACCTAACCTAACCTAACCTAACCTAACCTAACCTAACCTAACCTAACCTAACCTAACCTAACCTAACCTAACCTAACCTAACCTAACCTAACCTAACCTAACCTAACCTAACCTAACCTAACCTAACCTAACCTAACCTAACCTAACCTAACCTAACCTAACCTAACCTAACCTAACCTAACCTAACCTAACCTAACCTAACCTAACCTAACCTAACCTAACCTAACCTAACCTAACCTAACCTAACCTAACCTAACCTAACCTAACCTAACCTAACCTAACCTAACCTAACCTAACCTAACCTAACCTAACCTAACCTAACCTAACCTAACCTAACCTAACCTAACCTAACCTAACCTAACCTAACCTAACCTAACCTAACCTAACCTAACCTAACCTAACCTAACCTAACCTAACCTAACCTAACCTAACCTAACCTAACCTAACCTAACCTAACCTAACCTAACCTAACCTAACCTAACCTAACCTAACCTAACCTAACCTAACCTAACCTAACCTAACCTAACCTACCTTTTGACCTAAATTTTTTGACCTAAAATTTTTTGACCTAACTTTTGACCTAACTTTTAAACGGTTCGAGTTAGCTCAAAAATAATATCATTTTTGAGCAATTCACACCCTATGGGTGTGAGTTATTCGAGATTAGCTGAAAATGACACCTCGTTTGACAAAACAAAATCTGACAATTTGTCAAAATCTGACAGTCTGGCAGACAACTTTTAAACGGTTTGAGTTAGCTGAAAAATAATGCCATTTTTGAGCAATTCACACCTTTGGTGTGAGTTATTCGAGATTAATTAAAAACGACACCTCGTTTGTCAAAATCTGACAGTTTTTTTTAAATTTCACTAACTTGACACTTTCTGTCAAATAAAGTGTGTCATATTATCAATTTCCAACTAATAAATGCATTTTCAATAAAAAACAAAAATTGTCAAAAAACTGTCAAATTTACGAAATTTGACAGATTTGACTATCTTAGCACTCATATAGTAAGTTGTACCATCGAATTCAACAATGTCAAAAAACTGTCAAAATTTACTAATTTGACACTTTCTGTCAAATAAAGTATGTCATATCATCAATTTCTACGTAATAAATGCATTTACATTAAAAAATAAAAACTGTCAAAAAACTGTCATACAAACAATATTATGTCAATTCACATTGTCAAATTCATCATAAAACAGAAATTACAACAAAACAAAGAAAAAAAAATTTTGGTCAAGCGCGAGTCGGATTTTAGTTTCCCCATACATTTTGAGACTCAGCGCCTGATGAAAGCAACAGGCAATTTTTCCGAACTTTAAAAATCATTATCTCAGAAACGGTAAGAGATAGATAAAAATGGACTTCATTTTTGGGCTGTCGGCACCACGAAGTAGGTGCACGAGTGAAATGCAAACTCATGGAAATGATTTTTTTCAAAATTTTTTGACGACTTTTTTATATGGCCAAAAAATCTAACCCAGGTCTAAAATCTTTATTTATTATCCGATTTCGATAAAAAAAAAACCGTTTCTAGAGAATCAAAAAGTAATAGGTTCAACGCTGGTTCCAGCCAGAAAGCGTTGTAACTTTTTTTTAAAAAAAATAAAAACACTTTTTTTTGTATGGCAGCTACCAGAAGGGGGGGGATTCCCACCCCTAAAGGGGGGTCCAGAATTTAGATCCCCTTTAGAAACCCTTATATTCTGAATTTGAGCCAATTCTACCGAAGGACGATCCCTTAACCTAACCTAACCTAACCTAACCTAACCTAACCTAACCTAACCTAACCTAACCTAACCTAACCTAACCTAACCTAACCTAACCTAACCTAACCTAACCTAACCTAACCTAACCTAACCTAACCTAACCTAACCTAACCTAACCTAACCTAACCTAACCTAACCTAACCTAACCTAACCTAACCTAACCTAACCTAACCTAACCTAACCTAACCTAACCTAACCTAACCTAACCTAACCTAACCTAACCTAACCTAACCTAACCTAACCTAACCTAACCTAACCTAACCTAACCTAACCTAACCTAACCTAACCTAACCTAACCTAACCTAACCTAACCTAACCTAACCTAACCTAACCTAACCTAACCTAACCTAACCTAACCTAACCTAACCTAACCTAACCTAACCTAACCTAACCTAACCTAACCTAACCTAACCTAACCTAACCTAACCTAACCTAACCTAACCTAACCTAACCTAACCTAACCTAACCTAACCTAACCTAACCTAACCTAACCTAACCTAACCTAACCTAACCTAACCTAACCTAACCTAACCTAACCTAACCTAACCTAACCTAACCTAACCTAACCTAACCTAACCTAACCTAACCTAACCTAACCTAACCTAACCTAACCTAACCTAACCTAACCTAACCTAACCTAACCTAACCTAACCTAACCTAACCTAACCTAACCTAACCTAACCTAACCTAACCTAACCTAACCTAACCTAACCTAACCTAACCTAACCTAACCTAACCTAACCTAACCTAACCTAACCTAACCTAACCTAACCTAACCTAACCTAACCTAACCTAACCTAACCTAACCTAACCTAACCTAACCTAACCTAACCTAACCTAACCTAACCTAACCTAACCTAACCTAACCTAACCTAACCTAACCTAACCTAACCTAACCTAACCTAACCTAACCTAACCTAACCTAACCTAACCTAACCTAACCTAACCTAACCTAACCTAACCTAACCTAACCTAACCTAACCTAACCTAACCTAACCTAACCTAACCTAACCTAACCTAACCTAACCTAACCTAACCTAACCTAACCTAACCTAACCTAACCTAACCTAACCTAACCTAACCTAACCTAACCTAACCTAACCTAACCTAACCTAACCTAACCTAACCTAACCTAACCTAACCTAACCTAACCTAACCTAACCTAACCTAACCTAACCTAACCTAACCTAACCTAACCTAACCTAACCTAACCTAACCTAACCTAACCTAACCTAACCTAACCTAACCTAACCTAACCTAACCTAACCTAACCTAACCTAACCTAACCTAACCTAACCTAACCTAACCTAACCTAACCTAACCTAACCTAACCTAACCTAACCTAACCTAACCTAACCTAACCTAACCTAACCTAACCTAACCTAACCTAACCTAACCTAACCTAACCTAACCTAACCTAACCTAACCTAACCTAACCTAACCTAACCTAACCTAACCTAACCTAACCTAACCTAACCTAACCTAACCTAACCTAACCTAACCTAACCTAACCTAACCTAACCTAACCTAACCTAACCTAACCTAACCTAACCTAACCTAACCTAACCTAACCTAACCTAACCTAACCTAACCTAACCTAACCTAACCTAACCTAACCTAACCTAACCTAACCTAACCTAACCTAACCTAACCTAACCTAACCTAACCTAACCTAACCTAACCTAACCTAACCTAACCTAACCTAACCTAACCTAACCTAACCTAACCTAACCTAACCTAACCTAACCTAACCTAACCTAACCTAACCTAACCTAACCTAACCTAACCTAACCTAACCTAACCTAACCTAACCTAACCTAACCTAACCTAACCTAACCTAACCTAACCTAACCTAACCTAACCTAACCTAACCTAACCTAACCTAACCTAACCTAACCTAACCTAACCTAACCTAACCTAACCTAACCTAACCTAACCTAACCTAACCTAACCTAACCTAACCTAACCTAACCTAACCTAACCTAACCTAACCTAACCTAACCTAACCTAACCTAACCTAACCTAACCTAACCTAACCTAACCTAACCTAACCTAACCTAACCTAACCTAACCTAACCTAACCTAACCTAACCTAACCTAACCTAACCTAACCTAACCTAACCTAACCTAACCTAACCTAACCTAACCTAACCTAACCTAACCTAACCTAACCTAACCTAACCTAACCTAACCTAACCTAACCTAACCTAACCTAACCTAACCTAACCTAACCTAACCTAACCTAACCTAACCTAACCTAACCTAACCTAACCTAACCTAACCTAACCTAACCTAACCTAACCTAACCTAACCTAACCTAACCTAACCTAACCTAACCTAACCTAACCTAACCTAACCTAACCTAACCTAACCTAACCTAACCTAACCTAACCTAACCTAACCTAACCTAACCTAACCTAACCTAACCTAACCTAACCTAACCTAACCTAACCTAACCTAACCTAACCTAACCTAACCTAACCTAACCTAACCTAACCTAACCTAACCTAACCTAACCTAACCTAACCTAACCTAACCTAACCTAACCTAACCTAACCTAACCTAACCTAACCTAACCTAACCTAACCTAACCTAACCTAACCTAACCTAACCTAACCTAACCTAACCTAACCTAACCTAACCTAACCTAACCTAACCTAACCTAACCTTTTTTTTTTTTTTTGACTCAGAGAAATGCATGGAATTGCATACCACTACGTAACCTAAGGCTCCGGGGGAGAACCAGAAATTACGCATTGGTTATGTGGGGCTCTCCAGTCCAGAAGGGACTAGCCTACCCACTAAAACTCTGGGATGCTACCCTCACGTGCCTTGGTGGTGATGCCATGGGATCGCGAACATTCTACCACGACGTCACCGGCACCTTCGCCCTAGGGCGAACCCTCTCCGAAAAAGCACACTGCAGCATGAACAGTGTGCTTTCCCTCACCTGGTTCCCTAAACCCCCGGGGAACCTGGGACCGGCACCAGACACACGGTGTCCCGGTCCCACCCTCACGGCACCGGGAGGGCAAATACCCCTACCCCGGTGCACCACCGCTACGGGAGGACAAACGCCCCTACCCCGTAGCACTCCTCGACAGGCCGCGGGAGAACAAATGCCCCTACCCCGCAACCACGCCGCATCCGATCCGGTTCTAGGCCCTCTGCCAACCGGAATCGGAGCGGCCACCTCGCAACGGCACAGGTCCCTAGTTACCCTGTCCGCAGTGCCCCCCAAACAGGCAACGGGAGGACAAAAGCCCCTACCCCGCCTCCTGACCCTCACCGCCGCATCTGGGGAGCCTTGCGACTCCCTGATGCGGAACCCCCCATCCCCCCCTGTCAGGTTATTGGTAGCATCGGCAGGTGATCACTTAGGGTCCACTAAATGATCACCTGCCGTTGCCTCCAGGGCGCACCGGCCTGGACTCTTCCCTTTACCGCGGATCAACCGGATCAAGGGGAATTGGAAGAGCCCAGACACTCGAGGAGGTTACCTGACATAGCGCCCCAACCTAACCTAACCTAACCTAACCTAACCTAACCTAACCTAACCTAACCTAACCTAACCTAACCTAACCTAACCTAACCTAACCTAACCTAACCTAACCTAACCTAACCTAACCTAACCTAACCTAACCTAACCTAACCTAACCTAACCTAACCTAACCTAACCTAACCTAACCTAACCTAACCTAACCTAACCTAACCTAACCTAACCTAACCTAACCTAACCTAACCTAACCTAACCTAACCTAACCTAACCTAACCTAACCTAACCTAACCTAACCTAACCTAACCTAACCTAACCTAACCTAACCTAACCTAACCTAACCTAACCTAACCTAACCTAACCTAACCTAACCTAACCTAACCTAACCTAACCTAACCTAACCTAACCTAACCTAACCTAACCTAACCTAACCTAACCTAACCTAACCTAACCTAACCTAACCTAACCTAACCTAACCTAACCTAACCTAACCTAACCTAACCTAACCTAACCTAACCTAACCTAACCTAACCTAACCTAACCTAACCTAACCTAACCTAACCTAACCTAACCTAACCTAACCTAACCTAACCTAACCTAACCTAACCTAACCTAACCTAACCTAACCTAACCTAACCTAACCTAACCTAACCTAACCTAACCTAACCTAACCTAACCTAACCTAACCTAACCTAACCTAACCTAACCTAACCTAACCTAACCTAACCTAACCTAACCTAACCTAACCTAACCTAACCTAACCTAACCTAACCTAACCTAACCTAACCTAACCTAACCTAACCTAACCTAACCTAACCTAACCTAACCTAACCTAACCTAACCTAACCTAACCTAACCTAACCTAACCTAACCTAACCTAACCTAACCTAACCTAACCTAACCTAACCTAACCTAACCTAACCTAACCTAACCTAACCTAACCTAACCTAACCTAACCTAACCTAACCTAACCTAACCTAACCTAACCTAACCTAACCTAACCTAACCTAACCTAACCTAACCTAACCTAACCTAACCTAACCTAACCTAACCTAACCTAACCTAACCTAACCTAACCTAACCTAACCTAACCTAACCTAACCTAACCTAACCTAACCTAACCTAACCTAACCTAACCTAACCTAACCTAACCTAACCTAACCTAACCTAACCTAACCTAACCTAACCTAACCTAACCTAACCTAACCTAACCTAACCTAACCTAACCTAACCTAACCTAACCTAACCTAACCTAACCTAACCTAACCTAACCTAACCTAACCTAACCTAACCTAACCTAACCTAACCTAACCTAACCTAACCTAACCTAACCTAACCTAACCTAACCTAACCTAACCTAACCTAACCTAACCTAACCTAACCTAACCTAACCTAACCTAACCTAACCTAACCTAACCTAACCTAACCTAACCTAACCTAACCTAACCTAACCTAACCTAACCTAACCTAACCTAACCTAACCTAACCTAACCTAACCTAACCTAACCTAACCTAACCTAACCTAACCTAACCTAACCTAACCTAACCTAACCTAACCTAACCTAACCTAACCTAACCTAACCTAACCTAACCTAACCTAACCTAACCTAACCTAACCTAACCTAACCTAACCTAACCTAACCTAACCTAACCTAACCTAACCTAACCTAACCTAACCTAACCTAACCTAACCTAACCTAACCTAACCTAACCTAACCTAACCTAACCTAACCTAACCTAACCTAACCTAACCTAACCTAACCTAACCTAACCTAACCTAACCTAACCTAACCTAACCTAACCTAACCTAACCTAACCTAACCTAACCTAACCTAACCTAACCTAACCTAACCTAACCTAACCTAACCTAACCTAACCTAACCTAACCTAACCTAACCTAACCTAACCTAACCTAACCTAACCTAACCTAACCTAACCTAACCTAACCTAACCTAACCTAACCTAACCTAACCTAACCTAACCTAACCTAACCTAACCTAACCTAACCTAACCTAACCTAACCTAACCTAACCTAACCTAACCTAACCTAACCTAACCTAACCTAACCTAACCTACCTTTTGACCTAAATTTTTTGACCTAAAATTTTTTGACCTAACTTTTGACCTAACTTTTAAACGGTTCGAGTTAGCTCAAAAATAATATCATTTTTGAGCAATTCACACCCTATGGGTGTGAGTTATTCGAGATTAGCTGAAAATGACACCTCGTTTGACAAAATCTGACAATTTGTCAAAATCTGACAGTCTGGCAGACAACTTTTAAACGGTTTGAGTTAGCTGAAAAATAATGCCATTTTTGAGCAATTCACACCTTTGGTGTGAGTTATTCGAGATTAATTAAAAACGACACCTCGTTTGTCAAAATCTGACAGTTTTTTTTAAATTTCACTAACTTGACACTTTCTGTCAAATAAAGTGTGTCATATTATCAATTTCCAACTAATAAATGCATTTTCAATAAAAAACAAAAATTGTCAAAAAACTGTCAAATTTACGAAATTTGACAGATTTGACTATCTTAGCACTCATATAGTAAGTTGTACCATCGAATTCAACAATGTCAAAAAACTGTCAAAATTTACTAATTTGACACTTTCTGTCAAATAAAGTATGTCATATCATCAATTTCTACGTAATAAATGCATTTACATTAAAAAATAAAAACTGTCAAAAAACTGTCATACAAACAATATTATGTCAATTCACATTGTCAAATTCATCATAAAACAGAAATTACAACAAAACAAAGAAAAAAAAATTTTGGTCAAGCGCGAGTCGGATTTTAGTTTCCCCATACATTTTGAGACTCAGCGCCTGATGAAAGCAACAGGCAATTTTTCCGAACTTTAAAAATCATTATCTCAGAAACGGTAAGAGATAGATAAAAATGGACTTCATTTTTGGGCTGTCGGCACCACGAAGTAGGTGCACGAGTGAAATGCAAACTCATGGAAATGATTTTTTTCAAAATTTTTTGACGACTTTTTTATATGGCCAAAAAATCTAACCCAGGTCTAAAATCTTTATTTATTATCCGATTTCGATAAAAAAAAAACCGTTTCTAGAGAATCAAAAAGTAATAGGTTCAACGCTGGTTCCAGCCAGAAAGCGTTGTAACTTTTTTTTAAAAAAAATAAAAACACTTTTTTTTGTATGGCAGCTACCAGAAGGGGGGGGATTCCCACCCCTAAAGGGGGGTCCAGAATTTAGATCCCCTTTAGAAACCCTTATATTCTGAATTTGAGCCAATTCTACCGAAGGACGATCCCTTAACCTAACCTAACCTAACCTAACCTAACCTAACCTAACCTAACCTAACCTAACCTAACCTAACCTAACCTAACCTAACCTAACCTAACCTAACCTAACCTAACCTAACCTAACCTAACCTAACCTAACCTAACCTAACCTAACCTAACCTAACCTAACCTAACCTAACCTAACCTAACCTAACCTAACCTAACCTAACCTAACCTAACCTAACCTAACCTAACCTAACCTAACCTAACCTAACCTAACCTAACCTAACCTAACCTAACCTAACCTAACCTAACCTAACCTAACCTAACCTAACCTAACCTAACCTAACCTAACCTAACCTAACCTAACCTAACCTAACCTAACCTAACCTAACCTAACCTAACCTAACCTAACCTAACCTAACCTAACCTAACCTAACCTAACCTAACCTAACCTAACCTAACCTAACCTAACCTAACCTAACCTAACCTAACCTAACCTAACCTAACCTAACCTAACCTAACCTAACCTAACCTAACCTAACCTAACCTAACCTAACCTAACCTAACCTAACCTAACCTAACCTAACCTAACCTAACCTAACCTAACCTAACCTAACCTAACCTAACCTAACCTAACCTAACCTAACCTAACCTAACCTAACCTAACCTAACCTAACCTAACCTAACCTAACCTAACCTAACCTAACCTAACCTAACCTAACCTAACCTAACCTAACCTAACCTAACCTAACCTAACCTAACCTAACCTAACCTAACCTAACCTAACCTAACCTAACCTAACCTAACCTAACCTAACCTAACCTAACCTAACCTAACCTAACCTAACCTAACCTAACCTAACCTAACCTAACCTAACCTAACCTAACCTAACCTAACCTAACCTAACCTAACCTAACCTAACCTAACCTAACCTAACCTAACCTAACCTAACCTAACCTAACCTAACCTAACCTAACCTAACCTAACCTAACCTAACCTAACCTAACCTAACCTAACCTAACCTAACCTAACCTAACCTAACCTAACCTAACCTAACCTAACCTAACCTAACCTAACCTAACCTAACCTAACCTAACCTAACCTAACCTAACCTAACCTAACCTAACCTAACCTAACCTAACCTAACCTAACCTAACCTAACCTAACCTAACCTAACCTAACCTAACCTAACCTAACCTAACCTAACCTAACCTAACCTAACCTAACCTAACCTAACCTAACCTAACCTAACCTAACCTAACCTAACCTAACCTAACCTAACCTAACCTAACCTAACCTAACCTAACCTAACCTAACCTAACCTAACCTAACCTAACCTAACCTAACCTAACCTAACCTAACCTAACCTAACCTAACCTAACCTAACCTAACCTAACCTAACCTAACCTAACCTAACCTAACCTAACCTAACCTAACCTAACCTAACCTAACCTAACCTAACCTAACCTAACCTAACCTAACCTAACCTAACCTAACCTAACCTAACCTAACCTAACCTAACCTAACCTAACCTAACCTAACCTAACCTAACCTAACCTAACCTAACCTAACCTAACCTAACCTAACCTAACCTAACCTAACCTAACCTAACCTAACCTAACCTAACCTAACCTAACCTAACCTAACCTAACCTAACCTAACCTAACCTAACCTAACCTAACCTAACCTAACCTAACCTAACCTAACCTAACCTAACCTAACCTAACCTAACCTAACCTAACCTAACCTAACCTAACCTAACCTAACCTAACCTAACCTAACCTAACCTAACCTAACCTAACCTAACCTAACCTAACCTAACCTAACCTAACCTAACCTAACCTAACCTAACCTAACCTAACCTAACCTAACCTAACCTAACCTAACCTAACCTAACCTAACCTAACCTAACCTAACCTAACCTAACCTAACCTAACCTAACCTAACCTAACCTAACCTAACCTAACCTAACCTAACCTAACCTAACCTAACCTAACCTAACCTAACCTAACCTAACCTAACCTAACCTAACCTAACCTAACCTAACCTAACCTAACCTAACCTAACCTAACCTAACCTAACCTAACCTAACCTAACCTAACCTAACCTAACCTAACCTAACCTAACCTAACCTAACCTAACCTAACCTAACCTAACCTAACCTAACCTAACCTAACCTAACCTAACCTAACCTAACCTAACCTAACCTAACCTAACCTAACCTAACCTAACCTAACCTAACCTAACCTAACCTAACCTAACCTAACCTAACCTAACCTAACCTAACCTAACCTAACCTAACCTAACCTAACCTAACCTAACCTAACCTAACCTAACCTAACCTAACCTAACCTAACCTAACCTAACCTAACCTAACCTAACCTAACCTAACCTAACCTAACCTAACCTAACCTAACCTAACCTAACCTAACCTAACCTAACCTAACCTAACCTAACCTAACCTAACCTAACCTAACCTAACCTAACCTAACCTAACCTAACCTAACCTAACCTAACCTAACCTAACCTAACCTAACCTAACCTAACCTAACCTAACCTAACCTAACCTAACCTAACCTAACCTAACCTAACCTAACCTAACCTAACCTAACCTAACCTAACCTAACCTAACCTAACCTAACCTAACCTAACCTAACCTAACCTAACCTAACCTAACCTAACCTAACCTAACCTAACCTAACCTAACCTAACCTAACCTTTTTTTTTTTTTTTTGACTCAGAGAAATGCATGGAATTGCATACCACTACGTAACCTAAGGCTCCGGGGGAGAACCAGAAATTACGCATTGGTTATGTGGGGCTCTCCAGTCCAGAAGGGACTAGCCTACCCACTAAAACTCTGGGATGCTACCCTCACGTGCCTTGGTGGTGATGCCATGGGATCGCGAACATTCTACCACGACGTCACCGGCACCTTCGCCCTAGGGCGAACCCTCTCCGAAAAAGCACACTGCAGCATGAACAGTGTGCTTTCCCTCACCTGGTTCCCTAAACCCCCGGGGAACCTGGGACCGGCACCAGACACACGGTGTCCCGGTCCCACCCTCACGGCACCGGGAGGGCAAATACCCCTACCCCGGTGCACCACCGCTACGGGAGGACAAACGCCCCTACCCCGTAGCACTCCTCGACAGGCCGCGGGAGAACAAATGCCCCTACCCCGCAACCACGCCGCATCCGATCCGGTTCTAGGCCCTCTGCCAACCGGAATCGGAGCGGCCACCTCGCAACGGCACAGGTCCCTAGTTACCCTGTCCGCAGTGCCCCCCAAACAGGCAACGGGAGGACAAAAGCCCCTACCCCGCCTCCTGACCCTCACCGCCGCATCTGGGGAGCCTTGCGACTCCCTGATGCGGAACCCCCCATCCCCCCCTGTCAGGTTATTGGTAGCATCGGCAGGTGATCACTTAGGGTCCACTAAATGATCACCTGCCGTTGCCTCCAGGGCGCACCGGCCTGGACTCTTCCCTTTACCGCGGATCAACCGGATCAAGGGGAATTGGAAGAGCCCAGACACTCGAGGAGGTTACCTGACATAGCGCCCCAACCTAACCTAACCTAACCTAACCTAACCTAACCTAACCTAACCTAACCTAACCTAACCTAACCTAACCTAACCTAACCTAACCTAACCTAACCTAACCTAACCTAACCTAACCTAACCTAACCTAACCTAACCTAACCTAACCTAACCTAACCTAACCTAACCTAACCTAACCTAACCTAACCTAACCTAACCTAACCTAACCTAACCTAACCTAACCTAACCTAACCTAACCTAACCTAACCTAACCTAACCTAACCTAACCTAACCTAACCTAACCTAACCTAACCTAACCTAACCTAACCTAACCTAACCTAACCTAACCTAACCTAACCTAACCTAACCTAACCTAACCTAACCTAACCTAACCTAACCTAACCTAACCTAACCTAACCTAACCTAACCTAACCTAACCTAACCTAACCTAACCTAACCTAACCTAACCTAACCTAACCTAACCTAACCTAACCTAACCTAACCTAACCTAACCTAACCTAACCTAACCTAACCTAACCTAACCTAACCTAACCTAACCTAACCTAACCTAACCTAACCTAACCTAACCTAACCTAACCTAACCTAACCTAACCTAACCTAACCTAACCTAACCTAACCTAACCTAACCTAACCTAACCTAACCTAACCTAACCTAACCTAACCTAACCTAACCTAACCTAACCTAACCTAACCTAACCTAACCTAACCTAACCTAACCTAACCTAACCTAACCTAACCTAACCTAACCTAACCTAACCTAACCTAACCTAACCTAACCTAACCTAACCTAACCTAACCTAACCTAACCTAACCTAACCTAACCTAACCTAACCTAACCTAACCTAACCTAACCTAACCTAACCTAACCTAACCTAACCTAACCTAACCTAACCTAACCTAACCTAACCTAACCTAACCTAACCTAACCTAACCTAACCTAACCTAACCTAACCTAACCTAACCTAACCTAACCTAACCTAACCTAACCTAACCTAACCTAACCTAACCTAACCTAACCTAACCTAACCTAACCTAACCTAACCTAACCTAACCTAACCTAACCTAACCTAACCTAACCTAACCTAACCTAACCTAACCTAACCTAACCTAACCTAACCTAACCTAACCTAACCTAACCTAACCTAACCTAACCTAACCTAACCTAACCTAACCTAACCTAACCTAACCTAACCTAACCTAACCTAACCTAACCTAACCTAACCTAACCTAACCTAACCTAACCTAACCTAACCTAACCTAACCTAACCTAACCTAACCTAACCTAACCTAACCTAACCTAACCTAACCTAACCTAACCTAACCTAACCTAACCTAACCTAACCTAACCTAACCTAACCTAACCTAACCTAACCTAACCTAACCTAACCTAACCTAACCTAACCTAACCTAACCTAACCTAACCTAACCTAACCTAACCTAACCTAACCTAACCTAACCTAACCTAACCTAACCTAACCTAACCTAACCTAACCTAACCTAACCTAACCTAACCTAACCTAACCTAACCTAACCTAACCTAACCTAACCTAACCTAACCTAACCTAACCTAACCTAACCTAACCTAACCTAACCTAACCTAACCTAACCTAACCTAACCTAACCTAACCTAACCTAACCTAACCTAACCTAACCTAACCTAACCTAACCTAACCTAACCTAACCTAACCTAACCTAACCTAACCTAACCTAACCTAACCTAACCTAACCTAACCTAACCTAACCTAACCTAACCTAACCTAACCTAACCTAACCTAACCTTTTTTTTTTTTTTTTTTTGACCCAGAGAAATGCATGAAATTGCATACCACTACGTAACCTAAGGCTCCGGGGGAGAACCAGAAATTACGCATTGGTTATGTGGGGCTCTCCAGTCCAGAAGGGACTAGCCTACCCACTAAAACTCTGGGATGCTACCCTCACGTGCCTTGGTGGTGATGCCATGGGATCGCGAACATTCTACCACGACATCACCGGCACCTTCGCCCTAGGGCGAACCCTCTCCGAAAAAGCACACTGCAGCATGAACAGTGTGCTTTCCCTCACCTGGTTCCCTAAACCCCCGGGGAACCTGGGACCGGCACCAGACACACGGTGTCCCGGTCCCACCCTCACGGCACCGGGAGGGCAAATACCCCTACCCCGGTGCACCACCGCTACGGGAGGACAAACGCCCCTACCCCGTAGCACACCTCGACAGGCCGCGGGAGGACAAATGCCCCTACCCCGCAACCACGCCGCATCCGATCCGGTTCTAGGCCCTCTGCCAACCGGAATCGGAGCGGCCACCTCGCAACGGCACAGGTCCCTAGTTACCCTGTCCGCAGTGCCCCCCAAACAGGCAACGGGAGGACAAACGCCCCTACCCCGCCTCCTGACCCTCAACGCCGCATCTGGGGAGCCTTGCGACTCCCTGATGCGGAACCCCCCATCCCCCCCTGTCAGGTTATTGGTAGCATCGGCAGGCGATCACTTAGGGTCCACTAAATGATCACCTGCCGTTGCCTCCAGGGCGCACCGGCCTGGACTCTTCCCTTTACCGCGGATCAACCGGATCAAGGGGAATTGGAAGAGCCCAGACACTCGAGGAGGTTACCTGACATAGCGCCCCACCTAACCTAACCTAACCTAACCTAACCTAACCTAACCTAACCTAACCTAACCTAACCTAACCTAACCTAACCTAACCTAACCTAACCTAACCTAACCTAACCTAACCTAACCTAACCTAACCTAACCTAACCTAACCTAACCTAACCTAACCTAACCTAACCTAACCTAACCTAACCTAACCTAACCTAACCTAACCTAACCTAACCTAACCTAACCTAACCTAACCTACCTTTTGACCTAAATTTTTTGACCTAAAATTTTTTGACCTAACTTTTGACCTAACTTTTAAACGGTTCGAGTTAGCTCAAAAATAATATCATTTTTGAGCAATTCACACCCTATGGGTGTGAGTTATTCGAGATTAGCTGAAAATGACACCTCGTTTGACAAAATCTGACAATTTGTCAAAATCTGACAGTCTGGCAGACAACTTTTAAACGGTTTGAGTTAGCTGAAAAATAATGCCATTTTTGAGCAATTCACACCTTTGGTGTGAGTTATTCGAGATTAATTAAAAACGACACCTCGTTTGTCAAAATCTGACAGTTTTTTTTAAATTTCACTAACTTGACACTTTCTGTCAAATAAAGTGTGTCATATTATCAATTTCCAACTAATAAATGCATTTTCAATAAAAAACAAAAATTGTCAAAAAACTGTCAAATTTACGAAATTTGACAGATTTGACTATCTTAGCACTCATATAGTAAGTTGTACCATCGAATTCAACAATGTCAAAAAACTGTCAAAATTTACTAATTTGACACTTTCTGTCAAATAAAGTATGTCATATCATCAATTTCTACGTAATAAATGCATTTACATTAAAAAATAAAAACTGTCAAAAAACTGTCATACAAACAATATTATGTCAATTCACATTGTCAAATTCATCATAAAACAGAAATTACAACAAAACAAAGAAAAAAAAATTTTGGTCAAGCGCGAGTCGGATTTTAGTTTCCCCATACATTTTGAGACTCAGCGCCTGATGAAAGCAACAGGCAATTTTTCCGAACTTTAAAAATCATTATCTCAGAAACGGTAAGAGATAGATAAAAATGGACTTCATTTTTGGGCTGTCGGCACCACGAAGTAGGTGCACGAGTGAAATGCAAACTCATGGAAATGATTTTTTTCAAAATTTTTTGACGACTTTTTTATATGGCCAAAAAATCTAACCCAGGTCTAAAATCTTTATTTATTATCCGATTTCGATAAAAAAAAAACCGTTTCTAGAGAATCAAAAAGTAATAGGTTCAACGCTGGTTCCAGCCAGAAAGCGTTGTAACTTTTTTTTAAAAAAAATAAAAACACTTTTTTTTGTATGGCAGCTACCAGAAGGGGGGGGATTCCCACCCCTAAAGGGGGGTCCAGAATTTAGATCCCCTTTAGAAACCCTTATATTCTGAATTTGAGCCAATTCTACCGAAGGACGATCCCTTAACCTAACCTAACCTAACCTAACCTAACCTAACCTAACCTAACCTAACCTAACCTAACCTAACCTAACCTAACCTAACCTAACCTAACCTAACCTAACCTAACCTAACCTAACCTAACCTAACCTAACCTAACCTAACCTAACCTAACCTAACCTAACCTAACCTAACCTAACCTAACCTAACCTAACCTAACCTAACCTAACCTAACCTAACCTAACCTAACCTAACCTAACCTAACCTAACCTAACCTAACCTAACCTAACCTAACCTAACCTAACCTAACCTAACCTAACCTAACCTAACCTAACCTAACCTAACCTAACCTAACCTAACCTAACCTAACCTAACCTAACCTAACCTAACCTAACCTAACCTAACCTAACCTAACCTAACCTAACCTAACCTAACCTAACCTAACCTAACCTAACCTAACCTAACCTAACCTAACCTAACCTAACCTAACCTAACCTAACCTAACCTAACCTAACCTAACCTAACCTAACCTAACCTAACCTAACCTAACCTAACCTAACCTAACCTAACCTAACCTAACCTAACCTAACCTAACCTAACCTAACCTAACCTAACCTAACCTAACCTAACCTAACCTAACCTAACCTAACCTAACCTAACCTAACCTAACCTAACCTAACCTAACCTAACCTAACCTAACCTAACCTAACCTAACCTAACCTAACCTAACCTAACCTAACCTAACCTAACCTAACCTAACCTAACCTAACCTAACCTAACCTAACCTAACCTAACCTAACCTAACCTAACCTAACCTAACCTAACCTAACCTAACCTAACCTAACCTAACCTAACCTAACCTAACCTAACCTAACCTAACCTAACCTAACCTAACCTAACCTAACCTAACCTAACCTAACCTAACCTAACCTAACCTAACCTAACCGGGAAAGGACGGGTTTACCGCGGATATCTGTGCTCGAGCAATTAGATGTGACCCACACTACTTCCTGGCACTCGTGAACAAATGTCTGGAGCTCAACCACTTCCCAAGATCATGGAAGGAGGCAACAGTAGTCGTGCTACGGAAACCAGGTAAAGACTCGTATACCCTGCCCAAGTCATACAGGCCAATAGGACTTCTGCCAGTCCTGGGCAAGATATACGAGAAAATGGTAATAGCGCGACTCAAACATCACCTCTTGCCGAAACTAAGTCCTCGACAGTACGGGTTCATGCCGCAAAAAAGCACCGAAGACTCCCTCTTTACCCTTATGAGCCACATTAATAAAAAGTTACAGGCAAAGAAATTAATAACGATAATATCACTGGATATAGAGGGAGCCTTCGACAGTGCATGGTGGCCTGCAATACGAGTGAGACTTGCGGAGGTAGGTTGCCCAGTCAACCTGCGACGGGTGGTGGATAGCTACCTGAGCGACAGAGCAGTGAACGTCAGGTATGCCGGGGAAGAGCACCGAATAGCAACAGAAAAGGGGTGTGTCCAGGGATCCATTGGGGGGCCTATCCTCTGGAACCTGCTCATCGATCCCCTCTTAAGACTGCTGGAAGAAAATCAGGTGTACTGCCAGGCGTTTGCTGACGATGTTGTGCTTGCGTTCGATGGAGACACGGCCCTGGACATTGAAAGACGTGCCAATGGCGCTCTCGCGCGTGTGCAGGAGTGGGGTATCGCCAACAAACTAAAGTTTGCGCCACAAAAAACCTGCGCAATGCTTGTGACAAGGAAACTTAAATACGATACACCACGCTTGCAGATGGGCGGGATAGCCATTGCAATGTCCAAAGACATCAAAATACTGGGTCTTACCATTGACGAAAAACTCACTTTTAACAAACACGTCGGCAACGTCTGTAAAAAAGCACTTAACTTTTATAAAAAGTTAAGGAGAACGGCATGTGTCAGCTGGGGACTACACCCCGAAATAATTCGTACAATTTACACTGCAGCCGTGGAACCGACAGTGTTGTATGCCGCGAGCGCCTGGGCACCGGCCGCGGAAAAGCTTGGTGTCATTAAAAAGTTGAACGGAATCCAAAGAGGATTCGCTCAGAAACTGTGCAAAGCCTACCGCACGGTCTCCTTAAACGCTGCACTGCTGCTGTCTGGGATGCTGCCACTTGACCTTCGAGTCCGGGAGGCCGCATCACTGTATAGGGCAAAGAAAGGCGCACCAGTACTGGGAGACCGCGAGGTAGAGCGTATGGCACCAGCGCTTGAGACGCCCCACCCGGCAGAACACGAGGAAATAAAAGTTATTCGCCTAACAACACAGGAAGATGTGGAAGCCAATAGTGAATATGAGGCCCGAATATATACCGATGGTAGTAAGATTGGTGGCAAAGTCGGAGCGTCGCTCTCAATTTGGAGTGGCGAGGCAGAAACGAAGACCCGCAAGCTTACATTACCTTCATACTGCACTGTATACCAGGCAGAACTATTGGCTCTGCGTGAGGCAACAAAAGAGGCAAAACGACACAGGGCAAGAACGTTCGGGATCTACAGCGATTCTATGGCGGCCCTGCAAACAATCCAGAACTACAGTTGCCTCCACCCCCTCGCAGTCGAAGCCAGAAATAACATGAGAGAAATGTCTCTCCGGAATAAAGTAGTTTCTCTATTCTGGATCAAGGCTCACGCGGGTCTGGAGGGCAACGAAAGAGCAGACCAGTTAGCAAAAGAGGCCGCCATGAACTCCAAGAAAAGACCGGAGTATGACCTATGCCCGATTTCATTCATCAAGCGGGACATTCGAATGTCAACGCTTGATGAATGGAATCAAAGATACAAGGCAGGGACCACAGCGTCAGTCACTAAGCTGTTTTTCCCGGACGCAGTGTCAGCCTATCGAACAGTCCGCAAGTTGAAAACAAACAGCATCACCACACAAATTATGACTGGGCACGGTGGGTTCTCCGCATACTTACATAGATTTAAGTGTAAGGAGGACCCATCTTGCACCTGCGACCCGACCATTGAGGAGACCGCTACGCATGTCCTATTCGAATGCCCGAAATACGCCCTTAAAAGATTGGAGTTGGAAATTACTATTAACGAAAAAGTAACCGCTGAAAATGTTAAAAATATTATAGAAAGTGACAAGAAAGAACAGCTCTTAAAATATTGTGTATATGTAGCAAATGATGTAATAAAAAGTAATAAGACAAGATAAGAAAATATGCTGTTTTAATATAATGTAGTATATTGAAGATTAGCATAAAATAATGTAGATAGATAAATAAGAAAATGAAAACCGCACAATAATGTTAAAAGTAGACAAGTAGAAATAAGCAAAATAACATCTAGATGTAACATGTAAAAGTAAAGTAATAATGTAAAATGTAAATCTAGATCATAAGAACAATTTGATAGACTTGTAACCTGTCAGAATAAAGAAAATCAAGCGTCTCGTGTTAAAACCCTATAACTAAATAAAAAGCACAAAGTGAATAGGTATATAGATGGGAGTCCCACCCATAACAGTAAGAAAGACGATGAATGATAGAAAGAACCGTATGAAGCATGAAAGTACGAGAGGTATAAAAGAGAGAACTGGCATGAAAGAGAAAATCGATACACAAAGACTCCACCCACCCTTATGGAGGTAGACAGAAAAAAAAAAAAAAAAAAAAAAAAAAAAAAAAAAAAAAAAAAAAAAAAAAAAAAACCTAACCTAACCTAACCTAACCTAACCTAACCTAACCTAACCTAACCTAACCTAACCTAACCTAACCTAACCTAACCTAACCTAACCTAACCTAACCTAACCTAACCTAACCTAACCTAACCTAACCTAACCTAACCTAACCTAACCTAACCTAACCTAACCTAACCTAACCTAACCTAACCTAACCTAACCTAACCTAACCTAACCTAACCTAACCTAACCTAACCTAACCTAACCTAACCTAACCTAACCTAACCTAACCTAACCTAACCTAACCTAACCTAACCTAACCTAACCTAACCTAACCTAACCTAACCTAACCTAACCTAACCTAACCTAACCTAACCTAACCTAACCTAACCTAACCTAACCTAACCTAACCTAACCTAACCTAACCTAACCTAACCTAACCTAACCTAACCTAACCTAACCTAACCTAACCTAACCTAACCTAACCTAACCTAACCTAACCTAACCTAACCTAACCTTTTTTTTTTTTTTTTTTTTGACCCAGAGAAATGCATGAAACTGCATACCACTACGTAACTTAAGGTTCCGGGGGAAAACCAGAAATTATGCATTGGTTATGTGGGGCTCTCCAGTCCAGAAGGGACTAGCCTACCCACTAAAACTCTGGGATGCTTCCCTCACGTGCCTTGGTGGTGATGCCATGGGATCGCGAACATTCTACCACGACATCACCGGCACCTTCGCCCTAGGGCGAACCCTCTCCGAAAAAGCACACTGCAGCATGAACAGTGTGCTTTTCCTCCCCTGGTTCCCTACACCCCCGGGGAACCTGGGACCGGCACCAGACACACGGTGTCCCGGTCCCACCCTCACGGCACCGGGAGGGCAAATGCCCCTACCCCGCAACCACGCTGCATCCGATCCAGTTCTAGGCCCTCTGCCAACCGGAATCGGAGCAGCCACCTCGCAACGGCACAGGTCCCTTGTTACCCTGTCCGCAGTGCCCCCCAAACAGGCCACGGGAGGACAAACGCCCCTACCCCGCCTCCTGTCCCTCACTGCCGCACCTGGGGAGCCTTCCGACTCCCTGGTGCGGAACCCCCCATCCCCCCGTGTCAGGTTATTGGTAGCATCGGCAGGCGATCACTTAGGGTCCACTAAATGATCACCTGCCGTTGCCTCCAGGGCGCACCGGCCTGAGCTCTACCCTTTACCGCGGATCAACCGGATCAAGGGGAATTGGTAGAACCCAGACACTCGAGGAGGTTACCTGACATAGCGCCCCAACCTAACCTAACCTAACCTAACCTAACCTAACCTAACCTAACCTAACCTAACCTAACCTAACCTAACCTAACCTAACCTAACCTAACCTAACCTAACCTAACCTAACCTAACCTAACCTAACCTAACCTAACCTAACCTAACCTAACCTAACCTAACCTAACCTAACCTAACCTAACCTAACCTAACCTAACCTAACCTAACCTAACCTAACCTAACCTAACCTAACCTAACCTAACCTAACCTAACCTAACCTAACCTAACCTAACCTAACCTAACCTAACCTAACCTAACCTAACCTAACCTAACCTAACCTAACCTAACCTAACCTAACCTAACCTAACCTAACCTAACCTAACCTAACCTAACCGAGTCACGCGCCACCCTGCGTCGCAGCAACATCGTTTCCGTTGAGCTCCGCACTCAAAAATTCATAAAAGTGGCAATTTTAGTCCGATCGCTGTGAAACAAGTGTCAGTGTGTGCATTTTGTTGAGTACCATAAAGTGGAATACAGTGATACAGCCGCGGAGTGCAGTGCGAATTGGAAATCCCAAAAAACCTCCAAGTTTGAGGTTAAATACACACAAAACGGTGTATACCTTGCGACTGGTAGTCGCAATCTGCAAGTGCGATACATCGTTTAATGCGTCTCGTCGAGCCCGATACAGCGACGTATCGTACGCGCCTGCACGTGCCACCGTCGAGGCGCAATCACCGAAAAAACAAAAACCACGTGGTGGCGTGGTCACAGATCCAGCCGGGCGCGGCTGCATTTTTCGACGCAGGATTAAGCATCGCTCCATAAGGAAAGACACGGTACCTCGTTTCAAATTTTTGGACTCTTATTTTTGAAAATATAAACATTTTAAACTTCAAACTTTACTAGTGAATAACTTAAAAACTTCAGGCAGACCATACATTTTTTATTCAAGAATCCGGTGCGCGCTTAAAAACTGTACGTGACTTCAAAGAACTGTACCTCTGGAAGATATTTTTGACCGTGAAAACCAAAGTTTTTGAAAATTTCACATTTCTTACGATTTCCAAAAAATTTTGCTTGGAAGTGAACTTTTTAGACTTATAGTGTTATAGCTGTGTATATCCTGTATATTTTGACACTTTTTGTAAATTTTTAAGGTTAATAGTTCCGAAGATATTCGCGTTTTTGTAGAAAACTGGTATCCCTCAAAATCTAATAATAATAATAGTTTTTTCAACCAGGAATTAGCTTCAGAACATATATCCTAACCTGGCTAAGCCCAAACTCGGGCCCCCTAGCGTTTAAATTGAGCAGAAACCAAATTTTCGCCATTTTGTTTTTTCTGGTATCAAAATATAAGTGTGAATATCTTCGGAACCAGTTGTGTTAGAAAAATAAGGTTTTCACATTAGTGTGTGGTTTTTATAGGAGAACATATTGTGTATGTCAGATTTCGAATATCTTGAAAAATATTTTTTAAGGTTGTAACAAATACGAAACCATAGAGGACATAAAGCCACACACGCCAGTGAAAGTCCGGTGCCCCTACGACCTCTGGTTGCTGAGATACAGGCCTCTAAAGTTGGAGTTTGACAGTTCGGCGGCCATCTTGTTTTACTTTGGTCCGCCGTATCTCGGGAACCGGAGGACCTAGGAAGTGGCGGTTTTCACGAGGGCCACCAGGACTCCACCAAGAATCCCCCCCTCCATTTTCAGGAAGATTAGAGCCCCAAAAAATCCAGAATCCAAAAACGGCCCCACTGGACGGAGAAGGTCCATAAGACCATAATAGGCCAAAACCCCAGTTTTCTGCGACCTCAGGGAGCGGAGCTACAGGCGATCAAACTTTGAGTTTGACAGCTCAGCCGCCATCTTGAAAAAATTAAAACCTCTGTATCTCCGGAACGGGGAGTCGTGGAAAGCCGGGGTTTTCTCTGGGGAGAAGAACATACCCCAAGCTTCACGGGGAATCTGGTTTCAGTTACCACCAGACGATTTCAGGAAACTGAAAACCTGAAAAATTTCCTCGCCTGAAATTGGCGCCATCGGATCGCATTCGCCGAGCCTTGAAAAACGAGCCCAAGCACGGGCGCATAGGACCAGCGGTTACGGAGATACGAGCGGATACCAAATCCAGAAACCGGTTTTTTGGCTGATACCAGAAATTTTGGACCGCCGTAGCTCCGGCACCTGTAGGAATAATCGGGTCGTGTTTGGGGTCGTTGGAAAGGGCTCGGGGAGAGCAATCCATTGAGCGTAAATTAGCGACTCTAGGTAGAGCCAAAAATTTTTTTTAGGTTAGAAACCACTCTATACGCTCCGGGGAGGAATAGTCGAGTGACCTTGCCTTTTTTTAGGCATAATTAGAAGGCAGAGTTACCGACTCTACATTATATACCCAAATAGGGTGACTACGTTTTTAGGTTTATAAGACTCTAGGTGTAGACCACCTATTATACATATAGCATAGCAACGGGTGCCGAAGTAAACGGCACACTAAACAAATTAGTGTTGAGCGCCGCCTCCCCTCTACAGAGGCAGCATAATCACTAACTCTCTCCTCCTTACCTGACGCCTCCAAAGAACCCGACGTAATGTTCGGCTACAGAACCCCTGCCAAGGGCCCATCCTCCAGGACCCCGCCCGAAAAGCCGGAAAAATCTGGCCCGGGGCCTTCAGTAAGGCGGAGTATTGGAGACTGGGAACACGGCAAACCCTTCCAACTCTCACCAGAAGCAGAGAAGGTGGCACAGACGGTACACAGTGACCCCACCCCTAAGCTAACACCCCCCGCGACCTCGACAGCGCAGGCAGGCCCTGCGAAACAAAAACAAACATCGACGCGGGAGGGAAAAAACACCACAAATGCGACTGAAAGCAATAAACCCAGCCCTATAAAAAAGGTTTATCCCAGCAAAACAGCGGAGGCACGAGCCTATCTCTACAAGGCGAAACATAGTATAGGCACAGGACGAAATATCAGGGCGGACATAAAGACGGATGTCATTGAAGCTCTGGACAAGCTTTACAATCTAGTAAAAGAGATTGAGACAGCACTAAAAAAGGAAAAGCCCGAAAACATAGACCTAGAGGCAAAGAAAGAGGACCAGCAGGAACCGGCTGCAAGAGAGGATAACGAGAGAGGATTCATAAATAAAATTGAAAAAATTATGGAAGAAAGTGAAAGACGCATGATAGAGAGGGAAAAGAAACAGACGCAACACATCCAGAAAATGGAAGAGTTAAAAGAAGCACTAGAACAGCACAAAAATATTATGGCAGGCGCCACATACGCGAGTGTGACGGCGAGCCGCCCTGAACGAGCCGTCTCTGGGGGTTCGACGCTACACTCGATTGTGGTCTCCTCAGAAAAAGAGATAGAAACAGGAGAGGAGGTTCTGGAAAAGGTGCGAAAAGCAATAAACGCAAAGGACGGATGGATACAGGTGGAAAGGGTAAGAAAAGCGAAAGATAGGAAAATAGTCATGGGATGTAGAACCCAAGACGAAAGAAAAAAGGTAAAGGAAAGGCTGGAAGCAGCAGGAGCACACTTGGTCGTCGAGGAGGTGGAAAATAAAAACCCATTAATAGTTTTGAGGGATGTGTTATTGATACACAGCGACGACGACGTCTTAAAAGCCCTCAAAAATCAAAATCGGGAGATATTCCACGGCCTCGACGATGATGAATGCAAGATGGCTGTAAAATACAGACGTAGAGCGCGGAATCCCCTTACGGGGCACATAGTGCTCAGCGTCTCACCCAGAGTCTGGAAAAGAGCAACCGACGGCAACAGGGTGCGAGTGGATCTGCAGAGTGTCAGGGTCGAAGACCAGTCCCCTCTCGTACAGTGTACCCGTTGCCTAGGCTACGGGCATGGGCGACGCCTCTGCAAGGAGGCAGTTGACTTATGTAGTCATTGCGGAGGCCCGCACCTCAGAGCGGACTGCCCGGAACGGACGTTGGGTGAACCGCCGTCATGCCAGAACTGCAGAAGAGCAAAAATAGAAGAATGTGCTCACAATGCTTTTAGCAGTGAATGCCCTGTGAGAAAGAAGTGGGACGCCCTGGCAAGGGCTTCGGTAGCATATTGCTAAAGGCGACCAGGAGACCCATAGGTACAACATAGCCCAAGCCAACCTCCAGAGAAGTAGTTTAGCGACCCATGAGTTGTTGCTTGAGGCCAAGCCACGAAAGATCGCAATTGCACTGCTCCAGGAACCATATGTCGGAAGGGAAAAAACTATGAAGACACATCAGGGTGTGAGAATCTACCAGGACACCACCAATGAAGAGGGACCTGTCAAGGCAGCAATCGCAGTCTTCGACGCAGACCTGGACGTGATCCAGTGCCCAGAACTCACAACAAAAAACATCGTCGTGGTGAAAATCCGTACAAGGGCGTGGATGATCACACTGATGTCCTTCTATTTTGAGCCTGATAAACCAATGGACCGGTACCTGGAGCAGATCAAAAAAGTAGTCGGGTCGGGGGGACAAAGAGGGATAATCATTGGAGGAGACTCGAACGCAAAGAGCATTTGGTGGGGAAGCCCAAATGAGGATTCCCGGGGTGAACAGATGAGCGGTACCATCGAAGAACTAAATCTGCAAATTCTAAACACGGGTACTACCCCGACCTTCGACACCATCCGGGGGGGCAGAAGATTCTCCAGCCACGTTGACGTCACAGTCTGTACTGCGGATCTTCTCGGACGTATAGAAGATTGGCGAGTCAGCGAGGACCTCACGAGCTCGGATCACAATGGCATTGTTTTTGGCGTAAACATCCAAAAATCAAATGGGGTTCACATACGTAGGACAACACGTATTTACAATACACAAAAAGCAAGATGGGAGCAATTTCATGAGAAACTGACCCAGGCTATGCAGAATGTAAATTTCACAGCAGAAACCATAGAAAATGTACATACCACAGAAGAAATAGACACAATAGTAAATACATTAAACAACCAAATCACAGAAACATGCAATTGCACAATACCAAAACTAAGAAACACAAAGCTACTTACCTTGCCATGGTGGTCAAATGAGCTCGCCGAGATGAAAAAGAAGGTCGCTACCTGCAAACGCCGAATAAGAAACGCAGCGCCGGTCCGTAGAGAGGCGGTGGTAGCACAATACCTGAAACAAAAGGAGACATATGAGACTGCAACAAAAAACGCTCAGACGGACAGCTGGAGAGACTTCTGCTCAAAACAGGAGAAGGAGGGGGTCTGGGAGGGAATATACCGCGTCATAGGTAAAGGAACAAAAAGGGAAGAGGACCAAATGCTAAAAGATAGCGATGAACTCCTGGACGCAACGGGATCAGTGGAACTTCTGGCAAAAACGTTCTACCCCGAAGACAAAGAGGAAGGAGAGTCGGATATACAGGGACATATTAGATGCAAAGCCAAAAAGGTCAACGAGTGGAGTCATGCTGAGATTCATGACCCACCGTTCACCGCCTATGAGCTAAAAATGGCCCTGGAATCCTTCAACCCGAAAAAAGCACCAGGAGACGACGGCTTTACCTCAGATATCTGTAACAGAGCGATACAATGCGCCCCAGAAGTCTTTTTAGCTTTAATAAATAAATGCCTAAACCTCGGCCACTTCCCAAAGAAATGGAAAAAGGCAACGGTAGTAGTCCTGAAAAAGCCTGGAAAAGATTCGTACACCTCTCCAAAATCCTACCGACCGATTGGATTGCTGCCGGTACTGGGAAAAGTATTTGAAAAGATGCTGGTGGCCCGCCTCAGACATCACCTCCTACCAAAGACCAGCGTGCGCCAGTACGGATTTGTCCCACAAAGGAGCACCGAAGACTCCCTCTATTCCCTGATAAAACACATAAGGAACAAACTGGACCAAAAGAAAATAGTGACACTGGTATCCTTGGATATAGAGGGAGCCTTCGACAGCGCCTGGTGGCCAGCAATACGTGTCAGACTAGCTGACGAAAACGTACCGGTGAATCTGAGAAGGGTCATCGATAGTTACCTCGAGAACAGATCAGTAGGAGTAAGGTACGCGGGAGAAGAGTACCTGAGAGAAACCAGTAAGGGTTGCGTACAGGGATCCATAGGAGGACCCATCTTATGGAACCTCCTCTTGGATCCGCTACTGAAACAGCTCGACGAGAAACGTATATACTGCCAGGCATATGCCGACGATGTAGTCATGGTGTTCGATGGTGAGACAGCACTGGAAATCGAGACGAGCGCAAATGCCGCACTCAGCCGTGCATTGGAGTGGGGTGTCGAGAACAAACTTAAGTTTGCACCATCAAAAACGTACGCTATGGTGATAACCAGAAGACTGGTCTACGACGAACCGCGCCTGAGTATGGGGGGTGTGAACATCGCTATGTCCAGGGACATTAAAATCCTAGGCCTCACCATAGACGAAAAACTAACTTTCAATAAGCACGTCGCAACCGTCTGCAGTAAGGCACTAAACAGATACAAAATGCTGGCTAGAACTGCCCGAGTGGGATGGGGATTACACCCGGAAATTATAAGGCTAATATATACCGCGGCAATAGAACCCACTATCCTGTACGCAGCAAGCGCATGGGCCCCAGCCGTGAAAAAACTGGGAGTCATAAAACAACTGAACGCGGTACAAAGGGGCTTTGCACAAAAATTGTGCAAAGCATACCGAACAGTTTCCCTGAACTCAGCGCTGCTGCTGTCCGGATTGCTCCCCCTGGACCTCCGAGTCCGTGAGGTGGCTTCATTATATGAAACCAAGAAGGGGGTCCGCGCTCCAGCGGCGCCAGGGGACAGAGAAATCGAGACTATGACACCAGCTATAAAAGCACCGCATCCAGCAGAACGAGTAGAATTAACGTTTGAAAGCATAAGTAGTGAAGAGCAATATCAGGAATGTGAAAGCATACCAATGCGAATATATACAGACGGCAGCAGGATTGAGGGCAAGGTAGGCGCTGCACTGTCAATATGGGAAGGTGCCACCGAAACCAAAACAATTAAGCTCGCGCTATCTAGCTATTGCACAGTATATCAGGCAGAACTTCTAGCCCTAAACCGCGCAACAAAAGAAGCTGAAAAGGGTACGGCTACCCAAATAGGAATTTTCAGTGACTCAATGGCGGCTCTACAAGCCACTGTAAACCCAAGCTCTCGCCATCCCCTGGCAGTCGAAAGTAGGGAGATGATAAAACGCTGTAATGCTCGTAATAAAAATCTATCCCTCTTCTGGATCAAAGCACATGCCGGACTGCCAGGAAACGAGAGAGCGGATGAGTTGGCAAAAGCAGCTGCCTTAAGACTGAAGAAAAGCCCAGACTACAATCTGTGCCCCGTATCCTACGTGAAGCGTAAACTACGAATGGAGACCATAGGAGAATGGAACCAGCGGTATGTAACGGGAGAGACAGCTTCTGTTACGAAGATATTTTTTCCGGATGCGGTTGCGGCGTATAGGGTGGTAAAAAATATTAGAATAGAACCTGAAACCACCCAGCTTATGACGGGTCATGGTGGGTTTTCCTCATACTTGTACAAATATAGGTGTAAGGATGACCCGTCATGTACCTGCGACCCAGGAATGGAGGAGACGGTATTGCATCTGGTAATGGAGTGCCCAATGTTTGCCAGGGAACGTTTTAACACTGAACAAGAAATGCAAATAGAAATAAAACTGCAAAATGTAGCCACAATAATGTTAGGTAATAAAAGAAAATGTTTTATGACATACTGTAAAAAGATAATAAACATTGTTTGCAAACGAAATAAATAGAGACATAACGCATGCTTATAAAATATATTGAATATATTTAAAATTAAGCATACATATAAAACTAGCATAATAAATTAGTGTAATATCTAGATGTATGTAAATAAAAATAAGAAAACCCTGTATGTGGCAAAAAACATTAAAGAATTGTTGTCTTGTGTTCCTTATTAAATTAGAATAAAACCCATTATTAAAAAATAAAGTAGCGTATCCAAATTACATAGCAAGGAAACCCACCTTGGAAAAGAATGAATGAGAACGAATGAAAGAAAGAACAGTATGAAGCATGGAAGTACGAGTAGTAGAAAATGCGAGAACTGGCATGAAAGTGTAGAATAGATAGCAAAAGTCTCCGATCATGTTGGAGGAGCACAGTAAAAAAAAAAAAAAAAAAAAAAAAAAAAAAAAAAAAAAAAAAAAAAAAAAAAAAAAAAAACCTAACCTAACCTAACCTAACCTAACCTAACCTAACCTAACCTAACCTAACCTAACCTAACCTAACCTAACCTAACCTAACCTAACCTAACCTAACCTAACCTAACCTAACCTAACCTAACCTAACCTAACCTAACCTAACCTAACCTAACCTAACCTAACCTAACCTAACCTAACCTAACCTAACCTAACCTAACCTAACCTAACCTAACCTAACCTAACCTAACCTAACCTAACCTAACCTAACCTAACCTAACCTAACCTAACCTAACCTAACCTAACCTAACCTAACCTAACCTAACCTAACCTAACCTAACCTAACCTAACCTAACCTAACCTAACCTAACCTAACCTAACCTAACCTAACCTAACCTAACCTAACCTAACCTAACCTAACCTAACCTAACCTAACCTAACCTAACCTAACCTAACCTAACCTAACCTAACCTAACCTAACCTAACCTAACCTAACCTAACCTAACCTAACCTAACCTAACCTAACCTAACCTAACCTAACCTAACCTAACCTAACCTAACCTAACCTAACCTAACCTAACCTAACCTAACCTAACCTAACCTAACCTAACCTAACCTAACCTAACCTAACCTAACCTAACCTAACCTAACCTAACCTAACCTAACCTAACCTAACCTAACCTAACCTAACCTAACCTAACCTAACCTAACCTAACCTAACCTAACCGAAGTCGCGCTTCACCCGCCATCGAAAGCGCCACGAAAATACAACGCTCCGCGCTCGAAAAATCACAAAAATAGGATTTTTACGTCCGATTTCAGTGTGCGATACATCAAAAGACGCGTATCAGTGCCCTCTATACGATAGTGACGTTTAAAAGTGTCGGAAGTGCAAGTGCAAACAAAAAACCACGGAAAAAGTGAAAAAGTGAGGTTAATACAACCTTTGAAGTGAAACGCAGCGAGATTTACCGCTGTAACCCCATACGTGCTATACGTCGTTGGATGCGCCCTAGCGAGCTCTATACAGCTCGCTTTTCATCGGATTTTTCCGTCCACGGGCTGAGGAGCTATCACCGAAAAACCAGAAACCACGTGGCCACGAGGTCACCGATCCAGCTAAGTCCGGCTCTTTTCGACGACGGCATCTGCAAGGGGACCACCTCACAAACCAGCAGCAACTTCCGGAAGGCAAATAAGTTAAGTTTCGCCACTTATATAGCATTTTGAACTTTTTGTGAAACTTTGAACATTTATATCTTGGAAACAAGATCGAGAACGTGTACATTTTATTTTCGTGTATTAAAGAACTAGACATAAGCTAAAGTCCCTGCAAAAACTAGCTGCGCGACACGCATAGTTTAGGAGAAATAAATTTTTGAAATTTTTTGAAGACCACGTGCTACGGGAAATAACACTGCTAGATATTAAGATTTACCATAGTATTTAAGATTGTAAATTTCTGATCCCATTGTTTTTTGTCCCATAGTTCTAGCCTCTAAATTGACTAAACTGTGACCATTTCTTTGTTTTTCTTTCATTATTATTATTACCGTGTGGATAAAAATTCAAACCGGGTCCGCACACCCGGCGTCTAACCCCGTACAACACCTGGAAATTTCTCCCAGGTCATTAGCATTAAAAATAGCAGAGTTCCATCGATCCTGGTCACCTCGGAAACCAGCTAAACTCCTCAATACCTGTTCCGACCGACGGAACTCGGCCTAGGAAAGTCGTAGAGACGTGGGGTTTTCTCAGGGGAGGTCGGCAGGTCCGTCCCAGTATCCCGCCGGGCCTTTGACACCCGCGAAACTCGCACGCTCGGAAGCACCAGAATTGGATTCCTAGGGTTCGCTTTTTGACCCTAGAAGAAAATCCGGACTCGCTACGACCAGCGGTTGTCCCGCAATCCTAGATTTAAGTTTGGCGCGGACGCCATATTGGATTTTTGAGATCCCCGTATCTCAGCCCCCACTGGGCCAATTGGGGCCGTCTTTGGGCTCTTTCAGGGGGAGTTAGGGGTGCCGGAACGACTGGACAAGTCAAATCACTGAAAATTGAAAAATTTTTGGAAAATTTTCCGGAAAAATAAAATCTAAAACAAGCTGCACTGTCCCGTCCAGAAGGAAACCCTGACCACCCAGGAAAGAGTCCGGTCATTCTGAGACTCCTGGTTTACGAGAAATCTGCGTTTGAAGTTTGACTTTGACAGTTCACAACTGTCAAAGTGAAACTTCGGGAGGCCATAGCTCGGGAACCAGAAGCCGCAGGAGAAAGTGCGACACGTCATTGGACTCGGCGTGACTTGTGTAACCAGACTAAACTACTTGGAGGCCTTTCAGAGCCCCAAAAATTTTCGACCGAGATCTTGCGCAGGTCACGTAAAGGAGTTCAGCCCCAGTGCAACAAATCTACTCTCGCTCTCCTACGACAACTGGGGCCTGAGTTACGAGGGTTCTAAAATAAACGGCAGCCATTTTGGATATTTGACAGCTGTCAAAGTCATCTTTGAACCCTCATAGCTCCTAAACGGAGAAACTGACAGAGGCGTGCGACACGTCGTTAGAACGGGCGTCACCTCCTCTTTACAGAGGTGACACAATAGACTGAATTTATCGACTCTACCTCAGAGTTTTAAATTTTACTTTATAAACGCTGTATTCAGCGTCTTAGTGATAAGCGTAAAACATGTTTGGGATTCGAACACCAGTAAAGATGTCCGGGAGCGACAGAACCCAAGCACGTGATGAGACAGGGGAAAATCGAGAGTCAAACGCAGTCAGACGGAGTATAGGGAAATGGGAGGCAGGCATGCAAGAACAGATTCCCAGCGAGATAACTCCCCCACTGACCGCAGGGGACCCAGAAGCGCCTCTCAAAGAAAACGTTACGCAAGAGACGTCAGCCACCGAGCTGCCAAAGATACCGACAACGCAGGCAGGCCCTGCGCACACTAAAACAAAAGTGACACTGACCCCGTCGCAAGATGGAACATCCAAAGCAG
Organism: Epiblema foenella; assembly: GCA_963556455.1. Lineage (NCBI taxonomy): Eukaryota > Metazoa > Arthropoda > Insecta > Lepidoptera > Tortricidae > Epiblema > Epiblema foenella. The sequence goes on from OY747110.1 coordinate 44,283, forward strand.
CACTTGGGGGACCGTCGGACAGCCGGAGCCCCAAGAAGAAACAATACAGAGACCGGCTTACGGAAGCCAGGGCCTGCTTGGAGTCTGGGAAACTAAATATCTCCGCGTCCCGAAACACAAAGGGCGAAATAAAAAATGCAGTAATGTCAGCACTGGAAAGACTTTACCAGCTAGTGAAGGAGTCGGAGATGGCTCAAAGATCTAAATCCGAGACCGGCGACAAAACCAAAGCCACGAAGTCAAAAAATACAGACACTGACATGGACTCAACCTTCACGGTCAATAACGGCACGGCCAATGACCAGACGCTGACAAACATAGAAGCAAACACACAAAGAATAATAGAAGAGCATGGAATGCTGCTTAGACAGAACAAAGACGAACTGTCAAGACTAAAAGAAGCAGTAGAGAGGCAGCAGGAAAAAATGGAAAGCTACAAGGGAACCTACGCGAGTGTCACGGCCGGCCCATCCAGGGGCATGCCACTGAAGGCAACGGCCATGCACTCCGTAGTAGTATCATCAACGGACGAAACACAAACAGGGGAGCAAGTGCTGGACCAGATAAGGAAAGCGGTGAAGGCGAAGGAAGAGATAAGGAAAGCGGTGAAGGCGAAGGAAGAAGGAGTACAAATAGACAAGATCAGGAAGGCAAGAGATAGAAAGGTTATAGTGGGATGTAGGACACAGGAGGAAGTCGGAAAGGTCAAAGAAAGGATCATAAAAGCAGGGGGACAACTACAGGTGGAACCAGTGCAGAATAAAGACCCGCTCGTAATCCTTCGTGGGGTCCTCCAATGTCACACAGATGAGGACATAATAGGGGCCATAAGAGCCCAAAATCAACACCTTTTAAGGGATGTGAGTGGAGATCAAGATCGAATGGAGATCAGGTACCGGAAAAGAGCAAGGAACCCACTCACCGCACATGTGGTAATGAAAGTCTCGCCGTCCATCTGGGGCCGTCTGACCGAAGCAGGGGCTGTATACGTGGACATACAAAAGGTTCGCGTGGAGGATCAGTCGCCCTTAGTACAGTGCTCGCGCTGTCTGGGGTACGGGCATGGAAAGCGACAGTGCCAGGACCAGGTCGACGTATGCAGCCACTGCGGAGGCCCACACATGAAAACCGAGTGTGCGGACTGGCTTGCGGAAGTGCCATCCACTTGTTGCAACTGCAAAAAGGCAAAACTAGAGCAGGTAAACCACAATGCATTTGACCCGGAGTGCCCAGTAAGGCAAAGGTGGGACGCTATAGCGAGGTCCGCAGTGGCCTATTGCTAAGGTAGTCTCAGGCGACATCAGTGAAACAGTTAGCAACCCTTCCAACGGGAAGTACAGGGTGGTCCAGGCAAACCTCCAAAGGAGTGAACTCTCTACAGCGGAGCTCATAATCGAAGCTGAGAGGAGGAAAATATCTTTCGCAATGGTCCAAGAACCATACATCGGGAGCACGGGACGCATGAAAAACTATACAGGCACGAGAATAGTTCAGTGCAGTCCAACTACAACATCAGTGAACAAAGCTGCCATCATTGTCCTGGACGATAAGATCGACGTCACCCAATGCCCAACACTGACGACCCACAACATCGCGGTCGCAAAATTAAGAACCGGAGCTTGGGAGATAGGCGTGATATCGGTCTATCTGGAGGGGGACAAAGAGATGGAGCCGTACATCGAATGGATGGGGAAGGTTATGAGGGAACTGGGAACGAGGAGAGTTCTGCTGGGCGGGGATGTGAACGCATGGAGCACGTGGTGGGGAAGCGAGAGAGTGGATCACAGGGGGGAAATCTTTGCGGGCTTCATCGAGGAACAGGAAATGCAGATTCTAAACCGGGGGTCTGAGCCCACCTTCGACACAATCAGGGGAGGAAGGCGGTTAACCAGCTGTGTCGACGTAACAACCTGCTCCATGGACATGCTAGGACAAGTGGACAACTGGAGAGTAGACGGAGAGATGACCGGCTCGGACCACAAGGCAATCCTGTTCGAAGTAAACCTCGAGAAAGCTGAGGGTATTGACATTAAACGAAGTACGCGAATTTACAATAGTAAAAAAGCAAATTGGGGTCAGTTTCTTGAGAAACTGACACAATTTTGCAACGAACAAAATATTAATAAAACAGAAATAGATAAAATAATAGACGCAGAAACTTTAGACAGCAAAACAGTCGAAATTACAGAACAAATCCAAAAAGCGTGCCAAGAGTCAATACCCAAAGTGAAAAACGGTACAAAAGCAGAATTCCCTTGGTGGACCGAGGAACTCGCCAAAATGAAGGGAGAAGTTGCCACAAAACGGCGCAGAATCCGATGCGCAGCGCCAATACGTCGAGCATGGGTAGTGGAGCAGTACCTTCGGGCTAAGGAGTTGTATGAACTGGAGGTAAAGCGGGCGCAGACCACCAGTTGGAAGAGCTTCTGTGAAAAGCAGGATCGCGAGAGTATGTGGGACGGAATATACAGGGTGATAGGACGCACAACAAGAAGAGAAGAAGACTTGCCACTCGTCCAAGACGGGAAAGCCCTTGGGAACGAGGACTCGGCTCGGCTGCTGACCGACACATTCTTCCCACAAGATAACTCACTGCAGGATAACGACTACCATATGCAGGTCAGAACAGCAGCAAAAACGGTAAACGAGTGGACGCATTCTGAAGAATGCGATCCCCCCTTTACAGCGGAGGAACTGCGGTGGGCGGCGTCGAGCTTTAATCCCAAGAAGGCACCCGGACCAGACGGCCTCACAGCCGATATATGCAAGGCGGCTATTACCCTGTACCCGGACACATTCTTGGCACTTATGAATAAGTGCTTGAGCCTCTACCACTTTCCCACTGCTTGGAAGGAGGCAGCAGTGGTGGTTCTTCGCAAACAGGGAAAGGAAGACTACACTCATCCCAAATCTTATAGGCCAATTGGCCTCCTGCCTGTTCTTGGAAAAATCCTCGAAAAGATGATGGTACGGAGGATAAGATGGCACATTCTCCCGGACGCGAGCCGACTTCAGTTTGGCTTCACGCCGCAGCGCAGTACCGAGGACTCCCTCTATGCCATGTTGGAACAAATAAAAACTGAGCTAAAAGCCAAAAAGATAGTTACCATTGTATCGCTTGACATAGAGGGGGCCTTCGACAGCGCTTGGTGGCCAGCCATTCAATGTCGACTGGCAGAGACCCGATGCCCCGCAAACCTGAGACGTCTAGTGGACGACTACCTGTCCAACAGAAAGGTAAAGGTGAGGTACGCGGGAGCTGAGTGTGCCAGACAAACGACGAAGGGCTGTGTGCAGGGGTCAATTGGGGGACCAACTTTCTGGAACTTGTTGCTGGATCCGCTGCTGAAAGAACTGGAAGACAGGGGTGATTACTGTCAGGCGTTTGCAGACGATGTGGTCCTGATTTTCTCGGGAACCACGGCCCTGGAGATCCAGAGGCGGGCGAATGCGACTCTAGCGCATGTCCAGGAGTGGGGAGTCAGAAACAAGCTTAAATTCGCGCCGCACAAGACCAAGGCAATGGTCATAACAAATAAGCTGAAGTATGACTCTCCACTCCTGAACATGGGAGGGGTGGACATTGAACTGTCTCGGGAGATCAAGATTCTGGGGCTCACAGTGGATGAAAAGCTTACATTTAATACACACGTAGCAAATGTGTGTCGCAAGGCCTTAGGCCTCTACAAACAGCTAGCGAGAACAGCGAAAATCCACTGGGGGCTAAATCCCGAGGTGATCAGGACCATATACACTGCGGTGGTGGAGCCGGTGATAATGTACGCATCGAGCGCATGGGCATCGGCGTCTAATAAACTGGGCATACGCAAGCAGCTAAACGCGGTTCAGAGAGGCTTTGTACAAAAGATAGTTAAGGCATATAGAACGGTCTCCCTTAACTCGGCCCTACTACTCGCGGGACTGCTTCCGCTGGACATCAGAGTCCGCGAAGCAGCCTCGCTTTACTATGCAAAGAAAGGCTGTACCCGGGAGGCAGTGGTGGACCGGGATATGGAAAGGCCGGTTCTATTTACAGACATGCCACATCCGGCAAAGCAATTGGGACTTAAATTCATATGCCTGGAGGATCGTGCACAGATGGCCGAGTATGACAACCCGGGTCTCAAAATCTTCACCGATGGCAGTAAGATCCAAGGGAAAGTCGGAGCAGCAGTTTCTATATGGAAAAACGACACGGAGACCAAGACCAAGAAGCTGAAGCTCGACCATTCCTGCACGGTCTACCAGGCCGAGTTGATGGCCCTGTTGGAGGCCACGAAACAGGCCCTACAAACTGGCGAGAACGTCTGTCACATCTATTGTGACTCGAGATCCGCTCTTGAAGTCACGGTAAATGGCGCATCCCTCCATCCCCTGGCAGTGCAAATAAGAGAGAACATTCGAAAGAGCCAAGAATGCAACAAAATAATTAAATTATTTTGGATTAAAGCACATGCGGGGCTGGAGGGAAACGAGAGAGCGGACGTTCTCGCCAAAGATGCCGCGTTAAAACTGAAAACTCGACCTAATTACGACCGATGCCCGCTTTCATTCGTCAAGCGACAGATCCGTCTGGAATCGATTGACGAATGGAACCGGCGCTACAAAGATGGCGACACAGCCTCTACCACAAAGGCCTTCTTCCCGGACGCCCCACAAGCGTACAACGTCATCAGAAAATTAAAATTAGACCACGTCATAGTACAGGTGTTGACGGGACACGGCGGGTTCTCCGAGTACTTGCATCGTTTCAAGTGCAAGGAGAGCCCGGCGTGCGTGTGCGACCCAAGTGTGGAGGAGAGTGCCCTACATATTGTTACTGCATGTCCAGTATACGGCAAAGATAGATACAACATAGAAATGGAGATAGATATAAATATATGCAAAGAGAACCTATGGGACATTTTAAGAAACAAAAACATAAGAGATAAATTTATAAAGTACTGTAAAAATGTAGCAATTAAAGTAGCGAATAGAAATAAGTAGATAATAAGAACACTAGTACATATAGATACTATATGTCGTCAGTGTAAAAATCACGAAAAAGGAAAAATTGTAATAGCAATAAGTATAAAGGACTAAAAACCCATAGACTTAAGAAACGTTTGTAAATAAAATAATTAGGTATAAGCAAAATTGTACAATAAAGAACGAAACTGAGTTCCACAAAATAAAGAAATCCCAGCCCCCATTATCCTATGAAACGTGTACTGTGTAATTGTACTGTAAATTAGTAATAGGTGGTAATAGGTGGTAATCCAAACCACGAGTAAGAACAAAAGATGATGAATGAAAGAAAGAACCGTATGAAGAATGAAAGTGCGAGAGGCATAAAAGACAGAACTGGAATGAAAGTGAACAGCAAACAAAGACCCTGTCTCATTCAGGGGAACAAGAAAAAAAAAAAAAAAAAAAAAAAAAAAAAAAAAAAAAAAAAAAAAAAAAAAAAAAAAAAAAACCTAACCTAACCTAACCTAACCTAACCTAACCTAACCTAACCTAACCTAACCTAACCTAACCTAACCTAACCTAACCTAACCTAACCTAACCTAACCTAACCTAACCTAACCTAACCTAACCTAACCTAACCTAACCTAACCTAACCTAACCTAACCTAACCTAACCTAACCTAACCTAACCTAACCTAACCTAACCTAACCTAACCTAACCTAACCTAACCTAACCTAACCTAACCTAACCTAACCTAACCTAACCTAACCTAACCTAACCTAACCTAACCTAACCTAACCTAACCTAACCTAACCTAACCTAACCTAACCTAACCTAACCTAACCTAACCTAACCTAACCTAACCTAACCTAACCTAACCTAAAACCTAACCTAACCTAAAACCTAACCTAACCTAAAACCTAACCTAACCTAAAACCTAACCTAACCTAAAACCTAACCTAACCTAAAACCTAACCTAACCTAAAACCTAACCTAACCTAAAACCTAACCTAACCTAAAACCTAACCTAACCTAAAACCTAATTAGATAGGTGAGTATGCAGTATAGACTTTTTAACTTAGCCAGAATTTTAACATGAAAGAATATAAACTACTATAAGCTGACCTCACATCTAGGAACAAAGTGTATGGTAAAGACACCTACCAGAGGTCTAGCTTTTAATTACTAGTATCTCAGAAACGGTAAGAGGTAGCTCAAAAATAATGCCATTTTTGAGCAATTCACACCCTATGGGTGTGAGTTATTCGAGATTTGCTGAAAACGACACCTCGTTTGTCAAAATCTGTCAGTTTGACAGACAACTTTTAAACGGTTTGAGTTAGCTCAAAAATAATGTCATTTTTGAACAATTCACACCTTTGGTGTGAGTTATTCGAGATTAATTAAAAACGACACCTCGTTTGTCAAAATCTGACAGTTTTTTTTAAATTTCACTAACTTGACACTTTCTGTCAAATAAAGTGTGTCATATCATCAATTTCCAACTAATAAATGCATTTTCAATAAAAAACAAAAATTGTCAAAAAACTGTCAAATTTACGAAATTTGACAGATTTGACTATCTTAGCACTCATATAGTAAGTTGTACCATCGAATTCAACAATGTCAAAAAACTGTCAAAATTTACTAATTTGACACTTTCTGTCAAATAAAGTATGTCATATCATCAATTTCTACGTAATAAATGCATTTTCATTAAAAAATAAAAACTGTCAAAAAACTGTCATACAAACAATATTATGTCAATTCACATTGTCAAATTCATCATAAAACAGAAATTACAACAAAACAAAGAAAAAAAAATTTTGGTCAAGCGCGAGTCGGAAAGGTAGTTTCCCCATACATTTTGAGACTCAGCGCCTGATGAAAGCAACAGGCAATTTTTCCGAACTTTAAAAATCATTATCTCAGAAACGGTAAGAGATAGATAAAAATGGACTTCATTTTTGGGCTGTCGGCACCACGAAGTAGGTGCACGAGTGAAATGCAAACTCATGGATATGATTTTTTTCAAAATTTTTTGACGACTTTTTTATATGGCCAAAAAATCTAACCCAGGTCTAAAATCTTTATTTATTATCCGATTTCGATAAAAAAAAAACCGTTTCTAGAGAATCAAAAAGTAATAGGTTCAACGCTGGTTCCAGCCAGATAGCGTTGTAACTTTTTTTTTAAAAAAATAAAAACACTTTTTTTTGTATGGCAGCTACCAGAAGGGGGGGGATTCCCACCCCTAAAGGGGGGTCCAGAATTTAGATCCCCTTTAGAAACCCTTATATTCTGAATTTGAGCCAATTCTACCGAAGGACGATCCCTTAACCTAACCTAACCTAACCTAACCTAACCTAACCTAACCTAACCTAACCTAACCTAACCTAACCTAACCTAACCTAACCTAACCTAACCTAACCTAACCTAACCTAACCTAACCTAACCTAACCTAACCTAACCTAACCTAACCTAACCTAACCTAACCTAACCTAACCTAACCTAACCTAACCTAACCTAACCTAACCTAACCTAACCTAACCTAACCTAACCTAACCTAACCTAACCTAACCTAACCTAACCTAACCTAACCTAACCTAACCTAACCTAACCTAACCTAACCTAACCTAACCTAACCTAACCTAACCTAACCTAACCTAACCTAACCTAACCTAACCTAACCTAACCTAACCTAACCTAACCTAACCTAACCTAACCTAACCTAACCTAACCTAACCTAACCTAACCTAACCTAACCTAACCTAACCTAACCTAACCTAACCTAACCTAACCTAACCTAACCTAACCTAACCTAACCTAACCTAACCTAACCTAACCTAACCTAACCTAACCTAACCTAACCTAACCTAACCTAACCTAACCTAACCTAACCTAACCTAACCTAACCTAACCTAACCTAACCTAACCTAACCTAACCTAACCTAACCTAACCTAACCTAACCTAACCTAACCTAACCTAACCTAACCTAACCTAACCTAACCTAACCTAACCTAACCTAACCTAACCTAACCTAACCTAACCTAACCTAACCTAACCTAACCTAACCTAACCTAACCTAACCTAACCTAACCTAACCTAACCTAACCTAACCTAACCTAACCTAACCTAACCTAACCTAACCTAACCTAACCTAACCTAACCTAACCTAACCTAACCTAACCTAACCTAACCTAACCTAACCTAACCTAACCTAACCTAACCTAACCTAACCTAACCTAACCTAACCTAACCTAACCTAACCTAACCTAACCTAACCTAACCTAACCTAACCTAACCTAACCTAACCTAACCTAACCTAACCTAACCTAACCTAACCTAACCTAACCTAACCTAACCTAACCTAACCTAACCTAACCTAACCTAACCTTTTTTTTTTTTTTTGACTCAGAGAAATGCATGGAATTGCATACCACTACGTAACCTAAGGCTCCGGGGGAGAACCAGAAATTACGCATTGGTTATGTGGGGCTCTCCAGTCCAGAAGGGACTAGCCTACCCACTAAAACTCTGGGATGCTACCCTCACGTGCCTTGGTGGTGATGCCATGGGATCGCGAACATTCTACCACGACGTCACCGGCACCTTCGCCCTAGGGCGAACCCTCTCCGAAAAAGCACACTGCAGCATGAACAGTGTGCTTTCCCTCACCTGGTTCCCTAAACCCCCGGGGAACCTGGGACCGGCACCAGACACACGGTGTCCCGGTCCCACCCTCACGGCACCGGGAGGGCAAATACCCCTACCCCGGTGCACCACCGCTACGGGAGGACAAACGCCCCTACCCCGTAGCACTCCTCGACAGGCCGCGGGAGAACAAATGCCCCTACCCCGCAACCACGCCGCATCCGATCCGGTTCTAGGCCCTCTGCCAACCGGAATCGGAGCGGCCACCTCGCAACGGCACAGGTCCCTAGTTACCCTGTCCGCAGTGCCCCCCAAACAGGCAACGGGAGGACAAAAGCCCCTACCCCGCCTCCTGACCCTCACCGCCGCATCTGGGGAGCCTTGCGACTCCCTGATGCGGAACCCCCCATCCCCCCCTGTCAGGTTATTGGTAGCATCGGCAGGTGATCACTTAGGGTCCACTAAATGATCACCTGCCGTTGCCTCCAGGGCGCACCGGCCTGGACTCTTCCCTTTACCGCGGATCAACCGGATCAAGGGGAATTGGAAGAGCCCAGACACTCGAGGAGGTTACCTGACATAGCGCCCCAACCTAACCTAACCTAACCTAACCTAACCTAACCTAACCTAACCTAACCTAACCTAACCTAACCTAACCTAACCTAACCTAACCTAACCTAACCTAACCTAACCTAACCTAACCTAACCTAACCTAACCTAACCTAACCTAACCTAACCTAACCTAACCTAACCTAACCTAACCTAACCTAACCTAACCTAACCTAACCTAACCTAACCTAACCTAACCTAACCTAACCTAACCTAACCTAACCTAACCTAACCTAACCTAACCTAACCTAACCTAACCTAACCTAACCTAACCTAACCTAACCTAACCTAACCTAACCTAACCTAACCTAACCTAACCTAACCTAACCTAACCTAACCTAACCTAACCTAACCTAACCTAACCTAACCTAACCTAACCTAACCTAACCTAACCTAACCTAACCTAACCTAACCTAACCTAACCTAACCTAACCTAACCTAACCTAACCTAACCTAACCTAACCTAACCTAACCTAACCTAACCTAACCTAACCTAACCTAACCTAACCTAACCTAACCTAACCTAACCTAACCTAACCTAACCTAACCTAACCTAACCTAACCTAACCTAACCTAACCTAACCTAACCTAACCTAACCTAACCTAACCTAACCTAACCTAACCTAACCTAACCTAACCTAACCTAACCTAACCTAACCTAACCTAACCTAACCTAACCTAACCTAACCTAACCTAACCTAACCTAACCTAACCTAACCTAACCTAACCTAACCTAACCTAACCTAACCTAACCTAACCTAACCTAACCTAACCTAACCTAACCTAACCTAACCTAACCTAACCTAACCTAACCTAACCTAACCTAACCTAACCTAACCTAACCTAACCTAACCTAACCTAACCTAACCTAACCTAACCTAACCTAACCTAACCTAACCTAACCTAACCTAACCTAACCTAACCTAACCTAACCTAACCTAACCTAACCTAACCTAACCTAACCTAACCTAACCTAACCTAACCTAACCTAACCTAACCTAACCTAACCTAACCTAACCTAACCTAACCTAACCTAACCTAACCTAACCTAACCTAACCTAACCTAACCTAACCTAACCTAACCTAACCTAACCTAACCTAACCTAACCTAACCTAACCTAACCTAACCTAACCTAACCTAACCTAACCTAACCTAACCTAACCTAACCTAACCTAACCTAACCTAACCTAACCTAACCTAACCTAACCTAACCTAACCTAACCTAACCTAACCTAACCTAACCTAACCTAACCTAACCTAACCTAACCTAACCTAACCTAACCTAACCTAACCTAACCTAACCTAACCTAACCTAACCTAACCTAACCTAACCTAACCTAACCTAACCTAACCTAACCTAACCTAACCTAACCTAACCTAACCTAACCTAACCTAACCTAACCTAACCTAACCTAACCTAACCTAACCTAACCTAACCTAACCTAACCTAACCTAACCTAACCTAACCTAACCTAACCTAACCTAACCTAACCTAACCTAACCTAACCTAACCTAACCTAACCTAACCTAACCTAACCTAACCTAACCTAACCTAACCTAACCTAACCTAACCTAACCTAACCTAACCTAACCTAACCTAACCTAACCTAACCTAACCTAACCTAACCTAACCTAACCTAACCTAACCTAACCTAACCTAACCTAACCTAACCTAACCTAACCTAACCTAACCTAACCTAACCTAACCTAACCTAACCTAACCTAACCTAACCTAACCTAACCTAACCTAACCTAACCTAACCTAACCTAACCTAACCTAACCTAACCTAACCTAACCTAACCTAACCTAACCTAACCTAACCTAACCTAACCTAACCTAACCTAACCTAACCTACCTTTTGACCTAAATTTTTTGACCTAAAATTTTTTGACCTAACTTTTGACCTAACTTTTAAACGGTTCGAGTTAGCTCAAAAATAATATCATTTTTGAGCAATTCACACCCTATGGGTGTGAGTTATTCGAGATTAGCTGAAAATGACACCTCGTTTGACAAAATCTGACAATTTGTCAAAATCTGACAGTCTGGCAGACAACTTTTAAACGGTTTGAGTTAGCTGAAAAATAATGCCATTTTTGAGCAATTCACACCTTTGGTGTGAGTTATTCGAGATTAATTAAAAACGACACCTCGTTTGTCAAAATCTGACAGTTTTTTTTAAATTTCACTAACTTGACACTTTCTGTCAAATAAAGTGTGTCATATTATCAATTTCCAACTAATAAATGCATTTTCAATAAAAAACAAAAATTGTCAAAAAACTGTCAAATTTACGAAATTTGACAGATTTGACTATCTTAGCACTCATATAGTAAGTTGTACCATCGAATTCAACAATGTCAAAAAACTGTCAAAATTTACTAATTTGACACTTTCTGTCAAATAAAGTATGTCATATCATCAATTTCTACGTAATAAATGCATTTACATTAAAAAATAAAAACTGTCAAAAAACTGTCATACAAACAATATTATGTCAATTCACATTGTCAAATTCATCATAAAACAGAAATTACAACAAAACAAAGAAAAAAAAATTTTGGTCAAGCGCGAGTCGGATTTTAGTTTCCCCATACATTTTGAGACTCAGCGCCTGATGAAAGCAACAGGCAATTTTTCCGAACTTTAAAAATCATTATCTCAGAAACGGTAAGAGATAGATAAAAATGGACTTCATTTTTGGGCTGTCGGCACCACGAAGTAGGTGCACGAGTGAAATGCAAACTCATGGAAATGATTTTTTTCAAAATTTTTTGACGACTTTTTTATATGGCCAAAAAATCTAACCCAGGTCTAAAATCTTTATTTATTATCCGATTTCGATAAAAAAAAAACCGTTTCTAGAGAATCAAAAAGTAATAGGTTCAACGCTGGTTCCAGCCAGAAAGCGTTGTAACTTTTTTTTAAAAAAAATAAAAACACTTTTTTTTGTATGGCAGCTACCAGAAGGGGGGGGATTCCCACCCCTAAAGGGGGGTCCAGAATTTAGATCCCCTTTAGAAACCCTTATATTCTGAATTTGAGCCAATTCTACCGAAGGACGATCCCTTAACCTAACCTAACCTAACCTAACCTAACCTAACCTAACCTAACCTAACCTAACCTAACCTAACCTAACCTAACCTAACCTAACCTAACCTAACCTAACCTAACCTAACCTAACCTAACCTAACCTAACCTAACCTAACCTAACCTAACCTAACCTAACCTAACCTAACCTAACCTAACCTAACCTAACCTAACCTAACCTAACCTAACCTAACCTAACCTAACCTAACCTAACCTAACCTAACCTAACCTAACCTAACCTAACCTAACCTAACCTAACCTAACCTAACCTAACCTAACCTAACCTAACCTAACCTAACCTAACCTAACCTAACCTAACCTAACCTAACCTAACCTAACCTAACCTAACCTAACCTAACCTAACCTAACCTAACCTAACCTAACCTAACCTAACCTAACCTAACCTAACCTAACCTAACCTAACCTAACCTAACCTAACCTAACCTAACCTAACCTAACCTAACCTAACCTAACCTAACCTAACCTAACCTAACCTAACCTAACCTAACCTAACCTAACCTAACCTAACCTAACCTAACCTAACCTAACCTAACCTAACCTAACCTAACCTAACCTAACCTAACCTAACCTAACCTTTTTTTTTTTTTTTTTTTTTTTTGACGGTGTGAAAATGCATTACGCATACCCCCGGCCCGGGGAGGGACTTATGGGGGTTATGTGGGACTCTCTCCCCCCGTAACCCCCTCTGCTAGCCAGAGGGAGGGGAGGAGCATACCCACTAAAAACACACCGGCGTCACCCGCTTCTGCCGTTAAGGGGGGGCGCCACGGGGTCGCAAGCATTTCTACCGCGACGCCCCCCGGCAGTCCTGGCTCAATTGTGCCAGGACACCCGCGCCAAGGAGGGGAAGGTCAGCGACGCGTGACCCTCCCCCCAGACGTGTAGGGCCGTGCCGTGTGGATCCCCAATCCACCGGCCCTACTGGGGGAGGACGCGACCAGCGGCTGCAAACCGCGCGCGTCCTCTACCCCTCCGTCTGCGCCGGAGTGGGAGCGCATCTTCCCTTTCTTCGCGCTCCCTCTCCGAGGCCTCCTTCTGCGAGATGATTGTTTCGCAGAAGGAGGCCACTGCCTCCCAGCATCTCTCGCTGCGCAGCATGGCCGCCACGATGCTGGACAGCGAGAGATCAACCGTCCCTATGTTTATCGCTAATGTGCGACGCTCCGCGGCCCAGCGAACACAGCTCTCCAGCGTGTGCTGGGCCGTATCATCCTCTGCCCCACACTCGTGGCATGTGGGGCTCCCCTCTCTCCCGATCTTGTGCAGGTAATGACCGAAGCATCCATGCCCGGTCATTACCTGCGTAACCCTAAATGTCACCTTCCCGTGACGCCTGTCTAACCACCCGTCGAGCGACCCGAGGAGTGCCCCTATGGTGCGGACTCCATAGGGGGAGTCCTCGAGGTCGCTCTTCCACCTCTCTCGCAGCCTTCGCTCCTTCTGCCTTCTGGCAGCTCTAATTTCCTCGGGAGCGGGAAACTCCCCCGAAGCCCTCCATCGTACCCGCTCCCGATGCGCCTCTGCCAGCATCTCCGCATCCATCTCCCACGGAGGAGTGCTCGCCAGCGCACATGCCGCCGCCCACGCCACCGTGACGTAGGCCCTACAGATGCGGATGGCCACCACCCTCTGTGGCCTCCTTAGCAGGGCCTTATTTCCTGTGCTCAGCTTGTCAGCCCAAATTGGGGCCCCGTAGAGCGCCATGCTACGGGCTACCCCAGCATATAGGCGCCGGCACGCCACGGAAGGCCCCCCCACATTGGGCAGCAACCTGCCTAGGGCTGAGGCAGCCGCCACAATTCGGGGAGCAAGTTGCCGGAAATGCTCCCCGAAATTCCACCTCCGGTCCAGGATGAGACCCAGATACTTTATGTGGGGTCTCACCTGGACCGTCTCCCCATTGACCCTTAAGGAAGCCCCGGCAGGCGGCCGCCACCCCCTTCCCCCGAAGAGAATCGCCTCCGTTTTTGGGAGGGACACCCTCAACCCCAGCATCTGGATGCGCGTGATGATTAATTCCGCAGCCACCTCTGCCCTCCTTAAAGTCTCCCTCAATTCGGATCCCCGGACAGCAACCATTGTGTCGTCAGCATAACACATGACCGCCATCCGGGGAAGAAGGACGCCTCGGATGGCCCAATCGTACCCCAGGTTCCATAGAAGGGGGCCAAGTACGGACCCCTGGGGCACTCCGCAGGCCATGGGCCTCGCTCTTCTGCACCCCTCTCTATCTTCGTAGAGCACTACCCGCTGCGTCAGGTAGTGCTCCACAATACGCCTCAAGTATGGGGGCACGTGATGGTATTTAAGGGCCTCCCCAATCACTGAGTATGGGAGGGAGCCGAACGCGTTCGCGATGTCTAGTGACACCGCGATCACTCCCTCCCCCCTCCCAGCCGCCTCCTCCGAGAATGCTCTTAAGGCCCCCAACGCGTCCATACAGGACCGCCCGATCCGGAAGCCGAACTGGCGGTCACTCACGTTGGGGCCCGTGCCATCCAGGTGCCGGACGATCCGGGAAGCGAGTATACGCTCCAGCATTTTCCCGGTCTCGTCCAGCAGCACTATTGGTCTCCATCCGGATGGGGAGTCCGCCGGGCGACTCTCCTTTCGGAGGAGGCACAGTCTCCCTTCTTTCCAACACCTTGGGAACCGCCCTGCCTCCAAGCACTCGTTAAAAAGGTCCTTTAGGCGGCTCCCGAGGTCCCCAAGCGCAAGCGGCAGGATTCTGCCGGGTACCCCGTCTGGGCCTGGGGCCTTTTTGCACGCCCTTAGTCGGTGCACTGCCCATGTCACCTCCGCCTCAGTGACAGGTGTCACCACTACCGGTTGCTCCTCCTGCGGCTCCGACATCGCAGGCGGAACAAAATCGAGGGCAGGCGGGAACAGCCCTTCCACCACCTGTGTGAGGAGCTCCGGCTCAAGGGAATCCATGGTGGGGCCATTGCGCATTTTGTTGCGCACAACCTTGTAGGGCCGCCCCCATGGATCCCTGTCCAACGTGGCCAGGAACGCTTCATGTGCAGTGTCCTTGGCTCTTGCAATTGCAAGACACAGGGCCTCTTTTGCCTCTTTCAAGACCCCGTGTAGGAGTTCCTCCTCCTCCCGAGTATGTGTACGCCGTCGGCATCGGGTGTATTCCCTACGTGCGCTATTACAAGTGAGCCGGAGAGCCGCAACCTCCTCCGACCACCAGTAAATTTGGCGTTTGGCTCGCGGCTTCCCGGCTCTGCGCATACTGGCATCGCAGATCGTTTCCAGCGAGTTCCTGAAGTGGATCGCCCTCTCCTCTACCTCCCAGTGTTCACCAGGAGTCTGCCCCCACCTGGCCTCAATCATGGCCGCCTCCTTCGCGGCGTCCCTATCTAGAGTTCCCAAGTTCCACCTTGGGAAGCCAATCCTTCTTCCTCTGACTGGGTCGGCTGGTTGGATCCGCCCGGCTTCAGAGACCCTCAATCTAATGTATAGGTGATCAGAGAGGGTCTCTACGTCCCCCAGGACACAGGGTCTCTACGTCCCCCAGGACACGCCAGTCATTAATTCGTGCGGCGATAGCAGGGGTCGCGAACGATACGTCCACGATGGACCCCCCCTGCCGACGCACGCAGGTCTCGGCCGTGCCCCGGTTTAAGACTTCCAGCCCCAGACCAGTCACCCAGTCCCAAAGGATCTCTCCCCTATGATCTGTTCTTGGGGAGCCCCACGCCTCACACTTGGCGTTGAGGTCCCCCAACAACAGCACTGGTGCTGGCGCTGCACCACCCACCACTCTTTCCAGCTCCCCTAAAAATTGCTCGAAGGCAAACAGCGGGCGGTTGGGAGAGAAATAAACTCCAATGAGCACTATTCCCCCCCAACTAACAGCCACGTACCCCCTCCCACTTCTTATTTTTGTAATAGGCGGGTGGTTACCTACTGGCGGGACCACCACCGCCACTAAACCACTAATATCTCCCGCCCAGTTGGGTTGTGGGGGGACGAAGTACGGTTCCGCAACAACGGCAACGCCAATGCCCCATTCCGCCATGTGCTGAATCAAGAGATCTTGGGCACGGGCACAGTGGTTGGCGTTGCATTGTAGGACCTCCAATTTTGCAGTGGGTCTTACTGGCATTGGAGGTCCATACTTTGCCCCTCACTCGAGTTCCCGGGGGTCCGTTTGGAGGGCTCCTTTCCTTTTACATTTGGGGGATTACACGACGGTCCCCCCATGATGTGTCCCGCTGTCAATTTTGCCTGATGGCACACCGCGCACCACGGAGTGGCATTGCACTCTTTTGATGTGTGCCCCGTCTTGCTGCATCGGAAACAGGAGCCGCTTCTGTCCACTGGCGACGGACACATTGCCCTAGTGTGGCCCCTCCCCATACACCTGTAACAACGCATAGGTAGCGGCTCCAATGCCTGTACCTGTGCCGCAGTCCAACCCAACATCATACGACCCGCCGCCACCACAGTTTTGGCCGCGGTGACTGGGCATCTTACAATGACTGCTCCGGTCCCATTGCCTCCCCATCTAACTCTGCCAACCTCAATTTGGACTTCAGGGCAGTTACCCTTGGCAGCCACCTCGTTTTTGATGTGGTCCGAGGTCACCGACTCATCGAACCCGTATATTCGGAATTCCGCCTTTTTAATGGGCCTGGTGACCTCAGCCACATCCCCTATGACGCTGCGTAGCCTTTCCGCCAGATTGTCAGCCAACGGGCCGCTTTGGGCCCCAGGAACCTCAATTATGCGTGCTCCGGTCGCTGTTTTCCGCGTGCAACTCCCAATTCATCCAGCTTAATGGTGGTTGCCTTCCCCATTACTGTTAGGTAGTCCGTCTTTGCCTCCGGCTTTAGAGAGATGACTACCGCCGCCGAAGTGGGCGCCACCAATTTAGGAGCCGCGGGCTTTTTAGCCGGCGCGGAGGTAGGGGCCCTCACAGTTGGTGTTTGGGAGGGCTTCTTGGCTTTGCCTCCCTTCACTACCTCCGTCCACTCGTTATTGACACGCGGCTGTGGTTTCGGCGCCGACGTCGGGTCAGGTGTCAAAGGTACCGTCTCGGAACCTGTCGTAGCAGTAACTCCGTTACTTTCATCAGCCTGTGGCGTCAGCACTGCAGCCGATTTAGCGGCGGGCGCCTTCCTGGCTTGGGAACCCTTCTTCTCCTTCTGCGCCACTTGGCTGAAAGACGGCTTTGCCGTTTGGTTGCCCTTCACCTCTGCAGCCCTATTGTCTGCAGCCAATGGGGGCCTCAGGATGGGCTCCGGAGGGAGCCTGCTTTCAATATTGCCTATACGGGCATCTATCATCGCCCCTAAAGAGACAAACATGTCCCTCTTGAGGTCTCCTAGGCGAGAGTCCAGGAGGGCGCCCAGCCCCTGCAGAACGTTGGCTGCACCGTCTGCCCTTGTCGTAGATTGCGGGGTGGACTTCCTTTCTGAGAAGGCAGAGCGCAGAGCCTTTACCTCCTCCTGGCATTGCCTCAGCTGCTCACCCATCCGCTTATTGTCCGCTCGCAGTGAGCGGACCACCTCCGTCTCCTCGAGACCTTCACCACAATCGATAAGATCACGGCATAAGGCATTCATTCGTCCCCGGATGTCGCCCTTGATGTTGGTGCACCGAGCAATTTCGGCCAGCAATGTTTGGGCGCTGCCCTTTACTTTTTCTGCAGGAGCGGGCCGGGATAAAACCTCCTCGTCTTCATTGGGCGAAGCTGTCGTCCTTTTCCCATCTCCCTTCTTCCTCGGAGCGACCTTTTTGGGAGCGATTTCCTCCAACTCCTTTTCAAAGTCGAGTGGAGACTCCAGGAGTTTTGCCCTGGCTTGGCTAAGGCCGGCATAAGCCCCTTTGGGGCGCCCTCTTGCAGCGGCCGAGATCTTTCGATCCGGGGCAAGTTCTTCTTCTTCGCTCCCCTCCCGGGAGCCACCTTCCCTCCTCCTCTTTAAGGACGCCTCCTGGGCCTCCATCCCCTCTGCGGTCTCTTCGTCCGATGAGAGCGTTTCCTTCTCTGAAGTCCAAAATTTGCTCCTCCTTTCCTTTTCCCTATTGGCAATGGGCCCCCCAATGTCCGAGTCAGACAGGTAACTCTCCCCTCCTTCGTTGTCCCCCTCCCCGACCAAGGATCCAGCGCAGCTGTCAAACAACTCCGAGGGTTCCGTCCCGTCTGTCCCCGAAAGGCTCACTCCGTCCTTCTTCCCGCTTTTCTCACTTTTCTCCCTTTTGTCCCCTCCGTCCCGATGCTGCGCACCCTTTCTGGTCATTTTATGGGTGGGTTAGGACCCATATAACCCTAAAACGACGAAAAACCACTTTGTTGAAAATTTTGGTCAAGCGTGAGTCGGCCCTAATTTACCAACTTAACTTCGGCGATTTTTGTAGCCTCATCTAGACGAGCTAGAACGGCGCAAAAAATTCCAGAGGGTACCTTACGGGGTCCCCAACCTAGCGCTGCTATGCAGCAACCCTTACCAGCAGGGGTTCAGGCGTAACACCCCCCAAACTATGAAAACCAACTTAACTTGAAAGTTGGCAGCGCCTGATCGACCCTGCGGGCAATCCACAAATTAATTTTTATCTCCCGAACGGAGCGTCCTAAAATTACAAACTAAATGCCTAAAGATAGTACTAAACTAGCTTAACCTAACTATGCTAACACGAAAAGAATATATACAAGACAGAATTAATTATGAATTTTTGAAAATCTGAAACTAAAAACACAAAACTGCAAATGCAGAATGGAGTGAAATTTTAAACCGCGATATCTCCGGAACCAAGCGTCCCAAAAATACGCGGTAAATAGCCCCCGATAGGCGGGAAAGCGTTTAAATTTACTATACAAACAGAAACTAAAAAAGACTAATGGAACAAAAGATATGAATTTTTAAATGGCAAAAATTGAAAGTTGAAAAATTTACAAGTTGAAAATATTTTAAAAAGTATAGAAAGACTCAACGTAGATTAATGAAACTTCGCACAAAAATCGCCCGCAATTAACTTCGTATACCCTCCAAATTTCAGCTCAGTAGCACTTTTTTCACCTCTCGAAAAACCTCAACCTAACCTAACCTAACCTAACCTAACCTAACCTAACCTAACCTAACCTAACCTAACCTAACCTAACCTAACCTAACCTAACCTAACCTAACCTAACCTAACCTAACCTAACCTAACCTAACCTAACCTAACCTAACCTAACCTAACCTAACCTAACCTAACCTAACCTAACCTAACCTAACCTAACCTAACCTAACCTAACCTAACCTAACCTAACCTAACCTAACCTAACCTAACCTAACCTAACCTAACCTAACCTAACCTAACCTAACCTAACCTAACCTAACCTAACCTAACCTAACCTAACCTAACCTAACCTAACCTAACCTAACCTAACCTAACCTAACCTAACCTAACCTAACCTAACCTAACCTAACCTAACCTAACCTAACCTAACCTAACCTAACCTAACCTAACCTAACCTAACCTAACCTAACCTAACCTAACCTAACCTAACCTAACCTAACCTAACCTAACCTAACCTAACCTAACCTAACCTAACCTAACCTAACCTAACCTAACCTAACCTAACCTAACCTAACCTAACCTAACCTAACCTAACCTAACCTAACCTAACCTAACCTAACCTAACCTAACCTAACCTAACCTAACCTAACCTAACCTAACCTAACCTAACCTAACCTAACCTAACCTAACCTAACCTAACCTAACCTAACCTAACCTAACCTAACCTAACCTAACCTAACCTAACCTAACCTAACCTAACCTAACCTAACCTAACCTAACCTAACCTAACCTAACCTAACCTAACCTAACCTAACCTAACCTAACCTAACCTAACCTAACCTAACCTAACCTAACCTAACCTAACCTAACCTAACCTAACCTAACCTAACCTAACCTAACCTAACCTAACCTTTTTTTTTTTTTTTTTTTTTGTTGACCCAGGGGAAATCCGTTATGGATCCCGCTCGACCCGGGAGAAGCCGAGCGGGTATGTCCGACTCGCACGGACTAAAACCCCTGGGGTGTTCCACATTTCGCCTTTCGACAGAGGCACGGGAACGCTACCGTACTCTTCCGCAGCTCTGTCAGCGCTACCCAAACGGGCCCTCCAAAGCTGGAAATTTACCCACTCCGCTGTAGGCACCCCAGAACACCATGGGGGCCTTCTAGCACCTGACGTCTTCTAAGCAGGTAATGGAACTCCCGGCCCATCACCTGCACGTCACCACTATGGCGGGCGCAACCGGTCCGCAAAGGCCCTTCGCCGCCTGCCTGGACGCCTACGGCGCTGAGGAACCGAATTCACATCATCCTCACGCGCTCGTTCCGCCGCCTCCTTATGCAGGAGGACCGATCTACTAAAAGTGGCCACCGCCACCCAAGCTTCCTCCCTACTAACCATCTGCCTGATCAAAGCAGGCAGAGACAGGTCAACACCCACCACCGCAGACAAAGCTGCACGAGGTTCCGCCCACGCAGGGCACTCCTGAAGCGTGTGCATCGCCGTATCCATGGCTCCTCCCACACAATGATGACACGCCGTCGACGGTTCCCTGCCGACCACCTCACACAGATACCTGCCAAAGCAGCCGTGCCCCGTCAAGAGCTGTGTGAGGTGATAAGAAGGGGCACCATGCTCCCGCTCAACCCACTCCTTGAGAACCGGGCGCACAGCAGACACTAACCCCTGACTGACCACCGCGCCTTCCAGACGCCCTGACCACTTCTGGAGGAGAACAACACGCGCCTCCTCTCGCCACTGACGAACCTCCCGCGGAGCAGGCCAAGTCCCATCTCTCCTCGCCACAACTAACCGCCAATAAACCCCTGACAGCAACTCAGCCTCAAGGTCCCAAGGCGGACTCCCAGCCAACAAGCACGCAGCCGTGCACGACACCGTGCGGTACGCCCTAGCCACCCTGAGTGCTATAACCCGCTGCGGACGATGCAAAAGGGTTACACACCGAACACTCAAAGTATCCGCCCAAATGGGCGCCCCATAAAGCGCCATTGAGCGCACAACGGCAGCATACAAGCGTCGGCACGCACCGCCTGGGCCCCCCAAGTTAGGAAGAATCCGCCCAAGAGCTCCAGCCGCAGCCACCAACTTTGGAGACAATCGCCGAAAGTGCTCCTCAAAGTTCCACCTACTGTCGAGGACAAGCCCGAGGTACCTCATCGTCGACCCAACAGCAATGGCAATTCCCCCGACTGTCAACGATGCCCCCGGCGGGGGAGCATTACGTGGACCATGGAAGACCAAAGCCTCAGACTTGTGGAGCGCCACTTCCAACCCTAACGCCCGAATACGCTCCACCACATGCGCCACCCCAACAGTGGCCAGTCGCGCTGCCTCCCGATGATTGCTGGCTTGAGCAGACACGAGAGTGTCATCAGCGTAACATGTTACGCTTACCCCACGCAACATGGCCCCCCGCAGAACCCAGTCATAACCAATGTTCCACAGGAGTGGTCCCAAAACCGACCCCTGTGGAACCCCGCATGACATGACCCTCCTTCGCCATCCCTCCCTTACCGGATAAGTGACCGCCCTACCCGCGAAGTAATCCGCTACGACGCCCTGCAAATAGCCCGGAACATTGTGATAGTTCAAAGCCTCCTTGATTGTTTCCCACGGCAGAGTATTGAAGGCATTCGAAATGTCCAAGGAGACAGCCATCACAACCCCACCCCGAGAAACCTCCTCTACTGCGATGTCCCTAATCCGAGCTATCGCATCCAGCGTCGAGCGGCAGGGGCGAAAACCAAACTGCCACTCGCATAAGCCTGGGTTCATGCTGCTGACAAGGCGTGCTGCGAGCACACGCTCAAACAACTTACTCATCTCATCCAGCAGGACTATGGGACGATAGGCTGACGGCTGGTCAGGCGGGCGCCCCTCCTTCCGGAGAAGTACTAATTTACCCGTCTTCCACCTACTGGGCACCCGGCCCAGAGACAAACAACCAGTGAAGAGGGCCCTGACCCCCTCCTCCAATACCGGTACTGCAAGTGCCAAGGCCCGCCCCGGAATACCATCCAGTCCTGGAGCTGTTTTCTTGGACCGCAACTTGAGAACCGCTGCTCGCAATTCGACCTCCGTCACTGGAGGAACCTCCATCCCGGCCGAATGACGCTCGAGGCCAAAAGCCATCACAGGCGGCACGAAGGCCCCCCTGGCTGGAAATAGACCCACCACTACCCGCTCGAGAAGCTCGGGCTCGAGAGTGGCGGTCAACGGAGGAGTCCAAGGCCGCAACTTCTTCCTCACCGCCCGATACGGTTTCCCCCATGGATCCCGGTCAAGCGCCTCCAGCCACTCCTCCCATGCTGCCTCCTTTGCCTGCGCCATAGCCACCTGTAGCGCGCTGCATGCTGCCCGGTATACAGCATATAGGGCATCTTCCTCCGCCCTGTCCCTCACCCGACGCCTCCTGTAACGCGTATGCCCACGACGCGCAGCCACACATTCAAACCGCAACTGGCGAAGCTCCGGGCGCCACCAATACACACAACGGCTTGGGACACTAGACTTGGCCCTTGGCATAGCCGCATCACATACCCGAGTGAAGGCACCACGCAAACGCTCTGACTCAATCTCCACTTCCTCCACTGGGCCAACCTGAAGCCCCCAAGACTCTACAATGGCTGCCTCCCTGACAATGTCCCCATCCAACCGACCCAGCAACCAACGAGGACCATCCTCAACAACGGGCCGGGCCCCGTCCACCCGCACAGGAAGAGCAGAGATCTCGAAGCTCACATACCGGTGGTCCGACAATGTCTCCACCTCCGCCTCCACCCTCCAGCCGCGAACCCGACAGGCCAGGGCACGCGACGCAAACGTGACGTCCACAATCGACTCTCCTTGTCGGCGCACACACGTGCTCTCCGAACCCGTATTGAGCACTGCCAGCCCCATCGAAATTGCCCACTCTTCCAGGACCTCCCCCCGAGCATCCGTCACCAGAGATCCCCATGCCGCCGCCTTAGCATTAAAATCTCCAGCCACCAACAAGGGAGTAGGCGCCGCCTGCCCAACCAGAACCCCGACTTCTGCTAGCAGCCGCTCAAAGTCAGCAAGACTCCTACTGGGTGGAAAATACACGCCAACTACGGTGAGGTCTCCTAGCTTGGCATGAACGAAGCCTGATCCCCTAACCACCTGACTGAACAACGGGGCACCCACCACAGCAGGTGCCACCACAGACACAGTACCATCGCGATCAGCAACCCAATCATCCCGCACGGGTACATAATAGGGTTCAGAGACCACTGCTACCCCAACTTGCCACTCAGCCATGGTTTGGAGTAGTAAGTCCTGCGCCCTTGCAGAATGGTTTATGTTAGCTTGAAGACACTTATAAGCCATTACTGGGTCGTATCCATGCTCACCACCGTAGCGTCCTGCTGGGAAGATGGAGGGGCTGCCGGGCCACCTGCCGCCCTCTTGTCTCCTACCAACGCGGTCCTACGAGACGTCCCACTGGAACATCCCTTCCTTCCTATGTAATGCTCCGCTGGCCTGCCTGCTTCCGCGCAAGCAACACAATGCGCACGAGCAGAGCACTCCTTGACTTTATGACCTGCGTGACCACACCGAAAGCAGACTCCACTTCGATCCACACCCCTATCACATTTTGCTGCCACGTGCCCCTGCTCGAGGCACCTAAAACAACGCAATGGCTTTGCTTCAAGGAGCACCACCCTCGCTGAGATCCACCCGACCCTGAGGCGGCCAACGTCCACTATCTTCTTGGCTGCCAACACTGGACAGCTTATGAACAGCGAACCAGAGCCATCCGGCCTGCGAACCATAGCGCCAGTCCTAACCGCATCAACAGCACAACCACCACCTTCAGCGACCGCCGCCACCACCTCGTCAGCAGTCACAGAGTCATCAAGCCCCACAACACGCACTTCAACGCACTTCACAGGACGATGAATACTGACTACGCTTGAATCCAAGGCACTCCGAAGCTTCTCAGCCAAGGCATCCGCCACCTTCTCCGAATCCGCCGTGCCTGGAGGGATCTCCAACATCCGGGCTCCAGCAGCAGTAGTGCGGAACCGAACCTGCTCTAGCCCAACATCCGCGAGTCTCACACGACTTTTCGCCTCTGCCAAGATCGTCTCATACTTCACTCCTTTCTGAAGCGCATCCGGTTTCAGCGTCAGCGTAACCGCCGCAGTACGAGGCGGGCGAAGCTTCCTTCTCGACACAGAGGCCGACTTGGGTGCGTTGAGCGCACTAGGCACCTCACTAGGCTTCCCCTTGGCTTTCCGCCCCACTACCCTGCTGTACTCCTCCTGAGATGGGGGTGGTGGCGCCACCACCGCAGCGACCGACTCCCTAACAGATGCCGCCTCCCGAGCAGCCAAAGTCACCCGCTTAGACCTCTTTCGCTTAGCGGCAATCCTCCCAGCTCTCCTTTTGCCAGCCTTAACTTTAACACCCGCACCCGCTGCCCTTGATGATCTAGCGACCGCTGAGACCGAAGCCGCGACCCCCGGGCAATTGCTCACAGCCCCAGCCGCAGTCAGCACTTCCCCCGAACCAACCCTCGCTGCTCCGTGCGACGCCAGAGGAGGCCGCTCAGCCGGCTCAGAAAACGCAGCCAGCCTCGCATCTATCCTCGCATTCACAATGCCTCCAACCAGAGCAACGAGCTCACTCTTAAAGCCCTCCAAGAAAGAGGTAACAGACGCAGGAAGCTCACTCGCCCTGTCAACCGTCGCCACCGGAGGAGTAACTTGCACGCGCTGCCTCCGCACCTCCTCCCGGAGCTCCTCAAACTCCCTTCGAACCACGGCCAACTCTGCCTGCAAACGCTCATTCGCGGCCTGAAGCTTCTGGGTCTCCTCCGACTGAGTTCTCTTGGCAAGCTCAGTGACGTCCAACTTGATGGCCTCCGCAGAATCTTTAAGATCTTTGACTAACGTCCCCTTCAAATGCTTGGATTTGACAGCAATCGTATGGATTAAGTCTGCGTAATCTATAACTCTCCCTCGCAACTCAGAGGCCAAAGCATCACTACTGGCCACATTGAGTGGCCGAGCCGACCGCGCCCGCACTCTACTGCTCGCCTCCTGGATCTCCTTCTCATCCGCAAGCCTCCTCTCCTCCTGCACCGCAGCATTCAGAGCCGCCTTAGCCTTAGCTAATCCAACATATTGCCCTGTTGTGGGTGGGCGGCCCCTCGGACGCGGAACCGTCACTGACCCCGACGCTGATGGATCAGACTCATCTTCCCCCTCCTCCCCCGATAACTGCGACCCAGCTCCACCTACCCTCTGTCTCTTCACACCCCGCCCCTTCTTTGCGCGACCAGCAACCCGCTGACTAGCAGCACCGCCGCGCACCCCATCCGTAGCCTCAACTTCATGGCCCTCCACTGGAGACACAAGATCATCCACGACTTCCGCACCGGAGCTGACCTCCATGGTACCCGGCTCTACCTCCTCTACAACTTCATCATCATTTTGGTTTTTGTTTTTTTTAGTTTTTGCATCCATTCTGTTCCCACGAGAATGGGGGATATAAACAGTCCATCCAGGTAGTGCCCCCCGTACCTGAATAACCCTATATACACCGTGAGGTCGGGCGGTATCACGGGATAAAACTTAAACCTAATTCTAACCTATTGTTTTTTATTGAGGTTGTCTCCTCTTGACCCAGCCAGTTAAGGCAAGGCCCTCGGTCCTATCAGAGGCCGCGAGACATGATCCACGACACCCCATCACTTAGGGAAACGAGCTTGAGGACGGCGACCAAAGTCTGCCCACCCAACAACGACACCGAGGCCAGGTGAGCCCGTCACTCCCCCCACTAACCACCAACTACCAGCCTCCATAATAGCCTCCCCGAGAAGGCCCCTCCCACAACAGCACCTGAAGAGATCTCTGCCTAAATCAGAGACACTCCCAGCGCATCTCCCCCCCCGGTGTCGGGTTATTGGTAGCACCGGTAAGCGATCCCCGAACAGGATCACTTACCGTTGCCTCCAGGGCGCACCAGCCAAGACCCTTCCCTTCTCTGCGGATCCGCGAGGATCCAGAGAGATTGGAAGAGCCCGGACATACTTGGAGGTTACCCGACCTCGCGCCCCAACCTAACCTAACCTAACCTAACCTAACCTAACCTAACCTAACCTAACCTAACCTAACCTTTTTTTTTTTTTTTTTTTTTTTTTTTTTTTTTTTTTTTTTTTTTTTAAGAGGGGAAAATGCGTTACGCATACCACCGGGGTGCGAGGACGGACCCTGGTGGTTATGTGGGACTCCCTTGTCGGCTAATGAGGCCTACGGTTTACCCACTAAAAACCCCTCTATCTGCCGCCTCCGTGCTATAGGGCGAGGTCCTGGGAACTGACTTGTACTCTACCACAACCTCGCCAGCGGCTGTCCGGAGCTCCGGACTCGTCTCCGGGTAGAAATTTATTCCCCCTGCTTCTTCTCACAGGGCCTGCCTAGTGGCATGCCCGCCACTCGGGGAACCTTCATGTAGGCGACAGACGTCCCCGTGCCTGCCGCCCACGGGTACCCTTAAGGGGGAATTCGGCGGTCGTAGGCCAACCGCCGTCGCCCCACGCGTTTGCGGCGCATTGGTTGGGAGGCCGGGTCTTCCTCCCTTCCACGCTCCGCGGCCTCCTTCTGCGCCATCACGTCCTCGCAGAAGGAGGCTACCGCCTTCCATGACCTGTCGCTGCCAACCATGGCTTCTACCACGGCAGGCAGGGACAGGTCGTGCCCCACTACGGCCGCGAGAGCGGCCCGCTGCTCCGCCCAAGTTGGGCATACCGCCAGTGTGTGTTGGGCCGTATCCTCGGTATCACCGCACGCGTGGCATTCCATCGTCGGCTCCCGTCCTGCCACCCTGCACAGATATCTCCCAAAGCAGCCGTGCCCTGACAGGATCTGCACAAGGCGGAAGGAGAGGAACCCCCCGATTCTTCCGACCCATCTCTCCAGGACGGGCCGGATAGCTCCGATGGTCAAGTGGCCAGCACTCGGCACCTCCAGCCTTTCCTTCCACTTCTGGATGAGGACACTGCGGGAGTCGAGCCTCCACCGCCTGATCTCCTCCAAAAGTGGTTGGTCCCCCCTGGCCCGCGCCTCGGTGACACGCCAATAGACATCGGCCAGAACCGAAGCGTCGAGGTCCCAGGGCGGGGTCCCCGCCAACACGCAGGCCGCCTCGTACGAGACGGTGCGGTAAGCCCTCGCCACCCTGACCGCTATGACCCTCTGCGGCCTTCGCAGTTGGGCCTGGTTCTTGGCGTTCAGGGATCCGGCCCAAATGGGCGCTCCGTACAAAGCCATCGACCGCACCACTCCAGCGTAAAGTCTCCGGCAGCTCGCGTTTGGCCCGTCAACATTCGGTAACAGCCGGCTGAGTGCCGACGCCGTCCCCATGAGCTTCGGAGCAAGGCACCTAAAGTGCTCCGTGAACGTCCAACGACTGTCAAGGATTATGCCTAGATACCGCATTGTCGACTTGACAGCGATGGACGTTCCTCCCACCGCCAGGCTGGAACCCGCCGGAGGAGCCCTCCGGGGCCCATGAAAGCACAGGGCCTCGGATTTATTCAGGGCCACCTCTAGCCCTAGCCTTCTGATTCGGGCCACCACCGTTGCCACGCCTGCCGTGGCCCGAATCGCCGCCTCCTGAAACGTGCTCCCGCGTGCAGTCACCAAGGTGTCGTCGGCGTAGCACGTCACCTTGACACCTGGCAAGTTCCGTCCCCTCAGCACCCAGTCGTACCCGATGTTCCACAGGAGTGGGCCAAGAACCGACCCCTGTGGAACACCGCACGACAACCTCTTCTCCTGCCACTCATCACGCGTAGGGTACCTAACGGCTCTATCGGAGAGATAGTCCTCTACCGTCTTCCGCAGGTACTCGGGCACGGCATGGTACCTCAGTGCCGCCGTGATGCAGGCCCAAGGAAGGGAGTTGAACGCATTTGCGATGTCAAGGGACACCGCCAATACTACCTCTCCCTGGGCTACAGCTTCGTCCGCCAGGGCCCTCACGCGCGCAATCGCGTCAATGGTGGACCTGCCCCGGCGAAATCCAAACTGGTGGTCGCTGAGGTCCGGACCTATCCCCTCCAGATGCCGGTTCAGGCGAGCGGCCACCACGCGTTCGAGCAATTTGCTAGCCTCGTCCAGCAGCACTATCGGCCTGTAGGCCGAGGGCGAATCTGCAGGTCGCCCCTCCTTGCGCAGAAGGACTAGTTTACCGGCTTTCCACGCACAACCTAACCTAACCTAACCTAACCTAACCTAACCTAACCTAACCTAACCTAACCTTTTTTTTTTTTTTTTGACGGTGTGAAAATGCATTACGCATACCCCCGGCCCGGGGAGGGACTTATGGGGGTTATGTGGGACTCTCTCCTCCCGTAACCCCCTCTGCTAGCCAGAGGGAGGGGAGGAGCATACCCACTAAAAACACACCGGCGTCACCCGCTCTGCCGTTAAGGGGGGCGCCACGGGGTCGCAAGCATTTCTACCGCGACGCCCCCCGGCAGTCCTGGCTCAATTGTGCCAGGACACCCGCGCCAAGGAGGGGAAGGTCAGCGACGCGTGACCCTCCCCCCAGACGTGTAGAGCCGTGCCGTGTGGATCCCCAATCCACCGGCCCTACTGGGGGAGGACGCGACCAGCGGCTGCAAACCGCGCGCGTCCTCTACCCCTCCGTCTGCGCCGGAGTGGGAGCGCATCTTCCCTTTCTTCGCGCTCCCTCTCCGAGGCCTCCTTCTGCGAGATGATTGTTTCGCAGAAGGAGGCCACTGCCTCCCAGCATCTCTCGCTGCGCAGCATGGCCGCCACGATGCTGGACAGCGAGAGATCGACCGTCCCTATGTTTATCGCTAATGTGCGACGCTCCACGGCCCAGCGAACACAGCTCTCCAGCGTGTGCTGGGCCGTATCATCCTCTGCCCCACATTCGTGGCATGTGGGGCTCCCCTCTCTCCCGATCTTGTGCAGGTAATGACCGAAGCATCCATGCCCGGTCATTACCTGCGTTACCCTAAATGTCACCTTTCCGTGACGCCTGTCCAGCCACCCGTCGAGCGACCCGAGGAGTGCCCCCATGGTGCGGACTCCATAGGGGGAGTCCTCGAGGTCGCTCTTCCACCTCTCTCGCAGCCTTCGCTCCTTCTGCCTTCTGGCAGCTCTAATTTCCTCGGGAGCGGGAAACTCCCCCGAAGCCCTCCATCGTACCCGCTCCCGATGCGCATCTGCCAGCATCTCCGCATCCATCTCCCACGGAGGAGTGCTCGCCAGCGCACATGCCGCCGCCCACGCCACCGTGACGTAGGCCCTACAGATGCGGATGGCCACCACCCTCTGTGGCCTCCTTAGCAGGGCCTTATTTCCTGTGCTCAGCTTGTCAGCCCAAATTGGGGCCCCGTAGAGCGCCATGCTACGGGCTACCCCAGCATATAGGCGCCGGCACGCCACGGAAGGCCCCCCCACATTGGGCAGCAACCTGCCTAGGGCTGAGGCAGCCGCCACAATTCGGGGAGCAAGTTGCCGGAAATGCTCCCCGAAATTCCACCTCCGGTCCAGGATGAGACCCAGATACTTTATGTGGGGTCTCACCTGGACCGTCTCCCCATTGACCCTTAAGGAAGCCCCGGCAGGCGGCCGCCACCCCCTTCCCCCGAAGAGAATCGCCTCCGTTTTTGGGAGGGACACCCTCAACCCCAGCATCTGGATGCGCGTGATGATTAATTCCGCAGCCACCTCTGCCCGCCTTAAAGTCTCCCTCATTTCGGATCCCCGGACAGCAACCATTGTGTCGTCAGCATAACACATGACCGCCATCCGGGGAAGAAGGACGCCTCGGATGGCCCAATCGTACCCCAGGTTCCATAGAAGGGGGCCAAGTACGGACCCCTGGGGCACTCCGCAGGCCATGGGCCTCGCTCTTCTGCACCCCTCTCTATCTTCGTAGAGCACTACCCGCTGCGTCAGGTAGTGCTCCACAATACGCCTCAAGTATGGGGGCACGTGATGGTATTTAAGGGCCTCCCCAATCACTGAGTATGGGAGGGAGCCGAACGCGTTCGCGATGTCTAGTGACACCGCGATCACTCCCTCCCCCCTCCCAGCCGCCTCCTCCGAGAATGCTCTTAAGGCCCCCAACGCGTCCATACAGGACCGCCCGATCCGGAAGCCGAACTGGCGGTCACTCACGTTGGGGCCCGTGCCATCCAGGTGCCGGACGATCCGGGAAGCGAGTATACGCTCCAGCATTTTCCCGGTCTCGTCCAGCAGCACTATTGGTCTCCATCCGGATGGGGAGTCCGCCGGGCGACTCTCCTTTCGGAGGAGGCACAGTCTCCCTTCTTTCCAACACCTTGGGAACCGCCCTGCCTCCAAGCACTCGTTAAAAAGGTCCTTTAGGCGGCTCCCGAGGTCCCCAAGCGCAAGCGGCAGGATTCTGCCGGGTACCCCGTCTGGGCCTGGGGCCTTTTTGCACGCCCTTAGACGGTGCACTGCCCATGTCACCTCCGCTTCAGTGACAGGTGTCACCACTACCGGTTGCTCCTCCTGCGGCTCCGACATCGCAGGCGGAACAAAATCGAGGGCAGGCGGGAACAGCCCTTCCACCACCTGTGTGAGGAGCTCCGGCTCAAGGGAATCCATGGTGGGGCCATTGCGCATTTTGTTGCGCACAACCTTGTAGGGCCGCCCCCATGGATCCCTGTCCAACGTGGCCAGGAACGCCTCATGTGCAGTGTCCTTGGCTCTTGCAATTGCAAGACACAGGGCCTCTTTTGCCTCTTTCAAGACCCCGTGTAGGAGTTCCTCCTCCTCCCGAGTATGTGTACGCCGTCGGCATCGGGTGTATTCCCTACGTGCGCTATTACAAGTGAGCCGGAGAGCCGCAACCTCCTCCGACCACCAGTAAATTTGGCGTTTGGCTCGCGGCTTCCCGGCTCTGCGCATACTGGCATCGCAGATCGTTTCCAGCGAGTTCCTGAAGTGGATCGCCCTCTCCTCTACCTCCCAGTGTTCACCAGGAGTCTGCCCCCACCTGGCCTCAATCATGGCCGCCTCCTTCGCGGCGTCCCTATCTAGAGTTCCCAAGTTCCACCTTGGGAAGCCAATCCTTCTTCCTCTGACTGGGTCGGCTGGTTGGATCCGCCCGGCTTCAGAGACCCTCAATCTAATGTATAGGTGATCAGAGAGGGTCTCTACGTCCCCCAGGACACGCCAGTCATTAATTCGTGCGGCGATAGCAGGGGTCGCGAACGATACGTCCACGATGGACCCCCCCTGCCGACGCACGCAGGTCTCGGCCGTGCCCCGGTTTAAGACTTCCAGCCCCAGACCAGTCACCCAGTCCCAAAGCACCTCTCCTCTGGGATCTGTTCTTGGGGAGCCCCACGCCTCACACTTGGCGTTGAGGTCCCCCAACAACAGCACTGGTGCTGGCGCTGCACCACCCACCACTCTTTCCAGCTCCCCTAAAAATTGCTCGAAGGCAAACAGCGGGCGATTGGGAGAGAAATAAACTCCAATGAGCACTATTCCCCCCCAACTAACAGCCACGTACCCCCTCCCACTTCTTATTTTTGTAATAGGCGGGTGGTTACCTACTGGCGGGACCACCACCGCCACTAAACCACTAATATCTCCCGCCCAGTTGGGTTGTGGGGGGACGAAGTACGGTTCCGCAACAACGGCAACGCCAATGCCCCATTCCGCCATGTGCTGAATCAAGAGATCTTGGGCACGGGCACAGTGGTTGGCGTTGCATTGTAGGACCTCCAATTTTGCAGTGGGTCTTACTGGCATTGGAGGTCCATACTTTGCCCCTCACTCGAGTTCCCGGGGGTCCGTTTGGAGGGCTCCCTTCCTTTAACATTTGGGGGGGCACAGGATGGTCCCCCCATGATGTGTCCCGCTGCCAATTTTGCCTGATGGCACACCGCGCACCACGGAGTGGTATTGCACTCTTTTGCGGTGTGCCCCGACTTGCTGCACCTGAAGCAGGAGCCGCTCCTGTCCACCGGAGATGGACACATCGCCCTAGTGTGTCCCATCCCCATGCACCTATAGCATCGCATGGGTAACGGCTCCAATGCCTCCACCTGTGCCGCCGTCCAGCCCAACATCATGCGACCCGCCGCCACAACAGTTTTGGCCACCGTAACTGGGCACCTTACAATTACAGCCCCGGTCCCGTTGCCCCCCCATCTAACTTTGCCCACCTCAATTTGGGCTTCTGAACATTTGCCCTTTGCGGCGACCTCGTTTCGGATGAGGTCCGAGGTCACCGACTCATCAAATCCGTGTATACGGAGCTCCGCCTTTTTCACTGGCCTGGTGACCTCGGCCACATCCCCTATGAGGCTGCGCAGCCTTTCCGCCAAGTCATCGGCCAGTGGGCCGCTCTGGGCCCCGGGGACCTCAATTATACGCGCTCCTGTCGCCGTTTTGCGCACTTTAACTTGAGCGATGCCCAGCTCCGCCAACTTAATGGTGGTCGCCTTCCCCATTATAGATAGGTAGTCGGTCTCAGCATCCGGCTTCATGGTGACTACTACCGCCATCGATGTGGGCGCCACCAATTTAGGAGCCGCGGGCTTTTTAGCCGGCGCGGAGGTAGGGGCCCTCACAGTTGGTGTTTGGGAGGGCTTCTTGGCTTTGCCTCCCTTCACTACCTCCGTCCACTCGTTATTGACACGCGGCTGTGGTTTCGGCGCCGACGTCGGGTCAGGTGTCAATGGTACCGTCTCGGAACTTGTCGCCTCAGTAACTCCGTTACTTTCATCTGCCTGTGGCGTCAGCACTGCAGCCGATTTAGCGGCGGGCGTCTTCTTGGTTTGGGAACCCTTCTTCTCCTTCTGCGCTGCTTGGTTGGAAGAAGGCTTTGCCGTTTGGTTGCCTTTCACCTCTGCAGCCCTTTTGTCTGCAGCCAATGGGGGCCTCAGAATGGGCTCCGGAGGGAGCCTGCTTTCAATATTGCCTATACGGGCATCCATCATCGCCCCCAAGGAGACAAACATGTCCCTCTTGAGGTCTCCTAGGCGAGAGTCCAGGAGGGTACCCAATTCTTGCAGAACGTTGGCTGCACCGTCTGCACTTGCCGTAGACTGCGGGGTGGACTTCCTTTCGGAGAAGGCAGAGCGCAGAGCCTTTACTTCGTCTTGGCACTGCCTCAGTTGCTCACCCATTCGTTTATTGTCCGCTCGCAGTGAGCGGACCACCTCCGTCTCCTCGAGACCTTCACCAAAATCGATAAGCTCACGGCATAACGCATTCATCCGTCCCCGAATGTCGCCCTTGATGTTGGTGCACCGAGCAATTTCGGCCAGCAATGTTTGGGCGCTGCCCTTTACTTTTTCTGCAGGAGCGGGCCGGGATAAAACCTCCTCGTCTTCATTGGGCGAAGCTGTCGTCCTTTTCCCATCTCCCTTCTTCCTCGGAGCGACCTTTTTGGGAGCGATTTCCTCCAACTCCTTTTCAAAGTCGAGTGGAGACTCCAGGAGTTTTGCCCTGGCTTGGCTAAGGCCGGCATAAGCCCCTTTGGGGCGCCCTCTTCCAGCGGCCGAGATCTTTCGATCCGGGGCAAGTTCTTCTTCTTCGCTCCCCTCCCGGGAGCCACCTTCCCTCCTCCTCTTTAAAGACGCCTCCTGGGCCTCCATCCCCTCTGCGGTCTCTTCGTCCGATGAGAGCGGTTCCTTCTCTGAAGTCCAAAATTTGCTCCTCCTTTCCTTTTCCCTATTGGCAATGGGCCCCCCAATGTCCGAGTCAGACAGGTACCTCTCCCCTCCTTCGTTGTCCCCCTCCCCGACCAGGGATCCAGCGCAGCTGTCAAACAACTCCGAGGGTTCCATCCCGTCTGTCCCCGAAAGGCTCACTCCGTCCTTCTTCCCGCTTTTCTCACTTTTCTCCCTTTTGTCCCCTCCGTCCCGATGCTGCGCACCCTTTCTGGTCATTTTATGGGTGGGTTGGGACCCATATAACCCTAAAATGACGAAAAACCACTTTGTTGAAAATTTTGGTCAAGCGTGAGTCGGCCCTAATTTACCAACTTAACTTCGGCGATTTTTGTAGCCTCACCTAGACAAGCTAGAACGGCGCAAAAAATTCCAGAGGGTACCTTACGGGGTCCCCAACCTAGCGCTGCTATGCAGCAACCCTTACCAGCAGGGGTTCAGGCGTAACACCCCCCAAACTATGAAAACCAACTTAACTTGAAAGTTGGCAGCGCCTGATCGACCCTGCGGGCAATCCACAAATTAATTTTTATCTCCCGAACGGAGCGTCCTAAAATTACAAACTAAATGCCTAAAGATAGTACTAAACTAGCTTAATCTAACTATGCTAACACGAAAAGAATATATACAAGACAGAATTAATTATGAATTTTTGAAAATCTGAAACTAAAAACACAAAACTGCAAATGCAGAATGGAGTGAAATTTTAAACCGCGATATCTCCGGAACCAAGCGTCCCAAAAATACGCGGTAAATAGCCCCCGATAGGCGGGAAAGCGTTTAAATTTACTATACAAACAGAAACTAAAAAAGACTAATGGAACAAAAGATATGAATTTTTAAATGGCAAAAAGGTGTCATTGGATATAGAGGGAGCCTTCGACAGCGCATGGTGGCCAGCCATACGAGTCCGCCTTGCCGAGGAAAAGTGCCCGGTTAACCTGAGAAGGGTCATTGATAGTTATCTCAACAACAGAAGAGTGAGAATAAGATACGCAGGGAAAGAACTCGAGACGGAAACCAGCAAGGGGTGCGTCCAGGGCTCAATCGGTGGACCAATTCTTTGGAACCTCTTACTAGACCCACTCCTAAAAAGCCTTGAGAAGAAGAACACATACTGCCAGGCGTTCGCAGATGATGTGATATTGTTATTCGAGGGTGACACAGCACAGGAAATTGAAGGTCATGCAAATGGCGCTCTCGCGCATGTTCACAACTGGGGCGTCCAAAACAAATTGAAATTTGCCGCGCACAAGACCAATGCTATGGTAATTACCAGGAAACTCAAATATGACACCCCAAGACTAAGCATGGGCGGGATCGATATCGCAATGACCAGAGAGATAAAGATGCTTGGAGTCACCATCGATGACAAACTCACTTTTAACACGCATGTCACAAATGTCTGCAAAAAAGCCATAGCCATACACAAACAACTAACAAGGGCAGCTAAGGCTAGCTGGGGATTACATCCTGAGGTCATAAGAACGATATATGTGGCAACCGTGGAGCCGGTGATTCTGTACGCCGCCAGGGCATGGGCACCCGCGGCAAATAAATTGGGAACAATTAAACAACTAGGTACAGTACAACGCGGAATTGCACAAAGGCTATGTAAAGCCTACCGCACCGTATCTCTGAACTCAGCATTGATACTGGCCGGCTTGCTCCCTCTAGACCTCCGAGTTCGAGAGGCGGCCGCTCTATATGAGGCAAAGAAGGGGGTGTTCAGGCCTGAACTTAGAGGTAGGGAGGTGGAACGGATGGCATCGTTTACAAAGACGCCACACCCAGCAGAGCGCGTCAAGATCACCATAACAAAGCTGGTGGACCAGGAACAAGTCGATCAACACAGTGACTATGAGATACGTATATTCACTGACGGGAGCAAG
The DNA here is from genome assembly GCA_963556455.1 of Epiblema foenella. Classification (NCBI taxonomy): domain Eukaryota; kingdom Metazoa; phylum Arthropoda; class Insecta; order Lepidoptera; family Tortricidae; genus Epiblema; species Epiblema foenella. The sequence goes on from OY747110.1 coordinate 80,260, forward strand.
ATTGAGGGTAGAGTCGGAGCTGCATTCTCAATTTGGAATGAAGACACCGAGCTCAAAGCCTTCAAACTCGCGCTCCCAAGTTACTGCACAGTCTACCAGGCCGAGCTCCTTGCGCTCTGTGGAGCTACGAGACAAATCCAGAGACTAAAGGCGAATTCGTTTGGAGTTTACAGTGACTCTATGGCCGCTCTGCAGACAGTGAAAAATCATGAGTGCCTCCACCCTCTAGCAATTGAAACAAGAGATAACCTTAGATCCTTATCTCTCCAAGGCAAAACTGTGTGTTTGCATTGGATTAAGGCCCACGCAGGGCTGGTAGGAAACGAAAGAGCAGACGAATTGGCGAAAGAGGCAGCTCTAAACTCCAAACGAAAGCCGGATTACGACCTCTGTCCGATCTCATTCGTCAAGCGAGACCTTAGAAGGGAAACGCTTGACGAATGGAATCGACGATACACAGAAGGAGAAACGGCGTCAGGTACAAAACTATTCCTCCCGGATGCGGTGACAGCGTACAGAATAATAAGAAAAGTAACAGCAACCAACATCAGGACACAAGTCATGACGGGGCATGGAGGTTTCTCACAGTACCTACACCGATTTAAGTGCAAGGAGAGTCCTTTCTGCATCTGTGACCCTGAAACAGAAGAAACAGTTCCACATATATTGCTAGAGTGCCCGGTACATGAAAGAGAAAGGTTTGAAACAGAGCAAAAACTTAACATGAGGCTTTCAAAAGAAACCATAAGCGGAATAATGTCAGGTACCGATCGAGACATGCTCTTGGATTATTGTGTAAATGTTGCGGAAAAAGTTGTAAATAGAAATAAAACTCGGTAAGCAATATTATGTTTTCATAATATATTGAGTATATTTTTGTAAAGCATAAGAAAAAACACCTGTAGTACAATATAGGATAAGATATGTAAAAATAAGATGTAACAAAGAACCGATATAGAGAATAAAATTTGGTTGTAAAATTATTCCACCCCAAGCTGAGACATAAATAAATATATATATATATACAAATATTTAGAAAGCAGCTAGAATAGAGGCAAGATGGTCTATCCCGACCTCGAGAAAGCAAGACGATGAATGTAAGAAAGACACAGTATGAGGAATGAAAGTGCGAGAGGCATAGTTGCGAGAACTAGTATGACAGAGTAGAAAAACAAAATTGTAAAAATAGGCTCCGATCATGTTGGAGGTAGCAGTTAAAAAAAAAAAAAAAAAAAAAAAAAAAAAAAAAAAAAAAAAAAAAAAAAAAAAAAAAAAAACCTAACCTAACCTAACCTAACCTAACCTAACCTAACCTAACCTAACCTAACCTAACCTAACCTAACCTAACCTAACCTAACCTAACCTAACCTAACCTAACCTAACCTAACCTAACCTAACCCAGTCGCAGCCTCCCCGCCGTCCGACGAGCATCGTTTTCGCTTTGCTCCGCAGTAAAAAATTCGTAAAAGTGGCAATTTTATAGCTAGAAACGTGAATCAAGTGTTGAAGTGCGTGAAATAAAAAGGCCTTTCTAGTGTTGTGTCGTATACAAACCTCGGAGTGCAATAACATACGGAAAAACATCGAAAACCCTCTTTTTTGAGGTTACTCCATCACAAATCGGCCTCTGTGGCTTGACCCGTAAGCGCGACCTACGTGTGCAGTACACCGTTCGAAGCGCCTTGCAGAGACCTACAAGAAGACTCCTCACCCATCACCGTCAGAGTTACGGTCGAAGCACAATCATCAAAAAAACAAGTACCACGTGGCGGCGTGGTCAGAGATCCAGAGGCTTGCGGCTACATCTGACATCACAGGATACATCTACGCATCGTCAGGAACTCATAGGTACAAATATCAAAATTTTTGGACTTGTAGTTTTCAAGATATAAACTTTTAAAGTTACAAAATTTAACAGTGAATATCTCCAAAACTTTAGGCAGACCATATACTTTTTAAATTGAATTCTGTTGCGCGCTAACCCGGAGAACACCCCTGTGAAGACTCAAGTTCCTGACTTGAAAAACTAGGACACAGAGACATTTTTTATAAAAAATTGTTCTTTTTCAAATAAAATTAAAAAATTGTATTGTAGTGTATTAATTAGATTAAGTACTCGATAGCTATAACTTTATAGTATTTTATGCCATTTTTTGTGTATTTTTTGGACTTATAGTTCCCGAGATATTAATTTTTTACCGATTTTCTAATATTATTCCAAAAGTACCGGTAAATACCACTTTTTTATAATATAATTCACTTTAGAATACATAGTCCTACCCATCGGACCCCAAACCGGGGTCGTCTATCATCAAATCTGCGGAATTACCGGTTTTCCGCCATTTTGCTTTTTTCCGGTAAAATTTTTAAAGTGCTGTAACTCGTGAACTATAAGTCCTATTGAAACGGTTTTTTCACAGCGGTCCCTCATTTTGGCCCATTAAACAAAATTTTGTAGTTTTAAGTCTCTATCTCTTTTTAAAATTAAATTGACTTTTGACCATTAGAAACTGTACAAGAGACAGGCCTCATCACAACATAGAAAACCCCATCGTCCTACGACATCCGGTTGCCGAGATATAAGCCTTCAAAGTCGGCGTTTGACAGCTCGGCGGCCATTTTGATTTTCTTTAAGCCCCCATATCTCTGCAACCGGTGGACCTAGGGAGCTGCGGTTTTCGAAAGTCATAGTAAAATCCTCCCCTCTACCACTTCCACCCACCCCCACTCCAAAATAACCCCCTGAAAATTGGACTCTGGGAAACATTCCCATCGGACAGAGAAGGTCCATCTTAGCCTGTTCAGCCAAAACCCCGATTTTCTGCGGCTTCCGGGGGCGAAGCTATTGGCGATCAAACCCCGTGTTTGACAGTTCGGCCGCCATCTTGAAAATTTTCAATCCTTCATAGCTTCGTATCCCGTAGTCGTAGAGAGCTGGGACTTTTTCGAGGAACATCAGAGGGGATAGCTCTTCCCGGTATTTTAGGCTGCACACCTATCCGGGAACTTTCAGAACCCGGAAAATCCGGATCCGGGAAACGTCACCGCTGGGTAGAACTCGTCGAGCCCGGTACGCCGAGCCCACGCACGTTAGATTCGGACCTTGCGTTCCGGAGTTATAGCGTTTACCGTTTTTAGTTACCGTATTACCGGATAATTACCGGTATCTTTAGAGCGCTGTATCTCCGAGACCGTTTGGACTTTGACTACCGTGTTTGGTATCGTTGGGTTGTGCTCGGAAAGAGCTATCTTTTGGTGTTATTTAAACGACTACATAGAGATATTTTATTTTGACTCTACTTTCGGACTTTTAAAAATTGCTGTGCATAGACTTTCGAGTCAGTGACTCTATATCTGTATTTTAGCATAAGTGACTATATACCTCCCATTTACAGAGGTAAAAATAACGGCTCTATAGAGAGTAGCTCTGCGACTCTATATTAAGATATTTCTGTATTGACTTTTTCAGCTTGGCTACGCTTAAAATACCACCTCCACTTTACAGAGGCGGTATATTAAACGAATATTAAACTGACTCTATCTCAGGTAGAGTGACCAACTAATTAACTAACGCTGTATTCAGTGGTCAAATAGTTTATATATATCCTCCTCCCTTCTTACTGACCGAAACGCGAGATCCTATCCCATCCACAAAATGTTTAAAACTCCGCCAAAGACGAAAAGCACGGACTCGGGAGCCACATCCTCCCCCATAAAAACTTCCACACAGAAAACTGAAGAGGTACCTGCCTCAAACGTAAGACGCAGTATCGGGCAGTGGGAACAGGGGAAAAGCCAAATCTCCATACCCCCCAAAACCACTCCGACCACAGTAACGAAGTGTGCAGGTCCTGCGAAACGGGTGAAGCTGGACAGCACCTTCCGGCTTTCACCAAGCCCATCACCGGTGGGGGCCACAGGAGCTGATGCGACATCGAAGCCAGCTCCCGCGGCCCTCCCGGTGCTGGCCGTGGATACAGACACCCCTGAACCACAGGCCGGCCCTTCGAAAAACAAAACAGCCGTGCTCCCAAAAACCGCCGAGGCCAGAAGACTAATGGAGAAGGCCAAAGACCAACTGGACAGATCTGGGAACATAAAGAAGGACATGAAGCTGTCAGTAAAGGACATACTAGATAAATTGTACAAGCTGGTGAAGGATGCCGAACAGAAAGGAGCCGGAAAAAAGGAGAACCTCGAGAGGGTCGTGTCTGAAGCAACTGCTACAGACACAACCTTCACGGCGGTCGCGGATAAAGAGAGAGAGGGGCATGAGAGAAGAGCAGGCAGACAGGAAGAAGTGCTAGATAAAATGGAAAACATGCTAAGAGACAACGAAAGGAAACAAATGGAATACGCAGAAAAGATAGATGGATGTGCAAAGAAGATAGACGAACTCAAGGAAGTAATTGAAAGGCAGAAAGCTGTGATGGAGAGGGTCACATACGCGAGCGTAGCAGCGGGCAGCCAAACCGGCAGAAAGAGCTCAGAGCAGGCTGCGCTGCACTCAGTAGTGATCACCTCAAAGAATGAACAGGACACCGGAGACGAGGTGTTGGAAAAAGTCAGAGAAGCAATAGACGCAAAGGAAGGATGGATAAAGATAGAAAGAGTTAGAAAAGCAAAGGACAGAAAGATCATTATGGCATGCGAGACACAGGAAGATAGGAGAAGAGTGAAAGAAAGAATAGAGACAATGGGAAACAATCTTGTTGTAGAAGAAGTAAAAAACAAGGACCCGCTGCTTATCCTAAAGGGAGTCCTGGCAAAACATAGTGACGAAGAGGTACTGAGAGCCATCAGGAACCAAAACAGTTGGGTCTTCTGCGACTTAGAAAACGAAGAGGATAGGATGGCAATAAAGTTCAGAAAGAAAACACGAAACCCACATACGTGCAGCATGGTGCTGACCGTGTCCCCGGCAATATGGAAGAGGGCGATAGAGAAGAACAAGCTCCGAGTGGACCTACAGATAGTTCAAGTAGAAGACCAATCCCCCCTGGTCCAATGTTCCAGATGCCTTGGCTATGGACACAGCCGCAGGTTCTGCAACGAGTCCGAAGACAGCTGCAGCCACTGTGGAGGACCGCACCTCGGAGCAAACTGCCCGGAAAAGGTACTCGGCGAAGCACCAGAATGCATAAACTGTAAAAGAGCCAAAACTGCAAATAATATGCACAATGCTTTCAGCAAGGAATGCCCCATCAGGAGAAAATGGGATGCCATAGCAAGGGCCTCCGTGGCTTATTGCTAAAGTTGTCCCGGCAAACACAACCCAGTACTCAATTATACAGGCGAACCTCCAACGAAGCAGGCAGGCCACAGACGAGGTACTCTTGGAAGCTCAAAAAAGAAAGACAGCAATCGTACTCATTCAAGAACCATATGTCGGTAATATAAAAAGGATGAAGAGCTATCGAGGAGTAAGAGTGTACCAAAACTCTGGCAACGGAGAAGGGACTGTCAAAGCATCAATTGCAATACTGGATAACGACATCGACGTAATACAGTGCCCAGAATTAACTACCAATAATATCGTGGTAGTTAAGATCCGAACGAGAGCCTGGACAGTGACCCTTGCATCGTACTACTTTGAACCCGACCAACCCATAGAGCCATACATAGAGAAACTCAAAGAGCTAGCAACGAAAGCAAGGGGAAAACTTGTGATTGGAGGAGACGCAAATGCCAAAAGTATCTGGTGGGGCAGCAAACAAGAAGATCATAGAGGAGAACAGATGAGCGGAGGACTCATGGAAATGGGGCTCCAAGTTCTGAATAATGGAGACATTCCTACATTTGACACCATACGCGGAGTAGTAAGGTATAGCAGCCATGTCGATGTGACTGCATGTTCCGAAGACATTCTAGCACTAGTAGGAGGATGGCGGGTTCTCGAGGGGCTCACGTGCTCGGACCACAACGGCATAATCTTTAACATGAAGTTAAAGAAATCGACAGGGACAGCAATAGAAAGAACTACACGACTGTACAATACCAGGAAAGCAAATTGGAAGCAGTTTCATGAGAAACTGCTACAATTTATGACAGAAAATAACCTCACAATAGAGGAGATAGAAAAACTGGACAACACAAATGACATAGAACTAATAATACAAAAGTACAATAAAGTAATCACGGAGACATGCAAAACAACAATACCTAATAAAAAGAAGAAGGAAATACTTAAATTGCCGTGGTGGTCTGAGGAACTTGAGACCCTGAAGAAGGAGGTTGCTACCCGAAAACGAAGGATCAGGAACGCAGCACCACACCGAAGACAAACGGTAGTTAATCTATACCTGAAAGAAAAAGAAACGTATGAGAAAGCTGTAAGAGAAGCAATGGAACAAAGCTGGAAGGAATTTTGCACTAAACAGGACAGAGAAGGAATGTGGGAAGGGATTTACAGGGTGATAGGGAGAACAGCACAGAGAGAGGAGGACCTCCCATTAATGAAGGAAGGCAAAGTACTGGATGCAGAGGGATCTGCAAGATTCCTAGCGGAAACTTTCTACCCCGGGGATGCAACTGAGGGCGACAACACACACCATGAGCAAATAAGAATCCTAGCAGAAAGAGTAAATGAGGGTGGTCATGGTGAACATGATCCACCCTTCATATACGAAGAGCTAGACGCAGCATCAAATTCGTTTAACCCAAAGAAGGCACCCGGGTCAGATGGTTTCACAGCAGACATCTGCACAAGTGCCATAAATGCGGCTCCTAAATTCTTCCTGACTTTGCTCAACAAGTGCCTGGCGCTCCACTACTTCCCAAAGACCTGGAAGGAAGCAACAGTGGTCATACTCAGAAAGCCGGGAAAAGAGACCTATACAACCCCAAAGTCCTACCGACCGATAGGACTACTACCGGTATTGGGAAAGATTTATGAGAAGATGCTGATGAACCGCATCAAGTACCACATACTACCCAGGATCAGTTCCCGTCAGTTTGGTTTTATGCCCCAAAGAAGCACGGAAGATGCACTAGTCGCCCTCACCAGCCACATAAAATCCAAAATAAAAGAAAAGAAAATTGTCACCATGGTTTCGCTGGACATTGAGGGCGCTTTTGACAGTGCCTGGTGGCCAGCCATAAAAGCCAGACTGGCGGAGGAAAAGTGTCCGGAGAACCTGAGGCGGGTAGTCAGCAGCTATCTAAACGATAGACAAGTGGAGGTCAGATACGCAGGGGCAAAGTGTAGGAGGAAGACAGAGAAGGGATGCGTACAGGGATCCATAGGAGGGCCAATATTGTGGAACCTGCTGCTGGACCCTCTGCTGAAGCAGATGGAGGATCTTGGGCTTTACTGCCAAGCCTTTGCGGATGACGTGGTTTTGGTGTTTGAAGGCAGGGAAGCCCGGGAAATTGAAAGACAAGCCAATGCCGCCCTTGAACATGTTCGGGAGTGGGGTGTCAAAAACAAGCTTAGATTCGCTCCCCATAAAACCAACGCGATGGTAATCACTAAAAAATTGAAATATGACACACCACGCCTGAGCATGGGAGGGGTCGGCATTGGAATGTCCTCGGAGATAAAGATACTCGGGTTGACCATTGACAACAAGCTGACATTTAACGCCCATGTGTCCAACGTCTGTAAGAAAGCCGCAAACATCTACAAACAGTTGATGAGAGCAGCCCGCGTTAACTGGGGCTTGAGTCCAGCAGTGATCCGCACAATATACACCACAGCGGTGGAGCCTGTGGTCCTCTACGCTGCGGCGGCATGGGCATCAGCAGCCGAAAAACTTGAAGTCCGCAAAAAACTGAACGCAATACAGAGGGGATACGCACAGAAAATGTGCAAAGCCTATCGGACGGTATCTCTGAACTCGACGCTGATACTCACGGGGACGCTCCCTCTAGACCTCCGGGTTCTGGAGGCCGCGTCATTGTATAAAGCAAAAAGAGGAATATCCAGTCAACATCAGCTGGCCGATAGGGAGACCGAACAGATGGCACCCAAAATACTGGCCCCGCACCCAGCAGAACAAACAGGGCTGCAGTTCGAAAACCTGGACGACGAGGAGCAGTACATGCGTCACAGCGATTACGCTGTGCGCATATTCACAGATGGGAGTAAGATTGAGGGCAAAGTGGGAGCGGCGTTGTCGATATGGAACAACACAGCGGAAACCAGGGCCCTTAAGCTTACCCTATCACCATACTGCACCGTCTACCAGGCAGAACTGCTGGCCATATGTAGGGCAACAGAAGTCGCACTCAAACACAAAGAAGCCACCTTTGGCATATATAGCGATTCAAGAGCGGCACTACAAACTGTAATTAATACAGGTTCCACCCACCCCCTCGCAGTCGAGACCAGGAGCAACCTGAGAAGCTGCAGACTCCAGAATAAAACAATATCTTTATTCTGGATAAAGGCACATGCGGGGTTGGTCGGAAACGAGAGAGCCGACGAGCTAGCCAAGGACGCGGCCCTAAAAGGAAGAAAAAAGCCGGAGTATGACAAATGTCCTGTGTCGTTTATAAAGCGGGCTATCCGTACCGAGACAATAAACGTATGGGACAAAAGATACAAAACGGAAGAAACGGCTTCAGTAACAAAAATCTTCTTTCCAGATGCGACGACAGCTCACAAAACTGTGCGGAAACTCCACATTGATGGAATGGTTACACAACTGCTCACGGGGCATGGAGGGTTCTCCTCATATTTGAATCGATTCAAATGCAAGGAGAGTCCATCATGCCTCTGTGAGCCGGAGGCTGAAGAAACTATCCAGCATATAATCCTTGACTGTCCCATCTTTGCTAAATCCCAATATGACACCGAACATCTCTTAGATGAAAAACTTAGCCTAGAAAACCTGGCAGATGTAATTAAAAGTAAAAAACGAGATATATTCTTACAATACTGTAGACAAATAATAGTTAAGGTAGTAAAGAGAAACAAAGTAGCGTAAGTAAGATATGATAAATGCATATATTAAAGTATATGGATACATATCATATAATAAACATAGAGTATAAAATGTAAAAATAAAGAATGTACACATAGAAAATAAGCTGATTGTGAAAATAAAAATAAATGTAAATAAAAAATGCACCCCAACACCTAAATTCCTGTTAGAACATCAGTAACATGCTAAGTAACAAATTAAATGTAAAAATATATGACCTGATTGTAAACAAGCTGAGATTGTAAAAATAAAACATGTAAATAAAGAATGTACCCTATCCCAAATCCCCGGAAAAATATTAATAGATTAGTAATAGAAAGAGCAGAGTAAAATGGTCTCATCCAGACCTAAGCATAGTAAATGGTCTTCCTGACCTTAAGCAGCGAAAGATGAAGGATGAAAGAAAGATAAAGTATGCAGAATGAAAGTGCGAGAAGAAAGCTAGCGAGAACTAGTATGAAAGAGTTAAAATAGAAATAGTAAAAACTGGCTCCGATCATGTTGGAGGACAAGAAAAAAAAAAAAAAAAAAAAAAAAAAAAAAAAAAAAAAAAAAAAAAAAACCTAACCTAACCTAAAACCTAACCTAACCTAAAACCTAACCTAACCTAAAACCTAACCTAACCTAAAACCTAACCTAACCTAAAACCTAACCTAACCTAAAACCTAACCTAACCTAAAACCTAACCTAACCTAAAACCTAACCTAACCTAAAACCTAACCTAACCTAAAACCTAACCTAACCTAAAACCTAAAACCTAACCTAACCTAAAACCTAACCTAACCTAAAACCTAACCTAACCTAAAACCTAACCTAACCTAAAACCTAACCTAACCTAAAACCTAACCTAACCTAAAACCTAACCTAACCTAAAACCTAACCTAACCTAAAACCTAACCTAACCTAAAACCTAACCTAACCTAACCTAAAACCTAACCTAACCTAAAACCTAACCTAAAACCTAACCTAACCTAACCTAAAACCTAACCTAACCTAAAACCTAACCTAAGCGACAGTAAAAAAAAAAAAAAAAAAACCTTATAGAGAATATATATACACCTCGACTAACTTTTAACTTGATAGACAAATACTCATACTCATACTCATACTCATTTTATTGATAAAATATAAAAATTTTACATGTCAAACATTTTAAATTGAATAGGTATGTCAAAGATTTAATTAAATACATTTTAAGATATTATGTATGTCAAAAGAAATTGAATAATTGATTTTATATTAAATTTACATAATTATTCGTCATATAAAATTCTGACATATTATAAAACCAGTAATATCTACTATAAGCTGACCTCTCATCTAAGAACAAAGTGTATGGTAAAGATATTGACCAGAGGTCTATCTTTAATTAGTAGTTTCTCAGAAACGGTAAGAGATAGCTCATAAATAATGCCATTTTTGAGCAATTCAAATTGAGATTTATTAAAAATGACACCTCGTTTGTCAAAATCTGACAGTTTTTTTAATTTTGAAAAGACTGTCAAACATACCAAATTTGACAGTTTTCACCATCTTACCACTACTTATATTGTAAGTTGTACCATCGAAATCAACAATGTCAAAAAACTGTCAAAGTTCACTAATTTGACACTTTCTGTCAAATAAAGTATGTCATATCATCAATTTCTACGTAATAAACGCATTTGCATTAAAAAACAAAAAAAACTCATCATAAAACAGAAATCATATAATAACGAAACAATTTAAAAAAAATTTGGCCAAGTGCGAGTCGGATTTTTGTTTCCGCATACATTTTTATCTCCGAAATGGTTAGAGATATCGAAAAACGGATTTCACATTAATACTCACGTGCTATAGATATATTAAAAACGATTTTTTGTTGTTGCAAATTCGACAAAAAATAATCCAACCCGGGTCTAAAATTTTTGTTTATTGACCTAGAGCAACCAAAAAAAATTCATTATACGTAGAATGATAATTATTTTTGGGCAGCAGAAACCCAGCTCCCTAGGTGAAATACTTTAAAAAAAAAATAAAAAACACTTTTTTTCAAAAAAATTGTACGGGAGGTGTACCAAAACCTAACCTGTTATAATTGTAAACTCGAAATTATTATTCCTTCTTGAACTGTAAATTAATATTTTCACATGAAAAATGTATTACTTATTATAGTCAAACTTTCTTAAATTGTAAATTAATATTTTGACATGTAAAAGTGCCCTTGTGGCCTATTTGCAAAATAAATGTTTGATTTTGATTTTTATGACCAGTTTAATAGAACATAGTTTCCGTTTAATTAGCTACAAGTCATGCGAGGGTGTAACCTGTTGCGAGTATGGCGAGCATGGTAAGGAATGCGAACCCGGCTTCTAATAGTTACCTAAAATGGCAGGAATCTGTCGAAGTCGGAGCCACGTAACGTAGCCAATGTAGGTGAGGAGCAGCCAGACATGACGTACTGCGCGGTACGTGGCCACTAGGAGCGGCAACATGGCGGCCGCCGCGCGCTGGACGTGCGCGTGAGACCTAGCACCGACCCCCCCCCCCCTAGGTGACCAAGTGTAGTATATGCCAAGACCCCCCCTCCCCCCCTAGTTATCACGTAGTATATTTTATTGCTCGGGTGAATATTCCGGGAAAAGAACTGCGTTCCTCGGGGCGCCTTCGAACTGTCTTCCGTCGCATGGCTCTCTCAAGAAAAAACCCCCGGGTAATCGGTCCGACCTACTTCGAACGGTTACCTGCAAGTCTAAGGAATGAGTCATCTGACAAAACGTTTAAACATCAACTGAGAAAGCTTTTGTTGGATAACCCTCTGTACTCGGTAAATGAGTACATGGAATTACATTTTTAATTTTTAATTGATAATACTTACGGACATTTTGCTGATAAACTGTTTTATTATAAATTGTGTGATTAATTATTTTTTGACATTTGTTTAAAATTGTGTAATGACATTCGAATTAACCATTTATTTAATTGCCAATTGTTGTCTTAAATTCCATTTGTATTTTATTTATATTTTCTGTGTGTCCAATTATGTTATGACGATCCTTATTCGGTGAATATGTTTAAATCCTATTCCATTATTATTATTTATATCTTAATTGACGATCATGATGTGAATTCGTATACTTTTGACATGAATGCAAATTTATATTGTAATTTACATCTATGAAATAAATGAATCTGAATCTGAATCTGAGTAGCGTAGTAGATAAGATAAGTACCTCGGAACTGTGACTGAGTAGTGCCAGCGGTCACAAAATATAACACAATTCATTGTTTTATTCATAACAATGTAAACCTTGTTCCGAGGTACTGAGTTGCATTATCGATAACTACGTTACCACGTCTGAATGTTTCCAAGCAGTCACGTTTTTATCAGAGCAAGCAAGTGGCAATGTTACGTTTGCGGCGCGCGCGGCGCCACTGTCGCGCGCGCCGCTGCAGTTCTGCGGTGATCCGCCTGCCGCGATAACTTTGCGCGACACTAGTAATCCCAGAGTAAAGAGGCCTAATGTTGCCAGTCATTTTGTTTAAAATAAATTCAAAGATTTTCTACTTTGGCAAAACTGTTATCGTCCAAAATCCCCTCATTATGTTATTATTATTGTTTACTTAGGTAAGTAGAAGATAGAAATCATTTAACTTATTTTAACTGTATTTCGTAAAAGGTTAGGCTAACATAACAATGCGCCCTAAGGTACAACTACAGCTGCCGCTGGAAATCATTAGTGCGCCGAGACAGAGTATGGGGTGTTTTGTAAATAAGAGATGCTTGGTATACTGTAGACGAATTTCTAAATTTCGTACACTAACAGGCGGTCGACTGAACTGGTTCGCTAACCAATAAATCAATATACTGAAATATTTTACCCAAAATAAATCTTATATGTACAGCTAGAATTCTACCTACTATACCTACTAATATTTTTTTGTGAAATGTGTATTTTTTAATCTGTTATCTATATATATATATAAAAGAAGTCCTGACTGATTGACTCATCAACGCACAGCCGAAACTGCCAATGCTAGAGACTTGATTTTTGCAGTTACATTTACGACGTAGGCTAGGGACCAGAAAGGATTTTTCGGAATTCATCCCCTAAGGGGGTAAAACACGGGATGAAAGTTTACATGAAAACATGTATTTATTAAAGTGAGAGATTTGAAACTTTGTATATACTTAGACTCTGTTTAAATATATTAATGGCACATTTCAATATTTTTATACATTGCTTCTCTAAAGGAGTGAAAAGGGGGTTCCAAGTTTGTACGGGGATCAAATCTTTTTTGAAGTGGGAGATTTAAAACTTCGTATCTCTCTGTTCAAATTCGACGAAATATGTTAGAGCGTTTTTAGAAATTGCTCCCCTAAAGGGGTGACAAGGGGGTTCCAAGGTTGAGCTGGGAACAAATCTTTACTATTCTTAAAGATCGATATGGGTGTCATCTTTTTTGGTTCCTCGGGGTGTTGATCCCGAAAATGATATGCATTTGCAAGTGCAAGATGGCGGCCATTTATTTTTATTAAAAATCGATTTGTGAAAAATGCTTTTTCTCAAAATTTTGGGGGTTTCTTTCATTTTTAGGGTTCCGTAGCCAAAATGGCAAAAACGGAACCCTTATAGTTTCGTCATGTCCGTCTGTCCGTCTGTCCGTCTGTCCGTCTGTCACAGCCGATTTACTCGGAAACTATAAGTACTACAGTGATGAAATTTGATGGGAATATGTGTTGTATGAACCGCTACAAAATTATGACACTAAATAGTAAAAAAAAGAATTGGGGGTGGGGCCCCCCATACATGTAACTGAGGGATGAAAATTTTTTTTTCGATGTACATACCCGTGTGGGGTATCAATGGAAAGGTCTTTTAAAATGATATAAAGTTTTCTAAAAAACATTTTTCTTAAAGTGAACGGTTTTTGAGATATCAGCTCTCAAAGTCGTAAAAAGTATGTCCCCCCCCCTCTATTTTTATAACTACGGGGTATAAAATTCTAAAAAAAATAGAGGTGATGCATGCTAATTAACTCTTTCAACGATTTTTGGTTTGATCAAAGTATCTCTTATAGTTTTTGAGATAGGTTGATTTAACTGTAATTTTGGTTAAGTTATTTTTGCTGTTTTATAGATACTAGTACGGAACCCTTCGTGCGCGAGTCCAACTCGCCCTTGGCCGGTTTTTTAATACTTACCACGTCGGTGGTACGTGATCACTGTCGCCTACGGACGCTTGCAACACCAGAGGCGTCACTCGCGCGTTGCCGAAGTCACCTTTTCACGTTTTTTTGGAAATCTCATGCTGTAGCCTATTTGGGAATACCTCGGCAGGGAGCTCATTCCACAACCTAAGTACCTGTTAAATCGTTTGATGTGTATGTTTGTTACCCTTTCTTTTCTTAATATTGTTCCGCATCGTACTTTTAATCATAAACTTTTTTTCTTTTTTGAATATCCAATAGAGAACATGCATGCGGAATGAATAATAATATGTCACTATATGAATAGTAAATCTTTACGACAAAAAAAAAGTAAATTTATAAATATGCTCACAATATTAAAAAGATGACACCTGAAAGTTTCGAAAAATGACGTTTCTTTTTAATAAACTAAAAATGTACCTAAATGCAATTTTCACGACCAAATTACTCGTTAACCGACTTCAAAAAATAAAGGAGGTTCTGAATTCGGTTGCAATTACATTCTTTTTTTTTCTCCACAAAAACTCAAGGGAACCATAATTATACCGATTTTAGTATTTTTGGTAACAATTCGAGCATTTGCTGAACAGGAACTGAGGAAGAAGACCACGGATGGTCATCCAAAACTCGTGAAAACTGAGTGTTTCACGGTTAGCGCTAAGATATTTCGATCAAGTGCGAAGTAATAAGAGAATGTTTTGCGCGTGTGTTGTGTGCGTAATTTCTTTACATGTAATGTTCTAATATTTTGTTCGTAAAGAAGCGCCGAATGCAAATGCTCTAAGACTTGTTCCATATACACATGTTCCTCCCTAAAAACTGGTTCGAATGGCATCATGAAAAAAAAAAATATTCTCTATAAGGAAATTAAAAACAAAAAATAGTGATAGTTCTACCGATAGTCCAGCAACTTTATACATCAGACTTGTTTTGTTTATGATGATTTTTGACAAAGTTGCCTTCAGCGCTCGAGACCACAAACTTGAATTATTCATTGAGCCAACATCGTGGTCGAGTCTGCAAGATATCAGAACTACCGGACTTGACGTAAAATACCCCGTACTTTCTGGCAACAAGGTTACTGGACTTCCATAGAATTGGCTGATATTTCACCCCCTTTAACATTGAAGATCATCCTGTATTTCTATCGGACGGATCACAAATGAAACTCGGCGTCATATGTAACAATTTTTATTTTACCAATATTAATAATATATTAACATATGTGGTCCAACGCCACCTGACTCTGATAAAAATATAATACAAAGAATTTGCACGAGAGGTCGCTGAACCCATAACAAAACAAGAGCCATGGCGAGCCTCGGCAGCCCGCAGGTACAAAGGGAAAGAACACCTCCACGTAGCCATTACACAATCATGAATGATTACATCCGCCTGCTGCCACCGGGCACCTGGGACCTGGGACCGGGCACCTGGCACCTGGGACCGGGCACCTGGGACCGGGCACCTGGGACCGGGCACCTGGTCTCGAGCACCCGGCACCGGGCACCTGGGATCGGGCACCTGGGACCGGGCACCTGGGACCGGGCACCTGGTCTCGAGCACCCGGCACCGGGCACCTGGGATCGGGCACCTGGCACCGGGCACCTGGCACCGGGCACCTGGCACCGGGCACCTGGGACCGGGCACCTGGGACCGGGCACCGGGCGCGGCGAGCCCCGCCGGCTCGCCAACTCACATTACTAGCTATCATTATACATTATATACAATGGGAAATAAATATGCACGACAAAATATATAATCGTGTATGTACACATAACCGCACCACAAGTTTATCACAAATACACCGCCGCGGTGGATTATCGTGTCCATACACCACTAAATGCCACTTAACTTTAAATTAACATTTTTGGTTTCCACATTGTACAAACAGCTTCGTCCAAAAATATCTCAACGAATCCCACCCGTGGACACTCTTGAATACTTCTCCAAATAATACAATACAAAAGTCTAGAAACGTATAAAATTTTGGGTCCAAATACGTCCGAAGCTGGTGTTGGTTGGCGAGTCACAATTTTAAATACTTCTAAAACATCATTGGTTTATTTGGCGCCAGATTATCCTGCACTAAGGGTCGTCGGTCGACGAGCCCATAACATTCAGTGTTCTTGTCATAATTATTATCGATAATAAGACAAGTTTGACGGGAAATGACAAATACCAAAAAAAAATATTTAGGCTCTCTTACAGGCGAGGTGCAGGGGGCAATCTAAACTGCGGGAAATTATAACTAATCGAAATATTTTCCGTGATTTTACATCATTTACTAGAGTGCCATTTTCGTGAAATTGTGAAAGCGCTTTTCCGCCATCCGGGCATAGACAGCGCTCTAGAAACACGGAAGATATTTTCGATTAAGTAGTTTTAATTCCTCGCAGTCTAGATTGCCCGCTGCACCTTACTTTATTTTATTGAAGTAATTTGCTTTATATGCTGTAATATTATCGACCTATTTTTATTATCGCCTCTCCACATTGGCGAGGCGTGCAGTTCTATGCAGGATAATGTGCAGTATTCGGTTCTTAATAAGACAATTTAAAGCTTACGTCGAACTTATCGATGTGGATTATATCGTTAACTCCAGAAACTGTACGAGGATATGACGTAACTACTAATTTAATGTACTTAAAAACATCACCTGTCGTTATCCTATAATGACTATCACGTGACGGTCGTCACTCGTGTTCGAAATGGGTGACACCCATTCGATGGCGCCTACCGGAGGTGCCAATAATCGCGTGTCGATAGGTTTACCCTACAGTAACTACGTGAGCTACAGTCGGAAGAGCTTTTCCACCTTACAGTCGAGAACTGTGAGGACGAAAAGGAATTCCAACACATTTTCCTGGAACGCAGCGAGCGCTGGTTGGAAATAAAACTAATGTCGAACACCTCGCATCATTAAAATTTAATTTTATTATGGGAAGTATCTGAAACAACACAGAACGGTTGCAGCGAAGCTACCGCACCGACAGGGCACAAGTTGCATTACTTGGCTTCGAGGCTACTCGAGCAATATAATCACAATCAATAATAATAACGCGAACTTACGAGTAATCGAATAACATACGTAACAAAAATGAAATAAACCTAATAATTATAAACCTTACAATTATTCCGTAAGCTTTCACAAACTCGAAATAACCTCGAAGCCATCGATCATTAACGCTTAACCTCTTGCCTGTATCTGATAAGGATCAGTACAATCGAAAATTAACTCTTGTTCCTTTTTGTCATAGAGTTAATTTTCGATTGTACTGATCCTTATCAGACACAGGCAAGAGGTTAATACTAAGCGAGATAGACCTTCATAAAGTTATCAATTTTAGTTAATTAAGAACTCAACTTAGCCCTTTCGGAGTAGCCCTGGCGCGTGGAGTGATGTATGTAGCCACTGTTCAAGGCCACTTCACTAACAAAGCGACCCTTTAGCGTGCGTGGCCACCGCACACGTGCTCGACGGCCCGTTCACATGTATTGAATCAGGTTAGAACATCTCCGGTGGATATTCACCCTTAGAATGGGCCGCCGCGGGCCGCGCGCGCACAACTTCAGAACGCGAACGTTTTTGTATGGAGGCTGTGCTACCCACTGGCTGTATGGAAAGTTTAACAAGTTTGTATGAGATGGCAGCTGCCGGCTACATATTTAATTGTAGTCGTAACTTGGTGCACTCGTCCTTAGAGTGCGTTCCGCGGCGCTCAACGCGACGCGCGTCGCCCGACAACTCTAATAATGATGCCGGAGAAATGTACACAAATTTCCGGAAATATAAATATACGATGAAGTGTCGGTCTGCGCCCGCGCCGCGTCGATGTGTGGGACTTGTCCAGGAACTGAACGGGCAAATAAAAATGTTACCCCCTTATTAATAAACGTCGTAACAAACTCATTTTACTTAAATGGCCGCTAAAATTCGTTTGTCCTTATCCGTCACTTTCACATATGTACTTGTGAGATAGTGACAAAAGACATGTTAGTTATCAGAGGTGTTAAGTTGTATTAATAAGGGGGTAAGTGTGCGCGTGGCCGACATATCTACACTACAGCACAGACGACGACAAACTATAACATTGCAACTGTAATGAATACCATTGTAAGAGCACTCACAAGTAGTAACTAGCCAATTTTTTATTTTGAACCTGTGGCTTTACACGCCGGGCCCAATAAAGCGAGTGTCCTGGGGAAAACCTCCGACACGAGCACGCGTGTGGTTTGGAACACTGGAATACTCTAACCCCCGTATTCATAAAATTTAACAAACCTCTGCTAACTAAAAAGTTCTTTGTCCCATTCTCACTAACGTCAATGTCAAAGTGACAGATAAGGACAAACGAACTTTAGCGGCTAGTTAACTAATATAGGTTTGACAGACGTTTATGAATAAGGGGGTAAGAGTTTGCGCTCCAGTGAGATTGGTTGAGCGGTTTCAACCGAATCTGAGGTGTGAGTAACTAGCCAATGTCCGACGAAGCTTCACTGCACTGAACTGCACTGTGCTGTGCGCGTGCGCGTGCGCGTGCGCGGCGCACACAGCGCCCGGCGGTTCTCCGGCAGAACACTATCGAGTGTCGAGAATAATCTAAACATGTTTAGACTTCACACCAGCGCCGCTGCCCGCGACTTGCACCCGTCTTTCTCTCACTGTAATAAACAGAAAGATAGGCATTTCTTTCTGTTTATCGGATGACCAGAATGAGGAAGTGACAATTGTCCTTTATCTGCATTGTTACGAATTAATTTTTAATTACAATGACAGGTGTTTAGCTGGCTAGTAGTACTGCTTGGACTATGCCTCGGATGACGTGGTCGGCACTAGTGTGCCCGGCGGCTAGTGTCCGGCGGCTAGAGCCCGACGGCTAGTGCCCGGCGGCTAGTGTCCGGCGGCTAGTGCCCGGCGGCTAGTGCCCGGCGGCTAGTGTCCGGCGGCGTGTGTCCGGCGGCTAGTGTCCGGCGGCTAGTGTCCGGCGGCTAGTGCCCGACGGGCTCCACGTAGTTGGCGGGGTAGAGCCCCACGCGGCCATCCTTGCGGCCCTTGCACCAGCCCTGTTCGTCCTCGTCCTCTAGTTTCTCGAATAGGTCGCCTGGAAAGAGACATGGATATGTGTAAATAGGTATTTCATGAACCATTTTGATGGATTTGTTAAAACTACAGGAATTCGTGAACCTTATTGCAACGAGATAAGATCTAACAATGATCAGTTAACTGTGATGATGGTAGTAATCGAGAGGCAAAGTTACAAGTGCTTCCCATTTGTTCCATACAGTTTCTGCGGTGAACGTGTCTGCCTGGACAGTGGACAGGAACTAAGCCAATATCCTTTGTAATTTCCGAGCCATTTACAAAACACTACCGACCATTCTAGCGCAAGTAAAATAGTAGTTTATGCAACTGATACATAATGAGAGGTCTTAAAACACGAGTGTGGTTTTATAAAACGAGCGTCAGCGAGTTTCATAATAGGATCACACGAGTGTTTTAAGGCCTAATTATGTACAGTTGTATACACTACTTTATCTACATCCATACATTAAATCCTCTATCATTGAAGTCTTTTTGAGCACGAGCCTGTATCGTTGATGGGCGGAGATGGCCCTAACGATACCGTTTTTGATGCTGTTATGGCCATCTCCGCCCCGGACCGGCGCGATATTGTAAAGTTGGTCCTTTCCTTCACATTTTGAGCACATAAAAGAGGATTTACTGTATGGGTGTAGATAAAAGGATATAATGACTTTGTTTCTCATATTCGGGTTCGTATTCGTAAGCCATGTGACAACGGTTAAACCTCAATTATCTGGACAGTACTCCTGTACCAACCGCTCGTAAACCCTCGATACTGATGAAATAGATGACGTCTAGGGAGAATTTCTCTATTTATTCAAATTCATTCGGGTCGACGTTTTTTGTCGAAATGGAGCTCAAGCGAAAAGTCAAACTATCGACTATTTCGTCAGTATTCAATGAATTTCAAACACCACAATAAGTACTGTTTAGTCACTGAACGAGCAATATACACGTGCGTGGCCGGTGCTGTGTGGCAGCGTCCTTACACTATTATTTAGCCAGCGTTATATATGCGATTTGTAGCGTGTATTATGTGTACGTAGTAGTTTCGCGGACAGCGTATACATTTAAGTATATCACATACTTGAATGATGGAAGGAGCCCGCGCAGAGCCAAGAGACCAACTTACTTTATGTTTAACTAATATTTTGGCATAACAATTTCCTCAGCCGATTAATTTCAAATTTCTTATGCCTGTGAACGAAAGTAATCGGGATTGAACACTTCGGTAACCACCTAAGCCCTTAATTGAAGCCTATTGAAATGAAGTGCCATTTGACTACTAGGGATTGCCCGCTACCGCTAACCTGAGCCGCAGTGCTCGCGCTGTTGGTGTTTCGTGTGTGACTAATACTAATACTGCCGGTGTAGTTATCGTACGCGACAAGGGACGCGGTCGCGACGTAAGACATGTTTTTGTCGCGTGTCCAATTCTACCCGCGTCCCGCCTCATCCCGCCCAACACTCCTGCCCCGTCGCGTCACATGCCAGTCCAGGGGCGTTGCATTTCAGCTAATGTACGGTTGTAACGTGATTATGTAAAGTAGATGTAATGCACGGAGTGTAAAGGCTACCACACATTTTTTTTTGTTTAAACTGCACCGATAATCGGAAGGTGTCTATTCAAAAACTGAACAGTTTTAAGATTTTTTAACACTGTACCGTCGAACGGAACATCATGAAAATTTGAATAGATAAAATGGAATCGAACGAAACTGTGCATGTAATCGTAAATGGCCACACACGACGTGTCGATTTATCGGCGCAATTTAAACGGTACAGTCGGATCGTAACGATTTCTAGTAGCGCGTATGGCAGCCTTAACAGTGCGGTGTCGGTACGGTAAACAAGGCTCGCCTCAGTCGAGGGTATACTCGGAGGTCCCGCGGCGCGGCGCGGCGATGGCGTCAGGGCGCCAGACAAGCTCGGTCTCTGGGCACCAAACAGAACACACACGTATATACACCGACCCGAGATAAAACGCTTTAACGAACCTATATCGACGTTTCGAGTTTAGTTTCTTGGAATCAAAATAAACAAATATTATGGAGACCTTACACAAATCGACCTAGTCCCAAGCTAAGCAAAGCTTGTACTATGGATACTAAGCTACGATGTACATTATACACACTTATATAAATAAATAGATTCTTAAATAGATAGAAAACATCCAACACTCTGGAACAAATATTCATGCTCATCACACGAATATTTTCGAACCCAGGCCTGTAGGCAAGGTCTCTAACCACTAGGCTAAATCGGTCGACAAAAATGATTCAGTCCAAAAGTTGCTTGAAGAAATCCAAGTTTTTTTGTTAACTTTTGAATATTTTGAAAGTTTCAAATTGGAATAAATGGACGCTGCATAAGCAATAATGTGTCAACCTACTACAGGTTTTCCTATTAGGTTGACACATTATTGCATAACAGCATCCAAATAGCATTACATGAGGTTGTTAGGTTCGTTTTATCAGACGACCTTTAAAAACGGCTCAGAATGACAGTAATTTGCATAATATTTCGACAATAGTACATTATTGTCGAAGCATGGATTTATTAGTTTTACACGGTCGGCTCATTGGGAGTCCGTTTAATTAATACGAAGCCTGCAACTTTCATTCCAGCCGAAACTAATACGTATAGTGTTTTTCTCAAAAATAAGGAAAAAGGCGAAATTGAAATTGAGGTTCCATAAACATCAAAATATAAGCTATTAAAAAGTCTCGGTTTTAACAAAAAACAAATTGACATATGAATTAGCTGTAGGTATACGACTCGTGGCCTTTGGCCCTCATATGGCTGTTTCATCGTTTTGTAACTTTCTGATACCACTCGATAGAAAGTGACAGATGCTCTATCTTGTCGCTATCACGCGACCATAATACGGAACCAGTAAGTAGTCAGTAACGTCCACTCTTCCTGCCATTTTTGAGGAAAGTTACTTATACACTATGAGAAACAATTATTCGGCGGTATAACACAAACTATCTAATGACGGTATCTTCATTGCTTTCAATCTGGACGGAGTTCGGCTCCGGGAGGATAATTGGATAATTCCGAATAAAAACCTTCATTTTCGCGAAGTCTAGGTTTTCTTCTGGCATGTTCAAGAGCGTGATTTGTTTTCTTTTTTTGCACGGTCTTGTATCCTTGGGATACTTGTGACATTAACCGAATTATTCGGTTAATGTCACAAGTATGACAACGCTTGAAATTACGCTACTCCCAAACTCACAAAATTGCGCCCGTTTGGCTTCACTCATAAATCCTAAAATATACTGTGATACCACTACCTTGCTAGTTCCTCTTTTTGACCCGTAAAAAATCGAACAATGTATGTCTCCATCAACACTACAATTAAGTGACGTTTGAAATTATTGACGTATAGATGTTATAGGAGCCACAACACTAGCTGCTTACACAAATATAAACGAAATTTTAAACATCTTAAATAAAAAAAGAGTATTCTATAAGAGTTTTGCTTGGTATGACGAAGGCATATGAAAAAGTGAACTATAGTGTACTCTTAGAAAAACTGAATGGAGTGGGAGTCCGTGGTACAACGCATAAATGGTTCCCTAAAAAATCGAAAGCAATACGTCGAAATCGAACCTGTCGACGGAACGTCCCGCGAAATTTCTACTTTTAGGTCAGAATTCCTTCCGGTAACGGATTCCATTCCTCAAGGGAGTATAATTGGATGCGCCCTTTTTATAATTTACATTAATGACTACCCTAAAATATTCAAAGAACCATGTTGGCCGATAATTGCTCGCTATTGTTCTCATGCAAAAATTAAAAGTCTGTGAAAAGTTACAAGGTATTATGTCCAACGTTACACTTTGGATAAAACGACCATAATCTAGTTAAACTTTTCAAAAACAAAAATGATACAATTTAGGCTCTGCCAGAAATCACAGTTAGATATAAACTTTTCCTTTAATAACATAGCCCAACAATATAAAAGATGAGCCAAATTATAATAAGTTCATAAAATGCTTAAAAACGTATTTATGTATAAAGATATACGTTTAAAATATTAAGTTCTAAATACCTATATGGCCCCGTCTCTCTCCAACATTTTTAGATAAAACTAATTTTATCTACCATTTTTATTTACTAATTCACCAAATGACTTGTAATTAGTTAATTATTATTTAATGAATGAAAGTGTTGTTTTCAATTAATTAGTTTTATTAATAGATTATGGTATTAAATTGACGATGTTTCTTATTTTATCTATATTATTTGTAACTTGCTATCAATGACATTTTACCTATTATTCATTAATTTTATATCATAGTTTTTTTTTACTAAATGTCAGGTTTCATTTATTTATTTATTTATTTATTATCTAGGATCACCAACAGTGGCAACAACAGTCATTAGCACTATACACAGAAAAGTACATGGTTTACATTTAATTGCGCCACCAATTACAGGTGAACACAGCATGCATTACAGGAAGCATCGACTTTAGAAAAACTTAAGAAAACATCTACATAATGATAATTAGTTAATAGTACGTAATATGCTTAAAAATAAACTAGGAACAAGAGGGTCAACTAGGAACAAGAGGGTCCAAACTCTAATGACGAATGGCTATGGTTATTGAGGCACTTCAACCGATAATCGACAGAAGTTTCGCTTTAAATCGATTTAAACTGTCATGATGTATGTCCAGCTGATGGTCTGAATTGTTGCTCAGTTTATTGTACAGGCGCGACAGACGGGGTACTGGCGAGTGGGAGCCTAGTTTGGTTCGGCAGAGGCGTATGCTAAATAAGGCACAAGGGTAACGTGGAGCGCGGATGGGCACTTTGAACGCAAACATTCTGAGTAGATTCGGGCAATCTATCATGTTATTTAGTATTTTATACAGAAATGTTAAATCCAGCATATCTCTCCTGCTTTTAAGAGAAGTCATATAGAAGCGCTTAAGTCTGTCTTCATACGACTCATCTCGATAGGATGTACGGCCTCGATATGCCAAATGTTTGGTTAAACGTTTCTGTACACGTTCAATCCTGTCGACATGGATCTTATACGACGGCGTCCAGATAACACTACCATATTCGAGCTTACTTCGGACGAAGCAGTTGAAGAGGTTTATAAGCGTTGAGTGTTTTTTAAAGGCTTTTCCACAGGTTTCTCTTTTTTTAACTTTTTTTGTTATGCCTTTATTTTAATCAATTATTTTTACCATTGTTAATATGTTCAACTTTTTACACGAGTAATGTTTAATCAATAATATTTTGCCGCGCCCTATCCGGGTCCATGTACTGTACCTAGCATTAAGTTTCATGTGTTTATGTATCTGAAGCCAAATCACTACATAGTATAATTTATGTTAATTAGGAGACAAAGAGGAATCAATTTACCTACTTGGAGTGATTCTAAGGCAGTGACGCTAAAAATATGCAACATGCTAGTATAGGGCGAAAGAAATGGAATTATCAAGTTTACAAAACAAAATAAAAAGTCATACATTGTAGGGCTAAAATAGAATTTAAAATCTCATTTATATCTTTCATTTCTCATACTCTGAAAGTGGGTGATTGTTCATTTATCGCCGGTGTCGGTGAGGCCGGCCGACTCCGAGTCCCACTCGTCCTCCTCCCACGTACCTTGTCTGAAGCTGAGCTCGTCGCTCTCGGCGCCGGTGTAGTCGTAGAGCGCGCGCACGGGCAGGCCGGGCTCGCCGGTGTCGGTGAGGCCGGCCGACTCCGAGTCCCACTCGTCCTCCTCCCACGTACCTTGTCTGAAGCTGAGCTCGTCGCTCTCGGCGCCGGTGTAGTCGTAGAGCGCGCGCACGGGCAGGCCGGGCTCGCCGGTGTCGGTGAGGCCGGCCGACTCCGAGTCCCACTCGTCCTCCTCGAACGGGTTCTCTTGCGCCGCAGGTTTGCTCTCCTTGGCGGGCGAGCTCTTGTTCGATTTCGGTGCAGGAGCTGTGCCGTTCCTGGAAATTTTCCAGTTTAGCCAATTAGAATTTGTACCCTGCTGGTAAGCCCTGTGGTAAAGCAATATCCGCGGTCTCCTAGTATTATGGCATTACGAAATTATGGTCATTTACTTCCCCATTTTTGTGCTAGCGAAGAGCACCGAAGTACCCAAGCATCATGTACCGAACCTGGCCAGTTTGCATTCTAAATTTGGTCCCTATACTAACATAATATTCATCGAATGATTTCCGTTTCTGTCCACAAATGCAAATTGGCGAACCATCCACAATGCCTGCTATTCTGGGTATATTATATTTCATAAACAATGTGGGAATATCGAGAGAATTTGCAGGCCAGTGGACTTCCTCGCCAAATAAGTGACTGACCATAAATCCAGAAACAATTTTTATGCAGTTATGTACCGTTCCTTTGGTAATACCATGTGCAGCTGCTGGTAACCTATCGATGGTTCGAAAATCTATTTACCGAATTTCACTTGTCCGAAAACGGTTCACCGAATTTTTACAATCCAAATACTTTGTTTCTCAACTGTTTGAAATACCACGGATTCATTTTACCACAATGTCATTTGTCGGCAATTCAAAAGTCCGCTTTACAGTTTCCCATTTTTACATTTGACGTTAGCCACAATTTCATAATTTCAATGATACGGAAAGTCGACGTGACATTTTCCATAATTTCGTTATATAAGACTAAGCGGGAGCTTCGCTCCCGTCTTAATCTTCGGGATTATTTTTTTTATAAAAACCCAGAATGACTTGTTGGGACAAAATCAACTCTAATGCGGATAGGTTAGAAGATTAAGACGGGAGCTGAAGCAAAGCGAAGGTTCGAGGTTATTTTTTTATAAAAGCCCAGAAAGACTTGTTGGGACAAAATCGACTAATAATTGGATCGACTGTTTGTAGGCTGAACATAATAATGAACGTAATTTTTAGTCCTAGCCGAAATATAATTATGAGTTTCCTCAATCAGCGCATGCATTTAAATTCATAGTAAATAACACAGTATTCATGATTTGTTATAACTTGATGGAAATGAACTTTGTTATCTTTAGAAATATCTGGATAATGACATTACGGTATTTTAACCCTACGGACAAATAAAAATTTGGCAAATGAATGTACGGAATTATAATCATTGTGATTTTAAATCAGCTGGATAATAAAATTGTGACCATACAAAAATCTGTCAATAGAAAATATTGTAAATGTAACTTCGGACAATTGAAAAAAATGTAAAACGAAAAAAGGCGTTTCGTTTTCGGTCTTTTAATATTCGGCATAAAACATTTCGAATTTGCGATAGGTAACCGAAAAAACTTTAATGTGAGTGTTTATATCGATTATCTAGGATATAAAAATCGATTTCACAAAAGCTTGTAGCCCAATCGGAAGCTGCTTTTCAATTGCTTTTATTAGAACACTTCCGCTCGTATCATAGTTCTAAGCATTTGTGAAATTGTCCCCAGATCGTTTTGAGGATATTTTCCAAACATAGTCACCATTATCTAAATCGGAGACGCCATCATGTCCCGGTTTCCGGGAACGGTTCGGGATACTCAGGAAAGGATAGGGTACTAACGGGTCCACCAACACGGGCTCTTCGGAGATGTCGGCTAAGGAGTATCTTGGGTCCGCGAGAGCGAGACGCAGCGAGCCGCCCGCCGGCGCGTGCGAGGAGCACGACGTGCACGTGAATATCTCCAGACGCTCGATACTGGGGAGGTGGGTTTACGGGATGGGAACGAGGAAGAGTTTGGAACTGCTGTAACTGGGGCCCTGAGACAAGGATAATGGAGCCTCGCGGAACACATCGTGACAGCTGTGCAAACTGTAGTTTACGCACAACAGGTATCATCATTTTAATGGGCCCTCAATGCCTCCCAATGATATGCCTATATTTGGCATTTTATACATATAGTGGGGATTATTTTGTAGGAAAAATATTTACACAAGTGCCAAAAGACGTGGTCCTTTACGAAGTTACTAAGTTATTTACCATGATGAGTTGAATATTTTCAATAAGATTAATGTTTAGGTACTATCGTTACATACAATGATGTACAGACCGTGACCTCTTAGAACAGTCTACAGCTTTGGATGAAATCGTTGGTTTTGGAATAAGGACGTGTAAGAACAAGCGAGAGAGAAGTACAGGCCGAAAGATTCTTTTAAGTGCTCACGGATGGTAACAAATTGTTGCAAATGAATAAATACTGGTTGTTCATGTGCTTATGGGGTGGTACTGGGGATTCTGGGTCTCCTGTTCACAAGTAGGTACTCACGTGACGGCGATGGGCGCACTGATGGTCTTCTTGTCGATGGCGTTAGTGTTGTTGGCGTTGTGGGTGTTGTTGGTGTTGTTGGCGTGGTTGGCGGGCGCCGGCTCGTGGTGGGCCTTCGCCGGCAGCTTGTTGTTCGTGATCGGAGGCAGCTCCTGGAGCACATACGCGACTTAGACGCTAGAACGGTGACTGTACTCAATGTTTCTGTGAAATAATGTCTTGTAACAATAACTGGCACTTCCGAATACCACCACTAACCTAACCTAACACTAGAAGTATGAATAGAAATGTTGACTTTTTGAGTCACATTAAATTATAATACCGAGTACTGTATCTTCAGTTAATTAAAGAACATTCTAGGAATAACTCGTAACAAATTTAGTAAGAAAGTACTAACGACTATTATTTCACAGGAACTCGAGTTATCTATTCTGCTATATTACTGTTATCAATATAATTTTTATTCATCATATATATCAGGGGAATATACTACTATATTTCTGTTCAATAGATATTCTATAGGAATAAAATATATTCTTACTATATAATATAGATAAGTGTTAATGGTTTTTATTAATGGTCATGCCAATATGCGAGTAAGCAACATCCATCATGCGACATCGGTATAACAAAATAAATAAAATAATCAATATAAAAAAGAAGCGGTTCAGCTAGATTGAAATGAGAATGACCTCTCAGACCACATCCCGGCTTCTACTAAGAAATAAGTCGCTTCATGCCAACTACTCACTTACTCGTAATTCATTCTCATTTGAATCCCTTCAAGGGCCTACTCACGTCTGTCAGCGCGCGGCGCGGGGGGGGAGGGCAAGGGCCGACTACAGCGAGGGAACAAACTTGTTTAGGCCCGCTGTGCGTGTGTCAGTGTATCCTAGGCTCTTGACGATACTTTTGGATGAACAATCACATGGACGAACAGTGTCATCGCCAAGTTGCTGTTTTCTTATTTCAGATAAATAGTACAATCGGCACCTTCATTAAATTTAACGAGCAGAAACATACCGAGGTATAACAGTAGCGTGGGGGACCGCTTTCCCCTCACCTCACACCCCACGGAAAGCCGCGGCTCGCGCTATCATCAGATATATCTCAGTTGCGTATGTCGAATAAGTCTAGGTGCAACGATAGAATAGCCCGTGGCCTTCAAAATATATCCTAGCAACATGTGTAAACACAATCACGTGTAAACTTTGGGCAACTTATGACGGGTCGTGAGTGTAGGTCAGTTTGCGACCCAACAGCAACACGAGCGGTAATAGAATGAGCGAGGTTCAGACATGAACCCCTAGTCCGCTGTGATTGTTCACCCTGGAGGTGCGCGCATACGTACGTCCTCGCTGACGGGGCGCTGGTTGAGCAGCGTGATGGGCGCCGTGGGCAGCGACTCCTTCTTGCCCTTCGCGATCTCGCGGAACTCCTCCGTGTACTCCTGCGACACTCAGCCGGTCACGCGCCGCTCCACACCGGGACAAACTACCGCACTACCCCGCCTACCCCCTGCCCTGACTAACATCATCTTCAGCCTGTGTAGCGGCCTCCTCTCGTGGATGAGAGGAGATGAACGGCTCTGCACTACTGTCCAGGCTGATTATGGGTCCAAGTCCACCTTTCCGATGAACAATCCCCGAGGAAAACCCTTCCTCATCATAATAAAGGATTAAATAATTTAAGTTATGTATGATTTCAATTAATTAAAAATAAAAATATTTCACTGTTCAGGAAAATCATATGTTACATGTGTTTATATTCTGATGATGGTAAGTAGTTTGTCCCACTGTGTCTGAGCAGTGCTAAGCCGAAATCAAAAGGTAACAAACATAATTAAAATTATTAATTAAAACAAGTAATAACACGTCCACTCAAAGCGTGTCAACTATTAAGCGCCGAAGATAGCTGAAAACATGCAGGTTACGGAAGAAACGGAAAGTAACGGAGCTCCATTTGAAAGACTATTCAAACCACGTCTAAGTTAAATGGAAGACAATAAAGCACACCTACATGAAATTCTCATAAAATAGCTTAAACGTTTTTTTTAAATAATTTTTCAGAATGGAACCGAATCATAATACTAAAGGATGTATCTATGTTAGGTCAGCAGTTTGCGCAAACAATATACCGGTGTTGCCAACTCAATTCAAACGGATTATAGCTAGCGGTGCTGTGCGGATGTTCTTGTATCCACGATGTTACTGAAACATTGAAATCCTAATTTGCGTTACAATTTTTTCTCCATTATTGCACTATCTACGAATATATTTAATGTAGCGAATTAGAGTATTCAGTGATTGATAACGACACTACTTGTCCAATCTTATAAATTATTAAATTTCACTAGACTACGAAATTCAAATATTTTACATGATCACACGTTTCCCGGTATATCTGTCGATGCTGATATTGTTGATATATATGCACATCTCGGATTTAATGTTGTGTAAGGAACGTCGGGTTCTGTATTCTACTCCACATGGATTGTTTGTCTGTAAGCGCTGCCAGGCGTGCTTACCAAATACAGATGAATTGACAAATGCTTCAACTACTGTCATTAACAACGAAATATTGACATAACTATGGCATGTTCGTTCTCCTGATAAGTGGAGAGCAGTCGAGGACTATACCACTACGAATACTATATCTCAGGAGTAGGCACGCAAAGACAGGGAGAGGATATATAAATCCATTGGGACACCTATATAGGGATCAACTTATGTACATTTCTGGGATGTTTTACAGAGAATATTTATGTCTATGCCTAGACGGCTTCAGAAGACAAATTTGTCTAATGTAATCACTTGGATTTTGTGTAACCAATCAGTTCATGAGTGATAGTTGCAAAAATTTCTCAATATATCGTCAACAATGACAGTGGCCGAGCGGTGACTGCGCGCCCTGCGACGGTGAGGATGAGTGCGCGTGCGGTGATGTGGCGGCTATTGGTCAATCATCGAGCACCCATCACGGTGTATTCTTGTCCCCGAAACCATTTGTGTACCAATCAAAACTGTACTGTGTTAACCAGTTTTTGTGCTCTTTCCTCGTTGCCTAGACGGTTAGCTGGCGTGGGGAATTCTGTGACCCTATGCTTTATTCCCTTTAACGATTACAATAGTTTTACCATTTTACTAATATTAGGTCTCGTAGATCTTTAAAATGGCCTCCCTTTTACCGGAGTATGATTTTGAATCATGATTGATTATACAGCGTCATGAATCAATAGAGAAAACGTCTATATTATAATCAGAAACGTCTTTCAATATTGGAATATAATTATAATAGTGGAAGTGCCTTAAGTGCAAGTGATTTGGGCTCTACAGGCCCGCTAGCACCAACAGTGCAATCCTGGTTACGAATGTCACCCCGGTGTTGACACCAGCCAACCGCCCAGAGGCCAATTCTCGGCTCGATCGAGACGCATCGTAGGGACGTTGACCAAAATCTGTTTCTGAGACGTAGAACTGCCTAAATTCACGGGAGCATTAAGATGCTTCTAGAAAGCATGATCGCACGTGAAGCAAGACGGGCCAAGGTCTCGAATGATCCAGGAAAAGTCAACGTCACCTTTTAGGAATCCAAAGGACGCATCCGAATCGAACCGTGCAGCCGCAGCCTGCGCTTCCACTGAGGACGAACAGAGCGGAGAATTGACCAAAATTCCTCCACTAAGCTCCTCTCAGCTTCGATCTGATTGGGCAATTATCCAAGTATATACGCTCCGCCTCAGGGGAAACGCACCTCTAATTTTGGGATCCTACACCGTGACGGCGTACCATCGCGGGGTCGCCGGAGGCCCAGCTGGCGTCGGGCGCCACTCGAGACTCATCCCCTCCGGCGCAGAGGGGCAGCTGCCGGCGCAGGCGGCGCAGGCGGCGCGCCCACCGCCCCCAGCGCGCCCAGCCGGGGCCGGGGCCGGGGCCGGGGCCGGAGCCGGCCGCCGCGGCGCGCGCCAGCAGCGCCCGGGCCGCCGCCGGCAGGAATGGGAAACGCGGCGTGGCTGTCGGTTCGTCCTAGCAAACTCGCCAGGTCAGTCGCTCCGACAGTGTTGCCAACTTAGCATATTTTCGGTTAAATTTAGCATATTTTCGACTTATTTACCAATAAAATTTACATTTAGAATACTTTCATCACAATTTTCTTAGGTCATGAATCTGATAAAAAAATAACTATATCCTATTTTTTAATCCAGTCCAAATTTGATTCTAGTGTGCATTATGTAGTGAGATTTTTTTGCAAGAGATGGTAGATAAATTGGATGATTAGATTAATTTAAAAACGATTTCTGACAATAATACAATTTTCAGAAATTATAGCAGATTTTCGTGCATAGTTGTAGCACTAAACGATATTTCGAGTTGGCAACACTGCTCCGAATCTTACCGATGGGAGTGCCGTCGAAACGTCGCGTCGTCTGACCGAGCTTTGTTTAATAAAGGTTGCCGAGTGTGTAGTAATAGTAACGTACACTTATTTCATTTGCGAAAAACCGTAGTACCTCTTCACGCTATAGTTAACACCGAATTGGAAACGCGTTGAATATCCCAGCCTCCGCCTATTGGACCATTTGACGATCTGGATGATCTGATTAAAGGTTTGTAGGAGTGAATTAGTTCAGGGGTTTCTGCCTCATGGGATTAAAGTAAGAGCCCTTAAACTAATATCACCCCCTAAATATATATCGGGCCTCGTAAATATTTAAAGGATCTAATGAAATACCTATCTAACACTTAGAATATCAATAAGACTTAATATATAATACAACCGCGATAATAGCTTTAAATGAGATAAATAAAAGCAAAGAATGCGAGGGCCGCCAGGTGTTTGCGCAGTTCTTATATCGCTGCGTACAAATATGCTCAGTCAATATTGGTTGGCTTAAACTCGGCATTGAAAGGTATTAACCAGGATAACTATCTACAGATACAAGCGTTAGAACTACAAGGAGTTTGAAAATTTTTAATTACGTAGAGTCATGCTGACCTCACACTAGGCCTAGGTCGGTAAACATCTAGATTCAACGTCAAGCATTCGGTTAATACGATGCATACATTATACTTGCGTAAATATTGCTTTGCGTGGAAATCGAATATGATGCCATTCATTTTCTGCCATCAATCATTTATGACGCAAAATATGTTTTTGTAGGAAACGTATGGCAACCATATTCGACATTGGTCATGACAGTTGGTCATGGTACTTCGGAGGGAGGGGCAGTACCTCAAACTGAGGCCACGCCATGGCCATGTTAACCCCGTGGTTGTTGGCCCACCACTTCAGGTCCTTCTGGTGGTCCGCGTTGTTTATAGTGTGGTGGAACTCCTCGTAGATTTGCGGCAACCTAGAAACAACGCCATAGAAAATTACTACAGATAATGGTGAGAAGGTGTAGGACTGTTAATCTAGTTTTTGGAGAACTTTCTTTTACCTGATCAACTAAAAATAGCAAGAGTTCTGCCGATTCACAAAAAGGGGCCAACTAGCATTCCAAACAATTATAGACCCATTTCGCTGTTATCAACACTATCTAAAATATTTGAAAAGTTACTAAAAGACAGATTACTCAATCATATCAATAAATACAAATTATTAAACACGAGGCAATTTGGGTATCGAGGGGGTGTTGGTACTAGTGAAGCTATTGATGAGTTAATTAAAGACACGGTGCTTCAACTTAACTCTGGAAAGAAGGTTGCAGGGGTTTTTCTAGATTTGAGTGCAGCTTTTGACACCGTAGATCATCCTATCCTATTGAGTAAGCTTGAGCACTATGGTGTAAGAGGAAATGTTCTTAAGTTATATCAATCGTATTTAAGAAACAGGAAGCAATTTGTAGAATTAAAACACGTTGAAAATAATTGTGAAAAGGTGTATAAATCACGTTTAATTGTCTTAGGCCGAGGAGTACCACAAGGATCCATTTTGGGTCCTATATTCTTTGTAATATTTGTAAACGACCTAATAAATTATATGCATAATTCGATACCGGATTTAAAATTAGTAGTATTTGCAGATGACACTAATGCAGTAATTTCTGCTGATTGTATAGCACAATTAAATGAACTTAGTAATAAGGCCTTAACTGCATTCTCTATATGGTTCTCAGCGAACAACCTTACCTTGAACAGTAGCAAAACAAAATCAATTCTTTTTAAAACAAACCCCAGATGCACTGATTCCCTATTATTAAAATTAAATGGAAAAGTAGTAGAACAAGTCGAAGTAGTAAAATTCTTGGGTGTTTTGATTGACTCCAATCTGAATTGGAAGCAGCAATTAGAGGATTTGTGTAACTCAATCAGTTCAGCTTGTTTCGCCTTGAGAAGCCTACGGGAAGAAATAAAACTAGAACAGCTGAAAATGGTTTACTATGCCCTCATAGAATCCAGACTGAGGTACAGTATTAAATTGTGGGGTAATAGTTATAAATATAATACAAAACTTGCTTTCATTATGCAGAAAAGGGCAATTCGAATTATAGTCAGAATCCCGCAATGGGAATCATGCAGAGAGCATTTCCGAAACCTTAAAATCTTAACTGTTCCTTGCCTCTATATTCTGGTTCTTCTATCGGGTTTAGTCAAGAGCTTGGACGAATTTGAAAGCGAAGAGGATAGAGCTATTAGGCTCGCGACAAGACGAAAGGATATAAAAAATAGTTTAGTGCCTAAGTATAAAATAGTGAAGCAATCAGTGAGCTACCAGGTTGTCCATCTTTTTAATAAATTGCCAGTAGAGCTAAAAGAGATCTCCAACATAAAGGTGTTCAAGAATAGATTAAAGGCTCTTTTAGTAGATAAATGTTATTATTCAATTGATGAATTTGTGAATGACGTATTGTAATTATTATTATTAGTAGAATTTATAACATTTGAATGACATGTTTAATGATTAATGTAATTTATTTTAGAATAGTATTGACATTTTATGTGGTAATGTGAAATACATTTTTGTCCTGTGATAATGCTAGAATGTTAATGTTATTATTGTTTGCTTATATTTTTATTTTTTAAATGATTCAAGTTCTGTTTTTTTCTCTTGTAGGTATGTTAATGTATATCTTATAATGTGATGTATTCGACACAATGTATATTGTTCAGAATTAAATAAATAAAAAAAAATAAAAACACACTTTTAAGCGTGTCTACGGTTTCCCATGACCAACGCACAATAGTCGATGAATGACTCGAAGTTGTGTAAATGTCATAGTTTTTGGTTTACTTACGTGGGCTCCTGGCTGATGTTGAGGCACTTGTGGAAGCTGAAGAGCACGTCCTTGAAGAAGACGAGTCGCTGAGCCTCCATCTGCTGACAGCGCTCGAAGACGCCGCTCATGTCCTCGATGTAGCGCGGGTTGAAAGCCGTGATCTCTGCCAGAGCCGATTGGTATTTCTCCCGGGACTTGGAGACTTCTTCGCGGCATTTGGCGACTCGCTCTGCCATTTTCTTAACCTGGCATAAGGGAGAGAGATGTTAATTTGAGACTAAGAGATATGACGCATAAGTTTGTGAGCTTGCATACAATATTCATCACGGTCAGGAAACACCGCAGACCGAAGCATTTACCCACAGGAATAAACATCATGTACCGATAGATTGAGGAGCACAAGCAGATCAATGGGAATCATTCTAGCAATACTTCAAGTCACAATTTGCTAGTTACATAATAGCTTGACGGATATGGCTGACGCCACGCCACGCCTCTGATTTACGGATCATTAGATAATAAACTAGCTAGAAAAACACACAAATGCAAAAATCCTAGCATCACCGTCTATACTCGTATATATCTCTTCAGAGCAAATGTAGTCTTTGTTTACGTACTAGTAACAATGACAAAAAAAATGTAGCTTCCAAACAATACGTATCGCGACTCGAACAAACAACTTGCCAATTTATATTACACAGTGAAACAGTAAACATCCTAACTCAATGGCCGAACTCAAAAGTGTTTCGGCTGAAACTGGACCACATCCAAATCCGAGTAGTTCCCTTGATTTACAGGTTTCACTGAAAACTAGGGCAGGATATAAAAGTCTTCCATTCGATATAACGATAAGCATTCTGCGATCAAATAGATTTAGTGTATGTATATTGTTCAATGTTTGCTTTCAATCAACTGACTATTGTATTGTATACTCGTATCTGAGATATTGATGTCGTAACGTGATCATTCGCAGCTTCTGTTAGTATTCTAATGTAGCAGCACTTACGAGCACGGGATCACACGGCGGCGGCGTCTGTCCGTCTGATAAACAGGCAGTTTTTTAAGCATTCGCTTTTTATCACATTATGGTATCTCAGAGGTATATCCTTCCGACTTGCGCCGCCAGGACAATTTCCTCTAGGTCTAGGTAAACGTAACTGCGTAAAGCCAAGTTATAAGGCGCGTCAGACTTCAGCTCTTCAGTTGATTACGCTTTATGCACTCTAACTTGGAGTTCAAACTGCCTGGGCTGTGTTTTGTGACTAATGTAGTGTAATATATAGTGTAATCCAGACACTCTGCCTGCACCCCTCATTGCGCACTAATTGGATGCCTTTTTGTAAATAATTTACATAATCATGAGCTGATTAACGACGATGTATAAATGGCTGCCGATTCGCAATAATAGGTATTTGTTATTGAGATATATTGTTGTATTTGCTGTCTAAATTGTTCTAGTTTTTTATAAATTGTCTTGAGATTGAAGATTGAAGAGAACAGTTGTAACGGACTGTCGATGGTCGATTAGGTTTTTTGTTGCGCGGGGAATACTGGCATTGGCACAGCCGTCAAATTTCATTAAACATACGTCGGGCTGCCAATTATTACATGCATCGAACACTACCCGAGTAGATACATGATTCACGTATGATTGTTCAATTAGATCGGGGTTCCCCTTATTGTGGTTTAGATATCCTTATTGTAATCAATTGGTCAATTACCAAGTCCGCTTAAAACGGCCTAAATACAATTTTTTTTGAGGAGTAACTATATAATATTTTAGCAGCTAGCTACATTACATTACATATCACAATCTAGGTTAACGTAACATAAAAATATCGTTCGCCACAACAAGATTTGGTAGCTATAGTTCTGCCGACTGAGAACATGACAAAAGTTCAATACTCACGCAGTTCTAGGGCTTACTCTAATATTCGAGCACATTCGTATACATGGCAAGAAACGTCGATCTCAGGCAGACGTGTTTAATAATGCCTTTTACGTTTTAGGCGTTAGAGAAGACGTGACAAGTATCACACACTTACCAGCATCACTCTCTGTCGCGAGAAAAAAACATTGCATTAGTATTGCTATTACCTTCACTCTCAATCAGGTACGAAGTTGAAGTTAGTAAGCTCATGAAATTTGCGGTATCTTATATCGAGTTGGACCATATTTCTTAACGAATGGCAACTGAATCAATTACATTGCAGATAAGTAACTTGTAGTTATTTAATGCAAAATGTGATCTTACATTTTATGAAAACAGACTTTTTTACTAAGGGTCTAAAACAGATACTTCTTACTTACACATACAACTCACACATATACCTTATAAGGGCAATCTAGACGGCGAGAAATTAAAAGTAATCGAAAATACCTTCCGTGGTTTTCATCTTTGACTAGGGCATCCTTTGCTATTTAGTCCTATGCGCGGATAGCGGATAAGCGCTTTCACAATTTCACCAAGATGGCACTCTAGTAAATGATGTAAAACACGGAAAATATTTCGATTAGTTTTAATTCATCATCACTACATAGTATAAAACAAAGTCGCTTTCTCTGTCCCTAATCCCTATATCCCTATGTATGCTTAAAGCTTTAAAACTACGCAACGGATTTTGATGCGGTTTTTTTAATAGATAGAGTGATTGAAGAGGAAGGTTTATATGTATAATAACATCCATTAAATAGTGCACCCGTGCGAAGCCGGGGCGGGTCGCTAGTCTTTTATAATGCGCACTGCTAAGGTTTGGAATTCCCCGCCGCCGTCTGTATTTCCTAGTTCATATAACCTAGACCTTTTGAAGGCACGAGTGAATAGGCATCTTCTGGGTGAGCTCGTTTCACCGTCGGCCTCATCTTTGCCCCCTGGCTAGATGCTGGCGAAGAGCAATCCCATTTTTAATAAACAAAAAAAAAATCTCGTTTGTAAGCACCCCTTTTGCTTAAATGAATTTGATGACGATCGGACAAGTTTTATTTACATAACCACGTGATAGGAATGACTGCCACGGCCGCCAAATTCGACCCGCTCCTTAATCACCACCGCAGTGACATCCAAGTGTCGTATTGTCTCGAACAAGACAATGGCTTGTAGCGCGTGCATACAGGACACTTATGTACATCTAGACAACATTAACAAGAAAGCATGCGCTGAATTTGCATTCGTTTATACTTTGAATTTTTTAATTACAATTTATAATTATCACTATAATCTGCATACAAACGTTCCTCTGCTGGACAAAGGTTTCCTATCATATCATACCTAAGTAGCTCCTACGTGTCGAGCCCTCCTTGAACCCCCTAATC
The DNA here is from genome assembly GCA_963556455.1 of Epiblema foenella. Lineage (NCBI taxonomy): Eukaryota > Metazoa > Arthropoda > Insecta > Lepidoptera > Tortricidae > Epiblema > Epiblema foenella. Next base: position 118,247 of record OY747110.1, read on the forward strand.
CCCCCCCCCCCTCATATACGACCCGTGACCGGGAGGAATAGGGTCACAAGGCGCGTGCTTATCAAACTAGTAGAGTGCCTATAGCTCTGTTCTTGGTGACGTCGACAGGAGACAGTGCAACAGGCCGGGCTAACATTCGTACAGCTAGCGAACTTAATTATACATTAATCGTGCACCCTTTGTGCGCGCCCTGGCAGTGGCTGCCAGCGCGCGGGGAGCGTCATCCATCACGCCGGCGTAGCGAATAGGGCTGGCAGCCTGGCACGGTTTATCAAATTATATTTTGGAGTGATGTTTAATCATACGTCGGTTTCTTGTACATTATCAATCATTTTATTCGTATTTTAAGGTTACATAACCCGTTTATTTTTTATTTTTTATTTAAGCCACAAGATACAATAACAAAATACTTCAAATATTTTCGCCAAACAGTTTGTTGGCGAAGCCAGCACTCTTTATTTACATTTAACCGTTTAAACTATATTACATTAAAAACTAACATCCTATACCTACTCGCGTTAATTGGCCCACTGCCTCCCACCGCATAAACAGAAGGTACAGTCGCCATCAGATACAACGGAGCAAACCAGATGCCCACAAACATCGGAACAGGACTCCATTGTCAAGGCGTTAGAGTGCATGTTCAGTTTTTTTTTTGCCGCGCGGCGAAAAAAAACAAAAATGACATTGTATTGTTACGTTAAGCCGCTATTAAGCCGTCATCTCCCGGGCCCGAAGATCTTCAGGCCTGCGACCCCTATAGGAACCGTTGTTCGTCAGCTGTTAGAATCCTTTTTCTCAGGAATGCGTGGAGGTATCTAGGTGAAATTATAATCAAATGCCTTATCCTGTCAGATGTTATCCCAGACTACATACGGTACGTATCAAGGATAGCTATAAATCGCGGAAACATTGAAGCTAACAATATTTTTTATCAGTCAAACGGCCTCCTTTAAAGGTTGTACACAATTCTTCAAAATGGATAGCAACTTAGGGTGCGTCCTTTGTGTCTCTCTCCTATTCAACTTGAGCACGTCCTGCCTCGTGTCGTATCTCGGGTTAGATCTTATTCGTGACACGTCCACTAAGTCACTACTAAACAACAAATTATGTACCAATACTTTTAGAGCTGACATAACTCTTCTTTTCTAGGAACAAACTTAAGCATAAAACAAATTTAGTTTACATTACTTTTTGGTGACAATGAGGGAAACAAGTTTGCCACGTCGAACACCCAGTTAATGAGATAATCAATAGTCAGTGATTAAGATTTCTTTGATTCTCTTATGTAACCTCTTGTCTGTCACTTTGCTGGCCACTTCAATTACATGTATAAATGAAATACCTCCTAAAATAAATGTTAAAAAAGACATATTCACTTGAAAGAAAGTTTTAAACACATTTTCAGGTAATTATTATTTATTTAGTTAGGTATTATTTTATTTCGTTCACAAAACAAAAATATCATTTAATAAATTTCCTTATTTTCCATTTAACATTAATTGAGCATGAAAACAACTAATTCATACGAGTATCATACATCATCTCTAAAAGTAATGATACCTATTATTAGGCAGCACCAAATATAAGCCAAGTGTGATTATTCAAAACATCATCAGAAAATTATTTTCTCCAAAACCTATGATTCGAGGGGTTACGAATATTAAATAAATCCAATAATTCAGGATACGACGGAGTTATTAATTCAGGTGAATCCACTTGGGTACTTAGTAAGTGTCAACCCTAATGTTCTTCCAGTTCACTCGATACATTCACACCTACGAGTATCACTTAGCTTATTTATAACTGTTTATTGATAGGGATGTGTTGCGAGAAAATGTGTTACTATTACGTTACAAAGCGGAAACTAGGATAGCATCATTCGGCTTTCACCCATTATTCCGCAAGAGTTTATTCCAACATTAGATGGCTTATCCACATTTATATTATGACATTTGTTTAATTGTTATGTTGTTTGTGACTTTAGTGTTTTTTGTCTTTCGTGGCTTCTCGTGGTCCCAAAGGAAGACCAGCGCTAGCCAATGGCTAGCACTATGCTGATTTGGGGCCATTTCGTGGCTATTTTCTGTATTTTGGTGTTATGTTAATTTGTACTGTGTCTGTGCCACGAATAAATGTTTTTTCTTTCTTTCTTTCTTTCTTTCTATCCGATGGATTGCAAGGAGTCTTACATAGGATTACGGCCGGAAATTGTTACAAAAATATATTGTTAAGTTGGGCCACACCACTACATCATACTACACCGGGTCAGAGCATGGCGCCTTAGCTCCTTCTAGTTCAGGAACTACACACTACACACACACTACTTGTCGGGCGTCCTTGTCCCAAATTACACAAGACGCACATGGTTGGCAGCCCTATTGGTCTATTCTAAGCACTCCATCCGACCGAGATCCAATCAGGACACAAAGCCTCGCGTATCGCGACACTCGCGCCTCTTTTGTCACATTGTATTGACAGCCACTTAGCGGCAGCCGTGGTTCAGTGGCGATTGAATTGAGCTCGGTGTTCAAAGGTGCTGGGAAGAAAATGAGCTCTTTGTAAGACGAAACGATATCAGCTCTTATAAGACTCGGTTCACTAACATTCTCTCCTGTCAGAAGCCCAGATAATCTAATGAGATATTAGCGATCCAACGTAAGTCTTACTCTCTACAGGTTTGGTACTTCATCTAAAAATTAGCCTTTATCCGGGTACCATTTTGAAAGAACGAGCGAAACTTGGTATAGATACTCGTATAATTTGATCTTTTGAAGTCTTCAGAAATACACACTAAAAGACATTTAGTCAATCGCGAGTGGGCACTTGCCCTGCCAGCGGGGTCGGGCACTGCCCCGATTGAACCTAATTCAACAAATGTTCAATAAAAACTCTTGGTATTAAAACATGACTTGTTCAAGACAGATTACTTCAATATTTTAATATTTTTATTTATATTTTAATATATTTGGAAGAGATCCCTCATAGGGATAAGCTCGCCTTTGTACTCTAATCTTATGTAACATGTATATTGTTTTAACCTGTTATTGTGTACAATAAAGTGCTTACATACATACATACATATATTATTATGTAACATCTGTTGCATACTGTATGTTCTTGTGAATAAAGACATTCATTCATTCATACTGACGCAAATACTATAGGTTTTCCCGCATATTATATGCTGTAAAGATATTAAAGTTCAAAGTTCGCAGTAAGGCCCGAGCCCGGCTACGCGCGCCCGCGCCGCGTCGCGCCGCGCTGCGGCAGGTGACGGCTCGACGTTTAATTTCCTACTTCCCAGTTTCCCACCACCGCCGTCACCGCCGCCGCCACCGGCGCGCACTCTTTCTAGGTCAATGTAACATTATTTTTAACCACCACTTCTTTCAGACTTCCGAACACGTTTATAGGTATGTCAAGTCATGTAAATATGGTTTAGAGAATAGATAAACCCGGTAGAGAAGAAAAGAAAGGATGTCGTGAAGTGGCACGTCAAGCGAAGATGTAATAAGAGATCGGCTGAATGCAATAAAATAGCAATATTGATTATTTCAACGAAGAAATGATGTGTATGTAAGTATATACAAAGTGCAACGGTTTTAGTAACCGTCTAAACATTCAGAGGCGAAATTAGGATTAAACTTGATACCTGGCAGCCGGCATGATTCTGTATTGCTTTTCACGTGATTACTCTACTTATTACTGAAATCATATGCCTAAGATGTAATCATGATTCATATAGAGGTTTCCTTTGGATTTAAAGTAATAAGTTTACTTAGATATAAAAAAAGCTACGGTGGTCATGACACCAGCAAGTTGCTAGCACTCCTGAAGTCCGTCTATTTCGGGGAGGCGCTGACGAGCGCGGCCTTGGTCAAACTTGTCATAATCTGTTGACGCGCGCGGTGTCACTGAATCACGACCGTTCACTACAGCGAAAGGATTGAACACTTGTGAATTTGTTGTAAGATTAGCGGATTCATGACTTCTGTACATGTAGATGTCTGGAATGTGGGCATTGGCCACAATTATTTAGTAAAAGGAAGGCAGAAATTGGCTTTGTGGTGAGTTGCGCTCGTTCGGGCGAAAAATAAACATACGCTGTGGCATGCAAACATGGAATTATACTTCTGATATATAAATATATATCAGCAGAGGTGCATTCCACTGATCAAATCTGAGACAATCCATGTTAGGTATAACTCGTTTCGCCGGCTTTATCTACCCTTGGGTTTACTAATGACGTAATTAATCGCCCGGACTAACTGGCAGATTACCGCGGGTCCGTCGGCACAGATAAAAAGATAACGCTAAATGTAAACATGCCAACATCACTTCAGTAGGAACTAAGAATGGATCTAGTTTTTATACATTCATTACATACTTTTGTAATAAGGCCAAATTATACGATCACAGGTGGGTCGATGTTAAACTTACCTAAACAACATTTGGCACTGGCAGGTCCTTTCTCAATCCGTACAACTGATTGTACGGACTTTCATGAACACCGCGTACGATTGGTTACTCTTTGCATTTTTAGGCGTATTTGATTTATCCAAAACAAGTAGCAAAGTATAAGTGCACTTTGCGCGACCATTCAATAAAATAAATAGAAAATATTTAGACCCGTGTTTGAGTGGCACAAGTCCATGGCGGTCCAAGTCGTGTGCGCGGCGCAGGCGCAGCGCGAAAGCGGGCAAGTATGCCACGCCACGGGCGCGGGCGCAAGCCATGGGAACACGTGGTGAAGCGGCAGAAATGGCATTCTTGCGATTCCGTAACGTTTTCCCTGCCTCCGGATTAGCTTCTTATTGTTCTATTGACATTTCATTCGATTCATTAGTCTTGCTATGACCACATTTATCCAAGTTAGGATGTTAGTGTAGCGTGCTAAAAATTGCGGCGCCTCGCCTACCACGCACCGACCGTTTTGCTCAAAGACCGTTTGGCACATAGACCTTACATTTTTTTAAAGGGAAAAAAGGAAATCATATTAAGCAAGTTTACCTCCTATATAATAGTTAGTCTGTTCGCTTGAATTTTAAACCAGTTATACTGCAAAGATTTAGCTGAAATTTGGGTTTACATATGTAAGTTCGGTGACAATGACAATGGAATATATTATGATATCACCGAGCTGACAGAATGTGACTAGTAACTCCTAAACTATACACAACATAAACCTGTTGTGTTTGAGCTAATTGGAACCCTCTCAACGAGTACAATAGCCGAAAATTATTTACGCTCCCGTTCCACAGCAGCGTTTGCCTGTTAATCGCCCGTCCGATACAGGGATGTTTTTAATGAACCCTCTTGTTTCTAGAGCGACTTTTAAAACAGCTTATGATCAGCGATATTTCTTTTCTGCAGTCAAGTCTATGATTCTGATTTAAGCGGCATAATAAACATTAAATAACAATTTCAATATTATCAAAATACATATTAAGGTTCATCATATTAATAATTGAATTCATCAATGTTGACAATTAATGATTGCTTATCGAATGCAAAAGTATATCACTAGATGAGGTGCGGGCTGCGACAAGACATGGCTTATCGTATTAGCCTACTTATGCGCAATTTATTACACATGATATCTAATCAACGATTGCTCTAAATATTGCTAGCTACCTGCAACTACGTCACTGGCAAAAAATATCAATACATGCAAGCCACTAATAATAATTATGGACTCCTGGCTACTGCAGCGCTATCCAAATGTAGGTAATACGTGGCTTAGTGAATCAATTCCAACTATTTTAACGAACTCTAAAAAACTATCCGTGCGGCAGATATTCCTGGGCGCAAAAACGCATACAAAACTGAAATTCCGACAGACCGCATTGACCGAGACAGTGTGCTTGTGCTGTACAATCCAATGCCAGTTTCTTCACTAATAACTACTAGCAGTTTATCAGCAGTGTCGGCCGACCCACCGCCGTAGCCTAGATACCATGGTTTAATACTGACAACACTGGAAAATCTAGTACAGTCACGCCTTTTTAAAGATTAAATGCTGGTTATATAACGCACAGCATTCGCGGTCATAAGTGTTACACGTTATGATTCATTTAGCACTCAATCTTTTAAGTACAGAGGTATAACGCCAAGTCTGTCCGCTGAGCGGCCGTCTAACATATGATTTTTAGACTATGTCTGTAATAGAAACTATGTATCAATGGAATCAGAGCAAAAGACCATATATCTGTGTCATTCTTAAAGTAATTTGCCTGTATTAAATAACTAATAGTTTTTTTTTCTTTATATATGAGTATGACGCGATCAGATATATATCGGAATTACTTGGCTACCGATAAACATAACAGGACATAGATAAGCCGTCTCAATTTTATCGTAACAATTTTATTACATCTTATCGATCACATCAAAAACTAAGAATTTATGCCGAGTGCTCCACAACTTTATATTACCTGTGATATAATATTAACGAGTTTTACAGAGAAAGGCAATACGACGTATTAATTTTCAAAGAGCATTCGCGTTTATATAAATCATAAATGATCTTTGCCATTTAATGAAATTGTTTTTCCAGTAATTACACCGAATTTTACTACTCAGAATTACAACTTCATTGGATATCATTTGTCCTAGTTTCTGATATTATTGACATATTCATGTGCGATATGAAATCTTTCGTGAAAATCTGTGGCATGCTACCTTATGTCATAAAACATTGTGAAGTTCTTCGCATATTAGGTGATAGATACTACTGCTATCCGTGTTTTTACGCACACGGGTAAGTGTTAAAACGATCGTTTACACCTCAGAATGAAATGACGGACTTTAGCTACTGCAAAGAGAGATTTCATATTGGAACTCCAATTAGATTGGGATTTTTATTAGGAAATATAGTCACGCGACAGCCCCCGGTGCTAGCAGAGCGGCGGAATTAACTACATACATACTCGTAGTGATCATTCTTGTCTCGAACTATCGTCGTTTGTAAAGTGAACTTTATTTTGACCTACCTTAGTATTTTTTGGGATGGACGATTAAATGCAAGCGTGTTTATGAAAAATTACTAACATATAGACATAAATTGATGAAGGAAAAATCATTTTTTTCAACAAATGATACGTGTAAAATGTGATTGATTGTTAGTAATCCTTTATGTTACTTTACGGTTTACCAACACTAAATTTAACTGAAGCAGACCGCACAGCAATATTAATCCAATTATTGTCGATTTTTTGATCGTGTGACCTTTTTTAAAGATCGTGGATCAAATGTCCACATTAACGTCGTCATTGGTTGGAGCGCTAGTGGGCCTCGGGCCGGTGGCGGTGGCGGTGGTCAAATTAGGAATGCAAACGGCCAATTTGTCAATGGAGCAAAAACGTGCTCGAAATAGAATTGCAAGCGTCAACAAACAAACCATAATATTCTAACCGTCATACTCAACTTTAACACAGTGAGCTAAAGGTGATCGTTGCATGTTTCGAGAGTTCTTATCGTGGTTTTTCTATACATTAGATTATCGGGAACGCGGGAAAGGAATGTTGCAAATGCAACACCATGCGTAAAGCTGACAGAGCAGCGATGCTGCATGTGGTGGGCTGCAATCGAAGCAGACATTATGAAATATGCAGTGTACTATCACAACAAACCATATATTCGAATTAAAATTTCAACGAAGATTTTTCATCCGATATTAAGCTGAATTTGCTAAAGAATGAATAGTAGTAAAAAAATATTATGTAAATTATATCCGTAGGAATGATGTTCGATTAGCCAATCAATATGGGTCCGATCCGACACTACATTCTTCTCGGACAAATTCCGTAGTTCAAATGCAACACAATGTAAAGCAATTTTATTAGCTATTCCTAAATTGTCATAGGTACACATAAATGCGCCACAAAACTGTTCTATTTAGGAGCCCCCTCATTGCAATGAGGCAATGCGGGCAATACAAGCAGAAAATTCGCTGAGCCAGAATAACAGGTTTAAAAACAGTTCACTCTTCCGCGTACGTTTCAGTTTAAGGATTATGCACCACATTGTAAATCTCAGCTCAGGTCACTTTCACGAATGTCGCCTAAGGATTATTTTACTCTTAAAGGTACCTAGTCCAGTCCGCAAACAGTCAAGTGGTGGGTGGCAGATAGTTTAAAGGCTACAGTCTAGAGAAGTTTCAGCTATTTACAACCGGCTTATCACTCCACTCGTGTAAATGTACCCTATTGTTATGTTGGGGACCTATCCAGTCGGAGCCGCGGGTGTCGGAGACCTTGCGAGATATAACTTAGAGCTTATCTTTCAATACTCAATCGATACTCAATCATTTATTGCACTCCACAATGTTAGTTTTAGTTGCTAAGTAATGAGAATAAAACTTAATTGTGGACCCTGTTGCGCACCGCAAAAATTAGTGAAGAGAAGACGACTCACATCTTTTGTCTGTCTATATGACACCTAACATTAACTGGTTAATTGAGCAGTCGAAGTGACAGCCACGTCATGACAAGGCCATGTCACACTCTCTTTAAAAATTGACCAAGGTAGGTTCCGCTTTCACGAGTCAGGCTTATATGTATACTGAGGGCCTACCGCGAACTGATAACGAAGTGTCTCCCTCTGTCGGTCGACGGTGGCTCGGTAAACGTTGTAAATATACTCTACACTCGCCTGCCCTCTACACTGGACAGTTTTTGTGGCCGATCGATGGGACTTCGGCGGAGAAGTTTGATTGCTCCCAGACCGGACGGTGGATAAAGTTGGTACAACTTGAAGACAAAAGCTATAAGGATTAAGTGCTCGAATAAAAAAAAGAGATCAGTAAAAATGGAGAGTATCCATTCTTCCAGTCTGGAATTCCTACAGAAAATATTCGCTTGTTATTTCTTATTTTCACAAATTAATCAAGGGACGATAATTTTCTGGAGCTGCAAGCGTCCATAGCTATGGTGTTTGCTTCCCATCAGGTAGGTTTCTCCCAAACAATAAATACTTTTGACTTTTTTGTTCGCTACCGTTCGTCATATGAATAAACATCAACATAGGCAATACCCACAGCGTATTAAATATTTTACATACAAAGTATTATAGTGTAAGTTATACCGATGAGTTGGTAGTAGGTAAATTGCTAATTACATCTCATTATGCTCTCAACGGATGCCCGAGGCTGTTTTACTTGAACCTGCTAATGATGATAGCGTCAGATGCGAATGACTTGAGCATCGCGGCCAGTGTTGTGTGTCACGGCCTTTAGATGATGACGCTTAAGTTTTAATCATTTCATCGATGCCACACATATGTATATTTTTCTAAACCTGGTGATGTGTAATGTGTATATGGCTTTTTTTGTAGGAGCAATAAAAATGCATTATATAGAACCAATCAGCGACCAATGTGCTACATTGGTCACTAAAGAATAGTATGCGAACAGAGTCATCAGCTCGTATAAAAAAATTGCATACCCGTATCATGTAAAATATCCAGACTTCCAGACCAGTATTTGATGTCCTTGCAGCGCGCGTGTCCATATGCATTATAGTAAATCAGTCACAAATGAACGATAATGGAGTGCTAATATTAATTTCTGCACAGTGAGGATTAATTACACCACGCAATGAATTATTTCAACGGAACGACATTTTTCAGACGGAATTTTGCGTGTAAACTGCCCGTTTACATTGTTAATGAAACATTTTACAAACCATTTTTTTTACGCACATAAACTTCGAATCTGCGGAAATCGGTGAAGAACATTGATTGGAGATGAAGGTCTATTTGTGAACTCGCATTAAGTAGTTATGCAAATATTTGCGAGGTTACAAGTGCAAGCTCGTGTAAAGTAAGAAGGCGCATTGAAAAGATGAATAAGTATTATAGTTAAGTAAGCGAGACGAATTCGACACTGCTCGCGAGTCACGGTGGCCACAACAATGCTCTAATGCGAGTGACGCCGATTTTATATTCATTTTAACAGCTCATTGTTGCGGAAGTGTCAGTACAAATGTCTAGTACATATTTACAGTCCAGTATATTCACCATACAGGGCAAGACCGAGACGTGCGTTTATAGATCAAGCAAAAGAGAAGGTCAATCTAATGTCGTATCAGGAGCTCAGCCTTGGCACAGAGAACCGAACAGCGATTACTCCACCGACAAGAGCTAGGCTAGCCTCTTACATATATGATGATGATGATATTCACCATACATAACTTAAAAAAAATATTTTGGCGCAATGCTCCAAAGAGGATCTCGGCCTCCGAAAAGAGAGCCCGCCCGCCACTCTTACCGATCCTCCAACGCTTCTTCGCATAATGGTATCCGTAAGGTTATTATTATTCTAGTGTCATACATAACCAACATTCACATCGTTTTTAAACCAAATCAATAACAATTAAAACGATAAGCATGAATTCAAACCACCAACATTCTACCACATTCCGACGTCTGAAATCTCCCTCTCGTCCCCAACGACACTAAATCAAATGTTCAGCACCTCGACTGGATCAATATATACATCAGTCACGTAGAACACCTACGTACGTACATGGCAACAATAGCATTACATATAGTAGAGGACGGTCTTAGAGGCATTGTGTCAGGGCTGGGCGCATCCTAGCGTGCCCGCTTTGTCTGCGCCCGTAGTTTTTGTGCCTCGCCATAATCTAGCGCTTAACAACGCTTAACGTTAATTATTATGCGAAGACGTGTGTGTACACGGGTTGGTAATGTTGACATTAGCTTGTCAGGTAAACCGCTTCGTTAGATTAAACTATGTACATTTAAACCGTGATTAGGTAGATATGAATAATTAAAAACACGCTGGGAGAGGGAAACCAGAGCAGAGAAGAATGAGATACATTTCTGAAAGTAAACTTGGTTGAAATTTACTACCAAAGTATGATGCAAAGAAAAAATAAAACTAAGTTATCCAGAACCGAAGAACCCCTCCCGTGTGCCAGCATAAACATAAAACTTATCCACTAGTAATAGGGTTGAATAGGGCTCCGTTATTATCCCCTGGATACGAATTTCACCCATGGGTTTAAATTAGCTATGTACTTGATATTGTGGCACGATTCTGAACTCTACTGCTTCCGTCGTTGTATGAATCTAAATAGGAATGCTGTAAAGAATGTCTCTTATTTGCCTTTATGAAACAATGAGAACCTGGAAGCCGGATTACGGGTTGAAGCGCGGTGGGCTCCGGTATTCTCTTATACCAAAGCTTGTAGACGTGCCTTTTATTATATTTTATCTACACCGATACAGTAAATCCTCTTTTATGTGCTCAAAAAGTGTAGGTAAGGACCAAATTTACAATATCGCGCCGGTCCGGGGCGGAGATGGCCATAACAGCATCAAAAACGGTATCTTATGGCCATCTCCGCCCATTACGATACAGGCTCGTGCTCAAAAAGATTTCAACGAGCTCACGAACTAGAACTCCTGCACATTCAACGCAATGGTGCCTCAACACATGAAAGAGGATTTAATGTATGGATGTAGATAAAGTAGTGTATACAACTGTACATAATTAGTCCTTAACACACTCGTGTTTTAAGACCTCTCATTATGTATCAGTTGCATAAACTACTATTATGGTACCTAAGTACTTTCTTAACCTTAGTAAGTATAAGACTGTTTAAATTAAGCATAAGCATTAAATCGAAACCGATGTGGAGGACTACATGTATATAAATATAAGGAATATTACTTATACATGACCATTTAATCAATCACTCAAATTCATGCTTAATGTGTCAATTAGTTTTCACATAGATATATCATAAGTTATGATTCATAACGCTACTTCGTGTCGATTGGTTGCCGACCTTATCATGATAGCTCGACAGCTCTAACATAAGAAATTAGACAATCCACTAATTATCGATTCGGTTGGTCGGATTTTTCAAATGGTAACATAGATATATCAACCTAACCACCACCAACCAAAAAACTTTGATATTGTATGTACGATTGATAATGATAAAGTATGCGGATTATACGCTGATTTTTTTTTAACTTTTATACGTTGGTGAATTGTTACCTATAGTATTTTCTGCTCCAAATTCAACGGATGTTAGTCAGAAATAAGTGATGACGACGTAATGATTCTCAAGTGTTTTATTTCGGGAGCCAGCAGACGGCCCAATTTATTTACCCGCCTAATGCCGTATCGATGAAAACGATATTTACAATGGAAATACATCTCTTAACAACTACACGCTGAAAACCATTTTGTGATAGGAACAGTGTATTTTAATTTTGTAAATATATTTTGTTCAAAGTAGTTTATTTTTAATTTTTGTCTAGATCTTATTATTATGTTATGACGTTAAACTCTAAACTAGACAAATTTAGTCTTCGAGAAACAAAACATTACGGAAAAATGCAAAGTATTTATGAAGATATCACTTTAATAGGCATTAGATAGGGTAGAGTTTTCAGTGCAAGGTTGGATATGCATGTGTTAATACTATTGCCAAAAAGAAGTTTCAGGGCAAATGTAGTATTCTACAAATACATTATCAGACAAGTTAAGACTTTCTGAAGCCTGGTTTAGCGAGGCGTTCCGAACACGATATTAAAATGAGGGCAAAACATTATTCGAATAAACGAACTCAATAAGCTGGTCTCACCAATAGATGCGTTTCGAGAGCAAATATAACAACACGAGTGTAGCGCGATACTAACTGGCGGCCTACCGCAAACCGTAAACGAAGTTTCTCTCTGTCGCACTTGCAAATCTGTACCTACGTAAGTGCGACAGAGGGAAAACTTAGTTTGTGGCTTCGCGGTAGGTCCTCTGTAGCTAATAACCACATCATATTATATTATTCTACGTCTGCCAAAACCCGAATAATTTCAAATCATAATTCATAAGATTTCGATACTAAAACTTAAACTAATAAATAAATAAAAAATATCAGAACTTCGCAAATACCTGTAGTTAATATAAAAAGGTTATGTTCTACCCGGCAGATGCTGGTTACTAGCAAATAATCTCGAACACCGAAACAACGCTTTAGCTGACGATGCTAATGCTGTAGAACCGTCTATACTCGGTAAATGAGTACATGGAATTACATTTTTAATTGATAATACTTACGGACATTTTGCTGATAAAATGTTTTTATTATAAATTGTGTGATTAATTATTTTTTGACATTTGTTTAAAATTGTTTAATTACATTCGAGTTAACCATTTATTTAATTGCCACCATATTGCTGTCTTAAATTCCATTTGTATTTTATTTATATTTTCTGTGTGTCCAATTATGTTATGACGATCCTTATTCGGTGAATATGTTTAAATCCTATTCCATTATTATTATTCATATCATAATTGACGATCATGATGTAAATTCGTATACTTTTGACATGAATGGAAATTTATATTGTAATTTACATCTATGAAATAAATGAATCTGAATCTATAATGTGGCCCCGTGGGTCTGACCAGTGCTCAGGACGATTTCCGACTGCGCGCAACTGATACGCAAGTCTGGCTCTAATAACACTAGGATTTCTCACAATAACTACAAAGATTGAATTGACAGCAGTCCGCACGGCACGGCAGCGGCTCTCGAGATCGGTCGTCCTCGAGCCCCAGCCCCCACCCCAGCATTGAAGCCGCACAAATGATGTGCTTCGCTCTTCGCTCACGCGCGTGCACTCCTGTATGTACGCACACATGTGAGGTCCTCTGTGCTATCCAAGTGGGTGTAGATGATTTACCGATGCTATGCAAGTTTCGTGTGTACAATAATTTCCAATGTTCATGTTTAAAAATTATCTTTCTTGTAAATAGTATTTATGGCATTTATAGAAAAGGGACAACTAGACTCTACACGTGATTTTACTTACAGTTCAATTAGGTATATACTTTATGTCTTGTGTTACTTATACTGTACCTAATGTTGTTGGCTGTTAGTCCTGGACGGCTATCAACTAATCCGGCTGTCACTAGTTCCTATGGGTGAGCGTTTCGGAACGTTTAAAAAAAAGAAATGTCATTGATGGGATTATCATTACTGTTGCATTACGAATGATGAATTGGTGAAATGTGGGGTTACGGGTCTAGAGCATTTTGATCTTTTCGTGATGAGTAGCTATTTTGTCTTCTTGCAATGCTCAGATGAGAATAAATAAGCTTATTTCATCGTTAACGCGCATTTAAATCTACTCAAAACAATATTCCGACCTACACAAATGTAAACGAAACTAGGCTAAGCCAAACTTCTACTGTTCTAAGAACAACAGTTGATCACTGTTCAAACATGTTGAATTATGTTAACCAATTTAGTCTAGAATTACAAAGTAGAACAACGGAACACCTACTTCCCAGCAAGACTATATTTCAAGCCAACACCGTGAATTATTCAGTCGCTCGATAAAATGTCTATCGTTTGTAAACAGGCCGAGCCAAGGAACTCACTGTCGAATGTCGATCGATATTTGTCCTGTAAATAAGTTAAGACGTGTCTTGGTATATGTAATACGTGAAATATATTGTTTGTTGTTTATACCTTTCATGTTTGTTTGAAATGAGATCGGTGTTGTATAAAGGCTATTTTGAACGTCAACGGAGGTGCTACATGCCAAATATTGGATTATTATGGAAACGCTCACACATTTATACCTCACCTATAACATTCGTCCCTCTCGCACTATTTATTAAGCGACGAATGTTGTCTTGTATGCGACATAAACGCGACCACGATACTGCTCAAATACACACACAAGCAAAGTCATTTGTTGTGTGGACGACTAATAGGGCGCACGCGTCGCTTGTCCATAAACAAGCCCTCGGTCAACCTGACTACATGTAGCAATTTTGAATTCAAGTTGATGACATAACCCCCGCATTCCCCGAACGTGCCCGAAGCCGAGTCTGACCGCCTCCGCTGAATCAGCAGGGGAAATTGGTGATTCATGGAATACCGAGCCTCGCACCGATTCACGGAAACGATGTGACCTAGATTACAGGACAGGTTCGTTTCATTTTTAATAGGAAACATAAGAAAATGCGATCGGAGTGTTTCTATAGTTTTGAAATTATTTCATTACCGTAAACTGGGGTGACTTTAAGAAAAACGGGGCTACTTTGATACATATAAAACACTTATATATTCATCACTAAGTATTTCTAGTTTGATTCAGTAAAGTAAATAGTTAAGAAATTAACGAAGGTATAACTTGACTCAAAGTTAACTAATTAAGAACATAAAATACAGCATAAAAAATGTTTTTTTAAAGTCGCCCCTCTATTTGAAAGTAACCCCGGTTTACAGTATTGCAATGAAGTCGTGACAGAAAGGAGCCTACTCTTATTTCCAGGCTCTTGATTTTTTTTTTCAATAGATCGTCATTGATTGGTCATGGGTGGTTAAAATCGAAATACCCTATAAGTACAATCACCATGGCAACATCTTTTTTCTTTGGGGATGGTAAGGTAAACGTCCTAGTGCTTGATACCTTGTTGCCCAATAAATGAAATCTAATAATAACCTCTGTCATCATGACATAATAATAGTAATGTAAATCCTTAAGTAAAATAACCGAAAATTTAATATTTTGTATTATGGAATTTTATTTTATTTTATATTATTATCTTTTTAAATGTTCTTTTGACTTTTATACTAGACCAACTTTAATGTATTGTAGAACTTTTATAATACCTAATGAACTGTTAAATTACTGTCATTTTAATTTGTTATTTTAAAATTGATATTTTTACCTTAATACGTTAGCTAATCTTCTACTTGTGTTTGTTTCTCATTTTATTTTTAGCACATGCATGAAATATTAATTTAAAAAGATGTGTTCACCTATAATAGGGGTACATGTAAGCCCAAAAAAATTTATAATTTTATAAGAAGAACCGTTAATATGTACTCTGTTGGTGTCCCGAATATAAATAAACAATAAACAATGACATAAGATTGAAAGTGCCATGTATTTGGTCAGTGTGCAGCACAGAGGGATGTTTACCTAATTTTTTCATTTTTGAAAAATTTTCACATTTAAAAATCCAATTTTGCTTGTTTCTGTCATTAATTTGTCAAGTGAGTCACGTTTCGTAGTTTTCCGAGCCCTCCTCTAACGATGCAGACCGCATTCTAAATAAAAGAAAATTAATAAATTACGGACTTACTAAAACACTTTTAGTTTGAAAGTGGCTGTTATACCGTCAATAAGTTGAGCGCTGCGCTATAACATTTTATAGACTTTCTTTCGGTGAAGTTAATGTAAAACGCTATAATGCGGTCATTACCGCGACCGCGACCGGCGGCGGCGGGAGCGCCGAATGCCGTGATAAGTTTAGTGTCCAACTTAGCATTATCTGGTTTGCATTTTTTCATTTCACTGTGTTCATGATGCTTCTTGTACAAGTGGACGATGAGAAAGTTTCAAGTTAAAATGGTTAAATATCCCAATGAGGAGAGTATTTAGAATAAGTGTAACTTGAGGATAAAATATCGTCATCCTGTGACAATATGGTAAGGAACCTTTACCATAAAATCTCCTAATTACTTTTCAATGCATCTGAGCCTCCTCCTTAAAGCTCTCGATATGTGCAGGTTTTTTCTTAAACTCGACTGTAGCTTTACAGGCGGGGTCCAATAAAGCGATAGGAGGGTCTGCAGGTTGTATTATGTCACGAACACAAGGAGTGCAGGGTCGCAAAGCACACTGCGACGCTATTGTTGTGGTCAGTGGAATTTAGCCGACGCCAGAACATTTCAGTGCATAACCCGTCGGCGTCGCTCGGGGCAGTATCCTTTCACCAATTTATAAAACACCTGTTTGGAGAGCTTACTAAGTTCTTACGATTTCTCAAGTTATTAAGGTTATCGTAATCATCAGTTTCATCTTTTATTAGACGGTATTATGTAGCTATTTATGTTTTTTATCCTAGCCATTTCCTATTCTTGTATAATGTATGTCTACTCCTAGTTTCCATCCAACGTATATGTATTACCTCCTTCTAAGAACCTACTACGATCGCTTTTATAGCTATTGATCAAGCACCTATATTAGGCGTTTATTTATCAGGTACTACACGGTTACACTGGACTGAAGAGTTAACTGTCACTCCGGGCGTTGATGCCGATCCCTTCACGGACGCAACGCCCGCCCGGTCGGACTCAGGACCGGCCCGGCTCGAGCGAGCCACCTCTCGCGTCGTCCTCCTCGCACACCAGCACTCACCTGGTCGGGGCTGAGCGAGCTGTCTCCGCCGGCGTTCCGCTCCTGGTTCTGCGCGGTGCGCTCCTGCTTGCACGCCGTGTGGTACTCGAGCCGCGTGCGCTCCACCTTCTGCAGCAGTTTGGCCCAAGGCTTCTGAGCTTTCTTGAACGCTTCGTCCATTTCTTTCCTTTCTTTTAACTGTATCATTGACTGCGGACAAAGGAAACGGTTGATTAGTCAAATTATTAATTAGGTATATCTGATGCCCGTCTTTTAGGTACATTTTTTTAATACAACGCCTGTGGCAAACTAGGTTACGGTCCACCTGATGGTAAGCGGCCACGACAGCCTATAGACGCCTGCAACTCCAAAGGAGTCACGTACGCGTTGACGACCCTTTATAAAATTTGAGGATGCACTGTGTCTAATCTTTTAAACTAGGATCTTTATTGCCTTCCTTGTAAGACAAAACCCTTTTCCACCATAATGTATGTATAAAATATGTATCTACTGATGTACGAAGTTGTAGCAAGTTTCACTAGAAACTTCTCTATAAACAGGTGAAGCTTATGACCGCAGGAGCGTCAATATTTGTTACACAGTTTCAGCTAACCAGCTCCGCGGTGCGGTGAGGCGACGAGTTTGAGCGGCTTGAGGTTGATGCATGAGGCACGCGTGGCGGCGATCATGAAATAAATAGATTACTACACGGGGCTATGACTAGAGGAGTCATGAGTCACCAGCACCGCCGACTGAGACTGAAAAACCATTTTTTTCTGACTGCTAGTGTTTTAATACATTATTTACTAGAAAATGATCATTAAGTAACGAATCTAAGTGTCAATTCGAACAAATAGACACACAGTCTACACTAAGGTTAGTAGAAACAATTTTTATTTTAAACCTCAAATTAAGTCCTAATACTTTTGTTAGTATTCTTTGTTGAAAGTATTCCCTAAAAACAAACAGTTGTGTATTATTTTGCGTGTTTCTATGTTTTGAATTAATTAAGATAAGAAATAGCGTCACCATAAAACAAAGCTGTCACTCTTATACATCAACAATGGACCTCTCTATCTTAAATATTATGAAAAAGATACCTCATTAAAATACTACATAAAAGATACATCACACTTCCTCATAAAAACATGTTCACATTAATATTAAACACCGAAACTGGGAAACGGAATCCCAGCATGACCATGAACCAAAGTTATATGATGAAGTAGAATTACATTGACGCCTAAAACAATAGCATATTTACTCGCCCCCAATGACAACCGCTTCTTCGGTAACCTTTGCCCATTCGTTCATTTTGTACAACCTTCAGTAATTTCTGTCACATCTTAAAAACTAAAACAATTACCTTCGAGTTTAATTTCAAGGTTCTAAAAATTACATTACCTACACTTCAATATTTACTTGGATTGTAATAGTTGAACCGATAAAGGGATTCGATTGACAATTTCATATATTTTAACAGTTATAGACAAATAGGAAATAACAAAATCATGCCGTTAACCAAATTAAGTAATTCCGTATGTCCATTCTAAGAAGATGAAATGAATAAATGTCTAGATTGGTTATATTTAGAAGTAATTCGAACGCTTATATGTATGTGTGTAGCTCGGACTTAAAATGAATGCTCAATCATATTTTCGGCGCAAATAAACAATATTGACGCAGATCTGAAGGCGAACAATTTTGGCTTCCTGTTTTAATTTATTAACACACTCGCACGTCTGACGTTGTTTACACATTGTTCTGAGTGGGAAATTCGAAACAAGTTTAATTATGAACTTGCGAGAACATTTGTCTACATCTCAAATGGCTGTTTCCAATTGCCTGTTATCTCGCGTTCAGTCTTCAAGTTTTGATTAATAAAACTTGGAGACATTAAGTACTTGTTTTGCCGGTAGTCATGGAAACTTGTTAAGATGCTTCCAGTGATTAGGTTGTTTCGATTTATAATAGAAATCTTAGACTGTGTGAATCATTATCATGCATTGATAAAGTCCGTTTTTTTAAACAAGCTACGTCTCCATACAAAATACACTTAGCTTCCAAACTTAGTTGATTGTAAATAGATTCAAATGGCGGATACCTTATGGGCATCTCAAATATCTGTGCTCTTTCCGACTTCGTATGTAATGGTACTATTGATCGTTTACTAGATAATTATCGTCATGATTGGCTTTATAGGGTTGACATTGGCTTAGTTTAATACGGGCTATATAAGCACTTGAAGCCATGTCAGAAGGGAAGCCAGCGTTGTTCATGGCTGTGCACAAGCCGGTGCCGATGCCGCTTGTGGGGCGGCGGGCAGCCGCGATCCTGGCAACACACCTCGTGGATGTCTCTCGTGTGAGTGAAGACAAACGTGAGCATTAATGTCAAGGCCGGAGCCGTGACATCGATACTGCGCCGTCCTTCCCTCAATGCGTGTTTCCCGTTCTTTAATATCATTGCTGTTTATATCCATTGTCATGTAAACAGCTACATTACACGCTTGTAATTCTAGACAGGGCTTAAACTGAAACAGCCTTGTCTAGGTTACCTTATTTCCCCCTTATTCATAAACGTTAATCAATCCTATTTTAGTTAAAATGCCGTTTGACACTTTGACATTTGTTTTCGTGGGAAAGGGACAAAACACATTTTAGTTAGCAGAGGTTTGTTTAGTTTTACGAATCATGGCATCCACAAGGCATGTATTTGTACGAATGCTTTCATACAAAATATTTTAAAATAAAATAAGAAAAATTATAAGCATGCTTTTACAGATATGCTACAGCAAAACAAGCTAGTGTGCCACACTGCCACAGTGTAATACAATTTGTTTTTATCTTGTTGGTGTGGACCCGTGTGGTTGCGGGTTACAATACCACCACCCCATTTACTGTCGTGAATGCTATAAGAGGCGAAAGGGATAAGTTTAAGTCTGGTTGTTAGTGATGTGTTAAAGACCCGCGACGAACAGGAAGAGCAGCCGTGAATTTATTCATGTATATGTATCTATGCTGGCTATTTCCTTTCCGTTGGAGTTTGCATCAGTAATACACGAATTATTTACAATCAGTTCTGTACCCGATGGTCGTGCTTGCGTGCCGGGCGCGTGCGTGCTGCAGGGACAGTGCGCGGGACATGTCGGGGCGTGACGCAGCATAATATTAGCCTTGTTTACATTTGTTAGCCGATGCCATACACAACTGAAAGGTTAGGGACCTTTGTTCATAGACATAACTTATACAGACAGACTGTTAGTCGATATGGTTCGAGCTCCGGGTAAAACAGACACATTCACTACTAAATAACTTTTATGGTGATATGAGTTACGTAAAAAAAATGTATACTGTAGCTCTAGACGGCCAAGGCAAAATTAATAAACACGTAAGGTAGTTGTCTTAATCCATTCGAAGGTCTCTATCTAATTCGATTTAGCAATTTCTGTCATAGGCAACAGCCAGGTTTACTGGCTGTTGATGTTTTTCTAAGCACGGCAGCGATTACTTAGTCTGGCTAAATTGGCGATCTACAACAAGTAGTGGGAATTAGTAACCCAATACAATACATTTGTACATTGTATTGTAGTGTCCGATGGCCCCGCTAATAGCATGCCAGTGATAAGGGCACGTCTAGATCTAGATAACGACGTTTATCGGCGATAACATTGCGCCAGAATTTGACGACGCTTTGTGATAGACTGATAGTTATATATCGAAGATTACGCTTATCTGCATCTACATACACGTCTCAGGGAAAAGGGGTCTTAACATAATAGGCGCTTACTCCTGCGAAACATGTTATTCGTATTGGAAATTCGTTATTAATGTCGTAAGCGCCTGGCGCACTAAATAAAGTCCCTTTTCTCTAAGAATGACGCATGTGTGCGATGTCAAAAGTGCGCATTTCTGCAGCGCGTGAACGGTACAATGAGATTGCGTTTCCGTTTTAAGGCGTTGCAAAAAGGTCTTCATTGCTTTAATACCAGGGATAGGATACCGGTATTTTCTCCATAGAAAAATACCGGTATTATTACGGTCACCGGTTCGTTATTCCGTTTTTAATGGAACAATCTAATAATACGACATTGTTACCTAAATACATGATTCAGCCCTACGTAAAGAGCAAAAAATAATCCAAAATATTGGGCTAATTCAGGGTTTTTTAAAAATACCGGTATCGGTCCCTGTTTAATACGACTGAGGAGCACGTGAGTGTGGAGATTAAAGACGAAACATTGTAAGCGAATTACGTGTTCGTGAAAATAATACATTTCGTAATATGTAATACTAATGACAAGCAGTATTATGTTTATGAGTATATCGCCTATAAAATGTCCTTATGGTACCTAGTTACTTGCAAAACGGTTTATTTTTATTTATTTATATTCGTTGTAGTCTTAGTAACCTTGTCCTCTATGCAGTCTACGCTAGTCCAGAACAAATTCTTCTCGTTATAACTGCAGGCGCGTCATATGATCGGTGGCGGGAGTGGTGGGCGCCGATATCATCTTGGTAGGATCCTGCCTGCCACGGCTATGTTATGGAGGTACTGGAGATGCCATCATTGTTAAGATCATCTGCTGGTTGTCTGCCGTGTTATTGGTTTCGTCTAAGTTTGTGTTTAATATAGAAATCTGTGCCAAAAAAAACCCAAACATTTACGGATCCAGTTTTAGATTGTTAGTAAAAGAAGTCAAGCAATTATGGTGAATGACTGTTTGTTTCTTTAATAAATAAATATTATTTGTTATGGTCAAAGTGTCCACTTGATATTGTGCGCCGATCCGAAAGGCTGACTGAGAGTGCTCACTGCAAATATCGACGTGTGCGATAGTTCTTACTCACATATGTACTTAAGATAACAAGTTATGTATAGAAATTGCAGAGAAGCCCTACTATCCGACCGACTGACCCAATAACAACTGCTGCAGGTTAAACTGGCTACAATAAATAATGAAAGTACTTTCATTTAGCTGAGGCTTCGCTGATCGGATATTGAGAATATCGGCGCTATGATGTTCCGTGTGTATGCAATAATATAATTCCCGAAAAAGTTCCCTTTTTTATTAGAAAAGCCTTAGATTTAGAGAGCCTACATTATAAGGTCAGAACAGAGTCTTCCTGCCTGCCATTGACGTAAAATGACATAGTAGTATAAAGGCGCTTTTTAACGAACCCACTTGCTGGTACCAATTGGCAGCGCACGCCAGCGCTGAACTGGCATTGTTCCGTGGACATGGTACGCTGGATGGGCACGACAATACATTTTTATGACACAAACCAGTATAAATAAATAATAAATTATTTTTGGACAATCTTACACAAATCAACCTAGTCCCAAACTATTAAGCAAAGCTTGTACTATGGGTACCAAGTGACGATATACATACTTATATAGATAACAGTGGCGGCACGTGAAAAATATTCTTAGGGAAGCCGGAAATAATTTGCCATTCTTATTCTTCATGAGCCGTACTAAAAGAACTGGACTGGCTGAAAATTAGGCAAGCCGGTGGAAGGAGAGTTGTATGGGCGCTCCGCTACTGATAGATAAATACATACTTAAATACATAGAAACATCCAAGACTCAATATTCAGAACAAATATTCGTGTTCATCACACAAATACATGCCCTGACCGGGATTCGAACCCGGGACCTCCAGCTTTGAAGGCAGGGTCACTACCAACTAGGCTAAAGCGGTCGTATATACATAAATATATATATATATTTATTGGCGACAGTAAATATTTATGTATTTATTTATTTATTTAAAAGAGCCTTAAGGATCGGCCGTGCTTCAATGCGAAAGTCATAACGATTATAACAGCAACAATGCCACCAAAGCATCTGAACTCGTCGTTGAGGTCGTTAGCAGTCCGTTTATTATCCTCGCCTGGCGTTCAGATGTTGTCAGATCGATGATCGTACGCCATTATTGTTTAATGCGCTTGCATCCGTGTGTTATAATAATATCATAGCTTCAAGGAGCTTGAGCTTCAAATGACAATTGGAAATGCGGCTAAGTTTCAAACAATTTTTCTTAGGCGGATATAAAAAAGCGCCAGATATATTATTAAAAAAATAATAATAATAAAAATAAAAATAAAATGCTTTTATTTCAGACCTTATGATCCATAATAGGTTAGTAACAATAACAATCATCATCAACATCATCATCATTTCAGCCGAAAGACGTCCACTGCTGAACATAGGCCTCCCCCAACAATAACAATATCGTATCTTAAAAGTACTGTGTTAATTTTTCAATTTAGCCACATCAAACTTTATCTAGTCACATTCAAAAGTATGACCACACACACTTAGTACGTGTATGTGGTCACATTTGAATGTGCTCTCGTCCAACATGTGAGGAGCTGACTGTCCAGCCTGTCAGCTATAACGGCCAGGAGGCTGTTGCGACTGTCCCGCAGGCGCCGCAGTGCGGCTGCGCACCGCGCGCGCATGATGGCCGGGAAACCATCCACACGCGCGTGCGCGAACATCCCTGACGCACTGCACCAGCGTGGCAGCCGCAACAACGCCCTGAACGCGTTATTATATTGGATACGGAGAGCACTCAGCGTCCTTTGTGCATAATTGGTCCATAAGGCACATGTGTAAAATGTTGTACAAAAAGCTCGAAATAAGGTTAACTTGACTGGCAAAGTACAACGCCTAAACCTATGTGCCACCATGTTCGCTCTGGTTGCCAGGGCCCTCCGTTCCCTTTTTATATCCTCATCATCCCTCAGATCATCGCATATAATATGTCCAAGATACTTGAAAACAGACACCCTTTTTAACGGCAACCCATTTAACAAGACTGGAGGCAAACTTACAGGACATTTATTGCCTGACTTAAAAACCATAATTTCACTTTTAATACTGTTATATATGAGGCCACACTCATTAGCATAAAACTCACACACATGTAACAATTTTCTAAGTCCTCCCACTGAGGGGCTCAGCAGCACCATGTCATCCGCATAGCTCAAGTTATTAAAACTCATATCTTGTATGCGGCAACCGACATGCATGCATGCATTATTACGCGGAAGAGAAGTTGTTCCACCTGCGTACCCCGTTATAGTACCATGTTAGTGCTTTTCTCGGTGGGACAAAAGCTTCTAGATGGACAGATTGGACACTGACTAAATATTTCTGTCCAGTACTTACGAAAGCCTCATTGATGATAAGTGCGTGATAAGTAGAGTTTGCGTTTGTGATGCGTCATCCGAACTCTGGCGCAGACATATTTGCACGACCTGATACGAGTATGTGGTGACATTAATGCTTCCGTCCTTCCGCGGTATGGGCGAGCGCGTGCATTTGATGCTGTGCAGAAGTTATACATTTGAAACCCAACTGTTAGTAGATACGACGTGAAAGCTATCGAAATCGGTTATACAATAAAATTAATAACTACCTAAAATGACCAGCTAGATCTTCTTTAGGGTGCCGTATACTAGTTATCAATTCCCTCTCGTTCAAAGATATAAATCTCCTCTTCCTTTGATTATTATTAATCTCTATCTCCTTTAGGACGTAACTGGGATGGGGACTGGGCAAAAAAAAAACGCTATAACCATAAGGATGCGGAGTATCCACATGAAAAAAGCAAACTATAAATCTCATTTCTGTTTTGTTATAACCAGCACAGAAAATATCACCGCGCATACAGCTATCACCAACGAAATTGCACCGATAAATACGACGATGACTCTCAGAGGAATTGTCGTCACACTTGGAAGCATGCCACTGATAACGCGCCTTTATTGCCATGTCATTAGAGGCGAAGTTTATTCGCGCAGATAATCTATTTTCGAGAGAGTAACACCTTCAGTAATTTGTCACAAGTAATAATAATAAAAATAATATACTTCGTCCGCAATTGCACAGACAAAACCTTCGGTTTCCCCGAAGAGATCCCCGAAACGTAGCAAGTTCACCGACGCGAGCAGGTCTACGTCGGGCCCTGTGAGGGCCCTGTAGAACCGCCCGTGTAGCTCCTTACTAGATAAAAATAACAACAACAAAAAATGTAACAAAAGGACACGCTCAGCTAAATTCTGTAAACCTTGCCATTTGGATAAAATTTGAGGATCATGTGTGCAGCCGCGGAGATTTCTGGTGGACGCACCAACAGTCGGAGGCGGTGAGCGAGCCGTCCAACTTAGAGTTGCCTGAACATTTCACGAGTTTGTTTCGGTAACATAGCAACGCACAAGAATGTTCAAACTCTGTACGGCATAACGTGGAAGTTGGCTAGAATGAACGAGGTTATAATTGCTTTGGTAATCAAGATATTCCAGCCGCGTCTAATGTTATGTTACTCGTTATTTAGTTATCTTTGTGTCACTGTCACATCTATGTACCGTTCTATTAGGTATATAGCAAGTACCGTATATATATTATTTATTTACAATTTATTACACAAAAATGCAATGTACAAATGGCCGACTAAATGCTAACTAATAAATACAATATAATAATACTGTTAAGTAATAAACATATGAAGCCGTATTTTACGGAATACGGGACGTCAGCGACGGAGCAAATCGTTCGTTTCAATTGACCATAACAACACTGCAAACCTTAATATCAAACGGATTTCTCAATCAAAAATGGTTTTAGAAACCCCACAATATTTTTGAACGAGCTATCCAACGATACCCCGCACGATAGGGTTTTGAAGAAAAAAAATGTACACCTACTTTACGTGTGAGGGAGGTACCCTAAACAAAATGTTTTTCAAGATTTTATTGCACCATTTTGTCGGCGTAATGATGTGTATATGTTCATGCAAAATTACAACTTTCTAGTGCTAACGATTACTGAACTAAGCCGCGAACTATAAACCTGAAGGGTCGGTTGCACCAATATACGACCACAGGCCGGTCATCGTCCAATATGGCGCCGGCAGCTGTCAACCCATAGAAACTTGTCAAACTTTCCATACAATTAGATTTTAACGAACACCGCTTACGATTACAGACGGTTTGGTGCAACCCACCCTAAGGGTTCCTTGTTGACTACAGAACCCTAAACTTCTTTTCTTAACAATACAGATTTTTTTTCTACTAAGCGTTCATCTAAGGATCCCTGGAGGATGGCATCAGCCGAGAGAAGTGTTAACGGTAAACGTTACCTCACACCGCGCTAATGGCCAGCTAACGACTCCGCGAGTTAACAGTCCCTATTAGCGACGCAACGCTACGTAGTTACATGTTGCGGGCTTGGCCAACCTGTCACAATTACTGTCGCCAAAACAAACATAGATTTTAACCCAAGGGGCCTGTGGAGACAAGTGCTGTCGCTAACTTTAACTTATGCGCGTGTATTGCGTGAAACATTGAACCTGAAAACGAAATGGGAGTTTCATTTAAAGTGATGATGAAGTCATGGTCTAATCAATGTTTTATGGTTTAATCTGTTGATTTTATTACACAAAGAAACGGTCAATTAATATGATTTAATTTGTAGTGAAATAATAATTTAATTGAGACACATAATTGGACCCATGTTGATATAGCATTAATTACTTGTACTGTCGTCAAAAAGATGTGGTTTAAATTTAAATCTTTCGGGTTACAACGCCCACGGTATGTTTCACATTGTCATTCGGTTTTGTTACCATCCGTTAAACGGGCATACTTAGGCCGGGTTTTATAAAGATCCGTTAAACCAATTGTCAAATCATATTTCAGTAACTCAGTACATTTTTTACATAACAAAACGACATAAGGTCTAACGGATCTTTATAAAACCCGGCGTTAAATGAAGATGCCCATTCAAGACACGGTTATGACGTATTTGCCTTTCCTAGGGTCGTTAGAGTTAGAAGTGCTGTGAGCTACATTTGCAAAATAGACAAGAATACTAAGAAATGCGCGAAAATATACACAGGAAATGTATATGTGCAGGATATTGTTGATTTGTAGCACTCGACAATTGCGTGCCAGCAAACAGATTTATTTGTCCATCTTCAGCAATAAACAAAGGTTGCACGAGCGGTAATAGCACTATAAAATTACTCAACCTGTTGGCGCCTACGTGTGTACGTGGCGCCCACGCCCCGTTTTTCTTCTTTTACGGCATCCATTAAGCGGTTTCATTTCGGCAAAGGTACCCGGTCAACAGTTTAGCTTCATCCTATGAAACTTGTTTCCATTAAATTATATATTTCGAATTTTATACGTTGTACTGTATCCATTAGACAAAAATTAATTAAATCTATCTTGGAGAAAAATTATTGTTATTAGCGAAATGGATCAGATACACATGAAAATGTAGGTACTGGTCAAAGACCCGTTTAAGTTAAAGCCGTTAAAACTATGTGTCGGAAAGCCAGGCCAGCAAATTAAGCGTCGAAACTCGTGCTATCCTTGTGATCTGTCCCAATGAAGGTTAGACGATCAATCGCACAAAGAATATTGCTTCTCAAACTGGATTCGTAAATGCATCGAAACGATAAGACAAGGAGAAAGGTCTTATTCCGGTCGATGCCGTTCAGGTAGCATTAAAGTAACACTAAAAAGTCAAGACATATTATTGCGTTCGGAGCAAGCGTCAGTACGTGTACTCAAACAGTTCCAGAAATTCGTGAAGAGCTCAACGCAAAGATCAGCAAGTAGCAGTTTCCAAAAAGCAGCGGCGTGTGCGTATTCTTTTAGAGAAATTATAAAACAATGTATGATGCCAATATTTAATGGTGGAGGATCTGTTGGTGATTCTCATTCCAAAATTTAACATTTTCTTAATTTATCCTTACCGGGCCCGGATTGTTAACGACCCGTGAGTGATTATTTCTTACTTTAACTATTTTAACAGTTAGGGATCCAGGTATAGAGTAAAATGGAGTCAACAATAAGTTTAAATTGCACTCTGATTTCCTTAACTTTCACTTAACGTTCAGTCCGGTAAGGACATCAATTAACTTTAACGATGAGAATCACCCGTTATATACCTATAGATAGCCTGTGAATGCTTATATATATCACAACTAAGATTTTTTTTACACCGAATATTGAAATTCAGAAAACGAAATGCCTTTTTTTTACATTTTTTCATTTTTCCGAAGTTTCATTTTCTACAATTTTCTGAGACAATCTTTCTATCAGAATTTTCCGATTGAGCGTTCTTTGTATGGACACAATTTTTTTAGATTTAGAATCCCAACGATTATAATTTCGTACATTTATTGCCATTTTTTTTGCTTCACAGTTACATAGTTCACCAGCTTGTCTAATAAGTTTCCGCTATTTTTAACGTTCAGATTTTGTAAAACTTGCGGCTCCGGCAACAACTTCACTTTTAGTACCTGATGAAGAAAGAACGGGGCATGCCTAGAACTAATGATGAATATGACGAGAAAAAATCAAATCAAATCAAATTTGACGACCGGTTTAGCCTAGTGGGTAGTGCACCTGCCTGTGAAACTGACGGTCCTGGGTTCGAATCCCGGTCAGGGCAAATATTTGTGTGATGAGCATGAATATTTGTTTCTGAGTCTTGGATGTTTTCTATGTATTTAAGTATTTATATCTATTAAATATATCGTCGTCTAGTACCCATAACACAAGCCTTCTTGAGCTTACTGTGGGGCTAGCTCGATTTGTGTAAGATTGTCCTCTAATATTTATTTATTTAAAATCCTCAAGAACCATATTTGCAATACACGTTGCATTGCAACTTCTCGAGGATTGAGGATCACCATGCCGTTTACAATGAAACATTTGTAATTGGAAGCCGCGCAATCACCGCCGAGTGTGCGACGCGCGCTGAGCGGCGGCGGCAGTGTTGCCAGATGGTCACATTTCTTACATTTTTCGTAACTTTTGACTGGCTCGCGTAACATGTAAGTAACTTCTGTTGTAAAGGATTTTTTTGTAACTTTTGAGGATAATGAGACTGTATTTAAAAAGAAAGATAATTGTATCTAACCGGGATCAAGCGATACAATTTGTAGGCTTCCATACAGAAAAGGTGACAAAATAACCTACATAGTACGACTCTGTCTGTCCGTCTCTTGCAACTTTGTATGACATTTGAGACACCGCCCATCAGTTCGGCGTAATTCTGTCGCCGAACTCGCCGAATTGTAGCTGTATATAGCGACTCGTTTCTTAGAATCGAATGTTTTGATAAGTAATTATGAAAAATATATAAAATGTAACTTTTGCATTAAAAATGTAACTTTTCAAGAAAATAAATGTAACTTTTGTCCCAACGGCCTTGGCAACACTGGGCGGCGGTGTCCGGCTCATTACGCTAACCGATTGTTCTGGAACAATGGGACGCGCTGATTCATTACTGATGACCGCGGGTCTGCCGTGCCGGTGCCGACGCCGTCACTTTATACAGTCTCAAATTTTTATGTTATGTGCTGTACGGCTATACCAGAGAAACTTTTCTGGAAAGGCTTTGCTGTTAAACGGTTTACAAAAATACATTGTATAAAAAACCGATACCGGTATTTTTAAAAAACCCTGAATTAGCCCAATATTTTGGATTATATTTTGCTCTTTACGTAGGACTGAATCATTGATTTAGGTAACAACGTCGTATTATTAGATTGTCCCATTAAAAACGAAATAATGAACCGGTGACCGTAATAATACCGGTATTTTTCTATGGAGAAATTACCGGTATCCGATCCCTGATAAAAAGGATGTAATGGATGGATGTGTGGATGTAATTTGCGTAATTATTAACCCCCTTATTCTGCGAACTAAAACGTGTTTTGTCCCTTTCTCACAAACATAAATGGCAAAGATAAGGAGATAAGTATGTGTAATAAAAATATGGTATTTAAAAAATTACATGTCGTTGCGTTTATCTGAATGCAAGGGTCATGTTTTGTAACACTCACAGCATGTTTACGTAATAATACACCGGTCGCGGCTTGCGGCTGCGTGGCATGACACAAACTTTGTCAATCAAAAGGTTAATAGCGAAGACCGATCACATATAACAATTATTTACTTTCAAATAACAATATGAATCTAAATAGACCCGATCACGATTACATATTGCACATATAGTACTTACATATTAATTATTATGAATAATTGTTTCGTCAACAGATAAAATGTCACTAGACAGCATAGACAGATACGGGAATAGTTATTTGTTATAAAAGGGTGCAAAGTTGTATTTTAACCGCGAGTGTGGAATTGAAACACGAGCTAGCGAATGGATTCTAGGGTTGAACTACGAGCTAGCGAACTTATCCTATGGTTGAACCGCGAGCGAAGCGAGTGGTTCGAAAATATAATCCTGAGCGTAACGAGTGGTCAAAAATAGAATCCTGAGCGCAGCTAGTGTAACACACGAGACGTAAAATAACTTTGCAGCCGTGGGTAACACAAATTTTTTCACTTGACTAGCACTCAGTGAATTTTTTTTTGCTCCTTTTCCTCCTAGCGTTATTCCAGTAGAGTTATCATCCTAAATATGGTTGGATGCCCTGGGTACACTACCTAATCCCGAGAATTGGCGTAGGTACTAGTTTTTTAACATAACAGCATAAAATTATTGTTGCTGAAATGTCTAGACTGGCCTTTACATGTTATTATGTTTAAAAAAGTTACAAATAGCACGTTCGGATTTCAAATATTCTTTGCACTCTTGTGGATAAATGCAGTTTTGCTATCTGAAAGAATAAAAAAGAGCTTTAAGAGCTGAAAAAGAAAGAGGTGAAAAAGTGTTTTTTGGTTTAAATTTCTTTATGTCACAACTGGCCATAAAGTGGCAATTACCGTACGCTACGCGTCCGGAAAATCCCACTTCCTGACCAGAGGACATATAGTATCATGTATTTACCACGGGCGGTAATAAAGAAAACCTCTGATTGCATACTGATTGCCCTGGCATTCGGTTCGGGAGTCAAATACCTGCGATCTGAGACATTCTTTGTTTTACCGCACTATATAAATGGCATACTATTATTTTCCGCGTAGAAACTAAAAATCAGGTGATACGCTAGGTTACGCTGTCATCACAGCTAAGTTGAAACCAAGAGATGAAAGTGATTAATAACCGGCTATCAGTAAAACTATTAAAGTAATCATTTTATTATACTTTGGAATGGCGGTGGCGTCTAGTATATTCCGCCGTAAAATATGCAGCCGTGAATAAATCTTTACATTGAATACAGAATGCATCTGTTCAATATTAATAAAGCATCCTATCCTTGGACGGTGGCTGCTGACATCAATCCATGTAAATTACGTGCCCACAAGGTTGCATAATGGCGATTCTTCAATAATGGTACAACTACACTACGTACACACTTTTATCACGTGACAGCGGTTGAGATATGGTCACGTGGTGTAGGGTCAGCGGCAGAGAAAAGTGGCCATCCCTGTACAGAAACTTCTATACCGAGATGCATACCGAGCTTTGCTAGCCGTCCATGTCTCTTTGTAATAAGTGTCAGTACAGTATGTTCCCGACAGTGTTGCCAGATGGTTACATTTCTTACATTTTTCGTAACTTTTGCCCGGCTCGCGTAACATGTAAGTAACTTCTGTTGTAAAGGATTTTTTTGTACCTTTTGAGAAAAATTAAACTCTATTTAAAAAGAAAGGTCAATTGTACCTAACCGGGACCAAGCGAGACAATTTATAGGCTTTCATACAGAAAAGGTGACAAAAGAACCTATATGGTACGCCTCAGTCTGTCCGTCTGTTGCAACTATGTATGACATTCGAGATACCGCCCATCAGACTGGCGTTATTCTGTCGCCGAACTCGCCGAATTATAGTTGTATGTGGCTACTCATTCCTTAAAATCGAATGTTACGAAAGTAATTATGAAAAATATAAAAAATGTAACTTTTGCATCAAAAATGTAACTTTTCAAGAAAAGAAACGTAATTTTCGTCCTAACGGTTCTGGCAACACTGGTTCCCGAGCTCACGCACCCAGGGAGAATGTGTATCATCGTGTCTCACCCACGTTCGTGAGAGACTATTTCGAAAACACCGGAAAAACTGAATACTTGAGAAAGCGGAATTGTCAAACTTGTGTGGGAAAACGTAAGGTCATATTTGACTCTATGATGCTATGCTGGGTGATAAGATTGATAATTGTTTCTTTAAAGAAATTATACGATTACACATAAATCTATAGATATAGATGGTACTTGGGAATATCGGGATGGGATAGAACTGAATCAACCGAACCCCTATGACAGTTTTCCCGAAACATTCGATTTCGAGGTTCTTAAAGGATGTGATCATTGGTTGTTGCGTCCCGACGCATTGTTTTCGAGGTTGGAACGCATCTGTATTAGTGCTATCCAGATTTTCGGCACATACAACACGTTATTTATGTGGTTCCTCGTTCATCACTTTTTGAACAGTTGTCATACACCAGCGAGACATGATCCCAGGTTCGCCACCACGAAGACGGAAGACCATCAAAAACTGTAAGTGACCCGATTGTTTGTAGGTTAAGATATAAGTTTAGTATTGAAGACAGCAGCTGCGGCGTATTTTTTTTTTTTTTTTTTTCTATTTATTCAGAAACAAACGATCGATATGATCCGCATCCGAACGATAACGTATCATATTATTTTGTTTCTTTTTCAGTCCACAGTAATTTTTGTGTAGTGTAATTCTACATTATTCCTCAATACTGGAAACTCAAACTTCAGTATTATTGTCAGATGTTTGAATGGACCTTGCTTTAACGATCGTTACGGAGTAGGGAACCCTTGAATCGCCAACTTGTGGGGCCCGCATGGGAACAAAGGTCTGAAATACTCACAGCCACGTTTCCCAGTGGGATTCGGCGGACAGGGGCATTGAATGCCGCGAGTGTCCCAGTCGCCAATAAATAGTTACACGTTTTACGACCTCCTTCATGTTGCCGACATACCGTATTAGACAAACATTGCGAGCCGTACAACTAGCTCGTAAATTGTGAGATAAGTAAGGTTATTAAATTTAACGGTAAGGCGTTAATAATAGAATCCGGGAGACTACGACGAAGTATATATAAAACTGTTCTGGCCGCTCTCTGAAAAGCAGCGTCATGGCGTCCATAACAATATGCTAATAAATATATTTTTCACTACACGTGCTACATACATAAATACTTCTTCTTCTGTTTAATGCTTAATGGTTGTATCAAGCAATAGCAATGTGACATTTGTGAATGGTTTCAAATTGGAAAAACAAGTGATAATGAATGACAGTAGCCTGGAAATAAAAATAACAGACAAAAAATAAGGTGTGAACTTATGCGTCTGTGTCAAACATCAGTCAGATATGCATTGCACAAATTGTGACAAAGTGAGATATATTTCCCCGTCTTTAGGACATTGACATAGGATTGAACTACACGTCCTCTGCGGGAGAGGTCACGCTGTAATGTACTGAAGTAATAGGCCACTGATTTGACTTAGAATAAATAGTAGGGGTTTTTTAATTAGTTAAGCGCTAATTCGCCGTTACCGGATAAGGCGGGGGTTCTCCAGATATTGACCTAATGTTGTTTCCTACGGTATTCTAACCATATCCGTGGCTACTATTCAAATTATGGTTATTAGGTTATTACGGTAATCGCCCACTTCACCCGCTTACCTATTCAAAACACTTATACTCCTAATCGTGGCAGCGTTGTGTTCTTACTTGGACTTCGCAATTTATGAATAGGATATCGGTTGATCCTAACTTGGAAACTGAACCTTAAAACCATATTTGTAGAAATATTTTTTGTCAATTTGGGCTTTGGATAAACAACATGCTTATACTGTGAGAATTTGAAGACTGTAGCTTCAGTCATTTTGAGGTAAAACCTGTGACAGACCGACGACAGATGGACTCGTGAGCGACAGGGCTCTGTTCAGACCCTCCGGGTATACGGAACCCTAACAGAGGCGCCGCCGTCGGTCACTATCGTTACTGATCACCGAGAAGAAAACGTCCAATTTATTCGGTGACAATTAGTCGAATTGGTGAAGTGTTTTTTTTTATACAACGCCGGTGGCAAACAAGCGTACGGTCCACTCCAAAGGAGCCACGTGCGCGTTGCCGATGATCCTTTATAAGATTTGAGGATGCACTGTGTTGACAGCAGACACATTTAGGTCCCTCGCTCTCAACACAGTGCAAGTGTGCCAGACTAGTGCCGAAAAGAGGTCTATGTTAATCAGGGGATGAGCTGAACATTATAATGATGACCCGTCTGAGGTCTGGCTTATACTGGTTGACCTGAGGCGAGT
Source organism: Epiblema foenella (assembly GCA_963556455.1). Lineage (NCBI taxonomy): Eukaryota > Metazoa > Arthropoda > Insecta > Lepidoptera > Tortricidae > Epiblema > Epiblema foenella. The sequence continues at coordinate 152,663 of OY747110.1, forward strand.
TGTCCGCCGTGTACCCCCGGCCCGGGTCAAGGCGGCGCTTCGGCCTATTAATAACTAATTTGATCACACAGCAATCCGCCATTAAGGCACCTTAATTCGATTACCATTTTGCAATCACGACACCTTAATGAGATTTGCCTCATTAATGCTAAGACGATTCAGAACTTGTTACTGAGAAAGGCTGCTGTAAGTCGTGTCATCGTATCTAATGTTTATGTATTTGGCAAACGTTTGTTTTACATTTTTTGTAGAATCCCGTGGAAGCCCAGGGAATGTTTAACATGAAATCAATGTTATTAACGTTATCTTCTTAATATATTTTTTCGAAAATATAAACTTGCTTAAAAGTTACTTATACACAGTCGGTGGGAGTGTTCAGATGAGATTAATTTCAAATCGCTGTTTACTTTAAAACAATGTATTATTCTTACAACAGATATAACACGAAAGTAATCATTCGTTGTTTCAGCCACAGGGGCGGAAGACAAGCAAGTTATTTTACACCACCTGTTATTGCGAGGTATTTGTTTGTTAAATAGCTTGTGTTTAATTTGTTGTGACATAGTACCTACGCATTAACGTCGCTTTTAACTTCAATTAGTAGTAAACACACTTAATCGCGCTCGAAACACCCGATGAGTATTATTGTAATATCGGTTACCCATACTAAGGATCATACTAAACCAGACGTATGTTAAAATTGATAAAATACGAGGCTAATCGTTAATCATTGTCTAGAATTACGTTCCAAATGTAAACGCGAGCTGCCGACATGTGACACTATTATCACGTACATATGTCCAGCTCTGTCTGACACGTGACACTCGTAGTGTGAGTAAGTAGGCTGGATTATTGCCAAAGTTTCCCGACAGTTGCAATCCGCTTTGGATAGTTTGGATATGAACGATGGCAGGTCACACAAAGCTTCGGGGGCTATTATGTGTTTCCTGCTGCTTCAGACACTAACTTCCATTAGATATCAGTCACGAGAGACGTATCTTCTGTTAATATCGGGAATATAAAATTTGACTTTCCTATAGTATATTCTGTTAATATCCTGAAAATCAATTTCAGTTTTCTTCTAAACTGTTACTCTATTATTTAATTACATTGAATATGTTTATGCATGACAGGAGCTTTGACAGTCTGAAAAAACTTGGTTTGCAGTTAGATCTCACTTCATTAACGAAACCATTTACGAAATTGCCATCTTTTCATATGTATGTTGTTGATGTGATTGTGTGTTGGAGGGTGCGGCCGCGCCGCGGTTAGAGGCACTCACCTTGTGGTAGGTATCTTTCTGCCAGTTCTTGATCTGCGCGATGACGTCGTTGACGAGGCGGTCGCGCACGGCGAGGTGCAGGTCGGACAGCCGCTCCGCCTCCACCATGCCGCCCTTCCACGCCGCCTCCATCGTGCCGTACTCGGGCCCTGCGCACACGCAAGCCGCTGTCAACGTCTCACAACACAACACTTGCCGAAGCGATCACAGACACCGATGCTAGAATATTGGCAAACAAAATTACGAATTCAACGGCGACCCATAATCAAAAATCAAAACGTTTATTCTGCAAATAGGCCTCAAGGACACTTTTACAAGTCAAAATAACATTGTAGTGTCAAAAATTATCTTATCACCTACTGTAATATAATAACATGCAATAAATTCCAAGGAGGGGCTTAAATTCTTATTTGGAAACTGATATCGGAATAACGGTATTAGTAATTTATCAAATAATGACCTGCAACAACACGCCTTATATTAACACACTAAAATAAGAACATTTGATTATAAATTAAGTGGGCTTCTCGGTCATGTTCTGCAAGCACACCTATTCTTATAGAATACTAGCGACCCGCCCCGGCTTCGCACGGGTGCACTATTTAATGGATGTTATTATACATATAAACCTTCCTCTACAATCACTCTATCTATTAAAAAAAACCGCAGCGTAGTTTTAAAGACTTAAGCATACATAGGGATATAGGGACAGAGAAAGCGACTTTGTTTTATACTATGTAGTGATAATGCAAGCAGGCAGTACCGGGTAAAGTCAGTCCGACCCAGATGGGGCCTAGCTGAGTTTTATGCTGGACTCTTTTCAGCTGGCGACAAAACTCTCAGTACCCTCCACTCACACCTCAGATTCGGTTGAAACCGCTCAACCAATCTCACAGGAGCAAGTATACGAGTACTCAAAACCATCCTCGTGGTCGTGTCGGAGGTTTTCCCCTGCATTTTCCCCAGGCTACTCTCCAACCGCACACTCCTATTGCTTTATTGGGCCCGGCCTATAAAGCCACAGTCAGGTTCGAAAAAAAAAGCAGGCAGTATCTACAATTCTACATTATTAATTCCCGCGATAACTTGCCACACCATTCGCAAAGTTTACCACTACTAACTTAACAACCCTTGTTCGAAGAAAACTCATATTTCCCACGGGATAAAGTTTATTTTTCTATATTTACCCGTCAAGTAATTATACGGAGTGGAGGTAACCGCTGGGGTGCAATTTGCGATAATAGCTAGTAAACGCGGATTGATATGAGGATTAAAAGCACAGTCTGGTGAATATTGGCACCCTAGTAAATAATCACAAACATTTTGCGAATGCCTAACGACTTTGCATCTAGAAAATAAAGTTTATGTTTAAACAAACCCAATTTAATAAGAGATTGTAAAAGTTAGAGAAGGCTCCGTTATAAACAACCCTGGGTGATTATTCTAATCGGTCGTTTTAATCATTTTAATCAATTAAATCCCGAGGCTGGGCATTAATGAGTTATCAACGACCTTTATTACGACATTTTAGCGAAACCTGATTGGATGACGAAGGCTAACTAGGCCAAGTTTATTTAAATATTTCATTTTATAATTCAATAACGTCACCTAGCGAAACATAATATGAAATCGGATTTCATTGAAACGCGCCGTGAGCAACTGAACTGAACGGCTTGCGAAGTGCGGCATTATAGGATAACAATACAGTGTTTGCGTTTTATTTCTATTAGGTATTTGACTGATTGTTATGCAATAGTCAATTGTCGCAGTGATCAATAAATATTTCTGGACAATCTTACACAAATCTACCTAGTACCAAAATAAGCACAGCTTGTACTATGGGTATTAGACGACGATATACAATACAATACAAATACTCTTTACTGCACAACCTCAACAAAAAAACACAGTACACAATTACAATGAGTAGAGACAAACAACAGGCGGTCTTATCGGTAAAAAGTGATCTTTTCCAGACAACCTTACTACATACACACACACATATACAGATATACATATTCATATAGATAAATATATACTTAAATACATAGAAAACATCCAAGACTCAGGAACAAATATTCGTGTTCATCACATAAATAAATGGCCTGACCGAGATTCGAAACCGGGACCTCCAGCTTCGCAGGCAGGGTCACTACCAACTAGGCTACATCGGTCGTCAAATTAGGATTACATAGGATTACATTCAGGTAGCTTAATTTACGGGAATACTCGTAAATAATTATAAACCAAATGGTCTTTTTTAATGAGGTACTATCCCTGCAGACACATTTTAAAGGGAGGTCCTTTATTTAAAAGGGCAATATATAACAAAAGGATACCCATCCGAATGCAGAAATCACAACTTGACCCCTGCTGTAAGAGATTTAGACATTCAACGTCAAGCTTTTACAAGAAACGTTTAAACTGAACCTAACCATATTTTATTAAAACAGGTAGCAGAGTAAATCTCTCGCCGAGAGCGAATACATAGTTAAGCGACATCGCGTCCACGGGATTACTGCACTTCTTAACATCACACAAAAACGACCTTATTTTGTGTCACGTAAAGCTGTTTTCATGGTAACCGGCCAGCCAGATATGAGGTTTAAGTGAGGGATAGAAATTAAACCAGTCTCATCGAGCAGACCGCTGAAGGCATTCTCGCAAGTAATCGTTTCATAACCGATTTACACACTTGCGAGACAGTGGCGTAACAGCAGTTCACTAAAAAGGACTGATGAGTGCCAAATGATCCACTGTTATAAGACTGTTAGGGATTGGATAGTAAGTTAGCAGGTACTGCAACGAAGTCACCTGGCGCGTGCATTCCTAATTCGAGCGCGCAAATGACGGCACTTTCGATTTTCAAATCGGCCAATGGAATGTGTTAAAAGCGACCGTTGCGGGCGACGGGTGCGTTCCCGTCAGTGTTGCCAGATGGTTACATTTCTTACATTTTTCGTAACTTTTGACCGGCTCGCGTAACATGTAAGTAACTTCTGTTGTAAAGGATTTTTTTGTAACTTTTGAGGATAATGAGACTGTATTTAAAAATAAAGATAAATGTATCTAACCGGGATCAAGCGACACAATTTAGGCTTCCATACAGAAAAGGTGACAAAATAACCTACATGGACATACTACTCTGTCTGTCCGTCTCTTGCAACTTTGTATGACATTTGAGACACCGCCCATCAGCTCGGCGTAATTCTGTCGCCGAACTCGCCGAATTGTAGCTGTATATAGCGACTCGTTTCTTAGAATCGAATGTTTTGATAAGTAATTATGAAAAATATATAAAATGTAACTTTTGCATTAAAAATGTAACTTCTCAAGAAAAGAAATGTAACTCTCGTTCCAACGGCCCTGGCAACACTGGTTCCCGTCGAGTTCAACGCGGGCTGAATAACAGAGCGGGCCATCGCTGCCGTAATTCATGGACTTTCCATTTCGTTGCACATGTTTTATTCTCGTTGCATTCGGAGGTTGTGTAAGAGTGAAAAACTCGGGTGAAAACAAAAAGTGTTTGCATTCGAACCGGGCTCGGCGGGGTTTCAATTTTCAATTAGCCAATCGCCATTTATTGGAATGAATTCGAATGCCTTATCATAAGCAAGTACCTATACCTAATGGTCGAGTCGTAAGGTGTTTAGTGTTTCCTATACTTACAGTACTTTTGCAAAATAAATGCGGGTTGCGTAATACATAATCGATCAGCATTGAAAATTGCGTGGCCGGCGTTCATTTAATTTTACTGAACATTTACGCGACTGCATCAGAAGGGTAATGTATAATATTAGGTAATACATAGGGTGTCCAGTAAATAATGGACAAGCTTCTAATCACCGATAGAGCACCTAAGGTTGGTCCAAAAAATGGACTTTCAGGTTTAGTAAAAGTCCCTTGGTTTTCGAGATAATCGAACTTTTCCATTTTCTTAATAATTGGTACCTTCTTTGACTTTAATGACCGTCGAGGCCATAAATGAAGAGATATTCTCGTTCTTGTTATTGCTAAATATTCTCTAATAGTGTTGCTAACAGACAGGTATTAGAGCTATAGGGTAGCCAGGACTCATTATTAAAAAATAGCCTATGGACGCTTGCTATTCCAGAAGATTCCCAAGCCAGTTGCTGACTACCCTTATTGACTTGAGGATGGTTGTGCTGACAGCTAGTAGAGACGAGGTCCTACATAAAGTTATCTCTGTTTTTCATTAACAACTTCTTTCGTTGACTCAGGTGGTAGCCAATTATTAAGAAAATGGAAAAGTTCGATCATCTCGAAAACCAAGGGACTTTTACTAAACCTGAAAGTCATTTTTATGGACCAGCCTCAGGTGCTCTATCGGTGGTTAGAAGCTTCTCCATTATTTACTGGACACCCTGTATATTTCCTTTGCACGTTTTGCTAAATAGCTTTACTTGATGAAATGAGAATCGCTAGTCGCTGATGTCATTTATCCCTTTAACCACGACGTTCAGCGGACGTCAAAAAGTTACAGTCAACAGTCGTCAACTCTGTAATAAGCCGTTTAGGCGGTTTGATAAATCTGAGGATGGCAGTTGCAGGGTTAATTTGTGATTTAATCCCCTGTAATCTCATCTCATTATCTAATTGCACGGTGTTATAACACCACCATCAGGACTAATTAGGCGTTAGTCGAGATCAATCAACTACCGGAGAGATAAGCTACCATGCTTTTCTCGACCGACTCACATCACAACCAGTCTAACATCGGGAGCTCTAGATTCGTAACTACTATGTTTAACGGAGATCAGCGTTATGCTGGTTCGTTTGAAGGGAGTTGTTAGTAAATGTTGTGAGTGTAATGCACATAAACGCTTCCGCTCGTAATTCGTATAATCACTCGCGTCTGCGCAGCTCTAATCACGAGTACCGTACTACTATTGACTGGCAATATTTTGACTTGAAATAAACGCTTGCTGGTCTTAAAAAATATATACCGTTGCTCAGAATGTTGCAGTGTTGTCTCGTATTTGAATCTAGTGGGTTCTAAATTGTAATCAGGAAAGGAGGCAGGTTTAAAGCTATCTTGTTAGATGTATGTTATGCAGGCGTTTTCTACCATGTCCATTGAGTGTTTACGTTAGCAGTTTTGTAACAGAGCGGATAATTTGTCGTGAGCGACACCCGACACCGCAATCAGAATAACAGCTACAAATCGTGATTTTGGTTTACATTTCCGTCGAATTGTACATTTTCTCGTTGTTAACAATGAGTCTAATGTACTAAGTTAGTCAGTGATAGTGTAGTCATTCTAGACGGTTTTGTATTTAAGTAAGGTATTTTAAATTAGGAAGACGTACGCGCGTTATTTCATGATCATCAGCATCATCCGCCTATATGTGCTGGGTGTAACGCAGCCTCCTGTCGAAGGAGAAGCTGATTAACGGATAACACGACATACATCTTTATAACATTAATTTGCGGGTGCAGCGGCGGAAAATGCCGAAATATTAAAGCATAATAAACATAGGGGCCTCGGCAGAGACAATTTTGTACCTTCTGGTGTCGAAACTCTTGGTCCATGGGGTCTCAGAGAGCACAAGTTATTTACTGAAATCGCGAAGCGTTTGGTTGACGTAACTGGTGACCGAAGAGCTGGCGACTTCCTCGCACAACGTATCAGCATTGCGATACAGCGAGAAAATGCCGTCAGCATCCTCGGTACAATGCCCCAAGCGCCTGTTTTAGATTTAAGTTATTTGTAATATTGGTTAAGTTATTTTTATTTAACTATTATTACCGCCTGTAAATCAATAAATGTTTATACCTATCCTATATAAAATAAAATGTTACTTGATTCTATATGAAAACATTCTAAAACAAGACTTTTTTCCGCCAAGTTAAATTCCACAACTAAGGCCGGGTTTTATAAAGATCCGTTAGACCAAATGTCAGATCAAATTTCAGTAACTCAGTACATTTTTTGACATAACAAACCGACATAAGGTCTAACGGATTTTTATAAAACCGAGCCTAAAGATTCCGGAACTGTAGATACTAATCCCCATGTCGTGGCACTTGAATAGAGTCACTGTCAGTGAGAGAAAAGTTCATAAAAACGATGTATGGCTGATGTAATTGTTACTTAATACATAACAGGCATGGCGGCGTAATCGCGCGAGTGAGCGGTCACCGCGCACAACGAGACGTACGAGATAATGTGAAAGAGAATTAGTAAAAGATAACTTGAAACAGCGTTTAGGATCGCTGTTTCAAGGCATACATCGTTTTTATGGACTTTTCTCTCACTGACAGTGACTCTATTCAGATGCCACGACATGGGGATTAGCCAAGCAGCTCAGAATAATAGAACCGGTAGTTTTAAACCGTCAGTAATCGTAACTTACGTTCGTTATATGTACGGGAAGTTTGACAGTTCTCTATGGGATGACAGCTGCCGGCGCCAAACTTTAAACGTTCGGTCAATCAAATATGGTACATGGAGAAAAAAATATTTTACAATATTACCAGATTGTATAGTTATGATTCTGGTGTAGGAATAAAGATTTCAGCTATGGTTAACAGATTATTTTTTTATTACAATATGTCATATTTTTGTTAATACTAGAATATTCTAGTACACGAAAACTCTCTAATAGTTACAGAGTAAAATATGCATTTATCTTACACATGAAAGATGCTCTTAATTTATTGCGATTCAAGTGTATTAATTACACTGTTAAGCTATAGTCAGACATAAAGTACAGTAGAACTGGTGAATAAGCAGTCACCCTGGACATCATGCTTCCGGCTCAACATCAGGAGTGTGTTGTGAAGGATAGAAAATAGCTAAAAGAGAGGTTTTACATCTTGTTTATATTCGCACTATTTGTCTTGTGTTATGTAATACTATTATACTATTCTGTGCTTTTGATGAAGAAAAAATAAAAGCGAATTATTAGAAAGGCATTAATAAAAATCATTATATATTTCGGATTCGGTAAGTAAAAAAATATTTAAAAACAGGGTTCAGTAAATTTTATCATATTATTATATACATGTAAAGCAGTCATGTAAAACGATAACGCGTGTTTAGATGTTTAGAGCACACTAGTGCATCACAATATTCACAATGCATGTGATTATGACGGCAGCGGTGTACTTCGCTCTCTGACAGGGTTACCAACTCTAATTTTTTTAACCCCTAGAACTTAAGTTAAAACCCCCTAAAACTAAACATTTTTTTCGGAAAATCCCCTGAATACAAAATAAAACAAATTATGTGTCTCAATTTTGTTTAATGTTGTTATACATTATTTAGGATCTCAAATATTAAATAGTTTTGTTCTAATGGTTCGACTTTATTATGGTCACACATGCACATAGAACATTTTTAACATTTTATTAGATGGAGTCAATTTAACGCAATATCCTGATCTCTGTAGTGCGAATCAGACTATCAACACGCTTTGCAGCATTTCAATGGATAGTTGATTCAGGGCGTATTTTTAATAATGTTATATAAAATAAAAATCCCTAAATATACCCCTAAAAAAATCCCATGCTCCTTATTTCCCGCCTAAATTTAGGGGTAAAACCCCTAAGTTGGCAACCCTGGTCTCTGAATAATATGAGCTATGTATGTAAACGTATCAACGAACACACACGAACTGACAACAGTGACAACGTCGCTTCAACAGCCCATCCATATAGAAACCGGCTTCGAGAAAGGGTGCTGTGCATGTTACGTGCCTAATTACACAGCTTTTATTCAGCTAATGCTAAGCTGTACGTGCTTAGTGTCTAAACGGCCATGTCTAGACTTAGGAACATGATCGGATTCGGAAGTCTGGGAAAGCGGTGGAAAACGAGAGAGAGATTTTTAAAGGGAATAGATTAACTTACGTTAAATTAAGCCACAGCAATTCTTAAAGGTAATATATGTAATGTTGTTTGTCGACATTCAATTTCAAGATAAGACATCGATAATGAGAAAAAAGCACAAGTTATATATTATTGAAATCGCTAATTGAATTTTTATTGTAAAAACCGATGACATGATATGACACAAGAAGAAAAATAGTAAATTTGCTCAATCTGTTTACATATATATAATAAATCTCTAAAATACGTAATAATTATACATTATCACCAAATGGCAAGGAGCTAAGAAAATTCTGCAAAAAATAAGTATTAATTTTGGTGGCTTCTCATTGCTTTTTTTCCCATACTTTTTAGAAATAAAAAATTAACCCCCGTATTCATAAAACTTAACAAACCTCTGCTAACTAAAAAGTTCTTTGTCCCATTCTCACAAACGTCAATGTCAAAGTGACAGATAAGGACAAACGAACTTTAGCGGCTAGTTAACTAATATAGGTTTGACAGACGTTTATGAATAAGGGGGTATGTATTTATCTACTCAACGAGCTCTAAACAACGATAACCTACTCGATGGGGTTGGTCAAAATTAAAATATCGCTCCTCATTAGCTGTATTAGGTCCCTAGAATTTGTATAGCTTTGGGTCAACGCGATAAAATTTGAAGACTTTTGCTCCAACCGCTTGAGTGTCAAATCCGTGTGACAGACGAGACACAGGCGGTCGTAAGAAGCGTGCGTGACAGCAATAGGACTCCGTTTGGAGTTTGGACCCTAAAAGCAATTATTTGTTTTTATTCGTGCAAGTGTCATTATTGAATTGCATCCTATTCTGCCAGTAACGATCCATAAGATATAGTTTACCTCAACAAAGCTTTCGGAAATTCGTTTTCGGAAAATGCGAATCAATCCACACTGAAGAAGAACGAGCTATTGAACTTAATATTTATAAGCATTCATTTTATCGCCCCAATTAAATCCTATGTTTATATAAAAGTTTAAACGATATTAATTGACTGTTAAGCGTTACGAAGTTCGCCAGGTCAGCTAATTTTTTTTTGTAGGTGTGTTTGTCATCTTACTTCTCCTAAACGGCTGGACCAATTTGAATGAAATTTTGTGTGTATTTCAGTGGGTTCATGGATGGTTTGAAAACACAATTGGACCGGGTAGGTGGCGCTGCTTTTTTGGGCAGGACGACGTCTGCCGGGTCCGCTACAAGATGAATACTTTCTGCCATTTTTTTTTTTATTTGTTAAGAACACAAACAGTCAAATAGAGGTATCCAAATTGACAGTACATGAAATGTACCTATACAAAAGAAAACAATAGACCTGGAGGTTCATCATTTCACATAGATAATGAGTGAGATGTTGCGAAAATAACGTAGGTACATAAAGTTGACTTTTCATCAATACAGATAACTATTCAATGCATAGCCAATTGATAAAATGGATACCTATTAATAAAAGCAAGTTTTGAAATCCACATTAAAATTAGTATTTTAAAACCAGTATGATGAAAAGTTGTCACAACTTGTTATGACGCATTGAATTTAAACTAGCCGAAAGATCTAGCTCACCACGAAACATGCAAGTTCTACGATACTGTTCGAGAAAGGATTTTAAGATAATGAAAAACTTATTTTTAGAAACCCCGAGAAGAGAAGCAGTGCAAATACTTTCAACGAAATGAAAATGTAATATTGCCATAAACCATAATGTAGCCAGCAGCATAAACTCGAGCTCTTTGATACGAGTAAAACGTCTGAAATGGAATACCACTATCATTCCGCGAAGACGTCAAAGGGACGAAGCGGACACTCGGCAACTGCGTCACAGTCGCAGTGTCCTAAATGCCTTTAGTCTGCGGGTTTCTGTTAGGGACGTGAAGTCTTCAACAGAGTTTATATCTCTGTGTAGAAACTTTGTGCAAATTTTAGGGTTCCGTAACCAAAATGGCAAACAGACACGGTTCCCCAAGTATCGTCATGTCTGTCTGCTCATCCGTATGTCATAGGCGTATTACTCAAAAACTATAGGGTCAGAATAATATTTAAAACTATTTGTATAATGTAGACCGCTACGTAGTTATACTATAGTCAATAACACAATAGTAATAATAATAGGGCACTACATACATGTAACTGAAAGTAGAAATAAGATATTTGACGCGAGTCAATCGAATTAAAAATATATATGGGAGGTTTCAGACAAACAATATTAACTGATAATAAAAATAAGAACAAATTAACTAAGGATAAAATAAATGAATTCCTTAATAAACCTAATAAGTAGGTACCTATCAGTGGCGGCGCGTCAAAAATATTCTTAGGGAAGCTGGAAATAATTTGTCTTTACTAATTTTTCATGAGCCGTAGTGAGAATTGGACTGGCTTGAAAATTAGGCAAGCCGGTGGGAATCGAGTTGTATGGACGCTCCGCCACTGATACCTATTTACAAATAAAAACTGGGCCCTAGTTCAGAGCTCAGCGGTAGGGTGCCCAGAAGGCTGGCGGTATTAAATACCAGTGATAATTGCTCCGAATGTCAGAATCGTGGTACCTATGGAATACTCTTCAACAGGCAGGCTAATATTATAAATGCGAAAGTGTGTCTGTCTGTTACATCTTCCCGCTTAAACCACTGAACGGATTTGGATGAAATTTGGTATGGAGATAGTTTGAATATCGTGGAAAGACATAGGATACTTTTTATACCGAAAATCATCTCTTAAGGGGGTGAAAGTTTGTATAGAAGAGGGATAACTAGGTAAGCGTCTGAAATAAAATAATATCAATTCAATTCTAACGCCTTCAACAAGTTCCATTTAAGCTAGTGAGTACACAATACGAAAGTCTAGGAATATCCAATCGATCGTAAAGCGTAATCGCGCCTCGTTATGTCACAGTAATAAATGCGCTTTCCCACTACTGAACGTGTCCTCGATTGACAACAATTCGCAAGCTTAGCTAGTTTGTGGAATTCTGTATGTCCGAAGCGTTCGACATCGCGACAGCGTCGAGTTATTCGATTTGGAAATACCTAGCGTTGACGGCGTCAATGTTCATCGCAAATAGAAATGGTAAATATTTTCTATATTGCCAGTCGGAATTCCTATCGAAGATGCCTGCCGCAGAAAGAAGAATAAAAAACCGGCCAAGTGCGAGTCGGATCCCGCACATTTAGGGCTCCGACCCAACTGCAAAATGAAGTTAGTTTTAATAGGGAAAATAAGGAAATTTCAATGAAAAAAACTGATTAATCAACATAGGTACAGTATTTGTTGGTAAAATATACGTAAAAATAAACATTACCACCTAATTTCAAGTTTATGGGTTAATGGGAAGTAAAAAAATATTCGGAATATTTTTTTGTAAAAAAGCTGACTTTTGTGGCTTCTCATTCCTTTGTTTTACGAGGGGTGTTCCATAAGTAATGAGAATGTTAATTAAGCAGGTATTATTCAATAAAATCTACTTTATTTTTCACTATAGTCATCTTTTAGAAGTATATATTTACAATATCATTTATATAAATATAAAACTACCTTTGTAAAAAAATCTTTTTCCTGAACCTTTAAAAAATCTTATACTGCGGCGATCACTGCGTCATCATCTTTAAATTTCTACCTTCATAGCCATTCTTAGATGTTTTTTAGCCTCGGAAATAGATAGAAATCGCTAGGAGGGAGGTCTGGTGATGAACATGGAGGATGCTTCATCATTGGTTTGAGCGAGCATCTTGAACACCCCTCGTACAATATTTTTAAAAACAAAAAATATAGTATTTATCTACTCAAGAAGGTCTAAACAACGATACCCTACTTGATGGGGTAGGTCGATAATTTTTTTTCGCGCCCCCCTTTAGCCGTATGAGAGCCCCCCTTAAAAACAGATAAAAATTAATTTTGACTATTTGTATGGCTTTGGGTCAACAAGATTCTTATGCTGTGAAAATTTAAAGACTGTAGCTCCAACCGTTTGGCTGTAAGATCTGTGTGACAGACGACGGACGGACGGATGGACGCGTCAGTGACAACAATAGGGTTTCGTTTGGACCCTTCGGGTACGGAACCCTAAAAATAGTAATATTATATCAAAATCATTAGTTTGTCATTTTATGAAATTGAATAACATTTTATTTTATTATTGACGATCATAATATAAATTCGTATAGATTAAGCTAGCTTTAATTTGTATTGTAATTGTATATTATGAAATAAAAAATCTAATCTAATAACTTTTGAAAGAGACTGCAACGTATGACACATAAGAAAATCTGAAATGATTTTCTAGATTAAAACTGTCCTCTATTCTCATTATATCCTTAAAAGTTTTCCAATGCGAATTTCATCTGAATCAGTGTAGGCGTTTAAGCTGGAAAAGGCATCAAGCACACAGGCAGTTTGTTTCTAATATTAGTATGGATTCTACATATATTATTCTGAAGGTCGGCATTTTTGAAGATGACTGACTCCAAACAGGTGCTGAATATAAATGGAGCATTAAAATAAACGCGATACGGGTACTATCAAATTACTTAATTACGAAGAATGATTGGTAACCGTCCCTTTGATTACTGACGAAGTAATGAATTCATCTCCATGTCGGCCGATGAAAGGCGCCTGATTATGGATCGATCTTGTATTGAAATCGCGTTGCTTACATACACCAGTGTTGTACACTTATACATAATGCTCGTAAGATTGTGTACGATGCGTTACATGATATGCAGATGTCAGTATTGTTTCGTATATTGAAATGTCATGTTTGAGTTCCTCTCAGTTTAACAACAGGCCTGAGTTACGTATTGATGATTTATTTATTTATCGTATGGCAAATATTTCGAACCGTGAGATCTTCGAGAAGACAGGACGGTTGCCAGTTCTTGTTGCACTTTCAGCACCACCCAGGGGTCACGTGAATGGTAACGGTGGATCACCGGTGGGTACTCCCTACGGACGTGGTGGAACTTTGACTCCCCTCGTCAAGTGAGTGAAGATACTTGACTGTTAGAAGTTCTCAAGCCGCCTGAAGGACTCTAACTTGGCTTAACTACTGCTATCATAGACAGCAGCCGGGGTCAACGGCTTGACGTGCCTTCCAAGACACGGAAGCGCTCAGTTAATGACCACTCAAAGCTTGATGATGTATGATTTAAAAATATAACATTATTTTACAATAACACAAAATATGGCAATTAAAAATCGAATTTTCAATAACTCCCAGTGCTGTTATTCGTTTAACTATCAGTTAAGTCGGTGAACAGAAAGCTCAAAATGATTCGTTGGTGATGGTTTTCCCAGGTTTACTTTAGCATAGTCGTGTCGACTGTATGAATAGTTTGTGTATTCCGAAACACGAAGAAAACTCTTGGTGCCTGTTAGCTATTCGTTATCGGTGCATCTCCATCACAGATCTGTGAACTCAATGGCTTATTACAAGACGCAGCCGGTGTCAGACGCGATTGGTCACGGGTCAAATGTTGGCGGTGGAGCAACGTTACCACAATGCTAGGAAACGTAAGACTGACTAATCGCCTCAGACGTCACGTTCATTGGTTCAACAAAAAGATATGTATTCGTCTGTACCCCAAAAATTGATTGTCCGCCTTCTTTTCTGACTTTCTGTGTGTCTAAGTATATTTCTGAGCACACACACAAACTATCGAGCGACGCATCGAACACGAGCCGCAACCTACCTTTCTCTATAAGGTCGTTCCATTTCTTCGCCCAGCCCCTTAAGCTCTTGGCGTAGGTCTTCTCGATGTCGGCGCGCTCCTGCACCAGCGCCTGCAGCTCCCCGCAGAGCCGGTGGCCGTCGTCCACGCGGCGCGTGGTGCGCTTGTAGTTGCCGGGCTCCCAGAACGAGTCCGAGCTCACTGTGAGCATTGACTGCTCGTCGCTGTGGTGCGACATGGCGGTGCGACACTCACACACCGCCCCTCTGGAAAAGACAAACGGAGCTTTAGAGTGTATACCTAAAACACCAACCCGAGAATTCTGAATTTGCATGATTTTTGCAGTTATCATTGAATACTAGATTTTTTTGGAAATATTGCATACAATTGAAAATTCGTTTAAAGACTCGTTTTTCGAAAACTTCCTCCTGGTTCTTTGTTATTATTTCGTAAACGTATTCTATAGTAAACAGTAAAAATACTTGTCGCGACCTTGATCTTTCCATCAATGATCTAGGCAGTGATGTTATACTGTGCGAGTTGTGGTTGTGCGTGACTAATTGTATTCCTAACAGGTGTGTTTATAAAATTCACATCACGTCACGTCATTGGAATTATGGACATCTGATGTCATTACCTAAGAAAAGAAGACGTAAATAATTGTTATGGCAAAGAACATTATCATTTAATTGCGTTTTTACAGCGTTGCAATTATATCTGCTTTATAAATCAATCCACTGATAATGGACTGGTTTGCCTTTAGTTTGATTACAGCAAAATACTAAGTCGTCTGTTATAAACCTCAAAATTTAAATAAAATAATTATCCAGATCGCAAAAACTTCTGTGAACATGTTTTTAGCTCGATTTGTTGCTATACTTTTCTTGTCGAGTTCAATAAGGGAGAGTCTTATTCAGACAAAGATTGATAAAAGTAATTTAGTTTGTCTATTTGTCGTCGTAGCATCAAGTCACGGGGCGCATAAAACGACAACAACAGAGTCCAACGACCGGTCCGTGGACTTCATTACCGCGACTCGTCCATCTACGTCTGTCTATTTGTCTAGTCTAGGGATGTAAACGTACGGTTCGCAAGTGTGGTGCGCTAAGAATTAACAGAATCGTCGATAAATAAATACTAGTATTTGAGCTAAAGGACGTGTTACTCAGCTCGTCTCTCCCAACATCCACTGCGACGGCTCTATCTAGTCTCAATACCTTCTGCTCGCTCGAAACGCTAAGAACTTTCTTTAGTTCTGCACACAATCAAGATATGGAATTCCTTGCCCACGTTAATAATATACACTTTCCATGCAGTATAATTCGATTTAATTGGGCCCCTGTTTATGTAAAACAGAACCTATATATCACCTACAGGTTATTTTAGCTAACGTTAAGCTCTATTGTAGATTTCATTAATGTTAGCCGGATCGTGCTAACATATTTTTTTGCAGTTTGCTAGTATATCTAACCATTAACCAACTAGCAACCCTTATAAAATCTAGTCTCGGCCATGTCTGTCAACTTTTACGCCTCCATTTGATTTACCCCCCTATGTCTACCGGTACGGCACTGCAAACAAACTGAGTGAAATTGGATGGTACATATCTTACTCTTGCGAGTAAAACTAAAAATGTGTTTCATAGAATTTTTTGTGCTAAAAAACATTAAAGCCCGAATTAAAGCTTTAAAAAATATTATTGTGGTTATAAGCCGGTACTAGTAAGCAGTTCTTGAGCATGAGTTACAAAACCTCGTTGACAAACAGTCGTTTTTTTCACATCTGGCAATAATTGGCACCCTGTTACATAATTTTGTACAGATCGGTTTCATAAATAATACAAATATCGAAATAAATATACAAATGAAGCTAGGATAAATCATATATATGCTTTCAAAAAGCTATTAATTCAATAATGTTTTGTCAGGCTCACTAATAAGGCAATCATTGCTAACGCCGCAATATCGTAAAGGTGAAGTTCAAGAGCACACGATATGACCTTAAAGGACGTGGAAAAACATAAACACACTCGTTACGAAGAAACGCACTAAGTGTGTATGGGTTTGGAGCTTAAATTTTTCCATGAGAGGCGCCGAGGAACCTGTTCCGGGGCCAAGGTCGTTCCATGTGGCATCCCGTCAAGGACTGTAGAGACGGGGTTCCGACGGCAATGTCCCTTTTTTTTTAACCTGACTGTGGCTTTATAGGTCGGGCTCAATAAAGCGATAGGAGAGCGCGGTTGGAGAGTAGCCTGAGGAAATTCCAGGGGAAAACCTCCGACACGACCACGCGTGTGGTTTGGAATACCGGAATACTCTAAGAGTTTGCGTTCCAGTGAGATTGGTTGAGCAGTCAACCGAATCTGAGGTGTGAGTGGAATCGAGCTCCTGGGAGTTTTGACGCTAGTTTACTAAACCTAGCCTATTTGAGAAGAGTCCAGCAACCGAGATGATATAACTTGTATATCAGCCCGTTTCGCCACATCGAGAAAGGTCCTGAGCCCCTGGAATCGAGAGAAACCGTCCAGCACGTGCTCCGTGACGCGGTGCACCTGTTGGACGCACGAGTGCGCGGATCTAAAGCCGAACTGCTCGTCGATGATGACGTTATTCTCAGCCGTAAATCTGAGAATCCTAATGAGAAGGATCCGCTCATATAGCTTTCCTAGAGAGCTATAAGAGGCAGGCCAAGTCCGGGGTTTACCGAGCTTCACTATCCCTATGACCGCTGCACCTTTCCACGCGGCTGGAAAGTGAGCATTGGTCAGCGCGGCATCGAAAACGCCGACCAAAATGAGGAGGAGGGTTTCAGGGAAAAGTCTCAGGATACGATTGGATACACAATCCGCACCCGGAGCCTTCCTAACACGAAAACGCCTGACTAGGTCACTGACTTCCTTAACCGACACCGGTAAAATGATGAAGTTACGGGGAGGCGCGAGCTTCTGTCCACCTCGGAATCGACCCATCTAATATGGGCTTCGTCGGTGTGTAGGAGACTAGGCGAACATTGGGACTCTAAGCTACTCGCACGGCATTCGGCTTTCTGACTATCAGCAATGTCCAATATTGACGAAAACCACTAAGTAAGTATTCGTTCAATATTTAACTGGAACAACGGTCTATATACACAGAGGAGGGTTTACGCTTATCATGGCGGAACTAGCTGTACGCTGGCAATATTAAATAAAGATTGCCTGCTGTGGTTGAGAAATGAGAATGCTTCTTGACATTAAGTTCGCCTTTTGTACAGTAAGAATTATTTTTAAAGAATA
The DNA here is from genome assembly GCA_963556455.1 of Epiblema foenella. NCBI lineage: Eukaryota > Metazoa > Arthropoda > Insecta > Lepidoptera > Tortricidae > Epiblema > Epiblema foenella. The sequence goes on from OY747110.1 coordinate 170,751, forward strand.
AATAAATAAATTCGTTCATAAACCAGTAATATAAAGATTGCACGTCACATTCTTTTAAAAAGGACTATAGTGTGGAGATTATATATTAGCGTGTTCACTGTACGTCCCCGGTAATACAAAAAAAGGATATAGAGCTTAAGTTGCTAGTGTTTGATTATGATCAAATCGTAATTAAAGTTTATGATCACCGTCATCATTTTTAGTCTGAGAATAGGCTAATAAACCACAAGTAAACTAACGAACTTAATATAAACTTTTTCCTAAGAAAAAACTTCAGCTGTAATTTATAAGTAAACAAGGGTTCACGGGTCTGTTTATTGTCGAGTTTTAGTTACTTTGGGTTTGTAAGTGGGGGAGAGAATGTTCATGAAGAGTTATGTTACTAATTACTAATCAGAATTATTGAACGACAAGTGCTAGAATGCACCAAGTAAATTGCAATACAAATGATACGTCACCTAAGATACTGCAAAACGTGATGCATCTTGCCGCTGCAGTTGTGTCTCCGTCCGTAGCTCGTCTGCAGAGTCATGCCACTCACGTCATACTTTACACTTCGACTGTGAACTTCAGTTATGGTCCACATCCGTTTGGACGTATTTAATTAACTAAACATCCACTCCCTAAGGCACAATCAGAACGTAACATTATCGTAAGCTATCCTTGGTTATTTCTTATTCAGAACGGAGAATAGGGACGAACATAGACATGGTTCTGTCACTACGGAAAAGTGGAGAAAACATCGGCGTAAAATAGAACTTAGTTATTCAAAATTAAGTCATAAAAAGTTTAACGGTACATCTATTATGTTTGTATTCACTTTTTCAGCTCAGAGTTGTCAAAATACATTGAAATACTAAGACTTGTAACGCAAGCAGCGCCTGAACTGCTTTTGTGCGCAAGTTTCTTCTTGAATAACACTTGTAAACTATTTTACCCACCAACTGTCACCGCAACTTGTTTACAGCTCATGAACACTAAAGTCGCTACAGACACAGCCCAAACAACTCCAAACGCGTCAATAAAGCTACGAAACCACAACCGACAATCGCGAAACCATTAAACTAGCATAAACCTGCGCCCGCGCACCGGTCTGCGCGCGTGTGATGAGATTTCCGAGATTACAGAGTTCGCATGGCCAAGTCTACAACGGAACCTGTTCTTTTGTCCCTGTCAGTTCGGTACAGGGGGAAGGTGACAGATGCAGTTACGCACGGGCGGCGGCGCTGGAGTCGATCCCACGGTTACAAATTGATAACAAGTGTAGGTATAAATAATAAAAAACTAAAACCGACTCCAAAGAAACAGTAAAAATAATGATCTACCTAAAAAATTGAACAATGTAGACGTACTTACCTATTGTAATTTTTGTAGTCTGTCTACATTGTTCCAATAATAAGAAGCGTAAGCTATTAGAAGTTAGGACATTATTATTTACTCTTTAGTGTTTTCTTTTCCCAGTATTGTTATTTTATATTTATTCCACACTTTTTAGTGAATCATTACTTCATTACCAGAGTGCATATTATAACGATTTAAGCTACACTGTTTTATTACGGAGTTCCGTTGCCTACCTTCCGGCTTCAATTACCAGATCAGGTTGATGGTAACATTACATCAGGTAAATGGTCCTGATGTAATGTTACCATCAATTGACTTCACGAGTCGTTGTCGAGTCGCTTCAGTATCTTGATCGAAATATCTTAATGCCACACATGAAACACTAAGAGTTTTGGATGACCATCCGTGGTCTTCTTCATCTGTTCCCGTTTACCAAATGATACTTTCTGATGTAAATCTTTTAGGTATTACAAAAAATACTAAAATTGCTGTATATTTGCCTTGAATTTTTGAGAAGTTCCCTCAATTTTTTCCTTCTCATGGATCCCATAACCAGAACATTCTGGTAACAACGGGCCCAATCTTGAAGCATATACTTTCAAAAAAAGAAAGAATGTTCCTAATCGGTTCATTAACAACGGAGTTTTGAGGTAACACACATTTTAAAAAAAGAACATCATACAACCGAATTGAGCACCTGCCCCTTTTTTAAGTCGGTTAAAAAATTAAAAAATAACAGACGCTGATCTATTAGCGCGGACGAGGCATGCTGCAGCCTTACATCAGATGACAGAAGTTACTTATTATCATATGGCATTAATTACGTGTGAAAATTATGTTCCGTATAAAACTTGCACGCGAGCTACAAAAACTGTAACTTCCAAGGAAAGATTTGAACAGAACACGGAATTATGGCAGGTTTTCGTTTATCTAATAAATGTTGTAAGCGATGAGGCATGAGGGCTCTGTTTATAAGTATTCGAATTTACCGGCGCGCCTGTAGGTGTAGCGTAATGGTCGGAAGGCTTTGCGAATAACAGCTATGTTAATGCTAAAACATGCTTAATGTGGCTGTAATGCGTTGTTTAACAGCACTAAAGCCAGACGAAACTGCAAAGTTGTATCCCAAGTGAATGAGAATCCCAAATAGACGGACCAAAGTTACCAACTTGGTCTAAGTAATTCAGAGCTTCAATGAAACATGGTTGGAAATTAACTCAAAGCTGCGCATCAAAGATACCATTCAGATTTGATGGATCTTGAATCAGGATGATATCATAGCATGCGCAGTCTTATCAGATTGGGTGTCGAGCGTTACGTCACCGATTGTAAACCACTGTTAGCAGGAAAAAAACTACGATAAAAACGCAGCACCGTAACTACAATTTATCAATCACGTCTCCGGCAGTCACGTCACAACGCAAACGGGATCCACAAGAACTCGGTGTGTCAAAACCCCAGGTCACAGAAACTTCTAGATGAAAACTAAAAAACTCCGTCACGTTCTAAAGTTTTCAGGCACTATTGATTTGAAACAAAAAAACCGATGCGACCGCTCGCAAACGCTGAAAGATAACCGACTGACTAGCGACTATAGACCACGACAGTTAAGGATAGCGAATACTAATAACCAATATAATTCTCAACTCTATTCGGCTTTGTGTATTCGAAGGAATTTGTAGTTTTTTCGAAAGAACAGCGGCGTGGAAACCGGGCGGCCTTGTAATGAATGTCGATTCATAGCCCTCATACACACCTATATGTTCTCAGTTCGCACGGATTGTATTGTATTATACCTGTTTGAGAATTCTCTATAGTCTCTATATGAATGAATGAGCTCTGCAACTGTGCTATACAAGTAAAAAAATTACAACTATTAATAGATATACTGACGTAAATATATTTTAAGTGGGACGAAGAGAAAATATTAATAACATACTCTAAAATCACTATACAAGTTTTTAAATGTCGTAAGCCAGACAAGTTGATTATCAATACAAAATTTCTTTTAAAATGCATTCAAAGTTAGATGCACAAATTATATGCCCACTGCTCAGACTGGAATTTACACAGCTGCAATCCTAATCCTAATAATATTATAAACGTGAAAGTTCGTGCGGATGGATGTACGTTCCGCTTAATCTCAAAAACTACTGAACGGATCTCTATGAAACTTTCCAGTATTGTAGGTTAGACATCAGAATAGGCCATAGGCTACCTTTTATCCGCGGGTAACACCGCAGGGCGCTGCTAGTATGAAATAAATTAGAATAAAACCATAGTTCAAATGAATATGGTCCTTATATCAAAGTTTAAACATAAAAACGTAGGTACTATGTATGTTTACAACGAACATGTGTGTAAGCTTTATTGTATTTCAATATGTGTGTAAGCTGTAAACTATTTTCACGAAGGGATGAGAAATTATCTGTGATATCTTAAATACTATTTTTAGGTTTGGTAAACTGCTTGCGTTATAACTCAATTTGATATTATTGTCTGACCATTACATTATTAATGGTGTAATATTTCTCTATGCTTTTTGCGTTTAAAAATAGAACTGTATAACCAAATTCGAAGACAGTTAAATCTAAGACACACATTGAGATTGGAGTACTTCGATGCATCTAAATACGCGACATTACTACAGGCACATTTTTAATTAGGGGTGATTCCATATGTCTACTGACTCACTACATTTGACCCAAAATGCGTTTTGTTTTGCGTCATATTAGGACCACTATTATGTTAACAGATGTAATTTTAGTTGTATGGCTGATTATATATTTATACCTTTGTAGTAAAAAATATGCACATAAAACGTTATGATATATGATTTATTTAACAAGATGTAAATGTGACTGACACTACGAGCAAAAGGAAGTTGCGTTCGAGACTGTTTCTAAAATTCGAATATCTTCCTCTGTGTAGACTTTATTATATTAATTTTTGTGATCAAATTACATAAAACAAATTATTGGAAAATTATAAAATAAAAAAGTGAAGACTATAAAGTAATGACGTGACTGACAAAATATTAGCTGTTATCACTACATAGTATAAAACAAAGTCGCTTTCTCTGTCCCTATATCCCTATGTATGCTTAAATCTTTAAAACTACGCAACGAATTTTGATGCGGTTTTTAATAGATAGAGTGACTCAAGGGGAAGGTTTATATGTATAATACATGCATCAGCATTGCACCCGTGCGAAGCTGGGGCGGGTCGCTAGTTGCCAATCTAGGTACATGAACCAGCACAGCAGCGTAAACAGCGGCTTCCCTTCATTTAAGCGGGGAAGTGATTAATGTACATGGGGGACCTCGGAAACCAATGTCAAGCGCAACCACTCCACATAAAGATCAATATCGCTTTCATGTTGACGTGTTATAGATATAGCTCAAAATATTTTATTATGATTAGTGTACCTACTTTATTACCTTTTATCTTGACGCTTAGAGACCTTATACATCTCTAACAAATCTCGATTGTTATTAGTTTCTTAGTCTTATTTTTGACATGTAACACTACATTTAATTAATGATACTTTGATTATTGTATTATTTTTATTTGATGTCCCTAGATAGATTTTGACTTGTAAAAGTGCCCTTGAGGCCTATTTGCAGAATAAATGTTTTGATTTTTTTTTTTTATTAAAAGTGACCCCGGGAACCTCACGGGGTGAGTTAGCTAAAGTTGTTTATTTTAGGCAATTTAACTCGTGTTATCATTATTGTCATTACTGTTATTTCTGGGATACATTTAGCGGCTGATAAGATTATCTATATATTGACCATTCTGTGGAACTTGAAACCATATCAGCAACATGATTATCTATGAATTATACTAAAAGCTTTCAAGATGTTTACAGTTGATATGTAATGATTGTTTTAATTAGAATTACGATTTGAAACGGGATATTTACCATGTATATTTGTATTTTTGAGTTCCCGATATTTCGGCACTGTTGCAAGCACCATTATCAAGGATTAACAAATGTTAATGACCATGTAAGCTTGAAATCTTATATTAATGATTGTTTTTTTTTCATAAATAAATATTAGTTAAACTTGTCCCAAGCAGTACAATTTGTTTTGAAGCCCAATCTGCTGTGGTTAACTTTCAAATTGGTTCTAATAAGAGTCAATCTAACCGTTTTTATGCCGACATGGGGTACACAAATGGTTAGTTAAATGTCCACGTGGACCGAATTTGATAGTCTTTTGAAGCTCAAATTCGCGCCAGTATTAGTGTATGTTTGTTTAGTTTTGTTGTTTGTGCATGTACGAGTAGAAGCGCAGACCATGCACAGCTCCACATCTCGTTTCTGTTATGGTTCTTTTGACCCCCACTAAAAGCACGCTCTGGCCCAAGCGCTCACCCTAATTCCGCCAGTTACTGTTTTATAAGCTTTGCTAAGCACTAGTTTGTACTTTATTAGTTACATTACGCTACATAATTATTCATCGCATGCCCGATTGATTAGAAAAATAAAAACTTAAAATTTTTATGGTTCCGTTTGGATGTGAGGGTTAACCTAAAAAGTAAACAAACATCGCATAAAGTCTGTCTGTTATATATCTATGTTTTAAGGTGTCCAAACACAAAATAATAGAATCTCCACCCGTCCCGTAACCTTTATGCAGCTTTTCTTATCTAACCCGCGTCCATTGTTGCAAACCACAATCCCATATTTACAAAACTCGTAAACTCGTAATACTGTGCAAACACACAAACTGAGATCTCATATGGAATATCAGTCTTGACATTGACTTTTCTATTTTCGTCCAGTGTGCCTGCGTCCATTATGATATGACACTAAGCTAACATGTTGGGGGCACTCGACGTGCGTAGGGAATGTAAATACGGGGGCGACCTTGCTACGTGACTCGAGCGCTAAACTAGAGGTTATGCTGATAATTTCTATGATACTTGCATATTTGAGATGTCAACGTATCTGGCTGAAATAAATGTTTAATCGATTGTTTATATAGACGAGTAATGTCTCCAGGGTTCAACACCGCGGGTGAACTATCTCGCACGCGTAATAAACTATCAGTTTCTTTCTACTTACAATACTCAAAGGCCTCGGACTAGTCGGAAAAGCCTGATAAAATTACAGACCCATCTTGCCAAAGGACACTTAGGGGAAACGTTAACTTCACTTTACTTAATGAAAACAATTGGATTAAACTCATTCCACTCACCCGAGTCGACTTTGATAGTGGACTTCATGCTACAGGAATCAGAGTTGTTTATGTAATTCCACAATAGTTAATTTGGGAGGTCGTGAGGGTGATCAAGCGCCAATCAATACGTCGGGCTGGGTCGGTCGGTGTAGAGATCGGAACCGTTCCGGTTTCGCGCATTAGCGGTTTCCCCCGAGGAAGAATTGGAGGAAGTTAACGATCACACATGATACTGTAACGATTGTTACATACAAGCACACTTAACTACAGAATAGCACGAACCGATGACAAACGAGGTTAAAGCAAGGCCCAATGAGATATCTGACGAAAATACAGAAGTTTGGGCTTCCAGTGTGAAGAAATAATGTAAAATTACACTACACAAAAATTACTGTGGACTGAAAAAGAAACAAAGAAGTGAAATAACCGAACAAAATATTGAAAAATGACTTGGTAACTCTGTCAAAAATGACTTGGTAACTCTGTCAAAAAATCCTAAATAGCATCGTAAAAATAAACTTCCATGCTGCAATTTTCCTCATTACCAACGACAGTAATATTTTTTTTTACAAAAAGGATACCTTTTTTATTGTTCTAATGCAATAACCGGACAGATAATTCATAAGTGGGCCAGTGTTCCAAAAATCAATTAAAATTTACATAATATTTACGAAATTACAAGCAGTTTCCGTAGAGAGCAGGATGAAATGAAATGAAATCATTTATTCTTCAATTTAGGCATGTTACATGCACTTATGAATGTCAAAAAACTACCACCGGTTCATAAAATAAACCTCTGCCTCGAGAAGAACCGGCGTAAGAAACTCGGCGAGGTGTCATTTTTTCAAAACAATATACTATGTATATAAAATAACAGTAAAAATAGTACAAAATTCAAATGCTACCTACAGTATGTTTAATACATACATATTTTTTAATACTAAGGACAAAATATTTCTGCGTTAGATTACTTGTGCGGGACGCTATCACTGCCAAACATCCCTATCCATGATGTAATCGTTTATCTTATAATATGCTTTTGAAATAAGTGTCTGTTTCACAATAGATTTAAATTTAGAACCCGTAAGTTCAGTAATGTATCTTGAAATTTTATTGTAGATGGTTAATTGCAAACTCACGAGTGTTAGAGGGGGTCATTTGCACTGGAATGGCCTTGCTTTTTAATCAACTTCGGTTGCGGCCAGTTCTTGGATGAAGGCACTTGAAGCCTTCGGTCCCAATTGTTGGCAATGCCAGCAGTCGTTGAGATGAGTTACCCAAAAGCATGCTGTGTCTTTACCACGAGTTTGCATGACCGTACTCGCTAGCGACTGCGTAAACGATTTAGTATGCCGATTCTTAGTTCTATTGCGTAACCGCCAGAGGCGCTGTACTTTTGCCCATATATACAAATGTTTACGCAGTCGCTAGCGAGTGCGGTCATGTAAACTCATGGTAAAGACACTGTGGCTATCTTAATAATCGCGATCAACTGCATGTATCACCCAAACCAAAGCGAAGGCCCTTACTCTCACTCCACATCGCCCACTAGTGCGTGCGACGCTATTTTGTGGATTGAACGATCCAAGTGCAAAATATATGCTCACATTTTCATTACTGCAGGTGTTAAACTGTCATCGGCACCGGCCGGTCGGTTGAATGCAGGTCCCGGAATGCGGTCTGCGCTCGGTCACGCCGCGCCGCTGTAATAGCCACAGCATCACTATCACTAGGTATAACTATTACGAGTGATCGCGCAGCCGGCGCAGTCAAACGCGGCCTTGGACGTTTAAGGAATTGATTGAGAGTGTAATTAAGCAGACAAATGTCAATCGTGTTGCGAAACCGGAGCGGGTTTCGGGTGATTTGTATACATTCTATTATTTTGGTGGATTTTGTTTGCAGTAAACCTAAATGAGGAATTACGTACAATACAGTACAATACAAATACTCTTTATTGCACATCTAAATAAAAAGGTACGTTCTGCCGCAGTGATCATGGAAGTGGCTGGCAGCAGGATTTGCTGTGTTGACAGCATGTAGGGGATAAATAAAGGTTGTTGTCATAAACATACAACAACGGAAATAGAAGGAACAGAAGAGAGGTAGGGCACAGCAAAATGTCATCTTGCTCGAATTTGGAGCAGCCCAACTGGGGAAGTACCTCCGCCTTGCAGAAGACCACAGCCATAATAACATTATCTACTATACAAGTATGTAGTGTTGTGTTCCTGGAGGTGAGCAAGGTTGCCAGAGCTCCCGAGGATGCACTGTGTTGAGAGCGAGGGACCTAAATTTGTCCCTTCTGTTGTCAACACAGTGCATCCTCAAATTTTATAAAGGGTCGGCAACGCGTACGTGACTCCTTTGGAGTTGCGGGCGTCTATAGGCTGCGGTGGCTGCTTACTATCAGGTGGACCGTAAGCTTGTTTGCCACCGGCGTTGTATAAAAAAAAAGATGAAAAAGAAAGAGTTTTCAGTAAATATTTCGGCTATAGGCGGCGTCCTACATGTTACTTACAAAGAGACAAATGTGATCGTAATATACCAACCGTAACTAAAGGGTCCGATTTTTGCATGTCTTTATATACCTATACTTCTAAAATTGTAATTCGAACAATGTGAAAAAATAAACAACTGATTGATTGATTGATGGATTAAATGACACCGATTAGATTGGGTACGGTTATTTTCCATTAATAAACGAGCGAGTTAATATACCCATTATGACTAATATACAACTACAAACAAACTTGTGCATCTACAAAAGTAAATACTGCATCATAATCTGCGGCAGGTTCAGGCTTTCCAAAATGAATTACAGTAACGAGAATGTTGCAGAATAATTAATGACTTGAGTCGTTTAATAGGTAATTCGAGTTTAATTTCAACTGAAATGTTAGGAATGTGGTCAATTAAGTTATTCTAAACGAGTCGAATCATGTGAAAACGATACATATTAACCGAATAGGTAGTTAGGTGCATAATTTTCCGCATATTCAATCTGGTGGAATACACGTTAATGTATAATTAGATACGCTTTATTAACTATTACGTTTGGCAGGCGTAAGAGCATGAAATCAAACACTATTACCTACTAGCTTAGATATATCCCATATGCATAATACATTATATTCTCTTTATTTATTTATGGCCAAAGTATATTATATTATTATTCTGATGCGGAAAGTAATGCTTACTTAATGGTCCTTATCAGTTAAAAAACGCTCATCTATTTACGCCATTTTCTAAATTGACACGTATCTTGATATTTTCTTAATGTTACTATCTAGAACAGGACTATTGCGACGTTATGTCATAAACTTCAATTGTATTTCTTAGACTTTTCATTAAGAAATATCGTTTCAAACATCAGTCCAAATCGACCATTTTCAAGATAAAAACTTGTTTTTTCCGCTTAAATTCTACTGCACATAATTAAATAAATAAATGGCTATGTTACTATCTAAAACTTTAATAAAATTATCGTAGCCTTTAATAACTAATCTTATGTGACATGTATATTGTTTTAACCTGTTATTGTGTACAATAAAGTGCTTACATACATAACTTTATTGGTATTATCAATACTTTTGTCATAATTTGAAATCAAAATGTTTTAAAACTTATAAGGCCTCTTAAGTTAAGTTCCACCAAGATAATAACTTTAGTGTTTCTCTCAAACAATGTGAGTAAATAATACAAATATTTTGTGAAATACAATTAATTATATAGTACCTGCACAATTTTGACATAAAACGATGATATTTTGGTTTAGCTGGCAGCACTCTTCGATGATTTTTTTCAAATCGATTTAAAATTTAACGCTGGCTTCTTACGACTACATCTGGTATAAGTAATAAATAAACGCCTTTAGTTATTTTGTGCTCAAGTAAACGAAATTACAACTTATTTTAAGGTTTTCATTTATTCTTCCTCTCATCATAGTCATAATTATATAATAACCTAGTCATAGGCAGGTGTTTAATAATATCTTAAAACCGTAAAGGGTTAATCATTATGCTGTTAACTACGATGCTATAACGTATGTAAACAGCAATACCCTAGCTAGGCCGTAAGGTGTTAGCCAGCTAGCGCTTTTAGATTGACTGTATGACACATAAAACCCAAATGTTGCTTAGGAAACTATTGTGGATGCTGAACCGGGTTTATTGCTGGGAACATCAAAGAGGTGTTTAGGCAGGATAATAAAAAGGTTGGTAAATGCCCAGTCAGTAATAAATAAAGGTCATACGAGTATATAATGATGTACTCAACGGCAAATGGCCTTTTGACATAGGTGTTGCTTAGTATATTACCCATAAATACAAACTCCTTTCGCACTTGCACGGATCTGAGAAGCGAGAGTTGCAACAGTATTCGGCACAATTTTTTTTTAATTTTTATTATTTTTTTATTGTAACTTTTATTGCCAGCCTTACAAATGGTATTGAATAGGTACTTCAGTCTGCCATGATCGCATTTACGCTTGACATAAAGCATCCCTTAGTAGCAAGTATGTAAGTACGAGAGGGACGATTATTATATGTCCGATAACTCCATCATGTTGCCAAGGCAATAGGTTACATGATCATGTTTTACGGCCCTAATCGCCCACAAATTAGGACCATGTACATATATCATGCTAGCTGGGTCGGTTAGGGATGAATAGAAGCGCGCCGGGCCGATCTGCCGCCGCCGCGCCGCGCCGTGCCGTGCAGTCTGCGGCCGGCGGAATGCCGGCCCGGCCCGCGACCTGCCTCAACTCTTAAGGAAGGCACGCGGACGGCACACGTGTAATGCAAATGCAAGTGGACCCTTTACAACACTCAAGGCGTGCTGCTGTTCTCTGGAGATTATGTTCATTTGCGGTCTGTCTTTTAATCCACTGGGACGCGCGCCATGGCGCAATTCTTTCTCCATCCTACAGATTCAGATTCATTTATTCACAATGTAAGATTACAGTATAAATTACATGTCAATTTACAAGAATCTCTATTGTGATCGTCAATAACATTAAATAAAACAAAATAAATAAAAAAAAAATGAATAGAATAGCAGTTAAATAATACAATGAGTATGATAAAATTCACCTGAGAGGATCGTCATGAGTATACTAATATTTTTGGTACTATAATTTGTGTTTTGACGTAGCTTGAGTACGTTAGCACCTGCCACTAAGCTGTCATCTCACTACAATACGTAACCTTAAACGTCAAACATGACATAATTTGTACTAAGGTGACAGCAGTCGCAGTCACCATACCCATACCATATAAGTTATGTTAAAATCACAAATGCATAGGAGCGGCACGCATCTTCTTGGATTGAATAATCTACGTCACCGTAATTGCACGGATTGCTAGTTTATAATCTAACTAGCAGTTGTAAGTTTAGTCTAGTTTATATACCTAATCTCACGCGGTGACATATAGAGCCAATGACGTGTCATACCCAATAGACAGTATAATAGATGGTATATATCGTACGATCGCTTATGTCCGATATAAAACATTTGACTCTCTTGCAATTATATGCTTCCTATAGCAAAGGGAAAGGACAAACGCTTTACGAAAAGACATAGTGTTTCCGCCGCATATCTTGGAAATTCTTCGATTACATAATATGACCTCAATATAATCGAAGGGCTTCGTTGAATGGCGTACAGTACCTAAGAGGCGATTTACATGTCAACTACCGGTATGCACAAGAGTCGATTTATTGACTGCTCGTCGGGCGATTACTGTCAAACCCATGCATGTCCTGGAAACTGACAGATTTAAATAATTCGTCGGTGTGAGCAATGTATAGTTACTGTGTTAGGTTAATGTGTATGTGCACCAGTGGCGACGCGTCCATACAACTCGATTCCCACCGGCTTACCTAATTTTCAGCCAGTCCTGTTCCCTTACTACGGCTCGTGAAGAATAAGAAAGGCAAATTATTTCCGGCTTCCCTGTTAATGTTTTTGACGCGCCGCCACTGATGTGCACTAAGGTGTAGTTTGTGCACTTCTTCACAAACTACCTGCACTTCAAAGGGTAAGATAGTAATTACTATAACAATATTTATAATCAACTAGCGACCCGCCCCGGCTTCGCACGGGTGCACTATTTAATGGATGTTATTATACATATAAACAATCACTCTATCTATTAAAAAAACCGCATCAAAATCCGTTGCGTAGTTTTAAAGATTTAAGCATTCATAGGGATATAGAGACAGAGAAAGCGACTTTGTTTTATACTATGTAGTGATTTTATTAACACATTGAACAACTAGTGGTAAAAATGAATAGCGGCATGTTTCGGTACATTTCTAAAATAATACCCGAGAACAAAAAGCTGTGAGTGCCAGAATTTCATACAATCTGTACGCCTTCTTTCTTTCAACAGAGGGGAAACAGTAATTTAAATCTATGCAAATGGTGGGAAAAGATGTTGTTCAATAATTTAAATATTGTTGTTAATTACATACCCAAAGCGTTAGACTAATAGAGATTGCTGTGGACTTACCTGTTATATTTAATTCTTCCAACATATAAAATATAACATTAAGTTAACGGTGGTTGTAGGTACTAATTGCGTGTGGGCGGCTAATAGGCAGCATCTATTACCAATTCAATTCAATTCAATTCTTTATTCATGAACAATATACATTGTGTTTCAAATATTTATAAATAATAGTCATACATAATACAAATTATCCTCTAATATTTAAATAAAGTAAAAATAATAAAAATTACAAATCACTACACTTAACTATAACCAACCAAAAATAATAATGATCGTTGTTAATAGCATAATACGATTTAATAATAGGTATATAATATTTCTTACGTATACGATTTTACACGATATCTATCACTTAGAATGAGGTAAAGCCTACTGGAGATTAACTAATATTGCTACAGCAATATTGTGCAAGGCTATAGCCTAAACTTGTGTACTGCCCTGAAGCCCACCACCCACCCAAATCAGCACGAAATGAGGGCTATCGTTTTTGTGCTCACCAGTTGGCGCCACTGTCGAGTAAGGTCCAGCTGTCAAATTTTTTTATTGGTTATTATGGGCATGAGAACGAAGTTTACGTTTAAATCATATTTAATACCTTAAAACCGTACCGTAAAAATATCCAACATCCCGCATTGTAGCGCGGTCTCGTTTTGTTAGGAAATAAAGGAGGAAATAAGTTTCCGAAAGACAAAACTGTCTCAAAGAACTGACAGTCATTGACCCGTAAATCATATTTGCCATAATCAAGCTCAGGTATTGCAAAATACTTACCATATTGTTCCAATTAGATATTAACCCGCGTAGCGCAACCACAAAGAGTGACATTTGACATTTCGGAGACCTCGCGCTACACTAGCGCCTCTAGCGGCGAATTCATACGCGATAGCCCCCATTACAAGTAAACGAGTATGATGGACTTTTCGGATTAGATATTATCCGTTTACATATACAGTTGCAATGAATGCCCTTTCCGTAAAACTTTCTCACCGAACGCCCAAATCAGCGTCAGCGCAAATAAGGTCTCTGAGCCAATCCACTTCACGCTCATTAAACCGCGCCAACGACGGTCGCATATAATTCGCGACTAAACGAAGAGGTAATGCGCAGAAATGTGAATTGTAACTGCTACATTATATAGATATTTATGTGTGTATATGTATATTAACATGAGTATAATATAAATGAAGACAGTTAACTTTATTCTACAGTTTCAGCAGTAGCATCGAGTCACTGTGCCCGCGCATAGGCCTCCTCTCATCTATCGGATGTCGTGGTCACTATCAAACTCAATAGACGTTTTTAGCACAATTTTACTACTACAATGATCATCTTAACCTAGATCACATGACACTCCAAGTCCTACAAAGTAGTGATAAAGAGTTCCCAAGGCAATGTAATTATTTTTCACATGGGGCAAAATGACATATCGAGATAATAGAGTCGCGAATAACAGTTGACACTAATCCCCCTGCTGCCGACAAAAAGATGTATGAACATTCATCAGTGAAGTTCATACAACATTTTGACAGACAGTGGAGGTAAGTGGTTAATGTAATGGTTAATACAAATTGCGGCGCCGCCGCCGCGCCGGTCGTATTGTTTGACGCGTGCGCGCTCGCTACGCCTATTGTTTGCGACGTAATTACCGCGGGTGCAAGCCAGGGAAGTGCGGCGGGTTTGTATTACAACTGCAGGTTTAGCCAGGGCGTTCGTTTGGGCTAAGGTACTACTAGAAAATCTTAGTGTGCGGTTGTAGTGACGCTTCGCCATCACACCGGCGAAAGATGTTTTCCGTGTGACAATCCTCCCTATGATCGCAATTAATCGGAGACTTGCCGCCCTCATCCGACAGGCACACTTTACCTTCTATGTTATTAATCTTGGCCTCCTTGTAAGCCGCACCATGCATTTTTCGGTACGTGATCGCCGGCCCTATCTCAGAAGTATTCAGCCCAATGCACACTCGTTGTACAAAGTACCCTTGCCAGTGTCGTAGCATACGTAAATGATATCCACCGCTTCGCGCCTGCAGCGCGGCCCGCGAGCTACTTAACAAGCCTCTCTCGCACACCGCTAAAAGAATTACCTTCTCTAACGAGATTACGCCTTTCGCTGAGGCCTTGGGTACTCGTAGCTTCGGCCACAGGAATCATTAACACATATACCGCGGCTTTCTCTGAAAACGGTAAATGTCTGTTCTGCGTCCTGTTTTAGCGGTTATTCCGGTGATTGAGCTAATATACCTATTATGGATTGTGCAAGTACTAAGAGGAGACGTGCGATAACATCATATGGTGTGCATTTCAGACAGAAATTATTTACTTATGTAACGCATTGTGAGATGATTATAAGCTGCTTAGTTATAATACCTTTGTCGCAATGTGCGTGTCCGTCAGCGACATATTTAGATACATAATCGATAATTTAAGCACAAGCATAAATCGTAAGCACTTACCTAACTAAAGACAATAAAAGGTACAATTTAAGTGTGACATTGGAATGCTTAGACAAGAATACACTTCCTTAGTGAAGTTGTAAGCGGAATAGTGTAGAGGCAGTTACAGCAGCATTTACAACCAAGTTACAGCTTCCGTGAAGCGACTCCTGATGGCGCGTAACGAACTTTCGACTTTATACCAACAGAATGAAGCACTTCGGTGTTTTGTCGGAGTCTACTTAAAGCTGAACACCAGGCAGCACCCACAAAAGTATTAATTCATGATCTTCGTAGCGTTTTCCCGGTTGTATTGTAACCTAAAAGAGCTCCACGTCCGTATTGTTAGACACTAGTTTTTATTTATTTATTTATTCACTGTAATTTGATGCATACCCAATAAGCTGTTACATTAATTATAAGTAATTTCATGACACCCTGTAAGGGCACACAATACTCACAATATTAAATCCAGATTTAAAAACTGTCGACTAATACCTTTACAATTACGGGTTTCTCCAGAAATCACGCGAGTTCCCAAGGGGGGGGGGGGGGGGTTGGGTCATGAAAACCTCACAACCGATTACGTCGGGGTGGGGGTACAACCTAGACCTCACCTGTATTTTTTTCCTGTACTTACAAAACCGAGAAATAATATCTACTCATGTAGGAAATTATAAATAATCATTTGGCACGTTAAAAACAGCGAGTCTAATTACGATTTTTGAAATTTTGGAGCGCTTGCATAACACATATACGAAAATAAACACAATATCAAGTAACACAATACCATTTCAGGCTCCTAGAACCTCACCAAAGATCACCAAGGGATACCAAGGGGGGTCTAAAAGTGGGCCTTAAAACCTCACGCGATTTCTGGATAAGCCTCAAATAAGTTATGTGAATCGGCTATACTTCTCTATTATATAGTACTAGCAGCGCCCTGCGGTGTTGCCCGCGGATATAAGGTAGCCTATGTCCTATTCTGATGTCTAAGCTACAATACTGGATAGTTTTATAGAGACCCGTTCAGTAGTTTTTGAGATTAAGCGGAACGTACTATCAGCAAACCCGTCGCTTGACCACCTTAAAGGCGCCTTTTGGTTGCAGTGGGTAACATCTGCCGCGGCTTGTCCGCTTACGTCCACCAATCAAATTTTAGGGGCGGACCAAAACAATCTCTTGTTTTTGTTTTGTAATTTTTGCCAAAGTGTAGACAGTAGTCCAATTAGAATATTTTATTAATTAACTAAATGGTGAAACGTATTTTTATTAGCACTGCCTTTATTTAAACCTGCCTGCCTTTTTTATCGACCTAGATCTCAACATCTCTGCACTGTGTTCTTTTTGAGGTGGGCAATAAAGAGTATTTCTATTGTATTGTATGAAAACCTAGCCTAAGGTAGGCTAGCAACTGATGTATTGTGTTGTGAGTCTTTCGAGGGTCAACAACCGTTAATAGTTCACCTAGTTAGTTATTATATTAAGACAATTTGAAACTGTAAACCGATGTTGTTTCGAGTTCCAACCTTAAGAACTTCTTTGTTGAAGTGCTTTTTTTCCTAATATATGAAGTGCGGACTAGGGTATCATTCGCTTTTTTATCGACCCTACTGCGCCATGACTATATTGACTATACCATAATATTTTTGTCAAAAAACGTATTGTTTACTCATGGCACAGGTCACAGAGAGGTGGTCTCCTCTCATCCGTTTGTAACCCGAACTGTTAGAAAACGGAGATAATATATATTTTGACCTGCTCATGACGATGACGTTGACAACGCAAAATCTAGCCAATAAAACATTTGTTATGCACGTGTTGACGATTGTGATCTCCATCAGAAATTCATATCAGAAAAATGCAACCGAGATAAGTTATACCCTATATCCTTCCTTATAGGGTTCAAGTTCAAAAGTCAGTGGCCGGCCGTTTGGCTCATATAAGATGGTTTGAAAAAGTAGCTGTAGAAATTCTATCGACATGTATTGAATCGAGCTGTCCTATTGTTTAGGCCCGAAACCCTTCCGGGCCCTATTAAGAATTGTGCAACTCAGGCTGGGCGCGGTTAACACTTAGTTTTGTTTTTTATACAACGACGGTGACAAACAGGCGGGTCACCTGATGGTAAGTGGAAACCGCAGCCTATAGCCTCTCGCAACTGCAATGGAGTCACGTGCGCATTGCCGACCCTTTATAAAATTTGAGTATTCACTGTGTTGACAGCAAAAGGGCCAAATTTAGGTTCCTCTGGCAACCTTGCTCACCTTCAGGAACACCACACTAAATACCTGTATAGTAAATTATGGCTCTTGTTCTGGCCTAACTATTCTGTTCTTTTGTGATGAAGACGTTTTGTGATGAAGACACGCCCTCGAAGTTCACTACCTACTAAAGATTGATCGAGTATCGGTGTTATACCTCGGTGCTGTGTGGAACCAGTAAGTATTAAATTTGAGTTTTTTCCCAAACAAGAAAACTAATAAATAACGCGTGAACACACTTGTTAAAGCGATAACCAGGTTTGAAGGGTTTCTCATTTGGATACTTAAGTATGTCGGTCAAATTCAAAACTGTAAGTCTCAGTCTTCGTTCTACAGGCGGTTTAGCAGTTGTTTTAAAGATTAAAATAAACAACATGGTGGTTATAATTGACCCTGACACAGTGCTTGTGAGGGAGGATTTGTTTTTACTCCTACAAGGCGAAGCGACGTGGCCGTGGTCAATGTCCACACATTTAGTTAAAAACGATTATTGCGTGCACTGTGGGCGGGTGCAATTGAATGTGCCAGGGGATGAACATTTACTTGCAGATTTGAACATTCCTAGTGTAATTTTCTTGTTTATAATGAATTCTCTTATGTGGTGTGAGGATTGCGGATTTTGTTTGTATTATCATTATCCACCGGATGAGTGCACAATCTGCAACGAGCTTGTGCAAGTAAGTATATCGTTATTTGTTTGTCGTGCCGGATTAAGACGCATTTTTTTTTACTCAGACATTCAATAAATATACTCACCGGCAGAAAATTTGGCCCAAATTAGAAAAATTCAAATGCTCGCCATACAGAGATGTAACGCGGCCAGCATATTGGGCACCATGCCGCAGGCAGAGTTATTTTCTGCCGGTGAGTGTAATTTTAAATAAGCCTTGAGACCATAACATCCATTTTTTTGAGCCTTATCATACTAGCGAGTTGCGAGCGAGTTTTGTATGAATTGAACCGTAATGGTATTCGTAAAAAGCTCAATTTGATATGAGCAGACAAGTGTCGCAACGACACGACGACATTTACGACGCCCACTCTAAATCGGATCTTCTTGTCTTACAATTACGGTTTAATTTCGCGTACGTTATTGTTTAGTATTGTTTCTCTCCTCGTGTTGCTCTATTATTGGTATATTTTTTGTTGCTTCTGTCTGTGATGATCCGTTAACAGCTTTAAATCTTAATTTTGGCGGTTTAAGCACATCAAAATTAATTTCACATAAAAGGCCAATTCTCCAGTTTGACTACACGATGACAAAATACGATCACATACACGATACGTGGGTAAAAAATAAATTAAAAAAAATACATTTTGAAATACTGATATTAATATTTAATGATTTAAATAACAAAAAAATAAATAAAACTTTGGTCCTACCACACCACCACCCCCGATTCACTGCTGGTCGCGAGCGAACTGCTCTCTGGTGACGGTGGTGGCGGTGGCGGTGGTGACGGAGGCGGTGGTGACCGAGGCGGTGGTGACGGAGTTGGCGGTGGCGATGACGACGACGATGATTGCGATTGTGGCCGCAATAATCGTCGCCGCGGCGATGATGGCCACGGCGAAGATGGCCGCACCGTTGGTCGCCGGAGCGAAGATCGCCGCACCATTGGTCGCCGGGGCGAAGATCGCCGCACCATTGGTCGCCTCGGAGGCGTTACTGTCCTAAAATAATAAATTAAAAATGTAATTAATAATGTTGGCCTGGAAAAGGGTAAAGTTACAAAATTGTCATTCGTGTTCAACACACAAATAAATGCCCTGACCGGGATTCGAACACGAGACCTCTATCTTCGTAAGCAGGGTCATTACCAACTAAGCTAAAACGCGGTCGTTAAGAAATAGCATTTTATTTTATTTTATTCGTATTCAAAACTTAATTAAATAATACTGATCGTCGAAAAACAATTTGAATAGTTATGTGAAATAAAAACATTTATGCTTAATTTTAAGTCTAGTATACAGTGTAAGTCTAGTAAAAAACTAGAAATAAAAACTAGCCGGAAACTACAGTGGCGGACTAGGCGGCAGGAAAAAAACACTAACCTTTCGTCGTTTGATGTTTCGTCTGCATGGCTGGCTTGATCCGCAGGCGCTGGTTGTGGTCTGCGGAAACAAATATATAATACGCTTATTTGCCAGAAATAACACACACTCTTAAAATCATTGCATTAAAGTGAATATAAAAAGAAATAAATGTCTTTGACATCGATCTAGCAAAAAAACACTTACCTTATAAATTTAAAAATCCTCTCCATAAATTTACGAAGCCTGTTCATGATGTTACCCCAGTCCAGTACTCGCGACAAAATGAACTTTCGTTTGACATGTAGACTTCATTGTTTATAATATTAAATTATAATTTGAACAAAGGAATAGTTTGTAAGACCTCAAGCATTAAGTGGGTTGTTTTGATCCTACAAGTGGTGCCTACTCGCAAAAAAAGTCATGAGTTTGGTTCCTCATATCTACTTGCCACTTAGATCAAGGGGCTGTTTTATGAACAGACACTTTAATTTCAGTGTATATTTTGTTTTGGGGCAAAATGGACCCATTTATAGAGGTGGACATGTTCTTAGAGCGCGAAGCATTAATAAATTCAATTTTAAATAATTTAGTTTGGCCTTGGGATGAGACCCATTTCATTGCTAGAGACAGTTGTGCGGGGTGTGGAGCTATTTTAAACGTGGTGATAAGACATTTTTTCGTAGATTTAAGTTTTAGTATAAATTTATTAATATTATTGGACAACGACGAAATGTGGTGTGACGGATGCGGAACGTGCTGTTACGACCACTATTTGCCGGACGAATGTGATGTGTGCTATCGGGTAAGTTCCATACCGACGGTATGGGGTAGACTTTAATCGTCCAAACTTTTTCAACAACAAACAAAAATTACTTGTTCACAGGAATGAGAAGAAAAAGAAAAAAAAATGGCGATATCGGCGATTGCAATTAACCATCCCGCTCTCTACGTAAGCTCCGTACTTTTCATAAATATTTAGCTATAGTCGTTAAGAGTCCTTATCAGTTGAAAAACGCTCATCTATTTACAGGATTTTCTGATTCAATTGACTCGTATCTTGATATTTTCTCAGTGTCACTATCTAGAACAGGACTATTGTGACCTAATGTCATAAATTTTAAATGTATCAAAAAATGGCCATGTTACTATGTAAAACTTTCATAAAATCATCATATTCTTTAATCACTTTATCGGTATTATCAATACTTTTGTCATAATTTGAAATCAAAACATTTTAAAACTTATAAGGCCTCTTAAGCCAATCATTTTATCAAAATAAACCCTACGAATTTGTCTATAACTATTTAGGATCTTCAATTGAGTACAAATTTTTTTCTATCAAGTGAAATTCATCAGGTCTTGTAACTGACTACGATTTTGACTAGACAAGATCCTTATGTTATGTAACATATAATATCTTTTTTAGAATTTAAGACACTATATTCTATGTCTCAGATGGTTTTAAAAAACTCAAAAGTAGTAAAACCCAGCTTTAAAAACCTACTCAACATGCCTGGTGCACCTTTAGCAAAGTGGTTAGGTAGTAAGAACAATACTGCCCTTACTTTCCTTTTCACACCATCAACAATCCGTAAAAAAAAATATCGTTATCTCAAAGCTAGCAGCCGACAAGATATAATGTGTGCTGCACGTGTTGACCATTCGATTGTTACAGCGTGGCGGATTTAAAATTTAGTAACAGATGTTTACCTGAAATAATACGTAGGTAATTATTATACTTTTAATTTTTAGCTCACAATGCAAGGTCAACAATATTTTACCATTCTTACGGCCTACTCAATAAAGTCGCGATTCCTAGCTCTGTTGGCAGGGCTGATAAGACAATAGAACTTTTGTTGTTCAAATTCTTCAATTTCGGCACCGCCTTTGTGTTGTGAAAGAGCCCGCCCGTGTTTATAAAACAAAACTAAGTAATAATGAGTAACTTACAACGAACTTAAAACCAAATATATGCCTCTTTGTCGCACTTGCAAATCTAGCGACAGAGTAGAGCCCTCCTGCTTCCATACAGAGTGCCTACTTAAAACTTCGTATCGTGCCGTCTCTTTCACTCATATAGTGTATAACACGAGAGTGAAAGGGACGGCACGATAAGAAGTTCGGAGTAGGCCCTCAGATTCGGTATTGAAACTCATAGCGAACTGAATTAGTTAAAGTGGCACCAACAAGCATGTCGGACAGGTAACAATAATTACTTTTTAACACATGTTCTGTTTGTTTACTTTAATGGCTAAGCTATTGTAATTCTGATGGTGTGATTAAATGTTGTAAAAAATTTCAAAACACATTTCCTGTATAGATCACTACGCCGTCATTTATCCCGCTGGGGCCAGTGGCTGGGGTGGCTGCCCTGCTTACATGTGTAAGTATAGTAAAGTTTTTATTTAAACACTAATATTTGCCCTAACTTATTATCATCAACAGGCTATATATACTGGTCAGCCAATATGTAATTGTAGATTATTAATCAATCAATCAAGGGATGAAAGCGACCCATTTGACCCGAGATATTTTCACTCGAACGAAGTGAGAGCGCTAAGAGAATATTCTAAGGAAATAGGATGGAAAAAAATGAAAATATTTCTTTATGGTAACAGTGACATAGCAGACGAGGCGCAGCCGCTAGTGGCGCAGCCGCTAGCGGCGCAGCAGCCGCAGCCGTCACTGCCGCCACCGCAAAAGGAGCCGCTGCCACCGCTGCCGGAGGTGCGGAATAAATTATACCGGAAGCTGCTGTTGGTGGAGGAGCGCCGCCCGCCTCTCACGCAGGAGGAGCTCCTCGCTAACCAGCAGCGGTGGCGTGCGGCGGTTGCCGCAACGGAGAGCCGTCGCCACGAATAAAAAAATTGTAAAAACAGAAGCGTTTTTTAATGGAAACACTCACCTGACTTATATGCTTCCCTGGCAAAACTCACATTCACTCGGTAGACAGTGATCGTATACGCATTTGTTGCACTCACTGCACCAAAAAAACGGTTCTTTCACTAAAATATTTGCATTAAGTCCAAAACTTATATCTACAATAAAATGTGGCATATGTGCATTGTCTCCAATTTCTTGTCCACAATAACAATATTTCCTTAATACAAAATGTGTTAGGTCCCACGGCCAAATTAATAGATTATTGATCATAAACATATAGTCATTCCTATCTAGTATTTGGTTCACATTCATAAACAACACCATTTTAAATTAAAACTAAAACAAACTAATAATAAGTATTATAATAACTAACTCTTTCACTCCACTTCCAATGCCTTTCGAGCACACAATGATTTCATACCTATTCGATGGCTTGTGTTCAAAATAGGGCTGTTTATTCTATAAACAAATCTCAGTTTAAAGAACAAACAGCCCTTTATTGTAATAGTCTTACGAGCGGAAATATATTCGTCGGTCGGATCGTATATCCACTCAGGCCTTACACTTAGCGCTACTTCATCAAAATATCAGCAAGTTGGTTTAGTGGGTTGACTCTTTCTATTTGTGACTTATTATTATGCGCCTTGTAGGCGCAAAATAATAACAAAGGTATTTTCCTTATGTTCCTAAAGTCTAAAGTGTCTGGAGCTTATCTAGATTTCCTAAAGTTTTTCTTAAGCTTATTGAAGCGCTACAGATCTGAAGGATAGGGTTCTAACTATAGGGAAAGAAAATAAATCAAACAAATATTCGCGAGAAAACTAAAATAAACAAAGTGCATTTATTTCATAAAAAAAATGATTTTACTCGAAACTGACTATTTATTTCAGGGTTTAGTTTAGGTGCTTGTAAAAGTTGACAATTGTTGGGCACCAGGTATTTGTCAAGCATCGGTTGTTTGTCATCACCCAAACCATTTTTCAGGATGGGGGACCATAGTTTTGCCAAGTCTCCGTTGATATTTGGACCAAATCAATGTGAAACGGTATTGGGCGGCGCCACTAGAGTGTGCCTAGCTCACTTACCATACTGGATGAATATATTAATAACTGAAATGTAATTAGCTGATTGAAATAAAGATCTGAGCTATTGGGAAGGGTGTGTAAAGTAAACAAATGGTTAGAGTTTAAGTCAATGTAAATTTATTAATTGATATTATTTGGAATTTAATCGAAGCTCTTGATTATTTAACCGAATATGACTAGTGGTAGCCTTATTTGGTGTCTACTTTGCTTGACCTAGGCCAAATTTAGAGGGAAAAGCTAGTAGACACAACGAAAAACCCTCTTGCCTGTATCCTAAATACACAAAATAATTAACTACACAAGTAAGTGAACAATAAATTATAACATTAGGCTCACTAGCGTAACTATTGGTACACAAAACATTTGTACTACAAAAGACAATATATTTCTGATACACAAAACATAAATACACCCAAGGAAATATAAAAATTAATAAAGAATTAATAAAGAATGACATAAAAGTAAGATATATTGAGAACGAAGCACTGTATTATAATAGAGCACTAATGAAACCAGTAAGGAATCTAATATAACGTAATATAAAGCTAATTTAGTTTAAATTACAATGCTACACAACATATTTTGACTAAGTTTAATATTTCGTTAGTGCTCCATTGGCGGCAATAACCGCGTCGCATCTGCTACGCATGGATGCAACGAGGTTCTCGCACAGGTTCGTGCCGCGGAACGAATCCCACACTTGTTCGACATGTGCGACAAGTGCAGGCTTGGTCCTCTCGGATCTCGTGTCCCACCGTTGGACCATTATAGCCCATAAGTTTTCGATGGGGTTGAGATCCGGGGAGCGCGAGGGCCACGGTATAGTCCGTAGATCGGGCTGCTGTTCGATCCATCGTTGCACCAGGTGACATTTGTGTATCGGGCAGTTGTCATGAATGAAGACTATTTCAGGCATGACTTCCTGCGGATACACAATCCTCACCGTCGGCAACATGGTGTCTCGCAGCACCTCCAAATAACTCGCACCGTTGGCCCTCTCAGGTATAAATACCAACTCTCCAGGACCAGCTGCACTCATCCACGCCCACATGTTTGCAACGACCCTTCCCGACTCCAAGCATGGGATAACATTCCTTGGCTCGTACCGCGTATTGTTCACGCGCCATAAATTCACACGACCTATCTGGCTTGATTTAAAAGATTTTTCGTCGGAAAATATGGCGCGTGAAAAATCAAAGTCCCTAAAAGCTCGAGCAAAGCGGACTCGTGCTTCTTTGTGATGTTCAGTCAGCACAATTTTTTTTGCCGGCTTCCGGTGGTTAATGCCCGCCCGGCGCAGAGCATTCCTGATCGTCTGCTGGGTGCAATTATGCTCATCGGCGAAGTGGCGCGTAGGAGTGAACGGATGCTCCTCGTAAGTAGCAACCATTCGTTCCAAACTCTGATCACCGATGAGGCGCGGCTGCGGCGGACGGGGCCGGGTCTCGATGGTCCCTTCGTCGTCGTAGCGACGAAGCCATAGACGAACCGTATTTCTCTAAACAATACAATAATCATTAAAAGGCGTTACAAGATTAATTTTCACAAAAATAACAGTCTATTTGTAAGTTCTGTTTTTTCGCGAACGTTTTTCGATCACTAAATAAGAAAGCCAAAGTGAATCCTGAAATTTTATAAAGGGTCGGCAACGCGCACGTGACTCTTTTGGAGTTGCGAGCGTCTTAATAATTTCGCACCCGACAGCAGACGGCAACAACAAGTTCCATCGCACACAAAATTGAACCGTAATTGTAAGATAAAATGTCCCAATTTAGAGTGAGCGGCGTAAGTGACGTCGTGCCGTTGCGAGTTTGCGACACTTGTGAGGAATTATACCTTGATGTTGTGGTATCCGCTTACCGTCAGGTGGACCGTTGCCACCATCGTAGTATAAAAAAAAACAGTCTAATCCATAAAATAAATTAATTTATAATTACTTACCGTAACGTGTAGTTCTTCCGAGATTTGCGTAATATTAAAGCCTTCGTCACGTAAATAAATTATCCTACTTCGCTCCATAGCTGTTAGATTTCGGCGAGAAATCATATTATTAAATAAAATGTTAACTGCGGTGAAAGACGGTGTTTGACTGTGAAGCGCAAAGTGCAAACTAGCCAAATCACGTTAAAGTTGAAAGGATAACAAAATTACACCCCCTTTTTTTTGGGCAGTATTTAAAACAATAGAACCTTTTTTACAAAAAAGGGACCTTGTTTCTAATTGGTCAACAAATTATGGGGAGTGGTTAGTCAGAATCGGCGCTGCCATGCGAAACTGTTTTCGAAGTGGTCATGCCTGGTCTTTGGCGATAGTACATCCGCACAAACTTTCACGTTTATAATATTATTAGGATTACATGTTTACCGAAAGCAACTCTCTGACCATCTGACCTTTCAACCAAGTGGGAAAACTGGACTTTGTCGGGATTACAAAACAGCGATACCTACCTAAAATTATTGTAAGACCTTTTCAACCTATGTTTACAAATAAACAATTTTGATTTTTTTTTTGAATTTTGAATTACAGCGGTTTCCTCGGTATGTTCTCCCTTAGCAGTAACTCTTTAATTCTAACCACAGTATTAACTGTACCAGTATAAATGAAGTAGAGCCCTCAAAGTCATCCGCCACTCAACTCGCCGATCGACTGCGACATAATGGATTCAATTTAAATGCAAATGCGACAAGCTATCGCAGCTAAGTCTATTTAGTGCGGCATTTCGTGTAACAATACGATATATTGCATGCACTCCAGACACGTAGGAATCAGCAGAAGTGTAAGGGAGCGCATGCAGAACAAATATATGTTGCGAATGCTATGCGAATTGTTGAAACAAACTGACCTTTACGTAACGCTGTACTACTACAGCCAATACATAGCTGTTGAAAATGGAGAGTTATTCGCTTATAAATAAATGGTTAACGTTTAGACATTTGTCAGATAGCTACGGAGAAGCTATTGAATACTAAGTACTTTTAGGAAGCTTGTATGTATCACCTTATACAAATGTAGTCGCCGGCGGGTGTTTCATTAATTCATTATTTATTTATTTAATAGGCACGCAAAACAGATGACATTTATTACATGTGGAAAAGTTGATAATTCGAAGGTTCTGGTTGGGAATGTCATCCAAAGCATGCATGCGCAGCATGATTACAATAAACATAATTGAGCGAAACCTATCCTAAAGTACATAGCACACAACAATATACTGAGCATATACAATAGCTTTCCTGTTACAAACAACTGGTATGACAAAATGCAACAAGTTAGAAAGTTAAAATTTATACCACTTGAGGGCTGGAGAAAGATTTTTTTTAAGAAAATGTTCAGATATTTAAACGTTTCCTAATCATACTTATATTGAAAGGCTACCCTTAGGCTGCCCTTCCACCGGAGCTATGCTATGCTATGCAGCTGTGTTGCGACGCTTTCTGTTTCAACCAGTGCTACGCTATGTGAACATGATTGGTGGATATCAACGCATCCATAGCAACGTAGCATATTACGACGACCGGTTTAGCCTAGTGGGTAGTGCACCTGCCTGTGAAACTGACGGTCCTGGGTTCGAATCCCGGTCAGGGCAAATATTTGTGTGATGAGCATCAATATTTGTTTCTGAGTCTTGGATGTTTCTATGTATTTAAGTATTTATTAAATATATCGTCGTCTAGTACCCATAACACAAGCCTTCTTGAGCTTACTGTGGGGCTAGTTCGATTTGTGTAAGATTGTCCTCTAATATTTATTTATTTATTAGCATATCTCTGATGGAAAGGCACCCTTACTTTCATATAGAAATAGAACTAAATAGCTGCCCGCCCCGGCTTCGTACGGGGTATTGTAGAAATCTTACCTTTACAAAATAATACCTTTGCCCACTCTACTGTCTTGTCTCATTCACTCGCTGTTTATATGGTGAATTTTTGAACCAAATGTTTCACTTTCCTACTTATCTTGTCAGATTACAAAGTTTACTAACACTACAGTAAAATAATTCCGTGATTAGATTTGTATTCAATTCAAAGTGTATGTCGATCTGAAAATAAGGTCTTACCAGGAGGGCTAGCACAACTACCGCTGCTACGCGACGCGAGTAGAGAAAAATCTACCCTCCTCTTTCAAACACGCACAGTTCGAGCGAGACAGGAATCGCTGAGTCGCGCGAGATACGATTTGTCAGCAAGTTGTGCTAGCATAGCAGAATTGATAGACACGAAAGTTGTCACGTAGTGAATAGGAAACAGATCCTCCGTGTCCACAACTCCACATTACAATTAGGCGCAGGAGTGTTTATCTATCCGTTCCGTTACTCGCCGTGTCGGGCTCCATTGTCTCGCGTCACGGATCATCGCGCGGCCAAGGTCTTTGCGTCATTTTATGACATTGGTTTTTCTCAAAAGAACCAATTTTGTTACAAATTGTTTTATGCGTGAGCCGTGAACACCTCTGAATAAAAAATGTAGATCGTTTCCGAGCCAGCGCTCGGAAACGATCTACCATCACCATTGAGGATCCCTATAATTGTCTTACATCCGCTGGAATATAAGACAATTATAGGGATCCTTAATGGGATATCCGTAGATATTTATGAGGGGTACACACAAAAATTCACGCCTGTATTCCCAAAAGGGGTAGGCAGAGCACATGAAATTCAATTCCAGTGCCACATTTAGCAATTGTAGGTTTAAAAAACACACTACAAACCCGGTTCCCATAGTCGACTCTTTGGCACCCACGGGAAGCAACGGTCGGTTTATTAGAGTAAACCGAGGCAATAAATTGCAAAACCGATCCTTCAGCTTTCGTTAGGCTTTTATAAGGTAAGCCAAAGGTTGACCGTCAGTCGAATTACATCTGTGATGAAAGTTAACGAACCAACCCAACTAAACTGAGTACATCTCGTGATCAACACACCTGTCATACATATATCAACATACAAGAATTTAGTTTACGGCGGTGGTTTTTGACCACACGTGTCATATTAGTCCCTTAAAGTTTCTTAAAATATATAAATATCCGCGATAAAATATTATTTTCACACCTGCTATTCAAAAAAGAGTAATTGTTGCCCTCGAATGACGCATCAAAGTCGTGCTTCTCTTCCCTCATTTGACGGTAACAATGACTCTTTTCCTCATAGGCGCGAAAAGCAGTAGGTGCCACTTGGTAGCAAAATTATTTTACGTCTTGGGCGCAAACACTTGAATACCTCGCTACGCTCAAGATTCTAGAATAGAATCCCTCGCTACGCTAAGGACTCAATATACCGCCTTCGCCGTAAATATATCATTTTGCTCCGTTGAGACACAATCTTACTATTTAGTGAAGTGTAATCAGTAGCCATTAGCTAAGTACGGTGAATACAGCCGAGCCGACTCATATATTTTCATAAAGTATTGCCCTGTCGAATAGCCCGCTAGTACAGCGTGACAGCGGGAGCGGGTTAACCTTGCGATATTGAGTAGACGGTCGCCATTTCAATATTGGCGGCAGGAAATTATTATTTGCGATCAGACATCATAGTAGTGCCTAGTTATATTATTTTTTCTAGGATAAAGTACATATAGGTATGTAGTTGTTTTTTAACCTGACTGTGGCTTCATAGGCCGGGCCCAATAAAGCGATAGGAGTGCTCGGTTGGAGAGTAGCCTGGGGAAATCCAGGGGAGAACCTCCGACATGACCACGTGTGATTACATCGTCCGGGTGTAAGCGCAGCGTTCCATCTTTCGATGGACGCTATGATTACGTCGTCCGGAGGTATGTAGTGTTGTGTTCCTGGAGGTGAACGAGATTACCAGAGCTCCGGAGGATGCACTGTGTTGAGAACGAGGGACTTTAATTTGTCCATTCTGCTGTCAATACAGTGAATCCTCAAGTTTTATAAAGGGTCGACAACGCGCACGTGAGTCCTATGGAGTTGCGGGCGTCTATAGGCTGCGGTGTCCGCTTACCATCAGATGGACCGTACGCTTGTTTGCCACCGACGTTGTATAGAAAAAAAAATAAGATTCAAAATCAAACTCAAACATTTATTCTGCAAATAGGCCACAAGGGCACTTTTACATGTCAAAATATTAATTTACAATTTAAGAAAGTCTGACTATAATATGTAATACATTTTTCATGTCAAAATATTAATTTACAGTTCAAGAAGGAATAATAATTTCGAGTTTACAATTGTAACAAAATTAATGTCATACAGTGAAGATTCTTTCCCTATGGTCGAATCTGGTATAGAAGGAAAGTGAAGTGGTATATCAGTTAAAATTGACACAATCATGATGACGATCATAAGATTGGTTGCTTGATTGGCTCACAAGATTGGCGTCAATAGCTCTCTATTATTAAATCTACGTATTTTACCCGGCCCTTATTCACTTTCTTGTTAGTGCGAGAAGCTTATTTTGCTAACCACACCTCCAACTTTCACTGGTATTTTTTCTGAACATTTTATTAAAGTTATTGTGTATTTTATATTGAAAAGCGTGCCTATTAATGTTGGATACAACACAACAAACTACTTATGGAATTGTATCCTAAAACGTGTTCGTTTTGAAATGAATTGGTTACAGCTTTATGAACGGGACATATTGTTTATTGTTAAACGTACATTGTTGCTGTAAATACAATCAAGATATTGATACTTAAAAACGAATACTTGAGATTGTGCAGTGTGATAAGGTGGCCGAGGTCAGCGTGAACCACTTGGGCATCGGGCTCAACTGATGAACTGGGACCGAGAGGTCCTGGTCAATAATTTTAGATTCCAACGGTACATTGATTCGGGCCCTTATCATAAGTAAGATTGTAGATAAGTAATGTGTGCTCCTATAAAATAATAATATACAATGTTGGATATATACAGGAAAGGGTATCTACATATAATATACATATAAACAATAGATTGGAGACACAGGAAGAGACGACAATAGAGAGATCTCTCAGGGACCGAAGTCCGATGAGAGTTGGTTGGAAGTTATATTTATGCAATTGACTTAAGAAACTTCGATAGCGCGATGCAGAACATGTCAGATTTGACAGTTGACAGGAGTGACGCCACTAGATCATGAAACTATTTATAATTGATTCAGAAAGTAATGGCATTTAGCAATTTTTAGCAGCTGATTATGTTTTGCATAAGTAATGCCGCGATGTGGTGTCTGTGTCAGCGCGACCGAGCCGGAACCGGCCGCCGACACGTCCGTCAGTGTCCATTGCAAAATGACCGTCAATCATCTAATAACAACGGTCGTTGCACTCGTGTGTCACAAAGGCGATTTGGAGACGTCCGAGTTGGGGTTTTTAGCAAGTCGCGGATGAGACTAACTCCGAACACGGCCGACTGACGTGAACATGAAGAGGCCTTTACTCGACAGTGGGGTAATACAGGCTGAGATTGCTATTTCAGGCTCAGTCCGTTTTGACTATAGGAATAACTATTATAGTCTGAGAAAATAAATAATCAGGGGAAATGATTTATGCACTTTTGAAAATTGGTACAGTTATACCTTGCAGTATCCGGTTGTATTTTATCTTCATCAACCATAAATTTCCCAACGCGAATGGAAATGTTTCACATAAGTAAGTCCGTGCGTTTTATCTGTGATTTTACGACTTGACATTCAGCAGTTACGAGTCTCTCCGTGGGCTCTCGTCGTCTTTATTCATGTGCATTTGAATAAAAACATTTCGAAACCACATAAAGATCGAAAGTGAGAGTGTATAAGAATAGAAGGCGACAGTGGAATCGGACAACAAGATATTTCTTTGAAAACATGTACGTATAAATAGGTACACAAATTATTCATATGTATGATATAATCATTATAATATACTTGGTGAACAAAACAAATGGCTCGATTTAAGAACTAGCAGAACAATCCGTTTCAGAATTACAATGACATACCATCGTGGTCGATAAAATTAGAAATTTATAGTGCAAATTGAAAAATATTTTTAAGAGAAAAATAAAACCTGAATCAAGAAAAATCGTAATAAAAGTAATAAAAAATTTCTGTGAAAATTTCCTTTTTGGTACAAGCTTTTATTGCCGACTGTACTTTTATTTCAGTCATAAACTACTCTTTGAGACGGTGTCAAACACGACGGGTTTATCTTGTGAAGTTGCTATGGCCACCTTCTGTCTCCTTAATCAGATCAGCTCGGTGGTACCATAATATTGCATTGTCACCGAACTTACATAAGTAAGCCATAGCGCAATTGGATACCGGCAAATTGTTGAAAAAAGGATTTGCAAATATTGAATAAATGTTACATAAAAGTGCAAGTTAAATAAAAGATTGTAAAAAGTAAAAAATAATTGCTTATACTCATATTTTTAATTAGGCCAAGTAAACTGACAGATGTCACCATGAATATTTCGTAATTTAGACATTATTTCACAAGACTATACATGAAAATACATGTAGCCGGTGATATAAGGGTGACTTTAATTCATAAAAAGTACTGTACTTTAACGATTATGGGATAATCACGTCCGAATGTGCGCCCCTAAACAGTCTAATTAAAAACATGAGTTTAACTTCTAATAGCTCAATATGAAACTTTAGGCTCTTATTGAACAATTTATGTATAAGTCTCATATTGAGCTATTAGAAGTTCAGATATTGTTTTACTATTTAGTGTTTTTTTGTTTGAAGTCGGTTTCTTTTAAAAGTTTTTTTATTACGTTTCAATTTTTTTACTGAATCATTTACTCATTACAATAAGCTCAAATGTGACTAAGCTAACATTGCTTTATTACGGAGTTAACTTACCTACCTTGCGGATTGAATAAGGCCCGGTTTTATAAAGATCCGTTAGACCTTATGTTGGTTTGTTATGTCAAAAAATATACTGAAATTTGATCTGACATTTGGTCTAACGGATCTTTATAAAACCCGGCCTAAATCAGGTTGTTGGTAACGTTAGTACTTCAGTTCAGTACCATTTAAATTACCTTCGTCATAGTCGCTTCAGTATGTTGATCGAAATTCCTTAGAGCTAACCATAAATTAGGAGTTTTGGATGATTATCCGTGGTCTTCTACATCAGTTCCTGTTCACCAAATGCTACTTTCTGAATACATATGTTGCAAATGCTTGATTTGTTACCGAAAATACTAAAAGTGCTAGAGATTAATAGGCTAATTCTTCATGGATCTCATCATCAGAACTGGATTCTGGTAACCACCCGCGAGGTCGTGTCGGAGGTTTCCCTTGGATTTTCCCCGGGCTTCTCTCCAACCGCGCACGCCTCTATCGCTTTATTGAGCCCGGCCTATAAAGCCACAGCAAGGTTAAAAAAAGGTAATTTTCCAAATCTGTTCATAAACGACGGAGTTCTGAGTTAACAGACATAAAAAAGAGCATACAACCAAATTGAGAACCTCCTGCTTTCTTTGAAGTCGGTTAATATTAAAAAGTAGCTATGGACATGTCTGCTTCCCTTTTGTATAAATTTTATGAAACTTAAAATTCCAGAATATTGCCACTAACTCCTTCGATTTGCTCACGCTTTATACATATGGGAAATGGCCGTGCGCCACAAACATGCCGTGCGTGAGTAAAATTGTAAAGTTATACAGTTATATTATTGCCACAAAACAAGGTGAATTTCCATGAAAAATCCATTAAACTACGTCTCTTGTATTTGTATAATTTCACAGTGCAGCATATAGACTTAATGCAATTAAGTGAATAGATAAATACTAGTGTCCGACCGAAATTTCGGTTTCGGTTTCGGTTTCGGCCAGTTTCGGCCAAAAAATCAAGTTTCGGCCCGAGTTTCGGTTTCGGCCAAAAACGGCCGAACCTTTCGGCCGCGCCGAAACTTACAACATCGTACCTTCGGGTCGCGCTCGGCTAACGTCGGGCGCGCTCGGCACGGCTGGCAATATGGCGTCGCTCGCCTGACTCCGCCGGCCGACTTATTTTATACCACCATTAAATCGCTAACTTTGTGTTACAAATAATGTATTTTTTTCACTTTATTTATAGGGTAGTTAAATTTTCAAATAGAACCTCTGTAACTGTGCTGAAATTTCATTCATAAATCTTTGAAAGTAGAAACCTGTAATTATAGGTCGGCGAGATATTAATTTTAGAAAAAAACTTACTAACATTTTTTCGACTTTTTAAGGACTTTTTTTTTATAAAAGGTTCGGTTTCGGTTTCGGCCGAAACTACAATGAAACCGAACCTTCGGTTTCGGTTTCGGTTTCGGCAAAATAACATGTTTCGGTCGGTCACTAATAAATACACAACAAATAACTAACGTTAGTCGAACACTGTTAAACTTAATGTGCCCTCCCGTCTCGGCTGGTCAGCGCCTAAATAGCGGAAACCCGCGTGGCGAGTACCTACCGCGCCTAGACTCCTCGTTGCATGTAAAACATTTGTATAGCGATTTGGCCACTTTCTGATTCCGTATCTGTTCGATACAATACATCGCATATAGATTTTTTTTGTATCGAGTGTATTAAGTTCGTATAACTCGTTTAGGTAAACGAAATCATCTTTATTTCGTATAGGTTACAACAGAATACAGAGGGAGAATATGATTATTAATTACAAGTTATGCACAGCTAGTGAAACCATAAGTTTAATGGCGACTTTAGTGGTTATACCAGCTACGCCATGACTTTCGGCCTATCTTGTTTCACACCATAATTTAAGCGAATCTCTCTAATCGATCTGCGTACCAAAACAGGTTTCAAACTACGAAACAAGTAGAACCTTTTGTCTTGTCAAGTCTCAAGACAAGAATTCAGTTCGGGATAACACTGTATAAGCATTAAAATTATAGACTACTCTATATATTATCCTGCTTCTTTATCGCGTTATGTTATCCTACTATAATATTATAAATTTATAAACGCGAAAGTTTATTTATTTATTTATTTAAACTTTATTGCACAAAATACAGAAATTGTACAAATGGCAAAAGTTTAGATGTTTGTTACTCAGTCACGCAAAAACGGCTGACCGGATTATGATGGAACTTGCTATACAAAGAGTAAATAGCCCCGATTAACATGTAAGGATACTTTTTATCCCGAAAACTACTTCGAAGCGATGAAATAGGGAGTGGAAGTTTACGCGGACGAAGTCGAGGGCAAAAGCTAGTATATCATATGTATGTGTAGAATATGTTGTATATCATATGTGTATCTAGTAGTGTAGTATTACCACAAGGGTTACCACGGTAGCTCAGTTGGTTAAGAGCAATGGTCGGATTCCAGTGGCCGTAGGTTCAAATCCCACCTGTGGCGATTAATTTATCCGTTTTTCACTTTGATTGAAAATGATATAATATGTCTCGTCTCGTTTTACTTGTAGGTCAGTCCGTAGAATATTTCTACGTTGCAAAAGGTGTTGTAGGAAACGTTGTTTTTTTTTTTTAAATTGTATATATGGATACGACTGAGTAAATATCAAAAATATAGCACGAGATATCTCGGGACAACTTTTGCCAGCTACAAAACCTCGAAATTTTTGGACTTTTTTCGGTTTCTCGCATATATATTTTATACGATGCATCCTAGCTTATAGGTACTTATTAGCAAATTAAAGAACATGAAATTTTGCCTTTTACAACGTAGCCCTCGGCCTCGGCTTGGAGCGTCTACCGGCTGGCCTATTGAGTTATATATTTTATTATTTTTCACCAACGACATTAATCACAAGTGGAGTGACTGCGAATAAAACCTCTTTGCGAATATACGACTAAAGTAAAGGCCTTATGAATTTATAAAAGTTGACGAAATCTATTTTAGCCAAAATGCCTTTAAAACTTGTTTTATTTTATCTATCATTTGTACATTTGAGAAAGGGACAAAACACATTTTAGTTAGCGGAGGTTTGTTTATTTTTATGAATTTGTGCATGCACTTGTGGTTGGATCTGAGGGTTACTATGACGATAATCTTAATATCCAGAGGAGCAGTACTTATCAGAAATCGTTTTAGGAACCTTGAAAAGATGTGTCAATTCGCACTTTAGTAATTAAATGCATTTTAACTAGTCACAATCACACGATAGGAAATAATAACGAAATGAAAATTTCAGTTGTGAAATTGATGCTTTCTTTGTAAAGTTTACTGACCTAGAACTGATTTACACAATTATTTATTTAACTTGATAAGGTCACAACAAATACGCGGCGTTATCAAAGTTCAACAGTGCAATGCTAAAGATATAATTATTAATTGTATGCTTTAACAAAGCTATCAGTGACAATGATTCATGTATAGGTATTGGTGCATTGGCACCAATAAAGAAACCCATTAGATTTCTCCAGTGAGAGTAGTTTTCGAGTGCGGAGTGGACGTATTTTAATTTTTGCGTGAATAGTTATTTATTTATTTAATAATTAATGTCTATTTGTGAGTTAATATGACAGACCCGCGCATATCAAATCAGGAAACCGCGAACTCTGAAGCGGATGACTGGCGTTTAGGTGTGACAAGTGAAGCTCGGAGGCAGTTTGTGGATGCACTGTAAGTTGTATACATACTTGTCTGTATTTGTCAACTCGCTGTCTCTTTTCTCCTGCTTAAGGCAAGGCCCATTCAGAGATCTGACGAAAATACTAAAGTTTGAGCTTCCAGTGTGAAGAAATAATTACACTAAACAAAAATTACTGTGGACTGAAAAAGAAACGTATTATCATAAAAATAAACTTTCCTGCTGCAGATTTCGTAACTATCAATTACAGTGATATGTAAGAATGTAGAATAAGCTGGCAATTACTCCACCGACAAGAGCCAAGCTCTTAAATATTATGATGATGATGAGTTCCCGATATTTCGGCACTGTTGCAAGCGCCATTATCAAGGATTAACACACATATCCCGTTTCAAATCGTAATTCTAATGTAAATGACCATGTAAGCTTGAAATCTTATACAGTGATATGTTTTTTTTTACAAAAAGGATAGTTTTTTATCTATTCATATTAATTTTTTTATTCTTTATATTCTTTATTTTTAACGCAAATACCGGAGAGATTATTTTAAAAGTGTTCCAGTATTCAATCAATTAAAATGTACAAAATATTTACGAATTTACGCGCAGAGCTTCCTTAGAGCGGGATGGTTAATCGAAAACTCACGCGTATTAGAGGGGGTCATTTGCACTGGAATGGCCTTGCCTTGCCCGTATCGTGAGTCTCGCTCACACACACGGCTTTGCCTATGAGCTTAAGAAAGATAAATTGCATGAACCAAGTAGTATATTTAATAGTTCATTATAGGGAATTTACACTATTCCATTGATATAGCTAGCCGATCTTAAAGATTTAAGGATTATATAATAAACACGATTTTACTCCATGCAATAATAATTTATTTCATTCCAATCAAAAACCGATATAACAATTTTCGCGCGCAAATGCTCACTAGCTTGACTTGACACACTTCATAAGATGTTAAACTTTTCATGGCGCATGAATATTATTTGCATCACAAAAATAACATATATTTTCAGTTTCATTTAAAGTCATTCATAATGAAGTGACTGATGGAGTGCCATTTCAATTAAAATATTTCACAAAACAATTATAATTTCAGAATAAATCTTCCAGTAATAGACTTGTAATAATACATATAAATATAATTTGAATATAATTTCTCGACGTACTTATTCTTAACGCAAGTTCCCCATTTCACCATACTCATTGATAAACCAAATTAGCTTGGAGTAAGGGAGTGCCTCTATGAGAGAAATGCAATTAAAATAGATATAAATAGACACTTCCAGAATAATATCCTCTTTAGGTAATCATAATCGTAGTGTACAATATTACAATGCGATATATCGAATCTTGTTCTATTTCCGCATTTGTATTTGTGATGCGATGACCTGTCCGAACTCGGCTCATTATTTATGAGTACCTACCTAATATTTAACTAGTGTCTCCTTGAGCTGCAGACCTCTCGATCATTTTTTTACATTTCCTACCCCCGTGGCTCCGCCATTTTGAAAGAATCCAAAAACTAACTCGACAGAAAAATGAAACCATAAGGGTTCCTTTTTTACCATTTTGGTACGGAACCCTAAAAATAGAGAAATGCGACCTGTAGAGCAAAACAACCGGATGGACATCCGGAATACCGCCAGACATCGACATACGACAAAGTTTTTGTTCTAGCTGAAAAGGAGACCTTCGCTTCACTCTGTCAAAAATACGGATGATTTTGATTTCTCTCAAAGAGAAACTCATCATGATAAGTTGATAATGATAACTCTTAAGAACAATGTAGAGAGTGTAGTACGGCAACAGCTGTTGTGTGTGTGTGTGTGTTGTTATCATAATCAAGGTTGAGTTTCCATAATCTTATCAAGCGAATGTCAAACGGCGTGACCTCTAGTGCACCTCTAGGTCTCTTTTATGGACGTCGCTTGGATGACATAAGTAGACTATTGAAAATGCAGCTATAGAGCGTTTGCGGTTAGAAGACCCTTTTGGTTCATACTTAGTTGAAAAAACAAAAGACGTCCCTCCTGTGGCCAATAGTTAACGGCTTATGTGCATGGGAGACACTGTTTATGCGAGATACTGGTCCAATCCAAAATTAAGCTTTGTAGCCCTTAACTTTTGGTATGTCCACAGAAAAGATGCGAACCTAAATCTGCGTAAGACCCTTTTGCCCCATATGTGAAATGACAAATAAAGTGATGTGGCTAAAGCGAATCGATTAGCATATTAAATTAACGGATTATTAATTAGCGATTTCGACGAGAGACCAGAATCGATTTATAATATGATTATTGTTTTCAAACAAATACAACGAGAGAAAGTCGCAAAAGACACAGTAAGCCCGCAAGACAACGGCGAGCTGCGCATTGACATTTTATTAATGCCAAATATTGTATCGTTCAGAAACCATTTTCAAATAGATCTATTACCGATTCACTCGCAAACTTTTAAGGCCCCGCCAGATTGAGTGCGATAGCGGGGCAGGCGCAGTTTGAGCGCAGGCCCGCGCTGATCTGAATGCACGGCACGTTATGTTATGAGCTATGTAACACTGGCCAAGTGCGGGCCCGCGCGGCTACCGCGCGGTTCGAGCGCGAGTCGGTGTGACAGCTTAACGGGCCGCGCATTCATTCAGATCAGCGCGAGCCCGCGCCCAAGTTGCGCCCGCGTCGCGCTCAATGTGGCTTATTAACAATGACGCTGGTTACTACCATGGTCATTTAAGAAAAAAAAAGATAAGTGCGATTCGGACTCGACCGGTTAATGAATATTTTATTTTTCGGTTCTATAAAACGTGCAAGTTTACGTTATGTGGGTGCTGCTATGGGTCAAAAATGACTTCTTACAGCAGACGCTCTGCAGTTTGATTGGTAGATGTAACTTCAGCGCTGGCCATTCAGTGTTACGAATACTGAACAAACGATTGTTCACTATACAGTCTAAGATTTAAATTACTTTTCTATTAGGCATTGCTGTTTGCAGTATTCATATAAACTTAGGTAACATTGCCCATTAGAAATTCTACTTTTACACTCATGTAATAGTTTCACACTGTCTAAAAATCGTATGTTTGAATACGTCAGTGTCAAACTTAAAAGTAATCGTACAAGAATATGGGTGCATGCAAGCTACTCAAAAATATGTCCCATGGATCTTATGTTGGCGCATTAAGTATTCGGTACATATTTATTAGAGGATTCATTCGATACATATTTTTACACTTTATCAATCGAAATTTAAAGAGCAAATGGACATTGCCCATCAATATGTATTTGTTATAATTTCAGGAAGAGGGCTGCTTTAGCACACGGAGGGTCGCCGGAAGATGCTGCGCGGCGAGCTGCGCGGCGAGCTGCGCGGACGGAGCGCGACGCGTTCGCCAGCGCCGGCTCCCGCGCAGGGTACCTGACGCGGCTGGCGCGGGAGATGATTGAACTGAGGAACGTGAACCATGTAACGGCGGGCTAGCACTGCTTGCTGCAGAACGTACTGTACCGCTCAATATTTTGTAAAACAAAATTGATTGATCTCTTGTTAGAATTGTGATATTTAAAATTAATACATGAGTTACTCATTTACGTTTTTGCACCTAGAATTAAATAAATAAATATTAGTGGACAATCTTACACAAATCGAAGTAGCCCCACAGTAAGCTCAAGAAGGCTTGTGTTATGGGTACTAGACGACGATATATTTAATAGATATAAATACTTAAATACATAGAAAACATCTAAGACTCAGAAACAAATATTCATGCTCATCACACAAATATTTGCCCTGACCGGGATTCGAACCCAGCACCGTCAGCTTCACAGGCAGGTGCACTACCCACTAGGCTAAACCGGTCGTCAATTCGTAGAATTTCGTAGAATTATACATGTAATTTGCTTAGTTGTTCATATAATTCTATTAATGTACCTATGTTGCCTCTATTTAACAAAATATAATTGAACCAGCGAACGAATTGAACACATTACTTTATTGCGCATCAATTTCGCATGTCACCAGTTAGGTCATCGTCTTCCGCAACTGTTCATTTGGTGCAGTCGTGTTACACGGAGATGCCATTTTAAATATAATGTTGACGCAGCGTAGTGTTAACGATAGACAAACGCAGTGTTCTACTTACTGTCTTAGTTGTGGTCATTATTAGATAACATTTAACACCCTTTATTATGTCTCATGCAAATTAACCAAGTTCAAATACCTACTTAAACTATGATAAGATCTAATAAAATGATTTACAACCAGCATAGCGCACGGTAGCGCAGACTGCACTATCAGCATCAAGGTTAACTGAACATTCGTGAACGTTATTGCAACGAAATAGGGTCTACCGATGATCAGTTATTGTGATGCTGTTAGTACGAGTAAATACAAGCCGGCCATGGAACCGTGAACCTAACAGGCGGTCGGGCAGACGACTTTGATTCGAGAATCAGTCACACAAACGGTATTACAGACAAAGCAGCGAACAATGCACGTGTTAAAGGACGCACATAGGGGCGGATTACAAATTTACGCGGCCAAAATTATTTTGTCGCTCCAATGCCACAAAAATATGATATTATTTATTTTTATAGTTGACAGACATATAAAAAAAGTCATATTCGTAAAAAAAACTAAAAATTGATGTATAAAATTGTATATTTCAAACAAAAGTAAAATTAAGTAATAAAATAGTTGTGTATAAATACTGTACATATAAAATTATAAATAAATGTATACATTTCCTTATTCTTCACCTACATCTGAATATAATTCTTCAGTGGAACCATCATTTTGTGTCGGTCTAGAAGCAATAAGAAGTTCTAATGCTTCTTTACTATGTTGCGTGGATCGATTTTGATGTTTCGGCCTTGTACTGGATATATAGGGGTCCGAACTAAGTAATAATCTATTCAATATGTCCAAATTGCACTCCTCTCTGGAAAATTTTCGTGCAAAATGTTGACGGTATTCCCGAAAGTGCTTGTTACGGGCCTCTGCCGCCTCCTCGGATAATAATCCAATTGGTAAAAGGGCTTTCTCCATTACCGTTGCACCATGAATCAAAATCTTGTGCATTGTGGGAGTCATTGGATGCCAAGAGTACAATTCCACGTATAGTTTCGCTGTTTCATATCCGTAATCTGCAAATTTCTTCAAGTCGACATTATAACCACTGGTGATTACTTCCAAAATCACTTTCAAACGTTTTATTAAAGTTAGGTCTACACCAGTAATCTCAGCAGCTACTTCTGGATTAGAGAAGAACCTCCTACTAGTATTGCCATCGTTTGTATTGCCGAAACCCGCTTTTGGCACATCTACAATCAAGCCAGTTTGCTCCCTGAATTTGGCCTGAATCTCCTCTTTCTTCTTTTTATAAATCGCCTTATCTTCCTCTGTTCTCATCTGCCATTTTTTTAACGGAATTTTGTATGCCAAATGCAAGACGCCTTCAAAAAATCGGATTCTAGCGTGCAACACGGATAAACCGAACTCTAAAACATCCGTGTCGACAATATTTTTCATATTCAGGTCATTGAATTGCTTAGACGTAGCACCACAAATGTAGCATCTCATTGTTGAAGATGTTGAAGAAGCAGCATTGCAAACCTTTGCATCAATCATTGTCATCAGCATTGTGTGTTTTATTGAAATAGTACTATCACCTTGTTCCAATACCGTGTTCGTTAAATGGTTTATAGCATCTTCTACATACGCAATTTCTGATTGCGTAATGGCTGTCGATTCTTTCACGAACCTTATTCTAATTGGTCGACAATATCTTGGTGACGAGGGAGTTGGATTCTGCCACACAACTCTATGGTTAATCCCGCATACCAACTGTAAAGGAACGAAACTGCTCTGGAAAATATTGCCATCACTTGTATTTTGATCTTGCAATCTTTGCTTAAATTGTGTTTGAGTGGATCCATCACAACCCCATTTTGATATCAACGTCAAAGATTCACGCTCATCTATAGATAATTGTTTTAAAACGTCTTCCAAATACGTAGCTAATCGTTTTGCTGTGTGGTTCATCAAATCTTGTAAGTTAATTTCAGCACTAGTTTCTGTTACCTGATATGCTTCTTTTTCTGGATAACATGTCCGTTTTGCTTCTTGTAACTTTTTATAACTTGGGAAAAACCTTTTGTTTGTATTCCTTATTATTTCATACTGCTTCCTTGTAAGGTCGGCTTCTACAAACATTTGAAGGGCGGCCGTTGGATCCAGTTGTGCTGGGCATGTATCTTTGTTTTCGTTTTGGTTAGTCTCTTTGTATGCTTTGTAGTAGGCTTGAGCGGTCTGCTGGGAGTTTTAAATATCTTTAAGTATATTGGAGGCAAGTCTCAGCCCAGAACTTTGAAGAGATGATTGAGCAGCACACATCAACATATCTTTATCCAATGCAGTTCGAACTTCCTCTGTTTTTCTTCGCTTGCTTCTTTCGCTTAATTCTTCGAATGTCTTTGTTGGTCGACCCGTTGACCGCCGTTTAGCTCTTGGTATTTCAAAAGTTCCTTGTAGCCATATGTCATTATTTTTTAGGAATTGTTCACTCTTTTTATGGGCTTCCATCCATCTCTTCTTAAACTGCGACTTCAAATGAGAGATTTTGTGTTTAAGTTCTTTTATAGTATCTTCACAATAATCTTCTTGTGACAAAATATATGATTCCAGGAATGCCAACTTCTTCTCAAAATTATCAATTTCTTGCCCCTGCATTTTCTCAAATAAAAACTTTCGTGTTACTACTCGAGCTTCTGCAATTCCCTCTGATCCTAAAATGTAAAAATAAACGATTTAAAGTACTTAAAAAAAATATAAAAAAATCAAGATTTTTGAGTCATGTCTTTCATTAGTCTCTAAAAAGTAAGACCACGGGAAACCACACCTAAAACTAACGTATTCAGCTAGTATAAGGACCCTACTTTATAAAAATGCAAAAAAGTATGCTTGGACGCGATTGGAAGCATAACAAAAAGCTTTTGGAATATCCAACACGTGGTATTTTTAGCAAGATTTTTGTTACTATTTCAATCTTAAAAAGTAATAAGAATTATTCAAAATATCTACATGCAACTCAATGAAAAATATGCCCTCTTACCTGTAGTATTAAGATCCATCACGACCTTTTACAAAATATTAACACATAAACAAAAAAAACAGTTTCAAATAACTTTGTTTTCACTGATGCCGAGAATGAATGATGCAACTGGGATGACAATCAAGTTTCGACTGATGTAGCGAGGTAAGTACTGAGATAAGGGCTAGGGTGGGAGTTGTTTACGATTCTAGGACTATTCAACCTTATCAGGAAGGTATTATTATTCAGGTAGGGTTAACTTTCGAAAATCGATTTATGGCCGCGTAAATTTGTAATCCGCCCCTATGTGGGACGTAGCGATGAATTGGCACATTCCAGAAGATAAGTTAATTTGTATTAAAGTCCTATACAAAGATTATCCGTTTTTATGGATCCTGATTATAAACGTATGAGGCTTGTTTTTGTCCGAAACTACTATTATATTTTATTTGTGTACAAAATTGCAAAACTTACTGCTTTGGTTTACATTTTACACTTGATTTTTTTCAATTCAAGTGGTATTCGGGTCAAATCATGTTTGCAGCAAATAACGTGACCCCACTGATCGCCAATCGCTTGCTCTGCGATCATCAGTGAGTAACGACGGAATGCTCCGCAGTTATCACCTTATCAAGTCCAGGCCGAAAATGTCGAATGTTCCTATCGCATCGACGACAACAACACCATTCCTGAACCTTATTGTAATGTGATAAGGTCTGCAAATGGTAAGTGGAGCGTGTTTCTTTTTTTCAAGCGACGTCAAAGATATTGCACCTTATACCTTTGTAATAAAGCGAAAAATACGTACGTACCTGTGACGTAGACACACGACATAGGACAGTTTGGTTGTGCGTGTGTGAAACAGTTGAATCACCGAGTGTTTAGCTTTGACTGAGCGCGATGGAATCGTTAATTGATTGGAATTCGTTGTTTCCACTTGTAGCAGTAATGTATTTCAAGATAACGCGGCTTTGGCCAATTTACGACCTAAATTGACAAACGGGAATATTAATGCGGGCAATACAACTATCAAGGAGACAATAATATGTATAGTCATAATTCAACAAAGCAATATTTTAAAGGATTTGGCGACCTATGA
The DNA here is from genome assembly GCA_963556455.1 of Epiblema foenella. Lineage (NCBI taxonomy): Eukaryota > Metazoa > Arthropoda > Insecta > Lepidoptera > Tortricidae > Epiblema > Epiblema foenella. Next base: position 215,160 of record OY747110.1, read on the forward strand.
TACGAATTTAGGAGTATTTTCACACATGCCTAAACCTATACCGGGTGTACAATCCAAATGGGTCAGTATGGAGAAGTCGGAAACTATGAGAAATAGCGAGATCTGTTCTTAGGAACCATGACGTCGATTTTAGATTTAATAATATTTACATTCAAACTTTTTTATTAACTCTCATACATAACCGGGAATCGAACCTGGTCAAAATCAATGTGCATAAATTCTGAAAGTCGCAAGAAGCACAACACTAATGGAATCTTGTTTAAACAATTGAAAGAAAAACCCACCAATAAGATAATTATTTTATTTCAGTAAATGTTCAAAATGGTAGCCATTCTGTTGAATGCAAAGATTAATTCTTTTGGGTAACGATCGCAAGGTTGCATTTCGTATTTTTATGGGGTACATATGTGTTAAAATGTTTTCTAAGGCTGTAGTTAAATCTTCTACAGTGTCGTAATTTGATTTGTAGATTTCATCTTTGACATAACCCCATAAGAAATAGTCAAGTGGCGTGATGTCCGGCGATCTTGCGGGCCATTTAATAGGGCCGTTTGTACCAATCCAGTTATGTTGAAAATGATCATTGAGAAAGTCTGTGGCAATTCGACTATTGTGTGCGGGGGCTCCATCTTGTTGAAAATACATATTTTCTATGAAATCCTGTGACATTCCTCGTATGATTTCAACGTCTTCTAAAATTTCGATGTATTTAAATCTATCTAATCGCCCGTCATAAATTTTAAACATCAAGACTCTGTTATGTACAAGCCCAACCCAACAGTTAAATGAAAATCTTATTAGGCGTCGCATAAGATATGCATAAGTGGTCTCTTCAGATAATTGATGATCGATTCATATTATTCACGACTTTTTGCAAATTAATAAAACTGTGGGCATTTTAGTCTAATTTACTGTCACTGTGTTTTAGTGTAATTTAGTGTAATTTAATGTTTAAATTGCATGTTAGAAACCTTACCTCCTACTCACTTATTTCTGTTTGCTTTCCAAATAAATAAAATAAAAAATAAAATAAAATAAGTTGTGTTTACACAAGATTTCATAGCCAAATTTGGTCTTTTTTACTTAACGCGGTTACAAAAATATTGACCAGGTTCGATTCCCGGTTATGTATGAGAGTTAATAAAAAAGTTTGAATGTAATTATTATTAAATCTAAAATCGACGTCATGGTTCCTAAGAACAGATCTCGCTATCTCTCATAGTTTCCGACTTCACCATACTGACCCATTTGGATTGTACACCCTGTATATTAAAAAAAACCGGCCAAGGGCGAGTTGGACTCGCGCACGAAGGGTTCCGTACTAGTATCTATAAAACAGCAAAAATAACTTAACCAAAATTACAGTTAAATCAACCTATCTCAAAAACTATAAGAGATACTTTGATCAAACCAAAAATCGTTGAAAGAGTTAATTAGCATGCATCACCTCTATTTTTTTTAGAATTTTATACCCCGTAGTTATAAAAATAGAGGGGGGGGGACATACTTTTTACGACTTTGAGAGCTGATATCTCAAAAACCGTTCACTTTAAGAAAAATGTTTTTTAGAAAACTTTATATCATTTTAAAAGACCTTTCCATTGATACCCCACACGGGTATGTACATCGAAAAAAAAATTTTCATCCCTCAGTTACATGTATGGGGGGCCCCACCCCCAATTCTTTTTTTTACTATTTAGTGTCATAATTTTGTAGCGGTTCATACAACACATATTCCCATCAAATTTCATCACTGTAGTACTTATAGTTTCCGAGTAAATCGGCTGTGACAGACGGACAGACGGACAGACGGACAGACGGACATGACGAAACTATAAGGGTTCCGTTTTTGCCATTTTGGCTACGGAACCCTAAAAACCATCCATTTCAAATTACACGCGTATCGCTCAAACAATAAAGTGTATGTGGGTCAATCAACTTTTTCTTGTTGTTATTCTGTCCCGTCAGCGAAGAGACAACAGTAACCGAGTTTCTGAGAAAAATGTTTATAATATGGGCTTCTTGCATGCTCAAGAGATGACCCATGTCCAAATGGATTTATACTTCTCGCTAAAACTCATGTTTGCTGGATTTAAACCCTATAAAATCACAGTTTTAAAGTGTGACTCAGGAGACGTAAAGTCAAAGTCAAAGTGATTTATTTGTAAACATAGGTAATACAATATATGGCGGTAGGTACAAAATATGTGCTCTATGTTTCGCCTTTAGGCATACAAATTCATTTTTAAATTACATAATATTAAAGATAAACATGTCAATTATTAAATTAGTATTAGATAACATCAAAAACAAAAATAAAATCAAATTACTTATAATTAATAAAATAAAAATAGTCAACGTTACAATAAATTATTAAATAAAAGATTAATATAACTTGTCCAAAAAATAATCCGCTAAAGAATAATAACATTTGAAAGTCAAGAGTTTGGTGAGGTTACCATGTACGACGTAACCATGGTAACGAGCAACAAAGATTAGTTGATCCACCCATGTAAGTATGACGTCTACTGCAGTTACGTCGTCGTTATTCTGAGATTCGCATTAGGAAAATATTCCCCGTAATGGCGTCACTCGTACAAATTATGTGCCATTGGCAGGTGTTAATACCGATGCAGTAAAATACGTTTTAATTGATTTTTATACGGAACCCTAACAATAAGCAAACCTCTGCTAACTAAAATTTATTTTGTCCTTTTCTCACACGCACAGATGTCAAAGCAGACAAACAAATTATAACGGCATTTTATCGAAAATAGGTTTGATGTACGTTTATGAATCACCATTTGCTTACCCTTTTTCCATTTATTTGTGGTCGGCACAGCACGTCTTTTTCTTCCATACATCTCTGTCTTTCGTCATGTCTTCATTCACATACTTTTTATTCATATCGTCTCTCACTCACGTTTATAAAGTCTTCAAAGTTTACTGGGAATATAAAACGATTAAAGTTCAGAATGAGGTAGGTATTCGTGATTAAGATTATGAATATCATCATCACTTAATCACGAATACCTACCTCAATTATCAATTCATGAAACATGACTGATTACATCTTTTGAACAGCAGTCAAGAGTCTCATCTCTCAAATTCTTAAGGCTGTAGTATTCGTTTAACTATACGTTAAAATTTCGTTTAGCAACAACATAATTAAACATTTACTAGGCGTTAATTGGACGTATTCGCTCTGTAACGATATAAAGATATTGCGTGTCTTGAAGCAATTGAAGACGGGCTCGTAACAATTAATATCGCAACGTGAAGTTAGTGCTGACACTAAATTAATGATATAGTTTAGGTACGATCTATTTTAGGACAGCAACATTATGGCGTGTACTCATATAAAACTGTAACAGTTTTTAAGTAGTTGCAATTTCACATGAATGACATGAATATGCTATAGTATAGTCTAGGTATAAGTGTATCCGTATAATTGCCAATATTCAAAAAAATTAACCTATTAACCCCATTTCATACGTCTCCAGATATTGACAGTCCCCTCTCTGTATTACCTCAAGTAGCTTCCTTTGTAAGAAACAATATAAACTTTTTTGAATTTAATAAGAATGCTCGTCGGAATAATCAATTATTCGCCCCCGAATCAATATTGGATATTTAATTTATAGAAAAGGGCCGTATTACCGCTCAATAAAAATATATAATAAATTACCTAACAAAATCAAAAATATAGAAACAAAAAGTTTATTTGCTGCTAAACAAAAAAGCCTTGAACAAAAAAACCTACTATTCTACCCAATAATTTACGGACATACGGACACCTTTTCACCCAGGATGACCCGGGGCAGGTTATTTGACTAGCTATGCTTATGTATCAGTGTTTGTTAGTATTTAGATTTTATTGACATGTAAAACTTTGAATATATCTTCCTTTTATAAGTAATTACCATAATATAATTTACGGACGATAGGCTAACATAATTACATAACTATCATAATTAGTGCTTGTAGCAGGTTACCAATGTAATTTACTTATCTGTATGCAAAGTTAGATGTGTTAAGGAAGGAATTAGTCATTAAGGACAATTTATTTGCGATCCCTGTCAGGGTTCATGCGATATAATCATTTATTTGTAAGAACGGTAACACCATGGTTTGCAATAAGGATATATGCAAACGGAATGATCACCAGCAAATTATTTTGTCATCAAACAGTATAATATAGTCGTTTAACCACAAAAATGTATGGACAATTTTTGGAATAAACTCTATTCTTGTTGAGAGCGAGGGACCTAAAGTCCCTTCTGTTGTCAAAACAGTGCATCCTCAAATTTTATAAAGGGTCAGCAACGCGTACGTGACTTCTTGGAGTTGTGGGCGTCTATAGGCTGCGGTGGCCGCTTACCATCAGGTGGATCGTAAGCTTGTTTGCCACGGGCGTTGTATAAAAAAAAGTCAATTTGTATTCAAACAGCAATATCGTCAAACCATTCATCATCAACCACCACCACGTCGCAACTGGGCCTTTCTTCGCCTCTGACATTATACTCTTCCGAAGGATCTCTAAGCAATTGATATAGGACTAGAGCAGCAATAATCGGCCACGCCCGGGGCAAGGAAGTACGTCATTTGGTTGCGCAGCACAGTCATGTGCGCGAAACGTGTAATTCGGTGCGATTCATTCCGCAATCAATCGTTATGATCCGAAAGTGGATCAGCGATTATACTGGTTACTCGATACATCGGATACATATGAATCCATCGAAATAATTCAAATTACACGTTTCAAATCATAATTTTATTTGATAATCTGAGTGAGGCTAACTTCTGTGAGGAGTAGCAAAAAACTCGGCTTTATATATAGAGCCACGTGGGCGTGGCAGATATTTTTGACGGCCTTGCTGCGACACATATTGTTGCAATGATTCCTAAATTATAATGTGATACTGGCCAGCGGCGTAGCTGGTGAAAATCGCCGATTTAACTAGCGAAGTTGTACAGACCTACATCATGTCGTTAGCGATAATTACTTCTTGTGCTGTAAATAATAACGCGTGAATTGTAGTGTTTATACTATAACTATAAATTTTTCTTTCGCATCCGCCCGCACTTCAAATTATAAACACATAAAACATTTACGATAAGCGATTATTATGTAGCGAAGAAAAGCCACATTGTTGCTGCGTTGTGAGGAAAATCGTGTGTGTAAAGTTGATGGAATAAATAAATATTATTATTATTTACGGTTTTATCGTAAAATGGACAATTTTGAAATTGAAATTGTGATATATACCTAACAGTGTGAACGATAAACTTAGGCATAAGCACATTGAATATATTATATTTAAGAGTTTTTTTTTTTTTTAGATAGGGAGTCTAAATATAGACATTATATTCGTTTGATCTTATAGCGTAAGGTTAGGTTAGCTTAGGTAAGTACGTCCAATTTACGTTAAGTGGAAATATATTTTTTACGCGATACTAATGGGTACTTAAATCCGTAACTGTAAACATAATTTTAGTCCAAATTTCCTGTGACAATGAATGTGATTTCCGCCCCAGGGTTCATGGACGACGAGGTCTAGAGGCTTTAATATTTAGGTACGCTAGCCCGGTGCCGATTGGTAACTTCATATTCACACCCAAGTTTCTGATGAAAGTCACGAAGAGTGAAGGAAGTAATTCAAGTGTCAATCAAGTCTTTAATCCAATTTTTTATATATACCAGGTCTGTGGCAAACAAGCGTACGGCCCCGCCTGATGGTAAGCGGTCACCGCAGCCTATGGACGCTTGTAACTCCAGGGGTGTCACACGCTTCTTTCCATAATAAAACTAGTAGGTTGTTGTATGATCGGAAATGTCACTGACACGACACATTCCTGCCCGCCCCGCGTGTGTACGTAACGGTGCGCGCGCGCCCGATTTGGTAGCGCTTTCCGCACCGGCCGCTCCGCCGCGTAATCGGTATTCTTTCGATCATTGAATTGCGTAAAACGCGGCTTGAACGTAGCTTGAGTGGTGCTTAAATAAGAATGAAAAACAAGCCCAAAATATTTAACTAAACACTATACAAGTGACTACAAGAGGCGGACGATAACTGTAGATTATCCTTCATGGTTATGAGACGAACTATTTGTCTCCGGTCTTGCAGTTATGTTTTTTTTTGTTGTTCGGTTGGAGAGTAGCCTGGGGAAAATCCAGGGGAAAACCTCCGGCACGACCACGCGTGTGGTTTGGAACACTGGAATACTCTAAGAGTTTGCGCTCCAGTAAGATTGGTTGAGTGGTTTCAACCGAATCTGAGGTGTGAGTGGAATCGAGCTACTGGGAGTTGCAGTTACGTAAATGTTGGTATAATATGGTAGAGACCACTCTTTAGCGCTAGAACAACATATTGTTTTAGTCTTTGGGTTCTGGAACATGTTTTTATAATTTCTAACTAGAATATAAAATAGTGTGCACACAACACAGCGACTTGGATTAAACCTATATCTGATAAAAGCAGCAACAACCAATTTCATTAAACATAATGGGGTCGAAGTTGCACGACGGCCGTAGGGAGTACCCACCGTTATACCCTACACGTGACCCCTGGTGGTACTATACAATGCAACAAAACTGGCAACCGGGTCATACGCGGATTTAGGTTCGCGTCTTTCCTGTGGACATACCAAAAGTTAAGGGCTACAAAGCTTAATTTTGGATTGGACCAGTAACCCGCATAAACAGTGTCTCCGTTTCTATAAATCCCTGTAATAAAAACATAGCTAACATGCACATAAGCCGTTAACTATTGATCACAGGAGGGACGACTTTTGTTTTATCAACTAAGTATGACCCTCCGTACTGTTCCGTTCTCGATGATCTCGCGGTTCGAAATAATTGACATACGATAAATAAATTTAAACATACTTCGTGAGGTAACAGTCGTCACATACGTATAAGTAAGATGTTTTAATATCTTTAAAGAGTACCGTCCTCGATAACTGTATTTACAAACATAGTAATTACTATCGGTACACCAAGGCTGAGTGATTCATCGTATATGGATCAGCTTACATATTCTGATAGCATTTAATGTATGTATAAATGACTCACTGACATAAGTTTCTTACTTATTCGCTGCCCGGGAACCTTGACTTTCACACTTGGGCTAACACGGGTTGCTGTTGGTTCATACCGAACCGACGCTAATCATTAACTGACGTATGTTAGACACGTGGATGCTTTTAGGTCCGGGCAGCCAGATGTTAGAGTATGCTGAGGATTCCAATCCCTTAAACAACGACCCGGTCACAAGATTAGCCTAGTGTACTCTGTATGCTCATTACTCAGTAATAAAGCTGCCTAAGCACCTAACTAAAAAGGCCATATGATATGAATAATGTAAATCAGTGCCGTACCAGGTAACTTCAGGAATAGCTTAGGGAAGTAACCTCGGGCCATTGTTATTTTTAATATTAATTAACGATCTACCGAGACATCTTCTGCCTTTTGTATTTGCCGATGACATTAATTGGCTTATCCAGTAAACTGTTTACAAAACCACTTTATTTCAACAATTCCGAGATAGACAGGGTGTGCGTTTGGGGTGTAACAAATAGTCTGGCACTCAACATATCAAAATGTTCCATAGTATCCTGCGCACGATCGAAGCATCCACTAACTAAACGAAGATTATCACATGGCGGGTGTAAAAATAAATACAGTTGCCGGCAAACATCTTGAGCCTCACCTTGAGTGCGCAGTAGTTTGATTTCTACGTAAATCAGCTACTGCGCAGGCTCAAGATGGTTGCCGGCAACTGTAGTAGTAGGTAGTAGTAAACACTTCACTGCAAGAATCAATTACATAGTAGAAAACAAACTTAATAATTGATATTTATACAACGGCAAACTTATTTATCCCTTTAAGGGATATCTTGCAGCTAAGCTTTGCTTTCCTTTTTAATAGGGCTGTGCTGGTAAGTAAAGGATTTGGTTACATGGTTCGATTGACAACTGACATTTCGTCAGAAGTTGTGTATGATCTTGTTGTTGTTTTTTATTTACTGGATTGACTATCCTGCAAGCGTAAGTCACGGCTGGCAATCATAAAACTGTAATTTTTATCATAGCCAGCTGTGTGATGTTTGGTGCAACCCGCATTTCGACGATTGTCTACAATCACTGTGTTACTTTTCCTTTATCTTTACAATTTCCCGTTATAAAGAGGAAAAGAAACTCCACAAAATTCTTCAAAAAAAAGATTGTAATATACGGAAGCGCAGTTGGACAACAAACTTCACCTTTCAGCAGCAGAGGACTTAATGTATCTGCGAGACACTTACAAATGAGAATTCCGAGCAGCTTGGTGCCCCCGTCGCGAGCCTCCTACAGCACCATCGATGCACTTCACGGGCACGAGCACAACACTATCTGCGAACAAAGCAAACAGACATTCAGACACATACACATTAAACAAGAATTGAAATAAGAAATATTTATTCGAGACAAAGACAACCATTAATACAGCAAAAATAGAATATAAAAATAAACAAAAAAGTTGTGTTATCTCGAAACGGTACCATCTCAGCATAATGCGGGCAATCGCCAGCGCTGGTCTTCCGATGGGACCGTCGAGTGATTTCACGGTGTGTAACTGTACGAACATGAAATAATAATAATAAATAAAGAACGATTAACATGAAGAAGAAGAAGAAGACGGATTTTAAAAACAGTTTGACTTTTTTTTTTTAAACCGTGATATATGAACGCAGCAGCCTGTGCTATCTGTTCCAGCTAAACTAGCGCCAATGACAGTTGGAATGGCATAGAACAAAACTTAAATAGTGCTGTTGTCAGGCTAACTTTGAACTATACTAAAACCAAGCAGCCAATAAACCATACTTTCATAGTTAAAAAAAGTGATAGATTGTTTCAATGTTAGCAATGCTAGACTTGTTAGGGATGATGACGACGATGATTTATATAAACAGTTAATGTTACATAATTTATACGCCTACTCTACTAGAAAATTGTAAATAAATGGTAAACCGGTTTCTGTAATCATATAATGTGTTTTCTCACATTTTTGGCATATATAATGACCCTACAAGACCCCACGTCTATGTTTACATACAATTTGTAAACCGCAAGTGGTGTGCGACATAGTGCACTGGGCACGGCACCAGCGCCGCCTGTGCGCGTGCGCAGCTAGCCCCGGCCCCGGCCCAACGACCGGATTTCCACAATGACCGTCCTTGGCCAACCCTCGGCTCCACACACATGAGACTAAACCACGCAAAACGCAACTTTACCGCCGCGAGGTAAGACCTAGATTCGGCTGATCGGGGAGCGAGATAAACCGTTTTCGAGGGAAAAGCGGCCATTGATGATGCGAAAAAGCTTCGCCTCGAGAATTCATCTGCGTGCCAGTACCGACCGTGGTGCAATAGAATTAAATACTAACGCAGGAAATTACTTTTTTGTAGTGAATGCATCATTATATTTGCTTATTATATTCAAATGAACTCGCTTTGAAATAAAGTAATTCAGTATTCGTCATTACAGATGTTATCAGATAGATTACTCACATGGAACTAGAATCGTCTTCGAACCAGTAGATCAGCAGACTTGGATACTACGTTGAAGTTATCGGGTAATTTCCATTAATAATGTTATGTACTAATTATGAATCATGAACAGATAATGATCACTTTAGTCTTGTAACCAGATTAGATTAGTAACTTAGTATTTAGTTTATATAGAAGGAATAACAGAAAATTTTGTTAAAGTGAGCGCACTATTCGCCAACAAACTGACCTCAGTTTGGCGAAACTTTTTGCATACCTACCACATAAGTTTATTTTGAATAAAATAAATAAATAATAACAATATAAACTGATTTTAATAAGAGTAAAAAAAAATTGACAGAAGTCTATAAACAAACTAAACTTTTAATTAATATTCAACAGCACTGGCAGTTAGAAACTCTATTGTCGATAAGTCTTAAACTGAAGAACACACTCAAAAAACGAATAAGTACATAAATAATAATTATATTTTCAACAAGAATCATCTTTTCCACTTTAGGCCACTTGACTACCGAAGTGTCCGATAAAGCAGAATTTTGAACGAAGGCAACATCAATCAGCTGTCGATTCGTATGGTGCGGCCGTTACGGGCAATGAGGGACCGCGGGGCGCCGGCGATCGCGACACACTATAGGCGAGTCGGCGGAGTGTGCTGAAGAGGTGGAGGCAGGCTCAGGGTTAAGGACGTAATACACGGCCGATTAAACGTGGGTTACACTAGTGGCACACGCCGAAGACGACAACCGTTCTACATCGCTTGTGTGTAATTGATTTTGTCATGTTCCCGATGTTCAAAGTTTAAAAAATTTAACGTCCATGACGTGACAGAATCAAGCGACAACATGGAACGGCTGTCATTTTAGCAGACAACGGCTCTGTCAGGTGGGTTGACCTTGAGTAAACACAGGTCGCCTTTTAAAGAGATATTTACAAGGCACTGCGACAAAAAATGAGCAACAAAGTATTTGCAAGAACACTAAAAATGAATGAAGTATAACGAGCCGACGAAAAGAATTGGGACTAACTGGTCACTCGGTCCCCAGCGGAGGAAAAAACATTTAATTTCAATACAAACTTAACTGTCTCGGATCGCGTGCGATAGAGCAATGACCATTTCAACTGCTAACTCACCCAGCATCCTATTCTAATCAGCGTTACAGTGGTAAAAGCGACCTCAACCCTCACACATACAGTTCATATTGTAAAATAAGATAGAGGTACAGATAAGAGGTTGTGTTTGTCTCCAATTTGAACGAGTGATCTGCTCCCAACAATTACTCCGAAAACAAGAGCTGGGATGGCCATTCATCATTCAAGAGCAAATTACTGGTCTCTATTGCTTCCGTGCCAATTTTAAATGACTAAAATCCATGGCGTATTAATTCTAGTTTATGTCCTTCTAGTTAAAAGTGCGTGTGAATTCTATGCAATCGGAAAATGCGGAAAATTAGAAAGTGGGACCTTAATTCTCTTCCAATCTAAAATCTTCTAGTCTCCATGCCGCACTAGGCTAGCTCAACCCCATTTGTGTATGAGAAGCGTTTATTGTAAACATTGGGCATGATGATGATGTTAATTATTCTGGCAATCAATGTAAAGTATGCCTAGACGTTGCATCAATTTTCGCCTCAAAACTTAATTCAAATAAATTAGGCAAAGCTACTGGAAAGCCTATCACGTAAGACCAAAACTCGTTCTAGGCAGTCACGACTTAAAGTTATTAACACTCGTTTATCTCATTTCATAGAACTCATGAACTAACTTAACAAAAGTAACACAGTTAATTAAAAAATGAAGGATTTTCTTATCACCAACACGTAGCAAAACAATTATCTATAACCAACAGTTCAAGATCGCACACGGCCGAAGGCATGCCGCACAATTTAAAAAGATAACAAGGCCCATAGAGATTGTTTGGATAATTTCACCTTTTGAATGTGTTGGGTATAAAGAGGCCCGACGCGAACTCGCGACCTCAGATCAAAAGGGCACCTGGTCAATACATACAGATGTATATCGTCTAAGGAATGTAGGTGAAAGGCTTCTGGCACTAGCGACAAAGCAGTATGGTAAAATAAATATGATTAGTACACAATTTTGGTCACAAAAGTTTTAAAGAAAAGCAATCTTACATACACAATTCTGCACACACATCGGCCATGAACGTAATTTATTTATTATATATAATTATCCCTCGAGCACAAAAACAGCTTAAATATTTGGACTAGCGACCACTCTCTCATGGACCAGTTTGAAAACCAGCGCTGGGCTGCTAAACTTGGCACATGCTGAAACTGGGACCGATTTGCCAACTTACACTCAAAGTTTTTCGTATTATAAATTTATTTTTTCTCTCTCTTTCATAATTGTTTTTTTTTCTTTAAGTACCTTGTTTGTCTCATTCAATTGTATCTGTTTTTCTTAATGGCAAATAAAAATTTTCTTATTCTTATCTTGGGCGCATTTTTTATTTTGATTATAGAAGGAAGTCAACTTTTTGACGGTTACATTCACCATCTTAAACATATTTTTTGTTGCGAATGCTCGTGTAGATTCTACCGCCGACTGCACATTTGCTTCGCCGTATTTGTATTCAAATGTATTCACAGCATTAAGTTACGTATTGCGGATGATTTGGTGTTATGGCAGCACAAAGCTGGCATGCTAATTTTACGTGCTCGTCCGTTACCAATATTTGCATCGAGATTGTGAAAGGTACGTTCGAGAACTGGTAATAATCGATCATGTTTGCATAACGTAACCTAACGTAGATTAAGAGTGGCGCGAGAGATAATGTATTTGCGACAGCGGCACGTGCTCTAAATTTGTCCAAATATTATATTGGATAAATCTAACATCGATAAATAATTATCAGTTTTATGTTAATTCAATACACTTGAGGCCAATCGCATGTCTAAAAAGGCTTATCAATCATTTTCATTCGAGTGTTGCTCTTTTGTGATTTTTTTTTATACAACGCCGGTGGCAAACAAGCTTACGGTCCAACTGATGGTAAGCGGCCACCGCAGCCTATAGACGCCCGCAACTCCAAAGGAGTCACGTACGCGTTGCTAGCCCTTAGAAAATTTGAGGATGCACTGTGTTGACAACAGAAGGGACAAATTTAGGTCCCTCGCTCTCAACACAGTGCATTCTCGGAAGCTCTGGCAACCTTGCTCACCTCCAGGAACACAACACTACATACTTGTATAGTAGATAATGTTATTATGGCTGTGGTCTTCTGCAAGACGGAGGTACTTTCCCAGTTGGGCTGCTCCAAATTCGAGCAAGATGACATTTTGCTGTGTGATTAGTGCGGAGTGCACCAACTTACGTACGTAAAGTTAAATACAGCGTCAGCAGATGTACTATCATCCCTTAGAAACTTATCCATCTTTCCATTCATTCAGATTTTTGCGAGCACAGCTTGCAATTACAGACGGTTTGGTACAAGCCACCCTAGGAAGCAGCATAACCTTTACCTAACCCTAATAAGCTCTCAAATACGTCATTTAACATTGTTTTCTCAAGAACCGTTGCGTTTATAAAATGGACACTCATACATACCTATTCAAATGACATCATGGTAGTGCGACAAAACATAGTCGGCTGCCAGATACGGCAACTATTACGGATCAGGTCGCTGACCGGCCGAAGAGCGCTCGAGATTCCCGTAAATGTGAAATGGCAAAAAACTTATCTTGATCTGGTAAATGATAACAATCTTTGTACAAACTTGTCAGTACAGAGTTGAACCTACAAAGATGCGCGAGTGAATTTTGGACAACTGGAACAGTACCCTCACTGAGTAAACATAAAGTTTAATTTTGCGAGAGTGAATCGGTTTTTACTAGGTAAGCGCGTTCCATCCTAGACCACAATATTGCTTACCATCAGGTGATTTGTGGTCAAGCGCAAACCTATTTAGAATTTAAAAAAAAAATTAAGAAACCTAAGAGTGGATGATTGTTAAGTTTAGGGCGAAATCATGCAGTTTTTTTTACTCTACATAAATTTACACTAACATGAGACATATTTACACTTAATAAGAGAACAACGGTTGGAAATCACTTGGAAAGTCACTATTTGCGACATGTTTGTTTTTTTACTCTAGTTAGTAGGTATATATGTCAAAAAATGTATTTTGAACCTTAACTGGTGGTGGCAGTTAGGATCAGTTAACACAATTCAATACTCGTATCATGGAATATGTTGAGTACAGTAGATACTTTCATCTCACGAGCGCGGGTCAGCCATAGTTGTGGTTCTGATACATACGAACACAGAGACAATATGAACTAATAGCTCCTACGCTGCCGCACACATACGTATATCTCTCAACAGACAACCATGGCTCACCCGCGTTGGTGAGATAAAAGTACTGGACCAGAGGGGCTACCGCGAACTGAAAACGAAGTTTGAATATCTCCCTCTCTATCGCACTTGCTAATACGTGCCACAGAGAGGGAGATATTCGAACTTCGTTCGTTTTCTGTTCGCGGTAGCCCCTCTTTTCCTTCTATAACAGCCTTTACCGAGAACGTTTAAAAATGTAGTTCTAAACCTTGTATCTTTTACGCAGCTTTTTGTGTTCTAGAGCATAAAGCACATCTCAGACGGAGCTGTAATATATATTTTGGTATATTAATATATATTATAACAAGACATCTTACGTTACTAGTTGACAGAGTCCACACACGCAGCTACATATAATATATATTTTAGCTCCGTCTGTGGACTATATCAAGTAGTAGGCAAAATATATCGTAAGATGACTTGTTATAATATATACATATTATAGCTCTGTCTGTGACGGGCTTATTAAATGAATATTTTGTTATCACTATCTTGCTGGGGATTTTGTGTTTTATTGTTTTAGTTTAGTTTAATGTATAACTATTCACCTTATAGTTTTAATGGTAATTCAATAATTTTATATAAGTAGTTTTCTTTTTAAATTGCTACCGTTTGCCGATGTAGCCGCTAAATGGACATAGTTTAACAAATCGTAAGATCTCCCCCACGGGACAGGCCATGCCTAGTGTGGGGGTCAGCATTAATCTACTAGAGCATGTTTATTATCTGTAAATAAACTATATGTATTTGTTTATGAGATATATACACAAATCGACATGACTGTAATCTCAAGAAGGCTTTTCGTATACTTGAAGATCGACGAAATGAACATACTAACTAGGATATACAACATCCTATAAACACAATCACGTAAGACAATTACATCATAGGTAGAAGATATGTTTCAGTTACGGTTTCTAGCAATCTAGCTAGAAAAATGAAGTAATGCAGACGTGTTCAGGAAGCACTTATCAGGTACTTAGCGCGTCGACGGATTTTCTCCCGCGATCAGCTGACGAAGCAATTCGTTTAATAACATTGAACATTTCTAAGTGGGAACAAAGTTAGCACGGAATAGGGTCATTACTAAATCGCTGCTTCCACCGAAAATTATCTATTCTTACTTGATAATATGCAGTCTATTCTCGATAGGGTTTTATTTGATATAGTTGCGTCATATTATATTTCCTTGAAGTATTCGGCATAATATCCCTATGTTATTGTAGGATTTTGTAAGAGAATATAAATTATGACCAGGGATCGCTCACATAATTCACTAACACTTAAGAAGATCTCATTTACAAGGTGCGTTTTGTAATATCCTGTATCAGAGCTGACGTGTGCTCGCGTGTGATGCACATTTCTTGACTCATCAAGTCATCTCTCAATCCAACGTTCGTAACAACTATCCGTATTGTAAGATTTTGTAAGTCATTAGGGGCTCGTAGGTTGTGCTAGTTTCTCGTGAGGCGAGGCGAGTGGTTGTGTCGAGTAGCCGGCCTACCTAGGTTACACCGCGGCAGGTAGATTGAAAACTCGTCCGCGGCCAGCCGCCACCGGCCCATTAAAATACCACAACCCACGCTCGGATTGTGGAGAAATTAACTTATTTACATAACAAAAAAGCTCAAACTCGAATCGCTATCGGAACGCTATTGGAAAACGTGGGTGTGTTATTTGATAAAAAGGCCTTGCCCATCCTTGATACAGATAGAGGTCAATGCCTTCGCTTTTAGCGGACAATTAAATCTCTTTACAACATGCCACGGCGAGCTTCTCATGCCTAATATAACTTGGCCCCGAAATTCGTTTCAAGTATTTTCAATTTGAGGTCAAACTTGTTCCAGTGGCAGCGGGCGGTAGATAAGTGAAGAGCCGTGAGCTGCATTGATCGCCGTTCCGCTCTGCTTGCATAATTACGTGTACAGTAAATTAAATTTGACTGCCGGCGCTGGCCCAATGTGCAATCCCGGCGATAGTTGTCGGTTACAAATAACTGATATCCTAATTAATATATCGCGAAACTGATATCCGGGCGAATTTCTGTTTAATTAGCTACCAAAAACGGTATAACAAGGTTTATTGCAAGCGGTGCCGTCCGTTGTTTCCACGTTTCCGGAAACACTATTGCAACGAGGCGCTGGAGCGTGCTTCCACAATCATTAGGTTTGTTCAGGTTCGGAACTGGCGTTGGAAAGTTATGTATTAGCTTGCGAAACGCGGCGAGGTTATCATTTATATTTAGCTGGCTACCTGGCCGCCGAGTGCACCGGACTATCAGCGCGTCCAACTAGCCAAAACTTAAAACTCCGTCGTTGGAACTGAACAACTGAGCAGTTCATTGATACGGTATTCAACGCTAAGTTAATCGTTAAAGGTTGTCTGGAAGAGATCGCTCTTTAGCGATAAGACCGCCCGTTGTTCTGCCTCTGTCTCCCTATATCTTAATTTTTTGGTTTTTCATGTGCTATTTTATTATGTGAGGTGTGCAATAAAGAGTATTTGTATTGTATTGTTAATCTTAAAAAAACTAGCAGATTAGTTGTCCGATAGTCAGGTCTTCTGAACGATAAATTATACTTTTGTTGGCATAACTAATATTCGCGCGGACCAACCTTATATATGAGACGATTCTAATTAAGATTTTTTAAACAGAAACTATGTTTTAAAACTTTTGGACATGTTTTTGCGATAAGATGTATTTATTGATGACGGCTAGCACTTGTTAAATGAGCGCAAAAACAAGCTAGAGGACGCACCCATAACAG
The DNA here is from genome assembly GCA_963556455.1 of Epiblema foenella. Classification (NCBI taxonomy): domain Eukaryota; kingdom Metazoa; phylum Arthropoda; class Insecta; order Lepidoptera; family Tortricidae; genus Epiblema; species Epiblema foenella. The sequence continues at coordinate 231,835 of OY747110.1, forward strand.
GAGTTGAATAAAAAACGATTAACATATTAAACAGGACAATATTTTTAATTACTTCGATAGAGCCGATAAACGGACACATTTTATTGCACGTAAAGCTGCGTACACGTTCTGCGGAGTCTAATCCCAATAATAAGTTCCAGGGCCTGCGACACTGAAAGTCAGTTAATATTAACTGACCGACACGTGTCCAACATTTTTTATTCATGACACCGAGCATAATTAAATAGCGTACATATATAATTAACCTTATTACACATTGAAATAAAGTGTACAAATGACGGACTTAATGCCAATTGGCATTCTCTACCAGTCAACCACAGGGCCAAACAAAGACATTTAAATGGAAAAGTTGAGTGTGTAAAACATACTTCAATAAAATGAAGATATACACATAATTACATATAGTTTAGTTATATGCAGACGAATATAAACGAATACATATTGAGTATATATGATGGACGCTATGTAAACTCTTCTGTCAACTGATGTTTACGGAGCTTTCGCTTGAAAGCCAGTTTGCTTGTTTGCGTACCTGTATTATGTTACGTGGCATTCTTGTCAAGTTGATAGTATCAACCAATTATCGGCGATTGCAATCGCCATGCGAGCTGTCTTGTTCGGTTATAGTAAGTATTCTCGTCTAGGATCTCAAAATGCCCTCATTGCCCTCCTTCAGTGTTGCCAGATGGTTACATTTCTTACATTTTTCGTAACTTTTGACCGGCTCGCGTAAGTAACTTCTGTTGTAAAGGAATTTTTTGTAACTTTTGAGGATAATGAAAGGTAATTTTATCTAACCGGGATCATGCGACACAATTTATAGGCTTCCAAACAGAAAAGGTGACAAAATAACCTACATAGTACGACTGTCTGTCCGTCTCTTGCAACTTTGTGTGACATTTGAGACACCGTCCATCAGCTCGGCGTAATTCTGTCGTCGAACTTCCCGAATTGTAGCTGTATATGGCGACTCGTTTCTTAGAATCGAATGTTTTGATAAGTAATTATGAAAAATATATAAAATGTAACTTTTGCATTAGAAATGTAACTTTTCAAGAAAAGATATATGTAACTTTCGTCCCAACGGCCCTGGCAACACTGCCCTCCTTGCACCGCGCCATCTCGTCCATAAACTTCTGAAGCGACACGGTATTCACTGTTGTTAAGGGTCGTTAGTCACCACTATTGTAGCTATACCGTTGGACACTACCGACCCCGAAAACGACCCCCTTTTGCGTTATAACCAGTAATCTTTTTTACCGGACCTAGCAACCCCACCGGCTCCTTCACAAGTGTATACGCTGCATATTCATTATAAAATGCGATTTATAACACCGGATAAGCAACGGACCAGTGATTTTAGAGTCGATTGCTGCAAAACAGCTCTGCGTAAGCGGCGATATATTTTTTTAATTTAGTGAATTGATCAAATGCAATGATTGCTACTGTACATGTAGTGACACGCGATGACAGCGTCATTATGCATTACATGGCAGTTATAGATGCCGTGATTCATGCAACGAGAACGTAATAAGATCCGCAAGTTTCCCTGGTAGACGATTATTATTATGCGTAAGTATGTAGTTTATGATTTATGATTACTGACACATACAAAATTCCAACGTATTGCGATAACATATGTCCATTTTATGGACCAAGTTAAGAGCTTCGGTTGCATTGCATACTGAACGAGTTCGAAATGTGTTTTAAACCGAACGCTACTACTTAATATGGTCATTATTATTTTCGTTCAATTGAAGTTTGTCATCGGAAAATGTTGTGATGGTGATGGGATATTTTTTGGAGGCAGACGAAGCACTAATGTTCCACAACGATGATTGAACTGAAACTCATACTATTCTCTATTCAAATAGGCCTAGCAATAAGCACTTTTGAATCGTCAGTTATATATTACATAAATTGAATCTAATTATTCAGAGAAACTTATTGATGCATATGAAATTTAAAAAAAAAAAATTGTTTACATATATACTCGTATAACGGCGCGCGATTTATTTTGTTCAATTGTTGTTTTGTTTTGATTTATTTTGTAAGTGTATCAATGTATACCTACATGGCAAATAAATTGAATTGAATTGAATTTGTGCAGTGATTTGTAATGAGTAATCGTGAATAATGTTGACCTAAGTTAATTAATTAGAAAGCGGGTAGTTGTCAGTATGTACGATTTATTTTAAGAGCGGGTATACCCCGAATGGAGTGGTAAGTGTCATGGCGGCGCGGGACGTCATTTCGTTGACAGCCCCCGGCCGCGATGGTCGCTTGCAAACCCATTGGCTCTTAGGGTGAGTTGCACCAAACCGTCTGTAATCGTAAGCGGTGTTCGTTAAAATCTGATAGTATGGAAATTTTGACAAATTTCTATGGGATGACAGCTGCCGGCGCCATATTTGACGATGACCGGCATGTGATCGTATGTTGGTGCAACCGACCCTTAATCGAGATTAATTATATCACGATATATTTTCGGTGTCTGTGAATTAATTCGAATAGAAGATTGATCAAGCTACATTGTGCTACTTTTATTTCGTGAATACCTGCTCGTGCACGCCCACAAGGTCGGAATCGCCTTCACACACGCCAGTTCGGCCTCCTGATCCTCGAACATATATAACATTATAATGCACAGTTCGTGTATTGCACACTCAATAGGTTGACACTCTATCAAGAGGTTGTTTCAAAAATACGTAGCGTGAGAGTTATTCACATCAAATATAGTTTGGAAATGGGATACCTACCTCGCAATTCATGTACGCATTGACATCATTAACGAAAATAATGTTGACAGCTTACTAACAATTGCAATGTACAGTCCCCATCAAATTGGTTTGTTTTTATAAATCGTAAGCCAACTAAAGTACTTTCCGCAATTGATATTTATTTCTTAGGTATTTTAGGTATCCATAAATCCCATAGAACGTGACCGTCACCCGCGGTCCATCGTCCGTCGTCCTTCAGGGGCGCTACCGCGACAGCAAACGACGTTTTCCCTCTCTGTCGCACTTGCAAGTTTGCACATAAGTGAGACAGAGAGGGAAAACTTCGTTTGTGGTTCGCGGCAGCCCCTCAGTCCCTGTCGATACTTGCGAAGCGACACGATGCAAATGACTGGTGCCTATCTAGTCCGCGGAACTCGACCGGTTTGTACATTCCTTCCACTGATTCACCTAACGTCGTCGATAACTGGTTGGCACTTGGCGAAACTAATAGTAATTATTTTCGACGTGTAAACAAGAGCGCTGGTGCCGAATACGAGTTCTCCCGTTAATGAAACGAACTCTCTCCACGAGTTGAATTCGCACTTGCCCAGTGTTTAGGGTTCCGTACCCGAAGGGTCCAAACGGAACCCTATTGTTGTCACTAACGCGTCCGTCGTCTGTCACACAGGTTTTATAGACAAACGGTTGGAGCTACAGTCTTCAAATTTTCACAGTATAAGCATCTTGTTGACTCAAAGCCATACAAATAGTCAACTCTCTCTAGAGGCTCTCATACAGCTAAAGGGCGGCGTAATTTTTTTTTATGACCTAGTCCTATCCCATCAAATGGGATGTCGTTGTTTAGCCCTTATTGAGTAGATTAATACAATATATTTTGTTTTTAAAAACATTGTAAAACAAAGGAATGCGAAGCCACGAAAGTAAGCTTTCTTTTTTACAAAATTTTGTTACACAGAATTTAGTTTACTTCCCATTAACCCATAAACATGAAATTAGGTGGTAATGTTTATTATTACGTATATACCAACCAATAAATACTAATATGTTGATAAAACTAATTATGAAGGAGATATAAGATATTTGCATCTTGTATAGTACAGTCGAGTTCAAAATATGGGTGTATGCAAGCTACTCAAAAATATGTCCCATGGATCTTATGCCTACGCATTAAGGTTGCGGTACATATTTATGAGAGGATTCATTCGATACATATTTTTACAGCGGATGCGGGTGGCGCAGGACCGGTCATTATGGCACTCTTTGGGGGAGGCCTATGTCCAGCAGTGGACGTCTTTCCGCTGATGATGATGATGATATTTTTACACTTGACTGTACATACCTAAATATTATCTTCTCATCTTTAGCTGTTTTTTTATGTCGTTTACGCGCTTTTGTGACTAAACCGAAAGCCAGCTTGGTGGCAAGCCGTGCTAGCTCACCGGATAGGTATAAAGCTTATCTATTGCCGGAATTAGGTATTGTTACGAGGCTAAATCTAGGTGGTTAACAACGTTATGTTGCAAGACAAGAGGCAGGCGACCTTGCTTAGCAATAGCCAATTTACAAATTCCGATAATACTGTTCTAAAGGTATAACTGTTATGTGTTTAAGTACGTTTGGGTAGGTATTCTGTTCTCCTAGAAGCCCTTGTGGTTAGCATTTAATGATTAGAATTACTTTTACTACTACATTATATCGTAATTATATGGGGTGGGTATGAGTAACCCATGTTCCTTGAACATTTCAGGGTTCCGCACCCAACACTTAAAATGTACTACAAAGCTTACTTGATTTGATGTAGTTTCAGAGATGTAGTTTTTTTTTACGTATCAAATCAAAGGTAAAAAAAAGCATATTTTATTGTGACATTGCCACTAATCTAACCAAGTCACAACATAATAGGTAATTGACATTATATATGGAAATCACTACAAAAATTAAACATTTTTTTGATACTTTGTTTTAGGTGATGTATTCACACAAAGTGACATTAATGTATGTTTTAAAGACAACAATGCCATAATAAGTGATTTAAAAATCCATTTTTTTTGGCGAAATTGCCTAACGTTGATATAGAATAGAATAGAAAAAGAACAGAAAAATCTTTATTCATGACACAATAACATATACATAAATAGCGACCCGCCCCGGGTGCACTATCTATTAAAAAAAAACGCATCAAAATCCGTTGCGTAGTTTTAAAGATTTAAGCATACATATGGATATAGGGACAGAGAAAGCGACTTTGTTTAATACTATGTAGTGATATAATAAGAAATAGGAAAAAAAGTGCTGGTTTTTCATTGTAAACCATGGTGGGCAATGCACACATAAAAACAAACAATATTAAAAACAATGAAAATAATATATAACTTTTTATTCCTCATAACATAACCTCAGAAAAGCCTGGTAACAATCTGTCAGGTTACTTACTCGGTTCCATCCTGCAGTAGTAGTTTGCCGTTTTGAATTTATGATAGAAAGAATTTGGTTAGTCAGATCAAAAAAAGCTTACTGACTGTCTGTGAATGTGTGATGGTTTCTCAAGACCAAATTTCTACCTGTTTTATATGCCTACACATAAATAAAGAAAACATTGTTTATTAAAATTAACTGCAAGGTCTGATTTTGTCTTAACTAAGAGTTACGTAGGCAAAGATTTAATGAAGAATATTGTGTGAAACTCATGATCGTAAACAAAATAAATCAACTGAAGTTCTGCCGTAAAATATCTGTAGCCCTTAAATAGGGATTATCCATTCAGTAATAAGTAAACCCGGATTAAAAGGTTAGGAGAGGGGTTTAACAAACTATGCAGCCCTTAATCCAGGGCTTGTGATAGTTTCACAGAAAACCATTTTACTTCTGCAGAATGATACATTTTTTATAGTTGTTTTATTATAATACAATGACAGTATATATCTAGAATTCTAGACCCGTACGGGACAGTCTCATACACTCTTGAGATCATAGTTGATAATTGATAACACTGCTGTTTTCCACTGAAATAGTGAATTATTGATAATGTAGAAAAATGATACAAACACTCCGCAGCGATCGGACATGTACTAAAGGAATGAAATGAATGCTAAGTAAAGTAAAAATGCTGACGCGCGGAATGCACACCTTTTTATAGGCCGTACAAGAACATACCCGTACATAAATAATTAAAATTATATTACATTTAGCAGCAAGTATAAATAAATTCAAATTGTTCCAAAAAAATGGAGAAATCCACATGCAGTTAGGAAAATCTAAATGCAGTTAGGTTTACAGTGTAATTAATATGCTTAAGTATATACATTTCTGTATTCTGTGGTTTCATACTTGTAAATATTGAGGCAAGGTACAGGAAATCTGTGTCCAATAGGAATAGAACTATATTGTTGATTGCTGTACTTTGTTTTGCAGACAAATGTTTCATAGAATGTATTTTGCAGAATTTTCATTTCATAGAAAACATTTTTTTCCAAAAGGGTAACATTTCTAGCCAAACATACTTTTCTGGTAGATCTTATTGGGTTCTATACAATGGAATTTTAGCTGTACCTACCTAAAAATTTACTATTTCTGAAAAAACAGTTTCTATGAAATAAAAATTTTGCGAATAATATCTACATTGTAAGACACATTTCTCTGTAAAACAAGGGAGCACGATTGTTGATGAATGTATACTTGTGAATGAATGAACAGTTACTGCCTCCTGGAATCACCACAATGCTCCTGTTACTACGTTAGCAAGTGTAAAATAATCAACTTAGAATTGTGTGCCATTTCCAACAAATTCTAAATCTGATCGATTGTCACTAAAATAATAAATCAAAAATAAGGAAATGCGTTCGAATGATTAGCAATAAGGTAAGGTAAATAACGTAAGTGAGTACATGTCCAGCAGAGACTTGGGTGTACTTTACGATGTAAAAGAATGTTATCAAAGTCAGCACGATCTCTAATCTTCCGTTATCTCAGGCCCGGCTGAGACGAGCCCGATCACGCGTCGGACGCCCGCGCTCGTGGCAAACCTGGCCTCTATCTAATCCCACAACCGCACTGAACAATTCAAAATACTCACCTATATTTCTTCAAAATTAAATAAACACTGATCCGTAATCCAATATATAGAATCTTCCACTGATCCTATTATTACAACGACACAACAAACATTCAGCACGGTTACACACAAGCAATTTAACTGACACGCCAACCACTAATGCACGGGTAATGTTTTTCCTTATTTATTTCATTCACTTTTAAATACCGACGTACTGCATACGTGATTAAATTAACACTAAATTTCGGCAACGATCGTTTTAGCATCCCTTCCAAACCAACCATCGGCCATCACTAAAAATGTTGCTACACGAAAGTCACGTTACGAACTCACGTGTACAGTTGCCACATGTGACCGTGGTATGTCATTTCAGTATTTATTACCACGGTACAGTTACAAGGTATGTAAAGTCAGTTCCTTTAGTAAAATGTTTTTACGTTAATGCTGATAGATAGGAGTACATATTGTAATAACAATTCTGCACGGATAATTTAATCGAAATTCTACATAGGCAGACTTTTTTACTTTCTGGCAACACTAGCTGTCACTCGTCAGTGTCAGTGTGGTGTCAGTTAATTGTCAAAGGATATATTTCAACTACTGAAATAAACGCTTCTTTTTATATGCCGGACCATGACGTTGTGCGCACGGTGCGCACCACGGGTGCAACGCCAGTGCGATATCAATCTACATACAACATAAATTTCTGTAGGGCTGAACTTCACTTTTCATATTCCCATGTCATTGTGTCGCGTTAATGTTGAGTGACAGCATTTGCATTGGATAGTAACACACCCATAGAGTACTTTTCAAGTTTCTATATATGTCACACCAAGGTCTGACTCTGTCACTGTCCACGACACACTCCACACTTGTCCGCACGATCGATAGGATGATGCTGGCTGATGACGTAAGGTCGTGTCACCGACACTACTAACCGATGTACCGGATTGCCATACCAGAGGGGCTACTACGAACTTCGTATCGTCCCATCCCTTTCACTCATATAGTGTATTCCACGAGTGTGAAAAGGACGGCACTATACGAAGTTCGGACTTCAAAGTTCGGAGTACAGGGCCAGAGGGCCTACTCCGAACTTCGTATCGTGCCGTCCCTTTCACTCATATGGTGTAGGATAACACGAGAGTGAAAGGGACAGCACGATACGAAATTCGGATTTCTAAGTACGGAGTAGGCCAGTATATCATTGTATCATACTGTGTCACACCGCTGACCATAACGTAACCTAGCAGTTACCGCCCGCTTCACGTACGGAAAACGCTACTTAGATATAACTATTGTAATAAGAAAAAAAATCAGGTTGACGTAGATATTCAATTTAATTTTAACAATTCCTCTGTAACTAAGTAAATAGATCACAACAACAGTTTTAGTGTCTCGTTTATACATTAAAATGGTTCAAAAAGGAATTTATATTATAGTTTACGCATTTTAAAGTAAAATTTATATTATGTATAAAATACAATGGGCCATATTTATAAATAGAGTATAATTAGGATAAACATATAAATTAGGTATTATGAAATGGTTCTGTCAACTTTTTGTTATTGTCCCCTAGCATAAAAATATGCTAGGGGATAATAATATCAGATTCTAGTTTCTTCGAATAAAAAATTGTAACACAGTCAGCGTTTTGGTGTTTAAAAGTTTGGGCACAAGTTCACAAAACCTTGTTTAGTGAAATAACCTATACCCATTTTAGATAACAGTAACCCTACCGTTGTAGGTTAACCCTGTAACCGCCAAACGTCAATAAAGTTACTGACAATTTTCAACTCTGTCATTAATCAAGGTTTCTTTACACTTTCGCTTTGTCTCAGACGATGGCGCGTTTCAAGGGTTAAAGTAAGAATTGAGGTGACATTACTAGCTCCAAAAAAAAGTTGACAGGTCCAAATAAGGGCTAGAACAGTGCCCTTACCATGAGTTTACATGACCTTACTCGCTAGCGACTGCGTAAACGATTTAGTATGCCGATTCTTAGTTCTATTGCGTAACCGCCAGAGGCGCTGTACTTTTGCCCATACAAATGTTTACGCAGTCGCTCGCGAGTACGGTCCTGTAAACTCATGGTAAAGGCACTGGGCGATTATTTCCGTGTACCGATAATGCGATTCTAGTATAGGATACATAAGTATTACACAGACAGTACATATAGAAACCGCGGAGAATAATTATGAAGCGAATGTTAAATACCTCAATAACTATACATATACAGGCACAAGATTATTAAGACTAACACATCAAAAGTATGTATGACAAAACGCATTAGAAATATTCAATATACTTAATATGACTTTATTTTACTGAATTTGTTTAATGCTATTTATCATTATAATAATTGCTGATATATATAAAATGTTACCTCATAAAAATGTTTTCTTGTTCTGACTTTATTTACATCGCTAGTTATACAATAAACAACTTGAATCGTGATAAAATGTCAAATTGGTTATTTATGGGTATAATTTCATGAGTTCCTTATAAAAATGACTACAACTATTCCCAACCTGAAAATATAAACAATAAAAAATATGAATAGGAGACTATATAATTCATAATTATAAAAATGGTGTACAACCTTTGTTCAAAAAAAGAACAGTCTGAGCTTTTGGCAACAAAACCGATATTGAAATATATCTAAGCCGTCGACTCCCGGTGAAAAAAAAAACAATAGCATTCTTTTGTAATTAGCCCGGCGTTCCCAGGGACCGGTAGACGACGCGTAGTATATTCGCCTTTCCCAATAAAACAATTATAAACTCCTAAATTCTACTCAAGGACATGAACTCTAATACAAGGCCTTAGAACTGTATTTGTTTTGTAAAAATATACAGATCCATTTTACTTAGTTGTTACATGACAAGGCAATTATCTCTCCCATACAGGCTCCAGACGTTGAGCAAGTTATGCAACTTTAAACCTTAAAAGGCGTTATGTAATATGTGGGTCATACTTAGTTGAAAAACAAAAGTCGTCCCTCCTGTGGTCAATAGTTAACGGCTTACGTGTATGTTAGCTATGTTTTTATCACAGGGATTTATAGAAACGGAGACACTGTTTATGCGTGTTACTGGTCCAATCCAAAACTAAGCTTTGTAGCCCTTAACTTTTAGTATGTCCACAGAAAAGACGCGAACCTAAATCCGCGTATGACCCAAGTACATATACGTACACCCGAACCAAGTAATAAATGTAAATATTAAGGTACTAACCAGAATTTATAAATTCAAAATCAGTAAAATCTCTTTTTTTTCTCCAACCGACGTCTGGAGATATACATGCCTCTGTTACACCAAAGTATTGCTTATAATTTTGTTTGCACAAATAAATATTTCGAACCGAACATCTTAAATCCTACAGCATTAAGGCATAAAATCATTTTACATACAAACCGAAGCTACCACGATACCTACACATTTTATAAATATATACGATTATTTCCATGGCCATCATTTATCTTTTAATTAAATCTTACCCTAGGAAACATTTGGTGTCACATTGTAATAAGACCCGTTTCAATACTTCGAGGTGAGCTCTCGATATAATAAAGAGATGGTACAATATGTGATAATCCACATCGAAAGGGACCTTATGGCGGCCGGCACTTACGCCTTTATTGCCGCTGTTCCAATACAATAGTGAATAGGTGTAACGTAAGCGCCTGCCGCCATAAGGTCCCTTTCAATGTGGATTATCACATTTTGTCGCCTTTCATCTGTTGCGTTAGCTAGGAGACAATATATATAATTTAAAGGAAATACATACTATAATATTGCCTACTAAAATCCTTAGATAAGATAACCCATGAAAATGATTTCATTTACCACACAAGTTTTCAGTGAATACGTGTTTGTCAATCGATTTTAAAAGGCTCGCAATGATGAGAACGAACTATATTCTGAAATAAAGTGTCCTGTTAAGAGGCCTTATAAGTTTTAAAATGTTTTGATTTCAAATTATAACAAAACCATTGATAATATCTATAAAGTGATTAAAGGCTAAGATGATTTTATTAAAGTTTTAGATGGTAACATAGCATTTTTTTCATTTTATTATGTGTAATAGAATTTAAGCGGAAAAAACAAGTTTTTAGCTTCAAAATGGTCGATTTGAAACGATATTTCTTAATGAAAAATCCAAAAAATACGTGTAAAGTTTATGACATAAGGTCGCAATAGTCCTGTTCTAGATAGTAACACTGAGAAAATGTCGAGGTACGTGTCAATTCAATCAGAAAATCATCTAAATAGATGAGCGTTTTTTAGCTGATAAGGACCCTGACAATAGAAAAAAATTACGTAGTTATCAAGCAAACCAGGAGGCAGCAAAACAGGTCGAAATGAATGGCAATACTGGTCTATTTGCAGGAGATGCCCCCACGAGCACCGACTCTACACGCGTCTTAACGATATATCTGCACTCTTCAGTGTGCTCAAAAATATCTAAACATAAACTCCAACGTGTTGACTAAAGAGGCGTGTTTAGATATTTTTAAGCACATTTTTCGCTTCTATATATCTGATGACGACTGTCCAAACAGTTCATACTTATATATACACTTGTCGAAGTTAGATATGTCATTCAAACTATCGTAAAAGCGTAAAGCGACTTGAAAAATGGATTCTAAAATAAAATCTACCTAAGCGTATTTAAAAAAAAATAGTAACACACTTCCGTGCAGTCAATCACATGTTACTGAGTATGTGACTCAACAACAAATACATCAGTATTACCGACTTGATAATATCTGAACATTCTATTCTGAACCGAAAGGCTGTCAGTAGGCACATACAAAATCTGAACCAATATACATTTAGAAACAGCGCCCTGCCTTTGAAAATTCATAATAACATTTAAAAACTACATCAAAGAAACCACAAAACGTTTAGAAACACTAAACGTACCCTGGTAACACCAATATATCACCCGGTATAAGTGTTGCCAGGTTAGTATTTCTAAAGCGCTCGTATTACACTAATATAATTCTAAAATAAATGCACACTATAAGTACGCAAGTATAAAATATTTGTAATCATCATACCTAATACATCATAACATCACATTAGCTCCAATTGAAACACATTTTGTTTGAAAAGTCGCGTTCTTGACAACGATAAATATATTTTAAGATCGATCGCAGTCTAATATTGGTTGGCATCTACATTTACAACACGCCGTTACGAGGAAGGACAGTAGACATGGGTAACTCCGGAGTGATAGATAAAAAAGATATATATCCCTCCGCGCGCACGGATCACTCTTCATATCCTTCCAAATCCGAGTATATCAGTATATCCGTATAACTCACTCACTCCCGGCATGGTTTGCACGGTCGCGCTAACGTCAATCGCAACTCTCTGTCTCACTCTATGGGTCCGTGGGTGCCTACCATAACCAAGTAATGTCATTAAATACACGCCCGGAAGAATCAGTTAACTCAATGTAACTCTGAAATCTCTGAATACCCATATACCACTGTAATTAAATTTAATAAGTATATAAAATAAAAGAAATGCCGATAATGAACTATTAAACTACGTATATGAATAATTCTTAGTTAAAATAATCTATATCTCTTACTAAATTACTGATATACAAGATTGATTCACTCGAATCAATCTCGATCTGTAATTCGCGTTCGCGACGCAAAAGAGCGATGCATACGGATATAAAGATATAGAAGAGTGATATATATCCCGGGTACCGAAAGATATGTTTCACTCTTTTCTTTAAAGTGACACATTTTGCCCATGTCTAAAGGACAGAAGCAAGCAGAATGGAGAAAACACACAGCATCCGTAAAGAAACAGTACGATTCCCACGGAGTTATTACGTCAGCCATTTAAGCCGTCGTCTCGCGGCGAAAAAATAAACAATAGCATGATTGTGTTATGATTCCTGGAATCCCAGATCCCAGGGACCGGTAGACGATGGGCTGTGGGGACCGCTACCATCAGGTGGGCCGCCTACTTGTTTGCCACCGACTTGGTATAAACAATATTGCCTTCTGCAAAGGTATTGTACATTTTGGCTATTGTACTAAGTTTGTTTCTGTACATCCTTTGCTGGTATTTTGTGAATTCTTTAAGTTTTCTACGTATAATATGAACATCTTGTACATTATGTCCCATATATATTTATTTCCTTTTTTTATTAAAAAATGTACATTTAAGAAAGATTATTGCTTTATCCCTTTGACGATCAAAACATTTGAGTTGAATTTTAATATAGTATGTAAAAATACAATCCAAAATTCTATCTTAGTCATGAATGTGGTGTTACGTGTGAAAAGTCACATTAAAGTAAGGCTCATCGCACCGTGTACGCAGACTTGACACCTTTCGAGTAACATCATCTAATGGGAAATTACGGAATGGTACTAATATACGTCTGATTCAAATATGATACGTTTTTATAAGCGTTTAGATACTTGGGGTCGTTTAAATACCACGTAAACACTATATAGGTTTAATGACCTATATCGGTATAGAGTTTACAGAATTGTATTCAGCGAGTCCGGTTAGACGGCCTACGTGGATCTCGGGAAGTATTTGTGATAGTACATGTTACATGTACTAAGATCTTCCCTTTCAGTATGTATATTGAAAGGGAAGGGATCTTATGGCGGCTGGCGCTTACGCCTTTTTTTTTTTGAACCTGACTGTGGCTTTATATGCCGGGCCCAATAAAGCGATAGGAGTGCGCGGTTGGAGAGTAGCCTGGGGACAATCCAGGGGAAAACCTCCGACACGACCACGCTTGTTGTTTGGAACACTGGAATACTGTAAGAGTTTGCGCTCCAGTGAGATTGGTTGAGCGGTTCCAACCGAATCTGAGGTGTGAGTGGAATCGAGCTACTTGCTGGTTCACTAAACCTAGCCTGGCTGGCGCGAGGGGGTTGGACATGTCTAGGTGTGGTGAGCGCCGCAGCACGCGCCGCAGTCCAGGCCGAGGCCGCAGGGCGCGCGGCGGCCGCGGGAGTGCTACCTCTTGCCGCGCCCTCCTAACTGCTCCTGCAGCACAACACACACACATCAGTTCACTTCAAACGACTCATGACCTAAACTCTGCAAAAATCTATCAATGGAAAGCGAAGTTGAGGCTTGATTTCTTTGTGCGCTGAGATCGGTCGCTATGGTCCACAACAGTCACTCTAGCGCGCGGTACCTCCTGCTGGGCACACACGGAGCCCTCATGGAGCGGGGGGGGGGGGGGAGGGGGGGTACCCACCTGCAGCAGCCGCACGGTCTCCAGCAGCTGCTGCTTGTCGGCCAGCAGCGCCGCCACCTCCTGCTGCGCGGCGCGCGCGCACTCGCGCAGCACCGACACCTCCTCCGCCTTCCTGCAAACGGGACGGGACGCGCCAGGCGGGATTACACATCGGGTTCAATATCAGAGCGTTTCAACTGCATAAATATCTTATCTAGATGAGGGCCACTTTCAGCACCCTTATATAAACATTGAGCCACTTTGAGAGCATGAGGAATGAAAAGAATATACTCACGCCCTCAACTCCCTGTTATCGTCCGCGATCCTCGCGAGCGTGGTCAGCCTCTGCCGCAGCTCGTGGTTCTCCCGGGCGAGGCGGGGGTCGGCGGGGGGGCCGGCGGCGGGGTCGGGGGCGGGGGCGGGGCCGGGCGCGCCCAGCACGAGCTCGCCGTTGGGGCCGCGCGCCAGGCGCAGCGCGGCGAGGCGCAGCGCGAGCGGCGCGGGCGCGGGGGCGCCGAGCGCGCGCGCCGGCCGGTCCTCTATCAGCTGCAGCTGCACGTCCTCTATTAACACCTGCAATTTTAAATGACAGTCGGCGAGAGGAGCTCCGCAAGATTAACTGAACAAACGATTTTCGCTCCGCTCGTTCTCTCGAGACTCCGGTCTGATCAAAAGATGAGAATTCGTCAATTGTCTCAACGTCCTAAGATTCACATTCTCACGATGGGACCGCCAAAATTTTTGTTACGCCCTAGTTCCTAAATAAATAGTGCATGGAATACGTACTTCTAGCGGCATGGGCGGCGCCACCACCTCGTCCTCGGCGAACTCGGCGAGCGCGAGCGCGGTGCTCATGCTGAGCGCGAGGCTGAGCCCGCGCACGCGCGCCTCCAGCAGCTCCGCGCACGGCGCCAGCCCCGCCGCCACCCCCTGCCGTGATAAACACGCGGTCGTACACAACCTCCGTATAGGGGACCCATGATACAACAATATACTGCCAGGCACGGCAATCCGATGCATCGGTTAGTAGTGTAGGTGACACGACCTACATTCAGCATTGCATCAGTCTATCGACGGTATGCGCCATGCGGACGTAATGTGGTGTCACGATTCGGATTGTCAGACCTTGTTTTCTTAGACTATATGCAAAAGATCGAAGCAATTCATAAGCTTACTTCAAACTACACCAACCTTATCTTTCCGTGTTTTCGTGCACACATAGTGGCAAATAAGTATGCGGGCTGCCTGATTGGAAGCCGACATCGTAGCCTATAAGACGCTTGCTACTTCAGAAGAATCACAAGCTGGTTGCCGATACCGTTGGAGATTCGCTGAGTTCAAAGCTACAGATACGAGTAAATACAGGTCTCCCCCCAGGAACACAACACCTGTAGCAAGTGTAATGGTGTTATCATCGCTCCGGTATTCTGTAAGGTGGACCAACTAACAGGGACTAACGTTTTCACCAGGCGTTTTCGGTCCTCGTGATCCTGGCGGCCACCTTTAGGGTATCTCGCGGCGTCAATTCACGCTCGTCTGCTGGGGGCTTGGTCCGGCTAGAGACCAGTGAACGAGGACTCACGTTGTCATCGGGCACCCTCGGCAGCTCGGTCCTGGTGAGCCTGGCGGCCACCTGCGGCGGGTCTCGCGGCTTCAGCTCGCACTCGTCCACCACCGGCTCGCTCCAGGCGCGGGCGCGCATTGAGAACTTGTTCTACACATTACATCACGTTACAAATTAGATGAACTTGAGGCAAGTTGATAGTTAGGACCATAAATGTGTTTCCAAGCAAAGGTACCGGTTTTTGTGCGGTGCATAAGAAAGAAAACCGGTACCATTTGGCTGGGCATTGGGCATATATAGTTGCAAGTTACATTGTGGCTACAAGACAGAATACGTTTCTTGGACACTGATTGATCTTTGTACTCTTAAAAACAGACACTTCTTCTGAATATGCTTAGTCTTTGACTATTTGTCTTTTAGCTTTATTACATTTCCTCATTTACAAATTCTCGTTAGAACTTTATCAGATTTAATACTATTCTGGCGGTTCAGATGGTTCTGTCCGCGTGGATGGCCCAGTCCTGACTAATGCATGTTTAGATCGTAGGTGGACTGGGCGTGTCGTCACGGATTGAACAATATATGTATTACGGATCAATGACTTGCAGTTATAATACAAGGTCCTGTTGATGTTTACATGTCGTGGCTGTTGTACTGTGGGGTTTTGGGTTTCAAGTTTCAGTAGTAAAATATAGGACTGGGTATAAAAGTGACACCATTATTTTAAACGTAAGTGTGTGCATCTACATGCTTATCTTTAAATCGGTTCGTTTCTTTGTTGCAATATAACTTGCTTTGAGCACTTTATACACAATCCGCATATCACGGTAGATTTTGAATTATGAGACACAGCCTTGCGACGATGCAGAAGGTAATTGCATTCCCATTACAAATATCAAAAGAGTCACTTTTATTTTCAATATTCTTATGATAAAAGGGAAATCTGATTCAAACCAAACATTACGTATTTGGAGAAAATCTAATTAATTAATATTATTACCGTGAAAAAAAAAAAAAACTACTGTGATATTGATAAATAATTAAGATAAATTTTCTCGTACAGTCAATTATCCTGTAGATCCATAGGAACATCAGCATATAGTTGGTTTGGTATCAAAGCCAAATATGTCGAAATACGCCTTTAATACCCTGGGATTAAAAATGTGTTATATATTTATGGGTGCTTTGCCCGTTACTTAAATTTAATTTGTAATCGTTTGAACAGATTTCCTTTTTAAAATATTTCAGTAGTACTACTTATTCTAAACTAGGTATGATCACTTTTTCTCGGCGCCATGTTGCGCGAACATGTTGTAACATGCTGGCGTATTGCGTTTTTGGCATTATGCGTCGAAAGGGTTATACCAGCGTGACGAGGCCTGGAGAAAAGTGACCATTCATACAATTGCAGCCCAGCTCGCACGATATGCTATACCCCTAAGTTTTATATTACGTTTTATTTTTTTCATCTCTCCTGAGTGGCTACCGCGAACCGAAAACGAACGAAGTTCGAATATCTCCCTCTCTGTCGTACTTGCTAATTCGTGCGGCAGAGAGGGAAATATTCGAACTTCGTTCGTTTTCAGTTCGCGGTAGCCCCTCTATTCGGAAAAGCCGGGCTGAAAGTCGCTTTTCCGACCCTAGAGTGGAAAGTAATATTTAATTTAAGTTACTTAATCCACTTTTATTTCTCATTTATTTTTTACTTTTATTTCTCATTTATTTTTTATACAAAGCCGGTGGCAAACAAGCGTACAGTCCACCTGATGGTAAGCGGCCACCGCAGCCTATACGCGCCCGCAACTCCAAAGGAGTCACGTACGCGTTGCCGACCCTTTATAAAATTTGAGGATACATTGTGTTGACAGCAGAAGGGACAAATTATTATTATTTTCCTCATAGTCGAAATGAGAAGTAGAGTGTTTAACTCGGGTAAAAGCACCCATTTCACCCTTGAACTATTGGCGCACCCTTGAAATATCTGGGGTGCAATGGGTTACACTCAACAGTTTCAACCCATGGTTAACAATCTACTATTGACCATAAAACGTGAGGGTAAAACCTATCGTGCCAGCGAGGCAGGCTGTACACTATACCACTAAGAGGTAAACAATAGTCTCTATATCATTGTCACAAAACTTTTGGAGAAATGTCGTCCGAATAAAAAATACGTACGTCGTTTTATTTTCAATAATCGCTAGCAAACGCAGCATGAACGCTGGTGTGCACATGCACCTCGCCAACGGCAAGCAACTATTCGCTTTTCATTCAGGCGGTTACAAACCCATGCAACGCGATGCAGTGTACTGTGTATCCATACTTAAACTGTGCCTTTACCATGAGTTTGCATGACCGTACTCGCTAGCGACTGCGTAAACGATTTATTATGCCGATTCTTAGTTCTATTGCGTAACCGCCAGAGTCGCTGTACCTTTGCCTATACATTTTTTTACGCAGTCGCTAGCGAGTACGGTCATGTAAACTCATGGTAAAGGCACTGTATCTATAGGCGTTCATGAATTTGTTACTCTAAATGTATGTAAAAAAAATAGGTAATATTTTAACGTTTAAGGAAGAAAATCAAAATCATGCCACGCTAAGTAAATGTTAATAGATTGTATATTTCTAAAGAGTTCAAAAATGTTGAAGGTATGTATGCACTATCCAACTTCGGTTCAGTCGATATCAGATATACTTGTAGGTACTTTATTCACTATCCCGGAAATCTAGTACTTACGGATCGTGCTAAAGTAAACATGTGTTTGAAGTCGATGTGTATATTTTTGAGGTAACTTATTTTTATCCAAAACGCATGCAGTGTTAAATAAAACATACTAAAAAGCTTTCAATGTGTTATTATGTTGTTGTACACTATACCTGTTGTGACGTCAGAGAGCGTATGTGTCGCTAAAAATAGATTAGAAAAAAAAGCTATAGAATGTGCTATACAAGCTGCATTAAAGATATTTCCGGTCACGAGGTAACACTATTTGATATTGAAGCGATCGAATATATGACAATATATGACAATATAACCAAAGCAGAGGTTACAGCGGAGGTCCACGGAAAACAGAAAACGGCGGGCCGCCGAGAGGGAGGCAGCTATTTGCGAGAAGAACTGTATATTCTGTATAACTTTCATTTTATCATATCTGCGTCCTTTTCGGATTTTAGTGTGAGATTTATTGCTCATAGACAACTACCGTCATAAGATATCTCAGCGAAAAGAATGTTGAGGTATTTTCTGACAAGACATGTCCGACTTGAGGACTCGACCTCTTGTTAGGCAAATCATCACAGAAGCAGGCACAAACTTTACATCTTGTAGGGTGAATATCCACTACAGATGTGCGAGGATGTGTTTCCGTTGACAGCTGGCTGCTAACGTCGCGAGGTGGCGAATGTGCTTGGCACATCTCAGCCGGATATTCACCCTAAAGAGCGTGACGGAAACATCTTTCTCATCCATTCACACATACAAACCCACTTGGCTACAACACGAAACCTCTACGCTATGCACTAACATATACTACTCGTTGAATTCACTAAATACCTTGAGTCGTTTCTTTGGATGATAGCCGAGCGGGCGGGGATTGCGAGAGAGAAAAAAAAACACACGTATACACATAGTTTCAGAGAAAAAACTGAGACGGATGCATTACTGTCGAGGTCTGCTTGAACTTTACTGTTATAACAAAACTAAGAATCAAGGGTTTACACGGGTCTTATAACAAGAAAATAGTTAAAATAGCCGTATACGGTTCTTACAAAAGTAAATCGCTAAGCGGTGTTATATAGGTGGAAATAGATCATATTTGACTCTTAATTTGGATGTTTTAGAGAGTAGTTATAGGTATCGATAATTACGAGGTAAAGTTTAATTTAGTTGTTTTTTACTGATGATTGTACTAGTTAAAGTTTAAGCAGACCTAAAAAATACCCTTTGAAACAAAGTTAACGGCAAATATACACCTTACGGTACACGAGATACGATGGAGTTTCGGATGGTACAACACGGTGGTACAGACATGCACAGAAACAGCTTCTACCATAATCTAGATTATTTTAAACGCAGAGTCGCGGCTTGAAATGGTTCGTCCCATTTGGACCTTAAAATAAAGCCGGGCTGTGACAAACCTGATTTTTAATAGTATAAAACATGATTGAAGAACCATTTCACTATAAATAACAATAGACTTTGATTGATTTCTTATTGACTACTTTAGGACTGAATTCCGTTCTTGTAAACTGATTTAAATTATTGTAAAAAAAAACAAAATATTATTTTATTAACATTTTGATTAATTTTGGAGCCATGTCCACATTATTGGGAGCAATTCAATTCAATTTATTTCCCATGTAGGTCTACATTGATACACGTATATTCGTCAATTATTGCACATATTCAACTTAAAACAATTGATAATCGCTAATTAGTCAACTTAAAAAATACAATGATTCCATACATCTTTTTCTGTTAGATATCCCGACACGTTATAATAAGATTTTTCAGTTAATTACAGTTTTACAAGTTTCTTAAATGTATGATCTGGTAAGTCTATTATATTCTTAGGGATTTTGTTATAGAAATGTACTGCCTGTCCAATAAATGATTTCCGAGCTTTGGCAATTCGCAAGCGACGAACAGCAAGTTCATCCTTGCTTCTGGTATTAAATGTGTGTATGTCACTGTTTTGTCCGATCGCTGATAATAAGTCTACTATAAAAAATATAATATGGCCCACGCCAAAGAACGTAAGGTTCCCAATTATGTCAATGGTAGAAGCTGCACATGAAAATGGTCAGTTTTGAGAGAAACTGACAAAATGGTGGATGGTTCACATGCCGGAGGATGACGTACGATCAAAATGGATTTCGAAAATGTTGTCAATGTTACAAATACACATGAAATATCATGTAAAAGTAATTAACCAACTTTACAATTTATTACTTTTACACAAAGATTATGGAATACAAGTATAGATTGTTCTCTGCATACATTGCTACATATATCGCTTAAAACTTATTATCGTCGCTGGTACCTCGTAATTTATCTTATTATCACAGATGGCGTTGTTTCCAATATAAGCTCGTACGACCTTGAGCTAGCGGTGAAACATGTAGTACAGTAGTAAGGTCTAAGAATAGATACAAAATTTCGGCGCGCCAGCCCGTTTCGTTTTGGTCGAGCAGTACAGGTATTTGATTTAAAAGTTTGAGTACTCTGGTTCAAGCCCTGTCTCCTGACTTGTTTTTTTTCTGTACTAAGCTTGCTTCTTTTTTATTTTATTTTTAGGTACCTTTATCAATACACTTATAATTTTGGTTATTAATATAATTAAATAGATTTATGATGATGTTTGCATGCTTCATGGAAGATCTAAAAATTAACACACCTCTGCTAACTGAAATCTCTTAGTCCCTTTCTCACAAACACGCATGTCATCGTGATCGATAAAGACAGACGATTTTTACGGGCTAGGTAAGTTCCTTTAGAAATCGGAAAATAACATAGTAAGTTGTATAACATATTCGTACTACGATATAATTTATAGGTAGGTACGCGTACGTATACGTACCTAAAGCCGTGTCTCGATAGGTACCTATCGAGACCGCGCCGAGCATTGTTCGACCGCTGCAAATCTGTAGATATTTTGGCTCGCGAGCCAGTTTTGTCACCACCTTTTCAAAACGTGTCTTATGCCTACGAAGGCATGATACAATAACATACTGCGCCAGGTGAAATGCAACCTTTTGACGATATCAACAAAACTTATTTCATTTTGTGTTTAGTAGTGACATCTGGTTGTGCTTTTTGACTTGTCAGGAGACTTACAAAGAGATGGCGATCTACAGGGTGGAAAAAAGTTACGGGCCCTGGAGGGAAACTGCTTTAAATCCTTTAGTTAGCTCATTTTCTTCTGTATACTTGTACTCCATAATCTTCGCTTTTACAATAACAAGATCACTTGACATAAAAATATTAAACTTTTAATTTTATATCACGTGTGACAAAACATATATCAATAATCCATGAAGATTATATCACTGGAAACGAGTTTAATATTCTTGTGTAAATGGAGGACATATAACGAGTAATGTAAGAAGATGTATGTAAAAGTGACGTCACGGTAGGATGTAGTGAATTGAAGTAACAATGTAATGTATGTGACATGTAACGTTATATTTAACTTACACAGATTCGATAAACCTACTCAAAAGACAAAAAAAAGTCACATATTTTGTCGATTAATATTTAATACAAAAATATATACAGGCTGTATGGCAGATCGCATACACCCTGTATACATTGACAAGTAATAAAGAATCTTTGCAAGTTTAAGCAACCTTACTATCTCAACGTTCTTTTTCGAGCACGTCACCTGGAGCTCGTCCCAGGGCATGGCGGCGCACTCGGCGGCGCGCAGGTCCCGCGCCGCCCGCGCCCTGCTGCCGGGGTGGGGGGGGGGGGCTCACCTGGAGCTCGTCCCAGGGCATGGCGGCGCACTCGGCGGCGCGCAGGTCCCGCGCCGCCACGCGCAGGCGCGCCGCGCCGCCCGCGCTCTGCTGCCGGGGTGGGGGGGGGGGGCTCACCTGGAGCTCGTCCCAGGGCATGGCGGCGCACTCGGCGGCGCGCAGGTCCCGCGCCGCCCGCGCCCTGCTGCCGGGGTGGGGGGGGGGGCTCACCTGGAGCTCGTCCCAGGGCATGGCGGCGCACTCGGCGGCGCGCAGGTCCCGCGCCGCCACGCGCAGGCGCGCCGCGCCGCCCGCGCTCTGCTGCCGGGGTGGGGGGGGGGGCTCACCTGGAGCTCGTCCCAGGGCATGGCGCTGCACTCGGCGGCGCGCAGGTCCCGCGCCGCCACGCGCAGGCGCGCCGCGCCGCCCGCGCTCTGCTGCCGGGGTGGGGGGGGGGGCTCACCTGGAGCTCGTCCCAGGGCATGGCGCTGCACTCGGCGGCGCGCAGGTCCCGCGCCGCCACGCGCAGGCGCGCCGCGCCGCCCGCGCTCTGCTGCCGGGGTGGGGGGGGGGGCTCACCTGGAGCTCGTCCCAGGGCATGGCGCTGCACTCGGCGGCGCGCAGGTCCCGCGCCGCCACGCGCAGGCGCGCCGCGCCGCCCGCGCTCTGCTGCCGGGGTGGGGGGGGGGGCTCACCTGGAGCTCGTCCCAGGGCATGGCGGCGCACTCGGCGGCGCGCAGGTCCCGCGCCGCCACGCGCAGGCGCGCCGCGCCGCCCGCGCCCTGCTGCCGGGGTGGGGGGGGGGGCTCACCTGGAGCTCGTCCCAGGGCATGGCGGCGCACTCGGCGGCGCGCAGGTCCCGCGCCGCCACGCGCAGGCGCGCCGCGCCGCCCGCGCCCTGCTGCCGGGGTGGGGGGGGGGGCTCACCTGGAGCTCGTCCCAGGGCATGGCGCTGCACTCGGCGGCGCGCAGGTCCCGCGCCGCCACGCGCAGGCGCGCCGCGCCGCCCGCGCTCTGCTGCCGGGGTGGGGGGGGGGGCTCACCTGGAGCTCGTCCCAGGGCATGGCGGCGCACTCGGCGGCGCGCAGGTCCCGCGCCGCCACGCGCAGGCGCGCCGCGCCGCCCGCGCCCTGCTGCCGGGGTGGGGGGGGGGGCTCACCTGGAGCTCGTCCCAGGGCATGGCGCTGCACTCGGCGGCGCGCAGGTCCCGCGCCGCCACGCGCAGGCGCGCCGCGCCGCCCGCGCTCTGCTGCCGGGGTGGGGGGGGGGGGCTCACCTGGAGCTCGTCCCAGGGCATGGCGCTGCACTCGGCGGCGCGCAGGTCCCGCGCCGCCACGCGCAGGCGCGCCGCGCCGCCCGCGCTCTGCTGCCGGGGTGGGGGGGGGGGCTCACCTGGAGCTCGTCCCAGGGCATGGCGCTGCACTCGGCGGCGCGCAGGTCCCGCGCCGCCACGCGCAGGCGCGCCGCGCCGCCCGCGCTCTGCTGCCGGGGTGGGGGGGGGGGCTCACCTGGAGCTCGTCCCAGGGCATGGCGCTGCACTCGGCGGCGCGCAGGTCCCGCGCCGCCACGCGCAGGCGCGCCGCGCCGCCCGCGCTCTGCTGCCGGGGTGGGGGGGGGGGCTCACCTGGAGCTCGTCCCAGGGCATGGCGCTGCACTCGGCGGCGCGCAGGTCCCGCGCCGCCACGCGCAGGCGCGCCGCGCCGCCCGCGCTCTGCTGCCGGGGTGGGGGGGGGGGCTCACCTGGAGCTCGTCCCAGGGCATGGCGCTGCACTCGGCGGCGCGCAGGTCCCGCGCCGCCACGCGCAGGCGCGCCGCGCCGCCCGCGCTCTGCTGCACGGCGTACACGTCGTGCAAGCGCCACGTGCACGTCGATATCTGACCACACACATCTTTTATTTCTCATCATTATAAGTTAGCATTAATTGACATTTTGATTTCTAATTGATTTGTTTCTTTCTTTCTTTGTCGATTCAGACACCTTATTCTAATATGATGTACAATTTGACGGGACCCAAGTCTCTACAGACGGACAAACGTCAAATGTATGACGGTTTGACTAACAACAAACCCACGTACCACGTCCCTCCGGCGGCAGGAGCTGGTGGCGGAGTGGTCGCTGGGCGAGGAGGAGCGCTCCAGCACCTCGGCCGCCACCTCCACGTCCACGCCGTCCGTCGACAGCCGCCCGTGCTCGAACTCCCTGCAACGACGACGGGATTCTCTTTCAACCTGACTGTGGCTTTACATGCCGGGCCCAATAAAGCGATAGGAGTGCACGGTTGGAGAGTGACCTGGGGAAAATCCAGGAGAAACCTCCGACACGACCACGCGGAAGGTTTAAACACTGGAATACAGACGCTGGGATTCATCTATAATCTAACACAAGAACACAGGGTTGAAATTGTTACTACTCGAACATACCCCGTACCTCCTCGACTCCTCACCTGAAGGCCTGGTCGGCGTCGAGCGGCGACTCGCAAGCCAGCCCCACCACCACGTAGCGCTCGGAGTCGGAGCTGGCGGTGGAGGCCGCGTCGCTGCGCTCGTCGCGCCACGCGCCGTCCAGCGACGACACGAGTGACGTCAGTCCGCGCCGCATCGACGAGAGCCCTGCAACCGCCGGCCCCCGGCCCCCACCCATTATTGTCTGTTTCCTACCAGAGCCCCTAATGTTCGCGGCAAAACAAAAGACTGTCTCAATCTAGCTAGTGTTCGAAACATTTTTTTATCGATATCGAGTACTAATACATTTACTAGTGGCTCTGTGAGCTGTACTGTAGACCTCGTGAGTGAGTTTTTTTTATTATTTCCAAAATCTGACATTATAAAAAAGATCAATTATGAATATCAAACCTGCTAAGAAAATTTCACGAGAAGCGGTTGAAAAATGCGACCTGTGGAGGAGAACAAACCGAAATTCGGATGCAGAAACTTACAAAATATTTGAAATAAAAATTGTTTTTTAAAATTTGTAAAAACTGACTCGACAAAAAAAAACTATATAATTACCGGACCTGCTCACAAAATTTCACGAGTATCATTTGCGAAATGCGACCTGTAGAGGAGAACAAACCGTTGAACAAATTTTTTTTTTAATTTCCAAAAACTTACTCGACAAAAAAATATGTATAATTTATCCAACTTGCTCACAAAATTTCACGAGAATCGGTTGAGAAATGCGACCTGTACCAAAATCATTGACAAAAAAATTGTTTTTGGAAATCTCCAAAAACCGTCTCGACAAAAAAAATCTATATAACTATCGAACCTGCTCACGAAATTTCACGAGAATCGGTTGAGAATTGCGACCTGTAAACGAGAACAAACGGAAATCCGGACATACGAAAGCATTTTTGTCGAAGCTGAAGCTGAGACCTTCGTTTCACTCGGTTAAAAAATCATGACGATATATTTACATTACTTTATAATCATTCGCGACCAGTGAACGTAAATAAACATAGAAGCATTCTGTCAGCTAAATTATGGCACAACGCAATCAGTACCGTGGTGGGCAGTCCTAAAAACACGACTGCAGCTGGATCGGCATGACAGTGAGTGACAGATGTCTGAACAAATTGTGAAGTGGTGCAGAATCATACAGATCATTCAGAGGACTGCGGAAACACTTTCCACGTGGAAGTAAACCAATAACTTCAGTAAAACCTAAAAAAATATGATCAAATTCTCCTATGGGGATGATATTACATAAACTGACACTATTATACTTAAGGCTTGTACATGCGCTAACAACCTTGAGGATATGGGCGGAGTTCCAAACCTCTCCCCTGCACCTACTTCTTTCCCCGTAATAAATTTACGTAAAAATTGCCATCTGTCGACAACCGTCAGAACTAGGAACTAGCACTGTCAGACGTCTATGACCTAATACGCCATCTCTCAACTTATAGTTGTACTTGTTGCGTAATCGTGAATCAGTATAGACTAGGAGGTAGTGCTATTTATAGTTACGTACGATGATGGTAGAAATTAAAAATAATAAAGTCTGTATGTAATGTTAATTAATGTTTTTTATTTATTATATAATAAATCACAAACTATCATTGAAAAAAGAAAAATAATTTATTTGCTTTTTGAAAGTACAGGATACTAAGGATTGGAGAGTCCTTTTAAGCAAAAGCCTGTGTGAGGAATCTCCGCTCTTCCATAAAAGCTAGAACTTATATATGTCACCGGAAAATAACACGATCCGCAAATTTATAATATTCCTAGTCAGATTATTCTGACGGGTGGGTTAGGTTAGGTTAGTTTATGAATTTCCTAGGAATATTATAAATTTGCGGATCGTGTTATTTTCCGGTGACATATATTTAACAATAACATGTTTTTTTAATTAAACTTAATGCTAATTTAATTAAATTAGATTTAAAAAATGTTTGCATAATATTATCTGTCTGTGTGTGTGTGTGTGTGTGTGTGTGTGTGTGTGTGTGTGTGTGTGTGTGTGTGTGTGTGTGTGTGTGTGTGTGTGTGTGTGTGTGTGTGTGTGTGTGCGTGCGTGCGTGCGTGCGTGCGTGTGTTTGTGTGTGTGTGTGTGCGTGTGTCTGGGTTTGCGTGTGTGTGTGTGCGTGGGTTGTAAGTCTATACTATATAAATAAACGAGCAGTATTACGAGCAGTATTATTATATTATACGTTTGTAAATAAATATAATTATAAATAAAATGAATATATATAGGTATTGTATTTTTTTATGTATTACTGCTACCTAGTAGTTTTTCAGAATTCATTAAAATTTAATTGCCTCCCAGCTAATGGTTTTCTTTGTGGTGTGTAAACTTCTTCATCGTCACTTGATTCGCCGACATTTTGAATAATTACTTTTGGGAAATTAGAAGTGGCAATTAATACATTTTCTTTCTCTTTATTAATGATCTTACTTTCTTTCACTTTTTCGTTTTTCATTTGTATATTTCTTTCTGTTATATCTTTATTAATATTTAGTTCGTCATCATTTTTTATTGTTTCTCTTGCCTGTTTCGTTTTTCTTTGCTTTTCGTTGCTGATTCCAGTATGATTCCTTTTTTTACATTTTTGTTTTTGACTTTCTGCCTCTTTGATTTTTACCTTTTTCATTTGAATATTTATTTCTGTTATATCTTTATTTTTATTTAGTTCGTCATCATTATTTATTGTTTCTCTTGCCTGTTTCGTTTTTCTTTGCTTTTCATTGCCAATTCCAGTATGATTCCTTTTTTTACATTTTTGTTTTTGACTTTCTGCCTCTTTCACTTTTTCGTTTTTCATTTGTATATTTCTTTCGGTTATGTCTTTATTTATAATTAGTTCGTCGTCATTATTTATTGTTTCTCTTGCCCGTTTCTTTTTTCTTTGCTTTTCATTGCTGATTCCAGTATGATTCCTTTTTTTACATTTTTGTTTTTGACTTTCTGCCTCTTTCTCTTTTTTGTCTTTTATTTGTGTATCTTCTGATGCCTTCTTTTTACTTGTTTTTTCTACTATCTTTTCGTTCTTTTTTTTCATGGCTTCCTGAATATAATTTGGATCTCTAATTGTCAGTTTTCTAGTTTGTCTGGGATCAATCAATTCAGGTAAAATACAATCACAATAAAATCTTATTAATTTTGCTTCCATTTCGTCATTCCAGAATGTATCATCTTTTTCTATGATTTCTGTGTGCATAGGCACATTTTCTCCAAGCCACAACCCAAAGAGACATTTCGATTTTTTTGTTATATGCAGCTGGCCTTGGATCTGATAATACCAGTTGTGATTTTTGTTTATATTTATTTCACCATTTTTATTTAATTTGAAAAATGGTACCTTCTTTTTTCTCACTGCTTCTTCAAAATTTAGTTTGTAAGACGAAATAGGGCACTTTACTTGTGGCGGGCAAATGTTGAGTTTGATACTGATCGGACTCGTCGGTATTTTCTTGATTTTCATGACAAGTCCACCTTTTTTGGTTTCTGAAAATAGAATAGAAAATGAAAACAAAAAAATATATTTAAATTTCCGAAGGTTATCCATCCTAATTTGAATTACATAAAATATGGTAGGTACTCACAGAATGTCTCTTCTTTTTTCAATCATTTCTTTTAGATATCGCTTTCTTTTCGAAAGTTTAGGCATTTTGACACATAAATACACTTGTAAAAGTATCAGTTTATAAATAATAAGCTACCAAAGTGTAATTTCACAACGTTTTACGAATAAAAAGATAAGCGTCCTGTCGCGGTTTTTCTCACAAGGCAAATTAAGTCTTTTATATAATTTTAGCTACTGATGTATGTATCAGTATTTTAGTAGCTCAACAAGCTAGCTAAAAAGCAGTTACACTTCAACCGTCAAATCACGCGAGCGGGCGGAACGATCGACAACAAACAAACACAGGTTCCCCGTCCGAAGGCTGGCGGCCGACTGCCGCCCGTCGCCCGCGCAGACCACCGCGCTGTACAGAATTCTACATAACATTAAATTAATATTTAAAAAAATAATAATCAGTAAAATAAAAAGTCCTCGTGAGAAACTGTAGTGTAACTGATAATATATTGAATAAAAAATTTGCAATGCTCTAAGCCCACAGGTTACGAAGTTAATAGTATATTTGTAGAAAAATCGATGACCACGGTACATTTTTTTTCTGAAAACCTATTAACTTAAGAAAAATGTCCTCGGGAGCAAGTAAAGATCAAAGACCAATCTACAATATATATTTTTTTCGGTGTTATGCTTTAAGTTCAACCAGACTTTATAGAGGTTGAATATAGTCGAAATTGCCCGGTAGCGCCTTAATAAGAGAACAACAGTTGAAACTCTCTATTTGCGTCATTTTTCTGACTACAGCCCCCACAGTGGCAGAACATGCATGCGATGCAGGTGCGTCTCATTTTCTGCACTTTGACAAGGCTTGTTGGCACGGGAAATCTGCAAGGCTATTGAAATTGGACGACGCCCTAATTTTAATAGAGACAATTGTTGGGTTTTGCCGCCAGCGTGGAAGCCAGGCTTTGCTGTAGTCGGGTAAAAAAGGGGTACTTCAAAAATTTGAATGAAGTCGCTATACCACCTCATTCAAAATAATAGACGCTTCAGAAAATGAGTACCTACTCAATAAGACATAGAACGTCATTTCACTACGTATGACAGTGATAAAATATAAATTGCGTCTAGATATTATTTATTTCTTAAAACGCTTTGGAACGGACGTGTATGATATATTATACCTTAGTATTATATATTTTTTTAAATGTAAAAATTAGTCATTTCGGAGATCGAATCAAAACGTGGATAGCCAATCACCCCGAATTAGTTTATAACGAAGTGACCTCCACTGCCGTGTGTGCTGAAGTGGATTTCGAAGAACAATTTGCATCTGTTTCTGTATACAAACCTCACGTATTTAAAAAAACATATTGGAGTCCACATTTTTTTTCTAATATTACACAACTATTTCAATTTCAATTTCAATAAGTTTATTTCAAAGAATATGGTACAATTTTGGTTAGTAGAATGTTATTAGTTAGTTGCGCATATTCTGCCGGCAGCTGCGGCGTAGAAATATTTAGGTAAACACATAAAATTTAACTTACAATTTACAATAACTTATTTAAAAAATCAGCGGTAGAATAAAAACACTTATCAAGTAACCATTTCAACAGTTTTCTTTCAAATTGACTGGATTTACTTCCATATACAGCTCTGAGATATTTTTTCTGGGTTACAAACGCTCTTTGAATATCGGAACTATTTCCCCAAATCACAAGGCCATAACGTAAAATAGAGGAAACATATTCATGGTAAGCAGATAGCGCAGCCTCCATTGATGCTACAGATCTTATACGTAGCAAAGCAAACACATATCTATCTATCGATACATATCTATCGATGTCTATAAAAAAAAAATTTCTAACACTAGCTAGATTACGACCATCTTTTGATTTGTCGCGAAAATTCCGGGCTCTGCTTCCTACGCTGCTATCGTTCGCTGTTGCGCTCACGTCGGTCGCGTGGAACAGAGATAGGTGTCACTGGGCGATGCTAAACACCACCACCACCAAAATTGTATGACTACAATGTACCTAAACAATGTTTCACGACCAAAACAGCAAATTACTCGTTTTCCCATACAATGACAGTACGGGCGTATAAATTCTCAATTAGTATGGGACGTTTTGAGTACTGGGATTTTAAGCTGTACTTTGAAATCCATGTTTGTGTTTTGTATTGTTTTAATTGTACTTGTTCCATATACAGATTTGTTCCTCTCTAAAAACTGGTTCGAATGGCATCTTGAAAATAAAAGATGCATATTCTTTACTGCGCGTCGTCGTGGATGACACGCACTATACCGTTGTAATTTCTCTCCATTACACAATTTCAATCCAACCTGTTCACTCGGCACGTCCAGTCGTCTGACATTTCTCGACAAAACCGTTTTGAACACCGGAACGCTCCGACCGTAAATAAAACTCATTATCCAGCCGCAATTAAACCGTGGTCCATAAACGGTGTGGTTCGAAAACAAGACGTGTGCTATAGTTCCATAACCCCAGGACGGTACCTCCGAAGCCGAGCCCGGGGCTGGGCGGCGGCAGCTCCTCGGCGGGCAGCGGCTGCGCGTCGCACACCTCCACTCCCCCCGCCCCCGCCCCCGCCCCCGCCCCCGCCCAGGCCCCCGCCGCCCCGCCTCCGCCCCCGCCGACCCCCGCGCCGCCCCCGCCCTCGCCCGCCAGCGTAGACGGCGCCATCGTCGCTTCGGAACCTGGGGTATAAACCTCAACATTTACACACATCATAATAATGAAATGGTATTGGCACAGAATAAGTAATAGTACAAGTACAGAAGCTTCACTTCCTAACAAAAACGGTGTTTAGGCATAAAAAATGTGCCTACTTTGTGCATCTGTCTATCGTATAACTTGTATTCATTCACACGCGGCACGTGTAGCGCTAGGGCTGTCGCGCCACAAAACCCATTGATTCAGGCAAAAAATGTTCTAGCTCACCAAAGGTCGCTCGAGTACAGTGAACCCTTATTAATTAAGTACCTACCTACGTGTTACTTCACTATAAGTACATACTTACCTATGTGTATCAGTATCATTGTAAATAACGCCACAAATAAAACAACACCGCTACAATTAATTCTCTTGAAATCTTGACATTTTAATTCATAAGTAAGAATATTTCATAAAGCATGCGTTTTTAATAAGATAATCTTTTTAGGGTTCCGTAGCTACTTTTATAGAAAATTGTTTTGAACAGCATATAGCTTTAAGCCTTTGGCATTAAGCCCGCCATTTGTACACTGTATTTTTGTGCAATAAACTTTAAATTAATAAAATAAATATTTCAAACGATTACGTTATCACCGGAAAACGGCAGCGGCGGAACTTGAGACGATATGCATGTGCTCGCTCGCGCGGCGACGGCCCTCGACTGACGAGCGACCCCGGGGCGCGCGAGCGTTAGGTATCTAAAGCTTCGCGCGCCGCCCACTGCAAGCCCCCTGGTATTGACTCTAACTTGCCCCGACCATCATTTATCCGCATTGCCTTTTGTACTATAATGGTTTCTTTTGTACAATAAAATATAAATAAATAAATGACACAATTATTTACAAACAACAAGAATATCAGTAGCGTAGGATGTCACGGCGATAGGCCGGTACGAGTATAAAACCGTCAGTTCACAAAGTAACTTCCCATTCATAGGGTATGAATAGAAGACACATTAGTAGGACACTACCTGAAATACTTCCATGTAAACTGAACGATCTAAATATAGGAGCTCTAAATTGTCGGTTTAGTGACTATAAGAGGACGATATCCACCTAGATTACAGAGAGAATGATAAACTATCACCAATATTAACTATTATTCCAGGCGTAAGGTAGGGCACAGCAATATGTCATTTTTCTCGACTTTGGAGCAGCCCAACTGGAGAGGTACCTCCGCCTTGCAGAAGACCACAGCCTTAATAACATTATCCTGAGGGTGAGCGAGGTTGCCAGAGCTCCAGAGGATGCACTGTGTTGAGAGCGAGGAACCTAAATGTGTACCTTCTTCTATAAACACACTGCATCCTCAAATTTTATAAAGGGTCGGTAACGCGCACGTAACTCCTTGCCACCAGCGTTGTATATAAAAAAGAACTATTATTTTTTTTACAAATGAAATACAGTAAGCTGGCAGGGATACAATTGCTTAGAATCACTCATTGCGAAAAACATCTAATTATTTTTTTATAAACACACCTACCTTCATATCCTGTATTTTAAAGAAGTACAAAAGTGTTCCAGTCAAAGAGGAGAACTTGTCGACTCGACTGGCACAACCACTACGGAACATCGACTCACCCATCTTCATGTCCTGCAGGCTGGAGGAGTCCAGAGGCACGCTGTCTAGATCCCTGGAGGACTCCTGAGGGCAGTTGGAGGGGAGGACCAACGTCAACTCCACCGCTGGCACCACCACACCCACCACTATTGATCTGAATATAAAACAAACAACTATAGACACCAAGACGAATACGATAGGTACGCATAAATGCACTAACCTCTTTTGTTTTTTCAACTGCCATAGCCGTAAGTACCTAGTGTACTTAAGGAAGTATAAATCCAGACTATACCTTGTTTTTTAAGGGTTCCGTAAACGGAACCCTTATGGATTCGTCATGCCTGTCCGTCCGTCCGTCCGTCCGTATGTCACAGCCGATTTACTCGGAGACTATAAGCACTACAATTATGAAATTTGGTAGGAAGGTGTATTATATTAGCTCTCAAAGTCATAAAAAGTGTGTTAACGCGACATCATTGTGTGCGCTCACGCACACCTACGCAACAGCTACACGGCGCCGCGGCATTCTCGCATCTAACTCGACGCCGACAACACGCTGCTCGGTCGCGCGTTGATAACATTATTCAAACGAATCAGTATTTTTAATTTTGTAATTTAATCACTCCTAATGATTAAAATCTATGTAAAACTCCGAAATTGTGTCGGCTACTTCATTCTACGAACCTGCGCCAACAAGTGTGCCCCCCTCTAATTTCCAAACTACTTACTCGTATAAAGTTTAAAATTCTGAATAAAAACTGAGGTGGTGCATTAGTAAATACTTTTAACGATTTTTGGTTTGAACAATATAGGTTTTACGCTAGCGCGCCCCGTCGTGCTGGAGCCAGGCCTCCAGCTCCAGCTCCAGCTCCAGCTGGGGGCGGTGGTTGTGAAGGCGTACATTACCCCGCGCCGGCGCCGGGCTGGCGCGCCGCGTCGTGCTGGAGCCAGGCCGCCAGCTCCAGCTCCAGCTCCAGCTGGGGGCGGTGGTTGTGAAGGCGTACATTACCCCGCGCCGGCGCCGGGCTGGCGCGCCGCGTCGTGCTGGAGCCAGGCCGCCAGCTCCAGCTCCAGCTCCAGCTCCAGCTGGGGGCGGTGGTTGTGAAGGCGTACATTACCCCGCGCCGGCGCCGGGCTGGCGCGCCGCGTCGTGCTGGAGCCAGGCCGCCAGCTCCAGCTCCAGCTCCAGCTCCAGCTGGGGGCGGTGGTTGTGAAGGCGTACATTACCCCGCGCCGGCGCCGGGCTGGCGCGCCGCGTCGTGCTGGAGCCAGGCCGCCAGCTCCAGCTCCAGCTCCAGCTCCAGCTGGGGGCGGTGGTTGTGAAGGCGTACATTACCCCGCGCCGGCGCCGGGCTGGCGCGCCGCGTCGTGCTGGAGCCAGGCCGCCAGCTCGGCCACGCGCTCCAGCTGGCGCAGCAGGAACAGCAGCTGGTAGTGGTTGAGCTGCAGCCCCGCCAGCCCCGCCGTGCGGCACACCGCCCACATGCTGGACAGGTCCGGGCTGAAGCACAGCTGGGGGGGGGGGAATACTACATTAATGCCGAGCTCCAGAAACTACGCCATGGCCGAGATAGGTACGAATATTAACTTTTTAAATTTGATCGGATAAAAATAAGGTGAGTATTCGTTTTTCAAATAAAATACGACCCTTTCCGAGCATATTAAACATTACATATAATAGGAGTACCTAATAGGTGGTACACACATTTTTTCATAACAGCGTCTCTTTGAGAAAACACGTTTATAAGGTACAGAGGTTGTCTTCAGATCAATTCAATGATTATCGCCTATTGGGAGATCTATGAGTTATAACCGCAAGCGGAATGAGTCGGTCATGTCATAGGACGATGATGTGTACACATGTGCTTGTAGTTGGTGGTGTGTGTACTCACCCACGCGGTGAGCGGGCAGGCGTCCAGCAGCGGCGCGGGCTTGTAGTCGGTGGCGCGGCGTGTGTGTACTCACCCACGCGGTGAGCGGGCAGGCGTCCAGCAGCGGCGCGGGCTTGTAGTTGGTGGCGCGGCGTGTGTGTACTCACCCACGCGGTGAGCGGGCAGGCGTCCAGCAGCGGCGCGGGCTTGTAGTTGGTGGCGCGGGCGCCGCACAGGTCCGCCCACAGCGGCTCCACGCGCACACACCATATGCTCCGATTCTCGCGCCACAGAAACTCTGGAGACACGGATGTCCCTCGGTCTATGTCGTCCAGATCTGAAAAAAAATCGACATTTTGGTTTAAGAGTATTTGACAAATTGCAGAGAAATTGGAAATAAATCGATAATCTTAATCAATTTGAAACCCAACATTTTAAATCTATGTGCCAGTCTTGTGGTTGCTCTTAAAATCGCTTCTTTAATTCACAAAAAAGTGGTCGCCATTTAGAACTTTTTAGTTTATGGGCCGATTATTTTATGTATTTAGCTTTTTTAATTCTTTAACCTATTGGTTTACATGTTTGATAAATATGGGTATATATGTATTAATTTATTTTAAATACATGGAAAAACAGCGTAAGACATTTGTAAAAAACTACAATAGAATTACATAGCCAATTAAAGGTATATTATTAGGTATAAGAATATTACATTAAGGACAGGCCTATTCCTCTTGCCGCTTCGGCTAAACTCGGTTCTGGCACACCTCCGTGGTGTCCAGATACCCTATCGCGTTAGGAACAAAGAATCACGTGCTATGCGACGAGCGTGTGCGAGCGGGATGTCACGATTAGCTGTCAAACAACGGTTTTGTTAGAAGAAAGCCTTCTGTATGTAAATACTATTAATTATTTTGTGTTAAGGGCCCCTGACGGATATAGGCGTCCTTCATGTCTTTGCATTTTTCTCGGTATTTTGCGTTGTTAGTCCAACTTGATCTTGCCACTGCAGTAATGGCATCAGACTATCATGATTTTGGTCTTCCCACTCGTTTTTTTCATTTTAGTCCTGGCCATTTAGTGACTTCTTTGGTCCATCGCTTACGGGTTGTTATTATTTGGCTGCCTGATCTCAATTTTTTTTTAACTATGAAGTTGAATGCATTTGTTACTTTCGTCTGAGACTTTACATTTTTGCTGTTGAACTTTGTTTTAGACCACTTACATTGAACAAATATTCTACAACTTATGATGTCTGATTTAGCGCGTGACCAAAGATAGGATCTGTTTGGATAGAAGAAATATTCTACAACTTATGATGTCTGATTTATTGCGTGACCAAAGATAGGGTCTGCTAGGATAGAGCACTCACTCTCCGCGTGCAGAACGAACTGCTCGTGGATGGGGTCCATGTCGGTGTCGGAGCACGGGAACTGTCCGCTCGGGGGTGCCAGGCGCCGCAGGGCCGCTAGGATGGACGCCAGGTCCGCTCGCGTGCCGGCCGAGTCTGAAGCGAACACAGCCGGGCATCACATACGACAATTACATTAAAATTGAGTTTCAGAAACGTATAATATAACCCTAAAAGTCTATCTCCAGTCACCCGTCACCTGTCGGATGTTTAGAGTCGGTTGCACCAACATACGATCACAGGCCGGTTATCGTCAAATATGGCGCCGGCAGCTATCGTCCCATAGAAACTTGTCAAACTTTCCATACAATCAGATTTTGACGAACACCGCTTACGATTACAGACGGTTTGGTGCAACCCACCCTTAATCTTGTCGCGAATCCTTTACGGTCACTGGCATTTTTAACCGACTTCAAGAAAAGGAGGAGGTTCTCAATTCGGTTGTATGTTCTTTGTTTTTTTTTTAATGTGTCGGAACTCCGTCGTTTATGAACCGAATTGTTTTTTTTCTTTGTTTGCAAGCATATGCTTCAAGGTTGGTCCCGTTGTTATAAGAATCTAGTTCTGATGATGCGATCCATGAGGAATTGAGGGAACTCCTCAAAAATTCAAGGGAAACATATACCAATTTTAGTATTTTCGGTAATAAATCAAGCATTTGCATTCAGAAAGTAGTATTTGATGAACGAGAACTGATGAAGAAGACCACGGACGGTCATCTAAAACTCCTAATGTTTCATGCGTGGTATTAGGATATTTCGATCAAGATACTGACGCGACTATGATGATGTCAATTTAAATGGTCCTGATGTAATGTCACCATCAAACTGATCTGGTAATTGAAGTCGGAAGCTAGGCAACGGAAATCCGTAATAAAACAGTGTAGCTTATCCGTGTTTGAACTTATTGGAATCGTTATGAGATGCACTCTGGTAATGATTAGCTAAAAAGTGTGAAATATTTTGTTTATAAAAAAATAAAACTGACTCCAAAAAACGCTAAAAAGTAAAAATAAATGTCTTATTTCTAACATGAGACTGCGCTTCTTATTGAACAATGTAGACGTACTGTGACGGTTTGTAGTTTTAGAATAAAAGATGGTTTACAAAATAGTTTATAATTTAAAAAAAAACAGTTAAAACACAATATCTAAAATTGAGGGTAGACCTAGAACGATGAGGGTA
Organism: Epiblema foenella; assembly: GCA_963556455.1. Lineage (NCBI taxonomy): Eukaryota > Metazoa > Arthropoda > Insecta > Lepidoptera > Tortricidae > Epiblema > Epiblema foenella. Next base: position 268,664 of record OY747110.1, read on the forward strand.
GAATCTCAGGGTGTGAGTTCTAATTTACAATTGGAATAAGCCGTATTCACTTGCACTGGCCGTTTAGAGTGCCACTTCCCTGCCGTACGCCGTGCTCCAGTGGTGGTGGAAAGGAAAGCTGATCAGCCGGTGACGTCACGGGTAGTCTGGAGTGTTCCCGGGTCGGCAGAGGTTTTGAAGCTAGCCGCAGCACTCGCAGCTCCTGCTTTTAATAGTGTGACCGAATCCCCCTGGAAATTTCCGTTTTAGACATTTAGTGGAAAGTCCGATTTTACGATACTGCCTGCAACATTCGGCGACGTGAAGAGAAATTGAAGATAGGAAGCGCTAATAGCAGGAAGGGCTATGCGAAAGCATTAAATAGCAATCAATGATGTTGATGCGGCATACAAAATCAATTAATTATAGCAAGTAAGTACAACGAGATTTAAAAATGGAAAGTTATTTAATTTCCGATTTTCGGAAATTATTACAAAAGATGTTGCAATGCATTACAAACAGATAAGTATTACCAATGTATGATTTACTTTAATATTTTAACTAATTACTTAGAAATTGAAATTCATTTTTTTCTTTTTCAGACAAGTGGGTATATTTCCATTACGCTACAAGGAACAAAGGAATTCGTATGTTGCAGTATGCAGCTACAATAATGGATTACACGATATATTAGCAACAGGTAAGCAGAATTAAGTGTTAGGCATGAAATACTATCTACTGATTGACATTAATATCGGTTATATAATTTAATTTGCAACACTCACCTAGTCGGGGAAACACACACTCACAATTTAATTATAATTAAATTTTGAAATTCATTTTAAATTATTAATTTCCAGGTACATGGCGGTCAGCGCACATGACCAGAACAAAAGGCTACAATTATATTAGGGCCATATGTGGAATCTTGACCACTGAGCTACACCGCCGTATGCAAAATGAGAGGGCCGGGACAGACCTCTTCCTCCGCGCCCCGCCGCGTGACGTAACTATGACTCGAAAGTTATCGTTGAATAAACGCCTGTGCCTTCCTAGTAGCACGAAATCTACTTATTGTTTTTAGATGACAATAACTTAAGGAACGTTAATTTTAAGTTTATTTCAAATGTAGTTATAGGTTTGTAGATATTTAATTTAATATTAAGTTTTGTACGTATTAAGCTCATTAAGATGATAAAACTGTTTACTCAGGAAACGTATCCGCTACAGTACCTATTCTAATTTTTGTAGTAGGTGCCATTTCATCAACTTTAGATAATTTCTTTGGCTTCATAAATTACAATAGGTACAGGTGTTCAATAAGAAGCGTAAAGTCTCATGCTAGAAGTAAGGCAATTATTTTTTACTTTTTAGTGTTTTTTGGAGACGAATTTATTATTTTATTCCGAGAAACTCGATTTGAAACACGGGGGAAGGGAAATTAGATTAGCATTAAAATAAAACTAACTAGATCGCGGCGACTCGCGCACGTTGGTGAGCGTGGCGCGCGCCGCGCACACGTGCAGCTCGCGCGGCCGGTCGCGCTGCTGCGCCGCGCGCCCCGCCTGCTCCGCCTGCTCCCCCGCCTCCAGCACCAGCTGCAACACACACACACACACACACCGCGCCCGGTCAGGATACTACGACAGGACAAAAACCGGTTGCCCACACACCATGAAAACGGTGGTGCATTATCTACTCGCATTGTACATTTTTCCCTAGCTTGCAACTCAGCACATCATAACTTCCAAAAATACATTTTTCTATCTAAAAGGGCATATCAATCGAACAGAGACCCTGATTAGACGAACGATAAATGTAGGGATAGCAGTGGTGCACTAGTGAGAAAATGAGCCGGGGTGAGAGCCATCGGTTCCGAGGAATCACTGCTCGTGGCGGTCAGTGGGCGAGAACACAAGAGTCAATTGAATCAAGGAGACCGCGTCCACGCACACGTACCCTCGGCATGATGGCCTCGGCGCGCACGTCGCAGTAGGCGGCGTCGGCGCCCCCCGCGGCCCCCGCGGCCCCCGCGCCCGCCTCGGCCGCCGCGCGCGCCACGTGCGGCAGGAAGGCGCCGAGCCACACCACGCTCGCCACGTCCACGTTCACGCGCACGGGGCTCAGCTGCACGTACAGCTTTGGGGATGGAACTGCAAATAACAGACGATATCGCCATTTATGATTTGATTCCAGTTGTTAACGCGGCATGCTTGTGTGCGCTCAGGGCCGCGACTCCCGCCGACTCCGCGCCGCCAGCCCGCTGCTCGGGCGCGCCGCAAAACCATTCGTTCATACAATACAGTATTTTTAAATTTTGGAATTTAATCGCTTGAACGATTAAAATCCATGTAAAACTCCAAAATTGTATAAAAACTATTTCATCCCACGGATCCAATGTACTTTATAAAAAAAACAAACTAATAGTACATTACTACTGAGACCGGGAAGTAAGGGGTTGCCGGCCGAGTACATATAAACGTAGCGAGGCCGGATAGTTACGAGGTAGGCAACCCCTTTTCACGCCGAGGTGTGTATAGTGCTTTTCTCAAACACGCAATGAAATAAATTAAAAAAAAACTCCACGAAATCAAACTTTAATTTCTAAAGAAATTAGCAGTAAATAAGACAAAAAATATAACTGTGTAGCGTTGGGTTTCTTAATTAAAACAATGATTTAGGAATTTAGTAAGCGGCGTGTATTATAGACAATGGCGATTCAATGATAGATTGTTGCCAGAGCAGTGGTACGACACTAGATGTCTATACTTTACAAACTGCCACATATATTACTATTTATTTGGTTAAATTTCCAACTCGAATTGAATATAAAACACTACTACTACAAAAATATACTAAAATGTACCAAAGCACGTTTCTGAACGAAACGTTAGGATCGACCAATCCTATGGAGCGACACTGACAGCTTGTCATTCTTGTTAATTGTCAAAAACTATAACCTCTTTTTTTCATCGATGAGGGGCTACCGCGAACCGAATCCGAAAGAAGAACTTGCAAATTCGTGCGACAGAGAGGGAGATATTCGAACTTCGTTAGCTTTCGTTTCACGGTAGCCTCTCTGTTGTCATCGGCGTCGGAACTTATATTTAACACGTTCACAGTCCGTGACCTTCATATGGGTCACTGCAAGCCTCTATTACAAAGCTGTAGCGTTTAAAATTCGGATCCCGACAGTAATCGTGTTAAATAGGTACCAAATTCAACAACGCATAAATCCAATTACAGAATGAAAAAAAAAACAATTCTGCCTCCAAAATGATTTAATCTTCATGGTTTGAGTAGACATTTAAAAAAAAACCACCACCACCACTTTACCACTAATATTTAAATATTTTAAATGTGTATTTTTGTAGTTAAATTTGCAATTAAAATTATTCGACTGTGTTAATAATGTGTTATTTATTATGTTCATGTCGATTTTATATAAATAAAACAGCAAAATCTTATATCAAACATCGTTTATTTTATTTTTTTAATAATCGTAATGGCAGAATGTCATGATGAACCAAAAAGCAAATAATTGCTTATAGCTGAACGCCGTGATGCTGTGTCACAAATAAATGTGGAATGGAAATTTAAAAAAGAGCATCTTGCAGGCCTCCAACTTTGAAATTCCTTTAAAGGCCTCTCGTCTAGCTGCACCCGAAACGTGACACTTCGCAGCCTATTATAAGGAATATAACCTCAATATTTCATTGCATGTTTGAGAAAATATTGTTATAGTAGATTAAGCGATATACCTATAAATTAAGTCTTGTAAGAGTTATCGGGGTTTAGTTTTCTTTTGCACAAGCAAATCACCTAGTTCGAAACGTGGAAGTAGTCCGTTTTGTTCATCGATTTTGTTCTGGCGATTAATGACGCGAGTAACAGAGTAGAGACAGAGAGTATTGCACGTATGAACGAGGACAGGTGGGCCAAAAAGATAACTTCATGGAAGGGACCCGTAGGCAAGAGAACCAGAGGTAGGCCGGCGGAGAGATGGCTTGATGAGATTCAAAAAGTAACAGGAAAACATTGGACTGAAAAAGCAAATGACAGATTTATGTGGAGAAAAATGGAGGAGGCCTTTACTCTATGAAGAGGTCCTTGATAAAAAATATTGAATTAAAATTATATGTATTTATTAAAAATTTAATCAATTGTAAATTGCATGCTATTTAATCACAATGTTGAAGGAATCAAACTGAATTTTATTAAGGAAATAAAAAAGGCTTAATTATTATTATTATTATAACAGAGTTATAACGCAAAAAAATTCTCCGCACAGTCACGATTTCCTAATTTGCGCCCTAGTAATAAATACCATTTACTATTTATTACCCTTCAAAGTTCAGTGAAGACAATGGATTTCCTACCTGACGATCATATATCTTACCTGGAAAATTAACATCGCCGGGATAATAGAAAAAGGTCATTTCTGCGTGTAAAAGCCCCGCATCGCCCGGCATTGTGGACTTTTCCGCACACACCAACGGCCGGGGAGTTTCCCGTGACTTTGTGGACACCTGTCAAGCGGTTTTAAGCTATCAATGTAAATATTACACGGAATCTGGGTGCAAAATTTCCTGAATTTACTCTGATGCAAAATTTGATAGTTTTTGAGTCATGGTTATGTGAGCATGGTACTTTTTGATGGCTGTGCAAGGTGCTGGCTGCTAGATGATGAATAAGGAACATTCGAATGTTGTTTCAAATAGTTTGGAATGGCGAATGACTTGACGTATGATTCAGTTTGTAAGACGATCTGGACGAGTCAAGACATATTACATTATTAACGTTGTAAATATAAAAAGAAGCTTTTTATAACGAAGAGTTCATTTATTTCATCGTGGACCCTGTCCAGGGTCTACAGTTATTTAATTTTGACATGTTTTTTCCTTACCTTGTTAACAGTAAAATCGTCTATCCTAAGTACGAGGCACGTGGTCATGAGTTTGCCGAGCTGCTGCAGAATCTTCGTTCTCGTGGGAGACGCTGGAACGATACAATTAACATCTTAGTTCATAAAGTACATACTACATAGCATGTTAGAGTACGATCGAGTTCATAAATATAATAACCTAATACATTTTTAAGTCGTGTTCACATAATACTTTTGATCGCTGACTCTTAAGCCGTGGTCTCCCGGCGAAAAAAATAAACAATAGCATTTTTTTGTAATGAGTCTGGGATCCCCGGGGCCGGTAGACGACGGGGTTCTTTCGAACTCGACCGTGCATAATGAACTGTGAAATGGGTACTTTAAACTAGTAATTTATAATAAGTATTAGAAGTTCAAGAAAAATAAATTTATTACTATTATCATCATCTTGACTTTACTCAGAAATTCTAATCCGCTACGCAAGCTTCGTCAGGCGGGTACAACAGAATCAGCAACAGGCATCGTCACATATAGATATCCATACAACAATAAAACATATACAACAGGCTTCGTCAATTCATTTCAATACATCAACTAAATCTTATTATTAAAACATAGTGTTCATTATTCATAATATAATATATAATATAAAAAACACTGCTCTTTGTCCTGCACACATTTTCACTCTGGGTCCGCGGAAGATCAGCGTCGTGGCGCTAAAATGCGGCGCGACACATGCTGAGTGGATGCCATTTTTGCTACCATTGTATCTATAGTCTGTAAGTTTAGTCTAAGTTTACCACTGTAATGGTTTGCGAAATTAATTTTCTTCTTCTTCCTAAATAGGACCGCCCCGAACCGAACCTGCCTCAAAAGTTCGCATTGCGCTTGCAGCATTAACTTCAAATATGGGTATAATGAGTGTTTAGTGCAAGAACCTTGTGAGGTAGAGTTGGACGGAGCGGCGGAAGCACTGGTGTGAGTGGCCGGCACTGGCTTGTGGCTGATGCCGTTAGACACTGGCTCTTCGTTCTTCTCCACTTGACTGGGCTGCAAACGATTCTCAACTTTATAACAAAAAATTATCAGAAATCAGAAATATTTATTCGTGCAAAACACAAAAAAAAACAAGAAAATAAATAAAAACAGAAGAACAAGGTATTGCACGAAATGATTCTGTCTCAGCGTAGTGCTGGCGCGATTACCAGCGCTGATCTTCCGACAGAACCATTAAGTGATTTCCCAGAAGGTAACACATTTAAATAAAAATAAACTAAGGTATACACAAGAAGCTATAACTACAATTAAAAGAACAGAGAAAAAAAAAGAAAAAAACAAGAAAAACAAGCGTAAAAAAATATCAGAAAAACAAGAACATAAATAAATTAAAAAAACTATTCTAATTCCACATTCTCGATAATGCCCGATCCAGCAACCCGTCCAACGATGGGCGCGGAGTGTCGGGCCGGGCAATTACGATTTGAAACGGGATATTTACCATGTATACTTGTATTTTTGAGTTCCCGATATTTCGGCACTGCTGCAAGCGCCATTATCAAGGATTAACACAAAATAACATAAAAAAAATATACACGGTAAATATCCCGTTTCAAATCGTAATTCTAATGTAAATGACCATGTAAGCTTGAAATCTTTTATAACAAAGAGCTTAAAATCTTTGTCTGTGTAATATAAACTACCAGCAATTAGCTAGAAAAGCGATATTTCTATGTACTATTCAATTTTAGAACTGAAACAGTTATTTCCTTCATTTTGCATTCTGTAATGCCTTAGGACTATCCTGTAATATTGCACTTTTCTAATAGTTGAATAAATAAATAAATAAAGTTTGCATAATGGTCAATCAACTTTTTCTTGTTGTTATTCTGTCCCGTCAGCGAGGAGACAACAATAACAGAGTTTCTTACAAAAATGTTTACAATATGGAGAGATGACCCATGTCCTAATGAATTGATGTTCATAGCTAAAACTCATGTTTGGTAGATTTAAACTCTATAAAATCATATTTTTAAAGAGTGACTCAGGAGACGTAACCATGGTGACGAGCAACAAAGAATAGTTGATCCACCCATAAATCGTCTTACATAGTAACAGGGAGCGTGTATAATATTTTGAGAGTTGGAATTGCTCGTGGTAAAAATCTATTTTTTTTCTTTTTTTTTATATTAATTTTTTATTTTAAATTCAATTGGTTGGTGTTATCTGATGAATAAGTTAGGATCGTTTCTTGATATTATTGACTGTTGCCTAACATGTAAGTGCTTTGGTGTCATGCACTGTAAACTTGTAATGTATTGACTGAATAAATAAATAAAAATAAAAATGTACCTTATTACTGGGCGTTAAGGGCCTCGGGTCGAGCAGGTCCAGCAGCGAGCCGCAGAAGGAGGACAAGGCTTGCGACAACCACTGGCTGTGCGGCGTCGCGGCCTCCCTGCCCAGACAATACCACATGCTCAATCATACATCATACTTAGGGTGTGTTACACCAAACCGGCTGTAATCGTAAGCGGTGTTCGTTCAAATCGAATTGTATGAAAAGTTTGGCGAGAGAGGGGCGATGGCTGAGATACGCGTCATACTCGTGATCGGGTGCTGTTTGTGGAGTCCGGTCTGTTCATGCTTGCTAGGACATAGTGACTACGTTAATACTAGTGTCTTTTTATAGGGGATTGACGAGAGACATCATCCTATTGTAGATTCGTTTTTATTATCAGTGACCATATACATCTCTAACAATATTAAATTAATTTTAATTTGACGCTCAGAGACCATGTACATCTCCGGGATATTATATTAATTTCATTATACTCCTTGTTTAATCGTGAGACCTTATACATCTCTAACTTTACTGATGTTGTAATATTTGTAATAAATAACTTTGCAAGTTTACGAGGGGCGTTCAAAATATTCTCGGTATTGATATCTTATAACCTCTTTTTGAATTTGTTTTGTTACTGGGTGGTAAGGTTCATTCTTTGACATTCAAAAAAAGTATAATTCAAACCGAGATGTTCTTTTGTTTTTCTGCAATTTCTGAACAAACACGAACACAATGAGTGAATTAACAATGTTAACGAAATTAGAACATCGTTCCGTAATAAAATTCTTGACGAAACAGGGTAAAAACCAAAAAACCATAAAAGAGGAAACGGATTGTGTTTACCGTGAGTCTGCTCCTTCTTTATCTACAATTCAAAAGTGGTCAAGCGAATTCAAACGTGGTAGGGAGAGTATTGAAGATGACCCTAGACCTGGCCGGCCTGTAGTAGCTACTTTACAAGAAAATATTGATCAGGTGGAAAACCTTATATTGGAAGATGGTCGAGTAAAGATAAAATCAATAGCTCAAGTAACCAATCTTTCTATTGGTACCGTACATGACATTATCCATGACCATCTTAATATGTCAAAGGTCAGTGCAAGATGGGTTCCACGAATGCTGACTCGACTTCAAAAAGATGTGCGTGCAGCTTGCTGTTCCGATTTTATTGACCTGTGTGGTGAAAATCCTGATGAGGTGCTGCAAAAGATAGTTACTGGAGATGAAACCTGGGTTCATCATTATGACCCAGAGAGTAAACAGGAGTCCATGCAGTGGCACATTAAGGGTTCAGCTCATCCCAAGAAGTTCAAGGTCGTCCCTTCCGCTGGCAAGGTCATGGCAACAATATTTTGGGATTGTGAAGGAGTATTGTTGATCGATTATAAAGAAAAAGGTGTAAATATCACGGGACAGTACTACGCGAATATTCTACATCAATTAAGGGACGCAATAAAAGAAAAAAGGCGAGGAAAGTTGTCTAAAGGTATTCTGCTTCTGCATGACAACGCCCCTGTCCATACTGCTCATATTGCCAAGGCAGCTATTGCTGAATGTGGGTTCGGAACTATAACTCATCCACCGTATAGTCCGGACTTAGCCCCCAGCGACTTCTTTTTGTTCCCCAATCTCAAAAAGGATCTGCGTGGAAATCGATTTTTTGACGATGAGGCGTTGAAGGCGGCAGTAGAGGAGCACTTTTATACCAAGGATAAAAAATATTTTTATGAGGGATTAAAAAAAATAATTGATCGATCTTTTAAGTGTATTAACATAGGGGGGGAGTATATTGAAAAATAAAAAATATCAAACTGTTCATACTTGTTTGTTTTCATTCCAATACCGAGAATATTTTGAACGCCCCTCGTATCTTCACTGTATGACATTAATTTTGTTATAATTGTAAACTCGAAATTATTATTCCTTCTTGAACTGTAAATTAATATTTTGACAAGAAAAATGTATTACTTATTATAGTCAGACTTTCTTAAATTGTTAATTAATATTTTGACATGTAAAAGTGCCCTTGTGGGCTATTTGCAGAATAAATGTTTGATTTTGATTTTGATTTTTTGACAAGTTTCTATGGGATGACAGCTGTCGGCGCCATATTTGACGATGGCCGACCTGTGATCGTATGTTGGTGCAACCGACCCTTATACTAATACTTATTACAGTTATGGCACGCCGGACGCATAGTATATTATGGAAGAGACTGGAAAATTGTACATTATTGTCGTGGCCGGGAAGGAGGCACTGCAATTGCTTCCTTTCCGGTTGAATATTATTTTTAAACGGACGAGCTTGCGATTTCTATTAAAATGGTCGGAAAAACTGTGTAGCGACCCACACGCGACATGTGTGATGTGTGTGATACCTTTCAATATGAATATGTAGCGAGTAAAGTTACTTTTATTTTTCGTTTTGTTTATTTTATATTTTTCGGTTTTGGTGATCTTATTGTGAATTTACTTTATACTATCTTTTGACATACTTGCAGCAATTGAATTTTTTTTAAGAAATATAATCACACCAATAAATTCCTCTGAATAATTAACTTTTAATCATGTAATAACTGACGATTCAAAAGTGCTTGTTGCTAGCCTGTTGTTGCCTATTTGAATAAAGAATATTTTGACTTTGACTTTCAATTTGCGGGACATTTTTGAGAAAACACATTTCGTGGATGAGTTTATTTGACGGACGAAGAGAAGCCGAGTCCGTCAATAGGTACAAAATCCAATCAACGAATATTATTTATAAGTGAAATTGACTAGTCGAATAGTGTGGGAGATTAGTTTACCTGTAGCCTCGCCAATGTCGCCGGTCGTTGGAAGCTCTGTGATACGGGAACAGGTCGGCTTGCATGCTGACTAGCGTCACTTGCAGCGCGCCGCCGTTGGAGAGGGACGGATGTTCCGACCGGCCCACTAGAGGAAGGGAGATAGAACGATTAGTTGGCATGGATGTTAAATTCTTAACCCTTTTCCAGGCCGCACTAATTTAGAAGATTTTACAAAAAACGAAATATATGCTTATTAAAAATAGTCACGATTTGGTGATGCATTTCAAGAAGAGTCACTTTTTAATAATATTCTAATTTTAACTTTAAACGGCAGCACTATGATTGAAGTTCTATTGACACATATGTGGTTGATGAATCGTACTATGCCTGGAAAAAGGTTAAATAGAACCGTAATAAATAACTGACAGAATGAAACGAAGGTCTCAGCTTCAGCTTTGCCAAAAAGGCTTTCGTATGTCCGGATCTCCGGTTAATCTCCTCTAGAGGTCGCATTTCTCAACCGACTCTCTTGAAATCTTGTGAGCAGGTTCGATAATTAATTAATTATACAGATTGTTTTTGAGACGATTTTTGGCAATAGGGATGTTGACACTAAATAAGAAAATCAATAAGATCGAATTTTCTCGAAAAGGGATCAAGTACTTAATTAAATGGCGAACAAAGTAACTCAAAAAATAATTTGTTTACGATTCGCCAGGCACGGTAGATTTACGTTTTTTGACATGTCGGGTGGCTTGAAATAATAGCGCGCGGCGGCCGAGTCGCCGGTGCATTTCGATGCATTGAGAGGGAGTCGCAGTTCATAGGCCGGACCGAACGGCTGTTTTTCGGGGCTCGCATACGGAGCGAGCACAGACGGTCGGCCTCAGACGGTGCCGCGAGATCGATGGCTGACTATATAGCCCGCGATGAGGATGAGTGTTTGGGAACAGTAGTGTAGTGTTTCTAATATTGGTGAGACGGCTGTGCTGTCCCGGTCGCGGGAACGAAGGCGGTGTACGGCGGGCTGCGGAAGTCAGGAGTTGGAGGCTGAGGGCCTCACCGAAGATTCGCTTAGCGGGATCACACACACAGTATATAATACACAATCATATACACGATTCCTTGCTGGCGAACTGCTCCAGGCAGTGAGAAGAGATAACATGTAAGTTTAGATTTAAGTTCAGCGTTGCGTATCGCGACCCATTGTTCTCCACCGGGATAGAAAACGCCTAGGTCGGAGGCATCTCATGGGCCCGTGCTTCCCGTAATATCCTGGTGGTAACAAATTAATTACATAATTATAAGTCTTCAGAGTTTTAAGAGGGGGCATACTCTGTCCCTTTTCCGCAAAACGCACCTTTGTATTGGAACGATCGTCATTTACTATGGCGCTCGTGGTCAATGACGTCACTGATCCGTCGCGCTTTCTCTCTCTAACCAGCAACATTAAAACAGTTGTAGCTTCGTTATTTTTTGAGATATTTGAATAGGATTTTCACAATTTGGCATATTTTTTTGCTTTGTTTCTTTTGGAGTAGTCAAATTGTGAGTCAACAACTCTATTACAATGTTTTTTCTTCAAAAAAAAAACCTTGTGTGCGACGCACGATTACAGACCGCTCAACATCAAACAAATATGGCACTCTACAGTCTCACAGTTTCCATGGGACTACTAACTGACACAGAACTCGCTCACGAAAATTTGTAATAGAAATATAGATAAACATTTAATTCAGTACCCACAATAATATGATATAAAACGAAGGAGACAAAAAGCCAGATAGAAGATAAGGGGTCATCTATAAAGTACGTCAAAATATTTTTTTTTGATTTTTGGACCCCTCCCCCATCATTCTCACACTTAGTCACATTTGTGACGCTTTCAGTTCTTAGCGTGACGTCACATATTTTGTAATTTTACAGCAGTTCCGAAATTAGTTCAATTCTCATTTTAATATAACCAACTTCAATTTAAATAATTAAAAAAAAAACAAGCTAACAAATTATCGACCAACGAAACATGTTATGGCTACAACGTTTAAATTATTCGGGAATATTTTGTTTTAAAGGTTATTGTTAATAATTGAAATTTGGCATTTTAACACTTAGACGGGTTGGATTTTGAAATGTGACGTCACGAAACGTAGCATCCGTTTCTCTGTTTGTCACACAACATCACACTTATCGGCCCCCTCTCGCCCCTCGACGCGGGACGCGATACTCACAGCCAGGATCATCGCACAGGTGCAGGTCTATTCGCGGCGCGAGCAGGTGGTACGAGGTCTCGTGTACGTCGTGCCGCGCGAACATGCGCGCGAGCACGTCGCGCGAGCCCGCGGCTGCCCCCGCGCGGCTGTGGATCTGCTCCGGCGGCTCCTCCACCTGCACACAAGGCGACGTTCAGAGCGGCCGCCGGGACCAGGCTCGCACGGGCCAGGAGGAGGCAGTACCTTCCGGGCGGCCTTGGCGCGCGTGGCGGCGGCGGTGGCGGCCGGCAGTCAGGACCAGGCTCGCATGGGCTAGGGGGAGGTGAGTCCCGGCATACCTTCCGGGCGGCCTTGGCGCGCGTGGCGGCGGCGGTGGCGCGGCGCACGGGCGCGGCCAGCGCGGCGGCGCACAGCAGCGCGGCGCGCAGCTGCCCGTCCGTCAGCGCCCACGCCAGCGGCTCCGGCCGCAGCGCCAGCCGCGACCCCAGCACGGCGCAGTCTGCGCGGGGAGGGGAACACGCGCATTACGGACGGACGGACACTTGACAAGAGCATGACATAAGCTATAGCAGTTCTACTCGTGAAGTAGCTGGATCATTGTCAGATTTAGGTTCGCGTCTTTTCGGTGGACATATCAAAAGTTAAGGACCACAAAGCTTAATTTTGGATTGGTCTAGTAACCCACATAAACGGTGTTGCCATAACTATAAATCCATGTAATAAAAACATAATTTATATATACATAAGCCGTTGACTATTAACCACCGGGTGAACAACTTTTGTTTTTACAACTGACAATAACCCAGCTCCCAAAAGGCTGCAGCAATACAACTCTCCTCCTCGAGTATGGTGTTGCGAGGGATCTGAATTTGTCAGTTCCCTAGCAACTCCTACCGAAGCGAGGACCACCCTGCTGGATTGAGCACCTCGCCCTCGCCCCTCCTGAACAGGACCCCCGCACTCACCCGCGAGCCTCTTCTTGATGACGATGCGGCACAGCGTGGTGCCGAGCAGCAGCCGCAGCGGCGGCAGGCTGGCCGACGCGCCGTGCGCCTTCGCCTCGATCCGCGCGCTCTGCCACTCCAGCTCCTGTTCACAAGCATCCTTACAGATGTTATCAGGCACGATGTAGGCTCAACAATCTATACCTTCTCTTCAGGTGACTAACAAAATAGGTGGGTTGCACCAAACCGTCTGTAATCGTAAGCGGTGTTCGTTAAAATCTGATTGTATGGAAATTTTGACAAGTTTCTATGGGATGACAGCTGCCGGCGCCATATTTGACGATGACCGGCCAGTGATCGTATGTTGGTGCAACCGAACCTAAAAGTAGTATGTAAAAAGGATAGATTAAATAAAATAAAATAAAAAAGTTTGTACATAACTGTTTGTAACTTTAATTTTACTCTTTTTTATTCCCCCATTTTTGAGAAAAGCACTATATTAGCCTCGGCCGGAATGGCAATTGCAGGCTTCGTATTATAATTAAACGGACTCGCAAGCTCGTCCGTTTAAACAAATACTCAGCCTGCAATTGACTCCTTCCCGGCCACGGCAATAATGTACTATTATTAACTTCCCCAGCCGTTAATGGCAACACCAGCCGTATTCTTCTTTACGTGAGAATCCGTGAAGCAGGTTAAACAATTGCTAGTTATTCGAAAACCATATAACGAGAGATGTTACTTTGCACTAGAACTAATCGAGCATTGTGCAGCGGAGAGCTGGGGGCGCGGGCGCGGGAGCGGGAGCGGGCGCGAGCGCGGGCCCGGGAGCGGGCGCGGGAGCGGGAGCGGGCGCGGGAACGGGAGCGGGCGCGGGAGCGGGCGCGGGAGCGGGCGCGGGAACGAGAGCAGGCGCGGGAGCGAGAGCGGGTGCGGGTGCGGGAGCGTGCGCGGGAGAGAGAGCGGGTGCGGGTGCGGCAGCGGGCGCGGGCACGAGAGCGGGTGCGGGTGCGGGAGCGGGCGCGGGCGCGAGAGCGGGTGCGGGTGTGGGAGCGGGCGCGGGAGCGGGAGCGGGCGCGGGCGCGGGAGCGGGTGCGGGCGCGGGAGCGGGCGCGGTTGAGAGAGCGGGTGCGGGTGCGGCAGCGGGCGCGGGAGAGAGAGCGGGTGCGGGTTCGGCTGCGGGTGCGGGTTCGGCTGCGGGCGCGGGCACAAGAGCGGGTGCGGGTGCGGGTGTGGGAGCGGGCGCGGGAACGGGTGCGGGAGCGGGTGCGGGTGCGGGTGCGGGAGCGGGCGCGGGAGCGGGTGCGGGCGCGGGCGTACCTTGAATATGAGCAGCTGGCCGGTGTCGGGGTTCTTGATGCGGGTGAGGCGCAGGTCGCCGCGGCGGCCCTCCGGCGTGCGCGACTCCACCGTCACGCGCGATATCTATGACAACAGGGCCGTTTCATCTTCCTCGTTTTACTAACCGAGACAATGCTATATGAGGAAGCGGGACATTCACGTCTTTAAGAATTATCGCTCGACATATTTCAAATCTACACGCGGTTCTTAATCACCAACGCTTCATAATGTGGCTGAAAGTATTGTTTTTTTACGACGGGTTTTAACCCGTCGTCTACCATTCCCTGGGATCCCAGGGCTATTGTTTATTTTTTTCGCCGGTAGACATGTCGGCTTGTGAAATATATATGAAATGAAATGAAATGAAATTATTTATTCTTCAATTTAGGAACATTATATAAATAAATAATAAATAAATATTAGAGGACAATCTTACACATCGAACTAGCAATCAAAAATCAAAATCAAAATCAAAACATTTATTCTGCAAATAGGCCTCAAGGGCACTTTTACAAGTCAAAATCTATTTAGGTACATCAAATAAAAATAATACAATAATCAAAGTATCATTAATTAAATGGAGTGTTACATGTCAAAAATAAGAATAAGAAACTAATAACAATTGAGATTTGTTAGAGATGTATAAGGTCTCTAAGCGTCAAGATAAAATGTAATAAAGTAAGTACACTAATCATAATAAAATATGTTGAGCTATATCTATAAGCGTCAACATGAAAATAATAAAATCTAATAAATAAATATCCTCAGAGATGTATAAGGTCTCTGAGAAAATTTTCCCAGCAGTGGGACAGTATATAGGCTAAAAAAAGAAAAAAAATAAGGAAGACATTATAGTAGTTTTCCTTGTAAACATATAGGAGTATGTACGTTTGTTTGCTCACCTGCACGTTGCTCGTGAACGCCTCGCACGCGAAGTCTATTTGCACCTGATTCACATCCACGGAGATTCCGTCTATTACCTGCAAACAAATACATTACATACGCCGGATTTAGGAGGCCTATGTTCAGCAGTGGACGTCTTTCGGCTGAAATGACGCCGGATTTAATTAGGTAAGCCTTAGAGATTTCAGCCGATAAGTGTCCGGTCCGGTTTAGTTTAACCGCCGAAATAAAACAATTGTTGTCGTCTTTTTATTTATTTATTTATTCGAAGAACCAACAGCTGCTATCCATACATTAATTTTTGACATACATACAAAAAGCCAATTAATTACAGGTTCACACCAGTAACAACACAATAGCAAAGAACAAATGGTGATTAGCACTCAATACACTGCATCATATAAGCCAAATAAAGCAGTAGTAAAAAAAAAAGACATATACAGTTTAATATGAAAAGTAAATTACACTTCGTCTAAAACACGCTCTTTCAAAAAAAATCTCCGTCAGGTTACGCCGCGGTTTGGATGTTACTATTAAAGATATCAATGTCCAACTCCTTCGTTACACTATTAAGGCTTTTACCGGCTCGTATCAAGAAGCTATTTTGTCTGTAGTATTTTTATTTAAGAAAATATCTTAGTAAGCATTCAGGAGTCGGGTAGAGATATTACGCTACGTAAACACAGCATTACGTTCCATGCAGTTTTTTTTTTGAACCTGACTGTGGTTTTATAGGCCGGGCCCAATAAAGCGATAGGAGTGCGCGGTTGGAGAGTAGCCTGGGGAAAATCCAGGGGAACCTCCGGCACGACCACGCGTGTGGTTTGGATACAGTGATCGAGAACCTTTACCCCCTTATTCATAAACATCTATCAAACCTATATTAGTTAACTAGCCGCTAAAGTTCGTTTGTCCTTATTTGTCACTTTGACATTGACGTTTGTGAGAATGGGACAAAGAACATTTTAGTTAGCAGAGGTTTGTTAAGTTTTATGAATAAGCGGGTTAGTGTGCACAGGGTCTATAAGGTGAAGGTGTGTGTGTTCGAACATACCTTATGAATGTAGCTATACTTCCCGGCGGCGGGCATGGCGCCCGCGGCGCCCGGGTTCACTACCCGCGGCTCCGTACATACTTCGAGCGCTATTCGCACCTCGTCCAATTTCTGAAACAAACATTCCTGCTATGTGTGTGTGTTTGACGACCGCTTTAGCCTAGTTGGTAGTGCTGGCCTTCGCAGCTGGAGGTCCCGGATTCGAATCCGAGTTAGGGCAACTTATTTGTGTGATGAACACAAAGATTTGTTCCTAAGGCACTTGTCCCACCGCCGGCGAGTAGCGAGTAATCTCATAGTAATTTCACTCGCTTGAGCGAGAAAACGAGTAGAATTACTTGAAAGTACTCGCTGCTCGCCGGCGGTGGGACAAGTGCCTCTGTCTTGGATGTTTTTTTATCTATATAAGTATGTATATCGTCACTTGGTACCCATTGCACAAGCTTTGCTTAGTTTGGGACTAGGTTGATTTGTACACAAATATTTATTTATAGATCAGAAATCAACTGTCACTATGCTCCTTTTGGAAGGCAGAGCATTGATTGATATTCCAGTGGAAAATTGGCAAGTATAAATAGGTCTCCATCCAAAACGGTCGCTCTAAACATTTATAAAACGATAAGTTCCATATATATGTTACGTCCTCAACGAAGACGATTGACAAATTGGGTAATTTAGCGAAAATGTTGACCTAAAATTACCAAATACTTGACCCAATTAGCCGACCACCTCAGCAGCCAGCTGCAAGTTTAAACCGAGTGTCGCAGGTTAATCAGGTTAGGTTATGAGTCCGCGCTAACTAGGCTCTGGGGGAATTAGATAGACTGGTTTAGGAGCTGATTACACTGCCGCACAGTTAATCAACTTCCCTGGATACGCACAGGCCGCCTCTCATGGATAACAAGCTTAATTTGTGAACAGTATTGTAAAAGTAATGATAATAGCTGGAATTCCAATATTTAATTTTTCTTTTTTTTTTGTTGTGGTAACACTCAAATTTACTTACAATAAAGATCAAAAATTTCGGGTCACCCTAAATTAAATATCCGCAAATAGGTTTTTCTATATATTTTACATGTTTTATTCACATGATATATTATTCCTCGTAATACTCAACATATTAGCAATTCCCGGGTCCTATAATAAAAATATCAGTCTCCAAAACTAAAGATTTTTGCGATATCTCGCTCCGTTAACATTGTTTTTTTTTTCATGGGTTTTTAGAAGTTCGAATTAAACTTGAAAACGTTAATTTTTTTAAATGTTATTTTACAGGTTAGATGTAAAACTAAATAAATATCATGACAGGATTCGAGTATATTAATAACTATGATAACGATAAACAAATTCATACGTGTGTTCATAATCAATATGACATGCCAAGCTAACTGTTCATTGTTCTGTTACATATGTGAATTCACAAACTATTGAAAAATACGTCCATAACAATATGTTGCGCCTTCGAAGAAATATAAGCATTTTGAAACCGTATTGCAATGGATTAAGGTTCAAGACTGCTCACTTAACGTAACTTCATTTAATAGTTTTGTAATATCGCCCGATACGGTGGCGCTAGTGTAAACAAGAGATAACGATCGTAACCGATGTTTACTTTAAACTAAACTTGCATTATCGGCACGAAATTGAATTGACGTTTCAAAATTACTTTGTGAATAAGTAAACGAAACAAAAACTTTAATTATATCAGGATAATAATTTTCGCTTATCGACTCCTTTGAAGGTTACCTATCTGAAACACTAAAAAAGTTTGTCCGTTTTTCATTTCGGCAAACACTACCTTAAAAGTTGTATCACTTTTTTTTTGTTTGTCCGAATGCTCACTTCGAATGTTAACGGTTGGTCATTGATGGTATTTTG
Organism: Epiblema foenella; assembly: GCA_963556455.1. Taxonomy (NCBI): domain Eukaryota; kingdom Metazoa; phylum Arthropoda; class Insecta; order Lepidoptera; family Tortricidae; genus Epiblema; species Epiblema foenella. The sequence continues at coordinate 286,987 of OY747110.1, forward strand.
TTATTTTGGTATTTTGTTATGGATTGGTAATTTGTTAGGTATCCCTATGTTATTATTCCGAAGTAACGATTCGGTTTATTTTTTATTTATTTATTCAGTAAAGCAATTGACGTGATCTAAAATTAAATAGATCGTCCCGCAAAACTGTTTGCCCAGTTTTACTGTGGGATCCGTGAGTCTATTATAATCTTAAGTAGGTAAGGTAGGTAGGTTAAGATTGGTAAACTATTCGTATTTTTTTAAATAGACTTAGTTGTAATTGACATCAGGGCTCGGAACCCTTTTTTACTTTTTTTGAAATATCTCTTAAAGTATTTGTCATATCTCCATTTTTATTTTAAGATTTATTTTTGTTAACCTTCATCTATGAAATAAATTGATTTAAAGTACGAAATAATATCGGAAAACGCAATTAACCGAATTTTTTAACCGGTTAATTGTATGAAGACGAAACCGGTTTCCGAGCCGTGATTGACATACGATTGTTTATTTTTTTTATTATACGTATACTACAGTATGTCTTATTCCCATTGATGCATTTACAGTGCATTCACTGGGTTGGCACTCTTCCCTTCCACGTAACCGTCCATTATCCACTTTTCTGGATAACAAGCTTAATTTGTGAACAGTATTGTAAGAATAATGATAATGATAATAGCTGGATTTCTAATATTTAATTTTTCCCTTTTTTTTCTTTCTTTTTTGTTGTTGTAAAACTCAAATTACTTACAATCGAGGTCAAAAATTTCGGGTCGCCCTAAATTAAATAACAGCAATGGTTTTTCTAAATATTTTACAATAGTTATATTCACATAATATATTATTCTTCGTAATACTCAAGAGTATTAGCAATTCCCGGGATCCTATAATAAAAATATCAATCTCCAAAATTAAAGATTTTTGCGATATCTCGTCGTTAACATTGTTTTTTTCATGGGTTTTTAGAAGTTCGAATTAAACTTGAAAGCGTAAATTTTTTAAACTGTTATATTACAGGTTAGATGTAAAATTTAATAAATATCATGACAGGATTCGATTATATTAATAAATATGATAACGGTAAATAAATTGATACGTGTGTTCATAATCAATATGATGGCTGAGATACGCGTCATACTCGTGACCGGGTGCTGTTTGTGGAGTCCGGTCTGTTCATGCTTGCTAGGACATAGTGACTACGTTAATACTAGTGTCTTTTTATAGGGGATTGACGGAGACATCATCCTGTTGTGGATTCGTTTTTATTATCAGTGACTTAGAGACCATATATATCTCTAACAATATTACATTAATTTTAATTTTGACGCTCAGAGACCATGTACATCTCTGGGATATTATATTAATTTCATTATACTCCTTGTTTAATCTTGAGACCTTATACATCTCTAACTTTATCTAAGATAACTCAATAACTAACAAGTTTATCTTCACTGTATGACATTGGTTTTGTTATATTTGTAAACTTGAAATTATTATTTCTTCTTGAACTGTAAATTAATATATTGACATGAAAAATGTATTAGTTATTATAGTCAGACTTTCTTAAATTGTAAATTGATATTTTGACATGTAAATGTGCCCTTGTGGCCTATTTGCAGAATAAATGTTTGATTTTGAATATGACATGCCAAGCAAGGTTGGCACTCTTCCCTTCCACGTAACTGTCCATTATCTACTTTTCTATACTATCTTCCGTCCAGCCACGTGTCCGACGAATTAGCTGTGCATGGAAGTTATTTTACAACGGCGCACCTACACAATCATGTTTTCGCTCATTGTGTACATTATAATAACGTAGATATGGAACTGGCGTAATTATTCGCGCGATAACAGGCCGCTGACCTGGAAATAAGCGGCAGCCTATATTTAGGGAGACCTGTGCAAATGAAGGCTGATTCTAACCGACATCGACTGACGCATTTCGGCTTAACTTTATTATTAATTAGACTTCAGAATTCTGCGGCTTTATTAAAACAAAACGAAGCTTGGGACCGGCGGACAGAGCGAGTAAATAGACAGGTTTTAGACGTAGAAAAAGGACCAGTTTGTTTTGTTTTGGCCATTTTGGTCAGTTTTATGTGATTTCCAACCACTCCAACAGTCGTTCGCGTATTTTATAATAAATATAGGTACTTAAACGTAGAACATGTGCAACACGAGCGTGTTTAAAGATAACTCCTAATCGATACTGCAAAGAACCTCACTCATATCAGTGCCATATCACCTTTTTTTAAATATATTTAGTTCAAATGTAACTCAATCTGCGTAATAGTTGAAAATCAACCTCATTGCGATATATTAAGTGTTGAAAGTCATTAAGTGATTTGATTAGGCGAGTCGTATACATCTGACTTTATTATTTTCTTTACTGACTTTATTCTGAATAAAGCCAGACTATCGCGAAATAAACATTAATTAGTAAATCGCATAATAACAGCAGGGTTGTTATTGCCGCGGCACGAGGTGAATGCTTGGAGTCGCTAAGGGCATTGTTTTGTGCCGACTCCATAAAGTTATCCAAACCATAAAAATTCTTCATGAAGCAATAAAAACACTTTATTGTTAGCTTAGTACGTTTCTTTCTTTATATCGGTTTCGATTCAGACCTATAAATATTTATCAAGATCTCATAGTTCCTTATCAATTGTATGGTAATTATTATTTTGAAACTCTTCTTATCGGCGTATGCAGCTTGTAGTATTTAGTGGCTATTGCTAAGCGGATATTATTCGCTTCCTAGACAAAGTAAAAAAAGCGTAACAAAGTAAATAACAATATCATCATATGTTGGAGCAACATAAAATGCATACCGATGTGCAACGACTACGTCACGACGCCTGCACTCTCAGACTGCACCGTCAGCCATGATGGCAACTTCAGAAATAATATCACAAATAGTTGTAATTTTATATCCGGTTATGTTATTTTCATAACTCACACAAAATAGGCACGTTTATGTCTTAATCTCAAGAGAGAAAAAGACGCTGCACTTTTCGGGAATGAAGTTATTAGGCAAATCTCGATGGAACGAATCTTAAGAAATAGTAGAGTATTATTTGATTTTGATTCGGAGGAATCGAAAATATGGTTTTTATCAACGAAAATTTTGCATCCTGACTGACATCAAAGTTCACAACACACACTTCTTACTTAGCTCTTGTCCAATGAAATCTTCGGCCGAATATATTTTTTATAATTTTCAATATTAACCTGGATGAAAAACGTTCTCGTGACTAGAAATTTATGAGCGTGGCAAGTGTCCCTAATAGTAAAACTACCTTTCTCTTCAATCCCGCAATCCCGCGCCGGATCCCGCAAAATTTTGGTGCTAGATTGACCCCGCATAACTCACATTACCTACCTAAACGCATGTAATATCTAAGCTTAATTTCTAAAATTCTATGGTTCCTGGTCAGGAGAGAGCTTATGAGGAGTACACCTAACACCATCGTTTTCGGCTAGTGCAAGCCACATTATAATCCAATTATTAAGTCTTCTTCTTGAGGCGTCTTCCGCCAAGTAATGCTTTCTGTCGTTTGTGACTATTGTGGGAAATTACCAGTTCCTTTTTGACACATCACAACACCCATATAACGTAAATCCGCATTACTCATCAAAACAGTGAATACAATCTAGTATTGATATTAGAACTTCATGAGTAGTTAGGCAGTTGTAATACGCGTTTTAGTGGAGCAATCAAATGAATTTATATTTTTTTCTATCACTGATGCGTAGTAATTTATGATAATAATTCACCATGAAAACAGTTACGTAGGTACTAAATCTTTTATTTATTAAATCTAGTCTACTGACTAAACCATTTGTTTCGGTTCACATGATATTTTCGTAAGTTGATGGAATCGATCAAATGAATGGATTTTGTAACATAAATTGCAAACGAATTAAGTGTGAAATTACTTTTATCGCGGAATTTGGAAAAACAGTATCGATTTCTGAACGATACAAAATTGAGGTATGTAGAATAAAACTCATATGACAAAAGTTCTTTCGTTAGATCGTCGATTCGAAAAAACAAATTGTAATAAAATCGATTTAAATAATCATTCACCATTCATTAATAATCGCTAATTAAGGCAATCGATTCGTCTTACCCTCATCACTACAAACGCCAATTCATAACTGTCAAACAGGAACTGGTAAATATTTCCCACAATGATAGGATTGGTGTAATAAACCTAGCTTAGTCATAAACTAGACAATAATAACAGGTCACTCACCAACACTATAGGCACAGTCTTCAGCTTAGTCCATTGTATCCGGAAGGTGGCCTTGTTGCAGCTGGCGGAGGTGAGCCGGAGCCAGCCCGGCAGCTCCAGCAGGTCGGTCAGCAGGTCCTCGTCGAGCGTCAGGTCCTGCAGCTCCCCGGAGCCCCGCAGCGCCGACAGGGAGATCTGCTCCGGCGATAGGTTCTTTGTAAACCTGTTAACAATGTGTTTATTATTGGAATTAATAAATAATACTATTTTAACAAACTATTTAACCGTCGTCTACCGGTCCCTGGGATCCCCGGGCTCAATACAAAAGAATGCTATTGTTTATTTTTTTCGCCGAGAGACCACATTTAAAAGCTAGAAGAGGTGGAGGCAGAGCAAGAAAATCAATTTAAACTTTCTAATTTAAATAGGTCAATTTTAAATAGACATAGACATTATTTATCACACATTACAGGTAAAAAAAATGTCGGCATTGCAATATACCCAAATTAAGAACAATAATATTATTTACACATAAGCCGTCATTAAAAATTTACAATTATTATTCCCCAATCATAACTACTTTCTGACTATTTCAAATTGCTTAGTATGAACAAAAACTTGGCTGAGACTCAAGGTATTTCCTAGTAAACAGGTCTACACTTCACAAAAAATACAGATTAACATTTGCCCCTCTAAAATACATTCTATGAAGCCACAATAAGGTTGAAAATAGTAGCGCACTTTAAACTGGAGTTTCATAGACAATGCGCTGTGCAGTGTGCATAGCAAATCACATGCACTGCCAAGGCCACTTGATTTGAAGTTAATTGGTTCATGTATGTTCTGTTCTTATTTTATAATGCATAGGTATCTGATTTGTACTATAGTGGAATCCGGATAAAGCAACGTCAAGGGACCGGTGATATTACGTCGCATTAACAGGACGTCGCACAAAATCACTGATTTACTTTCAAAATGTTTGCTATGAAATCTAACGTGTGGTGATTTCGAAGTCGTTAAAAGCGGTCAAATGTTATAAGCGAAGTCGTCATAAGCGGATTCTACTGTACTTGTATTGTATGGTACTGATGCTGCCTGAAGACCCAACCGTTAAATAAAAATCCTGTTTAATCGAATGATTTAATGTATATATAATACAGTGTACATTGTTAACAGATTTTTTTTGGTTCCGTACCAAAAGGATAAAACCGGACTCTAATTTAAAAAGAAGGGACCCTATTACTAGGACTTCGCTGTCTGTCCATCTGTCACTAGGCTGTATCTCATGAACTGTGATAGTTAGACAGTTGAAATTTTCACAGATGATGTACTTCTGTTGCCGCAATAACAACAAATACTAAAAAACAGAATTAAATAAATATTTAAGGGGGATCCCATACAACAAACGTGATTTTTTTGCCGTTTTATAGATAATGGTACGGAACCCTTCGTGCGCGAGTCCGACTTGCACTTGGCCGGTTTTTTTTTAATTTAGACCTGTTGATTGCTCGGGAAATGTTCAAATCAGCATTTTTAAATTGACAGGGTCTGAGGTGGCTCTTTGTTGTGGATTGCTTAAATATAAATGAGTAGTTCACATTTTTGAATCTCCTCCATGCAAACTCACGAGCTTTAACTTTTGTTTACATTCTCATTAGTAAATAGTAAGGACGTGTGGTCCTATTCAATGATTCATAAGTTTGGTCTGTGACTTCATTGGCTTGTAAATAAAAACATTTTCCTTAAGAAACATACAAACCTTTGTTACCGATGTTTCAACACGGGTTGCCGCAAACATGACCAATGCAACCCATGTCAAAATGTCAGTTTACTTCTTCTTTATCCCATTATTATTATATACTTTAGACAGGCAGCTGACGCTGATTGATACGTCTAAATCATAGTTCACTTGGCACTGCTTAGATCTTAGTTTGTCAAGTTTGTTTTTAAACTGATTAACACTGTTAGCGTTCACTACTTCTGAAGGTAATTTGTTCCATGCCTTTACTATTCTATTAGAGATTAAGTTCTTGCCGATATTTGTTTTAGATTATTCTCTGAGGTTTGGGGTTCGAATCTAATCGCTCCATTTGCATCGGCAACCGAATCACAAATAGTTTGTATTATACATATGTTTATTTCTATGGTTTGTATTGTACCTATATTATTGTATACACTGTTTTATTTAATTTTTGTGTAATGCGTCTATTGCCTGGAAATAAAAATTACTCATTCATTCATTCATTCGCATGTCTTGGGCAATTGGGTTACTTTTTCCCAGAGAGCCCAATGTCAAACAAACTTATAACAAAGGTATATACATAAATATCGCATTAGACCTGTTTAAACAAATCTTCGAAGTAGGTATGTGTACAATATATGAGAGTTTAAATTCTTATAGTTTTCTTAAGATCACCTGAGGGACGCAAGTTGGACAGTAGAACACTGTGAGAGAAGGATAATATAAATGATGTATTTCCCTGCTCATCTTATCTTTAGCTTTATCCTGATTGCATTCTGAAGGACCTGGTGTCGGCTCCCTAGCTAGTCCTAAGATCTTAAGTCCTTTTTGGATTAGAACTAACTAAAATATATTTCTTCTTCTTAGGGTACCATATCCTAACGGATGTCGGCGATCATCATACGAAAGTCCTCTCTGTTCTTCGCCGTCCTGGCAAGAGTGGCGGCATCAATAGTACCGGTCCAGTCCCTGATATTTTCAAACCACAATGTTCTAGGTCTTCCCCTGCCTCTTTTGCCTTCTATTTTCCATTTTATTGTTTCTTAATATATCATATTCTTTGTTTCAGGAAATATGGCCAATATACGCTGTTTTCTTTTTTTTTATGTTAACTACAAGTTCCATTTCTTTTTCTAAAATATATTTGTACAAGGCAAAATTAAGTATGTAAATGATACTAGCTAAAAAATAAATAAAACAGACAAGATTAAGTGTGATAGAAAGGATATATAGAAATATATCTATAGTAAACTAGTATTCAACCGGACACTTTTTCTCTTTATAATTTATAAAAGGAAAACAGCATCCAGCACTTCCGCTTGTGGCATGGACCCCATGATTCTAATGACACTTTTATGTCTGAATTACTTCCTGGAAATTATGAACATGGATCAGACAGAACATGAATACTAATTGAGTGAGAACTTGTTAATATCAAGTTGTATAATATAACTGCCAATACATATAAAACATACTATATAATTCTATTACATTATTATTTTAGTTTTATTATAAGTGTAAACAAAGTTGTTTTTGTGCTACCGTGACTAGATGTTATTATTTTTAGACTGGCAGACGGGGTTTTCCCAAACATCACAGGTATTAAAAACCTACAACTTCCAGTAAATAGGCTACAATCGGCAAGATCTATCCAGTACAATGCTTGAAATAGGGCACCAACGCTCTAAACACATTTTGATAAACAACAGTACGTAAATACAGGATTTCTATCGCCGATTCGTTCTAATTCAATTATTATCATTTATGTTTCAACTTATTTAACATGCAGAGCAACAAATACATACCTGGAGAGGTGTTTCAGTAATTGATTCTTTATAATAGTAACCATTTCTACAACTAAATTAATAACATCTAACTAATCTCAAAGGATATTATCAAAAAATCATTATTGTAGAACAGAACCTGTGAGACCTTTTCTTTTGTGTGAAAGAAATGTCAGTGTCAAAAGCATTCAGAGGAGTATTTTCATGATCACTAGGTTTTTTTCAGATCAAGGTGTGATTTTGTAAGTTGAATCAAATATCAAAAATAACCGTTTGTTTTCACATCAATTTAGCGACAGCTTTCCGAAATATTTAGAAGCAACACTTCTTATTTTCGTAAAACTTTATCACACGAGTTGAAGTTGAAGCACGCGTTTTAACTTATTGAAGCATCGAATATAGAGTATTGGAACGTAGCTGTCATTCATGCTGTCATTCCGTCCACCAAACAAACGGCGCGATTTTTTGTTTGGTTGTTGTCAAGCGCAAATTATTGATTTTGTGATCAAAAAGATTTATTATAAATGCATTGTTTAAGAACTGTACAAACTAAACTGGGGACCAAATATACCAACCGCGTAATAATGTCTGGCTGTTAATGGCCAATAAGACAGCCTGTAAGCTTCGTTAAACAAAATAATGTGTCAAGTTATTTAGTTGTCATATTGAAGTATTCTACTCTTTTGAACTATTTAATTATAAACGATCTATTGTTCTTACACACGTACATTTGTATCTTATTATAGATTACTGTTAATTCTGTAAAGTAGTGTTAATTCTGTGACAATCTTTAGTCAGTGCAGTTTATATGCAATTGTACAACTTAGTAAGTAGCACCCATTTTTAACATTGACCGCTTTTTCACTCGAGCAAAGCTAAGCCGGTGTTCTCTTACAAATCAGCCTCGTTCGCCGAGCAACGAAGCTATGCTTTGTGCCACTTGTACGGGAAGCCGGCTAGGTTTTGTTGGAAAGGCAGCTTGCCTCTAAGTGTACTTTTTTATATTTACATAATACCACACTTTATGCAAAGATTTTCATGTTTTGTAGGAATATTGGATTCTTCGAATATACTGAGCTATTTATTATTAAAATAAGCCTTTTGTACAATGTAAAGTAGGTTGTTAATTCTAGATTATTAAGCTATTGCCCACTTTACTTTTCTACACTTGTATTTAGCTTTTTTTTTTCTTTTTTTAGCCACTGGTCAGTATTTGCACGCTTCCATAGACAGATAGCACATATGGACAAAAGTAAGCAAAACTTCGTAGGCACAGAGTATTCGTCCGGTGATTCTAAAATGATACAATCCAAACAGAAGTTCACGGAAGAGAACAACAATGAGGTTGATGAGCTAACGAAAGACTTCTCAGAGATGGGTTGTATTGTGAACCCGGACAAACGGCCGTCAAACATTTGCATAGAAACATGTGTCTACGAGTCCGAAGGTGAAGATCAAAAGGATAAAGAGGATGATGCTTATTCCGATGAATTTGAGGATGACAAAAGTGAGGAGGAGGAGGAGTTGAAGCTTGAACCAGAGTCTCCGAAGAGTGAGTCCAACAATGAGGGCAAGGGGCAGAATGAGCTAGCGATGAAGCTGACAAACAGCCGGTCTTCCATGTCCAGCAAACCTCCTCCTACGGTGTCCGGACGCTCCACAAGTACTGGGTAAGTTCAGGCTCCATTTTGTACAACATGACAGTGGCAAGCATGTTGACGCTGAGACCTATGAAGAGGTGAAATTTGTATTGTGCTTGTAATTGGGTACAACATTTTTAAGTATTAATATTAATCAATAGATATAGGATCATAGTTCCTTCATTTACCCGTCATCCTGGCTGTCGCTAAAATAATCAATAGAGATAATCCCTGTGTCGTTCCAGGTCACAGTTCGTCCCGACGACGCGGCGCGTGAACATGTCGTTCTCGAACTCGCGGCTGCGCGAGATCGAGCGCCACAACCACATCCTGCTCGGCAAGATCCTGGCCGCGCGCCACCACGCGCGCTCCTCCATCCCCGCGCCCGCGCCGCGGCGCGCCGCCGCCCCCGCGCCCGCCCCCGCCCCCGCCGCCGTGCTCAGGAAGCAGGCGCAGAAGAAGATCGACCATGACAACTTGGTAAGACCACCATTTTTCAGGCATAGTAGTACGATTTATCGTTCACATTCGTGTCAATTGGATTTCAATCGTAGTTCTGGGGTTTAAGGTTAAAATTAGATTGCATTGTCTTAAAAAGTGACCTGTTTTGAAATGAATCATCGTTGTTTAATTATTTTTTAATGGGTCTCCCCAACATGACCTAATATCGTTAGTGCTAATTTCAATACACCTACCAACGCAATATTTTTCATTAGCGCTGATATTGAGATAACTAAACTTGTAATACATAATTATTTGCGGGGCCTAATTTCATATCTCCTAATCTTTTCTATGTCTAATGAAACCTGCACCTAATTTCATCACGCCTAATACTTTGTCAGGTTCTTGTAACTTGACCTACTAACTTTTGCCCTAATGTTTCATTAGACCTAATGCGAAACGGGGCACAATTGCTAACATCACAGTTGGGATTCCCGGATACACATTCCCCAGATGAACATTCGGTATACTGACAACCTAATGAAGCCTAATGAATAGATAGGCAAAATGAACATTCGGGTTTGTGATTTTAGAGATATAGACAATAAGGTTTAGTCATTGTTAGGCTTCGGAATATAGGACTTTTAAAAGTATTACTGAGAATTCGGTCATCAGAAATTAGACATTATGAAAATTGGGGATAGTGACATTAGTGAATAGTTATGAAAAATGAAAATTCGTGTTTGTGATTTTAGGAAATTCTTAGGGCTAACGGAGGGGAACCTTTTTTGATACATATTTGTCGTTTCGTAAAGCCTTCTAGATTGGTGGGGCCTGGAAAAGGGTTAAGTCAGCTTAGTTTTTAGGGTTCCGTACCCGAAGGGTCCAAACGGAACCCTGTTGTTGTCACTCACGCGTCCGTCCGTCCGTCCATCCGTCTACCGTCTGACACAGGTTTTACAGCCAAACGGTTAGAGTTAGTCTTAAAATTTTCGGCGCGAAAAAATTTTTTGACCTACCCCATCGAGTGGGTATCATTGTTCAGATCTCATTGAGTAGATAAATACGATATTTTTTGTTTGTTTTTTAAATATTAGGAAACAAAGGAATTAAAAGCCACCACCATCAGCCAGCCAACCAGACAGCATTTTTTTACAAAATTTTGTTCCGAAGATATTTTATAACGTCCCACTAATCTATGAACTTCAAATTTGGTGATGATGTTTATTATTACGTATAAAACAACAAATACTAATATACGGCCAATCGGAAACTGGAACGGGAACGGGCAGGACTCGGATTGGAGATTTTACATACACCTTTGAATTTCTTTCCAGTTGTACTGTAAGCATCCAATGGATGACTAATAACGCCTGTCAGATTACTTAAGCAACACAAAATTTGATGATTGCTAATTAAAAGCGTATAGGAGTTATATATATTTTTTTAATTAAGTACAAGTGATATGGTAGTCATATTGACCATTAATCAACCAACAGGCCGGTATGTAGGTTAGCGTTGGAGTTACTTTCAGTGCATTTCGTAGCCACGCCCCGCTTGCAGTTCTAGGTGGTGCAGGGGTTCACTTTATAAAAGAAACTTTATCGTTGGCCGCTTTCAAATCAATTGTTTATTCATTATTTGCTATAGAAAGCATTCAGTTTATTGGATAAATAAAATAGTGGTTAACATTACAGAAGGCACAAGATTATAGAGTAATAATACTAGTAGTTAACACTGAGTACTCGGTAGATTCAAGCAGGATATTCAGTACGTCTTAGCACTCAGGCAATCGGATGACATTTCTCTCTCCAATGAGGCATCAAGTCATTTATAGATTCGGGGCCCATCACCTTAGGTGTCAGGTGTGGTGTTACCGATAATGACGTCACATTAAGCCGTCTTTTCCCGGCGAAAGAAATAAACAATAGCATCCTTTTGTTATGATCCCAGGGATCCCAGGGACCGGTAGACGACCGGTTAAAAGGCATTTGGCCTGAAACTAATTGAAATACATTCTTTGAGATACCAGATTTTGAAAAGGCGCTATCATGTACTCGTATGATTGCTATCTACGTGTTGTAAAGTAACAACGTACGCGCGCACCCTACGCACGGACTTGTCGTGGCCGACGATTAGCTTTAGGATCTTTTTGGGGGTAATAAATAAATACTAGAGGACAACCTTACACAAATCGAACTAGCCCCACAGTAAGCTCAAGAAGGCTTGTGTTATGGGTACTAGACGACGATATATTTAATAGATATAAATACATAGAAAACATCCAAGACTCAGAAACAAGTATTCATGCTCATCACACAAATATTTGCCCTGACCGGGATTCGAACCCAGGACTGTCAGCTTCACGGGCAAATAAATAAATGGCGGCATATCCTCGTATTCTTTCTTCTCGTTGTATTTATTGTTGTTGTTGTCGTAGATCCTGTTGAAGAAGATCCAGCGCGCGCAGTCGTCGGCGGCGCGCGCGCGGCGTTGACTGCGGCCCGCGCCCGCGCGGCGCCTCGCCCCGGGCACCCCCCGCCCCCGCCCCCGCCCCCGCCACTCCCTGTACTTATACTATTATATTTATTTACCTATACACACGCGTTTCAATACATCCCCTCCACCCCATCACCAAAAGTCCTCCTCACCATGTTATTCGACCGCTATAGATCTAGGAATGGGATACTTCGGTACCTACCCATCAATTCCTAAGCATTCTGACGTAAGAATACGCTCCTTTCTACTCCCATCCTAATCTCGGGTTCGGTTCAAGGGGTCAAAGTTGTATTATGTCGTGATGAGCAAAACGTCGCATCAGAAATGAGGCCATCCGTAGCCATAGATCAGAACTAAAGTAACCGATATAGCCTTTCGAATCGGTAACCTGAAGTGGCAGTGGGCGGGGTACATTGCACGCAGAACCGATGGCCGTTGGGGCCGGAAGGTTCTCGAGTGGCGACCACGGACCGGAAGGCGCAGCGTGGGTAGGCCCCCCACAAGGTGGACTGATGACCTGGTAAAAGTCGCGGGAGTCCGCTGGATGCGGGTGGCGCAGGACCGGTCATCATGGCACTCTTTGGGGGAGGCCTATGTCCAGCAGTGGACGTCTTTCGGCTGATGTAATGATGACGATGATGATGATGATGAGCAAAACGTCTTAGTTGTATACTCCTACTCAAAATTTTTATCATCACCTCCACAGTTAAAGTCGATTACTATAAGTCCTATAAATGAGTTTAGGAGTCCATTTTATTGAGGACAGATCGCATCATTGCTTTTTTTAGGGACACGATATTAGAAGTACTCTTCAATGTTATACTTAATTTTATTCCCCAATAACGACAGATGAATCCAAAGCGCTCAACCCCCGAAACAATATCCCTCGGCGAATATCCACCATGACAAGGATACGTTTTTTTATTAAGTACATTAGTCTATATTGGAACTGATTAGGTAACCTACGGGGCAAAACAGCGGCAAAAGGTAGAAAATAATTGCGTAGATTCTTTTTTTTTTGAACCTGACTGTGGCTTTATAGGCCGGGCCCTATAAAGCGATAGGAGTGCGCGGTTGGAGAATGCCCTGGGGACAATCCAGGGGAAAACCTCCGGCACGACCACGCGTGTGGTTTGAAACACAGGAATACTCTAAGAGTTTGCGCTCCAGTGAGATTGGTTGAGCGGTTTCAACCGAATCTGAGGTGTGAGTGGAATCGAGTAACTGGGAGTTTTATCGCTAGTTCACTAAACCTAGCCTAGCTGAGAAGAGTCCAGCAAGAAACTCAGCTAGGCCCGACCTGGGTCGGACTGACTCTACCCGGTGTGCGGCGGTACCGGGACGAATAGGGACTGTATGTGTCAATGTTGTCACGATCGCGCGGTGGACGTCCCCGCCGCGTAGATTCTATACTGTTGCATTCGAAGAGTGTACAAGGGCATGTAAGGTAAAGTGTTTATTTATGTAGTCTGATGCAATATTTATTCAATAACTCCACTTCCCGCCGCTTGCGTCAGAGCGGGCGCTGAAAAAGACTAAATTGCCGAGTTGCATGTGACTCATACTCATTAATGTGAAAACCATTTGAATTATTAAGGCCGGGTCTTATAAAGATCCGTTAGACCAAATGTCAGATCAAATTTTAGTAACACAGTACATTTTTTGACATAACAAACCGACATAAGGTCTAACGGATCTTTATAAAACCAAGCCTAACGAATGCTTACTTAGATGACAGGCTGTTTCCACTAGTCCTCTAGTACAAGAATTTGAAGAAGCCATTGTGTATATTTTCAATAGATGATCAGACTTCGTCCCCGTACCGCCGCATAGGTAGAGTGAGTCCGACCCAGGTCGGGCCTAGCTGAGTTTCTGGCTGGACTCTTCTCAGCTAGGCTAGGTTTAGTGAACCGGCGACAAAATTCCCAGTAGCTCGATTCAACTCACACCCTCAGATTCGGTTGTAACCGCGCAACCAATCTCAATGGAGCGCAAATTCTTGAGTATTCCAGTGTTCCATCACGGACAGGTCTATTGTAGCCAATAAGCCTGATATCGTGCTGACAGATCGATCGAAACGCCAAGCAGTGCTCGTTGACATCACCATCCCCCATGACGAGAACCTCGTGAAAGACTAGAAGGACAGCCAGTAAGTACCTAGACTTGACACACGAGGTGACCGCCATGTGTGATATTGATTCAACGATCATTGTCCCGATAGTCGTCTGCGAACGGTTTAATAGCGAAGTCTCGACCAACACCTCAAGAGACTCTCGCTAGATGGCTGGGTCAAGGGTCAGATACAGCGCGGCGGTACTCCTGGACACGGCGCGGATAGTCGGGAGGTTCCTCTCTCTGTCGAGTGTCGCCCGATACCACCGGTAGCTTAGGCCCCGCCTCACTGCCGGCGGCACCCTAGGTAAGGTTTTTATAATGTTTTTTTTTTTAATTGTATGTTTATATTTTACTTTTTATACAAATATTAAAAAACCCAACCTAAGTCCTTAAATAAATAAAGATTTAAAAATAAAATACTCAATTGAGAATTATTACAATGACAAATGCGGTATTATCGTTAAAAAAGCGATCTCTTTCACTCAACTTTCAGATAGCGATACAGCGAATAGAAATTAGTTATTGGGCAGTGCATACTGACAAAGAAAGAAAGCTAGGCTAGCTTTAGTGGACCAGCGATAAAACCTCAGAGTGTTGTTGTGTCGGAGGTTTCCACTGGATTTTCCCCAGGCTACTCTCCAACCGCGCGCTTCTATCTCTATTCGGCGCGACCTATAAAGCCGCAGTCAGATTAAAAAAACACATACCTGATGATGCCAATAAAAATCACATTCAGTTACTAGGTACCAATTTGTTAGATGATATCCTAAGAATAGGAAGGTGTTTTGTGGAGGTTTTAGTTATCAGTTCTGCATCAATTTAGTTTAATTGTAAATGCTTCGCCTTATGCATTCTTTGCGAGGTGGACAGTCTTTGAGCGGCCGTTAGTAGGAAATGTACTCTACTCTATAAACTAACTAGGTACTGGAGACTTTAAAGTTAATGTGTACCAACATTATTTCCCGTTTTACATGGCATTAAGGTGAAGGAATATATATAAACACCGAGACCGCGTATATTTTAATAATAATAAGTTTATTTCATTCAACAAATATGTATAGAGATACCTGTATCAGGAGATCTCGCTCTTCCAAATATAGTACATAATAGAAATCTATAGTATATTTATTTATTTATTTTATTTATTTATATTATTTACATATAATTAGGTACTCTGGTTTTATGAATAAATTATTATGTTTATTATGATTATGATTACCTAATTTCACAATTATTCCAGTTCCACCACCGTCGATTTCATCCCTCGGGGAATGGCTAGATTCTCAGGGTAAAAAGTATGGTATACTTATGGCTATTAGCTTCGTGCGAAGCACGTGGTGGGAGTACTCGTAAGTAAGTGGCAGGATGTGAAAGTTCTCAGGCAACTCTATCTAAATTAGGTACTATGAGATCTCCTAAAATTTGTTTGTATTTGTTTGACAAACTAAGATCTAAGCAGTGCTAATCAGTGCCAAGTGAACTATGATTTAGACGTATCAGCGTCAGCTGCCTGTCTAAAATATATAATAATAATATAATATAATATAATATGTATTTTGAAATGGATTTTAATTGTTGTTGTTGTGTAACCCAGAAAAATTCGAGACACCGCTGTCTCCATTGAATAGGTACGACATTTTAATTATGGTAGAACCTAACCCGGCCTATAGCTCGGTGATAATAGGTGTCAGTAAGTAACCAAACTACGGACTGCTGTTCTTTCATACTCGTAGTATGAAAACCGACTGTGAGTTTCTTTTAAAAACGTCTGCAATCCAAAGTCGTAATTTATTTATTTATTTAAAAACTCCTGTGAGTTTACAGGTCATCCCAAAAATGCCCACAAGATTAATATTGCATACGTATATAATATTAACAACTTAAATTTAGAAGAACATTTACAAGATGAGTTTAATTAGAGCTAAACAGTTAACATTGATTCAGTGAATACTTATAATTATAACGAACCGACTAGGCGGTTTGCGAAAAGGACAACTTTAGTTTTTAATATTGACAAGTCGTCAGCAAATACATCAGCGTCCTGGATTTGTGAAAGGAACTCATTCATCAGGGCTATGGCTCTGACAGTTGGTGCATTCCGGGCTTGATGAGTACGAGTTCTACCAGAAGTAGTGGCAAAAAGATTTCGCGTCCTTCTTCCCTTGCGGCCTACCGCGACTACAAAGTTTTCGGGCACAAATAAATGAAATTTGCACAGAGCACTAGGATTGTCCACTCTATGGGATATATTGGATTGTTACTGGAAAGTAATTGTGCGGTGATGAAACTCGGTAGTAGTGATTATGGTTTCTTTGACTGGGTAGATACCCAGTGTTATCGCGCCTCGCGGGAGGGAGCCACGTTCAGGAGTCGGAGGTCAGTCACGTTTTATTACGGTTACACTGACAAACACTACCGTTCATTGATCACTGGTTTAATTAGTTGTTGATCTATATGCAAATCAGCTTCCATTGAACTTGGGCAAGGCTTAATTAAAGTGGAAAATTACTGCTGTCAAGTTCATTAGGTTAAGGTAATAACCGCGTTAGATAAAGTGGAGGTTGACAGTAATTGTGGACGTGCTTTGTGTAATATGGGAGTTTCCATTATGGACTTCTATCGTACCTACCTTTAATTGTTACTAGCGCTTCAGGCACGTCCAAAGCGTTAAACAGCGAAGTAATATTAAGGATTCTCTTACGAAATAGTAGCCAACGGTTAAAAACACTAACTTTCATATTCATTTATTGTGTGTGATCATCACGTTCTATTGATATGATTGGTCACCATATATATTTTCTTCTACAAACCAGGCGACGTGCAACGTGACAACGATTCGTGAATCACTCTTTGGGAAACATTAACGAATGATTCACACGTCTATCCTATATTGAATACATTTGTGTCGTTACGAAATATTAAGTAATCTATAGTTTGGTAATATTTAGTTGCTTGTGAGTGAATCATAGAACGCCAAAAATATTAGTGTTTTGGAAGTGTAATGATAATATTTTATGTTATGATTTTATCGTTTAGCGCAGAGAAACGTGTTCTTTGTAAATAGATACAAAGTTCAGCGTAACAACGTAAAAACTAGAGAAATTATTTCTGTGCTTACGTCTGGGTCATGGATTACAGTGTTGTCTTATTTTCATGCGCTACACATTAACAGATGTGGGTTAATATCTAATTGGAACAATATGGTGAGTATTTTGCAATACCTGAGCTTGATTATGGCAAATATGAGTTACGGGTCAATGACTGTCAGTGCTTTGAGACAGTTTTGTCTTTCGGAAACTTATTTCCTCCTTTTTTTCCGAACAAAACGAGACTGCGCTACAATGCGGGATGTTCGATATGTTTACGGTATGGTATTAAGGTATTAAATATGATTTAAATGTAAACTTCGTTCTCATGCCCATAATAACCAATAACAATTTTTGACAGCTGGACCTTACCCGATAGTGGCGCCAACTGGTGAGCACAACGACGATAGCCCTCATTCTGACATCTCATAATTAGTCGTGGCGAATCACCAAGGGGGACGGACCTATGATGGGCCTACTAAATTGAGATGTATCAGAAGACTGATATAGATTTAGCACCATTCTGATATCTCATAATTAGTCGTGCTGTATATACATTGGCGTCTTAAAATTAATCCAATAGGCTTGAATACATTGACGTTTCGGTGACACAGGCCGGTGACAAAATAATACGCGATGAGGGGCAGGAGATGACACATTGTATCTCGTTCCCAACGCGTGTTGGTGTCTATGTTTGCATCTCTTTCGCACATCTTTGTATGTGTATATTGCCGGCTCCAGTCTTATCCTTACTTCATGTGTGGGTATAATGTACAAGTAGATACGAAATTACGAATGTCGAGGGTAGAATTATGAAATCATTCGAAGTACTAGACGGGAATATTATATTGAACCGTCATCTATGATGAATTGATAGGATGAGGTCATCATCCTCATCGTCGGGCTGTGCTCCAAACAGCTGTTCGACACCCTCTGTTTGTACCCTCAGCCGCTGTCCACCATCCGTACCGCTCGAAGTCGTCAGGAATTCATCCTCAATGAACCGAAATGGTCTCGTACGGTACGGTTTCAGAAGAGTTTTTTCCATCTGACACTTCGGTTGTGGAATGAGCTCCCTGCCGAGGTCTTTTCGTGGGATTACAGAAGGGATTCTTCAAGAAAGGAGTCTAAACATAGGCAATGAGCATGGTATACCCTTGGCGGTGCAAGCGTCCATAGGTGGACCGATCGGGCATTGCTGCCGACATGGTATATAAAAAAACCGGTCAAGTAGTCCGACTCGCGCACCGAGGGTTCCCTACACAGATGTGTACCGATTCTAACGCTTTTACGTCAGGAAAATCTCAACAACATTGTGTAGAAATTGAACGCCACGGGTACAGCGCTTACAAACTTAGTATCGAAATGTTTTTGATAATAAAAAAAGAACAGCTAGATAGAGCTATAGTAATATTTTTTCCTTGGTTAACTTCGAAGATAAGGGGTGGCGGTATTTTTTTTACATTTTCCCTCATAAATCGAAAATGACTCAACGTAACCAAAAATTGTTTCATAATGTGTACCTAACTCAAGCCCTTTCATATGACACCGCACTTGACATATTCATTTGACTTTCAACGTTTGAACCACCGTGTCATATTTCACAGAAAATAAAAAAAATATTAAAAGTGAACATATATGCAACTAGGTTACCCGTCTTTATAACTGTTCCAAATTTCAAATCAATACCATAAGTATAGTTCTTGAGATATTTAGCGATGTGACAGACAGACAAAGTGAAACTATAAGGGTTTCATTTTTTACCATTTTGCTATGGAACCTTAAAAATGGATTTCAAATATAAATAGGCTACTCCGAAGTAGTTTTGCACTACGGTTAGAAGTTTAGGCCGAAATGTTCTGACACAAATAATGTATATTGTCGAAGCAACATAATTTCGTTATAAATAGGCCCCTAGAAAGCTGATTTGAACTCTAACCAGGTCAAGGCGAATATCGTCGAGATAAAAATATTAAACCTGATTACACAGTTTTATCTAAACAGACTCGCGATTTATTTCAAAGCATTAGATAATCGTCCGCAAACACGTGTTTATATCTGCATGATTTATTGAATCCGCGCATACTTTGCTCTTTCTAAATAATTACTTTCATGAAGATAAATGGCTGGAACATTCAATAAAATTTATTTTTCACTTCTCATGCTCGAAAAGTGTGTCATATTAGACTTGTCAAGCGGGGCTAAAGTAGTACATTTAACCCCTAGGGAAAATATGAATACATATTTATGATTTACAAACCATTTGAATTTGACCAAACAAAATACTTCACCTATTAAATCCACCAATCACAGAACACTAATATAACTCTTAAAAAAATATTTGATATTGGGTATTAACCAACCAGAATACAGCTTTACTAAAATCGACCAATCTGGAAACATAATTAATTTTTCTAAAGAGTCTAAAGATTAAGTTTGTAGTAGTCCCTATTTCACAATAATTAAAAAAGTGGTTAAATCGTTCGAGCAACACTTTGAAGCGCTTAATGGAAGGTCAGTTAGCTTTTTTCGCGCGTGAATGTTGCGCGCGAACTGCAGTGTCTATGTTTTGTGTGTCAAAGGAGTATAGAAAAAAAATCATGCTGCAAAAGTATATATCTTCGCCGTGGAATTTATTGGTAATTTTGGGTGGGTTAACCTTTGTTTATTTATTTTCTCGCAATCGAAGTGAAAAGTAGAGTGTATAACTCTGGCCTAAAAGGCATATTACCCCTCGAACTATTTTCCCTCAATTCGTTCGGGAAAATAACTATCTCGTGGTAATATGGCTCATTTTAGAACCTTGTCATGCAATCTACTATTCTTTAAAATTCTATTCCAAATTATTGTGGAAATGTTTTCAACTTTCAAGGTATTATCCGAATTTCATGATTATATAAGTTTACACCGTTACTATTGGTTAGGGAGGCGAATAGGGGAATTTTCGGTAATACTCGAGCGTGGCAGTTTAAGATATGAGAGATACCTTAGACCTAATAGAACAACCTTGTAAAGTATTTAGCTCTATATGTAGTGACGCGCGCCTAGGATAGACGATCAGATTAGTAAAAAAAAATCGATAGTCTGAAATACTCGAGCGCGTCAGATTAAGATATTGGGGGTAGATTTTAGTGTTTTAAGACTAAATTTAACTAATCTGACGATAAGTCCTTGACGCCGCCGAGTAATAGGGTCGCCAACTTGTAAAAAAAAAACGTTAATCCGGCATTCTCGAGCGCGATTTTTATTTTATTTATTTTGAAGAATATAATGTAAAACTTACTAAAAATACAAAATCTGCCGGTTTCCGCATGACCGGAAGTGTGGAGGAGCCATTTCGTCTTCCGAAAAACGCGTCGCGGCATATAAGTCGCGAACGATACATTTTACAAAAAAAAAGTTTAAATAAACAAAAAAGGTAATTTTATTTTACACAAAAAAGGTCTCTTTACATTTTTGTCCAAAGTTAAAACTTTTTGACTTGAAGCATCATAAAAACTCAAACTCCCGGTTTTTGAGTATATCTCGAAGACTGAGGCTGTTAAAAAAATTTGATATGAAATAACGATGATTAAATTATGTGACTTTTATTATATCTCAAAATTTTATTTTTCTAAAGCTTCTCGACAATTTTCGTGGACTCGGAAAAAGTTACGCGTATCTGTATACAAAAGTATTATTAACATGTACAGTTTCATGTATGTATATTATTCAATAGCCTGTTGATCCTCAAATTGTTTTTTGGACGTACCGTAAGCAAAACGAAGTGAAGAATTGAAGTAAATGTAAAGGTCATACATAACAATACAATTATAATACAATTTTTATATCATTTCATTTTTTTATACAATAAACTAGCTTTTGCCCGCGGCGTCGCCCGCGTACTAAGAGTAATTTTTAACCATCTACAAAAAAGGAGGTTCTCAGTTTGACCTGCATGTAGATATGTATTGGATGTCATTTTCGTAATCGGCACCCCGAGGAACCAACCACAAAGATGAAACCCATATCGATTTTTAAGAAAAATAAATGTCTGCCATTTTTGATTTGAAACTGGATGTCATTTTCGTAATCGGCACCCAGAGCAACCTCGAAGATGACACCCAAATTGATAATTAAGAAAAATAAATCTCCGCCATCTTTGATTAGAAAATGCATGCCATTTTCGTAATCGGCTCAAACTTGGAACCGTCTTTTCACCCCTTAAAGGGAGCAATTTCGAAAAACGCTGAAACATGTTTTGTTGTATTTAAACAAAGAGTCTATATACGAAGTTTTAAATCTCTCACTTCAAAAAAGATTTGCTCTCCGTACAAACTTTGAACCCCCTTTTCACCCCTTTAGTGGAGCAATTTAGAAAAACGCTGAAATACGCCATTAATATATTTAAACACATACTCTATATACAAAGTTTCATGTCTCTCGCTTTAATAAATACATGTTTTCATACAAACTTTGGACCCCCGTTTCACCCCTTTAGGGGGTGAATTTTGTAATATCCTTGTCAGTCAGTCAGTCAGTCAGTTTCTTCTTTTATATATTTAGATAATACAATTCGCACTACATTTCATCTACATTTCATCATCATCATCATCATCATTTCAGCCGAAAGACGTCCACTGCTGAACATAGGCCTCCCCCAAGGCTCGCCATTTAGACCGGTCCTGTGCCGTCCGTTTCCACCGGATTCCCGCGACCTTCACCAGGTCATCACTCCACCTTGTCGGAGGCCTACCGACAGCTCGTCTTCCGGTGCGTGGACGCCACTCAAGCAGTTTCTGGCCCCACATTTACGTTGGTTGTATCTATCGCTTTATTGTCATTCTTAAATTCCCCGTTTTATCAAGGAGAAAGAAAGGAAAAAAAAGAACCAAAAAACCTTTTTCGGTCAGATTAAGAGAACCCACCAACATTTTTGTCAGATTAAGAAAATATGCTTTCAGGATACCGAGATAAACCTCCCCTATGAAAATCTGACGCGCTCGAGTATTTCAAAAAAACTTTATTTTTTTGCATTTTCAAAAATTCATCGTAACTTATCGTCACGCCGAAATCGTCAGTTTTTTTAAAGGGAGCTTCCTTGGGGCCTACTTAACACCCCTTCTGAAAATCTGACGCGCTCGAGTAAATTTTTTTTTTTTGCATTTTTGACTACTTTATATTCCTACCCCCACCACGCAAACCGGCAGATTAGTATACCGTTGTTATCAGAGGCACTTGGGGCATACGTAGTATGAATATCTGACGCGCTCGAGAATGCCCAAGTAACTGTTTTTTTTAACGTTTTTGAAACACCGTACACGCCAAACCCACCGCTAAAATGGTTTTTACCATACGAGCTTTTCTTTTCGAAATTATATTATCTTTCGATTTTGATAGGTCTCGACGGCGCCGTTGAATTACGCCATTTAGCTACCTCACCTCCCTAACTATATGCACTCACTTGGTTACCAATCAAAGATGACGATTAGACGGCTCTTTCTTAAGAAATTCGAATCGAACAACCGTTATCTAGTTTCCATTAGGTACAGCGCCATCTAGTGGTTCACAAACACGATATCGTCCTAAACAATATATGTATATAAACAAAATCATATTTAGTAGGTACTTCATTTAAGTACGTTTACCGGCATGTTGGCTTTTTACAAGTGTATATGTTCAAATCTTGCCATCCTTTATAGGTACGTACTTCCCGGAGTTTTATTCAAATTTTGCAGGTATACTTAATCACATTGAAGTCAGGTGATGCAATATTATGGTCTGATAATTCAATATTATGGGTACCGGAGAGCTGGTCTGACGATGAAGGCGGAAGGTACAGTCGGCAATTAAAACTTGTCTAGGTATACAAACATACCATTTTGAAAGAAACTTTTACTTTGAGATCCTATTGATATTAGTTCCATTTATTTATATTTATTTATCGTGTGTCAATTATTTTCGAACAGTGCAGATCTTCGAGAAGACTTTACGGTTGACAGTTGTAAATAACTAATTTGGTTGCATGGTTTTAAGTTGGTTTTTTTTTTATTAAAAATGGGATCGCTCTTGGCCAGTATCTAGCCAGGGGGCAAAGGTGAGGCCGACGATGAAGCGAGCTCACCCAGAAGGTGCCTATTCACTCGTGCCTTAAAAAGGTCTAGGTTATATGAGCTCGGAAACACAAACGCCGGCAGAGAATTCCAAACCTTAGAAGTGCGCATTATAAAAGATAATGCAAAGCGCTTGGTTCGAATAAGAGGAACTTCGACCAAGTAAGGATGGTATCCAGCCGTACGTCTGGATGTCCGATGGAGGAAGGGGGAAGGCGGTATGAGCTCATGGAGCTCCTGAGTACACTCTCCGAAGTACAATTTGTAGAAGACGCACAGACATGGTTGCACTGGGGCCGATTTAAATATTTGCACAGCTGTATTTCATTGAATTACTTGATCGTATTGAAATAATAGGTATTCTATAGCTGTCTGCTTACACAAGACGACGACATAGTCGTCCTTGACCAGTACACGGTTAAGTAAAGCCATTGTTACCTACATGTTTATTTACCTTTATAACTTTTTGGCTTGTGGAAAAGTTTGGTTGGGGTCTGGTGTATCAATTAATTTTAATTCTTTTAGCGTAAGCATTTATTATCGGGTTCGTTAAACTTGACAAAACATCTGCATTATCATACGCTTGTTGAAACACCTACTGTAATTGTGATGGGAAGCGCGGAAAAAAATATACCTCCAGGAGAGCAATTTGGTTCGCATCGACTTGCGCACAGCCTAACTGAACGAGGGCGCGTAACATAATCATAATACCTATCCTCTTCCATAGAAGATAGCTTTCGGTAATTGTTAGGTACGGTAACTTTGTTAACAAAAATGCTGTAGGTTTTACAAAAAAAAACTATTTCCAAGGCTAAACTGACATGACGAAACATGTGAAAAAACCACAGCTTACGCAAATGTTTTATCGTCATACAGAAACACGTCAATATGGTTAAATTGCGTAAAAATTGTTGATTAGATACGTCGTTTCGTCGACATTCGATAACCTTTATATCTGACAAATTAATGCCTTACCTTATGTCCAATTGGTAAAGATTAGTTTTGTGCAGCAGTTTTAATTATTATCTTTGGTTGGTTTGTTACCTCGTCGATATTACACAGTGACGTGAGCATAGTAAATCTGTTCAAAATCACTGACACACCGGCACATACACCACACGACACAGATAGATTAATTGTACAAAATTTAATTGTAGATAATTTGATGATTGGAAATAGTTTGAAAGCCAGTTAGAGCACAGTCATTCATTTTCATCCCTGTTCCTTCACGTAACACTGACTATGATTTTAGAATAAAGGAAAAATTTAAAAATTAGGCACCGAGCAGGATTCGAACCTGCAACCTCCCGGCACTCTAGCCAACTGAGCTATAGGTGCAATCGCCACCCAGTCCCAAATTCATCAACCGTTCCTTCGTATTAAGCAGTACCGCTGCTAACGTAAACTACATTTTTATACAAACGCCTTAACGGAGGCGTACAGCGACATCTACCAGAAGACTCATGCTTCATTAACGGCACTAACATCTCAAATCATATTGAGAATCGTGAGTTGCGATGCGCCATCCCATATTTTCTCTCTTACGAGTAGATATGTAACGTACTAGGTACCCCACATTGTAATAGTTTTTTAAGACTAAGTTATTAGACGACTATACATATTTTGTCACCACTTGCCTAAAATTTTCATAAACATAGGTATCGCGTCTACCATTGAAATAAATTACTCTTTTTCTATAATTTCTTATACGGCATTGTCAGGCTGTCTAATTTATTTATTTATAATCTTAGCATCGCTTACTTGACAGGTGTATTGAAGCGATGTTTAAAGCCCTATTTTTGTGATGGAAAATACTGTGAACGTAGGAAACTGACGCATTAGCTTGCAAATAAACATAATTAATGACTATTGTTATGGATACACGACTCCTACTATTGTTTAGATTTCGAAGGCAGCGGCATGAGAGCACTAGCTAGGATATCCCTGTAACACGCCGAGGGCACTACACATTTTGCAAGGCTAATACCAGTTAATCATAGCCTGTTTAAAATGCTTGCGACGGCCGCTGAGGAGTATTTCTCATAGCAAACACTGACAGATAACTATGTTCGATGCGACGCGATTCCGATCGAGACTGCAATAAGCGAGTGATAATGTTTGAAATTGACAATGACACTTAGGAAACACTATCCGAGGAGAGATGATGATAGCCCAAGCTTGTTTTGAGTAGAACGATAACCTGTCAGTGCTTCCTTAAATATTTTTTTTTTTTTTATTATTAAAGTTGCAAATAATTTAACGCAGAGTTTGAAATTGCTTAACTGCTTAGCTGTAAATAAGCCATGAATGGCTTATTTACAGCTAGAGTTCGGACTAAGACTTACATTACATTCAGTTCATTGGTAAACAACAAGAAAGTACTTATCACAAGGCGTAGTCATAATTATTACATGACATAAAATATTTGTTAACATCTTTAAGTAATCTAGGGTTGGATAGGTATGAATCTTGTATGTGTGTTGGGAGGCTATTTATTATTTTAGGAAGCAAATATAGATTGGTCCTCATGCCGTAAACATTTTTCATTTGTGGTAGTAAGAATCTGTGTGTATTGGATAAACGCCTTAACGTACTATTACGGTGGTATTCATTTAATTGAGTTAAATTATTATTTTCTTGTTTGAGTATGGACAGTTTTACTAAGTTTTGCACGGGAAGTACCTTGCAATATTGGAAAAGGTGTGAATAGTCATTACTGTATTTAATTTTTATATTTTTTGGAACAATGTTTTTCAGTATAGTATTTTGCAAACAAAATATATTGGCTAGATTTGTTTTGTATTACCGTCCATAGCTACTCAGACCATATCGTATAACCGAATCAGCTAGTGCTAGGTATAACATTCTTAGTGTCTTATATGGTATTTTATATTTCAATATAGTTAATCTTCCTAGAAGTGAGCTAAGTTTATTACATACATATTCAGTGTGTGGCTTCCAGTTAAATCTACAGTCAATCAGTAAACCAATGTACATATGCTCCTCTACAAAGTCAATGGTAGGACAATTGCAGTTAATATACTTGTACCAGTCGTAGTCGGGCAGATAGTAGTTGTCTTTGACAAATGCGGGACACGGAAGCCTACGGCGGAACTTGCTCGTACTCGGGGCCATCAGTAGAAACTTTAACCGTTAAACCGAAATGAATCCTTTTGCCCTAATTTTCTGTAGACTCCGCCGCCCTAGTTCTACAACATTTAGATTTAGATAATTTGGTTTGATGTAGTTTTAGTATCGGTACGTTATGCTGACGCACGAATGTTTAACGTACGAAATAAGTTTCCATTGGTGGCGTGGTTCAGGGAATCGCGGCAGCCCCTTAAGTATCTCTCTTTGTACTTAGCAATCAATATTCCCATCGGTACTTTCAGAATAAATTTTGAAAAAAAAAACGCAAACGCGTTTGCGTTCAGTCCTAACTTGTATGGCGAGGTGGCCTTTGGTGGTAACTATTTTTTGCACAAAGAAATTTATTAAAGTTGATGAAATGACACCGGAGTCGGTTTTTATTTTTTATTAAAAAGAATATTTATTCCTGTTAAATCTACATTGATATCTATCTTGCCTAGGTCTTTCACAAATGTATTCATTCGTTTCGTCTTCCTCTCCTTGTGCCACCTGAGAAATTATGTAAATCGTTTATTACGAGGGGCTTAGGCCAAGTACAGGAGCACGCGTTGACATGTTTGTCAACTTTACTTTAATGTATTTTCTGAGATTTAAAATACTTATTTCACTTGCAAATTCCATCTTCAAATTACATTTACACTCTTTGACGTAAGTAGTTTACACGTGTAAATATTAATAAGTATTATTTTTACACTAATACGTGATGAAGTCCAAATACTCGTATTTAGTTAGAGTAGGTATTTAGTCCAATTTACTTATTTGTTTTGACCCGTTTCAAAAGTCATCCATGTTGCAAGTGCTGGAACCGAACTTGATGAAAAATATATACAAACCCAAAATGTCACTTTTCGTCACATCACTTTATAGAATATACCTTCCTTCCAAATTTCATAATTGTAGTGCTTATAGTCTCCGAGTAAATAGGCTGTGACATACGGACGGACGGACGGATAGACATGAAGAAACTATAAGAGTTCCGTTGTCGCCATTTTGGCTACGGAACCCTATCATCATCATCATCATCATTTCAGCCGAAAGACGTCCACTGCTGAACATAGGCCTCCCCCAAGGCTCGCCATTTAGATCGGTCCTGTGCCGTTCGTTTCCACCGGATTCCCGCGACCTTCACCAGGTCATCACTCCACCTTGTCGGAGGCCTACCGACAGCTCGTCTTCCGGTGCGTGGACGCCACTCAAGCAGTTTCTGGCCCCATCGACCGTCAGTTCTGCGAGCAATGTGCCCTGCCCACTGCCACTTAAGTCTCGCACTCTCGTTCTGCTACGGATAGCTTCACGGAACCCTATAAATGAATATAAAAAGTGCTTACATACACGGCGAAGTAGTGAACGAAAGAACAGACATAAAAGATAAGTACCTACCGTCTACCCTAGTCGAAGGAAACTGCCATCCATATCCTCTACTGTACACCACTTATGAGCAAAAGAAGTATCTACCTAGTCTACCATCATGCACCCAGAGGAGATACAACAGATTGCGACCCAAAAAATCTGGAAATTCCTGGAAGCAACGGGTATAAGCAAAGAACTTTAAGGGCTGCCACAATAGATCAATACTGGTCGAGGCGGAATAAAACAATAATGGGTCATACGCGGATTTAGGTTCGCGTCTTCTCTGTGGACATACCAAAATTTAAGGGCTACATAGCTTAATTTTGGATTGGACCAGTAACCCCCATAAACAGTGTCTCCGTTTCTATAAATCCCTGTAATAAAAACATAGCTAACATGCACATAAGCCGTTAACTATTGACCACTGGAGGGACGACTTTTGTTTTTTCAACTAAGTATGACCCTATTAATAAATAAAAAAAGTCCCTACCTACTGTAGATACTGAACTGTGAGTATGTTTCTTATCGGAATGTAGGTTCCCACGGGAGACCAAAAACAAATATTTAAACTTAATTGCAAGAGCAGTAACACGCAATAACTAGTTTTAAACACTGACCATTAATGGCACGAAATAATTAATTTAAAAACACGTAGATATATCATGTCCACATAGCGTGTGAATGTGAAAAAACCAGCCAAGTGCGAGTCGGGCTTGCGTACGAAGGGTCCCGTAATACCATTATCTATAGAAATAGCAAAAATCACGTTTGTTGTATGACCCCTTAAATATTTATTCTACTCTGCTTTATATTCAAAAAATTCAAAATTCAAACATTTATTCTGCAATTAGGCCACAAGGGCACTTTTACATGTCAAAATATTAATTTACAATTTAAGAAAGTCTGACTGACTATAATAACTAATACATTTTTCATGTCAAAATATTAATTTACAGTTCAAGAAAGATGGTATTTGTTTTTATAACGACAACAGAAATACATCATCTATGAAAATTTTAACTGTCTATCATGAGATACAGCCTGGTGACAGACGGACAGCGGAGTCTTAGTAATAGGTTCCCGTTTTATCCTTTGGGTACGGAACCTTAAAAACTATTGGAGATCAAGTTGGCTTGACAATTCGCATACCAATCTGACATCAGTGTGTTCCAAGGATACATTCTGGATTTCCGATTGATATGTGGCTTCAGCGCGTGGGTGCGAGCAAGAATTACGTCGATGTCACATTAGTATACAATACGTTAATTCATAGGGATTTCCTGGCTAAAATACCTTCAATTAATATTGATTCACAATGTTATTGCAATCAGAAAGAGCAATCGATCCGATAGTTAATAAAATCGAGTGATTCGTTCTGGTCACGAGTATGATTAAGAACCTATTGTCTTCGACCGGCGCCGGCGGTGACAGCGGCTATCGGACATAACTCTCGCAGAGTTCGCATCGTGAAGGAAAGCGGGACTTCCCGTACGACATTAATGAATCGATCAATTATTTCCATCAATTAATATGTAGGTAAATAGAAGTTCATGTTAGAGAATTAATGATAGAAAGCTAAATATACATAAAGAGCGACCCGCCCCGGCTTCGCACGGGTGCACTATTTAATGCATGTTATTATATATACCTACAAACCTTCCTCTTCAATCACTCTATCTATTAAAAAAAACCGCATTAAAATCCATTGCGTAGTTTTAAAGATTTAAGCATACATAGGGATATGGGGACAGAGAAAGCGACTTTGTTTTATACTATGTAGTGATTTACAACTTTTACAATTTGCACTGCAGGCACCTAATACAAAGGTTTATCAACGTAGGTATGCTTTATTGATGATAGAGCAGTAAGAGCGGTAACAAACGTGTTGTTTAACCAGCAGATGTAGATATCTCGCTTCGATCAACTCCCATTTTAGGCAATGTTTCCCATCACCACAAACATCTTCCTAAGAGAATTTTTTTCTGATGAGTTTTGCTATCATCTGTCATTCTTCGTTTTTCCAAAAAGGGCAAAGCGTAAAAACATACATTGAATTAATCCTCTCATAAATATCTAGAGAAACCTTAATACACTGACATAAAAAAAACGTGGGACATATTTTGAGTAAGTTCAGGCACGTATCCAGAGGGGGGGATAGTTGGGATTTATTCCCCCCCGGAAACGTTTTTAGCCAATAGTGATTACAGCGATTTTTACACAGTTCACATGGTTGTTTCAATGTTTGTACCCCCCCGAACCAAAAGACTGGATACGTACCTGAGTAAGTTGTATTTGTATCCACCCATATTTTGGCATTTGACTGTATGTATATCTCCTATATCCCATTTTTTAATTGTAAAAGGATCGGAGGCCACATTGTTCAAACGAAAGATCACTTTGCGTGTCCTATTAATAAGTCATCATAATTAAAAACAAGTCTTATCCAGTGCCGTCTAAAGGAATCCAGATCGGGCCAGACTTTTTCCAGTGGTTGATGATCGTAATAAGGTACAATTGGTTGATTATTCGTAATTATTGGAGACGTCCGCAATTATTACAGGAGCCGGACTTTAGCTTTCGGTCACTCACTGTCAGTTTGCAATTATAATGAGGTGCATGTTGCGAATTATTGTCAGCGTCGTAAATGTGTATACAATTCTACGATTTATTCAAATTCAAATGGTTTATTGCTTTTCATGTGTACATTGTGATCGTAATAAAAAACATATATAGTATCAAGTAGTATCAACATGAACCCTGTGAGGGTATAGCAACGCAACTAAGACTAGGTTGGTAGATGCTAAAAACTTAGGCATAATTTTTTGTACAAAATAAAATATTTATATATATGTTTATCTGAGTCTTACTTACTTATTTATTTAAGAACTCTTTGACGGAATAGTATGCTTTATTGACCAAGTGCCGTTTTAATTGTGTTTTAAATCTATGTTTGTTAGTTTCGTCTCGTAGTGTCTTCGGGATTTTATTAAATATGTTAACTGACATAGCAAATGGACCGGGTGTATCATGTGCATTTTTGAATTAGGTCGGGCTAGTCTACTATTGGGACTTAGATGTGACGGACGAGTGTACTGTGGGAAAAGGGAAATGTTGTTTTTAACAAATACGCTTGCTTCCAAGATATACATTGATATTGTGCTTGATGAAGTGTTTTTTGCAGGTTTTAAGATAAGGTCAAAAAATACATGTAACATGTTTATCATGCTGACTGTACATCCGAGAACAACACACGTGTGCCTACACATTTTGTAGAAGTTCTGCACACACACTCCCTTCCCAGAAGTACCTAAGTGCAGTCCACGAGGAAGCGGCTCGCCCATCATTCTACAATAACATTATGTTTTGTCCAGAGCCATAGGCCACTGCGTACAGTCGGCCAGGGAAAGGATCTGCTACTCTTAAACCTTAATGAACAAATAATATAATACAATGCGCTATAAATATTGTTTACTATACAAGATCATAATCCACAGACTTACCAGACGCGACACGCAAATAATAATACCACAACCGAGCGAGACAGTCATATACATTTTTGTATAAGAGCGACAGAGAGTTACATATCATTTGTTGTCCCTATCACAGTTTCACTTTTTGTTGTCGAGCACAACTTATTTCATATGACAGTTGTGCCCAAATACGTCACTCAAGCGATTACCCGCCCAAGTTAAAGAAG
This sequence comes from Epiblema foenella, assembly GCA_963556455.1. Classification (NCBI taxonomy): domain Eukaryota; kingdom Metazoa; phylum Arthropoda; class Insecta; order Lepidoptera; family Tortricidae; genus Epiblema; species Epiblema foenella. The sequence continues at coordinate 318,799 of OY747110.1, forward strand.
TAATTTATGGTAAACCGGCAGCCATTTTAAACCAATTCTCAATATATCTGCATAAAACCTTCCATCACTCTTGGTGGCCCGCGTATAGGATCTCTTTAGAAATATTTATACTCTAACCTCCTTATTCATAAACGTTTATCAATGTAGTCTCGAATAGCTACCCGCCTCGTTGTAACATCAAGTGCTTTCTCAGCAAGTAAACCTGTCGTCTACCAGTCCCTGGGATCCCCGGGATCATAACAAAAGAATGCTATTGTTTATTTCTTTCGCCGGGAGACGACGGCTTATTATTCTTTAACAAAATTAATAAGAATTTTTCGGAGACAAATAATAAATTTGGAACGGAAATAATCGCAAGCCGATAATGAAAGGTAGGCCGATAAAACAGATAAGTTGCACTGTTTGCTAAACAGGCAAGTAAACATATTTAAGGCATTCCTATCCGAAGCACGCGCTTCGGATAGGAATGCCTTAAATATTTATTTTCATACCATGACATACGAGAACAACCTGCCCGACCGAGTCAGACACCGCAACTTATTGACGCCTTGCTACGCCAGAATCAAAAGCGCGTTGCCAAACCTTTATTGATTTGAGTATTCGTTATGTTGACTGCTAGAGACAACCCCAAGGTCCCCCATCCTCGACATCGCATCCTGGGGAGATTAAAATTTGCCACTATTTGAATTAAGTATTATTATGTACGGCTACGCGCGCACTGCGGTGCGGCGAGTAGCGGTGCGTTTTTAAAACCGCAAAGGAAAAAACCTTGATTGTCCAGTACGCGCACAGCGGTGAAATATCCGCACGGTTTGCGTCGAAAATGGACCATTACACCATAATTTTGCATCTGTGTATGTCGCGCAAAAAAAGGATCTAAACCGTATTGGGTACATCCGATCGTTGCACTGCGGCACGGATTTTAATTTGCATTGCGCGGATTCATAATAGACCATAGGAAGCATGAAATTCGTACGGCGCTGCACCACAACCAATCTGCAGAAAACCATAGATTTTAATCCGAGTACGGAGGTCCTTGAAGTGTTCAAGGAGGTTCCATACTTCACAGATTTTTCGGAGTAAAAGCGCACGGCAGAAATCCGCAGTGCGCGCGTAGCCTTACTAGTTTTGTATCTATATTATTAGTTCTTCCAAGTAGGTAGCTAACTGTAAATACTTACGAGGAGTTGAGTGTCTAGACTAGTCCTCTAGGTCGCGGCTGTTAGCTATAGCTGCGAGGTAGGTTAGGTCTCACCTTGACACCTGTTTGAATAGATGTTTTTCCATCGGGATGATCTCACTGCTTATACGACTTAAGATGTTCCTCTGGCAAATGCGTCGAAAACGTGGCAATATTGATTATTTCAGCCTTGACCTGTCAGCCTGTCTGTATTGTCTAACCGAAGCAACAATGGTGCTGGCATGGAAACGTTTTATAGAAACTATGTTTGCTCCGAAAGTAGGTCATAGAGGGCCCCGTAACCGCACCACCCGTTCAAGCTATAGCATTACGCAACCCAATTAAATAGATTAGGCTATATATTAGTAAGTCAATGCCTAGGGCTTGTCCGACATCTAGGGCAACTCGCGTCCGGTCCATTGTGATTGCAAGGACTTTTGGCGAAACGGAACTAATGCGTAAGTACTTTGCGACATTATCTTTACAATACAAATATTCTTCATTGCTCTTTATTGTACACAATAATAAGAATTACAAGTACAAAAAGAAATGGTATGTACAAAGGCGAACTTATCCTATATATATTAAAAGAAGAACAGAAATTAAATTACATGTAACAGTGGTAGACAACAGGCGGACTTATCGCTAAGTCTCGTTATCGTAAGCTCGTGGAAAGCCAGTTCTGTCAAGCTGGTCTAATTTGACAGACATTCAGATGTACTCTTTGAGTAATGATTGCGAAGATAATACATGTTAAGATTAAACGCTAACAAGCGATCGCTTCCAGACAACCTTTGGCCAGTAGAAATCGAGAAGCGAGCAGCTCGGGAGGTAAAATAATTATTGTAGAATTTTGAGTTGAGGTTGCTGAGGAGCAATATTCCAGCACACCTCGCAGAAGAAAGAAATTTAAAGCGTTCCTCCAAACCACACGCGTGGTCGTGCCGGAGGTTTTCCCCTGGATTTTCCCCAGGCTACTCTCCAACCGCGCACTCCTATCGCTTTATTGGGCCCGGCCTATAAAGCCACAGTCAGGTTAAAAAAAAAAGCGTTCCTTGAGATAGCGGGGAGTTGCAGGATTAAAAAGAATTCCATAAAGGAGGGTAAGAATGTGAGAGTTACGTCTGAATCGGATAGGGAGCCACTTGAGTTGAGAACGAAAACTGGATACGCGGTCATATTTGCGTAACCCAAATGTGAACCTGATACATAAGTTTTGAATACGCTCAAGCTTGTTAAGTTGCTCCTCTGAGAGATTAACATAAGAAACGTCAACATAATCTAAAATAGGGAGGAGTAGCGATTGTGTAAGCGCATAGTAGCAATGGGAAGGAAAACTCTACTTCAAAGAGATTTTTCCTTACTCTTAGATTTAGGGCGAATCTAAAGCTAACTACAATATTGTTGTTGTAGCTACAGTACTTAATCTGAGTTCGATCCACTCCTACACTGTGAACAACACTTGTTATGAAAACAGGTGAATTGCGTCTTCATAAAACAAACTTTACCAACTTCGATGATAATAATGGTGATCTGTATATATACAGTTTATTACTAAACATGGAAAAAAAGTGTATAAAGAATTATCAGCTAAAGTAATGGAATAAGGTCTTATATTCCCGTAAATAAGGTCGAGTATTAACACTACCCAGTTTTTATGAATGTTTTTGACTTGTCAATTGTGTTAGACGAGAACCAGGAAGTTTTTCGTATCTGCGCATTATCCATTTGTAAACAGACGCCTTTTTTTTAAAACAAACTCGCACAAATCACTAATAAGCCCTTAGCAACTCTGTTTGGCTGAACGCCAATACATATACAGTCCAATAACTTTCCAAACCTCACATCGCTTATACTTTGTTATTGAAAAAAGAAATCTTCATGGAGACAAATAAGGTTTATATTTCAGGAAACGCAGACTATCACTAATTGAGTTTGAGAATAAGAAACGGCGTCAAGTTGTTATTGATGTATGCTCGTATTTTAAGTATTTTGTCGATAGAAAATCAACTTTATCCAAAAGAGTTGAGGTTAAAAATCGATACTAAGGAACTGATAGTTGTGCGCTCGTGTGGCTTTCTGCAAATATATAGGTGAGAGAGTATCATGTCCGTGTTTTCCTTGGAAATGCGATTTTCCGAGTAAATCGCGCATGACTGACGCACGCATAAATCTTAATTTTTAACGACACGGCGTTTATTTTATTCCTCAAGGATTTAGTTTGATATATTTGACGTTTCTCGGGAGTCACTCTGTCTATAGACGTGTGTTGAAATATTGCGGGTCGGAGTAATTTTACTACTAGGAGGAAAAATAGGAATACATACGGCGTAGGTGTTTTTCTAAGAAGGGAAGAAATGTTTCAAAATTACTTTTAGTCAATGACATTTATTACATCCCAAGGAACTTTCTCTGAAACTATTGCCATTAATATAGTAATATTTAAATGCATTGTTTGCGTGTGAACTATTGGCAATCAAGAAAAACAAATTAGTTCGCATAAACATGATGTACTTAGGTATATCAACAACTATTTATCCTAATAATGACATACAAGATAAACAATGCTTTGAATGATCATTATCACACGTTATTGACTTCGTAATTTGTTTATGTATGAATTTGTTCTATAGATTACATCCAAAATGACAATAATATGAACGAACGAACAAAACAATAACAAGTTATATGAACAAATAATTGCATTTGTTGTTTATTTGTATGTTATCACAGGATTATCAAATAATCAATCAGTTTAACATCCTTCGACGGGCGGGAACACAATTGTTTTTGATAATAACGTAAAATACTGTCTAATATGTATTTTCAGGATCATTTTAATAAACGCCAAAACTGTGTTGTGTTGTTTTACCAGAATTGAAATATGAATACAATTCAATAACTTTTTAGGGTTCTGTAGCCAAAATGCCAACAACGGAACCCTTATAGTATCGTCATGTCTGTCTGTCCGTCTGTCTTTTCGTATGTCACAGCCGATTTACTCGGCGACTATAAAGACTAATACAATTATTAAATTTGGTAGGAAAGTGTATTCTATGAATCGCTTCATAAGAGTGATGTGAAAAAATATTAAATTAGAGGGAGGCACTCCATACATGTAACATGTAACCGGTGGATGAAAGAGTATTCATTGCACGTAGTCGTGTCGGATACCCGACAGGTTGCCTTCAAAATATATGGTCAAAATCAAATATTTATTCTGCAAATAGGCCACAAGGGCACTTTTACATGTCAAAATATTAATTTACAATTTAAGAAAGTCTGACTATAATAGGTAAGTAATACACTTTTCATGTCAAAATATTAATTTACAGTTCAAGAAGGAATAATAATTTCGAGTTTACAATTATAACAAAATTAATGTCATACAGTGAAGATAAACTTGCAAAGTTATCTGTTATACAAATATTACAACATCAGTAAAGTTAGAGATGTATTACACAAGGAATATAATGAAATTAATATAATATCGCAGAGACGTACATTACGTTTTTAACTAATCGCTGAAAAATAATCTTGCCCAAACATAACGACGTAAGTGCCGTGAGTTCCCTATGAAGATACGACCGTCTTGATTTAATGAATTGGATAGAGGTTTTAAATGTGGACGACTAGTAGTCGGTACGGAAGCCTTCATTGTGCGTGGCCTGACACGCACTTGGCCGGTTTTTTATTTATTGGCTTCATGGGAGGGATATGAGAAACGTTTGACAGTGGAAGAGAGAGCGTTCGGTGTTCAATATGTGTTATCGGTAGCACTCGGTAGGTAAGTACTACAGAACTTGTACTGACTACAAACGGTGTATATGCCTGGTAATTATTAAAATTAAATTGTCTGTATATTTGTCGCAAATGCTTTAAAAACTTGCTATTGAAACTGTTGTTTCTCAATTCCGAAATCGGCCTTCTAGTTCTAAGTACGTATTTTGAGAGCTCCTACAGTAACTTGTGTTATTCTACTGCCCCCTGTTTAGGTACTGAGGTAATTGGTTCAATGGACGTGTAATTTGTAAAGATCAATGCTCGTCGACAATTGGCGTCGTCAGTCAGCTGATGTGATTTTTAGGGTTCCGTAGCCAAAATGGCAAAAACGGAACCCTTATAGATTCGTCATGTCTGTCCGTCCGTATGCCACAGCCGATTTACTCGGAGACTATAAGCACTACAATTATGAAATTTGGTAGGAAGGTGTATTCTATGAACCGCTACATAAAAATGATGTGAAGTTACAAAAAAATATTAAATTAGGGGGGCCACTCCATACATGTAATCGTCATAAAAAGTGGTGGATGAAAAAAAAATTTTCAACGCACATAGTCGTGTGGGGTATCGATGGATAGGCCTTTAAAACTGGTCCATTTAAGTCAACCGTTGGTGAAATATTAGCTGTCAAAGTCATAGAAAGTGTCCCCCCCCTCTAATTTCCAAACTACTTATAAAGTTTAAAATTCTGAAAAAAATTGAGGTGGTGTGCATTAGTAAATACTTTCAACGATTTTTGGTTTGAACAATATAGGTTTTACGGTTTTAGAGTTTTTGATTAAAGACTGTCTTGCCCAAACAAATGGTCGTAAGTGCCGTGAGTTCCCTATGAAGATACGACTTTTTTAGATTCAATGTATTGGATAGTGATTTTAAATGTGGACTAGTAGGTGTTGATACGGAACCCTTCATTGGCCGGTTTTTTTTATTATCAATCATCTGTTTGCTCTCTCTAACGAGGCTGATTATTAGCAATCCAAGTGCGGTTAACGAAGTTAGATACACCGTGTAATAGAGACAAATCATTTGTTTACGTGGAACAAGTCACTCGGTATGTAAAGAACTTACTAGGGTAAACGTCCCATGTGCGATACCTTCATACCCAAATACCCGATAGTTGATACCTATTTTTCACCTCTATTACTATGCATTTATGCCATACGCATTTCAAAATAAAGGGAAATATCGTGCTCCGAGCAAGATTCGCACCTGCGACATTCTGGCATTCGAGGCCAATCGCTCTAGTCACTGAGCTACCTTAAGTAGTAATTTGCGTCATAGACCAAGAAAATTAGCGAAACCTGGACATAAAAGATAACTGTAATTTTCTTTTTCTATGATATGAAGTATTGTTAGTTATGCTTAAAATAATAGAAATTAAACATTTTAAGGTTGCGCGTCACTGTAAAAAAACCGAAAAACTAAATTTTAAACACATTTTGATTTCATAAGTACAGCATAATATGTAACTACGTAAAAGTACCTCTATTATGATATGACGCTTGCATTCCAGTTAAATAAATCAAAATTAAACTAATTAATCAACCGGTACTATCATTAATAAAGAACTTTCGGTAAGTTACACATTTTCTGGCTTATCTTATCAGGCATTATAGATAACTGTAATTTAACAATTTATTCTGAATAGTATATTATGTGTGTTGATAAATAATTAAAAATTAAACAAATTCTCTTTGCGGATCTCTAAAATCACAAATATTGGTAATTTTTGGAAAGGCAAAATACGTAACTACTTCAAAAGTGTTTAATTTATGCCATCAACATATTACTAGCACTAAAAGAAACAAATTAAACAAAAAATATCCACGATTATCAATTAATTGTTATCTTCTCTTACTTGCGTTTTAATATGAACATTATGTCTTGCAGAATAAGGTCGTAATTTCTTTGTTTCTCAACTCACGGCCGCGCTGTCGCTACTCGCGAGCTATTCTCGTGTGGTAGTCAGCTCGTGCATTCATTTATTATAGGCTTATAGTCAATGATTGTCAAACTTTTATAAGCACGTGGGCTACACAACGGTTCGGCTGGGGCGGAAATTTATTGAAATATTGTGTTTATTAAATCGATAACAACTAAATTGTTCAAAATGAGATATATGATTTAGTGTTGGGTAGGGCATGAAATTAAAATGAGTTTGAAGGAGTACCTTATTTCCAAAAATGAGGTGGTTGAATGTCTTACTTCAAAGAGGTGAGGTGTGTAAGGTACCAACATATACTTAGTATCTGCACAAAAACAGGGCTTTTTTGAGATGTAGTGTATATGATAGTCACCAACCACTTTCATGCATTATATTTATACTTAAGTTCATATAAAAATGGTATTTATTGTAGAGGCTGTTTTATTTTGGAATGCCCAGTCAGGTGAATCAAACCAATAAGAAGTTAGAAGATTCTAAGTAATTCCTTTGATTGGCACTGCAAAAGATTTGAGATCCATAGAGTTATATAATATGACAACCCAATAGTAAACCTCATAATTAACACTAAACACGTAATATACTCGTAAGTACTCAATAACTACAGCAGTATAGTTATTATTCCAACTTGATAATTTGAGTATGCTTGGGTAATTTAAAAAAAATCACATAGATTAGACTCATACTATCACTACAAGATGTTATCATTTGAACTGACAAATAAATAATTAGCTTACTAATGATATAACATCAATGAGGCGGAATAAAAACAACATTAAAAGCAATTCCGGAATCGTATGTCGCAGTCCAAAATGCAAACCACATCAACAATACAAGTACAGCCACACTACAAGGTACATACACAGATATTCATGTATCGGCTAAATGTTTCTACCGAGGCTGATACAAATATAAATTAAATAAACAAACCTCAGAAACAAAGAAGCATCCCAAAGTGATAAAGCTTTGTCAGATTGTCAATGTCAGATACAGAACTTGTTTGAATCTGACATTGTCAAAATTGAGTTGCGTTCCTTTTGCCCTTTTTTGACCACTTTGAAAAGTGTTTCGTTAACCCATTTTTAAACCCACAAATTCGTGTGGTGTTTAAAAATGATATGGAGGTTGCTTTAAAACTTTTCCATTTAAATCAACCCTTGGTGAGACATTAGCTGTCAAAGTCATAATGTGCCCCCCCCCCCCTCCTCTAATTTCCAAACTATGAAGTTAAAAATTCTGAAAAAATTAAGGTGTGCATTAATAAATACTTTCAACGATTTTTGTTTTGAACAAAGCAGATTTTACGGTTTTTGTGTTTTCGCGGAAAAAGTGTCTTGCCTTAACAAAAGGTCGTAAGTGACGTGAGTTCCATATGAAGATACTTTCTTAGATTCAATGTATTGGGTACTAGTTTTAACTGTGGACTAGTAGGCGTTGGTATGGAACACTTCATTGTGTGTGTGATTCGACACACACTTGGCCGGTTTCTATTTTAATGTTTCAACGTGTTTTGTTGTATTTAAACAGAGACTATATACGAAGTTTCAAATATCTCACTTCAAAAAAGATTTGTTTCCCGTACAAACTTTGAACCCCCTTTTCACCCCTTTAGTGGAGCAGTTTAGAAAAACGCTGAAATACGTCATTAATATATTTAAATAAAGAGTCTATATACAAAGTTTTATGCCTCTCACTTCAATAAATACGGTTTTTCATACAAATTTGGACTCCCGTTTCACCCCTTTAGGGGGTGAAATTTGGAAAAGCCTTTCTTAGTGCACCTGTTGGCCTTATAAGGAACCTACGTGCCAAATTTGGAATCTCTAGAACCAGCGGTTTGGGCTATGCCTTGATATGTCAATCAGTCAGTTTCTTCTTTCATGTATTTAGATATATCACACCACGGCAGCAGTTGGAATTTGAATTTGAAATCTTTATTGTCATATTGTGAGTTACTAATTAAATTAAGTAACAAGATAGCTAAACGTTCCGTTCGTTACAAAAATTTAACCGTGTGACGTAAACGCGTAAGATGTATGAAATCCTGCGGCGCTTACGACATTTTTGTCAACGCATGAGCATTGAGGTGAGTACTTCATGTCGCACTCGTTACGACAGGTCCGATCCGCCGCACGCTCGCCGATGGCGCTCCGCTCTCTCCCCACCCCGCACCCACCGCATGCATCCCGCTCCACAACAAGTTCGCACGTATTTTCAATTTGATTTTCGATTTCTTAAGCGTGACATTAACGTGTTTAATAATGATGAAAACACGATTATACTACACAAAAAGCTATTATTAAACAAAAAAATCACAGTTACGATTTTTGCCTACTGAGAAATACATTATTATTAAAACGTTACAAATTAATGTTTAATTTTGGTCTGAAATGTCTAAAAAGACACAATATAGCTTAAATAGATTTAACCATCATAGTTACCATTTTTGCCTATCTAGATATTGAGATCAGATGGAATCTGTGAAAAAAAACGTACTTGCGAAATTGGTTTCAGGTTAATTTTGCTATTCAGTGATCGCATTTAAATCCACCTCAAAATTATACTAACATGGTATTTGGTTACCTATTTTGCCTGCAGAAAAAAGTTAGGTAGTGTACGATAACTCACGATTTTTTTTTAATACGTTACGATCACGCATTTTTTACTTAATATGTCCAATTAATATATGATACTGAACATTAATATCCGATAAAATTATAAAAACAACGGGTTATCGAATTATGTCCAGGTATCGCTAATTTTATTGGTCTATCAGCAGCTTTAATATACAAACATAATTATGACGTACGATTGAAAGTACTTTGGAAGGCACGTTAAGCCGTTGATCCCGGCTGCTGTCTATGATAGCAGTCGTTAAGCCAAGTTTAAGGCCTTCGGGCGGCTCGAGAACTTCTAACAGTCAAGTTGCCCGCTCGCTTGACGAGCCTAATTCCAATAAGGTCTGGTTTTCCCTCGTGTTGGAAGGTCAGATGGCAGTCGCTTTCGTAAAAACTAGTGCCTACACCAACTCTTAGGATTAGGTAGCGGACCCGCGGTGAAGTATCCTTCTTCTCTACTTGACTAATAAATATCTAAGCATTTGTATTTTTCACTATCTTTTTTTAGTTTGTCTATCTACCTTTTTAGGGTTCCGTAGTAAAAAAGGAACCCTTATAGTTTCGCCATGTCCGTCCGTCCGTCCCCCGCTTTTCTCAGTAACCGTTAGTACTGGAAAGCTATAATTTGGCATGAGTATACATATCCTTCCAAACCCCATCGTCTGTGACCGTAATTCCGCATATGACCGGTGACGTGATGGATGGGCAACTACGGAACCCTACACTGTGCGTGGCCCGACACGCACTTGGCCGGTTTTGTTATTATTTTTCACTCCATAGCTCGAAGTTTAACTATTTTATTAATGTTATTTTATATATTTGTTTATTTTTAATAATTATACCTAGGTATATATTATTTGTATTTGTACTGTGTGTTATATACATGTATATGCTTTTCTTTTTAAAATTGAGTTATGTAAAATATACAATAACGTTGCCAGCTTTTCCTTACAACGTCTTAAAACGTCCAGATGAACGAGTGCACCAGAAACATATGATAGTGTACATAATTGACGAAAATGACTTATTTCAATGTCGTTATCTATATATAGTGTGTGTTGTGGCACGATGTTTACTGGCCGTTATGAATACATTTACATTCATTATTTATTTATATTATAAACAAGTTGATCGAGTAGCAACATATATAGCGGTACTTTATTGTTTTAAACAAAACTATTAATAGCGACTGTATTTATTTGACTCTTAATTGGTACAATTCACGGCCATGTGTCTCCTCCCACAACTGGCCTTCAGGTGTTTTACCTCATCTAAACTGTGTCAAGAGGAATTTCCACAGTCAGATATTTATCGATATTTGTCTAAAATCTCCTAAGTGTGTTGTATCCCGTTTTGTCTTGCGCGAAAGACATAAGCGAGACTATTTCTTTGACGACCGCTTTAACCTAGTTGGTACCCTGCCTTCGAAGCTGGAGGTCCCTGGTTCGAATCCCGGTCAGGGCATGCATTTGTGTGATGAACACGAATATTTGTTCTTGAGTCTTGGATGTTTTCTATGTATTTAAGTATATGTTTATCTATATAAGTATGTATATCGTCACTTGGTACCCATAGTACAAGATTTGCTTAGTTTGGGGCTAGGTTGATTTGTGTAAAATTGTCCAAGGATATTTAATTTTATTATTTATTTATTTCATGGGGGACGCCCACCCGTTGATCGACCGAATCGAAGGTGTTGTTTAATTCTGAGACATTTTCTATCGTCGCTTAAGGAAGTACATGTTTTAACTGAAAAATGTACGACATTTAATGATGTAGGTTTATTCATAGAGCTTGCTCTCCAATACGGCGGAATGCGGAGGACCGGCGCGACGCGGCGGACCGCTGATCAGCATTTCAACAAGCAGACACTGCTAATGAGAGCGTTGACGTGGGTGCCGGCCGCCGCGGCGCGGGTCGCGGTCGCAGGGCGCCGCCGTTCATGCCCAGTCTGCCACGGGGTACTTTTTTTTTGAACCTGAGGGGCTACCGCGAATTGAAAACGAACAAAGTTCGAATATCTCCCTCTCTGTCGCACTTGCTAATACGTTCCACAGAGAGGGAGATATTCGAACTTCGTTCGTTTTCAGTTCGCGGTAGCCCCTCTGACTGTGGCTTTATAGGCCGGGCCCAATAAAGCGATAGGAGTGCGCGGTTGGTGAGTAAGCCTGGGGAAAATCCAGGGGAAAACCTCCGACACGACCACGCGTGTGGTTTGGAACACTGGAATACTCTAAGAGTTTGCGCTCCAGTGAGATTGGTTGAGTGGTTTCAACCGAATCTGAGGTGTGAGTGGAATCGAGCTACTGGGAGTTTTGTCGCTGATTCACTAAACCTAGCCTAGCTAAGACGAGTCCAGCAAGAAACTCAGCTAGGCCCGACCTCGGTCGGACTGACTCTACCCGGTATGCGGCGGTACCGGGACAAATAGGGACTATATGTGTCACTGTTGTCGCGATCGCGCGGTGGACGACCCCGCCGGCGGGAATGCCTAAGTGTACGCGTCGTGTTGAGTTGGACGCCGTAAGCGCGGCGTTCCATCTTTCGATAGACGCTGTGATTACGTCGTCCGGGTCCGTAAGTGTGTGCCTAGGACGCCGGACCGTGCGGCCCCTAATCAGTGATCGCCGAGTAACGACAGAGGGGCCACGGGGTACAGTAAAATTCAACTTAATTCCAGTCTGCCACGGGGTACATTAAAATTCAACATCATTTCGTTAAACTATTAATTTATAATTTTGATGAAAGGTGCCCGTTTGGCACGGTGACCCTATGATGTTCTTTTATACTTTCAAGTTTTCCGCATGTTTCACCTAAATGGATCAACGAATATGATATATCCGTATATGTAATATTATTATACATCTACACACATCTACACACATCATACATATTGGCTGTTGGATGTTACAACGATGTAAACTAAGATAAAATGTATTAGCACGCGATCACAGTCCCGTTTGTTTAAAATAATAGGAAGTGTGTTTTTTCGCGTGTATACCAGGGACCTGTGCCTTTACCATGAGTTTGCATGACCGTACTCGCTAGCGACTGCGTAAACGATTTAGTATGCCGATTCTTAGTTCTATTGCGTAACCGCCAGAGGCGCTGTACTTTTGCCCATACAATTTTTTACGCAGTCGCTAGCGAGTACGGTCTTGTAAACTCATAGTAAAGGCACTGTACCTAAGAACGAAGCGACAACAAGTCCCAAGTATTTTCATCGCTCTCTAATTGTAATATAACTGCAAGAAACATAATAATAACCACGTAACTCCTATAGCTTAGATATCGGTCAGGTTCAGCTTTGTACATGTATAACCTGATCTGTCTTCGTAATATTGCATTGTCATGAAATTATATAAGTATGCTAAATTTGAGCTCAATCGATTGAGGATAACTATAGTCTAAAATGCTGCTAGATTTGCATCGAACACACAAGACACAATCCAAACATTACAAGATAAATAAAAGTTTGTATAAGTAAACATTCAAGAAAAGAGCGTATTCCCTTCTGAAAGGACGGCAACGCACTTGCGACTCCTCTGGTGTTGCAGGTGTTTATGGGCGACGGTAATTGCTTACCATCAGGCGACCCGTCTGCTCGTTTGCCCCCTACAACATAAAAAAAAATTTTGACAGCTTATCCTGAAAAATTGTAGCTTTACAATCCAACTATTGCTTGAGACCGAATTGAGAAAGAAATTGTAAATACTTATGTCAAATGAAAACGTTAAATTTAACACCAACATGTATATTTGGAATTAGCCATTTCTGGACTCACACATCAAACTATACTTGGTTTCGTCTGGTGCACAATAAAGTTTATTATAGCTCATCAAACACGTCTTGAGGAAACCTGTCTTATTCAAAAAGATCTAGTTTTCTTTCTAGGTTGGAAAGGTCAAATTCCAACCCGCTTTCGTAAAACTAGTTCCTACGCCAAATCAGGGGTTTAGGTGCTAATCCTCGGTCTCCTCTAGGATTCAAGCGGGAAAATGCTTTTCCATCGCTAGGGGGATGATGACATAGTTCATCCAAAATGGTTTGTGTTGATGCCAATGAATACAATATGTATGTTAGCTATTCTACTTCCCATGAAGCAACGTGACTACTTGGAAAACCCAACATCGCCTAAATAGACGATTTCTCGCTATTCCGTCGTACTACATGTGTGAACTAATCGAATCTTGGCAGCTATACATATTTGTCTTAGAATACAGCTAACTAGAATATAAGGCTTAAATAAATTATGTTACACTGTTTTTGTTGTTTAAAAACTGGTAAAACTGGTAAACTGGTGGTTGGGTTTTTGGTGGTGACGACCGGTTTAGCCTAGTGGGTAGTGCACCTGCCTGTGAAGCTGACGGTCCTGGGTTCGAATCCCGGTCAGGGCAAATATTTGTGTGATGAGCATGAATATTTGTTTCTGAGTCTTGGATGTTTTCTATGTATTTAAGTATTTGCAAAATGATTTTCCTTCGGGAAAATTCGGATTTCAATCGGAATACGATGGCACCCGAACTGTCTATCAGTATTTATATCTATTAAATATATCGTCGTCTAGTACCCATAACACAAGCCTTCTTGAGCTTACTGTGGGGCTAGTTCGATTTGTATAAGATTGTCCTCTAATATTTATTTATTTTATTTATTTCTATAGCTAACATAGATTTATGTAAACATTTACCCTACGCTGTTTCTAGTGACAGGATTGTTTATAAAGTGGTTGTATATAAACAATACAAATGTAATTGTAGACATCTATATATACTGATGATGTATACAAATGTACATATAGGCTACAGGGACATATTGCGTTAACACGCGACACGTTGTGTTGCAGAAGCAATATACCTTATAGTATGGGAGGCAATCATGACTATAATGAGCATTAATATGACGATAGAGTGTTTTAATCGTGTAACAATCTATTTGAGGTAATGATTGAGACAATGATTCCGTGTGAAACTATATACAGCGATTTTGTTGTTTAATTGTATATGCAAGAGTATTAAATGCAAGTGATATCACGTGACAGAAAAAGTCCCTACCTCCTACGCTGCGGAAATACCTTTGGGAATGGCGCTAACATCCCACATGTCGTGTTGGAAAGATTAGAAGACATCATGAGTCATCTTAGACTGTAATTACGTTACTATTGAAGGAGTCGTAAGTGCTACCTGTGGATATTAAGGCGACAATACCGGTTTATATTTTTAACTTCTCCTATTCGAAACAAAGGCAACTAGCCAGTTTAGAGGGGGCAAAACTCGTTTTTATATAAATCTTTCATTTCTGGCCTGCTGACAGGGTTCAAAATCGAGTTTTGCTGCCTATGCCAGCGGACAGCGCGCGCGGACGGGCGGACGCACCGCACGGGCGGGCGTGCGCGGCTGTATTTATTTATGTTTATTGTTTATTTTACGTATTTTTTTGTTTTTCTTAAATAAGTGGATTCATGAAGTATTAAATAAATAAATAAATATTTTTGGACAATCTTACACAAATCAACCTAGTCCCAAACTAAGCAAAGCTTGTACTATTGGGTACCAAGTGACGATATACATACTTATATAGATAAATAGATACTTAAATACATAGAAAACATCCAAGACTCAGGAACAAATATTCGTGTTCATCACACAAATAAATGCCCTGACCGGGATTCGAACCCGGGACCTCCAGCTTCGAAGGCAGGGTCACTACCAACTAGGCTAAAGCGGTCGTCAAATTGAAAAAGTATTGTTCTTTTACTTCCTTATTTGGATGAATAGTTTTAATCATAGGAACAGTGAAAATAACAGTGTATTTATTACATGGCAGCAAAATTTATTCTAACTTGGGCCTGGCGGTTTCAATTCCTCACGACACTTAGAATTCCATGTTAGAATCTCTCGCATTTTTCTGTATTTTGGTGTTATGTTAATTTGTACTGTGTCTGTGCCACGAATAAATGTTTTTTCTTTTCTTTCTTTCTTTCTTTCTTTCGCACAAATAAGAAGACATGTTAAGATTTACATTAATAAATCAATTATACCGATTGACGTATCAGAATAAAGTGTACCTATATAAAAACTCGGACAACAGTTCTCCTAAATCATCTACTCGTAATGCTCGTGTACAGTACCATTTTATACGAAGTTTTGGTATGATTGAGAAAAAAATGTATCCATAAGTAATAAGTCTGGCCCGAAATACCCAAGACAGACTTGATTACAGTGCCCAGCACTTGTGGCGAGACAACACCGTCCAGAGCTATTAAACACAGGTTCGGTATCCATAACAATCGCCAAGATAATGGTGCCATAGCTCGAATATCACTGTCAAGCACTCGGCCAACTGTAAACACAATACAATCAGTCCTACTCGGGATTCTATTCGAGGGCGGATTGGATTGGAATCGAGTTTATATTTACCGTATCCTCAAAATATTCTTTATTCAAATAGGCCTAGCAACAAGCACTTTTGAATCGTCTTTGAATCGTACGTAAATTGAATCTAATTATTGAGAACAATTTATTGATGCATATGAAATTTAAAAAAAGACATGAATTACTATAATGTATGTCAAAAGAGAGTATAATAAATTCACAAAAAGATCATCAATATGTAAAATAAAAACATAAAAAATTGTATAATCTAGATAGTTTCTAGAATAAAATCTGGATGTCAAGAGGAAAATTTAACGTCAACATCTAATGTCATAGTTATGAAAATAGTTATTAAGATGTAATTTCATAATTATTTTGCCTTGTACATTTCTTTTGACTTGTTATGCGTAGCATTTAGCTGGTGCAATAAATGCAAAACCTTTTTCGATACTATAAAGACGAGTGAACCGAAAGATCATATATAGATCGTATGTACATGAAGTACTCGATAACTTCAGACAGACAGATATGTAATCATTTTTTTCATTTTTTTATAACCTATCGTATTTTTCATAATGTGACATAATAATTTGATATTGTAATGTAATATTGATATTGCTTAAAATTCTTTTGACATGTAAATTGGCTTTACGAATAAATGAGTATGAGTATGAGTATGTGTAACTTGACTGCAGCAAGGTACATATTCGACATTGTCTACATGCAGATTCATGACTTTCCTGCAATTTTTTGACAACTCGACACAAACAAAAACTTCCATATAAATATGTTCGCTTCATCTTTCTATGACGGTCTTGGAATTGCAAAGCTGACATGAGATAGCCACCAGCGTTTTTATATAAAAAAATACGTATTTTTTTGAATTTTGTGACACGTTGCTACGCATTCAAGCGGATTAGATATGAGATGCTAATCAGTATTATTTTTTATGCCGCTTGACAACCAGATTGCTATATCAACTACAGATCCAGATAGCTACGTTTATCTCAGATCTGGAAAAACCCTTTCAATACCCAAATTGCGAATATTATCGCAAACTGTGAGTCACGGTGATTTCTCATTAACCTACTTAGCTGTAACCTTATTATTCCCGTGTATTTGGGGCTCCGCAGGACCGTAAAACCCTTGTGTTAATTCGACACGCACTGAATTGCAGCGGCTGTCAATGACGTCCCGATCCTGAGTGCCCTTATTTATTTTTTTATTAAAAATGGGATCGCTCTTGGCCAGCATCTAGCCAGGGGGCAAAGATGAGGCCGACGATGAAGCGAGCTCACCCAGAAGGTGCCTATTCACGCGTGCCTTAAAAAGGTCCAATAAATTACACCTAGTTGTTCATGTTTAGAATAGAATATCATTAACCACCCACTTATTTAAGAGAGGTAGGGCACAGTAAAATGTCATCTTGCTCGAATTTGGAGCAGCCCAACTGAGGAAGTACCTCCGCCTTGCAGAAGACCACAGCCATAATAACGTTATCTACTATACAAGTATGTAGTGTTGTGTTCCTGGAGGTGAGCAAGGTTGCCAGAGCTCCCGAGGATGCACTGTGTTGAGAGCGAGGGACCTAAATTTGTCCCTTCTGTTGTCAACACAGTACATCCTCCAATTTTATAAAGGGTCGGCAACGCGTACGTGACTCCTTTGGAGTTGCGGGCGTCTATAGGCTGCGGTGGCCGCTTACCATCAGGTGGACCGTAAAATTGTTTGCCACCGGCGGTGTATAAAACAAAAAATATTGTATTGATCATACATTGTCAAGAACATTATCCAATATAAGAATAACTTAGAATAAATTTACAATATTAATTGATTGATACATAGAATTGTGAAGTCATACTTATTAGAATTACGTCAAGTCATATTTATGTAAAATATCGTGTTTTGATTTGATACATTCTTTCAATTCGTCCAGGAAGTATCTCACAGAATAATAGGCTTTCCCCGTGCAGTGGGTCTAGTAACCGTGATTGAAGATGTCTAGTTATGGGTCATATTTAAACAGCGGGACGTCCACTATCAGTGAACGTGAATTAGTAACAGAATCTCAATATGGAACGTACACACAGTCCGTGTCTTATCTAGGGCACGCTCGGAAGGATTCGCTGAGTGATATAATTCTCAATGAGAACTGGTTTGCCCTGCATGGGGCATGAACAAGCACTTGCAACGCTATATAAGGCAAATGTCAAAACGCAATTTAATTCGATAACAAACGCGCTCTTGACAACTTCATGCACTTATAAAGACAAGCGCAAAATATTATCTAGGTTATGGAAATGCACGAGGAACTATTGTTGCTTGTGAAGGTTGTCTAATGCAGATATTTATACTTATGCACTTATCGGGCTTCAATCCTCATAGAAAGCAGGTCAAGCGCACGAGTGGCACTTAGTATACGCAGACAGGCCATCTCCAGTGCGTCGCGTAACATTCAATAATACATGAGCCGCCGTGACGCCAAACGCAGACCGTCTGCACACAAACCCATCTGTAAACACATATAAACAGAGTCGCGTGGGGGGTATAAATAGGGCCGGCCGGCCCGCCGCCCCGCACTCTGCTTCAAGCGCTTGCTGAGAGCACACCTACCGCTACTAAAACTAAACTCGTTATCAATCGTACAACATGGTTGTGAAACTAGCCGTTTCTGCGCTGTACGCTGATGCGTTCCCGACGCTGGCCAAGGCGAAGGGGCGCGAGGAGTGCGCCGCTGCCGACTGCCCACGGAGACAGAAGGTGCGCCAAGTGTCCCTGCCCGCGCTGGTGGAGGATGACTCGGAGGTCGAGGAGACTTTCGAGCAGGAGCAGCGGCCTTACATCCTGCGCGCCGAGCACCTGAGGCGCCAGAAATCCATCTCTCCGCAGCGCCGCGAGAGACTGCAGCGCCACATGGTGCTGCCTTCCCTGTCTGAAGATGAGGAGCCCTGATCACCTCGCCGACGACGTCTGGATTGAAGTCCTGTCCCGGCCGGCGCGGCCCGGCCCGGCGCCCGGCGACGAGCGCACAGCTGCTGGCGACAAGTCCTGCAGTGCTCGGACTCAGTGAAACCTGAATGTGCATTGTGCAGATTGCAGTCTCTAACGACGGTGTTCAGTGCAAACAAAAAGCTGTAAAAGCAAAGCATATTTTGTAAGTTTATAGCCAACCTAACATCTAGGTTAACATGTCACTAAGATAAGATTATAAAATAAAGTTTTATGATACATTTCTGCATTTTAATTTGACTGCAACGCAATTTATATTCGTTTGAATCTTATTGCTACGTTATCAGACTTAGTAATTGGCTGACTATACTTGTAGGAGCGATGCCTATAACCGTGAGGTTTATGACCGATACACACAGTAGGTACCTATAGAAGAAGATTTTATACATAGCTTATTAAAAGTGTGCAAGCAAGCAACATTTTTAGGGGATACTCGTCAATCACAACTGTTACTCTTGGGTAGTCTATTTGCCCGTTTATTTTGTTTTGATATCCTTTTTAGATTTTGTTGTTTTATGCTGAGATGAAAATAAGCTTTGATATGCATTTTGTTTGTTTAAAAAGTATATGGGTTGGGAAAAGGGTATTAGGGCAAAATACAATTAGGATCAACATAATTCCAGGAAACATTTTGTCAGGCTAATTACTATGAAACCCCTCGTGAAACCTACTACGTAAAATCAATATACAGATCTTTCAAAATAAATTCATTAACGGAGAAGATGATTGAACAGACTGGGAAAATTGGAATAGGCAGATGATCATTATTCAAAGTCATCGGCGGTCGAGTTTTGGTAAACAAGCGTCTAGGAAAATGACGTGCAATTAGTTCCTTTCGTTCAAATGTCTACGAGTAGTCAAGTCTGTCAGGCATACTACGTGTGGAACGTAAGTCTAAGTCTGACGTCAACCAAACATAATTTCATTTGAGGTTAAACAGCAAATATGTCCTGAGAGACAATCTCGGAGGGCACAAGAGGGAAGAAATCCACAGTAGAATAGAGTTACACATCAAAACCAAATAATGGTTTCCGTCACGAACCTTTTTCAGGAATATCCAGTTTATACGTTTGTGTAATAAGTCGAACATGAATCGATAACGATAACTTCCGAATAATAAATAAAATAAAATAAATAAATAAATATTAGAGGACAATCTTATACAAATCGGACTAGCCCCACAGTAAGCTCAAGAAGGCTTGTGTTATGAGTACTAGACGACGATATATTTAATAGATATAAATATTTAAATACATAGAAAACATCCAAGACTCAGAAACAAATATTCATGCTCATCACACAAATATTTGCCCTGACCGGGATTCGAACCCAGGACCGTCAGCTTCACAGGCAGGTGCACTACCCACTAGGCTAAACCGGTCGTCAATATTAGTTAATGTGGTATTTCACATCTTAAAATTTATACAGTGTGTTAAATGGATAGATAACCTTCAAATTATCGCAATAAACAGTCAATTACACAAATTAATGAAAATTATAAAAAAAACCGGCCAAGGGCGAGTTGGACTCGCGCACGAAGGGTTCCGTACTAGTATCTATAAAACAGCAAAAATAACTTAACCAAAATTACAGTTAAATCAACCTATCTCAAAAACTATAAGAGATACTTTGATCAAACCAAAAATCGTTGAAAGAGTTAATTAGCATGCATCACCTCTATTTTTTTTAGAATTTTATACCCCGTAGTTATAAAAATAGAGGGGGGGGGACATACTTTTTACGACTTTGAGAGCTGATATCTCAAAAACCGTTCACTTTAAGAAAAATGTTTTTTAGAAAACTTTATATCATTTTAAAAGACCTTTCCATTGATACCCCACACGGGTATGTACATCGAAAAAAAAATTTTCATCCCTCAGTTACATGTATGGGGGGCCCCACCCCCAATTCTTTTTTTTACTATTTAGTGTCATAATTTTGTAGCGGTTCATACAACACATATTCCCATCAAATTTCATCACTGTAGTACTTATAGTTTCCGAGTAAATCGGCTGTGACAGACGGACAGACGGACAGACGGACAGACGGACAGACGGACATGACGAAACTATAAGGGTTCCGTTTTTGCCATTTTGGCTACGGAACCCTAAAAAAAACGGGACTAAGTGTATTTTTTTTATAATCCAAACGTAAATTGGAAGTTACCAATAGAATTCTCAAGTTTCAACAAAAAAGAAATTGTATGGCAACTATGTCCATAAAACGCAATATTTCACGGCAGATTAAATGACTAGTTTTTCCATACAATGGTATTATCGAGGCTATAGATTAGTATGGAGCGTTTTAAGTTCTCAAAAACTTTGCCTCTCATTTTCGTCTTTTGTGTTGCACTAATTGCAGTTGGTCCCATACAAACATTTGATCGTCTCTAAAAACTGGTTTGGCACGCTATTTAAGCGTATTAGTCAAATAGCGAATTACTCGTAAGTTTACACCAAACTGGTTTTTCACAATACCCATGATAACGTTATCATATCAAAGTATATTAATTTGTTAGTCACAAATGTTAAGTAACCATTTTAAGGCCAATATATATACCATTCAGGTTAAGTATGTAAGGTACCCAAGCCTATTTTCCGGGAGTAGGTATCCCGCTATCTCTCGAGTCTGGAGATTAGCGTCGTCATACGTATTCATTTAGAATATCCCGGTAGATGACAAGAAACTATCATTTGTAATTCTGACGACCGGTTTAGCCTACTGGGTGGTGCACCTGCCTGTGAAGCTGACGGTCCTGGGTTCGAATCCCGGTCAGGGCAAATATTTGTGTGATGAGCATGAATATTTGTTTCTGAGTCTTGGATGTTTTCTATGTATTTAAGTATTTATATCTATTAAATATATCGTCGTCTAGTACCCATAACACAAGCCTTCTTGAGCTTACTGTGAGGCTAGTTCGATTTGTGTAAGATTGTCCTCTAATATTTATTATTTATAACACAAAACAGCGGCAGGGCGCCTGTGATGGTCCTGAAAGTGTCTGCTTCCCGTCAGGCAGGCCGTGTGCTTGTTAGCCACCGTCGTGGCACAACTGCTTGATTACTCATATAAGAGCGCTCAGTAATTATTTCCACAATATTTTTATTACTTATCACACTAACTGATAATCCCGGCGCGTAGATTATTTATACAATTTATTACGCGTCGATAGTGGGCGTTCAATGACGAACTCGTGGCTGGCCGACTCAAACAATATGGACATTAATGTTATTGCTCAAAATGTCAATATATTTTAAAGACCTACGTTTACTTTAGCAGACAATCTTACGCAGAAATAGATCTTGTTCCTCAATAACATCAACTATTAGGGCTTGTGTTAGACGTTGTATTGCAATTGGATTTATTTATTTATTTATTTATTTACGGAGATAACACAGAAACAATCATACAATGTGTGTAAGCAAATAGAGAATAGACAATAGATACAGATGTCTCCTTGGATATATCTCACTAAGAACACATAGTACATATATTCAAATGCGCGATGCGATAATTATTTGCTTAAGCTAAGTTAGTTAGGGTAGTTAGTAGGAACATAATATATTTCAGCGGAACTTTTACAAATATGCGTATAGATATTGTGTATCTATACAATAAACGTACAGAGGGCCTACCGCGAATGTAAACGAACGAAGTTCGGATATCTCTCTGTCGCACGAATTAGCAAGCGCGACAGAGAGGGACATATTCGAACTTCGTTCGTTTTCGGTTCGAGGTACCCCCTCAGGTGTAGTACACCATATTGCAGACTGGAACAGAACATTACACAAATATTGACGACCGCTTTAGCCTAGTTGGTAGTGACCCTGCCTTCGAAGCTGGAGGTCCCGGGTTCGAATCCCGGTCAGGGCTTTTATTTGTGTGATGAACACGAATATTTGTTCCTGAGTCTTGAATGTTTTCTATGTATTTATGTATATATGTGATAATCCATATTGAAAGGGACCTTATGGAGGCCGGCACTTACGCCTTTATTGCCGCTGTTCCAATACAATAGTGAATAGGTGCAACGTAAGCGCCTGCCGCCATAAGGTCCCTTTCGATGTGGATTATCACAATTTATCTATATAAGTATGTATATCGTCACCTAGTACCCATAGTACAAGCTTTGCTTAGTTTGGGACCAGGTTAATTTGTGTAAGATTGTCCACAAATATTACAAATATTAATATTATTTGTTTTTATCGAGTTCGGCATCTGAAACAGAGACTGCCGTCGTAATATGAGAGTATGTACGTAGGGTCATATGGCAGACGAACGTGAGCGATCACTGTCATCAGATTACATGTCTGATGTCTGTTTATTAATGCTCGCCGTTTAGTTAGCCTTTGGATTCCATTTGACATAAAAAAAAACATAATATGTCAATATACATAGGACCTACTTTTTTTTTAGAGGCTTATCAATAAAAAAATTGTGACTTCAATTATAAAATACTATTACTAACTTAATCAATAACTATACATGACAAAAACTAAGAGTCGAATTCTAAAATAGGCCTCTGTGACATGGTACATACCAAGGATGCTGGCAGCATTTCCTCGCTGAATAGTAATGCTTAAGTCATGGTCTCCCGGCAAAAAAAAACAATAGCATTTTTTTGTAATGAGCCCGAGGATACCCGGGGCCGGTAGACGATGGGTATGATGAGCGAGAAAGCTGCCAGCTACGACTAAGTAATTACTTACACGGTATGTATGTTTGGTATGCCATCATTCTTTGCATAGCTGTCATTTTTATGGCTCTTCAATCCAGTTAATCAGCAGCATGCAGCAAGCTCATGATATACAACATGTAGATACCGGAGATGATAATAAGATACCATTGATATGTAAATACACATGTTAGTTGCGTGTGCAGGTTCACTACGAACGCTTGTTACCCACGGCACGCCAAAACCAGTACAAGTCCGGTCTCCGATTACGTACAGTTTGTACGGTGTTAGAGGTCAAAGTTATCCTGGTGCCCGGTGAGGAGAAACAGGTTGTGAAGCGTTGCATGTCACAATGTAAACACATCTTAGAATTACGATTTGAAACGGGATATTTACCATGTATATTTGTATTTTTGAGTTCCCCAAGGATCAAGAAACTCGCAGCACGTTAGTTAATCCTTGATAATGGCGCTTGCAACAGTGCCGAAATATCGGGAAATCAAAAATACAAATATACATAGTAAATATCCCGTTTCAAATCGTAATTCTAATGTAAATTACCATCTAAGCTTGTAATCTTATATTAAACACGTCTTGAGTGAAATGTTTAAAATGCTTCCAGTGTAGGGTTACTTATAGTATACATACTTAGGAACTGTGGGTCTTTTTAGTATTGCAGTTGCCAGAAATGAATTCAGGAGGACCTTGGCTAATATGATGACGGTGACATATGTCATATACACACACACACACACACACACACACGCACACACATTGTAAAGTCAATACATAAATCAAGCAACAACCTACGTCAATACTACCGTTTTTGTAGTTTAAAAAGTGACACCTACCCACAAAAGTTTAGTTACTTGTGACTTTGTAACTTGGGCCTCCTAAGGTGGTAAACTTTACCGCTACGTCAGCCATGATGACCGCAGTGAAGTCATCATGTGACTGATGGGTCGTGTATCACGTAATAATCGTGTGAAGTCACCCACATAATCAATGTATGTATACAGTATTCGCCTTATTGTAAAGGAATAAGGTGCATAGGTGTTAAGATATATTTGCAGTCGACGTGGCGGCCTTTGGTCGAGGCAACGCGCTAGGTCACGTTTGTTTGTTTATGGTACCGGCACAATGAGGCATTGTTTACGGAACTAAATCTGAGTTTAGAGCCAAGTGTTACAGTTTAAGCGGTATAAACTAGCGTAGCGCCAGACAACAGAAGGACGTGATTTTGGCTACCTGACTAGTAAAAGCAGTGTTGCCAGATGGTTACATTTCTTATATTTTTCGTAACTTATGACCGGCGGGGTAATCACGTAACTTTTTTACTACCATTAGGTAGAATTTAATGTCAAATTTTAATTGTCACCTTATACATTTATACTTCAAAACTGACAGTAAAATCTATCTACCGTTAGTACATAAAGTTACGTGATTCGCCTGCGGCTCGCGTAACATGTAAGTAACTTCTGTTGTAAAGGATTTTTTTGTAACTTTTGAGAATAATGAAACTCTATTTAAAAAGAAAGGGCAATTGTATCTAACCGGGACCAAGCGAGACAATTTATAGGCTTTCATACAGAAAAGGTGACAAAAGAACCTACATGGTACGCCTCAGTCTGTCCGTCTGCTGCAACTATGTATGACATTCGAGATACCGCCCATCAGACTGGCGTAATTCTGTCGCCGAACTCGCCGAATTATAGTTGTATGTGGCTACTAATTTCTTAAAATCGAAAGTTACGAAAATAATTATGAAAAATATAAAAAATTTAACTTTTGCATCAAAAATTTAACTTTTCAAGAAAAGAAACGGAATTTTCGTCCTAAGGGCCCTGGCAACACTGAGTAAAAGCCAGACAGTGATGGTAACTGGTTGCGACATCTTCATGAAGGCAACGACACGTTTTGCTATTAATAGGAACTCGATTTTTGGGTCATATTCATATGACCACAACAAAATGCCATGCCCTTGAGTCAAAGTCAAGATTAACGGAAATCGCGCCCACAACAGCAAACTGGCTTCACCGACTGATATAGGTAGAAAGACAGGTACTTAGTAGACACTTAAAATGTTCTGATTTCAAATTGATAAAGTATTGAAATACCATTAAAAGTGATTAAAAGATACGATGACTTAGATATTGACATAGCATTTATTTTATTTTATTGTGTCTAACAGAGTTATAGAGGAAAAGGCTGTTTTTAGTTTGGAGTGATATTTGAAACGATATTTCTTAATGAAAAAATAAAAAAATGCAATTAAAATTTATGACGTAAGATTGATCACAATAGTCCTGTTCTAGATAATAACACTGAGACAATGTCAGGATACGTGACAATTCAAACAGAAAATGGCATAAATGAGCGTTTTTTAACTCAGGGCTCATAAATCAGAATCATAACATTTGTTGTTACCATGAGACGAGATGGACCGGGACTCGAACCCAGTAATGGCTTACTTAAAATATTGAAACATAAATGTAATCCAAGCTAGTCATCTAAATTATATAGTCAAGAGCCAAAAAATTAAAAAAAATATATTTTAAAACCTCATAATTTTGCACAGAACAGGGACCGATACCGGTATTTTTCAAAAACCCTGAATTAGCCCAATATTTTGGATTATTTTTTGCTCTTTACGTAGGGCTGAATCATATTTAGGTAACAACGTCGTATTATTAGATTGTCCCATTAAAAACGAAATAATGAACCGGTGACCGTAATAATACCGGTATTTTTCTATGGAGAAAATACCGGTATCGGATCCCTGCATAAATCAGAATCATCTCATCACACGTAATATTTGTTGTTACCATGAGACGAAATGGACCGGGACTCGAACCCAGTAATGGCTTACTTTAAATATTGAAACATAATAGCAATCGCAAGCTAGTGTTCTAAATTATGTACAGTCAAGGGCCAAAAAATAAAAAAAATATTTTAATACCTCATAATTTTGTACGTACAGAAACCTCGACCGAAACTAATCCGTCAACGTCTACGGGAAATGGGTGAATCAACTTTTTAGTGCCATTCTTTGCCATGGTTACGTCTAGTTGTCCAGGGTATAAAATTCGAATACAATCGTGATTGTATGCTATTTAAATTTATCAAGCAAACGTATTTGTGGTACTTATAAGTTATTTCCATAATAGTCCATCTACTAAGCATCTTAGTAGAACTTAATACATTTTTAAAACTGCGCCACTAGTGTCCCTTGGACAACGGGTCAAGATAAGAACACAGAAAAAGTTGATCCACCCAAATACTATCGAGTAACTTTTACTGACACATATGTATGCACTTGACTGTACTTACATTTAATATGATTTAGCACAATAACGTTGGAAAGGTTACAATCACCCGTGATCTATTGATAGAATACGATCGCCGCGAGGCATTCACTCGCAAATGTCAACAGTGAAGCCACATTTGCCAACCTCCAGCGAGTGGGAGTCACGTCCAAACTTTACTAATATCGCTTTCATTAAAACTTGTCCAGATATTTATTACACGGAAATTTA
This sequence comes from Epiblema foenella, assembly GCA_963556455.1. Taxonomy (NCBI): domain Eukaryota; kingdom Metazoa; phylum Arthropoda; class Insecta; order Lepidoptera; family Tortricidae; genus Epiblema; species Epiblema foenella. Next base: position 345,916 of record OY747110.1, read on the forward strand.
CTTCGTTTAACTAAATATTGAGAAACACAGAGTATGAAAATAATAGAAGTTAGATACTAGATTAGGCTAGAAACTAGATTCCCAGACAATTACCTACCTCCTAATAAACTAGTACTTATTAAACATGCACAATGCAACAAAACTACTGACCTATACACGACGTAACAAAACTAGTGACGATACGTTTAAGGGCATATTCGTATCGTGTTCTAATTAGGGAAAAGTAGAAGAATTTTTTTTTGACGCAATAAATTTTTGGCATTTGTATGGACAGTTGGCTGCAGGCACGTATCCAGAGGGGGGGATTTTTTTTAGCCGTCTGTTTATTTATTCGCTTGCGTGTTCTTTCAATAACATTCATCATTTTCACATGGTTGTTTCAATGTATGATTGAAACGGACTGATTTACTTTGAAAATGTTTGGTATGAAATCTAATGTGTGGTGATTTCGAAGTCGTTAAAAGCGGTCAAATGTTATAAGCGGAGTCGTTATAAGCGGATTCTACTGTATTAAGTATGAATTTTGAGTTGCATTTAATTGCTTTTAGCTTTATTCATACATGTACCTATAACAAATTATTATATTCGCCTAGTCTTTTGTCTAATCTTTTGGTTCTGTATTTATTTTATTCGCCCATACATAGCCTAATCTTTTGGTTCTGTATTTATTTTTCGAGATAAACAAAGTTTTATTGTTCCACTTTATGAAGAGCTTCTCTCTCGAAGCGGAGAGAAGTTCTCCCCGCTTCGAGCTTCACTCATGAATTATGAATGATTTAATATTATGTTGGATAAAAGTAAGACAATGTTTAGGTAACATCTACCTTACGTAGGGCAAATAGGGAATAAATAAATAAATAAATATTAGAGGACAATCTTACACAAATCGAACTAGCCCCACAGTAAGCTCAAGAAGGCTTGTGTTATGGGAACTAGACGACGATATATTTAATAGATATAAATACTTAACTACATAGAAAACATCCAAGACTCAGAAACACATAATATATTCATGCTCATCACACAAATATTTGCCCTGACCGGGATTCGAACCTAGGACCGTCAGCTTCACAGGCAGGTGCACTACCCACTAGGCTAAACCGGTCGTCAAAATGAAATGTATATAAACTCCAGAATCCAAGTTCAATTATAAATTATAATCTATAAAGAAGTATCACCATGTCTGACTATTAGACATACAAATATTTTTGGTCAAGATGGAGCATGCAGCATGTTAGTCAATGTTACTTATATGACGATTGATCCGTTAGACCTTATGTCGGTTTGTTATGTCAAAAAATATACTGAGTTAATGATCTGACATTTGGTCTAACGGATCTATATAAAACCTGGCTTTAAATAACTCAGTAGCAGTAAATGAGGTGTAGATATAGAATTATCAATAATTTCACCGTAAAAATAACACGAGAATACATTATGAATTAAAATAAAACCATGATTGTTTACACTGCATTACACAGTTACATAGGTATTAGGGATTATATTATTTGGTATCTTATTCACAAATAATATATAACAATTTCAACTTTAATAAAATGCCGTGCGTATTTTTTGCAAATTCAAATCCAATACATTGTATGAATATTGTTAATTATTTATTTATAACTTATAAATTATAATATATATTTTTTTTCTTAATTTCTTCTCATAAGAAAACTGGTGCCAATCGTACGATTTTTAGTTTAAGTAGCACAAGTATATTTCTAGGTTGCATAATAAAATGTCGGCTGGCGGAAATGTCATGATGCGAGTTTTTGTTTTTTGTTTGTTGTTTTTTCGTTCTGGCACGTCTTTTGTATACCCTAAATTTAAGTTTTATTTTATAACATGTTATTTTTTCTTTATGGCTCAATTATTATTTCTACTTTTTTATGTAAAATATATCTGTCGTTGACGTCTGTGTCGCCACTTATCTTAGTTTTAAGTTAGGTCCCCATTGAAAATCAGTGCCTCGGCTTGCTGTGTCTCGCCGTGGCTTAATGCTGAGTGGGGATCCTTTTTAACGTCTTATTTTTTTTTTTAATTAATATGTGTATAGCTGAATTGTGATATTAAATAAACGTATTTTCTTTCTTTCTTTCTTATTCGGGGATAAAATATGAGAAATGAATTGGAATCAGTATTGTTTTGGACCTTAACCTCTCGCGCTTTCGCATTTTTTTTGTTAAATCAAAACAACACGTGACATGACCTTTATTGACGAAAGTGTCATTCTCCCGCGTACAATTGCCCGTGCCGAGCTAAAAACATCATAGTCATCATACATCGGTGCGTGGCGAGAATGGTTCGAGTCGTTTCGATATAGGGTCGTCCGCGTGACTCACACAGTAAAGAGTCGAAAAGGTTTGAGGATAACGCGCGCAAAAGCCTTCCAGCAACTCATGATGAAATTGTTAGTTATTGTTGTATGCACGTGACTTGCTTGAAGCTTAACGTTCCAGTGTTAGACACCTTAATTTCTCAATGTACACCATGCTGCTCTGTGTTGAGCCAAGTGTCGGGCCAGTGCCGAACACTGGGACTTTCGCCTCATGTACTTATACACATATTTTGTATTTGAAATTGTTCGACCTTGTCTAAAAGCTTTGGTTTATCGAAAATAAATTAGACCCAAGTATAATTTGTCTCAGAGATGTAGGTACTTTTATAACGTCATATATGCCATCAAATAATGGAACGTTCCAGCACGTACGATAGCTCGCGCTGCTTTTGAATCTCGAGCGCACCCACAATTTCTCTGATTGGGCAGCTACTTATCCAATTGACAAACATATAATCACGCGTGTTTTATTTATTTATTTATTATCTAGGATCACCAACAGTGGCAACAACAGTCATTAGCACTATACACAGAAAAGTACATGGTTTACATTTAATTGCGCCACCAATTACAGGTGAACACAGCATGCATTACAGGAAGCGTCGACTTTAGAAAAACTTAAGAAAACATCTACATAATGATAATTAGTTAATAGTACGTAATATTCTTAAAAATAAACTAGGAACAAGAGGGTCCAAACTCTAATGACGAATGGCTATGGTTATTGAGGCACTTCAACCGATAATCGACAGAAGTTTCGCTTTAAATCGATTTAAACTGTCATGATGTATGTCCAGCTGATGGTCTGAATTGTTGCTCAGTTTATTGTACAATTGTTTTCTGGAGAGAGAGAGACAGAGATGAAGTATTTCCCTTGCTTCATTACTTTTCATGTGATTCTTCACATACTCGGTCACCTCGGTTTAGGGCAGGTACGTGGCTCGCTGTGGGAATCCTGGCTCCTTAAGGATACTACAGGGATACGTAAAGCTAAGATCAACAAAAATGCTATATTTTAGCCGCATACGTGAAAAATTTAACTAAGGCCCCTCTTGAACGTATACCATAATTGTGGATTGATCAAATGGGCATTTATTTGTTCTATATTCAGATGTTAAATACGTAACGTCTATTTAACGTTACAACTACATACAGAAGGGGCGTTTCATAGGTTTATATTTGTAGCATAAACAAATAAGCAGGTTTAGAGTTAGACTTTGTAACTAATTAGTACAATTTCACCTAGGTAATACTCACTTAAGGTGAAATTGCGGTTAATTTCGCTTCACCGGTTAACAGCGTTGCTAATAATTACCACAGCTTTACCATGCAATTATCGACTCTAAACAAATCGCGCCGATGACAAAACCTCGCACATTTAAGATTAGCATATGGGTTTCTCCGATGATTGCTGCAATTGCTTGAGCTCAACTTTACCTTATCGAAGAATGTCTGTGGCACCACTTTATCCCCATTGAGAGAACTGGTTTGTGATTCTTCGTATAAAGATGTGACGATAACGTTTTTCCAATGAGGAAAATACACCGATATCTCTTTTGCTTTAAAGTTCTGCCATCCACATGTGTTGTTCCTATAAGAATCCATGAAGCTGGGTCCTTAGTAGCAGATATTTTATAAATTTTGACAGATAAATCTGTTGTTAACGAACTAGTGGTCCTGTGGTGTGTCGCCAAAAATTCACGACAACCATTCTATAATAATTATTTAATTAAGCCTGCTCACAAAATTTCACGAGAATCGGTTGAGAAGTCCGACCTATAGAGGGGAACAAACCATTGAATAAACCGTGAGAATAAGACTTATTTCATTTCATTTATTCAACATTTATGTCAAGTGCATTACAGGAGATGTTACAGGTAGTTGGTAGGTACATGACACCCAGACAGGGCACATAATGTTTACTAGTGTTAAGAGAACACAATGCATACGAAAAATATTTAAATTCTAATCGCAATGTCAAGTTCTTATATTGATAAAATAGAATATGCATATGAAAGGTTACTCGTAACTCTCACATAATTAGCATTTATTCCTTCCTTAACTGTCATATTAAAATTTAATTATAAACACGTTAACATGAGATTACTGTATGACCAATGCGTCACGATACTTAGACTACTAAAAAAAAGTATATTTCACAATAAAAGGTAACAAGCAATTTATATTGGAACAGTTGAGCACCCATCCATGGCCTCACAAAATCTCAAATTCCCTTCCCAACAGCACAATGTAATCTAAAGTCGGGAACGACGAATAATCATTCCGGTTCCCGGAGGACGTCGCGTACCCGTCAATATTTCTCATCTTTCCAATTTCCCTAAATGTCACGCGCCTCGGGAATAGGTACCTCTCTCAATTTTATGTCACAAGAAATTCTGACGGCTCCCTCTTTTGATGTAATAAATAAGCCGGTTATCCCAGAACGTTCCAGATAATCGTGGGTCAAACCGACGACCAATCATCAGATTGTACGTTAGTCATGTTCATAAATATGTATACATTTCGCAACTTAAGTCTGGGGTATAAGGCTCAAAATTGTACGCGTATTTCAAAGCAGAGCGAGCATGTAGTGACACAAACACGCGCCCGCCCCACACAAGATTACATTTAGTAAACGCTATTAGAAGGAGAACTTTTCCTTGTAACATAATGCCTACTTTAGGTCATGTTTGCGCAGCGCTGGAAGTGCTTAATCGCGGCCATCTAAACGGTCTGGGGGTCAATCTGTCTTGACATTTCGCATTCCTATATGGTCAATGAATTGCAGGTAAGCATTCATTCTAATACTAAGGCCGGGTTTTATAAAGATCCGTTAGACCAAATTTCAGATCAAATTTCAGTAACTCGGTACATTTTTTGACATAAAAAACCGACAAGGTCTAACAGATCTTTATAAAACCGAGCCTAAGGAGCGGTCGACGCATTAATATCACATGGGGTTGCGAAACGTCAAGTCAGATTAGCCTCCTGTTTGCAGCAAACAGACGTAAACAAACATACGAATGGCTGCGTGTAGACCCGTGCCACGGCCCGGCGCCAAGTTACCACAGTCAGTCAGTCACAGTATTACTACAGATTACCTACTTAGGGGGGGTTGCTATCTGTAATCGTAAGCGGTGTTCGTCAAAATCTGATTGTATGGAAAGTTTCTATGGGATGACAGCTGCCGGCGCCATATTTGACGATGACCGGCCTGTGATCGTATGTTGGTGCAACCGACCCTTAGACCCGTGAACAATGATTATATTAATGTATGTGGATTTCACCGTTGATTCCGCATTTATCATATAAATGATGATGTGTAGCTTTGGTTGAGCTGTAACAACATTGACAATGCTCCCATATTATAGGTTGGTTTTCCAATAAATGTTTTTCTATTCTCTTCTATATGCTTAGGAACATTCTTTAAGACTATTAGGGTCAGGAAAAATATATGAACATCATAATTAATACCACGTCCGTAGGGAGTACCCACCGGTGACCCACCGCTATCCTACACGTGACCCCTGGGTGGTGCCAAAAAATGCAACAAAAAAATGGCAACCGTACTGTCTTCTCGAAGATCTCACGGTTCGAAATAATTGCCATACGATAAATAAATAATTAATTACATACCTACATAGAATTTTTTGTCATTACAAACATAGGCTGATTTTTTTCCCTAAACTGACGATGTTTTTATCAATGGCCTAGTGATGGGCAATTAGGTTTAAATAACGTTATTTTCTCAAAGGAATTCAAATTTCACTTAAGAGAAATTAACTTACAATACGAAAATATTACAGATAAGCACCACAAGGAGCTGAATAACAAAGACATTGTTGCTAAGCTGATAACTACAAGTGGGTAGAACAATTTTCCGAGAAAACGTATCTATCTATCGCAATTCACAAGTACGGTAACTATTTTCGTAACTGGAAAATACCTGTAATTACCGATGTGGAAATGAAGGTGCTTTATCGGGATAAGCCGGGCGTTCACCCTTGAACTCCGGAGAGGTTGCGACATGAATGGAGGCAAAGTGTCGTTGGCTGGTGCGTGACAATTGCGTACCGAATGTAGGTAGGCAAGGCTAGGTATGAAAGCAGGGACGTACTTTTTGCGCTTTATTAAATTTGCATATCGTTGCGCTTTATCGCATTGCATTTTCTATCACAGTTGGGGAATAAACAATTCCAATGGACACTTTCAATCTTAATTCATAAAAAAAAACTGCTTGTAGCCAATTGATTATTTTGCCCACCATTTTTAATGTATGCTGTTTTTATAAAATTACGAAAATCTAGAGGATCCTCACATTTGACATCGTACCTATTGAAAAGCAAACATATGATCCAAATGATCTCCAGTTAGTTTGTTCTAGACTGGACCTGTAACGAAGGCCGCGTGTCTGCAAACAATATGTTCCGAGAATGGCCAAATTACTCGTGACATTTAATACAATTCTTGGATTGCGCCATTAATATAGTCAAGTAAAACATATAGATATCAGCATTTCCCTTGAGTAGTATCTATAAAAGATGTTCTAAGCAGCATGCATCTACGTGCGGCACTTGCTTACGCGGCTTGAAAGTAGGGCACTTGCTTACGCCGCTTGAAAGTAGGGCACTTGCTTACGCCGCTTGAAAGTGCGGCACTTGCTTACGCCGCTTGAAAGGCCAATATGAGAGCGACAGCTGCGGCCACATATATGATGGATAAGAAGGCAAGCGGCAAAGACAGACCCGCTTGGTACGTACAAACGAGAACTGAGACACCATAAGCATAGGCATAACAGGATTCAAATGTCCCCTCACAATAAGAGGCGGTTGTCCACACAATGGCCCACAACCTGCTTGTGGAATAAATTTTAGATGTACATATTTATCCCCGGCACTTACGATCTAGGTGTCTTCAAGCAACAGTGAATAGGTGACTGAGCCAGTGAACTACATCTTAGGTCATGTCGTCGCTTATCAGGTGAGACTAGGGCTAATCAATGGTCAAATGAAAGAAAAGATTTCCGCTATTGTTAGCGCTTAGTTTAACTTCTGTTCCCGCATTCAACCTCCCGAATATTCTTATCCTTCCGTCTGTCAGTTAAGAATATCCATCAAGTATACTGCGTCACATTACGACTCGCACTTGACCATAATTTACTCCGGCAGGACGTGTGACGTCAATGGTTGAAAGGATAACAGAAATTACTTTACATTACTGTTGGCTTAAAATAGAATGATTGTAGGGGCGGTTTCAAGATCAATGGTCGCAAATTGACCTGCACCGAATTATTTGTTATTTATTTATTTAAAAAATTTAGGAATACACATTTTACAGACTCATATTAATCCGAACGAGCGGCCAAAGACAGTTCGTGTGCAGTAACAGGGCCTGTACTCCGTCCCTTTCACTCTCGTGTGATATACTATATGAGTGAAAGGGATGGCTTGATCTTGATATGAAGTTCGGATTTCGAAGTTCCTAATAGCCCCTCAGCCTAAAATGACCTAAGTCTGTTCTAGGGCTAGTTACGTTTTATGTAGACGTTTTATAGTTTGAGTGGCACTATTATTCGTTTATGGTGTAGTGTGTGCAACGCTGCACGCACACACGTAGCGTAGCCTTAGTATATAAGCTGATATGTAGCCATGTTTAGGGAGAATATATCATACTTCCAACACTATCGGTTGTCTGATTACGCCCATCCTCACATGGCCATCCTGCCAGTGCGGCCATGCGCTGCACTGGCGGCGCGCTGCGCCAGCCAGAGACTAGCAGTGTGACCTTGGAGAATATTTGTGAAATATTTGAGACAGTGATTTTTTATTTGAACAATTTGAGTGCCGTGGACTTGTGCTAATAAATGTAAAAAAAACTAATAATGAACAATTTATAATGTATTAAAATAGAGGCGTTATTAGGATGCCTTCAACATGTGACATCGTATACGTACATATAAATAACCACCTTCGTGTCTCAGTCTTTCAAAATGAGAATTCCAGGAACATGCATCAGACGACGAACAGACTAACGAGCGCCAATCGATGAACAGCGACTCTGCTTCACAAAATGGGTGCTATTTACATAGAACAACTTTACTACACATAGTCATAGCCTTCAAAATTGCGAGACTTAAGCGGCAGTGGGCAGGGCACATTGCTCGCAGGACTGACGGTCGATGGGGCCAGAAACTGCTTGAGTGGCGTCCACGCACCGGAAGACGAGCTGTCGGTAGGCCTCCGACGAGGTGGAGTGATGACCTGGTGAAGGTCGCGGGAATCCGGTGGAAACGAACGGCACAGGACCGGTCTAAATGACGAGCCTTGGGGAGGCCTATGTTCAGCAGTGGACGTCTTTCGGCTGAAATGATGATGATGATGATGATGAACTTTACTACAGGTATTACCTACTCGTTGCAGAGATCCTTTATAACACATGTAGCCCACAGTACGGTGTCGGCGGGAACAGGGTGATAATATTAAATCTAAGTATAACGGACATTTAAAAAGATGAAAAATGAAGCATTTTCCAATTTTCATTCCTTTCAAATGTCTTTTCCCTTATCAAGGATCGCCGAGGCCGATGTATCTCCGTAGAGAAGGTCAGCGTCCAAGTAAGCTAATCGCTTCGTGAGATACGTCTCCATTACGACCTCCTCGAGGGATTTCCTGAAGATTGCCTCAGCCCGGACATTACTCTTGTAGGACATTTATCTGAATTAGTTTTTTTCCGTGAGCGCCGCCGAGCCTTGGAATACTTTATAATTAAAGTGTAACTAAACAATTCGTCCCCTGTGTTGCTTCAATGGATGTCTGCAGACGTGGAAAGTTACGTTAAATATACCAGAACTAGTCATTACACATACTGATTTCCAAATCTAGTAAATTACGTCACGAAACTATATTGACTACAAACTCTATTTCCTCAGTTCTCATATCATTTTTGAAGTAAATTCTACTTTAGTAATTTATTCACTAAGTACCTGTTTTTATTCACATGTTGTTCTATTTTTATTAATTACTAGCGACCCGCCCCGGCTTCGCACGGGTGCACTATTTAATGGATGTTGTTGTACATACAAACCTTCCTCTTCAATCACTCTATCTATTAAAAAAACCGCATCAAAATCCGTTGCGTAGTTTAAAAGATTTAAGCATACATAGGGATATAGGGACAGAGAAAGCGACTTTGTTTTATACTATGTAGTGATTAATTTTGTTTATGTGTAATTTACCTATATGATGAAATAAAATGCGCTATTTAACTTTTAAATTTCACCAAAATATATTACAGATGGCGTATTGTCTGCGATTAATTAATTTGGAACGCGATCGTATTATTCCCTCACTACGTTTAAAATATCGAAATTAGTGCCCGAAATCGCTGATGTATTACTTAACACGATCCATTGGCCTAACTTATATCACAATCATATGTAAGTACTTTGCTTGACCTCTTCAATACATCTCGTGTCTATCTACCTAATACACACACGGCTATCTACAGCGCCTCTATTCTTCAAGTACTAAAATCATTTACGTAGTTGTTTTGCGTAGGACCATATTCAGGTTGGAAAAAATCTATGGGCCCTACTTTAAATCTTAGTAAGCTCGTTTTATTGAAAGAAAATATTCCTTTATTTTCCAAAAGAAACCAAACTGCATTCAAAAATCTTCTTAATATTCGCTTGTCTTACCTGGGAATCGCCAATTCAGGCAGCAGTTCAAGCAAGAGACCTTCGACATGCCAAATCGTTCAGAAACACATGACGGCCAAAATTTTGTTTATGAATATTCGCTTCCTAATTACATTTTCATGTGTTTCACGCGGGTTGTACACTGTTTTGTAGACAACATTTTCAAAGAATTTCGTTTCGCAGAAAATGTTTCTCATATTATCATTTCACAGAATAATCATTACGCCGAACACTTACTTTGTAGAAACTCAAATCAATGATTTTTGATATCAATATTCTTTACTATTTCGAAATTCATATCATAGAATTACAAATGAAATATTATTTTTTCTGATATTATTTAGTTTACGTAAAAACTATTACCAATACAATAGTTATATAGAATTTTGTTTCTCATAAAATGAATCTCATATTATCATTTCCTAGAATAATCAATTCGTAAAATAATTAATTTGTAGATAATTTTATAGTAGATTTTTAATACAAAGAAAAGTTAATGTTTCGATATTCATTACGATATAATTACAAATCATTTATTCTTTGACCTTACGGTTTTTAGTAAATATAAAACTTATTACGCAGAAAAACATGTTATTGAGTTGCAGTTTCTAAACATTCCAATTCATGCCTTTGCCTTTGACAAAATGCATACCCTCCTATAAAATTACAACACTGCGTTCACAACAACAATGCGGGTAAAAAATCTAGTAAAACTGAACTGTTTAATATTCTAACCTACCCGCGTTAGAGTTGATTTTTCCCCAACAGCTTTTCTGGGCTTTTATAAAAAAAATAACCTCGAAGATTAAGACGGGATCGTTTGTCAAAATCTGACAGTTTTAACTTTTAACTTGATAGACTAATAACTACTATAAGCTGACCTCTCATCTAAGAACAAAGTGTATGGTAAAGATAGCAACCAGAGGTCTATCTTTTTATTACTAGTATCTCAGAAACGGTAAGAGGTAGCTCAAAAATAATGCCATTTTTGAGCAATTCACACCCTATGCATGCAAACAACCAAACAAGCATGATTTTTCAGGACGCATAATCTTTCAGGGGTTATATAAAAAAAATAACCTCGGAGATTAAGACGGGAGCAAAGCTCCCGTCTTAATCTTCTAACCTATCCGCATTACAGTCGGTTTTGTCCTAACAATCTTTCTGGGCTTATATAAAAAAATAACCTCGAAGATTAAGACGGGAGCAAAGCTCCCGTCTTAATCTTCTAACCTATCCGCGTTAGAGTCGATTTTGCCCTAACAGGTCTTTCTGGGTTTTAATAAAATAACCTGTATTATATATAGATACTATATTTTTCTATGTACACATAGTTATTGTGTTGATGTATTTGAAATACCATGAAAAAAAAACACCGAACAAACAATGTTCGTTAAAACATAATTCTACTGTTTGATAAGTTTCTTAAATAAAGAAATAGAAAATATAAATTCATGTTCAGTGTTTCAGCAAAGATGTTTCTGTATAGTGAATAAGCGGTGATAAAATCATATTCAAAATAAAAATACAAGAACCAAATATTATTTAATATAAGTTTCTGTAAAACGAAATTCTATGAATTTTCTATCTGCGAAACAATGAAATACCAAACGTAATTCTACGGTTTGATAAATTTGTTAAATAAAAAAATGATATTACAAAATTCATTGAATTGTGTTTCTGTGAAATATGTTTCATTCAAGTAAATAGTCATTGAAACAATAATAGTCAAAATAAAAATACAAGAACCAAATATTATTTGAAACATTTTCTACGAAACAAAATTCTATGAAATTTCTGTCTGCAAAACAAGGGGACACCGTTTCACGCGTCTTTCAACTACACGTCTCACAAACAGATTCAAATGCGATTACAGGTAAAACGCTGAACAATAACAAATCGCCAAACTTTAATTCCTGACTTTTTTTTATACAACGCCGGTGGCAAACAAGCGTACGGTCCACCTGATGGTAAGCGGCCACCGCAGCCTATAGACGCCCGCAACTCCAAAGGAGTCACGTGCGTTGCCGACCCTTTATAAGATTTGAGGATGCACTGTGTTGACAGCAGAAGGAACATATTTAGGTCCCTCGCTCTCAACGCAGTGTATTCTCGGGAGCTCTGGCAACCCTGCTCACCTCCAGGAACACAACACTACATACTTGTATAGTAGATAATGTTATTATGGCTGTGGTCTTCTGCAAGGCGGAGGTACTTCCTCAGTTGGGCTGCTCCAATTCGAGCAAGATGACATTTTGCTGTGCCCTACCTCTCTTGACTTGGGTCAAACGTATGCCATTTTGTTACCAGATCAGCAATCTCGGCGATTTACGTTGAATATGATTTAGGAGCGTGTCGAGGTGAGGCCCTAGCAGACGGGTAACGACCCGTATAATCAGGGGGCTAATCACCTCCTCGGAAAGAGGGCTGAGCCTGAGCTATCTCAACAAAAGGTCACCTAATTCCACCCGTACTAAAGAGGTTTATTAGAGAGATTCGACCCAAATAGCGGGCAGGAAATTAAACCCTATGCCATTATGACATACATGTCCTCTGTGTTACGGAACATTGGCTCAAAAGCCACGAGGTTGCGTTTAATTTTAATAATCACAATGTGGCGAGCTCTTTTTCTAGAGAGAAATGTATTCGAGGAGGTTCTTTATTAGTTGTTAATAAAAAACTCAAATGTAAGGAGCGCAAAGACATCGTCTGTTTATCTGTCGAAAGATCGATTGAATTGTCCTGCGCCGAACTAGATCGATTCATAATAATCTGCGTATACAGGCCCCCATCTGCGGATTTCTGTATTTTTGAATCCATTATGGAGGATGCATTGAATAAAGTCTTCAGCAGTCATAAATGTATTATTGTTTGTGGAGACTTCAATATTAATTTGCTAGATGATTCAAAGATGTCATCTAGTTTATTACATTTATTTAAATCGTTCAATTTAGTAAATCTTTTTTGCGAACCTACGAGAATTACGGATACTTCAGCAACTTGCATAGATAATATCTTTTGTACTAAGGACCCGATACAAAAAAATATTTTTAACAAATTAGGATCGGATCATAGTGGCCAACTAGCATCTTTTAGTGTTGAGCCGGATAAGTCACTTTCGGATATTATATACCGGCCAATAACAGAAAGGAGGTTAAAAACTTTTAACAACAACATTAAATGTAAATTAAATTTTTTAACTCTTGCAATTGATGATCCCAATGTTTATTATTCTAAATTATTTTATTGTATTGAAAGTGAGTTTAATGAATGTTTCAAAATCAGAACAATCAAACGAAAGGACAGGGTGAGCTTTAATGAGTGGGCCACGCCTGGAATCCACAAATCAAGAATACATTTGTACGAGTTATACGCATTGAGAGCATTAAACAGGGATGCAAACTTTTGCGAGTATGTTAAATCATATAGTAAAATATTCAAGCAAATATGTATCCTAGCCAAATCTAAGTACTTTGCACGTAAAATAAGAGAGTCTAACGATAAAGTTAACACCGTTTGGAAAATCATCCGCGCTGAAACTGGTAAAATAAAATCACGTGACCCTAAATTTACTTTGCAAGTATGTAATAGAACAATAGAGTCAGACTTAGAAGTTGCGAATGAATTCGAACGTTTTTTTACAAATATCCCCATTGAAACAACCAGGTCGCTGAATTCTTCTTCTTCTATGGCTGAGTCTCTGTTAAAAACAAATGTACCTGAATGTTTAAATTTATTCTATTTTAAACACGTTACCCCACTAATGGTTACAAAGGCGTTCAAGACTTTACATTTAAAAAAGACTGAAGATCTTTGGGGAATATCAGTTAAGGTTTTACAGTCTATCTTGGATCCCATTGCACCCCACTTAGCTTCATTATTTAATAGATGTGTCGATGCAGGTATCTTCCCCGAATTAATGAAGCAAAGTCGTGTTATTCCTTTGTTTAAGTCCGGGTCAAAATTAGACCCGACAAATTTTCGGCCCGTATCTATTTTACCTGCGATAAGCAAAATTTTTGAGAAAATTATGCATGACCAACTGTTATCCCATTTTAACATCAATAACATACTTCATAAGGATCAGTTTGGGTTCACGCGGGGCAAGTCCACTATTGATGCAGGCACAACCTTACTTAGACACATTTTTGAAGCCTGGGAGCAATCGTTAGATGCAGTAGGTGTGTTTTGTGATCTGTCAAAGGCCTTCGACTGCGTGGATCACAACACTCTAATTCGAAAACTGAACCATTATGGCATAAAAGATAAAGCACTTGATCTTCTCTGGTCTTACTTGAATGACAGAACTCAAATAGTTGACATAAATAGGACACAATCGGCTGGGTCTATTATTTCAATGGGCGTCCCCCAAGGGTCTATTCTGGGTCCATTCTTGTTTCTTGTGTATGTCAACGATTTGCCTTACTTAGTTAATGAAAAACATAAATTAGTTCTTTTTGCAGACGATACATCGGTGATATTTAAAGTTAAACGAAACCAAGAAAACTTTACTGATATAAATAATGTATTGTCGTCTATTGTTCACTGGTTCACTATAAATAATCTGCTCCTTAATGCCAAGAAAACGAAGTGCATTCGATTCTCATTGCCTAATGTACAGAATACAAGTAACGCACAGATTACTCTAAAAGATGAACTTCTTGAATTTGAAGATAAAGCAGTTTTTCTTGGCATAACTTTGGATTCAAAATTACAATGGAGTCCACATATTTCCACTCTGGCAAGTAGACTCAGTTCAGCTGCTTATGCCATTAAAAGGATTCGTCAGCTTGCAGATGTTGAGACGGCAAGGCTGGTATATTTTGCCTATTTTCATAGCGTCATGTCTTATGGAATTTTATTGTGGGGCAAAGCCGCTGACATCAATTCAATTTTCGTCCTACAAAAACGTGCTATACGGAATATTTACAATTTGGGGTCACGCATTTCTCTGAAAGATAAGTTTAAAAAAATTAATATTCTCACTGTAGCCTCACAATATATCTATCAAAATATAATGTACATTCGTAAGAATCTTGACATGTATAAATTAAATAGTGACATTCATAATTATAACACCAGAAATAAAAATAAATTAACCATTCCCGGATATCGTCTCCGTAAAGTAAATATGTCCTTTATGGGGAACTGTGTACGGTTTTACAATAAGTTACCTACTAATATGCTGAAATTGTCAATGAGTCGATTTAAATCAAGCGTTAAACGCCATCTCTTACAAAAATCTTATTACACTATAAATGAGTTTATAGAAGATAAAGCCGCATTTATGTAAAATATATGTATACTTATTATTAAAATGACGTGTAAAAGAGCTAGGTTAAGCCTATTTACAAAATAAATATTTTGAATTTTGAATTTTGAATTGGATACGTTACGGGAATAATAGCCATAGTGTTAGCAATTTATTTATTCCATTTATTTCCTGGAAATAATACACGGTGGATTGTCATGTTTTTGCTTTGTGGATTGGCAAATTTGGAGCAGCGCAACGCAAATAGAAATGTACCGCCGCCTTTGAAAAAAACGCAAACAAATGGCAGTAATTAGTAATTGAACTATGGGCAGTCATTTTAACGCGAAAAGATACGTGTGCATGGTATCCTCCCTGTGTAGTTTTCCCTCAATTTAAAGTTTCCACCGCTAGCCGGCGGTTAGCTTTAGCTTATAGTTGGTTTTGGAGAAGCAAATTAGTCATTCAACGATCTTCAGATTATATATACCTTCGCTTCATAAAAATGCTACAGTTTGGACTTATTTTTCAATCACAAAATACTTAAAAGGAGCAAAAACGTAAAGTGCACCGCCCGCCGTTGTTGGCGCCGGCTGACATTTAGTAAACAAACAGACATTATCATAAGAGGTTTTAAGTAACTAAATACATTAAAATTCTGCCATGTTTTTGCATGCCGAGATATGTAGGTAGGCGAGTAAGACCGATGGAGTTCCAATGAGATGTTTATGTTCTTTATTAAGAGTACTTATTTTATAAGAAACTTTTTTAACTATCTTTTATGATATGTAAATTGTCATCATCATCATCATCATTCAGCCGGAAGACATCCACTGCTGGATATAGGCCTCCCCCAAGGAGCGCCACAGCACACGGTCGCGAGCCACCCGCATCCAGCGACTCCCCGCTGCCTTGACCAAGTCATCAGTCCACCTAGTGGGAGGCCGTCCAACGCTCCGTCTTCCCGTGCGAGGCCGCCACTCGAGAACCTTTCTAAATAAAAAATAAATAAAAAAATGAATGATGTAAATTGTAATGGCACATTATTTTTTAGTCTTCTTCTCGGTGTGCCATATGCTCAAAGAATGTCAGCTACCATCCTCCGGGACTTGATTCTATCTTATGCCAGTCTGCAGAGACCGGCAGTGTCATTAATGTTGAACCTTTATTATTCTGTCCAAATTAGCTTGCTCCTTCCTTATACCGTCGATTTTCCCTTGCAAGATGTCTCGAAGTATATTGTACTTGTTGTGTCTATCGCGAAATCACCGCACATTAGATTTCATACCAATTTTCAAAGTAAATCAGTCCGTTTTGTGCGACGTTCTGTTAGTGCGACGTAATATCACCGGTCCCTTGACTGTCGCTTTATCCGGATTCCACTGTATATTTATATAGTTACTGGACATTTTGTAACCGACACTTTTCTGACTCGTTCTAATTTCAGTATAAAACAGTTTACCTAAAATTTCATAAATAATTCCATTAAATTTACAGATGTGTCCAAAATATGAGGCTTTTCTTTACTGTGCTCAGAAGTTCCAATTTTTTATTCATCCTATCCATCCATTCTTTATCTCTCCATGAGATTTTTAACATTCTTCGGTATAGCCACATAATGCATTTATTTTTTACGTAATTTAATTAATTAACAAGCCCAGCTTGTTTCTTATTTAGATGTTAATTATCGTTGGGTGCCGGCATATAATTATTTTTTAATATCTGCATGAACCACACGAGCACACAAAACGCCACGTGGCATCGTTCCACTCGCCGATGACTTGGCTACAATCGGCTGTGTTTTTCCTCGCGCCCTTTAACCTATTTACTCGTGTGGGTCATTCGATATCGAGGAATCACCACGTTGTTATTGTAAGTAATCGATCTGGTCGTTATCTGCTTTGTTGCTGTTTCACTTTACAAATGGTACAAGTGTTTCTTATCTATGAGTAATGACATTTGCTTCAATTCTATTACCTAACACGAGTTAAAATTGTGTAATTGTGTGACAACTGAAGATCATCTTACTTTATAATTATGTCCGAAGTTGAAATTACATTCCCATTCTCATTGAATGAAATATCCTTATCTATGTGGGAATAGTTCCATTGTTATCAATTATCATAAGTACCTATACTTAACATAATTTTATAAAAGAAAATGTATACTGCCATTAGGGTCATACTTAGTTGAAAAAACGAAAGTCGTCCCTCCTGTGGTCAATAGTTTACGGCTTATGTGCATGTTAGCTATGTTTTTATTACAGGGATTTATAGAAACGGAGACACTGTTTATGCGGGTCGCTTTTGGTATGTCCACAGGAAAGACGCGAACGTAAATCCGCGTATGACCCATTAATACTCGGACTGAAGACAACTGCAAGTTATCCAGACCCAATCCAACCCCTCATGATATACGTATGAAATAGGTATTGTTTAACTGTATGGAATAGCGCCGCAGGTGGTCACTTGTCCCCTGGGTGATGAGGTGACGGCGTTGTGCATTGTACTGCGGCTATTTGAGTCATTGCACTGTGGAGCGGTCTTCCGGTGGGCCCGTGTACCGCGCACAATCAGGAGGCGCGGCAGTGCAGTGGCCTGGCTACTTAAGAGCGCTTTAATAAAATGTAACAGGTCCACTAGCGCCACTCGTAAATAATTGTGATTGTTTAAATTTAACGATAGATATCTAAAAAGGGGGCCGCTAC
This sequence comes from Epiblema foenella, assembly GCA_963556455.1. Classification (NCBI taxonomy): domain Eukaryota; kingdom Metazoa; phylum Arthropoda; class Insecta; order Lepidoptera; family Tortricidae; genus Epiblema; species Epiblema foenella. The sequence continues at coordinate 363,911 of OY747110.1, forward strand.
GTACTGTATTTTGTATTTAAGTACGTTTTGAATCCATCAAACTAGTTATTACGTTGCTGGATTCGTCAATCTATGCGTCCAAAATTAAAACGGCCGTTTTATTTTTGAGCTCATAGAGAGACCAATCTAGCAACGTAAAAATTAGATTGATGGATTCAGAACGTACCTACTTAAATACAAACTACAGTATGTAGCGGCCCCCTTTTTTAGTTATATATCATTAAATTTAAATAATTACAATTATTTACGAGTGGCGCTAGTGCACCTGTTACATTTTATTAAAGCGCTCTTAAGTCGCGTAGGATTGCTCACAGCCTCCGTTTCTTGAAACAATCGAGCCTTAAGTTTCAGAAAAAATAATACTTAAATGTAAGATTTATGTACCAGTTACTTAACAAGGCTAAACAAGCCTCAATTTTTTTAACGGTGCTCTTTAATGTACCAGATATTCACATCTTTGGAATTTTAAGTGATGTGTCACTTTGAGACAGCCAATCGACCGTTGCCAAACTAACATAATGTACATATCGTATACGTGTACCTATAAAACTTCTGTATTCGGCTTCCAAATGACTTAAATGTCATGGATTTCCTACTAAAAACACACTTTCGTGTTTCAACGAAAAAAGTATACTCTGAATTACGGGGAACTGTGCCAGACTCATTAGACGCTACGATAGAATTACTCGCGACTTTTAATCACTCGTATTTCACTGAAAACTGCAAAGCAATATCGATCTTAACACCCTAAAGTCTGAGCCCAAATTAAAAGGCTACATACGACTTACGGAAAGTAATGATAACATTGGTAACACTGATTTTGGCAAACGGGTTATAAAGCGTTGAGAAACTATGGCCTTATGTACTTTTTTTAAAGACTAAATTGGCGTAACAAATTCCATTGCCAACAAAAAAAGTTGTAGTAATTTGCTAGCAAGTCACGAGACGCTCTAAAGGTAAACATTGTAACAATTTCCTTTAACAATTACGAAAAACAACAATGTGATTAATGACCTTACTGCCTATGAAAGAAGGCTGAAAACCATTTGAAAATTTTAAACCAACGGTAGGTCTGAATATGGTCTTAATGTGCTTACAAATAAGGTTGTAGATATATCCTCGTTATTGAGTCAAAGTTAAATGTAGTTTGGTCGTCAGTCGTTGCCAAGAGTGACACAACGCCGACGCCGGTCGGGTGCGGGATCATCGCGGACCTTGCGCCGGTTGGCTCGGCGGCGGCGGCGGCGACGGCGGCGGCGGCGGCGGCGGCGGCGCGCCACAAAGGCGAATTTAGTCCGAATTCGGACTTGTTTGGGTCAACCACCGCGGGTCAATAACAGTACAAAGCTCAACGACTAACGAGTAATTATTTACACAACATCAATATTCATCGGAACTGCGTATTCGGCCGTGTTTCGATTCATTTTAAAAACAGCGCGTAATTGAGCGTAACATGACGATCACGTGAATTATATTCATGCAATTCATGGCCAGGAGCGTCATGACCCATGACCTACATACAGTCATACATACTACGATACATTTGACATTTAAATAAACCCCAGAGTCCCAGGGTGGACCACGGAAGCGACCAATCTTCCCGTAATTTGCGAACTAAAAATAGTCGCACGCGCACACTCGAGGCGGAATTTTATATTGTCTCTGTAGGTGAGTAATGCTATTGCCACTGTTAACTGTAAACTAGAGGGCACACGTGACTATTAGGTGCTGAGGTGAATTCTAAGTGGGTTTTTAGATGGCGAAAACCTGCTCTGAATCAAGGTGTAATGAACTAGTTAAGTGAGATGCTGTTCCATTATTATTATTATTATTTATACCTTAATTGACGATCATGATGTGAATTCGTATACTTTTGACATGAATGCAAACTTATATAGTAATTTACATCTATGAAATAAATGAATCTGAATCTGAATCTGATGTGGAGAGGTGAAACAACTTTATAAAGACTTAAAAATCTTTTTCAGTATAAGCTATCTGTTATGCTGCGGCTCTTCCTACGCCTTCTTTGTTATACGCCGGCGGAGCTGCACGGGCAGATAGTAATTCAAATTTGTTGATTTTCGCCTTGTATTTACACTCTATACCTGATGTTCATTATCACGGGGGTGGCAGAATAACAGCGTCTGTAGACAAGCGTCTTTAGTGGTCTTTTGGTACAGACACAAGCTGAGCCACCTACCCTTTCAATTGTTTTTGTATACTTTGATTTATTGTACCTGTCTTGGTTACCTGTAAATGTATACAATCATTGAATAAACGTCTTATTATTATCACTTATTCTGATTCCCCTTACTCCTTGTCAAATTAATTTCAGGGATCCACTTTCTACATTGATTCGTCCCACAACATCGCAAAGGTATTGGCGACGTCACTTGCTACATCAGTGCCTTTACCATGAGTTTGCATGACCGTACTCGCTAGCGACTGCGTAATGTATGGGCAAAAGTACAGCGCCTTTGGCGGTTACGCAATAGAACTAAGAATCGGCATAATGAATCGTTTATGCAGTCGCTAGCGAGTACGGTCATGCAAACTCATGGTCAAGGCACTGAAAAGTAAAGGCGCCTCGACAGTGGGTGAGGACCCAGTGAGTGGGCACCCAGGTATTGTTCAACTTGAATTGTTATCAGCATACTCTGCCCGGTAACTACGAGGTAAATAACGATTATCCTCAATAAGTTTGATAGGTATGTACAGTATAGTAATACCTATTGATCGAGTTCAACCGCAGTCCAATTGATCAAGTTTTCTATATTATTGTATCGTTTTGCTCACAAAGCGACCACAGAAGCTTCACATTTTATCCCTAAGTTGCATATAAAACCACGTCAACGGATTGTTGACTATAAGTAATTTAAATTAAGTTGTCTTTCGTTTGTCCTGACATACTATTTATTAGTTGGAAAAATAATTATTGTTCTCAGCCGTCGTCAACAGTGTTATTGTTGAGGTTACTCAACAGATGGTAGGTATGAATACGATTCTGTATTCAGTCGTGCTTGTTTTTGCTGCGTTAAGGTCACAACTCACAATGGGAGTTCGACTCGAATGATCTTCTAGAATGATTTGCCAGTAAAAGACTTGTGCGTGCATAAACATGTGTATGACAAGAGCGTGACTGGTATAATTTAAATTTCCATAAAGTAACGCATTAAAAATTAAGTACTGGCTGAGTAGCATGGTCCTTTGCCTGTAATGCTTCAAAAATCAGAAACTAACTAAATAACTTGTTTAGTAAAGTAAAGTCTAGTCTGCATTTAACTAACCCTGACATTTAAACTATTGTAAGTACCGTCTTAGTAATTTTAGCGTGTGTTTATTATTTCTTATTCGTATTCATATATCTTTATTGCAAATCACATTGTATCGCATTGTTGTGTGTCGCATAATTTAATTTAATTTGGACTGTACTTAGATTTTAATAGATAAAATTGCTATACCCTGACAGGGTTACCATGTACTGTATATATATGCTATAATAACACCTTGTAAACCCATGGTATTGCAATAAATAAATAAATAAAAAGGAGTAATGCTATTAATGGCATTAATATTCTCCCCAACTTTGCGAAAATGGGTCTATCAATTTTCTCATTCAGCTATCTTCTAAATTATCTTTTTTCATTCCTCTCTCCCACACAACACATTTATTACAACCACGAGATTCAGGTAACAATAATTCCGAACTACTATTCATATTATAACAAAAGACTACAGCTAGTTTTCAATAGCTCACATTCAAGGCTCTATAGTGTGATTTAAAAGTGGACTCTATCTGCTGGCAATCAGATAGATTTTGCTGCAGCAGGCTTGTGCTAGACATGCATTTATGAGAGTTATGTGCCGAGAATATAGGTAACATGTGCTCGGTAATGTGCCTGGCTGGACACGTGCGTTTTTCACACGCCCTAATGTGGTTAACTTCGCCAACGTGTGTTCTCTGTAAATACATGTTCATTTACACAGAACCACGGAAGTTGGTGTATCTTTTCATTAAGACTTAAGGAAACCGATCAAACACTTTCGTTTTCGCAATGTTTAGAAGATCAGCGGCGCGTGAGAAGCAAGCTCGCTCAACAACCGCATAACTAATTTCATTAGGACGCGAAGCGACAAAAAATATTATAGATTAGGGGGATTAGGGATTCCTTCTGTGAGGCGAGGCATGGAGGCAGCGTATTTTCGCTGAGTGCTTTGAAGCATACGCCATATTGTCATTCATTTAATATTCGTCACTTACAATTTAATTTATTCAAGTTGAACATTAGTTCAAAGTGGGCTTAGATTGCTTGTTTTTTCTTTTTTCTATTTTAATATTCTTGTTCCAATAACGTTTGTAATTGTGTACGAGTGCGCACTTTAGTTTAGTTCAGTATATACACTCTAGCGCTATCTGTGAGATCCTGTAATGCTCTGCTGTTAATATGCATGTTGTTACATTGTTTGTACTGCTGTTGGTTCTCCTAATATAAATAAATATACTCTATGAGAATTTTCTTTGAAGGAATCATTAGGTTGGACAGTACTTTCAGAAGGGTTCCACGTCTCTTTAACTTCCTGCTTGCCTTCTGTACAATCTTTGGACGTCCTCTAGTGACCCTGCTTCTCACTCATGTCACGCTTCTCGGGTCTATCGCGAAATCGAGGGCCGTCGAGGTCTAGGTCAAGGCCTTTACCCTCTACGTATTCGATGAACTACGAGGGACGTGACAGAACCAGCGAAGGAGAAATTTTTAGCTTGGAAATCGTTCAGAAAATAGTTGGACTAGGTACTATTGTGTTTTGCAGCTTGTTTAAATGTTGTTCCCATTATGATTTTGTTAGAATCATAATTTTAAATTTCGCGCCTTTTCCTTGACAGCTTACGCTTGGCTGTTTCTCTGGTGAAAACCCCGCCATTATAACTTCTACTCTGTAAAACATTGACGAGTGTATTTTGTTTCATTAAAAAGTAAATTCATTTAAATACTGGTTTAATTTATCAGATTTTTACCTTAAAAATATATATGTCAGTACGGAAATTCTTAATTATAACTAATATGCGACATTGCACAAACACACCTGCACGTTTCATGTGACGATGCGGGCCTTGGTAAAAAACATCCGTTGAAATTTCCTTGATAAGGGACAATAACATAAATATTTTGCAATTCCGATATTGCCCACGAATAACAAAATGTAACAAACCGATCTGAATAACAGGAAAGAAACATATATCATACTTTGACGTAGGTGTTTCGATGTTTGTGAAATTGTATTAATAATTTTTTGGCTAAATTACAGCAATTTATTTTATTTTATTTTGTTTATTTGGAAAGCAAACAGAAATAGGTGGTTGGAGGTAATTGGGTTTTATTCAATAAGTACTAGCTTTTGCCCGCGACTTCGTCTGCGTAGAACTCGTTCATCGCGATAGACTTGAATTTCATTTTTTAATATCAGGCGTTCCCCTAGTCATTGCTCTTCCATACAAACTTCCACCCCTTTAGGGATAATTTTCGGGATAAAAAGTATCCTATGTCCTTCCCGGGACTCAAACTATCCCCATACCATTTTTTTTCTAAATCTGATCAGCGGTTTATGCGTGAGAGATAACAGATAGACATGCTTTCGTATTTATAATATTAGTATGGGTTGTCGTAACTACATAATTATACAAGGGTTTGTCCTCGTCTTTTGTTTGAAACGATAATGCTATTGGTAACTTTCGATTTACCAATAAAAAAAAAACAAGATTTGCGTTCGTTATAGTCCCATATCTTTTCATGATTTTAATTAATTTGTTTAATTTACTGTATATATTGTGATAATTTGATTGACTTCCTATCCGTATAGCCACACTATATTATAAGTTGTAACGTGAGTCATCTACCCTATATTTCTTTTTATACAAACGCCTTAAGGGAGGCCTTAAGGGAGGCGGTACTGCTTAATACGAAGGATCGGTTGATGAATTTAGAACTGGGTAGTGATTGCACCTATAGCTCAGTTGGCTAGAGCGACTGGCCGCGAGTGCCGGGAGGTCGCAGGTTCGAATCCTGCTCGGTGCCAAAATTTTTCAATTTTTCCTTCATTCTAAATTTACCCTATATTTTCTCTACCTATCAATTTCCTCCCTCAATTTCGTGCGGTCTCGCCACCCATCCACCGCTTTCCCACGATCCGACGGTATCATTTAGTTCGGCTGAGGCTCCCACAGTGACTTCCGATAGGTGATGGTCAACCTTAATTTGCTAGTAATAATTACGTTTTTCGTATGGCAAAATAAAAAAATCGGTTGCATAATATATGGGAAACGCGTGTAAAATAGACAAGTTAAGAGGTTTATAATTGGCCTTATCTCCCAGTTGGAATTAGGTCAAGAAGATACTTGGCCAATTTAGTGCATAACATGTTATTTACGGAAAAGCAGTTAATTCGCGAAGGCGAGCCGCAACATGAGGAAGCCTCACAAATAGTAACGGAAATGTTGTCGGCCCGGGACAGTCTAATGCTTCCTTTCGACTCATAGTTTTTAACGACTAATTTTACGTTCAATCCCAAATTATTTCAATAAAATACTTATTAGACCTCATCATGATTACACAAACAAAATAAAACACTATACACTACACTAGCTTTATTTAATAATTCAGATTATCACATAAAATAAACAAAAAGTAAATTATTCAAATAGACCGTCCTCGCCGTTTCCGGTGCAAAGGTGCCCATAACACTGGCGATGTTTCCTCGCTGAATAGCCATGAAACAGCCTTTGCATCAAAAACGACTCGGCGCGGGACCCTCCACCTTTTCCCGAAGTCGACGGCCTACAGTGGATCTACTGAATGGATCTAATGAGATAGATTCTATATTACGGACAAGTTTCTTAGCGTCGGCCCCCATCACCCCACAGTCTCGAATGCCAGTGAGAAAAAAATATAGGCAGACCCTTACGGAGGGTAAAAAATAATAAATAAACAACTAAATTATTAGTTGAAAAAAAAAATGAGTTAAAAAGAATAAATAATAAATTAATATTAACAAATTCACGCTAACAGTGTTAATCAGTTTAAAAACAAACTTGACAAACTAAGATCTAAGCAGTGTTAACCAGTGCCAAGTGAACTATGATTTAGACGTATCAGCGTCAGCTGCCTGTCTAAAATATATAATAATATAATATTAATAAAAATTGCATATAAAACTAAAACTACCTGCAATTAAAGTATATTAGGAGATTTTGTCATGTCGTGGCTGTCACATCGACTGGAGCATCCGACTGGACTGGAGTATGAGACAAACTCGTCATGAGAGGTGTACATCACTCTTCAGTCATGTAAGTATCAAATCTTGTATACAAAAGCGTTAGTTAATTTATATTACCTGCTATTACAAAAATATATTTATTCATGTTATTGACGTATAACTATCACATTATATTCTCTGTCCCTATATCCCTATGTCCCTATGTCCCTATGTCCCTATGTCCCTTAAATCTTTAAAACTACGCAACGGATTTTGATGCGGCTTTTTTAAATAGAGTGATTGAAGAGGAAGGTTTATGTATAATAACATCCATTAAATAGTGCACCCGTGCGAAGCCGGGGCGGGTCGCTAGTGCAAAATATTGTTAAAAAATGTTATAGAATAGCATAACAATAGAACAGAATAAAGAAATAGTATAAAGTAATCTGAACAACACAAACTATATTGGCTGTAATCATTCATTGCTTATCGGTGGCGTTTGCTGCTAGGAGCCATAATTGTAGGCACGCTTCAACTGACGTAAAAATAAACGATGTAAGGAGATATTGTCAGACATATAATGTTATTGCCTTTTAGTTTAAATCGCTTCAGTTGATTAAAGCATTGTATGAATATGCGAGCTCGTTATTTCAATAATGAATAGGTTTTTTCCATTGCTTGCGCGTGCCTGGACAGTAAACAATAAACACTAGGCATGGTAGTTAGGTGCCCGACCTACGTTATGTGCGTCGCGGTAAGTGACGAATATATGCAAAACAAATGTTATCTACGTTCACATGCCGACTGCCTGCCTAGTTAAAAACTATATGTGTATATAAAAAAAAACATTTATTTCAGACCATACTGATCCATATTGTGGTTAGTTAACAATCTTACAAACTATGTTAGAGGTACTATAAGAATAATAGAATAAAAATAAAATAAAATAAACACAAAATGACTGACGGTCGATGGGGCCAGAAACTGCTTGAGTGGCGTCCACGCACCGGAAGACGAGCTGTCGGTAGGCCTCCGACAAGGTGGAGTGATGACCTGGTGAAGGTCGCGGGAATCCGGTGGAAACGAAAGGCACAGGACCGGTCTAAATGGCGAGCCTTGGGGGAGGCCTATGTTCAGCAGTGGACGTCTTTCGGCTGAAATGATGATGATGATGATGAAACACAAAATGAATGGCCACAAGTTCTGGGTAAGTTAACCGTTGAGAGAGCGAAGATAGTGATAGTGGTAATTTAACAGTCTACTTCGCTCTCCCAATAGCCACCTCCACCCAGAACTTCGCGATCGGGCAGTCGAGTCGAGAATATAACCTGAGTAAAGTTTGTAGCTAAATTAATATTTCATAAGTCGATTTATTCAGCTATTTCTATTATTATACAGCTAAATCCTGTCTCAGGCACACTTACTAAGCTTTAAGAATAATATTCATAGAGGACGAAATAAAATATTATCCAGAATTTGGCTGTCAATGCCTTTATTCACACGGTATTGCAAAACTTATTATAGCTGTAAAATTTGCGAAATGCTGTTACTCAAACTTAATTCACCATGACTGTGTTACTTGAGATGTGCAGTAGATACTTGTGCAAACATTTTAGATTTACCACAAAATGAAATAAAAACTGGTCAAGCGCGAGTCCGATTCGCGCATTGAGGTTTCCGTACACAAATCGTGTACCCATCCCGACCGCATTAATTTAGGAAAAATCTTAACATCACGATGAAGGGGTGTATTTTTTTCAATATTCACTAATTACTACGGCGATAGGTGTCTTCAGAAACGCCTTCCCTACATACTCAACAGCTTGCCCTCTGACATCAGGCAGGAAGCCAATAAAGCTAAACTTAGTAAAAAGCTACATAGTTACCTTATTAAACTTGTAAAATAACTATTGTACCTAGATGTAGAATCAGTTGCCTTGTTAAACTCATAAAATAATTTACTGTTAGAAGAGAGATGAGACTGATCGATCCCACAGTCAAACTGTGCAAATGGTTTTGTGGGTCTATGTACTTGTTTGTGTTGTATTATTATTTCTTAATAAAATAAATAAATAAAATAATAGATCTAAATTTACCCGACGAAAAAAAACTGTCTTAGAATGTGCAACTCAAACCTTTTCGTATGACACCCCACTTGAATTTTAGCCCAACTTGTATCAGTCATTTCTCACAGACAATAAAAATGAATATAAAAGAACGGCACCTTCGTTTATTCATAACTAGCAGCGCCCTGCGGTGTTACCCGCGGATAAAAGGTAGCCTGTTTCCTATTCTGATGTCTAAGCTACAATACTGGAAAGTTTCATAGAGATCCGTTCTGTAGTATTTGAGATTAAGCGGAACGTACATCCATCCGCACAAACTTTCACGTTTATAATATTATTAGGATTAGGACTATTCCAAATTTCAAATCGATAGCATAAGTAATTCTAGCTATTTAGAGATGTGACAAACAGACAAAGTGACACCATGAGGGATCCTTTTATACCTTTTTGGTACGTTTGCGTTGTCGTGTCGTGTGTTGTCCTATAAATGCTTGGAGGTATCAATTTAAAATACCTACCAAATACGTGTTGCGAAATAATCAAGTGTGTTAACTTAACGCAGTTAAGATATACAACTGATTATGCCATAGGTATTATGCCGTAAATAGGAAATGTAGCTAGTTTTTGTTAATTATATAATTAGTTCAAAGACCTCTACAAGTAGAAGAGACATTTATAGTAAGGATATAAATGTCTCTTATACTTGTAGAGGAGATCTGTTTTTTTGTACCTGACTGTGGCTTTATAGGCCGGGCCCAATAAAGCGATAGGAGTGCGCGGTTGAAGAGTAACGTTGGGAAAAACCTCCGACACGAGCACGCGTGTGGTTTGGAACACTGGAATACTCTAAGAGTTTGCGCTCCAGTGAGATTGGTTGGGCGGTTTCAACCGAATCTGAGATGTGAGTGACTAAACCTAGCCTAGCTGAGAAGAGTCCAGCAAGAAACGTTCCATCTTTCGATGGACGCTGTGATTACGTCGTCGGGGTCAGTGAGAGTGTGCCTAGGAGATCTGTGAAACGCATTTGAACGTATGATGGGCGGATAATGATTTGCAGATCAAACCTTGGCTTATCGGTGATATGCAGTCATTCGTTGATAGTTTGTTATCGTCTTGTAGCAGAGTCAACTGATATGTTTTGTAGCTTGTACTGTTTTTAAATTTGCGCCACTTGCAGTCATTATGATAGAGAAAGTTCCTCGTTTGTTTAATGTTTTTCGGCTACTATCACCGAATAACTGCATATCACCGAGTAGCCAAGGTTTGCCCTATACAGTGCGTCCTACGGCTGTCACATGCAGGGAAAGTACTTTGAATATTGTAGACGGAACATTTTACTGAAAGAAGACATTATTTGAATTTAAAAAATAATTTAAACTGAATTCACAGATATTAAAATAATTTTGTGATTGAACTGGGAATCGAACCCATTACACGTGATCAATTGATTAATTTTGTATTAAAAATGTTAAAATTCATGGTCTTCCTTTTATTTCTGATACTATGTTATTTAGCAAAAAATAATCCATATGATGAAGCCTTTCGATTGGTATGATAGAGCTACAGAGTATATTTTTCTTGTGTAACGGGTTCGATTCCCGGTTCACGGTTTAATTATTATTTAAATATCTGTGAATGCAGTTTAAATTGTTTTTAAAATTAAAATAATGTCTTCTTTCATTAAAATGTTCCATCTACAATATTCAAGGTACTTACTTTCCCTCCATGCGGCATAGCCGTGGGACGCCTTGTATAGTGATATTTAATTTTTCCTTACTGGCCCGCTTGCGTCAACCGTTCTTAACGTGACATAATCATTCCAGAGAGAGAACGTTTTTGTCCAGATTGTCATCAAAATACGGGAGCACTGGTCATAACGGTGTGTTGTTTGTTTGCTCGTCTATAAATATCACACCAAAATGTAAATACTTCCCTGTCGAACGTGTCCCACGTTGAATAATAATGGATTCCGCGATTCCGCCTCCGGTTTCAGCATTATAATGAATTGTTGTGATGAATATTATGCGTATAACATAACGTTATAGTTTCCTGACTGTTTTTCAGTGTCTTCTGGGTCAATCAACTTTTTCTTGTTGTTATTCTGTCCCGTCAGCGAGGAGACAAAAATAACCTAGTTTCTTACAAAAATGTTTATAATATGGACTTCAAGCATGCCCAAGAGATGACCCATGTCCAAGTGGATTGATGTCCATCGCTAAAACTCATGTTTGGTAGATTAGAACTCTATAAAATCATAGTTTTAAAGAGTGACTCAGGAGACGTAACCATAGTAACGAGCAACAAAGAATAATTGATCCACCCTTCTACATAAATATACGATTGTACATATGAGTTATAAATACTTATAACTTTCCTATTGCAATAATGCACTTAAATATTCATGAAAATCAAGTAATTCTCACTATCAGTTGAATATGTATATTTTATTAGGTAACGCACGGAATTTCCGTATCATTTCTTTTAGAAGGTTGCGCAACGATAAACGTCGGTACATCACTAGATATTTGGAATATTTCATTACAAAATCAAAATCAAATCATTTATTCTGCAAATAGGCCTCAAGGGCACTTTTACAAGTCAAAATCTATCTAGGTACATCAAATAAAAATAATACAATAATCAAATTATCATTAATTAAATGTAGTGTTACACGTCAAGAAATAAGACTAAGAAATTAATAACAATCGAGATTTGTTACATACATATTTTCAACAGCTGAGATATGAGCTAAGTAACCGTCGGGGAAGCCTTCACCTCACAGAAGACCGGTAGGCATAATAACCACTACTAGCTCTGAGCTGTACTCCGAACTTCGTATCATGCTGTCTCTTTCACTCTCGTATACACTATATGAGTGAAAGGGACGGCACGATACGAAGATCGGATTTCGATGTTCGGAGTAGTTGTAGGGACGTGGTGTTGTATTCCTGGTGACGAGAAAAGGTCTCACTTTCGATTCCAATTCGCGCGTCTGGGAACTTTTTGAGTACGACACAAATAAGGTCGGCAGAGCTAACGAGGATGCGCTGCGTGAGACCTGCATCAGTTAGTTTATATTTTTACTAGTCTGGGCATCGTTCGAAGAAACATTTAAAAAAAAATTAGTTTAGTTTAGTTTTATTTATCACAGAATACAATCTCGTGTAAGAAATAGATACATTTTTGCTTATACTACTATTGCATAATGATCGTCAGGCGCTCTAATTGCGTAACAAAAAATGAAAATAAATAAGAATATATTACGGTTCAGTATATTCTTACACACACATAATTAATGTCAAATACAAAAAATTACAACATTAAATTGAATATAAATAAAACCACATAAAAAATAATAATAATAATAATAGTTAGGAACTTCGTTCCAATAAGTCACACAAAAATTTGTACTAATTAGTACTTTTCAACTGGTTTAATGTTAATTAAAATAGGGAAAATGTCAAATATAAGAAATAATTACAATTTGAAAATAAATATGTCAAAATATGTTAATTTAATTCTATTTGGGTATGTCAATATATTCTTTTACCGAGTAGAGTGACTTCTTCAATAAATGGTTGGTGGTAGTCGGCGCTTAAACACTTTAGACAGCAGCGATATGTATTACGTGTAATAAAGTCGTTACTCATTCGTATGTTACCAGTATCAACCATCATCATCCTCCGAGCGTTATCCCGGTACAGTTGCATCCTGAAGGATGCCCGGGGTCCGCTACCTAATCACAAGATTTCGCGTAGGCACTAGTTTTTACGGAAGCGACTGCCATCTGTCCTTCCAACTCTAGGGGGAACCAGAACTTATTTGAATTAGGCTTGTCAAGTGAGTGGGCAACTTGACTGTTAGAAGTTCTCAAGCCGCACGAAGGCCTCTAACTTGGCTTAACGACTGCTTTCAAGACAGCAGCCGGGATAAATGGCTTAACGTGCCTTCCAAAGCACGGGAACGCTCATTTAATAACCACTCAAAGCGGTCACTCATCCAAGAAATGACCTCTGCCCATATTGGGCTGCCACGAGCGCTCCCTACATCTCCAAGATTGTTAAAGGACGGAATTATTTACCGTACTAAACAAGGTTATTGCATAATGGACACTTGTTACAAGATCTAGATACGAAGAGTTGCATAAGTAGAAATACGAGCGAAAACACGTGTAATCCAATGCAGTCAGCAAAATGCTTCACACTTGACTCAGACCAGTCTGAATAAAGATGCCACACGACGCAATGCGCTTATTCAGAGGTTTTCTGACACGAGAAATGAAGAAAATCCAATAAATATATCTCGTGTTAAGTATTGTCTCATGGACTAGTATTGGAGCAGTAACCTTACTAAGAACTAGTATCGTTAGAATTACGATTTGAAACGGGATATTTACCATGTATATTTGTATTTGTGAGTTCCCGATATTTCATTATCAAGGATTAACTGACGTGCTACGAATTTTAGTTGTGGTCTACCAACACACCATAGCGATCTACCCTCTTCCTGGTTCGCTTTTTTCGCACAGTGACGCCGTCACTACCACCGTCCGCCTTGTCACTTGAAACTCGATTACGGTCACGACACACCACACTCACAGTATCAAACCGCGAGTTCTTTCCGAAAACAGTCTCTTTTCGATTTGTGAACTTTCGGATCACTGGACGCCAGACACTTGACAGTTGAAACCCATCTTCCCGGTTGAAATTCTTATGCCTTTGGATTTCAATGGCTTCCTTATCCAACCTAGGTATGTAATGGCGCTTGCAACAGTGCCGAAATATCGGGAACACACAAATACAAATATACATGGTAAATCATGGTAAGCTCAAGAAGGCTTGTGTTATGGGTACTAGACGACGATATATTTAATAGATATAAATACTTAAATACATAGAAAACATCCAAGACTCAGGAACAAATATTCGTGCTCATCACAAATAAATGCCCTGACCGGGATTCGAATCCCGGACCTCCAGCTTCGAAGGCAGGGTCACTACCAACTAGGCTAAAGCGGTCGTCGGTATGTATAATTACATCCATTAAATAGTGCACCCGTGCGAAGCCGAGGCGGGTCGCTAGTTAGGTATAAAATGGCTTTAGGGAAACCTAATATTCAAGGTTAGGTGTTTGTTACAAATGGGATTTGCTTTTGACCTTCGTCAAACCTGATGAAACGATTTTCTACTTACTTAAGCCGTCGTCTCCCGGCGACAAAGATAAACAATTTCTTTCACCGGTAGACGTAGGGTAAATTAACGAAAATATTAATTGCGTATAATAGTGGATTGTATGACAAGGGTCTAAAATGAGACATTTTAGACCAGAGTTATACATTACTTTTCACTTCGATTGCGAGAAAATAAATAAACAAAGGTTAGCCATCCAAAATTAACAATTAATTCCACGGCGAACTTATATGTAATTTGGCAGCTTTTTTTTCTAAACTGCTTTCATGCTTTGACACACAAAATAGAACCGCGGTTCGCGCGCAACATTCACGCGCAAAAAAGATAACTCACCTTCCATTGAGCGCTTCAAAGCGTTGCTCGAACGAACTAATCACTTTTTTAATTATTGTGAAATAGGGACTACCACAAACTTAATCTTTAGACTCTTTAGAGAAATGAATTCTGTTTTCTGATTGGTCGATTTTAGTAAAGCTGTATTCTGGTTTGTTAATACCGAATACCAAACTTTTTTTTTTAAATTAGTGTTTTGTTATTGGTGGATTTAATAGGTGAAGTATTATGATTGGTCTAAATTGAATGTTTTGTAAATCATAATCATAATCATATATTTTCCCTAGGGTTTAAATGTACTACTTTAGCCCCGCTTGACAAGTCTAATATGACACACTTTTCGAGCATAAGAAGTGAAAATCTACTTAAATAACACATTCATAAGAACCCACTTCAATTGATGATACGTATAATATTACCATTAAATTGATATGGTCAAACTTGATAAAATAATAATTTAGAAAACATCACGAACGACAAGGATATCACGTAACATACACATATACAGACGAACAATAAACCTCCTCCATTTACAAATAGTAAAATTTCACAGTTTATATGAAAATTAATGTAATGAAAATGTAAAAAAAAATATTTGATTGGCTGAAACCTATTAGGACTATCATATAGAAAACTTAAAACAGAATATTTTTAAAACATAGACACTGAAACACATACATACACATCATACCTACATAGATTAAATTTTATTATTTTCATGTCGACGCTTAAGAGATATATCTCACAATATTTCATTATGATTAGTGTACCTTATTACTTTTTATCTTGACGCTTAGAGACCTTATACATCTCTAACAAATCTGAATTGTTATTAGATTTAGATTTAGATTTAGATAATTTATTTCATACATACATTATAAATAAATATTAATTATAAATTTGCACTCATGTCAAAATTACAAGAATTGTTATCATGATCGTCATAACATATAAGTTTCTTACACTTATTTTTGACATGTAACACTACATTTAATTAATGATATTTTGATTATTGTATTATTTTTAATTGATCTAGATATATTTTGACTTGTAAAAGTGCCCTTGAGGCCTATTTGGAGAATAAATGTTTTGATTTTTTTATAATAACTTACAGGTTCTGACACAATATACCTACTACTATCTCCTAGGGTATTTGTAAATTTGTCTTAATTTTAAACTTTTGAAAAGTTTAGTACTTATTTTGTTACCCTTTACGAATGTCAGTTACATTTGAGTCTATTTTAATTTTGATTACTGTTGAATTATTGATTTATTTGTAATTATTGAATCCTGTTTCCATTTCAGTATTTCAGGTTGATAATTAACATCTTAAAGATAACATTTAATAGAAAATACAAGATCTATATTAACATAGAACTAATAAAAATAAATTAAATTAAATTAAGACGTATTATTGAATTATTATATTTATAATTCTCCACATTTCCAACTAAGGAAGAACGGTGCTGTATTTTAATACTTATTAAGAGGTACCATCAAAAAACAAATTGTGGACCATATTTGTGAGCAAATAATTGATTTTATTTATTTATTTAGATATCCATTTATTTTCCGCAGCAAACCCCCTAAGGACCTTGACACAACTTTACTTTGAACGCAATTTTATTGATGTAACTGTTTTATGGTAGCCTTCATTTGAAATGGGCCGGCTATAAAATGTGCATTTGCGTAACCACCCTTATCTCGCCATTTCATGCTGACCATTATGAGAGTAGATGAAACATAAATTGACATTTATTTTTGTAGCTTTATATTAGTGAACTGCAGAAAAGGTATAATTGGATAATTGACACATGTTAAAATTCATAACATGGTGTCACTCTATGGATAATACACCTTCAAAATATCACAGTAAATCATAAATTACAAAATTTTACTGAAGTTCAAACTAAAGTACAAAATTTTTATGAGTTTGATTAATTTGACTTATTTACTAATTATTGTGATAAATTGATAAAAAAAATTAAAATTGTTTATTTCTGAAAAACATAAATTACATTTGACAGGGTTAGGCATGCAATCTTATTTTTTAAAGATTTTTTTTAATTACCTAACATATCATAACATATATACCTATCTATACATATAACCACACTATGAAATAAATTGTAACATGTGTCAAATACCCAATTGTAGTTGGTCCAATATAGACAATTGGTCGTCTCTAAAGACTGGTTCGAATGGCACCCTAAAAAAGTCTGTCAAATAGTATATCCTGTCAGCTGCTATCTCCTCCGATATGACTTATACCTACTCAATTTATGTTACGACTAAAGGTAGTGGCCAAGAACACTAGCAGGTAGCAGCCGCTGGGAAACGCCTAGAAAAATTGGCATCTGTTACCAGTATAGGGTCCTTATCCGCACAAGTGTAAAGCAATTATAAAAAACATGTACTTGCCAAATAGCGATGCGCGCCCGAGCGGTACGCAATAAATTGTATGTTGTATGTAGGTAAATATAAATAAAATAAGAGATTGTAAAACGAGCGACAACAGTGACAGATAAACCGCACGCGGTTTTCGCTCGCTGTTAGGATATATGTATTAGTCTTTAAGTATTTTGGATAAATAAATTTTAAAAAAAATCAGTTAAAAACCGCTCATCTATTTACGCCATTTTTTGTTTGAATTGACACGTATTGACATTTTCTCAATGTTACTATCTAGTACACGACTATTGCGACCTTATATGTAGTTTTTAGATTTTTCATTAATAAATATCGTTTCAAACATCACTCCAAATCGATCATTTTCAAGCTAAAAACTTGTAATTTCCACTTAAATTCTACTAAACGCAATAAAATCAAAAAATGGCTATGTTATTATCTAAAACTTTAATAAAATCATCGTATCCTTTAACAACTTTATTGGTATTATCAATAAATTTGTCATAATTTGAAATCAAAACATTTTAAAACTTAACAACTTAAGCGATTAGATGTGAGAATAACTTTTTTTGAAGATTCGTCGCATTCACATCTATAGATAAATGCGGAACCAATACATGTCTTGTTCAATATATTCTACTAGTACATGGGCAAGTGCAGATCTCGTAATAATGACCTTAAACATTCCGCGAGCAAGTGCATGTTGCGCAACTGCCGCGTGGAAACTGTAGGTAACCAGAACGATCCGAGGCAGGCGCACTATAGGTACTCATGATGGATCTACGCTATACAGGGTACCTATCGCCTTACAGAGGTTCTACTCTAACAAAGGTAGGGTCGTTGCGCCGCGCCGGTTACGCATCCAGCCTCAGTTTGCGACCAACTGAAGGATTGGGGTTTTTAAAATTAAATGTATTAAGATTTCTACAGGCCCTACGACCAACTCTTAGAAGTGGTCGCCGGCAAAGGACTTTTCCGATTTTGGACTAGGTATAGTCTGCGAGCACTCAAAACAAGCTTTTGGGAGTCCTTCTTATTTACGCCAAAATTACAAATTTAGATATAAAGGAAAAAAAGGAAGGTTCAAATCCTGTTCGGTGCCTAAATTTTTCAATTTTTCCTTTATTTCTAAATTGGTAGTTTACGTTACCAGCGGTACTGCTTAATACAAAATTAATTTACGCCAAAATTAACGATTTAATCCCCGAAAACTGCTCTAGAGTTCACAAACTGAGAAACCGTGTATGTTGTGAACTATAGTCCTAATGTACGCGAGCGGATTGGACGTGCGCTTCGAACACAAAACCGACTCCAATTCAAAAAGTTTCGTGTAATAGACTCCTGCAGAGTGATTACGAGACGTTTTCAAACGGTTGATCTAACTGATATTTTTCAATCACAATAATCACCTTGCATTTTTACAGCGGGACCGCTAAAACATCGGTGAAAACTATTTTGACAATCTAACATAATGTTACTTGTGTGTAGACCCTGTAAAATATTATATTTTTTCTACTCCGGTACTTTTATCTGTCAATTATATGGTCTCGCAAACAAATATAGAAGCACGTCTTGTGCAATTTTAAAGAAGTTTATCTAGTCTATTCTTCATAAATATCCTAGGGTTGTTATGTGATATAATGCAACTGCTAACAGAGGTGCCTTGTGAACCCAACAAATAAATAAAAAAAACAACACTTACAACGAAAAACAAAACTGCCAACTTAACAAACAACTGAATTCATATGGTTTGAAACAATAACAAAACTAAAATAATTACTGCCAACATAAGAAAAAAGGCAAGTCATTAAATGACAGTTGAAAAAAAATTACCGTGTCTATGATTACGTTCTGTGGACTGGCATTTGTCACTATCCAACTTACCGCTCTTTCTTATGCTGTATTGCTGTTTAATTTTGTGTTTTATTATTTAATCCCTAGTCGTAGAAAAAGTAATGTATGCAACATTGTATCAGTAGGTCAAAAAAGGCTCATGGCGTCTTTATTAACAATTTTCGGTTTCGCCTCAAATTGTTACACACGCCACTCACCTTTTTTGAACCCTCTTATACAACTATTGCATAAAATACTATATTACAACTTAGCTTCTTCATTGTCTTACAAACTGAATCATACGTCAACGCATTCGCTATTTCAAACTTACATTCGAACATTCCTTATTCATAATCTAGCAGCCAGCTCCGCACACAGCCATCAAAAGGAACCATTCCCACATGTATTTCTACTGGTAAAATTATTTGAGCAAATTGTTTGCTCAAGTACAGTTTAATAAATCATGTTTTATTAAAAACTCATTATTGTTCTAATCTAATAAACACAAATACTCCGCATTAATTCATTATTAATTTGTCCCGCTTGACCATGGGTTGTTGATGCTCAGAGGTCAGAAAGTTCTTGGCAAAAATCGGGGGTCGTTTGCAGGAGAGAGTTCACGGGAGTGAACCCCGGAACGGGAGTTCCGGGTCATTCCTGATGCAAAGGTTGTCTATTGCGGTCCAACCTGGGCAGGCTGGGGAGGTCTATTTGACTAATTTGATGACGTGTAAACTCGTGGAATTATTTATTTCAACAACTTAAAAAAGAGACATTACAATAAGTAAATAAAAATAAATACTTTGCACAACGGGTTAGCGTTGCTATACGGCGTGGCAATGCAGCCAGCCTTCTGGGCATACTGCCCATCGGCACTGATTTGGAAGATATTTTTTTATTTTTAGGTAGTTTTTAGTTTATTTATCGTGTAAACTGATTATGAATATGTTATAAATAGCAACAAGTGTTT
This sequence comes from Epiblema foenella, assembly GCA_963556455.1. Classification (NCBI taxonomy): domain Eukaryota; kingdom Metazoa; phylum Arthropoda; class Insecta; order Lepidoptera; family Tortricidae; genus Epiblema; species Epiblema foenella. The sequence continues at coordinate 383,962 of OY747110.1, forward strand.
AATAGAAATTGACGGAAAATGAATAAACATGTATTACTGATAACATTTGTCCATTAGAGGTAACTCACCCTGTACGGCGCACACGCATTCGTTAGGCTACCGCGCGCGGCGTTACGTGTCAGTGCGACACGTGTTCTTGTTGTCATATCACTAGGTTACTCTTTTACCTTCTCGTAGAAATGTAGAATACTATACTTGCAGAATAAATATTTGATTTTGGTTTTGAAAGAAACCGGCCAAGAGTGAGTCGAGCTTACTCACTGGAGTTCTGTTGCAATCATTATACACTTTTTCAGGCTGAAGGTTCAAAAATGACAGTCTAATGATCTACTGTCAATCTTACTATTCAAATTAAGATAATACGAGGAGTCGAGTATATGTTAGACAGACACTATTATAATGTTTATATTATAGCTATAAATAGCCAGTAAAGTCAATAAACAACATATATTATACTTTATTCATTTTTATACTTTCCGGTGAAACTTAAATAATGCTTATAGACATTAAGATTACAAAAAGCGTCATAACAATTCTGACTTCTTAATTAATAATTACTATTCTACGTTATTTATATCTTAAAAACGTATTTAATGAAACCTTTGACATACTTTAATTAATTTTAAATATTTGAAATATAAAATTTTATATGTTTTCAATAAAATGAGTATGAGTAACTGGATAGAGATAAGAGTTTCCAGCTGTTGAGTACAAAGTCAATGTTATTTATTCGTAGAAAGTACATTTATTTGTAGATAACAGTCTCAATTTCCAAAAAAAAACACTGACTTTCAGCAACAACGCTTCATTACACGTTAATCACTATCGTATTCTAAAAGATTGTTATTGCTATAATGTTATTTTGTAATTTACGTCGTTTTGGTATTAAATTGGTCTCGCTATCTATGCACGTTTTATCTAGTAATCTCTTAATCCGAGTCATGCTTAATGCTGCATATCGCTTCTGGGAAAATGTAATCAGCGTTACAGTATGACGTAAACTCCGCTTTTGAATCCGCCTGGATGTATTTTATATATATTTATCCACTATTAAAGTTCTAAAAAAACTTTTGAATGAAGCATAACTTTGTACACAACGTAGGGTCCTAACCACTAGACGATCACGGCCAAGCTCAAGACCGAACGGGATGGCGGCGCACTGAGAAGCCCTCTGCCCCATCTAGGGTACATAGGAACATAAGTCGAGTAAGCCATAACTTTGTACAGGGTTTTTTTTAATACAACGCCGATGGCAAACAAGCTTACGGTCCACCTGATGGTAAGCGGCCACCGCAACTCCAAAGGAGTCACGTACGCGTTGCCGACCCTTTATAAAATTTGAGGATGCACTGCGGGTGCGGATGTAAAGAGATAGAGAATATTTAGAAGCCTTCGAAATGTAGTGTTGGCGAAGAATGGAAAAAAATAGCTGGACGGAAGAAGTGCTGAGGAGAGTGGGGAAGAAAAGGAAACTGTTGGAAATTATAGAAAATGGAAGAGGGAAAATGATTGGTCATCTTATACGACACCACGATTTTATAAAGAACAACATAGAAGGAAAGCGAGGAATGGGGAGACCCAGGATAAGCTACTTGCAACAAATAAAAGGAAAATTTGCAGTCGTGTCGTATAAGGAGGTCAAGGAGGCGGCGCTAGATAAAGTCAGACGGAGAGAGCTACACCGACAAGAGTTTAACTTTATAATTTATAATGGAAGTTCTGAAAACATCGGTTCTTCTTTCTCTCGGCTATTGGCTATTAATTGCATTGCATTTGCAATTGCATTTTGCACGCAATATTAATGACTTTTAATATAGCGTGCAAAATGCCACAATTTAAGCTGCGAATAACCACGTCTCTATATCAGGGACCGATACCGGTATTTTTAAAAAACCCTGAATTAGCCCAATATTTTGGATTATTTTTTGCTCTTTACGTAGGGCTGAATCATGTATTTAGGTAACAACGTCGTATTATTAGATTGTCCCATTAAAAACGAAATAATGAACCGGTTATCGTTTATTAGGGTTTTCTATGGAGAAAATACCGGTATCCGATCCCTGCTCTATATTAATGGGTCCTGCGGTGTAAAGTAAGTATTTTTTTAAATGAACTTCCCTCCAATCCTTTTTGCAGAAACTCACACATTGAAATAATATCTACGGTGAGGAACGGTTATTTGAAAATGTACCCTACACGATTTGGATAATTTCAGCAATTTACTAGTCTGCGGATACACCCCACGCATGTATAAATAGTTTATTATGCACGGCATGCGCCCGACCGAGACCGCTAGTCAGCCGGACGAGTGTCCCCCAGACGACAGTTTAAGAATGATTCACAGTAGACCGTTCCGTGTCCGGGCCGTTCCGTCTCCGGGCCGGCCCGTCTCCGAGCTTATTTGTGTGTCAATGTGCTAACCGTTCCGCGTTTCCGAGCCTCGGACGTAAGTAGATCAGCCGTCAAATGTTTGCATTATAAATACAAATACAAATACAAACATTTATTCTGCAAATAGGCCACAAGGGCACTTTTACATGTCAAAATATTAATTTACAATTTAAGGAATAATAATTTCGGGTTTAACAATTATAACAAAATTAATGTCATACAGTGAAGATAAACTTGCAAAGTTATCTATTACAAATATTAAGTTAGAGATGTATAAGGTCTCAAGATTAAACAAGGAGTGAAATTAATAAATTATCCCAGAGATGTACATGGTCTCTGAGCGTCAAAATTAAAATTAATTTAATATTGTTAGAGATGTATATGGTCTCTAAGTCACTGATAATAAAAACGAATCCACAACAGGATGATGACTCTCGTCAATCCCCTATAAAAAGACACTAGTATTGATAATAGAGCGACCGTTCCGTGTCCGGGCCGGCCCGTTTCCGAGCGTCACCGAGCCCGTCCGTGGCTGGGTGGCCGTTGATTTTCTGTCATAGAAAACGGGCCGGCCCGGACACGGAACGGTCTAGTGTGAATCATCCTTTATGTCACGCTACCCGCCCCGGACCATCCATAGCAGCAACCTACGTAGCCAGGGCACTGAGTGTGATATACAGTGCCTTGACTTCATACATCTTTCACTTGGCCATTTTCTATTTACTTGGGGTCGGCGCATATCTCATATCAGGAATTTATTACAGAGACTTATAGAGATTAATTTAAAGTAATAATAAATTGGCACAGACATATGTACATATTATAAATAAATAAATATTAGAGGACAATCTTACACCTAGATTTGTGTAAGATTGTCCCCATAGTAAGCTCAAGAAGGCTTGTGTTATGGGTACTAGACGACATATTTAATAGATATAAATACTTAAATACATAGAAAACATCCAAGACTCAGAAACAAATATTCATGCTCATCACACAAATATTTGCCCTGACCGGGATTCGAACCCAGGACCGTCAGCTTCACAGGCAGGTGCACTACCCACTAGGCTAAACCGGTCGTCAAAATATCAAATAATATTGTGGTCAATAGTTGCTTATAAGTATGTTTAGTTATAGGTGTCGACATAGTAAATAATTCTACTTGTATTGTGACCTAGTTGATAATTAAAGTAAAATTAGTTTTGTGAAATTTAAAATGCATGTACATGATTGTACTCAAAATAAAATTATTCAAATCAAACTTTGCTATACCCTAACAGGGTTGCACTGTTACTATTTATAGTACCTCACCTATTATGAAACTGTAATAGTGCTAAGAAAGAATAAACAATAAACAATCTCTTTCTTTCATTCATCTCTATCGCGTCATCTGAGCTAGTAGGCTCTTACTAGCTTTTTTTTACTTTTTTTTTCGTGGAATGCTGCATCGAGACAAACCTGTGGTTTAACGGTCCTGTTTAGCCAATTGTAATAATGTTCGTATGTTTTACTTTAATAAATAAAATAAATAATAAATAAAAATAACATAAGAAACGAAGTGCCTCTAAATGAGGTAATTCGGGACATTCGTGCCTTGTAACACCTGTTTTCATCAATAAGTGCAACGTACGTTTATAAGTATTTAATTCTGAGAATAAGTATCTAAATAGCGCTACCAGCTGAAGAACTGTTCCAACCCTGCTATGCAGTAATCAATCAGCGCAGGGCAAGGGTCAGAGGTGCGCACGCGCCGGGAAATGCCGCCGGCTCTGAACTTCCTCCAATGCAGTTTGCGTGCCGAGCACCAACGGGAAAGTTAAACTTAGCTTAACTTAACTCAGTACAACTTAGCTTAGTTTAACTTGTACAAATTAGTATGTCCATGGGCCATACTTTAAAAAAAAAAAAATAATAATAAATATTTGTGGACAATCTTACACAAATCAACCTAGTCCCAAACTAAGCAAAACTTGTACTATGGGTACTAGGCGACGATATACATACTTATATAGATAAATATATACTTAAATACATAGAAAACATCCAAGACTCAGGAACAAATATTCGTGTTCATCACACAAATAAATGCCCTGACCGGGATTCGAACCCGGGACCTCCAGCTTCGAAGGCAGGGTCACTACCAACTAGGCTAAAGCGGTCGTCGTTTTAAGGCGATTTTCCAGTAATATAACGTCGTCATAAATAACTATTGGTTAACTAAATCTATTTACTATTTACACTACCATCCCTAACTAATAGGATATTACAAATACAAGTTTCATATCGAATGTCCCAATTACTGAAGTATTTCCAGTACTATCAAACGTATCAACTGCCATAGTTACCTACATTGTACTAAGTCAAATTGATTCGCAACGTCAATATTATTCTCATGCCATTTCAATTATTCTCTAACTAAGATGTCAACCGACACTTTATTTCAGGCCACCCTAAATCTGTTTTGACATAATTCTGAATCGAAATTAGTTTCAAATATCGAATGATGTCGCTCATCGCTTGCCACACAAATAACAGTTAGCACGATTTATTCCTAACGGTCACATCTGCATCCGATTTGGGTATTATCCGAACCCATATAAACCTGAAATCTGAATGTCAACCTTCAGTTATTACAATACAGTTTAATTTCAGTTGAGCAACCTTGATGTGATCCTTCGTCATGCGTGGCCTAGGGTACATTCAGGCGAGTGTCATTTGTTTATGCCACGTTTATGCATTTATTCAAGTTGACTAAATACATGTTCAATGGCGAAAATACTAGAATTTGAATTTAATACGTGTGTATAATGTGTATGCGTGTGAGTTTGTTTGATAGTATTTTTGTCATGTGACTTTGAAATTCTAGTCTTTAACCACGTTGTACAATCATCGAAAGTATCTACGCATATTAAGAGTTCCAAAATCATTATAATATTGGAATAAGAGCGTTGAAATTTTCATTTGCGTGAACATGACAACATTATTATAGTCTCTACGAGTGTAACAGTTGTAGATACTCGTATAAAAACAATTGAACAATCGTCTGTGAAATTCTATGCAATACATGTACAACCCGCCGGCGGGGACGTCCACCGCGCGATCGCGACATCAGTGACACATATAGTCCCTATTCGTCCCGGTACCGCCGCACACTGGGTAGAGTCAGTCCGACCCAGGTCGGGCCTAGCTGAGTTTCTTGCTGGACTCTTCTCAGCTAGGCTAGGTTTAGTGAACCAGCGACAAAATTCCCAGTAGCTCGATTCCACTCACACTTCAGATTCGGTTGAAACCGCTCAACCAATCTCACTGGACCGCAAACTCTTAGAGTATTCCAGTGATCCAAACCACACGCGTGGTCATGCCGGAGGTTTTCCCCTGGATTTTCCCCAGGCTACTCTCCAACCGCGCACTCCTATCGCTTTATTGGGCCCGACCTATAAAACCACAGTCAGGTTCAAAAAAAAAAGTACAAACAAAATTAAACACGTACTTAACTCATCGACTTAAACAATATAATTAACTAAATGAAATAGATCAAAAAGTAAAAAGAAAAAAAGCAGGTAACACTGCAGAACAACATAATGTCAGATTATTCCCAACTCCTTAAAGGTGTCAAACCGTTCTTCGGTTTACAGTTACGCAAACTTACAGCTGCATTCCGACTTCGAGTTTTAGTGTTATTACTAACCGTAACTCCTGGTATTAAGGGTGATTATCGTTCGCTAGTTAGTTTCATCGTGTGAAAATATCCTGTAAGTGGCCATGTTCTATTTTCATTTTCAAATAACGGGCGTGGTTGTCCTCGAACCTCGTTTTGGGTCAAATGAATCATTTTCTAAACGGTTTTTGAATCCAGTTACAAGTTTGCAGTTTATGTTATAAATTATGGATCACATCTGTATATGTGATAATCCACATCGAAAGGGACCTTATGGCGGCAGGCGTTTACGTTACACCTATTCACTATTGTATTGGAACAGCGGCAATAAAGTCGTAAGTGCCGGACGCCATAAGGTTCCTTTCAATATGGATTATCACATTAGATATATTGTTTTCCATAGGATAATTTAATAAGCTGTTTTACAAAAGAAAATAATTCAATTAAATAAATAATGTTTGTTTTAAAACACGCAAATAATTTATATGCGCTACTATAAACAACACGTCGTTTATCTTTTAATAGGTTGGTTTTCTTTTAGGTTACTTTAGTCGACGAAAATATGATTAATAGCTTTGCTCCCCTAATTAAGTTTAATTTTGTCTTGTAATCAATTACGTACTTATGTACTTAATTTGTATTTGTCAGCCCTCAGCCGCACACTGAACTTACAACTACACAATACACATACCTACATAATAATTGTTGTTTTTTTTTTTGAACCTGACTGTGGCTTTATAAGCGATAGGAGTGCGCGGTTGGAGTGTAGCCTGGGGAAAATCCAGGGGAAAACCTCCGGCATGACCACGCGTGTGGTTTGGATCACCGGAATACTCTAAGAGATTGCGCTCCAGTGAGATTGGTTGAGCGGTTTCAACCGAATCTGAGGTGTGAGTGGAATCGAGCTACTGGGAGTTTTGTCGCTGGTTCACTAAACCTAGCTTAGCTGAGAAGAGTCCAGCAAGAAACTCAGCTAGGCCCGACCTGGGTCGGACCGACAATAACTGTTGTACTAAGTATTGTAATAGTTAACAAAGCACCAACACCATATCTTCACCAAAGCTTAAGTTAAACAAATATTTAAACAGATTTTGGTAATGGGAATGTACAAACAACTTCCAACGTATTAAGACTCTTAACCCAACCCTTTTGAACCTTTTTCAGAAAACCCTTTCATGAAACGTTTGATTAAGAGCCCTTATGTAAGTTTTAAGTTTTTCTGATTTCAAATTATGACAAAAGTATTGATAATAACAATAAAGTGATTAAAGGATACGATGACTTTATTGAAGTTTTAGATAGTAACATAGCCATTTTTTTTTATTTTATTGTGTGTATTAGAATTTAAGAGGAAAAATACAGTTTTCAGCTTGAAAATGGATTTGGAGTGAGGTTTGAAACGATATTTCTTAATAAAAAATCCAAAAATACATTTAAAATGTATGACATTAAGTCGCAACAGTCCTGTTCTAGATAGTCATCGTCATCATCATCCTAGCGTTATCCCGGTACAGTTGCATCCTAAAGGATGCCCGCGGTCCGCTACCTAATCCCAAGAGTTGGCGTAGACACTAGTTTTTACGGAAGCGACCTGTCCTAGATAGTAACATTGAGAAAATGTCAAGATATAATTATGTCAATTCAATCAGAAAATTGCGTAAATAGACGAGCGTTTTTAACTGATAAGAACTCTTAAAGCGAACTTCATTTAATTAGTGGGTCAATAAACCTACGACCCTTCTTTCCGTGTCATCGGGTTAAAATAAAAATTCCCACAAAAAGTGTTAAAACCGTATAAAGATTTCCGAGTATTTCTTTCAACCAAAAAATCAACGCAAGGAAAATGCACGATTTTTTCCTGAAATATTCGCGATGCGTAATAAACTTTCTGTGTCAATGCATCTTGATTCCAAGAAACATACATTTTGGAAGGAAATGAATCTTGGTTTATAGGATCCCGCCTGCCAAGATTTCAGCCGTCGTTGGCGGTGTGACGTCTTGAGCCGCGGGTACAGTTCGCCTGTCTCATGTACCTACTTTATTATAGTGTTGACGTTACTCTCATCAAAAAATATCCTATAAATTAATAAATAATAAATCTATACACATAATAAAGCTGTAGAGGTTCGAAAATCTGTACACTGTACGTGTTTCACTTGCTAATATATTTATATAAATAAGAAACTTTGTAAGGTTGTAACTTTGAGACGTAAAAACGTTTCAGTACATTTTGTGAGTCACTAAAAATTTAGTAGTTTATAACCTAACCTGCAGAATATATCTCTCAAGGGGAAGGAATAGTCAGTAGACGTTCACGAGAACGAAGTCGCGGGCAAAAGCTAGTAAATAAATATTTGTGGACAATTTACACAAATCGACCTAGTCCCAAACTAAGCAAAGCTTGTACTATGGGTACTGGGCAACGATATACATACTTACATAGATAAATATATACTTAAATACATAGAAAACATCCAAGACTCAGAAACAAATATTCGTGTTCATCACACTAATAAATGCCCTGATCGGGATTCGAACCCGGGACCTCCAGCTTCGTAGGCAGGGTCACTACCAACTAGGCTAAGGCGGTCGACAAATTAGATTTTCCATTCAGTATTTTTTCATTTTCTTTGTTTTGTACCAGGGAAACATAAAGGAAACGTGAAGAGGGGTGTAATTAATTAAATTATTTACAAGCAGTGGTGGAGATTCACGTGCGATCGGCAATTGAAGGACGTCGGTTTGTTTCCGGGATGAGCCATCGTCAGGCACAATGAATTTACTATGTTCAGAAATCAGAAAATCAGAAATCAGAGATATTTATTCGTGCAAAACACAAAAAGAACAAGAAAATAAATAAATAAATATTAGAGGACAATCTTACACAAATCGAACTAGCCCCACAATAAGCTCAAGAAGGCTTGTGTTATGGGTACTAGACGACGATATATTTAATAGATATAAATACTTAATACATAGAAAACATCCAAGACTCAGAAACAAATATTCATGCTCATCACACAAATATTTGCCCTGACCGGTATTCGAACCCAGGACCGTCAGCTTCACAGGCAGGTGCACTACCCAATAGGCTAAACCGGTCGTCAAACAAAAACAGAAGAACAAGGTATTGCACGAAATGGTTCTGTCTCAGCGTAGTGCTGGCGCGATTGCCAGCGCTGATCTTCCGACAGAACCATTAAGTGATTTCCCAGAAGGTAACACATTTAAATAAAAATAAACTAAAAATGAAATAATGAATTACATAATTAAACAAAGATAAATTATACACAAGAAGCTATAACTACAATTAAAAGAGCAGAGAAAAACAAGCGTAAGAAATAACAGAAAACAAAAATATAAATAATTTAAAAGAACTAGACTAATTCCACAGACTCGATGTTGTGTGTCGTGCTGTATTCAAACGTTTTCCTTGGCATGAACTGCAACCAAAATTATGATTAAAATGACTGATCACTTATTACAGGAATACATCGTCTACCGGTCCCTGGGATCCCCGTGCTGATAACAAAATATTGCTCTTGTTTATTTTTTTCGCCAGGAGACCACGGCTTAAATTTAAGGGAGGTAGGTATAAAGCTCAGAAATACCTAAAGCGAAAAAAAAAATGTTGATTTTAAACCAACAAACAACAATTAATAAAAAAATACAATTGTAGACAAGTCTCGACTTTCTGGAATCACGTTCTACCGCAAATGTTGATTTAATTAATCTGCTGACTTTTTTCCTACTTCAGCTGCCTTGTTCGGTTTGTATGTCATCTTTTGAACCGACATTTTAGAATTTTTTTAGCACTGTGAAGAAATATTTTTATTGGCTTCGTAACTTTCTTCCGTAACCTTGGCAACAACTTTGAAAGTCATGGATTTTAGGACCGAAGCCAAGCTAAAGAAAAATAAGTTTAATCTTGACTTGTGAAACTTCTTGATAAGTATGTTTTTATCAAAACATTGTTATCTTTCAGGCTTCTTTATGTAAGTAGATTTTTTTTTCGCGTAGGAGGTACATAAGAGGAGGTACTTGTTTTTTTTCTAATTACGTTTATTTATCTATATTTTATGTTTGTATCGTCACGAATAAATGTTTTTCTTTCTTTCTTTCTTTCTTTATAAGCCTATGGCCGGACCGGTGGTAAGATCCATAAACTATGGACGCAGATGGATGGATGGATGATCAATTGATCAAGATTTGAAGATCGCCATTGATTGAAAGCAAGAGACAATATAGGACCGTACCTGCTGTAACAGCCGCGCGGTAACCGGGACCTTTCTCACTCACTTAGGCTCGGTTGCACCAACATACGGTCACAGGCCGGTCATCGTCAAATATGGCGCCAGCAGCTGTCATCCCATAGAAACTTGTCAAACTTTCCATACAATCAGATTTCAGAGATCAGACGGCCCTTAGGGTGGGTTGCACCAAACCGTCTGTAATCGTAAGCGGTGTTCGTTAATATCTGAACGTTCACATGCAAAATAAAACATATGCTACGATGCAAAATTATTTTAAAACAATTAATAATTTCTGTGTGTCATCATATGACAACTTTTTCAGGGCTTCTCGTAGCGTAGATTTACATTTCATGTAGTTCAGTGAATATAAATCTAGCCGCGCATTAAGCCTGTTGTAAAGAAGAGGACCTAAGAAGTTGAAAAATCTGCAAGAGAACGCGTGCCTGTTATTAATATTTTTAGGGCAAACAATATCTTTTCGTCTTTTGCTGATGCTGTTTCAAAACTGTGTTTAGTATAAATAATTGTCGGACAGTTAAAACTTCTTCGTTAAAATCTGATTGTATGGAAAGTTTGACAAGTTTCTATGGGACGGCAGCTGCCGGCACCATATTTGCCGATGACCGGCCTGTGATCGTATGTTGGTGCAACCGACCCTTAGAAGACGACGGCTCATATCACTGAGTACCTAACTAGTGGTGTTATTATGGCCGCCATCTACTGTGAGATGGATGTAGGTACTTCCCACGTTCTCCTGCTTTGATATGAGCCAGATGACATTTCGCTGTGCCCTACCTCTCTAAAACCTCTTTAATACTCTATGATCCAGACGTACGGCTGGATACCATCCTTACTTGGTCGAAATTCCTTTTATTCGAACCAAGCGCTTTGCATCATCTTTTATAATGCGCACTTCTAAGGTTTGGAATTCTCTGCCGGCGTTTGTGTTTCCGAGCTCATATAACCTAGACCTTTTTAAGGCACGAGTGAATAGGCACCTTCTGGGTGAGCTCGCTTCATCGTCGGCCTCATCTTTGCCCCCTGGCTGGATGATGGCCAAGAGCGATCCCATTTTTAATAAAAAAAAAAAAGATTTGGCTCAGTAGGTATTATCTATTTCTGCCGACCACCTCCATGTTCAATAAACCGGTTTATTTCGTTCCCTATACACGGCTACATCTGCTCAATGGAGTCACTAATTTATGTGACACTTCCTCGCGTCTGCGCAGTGCCAGACATTGCGGCGGATATTCGACTTACATCTAAATGTTTTGAAGTTTGTGTGTTGTGTTAGCCTAATAGCAAAAGAGAGGTAGACAAGAAAATTACCAGAATCCCCGAAATTGTTTTAGACCTGTGTATGTTTTTCGGGTTCCGTACCAAAATGGTAAAAAAGGAACCCTTATGGTTTCACTTTGTCTGTCTGTCTGTCTGTCTGTCTCTCTGTCACATCGCTAAATATGTCATTAATCATACTATCGATTTCTCTATCGACTTCATACAATAATAAAAACGAATCCACAACAAAAAAAAATTGAAATTTGGATCAGTTATAAAGAAGGGTAATATAGATGGACATGTCTTTTTTAATACGTTTTTTTTAATTTCTGTGAAAAATAACAGATACTATGTGTTTAAAAATTTGAAAGTCTAGTAAATATGTTAAGTGGGATATCATATTAAAGGATTTGACTCGCACATTCTGAAATATTTTTTTAATTTTTTAACGTTCAGTCGTTTTCGATTTATAAGGGAAGAAGAAGAAGAATCTCCGAAGTTTACCAGGGAAAAAATATGAAATGAAACTAAGGTGTAATTGGATGAGTGTAATGATTAAAAAATTCGTCACCACAAGGGATACTCACGGTAGTTCAGTTATTGGACGGATTCCAGAGGTCGTGGGTACCACCTGTGGCGATGAATCTTTCAATATTTCATTTGGATTGAAAATTATATGCTTACGTCAGATGTGAACGGAAAAAAAGGGTGCTGGAGGGGAGGGGCGTGTAGTTTAAGCTTGGTTTTACTTTACACAGAAAAAAAAACATTTGTCAAATCAAGAAATTGAATATTGTTACTGAGTTTTACCAAATATATTCGTGGAGTAAGAATGTATATTTCAATTAACAAGTTCAGGTTTATTCAATGTATAAAATTAAATTATCTTAAACAAAAACATACTCTGAATCTTCTACAACAATCTTAACAATATCGTATTTTACATTTGAGACAATATTGTGTTCCTTACATGGAAGACAACATTGTCTTGGATCAACAATAATTGCATTGATTTAATAATAGTTATTTGTTATACAAGGGTGCAAAGTTATATTTTAACCGCGAGTGTGGAATTGAAACACGAGCTAGCGAATGGATTCTAGGATTGAACCACGAGCTAGCGAATGAATCCTGAGCGAAGCGATTCAAAAATAGAATCCTGAGCGTAGCGAGTGTTGCAACACACGAGACGTAAAATAACTTTGCAGCCGTGTGTAACACAAACCTTTTCACTTCACTAGAGCAAGGAATTTTTTTCGTCCTCCTCGTCCCAACGTTGACAGTTGCGTCCTAAATATTAGTTTTTTAACACAACAGCACAATATAAAATTATTGTTACTGGACTGTCTGGACTGGCCTTTACATGTTATTATGTTTAAAAAAGTTACAAATAGCACGTTCGGATTTCAAACATTCTTTGCACTCTTGTGGATAAATGCAGTTTTGTTATCTGTTTTTAAAGAATAAAAAAGGGCTTTCCGAGCTAGTGAGGTGAAAATGTTTTTTTTTCTGTGTAGACGGACCTAGGTTATTATTTTGAGTGCCCAATTGGTATCTAAAACTATAACTAAACTAACGGAGTTTTTTTTAAACATTGCGTGCCTGCGTGTCAAATGCTAATTCTGAATATATGAATACATTAACGAGTTTTAACATGTTTATCTTGTTTTCATAATATCAAGTCGTTTCTTTGAATGAAATAACAAAACTAGTTACAAACATGTTTTCAATATGTCGAGAAGTTTATTAATGAGGTGCAAAATTTAACATTGTTATAAGTTTGTATTGTTTTAAGGTCGTCGGCCTCTAAAACAATATCAAAATGAACAAATACGCACATGTACAGTGCCGTATTGTGTGAATCAATTATTCAAAATAATTAAAACATGATACATTCCAAATAAGTAACTGTTTCCATGGTTTTTGAATAAAAATAAGAAGATATCTCTTGTCTTCCCGGGTGCTAAACACGTGTGAACGCTAAACCTCCACAATTTCGGGTCAGAGGACCTGTGAAACGAAAAAGCCATTGTTGTAGATCGTTATTAGCGCTGTAAAATATATATTGGATATACCCAAAGGGTAAAGACCCGATTAATGACCAACGGCGTAAAGCATAGAATATGTTAAATGTCGAATCAAATTTCACGCCTTCTGAACACTACCTTAACTTTTTGTTAGTCTATAATCTGTGGTATTGCGCTAACCGCTTTCCCGTGTACCAAGTTTTCTTTTAATTAATCTTTCCATAAATAGAAAACCATATTTCATTATTAATTCATCAGAATAAAGGTAGATGGGCAGGATATTCAATATGTCGACGAGTGTATCTACTTGGGCCAGATAGCATCCTTCGATAACAGGCAGTCTAAATAAATCGATCGACGCATCGAAAACGCCTGGATGAGCTTCTGGTCCATGAAGGCGCTAATGAAGGGCAACCTTCCTTTGACACTGAAGCGCAAGCTCGTTGACGTGTGCATTCTGCCTATCCTAACCTATCGCGCCCAAACTTGGTCATTAGTCGAACCCCAAAAGTACCGACTCAAGGTTTGCCAGCGAGCAATGGAACGCAGCATAGTTGGAGTCTGTAACTGACCGGATCGGAGCTGCGTTCACTGGTATCGTAGATGAGGGTGTTAAGGCCGCAAAGCTGAAGTGGGACTGGGCTGGGCATGTCTGTCTAATGCACCCGGAGCGTTGGGCCAAAGTAGCCACCGAATGGATCCCACAAGATGGCTCCCGAACCAGAGGCAGACCGAAAAGGAGATGGCGGGACGAACTTGATGCATTTTGTACGGATTGGCGAGAGCTGGCACACGACCGAGACGAGTGGTGAAGAAGGGGGGAGGCCTTTGCCCAGCAGTGGGACACTATATAGGCTATTAAACAAATATATATATACCCGACCCTGGGGTCACCGACATAGCCTTCAAAATTGCGAGACTTAAGTGGCAGTGGGCAGGGCACATTGCTCGCAGGACTGACGGTCGATGGGGCCAGAAACTGCTTGAGTGGCGTCCACGCACCGGAAGACGAGCTGTCGGTAGGCCTCCGACAAGGTGGAGTGATGACCTGGTGGAGGTCGCGGGAATCCGGTGGAAACGAACGGCACAGGACCGGTCTAAATGGCGAGCCTTGGGGGAGGCCTATGTTCAGCAGTGGACGTCTTTCGGCTGAAATGATGATGATGATGATGATATATACCCAAAACATTCAGCTTCGGTTGTTCACATTCTCCACCCTTAGACGTTTATCACCCAACTTTGTATAATGTTTAAAACTAAACAGCGAAATTCGCAAGTAACGCCGCGTGCGCATAAATACATGAACGCCGAGCGGTCACCTGACTTGTGGTTGTGGATCTATATCGGTGAGAGTGTGAGGTCGGCCGCCGCCGCGCCGCGCCGTCTCATGTTGTCAGGCCCTGCTCGATATAAATAAATGTGACATAAATGGTCGTGTACGGACCCTGATTAGTACAACCCCGCGTTTTCTGTATTGTTAGCATCATTTAGTTAGAAGTAGCCCATATCCGCTTTAGCCTAGTTGGTAGTGACCCTGCCTTTGAAGCTGGAGGTCCCGGGTTCGAATCCCGGTCAGGGCATGTATTTGTGTGATGAACACGAGTATTTGTTCCTGAGTCTTGGATGTTTTCTATGTATATAAGTATCTATTTATCTATATAAGTATGTATATCGTCACTTGGTACCCATAGTACAAGCTTTGCTTAGTTTGGGACTAGGTTGATTTGTGTAAGATTGTCCAAAAAAATATTAAAAGTAAAAAGTATTAAAAGTAAATCGAACGTGTCTGCGATACTGTGAGAGGATTACACGAAGTATTCTGTAAGAAACTAAAAACTTTTCATATTATTCAATTGACGAATTTATGACAGACGTTACATGAACTAAGACTGATTTTTAGTAATAATTAGTTATCTTGTCTTATCTTATCTTTTCTCTTATCTTTTAACATGTTTTAGTTCAATAAGTTTGATGCATAGTTCTATTTATTTTAAATTTGAATATAATTAATTGTGTCTTATTATTTATGAAACAACCCTTGACATTTTTAAATTTTATTTTTGTTATTAATTTAATTTGAATATTAATTCTAACTGACATCGAAATTTAGTCTGTAAGATATCTTTGCTATGCCCTACCAGGGTATCAATACCTCTTACTTTGCAAATAACATCTGTGTAAATGTCATGTATTTCATTATGCAAATAAATTATTATGATTATGTTGATGGACGAGAGTTAAATTGATTGTTATTTGAATTTCCTAGTGTGAATTATCTGTTTTATACCTGCATTTGACACTGCTTTGGTTTCGACTGGAATGCTTTATATATTTTTTGCAATAAATAAAATAAAAAACGGATATAATTTGATAAACAACAAAACGCAGTCATACCCGTATAATTGAAAAAATAATAGTCGAAAAGTGTTTGACCAATTGTTTGAATGACTATATCTTGGTTGGGGTTAACTCTAAGCCATGTCTGTTGGTACATTGGTGTTAACCCTAAGTATCTCCTAAACAATAACGGCATTAGAAACGACGCCACTACAGTAGAAACTTTTCCACGCCATCTTAAAATACACCCAACTTTCATCTGGATCATTTAAACGGCAGTTATGTGAGACAGTCCACTTCATCACATAACACAAATCTAATCGAATGACACCTCTTTTGATCTCACTCCACACAATGATTTACGAACCATATCTCTTGTGTTGTGTTAAAAAAATACTATTTCTAAACTGATTAAACGCTCGTTAAGCTGTAAAAGTGTTGGGACTATTTTCTGATCTCATAAACTTGTTTTTCCGCGTTGTTAGAGATGATAGACGGTTTAAGGGTCCTTATCAGTTAAAAACGCTCATCTATTTACGCCATTTTCTGTTTGAATTGACACGCATCTAGACATTTTCTCAATGTTACTATCTAGAACAGGACTAATGCGACCTTATGTCATAAACTTTAAATGTATTTTTTGTATTTTTCATTAAGAAATATCGTTTCAAACATCACTCCAAATCGACCATTTTCAAGCTAAAAACTTGTTTATTCCACTTAAATTCTACTACACACAATAAAATCAAAAAAATAGCTATGTTACTATCTAAAACTTTAACAAAATTATCGCAGAGTAATAACTTTATTGGTATTATCAATACTTTTGTCATAATTTGAAATCAAAACATTTTATAACTTATACGGCCTCTTAAGCTATTAATAATGGCTTTGAAAAATATAAAAGTGATGCATTTGCTTTTTGCCTTCATATCATGTGTCGCTATGTTCGCACGTAGGCACCCCTAGAAACATAAATTGTTTCATTTTCTAAAATTTTTACCTTCCATAAAACAGCCTTTACAGCGTGTCTAATGTGTACACTAGTTATCGATGATAATTATAAAATGTGATTATCCATATAGAAAGGGACCTTATGGCGGCCGGCACTTACGCCTTTATTGCCGCTGTTCCAATACAATAGTGAATAGGTGCAACGTAAGCGCCTGCCGCCATAAGGTCCCTTTCGATGTGGATTATCACAAATGCAGCAGTTATAAAATGTATGACTACAGTTAATATTAAAAAATATGACCTCAAATCTCAGTTTGATTTCCGCACAAAACACACAGGTCATTTGTCTAAGTAATAAAACTGTTTTAGCGTGATACCCCAGAGTACATTGGCTATCGAAAAATATTAGTAATTCATACACATTTGAGCAATCATCACGTCGTTTGTCAAAATTGACAAACGACTTCCTAGTGACACCATTCGTGGTTTTTGAAACGTAGCGTTATGTTAAAATATTGATAAGCATATTTTTTTTTGGGCATGTTTTTTATTTTTCCCTTGGGGGGATTTGCCATAGTCGCCACGCTTGGCAAGCGGGTTGGCGACCGCAGTTTGATGGTGGTAATGATCGAAGGATGCTGCTGCCCACCCTCCGATTTTCCCTTATTCGCCTCCTACGAAACCCACGGGAAGAGATGGGGTGGCGCAATTCTTACCCGGCAACCACACGGGTCACCGACCGACAGGACCGGTCTAAATGGCGAGCCTTGGGGGAGGCCTATGTTCAGCAGTGGACGTCTTTCGGCTGAAATGATGATGATGATTGATAAGCATAATTACTTTATAGGTCGCTGAAAATACTTCCTTAATTCTTAAAAATGCATAAGGAAAGTTCGACGACTTTTGGTTCTATTTCGGAAGCGTTGCTGACGTACTTCGATTGGATTCAAAATATTGAAATCCTATTGGTCTCTCGTTTGAAAGTCTCAAAATAAACGCACTTCCAAGAGAAAGCCTCACTCACTTATATTCAAACCGTGATTTATCGAAATCTTAAGGCCAACGAGAAATATCGCGTTTTTTGAAACGCTGTTCTGCCTAGACGAGGATATATTTTCAGATATATAATTCTTGACTATTAGACTGTGTTTCTGACTATATCCGAAACATGATTACTTAAAAAAAATTCTATAGAAAAAAATCCAAAGTTGAGTCGTTATTTTCCGTTTTTCACTCAGCCTACTAAAACATCGCATTATTAAACGACACAATTAAATTAAAACCATGGTATTTTATCTCATCTAAACAATGTCAAGAGGAAATTTAATAAAACTGCACACAGATATTTATCGAGATTTGTCTAAAAATGCCATTCCCGAAGTGTTGCATCCCGTTTTGTCGTGCGCGAAAGATATAAGCGTGTCTTTTTCACGGGGGGCGTGGCTGACCGAATCGAGGCATCCCCTTAAGCACTTGGATACGTCGAGGATTGAACGAACTCGGTATAGCTACGTTACTTGAAATGGCTAATAATTAGGGGAATCTACAAGTATTTGTAGTTGTTTGTCTTCTTTACAACAGTATTAATCAGTTATAATGCGTCCTGAAAAACGCTCTGAACGTGTTTATTTACCAGCCCTCTGTCCTATATCTGAGCTCGTGAGCTCGTGGCATGAATTGTTAGGCTCGCTATCCCGTTTCTGCCTAAAAATTTCCTAAGACCGCGAAGTCCCAACCTTTTGGCAGTCCCAATTACACGCACTGTGACGCATAGAAGCTCGCCAGCTGTGCGCGCTCTGCGACTGCTGAACTCGCTTCTGTCATGGGCACCAAAATGTGATATGTTTGAAAGTCGATGGACGGTTGTGTATCGAATATGTCTGCGGTACTGTGAGATGATGGATGAGAGTTGATTGATATTTGAATTTTCCTATTGTGAATTATGTGTTTTATAACCTAAATTATACAGTGCCTTGGTTTCGACTGTAATGCTGTATATGTTTTGTTTGCAATAAATAAATAAAATATCCAGTGAGCCCGCACCGTTATCAGCCACGAGTAATCTGGGGCGATACGAGTAATTTTTTCATTTGATTATTGGGTTATTCATCACGCAAATAAAAATATTTTGTGTATTTTGTTGTATCATCGCGAACAGGGGTTATTGAGCCACTAGCCTATCTTCGCAATTTGGACGTATATCACAAATCGGGACTGACACATCATTGAGTAACATCGACCATTCATTAAACGGCTAAATTAAGGGCAATGGCTACTGGCGACCACTTTAGCCTAGTTGGTAGTGACCTTGCCTTCGAAGCTGGAGGTTCCGGGTTCGAATCCCGGTCAGGGCATGTATTTGTGTGACGAACACGAATATCGAACCACAAACGAAGTTTTCCCTCTCTGTCTCACTTATGTCCGAACGTGCAAGTGCGACAGAGAGCGAAAACTTCGTTTGCTGTTCGCGGTAGCGCCCCTGGTTCGCGACTTTAGAGTCATGATCTTTTTCTATCCGACTTCAAAATACGGGTCACAATTCGTCGGAAACTTTTTATTTTTTTGTAAATAACGAGCAGCAAAATAAATACAACCCTTGTCCTACTGGAAAGTCCATCGTAGATGAATAGTTTAGGAAAGTACCCAATAAATAAAAACTTACAAACGTAATTATTTACGTGTATGTATCAGTTTGTTAGAGAAAAGATCAAAAGCAAAGAAAAGTATCAGCATTGATCTTGTCATGCCAAATTTCAACTCAATCGGAGACCAGCAAGTAGCTGAAAAAACGTCGGCCCCTGCAACCTCGGCGACAGCCCGTCTCGCCATCACGGACTGCGATGCGAGTAAATAACCGAATTAACGTCAAAATTTGTCACCCACTAAATAACCGTCTAAATTAACCGTACGTAAACCCCTTACACACCTCCTTATAAGATACCAGCGTACATTACCGATGAAAAACAACGTAACATTCCAAATTATTCGCTGTGTCCATTCAGTGAAGGCCTAAAGAGTTGTTTCACAGTTTTCGAGTTTTTTAGTAAGTTGGTAATGTAGTCGTCTTCGTAGAATCGTTTGGCGGTGCGCCAGGTTGTAATGTTGTCGGAAAAAAGTAAATAATGGAGTGTAGCGAGGCGACGATGTAAACGCGAGTTGTTGGAACACTGTAGTCATGCTGTTTTTTCCTCTTGTCCGAGGAAAGTATTGTATGCTTTCTTGGAAAATTGAATAAACTATATTTAACGTAAAACATTGGACACTGGCCCGGTAGTCTTTAAAATTTTAATTCACATGAATAGATTTTTTTTTTGACCTGGCTGTGGCTTTATAGGCCGGGCCCCCATAAAGCGATAGGAGTGCGCAGTTGGAGAGTAGCCTGGGGAAAATCCAGGGGAAAACTTCCGGCACGACCACGCGTGTGGTTTGGAACACTGGAATACTCTAAGAGTTTGCGCTCCAGTGAGATTGGTTGAACGGTTTCAACCGAATCTGAGGTGTGAGTGGAATCGAGCTACTGGGAGTTAATCACATGAATAGAGTCGAACAACAGCAACAAAAGAAGCATCTTTCGTCAGACGTCGGTTATCTCGAACATAACTTATTTTATTCCTATACCTAACGACACAATTCTGGTAAGAGTGGTAAGTCAATATTACATTCGACCATAAATCCACAACCAACGTAAAAGTAAAGGAAACTTCCAAAACGAATGTAAATAAATCAAGGGAACAAAAACGACGAACGAAGCGAAAGATGAAATAAATCAGTCGCTGGAGTTGGTCAATATATAGTTAGGGTTTCATCTATTGTGGCTTTAAACGTCAACATATAATGGTTATATATAATGGTTTCTGTTATACGAGCGGTAGGATAAAAAAAAATGATTCAACGCCCCTCTGCCACTAGACATTGTGTCAATGTGTGCGATGAATTGCGTCTTTATTGCGTAGATACGTCAGATATATTATCAGTGACTTAGAGACCATGTACATCTCTAACAATATTAAATTAATTTTAATTTTGACGCTCAGAGACCATGTATATCTCTGGGATATTATATTAATTTCATTATACTCCTTGTTTAATCTTGAGACCTTATACATCTCTAACTTTACTGATGTTGTAATATTTGTAATAGATAACTTTGCAAGTTTATCTCCACTGTATGACATTAATTTTGTTATAATTGTAAACTCGTAATTATTATTCCTTCTTGAACTGTAAATTAATATTTTGACATGAAAAATGTATTACTTATTATAGTCAGACTTTCTTAAATTGTGAATTAATATTTTGACATGTAAAAGTGCCCTTGTGGCCTATTTGCAGAATAAATGTTTCATTTTGGTTTTGAGATATGAAGGGATAACACTGGAGAGGCGTTCTGTAAACTTTTGGCTATTAGACTAAAACAAATTACGGTGCCTTTCAAACCAGTTTTTAGACAAATCAAATATTTGTATGGAGCCAACTACAATTAGAGCAACACAAAAAACGAAACGAGAAGCAAAGTATAGCGTAGCTGACGAGCACTGAAAACGCTCCATAGTAATAGGCAGTGAAATGTGACGTCACAGTTCTATGGCCTACGGTATTACGCTGTATGAAAAAACGAGTAATTTGCCAATTTAATTTGGAGGTGAATTATTGCGTTTATGGATATAGTTGCCATATAATTTATTTTTTATTGAAACATAAGAATTCTATTAGTAACGACTATTAAAGGAAACGCCATTTTTGCGAAATGAAATATGAAATATATTTATTTACCATAATACATTATGCAAATACATTTTACTTTATGACGTTATTACATGCAAGGGAAAGAACAGCAATGACGTATCTTTTTATGGTTTTGATTAATTTGTCTAATTTACTATTTATTGTGATAATGTGATGGTTATATAGATATGAATATCTATACAACCACACCATGTTATAAATTGTAACTGTGTCAAATACCCAACTGTTTACTCAATTAAAATAAGCTTGCATTATAGAAAAATGAAAAAGGGTCGAGAGAGAAGAGTATGGAATTATGATATAATGTATCCGTCTTAATAGTTTTCAAGTATTTAAATAATACCTATTTTGCACTCCCCTAACCGTCACAGCTAGCATCGGAATCCTTGGTGTCGACATCTCGAGTGAAGTCCAGTTCCGTGGATATTTAGAGGGTAAGGCTAAATTAGCCTCGAAGAAGCTCGGCGTGTTCAACAGATCGAGGCAGTATGTCACTCCGGCCCACCGCCAACAGCTGTACAAGGCGCAGGTTCGCCCACATATGGAATACTGCTCTCATCTGTGGGCAGGGGCACCCCAGTACCAGCTTCTCCCTCTGGATCGCATTCAACGAAGAGCAGCTCGAATCGTCGGCTGCCAGCGTATTTCTGATCGGCTCGACTCCTTGGCATTGCGTAGAGATGTAGCCTCACTCTGCATTTTCTATCGCTTGTATCACGGGGAGTGCTCGGAAGAATTGTTTGGAATGATCCCTGCCGCATCTTTTCGTCATCGTCCTACGCGTCAGCATTTCCATCCTCACCACTTAGATGGTTGGCAGTCCGAAACTGTACGTTTCTCAAGAAATTTCCTTCCTCGCACAACCAAACTATGGAATGAACTGTCGCCTGCGGTATTTCCGGACCGATATGACCTTCAAACCTTCAACAAAAGAGCGTATTCCCTTCTGAAAGGCCGGCAACGCACTTGCGACTCCTCTGGCGTTGCAGGTGTTTATGGGCATCGGTAATTGCTTACCATCAGGCGACCCGTCAGCTTGTTTGCCCCATATAACATTAAAAAAAAATTGAGCAAACTTTAGTGATGTTTTAAAATAAAATATAAGTAAGCGGTAGGCGTTTTCTTTGTTTTCACTTTCCAGTGATTTATAGATTAGATAAAAGGAGGTAAGTCATGTAAAACATATTAAAAAAAAACTTTTTCGAGTCGTAAGGTAAGTGCGCACGTCGCGTCTACCACTTCCTTTATCGGGGAGATGTATTAACTGATAATTACATGATAAAAAACTTAAATTGATTGATCAGTTTTACATCGATTGCTCAATTTAACATGTTTTTATTTAATGGAGCACGAACGTTAAGTGATCAAGAATTAGTTAAAATTATGTGCAACAACCAATTTATTATCCTAGGTTTTTAATTAAAAGTAACCGTAAGTAAAATAATCACTACATAGTATCAAACAAAGTCGCTATCTCTGTCCCTATATCCCTATGTATGCTTAAATCTTTAAAACTACGCAACGGATTTTGATGCGGTCTTTTAATAGATAGAGTGATTGAAGAGGAAGGTTTATATGTATAATAACATCCATTAAAAATAAACAATAAGCGAAAAAAATAAACAATAACATTCTTTTGTAACGATCCCTGGGATCCCAGGGACTGGTATACGACGGGCTACTAATAATCAAAGCAACTGCTTTGTATGTAACATCAATAATCCTCCGTTGGGGTGTAATTGGTAGGGGAATTGCACCATGTGAGTTGACTACTTTTCTGTGGTCACCAAACAGCGTCCATTATTTGATCTCTGTGTAGGCATGTGTAGATATGTCTGATTGTCTGTGTGTCTACGTGTGTGTCTATATATTTTACTAGTCTAAATCATTTAAAGAGGATTTTTCAGAATTTTTCCATACAAAAAACGTTTCCCACCCCCTAATCCTGAACTCATTTGCATGATTTTTGGAAATGTAGAAATCTATTTATTTATTCGGAGGACCAGCAGCTGCTAACTAACGTGCCTTTACCATGAGTTTGCATGACCGTACTCGCTAGCGACTGCGTAAACGATTTAGTATGCTGATTTTTAATTCTATTGCGTAACCGCCAGAAGCGCTGTACTTTTGCCCATACAAATTTTACGCAGTAGCTAGCGAGTACGGTCTTGTAAATTCATGGTTAAAGCCACACCACACCAGTACACACCAGTACAACACAATAGCAAAGAACAGATGGTGATTAGCACTCTATACACTGCATCATATAAGCCAAATAAAGCAGTAGTCAAAAAAAAGACAAATACAGTTATATATGAAAAGTAAATTACACTCCGTCTAAAACACGCTCATTCAAATAAATTCTCCGTCAGGTTACGCCGCGGTTTGGATGTTACTATTAAGGCCGGATTTTATAAAGATCCGTAAGATCAAATATCGGATCAAATTTCAGTAACTCAGTACATTTTTTGACATAACAAACCGACATAAGGTCTAACGGATTTTTATAAAACCGAGCCTTAAGATATAAATGTCCAACCAACTCCTTCGTTACGCTATTAAGGCTTTTACCGACTCGTATCAAGAAGCTATTTTGTCTGTAGTTACGCGAAGCAAGAGGAATTGAGAGCGGGAGAAAACACCTTTTGGATCTGGATGGAGTATTGAATGAAAATTCAGCCAGTAAGTCTGGGCAATCGACATTGCCGTTAGTAATGTTTAGCATGTAAGTACCTAGATAATATCTGTAATATCACGGCGTTTACACAAAGATGAGGTGGTGTTTCCTGCAGGTTGATGTAATTAGAGGATCTGTAACAGGTGTTCATTTTCAAACAAAGGTACTTGATGAATCTTTTTTGGATGCGTTCTAATCTGTCAATATAAATGCGGTAGCGAGGATTCCATATTAGTGATGCATAAATAATGTTACTAACATATTTAGATGGCTGAGTAAAAAATAAAGAGTGTTTCTTTCGCCAACAAACTGTGATGCAGTTTGGCGAAGTTATAGTGTAAACGAATGTAAACTTTTTTTGTAAGAAATAAATTAAAAAAAATATATATATACGAGTTTACTACTAAAATAAGTACAGTATAGATTTTTAATAGTTTTGGCATGTATAAAATATAGAGAATGATAAACCCTAATATTTTGGAAGCGTTAGATATAATAGTATTAATGTGAGCATTAAATACTACTAATACTAGGTTTATACGTTTTGATTTCTTGGAAAAATTATCTACAAGTGAAAATATGGACCGTTGAAGATTCGTTTTTTTGGGTCGAAAACTTCCTGCTGGTTTTTTACGATTATTATTTTTTTTATGTTATAGGGGGCAAACGAGCAGACGGATCGCCTGATGGTAAGCAATTACCGTCGCCCATAAACACCTGCAACACCAGAGGAGTCGCAAGTGCGTTGCCGGCCTTTCAGAAGGGAATACGCTCATAAACGAGAAAGAATTTAACGAACCGATCAAGTCCTAAACTGTCTTTTGATAAAGGTTTAAGGGGTGGATAACATTGCCGCCCGAAGGACTAATCCTGCGAGAAACTAGGCAACGACTCTCTCTATCGCACGATGCGAGCACAAGACCCCGACGGTTGAAACAGAAACAATATTCCGATTTGCCCGTTCTCGCCCCGCACGATAAGCTCACGATATATTTCTAAGTAAGTTCTTTTTGGTAAGTAGTGAAATCATTAGATAAATACAGGTACAGTTAACTGTTGTGTAAAGTAAATATTTATTATAATCCATATTGAAAGGGACCTTATGGCGGCCGGCACTTACGCCTTTATTGCCGCTGTTCCAATACAATAGTGAATAGGTGCAACGTAAGCGCCTGCCGCCATAAGGTCCCTTTCTATGTGGATTATCACATTTGGCGGCGACAGTCACTGTATACATTTATATACCTGCACAAACGTGTATACGTGTCTTTAACGTACAAGTAGGATACACTATAATACCTATACGTGCCCCTGTAATAGCTCATTGTAATGTATACTATATAATAGCAATAATATTGACAACTTCAGCGATATCAGCTGGCAAGAGTTTACTCAAACAACTGAAACTCGGTCAAAACAATACGCTGTCTCGGTTCTGTGTGAATAAGGGGCCCGTCACACCAGTCCTGTAACGAATCCTACAATTAACTGTTTACGTACATGCAAATCCCCAGGTGTTTTTCCTAAGAAGCGAGCACTTTAGTCTTAATAGCTACTTAACATCGATTTGTAAGTATCACACTAGCTCACGCATAGCCACGATTTATTTCCGAAAAACGAAGATTGACGTGGGATATTTAAAAAATAGAAGCAGTGTATCCAGTGCAACGCTGAGCAGTGCAACGTTGAGCAGTGCAACGCTGAGCAGTGCAAAGCTGAGCAGTGCAACGCTGAGCTGTGCAACGCTGAGCAGTGCAACGCTGAGCAGTGCAACGCTGAGCAGTGCAACTCTGAGCTGTGCAACGCTGAGCAGTGCAACGCTGAGCAGTGCAACGCTGAGCAGTGCAACGCTGAGCAGTGCAACGCTGAGCAGTGCAACGCTGAGCAGTGCAACGCTGAGCAGTGCAACGCTGAGCAGTGCAACGCTGAGCAGTGCAACGCTGAGCAGTGCAACGCTGAGCAGTGCAACGCTGAACAGTGCAAGGCTGAGCAGTGCAAGGCTGAGCAGTGCAAGGCTGAGCAGTGCAAGGCTGAGCAGTGCAACACTGAGCAGTGCAAGGCTGAGCAGTGCAATGCTAAGCTGTGCAACGCTGAGCAGTGCAACGCTGCAAACTAAACGTTTTATTGTAATATTGAATCTGAACGTTCAATATTACAATGAAACGTTCTTTTTACTTTGGCGTTGATTACCGAAAACACTTGTAGGAACTTCATACGGTAAGATATCTGTATAAGTTAAATACTTCCCTTAATCACCAAATACAATTAATAATGGTTTCTGTCGTGGGTAGGATATTTTGGGATGACATATCGATTCAGCACATGACCGCCACGTTGGGGCAAGGATTGCAGACCGTTTGTTGATACTCTCGTAGCACTTCGTATAATATTAGTTACTTATTCTGTGCTCTGATTGGCGTCTTAGCATTGATAAGACCTCGTGATATTACAGTACAATACTAATACAAGTACTCTTTATTGCACACCTCACATAATAAAATAGCACATAAAAAACAAAAAACAAAGATACAGGGAGACAGAGGCAGAACAACAGCCGGTCTTATCGCTTAAGAGCGATCTCTTCCAGACAACCTTTGGGTAGTGGAGAAATGAAATATAAAGCTGAAAAGTAGGTGGTCCATAAACTATTACAATGAGAAAAAAAAAGATTAAAAGATTAAAAAGATATAAAGATAGATTTAAGATTTAAAGATTAGATTTTGAAGTAAGATGTAAACTATTCTAAAAATGCTGTAAGTGGTGCTGTGGATTTTATAACAATAAATAAATAAATAAATAGATTCCTAAACAACTATTCAATATAAATACACATACTTAAATAATATATAAATAGACGTACATGATAAAATACATACATATAATATATAATTATATATATCACTGCTATAGAATAGTAAGAATAAAATAGTGTCAGCCATAATAATTAATTAAACATTTTAAGGGAGAGACAAATAATGTTCTTTAAGATGGGATTTAAAAATAACAATCGATTTAGCACGTTATTACTATATAACCTTGTCACTTTATGGCCGTTTCATGTCAATTGGACACATTAGATTTAGATTTACGTTTAGATAATTTATTTCATGATAAGGAATTACATTATAAATTTGCACACATGTCAAAATTACAAGAATTGTTATCATGATCGTCATAACAGGAAAAATAAAAATAACATAATGTCAACTAGAGTAATACAAAACACGGGTGTCTATTATTTTATCGAAATATCTTACATCGATTTTCATTTCACCGAAAACTGTTCAACGAATTTCATTAGGTTTTTTTTTCTAATCACATAATCATCAATTCATTGCATTTTATATAATCGAACCACTTTTCATAGTTAATCGTTTCGAATCCGTCTCTAATCGTAGCGTAACGGTACATCGAATTTACCTTTCATCGAAATATTCGTTATTCATAGTATTAATTTAACGAAACTTGATTCGCAGATAGTACGTTCCATATAGTATTCTTTCCAAGAACAATGTTTCATCGAACAACCAAGCAAGCATGATTTTTCAAGGCGTATAATCTTTCTGGTCTTATATAAAAAAAATAACCTCGAAGATAAAGCTTTGCTCCCGTCTTAATCTTCTAACCTATCCGCATTACAGTCGGTTTTGCCCTAACTGGTCTTTTGTACATTTTAGGTTTTGGGTATTTTTGTTTTTGAGTATTTTTGTTTATGAGTACTTTTACAGAGTAGACCAAGAATCTGAGAAAAAAAAATGTAGACTTACTTATATCAAGAATAGTAAACAGTGGTGAAATGATTTTCTAGGTTATAAGAATTTTGGGAACTGAAACCTTCGTTAAACCAAAATTATACTAAAGGCCATTCGATGAACGACTACGTCGATGAACAAATAAAATACTGAATTAAAATTCGATGAGTTGATTCTTGTGTAAAAGGTAATTCGAGCAAATGTTTGAGCGATCTAACGAAGTTCGATGAATGATTCCTAAGTGATAATAAAATTCTGCGAATAGTGTTATGGGAAATGATAATCGATGTAACGATTTTCGGTAAAATGATGGATCCCCACAAAACACGATAAAAAGTAAACAGAAAAATAAATGCATCTTCCATTAACTGGTTTAATTAAACCAGTCGAGCCGCATAAGTGTTAATGCTTGTTTGCAACCCTCACGGTACATAACAACAATCGATACATAACATCAAGTCGCGCTGGCCACGCCCCGTGCGGTCCACAGTGGTGCCGCGAGAACCTTGCTCTCCTTAATTATGGAGCCTCATGGTAATCTAACTGGGCCAAGGCGACGCGCGTTCATTTGTAAAATAATATGGTACGTTCTGGATTAGTGGAAGGCGATTTACAATGTAGCCTCTTTCATATTAACAAGTTGAATGCCGATTTATTACGATACGAAACTATTTTTTTCCTAATACGATGTTGTATATAATAGATTTTATATTAGCAAACTAAAACAATAGTATAATAATAATATGGTATAGAAATAGTATAATAAGGGTCTAAAATAAGTCACATTACCACGAGATGGTAATTTTATTAAAATAGTTCGAGTGGAAATATGGTTTTTAGACCAGAGTTATACTTATACACTGTAGATTCACTTCGATTACGAGAAAATAAATAAACAAAGATTATCCACCCACAATTAATAATAAATTACGTAGAATGAGAATATGGAATATGGCGGCCTCTTTTTTTTTAAATGCTCTGACTCAGATACGTAGTAGACTCAGATACATAGGGACAAGAAAAATTTAATGTTTTTGTGAGTTGAATTAGTTGAGAACATCTTTAAAGTTAAATTGGTATCTAACAAAAGGAACCCAACGTTCCGATTGGCTGTCGATGTGTTTTGTTATTGGTATATTTTGATTGATCGAATTAGAATGTTTTGTAAATCATAAATATGTATTCATATTTTCCCTAGGGCCTAAATGTAACACTTTTCGAGCATGAGAAGTGAAAAATATTTTTTATAATATTTGAAATAGATATAGAATGGAAGAGAATTATTTTAATTAAAATTATGTTGTACAGGGTGTTAGTGTACAGCGGTATAGTATTCAGTCGTTGATCGACATGCACCGAAAGAGTAATTCAATTATCGAATAGGTGGTATAGAAAAGTCAGGTGACTGAAAGTAATGAATTCATAACCTAAGAAGCTGCCTTTTGCGCAGCATTTAGACGTTGATCGTTACTCCATTAAAGTAAGCACTTTTACGAAGGTAATGAAATGGGGCAATGTATATTAAAGTGGGTGCGGGCGCGGGCCGCCGGTGCGCAGTAACCGACCACGCCCCCGAAAATTACCTTTAACTGATTCTAAGTCGACCCAGGTCGGGCCTAGCGGAGCTACTCGTAGTCTAGTAGACTCTTCTCAGCTAGGCTAGGTTTAGTGAACCAGCGACAAAACTCCCAGTAGCTCGATTCCACTCACACCTCAGATTCAGTTGAAACCGCTCAACCAATGTCACTGGAGCGTGTTCTAAGTGTTTTAACCCGACGTATTGCTGTCATTATGACATTTGTGGTCCTCGCTCACTTCCACACTCTAAAGTCACAAAATCGAAATCGAATCAGCGGTGTTCGATAAAACCTGATTATACGGGAAGTTGGACAAGTTTTTTTTTATACTACGCCGGTGGCAAACAAGCTTACGGTCCATCTGATCGTAAGCGGCCACCGCAGGCTATAGACGCCCGCAACTACAAAGGAGTCACGTACGCGTTGCGACCCTTTATAAAATTTGAGGATGCACTGTCTTGACAACAGAAGGAACAAATTTAGGTCCCTCGCTTCAACACAGTGCATCCTCGGGAGCTCTGGCAACCCTGCTCACCTCCAGGAACACAACACTACATACACAAGTATGTACTATACAAATAGTATATAATGTTATTATGGCTGTGGTGATGAATTAGAACTATTAATTGTATTTGGACGCTCAGAGACCATGTACATCTCTGGGATATTATATGAATTCATTATACTCTTTGTTTAATCAGACTGAGACCTTATACATCTCTAACTTTACTGATGTTGTAATATTTGTAATAGATAACTTTGCAAGTATATCTTCACTGTGTGACATTAATTTTGTTATATTTGTAAAGTAAAATTATTATCCTTTCTTGAACTGTAAATTAATATTCTTACATGAAAAATGTATTCTTAGTCTTAAATTGTAAATTAATATTTTGACATGTAAAAGTGCCCTTGTGGCCTATTTGCAGAATAAATGTTTGAGTTTTTTCACTGTTGCTATTTTGTACAATAAAGAGTTTTACTACTGCTAATATCGCTGTTCAATTTCGCGAAGTACGCTTGTTATATAGCGTGTTAGACCGAGCCCCAAGGTGATTACATCAAACAAATGGATTAATTTACTACTTCCAAGGTCACCGCCATTTTCCCATTCAGCTAGTTCCAGCGAACGCCGGCGCCAGGGGAACGGTTCCATTCACATTATGGCGTCATTCCCATTCATTCATTTATTTTCTAATAGCGGCTCTATCCTGTAAACCGGTCCCTTCGGCTTTTATTTCATGAATTTTGTTAAAGTTACTGAGTAATTCTATACACAGTATTGTACTCGAGGAATTGGTAAATTGGATTATGCGAACTCGGGTTTCCACTCTGCGAATTTGTCTTGACACAGAATAGCATAATAGTATTGCATGTTTTGTAGAGATAATACACTATGCTGGATAAAATGGTGGTGGCTTGGACATAAACATAGCTATATTTTTGTGTGTATTTTGTAGTTTTTTTAGACGCATTCTTGACAACTATGGTGATCATACTCACCGCCAGTTGTTACTTGGTTTGCTATACAATTATATATAGTATAAAACAAAGTCGCTTTCTCTGTCCCTATATCCCTATATCCCTATGTATGCTTAAATCTTTAAAACTACGCAACGGATTTTTATGCTGTTTTTTTTAATAGATAGAGTGATTGAAGAGGAAGGATTATATGTATAATAACATCCATTAAATAGTGCACCCGTGCGAAGCCGGGGCGGGTCGCTAGTCGCTAATAAAACATGATTATCCTTGTGCTATCTCCTACCGTCGTCACTAGACTTATTCCTATTTTCTTTCCTCATACAATTTTCCTTAGTCGATGCTTGGAAGTTATTTGTTTCGATTAAATGCCAATCCAGGCACTATTATAATCCTTTATATACGATTGTAACTATAATTCTACTTCTGGATTTGTAACTAGAAACAGTAGTTGAACGTCATACGATCATTGTGGTAAAAACTAGGCTAAACAGTATTGTAGTTTACAATAAAAAGTGTAGCTCCTTTCCTAAAAGGATGCTCTAACCATATTTGGCCTAGGTAATTAAGGACGTTTTTATATACCTACTGTACAAAATTATGCCAACAATATATCCAACATAAACAGGCACGTATCCAGAGGGGGGGATAGTTGGGATTTATCCCCACCCGAAAACGTTTTTAGCCGTCTGTTTATTTATTCGCTTGCGTGTTCAATAAGTAGGTACACAGTTCACATGGTTGTTTCAATGTTTGTCCCCCCCCGAACCAAAAGTCTGGATACGTGCCTGAACATAAACAAAATCTTGTCTATAACTACAAGCCCTTCGAGGTAATTAAATACAAGTGCCTTTTCGCATTATACAACCGGCGTCTGCTACGATTTTGTGCTATCTCCACAAACATGCTCAGAAAATGGAACGACGTACCAACTAAGAAAATTTTTCCACAACTGCGCATAACCACGACTTATGCTAATTTGAAGGGAGTACAGTGTATTTTTAAACTGATTAGCATAGTTTAATAAAAGATATACCAACATTCATGTCACGCGATGTTTAATAGTTAAACAATGAGCCGCTAAAATTAGCCCCGTGTTATATCCGGATGTGTACAAGACTAGAATAACTACGCGGATGTTTCCTCTTAGCGATGTAGACACAGATCTAGATCTTAGGTAAGTTTGATTATATGACGTCAGGAAAGAAGTTGTTTTAACATTACATAAGAGATCGAGTTGACTTTCCTGACGTCATATAATCAAACTTACTATATATGTAACAAGTTGTTTTAACATTACATAAGAGATCGAGTTGAGTTACATATATAACGGATGGCTCATCGTTAATCTTTATTGATGTCCTCACAGACGTTAAGTGAAAGTTAAGGAAATGAGAGTGCACTTTACACTTACTGTTGACTCCAGTTCGCTCTATACATGGGTACATAAATGTTAAAAAATTAAAAATAATCACTCAAAAGTCGTGAACAATCCGGGCGCGGTAAGGACAAATTAAAAAAAATTTAAATTTCAGAATGAGAATCACCAGGATTGAGAATAATATAGGGGACAGTCGCTATGATTGGACCACTTAACATTTATCTGCCTCATACAAACAATTTATGTAAATAAATAAAACAAGCTTGATAGTTTTCAACTCCTGAAATGTATTTATTCGTTTCCATAAATACAACTGAATAACTCCCGAAGAGTTCGAAACATGTCGCCCGTAATGACACTCGGTTGACAATCAAGGTTTTGAACAGTGTAGCACAGACTTATGGATTACATAATAAATAACGAAAAATGTTTTATTGCTGCAATGTTTAATTTACAACATTCTTAATATATATTGAAGGAGATTTAAAAAAATGGCAAGTAACCTATTTTACTATTTCTTTATACAACGCCGGTGGCAAACAAGCGTACGGTCCACCTGATGGTAAGCGGCCACCGTAGCCTATAGACGCCCGCAACTCCAAAGGAGTCACGTACGTACCTATTATACACAAAAGCGGAAATTTTTTAATTCGGATTGTCACCTCACATGAACATCGTATATTAGAAAAAGCGTCACTAAGAATTTTTTAAATGAATCTTTATGACACTTTACAGGGATAAGCTCGCCTTTGTACATATATGACAACTGTTGTAATTTGTGTTGTATTTTTCCTCATGTACAATAAAGAATTTACATACATACGTACATACT
Organism: Epiblema foenella; assembly: GCA_963556455.1. Lineage (NCBI taxonomy): Eukaryota > Metazoa > Arthropoda > Insecta > Lepidoptera > Tortricidae > Epiblema > Epiblema foenella. The sequence continues at coordinate 417,307 of OY747110.1, forward strand.
TTAATAAGTACCAACAACGTAGTACAGCGACCGACACGAAATATCTTAAAATAAACAATAATCTTATCTCCTATCGGTCTAACGAGCTACTTGTAGTGGCTGAATCAGAGCAGTTATAAATAACTCTCTACTAGTTCTAACGACATTGTACGGCTGGTAGATTATCGGCACTTCGAGCTTCCTCGTGCAAGTGCCACTGCAACTTGTCAAGGTACTTGTCTGTTATAACTACAACTTAGTTATTAGATATACAATACATTTATAGGTAATATGTGATCGGGGTTAGCTGAGTTTCTTTCTGGACTGTTCTTAGTTAGGTTAGGTTTAGTCAGCCAGCTACAAAACTCCCAGTAGCTTCGATTCCACTCACACCTCAGATTCGGTTGAAGAAAATCTCACTGGAGCGCAAACTCTTAGAGTTTTCCAGCGTTTAAACCGCTCGCGTGGTCGTGTCGGAGGTTTCCCCTGGATATTCAGGCTACTGTCCAACCGCGCACTCCTATCCCTTTACTGGGCCCGGCCTAGGTACGGCCACAGTCAGAATAAAAAAAATATTGGAAAAGTGCGAGTTGTACACACCCACTCTCTGTATTAATGGTATTGATTACGTAACATGTACTTTAAATAAAGACTATATTTTTTATGATTTAAATACAAATGTTTTCAGATTTTTCCCTGTACTTGTCGTATGAGACGATATTACTTGCGAAACTTTTTTTTTAGCTGAACTTACTAAATTCAATTATCAATTAGTATAATTTTGTAAACTTTGTAAACTATTACAATATTTTGTTTTTGTAAAACCTGCACGCATATTCTATGCATGATGTGTCTTTTTTAGGATGTACAAGAGTGTAACTAGCCACTGTAATGTAATAGACCATGAGTGTTCAAAATTTGTAACATCTAGTTTGTAGACCATAATAAAAAGAAAAAGAAACTATAGTTCTTGGTCTACGAAAAGTACCGTATACATTTTAATTTCCTTGAGAGTGTCGAAATATACGTTTCTTGTGGTATAAACGGCCGTATCTTTTTTGTACGTTTACTTGGAAGTTTGATTTTTCATAGCTTCAAGGGACTGTAGACCTGAGTTTTAATTTCAACTCGATACCTCCACAATATATTACAACTAACGAAAAATTTTACATTTTTAGAAACTTACTCTTGGTCTGTGGTCAGCTAAATCTTTATCAGCTAAGCTACTCGCACTCATTCACGTCACACACGCACACACCACACCCCTACTCACATACACACTCACACATCTTCACACATATTACATACAAACACTTTTACTTAGTTTATTAATTTTCATGTTTTATACTCGTAACTGCTACAAATGGTGCATTCCAAGATACAGGCTCGCCTAGTTTGGACTGCACCAGAAATCCCGTGTAACCTGTTGTATCATTTGTGTTTGAATCAATAAATTTACTCTTTACTCTTTATTCGGAGAGCATCATTTTTGTATGCAAGTAAATTGTTAGTTTGTAAATGCGTTCCCGAAAACGGTTCTAAAGTGATTTTTACGTGTGGAAGGTTTTCAGGGGCGGGAAAACGATCTAACTAGTTACTAGTCAGTTTTCTCTGAAAACAGGAATTACGCTGAGCGAAGTTTTTTTGGTGGTTTTTAACCCTACATGATGATACGTTAAAACCCGGTGTCAGACAGCCGATCATGGAAACGTTCTAATTTAACATTCTCACATGGGCATGTATTCAATGGGATCTGTTAAAGACTCTTAGACGACAATTTTGCACAATATTTTATCATGAAGAGACTCAAAAATTGTCTTACCGGTCCCCCACTTTAAGACAACTATAGTAGATTGTGTCTCAAGGGAGCAAAATGATATATTTACGGCGAGGGCGGTATATTGAATTCTGAGTGAAGCGAAAGATTCTACAATAGAATCCTGAGCGTAGCGAGGGATTCTAAAGTAGAATCTTGAGCGTAGCGAGGGATCAAGTGTTTACGCCCAAGACGAAAATAATTTTGCTACCGTGTGACACATACTGCTTTTCACACCGTCTATGAGGCCCGTTGCTAAAAACATGAAATATCTTACAAATGATTTTACTACAGTGTCACATACTGCTTTTCACACCTTCTACGAGAAAAAGAGTCATTGTTGCCCTCAAATGAGGGAAGAAAAGTACAACTTTGATCCCTCATTCGAAGGCAACAATAACTCTTTTCTGAATAGCAGGTGTGAAAATTTAATTCTAATTCCATTTTATTATTTATTTATTTTGTATACTGTTGTTGTTTTGATTCTGTATGTAGATTCATTTGTGTGAGGTGTTCAATAAAGAGTATTTGTATTGTATTGTTAGTAAAGTTATGTAATATAATTTCAATTTCGTTGCCAAAACACGTTCAGAAATTGAAACTTTTCATGTCGTAATGTCAACTAACTATTATGTCTTCAAGAAAGTTATGTCATAACGAATACCCCGTTTTATTTTATTATTTCGTAACAGTTACGACCACCGCAAACATAAATTGGGTCTTTCTTTCAGGAGAAACATTCGCAACAGTTCGTGACCCATCTCGTGGAACATTGCATAAACATATTGTAAAGCCGAACCCAGACATTGTAACATCGCAACATTTACCATATGCAACGCGTGTCTATAATATTTGAGGAGAAGACTTTTTATTGTAATAAGTAATTATGTCATTCTACTTCTTCACGACCAGTTTTCTATTACAAAAATTAAACTATGATGTGTATTGAATTAGTGTACAAAAATAGGATTTCGAAATAGTACCTGAACCTAATAAAACGAATGTATAGGTAACCATACTTAAATATTAACATATTGCTGTAAAAGGTGGTTAACACAGTAGTAAAAACCATTTTTTCATACAAATGGTGAGACATCCAAGGACCACTGAGTTACTCGATTTATGAATATTAGCTGTGGTTCGGTAATTTAGCTGTGGTTCGTTAATTACCAAAATGATCGGAGGTAATACTCTAATTAAACCTCTTTCTAAATAACAATACAAAGATATGAAATAAGGTCCAAGTATTCCAGTATCTGCATTTAAAAGTGTCTAAAATTATGTACATAAAAAAGTTACCTTTCGACATGTAAAGATGCCCTTTTGTGATGTGTGATTTGATTAGCATTGTGATAGGGAGCACTTTTCTCACTTTATTTGTACGCATTATCAGAAAGAGTGGATTTATAAGATAGACTGAACGACTTCATAAACTTGGAAGTAGGAGACACGTACGAAAGTGTAAATACAATTGCAGCAGCCCCCGCTTACGTCAAACTGTTTATTTTCACAGGGCACATCCACTTCATTGAACACATGTGTGCGAGCGGTGTTATCCGACCGTGGGGTAAATAGGCGAAAACTCAAAACAGTCGTAACCTAGTTCGATAACCGTAAACTGAATTAGGTTAAACGTTAACGCGAATAAAGAGTTTGACGTAAGCGGGGGCAGCTGCTATTGTATTTACACTTTCGTGGCTCCTACTCCCACTGTTTTTCTCACTTTTTTCAATATTTTTAATACTACGACATCGAATAAACCTCATTAGGACAACCTACACGTATACAATAGTATGATATATCGCTATAACTAAGACTAACATACATTGGGGCAACGCTGTAATGCTAAGTGATTTTGGGACATACATTTTTGAGTTGTAGGGTTCTTTTTTGGGTTCCGTAGTAAACAAGGAACCCTTATAGTTTCGCCATGTCCGTCCGTGAGTCCCCCGCTTTTCTCAGTAACCGTTAGTACTAGAAAGCTGTAATTTGGCATGAGTGTACATATCAATGACACCGACAAAACGGTAAAATAAAATCATAAACAAATAATTTATTTAGGGTACCTCCATACCAATTTTATCGCAATCGGTTCAGCGGTTTAAGCTTAAAGAGGTAACAAACAGACAGACACACTTTCGCATTTATAGTATAACTAGCTTTTGCCCGCGACTTCGTTCGCGTGAACGTCTACTGACTATTCCTTCCCCTTGGTGAATATATTCTGCAGGTTAGGTTATAAACTACTTAACTTTGACTGACTCACTCAAAATGTACTGAAACGTTTTTACGTCTCAAAGTTACAACCTTACAAAGTTTCTTATTCATATAAATATATTAGCAAGTGAAATGGGCCCCTTTGTTCATGAAAGGAGGCATGTGTCTTGAAGTAGGATGTAATAGGCGGATAATGAAATAAAATGGGTAATATGATTTTTCAATAGGTACTGGTCAAGGGTACTGGCCAGGAAATTCAGACGTTAAATATACATTTCATTCCAGCCCCGAGAACGCCGTCGACTCGATCCCATATAGTATATATACGTACAAATAATTTTTATGATTTCTTATACTACGTAACGAAAACAACGTGTGCTAAGAAACTACGTCATCAAATCCATGTAGTATAGTGGTGTCATGGTTCGATGTTGCGTACGTATGCACATTCGTTCGCTTGTTCTATGAAGTTTCCCAATTCCCTACTTTCCGGGTCTTAGTACTGACATGCTCGATGTAGCGACTACAGGGGAAAACATATTATGATTGAATGGAACAAAAACTTCTGTTTCTCGAATTGCAACGTGTTAGGAGTCCTACATTATAACCCAAGATCTGTAATGACCTACAACAACATGACACGCTCTACTTGCAGTGAACACCGGTCACCTTGGGCACATGTCTCTACGCATTATCCCTCTGTATGAAATTTTATTTAATACTTCTAGTTTACTAAGAATTTTTTTCATATGTACTTGTAGTTGACTAAGACCTTAATCATAGGTATTTTTCTAGTGAAGAAACACTTTCCAAAACGTACAATCGAACCGGTGACATCCTGACATACGCAGCCAATCACTTTAACTAAGCTGTCTGCATGAAAAATCAGTAATCACACTCGGTTACCGGATCCTTCAACCAGTTCTTTCTTCTCTTCTTCAAAGCCTTGGGGATGCGTACTCAGAGTGACATCTACCAAAAAGACTCGCGCTTCCTTAACTTCAACTTGTAATTTAAAACAGTAGTAATATTTTTAACTACCTACGCGCATATTATCGTTTTACAATTATGTATAAACTAATCAGTCAGATAATCCATGTTTTCATATTACCTACATTGAATAAGTATTTTGGATAGCTAACCTATAGTAACCAAGAAGATTTGCAACGGTTTATATGGGTCCTTAGGATAGACGCAAAATTACCCTGCCGGCGGGGATGTTCACCGCACGATCGCGATATCGCAGACACATATATTCCCTATTCATCCCGATACCGCTGCATACCGGGTAGAGTCAGTCCGACCCAGGTCGGGCCTGGCTGAGTTCTTAGTTGGTCTTTTCTTAGCAAGGATTGGTTTAGTGAAACAGCGACAAAACTCCCAGTAGTTTGATTCCACCCACAACTCAGATTTGGTTGAGACCGATCAACTAATCTCACTGGAGCGCATACTCTTAGAGTATTCCAGTTGCAGTGTTTAAACCCCCCGTGTGGTCGCGTTGGAGGTTTCTCCTGGATTTTCCCCAGGCCACTCTGCAAACAAACGCGCACTCACTATCGCTTTATTGGGCCCGGCCTGTAAAGCCAGTCTGGTTCAAGAAAAAAAAACTGTTTTACATTTCTCAACCATCCATTTTTTTTTAAATAAAAAGAATAGAGTGGGGCGGTATAATTTTTATGTAGGCATATATCAAAGCGCTGGTCAGTCAATGCTGATAACAATCGTCTACGTCCAATCTATTTAATCTCCAATTTTATAAACAGTAAAGTTATTTAGGCTCAATGGGTCAGTAAGTTTTGATTTATAACGCAAGCGCTTTAGAGGGTGTAAGTCAGTACCTAAATAACGCAAATCTATTATGTTTTGCTGACGATTATACATGTATGTAATTAATAAAACTTCAGGTACTGAAATGCGGTAAACATTCACATTCACATGAGTCGCTTTGGTTTTGAGATAATTAAGCTCTGAGTCACAAATATCCGAAATCTTTCATAATAATAGTTCATCATAATCAATTGGTAGCGACATTACTTATTTTATAACTACAATGGTAAAAATAAAAACTTTACATGAAAATACCTACTTTATCTTAGCAACTATAAGACTCAAATTATTGAATTGTGAAAGTAGTAAATAATCTACATTAACTTCGATTCGACTTTAACGAATGGCACGTCTTTGACATGCCAAACGTCAAATATCTTAAATTTACAACTGTCCAGACTCGCCTCACGATACGTCCTTATTGTATCTTGACCCTACGATTCGTGACAACTATGTGGATATTCGGAGCTCAGACTTACACTGGTTCATCTGAGACAAATTTTCGTAAGTCAGCGGGTATTGTAAATAGTCTACATGATTCTAGATATTTATGAAATTCAACTTCCACCCTCGAATTTATATATTTGAGGGATGATGAAGGAATAAAAAGTAACCTATATATTATAATCCAGGCTATAAACTCGTTGTGTACCAAGTTTCATCATAATCCAGTCAGCCGTTTTTGCGTGATTGAGTAACAAATATCCAAACATCTAAACATCCGAACTTTCACAGTTATAATATTAGTGGGAATAGTAGGAATTTGCTGTATTTTGTAGGCCCTCAGATGACACCGTTATCACACTCGACCACTCTAACAACGAAGATATATCAATTATAGGTAGACGAAGTTCAAGGCACTGGTTTGACAATGTTGATAACAACTGACTAACATAATTAAATCTCTAATTTCAAACAGTTACTATGGGTTGAGGGATTTTTAGTTATTAATTGCTAGTCCCCTAAGCACTTTTTACCCTCCATTTTTTCACATATTATCTGTTTATTGTATAATTTTTTAATGGGATTCTTTTTAGTTTGCTTCCAATTATATGCTTACCAATTTTTACCAATTACCAACGAGCCTTTAAGTCACGAATTGAAGGACTTCTCATACAAAGTTCCTCTCAAACTCCTCTTTTCACCCCCTTTCATCCCCAATGTGTATGATTTTTATAGCCTATAACCCGTCCGAAGATCAATTAAAAGTATTAGTGAAGGTTGTATTGAAATCTATTGGGTAGTTTTCGCGTGATAGTGAGACAAATAAACAGACAGACAAACAGACACAAATTCTAAAAACTGTTGAAATGTGTTCTGTTATCGATTCTAAGACCCCTCCAACGATTTTTTTGCTAATATCTTCTATGTACAGACTTTCGAGCCTCTACAGCTTTATTATATGTATAGATAGTATGGATTGCGAGGGCCATCCGAGTGGTTCGTTTTCGTGGACTGGATAACCTAGGACATATAGTCCGTGGTAGGGCCCGCGCCCCGTCTAGCCTTGTACCGCTCAGCGTTCCTTCACCTGGCGCGTCTCTGACCGCCGTCACTGCCGTGCGTCAACCGCACCACATCTGCTTTGTGTTCACTGATAGCTGTTGATCGAGACGATATTAAATATATGTACATAATAACAAAATGAATGGGTTTTATTCTCACAATTAAATTACTACATAACTAAACTATATGAAATCAGTATAATGAGTGAGAAGGGGGGATTCCTCGTTCCTATAACTACCCGGCGCAAAGGTCCCTAGTATACTGGCGGAGTTCCCACGTTGTATGGCCAGGGATATTCTTTGCACCAGGTACTCACCAGAACGGGGATCGGCTCCCCGATCTCTTAAGCGTCGAGCCAGGGTTGCAATAAACGCTTTAGCCTCGGCACACCAGGGCCCGCCAGTCTCTACGGCTATTGGGACGGCCTCATATACTGGCTCCAAGTTGCTATACTTGGCGTGCTTGAGTTTCGCGGCGGTTTCAGCGGCACCGCCAGCTGCACGCCTTGTGCTAGCTAGGTGAGAGGGAGCAAAGGTGCTGACGCATGTTGCGTCCCAGAGTAGGCTGCGACCTCTCACCCATGGAACCAATTTACGTAATTCAATGCTTCATCATCATCATCATTCAGCCGGAAGACATCCACTGCTGGATATAGGCCTCTCCAAAGGAGCGCCACAGCACACGGTCGCGAGCCACCCGCATCCAGCGACTCCCCGCTGCCTTGACCAAGTCATCAGTCCACCTAGTGGGAGGCCGTCCAACGCTCCGTCTTCCCGTGCGAGGCCGCCACTCGAGAACCTTTCAATGCTTGGTTAAACAAATTTAAAAGTTAAGTTCCATTAAATAAATAAATAATAAAAAATAAATATTAGAGGACAATCTTACACAAATCGAACTAGCCCCACAGTAAGCTCAAGAAGGCTTGTGTTATGGGTACTAGACGACGATATATTTAATAGATATAAATACTTAAATACATAGAAAACATCCAAGACTCAGAAACAAATATTCATGCTCATCACACAAATATTTGCCCTGACCGGGATTCGAACCCAGGACCGTCAGCTTCACAGGCAGGTGCACTACCCACTAGGCTAAACCGGTCGTCAAAAATAAACATCAGCAACAGACCTCGTCAAACAATGCATGCATTGCGCAGACTATAAATCGACAACAGGTTTCGTCAGCCTTATACTAACTTGAAATAAGCTAAATCACACCCGACTCCGATACCCACCCGGACCAGAAGTGCCAAAGATACTGGCGGCATTATCCCGCTGAATGGCTAGTGAAATTTATTGGACCAGGTAAGAACCAGAGTGTGGGTCGCAGCCCCTAACCCTCAAGCGTCGCCCTATGTCCCTAAACTTATTTATTTATTTATAAATAAATAAATAAAGAAGTTAACCAATAGAATACAGAAATTTATATTCTTTTATGCACACCTTACATAATAAAACAAAATGTACAGAAGAACAAAACACCGTAATACAGTTAATACTAGTACGGGGATCAGTAGACGCTTACTTAGCTTAACTTATATACCATTTACTACAAAACTAATGTAAGCAGAACTATGTACCATTTATTACCATAATAAACGTTATTAGAATTTTACTCAATACGTCTGACAAGATCTTTATACGAATACTGGAATTCTGGTGCAATTTATGAATGAGACACACAAGTATTTTTAAACCAAACCTAGTTTATATTTTTTCCGGCTAAATATTAGATTTAAATACCAGCATGAGGTTGGATAGTGAAGGATGCTGGACATTACCAATTAGCAATTTGCCATTTTACTTTCAATAATTAAAAATTAAACAGAAATATATAAAAACAAATAAGCGGACTTTATTATTGGAAAACGGGACTTAATCGCGTACAATACTAATTTAATGACCTTTTTCAAGGTCTGCTCGACGTTTCGAATGTATGACAACATCCGTGATGGCGAGCTGACTGGCGTGAGGAGTGCGTCAACATCTTCTAGCCGCACGGGTTGTTCGAACTACCCGCACTTGATTTTTATTAAACACTTTTACAGTGGTACTCGCCCGACACACAACACTAACAATGTCCGTTGATGTAATGGACGATGTATTTTCATGAAGATGAAATCTTAAACCGTCATCCCAGATGAAATTACGATGTTTTTTAATTTCAATGGTTTCACGTGCTTTTCCACTATAGAAATGACGTTCTGTAGGACTTTCGGTTTATGGATCAATCCAGTGGTTTGGTCCTGATGCCAGTAAATGCTCGGCTAATGACAGACTTATTCACCTGACGATTCTTGACAGCTGTGATGTGTTCCATGACCCTCTCCGCAATGGTTCGCTTATTCTCACCAATGTAGGAACTCCCACAACTGCAATCAATCTTGTAAACGTCTGATTGATAAGTGATAATATCCTCTGGCGATCTTAGATGCCCCACGGTCTTGGATAACGGCACGTATACGGTTTAGATAGAGTAATTTTCTAGTACTGTACCAATTTTGTCCGCAACCCCTTTCACACAGGGCATGTGCTCTGGTTGCCTCGGTGGACGCATTCCTTGATGACAAAAATTTAGCAAATTATTATAAGTAAATTAAAATAAAATGTAAGCACTTAGTCTTAGATTAACATTATACATAAAATAACAGTAATATATGTTATATAATTAATTGTGAAGTAAATAGTTGATTCACCTAACTTATTTGACATATACCATAATTGTAAATGTAATAATCGAGTTTTTAAATCTAGATTTAACATTATGACTATTGTGTGCCCTTACAGAGTGTCATGAAATGACTTAAATTAGTAATGTAACATCTTATTGTGTATGCATGACATTACAATGAATAAATAAATAAATAAAATAAATAAACATCAAGATGTTTTCCTTTAGGTTTCCGTCTGGGTTGCCAACTGTCCACCTTGTACCCATTCCACCTAAGGACCTTCTAAATATGTGCCTTCTCACTCTCTAAAAATTCAGAGTCACATAGGTCCTGTGCTCTATTAAGCTTGCGACCACGGATGTTGTGATATATTCGAAACGTCGAGCAAACTTTGAAAAAGGTAAACCCGTCTACCGGTCCCTCGTATCCCCGGGCTCATTACTTAAGAATGCTGTTTATTTTTTTCCGTCGGGAGAGGGCGGCCTAAATTAGATATTAAAAAGTAGAAACGTTAAGTAAAGCTAGGAACCTGAATAATATAACTGCATAAAAAGACCACAGTCCTAATCCTATAACCAATAGGTACCTAATTTAAACAAAATGCAATGAATCAGGAATGCCAATTACCTAACAATGAATGAGCAAGGATACTCTTTACCCACATTCTGCGCAGTATTTAACTAGGTATTGTTTGAGGTATTTAACCAGCAACGCAATAAAACATATACTTTATTATTGTTTTATATTTCAGGACTGACGGTCGATGGGGCCAGAAACTGCTTGAGTGGCGTCCACGCACCGGAAGACGAGCTGTCGGTAGGCCTCCGACAAGGTGGAGTGATGACCTGGTGAAGGTCGCGGGAATCCGGTGGAAACGAACGGCACAGGACCGGTCTAAATGGCGCGCCTTGGGGGAGGCCTATGTTCAGCAGTGGACGTCTTTTGGCTGAAATGATGATGATGATGATGATGATTCATTACCTATTGAGATTAGATGTCACGCTATTTGAGCTGACAAACGAAAATGCCACTCAACAAGTGAACATGTCCATCGACCGCCCGTCATCGACACAACGACGTTAATGTCACCTAGATACATTATCGACGAGCGATACGCCGCGCCGCGCCACCGTGTCCCAGTTTACGTATAATTTCTAGTTGAGTGCAGCTTTGCGGTACAGCGAAGCGCTAACCGACCGTCAAGTTAAAGGTTATATATATACCTATTCGTAACTCGCATGTATGATTTTTGAATATTAAGGATGGGTTGCACCAGATAAAGAATGAATGACTTTGGCAATGGTTACCCTGAACCAAAGGAGTTTAGAGTACTCCCGCTGAACTCCATCATTCGGTTTGTGGACATGCTGCAAGGAGGGGGCAATTGCACAAAAGATCCCACTGGGTCGAAGTGCATCCGCTAGGGCCCTCATCTAAATAAGATAAAATAAGATAAGATGGGTTGCACCAAACGGTCTTTAATCGTAAGCGGTGTTCGTTAAAATCGGATTGTATGGAAAATTTCTATGGGATGACAGCTGCCGGTGCCATATTTGATGATGACCGGCCTGTTATCGTATGTTGGTGCAACCCACCCTAAGTCGGTGGCAAACAAGCGTACGGTAAGCTTGATGGTAAGCGTGTCACATGTACTTTACCGACCATTTCTTGGGACAATTAGGGTCGGTTGCACCAACATACTATCACAGACCGGTCATCGTCAAATATGGTGCCGGCAGCTGTCATCCCATAGAGACATGTCAAACTTTCCATACAATGAGATTTTAGCGAACACCTATTTACGATTACAGACGGTTTGGCGCAACTCAGCCTTAATTCTATTATTATAGGGGTGTAATGTGCGCAGAGACCTGGACGCTAAGAGAGACCGAAGAGCGCAAAGTAGACGCTCTTGAAATGGCGGAAGATGCTCAGAATACTGTGGACAACTTTTAGGACCAACGTATCCATTACATTCTTAAATAACACTTGATTTTTTACTTTACTTTTATTTTATTTCTATTGAATTGTCATTTTACTTTAATTATAAATTGCACTATTTACTTGTTAGTTATGAGACATTGTTTCTAGTTTTTAAGATCTGACATTAATCGATATTTCTATGGTATCACTTACAAATTGTGTTATTATTAACTTCTGACATTATCTATTAAATTGACATTGTTATGATTGGTACCCTTACATTGGTACAACTGTTAAATATTTTTTATTTCATCTTACAGTTTCAATTTAATCTTTATATGACATTTTCAATTGTATTGTTTTCCTATTTATACTTTATATGACATATTTAATTGTATTATTCCCTGATTATTGTTTAAATGTAGGTATATATTTAAGTATATACCTACCCTCATATTATAATTATTAATTATTTCATTGTTATAACGATCGATATACGATTAGCAAGGTAAGCGAACATGTTTTATAATGTAATTATATATGGAGATAAATAAACTAAACTAAACTAAACATTCTTCGGGAGCTCCATATACAGAGCGCCTCTCCTCTACGGTGCAGTCTAGGATCAGACATTCTTCGGCCATGTGTCACTACGTGCAGATCTGTCGATCGAATGGCTTGTAAGTACACAAGACCACTGGCAGGTCCCCATGAGGTGGACTGGCCAAATTAAGGCCGCATTAAACTGCCCGTTGCACGAAAGCGCCAAGCGTGCAGCCGTGAGGGGTGTCTATTATTTTATCGAAATATCTTACATCGATTTTCATTTCACCGAAAACTGTTCGACGAATTTCATAAGTTTTTTTTTTCTAATCACATAATCATCAATTCATTGCTTTTTATATAATCGAACCACTTTTCATAGTTGATCGTTTCGAATCCGTCTCTAGTCGTAGCGTAACGGTACATCGAATTTACCTTTCATAGAAGTATTCGTTATTCATAGTATTAATTTAACGAAACATGATTCACAGATAGTACGTTCCATATAGTATTCTTTCCAAGAACAATGTTTCATCGAACAACCAAGCAAGCATGATTTTTCAAGGCGCATAATCTTTCTGGGCTTATATAAAAAAAATAACCCCGAAGATTAAGACGGGAGCGAAGCCTTAGCGCCAAGCGGGAGCTTCTTGAATGATTCCTAAATGATAATAAAATTCTGCGAATAGTGTTATAGGAAACGATAATCGATGCAACGATTTTCGGTAAAATGATGGATTCCCAGCCGTGAGACAAGGATAGCGCCGGTTACCATCCGCCAGCCAAAGCCGGCCGTCCATTCGAGCTCGTCACCCAAAGCATGACGACCACGATCACCCTGCCAAGAGTGTAATGACAGAGGTGTGTAATAAGTGATACATACGCCCTTTGGAGGCGGCGCAAAAGAGCTGGTATTAATGACATCAGCTGACCTAGATAACTCAATTATGGCATCGGTGGTGTACCAGTAACATGCATGAATGAATTATGAAGCCATCTAAATTACAGTAGACTCATTATAGACATTGGTACAGTTAGGTGAGTATATTGGTAAACTCGCGGGGGTAGAGTGTTCGGAAATTTCGCGATTCCCAATGAAATCATATGTATTCATATTCACATTCCCTTTCTTCGTTATGTCACTTACAGGTCAGGTTTTTAGGGTTCCCGAAACCCTTATAGTTTCGTCATGTCTGTCCGTCTGTCCGTTTGTCCGTCCGTATGTCACTGTCGATTTACCGGGACACTATAAACACTACAATTATGAAATTTGGTAGGAAAGTTTTCTATGAACCGCTACATATAAGTGATGTGATATTACAAAACAATATTAAATTAGAGGACACTCCATACTACATGTATGAAAAAAAAAATTTCAACGCACATAGTCGTGTGGAGCGCTCGTAGCCCTGCGGCGCCCGCGTACCGCCCAATCTAACTACGTATCACCGTACTTTTATCTTTTTACTATTCTGCTGCTTTATACTGTTCTGCTCTAGAGCAGTGCCTTTACCATGAGTTTCCATGACCGTACTCGCTACGACTGCGTAAAGGATTTAGTATGCCGATTCTTAGTTCTATTGGGTAACCGCCAGAGGCGCTGTACTTTTGCACATACAAATTTTTACGCAGCCGCAGTCTGTTGGAAATACATATAGAGAAAAAATGCTTCAAAACAAGAAAAGACATTCATACATATAATACACGCGGTAAAGATAAATTGTGTATACCTCCAACAAAATTAGTAAAATCATTTAAACAAGGTCTCCCACTAAAAAATAATTTATATAATTTACTACCATCTCATATAAGAAAAATGACATTTTTAGAATTTAAGAGTAACCTCAAACACAAAAGAAATCGCTATAATGAACAGACATACTATGTATAAATTGGAATAAATGTAGGTGTTAAATGAAATATTTTGAACTAATGTTATAATATGTGCATGATAAAAGTTAAAGAAAAATATGTATAATATGGATGATTTACCGGTTTAGCCTAGTGGGTAGTGCACCTGCCTGTGAAGCTGATGGTCCTGGGTTCGAATCCCGGTCAGGGCAAATATTTGTGTGATGAGCATGAATATTTGTTTCTGAGTCTTGGATGTTCTATGTATTTAAGTATTTATATCTATTAAATATATCGTCGTCTAGTACCCATAACACAAGCCTTCTTGAGCTTACTGTGGGGCTAGTTCGATTTGTGTAAGATTGTCCTCTAATATTTATTATTTATTTATTTATTTTAGATGTAACGTGACTTTGTTGCTTGGCCAAATAAAGAAACTTGAAACTTGAGTACGGTCATTTAAACTCATGGTAAAGGCACAGAATAGTGTCATTAGATGAACAGTGAGTCAATTTCAGAGCATGAGAAATGAGAATACTACCTCGCGGACGTCCTTCGCGCGTACTAATAAATAAGAAATTACATCGGCCACGTGTCCAGCTCAAATACAAAATGTATGGCGACCTGGTTCAGTGCTCCCTTGACCCGGAGCCTCGTAACAACAGAACTAAGCAGCCTTGGCCTTCTCGTTACCACACAAGCTTGGTGTTTTACATTTACTTATTTATTTAAACTTTATTGCACTAAAAGAATATAAGTGACGACCGCTTTAGCCTAGTTGGTAGTGACCCTGCCTTCGAAGCTGGAGGTCCCGGGTTCGAATCCCGGTCAGGGCATGTATTTGTGTGATGAACACGAATATTTGTTCTTGAGTCTTGGATGTTTTCTATGTATTTATACGTAAGTATCTATTTATCTATATAGGTATGTATATCGTCACTTGGTACCCATAGTACAAGCTTTGCTTAGTTTGGGACTAGGTTGATTTGTGTAAGATTGTCCAAAAATATTTATTATTATTATTATTATTAAGTACAAAGGGCGGACTTAATGCCATGAGGCATTCTCTACCAGTCGACCATAGGACCAAAGAGAAACTAGCAAATGTGGGTGCAATGAGAAATTAATTCATAAAAGTTAAACGATTTCGAAAGAATAAACATACATATAATCGTAACTAATATATATTTACCACGGAATAACATAACACATAACATACATAATTTACATTCATGGATTACGGAATAAATTATGTTAACGCGTACTTTGGTTTATGTTTGACGGATAAGAAATATATAAAAAACCGGACAAGTGCGAGTCGGACCATGTACAGTGAAGGATTCCGTACCAACACCTACTAGTCCACATTTAAAATCACTATCCAACACATTGAATCTAAAAAAGTCGTATCTTCATATGGAAGTCACGGCACTTACGACCTTTTGTTTGGGCAAGACAGTTTTTAAGCGAAAACTCAAAAACCGTAAAACCTATATTGTTCAAACCAAGAATCGTTGAAAGTATTTACTAATGCACACCACCTCAATTTTTTCAGACTTTTAAACTTTATAGACGGACAAAAAAGTGATCCTACAAAGGTTTCGCTTTTTTCCCTTTGAGATATGGAACCCTAGTAACATAAAGAACAATCTTTTGTCATAAAGATGGAATAAACACAAATTACTTAAATGCATCGATCATGTCATAAATTAACAGAGCCCGTGGGGTGCTTACATAAAATCAAAATCAATACAATTATTCTGCAAAGAAACCTCAAAGGCACTTTTACAAGTCAAAATCTATCTATATCAAATAAAAATCTATACATATAATAAAGCTGTAGAGGCTCGAAAGTCTGTACATAGAAGATATTAGCAAAAAAATCGTTGGAGGGGTCTTAGAATCGATAACAGAACACATTTCAACAGTTTTTAGAATTTGTGTCTGTTTGTCTGTCTGTTTATTTGTCTCACTATCACGCGAAAACTACCCAATAGATTTCAATACAACCTTCACTAATACTTTTAATTGATCTTCGGACGGGTTATAGGCTATAAAAATCATACACATTGGGGATGAAAGGGGGTGAAAAGAGGAGTTTGAGAGGAACTTTGTATGAGAAGTCCTTCAATTCGTGACTTAAAGGCTCGAAAATTGGTAAGCATATAATTGGAAGCAAACTAAAAAGAATCCCATTAAAAAATTATACAATAAACAGATAATATGTGAAAAAATGGAGGGTAAAAAGTGCTTAGGGGACTAGCAATTAATAACTAAAAATCCCTCAACCCATAGTAACTGTTTGAAATTAGAGATTTAATTATGTTAGTCAGTTGTTATCAACATTGTCAAACCAGTGCCTTGAACTTCGTCTACCTATAATTGATATATCTTCGTTGTTAGAGTGGTCGAGTGTGATAACGGTGTCATCTGAGGGCCTACAAAATACAGCAAATTCCTACTATTCCCACTAATATTATAACTGTGAAAGTTCGGATGTTTAGATGTTTGGATATTTGTTACTCAATCACGCAAAAACGGCTGACTGGATTATGATGAAACTTGGTACACAACGAGTTTATAGCCTGGATTATAATATATAGGTTACTTTTTATTCCTTCATCATCCCTCAAATATATAAATTCGAGGGTGGAAGTTGAATTTCATAAATATCTAGAATCATGTAGACTATTTACAATACCCGCTGACTTACGAAAATTTGTCTCAGATGAACCAGTGTAAGTCTGAGCTCCGAATATCCACATAGTTGTCACGAATCGTAGGGTCAAGATACAATAAGGACGTATCGTGAGGCGAGTCTGGACAGTTGTAAATTTAAGATATTTGACGTTTGGCATGTCAAAGACGTGCCATTCGTTAAAGTCGAATCGAAGTTAATGTAGATTATTTACTACTTTCACAATTCAATAATTTGAGTCTTATAGTTGCTAAGATAAAGTAGGTATTTTCATGTAAAGTTTTTATTTTTACCATTGTAGTTATAAAATAAGTAATGTCGCTACCAATTGATTATGATGAACTATTATTATGAAAGATTTCGGATATTTGTGACTCAGAGCTTAATTATCTCAAAACCAAAGCGACTCATGTGAATGTGAATGTTTACCGCATTTCAGTACCTGAAGTTTTATTAATTACATACATGTATAATCGTCAGCAAAACATAATAGATTTGCGTTATTTAGGTACTGACTTACACCCTCTAAAGCGCTTGCGTTATAAATCAAAACTTACTGACCCATTGAGCCTAAATAACTTTACTGTTTATAAAATTGGAGATTAAATAGATTGGACGTAGACGATTGTTATCAGCATTGACTGACCAGCGCTTTGATATATGCCTACATAAAAATTATACCGCCCCACTCTATTCTTTTTATTTAAAAAAAAATGGATGGTTGAGAAATGTAAAACAGTTTTTTTTTCTTGAACCAGACTGGCTTTACAGGCCGGGCCCAATAAAGCGATAGTGAGTGCGCGTTTGTTTGCAGAGTGGCCTGGGGAAAATCCAGGAGAAACCTCCAACGCGACCACACGGGGGGTTTAAACACTGCAACTGGAATACTCTAAGAGTATGCGCTCCAGTGAGATTAGTTGATCGGTCTCAACCAAATCTGAGTTGTGGGTGGAATCAAACTACTGGGAGTTTTGTCGCTGTTTCACTAAACCAATCCTTGCTAAGAAAAGACCAACTAAGAACTCAGCCAGGCCCGACCTGGGTCGGACTGACTCTACCCGGTATGCAGCGGTATCGGGATGAATAGGGAATATATGTGTCTGCGATATCGCGATCGTGCGGTGAACATCCCCGCCGGCAGGGTAATTTTGCGTCTATCCTAAGGACCCATATAAACCGTTGCAAATCTTCTTGGTTACTATAGGTTAGCTATCCAAAATACTTATTCAATGTAGGTAATATGAAAACATGGATTATCTGACTGATTAGTTTATACATAATTGTAAAACGATAATATGCGCGTAGGTAGTTAAAAATATTACTACTGTTTTAAATTACAAGTTGAAGTTAAGGAAGCGCGAGTCTTTTTGGTAGATGTCACTCTGAGTACGCATCCCCAAGGCTTTGAAGAAGAGAAGAAAGAACTGGTTGAAGGATCCGGTAACCGAGTGTGATTACTGATTTTTCATGCAGACAGCTTAGTTAAAGTGATTGGCTGCGTATGTCAGGATGTCACCGGTTCGATTGTACGTTTTGGAAAGTGTTTCTTCACTAGAAAAATACCTATGATTAAGGTCTTAGTCAACTACAAGTACATATGAAAAAAATTCTTAGTAAACTAGAAGTATTAAATAAAATTTCATACAGAGGGATAATGCGTAGAGACATGTGCCCAAGGTGACCGGTGTTCACTGCAAGTAGAGCGTGTCATGTTGTTGTAGGTCATTACAGATCTTGGGTTATAATGTAGGACTCCTAACACGTTGCAATTCGAGAAACAGAAGTTTTTGTTCCATTCAATCATAATATGTTTTCCCCTGTAGTCGCTACATCGAGCATGTCAGTACTAAGACCCGGAAAGTAGGGAATTGGGAAACTTCATAGAACAAGCGAACGAATGTGCATACGTACGCAACATCGAACCATGACACCACTATACTACATGGATTTGATGACGTAGTTTCTTAGCACACGTTGTTTTCGTTACGTAGTATAAGAAATCATAAAAATTATTTGTACGTATATATACTATATGGGATCGAGTCGACGGCGTTCTCGGGGCTGGAATGAAATGTATATTTAACGTCTGAATTTCCTGGCCAGTACCCTTGACCAGTACCTATTGAAAAATCATATTACCCATTTTATTTCATTATCCGCCTATTACATCCTACTTCAAGACACATGCCTCCTTTCATGAACAAAGGGGCCCATTTCACTTGCTAATATATTTATATGAATAAGAAACTTTGTAAGGTTGTAACTTTGAGACGTAAAAACGTTTCAGTACATTTTGAGTGAGTCAGTCAAAGTTAAGTAGTTTATAACCTAACCTGCAGAATATATTCACCAAG
Source organism: Epiblema foenella (assembly GCA_963556455.1). NCBI lineage: Eukaryota > Metazoa > Arthropoda > Insecta > Lepidoptera > Tortricidae > Epiblema > Epiblema foenella. Next base: position 436,695 of record OY747110.1, read on the forward strand.
GGGAAGGAATAGTCAGTAGACGTTCACGCGAACGAAGTCGCGGGCAAAAGCTAGTAATACAATAATCAAAGTATCATTAATGTTACATGTCCAAAATAAGACTAAGAAACTGTGGCGTCAACATGAAAATAATAAAATCTAATAAATAAATATCCTCAGAGATGCATAAGGTCTCTGAGCGTCAGTGTAAAAATAAAATCAAATGAGAACAGAGCGGAGTCTCTCATCATGTCAATTCCACTGAACACTAGTACGAAGTTACTAGTCCTTGCAAACATGAACAGACCGGACCCCACAAACAGCACCCGTTCACGAATATAACGTTTAAAACGTACGTAATATTATGTCTAATATCATATTTTATATGGAAAAACGACAGATACCTAACGAAGGTTTTGTCATGTCGCATGTAAAGGCATGTCTACGCGAACGGCATTCGAAGTTTTCTCTCCGTCGCACTTGCATGTTTGCACATAAATGCGACAGAGAGGGAAAACTTCCTTTGTTGTTCGCGGTAGCACTTCGGGTCTCCGTGGCGTAGCAAGTAGGGTCTCTAGGGGTCTACGACTCGTAGCGCGGACAAATTCGTAGCATTCGTAGCTCTGACAAAAACTGTTTCATAGCAAGTGGGCATGATGATAAAAAAAAAATGTTTGTATGGGACCAACTACAATTAGAGCAACACAAAATACGAAAATGAGAGGCAAAGTACGTTTATTACGTTTATTTATCTATATGTATGTATGTATGTAAAATTCTTTATTGTACATGACTAAAACATAACATAACCCTTTCCTGTATATATCCAACCCTGTACATTATCCTTTATATGAGCACATTTAGTCTTCCACATTCCCATATCGTTTTCTGATCTTAATTAATTCGCCTAATTTATTATGTACTAGCGACCCGCCCCGGCTTCGCACGGGTGCTATTTAATGGATGTTATTATAAATAGATAATAAATAAATAATAAATAAATCCTGGATAATAAATAAATAAATAAATATAAACCTTCCTCTTCAATCACTCTATCTATTAAAAAAAACCGCATCAAAATCCGTTGCGTAGTTTTAAAGATTTAAGCATACATAGGGATATAGGACAGAGAAAGCGACTTTGTTTTATACTATGTAGTGATTGTCATAATTCGATGGTTTTCTATCCATATAGCCACACTATTCTAACATAAGTCGTCGCCCCTATTAGCGCACAATCTTACACAATCTACGCATATGAAGAGGTCAGAAGTCTTTCGGTAATTTAAGCATGAAAAGGTAAGAAGGAAGAAAGAAAAGACTTTTTTTTTTTATTATTAAAAATGGGATCGCTCTTGGCCAGCATCTAGCCAGGGGGCAAAGATGAGGCCGACGATGAAGCGAGCTCACCCAGAAGGTGCCTATTCACTCGTGCCTTAAAAAGGTCTAGGTTATATGAGCTCGGAAACACAAACGCCGGCAGAGAATTCCAAACCTTAGAAGTGCGCATTATAAATATTTATTCGTGGCACAGACACAGTACTTAACATAACACCAAAATACAGAAAATAGCCACGAAGTGGCCCCAAATCAGCATAGTGCTAGCCATTGGCTAGCGCTGGTCTTCCTTTGGGACCACGAGAAGCCACGAAAGACACAAACACTAAAGTCACAAACAACATAACATTTAAATAAATGTCATAATTTACAATTTAAACAGACAAGAACAGATAAACATGAACATGAACATAAAACATGAACATGAAATGAACATGAACATGAAACAGACATACGTATGTTACCTACGTACAAAATACACTATTGTTAAAGTTTACAATAGATAATTTGTATACATCTCTCTAGCACAATGCTAACAAGTATAGCTAGAGTAAAGCCAATCTTACAATGAACGCCCCTCTCCTAGTACCATTTGTTTTGTCTTTGTATTTCGCCTATATGCTAACGTTCCGTTTTTTTATACTAGGTCGGCGGTAAACAAGCGTGCGACCCGCCTGATGGTAAGCGGTTACCGCAGCTTATGAACGCTTCCAACTCCAGGGGTGTCACATGCGCGTTGCCGACCCTTTAAGAAAGAAAAAAGGAAAGAAAAGAAAAAATATTTATTCGTGGCACAGACATACAGTACAAATTAACATAACACCAAAATACAGAAAATAGCCACGAAATGGCCCCAAATCAGCATAGTGCTAGCCATTGGCTAGCGCTGGTCTTCCTTTGGGACCACGAGAAACCACGAAAGACAAAAAACTATTTTAATAAGTACTCCTTTCTTGAAGAACCCCATACTGTAGTCCCTCGGGAAAACCTCGGGAGGGAGCTCATTTGTGTTTAAGGTAGGTTAACCCTAAATTACTGGATAATTGGAGACTGAATGTATTAAAATTATTCACATTCATATATTTGAAATTTCCGGCAGTGTGTAAGAGGAAATGACGTCAATTGTTAAATTGTTTTGTTCATCACATCCTTGTTATTACTAACTTCCGATACTTAGGTGTGATCAAGTCCGCATCGCTGAACACAGCATCCGCTGAGCTGATACTAGAAACGTCAATTCATGCCTCTTCAATTTTGTAGGTTATAACTCTTTTTAAACTCATACCCCCTTCATAAAACTTAACAAACGTCTGCTAACTAAAATGTCTGTTGTCACTGTCTCACAAGCACTTGTATCAATATCTTGTATAAGGACAAACGAACTTTAGCGGCTAGTTAACTAATATAGGTTTGATAAACGTTTATGAATAAGGGGGGTACAGTCTAGTTCGGATAAGTATATGTACACGTTTTTAAGGCACGAGTGAATAGGCACCTTCTGGGTGAGCTCGCTTCATCGTCGGCCTCATCTTTGCCCCCTGGCTAGATGCTGGCCAAGAGCGATCCCATTTAAAAAAAAAAAAAAAACACGATCAAAAAAATACGTGAACACGACTTTACTGTTGGGGCATAAGAACCCATTGATCACCGTGTCTCAGATATCTTAAATAAAAGCTTTATAGTTGCTGTCAACATTGACAAACCAGAAATGTTTGGATTAGGTAGCGGACCCCGGGCATCCAGGATGCAACTGTATTGGGTTAACGCTAGGAGGATGACTTGCAACAACGTCAGCATAGCATATCCTCATGGTTTTGTTTCATAACATAGGTTATATTTTAAATAATATAAGTTACTAATTTTAAAATATTATTAAATAAATAAATAAAATAAATATTAGAGGACAATCTTACACAAATCGAACTAGCCCCACAGTAAGCTCAAGAAGGCTTGTGTTATGGGTACTAGACGACATAACGACGATTATGTTACAATATAATACTGTTAGATGACATTATGATAATCTATGTAGCATGCTACAAAAATATTTATATGCCCCAAGGCACCACATAGTGATACTGAAACAAAATGTAACATCCTTTACTATTAAAAAAATATATATTTGAGGACAATTTTACACAAATCTACCTAGTCCCAAACTAAGCAAAGCTTGTACTACCTATAGTACAAGCTTTGCCTACCTTTTAAGTACCTATACTAGGAGACGATACATACTTATATAGATAAATAGAAATAGATACTTAAATACATAGAAAACATCCAAGACTCAGGAACAACTATTCATGCTAATCACACAAATGAATGCCCTGACCGGGATTCGAACCCGGGACCTCCAGCTCGTAGGCAGGGTCACTACCAACTAAGCTAAGGCGGTCGTCTGTTGGATAAATAAATCTATCAATGTTGGATAAATAAATCTTTGAATCTAGAAAAAACTTCTGTAAAACTTCGAGATGACATGCTTAATACTGACTAATGTTTTGTGTTTCATTTAATATTTGGCCCAATGAACAACACTGCGCAATGACATCAGCAACATCTAAAAGAAACAGCGTATTAGTCAGACGCACTAGTCCTATCCGACTAACCAGTTAGGAATATGAAGAACCGCTATGTAGCCCTAAAACGTCACATATACGGGACAACTATTGTGACATTTGTCCTTTTAGAAATACGTGTATTGTTTACTGAACTATAACCAGTTGATTCCAGTTCTGTTGGATTGAGCGCGTATGTTTTTTTTTATACAACGCCGGTGGCAAACAAGCTTCCGGTCCACCTGATGGTAAGCGGCCACCACAGCCTATAGACACCCGCAACTTTTTTTTTTATAGGCGGCAAACGAGAAGACGGATCGTCTGATGGTAAGCAATTACCGTCGCCCATAAACACCTGCAACACCAGAGGAGTCGCAAGTGCGTTGCCGGCCTTTCAGAAGGGAATACGCTCTTTTCTTGAAGGTTTGAAGGTCATATTGGTCCGGAAATACCGCATACGACAGTTCATTCCATAGTTTGGTTGTGCGAGGCAGGAAATTTCTTGATTATTGAGGTAGGTAAGTTAATGCGACGCAATAACGACCAGATGGGCCACTCCGAACTTCGAAATTCGAACATCGTATCGTGCCCTCCCTCTCATTCATATAGTGATTAACACGAAAGTGAAAGGGACGGCACGATACGAAGTTGGCCACCGCCGTCGCGCGGGACTCGTCCAGGTGGAGGCCTGCTTTAATCATCCCGAGATATAGACTTTCAAAGACAAGCAACTCTTTTAACATTATGGGACCGCGTATTTTAAGTAGGATACCTTCAGATCTTGGGTTTGCACATAAGGTCAAGTGTCTCGGTTATGGTTTGTTTACAAGGATAGGCGATACACGTTCATTGTAACATTTTTCCCCCTTAACTAAAAATGTGTTACAATTTAAACTTCATTAATTTAATTGCCAATTTATATAAAGAGTAAGAGTAAGAGTAAATTTATTGATTCAAACACAAATGATACAACAGGCTACACGGGATTTCTGGTGCAGTCCAAACTAGGCGAGCCTGTATCTTGGAATGCACCATTTGTAGCAGTTACGAGTATAAAACAAGAAAATTAATAAACTAAGTAAAAGTTTTTGTGTGTAATATGTGTGAAGATGTGTGAGTGTGTATAGCTCATAGTTATTATTTCTGTCAAATATATTATGTATAGCGATGTATGATCAATGCAAATAAATGATATGATATGATATCATTATTTGGATACTCTCGCCATGATCATCATTACACGCGAGACCAAATAACTAATAAAGACAATCCAATACATGATGTAATTGAAACCGAGTGGTTTTTTTCCCACATTGTTCTCACGTGCTCCGTCAAATTGAATGCTTGTGACCACATAATGTATTGGCGTCTATTGATTCCTGACTTCAGTGACTTCCATTTATAGACTGATGCAATAGTTGATACATTTTCGTTAACGTAGGTACAATATGGAATGATAAATATGTATGGGTTCTAAAATTCTTGTCTATGAATAATGTATAATGTTTAGTTGCCCCTTCTTTAACCTGCGGGGTAATCATGTAACTTATTTACTACCGTTAGGTAGATTTTAATGTCAAATTTTAATTGTCACCTCATACATTTATACTTCAAAATTGACATTAAAATCTATCTAACGGTAGTACATAAAGTTACGTGATTCGCCTGCTGTTGTGAAACACGAGAATCTGCTCATTTTGATCAATAGACTGACGCTAAAATAGATCTTGTTGACTGTTGAATACCTATTTATCATGTATTTTTTTTATCTTATTTATTTATTTATTGCTTTTCTATGTAGTTTTACAATAGGTCTTAAATTACAATTATGTGCTAAAACATGACCCTGGTAGGGCACAGCAGTAACTTATAACTAAAAAGAGAAAAAATAAATAAAATATATAACACTTAACACAGCGGTAATATTATAGATTATTATAAGATACAAACTGGATTTTAATGTTAGTTATAGGGGGCAAACGAGCAGACGGATCGCCTGATGGTACCGTCGCCCATAGACACCTGCAACACCAGATGAGTCGCAAGTGCGTTGCCGGCCTTTCAGAAGAGAATATGCTCTTTCTTGAAGGTTTGAAGGTCATATCGATCCGGAAATACCGCAGGCGACAGTTCATTCCATAGTTTGGTAATTTAATATATTTCTTAAATCAAATGATGTATCTATTGAGGCACATAGGCAAGACACAGGACAAGATATATAGGAGTGGATTAATTCTCTGGAGTTAGATTTTAATCTTTTGTACTTATTTCTTAATATGCCATACGATGTATATTTCCGCTCACAACACACATAAGGGTCATTGTCAGATTTAGGTTCGCCTCTTTTCGACGGACATATCAGTTAGGAGGATATACAAGTTAAGAGCCAAAAAGCTTAATTTTGGATTGGTCTAGTAACCCGCACAAACGGTGTTTTCGTAACTCTAAATCCATGTAATAAAAACATAACTTACATGTATATAAGCCGTTAACTATTGACCATCGGGTGGACAACTTTTGTTTTTACAACTGACAATGACTAGCCTGCTAGTATATTTGCAATACACAGCGTGTAGCCTTCGTGGAACCTTGACGTGGGACCGTTATGGTCGTGGAACACCTCTGTGTCGATATATTCCGGTATATTACCTGTGGCTATTTATCATCGCCAAATTTCGATGACCATCAGCACACTGATGTCCCAAACACTGCATTTCCTTCTTATTAGTATTTGAAGCATAAAACAACTCAGTTTTCCATTATAAACTTATTTTATTTATTAATAACAACTCACGCCATCTTTTTTATCTCTACTTTATTCTATTTTACTATGGACTATGAAACTACGAACCCTTAATTAAATGTTATTGTTGTAATTATTAGTAGGCTTCAAATGTATTAACTCTGCACCACCTGCTATGAATCGTTCTGATTAGATTTCCGCTACCCTAAGGTTGTCTGGAAGAAATCGCTCTTTAGCGATAAGATCGCCTGTTGTTTGCCTCTTCTCATTGTGTTTTTGTACTGTATTGTATCCTTTGATTGAGGTGTGCAATAAAGAGTATTTGTATTGTATTGTATTTGTACGAACATATAAAACCTATTTGGACAAAGTATGTAAATGATTGTTCTGATCTGAACACTAATGCTACTCATATAGTTACCTTTCGCAAAAGACACGAAACAGTTAAGCGACAGTCGCCACCGATAAACGTTTAGATAGATACAATTATCGCTTATTGGGCTTATCGTAACGTCACGCGACAAAACCGTTTGTCTATTACATTAACAGCCACGACGGTCTGACGTCACGATCAGCGTCTCGCCGAGTGTCCTCTACTTACACAAGGACACCAATATGTATACATTTATTCACCTTGTTCCATTGAAATAAGGTCCAAAAACGTATACATATTTATTCCCTCGGCTGTACACGAGGACAACACGGGACACTTAAACATTATAATCTATCATTCTTAGAAGAGACTCATGATCAGACAACTAGCATGTACAGTCGCTTCGCAATTCTGGGTTATGAGAAATTATTTTAATTAAGCTGTTTGATTTGACTGGCCTGCAAATATAGGAACCAGTCTGAAAATTTATGCTTGATAGATAGAAACTGTCTGGCAAAGACTGAGACTGGTACCCATTGCAATTACTATATAAGTTTACTGGTACCTTATGTTAAGTTTTAAGAATGTATTGATTTACAGGCGGTAATAATACTTAAATAATATTACAACTAACTTAAATCTAAAAGAGGTTTTTGTACCGAGGATGCTGGCGGCATTTCCTCGCTGTATCGCAATGCTGATACGTTGTGCGAGGAAGTCGCCAGCTCTTTGGTCACCAGTTATGTCAACCAAACGCTTCGCGATTTTAGTAAATAACTAGTGCGCGCTGGGACCCCATGAACCAAGAGTTTCGACACCAAAAGGTATATAATTGTACTCTCTGCCGAGGCCCCTATATTTATTACGCTTTAATATTTCGGCATTTTCCGCCGCTGCACCCGCTTTTACTGTAGTTCGTTGAAGGTGGGACGGTGCCAGTGTGTCTACACAGGTAGCATCCCACTCCAACATCCGTCCCAAACTCCAAGGAACTAAATACACCCCATCAGGTCTCTTACCATCATAGTTCTAAGATAGGTTTATAAGTAATTTGAAGACCTGTCTGTTGTGTGTCGCAATAAACATTTTTTTTTATTTTTTAGACAAGTTCGCGTCACATCGGTTCATAATGTGTGGATAATTGTTTTATTATCCAAAGGAAAAAGATGCTTGAGAATTGAAACTTGGTCCATTTTCACTACGTAACTGTAATGGAATACCGTGTCAGGCAAAGATAGACTTTAACCCCCGTATTCATAAACGTCTATCAAACCTATATTAGTTAACTAGCCTCTAAAATTCGTTTGTCCTTATCTGTCACTTTGACACACGTGCTTGTGAGACAGTGACAACAGACATTTTAGTTAGCAGAGGTTTGTTAAGTTTTATGAATAAGGGGGTAAGTTAGCAATTACAGCATCGCTGTCGCTGCCCTTAGTCTGAAACATAAATAACTTCAATGTATCTATAATAGAAATGTATTAGGAGTAAACATTTTCTTGATTTATAGTCAAATAAGTCTATGGCAACTTTCTCCCAAGTATAAAGGTTCTCATATGACATAACTGGATCTTTAGGCTTGTTATTCATATACATGAGACAATATTGTTTTCAGAATCTGAATCTGAATATTTATTTTGTTAAACATAGGTAGAAAAAGATGGTACATAGACAGATACGGTTGAGCACTATGTTTTACCCGCAATGCAGGTGTACAAAAATTCATTTCATGCGGTTATAATAAACATGTCATTCACTAATACAAGTATCATTAATTTAATACAACAATAAGCAAATTAAATAAAAATAACTACTACATATTAATATAAAGCTGTTTTATTTTAGACTTAAATTCACTGTTAATATTCGGATGAATGTGTATGACGCAAAGGTCCGTGCGTAACGCATGTGGCCACACTGTTCATTTACAAGAGTGTGCTTTACTGAAACGTAGTACACTACGGCCATAACTTCAATTTAAACGTACATGAATAATGACTCACTTTATCGTCAATTTTACGACTTTTATACGGTTTTAAATTACGATTAATTGGATTTCGTCATGGACCTGCGTCAGTCTTTATCGTAGAAGCAATAAAAATGTTATCAAACTGCAGATTTTCTTTCAGGTAGTATTCGAGAAACGTATTTAATTGAGCGAGTGAAACGGAGGTCTCTGCTCCAGCTCGAACAAAAATGCTTTCTTATGCCCGGCGATTTCCGTTTTTTCTCCTCTAGAGGTCACATTTCTCAACCGGTGCTCTTGAAATTTTGTAAGCAGGTTCGGTAATTATATAGAATGTTTGTAGTCAATTCTTGGAAATAAAAAAAAATGTCACAAAAAAGGTACACCTACACCTTTTAAGAGAGGTAGGGCACTGCAAAATGTCATCTTGCTCGAATTTGGAGCAGCCCAACTGGGGAAGTACCCTGAAAAATTGAAAAATTTAGGCATCGAGCAGGACTCCAACCTGCGACCTCCCGGCACTCCCGGTGGCTTTAAAAAAATAAATAAAAAAAAAACATTATCTGCTATACAAGTACGTAGTGTTGTGTTCCTGGAGGTGAGCAAGGTTACCAGAGCTCCCGAGGATGCACTGTGTTGAGAGCGAGGGACCTAAATGTGTTCCTTCTGTTGTCAACACAGTGCATCCTCAAATTTTATAAAGGGTCGGCAACGCGTACGTGACTCCTTTGGAGTTGCGGGCGTCTATAGGCTGTGGTGGCCGCTTGCCATCAGGTGGACCGTAAGCTTGTTTGCCACCGGCGTTGTATAAAAAAAAAATCTACAGCTCACAGAGCCACTAGTTACAACTGGTTTTGTATTACAGTCGTATTAAGCCAAAATTAGTAAAAGACGCCTTCTATAAATAGTCAATAGCTAACAACTTAATATCACATAGACTTAGACATAATAAAAATCCGCAGACAGACGAGAAACTAGACTTCTGCATATATTATCGTGTACACTCGTTATGTCGTACATTAGACTTGATGCACGAATTTAAGAGCGGGCGACCAATGCAAAACCGATCCCGATTTTTTTTTATACAACACCGGTGGCAAAGAAGCGTACGGTCCACCTGATGGTAAGCGGCCACCGCAGCCTATAGACGCCCGCAACTCCAAGGAGTCAAGTGCGCGTTACCGACCCTTTATAAGATTTGAGGATGCACTATGTTGTCAGCAGAAGGAACACATTTAGGTCCCTCGCTCTCAACACAGTGCATCCTCGGGAGCTCTGATCGTGTACACTCGTTATGTCGTACGTTATAAGACTTGATGCACGTATTCATATACAAATAAATAAATAAATAAATATTAGAGGACAATCGAACAAATCGAACTAGCCCCACAGTAAGCTCAAGAAGGCTTGTGGTATGGGTACTAGACGACGATATATTTAATAGATATAAATACTTAAATACATAGAAAACATCCAAGACTCAGAAACAAATATTCATGCTCATCACACAAATATTTGCCCTGACCGGGATTCGAACCCAGGACCGTCAGCTTCACAGGCAGGTGCACTACCCACTAGGCTAAACCGGTCGTCGAAACAAGAGCGGGCAACCAATGCAAAACCGATCCCGATTCAGCGCGTGTTTCGAATACACCTCTATTCTATAGGTATACTGACGGCTGTGAAATGAATCGTCACGATTTATCAGCACGCAAGATTTTTTAGATAATGAGAAGTGTTTGTCATGTCACAGTATGATTTGCTTAGCACGTGCATGAAATGAAATCTAATCATATGGCAAAGAAGCATGCGGGCCGATCGATCATTCGCCGTCATCACCAAGAGTTACATAGACTCTTGTCGGTATAGCTCTCTCCATCTGACTCTGTCTAGGTCCTACTTGACCTCCTTATACGACACGACTGCTAATTTCCCTTCTATTTGTTTCATGTAGCTTATCCTCGTTCTTCTATCTAAATTTTGCATGTCCAAATGTTGGCGAGATGTGCTGATCCTTAACAAAGTTGTTCCACCTTATTGTTAACCATGTCTCAAGCAAATAAATTTCATTTCATTTCATTTCATTTCATTTCCCCTTCCTCGCTTTCCTTCAATTTTGCCTTCTATGATACAATACAAATACTCTTTATTGCACACCTCACATAATAAAATATCACATAAAAAATAAAAAACAAAGATACAGGGAGACAGAGGCAGAACAACAGGCGGTCTTATCGCTAAAGAGCGATCTTTTCCAGACAACCTTTGGGTAGTGGAGAAATGAAATCTTCTAAAAAAATGAAATGTTCTTTATAAAATCGTCGCGTCGTATAAGATGACCAATCGTTTTCCCTCTTTTATTTTCCATCATTTCCAACAGTTTCCTTTTCTCCCCCACTTAGCGCACTCTCCTCAGCACTTATTCGTTTGTAATTCTTTGCGTCCAGCTAATTATCTAAATTTTTTGCCAACACCACATTTCGAAGACTTCTAAATATTGTGACGACCAGCAGGCGAATCACGTAACTTTATGTACTAACGGTAGATAAATTTTACTGTCAATTTTTAAGGATAAATGTATGAGCTGACAATTAAAATTTGACATTAAAATCTACCTAACGGTGGTACAAAAATTATATGATTACCCCGCGGTTTAGCCTAGTGGGTAGTGCACCTGCCTGTGAAGCTGACGGTCCTGGGTTCGAATCCCGGTCAGGGCAAATATTTGTGTAATGAGCATGAATATTTGTTTCTGAGTCTTGGATGTTTTCTATGTATTTAAGTATTTATATCTATTAAATATATCGTCGTCTAGTACCCATAACACAAGCCTTCTTGAGCTTACTGTGGGGCTAGTTCGATTTGTGTAAGATTGTCCTCTAATATTTATTTATTTATTTATTCTCTATCTGTTTGAGTTATGGTCCACGCTTCACAACCACACAACGCTATGCTCCACACAAAAGTTTTGTTGAGTTTCCGCTTGGTTTTCTGGGATATATTTGTGGTCAATAGATGTTTTTTTATTTTGGAAACCCTGTTTAGATAAGCCAATGCCGATGTTCGCTGTAGATGGATGATATATTTCTGTGTTACTATACTTAGCATACGAGTATACTGTAGGTCCTGCGCTGCTACACACACAATGTACATTTTATAAATTTTATAAATGTGTAAATAAATAAATGTACAGCAGAATCCGCTTATAACGACTCCGCTTATAACATTTGACCGCTTTTAACGACTTCGAAATCACCGCACATAAGATTTCATACCAAACATTTCAACAAACATTCAAAACATTCAAAAACATTCAAAAAGAAAGTAAGCAGCATCCTGTTATCTAAATTAAAAGATGATATACAACCAACATAAAATAACGCGTACACCATATATTATATGTACTTCGTTACACTACTTACACTCAATTTAATAGATAAGTTCTTACAGGTGAATTATTTTAAGTTTGGCATTGAACATGTATGTAGTTAGCACGGGTGTGTGTGTGTATATAATTTAAGTTAAATGTATTATGAGTGTATACAGCTTACTATATTGTGTAACTTGGAGCCTCGTCTGCCAACAAACCGTATTCTGGTTTGGCAGAAGTATAGTGTGAAGCATTGTAAGCAACTTTCATGAATAAACGTTATTATTATTATTATTATTTCCAAATTAAATCAGTCCGTTTTGTGCGGCGTCCTGTTAGTGCGACGTAATATCACCGGTCCCTTGGCTGTCGCTTTATCCGGATTCCACTGTATCACCAGAAAACCGGTAGCGACTTTGCTAACTAACCACTATGATTATAATTATACTATAGTTTGCAATCTTCTATTTTCATTGCGGTAGAAATAAAAAATCTAATGTTTGAAGTGAACGTCTGTTGCTAACTAGTATACAATACAGGGTGTAACAAAAGTAGTGAGGCGCCGTTTAAGGGCATATACGGTATCGTGTTCTGATTAGGAAAAAGTTGAAGAATTTTTTTTTGAGGCGAATATTTTTTTCTATGTGTCAGGTCGTCCATATCAGCCAACTCTCCATACAAAGGCCAAAAATTTATTGCGTCAAAAAAAAATTATATCAGTAGGAGTAAATAATGCTATATTAACACGGGTCTAATTATGTCTTAATTAAATTACTATTTCAGTACAAATTAAATCATATTAATTGATGCTTCTTTGTTAACAAACCTTTACTTCAGAGAGTGGGCGAGTTTCATTAAAGTTGAGAAACCAAAAGCAAGCATTATAGTTTTAGTGACATCAATTTCAAACCAGCCAGTTATCAGTGAAGGTAAATAGTTTGCACTCTCGCAATTGAGAACAGAACAAAATTGTCAGTAGTGAAACCTTTTTGTAGGATGGATACCAAACTTAATTAAGTGAAACTGGCTAACAACCATGTATTTAGTGCGTCTGCGTGTAAGTTATAGGTGGCTACGTCACGCCATTAGGGTGTGTTATAATTGAGATTTTTCAATTTCTTAATTTGTTTTAAATAATTAATATCTCTTAAATTATGGATTTTTGGACTATATGTTATGTAACTTTATACACTCTAATTAGTCTCTAAAATTGTTGGTTTAAATCTTTCGCGTTATTAACGTCCACGGTGTATAAATGTTTTTTTACATGTCATTATGTGTCACGCCTGTTACTAATAGTTTGCGCATTTTCCCGCAACCTTTAGCTCTGTTAGGTCATATCGGTGACATAATTTTACGTCATATTGTACAACGTTCATGTCAAGGGTAGCGCTAAGTATTACACGGCATGGATCAAATTACATTAACTGCCATTACGCAAGCTAATATAATACTAGCTTCTGTACGGCTTATCAATACTCGCGAGAAATGAAATAAAATGAAATGAATGAAATGAAATGAATGAAATGAAATGAATGAAATGAAATGAAATGAATGAAATAAAATGAAATGAATGAAATGAAATGAATGTAATGAAATGAATGAAATGAAATGAAAATAATTTATTCGTGAATAGAAAAAGTCTCACCTAACATGATACAAGCTACGTATAATAATTGACGACCGCTTTAGCCTAGTTGGTAGTGACCCTGCCTTCGAAGTTGGAGGTCCCGGGTTCGAATCCCGGTCAGGGCATGTATTTGTGTGATGAACACGAATATTTGTTCCTGAGTCTTGGATGTTTTCTATGTATTTAAGTATTTATCTATATAAGTATGTATATCGTCACTTAGTACCCATAGTACAAGCTTTGCTTAGTTTGGGACTAGGTTGATTTGTGTAAGATTGTCCAAAAACTCAAAAAAAAAATAAGCTAAGTGAAGTGATATTGTCTTGTTTATTCATAATTAAGGACTGGAGGATAAAACTAGTGCCTACGCCAACTCTTGGGATTAGATAGCGGACCCCGGGCATCCCTTAGGATGCAACTGTACCGGGATAACGCTAGGATGATGAAGAAGGACGCTCAAGAGACCATGTAAATCTCTGTGACATATTAATTTCTTTATACTCTTTGTTTAATCAGACTGAGACCTTATACATCTCTAACTTTACTGATGTTGTAATATTTGTAATAGATAACAAATAACTTCCCAAGTTTATCTCCACTGTGTGACATTAATTTTGTTACATTTGTAATCTCGAAATTATTATTCTTTCTTGAACTGTAAATTAATATTTTGACATGAAAAATGTATTATAGTCAGACTTGCTTAAATTGTAAATTAATATTTTGACATGTAAAAGTGCCCTTGTGGCCTATTTGCATACCTAAATGTTTGATTTTGATTTACGATTCATATACTCGTAGGTTAAAAATAGCATGCATAGATTAAAGTCTGATGTTTTCGTATTTTTGTTTATATACACGTAAATATTTACATAATAATGTAAATAATACGATATGAGTGCAATGACTTGTCATTTAGATAGTCCTAAATTAGCTCCAAAATGTACACAACATGTTATGTTGTTCGAAGTCCAAGTAACCGTTTCTTCAGTTATCTTTAAACACAGCGACCGTTCCCTCGCGACAGATTGCAAATCATATGCAATGGTATTGCATAGACAAGGTCGCGAGCAATTGAGATGCCTGGGTCTAAACTAGGGTTGCCATACGTCCCGGTGGGCCAGGACATGTTCCGGTTTGAGGCGTGGTATCCCAGTGTCCAAGGCCGACTTTAACCAATTGGAAGCCCTGGGCACACTAGGGTAATGGGGCCCCTATGCCCTTGCCAGATCACTAAATATTGGTTATCGTTTGGTGATCTGACAGTAAGTAGTGGGCCCCTATCGATCGCGGGGCCCTGGGCAAGTGCCCTTAGTGGCCAGTGGGAAAGACGGCCCTGCCAGTGTCCCGGCCACTACGCAAATTGTCCCGGTTAGAAAATAGTTAATTAGGGACCAAAGAAATAGACATGCTTACGCGTAGTACTGACGATTTTTAAACCTACCGTCTTACTTAAACGGTACCTGCGCGGTGCACATTGCAAGGAGGATGGCAGACGGAGAGATGGCGGCAGAGCCTAAGATGGATGGGACTAGTGCTGAAATATGACCATTCGAATGTTCGTTTTTGGTCTGTAGCCATACTTTTTATTTACTTGTCCTGCGGGGTAATCGCGTAACTTTTTTACTACCGTTAGATAGATTTTAATGTCAAATTTTGACTGTCAGCTCATACATTTATACTTCAAAATTGACAGTAAAAACTATCTACCGTTAGTACATAAAGTTACGTGATTCGCCTGCCGGTCGACGTTCCCATATTCATGGCAACCCTAGTCTAAGCGTGGCGCGGACATGATTCATAATGACCGGTATTATAACTCTGCGTACGTAGCTACACTAGCTATACCTAGTGTTATAGTAGAGTGAAACTATTGTTAAACTGAACGGAGGGGTCCAGTATGTTTCTGCTCACATCTGATGTAAGGATATAAGCCCTATATCTAAGGGTATATCCTAAACCAAGTCGCAGCCCTCAGTTTCTAGTACCTGTAGCTTCCAACAATGTCACTCAAAATAGTCCACTGGCACGTATGTCCACATCTTATAATAAAATCTGTAAAGTCGTTGATATTTTTCGTTTAAGTCTGAACTCATTCAATAATAGCTTTAAAAATTGTCTCATAGTATGTATGTATGTATGTAAGCACTTTATTGTACACAATAACAGGTTAAAACAATATACATGTCACATAAGATTAGATTCATAGTTAAGTAATTTACTAATCCATGATCTCATTAAATTTAATTCTTATAATTTTATTAGCATGTCATTAGAAAGTTGTGCTTGGTTATTATTGAAATGTAAATTTAACACTTGTCTTGTTAAGCTATTGTATGTGTCTGAAATAATTTACATTTTGTTACCTTAATTTTATACAAACGCCTTAAGGGAAGCGTACAGCGACATCTACCAGAAGACTCATGCTTCATTAACGGCACTAACGTCTCAAATCATATTGAGAATCGTCAGTTGCGATGCCCCATCCCATACCCAAATTTAGAATAAAGGAAAAATTGAAAAATTTTTTAGACACCGAGCAGGATTCGAACCTGCGGACCTCCCAGCACTCGCGGCCAGTGCCTAAAAAATTTTTCAATTTTTCCTTTATTCTAAATTTTTGTTACCTTACCAAAATAAATAAATACACACAAACTCAGACATAGAAACGATGTGTAATTCAATAGGATAGGAAAGGAGCGTTTATTAGGCATGATTTTTGCATTCGCAACATTATTAATCCCTTGCCCGTAGATTGATTGGGAGAAAATGCTGCGAATGTTCTCCGATGAGGTTTTCTGCAGGGGCGTATTTACCCTAGGGCCATCCGGGCTATGGCCTGGGGCGCCAATCCGCTAGGGGCGGCATAGCCCCCCCTGATTTTTTTTAAATTTGCATACCGCAAAAATTTTGACGTTAATATATATTTTTTTCTGTATTTATTAAATTATATCCTTTTTTTCTTGACTTCTGTGACGGCGAAACTTATTGGCCCAGGGCGCCAAATTTCAAAATACGCCCCTGGTTTTCTGTTTATTAAAGGGTAAATTTCGAGATCCGTATCATTCGTGTAAATCGATAAAATTAAAATTAGAATTGCTATATTCAGTGTACGTCATAATGCCGATAATACGTAGGGGTTATTTATTTACTTTGTTGAAGTAAACTGTCGTCTGGCAAAAACCCAAGTCTTTCATGCCACTTGCCGCTGACAGAACACTGAGTCATGTGACACGAAGACAAATAGGCCTTAGTACTGTGTGTCATGATTTGATAAAGATTATGTTATCAGATCGGATAGACTCCGCGATTTGTCCACGAAATGACGAAAACCAAAGAAATCTGTATATACATATAAACATATCTGTTCGTGCTTGCTAGGACATAGTGACTACGTTAATACTAGTGTCTTTTTATAGGGGATTGACGAGAGACATCATCCTGCTGTGGATTCGTTTTTATTATCAGTGACTTAGAGACCATATACATCTCCAACAATATTAAATTAATTTTAATTTTGACGCTCAGAGACCATGTAAATCTCTGGGATATTATATTAATTTCATTATACTCCTTGTTTAATCTTGAGACCTTATACATCTCTAACTTTACTGATGTTGTAATATTTGTAATAGATAACTTTGCAAGTTTATCTTCACTGTATGACATTAATTTTGTTATAATTGTAAACTCGAAATTATTATTCCTTCTTGAACTGTAAATTAATATTTTGACATGAAAAATGTATTACTTATTATAGTCAGACTTTCTGAAATTGTAAATTAATATTTTGACATGTAAAAGTGCCCTTGTGGCCTATTTGCAGAATAAATGTTTGTATTTGTATTTGTATCGGCATCATCATCCTCCTAGCGTTATTCCAGTACAGTTACATCCTGGAGGATGCCCGGGGTCCACTACCTAATCCCAGGATTTGGCGTAGGC
Source organism: Epiblema foenella (assembly GCA_963556455.1). Classification (NCBI taxonomy): domain Eukaryota; kingdom Metazoa; phylum Arthropoda; class Insecta; order Lepidoptera; family Tortricidae; genus Epiblema; species Epiblema foenella. The sequence continues at coordinate 454,596 of OY747110.1, forward strand.
ACTAGTTTTTACGGAAGCGACTGACATCTGACCTTCCAACCCGAGGGGAAAACAGACCTTTTTGGAATTAGGCTTGTCAGGCGAGTCGGCATCTGTTAGAAGTTCTCAAGCCGTGAAGACCTCTACCTGCTATCATAGACAACAGCCGGTCCACCGGCTTAACGTGTCTTTCAAAGCACGGGAGCGCTGTTAATAACTACTCAAAGCGGTCACCCATCCAGGAACAGACCTCGTCCCAAGTTACTTAAACTCGCATACCGCACGCGGTACGCGGGCGTCGCTGGTCCACTAGCGATCCATATACATATAAACATAAATAATTACAATACGTTTGAAATGAAATGAAATGAAATATTTATTCTTCAATTTAGGCATGTTAAATGCACTTATGAATGTCAAAAAACTACCACCGGTCCATAAAATAAACCTCTGCCTCGAGAAGAACCGGCGTAAGAAACTCGGCGAGGTGTCATTTTTTCAAAACAATATACAATGTACATAAAATAACAGTGCCTTTACCATGAGTTTGCATGACCGTACTCGCTAGCGACTGCGTAAACGATTTAGTATGCCGATTCTTAGTTCTATTGCGTAACCGCCAGTGGCGCTGTACTTTTGCCCACACAAATTTTTACGCAGTCGCTAGCGAGTACGGTCATGTAAACTCATGGCAAAGGCACAGTATCATAATACTACAGAATTCAAATGCTACAATATAAACATACATACACATTTTTTAATATTAAGGTGTTATTAATATTGTGTTAGGTATATTTCTGTGTTAGATTACTTGTGCGGGACGTTATCACTGCCTACTTAACAGCCCATTTAACACTATATTAAATGGGCCGTCCGTTTTATGGCAGAAAAACATAACCACGTAACCTCAGACCAAGAAAAAACTCTCAGCTGACTGCAAACTTATCTCAGCATTCTTTCAAGTTTAAAGATATCTTTATCATTTCTGAGATATCGTAATGAGACTTTTGGTTGTCAACCGACGATATATTTTCATGTCAAGCATAAATATATGTTCATGTAATCATGTATATGAATGCCCGTCGTCTGAAACAAATGAGTTTATTTCATTGTGCGGTTTGAAGAGCATTATGGTTCGCTCGAGTATCAGGCCTCCCAAGTAACACAGCATGCTGAATAAGGTTTGAGTAATAGCAATTCGCAAATTTTTACACCTCTTATCAGCAATAATCTCCATAGTGTATGGGTAAAGGCTATTAATATAGCCAAATTCTGAATAATATTCTCTTTAGATCTTAATATTCTCTCTAGATACCTCTTTAAGCTTAGTAAAAGTTGTATTAAAGTGGGTTTCTACTGGATAATCCATTATATTCTGTAAATGAATTTTGTAAATTAACTTCGTAATATTTTATTGTGACATTCTATTTGATATTAAGTATTTTTGAGTTTTTTGACATTGTAAGTATTTAGATAAATAGGTAGGTAATTTCGTACTTTATCCATTATTATATTGTTATCAATGCCTACATTAGTAATAGTATGACGATCCCCTTGGGTGAAACTTGAAATGTTATTTTTATTTAATTTATGTTTGTTTTTCTTTTGTTTTAATTGTTTTATTATGTGTTATTATTCTATTCAATGTATTGACGACCACAATAGGGATTCTTTTAAATTGACTTAAATGTAATTTATAATGAAGTCTTGTATTGTGTAATAAATGAAATCTAATCTAATCTAATCTATCATACCACAGTATTACTAAGCTATTACCCAGACTACATCGCTGTTATACAGGCTAAAGCATTTAAAAATGTGCCCAAATTGCTTGAATAACAGCTGAATAGACATTTACTCAGATTTTATTCAACATGACTGTTACTTCGGCTCTCCCACAGGCCTCGATACGCGAGCGAACTTTCACCCCTACAGGTGTCTGCTAAGCTAATCCTTGTTTTTCAGGGCCAGCGTTGGTACCAACTGCTGGGTCCTGGGGCGCTACCGCGACAGCAAACGAAGTTTTCCCTCTCTGTCGCACTTGCAAGTTTGCATATAAGTGAGACAGAGAGGGAAAACTTCGTTTGTCACCGACGGTACTGGCTGAAAATCAGGGCTGTAGGTGTTTTCTTCTGTTGTTGTTTTTTTTTTTTGTAATATGTGTGTGTCTTCTGTGTCTGTGAATAAATGTTTCTTTCTTTCTTTCTTTCTTTCTTTTGTGGTTCGTGGCAGCCCATCTGCTCCGAAGAGAGAAGAAAGAAGTTTTTAAGGTTAGCCATGCGTATCGCATCTCGTAGTTCTCTTCAGGATAAACCCAGTTTTGGACGAGGCCACCTATAAGCCCGTGGCCAAGTTGTCCTGTAGCTTTCTTGTAGTTATATTGTATTTACATTAGGTACGTTACATATACTACCTATTATCTATTTTTTGCTGTGACAACAGCACAAACAGCGGAAACCACGTATTGTCGATAAAGTTTGGCGACGCATTGATAGCCTTATCGGGGCAAATGGCGCCATAATTATTGCCTGGAGGTATATTTGACTCGATATATTAACAGACCGGTAGCTGTATGTATTTCATTTATCGCGTGTTCATTCTGACGATTTGCCACCAATCACCAATATAATAATAAAAAGTCGAGCTTAATAGACCTCTGATATTTGACATGTGACTTGTTTTTATAATGATTATTGGTTTAATCTTCCTCGTAATCACTGGGAAATTACGGAATCGAATTAAAATTACCAGAGGTGTGTTTTTCAATAGCATCTACTTTGTTTGTAACAAGATTATCCTGTTGCTGTGTGATTATGATCACTGATAGCAATAGTTATAGATACGTTATTAGTTGACGTTTGTGTTCGTCTATTATTCATTTACTTTAGAATATTGTTGTAGTTTGCATAATATGTATTGTGAGGCGGGGTATTATTGAGTAAAGTAAACAACACGAATGCCGACAAAAGACTGTCTTTTATTAAAAGAAACCCAATTTATAATTACAGTAAATAACAAGGTTACCAAATATATTTAACTCCTTACAGTATACCGCCGTCTATATACAGCATATAAATAAAACCAACCTTATAATAATGAATAATGTTCGGTATATGGAACAATTTTATTTCTTTAATCATATTTGCTCCATAAATTACAAATACTCGTGTGAATTCTGGGTTTATTCGTTTCAGTAGTGACGCACATTGGTTCCTCGAATGGAATAGTTCACGACGCTTACTGACAACTCGCTTCATGAACCAGCATAGTCAGGTCTGTGGTTGCGCGTAGTTGTTCCCAATCCCGAGGTCTAGTTATACTGGATTTGGTGAGGTTTGAGAAGGGCTGTAAGCTGAAGTTAGGTGGGCGTGGATTTAGTACTACGCAGTCAACACTACACAGTCAATATATATTAGTGATTTGTCATTAAACTTTTTTTTGGTTGTGTTATTGCACAGTCAGTACCTATGTACTGCTGCTATGTAAGACAAAAAAAATATTTTGCTATCCAAGTATCATTATTGTTTTACAAAACAAACATATTTCAAATTTCCTTGTCTCATCTTTCATTAGCAGACTAACGGATATAAATATGATTAAAAAAAGAAGTCGATAAACAAAAGTCTCATGTGTTTGTAAGTTAAGACCAATGAGGTTATCTACTTATTTTTAAACAAGAAGTTTTAACACCTACGCTATATTGACATTAAGCAGAGATTTGAGGCGAAAAATCAATCACATTATTGCATAATAGAAACATCGATATCGAGACGGTCGATCAAAAAACATTCAACTTCTATGAAACTGCAACTTCACTGCAACGAGATAACTGAGTTTAATGATTACACGCGTGGTCGTGCCGGAGGTTTTCCCCAGGCTACTCTCCAACCGCATTCGGTTAGGATGTGTGCAGGCGTCTCCTCCGCTTCAAAGCAGAGTCTGCACCGCCTTGTGTCACTCAAGCCTATCGTATGCATGTGCTTGTTTAGGCAACAATGCCTTGTAAGCACCCTTACCAGTATGCGCAGGAGCACCTAATCGGGAGTAGGGTTAAGGAACACAAACAATCGGTTCGCAAATATAACACTGGGTCTTACTACGAACTCTACGTCACACAGTTTAATTATAAAGTCTGTTTATTTATACTATTTACCAAGAGAGATGTGCGCGTTAACTAAACGTTGTAATCGATACAAGGCAACTGGTGTGAAGGAAAAGCTTCACATAAATCCCTAATGAAAAAACATGAAACACTTAAGAGTGCATTAGTATTCACGTGAGTATAAAAGAGAAAGTCATACAAACTCCAAGATAGAGCAGGACGGATTTATATTTGTGAATTCCAACAGTTGGATATGAAAGTAACATTAAATATTTCTAGTTAAATAAAGCTTCTTCTTAAACATCTTAGAGGGTAAAATTGATGGCAGGAGAGGAAGAGGAAGACCTAGACTGACTTACTTTAACCAAGTGAGGGAGGAAGTTGCCGTCGTATGGGGAAGTCAAGAAACTGGCAATGAATAGAGAAGAGTGGCGGTTACTCCACCGACAAGAGCGAAGCTCTTAAGTTTTGATGATGAGTTAAATAAAAGCTAAAAATGGGGTGAAAACTTGAAAAGCCGATTTAAATTAAGCCACAGAATTTGAAAATCCGCTTTCCAAAACAACAGATCTCTAATGGTATCAGTACCTAGTTTTTTTTAATTAACAAAGAGTATCATGGGCTGTTCCCGTGCAATAAAACCGTGTGCCTAAAATAATGTCAATGACATCAGAAGATGACATTGGCACCGAACACGATTTTTTTTGTAGCCTCATTCTGGTTACCTGTTTGTTTACCTTCTCGTATTCACTAGAAGTTCGGTCTGCTTAAATTACTGTGCGTAGTCACCTAAGTAAACATTTCCTCAATAAAATTTTCCGACAAATTTCTAAAACATAACTATATCACATGCTAAATATTATTTGCATAGTCATTGTGAATCTCATTCTCTTATCTACCCAGTACCTACAACAAACTTGTGAGGCAGAGCGACACCCGACCAGAAAATAGCACAAACACAAACATTTCGAATTTTTTTGAAGCGTTTAAGGGTCCTTATAAGTTAAAAAACGCTCATCTATTTACGCCATTTTCTGTTTGAATTGACTCGTATCTTGATATTTTCTCTATGTTACTATCTAGAACAGGACAATTGCGACCTTATGTCATAAACTTTAAATGTATTTTTTGGATTTTTTATTAAGAAATACCGTTTCAAACATCACTCCAAATCGATCATTTTCAAGCTAAAAGCTTGTTTTTTCGGTTTAAATTCTACTACACATAATAAAATCAAAAAATGCCCATGTTACTATCTAAAACTTTTTAAAAATTATCATAGTCTTTAATAACTTTATTGGTATTATCAATACTTTGTTCATAATCTGAAATCAAAACATTTTAAAACTTATAAGGCCTCTTAATTACAGGTATTAGGGATGTAACGTATATCGGTTTATGAACATTCACGAAAACGAATGCGAAAATCTGTCGCTCATATACTCGAATACCCCTCAGGCGGGGTCGGCGGGTACTTCTGACCCGGATTTTTGCAGTATCGCAGAAATTCGATCAAGATACCCTCGCCCTGCTCGCCCCTTTCCGACCCTTCCATCCATTTCCTGGCCATAAATCCTCTTAATCTACTTTCACACATCCTCTCAATATGCCCGAACCACTGAAGCATACCTTTTTCCATCTTACTCTCTACTTTTTATAAATAAATAAATATTACAGGACAATCTTACACAAATCGAACTAGCCCCACAGTAAGCTCAAGAAGGCTTGTTTTATGGGTACTAGACGACGATATATTTAATAGACATAAATACTTAAATACATAGAAAACATTCAAGACTCAGAAACAAATATTCATGCTCATCACACAAATATTTGCCCTGACCGGGATTCGAACTCAGGACCGTCAGCTTCACAGGCAGGTGCACTACCCACTAGGCTAAACCGGTCGTCAAAACTTTTTGAATGAATGAATGACTTATTTATTTGAAACCACAACATAAAGTACAGTTAGCTTAAATCTAGGAAATACAGATTTGAGGATGGTTCCAAAAAGGAGCCCACTCAGCATTGTGTCGGAGCATGAAGCCACGACGCTGATTTTCAGTGGATCCATTTACACAATAATATACAACTAATTAACCTAAGAGAAGCAGAATATAGCAGAGACGTGCAGTGTCGTGTTATTATGCGAAAATTACGCCAGATAGATTTAGAATAGGATAAAAATGAGTAAATAATGATTATATAATGAATATAATAAATGAGGTAAAAACAAACAATCACATCGTCGGCTAGACAGAAGAAATTTGTTCCTTTAGCAGATGGAGTTTCAGTTTTTTTTCTTATAAGACTATTTTAAATGTCAATAATTTTAATAATATTTATTTCCTGTGAATGCGAGTACAAGTATCCTAGAGCATTCGAATATTCGCGATTGCTGAATAATGCGATTATTCGTTACATGTGTGAGCGTTTTTGTAGTCGCCTGACAGCACGCGTGTCGCGTCGCCGCACTACTCGTAAACGCAGTCCATTATTTAGTCGACCATTATCTAATAGGAACTGTGAGTCCCTTTGAATAGCTCACTGGCCAAGTCTAGAAATCTCGATCGAGATCTCGACTATGTCGATCGAGAGCTCAATTGGTGAACAAGTCGTTTCCTGCTGAGATTGATTCGCGAGAATTCGAAATGTAACGAGTCTGTTTTCGTTAACAAGTCAGTAGTAGTCCTCATTCATCTCGGAAATTTCTAGCGAAACCGGGATTTGTCTTGACGCTCAAGTCACAAGCATAAATAATGTTTGTTGTAAACAACCGTAACAAGCAACCGTAGTTAATAGCAGTGTTTATAAATAGGTACGTACCAACAACAGTGTAAACTATAGATTTAGATTACAAAGAGAGCGGAGTGACCGCGCACATAATCTCAAATATTAGAGATTTCGCAACATAAAGAAGAAAATATGTACTTTTTTTTTATGAAATAAACAGTTCTAAATTTTTTTTTTTTTTTGTATAATAGTGCGTACTGCAATTCGATGCCATGTAATTTATTTGTAGAGATTGTCATGTGTCTTGTTGAATTAAAGAAAGTGAGATTCATTGTAGGCACTCGTATGATGCTATTTATCAGTCATCCATCTTTGTTTACTAGACATTATCGGACGAGGCCTTCCAACGTCCACATATAGGTATAAGCACTGGCTATGGAGATCTAAGTACAATGCACTTTAGTTGCTTTACAATAATCTATAAAAGTAATAAAAAATAACATATTTATATTTTTGTCATATGTGCGATTTATACAATTGATAAACAAACAAACAAAACCAAATAGATATATAGACCGTACGTACGTAGAGGTAGGTACATGTGAAGCCCAGAATGGCAAGTAAACGCATTATGTTTTGTCTCTTTTAATTACTGTTTTATTTTTGTTTATATATATATATATATATATATATATATATATATATATATATAAAAGTGTGTTGTTAATTGACACTATTGAGTGCTTCATATAATCTAAAAGCTTGGAAATCGACTAATATTTTTCCAGCAAACTTATATAAACGGTATGTAATTCCCATTTGATAGGAAATAATATAGATATACTTTTATATGTATTTTGAAATCCTCTACTCATGTTTAGCATAAGTACCTCAGGTCTTTAAATATTTTCAAGCATTTGCTAGATTAGGAAGTCGAGGAAAAACACAAAAACTTAGTTTAAGATAATTTATTAACAAAGTTTACAAAACATATCCACACTTGATATATATTTTCATATCACAGTTCAAAACTACCAAATACAACGTAATACTTACAATAATTAGAATTATCAACTTGCAACGATATCAAAACTAAAAATAACTAAATTGTATCAGCAGGCAGATACCTATTAAGTACTGCAACTGAATACACTAGTTTCAAAATCATTTTACTAATTGCTCTTACATAAACTAACACGAAACTAACGAATACACGACATAGCTAGACACGTAGACTCATATCCTGGTAACATAATGTTTCTGAAAACGGAAACAGACTTAAATTAAGGTCATTACTGAGGCTGAAATGCGTTTTGTACTTCACCAAGGTAATTTAATAATCGTAGTGTAGCAAGCGTTGCGCTCGTACTACGCATTTGGCGCCGAGGTAGCTGTATGAACATAGATTTTATGTTTTCTACGCTGTAGCGTAGCTGTCTGAACGTGAAACTAAATCTGTCTTATCTCTGCAGTTATCTTTAAAATGATATCAATTATCAAAACTTATTGTTTCCCAATAACTCCCGTCAGCGTATAAAACAATATAAGTAGGTAACCTAAGGTGTGACTAGGTATAATCACATGACTGCAAATTTTATAGCATTAAAGTTCAGGAGAACTATTTACATGAATTAAAAGTAACTTAGGAGAGCTATTATGCACTAATTTGAAGACATATCTGAACATAAATACAGGTATATGTATAGTGTAAAGTGCAACACCTAGAATTACAATGACTAGGCACAGGTCTAGACACTTCACGCTGCGAATCTGTAACGCCACAGGGAATAAACTCTCAATTTAACACGTGACTTAAAAAACGTTCCATTTTGTGCCCACATTCTGAACTAGACTTAAACTAAACATTTCTAAAAACAAGAGGTAAATCAGCATGTTCACACAATTCCGCTCCCAGGTGGCTTCAAATTCAATGTCGTCGTCGGATGAAAGTAGGTTTTCATCGCCGCTGGACTCCCTGCCGCACGGGGCAAGGCGCGGCGTGGAGAAACAGGTGCATTTGCACACAACCAAGGTTGCACATAACGGCGAACAACTCCGCAACACTTCAACACTCATCATGCTCGGGGAGCGACGGCAGCCTCCTATATTTCCGACGTCTATGCACCATATTGCTGCACTTCCTCAGTTCCGAGTTGCTGCACTCTTTGTCTTCTGGCAACGGAGGGAGATTCCTTTTCGGTCGGCGCGGAACCACGCATTCGGTGGCGAAGTGGTTCCAGTCCTTGCACCTCAGCATGTCCACGTCGGGGTAGTCGGCGAACGCCAGGGGGAACGCGAGTTTCACCATCATGTTCGCTTGCACTCGTAACGACACGGTCGCTTCGCTCCGTGTCGACGGACGAACTAAGCGACCGCGCTATATACAACAATTATTTTTGGATCGTATGCATACAAACAATAGCATCTACGCAATGTTTTCTGGACTAAGTGGGCGAAATGCAACTATATCAGTGCCTCGGTTCAGCTCGAATAATAAACACCTTTTAATGACGTACTTTAGAGCGTTATAAACATACTTAACTAGGATTTTTAACCCTTAATAAAGGCAGAGGCAATTTAGAAACCACTTGGTAATTAAACATTTACGGTAAAGACTGTACAGCTGACATATCACGCTTTCTTTCCTCATTTGTTATTAGTTTCTTAGTCTTGTTTTTGACATGTAACACTACCATTTAATTAATGATACTTTGATTATTGTATTATTTTTATTTGATGTACCTAGATAGATTTTGACTTGTAAAAGTGCCCTTGAGGCCTATTTGCAGAATAAATGTTTTGATTTTGATTTTTGATTCATTCTTACTTTTTCGGTTATTATTCAATTGTAGTGTAAAATGAATCAAAGTATGTGGTCTATATATGCACTATGCCTGTAAAGCGAATCAAGTTTTTAGTATTATCTGTGATTTTTCCTGAAATTCACTTGCCTTTAACAGGCAGAGTGCATAATGACCACATGTTTTTTTTAATTATTTAGTTTTATTTTGCCCTAAATGTATTCCCCAGGGCTCTACAAACATGAGAATATATTAAACTTTTACGTAGCATATCTGTATAAGTGGGGCATTATTAAGGGTTAAAGAGTCAACAATATTTTATGCATTTTATCAGTAGTTATAGGTACTCATAGTGTTCAATATGGCAATAGGATTAGTTAAGTAGGTAGTTAGAGCTGTTCATATCTGACATCAGGTATTAGGTATTGTTTAGTAAACCATCAATCAATCGCATAGTTGGATCTCGAATCTAGAAATTATATAAATCACTAGCTATCGCTTTAATTTGGCTGTTGCGCAGCTGTTAATTACTTAATTAAACAAAACCCTTGAATCATCAATATTTGTGTAGCGCCGATAGATATCTTATCATTATTTGTTCTTATATTAACAATACCTAATTAGAAACAGAGTTTTCACTAAGAAGCTCACTACACCTACGAGTATATGCTTAGCGTACGTGATACAATTAACAAACAAATATATTTTGAACTAAACTACTACTTGTATTAATTATATGTATTACTAGCGACCCGCCCCGACTTCGCACGGGTGCACTATTTAATGGATGTTATTATACATATAAACCTTCCTTTTCAATCACTCTATCTATTAAAAAAAACCGCATAAAAATCCGTTGCGTAGTTTTAAAGATTTAAGCATACAAAAATATTTGGAATGAAAAATTTGAAAAATTTAGTCACCGAGCAGGATTCGAACCTGCGACCTCCCGGCACTCGCGGCCGGTCGCTCTAGCCAACTGAGCGATAGGTGCAGTCTCCCTTAAGGCGTTTGTATAAAAAGAATACAAAAAGATATAGGGACATAGGGATATAGGGACAGAGAAAGCGACTTTGTTTTATACTATGTAGTGATGTAAATCCTATTACACACCATCTCATACGATATACTCCGACAAGCAGTAAATGGGTCAATGTCAGATTTAGGTTCGCGTCTTTTCGGTGGACACATCAAAAGTTAAGCGCCACGAAGCTTAAATTTGGATTGGTCTAGTAAAAGTAATAAAAATGTAACTTATATGTACATAAGCCATTAACTATTGACCACCGGGTGGACAACTTTTGTTTTTAAAACTGACAATGGCCCAAATAAGCGCGCTAGAGAAGAAAGCTATTTAATTGCAAGAACAGTATACAATAGTTGTTATTACCACAACAAGAGGAAGTTCCATGTTCGATCTAAATACTCGTAGGTATGCAATAGTTAGTTCGTTCTATACAATAATTATAAAACATGTAACTAAAATGTCAACGTTATTTTAAATGTCAAATTATTATTAATAGTAGTTACATGTCAAAATCATGCATATTATTATTATGGCGTAATGTTTCATTTTATAGTTATACTTCACAAATTATACACGCTGAATTTAGATTTAAGTAACTGTTACCCTACTCGTATTAGGTATGCATGTTAAGTATTGGTATAAACATTTTTTAGTAAACCTTGATTAAATAAAAATAAATAGTAGGCTACGGTTACTTTTTCCGAAAGATTCAGGTATCGGAAAACGATATCGAGGACAGAGCGAAGTGAAGAATAGCACAGAAAACTGACCTGAAAATCATGTGGAACTACTTGTAGCCAGTAAGAAAGAGAACTACTAATACATCGAGTGCTAGGAGGTTGCTAGATGGGCCGCCTGCTCTAAATCTGTTTATGGGTCCATCAACTTTTTCTTGTTGTTATTCTGTCCCGTCAGCGAGGAGACAACAGTAACCGAGTTTCTTAGAAAAATATTTATAATATGGACTTCAAGCATGCTCAAGAGATGACCCATGTCCAAATACAAATACAAATACAAAAAGGTTTATTTCTCAAAATTTTACAATGTTCAATTTATAGTAAGTATGGGTATTAAAAATAAGACGTTGAAAAATCGGTGTGAGCACAGCGCTAAGCTGGTTTTAAGCCCACCCGTAGTCAGTGAGTTGGTTTCATACTAAATAAGGGTTATAAAATTAAATTAATTACAATAACAATATAATTAATTTAAAGTAGGTTGTATGCTATAACATAAGTAAGTTGAAATTTATGAAAACACGTAACAGTTTTCAGTTTAAAATCCATTTTGTGTGTGTAATCCATTAACACACAAAATGGATTTATGCTCAGCGCTAAAACTCATTTTTGGTAGATTTAAACTATAAAATCACGGTTTCAAAGAGTAACTCAGAAGACGTAACCATGGTAACGAGCAAGAAAGAATAGTTGATCCACCCTTATGTATCCCAGATCAATTACAATTATTGACCAAGGACTCCGAGGAGTACTGGAGTTATCTATTGTTTGTATTCGAGCCTCGTTATCGCATCGGTAAACAATTAACTATGTTATTAATTGCATCTGAACCATGTTGTTGACTTCTAGAAGTGTTTATTGTTTATTTGTGTACTACAGTTCTCGCATAATATTTTGAGTGTTTGGATGTCACCCAAAAGGATTAACATTATGTAGGCTGGAAATCAGCGATACAGTCGCCAGGCTGTAGCATCAAGCTGAGCTTGATCTTTTTTGCTGGCACACGACTTATATTTTTGTATTAAATTTTAATTGTGTGTCTATGCAAATAAATATTCTTTCTTTACTCGTATACTAGCAGCGCCCCGCGGTGTTACCCGTGGATAATAAGTAGCCTGTGTTAATCCAAGGTATATGCTTCCTATTACCCCCAGGTGGTAGGGCCAAGTATCTATGAAAAATTACCGGAGCAAGTGAAAGACATAGCCAGTGTATTGGAATTCCAATCCCAATTAAAGCAAAAACTGCTTGAGAACACAATATACTGCATGGATGAATTCATGAACTTGTGAAGCTCGGCGTTTTTGTTTGTATTGTATAATTTATTCATAATCTCAATTGTTACAACTTTGACGATCATAATTATTCATTCTTATGAGTTGACATTAATGTAATTTATAATGTAACTGAATTTTTGAATTGAATTGAAATCATTTATTTCGTGAAACATTGACACATAGAAATTATATACATAATGCAGCTAGATATTAAGTGCACACGTAGTGCTACCAATTGTATGTAATAGTAATGTAAATAATATGAAATAAATAAATATCAATAAGTATCAATATATTTCAAATCCGTCCATCCACAGAAACTTTCACGATTGTAATATTATTTTGTACCGTGCATTTTGATTCATGTTTGTAATATTATTTGTCTCTTCTCGTGAAAATGGCCATTTTAATCTGTATCTCCATAAACAATTTTTACCACGGGATTAATCACGAAATCGAAATATCTTCTTCGAGAGCTCAATACCGATTTTTTAATTTGGCGCCAGTGCACCTAAATATTTACTTGTTATACATAGAATAAGTTTTGTTTGTGCAGATACAATGCACACTACCTAACTACGTGAACATAATATAGAATAGGATTCTGGTCTATATTTTTCCCTCGCTCATTTTTACACTTTGTTATGTAAAAGTAGACGATCTCACCACAAACCGAATGCTGTCTTTAAGAGCCCACTGTCCCGAGTTTATAAGCTCTGCTGCTCGTGCTGCATGTATGCAAAATGTTTATCCTTTAACGATTGTTTTAGGTTACTGCCCATCTGATGGTTCATGTTCATATAGCAACACCATTTCGGTCACTATATATACTCTCTATAGGCGATGAATACGACAGAATTAGGTTTTCACCTCAGCAGCTCGAATAAGCCTATTTTGCTGCGAGAAATCAGTGAGTTTTTGCTCACTCTGTGAGACAAAGACTTTATAATTTTGTGCGGCACGAATTGCCATTTGACAGTTCGGGGTCTATTACAAGTTCGAAATATTTGGACTTCATTCGCTCTGTCCCTTTCAGTTCATTACGAACAAAGAGAGTGCCAGAAATAGATCGATTCATAGTTCGACATCACTTCGCCATTCAAATTTTGTATAGTAGACCATGATTAGACCCCCAAACGCGCTAAATATGAGCAAAAAACAACTTTAAATAAGAAATAAATAAATAAAAAAATAAAAATGCATTTATTTCGGACAACTTAGATCCATAAATTGTTTAACTTTGCTCTCTTGTTGCACAAATAACTATTACCACTATATCTATGCCGCTAATTGCTGTAATGTCGTTCATCTTGAAACCGCTTTCAACCAGTTAGGTACATCATCTTTAAGTGTTTGTGTATGTAAATTGCTCTTCTGTGAAATTCAATAGTGTCTTAATAGTTGTCGTTTTTGTTATTTGTTTCGTATTGTAGAATCTGACTTATTGTTGATCTGACAAAAACAGCATCTAAGATAATTTAGTTTTAAATTTTAGTTTGTAAGATATAACAGTTATACTTAGGGTGGGTTGCACCAAACCGTCTGTAATCGTAAGCGGTATTCGTTAAATCTGATTGTATCGAAAGTTTGACAAGTTTGTAGGGATAACAGCTGCCGGCGCCATATTTGACGATGACCGACCTGTGATCGTATGTTGGTGCAACTGACCCTTATTGTTGTATGCATGTATGTATGTAAATACTTTATTGTACACAAGACAAGGTAAAATAAATTATACAGAAAAAAACAGATCAATCATGTATAAAGGCGAACTTATCCCTGTAAGGGATTGTAACATTTTATTCTTGTAAAAAACATGCCACCCTGACTCTTCTGTCGTAGAAAGCAGATAGATCTCGTTGTCTGTAGGCCAACATTATTACCTACCCTTCTTACTTCTTTTTTTTGAACCTGACTGCGGGTTTATAGGCCGGGCCCAATAAAGCGATAGGAGTGCGCGGTTGGAGAGTAGCCTTGGGAAAATCCAGGGGAAAACCTCCGGCATGACCACGCGTGTGGTTTGGAACACTGGAACACTCTAAGAGTTTGCGCTCCAGTGAGATTGGTTGAGCGGTTTCAACCGAATCTGAGGTGTGAGTGTAATCGAGCTACTGGGAGTTTTGTCGCTGGTTCACTTAACCTAGCCTAGCTGAGAAGAGCCCAGCAAGAAACTCAGCTAGGCCCGACCTGGGTCGGACTGACTCTACCCGGTGTGCGGCGGTACCGGGACGAATAGGGACTATATCTGTCACGATCGCGCGGTGGACGTCCCCGCCGGCGGGAATGCCCTTCTTACTTAATGCAATCATTTGTATTCATATCTGTAGTCAGTGTTAAGCCATATTTTGCAATAACATATACGTTACATACGGTACTCTACCCCTTTAAACCGTGATGCCTATATCACGTGCCTATCAGCCTATGCACGTAAAGGGTTCATTTGGGGCTTCTAAAAACTGAGGGTCCCTTAACTATATTAAATATAATAAAGATGAAACGGCTCACTCACGTGTGATGTGTTTAAGGTCGAATATCGCTCGACATGTTGCAAAGCGGTATTTAATACAGGGTATAACAAAAATAGTAAGGATCCGTTTAAGGGCATATTCGATAAAGTGTTCTGATTAGGAAAAAATAGAAGATTTTTTTTTACCGCAATGAATTTTAGGCCGTTCTATGGACAGTTGGCTAACTTGGACGATCTGCTCCATAGAAAAAAAAATATTTTTCGCTTCAAAAAAATATTACTTCCACTTTTTCCTAATCAAAACACGATACCGAATATGCCCTTAAAAAGATAATCACTATTTTCGTTACATTCTGTATAACAATTTTGTATTTTCCCTTCCACGTATTTGAGCAACAAAACAAATGCGCACGAGAAACTCCAAACTACTATACAACACGATTAGTACAATATACACCCTTTGGAGTAAGTAAATACCGCGTAGGAAATGTCCAGCATAGCATCCTGTGCAACCGGCAAAATATTCCATCATCTGTTATTGAACTATAATCACAATAACAAGATAGTAAAATAACAATTGACTAACACTAACTAGTAACTACCTAAGTGGCGGCGCGACTATTTGATAGGCAATTTGATGACTTATTTTACTCTGTACTGTGGCTGTGAGTCAGCCTTATCGTCGGTTCCAAATTGATTACATATATATATCGACGGCTCAATGGGTGATATGTTGGGTGATTGATCGAGCGGTGTATGCAATAGAGCAGTGGTAGGTAGGGATGGTACCGAGCACATTTCATCATCACTACTTCGTAACTAGATATTCACACTGACGCACGGAAATAAGGAATAAAACGTCACTAATAGGGTTGATTACACTGTATTGGTTATTTCAAAGTAAGCACTGGATCGGTTACAACTTTAAATAGACACTTATCGTTTAACAGTCGAACAAACAGTGATTATGAACCAAGCTAACTGATCACGAATTATAAACCTTCAGGATAAGCCTTCAGGCAATTTCAGTAGAGTCAGAAACGCGGAGCATTCTCCGTTTACGTCCGTGCGCCACAAAGTCAGAAAGAATAATCCTCCCCAGACGAGGGGCCAGAGCCTTTTATACTGTCAACGAGACTTATAGTTAGTTTAGAACAGGGTAGTTGTCAATGCATATTTTAGCAAGTACCCGCACGGACCAAACGCAGACCACTCCCAAGCTATCACCGCTTGGCGTTTCCAACATTAAACTAAGTTTTCTTAATCTAATCTCGTAGCGTTGATCTGCTAAACAGGCTGTTATGTAATGTATCTCCGACATATACATACATATATTGTACATTTGGATATATAATGTTTAAAACGATTTATTTAAAAATATATTTGACTGTGTTGGCGATGGTATATAGGGTCGCTAGGCCAGTTACGCGGCCTGCGTCAGTTTGCGGCCTTCTGAAGAACGAAGTTTTTTCAATTACATTTTTACATGCCCTAAAATATAGTGAGTCGTATTCGTTTTCATTAGTAGCTATTGTATGGGAATATATTAAAGGAGCAAGAAAAAATCATTGTTCATCAACTCATCTAAGTGGCCGCAAACTGGCGCATCAAATTAACAGGCCGTAAACTCACCTACCGACACTATAAGCTATACCTATCTTATATACAACTTATATACAGACTGGTTCTTGAGTGGAGACCGCGTGTCGGCAAACGTAGTGTAGGACGCCCTGTAACTAGGTGGGGCGATGATATTCGTAAGGCAGTGGGCAGGGATTGGAGGAGAAGAGCTGAAGACCGAGCTCAGTGGCGTGCCATGGGAGAGGCCTATGTCCAGCAGTGGACTGACACAGGCTGATGATGATGATGATGATGATCTTATATACTACAGTCAAAGGCATAAGTATATATTACGTTCCCAGAGCTTCAAATTAATCTGTACTATCTATTAGGCAAACAATCGATACGACATCCATGCCTGAGAAGAGTCCAGCAAGAAACTCAGCTAGGCCCGATTTGGGTCGCTCTGACTCTACCCGATACCGGGACGATAGGGACTATTTGTATCTGTGTTGTCTCGATCGCGCGGTGGACGTCCCCGCCGGCGGGATGTAACATCCATACAACAAACTGTACTTAATAAGTGTGTTGCATGTTATAATAACATCTGTAGATTTCGATTATGTTTTACGAAAAGTGCACTATCTCCGGTGGCGCACTTGTCCCAATCCCAACTAACTGAAAATCAAAAAAATCAATATCAAAATCAAACATTTATTCTGCAAGGGCACTTTTATATGTCAAAATATTAATTTACAATTTAAGAAAGTCTGACTATAATAAGTAATACATTTTTCATGTCAAAATAATAATTTACAGTTCAAGAAGGAATAATAATTTCGATTTTACAATTATAACAAAATTAATGTCATACAGTGAAGATAAACTTGCAAAGTTAGTTAGAAATCCAGTGAATTCCCGCAAAATGTTGCGCAGTTTACCGTAATCTCTAGACAGTTTTTTTCCACACTTTGTATAATTTTTTCAGTTGAAAAGATAAACGCAATCTTAATCCGAAAGGATATTTATAGAACAGTGTCATGAATAAAATGTCGAACGTTAATGGCTGACTCCTTAATTCCGCGAAGATAAGAGCTATCGATCAGTAGGTAGATACCGCAAAGTCGTAAAAACGCGTGCTACTCATGACTTTATAGGTACGTGGCAAGGAGACTAGAACTATTATCGCCGAGTGACTGAATCACTATCTAATAAATAATTATACAGCGTAATAAATAATTATACACTTAAAATGGGTGGATCAACTATTCTTTCTTGCTCGTTACCATGGTTACGTCTCCTGAGTCACTCTTTAAAACTATGATTTTATAGTTTAAATCTACCAAACATGAGTTTTAGCGCTGAGCATAAATCCATTCGGACATGGGCCATCTCTTGAGCATGCTTGAAGTCCATATTATAAAAAAAATTCTAAGAAACTCGGTTACTGTTGTCTCCTCGCTGACGGGACAGAATAACAACAAGAAAAAGTTGATTGACCCTTATCATATATGTACAGATTATAGCCTCTATAAGAAATATACAAAACATATTTCCATATTTTTCGGTGTTTTTTAACCTGTGCCTACGCGTATGTGTAAATGGTTTGGGGATACAAAACCCATCGTGCGCGAGACGGACTGGCCGATTTTTTCTTTTTCAGATGAATAATGCGTACCTATATAGCCAATGGCACACAGCACAACTGGTGACAAATGGTGGTTGTAAAAACAAAACCGAAAAATGTGTTTAGTTTTCTTCCATCGTTACGTTATAGAGGCTACAGTCTGTACACATTATGTGACAAATTCAAGTGTATAATTATTTGTTACGGTTCAAAGGAGCGCTCGTGGCCCAGCAGCGCCCGCGTACCGCGAGCGGTATGCGAGGTTAAGCAACGTCGGCCCAGGTCAGTTTTGGACCCTAACCATCCTTTAAGTCCACGGGATTGAAGCGCCCCGAAATTGTCCCGGGGCACTCTCCCTGGCCAGACCCGCATAAATCGGCCGTGTCGCGAGGGTCAAAATGAAATGCGTCAAGCGAACCTTTGGCCCTCCCTAGAAGCGATGTCGTCGAACAATCGTTGTGGGTGTAGTGGGTAGTCTAGGCCTTCTACCCAGGAGGCTCACACATCCGCCCGGTCCCCCCCTTCGACTGGGCGGACAGTGCGCAAAAGCATTCCCCAAACACAAAAAGAAATAAAAATAAAAAGTCTATGATAGCAC
The DNA here is from genome assembly GCA_963556455.1 of Epiblema foenella. Taxonomy (NCBI): domain Eukaryota; kingdom Metazoa; phylum Arthropoda; class Insecta; order Lepidoptera; family Tortricidae; genus Epiblema; species Epiblema foenella. The sequence continues at coordinate 473,501 of OY747110.1, forward strand.
TCGTTAAGCCAAGTCAGAGGCCTTCAGGTGGCTTGAGAACTTCTAACAGTCGAGTTGCCCACACACGTGACGAGGGAGTCGAAGTTGCACCACGTCCGCAGGGAGTACCCGCCGTTACCTTGCACGTGACCTGGGTGATGCTAAAAGTGCAATAAAACTGGCAACTGTGCCTTTACCACGAGTTTTCATGACCGTACTCGCTAGCGACTGCGTAAACGATTTAGTATGCCGATTCTTAGTTCTATTGCGTAACCGCCAGAGGCACTGTACTTTTGCAAATACAATTTTTTACGCAGTCGCTAGCGAGTGCGATCATGTAAACTCATGGTAAAGGCACTGTACTGTCTTCTCGAAGATCTCACGGTTCGAAATAATTGCCATACGATAAATAAATACGGTTCAGAGGCAACTGTTCTATAAAAACTTTGTAATAAAAGAAGTGACATTAATAGGCACTTAACAAAAATTGAGGTAATCGATTGTATCATGACTCATGAGTAATATAGAGGGCCTCATTACGATTCTACGACGATACACTATAACTGGATCATATAGCCAGGGGTCAATACAAAAGGAAGCACTATTAGATCAACGTGCCACGAATAATTATGATGCACTAGTTATAGATATTGACTGATCTATTCGTGAACTGTTACGAAGTGTACGCCAATGACATTTCAATCCGCGAAAAGCTCTACGTCTACAAAACCATACAATAAGGACGTGTCCGTCCACGAATGCTCCGACTGTGAAATTGTGCGGAAGAACTCCTGTGCCCCGTGGTTTTTTAGGATTCCGTAGCCAAAATGGCGAAAACGGAACCCTTATAGTTTCGTCATGTCCGTCCGTATGTCACAGCCGATTTACTCAGAGACTATAAACACTACAATTATGAAATTTGGTAGGGAGGTGTATTCTATGAACCGCTACACGAAAATGATGTGAAATTCCAAAAAAAATTAGGAGGGGTCACTACATACATGTAAACGTGGTGGTGAAAAAAAAATTTAACGCACATAGTAATGTGGGGTACATACTCGTATATATCCATGGATAGGCCTTTAAAAATGATATGGAGGTTTTTAAATAACTTTTTCAAAATCATAATCAAAATCAAAACATTTATTCTGCAAATAGGCCTCAAGGGCACTTTTACAAATCAAAATCTATCTAGGTACATCAAATAATAATAATACAATAATCAAAGTACCATTAATTAAATGTAGTGTGACATGTCAAAAATAAGACTAAGAAACTAATAACAATCGAGATTTGTTAGAGATGTATAAGGTCTCTAAGCGTCAAGATAAAAGGTAATAAAGTAGGTACACTAATCATAATAAAATATTGTGAGATAATATCTATAAGCATCAACATGAAAATAATAAAATCTAATATATAAATATCCTAAAAATAAAGTCAAATGAGAACAGAGCGAAGTCTCTCATCATGTCAATTCCACTGAACACTAATACGAAGTTACTAGTCCTTGCAAACATAAACAGACCGGACCCCACAGATAGCACCCGTTCACGAGTATGACACGTATCTCAGCCATCGCCTCCCTCGACCTTCCCTAACATATTATGTTAGGGAAGGTTGCGACCCGCGTGGTAATCACGTAACTTTTGTACTACCGTTAGGTAGATTTTAATGTCAAATTTTAATTGTCACTTCATACATTTATACTTCAAAATTGACAGTAAAATCTATCTACCGTTAGTACATAAAGTTACGTGATTCGCCTGCCGATCAACGACGCCACCGTAAGCAAAGACCTTTAGGCGAGCATGACATTCAAGCTGCATCCATTTAAGTCAACAGTTGGTTCCAAACCAAAAAGTTTAATGCCATGCAGGCCATGAGTTTGTTTGTCACAAAAAAAAGATAGGGAGAGGCCGAGGAATAGACGGCGCGACGGCGCGAGAATCACGTCCCTTGTTATGATAAACTCTTACTTACTTCGTTCACTGAAATTGAATGTTTGAAAGAAAGAAAGAAAAATGTTTATTTGCATTGGCACACAATTCAGAAATAAAAAAAAGAAAACAAACAGAAACAGAAACAAAAATATATACCTAAGTCGTGTGCCAGCAAAAAGGATCAAGCTCAGCATGATGCTACAGCCTAGCGGCTGCAGCGCTGATTTCCAGCCTAATCCTTGTGGGTGACATACAACCACTCAAACAGAATATAATCACTACGCAGTATAAAACAAAGTCGCTTTCTCTGTCCCTATATCCCTATGTATGCTTAAATCTTTAAAACTACGCAACGGATTTTGATGCGGTTTTTTTTTTAAATAGATAGAGTGATTGAAGAGGAAGGTTTATATGTATAATAACATCCATTAAACAGTGCACCCGTGCGAAGCCGGGGCGGGTCGCTAGTTCTATATAAAAAAAAAAATTGTTTGTGTGAAAGCGCCCAAGTGCATCACCAAGTTACTTTTACAGTATGAATACACGGCCGCGGCCGCGGCTGACGTCACCGGCGCACGCGTCGACAATGCGCATGTTTCTCGCTGCGCTATTCCGCACTACACCAGGTGTAAACAGTTCCGGACACAACACGTAACGTTACGTACATATTGATCGAAGATATAATATGTTGTAATGTACTTACGCGATGTAATCCAATAATTTCGTTTGCATGCACACTAATCGCGGAAATTGTGTAGATATGTCGAATATTGTAGTAAAGTATAGTATGTAAAAGTATGTAAAGTATAGTAGGTTAAGTTAATGACATGTAAAAGTTCCTTTTATGAATAAATTATTGAATTGAATTTAATAACTGAGAATATTTTGTATAGTCAATAAAGAATAATATCAATTTGGGCAATGTATCTATTGTGGGGGTGGAACCCTTTGGAGATTCAACACTGTATGACCGTGCCATAAAGCAACGATAACTTGCTGAATAAACCTGTTTGGTCCGACCCAGCTCGGGCCTAGCTGAGATTCTTGCTGGACTCTTCTCAGATAGGCTAGGTTTATAGAACCAGCGATAAAACTACGCCACAATCCACGCACACCTCAGATTTGGTTGAAGCCGCTCAACCTATCTCACTGGAGCGTAAACTCTCAGAGTATTCCAGTGTTTAAACCACCCGCGTCAAGGAACATGAACATGGCATGATAACACGTCAAACAATCAAACTTCTGTTTTGTTAGACAGAAGCAAGAGCGAGAGCGGTATGCGAGGTTAAGCAGCGGACAGCGGTATGCGAGGTTAAGTAACGTGGGTCGAGGTCAGTTCTTGGATGGGTGACCGCTTTGAGTAGTTATTAACTGAGCGCTCCCGTGCTTTGGAAGGCACGTAAAGCCGTTGATCCCGGCTGCTTACTATGACAGCAGTCGTTAAGCCAAGCTAGATGCCTTCTGGCGGCTTGAGAACTTCTAACAATCAAGTTGCCCACTCACTTGACAAACCAAATTCCAATAAGGTCTGGTTTCCCCTCGGGTTAGAAAGTCAGATGGCAGTCGCTTCCATAAATAGTGCCTACGCCAAATTTTGGGATTAGGTAGCGGAGCCCGGCCATCCTTCTGGATGCGACTGTACTGGGATTACGCTAGGAGGATGACGAAGCGAGAGCGGAAGCGCATGACAAATTGAACTGCGAATGCGATGCACGCTATTGCGGACTGATGAACTAAAAACCTCTGAGTCATACTTTCCTCCCAAACTGGCCGGCATACGCGTGACACACTCGTCACGTCTGTTTGCTATTTGATTGTTGTCTGTTTGAATTGGATGCCGTTTTGTATCCGTCTTGCATCCGTCCGGTCTAGATATATTTCAATAGTATTATACAGTTTCATGTGTGTTCATATACTTACTTACTGTGAATATAACGCGTGTTACTATAGAATGAAAACAGAAACAGAATGGAATCAGTTGATTGGGTTGTATTTAAGAGCATATAGAGAATTTCCCCAGAGATGTCCCAGTCCCACAAATCCCTTGCTTTCATACTTTTGACAGGTGTCAGGTTGTCAGGTGACAAGCAGATAATGATATATGATAACTGTGTATGATAACACGTTTAACTTCTTTCAGCGACTTCGCCCCACTAGAACTCATTAATTGCCGTATAATTGCTAATGAATTAATTCAGGTGTAAGCTTACTTACTTAGTACAAATTTCCACCCTCCTTTTCACCCCCTTGATCCGCCAGATAAGAACCATCTTATCTCCTTCCTAGGGTCTTAAACTAAAAATCCAGGGGAAAACCTCCGATACGATTACGCGTGTGGTTTGCAACACTGGAATACTGTAAGAGTTTGCGCTCCAGTGAGATTGGTTGAGCGATGTCAACCGAATCTGAGGTGTGAGGGGAGTTTTGTCGCTGGTTCACTAAACCTAGCCTAGCTGAGAAGAGTCCAGCAAGTAACTCAGTTAGGTCCGACCTGGGTCGGACTGACTACCCGGTGTGCGGCGGTACCGAGACGAATAGGGACTATATGTGTCAATGTTGTCGCGATCACGCGGTGGAGGTCCCCGCCGGCGGGAACCAATAACTACCATGGTTTTATCCATGCCATGCAAATTACTTTAACTGGAAGCTGAGAGGCAGGGTTGCTCCGAGCAAAATGCGAAGCAAGGATAAGACGCACAACAAATTCCAGCTAAATGTGTCTCATCAGTTTCATAAATACTACTGAACCTAGTTAGGAACTATTGAAGCATAATACGAATCATCTTGTGGAACAGCTTATAAAGGGAAGTATAAGTAAAAAATACTCAGACAGAGTCGCTTTATTTCCAAAGGTTCAAAGTCATGTGAGCAACCTTATGCTCTTAACAATAAAACGTGTTCACGTGACCCCGCACATATTTTAGAACCGACTGTAGTACTAGTTATTTTAACTAAATAAAAATATTAATTAATCAAGCTCGTGCACATTGCGTAAAAATAATAGGTATGGACATTGATATTCCAAGCATCAATTACCTCAAGAAAATAATCGTACACTCTAATCCAACACACGTGAATCAATTTCACAAAAACCTACTTATTATCTACCATTTACCTACCGTTTACTTATTTGCCATAATATATTTGATTTATTTTGCAGTTCCTGTTTAATTAATGACTGACATAATTTCTTCAAAAAAGGAAATAAATCGTTTAGATACTCGTACCCATGCTCTAAAAATTCTTTAATTTTACAAGCGCCTGTTACTCTACGAGCCCCAATGCAAATGAGTACGTCTGGTAGGAAAAAAATGTACTAAACTAACGTTAACCTAAAAATTCTGGGGGACGAAGGTGTTTGGAAGAATTAGCAATATAAAAACAGTATAAGTTATAAATCGTATTTTATTTATTCAATGAAAAAAAAAACGAACTTTCCTTGGTAATAAAAAAAACATTGTTTCACCAATTGTACTAAAATGCAAAAAAGTTCGTCTTTAGTGTTACCGACGCAGATTAGAACGTCTACCACTTGGTGGCGTCTCCTTTTGCATCTAAAACGGCTTTAATTCTGAGCGGCATTGTATCTACCAGCTGTCGACACTCTTCCGGGGTTGTTTCATTCCAAACACAGGTAAGTTTCTCTTTAAGATCAGCTTTTGATCTGGACGGGTCCTTTCGCAACTTCTTCTTCATTTTCCACCACAACGTTTCTATGGGAGACAAGTCCGGGCTGCTGGATGGCCACGACATGGTATTTTTTTCTTTTTCAGCCACGCCATCGTTGCTTTAGCGGTATGGCATGAGGCACCATCTTGTTGAAAAGTATACGCATTTTTATACTTTAACTTACGTATAGACGGCAGCAAACTCTCTTGTAAGATGCTTTTGTATTTTTCGGCATTGACGGTTCCATCTATAAATTGCAGACAGCCGACACCCTGTGCCGACATGCAGCCCCAAATCATTAAGGAAGCTGGAAACTTTACCTTACGCTTAAGACAATCTTTTTGAAATGCCTCTCCTTTTTCGCGAATGACTTTACTTCGTTCATCGCCTACTGTGACTTCAAATTTAGATTCGTCACTCCATATAATTTTACGCCACTGATCGACGGTCCAATTTCTGTACTTTTTGGCGAATTTCAACCTGTTAGTTTTCTGCCGTTGTGTAAGTAACGGTTTCTCTTTAGCAGTGTAAAAACCGTAGCCCATCCTCTTCATCACTCTCTTGCAAGTATCCACTGAAATGTTTTTTTTAATTGCGTCACGCCATAGTACCGTAAGTTCTCCAGCTCTTGCACGACGATTTTTCTTGATGATCTTCCTCAGAATCCTGTTTTCTGCTTTAGTAGTAATTCGTGGGCGGCCGGATTTCTTTAAACAAGAAATTTTGTCGTGTTTTCGATGATGCTCGATGATAGTTTGGATTGTAGACCTTGGCATAGAAAGGTCCTTGGCAATTTGGTACGTAGATTTGCCTTTATTGTTACTGGAGATTATAATTTTCCGCACTTCTTCAGTCACTGGCTTACCTCGTGCCATCTCGATAGAAAAACGATTTGGAGTAATAAAAAATTAGGCTGAATTTGCCCTTTTATATAGTGGTTTGTCATTTTACATGACAGAGAATATTCCGTATTCAATTTGAAAATAATATTTTATATTACGAACCCTGGTAAACAGGTTTTATTTTAAATAGACGACCTATTTTGCCTTAAATATGAAGCAGACGTAATTATTTGCGTGTGAGATGTAATATTTATAATTAAATTATTTTAAAATAAATAACGAGATGTACACTTTGTACAACTCAAAACTAAGCTAGCTTTAGTGACATTGCGTCTAGTGTATTCCATTAATCATCAAAGTCGATTCGGGTAGAAATACTAGTTTTTGAAAAAAAATACGCATGCAGAATTGCGACTAGACGAGCTATTTTGCATTGGGGCTCGTATATGTACAAAATGCACATAATTATGTGTATCTTATGGTATTTTAACAGGAACCGTCAATTATATTGCCATTAAGGATCAATATATATACAATGTGGAGGGCCTAGGAGGGGGTAGGCCCCCACAATGAGGACTGATGACCTGGTAAAGGTCGCGGGAGTCCGCTGGATGCGGGTGGCGCAGGACCGGTCAATATGGCACTCTCTGGAGGAGGCCTATGTCCAGCAGTGGACGTCTTTCGGCTGATATGATGATGATGATGATGATGTGCAATACTTTTACGTCTCATTACTTATTTTTGAAGTCGGTGCAAAGAATTTGCCTTTAGTTAAAGAAATGCCACCTACTACAAAAATTACAATACTTATGTATTGTTTAATAATATTTAAGCGTAAAGTCTCATTAAAAAATGCGAAGCTATTAGTTTACTGTTTAGTGCTTGTTTTAGCGTTGGTTTTTTTGGAGTCTGTTTTTTTCTCGTATATTTAACGCTGGCTGTCAAGGAAACAATCATTTCAGATGGATACTCCCCCAAACACAACCTAACCTTACGTATCTTTTTTACTGAGAAATTACACATTAAATGAAAGGATTTATTTCCGAAGTTATACCCTATGTGGCGAACAAGAACATTTATGTAAGTCTATATTTTACCTAGTTGTATTGCATTATCAACTAATCGATGTTGTACCTCTAAACCAAAATTCACTTAGAAAAACAATACAATGCGGATACAATGTAAACAAATTATTTATATTCCCATTCTATTTCCAGTGATCCAAGAATAGCGGTTCCAAAGCATCGGATCACTAAAGCGTGCGTCTGCGTGCAATTCCGCTGCAGGGCTATTTTCAGGCCGATCCGACAAATGTTACGCGGTCACCTGTAACTTCAAGGGCTGCCACTGATTTCGTTGACATGATTACAATACAATACAATACAAATACTCTTTATTGCACACCTCACATAATAAAATAGCACATAAAAAACAAAAAACAATGATTATTTAAGTATTTAATCTTTATCCACAAAGGTGGACGTAATTTAATAACAACAAGCATTTTTTACCGCCAGGTATTTGTCAAAACTTTCAATTTTGGGCCAAGTTGATTGCGGACTGTACTATTATTATCACTGTAATTAACTCATTGCGACAACTTCAACAATTGACTGAATTGTGGTGGTTTATAACAGTAAAATCTATGCTCCGTTATCTGACTCAAACTGCTATATCATAGGTAAGTTATACCTACCTATTTCAGCGTAGCACAAAAAATACTGTAATGTCTTTCAAATGTATTATGAAAGATTCCATTTCGATCTGTTAGAAACTCAATGGAGTTGTTGAGATCCTCAACAAGCACTGGATCAGCTCGGAAACCACTTACCTACAGCTTTTACAGCTCCAAGCGCCAGGGGCCATGGCAGGCACGTATCCAGAGGGGGGGATAGTTGGGATTCATCATCGAAAACGTTTTTAGCCGTCTGTTTACAGTGATTACATCGATTTTTACACAGTTCACGTGGTTGTTTCAATGTTTGTCCCCCCCCCCCCTTCCCCCCCGAACCAAAAGTCTGGATACGTGCCCGGGCCATGGGGCGCCAAGATGCCGAATGTGAACAATTTCGCTCCACCCTGATGAAAGGCCGGCGCTGCTCAAAGCAATTAGACATATTTTAGCCTAACGGTGGTATTTATAAATTACAAGACATGTTAAAAGTGTCTTCAACCCTGAACGCTATCCAAATAAAATTCGACATTTACCACTAAGCAGAACACAAGGCACCTGTGTTTTAGCACTCACACAAAACGTGCCATGAATGTTCGTGTCTCCATGACTTATACGTCATTTTGCTCTTGGCTTTGAAGATTGGCACTTGCTAATTCAACGCCCGTGCCAACTTCCGTAAGTATATTGCATGTAACCTGCCGGTCAGACGACATTTGACATTATATCCATGACAAAAGGATTTATACGCAGCAAAAGCAGGATGAAGTCCTGTTTATATTTAGTAATTTAGTGCTAATAAAAGGCGACGACACGACGACGATAGTAAAGTCATGACAACAACTACCTATTGTATTATGCGAAAATTTGATTGTTTTTAGGGTTCCATATCCGAAGGGACCAAACGGAACCCTGTTTCTGTCTTTCACGCAACCGTCCGTCCGTCGCCTGTCACTAAATACTTACTTATTTATTTATTTCAACTTTATTGCAAAGTAAGAAATTACTTATACAAAAGATGAACTTAAATCCACAAGGCATGCTCTACCTGTCAACCTTCAGACCAAACAGAATAATCATATTAGGTGTGGGATATTACTATAATACATAAATACATAATAACACAAAAACCAATAAAACTAACAAATAGTTGTTCATATTCATATATATTTCAAACAAAATAATTTAAATAATTTTCCTCCGTCAAATTTACCGCTTCTAGAACACCAATGTTGCCAGTTCTTATTTTATGAATAAGCAATGTGTTTTTATTTAGTTTTCTTTGTAATATCGCAAATTAAAAAAAAATCTTTCTAATATTATAAAAATGACATTCATAGCGTGTGTTTGAGGAGTATTCGACAACGTTTCATATTTTCTAGAAAGTACAAAACTATCAATGAAATATACGCGGCGCCGTTATCTTGGATGGCATTATTTTGTGTATGGTTGTCCTAGTCAAATTGTTCTCCAAGCATAGACTAGAGACGTCAAAAAAAAAAAGTAAAAGTCAAATGCTCAAATGGCGTCAGCATCTCTGCTCACGGTTGTCATAGCGTTGAAATACGATGCTATAATTTCGGAATTTGTACATTTTGATTGTGTAGAACGTCTGTAATTGCATTCTTTTTCAGGCTAGGTAAGAATATTTTCAGGTTCCCTTTGATTATATAGTCGCAAGTTAAACCTAAAACAACAGTTTACCGGGTTGTAATGAACTTTTGATTCCAATTTATGCTAGGCCAATTCGTGTAATAAAATTGATCAAATCAAGTACCAAGCATTTGTACTATTACTAGTTTCTATGTTTACTAATGCTTAGTTTGCTAGCGGTAAGTGATCATGGAGAACTTAGTTTGCAACATGTTCCAGATATCGCGTCATGGCCGCACCAACGAACTACAAACAAAACACATCAATGTCGATGCCAAGTCCTCAAAGCAATCCGCGTTTGTATTTTTCCTTTTAAAACAACTCTCAGAACAGTTTATAGAGTATATTAATCGTAGTAACTGCATTGTATTTATGAACATGATCTACTTAGACATTTAGATGTTAGATACTAACTGTAACATACCAAAGTGCTGAAGTGGAAGCCATGGCAGCTTGCACGGCCGAACAGTTCTTGGTATTGCTGGTCATCTAACATTTGCCGCATTGTTCCGCATGACTCCAAATCTATGCTTATTTTGAAACTGTTTTGCATTAGTAACTAGTCTTTTTATTTCAGTTACTTTTAATCTTTTGCTCGCCTAGAATGAGGTTAAAAACTTAGCTCGCTGCAAATAGTGCTCCTGTAAATTGTCTTAAAAAATGTGACATGAATTACAATCATCATATTTCATAAAGCTCTACCATGTTTAACATGATATGATTCCGAAATAGCAAAACCAGTATTTTTAATTTTAAAGCTTTGTTATCGAAAAAAATTCTGTTGTTAATGATGAAAATGAACAAGCTAGCTGCGTGCCTGTTAAGTGGACACCATAGTCAAGGAAGACATGCAACTACAGAATACTCACAAGTGCATTGCCAATTGAGCATTTACTAACTTGAGAAGTCACAATTGTACATACAAACTATTCTGTAACTCCTGTACTTATGTTAGGAGGGTTATTACATCGTCCTGAATTTAGCATCCTGAATAGCATCTCATCATGTATGTAAGAGTGAGATGCTTCAACTCCCTTTCATTTACGTCTCTGATTCTGAACTCATTAAGGTGTGATAACTCCTTTAACTTGTTTTGAGCAGCATGATAAATTGTCACATTTTTGGGACATTTTGCAGTAGCAAAATCTGTGGCAAAAATTGATAGTTTTGGACCTCATCATTGTCTTATGTTGGTTTTGTTTCATGTTTTGTTATGTCAATACAGACTACATGATTGCGGGGCCCCCAATGAGTTTCGGTATGATGAAAGGTAACACCAAATTATTGATCTATATTTTTATATTATTCAAAATTGTCCTCACACTCATTCTGTTTCGGATCTAGGTTATCTTTGGGGTTTTAAAATCGTAATACAATGCACAAAAATTTCAATTTTCCGCATCACCAAATTCATTGCAATCATTCTTATGTTAGTATTTTCATTTTGTTTTCCGCTACTTAGAGCCTCTAACGCCGTATTAATTCTTACGCTGGCTGCACTAATTTCTAATTAACATGTTTAGATATCAGTGCATTTAATTTATTTTGCCCACCCTCCCTTTCTCCTTACGCTTTTTTGTTTTTTCTTTCATTGTATTGCGGCTGCTTGCTTGAAGGCGGTATGAATGCACCGCCGCACCATAACCAATACCAGTACCACCCGCAATACCAGGGTGGTCCCCCGATGAGCCACGGGGGCTATGGGGGCTGGCAGCCCCCGCAACAACCACGTTTCGGTGCAGAGAGCGCGCGCCGCGCCGCCGGCGCCGCCAACAGCGGCCAGCCGCAGGCCGGGAAGGACGACAAGACGAGTCCCTTCGTCTCCTCCCTGCACTCGCACCCGGGGTTCCAGCCGCAGAAGATTGGGAAAGGTGCTGGTGCGGTAAGTTCCATCTTTATACATACTTAAATATCACATTGTCCTCTGACTCTATTAAGTAACTCATACAAGCAGCATTAAGTCGAGAAATAATTTGCTGTGTAAACCAAAGAAGTTAAAACATTCTCAGCAAACTTCACAATAGCAATTGGATATAAACTATATAAAGCAAAACTGATTCAGCAGGTTGGCTTTCTCTGCGATCTTATATATTGCATTGATCTTCCTGTTTTAATAAGACACAATAGCCTTTATTTGCTAAATTACTTTCACATTTAATTTATGTCAGCTACATTTTTTTTAGAATATCATTTGCTTGCACATAATGTAATTTATGTTTGGAAACTAAATTAAGAAGTTTCCAAACTAAAAAGAAGGAGACAAAGAAAACGTTGGTCTGATGACATTAAAAAAGTAGCGGACCCATTATGGCATCGCAGAGCTATGCTATAAATAATAGCTGTGCCATGCCATAATGGAGATGGAGGCCTAAATAGAGATGAGTGGGAAAGCTGGAAGAGGCCTTTGTGACACAAAGACACGCCAACGCAGAATTATACACGAATATATTTATAGTAACCTGTTTAGTTGTTATGTTGCTGGAAATAAAGGCAAGTAAATAAAACTAAAACTTGTTTAATGTTTATTTTTAATTAAGTGTTATAATATTTAATTTTCCTTCTGAACATAATACAATTATTATACAATTTTTATTTATTTATTATTAATTTCAGCTTGTCTCTTGGACATAGGCCTTTAGCCAAGCTTTCTGTTTATTTCGGTCATTTGCGTGCCTCCGTGTTTTCAGCTGTCATTGACTAATACAATACAATACAAATACTCTTTATTGCACACCTCACACAGATGAATCAGCTACACACATAACCAAAACAACAACTAATCTTCCTGTGGGGCTAGCACTACTTGCTGACAAATCGTATCTCGCGCGACTCAGCGATTCCTGTCTTGCTCGAACTGTGTTGGTTAGAAACAGGAGGGTAGATTTTTCTCTACTCGCGTCGCGTCGCAGCGGTGGTTGTGCTAGCCCCCCTGTGTTAAAAGTTGCCACTAAATCTCCAGTAACCTATATGTTGACATTTCCAGGGTGCCGGGCTGCCCAAACCGCCGAAGCCCCCAGAAAAGCCGCTGATGCCGTACATGCGCTACTCGCGCCGGGTCTGGGACAGTGTGAAGGCAGCCCACCCCGACCTGAAGCTGTGGGAGATCGGACGCATCATCGGGGGAATGTGGAGGGACCTGCCGGAGTCTGAGAAGGCTGTGTTTGTTGATGAATATGAAGCTGAGAAGGTAAGACTTGTTTTTTTCCTTGATCGTATTATTAATTGTGATAATCCACATCGAAAGGGACCTTATGGCGGCAGGCGCTTACGTTACACCTATTCACTGTTGTATTGGAACAGCGGCAATAAAGGCGTAAGTGTAAATGTGTAGTGTAATATGGATTATCACAATTATGGAAACTACTTAGGTGAAATATGTGGAGAGATATTGTTATAGAAGTTGAGTATCCTCTTATGTAATCAGTTTTAAAAAGATGCACTTCTTTTTTATTGTTCTAGTATGACAGATTATTATACTCATCTGCAGTAATTTGTGACATAAAAAATGTCCTAAATATGTGGCACACTAGCACTGCAAATAAAGCAGTGTCAGATATTTTTGACTGCCTTGTTTTGTCAAATAATTATGCAGCTATCGCAGAAACGAAGAGATACCTTCAATGATGAACATACCTTTCTAGCTAGCATGATTGCGTTTATGTCGGTCATATAATATAATATTCATCCCTCTAACACTGACATACTTGGTGGGTCATTGTCAGATTAAGGTACGCGTCTTTTCGGTGGACATATCAAAAGTTAAGGGCCACAAAGCTTAATTTTGGATTGGTCTAGTAACCCGCGTAAACGATGTTTCCATAACTATAAATCCATGTAATAAAAACATAACTTACTTATAAATAATAAATTATAATGCCTTTTATTTCTGGTAAACAAATAATATACAACAGTGATACAAAGTTTACTTATGTTAGTGTGCACACCAGAACCCTCCTAAGAGGTAAAGGCCTCTTCCAGTGACTGTCAGTTTTCTCTGTCTTGGGCCTTCCACACCCAGTTGGGCCCCGCTAGCTCTGCAATCTCATCAGACCACCGTGCTAGTGGTCGGCCCCTCTTCCTAGCTCCCGTTGGTCCTTTCCAAGTTGTCGTTTGGAGTGTCCACCTTTCGTCTTGGAGATAAAAACATAACTTACTTACATGTACATAAGCCGCTGATTAGTGACCACCGGGTGGACAACTTTTGTTTTTACAACTGACAATGACCCAAAGGGACCGTATGGGACGAATGCCGTACGTCCAACATAAAAGCGTTCATGCTAGCGAGACTGCAAATATTATATAGAGCCTCTTTCCAGGCCAAGTTGTAATGTAAGAATAATGAATTTATTTTTAAAATCAGGCGCAGTACACAGAAATGTTGAAAACTTACCAATCCTCGCCCGCCTACATACAGTGGCTGGCTCACAAGTCCAGAGGCAAGCGATTTCAACTCTTACGGTCATAAGAATTGGGAACCATTTTGTGTGTAACCATGCCTCACGACACGCTTCATAACACGGATTTTGATGGGCTAGTTTTGAAAACCGTTTACTATTTTATTTTTCATATTTCCAGTAATAGTTTTAAATGTACATGCAATTTATTATTTTAGTGTCTTAATTGAGTATTACTTCAATTTACCAAAATCAGTCTCTTCATTTTACTTTTCTTGTGAAGACTTAATTGGTATAATCTTTAGAATTGTTGACTAAAATTAAACAATAGTAAGAGGTTTTAAATCATATTGTTACATAAATACTTCCCATGCTCACGACGTAATAATCGCCACTGTACAAAGAGCACACAGTAACATAATTATTGTAAACAAGGGTAAACACACAGTTTGAGACATGTACCATTGTTCCTCCCACCCCCAACCCAATTATTTCGATGGTGGCAAAGCAATCAAATTAGTTCTAATGATATGTATCATTTTCAAGCAAAAGTTGTTCCGAGCGTAAGCAAGGCCGTCTAGTAATACGAGGCATGCAATTGCCCAAAGAAAAATATTTTGAAGAAAAGCAATATACATAACTCGGCCGGAACAGAGATTGTCTGCCTAGCAGTGGCGAAGAGTCCATACAACTCGATTCCCACCGGCTTGCCTAATTTTCTGCCACCATATACGGCTCATGAAGAATAAGAAAGGCAAATTATTTCCGGCTTACGCGCCGCCACTGCTGCCTAGTATTATAACTCACTCGACAGACAATACCTTTCTTCCCAGCCTTTGTTCTATTATCGCCGATAGAAATATACTCTGCCTCACTGGTGGAGAATTCTCACAAACTTGCCCTGCCGCCGTCGACGCACCCTTTGGGACTCCCGACTGATCCAATTTGTTACTACTAAAGGTAGTAGGTGTAGTAACAGGTTAGATTAGCCCCGCCCTGTGACTAACATCGCACCGTAATGCCGCTAATTTTGTCCACATGCACCTCACCCCATATATCTCGGGCACTGTAGTCGGAGTACGAAAAAAGTCTGAAGGCGTACCACAACTCGCCCGCCTACCAAGCCTATATCGCCGCCAAAAATAAGGCCGTAGGTAAGGGATGTTTGTCTGCATGACTGTAGGTGTATTTTATAACGGTGCATGTCTAAGAAATCGCTAATTCGCTAGGAAAGAGAGATATCGGAAATATATATATTTCAGGTTGTATGATTTGAAACCTAATCAAACCCTGTTGCCTACTTTCAAATGTCTTAAAAAACCGGCCAAGTGCGTGTCGGACCACGCACAATGAAGGGTTCCGTACCAATACCTACTAATCCACATTTAAAAATCACTATCCATTACATTGAATCTAAAAAAGTCATATCTTCATAGGGAACTCACGGCACTTACGACCTTTTGTTTGGGCAAGACAGTTTTTAAGCGAAAACTCAAAAACCGTAAAACCTATATTGTTCAAACCAAAAATCGTTGAAAGTATTTACTAATGCACACCATCTCAATTTTTTTCAACTTTATAGTTTGGAAATTAGAGCGGGGGGGACACTTTCTATGACTTCGACAGCTAATATCTCACCAACGGTTGACTTAAATGGACAAGTTTTTTAGAAACCTCCATATCATTTTAAAGGCCTATCCATCGATACTCCACACGACTATGTGCGTTGAAATTTTTTTTTTTAATCCACCGGTTACATGTATGGAGTGCCCCCCTAATTCAATATTTTTGTAATTTCACATCAGTTTTATGTAGCGGTTCACAGAATACACCTTCCTACCAAATTTCATAATTGTAGTGCTTATAGTCTCCGAGTAAATCGGCTGTGACATACGGACGGACGGACAGACATGACGAATCTATAAGGGTTCCGTTTTTGCCATTTTGGCTACGGAACCTTAAAAACATGTGTGTATGTTTCATTTAGTTTGTTACATCAATATTATTTAGTGGTTTCTTAAAGAACTGTCTTCCGCTTTTTACTTTTATATGTTTTTGGTGTAGTCTCCATTATACCTTATTGTCTATTAAATTGTAACTTAATCATTTGTAGAGAGATCGTTTTTTTAGATTCAGATTCAGTTATTCACAATATAACATTACAATATAAATTACATGTCAATTTACAAGAATCTCTATTGTGATCGTCAATAACATTAAATAAAACAAAATAAATTGAAAATCAATGAATAAAATAGCAGTTAAATAATACAATTAGTATGATAAAATTCACCTGAGAGGATCGTCATGAATATATTAATATTTTTGGTACTCACACAGATAACAAGGAATTAAATATCAATATCTCGTAATGAACATCAAAGTAAATATTAAAACAAGAATTAAATTAAATTAAACAATGTCAACTATATTTTATATTCGTTAATTAGTTAAAAGTCCTAATTAGAAGGTAGCCAACGCTTATCTTTGTGCAAACTGTTACATAAATAAAATTATGTGTACAAAAAACCATTTTAATGCTCAACTAACACCTACACTAGTCATCGCATGCTATTAGCTTGATTGTGACTGTGTTAAAGAGCGATTCTAATGAATATTGCATCAACAGTAGGCAACTTGGAGGAAGAGAGCTCCAGCAAGAAAGGAAGCTCGCAGAAGGAGCAACAGCAGCAGGACAGAAGGATCGACATACAACCGGCAGAAGACGAAGAAGGTATTATTTCATCTTTACTCTTACTTTCATTTATCATTATTATAAATTCGTCCTTCATTATTATACCCTTTGTGTGCGGTGCCAATTGTCACGTGGCGAGTTTTAAAGCTGTGAGCTTCAGACATATTAAAATAATAGCTTTTTCGCCCGCGTAGTAAGCGTAATTTTTAACTGTCTACAAAAATGGAGGTTCTCAGTTGCACCTACGTATGTAGGTATGTACGAATGTCATTTTCGTAATCGGCACCCCGAGAAACTACAAAAATGACACCCATATCAATTTTTAAGAAAAGCAAAAGTCCACCATCTTGTATTTGAAATTTCGTGTCATTTTCGTAATTGGCGCCTCAAGGCACCTCGAAAACGACACCCATATCGATTTTTAAGAAAAGTAAAGATTTGCTCTCCACAAAAACTTGGAACCCCCTTTTCACATCTTTAGGGGAACAATTTTGAAAAACGCTGAAACATGTTTTGTTGTATTTAAACAGAGAGTATATGTACAAAATTTTAAATCTCTCACTTCAAAAAAGATTTGCTCCCCGTACGAACTTGGAACCCCCTTTTCACCCCCTTAGGGGAGAGATATGAAATATGCATTTTTTTTCATGATGCCATTCGAACCAGTTTTTAGAGACGAAGAAATGTGTATTCGGAACTACTACAATTAGAACAACACAAAAGACAAAAATGGGTTTAAAGTAAAGCATAAAAACCGAACGCTTAAAACGTCCCATACTGATTGAGCATAGTATGTGACAGCATATTTATTAATATACTTTTTTGTCGTAATTTGTTTGTTTACTATCCACATAGTGACATGTTATTACAATTGATTCGGCTCGCGTATTCTACATTGGTGTGTGTTGTTTATCAGATCAAGACGAGGGCCTGTCCGTGAAGCACATCGCGTACGCGCGCTACCTGCGCAACCACCGCCTCATCAACGAGATCTTCAGCGACACGGTGGTGCCCGACGTGCGCTCCGTGGTCACCACCGCGCGCATGCAGGTACCGCACACGCGGCTGTCTCCGTTCCCGGGTGTGGACCCGGGGTCGGAAGCGTTCGGGATATATCTGCTTGTTCAGTTTAGTGGGATATGTCATTTTGATGGCTGGTAACATTGTATTAAAGATTGGCGTACTTCCGTTTAATATGCCTTATAGGAACTCTGCCCAGTGGCAGCGACTTGGGCGACCCATGCCCATACAGTTTAGGCCTTTAGTTTAGGTTAGGTTTAGGTAGTTAGTAAGATCTTGTTTTATTTTTATTCTATATTTTAATTATTTATATTCTGTTTAATGTTGCAACACACTTCTTCTCAATTTCCGTTCGCCATTATTATAACTGTTAACTTACTAAGCACACCATGTCTGGTCATTTTTCGTAGCTAAACCCGAGATACCATAAAATCACGTTCTCAATTATATCTCAATTTATCCTAATAATTAGTGTCGTATTGTGCATATCACTTGCTAGTGGAAAGGGGCATACAGCCTAGGTTAAGCCTCGGGAGCTTTGCCAATTGGTAAATCGTACGTTCACGAAGTGAGTATTCTCCGAGCCTCCTGGCTTGCCTCTTGGTGGATTACCAAGGGACCCTCGAGGACACAGGTATGTGATTATGCACATTCTTTTGTCGTGGTTAAATTTCTACAATCCATTTATCGCGTTTTCGAATTTTAGTAATAATCTTTATAGTTACAGTCCATTCATATTTGTCGCCTTTCGTTATCATCATAACGCTGCTGTTACCATACACCCAGCCACTGCTGTTGGGGACCACATAGGGAACCGACTCATTTTACGAAGACCTCTAACTTGTAATTAAGAAATTCTGCTTGTGGACGGCACTACGGACATTACATGGTGCCGTCAACACGCAGAATCACACTCGTCTGGACCCGGCTTTATTGACTTTTGGTTGTCAAGTGACGATATAATGAATAATAAACTGTATTTATATTGCAAAAAAAGGCTATACGAGCAATTTATAACTTGGGGTCGCGTGAGTCATTGAGGGAATTCTTTAAGGAAATAGATATCCTAACCCTGCCGTCGCTGTACATATTTGAAATAATCATGTATATTAGGAAGAATTTATACAATTTCCCAACGAATACTGATAAGTTAATGACTACAAGAAACAATGGGAAACTCAAAATAACTTTTTGTAGACTAGTGAAGGCGAAAAAGTCGTTTTTGGGAAATTGTATAAAATTCTACAATAAAATTCCAAGACACATTACTGAACTTACCGATTCTAAATTTAAGTCTGTCGTGAAACTAACACTTATTTCAAAAGCATATTATAAGATAAACGATAATATCATGGATAGGGATGTTTGGCAGTGATAGCGTCCCGCACAAGTAATCTATCACAGAAATATTTTGTCCTTAATATTAAAAAAATATGTATTTATGTTTATATTGTAGCATTTGAATTCTGTAGTATTATGATACTACTATTTTATATACATTGTATATTGTTTTGAAAAAATGACACCTGGCCGAGTTTCTTGCGCCGGTTCTTCTCGAGGCAGAGGTTTATTTTATGAACCGGTGGTAGTTTTTTGACATCCATAAGTGCATGTAACATGCCTAAATTGAAAAATAAATGATTTCATTTCATTTCAATAATACAGTAGAATCTGCTTATAACGACTCCGCATATAACATTTTACCGCTTTTAACGACTTCGAAATCGTCACATTAGATACCAAACATTTTCAAAGTAAATCAGTCCGTTTTGTGCAACGTTCTGTTAGTGCGACGTAATGTCACCGGTCCCTTGACTGTCGCTTTATCTGGATTCAACTGTAATAATCATCATCGTTTATTATTTATTAGCGCACGAGCACTCACCGGTTGTTAGAGCGCTACTTAATCAATGTCTTTCCTATGCACCAGATTGTTTGATTGTTTGCCCATAAAAGGAACAGCCTTCGCTCCACGATTTTACAGTTTTGTGAAAATTATTTCTAATGAGACTTCAGATTCTGTTTTGTTATTTTTTGCCTTGCTGTATTGTATGTCCTCTATATAAATAGATTAAGATAACTTTTAGATTATCAACGCCATGGCGTATGCTGTTATGTTGATAACTCATATTTGTAGATAAATAAAATAAATTAATTAATTAATTTCAGGCATCTGAGGCACAAATACCTTAAGGACTAACATACATATTATTGTATTTCAAAAAAATGCCATATCTCGTTGGGATAAACTTTATTCTCATTTGACTAACAGGATCAAATAGGGATATTGATTCAAAATTTGACTCCATAAGTCTACTCCAAAAGAAACAAGGCAAAAAAATATGGCCAATGGTGAAAAGCTTACTCAAATATCTCAAAATATAAAGAAGTTACAATCATTTTAATGTTGCTGATTCGAGAGAAAGCGCAACAAATCAGTGACGTCATTGACCACGAGCGCCATAGTAAATAACGATCGTTCTAATACAAAGGCGTGTTTTGCGAAAAAGATCCAGGGTGACCCTCTTAAAACTTTGAATACTTGTAATTATGTAATTATTTATTCTTTTGAATTACTTTTTTCGCCATTTGATTAAGGGTCTGTTGCACCAACATACGATTACAGGCCGATCATCGACAAATATGTCGCCGGCAGTTGTCATCCCATAGAAACTTGTCAAACTTCCCATACAATCAAATTTTAACGAACACCGCTTACGATTACAGACGGTTTGTTGCAACCTACCCTAAGAATTTGATCCTTTTCCGAGAAAATTCGAACTAATTTTCTTATTTGGAGTCAACATCCCTATTTAGGTTGTGTTTCCTTATACAGATCCTCAAGAAGCAGGTGCAGTCGCTGACGATGCACCAGAAGAAGCTCGAGGACGAGCTGCAGCAGATCGAGGAGAAGTTCGAGGCCAAGAAGCGCAAGTTCATCGAGAGCAGCGAGGCCTTCCAGGACGAGCTCAAGAAGGTGAGCGAGGTCCACGCCTTCGGACGGTAGTAAACAAATGTACGGCACACCTACTAGTAAGCAGACACCGCAGGAGACAGCTCCAAATAAGTCAGATTTTTCTCCTTTGAGATACAATCTGTTAATGTGCAGTTCTCCTGTGATGTGTTTGCGGTTGGCTGGATCGTGGTTGAAAGAGGACGCTTGAAGCTGTGTGAGTTCATGACATTCATGACTTAATTTATATTGTTACATTTTGCTTTCGCGTATTACATAATTTCGAGATTGTGTTTTGTGTTCTGAATTTGATATTTAAAAATGTAATGACTTACCCCCTTATTCATAAACGTCTATCAAACCTATATTAGTTAACTAGCCGCTAAAGTTCGTTTGTCCTTATCTGTCACTTTGACATATGTGCTTGTCAGACAGACATTTTAGTTTGCAGACGTTTGTTAAGTTTTATGAATAGGGGGTTAGGATATTCCCTGTAATGTTTTTTTGTCATTAAATGAATAATTGTGCAGCACTGCAAGCCGGCGGTGGACGAGGACACGTTCCAGCGCATGGTGGAGCGCGCGCTGGAGCAGGCGCGGCGCGGCCTCAACCCCGCCGCGCACCCGCTCGTCAGCGCGGAGAGGAAGGACGAGGTGAGACATGTTCCAGCGCATGGTGGAGCGCGCGCTGGAGCAGGCGCGGCGCGGCCTCAACCCCGCCGCGCACCCGCTCGTCAGCGCGGAGAGGAAGGACGAGGTGAGACATGTTCCAGCGCATGGTGGAGCGCGCGCTGGAGCAGGCGCGGCGCGGCCTCAACCCCGCCGCGCACCCGCTCGTCAGCGCGGAGAGGAAGGACGAGGTGAGACATGTTCCAGCGCATGGTGGAGCGCGCGCTGGAGCAGGCGCGGCGCGGCCTCAACCCCGCCGCGCACCCGCTCGTCAGCGCGGAGAGGAAGGACGAGGTGAGACATGTTCCAGCGCATGGTGGAGCGCGCGCTGGAGCAGGCGCGGCGCGGCCTCAACCCCGCCGCGCACCCGCTCGTCAGCGCGGAGAGGAAGGACGAGGTGAGACATGTTCCAGCGCATGGTGGAGCGCGCGCTGGAGCAGGCGCGGCGCGGCCTCAACCCCGCCGCGCACCCGCTCGTCAGCGCGGAGAGGAAGGACGAGGTGAGACACGTCGTTACGTTACGGTTACGTCTCCTGAGTGACTCTTTAAAACTTCCAAAGGGTTTAAATCTACCAAACATAAGTTTCAGCAATAAGCATAAATTCATGGGTCATCTCATGAGCATGCTTGAAATCCAAATAGACATTTGTCTAACTAAACTCGGTTACTGTTGTCTCCTCGTTGACGGGACAGAATAGCAGCAAGAAAAAGTTTATTGTAATATTGATTTTATCTGTCACGTTTCCAGCCCATGGAGCAGGACCAGCACGGGATGAAGCAGGAGGCGAACGGGCCCAACCCGCCCACGCAGGTGGACAAGGTGTCCACGACGGACGTGAAGCCCGACGGGCACGTCACCACCGAGCTCAACAAGACCCAGCCCGACCTCAACAAGGAGGAGAACGGACACGCCGAGGACGGAGGTAAACGACGACCGGTTTGGCCTAGTGGGTAGTGCACCTGCCTGTG
This sequence comes from Epiblema foenella, assembly GCA_963556455.1. Classification (NCBI taxonomy): domain Eukaryota; kingdom Metazoa; phylum Arthropoda; class Insecta; order Lepidoptera; family Tortricidae; genus Epiblema; species Epiblema foenella. Next base: position 495,958 of record OY747110.1, read on the forward strand.
AAGCTGACGGTCCTGGGTTCGAATCCCGGTCAGGGCTAATATTTGTGTGATGAGCATGAATATTTGTTCCTGAGTCTTGGATGTTTTCTATGTATTTAAGTATTTATATCTATTAAATATATCGGCGTCTAGTACCCATAACACAAGCCTTCTTGAGCTTACTGTGGGGCTAGTTCGATTTGTGTAAGATTGTCCTCTAATATTTATTTTATTTTTTAAACATTATGTTCAAATAGTAGCCCTCTCAAATTGTTGTGCCCGCGCAGGGCGTCACATGTGTCTATACTTATATTGTAATTCCACCTGCTCATGTATAAATGTGATATGCAATAAACGTTTGATATTTGATATTTGGTCCGTGTCTTGTGTATCCTACACCTAGATCAGGGGTGGGCAAACTTTTTTCATGGCGGGCCAGTAAGCTTGAGAAATTTCGGAGGAGGGCCATAATTGCAGCAAAACTGCGCTTTTGTATAAAACCGCTGCTCTGATTTTTGGCTGAACCGTCAAAATATAATCATCGCGGGCCATGTACTAATTAATTCGATGTATCGGCGGCGGGCCGGATAAAATGCTTTCGCGGGCCGCAGTTGGCCCGCGGGCCGTACTTTGCCCACCACTGACCTAGATAGATACCACCATACCACCCACACCCACCCTACCATACACAGGGTGTAACAAAACTAGTAAGGATCCGTTTAAGGGCATATTCGGTGTCGTGTAAATACTAAAAAACACAAAAAAATAAATATTTAAGGGCTCCCATACAACAAACGTCATTTAGCACAACTACCGCTGCGACGCGACGCGAGTAGAGTAAAATCTACCCTCCTCTTTCTAACTCGCACAGTTCGAGCGAGACAGGAATCGCCGAGTCGCGCGAGATATGAAGTTGTGCTAGCCCCACTAGATAGATAAAGCCCGACCATATACAGGATGTCCCACGGCTATGCCACATGGAGGGAAAGTACCTTGAATATTGTAGATGGAACATTTTACTGAAAGAAGACATTATTTTAATTGTAAAAACAATTTAAACTGCATTCACAGATATTTAAATAATAATGAAACCTTGAACCGGGAATCGAACCCGTTACACAAGAAAAATAATTACCCTGTAGCTTTATCATACCAATCGAAAGGCTTCATCATATGGATTATTTTTTGCTAAATAACATAGTGTCAGAAATAAAAGGAAGACCATGAATTTCAAAATTTTTAATACAAAATTTATCAATTTATCAGGTGTAACAGGTTCGATTCCCGATTCAGCCATAAAATTATTAAATATCTGACAGTGCAGTTTAAATTGTTTTTTAAATTCAACTAATGTCTTCTTTCAGTAAAATGTTCCATCTACAATATTTAAGGTACTTTCCCTCCATGTGGCATAGCCGTGGGACGCCCCGTATAGGGTGTACGACCGTTTAAGGGCATATTCGGTATCATGTTCTGATTAGGAAAAAGAGAATTACTACTGATCGTTCTTACTACCGGTTTTAAATAAGGTATAACCGGTTACAATTGCCTTTCGCTATTTTTATCGCTGAAGTTCTGATTAGCGGTATAATGAAAACCGGTATTCAAATATATTAGTGGTTTCGCCATTTGACAACAATACCTCCATTGGACACTTTACCCATAAAAACCATTATCGGTAATAGCTGTCAGTGTCAATATACTCGATTATTTGTTTCTGCAAACTGGCGTATTGTAAAAAGTAGGTATGAATATTTCAGAATTGGTATTTTTGTGATTTACGAGTTCATCGTAATAAATGATTTGTTGCGTTTTAGTAGTAATGTTTAATTGACATCAATGTTTAATTACCTTTCAAGTGCAATGAATAGCGGTATTGAATACAGGTATTTAATATCGTAAATAGTCTATACATCACTACATAGTATAAAACAAAATCGCTTTCTCTGTCCCTATGTCCCTATATCCCTATGTATGCTTAAATCTTTAAAACTACACAACGGATTTTGATGCGGTTTTATTTAATAGATAGAGTGATTGAAGAGGAAGGTTTATATGTATAATACATGCATCAGCATTGCACCCGTGCGAAGCCGGGGCGGGTCGCTAGTAGAGGTATAGATAAAAGCAGAATGACAACAATACCTCTAATTAGAAAATAGGTAATGTTTTAATAGCAGTAATAGTTTGTCAATTCCTATACAGCAATTAAATAAAACCGGTTTTACAATCCCAGCTTGAGACACCACAATCTACTATTTGTACTTAATATGAGAACAACGGTTGGAACTCACTTGGAAAGTCACTATTTGTGACATGTTTCGGACTACAATTGGAGCTTCGCGCGCGTCGGGGGGCAGTGTTGCGCGGTCGGTTGCCTTGATAGCACTCAACCTGATGAAGGACTCCAATTGTAGTCCGATACATGTCGCAAATAGTGACTTTCCAAGTGAGTTCCAACCGTTGTTCTCTTATTAAGTGTAAATATGTCTCACGTTAGTGTGAATTTATGTTCTACTATTTGTACATTTCGCTTTTGTTGTTTGCCTGCCGGCGTGTTTTTGATGTGGTCTGCGTGCAGGGTCGCGGGCGGGGGCGGGCGCGGGCGCGGGCGCGGGCGCGGGGGCGGAGGCGGCGCCCGAGTTGAAGAGCGAGCACAAGGAGGCGGGCGCCGCGCACGCCGCGCCGCCCAACGCGCCGCCGCAGCACATGACGTCGCCGCCGCATCACGGTAACTAATTACTCTGAACCAGGGATCGGATACCGGTATTTTCTCCATAGAAAACTACCGGTATTATTACGGTCACCGGTTCATTATTTCGTCTTTATTGGGACAATCTAATAATACGACGTTGTTAACTAAATACATGATTCAGCCCTACGTAAAGAGCAAAAAATAATCCAAAATATTGGGCTAATTCAGGGTTTTTTTAAAATACCGGTATCGGTCCCTGCTCTAAACTCAAGCCGTCGTCTCCCGGCGAATAAAATAAACAATAGCATTCTTTTGTAATGAGCCCGGAGATGCCAGGGACCGGTACACGACGGGTTTGAGAAGTTATCTGCATAGCCCCGAATTTTTGCGATAAAACAAAAGACTGTCGCAATCTAGCTAGTGTTAGAAATGGTTATTTATCGATATCGAGTATTATTATTGTTTGTCAGCTGTCAGTGCCTTTTATGGAGTGCACTGCAGTGATTTAAGTAGGCACCATCCATCCTGCCCGCAAATGTTGGTCTAGAAGATATTATTTTTAATTTTACATATAGTGACAACTGAGTAAATATCAAAAATGTTCGCACGAAATATCTCGAGAAAAGTTTTGACAGCTACAAAGCTGGCGTAAAGTTACTAGCAAATTAGTGCTTAGCACGAATGTTTTCCTTGAAATCACGTGACGGATAACGATTTTTTTTTCTTTACTGACAAAAAGAAGGAAGTACATTGTTTTTTTTAACCTTTGATAAGGCATAAGGTTGCTCAAATATTTTTGATTTTTTGCGAATACAATATGTATGTTATATTTTATACAAACGCCTTAAGGGAGGCGTACAGCGATATCTACCAGAAGACTCATGCTTCATTAACGGCAGTAACGTCTCAAATCATATTGAGAATCGTCAGTTGCGATGCGCCATCTCATACCCAAATTTAGTACGAAGGAAAAATTTAAAAATTTAGGCACCGAGCAGGATTTGAACCTGCGACCTCCCGGCACTCGCGGCCAGTCGCTCTAGCCAACTAAGCTATAGGTGCAATCGCCAGCCAGTCCCAAATTCATCAACCGTTCCTTCATCGCATCGCTGCTAACGTAAAGTATATTTTATACAAACGCCTTAAGGCGAGGCGTACAGCGACATCTACCAGAAGACTCATGCTTCAATTTTTCCTTTATTCTAAATATGTATGTTGCCGTGTGTTGCAGCCATGATGATGCCGCCCGCCGCCGCGCACGCGCCGCCCGCAGGTGAGCCGCACACACACACACACACACCGCACACGCTGCGTGATCTTAACATTACATCAACCCTCACTCTTGTCTTAAAATAAAATAAATAAATAAATATTAGAGGACAATCTTACACAAATCGAACTAGCCCCACAGTAAGCTCAAGAAGGCTTGTGTAAGAAGGTTTGTGGTACTAGACGACGATATAATTAATAGATATAAATACCTAAATACATAGAAAACATCCAAGACTCGGAAACAAATATGTCTATGTATGTCTTGTTCAATAGTACACGTAAAATAAGACTAAATGTGCCAATTTATTTACCTTTTTTAAGAGCCCTTATGAGTTAAAAAACGGCCATTTATTTAGGCCCTTTTCTGTTTGAATTTACACGCAACTTGACAATTTCTCAATGTTACTATCTAGAACAGGACTATTGCAACCTAATGTCATACATTTTAAATGTATTTTTTGGATTTTTCATTAAGAAATATCGTTTCGAACATGACTTTAAAACGACCATTTTTAAACTAAAATCGTTTTTTTTTTTTCACTTAAATTCTACTACGCACAATAAAATCAATAAATAGCTATGTTACTATCTAAAACTTTTATAAATTCATCGTATCCTTTAATCATTTTATTGGTATTATCAATACTTTTGTCACAATTTGAAATTGACGACCACTTTAGCCTAGTTGGTAGTGACCCTGCCTTCGAAGCTGGAGGTCCCGGGTTCGAATCCCGGTCAGGGCATTTATTTGTGTGATGAACACAAATATTTGTTCTTGAGTCATGGATATTTTCTATGTATTTAAGTATCTATTTATCTATATAAGTATGTATATCGTTACTTAGTATCCATAGTACAAGCTTTGCTTAGTTTGGGACTAGGTCGATTTGTGTAAGATTGTCCACAAATATTTATTTATTTATAAACATTTTGAAAATTATAAGGCCTCTTAAGGTTTTGCTCGACATTTGTACAGCAACAACAATTGTATGGGATGAAGTCCCGTTTCCCAATAATAATAAGATGCCAACCGCCAACAGCAGCTAGCAGGAGTGAGGATTGATGAGATGAGGGGCTTCAATACACTGCTACCATTTTCACTGACACTGGTACGAAATTTACTCCCCGCTTTCATTGTCTTCAATATCTTAAAATGAATTTTTATAGTATTCATTTCATTGTAAAAAATGTTTTCACTAAAATTCTGCAGAACAATTCGCGAGCTACACCAAGTGTTTGTGACGTATAAAACGTTCTCAATACATGCTGTATAACTTTTATACGATTCGGTTTAAAAAAAACTTTAATAATACAGGGCAAGTTCATTTCGTACCAAATTGAAACATTTCATAAAGATAACTGTACCATATTGGATCGGAAATTCGTCATACTACCATTATTTTATAATGATTTAATTTCTATAAATTTATAATGACTTTATCATATATTATTCTCTAGATCTAAGCATCTAGAACAAGAATTTTTTTTTTTAATCTTTATTTAAAGCGTTTAGTCACAATGACGATGTCACTCTATAGTACAACTTACTAACTATTACAGATCAAGTTGTTAACACTATGTACCCTAACAGCCGGCAGTCATTTCCGTCTGTGTATGCCCGTAAGGACCAGGCCATACAGAGCCTTGGCTTCCCTCGAAAGGGGGAAAGCCAATACCCTGTTACAGACATCCAGCTGCTTAAGGTCGATGCCTTGAGACAGGAGTTCAAGTCTCTAACAAGAAGTTAATTGTGTACCCAAGTCGAATCATTATTCGGCGCTAATCGATTCTCGAGACAATATGGTACAGTCAAATCAGTGTAACACGTATGCCACTTCTGTTATATTTCGAACTCACCTTGACATGATCATATGTGAATGAGGGCTATCGTTTTTGTGCTCACCAGTTGGCGCCACTGCGGAGTGAGGTCTAGCTGTCCAAAATTGTTATTGGCTATTATAGGCATGAGAACGAAGTTTACATTTAAATCATATTTAATACCTTAAAACCGTACCGTGAAAATATCGAACATCCCGCATTGTGGACTGCGCTACAATGAATTTTGTTCGAAAAAAAAGAGGACATAAGTTTCCGAAAGACAAAACGGTCTCAAAGCACTGACAGTCATTGACCCGTAACTCCCCCTCTGTCGTTACTCGACGATCACTGATTAGGGGCCGCACGGTCCGGCGTCCTAGGCACACACTTACTGACCCGGACGACGTAATCACAGCGTCTATCGAAACGGAGGTCTATCATGCCGGAGGTTTTCCCCTGGATTTTCCCCAGGCTACTCTCCAACCGCGCACTCCTATCGCTTTATTGTGCCCCGCCTATAAAGCCACAGTCAGGTTAAAATAATAATAATAATAATAAAAAAAAAGACCCGTAACTCATATTTGCCATAATCAAGCTCAGGTATTGCAAAATACTCACCATATTGTTCTAATTAGATATTAACCCGCGTAGCACAACCACAAGAGTGACATTTGACGTTTCGGAGACCTCACGCTACACTAGCGCCTCTAGCGGCGAATTCATACGCGGTAGCCCTCATTGCTACCAATATTAAAACAGCACTGTAACCGGTCAGCACAGAATTAACTTAGGGGGCTATTTGTGTTAATATGATGGTCAAAGTTTCGGAATGGGTATGGTTTTGTTTGTTTAAAAATCGGCAAAGTGGACAAGAAATGTAATTTATCATCCTTAATGGGTCATTGTCAGATGTAAAAACAAAAGTTGTCCACCCGGTGGTCAATAGTTAACGGTTTATGTACATGTAAGTTATGTTTTTATGAAATGGATTTATAGTTGCGGAAACACCGTTTATGCGGGTTACGAGATCAATCCAAAATTAAGCTTTGTAGCCCTTAAGTTTTGATGTGTCCACCGAAAAGACGCGAACCTAAATCTGACAATGGCCCTAATATGGATCAAAAATGTGGTTCAAACTGTAACTTATTCATTTATTTCTCTACTTTACCGTCGATATAAGCTAGATGAAGGTTCAAAAAATATATAATATCGTGGATCACGTCTGTTTTTTCGGACGGATTTTTCATGTAATTGTAATTAAAAAGTTGTTAATTTTTTTTATGTTTTATCCCACAATTCTCTGGAGAGTCCTCCAATATTTGTGCATGGGCGCCTTGTGGTAAAGGTGTTAGCTTCGCGTCAATCTTTTTAAAAAATGCCCGGTTTTTTTGTTTTTTTTTTTTAATGCAAAATACACTAAAATCATTTGACTTCGCCGGGTAGCCCCTTAATACCAGTAATTACTGAAATTCACGACGAGTTCAATTAAAAATACATTGGAACTTGTCGCTTATGTAACTAACGTGTCGGGGCACGGTGCAGCGGTGGGGTACGCGGGGTACGCGCCGCGCTACTACGCGGGGGCGCCCGGCGCCCCGCCCGGGTACGCGGCCTTCCCGCCGGCGCCCGCCGGGTACCCGCCGCACCCGTACCTCGCCGACCACTACCACCCGCACCACCCGCACCCGCCGCAGCCGGAGTACACGCGTGAGTACACACCCTGCCGGCCAGCCGGGTACCCGCCGCACCCGTACCTCGCCGACCACTACCACCCGCACCACCCGCACCCGCCGCAGCCGGAGTACACGCGTGAGTACACACCCTGTCGGCCAGCCGGGTACCCGCCGCACCCGTACCTCGCCGACCACTACCACCCGCACCACCCGCACCCGCCGCAGCCGGAGTACACGCGTGAGTACACACACTGTCGGCCAGCCGGGTACCCGCCGCACCCGTACCTCGCCGACCACTACCACCCGCACCACCCGCACCCGCCGCAGCCGGAGTACACGCGTGAGTACACACCCTGCCGGCCAGCCGGGTACCCGCCGCACCCGTACCTCGCCGACCACTACCACCCGCACCACCCGCACCCGCCGCAGCCGGAGTACACGCGTGAGTACACACCCTGTCGGCCAGCCGGGTACCCGCCGCACCCGTACCTCGCCGACCACTACCACCCGCACCCGCCGCAGCCGGAGTACACGCGTGAGTACACACCCTGTCGGCCAGCCGGGTACCCGCCGCACCCGTACCTCGCCGACCACTACCACCCGCACCACCCGCACCCGCCGCAGCCGGAGTACACGCGTGAGTACACACCCTGTCGGCCAGCCGGGTACCCGCCGCACCCGTACCTCGCCGACCACTACCACCCGCACCACCCGCACCCGCCGCAGCCGGAGTACACGCGTGAGTACACACCCTGTCGGCCAGCCGGGTACCCGCCGCACCCGTACCTCGCCGACCACTACCACCCGCACCACCCGCACCCGCCGCAGCCGGAGTACACGCGTGAGTACACACCCTGCCGGCCAGCCGGGTACCCGCCGCACCCGTACCTCGCCGACCACTACCACCCGCACCACCCGCACCCGCCGCAGCCGGAGTACACGCGTGAGTACACACCCTGTCGGCCAGCCGGGTACCCGCCGCACCCGTACCTCGCCGACCACTACCACCCGCACCCGCCGCAGCCGGAGTACACGCGTGAGTACACACCCTGTCGGCCAGCCGGGTACCCGCCGCACCCGTACCTCGCCGACCACTACCACCCGCACCACCCGCACCCGCCGCAGCCGGAGTACACGCGTGAGTACACACCCTGTCGGCCAGCCGGGTACCCGCCGCACCCGTACCTCGCCGACCACTACCACCCGCACCACCCGCACCCGCCGCAGCCGGAGTACACGCGTGAGTACACACCCTGCCGGCCAGCCGGGTACCCGCCGCACCCGTACCTCGCCGACCACTACCACCCGCACCACCCGCACCCGCCGCAGCCGGAGTACACGCGTGAGTACACACCCTGTCGGCCAGCCGGGTACCCGCCGCACCCGTACCTCGCCGACCACTACCACCCGCACCACCCGCACCCGCCGCAGCCGGAGTACACGCGTGAGTACACACCCTGCCGGCCAGCCGGGTACCCGCCGCACCCGTACCTCGCCGACCACTACCACCCGCACCACCCGCACCCGCCGCAGCCGGAGTACACGCGTGAGTACACACCCTGTCGGCCAGCCGGGTACCCGCCGCACCCGTACCTGGCCGACCACTACCACCCGCACCCGCCGCAGCCGGAGTACACGCGTGAGTACACACCCTGTCGGCCAGCCGGGTACCCGCCGCACCCGTACCTCGCCGACCACTACCACCCGCACCCGCCGCAGCCGGAGTACACGCGTGAGTACACACCCTGTCGGCCAGCCGGTACCCGCCGCACCCGTCTCGCAGCCTTTGAACGGAGCGCAACGGTTTTGGTCTCGCTGCTAAAGGAATTGTTTCGGTCCTACGGGGCTAGCACAACTGCCGCTGCGACGCGACGCGAGTAAAGAAAAATCTACCTTCCTCTTTCTAATTAGCACAGTTCGAGTGAGACAGGAATCGCTGAGTCGCGCGAGATACTTGGCAGCAAGTTGTGCTAGACTACCTAGTACGGGTATGGACAGAAAAAATATTACGTCTCGTGACACTAAAATTACTACATACAGCAGAATGCCGCGTCTACAGAAAATAGGTAAGCTCTATACAATTGGATCCTATACGTCTCTTGAATATAAATTTGTAGTTCTCGAAATACGTGTTCAGTTAAGTTCCACAAATGTAAAGACTCGTCATATTTTCTGTCCTATTTAATACTCCCAGTATTCAATCTTAAATCTTGATACACTTATTCAGGCCGAGTTTTATAAAGATCCGTTACACCAAATGTCAGATCAAATTCCAGTAACTCAGTACATTTTTTGGCATAACAAACCAGGGACCGATACCGGTATTTTTAAAAAACCCTGAATTAGCCCAATATTTTGGATTATTTTTTGCTCTTTACGTAGGGCTGAATCATATATTTAGGTAACAACGTCGTGTTATTACATTGTCCCATTAAAAACGTAATAATGAACCGGTGACCGAAATAATACCGGTATTTTTCTATGGAGAAAATACCGGTATCCGGTCCCTGTAACTAACCGACATAAGGTCTAACGGATCTTTATAAAACCGAGCCTCAGAGGTTTACGGTAAGTAATTTAATGTGTTTGTTACATTACTATTCCCTGTTAACGAAACTTGGTTATCTATCACCTTGTTATTAATATCACTGGTATCACTAACCCATTGTACTAATACCCACTGTCACCTGCTTTCACGGTGTCTAACAATTTCACAATTACCCTCGTGTAAATCATCATAATAACGTTATCTCTTTCACACAGCTGAGGAGCCGCCCGCGAAGAAAGAGGCCGAATGATTGTCACCGAAACGCGTCGTCAAAAGACGGCGCAAGTCCTCCTCGAAGGATGCCCAGTGAATAGACACTTAGTGCGTTCAGTGGTTTTACTTTTAAGAAAAAACGTGGGCCTATCGGTTTTAGAACCCGACCATTTGGCATACTTTCAGAACTGCGTCCACTGTCCACTAAAAGAGAGGAATATTGCATTCACTATTTGACTAATTCGGTTTTGAATCGCTTGTATGTTCGACCCAGGGCGGCTACCGCGGACCACAAATGAAGTTCTCCCTCTCTGTCGCACTTACGTACAGACTTGCCAGTGAGACAGAGTAGGAAAACTTCGTTTACGGTCCGCGGTAGGCCCCCAGTTTTTAGCGACGATCAAACTACAATTAGAGCAACACAAAAAACGAAAATGGGAGGCAGTTTTTTGAGAAAACTGACCTGACTTGACTACAACTGAAAAATACCAGAATTCTATTTGATAAGCTAGTTATCGATATGTTACGGCCAACACTAGTATGTATAGTATACGAATAAAACTAAATTGCAAATAACGCTTCTTATTTTGCTTACATGTAACTTGCTGTGGTACATATTAATAGATAATCTCCAATTAATTGCTTACCGGTCGTGATCTAAAGGAAATCTTGCCATTAATTTCCTTTTCTCGTCATCTTTTCGACCGACACGAAAACCACAAATAACACATACCCTATAGGCTGAAATAGTCCGTGGCATGTTGAAAAACACACTGCCTTTTTACTACATGCTTTTTCAGTTTAAGGTTTCTACCATTTATAAATACCAAAATAACAAACTACAAACCACACTACGAACTGATCAACAAAGAAACAATATGGCGATCACTCAAATTGAACGGAAGTGACCAGAGGTGACATTGACATGTGACTGAGATGGATTAACTAAGGGAGCGAGATAGCAGTATCCGCCATTAATTTTTGGCCAAATTCCATACAAAAGTGACATTTAGTAAATTTTGTTCCTAGTTGCGCGAGCCTGAATAACACCTTGATTTATGAGACAGTTGAAAATTGCGAGTAATTTTATTGATGTTACAGAAAAAGTAGCTGGTGGACAAAATTGTATGGAGGCTAAAATTCGATTCGTCCACGTAGCAAGTGTTGTCACCGGACCCTCGAATGTATTAAACCCGTCGTCTACCGGTCCGGGACCGTCCAGGGACCGGTAGACGAGGGGTTAAATTTAGATTGGACCAGTAATGCGCATTCTATAAATCCCTGTAATAAAAACACAGCTAACATGCACTTAAGCCGTTAAGAGCGCTTTAATAAAATGTAACAGGTTCACTAGCGCCACTCGTAAATAATTGTAATTATTTAAATTTAATGATATAATAACTAAAAAAGGGGGCCGCTACGTACTGTAGTTTGTAGTTAAGTACTTTTTGAATCCATCAAACTAATTTATACGTTGCTAGATTGGTCTCTCTATGAGCTCAAAAACTAAAACGGCCGTTTTAACTTTGGACGCATAGATTGACGAATCTAGCAACATAATAACTAGTTTGATAGATTCAAAACGTACTTAAATACAAAATATAGTACGTAGCGGCCCCCTGTTTTAGATATCTATCGTTAAATCTAAACAATCACAATTATTTACGAGTGGCGCTAGTGGATCTGTTACATTTTATTAAAGCGCTCTTAACTATTGACCACAGGAGGGACGACTTTTATTCAACTAAGGCTCGGTTTTATAAAGATCCGTTAGACCTTATGTCGGTTTGTTATGTCAAAAAATGTACTGGGTTACTAAAATTTGATCTGACATTTGGTCTAACGGATCTTTATAAAACCCGGCCTAAGTATGACCCTTAACTCTGACTGAGTGTTAAAGTAAATGTAAAATATTTAACCACGCTTCATTTGCCAGGGCTGACCTGGCGCAGATTATTAAATATTTGTAGTTGTTAAAAAATGGGTATGTCGGTGGGTGGTGAAATAAAGACTAGCTAGTTCTTAGAAATGTAATTCTTATTCTTATATACAAAATATGATAATTTTATCTTGATTTAGTTTAAGTAATAAATAATTAAATTAACATCAAATACTTCGTAGTATGTTTAGATATTTTGTATTGTAATTGTAGATTCCGTAAATAATACTAGCTTATGAAGTTTATTCGACCTGCTTGCCTGTCTGCGTGCTATAATACTTTCTTAAAAAACAGTATCATAATAGGGTTACGTTTTTATTAGTGCCACTTCGATCGGAAACTAGCGTAGGGCCTGATGATAACCGGTCGAATTGAAACTGATTGTTGATGTAGACTAATCATTTTCCAGGCATACTACAATTTATCGACCACATGTGTCAATAGAATTTCAATCTTAGTTTTTGCGATTAAGGTTACAATTAGATTATTAAAAAGTGACTCGTCTTCAAATGAATCGAGAAAACGTAACTATTTTTAACCGGCTTCAAAAAAAGAGGTTCTCAGACCCTTTTGTTTACTATATATTAGCGACCCGCCCCGGCTTCGCACGGGTGCACTATTTAATGGATGTTATTATACATATAAACCTTCCTCTTCAATCACTCTATCTATTAAAAAAAACCGCATCAAAATCCGTTGCGTAGTTTTAAAGATTTAAGCATACAAAGGGATATAGGGACAGAAAGCGACTACTATACTATGTAGTGATTTTGTAGTCTTGTAGCTTGGTGCGGCCGGTAGTGTTAAAAATATATACTCTCGAAGACTAATATGTTTTTTGCGAAAAACTTCCATAGGCTAGTATTGTTTGTTCGATGACGGTTTTATCCGTCGTCGTGTACCCGGTTGGTGTTGCGGCCGAAGTGCGCGATGACGGGCCGCCCGCCCAGGATGGTGCCGTTCACCTCCTGCACCGCCTGGATGGCCACGTCCAAGTCTGGGGACGGGAATAAATAGTTTGTAACATTTGTGTTGTTTTATTTCAAACTAGCTTTTGCCCGCGACTTCGTTTGCAAAATCAAAATCAAACATTCTGCAAATAGGCCACAAGGGCACTTTCACATGTCAAAATATTAATTTACAATTTAAGAAAGTCAGACTATAATAAGTAATACATTTTTCATGTCAAAATATTAATTTACAGTTCAAGAAGGAATAATAATTTCGAGTTTACAATTAAACAAAATTAATGTCATACAGTGAAGATAAACTTGCAAAGTTATCTATTGCAAATATTACAACATAGTCAAAATTAAAATTAATATTGTTGTGTCTGCATAGAACTTAACTGCCAATTTTTTATATATCAGGCGCTTACCTAGTCATCGTTTTTCCATACAAACTTCCACCTTCTTAAGGGATGATTTCCGGTATAAAAAAGTATTGTATGTTCTTTCCCGGGATTCAAACTATCTCCATACCAAATTTCATCTAATCACAAAGATTGAGATATATTACTTATAATAATAAGTGAATTTCAACCGTTGTTCTGTCATCCAAATCGGTTCAGCGGTTTAAGTGTGAAGACAGACCACGTGCACTAACCTTTTCAACGCCATGTCAAATACAGAATCTTTCGCACACGCTATGACATGACATGGGAATGTCAAACGCGAAGGTGCACCCTATAGCAATGCATGTATTGTGCCTCATCACTACAAAGGCCAATTGATAACTGTCAAAAAGGAACTGGTAAATATTTCCCTCAATAGGTTGATATGTCCGACCCAGGTCGGGCCTAGCTGAGTTTCTTGCTGGACTCTTCTGAGCTAGGTTAGGTTTAGTGAACCAGCGACAAAACTCCCAGTAGCTCGATTCCACTCACACCTCAGATTCGGTTGAAACCGCTCAACCAATCTCACTGGAGCGCAAACTCTTAGAATATTCCAGTGTTCCAAACCACACGCGTGGTTGTGTCGGAGGTTTTCCCCAGGCTACTCTCCAACCGCGCACTCCTATCGCTTTATTGGGCCCGGCCTATAAAGCCACAGTCAGGTTTAAAAAAAAATGGTTGATATGGCACTGCACGCGCGTGACGGATATATCCGCTGGCATCGAAAAGGTTAATATTTCGTTTGTCTCAATACATCAAAATTCAAGTGGGTTAGATAACTCCGGGGAAGGAACTCGAAAGAGCTCGACAGTTGCTAGTTTCAAAACGTTTCATTCTCAAAAATTGAATACAACAGACAGGTGCGGATACAGGAGGGGGGGCAACAGGGGCAATTGCCCCCCCCCCCCCCCTGAGGCCTGTGTCAGGGGAGGGCAATTGCCTATGTCCTGACGTAGGAAATATGTTCTGACAATATAAACAGTTATCAAAAGTCAGTTTTATTTTCGGAAAGTTCGAAAATGCCCCCCCCTGAACAAAATCCTGGATCCGCGCCTGACAACAGAGGAACTTACTCTGAAATGCCACAAAAGCTTGTCCGCGCATCCTGCCAGTCATCAGTCTGATGTCCACGGGCCCGCCGTTGTCCAGCACGAACTGGTTGAAGAGCAGCGACAGCTGGTCTTGCGTCACTGCTGGTGAGATGTTCTTCAGGTAGAGTACCTGCAATCATGTACACAAGTTTGTATGGCTACTGGTAAAAGTAATAGGTATGTCGACACCAAATAAGAATATCAATAACTTAAAATTTTCTCGACTAAGGATCAAAATTCTCAATCAAACCGCGAAAAAAGTAACTCAAATGAAAATCACTACATAGTATAAAACAGTCGCTTTCTCTGTCCCTATATCCCTATGTATGCTTAAATCTTTAAAACTACGCAACGGATTTTGATGCGGTTTTAGAGTGATTGAAGAGGAAGGTTTATATGTATAATACATGCATCAGAATTGTACCCGTGCGAAGCCGGGGCGGGTCGCTAGTAATTATATAATTGTTTTAAGTGGGGTCATATTCTGTCCCTTTTTCGCAAAACGCGCCTCTGTATTGAACGATCGTCATTTACTATGGCACTTTAGGTCAGTGATTTCCACCATTTGACATAGTTTTATGTGTCCTTTCTTTTAGACCATAAATTGATTGATTTATACTAATAAATTGAGTCCACATCCCTATTCCTCATATCGTAAAACAAAGGCTTTGTATTGGTACAATGACTTCCCGGGGAGTTTAACTGAAACTACAGGCCTCTACTTCTTAATCAGAAAAAAAACATGTCTCATTACAACTTACACTAGCCAATGGTCATAAATAGATAGATATATTTATTTCCTTTATAAAATTACATCATGGTTTACATTTTTAAAACAAGATAAATTCACATAAGGATCGTCAATAGGTATAATAATAATAATGAAAGAAAAATAATTGAAATCAAATGTCAAAGGTAAAAAATAAATATAAATGACAAATTAGTATACACGGCTAAAATATCCTAGGCCAGGGGTGGGCAAACTTTTTTCATAGCGGGCCAGTAAGCTTGAGAAATTTCGGAGGAGGGCCATAATTGCAGCAAAACTGCACTTTTGTATAAAACCGCTGCTCTGATTTTTGGTTGAACCGTCAAAATATAATCATCGCGGGCCATGTACTAATTAATTCGATGTATCGGCGGCGGGCCGGATAAAATGCTTTCGCGGGCCGCAGTTGGCCCGCGGGCCGTACTTTGCCCACCACTGTCCTAGGCAATGTCATTAGTCATTAGTATAATAAAGAAATAATGACGCAAACATGAATGGGTATTATATTTTATATGAACCTCATTTGTTGAACTATGGTAGTTTGGACGCTCCCAGTTAAAATTTAATTTAACCTGTTCACCGCCACAGTACATTCCGTAAGTAGTGTCTCACACGCCAGTCTTTGTAGCAAAAGACGGAAAATGAACCTTACCAGATTGCACGTAGGTTGGCTTTACATTAGAAGGGGAGACACGCTTTTTATGACTGACAGCTAATATCTCACCAACGTTGACTTAAATGGAAAAGTTTTTTAGAAACCTTTCTACAAAATTTCATAATTGTAGTGCATATAGTGTCCGAGTACATGACATGACGAAACTATAAGGGCTCCGTTTTCGCCATTTTGGCTACGGAATCCTAATTAAGGTCTCAAAAGTGCACTTTTAGAGAAAGTGCGCATTTCGGCGAAGTTTGAGCCTGACTGGTATGTCGAAACAGATTTGCTAAAAAAATATAGTAAGCATGAAACTGCATGTTAATTCGGCAGAAAAACTACTTCAGTCGGACCTCAGTTGTGTTTTGCTTACTGTAGTATATTTGAGGGTACTCCTACAACAAATCAGTGGTTATGTCAGGTGCGTATGAACACATGCTCTCTCGAATTTCAGCAATTATATTGCTACATAATAGAGGCGAAGCATATAAATCGGTGGTAAAGCGCAGCATATTTAGTGAATATTAATGGAATTGTGCAAACAAACAACAATATGGAAGGGACCAGAAGGGAAAAGGACCTTATAAAAGGTGGGCTGATGATGTCACGGAAATAGCGGGAAAAAACTGCATAGAAAAAGCTAAAGATAGAGAGAAGTAGAAGGGAATAGAGGAGGCTTTTACCCTAAAGGGATCAGTGTAATAAAAAATAAGTACCTAACTAACTAATACATAAATAAGTAATCACTAACAAACTAACAATACATTTGCAATGTAAAATTACATAAAACACTGAATAAATAAAGCTTTAATAATAATAATGGAATTGTGAAAGGTGAAATGCAGAAATAGGTTTTAAGTTTGGTGAATTTGACATGGCACATGGGTGCTGGAAGAATTTACATTTAGTTCATAATAAACTAAATTATGATTTATGCCAAACCATAGAGTATTTTTAAGACTACTCACCTTGGATGGTATACCTGGCTCATAATCTTTAAACCGCTCAATCTTCTTTATATCATCTATGCACATTTTAGTTCCTTCTAGTAATTGTTCTTCTGCAGCATTCACTGGCACCACTATGTCCACAGCCCGATACTCATCGGGCTGTTCCTCTTGCCTCACTGGCTCTAGTCGCATAATCTTGTTGTCTTTGATGGTATACATAGTTTGTTTCTTAGGCCCAATCAATTGGTTACTCGATTCTGGCTTAACATGGTTCGGAACTTCTTGTACATCCCAAAGACTGCCAGGCTTTGGTGGCATGGCGACATTCTGAGCTGTGCCTACTTCTATACCCTGTGAAAGTATTCTGTCTTTCTTTCGCTCGAGACGGCGGAGTATTTTCCGCCGTTTTGTGATTGGTATGATGCTCTCATCTTTCAAATGGCCAAATAGGTTTTCCTCCATATCTTTTAATTCATGCATAGGATGGCCTTCAGGATAGAATTTGACTGGTTTTTTGTGTATTCTTTGTAAAATATCGACTGTTCCTGGTTGTTTTGATGTACTCGGTTGATCATCACATTGGTCCGAACTAAAAATAAGTGAAACAGTCATTATAATAATATTATTACAGGCAAGTTGCAAGAAACCTCCTCACAAGACTTATTAAGGGTCCTTATCAGTTAAAAAAGCTCATCTATTTACGCCATTATCTGTTTAAATTGACACGTTTCTTGATATTTTCTTAATGTTACTATCTAGAACAGGACTATTGCGACGTTATGTCATAAACTTCAATTGTATTTCTTAGACTTTTCATTGAGAAATATTGTTTCAAACATCACTCCAAATCGACCAGTTTCACTTATTTTTTCCGCTTAAATTCTACTACACACAATAAAATAAATAAATGGCTATGTTACTATCTAAAACTTTAATAAAATTATCGTAGCCTTTAATAACTTTATTGGTATTATCAATACTTTTGTCATAATTTGAAATCAAAACATTTCAATACTTATAAGGCCTCTTAAAACAGATTTCCTAACATCCTGTAGTCTAATAAGCATACAAAAAATATTGCAGTAAAAATACATACCTCCCAGCTTTGTTTTGAAAATCATTTATTTTCTTATTTATTGCATCCAATTGGCTGTTTAAGACGCCGGATTCTATCTTCTGCCGCTGGTCGAGGAGCCCCGCCACATCGTCCTGATACAATTTTATTTCGTCATTCGTTAAACCCACTTTCTTGAGCCATTCCAAGTGATGCACAGTTTCTTCCGCTTTCTTGAACTCTTCCAAAGTAGATACGCCATATTTCGTGAATGGTAACACATCAGAGGTCTTTTCGAACTCTTTTGGTAAAGGTTCCGAACTGAAATTAAAAGAAATATTAGTTTAAATGATATTGTTTGGTTTTAATAAATAAATGCAAACAATGATGGCATCTGACACGCACCACATCTTTCGTAGTTTCTTTCACTTTGTAGTCAAGTCCTTCGTTGCTCCAATATAGGGACTACGTGTATCTTAACATATACTAGTCATCACAGTTTTATACATGATTCTTCAACAAAAGAATACAGAATTTATTCCTTAATATCCCTATCCTATTTCATTCTAATTCGATTTGACTCGGAGCGAGTGACATCTTGTCTGAAGTGTTGCCAGATCAGATATATTTTTCATTCCAATACGCACTCGCTCGCAAACGTTCAATTTATTTATAGAATATCGAATCGAACTTGAATCAAGTAATTATTTCCATTAGTCGTTTTTTCTCTAAAAACCTCCCTGAAAATAGTACAATACCTCTCTCTCGGTGCAATGAAAGCGAAAATCTTATTCAGACATCACATTTCATGCCCAGTTATTCGCTATCGTGCAACAAAAATATCATATTTTAGTGTACATTAAAATTTGAATATTTTATTTATACATCGCCGGTGGTAAACAAGCTTACGGTCCACCTGATGGTAAGCGGCCACCGCAGCCTATAGACGCCCGCAACTCCGAAGGAGACACGTACGCGTTACCGACCCTTTATAAAATTTGAAGATGCACTGTGTTGACAACAGAAGGGACAAATTTAGGTCCCTCGCTCTTAACACAGTGCATCCTCGGGAGCTCTGGCAACCTTGCTCACCTCCAGGAACACAAAACTACATACTTGTATAGTAGATAATGTTATTACGGCTGTGGTCTTCTGCAAGGCGGAGGTACTTCCCCAGTTGAGTTGCTCCAAATTCGATCAAGATGACATTTTGGGGCACAGCAAAATGTCATACCTCTCTAAAATTATACGATATTGTATTTAAATATAACTGGATACAGGCTTTCTTCAGTTGTTTCAACTGCCTGCCTGTGCCTGATTAATAAATAAATAATTAAATTAAATAAATAAAAAGAAAAAATACAATTATGTGGTAACAGATTTATCTATCATAAATTCCAGGTACAAATAAAATAACAATCGAGAGCATCTAATATTCTAATATTCCTATTTTTTTGTTTCTTCTTCCGTTTCAGAAAAACCGATAGGCGGATATTTTTCTAATATAGGCGCCATTGCAGACGGGTAAAAGGCCATGAATTTGAACCTCTCTCCCATCTTCTGTGGATCGATGAGCATTTCGTAGGACGCTTTCAGCTTTTCCCTATCTTCGTCAGACTTCGCATGTTCCATTAGGACCTGAAAAGAGAATTTATATTTAAAATGTCTTATTAGACCAATAAGACGATGGTAGATGACATGATGACATGACCGCCTATATTGTAGGTATAACTATGAAATTAAATTAAATGAAATCATTTATTCCTCAATTT
Organism: Epiblema foenella; assembly: GCA_963556455.1. NCBI lineage: Eukaryota > Metazoa > Arthropoda > Insecta > Lepidoptera > Tortricidae > Epiblema > Epiblema foenella. The sequence continues at coordinate 515,779 of OY747110.1, forward strand.
AGACATATTACAGGCACTTATGTCAACAAACTACCACCGGTTCATAAAATAAACCTCTGCCTCGAGAAGAACCGGCGTAAGAAAATCGGCGGTGTCATTTTTTCAAAACAATATACAAATTATACAATGTATATAAAATAACAGTATCATAATCATAAATCATAATACTACAGAATTAAAATGCTACGAATATAAAACACACATATACTTTATTTAATACCAGTGACCCGCCCCGGCTTCGCACGGGTACACTATTCAATGGATGTTATTATACATATAAACCTTCCTCTTCAATCACTCTATCTATTAAAAAAAAACCGCATCAAAATCCGTTGCGTAGTTTTAAAGATTTAAGCATACATAGGGATATAGGGACAGAGAAAGCGACTTTGTTTTATACTATGTAGTGATTTAGGACAAAATATTTATGTGTTAGATTACTTGTGCGGGACGCTATCACTGCTTAACATCCCTATCCATGATATAATCGTTTATCTTAAAATATGCTTTTGAAATAAGTGTTTGTTTCACGACAGATTTAAACTTAGACATAACTATGAACGCTTGGAAGCCCAGGAGGGACACACGAGCGTTGATTATTATTATTATTTATTTTATTTGACACACCAACAAGATACCAAGCTAATACATGATAATATTGATGCCAATATTGATGGCCTTTTGAAACTGTTAAACCACCCGTTACATTCCGTCACTGTATCGTTGAAAAAAATTACACAGGCAGCATGTTCAAGGCTTTCAGGAACAAAGTAAGTCATAACTCATAAGATCATACACATCGGTAATATAGGCTAGACTTTCCGAACAGTGAACGAAACCAGGACTCCACTCGGATCAATGAAGGTCGATTTAGACGAAGCCTACACCTCTTTAAAAATAAATTAAGAGCTTTTTTGTTGAAGAAGTATTTCTACTCTGTGGAGGAATTTATGACATAACATTTAATGCAGACATATTAGCTAATCTGTAGCACCTAAGTACGACATTTATGATTCATCTAATTTAAATGGATTATGTTGTGATATTGAAATCAGAATGTGACTAATTAATTAATGAATTTATCTAAATTGTTTGACATTACTTTCTTTTTTATTATATTATTATTATTGGACATTGATGTTATTATGTAAATTTGTATAAATTTAGTTTTACACTGATAGACATAAGTGTACCTATTATTATTATTTGGTGTTAATTATTTTATCTTAAATTATGTAAATTCGCATACTATGTATATTGTTTCTTGAATAAATAACTGAACTGAACTGAACTGAAGACTATTTTCAGCCGCCTAAATTACGCCGCCTAAAAAAGGTACCGTAAGCACTTTCGGTGCCATTTTTTCGCGGCATGCCAGTGCTGGCGCTGAATAGAACACGCGGCTACTTTTTGGCGCCAGCGACCTCCGCCCGCGTCTCTCGCTGCCCCCCGCCTATTTGTACTGAAAAGGCACCGTGTAAACGATTAGTGTCGGTTTGCTGGTCACTGGCGAGATTTAGGCGGCTGAAAATATTAGCTTGGTCGAAATTCCTCTTATTCGAACCAAGTGCTTTGCATCGTCTTTTATAATGCGCACTTCTAAGGTTTGGAATTCTCTGCCGGCGTTAGTGTTTCCGAGCTCATATAACCTAGACCTTTTTAAGGCACGAGTGAATAGGCACCTTCTGGGTGAGCTCGCTTCATCGTCTGCCTCATCTTTGCCCCCTGGCTAGATGCTGGCCAAAACCGATCCCATTTTTAATAAAAAAAAAAAATCATTGTCTAAACGGTCTGAAGATGTGCCGTCGGTAGACACTGGCGTCGTAATTTAGGCGGCTGAAAATAGTCTTCGTCTAAATCGACCTGTATAGTAAACGCACCTGGAGGCGGGCGGGGGCCTGCGCGCGGCGCAAGAAGTCCCGCTGCGGCACCGGGCCCGCGCTCAGCGCGTAGTTGTCCCGGCCGGGGCTCCGCGCGGCCGCCGCGCGCAGCTGCGAGAAGTCCACGTCCGCCGTCAGGTCGTTGGCGCCGGGGTTGCTCAGCGGATCAACTACTTGGTGCTTGTGGAATGCCTACAGATTCAGATTCATTTATTCACAATAATAAATAAATAAATAAATATAAGAGGACAATCTTACACAAATCGAACTAGCCCCACAGTAAGCTCAAGAAGGCTTCTGTTATGGGTACTAGACGACGATATATTTAATAGATATAAATACTTAAATACATAGAAAACATCCAAGACTCAGAAACAAATATTCATGCTCATCACACAAATATTTGCCCTGACCGGGATTCGAACCCAGGACCGTCAGCTTCACTGGCAGGTGCACTACCCACTAGGCTAAACCGGTCGTCACAATATAAGATTACAATATAAATTACATGTCAATTTACAGGAATCTCTATTGTGATCGTCAATAACATTAAATAAAACAAAATAAATTAAAAATCAATGAATAAAATAGCAGTTAAATAATACAATGAGTATGATAACATTCACCTGAGAGGATCGTCATGAATATATTAATATTTTTGGTACTCTAAACACGGATAACAAGGAATTAAATATCAATATCTCGTAATGATCGTCAAAGTAAATATTAAAACAAGAATTAAATTAAATCAATAATATTAAATTAAATTAAACAATGTCAACTATATTTTATTTCCATGTATTCGCTAATGGAATATAACGGGGTAAGTACAAGTAATTAGGTAAAACCCTATTTGACAAATAAATATGGTGCTATTCGAACCATCAAGAAAACGAGAGGCAACGTATGGCATAGCTGTCGAGCACTGAAAACGCTCCATACTGTTTGACAGCGAAATATGACGTCACAGTTCTACAGCCTCGTATGGAAAAACCTGTTTTGCCGTTTTGGTCGTGAAATCTTGCGTTTATGGAGAAACGCAAGATTCGAATTCGGAACGGGTTCATTGCCAGTAGAGCAACTAGTTAATCAAGCTTGTTGTCTAATTTCTATCCATATAGCCACACTGTATTAAAATTAAAAAAAAAAACATGTGTCAAATACCCAATTTGTGTAAACATAATACAAAGTACATATATTGTATCTTTATCTGTCACTTTAAATAAATAATATAAATATAAATATTTGTGGACAATGTTACACAAATCAACCTAGTCCCAAACTAAGCAAAGCTTGTACTATGGGTACTAGGCGACGATATACATACTTATATAGATAAATATATACTTAAAAATAAAAAACATCCATGACTCAGGAACAAATATTTGTGTTCATCACACAAATAAATGCCCTGACCGGGATTCGAACCCGGGACCTCCAGCTTCGAAGGCAGGGTCACTACCAACTAGGCTAAAGCGGTCGTCTTTGACGCACGTGCTTGTGAGACAGTGACAGGAGACATTCTAGTTAGCAGAGGTTTGTTAAGTTTTATGAATAAGGGGGTCAGAATGGTGTGAAAGTTAAGAAATGATTGTCATTTATTTTTGATAGCGAATAAAGCGGGCTTTCCCCTGCGAGCGGAGTAGAGGGCCTGAGGGGCTACCGCGAACCACAAACGAAGTTTTCCCTCTCTGTCTCACTTATGTGCAAACTTGCAAGTGCGACAGAGAGGGAAAACTTCGTTTGCTGTTCGCGGTAGCGCCTCTGCTCCGAACTTCGTATCGTACCGTCCCTTTCACTCTCGTGTTAAATACACTATATGAGTGAAAGGGACGTCACGATACGAAGTTCGGAGTAGACCCTCAGGGGCACTACCGCGAACAGCAAACGAAGTTTTCCGTCTCTGTCGCACTTACGTCTGAACGTGCAAGTGCGACAGAGAGCGAAAACTTGCTGTCGCGGTAGCGCCCCAGACTCCATAATGACCCTGTTTAACCGCAAAAGTGAAGTGCATATAACTAAACTCTTTGTTGGTGGAAGTGCTTATATGCAGTTTACTGTTGCGAGTTAAATGGAGTCATTACGTTCGTAAATACAGTCACATTTTAATTGAACGAGCGTCCAGTATTGACTTGTAACAGGTATTGTAAAACCGGTTTTATTTAATACCTGTGCAGAAATTGACAACCTATTACCGCTAATAAAAGAATACCTACATTCTAATTAGAGGTATTGTTGTCATGCCGCTTTTATCTATACCTCTATGTATAGACTATTTACGATATGAAATACCGCTATTCATTGTACTCGAAATTTAATAATGACAAAAGTATTGATAATACCAATAAAGTGATTAAAGGATACGATGACTTTATTAAAGTTTTAGATAGTAACATAGCCATTTTTTGATTTTATTGTGTGTAGTAGAATTTAAGCGGAAAAAACAAGTTTTTAGCTTGAAAATGGTCGATTTGGAGTGATGTTTGAAACGACATTTCTTAATGAAGCTTCCAAAAAATACATTTAAAATGTATGACATAAGGTCGCGATAGTCCTGTTCTAGATAGTAACATTGAGAAAATGTCAAGATACGTGACAATTCAAACAGAAAATGGCGTAAATAGATGAACGTGTTTTAACTGGTAAGGACCCTTAAATGGGGTCATTACGTTCGTAAAGTGCAGTCACATTTTTAATGAACGAGCATCCCGTATTGACTTGTACCAGGGATTGTTAAATCGGTTTTATTTAATACCCGTATAGAAATTGACAAACTATTATCGCTAATAAAAGAATACCTATATTCTAATTAGAGGTATTGTTGTCATTCCGCTTTTATCTATGTACCTCTATGTATAGACTATTTACGATATGAAATACCGCTATTAAATTACTACTAAAACGCAACAAATTGGTATAAATACTTATTTTTTACAATACGCCAGTTTGCAGAAACAAATAATCGAGTATGTTGACACTGACAGCTATTACCGGTAATGGTTTTTATGGGTCAAGTGTCAAATAGAGCAGAATAGCTTTAGGATCGGTTTTATAAAGATCCGTTAGACCTTATATCGTTTTGTTATGTCAAAAGATGTATTGAGTTACTGAAATTTGATCTGACATTTGGTCTAACGGATCTATCTGACCGGACGACCGGTTTAGCCTAGTGGGTAGTGCACCTGCCTGTGAAGCTGACGGTCCTGGGTTCGAATCCCGGTCAGGGCAAATATTTGTGTGATGAGCATGAATATTTGTTTCTGAGTCTTGGATGTTTTCTATGTATTTAAGTATTTATATCTATTAAATATATCGTCGTCTAGTACCCATAACACAAGCCTTCTTGAGCTTACTGTGGGGCTAGTTCGATTTGTGTAAGATTGTCCTCTAATATTTATTTATTTATTTTAATTTATTCATAATGCGCGTGTACTCGATCAGAAGTATGGCGGCTGACTAACATGCCACGCGGCGCGCGCTAACATGGCGGCAGCTGCGGACCAATAGCGGTACAGGAACAAGAAGCGCGGTGCGTGGAGTGTGCCGATTGGTCAATAGCGTTTTCCGCGCTTTAAAAATTCATCTTCTGCGCAGGTACATCGGTAAGCCATATCAGTTGGGTACTACGTACTGAAATTTGATCTGACATTTGGTCTAACGGATCTTTATAAAATGCGGCCTTAGCGATATAAATAGCGAAAGGCATTTATAACCGGTTATACCTTATTTAAAACCGGTAGTAAGAATAGCAGTAGGGTGGATCAACTATTTTTTGTTGCTCGTTACCATGGTTACGTCTCCTGAGTCACTCTTTAAAACTGTGATTTTATAGTTTAAATTTACCAAACATGAGTTTTAGCTATGAGCATAAATCCATTTGGCTATGGGTCATCTCTTAAGCGTCCTTGAAGTCCATATTATAAACATTTTTCTAAGAACCTCGGTTACTGTTGTTTCCTCGCTGACAGAATAACAACAAGAAAAATTTGATTGACCCAGTAACGATCCCTGACTTGTAACTCAATGAATGAATGAATGAATGGTTTATTCATATTGAATATATGGTTTTACATCAGATCTTAGTACATATATTTCTTCCCATAATATATTCAGCCAGATCAGGCATATGAAAACTTAGGTCAGTGATTTAACTCACCCTAAAAGTGTCCCCCTTCTCCCCCAAGTGGCCGTAGTCCGCGATGAGCGCGAGCCCTCCGAAGCCGTCCACGCGCTCGGCGAGCTGCCGCGCGAGCCCGAGCGCGCGCGCGCTCACCTCCAGCTCGGTGCGGTCGCCGCCGTCCAGCGGGGGCTTTATCAGGGTGTTCACAGCGTTCGTCTCTTTGGCCGATATCCTGTAGAATAGTTTTTCGTTCTCGTCTATGTCTATTAGGAGTTCGCGCCAGCCTTCTTCTGTTTTCTAAAGAAAGCATAATCAAGTTAGGGATTTTTAAAATAATAGAATACTTGTTAATATATTAATTATACCTAGGTATAGACTTTCGAAGACAAGCAACTCTTTTAACATAATAGGGCCGCGTATATTCAATAGGATACCTACGGAAATAAAAGATGCTACCTCAGATCTTGGTTTCGCACATAAGCTCAAGTGTTTCTTGGTCCAAAAGGTCTTTTACTCGGTTACGGAATTTTTACAGGGATAGACATACATGTTCATTTCCTCACCGTATTGGAACAATTTACTACACCTTAATTAAGAATGTGTTAAAATTAAAATTTATTAATCTCAGCGTGAATTTATATAGCTCATGGTTATTATTTTTGACATGTATATTATGTACGACGATGTGTGATCAATGCAAATAAATGATATGATATAATGACTTTAAATAAGAAGAAATCTCCTTTCGTGTTCAAGGCAGTGGGGGAATGGCAACAAAACGCATATATACGTTGATATTTTACTTATGTTTCTTTCTCATTTGATTTTATTTTTAGACTGACGATCAGAGACCTTAGACATCTCTGAGGATATTTATTTATTAGATTTTATTATTTTCATGTTGACGCTTATAGATATAGCTCAAAATATCTTATTATGATTAGTGTACCTACTTTATTACCTTTTATCTTGACGCTTAGAGACCTTATACATCTCTAACAAATCCCGATTGTTATTAGTTTCTTAGTCTTATTTTTGACATGTAACACTATATTTAATTAATGATACTTTGATTATTGTATTATTTTTATTTGATGTACCTAGATAGATTTTGACTTGTAAAAGTGCCCTTGAGGCCTATTTGCAGAATAAATGTTTTAAGGCGCCTATACCCGCGAACGACCTTGCGCGTTGGGGCGTGGCTTAGCCTTTCCCGCCGCACTACCCGCGCCCCCCCGCTGTAACAGGTTTTTGCAGATTTTTTGTATGTGTGTATGTATTTTTTATATTATTATTTTCTAAATACGTAGGAATGTTTGAAGTAATTAAATATATAAAATAGTTAAGTAGGTATATTGTCTCAGAACCGAACTCTTATATTTTAGCGTCGCGCGCAAAGCGACACAGCCTTCCCGTTCGAGAGCCGGTGGCAGACTGCCGCCTAGAGATGGGTAAATCCTGACTTGAAGATTTAAATGATTCGAATCCGTAAGCGGATCCGAATCCCTTATCGACTCTTTATAAATCTTATCGAATCCAAGGAGTTATTAACTCCGATTCGACTCATCGGTACCGCGGGCCGCGCGAAACAGTAAATCGGTTCGGGCTCGCGGCTCGCTCGATTATCGAATCCGCGGAGTTACCCACTAGCGCCGATCCTCTTTTGGTTTGGTGGCGTCCGCCTATGTTCGGTTCCACTCGGTTCCGTGCGGCTGTGTAAAGTACGAAGGGAAATCAACCTTGTACATAAAAACCTAAATTTATATTTTTTTCTTCTCATACAATTATCATAATATATTATACGTAATATTTTTTTATAGGTGTAAAATGTCATAGCATTTAAAAAAATACTTAAACGAACCTGGGGATTCAAAGAGTCACTCCTTCTTATAATAAATCGGTACATCTGCACTGCCAACAAAGCCAAAAGAGCCATGGATTTAAAAGAGTTGAAGAGTCATTAAGAAGATTCGGTACCGATAGCGGATTCGGATTTAGTGATTCGAATCACAGCAGTGAGCCGAGATTACCCATCTCTACTGCCGCCCGTCGCCCGCGCACGTATCCGCCCCAACTTTTATGACGATGTGGTAGTTATTCCAGGTTTTTGACAAAAGTAATGATTATTTTACAATATCCAACACAGAGATTATGAAAAACTGAATTAAGTTTTATTTTCTGAATATCCCGTGTAAAAAACATGTCTAGATAGTGAGCAGTAGCGATTTAAAAGGTTGAAAAATGCCTTATTTGATATTTCTTTTTTGTTAGGACAATCTAGGCGTGTTGCAATTTCCATCACTGAGATTGAAGAGGACATATCAATTGTTCAAGTATAACTTTTCGAGACCTATATTTCGGGCCAGTTTTGAGTTTTAGGCCTTTGAACTCGACCAAAATGTGGTATTTCACTCTATTACGCGCCTTAATTTTGATTTCTTTGTTTTTTTTTCGCCAGTAGGCAACTTACAGGTGTCTCAATAAATAATGTGATATCAGATAAACATAGTTTGCTAACAACAAGTTTCTTTATAGTAATTATCAAGAAACATACCTGAAACTTGTGTATGGGCAGCACATCAAAGAATTCATGGGCTATGTACCAGGAAAAGTTGCAGGGCACTTTCTTCAGATCATAATACCAGTACACTTTGATACCACTGGTTGTTTCACCCTGGAAGAGATTCAATTAATAGATTAGATTTAGATAAGTAATTTATTTCATGATAAGGAATTACATTATCAATTTGCACACATGTTAAAATTACAAGAATTGTTATCATGATCGTCATAACAGGAAAAAATTAAAATAACATAATGTCAACCAGAGTAATACAAAACACGATAAAAAGTAAACAGAAAAATAAATGCATCTTCCATTCGGAATCGTCAGTCAGATAAATAATAATAATAATAATGTCCATTAAAAAATACAAATTTCAAAACACAAAAATACAAATCAGTTGAATTCAAATTGAGTTATAATTATTTACATGTCAGTAAGCTAAGATCCATATACTCTTTAACCGAGTATAATGGGTTTTCCAATAAGAGGCGTTTCAGGCGGCGTCGAAATGCTTCGTCAGATGGTTCAAGTCTAAGATCAGCGGGCAGTTGCTGGTAATAGGTGGGCCCAATGACACGTGGGTTCGTGGATTAATTGATTATTATATTATTAATTACACAGGACACCAACCGAATGTATAAGTCATACATAACATAAGGTATGATTACAGTTGTCTTTGGGATAAAAATGGACATTACCAATTTACATTAAAAGAAAAAAAAAACAGAAAATTAATGTTCTGTCCTCATAATTTTGATGACATTGTCGATGCACATATTTTCCAACTTGACTGTACTGTTTGTACTTAAAATGTACAAACCAGAATTATAACCTGCAGGTTCTACGTTAAATGGCGGGCCAAAGTTCGTAAAAGACATACCTCGCAATAATGAGGAGAGTCGACATCACAGCCCCGGTGTGACGCGCAGAGCCGGTGCGCCTGCACCGACTGCATGGTGTCCGACACCTCCACCAGGTGAATGCTGAGGTCCTTCGGCTTGTAGCCCAGGCGGTGGAGCACCTGAATTAGGAAATGTGAATAAACTGTTGAATCATGTCTCCAAAATAATATAAGTAACACAACAAAACTAAATTCTTTTTCTAAAAACTTGTTTCTTTCAAGATTTTTAGGATCCCTTGATATTGCAGAACCATTTAGCTGACACAGAAGTCATATATTATTCCATGGTATTTTTTATGGATCGAACCTTTTCACTCAAATACATGAGATGAAATGAAATGAAAATGAAATTTATTTGCTTGAGATATGGTTAACAATAAGGTGGAACAACTTTGTTAAGGGTCAGCACATCTCGCCAACATTTGGACATGCAAAATTTACAAAATTATGACTAATAGATTATCACATATTACTTTTTTCATTACAATTTATTATTATACTAGCTTTTGCCCGCGACTTCGTTCGCGTGAACGTCTACTGACTATTTCTTTCCCTTGGTAGATATATTCTGCAGGTTAGGTTATAAACTACTTAACTTTGAGTGACTCACTCAAAATGTACTGAAACGTTTTTACGTCTCAAAGTTATAACTTTACAAAGTTTCTTATTCATATAAATATATTAACAAGTGAAATGGGCCCCCTTGTTCATGACAGGAGTCATGTCTTGAAGTAGGATGTAATAGGCGGATAATGAAACAAAATGGTTAATATGATTTTTCAATAGGTTATATTCATTTCTTCTATTATTATACGTAAAAAAGTCTTGTATCGAGTAAACGAAGAAGCTATGTGACGACTGTGATGGACTCATGGACAAGGACAAATGAAATGCACTCACCCTCAAAACATCAGTCATGAGAGTGCCCTTCCCGGGCCCCAGCTCCACGACCTGCAGCGGCCGGCCCGGCCCCATGCCCATCTTCTGCGTCTCCGCGTAAAACCAAACCCCGAGAATCTCGCCGAACAGCTGGCTTATCTCGGGCGACGTTATGAAGTCACCGCTCTCACCAATCGTCTCTTTCTTCATATAATAACCTTCTGTTGGATTCGTTATCACGATGTGCATGTATTCAGCCACTGATAACGGACCTTTTAAGCGTATTTTTTCCTTTATAATCTCCATTAGTTTTGGGGCAGTACCCGGCGCAGGCATTTTGAGTGTGCTTGGGTCTGGACGTTTTATAGTTTTGAAAGTACCTGCATACCTACATGGTGCACATGCTATGCTAGGTCTAATTAGTTTGTTACACATCCTGAATAGGTTTCGAGTGCTCATTCTGGTAGATTAATTCAATAATTTCAGTAATGAGTGATCTCTCCTCTCGCTATTTTTATTTTTTGACAATCAGCTGACAGTCACAGACATTAGACATTATTACAGTTTTAAACAATATACTAAGGCAAAGATCATTGGACACACAGCCATGTTGAAATGTGTTTAACGAGTAATTGAGTGGCTGAGTACAACTAATGAAGATGCAGTTGTGCTTGTAAATCCGGAATAGAATATGCAACGAAGTTGTATAATTATTATTTCATTCTAATTTAGAGGTGCATCTCTACTGGTTGAGCAGACTGATCCAGAACGACGCTTTCTTAGAATCGGAACGCATTGCGTTCAATACACGCTGTCAGTGTCATAGTGTCATTCTCATGTTATGTCGATTGACTTTCGATGCGTTGCTGTCGGGTTCGATTAAAATGTCTATAATTCAGACTTTATTATTCTGAAGTGCTGTTTGATCTTTATATAACAACAGAGAGGTAATCGATTGTCGCCTAAACAGTGAATCTTAAAAATAAGCGCACTAAACAATCAGTTATCCTTACTTTGTTAGGTTATGTTTTGCTTTGCACACACGTGAATTTAACTTTCAAAGATGACCGAAGACGAGGGTAACATTAACTCCAACACCAAATACAAGGAGGGCGTGAACAGGAATGCCAGACTGATCGTCCGGAATATTTCGTTTAAGGCTACAGAAGAGTCTTTAAAAGATCATTTCTCGTCTTACGGGACGGTTGAGGAGGTGAAGTTATTGAAGAAACCTGATGGGAAGCTGGTTGGATGCGGCTTCGTGCACTACACGCATGTACCGATGGCTAATAAAGCTATAGCGGCTACTAATAAGAAGCCTTTCCTGGGTAACTTCTATTTTTTTTTATTTTTTATTTATTTATCTCAAAAATATAACTTACAGTAGGCATATGATCTTACCTCGCCAAACTGTATATGCAGTTTGTTGGCGAGTGTTGCGCTCTCTCACTTACAGGTTTGGAACTTACACCTACTTCTTTCCTATAAACTAAATCATGCAATGCTAATGATAGACTAACAAATCTAACAATAACAATTTATTTCTGTTTATTAACAAATTGTCAAAAATATTTACAATATAATGCGATGTTTATTAAGACGTTGTATAATTTTCTGTCTAATTTTTATATTAATCAATATATCCTATCCCGAATTTAGTAAAATGCATTTAAAACTAACACAGAAAGAAAGTATGTATCAAAATTTACTTGCACTATATCTTCGTGAGGCCCCGTGTCATATAGGTACTACATAAAATACAATTGATTTTGAACTATATATAAATTTATTAAGGTCGAGATTATTTTGTTAATTTTTGAAGGTCAGGCCTCAAGGAGGATATTCAATGACTTATATACTGTTTATGGGAATTGATTTTCCAGGTCGACCTATTTTCGTCTCATGGGCATTATCAAAAGACAAGTACGTGGAACAGAAACAAGGAACTGAGAAAGGGCCCAAAAAGAGATTGAACAGTGGAGCATCCATAGACGACGCCAAGGATGATATCCAGGGTAGGTTGCAGTTGACTTTTTTCTTCTGAGAAATACTAGATATGACGTAGATTCTATACACACTATACCTACATCATTATACCATAAATTTCTATACCTAACATAATAATGTGCAATAATTCCAACTTTTTTAGTAAATTTAAACATGTCTCCTAGGTTTTTCGTACCTTTATTATTATTATTATACACTAGCAGCTACAAGCTTATGCGTGTATATCACTGCACTTGTCTTTTTTTTTTAATGTCCGTTTTTTATTTTAACTGTTTATCAAGTCTATTTTTGAAACTGTTCACTGAAGGGCACTTACTACACTTTGAACTCAACTTTTCTTTATTCCACTGTAGTTATATAGTATATAACATCATTGTCTCATTATTTTATTTACAGAAATAAAATCTGAGGATTCAAAACCACCCAAAAACAAAAATGAACCAAGAATTAACCGAAATGCCCGCCTCATCGTCCGGAATGTCTCCTTCAAGGCCACCGAAGAATCCCTGAGGGAACATTTTGAGCCGTACGGTACTATCCATGAAGTCAAACTGCTTAAGAAACCTGATGGGAAACTGGTGGGTTGTGCGTTTGTGCATTTCAAGAATGTTCCGATGGCAAAGAAGGCTTTGTTGAATACAAACATGAAGCCATACTTAGGTAAGATTATGTTTCTGTAAATTCGGGTGTAGTCTTCTACTTATTATTACCTTCTTTTGAATGCAATCTCTTAGCTAATAACAAGATTATTATTATTATTAAAGCTTTATTTATTCAGTGTTTTATGTAATTTTACATTGCAAATGTGTTGTTAGTTTGTTAGTGATTACTTGTTTATGTATAAATATAGGTATTAGTTAGTTAGGTACTTATTTTTTTATTACACTGATCCCTTTAGGGTAAAAGCCTCTATTCCTTTCCACTTCTCTCTATCTTTAGCTTTTTCCATCCAGTTCTTTCCCGCTATTTCCGTGACATCATCAGCCCACTTTTTATAAGGTCTTCCCCTTGTCCTTTTTGAAAAACAAGATATTCTACAGCAATAAAAAATATTATTATAACTTTATCTATAAACAAAACTTTCGCAAATACTTCTTACTCCCGGTACCCTTCTGCCCGGACACGGTTAAGCGGCGACTTATGCTTCCCTACAAACTTCATAACAGCTGAGCGTCAGTAAAATATACCATATTCAGTTTGCTGTTGTCAGCCACGTATCCAGAGGGGGGGGGATAGTTGGGATCTTATCCCCCCCCCCCCCCCGAAAACGTTTTTAACCGTCTGTTTATTTATTCGCTTGCATGTTCTTTCAATAAGTAAATAGGTAAATAAAAATATAGATGTTTCAATGTTGGTGCCCCCCCCCCCTCCCCCCCGAACCAAAAGTCTGTCATACGTGCCTGGCTGTTGTTTTTTTTTGTTTATGAATTTCAATATATGAACGCCCTAGCTCACCCCGCTGGCCGTTGCCGCTGGCGTCTTGGACGTGGCCTTTACGCGGCCGATTTTCTATAGCCGCAATAGACTTAATTTCCGATAGCATGATATGAGAACTAGCATTCAAATAATAAATAGCCTTTTAAACTGAATTGAACACTGAAATAATGTTGTTTCTCCTTTTCACAAAATCTCACGCAATTCAGTGTGCCGTAAGGCATAGGCCTCCTCCAACTGTCCCCACTGGGTTCTGTCAGATGTGACTCTTGTCCAACGTGGTCCCAAGGTTAGCCTGATGTCGTCTTCCCATCTTCTTATGGGGTGTCCCTGTCTTCTGGTGCCATCCCTAGGGTACCACAGAGTAACTTGCTGGCTCCATTTATTTTCTGGGCAACGTAGCATATGTCCAGTCCATCCCCATTTGAGATGATCTATGCGAGTGAGTATATAGATGACCTTGGTTTTCTATCTTATTTCCTCTTTCTTGATCTTATCCATGAGTTTGACTCCTAACATACTAGCATTCAAATATTTAGGTATAACTTTGTTGCAATGGTGGTTTAATACAAGGTGTCGAACTCTGGGCGATGTCGGCCTGCCGGGACAGGCTATTTAAAATGCAGAAACGAGCTTTACGCATCATAGATCGTAAACCTGTTGATCACCCAGCCCAGGACATATTTAGAAGACAACGAATCTTGACCTTGCCTTGTGTCTATATATTGGCAGCTTGTAAATACGTCCGATCCAACCTCCATCGATATAAAACCTATGGCGAAGGTAACCAGAGACCGTCGCGCTGGCAGCACCTCCTGGTGCCTCCTCGCCGACGACTAGCTAAGGCCCGTTCGGCGCTCAGTGTTGTCGGACCCAACCTGTATAACTGTATGCCGCTTGAAATTAAAGCGAATACAAGCGATACAAATTTTGTAAAGAAATTAAGAAATATGCTCACCGAACTGGCATGTTATAATGTAAACGAATTTCTGCAAAGAAATCACTGACTGTAACATATGCGTACTTACTAAGAAATTTTTAAATACTTGTGTGTCTGTTCAGTTATTATATTCATGACTTGTAAATGTTTTTATTTTTACCAATAAATAATAAAAAATATATATATAAAAACAAAAAAAAAATGTCTCCAGGCCGGCCGATATCCGTGGACTGGGCGGTGGCCAAAGACAAGTACATGCAGTTCGTGGTGAACAAGCAGATGGAGATGGAAGCCGAGGTGAAGAGGGAGGAGTCGGACAGCGATGATGATGACAAGCCGCCGCTCCACATCTCCGGGGACGCGCTCAAACAGGAGGTCAAAAGTAAGTTATCGCAAAGTGAACAAAAGTGCAGTCAGCGGTAGAGGCAGCTACGCTTTCCAAGATATCTAAATGATCTTTTAAAAAAAAAATTTTTTTGTTAATTTTAACTGTTTATTTCAAAAGAAAGTTAATTACATTTTATGTTAATTACTTAGCTAAATCTTTACATTTTAAGATTGTGATGCTAAGCTTATATTTTATTTAAAATATGGTCTTCTTTCGTTTAGATTGAACTATACAATATTGTTCTTTTTATGATATTTTTAGTTTGCTTTGGATTGCCTTCTATTTTATTGGAGAGAATATTAAAGACGAGAACCTAAATCTAGAAACTGGCTTGATCATAAGGTTATAAGAGTCATCTATCTAGATCATTTTGAACAGTTCACCTGGGTCATACTTAGTTGAAAAAACACAAGTCGTCCCTCCTGTGATCAATAGTTAACGGCTTATGTGCATGTGAGCTATGTTTCTATTACAGGGATTTATAGAAACGGAGTCACTGTTTATGCGGGTTATTGGTCAAATTCAAAATTAAGCTTTGTAGCCCTTAACTTTTGGTATGTCTACAGAAAAGACGAGAACCTAAATCAGTGTATGACCCACCTGCATTGCTATAGCTATTTAGGTAAGGCCACGGAGCGTTTCAACTACCCCCACCCGTGCATTACCAAATATTCATAGATACGAAATTAATGAGATAACTGTATAGTGGCGCCATCTCCACTAGGCTTTGTACTTTTAAGGCAAGGACATTTCCGTGCAAATGACCCCCTCTAACACGCGTGAATTTGGAAAAGTTCGATTATCTCGAAAACCAAGGGACTTTTAAACCTGAATGTATTTTTTCTGGACCAGCCTCAGGTGCTCTATCGGTGGTTAGAAGCTTGTCCATTATTTACTGGACAACCTGTATAAGCTTTGGTAGTCCATAGTAGTTTAGTTTCATAGGCCAACCCCGGCCCGCGAAGGGTTCAATTCGGCCCTTTTTAAGGTACCTTCGAAAGTAGAAAACTATGGCTTTCAAAACCTGGTATACTCGTAGTAACAACAATTATTGACGAGAGACATCATCCTGTTGTGGATTCGTTTTTATTATCAGTGACTTAGAGACCATATACATCTCTAACAATATTAAATTAATCTTAATTTTGACGCTCAGAGACCATGTACATCTCTGGGATATTATATTAATTTCATTATACTCCTTGTTTAATCTTGAGATCTTATACATCTCTACTGATGTTGTAATATTTGTAATAGATAACTTTGCAAGTTTATCTTCACTGTATAACATTAATTTTGTTATAATTGTAAACTGGAAATTATTATTCTTTCTTGAACTGTAAATCAATATTTTGACATGAAAAATGTATTATTTATTATAGTCAGACTTTCTTAAATTGTAAATTAATATTTTGACATGTAAAAGTGCCCTTGTGGCCTATTTCCAGAATAAAGGTTTGATTTTGATATTTCCAGGTGAATCTGAGGACGATTCAGAAGTGTCTGATGAGGAGAAAGATTCCGAAGCTGATGACGAAAGTGATAATGAAGATGAAGATGAAGATGAGGAGGAAGATGAAGACGAGGAGGATGAGGATGAAGATGAAGATGCGGAGGACGATGAGATGGATAACCAGAGTCAAACTAGTACAGTTGCTGAAAGGAAAAGGTTAGTTACTTTTGTATTAAATTAACATACTTATGTATTGGTTTTTCGTCTCCAGAAAAGAGCCATCCGTACCATTGCGCGGGTCCCGCAAACAGACTGCGAGGCCATACTTCAAGGCATTAGGTATCTTAACGTTACCCTCGCTGCTAATCTGGCAAATGGCAGTAAATACACGAAACGAGGTAGATTCTATGCCTAGAACCACTGCTGATCTACCACGCAGGTACGAAACTCGCAGCGTGCGAGCCGGTGAACTCCCCCTAGTGCCCCACAAACTCGCAAAATCTCGGAAACTCAGCCACGTCATGGGTCGTAGGGTCTATAATCACCTTCCAGGTGACATTACCGCTTCACAAAGTGGTCCAATATTTAAAGTCAAACTAAAAAAATGGCTTCTCGAGCAGGCGTTCTATGACCATAGAGAGTTATTTTATAGAATTTAAGATAATGACGTGACCTGTATTTAATATAAATTGACATGTAATCTGATATTATCAATAAAAATGAATATGAATATGAATATTGGGCGCTACGGTCCACCTGATGGTAAGCGGCCACCGCAGCCTATAGATGCCGGCAACTCCAAACGAGTCACGTATGCGTTGCCGACCCTTTATAAAATTTAAGAATTCACTGTGATGACAGCAGAAGGGACAAATTTAGGTCCCCCGCTCTCAACACAGTGCATCCTCGGGAGCTCTGGCAACCTCGCTCAGGATAATGTTATTATGGCTGTGGTCTTCTGCAACGCGGAGGTACTTCCCCAGTTCGGCTGCTCCAAATTCGAGCAAGATGACATTTTACTGTGCCCTACCTCTCTTAAATGTGTTTCTTAGGCTTTAAAGAACTTTCGCATGCCATAATTATTTACTTTATAATCCATCTTGTTTCATATCGTTTGTATCTCTTCTAAACAATATGAAAGGAGATGATTAATCATTTTACATTGAATATGTATTTTACGTTTACCTTGTGTTCCGTAATGTCTTATTATTACAGAGTACAAACACCTCTGGCGATTGTTCCACTGACAAGAGTAATTGTTAAATAACAGAAGAATGTTTTATTATTTGAACATGCCATAAAAAGCAGTATTTATATTGTACTAGCTCTTGCCCGCGACTGCGTCTGCGTGGAAGTCATTTATTATCATACCTCCATGATTCCTGTTGACGTTAAATTTTCCTTTTGACATTCAGATTTTATTCTAGAAACTGTCTAGATTATACTATTTGTTATGTTTTTATTTTACATATTGACGATCTTTTTGTGAATTTATTATACTCTCTTTTGACATACATTACAGTAATTCATGTCTTTTTTTAAATTTCATATGCATCAATAAATTGCTCTGAATAATTAGATTCAATTTATGTAATATATAACTGATGATTCAAAAGTGCTTGTTGCTAGGCCTATTTGAATAAAGAATATTTTGAGTTTGAGCTTCCTCGGGGTATGCCAAATAACATCTAAGTCCGTTAAGCGGTTTAAGCGTGAATAGGTAACAGACAGACAATGTTACTTTCGCATTTATAATATTACTAGCTCTTACCCGCGATTTCGTCTGCGTAGAACTCTTCCATTTTTCATATTATAAGCGCTTATCTAGTTATCGCTCTTCCATACAAACCACCTCCTTAAGGGATGATTTCCGGGATAAAAAGTATCCTATGTCCTTTCCCGGGACCCAAACTATTTCCATACCAAATTTCATCTAAATCGGTTCAGACGGAATAAGCGTGAAGAGGTAACAGACAGACATACAGACACACTTTTACATTTATAATATTAGTATGGAACATAATGTGTTGTAAAATTCTTGTCGACCTTCTTCCAAATCAAAATCAAAACATTTGTTCTGCAAATAGGCCTTAAGGGCATTTTTATAAGTCAATTTATCTATATCAATTAAAAATAATACAATAATCAAAAATCATTAATTAAACGTAGTGTTACATGTCAAAAATAAGACTAAGAAACTAACAACAATCCAGATTTGTTAGAGATGTACAAGGTCTCTAAGCGTCAAGATAAAAAGTAATAAGGTACACTAATCATAATAAAATATTGTGAGATATATGTCTAAGCGTCAACATGAAAATAATAAAATCTAATAAATAAATATCCTCAGAGATGTATAAGATCTCTGAGCGTTAGTCTAAAAATCGAAGAAGTCTCTCATCAAATACAAATACAAACATTTATTCTGCGAATAGGCCACAAGGGCACTTTTACATGTCAAAATATTAATTTACAATTTAAGAAAGTCTGACTATAATAAGTAATACATTTTTCATGTCAAAATATTAATTTACAGTTCAAGAGGAACAATAATTTCGAGTTTACAATTATAACAAAATTAATGTCGTACAGTGAAGATAAACTTGCAAAGTTATCTATTACAAATATTACAACATCAGTAAAGTTAGAGAAGATGTATGAGTTCTCAAGATTAAATAAGGAGTATAATGAAATTAATATAATATCCCAGAGATGTACATGGTCTCTGGGCGTCAAAATTAAAATTAATTTAATATTGTTAGAGATGTATATGGTCTCTAAGTCACTGATAATAAAAAATTGGTTGCCTGTAAAGTCGGTATACGGGCGAAAGTTTTACGTGACAACGACTTTTTATGTCTGTCTCTCTCGCTCTTAGGCGGGCTAACCATGCCTCTCACTCGCTCTCATTGTGAGCGCATAACGTGAGCGGAGCGTAACGCAGTTTCTTGAAGTGTCACCCGGCAAACCAATTTATAAGACGTTGTCACGTCAAAACGAATCCACAACAGGATGATGTCTCTCGTCAATCCCCTATAAATATCATGTCAATCATGTTAATTGACGACCTTGCAAACATGAACAGATCGGACATAACAGTAATATCTCTATCATATATTTCCAGGGTCCAGCTGAACGACGCGGAGGACGGGCGCACGGTGTTCGTGACGAACATCCCGTTCAGTGTCGACGACGAGCGGCTGCGAACGTTCGCCGCGAGCGCGGGCGCCGTGCGGTACGCGCTCGTGTGCGTCGACAAGATGACCGAACACTCGAAGGGCTCTGGGTTCGTCAAGTTCGAGGTAACTCACAATTTTAATATAAGAATAAGAAATATTTATTCGAGACAAAGACAACAATTAACACAGTAAAATAGAAAATAAAAAATAAAAATATACAAAAAAGTTGTGTTATCTCGAAACGGCATCTCAGCATAATGCGGGCAATCGCCAGCGCTGGTCTTCCGATGGGACCGTCGAGTGATTTCACGGTGTGTAACTGTACGAACATAAAATAATAATAATAAATAAAGAAAGATTAACATGAAAAAAAAGAAGACGGATTTTAAAAACAAATTCTGATATTTATTTTAAAAACCGTGATATGTGAACGCAGCAGCCTGTGCTATCTGTATAATATAGCCTGCAGTATACATTATAGTAGTACATTATGAATTTTCACACGTAAAATATGTATTTCAAATTTAATACAAAACTAAGTGTTAGGTTGGTCATTCTACTTTTTCATGACCAGTTTTCTGTTACAAAAAAATCCATGATGTGTATTGAATTAGTGTACAAAAATAGGATTTCGAAATAGTACCTGTACCTAATAAAAGGGATTTATAGGTTAAAATACTTAAATATTAACACGTTGCTGTAAAAGGTGGGTAACACAGTGGTAGAAACCATGTTTTCATACAAATGGCGAGACATCCAAGGACCACTAAGTTACTCGATTTATGGATATTAGCTGTGGTTCGTTAATTACTATCGGAAGTGATACTGCAATTAAACCTCTTTCTAAATAACAATACAAAAATATGAAGTGAGAGCCAAGTATGCCAAAATCTGCATTAAAAAAAAGTGTCTGAAAATTATGTGCATGAATAAGTAGAATGGCCCGGGTGCCAGGTGAAAATGGCTGTAGATTTGATTTTTGAGTGAATATATTAGAGAACTCGCGAGTGGCGCATGGAGCTATTGAGATAACGGTGCATCCACGGTGCATCGGCAAACATTTATAGGTTACTAGCGACCCGCCCCGGCTTCGCACGGGTGCACTATTTAATGGATGTTATTATACATATAAACCTTCCTCTTCAATCACTCTATCTATTAAAAAAAACCGCATCAAAATCCGTTGCGTAGTTTTAAAGATTTAAGCATACATAGGGATATAGGGACAGAGAAAGCGACTTTGTTTTATACTATGTAGTGAAGCATACACGCCAGCGCCCTCTGGAACTTTATTTAATCCAATAGTTAATTGTAGTATAACAGATGGGGTTAATATGCACAACAATTCTACGTTGGGGTAGCCAGAGGCAACTGAATAGTATTTTATTATGGTAAACTTATATCTAAAGGGTATAATTATGGACATTATGTCACCTACAGTAAGAATAAAGTTATAATATCATTTTGATCTTGACATTGAGTTTTTAATTGTAAAATATATTGAAAGAATAACGTTACTATTATTATGTATATATTGGTGTTTGTTTTATAACGGTGTAATGAATACCGCTATAAATACGCCTCAAATATCGTCTTGTTTGACAAATAATGTTGTGAGCAATAATGATATACGAAATTAGCAATATTTAAAGGCCTTTTAGAAGTCGATATTGATGCTAGTAGCTTTAAGTTAGGATAATATATAATATACTAATATACAGTTGTCATTCTAATAGATGTGAAGTGTTCATCATTCCAAACCTACAAAATGAAGGAACGCCAAGAAAAAATCAAAATAAAGATGCCGGCAAAGTGACCATAAAATAAGTTTTTATTTTACGCGAATTGTGTTTTATGTCTGTCTCAAAATCAAATCCTGACAAGTATAATATATACATAAACGCTGAAGAAAAATGACAATTCCATATCAGGAAATAAATATAAACGCTGAAGAAAAATAACAACTCCATATCATAAATTAAAAGTAGTATATAGCCCCAAAATAGCTTTTCATTTTCTTAATTCATATAAGCATTTACTTAGGTTTCAACGAAAAACATAACAATCATTATATAATAAAAACTATTCGCTTTACAAGTCATCCAAATAAAGGTTTAACTAAAAATATCGAAATACTTGAGATTTTTTTTTAGATAGAGACATGTTCTTAATTCTTATAAGCATTTACTTAGGTTTCAACGAAAAATATAAGAATCATTATATGATAAAAAACATTCGCTTTAAAAGTCATCCAAATAAAGGTTTAACTAAAAATATCGAAATACTTGAGAATTTTGACTAAAAGTCATTCTCAAAAACTTCAACAGCAGCTTTGAAGATAATCTTAAGATTTGCCGCTAGATGGCGCTGGGATCGAGATAGAACGCGCTATCGTTTGTTCGCCGTAGTTTCATGGGGTAACCCGCGTGCCAGCGGAACGTTAACTTTGCGCAGAGGCAATATCGTAACCAATGAGGTTAATCCGAGGTGCGATTATTGCTAGTTGAAAACTTTACCAATACCCCGCCGTGTGGACGTGAAATACCGTCCGCTATGGCAATTTTTGATCGGCCGTCAAGGCCTCAAAATAACTTGATATACGAGCCTGAACCACTGCATCGGTGATCGAACTATGTATGAATTCGTAATATTATTTATTTATTTATTAGCTTAAGCACACAAGTTTATTTGTGTACCCATTGCTCTATGGTTCCTGGAAGTAAACACTTTCTACAAGCTTTTATTTAACTTGCATTGTTTAGTATGTATCTTGTGTGTATATATGTATGTATGTAAAATTCTTTATTGTACATGAGAAAAAACATAACATAAATTACAAGAACAGTTGACATATATGTACAAAGGCGAGCTTATCCCTGTAAAGTGTTCCAGCTAACTTTTGAGCAATTGAGTGGAGATTAAGATTAATTGGCAAACCGAGAAACATGTACAATTCGAACACAAAATTATCTTAATAACATCACAAAGATATATATATAAACGAAAAAAAGT
The DNA here is from genome assembly GCA_963556455.1 of Epiblema foenella. Classification (NCBI taxonomy): domain Eukaryota; kingdom Metazoa; phylum Arthropoda; class Insecta; order Lepidoptera; family Tortricidae; genus Epiblema; species Epiblema foenella. The sequence goes on from OY747110.1 coordinate 538,538, forward strand.
TATATATATATGTGTTCGGTTCGGGTCAAATCTTGCAACTGAATTTTAAAGCATTAATCCTTACCCGATTAAGTTGAAATTTGGCATACTTACGTAAGTTAGGTGTCAATGCAATATTGGTACCACCGTGCTGATCTGATGCTGGAGACCACAGCAAACAAATGGCGGCCATAACTCCTAAACTACACTAGATAAACCCGTCGTGTTTGTGCTCATTGGAACCGTCTCAACCAGTTGATGACTGAGGCAAGGTATAGCCGGCATTAAAAGTTTGTATCAAAAATTATTGAATCGTATGTATGTAAGCACTTTATTGTACACAATAACAGGTTATAACAATATACATGTCACATAAGATTAGAGTACAAAGGCAAACTTATCCCTATGAGGGATCTCTTCCAGCTAACCTTTGAGGGATTGAGTGTAAAGTGGGAGAATGAAATAGACAAACTTACACAGTGTACTAAAACTTTTCAATAGGAAACTTATAGCTAAAACCAGAAGTAAATAAATATATAACAACTATAACATATAATAAATAGATATTATAAATATATACGTATTTAAATTAATATACATAAATAAATATATATAGTATTCAACCAAATCACAAGTACTTTCTTTAAATTACTCTTGAGTGAGGCGACAGACTGGCACTGTCTTATTGTCGTTGCAGAAAGAAGAGGACGCGAAGACGTTCCTCTCGCTCCCGCCGGAGCAGCTCCGCCTGGAGGGCCAGGTGCTGCAGCCGCGGCCGGCGCTGAAGAGGGAGAGTCTGCAGAAGGCCGCCAAGCAGCCCAAGGACAACAGGAACCTGTACCTGGTGAAAGAGGGGGGTAGGTATCAATAACGCCTTCAGAATGCTGTTGAGACTACCAAGATGGTATAGCGCCTCTGGAATGTTCGCGGACGCTCACACGGACGGATTTCACGCGATCATGAGGAAAAAAATTGCATCGTTGATGGACCGTGTCAGAAATAGTCAAAACAGAATTTTGAAGGTGTTAGCTGATAGGTACAACTGTCCTATTCTTTGTCACTGGGTGGCACAGATTAGGACACTTGTGAATTATATTAAATAGCCATGATCGTAAATTATATTAATGTTATTCCTTTTAATTTTATTGAATTTATCTATTATGTAACCCCACTAACATAGATATAAGTACAATAATGTTACTAACCATATATGGATTTTATCTGAAATAAAATTATTTGAATTTGAATAGTATACTCGTACTTTTGGAGGGTACAGTCAAAGGTATAAATATATGTACGTTTCCAAAGCGACAATTAATCTGTACACTCTTAAATCCTTTGTCATTAATGTCATGATCGCATATTTTGTCACTGTATTGCGTCTAAATATTTTCGATGTTGACTGTACTTTCCCAGTGGGACTGACTGAGGAAGTACAGTGAACGAAAATATTTACACGCGATACAGTGACTCGTACACATTTCTTTGTAACTGCATATATTGTCACTATTGGCAGCCATATGCAATAAGTTTTAAGTGTATAGTTTACAGTATATATAAGGTGTTAATTTATTAGTTGCAGATATATTTAAAGCTGATAGTACTCGGTCCCCGGAGTATATTTAAGTATGAAACATTGTAGCCTTTACGATGTTTTTTTGGAGAAAACTGAAAAACAAATTTGCTACGTAAAAACTCCCTGTTAATGTGATTATTAAATGAGAACTCATTGAACAGATTCTAGTACCTATTTTACGTACCACTTAACTGTAACTGGCCACTTCACGTCGATAAATCTAATACTTAATTGTCAATTTCGTGTTATTTTCCGTCTGATTGTGTCGTTGGAAAATAAATTTTATTTAAATGCCTTACCGCTACACAAACGATGATTATTTGCGGCGAGAGCTGCAAGGCTTTATCTACAACGATATAATGTGAATGTGGATCCTCGGTCTATCACTGGAGCACTATGAGTGAAATGACAGATAGTGTTAAACGTCTTACTCGTTAAAAACACAAAATATATGAAAAGATTTCTTCGTCGCTGCAAAAACGGCTTTAATGCGCAAAAGTGTGTATTCTCTAGCAATTAAGCTATTCAAAAAATTACCGTCCGAACTAAAGCTGTCTCCAATACTGGTTTCGAAACGTAAACTTATTAGTCTTATTACATTACTTTTAAATAAATTATATTACTCTATTTCTAATTATTTAAATGATGACCTCAACTGAATTATTATTTTGAATTTTATTGAATAAACAAATGACATTTGAAATTTTATAATGGTATGAAATGATGTGGTAATAATGCAAATGTTTTTTTAGGCCAACTGGCGAAATATAGGGATTCGTTATATAAGTATTTAACACCTCTGTATTATTCAGTTATACCTATGTTTGACAAATAAAGCACTTGAACTTTGATTCTTTTAATTTCTATTTAAAGTTAATTATAATCTGTAAAAGTATCTGCAAGTAATAAATGAACAGCTTATATACACTTGCAGTATAAACTTGTTTTATAATTCAAAATGTCTTACTTTTTTTACTATGTTTTATTTGAAAGAAAGAAAGGAAAAACGTTTATTTGGTGTACATACAGATAAAAAGAAGAATACAAATTAGAAATGGGTATACACCAAAAAGGTTGTCGCTCAGCATGTGCCACGACTGATGTGTCGTGACGCTGATTTTCAGAACAACCAAAAAATATATATACTAGTCTTAACCTAATTAATATATAATGGGTGACGACACGACCGCTCTTAATAACACAGCTCAAATAACGTTTATATTGTATGGCAACACTAAAACAAACAAGTTCCATTTGAGTTGTTGTAACGGCCAAATCCTAATGAAAAGAAAAAAGATGTGAGACTTGTCTAGTACTAATTATTATATGCATATACTTAAATGTTTCTTTAAACATAACAATCTAGAGAGAAGAACGAGAGTACATATATAATTGTTTAAATATTTTCATGTGGTGCTGTATGTTTGGTTTATCAATAAATGTTTTTGTATTCTATTCTATTGTATTCAGTGATCGTGGCGGGCTCGGCTGCGGCGGCGGGCGTGTCTGCGGCGGACATGAGCAAGCGGCTCGCGCTCGAGCGCAGCAAGACGCAGATGCTCAAGAACCTCAACAGGTACCGGGCAGGGACCGATACCGGTATTTTTAAAAAACCCTGAATTAGCCCAATAGATAGATAGATAGATAGATTCATTTATTTCCTTTAGAAAATAACATTATTATTTTACCTCAAAATAAAATAAAATGGATTCATTAAAGGATCGTCAACAATAATTTCAAAACTTCAAAACAATAATAATAAATTAAGAAATGCCACATGTTAATGAAATAATAGAATAAAAATGTCTAAATGTATACATGACTAGGATATCCTAGGTGATGTCAAATATCAAATTCAAAAATAATAATAATAATAAATTTTGGATTATTTTTTGCTCTTTACGTAGGGCTGAATCATGTATTTAGGTAACAACGTCGTATTATTAGATTGTCCCCATCGATTTAAAATACCCTAGATACACTATCCGCGTGTCAAAGCCGTCCACGCTCAAGAGTGCTTAAATGCAATTTAAGCACACTTGCGCTCGGAGTCGTACGCTAGCCATCGGCGAGTCAACATGCCGAAATGCTCCGTAAAAAAGTGCAAAAACAACGCTTAAACCGCGTTAAAAAAATATGTAATTTCGTATTTTCGATGACTTTTTATCTAAAGTTTCATAATATAATGAATTCGTAGTTATATTAGGCTTATAACAATTACTTTATACAAATATTTAAGAATATCTGCTACGCTACCTGTCTCTTTCCCTCGGGTTAATAATTTGAATATCAAAACGAAATGGCAGACCTATGACTGAGACTATAGTAAAATTTCGAATGAATGGAGTCGCAGACCAGCTAATTTCTTGACAAAAGTTTACAAGTATTGTTTTTATTAGCACAAACATATGGAGTGTATTTGTACTTATGTAAGTTCGTAAAAGGTATAAAATAAGAATATTAATAGGTACTATTAATCTACTTTTACATTTATCTGGGTACCTTTAAAGCCAGAATTAAAACATTACAATCACAACTTAATATGTAGCTTTATTTAATTCCTTCGCAAGACAATGACGTCCCACGCAGACGTTTTTGGAAACACGCGCCGACAAATGATGCGCGGTAAAATGCGCAGTAGTTACATACCTATATTACCAACAGAACATAGCACTTGTCCGTATGCAATGTTCGTATTGAGTTGTATTATTTGTATGTAATCTTTCATTTTATTTCGCTTAGTTATTGATATTTTTTCCTTTTCACACTTTTTTATCATCGACATAGTATTCACATGGTGCGAAAGTATGTGCTAATTCTGTTTACTTAATACTTTTATTTTATTTCTATATGTGAGTTCCTTTAATTCCGTTCCGTTTACAGTAGCTGTTGGTACGCCTTAAGTAATAAATAAGTACCATAGGATACGATGACTAGTTACCTTTACATATCGTGGGATGTATGCGTGTTCAGTTTCGTATCCTAAGATATCTAACTTTCTATTGTGTGCATTTGAAATAAAACAGTACATATCTGGGTAATGAAGTCTAAGTTTGAATATTTAACGCATTTAAATAACACATTTAAATAATAAATAACTAATTGAGAACATCCTCCTTTTGTGAAGTCGGATAAAAATAATTGAAGTAGTTATAACATTCAGGTAATTTAGAATACCCTGCACATATGCTTTTAGGACACAGTTCTAGGAGCAAATTGTTCGTGATGGTTTAACTAGGCTTAGGTACCTCAGGTGGTAAACAACGATTCATGATTAATAATAAATCGACATTACCACCTGACAGGCCGTATGCTTGTTTACTGCCGATGCAGAACCTAATCAAAAAAATATTATTTTGCGACTTCACGGTACGCGATACAGACTCTGTTCTCTGCGCTAATGACAATCGATGTGTGCGATCCGTAATGTCCCAAGCGCCAAAAACTTTGCATTTCAAATAATACGTTATTCTTGTGACATAAGGCTGAAAATCGAAAAACCATAAATTGGTACAAATTGATTTTCTTTTAAATAGTATGTCTCTAACACGCACACACTCGTAATGACGGCTTGGACACTTTTTCGTCTTGCATTTGTAGGTGATAGTGTATCTAGGGTATTTTAAATCGATGATTGTCCCATTAAAAACGAAATAATGAACCGGTGACCGTAATAATACCGGTATTTTTCTACCGGGGCTCCCAGTAGCTCGATCCCACTCCCACCTCAGGTGCGGTTGGGACCGCTCAACCAATCTCACTGGAGCGCAAACTCTTACCCCATTATTCATAAACGTCTATCAAACCTATATTAGTTAACAAGCCGCTAAAGTTCTTTTCTCCTTATCTGTCACTTTGACACATGTGCTTGTGAGACAGTGACAACAGACATTTTAGTTAGCAGAGGTCTGTTAAGTTTATGAATAACGGGGTTAGAGTATTCCAGTGTTCCAAACCACACGCGTGGTCGTGTCGGAGGTTTTCCCCAGGATTTTCCCCAGGCTACCCTCCAATCGCGCACTCCTATCGCTTTATCCCTTAATAAGGCAGAGGCGATTTAGAAACCACTTGGTAATTAAACAAACTCAAAACTCAAAATATTCTTTATTCAAATAGGCCTAGCAACAAGCACTTTTGAAACATTTATTACGGTAAGGACCGTCTCCCTTTTTATTTAATGTCAAAAGTATTATACAGCTGACATATCACGCTTTCTTTCCTCATTCTTACTTTTTCGGTTATTACTCAATTATAGTGTAGTTAATGAATCAAAGTATGTGGTCAATATATGCACTATGTTATCTGTAATTTTTCCTGAAATTCACGTGCCTCTAACAGGCAGAGTGCATATAATGACCACATGTTTTTTTTAATTATTTAGTTTCATTTTGCTCTAAATGCTCCAAGCGCTTTGCATCATCTTTTATAATGCGCACTTCTAAGGTTTGGAATTCTCTGCCGGCGTTTGTGTTTCCGAGCTCATATAACCTAGACCTTTTTAAGGCACGAGTGAATAGGCACCTTCTGGGTGAGCTCGCTTCATCGTCGGCCTCATCTTTGCCCCCTGGCTAGATGCTGGCCAAGAGCGATCCCATTTTTAATAAAAAAAAAATGTATTCCCCAATGCTCTACAAACATGAGAATATATTAAACTTTAACGTAGCATATCTGTATAACTGGGGCCTTATTAAGGGTTATTGGGCCCGGCCTATAAAGCCACAGTCAGGTTCTAAATTTATTTTAAAAAGGTACCGGGTCTTTACCATGACTTTACATGACCGTACTCGCAGGCGACCGCGTAAAAATTTGTATGGGCAAAAGTACAGCGCCTCTGGCGGTTACGCAATAGAACTAAGAATCGGCATACTAAATCGTTTACGCAGTCGCTAGTCACGGTAAAGGCACAGTTCAACTGCTCACACACCGGCGCTTGTCCCTGAAGGATTTAGGGGCCGACACGTGGCTGCGGTTGGTCGAAGCTAATTTAAGTACAATTTGTCGACTTAAATACTAAGTTAAGAGCCCCTTTAAAAAATAAATAAATAAATATTAGAGGACAATCTTACACAAATCGAACTAGCCCCACAGTAAGCTCAAGAAAGCTTGTGTTATGGGCACTAGACGACGATATATTTAATAGACATAAATATATAATTTAATAGACATACATAGAAAACATCCAAGACTCAGAAACAAATATTCATGCTCATCACACAAATATTTGCCCTGACCGGGATTCGAGCCCAGGACCGTCAGCTTCACAGGCAGGTGCACTACCCACTAGGCTAAACCGGTCGTCACGTCGGGGCCCTATGAGTTAAAAAACGCTTATTTAGGCCATTTTCTGTTTGTATTACACGTATCTTGAGATTCTCTCAATGTTACTATCTAGAACAGGACTATAGCGACCGAATTTCATAAATTATAAATATGTTTTTAGGATCTTTTTCATTCAGAAATATCGTTTCAAACATCACTCTTAAACGAGCATTTTCAAACGAAAATAGTAGATTGTGTCTCAAGGGAGCAAAATGATATATTTACGGCGAGGGCGGGATATTGAATCCTGAGTGAAGCGAAAGATTCTACAATAGAATCCTGAGCGTAGCGAGGGATTCAACTGTTTACGCCCAAGACGGAAATAATTTTGCTACCGTGTGACACATATTGCTTTTCACACCGTCTATCAGGCTCGCTGCTAAAAACATGAAATATCTTACAAATGATTTTACTACAGAGTATCACATACTGCTTTTCACGCCTTCTATGAGGAAAAGAGTCATTGTTGCCCTCAAATGAGGGAAGAAAAGTACATCTTTGATCCCTCATTCGAGGGCAACAATGACTCTTTTCTGAATAGCAGGTGTGAAAATGGCTTTTTCCGCTTATCAAGCACAATAAAATCAACAACGTCTTCTGTATTTCCGGCTAATTATATTTCAAGCATCTTCAAGGCAAGAGTGAATAAGCTATTACTGAACCAGCGAGCTACATCTTAGGTCTTGGCATCGCTTTTCAGATCGCTGTTCAGTCATTCATAATTTAAAAAAAAAATCCACGATCGCTGTATTGGGGCGCAAATTACACACGAATTTGTTTGAAATCTGTTTTGTTTGTTTGTTCTATTTAGTGACCGACCGAAACATGTTATTTTGCCGAAACCGAAACCGAAACCGAACCTTTTATAAAAAAAAAAGTCCTTAAAAAGTCGAAAAAATGTTAGTAAGTTTTTTTCTAAAATTAATATCTCGCCGACCTATAATTACAGGTTTCTACTTTCAAAGATTTATCACAATGAAATTTCAGTACAGTTACAGAGGTTCTGTTTGAAAATTTAACTACCCTATAAATAAAGTGAAAAAAATACATTATTTGTAACACAAAGTTAGCGATTTTTTAAAGGTGGTATAAAATAAAACAAATTTATTATTATTAAAATATGATGCTCATATATTATGTTTATTTATTTTCAGTTACTTACATTTTAATTATACTCACAAATATCACAATCAGTTAGCCTCGAATGGCTAATTCAAATATAATTAGATAATCAAAATACCTAATCAAATTGATCACCTTTGGTAATCATTTTAGCGAACCTTTTTTTATTATGTAAGGTGCATAACATAGGTTATGATAATAAATCAACAAGTATAATATAGTAACAAATCTATACTTATACTTTTTATAACTAATTATCTAATTAAAATTTTTTAGGATCAACTACTTATAGATTTAATCTTTGTCATTTATTGTTTACAACAGTCTTATCAACTTTGCCTACAGTACAGTAAGTTTGACTATAGTATTTTTTTTACGTATTAATCAACAGGTAGTAAAATAATAATTATTATAGTTACTTACGTTAGCCGAGCGCGACCCGAAGGTACGATGTTGTAAGTTTCGGCGCGGCCGAAGGGTTCGGCCGTTTTTGGCCGAAACCGAAACTCGGGCCGAAACTTGATTTTTTGGCCGAAACTGGCCGAAACCGAAACCGAAATTTCGGTCGGACACTAGTTCTATTCAATAGGCCCCTGATGTTTAATAAAAAAAAAGCTTTATTTCAGACCTAATATTTGTGATCCATAGATTGTTAGTTAATACCGTGTTGTTGGCTTGCAGGTTCGTGTCCCGCTACCGCCTCGTGGTGTCCAACTTGCCGCCAAATACGGACGACAATCGCTTGCGCCGCGTGTGCGCGGGCGCGGCGGGCGCGCGCGCGCTCATCACCGAGTGCCGCGTCATGCGCGACCTGCGCGCGCCCGCGGGGCCCGACGGGAAGCACCCGTGAGTATAGCGAGCTCAAATACAAATACAAAATATTTTATTTGTTAAACATAGGTATGTACATCGGTGTTTCAGTTTACGGATTGTATCACTATGTCTTGCCTGTTAAGGCATACAAATAGCCACAAAATACCATGCAGCATGCATATTTACACACTAAATATAACATCGTTAGCTCACACGCCTATAACGCAGCTGTCCACAACTGATACACATCCGATGGAAACTTAATTATATGATTTGTATTTGACGATGACCGGCCTGTGATCGTATGTTGGTGCAACCGACCCTAACTGATGCAATAATGTGTGTTGGTTTTATTCACAATGCATGATGTAATGATGTTACCATGCGTGTGCGCAGGTCTAAGGGCTACGGCTTCGTGATGTTCACGCGGCACGAGGACGCGCTGGGCTGCCTGCGCAAGCTCAACAACAACCCCGACGTCTTCGACAAGAACAACGTTAGTATACCCTCGTGGCGCCCACGCGCCTTTTGATAAACCAAAATAAGCATGGCGGCTCCAGCCCAGCACTTTTTCAACTAACCTTCAATTACTGCCCACGCGCCTTTCAGAAGGCCATATTAATAAACTCTGTAAATCTAGTAATTGAGGCCCAGTAGCCTTTGTAGAGATCAAAAGGTAGACAAATCATTGAATTTAAAAACACATGCTAATATAATCATAATTATACCCTGAAAGTTTCACTTCAAACCGGTAACTACACAAATTTCAACTCAAAATCTTGGGCGGATATGACTGTAACTATTATGTCCTATAAGAAGGACAGTCGGGTCATAGTTAAAGAGGAGCCAAAAAATCTTTGGGCGCCACGAGGATACTCAAGATATTTCGCTTGGCAGACTTGTGTCAAAGCTATCCGTACAAAAATTCACTCAAACGCACTTTAGCAAGTGAAAAATGTTTACTGCAGCGCCCCCTGGCGAGTTATCGTAACATCTAACTAAAATTCGTCACGACTAAACTACAAACCTATTGCAGAAAACCGTTTCTGAATCGGTCAAGCCGTTCAAAATCAAAATCAAATCAAAATTATCTTTATTGCCAGATTATGGTAAATTCACAATGGTGAAGATGTTTGGTACAGTTTTTTGTTATGCGCGCATAATCTACTCATAAGAGCATTATATTAAAAATAATATAATCTAAATCACAAAGTACAGAATGAAATAGGTAATTATTGTTGGCGAGTATATTAAGTTATGTCATTAATTATTTCGGTCATGTCAGGTCAAATTTTACATTTTTGAGATAAATTATTAAATATGTTTAATGACATGTGTCGTGTTGAAGATATTGATGTGAACACACAAACAAACAAACAAACCTCACCCTAAACGCATATACCTTCTCCGTTCCGTCGTGGGTAAAAATGAGACTCAATTTTCCGCACTAAATCATTCAAAATGCAATAACAGTTTTATAAAACATCTGCCATCACAAACATCTCTACTATACCTAGATTAGAATTCCGTTGTCTCGCGGGTCCGGAGATCTCCGGGCACATAACAAAAGAATTTTATTGATCCGGGGGGCAATCTGAGGCAACACACACCCGGTTAAAAATTCTACTGTACCTTTTTAGCGTCTGCTAGCGACATCTGTCGGTACTTTTGGAATAACTCTTTCGTTGTGACAATAGATGGCATTAGTAACGGTAATAGAACAAGCAAATGTGAACTTCTACGTACTCTACTTAGATATTTTTTTATGAATAGATATATTATATCGCCGGGAATCTCCGGGCTCGGTAGACGACGCGTTGCTTAGGATTTATAACGATTTATTTTAATTTTGCGCAATAATCCAATAATCTCAGATCACAAAACTCAAACTGTAACATTTATTCTGCAAATAGTCCACAAGGGCACTTTTTCATGTCAAAATATTAATTTACAGTTCAAGAAGGAATAATAATTTCGAGTTTACAATTAATGATGCCTTAGGTATCTTCTGTGATTTGTCCAAGGCCTTCGACTGCGTATGTCATGAAACTTTGATCAGGAAACTACACTACTATGGAGTTCGAGGATCGGCACTGAATTTGCTAAACTCTTACTTACATGATAGAATACAAAGGGTCGACGTGAATGGACAGCGATCGCCGGGTTCATTGGTCTCTATGGGTGTACCGCAGGGATCAATATTGGGACCTTTCCTATTCCTTATCTACATAAATGACTTGCCATACCTCGTAAAGACCCACCATGATATAGTATTGTTTGTTGACGATACCTCACTCATATTCAAAGTCACACGGCAACAACAAGCTTGTAATTATGTATCTAATGCCATTTCTAAAATAGTTAATTGGTTTAATGTCAACAATTTATTGTTAAATGAGAAAAAGACTAAATGTATTAAGTTCGTCACGAGTAACGTAAATCACACGCAAACTAGTGTCACTGTGAAAGATGAGGAATTGGAACTAGTTGATAGTGCTGTTTTTCTTCGTTTGACATTAGATTCAAAACTCCAATGGGGTCCCCATATTGCTAATCTCTCGAATAGACTGAGTTCTGCAGCATTTGCAGTGAGCAAGATCCGTCAATTAACAGACGTGAAGACAGCTCGATTAGTATATTTTAGTTACTTTCATAGTATTATGTCGTATGGTATTTTACTCTGGGGCAGTGCTGCAGAGATAAATACTGTCTTTATTCTGCAGAAGAGGGCTATTCGAGCAATATATAAGATGAAACATAGAGACTCACTTAGAGATAAGTTCAAGGACATTAATATAATGACAATGCATTGTCAATACATCTATGACAATATTGTGTATGTACACAAAAATATTGTAAATTTTAGACAGAACTGTGACATACATAATATTAATACTAGAAACAAATATAAGCTTGCGGTACCCTCCACTCGGCTCCAAAAAATAAGAAAATCATTCATGTGTAATTGTGTAAAGTTTTATAATAAACTACCTACAAACGTGACTAATTTATCTATTAATAAATTCAAGACTTATGTAAAGCATAAACTCATATCGAAAGCATATTATAGCACAAAAGACTACATGAATGATAAAACACCGTGGGTATAATTGTGGTTGAAATACTAATTATATTTTAATAATTATGACATTACATCTTAATGACTATTTTCATAACTATGACATTAGATGTTGACGTTAAATTTTCCTCTTGACATTCAGATTTTATTCTAGAAACTGTCTAGATTATACAATTTTTTATGTTTTTATTTTACATATTGACGATCTTTTTGTGAATTTATTATACTCTCTTTTGACATACATTATAGTAATTCATGTCTTTTTTAAAATTTCATATGCATCAATAAATTGCTCTGAATAATTAGATTCAATTTATGTAATATATAACTGACGATTCAAAAGTGCTTGTTGCTAGGCCTATTTGAATAAAGAATATTTTGAGTTTGAGTTTGAGTTTATAACAAAATTAATGTCATACATGAAGATAAACTTGCAAAGTTATCTATTACAAATATTACAACATCAGTAAAGTTAGAGATGTATAAGGTCTCAAGTCTGATTAAACAAGGAGTATAAAGAAATTAATATAATATCCCAGAGACGTACGTGATCTCTGTGCGTCAAAATTAAGATTAATTTAATATTGTTACAGATGTATATGGTCTCTGTTGTAAATTCGTTTTTATTATCAGTAACTGATAATAAAAACGAGGATGATGTCTCTCGTCAATCCCCTATAAAAAGACACTAGTATTAACGTAGTCACTATGTCCTAGCAAGCATGAACAGACCGGACTCCACAAACAGCACCCGATCACGAGTATGACGCGTATCTCAGCCATAGACGACTTAGTAACAAAATGCCTAAATCCGGGAATGCCAAACTTTGTTTCTTATTACACAATTGACTTAAAATTTTATCAATGTTATTTATACACAATAATTTAATTTAATTTAGCCTAGCTGATGAAGCATGCATGTTTAATGTTTAATATAATGACCTAATTTACATGTAATTTTATCCCTATTTATAGACTGAGTGATTAAATCACTGACCTAAGTTTTCATATGCCTGATCTGGCTGAATATATTATGGGAAGAAAAAATATGTACTAAGATCTGATGTAAAACCATATATTCAATATGAATAAACCATTCATTCATTCATTCATTCAACGGCTCACATAATGTTAAAATGTTTTCATTTCGTAATGAACTTATCAAAAACTTTATCTCAGAACAATACGGTGTTATAAAAAAATGATATTTTTTTTCTATTTTGATTGATATGTCTATATATTTATCCACAGAGGCCGATCGTATCTTTCTCAATAGAAGACAGAACCGCTTTAAACGCTAGAAAGAAAAGGCTGGAGAAATCCATCGCCAATAACCCTCTAGCGAACAGAGAAGACAACAAGAGGAAAAATAGGAAGCGGAAGCATCCTTCACAGCCCGACGAGAGTTACATGAAGAAAGGTCGTTTCGAGAAGAACCAGGCCGGCCAACAAGACGGCACAAACCAAAACGAGCATAGACAAAATGGATTCGGAAACCGGGGCAGACAAAATAAGAATCAAGAACCTGGTAAGTTCGTGAGAAGACCGAGAGACGAAGAGGAATTGGAATACTCAGGGTTAACGGCGAAAGAAGGAACGCAGCATAAGATGAGGAGTCTCCATAAACTGAGAACACAGGCCGATATCCATAGGCAAAACGTTAAGATGGAGAAGAAGAAGGGGGGGAAGTCGTGGAAGCTGAAGATGGCGGCGCGGGAGAGGGTCAAGCAGCCGAAGCAGAAGGTTAACAAGAATCCGGGGAAAAAGAGGAGGCGACCCAATAGGAATGCTAAAAATATTAGATAAGTGCTTGTTAATAAATGTATGTTGTCTATGAATTTTGTTTACCATCCCCCAATAGATCCTAATCCTAATAATATTATTTATTTATTTATTGCAAACAAAACATATACAGCATTACAGTCGAAACCAAGGCACTGTATAATTTAGGTTATAAAACACAAAATTCACAATAGGAAAATTCAAATATCAATCAACTCTCATCCATCATCTCACAGTACCGCAGACACATTCGATACACAACCGTCCATCGACTTTCAAACATATCACATTCTGGTGCCCGTGACAGAAGCGAGTTCAGCAGTCGCAGAGCGCGTACAGCTGGCGAGCTTCTATGCGCCACAGTGCGTGTAATTGGGACTGCCAAAAGGTTGGGACTTCGCGGTCTTAGGAAATTTTTAGGCAGAAACGGGATAGCGAGCCTAACAATTCGTGCTACGAGCTCAGGACAGTCTGTATCGCCACGTATATCGTCAATATAAACGTGAAAGTTTGTGCGGATGGATGTACGTTCCGCTTGATCTCAAAAACTACTGAACGGATCTCTATGAAACTTACCAGTATTGTAGCTTAGACATCAGAATAGGACATAGGCTACCTTTTATCCGCGGGTAACACCGCAGGGCGCTGCTAGTTTAGATATATTTATTTCATAATATAAAAATACAATATAATTTATCCTAAGTCAATTTTTAAGACTTTATATTATGATGGTCAAAAAATTATGAAATGTCATAAATGATAATAATTATTATTGTTAAATTAAATTGTACAAAAATTATCAAAAATATTTAAATAATGAACATACTACTAAAATCAAATCATAAAAAATAAGAATACGAGTCAATAATATAATGTCGAAAACTTAAATAATCATCAGTCACAATACATTAAAATTAAAATCAAACAAAATAATTAGCCACATCGCAAGAACGTGCCACACACAAAGCAAAGCATTTCTTGATAAATCAGTATGTAATATTCCTTCGCTATTCCGCTAAGCAAGCAATAATAAGAAAGTTGATGCATATTTTTTTTTTATACAAACGCCTTAAGGGAGGCGTACAGCGACATCTACCAGAAGACTCATGCTTCATTAACGGCACTAACGTCTCAAATCATATTGAGAATCGTCAGTTGCGATGCGCCATCCCATACCCAAATTTTAGAATAAAGGCAAAATTTAAAAATTTAGGCACCGAGCAGGATTCGAACCTGCGACCTCCCGGCACTCGCGGCTAGTCGCTCTAGCCAACTGAGCTATAGGTGCAATCGCTACCCAGTCCCAAATTCATCAACCGTTCCTTCGTATTAAGCAGTACCGCTGCTAACGTAAACTATATTTTTATACAAACGCCTTAAGGGAGGCGTACAGCGACATCTACCAGAAGACTCATGCTTCATTAACGGCACTAACGTCTCAAATCATATTGATGCATCCTCATTATCATCTAACGTTCTTCAGCGGAATAGCGAAGGAATGCTGTTCTACATATTTATCATGAAATTTCGTGAACTAACGCCTGATTCCATCAATTATATTCGTTGATATTTCTGCAAGTATATTGCCTCCTTCAAACACAATCTCAAAAAATATACAACAACAGCTCTCTCTCATGTTTATTGTTTTGTAATTTCATGTTGTTTCCTGGTTGCCCTGAAAATCAGCGTCATGATTTTCATGACACTGCTGAGCGGCACCCATTTTGGTACTAAATAGGTACCTATTTACAATATCCTACAATGTGTAAACAACTTGTACATACCAAATAAATATTTCTTTCTTTCAATTAATATAATGGGATGCTGAGCTGACCACACATAATATATTTGTTAAAAGAAATTGCTAGTCTCTGAATAACATTTTCTTAAGTGGCCAATTACCTGATGTACCTTTTTATCCGTTTTCGTGATAACCCGTGAGTAACTAAAAAACGTCGTTTGCCTTTAAATAACTGAATGAAATTGGTTGGACGAGGAAGGAAGCGCCCCCTGTGTTGCATACTAACGCACTAGTGTATGTTTTACCCATAGAGTAGCTAGAACTAGGGTTTTTTTCTGGGTCGAACTTAATTTGTCTCTTTAGCGACACGAAGAGAGGTAGGGCACAGCAAAATGTCATCTTGCTCGAATTTGGAGCAGCCCAACTAACTGGGGAAGTACCTCCGCCTTGCAGAAGACCACAGCCATAATAACATTATTTACTATACAAATATTTAGTGTTGTGTTCCTGGAGGTGAGCAAGGTTGCCAGAGCTCCCGAGGATGCACTGTGTTGAGATGTCTAAATGTGTTCCTTCTGCTGTCAACACAGTGCATCCTCAAATCTTATGAAGGGTCGGCAACGCACGTGGCTCCTTTGGAGTTGCGGGCGTCTATAGGCTGCGGTGGCCGCTTACCATCAGGTGGACCGTACGCTTATTTGCCAGCGGCGTTGTATTAAAAAAAAAGGTATTTTAGAGTAATGGATACCCAACCCCCAAATAAAACCGACAATATTTTTAACTTTCCTTTATTTATCAAATACTTCTAAAGAGCACATATAGTAGTCTACATACTAATAATATAAACGTAAATATAAAACATCTTATAATGATAAACACTCTTAAACAAAAAATATTTCACAGCTCGCGATAGCGCGATCGAGTGAAATCAATAAAATTTCAGTCACAGGCCCAATTTAGTCCATATATATTTATCACAAATTAATTTTAACTAAAACCCCGATTTAATTCTGAAAGTTTGACATTTTCCGATTTCATTCACACTTGTACTTCATGAAGTTTTGTGACCAGATGTTTTTAGAATACACTAAGAACTCAATTTATTTTAAGTATACACAAAAAAGAACATAAACAAGAGTATAACATAGACTATGGTTAGGATTCATTGATTATAAATAGGGATGTGCCGACTATTCAGTTACTACTCGGTATTCTGCATATTCGGCATGTTTCTGAATGTTCGGTATTCGGCCGAATTATTCGGTTCAGCTGCCGAATATTTACCGAACAATTTTGAGATTGTTTTGTTACAAGAGTGTATACAAGTTACAGCTTCGTGAAATGAATACTTGACCCATTATTAACAGTTATTTACTTAACTAATTTTTTATCAATATTTCGCTTTGATAATTAACAAAAAAATTACCATTCAATTAATCTGTTTTCCAACAATAGGTGAAGGAATTACGTTGAACCGAATAATTCGGCCGAATATTCGGTTCGGCAACAGCTGGACCAAAGATTCAGCCGTATTTTCGTATTCGGTCAAACCCATATTCGGCGCATCTCTAATTATAAACGTTGCATATTTTAGTGCAGAAATCATTGAAGATTTGACGTAATATTTCTTACGTTATATTTCTTACTCTATAATGTGAAAACGGTGACATTAAAAATCAAATGCTGTGCAGCTTTGTCATATATTTCAAGTCTTTTCGATTTCAAGTTTTAAATAGTGGCAATGTATTATTATTACTTGAAATTATCTTAGTGCTTTTCTAATATACAAGTTTGTAAATGTATATATGCAAAGTGAGATATAGTACCGTGCCTACCACACCGTGCGAGTGTTTGCAAAATATCAAGTCTTACGCTAAGGCATTATTCACTCCAAACCGTTCAGGGACTTACATATATACCCACTAGTTATACTGCTTGCCCGGTCAAAAGAAATATGATTTTCGCATTTTATCCTCGATTCTAAGTTTTAGAATCCCTTTGAAAATCAAAGAACCTTGGTCGGGTAATAGGTAGCTGTTAGTCTGTTGTTTATACTGTCAATATGATTCTCGGGCATCACAAATTCAAAATTATTTATTTGTAAGAAATGCATCTAAATGACAGATTGGCAGAACTAAAAAAATCAATATAGTATAGCCGTTAGCTTTGCCAAATGTAAACTCAACCTCAACAATAAATTCGCATAATCGAACGAGTACAAGTAGTACCCAACTGATATGGCTTACCGATGTACCTGCGCAGAAGATGAATTTTTAAAGCGCGGGAAATGTTATTGACCAATCGGCACGCTCCACGCACCGCGCTTCTTTTTCCTGTACCGCTATTGGTCCGCAGCTGCCGCCATGTTAGCGCGCGCCGCGTGGCATGTTAGTCAGCCGCCATACTTCTGATCGAGTGCACGCGCATTATGAACAGTGTATTATGAACCTTATAGTAGTGATCTAAGGTTAATTGTAAGTTTTAAGCATTCTTTCGTGCCGGGTGGTCGCAGGTTCGCATCCTGCTCGGTGCCTAAATTTTTCAACTTTTCCTTTATTCAAAATTTGTGGTTTACGTTAGCAGCGGTACTGCTTAATACAAAAATTAAGCATATCGAACTGTAAGAAATATTCCTTAAACCTCTCTTAGTTAACAAAAGCTAAAGTGACACTGTCTCCAAACTACAAGAAAGGTTCTATTATTACTAAAAACTTAACTATTTTGTCATAGTCCCAATTTGTTCAAATGCCAATATACAATTTTTTCATATAATTTAGAGATCATTGCCGAATTGCCGTCAAATTCGAACTAGTCATTGCGAATATACACTAAGTCTCGGTTTTATAAAGATCCGTTAGACCTTATATCGGTTTCATATGTCAAAAAATGTACTGAGTTACTGAAATTTGATCTGGCATTTGGTCTAACGGATCTTTATAAAACCCGGCCTAAACTTGTCTAACATTAGTTAAATTTACGTCTGATAAGGTAATTCTTTAAGGCCGGGTTTTATAAAGATCCGTTAGACCAAATTTCAGATCAAATTTCAGTAACTCAGTACATTTTTTGACATAACAAACCGACATAAGGTCTAGCGGATCTTTATAAAACAGAGCCTAAATTACCTTCTTATCAGACGTATAAGTAACTTTTCAATCGTTTTCTACTACGCAATCCAACTTTTTTAGGACCGTGACAACCTCGATTGTGTAACTTATAACTCAGGAAATAAGCTTCAAAACGATACTTTAAGGGCGTTGTTCGAGAATAAGGTTCGATAATTTCGTCGGGATACAAGCAAGTACTTACAAATACCTACTTAAAATAAAGCTCGTATATCAGCATCGTTTCAGTACTGAGATACGAGGTTTCGAAGAGTAATGACCGATTTGATGCTTTTCATCCGACGATTTATATTGTTTGATTTCGAGTCGAAACGAGTTCATTCTGTAAAGGATAAGCCACACCTGCTCAAAACGCAGTGACGCGAGTCGCGTGACATTTTAGCCATAAACCTCTCTCTTTTACGGTGCGTCACTATTTTGAGCACCGGTGTGGCCAATCCTTAACTTTCAGCGCCAAGAACTCCCCCAGCGAGTTCTCAACTTTGTTCACATGCACGACTCCTGGGGGGAGTTTATTACTTATACTCAGGGATCGGATACCGGTATTTTCTCCATAGAAAAATACCGGTATTATTACGGTCACCGGTTCATTATTTCGTTTTTAATGGGACAATCTAATAACACGACGTCGTTACCTAAATACATGATTCAGCCCTACGTAAAGAGCAAAAAATAATCCAAAATATTGGGCTAGGTAATTCAGGGTTTTTTTAAAATACCGGTATCGGTCCCTGCTTATACTAGAGTATAGATCATGGTCTTGGGTTTTAGGCTGGCAATGAATGTGTTAACAGGTTTTTAGCGGCGTGTGACGCGGGTTGTCAAGCGGTAAACGGGTCTAGTTTTTCCTGTCGTTCTAATCAGGTACGCTAGACCTAGGCTAGATTAGGCTGCTGGTAATACTAGACCCCGGGTTTCCCTCATCTGGCATAGTCAGAAACTTTTTGCAGAAACTTTTTAAAAACCATTAACTTTTGTGCTACAGTTAAAAGGTCATTGTGTAGAAGCCTAGGTTAGGTTGATACCGCGAGCCTTTTTGAATAAGATTTGTTTTCGATGAAATGAAAATTCTACGAAGTCTAATATAAGATTTCAAGCTTACATGGTCATTTACATTAGAATTACGATTTGAAACGGGATATTTACCATGTATATTTGTACAAGGCGAGTTGAGCTGTTTGTTTCGAGTTTCAAGTGACAAGGCGGACGGTGGTAGTGACGGTGACACTGGGAAAAAAGCGAACCAGGAAGAGGGTAGATCGCTATGGTGTGTGGATAGATCACAACTAACTCGCAGCACGTCAGTTAATCCTTGATAATGGCGCTTGCAACAGTGCCGAAATATCGGGAACTCAAAAATACAAATATACATGGTAAATATCCCGTTTCAAATCGTAATTCTGCGAAGTCTATTTCTGACTAAAAAGTTTCTGCAATACATTACAGTAATTTTTTTATAAGAAAATCTGACGTAATTATCCCATTGTTGAAATACAGTATTTTTTATGATTTAAAGTAGTTTTTATATCACCGGTTACGTGTAATTTACGCATATTTCTGTGAAATAATGTCTAAATTACGAAATAATTGGGTGAATCAACTATTCTTTGTTGCTCGTTACCATGGTTACGTCTCCTGAGTCACTATTTAAAACTATGATTTTATAGGGTTTAAATCTATCAAACATGAGTTTTAGCGATGAGCTTAAATCCATTTGGACATGGATCATCTCTTGAGCATGCTTGAAGTCCATATTATAAACATTTTTCTAAGAAAATCGGATACTGATGTCTCCTCGCTGACGGGAGACACAACAAGAAAAAGTTGATTGACCCAATTATACTGAAATCTGTCAGTTTACTTGATCGATCAGAAGCATTACTGTAGTAAACCACTAGAACCCACGTCAGTGATTGTTACGTGTTCCGCCGCCCCGCCGGACCACAATCGCTGCGCTCACTCGGTGGCGCGGTTATAACCGCATGCGCATCTTCTCGGGCTGCGACACGAGCCCGTACTTGTCGAGGTGCTCGTAGAGGACCGCCAAGTATTCCTTCGGGTGGTGGGTGTAGTGCTGCACGTGCGGCGACTTGTCCCAACACTTCCACGTGCACTGAAAACAAAATAATATAATGCCATAATTATGATGATTAAGATGTTATATCGACGCTGGAAAGGCAAAACCGTTGAAATCGGCAGATTCTGCCGTGCCGTGTGTGTGTATAACTCAATATCGCCAAAAATGTCGGTTATCCCATTTTGCCTTTCCAGCGTCGATATTGAAGTGTGCTGTGAAGCTGACGGTCCTGGGTTCGAATCCCGGTCAGGGCAAATATTTGTGTGATGAGCATGAATATTTGTTTCTGAGTCTTGGATGTTTTCTATGTATTTAAGTATTTATATCTATTAAATATATCGTCGTCTAGTACCCATAACACAAGCCTTCTTGAGCTTACTGTGGGGCTAGTTCGATTTGTGTAAGTTTGTCCTCTAATATTTATTTATTTAAATTCAATAAATCAAAAATCAAAATCAAAACATTTATTCTGCAAATAGGCCTCAAGGGCACTTTTACAAGTCAAAATCTATCTAGGTACATCAAATAAAAATAATACAATAATCAAAGTATCATTAATTAAATGTAGTGTTACATGTCAAAAATAAGACTAAGAAACTAATAACAATCGAGATTTGTTAGAGATGTATAAGGTCTCTAAGCGTCAAGATAAAAGGTAATAAAGTAAGTACACGAATCATAATAAAATATTTTGAGCTATATCTATAACACGTCAACATGAAAATAATAAAATCTAATAAATAAATATCCTCAGAGATGTATAAGCTCTCTGAGCGTCAGTCTAAAAAATAAAATCAAATGAGAACAGTGAAGTCTCTCATCATGTCAATTCCACTGAACACTAGTACGAAGTTACTAGTCCTTGCAAACATGAACAGACCGGACCCCACAAACAGCACCCGTTCACGAGTATGACGCGTATCTCAGCCATCGCCTCCCTCGACCATATGTTAGGGATAATAGTTTTGTTTGTACACCTGATAAGGTAGAGTCTTGGTGAAACTCTATGTGTAAGGCCGGGTTTTATAAAGATCCGTTAGACCAAATGTCAGATCAAATTTCAGTAACTCAGTACATTTTATGACATAACAAACCGACATAAGGTCTAACGGATCTTTATAAAACCGAGCCTAAAATTGTTTATTATACCTGCAACGTAACCCAATTCTCCCAAACAATAAATACTTTTTGACTTTTTTTTTGACCATAAATGTGGGATTGACACTTTTTGATGGTTGTATATAAATGGTGCTGGCTACTAAATCAAAATCAAACATTTATTCTGCAAATAGGCCACAAAGGCACTTTTACATGTCAAAATATTAATTCACAATTTAAGAAAGTCAGACTATAATAATTAATACATTTTTCATGTCAAAATATTAATTTACAGTTCAAGAAGGACTAATAATTTCGAGTTTACAATTATAACAAAATCAATGTCATACAGTGAAGATAAACTTTTATTACAAATATTACAACATCAGTAAAGTTAGAGATGTATAAGGTCTCAAGATTAAACAAGGAGTATAATGAAATTAATATAATATCCCAGAGATGTACATGGTCTCTGAGCGTCAAAATTAAAATTAATTTAATATTGTTGTGTTGTGTATTGACACTTTTTGATGGTTGTATATAAATGGTGCTGGCTGCTAGATAATGAATAAGGAACGTCGAATGTAGTTTGAATTACTTTGAAATGGCAAATGAGTTGACGTATGAATCGTATGATATAATATTCAAAACGACATGAACGAAGTACAGTAGGATCCGCTTACAACTCTGCATATAGCGTTTTACCGCTTTTAGCGACGTCCAAATGTACTAATATTAGGTTTTCATATAAACCACTTTCTAAGCAAATCTGTCCGTTTTGTGCTACATCCTGTTAGTGTAACGTAATACAGGCACGTATCCAGAGGGGGGGATAGTTGGGATTTATCCCCCCCCCCCCCCATATGTATGTAATATCTACATATTTACGTATGTATTTGTATATATAATTCCGTGGTAAATGTATATTAGTTACGATTATATGTGTTTATTCTTTCGAAATCGTTTAACTTTTATGAATTATATTCTCATTGCACCCACATTTGCTAGTTTCTGTTTGGTCCTATGATCGACTGGTAGAGAATGCCTCATGGCATTAAGTCCGCCCTTTGTACTTATATTCTTTTTGTGCAATAAAGTTTAAATAAATAAATAAATAAATAAATATCACCGATCCCTTGACTCTCGTTGTGTGTATATATACATGTTGCCCGCGGGGAATCACATTTTAATATTACTTGTATGAAAGTCTCTGTTTTCGACTTTCGAAACTAAAATAATTGATAATTTTTTAGTTAAGTACTTTATATTTCGGATAAAAATGTCTCAATTTGCACCTCAAACTTCGTTAGGTGAATGATTGACAGATTAATTAAATCATATTTTGTGAATTACATTGGAAATTAATTTCAAATATAGTTAATTTTAATACTTGGATATTAGATTTAAGAAAATAAAAAGCTCAAAACGAAGCGACATGATCACCTGTGTAACAAGCTCCTTAAATGAAGAGAAAAAAAAAACATGTATGTGTCAAGTCGCCTCGTAGGAAGCTCCCCTTTACAAGCTGGTCTAATTTGAGATATTTAGACGTACAGTCCAAAGTCGTCGCCATCGCACGCCACGCCAGTTTGAGACAGGCTTTAGGCTGAATTCTGTTGTGTACCTTGGCACGGGTTGGTGTGGGACATGTGTCGTGTACCTTGGCACGGGTTGGTGTGGGACATGTGTTGTGTAGCTTGACACGGGTTGGTGTGGGACATGTGTCGTGTACCTTGGCACGGGTTGGCGTGGGACATGTGTTGTGTAACTTGGCACGGGTTGGTGTGGGACATGTGTCGTGTACCTTGACACGGGTTGGTGTGGGACATGTGTCGTGTACCTTGGCACGGGTTGGCGTGGGACATGTGTTGTGTAACTTGACACGGGTTGGTGTGGGACATGTGTCGTGTACCTTGACACGGGTTGGTGTGGGACATGTGCCGTGTACCTTGGCACGGGTTGGCGTGGGACATGTGTCGTGTACCTTGGCACGGGTTGGTGTGGGACATGTGTCGTGTACCTTGACACGGGTTGGTGTGGGACATGTGTCGTGTACCTTGGCACGGGTTGGCGTGGGACATCTGTTGTGTAACTTGACACGGGTTGGTGTGGGACATGTGTCGTGTACCTTGACACGGGTTGGTGTGGGACATGTGTCGTGTACCTTGGCACGGGTTGGCGTGGGACATGTGTCGTGTACCTTGGCACGGGTTGGTGTGGGACATGTGTCGTGTACCTTGGCACGGGTTGGTGTGGGACATGTGTCGTGTACCTTGGCACGGGTTGGTGTGGGACATGTGTTGTGTAGCTTGGCACGGGTTGGTGTGGGACATGTGTTGTGTAGCTTGGCACGGGTTGGTGTGGGACATGTGTTGTGTACCTTGGCACGGGTTGGTGTGGGACATGCGTCGTGTACCTTGGCACGGGTTGGTGTGGGACATGTGTCGTGTACCTTGGCACGGGTTGGTGTGGGACATGTGTCGTGTACCTTGGCACGGGTTGGTGTGGGACATGCGTCGTGTACCTTGGTGCCCATCTCGAGCCAGCTGTCGTAGACGGCGCGGTTGGAGCTCTCCGCGCCGACGGGGTCGCTCCGGGACAACAGGAAGAGCGCGGGCGCGCGGCACGGGTTCGTGTGGAACATCTGTGACGAGCGCACGTAGTGGCGCGTCGCCGCTTCTTGGAACGCCTTCATGTGGTATCTGGAATAACAAATTTACTTGTTACAAAACTAGCTTTTGCCCGTGACTTTGTCCGCGGTCCACTCCCTGTTTCATCCCTTCCAGGGATGATTTTCGGGATAAAAAGTATTCTATATGTTAATCCAGGCTATAAACTCATTGTATGGGTGGATCAACTATTCTTTGTTGCTCGTTACCATGGTTATGTCTCCTGAGTCACTCTTTAAAACTGTCATTTTAAAGGATTTTAATCTACCAAAGATGAGTTTTAGCAATGAGCATATATTCATTTGGACGTGGGTCATCTCTTGAGGATGCTTGAAGTCCATAATTATCAGAGCTCGGAATAGGTAGTGCCTATTTACCTAAACTTCGCGGGAGGACGTAACTAAAAGTGGTTACAAGCACCAAAAAGAATTATTTCTTTTTAATGAATGCGGGATTTCCCGGGATTTACTGTATTATTCTAGAGGCTTAATACATTTCGCGTTACTTATAAATCTTGTTATACTGCATATTATTTGTTTAATTACCTTGAAATAACATCAAGGATTCCGAAATTTGATACTTTTTAGTTGACTTAGACAGAATTTAACTCCTTTCTTCCATGAGAGGGGACCTGTGTCCAGCATTAGGGCGTATATGGATTGGTGATGAGACAGAACTATGATATGGCATAGAAGATATCGTACAGATGTATTCTAATTTATTTCTAATATGATGGTATACATGTACTTATATATTAAATAAAACTATTTTTCAACCGATTATATCGCGTATAATGAATTTAAAATACATTCCGTGACCACGAGTGCTGTAAAGGACTCGAAAAATCGGAATGAATGTCAGAATTTTCTATACGATATCATAGTTCTGTCTCATCGCCAATCTATATACGCCCTAATGCTGGACACAGGTCCCCTCTCATGGAAAAAAGGAGTATAATTCTGTCTATGCCAACTAAAAAGTATCAAATTTCGGAATCCTTTTGATTCAATTTGATCCATATTATATTTTTAATGACTGATTGTTATTTCAAGGTAATTAAACAAATAATATGCAATATAACAAGATTTATAAGTAAAGAGAAATGTATTAAGCCTTTAGAATAATACAGTAAATCCCGGGAAACCCCACATTCAATAAAAAGAAGTAATTATTTTTGGTGGTTGTAACCACTCTTAGTTACGTCCTCCCGCGAAGTTTAGGTAAATAGGCACTACCTATTCCGAGCTCTGATAATTATAAACATTTTTCTAAGAATCTCGGTTACTGTTGTCTCCTCGCTGACGGGACCGAATAACAACAAAAAAAAGTTGATTGAGCCGTATATCAAGTTCCAAGTTCAGCCGTTTTGCGTGATTGAGTAACAAACATATAAACATCTAAACTTTCGCATTTATAATATCAGTAGGATAACACAAATTTACGTTTTGACCTTTTAGGAACATATATATAGTAACACAAATTTCTTTTCTAAAGCTTGCAATGAAATACTGACGTTGTGTTCCTTATATAATAGATTGCGAAGTAGCAAATTTCGAGAGCGGCCAAGCGGCTTATAAATGGTTATTCATACAAAATTGAAGGCCTAGGCCAGCAAAATGACCGTCTTTAGCATCCGCGCCTCGAAAACAAGGGACGGTGCAAGCCGCCGGCTGCTGTAGCGCATGTTTTTATTACTGAATCTGTACAATTTCATTTGGATTTCTTTTATAATTTTCTTGCATTTTTTAAGAAGTGCACCATATTCGTCGGCAGGAATGATAATTCGTGGATGCGTATCTATCGAAGGACGAAGTGACTATATCGGATGCCGACTGTACACATCACGGTATAATCGACACTCGACAGCAAAAATTAATTCAGTGTTCCAGAAATAGTCGCAGAGGAAACAGCGCCATCTAGCGGCATATTCGACCAATACCGGTTACCGACGACCGGTTTAGCCTAGTGGGTAGTGCACCTGCCTGTGAAGCTGACGGTCCTGGGTTCGAATCCCGGTCAGGGCAAATATTTGTGTGATGAGCAAGAATATTTGTTTCTGAGTCTTGGATGTTTTCTATGTACTTAAGTATTTATATCTATTAAATATATCGTCGTCTAGTACCCATAACACAAGCCTTCTTGAGCTTACTGTGGGGCTAGTTCGATTTGTGTAAGATGGTCCTCTAATATTTATTTATTTATTTATTATTTTATATTTTTGACAGTGGCGCTTAAATGAAATACGCAGTTGAACACATTCTAATAATATTATAAACGTGAAAGTTTGTGCTGATGTATGTATGTATGTATGGATGGATGTACGTCTTAATCTCAAAAATGGCTGAACGAATTTGGCTGAAATTTGGAATGTAGGTAGCTTATAACCTGGATTAACAAATAGGCTACCTTTTATCAGCGGGTAACGCCGCAGGGCGCTGGTTTTATGTAATATTTACTGTCTGAGTGTTATCAGATAAAAATAATACACATTAAGTTTTTATCAAAAATGATAACACTTGGTGACGTGACGCCTGTCTTTTTGACACACTTATCGCGTCGCGTCTAACGCTTGTCTGAGTCGAAAACTTACTGTTAGGATTAATATTAGTACGTAGCTTAGAGTTGCCTTAAACATGAGGACGAGCACCGGGACAATTAAAGAAAAAGTAGTATAGGTAGAGCTCATGAAGAAAAATTGGAAGGACATCAGCGCAATGCTTCATCCCCAAAGTCAAAGCAGATGTGGGAGAGGGTTAGGTCTTGGCCATGGGACGGTATCCTTCATGCGCGCGCGCCACGCAGGCACTATAAGCACTGGAGTCCCTCAAGGCTCGATTCTGGGTCCATTTCTGTTCCTAGTTTACATCAATGACTTACCAAACTTGGTGCAACATAAACATGATATAGTGCTATTTGCAGATGATACGTCACTTATCTTCAAGATAGGACGGAAAGAGAAAAACTATGATGTTATTAATGAGGCACTAATTACTGTTGTGAACTGGTTTACAGCAAATAATTTACTTCTAAATTCCAAGAAAACAAAGTGCATCAAATTCACTTTGCCAAATGTCAAGCAAATAAACTATTCTAAGATCAAACTAAAGGATGATGAACTGGAATTTGAAGACAACACAGTGTTCTTAGGCATTACCTTAGATTCAAAACTGCAATGGCATGCGCATATTGCCACTCTGGCTGGCAAACTTAGTTCTGCGGCCTATGCAGTTAGACGTATTAGACAGTTAACTAACGTTGAAACGGCCAGGCTGGTGTATTATAGTTACTTCCATAGTGTTATGTCCTACGGAATCCTGTTGTGGGGTAAAGCGGCTGACATCCAGACCATCTTCGTGCTACAGAAACGAGCTGTACGCTCCATCTACGAACTAAAAGCCAGAGAATCTCTCAGAGATAAATTTAAAGAGGCAAACATTCTTACTGTAGCATGCCAATACATTCTTGAAAATATTATGCATGTGCGGAAAAATTTACAGGAATTCAAGCTTAACAGTGATATCCATGACTACAACACTAGAAGTAAACACAAGATTGCAGTGAAGGCCAGTCGTCTCCGAAAGGTTAGCACGTCATTTGTGGGGAACTGTATACGATTTTATAATAAAATACCTATCGAAATAGTTAATTTGCCATTCAGTAAATTTAAGTCCCATATTAAAAGGTATTTGCTAAGCCAGGCGTATTATACTGTCAACGATTTCTTAAATGACAAAAATGCTTTCAAGCCAGTGGTAGTTTAATCCTGTTACTTTTAATATATCTATGTTTATTTTAGGATATATTCTTGTATAATAGTTCCGTTACGTTTTATGTAACACGATGCTATTTCTCGCCTCACAGTCGCCTTAACTTTGTTATTATCAATGTCCGCCAGCTTGAATATGTCATGCTCGCTTTAAGGGCTTTGCCTACGGTGGCGTCGTTGATCGGGTCGCCACCTTCCCTAACAGATGGTCGAGGGAGGCGATGGCTGAGATACGCGTCATACTCGTGATCGGGTGCTGTTTGTGGAGTCCGGTCTATTCATGCTTGCTAGGACATAGTGACTACGTTAATACTAGTGTCTTTTATAAGGGATTGACGAGAGACATCATCCTGTTGTGGATTCGTTTTTATTATCAGTGACTTAGAGACCATATACATCTCTAACAATATTAAATTAATTTTAATTTTGACGCTCAGAGACCATGTACATCTCTGGGATAATATATTAATTTCACTCCTTGTTTAATCTTGAGACCTTATACATCTCTAACTTAATATTTGTAATAGATAACTTTGCAAGTTTATCTTCACTGTATGACATTAATTTTGTTATAATTGTTAAACTCGAAATTATTATTCCTTCTTGAACTGTAAATTAATATTTTGACATGAAAAATGTATTACTTATTATAGTCAGACTTTCTTAAATTATAAATTAATATTTTGACATGTAAAAGTGCCCTTGTGGCCTATTTGCAGAATAAATGTTTGTATTTTGTATTTTGTATTTTGGTTAGGCTTATAGCCGTCCGTACTACGTACATGCATAAGTATTTATTTACCTAGCTGCTGGTCCCTACTAATTAACTATGCTTTTCAAACCGGGACAATTTGCTTAATGGGCGGGACACTGGGACAACACTCTTCAAACCGGGACATGTCCCGGCATACCGGGACGTATGGCAACCCTAACGTAGCTCTTTGTAGTGTATATATGTATAAGTACCCACGACCTGGCGTTCTATGTATGTATAGCGCGCGAGTGCACTAATAAAGTCAGTTAGCAATGAGCCATGCCTTTGTATTAATCTCTGTCTAACCTAACCTCAAACTTAACACTTACCTTGATCTAGTATAATTGTCATAGTCTGTTCAAGACCTTCTCTAGTCTATTCAAGATTTTATTATCTCCATCTTGACGCTTAGAATATCTAATAATAGATAGATATAATCTCACAATATTTTATTATGATTAGTGTACCTACCTTATTACCTTTTATCTCGACGCTTAGAGACTTTATACATCTCTAACAAATCTGGATTGTTATTAGTTTCTTAGTCTTATTTTTGACATGTAACACTACATTTAATTAACGATACTTTGATTATTGTATTGTTTGTTATTGGATATAAATAGATTTTGACTTGTAAAAGTGCTCAAGGGCACTTTTACAATTCCCTATTGCAGAATAAATGTTTTGATTTTAAGTTTTTGATTCTTTTATGCAACAGCAGTTCTTTTTCGCGAGTATAGGTGGTTGATCTAGGACTCTTGCTAGGACATAGTGACTACGTTAATACTAGTGTCTTTTTATAGGGGATTAACGAGAGACATCATCCTGTTGTGGATTCGTTTTTATTATCAGTGACTTAGAGACCATATACATCTCTAACAATATTAAATTAATTTTAATTTTGACGCTCAGAGACCATGTACATCTCTGGGATATTATATTAATTTCATTATACTCCTTATTAAATCTTGAGACCTTATACATCTCTAACTTTACTGATGTTGTAATATTTGTAATAGATAACTTTGCAAGCTTATCTTCACTGTATGACATTAATTTTGTTATAATTGTAAACTCGAAATTATTATTCCTTCTTGAACTGTAAATTAATATGAACATGAAAAATGTATTACTTATTATAGTCAGACTTTCTTAAATTGTAAATTAATATTTTGACATGTAAAAGTGCCCTTGTGGCCTATTTGCAGAATAAATGTTTGATTTTTGTTTTTTTTTTGATCCCATACTTTATTATTTATCGTACCTATAGCAATTTTGTTGCACCTTTTAGCACCACCCAGGTCACGTGCAGGGTAGCGGTGGGTACTCCCTATGGACGTGGTGCAACTTGACCCCCCCTTGTCAAGTGAGTGGGCAACTTGTCTGTTAGATGTTCTCAAGCCCGGAGGCCTCGAACTTGGCTTAAAGACTACTATTATAGACAGCAGCCGGGATCAACGGCTTAACGTGCCTTCCAAAGCACGGGAGCGCTCAGTTAATAACAATTCAAAGCGGTCACCCATTTAAGAACTGATCTGGGTTGACGTTGCTTACGCGGTATGCGGGCGCCGCTGGGCCACGACCGATCCCGTATTAAAACTGGATCATAATCATGGATAGATTCACTATTTTTATCACAACTTACCCTTATAGGAGTTAAACTTGATTGTCACACAAATTGGCACCCACATTCTGAACATGTACTTAATAAGCTTAGTAAATTTGTTTATCCTCTGCGAAGGCTTAAAGAAGTGTCTTCAGAAAAGACTGCCCTTCTGGCTTATCACTCGTATTTTATGTCTAACCTCCGATATAGCATTGTGATCTGGGGAAACTGTTCAGAAAAGGATAAAATATTCAGGAGACAAAAGAGATCAATATACGGACTGAAACAAACGGATTCATGTCGGCCACTTTTTCAGTATTTCACGTTCTCCATACTTTTTATTATCAAAACGCGTTACACCGTCAATTAACAAACAGTACGACTAAAATAAAGTACGACAATGGCACTCTTTATAGAACTAGAGACATGTCTTAACAGGTTACGACATGCATAAATTGTGGTGTAGTACATTTTTAGTTACGAAACCCAACATTACTTATGAGATACCTTCAGTACAGTCAAGGGCACCAATATGTATACATTATTTCACCTTATTCCATTGAAATAAGGTCTAAAAATGTATACATATTTATGCCCTCGACTGTACATAAAGATGAAAAAGAAAATGCAGTTTGACGATAGAAAATTGTGATCCGATTAGTCCTGCATACCGACCGAGCGTTACTGACGTTTCTTGACGTTGTATTGTAGTGGAGATGACTGAAGTGAAATCTTTAAGGAAATAGATATCCTAACCCTGCCGTCGCTGAACATATTTGAAATAATCATGTAAGGAAGAATTTATACAATTTCCCAACGAATACTGATAAGTTAATGACTACAAGAAACACTGGGAAACTCGAAATGACTTTTTATAGACTAGTGAAGGCGAAAAAGTCGTTTTTGGGAAAATTCCAAGACACATTGCTGAACTTACGGATTCTAAATTTAAGTGTCGTGAAACAGACACTTATTTCAAAATCATATTATAAGATAAACGATTATATCATGGATAGGGATGTTTGGCAGTGGTAGCGTCCCGCACAAGTAATCTAACAAAGAAATATTTTGTCCTTAATATAAAAAATATGTATGTATGTTTATATGTAGCATTTGAATTCTGTAGTATTATGATACATTGTATATTGTTTTGAAAAAATGACACCTCGCCGAGTTTGTTACGCCGGTTCTTCTCGAGGCAGAGGTTTATTTTATGAACCGGTGGTAGTTTTTTGACATTCATAATTGCATGTAACATGCCTAAATTGAAGAATAAATGATAAACAATTAAATTAACAATTTAAGTGTTATGTCTTGAATGATGCTCTGTAGGTATCGTAACTCTTTAAATACATGCATGTTTCTCTTGTGTCACATAGTGTAAATTATCAGTTCTTAGCATATTGTGTTATTTTGATATTTCGTTTTTTGGTCTGAGTAACAGATTTTGTATTAGTTGTGTAAATTATCAATTCTTAGCATATTGTGTTATTTTGAAGTTTCGTTTTTTGGTCTGAGCAACAGATTTTGTATTAGTCAGTAGTGGAGACTGTTTGGCTAATGTTATGTTTATTATGATTAACTTGATGTAATATTTTTGCCTGTTTGTTTCCCAGATAAATAAATAAGTAAATAAAAAAAAGTGTTCATAAAGCATTACTCACTCCATGTAGGCCTTGAGCGTCTTCTGCATGATGTGGTTCTTGGGGAAGACGGCCTTGGGCACGCCGATGGAGATCTCGCTGATGTCCGCGGCCGAGTCCCACACTTGGCACGAGATGCGGTCCAGGGCGGGTTGGTAACTATCAACATACAATACCATACAGTTTCACCTGTTTTTACAGGGTCAATCAACTTTTTCTTGTTGTTATTTTGTCCCGTCAGCGAGGAGACATCAGTATCCGAGTTTCTTAGAAAAATGTTTATAATATGGATTTCAAGCATGCTCAAGAGATGATCCATGTCCAAATGGATTTAAACTCATCGCTAAAACTCATGTTTGATAGATTTAAACCCTATAAAATCACAGTTTTAAAGAGTGACTCAGGAGACGTAACCATGGTAACGAGCAACAAAGAATAGTTGATTCACCCTACAAATAAACACTTTCCCCCTTATTCATAAACGTCTGTCAAACCTGTATTAGTTAACTAGCCGCTAAAGTTCGCTTGTCCTTATCTGTCACTTTGACATTGACGTTTGTGAGAATGGGACAAAGAACTTTTTAGTTAGCAGAGGTTTGTTAAGTTTTATGAATACAGGGTTTGACTTTGGTCTTTTTTGCACAAAGGTTGACTGGCAGAGAATGCTTACGGCATTAAATCCGACTTTAATGCGATAAGCTCTACTTTTCTGTAATAAAGACTAGAGAATATAAGTTAAGTTTAGAGCTCGAATTTGAGTCATTAAGGCTGGGTTTTATAAAGATCCGTTAGACTAAATGTGAGATCAAATTTCGGTAACTCAGTATATTTTTTGACATAACAAACCGACATCAAGGTCTAACGGATCTTTATAAAACAAAGAAAGAAAGAAAGAAAACATGTTTATTTAGCATATACATAATATTAAAATAATAAAAAAGCAAAGGAAAATTAAAATACAACTAATATAACCGAGCCTAAATATCATCGGCTTACAGCAGTGTTGCCAGGTGGTTACATTTCTTACATTTTTCGTAACTTTTGACCGGCTCGCGTAACATGTAAGTAACTTCTGTTGTAAAGGAAATTTTTGTAACTTTTGAGAATAATGAAACTCTATTTAAAAAGAAAGGTCAATTGCTACTAACCGGGACCAAGCGAGACAATTTATAGGCTTCCATACAGGCAACACCCAACAGGGCTTACAGGCAAGTCACTAAGTAACAAAAACCCACTTAAAATAAAAGCTCGTATATCAGCATCGTTTCAGTACTGAGATACGAGGTTTCAAAGAGTAGTGACAGACTTGAAAGTGAGTTTTAATTCTCACCCGACGATATTGCACTTGAAAAATGGGTACCTACCTAATTAAAGAGATGGCAACTAATGTTGCAGGATGGCCGAGTTTAGTGTATAAAATGGGCGATGTATAAGACTGTAAGTATAAGTAAGTTAGCCAAGACTTGGTGTTGAGTGGTGGACGATTGGAAAATGAACTTTATAAATATAGGGATACTGACACCTAATATTTCCACCGAATTTTCTTTAAAATGGATCATTCTTAATCAAATGGTGAAAAAAGTAACTAAAAAGAATAAATATGACACAATGTTAAGTTTTCAAAGTTTAAACAGGGGGCATATACTGTCCCTATTCCGCAAAACACGCCTTTGTATTGTAAGGATCGTCATTTACTAAGGCGCTCGAGGTCAGTCACGTCACTGATCCGTCGCGCTTTCTCTCTAACCAGCAACATTAAGGGTGGGTTGCACCAAACCGTCTGTAATCGTAAGCGGTGTTCGTTAAATCTGGTTGTATGGAAAGTTTGACAAGTTTCTATGGGATGACAGCTGCCGGCGCCATATTTGACGATGACCGCCTGTGATCGTATGTTGGTGCAACCGACCCTAAAACGTTTGTAGCTTCCTTATTTTTTGAGATATTTAAATAAGATTTTCACCACTTGGTATATTTTTTTGCCTTGTTTTTTTTGAAATAGTCAAATTTTGAGTCAACAATCCTAATGTATGATCATGTACAGTATTTTTATCTCACGAGCGTGGGTTAGCCATAGTTGTGGTTGTGGTTGTGACCCATACTAACACATAGACAATGTGAACTGATAGCTCCTACGCTGACACACACACAGACAATGTGCATGCCACCTTCCCTAACAGATGGTCGAGGGAGGCGATGGCTGAGATACGCGTTATACTCGTGATCGGGTGCTGTTTGTGGAGTCCGGTCTGTTCATGCTTGCCAGGACATAGTGACTACGTTAATACTAGTGTCTTTTTATAGGGGATTGACGAGAGACATCATCCTGTTGTGGATTCGTTTTTATTATCAGTGACTTAGAGACCATATACATCTCTAACAATATTAAATTAATTTTAATTTTGACGCTCAGAGACCATGTACATCTCTGGGATAATATATTAATTTCACTCCTTGTTTAATCTTGAGACCTTATACATCTCTAACTTTACTGATGTTGTAATATTTGTAAGTTTGCACACTGTATGACATTAATTTCTTATAATTGTAAACTCGAAATTATTATTCTTTCTTGAACTGTAAATTAATATTTTGACATGAGAAATGTATTCTTATAGTCAGACTTTCTTTAATTGTAAATTAATATTTCGACATGTAAAAGTGCCCTTGTGGCCTATTTGCAGAATAAATGTTTGATTTTGATTTTTTTGATATATCTCGAAACTCAATCTCACCCGCGTTCTTGAGATGAAAAGAATAAATAATGACATAATTATAAGTAAAGTTTTAAGAGGGGGTATATACTGTCCCTTTTCCGTAAAACGCACCTTTGTATTGGAACGATCGTCATTGACGTCACTGATTTGGTAAAAACATGGTTTGACGACCGGTTTAGCCTAGTGGGTTGTGCATCTGCCTGTGAAGCTGACGGTCCTGGGTTCGAATCCCGGTCAGGGCAAATATTTGTGTGATGAGCATGAATATTTGTTTCTGAGTCTTGGATGTTTTCTATGTATTTAAGTATTTATAACTATTAAATATATCGTCGTCTAGTACCCATAAGACAAGCTTTCTTGAGCTTACTGTGGGGCTAGTTCGATTTGTATAAGATTGTCCTCTAATATTTATTTATTTATATTTATTTATTTATGGTGTGATAGTGAACGGTATGAGTCTCACGTTTTAGGGTCCCTCAGCGCGTGCACGCAGAGCTCGCCCCACACGTAGCCGCCCACCGAGAACCCGTGCACCACCAGCGAGCTGTGCGCGTCGTTGGACGTCATCAGCTTTAGCAGGTCTGCTGCTACGAGCTACAAAACAAATTCATTAAAAAAAACCCCGACACAAAACATAACTAAAGGCTTGGTCACACAGCGTTGCGCGACGTCCGCGCGACGCGACCGCTGCGCGCCGGAACGTATGCTTATAGGTTAGCGACGCCACACAGGCTGCGCGACGTGAGCGGGACGGATTTATACATTTTGACGCGCAGCGCAGCGTCCCGCTTGCGTCGCACAAGCGATGTGACCAAGCCTTAAGGGGTGGATCAACTGATCTTTGTTGCTCGTTACCACGGTTACGTCTCCCGAGTCACTCTTTAAAACTGTCATTTTATAGGATTTAAATTTACCAAACATGAGTTTTAACGATGAGCATAAATCGATTCGGACATGGGTCATCTCTTGAGCATGCTTCAAGTAAATATTATAAACATTTTCTAAGAAACTCGGTTACTGTTGTTACTGGATTTACTCTGGGCCTGTACTCCGAACTTCGAATTCAGTACTTCATATCGGCCGTCCCTTTCATTCTCGTGTTATACACTATATGAGTGAAACGGACGACCCGACTCTCTGACTCTGAATAGGTAGCCACGTTAACACTGTCTACGAAGATGACCGTTCCGGGGTTCAAATCCCGGTTACGGCCATTATTTGTGTAATAAGCACAATTTATTCCCGATCTTGGATATTTTTATGCATTTAGATATTTATTTATATACAAGTATTTATATCGTCGTATAGTTCTTATAGCACGTGCTTACTTGCTTAGCTCAGTTTGGGACTATATGGCTTTGTTAACTTTTAGGGATGTTCATACCCAGTAAGAAATTCAATAATTTTGTATTTTTCCGAAAAAGGACCAAATTCTGAATCAAATGGCGAAAGAATTAACTCAAAAGAATAAATAATTACATTTTTTTTTTATACAACGCCGGTGGCAAACAAGCTTACGGTCCACCGCAGCCTATAGACGCCCGCAACTCCGAAGGAGTCACGTACGCATTGCCGACCCTTTATAAAATTTGAGGATGCACTGTGTTGACAACAGAAGGGACAAATTTAGGTCCCTCGCTCTCAACACAGTGCATCCTCGGTGACATAATTATAAGTCTTCAAATCTTATGGAGTAGTTAAATTTTGAGCCAACAACCATATTTGCAGTGTTTGTACGGATGGGCGTTATTGTGTGACAGATGGGTCATACTTAGTTGATAAAACAAAAGTCGTCCCTCCTGTGGTCAATAGTTAACGGATTATGTGCATGTTAGCTATGTTTTTACTACAGGGATTTATAGAAACGGAGACACTGTTTATGCGGGTTACTGGTCCAATCCAAAATTAAGCTTTGTAGCCCTTAACTTTTGATATGTCCACAGAAAAGACGCGAACCTAAATCCGCGTATGACCCAGATGGGTAACATGTCATTATTGCGAGTTAATGACCCTTAATTTGACTCATTTCATTTAAAACGCGTGAATGTGAGCGCGCAAAATAAATTGAATACACAATGCGGCGCGCAACGCGTTTCTCTGCAAGTAACTGTAGTCTGTCCAATGTACATCTGGAGTTCGGTTTAGTGAACCAGCGATAAAACTCCCAGTAGCTCGATCCCACTTCCACCTCAGATTCGGTTGAAACCGCTCAACCAATCTCACTGCAGCGCAAACTCTTAGAGTATTCCAGTGTTCCAAACCACACGCGTGGTCGTGTCGGAGATTTTCCCCAGGCTACTCTCCAACCGCGCACTCCCATTGCTTTATTGGGCCCGGCCTATAAAGCCACAGTCAGATCCAAAAAGAAAAAGTACATCTGTAATCAACGCCGTGCACATGAGAATAAAGTTCGTTTAGATATTTTTGAACACGATCTACATAGCTAATTCTACTGCTCATTGTACAAGTCGAGGACACGGACCCAATTTTTTACTAGCGAAGTTCTTTGAGCTTACGAGAATGTACTCGACTTTTTGCTTATGCAGAAAAATGACTCGCAAAAAATACTGGTTAGAGATAGACCAACACGGTACTTACTCTAATATGTAATTGAGAATATACAGGGCGTCCCACGGCTATGCCACATGGAGGGAAAGTACCTTAAATATTGTAGATGGAACATTTTACTGAAAGAAGACATTATTTGAATTTACATAGCCATATTGTGTGTAATAGAATTTGAGCGGAAAAAAATAATTTTTAGCTTGAAAATGGTCGATTTGGAGTGATGTTTGAAACGATATTTCTTAATGAAAAATCGAAAAAATACATTAAAAGTTTATGTCATAAGGTCGCAATAGTCCTGTTTTAGATAGTAACATCGAAAAAATTACAAGATACGTGTCAATTCAAACAGAAAATGCCCTAAATAGATGAGCGTTTTTTAAATGAATAGGGACTTAGCTTAAGGGTCAATCAACTTTTTCTTGTTGTTATTCTGTCCCGTCAGCGAGGAGACAACAGTAACCACGTTTCTTAGAAAAATGTTTATAATATGGAATTCAAGCATGCTCAGAAGATGACCCATGTCCAAATGGATTTATACTTATCGCTAAAACTCGTGTTTGGTAGATTTAAACCCTATAAAACCACAGTTTTAAAGAGTGACTCAGGAGACGTAACCATGGTAACGACGAACAAAGAATAGTTGATCCACCCTTAAAACTAGGAACTAGCTAGTGTCGTTACCTGCGAGCCCTTGACGGGCCACATGAGCTGCCAGGGCGTGACCGACACGCTCAGCACGTCGAACCCCTGCTCGAGGTACAGCGTCGCGTACTTCATAACGTGCTTCTGCCGCGCCAGCAGCCAGTTGATCATCACGCACAGCGGCCGGTTGATCTGCTTGTCGAGCCTGGGGGGACATAGTGAGACACATAATGAGTACTATTCGTGCTTACGTGCCCTCAATGTGCGCGGAGTTTTATCGCAAAAATATGCTACATTAGCCATCTTCGGGCGCATGAGCGCCGGGACACTATTGTGATCAAATTATAACACATTGCACCAGCCAGTGAAGGGACTATGGCCCAAGTCGTCTCGTCCAAGCGAGGTCTTTGACTGTGTCTCCAGCACAGGGCTTGATCGCGATGTTCAGCATATTGCATTCGTCCCTCTCACACTTACATGTCTACCTGCGTATATTCTTTATTTCTTTATCCAAAATACTTAATGACTCGATCAGCGTGCGATAACCGCATACGGTTTATCAGAAGGCAGTCAGTCGGTATATCGGTCGGACTTTGTTAGTAACTTATTTCATGTCTGACGTATACGCAATCTTGCTAGCTGTGCTCAGGCATGTACGTCATTAAAACTGAATCATATTTGCATATATACTACAGGTTAATTACTTACGTACAGGACGGCCTTGGTCCCGATGTTCGACAGCTAATCATCCGATCTTAAGGGGCATCTAGCTCCCAATAACCTTCAATCTGTAGCTCTCCGTTTTCTCGCGTTTTTAAGGTTTATCATCATCATCATCATCATCATTTCAGCCGAAAGACGTCCACTGCTGAACATAGGCCTCCCCCAAGGCTATTTAG
This sequence comes from Epiblema foenella, assembly GCA_963556455.1. NCBI lineage: Eukaryota > Metazoa > Arthropoda > Insecta > Lepidoptera > Tortricidae > Epiblema > Epiblema foenella. The sequence goes on from OY747110.1 coordinate 577,510, forward strand.
ACCAGTCCTGTGCCGTTCGTTTCCACCGGATTCCCGCGACCTTCACCAGGTCATCACTCCACCTTGTCGGAGGCCTACCGACAGCTCGTCTTCCGGTGCGTGGACGCCACTCAAGCAGTTTCTGGCCCCATCGACCGTCAGTCCTGCGAGCAATGTGCCCTGCCCACTGCCACTTAAGTCTCGCAATTTTGAAGGCTATGTCGGTGACCCCAGTTCTGCTACGGATAGCTTCATTCCTAATTCTATCACGCAGAGAAACCCCGAGCATAGCTCTTTCCATTGCTCTTTGGGTGACCTTGAGCTTTCTTATGAGGCCCATCGCATTAAGGTTTATCGCATTAAGAAAAACGCGGTTTACCGAAATAGTATACCATATTTACATCAAAACTCACTGTCTTCGAGATATATGGCATCAAACTTTGGCAATTTTCGACCAAAAATCCAGTTTTGTGGACGTAACTATTGTCAAGATGAGTTAAAAATAAAAATCTCTCTTGCGTTGTTATTGACGTCAATGAGGAACAGTTAAATGTACATTTCATATATATAAGTACATAAACAACGTACTAGCATCGAAGCGCTTTTTTGGACCATATTTCAATATATCGTTATTTTTATCCTTTACTTACTCCACACCTTGTATGAAAGAGCGAATTCCTTCTAACACAAGTTTTTACTTAAAAGGACGATTCGACAACCCTGTTAACGTTATTTGATAAAAGAATAAATAATTTTGAAATTTTTGAAATCTAAAAAAATAAGCAGCCAGTTTTTTTTTTTAAATTTGGCTCTTGCAAATGTAGATAAAGAGTTGAAAAACCGATAACCGTTTGTAACATAAATATATCTATACGTTGGACGGAGCAGTATCAACTCAAAACTCGTCAAAATCGAAGAATAGCGCGTGGAGCCCCTTAAGTTCCTAGGGTCGGGTATATCCTCCTGAGGCCCCGTGTCATTTAGATACTACATAAAATACAAATGATTTTGAGCTATAGGTAAATTTATTAAGGTAGAGATTACTTTTTTAATTTTTGAAGGTCAGACCTCAGGAGGATATCGACGCCTAGGAGGTGTGCTAGAGCTGACAGTGTTGCCAGGGCCGTTGAGACGAAAGTTACATTTCTTTTCTTGAAAAGTTACATTTCTAATGCAAAAGTTACATTTTTTTTTTCATAATTACTTATCAAAACGTTCATAATTACTTATCAAAACATTCGATTCTAAGAAACGAGTCGCCATATACAGCTACAATTCGGCGAGTTCAGCGACAGAATTAAGCCGAGCTGATGGGCGGTGTCTCAAATGTCATACAAAGTTGCAAGAGACGGACAGACAGAGTCGTACTATGTTATGTAGGTATTTTGTCACCTTTTCTATATGGAAGCCTATAAATTGTGTCGCTTGATCCCGGTTAGATACAATTATCTTTCTTTTTAAATACAGTCTCATTATCCTCAAAAGTTACAAAAAATTCCTTTACAACAGAAGTTACTTACATGTTACGCGAGCCGGTCAAAAGTTACGAAAAATGTAAGAAATGTAACCATTTGGCAACACTGAACTCTTCATCAAACTTACAAAAGGTAGATCTGTAATTTTTATCATGGAAAAGTACATTTAGTACAACCTTACGCACCATGTACCGCTTTAACAACAAAATCAAAATCAAAACATTTATTCGCAAATAGGCCTCAAGGGCACTTTTACAAGTCAAAATCTATCTAGGTACATCAAATAAAAATAATACAATAATCAAAGTATCATTGATCAAATGTAGTGTTACATGTCAAAAATGAGACTAAGAAACTAATAACAATCGAGATTTGTTAGAGATGTATAAGGTCTCTAAGCGTCAAGATAAAATGTAATAAAGTAGGTACACTAATCATAATAAAATATGTTGAACTATATCTATAACACGTCAACATGAAAATAATAAAATCTATTAAATAAATATCCTCAGAGATGTATAAGGTCTCTGAGCGTCAGTCTTAAAATAAAATCAAATGAGAACAGAGCGAAGTCTCTCATCATGTCAATTCCACTGAACACTAGTACGAAGTTACTAGTCCTTGCAAACATGAACAGATATTCACTTCGAGATTTATTCAAAGAAAAGAAGTTCCTGACACTACCTGGAATCTACATTTTAGAACTCTATTTGTTAAGCGAAACGGCGAGTATTTCACTAAAAAAGTCGTACTATGTAGGTTATTTTGTCACCTTTCCTGTATGGAAGCCTATAAATTGTGTCGCTTAATCCCGGTTAGATAAAATTACCTTTCTTTTTAAATACAGTCTCATTATCCTCAAAAGTTACAAAAAAATCCTTTACATTAGAAGTTACTTACATGTTACGCGAGCCGGTCAAAAGTTACGAAAAATGTAAGAAATGTAACCATCTGGCAACACTGAGAGCTGAGGAACATGCCTGTGAGCTATAAGGCAGATGCCCCAGTTCTGACCATTTTATGACAGACAGTCTATTGGCTATTCACACGTCTATACAATAGTAAACTCAATTTTTAATACAGTTGCTCAAAAAATGGTACTTTATGTAGCTGTATATTGTTTGCAAAGTTGGATTTCGCGCACTAGTGCTTTTTACTTTTCCATTTTTAGGGTTCCGTAGCCAAAATGGCAAAAACGGAACCCTTATAGTTTCGTCATGTCCGTCTGTCCGTCTGTCCGTCTGTCCGTCTGTCCGTCTGTCACAGCCGATTTACTCGGAAACTATAAGTACTACAGTGATGAAATTTGATGGGAATATGTGTTGTATGAACCGCTACAAAATTATGACACTAAATAGTAAAAAAAAGAATTGGGGGTGGGGCCCCCCATACATGTAACTGAGGGATGAAAATTTTTTTTTCGATGTACATACCCGTGTGGGGTATCAATGGAAAGGTCTTTTAAAATGATATAAAGTTTTCTAAAAAACATTTTTCTTAAAGTGAACGGTTTTTGAGATATCAGCTCTCAAAGTCGTAAAAAGTATGTCCCCCCCCCTCTATTTTTATAACTACGGGGTATAAAATTCTAAAAAAAATAGAGGTGATGCATGCTAATTAACTCTTTCAACGATTTTTGGTTTGATCAAAGTATCTCTTATAGTTTTTGAGATAGGTTGATTTAACTGTAATTTTGGTTAAGTTATTTTTGCTGTTTTATAGATACTAGTACGGAACCCTTCGTGCGCGAGTCCAACTCGCCCTTGGCCGGTTTTTTATAATTTACTGTTGGTCCAATCCAAACATCCAACAAAAGAGTATTAGGTTCAATCAGTTTACTCATTTATTTAATAAAGCATTAAAACTATACTCCTATTATATTTAAAACATTAAAATTGCATATTAAACAGGTTAAAGAGTTATCATATACTAAGATTATGCAGGACCGCCGCGACGGATGAATGAACGCTTGTGTTTTTCGCCAAAACATACATTTATTTACCAGGAAATCAAATATACATTAATTATAAATTGACAATAACTGTTTTTTCATGTATAAATGTAATTAAACTACCACATGACATAAAATGTCTAGCAAAATAGTTTTGGTTTTGGCTGAATGCGGACAACTACGGCTTGTTGAAAAAAGACTATCAATTAAAAGTTAAACCGACTTTTTAATTCCCGCCTCTTTCATTCATAACATCACGAATTAATTTTGTAAGGACGTATTGTTTTAATAATATTTTTGTGATGTGTGGAATTTAAACGATTGTTAAATGAAATGTGTGAAAACTACGCCAGATGTAGACCAGGTACGTGCAAAGCCCACAATGGCAAGAAAATACATTTTGTTGTCTCTCTTTTAAGTACTGTACTATTTAGTTTTGTTTCTTTGATATTTTTCCGCGGCTGTATTAAAAAACGTCGTTTGATATACGTGCGGAAGTGTCATTTTTAGTCGTCCCGAGTCTTGTCCCTCGCCTGACGGCTCAGGCAAAGACAACTCGGGACACGTGCGAAATGACAAACCTTCCGCACTTGCATCAAAATGTACTATTAAAGTTGAAAATAGCAACACCGGTCACCGACACAGTGGCCAGAACCGGGGCCATCTGACATAAAAAAAGCATAGACATAGACATAGACACAGAAATATTTTATTTAACATCACAAGGCATGACATAACAGGAGCAGTTACATGTAAAAATATCTTAAAATTAAACTTAACATGTTAACATAGAATAATCATACGAACATAATTATGTGATGCTAAAAAGGGGCTTGCCTCAGCATAATGTTGCAGCAAGTTCACTACAACGCTGGTTTTCAGGCAGACCCTGGTAACTACAATAAAAAATATCCATTGCTCGCTATTGTACGGAAACGAAGTGTCTCATCTCATTTATGAATGAATAGTGTAAATATGTGCGCGCGGGAACGTGTGTGTATTTGTATGTATGTGTGAGTGGGTGTGTGCGCGTGTGTCCCTCTGTGTGTGTTTAACTTGGAATACATAAGCACACTAACTTCATGGTTTTGGGGTCGGCGGTGAGCTTGACCTTCTCGTTGGAGATGTACTGGATATTCTTGGTGATGTCCTGGGTGTGCGCGCCGCGGTCCCAGCCCGCCATGGCCAGCGGGGCGCAGGAGAGGAGCGGCCGGAACGGCTGGACACACAATACATATTTTTTTTTAATTTATTAAATACAAATACAAACATTTATTCTGCAAATAGGCCACAAGGGCACTTTTACATGTCAAAATATTAATTTACAATTTAAGATAGTCTAACTATAATAAGTAATACATTTTTCATGTCAAAATATTAATTTACAGTTCAAGAAGGAATAATAATTTCGAGTTTAACAATTATAACAAAATTAATGTCATACAGTGAAGATAAACTTGCAAAGTTATCTATTACAAATATTAAGTTAGAGATGTATGAGGTCTCAAGATTAAACAAGGAGTGAAATTAATATATTATCCCAGAGATGTACACGGTCTCTGAGCGTCAAAATTAAAATTAATTTAATATTGTTAGAGATGTATATGGTCTCTAAGTCACTGATAATAAAAACGAATCCACAACAGGATGATGTCTCTCGTCAATCCCCTATAAAAGACACTAGTATTAACGTAGTCACTATGTCCTAGCAAGCATGAACAGACCGGACTCCAGAAACAGCACCCGATCACGAGTATGACGCGTATCTCAGCCATCGCCCCCCTCGACCATCTGTTAGGGATGGTGGCGACCCGATCAACGACGCCACCGTAGGCACGTATTAAACACAAACAGTCACATAGAGGTATCCAAATTGACAGTACATGAAATGTACCCACACAAAAGAAAACAATAGACCTGGAGGCTCATCATTTCACATAGTGTTAACTACATTATTATATATTTTATAAACAACACGTTAATGTTAACTTGGTTACTAAAGAAAAGTAAAAAAATTATTATAATATGTAGGAACAAACTAATCTCAGTCGACAATTAGGTATGATATCTAACTTTAACTATAACTGCTGTACTAAAACAACTTACGTTTAACTAGTAATTTTAGACTAGATATAGAATTATGAAAAGGATCAATATCACATAAGTACTCATTAATATTAGACAGTCCCCGAATTCTTTGACCAACACAATATGATCGACTTTCAAGACGTGGGCATGAGTTTAGGCTGAATATTCTCCTATAAAACAAGTCTTAGTAATACGCAAAAATAAAACGTAAAATAATACTTAAACAGCATTATTACGATCATTATATTTTTAGTTTATGAAACATGTATGGGGACGTACACGTTGTCAGGATGGCACGACATTTTTGCTGTGCGCATCGACCACTTGTTGCGATAACAATTTGTAGCGCGTGCGCGTGCGTGTCGAGTTGAAAGTTATGTGTCGGTACGTATTCGTAGTACACTCATAAAATTTTGCGTCTATCGAACGATTCATCACTACATAGTATAAAACAAAGTCGCTTTCTCTGTCCCTATATCCCTATGTATGCTTAAATCTTTAAAACTAGGTACGCAACGGATTTTGATGCGGTTTTTTTAATAGATAGTGATTGAAGAGGAAGGTTTATATGTATAATAACATCCATTAAATAGTGCACCCGTGCGAAGCCGGGGCGGGTCGCTAGTAAATAATATGACTTGTAAAAAGTGCAGAGGGACTACTCCTAACTTCGAAATCCGAACTTCGTATCGTGTCGTCCCTTTCACTCACACAGTGAATAACGCGAGAGTGAAAGGGACATACGAAGTTCTGAGTACAGGGCCTGGTATTCATAAATATGCACGGATAAAACACATTTGCATTCACTTCACAACACACACACATTACATCTCAGAACCGCTCCGCCTGCGTTCTTTGTAATTTGTAATGAATGAGTAAAATGATGTATTTGTAAATTACTGTTGTAATTATTAGTAGATTTCATATATCACTGCACCACCTCCACCTACTATGGACATTCGTTAGATTTGTTTTGCGCTACCCTAAGGTTATCTGGAAGAAATCGCTATTTACCGATAAGATCGCCTGTTATTTGCCTCTACTCATCGTGATTTCGTACTGTGTGTCCTTTAATTGAGGTGTGTAATAAAGAGTAATAATTATTTATATAATTTTGTCTAACTCGGGGTTTATCCTGTTTAACAAATTAACTAGGTATTAGGTCATTGTCAGATTTAGGTTCGTGTCTTTTCGGTGGACATATCAAAAGTTAAAGGGTACAAAGCTTAATTTTGGATTGGTCTAGCAACCCGCATAAACAGTGTCTCCGTTGCTATAAATCCATGTACTGAAAACACATCTTACATGCACATAAACCGTTAACTATTGTTCACCGAAGGGACCGAAGGGTAGCTTTTGTTTTTGCAACTGACAATGACCCATTTATAATAGTCATAATCTTAGTAAAATAGTAAGTCAGCCAGCTGTACTAACCGCCTATCACGCGTATGTGACCTCGACCTTGAGATACGGCATCATGTTTTGGGGCAACTCCACAGACAGAGAGATGGCTTTCAGAGCACAGAAAAGATGTTTACGAGCATTATGTAGAATACCGCCAACAGAATCATGTAAAACGCATTTCATTAGACATAACATACTTACACTGCCATGCCTTTACATTTTTGAAACTGCAGTTTATGTTAAAAACAACTTGCATCAATTTTCGTAGTGCTCGCCGATGTGATAATATATATATAAAATCAATAAAAACAGCATTTCTGGCAAAAAGCATTTTTGGAATGGCGCCTAAAATATATAACAAATTACCGAAGAATCTATCCAAAATACAAGATTTGGTAGATTTAAAAAAAAAGCCTGTATACACTTTTAGTCGGAAAAGCGTACTGTTCACTGAAGGAATACTTTACGGATTTTGAATTGTAGGTGTATCGTGACGCATTCTTTATACCCATTAATTGCTATTTCTAAACAATACTGTATGCATGCTCCATCCTGACATAAAATATTTGTATGCCTAAATGGCAAAACATAGTGATACCTAATTTAAGTTTATTTTTACCAGCCTTATACCTATGTTTACAAATAAATGATTTTGATTTTTGACTTTGACTCATATACCGCGTCGAGTATTGCTATTTACTTCTAATAACACTGGCTAATACCTCATGAAAGCCATAAAAAAAAACCGACAACCGATATTGATTTACGCTTCCTACTAAATTTGACTCTGATCATCGTCTCCTTTGACAATATTTAATGAGACGACAATAACGAAAAAAACTGCCACAAAAAATGCTAAAAATTACAATACAAAAGCCCTTTGTTGGATTATATCAACTGTATTCGCGAGAAAAAACCGAATTCATAAAGCCAGACCGTTGATCCGATCACGCGCGGACACCGTGGCGGCGACGCACGCGCCGGCCGGCTGATTCCAGCTGATCTTATACATATTTTTAATAAAAACGTTATTGGATTTTCAACATTATTGTTTCAACGGTAAAGTAGCTTTTTGACCAAATTACTTTAATGCGACTCGGCCAACTTAAATCATTTACAAGTCCAAAATATACAAGCGATACCTATAGAAATGGTGACGTCAGAGGCGACTGTGGGCACCGGGTGTTTAGGTGTGGATGAAATGTGAGCATTTTCTCCATCTTCAAACCTACAATTGCTAAATGTGGCACTGGAATGGGGGCTACCGCGTATGAATTCGCCGCTAGAGGCGCTAGTGTAGCGTGAGGTCTCCGAAATATCAAATGTCACTATTTGTGGTTGCCGTCGATTATTTTGTGTAATACGTCTCAAGCAGGTCTCGTTTTGTCCTACTCCCGACGCAATTAATCAATCGACAAAATTAATTTCGTGAAAAGAAACTTACTTGTCTGACATGTGACATATTACCTATTATACTCCTTGGCAATGGCAGCGTTTCTGTCACGGATCGGATACCGGTATTTTCTCCATAGAAAAATACCGGTATTATTACGGTCACCGGTTCATTATTTCGTTTTTAATGGGACAATCTAATAATACGACGTTGTTACCTAAATACATGATTCAGCCCTACGTAAAGAGCAAAAAATAATCCAAAATATTGGGCTAATTCAGGGTTTTTTTAAAATACCGGTATCGGTCCCTGGTTTCTGTTACTTTCAGAAAGTAATTCTCTGGTTATTTTCAATTGCTACGAAGACTAGTTTGTACCTACGTTATCACTTTCAGAGAGTACCTAGGTATAATAAACTCGTTTTTGTCATTGTTTTATTGTGTTTTCGTGTTGGTATTGAAGCAATGAGGGCTATCGCGTATGGATTCGCCGCTAGAGGCGCTAGTATAGCGTGGGGTCTCCGAAACGTCAAATGTCACTGTTTGGGTTGCCCTACGCGGGTTAATGGGTCAATCAACTTTTTCTTGTTGTTATTCTGTCCCGTCAGCGAGGAGACAACAATAACCGAGTTTCTTACAAAAATGTTTATAATATGGACTCCAAGCATGCTCAAGAGATGACCCATGTCCTAATTGATTGATGCTCATCGCTAAAACTCATGTTTGCTAGATTTAAGCTCTATTAAATCATAGTTTTAAAGAGTGACTCAGGAGACGTCACCATGGTAACGAGCAACAAAGAATAGTTGATCGTACCTAATATCTAATTGGAACAATATGGTGAGTATTTTGCAATACCTGAGCTTGATTATGGCAAATACGGGTCAAAGACTGTCAGTGCTTTGAGACAGTTTTGTCTTTCGGAAACTTATTTCCTCCTTTTTTCCCGAACAAAACGGGGACTGCGCTACAATGCGGGATGTTCGATATTTTTACGGTACGGTTTTAAGGTTTTAAACATGATTTAAATGCAAACTTCGTTCTCATAGCCCTCATTCAATTTCATGTGCGTTACCCCTTTTGGGAATACAGGCAGAATTTATGTATGTATGTTATGTATGACAATTTACATCAGGGATTGTAATACCGGTTTTATTTAATAGCACACGGGGCTAGCACAACTGCCGCTGCGACGCGACGCGAGTAGAGAAAAATCCACCCTCCTCTTTCTAATTCGCACAGTTCGAGTGAGACAGGAATCGCTGAGTCGCGCGAGATACGACTTGCCAGCAAGTTATGCTAGCCCACCTGGTATTCACAACGCTCCACCTTATCTTAGGCGAGAGAAAGTGTAAGTCAGACCTCGGACTACGCGTTATTATTATGAATCCAGTGCCTTTACCATGAGTTTGCATGACCGTACTCGCTAGCGACTGCGTAAACGGATTTAGTATGCCGATTCTTAGTTCTATTGCGTAACCGCCAGAGGCGCTGTATCAGAATCAGAATCAGAAAAATGTTAATTGTAGACATAGGTAGGCTGAGTTGTTAAAAATACATTTAGTGATCTTCTATGTCTTGCCAATAGGCGTACAAAACATTGGATAAAAATACATAAAAAACAATTCGAAAAATATAATCAATCTAAATAAAAATTTTAAAAAAATTGTGCAAGTCATATAATAATTATTAAAGCAATGAAGTCATATTTTATAATAGTCAAAAGTTAAATATTACATAAAATTATCATTTAAATAATCCGAAATGGTATAATAGCATTTATTAATAAGTAATGTCAGCAATTCCCATTTAAAACACGGCATAGCCAACAGTTTCAAATTTGACGGAAGCTTATTATATATCTTGCACCCTAGATAATAAATATTTTTGCGCATCATTGCCGTATTTGTTGTACTTTTGCCCATACAAATTTTTACGCAGTCGCTAGCGAGTACGGTCATGTAAACTCATGATAAAGGCACCGGCTCAAGATACACTAGCGAGCGGTGAGCTGAGGCGAAACCTGTTGCGAGTAGCATAGCAGTTAATTCATCCTGCATCCTGCCAAAACAGCAGTTTTTTAGCTACTATGTTATTCATATGAATATTAAACGCTAGCGTGATCACTGATCATTCAAATGCATTGTTCTTCACTTTGTAGTGTTTAGTTAAAAATTATACAATTATCCACAAATAAAATACAGCACCTAGCTCAAATTTCAAGTTGTTCCGTAAATTGTATTGGAAATTATTAGCAGTGTGTCAATTATTATCATTATGCATAATTGCAACAACGAAAACAAAACAGAACGAAAACAGCTTAAAGATTACTATTTGTCTCTCTCATGACTTAGCTCCTTTAGACTATGTGGCTGACTATATATTTGTATATGTTTATGTACGTATATTTTTATACTATATTTATGTATGTTTATTTATCCTTAATTAAATGTTATTGTTGTAATTATTAGTAGGCTTCATATGTTTTAACTCTGCACCACCTGCTATGAATCGTTCTGATTAGATTTCCGCTACCCTAAGATTGTCTGGAAGAAATCGCTCTTTAGCGATAAGACCGCCTGTTGTTTGCCTCTTCTCATTGTGTTTTTGTACTGTACTGTATCCTTTGATTGAGGTGTGCAATAAAGAGTATTTGTATTGTATTGTATTGTTGTCCGAAACTTACCCCCTTATTCATAAACGTCTATCAAACCTAACATAGGTTTGATAGACGTTAACTAGCCGCTAAAGTTCGTTTGTCCTTATCTGTCACTTTGACACATGTGCTTGTGAGACAGTGACAACAGACATTTTAGTTAGCATACGTTTGTTTAGTTTTATGAATAAGGGGGTTAGTCTTTAATGCAGATATCAAGTAGCTTACATAATTGACCCGCCGAACAGTAGTGATGGTATAAACCAAGGGGTGAGTGGTCAAACCCGATAAATCGAGATAATTGTTTTTTGAAATAAGAACTCAACATCCATTACGCAGAGTTCTATTTTCAATAAACCTTTTAGATGACTTATCGGATTTGAACACTCACCCCTCGAAATATTCTTAGCGTGTATGATTCGTGTTTATAACTTTTTAACCGACATCAAAAAAAGGGAGGAGGTTCTCAATTCGGTTGTATGTTCTTTTTTTTAATGTGTCCTCAAAACTCGTCGTTTATGAACCGATTTGAATTTGAAAGCATATGCTTCAAAGTTGGTCCCGTTATTATCAGAATTTAGTTCTGATGATCGGATCCATGAGGAATTGACGGAAATCCTCAAAAAATCGGTAGGTAATCGGTCCCCAATAAAGCGGTAGGAGTGCGCGGTTGGAGAGCAGCCTGGGGAAAATCCAGGGGAAAACCTCCGACATGATCACGCGGGCGGTTTAAAACACTGGAATACTCTAAGGGTCGGTTGCACCAACATACGATCATCGTCAGGCCGGTTATCGTCAAATATGGCGGCAGCTGTCATCTCATAGAAACTTGTCAAACTCTCCATACAATCAGATTTCAACGAACACCGCTTACGATTACAGACTGTTTGGTGCAACCCACCCTAAGAGTTTGCGCTCCAGTGAGATTGGTTGAGCGGCTTCAACCAAATCTGAGGTGTGAGTGGAATCGAGCTACTGGGAGTTGTCGCTGATTCACTAAACCTAGCCTAGCTGAGAAGAGTCCAGCAAGAAACTCAGCTAGGCCCGACCTGGGTCGTAACTTTTGTCAGAAGTCGGACACCCCGCTAGCGCCTAGGCTACATCGGTTTGTACCATTTTTTTTATAATTTAATTATCAAAAAAGTACATAACAGTTACAACCTTTTAATTGCTCGCCAAACTGCCATAACAGTTTGTTGGCGAGATCGCGCTCATTTAACTAATGTTAGGTACTTACTATGCTATTACGAACTAAACTTAAACACTAAATATGACAATGCCTAAACATTTAACTATAATATTTTTTTAAGTTTTTATAACAATAAAGATTACAATGTTACCTATAACAATTTAACCATTTTTTTGGTAAGCATTAGTGTACTTTGGCCAAAAATATCTTTTTTAATCTACTTTTTAATTCAGTTATGCTGCACTTTTTGTCCTCTCTTAACAAATCAGTTTCGTTACATATTTTTCGTATCATAAATATATTAGTTCTTTTGCCATAGTAGTTTTTAGCAGTTTTCTGTACATATTTCTTTATTCTTATATTTTTTGTTCTATACTTATTTGAATTGTATGTGTATTCGAGGTAGGTATAGGTACTCACGTTTCCTTTATTCCGCAGTCCATTGCTCGCCAGCGGCACCACTTTCCTCAGCACACCCATGCTTAGGATCTGAAACAAAACAAACACATCATTAGGATTAATATTTGGAATAGCTTATTAATGTCACTACGAAATAATTTATTAAAATCTAATTATAATAATTATTATATAATTTTTGACTGTGCGAAATACAATTTGAAAGGAATGTTCTAAAATTAATTATTAATAGTATTATTATTATTTATTACTGACTTTAAATTTAATTTAGCTATAAGACTACATATTGCTGTGCCCTACCAGGGTCCATGTGATCTAAAAATTAAAATTGTAAGACCTATGTAAACCATGGATGCAATAAATGATGATTAAATGATTAAATGATCACCTCACAGCATAATCATCATCATGCCACCAGTAGCCGCCAACAGCCTGAATGCACAGAGGACCTCTCTGTCGCACTTGTAAATTCGAGAGCAGTGTTGCCAGATGGTTACATTTATTACATTTAGCCTAGTGGACGACCGGTTTAGCCTAGTGGGTAGTGCACCTGCCTGTGAAGCTGACGGTCCTGGGTTCGAATCCCGATCAGGGCAAATATTTGTGTGATGAGCATGAATATTTGTTTCTGAGTCTTGGATGTTTTCTATGTATTTCAGTATTTATATCTATTAAATATATCGTCGTCTAGTACCCATAACACAAGCCTTCTTGAGCTTACTGTGGGGCTAGTTCGATTCGTGTAAGATTGTCCTCTAATATTTATTATTTATTATTTTTCGTAACTTTTGAACGGCTCGCGTAACACGTAACTTTTGAAAATAATAAATAATATATAAAATAAAATAATAAAGTAATAAGTAAAAGGAAAAGTAAATTGTATGTAGCATGGACCAAGCGAGACAATTTATAGGCTTCCATACAGAAAAGGTGATAAAAGAACCGTTTACACCGTATTAGTGTTCGATTCCTCTGGCTTACTATTCAACAAAACCACGGGTCGAAACGAGCGAATATCTCCTGCTCTGTAAGTACTAAGTAAAAAAATGAGTTCACTTTGCCAATGTCAACAGGAAAAATGTATACACTTCAAATTATTTGAGTTGATCAAGTTGCATCTAAGTAATTCGTCCAAAAAGCTATTTTACAGTTCAGACAATAACTTTTAAAATAGAATAACATTTTTATAGAAATTCGGTCAACGAAAACCAGTTCAACTTTACCGTGATTACAATGTGTTAGCCGAATACGTATTGTATTGCATATATGATCGTCGCGTTTTCCTGGTTGTGTCCTAGAAGAGGACGGAAACCACTTTAGCATCTAACTCCAATATTTGGCCATTTGGCGTAGGCACTACTTTTTAGTTTTTGTCTAGGATTAGGAAATTTAAAACAGTCATATTTACACCAGTTTTATAATTTATTTATAAGTTAATTTTAAGTTTATGTTAGTTGATTTTGTATTTGTATTTATTTAAATAAAAAAAAATATCAAAGAAACAAAAATAAATAAACAGTAGTTAACTAAAACAGACAAATTTTATGGAATCAATAAGATTGAAAAAAAAAACGTTTTATAGTCATGCGAGCTCAAGACAGATACATGAATTCTGAATTAAACAAATCCAAATAGTAAACTTAGCCATGTTTTTTATTTTATTTTACTAAGAAATCTTGCATTTCATACCTACAATTGCTATATGTGGCACTGGAATTGAATTTCATGTGCTCTGCCTACCCCTTTTGGGAATACTGGCGCGAGTTTACATGTGTGTATGTGTGCAATTTATTTATAGTATGTGATCGTATATCGTATGACAATTAATTGGAAACGTGAGATCTTCTAGAAGACAGTACGGTTGCCAGTTTTTGTTGCACTTTTAGCACCATCCAGGGTTCACGTGTAGGGTCGCGGTGGGTCACCGGTGGGTACTCCCTACGGACGTGGCGCAACTTCGACCCCCCTTGTCAAGTGAGTGGGCAACTTGACTGTTAGATCTCAAGCCACTCGCAGGCCTCTAACATGCCTTAACGACTGCTATCAAAGACAGCAGCCGGGACCAACGGCTTAACGTGCCTTCCAAAGCACCCATCCAAGAACTGACCCGGGCCGACGTTGCTTAACCTCGCATACTGCATGCGGTGCGCGCGGGCACCGCTGGGGCGTGAGCAAATCTTGCAATGCAATTGCGTCTAAATACTAGTGGTACTTGTAATCTGTAGTATTGGGATGCTGTGAATATGGGAATCTGTAAACTGTAAAACGGAGAACTCCCATTTGTAACGACATCTGCAAAACTAGTAACAATCCGTTTCTACAGTCACTGCGATCGATTGACACTGGCGTCACACCATGGGCCATGACGGCCTAATGTACAAGAAGCAGTTATGTTTCATCTCATTCCACCGCATAGTTAGTTCATTGTCAGATTTAGGTTCGCGTTTCGTTGGACATATCAAAAGTTAAGGGCCACAAAGCTTAATTTTGGATTAAATATTTGTGGACAATCTTACACAAATCAACCTGGTCCCAAACTAAGCAAAGCTTGTACTATGGTACTAGGCGGCGATATACATACTTATATAGATAAATATATACTTAAATACATCTTGGATTGGTCTAGTAACCCCCATAAACGGTATTTCCATAACTATAAATCCATGTAATAAAAGCATAACTTACATGTACATAAGCCGTTAATTATTGACCACCGAGTGGAGGACAACTTTTGCTTTTACAACTGGCAATGACCCAGTTGCGTCCTGCCCATTCGCCATCATGGCCCATCGTGTGGTTCCGGCATCCCGATGAATTACAATAGCCAATTACACAAACTACTTAATATTCTTGCTCGACTTAGACGAGGGCACCAACAATAATGAGGGTTAAGATTGCTTGAATGTTAAATTAACTTAATGGTTACACACGAGTTTGTTGACCTTTACAGTCTGCAATAAAAATATACATTACGGATGCACTTCGACCTAAATAAGGTATCTTTTGTGCAATTGCCCCCTCCTTTACAGTCATTACACCTACTCCAAAGCGACAAAACTCCCAGTAGCTCGATTCCACTCACATCTCAGATTCGGTTGAAACCACTCAACCAATCTCACTGGAGCGCAAACTCTTAGAGTATTCCAGTGTTCCAAACCACACGCGTGGTCGTGCCGGAGGTTTTCCCCTGGATTTTCCCCAGGCTACTCTCCAACCGCGCACTCCTATCGCTTTATTGGGCCCGGCCTATAAAGCCACAGTCAGGTTCAAAAAAAAAAAACCTACTCCAAGCTGCCCGAGCTCAGCGCGGGAGTACTCTGAATTCCTTTGGTTCAGGGTAGCCATTGCCAAAGTCATTCTGTCTGACAAGGGCGTGACATTCACACAACAAGTGTTCCATTGTCTCGTCATCCTTACCGCACATCCTACATTTTGTGTTGCCCGATAGTCCCATCTTAAGCAAGTCTTTTTTTAACCTGACTGTGGCTTTATAGGCCAACTAGCGATCCGCCCTGGCTTCGCACGGGTGGACTATTTAATGGATGTTATTATACATATACACCTTCCTCTTCAAACACTCTATCTATTAAAAAAACCGCATCAAAATCCGTTGCGTAGTTTTAAAGATTTAAGCATACATAGGGATATAAGGACAGAGAAAGTGACTTTGTTTAGACTATGTAGTGATAAAGCGATAGGAGTGCGCGGTTGGAAAGTGGCCTGGGGAAAATCCAGGGGAAAACCTCCGACACGACCACGCGTGTGGTTTGGAACACTGGAATACTCTAAGAGTTTGCGCTCCAGTGAGATTGGTACGAGACATTTGACTCCGAAGTAACCTGTAAACACCCCAGTTACTATCCAGAGGTGCTTTCTGCTGTATTTTCACATGTTCTTGGTCCAGCCCGGGTAAAAAATACATGACAAAGCGAGAAAAAATATTTGACGCACAAAGGCTCTCTCGTCAAA
This sequence comes from Epiblema foenella, assembly GCA_963556455.1. Classification (NCBI taxonomy): domain Eukaryota; kingdom Metazoa; phylum Arthropoda; class Insecta; order Lepidoptera; family Tortricidae; genus Epiblema; species Epiblema foenella. The sequence continues at coordinate 594,030 of OY747110.1, forward strand.
GTCTGAGGGCTTACTCCGAACTTCGTATCGTGCCGTCCCTTTCACTCATAGGGTGTATAACACAAGAGTGAAAGAGTGTATAATACGAAGTCTTGATTTTGAAGTTCTGAGTACAAGGCCTGGTGGCAAACGCACCGTCCGGTTTAAGAAAGCGGCATTCGAGGTATGGTTCTTGACTGTTTCGTCCTAAATTAGAAGCTTGTAAAAATGAAATATGTACAGAATAATAAAGTTCGTATCTCTGTCACATAATAACTGTTTGCACAGTATAAAAATAGTTTATAAATGTCAGCAAAGGAGAATAATTCGTTTTCTCTCGGAAAGCTTTTATGTGCGTCTCCGTTTACCTTGGACTTTGGTCGAGTATTGAATGAAGCATATCTACCCATGCTGTGCATACAAGTGAATATACAAGATAAACCACGCAGATTTTGAGAGGTAGGGCACAGCAAAATGTCATCTTGCTCGAATTTGGAACAGCCCAACTGGGGAAGTATCTCCGCCTTGCAGAATACCACAGCCATAACATTATTTACAATTCAAGTATGTAGTGTTGTGTTCCTGGAGGTGAGCAAGGTTGCCAGAGCTCCCGAGGATGCACTGTGTTGAGAGCGAGGGACCTAAATGTGTTCCTTCTGCTGTCAACACAGTACATCCTCAAATCTTATTAAGGATCGGCGACGCGCACATGACTCCTTTGGTATTGCGGGCGTCTATAGGCTGCGGTGGCCGCTTACCATCAGGTGGACCGTACGGTAGCCACAATCGCAATAGGTTTTTTTGCCACCGGCAAAAAAACCTATTGCGATTGTTATTTGGTTAATATGATACTAACCATAACTAAATTGATGGACGTAAGCCTAAAATATTAGCAAACATTGCCATTGAACTTTCAAAATAATCAAAATTTACAAACATAGAATTCCTGCAACTCATTTGAATCACCCTATAGTATAGTTTGATAAGTATGAGCCACGGGCTTGAAATAAACGTTAATTTAATTTAATTTAATTTAATAAGTATGTTCCAAGTTCAAAAATGACTGGACAGAGTGGGCAAGTACATTACCATATTGAATATACATGCGTTTTTTGGAAACAAAACAAATAAAAATAATAAGTGTATGTAAAAAACCTGTCACTCTGTTACTTAATCAGGTATCAAGTCATAAGAATATGTTAGTTTTGAATTATTTAGCATACATTGGGGGGCGTCCATAAACTACGTGAGGTGTTTTTTTTTAATTTTCTGTAGGTGAGAGGTCGTGAGATTTTATTTAACCCCCTCCCCCAACCCCCAATCTCACGTGAGATTTTTTAAAATGTGGGTTTCTTACGTAATCGCGTTGGATTTTTATTGTAAAAAGAAAAAAAAATGGCTTCGTGCTTTTATTTACGACTAGTTAAAGACTAGTAATCAATATTGCTGAGAGTTAACGTCGAAGTATGAATGAAATTATTCTCTTTCGAACGAATTAGTGAATAATCTTAATCGTATTACGATTACGCTTAAGATTAAATCTTATAAGCGTGTACAATCTGGATTAGATGGACCAAAATAGTATAATATTTTTTTGTTTCAATCAGAAAAAAAATTGCGTGATATTTGCAGAGAACCCCCCTCTCTCCAACGTAAGATTAGATGAGATTTGACTCGACCCCCTCCCCCTTTAAACATCTCACGTAATTTATGGACGCCCCCTTGGATTCTAATAGGCCGTTGTATACAGGGTGAAATAATTTTGACAGTTCAGACTATCACAGTAGATTTCTAGACGGAAAATAAAAATGCGCGTTTTTTCTTTCAGTATCTTTCTGTACGAAAATATTGAGACACAGCAGCTGAAAGATATTCTAATAAACTATGCATTCGTGGATACCGTGGTAGCACGCTGTGTGGAATGTGGCAATAACGCTCGCCGAAACAAACTTACGCGTCGAAAAACCTATTTTTAACGAAAGCTAGTAAAAAAAAAACCTATGTTACAAATTTTCCTTCATACTCTCTGACCAATATCCGCACCATTTGACACTACTCCCGATTCGTAAACATTGCTGTGTGTAAAGTTCGCGATCGTTGCGAGAGATGCAACACGAAAGTGTACTACCGGTGCGACTAATTGCAATTTTTATTGGTCCATAACAAGGTCTGACAATCCGGATCGTGATTGACACCGCAATACGTCACTGTCGAGACACACTCACACTTACGTCCGCATACGATCGATAGGCTGATGCTGGCTAATGACGTAAGATCGTGTCCCCCACACTAATAACCGATGTACCGGATTACCCAATATAGCACATATAGTCCCTATTCGTCCCGGTACCGCTGCACACCGGGTAGAGTCCGTCCGACCCAAGTCGGGCCTAGCTGAGTTTCTTGCTGGACTCTTCTCAGCTAGGCTAGGTTTAGTGAACCAGCGACTAAACTCCCAGTAACTCGATTCCACTCACACCTCAGATTCGGTTAAAACCGCTCAACCAATCTCACTGGAGCGCAAACTCTTAAGAGTATTCCAGTGTTCCAAACCACACGCGTGGTCGTGCCGGAGGTTTTCCCTTGGATTTTGCCCAGGCTACTCTCCAACCGCGCACTCCTATCGCTTTATTGGGCCCGGCCTATAAAGCCACAGTCAGGTTAAAAAAAAAAACCGGATTAGGTACCATACCTGGCGTAGTATATTATTGTATCATGCATTGGTCGCGAGAAGATACCTCCCCTCACACCGCTAACCCCGAGCGTCAATCGACTCCCGATTATCAACACGTTACTAACTATTTACTGCGACAGCACAGTAAGCCGCCGTCTCCCGGCAAAAAATCTAAAACAACAGCATTCTTTTATAAGGAGCCCTGGGATCCCAGGGACTGGTAGACGACGGTTTGTGGAAATATAACCTATGTTTTTTTTCAGAAATGGAGTTTTATTGATACCTAATGCCTGGGAAAAAATAACGGTCAATAATATTTCACCCTGTATACATCATTACTATTTTAGCAAGAACTGTTTGATAATAATGTTCAGTTTTTATTATGTCTATCAGATAATGGCTTAATGTGTGTAACGCACGCGTAACCTGTATACATAACACTAAAGGGCAACAAAAAATTATAAACATAATTAAGTTAAAGTAGGTATTGTTCAAGAATAATCAAATGCACATCATTAAATAATAATTTGTTCACTTACATTATAAAATACTTAAAAGGTAATTAACTTGCAGGAGATATTATTAAAGATAATGACTTGTGGGGACCTTTTGCATCTCCAAATTGACCATGATGTTAAAATAAATTAAATTATAAGTGTTAAAAATAAATAAAATGTATTATTCTTTTTGCATTTCAATGTAATTAAATTATATGTGCCCAGGTAATGTGTCATAATGTTACTATGTATACTTTGTCATTTAACAGTATGACTGTAAATCTATTTATACAACTTTTTTTTTTGGACAATCTTACACAAATCAGCCTAGTCCCAAACTAAGCAAAGCTTGTACTATGGGTACCAAGTGACGATATACATACTTATATAGATAAATAGATACATAGAAAACATCCAAGACTCACCGACCGGGATTCGAACCCGGGACCTCCAGCTTCAAAGGCAGGGTCACTACCAACTAGGCTAAAGCGGTCGTCAACTAGTGTCTTTGACATGTAAAAAAGCCATTGAGGCCTACTTACAGAATAAATATTAGAATTTTTGCAAAAACCGGTGCAAGTGCGAGTCGGACTCGCGCACGAAGGGTTCCGTGCCATTATCTATAAAAACAAAAAAAACAAGTTTGTTGTATGGGAGCCCACTTAAATATTTATTTTATTCCGTTTTTCAGTATTTGTTGATCTATATCAACAACGGCAACAGAAACAGGTCATCTGTGAAAATTTCCACTATCTAACTATCACGGTTCATGAGATACAGCCTGGTGACAGACGGACGGACAGTGAAGTTCTGGTAATAGGGTCCTATATATATATCACTACATAGTATAAAACAAAATCGCTTTCTCTGTCCCTATAGGGTTCGAATCCCGGTCAGGGCAAATATTTGCGTGATGAGCACGAATATTTGTTTCTGAGTCTTGGATGGAAAACTATGTATTTAAGTATTTATATCTATTAAATATATCGTCGTCTAGTACCCATAACACAAGCCTTCTTGAGCTTACTGTGGGGCTAGTTCCATTTGTGTAAGATTGTCCTCTAATATTTATTTTGTTATATCCCTATGTATGCTTAAATCTTTAAAACTACGCAACGGATTTTGATGCGGTTTTTTTTTAATAGATAATGATTGAAGAGGAAGGTTTATATGTATAATACATGCATCAGAATTGTACTCGTGCGAAGCCGGGGCGGGTCGCTAGTATAAATATATATATATATATCAATTCATTCATGTGTAATAACTAAACAAATTGTAGGTATTGATGGCTATAGACTACTGTATGTTTAGTTACAAGACTTATAAGGACAAAGTTGAATGGCATTGCAACATTGCAACACGTAATCCCAGCATTTCCAGTCGCATTATACGAGTAAACAAGTCGGTTTATACATCGGTATACCCCTGATTGCGTAGGTAGCAACTGAAAGCTAGTTACCTACGCTTAATTCCTATTCCTGGCCATAATAATGTACACACATAGCATGTACGTTAACGCCATGTTACTTTGTATAACACTTGGAAGCCAATGCAAATACAGTGGGTAGCACGCCGCAAATAGAAATCGTAATTTCACAGGAACATTTTCTTGAATATCACTTATAGCGAGCATGCTTAATGTCTTATATTCGTTTTATATCGATCTGAATTTATTTATAAATAATGAGACTTACCGGTAATTTACAGCGACACGGGAAACTACTTATTACAGTAATTCGGATACACAATGCAATGAGATTATGAGACCCTGCTCGCTAAATGTGCATGTCTCGAAGCCGTAAGAACAAAACTGTTACGATTTTTAGCTAACTGTACAAGTAGTTATATCGTTAAATTAAGGAGTAAGCCACGTGTGATAAAGTCAATAGATAAACACAAATGAGACGATTAAATTAATAAAGAATTCCGAAAATACTACTCGACACGCGCCGAGTGCGTGATAATCCACTCCCGCTCCCGGTGACCGGTGAAGAAACCAAAGAGTGAAAGAGTGCAAACAAAATGTAAATATTTGAAGTTGTCGAATGCAGTCGATAATAATTTACGCTCTAATTGGCTTAGAAGTACGAAATAACTCGAATTAACTACACACGATTGGTTTAAACGCCTCCGTTAACGACAATCTGTCCTATGTGATTGGCTATAATAGGCTATCAAGGCCATCTTTCTTTCTTTTAATGTCACATCCTACGTTCAACATACTCCGTTTCAACGTAATTATTTAGATATATTATACTAATAGTTATCTGAGGACAATAAGGAGCAAATATTTACTTATTGTTATTGCGGTAATAATTCAATGATATTGAGGAAACATTTAAAATATGCAATAAAATGTCGATAAGCGCTCCAGAAGTATTCGCTTATTTGTGTAAGGCGGCCCGGAAATGATCAATATAACTTGTCAATACTACCTGCTCGTCAATGAATGAATATCGATCGTTGTCACCGCGTTTAAGCAAGCCATTGTCAATATCGTTTACATACTTGAAGCCCTTGAAGGACACTGGGGCGCTACCGCGACACCAAACGAAGTTTTCTCTCTCTGTCGCACTTGCAAGTTTGCATATAAGTGAGACAGAGAAGGAAAACTTCGTTTGCTGTTCGCGGTAGCGCCCCTGATGCTAGTTTTGATCGATGGAGACGGACATGTCGGACGGATGGGACAGGTACGGTATTGCCGGGCCACCTCAATCGTTTTGTCATTTATTTCTCTTTTAATATTCTTGTACAGATTTGATGCCATTATAATTGAGTGATTTTGATTTTATGAACTTTATGTTGAAGGAAAGTGAGGTTAGAAATTTTGACACTAGACATGGGTAACTCCGGAGTGATATATAAAAAAGATATATATCGCTCCGCCCGCCCGAATCACTCTTCATATCCTTCAAAATCCGAGTATATCAGTATATCTGTATATCCGTACAACTCCCTCGCTCCCGGTATCGTTTGCTTTGCAATAGCGACATCACATCGCACCAGGTAGGTACTTACTCATATTTAAAAAAAAAATTATAAATCAATACCTATTTATTGTATTGAACTAATTACTAATCTCAATGCTTCGTACAGTTAAATACCTACTAAAATAAAATATCTACCAGCGTAGATACACTACAAATCAATCTATAGCTCTTAGTGAATTACTGATCTACTTGATAGATTCATTCGAATCAATCTCGATCCGTAATTCACGACGTAAAATTGAGCGGTGAGCGGCCGAGCGAGTCGCGTTGCGTGGCGAGAGCTAGAGAGCTACAGAGCTACTGATCGACGGATGCATACGGATATAAAGATATAGAAGAGTGATATATATCCCGGGAGCTGAAAGATATGTTTCACTCTTTTCTTTAAAGTGACACATTTTGCCCATGTCTATTTGACACATTGACGTTTGTTTGAAGTGCCATGGACGTGCCGATTAAGCCCATAAAACGCACTTCAATGTAGCTATCAATAACGTAGTAGATTTCTTGACGGTAGCATTGATCGTAGCCGGGCCGACTTGGAACGCTCGAACGTAAAAATAAACTGTATACTCAACATACTCAATCACTTCAACTGTCAATGTCATTGTCATGTGGCAACGAAAACAACGTGTTGGTGTACTGAAATAATTCAGCCTTAAACTGAACCAATTCATTGCTTGTAATGCCTAATGCCTAATATAAACACACAATAATCATGAATGAAAACGATGGGAAGGAATTTGCTGATATAGGTGTAAAGAAATGGTTGATCAAACAACTATTCAACCTCGGTATGTTCTAGATTTATTTTCCTTACTATTTAGAATTTAATGTTGTAATTTGTTATGGAAAACGTTAATATGTGACCTTGAAATTCTTATAATTAGGCTATTGTGATTTTTTCAGGGATAAAAACCCCAACACCCATTCAAAAAGGTTGCATTAAGCAAATATTAGAAGGCAATGATTGTATTGGCGCGGCTAAGACTGGCTCGGGCAAAACATTTGCGTTCGCGCTGCCGATCCTGCAGAGTTTGGCTGAGGACCCTTATGGGATATTTGCCTTAGTATTGACACCTACACATGAATTGGCATATCAGGTAAAAATGTGATATTGTAAAAATAAATAAAAAATGTGAAGGATGTGATGTAAAATTTAAGATGAAATGTGCTCAGAACTGTGTGTGTGGGTGTGGGGGCTGGAACTTAACTGTTGTTAAGATAATGACACATATTATTCATGAATTTACAGGAGGTGTTTAAATAATTATGTTGTATTAGAAAAACTTGAAAGTTCCAGCAACTTTTCACTACAGTCTAACAGTAAAATGATATTAGTTGACCATAGTTATGATAGAAACAAACAACAAAAGAAATTTTGTTCCTTGTAGTCTGTGGTCACTTTCTGGAAAACTGTTTAGTTACACGTACTAGTTAACTAGCTTCGTGTGACAGTTATTTTAGTTCACATGCTATAGTTTTTAAGCCACGGGGGTGGCAGAATAACAGCGTCTGTAGACAAGAGTCTCTAGTGGTCTCTTGGTACAGACACAAGCTGAGCCACCTACCCTTTCAATTGTTTTTGTATACTTTGTTTTTTGTACCTGTCTTGGTTACCTGTAAATGTATACAATCATTGAATAAACATATTATTATTATTATCTAACTAGTACTAACCTGTAGTGTTTAAAATATGATAACCACAGATAGCAGACCAGTTCAGTATACTTGGGCAGCCCCTCTCCCTCCGAGTGTGCATTGTCACTGGAGGGTCGGACCAGCTGGAGGAGTCCCTGAAGCTAGCCAAGAGGCCCCACATTGTGGTGGCCATGCCAGGCCGCCTGGCAGATCATATCACTGGCTGCGACACATTCTCTTTGAAAAAAATCAAGTACTTGGTATTGGATGAAGCTGACAGGTATGTTGTAGTCTGTCCTCTCCGGGCGAAAAAAATTAACAATAGCATTCTTTTGTCATGATCCCCGGGATCCCAGTTACTGGTAGGCGACGGGTTAATGTTGGAAGATAACTCACAGCACTCGCATCTTTACATGAATTAGAAGAGAAGGCAAAATCATAGAAGATCACAAAAAGGTAGCAGAATGCAAAAACAGCAAAAAACCTGAGTAACAACACTCTGTGCTCTCATTATACAGATGAAGAATAGTTAAAACAATACACACACACAGTGAAATATAAAAACAATATCAACATATTCATTGTTTATTCAATTTGTAATGAGTGGAATGCCTGTACAAAGAAATAAAAGTTTACCTTATGTTATCTTACCCTCACAATGAATGAATCATAAACATCAGATTCTTTATTTTTATTTTTGAACCTGACTATGGCTTTATAGGCCGAGCCCAATAAAGCGATAGGAGTGCGCGGTTAGAGAGTAGCCTGGGGAAAATCCAGGGGAAAACCTCCGACACGACCACCCGTGTGGTTTGGAACACTGGAATACTCAAGAGTTTGCGCTCCAGTGAGATTGGTTGAGCGGTTTCAACCGAATCTGAGGTGTGAGTGGAATCAAGCTACTGGGATATTTGAGAATCATCTTTCTCCTAAGCAGTTGCATCCTGAATAATGCCCGCGGTCCGCTATTCATATTAAGTTATCTCCCAGGCCCGGAGATCTCCAGGCACATAACAAAATGTCTTTGTTTGTTTTTTTTCGCCGGGCGACAACTGGTTAAAGCATAATATTGTAAAATTCTAAACGAACCCTTTTACAGAAATTTACATACTAAGATGACACTGACTTGCCTTTGTACTTGAATCTTGTGTGACATGATTAACCTGATATTACTTGCTAACATCTTTGCTTGATGAATAATGAAAATTGAATGATCATTTACATTAGAATTACGATTTGAAACGGGATATTTACCATGTATATTTGTATTTTTGAGTTCCCGATATTTCGGCACTGTTGCAAGCGCCATTATCAAGGATTAACTGACGTGCTGCGAGTTTTAGTTGTGGTCTACCCACATACCATAGCGATCTCTTCCTGGTTCGGTAATATCGGGAACTCAAAAATACAAATATACATGGTAAATATCCCGTTTCAAATCGTAATTCTAAAATTGAATGAATATAATCTCACTCTTATTTTTATACAAACGCCTTAAGGGAGCCGTACAGCGACATCTACCAGAAGACTCATGCTTCATTAACGGCACTAACGTCTCAAATCATATTGGTGCCTAAATTTTTCAATTATTCCTTCATTCTAAATCTCACTTTTAGCTTATGTATTATGGCAAGAACTGATGGCTGCTTTGAAAGAACAGGAAAGGGCTGACTGACTGACTGTTGACTTTAGTAGTTTTATGATAATGAGAAAAGTGTGTTTTAATTGAGAATAAGTCTTGTTTACGATCAGTATGTAAATTACCGACAAGAGAATCATGTAAAACACACTTCATTGAGCACAAAATATTGACTTTACCATGCCTATATATTTATGAAACAGCAGTATACATTAAAACCAATATGCATCAATTTTCTGTTTATAAAAGTACTCGCTGATGTGACAAATTGTATACGAAGTCAATGAAAACAGCTTTTCTTACTAAAAGTGTTTTCGGGATAGCACCAAAAATTTACAATAAATTGCCGGAGAAATATAACCATATTAGAGGGATTGATAGAATTTAAAAAAAGTATATTTGTATTTCTAGTTAAAAAAGCTTACTATTCACTAAGGGAATACTTGACAGATGAAGAATTGTAACTGTTTAAGCATGCCCCATCTTGACTCAAAATATTTGGATGCCTTATGGCAAAACATAGAGAGACAGTAATATTAATAATTCTAAGATCTATGTACCTATGTTTACAAATAAATGTTTTTGACTTTGACTTTGACTTTGTAAATGTCTCATGCATGATAATGAGCAGTGAAACTTTTATTATTGCAGGTTATTTAGTGAATCATTCTCAGATGATCTGGAGACAATATTCCATTCATTGCCAGCGAAAAGACAGAATTTACTCTTCTCAGCCACTATTTCTGATGAAGTCAGGGACTCGAAAATACTTCCCCTGAACAAAGATGTAAGTTACAGTGTGGATTAGAAAAAAAAATAACATTTAAAAAATGTGATATGAGTACAGTGGAATCCGGATAAAGCGACAGTCAAGGGACCGGTGATATTACGTCGCACTAACAGAACGTCGCACAAAACGGACTGATTTACTTTGAAAATGTTCGGTATGAAATCTAACATGTGGTGATTTCGAAGTCGTTAAAAGCGGTAAAATGTTATATGCGAAATCGTTATAAGCGGATTCTACTGTAGTAACAATCCATATATTTTCTTTAAAAAAAAAGAACTGCATATTACCAATAAAGTTGACAGTGACTTCTAATAGTCATTTTATCATTGTCACTGTATATGGTATTCTCTGTATTAAAAAATAGTTCGCCAAATACAGGGCTAATTAGGTGAGTAGGTAAGGGCACGCATTACCTGTCATTTTCTAGCTTTAAAATAATATATTCCCTTCTGAAAGGCCGGCAACGCACTTGCGACTCCTCTGGTGTTGCAGGTGTTTATGGGCGATGGTAATTGCTTAACATCAGGCGATCTGTCTGCTCGTTTTGCCCCCTATAATATAAAAAATATATATATTTTTAATTCATTCTTCCTTCCTCTTTACTGGATAGTTCAGTGCCTTTACTATGAGTTTCCATGACCGTACTTGCTAGTGACTGCGTAAAAAATTGTATGGGCAAAAGTACAGTAGTAATGCGCCTCTGGCGGTTATGCAATAGAACTAAGAATCGGCATACTAAATCGTTTACGCAGTCGCTAGCGAGTATGGTCATGCAAACTCATGGTAAAGGCACTGAATAGGAATATGTCTGTGGATATTTCAATCAATAGTCTTTAATATTTACCAAATCTCAATTCCTGCTCCCCCCTTCCCCAGAAGCTCCTAATCTGGAAGGAGACGGACCCCCAACTGACTGTGTCGACGCTGGACCAACGCTACGCGGTCTGTCCCGCTTACGCGCGCGACGTGTACCTCGTGCAGGCGCTCCGCAAGTACCGCGAGACCAGGCCCAGCGCCCACGTGCTCGTCTTCACTGACACCAAGAAGTAAGTCACCCATACTGGAGGCCTGTAAATATTAGGGTTTGCTCCCGGGAAATACCGGAACCGAAAATACCGGGATTTCCCGGAATTTTTAGACCAGCGAAGAACCGGGACTGCAAAATTGAAATCCCGGTACTTTTGGGATTTTCGGGAAATCCTTTTTTGCTCTATATTTTCTCAAATCTAGTTAAATTACACAAAACAGCCGTTAAACATAGAGAAGAAAAGTGCAATTCAAAGAAAACTATGTATTCCTCACGATTGAAACCAGTTCCGAGTCAGTGTCAGGTAAGGATAACCGAATTTCAGCGGCTATTTAACTAAAATAGGTTTAATGAACGTTTATGCATAAGGCGGTTTATATATTTAGTAACTAACTGTAGGTAGGCAAAGGCATTGACATTCCTAACATTAGTGCGGTCCCGAAAGTACCGAAAATACCGGGAAATCCCGGTTCCATTACTAGCTGGTACCGAAAATCCCGGTTCTTGAAAACAGTACCGGTTCTGTAATCCCTAGTAAATATGTCAGGTCAAACATTGACCAATATACGACCCGTGGGCAAAACCACCGAAGAAACACACGCGGACAAAATCTTCTGGTCCCGCGACGTCGACTCGCTAAAACTCGGAAGTCACTCGGTGTCATTGGTGTCAAGATATATAACACCCTTCCGACTGCAATAGTTAACTAAAAATCTTACTAGTTGACCTAGCATGTTACAGCATAGATGAATTTATTCTAAGGAAAACGGATTAGTTCCTTTAATGTAGCAATAGCAATAATGATTATGTTATTTAATGAAATTGAATGTAAACAATATTATTATGCTAAATTGACTTGTAAAATGTATTTATTTTGACTTGTAAAAGTGCCCTAATTATGTAGGCTGGGAGTCGGAGGATCGAGAGAAACCAAGAATTGCGAACTTAATTCCTTTAATGACGGAATTACAAGGAATAAAATAAATGAATACAACAAATTATGATTAATTAAAACTGAGAGGTGTGCCTAATGGTCGATGTGAGAACCAAGAGTGACCAGTCATTCCGTATTTCGGGCAACGGGGCGGCGATGTTGCAATATGCTGAGTCGGTGTCCCCTGGGTGGCTGCTTGGGCGGTCGCTTGTTACGCAAGGATATAACAGGTGTCACCTGGGTGGCTGCTTGGGCGGTCGCTGGTTATGCAAGGATATAACACCCTTGAGGCCTATTTGCAGAATAAATGTTTTGATTTTGATTTTATACTTTTACCAATAAAATTATCTGAATCTGAATCTTTTCCCCCTATATTCAATACTAGCTATACTATTTTGCTCGCGACTTCGTCTGCATAGAACTCGTTCGATAGAATTCAATTGCTATTTTTTCATATCAGGCGCTTAAGTAGTCATCGCTCTTCTATACAAACTTCTACCCCCTTAAGTGATGATTTTCGGGAAAAAAGTAATCTATGTCCGTCACTGGGACTAAAACTATCTTCACGGTTTGACGCTTTATGCCAGAAATGCAGAACGCCAGATTCGTAGCATGCCACAGCGATACTAAGTTTCATCTTCACAGACAAAGAGTTTATAATATTAGTATGGATTCTATCTCACAGTGTCCACATGCAAATATTCGCTAAGCAAGATTTGTACCATGTCGCTTTATGGCTTTATGGTAATGTTTAAATGCTGTATTTCCGTCGGTTAAAAGCGCCAAAGTACCAAAATCTACGTTAGACTGTCCACAAAAATTGTAGTTAATCTTAGTCTAGTAAGGTTTACTAGTTGCCAGTAGAGCTTGTCTTGGTTCTCGATTCTTAAAGAGCTTTTTTCTATATTTTTAATACAAACGCCTTAAATATAGTTTACGTTAGCAGCGGTACTGCTTAATACGAAGGAACGGTTGATGAATTTGGGACTGGGCAGCGATTGCACCTATAGCTCAGTTGGCTAGAGCGACTGGCCGCGAGTGCCGGGAGGTCGCAGGTTCGAATCCTGCTCGGTGCCTAAATTCAATTTTTCCTTTATTCTAAATTTGAGCTTTTTTCTGTCCAATACTGTATTTCCATCGGGTAAAAGCGCCAAAGCCTCAAGTTTTATAAAGGGTCGGCAACGCGTACGTGGTTCCTTTGGAGTTGCGGGGTCTATAGGCTGCGATGGCCGCTTAGCATCAGGTGGACCGTAAGCTTGTTTGCCACCGGCGTTTTATAAAGAAAAAAAAGTACCAAAATCTACGTTAGACCGTACACAAAAATTGTAGTTAATCTTAGTCTAGTAAAGTTTACTAGTTGCCAGTAGAGCTTGTCTTGGTGCTCGATTCATAAAGATCTTTTTTGTTTCTGTTTTTATTGAGATTTCTCTTGGTAAAATGCAAGTGAAATTCACTATAATTTCAAGAGATTTGAATTTAGAAATGCGTTTGTAATCACTACATAGTATAAAACAAAGTCGCTTTCTCTGTCCCTAGATCCCTATGTATGCTTAAATCTTTAAAACTACGTAACGGATTTTAATGCGGTTTTTTTAAATAGATATAGTGATTGAAGAGGAAGGTTTATATGTATAAGATCCATTAAATAGTGCACCCGTGCGAAGCCGGGGCGGGTCGCTAGTAAGATATATACCAGTTCTGTGATGAGATTTGTAAAAGTGCTGTTTTTTTTGCAGAGAATGTCAAGTACTGTCTATGATGCTAAATGCCATCGGGATGGACAATGTGTGCCTCCACGGATTCATGCGGCAGAAGGTATATACATCCGTTTTATTCATCTTTATTATCTTTTGTATTTATTATATGTTTAGTTGTTATATTCATTCATTCATTCTCTACCAATCGACTTGTTTCACTTTGTCTGTATGTCTGTCTGTCACATCGCTAAATATCTCAAGAACTACTATCGGTTTGAAATTGGAATACTCGTAGTTATAAAGAAGGCTTACCTACATACATAGAACATGACTTTTTTAATGACATAAAAATGACAGATAATAGGTGGTTCAAAATTTGAAAGTCTAGTCTAGTTGTGTGTTGAGTGGGGTGTCATATGAAAGGGCCTGGGATGCACATTCTGAAACAATTTTTTTTTACGTTGAGTCATTTTTGTTTTATGAGGGAAAATGTAAAAAAAATACCGCCCCCCCCCCTTATCTCCGAAGTTTACCGAGGAAAAAATATAAAATTAAATTATTACATAACATTGATATCAATGTATGTTTTACATTACAGGAAAAATATAACTGTAGCTCTATCTAGTTCTTCTTTTTTTGTATCCTCAAAAAACATTTCTATACTAAGTTTGTAATTTAATCACCTTTGCATGTATTTTTGTTTTATAAATTCCTACGAGATTATTAAAGTACCTTCTTTCAAATAAAAAAAAATTGAAATCGGTTTACGTGATAAAGAATTATCCCTGAAAAACTACTATACATACAAAGTTATTCAGCCGGTCAAATTTGTAACCAAAGTCGCCGATAGATGGCGCTGTACCCATAGCGTCCAATTTCCACACCAAGTTGTTGAGATTTTCCTGATTTAATAGGGTTGGAACCGGTACAGTAGTACCCAACTGATATGGCTTACCGATGTACCTGCGCAGAAGATGAATTTTTAAAGCGCGGGAAATGCTATTGACCAATCGGCACGCTCCACGCACCGCGCTGCTTGTTCCTGTACCGCTATTGGTCCGCAGCCGCCGCCATGTTAGCGCGTGCCGCGTGGCATGTTAGTCAGCCGCCATACTTCTGATCGAGTGCACGCGCATTATGAACAGTGTATTATAAACCTTATAGTAGTGATCTAAGGTTAATTGTAAGTTTTAAGCATTCTTTCGTTAATCTTCGGAGCGATACTTTATTTTCTGTGCGAACGAAGATTCACGACGCGCCTTATCAGTTGGGTACTACTGTACACATCTGTATACGGAACCCTCGGTGCGCGAGTCCGACTTGCACTTGACCGGTTTTTTTTAACTGATAAGGACTTAAGTTGGTCTCGTTTGTTCTCAAGGAACGAGTATCGGCCCTCGCTCAGTTCAGGAGCAACCTGAAGTGCACACTCGTGGCGACTAATGTCGCGGCCAGGGGTCTCGACATACCGACCGTGGACCTGGTCGTCAACCACAAGCTACCGCTGGAGCCCAACGAGTATATACATAGGTCAGTTTACAGACAGCGAGGGAGAGTTATTCATTTATCACTTCTTGATTCTTTTTCGATTTGTATGAATCAGTCTTTTTAAATTACAGGTACTTACTAATATTTTGGCACCAATATTTGTACTTTACTATTAATTTTACTTTTTTATTCGTCTGCATCAAGTACACATTAAACTTAATCATATAAATTATGATTTTATCCTCACAAAATCAGATTATTGCTTAACCACACTCATGTCTTCCCCTCTGCGGTCTTATTATACATGTAGCGATTTGTATCTATGACTAGGACGTAATACATTAGTTTCACATTTAATGTATTATATTTATTTCTCACTTTTATAATCTGGAAAGAAGAATAACGATATTATAAGCCCAGATCTAAAATGCGGCAAAACTACCATTTAAAACGTTACAAAACTTAATGCCAACAGGATAATCACGTATTTTTCGAACTCGTGTCATAGAATATAAGCAAATAGTTTATTAATTTGTTAAATATTTTACAACTCGTAGTAAATATGCAAAAAAATTTAAGATAATCGTCATCACCATACATATAGAATCATAACCGTCCGTTGCTTGAAAACCGGTGATGACGGGTATGGTGCTGACTATTTGCTAACTTTTTAAAGATTATTCTAGAACGCTAAGTATTATAGCAAAGACACTGCCAACCCAACATCTTCAATTGTAGTTACTATTCCTTAGGTAATTAGTTTCAATATCATGTACTTACTTTTAACGGCTCCTGGATGGTTATGACGCAATTCAAGTCTAATCATTTCTTCTAGAAACACTTTCCTGTTTTTTTTCTGTTCAAAGGGTGCATACTTAAGTTTCTACTCACTTTTGCTATTAAATCCGAACTGAGGGAGAGGGAGGGCATATCCACGCTGTGTTTCGCTACGTGTACACAAAAATACCTCGACTTTGATATTACGCAGACGGTGTTGACGAATATTGGTACTAAATTTTTATATATTTTTATTTGTACTTATTTGTTGAAGGAAGAATTTAATATGTGTTTATATGTATAAAGACAACGTGGGATAACTTTAACTAATATAAATATCGGTATCGTACGTTGTGAAACTTGTGAATGCGATATTTTTGACTACAAATATAAAGGTTTGGATTTTTTTGCAAAACGATGATGATTTTTAACACATAAACCATTTTCTTACAAGAAAGTTGTTTATTTATTGGTGATTTTGATTGAAGCACTATTAATATATAAGTACTAGCCAATGACTAACAGAGTTTCTATTCTTGAAACATGATAGTTTTTTTTATAATGACCGAAACGTAACTTAACGCCGGATTTTGAAATCCACCCATGTGTCACACGGTAGCAAAATTATTTCAGTCTTGGGCGTAAACACTCTACAATAGAATCCGCACCACCCTCAGGATTCTATTGTAGGATCTTTCGTTTCGCTCAGAATTCAATATACCGCCCTCGCCGTAAATATATCATTTTGCTCCCTTGAGACACAATCTACTATTACATCTGTTACAGGGTGGGGCGCACGGCGCGCGCCGGGCGCTCGGGGCTGGCGATATCCCTGATCACGCCGTACGACCTGCTGCGGCTGGGCGAGATCGAGGCGCACATCAACACCAGGCTCACAGAGTTCAAGATCGACGGTAACTTTAACTAATGGGCCATTCTACTTTTTCATGTACATACTTTTTAAGACACTTTTTTTTTAATGCAGATTTTGGAATACTTGGCCCTCACTTCATATTTTTGTATTGTTATTTAGAAAGAGGTTTAATTGCAGTATCGCTTCCGATAGTTTTCGTAATTAACGAACCACAGCCAATATCCATAAATCGAGTAACTCAGTGGTCCTTGGATGTCTCACCATTTGTATGAAAAAATGGTTTTTACCACGGTGTTACCCACCTTTTATAGGAATATGTTAATATGTAAGTATTTTTATCTACAAAGTCTTTTTATTAGGTTCAGGTACTATTTCAAAATCCTATTTTTGTACACTAATTCAATGCATTTCATAGATTTTTTTTGTAACAGAAAACTGGTCATGAAAAAGTAGAATGACCCTATTCCGTTTTGGATTGCCTTGTTTCAGGGACCGCGAAAGCACTGCGACGGGGCAGGCTATTTTTATACGACTTTGGCAAACCACCATAATACGTAAATTTACACTAACGTGAGACATATTTACACTTAATTAGAGAACGGTTGGAACTCACTTGGAAAGTCACTATTTGCGACATGTTTCGGACTACAATAGGGATATTGACTCAAAATTTATTAGAATCCTAATTATTATTCAAATGAAAGAAGATATAAAACTATGCCAAATGGTGAAAATCCCATTAAAATATCTCAAAAAATAACGAAGATACAACCGTTAGAACGTTTTTAATTAGAGAGAGAAAGCGCTACAAATCAGTGACGTCACTGACCTAAAGCGCCATAGTAAATGACGATCGTTTAATACAGAGGTGCGTTTTGCGAAAAAGGGACAGAACATAAAACTTAAAACTTTGAAGACTTATAACTATATAATTATTTATTCTTTTGATTTACTTTTTTCGCCATTTGATTGAGAATTTCGAGAAAATTTGAAGTTATTGATTTTCTTATTTGGTGTCAACATCCCTATTGGAGCCCTTCATCAGGTTGAGTGTTATCAAGGCAACCGACCGCGCACTGCCCTCCGACGCGCGCGAAGCTCGCGGGCGGAGGCGGGCGGGGGCGGCGGCGGGGGCGGGGCGGCGCAGTCCTGTGTTAAAGTTGACTGCTCCAACAAATTGTTCAAATCGACCGACGGCAGGCACACTGAACTAACTATGTCCACACGTTCATCGTTACACAATTGTAGTCCAGGAATAACAGGCTTCCACGCTGGCGGCAAAACCCAGCCCTTGCCTCTATTAAAATTAGGGCGTCGTCCAATTTCAATAGCCTCGCGGATCTTGCGTGGCACAAAACTTTTTCACCATAATACGTCTTGTCTGTCTGCTTTTAAACCTAGCTATTATTCAACCGTAAGTTATTAACGTAAGACAATTTTGAAATCTAAACATTGCCATATGAAAATTGTCCATATTAGCTCGACTGGTTATGAATTTAATGTTACATTGAATATTTTATTTAAAAATATGCAAGTATGATTGAAATAATCATAAGATGAATTTATTACATACAATTAATTGGGTTATTTTTATATGAATTATTGAATACAATTTTGATTCAAGAAAAAGGATTAAAAACGTTTTAGTTTTTAAACGATTCTGAACAAGACTTAGAACTCTAAGGGTCGGTTGCACCAACATACGATCACTGTCAGTACGGCAGCTGTCATTCCATAGAAACTTGTCAAACTTTCCATACAATCAGATTTCAACGAATACCGCTTACGATTAAAAATTATAACGAGAAATATTCTCATATTGACTTGTTTTTCATTCCTTCAGTAAAGAAATTTGTTTCTGCAATTAATTAAATCAATCAATTAATAATTAATAATAAATGTAATAAAAGTTAATTAATTCATATGTTAACATAATACTAATAGAACAGTGATACCTGCTTCATAGAAATTACTAAAGTTTTGTAAGGTCAATTTTGTGCATGGTACTTTATATTCTACTTAAATCAACTATTTTTTAATTGAATTGTATAAACAAGTCTTGTCTGAGCAACCATAATGATATAAGCTCATTAGTGGAAACTGGTTTGGCTTTTGTATAATTTTAAATGTAAGTATTTTGCATGAATTATTTTACGCTGTTTGTTTCCCATTATCAATAAATAAATAAATTACAGACGATTTGGTGCAACCCACCCTTAGAAGTCGAAATTATCGAAATACAGTCAGTGATGAACACTCTAAACAAACTTCTGGTCTGTCCTTCTATCTCACTTGCTATTAAAATTTATAATGCCGCAATAAGCAGTTTCACCAAAACTCTAACCCCCTTATTCATAAACGTCTGTCAAACCTATATTAGTTAACTGGCCGCTTAAGTTCGTTTGTCCTTATCTGTCACTTTGACATTGACGTTTGTTAGAATGGGACAAAGAACTTATTAGTTAGCAGAGGTTTGTTAAGTTTTATGAATACGGAGGTAAGACTGTTCCACAAACTCATGGACTGTATCTTCCTGTATAAATTAGATTGAGGTAAATAAACCTCAATATATTTACTTTGAGCGAATTAGTAAGCTGAAGTGGCAGTGGGCAGGTCACATAAGTCGCAGAACCGATGGCCGTTGGGGCAGACTGGTTCTTGAGTGGAGACCGCGTGTCGGCAAACGTAGTGTAGGACGCCCTGTAACTAGGTGGGGCGATGATATTCGTAAGGCAGTGGGCAGGGATTGGAGGAGAAGAGCTGAAGACCGAGCTCAGTGGCGTGCCATGGGAGAGGCCTATGTCCAGCAGTGGACTGACACAGGCTGATGATGATGATGATATTTACTTTGACAGATGACGAAGCCGTGAAGGTGTTCACGACGGTGAGCGTGACGCGGCGCGAGCAGGAGGCGCAGCTGGACAACGAGGAGTTCGAGGAGCGCAAGCGCGGCTACCGCGTCAAGCGGTGGATCCAGGCGGGCGTGGACCCGGACGCCATGGAGGCCGGGTCAGTAGTCTGCGCTGTCATGACAGTGTCCCAGGGTGAAGGCAGTGTTCCACTGTCACGTCAAGTGTTCAATACAATAAAATAATTTATTGATAACATCATAGTTACAAGTCAAATATTTACATAGTTACAAGTTAAATATAAATCTGTCGTGAAACAAACACTTATTTCAAAAGCATATTATAAGATAAACGATTACATCATGGATAGGGATGTTTGGCAGTGATAGCGTCCCGCACAAGTAATCTAACACAGAAATATTTTGTCCTTAATATTAAAAAATAGTATGTATGTTTATACTGTAGCATTTGAATTTTGTACTATTTTTACTGTTATTTTATAGTGTTATTAAGGCTGTGGTCTTCTGCAAGGCGTAGGTACTTCCCCCATTGGGCTGCTCCAAATCCGAGCAAGATGACTTTTTGCTGTGCCCTACCTCTTATTTTTATTCTCTTTATTGGTAATCAATTACAGGTCAGGTTTTCCAGTTAAATTTCATAACATTAAATAACACGAAATAACACGTTCAAATTAAATAACATTAATACAGGGATAAGCTCGCCTTTGTACATAATATGTCAACTGTTCTTGTAATTTATGTTATGTTTTACTCATGTACAATAAAGAATTTTACATACATACATAATTAACACTAAATTCACATTACATTAAGAGAGAGAAGTATATAATAATATTAAGTATAAAATATGTATGTCAAAATTGTCATTAATTTGTTCATATTATAATGACTGAGGTTCTTAGATGGTGTGGTAATGAAAAACTGAGCGAGTACCATAAGGAAGTTATTATATTTCTAAACGTTAAAGATTAATTAATCTAGCAAAACCAAAACAAAGGCCGGAGTATTCCCAGCGTAAGTCCACGAAAACAAATGGACACAAAATACAAAAGGAATGAAATATATACTATTATTATTATTTTTACAAATTAACGAAGTTAAAGCAACTTTCAACTAAACAAAATAGAAAATAAAAACATAAAATAAAAACAAAAAGATGTTCTTGAATGAGATTGGAACTCGGGTCACGGAAGAGCTCGTCCACACAACGCCCCTACTCGGCCGCTGGGCCAAGCAGACACTACTCGATGGTGCGAAAATTATGATCGGTATCCGGCACCATACATCGATCGACTTTTTGAAACTGATTTATTTGGGAGTTCTTGACTCCCTAACCAAAAGGGCGTGTCTTAAAAGCCCGTGTCTCAGTAGCGCTTGTGCATGTATGCCAACAATGAACTAGTAAAATTTCTCAATAATTTGACCACTAGTATCACAACTACAATTAAAATCAAAATTTTATTCCTCGGACACAGTGAGATTCACTTGACCGCACGGATTTTTTCACGCCACCCTCAATCTACCAAAATATGAAACTATGTGTCAACGGATATAGACATTTCATACGATTTTAAAGACCAGGTGTGACATCTATGCCGCAAGGGTGGAATTACTCATTGCAATATCCCCTCACCTCGTAAGAATCCGACCCGGATTCATATCATGCGTTTCAGATCAGATGAGTGCCATTTTCCCAAGTTCTTGCCCCTTAGACTCACTAACCTATAGACGTCAGTCGACAACTTCTCAGCAATTATGGCTTTCTCAAACTTCGGGGACAATTTTGCCATGAATCCTTTCGCAGCATTAGATAGGAACTTGGTGCGCTTCCAAACCATGTCCCCCTCCCGATATTCACAAGTACGACGACGTTTGTTGTATTGCTTACAGTATTCCTCATATGCACTTTTTAGTCTATCCTTGATGTCACTGTAGATTTCATTTCTTAACTTTACTACAGTCTCGTAACTCTCTCTATTGTATTTTAGTGGAGCCTCCTTTTGGAAATGCCCACACTTGTTTCCCTGAATCGATGTTTCTCGCCCAAAAAATAGATAAGAAGGAGTCTTACCTGTTACCTCGTGAACCGAAGTTCTTATGGCATGAGCAATATGATGAATGTACTTGTCCCATTCGTTGTGATTATCCCTCACGTAGCAGGAGATAGCTATGCCAATAACCTTGTTAACGCGTTCGGTTGGGTTCGATTGTGGATGATAATAGGGCGTGTACCACAAGTCTATGTCATAGTTCTCAGCCATTTCCTTAAACTGGTTCGCTACAAACTGTTTGCCATTGTCACAAATGATCACAGCTGGTGGGCCATAAAGTAGTATTACTTGTTCTTCCAGGATCTTGACAATGTTGGACGTTTTACCTGTGCGTAGAGGGAATAGAAGAGAAAATTTGCTGAACCAACAGGACAGCACTAGTAACATTGTATTACCCTGTTTAGAGCGTGGAAACGGACCCATTAGATCTATAGAAACAATTTGAAATGGGCCAGTCACTTCTCTTTGTCGACCCATCATACCACTAGGAGGCAACTGTGAAGATTTATGGCTGGCACAAACTTCACATTTCCTAACATAATGTTTTACGTCACTAATGAGGGAGGGCCAGTAATAATGTTGCCTTACTCTATTGATGGTCTTTTTGACACCAAAATGACCTGATGATGGGTCATCGTGGCACTCTTTTAAAACATTGTTACGTAGCGATTCTGGCACTACTAATTTCCAGCTATATTTTTCTTCAGGAAACTGTTTTAACTTCAAATATTTCCAAAGTTGGTCCTGACTAAGCTGCCAGTCTTCAGAATGAGTCCCGGTTATTACCTTTTCTTCTTCTGCTTTGTACCAGTCATCTTTATTTTCGGGTCTGATATGCAAAACGTTTATGTCTTCTGCATCCATTGCTCTCGATAATGCGTCCGGAACAACATTTTGCTTACCTTTACGAAAAACAATCTCATAGTCAAACTGTTGGAGACGCATGGCCCACCTTGCTAACCGTCCATGTGGATCCTTGTTTTTATGCAGCCACTGCAAAGCACTATGGTCTGAAATTACTTTAAAGTGGCTTCCCTCAATGTATGGCCTAAAGTGTTCCACTGCGTGAAGGACGCTTAATAACTCTCTTTCCGACGCAGAATAATTACCCTCCCGATCAGTAAGCTTACGACTGGTATAGGCGACTGGCCGTTCAACTCCCTGAATCGTCTGTAATAAGACCGCTCCTGTCCCTTTATTCGACGCGTCACACTGCACGGAAAACTCATGGCTGAAGTCCGGTACGCTTAGAACGGGGGTTGAAGTCAGGGCTGTTTTCAGATTCGTAAACGCTTTCTCCGCGTCATCGTTCCAATCTATACGTTTTCCCTTTTTCCCACCCTTTGTGAGCTCGTGTAATGGCGCAGCCACCATGGCAAACTTCTCAACGAACCGCCTGTACCAACTAGCCATACCAATAAATCTTTTTAGTTCCGTAAATGTCGACGGCCTTGGATAGTTTAGTATAGCGCTCACTTTATCTGGGTCTGTCCTTAATCCTTCTTTGTCGACCAAATATCCCAGATACTTCAATGAGGATCGTGCGAACTCACATTTGTCGGTATTAACTGTCAACCCCGCTAACTTTAGTTGATCTATTACGTACTTTAACGAGGCAAGATGCTCATCAAAATTACTATTACAAATTACAATATCATCTAAGTAAGTAAATATTTTCCCCTCGTATTCGGGTGGAAATAACCTATCCATGAGCCGTTGCTGGGTTTGTGATGCATTGCACAATCCAAACGGCATAACCTTAAACTGAAAAAGCCCTTTTCCTGCTAGACCGAATGCCGTTTTTTCCTTACTAGACTCGTCTAACGGTATTTGCCAAAATGCTGAACGCAGATCTATAGTTGACAGGTAGCGAGCATTTCTTAGACTGTCTAGTATCACGGACACTCTCGGTAAAGGATATGAATCCTTTTTGGTAACTTTGTTTAGTTGCCTACTATCTAGGCATAGTCTATTTTGTCCCGATGCTTTTTTTACCAGCAGTACGGGGGAGCGCCAGGAACTATGAGATGGTTCAATGACGTCGTTGGCTAACATTTCTTCAATTTCGACTTCTAATTCTTTCATTATGGGGGGTGCAAAGGGATATTGCCTTTGGCACACTGGCAAATGACCTTGGGTGTCGATATGATGTTCGATTAAATTTGTCCTGCCAATACCCGTACCAAGCTCTTCGCGCATTTCTTTGATTATTAAATCTAAGGACGATCTTTGCACAGGTGTAAGCTCATCTCTAGAAATAACTGGGTTAGTCGTAGTGAACTCTGCAATGTGTTCGCTGTTTAATATGTCCGAATGATTGCCAGCGCAGTTGATTTCTAAACCAAACTGCTCGAAGAAGTTCATGCCAAGGATAATCTCGTGTTTTAGTTGTGCCATTACAAGAAATTTAATAACTCTGTATTTACCGAAGCATTCAATGGGTAGATAAACAACCGAGTCAACAGTGTGACGTGTACCATCAGCGGTAGAAAGACTCTGTTGAGGAATATTTTCCGCGTATATACCAAAAGACGACAACCGTCGGTGAAACCCCTCCGAAATAACCGAAGTAGTAGCACCCGAATCCAAGAGTCCTGAAAATAATTTTCCCAGAATTTTGAATGACACATAATAACGTTTGTCCAGAGACTTAGTATGGATCCTGTTGATTTCTCCTGACTCAAAAAAGGTGCGAACCACTTTCAGCCAGTCCTGCCAATCATTATCATTAAGATTCATTTCGGAAGTCCTTCGGCAGGTCTGCCTTCCGAATCGGCGTTTCCCGACTTGTTACAAGTGCATTTCTTTACCGTAGATCCAAATTTGCCGCATTTATAACAAAATAACCTTTGCTTCTCGGCAGGACATTCCCTGAAAACATGCCCCGTATTTCGACAATTCCAGCACCTTATGGAGGATGTGACTCTGATGCCAAGCGTGTTGCTATTTCTATCCACCACATTAATCTCTTTACCCCGAAACGCCAGGTCGGGTTCAATTACGCCACGACCCTGGCTTGGTTCCTGAAAATTCTCACAGCTGACGTTTGTCCGCTCAATAACTCGTAAGACTTCTAACAATTCTGACACTGTATTAAAGCGGTCCCTGCACACCGCCCTTTGAAAATCTGGTTGGATGTTTCTCAACAGAATAGCTAGCTTTTGCTGCTCTGATAATTTCGTAGGTAAGCGATTGAACATGTTCTGCATCACAGACATGTAAATCAAAACGTTTTCATACTTACTCTGAGTGCGCCTTTTAATCTCGTCTAATAACTCTTCCTCATAATATGGACTTTGGAATGAACTAATCAATAACTCGACTAACTCATCCCAGCTAGAGACTCTGCCACGGTTAGCTCGGAACCAAATCAGAGCGTCGTCCTCAAAAAGATCAATAGCGTAACGAAATAAATCGGTCTCTGTGGCGTTGCGCGCATCTTTTAGTTCCGTGACCCGTTCAAGGAACGCGTTGCTGCTTAATGTTCCTTTGCCATCAAACTTCACGCCCCAGTCCTTAAGAGGCACCAATTTTCTTTTGGTGACATCCAAATCCACTGTAGAGGTACGCTGTAGTTGCGAACGTCGCCCTTCACGGTCTTTAAATGGCAAGGGCTGAAGCGCCTCTGCGTGATCGTATCTTTTGTCCTGATCAGCCACCACTGGCGAAACCGAATACCCTACAACCGGATTAACATCAGGTTTCTCTAGTTCGGTTATCTTATTTTTCTCTAAATTATCTATTATACACGAGGCTTCAACACCCAGAGATCTATGCAAAACTTCCTTGTCCCTATCTGAAATGCTTTCATCATCTTCCTCTTCCACATTTTTTAATGTTTTCATGATGTCGATAGCCCCCCAAATTTCCTTCAAGATGGACGAGTGTCTCTCGATGTGTTCCTGCTCTGTAGGTATAACCAATTTTATGCGACCTAACAAATGAGTGAGGCGAGTAAAA
This sequence comes from Epiblema foenella, assembly GCA_963556455.1. Lineage (NCBI taxonomy): Eukaryota > Metazoa > Arthropoda > Insecta > Lepidoptera > Tortricidae > Epiblema > Epiblema foenella. The sequence continues at coordinate 619,920 of OY747110.1, forward strand.
ATCCGGCGAAAGTTGGACTGATCGGTCCCGTCTGTAATCTCACTAAGTGCAACCGAAAGTGAATTAAATTTAGACTCACAAGTGATTATTTCCGACAGGGGGTTGTCAATGCAGCTCTTAGGAATCTTAAACTCAATTGAACAGGCGCCACTTGATTCCCTCTTAAATATCTCCCTAAGAATTTTACGCATTGGGGCCACTGTTTCCACATCGTACACGCCTCTGCAAGCGAGTTCAAACATGAGCTCGTCCTTCAAAAGATAATTTACATCCATAATTGAGTACAATATTTCACAGCCAGAATAAAATTACACAACTATACCAAATCTCATTAATAAAACAATCATGAACAGTACACCTAGAAGGGCTACCTATATGCTAAACGTCCAAATGGCACATGCTCAACATTCACCAACCCTGTGGGCGCCAATATAATGACTGAGGTTCTTAGATGGTGTGGTAATGAAAAACTGAGCGAGTACCATAAGGAAGTTATTATATTTCTAAACGTTAAAGATTAATTAATCTAGCAAAACCAAAACAAAGGCCGGAGTATTCCCAGCGTAAGTCCACGAAAACAAATGGACACAAAATACAAAAGGAATGAAATATATACTATTATTATTATTTTTACAAATTAACGAAGTTAAAGCAACTTTCAACTAAACAAAATAGAAAATAAAAACATAAAATAAAAACAAAAAGATGTTCTTGAGTGAGATTGGAACTCGGGTCACGGAAGAGCTCGTCCACACAACGCCCCTACTCGGCCGCTGGGCCAAGCAGACACTACTCGATGGTGCGAAAATTATGATCGGTATCCGGCACCATACATCGATCGACTTTTTGAAACTGATTTATTTGGGAGTTCTTGACTCCCTAACCAAAAGGGCGTGTCTTAAAAGCCCGTGTCTCAGTAGCGCTTGTTCATGTATGCCAACAATGAACTAGTAAAATTTCTCAATAATTTGACCACTAGTATCACAACTACAATTAAAATCAAAATTTTATTCCTCGGACACAGTGAGATTCACTTGACCGCACGGATTTTTTCACGCCACCCTCAATCTACCAAAATATGAAACTATGTGTCAACGGATATAGACATTTCATACGATTTTAAAGACCAGGTGTGACATCTATGCCGCAAGGGTGGAATTACTCATTGCAATATGTCAAAAGTTAAGAATAATATACATGTTACACATCTCTAGGCGTATCTAACTCAATGAATTCCTTATGGCTATAGAAGGCTTGCTCGACTAGCCAACTTTTCAATTTTGTTTTAAATATATATTTATTTTGCGCTACAACAATTTCATTCGGGAGATGATTGTACACTTGTGGACCCATGACGTGTATATCTAAACTCGTAATTTAAATAATAGTACATTACTTACCAAGGGCGGTAAAACAAAGAATGTCTCAGATCGCAGGTATTTGACGCCCGAGCCGAAGGCAAGGGCGATAATTATGCGATCTGAGGCTTTCTTTTTTACTCAAAACTCAAAATCATTTATTTGTAAACATAGGTATAAGGCTGGTAAAAATAAACTTAAATTAGGTATCACTATGTTTTGCCATTTAGGCATACAAATATTTTATGTAAGAATGGAGCATGCAAATAGTATTGTTTAAAAATAGCAATTAATGGGTTTAAAGAATGCGTCACGATACACCTACAATTCAAAATCCGTAAAGTGTTCCTTCAGTGAATAGTACGCTTTTCCGACTAAAAGTGTATACAGGCTTTTTTTGAAATCTACCAAATCTTGTGTTTTGGATAGATTCTTCGGTAATTTGTTATATATTTTAGGCGCCATTCCAAAAATGATTCGCCATTCTTAATTACCGCCCGAGGTAAGTACAAAATTTTATGTCACCCCCTGGCCAGGAAGTGGGATTTTCCGCGCGCGGAGCGTGCGGTAATTGCCACTTTATGGCCAGGTGTGACAAAAATGTCCTTTATGTCCACAGATTAGAGGAAATGCGTCGTAAACGAGTGAAAGCCGCCAAAAAAGCCAAGTTAGCCAAAATGAAGCAACTACAATCCCAGATGAAGAACGACACAGAAGACAGACTCCAGGAGCCGGGAGACATCGACGCCAGCATAAAGGAGAGGTTGAAGAAGGTCAACAGGAGCCTGATGAAGAAGGACGATAGGTTCAAGGACGTTATAGGGAAGATCAGCAAGATTAAGCGGAAAGCGGAGAAGGTGAACACACAGAAGGAGCCGGGGAAGAAAAAGAAGAAAAAAGTTGATAAATAAATGTTTTCTTGTACATAAATAATGCAGTTTGATTTCTTGCGCAAATTAAGTCATTGATTTTAACCCTATTCCAGGCCTATTCATCGACCACATACATGTCAAACGAATTTCAATCTTAATTCTGGGGTTTAAGGTTAAAATAAGAATACATTTTCTTAAAAAGTGACTCGTCTTAGAATGAATCACCAAAACGTAACTATTTTTAAAACGTATTTTGTTTTTTCGTTCTTTTCCAGGCCTATTCATCAACCACATACATGTTAATCGAATTTCAATATTAATTCTGGGGTTTAAGGTTAAAATTAGATTACATTTTCTTAAAAAGTGACTCGTCTTAGAATGAGCACCAACACGTAACTATTTTTATCTACACCCATACAGTAAATCCTCTTTTATGTGCTCAAAAAGTGTTGGTAAGGACTAACTTTACAATACCGCGCCGGTCCGGGGCGGAGATGGCCATAACAGCATCATGGCCATAACGGTATCGTTATGGCCATCTCCGCCCGTTACGATACAGGCTCGTGCTCAAAAAGACTTCAACGAGCTCACGAACTCGAACTCCTGCACTTTCAACGCAATGGTGCCTCAACAATGAAAGAGGATTTAATGTATGGATGTAGATAAAGTAGTGTATACAACTGTATATAATTAGGCCTTAAAACACTCGTGTTTTCAGACCTCTCATTATGTATCAGTTGTATAAACTACTATTAAAAAGGTATTTTGTTTTTGTAAGTTTTCAAGACTTGTGCGGCCTGAAAAGGGGTTGTTTCTCATTCCAAAATTTAACATTTTCTTAATTTGTCCTTACCGGCCCCGGATTGTTAACGACTCGTGCGAGCAGCGAGATTATTTCTGATTTTAACTATTTTAACAGTTAGGGATCCAGGTAGGCTAGCACAACTTGCTGCCAAGTCGTATCTCGCGCGACTCAGCGATTCCTGTCTCACTCGAACTGTGCGAATTGGAAAGAGGAGGGTAGATTTATCTCTATTCGCGTCGCGTCGCGTCGCAGCGGCAGTTATGCTAGCCCCGCTGGTATAGACTAAACTGGAGTCAACAATACGTTTAAATTGCACTCTGATTTCCTTAACTTTCACTTAACGTTCGGACCGGTAAAGACATCAATTAACTTTAACGATGAGAATCACTCGGTTAAATGTAGTGTGTATTTAGGTAACATATTAAATAGCAGTCATTCCAGTTATTTGATTTATTTCTAACCAATGTAGCAGAGGTAAATGAACCAGGGACCGCCGCATATCGGGTAGTTAGTACGACCCAGGTCGGGCTTAGCCGAGTTTCATGCTAGACCTCTCAGCTAGGCTAGGTTTAGTGAACCAGCGACAAAACTCCCAGTAGCTCGATTCCACTCACACCTCAGCTTCGGTTGAAACCGCTCAACCAATCTCACTTACCGGTTTAGCCTAGTGGGTAGTGCACCTGCCTGTGAAGCTGACGGTCCTGGGTTTGAATCCCGGTCAGGGCAAATATTTGTGTGATGAGCATGAATATTTGTTTCTGAGTCTTAGATGTTTTCTATGTATTTAAGTATTTATATCTATTAAATATATCGTCGTCTAGTACCCATAACACAAGCCTTATTGAGCTTACTGTGGGGCTAGTTCGATTTGTGTAAGATTGTCCTCTAATATTTATTTATTTTATTTATTTATTTACTGGAGCGCAAACTCTTGAGTATTCCAGTATTCCAAACCACCCGCGTGGTCGTGTCGGAGGTTTCCCCTGGATTGTCCCCAGGCTACTCTCCAACCGCGCACTCCTATCGCTTTATTAGGCCCGGTAAAGCCAGTCGAGTTCAATAAAAAAAAGAATAGGGTTCGTTTAGTCGCTATATTGAAACAAGAGTTACAAGCAATATATGATTTCAAGTTCACATGGTCATTTACATTAGAATTACGATAATTGACGCTTGTAATTCTAGAGTTACAAGCGTCAATTCATGGTCCCACCGCCGGCGAGCAACGAGTACTCTCATAGTAATTCTACTCGTTTTCTCGCTCAAGCGAGTAGAATTACTATGAGGTCACTCGCTACTCGCCGGCGGTGGGACCAGTGCCTAACACTCCCAGATGATATATATACCTATATATATATCGCCGCCTTGGGTTTTTGAGACCGATCATACTGGATACCTAATTACGGGCGTCGCTTATCATGCTGCTGCCACTGATAAGGCCAGTCAGGGGGGCTTGCAGCACTGCATTATCGTATCCCTATACCTGTGTCGAGGAACAAACGAAACTTGGGTGACTTTTATCATACTATAAAACGGATTTTTTTTTTGCTAGCGCCGCCAGGTTTTTGCATTGAATCATCGCCATTTCCTGTGCCCCCATAAATGACGTAAGGTGTCTTCGGGTAATTCCGAAAATAACAGATTCCTGTCTAACTAAGTGATTTTGTTGCACTATCAACCATCAACAAATATTTAACATTTCTTTTTGATAGTGATGATGATGAGATGCAATAAAATCGCTTAGTTAGACTGGAATTTGTTATTTTCGGAATTAGCCGACATTCGAAGTTACCCGAAGACACCTTATCTTATTATGTATATATCATCTGGGAGTCTTATCGAACTAGGTTCAGTGTCGTCGGCTCTTCTATTACGAGGTGACAGCATAGCCGATCGCGTGAGGAACAAAAACAAAAGAACGCGTTCACAGCGCGTACGAACGAGATGCCATGATGATGAAAGTTTCCAAGCATCACCTACCTACCGACTATCGTATACGTATTGCTTTATGGAAATACGTTGAACTGTATTAGAATTACGATTTGAAACGGGATATTTACCATGTATTTATGAGTTCCCGATATTTCGGCACTGTTGCAAGCGCCATTATCAAGCATTAACTGACGTGCTGCGAGTTTTAGTTGTGGTCTACCCACACACCATAGCGATCTACCCTCTTCCTGGTTCGCTTTTTTCGCACAGTGTCACCGTCACTACCACCATCCGCCTTGTTGTTGTTGTTGTTGTACGTTGAACTGGTAAATAAAACGCCAATATATAAGTAGTTAATAATTTATTTATACATTGTAAAATCACAAATAAACAGCAATATTCAATTAAGCTTTGCACCGACGGCAAATAATTTGGCACTTCAGCTGATAAGCCTTGGATTCGAATGCCACAAAATCAACTCCGTGTTATTTACAATTTTTGAATCATATTAAAAATAAATTGTTGTATAATGTCAATAAAAGTCTATAATCATATACTTCTAGAATTTAGGACTTTGAAATTGTTCATAGTCAAACTTCGCTCATGGCTTCAGGATAAATGTTTTATAGAATTAAGGATTTTTTTGACATGACCACAAATTTAACATAACTAGAAATAATTTACACTGTTTTTTTTTTCTTATGTAGAATGACATTATTATATAAATTAATTTTCTTTAAAATTATACATATAAATTTGCATGCCATTGTAATGGTAAATTGTGCAGTTCTATATTTAATGAATGTATATTTTGTCATCTGTTATGTACCATAATTCTAGCAAATAAAATTTTGACTTTGACTATAATTTCATTTACAATTCTGGTACTGTAAATAAAATAAATTGAGCAAAATTGTTTGTCGATGCTCGAAATTAATTTAATAAGTAGAAAAAACGAAGTAATAATTTAAAAATTATAACAATAATTCTTCTATATCATTTTGTATAAATAAGAGTACTAATTTGGAATGTGAAAAAAAATTGATTTAAGATTCGATTTAATGTGAAATGTCTTAAATAGTAGAATTATTGTTGGATCATCTCTTCTAAATACAAATAAAAGGCAATTTAATTTGTATGCTAAGTAAATATACAGGCAAGCACTCACTGAATATATGGTTATTTAAGATAAACTAAATTGGAAAAAAATTTAAAACTTCATTTCATGTTTTTACATCATCTCTATCGTGTTTTTAACATGGCTTGTGTACAACAGACAACTGCCATTTATCTGACATCCAAGCACAATATAACCTTAAGGGGATGCCTCGATTCGGTTAGCCACGCCCCTCGTAAAGGAGCAACGCTTATGTCTTTCGCGCACGATAAAACGGGATGAAACACTTAAAGAATGGTTTTTTTAGACAAATGTCGATAAATATCTGACTGTGTTCAGTTTTATAATATTTCCTCTTGACAGGGTTCAGATGAGGTAAAATACCATCATTTTAACTTAATTGTGCCCTTTGATAATGCGTTGTTTTAGTAGGCTGAGTAAAAAAAGGAAAATATAGACAACTTTGGATTTTTTTTCTATCGAGAAAATTTTAAGAAATCATGTTTCGGCTATTGTCAGAAACACAGTCATATAGTCAAGAATAATATATCTGAAAATCAATCCTTATTGTGTCCTCTTCTAGGCAGAACAGCGTTTCAAAGAACACGATATTTCTCGTTGCCTTAAAACGTCAAACATGACATAATTTGTACTTGGATGACAGCTGTCACCGTGCCCAAGCTATGTTAAAGGCACTATAGTAATGTATCACCCTCAGTGAACATTGGTCTATAAATGCGTATTATTCAAGATAAATATGTGACTTACAAAACTTGAAAGCAATATGTAACGTTATGTAATGAATATATTAGCACCGCCCGCGTGCTCGTGTCGGAGGTTTCCCCTGGATTTTCCCCCGGCCACTCACCATTATAGATCAAGCAAAGAGAAGATCAATGTAATGTCGTATCAGGAGCTCAAAGCCTTGGCGGAGAATCGAACAGCGATACTCCACCGACAAGAGCTAGTCTAGGCTATTAAATATATGTGATAACCCATATTGAAAGGGACCTTATGGCGGCCGGCACTTACGCCTTTATTGCCGCTGTTCCAATACAATAGTGAATAGGTGCAACGTAAGCGCATGCCGCCATAAGGTCCCTTTCGATGTGGATTATCACATATGATGATGACTCTCCAACCGCGCACTCCTATCGTTTTATTGGGCCCGGCCTATAAAGCCACAGTCTCTCAAAAAAAAAGCAAGGATTTTAGCGGAGTGTAGTAATTACATTGATTATAATGCGCTATTGTACGGTAAGCCAAGAAATTGATCCACCGTTTTCGATCCTAATATTAGTAAGTTTTGAAAGGTCCTTGAAAAATTTCTTGACAGTAAATTTGTTTTATAGATTAACCCTTTGTTCCTACTTATAGTTTTTTAAGTTTTACTTCGCTTTAGTTAAAATTAACATAATTGTAGTTAACACTATGTCAAATAACGAACCTCCAGGTCTATTGTTTATTCTTGTGTAGGTACATTCCATGTACTGAAAATTTGGATATTTTTATGTGACTGTTTGTGTTCTAAATAAATTAAAAAAAGGGTAAACTGCTGATAGAAATAACATGTACTGTACCTAGCTTTCTACAGTTTCATACAATAAATTTTCTGTTTCCGTCGAAAAGGCTTTCGGAAACCGGGTAGCCGCCGGGTTTGAAAACTTTTTTTCTATCAAAATTTGGCAGAATTTTCATTTTGACTAATGGCTCCCTGGGTAGCCACCGGACATTGAAACGTTTAGCACCACCCATGGGCCTATACCACAAAACTTGACAAACATACAATTTGACATTTTTGACAACTTTTTGTATAGAAAATCGTACAATTTTGTCAAATTGTACGCTTGTAAAATTTTGTGGTATAGACCCGTGGGTGGTGCTAAACGGTGCAAGAAAAACTCCATACGATAAAATAAAAAGAAAGAAAGAAAGGCTTCAAAAGCGGTAGACCAGTTCCTTGGCTGTCTGTACTAAAGTACAGTGATCAAAAAAAAACCAGTACAATGAATGCTTGTTCGCGTTAGTTTCGAGAATACAAGTGACATCTTATTCTGGTATAACTACCATTAAGCCATTTTGCCATTTGGCATTAAGCCCGCCATTTGTACAATTTGTGTATTTTGTGCAATAAAGTTTAAATAAATAAATAAACTACGATAGAGAAGTGAAAATGAAGCTATGATGATATCCAGCCCGATTATATCTATTTATAGGAAACAGTCCAGTCAATTGTAACGACTAGTGCCTCCGATACAGAGGCGCTCCGAACTTCGTATTGTGTCGTCCCTTTCACTCATATAGTGAATACACGAGAGTGAAAGGGACGGCACGATACGAAGTTCGGATTTCGAAGATGCTGTTTTTATATTCTAATTATAAAACTCCCGTAAGTTTCAAACACATATAATAAACAGGTCACTCACGTGTTCAAGGTCTATAGCTCGACATGTTTCGGACCAATACGCGTCTCGCACCATATTTCAATATGTTTTCATATTTGACTAGTGTCCGTTTCTAGTAACAGCAAGCGCGATTATAATTATATATTTTTTAGGACATGTTACTTTTTTGACTAAAATATTGATTGCTTGTAGAGGCTTATTTAGATATCTTATAAATATTGCAGATTAACTGATCACTCCCCTGTATTATTAACGCTTTTTATAATATTCTTATACAGCATAATAACTAGAGATGCGCCGAATATTGGTTTGATCGAATACGAACATTCGGCTGAATTATTCGCTTCAACGTAATTCCTTCATGTATTGTTGTAAAACAGACTAATTGAATGGTAAAATTTTTGTTAATTATCAAAGCGAAATATTGACAAAAAATAAGTTAAATCACTGTTAATAATGGGTCAAGTATTAATTTCACGAAGCAGTAACTATAATACACTCTTGTAACTTGTAACAAAACCCTCTCAAATTTGTTCGGTAAATATTCGGCAGCTGTTCGTGTTTGCAAGGACTAGTAACTTCGTACTAGTGTTCAGTGGAATTGGCATGATGAGAGACTTCGCTCTGTTCTCATTTGATTTTATTTTTAGACTGACGCTCAGAGACCGTATACATGTCTGAGGATATTTATTTATTAGATTTTATTATTTTCATATTGACACTTATAGATATACCTCAAAATATTTTATTATGATTAGTGTACCTACTTTATTACCTTTTATCTTGAGGCTTAGAGACCTTATACATCTCTAACAAATCTCGATTGTTATTAGTTTCTTAGTCTTATTTTTGACATGTAACACTACATTTAATTAACGATACTTTGATTATTGTATTATTTTTATTTGATGTAGATAGATTTTGACTTGTAAAAGTGCCCTTGAGGCCTATTTGCAGGATAAATGTTTTGATTTTGATTTTTGATTCGGCCGAATACCGAACATTCAAAAACATGCCGAATATCGAATAATAACCTAATATTCGGTGCATCCCTAATAATAAATCTAATATTCTTATTTGATAACTTCTGTTTTCAACATGGATTTGACCATCGATTCTCATCGACCGCGTCCAACCGCGAGCATTCTTCTAAGTACAAAGAAATTTGAACTGTATACATGGTAGTTACGTTTTAAACTTCAATGGAAACCCGCATCCGCTTCGAGGCGTCGGTCGCTGACGTGCAATGGGACGTCCATTCAAATATGAAATGTAACTACTTTGTTACAGAGCTCAAATTTCTTTGTCTTAGTATAATGCTCTCCGATTCTGCGCGATCGATGAGAAACGTACATTATAGTTGATAATAAATACGCAGTATAAATAGCATTGATGAAGGAAAAGCTATGCGATTAAAACAATACTTAATAATGACACTGGACCGGTAAGGACAGATTATTTAGAATTTTTAAAATTTTTGTTTTTTTTTTTAAATTATTTAGAAAGTACCAGCTCTGAACGATACTAAGTTAGGTTTCAATACTATTATTGACGTAGCAGTCCCAGAGAAAAGTGTGTAATTTAATATATAAATTCATTCATTTCCTTATTTGATCCATAAATTGTACTGTATAATAATCAAGCAATTGCTCTATATAAGAATCTAGGGTATTGTTAATTCCCGGGAATTTTACATTTTTAAGTTCCGACTGTAAACTTCTTACAAAATCGATGGTCAGATGACTAATAAGCTACATATATATGCTTGCTTATGCTTAATAATCAATATATTCATAGTATATGCATCAAGCTATACCGTCCAATGTCACAACATTGGCACGACATCGTCAAGACATGGCCACGACGTCGTAACGACACCGTCACGATGTCGTGACGACACCGTCACGATGTCGTAACGACAGCGTCACGATGTCGTAAAGACACCGTCACGATGTCGTAACGATACCGCCACGACGTCGTAACGACATTGTCACGACATCACCATGACATCGTAATCACATCGTCACGACACCGTCACGAGGTCGTAACGACACCGCCACGACGTCGTGACGACCTATTCCGACATCTGGAGGAGGGAGTTGATGGTGGCGTCCTTGTTCCCGTTGTTGGCTTCGAGCACGGACTTGATCACCTCCTTGTCCATGCTGGGGAACATCTCTTCTATCTGTAACGAAGAAGTACAACATTGGAAAAAAACACTGTTCTAAGAAACTCGGTTACTGTTGTCTCCTCGCTGACGGGACCGAATAACAAAGAAAAGTTGATTGACCCACATAACTAATACTTACTGGGTGCAAGATGAAATAAATGATTTGAATTTAAAAATATGATACAGAAAATCTGTGGATAAGTAAGGGGGCGTCCATAAATTACGTGAGGTGTTTTTTGTTTCTGTAATGGTGAGATGTCTGAGATTTTATTCAACCCCCTCCCCCATCCCCCAATCTCACGTGAGATTTTTTTAAATGTGGGTTTCTTAAAAAGAAAAAAAAAAGCTTCGTGCTTTTATTTACGACTAGTTAAGACTAGGAATCAATATTGCTGAGAGTGAACGTCGAAGTATGAATGAAATTATTCTCTTTCGAACGAATTAGTGAATAATCTTAATCGTATTACGATTACGCTTGAGATTAAATCTTATAAGCGTGTACAATCTGGATTAAATGGCCCAAAATAGTATAATTTTTTTTTGTTTCAATCAGAAAAAAAATTGCGTGATATTTGCCGAGAACCCCCCTCTCTCCAACGTAAGATTAGATGAGATTTGACTCGACCCCCTCCCCCCCTTAAACATCTCACGTAATTTATGGACGCCCCCTAATATGTTCCTATAAAGAATAATATGTGATAATCCACATTGAAAGGGACCTTATGGCGGCAGGCGCTTACGTTGCACCTATTCACTATTGTATTGGAACAGCGGCAATAAAGGCGTAAGTGCCGGCCGCCATAAGGTCCCTTTCAATATGGATTATCACATATACAGGGTTGGATATACACAGGAAAGGGAGACATTAATATAATGACAATGCATTGTCAATACATCTATGACAATATTGTGTATGTACACAAAAATATTGTAAATATTTAGGCAGAACTGTGACATACATAATATTAATACTAGAAACAAATATAAGCTTGCGGTACCCTCCACTCGGCTCCAGAAAATAAGAAAATCATTCATGTGTAATTGTGTAAAGTTTATAATAAACTACCTACAAACGTGACTAATTTATCTATTAATAAATTCAAGACTTATGTAAAGCGTAAACTCATATCGAAAGCATATTACAGCACAAAAGACTACATGAATGATAAAACACCGTGGGTGTAATTGTGGTTGAAATACTAATTATATTTTAATAATTATGACATTACATCTTAATGACTATTTTCATAACATCTTAATGACTATTTACATTAGATGTTGACGTTAAATTTTCCTCTTGACATTCAGATTTTATTCTAGAAACTGTCTAGATTATATTATTTTTTATGTTTTTATTTTACCTATTGACGATCCTTTTGTGAATTTATTATACTCTCTTTTGACATACATTACAGTAATTAGCCTAGTGTGTAGTGCACCTGCCTGTGAAGCTGACGGTCCTGGGTTCGAATCCCGGTCAGGGCAAATATTTGTGTGATGAGCATGAATATTTGTTTCTGAGTCTCGGATGTTTTCTATGTATTTAAGTATCTATTTATCTATATAAGTATGTATATCGTCACTTGGTACCCATAGTACAAGCTTTGCTTAGTTTGGGACTAGGTTGATTTGTGTAAGATTGTCCTAAAATATTTATATATTTATTTATATATACTTATAGGTAAATATATACTTAAATACATAAAAAACATCCAAGACTCAGAAACAAATATTCGTGTTCATCACACAAATAAATGCCCTGACCGGGATTCGAACCCGGGACCTCCAGCTTCGTAGGCAGGGTCACTACCAACTAGGCTAGGGCGGTCGTCATAAGAGTAAAGTCGAAAAGCGGACCTTCGGTTGATATGATGATTATGATAGACGACCGGTTTAGCCTAGTGGGTGGTGCACCTGCCTGTGAAGCTGACGGTCCTGGGTTCGAATCCCGGTCAGGGCAAATATTTGTGTGATGAGCATGAACATTTGTTTCCGAGTCTTGGATGTTTTCTATGTATTTAAGTATTTATATCTATTAAATATATCGTCGTCTAGTACCCATAACACAAGCCTTCTTGAGCTTACTGTGGGGCTAGTTCGATTTGTGTAAGATTGTCCTCTAATATTTATTATTTATTAATATTTATTTATAATGTACCTGTTGTATCTGCTCCGGGGTGATGGGTGGTGGCTGGGGCACCCGTTGGGGCTGCGGCTGCGGGTGCTGCGGGTGCTGCGGGTGCTGCGGGTACACCGGCATGGCCGCGTAGCCCATACCCGTGCTCGGGACCACGAGCAGTGGAGGGAACGTGGCCACCGCCGCTGGGCCCACCTGCTTTTCAACATAGTACATTGTCTCTGCGTGATAGAATTAGGAATGAAGCTATCCGTAGCAGAACTGGGGTCACCGACATAGCCTTTAAAATTGCGAGACTTAAGTGGCAGTGGGCAGGGCACATTGCTCGCAGGACTGACGGTCGATGAGGCCAGAAACTGCGTGAGTGGCGTCCACGCACCGGAAGACGAGCTGTCGGTAGGCCTCCGACAAGGTGGAGTGATGACCTGGTGAAGGTCGCGGGAATCCGGTGGAAACGAACGGCACAGGACCGGTCTAAATGGCGAGCCTTGGGGGAGGCCTATGTTCAGCAGTGGACGTCTTTCGGCTGAAATGATGATGATGATGATGATGATGATGATGATGATGATGACATTGTCTCGAAGAAGCAACACGATATAATAATAATAATATAATAATAATAAAAATTAACGGCGAGGCCGGTATATTCAATCTGAGTGAAGCGAAGGATTCAAGTGTTTACGACCAAGGCAGAAATTTTTGCTACCGTGTGGTACATACTTCTTTCAACACCTATAAGGAAGTCGTTTTTTAAACCTGACTGTGGCTTTATAGGCCGGGCCCAATAAAGCGATAGGAGTGCGCGGTTGGAGAGTAACCTGGGGAAAATCCAGGGGAAACCTGTGACACGACCACGCAAGCGGTTTAAAACACTGGAATACTCTAAGAGTTTGCGCTCCAGTGAGATTGGTTGAGCGGATTCAACCACATTTGAGGTTTGAGTGGAATCGAGCTACTAGATGTTTTGTCACTGGTTCACTAAACCTTTTTTCTTTTTTTTTATACAACGGCGGTGGCAAACAAGCTTACGGTCCACCTGATGGTTAGCGGCCACCACAGCCTATAGACGCCCGCAACTCCAAACCCTTTATAAAATTTGAGGATGCACTGCGTACCTAGGAAAAGAGTCATTGCTTCCCTCAAATGAGGGATGAAAAGTACGACTCTAATCCAACATTCGAGGGCAACAATGACTTCTGAATTCCAGATGTGAAAATTATACTTTACATATCATACTATTTTAATATGGACTAAACTAACAAGTAGCTACTAAACTATTAGTAATTCATAAACGGGACTAAGGCTCGGTTTTATAAAGATCCGTTAGACATTATATCGGTTGGTTATGTCAAAAAATGTACTGAGTTACTGTTTGATCTGACATTTGGTCTAACCAATCTTTATAAGACCCGACCTTAATCAGATACAATTTAAATTTCTCCCGGCGAAAAAAAAGCATTCTTTTATCATGATCCCGGGGATCCCAGGGACCGGTAGACGACGGGTTTAAAAATAAATTATTGGTAGTAAAAGCAATTTCTCCAGGCAAAAAAAAAACATTCTTTTATTATGATCCCGGGGATCCCAGGGACCGGTAGACGACGGGTTTAAAAATAAATTATTGGTAGTAAAAGCAATTTCTCCAGGCAAAAAAAAAACACTCTTTTATTATGATCCCGGGGATCCCAGGGACCGGTAGACGAGGAGTTAAGTTGGTAGGAAAAGAACTTACGGAATAGCTGAGAACGAGGTTGATCATCCCCTCCACTCCGTCTCCCTGCTTGCCGTTCAGTGGGTACCAGTCCTCGTGCGTCTCGCCCTGCCAAACAAACAATATAACAGGTTCAAACAGATTTTAACTATGAAATTCCTCGAGTACACAATAAACTGATGCACAAATAGTGGTGTCATATGAAAGGACTTGAGTTGCACATTCTGAAACCATTTTTTTTTACGTTGAGTCATTTTTGTATTATCGAAAAAATACCGTTCCCCCCTCCTTATCCCCGAAGTTTACAAAAGGAAAAAATATGCAATTATTACATAACATTGAAATTAATGTATATTTTAAAGGAAAAATATAACTATAACTATATCTAGGATTTCGTTTTTTTATCACCAAAAAACATTTCTATACTAAGTTTTTAATTTAATCACCTTTGCATGTATTTTTGACGTGACAACGTCTTATAAATTGGTTTGCCGGGTGACACTTCAAGAAACTGCGTTACGCTCCGCTCACGTTATGCGCTCACAATGAGAGCGAGTGAGAGGCATGGTTAGCCCGCCTAAGAGCGAGAGAGACAGACATGCGGGCGGGATGTCGGTATACGGGCGAGCACTCAAAGTCGTTGTCACGTAAAACTTTCGCCCGTATACCGACTTTACAGGCAACCAATTTTGTTTTATAAATTCGTACCAGATTATGCTGAAAGTACCTTCTTTCAAATGAAGAAAAAAAATTGAAATCGGATTACGTGATAAAGAATTATCCTTGAAAAACCATATACCTACTAGGTTATTCAGTAGCTCAAATTTGTAACAAAAGTCGCCTATAGATGGCGCTGTGCCCATGGCGTTCAATTTCTACAGTCTAGACCATGTTGTTGAGATTGTCCTGAACGAATAGGGTTGGAACTGGTACATATCTCTGTACGGATACCTCGGTGCGCGAGTCCGACTCGCACTTGACCGTTTTTTTTAATATTACAATTACAACGGTCGTTTTCTCTCACGTTTCTTCATTTCTCTAGGATTTCAGCGGATAATACGAGTATTGTACTAAGTTCACTTATTGTAGTAGCTATAGCTAATCATGTTTTATCAAGCACGCTGCATAATTTCCCGATTCATTGTTTTCCTTGAAACCGCATAACGGATGACGCGCGACTTTTTTAATTTGAAAAAACGAAGTACAGTTGATCATATGTGATAATCCATATTGAAAGGGACCTAATGGCGGCCGGAACTTAGGCCTTTATTGACGCTGTTCATTGGAACAGCGGCAATAAAGGCTTGAAATTGTATTGACAATAGTGAATAGGTGCAACGTAAGCGCCTGCCGCCATAAGGTCCCTTTCGATGTGGATTATCACATGTAATAAGTTTGGGCTTACATTGAGAACTGCCTGCGGGATGGTGATGTGCGTCCACGCGATCAGCTCGTCCATGGTGAAGGAGCACTCGTCGAAGATCTCCAGGTACACAGAGTTCACGCCGGGGGGCAGCAGGCTGGGGACCAGCATTATCTTTATTTTATTATATGTTATGTGTGTATTGCCATTCACAACTGTCTACCCGAGGAATTAAGGATGTTGGATGGTAATTTGTTTAAATCTAAGTTAAATGGCTGGTTGTTAGATAAATGTTTTTATAGTGTTAGATGTTTTCTAGAGCAATATAAGATTGTTTAGTTATATACCTAGAACTTAGATATTGAATTAATTGTGATTATACTGTTATTATTATTTTCATTTGACATGTGCACATTAATTTTAATTAATAATAACCCATTACTAATTACTAACTATAGGTACCATTCTCTACGCCGATGTTGGCAGAATATGCTGAACTAACCCATTTACTAACCTATAATATTGCACCATATTCTTAGAAATAAATGATTGATTGATTGATCTTTCTGCTTTGCCTGGAGGTTGACTCGTAGAGAATGCCTCATCGCATTAAATCCGCCTTTTGTACGTTAAAATTTCTTTTTACGCCATAAAGATTAATAAATATTTATTTCTTAAACATGCAATGAAATATTGAGGTTATGTTCCTTATAAATAGGCTGCGAAGTGTCACGTTTCGGGTGCGGCTAGACGAGAGGCCTTTAAAGGAATTTCTTACAAAGTTGGAGCCCGAGGCCTGCAAGTTGCTCTTTTTTAATTTCCATCCCACATTTATTTGTGACACAGCATTAAGTAATTATTTGCTTTTTGGTTCGTCATGACATTCTGCCACTACGATTATTAAAAAAAATAAATTTAAACGATGTTTGCTATATTTTGCTGTTTTATTTATATAAAATCGACATGAACGTAATAAATAACACATTATTAACACATTACAATCATTTTAATTGCAAAATTAACTATAAAAATACACATTTAAAATATTTCATCTAAATATTAGCGGTAAAAATGTCTACTCAAACCGTAAAAGTATTTTTTAAATCATTTTTGGAGGCAAAATTGATTTGTTTTCATTCTGTAATTGGATTTATGCGTTTTTGAATTTGTTACCTATTTAAATATGAGTTCCGATGCCGATGACAACAGCGATGAAGAAATAGTAATACATGCTACATACATGTTAGTTATATTTTTTGTCTTATTTACTTTGAGTTTCTTTATAAATTAGTTTGATTTCTTGGAGTTTTTTTAAATTTATTTCATTGCATGTTTGAGAAAAGCACTATACATACCTCGGAGTGAAAAGGGATTGCCAACCTCGTAACTATCGGGCCTCGTTACGCTCGGCCGGCAACCCTTTCCTCCCCGGCCTTTGTAGTAATGTACTAATCGTGAACAAGGGGTCTATTGTTGGTTTCCTATAAACGACAAAAGCATCATGACGACCGCCCTAGCCTAGTTGGTAGTGACCCTGCCTTCGATGCTGGAGGTCCCGGGTTCGAATCCCGGTCAGGACATTTATTTGTGTGATGGACACGAATATTTGTTCTTGAGTCTAGGGTGTTTTCTATGTATTTAAGTATATATTTATTTATATAAGTATGTATATCGTCGCCTAGTACCCATAGTACAAGCTTTGCTTAGTTTGGGACCAGGTTGATTTGTGTAAGATTGTCCACAAATATTTATATTTGTATATTTAGTGTTGTGCCTCACCAGTGTATGACCTTGTTCCAGCGCGGCGTCTTGCCGCCGCTCGGGTCGGTGTGCGTCTCGTAGATGCAGTGCCCGACGCGCAGGCGCACGTACGGGTCCATGCGGGTCAGTCCTGCGCACGCGCACGTTAAGTTTTTACTTATTAGTTTGGGACCAGACTGAAAACCAGCGCCGGGAACTTTTGCCCTTAGAATAATAATAAATTGCTAATAGAAATATGAAAACAATATTCTTTTCTGACGACCGGTTTAGCCTAGTGGGTAGTGCACCTGCCTGTGAAGCTGACGGTCCTGGGTTCGAATCCCGGTCAGGGCAAATATTTGTGTGATGAGCATGAATATTTGTTTCTGAGTCTTGGATGTTTTCTATGTATTTAAGTATTTATATCTATTAGATATATCGTCGTCTAGTACCCATAACACAAGCCTTCTTGAGCTTACTGTGGGGCTATAGTTCGATTTGTGTAAGATTGTCCTCTAATATTTATTTACTTATTTATTATTCTTTACCATGACGTCACGGGCAGAAATCGGAGACAATCATCAAACTCAAACTCAAAATATTCTTTATTCAAATAGGCCTAGCAACATGCACTTTTGAACCATCATTCTAGCGTTATCCCGGTACAGTTGCATCCTAAAGGATGCCCGGGGTCCGCTACCTAGTCCCAAGAGTTGGCGTAGGCACTAGTTTTTAGGGACGCGACTGCCATCTGACCTTCCAACTCGAGGGAAAACCAGACCTTATTGGAGTTAGGCTTGTCAAGTGAGTGGGCAACTTGACTCTTAGTTCTCAAGCCGCCCGAAGGCACCTAACTTGGCTTAACGAATGCTATCATAGACAGCAGCCGGGATCAACGGCTTAACGTGCCTTCCAAAGAACGTTAAGTGTTTATTTATTTATTTATTTTTTACTTATTAGTTGGGAACAGACTGAAAACCAGCGCCGGGCTAAGAGTTTGCGCTCCAGTGAGATTGGTTGAGCGGTTTCAACCGAATCTGAGGTGTGAGTGGAATCGAGCTACTGAGAGTTTTGTCGCTGGTTCACTAAACCTAGCCTAGCTGAGAAGAGTCCAGCAAGAAACTCAGCTAGGCCCGACCTGGGTCGAACTGACTCTACCCGATGTGCGGCGGTACCGGGACGAATAGGGACTATATGTGTCACTGTTGTCGCGATCGCGCGGTGGACGTCCCCGCCGGTGTTGTAATGTTACTCAATAAAGTGCTTACATACATACATTAAGGTTTACTGAGATGTATTTATTTTGTTTATAGGTATGATAATTTCCATCTAACAGGAATATATATATGTTTAACCTGCACTTACCATAGTTTTTAACCAGCTTCGCCTGCGCAATGGTAATGCTGAGTCGCGCTGTCAGCGGGGGACCCGCGGCCGGGACCTGCGAAATAAACAATGTATACACAACAATTAGCAAAATCTTCATCGTCACAACCCGCTTTAATCTAAAATACATCATCATCATTTCAGCCGAAAGACGTCCACTGCTGAACATAGGCCTCCCCCCAGGCTCGCCATTTAGACCGGTCCTGTGCCGTTCGTTTCCACCGGATTCCCGCGACCTTCACCAGGTCATCACTCCACCTTGTCGGAGCCCTACCGACAGCTCGTCTTCCGGTGCGTGGACGCCACTCAAGCAGTTTCTGGCCCCATCGACCGTCAGTCCTGCGAGCAATGTGCCCTGCCCACTGCCACTTAAGTCTCGCAATTTTGAAGGCTATGTCGGTGACCCCAGTTCTGCTACGGATAGCTTCATTCCTAATTCTATCACGCAGAGAAACCCCGAGCATAGCTCTTTCCATTGCTCTTTGAAATACATCATATCTATCTAAAACTCAAATATGTACAAAAAACTATGTACACTCCCTTGCCTTTCAATTCAATTCAATTCAATTATTTATTTCAGACATAGGTCCATACATTTTGTTAGTAAATACAATAATAATAATCTTATAACCTAAAGGGTGTTATATACCTAAACTAGAGGCAAGGCGTGCTACAAACTATTAACTATTACATTTTTTTTTAAACATGCATGGACGTCCAGCGGGCATACATAGGACTGTCCCAGCGATTTGCAAACACGCTCAAGATGCTGTTGGGGCTACCGCTTAAACGAGACATAAGGGAGGCGCATCTCTTCCTCATTATGGCCGCGAAGCCATCCGTCCGTGCTTCGGCAAACATACCGGACGCGCTACACCATCGCGGCAGCCCCATCAACACCCGGAACGCGTTATTATATGTGATAATCCATATTGAAAGGGACCTTATGGCGGCCGGCACTTACGCCTTTATTGCCGCTGTTCCAATACAATAGTGAATAGGTGCAACGTAAGCGCCTGCCGCCATAAGGTCCCTTTCGATGTGGATTATCACATATTGGACGCCAAGTTCGTTGAACGCTTTACCATGAGTTTAAGAATAAGAACAAGAATAATTTTATTAAATACTCATTTTACAATTGTGTTATTGTAGCCTAAAACTTATGTGCTTGTAAGAATATACTGAACCGTATATTCTTATTTATTTTCATTTTTTGTTGCGCAATTAGAGCGCCTGACGATCAGTATGCAATTGTAGTTTAAGCAAAAATGTATCTATTTCTTACACGAGATTGTATTCTGTGATAAATAAAACTAAACTAAACTATCAATAGAGAATAAACCACGTGCCTGAACTAGGGCTGGACTATCTTAATAACTAGGACTGTGTTTCAGGCAAATGGGCAATAAATTAATTATTATTCATCTACAAAGGGTTGCATCTTAATTCTTATTATCTAGGACAACTAATTATACAAGCAGAATTTCCGTGTTTTCGACAAAAAGAACAACGACTATATTTTTTTTCTCATTATCTAGGTACAATTTTACTGAAGAACATATAAACCAGGAAAGTATTAACATAATAAAGATACTCATGTACGATAAAGAATTTTACATACATGTCATACATAAACGACTAATACTTAATAACGCATGTAATTATAATCAGAAGACTCACTAATACACGTTATCAGTAGTTATATAAATGTATATAACATATATGGTATCAGTAGTTATCTGATTTGTTAGATCATTTCCCCGAACTCATTATTTCTTCGAAGTAAATTTTCCGTTCGCATTTTTCCCCGAAAGTTTTTTTTACAGTATTATTATTTGTATGCATAATTGTGTTCTTTCTGATATGCATAGTAGGGTCATACTTAGTTGAAAAAACAAAAGTCGTCCCTCCTGTGATCAATAGTTAACGGCTTATGTGCATGTTAGCTTATAGAAATGGAGACACTGTTTATGCGAGTTACCAGTCCAATCCAAAATTAAGCTTTGTAGCTCTTAACATTAGGTGTGTCCACAGAAAAGACGCGAACCTAAATCCGTGTATGACCCAGTAGTAAAAAAATCTAATCAAGGTCAAAGTAATTTATTTCTTTTAAAAGGCATTATAAGTTTTAAAATTATTTGGTTTCAAATTATGACAAAAGTATTGATAATACCAATAGAGTTATTAAAGGTTACGATAAGTTTTAGATAGTAACATAGCTATTTTTTGATATCATTGTGTATAGTAGAATTTAAGCGGAAAAAACAAATTTGTTGCTTGAAAATGGTCGATTTGGAGTGATATTTGAAACAATATTTCTTAATGAAAAATCCAAAAAATACATTTAAAGTTTATGACATAATGTCGCAATAGTTATTTAGAATAGTGTCCTGTTCTAGATACACTGAGAAAATGTCAAGTTGCCTGTAAATTCAAACAGAAAATGGCGTAAATAGATGAGAGTTTTTAACTGATAAGGACCTTTAAATAGGCCCATAAATAAGTACTTTCAAATTTCAAATATACATACTAACATTGTTAAATTTTACCACCTGTATTGACTATTTTAGCTTTATTCATTGTTGCATTAGTTATAAGGTTTGTTCTCTGTTACTGTTAAGTATGCCTGTTAGCTACTTAGATGTAATTTTATTTATTTTATTTTATTTGACACACCAACAAGATCTAATACATTAATAAGAACATAAAGTTAGATGACGCAAGTCCTGCCTGTATCTCAATAACAGGCGTGCAACATCATTAAGTTAAGATACCAGGTCAGTATAACAATAATCAAGAGTACAATTTAAGTTTACGATATCAGCAAAATTACAATTAATGCGTTATTGAGATTATGAAATTAGAAAGAGAGAGAAAATAATAATAATAATAATTTATATATAAAACATTAAGGTTACAGTTTACAGTTTCAGAATAGTATGTTTCCATCTAGTGGCACCGTCAAAATAAACATCCAGGTCGAAAATCTTTTGATATCGGTTGTACTGGGTCTGATAGAAAATTTGCCCAAGTTGGTCTTAGCCGGTTTAGGCCGGAAAGTGTAAGTAAAATTTATTTATCGTATGGCAATTATTTCGAACCGTGAGATCTTCGAGAAGACAGTAGTAGGGTTGCCAGTCTTTGTTCCGCTTTTAGCACCACTCAGGGGTCACGTGTAGGGTAGCGGTGGGTCACCGGTGGGTACTCCCTACGGACGTGGTGCAACTTCGACCCCCCTTTGTCAAGTGAGTGGGTAACTTGACGGTTAGAAGTTTTAAAGCCGCCCGGAGGCCTCTAACTCGGCTTAACGACTGCTATCATAGACAGCAACCGGGACCGACGGCTTAACGTGCCTTGCAAAGCACGCTCAGATAATAACCACTCAAAGCGGTCACCCATCCAATAACTGACCTGGCTCGAACGTTGCTTAACCTTGCATACCGCACGCGGTACGCGGGCGCCGCTGGGCCACGAGTGCTCCGTTTTTTAATAATGTTAATAACTTCTTAGAAGTAGAGCAATTCAGTCCCAAGCCGTTTTGTTATTAAGATAATCTTTAATCTTATAATAAGCTTTTCTTACTTAGAAATTTCCTCTGCTCTTTAGAAACTGCCTCACACAACCAAACTATGGAATGACCTGTCGCCTGCGGTATTTCCAGACCGATATGACCTTTAAACCTTCAAGAAAAGAGCGTATTCCCTTCTGAAAGGCCGGCAACGCACGCGACTCTGGTGTTGCAGGTGTCTATGGGCGACTGTAATTGCTTACCATCAGGCGATCCGAAAAAAAAGCGAAAAAAGTCTACATCCAAGAGAAGCATTGTTACCTGAGCACCGCACAGTTGCTGCTGCAAAGCCAAGGCAGCCTGGTAGTCAGCGTCGACATTGTCTATAGCAGCGTCTCCATCCGTCCGGAGGAAGCCAGCAGGAAGTGGGCCCAGCAGAACCTTTTAAAAAAATAGATATTAATTATTATTTATTTATTGTTCAGAACACATACAGTAAGTAATACATAAAAAGATAGAGGTAAGTTACAAATATGTATAAAAACAGACCTGGAGGTTCATAAATACAAACATTAAGCAAAAATATACAACAGCATCTTAGCGAGTAGGAAAGTAAGTGGGTAGAACACTAAGTATTATTGATCAATAACAATTTGGATCTCGTACGTTCTTTTAGAATATATATCTCTATATATATCTATCTATATATATCTTATGTATATATATCTTTTATCTTTTAGATATTTGAGTCATTGTCAGATGTTAACGTCTTTTTGGTGGACATATCAAAAGTTAAGGGCCAAATAGTTTAATTTTGGATTGGTCTAGTAACCCACATAAACGGTGATTCTGTAACTATATATCGATGTAATAAAAACATAACTTACATGTACATAAGCCTAACTATTGACCACCGGGTGGACAACTTTTATTTTTCCCCAAATTGCAATGAGTGTGGAACTGTTGAGGATGTAATACATGTGTTGATGGAGTGTGTCCGGGCCGAAGCTGTGAGAGCAGCTTGGTCCGATTCGAAACTGTTTGACACAGGATATGTAAATAGTTTTTTGTCGCTTCCTATTTCGGACGAAGCCGAGTTTTTATACAATTTAGTAGAAGTAGGTTTAAAATCTAGAGTTTAAGTTTCTTTTTAGTTTTTTGTACATATTCTGCTGCCTCTACGGGGCGGTATGTTCGCCTGGCGACAAGCCCCTTTTTTCCTTAAATAAAAAAAAAACTTTTATTTTAACAACTGACAATGACCCATTTGTTGAAATTGGGAAATGGGACATGGGTACAAACACGGGCAGGACCTGTCTGACTTCTTCATCATATCCTCAGACTGACGGATGTGACAGTTGTGGGCACTCACCTCCATTTCTCTCTAAATAGAAAATATGTATGCGGAATATATATTAATAAGATGTTACTATACAAATACTAATCCATCAAATTATACCAAAAAACAGTAAATTAATAAACATGCTCAAAATCTTAAAAAGGTCTCTCATCATCATCTAGGTTTTCCCCTGTTTCTTTTAAAGAGGTCTCTCATCATCATCTAGGTCTTCCCCTGTTTCTTTTAAAAAGGTCTCTCATCATCATCTAGGTCTTCCCCTGTTTCTTTTAAAAAGGTCTCTCATCGTCATCTAGGTCTTCCCCTGTTTCTCTTAAAAAGGTCTCTCGTCATCATCTAGGTCTTCCCCTGTTTCTTTTAAAAAGGTCTCTCATCATCATCTAGGTCTTCCCGTTTCTTTTTAAAAGGTCTCTCATCATCATCTAGGTCTTCCCCCTGCTTCTTTTAAAAAGGTCTCTCATCATCATCTAGGTCTTCCCCTGTTTCTTTTAAAAAGGTCTCATCATCATCTAGGTCTTCCCCTGTTTCTTTTAAAAAGGTCTCATCATCATCTAGGTTTCCCCTGTTTCTTTTAAAAAGGTCTCTCATCATCATCTAGGTCTTCCCCTGTTTCTTTTAAAAAGGTCTCTCATCATCATCTAGGTCTTCCCCTGTTTCTTTTAAAAAGGTCTCATCATCATCTAGGTTTCCCCTGTTTCTTTTAAAAAGGTCTCTCATCATCATCTAGGTCTTCCCCTGCTTCTTTTAAAAAGGTCTCTCATCATCATCTAGGTCTTCCCCTGTTTCTTTTTCTCTCTTTCCCTCTACTATTGCTCTAATCCAGTCATCATGCTGTATGAGATGTCCTAACATTCTTCCCCTCCTGTTTTTAACCTTGTTTCTCATAAACACAGCCAATTTTGAGAGAAAATATACATATATTTCATAGAAAACTAATCCATTCCACTTCCTAATGATACAATTTAAAATATTCAGGTCATGGAGAAATCAATTAACATAAGAACATTGACCTTACATGAAAATATTGACTAAGCCATAATCTGATAAGAGAAATCTCTAGAACTCAATCTAGAAATATCCAAATACGCACTACAATAAAATAAATAAAACTTGTTGAACCAGTCTGATAGTTCGATATTAAAGTACTCTAGATGTTTTTGATGGCGCAATAAGGAATAATGATTCATTCGCGCACCGCAAAACAAATTGCCATTACGATTACATTGCTATTTTGCGACGACTTGTATTTCACCATAATTCCAAGACTCACCCGACGACGACGCTCCTCGTTCCTATCACCGTCGTTTGGCATTGTAGAAGTCATGATTAAACACTTAAATTATCCACGAATTTGTTTTACGTATTTTCCACGACCGACGAACAAAAATTGATTTGACACACGGAATATTTATTTGGATTAGAGGTGTACTCTGTTGAGGTGAGCTAGTTCATGTTGTATCGATATATTAAAGTTGCGTGACAAATCTTAGCGATTATGTAGTTTGTGGATGGAATTTACATTATGGACCATCGATTTCGATGTTCATATTTTTTTTATAGATAGTACTAATAAATCTAAAGCTTTCTACAAATTTTCAGGTTGCGGAAACATACGGCTTACGAGATATATATATAATATTAGTTTGATCGTAGCGTTGTATAGGTACTGAAGATATTATCGATAATTTAATTGTCGATCTTTTCTCTGAGACATCACTAGTGTTTTTTGCGTCAAATCAGGCGAAGGTTTAAGCAGACTGACAGCTATGCATGTATTATTTATAAAATTCACCACAATTATTAATTGTTCATTTTTGATCCAAATACAAACGCTGCTTGTAAATTAAAATTACAAGTTTTGAGAGAAGAAATGAGAGATGGAAATATTTCCTAATTGAACTTAAGGCGTTCCGATACTACAATTTTAATTTCCACTGGTACACCGCCCTGGTACTTAATCCTTATATTCGAATTAAGCTGAGGAAGAACAATACTTATAATTAAACTGTGATAACTTAAAAAAAGTAGTATTAAATATCAGGGATTTTCCTTCAAAGATATTCTTCTTGTAATTTTATTGTAATATTTGTTTATATGTATATGGTCCACGAATGATCCCTGCTGTCAATTTTTTCAAGAAAATGTTGTCGTTTTCTATGACAGGCCGGTGTTAAAGTGAAAACTAAGAGAGAACGTAAGACAACGCAAATAAGGTTTACTATTGAGTAACGTTTTATGAATATTTGTATTCAACGAGGCAATTTGCAACAAAACGCCTTTTTTAAACGTCAAATTGGTCACATCGGTGTGCATGTTTTGTTGGCTTTTCGTATTTAATTAAACCTTTATCCGACATTCATAATATCTGAAGTGCATTTATATTTAATATTATACGTGTACCATTGTACCCGTGTGCCTGTGAACTTGATAAAGGGCAATACAGACCCATATGTTGACTTGAAGTGGCTTGTGTATTTTATTGATTTTCGTCGATTTTCGAGATGGATATCATCCAAACACCTAAGGTAAGCATAGTTGTAAGATAACAATAATGATAAGTAATAGTTTCAAGCTTTTGGCTCACGAGGTTCTTTTTGTTCGAAGTAATAGGAGGATAAAAAGTTTGTTATCTTATGTTGCGACGGGACAGAAATCCCCTTATCACAGTGTATTCAACTAAATAGTTAAAAATATATCGTTATCACATCCTTTGGGAAGGGGAAGTTGGTTGAGGGAGTGTGGACTACATCCCAGAAAGGTTTATGGAAGTCCACACTCAGTGAGACTCAGAAGTAATCTGTACAACTGTGAATATGAATGCTTTATTGGTGCCCCCGTGTGGTTGCCGGGTAAGAATTGCGCCACCCCATCTCTTCCCGTGGGTTTCGTAGGAGGCGAATAAGGGAAAATCGGAGGGTGGGCAGCAGCATCCTTCGATCATTACCACCATCAAACTGCGGTCGCCAACCTGCTTGCCAAGCGTGGCGACTATGGCAAATCCCCCCCAAATTGGGGGAGGCCTATGTTCAGCAGTGGACGTCTTTCGGCTGAAATGATGATGATGATGATGATGATTGGTAATACTGTTTCCTTACATACTAGCACATACATACATAATCATCCATACATTTCATCTCACACACTTAATCTTTAACTTATATAAGATTATCCTATCAGTTTAGAATTATGTGCCTCAGCACATTTCCTATTGAAAATTAATTCAACTTCCATTAATGAGTTGTAACTTTATAATTAATTATTTAAAATATCAGTAATTTCATCTACAGTTGTTTCTTTTTGTAATCAATTAAGTATTTTATTTATGTAAAAGACTTTAAATTTTTTTTTTATTTTCAAAAGCTAATAAAAGCAAAGATTTAACATTGTAATAGAATAAGACAATATCTTTTCATGTTCCAATTTCAAATAAATATTTGAAATACATAAATATGCATTAAATAAGCTTTAATTTAATTTTAACCCCTTGTGACATGACTTGAAAAAAAAATTCGTTTAAATTTGAACCTTGATATGATGTAATAAGGTCTACAACGATATCTGCCATATATGGCTTCATATATGATAATGGGTTAGGTAGGTATTTGTTAGTGATATATCATCGGTTAAAAGCAAAAGTTACTAACTAACAAATACCTACTTAAAATAAAGCTCGTATATCAGCATCGTTTCAGTACTGAGATACGAGGTTTCGAAGAGTAGTGACAGTTTGATAGTGAGTTTTGCTTCTTACCCAACAATTTGTTTGTCACCCGACGATGTACACAGTACCAGTTAAAACAGAAGCGTATTTTTTAAATTTGGCGCCCCGGGCCAATAAGGTTCACCGCCCCATAAACCAAGAAAAATAATGTAATTTTTTATTATTGCTGGCCGAGTAGTTATAGATGGCCGAGTATTAACGAGGCCATCTAGAGATACGAGGCTGACAACCCCGGTACCGCAGAGGCTTTTATAGTGTTTTTTTCAAAAAATACAATGAAGTTTGAATATTAAAAGAAAACTTGAAATTAAATTCTAAGGATTCTGTAATAAAAACACACGTTGCAGCTGCCGGTCGGGGGCGGCTAGGCGGTTACGCCGCCCTGGCGGATTGGCGCCCCGGGCCATGGCCCGGATGGCCCTAGTGTAAATACGCCCCTGAGTTAAAACTATAGACAAAGCTGACACATGGGGCCTGCTGTAAAAAAAATTGTAACACAAGGGGAAGTCCCTTATAATAACAGAAGATTTTTTTGCTACTGGCCATTTCTGGATAATGGAGACGAGTAGCGCATGACAGAGCGCAGTGGAAGATGTTGGAGGAGGCATGCCAAGAGGCCAGGCACGTATCCAGAGGGGGGGATAGTTGGGATTTATCCCCCCCGAAAACGTTTTTAGCCGTCTGTTTATTTATTTGCGTGTTCTTTCAATAACATTCATGATTTTCACATGGTTGTTTCAATGTTTGTCCCCCCCCCCCCCCGAACCAAAAGTCTGGATACGTGCCTGCAAGAGGCACTCTGAACTATGAGACATCCTATAGACCTTGTAGTCCAGAATAAAAAGGCTTATTATTATATTGGTGGATAAACTAACGATAAATTGACGAGAGACATCATCCTGTTGTGGATTCGTTTTTATTATCAGTGACTTAGAGACCATATACATCTCTAACAATATTAAATTAATTTTAATTTTGACGCTCAGAGACCATGTACATCTCTGGGATATTATATTAATTTCATTATACTCCTTGTTAAATCTTGAGACCTTATACATCTCTAACTTAATATTTGTAATAGATAACTTTGCAAGTTTATCTTCACTGTATGACATTAATTTTGTTATAATTGTTAAACTCGAAATTATTATTCCTTCTTGAACTGTAAATTAATATTTTGACATGAAAAATGTATTACTTATTATAGTCAGACTTTCTTAAATTGTAAATTAATATTTTGACATGTAAAAGTGCCCTTGTGGCCTATTTGCAGAATAAATGTTTGATTTTGATTGAACTACGAGACATCCTATAGTCCTTGTAGTCCAGAATAAAAAGGCTTATTATTATTATTATATTGGTGGAACATAAAATAAGTCACAAAGAGCAGGTAAAAGTTACATCATCATCATCCTCCTAGCGTTACACCGGTACAGTTGTATCCTGAAGGATGCCTGGGGTCCACTACCTAATCCCAAGATTTGGCAGAGGCACTAGTTTTTACGAAAGCGACTGCCATCTGACCTTCTAACCCAAGGTTTCCAGACCATATTGGGCTTATCAAGTGAGTGGGCAACTGATAGAAGTTCTTAAGCCGCCTCTAACTGGGCTTAACAACTGTTATCATAGACAGCAGCCGGGATCAACGGCTTTACGTGCCTAACGTGCCTTCCAAAGCACGGGAGCGCTCAGTTAATTATGACTCAAAGCGGTCATCCATCCAAGAACTGACCTGTGCCGACGTTGCTTAACCTCGCATACCGCACGCGGTACGCGGGCGCCGCTGGGCCACAAACGCTACCATGTGAGACTTAGGGTCGGTAGGCCGGTCATCGTCAAATATGGCGCCAGCAGCTGTCATC
Source organism: Epiblema foenella (assembly GCA_963556455.1). Lineage (NCBI taxonomy): Eukaryota > Metazoa > Arthropoda > Insecta > Lepidoptera > Tortricidae > Epiblema > Epiblema foenella. The sequence goes on from OY747110.1 coordinate 649,361, forward strand.
CCATAGAAACTTGTCAAACTTTCTATACAATACGATTTTAAGGAATACCGCTTACGATTACAGATGGTTTGGTGCAACCCACCCTTAGGGTCGGTTGTACTAACATACGATCACAGGCAAATATGGTGCCGGCAGCTGTCATCCCATAGAAACTTGTCAAACTTCCCATACAATTAGATTTTAACGAACACCGCTTACGATTACAGGTGGTTTGGTGCAACCCAAAATATGGTGCCGGCAGCTGTCATCCCATAGAAACTTGTCAAACTTTCCATACAATCAGATCTTAACGAACACCGCTTACGATTACAGACGGTTTGGTGCAACCCACCCTTACATAACAAAGTAAAATAACAATCTGGCACAGTTTATCGTTCCGCCAATTACCGCATATTCGCAACCCCAAGGCCGTTGTCAAGGTCGGGGCACCCCGCCCCTGTTGTCACATTTGCGTATGACGTCTCATCCACCCCATTGGTCCCTCTCACTTGTATTAACTTACTAACAATTTCCGAAATCTCGTCATCCCCTTTCAACTCTCCAGTAATCTAATTGTTGTCTCTGTTGAGCGCGCATGCTCTTTCATTTTAGCGAATTTCGGGGTGTAAATGAGAATGGAGCTTGTTTGTTCGTGATAAGGTTGGATTGCGATTGGGTGTGTACTAAGTTCGGAAGTGGAAATTGATGGTCAACTTTTAAGGAGTTCAGTAAGTATCCAGCTTGGGAGCGGAACGGATGTCCGTGTTTTAACCTCGCCATTATGAATAAAACAAGTTTTAATTGGAAAAGTTTCGAACAAGATATTTATGTTAAAAAAATGGTTCAGTGAAAATTTTCTTTATTTTTCTTAACTTTGTGCCCTTGTAACGAAAGAAAAAGTTAGTGAAATTAAGTTGGTGTGATAACAGTTTGGCGAAGTTTTTGTATTGTTTGAATAATGGCTTTAAGTTCGTTGAGCGCGACGAACATGCTCGGCGAGCTTGGCCGGCTAGCGAGCTGGCTAAAAGGCGACTGTGTAGCGCCGCAGGAGTACGCCGGACTTTCCGTCACTGAAAAGGTACAAAAATATATTTCGACGTATTCGGCCTGTAGGAAATTGTTCTTAAAGTAGGCGGAATCATCCTCAAATCTTATAAAGGGTCGGCAACGCGCACGTGACTCCTTTGGAGTTGCGGGCGTCTATAGGCTGCGGTGGCCGCTTACCATCAGGTGGACCGTACGCTTGTTTGCCACCGGCGTTGTATTTTAAAAAAAGGCAGGTTACGCGACCGGCGGCATTTTCCGACCACCTGAAGAATGAAGATTTTTCAATTAATTTAGTTATTGAATGGGAATCTATTAAAAAAAAAGAAAATATCCTTTTAGTTCATCAACTCATCCAAGTGGTCGCAAACCGGCACACTAAATTAGCTGGTCGTTAAATGACTTATCAACCCTAGACCGTACTCTACTTACATAAACTTAGAACACCCCTCGCTTGCGTTTCTGGAGCGCGTGAGTCAAGACTCAATTACAGATAAAAGTTACTTTGTCCGCCGTCTACAAGTGATTTTCGCTGCATACGAGAAAAACATGTAGCATGTTATGAATGTAGTAGTAGATACAAACTCAGTGTCACTGATAAAATTTTATTTACACTATATGTCAGTTTAACCAACCAGGAACTGGTTATTCCATAAGTAGTTACTATTTGATGATTTTTAAACATAATCTTATCTACACCCATACAGTAAATCCATTTATGTGCTCAAAAAGTGTAAGTAAGGACGAACTTTACAATATCGCGCCGGCCCGGGGCGGAGATGGCCACAACAGCATCAAAAACGGTATCGTTATGGCCATCTCCGCTCATAACGATACAGGCTCGTGCTCAAAAGACTTCAACGGGCTCACGCTCGACCTCACTACACTTGCACCGCAATGGTTCTTGAACACATGAAAGAGGATTTAATATACGGATGTAGATAAAGTAGTGTATGCAACTGTACATAATTAGACCTTAAAATACTCGTGTGATCCTATTATGAAACTCGCTGACGCTCGTTTCATAAAACCACACTCGTGTTTTAAGACCTCTCATTATGTATCAGTTGCATAAACTACTATTATTAGTTACCATAATATAGAACAAAAACAAAACAAGATCTTACTAACTACCTAAACCTAACCTAAACTAAAGGCCTAAACTGTATGAGCATGGGTCGCCCAAGTCGCTGCCACTGGGCAGTTCCCATAAGGCTGGTCGCGTTGACTCGCTGAATGGCAAAGCCGATTCGCTGAGCGACGAACGAGCCATTTGACGATTAATTTCAGTTTTGGATTAAGTTCTTTAATTCAGGCAACAAGGCCCCATATTTACATATACCTTAAAGAGTAAAATTAGATATCAATAAAAATAAAGATTAAATTGGCCTCGGGCCCAGGGATCGGATACCGGTATTTTCTCCATAGAAAAATACCGGTATTATTACGGTCACCGGTTCATTATTTCGTTTTTAATGGGACAATCTAATAATACGACGTTGTTACCTAAATACATGATTCAGCCCTACGTGAAGAGCAAAAAATAATTCAAAATATTGGGCTAATTCAGGGTTTTTTATAAATACCGGTATCGGTCCCTGCTCAGGTTTCGCAACGCAAGCTCTTATATACAAAGCCTTATTGAGGCCTACAGAGGGTCATACTTAGTTGAAAAAACAAAAGTCGTCCCTCCTGTGGTCAATAGTTAACGGCTTATGTGCATGTTAGCTATGTTTTTATTACAGGGATTTATAGAAACGGAGACACTGTTTATGCGGGTTACTGGTCCAATCCAAAATTAAGCTTTGCAGCCCTAACTTTTGGTATGTCTACAGAAAAGACGCGGGCCTAAATCCGTGTATAACCCAGATATGATTCTATAACCCATATAGATATAACCCAGAGGATGTTTAACTTTTATTTTAGTTAAATTTGTGTTTATTGAAAATTTTTAGGTTTCCGTACCAAAATGGTAAAAAAGGTACCCTTAGGCTCGGTTATAAAGATCCGGTAATGTCGGTTTGTTACGTCAAAAAATTTACTGATTTACTGAAATTTGATCTGACATTTGGTATAACGGATCTTTATAAAACTCGGCCTTATGGTTGCACTTTGTCTGTCTGTCATATCGCTAAATATCTCAAGAACTACTTATGCTATCGATTTGAAATTTGGAATAGTTATACAGAAGGGTAACGTCGATGTATGCACATAGTTTAATTTATTATTTCGTATTATTTTCAGTGAAAGTCAAGTAAAAATCGCGTATGATTTAAGGGACAGAAAGTATTCCATATGTTAATCCAGGCTAAAAACTTTATTTATACAAAGTTTCATCATAATCCGTTCACCCATTTTTGCGTGATTGAGTAACAAACATCGTAACTTTCTCATCTTTAGGTCGCATTAAGTAGGATATTAATACATATACATTATATTTCTTTGCAGCAACTATAAGAAATCAAATAACATGTAACAAGTTCCCCAAGGCTCGTCACTAGGCAACGCCGTATAAGGTCGCTGTGGTCTATCGATAGGAAAATGGGGCTACATTGCGGATATATTGTCCCAATACCCTTGTAATAAAGTGTGTATCAAATATACTGGGACGGCAAAGATCTGTACACATCAGGGTTTGCGAGAGGTTAGGAAAGATGTTTTATATTGCGCTTGTATTTTTTTTTATTTATCTGATGAGTACATAACAGTTACAATAATTTACTTACTCGCCAAACTGCGATAACAGTTTGTTGGAGAATGGCTAAAGTTCAAGAAAAAAATATGATGCGCTAAAGTGACGAATACAAAAAAATAATAACCGTGATCTCATACGCAGCCTAAGACAGGAATCGAACCCGCGCCTCTGGTTTAAGAAAATAATTTGATTCGTGACAAAGAGTAATGTAAAAACGCTAAACTATTAGAGCTTTATTCACTAGTAGTGAAATGAATCACTGATGATCTGATCTGTCACTAGCTTTTCTTCAATAAATTAAATTTAATATTTATTACAATTAGAGATGCGCCGAATATGGGTTTGACTGAATACGAATATTCGGCCGAATATTAGGTCCAGCTGTCGCCGAACCGAATATTCGGCCGAATTATTCGGTTCAACGTAATTCCTTCATCTATTGTTGTAAAACTGTAGACTAATTGAATGCTAAAATTTTTGTTCATTATCAAAGCGAAATATTGGCAAAAAATAAGTTAAATAACTGTTAATAATGGGTCATGTATTAATTTCACGAAGCAGTAACTGTAATACTCTTGTAACTTGTAAAACCCTTTCAAAATTGTTCGGTAAATATTTGGCAGCTGGACCGAATAATTCGGCCAAATACCGAACATTCAAAAACATGCCGAATATCGAATAATAACCGAATATTCGGCGCATCCCTAATTAGCAATTACAATAGAAGTACATATTAATCGAAAATATTATACAGATGTGAGAATGAACGTGTCTGTGTAAGTGATTTGCTGAATCAAATGGTGTATTTTTTCTCCCAATCAATCTGAATCACATGAGATAAAATGCAGCTAAAATAAACCTATAAAACCCAACCTAACGAAATTAAATGTCAAACAAAGGCACAATAAATTTAGCATGTCGTAACTGAAAAAGCCGTGTCCGGAGTCTGAATCTAACCCTCCAAAGTCGTTATATTATGGACACGACTTTACCCGTCACTTGGGTTTAGTTCCCATTGTCCGATAATATTGTATATTGGATCCAGACGAGCCTTTTGCTCGGTTTATTTTGGGTTATTGTCTGTACTAGTAAGTAATAATATTAAAGACTAACCAACTGGAACATCAAATAAAACTACCCGCGTGGTCGTGTCGGAGGTTTCCCCTGGATTTTCCCCGAGCTACTCTCGGACCGCGCACTCCTATCGCTTTATTGAGCCCGGCCTATAAAGCCACAGTCAGGTTAAAAAAATGTTCTAGAACTTTATAATTGGCTTTGTATTATTATCTAAGTCTCTTGTCAAATAAATAAATAATTTTGAATAGATCCTTTTATCTCTTCCAAGTTTTATGTTTCGCAAATATTCGATAAAACTTTGACTATCAAATACCCTCAAAAGTCTGGTTTTCTTTTTTTTTTTTCTTTTTCTTCTCACTCATTAATCTCATTATACTCATTTCATATAGTTACGTAGTAATTTAATTGTGAGAATTAAGTATATTAAAATGAAAACGAATAAATTTACATTCCTAAACATTTAACTGTAATATTTTTTTAAATTTTAAGCTATAATAACACAATTGTAAAATGAGTATTTAATAAAATTATTCTCATTCGTTCTTATTTTGAAACTTTTTTTTTATGTTTCTGATCGCCATTCCTCAGATATTATGTTATCACGATATTGACTGTTTGTACAGCTAATGAAATTAGACGGAAATAAATCAGTGCAGGTAAACGTTGACGTTTTACGTTAACAAACTGAGCATGCACAGCTGAAGTAATTGGGAACTCTATAGTTTCAACTCATTGGAGTTAATCATCATCATCAATATTTAGAGGGCCTGGTGCTCTGTCGTTGCAGCAGTCTCCATTCCAATCTATCTTGGGCCTTCGTCTTCACTTCCTGGTATGTGTGGCTACAGCACCATTCCTTGATCAGTGCCATGTATGGTATTCTGGGCCTTCCTCTCCCTCTTGTTCTTGGAGTTAATAGGTTATGGAAATTGTTGTCTGATTTTTTTTACCTCAGTGGTTTTATAGGCCGGGCCCAATAAAGCGATAGGAGTGCGACATTTGGAGAGTAGCCTGGGGAAAATGCAGGGGATCAAGATTATCAAGTCTACAAAATATAAATACAAAATTAAGAATTTTAGATAAATTACTTTAAACATTAAAATAAGTTACAATAAAATTAAAATAGATTAAAAATGTCAAAATTGTCAAAATTATACGCCCCACGTTTACCCCAAATAAGTTTAATATGTCTCGGTGCACGGCCTTGAAGATAAAGTGTGATAAGATATCTTTTTTTTTAATTTGAATTCGTGGATGCTAAGTGTTTAAGTCGGCCATAAACGAAAGTGGTCGTAAATGTGGTAATCTCAACAAGGTGAACAACTAGTGTTTTCAAGATGACAATGAGTTTTACGCTGGCGAAGATGCAAAAGCGTTTGATGTTATCCGAATCGTTCTCCAGACGGTCGGGTCGCGCCGAGGTTTCCAGTCTGCTGAGCCGGATGCACACGTCGAGATACTTGCGGTAAACAGTGACAGTGACAGTTTACATACCTACATAAAGTCAACAAAGCAACGATAGACCAAATGTCGGTTCAAATGTTGTACTCAGTAAATTTGACATAATTACCGACATAAGGTCTAACAGAGTAATAAAGGCAAGTTTAAAACCCAAATAAAACACATCACACCACACAACATTAAACACACATCACACACATACAATTCTTATATATAGGTAGGTACGCTGCTAAACAATAAAGATAGATAGGCAGTTATAGTATTAGAATACATCTGAACGCTCTAAACCTCAAATGTAAAAGTTGCCAGGCAAATGTTAGCAATCCAATTATTGTCTCCTAGACGTAGTGTTACGACCAACCCTGTCGAAGGGACTCGTCTGAAAATCAGCGCAAGGCCTAAAGCCCTGCATATGCTGAGACGAGCACCCATTGCCCAACCTAATACAATAAATATGTATTTTAAGTGTCTATTTTAAGTTATGTCATAAGAGATCCGTTGTACTGTACACATTTTGTTTCTTTTTTGGCAATAAATCATTTTGAATTTGAATTTGAAATGCAAGAGTTTAGATGCTTGGATGTTTAGGTGTCCGGATGTTTAGATGTTTGGATGTTTGTACCTACATAAAGTCAACAAAGCAACGATAGGCCAAATGTCGTTGTTTCGTCACAATTTGTTAGCGCCCGCCAGTATTAAATACTACTTAGCAGCTGCGCGCAACTGCGCTCCCTACAGGTGTCCACGGAAGACCAGCGTCGGCTACTCCAGTAGTACCTGGCATTATGCTGAGTGTTCACCTTTTTCAGTGTAATGTTCAGTGTACAATTTAGATAATAAGTTTTTCCATTATTTCTTTCTTATATATTGTATTACTGTGTTTTTATACTGAAATAAATTATCTTCTATTCTATTCTATTCTATTCTAAATGTCGGTTCAAATGTTGTACTCAGTAAATTTGACATAATTATCGACATAAGGTCTAACAGAGTAATAAATGCAGGAGTTTAAATGCTTGGATGTTTAGATGTCTGGATGTTTAGACGTTTGGATGTTTGTAACTCAATCACGCAAAAACGGCTGTACGGATTATGATGAAACTTCGTACAACGTGTTTATAGTCTTAACATATACAATACTTTTTATTCCCTCCAAGGGATGCTGCGTGGTTTTAATTGGAAAGGAGGACTTTAGTAGTTCTACAGACATTCACGGACTTGTAAAGTTTATAAGAGAAGTTGTAAAAGACATCACATTTACGAATCTTGTTGTTGCTTGTCCAACTTACATATGTGGTAATTCATTATTTAATAGTAGAGTCGAATATTTTAATCAATTGATGTTTGACGACTTGCACAACCACAATGAATCTTATTATGTATATGATACAAACTGTGATGTTTCGTTTGACATGTTTTCCATGAAAACTGGGAAGTTAAATAACTCGGGTATGAGAAATATTATTGCAAACTTAGATCATCATATAGAATGGATTATGAGAAATAATTTAAATAAACTATCCAGTAGCAGTGCCGATTCTACACAGTGTTTTCGTGCCCAAGGGCAAAGTCCAATATCACAGATCAAATCAAAAAACAAAATTGATCACAGTAAAGCCGAGTAACAAACAGAAAATAAACAATTTTACAATCCTTCATCAAAATATAGCAAGCTTTTTGGGCAAAAAAGATGAACTAGAGTTGGCATTACTGGATCTCGCGGATAATGGAAATTCTGTCGATGTAATCTGTTTGACTGAACACTTTGTTCGTGAAGATGATGTGAACAACATCTTATTAACTAACTTTAGATTATCCTCATATTATTGTAGACAAGAAAAAAGAGGGAGGTCATGCATCCTAACTAGAAAAGGACTTGACTACAAGAATTTGCCATCTATAAAAAAAATATCCGTCAAATCAGTATTTGAATGTAGTGCAGTTGAAGTTCCTCAACATAGATTAATAATAGCATGCATCTATAGAACACCAAACATCAAAAATGCTGACCTTTTTATGGAAAAATTAAATCAACTATTGAATAAACTTTCAGTTTATAGAAATAAAAAAATTGTCTTGTGTGGGGATTTCAATATAGATATTTTAAAATCATCTAGATTGTCACAGGACTTTGAAAATACACTGCTTAATCATAACCTTCGATTAGAAATTAAACAAGTTACTAGAATTCAGAGTGGCTCATGCTTAGATAACATTGCTCACAATATTTATAACTGCGGAAGTAAAATAGTGGAATTATGTTTATCTGATCATTTGGCACAAATATTTAATTTTCCCATAAAAAGACAATTGGACATGAAACATTGGTACATCCAAAAGCGTACCCATGACCAAGCTAACTTGGATAAGTTTAAACAATTAGTAGAAAAGACATCTTTTAGCGAAGTTTATGAAAGTGGGGATGTAAATGAGGCTTATAATCATTTCTTTGAATACATAACATGCTACTATAATATATGTTTTCCATTCAAAAAAATTAAAATCACATCGAAACATAAACTAACTTGGCTCACAAAAGGGATTAAAATATCCAGTAAATACAAAAGAAAACTATATATGTCATGTAGAAAATCAAAGTGTGAAAAAGTACTATCAACGTATAAATGTTACCGCAATGTATTTAGAAAGGTGATTGCTGGGTCTCAAAGGATAAACAATAATAAATTCATACATAATGCTGCTAATAAAACTAAAGCAGCTTGGAAAATTATAAATCAGAACAAGTGCAATGTACCAAAAGGCATTTCTAAAATAGAACACAATGGGGAAATTATTACACAACCTACAGATATAGCGAATATTTTTAACAATACATACGTAGACCTTGTAAAAAAATATAAAATTACTAAAACCACTACAACTACAGGGATTAATATAAGCAACACATTAAACTCTATTTATTTGACACCAACTAGGCCAATTGACATTGATAAAATAATTATGAAATTAAAAGCTACCAATAGCATAGGTTATGATAACAATCCAACTATAGTGATTAAGCACTGTTCAAAAATTTTAGCGGGTCCTCTTAGCCATATAATCAATTTATCGCTCAGAGATGGAATTTTTCCTTGTAAATTAAAAGTGGCACTTGTAAGACCTCTCTTCAAAAAGGGGGACCAACACCTTTGTGAAAACTATAGACCTGTTGCTCTTCTTCCAGTATTCTCAAAAATATTTGAGAGAGTAATCCATAATATTATATATAAGTTTATAGAAAAGTACCAACTTCTAGCTGATGAACAGTATGGCTTTCGACAAGGTAGATCTACTAACTTAGCCATCTATGATTTGATGAAAACAGTTTCAGAGTGCCTCAATAAAAAGATACCCGTTATGTCTGTGTTCATGGACATGTCGAAGGCATTTGACTTCGTCTGTCACAAAACACTCCTTCAAAAATTATTAGCCTACGGTATTCGAGGTCCAGCGCACGCTCTTATTAAATCATACTTGACAAACAGACAACAATATACAGAAATTAATTACTTAGATGAACACAGAATAGAAAGGAAGGCAAGTTCTGAGTTGAAAGTCATAGAATATGGGGTTCCCCAGGGTAGTATTCTTGGGCCTCTTTTGTTCATATTGTACATCAATGATCTGCCCCGGGTCGTTAACGATCTGGTTCTATTTGCTGACGACTCTACCATAATAATTAAAGGTAAAGATGATAAGGACACGTATGAAAATCTTATAAATATGGCGCTTAAAAATGTAATAGATTGGATGAATGATAATAATCTGCTTATTAACCTAGATAAAACTAAATGCATGCAATTTCATCTGCGAAAATCGCCTTCACGTGCCATTACGAAATATAATGATCAGGTCATAGAGCATGTAGACGAAATTAGGTTTCTAGGAGTTCAACTAGATATAAACGTTACATGGAGGCAGCACATAAATACCCTTTGCAAAAAAATTAATCGTTATGTATATGTCTTAAAAAGATTGACAGAAACCGTCTCACAACAGTCAGCTGTTACTGCATATCATGCATATGTATCCTCTAATCTTAGGTATGGTATCATGCATTGGGGCAATGCAGCCGCCTGTGAACTTGCGCCTTTGTTTATAGCCCAGAAGAAAACAGTACGAGTAATGTTTAAAGTAAACCAACGAACAAGCTGTAGACATTTGTTTAAGAAGCTGGGTCTGCTGACACTAAGCTCCATATATATTTATGAAGCTTGCGTTTTTGTTAAGCAGTACATGAGTCGCTTCAAAATACAAATTAATAAGCATCCTAGAGCAGATAAGCATAAATTTAAAGTACTTCCACCAGATAACTGTAAAACTTCTTTCTTTAAACGATCTATTTACACAATGGCTCCAAAATTATATAATAAATTACCAGAGTCTATCAAAGATGGAAAACTGTCAACATTTAAGATAAAATTATATAATCTATTAAAAGAGAAATGTTATTATAATTTAAATGAATTTTTATCTGACAATTTTACAATATAGCTATTATTATAAGTACAGTTTGATAATGTATGTGATTGTTTGACATAAGTAATAGATTATTATTGTTATTTTTAAATTTTGCATGAAATCGCTAATTATTATTATTATTAAATTATTGTACGTCGTAAGACATGTCACAGAGAACTGACCTATTTATAAGATCTGTATTGAACTACCTGTGATACACAATAAATGACATTCTGATTCTGATTCTGATGAAATATTGAGTGGTAAATGAGTTTACGCGGACGAAGTCGCAGGCAGAAGCTATACATACATGGTGTAACAAAACTAGTGAGGATCCGTTTAAGGGCATATTCGGTATCGTGTTCTGATTAGGAAAAGTAGAAGAATTTTTTTGACACAATAAATTTTTGGCCTATGTATGGGGACAGTAGGCTGACTTGGACGACCTGCCCCATAGAAAAAAAATTGTTATGAGTTCATGTGGCATAAATATTAGGGATGCGCCGAATATTCGGTTATTATTCGGTATTCGGCATACTCGTATTCGGCATGTTTTTGAATGTTCGATATTCGGCAGCATTATTCGGTTCAGTTGCCGAATATTTAAAGAAAAAAATTGTGAGGGTTTTGTTTACTACATAATTCGTGAAATTAATACTGTCAAGTATTAATTTCATTATTAACAGTGATTTAACTTTTTTTGACAATATTTCGCTTTTATAATGAACAAACATTTTACCATTCAAGTAGTCTGTTTTAAAACAAAAGATGAAGGAATTACGTTGAACCGAATAATTCGGCCGAATATTCGGTTCGGCAACAGCTGGACCTACTTAATATTCGGCCAATGTTCGTATTCGGTTAAACCCGTATTCGGCGCATCTCTAATAAGAAACGCGAGTTCACCGGACACTTTTAAAATAAAACTAAAACTCCATCTGCTAAAGGAACAAATTTCTTCTGTCTAGCCGACGATGTGATTGATAGTTTTCACCTCATTTATTATATTCATTATTTACTCATTTTTATCCTATTCTAAATCTATCTGGCGTAATTTTCGCATAATAACACGACACTGCACATCTCTGCTATATTCTGCTTCTCTTAGGTTAATTAGTTGTATATTATCATCGATTTAAAATACCCTAGATACACTATCACCTACAAATTCAAGACGAAAAAGTGTCCAAGCCGGCCGAGCTGACATTGTGAGTGTGTGCGTGTTAGATACACGCTAAACGAGCGTAAGTCAATTGGGATCATTTTTTTTTTTTTCAATAGTGAGCCTTATGTCACCAGCGTAACGTTTTATTTTAAATGAGAGCGTTTGGCGATTACAGCATTTCAATTTTGTTCACGCACATTTTCCACTGATTGTGTTGGCAACATTGGACATACATTGGAACAGAGTCGGTATCGTGTACCGTGGAGTCGAAAATGATTTGTTTAAAATAGGTAGGTGGTAAACAAGCATACGACGTCAGATGTTAACGTAGATTTATTATAAATAGTAATGATAAATCGATTTATTATGTTGTGTTGTTTTTTAATGATGAAATGAGTGTTACTTTAGAACTCCGTAGTTTATGAACCGATTCGGAAAATTCTTTCTTTGTTTGGAATCATATGTTTGAAGCATGTTGGTCCCGTTGTTGCCGCAAACTAGTTCTGATGATGGTATCCATGAGGAATTGAGGGAAATCCTCAAAAAATCAGGGGAAACACATAGCGATTTTAGTTTTTCGGTAACAAATCGAGCATTTGCGAATGCATTTCTGAATAGAAAGTAGCATTTGGAGAACAGAAACTGATGACGAAGACCATGGATGGGACCATCCAAAAGTGTTTGTGTGTGGCGCTAAGATATTTCGATCAAGATACTCAAGCGACTATGACAAAGCCACTTTAAATGGTTCTACTGTAATTTCATGTTATGTTACCATTAAATTAAAGCAGTCCTAAATTTAAAGCAGTTAATCGAATAAGTTATACTTGAAAGAAGAAATAGAATATTATTATCCGTAACACATTATTTAAAAAAAAAAAGGTTTAATTTACAAAAATTACACTGAATCAGAGTAACTTGTATACATGATAGTGTCTCAAGCTTTGAAATCTTTATTTTACATTTTGAAATTATATATAGGTAACATACCCCTCACGTTACTAGAACATATCTTTCTACAAATAGTCATAAATCATTTAATACTTTTTATTCACTTTCTTTTAGATAAACGCTAATATTTTAATTTATAGTTTTTACCAACTTACATATCTACATACACACTCCATAGGTGTGTGCTAATAACAAACAATACTTGCAAACTTTCATAAAAAAATTAGTCAGTCTGCGACTCCATTCCTTCGAAATTTTACTATAGTCCGATTCATAGGTCTCTCGTTTCGTTTCGATATACGACTCACTCAACATGAGGGAAAGAGACAGTAGCATAGCTGGTCGTGTGTCTGATATTTTTATAAAATAATTGTTATAAGCGCGTTAAAGCTTAATATAACTACAAATCAATTAAATAATGAAACTTTAAATAAATACTCACCGAAAATACGAAATTCCATCCTTTTTTAACGTCGTTAACGTGTTCTTTTTGATTTTTTTTACGGAGCACTTGGGCATGTTGACTCGCCGATGGCTAGCGCGCGACTCTGAGCGCAAGAGTGCTTAAAAGGCATTTAAGCACTCTTGAGCGCGGACGCTTTTGACAGGCGGATAGTGCATCTAGGGTATTTTAAATCGATGTATATTATTGTGTAAATGGATCCACTGAAAATCAGCGTCGTGGCACTTCATGCTCCGACACAATGCTGAGTGAGCTCCTTTTTGGAACCATCCTCAAATGTGTATTTCCTAGATTTAAGCTAACTGTACTTTATGTTGTGGTTTCAAATAAATAATTCATTCATTCATTCATTCATTCATAATAAATATCTATCTAGGTACATAAGTATTATTCTTGTGATTTCAATTTGAGGTTATGTATTGAAACGGCATGTGAAGCCAACATTTTCCATGAAGAAAGCTTGTGTAGTCTGAAGATGATTTGGCACGAAGCGGGTGCGGCCTCGCCAACAAAGTCGGGAACTCGGGAGTTTCGGGCATAATATCTGTGCAGTAAATAATGGAACAAGACCTTAGGGAACATACCCAAACTACGTGACCAATTTTTTTTGCGTTTTTTACCCCCCTCCCACCCCTAGGTGACCAAGCGTAGTATATGCCAAGACCACCCCCCTCCCCCTAGTTTTCACGTAGCATATTTTATAAAACAATTTTTGCAGAAAGTTGAAAAATAATGGCTTTTCTTTCTATTTTCTCATACGGCCCCTAAAAATGCAAACTTCGAGAGTGCAAGCGTGGTATAGCGTAGCTATTCAATTGTAGTGCGATCCCATTTTTAATAAAAAAAAAAAAAAATTGTATTTAGTAAAAAAAATATCAAGAAGAAACAGCACATTGCGCACCAAGGGTGGTTAAAAAAGGATTACAATCAAGTGCCTATAAATGTAATTTTGTTAAGTTTAGTGATGGGGTTAAACCGTGGCGCGTGAGTCCGCTTCAATTAGAATGTTTCTCAAAAGTATTCTACCGGCTACGTGACAAGAAATCGACCCCCCCCTCCCCCCGGTGACCAAGAGTGGTGCTTTGACGACCCCCCTCCCCCCCCCCCCCCCTAAACAGGTTACGTAGTTTGGGTATGTTCCCTTACCACTTTTTTTTTGAATCTGACTGTGGCTTTATAAGCCGTGCTCAATAAAGCGATAGTAGTGCGCGGTTGGAGAGTAGCCTGGGGAAAATCCAGCGGAAAACCTCCGACACGACCACGCGTGTGGTTTGGAACACTGATCTCTAAGAGTTTGCGCTCCAGTGAGATTGGTTGAGCGGTTTCAACCGAATCTGAGGTGTGAGTGGAATCGAGCTACTGGGAGTTTTGCTTGACGGTAATTTTTTTAAATATCTTCCTTCATAAATCGAAAATGACTCAACGTAAAAAAAAATTGTTTCACAAATTGTCCCACTTGACATATTCACTAGACTTTCAAATTTTAAACCACCTTCCACCTTATCTGTCACTATTCACAGAAAATAAAAAAAAACATTAATAGAGAACATGTTCTATGTATCTAGGTTACCCTTCTTTGTAACTGTTCCAAAATCGATAGCATGAGTAGTTCTTGAGATATTTAGCGATGTGACAGACAGACAGACAGACAGACCACACCATTGAAACCATAAGAGCCACCATTTTACCATTTTGGTACGGAACCCAACACGTACGGTTAACTTAAAATAAATTCATACTATCCCACTGATTAAAAAAACATCCTATTAACTTTCTAATCATGTCCAAGGTTTCAACTTTCAAGGCATCCCCAGAGCGAATTATTTAATATATTTTGTAATTACCATAATTGGGAATTTAGATTCAGCGACCTAATTTCGTCTCAATTAAAAATTATGAGATGCCAGCGCGACAATCTACGGAAAAACGTCTCATTTAGAATTAATGCGCAATATTCTGTCATTTCATATTTTCCGTTTATATTCAAGGAAAATTCTTGTACACGATTGAAGATATTTACAAAAGCAACTAAGTTGGTTGATCCCTCAAGTCAGTCAACATGTTCCTCCCCAAGGGTCGACCAGTCTAATACATTTGTGTTGTTTTTACGTTTTCTCTGTGGACAGTAATTTCGTCACTGACAAAGACAAAATGGACGGTTAGTATTTTTATTAAAGGATTTTTTATTGTTCCGTTGTTTCTATCCTTATTTATGGAATAGAACTAATATATTTATGGTACCAAAATATGTAACGAAACTGATTTGTTAAGAGAGGACAAAAAGTGTAGCATAATTGAATTAAAAAAGACAATTTTGGCCAAAGTACAACTTACCAAAAACCGTTAAAGTTGTTATAGGTTTCTAATATTTATTGTTATAAAAAACTTAAAAAATATTACAGTTAAGTTTTTAGGCATTGTCATATTTAGTGTTTACTAGCGACCCGCTCGGCTTCGCACGGGTGCACTATTTAATGGATCTTATACATATAAACCTTCCTCTTCAATCACTCTATCTATTAAAACCGCATTAAAATCCGTTGCGTAGTTTTAAAGATTTAAGCATACATAGGGATATAGGGACAGAGAAAGCGACTTTGTTTTATACTATGTAGTGAAGTTTAGTTCATAATAGCATAGTACGTACCTAACGTTAGTTAAATGGGCGCAATCTCGACAACAAATTGTTATGGCAGTTTGGCGAGTAATTAAAAGGTGGATTTATACTCATCGCTAAAACTCATTTTTGGTAGGTTTAAACCGGGGACCGATACCGGTATTTTTAAAAAACCCTGAATTAGCCCAATATTTTGGATTATTTTTTGCTCTTTACGTAGGGCTGAATCATGTATTTAGGTAACAACGTCGTATTATTAGATTGTCCCATTAAAAACGAATAAATGAACCGGTGACCGTAATAATACCGGTATTTTTCTATGGAGAAAATACCGGTATCCGATCCCTGGTTATAACGAATAGAGTTTGAAAATAATTCACTCACAATTCACTTACCCCTTCTTGTCGTATCTGGCCCTGTACTCCGAACTTCGTGTCGGGCTGTCCCGTTCACTCTCTTGTTATATACTATCATCATCATCTTCTCTAGCCGTATTCGGCCACAGCGACTGTTTTTTTTATTGCTGAGAGCGACGCTGATGGGCTCTCTGGTGACTGACAAAGCCAATCTTTGCAGCGAATGTGCGGTTACATTCGCTGCAAGTCAGCACCCCTCCGACATAGTTATAGGTTATGGCCGCAGGTGGTCTGGCCTTAAGCTCGTCGTCGCGTCGCCTATAGACATGGGTAACTCCGGAGTGATATATAAAAAAGATATATATCGCTCCGCCCGCACGAATCACTCTTCATATCCTTCAAAATCCGAGTATATCAGTATATCCGTACAACTCCCTCACTCCCGGTATCGTTTGCTTTGCAATAGCGACATCACATCGCACCAGGTAGGTACTTACTCATATTTAAAAAAAAAGCTATAAATCAATACCTATTTATTGTATTGAACTAATTACTAATCTCAATGCTTCGTACAGTTAAATACCTACTAAAATAAAAAATCTACCAGCGTAGAAACACTACAAATCAATCTATAGCTCTTAGTGAATTACTGATCTACTTGATAGATAGATTCATTCGAATTAATCTCGATCCGTAATTCACGACGTAAAATTGAGCGGTAAGCGGCCGAGCGAGTTGCGCTGCGTGGCGAGAGCTAGAGAGCTACAGAGCTACTGATCGACGGATGCATACAGATATAAAGATATAGAAGAGTGATATATATCCCGGGAGCTGAAAGATATGTTTCACTATTTTCTTTAAAGTGACATATTTTGCCCATGTCTAGTCGCCTAGTTTCACCCGGGTAAACACAGTTTGCCTCCACTCGGTTCGGTTATGCTGGTGCTCTTCATGTGGCGTTTCAGCACATCTTTGTACCGTTGTTCAGTCATCTTTGTATATACTATATGAGTGAAAGGGATGGCACGGTACGAAGTTCGGACGTTCGGAGTAGGCCCTCTCGAATGCTGTTTTTGTGCGTCCGTATAATTTTTTCCACAAAAAGTTCTTTCATGTTTGCCCACTAGCGAATACTCGTACATTTTCCTGCTTTTTGCATATTCATACGGGATGTAAAAGGGTTCATTATATGGGTCAATCAACTTATTCTTGTTGTTATTCTGTCCCGTCAGCGAGGAGACAACAGTAACCGAGTTTCTTAGAAAAATGTTTATAATATGGACTTCAAGGACGCTTAAGAGATGACCCATGTCCAAATGGATTTATGCTCATAGCTAAAACTCATATTTGGTAGATTTAAACCCTATAAAATCACAGTTTTATAGAGTGACTCAGGAGACGTAACCATGGTAACGAGTAACAAAAAATAGTTGATCCATCCATATATCACTAATAGGCACTCGAGTTACTAGGGTCCGGGTCGTTAAAGGTCTTGTTTTCCAATTATCCAAAGAGCTTTACCGTGTCATGTTCGAAAAAATTATCTTAGACGAAGTGATGAAAAATGTGTGAATATTGTTATGGGCATAAGTTTGTTCAGATGTTTTTGAACGCTTGGGAACGTATATTTATGAACTCGTCTGTCCTGCTTTTCAGACTTGTAACTTGTAAAATACAAAATAAAAAGTTTTTTGAATTTGTGAGGCGTTAGGATGTTAACAGTTGAGTTTTACTGTCGCGTCAGAAGTGGATAAAGATTTTAATGACATTTTAGGTTATTTGGCAGAAGTACAAGACCGCTAGCAGCTACTACCGCCATTAGTCTTCTGGTACATCTCAATTTAGTCAGCCTATCATAAGTCCTTTCCCCTTGGTGATTCGCTAATCCTTCTATCTAATCCTCTTTCTACGGCAATTACCCATTAATTCATTATATCGTTTAAAATAGCCAGAAACCGTTATTATTAAATCAAATATTCTCTCTCCTTACGAGTAGGTACAACTCGCTTCGGTATTCCCGTCATATCAAACTTGCAGCCAGTCCAGCAACCGCCAAACTTTGTGTCAAGGCACTTTGAGGTAAGTTGCGCGGCCTGAAGCCGGATTCATAGTCATCTGCAGGGCTCGGAAACCGGTTTCGTCTTCATACAATTAACCGGTTAAAATTTTCGGTTAATTGCCCTTTACGCTACTTTTTCGTACTTTCAATCATTTATTCCATAGATGAAGGCTAACAAAAGCAAATCTTAAAATTAAAAATATAGATATGAGAAGTACTTTAGGAAATATTTCCAAAATAGTAAAAACCGGTTCCGAGCCCTGGTCATCTGACTTGAGGCGACGCGACATTTAGTACAGTGAAAATCACACGATGAATCCAGGTTACAATTTTTTTTTTTTTGAACCTGACTGTGGCTTTATAGGCCGGGCCCAATAAAGCGATAGTAGTGCGCGGTTGGAGAGTAGACTGGGGAAAATCCAGGGGAAAACCTCCGGCATGACCACGCGTGTGCTTTGGATTACTGGAATACTCTAAGGCTAAATACGACCTGGGTCGGACTGATACTACCCGGTGTGCGGCGGTACCGCGACGAATAGGGACTATGTATCAGTGTTGTCGCGATCGCGCGGTGGACGTCCCCGCCGGCGAGGCATTAAATTCCCTAAAAGTTCGTTGGTGAGATTCAGCCGATCAAACTTGTAGTATGGAGGCAAATTTACAAAAAGTCGTCTCCTTCAAGATTTTCATCGACACGGTTACCTAAAGTTGGTATGCATGTGTTCCAGTGTTGCCAGGGCCCTTGGGACGTAAATTACGTTTCGTTCCTTGAAAAGTTACATTTTTTGTATTTTTCATAATTACCAATCAAAACGGTCGATTTTAAGAAATGAGTAGCCACATACAGCTAGAATTCGGCGAGTTCGGCCACAGAATTAAGTCGACCTCATGGGGGATATCTCAAATGTCATACATAGTTGCAAGAGACGGACAGGCAAATCATACCATGTGGGTTCTTTTGTCACCTTTCCTGTATGGAAGCTTATACATTGTAGCGGTTAGATACAACTGTGACCTTTTATTTAAATAGAGTTTCATTATTCTCCAAAGTTACGAAAATTTCGTTTACAACAGAAGTTACTTACATGTTACGCGAGCCGGTCAAAAGTTACGAAAAATGTAAGAAATGTAACCATCTGGCAACACTGATGTGTTCCCCTTTGTCTCCAGAATACGAATTTTCCGAAATAATGTACAACAGCTGGATTATTCCACCCAGAGGGTAAACTACACCTTGCTATGATTAGATCGGTTCCATATTCCCAAATAAGGACACTTGACGGACTCCCCGTCTATATAAAAATGCTTGAGGGCGATATGTGGTGTATCTCAATTTAAATCATGCCGGCCTATATTTAAGAACTTGAAATTACTACCTTTACCATGTTTATACATTCTAGAAGTCTGTATTTTTGTTAAGAAACACCCTGAATTGTTTAGAACAGCAAGAGACGTGTTTACACGCAATACTAGAAATCCAGGGCGGCTGGCACACGACTGCGTCCCACGAACATCATTCTACTTTAAACAATGTTATGGCATGTGCATTAAGCTATTTAATAAGTTACCGCTAAACATCCAACAATTGCCTTTCAATAGATTTCGAAATAGTTTAATAAAATTGCTGCAAGAGAAACAGTATTATGAGATAAAGATGTTCCTTTTAGATAAGTTTTAATTATTTGCATGCTAGTATTATTTTTGTAATACCTATAGCAGAATATGTTCTTTAATTGTATTTTATCATCCATGTAATTAATTATTCTATGCAAATAAAGAAGTTTGAAGTTAAATAATGCTACGCAAACGCAAATAAAATAGACGGAATGTGCATTTCAATATAAATCCAAGTTCTCGCGAAATGGGTCGTATTTTACAATTCTTCCGCAAGCCTTCAGGCGAATACAAACTGTTCAAAGAGAAAATTTCAATATTACGTAATACGAGTATTCTGTTAACAAGAAAGTTTTATGCAGAATAGGGAGCGTCCATATCTCCGTGAGCGTAAATTTTTCACGAATGGTTGACCCCATCTGTTATATTTGGGTCGACTCCACATCGTCTCCCATCCCCCTGGATCTGCATAGAATCGAATATAGTCAAATTGCCAATTTATTACCGAACCTACCTTTAGCGCTGTAATGTTATTGTTGTAATTATTAGTAGGCTTCATATGTATTAACTCTGCACCACCTGCTATGAATCGTTCTGTTTAGATTTCCGCTAACCTAAGGTTGTCTGGAAGAAATAGCTCTTTAGCGATAAGACCGCCTGTTGTTTGCCTCTTCTCATTGTGTTTTTTGTACTGTACTGTATCCTTTGATTGAGGTGTGCAATAAAGAGTATTTGTATTGTATTGTATTGTAGCGCCGATTGTGTGGTCAGTAACATTTTACAACCTGTATCTGGAATATCTGGATATTGTATACGTAACCCAATCAACCACGAAGTTGATTTCATCAACTATTCCTGCCGTGAAATTATGCGGATGTTCGTAGAAACAGTTCCACGCTTGCAGTTGCTTATGTTGCATAACGGATCCCTTGGAAACCGTGCATTTTGGGGTGATGTACAAGTAGAATAATAAACTATCGCGGTTATAGTATTCGTAACGTAGAATTTATTAGACACATTCTCAAAAATACGCAGTGGCTGGTAGTTGAAGAATATTAATAAAAACAGGCAGAATAATTCGTGTAATTTTGAAAATTGGTATAGTTATGCCTTATAAAACACCCTGAAGCTCCAGGAGTATTGATTTTATATCTACTAAAAATTAATATAACTAAATTTGTAGGAAATTTTGTGTAGAAACTTTTGTCAGATGTTATTATAATGCTATCCGTACAGATATTCGCGATGTGAGCAAATCTGAAAAAATGTAAAGGTTATTTGTTAATACGGAAGGCTTCGTTCCTACGCCAAATCTTGGGATTAGGCATCTAAGTGTACAGAGGGCCTACTCCGAAGTTCGAAATCCGAACTTCGTATCGTGCCGTCCCTTTCACTCTCGTGTTATAACCCTATATGAGTAAAAGGGATGGCACGATAAGAATATTTCGAAGTTCGGAGTACGCCCTCAGATATTCGCGTTGTGAGAAAATCTGAATAATAATAATAATAATAATATTTTATTTACCAAAAAAGAGTACAACATATTAATTAATAAACAATGACTTCCACACTAGGCACAGCCTGTATAATAATAAAAATGTAAAGGTTATTTGTTAATACGGAGGGCTTCGTTCCTATGTCAAATCTTGGGATTAGGTATCTAAGCGTACAGAGGGGCTACTCGTGCCGTCCCTCTCATTCATATAGTGGATAACACGAGAGTGAAAGGGACGGCACGATACGAAGTTCGGAGTAGAGGGCCAGGCTCTTTAAAGCACATCCGGGAAAACGCTAACGGATGATGATGACGGAAGGCTTCGTTGACTAGTGTATAATGCTGTACCCACCCGGTGTTGTATTACTAAAACATTCACGACCGACCACAAGCGCGGAACCCAAGATTTCGCAATTTCACATACCTCATAAATATGTATAGGTTCTGCTTATGTCTTGGCAATACGGTTTATTGTATATGTATTTATGGTAGGGTTGCCATACGTCCCGGTATGCCGGGACATGTCCCGGTTTGAAGCGTGTTGTCCCAGTGTCCCGCCCATTAAGCAAATTGTCCCGGTTTGAAAAGCATAGTTAATTAGTAGGGACCAGTAGCTAGGTAAATAAATACTTATGCATGTACGTAGTACGGACGGCCATAAGCCTAACCAGTGCTTATAGTGCCTGCGTGGCGCGCGCGCATGAAGGATACCGTCCCACGGCAAAGACCGAACCCGCTCCCACATCTGCTTTGACTTTGGGGATGAAGCATTGCGCTGATGTCCTTCCAATTTTTCTTCATGAGCTCTACCTATACTACTTTTTCTTTAATTGTCCCGGTGCTCGTCCTCATGCTTATGGCAACCCTAATTTATGGATGCTGGGAATGGTTCTGGTTGGATAATGTTTCTCTTGGGGCTAATTTGAGAATGTGTCGTGTGGTCGGTGGAGCGTTATATGAAAACTATTGAAGCTGCCATTCCCTGTCGGCGATAATATGTGTGTTCTGCTTTATAGCGTAAATTTTCTATTATATATTAATAGGCCCCTGGTACTGTTTAACGGTTTAAGTACAACTATAAATTACCTTTTTTTATCAAAAATGGGATTGTTTTGGCCAGCATCTAGCCAGGGGGCAAAGATTAGGCCGACGATGAAGCGAGCTCACCCAGAAGGTGCCTATTCACTCGTGCCTTAAAAAGGTCTAGGTTATATGAGCTCGGAAATACAGACGCTGGCAGGGAGTTCCAAACCTTAGCAGTGCGCATTATAAAAGATGATGAAAAGCGCTTACCTACTTTCTTCATACTTTTCCGTTGAACTAACTAAAGGATGGCACAAAGCATCAGCATTGCCATTCAACGTGGCAATGCTGCCAGCCCAGAAGGGCACTTTGCCATCAAAAGGCGATTTGGGGCAATTTTCTTATCTATAATTATATATTGAGATATATTTTAGTGATAGTTTTTATTTTAATAAGTGCTGTTTACTGTTTCATAATTACATATATTTTTACGAATATTTGAAGTCCCATATCTTTTTATGATTTTGATTAATTTGTGTAATTTACTATTTATTGGGATAATTTGATGGATTTCTATTTACATGACCACACTATGGAATAAATTTTAACATGTGTCAAATACCCAATGTCTTCATAGACCTGGCATATTTTCGATCCCGCTACTATTAGCTAAAAAATTGACTACACTTGTCATATTTACCAGAATATATTGGAATTTAGAATGAAGGAAAAATTGAAAAATTTAGGCACCGAGCAGGATTCGAACCTGCGACCTCCCGGCACCCGCGGCCAGTCGATCTAGCCAAAAAAAAAATTGGTGTATCTCCACAATTCAATAAGCGGGTCTTAATACCCTTATGACCTCAATTCTCTTCCGGAAATAATTGGGCAGGATGTTACCATCCGGATCGTAATTTATCTTTTTTTATCCGGAACACGTGTACGAGAGGAATTACAAGCAATCAATGGTGTAAAGGGCTCGTAAATAAGACCCACGGCTCGCTATGTTGTACTCTGGGTAGGGTGCCTTTCCATCACAGCTAAGCTATGCTTATGTTGCTATCAGGCACGTATCCAGAGGGGGGGACAGTTGGGATTTATCCCCCCCCCCGAAAATACTAAAATACTTATACCGAAAATACTAAAATAATAAGATGTCAGTTTTTAATATAATAGCCTAGTTTAAACGGTCAAATGTAAAAAAAGAGTGCTGGCTTCGCCAACAAACTGTTTTGCAGTCTGGCGAAAATATTTTAAGTGTTTTGTTATTGTATCTTGTGGCTTAAAAAAAAACTTAATATAAAATACTTATAAGTGTGTAACTAAACTACGGACGGTACTTCTTTAAGTTATTAAAAATTATAGTACAGTGATTACAGCGATTTTTACACAGTTCACATGGTTGTCTCAATGTTTGTCCCCCCCGAACCAAAAGTCTGTATACGTGCCTGGTTGCTGGATGCGTTGATATCCACCAATCATATTCATTGGTTCACATAGCGTAGCACTGGTGGAAACGGAAAGCTACCAGTATTGATCTATTGTGGCAGCCCTTAAAGTTCTTCCAGGAATTTCCAGATTCTATGGGTCGCAATCTGTTGTATCTCCTTTGGGTGCATGATGTGCCTCCCTAGGTAGATACTTCTTTTGCGCATAAGTGGTCCACAGGAGCAGAGGATATGGATGGCAGTTCCCTCCGACTCTTGGCAGAATCTGCATGCTGCACTTTGTTTTATACCCATTTGTGTTAGATAAATACATAAATAAATAAATATTAGAGGACAATCTTACACAAATCGAACTAGCCCCACAGTAAGCTCAAGAAGGCTTGTGTTATGGGTACTAGACGACGATATATTTAATAGATATAAATACTTAAATACATAGAAAACATCCAAGACTCAGAAACAAATATTCATGCTCATCACACAAATATTAGCCCTGATCGGGATTCGAACCCAGGACCGTCAGCTTCACAGTCAGGTGCACTACCCACTAGGCTAAACCGGTTAGATGTTTGTTAAGTTTGCAGTGACCAGTGAGTATTCTTGTCACTGCGCTGGTTTTGTGTCTTTTGAGTTGTAATAGCTCTTTAGACAACTTGGCATTGTAGCCTTAATCTATAAGCTGAGTAGCATAATTTCCTTCCCTTGTTTACTAATTAAAATCGAGTTACTAATAGCCTGTAATTTTGTTTCAGGTACGTGGCAGTAAAGGATCTGTGGAGGTAGAATCGCTGTCTCTTTCACCAATATCAATTAATCAGATCAAGAGGATAGCCCATATAATAAACGGCTGACGCGAACAATGTTAGAAAAAGAAAAGAAACAATTAGTGAAAAGAATAAGACCAGTCTAGCTTTGTTAGAGATGTATAAGGTCTCTATGCGTCAGAAAAGAGTTGTTAAAACATACTGTAATGTCTTAGTTAAACTGAGGGCCTACTCCGAATTTCGAAATCCTTTTTTTTGAACCTGACTGTGGCTTTATAGGCCGGGCCCAATAAAGCGATAGGAGTGCGCGGTCGGAGAGTAACCTGGGGAAAATCCAGGGGAAAACCTCCGGCACGACCACGCGTGTGGTTTGGAACACTGGAATACTCTAATAGTTTGCGCTCCATTGAGATTGGTTGAGCGGTTTCAACCGAATCTGAGGTGTGAGTGGAATCGGAAAATATTTGTAATCACACAACAGCTAACGAACATTAGCCCACCATTGACTCCTCTTTAATCATACATTAATTTTACACTAAAACTTCACATATTTGTAACTAATACAGGAGCAGTAAATAATACAGGAAAATTAATTCATTATTATTCAGAAACCGGTTTATCAAATTTCCAATAACCGGTTATGAAATTTGGGCGAAATAACCGGTCATAACCGGTTTCTACGGTTACGGTTAATACAGGTTTGCATTCCCTTGTTCCAACATCGGGTAGTCTCTGATTATCGAGAGATAATTCAATTCACTTAATAAGAGAACAACGGTTGGAACTCACTTTGACGACCGCTTTAGCCTAGTTGGTAGTGACCCTGCCTACGAAGCTGGAGGTCCCGGGTTCGAATCCCGGTCAGGGCATTTATTTGTGTGATGAACTCGAATATTTGTTCCTGAGTCTTGGATGTTTTCTGTGTATTTAAGTATATATTTATATATATATATAAGTATGTATATCGTCGCCTAGTACCCATAGTACAAGCTTTGCTTAGTTTGGGACTAGGTCGATTTGTGTAAGATTGTCAACAAATATTTATTTTATTTATTTGTTTTATTTTTACTTGGAAAGTCACTTTCCAAGTGAGTTCCAACCGTTGTTCTCTTATTAAGTGTAAATATGTCTCACGTTAGTGTAAATTTATATAAATCAATTCGTTAAACAGAGTAATGTCAGATAATATTGCAGGTAACTGTACCAAAGAATAATTTTATAACTCAAAATTGATATCGACTCTGTTTCTTCATTTTCCAACGTGCTCATTAATAATAAAAAATACTCGAAAGCGAATAAGACCTCCGTTTGCTAATATTAAAAAATGACGAGAAAAATGTTCTTTTTTAATAGTACTCGTAATTGCTGTTTCCCGAGCTCTTTGTTTTCATGATAAGGTATTACCGGGAAATTTAATTTCAAAATGAAAAAGTGTCTGTTTATTTTCTATGGAGTTCCGTCGAAGGTTCAACTTGTCTGAATGTGGAGAAAATAGTATTAACATTTGACGTAGGTATCTTACGGCAAAGTATACATGGGTCATACGCGGATTTAGGTTCGCGTCTTTTCTGTGGACATACCAAAAGTTAAGGGCTACAAAGCTTAATTTTGGATTGGACCAGTAACTCGCATAAATAGTGTCTCCGTTTCTATAAATCCCTGTAATAAAAACATAGCTAACATGCACATAAGCCGTTAACTATTGAACACAGGAGGGACGACTTTTGTTTTTTCAACTAAGTATGACCCATGACACTTATTGATGTAAACATATCAAAATTCAAATATTTTTTCTGCAAGTAGGCCTCAACGGATCTTTTACAAGATGGAGTTTTACAAATACATTTTTTTACATTTAGAGTATTCTTTACAATGTAGTTCCCATACATCCTTGAGTATTTTGTTATAAACTGCAAATATTTATACATTGAAACAATATGTACTCTGCAACATCGTCCCAGCGGTATCCCAGTACATCCTGGATACATGGGATTGAAACAATGGCTACTATACGCTTCAAAAGCCTGTCAATCTCAATGGAGCTACCTACATATTGAAAACGGCATTTTTCACAGTAATGTAATTGCCAGTATTTTGTTACTGTTGCAGTACATTTTGCTTGTTTTTTGTTAATATATCGTTCTACACACTTGCTGCCAAGTCGTATCTCGCGCGACTCCGCGATTCCTGTCTCGCTCAAACTGTGCGGATTAGAAAGAGGAGCGTAGATTTTTCTCTACTCGCGTCGCGTCGCAGCGGCAGTTGTGCTAGCCCCGCTGGTGTCGCATAAATGACGTGTTAACTTACTAAAAAAAAATCTATGATGCTATGGTATAGTTTGTCTTAAGTAGAATAGTAAGTTTTGGAATTACTTCAAAAGTAGTAAAAACATGGTTACAAATTCAAAATGTAGATAAGCCCTTGTGGTGTCGGGTTAGCACTTCCCCTTTCTTTCCATCGGTGGCGTAAGAGTTGACTATGGGAACCGGGTTGTAGTGTGTTGTGGACGATGGACTAGCAACCTGTCACTCAACTCCTCATCACAATTTCCACATGGCACTGGAATTAATCAAAATTAAAACATTTATTCTGCGAATAGGCCTCAGGGGCACTTTTATAAATCAAAATCTATTTAAAGTGCTACGCCTACCCCTTTTGGGAACACAGGAGTGAGTTTATGTATGTATGTATGTAAAATGTAGATAATTCATCTCGGAATGGAAAAATTGGCAACGCCCACATCCGTACCTAGTTCATATCTGTATGCAATGTTTTCACAATTTCTAGGAGTATCTACACTACTTAGGGTCGGTTGCACCAATATACGATCATAGGCCGGTCATCGTCAAATACGGCGCCGGTAGCTGTCGTCCCATAGAAACTTGACAAACTTTCCATACAATCAGATTTTAACGAACACCGCTTACGATTACAGACGGTTTGGTGCAACCCACTCTTAGCCGATATCGATGTGAGGTAGATTCAGGGACCGATATCGGTATTTTAAAAAAAACCCTGAATTAGCCCAATATTTTGGATTATTTTTTGTTCTTTACGTAGGGCTGAATCATGTATTTAGGTAACAACGTCGTATTATTAGATTGTCCCATTAAAAACGAAATAATGAACCGGTGACCGTAATATAAATATTAAATTTTTAAATATTTATTTTTGGACAATCTTACACAAATCAACCTAGTCCCAAACTAAGCAAAGCTTGTACTATGGGTACCAAGTGATGATATACATACTTATATAGATAAATAGATACTTAAATACATAGAAAACACCCAAGACTCAAGAACAAATATTCGTGTTCATCACACAAATACATGCCCTGACCGGGATTCGAACCCGGGACCTCCAGCTTCGAAGGCAGGGTCACTACCAACTAGGCTAAAGCGGTCGTAATAATACCGGTATTTTTCTATGGAGAAAATACCAGTATTCGATCCCTGGGTAGATTAGATACTGTTTCCAATTTTCACTGCGGTGTCGAACCTCCGTCAAATTGAAATGGATTTCGTTCCATTTTGGGGTACAGAGTAATGATTGTCAGTGGCAGCGTCAAGCCAGTGAAGTACAACTTAACGGGGGACAATTCGTATAGCGCGACTATTCCAAAGAAAGCACCAAAATTTCCCTTTGACGAAAGTATTGATAATACCAATACAGTGATTAAAGGCTACGATGATTTTATTAAAGTTTTAGAGAGTAACATAACCACTTTTTGATTTTAATGTATGTAGTAGAATTTAAGCGGAAAAGAAGGTTTTTGCCTTAAATGTGGCCGATTTGGAGTGATGTTTGAAACGATATTACTTAATGAAAAATCCAAACAATACATTTAATGACATAAGGTCGTAATAGTCTTGCTCTAGATACTTAGTAACACTGAGAAAATATCAAGATACTTGTCAATTCAATCTGAAAAGGCCTAAATAGATGAGCGTTTTTTAACTGATAAGGACTCTTAATTCTATAATAACCCTATTATTTCTATGGAGAAAATACCGGTTACCGATGCCTGGGTAGATTAGATACTGTTTCCAATTTTCACTGCGGTGTCGAACCTCCGTCAAATTGAAATGGATTTCGTTCCATTTTGGGGTACGGTAGTAATGATTGGCAGTGGCAGCGTCAGGCCAGTGAAGTACAACTTAACGGGGGACAATTCGTATAGCGCGACTATTCCAAAGAAAGCACCAAAATTTCCCTTTGACGAAAGTATTGATAATACCAATACAGTGATTAAAGGCTACGATGATTTTATTAAAGTTTTAGAGAGTAACATAACCACTTTTTGGTTTTAATGTGTGTAGTAGAATTTAAGCGGAAAAAAAAGGTTTTTGCCTTAAATGTGGTCGATTTGGAGTGATGTTTGAAACGATATTACTTAATGAAAAATCCAAACAATACATTTAATGACATAAGGTCGTAATAGTATTGCTCTAGATACTTAGTAACACTGAGAAAATATCAAGATACTTGTCAATTCAATCTGAAAAGGCCTAAATAGTTGAGCGTTTTTTAACTGATAAGGACTTAATTCTATAATAACATTAATAACCCTACTATTTCTATGGAGAAAATACCGGTATCTAAGTAAGTATCTAATCTACCCAGGGATCGGATACCCTGGGTAGATTAGATACTGTTTCCAATTTTCACTGCGGTGTCGAACTTCCGTCAAATTGAAATGGATTTCGTTCCATTTTGGGGTACGGTAGTAATGATTGGGAGTGGCACCGTCAGGCCAGTGAAGTACAACTAAAGGATGATTCACAGTAGACCGTTCCGTGTCCGGGCCGTTCCGCATCCGGGCCGGGCCAGGACCGTACCGTTTCCGAGCCTCGGACGTAGTTAGATCGGCCGTTAAACGTTTGCATTGATAATAGAGCGACCGTTCCGTGTCCGGGCCGGCCCGTTTCCGAGCGTCACCGGGCCCGTCCGTGGCCGGGCGGCCGTTGATTTTCTGTCATAGAAAACGGGTCGGCCCGGACACGGAACGGTCTAGTGTGAATCATCCTTAACGGGGGACAATTCGTATAGCGCGACTATTCCAAAGAAAGCACCAAAATTTCCCTTTGAGGGTTTTGACGACCGCTTAAGCCTAGTTGGTAGTGACCCTGCCTTCGAAGCTGGAGATCCCAGGTTCGAATCCCGGTCAGGGCATTTATTTGTGTGATGAACACGAATATTTCTTCCTGAGTCTAGGATATGTATGTATTTAAGTATATATTTATCTATATAAGTATGTATATCGTCGCCTAGTACCCATAGCACAAGTTTTGCTTAGTTTGGGACTAGGTTGATTTGTGTAAGATTGTCCACAAATGTTTATTTATTATTTATTTGAGACTTAAGTTTTTAGGTAATTTTTGGTTTGATGTTTTCAATATAGTCAAAATCCAAAGCTATTCCAAAGAAGAAGTACCAAAGTTTTCTTTTGAGACTTAAAGTTTTTAGGCGAGAGCGATTAATTCTTGGTTTAATGATTTCAATCTACAGTCAAGAGCTAAAGCTATTCAAAACAAGAAGCACCAAAAATTTCATTGGAGACTTTAGTTTGTTCTGCATCGCGCTATCGAAGTTTCTTAAATCAGTTGCAAAAATAAAACTTCCAAATATCTCTCTCATGTGACTTCGGTCGCAGAGAGATCTCTCTAGTGTGGTCTGTTCCTGTGTTTTCCGTCCATTGTATATAATTTGTATTTACGAAACAGAACATGCCCTGCCTCGTTCGCGGAATTACGCAAACACAATCCGGGGTTGTCAGCTCGGGTGAGCAATGTTTGCAATCCCGGGAATGCTAATTAGAGCGGGAATTTGCGGACAGTCCCGGGAGATCGTGACCAACAATTCGTTACGATTTCTAGCGTCATCGCGATTGGCTGATGGATGGGATGTACCTAATAAAAAAACTGGCGATCCGTTTCAGTGTTGAATTAAATAGTGTGACCAGAAATAAGTAGATAATCCTTTTTGACGCTTTAGCATATATGCAACTGGTATATAAGAAGGGTATAAAAAGGCGAGTAGTCTGATGGTGGCGACCATCGCAAGTAAAGACGCCACGAGCCTTTTTATACCAGTTATTTACACCGTTGCATACAAACTTTTTCTACGACCCATTTCAAATAAAACGCAATTATTTTTCAGTCTTTTCATACGCCATATTTTCCCTTAGTAATTGTGCAATTTACTTACGCTGTTTCTTCAGGAATTATGTGAATATTGTGAATTCGAATCTAGATCGAATCTGAACTGTATGTTTTCATAAATATGTCCGAAAAATAGATAAAACTTGTTAAAGAACACAAAGAAGATGATAAATGTAAGTATAAATATTAGTAAATAATATATAATATGCGTTATTTATTACATAACAATTAGTAAGCTGAAGTGTGTAACATCCTCCCTATGCCTAAATGGAAAGCGGAAAATGGAAAACCTAAAGCCTACCTAAGCTTTACCTACTAATACTTACACCATCTGAAAGTCTGAAAACCAGGACTTTCGTGAAGTTCCTACAACTCTTTAAAAGTTTCTAAAGCTTTCCTAAAGCATTACTAAAGCTTTCAAGTTCAGCAGACCTAAAAGATATGGGAATAACTACAGGGAAAGAAAATAAATCAAACAAAAGGTTTTGAGAAAGAAAATAAACGAAACAATACATTTATTTCATAAAAGTGATTTTACTCGAAACTTTGACTATTTTATCTAATAAAGCCCGGTGAGAACTTTATTAGACATCCGCGTTGATTCCTAGGCCAAGACCTAAGCAAGGGAAAACAAAGCGGACTCAACAAAAACCCTTGCTGCCAACTTAACCTATTACAATTTATAATGAAATGAAAT
This sequence comes from Epiblema foenella, assembly GCA_963556455.1. Taxonomy (NCBI): domain Eukaryota; kingdom Metazoa; phylum Arthropoda; class Insecta; order Lepidoptera; family Tortricidae; genus Epiblema; species Epiblema foenella. The sequence continues at coordinate 680,894 of OY747110.1, forward strand.
TAATTCAAATGAAAAGGTTAGTTACACAATCGGAGAATATTAAACATAAACCAAGACTAAATAAATAAAATATTAATGGCGTGATCGAATAGTGGCAATTTAAAAACCTAGTTATGAAATGTAGCAACTTAAGTTCTCTGAGGTGTGAGAAACATATGAACTATTGAGAATTGGACAATGTTTAGACAAATACAACTTAAACTAAGTAATTACAACTTAAAATAAGTCTACCTAAAGAAATAAACATAGCAATTTCCTACAGCATCTTATTTATAATGGATAACTAAACGTGAACACAATATTAAGCACCTAGAACCTAATTTACTAGAAATATAGAAAACTTAAAACACAAGTTTAATAGAAAACTAATCATGAACACAATACTAAAGTAACTAAGAGATTAGAGCCTATCCTACGTGTAAAATACCGTCGTTGGCTGTGTGATAAGTCATAGCATAAAGAAGTTGTTTATAGTTTAAAAGGAGTAAGCGTATAATGACGTAATATGATACGGAGTAGATAATTACTCCATTAATTTGATTCAGAAGAATGTAAGCGCTTAGAAACGGTTATAGTTATCGGTTAACGAGGCGTATAGTCATGGACAAACCGTGAATTAAATATATGCTTATAAAACCTTAAAACTAGTGTTTAGTATGTCGTGGTATCGATATGTCGTATTATATTTCCTACAAGGTAGGATAGGACAGGTCTGGCTTATTACAAAATATAATATAATTCTCAATCTAAAAGATGTGAGAATAAAATAGCTGATTGCAAGCAACCATAAAGCCACAGTACCTCATAAAAGTACCATGCATAAGTCATATAAACCACCAAGCCATTTCTGGACATGATGAGGCGACTATGTCGAGGCAGCAGTCTCGCGAAGGAATACCTGATGCTAACCCATTGGGTATATCCCTACCTAACACCTAACACGAGCAAACAGGGTATCCTCGCAGGTGGCACAGGGCCGAGACTATAAGTGATATGTGACAATAGCGCCTGACGAATGAACATATACATGGTAATAATAAGAGCGTAGCCCATAATATTATGAGACCAGCCATTTTATTGCGTAAAGCAAAAGTAAATAATACTGAACTTATTTAAAAGCCAGTTGGAACAGGATCTTGTTATATATATATATATATATATATATATATATATGTATATTATAATACACGTGTAATGTATCTACTTTGAAGTAGACGTAAATACGAGTTAGTTACCTCGTACCCAAATATTGTGCAAACAAAACAAGTTGTTGCTATTCAGGCTTAATGTCCAAACCGAGTCATATGGTCATCCCATTAGCGAATATCACTACTGAGCCATGCAACCGCAAAACCTCAGCATTGACCAGCGTTCTCACGACAGCAAGGAGTTTTGCTCGAGTCGTCAATCAACCTATATCGCCATTGAACTTTCACATTCCATCTCGCCCATATAGTAGAATATATAAGGGTACATAGATATTGGGGTCTTTAATGTTCAGCTTCAGCAAACGGCAATACAGATTTCTCGTCTCAGCGGGACTATAGTGTCTTGTTTGAATCAAAGATTCCCACAAGCAGCTAAAGGCGCACCGCGTGCCTAAACAAGACCGCAGCCCTTTTCAAAGCTCGTCTTGGGATCGAGACTAAAGACGAAAGCCTGTCGTTAAGAATCTGTGAGACTAGCCCTAAACCCCATTTATGAACGTATTTCATCGATCTGGAGTAAAACCATTGCATAGCAACAGTAATAGTTATTAGGCATATTTGGTATATTTGGGTACTACATTGTACTACCAAAACCTTTCGTCATAGGCTGGAACATACCATACAAAATCGTAATAAAACATTTGGCAGTCCAACTTGTGACATTACCTCATTGCTGGAACAGTCACATCCACTGCGACCAGTCTCAACAACTACAATAGATTAGTAAATGTATGTATGTTGGTACATACATGTGAAATATTGGAACAGTATCTACTTGTCCAATAAAATAAATATAATTATCGCACAGGCGAAGATATTGACGGTGAAGGTATTGACGTAATATTAATTACGTAGTCAACAGACTATTAAGTAGCGTAATAAGAACCAAGGTTCCATAAAGGGTAAATAAGCCAAGATCACTTCAAATAAAGAGTGCAATAACCATGTCAGGTCACACAACACAACGATAGCATTTCGGCCTATTAAAAGGTAACATTATGTATGACATTTACATAGAACGGGAACGTGAATAAGTACCATAGTTAACGCAGTCAGAAAGTTTTGCGAAACTTAGAAAACCATTTAAGGATCTCTTCATCTGCGTGTGTACAGTGGTAGGCTATGAGGTCATCATGCAGGAATAGCCTCGTTGTCCAAACGCCGGAACTGTGATCAGCTTGGCAGGATCAGCCAGTGAGGGGTCTCATATTGTCATGGCACAGCGTTGGATTGAGGATGGCCTGGCTCTGGTCGTCGATTGCCCACATGTACGAAAGTGCTGGCAGGTACACGTCCCATAGAAATGTCCTGGATCCAAACGATAGGTGGAAGGCATATCGTCGTTGACAGTGTGATTGCGCGGAGGCGCTGACATGGTCATCTTCTTGACACCAGTGCGATGATACGTCATTCGATGTCGTCTATCCTTCTCATATAAAGGTTTGATTTCGCAAAACCCTCCAAATACCCAAACTATGGCATTGTAATCTTTAGATATATTCATAAATAAAACGTACTCATTTAATAACCTAAAGTTACTATTATCACCTACAACACTGTACTAAATCAACAAGAACATACTTAAAATACCCACGAAACATAACAAACCTAATGTAAATGAAATAATTAATGCGTTAAATAATAAGTGTAAGAATATAATGACTACCTACATTAGCAAAAGATTAATTCAAATACTGTTTAATAGTAAAATTACAATCCTTTAACGATTTGTCTACTAATAAATAATGTCCTTAAAGTCAAATTGTCATTTAAAAGTAATTGAAATCAATAGTCAAATATAATAAGACTCAAGTATTAAATCCAGCTTGTATGAACAGCGCCTACCCCCATTATTCATGAAAATCTCAATAATACTGAATAGTATCAAAAATAGATACGAATTCACATAGCATGCACAAAACACCACCATAAATCTTAATATCTAACATGCACAATAAGTATGGGTATAATAAAACACAATGTATTTATTAAATCAGGTAGTAGCACTCCAACGCTGCAGATGGTCGTATAATATACTCCATTTAGCAAACATTATCAATTAAAATTTGTTGTACTAATGGTAAAACTATAGCCGTAACAAGAATTAATCAATTAACGTACTTAATTGCATTTTAAAGCCATAACCATTTAAAAGGAGATACGCCACTCCACATCGATATTGTTAACGTAGATTTTACCTTAAGTAGGTTATTCAACATAAGCAAAGGTATTATCAATCTAACTTTAACTTGGTGCTGAGCACTATAGATAACAACAAAGGTAATTGTACCTATATAAGCAGCGTAACGCGCTTGCATAATAGTCTATGAAAAACTAAACCGCCATCGTTTGCTATATGGAATCTAAACACACGCACATAAATCCTGTGAACAGAAAGGATTAAATACACAACACTCTAATTCATCCTAACAACGAAATCCTACATGAATCCTATCTATCACAGCAAATAAACCTTAAACGACTCACATGGGCACTCCTGAAGGTTCACCTCGTTGCACGTCGCTCTCGTGAAGTCCACCCGCAGGAGCCGTCGAAGGGGAAAAAAAAGTCTCGAAAACGTTGTGTATCTCCTTATATTCCCTCACCTCGTTATCATGAGAACCCCTAACATCACGCGATCAACTGATGAAGCTAAATCTGGCTTCTCATTGGTCTAGAATAACTTTCCGATCTCCTACTCAACACCAGATGTCTCTCCGATGTCTATCCCATTAAAACTTGACTAAAATAAATAGACACCTACACAAACAAGATTGTTTCGTCCATAAATATTTCACATTTTAGTAGGGTAGCCACGCGCATCACATTTTTTCAAATACCCGCCAAAGGCAGCGATGCAGCTACTGCTTTGCAATTGACCACTTGCGTTAACTAGACTCAACGCTCACGTCTAGTATATCTTGACGTCGAGACTCGTATTAGCAATGCACAACTAGAGATCCGTCCTACACTGGTTCGTTAAGGTGAATTGGTGTTCAAGTTAGTTTCAGCGTTGTGAATGACAGCCCTGACTCCACACTAACCGTGCAATTTCAGATAGCTACGTATTTCGCTACTATATGGACATAATGACAACCTTTCTACGCGGTCGAATTATTTACTAATAGTTTAAATACTCGACACCAGGTGTCCATACTTGACCTTTGCAACTTGAGAAATGCTAACATTTAGAATATATAAATCAGCTTTTACGAAGCCAAGAAGCGTTCCTGAAAGCTGAGAAGCTTTCCAGAAGCCTTCCTCTGAAGTTAAGAAGCTATACTGAAGCTTAGAAGCACATCTAAAACTTTTCCGAAGCTTAGAAGCTTTCATGAACTTTTCACACGAATGACGGATGTCGATCTGTTACAATCGCCCTACGTTATTTTAGCGTAGTTTACCGGAGTAAAATAACTAACCTTAAAACAGAAGACATCTTGCGAAGTGAAAGCAGAGAAGAAAAGAACTACTTAAATCAACAAGTGAAACTAAATTTTTTTACAGTAACTATTATTTAATATAGAGGCTCAATAATTAGATGAATAAGTTGTTATAATATTATCAATTGAGAATTAAATCATAAATTAATTCAGTTGGCCCTAGTACCAAAATAAATATTAAAATGAAATATTGAATGACAAATATAAATGTTAAATTCCAAGTAAACTGAAATAGTGTCCTAACCACTAGACAATCATGGCATATACAATATTGAAAATATTACTGAACCTACGGAAACATTATCAATTACTTCAAAAATACCTCACTAATTAGCTTGTCTAATGGTAGTGTGGTAGACTATGTAAAATAATTAAAAAATTCAATATTTATGAAATGAGACGAAATAGTTTTTTTTTCTTACTAACATGTTTCAAGCTATTAACTATTAATAAACCTCTCATAAAATTACTATTACTTATTATTTGAAAAAAAAAAACAATGCTAGATTACATTAATCAATCTAACCAAAAGAAGAGTTTGAATAGCCCTCGCACTACAACTTTAATTTAAGTGTGTTTTGATCAAGTGATACACGAATCAATTATTTATATAAGTTTAATTAAAATAAATTTAACTTAATTAATAAAAAAGACACCGTGCTAGGAAATATGTGAATTCTACATTTAGTTTACGCCCTAACTAACGAGAACAAAATTTATTGCCTTCAATAAAGCCATCAACAACATCTCGTCAATATTAATGAAATGTACTAAAGTAAATGAAAAAAAATGCTAGTTTTACGCCCACTAGATAAATTAATTTCTTAATAATAAAGATGTATAGTAGAAATTTAATATTACTGTCACTTTTTTTTTATCTGATTTTAGCTCTAATATTGACTATTGAAATAATATCATTAATAAGAAAGGTTAAAGAAATACTAACGCGCAACATGAAATATGCCGCCCTATATTACTCAAAAGATATGCAAATCAGCATTAATATAGAACTCGCATAAAATAAATACTGAGATCTATGTTAAATTACTAATACCTATTATGTACCTATAAATTAATTTAATTTTCAATATATTTTAAACCGCGAGTTATTAACATCTTAAAAAAGTCAATATAATGAAATAAAATACAATCTACCTATACCGAATATAGAAAATTGGATCATGTTTTTACTACAAATTAACTAAAGTGCTGGAAATGGATTAGAAACAAGGGAACTATTTTGTAATTATTTATACTTTAATCGCAAAAATAAGTGTGTTAAATGTAAATTATACAGTGATTCTGTTATGATAGGAAAAGGTAATAATTATTAATTAATTTGCTGTAAAACTAAATCACATTAAGCACTAAAAGTTACCTAGTTTTGCCTTCGAATGTCAGTTAATGGTATAATAAGTCAAAATTCAAATTAATAATTTGTACGAAGCCCTAATATATCTTAGAAGCAAACATGCTACAAAAAGTATCTTCATCAAAATGTCCCTAAATGAAAGTGCTAGACACTTACACCTTCGGATAGGGTAACTTTTATGCTAGTACACTTTCATTTAGGCATAACCTGCGAGCAATTAACCCACTTCAAAATTCTAGAAAATGAAAAAGTAAAACCTATCCTAAATATAACCGAGAAACGAGAGCACTAAAGATACAGTAACCATATACATAACGTAGAAGGAAGATTTCTAACGAGAAGTAATCCTATAAAGAATACATATAGAATCAAGTATTTTAATGAAACAGTAAACTTATCCGAAATTAACTGGAAAAATCCTGTACTAAATCACAGTATTTACAACAAAAATATAAAATTAATGAAATCATCAAGTCGCACACATGCACATGCAGACACGACAAGACACGACAAATCCCGAAATAATAAATTAAATAATAATTCAAAGAATGACTACCTGACACCGATTTCTGAGAGTTATCAATACCAATATTATATCATTTTATTTAATCGAAAATTCTTTAAAATATACCGGAATAAATTATACAACCTTGTCAGTTAACATGAATTATTTGAGCCTAATAATCAATTACATTTAAATGAAGTTAAATTAAATCTTTTATTCCGGATTTTGGGAATTCATACACAAAAAATTATGTAGGTAATAAAGAAACGCCCACAAAATAATTGAAATAAAACTATGTAAAGCAAATAAACGAATTTCAAACCTAAATATTTCAAGATTTTAATGTTAGTTTTCTAAAGTCCAAATAAACTAATTCACGAGAAAAATTTACTTTACAACTTAATTGCAACAATAATACAATAAAACTCACGTTATGTTACGATGATCATGATAATGACGTCATTATGTAATCAATTAAACTTTCTGTAAGCTATTAAAATATGAATCAGAAGAAATTTTAGAGGAACAAAATAAAAAATATAAATATAAAGCAACCTGTAAAAAGGATTATAAATGCAACATTTACTTAACATGCAATAAATACATTACTATTTTCTAGTGTTAGGTATATACCTATTCTGCTAGCTATATTCTCCTATCTTTTAATAGTTATGCTATTCACACAAGCTGGAAATTGGTTCATAAGCGCTATTCATTCAAGCCGAAAACAATCAAGAGTAAAATAAAACAAAGAAATACTTAAAGTCAAAGAGTAATACAAATTTCAAAAAGCTGAATAAGTACATCTTAATTAACAATAAGTAACTTAAATACCTGTAAAATTTGTCCAAACAAAGTCCAACACGACAATTCAACATTCCTCACTTCAAAAACCCCAGACCTTTGCACGAACATCAAATTGTGCCTATCAAAGGCCACAAAAGTACATATATATGTTCTATTATATATATGTATATATTTATATATACATACATATATGCACACATATATATCCTGGTCACGGTAACACATATTGTAACATCCATTTAGAATAGAATGGATGTTACAATTAAATCAAATGAAATAGTTACCTATCGGAGAATATTAAACATAAACCAAGACTAAATAAATAAAATATTAATGGCGTGATCGAATAGTGGCAATTTAAAAACCTAGTTATGAAATGTAGCAACTTAAGTTCTCTGAGGTGTGAGAAACATATGAACTATTGAGAATTGGACAATGTTTAGACAAATACAACTTAAACTAAGTAATTACAACTTAAAATAAGTCTACCTAAAGAAATAAACATAGCAATTTCCTACAGCATCTTATTTATAATGGATAACTAAACGTGAACACAATATTAAGCACCTAGAACCTAATTTACTAGAAATATAGAAAACTTAAAACACAAGTTTAATAGAAAACTAATCATGAACACAATACTAAAGTAACTAAGAGATTAGAGCCTATCCTACGTGTAAAATACCGTCGTTGGCTGTGTGATAAGTCATAGCATAAAGAAGTTGTTTATAGTTTAAAAGGAGTAAGCGTATAATGACGTAATATGATACGGAGTAGATAATTACTCCATTAATTTGATTCAGAAGAATGTAAGCGCTTAGAAACGGTTATAGTTATCGGTTAACGAGGCGTATAGTCATGGACAAACCGTGAATTAAATATATGCTTATAAAACCTTAAAACTAGTGTTTAGTATGTCGTGGTATCGATATGTCGTATTATATTTCCTACAAGGTAGGATAGGACAGGTCTGGCTTATTACAAAATATAATATAATTCTCAATCTAAAAGATGTGAGAATAAAATAGCTGATTGCAAGCAACCATAAAGCCACAGTACCTCATAAAAGTACCATGCATAAGTCATATAAACCACCAAGCCATTTCTGGACATGATGAGGCGACTATGTCGAGGCAGCAGTCTCGCGAAGGAATACCTGATGCTAACCCATTGGGTATATCCCTACCTAACACCTAACACGAGCAAACAGGGTATCCTCGCAGGTGGCACAGGGCCGAGACTATAAGTGATATGTGACAATAGCGCCTGACGAATGAACATATACATGGTAATAATAAGAGCGTAGCCCATAATATTATGAGACCAGCCATTTTATTGCGTAAAGCAAAAGTAAATAATACTGAACTTATTTAAAAGCCAGTTGGAACAGGATCTTGTTATATATATATATATATATATATATATATATATATTATAATACACGTGTAATGTATCTACTTTGAAGTAGACGTAAATACGAGTTAGTTACCTCGTACCCAAATATTGTGCAAACAAAACAAGTTGTTGCTATTCAGGCTTAATGTCCAAACCGAGTCATATGGTCATCCCATTAGCGAATATCACTACTGAGCCATGCAACCGCAAAACCTCAGCATTGACCAGCGTTCTCACGACAGCAAGGAGTTTTGCTCGAGTCGTCAATCAACCTATATCGCCATTGAACTTTCACATTCCATCTCGCCCATATAGTAGAATATATAAGGGTACATAGATATTGGGGTCTTTAATGTTCAGCTTCAGCAAACGGCAATACAGATTTCTCGTCTCAGCGGGACTATAGTGTCTTGTTTGAATCAAAGATTCCCACAAGCAGCTAAAGGCGCACCGCGTGCCTAAACAAGACCGCAGCCCTTTTCAAAGCTCGTCTTGGGATCGAGACTAAAGACGAAAGCCTGTCGTTAAGAATCTGTGAGACTAGCCCTAAACCCCATTTATGAACGTATTTCATCGATCTGGAGTAAAACCATTGCATAGCAACAGTAATAGTTATTAGGCATATTTGGTATATTTGGGTACTACATTGTACTACCAAAACCTTTCGTCATAGGCTGGAACATACCATACAAAATCGTAATAAAACATTTGGCAGTCCAACTTGTGACATTACCTCATTGCTGGAACAGTCACATCCACTGCGACCAGTCTCAACAACTACAATAGATTAGTAAATGTATGTATGTTGGTACATACATGTGAAATATTGGAACAGTATCTACTTGTCCAATAAAATAAATATAATTATCGCACAGGCGAAGATATTGACGGTGAAGGTATTGACGTAATATTAATTACGTAGTCAACAGACTATTAAGTAGCGTAATAAGAACCAAGGTTCCATAAAGGGTAAATAAGCCAAGATCACTTCAAATAAAGAGTGCAATAACCATGTCAGGTCACACAACACAACGATAGCATTTCGGCCTATTAAAAGGTAACATTATGTATGACATTTACATAGAACGGGAACGTGAATAAGTACCATAGTTAACGCAGTCAGAAAGTTTTGCGAAACTTAGAAAACCATTTAAGGATCTCTTCATCTGCGTGTGTACAGTGGTAGGCTATGAGGTCATCATGCAGGAATAGCCTCGTTGTCCAAACGCCGGAACTGTGATCAGCTTGGCAGGATCAGCCAGTGAGGGGTCTCATATTGTCATGGCACAGCGTTGGATTGAGGATGGCCTGGCTCTGGTCGTCGATTGCCCACATGTACGAAAGTGCTGGCAGGTACACGTCCCATAGAAATGTCCTGGATCCAAACGATAGGTGGAAGGCATATCGTCGTTGACAGTGTGATTGCGCGGAGGCGCTGACATGGTCATCTTCTTGACACCAGTGCGATGATACGTCATTCGATGTCGTCTATCCTTCTCATATAAAGGTTTGATTTCGCAAAACCCTCCAAATACCCAAACTATGGCATTGTAATCTTTAGATATATTCATAAATAAAACGTACTCATTTAATAACCTAAAGTTACTATTATCACCTACAACACTGTACTAAATCAACAAGAACATACTTAAAATACCCACGAAACATAACAAACCTAATTTAAATGAAATAATTAATGCGTTAAATAATAAGTGTAAGAATATAATGACTACCTACATTAGCAAAAGATTAATTCAAATACTGTTTAATAGTAAAATTACAATCCTTTAACGATTTGTCTACTAATAAATAATGTCCTTAAAGTCAAATTGTCATTTAAAAGTAATTGAAATCAATAGTCAAATATAATAAGACTCAAGTATTAAATCCAGCTTGTATGAACAGCGCCTACCCCCATTATTCATGAAAATCTCAATAATACTGAATAGTATCAAAAATAGATACGAATTCACATAGCATGCACAAAACACCACCATAAATCTTAATATCTAACATGCACAATAAGTATGGGTATAATAAAACACAATGTATTTATTAAATCAGGTAGTAGCACTCCAACGCTGCAGATGGTCGTATAATATACTCCATTTAGCAAACATTATCAATTAAAATTTGTTGTACTAATGGTAAAACTATAGCCGTAACAAGAATTAATCAATTAACGTACTTAATTGCATTTTAAAGCCATAACCATTTAAAAGGAGATACGCCACTCCACATCGATATTGTTAACGTAGATTTTACCTTAAGTAGGTTATTCAACATAAGCAAAGGTATTATCAATCTAACTTTAACTTGGTGCTGAGCACTATAGATAACAACAAAGGTAATTGTACCTATATAAGCAGCGTAACGCGCTTGCATAATAGTCTATGAAAAACTAAACCGCCATCGTTTGCTATATGGAATCTAAACACACGCACATAAATCCTGTGAACAGAAAGGATTAAATACACAACACTCTAATTCATCCTAACAACGAAATCCTACATGAATCCTATCTATCACAGCAAATAAACCTTAAACGACTCACATGGGCACTCCTGAAGGTTCACCTCGTTGCACGTCGCTCTCGTGAAGTCCACCCGCAGGAGCCGTCGAAGGGGAAAAAAAAGTCTCGAAAACGTTGTGTATCTCCTTATATTCCCTCACCTCGTTATCATGAGAACCCCTAACATCACGCGATCAACTGATGAAGCTAAATCTGGCTTCTCATTGGTCTAGAATAACTTTCCGATCTCCTACTCAACACCAGATGTCTCTCCGATGTCTATCCCATTAAAACTTGACTAAAATAAATAGACACCTACACAAACAAGATTGTTTCGTCCATAAATATTTCACATTTTAGTAGGGTAGCCACGCGCATCACATTTTTTCAAATACCCGCCAAAGGCAGCGATGCAGCTACTGCTTTGCAATTGACCACTTGCGTTAACTAGACTCAACGCTCACGTCTAGTATATCTTGACGTCGAGACTCGTATTAGCAATGCACAACTAGAGATCCGTCCTACACTGGTTCGTTAAGGTGAATTGGTGTTCAAGTTAGTTTCAGCGTTGTGAATGACAGCCCTGACTCCACACTAACCGTGCAATTTCAGATAGCTACGTATTTCGCTACTATATGGACATAATGACAACCTTTCTACGCGGTCGAATTATTTACTAATAGTTTAAATACTCGACACCAGGTGTCCATACTTGACCTTTGCAACTTGAGAAATGCTAACATTTAGAATATATAAATCAGCTTTTACGAAGCCAAGAAGCGTTCCTGAAAGCTGAGAAGCTTTCCAGAAGCCTTCCTCTGAAGTTAAGAAGCTATACTGAAGCTTAGAAGCACATCTAAAACTTTTCCGAAGCTTAGAAGCTTTCATGAACTTTTCACACGAATGACGGATGTCGATCTGTTACAAGTGGCAGTGGGCAGGTCACATATGTCGCAGAACCGATGGCCGTTAGGGCAGACTGGTTCTTGAGTGGAGACCGCGTGTCGGCAAACGTAGTGTAGGACGCCCTGTAACTAGGTGGGGCGATGATATTCGTAAGGCAGTGGGCAGGGATTGGAGGAGAAGAGCTGAAGACCGAGCTCAGTGGCGTGCCATGGGAGAGGCCTGTTCAGCAGTGGACTGACACAGGCTGATGAGTTGCTATTGATAAGGATTGTGTTGTTGGTAATGTTGTATTGGTAAGCACAGTGTTTTGGGCAATAAATTGCTTAAGTCGCGAAAAAAGTATAGTAGATGAAAATTAAAATTATATCCTGGCGTCAAAATAGCTAATTCCCGATACCTACAATTTAAATCAAATCGCCATAGTTTCCGCTTAAATCCTACAATTTAAATTATCTTCTTTCTATTAAAAAACTTGTTATACGAGGGCGGTGGCGAAGATCATTCTTTAAGCTTAGTAAGGATTATTTTGATTGAATTATTAAAACTGGATACTTTGAAATGAAATGAAATTATTTATTCTTCAATTTAGGCATATTACATGCACTTATAAATGTCAAAAAACTACCACCGGTTCATAAAATAAACCTCTGCCTTGAGAAGAACCGGCGTAAAGAACTCGGCGAGGTGTCATTTTTTCAAAACTATACAATGTATATAAAAATAACAGTATTATAGTACTACGGAATTAAAATGCTACAATATAAAACATTTTTCTTTTTTAATATTTAGGACAAAATATTTGTGTTAGATTACTTGTGCGGGACACTATCACTGCCAAACATCCCTATCCATAATGTAATCGTTTGTCTTATAATATGCTTTTGAAATAAGTGTCTGTTATGCGACAGATTTAAATTTAGTATCCGTAAGTTTAGTAATGTGTCTTGGAATTTTATTGTAGAATTTTAAACAATTTTTCAAGAACGACTATTTCGCCTTTACTAGCCTGTAAAAAGTTACTTTACCTAGGCTTTCATTACCGCGTGTGCCTGAACTAAATGAAAAGCTCTGAAAGCAACCACAGACCACAGTAGGTAATACATGTGAAAGGGGTTTTATTTTCCCTTGGCGTGGCTTCCTCAAACGTTCGTTTCTGCATTTCTTAACAACGAATTTTGTGCGCGAACACAGTCTGGGATGCATTGGAGAATCTAAAAAGATGAGTTTTTTTAGAGTTCCGTAGCCAAAATGGCAAAAAACGTAACCCTAAGGCACCGGTCCCACCGCCGGCGAGTAGCGAGTAATCTCATAGTAATTCTACTCGCTTGAGCGAGAAAACGAGTAGAATTACTATGAGAGTACTCGCTGCTCGCCGGCGGTGGGACCAGTGCCTTAGAGTATCGTCATATCTGTCCGTCCGTATGTCACAGCCGATTTACTCGGAGACTATAAGCACTACAATTATGAAATTTGGTAGGAAGGTGTATTCTATGAACCGCTACATAAAAGTGATGTCAAATTACAAAAAAAGAAATTGGGAGGGCACTCCATACATGTAACCGGTGGATGAAAAAAAAAATTTCAACGCACATAGTCGTGTGGGATATCGATGGATAGGCCTATAAAAACGATATGGAGGTTTCTGAAAAACTTGTCCATTTAAGTCAACCGTTGGTGAGATATTAGCTGTCAAAGTCATAGACCGTCAGAGTCATGCCCGTCTAATTTCCAAACTATGAAGTTTAAATTCTGAAAAAATTTGAGATGTGCATTAATAAATACTTCCAATGATTTTTGGTTTGAACAAGATAGGTTTTACGGCCCAAACAAAAAGTCGTGAGTTTAGTGAGTTCCCTATGAAGACACGACTTTTTTAGATTAAATGTATTGGATAGTGGTTTTAAATGTGGACTAGTACCTACTAGTCCGCATTTAAAACGCCTGTTGGTACGGAACCCTTCATTGTGCGTGGTACGACAAGCACTTGGCCGGTTTTTTAATTGACAATCGGAGTGGAGTACTTCGTCCTGTAATTTTGAGCTCCCTTGAGCTTTTAACACCCCTTAGCTAGAACTCATTTTCATCGATAAATTTTCAATGAGATGTCAAAGCGTCAGATATTTTTTTTAGAATGTTTGGTCAAAGCTCTCAAAAGTTACCTTATTACCAGACCACAGTAGTAACCTAACTTTCTTCTCTAGTCTCTGCGACCGACAAACGCTAGGGCTCGGTCTGAAAACCAGCGCTGGACATTTTTTTTTTGCCCAGCACATGCTGAGACCAAGACCCATTGCCTCAATTTCTTTTTTATTGTATTTTATTTTATATCTTAATTTGTAGTTTCTTTTTGCTGTATTTCTGTTGGCTTATTTTGTAACTTTAATTCGTGGCAATAAATAATTTCTGATTCTGATTCTGAACTAAGGTTCTGGATTTGGTAATGGAATCTGATTAATGTATAGAGATTATTTATTGACCGAGTGAAACTTCAGCTTCGACAAAAATGCTTTCGTATGTCCGGATTTCCGTTTGTTCTCGTCTACAGGTCGCAATTCTCGACCGATTCTCGTGAAATTTCGTGAGCAGGTTCGATAGTTATATAGTTTTTTTTTGTCGAGACGGTTTTTGAAAACTTCCAAAAATATTTTTTTTATCAATGATTTTGTAAGTTTCTGCGGGCGAATTTCGGTTTGTTCTCCTCTACAGGTCGCATTTCTAAACCGATTCTCGTGAATTTTTGTGAGCAATTTGGATAAATATACAGTTTTTTTTGTCGCATAAGTTTTTGGAAATTAAAAGTAAAATATTTGTTCAACAGTTTGTTCTTCTCTACACGTCGCATTTCGCAAACGATTCTAGTGAAATTTTGTGAAAGGCCCGGTAATTATATAGATTTTTTTTGTCGAGTCAGTTTTTGGAAATTTTCAAAAACAATTTTTATTTCAAAGATTTTATAAGTTTCTGCGTCCGAATTTGGGTTTGTTGTCCTCTACAAGTCGCATTTTTCAACCGCTTCTCGTGAAATTTTGTTAGCAGGTTTGATATTCATAATTGATATTTCTTATAATGTCAGATTTTGGAAATGATAAAAAAACTCACTCACGAGTTCTACAGCTCACAGAGCCACTAGTTCTATTATGTTGTTATTTGTTTAATTTACTTTGTTACGTGTAGTAAGATATCTCGCGTATATTTTTCAGTGAGAGCCAGGGCTCAGAAACCGGTTTTGTCTTCATACAATTAACCGGTTAAAAATTTCGGTTAATTGCGTTTTACGATATTTTTTCGTACTTTAAATCATTTATTCCATAGATGAAGGCTAACAAAATCAAATCTTAAAATAAAAATGGAGACATGAGAAGTACTTTAGGAAATATTTCCTAAATATTATAAACCGGTTCCGAGCCCTGGTGAGAGCTGTTAAGTGAATAAGTGAAATGTTTAAATTGCATGTTAGAAACCTTACCTCCTACTCACTTATTTCTGTTCGCTTTCCAAATAAATAAAATAAAATAAACTCTATGTTGAATGTGTGTCATAACTGTTCAAAAAATGTCATTATTATGTCATATCGGTGAGCGCGATACGGTTAATCCCATCGAGCTTCCGTCCACACAGTAAAGCTCTCGTCGCTTTTCTGAGCTTAGCCGCGAACCCTTTCATAAGCGGTTCGTGAGCTTTTAATCCGGAGAAACTTGATATTACAGTCCCGAAATAGGGGGTTGGAAAAAGGCATGAAGATGGGAAAACCTTTTTCACCTCACTAGCTCGGAAAGTCCTTTTTTATTCTTTAAAAACAGATGGCAAAACTGCATTTTATCCATAAGAGTGCAAAGAATATTTGAAATCCGAACACGCTATTTGTAACTTTTTTAAACATAATAACATGTAAAGGCCAGTCCAGACAGTCCAGCAACAATAATTTTATATTGTGCTGTTGTGTTAAAAAACTAGTACCTACGCCAAATCTCGGGATTAGGTAGTGGGCAAATATAATTAGGATGCAACTGTCAACGTTAGGACGAGGAGGAGGAAAAAAAATCCTCGCTCTAGTGAGGTGAAAAGATTTGTGTTATACACGGCTGCAAAGTTATTTTACGTCTCGTGTGTTGCAACACTCGCTACGCTCAGGATTCTATTTTTGAACCACTCGCTTCGCTCAGGATTCTATTTTCGAACCACTCGCTTCGCTCGCGGTTCAACCATAGAATCCTTTCACTAGCTCGTGGTTCAATCCTAGAATCCATTCGCTAGCTCGTGTTTCAATTAC
This sequence comes from Epiblema foenella, assembly GCA_963556455.1. Taxonomy (NCBI): domain Eukaryota; kingdom Metazoa; phylum Arthropoda; class Insecta; order Lepidoptera; family Tortricidae; genus Epiblema; species Epiblema foenella. The sequence continues at coordinate 697,309 of OY747110.1, forward strand.
ACACTCGCGGTTAAAATACAACTTTGCGCCCTTGTATAACAAATAACTATTCCACCATTTTAGTTGTGAAGTAATCACAAAAGGGTCGTTGTCAGATTTAGGTTCGCGTCATTTAGGTGGACATATCAAAAGTTAATTGCTATGAAACTTAATTTTGGATTGGTCTAGTAACCAGCATAAACAGTGTCTCCGTTGCTATAATTCCATGTACTAAAACATTACTTACATGCACATAAGCCGTTAACTATTGACCACCGAAAGGACTACTTTTGTTTTTCCAACTGACAATGACCCAAAAAACCTTTTAGGCCGGGTTTTATAAAGATCCGTTAGACCAAATGTCAGATCAAATTTCAGTAATTCGGTACATTTTTTGACATAACAAACCGAAATAAGGTCTAACGGATCTTTATAAAACCGAGCCTTAGTGTGTGAAATATTTAACAGTTCTAGTCTATGTTTAAATGGCAATATTTAATCTGCAAATAGCCCAATAAGGTCACTTTCACAAGTTTTTTTTATATTATAGGGGGCAAACGAGCAGACGGCTCGCCTGATGCTAAGCAATTACCGTCGCCCATAAACTGCAACACCAGAGGAGTCGCAAGTGCGTTGCCGGCCATTCAGAAGGGAATACGCTCTTTTCTTGAAGGTTTGAAGGTCATATCGGTCGGAAATACCGCAGGCGACAGAATTTATCTTTCTCAATTAAAAATTATACAATATTACAAAAACATTTAAATATAATCGCGTTATTGAAGTTTTACTTTTATAGTTTAAGTGAATATTTTTTGGAATCTGATAGTTAAATTGCTGTAATAGGTAATAATTAATTAATATTGTATACCTCAGGCAGGTAGAAAATGGAGACTCTGTAAAAATTACTAACCACCTATGTAACCCATTTTCATGCAATAAATACATTTTTACTTTACTTTACTTTACATGTAATAAAAAGAAACGTTGGTTAAAGCCTGATCAGAAATATATGACAATTGTCAAGACGTCGCTATAATTCTCATTTATATGGCAACAGGTCAGTAATGTCAGTATAATAGGACTATTTGACATTTTGACTTGTTTAACTGTCAGTTCTGATGTTAATTTATGCTGCCAGCGTGATGGGCACCCTGCCAAGAGGCCCAGGCGTCTTATTTAATTAATTATTTTATTTATTACTAGCGACCCGCCCCGGCTTCGCACGGGTGCACTATTTAATGGATGTTATTATACATATACCTTCCTCTTCAATCACTCTATCTATTAAAAAAAACGCATCAAAATCTGTTGCGTAGTTTTAAAGATTTAAGCATACATAGGGATATAGGGACAGAGAAAGCGACTTTGTTTTATGTTAGTGATTCTAAGTTTAAGGTTTAGTTTTAGTTACTTTAATTTAATAGTAGTTTTAGTCTTGTATTTACTCTTTTAATATTAACAATCAAGATTAGACATGGGCTTATCCAGACGCTAGGGGGTTGGCCAACTTTTAGACCCCCCCCCCCCTCCCCGCCCGCTTGGTTATCTTTGGTGAGGTTCTAGGAGCCCAAAGAAACCTCACGTGTATTTTTACTATTAAAAATTTTAGACTGAAATGGTATTGTGTTAGTTGATATTGATAGTAGATATTATTTCTCGGTTTTGTAGGTACAGGAAAAATTACACGTGACACATGAGGTCTGCGTTGTACCCCATGACGATGTCAGCTCCAGCGAGCCTCTAACTAGAATACAACTTCTTAGATGTAATTAAAAAAAGACGAATAAAAAAAACACAAAATTGTATACTTATTTCCAAAAAAATCCGTATACAATTACAAACCTGACAGCCTTTGACAAAGGATCCGCTAAAATGGACTGAAAAATCCCAACATGCATTACGTTAACACTAGTGTCTTTTTATAGGGGATTGACGAGAGACATCATCCTGTTGTGGATTCTTTTTTATTATCAGTGACTTAGAGACCATATACAGCTCTAACAATATTAAATTAATCTTAATTTTGACGCTTAGAGACCATGTACATCTCTGGGATCATCTATTAATTTCATTATACTCCTTGTTTAATCTTGAGACCTTATACATCTCTAACTTTACTGATGTTGTAATATTTGTAACAGATAACTTTGCAAGTTTATCTTCACTGTATGACATTAATTTTGTTATAATTGTAAACTCGAAATTATTATTCTTTCTTGTACTGTAAATTACTATTTTGACGTGAAAAATGTATTACTTATTATAGTCAGACTTTCTTAAATTGTAATAGTAGTTTATGCAACTAATATATAATGAGAGGTCTTAAAACACTCGCTGACGCTCGTTTCATAATAGGATCACACGAGTGTTTTAAGGCCTAATTATGCACAGTTGCATACACTACTTTATCTACATCCGTATATTAAATCCTCTTTCATGTGTTCAGGAACCATTGCGTTGCAAGTGTAGTGAGGTCGAGCGTGAGCCCGTTGAAGTCTTTTGAGCACGAGCCTGTATCGTTATGGGCGAAGATGGCCATAACGATACCGTTTTTGATGCTTTTATAGCCATCTCCGCCCCGGACCGGCGCGATATTGTAAAGTTGGTCCTTACCTACACTTTTTGAGCACATAAAAGAGGATTTACTGTATGGGTGTAGATAAAATAATATTTTGACATGTAAAAGTGCCCTTGTGGCCTATTTGCAGAATAAATGTTTGATTTTGATTTTGCAAAAGGGAGCCCCAAATTCTGTTCAACTTCTCCCTTTTCTCTCGAGTTCGAACACACTCCACCAACAAGTGTTGCACATTGTCGATGGTTCCGCACTCACGTGTTATTCTTTAAGTGCTTATCTCATGTCAAACCAGGGTTCGAAATTATCAAGATAATTATGGTCTTTGATAATTATCCCTCTTATGGGTAGGGTATACGTTATTTTATTAGTTAAAAATATTTTTCGGTGTATGATATGACCTGTAAAATGTATTTTTATCAATAAAGACTGTAGTCTGTACTAATATATAAAAGATTATGGTGTTTTAGGCTGCAAAATAAATAGTTGCTATAGAATATTTTGCTATTTTTTTATTAACCATTAAAATATAATTAATTAATCATTACAACATCATTAAAACACATATACAGAGCGCAATTATTAACGTTCGAATTCACGCACGTATTTTTTAAAAATTCATGCCGAATTTACAATTTTAGGTTATTATCAAATCGATAACTATCAAAGCATAAAAATCACGATAATTATCTTGACAATTATCAAGATAATTATCATTGATAATTATCCTTTCGAACCCTGTGTCGAACTCTTATTTGGTCTAATGAAGTTTCATTTTCGGGATCAGAATCTTTTCTAAGTAATTTACTTTTTTCTTTCCCAGTAACGAAAACGATGCCATTGGCTACGATACTGGGAAAGTTTTAACGAATATACCCACCCGGGTATCCTACCAACTTTTATTTGATCTTAGATAAATATTGAATGGAAGACACGTTATTTAAGCGTTATTTATTTAATTAACAATTTAATTGTATCATTACAGGGTACCTAATTCGATAGACCAGTAAGCAATGCTCCTTAAAAACACCAATAAAATGGTTAATAATATTAACTACAGAAGCATAACACGTTAAACTTGTTAATAACTACAAATTATATCAAAGAGTACTAATATAGTATATTATGCAACTGGTGTATAAGAAGGTTATAAAAAGGCGAGTGGTGTGGGTTGCGATGTGAGCCTTGGCGAACATCGCAAGTAAAGACACCACGAGCATTTTGATACCAGTTATACACCGTTGCATACAATATTTTTTCTACGACTCATTTCAAACAAAAAGTAAGTATTTTTCAGACTTTTCATGCGCCATATTTCCCCTTGGTAATTATGCAACTTACCTACGCAATTTCTTCAGTAATGCTATATAACTTCTTCCTGGTTTTTTAAAAGAATCAACGTACCTACACATTTTCTTCATGAAACAAAAAAATTCGTTTTATTTAAGTAATATAATCATTTCGTTTTCATACGAAAAAAGTACAGGAGTAGAAAAAATAAAAAATCTAAGTAAAACATAATAAAGACAGTATAGGTATACCTTTATACAGTTTGCGCTATACCTTTTTGGAATACAGCAAAGTGTGTGCAATATTCATTGTTATCGTATCTCCCATTTGTTTAGATCTACGGTCACGGGTCACGGTTGACATATTATACTTCACAAACTTTGCCGTTTGTATTCGTACGTTATCTTTTCTGTCTCTAGTGTATAACTCAAACTGTAATAAACTCCTGCAATGTTGAACTTTGCTGAAGAAACTTGATTCCCTATTCGCTCGCTGGAATTGAAATCGGAATTGGACTTTCAGGCGTGACAATGCAATCGATTCGACGTTCTTCAGTTAAAAGGCACGGTTAATTGGACAAATACTATTCACTGAATGTTGGTGTCCGATCGAAATTTCGGTTTCGGTATCGGCCAAAAAAATGCCGAACCTTTCGGCCGCGCCGAAACTTTCAACATTGTACTTCCGGACTGCGTTCGGCTAACATCGGCACAGCCGGCTATGTTTTAATGTTTATTTGGGCAAACAACAGTACAAATAATACTTAAAATTATAACTTACACTATATAGATACATCGACCAGTAAAGCTGCCACTACTATGTCATCATCATCATCATCATTCAGCCGGAAGACATCCACTGCTGGATATAGGCCTCCCCCAAGCACTCACTACTATGTAATGCATCTAAATTATTGACATACTTAATCGTGATGGTAACCAATAACAACATATTAGACTTATTTCAACACTTTGAGGACATTAAACATGCAAGAAATGAATAAACTTAAACTAGATTAGGTATTTTTTTTAGTCGAAACGCTACTTTTCAAATCTTTTTTTTTTCTTTTAAGTTGCAGAGCAGTCTACGTCTATATTGAGATTCCGACATATGAAACATATCTGCTTCGCTAAATTTATTATTATATGTTTTACAAACTCTACTTAGAAAATATTTTTCCTTATATTTATTACGTGTTAGGGGGACATTAAACAGGCAATTAATATTACGTCTCGCGTTATTGCGTGGAACTTTGAAGCGTAATGAATTTATAAAATATGGGGAGTCTATTGCATTGTTTAAAATCTTGTACAAAAACATTTGATCTTTTAATGTGCGTCGGTCTTGGAGTGAAACGATTTTAGAAAAGTCAAATAGGGTATCAGACTTACTTGCCTTATAATTTAAGTATTTTAAAGTCTTTTTTTGTATCCGTTATATGGCGTCAATGTAAATGTTATATTGCGGGTTCCATACAATTGATGCGTATTCTAGTACAGGTCTAACTAATGAGTTGAAGAGCATGGCGTAGCTCGACTCCGCCAACCGTACATCTTATTGTAGCTAAGTATTTTATATTTTTATATCCCACAAAAACATTATTTTGCTTTTCGAACTTGGCTGAAACTATTTTAATACATTTACCAAAGTTTCGGTTTTGCTTTCGGCCCAAACTAGAGCCAACGCCGAACCTTCGGTTTCGGTTTCGGCAAAAAAAACATGTTTCGGTCGGACACTAGGTACTGAATATACACCGTAAACCGGGGTTATTTTCAAATTCAGGGGCGACTTTTAAAATCAAGTTATCAAGCCGTATTTCCAGTTTTTATTTAGTTAACCTGGATCGGTGTTATACCTTGGTATATTTCCTAACTATTTACTGAACTAAATTAAATTAGAAATACATAGTGACGATTATATTAGTGTTCTTAATCTATCAAAGTGGCCCCGTTTTGTCATAAAATCACCCCAGTTTACGGTACTTTAGCAGGCCTTACGAATCAAAAAATGTTTTGAATTCAAATTATGCCAAAATGTGTCTGTGCCACGAATAAATGTTTTTTCTTTCTTTTCTTTCTTTCTTTCTTTCAAAAGGCAAGGACTGAAGTATACCCTATTGTCGCGCACAATTATGATACTGACTTTCGTGGCATAATGTACCACATTTTACTTCGTGGTTTTATACAAACTGTCAATTTATACGGTCCGGTCACCTAGGTCCAATTCCCTAAGGTGTCCCACGTCTAAGCCACATGGAGGGAAAGTACTTTGAATATTGTAGATGGAACATTTTACTGAAAGAAGACATTAATTTTAATTTTAAAAACAATTTAAACTGCATTCACAGATCTTTAAATAATAATTAAACCGTGAACCGGGAATCGAACCCGTTACACAAGAAAAAGTAATTACCCTGTAGCTTTATCATACCAATCGAAAGGCTTCATCATATGGATTATTTTTTGCTAAATAACATAGTATCAGAAATAAAAGGAAGACCATGAATTTTAACATTTTTAATACAAAATTAATCAATTGATCACGTGTAAAGGGTTCCATTCCCTGTTCAACCACAAAATTATTTAAATATCTGTGAATACAGTTTAAATTATTCTTTAAATTCAAATAATGTCTTCTTTCAGTAAAATGTTCCATCTACAATATTCAAGGTACGTTCCCTCCATGTGGCATAGCCGTAGGACGCCCTGTATAGAGCGCATAATAGCTTCATTTTCGGGATAATTTGAAAACATTTCAAGAGTTTATCCCTTCTATGCGATGTAACTAAATTCAACTTTAAGTCTTGATACACATCGCGTATTTTTAGAGAAGATGCAATGAAAATAGGTCCCTCTGAAAGTGTAAGACGCTTGGAATTTTATTTGGGGGGAATCCAATTAAGGGGAACTCCCCTGTTGATCTTACGGTATCGGCTGCTGCAGGCTTAATTTTATCGGCTGTTTCATACTTAGATTGAAGAGAACCCTTGATCGCTATGTCTACATTTAAAGTTTAAATTAAACAGCATTTGTAGCCACTCCTTCCTACGTAAATGCATAACACACACTGGTTCAATCCCTATCAAGAATATCTAGAGCCATTATGAGTTAAAAAACGCTCATCTATTTAGGTCATTTTTTGGTTGAATTTACACTTATCTTGACATTTCTCAGTGTTACTGTCTAGAACAGGACTATTGCAACCTTATGTTATAACTTTTAAACGTATGTTTGGATTTTTCATTAAAAAATATTTTCAAACATCACTCCAAAACGACCATTTTTAAACTAAAAACGGCTTTTTTCCGCTTAAATTCTATTACGCACAATAAAATCAAGAAATGGCTTTGTTACTATCTAAAACTTCTATAAAGTCATCGTATCCTTTAATCACTTTATTGGTATTATCAATACTTTTACATAAATTAGATAAAGTGAGGAGTTACGCAAAATAATTTTAGTTTAACTAAAATGAGGCAAACCGAAATTGGGCAAAAAGTTGTTAGGACAAACGGAGTTTAATTGTATTAGAGTTTTTGATAGTTAAAAGATTAAAGTTACATTAAATAATGTAAATTAAGTATATGAAACTTCTCTGTAGGTATACAAATTACGTACAGTAATCCACTAAGACAATCCCCGAATCGCTTGAGGGCTTTGCTAACTTTTAATGAACGAGCGGCGGCGAGACAGTAGTTTGGCCACAGAGGTCCTACTCCAAACTTCGTAACGTGTCGTCCCTTTCATTCATATAGTAAATATCACGAGAGTGAAAGGGACGACGCGATACGAAGTTCGGATTTCGAAGTTCGTAGTAGCCCTTCAGAATAAGTAATAGTATTACAGTCACGGCTACCTGTAATCCCTCATCCACCAAAGCAACATTTAAAAACAGTCTCAAGAAACTCTTGATTAATAAGCAAATGTTCCAACACAAGCAGTCATAAGTACACACAGATAGGCACGATTGTACATGCTCATATACACACACACACACATACACAAGCACACTCGCATTCATACAAACGCGCGCACACACGCCCAGATGAAGTTGTTACTCACACACTTACTAAATTATTCACATTTTTTGTTATAGTGTAATAGTAATTTTATTGTAAGTTCTTAGGCTAAACTAAACTTTTGTAAACCATGTTTGTACCATAAAATACTACCCTGGTGACCACAGGCGTCACTGAAAATCAGCGTTACGATGTAAAACCACGGTTTGCTTCGCGACATCAAGCTGAGTGACGACCTTTTTAGAATCTATCATCATTTCAGCCGAAAGACGTCCACTGCTGAACATAGGCCTCCCCCAATTAGGGGGGATTTGCCATAGTCGCCACGCTTGGCAAGCGGGTTGGCGACCGCAGTTTGATGGTGGTAATGATCGAAGGATGCTGCTGCCCACCCTCCGATTTTCCCTTATTCGCCTCTTACGAAACCCACGGGAAGAGATGGGGTGGCGCAATTCTTACCCGGCAACCACACGGGGCTTTAGAATCTATAGCTCTATATAATATCTTTTTGTTTGTATTTCTTTAAATTGCTAAATAAACTTATTTTCTTTCTTTCTTTCTTTCTCATCCGACGTCACTTTGTGTGACAATCGTAAGTTATTGGTAAATAAATTAGTATCTATTGAGTCCCTTTTCCAATAATACAAGGTCTAGTTTTCCCTATTTCTTTAAAGGTCAGATGGCAGTAGCATTAGTAAAGCTAGTCCTACGCCAAACTGGGTCAAAGCGGACCCAGGGCTCCATAGGCAACAACCGGGATAACGCGGGGAGGAAGGATGACTTTGCATAATAAGCTCTCTTGCATGTCATGGCGGCCGCACTAATGCGATGAAAGCTAATTAACTGATGTAATTAGGCCAAATTAGCGGCTACCAACTGTTTCCATACTGCGATTTGAGCTGAATAACTATGAGGGAGGAATATGTGTTGGTGTATCGTGTAGCTAATGGGGAATTGAATTGGTTAGGGGATTTACATGAAATGAAATGAAATTCGTTTGCTGAATGTAGGTTTACATACTGAGTTAAATACATACCACGCTGAAACAAAATACTTATATTATCAGGGTAGGTATTTATACTTAGTAAAAATAATTCATCATCATTATCCTAGCGTTATCCCGGTACAGTTGCATCCTGAAGGATGCCCAGGGTCTGCTTCCTAATCCCAAGATTTGGCGTAGGTACTAGTTTTTACGGAAGCGACTGCCATCTGACCTTCCAACACGCGGGGAAACCAGACCTTATTGGAATTAGGCTTGTCAAGTGAGTGGGCAACTTGACTGTTAGAAGTTCTCAAGCCGCCCGAAGGCCTCTAACTTGGCTTAACTACTCCTATCATAGACAGCAGCCGGGATCAACGGCTTAGCGTGCCTTCCAAAGCACGGGAGCGCTCAGTTAATAACCACTCAAAGCGGTCACCCATCCAATAACTGACTTAGGCCGACGTTGCTTAACCTCGCATACCGCACGCGGTACGCGGGCGCCGCAGGGCCACGAGCGCTCCTTAGTAAAAATAATTATTGTATCATATTTATAATAGTTATAAAAAACTTTACCATACATAAGGCGTTGAACAAAAACTAGTACAATATACGTAAGGTAAGGTGGGATAAGACTGGTTTTGCCTCGCGGTGGTAGTATTAAGTAACAGCACTAACTTAACGTGTTCCTTTGCCACATCAAACTATTTTTATATTCAAACATTCGGGCTTAGGTGAAATCACTAAAGGCGTAGAATAGTATTAGAGCAAACGAGAGGGAAGTAGTGACTCGAAAATATTTTCCAATGCTCACGGAGTTCGTGCAATGTGTAATAAATATCGACAAAACCTCCTTTCTCTTGTTACGAGTACTGAACTTTTTGCATACTTGTCAAATCAATGACACAACATTTTTGACAAGCGTACTTAATTTTGGTATTGTAATTGTTATAATGCGGGGCAGTCATGGTGTGTGCTACTGCAAACGCAAGATTGAGGTTCAGAAACTGGTGGCGTCGGCTGGGTGCCCGGAGGACGCCGCCGCGGTAGCCGCCCTCCCCGAGGAATGGGAGCCGAAGCGCGGCGGCGCCGTTCTCAACAACTACCTCCAACAGAGAGAGCAAGATCACCAAACAGTCCTCCGAGACTTCACCGAAGGAGCCAAGAAACTAAACGCCTCGATAGACGCGAAAGTACGCGCGCTTTCTGAAAACCTTCTCGCCCATATCAAACAAAACGAACTCGATATAAAGTGCGTCGTAGAATCATGCGATGACGGTGAACCTCTCGCAACTAGAGCTCGCGATGAAGCGGTTAAAAATATACACAAATTAAGCTCCCAGCGAATGGAGGATATTGAACGGTTTAAAAGCGAAGCGCTGGCTTTGGAAAAGGAGCGCGCGGACGGATTGCGAGTCCTCCTCAGGGACCACTTCCATCGCCTTATCGCCGTCGGCAACAAACCCCCCAAGGAGCTGTTGCATGATTTTGACGAACGCGCTTACGAAGCCAATCAGCAGTTGCTAAGCAACTCACGAGCGTACGGCGAACTAGCAGCGAAACTGAGGGCTCAAGCCAACGAAAACGTGAAGCGCTCGAAATCCACGTTGAACCAGCTTTGTCTCGGAGTGGCGCTGTCATACCGAAGACACAGCGCAGAAATCGCCTCTCAGCAGAACCTTTCTCGTGCCCACTTGTCAACAATAAGCGCGCATTCAAAGAAATCTACCACTACATGCAACCTTGAGGACTTCCTCGACGATGTAGTCGAATTAGAGGATTGCGTCTCTCGCCTAGTGGACGCGTACAAATCTGCAGTAAAGAAGGTCGTTTGCAGGTTTTCCGGAAAGCTGAGCGACCTGCGATATGAGCTAGAGAATCGGGGTTTCTCCGAACTGGATTTCCGCGAATACAATAGGGAAGAATTACACGAAATTATCAAGAGCACTTTTAGACGATTATCCAGTCTGAAACTTCCCGTGCTTTCTTCGACGAAATTTCAAGACGTCAGCCGCCTGCAGAACTGTTTTGATCGTTTAGGAACGCGTCTTCAAGCTACTTATCTCGTGTTGCATGATGCTGGTCACCTCTGGGACGCTCACATTTTGCGTTCGGCGCTAGCACAGAAACTGACGATGGCGGCTGTTGAAGACCTTCTTACAAGTAATGACTGCAACGAGCTCGCTAATGAAGTGCAATTCAACATTGCTTTCGAGCAGCTGCGTTCCTGTTCAGAGGTTGACAAACTGAGGCCACAATACAACTACCTGATTACTCTGCTCGACATGACCGCCGATTTGTACTTGCAGCACCGTGAAGCTGAAACGGGCCGACTACGAGAGTACATGAATTTGATCCCGATAATGGCGGAGACGCTTCTCGCAGAATTCAATTGTTTCCTCGAAAAATATCCCAAAGAACAGGGCGATATTTCACACAATGACTTGTCAAGAGCAGAATCAGTCACCTTAACATCGCTAATTCCGCGCACCGTGTTCCAGTCAGATCTGCAGACTATAGCTCTGGTGAATTGGAAGAACGGGTTTCTGGAATCTTTTCAATGCAGCATATGTCAGCTGCCCGATGATCTTAAACTTCAAGCTGAATCATGGGTGCAGGAAAAGAATTCTGCTCTGCTCTTGAGGTATGCCATGAAGATGATGTCTCACAGCATCAGGGCTGAGCGCGTTAAAGGCGCATTAGAATCGCGTATGTCGCAGCTATGTCACCACGATGCTCGCCTGGAATCTCACGTCGAAGCGATGTACGCGTTCATAAACGCTTTACCCGACGAAATACAACAATCCGTATCCTTTGAAATGCCGGACCTATATCCTGTTATTCCTTGGATTAATAAAATACAAGCGAACATGGAAGAACTAACTGGCGTGGAGGTGGACCCTGAAATGAAAAGGCTGAAGATGCTTAGTTACGCCGCGCGCTTGACTAAGCTCGCTCTTCTATTCGAGCATTCCTTAGACGACGTTCTCGAGGAGTATAAGAAAGCAGTCGAGTTCCGGATCCAAGCTGCTCGTATTTCTAACATTCGGTTCCTGTCCGCCATCAAACTGTTCTACGAGGGTGGTGGCTATTCGGCACAAGAGTCTTTGAAGACGTTGGCGGTGATAGTGAAGGCTGGTGAAGCGCTGGAAGCGTGCGCTGGGAGGTGTTCTGACATGGTGCACCAGCGGCGCTCGCAGCTGTTCTCGCAGGTGGAGCAGAGGCTGGCTCCTCTGCGTCGACAGACTGAGGACTACGTTAAGCCCGCGGGGAAGGGAGCCTTGAAGCCACCTGTGCAGAAACAAAAGAAGAAGTAGCAATAGCTAACACGTGTTTCGGTGTTGTGCCTAACTCCCATATTAACGAGTTTAACGATACTTTTCGTTTGTAACCAGTTCCCGAATGGTGTTACTTTTTTCTTTAAATAAAGTTTTTTTTTCTTTTTCTATCCTGCAGAGCTGGGCAATCTGTTTTCATATTAAACAATAATCCCATTTGCTGTCAGATGTTACTCATCGGATTCATTTTTAATGTTAAGGAAACATCCAATGATGCTTCTCTCATTCCTTGTCTGCGAATCTCGTCGCCAGGTCCACTACGCTATTCCTTTTCAGTCGAGAGAATTGCAAACTGCCGGTTCCCTTCAGTTGCACAGCTACATAGTTCATTTTTGTGCTTGTTCAATCTGACTTGATATGTCTCACTATTACTTTAAATAAAGTAACGTAATTTTATTTCTAGTTGAGATTTTTTGAGTGCTTTTTCATAACAGTTGTATCGCAAATGATTGCCAGTACGTATATAATATTGACTTGCTATTTAGGTACAGTCAATGGCACCAATATCTGTACATTTTTTCCCCTTGTTCTATTGAAATAAGCTCCAAAATTAATACGTATTTATGCTCTCGGCTGTACATGCAGGGCGATACACGTATTGTCTTGGAAAGTCTATTGTAAAAAACGGTTGATGAAGAGTATTCATGAAATATACTTTTCACTTCTCATACTCGAAAAGTGCGTCATATTAGACTTGTCAAGCGGGACTAAAGTAATACATTTAGCCCCTAGGGAAAATATGAACACATTTTATGATTTGACGTAACCTTCTAATTTGACCAATCAAAATACTTCACCATATTAAATCCACCAATCAGAAAACACATTGACAGCTAAATCGGAACGTTGGGTTTTAACTAATTTCACTATTAAAAACATTAGGTCTCTTTTCGTCCCTATTTCAACTACTATGTATCTGAGGCAAAACAGTTTAAAAAAAAAGTTGCCGCTACATAGGTACTCATTTTATTTTATTCGTAATTGTGAGTAGATAATCTTTGTATTTATTTTCTCGCAATCGAAGTAATTTGAAGAAATTGCGGCTCTCCAACGACTTGTGATTTGGTTGAATACTATATATATTTATTTATGTATATTAATTTAAATACGTATATATTTATAATATGTATTTATTATGTGTTATAGTTGTTATATATTTATTTAGTTTTCGTTTTAGCTATAAGTTTCCTTATTGAAAAGTTTTAGTACACTGTGTAAGTTTGTCTATCTCATTCTCCCACTCTCCACTCAATCCCTCGAAGGTTAGCTGGATGAGATCCCTCATAGGGATAAGTTCGCCTTTGTACTCTAATCTTATGTGACATGTATATTGTTTTAACCTGTTATTGTGTACAATAAAGTGCTTACATACATACATACAAGATTAGAGTGTATAACTCTGGTCTAAAGGCCATATTACCACTCGAACAAATTTCTCTCACTTCGGTATGGAAAATACGAGTAATCATTTCGTGGTAATATGGCTTATTTTAGACGCTTGTGACACAATCTACTATGGCATTTTGATTATTCTTTGATAGAGAATGGTAAACTTTAATGTTCACTTTTATTACATTCTTTATTGAAGTGCGGATCTATGGCTTAAGGGTCCTCATCAGTTAAAAAACGCTCCCTATTTACGCCATTTTCTGTTTGAATTGACACGTATCTTGACATTTTCTCAATGTTACTATCTAGAACAGGACTATTACGACCTTATGTCATAAAGTTTAAATGTATTTTTCGGATTTTTCATTAAGAAATATCGTTTCAAATGTCACTCCAAATCGACTATTTTCAAGCTAAAGACTTGTTTTTTCCGCTTAAATTCTACTACACACAATAAAATCAAAAAATATAATTTATTAAAAAATATATTAATAATAACTTTATTGGTATTATCAAAGCATTTTGAAACTTATAAGGCCTCTTAAGGAAGAATATTTAATTCTGGAGTTAAAACTTAAATTGCCTTTTAAAATACTTTAGAAAGGAGAATATTGTTTTTAGGAATTTCGTACAGACTACAGTCTACGTCAGAAAGACACAAAATGATTTAAACAGTATACTGTGTAGATATTATTTAGTCGCGTCGTGTAGGCAGGGATCGTTACCGGTATTCTTACTACGGTTTTAAATAAGGTATAACCGGTTATAATTGCATTTCGCTATTTATATCGCTAAAGCTCTGATTAGCGGTATAATCAAAACCGGTATTCAATATATTAGCGGTTTCGCCAAATGACAACAATACCTCTATTGGACACTTTACCCATAAAACCATTACCGGTAATAGCTGTCAGTGTCAATGTACTTGATTATTTGTTTCTGCAAACTGGCGTATTGCAAAATTTGTAGAAATTAGGTATTTACACCTATTTGTTTCAATTGAATACAGGTATTTAATATCGTAAATCCTAATATCCTAATAATATTATAAACGTGAAAGTTTGTGCGGATGGATGTACGTTCCGCTTAATCTCAAAAACTACTGAACGGATCTCTATGAAACTTTCCAGTATTGTAGCTTAGACATCAGAATAGGACATAGGCTATCTTTTATCCGTGGGTAACACCGCAGCGCGCTGCTAGCAGTCTATACATTTAGATAAAAACGGAATGACAACAATACCTCTAATTAGAATATATGTATTCTTTTATTAGCGGTAATAGTTTGTCAAATTCTATACAGGTATTAAATAAAACCGGTTTTACAATCCCTACGTGTACGTCGTTTTGATTGTAGTAAAATAAATTTTAAAATGAACGCCCATTTCCTAATAGACGTTTCAATGTGTGAGCCATTTCGTAGTAGACGTTGCATTGTGTGAGCCATTTCCCAGTAGACGTTTCAATGTGTGAGCCATTTCCCAGTAGACGTTTCAATGTGTGAGCTATTTTTACTCGCTTTATGCAGACTGTACCGTGGAAAATAAAGCTAGCGCTCAGAATGGATGAGATTGGCTTTGATGATAATGATGTCCTATCCAATGAATACCGCCCAAATTCTAATATTTCAACGCGATTTCTTATTCCTCGTTTCTCAAAGCATCGTTCAATCAAAAGGCTTATCGTAGGCCGATCGAGAATTCGCTCTTAATTTATGAAATTTGGAGCTTCGATTCATTTATTCAATAGAATATTAATATTTCAAGCTTTACATTTCATTTGAAATTAAATAAGATATTGAAATGAATTCCTTCGATGCCTGTTTTAAGCCGGGTTTTATAAAGATTCGTTAACTAAATGTCAAATGAAGATTATTCAAGAAACAAATGTATAATAAATTATGTAGTAGAAAAAAAAACTAATATATAGTCAAGCAAACGGTATAAAGTTAACTAATGTAAGGAAATATTGTTGTGAAATTCAACTGTAAATAAATACAAATATTCTTTTAAATTTAAATTTCAAAGGGCATGTAAGGTCAAAGTATCGAAGTGTAACCGCGAGCCATATGTAATAGGTACGACAGACAGGGACAGTACCTAAATGTATGAAACGAATGAGTGTAAAAGAAAGGGAGAATGTAGAACACTTCTTACATGTAGTTTCTTTAAACAAACCTAACACTAAAACATATACATTCCCCAAGGTTGTTGTCCCTGGGGATGGTGCCCATAAGGCTGGCCACATTTCATCGCTGGATAGCGATACCTATCAGTTGACCGAGGAAGTAGTATTTTTTTACAGCTAGCAAAAAATTAACTTACTTGCATGTTTGAGCCGTTTGGTGTGGAAACTCTAGGGCCGTGGGGATCTGCAGCTCATTATATGTTCAAGGAGCTAGCGAAGCGCCTTGTGGAAGCGACGGGTGACCAGAAGGCTGGTGCGTACCTCGCTCAGCGGATCAGCGTTGCTGCTCAGCGCGGCAATGCGGCCAGCCTTCTGGGCACCTTACCGCCGAGCTCCGAGCTGGAGCCTCTTTTTTACTTGTAAATATTTAGTTTTTAGTTTAGTTTATTTTAAGGTTCATAAGAAAGCTCAAGGTCACCCAAAGAGCAATGGAAAGAGCTATGCTCGGGGTTTCTCTGCGTGATAGAATTAGGAATGAAGCTATCCGTAGCAGAACTGGGGTCACCGACATAGCCTTCAAAATTGCGAGACTTAAGTGGCAGTGGGCAGGGCACATTGCTCGCAGGACTGACGGTCGATGGGGCCAGAAACTGCTTGAGTGGCGTCCACGCACCGGAAGATGAGCTGTCGGTAGGCCTCCGACAAGGTGGAGTGATGACCCGGTGAAGGTCGCGGGAATCCGGTGGAAACGAACGGCACAGGACCGGTCTAAATGGCGAGCCTTGGGGGAGGCCTATGTTCAGCAGTGGACGTCTTTCGGCTGAAATGATGATGATGATGATGATGATGATGATTTTAAGGTTAGTTTATATTCTATTTTATTTCATATGCCTGTTTATTATCAATAAATATATTACTACTTACTTACTAACGGATCTTTACAAAACCCGGCCTAGGGTGGGCAATATTATTTCATTGTTCGTAAGATTCCAAGGGGTCGGATGAAGATGTTTCTGCTTCTCCGAGTTTGTATCGAGGGCGCTGCCTACGGAATACCAATAAGGGTGTGCCCTCGGCTCGGAAATACTTTAAAGAGTAATTTTAAGCTTGTCGAACAATACAGCAAAGGTTTTATACCGTTATGTAAATGATTTGTTAGAAACAACAAGCACAAGTAAACATCTATTACTAATTATATAAATAGGTCATTATCAGATTTAGCTTCGCGTCTTTTTGGTGGACATATCAAAAGTTAAGGGCTACAAAGCTTAATTTTGGATTGGTCTAGTAACCTGCATAAACAGTGTCTCCGTTGCTATAATCCATGTACTAAAAACATAGCTCACATGCACATAAATCGTTAACTATTGACCACCGAAGTGCCAACTTTTGTTTTCACACCTGCTATTCAGAAAAGAGTTATTGTTGCCTTCGAATGAGGGATCAAAGTTGTATTTTTCTTCATAGAAGTTGTGAAAAGCAGTATGTGACACTCTGTAGTAAAATCATTTGTAAAATATTTCATGTTTTTAGCAGCGGGCCTCATAGACGGTGTAAAAAGCAGTATGTGTCCCACGGTAGCAATATTATTTCCGTCTTGGGCGTATACACTTGAATCCCTCGCTACGCTCAAGATTCTACTTTAGAATCCCTCGCTACGCTCAGGATTCTATTGTAGTCTTAAATATATCATTTTGCTCCCTTGAGACACAATCTACTATTTTGCAACTGACAATGACCCAAATGGGAATGTTACTCCGCCTGTTATCTTTACATGCTTAAAAACGCCCCATAAGAAAATTATAGCAATTCGCAAGATGACGCTTAAAGATAATACCTGTGGATAAGCATGAACCACCATTCTTAAATGAAAGTGGTACACGACAATAATCACAGTATTTATTTATTTATCGTATGGCAATTATTTCGAACCTTGAGATCTTCGAGAAGACAGTAAGGTTGCCAGTTTTGTTGCACTTTTAGCACCACCCAGGGCTCACGTGTAGGGTAGCGGTGGGTCACCGGTGGGTACTCCCTACGGACGTGGTGCAACTTCGACCCCCCTTTGTCAAGTGAGTGGGCAACTTGTTAGAAGTTCTCAAGCCGCCCTCCTCTAACTCGGCTTAATGACTGTAATCATAGACTACAGCCGGGATCAACGGCTTACCGTGCCTTCCAAAGCACGGGAGCGCTCAGATAATAACCACTCAAAGCGGTCACCCATCCAAGAACTGACCTGGGCCGATGTTGCTTAACCTCGTATACCGCTGGGCCACGAGCACTTCAACAATATTAGAACCACGGATGTGATTGAAGTAAAAGAAGTATGTAACCCGTGGTATTTGGCTTTCTTTGGTCTTTGTCTACTCTGATTTTGTATGTTAGAATCATAAATTAGAAGTAAGAATCGTGCTTTTTAGGATGTTTATAAAAAAGAGGACTCCAATAGTCAATAGCAATATTTTTGTTGTGGCAAAAGGAAGGTTTTGTCCATTTCACGGCTTCGTCCTTCACCCTGGCACCACGATTTTTATTTCATTGACCATGGGATAACGTATCGCTTCCCTGTGTAACCGTCGGCCGGCCGGATACGTGTTCCGAATGCCAGGGAAACTACTATTTCATCCCGAGATTGAGCATGATTGCACATAAATATCCGCCGAAAATTGGTCTCAATTTCCAAGCGTCAGAAGTCAAAAATGTACATACGTTGCTTTTGCCAAATTGGATTGGGAAAATTCGGTGAACCTTTTTCAGACAAGTGATATTCGGAAGAAATTATTTCTAAAAATCTATAGGTAACCTTACCTTACAAATCCACCTCAAGTTGGGCGGCCGATTGATACTGAGAGTCGCAATGTAGCGCAATCTATTTCTCCTCAAATCGCTATACAAAAAGCAAAAGTGACGGTAAGGAACTAAGGAATCTTAGTGAGATGCCTCGTGCGCTATCCCTCGTCACTGCGTTAAGCCATCGTCTGCCGGCGAAAAAAAATAAACAATACCATTCTTTTGTTGTAATCCCTGTGATCCCAGGGACCGGTAGACGCCTGGTTAATGCACCGTCAGCTGCGGTGTGGTCGCAGCCTAATACCGTTTTTTCTAAACTAAGACGTAATCTTTTTATGCCTGTTCCTTCCTCTTTCGCTCGGATGGATTAAAAAGATATTGAAGAACGAGTTTTTGTTATTTCTTTTCCGATATTTAGTGGCGTTTTTTCCCGTGGTCGCCGACATTTCTCGCCGTTTCTCTTTGGTCTGCCTAGAGTAATAGGACTGAAGCTTTATTTATAGGATGGTTCAGGCCAAAACGCAATAAACAAATAAATATTTTTGGACAATCTTACACAAATCAACCTAGTCCCAAACTAAGCAAAGCTTGTACTATGGGTACCAAGTGACGATATACATACTTATATAGAAAAATATATACTTAAATACATAGAAAACATCCAAGACTCAGAAACAAAAATTCGTGTTCATCACACAAATAAATACCCTGACCGGAATTCGAACCCGGGACCTCCAGCTTCGTAGGCAGGGTCACTACCAACTAGGCTAAAGCGGTCGTCAATTGATTTAGTTATTCCTTAATATCATAGGTAGGTAATGAATAGTCGTAGATAAATCGATGAATCGGCCATTAAACTTCCCAAGATCGTCCACAGCAAATTGCCAATCCCGAGTTGATCGGTCGCACGGGAAAACGAGCGTGAACTAAAAACCGCAATTCGCGCACAAGGTCCATAGTCCTTTAACATTTCTTAGGGTAATCTATCTAAGGGAACATACACAAACTACGTGACCATTTTTTTTGCGTTTTTTACCCCCCTCCCCCCCTAGGTGACCAAGCGTAGTATATGCCAAGACAACCCCTAGTTTTCACGTAGTATATTTTATAAAAAAAAATTTGCGGAAAGTTGAAAAAATAATGGCTTTTCTTTGTATTTTCTCATACGGCCCCTAAAAATGCATACTTCGAGAGTGCAAGCGTGGTATAGCGTAGCTATTCAATTGTAATTGTATTTAGTAAAAAATATATAAAGAAGAAACAGTACAATTAGTGATGTGGTGAAACTGGACAAGTTTTAGTGATGGGGTTAAACCGTGGCGCGTGAGTCCGCTTCAATTAGAATGTTTCTCAAAAGTATTCTACCGGCTACGTGACAAGAAATCGACGAGAAGAATTTTTTTCGTTTGTCCGTATGCTCACTTGGAATTTTAACGGTTTAGCCTAGTTGGTAGTCACCCTGCCTACGAAACTGGAGGTCCCGGGTTCGAATCCAGGTCAGGGCATTTCTTTTTACTTCAAGCAAATAAAAGAGAAGTTTAAGGTCATGTCATATCAGAGAGTAAAGGAGATGGCAGAGGACTGAAACGGCTGGCGATTGCTCCACCGACAAGAGTAGTCAACACTTAAGGGTCCTTATGAGTTAAAAAACGCTCATTTATTTACGCCATTTTCTATTTGAATTGACACATATTTAGGAAAAGTATAGGTATAGGTGAAAAACTTAAGAAAATTACCCGTTCTATGTAGTGTTTGCAAAAAAACCGCATAAACTAACCACAACTAACTATTCATTTAACTATGTATATCTAATCATAAGGTAACTTAGTTGCCAGCACATTATTGTTCGACCAAATTACCCTCAATTGGATATATGAACTTGATTATACAAGATCTATATTAACATAGAACTAATAAAAATAAATACACACATATTTTGACATTTTCTCAATGTTACTATCTAGAACAGGACTATTGCGACCTAATGTACTAAACTTTAAAGGGATTTTTTGGATTTTTCGTTAAGAAATATCGTTTCAAACATCACTCCAAATCGACCATTTTCAAGATAAAAACTTGATTTTTCCGCTTAAATTCTACTACACACAATAAAATAAAAAAATGACTGTTACTATCTAAAGCTTTAATAAATTCATCGTAGCCTTTAATAACTTTATTGGTATTAATACTTTTGTCATAATTTTAAATCAAAACATTTTAAAACTTATAAAGCCTCTTAAATAGAAGAGAGAGAGAGCACGATAATTTGTTCCTGAGTCTTGGATGTTTTCTATGCATTTAAGTATATATTTATGTATATAAGTATGTATATTTTCGCCTAGTACCTGTAGTACAAGCTTTGCTTAGTTTGGGACTAGGTCGATTTGTGTAAGTTTGTCCACAAATATTTATATTTAGAATGAAGGAAAAATTTTTAGGCACCGAGCAGGATTCGAACCTGCGACCTCCCGGCACTCGCCAAAAAAAAAAATATATTGGGGTAAAGGCCAAGTTCGACAGTAAATACCTACACAATAAAAAAAATCTCGCGTTATATGTGTTTGCGCAGTTATTAGTTAACTCTTCACTTTAATAAATTGGTGACTAATAATTAATAATGTCAAAAGCTTGATTGCTAACAGCAAACTAGTATCATATAAAGTTTCTCGACTTTGACTAAGTCTGAGAGGCAAATTCCTTTAGGTATATTAATTAAATTAGTATCTAATATTGTTAATTTCAATATAACTATGTAGACCTATTAATTATTAACCATAAAATACATAGTGAGGGATATAGCATGGGTGGCATCAAACAGTCAAGGACTAGTAACTTCGTACTAGTGTTCAGTGGAATTGACATGATGAGAGACTTCACTGTTCTCATTTGATTTTATTTTTTAGACTGACGCTCAGAGACCTTATACATCTCTGAGGATATTTTTTTATTAGATTTTATTATTTTCATGTTGACGTGTTACAGATATAGCTCAAAATATTTTATTATGATTAGTGTACCTACTTTATTACCTTTTATCTTGACGCTTAGAGACCTTATACATCTCTAACAAATCTCGATTGTTATTAGTTTCTTAGTCTTATTTTTGACATGTAACACTACATTTAATTAATGATACTTTGATTATTGTATTATTTTTATTTGATGTACATACCTAGATAAATTTTGACTTGTAAAAGTGCCCTTGAGGCCTATTTGCAGAATAAATGTTTTGATGGCCAGGACATGTCCCTGTTTGGGCGTAGTATCCCAGTGTGCCCACAACTACGCAAATTGTCCCGGTTAGAAAACCATAGTTAATTAATAGGGACCAGAGATATGCGCGGTGCACACTGCAAGGAGGGTGGCAGACAGGGAAAGGGCGGCAGAGCCGGACTAGTGCTGCTGCTGAAATATGACCATTAGTCTGTAATAGTAAGCAGCGTTTGTTTATTTTTTTAATGATTATCATATTTAATGATTATCGGCCATTTTTCTAAGCTAATTTAGCCTGTTGACGCGTGGTACTTATTTTTGATCACTTGGTCCGTGTACATATTTACGAATTCTACTACCAACTGAAACCGCTTTTAAAAACGCTGACCGTAGGACGGTTGGCTTATCATTGTCTAAGAATAACGACGTTATCACAAATGCATCGCTTTGGTTAGAAAATAGAAATAGGTGGAGTTATCGCGATTGCCTTTCTGCTGTCGTGACCTTGAGCGTGGTACTGGTACATGCACAGGAGGCAGCGGGAGCGGTTTTTGATAACATCATCATTTCAGCCGAAAGACGTCCACTGCTGAACATAGGCCTCCCCCAAGGCTCGCCATTTAGACCGGTCCTGTGCCGCTCGTTTCCACCGGATTCCCGCGACCTTCACCAGGTCATCACTCCACCTTGTCGGAGGCCTACCGGCAGCTCGTCTTCCGGTGCGTGGACGCCACTCAACACTCAACTCTTTTGATAACAATACAATACATATATTCTGTATTGCTCACCAAAAAAATAGTACATAAATGAAGAAAGGAAACCGTCGTAACCGGCGAAAAAAATAAACAATAGCATTCTTCTGATATGATCCCGGGGATATCAGGGACCGGTACACGACGGGTTAATGTTAAACATGTATATGGTAGGCAACAGGCGGTTTGGATAAGCGGAATGAATTCATTGATTGCGAATTCTTTTGGCGTATCAAATGTTGTTCTTATCATCCATTAAATCAACTTTAATGTGCGGTAATAACTGCGATCTTTTTGTTGGTCTTGTGGAGGACCACTATTTCCCTGCAGTGGTCAGGGGTGACGTCACGAACGTTAAAAGTGACAGACGCGTTTTTGTTCTGCTCCGTATTTATTCGTCGAAATAATATATAAATAGTGCTATAATAAACAAGTAAAGCTGAAAGTTATATAATAGTGAACTAGTGAGTATTGTCTGTGGGATTAACAATTTCAGTTGTGTTAAAACAGTGTAGTTTTTACAAAAATCAGTTTTCTTATAACTAAATCTCTCCCAACGGATCGTTGCAATACAATCAGCGCAAGACCGGCGATCGACAAATTAGCTGTTAGCATCGGCGCAAGCGCAGTAGGAAATCGGGCGTGTTATCCGTTGAATACTCGACCTTACTCACTTAGACATAAAGTGCATATTGCAATTGCGGATAAAGGACTAAAGTGCGATGGTTGCCTCAGCAAAATAGAAGGCATGAGATTTTAAAAATGCTACAAATGTCATAAAAATTATGATATAATCTGCGCTAATGTTTCCGAGAACCAGTACCAGTTCTGTTTGCGGCATTGATTTAACAGACAGCTCTGGCCTGGTATCAGAAATTCTTTCAAAGTGAACTGAAAGATCTCTTTCATTAAACCTAATATTGTTCAACATGCTTTCCAGCTTTCGAGGCCTGTTGTGACTGCTGTGAGGCACAGCACAGCTGTCGCAACTGGCCTGATGATAATGGGGATACTTTCCGCTTTTACTTTACAATTCCATAATTCAACCTGGCTACTATTAAATTATTTATTATAGTGATGTGATACACGAAATGCAGGTAACAAACTGAACGGATGAGGGATCATACCATAGATAAAAAATAGTAGACAATTTAGTCTAAAAATTGTCCAATGGCCTGACATTTGGGACGGAAGTTGTTACGGGAGTTAACGCAGTAAATTCGGACGCCTTTTTTTTTAATTTGAATGTAGTTTTATAGGCCGGGCCCAATAAAGCGGTAAGAGTGCGCGGTTGGAGAATAGCTTGGGGAAAATCCAGGGGAAACCTCCGATAAGACCACGCGAGTGGGGAAGGCTTCTATAACGCTTTCCGCTTATACTTCACGGCTTCATAATTCAACCCCCGGCTGCTCTCGACTGTAGACGACATTTATACACGTCAGACGCGGCCCTTTCCCGTTACGATAACACTTATTTAATGCCTTTCCGCCCGTAAATTATATCTGGAAGTCATGTGACACTCGGTGTGACTTGAACTCTGACAAGAGAAGAATGGAGCAATTTGGAGGTATAAAGGTATTTGAATGGTCTTTTCGCTCTTCTGGGGATTTCAGTTGCCTTATGGATTTGGTTTTGTAGATATATATTCATATTATATTCATCGGAGATGGAGAGACGAACATGACGTCTCGGATCAGAAGTGGTGGGAGACTTCACAAGACAGGGACGCGTGGAAAAAAAAGAGGGAGGCCTTTGCCCAGCAGTGGGACACTTGAGGCTCTTAATAATAATAATAAATTCATATTTATTTATTCATAAAATACACAAAAAATTTACATGTCTGACATGTTGTTACAATAATTTAATTATGTCGATTAAATAAAAAATAAAATATTCGATTAGATTAGGTGTGTACATTATTTAAATTATTACATAGTGAATTTAAATGTAAAAAAAACTTTACAAATTACAAAAGCATGCAACAAATTTAATTTACATATTCATCTATGTCATAGAAGGCCTTCGCCGTTAGCCATTTTTTTAAATTATTTATAAATGTCACGTCACTCTCAATATTTTTAATTGTTTCGGGTAGTTTATTATAAAAACCTGGCCCCACAATAGACACCTTTTTATTAGATTTTGCAAGTCGACAACATGTTGTGGCCAACATATTTTTATTTTTGTGTGCAATTCGTGAGCTTTTTGATGTCTTTGTTGGAAATAATTGCATGTTAATAATTGTATATTCGTACTGTAAAGGAATATAGGATTTCGGGGCCGCTTTGTACCTTGGCACAGTGAAAATTAATATGAATGCCGCTAGAGATCTCGTATTACGAGCCCCAATGCAAAATAGCTCGTCTAGTCGCAATTCTGCATGCGTATTTTTTTTCAAAAACTAGTATTTCTACCCGAATCGACTTTGATGATTAATGGAATACACTAGACGCAATGTCACTAAAGCTAGCTTAGTTTTGAGTTGTACAAAGTGTACATCTCGTTATTTATTTTAAAATAATTTAATTATAAATATTACATCTCACACGCAAATAATTACGTCTGCTTCATATTTAAGGCAAAATAGGTCGTCTATTTAAAATAAAACCTGTTTACCAGGGTTCGTAATATAAAATATTATTTTCAAATTGAATACGGAATATTCTCTGTCATGTAAAATGACAAACCACTATATAAAAGGGCAAATTCAGCCTAATTTTTTATTACTCCAAATCGTTTTTCTATCGAGATGGCACGAGGTAAGCCAGTGACTGAAGAAGTGCGGAAAATTATAATCTCCAGTAACAATAAAGGCAAATCTACGTACCAAATTGCCAAGGACCTTTCTATGCCAAGGTCTACAATCCAAACTATCATCGAGCATCATCGAAAACACGACAAAATTTCTTGTTTAAAGAAATCCGGCCGCCCACGAATTACTACTAAAGCAGAAAACAGGATTCTGAGGAAGATCATCAAGAAAAATCGTCGTGCAAGAGCTGGAGAACTTACGGTACTATGGCGTGACGCAATTAAAAAAAACATTTCAGTGGATACTTGCAAGAGAGTGATGAAGAGGATGGGCTACGGTTTTTACACTGCTAAAGAGAAACCGTTACTTACACAACGGCAGAAAACTAACAGGTTGAAATTCGCCAAAAAGTACAGAAATTGGACCGTCGATCAGTGGCGTAAAATTATATGGAGTGACGAATCTAAATTTGAAGTCACAGTAGGCGATGAACGAAGTAAAGTCATTCGCGAAAAAGGAGAGGCATTTCAAAAAGATTGTCTTAAGCGTAAGGTAAAGTTTCCAGCTTCCTTAATGATTTGGGGCTGCATGTCGGCACAGGGTGTCGGCTGTCTGCAATTTATAGATGGAACCGTCAATGCCGAAAAATACAAAAGCATCTTACAAGAGAGTTTGCTGCCGTCTATACGTAAGTTAAAGTATAAAAATGCGTATACTTTTCAACAAGATGGTGCCTCATGCCATACCGCTAAAGCAACGATGGCGTGGCTGAAAAAGAAAAAAATACCTACCATGTCGTGGCCATCCAGCAGCCCGGACTTGTCTCCCATAGAAACGTTGTGGTGGAAAATGAAGAAGAAGTTGCGAAAGGACCCGTCCAGATCAAAAGCTGATCTTAAAGAGAAACTTACCTGTGTTTGGAATGAAACAACCCCGGAAGAGTGTCGACAGCTGGTAGATACAATGCCGCTCAGAATTAAAGCCGTTTTAGATGCAAAAGGAGACGCCACCAAGTGGTAGACGTTCTAATCTGCGTCGGTAACACTAAAGACGAACTTTTTTGCATTTTAGTACAATTGGTGAAACAATGTTTTTTTTATTACCAAGGAAAGTTCGTTTTTTTTTTCATTGAATAAATAAAATACGATTTATAACTTATACTGTTTTTATATTGCTAATTCTTCCAAACACCTTCGTCCCCCAGAATTTTTAGGTTAACGTTAGTTTAGTACATTTTTTTCCTACCAGACGTACTCATTTGCATTGGGGCTCGTATTAGTTACTGTGACAAGGTGCGAAGTGGTCTACAAATCAAGTTCGTACGTTGAATCGGGAGTTCCGGATTACAGCATCCGGTACAGGGCTAAGTTAGTAGCCAAGGGTTTTTTTTTAATTTATTAAGGACAAAAAACAGTTACACACAAGGTTACATGCTGTAAGTGTAGAAGTTGTAAAATTACAGAGTGTGAAACCAACGACATTGTCCACAGATTAATAGATTAGTATGTAGCGCTAAGTACTTATCAGTGGCGGCGCGTGAGAATTATCGCCGGGCAACCCCGAGCAAAAAAAACCTACCTTAACATTTATTCTCTATAGTGGTATAGTGAAGCGTGCGCTGTGTCCTTCGGCAAAACCCCTCGCAGTTAGTGTATACCACCTTTGTCATATAATCCGCTGTGAAAGTGTTTAAAGAAACCATCCCTCCGCTTTTAATCAATTTTTATCTCTGGGCGAGCACGACACGCACATCAAACTTCTTATTTTCAAACGATAGCTTAGAAAAACAAGACGACTCATTTAGTAAATAATCAACGACACAACAATCGAAATTAACTAAAGCAGCTATAACGCCATTAGTAAAAGAAAGTATAGGTACTTTCTTTTACTCAAAACACTGACGAACACAACGAACTGACCTTCAAATACTCGCAACAAAACTACAACCCACTCCCCAAATGAATTATTCATGCACAAGATACTAGTAAATCTGAATTTCACTGGTTAACTTGATTTTCTAATCTATATTTATGCACAAAATTAACTAAACTCACATAAGAATTACAATAATAAATATTTTCACACTGTTCGTACCGCAACCGGGCAAATGACTGTGTTGCCATTACATTCAATTTTTTACCAACGAATCTAAAAGCAAAGAAACTTTCTTTGCGCACTTGTAGGTAAATAAATTACCGAGCTTCAATCTACGTTCGATTTTCGTGTTTTTTGATACGATTTATGTCTTTTTTTAAAGCTTGTGCATAATTTAATTATAAAGAATCGAAATTGATAATATAATTTTGCGCAATTTATTCCACGCAGTATTATATAACAGAAGTATGGCAATGTTTCGAAATGGCCAAGCAGTGCATTCTAATATAAACCTTATCGGCTCATGTTTAAGGTTTAAATTCAAATTCGATCATCTTCCAAAAACTCGATATTTTGCGGGTTATTGGCGACCTGCGTCTACGACAGAATTTGTGAGTGTGTGCGTGCAATTTCGATGGTCGTGTGCCATTTTTATGAATGAGAAACATACCCAAGGTAGGCTAATTTACGTCGGGTTTTTTTTACCGTTTCAAGCGCAATGCGTAATAAATGCGGATACGTAGTGAATGTTGTGACTTGTGATTAGATGTCTGGCTGAAATCTATTGTGTGAAGCTATAGTCAATCGCATTACTAAGTGCTGTATTTTTATTGATGATTTATGAGTTTGATATACGTAAGCAAAAAGTTTAGGGCAAGCCGGTGGGAATCGGGTTGTAGGGGGCCGCCGCCACTGGTACTTATAGATATCTTAAAATTAGAACAATTTATGGACATGGTAGTTATATGCAACAATGCTAAATAGTGGGTACATCTAAGTATGTGAAACAGTAGGCGACAAACAACGCACGGATAGTTATTAAAAAACAAAAGAATGAAAGAAACGGTACAAATGAAAACAAAAACCATGACTTAAATGTCAGTTGGTGTCGGCATCTAGCAATCTGAGCAACACCCTTTTTTTGTATACTGTGTCGGAGACCATGAAGATGTCTTGGAGCTCCTGCCTAGCCTAGACGTATAGCCTTCGTCCTTCACTAGCAAGCATGTAAGTGTGAGAGGGACGAACGCTGTATAGTACGAGATTGAGCTTGCTATCGATTTTTATCTCTTTCTACATGGAATGACTAACATAACTGTTACTAACGTAACAACAATAATTGTAACTATTCAGAATAACTTGATTTTAGAATCCTAAATATTTAAATCCTTTCTTGTTCTATATTCCAAAAACTACGATTACGATTTTGACGACCGGTTTAGCCTAGTGGGTAGTCCACCTGCCTGTGAAGCTGACGGTCCTGGGTTCGAATCCCGGTCAGGACAAATATTTGTGTGATGAGCATAAATATTTGTTTCTGAGTCTTGGATGTTTTCTATGTATTTAAGTATTTATATCTATTAAATTAAATATATCGTCGTCTAGTACCCATAACACAAGCCTTCTTGAGCTTACTGTGGGGCTAGTTCGATTTGTGTAAGATTGTCCTCTAATATTTTTTATTTTTATTTTTTACGATTGATCAACATCTGATTTGCTTTATATTGCTGCTGACACGTATTACTGGCTAGATTATAATTCGTTGTAGGTAGTTCATTACACAGGCTTAGTTCATCATGAAGGGAGCGAAAATACTGTCGAACTTACTGTGATTTTCGTTTCGTGCTGTCATTATCATTTTCAATTACACTTCATTAAATGTTTCATGCATTATACCTATTTATTTAATGCATGAAATGATTTAAATAACAACAAAAACAAACAAAGAAAATAATAAAATTAAAACTCTAATCTTTTCCCAAAGTATCTTCCCAAATTTGGTCCTTCGTGCCGGATGTCGGAGTACCGAGAGGTATCCCCTGAGAGGTATTTCAGGAATTTGAAGCATTTTCTTTGCGAAGCCTTGCTCATCCTTTATTAAACGTAATTCTACAACGGAATGGTATTGTTTAATATTATAGTAGGGTACAGGAAAAATTCCATATTTTGGAGGCAAAATCAGGGACCGATACCGGTATTTTAAAAAAACCTTGAATTAGCCCAATATTTTGGATTATCTTTTGCTCTTTACGTAGGGCTGAATCACGTATTTAGGTAACAACTTCGTATTATTAGATTGTCCCATTAAAAACGAAATAATGAACCGGTGACCGTAATAATACCGATATTTTTCTATGGAGAAAATACCGGTATCCGATCCCTGGGCAAAATATGTCCATCAATGAAAATTTGTTTATAACTTTATCTTCGAGCTAGAAATGATGATCTGTGGAGTCCTACTAAAATTTAGGGGTCCTTTTTTTATACCACGTCGGTGGTAAGCGGTCACCGTAGCCTATGGACGCTTGCAACTCCTGGGGTGTCAAATGCGCGTTGCCGACCCTTTAAAAATGTATACACTCCTTTCTTGAAGAACCCCATACTGTAGTCCCTCGGGAAAACCTCGACAGGGAGCTCATTCCACAACCGGAGCGTCCGTGGGAGGAAATTCCTCTGAAACCGTACCGTACGCGACCATTTCGGTTCTAAGGTGTGAGGATGAATGCCGACGGCGAGCGGTGCGATGGTAGAAAGCGGCCGCGGGCATCATGTCGAACAGTTCCCCGGAGCACAACCCATTATACAAGCGATAGAACACGCACAAGGAGGCAAAGTTTCTCCAGGGTATGGGTAGGGGGAATATTAAACTAGTAGTCACTTATAAAACCAAGCTATGTAGCAAAAATAGTTATGCCATGGCAATCAAACTGTATAATAATTTACCAATTGACATAAGACGGCTTGCCCTAAAACCATTCACATCTGCATTACACAAATGGCTAGTAGACAAATGTTTTACTCGATACAAGACTTTTTTACGTATAATAATAGAACAAATTAATATAATAATAAATTGTAATGAGAAAAGTAATACGTGGTAATACTATTAGTCATAAGTTCGTAAATTTTGCATGTCCAAATGTTGGCGAGATGTGCTGATCCTTAACAAAGTTGTTCCACCTTATTGTTAACCATGTCTCAAGCAAATAAATTTCATTTCATTTCATTAAAAAATGCACATTTTACAAACTAGACATGCGACAAAATCAAATTCTTTGCGCTGAATCGAATGAGACCATACCCATACTTATCGGATCAATATTTTGCGTGACACAAATGGTTTGAAGAATGACATTTGGTTTACCTAGTCTTGTGCGAAATATTTATTTATTTATTTATTCCTTAGGCTAACACTTACAGACAAGCTAAACGTGTTAACAGGAGAGACAAAAAAGGGGTTCCAAGTTCCATCCGTGGGTGAAAGATTTGTTCTGGTTTTGAACGTCATGGATGGAACTTGGAGTGGCAATAGACTCCAGGTAACGGCTGCTGAGCGTGAGGAAACTGGATTCAGTATGTATTTTTTGTGTGAAATGTCAAGATAATTGATAAGTCTAGTCTCATGTGTTACGGCATCCTAGTTTAGGGAAAATCTGCCAATGTAGATAGCATATTTGTTTTACGAAAGCGAGCTGTTCGTGCAATTTACAATCTAAAGCCGAGAACGTCCTTGAGAGATCTGTTTAAAGGTTAACGTCATAACTCTACCGTCACTACATATTTATGGAGCAGAGAACCTAAGGCCACCAGAGGCGCTGTTCGCGTTGCCGTTGCCACACAAATTGAGACTAAAAGCAAACGCGTCCGTCAAAATGACATTCAATGTGTTGCCATATAAATCAGAATAACAGCGCCCTCTTTACAATGGTCATACATGTCATCAGAAAGTTGTGCTTGATTCAAAATCAAAATCAAAACATTCTGCAAATAGGACTCAAGGGCACTTTTACAAGTCAAAATCTATCAAATAAAAATAATACAATAATCAAAGTATCATTAATGAAATATACACAAATGTTACATGTCAAAAATAAGACTAAGAATATAAGATTTCAAGCTTACATGGTCATTTACATTATAATTACGATTTGAAACGGGATATTTACCATGTATTTAAAAAATAACAAAAAACAAACAAATTGCAAAAATACAAATATACATGGTAAATATCCCGTTTCAAATAGTAATTCTAATAAGACTAAGAAACCAACAACAGTCGAGATTTGTTAGAGATGTATAAGGTCTCTAAGCGTCAAGATAAAAGGTAATAAAGTAGGTACACTAATCATAATAAAATTAGATTATTATTCAAATGTAAATTTAACACTTGTCTCATTAAGCTATTGTATACGTCTGAAATAATTTACATTTGGTTACCTTCCCTAAATAAATAAATATCTCTGGTCGGGCTTTATGACGTAGGGTAGCTAGGCCAGTTACGCGGCCTGCGTCAGTTTGCGGCCTTCTAAAGAACGAAGTTTTTTCAATTAAATATATTTACATTTTTACATGCCCTAAAGAAATAGTGAATCGTATGCGTTTTAATTAGTAGCTATTGAATAGGAATACATATATTTAAAAAAGCAAGAAAATATCCATTTCACACCTGCTATTCAGAAAAGAGTTATTGTTGCCTTCGAATGAGGGATCAAAGATGTACTTTTCTTCCCTCATTTGAGGGCAACAATGACTCTTTTCCTCATAGAAGGTGTGAAAAGCAGTATGTGACACTTTGTAGTAAAATCATTTGTAAGATATTTCATGTTTTTAGCAGCGGGCCTCATAGACGGTGTGAAAAGCAGTATGTGTCACACGGTAGCAAAATTATTTCCGTCTTGGGCGTAAACACTTGAATCCCTCGTTACGCTCAAGATTCTACTTAAGAATCCATCGTTACGCTCAAGATTCTACTTTAGAATCCCTCGTTACGATCAGGATTCTACTTTAGAATCCCTCGTTACGCTCAGGATTCTATTGTAGAATCTTTCGCTTCACTCAGAATTCAATATACCGCCCTCGCATTAAATATGTCATTTTGCTCTCTTGAGACACAATCTACTATTCAGTTCATCAATTCATCGAAGTGGCCGCAAACTGGCGCATCAAACTCGACGAATAAAGAAAATATATTTAAAGCTCAAAAGAAATGTTTAAGGTCGGTATGTGGTCTGAAACAAGATGACTCTTGTAAAACGTTATTTATAAAACTAAAAATACTTACCTTACCGTAATTGTATATATACGAGACAGTAATTTTCGTAAACACTAACCGTCATTTATTTAATAAATTTAGAAGTGTACGCCTTCGTAATAAAATAAAATCACAACCAAGTAACACAGTACTTTTACAAAAAAGCATTCTTGGCATGTCTTGGAAAATTTATAACAAACTTCCACAAAACATTACCGAAAACAATGGAAACGAAGTCGAAATTTAAAAGCATTTCTTATACAGAAAGCATATTACTCTGTAGCAGAATTTTTGAGCGATATAAATAATTAATTAATCCATATCGCCATCGCCAGGGACGACGGCGAGAGACCGGACGGAATGACGCTGATTCTGATTGAGGTTAAGTAAAATAACATATTACTCGAAAGAAAATAAAAACCTTTATTCTTTAATCTTACCAACCAAAAATAATTATCAGGTTTTAAGGAAATTAACATAGGTAAATTAGGTAATCAAAATAATAAACATATTTCAAAGGAATTAGGAAGTAGTTACCTAAGACGAGTGATTTTGAAAATGACTCCTTAAAAAACAAAGGGTATTAATAGTATCCCAATCCCGTCAATCTCGAACGGGATCTCGTCATATGATGCGTCGGGATTGATCCCGAAAAATTACCCGAGATCTCGCGAGATCGGGATCTCGCGGGATCGGGATTGCATTCCCTACGTGGAGGATGGGACGGGTGCTAGTGTGGGACGCGACCTGCGTAGACACACTGGCTCCCTCCCATATCAGCAGCACCACGGTTAGAGCCGGCGCGGCGGCTGAGGCGGCCGAGGCATTAAAGAGGCGCAAATATAAGGGTCTCGACACCAATTACAACTTCGTTCCTTTTGGTGTCGAGACCCTTGGTCCGTGGGGCCCATCAGCAAAAACAATTATATCGCTTTTTAGTTAGATAGATAGATAGATATATTTATTTCCTTTATAAAATTACATCATGGTTTACATTTTTAAAACAAGATAAATTCACAAAAGGATCGTCAATAGGTATAATAATCACGAAAGAGAAATAATTGAAATCAAATAATGTCAAAGGTAAACAATAAATAGAAATGTCAAATTTGTATACACGGCTAGAATATCCTAGGCAATGTCATTAGTCAAATTTAAAATAATAGAAATAAAAACAATATAAACGCTCGATTCCAAATATCAAATACAATGTCAGAATAATAAATAATATGGTAATGTCAAGAATTAAACGAAATAAATAAATAACAGAAATACAATTTAACAATAATCAACAATTTTATATAGGCTGTTCATTGTATTCCTTTACGGAATACAGTGATTTGAGCATTAAAAGTTCCTTTAGTCGGCGTTCAAATATGTCGTTGGAGGATTCGTTTTTAAGTGTGGCGGGTAGGCGCTCGTACATCGACGGGCCTATTACGCGTGGGCTCTTGTCGAGCAGCGCGAGTCGCCGCGGCACAGGCAGCAGTCGGCCCGTCTGACGGGTGATTCTACCAGGCATATTCGCCCGTTTAAATAAGTTAATGTTTCGACGCGTGAACATTAATACTTCAAACACGTATAATGAATAGTGCGTCATTATTTTGAACTGCTTAAAGAGCTCTCTACACGAGTCCCTCGGATTTACTCCCGCCAATATACGTATTGCACGTTTCTGCAGTTTGAACACCCTTTCAGAGTTCGTTGAATTTCCATACAAAACAATACCATACGACATGAGTGAAAAGAAATACGCATAATAGATCTGAAGCAGTGCATCACTGGAGACAATTGGTTTCAGTTTTCGCAGTGCAAATACAGCACTGCCTAACCTTTCTCACAAATTGTCTACGTGTTCCTTCCACTTCAGCCTGGCGTCAATTGTAAATCCGAGAAACTTGCAAGAGTCACAGTGGGGTATCGGACCCTGTACCAGTGGGACGTGTATAGTGTTTCCGGATGTGAACCATATAACGTGGGATTTCAAGACATTAAGTATGAGGCCGTTCGCCGAGAACCACTCGTGGAGTTGGCCGCACGCATTTGACACTTTTTGCTCGAGTTGTGAGTGCGTGTGCGCGGTTACAACTACAGTAGTGTCATCGGCAAACAACACCACAGTGCCTTCAGCTATAGAGGAAGGGAGGTCATTCACAAACATTAAAAACAGGGTATTTCCAAGCGAAGAACCTTGTGGTATTCCATGCCTGAGTACACCTGCTTCAGATTTCACGGTTTTGCCCTCTATTTTGACCTCAACAGTCTGCCGTCTATTTTTAAGGAACGATGTACGAGTAAGTAACTTTTGAGTGTTATCCTGTATTCCATAATGCCCTATCTTTGTTAATAACAACTCGTGATTAATTACATCGAACGCTTTTGACAAATCGCAGAATAACCCTGCAGCCTTGTCCTTCACGTCGAGAGCCGTTGTTACGTAATCATATATTTGATACGCAGCTGTTGTGGTGCATCTATTTTTTCTATACGCAAATTGTCTGTCCGTCAGTAAGTTATGTGTCTCAAGATGTTGCATTAAGGAGTTTGAAACGATAGATTCTATAATTTTCGAGATATTTGGGACGATAGTGATTGGTCTATAATTATCGACACAACTTTTTTCACCCTTGCCTTTGTACACTGGACACACTCGAGTGCTCTTCAGTACGTCGGGATACACACCGCAAGCGAACATGGTGTTTATGAGATGTACGAGTAAACCCGCGACGACCGGCCAGACTCGAGGATGTTCAGTGATATATCGTAAATATCTAGGGTCCCGCGTGTTTTTGTCATAGACCTCAACGTACGATTTAGGTCCGTGAGTGTAACAGTGGGCAGAGCATGTTTTGGTATGTTAGTGTCGTGTAAGTGATGTGTAAGATACTGTACAGAGCCCGATTTGTTTATATTTAAATTACAGTTAGAGGCTACTGTGAGAAAGTGCTGGTTTAAGTGTTCCGGCACTTTGCGCGAGGGTACATCCTTTCCACTTTCATCCTTAAGCGCGATGGTGTGTTTGAAGGGTTTTGTGGACACTTCATCATTGACTACGCGCCACATCTCCTTAGAAGGGTTCTTACTTTTGACAATCCGGTTTGCATTGTACTCTCGGCGGGCAGTTAGTGTTTCAGATTTAATGCGATCTGCGTGATAACTAATGCATTGGGCGAGAGTGTCGAGTTCTGGGTATTGCCGTTTTATCTCCGTTAAATCATTATAGTCCATAATGAGCTTGGCGAGGTTCTCTGTAATCCATGGTACCTGTGTCTTTTTCTTAACTAACATACTTTTGATTGGAAAATGAATGTCAATATAATACTTTAAAACATTAAATAATTTATCAAATTTATGGTCAATAGTAATCATGTCATCAAATATAAAATTCCAATTATAATTTTCTATGTCAATATAAA
This sequence comes from Epiblema foenella, assembly GCA_963556455.1. Lineage (NCBI taxonomy): Eukaryota > Metazoa > Arthropoda > Insecta > Lepidoptera > Tortricidae > Epiblema > Epiblema foenella. The sequence continues at coordinate 733,056 of OY747110.1, forward strand.
ATGTAAATAATGAATTGTCTGTGAATAGTCGCTTTTGGATGTAAGTGTTAGGCTTGATTTTTTGTCTCGGTTCCTCGGTGGGCAAAGTGAAAGTTTAGCAAAACGGTTGATCGATGTAACCGGGGACAGGAGAGCTGGCAGCTTCCTCGCTCAACGCATAAGCATTGCGATTCAGCGAGGAAATGCTGCCAGCATCCTTGGTACGATGCCCTTTTTAGATATAATTTAATTACTTTTAAATTAACGTCACTAAAGTCTCAAATCATGTTGAGAAATCGTCAGCTACGGTGCGCCATACCATGCTAAAATAATAAAATAATTTTCAATTTTTCCTTTATTTCTAAATTTGCAGATTGGATTAGCAGCGTTACTGCTTAAATAAGGTGTAGGGCAGGTAGGGCAAGGCCTTCTCCATACAAACTCTGTGCAAGTTTTATTCGTCGGCTTTGGCACTCCCGAATATATATTTTTGCTTGTAAATATTCGATATACAAAGAACCTGAAGAAAAAAAAATTTTTTTCAAAAAATTAAAAAAAAAAATACAAAAAAAAAATCTTTTTTTCTTCAGGTTACGGCCAGGGACCGATACCGGTATTTTTAAATAAACCCTGAATTAGCCCAATATTTTGAATTATTTTTTGCTCTTTACGTAGGGCTGAATCATGTATTTAGGTAACAACGTCGTATTATTAGATTGTCCCATTAAAAACGAAATAATGAACCGGTGACCGTAATAATACCGGTATTTTTCTATGGAGAAAATACCGGTATCCGATCCCTGGTTACGGCTTACAAAAAAATAAACATACTGACCAAAAATCGTAACTGTAGTGAAACACAAGTCCCCGTCGGCTTAATACACAATTAAAATGTCTTCATGTTCATCAAAGCCGTGTCCTTTAGCTGTATATGGATCCCACAATGGATCCTCATCCCGTCTAATGGATCTGCATTCCGCGGCCCCACGCACACACACGTATCGATTACGGGCAAGATTTACCCAGAATTACTTACTTACACAAATTACCCTTGCAACCACTTACGTTGCAGCTCTGCGTAGCCAATTTGAACATTAAGCCGTACATATAGGGTTGCGTTTTTAGAGAGCTGTTGTGAGATAAGAGCTTGCTGAAGTAGCACGAAGGGATCCGCCTGAGGGTAGCTATTAATTAATAAAGGCTATAAGGTTGTGTAATCAGTACTTTGACTGTAAATGAAGCAGCGGTGTTAAATTTGAGAGAACTAATTTACAATCATCGTATTTATTTATTATTTATTACTCATTTTTTTTTAAAAGACTTATCTAATACAAGGCTTCGCCAAACTGCGGTGCAGTTTGTTGGCGAATAAATTAAAAACACTCGTTCCTTAACACCTACTATTACCTATATCTGTGCCAACAGAAGATACTATTTTTATTTATGATGACATATTAAATCCTTATTCTTAAATGTCCAAAATGTAATTTATAATATGTAGCCTATAGCTATATCATGTATTAGGATGAGATTTTTGATAATGCTAGGGTTGTGACGAGCAGAAAATGTAATGTTTGAATATTATTTGTCAAGCATGTCTACTGTCACGGCTTGGTGCTTGATTAAGCGTACCTAAGCAGTGCTGTAAAAGATAGCCGTAAGTCGGATTCAACAGGCACTTTAACCCAGAAAGAAAGAAGAATGCAGAATGGGACTCTTCAAAAAAGGCGTGAAAAAGTTTATTACGGGTCGGCAACGTGCGACGGTAACCACTTACCATGAGGTGGGCTGTCAGCTTGTTTGCCACCGACGTGGTATAAAAAAAAGTCGGTGAAGTTATCTGCCTATGACCATCTGTCTTGAAGCTAGTCAGTTTATCATCATAATATTTAAGAGCTTGGCTCTTGTCGGTGGAGTAATTGCCAGCTTATTCTACATTCAGCTTTGTCCTTCACTTCTTTGTATGACGTAGCATTTATTTTATGTCAGTGCTTTTAGTCAGTATAAGTAAGGTAATTTACTAGAGATGCGCCGAATATGAGTTTGACCGAATACGAACATTCGGCCGAATAATTAGGTCCAGCTGTTGCTGAACCGAATATTCGGCCGAATTATTCGGTTCAACGTAATTCCTTTATCTATTTTTGTAAAACAGGCTAATTGAATGGTAATTTTTTTATTAGAATTACGATTTGAAACGGGATATTTAGCATTTATATTTTGAATTAGTGAGTGTAAATTCTTTGTTCATTATCAAAGCGAAATATTGACAAAAAATAAGTTAAATCACTCTTAACAATGGGTCAAGTATTAATTTCACGAAGCAGTAACTATGATACACTCTTGTAACTTGTAATAAAGCCCTCTCATTGTTCGGTAAATATTCGGCAGCTGAACCGAAGATTCAAAAACATGCCGAATACCGAATAATAACCGAACATTCGGCGCATCCCTATAATTTACCTTACTTGTAGTTATACTAATATTAATAAAAGTTTAGAAGTGACAACATATTTGCAATTTTCACAGACGTTACAGCACTCAAAGCACATTTACCAACTTTTCTACAACTTTTGTTTGACTTATTCTTTTCTCATTTACGGTACGTCTAGACTCGTCCAGGGATCGGATACCGGTATTTTCTCCATAGGAAAATACCGGTATTATTACGGTCACCGGTTCATTATTTCGTTTTTAATGGGACAATCTAATAATACGACGTTGTTACCTAAATACATGATTCAGCCCTACGTAAAGAGCAAAAAATAATCCAAAATATTGGGCTAATTCAGGGTTTTTTAAAAATACCGGTATCGGTCCCTGGACTCGTCAGCCGTTATCGCTGTCAGCGCTTTACAGATTTTTCTTACGTGCCATTAATAATTGTGCAGCTATTGCGTCAACTTCACATAGCGTACACGTTTGTGTAGCACACTTTCTAGACACACCACAGGCATGGAGAAGCAAATTCTATACACTCAGCTCATATTTGATAAAGTCGTTTGTGTTAAATTAATATTATTATTATTATTATAAGCACGGTAATTTGTTAACCAGTGATCGACCGACCGATCTCTCTGGGGTCCTTTCTGAAAACCAGCGTCAGGCCCTGTGCTTGGCACAAGCTGAGACTGGAACCCTTTGCCCAACCAATGTTTTGTTTTAAATTTTAACTGTAGATATTAAGTATTACTGTTTATGTTTAGTCTGTAAGTTCGTATCTATCCATCTATTTATATTAATTTGAGGCAATAAAATATATTCTGATTCTGATTCTGATTCTTAAATTGTCTTCCCGAGTCAAGGTACTGACAATGATTTAATGTTCCAAACTCACGTATAAATAAAGTGAACCTTGAATCGGGAGGCTCGGCTTACCACGCGAAGTTTGCGGCCAGACTTTGTTTTGAACATGTTTTGAATGAGTTGAGATTTTGTATGTTCTATATTATTGTAGTATGTGTCGAATTGTGAGATTTGTGAGCATTGAGGCTTATACTTTAACTAACAATAGTTTTAATGCTAATTATTTGATTTTACGTCTATTTTTATTTGACAACCGGTTTAGCCTAGTGGGTAGTGCAGTGCACCTGCCTGTGAAGCTGACGGTCCTGGGTTCGAATCCCGGTCAGGGCAAATATTTGTGTGATATTTGTTTCTGAGTCTTGGATGTTTTCTATGTATTTAAGTATTTATATCTATTAAATATATCGTCGTCTAGTACCCATAACACAAGCCTTCTTGAGCTTACTGTGGGGCTAGTTTGATTTGTGTAAGATTGTCCTATAATATTTATTATTATTATTATTTATTATTATTTTATAGATTTTGTGTACCACTGCTACATATAAAAATACACAGGTTTATATCTACCATTGCGTATGTAAATTGGGTAGATGAGTAGTTACGGTTTTAATTACATTATGGCCGTTATAAAACAAAATATCAATTTGTAAGCCAATTTTCGTAAAAGTGTAGTAATTTCGTACTCAGTGTTTTATCATACCAGCGGGCTTTTGTGTCCTTAGATGTTATCATATGAATTATGGTGTTTTTGTATGTTATAAAATATTTATAGCTCACACATACATTGCACTGTATCACTCACGCATTGCCACTCACACACACTTGTGCATATAATAGTAGTACATACTACAAAGGCCGCGAAGTAAGGAAGGGATTGTCAGATGAGTGTGTTATAAACGGCCAAGTGTATACGAAGCGGTTTAGTGATACGATTTACACTTAGTGTTCCGGCTGAAGTATGTATAGATTTTCTCAAAGATGATCGAATCCAGTCTTAGGGTCTTGTCACATCTGATCTCTTTAGTTTTAGTTCATGGGATCCACTGAAAATCAGTGTTGTTGCACCCTGTGCGTCGACACATGCTGATTGGACTCGTTTTTTGTGACAACACTGTATACCTCTTAGATTTAAGCCTTTTGTAATATAATTTATTATGTTATTGTGCAAAATAAAAATTTATTCTATTCTATTCTTTTTAAATCCCTTTTCCTTTCTTTTGCCCTTTAGGTCATATTATATACCTTATGTAAACGGGATCGTCGCCGTCGTCTAAATATCCAAAGGATTCTTTTAACTTTGACAAGTACTTTGCTTTTTCCTAAACACATAACATGCTTGTGCAAACTTTCACAAAATCTCAGGAGAATTCTCTTCTTTAACTTTGTTTGAACTTTGTAATTCTTGGGTCGGAGTGACGTTAGATTTTACGCCGTATTTGTTGAGGTTTGACGATACGTGGGATATTGTGTACGTTTATTGACAGTCGTGCATATTTTACAAGAGCTTTCCATCTGCTTCTGCTACAATCCAGTTAGCATGATTAGATGGCGTTTATGTCGGACTATAGCATTCGTCCCTTTCGTATTTACGTAGAAAGAAAGCATTTGTTGATCCACGATCAGACGATCTTGATGACGGAGGTGGTTCTTAACTGTTTTGTGTCGCTTTCTTTTAAATTTCAATTTAATTAACTGTGTGACTGTCAAAGGACCTTAATTAACCTGTTTGTTGTGTTCCACTTGTTCCAGCTGGAGAACGTGCTCCTGATGGACAAATACAACCTGCGCAACCCGTCCAAGGGCACGCTGTACTTCGCCACCACGCACCTCATATTCGTCGACCACGAGATGAAGAAGGAGACTTGGGTATGTTGAATCATGCCCTCGTTACTATAGATTACCCGTAGATAAATGTGAATATGATAGAGATGAATAACGAAGCTACAACCGGTTTAATGTTGCTGGTTAGAGACGGAAAGCCCAACAGATCAGTGACGTCATTGAGCACGAGCGCCACAGTAAATGACGATCGTCTCAATACAAAGGTGCATTTTGCGGAAAAGGGACAGAGAGCCCCTCTGTCCCTTTTCCGCAAAATATCTCCCACTCTGTCGCACGAATTAGCAAATGCGACAGAGAGGGAGATATTCGAACTTCGTTCGTTTTCGGTTAGCGGTAGCCCCTCAGAGTATGCCCCCCCCCTTAAGACTTTGAGTTCGCCTTTTGATTAAGAATTTGATCCTTAATCCTTCCTTTGATCCTTCCTTTGATCTTTAATCCTTTTTCGAGAAAATTCGAAATTATGGATTTTCTTATTTCGTGTCAATAATCCTATTATGTTATTGTCTGGCCCCATAGTGCCCACAGATGGCGTCCAACTTCAGACAGTCAGGATTTCTTTTTATACAACGCCGGTGGCAAACAAGCGTACGGTCCACCTGATGGTAAGCGGCCACCGCAGCCTATAGACGCTCGCAACTCCAAAGGTGTCACGTACGCGTTGCCGACCCTTATAAAATTTCGGGATGCACTGTGTTGACAGCAGAAGGAACACGTTTAGGTCCCTCGCCCTCAACACAGTGCATCCTCGGGAGCTCTGGTAACCTTGCTCACCTCCAGGAACACAACGCTACGTACTTGTATAGTAGATAATGTTATTATGGCTGTGGTCTTCTACAAGGCGGAGGTACTTCCCCAGTTGGGCTGCTCCAAATTCGAGCAAGGTGACATTTTGCTGTGCCCTACCTCTCTTCCTCAGGATAACCAGCTGCAGCCGCAAGGCCGCTGTCTGTCTGTATTTATTTTTTGTGCTGCGACGGTAGCAAATAAGCTCATAGCCTATGGACACTAGAGACTCAACAAGAACTACAAGCGCGTGCCCCATCCTTTATGGACTTAGCATTAGTTGTGCTGACAGCTATCCGCAGGTCGCTCACTCCTAAGCAAGTTACCTTTTCTTATACAACGCTAGTGGCAAACAAGCGTACGGTCCACCTGATGGTAAGCGGCCACCGCAGCCTATAGACGCCCGCAACTCCAAAGGAGTCACGTGCGCGTTACCGACCCTCTATAAAATAAGGGATGTTGACACCAGATAAATGAAATAAATGAACTTTATTCTGCAAGTAGGCCGCAAAGGCACTTTTACAAGTCAAAAACTACTAGCGTTTCTCATGAGACCACTGCCGAGAAGAAACGCCGAAAGAAACTCGACAATCAGTCATTTTCTCCAACAAGAAAATCAATGTTCCCGAAAAGGGATCAAATTCTTAATTAAAGAGCAAAAACAGAAGCTCTAAAGAATAAATAGTTACATAATTATAAGTCTTCAATGTTTTAAGAGTATGCCCCACTCTTTCCCTTTTCCGCAAAACGCACCTTTGTATTGGAACGATCGTCATTTTCTATGGCGCTCGTGGTGAATGACGTCACAGATCTGTCGCGCTTTCTCTCTCTAACCAGCAACAGTAAAACGGTTGTAGCTTCGTGATTATTTGAGATATTGGAATAGGATTTTCACCATTTGGCATATTTTATTGCCTTGTTTCTTCTGGAGTAGTCAAATTTGGAGGATGCACTGTGTTGACAGCAGAAGGGACAAATTTAGGTCCCTCGCTCTCATCACAGTGCATCCTCGGGAAAAAAAAACACTAATTTTAGGTCCCTCGCTCTCAACACATTGCATCCTCGGGAAAAAAAACACTAATCAAATTTAGGTCCCTCGCTCTCAATACAGTGCATCCTCGGAAAAAAAAAACTAATCAAAACTCAATCGTTATTTGATATGTTTTTGTTATTCAGATCCTGTTAATGCACATATCATCGGTGGACCGGCTGCCGATCACGACGGCGGGCTCGCCGCTGCTCGTGCGCACCAAGACCTTCCAGTCGGTGATGTTCGTGATCCCGCGCGAGCGCGACTGCCACGAGATGCACCAGACGCTGCTCAGGCTGAGCCAGCCAGGTAACCAAACATCAGAGCTGGGCATTAACTCGTTAATCCGTTAATCGTTAATTATCTCTAAATGTCGACTTGTTTGACTGCACCAAAACAACGTTAAAAAATCGTATTAGGTCATTATTAACGCATAGCGGTAACGAAGCATAGCATGTATTTATTTCCACTTCTCCAATTGTCGTTTACTGTCACGCACACACACACATACGTAACTTCACAAACACTCTCAAACAATATACATTATCACCCACGCATCCCCACTCACACACTTTTTGTGCATATACTTAATGTTTCATTATTTTATTTTATTTTATTTTTGTTACCACTAAGTTGGTTTTGTTAATAGTATTTCTGTGGACATCTGTCATTGGCTATTGTTTTAGTTCTTTAAGTATGGTATTTTTGTATTGTATTGCTGTTGATACCCCAAATAAAAATAAAAAAAATTTACGAAGTTAACCATTTAGGTATCGGATTAACTCTTAAGTTAACTTGCAATATTGTTAACGGACTCATTAACTTCCGCTAACTGTCCAAAGTTCCGTTAATCCGTTAACTATACTTCTTTTATCAAAGGAACACCGCGCCGCCGCGCCGCTGCGTCGCAGAAAACAGGTTCTGACAAGCTATAGGCGCTGAGTGAGACAGACGATGCAAGTGCCTTTTATCTTGACGCTTAAAGACCTTATACATCTTTAACAAATCTCGATTGTTATTAATTTCTTAGTCTTATTTTTGACATGTAAGCATGTAACACTACGTTTAGTTAATGATACTTTGATTATTGTATTATTTTTATTTGATATAGATAGATTTTGACATGTAAAAATGCCCTTGAGGCGTATACTGCACACACACACTACATAGTATAAAACAAAGTCGCTTTCTCTGTTCCTATATCCCTATATCCCTATGTATGCTTAAATCTTTAAAACTACGCAACGGATTTTGATGCGGTTTTTTTAATAGATAGAGTGATTGAAGAGGAAGGTTTATATGTATAATAACATCCATTAAATAGTGCACCCGTGCGAAGCCGGAGCGGGTCGCTAGTTTGCAGAATAAATGTTATGATTTTGATTTTTGAGTGAGGCGTGTCAGGAGTTAACGATTAACGTTAACTTCCGTTAAATGGCCCGAAGTGTAACGCTTTAACGTTTAACGAAGTCAACTTTTTTTTTACGGATTATCGATTAACAAAGTTAACTGTTTGGTTAACGGTGCCCAGCTATGCTAAACATGTCTTTAGTAGACTGGCTCCGGCTGGGACGGCGGGCAGCCAGGTGAGGAGTACTATTTTCTTTTTTAATTGGGGTATTGTTCATCTAGGCGGCGATGTGCTGAAAGCTTTAGAGTGATCTTAGTGAATAGTAGTTATATTGGGAAAAGGAAGTAACCCATACATACACATGTACGATTAATTTTTTATTTTAGAAATAAAATAAAATGGTCCATACACAAACACTGTTAACGTCACTCAACAGTTCTCGCCAGAATGGTTGTTTCTCTGATTCGCAAAATGTTTATGCATACTTTGGTGTTTATTTTAGTTTTTTCGTATTCGAAATAAAAAGCAGAAGTGTTTCGGGTGAAACCTCCATTTTAGCCTCGAACTATTTAGTAGCTTAGCTTTCTTTTCGTCACCCCGGAGGGTCAAATCCATTTTCAAATTCATTCCTATACGTTGATAATATGATATGTTGATTCCAGAGATAGTGTCCTTCTAATCTAAGCTCAAAAATATTTAAATGCTATTTGTCATCCCGGACGACGACCCAGACGAGTGACGAAAAAGAGGGGAGGCCTTTGCCCAGCAGTGGGACACTATATTGGCTATAAAAAATTAAAAAAATTGACATCAAAATCCATTCAAGGTTTACTAAATACTTTGGCCATTATATAAATTAACTACCGACCCGCCCCGGCTTCGCACGGGTGCAATGCTGATGCATGTATTATACATATAAACCTTCCCCTTGAGTCACTCTATCTATTTAAAAAAACCGCATCGAAATCCGTTCGTAGTTTTAAAGATTTAAGCATACATAGGGATATAGGGACATAGGGACAGAGAAAGCTACTTTGTTTTATACTATGTAGTGATTAATCTTAAACTAAAATGTTGACCTATTCACCTTGAAATCCAAGACACGGACGCTTCGAGAAGATCTTCTGTAAATCGAAACTAATCCTATTGATTAATACAAATCGTTGTACACAGAGCCGAGCGTTAGTTGAAATTGATCGCGGATTCATGTAAAGGAAGCTATTTTACTGAAACCTATTGAATTCTTTTTTTTTTTTTTTTTTTTAGTTTATTTAGAAAACAAACAGCCATGTACAAAAAAAATTCATACAAAAATGAACGCAGATTAGGCCTAAAGTTTCATATATTACTAAGTAACAATTATTGACTAAATAAGTTACAGGTGCCGTTATAATTACCTATAAAGTTGTGTACTCATGCAAAGTAGTTTAACTAAAGTAAAAGAGATTATTAAAAACAATGTTTTCCCTCACTTCATATTATCTAGAAAACAAACACTGCCGAACTTTATTCTTAAAAGAGGACAAACTATGAGCAAAAATGTCTATGTCATTAAGCATTTCGTTATACATATTACAAGTGCGCCTAAAGAAAGAATTTTGGGCATACCTTGTACCACAGGATGAGATAGAAAAAGTAGGTTTAGAACGTGTGTGGAAACGAGAAATTTTTAAGGAGATTTTTTCTAGTAATTCACTAGAGTCTATACGATTACTAATAACTTTAAATAAAAATAGAACATCAAGATATAATCTTCTCTTTTCCAATGAAGGGAGATTATGACTGATTGCCGATGAAAGATAGTCACGGTTATAGCTGCCAGTTCTGTAATCGAGGGACTTACAGAAAATTTTCTGAATCCTTTCAATTCGAGACTTATGGACATCAAAATATGGGCTCCACACAACACTGCCGAACTCCAATATACTCCGTACAAAAGAGTAATACAAAACTTTTAACGTAAATGTATTTTTAAATGGTTTACTTAAACGCAGAATCATTCCTAATTTTTTGTATGCTCTTGCAACAATAATATCTATATGTTCATTAAAGGAGAGTTTATTGTCCAGAGTAATGCCTAAATCTCGAATTGATGAAACTCGTGAGACACTGTTACTAGCTATCTTATAATCACAAGTAATGGGGTTCTGTTTACGGGAAAAAGTGATAGTATAGCATTTATCAGCATTAAGTATTAAATGATTACGCTGACAGTAGTCCTCAAATCGTGACAAATCAGATTGTAACGCTACACAATCCTCATAATTCCTAATTGTCTTATATATTTTTGTGTCATCTGCGTAAAGTATATGAGAGGAAGACCGAAAGCAAGTATAAATATCGTTAACATATAAAATAAATAGAAAAGGACCCAGGTGCGAGCCCTGGGGTACCCCCGAGGGAATGGGTAAAAATTTCGACCTATAGCCCTTAAGAGCAACCGCCTGACTTCTATTACCAATATAAGACTTTAACCATCTAAAGAGGTCACCGTGTATACCAATATTGGATAGCTTCTGAAGTAAAATAGAATGATCAATTTTATCGAAACACTTAGAAAAATCAGTATACACGGCGTCCACCTGAAAACCGGCATCCAAAGCATTAATAATATAGTCAGTATAAGTGACCAGGTTTGTATCGACACTTCTACCTCGGAAAAAACCATGTTGGTGAATAGATATGTGTCTAGACACAACAGCAGTCATTTCGTTAGTCACAATTTTTTCAAACACCTTAGCTAAAATACAGAGTTTCGATATTGGTCGATAAAGCTTTACATTGTGCTTATCACCACCCTTATGCACGGGTGTAATAATAGCCCGCTTCCAGATGCTAGGGACAATGCCTTCGCTAAGTGACTTTCTGAAAAGTTTAGCCAGGGGAAATGCAAGCTCTGCATAAAGTTTGGAAACAAAAAATGGATGAATATTGTCAAACCCTGCACCCTTATTAACACATAATTTTTTTAGATGCTCATATACTAATTCATCTGTAATATTAATACTAGAAATATCAATGTGAGGGGATGATGACTGAGGCGAAGAAAGTTGTGATTGATTGCTACCAGTCACGAAAACAGAACTGAAATAACTGTTAAAAAGATCACAAATAACTTCGCCATCAGAGGAACAGTAATCATCAAGGTACACGTTAGATGGTACCTCATTTATAGAACTTTTTGATTTTATAAAGCTCCAAAAATATTTAGGAGAGGAAGTAATTTTCTTCTCACTAAGGGCAATATGTTTGTTATAACAGTCTGTATTAAGTTTCTTTTCTCTTTTTCTTAGCAATTTAAATTCCGCATAATCGGCTGGGTTGTTATATTTTTTCCATCTCGCATGAACTTTCAATTTGTTTTTAATAATTTTAATTAGAGGTCTATTATACCAAGGCGGATATTTAGAATTTGAACAAACCTTACGCTTGGGAACAAAATCATTTATTAACGTATTTAATACAGTATAAAAATAACTTGTGGCACTTTCAGTATCCATAGCGTCAATCACAGACCAATCCACCTCAGATAGACCTTGCCGAATACTGTCAAAATTGGCTAAATGATAAAGATGTTTGTAATGGGATGTGGAATTTAACGATTTCATTAATGACAAAGGAAAATAAATTACCAAGGATTTATGATGTAAGTCTTCTTGTGTAAGAGGAGATGAACAGACTGAAACTTTACAACAAACATTACTAATAACAAGGTCTAAGATACGATCGTAAGCATTGACACAACCGTTATACTGTTGTAGTCCAGAGAGAGATAGAAAGTCTGAAAGTGCAATAGCCAAAGGATTGTTATTATGATTAAGTGTCAATATTGAATAATTGTCGAGGTTCCAAATAGCATGAGAAATATTAAAATCACCCAAAAGCAAATAAGTATCATAAGGGTGACTACATATAAGGTCATTGACATTATTAAAAAATAATTGCAACGAATTAGCATGATTACAATTATGCGGGAAATAAGCACAAGCAATGCGTAACGAGCGAGCTCGTTCCGGCACGGTAGGAGACGAGCCCGCTTCGGCCAGTGGCAGAGACAGCCATATCTCCTCGGAATGCGTCGCACTGCAGAGGTCGTCAGTGCGGCGCGCGCGCAGGCCGCGCCGCACCGCCACCAGCACGCCGCCGCCACGCGCCGCCACCGTTGCCGGTCGATCCCGACGATACACTACATAATTATGGTAGAAAAATTCCGCATCGCTAAAGTCATCCGTGAGCCAGGTTTCAGTTAAGCAAATAACATCATAATCCGACAAAAGTACATTCGCTAGAAAAGAGTGAGATTTAGTTCTAAGTCCACGCACGTTCTGATAGTAAATACTCAAGTTATTAATGCTAAGCATTAGTGTGTGTACTAAGAAATATAGAAATAAGATTGCAGTGTTGCTCAAAGTATGCCGAAAATGAAAAGCGACCAATACGTTTCAAAAAGTACATAGAAGCTACTAATAACGAAGATGAAATTAGTATATATAACCTTATTACATGAAATACGGGACAATATAAGTAAGGCATGGAATATAAGAGAGATGAATACAAATGACATTTAACTTCAACAATACACCATTGGATATTTAAGTAACAATCTTGACACAGTTTAATTATAAATAATAGTCACTTAAGTTTTAACAGGTCGGTTTCATTGACGATACGTATAACCCTCGATGTATCGTTTTTACGCAAAAAGATCTTGCATTCTTTCACCCACACATAAGCATAATTCAGCTCCGTTTTCGCTTGACGCGCCCGCTTTAATAACATCTTGTTTGCTGGCGTAAGGTGCTCATTCAAGTAAACATTGGTCGACGGACCATCGATGCCAGCGTCCGCCGTGGTGATGCCACGGCGCGCGCGGGCCGCCGCCAACAGCTCGTCTTTACGCGCGCGCCGGGTGAAACGGACGATGATCGAGGGCGGACGAATATTCTGCTGGTTCGATTCCGTAGAGAATACTCTAATCCTATGGATACTGTCAATGTCCGATTGATCAAGGACAAAACCGACCTTAATACATATGTTGTTAAGTATGGAACGCAAATTCTCCCCTGTACGAGACGGAACGCCGGTTATCTCCACATTATTTAGTCTCCCAAACTGATCACGATCATTATTTTCCTTCTTCAGGCATGTGACGCTATCCTGTAAATCTTTAAGTTGCAGCGGCAGTGTCGAAAGGGTCTCCATTTTATCCTCTGTGCTCGAGATTCTATGCTCCATATTATCCAGGCGCGATTCTAAAATGCTCCACTTATTGCTCAACTCAGTGACTTGCTGTTGAACATTATCAATTTTGGCTTCAATAGAAGTTCTCGAGATTTTTAATTCAACAAACAAGTCCGCTAAAGTGGCCTCCTGAACGACTTGAGGCACTGGCGGGTTTATTCGGCACGCGGGGCATCGCCAGGATGTCTTTTTATCGTTAGTCATTCGCCTATAGGTTGTCTCCGCCAAGCCAGCACATCCAAAATGTAAATACATTTTACACGCATTACAATAAACACCATCACTAACTTCTTCGGTACACTTGGCACACTCCATAATAGAAAACGCAGGTATTTAAAGGAAAAAAATACGAAGATAGTTGTAAACACCTTATCAAAAACCAAGCGTGCGAGACACCGATAGTGCAGGTAAATGTCCATAAGCGAGGGGTCTAGGTCACTGGTTATCTTGTTAAAACCGCTAGGGGCACAACTAATCGCAATGATGGCGTGAACCAGACTAATGAACCAGAATAATTCTGTTGTATTGTAATCGACGCTCGAAAGTAACACTGTCAGTGTTGCCAGATCTATTGGTTTTCCAGTAGATCTACTGGTTTTGGGGTATGTCTACTGGTTTTGCAAGAGAATCTACTGGATTTTACGAGTTGCATTCTGGTTTTAAAACTTTTTCTTACGTACATGCATTTGCGCATGGATAATGACGTATATTTATGTAGCAAGTGTTAAGGCGGGCTTAAATGACATCGACTAACGTCATTTATCAAAAAATTTAGCTATGTTCCTATTATCCGATGTTTATCGGTGTCAGAACCGACGACAAATGTATGGGAATATGACCGATATCGTATCGGATAGTGTGAACACTAAGCAGTTTTCTTTACAATTTTGTCGGATCCTACGCCGATATTGTATCGGATAGTGAGAGCTGGCCCTTACGAAGTTTTCTTAGTTCCAATTCTATTCAAGTATCTGTGGGCTCTTTGTTTGTTTGTTTACTTACTTAGACGTGCCTGAAGTTGGAAAACTTTAAAAAGAGTGGTGAAAATTTTAGAGGTAACGCGTAAATTTCTGTGATTACAAATATTAAACCAGCCGATCGAAATAAGTAATTACAATTAGGCAATAATGTGATTACAGTAAGGCTACAATATAAGGTAAAAAGAAAAATAGGAAAGCTTGTGATTTGACAATATCAGGAAGTAACTAAAACGAAAGAAAAATTGTGGTTTGACAATATCAGAAGTAAAAAGAAAGAAAACTTGTGATTTGGTTAGTTTTGAGGCATAAAATTTTTCTACTGGTTTTTTCCCCCAATCTACTGGTTTTTAGCCTCATGTCTCCTGCTTTTTTCAGATTCGGTCTGGCAACACTGAGTGACACCACCGTTTTAAACCATCGTCTACCGGTCCTTGAGATCCCCTTGATCATAACAAAATAATGCTACTGTTTGTGTTTTTCGTCGGGAGAGGACGGCTTACTGTATGTGGGTTTACGGGAAATCGATTTAGATAGATGTTATTCCCGGGGAAACTCGTCCTTTTACGAAAAAACACGAAATACGCCGTTCCAGGGTATTCTAAATTATATTATAGTGGCATGACGCGCGTGGCAGCGTATACGCGTACACAACTAATTGGATTTGAATTCGGAATGAAATGAAATGAAATGAAATTAAATAGAACCCTAAGGATATTCACTCAATAATTACCAACGAGCATGTACAGTTATCTTTTGTTCTGTTTAAATTACTGGTGAATTATAATGTAAACCTCATAAACATTTGTTACATGTTAGATTTAAGTAAATAGGTTAAGTTAAAAGCACTAAAAAATGGGCGTATCTCGCCATCAAACGTCACAGTTTGGCGAGTTTTATTGTGGTGTAATAAAATGTATTTTTCTGTTTATTAAAAAAAAAAAAAAAATAATATTTATTCTTCAATTTAGGCATATTACATGCACCTATGAATGTCAAAAAAACTACCACTAATACTACTACTAACTACCACTATTCAGTAGGCTAAATAACATGGATTATGTAATATCGGTGGTTGCATAACTTGCTCTGAAATAGAGTATTCAGAAATAATCGAAGTTATATGTGTTATATATATATATTATTCCCAACTGAAACAGATATTTATGCACATTTAGTCAAGCCATATTTTAAGAAAGTGTCAGTCACGGCCTTAAAGTTATATGTATTTTTTTAAATATATTTACATTTGTATTTAATGCGAGGTCCAACGCAACGTCGGCCCAGGTCAGTTATTGGATGGGTGACCGCTTTGAGTGGTTACTAACTGAGCGCTCCCGTGCTTTGGAAGGCACGTTAAACCGTTAATCTCTGCTGCTGTCTATGATAGCAGTCGTGAAGCCAAGTTAGAGGCCTTCGGGCGGCTCGAGAACTTCTAACAGTCAAGTTGCCCACTCACTTGACAAGCCTAATTCCAATAAGGTCTGGTTCTCCCTCGGACTGGAAGGTGATATGACAGTCGCTTCCGTAAAAACTAGTGCCTACTCCAACTCTTGGGATTAGGTAGCGGACCCCGGGCATCCTTTAGGATGCAACTGTACCGGGATTACGCTAGGATGATGATTTGTATTTAATGCGAATAAAATACGATTTCGAAACATACAGTAGGTACTGACTTGAAAAAAACGTTAGTTATTATCTATCAAAATGCTTTAGTTACGGTCGATGGGGCCAGAAACTGCTTGAGTGGCGTCCACGCACCGGAAGACGAGCTGTCGGTAGGCCTCCGACAAGGTGGAGTGATGACCTGGTGAAGGTCGCGGGAATCCGGTGGAAACGAACGGCACAGGACCGGTCTAAATGGCGAGCCTTGGGGGAGGCCTATGTTCAGCAGTGGACGTCTTTCGGCTGAAATGATGATGATGATGATGAAAATGCTTTAGAACTCACGGCTGGACTAGGTAATAGTTGCCCACTACTGTCACTGTTTCTCTTGCTGCTTCGGATAAATTGCGGCTCTGACACACCTCCGTGGTGTCCAGATACCCTATCGCGCTAGGAACGAAAAAGCATGTGGTATGCACTGAGCGCGTGCAAGTGGGATGCCATAATTATTTATTTATTCATTGTAATGTCATGCATACACAATAAGATGTTACATTTCTAATTTAAGTCATTTCATGATACCCTGTAAGGGCACACAATAGTCATAATGTTAAATCTAGATTTAAAAAACTCGATTATTACATTCACAGTTATGGTATATGTCAAATAAGTTAGGTGAATCAACTATTTACTTCACAATTATATAATATATGTTACTGTTATTTTATGTATAATGTTAATCTAAGACTAAATGCTTACATTTTATTTCAATTTACTTATAATAATTTGCTAAATTTTTGTCATCAAGGAATGCGTCCACCGAGTAGTAACAATTTTCTATTAATAGGTTTTTTAACTTGGTCTTAAATACTTAATTAGCTGTCAAACATCTGTTTTATTAGACAGAAAACCTTCTGTCCGTAAGACATCATCATCATCCTCAGCCTGCAGTCGTTCACTGCTGGACATAGCTCTTCCCTAATTCACGCCACCACACCCGGTCCTCAGCTTTCCGCATCCAACCGCTTTCCGCCACTCTTCAGGTGGTCAGTCCACCTGGCGGGGGGTCGTCCCACAGGCCGTGTTGTTCGTGGTCTCCACTCTAGAACTCGTCTGCCCCATCGGCCATCGGCTCTGCAACAAATATGAATTATTCATTTATTTATTTATTTCTTGCAATACCATGGGTTTACAAGGTGTTATTATAGCATATATATACAGTACATGGTAACCCTGTCAGGGTATAGCAATTTTATCTATTAAAATCTAAGTACAGTCCAAATTAAATTAAATTATGCGACACACAACAATGCGATACAATGTGATTTCCAATAAAGATATATGAATATGAATAAGAAATAATAAACACACGCTAAAATTACTAAGGCGGTACTTACGATAGTTTAAATGTCAGGGTTAGATTAAATGTAGACTAGACTTTGTCAAAAGATGTTGATTACATTACATTACATTACAACAGGATTATAATTGCGTTTCAAGTATCGGGCCATAAATTCTTTCACTGAATAGTATGCTTTATTTATGAGATGTTTTCTTAGTTCATTCTTGTAAACGTTAAATTTTTCTAGTGTTTTAATTTCGTTAGGCAGTTTATTGTAAATATTCTTTGCTTTACTGTCCATTTCCTAGTGCACATCGACGAGCTGTACTGCTTCCACTACAAGTCTTCGCCGGAGGAGCTGCCCAAGTCGGCGGGCTGGAACTTCTTCGACATCCAGACCGAGTTCCAGCGGATGAACGTGCCCAACGAGCACTGGGTGCTCTGCACGGCTAATAAGGATTACGAGGTGAGGGTTAACTCTCATTCTTTCTATCAGCTACTCATTAATCCCGATGGCCTACCGCGAGCTGTAAATGAAGTGTCTCCCTCTGTCGCTCGAATATGCAAGTGCAACAGAGGGGAACAACGGTTGGAACTCACTTGGAAAGTCACTATTTGCGACATGTTACGGACTACAATTGGAGTCCTTCATCAGGTTGAGTGTTATCAAGGCAACCGACCGCGCAACACTGCCCTCCAAGCGAGTTCCAACCGTTGTTCTCTTATTAAGTGTAAATATGTCTCACGTTAGTGTAAATTTATGCAACAGAGGGGTTTCAGAAATATTAGAGATCTGCACCAAAAAATTAAAAAGGGAACCCTCATACCATCAGGGGACTTTATCCGTCCGTATGTCACATCGCTTAATATCTCAGGAACTAGAACTTACGGTACCCATTTGAAATTTTGGATACTAAGGGTGGGTTGCACCAAACCGCCTGTAAACGTAAGCGGTGTTCGTTAAAATCTGATTGTATGGAAAGTTTGACAAGTTTCTATGGGATGACAGCCAGGCGCGGATACAGGGGGGGGGGGGGGGGGCAACAGGGGCAATTGCCCCCCCATGAAGCCTGTGTCAGGGGAGGGCAATTGCCTATGGCCTGACGTAGGAAATATGTTCTGACAATAAAAACAGTTATCAAAAGTCAGTTTTATTTTCGGAAAGATCGAAAGTGCCCCCCCCCCTGAACAAAATCCTGGATCCGCGCCTGATGCCAGCTGCCGGCGCCATATTTGATGATAACCTGTGGTCGTATGTTGGTGCAGCCGACCCTTATCGCGGTGCGCTCTGTGAAATTGTGGAATGAATTGCCACCCTCCTTTAGGCACTGGTCCCACCGCCGGCGAGTAGCGAGTAATCTCATAGTAATTCCACTCGCTTGAGCGAGAAAACGAGTAGAATTACTATGAAAGTACTCGCTGCTCGCCGGCGGTGGGACCAGTGCCTTAGGCAGTCGCAGTCTGTTGCGTCGCTCCAGGGGAAGTTGAAGAAACCGTGGCTTTGTGATTCTGGTTAATTTCATAAAATATTTACCTTTTATTTTGCTCAGGCTATAATTCCCTTCTCAATATCGTTTATTTGTGTATTTATACTTGTCCTTAATAAATTATATGTGTATGTATGTTTTATATCTCTTGTCTTTTTTATACCTTGTTGTACAGGATGCTGAATTTGTCTACCTCCGTTCATCTCTTCTCTCATTTGAATAGAATAGAATAGAATAGAAAAATCTTTATTTCGACAACAGAAGAACTAGAATTACAATTAAAATACTTAAAACTAAAAACAGTTGCGAAAAAGGGGCCCACTCAGCATGTGCCGGGTCACAAAAGGTGTCCCGACGCTGGTTTTCTGTGGGTCCCGACAAAAATGAGTTGCGCGACAATCCACACAACTGTACACATGCACAATTACATTGACCCTGGTTATGATGATTTACATTTTTAATTATATACTAAACTTAAGAAACAGAGTTTTACATTTTTTGAAACTTGGAATTTGGAATACCTATTTTTTTAGGCCACCAACATAAAATAAGCAGCAGCAAGACAGTACCCGTAAAATAGAATAAAATGAAAAATATGAAACACAGAAAGGCTAAATTTGTGCTTGAAGATAAAGTAGATGTTTTTTAAGTTCAAATTTAAATTTAGAACGCGTAGTAATGTTTCTAATCGGCGGAGGAATGTTGTTCCAGCATTTCGTGGCAGTATACTTGAAACTGCCACGAAAATCGGCCGTTCCGTGTTTGGGACAAATAAGCCGGGGAGCCAGTCTTATATGCATTCTCGAAAATTTTAATTTTTGATAAAGGTATGAGGGCTTTTTCGTATTAATTATTTCGAAGAGAAGTGAGGCAAGATGCAAAGTCCGACGTGCTTCCATTTTTAAAAGACCGCCTTTATTTAGAAACGGAGTTACATGGGATCTCGCAGGAACTGGGTAACAATATCTGACACATGCATTCTGCACGCGCTGGACTAATTTTTTTGTACGAGATAGCAAGCATCCTCCTAACACAGTATCGGCATAATTGAGCTTCGACAGAACTACGGTTTCACATAGCTTAATGCGCAAATCAACATTTAGGTAGTCACGAACTCTATAGAGGACCTTCAGGCGATAAAAACAATTTCGAACAGTTTCGAGAACATGGCTTTCAAATCTAAGCTTGGCTCACCCTCTCTATTTGTGTGCTCATTATAGAAACCTGGGGGTCACGTGAAATTATTTTGGCTACCAATTTCCTTGTGCCTAATACAATAAACTTAGACTTAAGTGGATTTAGGGTTAGACAATTGGATTCAGCCCAACTCGCAATTTGGTTCAGGTCATGGTTAAGTTTTACCACGGATGACTCTGTATCCCTAGGGTTAAAAGAAATATAAATTTGCAAATCATCGGCATACAAATGAAATTTGCAGTTCGTTATGCTACCAATTATGTCCGCACTGTATAAAATGAACAAAATAGGACCAAGTATAGACCCTTGGGGCACCCCCCTGACTACTAATCGAGCATCAGAGACAGTCGTCTCACCATTCGGATGACGAACTTCTACACGCTGGCCACGACCGCTCAGATAGCTAGCAAACCATCTAATCGACATACTATCAAAACCATAATAAGCAAGTTTAGAAAGCAGCAGTGTAGTGTCAATGGTATCAAATGCGCGCGAGAAATCCAACAGTACCAGTATAGTTCCCTGACCTAGATCCTGTGCTTGCAAAACATTGTCGATAACATCGGCCAGGACTGTGGCAGTACTGAGGCCCCTTCTGAAACCGGATTGGACTGCTGGTAGAATGTTGTTTTCTTCGAGGAATTGATTTAATTGTATGCTTACCGCCTTTTCAAGAATCTTTGACATGAGCGGAAGGATGCTAATAGGTCTTAAGTCTTTTAGGGTGTTGGGAGAACCTGTTTTAGGTATTGGTCTTACAGTAGCTAGCTTTCAACAGTCGGGGAATATACCAGTTTGCAATGATTGGTTAACAAAAGAAGTTATAGCGGTTAACGTACGAGGCAAGGTCATCAACAGCATATCAAGGGTTA
The DNA here is from genome assembly GCA_963556455.1 of Epiblema foenella. Taxonomy (NCBI): domain Eukaryota; kingdom Metazoa; phylum Arthropoda; class Insecta; order Lepidoptera; family Tortricidae; genus Epiblema; species Epiblema foenella. The sequence goes on from OY747110.1 coordinate 754,068, forward strand.
ACTGGAAGAGATCCCTTAAAGGGATAAGTTCGCCTTTGTACATACCATTTCTTTTTGTATTTGTAATTTTTGTTATTGTGTACAATAAAGAGTTTTACTACTACTACTACTTTTTTATTTTTTTATCATGCGGGTATTCTTAGTAATGAATGAATCACAACATAGCAGTTGAGGGTTGATCTACGCTAATTAGTAATCTCTACTACTACTACTTATTGTATGTTCTGTGTCGTTATGTCCAGCTGTGCGACACGTACCCCAGCGAGCTGTACGTGCCGGCGCGCGCGTCCGCGGCCATGCTGCTGGGCAGCGCGAGCTTCCGCTCCCGCGGGCGGCTGCCGGCGCTCGCCTACCTGCACCACAACCAGGCCGCCATCGCACGGTGCTCGCAGCCTTTGAGCGGATTCTCTGCCAGGTATTTACTTGGGAATGGGAGTTTTAGGATCCGTAAGAATGCCGAAATGGTAGCTGAACCAAACATGAGGCCAAAGCGCATCGTCTTTGCTGCTTCGCTTCGCTTCAGCTCCCGTCTTAATCTTCTAACCTATCCGCATTAGAGTCGATTTTGTCCCAACAAGTCATTCTGGGTTTTTATACAAAAAAAAATCTCGAAGATTAAGACGGAAGCTTCGCTCCCGCTAGTCTTATATAACGAAATTATGGAAAATGTCACGTCGACATTCCGTATCATTGAAATTATGAAAATGTGGCTAACGTATAAGTTGTCAAATGTAAAAATTGGGAACTGTAAAGCGGGCTTTTGAATTGCGGACAAATGACATTGTGGTAAAATGAATCCGTGGTATTTCAAACAGTTGAGAAACAAAGTATTTGGATTGTAAAGATGCGGTGAACCGTTTTCGGACAAGTGGAATTCGGTAAATAGATTTTCGAAACATCGATAGGTTACTCTTGGGCCGACCTATCGGGTGACGTCCTATGCGTCGCCCCGAGTAATGCTGGAAGAATTTAGTCGAAAGCTGGTGCAAGCTGGTGAGAAATTGCGCGAAAGTGCAAAGTAGCGTGCTCTTGTGTCAGAGGCGAAGACTCACTTTGGGTCGTCGTGTCAGCCCACTTAGTCAGTTACAATACAAAATTTATTAGTAACAATTGTTATAAGTCATATCAAATGAAATATAAAATGTCAAATAGGTGCTCAACTAACAATGTAGCTATGTCGGCAATAATAATTACAATTTTACAGTTTAAATTCTGCATTAATGAAGATTCCAATCATATCATATTGTGTATAAAACTTTTAATCTAGTTTAATTTCATATTTATTAATATAATATTAATTTAGGCATTATATGTCCTTTCATAATGTGAGTGGTAGGTTGAAGAATTCTTCATAGCTGTAGAACAGTTCTGTCATAAGGTATTTCTTCAATCTACCTCTAAATCCAGCGGCAGTAGCCGCATCTCTAATAACATCGGGTAGTCGATTGTAAACAGCTGGTCCTAGATAATAGAGTGAACTATCTGACTTAGCGAGTTTGTGTGGTTCCGCGACCAGTCTATTCTGGTGTTTATTGCTACGTAGCGGGTAATTGGTGTTCACGCCTCTACATTTGAACACATCTATGTTATCATGCGTGAACACTGACGCGTTGTAGAGGAATAAGCACGGTAGGGGCAATATCTTCCCGCACACCTCGTCGATGTGTGTCTCCCACGTCAGTGTACTGTCCAGGGTTACTTGTGCGATATAGATGTGTTGTCGGGGAGACGTGGCTGCCGAGCGCCTTGTGATCCAGAGGAAAGTCGAAGACTGGGCCCACGAGAAAGATCGCCTATGAGATGGACACACCAAATGTGATAGTACATATCAAATGGGACCTTATAGCGGGGGAAGCGCTACTCTAACCACCCTAGTTCCTGCGCGAAGTTTGCATAGAAATTCTCAGTACCATACTTTAAGAAAATGTCGCAATGATGTCAAGATCACACTTCGAATTTTGTTTATGATTTAGTTTGTATATATGTGTGTGAGCGTGTGCTTACTTATTGGGGATGGTATTAAAAACCGGCTTGACTAGTGTTAATAATAAATAAATAAATATTAGAGGACAATCTTACACAAATCGAACTAGCCCCACAGTAAGCTCAAGAAGGCTTGTGTTATGGGTACTAGACGACGATATATTTAATAGATATAAATACTTAAATACATAGAAAACATCCAAAACTCAGAAACAAATATTCATACTCATCACACAAATATTTGCCCTGACCGGGATTCGAACCCAGGACCGTCAGCTTCACAGGCAGGTGCACTACCCACTAGGCTAAACCGGTCGTCAAATCAAATAATGCTTCGTCTATCTTTTTTCTAGATTTGAGGTTAAAGTCCGTGAATATCTTTTTCAGATGCATGGAAGATGAACAGATGCTCGACCTGATTAGAAGAGCAAATCCGAACTGCGGCTACATGTATGTCGTCGACACGAGGCCTAGAGTGAGTCATGCTTATGTTACACTGTTGAATTGGTCTATTACACCGGCGGATACGTAAAATGTACTCATCACAGGTAATAAAGAAAGCCTCCGATAGCATATTTATCGCCCTTGCCTTCGGCTCGGGCGTCAAATACTTGCGATCAGAAATATTCTTTTCACCTCACCCGCTCTGAAAGGCTTACTTTATCGTTTCAAATCTGCGTGCAAAAGTCCATTTTATTCGCTAGCGGATAAAGTGATTTTGAATTTCGAACATGACGTAGTACCGCGCTACCCAATTTTTTTATGGATGCGTTCGGAATCATGGTTCGGCCAGCATGCGGTCTTAAGGCGGTTTCTAAACTGATGCTGTTTCCGCACGACGGTGCGGTATGCGAGTGAGACAGCGCTATACATGTATATAGCGACGGCCCGCTTGCACAAAGAATGTGTCATCCGATGAAACATTTTATTTTAGGTACTTACATTAAATTGAAAATCATTCAATTTTAGTTTTATATCATTATTTTACCCATTTTTTTAATTTATGGAAATACATAAATAAGGAATATATTCAAACAATATTCGTATTGCACCTTTCTTTAATAATACTTGAATTATTTTCTTATACCTACGTTTTCTCGCTAGGGTGAGGTGAAAAGTTGTGTGTTTCGCTCGGCAGCAAAGTTATTTGGCTTCTAGTGTCTTGAAACCCTCGCTACGCTCAGGATTCTATTCTAGGATCCTTCGCTAGCTCGGCTTTCAATTCGAGCACTCGCGCCAAACAACAACTTTGCAGCCTTGCATAACAAATAACTATTGTTTTACCGCCCGACGTAATTAATGTACTATTCACAGTGTTGATTATATGCCTACACTGCGGGCAAGTATTGAACTGTAATTAACCACGCACGGACAGGGCTACGGGGCTCAAACGACCCCTTGCTGCAGTGAACGTCTTCCAGTGCTTTTATCTCACGAACGCGGCCCGCTGGTGAGCCATGGTTGTTTGTTGACATATCGAGGGGTGAGTGGTCAAACCCGATAAGTCATCTAAAAGGTTTATTGAAAATAGAACTCTGCGTAATGGACGTTGAGTTCTTATTTCAAAAAACAATTCATCATCATCATCATCATCATCATTTCAGCCGAAAGACGTCCACTGCTGAACATAGGCCTCCCCCAAGGCTCGCCATTTAGACCGGTCCTGTGCCGTTCGTTTCCACCGGATTCCCGCGACCTTCACCAGGTCATCACTCCACCTTGTCGGAGGCCTACCGACAGCTCGTCTTCCGGTGCGTGGACGCCACTCAAGCAGTTAATGGCCCCATCGACCGTCAGTCCTGCGAGCAATGTGGCCTGCCCACTGCCACTTAAGCCTCGCAATTTTGAAGGCTATGCCAAAAAACAATTATCTCGATTTATCGGGTTTGACCACTCACCCCTCGACATACATGCATATTGTCTATGTGTGCGTCAGCGTAGGAGCTATGAGTCGACATTGTCTATGTGTTAACCCACGCTGGTGAGATAAAAGTATTGTTACAGAAACGTTGTTGTTCAGATAAATGCGATGGTGAACCGCGCGGCGGGCAAAGGCTACGAGAACGAGGCGTTCTACGAGAACATCAAGTTCCAGTTCATGGGCATCGGGAACATCCACGTGATGAGGAAGAGCCTGCAGAAGCTGGTCGAGAGTGAGTCCTCCTAGCTGCCTCCTCTCGTGTGCGAGGCCTGTGCCCAGCAGTGGGACGTATGTAGTATATAGAACATCAAGTTCCGGTTCATGGGCATCGGGAACATCCACGTGATGAGGAAGAGCCTGCAGAAGCTGGTCGAGAGTGAGTCCTCCTAGCTGCCTCCTCTCGTGTGCGAGGCCTGTGCCCAGCAGTGGGACGAATGTAGTATATAGAACATCAAGTTCCGGTTCATGGGCATCGGGAACATCCACGTGATGAGGAAGAGCCTGCAGAAGCTGGTCGAGAGTGAGTCCTTCTAGCTGCCTCCTCTCGTGTGCGAGGCCTGTGCCCAGCAGTGGGACGTATGTAGTATATAGAACATCAAGTTCCGGTTCATGGGCATCGGGAACATCCACGTGATGAGGAAGAGCCTGCAGAAGCTGGTTGAGAGTGAGTCGTTCTAGCTGCCTCCTCTCGTGTGCGAGGCCTGTGCCCAGCAGTGGGACGTGTGTAGTATATAGAACATCAAGTTCCAGTTCATGGGCATCGGGAACATCCACGTGATGAGGAAGAGCCTGCAGAAGCTGGTCGAGAGTGAGTCCTCCTAGCTGCCTCCTCTCGTGTGCGAGGCCTGTGCCCAGCAGTGGGACGTATGTAGTATATAGAACATCAAGTTCCGGTTCATGGGCATCGGGAACATCCACGTGATGAGGAAGAGCCTGCAGAAGCTGGTCGAGAGTGAGTCCTCCTAGCTGCCTCCTCTCGTGTGCGAGGCCTGTGCCCAGCAGTGGGACGTATGTAGTATATAGAACATCAGGTTCCGGTTCATGGGCATCGGGAACATCCACGTGATGAGGAAGAGCCTGCAGAAGCTGGTCGAGAGTGAGTCCTTCTAGCTGCCTCCTCTCGTGTGCGAGGCCTGTGCCCAGCAGTGGGACGTATGTAGTATATAGAACATCAAGTTCCGGTTCATGGGCATCGGGAACATCCACGTGATGAGGAAGAGCCTGCAGAAGCTGGTCGAGAGTGAGTCCTTCTAGCTGCCTCCTCTCGTGGGGGAGGCGTGTGCCCAGCAGTGGGACGTATGTAGTATATAGAACATCAAGTTCCGGTTCATGGGCATCGGGAACATCCACGTGATGAGGAAGAGCCTGCAGAAGCTGGTCGAGAGTGAGTCCTTCTAGCTGCCTCCTCTCGTGTGGAAGACCTGTGCCCAGCAGTGGGACGTGTGTAGTATATAGAACATCAAGTTCCGGTTCATGGGCATCGGGAACATCCACGTGATGAGGAAGAGCCTGCAGAAGCTGGTCGAGAGTGAGTACTTCTAGCTGCCTCCTCTCGCGTGGGAGGCGTGTGCCCAGCAGTGGGACGTATGTAGTATATAGAACATCAAGTTCCGGTTCATGGGCATCGGGAACATCCACGTGATGAGGAAGAGCCTGCAGAAGCTGGTCGAGAGTGAGTCCTTCTAGCTGCCTCCTCTCGTGGGGGAGGCGTGTGCCCAGCAGTGGGACGTATGTAGTATATAGAACATCAAGTTCCGGTTCATGGGCATCGGGAACATCCACGTGATGAGGAAGAGCCTGCAGAAGCTGGTCGAGAGTGAGTCCTCCTAGCTGCCTCCTCTCGTGTGCGAGGCCTGTGCCCAGCAGTGGGACGTATGTAGTATATAGAACATCAAGTTCCGGTTCATGGGCATCGGGAACATCCACGTGATGAGGAAGAGCCTGCAGAAGCTGGTTGAGAGTGAGTCGTTCTAGCTGCCTCCTCTCGTGTGCGAGGCCTGTGCCCAGCAGTGGGACGTGTGTAGTATATAGAACATCAAGTTCCAGTTCATGGGCATCGGGAACATCCACGTGATGAGGAAGAGCCTGCAGAAGCTGGTCGAGAGTGAGTCCTCCTAGCTGCCTCCTCTCGTGTGCGAGGCCTGTGCCCAGCAGTGGGACGTATGTAGTATATAGAACATCAAGTTCCGGTTCATGGGCATCGGGAACATCCACGTGATGAGGAAGAGCCTGCAGAAGCTGGTCGAGAGTGAGTCCTCCTAGCTGCCTCCTCTCGTGTGCGAGGCCTGTGCCCAGCAGTGGGACGTATGTAGTATATAGAACATCAGGTTCCGGTTCATGGGCATCGGGAACATCCACGTGATGAGGAAGAGCCTGCAGAAGCTGGTCGAGAGTGAGTCCTTCTAGCTGCCTCCTCTCGTGTGCGAGGCCTGTGCCCAGCAGTGGGACGTATGTAGTATATAGAACATCAAGTTCCGGTTCATGGGCATCGGGAACATCCACGTGATGAGGAAGAGCCTGCAGAAGCTGGTCGAGAGTGAGTCCTTCTAGCTGCCTCCTCTCGTGGGGGAGGCGTGTGCCCAGCAGTGGGACGTATGTAGTATATAGAACATCAAGTTCCGGTTCATGGGCATCGGGAACATCCACGTGATGAGGAAGAGCCTGCAGAAGCTGGTCGAGAGTGAGTCCTTCTAGCTGCCTCCTCTCGTGTGGAAGACCTGTGCCCAGCAGTGGGACGTGTGTAGTATATAGAACATCAAGTTCCGGTTCATGGGCATCGGGAACATCCACGTGATGAGGAAGAGCCTGCAGAAGCTGGTCGAGAGTGAGTACTTCTAGCTGCCTCCTCTCGCGTGGGAGGCGTGTGCCCAGCAGTGGGACGTATGTAGTATATAGAACATCAAGTTCCGGTTCATGGGCATCGGGAACAACCACGTGATGAGGAAGAGCCTGCAGAAGCTGGTCGAGAGTGAGTCCTTCTAGCTGCCTCTCGTGTGGGAGGCCTGTGCCCAGCAGTGGGACGTGTCTAGTATATAACAAAGTCGCTTTCCGTCTGTCTGTTACTATGTATGCTTAGATCTTTAAAACTACGCAACGGATTTTGGTGCGTTTTTTTAAATAGATAAAGTCAATAGACAAATTCAAGAGGAAAGTTTATATGTATAATACATCCATCAGCATTGCACCCGTGCGAAGCCGGGGCGGGTCGCTAGTTTTGTTATAAGACCGCGATAAGATTTTTGGGAAGCTGATGAATGGTTTCAGAGATTATCCGTAACCATCCCGTAACATACAAACTTGCGTATTTTATTTTGCATGGTAGATAAGATAGATGATATTGTAGTAAACTTTATTTAAAGAGCTTTGTCGTCTAGTACCCATAACACAAGCCTTCTTGAGCTTACTGTGGGGCTAGTTCGATTTGTGTAAGATTTGTCCTCTAAATATTTATTTATTTATTATTTATTTGTCACTGACGTCGCTCTGTATATACATCCGTATATATTAAATTATTATCTTCTACCTAAACCTACTTTTACAAGCTTATAAATAAGATATGCAGAAATTGACACTGGGTGAGTTAGAATATATTTATATCCGCCCATTTTGAACTACATCTTAAGCAAAATGAAGATTTGTATTTATAAAAGGACGATAGAAGATATAGATAATATTCGGTACAGTATAAGAGGCCTTATAAGTTTTGAAATGTTTTGATTTCAAATTATGACAAAAGTATTGATAATACCAATAAAGTTATTAAAGGATACGATGACTTTATTGAAGTTTTAGATAGTAACATAGCCATTTTTTGATTTTATTGTGTGTAGTAAAATTTAAGCGGAAAAAACTAGTTTTTGCTAGAAAATGGTCGATTTGGAGTGATGTTTGAAACGATATTACTTAATGTAAAAACCAAAAATACTTTTAAAGTTTATGACATAAGGTCGCAATAGTCCTGCTCTAGATAGTATCATTGAGAAAATGTCAAGATATATGTCAATTCAAACAAAAAATGGCATAATAATTGATGAGCGTTTTTTATCTTATAAGGACCCATAATTTCTTTTGTTTCAGCTTGTGAACAAAATTCTCCGACTATGTCATCGTTCCTAAGCGGTTTAGAATCGTCGGGGTGGCTCAAACATATAAAGTAAGCTTCCAGTTCGGTCTGAATTAGAAAATAAAGCTAGCATATTATTTAAAATGTTTTAATGTGAATGGGTTTGCTATTGGCCAGCCATTTAACCCCCTTGGATGATGTTAGATGGCTGGCCGGCTCTGAATTTGGACTTCTTTACCCTTGTAAAGACGTTCAAATTCAAAGACGTTTACCCGGACGTATGTATAAAAAAATATTTAGTTATTGTCAAATGTAAAATTGAAGCCATGATTAGTTTATATTAGATTTATTAATTCCTTTCTGAAAATTTACATGGTATTTAAAAAAATTACAATTAGTAAAATATCATGGATTCACAAAAAGATCGTCAGAGTGTATATGAATTACGAATAATAATGTAATAATAATACAGTCTCACACAGAAGAAAAAAATATATACTAAAACAATTAAATAATAATAAGATGGTACAATGGAAAATATAAGATGTAATTAAAATGTCAAAAAAAAAATCAATAATTACTAGGTTATCCTAGATATAAATAGTCAAAAGTCAAAAAGATAATAAATAATAATAATTAATTTACAATGCTGGTCATGTTACCCAAGAACATATTTCTCAGTCGTATAGTTTCTGAGTTTGCCATACTCTCTTTGAACTTTATACAATGTGTTGTTTCGTCTCCAGATCAATCCTGGACACGTCATGGTGGATCGCGGCGGCGGTGCAGGCGGGCGCGTCGGTGTGCGTGCACTGCAGCGACGGCTGGGACCGCACCGCGCAGGCGTGCTCGCTGGCCGCGCTCATGCTGGAGCCGCACTACAGGACCATCAGCGGGTACCAGGTCCGTGCGGCCCCGTACTGTACTAGCTCAGTGTGGCCGGCGCGGCGGTGTGCGTGCACTGCAGCGACGGCTGGGACCGCACCGCGCAGGCGTGCTCGCTGGCCGCGCTCATGCTGGAGCCGCACTACAGGACCATCAGCGGGTACCAGGTCCGTGCGGCCCCGTACTGTACTAGCTCAGTGTGGCCGGCGCGGCGGTGTGCGTGCACTGCAGCGACGGCTGGGACCGCACCGCGCAGGCGTGCTCGCTGGCCGCGCTCATGCTGGAGCCGCACTACAGGACCATCAGCGGGTACCAGGTCCGTGCGGCCCCGTCCTGTACTAGCTCAGTGTGGCCGGCGCGGCGGTGTGCGTGCACTGCAGCGACGGCTGGGACCGCACCGCGCAGGCGTGCTCGCTGGCCGCGCTCATGCTGGAGCCGCACTACAGGACCATCAGCGGGTACCAGGTCCGTGCGGCCCCGTACTGTACTAGCTCAGTGTGGCCGGCGCGGCGGTGTGCGTGCACTGCAGCGACGGCTGGGACCGCACCGCGCAGGCGTGCTCGCTGGCCGCGCTCATGCTGGAGCCGCACTACAGGACCATCAGCGGGTACCAGGTCCGTGCGGCCCCGTACTGTACTAGCTCAGTGTGGCCGGCGCGGCGGTGTGCGTGCACTGCAGCGACGGCTGGGACCGCACCGCGCAGGCGTGCTCGCTGGCCGCGCTCATGCTGGAGCCGCACTACAGGACCATCAGCGGGTACCAGGTCCGTGCGGCCCCGTACTGTACTAGCTCAGTGTGGCCGGCGCGGCGGTGTGCGTGCACTGCAGCGACGGCTGGGACCGCACCGCGCAGGCGTGCTCGCTGGCCGCGCTCATGCTGGAGCCGCACTACAGGACCATCAGCGGGTACCAGGTCCGTGCGGCCCCGTACTGTACTAGCTCAGTGTGGCCGGCGCGGCGGTGTGCGTGCACTGCAGCGACGGCTGGGACCGCACCGCGCAGGCGTGCTCGCTGGCCGCGCTCATGCTGGAGCCGCACTACAGGACCATCAGCGGGTACCAGGTCCGTGCGGCCCCGTCCTGTACTAGCTCAGTGTGGCCGGCGCGGCGGTGTGCGTGCACTGCAGCGACGGCTGGGACCGCACCGCGCAGGCGTGCTCGCTGGCCGCGCTCATGCTGGAGCCGCACTACAGGACCATCAGCGGGTACCAGGTCCGTGCGGCCCCGTACTGTACTAGCTCAGTGTGGCCGGCGCGTCGGTGTGCGTGCACTGCAGCGACGGCTGGGACCGCACCGCGCAGGCGTGCTCGCTGGCCGCGCTCATGCTGGAGCCGCACTACAGGACCATCAGCGGGTACCAGGTCCGTGCGGCCCCGTACTGTACTAGCTCAGTGTGGCCGGCGCGTCGGTGTGCGTGCACTGCAGCGACGGCTGGGACCGCACCGCGCAGGCGTGCTCGCTGGCCGCGCTCATGCTGGAGCCGCACTACAGGACCATCAGCGGGTACCAGGTCCGTGCGGCCCCGTACTGTACTAGCTCAGTGTGGCCGGCGCGTCGGTGTGCGTGCACTGCAGCGACGGCTGGGACCGCACCGCGCAGGCGTGCTCGCTGGCCGCGCTCATGCTGGAGCCGCACTACAGGACCATCAGCGGGTACCAGGTCAGTGCGACCCGGTCACAGGCCGTGTAGCCCCGTACTAGCTCAGTGTGGCCTGTGCCTAAACTAAAATCTTAAGCACCATTAAAAAAAATATCTTTCCTCCGAACAGAGCGCTGGGATACCTTCCAGTTATTTGGTTGATGGTTTTATAATTTAAAGTTGGTGGGTAGTGGCCGGCAGGAGACCTTTGATATTTTGTCGTATTATCATCTTTTGTTGTTTATTTTTTTTATTTATTTAATGGGTATATATACAAAATGTATTTTAATTGGGTAATGATAACGATGACAATTGATAATATTCATAAAATTGAGTTCGCTTGGCAGGAGTGAATGATATTTTGTGTGTAGGTAATTAATGAGTATTAAATTTTTGTCGGGACTCGGATTCTGGCAGAATATCAGTGCTAATTGAGCCTGAACCCTTTTGTTTTGTTTGCAATGTTTTTTCTGAATTCTTGTTTTTTTTTTGTTTTTGTATTCATGTGTTTATTTTAATGCGTTTGAAGCAAGCAAATCAATGTTTTGTCTATCTATCTATCATTATAGCGGTTTAATTTTTGATTTATTTCTAGTCAGGAAGCGATGGTAATTATTGTTACGTCTTGTGTAGCGACGGCCGTGGAGGTCCACTAGGTCGGCGGGACCTGGTACCGGGTCAGTAAAGTCTAGTACGTAGTACGAAACCATACGTCATTTTAAGATATTTTGATTATTCGATTCGCTATCGTCCGGGGCCGGAGCCTCGTCTTCTCCCGCGAGCAAGCGGTACCGTTACTGTGACTGAAGGAGTGTGGTGTGTGCGCAGGCGCTGATCGAGAAGGACTGGCTGTCGTTCGGGCACAAGTTCACGGCGCGCTGCGGGCACGTGGCGGGCGACGGCCGCGAGCGCGCGCCCGTGTTCACGCAGCTGCTGGACTGCACGTGGCAGCTGCTGCGCCAGTGCCCCGAGGTACGTGCGGGCACGAGGCACGCGCGGGCACGTGGCGGGCGACGGCCGCGAGCGCGCGCCCGTGTTCACGCAGCTGCTGGACTGCACGTGGCAGCTGCTGCGCCAGTGCCCCGAGGTACGTGCGGGCACGAGGCACGCGCGGGCACGTGGCGGGCGACGGCCGCGAGCGCGCGCCCGTGTTCACGCAGCTGCTGGACTGCACGTGGCAGCTGCTGCGCCAGTGCCCCGAGGTACGTGCGGGCACGAGGCACGCGCGGGCACGTGGCGGGCGACGGCCGCGAGCGCGCGCCCGTGTTCACGCAGCTGCTGGACTGCACGTGGCAGCTGCTGCGCCAGTGCCCCGAGGTACGTGCGGGCACGAGGCACGCGCGGGCACGTGGCGGGCGACGGCCGCGAGCGCGCGCCCGTGTTCACGCAGCTGCTGGACTGCACGTGGCAGCTGCTGCGCCAGTGCCCCGAGGTACGTGCGGGCACGAGGCACGCGCGGGCACGTGGCGGGCGACGGCCGCGAGCGCGCGCCCGTGTTCACGCAGCTGCTGGACTGCACGTGGCAGCTGCTGCGCCAGTGCCCCGAGGTACGTGCGGGCACGAGGGTACAATATGTTACATGCTTACATATATTGTTGTGTGGTTGTAGGCGTTCCAGTTCAACGAGCGCTTCCTGCTGACGCTGCACGACCACGCGCACGCGTGCCAGTACGGCACCTTCGTCGGCAACTGCCAGAAGGACCGCCGCGACCTCAGGTGACCAACTACCTACTATTATACACTATTTTTTTAAATACATTATTATTTATGATCACCAACAGGCTGAAAAATACATCATGCGAAGTCCTCCAACAACAATCCCAATCCAATTACAGTTTATTAGTGCGTGGATTTGTTGTAACTTTGCGTTTTAATTTCAAAAGTGAGCTCGAGTAATGAGAGTAGCTTAGATATTAATTGCACTCCACCTAATCTGAAGGCGGAAGCGAACGCATCAATGCAAAACTTGCTGCCCACTAAGTCAAGACAAAAATATAATCGAGTTTACGAGCAATTTATTCAATGGAAAATAAACATCACACATATTCTCGGAAAACGTATTCTTGGCGTATTTCAGTGAGCAGTCAAAACAGAGAAGCCGTCTACATTTTGGGCTATGTATTCGATGTTCAAATGCACTGTTCACATAAAAATATATTTTCATTTTCAATTAATTAATTTGCATTATTTCCTTACAATGTTTGAGAAAAGCACTATAACTCGGGCTCTCGTCAGGCAATTCCTTACTTTCCGAGTCTCGGCAATAATGTACTATTACGCGCTCCGTTTAATACTTATAACTATGCATGCACACTAGCAAATTTTTACTGCTCATAAAATGTCGGACTGATGACGCGTGGGTTTTTGCCTGCAAGTGCAATGAGACGTGGGGCCGTTCTTAAGCGCCCTGTCGAGCGAATTACTTTATTCATAACTTCGAACAAGTATAGCGAGTAGTGCCTCATAATACGGTTCTCAACGAATGAGTTCTTGTTTTCAGTACGGCCATTCTACGTTTTTTCAGTATTAAAACTCGATTGGAGTCAGTTTAGTTACCCCACATGAGTTTACCGTACGAAATTATGTCTAAGTCTCGGTTTTATAAAAATCCGTTAGACCTTATGTCGGTTTGTTATATCAAAAAATGTACTGAATTACTGTGATCTGACATTTGGTCTAACGGATCTTTATAAAACCCGACCTAAGTAAATCAGAGGGGCTACTCCGAACTTCTTATCGTGCCGTCACTCTCACTCATATAGTGAATAACACAAGAGTGAAAGGGACGGTATAATACGAAGTTAGGAGTAGGCCCTCTACTATGGGTTGCACCAACTTACATGTACAGCGTCATCCTATACACACTTGTCAAACTTTCCGAACAATCAGATTTTATCGAACACCGCTTACTATTAAGTACAGACGGTTTGGTGGAACCCACCGTAAGTATTAACTAGTGGCTCTGTGAGCTGTAGACCTCGTGAGTAAGTTTTTTTATCATTTCCAAAATCTGACATTATAAAAAAGATCAATTATGAATATCGTACCTGCTAACAAAATTTCACGAGAAGCGGTTGAAAAATGCTACCTGTAGAGGACAACAAACCGAAATTCGGACGCGTTAACTTATAAAATCTTAGAAATAAAAACTGTTTTTGAAAATTTCCAAAAACTGACTCGACAAAAAAATTCTGTATAATTACCGGACCTGCGGGGTAATCACGTAACTTTTTTTACTACCGTTAGGTAGATTTTAATGTCAAATTCTAATTGTCAGCTCATACATTTATACTTCAAAATTGACAGTAAAATCTATCTACCGTTAGTACATAAAGTTACGTGATTCGCCTGCTGCTCACAAAATTTCATGAGAATCGTTTGCGAAATGCGACCTGTAGAGGAGAACAAACCGTTGAACAAAAATTTTTTTTAATTTCCAAAAACTTGTTCGATAAAAAAATCTGTATATTTATCCAACCTGCTCACAAAATTTCACGAGAATCGGTTGAGAAATGCGATCTGTAGAGGAGAACAAACCGAAATTCGCCCGCAGAAACTTACAAAATCATTGATAAAAAAATTGTTTTTTGTAAATTTCCAAAAACCGTCTCGACAAAAAAATTCTATATAACTATCGAACCTGCTCACTAAATTTCACGAGAATCGGTTGAGAATTGCGACTAGCAGGCGAATCACGTAACTTTATGTACTACCGTTAGATAGATTTTACTGTCAATTTTGAAGTATAACACCCTTATAACGTCTATCAAACCTATATTAGTTAACTAGCCGCTAAAGTTCGTTTGTCCTTATCTGTCACTATGACACATATGCTTGTGAGACAGTGACAACAGACATTTTAGCTAGTAGAGGTTTGTTAAGTTTTATGAATAAGGGGGTAAATATATGAGCTGACAATTAAAATTTGACATTAAAATCTACCTAACGGTAGTAAAAAACTTACGTGATTACCCCGCTGTAGACGAGAACAAACAGAAATCCGGACATACGAAAGCATTTTTGTCGAAGCTGAAGCAGAGACCTTCGTTTCACTCGGTCAATTATGATGACGCGCCGATAAATTGTAGACGAGAACAAACGGAAATCCGGACATATTAAAACATTTTTGTCGAAGCTGAAGCAGAGACCTTCGTTTCACTCGGTCAATTGAGATTGTAAAACGAGCGACAACAGTGACAGATAAACCGCACGCGGTTTTCGCTCGCTGTTAGGATATATGTATTAGTCTTTAAGTATTTTGGATAAATAAATTTAAAAAAAAATGATGATGACGCGCCGTGTCGTGTCGTGTGTCGGCAGGCTGTCGGAGCGCACGTTCTCGCTGTGGGGCTACATGGCCAACCACCTGAGCGAGTACAAGAGCCCGCTCTACAGCCCCAAGGCGCACCCCGACGTGCTGCGGCCCGACCTCAGCGCGCAAAGCATACGGTACGGTAACCTAGCACTACAATTTATTTATTTTATTTATTTATTATCTAAAAAATTGCGAGACTTAAGTGGCAGTGGGCAGGGCACATTGCTCGCAGGACTCACGGTCGATGGGGCCAGAAACTGCTTGAGTGGCGTCCACGCACCGGAAGACGAGCTGTCGGTAGGCCTCCGACAAGGAGTGATGACCTGGTGAAGGTCGCGGGAATCCGGTGGAAACGAACGGCACAGGACCGGTCTAAATGGCGAGCCTTGGGGGAGGCATATACTCAGCAGTGGACGTCTTTCGGCTGAAATGATTATTATCTAGGATCACCAACAGTGGCAACAACAGTCATTAGCACTATACACAGAAAAGTACATGGTTTACATTTAATTGCGCCACCAATTACAGGTGAACACAGCATGCGTTACAGGAAGCGTCGACTTTAGAGAAACTTAAGAAAACATCTACATAATGATAATTAGTTAATAATACGTAATATGCTTAAAAATAAACTAGGAACAAGAGGGTCCAAACTCTAATGACGAATGGCTATGGTTATTGAGGCACTTCAACCGATAATCGACAGAAGTTTCGCTTTAAATCGATTTAAACTGTCAATATTGCAAATTTAGAAATAAAGGAAAAATTTAGGCACCGAGCAGGATTTGAACCTGCGACCTCCCGGCACTCGCGGCCAGTCGCTCTAGCCAACTGAGCTACAGGTGCAACTGCCACCCGGTCCGAAATTCCTCAATCATTCCTTCATTTATACCAACCAACAAATCCTGCTCGGTACCTAAATTTCTCCTTTATTTCAAAATTTGTAGTTTACGTTTGCAGCGGTACTGCTTAATACAAAAATTAATTACAATATTGCTCTACATCAAGCCTTTGTTAGTGAATCACTTTAACTTGTTGTTTACCGTATAAATAATAATAATAATAATCTGGCTGTATCTCCTCAATAGTGCAGACAGAGATAGTATCTGCTAGGTGTACACATCCCAACACATTATCGTATCTCAAAGGGGCCTCTTCGTGCTGGATCTGTATCCCCATGAACGCCTTCCCAAAGGACCGGACATTGTGCCGTGATATCCCAAAGGAGAGATACAAATAATAATAATATTCTTATTTGCACCACAATGCATTAAATAATGATTATTTTTAAGTGAAATTAGTATTAAAAACATAGTTGGACAATATCGGAACGGCCATCCGAACATCAAAAAAAGAGGTACTCAAAAAAAAAGGGGAACCAGCTGGAGGGACGTTGTGTTTGAGTTGCTTGAATAATGCAATATTGCTTAATACTGTAATACCAGTTAATTACATTATCTACATAAATCATATCGCTGTTTCCATCCACTTCCAAGAAGAGATTAGTAAGTCTACCTAACACCTTTCTCTTGCCGCTTCGTCTGAACTAGGCTCAGGCGCATCCCCGTCGTGTCCAAATACCCCATCGCATTATGAACAAAGAGAGGCTCAAAGTCAGTCAGAGGGCAAGGGAGAGGGCTATGCTGGGAGTTTCTCTGAGTGATCGCATCAGAAATGAGGCCATCCGTAGCAGAACCAAAGTAACCGATGTAGCCTTTCGAAGCGCTAAATTTAAGTGGCAGGGGGCGGGGCACATTGCACGTAGAACCGATGGCCGTTGGGGCCGGAAGGTTTTAGAGTGGCGACTACGGACCGGAAGGCGCAGCGTGGGTAGGCCCCCCACAAGGTGGACTGATGACCTGGTGAAGGTCGCGGGTATATAGGGTGGCGCAGGACCGGTTATTGTAGCATTCTTTGGGGGAGGCCTATGTCCAGCAGTTGACGTTTTTCGGCTGATATGATGACGATGATTACGAACGAAAGTTATTAATTATTTTATTATATTCTGTGTCTACACAACAGTAATATATTATTCGCGAAACGTAACTACGTGCATTGCAGAACAGTAAAATTCGATAAAAAATATACATTTTTGGCAACATCATACAGCAAAAAATTACTGTTCCCTCGCCCACCTCCACCCGCGAGCTTCGCGCGCGTCGGAGGGCAGTGTTGCGCGGTCGGTTGCCTTGATAACACTCAACTTGATGAAGGACTCCAATTGTAGTCCGAAACATGTCGCAAATAGTGACTTTCCAAGTGAGTTCCAACCGTTGTTCTCTTATTAAGTATAAATATGTCTCACGTTAGTGTAAATTTATGTGAAAAATTACTGGTTCGGGGTTCGCTATATTTTTCAGGAGAGCTCAAAGAGCCGCGTTTTGCCGACCGGTGCCGTAGGTCGGCAAAAGTCGGCTCTTTGAGCTCTCCTCGGCCGCGTCGGCCACGTCGGCCGCGTCGGCCCTGACCCCCGCCCCCCCCCCGCGCAGGTTCTGGCGCGGCATGTACTGCCGGCACGAGGGCGTGCACCCGCGCGAGCCGCTCGGCGACCTGCTGCCCGCCGCCGCCGAGCACTGCTCCGCGCTCCACCACCACATCAACTACCTGGCCAAGGTACCGCCCCGTGCGGGCTCCGGCGCGGCATGTCCCGCCGGCCCCCGGCGAGCCGCTCGGCGACCTGCTGCCCGCCGCCGCCGAGCACTGCTCCGCGCTCCACCACCACATCAACTACCTGGCCAAGGTACCGCCCCGTGCGGGCTCCGGCGCGGCATGTCCCGCCGGCCCCCGGCGAGCCGCTCGGCGACCTGCTGCCCGCCGCCGCCGAGCACTGCTCCGCGCTCCACCACCACATCAACTACCTGGCCAAGGTACCGCCCCGTGCGGGCTCCGGCGCGGCATGTCCCGCCGGCCCCCGGCGAGCCGCTCGGCGACCTGCTGCCCGCCGCCGCCGAGCACTGCTCCGCGCTCCACCACCACATCAACTACCTGGCCAAGGTACCGCCCCGTGCGGGCTCCGGCGCGGCATGTCCCGCCGGCCCCCGGCGAGCCGCTCGGCGACCTGCTGCCCGCCGCCGCCGAGCACTGCTCCGCGCTCCACCACCACATCAACTACCTGGCCAAGGTACCGCCCCGTGCGGGCTCCGGCGCGGCATGTCCCGCCGGCCCCCGGCGAGCCGCTCGGCGACCTGCTGCCCGCCGCCGCCGAGCACTGCTCCGCGCTCCACCACCACATCAACTACCTGGCCAAGGTACCGCCCCGTGCGGGCTCCGGCGCGGCATGTCCCGCCGGCCCCCGGCGAGCCGCTCGGCGACCTGCTGCCCGCCGCCGCCGAGCACTGCTCCGCGCTCCACCACCACATCAACTACCTGGCCAAGGTACCGCCCCGTGCGGGCTCCGGCGCGGCATGTCCCGCCGGCCCCCGGCGAGCCGCTCGGCGACCTGCTGCCCGCCGCCGCCGAGCACTGCTCCGCGCTCCACCACCACATCAACTACCTGGCCAAGGTACCGCCCCGTGCGGGCTCCGGCGCGGCATGTCCCGCCGGCCCCCGGCGAGCCGCTCGGCGACCTGCTGCCCGCCGCCGCCGAGCACTGCTCCGCGCTCCACCACCACATCAACTACCTGGCCAAGGTACCGCCCTGTGCGGGCTCCGGCGCGGCATGTCCCGCCGGCCCCCGGCGAGCCGCTCGGCGACCTGCTGCCCGCCGCCGCCGAGCACTGCTCCGCGCTCCACCACCACATCAACTACCTGGCCAAGGTACCGCCCCGTGCGGGCTCCGGCGCGGTATGTCCCGCCGGCCCCCGGCGAGCCGCTCGGCGACCTGCTGCCCGCCGCCGCCGAGCACTGCTCCGCGCTCCACCACCACATCAACTACCTGGCCAAGGTACCGCCCTGTGCGGGCTCCGGCGCGGCATGTCCTGCCGGCACGAGTATCCGAGAATCCGTAACACCAAATGTCAGATCAAATTTCAGTAACTCAGTGCATTTTTTGACATAACAAACCGAGATAAGATCTAACGGATCTTTATAAAACCGAGCCTTAAGGCAAGGCCATTCCAATGAAAATGACCCCCTCTAACACGCGTGAGTTTGTAATTAACCATCCCGCTCTCTACGGAAGCTCTGTGCGTAATTTCGTAAATATTTTGTACATTTTTATTAATTGTTGGAACACTGAATCACTTATGAAAAAATTATCCGGTTATTTCCTTAGAACAATAAAAAAGATATCGTTTTTATTAAAAAAAAAACGTATCACTGTCGTTAATAGAGTTCTGCAGCAGTAAAGTTTACTTTTACTATGATATTTAAGATTTTTTGACAGAGTTACCAAGGAATTTTCCAATATTTTGTTCGGTTATTTCTTTTCTTTGTTTCTTTGTCAGTCCACAGTAATTTTTGTTTAGTGTAATTCGACATTATTTCTTCACACTGGAAGCTCAAACTACAGGATTTTAGTCAGATCTGTGAGTTGGCCTTACCTTAAGCCTAAACGCCCTAATACTCACGTACGAGACCCGCAGTTTAACTACATTGCGCGGTTATAAATCAATTGAACTCAAGTCAACAATATAAACAGATTTATCTACACCCATACAGTAAATCCTCTTTTATGTGCTCAAAAAGTATAGGTAAGGGCCAACTTTACAATATCGCGCCGGTCCGTGACGGAGATGGCCATAACAGCATCAAAAACGGTATCGTTATGGGCATCTCCGCCCATTACGATACAGGCTCGTGCTCAAAAAGACTTCAACGAGCTCAAGAACTCGAACTCCTGCACTTTAAACGCAATGGTGCCTCAACACATGAAAGAGGATTTAACGTATGGATGTAGATAAAATAGTGTATACAACTGTACATAATTAGGCCTTAAAATACTCGTGTGATCCTATTATGAAACTCGCTGACGCTCGTTTCATAAAACCACACTCCTGTTTTAAGACCTCTCATTATGTATCAGTTGCATAAACTACTATTAACGAACAGTAGGAAACCGTGACTTACCACAAATATCCGAGTACAAGGACCAACTTGTTTTTACCAATTTGATACTGTCTATTTTAAGTCGGTTTGTTACTTTAATTAATGTTTTCACAACTGCATCTGTTTTTTTTTTGAAACGCGATTTTTCTTTAAATTTTGGGTTCGATAGGTGTGCGCGGTTGGAGAGTAACCTGGGGAAAATCCAAGGAAAACCTCCGACTCGACCACGCGTGTGGTTTGGAACACTGGAATACTCTAAGAGTTTGCGCTCCAATGAGATTGGTTGAGCGGTTTCAACCGAATCTGAGGTGTGAATAACGGCATTTGGTCTCACTCACTCTACTCTTTGGCAGTATTTATCCTAAAATATCGAATTCTTGTTTTATTTCAATAGATTCGTGGTTCTATAATTTGTTAAAAAACCGGCCATGTGCGTGTCGGACCACGCACAATGAAGGGTTCCGTACCAACACCTACTAGTTCACATTTAAAATCACTATCCAATACATTGAATCTAAAAAAAGTCGTATCTTCATAGGGAACTCACGGCACATACGACCTTTTGTTTGGGCAAGATAGTTTTTAAGCGAAAACTCAAAAACCGTAAAACCTATATTGTTCAAACCTAAAATCGTTGAAAGTATTTACTAATGCACACCACGTCAATATTTCAGATTTTTCAACTTTATAGTTTGGAAATTAGAGGGGGGGGACTCACTTTCTATGACTTGGACAGCTAATATCTCACCAACGGTTGATTTAAATGGACAAGTTTTTTAGAAACCTCCATATCATTTTTAAAGGCCTACCCATCGATATCCCACACGACTATGTACATTGAATTTTTTTTTCATCCACCGGTAACATGTATGGAGTGCCCCCCCTAATTTAATGTTTTTTTTGTAATTTCACATCACTTTTATGTAGCGGTTCATACACCTTCCTAGCAAAATTCATAATTGTAGTCCTTATAGTCTCCGAGTAAATCGGCTGGGACATACGGACGGGACGGATGGAAGGACGGACGGACGGAAGGACAAACATGATGAATCTATAAGGGTTCCGTTTTTGCCATTTTGGCTACGGAACCCTAAAGACTATGTCAGAAGAGAAAATTATTTTAACATTATTGTTTCAGAGAATAACGACATTCAAGAACCTTCTATCGGGGAAGAAAGACAAGGGTCAGGAGACTGCCGTGGTCAACTACCAGAACGGGAACAGCGACACAGTGGACATCGAGACCAGGACCGACCGGCTCGCCATAGACAACAAGTCAGTCCATGTCCACAGCGTTCTAGAACCTTCTAGCAGAGACACAGTGGTCAAGAACCACAGTCGGTGTTGACCACGCCCCTATTTCACCAAGTTGACATATGTATCTATTTGACATATGTAGGCTGACAAATCGATAATTTTTATGTGAAAACTGTTTCCCCAACTACAATTGTAATGTTTTTTGACAATTGTCGCGCCTGTCAGCTTTGGTAAAATTGGGGCCAAGACTGACCGATATCCTTCAGTCAGTAGAGGTTGTAGCAGAAAAAACGTGTAGGTCTATCAGTGATAATTAGAAGCATCCGCTTGCTTCTTTTAGCTTATTTTTTTAAATATTTTTTTTGAAAGAAAGAAAGATAAAACATTTATTCGTGGCACAGGAGTGATACACATACCAAGGATTAAAGTTGAAAAACGAGTAAAAACAGTAAAAAAGGTGTAAAACAAAAAGAAAACAATCAATAATGCCACGAAATGGTCCCGGCTCAGCATGGTGCCAACCTAACTGGTCGACGCTGGTCTTCCGTCGGAGCCAAAATTTTTGTTTCACAAATATATATATTTAAAATATTCACAAATATAGATACAATAATCCATATTACGATTTTTTTTGTTATTTAATTTTAAATTACAAAATAAGGTCAACTAAAGTCAAAATATCTTTGGTTATTTTGTCGAGAGAAAAGGCTAATTTTTATTATTTATTTATTATAGTATATTAATAAGTTTACACGTCATAATGTACTCAAATAGACCGCCCCGTGCCATTCTGGGTGCAAAAAGGCTAAATTATTTTAATAATGTTAAACCTCGAAATGGATTTTCAAATACGACTTTTCCAAAAATTCTTGAAAGACAAACAGTTTTATAATAATGACAATTTATGAAATGATATAAAAGTTGCGTCTATTTTCAAGCATGCGACCGAACAGAATTACATCATTAAACTAATAACTATATTTGTATAAGTTAATTACTTTTTTTAATTATTTCATACCAACAATAGCATAGACAACATTTGTCGAGCATAAAAATTCTTTTAAAATATTCATCGACATACTTTTTCAATTTACCATTTCGTCGCCCGCAATAAATAAAAATATGATTGTCTAATTACTGTCAATATTTTGTAAATTATAGATGTTATTAATTGACAATTTAATGTAATGTAATGATGTATTTGTCCAAATTCAAGTATTAATAACTAGACTCTAAATAACATTTGTACGCCAAGAGGCAAAACACAGAGTTCTGTATTATATTTTATTTAAGACCTTAATGTTACCACCTGTGTTTTACAAATAAAAAGTATTCTATTCTATTCTATCAATAATCTTCTAATTCTGAGATAGGTATCGACAAGATTCTCATCAGGAAAAAGATATAGAGGTAGACCAAAGGACAGGGCTCGACGACACTGGAAACAGCGGGAGACAACTGGATGCATAGGGCAAACGATAGGGAAGTGTGGACAAAAATGGAGGAGTCCTTTACAAATAGCCTTAAAGCGTTTTTGACGACCGCTTTAGCCTAGTTGGTATTGACCCTGCCTACGAAGCTGAAGGTCCCGGGTTCGATACCCGGTCAGGGCATTTATTTGTGTAATGAGCACGAATATTTGTTCCTGAGTCTTGGATGTATTTAAGTATATATTTATCTATATAATTATGTATATCGTCGCCTAGTACCCATATTAGAAGCTTTGCTTAGTTTGAGACTAGTTCGATTTGTGTAAGATTATTCACAATTTTTTTAATACACTTAAAAATGACACTTAAAAAAAGTTACCTTATAAATAGACATTTTTATTTTTTATTATTATTATTAAGGACATCTCTACATAAATAACACTTTATTAGTTTAGTTTAGTTTAGTTTTATTTATCACAGAATACAATCTCGTGTAAGAAATAGATACATTTTTGCTTATACTACTATTGCATACTGATCGTCAGGCGCTCTAATTGCGTAACAAAAAATGAAAATAAATAAGAATATACGGTTCAGTATATTCTTACAAGCACATAATTAATGTCAAATACAAAAAATACTAAAAATTACAACATTAAATTGATTATAAATAAAACCACATATAAAATAATCCAAAAAAAAAATTATTATTATAGACAAAATTCTCTTTTTTACCTGATTAATGGGTGGATCAACTATTCTTTGTTGCTTGTTACCACGGTTATGTCTCCTGAGTCACTCTTTAAAACTGTGATTTTATAGGGTTTAAATCTACCAAACTTGACATTTAGTGATGAGCATAAATCTATTTTCACATGGATCATGTCTTGAGCATGCTTGAAGTCCAAATTATGAACATTTTTCTAAGAAACTCGGTTACCATTGTCTTCTCGCTGACGGGACAGAATAACAACAAAAAAAAGTTGATTGACCCTAATATCATGCTTAGGTTTAAGGTATAGAGTCGGTTTTTAAAATCGTACAGAATACGGACACTAAATTTTCATCTGGCACCTAAGGTTTGTTGCCATCGTGGCTAAGTCTCACGCTTCCAAAGGGTTAACTGTATTGGTTTGTCAATAGGTTTTTTTTTTATTATTTAAGGAAAAAAGGGGCTTGTCGCCAGGCGAACTTACCTCCCCGTAGAGGCAACAGAATATGTACAATAAACTAAAATGAAACTTAAACTCTAGATTTTAAACCTACTTCTACTAAATTGTATAAAAACTCGGCTTCGTCCGAAATAGGAAGCGACAGAAAACTATTTACATATCCTGTGTCAAACAGTTTCGAATCGGACCAAGCTGCTCTCACAGCTTCGGTCCGGACACACTCCACCAATAGAAAGAAAGAAAGAAAGAAAAAACGTTTATTTGGTTTACATACAGATAAAAAGAAGAATACAAATTAGAAATGGGTATACACCAAAAAGGTTGTCGCTCAGCATGTGCCACGACTGATGTGTCGTGACGCTGATTTTCAGGACAACCAAAAAATATATATACTAGTCTTAACCTAATTAATATATAATGGGTGACGACATGTATTACATCCTCAACATTGTCAACAGGTTAATATACGACGCAGGCTCGACCGTGGGTGAGCTGGAGTGCGCCAACCACGACCACCCGCTGAAAGACGCAACACCCTCCAAGCCCAGCATACCCCTCATCACGGAGGTATGTACAGTCAGCAAAGTAACTACGCAAATGAAGGCCAGTAGCTCCTATTACCTCACAATAAAGACTTTTATGTCACACCTAGCCATAAAGTGGCAATTACCGCACGCTCCACGCGCGGAAAATCCCACTTTCTGGCCAGGGGGTGACAAAATTTTGTACTTACCTCGGGCGGTAATTAAGAAAGCCTCAGATCGCATAATTATCGCCCTTGCCTTCGGCTCGGGCGTCAAATACCTGCGATCTGAGACATTCTTTGTTTTACCGCCCTTGGTAAGTAATGTACTATTGACGTCCTCGTAGAAACTGTCTAGATTATACTATTTTTTATGTTTTTATTTTACATCTTGACGATCTTTTTGTGAATTTATTAAACTCTCTTTTGACATACATTACAGTAATTCATGTCTTTTTTTTTTAATTTCATATGCATCAATAAATTGCTCTGAATAATTAGATTCAATTTATGTAATATATAACTGACGTTTCAAAAGTGCTTGTAACGCTTTTTAGGGAGATCCGTTAAATAAAGTACAAGCTGTCAAGTTACAAACAATTTTTAATGAAATTACTAAAATTATTACACGGAAAAACAGGAAGCGTTAATTTAGATCTCAGGGGGTGAGTGCTAGATTTCAACAATACAATTAATAGAAGCCGTGTCCACTTAGCACTGTTTTAAAAGGCAACCACTTCCCTGTAGCAGTGCAGCAGGCGGCGGTGCGCGGTCGGTGACGTCACGGATCCAGGGTGGGGGCAAGGCAGTTCAGTAGTGGGAAGTGGCCATCGAGATCCAAATGCAGCTTTGGTCCGGTAGTAAAAACCCTGGAATTTCCCGATACGATGATTGGACACTTTTCGAAAAGTCTAATTTCACATGACTGCCTGCAACATCCTTTAAAAAGCGTGGCTCGAAGCGTTATACTAGCAGGGAAGCTACCAAAAGCATTAAATAGTGATCAATGATGTTGCAGCAGTATGGTACAAATACTTTAGGTATTTCTTTAGGTATCACTTTAGGTATGGAAAGTAAAATACTACAATTAATCATTTAATAAAATTACTATTTATGAAAAGTAGCGAGTAAAAGCAGTAAAAGCGACTGGGGAATAGTATTCACTGTTTAAAATATATGGAATTACAATTTAAAACTAATTTAGCACACAGTACATCATTAGTGAGCGGGTAGGTATAGATCCCGTTAAGTAGACAAAGGAATTTCATCATCCTAGTTACACACCTAAATTATTGATTAAAAAGAAAGAAGTGATTCTAGCTACAAGATAAGCGTTTTAAGTAGGGTTAGGCATTTCAAATAAATCTACTGATTTTCATTAGTAACAGCTATAAGTAATAATTTTGCAACACTCACCCGACCGGGGAAACACACACACACTTATTAAAATTGATAATTAAATATTCATCGTTGAATACTGTGATGTAGGCACAGTACAAGAGAATTAAAATTAAAATAAATTAAATTAAAATTTATAATAAATTAGCGCCCCATAGTAGCGGCGGCGATTGCAATGTACAGCAGCCTCGAGTAAAGTGAGGGACGACCCTCATTTGCTCCGCGAGTATGAGATGACGACACATGACTTGCTAATTCCGTTATCGCGTATAGAACGCCTATCGGTTTTGTTAAGCAAGAAAACATTTGGTTGCCAGCTGATTAATATAGCACTAGGTGATTCTTTAAACTAGATTTGTAATTATGTATTTTCCTTATTTAATAGGTTAGGTATTAGGATTAAGGTATTGTTAGGGTTGTAAATAATATGTTTTTTTCAATAAAATTGTTTACTCGAAGGATCTAGTAACGATTCCGTTACATACTCCCTCTGTTTGGGCAGAATTTTGCCTATGTAAAATTCTCTATCACTATCATATCTCCCAAAGCTATCAGTTTCGCAGGCAGTCTTCCACAACATACTTCACTCACTTATTCAGACCATTCATACTACCTGTCGTAGTTGCATTAACACAATCAAGATGTGTTACAGCAATTAGCATACTGAGTATTTTATTTAAGTTTATAAAATACTCTCCGATAGCTTCAGATGGTTCCTGAGAAATGGAATGTCTTATATTTCAATGGAAGCAAATAACCTTGATAGTCAGTCAGAATTATAATAGGTGAATGGAGCAGCATTCCTAATCACCTATAGATTTTACGCGATTATCTGGTTTAGTTTGAAGAATTAGAACTATACTTGGCGAATGGAGCAGCATTTCCATACGTCTAAATTATTAAATGATATAGCGTTTAGGGTAGATTATTGCTGTTTTAAATATAAAACATTATTTATATGTGTGTTTAGTGATAGATTTTATGAACTTATTAGGACTTATAGTTCGTTAGCTTTATGTCTTTGATATGCCAGTCTCCTATGTTGTTACCATGCATATCTTCGAGGACATAAACCAATGGTGATTTTTTAGCAACAATACGACACTTTATGAACTTAGGTGCCAGCTTTTTTGAATACCTATTGTCTTTGTCGCTTTGGTAGTATGTGCGTTTCCAGACATAGTCACCTACACTAAAGTCAGCCTGCTTTCTACGTAGATTATAGTTAATGCAGTTTTTAGCATGTGCTTTAATTAAAGATGATTGAATGTCGTCAAATATTTTCCGAAGTGTGCCCAGATTTTCAGCATATTCCTCTCTTGGCGCAAATATTATGTCGGAAATACCATCGGAATCAAGATAGTGAGAACCGCAGGTAACTAGTTCACGAGCATAAACTAAGAATGCTGGAGTGAAACCAGTCACTTCGTTAGTTGAAGAATTTATCGCAAATTGTATTTTAGGGATGTTAGCGTCCCACGATCTGTGGTCGTCGCCCTCAATAAAGGAAGAAACCGCTGTCATAATGGTCTTATTATAACGTTCTACGCTGTTCACTTGTGCTGTGTACTTAGGAGTATATTGGACATCAGGGATCTTATATTTGCTAAATAGTGATTTAAGGGTATTGCTAACAAACTGTTTTCCATTGTCCATCAATACGGTTCTAGGGATCCCATGGACAAGGAATACGTCGTCCTCGAGAATGCGTGCAATAATCTCCGCGGTAGCGCGTCTAATGGGAAATAAAAGGCAGTACTTAGTGAAGCAACAAGTGACGACAAACAAAAAGGTATTCTGCTTCCTAGATGGCGGTAGAGAACCGACCAAGTCAATGCTAATCATTTGAAAGGGTCTGCAGCATTTCTTTGGGCGTCCCATAGTACCTAGCGTTTTATGATTAGCATGTTTGTATGATTTACACACTTCACATTCAGCTACGAAGTTTGTCACATCTCGGTGCATATCTGGCCAATAATACGTTAGACAAAGACGTTTGTACGTTTTTAGAACGCCAAAATGACCAGCAGTAGGACAGGAGTGATTCTGTTCAAGTATCTGCTGTCTATCCTCCAGAGGAATCACTTCCTTCCACTCAAATTCCCTAGTCAATGGATTTAACGATTTCTTGAATCGATAGAGCTTGCCGTTGATGACTTGGTAATCTAAAAATGATGCAGGGGTATTTGAGCAGCCGTGATAGATATTTAGGTACCAAGGGTCAGTAGTGTTATGAATAGGATTGGTAAAAGAAGTTCCCAAGGCTGACACAGGCACACGTGAAAGACTGTCTGGAACTACGTTTTCAGAGCCTCGGCGATGTCGGATTTCGCAATCAAAAGCAGAGAGTCTTACACCCCATCTCGCTAAGCGACCTGTTGGGTTATTTAAGTTTATAAACCACTTTAGCGCTGCATGGTCCGTATAGATAATAAACCTTTGGCCATTTTCAAGGTAACAGCGCCAGTGTTCCACGGCTGTTAAAACGGCTAACGCCTCACGCTCCGTCGCACTGTAATTTTGCTCTTGTTTGGATAAGGACTTGCTCATGTATGCTATGACTCTCTCAACACCCTCTGAAGTCTGAGTGAGAACTGCACCTAGGCCTATATCACTCGCATCCGTGTGCACTTCAAAGGATTTTGAGTAGTCGGGGCATGATAAAACAGGGGTAGAAACAAGACATTTTTTTAAAGCTTTAAAGGCCTCATCAGCTTCCGTACCCCATTTAAACGGAGGCGCATGTTTAGCTTGCGACGTTAATTTGTTTAAAGGAGAGGCCAAAGAACTGAATTTTGGTATAAATCTACGATACCAAGAGGCAGTACCTAGGAACCGACGTACTTCTTTACGGTTTGTAGGGGTAGGATAGTTCACAATGGCTTCCACTTTCTCGGGATCGGCATGTAAACCATTCGCGTCAACCACGTAGCCTAGATATTTCAGTTGTTGTCTAAAGAACTGGCTCTTTGAGAAGTTAATTGTTAGATTTGCTTCTATGAGTTTCTCCATAACACGCACAAGCAATGAAATATGTTGATCGAAAGTGGAAGACACAATAATTATATCATCAATATACACGAAGACCTTGTGTTCGAATTCTGGGCCACAAAACAATCGATCAACGAGGCGTTGCTGCGTAGCTGGCGCATTAGTTAAGCCGAAAGGCATGCATTTAAATTGGAAAGTTCCACGGGTGGGGATATAAAAAGCACTCTTGCATCTGTCCTCTTCCGTAATGAGTATTTGCCAGAAACTTTTTGACAAGTCTAAGCTAGTGAGATATTTAGCATCGCGGAGGTTGTCCAAAATCTCCGAGATATACGGTAGACTGTATGCATCCTTTTTAGTTACCGAATTGAGTTTTCGACTGTCCAAACAGAATCTCAATTCGCCATTTTTCTTAGGAGTAAGTAGTACCGGTGAAGACCATGCACTCTCACAAGGTTCAACGACATCTTCCTTGAGCATTTCGTCCAACTGTTCAATTAAAATACGCTGTTTCTCTAACGGCATTCTGTAGTAACGTTGACGAATGGGAGCAGCATTCCCAGTGTCAATGGAATGTGTGATTAGCGAAGTCCTACCTAGACCACGCTCCTCATAGGATATATTACGGAACTGAGAGATAATATGATCAGCTGTGATCTTCTGATCCTCCGATAAATGTTCATAGCTGTGTAGATTAATGCTAGTATCAGTAGTTAGGTTAGCAAGCGGAACTTCAGATTCCGTCCGCATAATAACCGATGTTAAATGTTTAGGAAATAGACCAAAAGTATTCCAGAAGTTCATACCTAGGATAAGTGTATTTCGTATTTCTGGGACTACGTAGACTTCCAATATATGACATTGATTTAAAAATTTTACAGGTAAGTACATAACACCGATGTTTTTCAACCTTTGACCGCCAGCAGCTATAAATTGTATTGGTGTAGTTTGTTGAAGCGCAAAGCCCTTCGCTGTAAAATATTTGTGATTATCACTACCTAGAATTGACACGGAAGAACCTGTATCTAATAACCCCAATATTTCTTTGTCATGCAATTCAACAGAGAGATGAGGACGTGAAAAATTTGATTCTACATTGTGGATTGAAGAAACAGTGTAGCACGAAAAGAAATTTGAAATAAAATTTAGCCAATCGGACCATTCAGACTGATCCTGTTTAGTGGTAGTAATATCTTTTTCGCATTTACTGTCACTACAACCCACAGCTACTAGTTTTTTTGACTAGTCGTTGCATTGCAAACTGGGCATTCTGGGAAACGCACGCCCTTTTTGCCACACTTGAAACAAATTGCAAAGTGTGGTTGTTGACACTGTCCCAGAGAATGAGTGTTAGCACGACATCTTGGGCAATATAGACGTTTGGTAGTCGCATTAGATGGTGTGTCTAGTGCATTGACACCAACGCTCCTTGGCTGTTCAGTATTCTGTTTGTAGAAAGGCTTATTAGAATTTTGGTAGGGCCTATAGTTTTTAAATTTGTTGTAATCGTGTCTGTAAGTAGAGTAATTAGTGTTGCCATTATTTTTATTAAAAGATGTATTAGGAAACTGCCGGTTATAAGCAAATTCTCGAGCTAAAGTGTCCGAACTGACCTTAGGAGGTTCATGAAATTGAGCCATGCGAGCCTGAATATTCTCGTAGCTGCGGCACAGATCC
Source organism: Epiblema foenella (assembly GCA_963556455.1). Lineage (NCBI taxonomy): Eukaryota > Metazoa > Arthropoda > Insecta > Lepidoptera > Tortricidae > Epiblema > Epiblema foenella. The sequence goes on from OY747110.1 coordinate 784,305, forward strand.
TTTAGTGTGTCTATAGTCGTAATGTTAGGTGAAGCTGCTAGAGTACTGGCGTAAATTGGACGAATATTATGCAGAAGAATTTCTAGCTTGTCCTCCTCAGGTAAGGGTCTGCTCAGTCGAGAAAACATACCGTGCATTATAGAAATATAAATTGAGACGTTCTCCTGCTCACCCTGAGTACGCATCCTAATTTCCGACAGTAACCGGTAGTCGTAGTCACTCTGACTAAAATCTTGTTTTAACAAAATAACTAGCTCATCCCAAGTCTCAACCCTGTCCTTGATGCAACGGAACCAGTGAAGCGCATCCTCGGTAAAAATTTCAAAAGCAAAAATCAGCAGCTTGTCTCTAGGCATGCTCCTCGAAAACACTAACTCTTCGGCCTTCTGAATGAAAGATCTTACGCACGTCTTCCCATTATATTTGAGCTTGCCAACCACATCAGACACCATCTTCTTTTCGCAAGTAACAGTTATTAAGTCAGTCCACGGTTCTGGGTTTGATGAGGTTGACGGAGCCTCCATTTTTAATTTTTTTAGATCCTGCAGGTAGGATTTGAAATATTGGGAGTATTCCAGGTAGGTGCCTTCCAAAGTTTCGTTCCTATCAATCCGAATAAGCCTATAATATACATGATGTAGCATCGTTTCTGTCCTCGAGTAAACATTCTTATCGAACTTTGTTTTTAAACTATTTAAATTTTCTTTTATTTTTAACAAGGTTTCCTTAACCTGTGCTAAATCAACAGCCGGCTCCAAATGAGACTCCAGAATGTCTTCCGATGCATGCGAGGCTAGTTTAACAATTTGTTTTCTAAGCTCCTGTACTGATTCGCCGGTAGTACCGCCTCGGACACCAACCTCATACTCAAGTTCCGCTTTTTGTAGCGATAGAAATTTAATCTGGTAAGACATTTTCCTTAACAGGTGTGTGTTGCAATAACAAACAAATCAACAATGGATAAAAGCAGAAAATCAACCCAGCGCAATGATCACTAAAAGTTAATTTGATAAAATCACTAAAAGTGTGAATGTCAAATTTGAAACAATATTTAAAATATTAAAGTGTAAATTATTAAAATATTAACAGTAAGGACCGTGTGTACATTCAAACAAAATAAACAGCCAAGTAGTAACTGTAATAAAACCAATCACACCTTTAATGATGAACTCATAGAACTTAAGAGCTAAAGCTACCAACACCAATGATTACTATCCAATACTACAAACAAATGTAAGTGAACACGGCTCAGTGAAATACCTATAGTATGGGCGCCATTGTAACGCTTTTTAGGGAGATCCGTTAAATAAAGTACAAGCTGTCAAGTTACAAACAATTTTTAATGAAATTACTAAAATTATTACACGGAAAAACAGGAAGCGTTAATTTAGATCTCAGGGGGTGAGTGCTAGATTTCAACAATACAATTAATAGAAGCCGTGTCCACTTAGCACTGTTTTAAAAGGCAACCACTTCCCTGTAGCAGTGCAGCAGGCGGCGGTGCGCGGTCGGTGACGTCACGGATCCAGGGTGGGGGCAAGGCAGTTCAGTAGTGGGAAGTGGCCATCGAGATCCAAATGCAGCTTTGGTCCGGTAGTAAAAACCCTGGAATTTCCCGATACGATGATTGGACACTTTTCGAAAAGTCTAATTTCACATGACTGCCTGCAACATCCTTTAAAAAGCGTGGCTCGAAGCGTTATACTAGCAGGGAAGCTACCAAAAGCATTAAATAGTGATCAATGATGTTGCAGCAGTATGGTACAAATACTTTAGGTATTTCTTTAGGTATCACTTTAGGTATGGAAAGTAAAATACTACAATTAATCATTTAATAAAATTACTATTTATGAAAAGTAGCGAGTAAAAGCAGTAAAAGCGACTGGGGAATAGTATTCACTGTTTAAAATATATGGAATTACAATTTAAAACTAATTTAGCACACAGTACATCATTAGTGAGCGGGTAGGTATAGATCCCGTTAAGTAGACAAAGGAATTTCATCATCCTAGTTACACACCTAAATTATTGATTAAAAAGAAAGAAGTGATTCTAGCTACAAGATAAGCGTTTTAAGTAGGGTTAGGCATTTCAAATAAATCTACTGATTTTCATTAGTAACAGCTATAAGTAATAATTTTGCAACACTCACCCGACCGGGGAAACACACACACACTTATTAAAATTGATAATTAAATATTCATCGTTGAATACTGTGATGTAGGCACAGTACAAGAGAATTAAAATTAAAATAAATTAAATTAAAATTTATAATAAATTAGCGCCCCATAGTAGCGGCGGCGATTGCAATGTACAGCAGCCTCGAGTAAAGTGAGGGACGACCCTCATTTGCTCCGCGAGTATGAGATGACGACACATGACTTGCTAATTCCGTTATCGCGTATAGAACGCCTATCGGTTTTGTTAAGCAAGAAAACATTTGGTTGCCAGCTGATTAATATAGCACTAGGTGATTCTTTAAACTAGATTTGTAATTATGTATTTTCCTTATTTAATAGGTTAGGTATTAGGATTAAGGTATTGTTAGGGTTGTAAATAATATGTTTTTTTCAATAAAATTGTTTACTCGAAGGATCTAGTAACGATTCCGTTACAAGGCCTATTTGAATAAAGAATATTTTGAGTTGAGTTGAGTCGTATGCGTATAATATTTTAAACTCTCGCGTTTTGTACACTTTTTTTTATACAAAGACGGTGGCAAACAAGCTTACGGTCCACCTGATGGTAAGCGGCCGCCGCAGCCTACACATACTTATAAATAAATAAATAAATATTAGAGGACAATCTTACACAAATCGAACTAGCCCCACAGTAAGCTCAAGAAGGCTTGTATTATGGGTACTAGACGACGATATATTTAATAGATATAAATAATTAAATACATAGAAAACATCCAAGACTCAGAAACAAATATTCATGCTCATCACACAAATATTTGCCCTGACCGGGATTCGAACCCAGGACCGTCAGCTCCACAGGCAGGTGCACTACCCACTAGGCTAAACCGGTCGTCAAACTTATAAGATTTGTTTACACGGACACAGTAAAGTCCACCATTAGGGGTGGGTCATTGTCAGATTTAGGTTCGCGTCTTTTCGGTGGACATATCAAAAGTTAAGGGCCACAAAGCTTAATTTTGGATTGGTCTAGTAACCCGCACAAACGGTGTTTCCGTAACTATAAATTCATGTAGTAAAAACATAATTTATGTGTACATAAGCCGTTAACTATTGACCACCGGGTGGACAACTTTTGTTTTTACAACTGACAATGATCCGGGCACAGTCAACCGGGGTTACTTTCAAATTGAGGGGCGACTTTAAAAATTCACTTTTTATACCGTATGTTAATTTTAATTTGGTTAGCACGAGGTCAGTGAAATAGCTTGGTAAATTTCTTAACCATTTACTAAACTGAATCAGACTAGAAACACTTATTGATAATTATATAAGTGTTTTAAATCTATCAAAGTGGCCCCGTTTTTTCCTAAAGTCACCCCAGTTTACGGTATTTGTTGTGTTGTCATGAATAAATGTTGGAAGTTTGAAGTTGTTTGAAAAGTCATAATGCACAAATGTTGCCACAGTATGGCCAGCGCTGTTCGCCTTACTAAATAATATAATTGAAGGCCTTACTAAACTTACCGATCTTTCTGTGCAATTTATAGGGTACTCTTAGGTGCCTGTCGAGAACATCAAAAATCGAAATTAGTAGTGTTTCTCTCAATTAATATGCCCTGAATTTGATAAATTAAAATGATTTGTAAAACTTATTATTTATTCCTATTTAAAGGACTAAACCTCATATTTAAATACCACTCTTGTCCCGTTTAACGAGCCTTTATGCCTATCTCATTGGAATAACTTTGGAAGTGCAACATTACGTTTATCGATATACGTCATCGATATATGCCATACATCATTATTTAAAGCTGATACCTAGTGTAAAGCAGCGGTTGCAGGTTCGAACTACGTATCGTGTCGTCCCTTTCACTCTCGTGTTATACACTGTATGAGTGATACGAAATTCGGATTTCGAAGTTCGGAGTAGGCCTTCTGTACCAAAAAGTTTTTGGAACTTATGTACGAAATATCAATTGATATTTGGGTCAATCAACTTTTTCTTGTTGTTATTTTGTCCCGTCAGCGAGGAGACAACAATAACCGAGTTTCTTAGAAAAATGTTTGTAATAAAGGCTTCAAGCATGCTCAAGGGATGACCCATGTCCAAACGGATCTTTGCTCATGGCTAAAACTCATAATTAATAGATTTAAACCCTATAAAATCAGAGTTTTAAAGAGTGACTCAGGAGACGTAACCATGGTAACGGGCAACAAAGAATAGTTGACCCACCCATTTACGTTAGCTTATCGAAAATATCATGAAGAAACTTGTATATATCTGCAAAGAAATTCAACGGTGTATGTGTTGATGCTGTTTTGTATATACATACATACATTCATTCGATAAATATTGAATGTTTGCAAAACTGTAGTTAGTCTTCAATAAACTTTGTCACATACAACACGTATTTATTTAATTTCCAAAACTGCAAGATCCAAAATCAACCTTATAACAATCACCAATATGAAATCGTCAAATCACACCGGGCCAGCGTGGGGACTACTGCGCGTTTCCTCTCGTCTATGTGTGGAGGCCTGAGCCCAGCAGTAGAACGCATATAGGCTGATGATGATAATGATGGATCAAAGCGCCTCGGTGTTGCCATTTTAGACTTATAAAACTGAAAACTTTTTGACGTTTTGACGACCGGTTTAGCCTAGTGGGTAGTGCACCTGCCTGTGAAGCTGACGGTCCTGGGTTCGAATCCCGGTCAGGGCAAATATTTGTGTGATGAGCATGAATATTTGTTTCTGAGTCTTGGATGTTTTCTATGTATTTAAGTATTTATATCTATTAAATATATCGTCGTCTAGTACCCACAACACAAGCCTTCTTGAGCTTACTGTGGGGCTAGTTCGATTTGTGTAAGATTGTCCTCTAATATTTATTTATTTATTTATTTTTATTTATTTTAAAACTGTACGTGTAAAAAACTTCAGTAAAGCCTTTTATATGTAATTGTGGCGTTTGAATAGACAATAGGGATGTTGATTCAAATTTTGACAACTCCAAAAGAGACAAGGCAAAAAATAAACCAAGAAGTGAAAATCCCATTGAATTATCTCAAAAAACAATGGCCTACAACCGTTTTTAATGTTGCTAGTTATAGAAAGAAAGCGCGACAGTTCAGTGACGTCATTGATCACGAGCACCATAGAAAACTGACGATCGTTCCAATACAAACGTGCGTTTTGCGGAAAAGGGACACAGTATGCCCTCTCTTAAAACTTTGAAGACTTATAATAATAATAAGTACCTACGATTATTGTCCCGATAGTCGTTTCTTCGAACGGTCTAATAGCGAAGAGTCTCGACCAACACCTCAAGAGACTCTCGCTAGATGGCTGGGTCAAGGGTCAGATACAGCGCGGCGGTACTCCTGGACACGGCGCGGATAGTCAGGAGGTTCCTCTCTCTGTCGCCCGTCACCGCCGGTAGCTTAGGCCCCGCCTCGCTGCCGGCGGCACACTAGGTTAGGTTTTTATAATGATTTTATGTTTTGTAAATATAGTTTTATATTTTACTTTTTATATATATATAATTATTATAAAATCTAACCAAAGTCTTAAAGTGAATAAAGTTAATAATAAATATTCTGTATTGCACCAACAATCAATATAGAGAGAATATGACAGATAATCCTTAAGAACTAGATAACAACAGGCGGTCTTATTGTGGATGGCGAGAATTGTTAAAATCACGAAAAGAGTATAAAATGTAAGTATATTGACTAAAAGGACTGCTACACAAACTGTTACTATTATCTAAGTTAGTTGAAAATGTTAAGAATGTTAAAATGTTATAAGATATGTTCGAATCCGTGAATACATTAAAATTAAATCTAATCGCAATCAATGCAAGTTAATAATTGCATACGCACGCAGGCGCCAGTCACGTGTACGATGCATTTGTACCGAACACTTATCGCTAAAGAGCGATCTCTTCCAGACAAACTTTGGGTAGCAGGAGATTGCACTTTGCACTTTTTAACTGTATGTTCATGTACTGAGTATATTATATTTGTAACTGTGTGTCTTTTGGTGCAGTGAATAAATGCTTTCTTTCTTTCTTTCTTTCTTTCAGGAGATTAAAAGTAAAGAAAAATTATCTCTTCTTCATTAAGTTCCTTTTTTCAATATTTGATCCTTTTTCGAGAAAATACGATCTTATTGATTTTCTTATTTGTGATAATCCACATCGAAAGGGACCTTATGGCGGCAGGCGCTTACGTTACACCTATTCACTATTGTATTGGAACAGCGGCAATAAGGCGTAAGTGCCGGCCGCCATAAGGTCCATTTCGATGTGGTTTATCACATTTGGTGTCAACATCACTATACATATTTAAATAAGGTAACAAAAACCAAAAAAATAACTATTCGAAGAGTCCACCACGACTATAGGTAATACATGCAAGAGGGGTTTTATTTGGGTCATTGTCAGTTGTAAAATGGTGGATCAACTATTCTTTGTTGCTCGTTACCATGGTTACGTCTCCTGAGTCACTCTTTAAAACTATGATTTTATAGGGTTCAAATCTACCGAACATGAGTTTTAGCGATGAGCATAAATCCATTTGGACATGGGTCATCTCTTGAGCATGCCTGAAGTCCTTATTACAAACATTTTTCTAAGAAACCCGGCTACTGTTGTCTCCTCGCTGACGGGACAGAATAACAACAAAAAAAGTTGATTCACCCAAAAACTAAAGTTGTCCACCCGGTGGTTGATAGTTAACGGCTTATGTACATATAAGTTATGTTTTATTACATGTATTTACAGTTAGAGAAACACCGTTTATGGGTTACTGGACCAATGCAAAATTAAGGATTAGACCTTAATTTTTGATATGTCCACGGAAAAGACGCGAAACTAAATAAATAAAAATATTTTTTGGACAATCTTACACAAATCAACCTAGTCCCAAACTAAGCAAAGCTTGTACAGGGTGTGTGTTCAGGGTGCTCAAAAATATCTGAACATGCACTTTAACGCCTTGACAATAGAGTCGTGTTCAGATATTTATGAGCACCTTGTTCGCTCCGATATATCTGATGGCGACTGTACTATGGGTACCGAGTGACGATATACATACTTATATAGATAAATAGATACTTAAATACATAGAAAACATCCAAGACTCAGAAACAAATATTCGCGTTCATCACACAAATACATGCTCCAGCTTCGAAGGCAGAGTCACTACCAACTAGGCTAAAGCGGTCGTCAAATCTGACAATGACCCACTTAAGTTTACCTATTGCATTGTGAAATGATTCACACGCTGGTAAAAGTTGTTAGATGTATATCGGTCACTAGTTTTCTTTTTTTTTTAATGGCTATTGGGCGACTAGCCATGTCATGTCGATGTATGTATCAGGAATAAATTTAGAAAGTTGCTATTACCGTAATAAATAATAAAAAATAAAATACTATAGTTATGTTATACTACAATTTGAGCTTAGCACAGTGGTCACTATTTTTGTCTACACGCGATTGCCTTTTATCTGTGCTTTTGATATGTTTACTTATAAATATAGGCTTGATAATAGTAGTGTTAAATTCCTTTTGTGTCGTAAATTTTACCTTTACATGCCGCTAGGGGGCGTCACAGTAGGTGAGTTTGCTTGAACCTAGGTCTTGTTTTTTTTTTTAGTGAACTTTGTTCGCAAAAGTAAATCCTTTCCAGTAAAAAAATTACAACTATTTTGGATTTATTCTTACTCGTGCAAAAAGATCAAAGTAATCAATCTAGTGTCAGTCTTTGAAGTAAGAAAGCCAACATCTTTGACTGATTAACAGTCAAAGATTTATTATGCAAATAGGCTAGAAAGTAGTGTAAAAGTACCCTTATATGTCAAAACATTAATTTATAATTAAAGTACACTAAGAACATCTACACTTTTCATGTCAAAATATTAACTTAAAATTTATATAACTTTGACTTGACTGTTCATCAAACCCTTTTTTGAACCTGACTGTGGCTATATTGGGATAAAGCGTTAGGAGTGCGTGGTTGGAGAGTAGCCTGGGGACAATCCAGGGGAAACCTCCGGCACGACCACGCGGGTGGTTTGGAACACTGGAACACTCTAAGAGTTTGCGCTCCAGTGAGATTGGTTGAACGGTTTCAACCGAATCTGAGGTGTGAGTGGAATATAGCACCTGGGAGTTTTGTCGCTGGTTGATTAAACCAAGCCTAGCTGAGAAGATCGAACGCTGCGTGCTCGTTGCGAAATGGCATCGAACATGATGCGTGGCTGCGATAAGCAAGCTAATTGATCGCGATGGCTCGTATGTACTACACATGTACCTACATACTAAGAACTAAAATTCCTTAAAATTTCTGCTCTTAATACATTTAGTAAAAGTGGAGCGAAACCAACCAAAGCGACCGAACGGAACCTAAAGGCTCTCGACTGGCGAGAGCGCGAGTGAATGGTCATTCCATAATTCATCCATTTAATTCAGTCAAAAGAGCCACTCCGTTTTGTTGCCTAAATAATGTTTTAGTTTTAAGTATATAATTGTATGTATGGTAGCTATAGGATATTTATCTATGGGCTCATTTTGCCTGAATTAAATGATTTATTATTATTATTAATAGGCCCGTTTTATTCGGTGTACTAGTGTACTAAAACACCGAACTGAACCATTACATTTGAGCAATTGTGCTAGTCCGGAGAGATCCGCTCAGTGAACGAGCGCTCACAAGCCTAATGGCTCGTATTATCCACAAAACGCTAATAATAGGCCCCAAAAGACAGCTGTCAGCAGGTCCCAATATTAAGAGTGAGCGTGTTCCAGAAGAGCCACGACACGATCCCGGCGAGCCTGGCGCTGCTCGAGCGGGAGGTGAGCTCCGTGGCGCTCGACTGGCGGAGCCTCAAGCACGTGACGGAGTGCGGCTGCTCCACGCCGCTCGACCACTTCAGCAGGAAGGTGAGTGACACGAGCCCGGCGAGCCTGGCGCTGCTCGAGCGGGAGGTGAGCTCCGTGGCGCTCGACTGGCGGAGCCTCAAGCACGTGACGGAGTGCGGCTGCTCCACGCCGCTCGACCACTTCAGCAGGAAGGTGAGTGACACGATCCCGGCGAGCCTGGCGCTGCTCGAGCGGGAGGTGAGCTCCGTGGCGCTCGACTGGCGGAGCCTCAAGCACGTGACGGAGTGCGGCTGCTCCACGCCGCTCGACCACTTCAGCAGGAAGGTGAGTGACACGAGCCCGGCGAGCCTGGCGCTGCTCGAGCGGGAGGTGAGCTCCGTGGCGCTCGACTGGCGGAGCCTCAAGCACGTGACGGAGTGCGGCTGCTCCACGCCGCTCGACCACTTCAGCAGGAAAGTGAGTGACACGATCCCGGCGAGCCTGGCGCTGCTCGAGCGGGAGGTGAGCTCCGTGGCGCTCGACTGGCGGAGCCTCAAGCACGTGACGGAGTGCGGCTGCTCCACGCCGCTCGACCACTTCAGCAGGAAGGTGAGTGACACGAGCCCGGCGAGCCTGGCGCTGCTCGAGCGGGAGGTGAGCTCCGTGGCGCTCGACTGGCGGAGCCTCAAGCACGTGACGGAGTGCGGCTGCTCCACGCCGCTCGACCACTTCAGCAGGAAGGTGAGTGACACGAGCCCGGCGAGCCTGGCGCTGCTCGAGCGGGAGGTGAGGTTCATTGTGTATTGCTTATTATATTTGATACTCGTATACCATTTAGAGTTTCTTTTATACACTTTCACATGCCTATTTCGGCTGAATATATTATGGGAAACTGTACTCTATGTACATCTTAAATAATCATATATTCTTTATGAATAAAAGATTAAAAGACTCATTCACTCACGAACATTAATTGTTGAGCCATTTGGAGCTCACGTTATACTGGGCAATTCGTATTAAAATGACAAAATTAGTACGATATCTACGAAATGAAATGAAAGTCTGTGATTGTACAATACTACAGAGGCCGGGAAAGAAATGATTGGCTGTGAAGTGTGTTAGATATCGAACGCGAGTTTTACTTTTCAAGCATGTTTGAGAGAAAATATTTTTGGGAAAGTAGCACTTACGTTTGCGACAATAGATTGCGAAATCCGTTGTGACAGGGCGTCGCGAATTTACAGGACGGTAATGAGATTTGTATAGGAAATTGCTGGCGAGTTCAGACATTGCAGGCTTTCTTTCCGGCCCTCGTAGGAATGTCGTATGTTGACGTCACTAGGGCAGGAGGCGGATTTGTTTTTGATTGTCGTTGAATATGTGTGTCGGCAGCACCACTGCTGGGGCTGCGGGCGCTGCGTGTGCACGCGCTGCGTGTGTGCGCGCGCGCCGCTGCCCGCGCTCGCGTCCCCGCGCGCCGCGCCGCTCTGCGCCGCCTGCGCGCCGCCGCACGCGCAGCACCCACACTAGCGCACCCCCGAGCCGACCCGCACTCCCCGCTGCCCGCGCTCGCGTCCCCGCGCGCCGCGCCGCTGTGCGCCGCCTGCGCGCCGCCGCACGCGCAGCACCCACACTAGCGCACCCCCGAGCCGACCCGCACTCCCCGCTGCCCGCGCTCGCGTCCCCGCGCGCCGCGCCGCTGTGCGCCGCCTGCGCGCCGCCGTACGCGCAGCACCCACACTAGCGCACCCCCGAGCCGACCCGCACTCCCCGCTGCCCGCGCTCGCGTCCCCGCGCGCCGCGCCGCTGTGCGCCGCCTGCGCGCCGCCGCACGCGGCGCACGCGCACTAGCGCACCCCCGAGCCGACCCACCGAGATTGTGTCGTGGTTATAGCTTAGTCGCGAGTGTGGCCGACGCATAATAAGCGACACTGGTACAGTAGTACCCAACTGATAAGGCGCGTCGTGAATCTTCGTTCGCGCAGAAAATAAAGTATCGCTCCGAAGATTAACGAAAGAATGCTTAAAACTTACAATTAACCTTAGATCACTACTATAAGGTTCATAATACACTGTTCATAATGCGCGTACACTCGATCAGAAGTATGGCGGCTGACTAACATGCCACGCGGCGCGCGCTAACATGGCGGCAGCTGCGGACCAATAGCGGTACAGGAAAAAAAAGCGCGGTGCGTGGAGCGTGCCGATTGGTCAATAGCATTTCCCGCGCTTTAAAAATTCATCTTCTGCGCAGGTACATCGGTAAGCCATATCAGTTGGGTACTACTGTACATGCTTACTTACTTAACTGATACTGTACAATATATTAGCGTGGTACAAATTGCACGTAATAACAAAACTCATACAAAAAATTGATCGAAATAAAATTTATCATGCTTAAGAATACTATATTTCTAAATTCTCTCTTTGCATTTGTATGAATGGTGTAAAATTGTATATACAATGGCTTCTACTATGTGAAGAGGCTGCTCTCTAACGTGCAATATTTACTTGTGTTCATATTTATATATAGATAAGGGTGGATCAACTATTCTTTGTTGCTCGTTACCATGGTTACGTCTCCTGAGTCACTCTTTGAAAGTGTGATTTTATAGGGTTAAATCTACGAAACATGAGTTTTAGTGATGAGCATAAATCCATTATTTGAACCTGGGTCATCTCTTGAGCATGCTTGAAGTCTATATTATAAACATTTGTCTAAGAGACTCGGTTACTATTGTCTCCTCGCTGACGGGACAGAATAACAACAAAAAAAGTTGATTGATCGTTATAACGTTATGGTGGAATTATTGTTGAAGTTTGATTTAATTGCAGAATTTTCTTAAAAGTCATTAAAATACTGAATTTTTAACCCCCTTCTCATTTCGACTATAAATAATTGCCATACGATAAATGTGATAATCCACATCGAAAGGGACCTTATGGCGGCAGGCGCTTACGTTGCACCTATTCACTATTGTATTGGAACAGCGGCAATAAAGGCGTAAGTGCCGGCCGCCATAAGGTCCCTTTCAATATGGATTATCACAAATAAATAAATTCATAATCGTTCATCGAATCAATTTTAGTTAATTTGCCTCTATAATTCGTTTGTCCTTATCTGTCACTTTGACATTTAGGTTTGTGTGGAAGGGACGAAACATTTTACTTAGCAGATGTTTGAATTTAAACTTACGTGAGTTATGTTAAAACTAGAGATGGGTAATCTCGACTGTGGGGAGCGATTCGAATCACTAAGGGTCGGTCGCACCAACATACGATCACAGGCCGGTCATCATCAAATATGGCGCCGGCAGCTGTCATCTCACAGAAACTTGTCAAACCAAATACCTAAATAGCGTAAAGAGTCTAATATTTTCATTGTATCTAGTTGACACATTTCTTGCAGGAAAGCATATGAAACGATTAGACACGTTTTGTTTTCTTGTGTAACTACACATTGTAAATACCTATTGTTATTTTTTTCCCGTTTTTCTTTCAATTCTCATTTGTTGTGTACCATTTACATTTACTTAAGTAGGTTAAGTTGTTTGGCTGGTTTGGTTAGCATATTTTGGAAAAAAAATGACTGACTGTCGAGTTTCTTTCGGCGTTTCTTCTCGGCAGTGGTCTCATGAGAAACGCTAGTAGTTTTTGACTTGTAAAAGTGCCTTTGCGGCCTACTTGCAGAATAAAGTTCATTTATTTCATTTAAACTTTCCATACAATCAGATTTTAACGAGCACCGCTTACGATTACAGACGGTTTGGTGCAACCCACCCTAAGTCCGGCTCTGCTGTCGGTACCGACTCCGGCGGGATCGATTCTTCGACTTTGAATCCCTCAAACCAATTCACTCCGGACTCGCTAGTTTCAATACAAATCCAGTGATCATAATGGTTCTTAGAATCTTTTGATTCTTTCAACTCCGGATTTGATCGAAATATACGAAAGTACACACGCACGGTAAGTACGCACTTGCGACTCCTCTGGTGTTGCAGGTGTTTATGGGCGACGGTAATTGCTTACCATCAGGCGATCCGTCTGCTCGTTAATCCCTATAACATAAAAAAAATCCACCAGTTTTACCTCCGGTCTGCGATACCCTCGCAAACCATTAATACATTCGGCTTCCTACCGAGTCGGAGTTAATAACTCGTCGGATTCGATAAGATTTGTAAAGAGTCGATAAGGAATCGACACCGCTTACGGATTCGAATCATTTAAATATTCACCCATCGGTTTACCCATCTCTAGTTAAAACTATATTTGGGTCATTCTACTTTTTCATGACCAGTTTTTCAATTACAAAAAAAAACTATGATACGTACTGAGTTAGTGTTCAAAAATAAGATTTCGAAATAGTACCTGAACATAGTAAAAGGAACTTATAGGTAAAAAAAATACTTAAATATTAACGTATTGCTGTAAAAGGTAACACAGTGGTAAAGACCATTTTTTCATACAAATGGTGAGACATCCAAGAACCACTGAGTTACTCGATTTATGGATATTAGGTGTGGTTCGTTAATTACCAAAACTATCGGAAGTGATACTACAATTAACCTTCTTTCTGAATAACAATATAAAAATATGAAGTGAGGTCCAAGTATTCCAAAACCTGCATTTAAAAAAAAAGTACCTGAAAATTATGTACATGAAAAAGTAGAATGGCCCTCTTTACTAAATGGTTATAATTCACGAATTATGTCCTATAATAAACTGGAAAACTCATTAATTCTTGTATTAAGCAGTACCGCTGCTATCGTAAACTACAAATTTAGAATAAAGGAAAAAATGAAAAACTTAGGCACCCCTTACGCCTCCCTTAAGGCGTTTGTATAAATCAAGGAACGATTGATAAATTTGGAGCTGGGTGGCGATTGCACCTATAGCTCAGTTGGCTAGAGCGACTGGCCGCGAGTGCCGGGAGGTCGCAGGTTCGAATCCTGCTCGGTGCCTAAATTTTTCCTTTATTCTAAATTTGTGGAAAACTCATATTTCTGTCTCCCTGTGTTATTTAAAGCCGTCGTCACCCTGCGAAAAAAATAAACAATAGCATTCTTTTGTTATGATCCCTGGGATCCCAGGGACCAGTAGACGACTGGATAAAGTTTACTTCAAGTGAATTTAAAATCAAGTGTGTAACTACATACATGTATATACATAGATTTACATTATAAGAAGGATGAGCATTTCTTTCCATTACCTTAAGTCATTTGTTTGTTATGAATTTACGATTTTATAGTATTACCTTGACATTTTTAGATGCTGTATTTTTTTTTATATTTAAAATTCCTTGAATGTTGATGCATAGTGTTAAGGTTTAATTTAGTGTATATTAGTGATCCAATTGTTATGTACATAACTGTGATTTAATTATATTTGTAAAGAAAGTTAATGATTATGAAATAAACACGCTGCGATATGATGCGGGTCTTTTGATTAACCTTGTGTGTGATAGAACGTTAACATATGTGATAATCCACATCGAAAGGGACCTTATGGCGGCAGGCGCTTACGTTGCACCTATTCACTATTGTATTGGAACAGCGGCAATAAAGGCGTAAGTGCCGGCCGCCATAAGGTCCCTTTCAATATGGAATATCACATATTAAAAAAAAATGGTTTAAGACTAGCTTTCGCTCGCGACTTCGTTTGCGTAAACTTCCACTGCCTATTTAATCCTATCAAGGAATGATTTAGGCCGGGTTTTATAAAGATCCGTTAGACCAAATGTCAGATCAAATTTCAGTAACTCAGTACATTAACATAACGAACCGACATAAGGTTTAACGGATCTTTATAAAACCGAGCCTTATGGGATAAAAAGTATCCTACCTACATCATAATACTAGCGACCCGCCCCGGCTTCGCACGGATGCACTAGTTAATGGATGTTATTATACATATAAACCTTCCTTTTCAATCACTCTATCTATTAAAAAAAACCGCATCAAAATCCGTTGCGTAGTTTTAAAGATTTAAGCATACATACGGATATAGGGGCAGAGAAAGCGACTTTGTTTTATACTATGTAGTGATTTATAATCTCGTAAACCAAGTTCCATCAAAATCCGATCAGCCGCTTTTACGCGATTGAGTTACAAACATCTAAGGACATATAGCATTCGTCCTATCACTCGAACACTACTATTTTCCGATGTTCTCGGCAAGCACCTAATGATACTCGATAAATTGCGCCGAAAGATCGGTAAGTATAGCAAGGCCTTTAATAATATCGATATGAACAGCACTGGCCATACTGTGGCAACATTTGTGTTCGCTCTAAGGTTCAGTGCCTAGATGTTCATACAATATTATCTTTGAGTAGCTTCACATGTATGTCAAAAAATTAGCTACAGTCGACTTCAATACAATGACATACTGTATCCAATTTAAGACCTCATTACAATAGCAATAAGGTAATAAAATGGATATCTCTTTGTAGTTCACTGTACCAAAAATATGTCTGATATTTAATCTGATTTAAGAGCGCTCGTGGTCCAGCGGCGCCCGCGTACCGCGTGCGGTATGTGAGGTTAAGCAACGTCGGCCCAGGTCAGTTATTGGATGAGTGACCGCTTTGAGTGGTTATTAACTGAGCGCCCCGTGCTTTGAAAGGCATGTTAAGCCGTTGATCCCGGCTTCTGTCTATAATAGCAGTCGTTAAGCCAAGTTAGAGGCCTTCGGATGGCTTGAGAACTTCTAACAGTCAAGTTGCCCACTCACTTGACAAGCCTTCCAATAAGGTCTGGTTTCCCCTCGGGTTCGAAGGTCAGATGGCAGTCGCTTTCGTACGCCAAATCTTAGGATTAGGTCAGGATGCAACTGTACTGGGATGATGATGATGATGATTATGATTTGATCTGATTTTTATAAAACCCGACGTAAATACAGCGTATCGATAAAGATTTTACCCTTAGTGTTTGCCTACAGAACTTACTAGCTCTGCATAATACCGGTCCAAATTGATTGGCGATCGTTTACATTTTATTGCTCACGGCAAAAGCCAAATTAATTTTAATTGTTACAAAACCAACAGAAAATATACATATGGCTTCTAAAAGTCTGACCAGCATGTTGAGATTATTTCTGCTGGTTGTGTTGCTCCATTGTAGCAACAGTGAGGCTGAGGTGGAAAACAACCGCATGGTCGGCGTGGATACAGCTCACAATGTGAAAATTGACAAAGACACTATCATCTCCCAGAATTTAAAACTTGAGAAACGTAATAAAGGGAGGAATGGTAAGTGAATCTACAAAACCTACAAAGAATATTTATTTACTAGATAGCGAGTTGTACATCCGGGAAACA
Organism: Epiblema foenella; assembly: GCA_963556455.1. Taxonomy (NCBI): domain Eukaryota; kingdom Metazoa; phylum Arthropoda; class Insecta; order Lepidoptera; family Tortricidae; genus Epiblema; species Epiblema foenella. The sequence goes on from OY747110.1 coordinate 800,629, forward strand.
TTTAAATTATAACTATAACTTCTGATCAAAGGGAACGTTAAAGTGCCGGGCCACGCGCAATTTATTTATTTATTTATTCAGTCAATACATTATAAGTTTACAGTGCATGACACCAAAGCACTTACATGTTAGGTAACAGTCAATAATATTTAGAAACGATCATAACTTATTCATCAGATAACGCCAACCAATTGAATTTAAAATTAAAGTAGGGTTCCGTAGTTGTCCTCCAGTTACATTATCTGGACTTAAAAGTTCGCAAACTTATATTTACTATGTTATTGACACAACTATTAACATTTTCTAAGTAATCAATGAAAATTGTACGAGTTTGTTTTTCTAAGAACATTTCTAAAGTTCTGTCTACTTAGTTTTGATAGTTTTCCTTTTAAATTCGTTAAGTACATATATATACAACTACTACCATGTTTTTTCACATGCCCAGTAGGTAGCCACAGGTAGCCGATTAGCTAGCAGTTGGGGGGAGGGGGTGGGTGCACTTTACCATAACAAAAATTATCATCTGAGACTATATAGAGACAGCAGTAATTTCCAAGCTGTCCCAGTGCGGGACTTCACATACGCCTTTCATTTTTATCACGTAAGGTGGGCTAGCATAACTTGCTGCCAAGTCGTATCTCGCGCGACTCAGCGATTCCTGTCTCACTCGAACTGTGCGAATTAGAAAGAGGAGGGTGGATTTTTCTCTACTCGCGTCGCGTCGCAGCGGCAGTTGTGCTAGCCCCGCTGTACTGCACCATTTTAATATTCCAGCCCATCAGCACAAGCCAGAAGCGGAGCCCGACTGGTCGTACAGCGCGATCCCGGGCGACGTCGCCCCCTACGTCGCCGAGTTCAAGCAGAACATGTCGGAGTGCCTGAAGGAGGTGCAGGCGGGCGACAGGAGGCCCGTCAAGCGGCTGTCGCCGAAGACCGAGTCGCCCGTCCACGGCGAGTGTCTCATCGCGTGCGTGCTCAAGCGGAGCAAGGTTATAGACAATGGGAAAATTAATAAAGGTAGATGGTTCAGAATAATAATGGTGATAGAATTAGGGATGAAGCTATCCGTAGCAGAACTGAGGTCACCGACATAACCTTCAAAATTGCGAGACTTAAGTGGCAGTGGGCAGGGCACATTGCTCGCAGGACTGACGGTCGATGGGGCCAGAAACTGCTTGAGTGGCGTCCACGCACCGGAAGACGAGCTGTCGGTAGGCCTCCGACAAGGTGGAGTGATGACCTGGTGAAGGTCGCGGGAATCCGGTGGAAACGAACGGCACAGGACCGGTCTAAATGGCGAGCCTTGGGGGAGGCCTATGTTCAGCAGTGGGCGTCTTTCGGCTGAAATGATGATGATGATGATGAGATGGTTCAGTAGAAATAGAAAAAAAAAACATGCTCTCACGGCACGAGGAATGTATGAAGTGTGTTTCCTCAGACTTTTTAATGACGCGTGCATTCCGCAACATGCATAGTTCAGTCATTTATAGACTCCGGAGCTAACCTGCACATTGTACGCAACAAAACTGAACTATGATAAGTGTGTAAATAACAACCCTCTCTCGCTGCTCTTAAGTGTTAATGAAATAATCTGTAATAACCAGAGATCGGACAAATTGGCGTCATTGCTCGCAATAATGTGGACATAACTCCAAAATTAATCAAAATGTCAATCAATTAATTAATTTCTTACTTGATATATAATATGATTCCTAGTCAATAAATACAAAAGTTTGTTAAAATATATATTTATTAAAGAAAATAATCAGTATTTTTTCCAAATTTCCTGCAGTCATTCTATTTGTTTTTACATCAAAAATTACTTAGGTGCTGAAAAACTCCGCTCGCAATCCACTGGAAAACTTCTTCGTCAGAAATAATAATAACAGGATATTTACCATGTAGTAGTTGTTGGGTATTATTTCTAGTGTAAATAATCGTGTCAATTTAAAATCGTAACTTTTTAATTATATAAAAATACTAGCGACCCGCCCCGGCTTCGCACGGGTGCAATGCTGATGCATGTATTTACGAAAACCCATCGCTATTGGAAACTGCAAATATTTGTTCTTTTTTCATTCAGTATTTACGTATTCGCCATTCGCTCTACCCTGGGGCGGGCCTTTTTAGTGAACTTCTAGTTTTATGTACAGGCAGGCGTAGCCGAACACGTTGCCAGACCGTAATCACGACCATAGGCGCGTCCATATTATTTATTAACCCTTTATAAGGCCGCAGTTATACAGATATGCTACGTGAAATTTAAATACACTATGTTTGTAATGCACTGGGGAACACATCTACGGCAAAAAAAACCGAAATCATTAATGAAAACATGTGGTCATTATATGCACTCAGCCCGTTAGTGCACTCGAGTTTTCAGATGATCTGTTTCCAATACACCTATTCATTGACATTGACAACAAACATAAGATGCTCTTTACAGACTGGTGTTTGACTACAGAATGTAAATCGTAAATCGAATATTATTGTGTATCTAGTAGAGAGTAGGATTATTATACGAATATCACTGAAAATATTATAACCTGTAATTATAATTTCAATTATAGCTCTTGTTATTCACGATGGAGAGTGGATTTATCAAAATTAGACCTTATTATCATACCAATAACAGTCTCGCCACTCGCCATCGTGAATTACAAGAGCTATAATTGAAATTATTAGATACAGCGACTTGTGTATTTTTAATAGTATAATGGAAACAGTGACAAATGCTTGCTTCCCTTAACAACTTTAGATTAATTAATTACACTAAAATTAAATTATGACCGAAAAAGTATAAATAAGAAAAGAAAGCCTGATATATTTGCTATATAATACCATTATAGTTAAATAAAAAAGAGGATGTTCTTCTCTATAAATGTTTATTAACTAAGTGGTTTCCAAATCGTCTCTGCCTTATAAAGGGTTAACTTGAGCGAGACTTCCCAATGCTTAGTGGTTATTTTGTTCCAGGAAACTTAATATCCTTAGTGAGCAAGTTCTACGCTAAAGACACAAGGATGATGAAAAAGTTGGATAAGAACTTGGACCGATGTATCGAGATGAGCGCGCGGATCCGGGACGAGTGCGAGCTGGCTGCTCGACTCAACGCCTGCACGAATGATCTCATGGCCAGCAACAAGCACAAGATATCCATTAATTATTAAAGTGCTCATTTGCTTAGAGCCTACATATCTATTGTATTTGATTTTAACCTCTTATCTAGGATTTTAACGACGACCGGTTTAGCCTAGTGGGTAGTGCACCTGCCTGTGAAGCTGACGGTCCTGGGTTCGAATCCCGGTCAGGGCAAATATTTGTGTGATGAGCATGAATATTTGTTTCTGAGTCTTGGATGTTTTCTATGTATTTAAGTATTTATATCTATTAAATATATCGTCGTCTAGTAGTCATAACACAAGCCTTCTTGAGCTTACTGTGGGGCTAGTTCGATTTGTGTAAGATTGTCCTCTAATATTTATTTAATATTTATTTATTTATTTAATCCTAAGGCACAGAATTCGAGCGTTAAGCCAGTTAAATTTTTTAAAATTTTTAACTGAAACTCGAATTCTGTGCCTTTACCATTATGATAAATCGATATACAGTAGGCGCTCGATAATCCGGCGCTCGCCAATCCGGCACGCTCGGTAGTCCGGCACTTTGGGACTCAGGTAGCCCGCTCTATAATCCGGCATTTTACACAGCTGAACGCCGGACTACTGAGCGGTTGGGTTGAATTGTTCGAGTAGTTTCTCTCGCTCGGCTGTGCGGGCCTAACCTTAAAAGTGAAGCCATACCATAACCATAATAAAATAGTCTTTTACTGTGGATCTATTTTACTTCATATACAAATTCGATAATCCGGCAGTTCCGAAAACCCAGCATAAATTAAATACTTAAAACACGAGACTCAAACGTATGTAATTTTACTTCAAACGCCATAAAATTGCTTCTCCAGTCTAGACTTACAGGTAGGTAGCGTATAGATGTAATGTCCTCAGATTCGGTTGCTTCGCTCACCCAATCTCACTGGAGCGCAAACTCTTAGAGTATTCCAGTGTTCCAAACCACACGCGTGGTCGTGCCGGAGGTTTTCCCCTGGATTTTCCCCAGGCTACTCTCCAACCGCGCACTCCTATCGCTTTATTGGGCTCGGCCTATAAAGCCACAGTCAGGTTCAAAAAGTAGAATTTTGTGATATCTACTAACTTAACGTAAGCTTTTACTGACAAAAATGGACCCCAGAGGGGCTAAGATGATCACTTATATGTCGAACATATAGCATTGGACCCTTACTGTCAAATATGTAAGTGCGAGAGGGACGAATGCTATATGTCCGACATATAAGCGATCATCTTAGCCCCTCTGTTATCTGAAAATAAAAATTATTATAATTATATTAATGTATCGAAGTCAGATGGTCGCGCTTCCAAAAAATATCTAACCATTGCACTCGACGCAAAATAATAGCCAGTTTTGAAAGACGACGCGACTATTGCGACACTTCCTTAACGTTGGGAAACTTCAATAAGGTGAATTGATGTTATTACATGCGATTGACTAGTAATAATGCATTCGAATTACGATTTGAAACGGGATATTTACCATGTATATTTGTATTTTTGAGTTCCCGATATTTCGGCACTGTTGCAAGCGCCATTATCAAGGATTAACTGACGTGCGTAGTAAATGCAAGTAATCGTGACGCAGTTTGGGCGAAATGCGACTAGAGATGCGCAAAACGTGTCACTGAATTGAAAGGAGCGATTCATATCTTTATGTCACAATGATATACATCACTCTTTTCGCTCATTTCGCTCAGTGAATCTGTAGCTCGTAACAACTCTTACAACAACGAAACAAATATATTTCATATCGTTTTATTACTTTCAATTGTTTATTAAAATTTACTTCAATATTGATATTTTGTTAAATTCAGAGCCATTTAATTGTGCAAAATCATGCCGATACTTTATATTATTATGCTAAATTTTGTGAAATGGAACGTAGAAATGAATCACTCACACAAGTTTAACTGAGCGAAAGGAGTGGAAAGGAGCGACTCACACATTGGTTTACTTTTTCTATCGTACGTAAACGTGCATGCGTGAGACGGGCTTATACGTTCGATTCGTGAGTGCGAAGAGCGCAACCTGCTCAGACACTCACATCACACCAGTCAGTTCGGCTCACGGGCTCAGTTGTGTTGGGAATTGGGGATTGTTACGGATATAGTGAGTTGTTTCGTTCTTCAGTGATCGAGTGAGCGAGTGAATTATACGAAAAGATGCAGTTCATTTGAATCACTCCTTCATGAGTTACACATCTCTAAATGCGACGTGTGGAAAAAGAAAAACGGTTTTATAAACTACAATATTTAATTATGCAGATTGGTTTATAATGCACACCTTCCCGGTACACTGAAAATAACAAATAAATCCAAATTACGAATGTGGAAGTCTGTCGAAAACATATTTTAAATTTTGAGGGTAATAAGCGTCGAATACCGACAGGGTGGCGCACGCGCAACGTAGGGTTCCGTAGTTGTCCACTCGTTACATTATGCGGACTTACAAGTGCGCAAACTTATATTTACTGTCTTTGACACAACTAATAACATTAACAAACTTTAAATAAGCAATAATTTAAGGATTATATTGAATAAGTAACGGAATTTTGTGTTTTATGGTTTTTATTTCCATTTCAAAGTTTGAATCATCCTGTACTTAGAACGGCCTTTTTAACTTTGGACGCATAAATTGACGAATCCAGCAACGTAATAACTAGTTTGATGGATTCAAAAAGTACTTAAATACGTAGCGGCCTCCTTTTTTAGTTATATATCGTTAAATTTAAATAATTACAATTATTTACGAGTGGCGCTAGTGGACCTGTTACATTTTATTAAAGCGCTCACAGGGTTCGTGTTGAGACTATACTAAGTTTATAAGATCCCCTGTACACATGAAACGCAATAAACAATTTGAACTTGACTTATCTAAAAATAAAAAATCAATGCTTTTACCTACATTACTTACTCGTTAACTAGCAATATCTACTTAGTTGTGATAGTTTTCCTTTTAAATCACTACATAGTATAAAACAAAATCGCTTTCTCTGTCCCTATATCCCTATGTATGCTTAAATCTTTAAAACTACGCAACGGATTTTGTTGCGGTTTTTTTTAATAGATAGAGAGTGATTGAAGAGGAAGGTTTATATGATAACATCCATTAAATAGTGCACCCGTGCAAAGCAGGGGCGGGTCGCTAGCTTATTATAAATACTACTATTATGTTTTGTTTTCACATTCCCAGTAGCCACCGTTTATCTGGCAGTGGGGAGCGGGGGACACTTGACCATAACATTCAATCAATTTTCAATCAATTTATTTTATTTCAATTTCAATACAGTGGTACTTATGATTAATTACATGACACCTCACATTTAAGATCTCAACCTACCGCTGTTTGATTAGATTATTGTTTACAGAATGAAGTTTCCCTGTGTCCCCTGCACTAGGCTTGGCCTGACTCGCAGGTTGACACTTGAATGATTAACAGTTTTAAAGTTTACCTGGCGTTAAAGAATTTTAACCGTTTAACAAAGACAATTTTAAGAACTTAAAGTATGTAAGGTACAATGTTATGGATATAAATTATGAGCTAAGCACGGAAAACTGTTTTTACATACCACAAAATTGTCACTTTAAAGCTTAATAACATTCAAACGGATCTCTGAATCAAAAAATGGTTCTAGTAACCCCACAAGGTTTTTGAACGAGCTATCTAACTATATATACACCACACGGTGGGGTTTTAAAAAATGTACCCCCAGTTCATGTGCACGGGAGGTACCCTAAAAATTTTTTTGTTTAATATTTTATCCTACCATTTTGTCGGCGTAATGGTATGCTCCATGCTAAATTACAGCTTTATTATTTACGGTTACAAAGACAGAAGGACCGACTTGGCGAATCTATAAGGGTTCCTTGTTTATTGCGGAACCCTAAAATGATGAGCCGTTGACTTGTGGTGTTTTTTCTGCTGTAAGTGTTCTAAATACACTCAAGAGCAAACAAAATGGATACACTCTGTATTGAATTTCCATGTACAAAGTGTACCGATTAAAGTGATCGTGCTGTTGGTATATATACAGCGGTCTACCCCCCTTATTCATAAACGTCTATCAAACCTATATTAGTTAACAGGCCGCTAAAGTTAGTTTGTCCTTATCTGTCACTTTGACACATGTGCCTGTGAGACAGTGACAACAGACATTTTAGTTAGCAGAGGTTTGTTAAGTTTTATGAATAAGGGAGTACAAGTCTACAGTGATCGCTGGGTCATACATACGTAGTTAAAGAAAGAAAAGTTGTCTCTGCTATGGTCACATATGCATATTATAAGTCCAATCAAAAATCAAGCCTCCTAATATAGGAAATACGCGTAGCTGGGCACCGTTAACCAAATAGGTAACTTCGTTAATCGATAATCCGTTAAATAAAAGTTAACTTCGTTAAACGTTAAAGCGTGACATTTCGGGCGGCCATTTAACGGAAGTTAACGTTAATCGTTAACTCCTGACGCGCCTCACTTGCATCGTCTATCTCACTCAGCGCCTATAGCTCGCGCCTACGCCGCCTCGATCGAACGGACTTGTCAGAATCTGTTTTTCGCTTGCTTTGATTCGCGGCGCGGTGTTGATGATGTAGGTACTTAGTTAACGGATAACGGAACTTTGGACAGTTAGCGGAAGTTAATGAGTCCGTTAACAATTTTACAAGTTAACTCGACACACGGAGGGTTAACTTCGTTAATTAACGGATTAACGAGTTAATGCCGAGCTCTGGAAATACGCCAGCCTAGTTTTTAATCTGTGTATGACCCCCACCTTGGCTTCCATCTATCGATATGTAAGCTTGTATGACACCATGATGTCTGTAACTTACTTTAGCGTCACAGTCTGTTCCCGAACACTGAAATAAAATTTATTGTAATGCGATATGCGAAAGTAACCTTTATGACACTTAAAAAACGGTGAAACGGGCGTAGATGTGTATTGTTCAGACGCTTTTACCCAGCACGAACAGTAATAAAACCAACACAAAGCACTTAGGTTTAGATATTTAAGTAGATTCTAATAAGATTCGTCACAAACGTAACTTTCTAGCCGTTGCGGACGCTTGCCCACTCGGCGCGGGCGCCGGGCGCGGGCGCGGGCGCGGGCGCGGGAGGGGAAGCGAATGATTACTCATGTCACCGTTAGATGGTGTTGTTACCGTATTAGACGTAGACACTTCCCGCGCTATATCAGATTTAAATGAAATTGGAGATGGTTTGAGCCCTTCGGAAGGACTTTAGGATCGTTTTCGTCCTGGAAATTATACCTTAGATATACAGGGTGTATCAAAACTAGTGAGGAGCCGTTTAAGGGCATATTCGGTATCGTGTTCTGATTAGCAAAAAGTAGAAGAAAATTTTATTTGACGCGAAAAATTTTTTTTCTATGGGGCAGGTCGTCGCAGCCAACTGTCCATAAAAAGGCCAAATATTTTTGCGTCAAAAAAAGTTATTTTTTTTTAGTTTATTTAGAAAACAAACAGCCACGTACAAAAGAATTCATACAAAAATGGACGCAGATTAGGCTAAAGTTTCATATATTACTACGTAACAATTATTGACTGAATAAGTTACAGGTGCCGTTATAATTACCTATTAAGTTGTGTACTCATGCAAAGTATAGTTTAACTAAAGTAAAAGAGATTATTAAAAACAATGTTTTCCCTCACTTCATATTATCTAGAAAACAAACATTACCGAACTTTATTCTTGAAAGAGGACAAACTATGAGCAAAAATGTCTATGTCATTAAGCATTTCGTTATACATATTACAAGTGCGCCTAAAGAAAGATTTCTTCTACTTTTTCCTAATCAGAACACGATACTGAATATGCCCTTAAACGGATCCTCACTAGGTTTGTTACACCCTGTGTGGGTGGTTTGTATGGAAGAGCAAACGTCGATGGGGTAGGTCATAAATTTTTTTTCGCACCCTCTTTTAGCTGTATGGGAGCCCCCTTTAAAAACATTTAAAAATAAGTTTTGTCAACTTTTATGGCTTTGGGTGAACTGTGAACACTGTGAACATTTGAATTTTGAAGACTGTAGCTCCAACCGTTTGGCTGTAAAATCTGTGTGACAGACGACAGATGGACGCGTGAGTGACAGCATTAGGGTTCTGTTTTTTTTATTTTATTAAAAATGGGATCGCTCTTGGCCAGCGTCTAGCCAGGGGGCAAAGATGAGGCCGACGATGAAGCGAGCCCACCCAGAAGGTGCCTATTCACTCGTGCCTTAAAAAGATCTAGGTTATATGAGCTCGGAAACACAAACGCCGGCAGAGAACTCCATACCTTAGAAGTGCGCATTATAAAAGATGATGCAAAGCGCTTGGTTCGAATAAGAGGAATTTCGACCAAGTAAGGATGTAAGTAAGTATTATCTGTTTGGACACTTCCGGTACGGAACCCTAAATATACAAAAACTTCTCTTTTTAAGGTTTTAATTATAGATATCTCCAAAAACCGGATGCCAAAAACCTGCTACGAGAAAAACTGATCCGCTTCGGATTAAGAACTGACGTAATAACCGCGGATCACTCCAATGCAGTATTTATTTAAGGCGATGATGAGTTCTATGGGAAAGAAGTCGCGGCAAAAAGCTAGGTAGTCATATAAATGTCACTATTATAAAATAAAAATGTCACTATTGTAAAATAAAAATGTCACTATTATAAAATAAAATGTCACTATTATAAAATAAAAATGTCACTATTGTAAAATAAAAATGTCACTATAAAATAAAAATGTCACTACTGTAAAATAAAAAATGTCACTATTACAAAATAAAAATATCACTATTGTAAAATAAAAATGTCACTATTATAAAATAAAAATGTCACTATTGTAAAATAAAATATAAATTTAGGATTTTTACAAAATTACCTGAGAATGACATTGTCGCGAAATACACTGTAAAATACCATATGAATAATCGATACATACATATATGTTCACATTATTTTAGAATTAATAAGCAAGCAAACAAAGCAGTAATTTATCTAATGCTTCTGCAACATGCTGGGTAATTACCTCTGATGAACATCTTTTTCCGACGCACTGTAACAAATTGACAGAATTTTATTTGTCCTGTCACATTTCCTTTACTAAGGGCTGCCAGCGCAAATCAGGGAATCAGATCTGTCAAAAAACTATGATGATTTGACAGATGTCGAGTGAAAGTCGAGCGTTCGACATTCAAAAATCACCTTCAGGTCGATAACTCTCGATTGCAATAACTTCTCATTGGTACAAAATGTGTGCTTCAAATGGTGTTCGAAAAACACTGAATAAAACGAGCAGGTATAATAGGAAATGGGTATTATGTCTTAGAAGGTATGGTTCATTCCGCATGTAATTTATTATACCTAGAAAACAATAGTTTTATGGCTTATATTAAAACGTACACTTGATTTAGATTTAGCTGTCATTGTCGATGCTTCATCTATCTGGGAAAATAAACATAAGTCAATAAATTAATATTTTTTTGGGAACTATCCAATTTATTGATTGTGGTTATTGATTATGATAACTAGATAAAAATATGAATGTCGCAAATGTAAGTAGGGTAGCCAATGTCTTTTTACGCCACTGCTTGATGGCAATGAGTTATTGTTCAATAGCCAGCACATCTGACCATTCGTGACTCTTATTACAATGCCCACAAAGTGCAAATGGTCAATTAACTGTGTTGGCGATCGTAGTGATGAGTTACTGTATTATATATAAGGTCTTAATTTATTAGTTGCAAATATTTTAACAGATGATACTTTACTTTAAAAGAATAAAGTTAATTCTTTTAAAGTAAAGTATCATTTGTGTCCTGCCGTAGCAAATTTGTTTTGCAGTTTTCTCCAAAAAAACACCGTAAAAGCTATAATGTTTCATACAAATACAAATACAAACATTTATTCTGCAAATAGGCCACAAGGGCACTTTTACATGTCAAAATATTAATTTATAATTTCAGAAAGTCTGACTATAATAAGTAATACATTTTTCATGTCAAAATATTAATTTACAGTTCAAGAAGGAATAATAATTTCAAGTTTACAATTATAACAAAAATAATGTCATACAGTGAAGATAAACTCGCAAAGTTATATATTACAAATATTACAACATCAGTTCAAGTTAGAGATGTATAAGGTCTCAAGATTAAACAAGGAGTATAATGAAATTAATATAATATCCCAGAGATGTGCATGGTCTCTGAGCGTCAAAATTAAAATTAATTTAATATTGTTAGACATGTATATGGTCTCTAAGTCACTGATAATAAAAACGAATCCACAACAGGATGATGTCTCTCGTCAATCCCCTATAAAAAGACACTAGTATTAACGTAGTCACTATGTCCTAGCAAGCATGACAGACCGACCTCCACAAACAGCACCCGATCACGAGTATGACGCGTATCTCAGCCATACTTAAATATACTCCAGGGACCGAGTACTATCAGCTGTAGAAATATCTGCAACTAATAAATTAACACCTTATATATCTTAGAGTATAAATACTTCTAAAGAGATCCTATACTCGGGCCAACAAGTGACGGAAAAGGTCTTATGCAGATAAATTGAGAATTGGTTTCAAATGGCTGCCGGTTTACCATAAATTACTTACTTAACTTGGGCGGGTAATCGCTTGTGTGACGTATTTGGACACAACTGTCATATAAAATAAGTTGTGCTCGACAAAAAAAAAGTGAAACTGTGAAAGGGACAACAGATGATTTGTAACTCTCTGTCGCTCTTATACAAAAATGTATACGACTGTCTCGCTCAGTTGTGGTATTATTATTTGCGTGTCGCGTGTGGTAAGTCTGTGTTATTTATATTATATTATACATGCAATCAATAGATAGGTACGTATCGTTGCGATGTATTTTATCCGTGTTATTTGATCAGTAAAGTATCTATTAGGTAGATATTTGAAAAGCATCATACCATCTTTGCATTAACCTGTAATAAGGTAATTTTAAATTAAAAAATTGCTTAGACGCTTGTTATTGCCAGTTGCAATCTTAATATTTACAATAATAGAGGTAAACTATAGGTGTCAACTATTGGGTTATTTAGCTGTCAGAAATTGGGACGATTACTTCCCCTTTAGATATAGTTATTATTCAAATATACGGGTGAAACTGCGTGTCCTACCGCAATTTCGGTTTAGGCCAGTTCTGGACAAAATTTTAATTTTTTTATTTTTTATTTTTATTTGGGGCATCAACAGCAATACAATACAAAAATACCATACTTAAAGAACTAACAAAACCAACTTAGTGTTAACAAAAAAAATAAAAAAAATAATGAAACATTAAGTATATGCACAAAAAGTGTGTGAGTCGGGATGCGTGGGTGATATGGAGCAAAATCTTAAATTCTAAGGGAAACAAACGTGAAATACGTACTTTGGAATGACATTTTTCTCCCAAGCACTGCAATGATTAAAACTCTGTAAGTATTTATGATTTGTCGGACCACGCACCATGAAGGGTTCCGTGCATTTAAATGTATTTAAATTTTCTATTCATTAAAAAGATCATGTATCTTCTTAGGAACTGACGGCAGTTATGTAAGTTCATTTGTTTGGGCATGGCAGTTTTTCAGCGATAATTCACAAACGGTTAGACCTAGCTGGTTCAGAATAATTTTCGTTGAAAATATCATCATATTCAGCAAACAAAATATTAGAGATAACTCTCAAAATTTTTCGGTAAATATTCGGCAGCTGAACCGAATAATTCGGCAGAATACCGAACATTCACAAACGTGGTGAATATCGGCATATTCATGTTTATACCGAATAATAACCGAATATTCGGGGCATCCCTATAAAATATTATTTAATTTAATTTATTTCTTAATGTACACAACCTCAATGTTTCTCAGAATATTAAACTTTATTCATGGTTTAGATAACCCTAGATAACGTCCAAAAAATTTTTAACGCCCGTAGGCGTTAAAAATTTTTTTTCATCCCCCCGTTTATTCTATGTTGTATGTATGTAATTGAGTGAACCCCCATTTTTTTTTGTAATTTTACATCACATTTATGTAGCAGTTCATAGAATAGATAGATAGATAGATATATTTATTTCCTTTATAAAATTACATCATGGGTTACATTTTTAAAACAAGATAAATTCACAAAAGGATCGTCAATAGGTATAATAATAATGAAAGAGAAATAATTGAAATCAAATAATGTCAAAAGTAAAGGTAAAAAATAAATAGAAATGTAAAATTTGTATACACGGCTAGAATATCCTACACCTACCTGCCAAATTTCATAATTGTAGTACTTATAAAGTCTCCGAGTAAATCGACTGTGACATACAGACGGACCAACATAGCGAAACTATAAGAGTGCCGTTTTCGCCATTCGCGGCTGCGGAACCCTAAAAATGCTTAATTCGGAAGACTAATCTGACAGTCCGTCCATCAGGACTGTTATTCACAAACCGACTCGTCCTCACCTGTCACTTCACCGCTCACCCGTTTTTATATGGAAGCTGTCAAAAAGTGTCAAATGACATTTGACAGTTTCCATATTGAAACGGGTGAGGAAGGTGCTTAGGGAATCACAAAGCAGGTTAAAAGACCGCTGGGCGAATATCCAGCGTTTTTACGGCGGTTATTTTACGTCATTGTCGTTTCATTAAATATTGTTAAAGGAGACGATGATCTGAGTAAAGTTTTGTTACAAGCGTAAACCAATGTCGGGTCCGACTCTTAGGCTCGGTTTTATAAAGATCCGTTAGACCTTATGTCGGTTTGTTATGTCAAAAAATGTACTGAGTTACTGAAATTTGATCTGACATTTGGTCTAACGGATCTTTATAAAACCCGGCCTTATTTGATCAATGTTTTCGCCGGTTTATCCCAACTTTGACTAGATAATCTTGAGTCGACAATGACTTTAGAAACGACCGTTTCAAACGCGCCCCTATGACCCAAATAAAAAAAAATGTCGTCACTTATCTGACATGACTGTTATAATCAGGCAGCGGAACTTTGGTGCCGATGACAGACGCATGACGTAGCGGCTGTACACAGAGTGTTTTTATCTAGATGATAGATAATCATTAATCACTAACAACTTATTGGCCTCTTTAGTTCACGGATGTTTTATTGACACTTGAGACGGCCAGTACTTATAAAAACATAATCACTTAACTGTCTTTGTCATTGTCATCAGAAAATTATCGAAAACAATATTGTACATCGTTATATGATTTTTTGTTCGTGAATTTTAGAAATGTGAATTGATAAGGTACAACATTTATATTAACTCATTATCAACATCGCTTGACCGCAGTCGCCATGGAGTCGATGCAGCCGTTTTTGCAGACATTTCCTTTCTTAGTTGTTAAAGATAAAAAAATGTTTTGCTCTTGCTGTCAGCAAAATATAACAGCTAAACCTAGTAACATAGAAAAACATTTAAAAACTAAAAAGCACATTGAAAGAGAAGGATCGAAAATGACACAACAAGACTTTAATATGGATTTAACTAATTTCCTGATAGCTTCAAACATACCATGGAAGCAATTGCAAAATAAAAACTTTTCTGATTTTCTTCAAAAATGCATAAGCGGTCATTACGCAAATTCTGTGAGTATACCATCAGAATCAAATTTAAGAAAGCACTATTTGCCAAAAACGTTTCAAAAGGCTTACGCTTCCATACGCCAAGATATAGGTCACATTCCTTGTCACATTTTTTTTCGCCAACGACGTATAGATAATATAAAGGCACCGCAGATTAAACGCTAGCGACTGATATATGCATCGAATCACGAAAGTCGCAATTTTCCTTAGTTTATTTAAGTCAGGTTGAATATCAAGTTTGACATTGCTATTAACTCGGCGAGCTAGTGACAACTGTTGCATCTGTCAAAGCGTGATAAAAGTTAATAGTTATGTTGTGTATAATTTATAAGAACATCCTATATCCCTATTATTTTGCGTCATAATGATGTCATCGGCACCAAAGTTCCGCTGCCTGGTTATAATCTAGTATTCAGTTACCGATGCGGAGCAGGACGACGTAAAACACTGAAATACAAAATAGTGTCCAAAAATTTAAATCATAAGAAAATAGAAAAAACATCCTACCTACATTTCTTTCCTAGCTCTATAGATTTCCTTTTTTTTTATTCAACTTCAGTTTATAGCTATTTACTGCATTAAACTGCACTTTGTTAAGCTCCACGTGCTATTCATCGATTTTTGAATCAGAATAAAAATCAGAAATTTTATTTGTAGAAACATAGGTACAATGAGGATGGTGTGTGTAACACACTTTCTAAAAGCATTCTAGTCAATAAGTTACATCATGAAAATATTTAAAAAAAAAATTGACGAGTTCTGACTTGATACTGCTCCTTCAAAGCTATAGATTTAGGGCACAAATAATGGTTATCGGTTCTTCAATCCTTTATCTACATTTGCAAGAACAAATTTTGAAAAACTGACTAATAATATTTTACGATTTATTGAAACATGGTCCAAAAAGCGCTATTTTCGATATTAGTATATTGTTTATGCACGTATATACAGGGTGTCCAGTAAATAATGGACAAGCTTCTAACCACCGATAGAGCACCTGATGAGGCTGGTCCAGAAAAAGGACTTTCAGGTCTAGTAAAAGTTCCTTGGTTTTCGAGATAATCGAACTTTTACATTTTCTTAAGTCGGTCGGAAACGAGCATGTAACACCCCAGGAGTTGCAAGCGTCCATAGGCTACGCCGACTGCTTACCATCAGGCGGGCCGTACGCTTGTTTGCCACCGACGTGGTATAAAAAAGAAATTGATACTTACGTCTGCACTACAGTAGGCTCCGACACACTGAAACATAAGGTCTGATTTACGAAAAAGTCTGTAGTAACATAATCAATTTTAACAACTGTTTTTAGAGACTTTTTGAACCTGACTGTGGCTTTATAGGGGCCTCCGGGCAGCTTGAGAACTTCTAACCGTCAAGTTGCCCACTTACTTGACAAAGGGGGGTCGAAGTTGCACCACGTCCGTAGGGAGTACCCACCGGTGACCCACCGCTACCCTACACGTGACCCCTGGGTGGTGCTAAAAGTGCAACAAAAACTGGAAAACGTACTGTCTTTTCGAAGATCTCACGGTTCGAAATGATTACCATACGATAAATGAATAAATTCTAAATTGACACCATTTTACCTCGGATGCGCAGTGTTCTCCGGAACACTGCAAACATAAACAGAATAAGGATCATTTCCGCAGTCGTTATCCATCATGTCAGATTAGGGTTTGCCGTTAGAATTACAGTTCACTAGTGTGTACTTGGTTGAACTGGCGTGAGGCGGTGCAGAATATGGAAAAGTGGCGTTGTAGTGGCGAAATAAATATAGGTCGAATTCTCACCCAAGCTTGACATCCTTGTCCTGAGCACTGCATGGAAAACGAATTAGTAAATGAATAATAAATGGAAGAAATATTCTACAAATATGTGGTGGTGCGGTGTGGAGAGCTAGGCGGACGATTTTTGTATATACTGTGCCTTTACCATGAGTTTGCATGACCGTAGGTACTCGCTAGCGACAGTAGCGACTGCGTAAACGATTTACTATGCCGATCCTTAATTCTATTGCGTAACCGCCAGAGGCGCTGTACTTTTGCCCCTACAAATTTTTACACAGTCGCTAGCGAGTACGGTCATGTAAACTCATGGTAAAGGCACTGTTGTCGGACCCACAACCGCGTTAGCCACGTTGTCCAGCACGACCCTGTATGATTTGATAGATGAAATTATGCCAGTAAGGTAAATGTCCCTATGTTTGACACCTCTGTACCAAATGGCTTATCTATTTGTTCAACTCCATTGATATGATGAGATTAGTAGACAATTAGTCATTTAGCAGCCTGCCAGATGGCGCTGTTTGACGCAAGCGTAAAGGGTGCGTTCAGAATAGGTTAAGGCCGCGTCGGACAGCGGAGCAACGTGATCCACAAAAATGCTCTCGCCGGAAGACCAGCGCTGCCTTGTGAGTCAGCATTATGCAGAGGCGGGACCATTAAATTTTCGTGGCAATTTTATTAGTTAATAGTTAAAAATGTATTATCTTGTAGTATCTATGTCACGAATAAATTATTTTCATTTCATTCATTTACATTTCATTCATTAAAATCGTCATTTATTAAGTCTGAGTCATGCACTGGGATTTTTATATTGTCTTATTGTTAGTAAACATGAACAATTCCTTACCGATGCCTTGCATGATGGACCATTACACTATAAAGCATAAAGTTATGTGAGTTGAGCTTTTCTCGAATGCAATATATGTATTCAGTGGCGGAGTTGCCCTAAGGCCCAGTAGGACGCCTGGGGAGGCTAGATATCATAAAATCGATAATATAAGATTTCAAGCTTACATGGTCATTTACATTAGAATTACGATTTGAAACGGGATATTTACCATGTATTTGTAAAAGCGAACCAGGAAGAGGGTAGATCGCTATGGTGTGTGGGTAGACCACAACTAAAACTCGCAGCACGTCAGTTAATCCTTGATAATGGCGCTTGCAACAGTGCCGAAATATCGGGAACTCAAAAATACAAATATACATGGTAAATATCCCGTTTCAAAACGTAATTCTAATAAAATCGATATCTAAATTCAACGCCATTCTCATAGTACAGTCGCCATCAAATATATCTGTACTCTTCATGGTGCTCAAAAATATCTGAACATGCACTTTAACGCCTTGACAATAGAGTCTTGTTCAGATATTTGTGAGCACCTTGTTCGCTCCGATATATCTGATGGCGACTGTACCTACACATTGTTTCAATCTACGTCAAATGTGAGCAAAATCGTCAAGTAGTTGAACTCGCAATTATAGCATTCGCAATAGATTAGTTTCTATTATTTTTATGTTGACGCTTTATATCTCACAACATTATTATTATAATGAGTGTACTTATTACTTTATATCTTGACGTTTAGAGACCTTATACATCTCTAACAAATCTTGATTGTCTTATTTTTGACATGTAACACTACATTTAATTGATGATATTTTGAAAATTTGCAGTTTCTTTTTTTGATTTTGCAAGTGACTTAACACTTTTGTAAAACCGTTTCTATAATTTAAATATTACCAAGAATCTCCTGTCATGCAAAAAAATATGTCGCTTTTTGGACAGATTACCTGGACACAGCCCCAACACATTGCAGTATAATAATAACATAATGGGCCTTGAGTAAGGAGTTGATAGTATACCCTAGGGCTGTTTATTTTAGTAAAATATGAGACTCACGTCAATAGCACATGGATAACCAATATTATCCGATGAACACTGGAATAACGAAAATTAATGCATTGGGAAAAGTGGAGTCTTAACAAGTAGTTATTTATTATTGTAGATAAAGTGGGCGAGGTCAGCTCTTGGGTGGGTGACCGTTTTGAGTGGTTATTAACTGAGCGCTCCCGTGATTTGGAAGGCACGTTAAGCCGTTGGCCCCGGGTGCTGTCTATGATAGCAGTCGTTAAGCCAAGTTAGAGGCCTTCGGGAAACTTGAGAACTTCAGACAGTCAAGTTGCCCACTCACTTGACAAGCCTAATTCCAATAAGGTTTGGTTTCCTCTCGGGTTGGATGGTCAGATGGCAATGGCTTCCGTACGAACTAGTGCCTACGTCAAATCTTGGGATTAAGTAGCGGACCCCGGGCATCCTTCAGGAGGCAACTGTACTGAGATAACGCTAGGAGGAGGATGATTTATTATTGTAGGTATGCACCCTTCAATTTAATTTCTAATGCTGAAATCTTCACTTACTTCTCCAGAGCACAGCATAGGTCCACTGCACTAGAAAAAGAAACTTACCGTTAAAATTCGCGGGCATAAAATAATTTTCAAATATCATGCATATTGAGTAGTGGAACAAAACTGCTACGGAGTTAGGGCTGAAAACTCAATTCAAAGACTAGGCAGAGGGCCTACCGCGAACGGTAAACGAAGCTCTTTCATGTACCTTCCTCTCTGTCGCACTTGAAAATGTAAAGGAGAGAGAGGGAGACACCTGAACGAAATTCGGTTTCGGACTCTGGCGGCGGTCCTTGAAAGATTGGCCAGAAACTTCACTAGACCGAAACCAGTGGAAGGGAAGAATTCTGCCCACTTATGGGACACGAATTCTTGAAATAATTATAAATACAATAAACTACACATTTAGGGGCAATGGAGAGGGCTATGCTGGGAGTTTCTCTGCTTGATCGCATCAGAAATGAGGCCATCCATAGCAGAACCAAAGTAACTAATATAGCCTTTCGAATCGCTAAACTTAAGTGGCAGTGGACGGGGCACATTGCATTAGGAACTGATGGCCGTTGGGGCCGGAAGGTTCTCGAGTGGCGACCACGGACCGGAAGGCGCAGCGTGGGTAGGTCCCCCACAAGGTGGACTGATGACCTGGTAAAAGTCGAGGGAGTCCGCTGGATGCGGGTGGCGCAGAACCCGTCATTATGGCATTCTTTGGGGGAGGCCTATCTCCAGCGGTGGACGTCTTTCGGCTGATATGATGATGATGATGATGACACATTTAGGGCAATGCACGGTGGGTGGGTGTGTCCGTAGGGTAAAGCGAATGGCGGCCTGGAGGCGAATATAGTGCTTTTTGTGTGGAGTGGGATAAATCTGATCTGATCAGGGTTAGGGCCGCATGCGCATCTAGAAGACTAAGATGTGAAAAGTAGGGGTGAGGTTTTAGGCGTGTAGCTGGTTTACTTACTTTAGAAGAGCAGTTGTTAATTCTAATCTGTGAGATATAAAATGGATACATGAAGTAAAGGGCATTAAGGCTCATTTACTTTAGGTTTCGTTTCAACAAATTGTGTGTCGGCGCGCAATAAACTTCTTAAATGAGGGGTATAATATCATAATTGCGTAAGATTTCGACTATAGAGAAAATGGACTGTTATTGTCCCTCACAAACTCACTTTAACAAATAGATATTCAATTGTGTAGCAACCGTACTACTGCAGAGAGATGTATACACTTTTGGTCCTTATTACAATGTCAAAAATGTCAAA
This sequence comes from Epiblema foenella, assembly GCA_963556455.1. Lineage (NCBI taxonomy): Eukaryota > Metazoa > Arthropoda > Insecta > Lepidoptera > Tortricidae > Epiblema > Epiblema foenella. The sequence continues at coordinate 820,830 of OY747110.1, forward strand.
TCGTGAATATGTCTCTTTGTAATCGACTGTATAGTCTGGATATAGCGGTGCCGAATGTACTTACGTGTTCCGTGCATAAGCTCGAACACTGCACAAGAAATTGAATTAAATATAGGTTAAACAGTTTCTTGGGCAGGGCAGGAATGCTAAGTCTAAACAAAGTCTTAGTTAGTATATTTTAAGATTAGAAAAATCGTGCGTTATCCTTCGTGCGATTTTAAAGAGTACACGAAACGCTTCTATCTTTGAACCGTGATAAACTACTGAAAAATGTAAAATTAGTACAATGTTATCCTCAGATATCCCAAGTAATCGAATGAGGCCGGGTTTTATAAAGATCCGTTAGACCAAATGTTAGATCAAATTTCAGTAATTCAGTACATTTTTTGACTTAACAAACCGACATAAGGTCTAACGGATCTTTATAAAACGGCTTATTATTTTCGCGGCGACAGAAAAATTAAAGAGCAGCAAACTATTTGCAACTAAAATAATAACTTGTCAGCGATTAAATATTTTGGCAATCATTTATATTAAATGAGCTTTAAACTAAGGATATTTTAAAATTCAAATAATGGCAGCTACTGTAAGGTAGCAGAAATAATAAACAAGATTATTGAAATCATAGGCGAGGTACTATAAATAATGACTTGGCGACTAACAGCGCCGGAGCTAAGGCAGAGTCTGACACAATATCCAAAAAAATTGATTACTTAGCTGCTACTTTTTACTTTATACTAGTCTCCGCAATTAGTCGCCAACTTATTATTTTTGCTACCCCCTTTAATTTTTTATAAATCCCTAAATCAGATTAATTTGTCGCTGCGTTAAATACATGCCTTATAAAACCAAGCCTTAATAAGTGCAAAAATTACCGTTAAAATTCTAATCTTTTAAAAAACGAGGTATAGTGAAATGCTGTTGTGAAAAATTGCGGAGAAATAAATGCTGTTGGGTTTACCCTAACAGAGTTCGAAAACAAAATCAGTAGACACGAGTTTGTATAGTAATTTGTGAGTTATAAATGTTTTTTTTTTGGACGGGCGGAAAGTTCGTTATGGATACCTCCGCACCGTGGGGGCGGCGCGGTGGTTATGTCGGACTTGCACCGACTAAAAACCCCCGCTTGTCCTCCTCAACCCATTTCGGGCGGCTCTGGGATCTCCTACGGAACGCGCCAATGCCGCCCTAGAGTCCACTTATGTGGGTCCCGCTATGTGTTTATGACGATCGGAGCCCCCCAACTACGACCGTCTACGACCCCGAGGACCCCCTTTTAGTCGCCTTCTACGACAGGCAGGCATATTCTATGCCCGGGCTATAGGGCGCCCATAGTGACGGTACCTACGAATAAGTTATGTACCTAAATAGACTACTTACATTCATCTTGCAATCTCCCTGAAAGAGGTTGTTACTTAAAAACTTTTAAAATAAAAATAAATATTGTAATGTGTTGTTTAGACGTTAATAAAAGTATTTTCTTTCTTTCTTTCTTTTCTTAAAATAAAATGTGAGGTTATAATAATAATAATAATAACTTTATTGCTCTCATGTTGGTTTACAGCAGGTCTTACATTAACTGTTACGAGTACAACATGACACCCTGTTAGGGTATTGCAAATTCCACTTATATTCTAAGGGTACATTCATAAAATCACAGGTTACATATTGTTACAGGTTTATATTCTAAAGGTACATTCATAAAATCACAGGTTATATGGCAACCTTGCAAAAGTTTCAACTTTACTTAAGTTTTGCGTAATGGGTACTGTACACAGATATAGGTTCGCGTCTTTCCTGTGGACATATCAAAAACTAAGGGGTACAAAGCTTAATTTTGGATTGGACTTGTAACCCGCATAAGCAGTGTTTGTTTCCATAAATCATTGTAATAAAAATATAACTTGCATGCTTTTTTTAACCTGATTGTGACTTAGGCCGGGCCCAATAAAGCGATAGGAGTGCGCGGTTGGAGAGTAGCCTTGGGAAAAACCAGGGGAAAACCTCCGACTCGACCACGCGTGTGGTTTGGAACACTGGAATACTCTAAGAGTTTGCGCTCCAGTGAGATTGGTAGAGCGGTTTCAACCGAATCTGAGGTGTGAGTGGAATCGAGCTAACTTACATGCACATAAGCCGTTAACTATTGACAACAGGCGGGGCAACTTTTGTTTTTGGCTCAATCACCTTTTTCTTGTTGTTATTCTGTCCCGTCAGCGAGGAGACAACAGTAACCGAGTTTATTAAAAACTAGCTTTTGCCCGCGACTTCGTTCGCGTGAACTTCTACTGACTATTCCTTGCCCTTGGTAGATAAATGCCGGTTAGGTTATAAAATACTTAACTTTGAGTGACTCACTCAAAATTTACTTCAACTTTTTAAATCTCAAAGTTACAACCTTACACAGTTTCTAATTTATATAAATACTAGCTTTTGCCCGCGACTTCGTTCGCGTGAACTTCTACTGACTATTCCTTGCCCTTGGTAGATAAATGCCGGTTAGGTTATAAAATACTTAACTTTGAGTGACTCACTCAAAATTTACTTCAACTTTTTAAATCTCAAAGTTACAACCTTACACAGTTTCTAATTTATATAAATATAATAATTAGCAAGTGAAGTGGGCCCTCTTTCTTGTCCATGAAAGGAGGCATGTGTCCTGAAGTAGGATGTAATAGGCGGATAATGAAACAAAATGGGTAAGATTTATCAATATCTATATATAGATACGTATGTATGTATGTTGGTAATAGGTACTGGATAAGTAAGTCAGACGTTAAATACTACACATTTCATTCCAGCCCGGAGAACAACGTCGACTCGATCCCATATAGCATTCATGCGTATGATTTATTTTTGATGATCTCTTATACTATGTAACAAAACACTAATATCTGCTAAGGAACTACCTTATCACATCCATGTAGCATAGTGGTGATGTCGCGTACGTCTACACATCGTTCTTGTTCGACGACGTTACCCAATTCCTTACTTTCCGAGCCTTAGTACTGACATGCTCGATGTAGCGACTACATGGGAAGACATGCTTGAATCGAACAATGTTTCTCGAAATGCAAAGTGTTAGGAGTCCTACATCATAACCCAAGACTTTTTAATGTTCTACAACAATATGATACGCTCTACTTGCAGTGAAAACCTCTACGCATTATCCCTCGGTATGAAAATTAATTGAACACTTTTAGTTTACTAAGAAAATGTTTTTTTATATGTACTTCTAGTTTACTAAGACAAATATATTTACAAAACTTTTAAGCATCCTCTCAAAATATCTGTACAGAATTCTCCCTGTATCGCGTATTTTTCTAGTGAAAGTTCTACCTCCAAAACGTACAATCCAACCTGTGACATCCTGAAATACTCGTACGCAGTCAATCGCTTTAACTGAGCTGTCTATAATATAACGTCTATAATAACAATAAGTAATCACACTCGGTTACCAACTCCTTCAACCAGTTCTCTCTTACAAAGCCTGGGGAGGCGTACGCAGAGTGACATATATCTACCAAAAAGACTCGCGCTTCCTTAACTTCAATCTATAATTTTCTTTTGCAAATGTTACTGCTTAAAATGTATTAATATTTTTAAGTATCTACGCGCATATTACCGTTTTACAATTATATTTAAAAAGAAATCTAAGTCCGAAGACTGAGAGGCAAAATGCTTAAGTACTTTTCTCCTTTACTGTCGTTTCTAAGAACCTTATAATATGAAATCCCTCCATATCTCCCATGTAGCTCCTAATTCCAAGAAATTCGAAAATTACATAACCTCTTCATATACCTACTACCTGTACCTCCCAGTGATTTGATTGTTTATAACTAATCAGCTAGGTAATCACTGCTTTCATGTTACCTACATTAAATTAATATTTTTGATAAACTGACCAAAACCAAAAAGATTTGTAACAGTCTCTATGGGTCCTTAGGACAGACACAAGATTACCCCGCCTGCGGGGACGTCCACTGCACGATCGCGACAACACAGACATATTATATAGTCCATATTCGTCCCGGTACCGCTGCATACTGGGTAGAGTCAGTCCGACCCAGGTCGGGCCTAGCTGAGTTCCTTGCTGGACTGTTTTCAGCTAGGCTAGCTTTAGTGACCCATCGACAAAATTCCCAGTAGTCCGATTTCACCCACATCTCAGATTTGGTTGAAGCCGCTCAACCAATCTCACTGGAGCGCACACGCTTAGAGTATTCCAGTGTTTAAACCGCCCGCGTGGTCGTGTCGGAGGTTTCCCCTGGATTGTCCCCAAGCTACTCTCCAACCGCGCACTCTTATTGCTTTATTGGGCCCGGCCTATAAAGCCACAGTCAACTTCAAAAAAAAAACTTATTTTATATTTCTCAACCATCCGTTTTTACTACAAAGATTTCGGAGTGGATTTCAAACACGTTGATTATCTGTCATTTTGTAGACAAATATAACATATGAAATATTTTTTTTTGAACCTGACTGTGAGTGGCTTCATGGGTCGGGCCCAATAAAGCGATAGCAGTGAAATTCGATAAATTTTAGGTAGGCATACATCAAAGCGCTGGTCAGTCAATGCTGACAACAACCGTCTACGTCCAATTTATTTAATCTCCAATTTTATAAAGAGTAAAGTTATTAAGGCTCGATGGGTCAGCAAGTTTTGGCTTATAACGCAAGCGCCTTAGAGGCTGTAAGTCAGTACCTAAACAACACAAATCTATTCTGTTTTTCTTACGATTATGCATGTAATTAATATAACTTTATATACTGAAATGTGGTAAACATTCACATTCACATGAGTCGCTTTGGTTTTGAGATAATTAAGCTCTAAGAGTCACAAATATCCGAACTAAATCTTTCATAATAATAGCTCATCATAATCAATCATCATAACCACATTACTCAGTTTATAACTACGATGGTAAAAATAAAAACTTTCCATGCAAATACCTACTTTATCGTTGCTATTATAGGACTCAAATTATTAAATTGTGCAGGTACTAAATAATTTTCATTAACTTTGATTCGACTTAACCGAATGTCATCTGTATAATGGCACGACTCCGAAACGCCAAACGTCAAATATCGTGATATTTACAATTGTCTTGATTCGCCTCACGATACTTCCTTATTGTATCTTGACCACACTATTCGTAACAACTATGTGCTTATTTCCAGCTCAGACTTACACTGGATCAACTGAGACGAATTTTCGTAAGTCAGCGTGCATTGTAAACATCCATGGACTCTGGAGGCAGATAGGCAATGTTGACAGCCACTGACTAACATAATTAAATCTCTCATTTCAAACAGTTACTATGGGTTGAGGGACTCTCCATTTTTTCACATATTATCTATTTATTATACAATTTTTGAATGGGATTCTTTTTATTTTGCTTCCAATTGTATGCTTACCAATTTTCAAGCCTTTAAGTCATTAATTGAAGGACTTGTCATACAAAGTTCAACCCCTCTTTTCACCCCCTTCCATCCCCAATCTGTATATTTTTTATAGCCTATAACCTGGCCGAAGATCAATTAAACTTATTAGTGAAGGTTGTATTGAAATCTATTGGCTAGTTTTCGCGTGATGGTGAGACAAATAAACAGACAGACAAACAGACACAAATTCTAAAAACTGTTGAAACGTGTTCTGTTATCGATTCTAAGACCCCTCCATCGATTTTTTTGCTAATATCTTCAATGTACAGATTTTCGAACCTCTACAGCTTTATTATATGTATAGATAGATGTTTATATTATTGACTTCGAGCATACTCAAGAGACGACCCATGTCGAAATGGATTTATGCTTATCGCTAAAACTCATGTTTGGTATATTTAAATCCTATAAAATCAGTTTTAAAGAGTGACTCAGGAGACTGTGTATGACCGTAATACTTACATTTAATCTGCTAAACTGTAAGAAATAAGAATAGATTTAGTTTATGCTTGACGTATATATTATAACTAGCTTTTTTCAGCGGCTTCGCCCGCGTACTGAAGGTAATTTTTAATAACCGTCTACAAAAAAGGAGGTTCTCGGTTTAACCCGTATGTTTGTACGGACGTATGTAGGTATGTATGGATATCATCTTCGTAATCGGCACCCCGAGGAACCACAAAGATGACACCCATGTCGATCTTTAAAAAAATAAATGTCCACCATCTTAGATTTGAAAATGGATGTAATTTTCGTAATCTGCACCCCGAGGAACCACAAAGATGACACCCATATCGATTTTAAGAAAAAAATGTCCCCCACCTTGGATTTGAAAATGCATGTCATTTCATGGCACCTCGAGGAACCTCGAAGATAACACACATATTGATGTTTAAGAAAAATAAATGTCCGCCACCTTGGATTTGAAAATGCATGTCATTTTGGTAATCGGCACCTCGAGGAACGTCGAAGATAACACCCATATCAATTTTTAAGAAAAATAAATTTAGGCCATTTCGGATTTCAAAATAGATGTCATTTTCGTAATCGGCACCTCAAAAAGGCAAGCAGGCAACCACATGCGTGCAACACCTTGAATTGTACTTATTACGGATGCAGGAAATTTTCCGATGAAAATCTATACTCCTCCCGTCCCGCCGCGCCGCCCGCACTCGCCTATTAGGTACCGATTGACGACAATCGAGATGGCACCAAATACAAAATATATTATGTAGGATCACGTGTGGCTGTCTGTCAGTCCGCATGTGACAACCTATTTGGTCCAAAGCTTTACTGGGTATTGCAACTTGATGAAGCAAGACAGGTATCCTATAGCTTTAAGCTAGTTTGTAGAACTGTAGTTTTAGTCTAGAATCTTTGTAACGCTTTGGGTAAAACTGTAATGTTACATGTATATTAGATTCAATAAATAAATAAACTTGACAGTATGTCTTTCAAGAATTTTCATGTCCACAATATTAAATTTCAAAATCGATGCCATTTCCGTAGGTAATTAATGTCCCAAAAAACCCATATTGATATTTAGACATTTCAACCCTATCGCACCCAAACAGGGGAGATGGTATTCACGTCCGCCATGTTGGATTTTAAAATCGTTGTTTTCGTAATCAGCGACCCGAAAAATCATAGAAACAATACCCATGTTGATTTTCAGACGCTCCACAACTCAAACGGAGACGCGGTAGACCTCGCTGGCGGTGGCGGGATAACATGGACTCCTTTTTAAAAGACTGGCCAGAAATCGCACAAGACCACGGGGAATGGAAAAAGAGGGGGGAAGCCTTCGGCCAGCAGTGGGACATATTAGGCTCAATATAATAATAATATCACTACATAGTATAAAACAAAGTCGCTTTCTCTGTCCCTATGTCCCTATATCCCTATGTATGCTTAAATCTATAAAACTACGCAACGGATTTTGATGCGGTTTTTTTTTAATAGATAGAGTGACTCAAGGGGAAGGTTTATATGTATAATACATGCATTGGCATTGCACCCGTGCGAAGCCGGGGCGGGTCGCTAGTACAAGATAAATAAACAAACATACCAGGGCCAAGATCGACAAAGCGAGGACCGACGCTGTATTCATGTCGCCTACAGGAATAATTGGTACCTAAAAGATTTAAGAAAGGCAAATTGACGTACCTACTAAAATTATTTATGTATTTTTCATTTCATGGAGCACAAACTTGGTCATTGACAAGGTTCAGAAATCTGCCCTCAAGGTTTGCCAGAGAGCCATGGAACGCAGTATTTTGAGCGTAAAATTAACAGATCGCATTAAAAATACAATACTGCGTTCCAAAACCCAGATAGCTGACGTAGCTCACACCGCCGCCAAACTTAAATGGGACTGGGCTGGGCACGTCTGCCGCATGCCGGAAGACTTGTGGGCTAAAATCGCCACCAAGTGGGTCCCACAAAACCGAGCGCGGCGTCGCGGCAGACCTCGGCGGAGATGGAGAGACGAACTTGACGTCTCGGATCAGAAGTGGTGGGAGAATGCATAAGAAAGGGACGCGTGGAAAGAAAAGAGGGTGGCCTTTGCCCAGCAGTGGGACACTTGAGGCTCTTAATAATAATAATATTTTTCATTACAATAATTAGTCTATTTCTTTTTATTAAGGTTTTATATTTACTTTTAATGGTTCATGGTTACATTCATGATATGGCAACTTAGTGGAAAGGTAATGGTTTACGCTTAGATTGATCTGCCGTCTAACCGTGGTGCCAGAAAATGCTTCGTCTTTTTTTCGTGTACAAAATTATTACGTTTACTAATTGCTCTTGGGACAAAATAATAGTTTACTCTAAATTCTAAAGTTACTTAGCTACATACCTGGCCTTCGGACTAGGCTTACGACTGTGGCAGCTAAAAGCTTTTGTTGAAGAAGAACAAATAACTAGTGCTCAATTTCCTCCGTTGAAAAAGACAGGGTGTAACCAATTGATCTGTCAAGCAATTAACTATCAATCCAAGCTTCATTTCACCATGGTAATTGATACTCACGGATAGCGATTCCGAGAGACATGTGACGTGTGAAGCATCGATAATTTTAGACGAAGGAACACGTGTTATGCGATAAATCAGGTTGCGATTATTTGACTTTTCCTCGCTGTCTAAAATCGGTATTGTCAGACAGACTTCTGTACGTTATTATAAATCGTGTTTTTCTAAATTAGTAATATCGTGCGTTATTCGTTCGCAATTTCTAGGACACAATCTAGGAAAAGGGAAAAACGTGTGAGACATTTTATATAAACTACTGAAATAAGTGAATTAATATCATTGATAACTTTTGTTATCATAGGAAAACGAAGAAATGTAAGCGAAAGGGGGAAATTCTCATTAAAAAACGAAGTATAGTTTAGTAACTATTAGTTGTTCTGTGCTTACAACTTGAGCGTTAAATTCAAAGATAATTTCATAATAGATAAATAAAGTCTAAGTTACATTTCGAAGCTATTGTAGGTCGTTTTCAGAACACCATGCTCCGACGACATCACTTATTACTATTTTTCATAATAATGGTAAGTATTTATTCCTGTAAGTGAAATTGTATATTTAGAATAACAGGTTGCTGTGGAGACCCTGGGTCCGTGGGGACCGGATGCAATTAAACTTTTCAAAAGATTAAGTTATTTGCTTATCTGGGCCTCAGGTGACCGTAGGGCTGGCTCGTTCCTCGCTCAGCGAATCGGCATTGCCATTCAGCGAGGCAACGCGGCCAGCCTTATGAACTCTGCTCAGTGGCAGCGACTTGGGCGACCCATGCCCATACAGTTTAAGCCTTTAGGTTAGGTTTAGGTAGTTTTATATAAAGGTATCTAATAAAATTGTATTTTTTTTCTACCTTTCACAATTAAAATAACAGTTACACATTGCACAAAAGCTCGTAACTAGTAATGTAAGCGGAGGCCAATTTAAACAGTTATTTATTATGCGACGGTATAAAGTTCTATTTTAACCGCAAGTTAAATCAAACACACCTAGCAAACTAATTCTAAGGTTCAACTACGAGGTAGCGAATGGTTTCTATGTTTGAACCATGAGCGAAGCGAGTGGTTCGAAAATAGAATCCTGAGCGAAGCGAGGGGTTCAATAATAGAATATTGAGAGTAGCGAGTGTTGAATTGCAACACACGGGACGTAAATAACTGCAGCCGTGTGTAAGACGAATAGTCTCACCTCACTAAAGGGAGGAAAACACTACATCTCTAAAATCTGTAAAAACAGCCTATTTATATTCACTGTATGTTTTTAATTGAATACATTTCAATATAAAACTATTTTTGCGTCCACACCACCTGATTTGATTAGACAATTTAAACAGATGGGCGAAAATTGGCCTGTCTGGACTGGCCTCATGTGAATGAATAAATACATACTTAACTCTCTTGTCCATTTTTATAAATTTTACGAATACATAATACATTACTATTTTTCTATTAAAATTTAATACAAAATCTTCAATACCGGTATTCCGATATTTCGTTATTGGTCTGTTTCAATCCCGGTATTGAAATACCGTAAAAATCGATCCGAGATTGAAATGAAAATGAAAATATATTTATTGGGTATCAATACATCAGCTTATGGTGTATATACTAGAGTAGGTACATAGAGTGCACTTATTACTAGATAAGCCTAGGAACGGTGTCCTGTGCCCTAAACTAGGTAAACCTGTCTTACAGGGAACAGGCGAAATCCGATGCTGATTTAGAGATCGCTGCTTCGCTACATTGATCTTCAAGCAGAGTAATAGATAGTAGAAACAACCTGGTTAGATGTATTGCATAGAATAAACAATAGATGAGTGTGCTTAATATATGAACCTATGTTTACTTTGTCCTAGCTTAATTACACAATTATATTTTAATTTGCTTACGTGTCTAAACATATGCTCGAGTAGGTATGTGTGGTGTGTGGTTGAATGTGTGTTTATTCTTGTGTGAGTATCAATGAGAAGAGGGTGTGGGCATTGATGATTGGATGTTAAATTAATGAATTAATGAGCCTAATTTTCTGTAGATTTTATAATCCTTATTCCTTATTGCTATACTATTTTTTACTTTTTTTTTTTTTTTATTATTTTTTTTTTTTATTTGGCCCAACGACGTGAGATAGAAATGCGAGATTGTATTTCGGGTTCCCGGGATCCCGGTTTGCATGCCCTAGTTGCACGGCAAGTAGCCTGGGGCGCTCCCGCGAACAGCAAACGAAGTTTTCGCTCTCTGTCGCACTTGCACGTTCGGACATAAGTGCGACAGAGAGGGAGAACTTCGTTTGCTGTTCGCGGTTGCGCCTCTGGGTAATTTAACCCTTAATAAGGCAGAGGCGATTTAGAAACCACTTGGTAATTAAACATTTACGGTAAAGACCGTCTCCCTTTTTATTTAATGTTGACAGTATTATACAGCTGACATATCACGCTTTCTTTCCTCATTCTTACTTTTTAGGTTATTATTCAATTGTAGTGTAGTTAATGAATCAAAGTATGCGGTCAATATATGCACTATACCTGTAAAGAGAATCAAGTTTTTAGTACTGTTATCTGTCATTTATCCTGAAATTCACGTGCCTCTAACAGGCAGAGTGCATATAATGACCACATGTTTTTTTTTATTTAGTTTCATTTTGAAAGAAAGAAAGAAAAACATTTATTCGTGACGATACAAACATAAAATATGGATAAATAAACGTAATTAGAAAAAAAAACAAGTAATCGCCACAAAAAGGTTTCGCCTCAGCGTAATGCCGACTTAGGGAGCTGACGCTGATCTTCCGGCGAAACCTAGGTTGTTAATGACGGTGTGTAGCACGCTTCGCCTATTTTGCTCTAAATGTATTCCCCAGGGCTCTACAAACATGAGAATATATTAAACTTTTACGTAGCATATCTGTGTAACTGTGGACTTATTAAGGGTTCATTTCAATTTGACCCGTAATTTTAAATTGCAGAATTTCTTAAGAGTTGCCAGTGACGACGACGTCTTCTTCGACGGCAGCGAAGGACCACCGGTACTTACACATCAGGCCTACCGCAAACCGAAAACGAACGACTTCCCTCTCTGTCACTCGAATTTGCACGTGCAACAGAGAAGGAGATTAAAACATCGTATCTTCGCTTGCGATCGCGAGAACACTGACACATATAGTCCCTATTCATCCCGGTACCGCCGCCGTAGAATCAGTCCGGCCCAAGTCGGGCCTAGCTGAGTTCCTTGCTGGACTCTTCTCATCTAGGCTAGGTTTAGTGGACCAGCGACAAAACTCTCAGTAGCTCGATTTCACTCACACCTCAGATTCGGTTGAAACCGCTCAACCAATCTCACTTGAGCGCAAACTTTTAGAGTATTCCAGTGTTCCAAACGCCGGCGTGGTCGTGTCGGAGGTTTTCCCCTGGATTTTCCCCAGGCTACTCTCCAACCGCGCACTCCTATCGCTTTATTGGGCCCGGCCTATAAAGCCACAGTCAGGTTAAAGTTAGGCTTGACAGGTGAAGATAGGGTGTTTTTCGGTACTCGATTTTCGCTTCGCGGTAGGCCCTCAAGTTTCTTGTAATAATAGTGTATGAAATTAACTCACAAATCAATGCCAATTAATGTCTTATAATTCTCATCGTTAAAGTTAATTGATGTCCTTACCGGTCCGAACGTTAAGTGAAAGTTAAGGAAATCAGAGTGCAGTTTAGACTTATTGTTGACTCCAGTTTACTCTATACCTGGATCCCTGGTAAAAAAATAGTTAAGTCAGAAATAATCACTCACGAGTCGTTAACAATCCGGGCCCGGTAAGGACAAATTAAGATAATGTAAATTTTGGAATGAGAATCATTTTTAAACGGATCGTCACATTTTTTGTAACATCCTGTATATTGGTGTTTTTTTTAAATTGGATGAGTTGTTCCGAAGATTACCCCTTACACACAAACTAACATTTCAAAAACTTTAGCCCCATTATTCATAAACGTCTATCAAACCTATATTAGTTAACTAGCCGCTAAAGTTCGTTTGTCCTTATCTGTCACCAGTGGCGGATTTACACTTTTGCCGCCACTAGGCTATTCAAATTTTGCCGCCCCTATTCACCTCTACTGCAATTCGATACCCTAGTTTTTGCCGCTTTGGTACCAAAGGGCCTATTCCGAACTTCGAAATCCGAACTTCGTAACGTGCCGTCCCTTTCACTATATGAGTGAAAGGGACGGCACGATACGAAGTTCAGATTTCGAAGTTCGGAGTAGGCCCTCAGGTCCCATTTTCAGTGAAAGCGGAACATCGCCCTGGTGTTGTGGGTTTTGGCAGTAAGTGGCTGAATGGGGTGTCAAAAAATCGTCTCGACGATGGCTTCAAAACAGACAAAAAAAATTGAAATCTTGAAATCATTTTTGAAAAATCAGTAATAAGTGAGCAATGCGGTCATCTGTCGCCCGATTTCAGTCAGAAAAAAACATATTTCAAAAATGACTTATTTCCGATACCGAAAAAAAGGCCTAGAAATGACTGCGATATATTTAAAAAAATATTGGAGGTGCCACTGATGGGTTATTCAGAAGATGTACTTTTCTGCTCGACTAAAACTCTTTATCGAAAATCGATAAAATGTGAAAAATGCGGTCATTTTTCGCCCGGTTACGGGCAGAAGAAAAATAAAATTCAAAAATAAAATTGAGACACTGAAAAAATAAAGAATAAACTGGTCAAATGCGTTTCGGATCACGGACAATGAAGGGTTCCGTACCGACACCTACTGGTCCACATTTAAAACCACTTGCTAATACATTGAATAAAAAAAAACCGGCCAAGTGCGTGTCGGATCACACGCGCAGTTGTGCATAGTTGTAGGACATATGTCTGTATAAAGTCTTGTTTTGTGTCTTTTATAGAATAAACCATTTTTCTTTCTTTCTTTCACAATGAAGGGTGTTGGTACGGCAACACCTACTAGTCTACATTTATAACTACTATCCAATACATTGAATCTAAAAAGGTCGTATCTTCCAAAATTAAAAATATTTTTTCGAAATTTCACATCATTTTCACACGACGGCCCAAAAAAAGGAGTGTAATGTTTGCAGGGTTCACGTCTGTATGTATGTGAGATTCTTTGTTACATAGGATGTGACGTCGCAATAAAAACAATATGGCGGACTATTTATCTATATTTTGTGTGTTCTAACCAAAAATTTAAAACATGATTTTACGGCAACGATACTTTAAAATGAAAATCAAAAATTAAAATTTAAAAACATGACTGCAGTGGATAAAAGAACTAAAAAGAAAAAAAAAATTCAAAATAAAGAATTTCCAAACTATGAAGTTTAAAATACCGAAAAAAATTGAGGTGGTGTGCATTAATAAATACTTTCAAAGATTTTTGGTTTGAACAAAATAGGTTTTACGGTTTTTGAGTTTTCACTTAAAAACTGACTTGCCCAAACTAAAGGTCGTAAGTGCCGTGAGTTCCCTATGAAGATACGATTTTTTTTAGGTTCAATGTATTGGATAGTGGTTTTAAATGTGGACTAGTAGGTGTTGGTACGGAACCCTTCATTGTGCGTGGTCTTTCTGAATGATTTGATCCGATACATCAAGCAAGAGCTCAATGATGTTAGTGTCGTAATCTTTGCGGATGACACTAATGCGGTTATCTCTTCAACTAATATTGAAGATCTCAATGTAAAGGTCAACACAGTCTTAAAAGTTATTCAGCATTGGTTTAGTATAAATAGTTTAATTTTAAATACTGAAAAGACGCAAGTTATGTTATTTAAAACCACATCCAAAACAAGGATACCCTGAAGGTCAATGCAGGAAACGCTGATTTGCCAATTGTCCAATCGGTTAAGTTCCTTGTTGTTCGCATAGACTGTGAGCTGAACTGGAAAGAAGAACTTGCTGCTCTGGAAAATAGCATCTGTTCTGCGTGCTACGCACTAAGGACTTTACGTGATGAAGTTACGACAAAACAGCTGGTTGTGGTCTATTATTCACTAATTGAATCACGCTTACGGTATAGCATTAAGTTCTGGGGTCAAAGCTTTGCTTATAATATAAAGAAAGCGTTCGTGATTCAGAAACGTGCTATCAGAACTATGGTGCGTATACCGTCATGGGAGTCGTGCAGGGAACATTTTGTCAGATTGAAATTACTAACTGTTCCGAGTGTCTATATCCTTGTTATACTGACTGATATCGTTAGGCAGCCGGGGAGGTATGAGACCGATGAGGAAAGGGCTTGTAGGCAAAACACTCGACGGAAGGACTTGAAAAAATCAAGATGCCTAAACTAAGAGTTGTTAAACATAGCGTACAATTCCAAGCGGTCAGACTGTACAACAGCTTACCGAATGATCTCAAGTGCATAAATAGTGTTAATGTGTTTATACGTCAACTTAAAGAATACCTCCTGGTGAAGTGTTATTATGACATCAACGAATTTATTAATTATTGAAATGTAGTGTGTTATTATTAGTAGTTTTTGTATCGTGACATATAATTATAATTAAGAATGTAATATATATTGTAATGACTATTGTAATTAATTTTAAAATTTCCGACACAGTGTATATTGTTATGGAATAAATTGATTGATTGATTGATTGGTCCGACACACACTTGGCCGGTTTTTTCTTTTTAGTTCACCTACAATTACTCTTACATACTACTTATAAGGGTTGGTAATGTATGCCTAAAATTACAGACACACTATGAAGATCGTAAAACAAGGCTTCTTTGCTCTAAACACGCCTTCAAAAATTTAAATTAAGTACTGAATTATTTTAAAATTTATCATAATGCGGTATGTAGATTTTTATAGGCATAGGTATTAAAAACTTGGTAGTAGAATGACCATATGGATCCTGTTATAACACTTACTAGGCATCAAAATAATGTTTTAGTCAATTTGAACACTTTGAAGCCTACCTACAACCTACAAGCGTAAGCCAATGTTTGGGTAACTGTGCTCCAGAATGAAAAATGTTTCAAAACTAGCCATTTTACCCCGTTGTCAAATATTCTGCTACATACAAATTTTGCGTATGTACTACAATTACTGTTTTACAGAGTTAAGAACAGACAAAGTACATTTTAAACATATTTTCTATCAAATGGGAATATATTACTTTTGGTTATAACGCTATAAAACCAAATAAACAGTTGGGGCATAGTTATCCAATGGGGAGCAAAGGAACCTCAATTTACGGTACAAAACATATTTAAGTGCTGAAAGATATTACACGTTGATTGAATTGTGTGAGCGGACATAGTAACATTTAGATTTTTTTTGTACGACAAAAAAAAATCGGGGCAAATTTGCCGCCCCCTAAAATCTGCCGCCCTAGGCTCCAGCCTACTCAGCCTATTGGTAAATCCGCCACTGTCTGTCACTTTGACACATGTGCTTGTGAGACAGTGACAACAGACATTTTAGTTAGCAGAGGTTTGTTAAGTTTTATGAATAAGGGGGTTATTCTTTATTATGTAGTTTAGGGCCATCACAAGGCCGTCCCAATGATTCACAACTTCGTTGTTATTTACAAACCGACTGTGCCTTTACCATGAGTTTGCATGACCGTACTCGCTAGCGACTGCGTAAACGATTTAGTATGCCGATTCTTAGTTCTATTGCGTAACCGCCAGAGGCACTGTACTTTTGCCCATACAAATTTTAAGCAGTCGCTAGCGAGTACGGTCATTTAAACTCATGGTAAAGGCACTGGACCTCACCTGTCACCTCCCCCTCACGCGTCAGTCATATAATAATATGGAAACTGTCAAAAAGTGACAACAGACATTTCATTCCTGATCTGATTTCCAGACTTGCGAGGCGATGATAGGCGTGAGTACTTTTTTAGACAGACTGATTTTAAAACCGCATTGGAGCGCTCGCGTGGCCCAGCGGCGCCCGCATACCGCTTAAACAAAAAACATTGATGTCAAAGGCTTATTATAGGGTTGAGGACTATCTAACAGACAGAAATGCATGGCCCAAACCAAATACCTAAATAGCGTAAAGAGTCTAATATTTTCATTGTATCTAGTTGACACATTTCTTGCAGGAAAGCATATCAAACGATTCGACATGTTTTGTTTTCTTGTGTAACTACACATCGTAAATACCTATTGTTATTTATTCCTCGTTTTTCTTTCAATTCTCTTTTATTGTTTACCACTTACATTTACTTAAGTAGGTTAAGTAGTATCATTGTAATAAGCATATTTTGGAGAAAATGACTGACTGTCGAGTTTCTTTCGGCGTTTCTTCTCAGCAGTGGTCTCATGAGAAACGCTAGTAGTTTTTGACTTGTGAAAGTGCCTTTGCGGCCTACTTGCAGAATAAAGATCAGTTATTTCATTTATTTCATTTGGAAGGCACGTTAAGCCGTTGCTCCCGGCTGCTGTCTAGGATAGCAATCGTTAAGCCAAGTTAGAGGCCTTCGGGCGGCTTGAGAACTTGTAACAGTCAAGTTGCCCACTCATTTGACAATCCTAATTTCAATAAGGTTTGGTTTCCCCTCGTGTTGGATGGTCGGATGGCAGTCGCTTCCGTAAATACTAGGTTAAACTAAGGATTAGGTGGCGGACCCCGGGCGTCCTTCAGGATGCAACTGTACTGGAATACTCAAAATAACTTTTTATAGACTAGTGAAGGCGAAAAAGTCGTTTTTGGGAAATTTGTATAAAATTTTACAAAAAAATTCCAAGACACATTACTGAACTTACGAATTCTAAATTTAAGTCTATCGTGAAACAGACACTTATTTCAAAAGGATATTATAAGATAAACGATTATATCATGGGTAGGAATGTTTGGTAGTGATAGCGTCCCGCACAAGTAAATCTAACACAGAAATATTTCGACCTTAATATTAAAAAATATGTATGTATGTTTATATTAGCATTTGAGTTCTGTAGTATTATGATACTGTTATTTTATATACATTGTATATTGTTTTGAAAAAATGACACCTCGCCGAGTTTCTTACGCCGGTTCTTCTCGAGGCAGAGGTTTATTTTATGAACCGGTGGTAGTTTTTTGACATTCATAAGTGCATGTAACATGCCTAAATTGAAGAATAAATTATTTCATTTCATTTCATTTCAATAACGCTAGGAGAATGATGATTGAATTTAAATCCGCGTTAGGCACGTTTACAAGTAGGTATACTTATAATAGTCATAACAGGCTACTTGGCTAATTGTCTTATGGTGCCATTAGAAACAGTAGTAAATATGATCAAATGATCAAACGCTCGACGGGGCGCCTAAGAACAGTCCCACTTCGCATGGTACTTACAGGAAAAACCCACGAGTCATAGGGCCGACTTACTATGACTTACTACCCCTAGAACTGAAAGATGAAACCAGTGACGAAAAATTTAAAAGTCGCCTGAGAAACTTTTTATTGGAAAATCCACTTTAATATATAAATTTGTATTATGACATAACTAGTTACATTTATTGTATTCTATTTTTTATTGACATGTATTTTTTAGATCATTGACGACCCGTAAGGTGATATTTAAAATTATTGACAAATCTTAATTTTGTATTTCATTGACATGTATAGGTAAATATTTATTTTTTATGGTAATTTGAATGTATCTACCTAATTTGTACATGTTTCAAAACTGACGCTCACAATATAGATTCCTCAAAATTGACTATGTGTAATTTTAAGTGACATTGTATATTGTGAAATAAATAAATTTTGTTTTACTTTTTAGGGTTTCGAAGAGTCCAAACGAAGCCCTATTTTCGTCATTTCACGTGTCCTTCAGTCCCTCGTCTGTCACACAGGTTTTACAGTTGAAGCTACAGTCTTCAAACTTTTATAGTATAAGCTTTATGACCCAAATTTTAAGGGGGGAACGAAAAAAATTTTGGCCTACCCCATCGAGTGGGGTTATCGTTTTTTAGAGCTCGTTGAGTAGAAATACTTACTGTCTTTTTTGTTTAGTGGCCCCGTATTATGGTCGCGTGATAACTGATAAACGAGACGATAAAGCATCTGTCACTTTCTATTAGAATTACGATTTGAAACGGGATATTTACCATGTATATTTGTATTTTTGAGTTCCCGATATTTCGGCACTGCATGCATGGTAAATATCCCGTTTCAAATCGTAATTCTAATGTAAATGACCATGTAAGCTTGAAATCTTATATTCTGTCACTTTCTATCGAGTAGACCCCCAATTTTTTTTACAATATTTTGTATCGAAATATTCATCTTAAAATTTGGTGATATGTTTGATATTCTTTTGTTACGGAACTAAATGTGCGAAATCGCACACGCAGTTAGCCGGTTTTACGGTTCCGTACCAAAATAAAAAAAGGAACCCTTATGGTTTCACTTCGCTTGTCGGTCTGTCACATCGCTATTTATCTCAAGAACTACATATCCTATAGATTTTTTACAGTGTTGTTTATGATTATAGTGCGGTGGACCAGACTGGCCAGAATGCAGTGACGTAAGTTTCTCCTAAGATTTTTATGCATCACATTAGTACAGTCAATGTTTTTCTTTTTCATAAAACTCTTTGTAAATTACACCTACTGACTTACTTCACAGGTGCATACTATTAAACCCTGTACTCAGATAGTAAGTAAATTAGTTTCCAAAGTCGGGACACACTTTCTATGATTTTGACAGCTAATATCTCACCAACGGTTGACTTAAATGGACAAGTTTTTTAGAAACCTCCATATCATTTTTAAAGGCCTATTCATCGATACCCCAGACGACTATGTGCGTTGAAAATTTTTTTTCATCCACCGGTTACATGTATGGAGTGCCGCCCCTAATTTAATATTTTTTTATAATTTCACATCACTTTTATGTAGCGGTTCATGGAACACACCTTCCTACCAAATTTCATAATTGTAGTGCTTATACGGACGGACGGACGGACGGATAGACATAATGACGAATCTATAAGGGTTCCGTTTTTGCCATTTTGGCTACGGAACCCTAATAAAAATTATTTTTTAAATAAAAATAACTTAATAAAAATGACTTTCCTTTTTTCGCGATTTTCTCAAAAACCACAAGCATTTGAGGGTTAAAATTTTGTGAAAGTACTTGCTGTGTTTTGTTGTAGTGTTTGGGAGAAGGGTGCTCCGGATACGTAAGTTTACAATTTAAAAATTATAACATAAAGTGATTATAGTATCATACAATGATTATAGTCCAATCTTGGATGGGCTTCTGTGATCTAGGATTTTCTGTGCCCTTACCATGAGTTTGCATGACCGTACTCGCTAGCGACTGCGTAAACGATTTAGTATGCCGATTCTTAGTTCTATTGCGTAACCGCCAGAGGCGCTGTACTTTTGCCCATACAAATTTTTACGCAGTCGCTAGAGAGTACAGTCATGTAAACATGGTAAAGGCACTGTTCGAGTCATCAGACCTCCTCCCACCTGCCATGACTGATGAACTGGGACTATAATTATAATATTATATGATACCATCACCACAGATTATATAATAGTTCTTCGAACAGTCTTGTTAGGACACTGACCTACCGTTTGATGTATATGCCTACTAAATAAGTTTAGTAATAAGTTTTTGACATAAAATCTATTGATAACGACATTATAGCTAACATTAAAATCCAGTTTGTATCTTATAATAATCTATAATATTACGCTGTGTTATATATTTTATTTATTTTTTCTCTTTTTAGTTATAAGTTACTGCTGTGCCCTACTAGGGTCATGTTTTAGCAGATAATTGTAATTTAAGAACTATTGTAAAACTACATGGAAAAGCAAGAAATAAATAAATAAATAAATTTCACAATGGAGTGACCTTGAACGCGGCCGCCCGAGCTGGCCAAACGATGCTAGGGTTGACACTGCTTAGAAATAATTTCATAAATATACTGCTCAAAACAAAATAAGGGCCTCTTATTATGTTGAGCCTAATATGTCCCACTGCTGGGCAAATGTCCCCCCCTCTCTTTCCATTCCTCGTGGTCTTCTGCGATTTCTAACCAGCTTTTTTAAAAGGAGTCCAATTTATCACACCACCGCCGGCGAGGTCCACTGCGTCTCCTGAGTCGTGGGCGTCCACTGGTCTTCTTGACCCACAGCTCATTTGGCATCCGGTAGACGTGACCAGCCCAGCCCCACTTTAACTGGACCGTTTTCCGAGCTTACACATTCTGTTTCATTATTCATTATTGGACATAAACTAATTCATAAGTAGTTAATTAATGATTTCCCGCATCCTTCAGTACCCAACCTTTTCATGCTGGTGATTAAGTCTAATAGAAAAAAAAAATATTTATTAACTGCTAAATTTAAATTTCACGTAACGATCGCAATAATTTTAATGTAGTGGAATGATTTCTATTTTCCTTCTTCAAATGTTCGGTTATTGAGTGTGGTGTAAATTCTGAATCTAATGAATAATTTTAGTAAGTATTCTAATGGAAATCATGGACATAAATTATTAAATAGTCGAAAAGTTCAATAGGTAGGTTCGTAATTGGTTACAACTTTTATTGCTCGAGTGTCAGCACTGTCAGCGTGTGGCAACCAGCCGACTCGCACTCCGCAAAATGTAGGTATGAACTTGGGTTCCCACGGTGCAGATAAGGGAACATACCCAAACTACGTGACCCGTTTAGGGGGGGGAGGGGGGTCGTCAAAGTACCACTCTTGGTCACCGGGGGCAGGGGGGGGTCGGTTTCTTGTCACGTAGCCGGTAGGTAGAATACTTTTGAGAAACATTCTAATTGAAGCGGACTCACGCGCCACGGTTTAACCCCCTCACCCCTCTTTCTTCAGAAACCACCGCCCCCGTTATACATAACGTTTCCGAGTGGATCGACTCTGGAAACGTTTTATTGAAGACATTTAATAATTAATTTAATAAATAGTTCATTGTGTTTCCTGTATTTTGATTTTATTTCTTTCCCCGCAAATGTGATCAAAATCATTGTGAAGGGCGGAAAAAGGAATGGCAGACTCAAGCCAATAAACTTAACAAAATTACATTTATAGGCACTTAATTGTAATCCTTTTTTAACCGCGCTTGGTGCGCAATGTACTGTTTCTTCTTGATATATTTTTTACTAAATACAATTACAATTGAATAGCTACGCCACGCTTGCACTCTCGAAATATGCATTTTTAGGGGCCGTATGAGAAAATACAAAGAAATCCATTATTTTTTCAACTTTCCGCAAATTTTTTTTTATAAAATATACTACGTGAAAACTAGGGGGTGAGGGAGGATCTTGGCATATACTACGCTTGGTCACCTAGGAGGGGGAGGGGGGTAAAAAACGCAAAAAAATTGGTCACGTAGTTTGGGTATGCTCCCTAAGTAGCACTGCCATACATTATATATGGAGTACCCCGCACTTCCACCAAATGTGGTAACTAACGTGGTATATATATTAATACTGGGGTATGCTGCACCAGAGTGTTAGAACCAAATTAAATAAGGTTGTCTATTGTTCTATGTATTACCCAGTATACGAACAAATTAAGGGATTCAAACATCGATATCGCCAGAAGCCTTAAATCATATCATAGTTGTTAAGTTTTAAACAATGGCGATACCGATGACGTGTACACGTAGACAGTAGCGCCGCGGAGCGGTGGCCGATATGGGTAACTAATCCGTTTGCCGCCTTTTCCGCGGTCGCCTTGGCAGATGGGAAATTTAAAAAGTTATGGAGCGCTCTTGAAGTAATTATCGATTGCTAAAACTGTTGTCATAACGTTGTAAATTAATATAATGCAGAACAAGCATACTGATTGTACAAAAATACTATTGAGATAATTCATAATACAGGTATTGTATGGAAACATGGACTTTCATTTAACAATCAGAAGAAAGGGATATGTAGTTCAGTATTAATAAAATACTGAGCTGCAGCGATCCATTCCCACAAAGAGTGAGTAGGTATACCTATGACTAGCAGAAAAGGTGAGATTTTTTTTCTGTAAAATATTTATTGTTCCAACTACGGCGAACTTTGAACTAAAGAAATATTAACAACTGGTGTGATAAATAATCGTGAGAGGACATTATTATGTTAGAATGTGTTGAAATGTATTTCTAATAAGCACCGTGCCGAACTGGAGAACTACTTTTCACATTCTTTTGCTTCCTACTAATTGGATTAATATATATGGTCATATTGGTCATAGATCAAGATATGAATAAGCTGATAGTACAAATTAATTAAATTATTAATTAATCTGTTGATGATTTTTCACGTGTTTTTACATTTTAAACAAGCAAACTTTTGGACACCGTCTAAATAAAAGTATAAATGTTAACATGATAACATTTATAACTATTAACATGATAACATTTATAAATAGGTACATGGGAATGTATTATAACATACATTTTAAATGCAACACAGCGTTATTGACATTTTGTATATTATGTATGCTAGCAGTCGTCTTATTCGAAGCGCACTTCGTAGTAAGTTATCAAAAACTGGCAGACCCAAATGGTTCAGAGTTTGTTGTATGAAATAAACTTCATAGTTTGCGGATTTGGTTTATTCATACTCATTATTTGGAATTACACACTTTAACTTCCTGGTCAAATTAAATGTTAATATATGGATAATGAAGGTGTGCAATGTTATCAACCAATATTACGGTTGAACTCTTTGAACTCGGTAAATTCAAACCGAATGTATCTAAGTAAGCCCAAGGTACAAACAGACATTAAAGATGATCAGATGAGAGTCCCACTGCTAACTGCAGGTTTGGTGTGGTTGTCTGACCAGTAGTGACGTCACATTGGGTTATAATGAAATGTACGCCGCGTTACGTTTATTCTTTAAGTACAGACGCGTTTCTTTCTATAATTACAAGCTTTTATTTAACTTGTAATGTTTGTTAAAGACAAATCTTGCAAGTTAGATCCACCAACTTACTGCAATAAATAAATACTTAACAGGACAATTGAGGGCAATATACTTATGGTATCATCAAGCTCGTTCGGTGATAGAAAAGGAAAAATGGCACTGGCCATAGCATTTCCTAAACTATATACAATGTAAAACCGAAGTGTAGGGTCTTTTGGAATCAAAATCCTGTACTGCCTAGGCTCATGATTATTGGTTCATTATTGTCGTGTTTGGGGCGCGTGTTGAGGTGGTATTGTTAGGTTTGCTGAACAGCTCAGCCAGCGCAAGTTTTATATGTTGAAACTTACTTTCCTTGCATTCAGCTGTGTTTTAAACTGCTTAAGCGGTAGAGCATTGCATAAGCTAGAAGATATAGTATTATTGGGGTGGCCAGTAAGGCTCAGTATATTAACAACACTAATTTAACGAGCTTAGACATATTATAAAGTTTGGAATGAGCTAGTAATTAATGACTGCAATACAAAAGTACAGATGAGTTGAAAAGGATTTGGTTAAGTTGGTGATATTTGAACCATTGGTGTTACTTTATTGACGTTCATATAACTAAATTGATGAATAAAGCTTTGACTTCAATGTAATGATTTTTCGAGTATTTGACAAGAGGTAATGTATTGTTGCGTGTACATATACTCGGTGCCTGTGTATTTTATTGCAGTGATGAAAGAGGTAGAAAATCATGGAACGACGTTGCACGAGTACTCAACTCGGGCCAAAGGTACTCGAGCAGTCTGTGGGCCAGTGTCAACCCGTGCAGTCACCAGGCCAGATAGCAGGCCAGTCATCACTTACACCGTCGTCGATCCTGCGGCGGTGGCGCTCGTCCAGTCAACGGGCCGGTAACAGCTCGTGCAGTTGCATCGCCTGCGCTGCTGTCGGCCCAAGGAGCGCTCGAGCAGTCCGCGAGCTTGTTACATCTTGAGCAGTCACGTTGTGCGAGGCAAAACACCGTGGGCTAGTACAGTGCCAGGCATCGTGCATCGTAGGTAAACGGATGTCTGATACTACTAAAGACGGTGAGTCCATTACATTTGATAACCGGACTGTATGTGACGAAAATTGTAGTTTCTATTAGTAAAGGTGCTCGCTGTAGTTTACAAAATAAAATTTATGGACAATTGATATCAAGATTAGTTCAGTATCAAAATATGTAATTGAATGGTAATGACGTTTTACAAGGTATTACAATACATTTTGAAATTACGTTCACAGATGTATTAATCTGCAAGGATGCAAGAATCTGATGGTGACTGACTAAATTAATTATTAAAGTAATTACGTCATATCAGTTTTATTTATAGTCTTCTCCTCGTTGATGTCGATGATGACGAGCAATTATGGTTCCCCCACATTGTAGGCTCTGATATGGCTGGCTAAGCCAAACATGATCTTGAATTACTCTGTTGAATGATTGCGACAGTACTTAGATTTGGCCAGACGTGCTATACTTGTACACTTGTTTCTTGTATGAGGTTGTAATTTCGGTGTAAGGTTATTACCTACTCTCTTGTGCACTTATCAATGAGAAGAGGCTTGCGTCCAGCAGTGGGTCGTATTAGGCTGATGATGATTACAAAGTACATGAATGTCGTTTTGTGTAATTACTTAAACGAAAGTCGTGTCAAGTCAAGTTAATAAGACTCGGATGGGAAAAAATAGGTGGAAATGATATTGACTCGCAATGGTCCTGTGCTGGATGGTAGCGCGGAGTGTCAAGACGCGTATCGGTTCGCGCCGAAAATATTATAAACCGATGAGCGTTTTGCGTTATATGGGCCCTTAACTGTTTTGTTTTGAATTAGTACAAAACCGGTTCAGTTTAAATATCGCTCGATTCTTTATTGAAGGTTTACACACATGGTACACGGGCCGTTAAATAAAATCACTATTTGTATCTTAGAAGCCGGTGTTTCTATTTTTTTTTTGTGGGGTTGTATGTTTTGTGGTTGCGTATTTTAGAAATAAAGACATATTTGTTAACAAATGTGCATGTTTTCGAAATATACATTGATGGAATGTGTCACGATAGTTTGCTGGGTAAAGTGACACTTACAAGCTCTTAGATATTATAAGAGCTGCGTATATACATTCTATAGCATTTGCTATAAACATTACCTAAATTCAAATATTTTTGCGTCTCAGAGAAACCAGAGTAGCAAACAAATAATAATGCGAGCGAGATGCTCATATACAAATTTGCATAAGGCTGACATATCATTTGTTGTCTTTGACATTGTTTGACTTCTTCTTATTTGCCGCAAACTATTTGATGTGACTTTGAATCAGACAAACGATTACCAGTCGGTGTTAAGGTGAGTCGACAGCCATTATGAACATTGGTTCTCAATATTTGCTGCATATGTAAGAGTTTTTTCGCCTCTCTTGGCGGCACGCGTGTGTCTTCGTTAAGATTCAAATATAAGTGAGGAAACTCTTCTAAAATTCAATATTCAAAACGCTTCAATAACAGTTTATATGAGTATGTCGTCGTTTGCTATCCGACATATAAATGCTGGTGGACAGTGTGGACAGAGACCTTACTGTGAGGCTAGTACGATTAATAAGAGTTTATATGAGTATGTCGGCGTTTGCTATCCGACATAAATGCTGGTGGACAGTGTGGACAGAGACCTTACTGTGAGGCTAGTACAACTAATAAGAGTTTATATGAGTATGTCGTCGTTTGCTATCCGACATATAAATGCTGGTGGACAGTGTGGACAGAGACCTTACTGTGAGGCTAGTACAACTAATAAGAGTTTATATGAGTATGTCGTCGTTTGCTATCCGACATAAATGCTGGTGGACAGTGTGGACAGAGACCTTACTGTGAGGCTAGTACAATTTATATGATATTGTCGCATAAGATTTATTTGATCTTAGTGATTATTTGCTGTTGAGAGGGCCTGCCTTCAAGGGTTTAAGTGTACAGTCAGTGCTTCAGATGTTCTACTTTGGTTTTTAATCGCTATGTTATCTATAGCCATAATGAGGTAGATTTAGAGTGAGTTAATATGTACCACCTCAGTCTTGGTATCATTTAAGTGGTTACCATGAGAACTCTTGTGTCTTTTAATCCACTGCAGGGTGGCTGTAACTGTTTGGTACGGTCCATAGCCTTTGCCAGGAGATAAAAAAAAAAAAACAAAATGTAGAGAGACATTGTAAGGCTTGTTGAATTGATCAGCTATCAGAAAGTACCTATGCGTAATAGGGTATTCTTCTCGAGGCAATTAATTGTATGGCATTACTATTTTAAATTGCAATAGTTGTTGTGCTGTGGGCACCAGACGGTGTCGAATATGTGTGTTTCGGTATCTAAGTACTCCATCGAATCTGTGTTCGACCTTTAGTTGAGCCTTTGTCAGGAGACTGAAAAAAAAAATGTGAAGAGAGACATTGTAAGGCTTGTTGAATTGATCAGCTATCAGAAAGTACCTATGCGTAATACGGTATTCTTTTCAAGGCAAATGTTAAGCATTACTGTGTTAAATTGCACTAGTTGTTGTGCTGTGGGCACCAGTTGGTGTCAAATATGTGTGTTTCAGTATCCAAGTACTCCCTCAAATCTGTGTTCGACCTTTAGTTGAAACCGTCTGGTTCTTGTCTCATGAACAAACTTTTCGTTTGTTTTATTTATGTATGCTTTAGGAATACAACGTACATATACATGTACCTTTTGTTGTTAACATGTGGTTTTGACTCCTAGTTGATTATATAATGCCGGGAAATAATTCTAGTTCTTTCGTCTTTAAGAGGTTCTACACCTGCAGCCTCGTGAAGGATTTCGGGATGCTTATATTGGGTGATCTCTAGAGATCTGGTTGATTGAGTGTACTCAGATAGACAAACTGTTTCTAAACATTAGCATTACAAAAGGTTGTAAATATCGGTTTGATTGAAGATACCCAGACTTCAGTTGGACAATAACAACATGTAATCAATGTCGAGTTTCATAAAATAGACAGACAAAGATTAGAGATTTTAAACATTAGTTTGACAAGTTGTAGCCTGATTTCGGTTTGATTGAGTTTACTCCGACTTCAGATGGATGTAGTATAGTCAGAGATAATAAATATCGATATAGCGTACTCAGATGCTGTAACGACGTAGCGACTCAGTTCACCCAGGTCAGCTTGATAAATTATAGTAAGGTTGTTGGATTTATAAAATGCAAAAGACAGTCACTATTGCAAGCAGAGATGGGCGCTTGACTAGACAGATGTTCTAGTCTAGCTAAACAAGACTGATGCGATGGTGTTATGTAGATGTTACTGTTGCTCGCAGAGGTGGAGCTTGACTAGACAGACGGGGCTAGTCTAGCTGAACGAGGCTGATGTGATTATATTATACTGGTGTTAGTGACTGTTGCACGCAGAGATCGGGGCTTGACTAGACAGACGGGGCTAGTCTAGCTGAACGAGACTGATGTGATTATATTATGCTGATGATACTCGTAGTTACTGTTGCACGCAGAGATGGGGGCTTGACTAGACAGACGGGGCTAGTCTAGCTGAACAAGACTGATGCAACTGTGTTATATAGATGTTAGTTATTGTTGCACGCAGAGATGGGAGCTTGACTAGACAGACGGGGCTAGTCTAGCTGAACAAGACTGATGCAACTGTGTTATATAGATGTTAGTTACTGTTGCACGCAGAGATGGGAGCTTGACTAGACAGACGGGGCTAGTCTAGCTGAACAAGACTGATGCAAATGTATTATGTAGAAGTTAGATACTGTTGCACGTAGAGATAGGTAGCTTGAAGATCTAGACGTGTTGTGATGTAAATACTTACTGTAGCATGTAATGAAAAGTTTAAATGAAAGCTTGATGGGGTATCAGATTTGCCCAAATTCGAAATGAACAAGACTGACGCAATTTTATACAGCAGTTAGCTGTAAATTGATAGCACGCAAAGAAGGGTGCTGCAGTCGTTTCAAGTTGTGATGGCACCTGGCTAGTTACATTAAGTACTACTGGGTCAGACAGGAGCCATAACTAAAATAATACAGATTACGCATAAAGTATTATAAAAGGCATGGAGGTTGGGATAAAGCATTTTAAGATTCATTGTGCATAACGATTGACAAAATGGCAAATCGAGCAAGATTGACTCATCATATTGTTGGCTGTTTTAGCAAAACAGTTGTTAATTAAACTTGTTTTAACTTTTGTTCAGTTGCTGCGCGCGCCGGGAATCCGCGCCTTCCTAGCAGAGAGGGGTAGCACAAGTTTGCTTCAGGATGCAACCGCACGGCTTGCACGACCAGCTGCCACACCACTGCCCATTCATCTCACTCAATTTAGTGCCGACGGTTTCGTTCACCTGATCTGAATTTGATCCTTGTTGTTAGAGCATAAACGTTTGGCAGCTATTTAAGCTGCAAGATATTGTGATTCCACTTAGAGCGTCGATGGAACATGTGTTAGTTCGGTATATTGTTTAAACTTCGATCTTTAAGTATGTGAATTTGATAACCTTTATCACGACTCATTATGTGTCCAAGTAGAACAAATTCTTATTGTACTGTATCGGTTGCCATAAAAACATGTCAATATTGTTGATATCGATGATAATGTCACAAGTAGAATCAGCACATATCAATCATAAATAGCTAGTTCTCTGTAGTGGTTTGGTGATGGTGTATTTGGTAATATAATTTGAGAATACGCGAGGACGTGTATTATGGACGGATGGCCGAATGTTAGAACCAAATTAAATAAGGTTGTCTATTGTTCTATGTATTACCCAGTATACGAACAAATTAAGGGATTCAAACATCGATATCGCCAGAAGCCTTAAATCATATCATAGTTGTTAAGTTTTAAACAATGGCGATACCGATGACGTGTACACGTAGACAGTAGCGCCGCGGAGCGGTGGCCGATATGGGTAACTAATCCGTTTGCCGCCTTTTCCGCGGTCGCCTTGGCAGATGGGAAATTTAAAAAGTTATGGAGCGCTCTTGAAGTAATTATCGATTGCTAAAACTGTTGTCATAACGTTGTAAATTAATATAATGCAGAACAAGCATACTGATTGTACAAAAATACTATTGAGATAATTCATAATACAGGTATTGTATGGAAACATGGACTTTCATTTAACAAGAGGTACGGGTTTAGAGGTACTGGGAGGAGATCGTAGCTAAAATATAACACGAAGCACATATGAAACTAGTGTATCTTACTGTTACTGAAATATGCTTACAATAAACTCTTAAATGATTTACAGAACATGTGATTCCGATGGTATTGTGAAGACAAATCCCTGGAAAACCAATTGTTTCCAGAAGAATGCCAGGTTGACGTATTCTCGAATCATAGTTTAAATTCAATTTGTATACGTTATGATTCTGGACCTACACGGCCAGCCTCATGCCGTAACAACCTCTACAGTACTCATATCATTAGCCCTTAACTGATTTCAAGAAAGACGACTTTCGATTTTTCAATTTTCCGTGACAAAATTATTATATTAATTTGTAAGCCACGCGGAATCATCGTGGAATAGTAAAACATTTGTCATGTTTCAGTGTGAATTTGAAAATTGCACCTCCAAAGTAAGTTCCTATACTGTATACATTAAAAGTATAATAATATCACAGGTGGCGCTGATCTATCCCATCATCGAGTTCCTACATCGCGCTATAGAGATTTTCCTTGATTTGAAATATTTTGAATTAAATGCCATGTATTCTTTGCAATCTTTGCCACCGTTCATTAGCAAACGGTATCAGATGCACTCTCAGGCTCGGTTTTATAAAGATCCGCTAGACCTTATGTCGGTTTGTTATGTCAAAAAATGTACTGAGTTACTGAAATTTGATCTGACATTTGGTCTAACGGATCTTTATAAAACCCGGCCTTAGTATAACGTTTTGAGTGCAATGTTTGTTTTCATGTACCAATGAACTACTCAGGATAAAGTCCTGTCACTGAATCGCGCGTTTCATTAGTTAAATCATTTTTTTGTTGCCGAGATAACCTGCGAAGCAAGTAGGTTAGGTATTACCTAGCCGCGATTAGAATAGTATAGATGAGTTTTTTCATATATGTATTTACGTCAAAGTGTATATGAAATGACAGCTATTCCGAGTGTAAACTAATTCCAGTCTTGTAATATATGTAAACAATCTCCAATGTGTTTAACTAATTTAAAACTAAAGATGTTGTTATCGTTACTAAAAATTAAAAAATATAACATTTTAGTTAGTTATTGGTACTCAAAAACATATTTGGAACAATTATGTATAAAAAATTAAATAATACTAAACTAACCCGATAAAAATAATTAAAATAATCAAAAAAGGTCCCCCTGAGTGGCTACTCCGAAGTTCGAAATCCGAACTTCGTGTCGTGCCATCCCTTTCACTCATATAGTGTATAACACGAGAGTGAGAGAGCATGATACGAAGTTCGCATTTCTAACTTCGGAGTAGTCACTCTGGTCAGATCACTGGGGAAGGGTTCCCATAAGACTTAACTGCGTTTCCACTTTGGGTGGCTGTCTGTCCTAGCTATAAGGTGACCATAGGTACCTTAATAATATTCTATGACGACCTCTCGTTACTACCCAACCAGCGGTTTTAGATCCATCAGTGCTTTTACCATGAGTTTACCTGACCGTTATCGCTAGCGGCTGCGTAATAAATTGTATGGGAATAAGTACAGCGCCACTCAAGCAGTTTCTAGCCCCATCGACCGTCAGTCCTGCGAGCAATGTGCCCTGCCCACTGCCACTTAAGTCTCGCAATCCACGCACCGGAAGACGAGCTGTCGGTAGGCCTCCGACAAGGTGGAGTGATGACCTGGTGAAGGTCGCGGGAATCCGGTGGAAACGAACGGCACAGGACCGGTCTAAATGGCGAGCCTTGGGGGAGGCCTATGTTCAGCAGTGGACGTCTTTCGGCTGAAATGATGATGATGTGATGATGAAGTACAGCGCCTCTGGCGGTTACGCAATAGAACTAAGAATCGGCATACTCTTACTCCTTGTTTAATCTTGAGACCTTATACATCTCTAACTTTACTGATGTTGTAATATTTGCAATAGATAACTTTGCAAGTTTATCTTCACTGTATGACATTAATTTTGTTATAATTGTAAACTCGAAATTATTATTCCTTCTTGAACTGTAAATTAATATTTCGACATATAAAAGTGCCCTTGTGGCCTATTTGCAGAATAAATGTTTGATTTTTTTTTTGTTTACGGAGTCGCTAGCGAGTACGGTCATGCAAACTCATGGTAAAGGCACAGGTATAGCCATGGATGACCGCAAGAGGCCTGGTGGCATGACCCTCATTCGGACGGCTCCTGGTACCTATGTTATTAGGTATTCTATTACGCATTTATTATACGAAATGTTAATGTTTTTGATAGTATTTCATGTTTACAGTGCGCGGGAACGTGTGACAGCATGGTATGCGTGTACAAATTAATTATATGTATATCTATTTCCTACCTAAAGAACTGACTATATTGCATAGCATCCGATATAAATATATTTTTTATTGGATATTGTACATTTTTTGCCCCGTGAATATATAATGGTTATTTTTAATACTCGTATCGTATACTTTAGTGCAATGGAACAAATTGTTTGTCTCAGGTAAGGCAACTTGGTAATTTTATAAACTAGGGTCGGTAGGTGGGTTTACGGCCTGTTAATTTGATGCGCCAGTTTGCGGCCACTTGGATGAGTTGATGAACTGAAAGGACATTTTCCTGCTTTTTTAATACATTCCCATTCAATGGCTACTAATTAAAACGCATACGTCTCACTATTTATTTGTAAATATCTTTAATTGAAAAAACTTCGTTCTTCAGAAGGCCGTAAACCGATGCAGGCCGCGTAACTGGCCTAGCGACCCTAGTTCGAATTGATCTCGAATGGAGAATGTCCGTAATATTTTGCTGAATTGATTGTTTAAAATTTTTAAGTAAATTTAGTATAGTCGAGGTCAGAAAAACTATTAATAATAAGCTAACCTAATATTAAAATACTAGATGAAAACACGAGTTCGCTCGGGTAAAATAAATACGGTAAAACGGGATAAGACTGGATAGCTAAGGACTACAGGCTATAAAATAATAATATGAAATCATTGGTATAAGAAATATGCCTTTTTATCTTGTATAATCTTTAATTGAGATCGCACCCCGCCACCGTATACTATATAGGGCAAACCTTGGCTATTCGGTGATAGTTTTTATCGTCTTATAGCTGAGAAACATTAAATAAAATAACAAACGGGGAACTTTCCCTATTATAATGACTGCAAGTGGCGCAAATTTAAAAACAGTACAAGCTACAAAAATATCAACTAATGACTACATATCACCGAATAGCTAAGGTTTGCCCTACGATATTGACCCATAAGGTAAATCCTAATCCTAATCCTAATATCCTAATCATATTATAAACGTGAAAGTTTGTGCGGATGGATGTACGTTCCGCTTAATCTCAAAAACTACTGAACGGATCTCTATGAAACTTTCCAGTATTATAGCTTAGACATCAGAATAGGACATAGGCTACCTTTTATCTGCGGGTAACACCGCAGGGCGCTGCTAGTAATATTATAAACGTGAAAGTTTGTGCGGATGGATGTACGTTCCGCTTAATCTCAAAAACTACTGAACGGATCTCTATGAAACTTTCCAGTATTATAGCTTAGACATCAGAATAGGACATAGGCTACCTTTTATCTGCGGGTAACACCGCAGGGCGCTGCTAGTAATATTATAAACGTGAATGTTTGTGCGGATGGATGTACGTTCCGCTTAATCTCAAAAGCTACTGAACGGATCTCTATGAAACTTTCCTGTATTGTAGCTTAGACAACAGAATAGGACATAGGCTACCTTTTATCCGCGGGTAACACCGCAGGGCGCTGCTAGTAATATAAACGTGAAAGTTTGTGCGGATGGATGTACGTTCCGCTTAATCTCAAAAGCTACTGAACGGATCTCTATGAAATTTTCCAGTATTGTAGCTTAGACATCAGAATAGGGCATAGGCTACCTTTTATCCACTTGTAACACCGCAGGGCGCTGCTAGTGAGCAATAACGCATCCTCTATATAATGCCGGACGCAAAAGCGTATACAATTTCCGAACACGCCTGTCACTGTCAACCATGAAATTTAATAGGTATTGCCACCCTTTTGTCATCAAATTAACACCATGCAAAGTACGCGACAATCCGAATTTTGCAGATCCATGTTGTTAACGCGAAACCGTTATTTTTATACGTTCTTCAATTTGAGACGTGATTGACGAGACAATGTTGTTATAATTCAGTGCGAAGGAAGTAACTGCTTGACCGAGGTAAGGAGATAATTGACTTATCCAGGATATATAAAACAAGGTGAGTTATATACAGCGTGTCCGGCCGGTGGCAGATGTAGGTGTTTGAGTAATATAAAAGACGATTGCTCACTGCACTAAAAGTAACAATTAGAGGCATAGTATTAGAAGGGAGCGAAACAAAAATAGATTTAAAAGAGCCTTGTTCCAATACAACCTCAACAGTATTTAAATACCTTATACACTTTTACACACTTTTTTTAGCTGCTTATACACTTTTTGCCAAAAAACCTTATATGGATGTTCTTTTTATTCATTAAGAGTAGATTAAGATAGTTAACTAACTTAAGATTATCTATATACTCGTACCTAATGTGGAATCCATGAGTCTATACTCATAGATTCCACAGTCAAACTGTGCACGGAGTTTTGCGGGACGTATTTATTTTTAAGTCATGTGAATTGCTTTACTGAATAATTAAAATAAATAATGAAAATGGTCCCCAATAGCTTTTGTTCGTTTGGATAGCGTAGAAATGAAAAATGGACTTAGTTTTTACGGTTTCATACCTGGAGGGTCAAACGGAAGTCTATTAGGTACTGTCACTCACGTGTCGATACGAAATCGATTTAAAAATATTCGTACTTGACCACCACAGCTGGGTCAGCTGGCACTGGCAGCCATTTTGACACAAAATGTTAACCGTATTTCAAGAAAGCGACATCGATCAATTTGGCAATCTGATAATACAATACAAAAAACAAATACAATACAATTAAGTTATTCATAAAAAAAACAACTTACGGAATAATTGAAACCAGAGTAGATATCAAATAAAAATACCACCTATATACCGATCGAGGTGGTCTGGCCGTATATAAATTTGAATAAAAGGCAAAGAGTGGAAATGCTGAATTGTTAGAAAAGTGAGAGTGACAATTTGTATGGCTTCAAAGCTTGACAAGATGCTTATATTGTAAAAAATTGAAAAGTACCTCCAACCGCTTGGCTGTAATAACCTGTGTGACAGACGACTGACGACAAACGGATGCGCGAGTGACAGCAATAAGCTTAGAGTATAATTATTTCTAAAGAGATCCTATACGCGGGCCACCAAGAGTGACGGAAAAGGTCTTATGCAGAGAAATTGAGAATTGGTTTAAAATAGGTGCCGGTTTACCATAAATTACTTCCTTAACTTGGGCGGGTAATCGCTTGTGTGACGTATTTGGGCACAACTGTCATATAAAATAAGTTGTGGTCGACCAAAAAAGTGAAACACTGACAGGGACAACAAATGATATGTAACTCTCTGTCGCTCTTATACAAAAATGTATATGACTGTCTCGCTCGGTTGTGGTATTATTATTTGCGTGTCGCGTCTGGTAAGTCGGTGGCAATAAGGTTCCGTTTGGACACTTCGGGTACGGAACGACAGATATGTGAGACATGTCACTGTATGTGTCGTGATGTGTCGTAGGACTCATATCATGACTCGCCGCGGGAGTATACTTATACATACATTAATAAAAAATAAGAAAAACGACTTATCATTTTCTACGGATTGGTTTTATATTTTTTTATATTTCAGTGCTTTGGAATGAATTGTACTTCAGAGGTACGATAGATACACCAACAATAAGCTAACTTTTGTTTTCCAGTTTTCTGTGTTTGTTGTTTTTGTAGTGCTTATTCTCTTTTCTGCTAGAAACTTTTCGACTGTATTACTTGTGTGTGTGTGTGTGTGGGTGTGTTTGTGTGTGTGTGTGTGTGTGTGTGTGGTTGTGTGTGTGCGTGCGTGCGTGCGTGAATGCTTGCGGCCTACTCACAATAAATACCTTTAATTTACAAAATTTACATTTGATTTCCAGTGTTCTAGCAGTGACTATTGCCTTGTCAAGGTAAATAAATAAATTATGTAATAATGTATGAAAACGACATTATTTATGCGCCACGCAGAGGTTGGCTTGAAAAGATCGCGCTTTAGCGATAATACCGCCGGTTTATAATCTATAGTTTAAGTTTGTAGTTTTATATGTTGAGTATGATAAATTGACATTCGTATTTTTTTATCGCAGTGTCACGGAGAAAAATGTACATCCGAGGTAGAGTAATTTAGAAGATGACTTTTCTTAGGGTTCCGTACCCGAAGGGTCTAAACGGAACCCTATTGCTGTCGCTCACGCCCGTTTGGTCCCACAGGTTTCACAGACTAACGGCTGGAAGTTACAGTGTTCAAATTTTCACAGTATAAGCACCAAGTTGACCCAAAAAAATTTAATGTTTGTACGGGGGACTCCTACAAGTAAATGAGAGCGCAAAAAAAATATTTAGACCTACCCCTATCTACCAGAAGACTTATGGTTCATTAACGGCACTAACGTCTCAAATCATATTGAGAATCGTCAGTTACGATGCGCCATCCCATACCCAAATTTAGAATGAAGGAAAAATTGAAACAGTGCCGGGAGGCCGCAGGTTCGAATCCTGCTCGGTGCCTAAATTTTTCAATTTTTCCTTCATTCTATATTCTAGTCAACATTAAACATGTTTCATTAATTTCAGGCAGTACTTCCAAGTATAGGTATGATGGGGGTCGCGGGAATTAAGCGAGGAAAGGTAGGCACAAATGGTAGTCTGGCTAATGAAAGCTGAGACTGAGATTTATTTAAAACTTTTTAAATGGCAACTATAATAATAATATCCACGTCAAATGTCACTCAATGAGGGCTATCGCGTATGAATTCGCCGCTAGAGGCGCTAGTGTAGCGTGAGCTCTCCGAAATGTCAAATGTCACTCTTTGTGGTTGCGCTACGCGGGTTAATATCTAATTGGAACAATATGGTGACTATTTTGCAGTACCTGAGCTTGATTATGGCAAATATGAGTTAAGGGCTAATGACTGTCAGTGCTTTGAGACAGTTTTGTCATTCGGAAACTTATTTCCTCCTTTTTTCCGAACATAAAGGGACCGCGCTACAATGCGGTATGTTCGATATTTTTACGGTACGGTTTTAAAGGTATTGAATATGATTTAAATGTAAACTTAAATGTCCATAATAATCAATAACAATTTTTAACAGCTGAACCTTACTCGACAGTGGCGCCAACTGGTGAGTACAAAAACGATAGCCCCCATTGCCGTGTCAATGGAGACAAATATTTCTTGAATCTTTACGGGTCAGAAACAGGATACAGTAAATCGTATCGTAGTACATTATTCCACTTGAATATTGCTACTTACATGACGGGCTCGTAATATTTAAATATCACGAATCTTCTTTTTGGTAATGTTATCACATAGGTATACACATCTCTGAGGATATTTATTTATTAGATTTTATTATTTTCATGTTGACGTGTTATAGATATAGCTCAAAATATTTTATTATGATTAGTGTACCTACTTTATTACCTTTTATCTTGACACTTAGAGACCTTATACATCTCTAACAAATCCCGATTGTTATTAGTTTCTTAGTCCTATTTTTGACATGTAACACTACATTTAATTAATGATACTTTGATTATTGTATTATTTTTATTTGATGTACCTAGATAGATTTTGACTTGTAAAAGTGCCCTTGGGGCCTATTTGCAGAATAAATGTTTTGATTTTGATTTTGATTTTTTGATAGTAAGTATCATTATTGTTTTGTCACATTATATAGTGTTGTATCACGTAGATTTTTTTAAATTTAGCGCTATTTACTTTTCTAGTGTCAACTTACATTAGCGAGACTCTAGGTATAAAAGAAAGGTATGAACAGAAACAATATGAATGAAGTGATGACGCGTGGCAGAGATTTAAGAAGAAAAAGTCTCATAATGGGAAAACGGCAAGAGAAGATACAGACATCGGTGGAAAACATAAAAAAAAGTTTATTATAGTGTATTGCAGCGGCCGGTAACAGGCGGCACGCAAAGCCCTTACTTGCGGCCCGCGAGCCTCCTTGTTGGCAATTGACAATGTGGTTGGTACTTTTTGTCTGATAGAGTCACAAGTTACATATTAACACATGTGACCCTCGACAATTTTGTTAGTCACTATGTGGCCCTTGGCTGCTAAAAGGTTGCCGACTCCTGTGTCTTTACCATGAGTTTGCATGACCGTACTCGGTAGTGACAGCGTAAAAAATTGTATGGGCAAAAGTACAGCGCCTCTGGCGGATACGCAATAGAACTAAGAATCGGCATACTAAATCGTTCTATTAGCGAGTACGGTCATACAAACTCATGGTAAAGGCACTGGTGTATTGTATCGTAAGGGAATAAAAACTATTGCAAGTACAGTCAAGGTATCACTCCCGTGCCTTTACCATGGGTTTGCATGACCGTACTCGCTAGCGACTGCGTAAACGATTTAGTATGCCGATTCTTAGTTCTATTGCGTAACCGCCAGAGGCGCTGTACTTTTGCCCATACAAATTTTTACGCAGTCGCTAGCGAGTACGGTCATGTCTCATGGTAAAGACACAGGACACTGTGTAAATAGTAGAGTCCAAAAGTGGCAATGGCCTTAAGGCCAAAGGCCCAAAACCTATACATCCAGCCAGTAATTTGATGTACAACTAAATTCAAACTTTAGAATCACCTATTGAAATGAAATGAAATTATTTATTCTTCAATTTAAGCATATTATATCTAATGAATGTCAAAAAAACGACTGGTTCATAAAAACCATAATTCATATATTAAATGGGCCGTTCTACTTTTTCATGTACATAATTTTCAGTCATTTTTTTAAATGCAGATTTTGAAATACTTGGACCTCATTTCATATTTTTGTGTTGTTATTTAGAGAGGTTTAATTGCAGTATCACTTTCGACAGTTTGTTAATTAACGAACCACAGCTAATATCCATAAATCAAGTAACTTAGTGGTCCTTGGATGTCTCATTTGTATGAAAAAATGGTTTTTACCACTGTGTTACCCACCTTTTACAGCAATATGTTAATATTTAAGTATTTTCACCTATAAATTCCTTTTATTAGGTTCAGGTACTATTTCGAAATCCTATTTGTATACACTAATTCGATACATATCATAGATATTTTTTTGTAATTTATTTATTTATTGTTAACCATTATCAGCACTAACAGCTAAACCTTACGTGCTAATTGGTATTCTATTTTAATAACATACGTATTGTAGGTATATAATTATTCATACATAAATCTGATAGACATTAATTACGTTAGTCAAGGCCGTACAAAAACAATAGAAATAGTATTTATTTCGTATGTCAGCATTGGATAATACATTACATAAAACTTAAAATAAACCTTACGTGCTAATTGGTATTATATTTTAATAACATGTGTATTGTATATAATTATTAATAAATAAATCTGATAGTCATTAATTACATTAGTCAAAGCAGTCCAAAAACAATACAAATAGTAATAGATAACTGGTCATGAAAAAGTAGAATGACCCAATTAATACCATACTTCATATCAAAGACGTGTGTGTGTGTGTGTGTGTGTGTGTGCAGACACGTTACGTACATGTGTGTTACAGTCAGAGAAACAGACACGGTCACAGATCTATTACAAAGGGATCACAACACGACCTTACAACCTGACGACGAAATCGCCAAGAGAAATAATCAAGGAGGCGCTGCAGCCTTTGAACTTGCTTAAAAAGGTGAGTGAGGGTTCTTGATTACGAAATACAATTACAGGCCATATTTAAAAACCGGTTATGATTTTGCTTATTTATTTTTCTACTCGTCGACTTCAATGTTTGAATTACGATATAGTAAACAAAACTAAAATCACATACATTTCTCTATTGGTTCCCTTCAAATGAACTCTTATGAAATAGACCAATCACTTGTCGCCTTTTACTGTACTCTTATGAAATTCGCCAATCACGTGTCACCATTACAGTACTCTTATGAAATTGACAAATCACGTGACGCCGCTGACGTAGAACAAAAGACCAACGAGCGCCCGACCCATGTGCCTAATGTTCATTGCCGCAGGACTAGTTTGTTTGATAGTTTCGGTTTGTTTAATTAATTTCCGTTGACTCGTAGAAAAAGTAGTGTATGCAATACTTATATAATTAGCTTTTTAAGTCTCGAACCTTAATTAGACCACTCGGCAAGCCTCGTGGTCTAAACGCAGTTCTCGACTAATAAAGCATACATTATATAACGATTGCATAAACTACTATTATTTATACTGCAACAGCTGCTAAAACATGATATAGTCTTAAGTAGTGATGTAAATCCAATTGAGCTAGGCGCCCTAGCTCCCAATGATGTTCGATTTGTAACTCTCCGTTTTCTCGTGGTTTTTACGACTTATCGTATTAAAAACAACGAGGTTTACCGAAATAGTATACCATATTTACTTAAAAACTCACTGTCTCGAGATATATGGCATCAAACTTTGGCAATTTTAGGCCAAAAAACCTGTTTTTTTGACGTAACTTTTGTGAAGGTGAATTAAAAATAAAAATGTCTCTTGCGTTGTTAGTGACGTCAATAAGGAACAGTTACATGTACATTTCATATATATAAGTGCATAAACAACACACTACAGTGGAATCCGGATGAAGCGACAGTCAAGGGACCGGTGATATTACGTCGCACTAACAGGACGTCGCACAAAACGGACTGGTTTACCTTATAAATGTTTAATATCAAATCTAATGTGTGGTGATTCCGAAGTCGTTAAAAGCGGTAAAATGTTATAAACGGAGTCGTTATAAGCGGATTCTACTGTAATATCAAAAAATTTTTTGGACCATATTTTCAAAAAATAGAGAAAAACAAGTACGTAGTCAGTTTTTTCTAAATTTGGCTCTTGCAAATGCAGATAAAGGATTGAAGAACCGATAACCGTTTATGCCATAAATATATCTGTAGTTTTGACGGAGCTATTAACTCAAAACTGGTCAAATATCGATGTATAGCGCGTGGACCCCCCTTAATGGAAATAAATGAGGTTTAATTATCGTATAAATTGACTTGATTTGATTTGACTTTGAATTATAAGTATTCACTTTCTGTACTGTATCTTTTATAGAAAGCACTATGGAGTCCATCGGAAGCAACGGTATAAAATAACAATTACTTAGCGTTTATGGTTTATTTAGGCCGGGTTTATAAAGATCCGTTAGACCAAATGTCAGATCAAATTCGAGTAACTCAGTACATTTTTTGACATAACAAACTGACATTAGGTCTAACGGATCTTTATAAAACCGAGCCTTATAGTCAGTTGGGACAAGTTTCGTCGAGAGAAGTGCGTTAATTATAACATCATCATCCTCCTAGCGTTATCACAATACAGTTGCATCCTGAGGGATGCCCGGGGTCCGCTACCTAATCCCAAGACTTGGCGTAGCCACTAGTTGTCACGGAATCGACTGCTATCTGACCTTCCAACCTGAGGAGAAACCATACCTTATTGGAATTAGGCTTGTCAAGTGAGTGGGCAACTTGACTGTTAGAAGTTCTCGAGCCGCCCGAAGGCCTCTAACTTGGCTAAACGACTGCTATCATAGACAGTAGTCGGGATCAACGGCTTAATGTGCCTTCCAAAGCATGGGAGCGCTCAGTTAATAACCACTCAGAGTGGTCACCCATCCAATAACTGACCTCTGCCCACGCTGCTTATAACCTCGCACTGCTCGGCACTGTTCGGCACTTTAAGCCGTTGATCCCGGCTGCTGTCTATGGCAGCAGTCTTAAAGACAAGTTGGAGGCCTTCAGGCGGCTTGAGAACTTCTAATAGTCAAGTTGCCCACTCAGCACTCACTTGACAAAGGGGGCTCGAAGTTGCACCACGTCCGTAGGGGGAGTACCCACCGTGACCCTACACGTGACCGGTGGAGCTAAAAGTGCAACAAAACTAGCAACCGTACTGTCTTCTAGAAGATCTCATGGTTCGAAATAATTGCCATACGATAAATAAATAAATAACAGCTATAATCACTATTACATGCTCTTTAAATACTTATGTGGTGTTGTTACTGCGATACTTATTTTAACTATACTTCGGTGGCAACAGATCATCAATACATTATTATTGGAATATCATCAAACTGTCGGTTTCGATTTGTTTAGGCCGGGTTTTATAAAGATCCGTTAGACCAAATGTCAGATCAAATTTCAGTAACTCAGTACATTTTTTGACATAACAAACCGACATAAGGTCTAACCATATTTACCTCAAAACTCAAACTCAACTCAAAACTGCATGTCTTACGGCCTTAAAATAAGTAGGTAACTATAGTTTTAGTTTACTAACGTATTAGTTTTATAAGTGTTTTATAACTAACAATCTCTATGGATCTTAGAAATCTAAAAATAAATCATTTTTATTTTTATTTTTTAATTTTTATTTTATTTTATTTTTATTTATTTTATAAAATCGGGCCTTAATGAAAGAAGCACTTGCCCTGGTAACACTTGACCCTGAACTTTATGTACTAACGGTAGATAGATTTTACTGTCAAATTTGAAGTATAAATGTATGAGGTGACAATTCAAATTTGACATTAAAATCTACCTAACGGTAGTAAAAAAGTTACGTGATTACCCCGCAGATCCTACTACTTAATGGTACATAATTAAATTGTTTTGTAACTTTTCTAGTGCAATGGATTAAACTGTGTATCCAAGGTATTCCTGTGAATTTAATTGCTTTAAAGTTGTTAGTTATCCTAACTAGACGACGATACATATATTTAATGGATATATATCCTTTAATTCGCTAGGGCTCGGTCTGAAAACCAGCGCTGGACATTTTTTTTTTGCCCAGCACATGCTGAGATCGACACCCATTGCCTCAATTTTTTTTTAATTGTATTTTATTTTATATCTTAATTTTTAGTTTCTTTTGCTGTATTTTTGTTGGCTTTATTTTGTAATTTTAATTCGTGGCAATAAATAATTTCTGATTCTGATTCTGATTGTTAATATTACAAAGCCACCGAGATGTTATAACCCTGGACTGTCAGCTTCGTAGACACTTAGACAGGGTCACTAACCACTAGGCTAAAACGATGTCAAAGTTGATAGCCTAAGACATATTTAGAAGATAACGAATTTCCCCTGGATTTTCCCCAGGCTACTCTCCAACCACGCACTCCTATCGCTTTATTGGGCCCGGCCAATAAAGCCACAGTCAGGTTCAAAAAAAAGGCAACGAATCTTGACCTTGCCTTGTGTCTATATATTAATAGCCTGTAAACACGTCCGATCCAGCCTCCATCGATA
Organism: Epiblema foenella; assembly: GCA_963556455.1. Taxonomy (NCBI): domain Eukaryota; kingdom Metazoa; phylum Arthropoda; class Insecta; order Lepidoptera; family Tortricidae; genus Epiblema; species Epiblema foenella. The sequence goes on from OY747110.1 coordinate 863,774, forward strand.
TAAAACCTATGGCGAAGGTAACCAGAGACTGTCGCGCAGGCAGCACCTCCTGGTGCCTCCTCGCCGACGACTAGCTAAGGCCCGTTCGGCGCTCAGTGTTGTCGGACCCAGCCTGTATAACTGTGTGCCGCTTGAAATTAAAGACTCAACAAGCGATACAATTTTTGTAAAGAAATTAAAAAATATGCCTACTGGAACTGGCATGTTATAATATAAACGAATTTCTGCAAAGAAACCATTGACTGTAACATATGCGTAATTTTAAAAACTTGTGTGTCATGAATACAATAATTAAATTGTATTCATGACTTATAAATGTTCTTAATTTTACCAATAAATAATCTGAATCTGATAGTGTTAAATTATGAAAACATTCCATAACATTTTCACAGTGTGGCGGGGGTTTTTGCCAAGCTAAGGTAATAAAAACAACATTTTGTAAATTGTTAATGCAGGAAGAAGATTCCCTAACCTTCTTCCTCGGAGGGGGAACATCGGCGATATTGTCCCGGTAATTAAGTTGAACCACATCGCCTACAGTCCACTATTGGACAGACATCTCCCCAAAAATGTTCATAGTTACCATTCTTGTGTCGCACCGTCCTCATCTATACTTCTAAATTTATACTACAACGGTGGAAAATAAGACGCCTGATGGTAAGCACATATCGTATAGCTTATGGACGCACGCGAATCACGACCACGTCACCCATTAATAAATTATTGTCCCGATAGTCGTTTCTGCGAACGATCTAATAACGAAGAGCCTCGACCAACACCTCAAGAGACTCTCACTAGATGGCTGGTTCAAGGGTCAGATACAGAGGGCGGTACTCCTGGACACGGCGCGGATAGTCAGGAGGTTCCTTTCTATGTCGCCCGACACCACCGGTAGCTTAGGCCCTGTCTCGCTGCCGGCGGCACCCTAGGTTAAGTTTTTGTACTGTTTTTATGTAATGTATGAATGTCATCTTGCTCGAATTTGGAGCCTTACTGGGGAAGTACCTCCGCCTTACAGAAGACCACAGCCATAATAACATTATCTACTATACAAGTATGTAGTGTTGTGTTCCTGGAGGTGAACAAGGCTGCCAGAGCTCCCGAGGATGCACTGTGTTGAGAGCGAGGAACCTAAATTTGTCCCTTCTGTTGTCAACACAGTGCATCCTCAAATTTTATAAAGGGTCGGCAACGCGTACGTGACTCCTTTAGAGTTGCGGGCGTCTATAGGCTGAGATGGCCGCTTACCATCAGGTGGGACGTAAGCTTGTTTGCCACCGTCGTTGTAGTATTGTAAAAGCTCAACCACAGCCCTTGAGGATTCGTGGTGTCAACAGCTGGAGACATATGCAGGTGTGTTGAGAGTGAAAGGATTCACTCTCAACACAGCTCATCCTCGGGAGCTCTGACGTTCTTACTCACCACCAGGAACACAACACCACATCCACAGAGCAAGTTCCATTCCAAGTGGAAGCTGAGCCCAGTGTTGCCAGATGGTTACATTTCTTACATTTTTCGTAACTTTTGACCGGCTTGCGTAACATGTAAGTAACTTCTGTTGTAAAGGATTTTTTTGTAACTTTTGAGAATAATGAAACTCTATTTAAAAAGAAAGGTCAATTTTATCTAACAGGGACCAAGCGAGATAATTTATAGGCTTTCATACAGAACAGGTGACAAAAGAACTTACATGGTACGCCTCAGTCTGTCCGTCTGTTGCAACGATGTCATGATATTCGAGATACCGCCCATTAGACTGGCGTAATTCTGTCGCCGAACTCGCCGAATTATAACTGTATGTGGCTATTCATTTCTTAAAATCGAATGTTACGAAAGTAATTATGAAAAATATAAAAATGTAACTTTTGCATCAAAAATGTAACTTTTCAAGAAAAGAAACGTAATTTTCGTCCTAAGGGCCCTGGCAACACTGAGCTGAGCCCATATCACTACATAGTATAAAACAAAGTCGCTTTCTCTGTCCCTATATCCCTATTCCCTATGTATGCTTAAAGCTTTAAAACTACGCAATGGATTTTGATGCGGTTTTTTTTAATAGATAGAGTGATTGAAGAGGAAGGTTTATATGTATAATAACATCCATTAAATAGTGCACCCGTGCGAAGCCGGGGCGGGTCGCTAGTATTCTCTATGCGAAGCAACTATCCATATTTGACTTGTACGCAATGGAAGAGAAAGCTGGGGGAAGTCCTCGTGAACTGGACAGTCAGGCTCGGTTTTATGAAGATCCGTTAGGCCTTATGTCGGTTTGTTATGTCAAAAAATGTACTGAGTTACTGAAATTTGATCTAACATTTGGTCCAACGGATCTTTATAAAACCTGCAGGGGAATCACGTAACTTTATGTACTAACGGTAGATAGATTTTACTGACAATTTTGAAGTATAAATGTATGAGGTGACAATTAAAATTTGACATTAAAATCTACCTAACGGTAGTACAAAAGTTACGTGATTACCCCGCCGGCCTAATATAAGCTATGTTCGAGTCCGGTAAGTAGAGTGAAACCAATTTTACAATAAACGCCCCTCACATATAACATCTTGTTCTAAGTATCAAAATGTTTGCTTCCAGTGTTTTGGACATGCATGTAACGCTAAGGTAATTTTTTTTATCATAATATTTTTATACAAACGCCTTAAGGGATGCGTACAGCGATATTTTACCAGAAGACTTGTGCTTCATTAACGGCACTAACGTCTCAAATTATATTGAGAATCGTCAGTTGCGATGCGCCATCCCATGCCTAAATTTAGAATAAAGGAAAAATTTAAAAATTTAGGTACTGAGCAGGATTCGAACCTGCGACCTCCCGGCACTCGCGGCCAGTCGAATCCTGCTCGGTGCCTAAATTTTTCAATTGTTCCTTTATATGTTTGCTATCATAAGCAGTTAATACCGACGACCGGTGTGACGACCGGTTTAGCCTAGTGGGTAGTGCACCTGCCTGTGAAGCTGACGGTCCTGGGTTCGAATCCCGGTCAGGGCAAATATTTGTGTGATGAGCATGAATATTTTGTTTCTGAGTCTTGGATGTTTTCTATGTATTTAAGTATTTATATCTATTAAATATATCGTCGTCTAGTACCCATAACACAAGCCTTCTTGAGCTTACTGTGGGGCTAGTTCGATTTGTGTAAGATTGTACTCTAATATTTATTTATTTATTTTAATAGTTATTTTCACACCTGCTATTCAGAAAAGAGTTATTGTTGCCTTCGAATGAGGGATCAAAGATGTACTTTTCTTCCCTCATTTGAGGGCAACAATGACTCTTTTCCTCATAGGTGTGAAAAGTAGTATGTACCACTCGGTAGTAAAATTATTTGTAAGATATTTCACGTTTTTAGCAGCCGGTCTCATAGACGGTGTGAAAAGCAGTATGTGACGTCTTGGGCGTAAACACTTGAATCCCTCGCTACGCTCAAGATTCAAGTTTACATTATTGTACAATCTTTCGTTTCGCTCAGAATTCAATATACCGCCCTCGCCGTAACTATATAATTTTGCTCCCTTGAGACACAATGTGCAAAGTTGTATTTTAACCGCGAGTGAGGAATTGAAATATGAGCTAGCGAATGGATTCTAAGGTTGAACTACGAGCTAGTGAATGGATACTATGATTTAACCACGAGCGAAGCGAGTGGTTCAAAAATATAATCCTGAGCGTAGCGAGTGTTGCAAAACACGAGACGTAAAATGAAAACAACTGAAATATGTAAAATCAGCCTTTACTTATTTTTTATTTCTCATTCTTTTAATTTACAAGAAATTTTAAATTAAAGCGATGCGCATTAAAGCCATGTTAAAGTAAAAAGAAAAAGCGATGACCGTATTTTAATGCGAAGTAGAATATTTCTAGTTTAATTAATATAAATAATGCACAGAATAGAAAAAGCGAGGGAAACGTATGAATGACAGAATTGACGGGTTTATTTGAACTTTGTGACAAACGGAAGTGATTACATTTTTCTAAATTATACTACACTCTAGTGGACTAAAGTATTGTTCCTCTACGGTCATAGTAATGACAACACACTTCCGTTTTATACATTTTCGCGACTCTCTTCAAAGCTAGTGAAGAAAATAATCTAAAAACTATTTTGTTACGCTCAGGTTTTTTATTCCACGTCGGTGGCAAACAAGCGTACGGCCCGCCTGATGATAAGCGGTCACCGTAGCCTATGGACGCTTGCAACTCCTGGGGTGTCACATGCTCGTTGTCGACCAAATTAAAAATTTATACACTCCTTTCTTGAAGAACCCCATACTGTAGTCCCTCGGGAAAACCATTCGGGTAGCATGTTTATAGAAACGGTTTTCAATTTAGGCATCTTTATACATTTTTTCTAGTCCGGTACTTTTATCTGTCAATTATATGGTCCCGCAAACGAATATAAAAGCATGTCATGCAATTTCGAAAAAGTTTATCTAGTCTATTCTTCATAAAGACCTAGGGTTATAACGAAAATCAAAACTACCAACTAAACAACCAACTGAATTCATATGGTTTAAAACTATAACAAAACTAAAATAATTACTGCCAACATAAGGAAAAACGCAAGTCGGTAAATGACAGTTGAAAAAAAATTACCGTGTCTATGATTACGTTCTGTGGACTGTCATTTGTCACTATCCACCGCTCTTTCTTATGCTGTATTGCTGTTTAATTTTGTGTTTTATTATTTAATCCCTAGTCGTAGAAAAAGTAAATATGCAACGTTGTATAAGTAAGTCAAAAAAGGCTCAAGGCGTCTTTATTAACAATTTTCGGTTTGCCTCAAATTTACACACGCTACTCACTTTTTTTGAACCCTCTTATACAACTATTGCATAAAATACTATTGAAATATTGTCAATTGGTGCAACATAATTATATAAGAAGTTAAAAATATGCGTTAACATTATTTGTTTTCAGTGTAAAGGATTGCGGTGTATGACCTCGGTATGTACATTCGTTACTCGATCATAACTAATTAATGCCGGATATATACTATTCTGACGTGGCCCTCTGATGCGGCCTGACGACGCTATTCGTCCCGGTAAAAACCTAACCTAGTGTGCGGCCGAAAAATTATTAAATGATTATTATTATTATTATTATTGTATGTCTTTTCCATATCTCGGGACCATGGGGTCCCGGACCTTTGGAAGGCATGCGTGGGGCCGAAGCCAACAGCGCAGAAATCCCCTTTAAGACAAAAATAATCTAAATGCACGGGATACACATGGCGGATACCATCTCCGAACGCACAACATCATACATCCGGAGATGGTTCTTTGGCTGCGATGGGAACTAAGGTCATTGGGATATTGAGTTGAATGTTGGATGGACTGGATAATGGGTTATGGGAGGAGACTAGCGGACACCTTATTATTACAGAACTAACCTTTACCCGCGACTTCGTCTGCGTAGCACGTAGCACTCGTTCATCTCGATAGAATAATATTGCATTTTTTTATATCAGGCCTACCTACCTAGTCACCTACCTAGTTATCGCTCTTCCATACAAACTTATCCCTTAAGGGATGATTTTCGGGATAAAAAGTATCCTATGTCCTTCCTCGGGACTCAAACTATCTCCATACCAAATTTCATATAAATCGGCTCAGCGGTTAAAGCGTGAAGAGGTAGGTAAGACAGATAGATAGACACACTTTAGTACTTATAATATTAACATACGGGCGCTAACGATGGGCCTCATAAGAAAGCTCAAGGTCACCCAAAGAGCAATGGAAAGAGCTATGCTCGAGGTTTCTCTGCGTGATAGAATAAGGAATGAAGCTATCCGTAGCAGAACTGTGGTCACCGACATAGCCTTCAAAATTGCGAGACTTAAGTGGCAGTGGGCAGGGCACATTGCTCGCAGGACTGACGGTCGATGGGGCCAGAAACTGCTTGAGTGGCGTCCACGCACCGGAAGACGAGCTGTCGGTAGGCCTCCGACAAGGTGGAGTGATGACCTGGTGAAGGTCGCGGGAATCCGGTGGAAACGAACGGCACAGGACCAGTCTAAATGGCGAGCCTTGGGGGAGGCCTATGTTCAGCAGTGGACGTCTTTCGGCTAAAATGATGATGATGATGATGAATATTAACATGGATTAATATTATACAGAAATTGAAAGTAAAACTTGATTTGCAGTGCAATGGATATAGGTGTAACTCTTTGGTAAGTTTCTGCTTCATTACTTATACCTATGAGGTTTTTCAGAAATAGACGAAAAGCCAACTTTTTGGCGTATGAAAATAGCCCTTATTTCTCAACTCTACGATGGGAAGATGGGCGTTGAACGATAACGTTACATATCGACCCAGCAACGTACTATAATTGTCATTGTCAGGTGACAATTGACAGGTTAGGTAAATGAGGGCTATCCAATCGTTTTTGTGCTCATCAGTTGGTGCCAGTGTCGAGTACGGTCCAGCTGTCAAAAATTGTTATTGGTTATTATGGGCATGAGAACGAAGTTTACATTCAAATCATATTTAATATCTTAAAACCGTACCGTAAAAATATCGAACATCCCGCATTGTAACGCAGTCCCGTTTTGTTTGGAAAAAAGGAGGATATAAGTTTCCGAAAGACAAACTGTTTCAAAGCATTGACAGTCATTGACCCGTAACTCATATTTGCCATAATCAAGCTCAGGTATTGCAAAATAGTCACCATATTGTTCCAATTACATGTTATTATTAACTCGCGTAGCGCAACCACAAAGAGTGACATTTGACATTTCGGAAACCTCGCTATATAGGGACAGGTATTGCATTGTCAGCTTTCCGCGCGCCTCACATATGGAAGGGCCCAATGTAATGCTCGCTCCTTAGTTACCGCCCGACTGTGTACTCGAATACACGTTCTTAATTAGTACGTCTGTTGTATTATTCCACGCTTCCAGAGACATACATTTAAATAGATGTATAGCATCTATAGCTACACTAGCGCCTCTAGCGGCGAATTCATACGCGGTAGCCCTCATTGGAGTCGAAGGATCTAAGGTATCCTCGGGTAATTCCGAATGTCGGGTAATTCCGAAAATAACAAATTCCTTTCTAACTAACCGCTTTTATTGCATCTCATCATCATCATCAAAAAGAAATGTTGGATTTTTTGTTCATGATTGGTAGTGCAAAAAATCGGTTACTTAGATTTTTTTCGGATCGGAACTAACCGACATTCGGAATTACCAGAAGACACCTTATTGCAATATTTTATGTTCGAAGATGAACCTAATACAGATTAACTAAACTTTTGCTTTATTTAGTGTGCAGGATACAAATGCTTAGCGAAGGTAATTTACATTTTATATTTTAAAGTATACTTATAGGTTTCCTACCCTACCCTAGCCTAGTAGTATTTACACGTAGGTACTGTTACACATGCTGATTTCTATCACGAAAGCATGCCACTATTGAGCAATTGCTACTTAGTAGCATGTGTGTCAAAACATTGCTAATAATGAGCATGCTGATTTTGAGTTTGCTCAAAAATCAACGGTCGTTCGATTTTTGCGCATGCTACCTGCGGCGCGGGTGGAAGGGGGCGTGGTATTAGCAAGATTAGCAAGTGTGGACGCTCTTGCTTAATGAGCATGCTAGTAGTTAGTATGGTAGTAGTATGCTTATCCCAAGCAAATGTATACAACTCAAAAGCATGCTCATCTTAAGCATACTAATGAGCTTGCTTTTTACGTGCTAATTTTGAGCATGTGTAACAGTACCTCAAATACAATTACTGTAACACTAGACTTAGTTTTGCTAGATTGTGGTGTCGGAAAAACGGAACTGTTAAGACTCTCGTGTCACACTCACAACCAATTTGTTCACATAATCTGCGGGGCTACTCCGAACTTTGAAATCCGAACTTCTCCGAATAACACAAGAGTGAAAGGGACGGTATGACACGAAGTTAGGATTCCGAATTTCGGAATTGGCCCTCTTAGTTTAAGAGGCGACGACACAACCTAGTTCGATAAGACCCCCAGATGATATATATATTATAAGATTCGTCATTCCTGGGGGAACACGAAACGGCTATGCTGCAATGCAAAAAATCTGGTGGCCATAGAAAAAAAACTTCAAAAAAAAAATTCCCGTTTCTACTATGATAAGTTCACTATTAGGAAAAGGCAGTGGTTTTTCTTACACAGAAATTGATGATCTTTCTGATGAGCCTTGTTTTTTTAGGAGACCGATCATACTAGATACCTCAGTATTGGCGCCACTTATCATGCTGCTGCCACTGACAAGGCCAGTCAAGGGGGCTTGCAGCACTGCATTATCGTATAGTCCTACCCCTCCCCTGTATCGAGGAACAAACGAAACTTGGGAGACTTATCATACTAGAAACAGGAAATTTTTTTTTTTTTGGAATTTTTTTTTACTATGGCCACCAGGTTTTTTGCATTGCAGCATAGCCGTTTCGTGTTTCCCCAGGAATGACATATCTTATAATATACATATCATCTGGGAGTCTTATCGAACTAGGTTCAGTGTCGTCGGCTCTTCTACTATCTATGTGACATGTATTTGAGATCCTAACAGACAAATGTCTGTTAGGATCTCAAATACATTTTTTATAATTCTAAGATGAACAGTTTTGAAGTTATTCACTTTTATTCTAGTGCGACGGATACAGATGCACTAAAGTACAAAATTACACTCAAGAAGATTACGTGTACCAATTAGCGTTCCTAAACAATAAGGATATGAACTGGACCAATCCGAAGTTCTTCTTGAAACCTGTCAAGATGTGGAGGGCTGGCCTTCCGCTCCAACTGCAGGAGGCTGCTGGGAGTTCGGAAGTGGAATCGCCTAATGTTCGAACTGGCACCAATCCAATGGCATCCAAAAGGCAGACGCCTGAGAATACGCCGCCCGTGGAATAGGGTTGTTGATTCAAAAGACTAACTACTCTAAAAGACTACTCCAAAAGAAATAAGGCAAAGAAATATGGCAAATCATCAGTACATAGTATAAAATAAAGTCGCTTTCTCTGTCCCTAATCCCTATATCCCTCATCATCATCATCATCATCATTTCAGCCGAAAGACGTCCACTGCTGAACATAGGCCTCCCCCAAGGCTCGCCATTTAGACCGGTCCTGTGCCGTTCTGCGTTCGTGTTGTGCGGTTCTGTGCCTATATCCCTATGCATGCTTAAATGTATTAAAAAAAATAGAAGCTTCTCAATTCGGGTTTATGTTCCTTTTTTATATTTTTATGTCTACCTCAGAACTCCGTCGTTTATAAACTGATTTGGAACATTCTTTCTTTAGTTGAAAGCATATGCTTCAAGGTTGGGCCCGTTCTTACCAGAATCCAGTTCTGATGATGGAGTCCAGGAGAAATTGAAGGAAATCCTCATAAATTAAAGGTTATATAAACATATACCGATTTTTGTACTTTCGGTTACAAATCGAGCATTCATTCAGAAATTAGCAGGCTGCGGTGGCCGCTTACCATCAGGTGAACCGTATGCTTGTTTGCCAACGGCATAAATAAAAATTGTAGTCGGTGGCATTTCATTAACTTCAAGCTATTTCTTTGTATGGCACCGACTTCAAAAATTACAATACGAGTTAATTGTTCAATAAGAAGCGTATTAGTCTCATGCTGACATATTAGAAGTTAAGCAATTATTCTTTTCTACTCGTCGACTTCAATGTTTGAATTAAGATATCGTAGACGAAACTAAAATCACATACATTTCTCTATTGGTTCCCTTCAAGTGAACTCTTATGAAATAGACCAATCACGTGTCGCCTTTTACTGTACTCTTACGAAATTGGCTAATCACGTGTCACCATTACAGTACTCTTATGAAATTGACCAATCACGTGACGCCGCGGCATAGAACAGAAGATATCAACGAGCGTCCGACCCATGTGCCTAAACTTCTTTTTCGCAAAACCAGTCTGTTTAATTGTTTCGGTTTGTTTAATTAATTTCCGTTGACTTGTAGAAAAAATAGTGTATACAATAGTTATATAATTAGCTTTTTAAGTCTCGAACCTTACTTAGACCACTCGGCAAGCCTCGTGATCTAATCGCGGTTCTCGACTAAAAAAGCATACATTATATAACGATTGCATAAACTACTATTTACCTTTCACTGTGTTTTTGTAGTCGGTATTTATTCTTTACTAAAAACATATTTAGGTTCCTTATCGGCTTATCGCTGGCTCGGTAGACGAAGAGTTAATAACACTTATCTATTTAGCCCATTTTCTACGACTGGTATCTTAATATTTACTTTTCAGTCATGTAGTTCTGGACTGTATAATAATAATAAATAAATGTTTGTGTAAACTGAAGTGAAAACAAGCTTAAAAGGTTGCTATTAAACACCCCAACGCAAGATGCTTAATATTAATTAAATAAGCTAGTACCCATCTTGTTTTATATTCAAAGGATAAGGATTTAATTACTTTATTACTTAGGTCATTAGATACTATAACTTGGTACAAAAAAATGAAGGTGAGTGTAATATTTCGCCGATAAACTTAACGTTTGGCGAAACGGAAACAAATGTAAACTGTACCATACTTTTTTGGGAAAAATAAATTAAAATTAAATTAAATTAAAGTGGGACTGGGCCGGACATGTCTCTGCCGTATGCATCCGGATCCGGAAAGATGGGCGAAAATAAGTACGCAGTGGACCCCACAAGATGGCTACCGGAACAGAGGGACAAAAAGATGGCGGCACGAACTGGATGCGTATTCCTTAACTTGGCGGGAACAAGCTAACAATAGGGCTGAATGGAGGAAAAGAGGGGAGGCCTTTGCCCAGCAGTGGGACACTCAAATAGACTAGTAAAAAAAAATGTGGACAATCTCACACAAATCATAGGTTGATTTGTGTTTCAAACTAAGCAAAGCTTGTACTATGGGTACCTACTAGGCGACGATATCCTAACTTATACTGATACACTGACGACATACTGACTTATATAGATAAGTATATAAGGTGTCTTCGGGTAACTTCGAATGTCGGCTAATTCCGAAAATAACAAATTCCAGCCTAACTAAGCGATTATATTGCATCTCATCATCATCACTATCAAAAAGAAATATTAAATATTTTTGTTGATGTTTGGCAGTGCAACAAAATCATTTAGTTAGACAGGAATCTGTTATTTTCGAAATTACTCGACATTCGGAATTACCTGAAGACACCATACTTAAAACCATAGAAACATCCAAGACCGAAACAAATATTCGTGATCATCACACAAATTAATGTCCTGACCGGGATTCGAACCCGGGACTTCGAGCTTCGTAGGCAGGGTCACTACCAACTAGGCTACAGTGCCTTTACCATGAGTTTGCATGACCGTACTCGCTAGCGACTGCGTAAACTATTTAGTATGCCGTCTCTTAGTTCTATTGCGTAACCGCCAGAGGCGCTGTACTTTTGCCCATACACATTTTTACGCAGTCGCTAGCGAGTACGGTCATATAAACTCATGGTAAAGGCACAGGCAAAGGACTCATTTCAAACACTCCAAATGGAGTTGAAATCGATTTTACGCTAAAAAATAAGTTTATCGCTTCAATCAATAAAAGCAATATATGGCTACGGTACTATCTAAAACCTAAATAAAGGCAAAATATTCCGTAATCACTAATCAGTTTATCGATATGATTTTATCGATGTATACCGTCTTTATTGTTTTTCTTCCCCTGGCAACATCTTATCTGTCAGTGGACTTCACCTTAGTAACTAAATTACTAGTACTAGTCGACTCGGGCGAGCACCGATTAGGAGTATCACCAATAATCGAATGATTTTCAAATTATGCGATTTATTCGAATGATTACATGCATGGGTCATACTTAGTTGAAAAAATAAGAGTCGTCCCTCCTGTGGTCAATAGTTAACGGCTTATGTGCATGTTAGCTATGTTTTTATTACAGGGATTTATAGAAACGGAGACACTGTTTATGCGGGTTACTGGTCCAATCCAAAATTAAGCTTTGAAGCCCTTAACTTTTGGTATGTCCACAGAAAAGACGCGAACCTAAATCCACGTATGACCCACATACATTACACACATACATAACATACAAACTCATGCCTGTATTCCTAAAAGGGGTAGGCAGAGCACATGAAATTTAATTCGAATGATTATAATAATCGACTTATCTACTTCCTCGTAGTATTATTGAAAGATCATTACATTATGGTATCTATTACTATGATCAATGCCTGACAAACAGCTTAGTCACACGAGTGACGGTGCGCGGAATTGTTTGCAATTATTATCAGTGCACTGATAATAATGTAGGGGAAAATCTGTAGGATTCGTACACTTTTTACTTTAAGCGTTGTAAAAAAATACCAGTTACTGTGTCAGAACAATTTTAATGCTGCCAAATAGCCCATTTATCTAGCTATAATAATAGTAAAGTTTTGTGTTCATATGACAACATTATCAAGCAACTGCGGGTTTCATAAAACGTGGAAATTGTACGAAAACACCCCACGCGTGGGTGGTTATGTACCTACACTACTACTTTTATTGCAGGATTAATAGTGTTTCACCTGTACTAACCCCATTTTGTTCCTATATTTGTAGCATAGTCTTGTAATAATAATATATCTACGAATAAGTTCCAGAAACTTAGGTGGGGAGCATTCGTAAAGCATTATTCTACATATATACAATAATAACTGTACTAAGGTACTAAATAAATTAAATTTAATAATGTTAAAAATAGCGGATCAGGCAATTTTGAAAATGAATAACAATATTCTTCAACACTTACACAGGAATTATAATTAATTCATTGTAAAAATTGATAATACTTATTAGAAAAAATGCGGTCAATGTGTGAGTAGAAAAATTACTTAGATGTGGCAAAAACAAACTTCTCGAGTAGCAGATATATATGAGTGGGAGTTAGCCATAGAAATACGTACGCATCAACGTATTATAGTGGAGATATGGCCACTGTATGTATGCTCCCGCTGTACCAATCCCACCCACTCTCCCCTACCGATCGATCGGATAACAGTGTATTACAAGTATATATAACGCTTAGGTAAACCGCTAATTTTTCAGTATAAAATACGAAACTTATTAATCATTATGAATATGTATATGCTGATCATGGCTCTAGCCATCACAACTGGTGAGTGGACATTGTGAATATATTTTAGTAGGTTGTTTATTGTTTGCCCGAAATTCATAGGCAATAATTTCATTCGCCCGGTTTTCATTCATAATAAAATAAAATATTTTGAGATATATTTATAAGAGAGTCTTGGATGTTTTCTATGTATTTAAGTATATATTTATCCATATAAGTATGTATATCGTCGCCTAGTACCCATAGTACAAGCTTTGCTTAGTTTGGGACCAGGTTGATTTGTGTAAGATTGTCCACAAATATTTATTTATTTATTTTTATTTATATATCTCAAAATATTTTATTATGATTAGTCTACATCTCTAACAAATCTCGATTGTTATTAGTTTCTTAGTCTTATTTTTGACATGTAACAATACATTTAATTAATGATACTTACTTTGATTACTGTATTATTTTTTAACCTAGATAGATTTTGACTTGTAAAAGTGCCCTTGAGGCCTATTTGCAGAATAAATGTTTTGATTTTGATTTGCTCAAATGTTTCAATTATAAGTTATTTCATTGCTGTGCCCTTACAGACTTCATGTGGAACTGTAATTAATAACTAAAGAACTATATACTAACATGCGTGCAGTAAACTATTTGATTTGAACCTTACGTCGTAGTCATATGTTCCATATTATTAAGTGAAATAATATTATTAAGATAGATATATAGATATATAAATGTTTGAAGTTTGTTACTTAATGGATTCACAATAATTATGGGTAATGTGTTTATTGAAATTAATATTACGGGAAACAAAAATTTGGCATATAAGTATTTAATGATTAATATGGTAAATAATAACAATGAAATTCGGGCAAATTAAAACAAAATCAAAAATCAAAATCAAACATTTGTTCTTCAAATAGGCCACAAGGGCACTTTTACATATCAAAATATTAATTTACAATTTAAGAAAGTCTGACTATAATAAGTAATACATTTTTCATGTCAAAATATTAATATACAGTTCAAGAAGGAATAATAATTTCGAGTTTACAATTATAACAAAATTAATGACATACAGTGAAGATAAACTTGCAAAGTTATCTATTACAAATATTACAACATCAGTAAAGTTAGAGATGTATAAGGTTTCAAGATTAAACAAGGAGTATAATGAAATTAATATAATATCCCAGAGATGTACATGGTCTCTGAGCGTCAAAATTAAAATTAATTTAATATTGTTAGAGATGTATATGGTCTCTAAGTCACTGATAATAAAAACGAATCCACAACAGAATGATGTTTCTCGTCAATCCCCTATAAAAAGACGCTAGTATTAACGTAGTCACATGTCCTAGCAAGCATGAATAGACCGGACTCCACAAACAGCACCCGATCACGAGTATGACGCGTATCTCAGCCATCTCATGAAATTCTGGCAAGTAATAGTATACCATTTTATAGAAGCATATCAATTTCTACGATGATACATTATTCTCATACTTTCGTATATTTAATTTACAGCGAATTGCCAGTGCACGAACACGGATAGTCATCTCAGCTCAGACTCCCAGTGCGTTAGGTCGACGCTGACCAAATGTGAAGTGTACAGGAGCAATCTTTTGGATTCTACCTGTACAGGTAGCCAATACAACGGCGTTCGTATCAGCGACTCGACGACTACTGGCAGTACCCTGATTAACAGCGATGTCACTGCTACTACCACTACAAGCAGCCAACTAAACGGCGTTAATATCAAGACCTCGACCACTACTAATACTCGTCTCTCAGGACCGGGGTGCTCAGTTTCCACTTGCACTATCACTGGAGGGGTCCCTGCCCCGGATGCTGCGTGTATCATCTCTGGATGTACCATGAGAGCCGCATAGGGGGAAGCAGTTCGCAACTACAGTAGGGCCTCGATAATCCGAACTTCAAAGAAACAACTACTGTTCGGACTCACGGAGCGTTCGAATTTTTTTTTTTTTTTTTATCTGTACAACTGTGAATATGTATTGATAATACTGCTTTCTTATATACTAGTATATACGATCGGTCGATCGACAAAATTGAATCATGACCCACCATAAGGTCAATTTGCTAAGACATCTAAATACTAGTAGGTTGAAATTCGCCTGAACACACATTTGTATGCTAACGAACTTGTTTTCATTTTATTGGACACTGACATTTACTAACTACTGTCTTACAGTTTGAATAACTATCTCTAACTTTTCCGCCTGGAACGTCGACCTTACAAATACAAATACAAACATTTATTCTGCGAATTATAGTATGTTGGAATGAAATTACCTAATGTTCTGTTCTTTTTTCATCAGATCAGAAATTGTAGCTTTTCCAATATCATACTTTTGAGAAAACGAAGTAGCAGACACGCCATCTTTCAAGCTGTCTAATATGGCACACTTCTCAGCAATGGTGTAGGAACCATATCATATTTCAAATGTAGGAACCTTATCATAAAACACGTGGTGTGCAGTACAGCATAGAGTAATTTCGTATCCTTGAAAGAACTACAAACCGGATGGTTTAAACAAAGTCAGGTGTTACGGCGGAGGAGAAACGGGTCACTCGGCAGTTCGGATTACTGCGACGTTCGGATTAGCCTGTGTACGGATTATCAAGGCCCTACTGTATAATCTCCGCAAACCTAACTGACGACTGAATTGATATCGCTATCTCTTGCATCATCATTCAGCCGGAAGACATCCACTGCTGGATATAGGCCTCCCCCAAGGAGCGCCACAGTATACGGTCGCGAGCCACCCGCATCCAGCGACTCCCCGCTGCCTTGACCAAGTCATCAGTCCACCTAGTGGGAGGCCGTCCAACGCTCCGTCTTCCCGTGCGAGGCCGCCACTCGAGAACCTTTCTTCCCCAACGGTTATCGGTTCTACGAGCAATGTGGCCCGCCCACTGCCACTTCAACTTGCAGATTCTCTGAGCTATGTCGGTAACCCTCGTTCTTCTGCTTATCTCTTGCATACTTGCATATTATTACGAAGTGTGTCTCACATTTCTTATGACATAAGCCGTCAGTTTGAATGAATGAATGAATGAACGTTTTATTCACTTTAAACATATGGTACAAGTATAGATGTTACAATTAATCTTAGGTTCCTTTATGTTTAACCTCAACAGGCATGTGAAAGTTGGCATCACATTTGATGTATTGTCAAATGCATGCAAGATAATTATATACATTAAAATGTCTTGTCAAGATGTCACAATTTACGATAATAATAGAAACATTAAACATTTAATGATAGTAATTAGAAACACCACACGAGAATAATCAAATTGTCATTATTAAGTTAGATGCATTCAGTAAACAAGTCAAATTCATCATAATTATAATTAATTAGTATTAAATATGAAAATAAACATAAAATCCAGGATCCAACAGTTAATAATGTAATTATCATTAATTTTTAGAATTTGTGTGTCAAGCAATCATTAATACTATAAAAACAATTGTCAATTAGTAATTTACTTAGTTTTCTTTTGAATTCATTAAACTCGCTAGCGACTGCGTAAACGATTTAGTATGCCGATTCTTAGTTCTATTGCGTAACCGACAGAGGCGCTGTACTTTTGCCCATACAATTTTTTACGCAGTCGCTAGCGAGTACGGTCATGTAAACTCATGGTAAAGGCACTGGTATTTTGTTGAAGATCGTAACCCACATGTTGTAGGCGCTTTTTCTTCTTAATACTAGCTTATTACTACTTGGTATCGCCAATCTGTATCGTCTGGTGGTTTGCCGGCACTATAGATCGCCACCTATTCTTTGTTGCCCGTTACCATGGTTACATCTCCTGAGTCACTCTTTAAAACTGTGATTTTATAGGGTTTAAATCTATTAATTATGGGTTTTAGCCATGAGCAAAGATCCGTTTGGACATGGGTCATCCCTTGAGCATGCTTGAAGTCCATATTACAAACATTTTTCTAAGAAACTCGGTTACTGTTGTCTCCTCGCTGACGGGACAAAATAACAACAAGAAAAAGTTGATTGACCCTTAAAAGGGTTGGCTTACCCAACCAGCAAAATAGTCCCAGAATGCGCACTTTATAGGAGTGGTAGGCTTATAGCGCTCTAATATTTGTTTGGGAAAATGTCATCGCTCTTATATTAGTCTTAGACGAGCTAGTACGGTCTTAAGAACGCTCAGTCTTATTACCTAGTCTCATATATGTATATAAGAGCATATTATAAGCCTCTTGCTCTTATATTAGTCTTAGACAAGCTAGTACGGACTCAAGAACACTCAGTCTTATTACCTAGTCTCATATATGTATATAAGAGCATTGTATAATGCTATTATTAGCCTCTTGCTCTTATATTACTCTTAAACAAGATAGTACGGACTCAAGAACGCTCAGTCTTATTACCGGCGGGGTAATCACGTAACTTATTTACTACCGTTAGGTAGATTTTAATGTCAAATTTTAATTGTCACCTCATACATTTATACTTCAAAATTGACATTAAAATCTATCTAACGGTAGTACATAAAGTTACGTGATTCGCCTGCTGGTCTCATATATGTATTTAAGAGCATTTCATAATGCTATTATAAGTAAGCCTTTGTTCTTATATATAATATAATAACATTTACGAAGACTCGCGCACTTGAGAAAACCAGTTTTTATAGCTCGATTCTCTAAGCTCATTTGATTTTATAATATATTTACTAGACGCTGTTTTAAGAATGTCAGGCTAATATCAGCATAGCACAAGAGCACTGTTAGTACGTACTTTTCTGATCTTAAGTAAAGCTATAGTGAGATCAATAGCAATTTGTCTAGTAAAATATTAGAGTGACATTGGATCAACACACTTACAATACAAAATACAAGATCAATATAAAATGCTTTGATCTTAAATATATTTTGGGAACACAATTGTAAGAGCAAGATTTAGTTGGCTAAAGTGAGACTGTGATTTTAATATTAGTGTGGGTTCTGCAGGTTGTACTTATATACAAGAGATCGATATTGAGAGAAATCAACATTAATCAGATTAAGATAAGCACAATGGCGATTTATACTAAATAAGTAATTATATTATTAAGATATGTTGATACTTAATACTGATTATACGAGACTTGACAACCGATTATTTTATGGAGTTGTTGTGTAAAATATTAATGCATGCTCTAATAGAACACTCCCACCTTTTCATTCTAATAGCTACTTTTACTTTTAGTCACCTAATAAACCCGTACAAGATCACACGTCTGTTTACTAATTTAAATTCATTAATTCCCAAATTTGCAAAAGTGAACCTAATTACATCCTTCAGAAGTCTTTACAAATTTTCATTGCAAAGACTATAAAATAGTCGGTTGTTTGTATTGATTATCCGAAGGTAATTATATCATACTAGTCAAATCGTTATGCCGTTTATTTGGGGTTCCTCTTAATAAATGAAAAATATAATTGAATCCTTGCTTTTATTGAAAAAAGACACAATCATTTACATATTTAAGAATGTTCTTCCAATAATATATTATACATGACGTATCGTTTTTTAAATGGTACAACGTTTGCAAGTTCATGTCTAACGAATTTGCCAATTTCGTTTCGGTCTCATGGCAGATTCAGTCATATTGTTCTTTGGTTCAAATTTGTTTTTTTTTCTTGTTCTTTATTTGATGTGTCTTCAAAATCATTTTCTTCACACCATCTTTGACCGTGCTCCTCATTATCTTGACTCCATCGTTGACCGTGTTCATCATTATCTGCACTCCATCTTTGACCGTGTTCCTTATTATCTTCAATTCGTCTTTGACAGTGTTCTAAAAGGTCCTCGGTATCCATCGTTAATTTTCTGAAAAATATTGGCATGATATAGATAGAACAAGTGATGATCAGATTATGTCAAGGAAAACATCGTGAGGAAACCTACAGATTCCTGCGAGGCATTCAATGGAGTATTTTTCAAGGCCGGACGATAGCAATAATAATCGTAGTGTTTGTGAAGTTTACAATCCGCACCGGGCCTGTGTGGGAACTATAGCCCAAGCTCTCTTTGAGAGGAGGCCTGTGCCCAGAAGTGGATCGTAAGTGGGATGCCGATGCTGTCGATTACTGTTCCAAAAGATTTGAGATTTTTAGCCTTTTTGGTTGGAGCTCGCCTATTAAGCTCTTTAGCCTTCAAGCCTAGTTCTATTGAGCCTACACTCTTGAGCTAGTAACATTATTAAAATACTGTACATTTATTGGCTAAAAGTCCTCATCAAAATATTCATCAGCAAAAATATTTCAGCCTCCAAGCCTAAATAAACAAAGGATTAAATCCCACTTTCTAGACAGAGGGAGACCTAACATTTTGTACTTGCCACGGGCGGTAATGAAGAAAGTCTCAGATCGCATTTTTATCACCCTTGCCTTCGGCTCGGGCAACAAATACCTGAGATTCAAATAGTTTACTATTAATAAATAGACTCAACGCCTTTCTTAGTGTATGAAATTGAAGACTTGATACCAAATGAAATTAAACCATTTTAATTTAATTCAAATATGTAGGAACATACATTTTATTATTCCCGACATTCGTGGTAAGTATACGATTTCATTATCAGCATAAAGTAACAAACACTGCACTTACCAAACTTTAGAATTTAAAAAAGCCTTAGGTCTTTAAAAAGGCTATAGCCTTAAAAAGTCTGTAGCCTTTTTTAAGACTTAAACCTTATTAAAATCACTAGCTCTTCGAAACCTATTACATCAATCTAGCCCTAAAAAGAACCTCAGAACTTTAAAGTTTGGAGTAAACGGCTCGATTCTTTTGGAACACTACTTCTGAAAAAGGGTTTATGTAGGTAAGCACGGAACCCAAATTAATTCAACATGGCCGTACCATTCGTACTCAGAATGCTAGTGTCATGATTTTATTATTATGATTGAGGAAAAGTAACTTTTACATGGCAAACGTTAGTCAATAGTAGGGTAAATATATATTATATGGCAACACTATTATAAAACCGGTAGTAATGTGGAAGGGGTATAACCGCATTGTGGAGGGTGAACTCCCGACCAGCTCACTTGGTTGCGAGATCAGCTACTAGACGGACCACTCTTACCCCTGAGGCTGCACCCCAGAAGCAATCCTAATATTTCAGAAGTGCTCAGATCTTCACGTCCATAACCGTCGGTCTAATAATGAGAAGTAAGTGAGTTATGTCTTGATTTGCATCTCTTAGTTGATGATACTTGTATGTTACCGAGTATTTCAAATCATAATCTATGGGTATAATGTGTTATGCTATATAAGTATCGCAGTGAAACAAACTTATTAACAAAAAAAAATAGAATCAGCATTTCATTCATGATGAATTGCTCAAGTAATCTTCCGAATACCCGAATTATCATAAATTATTTTTAATTGATTGAATTGAGTTAAGAAGAGAAGTGCGTGCTAAATTGTTCTTGCAATTACTTAACAGAAGTTAAAGTGTAAAAAGGAGGGTAGTTGTTGCACTATGCATACAAGAATCCATTTTATTGTGTTATCACCTCTCTGTAATTATGAATAGCCTTCTTATATTTATGGTATGGTTAAGTAATTATGGGATCGAAAAGAAAAATTGATCCTGTTGGAAAAACGCATGTTCTTTTTCCCCTATTAGATTGTAACTAACATTACCAATAAAGAAAGAAATCTGTGTAATTACTGAATATGCGTTATATGACTATAGTTAAATACCATTTCATTTGGAACTTATTCGAAGCTATAGTATCTATATATGGAGATATCACAGGAATACTCTAATACTCGAATTGGTATCATTTTACTAAGTAAAGTGATATCATACAGAATAAGTTCGTATTCGCTCATTCGCGGGTACCCTGAAAAAAAAAAACTATCATGATTTTTGTTTTCTAAATGAGAAATGTAGTGCTTAATATGAGAGAATAGGTACTGCTAATTACATTAAATACTTATTAGATTAATGTGTACTTAAATCACAAAGATGTACTCAGTTGAAACACAAAAGAAAAAAAATGTTTAAGTTCATATTGTATTTATTTGATCATTCATTATAGTCAATCACAGACGAGTGCACATTTCAATCTGCAGTAGATTCATATTATCGAACTTATCTTGTTGCTTTATTTTCACCTGACTTTAATTTGCATACAAGTTAGTCTATGAAGTTTTGTTTGACGTGAGAGGACGTCTATGAAGAGTTTTGTTTGTTTGACGCGAGGGCGTCTATGAAGTTTTATTTGACGTGAGAGTGCGTCAATGAAGTTTTGTTTGTTTGACGCGAGGGCGTCTATGAAGTTTTATTTGACGTGAGAGTGCGTCAATGAAGTATTGTTTGTTTGACGCGAGGGCGTCTATGAAGTTTTATTTGACGTGAGAGTGCGTCAATGAAGTATTGTTTGTTTGACGCGAGGGCGTCTATGAAGTTTTATTTGACGTGAGAGTGCGTCTATGAAGTTTTGTTTGTTTGACGCGAGGGCGTCTATGAAGTTTTATTTGACGTGAGAGTGCGTCAATGAAGTATTGTTTGTTTGACGCGAGGGCGTCTATGAAGTTTTATTTGACGTGAGAGTGCGTCAATGAAGTATTGTTTGTTTGACGCGAGGGCGTCTGTGAAGTATTGTTTGACGTGAGCGTGCGTCTAAGAAGTATTGTTTGACGTGAGCGTGCGTCTATGAAGTATTGTTTGACGTGAGCGTGCGTCTAAGAAGTATTGTTTGACGTGAGCGTGCGTCTGTGAAGTATTGTTTGACGTGAGCGTGCGTCTATGCAATTTTGTTTGATATCAGCGAACGTCTATCAACTTTTGTTTGTGAAGTGTCAATATTAGACGTTAATGCACGTTAATTCAGATGAGTTTTGTTTGCCGTGAGCATATGACTTCTAAGCTGGGTTTGGTTTGATAGATTCAGATCCAGATGGTTTATTTCTCAGAAGTATTATATAATGTCTATCTAATAGGATAAAAACATGCACACATTACTGAGGTCGTCAAGTAAGTAATACAATTCCAGAATAATAATAGTGTCGTAGTTATAAAATAGAGAAATACATTGTTCCGATTTAAATAAAATAAAGATCGATCGGTAAACCTAATACATTCAAATGGACACGTTTTCATGATATTCGTTGTTTAGGCTGCTATATACTTACAGCTTTGCTAAGTAGCAGCATTCTGACTGCGAAGAAAAGGGTTGATGAAGAAGTGTTGTGTAGTGTTGAAGTGGTAATGTTTGTCTGAGTTTTAATTACTTTAGGCATTTTATTGTACAGCTTCTGAGTCATTATTTTGGGACACTTTTTTTGACATATTTATTCTACATTACGATTTCTAAAATGTATGTCGACACTGATGTTAAATATACCCAGTTTTTCAAGTGTTTGCTGCAACCATCTTTGTAATTTGTGTTCAATCCCATATGAGATAATTGAGTGAATGTGTGAATAATAAGCTTCCTTGAGATGATCGTAGATGGCTGGTTTTAATTGCTTAAACACAGGCCCCATTTGCTAGTTTTTTTTTACAGATCGAGTCTATATGTGTTTTACACTAGGATGTAGGATCCAGGTGGAAACCAAGTAATGATACGTCTTGCGCACTTTCGATTAAAGTCCCTTTAGAAAAACTTTATAATAGGCCTACCGTTACTAGTTTCGGCTCTGATCGGTAGTGCTTTCCATCAACTTTTATCTCCACTGTATGTTATCTATTTGAAAGTAAGGATTTTAATAGGGGTTACTGTCTTATCCCGTATGTATGTGACTTGGTCAACAGCAAATAATGATATACAGAGTCAAAGACTTTTGACAAATTTAAAATGTTCCAACTCCTTTTCTTGGTTTTCTAATGACAGGTCACCCGCTCCATAAACCTTTGAGCGGCTGCCGTGGTGGAAGCATGCACGTCTGTAGGCGTATTGTGCGTTTGGCAGGGAATTATTTTTCTCGAGGTGCCTTAAGTTGTATCACAAGATTACCGACTCAATACGTTTTAAGATCGCAGGGACAAGAGTTATGGGTCGGTAATTTCCCACATCTGCTTTATCTCCTATACCCTTACACATGTGGATCAGGCGGGTTTTCTATAAAGATTGGGGGTATATAGTAGTAGCAGTAGTAATAAAACTCTTTATTGTAGAAATTAACAAACATAAGTGACAGAACAAGAAGTTAAGGATCTCTACCAGTTAACCTTTGAGTAGATGAGAGTAAAAGTGATTAAAAAAGGTAGGCAAATGCAACATGTACAAAAAGGTATAAGAAAATAATAAGCCTACATACATTTACTACAGAAAAATATAACTGTTAATTTATTACCTACTTGGTGTCCGATAGCCACATTTTTTTATTTCCCCTTGAATGACGCAACCGACGAAGACAATTAAAAGAGGAGGTAACGAATTCCACAGCTTCACAGAACGAGAGATCTGTCGAATTTTATGGATAGGTACAAAGAGCGACAGGTTTATGCTAACCTAAACGATGACCACTGCTGTCAGCCATAAAGTTTAATTTCGCTTTTAAATACTGAGGTGAAGAAGGGACGAAAAGAATATTAAAAAGAAGTCCTAAAATTAGTAAATCCCGTCTACGATGAATGAGAAGCCATTTAAGCACATTTCGGTAATAGGACACGTGGTCGTATTTCCGAAGGCTGAAAATGTATCCGATGCAGACGTTCTGTAAGCGCTCCAGCTTGTCAAGAAGCTGCTCCTTAAGATCAAAGAACGAAATATTAGCGTAGTCAAGAAGAGGGAATAAAAGGGAGCGAGCAAGCAACATCTTAGTAATTAGAGGGAGAAAGTTCTGCAGGCGGCTCATAGAATGGAGTGTTGCGAACAGCCTTTTACTGACTTCATTTACATGAGGAGCTCAAGAGAGAGTCCGGTCCATGGTTATGCCTAGGTTTTAAATGTATGAGTAAAAGTTATAGGGAGGGATATATTTGATCTTAAGATCTTATTTATAAGACATGTTACATAATCAGATATAACACTCATTTCATATATATGTATATTTTTCCGATATATCATTAACATTATTATTATTATAACATTTATATTCGATTTTGAATTTTGATATTTTGCGTTTGCTTTTATAGATATTCCATGCTAACAGTGGAGAACTGGAGAATGAGAAGAATCTTGTATTTCAGAAAATTGTGAGCCAGTTGTGCCTTTTCATGTCCGGCTTATTATTTACTGTCAGATCATTCCCTATCTATAAAAAAAAAATTTGGTTTACATAGTATGGTATTTTAGTTGGAGATGAACATGACAAGTGAATAAGATTACTGTGTTTGTATTGTAGGTAAAATCTTGATCGGAATTACATTTAAATAATATTTGAATGTCGTTCGGCCCACAAGTGCCACAACTGTAAGTCAGACATGTGTAATTGTGAATAAATAAATAAATTGAGTGCAGAAATGATGCAAAATTGGCTCATATCACATTTTGGTGACTGAAGTATTTTTTATTATGTTTATTAATATCTCTCAGTGACACGCCTCGTGATCTTAGAGTAAGTTTAACATATAACATGCTATTAAGTTCGTTAATTTTATTATTATGCCGATAATTATAGGAGTACGTACGGCAAAGTTGTCAATTAGAATTTTAAGCTTTAGTATTGCAGTGGTTAACAGCGTAAATGATGTTGGATACCTTTTAGTTTTTACATTTGAGTCACTTATTATCACATCATCACCCACATTAATATGCTGCGTCATTTTCGTAATAACTGTAAATGTCACGTAATAGTGAACATGCATTATTTCGTTGATCTAGTCTATCTTAAAGATTTAAGGATTATGTAATCAGTCATGAGGAGATATTCAGATATTGTAAAATCATTAATATAAACAACCAAATAAAAATCGCAATTGTTAAAGAAGAAATTGATAAAATGGAAAGTCTCAAAAAAATAACAAGAAGCGAAATTCTTAGGAAATTAGTGTATATGCCACGTTTTGTCCTTCCCAAATGTAGTAATGTGCACGGCAAACGACGTTGGGTACATTTTTACCAAATATTCTCAATGAACTACCCGCCGATATTTTCATTAAGATTAGTGATAACAGGCACAAATGTAAACAAATTATGAAAGCGCTATATCTGTGACGATGTACGGTCTACACGGTAGACGCATCTGTGATTTATTATTTAAGTTCACGAGCGAATTACAGCGACAGTTAAACCTGTACGGCTTTAGCCGCTGTTACATTGTAACTTCTGTAATCTTTTATTAGTAAATAAAAAAAAAATACGATTAACACAAAAAAGTAAAATATGCACAAATAATTTATTTAATTCAGATCAAAAACCGATATTTAAGATGAGGAGCATGAATATTATTTGCATCACAGATATAATATTTCAATTTATAAATATTCTACTTTATAGATATTTTTCAACGTTTTCAAACGAAGCTACTGAAGTGACTACTGGACTGCAGTGATGTCATTGCGCGTTTTAAATTACGTTTCAATTTACGTAACTTTGAATAAAAATATTTCAAAAAAAAAAAAAAAAATTAAGATTCAATCTTCCAGTAATATTGATGTTATTGATGTGGTATTGCTGCACTTTTTACGATAGATAATTACGTGCACCCATGATTTTCATCAATACTGTTCGCGAGCGCACAAAACTGAGTCAGATACGTCGACAGAAACATGACCTGCCGAATGTCATGAGTTTGATGATTTACTTAGTATATATATTCTAATACCGGAAATCGTACCGTAGTCATGTTACTTAAAATATTATTAATTGTGCCATTCAGAATTGAATCATTATCGTTTTGTAAAAGTTTTATCTAATTAGTTAACTACATGTAAATAAAAGATGTACATATTCCCATGATCTTAAGTTATGCAATAAATCAATTCTTTATCCACGTAATTATTCTAATGGTATTTACACCTTATTCGCATAGTACTTAATTTTATTTAGTGCGCGCGCCGGGTGACTGCGCGCAGGCGGATGGCCGAATGTCATGATTTTATTATTATGATTGAGGAAAAGTAACTTTTACATGGCAAACGTTAGTCAATAGTAGGGTAAATATATATTATATGGCAACACTATTATAAAACCGGTAGTAATGTGGAAGGGGTATAACCGCATTGTGGAGGGTGAACTCCCGACCAGCTCACTTGGTTGCGAGATCAGCTACTAGACGGACCACTCTTACCCCTGAGGCTGCACCCCAGAAGCAATCCTAATACTAGTATTAGTGTAAACGCTCTTGCAATAGTCTAATAGTGCGCTGGGAAAATGCAGCTGTAGCAATGGCGACACTCCCAATACAAATAAAGAAATAAAATAACTAAAAGAGAACACGAAATACCAGGAATGATAAGGCGCATCAAGTTTGAAGCGAGAAACAGGGTCTACTTTACAGTAAATAATTTGTTCCCAGGCGATTACTTACCGTAAAACATAAACACACCCGATGATAACAAACACTACGTCAATATATTTCAATATCAAAAATTGTTAAACACAGTTTGAACTTGAAGTTTGTTGCTTTTTCTTCACATGATGCACTAGCTGTCACACTAACGTCTCCAGAATATTCAAATACCGTGTGAATTTAAACAAAATCAAAATAAGCTAGTTTAGACTTACAGGATTCTAACTTTGGACCTATATAATCCTATGTAGGCTTATAAGATACTTACGTAAAAGCGATATTAGCCTATGTCATCTTAAATTAGTTTTGGGCAAGATTACTTTAAATACGAACAGCATTCAATAAGACTGATATTAGAAAGATATTAGCATATTTACTCTTATGATTGGTGCCCAAATCCGGGCTTAGACGATGATATTGAATCAATATAAGAGCGAAAAAATTTAGTCTTGAGACTTTTATAAGCCTGGTTTTTGCTGGTTGGGTAAGTTGACGACTGTTTACCCTTACCACTAGTGCATACAAAAATAAAGACAAACACAGCAGTATCGATTTTTTTATTGAATTAAACGTTAATCCATTCTACAATTATGTTATAATAATAAATAATAAATAAATATTAGAGGACAATCTTACACAAATAGAACTAGCCCCACAGTAAGCTAAAGAAGGCTTGTGTTATGGGTACTAGACGACGATATATTTAATAGATATAAATACTTAAATACATAGAAAACATCCAAGACTCAGAAACAAATGTTCATGCTCATCACACAAATATTTGCCCTGACCGGGATTCGAATCCAGGACCGTCAGCTTCACAGGCAGGTGCACTACCCACTAGGCTATACCGGTCGTCATATTTTATTCAGATGTTATTTTATTCATTCCTGAATTTACATTTCGCATCGGATCAAATTAAGGGGCTCCTAGATCCCAATGACCTTCGATCTGTAGCTCTCTGTTTTCTCGTATTTGTATGGTTTATCGTATTAAGAACAACGAGGTTTACCGAAATTGTATAGCATATTTACTTCAAAATTCAATGTCATCTCAAAGACACAAAGGAGATCAATTTTTTTTATATTTTTTTTTGAACCTTACTGTGGCTTTATAGGCCGGGCCCAATAAAGCGATAGGTGTGCGCGGTTGGAGAGTAGCCTGGGGACAATCCAGGGGAAAACCTCCGGCACGACCACGCGTGTGGTTTGGAACACTGGAATACTCTAAGAGTTTGCGCTCCAGTGAGATTGGTTGAGCGGTTTCAACCGAATCTGAGGTGTGAGTGGAATCGAGCTACTGGGAGTTTTGTCGCTGGTTCACTAAACCTAGCCTAGCTGAGAAGGGTCCAGCAAGAAACTCAGCTAGGCCCAATCTGGGTCGGACTGACTCAACCCGATATGCGGAAATGAATATATAAATGAAAATTCACTGTCTTTGAGATATATGGTATGGTAGTTTTTGACATTCATAAGTACATGTAATATGCCTAAATTGAAGAATAAATGATTTCATTTCTTTTCATTTCATTTCAAAAGTTATGTTAAAAAAACCAGTATTTTGAACGTAACTTTTGTGAAGATAGTTAAAAATAAAAATCTCTCTTGTGTTGTTAGAGACGTCAATAAGAAACAGATGCATGTCCATTTAATATATATAAATGCATAAACAACATATTAGTATCGAAAATAGCCCTTTTTTGGACCATGTTTCAATAAATCGTAAAAAAAATAGTAGTAAGTTTTTTTCCAAATTTGGCCCATGCTAATGTAGATAAAGGATTGAAGAACCGACAACCGTTTGTGACATACATAAATATATTTCTAGTTTAAGTCAAAATATTGGTGGGGTATTGCTCAAAGGTTAACTGGAAGAGATCCCTTACAGGGATAAGTTCGCCTTTGTACATGATTGATCTGTTTTTTTTTTCTGTATAATTTATTTTACTTGTCTTGTGTACAATAAAGTATTTACATACATAAATACATATATATCTAAATGTAAGTGTTATAGTTGATCGATAATAAAAAATATTGTTCCATAATTAACGTAACAACCCGACCGTACTGTTATAGTTATTTCAAACTGACTGTTTATTTATGACTCATTAGGTAAATTTCATGTTTATTTATGACTCATTAGGTAAATTTAACTTGCTCAACCGCTTGCACACCTCAAAATACAAAGCAAGTCAGAAATATAACATAGCGAGATATAAGAGAGATGCAAAAATAAATACTAATGCATGTGAAAAAATATAAATTAATGCATTTGAATTTTACATTTGAGTAGATTTTATTACCTACTACTGTTAGGTTAAAAATTAAAACTGCGAAAAGTTGTCATTAATATTCTGTACACGCCTGCTATAATTTATACAGGATGCCATACAATGCATCTAATAGCTCAATGTGTAGCATCACATCATTAACTTTATAATAAGTAAGTATATATAAAAATGAACATGCAACCGAACTGAGAACCTCCTTTTTTTGAAGTCGGTTAAAAATAACATAGAATGCGATTCAAGTATAGGTTTGTCAAGTGTACAATAGGTATTATCTTATTAACGATTAAGTATTTGGTATGGAGATATGTTGTGTCCCAGGGAAGGATGTAGGCTACTTCGTATCACAGAAATCATGCCTTAAGAAACGAGCAAAAAACAAACAACACAGTAATATAAAGCATTATAAATAAAAAAATTGCCCTAAGTCTTCGGTGCTCGGTAGGGTTCCCAGAAGGCTGGCCGCATTACCACGCTGGATAGCTATGCTAATCCGCTGGGCGAAATAGTGGCCAGCCCTCTGGTCACCGGAAGCCTCTATAAGGCGCTTTGCAATGTCCTTATAGAGGCGACGAGCACTTGGACCCCATGGCCCCAGGGTCTCAACCCCAAACGCCGCAAACATGTAACTACTGCCGAGAGTGGCATATTTGCGGCGCTTGAGGTTTTCAGCTGAGGATGCAGCTGCACCAGCATCAACTTTGGTGCCTGGGATATGGGACGGCGCCAGGGTATCTACACAAGTAGCATCCCAGACAAGGGGCCGACCCATACTCCAAGGCACCAACGTCATTCCGTCGGGTCTCTTGCCATCATCTCTACTCAGACCGTTGGGCTCGAGGACTGTCGGTACCTTTGCACTGACAAGGGCCCTTCGGATGACGATAAGGGATGGGGGGGAAGTTTACATGGAAAAACGATGGCTAGGTAAGCGCTTCATATAAAAATAGCAATAAATATCTATCGCGATGAACGAGATCTACGTAGACGAGGTCGAACACAAAAGCTAGTACTTAATGTAGATAAAACTAATTTTTGTTCGAGTGATTGTTCTTACCTGCAGATTAGAATAAAACCATTTTTGAATTAATATTTTGCACACAAGAGTTTCAATCAATCAATCATTTATTTCTAAGAATATGGTGCAATATAATAGGTTAGTAAATGGGTTAGTTCAGCATATTCTGCCAACATCGGCGTAAAAATATTGGAGAGAATGGTACCTATAGTTAGTAATTAGTAATGGGTTATTATTAATTAAAAATTATGTGTACATGTCAAATGAAAATAATAATAACAGTATAATCACAATTAATTCAATATTTAAGTTCTAGGTATATAACTAAATAATCTTATATTGCTCTAGAAAACATCTAACACTATAAAAACATTTATGTAACAACCAGCCATTTAACTTAGATTTAAACAAATTACCATCCAACATCCTTAATTCCTCGGGTAGACGGTTGTGAATGGCAATACACATATTCCACACATATTTATTAAACGCATTCCGCTTGTAAATATCTTTGTGACATTGCGGCTTCAGTAACAGGTTTTTCCCTTTAAGTCTAGTCTGCCTTTGCGAATTTTCCCCACGTTTATTAAAGTAACCTTCGTATTTTTTTACAAATATGCATACTTCTCTGAGGTATAAACAAGGCAAAGGCAGAATGCGCAATTTCTTAAATAGTGGAACACAGCTATCATCTAACCACGCATCAAAACTGTTAATAAGAATATCTGATGAGACTACAATCGATTAGTTATACTTTGAGTAACCAACGCAATGGATTGCAACACTTGGTTCAGTTTTAGTACGTTCTTGTAATGGCTGCGGAGAGATGGTTACTACTCGCGGCAGCAACGTTAACTTCGGTATGTCAATTTTAACTGGATTTTCTACTCACCTTCAAAGTGAGAGTAACGGTGTAACTTTAGACGGTTGGCAGTCCAAAACTGTGCGTTTCTCAAGAAATTTCCTGCCTCGCACAACCAAACTATGGAATGAACTGTCGCCTGCGGTATTTCCGGACCGATATGACCTTCAAACCTTCAAGAACGTATTCCCTTCTGAAAGGCCGGTAACGCACTTGCGACTCCTCTGATATTGCGGGTGTTTGTTGGCGACGGTAATTGCTTACCATCAGGCGATCCGTCTGCTCGTTTGCCCCCTATAACATAAAAAAAACCTAAATCTGACAGCCTTTTCACGCCATTATTCTGAACAAAACATTGAGATTTTTCCTTAAGCCTTTATATTCTCACATAAAACGTGATAAAGTGCGGCGCTGAAACGCTAAGTGTGTGGCACTTTAGAGAAAATTTATGATCAATGAATAAAAAAATGCAATAATCTTACTATTCACTATGATAAATGTGAAATGAAGGAAGATGTGAAGAAACGATGAATGGTTTCCTCACATCTTCGCTGTTCAAGCGATTTGAAATGAAATGATTTATGCATTAGACGATCTTGTTAACTATAAAAAGCCACCTAGTAAATACCTAAAAAAATCCGTTCGACATGCTATAATATCAAGTGACCTTCCTATTTATATTTTAGATTTAATAATTAATGAAAGTGACATCTGTATAACAATGTTTAAATAATTATGTTGTTAAAAATTGTTTTTTATGTAATAATGTTTATATAAATTAATAATTTGCATCATAATGTTTATCAAAGCGGTTGATTCCAGTGGGTTATAACAGACGTACGTATTTTCAATTAAATAGACCATTACCCCCCTAAATGGGGACTTTTGTGCGTTAATATTTGTTTTTGTGCAATAAAGACAAAATAAAAATAAAATTTTATGAGTTACAATAATATGTTAATAGAAAAGCAAGTATTTTTTGGCTTGGATGTCCTGGTACGGTTTAGCAGGCTGACGTCGGTTGCGCGCACGAATATACCTAAGAGAAATTTGCTCCTTTATTCCGAACTACGTATCGTGCCGTCTCTTACACTCTCGTGTTATTCACTATATGAGTGAGAGGGACGGCACGATACGAAGTTCGGATTTCGAAGTTCGGAGTGGCCCCTCTGCTGCGGACGACTGCGTCCCTGTGCGGTGTACAGTGTCCCATGGTACATTGTATTTAGGTATTGTGTGCGCGCGACAGACTTCAGCATAGCAGAAAACCAAACGCGAATTTTAACGACCGCTTTAGCCTAGTTGGTAGTGACCCTGCCTTCGAAGCTGGAGGTCCCGGGTTCGAATCCCGGTCAGGACATTTATTTGTGTGATGAACACGAATATTTGTTCCTGGGTCTTGGATATTTTCTATGTATTTAAGTATCTATTTATCTATATAAGTATGTATATCGTCACCTAGTACCCATAGTACAAGCTTTGCTTAGTTTGGGGCTAGGTTGATTGGTGTAAGATTGTCGACAAATACATATTTTTTTAAATATATTTTAAACCTTAGATTTTTGATTTCAACTATACAACTTTTATCACAGAAACCGCCTTGGAAGTGGGTAAGTGAATAAACAACACTAAATTAAATACTGGTATAGAAGACGCACTTTGTATTATCGTGTCCTAGCCTCTACCTATTGCCATGCCATTAGGGTTACCAAAATTCCGATTTCATTTATTTTCCACGACATTTAAATTGCCGGCTATGTCACGCATTTAGGGTGTGTTAGAATTAAGAATTTCCAACTTGTGATTAATAATTTTATTCATAAAACCAATTTACATGATAATTATGATAATAATAATTATTAAATGAATTAAAAACTTGAAATAAAAACAACTATACCTAACTAAAAACTAAACATTAAAAATTAATATCAAAATTAGGTCCCCTCGGGATGGTGCCCATTACGCAGGCAGCATTCCCGCGCTGGATTGCGATGGCAATTCTGTACGCGAGAAAGCTGCCTGAAAATACTTGTGATTTGTTTTAATTAATGAACATCTCTTAAATTATGGGTTTTTGCTCTATGCGGCCAGCATTTTGGGTACGTTACCTACTGGCAGCGGTTTGTTAGATTAGGGCTTGTAATTGTTCATTTTAGATTAGTTTTAGTTTTATTTATAAATAACACATGCCCAAATAATTAAATTTTGTGCAACGGGCAACTTACATGGCCACCGACCATAAATCCCCAACAGCCTCCTTGGAGCCATTAAGAGGCCTTATAAGTTTGAGCGTTCATCATTTTCATAAAATCTTAGTCGATAGATGGCGTTAGCGCTCGGCACACGAGCGCACTGCTCTACAGCACACTACTGCACATATGTGTGCGTTTTAACCCGGACGCAAAAAATCTTGATCGTTTTGACAATTTCCCAGTTGAAGGATACAGTTGGTTGGTTGGGGATACAGTTTTTTAATGTAATTAAAAAAGTATTTGATATTTTGAAAGCAGTACTTTAATACTACATTTCAAGAAAATATACTCATACAAATAATAAAAAGTTACAACTCATAATTTTGTTTCGTTGCGTAATTTCAATCTACCTTTGACATTACGTAAATTTTAGCCTAGTTGGTAGTAACCCTGCCAAAGAAGGTGGTGGTCCTGAGGGCCTACTCTGAACATCGAAATCCGAACTTATACACAATATGAGTGAAAGGGACGGCACGATACGAAGTTCGGATTTCGATTTTCGGAGTAGGCCCTCTGGGTTCGAATACCGCGATTAGTACATTACTGCAGAGGCCGCGAAATAGGGGACTGTCGGCCGAGTAGTTATAGATGGCCGAGTGTTATCGAGGCCGATAATCCTTGTTAACGCCAAGGTTTGTATTATAGTGCTGTTCTCAAAAAATTCAATGAAATTTGTAAATTATAAGCTAGAAAAGCACCTCGGAAACAAAAGACGATCTCTTTGCCTGCCGAGGCCGGCAAGTTTGATAAAAGGTAATTTATTTGCCTTTTCTAAGGTTTGTATGTATGTATGTAATCACTTTATTGTACACAATAACAGGTTAAAAATAAAGTTGTATTTTTAATCGCGAGTGTGGAATTAAAACACGAGCTAGCGAACGGATTCTAGGGTTAAACTACGATTTAGCGAATGTATTTTATGGTTGAACTGAGCGAAGCGAGTAGTTTAGATATAAAATCCTGAGAGTAGCGAGTGTTTCAACACTCGAGACGTAAAATGACTTTGCAGCTGTGTGTAACACAAATCTTTTCATCTCACTAAAGCGAGGAAAACACTACATAAAAACGACTGAAATATGCAAAATTAGCCTTTATTTTAACTATTACACAAATTGGCAGGAAATCTTATATACAGTCAACAAAACTATTAGCTGATGATTAGATGGATTCGGATATCAAATATTTTTGCACTCTTGTGAAGTAGGATTTGCTATCTGTTTTTAAACAAATAAAATAGTACATTTTTATGCAAGTACGGAAGGTATATCATTTGCACGAGTCCCGAGGTGTCTTGGCCCGAGCTGTCAGGTGAGGGATAACACTCGGGACGAGTGAAAATGACACTTGCGCACGCATATTAAACGACGTTTTTTAATACAGTTGCAAAAAAATATCAAATGAACAAAAACAAAATAGTCATTAAAAGAGACAAAACAAAATTCGTGTTCTTGCCAATGTGAGCTTTGCACGTACCTGGTCCATATCTGGCATAGTTTACATACATTTTTTGTAACAATCGTATAAATCACAGCTAGTGAGTTAAAAAATAATACTGCATGTCACATATAACATTATACTAACTAAACAAGGGATCATTGATTACAGAACCCTAAAAATGATCATCCCGAAGAGGCATGGATCGGGTCTTTCGGGGGTCGACAATTTCTGGGAGCAAACATTTTTCATAGTGGAAACTGCATCAGAAAGAAGTCGATGATGATATTATACCTAAAAATAAAATACATAGGTTTATATTTTAAGAGCCCAGAGGAAAATGTTTCGTATTTCATTATTAAAATTTATCTTATAGTGTGTAAATGAATATAGCATATGAGGAGTTCCTGTGACCACCTCGTGACTCTACCATAAGACTCTTGGACTATATCTAGGTTGATAGTATTTGTCAAGACACTAACAAGCTCAAACACGGATGTGAGAGATGGAGTGATGAGCATATGAGGAGTTCCGGTGACCATATCCTGACTCCATCATGAGGACCTGGACCTTATCTATTTCGTTGGTACTCATCAAGACAAATACAACGAGCCCAAACACGGCGGTACTGTGATGAGCATATGAGGAGTTCCGGTGACCATCTCCTGACTCCATCATGAGGACCTGGACCTTATCTATTTCGTTGGTACTCATCAAGACAAATCCAACGAGCCCAAACACGGCGGTACTGTGATGAGCATATGAGGAGTTCCGGTGACCATCTCCTGACTCCATCATGAGAACCTGGACCTTATCTATTTCGTTGGTACTCATCAAGACCAATACAACGAGTCCAAACACGGCGGTACTGTGATGAGCATATGAAGAGTTCCGGTGACCATCTCCTCACTCCATCATGAGGACCTGGACCTTATCTATTTCGTTGGTACTCATCAAGACCAATACAACGAGCCCAAACACGGCGGTACTGTGATGAGCATATGAGGAGTTCCGGTGACCATCTCCTGACTCCATCATGAGACCCTGGACCTTATCTATTTCGTTGGTACTCATCAAGACAAATACAACGAGCCCAAACACGGCGGTACTGTGATGAGCATATGAGGAGTTCCGGTGACCATCTCCTGACTCCATCATGAGGACCTGGACCTTATCTATTTCGTTGGTACTCATCAAGACAAATACAACTAGCCCAAACACGGCGGTACTGTGATGAGCATATGAGGAGTTCCGGTGACCATCTCCTGACTCCATCATGAGACCCTGGACCTTATCTATTTCGTTGGTACTCATCAAGACAAATACAACGAGCCCAAACACGGCGGTACTGTGATGAGCATATGAGGAGTTCCGGTGACCATCTCCTGACTCCATCATGAGACCCTGGACCTTATCTATTTCGTTGGTACTCATCAGACAAATTCAACGAGCCCGAACACGGTGGTGTTATGATGAGATGAGTATATGAGGAACAGAGTGTAAATCACTAAATATTATAAAATATATACTTACAGGATCTTGATCATTCAATCGCTGTATACGAGTACAGCTTGTCTTGGAATTCTGTGAATCCTATTCGCTATGCTTGTAACGACGCGCGATCAATAAAAGCGACATAGGTCCGACCTCTGAGAGCGCTCGGCTGGGACTGAGCGCGCGGCATCGGTGCAGCGTAATTTATGGGTAAATTGGGTAATATTTAAAAATGATTACCGAGTTGAATTTTTAAGCCGATTACGCTAAAAAAAATATCTGAGACAAAAAAAGAGTTGCACTTCACTACACTTTTATCTTTAGAGCAAAATATTAATGCGTTTTGCCAGAAAAAAATAAAGTGTAACCCTATTTTTATCAAAAAACTCGGCAACATTCGGATGCTACTTAAGCCTAAATTTTAGATGAATCTGAACTTTTTAACAACGTTACTATCTAGTTTATGATATGTCGAATTGAATTGTGTTCATTTTGTACCAAAATCAGTCGTTTTTGTGTCTAAATTGACAATCGAAACGTCTCGCCTAGCCGCAAATCATGAAGAAACGCTGCCAAGAGAATGCGTTTTTACCAGGTTTAGCACTAAAAAAACAAAGATTAAGCAACGTTACTATCTAGATTAAGAAACGAACTATCAAATACTTTAGGAATTTCTTCAATATTATGGATATTAACGCCAGAATCGTTAATGAAAAACTAAGCATTTTGCGAAATACGCTTATAGGGCCTCTTAAGGAAAATGTTCACAGTCCACTATGGAGGCACTGGAACTCCATTCATATGGATTCCAGACAAAACGTATTCAACCTAATGAATTAATTAAAAATTGAATTAAATGGCATTATTATTATTATTATTATTATTGACGACCGCTTTAGCCTAGTTGGTAGTGACCCTGCCTTCGAAGCTGGAGGTCCCGGGTTCGAATCCCGGTCAAGGCATGTGTTTGTGTGATGAACACGAATATTTGTTCCTGAGTTTTGGATGTTTTCTATGTATTTAAGTATCTATTTATTTAGTATGTATATCGTCACTTGGTACCCATAGTACAAGCTTTGCTTAGTTTGGGACTAGGTTGATTTGTGTAAGATTGTCCAAAAAAAATTTTTTTATTTTTTATTATATTTTAGCAACGTAATGATTTTAATTGTTTTATATTTATTTTTCTCTTTGACATTCTAATTTATTTATTATTTTTAATGTATTTTTAGTTATTGTATTGGATATAATGTTCCTAATGTAATAGTGTAATTTTGTGTTGTTATATTGGCTAAGCCTGAAATAAGGAATTATTATTATTATAAATTAACCATCGTTTAAAAATTTCAGCAATTTCCTGATCAGGATTATTTATTAAATCCTGACAATTACGTAAGTACTTTCTACTTTAAGTTGGGCTTTGCGAATTTGGTATTTAAGCATAATATTTTTAAAGCCGTCGTCTCCCGGCGAAAAATAAAACCAATTGCAATCTATTGTAATCAACCCTGGGATCTCCCAGGGACCGGTAGACGACTGGTTACTTATTGGTTACAAGTCATTATACAATAGGCCTAGACATGGGTAACTCCGGAGTGATATATAAAAAAGATATATCTCGCTCCACCCGCACGAATCACTCTTCATATCCTTCAAAATCCGAGTATATCAGTATATCTGTATATCCGTACAACTCCCTCGCTTCCGGTATCGTTCGCTTTGCAATAGCGACATCACATCGCACCAGGTAGGTACTTACTCATATTTAAAAAACTATAAATCAATACCTATTTATTGTATTGACCTAATTACTAATCTCAATGCTTCGTACAGTTAAATACCTACTAAAATAAAAAATCTACCAGCGTAGATACACTACAAATCAATCTATAGCTCTTAGTGAATTACTAATCTACTTGATAGATAGATTCATTCGAATCAATCTCGATCCGTAATTCACGACGTAAAATTGAGCGGTGAGCGGCCGAGCGAGTCGCGTTGCGTGGCAAGAGTTAGAGAGCTACAGAGCTACTGATCGACGGATGCATACGGATATAAAGATATAGAAGAGTGGTAAAATTGAGCGGTGAGCGGCCGAGCGAGTCGCGTTGCGTGGCAAGAGCTAGAGAGCTCCTGATCGACGGATGCATACGGATATAAAGATATAGAAGAGTGGTAAAATTGAGCGGTGAGCGGCCGAGCGAGTCGCGTTGCGTGACGAGAGCTAGAGAGCTACGGAGCTACTGATCGACGGATGCATACGGATATAAAATATAGAAGAGTGATATATATCCCGGGAGCTGAAAGATATGTTTCACTCTTTTCTTTAAAGTGACACATTTTGCCCATGTCTAAATAGGCCCCATTTGAACATCGCTTCCGATTTCTCAGCGCTGTTTGGTGCACCTCTCTAATAAGATATGCTAAATATTAACGATGAGAATATGTACCTATTATTAAAACGAATAATCATGTTGATTTTATTATTTCATTTTTTCATGGCCGTTTAGTATGACGAATGGGTCAGTATTTTTAGTAATAATAAACATTTTAACATTAAAATGTAAATAATAGTAATATTATTACAAAAAAAAGAATCTTATACGAACTCAAAATTAACTTATAAATAGGTAAACTAAAAAATATACTCATACTCATTTATTTATAATACACAAATACATTACACGTCAAAAGCTTTATACATTTTGCAGGTTGTTTTAATACTAAAAGTTACATAATTCATTATAATTCAATATAAATAAGTAAAAGTAATATCAAGTTTCTATTATAATTGTAATTAGGTGATCCGAAAATATATTAATATTAAATGTCACATAATTCTTTAATGTTATTATAAAAAGCGTTTCTAACGAGCCATTTTAACACACATAAAAAATGACTGTACTTTTTATAGCAAATTAAAGCTATAAAAAGTACGGTCATTTCTTATGTCCTTAATACGATCCGGAGTGGCATTGCGGAATATAGTTATAAAAAAAAATAAAAAATGCTCTCCAAGTCGCCTTTGTGACGTATGGCCTCGCTACGTTCGGGATTCAACACGGTAGCCCTCAATGGTATATTGCATTTTGCTCCCTCGTAATACAATCTACTATTATTATTTTAATTTATTTTTGTATATATTTTCTTGCCAATAAAAGTAATTTCGTATTGAACTGAATATGATACTGATAAAATGTTTATTCCAGTGGGTAAGTATTTTTTGAATTTCATCCATAACCGTAAATACTGGTTTAATTTTCCTATCCTTTTAGGGTTAGAAAAGTGTTGTCTGCCAAATTATACTGTACAATAACTTTTCAAGTTAAAATTACGTTAAATCTAAATTTCGTATCAGTACCTTTACCATGAGTTTGCATGACCATAGGTACTCGCTAGCGACTGCGTAAACGATTTAGTATGCCGATTCTTAGTTCTATTGCGTAACCGCCAGAGGCGCTGTACTTTTGCCACAGAAATTACGCAGTCTCTAGCGAGTAGGTACGGTCATGCAAACTCATGGTAAAGGCACTGTAATAGTTTTGGGCAAAAAGTGTATAAGCTCGAGAAGGGGACACATTTCATGGTGAGGGGGATTAAAACAGGTGGGGAGGGGAGAGTTTTGAGTTTTTAATACCACATCCAAAGGTATTCATGCTATTCTAGATTCAAAATATTTCATTTTAAATTCGTTTTCAATACAGCCCTGTCTATAATTATTCGAAATTTCAAATAGGTACCTTCCTTACAATTATAGCGATGTGACAGACAGGCAGAGCCGTACCCTTTACACCTTTTTGATAAGGGACCGTATTTTAAAGGTATATATGATGAAATGTTGTCCAAAGCAAGATTCTAAGACTGTTAGTTTTTCTTTATATTTGGGTGAATCAACTTTTTAGTGCCACTCGTTGCTGTGGTCACGTCTAGTTGTCCAGGGGACAAAATACGAATACAATCGTGATTTTTTGCTATTTAGGTTTGTCAAACATACAAATATTTGTAGACTTAATGCTATTTCCATAGTGGTCCATCTACTAAGCATGTTAGTAGAACTTAATACAACATTTTTTTGAACAAAACTGCTCCACTATTGTCCCTTAGACAACGGGTCAAGATAACAACACAAAAAAAATTGATCCACCCATTTAAACAAAAAAACTGCTAGCTGTTTAATATTTTATTTACCCTGTATGAAGGCATGTTAAAAATGTAAGCTTATTATTCTACTGGGTCCTGTAACACAGGGATTCCTAGCTCAGGACCGAAAAAACTTGTATCCTGTGTAAATTTGTTT
Source organism: Epiblema foenella (assembly GCA_963556455.1). Lineage (NCBI taxonomy): Eukaryota > Metazoa > Arthropoda > Insecta > Lepidoptera > Tortricidae > Epiblema > Epiblema foenella. Next base: position 903,972 of record OY747110.1, read on the forward strand.
CTTTGGATAAATAAATATTTCTATTTCTATTTCCCTTCCTAGTCCAGGTGAATTACGGTTCGGGAAACGTTAATTTATATTAGGCTTATTTTGTACCTTCATAAATACATATTCTAAGAGACTGTATTTATGAATCCATCAAACTTTCCACCCGGAAATAGGTTTAAGAAAACATTGTCAAATAAGCGCCGATTTTTTTAAATAATTATAATGACAGTGATTATTTTTGTAAACATACCAATAATATAAACCTTCCTCTTCAATCACTATCTATTAAAAAAAAACCGCATCAAAATCCGTTGCGTTGTTTTAAAGAATTAAGCATACATAGGGATATAGGGACAGAGAAAGCGACTTTGTTTTATACTATGTAGTGATTTTCTCATTGCACCCACATTTGCTAGTTTCTGTTTGGCCCTATGGTCGACCGGTAGATAATGCCTCAAGGCATTAAGTCCGCCCTTTGTACTTATATTCCTTTTATGCAATAAAGTTTAAAATAAATAATAAATATGTAAATGACTTAAATTTTGCCCGATTATATATCGACGTAATTACTAGCATTATTACCCGTTACGTAGGAAGTCTGGGCTATTATAAATTATTACCATTTCGCTATATCCTCCTGAGGCCTGACCTTCAAAAATTAACAAAATAATCTCGACCTTAATAAATTTATGTATAGTTCAAAATTAATAGTATTTTATGTAGTACCTATATGACACGGGGCCTCACGAGGATCTACTAAAACCGACCATAATTTTCCTAGCCTATCACACCTCAAATGCTGATATAAATATTTCTTGTTATTGACTTCAATTTAGCCTGAATTGCCGATAGGTGCAATAAAGGTAAGTTACACTAAAGAACTATAAAAATCGACCAAGTTTAGAAAAGTCAGATCACGTTTTTTGTACTATAAGTTTTACTTTTGTGCAATAAAGATTAAAATATATGAAGGGTTCCGTACCGACACCTACTAGATTCACATTTAAAATCAATGTCCAATACAATCAAAAAAGCTTGTAGCTTCATAGGGTAACTCACGGCATTTACGTCCTTTTGTGCAAGAGCTTTTCAGCGATAACTCAAAAACCGTTAGACCTATGTAGCTCAAACCAATAATCGTTGAAATTATTTAATAATGTACACCACCTCAATTTTTGGCAGAATTTTAAACTTCATAGTTTGGAAATATAAGGGGGGAATATACTTTTTATGATTTTGACAGCTAATATCTCACCTATGGTTGCCTTAAATGAAAAAGTTTTATAGAAACCTACATATCATTTTTAGAGGCCTATCCATGGATACTCCATAGATACTCCATATGCGTTGAATTTTTTTTCTTCCACCGGTTACATGTATGGACTCCCCCCCTTAATTTAATTTTTTTTTGCAATTTCACATCACTTTTATGTAGCGGTTCATAGAATACACCTTCCTACCAAATTTCTAATAATTGTAGTGCGTTTAGTGTCCGAGTAAATCGCCTGTTACATACGGACGGAGGGACGGACAGACATGACGAAACTATAAGGATTTCGTTTTCGCCATTTTGGCTACGGGACTCTAAAAAGTGGTTCCTATGTTAAAACTAGAATAACAAAAATACACAAAAATAAGTACAATATAATAAATAGTACCTATATGATGATACGAGTCAGGTTCAACGTACTTGACCTCATTACACTAGAGGCGGTACTCTCGCGAACCAAAGGTACGGTAAGTTCCATACTCGTAATGGAGCCGAGTGGTAATGATTAGCTCCAATTACCACTCAGCTTAGTTTTTTAAGACAAAATTAATACATGCCGTAGTTAATTATTTTCTATAGGTCAAGGTATAGGTAGGTATAGGTATAGGTATAGGTTGATGCCAAGTATAACCCGTTTAATTTAAAAATTCTCCGTGTTCTTTTAAAACTTGGCGCGAGGTACAAACGAATCTCAATCGGGATGTAAATCAATTATAGCACAAGTATCGTAATTAAATAAAACCAGCGTAATATCATGGATTACGAGCCTCTAACCGAAGTAATAAGAGCGTTGTTGCGAGCAAATGTGTTGAAAAAACAATTATGAATTAAGCCAAAATAAACCAAACAAGTAATTTTAATTCGGTGTCTATTCACTCACAGACGACAACAACGACCACAACAACAACGACGACAAAGGTAAAGACATTTTTTTTTGTTAAGAGGCCGGTACAATTTTTAATATAAGCGACAGCTACGCGCCACCCAGCGGTGAGTCGATAGACGGACAAACATGTACTTACAATCGATTGTGTGTCTTGCTGTAAAGGCACAAGGCATACGTTTATACTGAGATAGAGTTATCAGTCAAGATTTATGATATATACGCTGTATATACGGCGATTCCTACACGCACATGCAAACGCACAAGCACACGTATACACACACACACACACACACACACACACACACACACACACACACGCACGCACACACGCACACACACACACACGCACACACACACACACACACACATACACACACACACACACACACACATACACACACACACACGCGCGCGCGCACGCACAAGCACACGGACACGGACACGCACACGCACAAGCACGCACGCACACGTCCGTAGAGAGTACCCACCGTTACCCTACACGCGACCGCGACCCCTGGGCGGGGCTAAATGGTGCGACAAGAACTGGCAACAAAATTATAAGCGTATCCCGCCAGGGAGCAAAGATGAGGCCGACGGTGAAGCGAGCTCACTCATAAGATGCCTATTCACTCGTACCTTAAAAACATCTAGGTTATTATATGCTCTCAGACGTCTGTAAGGAATCCCAAACCTTAGAAGTTTGCATTATAAAAGATGATGAAAAGCGCCTGCTCGAAAGGAATATCGACCAGGTAAGGGTGGCAGCCAGCCGTACTTCCCATCAATAAATGTTAATTTATTTTATTGTATTCCCATCAATAAACTTTAGCCGGAAATAAATAGAGTAGAGAATAATTCATTCAATCCAAACACAACGATTTAATACATTGTAAATATATGGTGTATCTAAGTATCAATAGTTTCGTTGATTATCGTAATTGTCTTTGCTTTGAAGTAATTACAATATTTTTTTCTACTCTTTGAGATTTTAGTTTAAGTTTGTACCTATATGTAGGGATGTAGGTACATAGTCTTGAAGCCAGACTTCGTTTTTGTCTAAAATTCAACTTTATTACGTTCAAATTAGAGAACAACTACGGTCTCAACCACGAGGCGGGTAAGTTACACACAATCAATAGCAATACAAATGGTACCTACAATTTTATTTATTTAGGAATTCTACGATGACGAAATTTTGCATTTGGAATACAAACTTACGCCTATTTTAATTTTAATTGTATCTCTGTAATGATACTAATGATCCCAGTTGCTCGTATAAATGATTTATTATTATTATTAATTCATTATACGTATCACTTACAAATATAATAGCAACAAGGCAACATTAAAGTGAAAGTTTCATTTATATTACAGAAATTAAATTGCAGATTATTTTTCTAAGCTGTCAGTTAACTTACCAGTCATTCTTATTAATGAGTAGTTTGTCATTTTCATCATATATTTAATTGTGTGTACAGGTAAACAATAGGGTGATTATAGATTAACTAATTAATTCCGTTTATGTTCAAATTTGAAATTGAAAATGTATTTCAGCCATTTACAAGTTGCAATGCAACGGTAAGTAGCGAAGGTATATATTATGGTAGCTGACTAGTAGCAAAGGTAAACGTCCTCTAGCACTTTCAACCTTATGTCACATTAATAGATGTTAAACAATTATTGGATACTAGCGGCCGCCCGCGACTTCGTCCGCGTAGATTTTAGATGGTAACAAAGATATAAACGAAGTATTTGTTTCTGTTATTGATTGCTATTAATTAATCATTTGTGAAAAATTACTCAAAAAAAAAATGTCCGCCATGTTGGATTTGAAACTGGATGTCATTTTCGTAATCGTCACCCCGAGGAACCACAAAGATGACACCAATATCGATTTTTAAGAGAAAATAAATGTCCGCCATCTTGGATTTGAAAATGGATGTCATTTTCAGAATCGGCACCCCGAGGAACCTCGAAGATGACACCTATATCGAATTTTACGAAACGTAAAGATTTGCTCCCAGCATAAACTTGGAACCCCCTTTTAACCCCATTAGGGGAACAATTTAGAAAAACGCTTAAACATGTTTTGTTGTATTTAAGCCGTCGTCTCCCGGCTAAAAAAATAAACAATAGCATTCTTTTGTAATGAGAATGAGCCCGGGGATCCCAGGGACATTTTTTGACTTAGTAACTTACCGACATAAGGTAAACGGATCTTTATAAAACCGCATGTTAATGTCAACAACATTACAATATGTAATTGTTTTATAATAGGTATATGTACATTATCAAGCAAAGGGATACTTTTTGGAGCCGTCAATAAGACTACTAAAATATTTAAACTCACATACTAATATGTAACCTGTGCTCATACCATGAGTTTGCATGACCGTACTCGCTAGCGACTGCGTAAACAATTTAGTATGCCGATTCTTAGTTCTATTGCGTAACCGCCTTAGTACTTTTGCCCATACAATTTTTTACGCAGTCGCTAGCGAGTACGGTCATGTAAACTCATGGTAAAGGCACTGTCGACGTCATGAGGTTGATTATTGTTTGCCCGAAATTCATATGCAATAATTCATTTGCTACGTTCGTTCTGAACCTAACAACATTAGAGTCGGTTTTGCTCGGAAGGTTAGGTTCGCTCGCTTCGCTCGCTCGCCTGGTAGGCAAGTTTGTTAGTTTGTAGTTTTTTTAACACAGGCGAAACCGTTTCTATGTAGGAACACGTAACAACAACCCACCTATCCCATTCGAAAAGTTAAGATATGTATGGCAAATAACATTATGGCATGTGATAATTATTGCAAGTAAAATGTGATAATCCACATCGAAAGGGACCTTATGGCGGCAGGCGCTTACGTTGCACCTATTCACTATTGTATTGGAACAGCGGCAATAAAGGCGTAAGTGCCGGCCGCCATAAGGTCCCTTTCAATATGGATTATCACAAATGTGGAAAATTATAACAATTGTTTACAGTGCGTGAGAAAGCCATACACGAAAAAGTGCAGTGAGGTAAGTACGAGTACGTTCAATATGCTCTGTTTCTGACACATCTGATGTTGATGACACATAAATGATTGCCCTGTCTAATCTTGATCTGCCCAAAGTTAGATCACGGCAGTGTGTCAGCCAAGTTTGCTGTTAGTTATGGCCCTATAGTGGGTGGGTAGTGTGGACTGTATGGGTTTTATATAGGCGGCGCCAGGGATAATGAAAAACACTTTTCTTCTTGGACTAGAGAGGCGAGATCGGAGGAGGCTTCTAGAGATGTTATCGCTGTGGCTGCTGGTTGCGTAAACCTCACCGAGGTTATAAATATAAGCGGTGCGTCGCCCGGCCCGCAGCCAGTTGTAGCTCGGACTTCGCACGGCCTACACCCTACCTAATCTAATATTTAATGTTAATGAAAATGCAATAGAGGAATGTTTTATTTACAGCTATTCTACTTAAATATTGCACGCTATTTATTTACAATACGCATTTTGTTATTCGTCGTGAACAGCAAAAAAGGCGATACACCGCCGTGGGTTATGTTACCTACACGTGGATTTCACGCAGTGTTGCCAGATGCCAAGATTCAATTTCATTTCTATATTTTCGTCATCGCCCTACGCGTCAGCATTTCCATCACCATTTAGATGGTTGGCAGTCCAAAACTGCGCGTTTCTCAAGAAATTTCCTACCTCGCACAACCAAACTATTTTTTTCCCGTTTTTATAGATAATGGTACGGAATCCTTGGTACGCGAGTCCGATTCGCGCTTCGCCGCTTTTTTTATACAACGACGTCTACCTGATGTAAAGTATACATCGTAAACTATGGACGCTTGCAACTCTAAGAATCACAAGCTTCTGGCGACCTTACTCACCACCAAGAACATAACACCACAAACTTAAAGACCAACTGATGGTGTTATTATGCCTGCAGTTTTGTGTAAGGGTGTAAGGGAACATACACAAACTACGTGACCAATTTTTTTGCGTTTTTTACCCCCCTCCCCCCCTAGGTGACCAAGCGTAGTATATGCCAAGACCCCCCCCTCCCCCCCTAGTTTTCACGTAGTATATTTTATAAAAAAAAATTGCGGAAAGTTGACAAAAAAAAAATTATAAACGTTTCCAGAGTCGATCCACTCGGAAACGTTATGTATAACGGGGGCGGTGGTTTCTGAGGGGTGATGGGGTTAAACCGTGGCGCGTGAGTCCGCTTCAATTAGAATGTTTCTCAAAAGTATTCTACCGGCTACGTGACAAGAAACCGAAACCCGGTGACCAAGAGTGGTACTTTGACGACCCCCCTCCCCCCCCCTAAACGGGTCACGTAGTTTGTGTATGTTCCCTAAGGTCTAACTTCTAAGGTATTTCTTAAGAATATGAGCAATCCTTGCTACTTACAGGTACTTCAAACTTGTCCCACGGGAGACTGTACCCCGGTACGTATTATTTTCAGAAATTAAAAGTGTTTTGATTATTCGGCATGATATCGAATGATTTACTGCATACAACAATTAAAAAACTACCAATATTTACTTCAAGTTTCATATTTTTAAGGGAATAGGTTAAGGCCGCGTCGGACAGCGGAGCAACGTGATCCACAAAAATGGTCTCCCCGGAAGACCAGCGCTGGCTTGTGAGTCAGCTTTATGCTGAGGCGGGACCATTTCGTGGCAATTTTATTAGTTAATAGTTAAAAATGTATTATCTTTTAGTATCTATGTCACGAATAAATTATTTTCATTTCATTTCATTTAAGTATCTTTCTTAGATACACCAAATAATCATCTTAGGAATAGGAACTTTTTATTTTGATCATAGACTAATTAAAAAATATCTAATAGAATATGAAACGATGAGAGATGTACACGGATATATCCGGCCATGGCGAGTACTCGGCCAGCGAGTACTGTCATATAAACTCATGGTAAATGCGTTTACGTATGCGTTCAGGGTTTAAAAAATCTACGAAAAATATACTTATGACGTCACTAATTTTGCATCGTTCTTTTAGAGGCATGTTGGAGACAACTCGTATCGAGCAAGTATACTTTTTCTATGAATAGGTTAGTATCCCGTACCGTAAACTGGGGTGACTTTAGAAAAAAACGGGGCCACTTTGATAGATTTAAAACACTTATATAATCATCATAAGTATTTCTAGTCTGATTCAGTTTAATAAATGGCTAGGAAATTCACCAAGCTATTTCACTGAACTCATGCTAACCAAATTAAAACTAACATACGGTGTAAAAAGTGAATTTTTAAATTCGCCCCTCAATTTGAAAGTAACCCCGGTTGACTGTACTACACACCTGTAAAGCCTGACTAGATGTTAAAAAGCTTGTACTGAGGACCCATATTTAATATGGCAACTAGTGATCAAACTTTTAGATCGAAGGCATTTGAGTACATATAGCATCCATCCCTTATTAGCAAATGCGTAAGTACGAGAGGGTCGAAAGCTATATATATGTACGATATAAAGGCAATGATATGAAGGGTTCAAACGGAAACGGATGCCTCGTGGCATTATCCGCCCTTTATACTTATAATGTTTGTGCAATAAAGTTTAAATAAATAAATAAACAACCCTAGAATTACGATTTGAAACGGGATATTTACCATGTATATTTGTATTTTTGAGTTCCCGATATTTCGGCACTGTTGCAAGCGCCATTATCAAGGATTAACTGACGTGCTGCGAGTTTTAGTTGTGGTCTACCCACACACCATAGCGATCTACCCTCTTCCTGGTTCGCTTTTTTCGCAATATCGGGAACTCAAAAATACAAATATACATGGTAAATATCCCGTTTCAAATCGTAATTCTAATGTAAATGACCATGTAAGCTTGAAATCTTATAATAAACAACCCTACTGCTTTCAATCACGCGTCCGTCCATCCGTCGGACACAGGTTTTACAGCCAAACAGTTGAAGCTACAGACGAACGCGTGAGTGACAGCAATAGGGTTCCCCCCTTCCCCCTTCGAATACGGAACCCTAAAAAACAAATTTGACACAATAGTACAGATCGCAGGTGTTTGACGCCCGAGCCGAAGGCAAGGGCGATAATTATGCGATCTGAGGCTTTCTTAATTACCGCCCGAGGTAAGCACAAATTTTTTTACGTGCGGTAATTGCCACTTTTAGTGGCCAGAATCATTCACCAGCAACTTGCTCTTCTATACGGTCTTGTGAACTTCGAAGTGCCGTACTGTAAGTATACACCTGCGCCAGTTCTCGAAAATGGTCGTGCCACGCTATTTATTGGGATCGATCTGTCATCACGGACAGGACTATTGTAGCCAATAAACCTGATATCGTGCTGACAGATCGATCGAAGCGCCAGGCAGTGCTCGTTGACATCACCATCCCCCATGACGAGACCCTCGTGAAGGCCGAGAAGGACAAAGTTAGCAATTACCTAAACACACGAGGTGACCGCCATGTGGGATGTTGATTCAACGATCATTGTCCCGATAGTCGTCTCTGCGAACAGTCTAATAGCGAAGAGTCTCGACCAACACCTCAAGAGACTCTCGCTAGATGGCTGGATCAAGGGTCAGATACAGCGCGGCGGTACTCCTGGACACGGCGCGGATAGTCAGGAGGTTCCTCTCTCTGTCGCCCGACACCACCGGTAGCTTAGACCCCGCCTCGCTGCCGGCGGCACACTAGGTTAGGTTTTTATAATGATTTTATGTTTTGTAAATGTTCTTTTATATTTTACTTTTTATATACAGTGGAATCCGGATAAAGCGACAGTCAAGGGACCGGTGATATTAAGTCGCACTAACAGATCGTCGCACAAAACGGACTGATTTACTTTGAAAATTTATGGTATAAAATCTTATGTGTAGTGATTTCGAAGTCGTTAAAAGCGGTCAAATGTTATAAGCGAAGTCGTTATAAGCGGATTCTACTGTAATTATTATAAAATCTAACCTAAGACGTAAAGTAAATAAAGAGAATAATAATGATAATATCATATATTAATTCCGCAGTGTGATGGCGCATTGTGCAAAGCACAAGTAAGTCCATATATATGTGATAATCCACATCGAAAGGGACCTTATGTTATGGCGACAGGCGCTTACGTTGCACCTATTCACTATTGTATTGGAACAGCGGCAATAAAGGCGTAAGCGCCGGCCGCCATAAGGTCCCTTTCAATATGGATTATCACATATATTAAAAAATATCAATCCTGCTAATACCTTAGGCTACGTTATGAAGCCACTTTTACTTATCAAATTGTCAATGTGTGGTACAAATCAAATCATTTTTCCAGTGCACCACTAGTTCTATGGCAGGCTGCAACTTTCAAGTAAGCTAAGTTACGTAATAATAGATTTAGGGTTCCGTCGTAAACAAAGAACCCTTATAATTTCGCTATTACCGCCAGTCCATTCACGGCTTAGCTTAGGGTCGGTTGCACCAACATACGATCACAGGCCGATCGTCAAATATGGCGCCGGCAGCTGTCATCCCATAGAAACTTGCCAAACTTTCTAAACAATCAGATTCTAACGAACACCGCTTACGATTGCAGACGGTTTGGTGCAATCCACCCTTAGGGGGCGTCCATAAATTACGTGAGGTGTTTTTTTAAATTTTTTGTCCCTCCCTCCCCCCCTGGTGAGATGTCGTGAGATTTTATTCAACCCCCTCCCCCATCCCCCAATCTCACGTGAGATTTTTTTTAATGTGGGTTTCTTACGTAAACGTGTTGGATTGTTATTGTAAAAAGAAAAAAAGAATTTGCTTCGTGCTGAGAGTTAACGTCGAATTATGAATGAAATTATTCTCTTTCGAACGAATTAATGAATAATCTTAATCGTATTACGATTACGCTTAAGATTAAATTTTATAAGCGTGTACAATCTGGATTAAATGGACCAAAATAGTAAAATGTTTTTTTGTTTCAATCAGAAAAAAAATTGCGTGATATTTGCCGAGAACACCCCTCTCTCCAACGTAAGATTAGATGAGATTTGACTCGACCCCCTCCCCCCCTTAAACATCTCACGTAATTTATGGACGCCCCCTTATAATTTCGCTATTACCGCCAGTCCATTCACGGCTTAGCTTAGGGTCGGTTACACCAACATACGATCACAGGCCGGTCATCGTCAAATATGGCGCCGGCAGCTGTCATCCCATAGAAACTTGTCAAACTTTCTAAACAATCAGATTCTAACCAACACCGCTTACGATTGCAGACGGTTTGGTGCAATCCACCCTTAAGTACCCTCCAGTCTTATTACTGTTAGTACTAGAAAGTTGTTTAATTTCACACATTAACTCTCGCCGTCCCTTCCCATCGAACTGCTTACGCAAGGAACAGATTTATTGCGAGAGCGTGTAAAAATTATAACGAGAAATATTCTCATATTGACTTGTTTTTCATTCCTTCAGTAAAGAAATTTGTTTCTGCAATTAATCAATCAATCAATTAATAATAAATGTAATAAAAGTTAATTAATTCATATGTTAACACAATACTAATAGCTAATAGAATAGTGATACCTACTTCATAGAAATTACTAAAGTTTTGTAAGGTCAATTTTGTGCATGGTACTTTATATTCTACTTAAATCAACTATTTTTTAATTGAATTGTATAAACAAGGTCTTGTCTGAGCAACCATAATGATGTAAGCTCATTAGTGGAAACTGGTTTGGCTTTTGTATAATTTTAAATGTTTGTATTTGCATGAATTATTTTACGCTATTTGTTTCCCATTATCAATAAATAAATAAAAATAAATAAACTTGCCTGAGGATGATGACGTTTCGCTGACACAGGCCCGTGACAAATAATACGCGATGAGGGATAGGAGATAGCACATTGTGCCCGGGTGGTTCTCATTCCATATTGTTTTTGTTATTGTTAACCGGATTGTTAACGACTCGTTAGTGATTATTTCTTCATCATCATCATCATTTCGGCCGAAAGACGTCTACTGCTGAACATAGGCCTCCCCCAAGGCTCGCCATTTAGACCGGTCCTGTGCCGTTCGTTTCCACCGGATTCCCGCGACCTTCACCAGGTCATCACTCCACCTTGTCGGAGGCCTACCGACAGCTCGTCTTCCGGTGCGTGGACGCCACTCAAGCAGTTTCTGGCCCCATCGACCGTCAGTCCTGCGAGCAATGTGCCCTGCCCACTGCCACTTAAGTCTCGCAATTTTGAAGGCTATGTCGGTGACCCCAGTTCTACTACGGATAGCTTCAATTATTTCTTACTTTTACTATTTTAACAGTCAGGGATCCAGGTATAGAGTCAACAATAAGTTTAAATTGCACTCTGATTTCCTTATTTTCACTTAACGTTCGGACCGGTAAGGACATCAATTAACTTTAACGATGGTGGTGATGGTAATAGATGGCGCTGTACGCATCGTGTTCAATTTCTACACAATTTTTTTGAGATTTTCCTGAATTAATAGGGTTGGAACCGGTATACATCTTTGTACGAAACCTCCGGTATGCGAGTCGGAACCGCACTTTTATTTAGACATCATCATCATCATCATCAGCCAGTGTCAGTCCACTGCTGTTTATTTAGACAAATCTCGACAAATATCTGAATTTCCTCTTGACAGAGTTTAGATGAGGTAAAATACCATAATTTTAGCTTAATTTTGTCGTTTGATAATGCGTTGTTTTAGAGAGCTGAGTAAAAAAAGGAAAATAAAGACTCAACTTTGTATTTTTCTTCTATCGAGAAAATTTTAAGTTTAGTTTAGTTTAGTTTTATTTATCACAGAATACAATCTCGTGTAAGAAATAGATACATTTTTGCTTATACTACCTACTATTGCATACTGATCGTCAGGCGATCTAATTGCGTAACAAAAAATGAAAATAAATAAGAATATACGGTTCAGTATATTCTTACAAGCACATAATTAATGTCAAATACAAATAATTACATCATTAAATTGAATATAAATAAAACCACATACAAAATAATCCAAAAAATAACAATAATAATAATAGTTAGGAACTTCGTTCCAATAAGTCACAATGTAACAAAAAAAAATTAGTACTAATTAGTACTGGTCTAATGTTAATTAAAATAGGGAAAATGTCTAATATAAGAGATAATTACAACTTGAAAATAAATATGTCAAAATATGTTAATTTAATTCTATTTGGGTATGTCAATATATTCTTTTACCGAGTAGAGTGACTTCTCCAATAAATGGTTCTTTAGTCGGCGCTTAAACACTTCCTCGGAACATTCATTTTTTACATTTTCGGGTAGATGTAAGTAATCAGGTTTCGGCTACTGACAAAACCACAGTCATATAGTTAAGAGCGCTTTAATAAAATGTAGTGGGTCCACTAGCGCCACTCCTAAATAATTGTAATTATTTAAATTTAACGATATATAACTAAAAAAGGGGGCCGCTACGTACTGTAGTTTGTATTTAAGTACTTTTTGAATCCATCAAACTAGTTTTTACGTTGCTGGATTCGTCAATCTATGAGCTCAAAATTAAAACGGCCGTTTTAACTTTGGACGCATAGATTGACGAATTAAAATTATTTACGAGTGGCGTTTGTTGACCCACTACATTTTATTAAAGCGCTCTTAAGAATCATATATCTGAAAAACAATCCTGATTGTTTTGTCGTCTGGGAAGACCAGCGTTTCAAGGAATGCGATATTTCTCGTGTCTCTAGTTTATTTTATTTCTAATTACAGGCCAGTGGCGTACTAACTGACATTGAGGTATGTAATACATTTTTATTTACTAAAGGAAAAATTAGTGCACTACGCATGGTCCGTCAGTAGAAACGGTGGACTGTATTAAGAAACCTTACACATTTTTAAATGCTTTAACTCAAATCAAAAATTATCGATAATTCCAATCATCATCCTCCTAGCGTTATCCCGGTACATTTGCATCCTGTAGGATGCCCGGGGTCCGCTACCTAATCCCAAGATTTGGCGTAGGCACTATAGTTTTTACGGAAGCGACCGCCATCTGACCTTCCAACCCGAGGGCAAACCAGACCTTATTGGAATTGGGCTTGTCAAGTGAGTGGGCAACTTGACTGTTAGAAGTTCTCAAGCCACCCGAAGGCCTCAAACTTGGCTTAACGACTGCTATCATAGACAGCAGCCGGGATCAACGGCTTAACGTGCCTTCCAAAGCACGGGAGCGCTCAGTTAATAATCACTCAATGCGGTCACCCATCACAGAACTGACCTGGGCCGACGTTGCTTAACCTCGCATACCGCACGCGGTACGCTGGCGCCGCTGGGCCACGAGCGCTCCTCGAGCGCTTATCGATAATTCCATTAAACTAATTAAATTATACGACGAATTTATCAAAGATTTAGATAATAACCGAGCAATTTTTTGCTTATATTGTGTGTAACAGAATTTAAGCGGAAAAAAATCTCGTAGTGAATTTGTGAAGTGATGTTTGAAATTTGAAACAGAAATTTCTTAATCCATAGGTAATCCAAATCCAAATAGAATAACGAAGAGAAAATGTAGAGATTCTTGTAAATACACAGAAAACCGTAAATAAGTAACAATAATAGTTTATTTTTCGACCAACTTGGATCATAATTAGTAAAAAGTTTAAACTTATGTTGGTTTTAGTTAGGGTAATTCCGCGGTAGTTGGCCATGGTTGGGGCAGACTGGTTCTTGAGTGGAGACCGCGTGTCAGCAAACGTAGTGTAGGACGCCCTGTAACCAGGTGGGGCGATGATATTCGAAAGGCAGTGGGCAGGGATTGGAGGAGAAGAGCTGAAGACCGAGCTCAGTGGCGTGCCATGGGAGAGGCCTATGTCCAGCAGTGGACTGACACAGGCTGATGATGATGATGATGATGATGATGATGAGTTGGCCATAAGTTAGAGATGGCCCATCGAAATATTTCATAGCAGATTTGACTAGACGTTGCTAGTTACTGTTCGGTTCGCTTCGCGTCGCAGGTGGGAGCTATGGTACGACGAAAATTTTAGTGAAATAAAATCAAAAAGTAACGAAAATGCTTGTGAATTGTTTTGCCTAATGTAAATATTTTCTAAGGAGTTCTTGTTTCATGTGGATGTGAAGTTAAATTTGATTTATAATGATTATTATTGTATTTATTGCTAAGCATATTAGTAACGCATTGTTCTATCCTCAAAATCAAACGGGTCGTGCTTTCAATTTTTTTTAAATTTTAGGTGTGGTCATCTCTCCCACAAAAAAGGAGAAATAGCCATTTGAACTCCGTTTATAAGAAAAACTACTTGAAAGTAGCGCCGATGTCCCATTAATAGTATTATCGTGTAAAAATCAGAAAATAATGACAAACGTAAAGGATATGCCGCTGTTATGGCGAAAATTACTACGAAACACTTCCATCTCGACTCTTCTTTAAAATACTGGCTATAGTGCACAGTGTGGCAATTTTGGTCTCATGAAAATTGTAGACATATGTTCCAAATGTGGTCTAGGGTTACGAAAACGCTTTAATAAATAGGAAATCAGACCAAATAACTATGCTACAGCTAGAATTAACCTATGGCCATTTTTCAATTATTTTAAGGTTGATCTTATTGGAAAATATCACTTTGTTGTTTAAAATGTCAAAGTTTAATGTGGAACGTTTAATTACAAATATAGATTTTTATAATAATGTGTAAGATTTTTTTTTATAGCGTTCAAGTAAAACTGGCCAGCTACCCCGGACTTACCCTACAAGTTTGAGGAAGATATACATATTTTCTTAATTTAGTAAAATCTGTCTCGTATTTTGGTTGCAGTGTCATGGATGGGCGTGCTGGACCCGGGTAAAATAGTTCACCATTTGGGTCATTCTACTTTTTCATTACCAGTTTTCTATTACAAAAAAAAACTGTGATATGTATTGAATTAGTGTACAAAAATAGGGTTTCGAAATAGTACCTGAACCTAATAAAATGAATTTCTAGGTTAAAATACTTCAATATTATCATATTGCTGGAAAAGGTGGGTAACACAGTGGTAAAAACCATTTTTTCATACAAATGGTGAGACATCCAAGGACCACTGAGTTACTCGATTTATGGACATTAGCTGTGGTTCATTAATTACCAAAACTATCGGAAGTGATACTGCAATTAAACCTCTTTCTAAATAACAATACAAAAATATGAAGTGAGGGCCAAGTATTCCAAAATCTGCATTTAAAAAAAAGTGTCTGAAAATTATGTACAAGAAAAAGTAGAATGGCCCATTTATCTGTAGGCATAAAATATCGCCTAAACCCGCAATTTACTACACTACACCTCGTTTATTCGCTTCCCTTGGATGTCTGAAGATAATATTGCACGAATTTCACTTTATTTATTGTTTTTTCTTGAAATAATATAACGGATAACGTACGATGTTTTATATCTATGGAGGTGCTGTATATAAGGATTTTTTGCAATTTTGTGAGTTTTAAATGACGTGTAAACATCTATATTTATCTATCTATAAATCTATCTATCTATCTATACATATAATAAAGCTGTAGAGGTTCGAAAATCTGTACATTGAAGATATTAGCAAAAAAATCGATTGAGGGGTCTTAGAATCGATAACAGAACAAATTTCAACAGTTTTTAGAATTCGTGTCTGTTTGTCTGTCTGTTTATTTGTCTCATCATCACGCGAAAACTAGCTAAAAGATTTTAGTACAACCTTCACTAACAAGTTTAATGGATCTTCGGACAGGTTATTGGCTATATAAATCATACAGATTGAGGAGGAAAGGGGGTGAAAAGAAGGGTTGAACTTTGTATGAGAAGTTCTTCAATTCGTGACTTAAAGGTTTGGAAATTGGTAAGCATATAATTGGAAGCAAAATAAAAAGAATCTAATATTCAAAAATTGTACAATAAATAAATAATATGTGAAAAAATGGAGGGTAAAAAAGTGCTTAGAGGACAAGCGACAAATAAATCCCTCAACTCATAGTAACTGTTTGAAATGAGAGATTTAATTATGTTAGACAGCCGCTGTCAACATTGACAAACCGGAGCCTTGAATTCAAGGCACGGACGGAGTTCCGTTTATCTATAATTGATATGTCTTCAGTGGTCATCCAGAACGTTGTTAGAGTGGTCGAGTGTGATAACGGTGTTATCTGAGGGGCTACAAAATCCCACTAATTCCCACTATTCCCACTAACATTATAAATGTGAAAATTCGGATGTTTGGATGTTTATTACTCAATCACGCAAAAACGGCTGATACAGATTATGATGAAACTTGGTATGCAACGAGTTTATACCAAGGGTTAACATATAGGAACTTTTTATCCCTTTATCGTCCCTCAAATTGATAAATTCTGAGTCTATGAACCAGAGTCATATAGATATTTACAATGCATGCTAACGTACGAAAATTTGTCTCAGATGAACCAGTGTAAGTCTGAGCTCCGAATATGCAAATAGTTGTCACGAATCGTGGGGTCAAGGTACAATAAGGACTATCGTGAGGCGAGTCTAGACAGTTATAAATATCACGATATTTGACGTTTGGTATCATTACACAGATGACATTCGGTAAAGTCTAATCGAGGTTAATGAAGATTATTTACTACTTGCACAACTCAATAATTTGAGTCTTATAGTGCCTAAGATAATGCAGGTACTTGCATGTATAATTCTCATTTTTATCATTGTAGTTATAAACTGAGTAATTTAGCTGCCAAATGATTATGATGAGATTGAGTTGAAGAGTTAGTTCGAATATTTGTGACTCTTAGAGCTTAATTATCTCAAACCAAACCGGCTCAAGTGAATGTGAATGTTTACCGCATTTCAGTACCTAAAGTTCTAGTTATATAACATTTAGTCCAAAAACTGATAATTTAAGAGATATTAATTATTTAAAACAAATCACAAGTTAAAAAAATCTCAATTTTGCACACCCTAAAGGCGTGACGTAGCAACTAGGGAATGCAATCCCGATCCCGCGAGATCTCGGGTAATTTTTCGGGATCAATCCCGACGCATCATATGACGAGATCCCGTTCGAGATTGACGGGATCGGGATACTATTCATACCCTTTGTTTTTTAAGGAGTCATTTTCAAAATCACTCGTCTTAGGTAACTACTTCCCAATTTCTTTGAAATATGTTTATTATTTTGATTACCTAATTTACCTATGTTAATTTCCTTAAAACCTGATAATTATTTTTGGTTGGTAAGATTAAAGAATAAAGGTTTTTATTTTCTTTCGAGTAATATGTTATTTTACTTAACCTCACTATCACAAACAAGCAGTTATTAGCTTTTTTAGTCACCCAAATTTATTATTTTTTTAAAACTAGACGGGATCCCGAAAATTCCGGGATCCCGCGGGATTGATATTTCTAATCCCGCGGGATCTCGAATTTGCAATCTCGAGTCGGGATTGCATTCCCTAGTAGCAACCTACTACTTTTACACGCAGACGCACTAACTGCATGGTTGTTTGCTAGTTTAACATAAATAAGTTTGGTATCTATCCTACAAACGGGTTTCACGACTGAAAATTTTTCGTCGTATTTACCTTCACTGATAACTGGCTGATAGTTTGAAACTGACGTCACTAAAATGACAATGCTCGCTCTCTGTTTCTCAACTTGTGACAAATTAAAGTCGCTCACTCTGAAGTAAACGTTTGTTCGGGTGTCTATTATTTTATCGAAATATCTTACATCGATTTTCATTTCACCGAAAACTGTTCAACGAATTTCATTAGGTTTTTTTTTCTAATCACATAATCATCAATTCATTGCATTTTATATAATCGAACCACTTTTCATAGTTAATCGTTTCGAATCCGTCTCTAATCGTAGCGTAACGGTACATCGAATTTACCTTTCATCGAAATATTCGTTATTCATAGTATTAATTTAACGAAACTTGATTCACAGATAGTACGTTCCATATAGTATTCTTTCCAAGAACAATGTTTCATCGAACAACCAAGCAAGCATGATTTTTCAAGGCGTATAATCTTTCTGGTCTTATATAAAAAAAATAACCTCGAAGATTAAGAAAATCTTCTAACCTATCCGCATTACAGTCGGTTTTGCCCTAACAGGTCTTTTGTACATTTTAGGTTTTGGGTATTTTTGTTTTTGAGTATTTTTGTTTATGAGTACTTTTACAGAGTACACCAAGAATCTGAGAAAAAAAATAATTTTAGACTTACTTATATCAAGAATAGTAAACAGTGGTGAAATGATGTTCTAGGTAATAAGAATTTTGGGAACCGAAACCTTCGTTAAACCAAAATTATACTAAAGGCCATTCGATGAACGACTACGTCGATGAACAAATAAAAAACTGAATTAATATTCGATGAGTTGATTCTTGTGTAAAAGGTAATTCGAGCAAATGTTTGAGCGATCTAACGAAGTTCGATGAATGATTCCTAAGTGATAATAAAATTCTGCGAATAGTGTTATGGGAAATGATAATCGATGTAACGATTTTCGGTAAAATGATGGATCCCCCGTTTGTTCACAAAGAAGCGGTCAATTAATATGATTTAATTTGTACTGAAATAGCAAATTACGAGACATAATTAGACCCATGTTGATATAGCATTATTTACTCGTACTGTCGTCAAAAATACGTGGTTTAAATCGTTCCAGTTATTGACGCCCACGTTGTAGGTATATGTATAATATAACACAGCAACAATAAAAAAGTAAATTTTCTAGAATGAGCTTATTACTAGAGAATTCTAGTAATAATGTTTTTTTACTACCTAATATTTTATATTTAGATAAATTTTATCTTTTTGCAGTGCTACGGACACGGTTGTAGCGCTAAGGTAAAAATACGATTATTATTATTATTATTTTATTTATTTGTATATTTTATATAATATTTATTGTAACAAATTACTTATACAATCGGCGAACTTAATGTCGGCATTCTCTACCAGTCAATAAGTGCAGCCACCTCAAAGAAATTCAGCTCTTATTGTCTAACCCATCGTCTACCGGTCCCTGGGATCCCCGGGATCATAACTAAAGAATACTATTGTTTATTTTTTTGCGCCGGGAGACGACGGCCTGGCTTAATTGGGTCATTAAATAAATAAATAAATACATATTAGAGGACAATCTTACACAAATCGAACTAGCCCCACGGTAAGCTCAAGAAGGCTTGTGTTATGGGTACTGGACGACGATATATTTAATAGATATAAATACTTAAATACATAGAAAACATACAAGACTCAGAAACAAATATTCATACTCATCACACAAATATTTGCCCTCACCGAGATTCGAACCCAGGACCGTCAGCTTCACAGGCAGGTGCACTACCCACGAGGCTAAACCGGTCGTCATTGTCAATTATAAAAACAAAAGTTGACCACCCGGTCGTCAATAGTTAACGGCTTATGTACAATTATGTTTTTATTACTCGGATTTATAGTTACAGAAACACCGTTTATGCGGGTTACTAGACCAATCCAAAATTAAGCTTTTTGGCCCTTAACTATTGATAAGATTACAAGCTTACATGGTCATTTACATTAAAATTACGATTTGAAACGGGATATTTACCATGTATATTTGTATTTTTGAGTTCCCGAAATTTCGGCACTGTTGCAAGCGCCATTATCAAGGATTAACTGACGTGCTGCGAGTTTTGCTCAAAAATACAAATATACATGGTAAATATCTCGTTTCAAATCGTAATTCGTTTGACGACCGGTTTAGCCTAGTGGGTATAGTGCACCTGCCTGTGAAGCTGACGGTCCTGGGTTCGAATCCCGGTCAGGGCAAATATTTGTGTGATGAGCATGAATATTTGTTTCTGAGTCTTGGATGTTTTCTATGTATTTAAGTATTTATATCTATTAAATATATCGTCGTCTAGTACGCATAACACAAGCCTTCCTGAGCTTACTGAGGGGCTACCGGGAAACGGAAACGAACGAAGTTCGAATATCTCCCTCTCTGTCGCACTTGCTTATCCGTGCGACAGAGAAGGAGATATTCGAACTTCGTTCGTTTTCTGTTCGCGGTAGCCCCTCTGTGGGGCTAGTTCGATTTGTGTAAGATTGTCCTCTAATATTTATTTATTTATTTATTTAATTATAATTTTTGATATGTCCACCGAAAAGACTCGAACCTAAATCTGACAATGACCCAATTTTAGGTAACTACTTACATGATCTTGGCCGGTAATAAAGCTAAGAGTTTTTTTTTTATTTATTTATTGATAATGGGAAACAAACAGCTTAAAATAATTCATGCAAATACTTACATTTAAAATTATACAAAAGCCAAACCAGTTTCCACTAATGAGCTTATATCATTACGGTTGCTCAGACAAGACTTGTTTAAACAATTTAATTAAAAATTGTTGATTTAAGTAGAATATAAAGTACCATGCACAAAATTGACCTTACAAAACCTTAGTAATTTCTATGAAGTAGGTATCACTATTCTATTAGTATTGTGTTAACATATGAATTAATTAACTTTTATTACATCTTTAAGGAAATAGATATCTTAACCCTGCCGTCGCTGTACATATTTGAAATAATCATGTATGTTAGGAAGAATTTATGCAATTTCCCAACGAATACTGATAAGTTAATAACTACAAGAAACACTGGGAAACTCAAAATAACTTTTTATAGACTAGTGAAGGCGAAAAAGTCGTTCTTGGGAAATTGTATAAAATTCTACAATAAAATTCCAAGACACATTACTGAACTTACGGATTCTAAATTTAAATCTGTTGTGAAACAGACACTTATTTCAAAAGCATATTATAAGATAAACGATTACATCATGGATAGGGATGTTTGGCAGTGATAGCGTCCCGCACAAGTAATCTAACACAGAAATATTTTGTCCTTAGTATTAAAAAATATGTATGTATGTTGATACTGTAGGTAACATTTGAATTTTGTACTATTTTTACTGTTATTTTATATACATAGTATATTGTTTTGAAAAAATGACACCTCGCCGAGTTTCTTACGCCGGTTCTTCTCGAGGCAGAGGTTTATTTTATGAACCGGTGGTAGTTTTTTGACATTCATAAGTGCATGTAACATGCCTAAATTGAAGAATAAATGATTTCATTTCATTTCATTTCATTACATTTATTATTAATTATTAATTGATTGTTTGATTAATTGCAGAAAGAAATTTCGTTACTGAAGGAATGAAAAACAAGTCAATATGAGAATATTTCTCATTATAATTTTTAAAAGAAAGAAAGAAAGAAAAACCATTTATTCAATAAAGCACACACAACCGGTCATAATAAATAGGTGTAAGATAATACACAGTTAGTGAAGGTGCACAATGAGTCCAGCAATGTGTGCCATAAAGAAAAGGCTGAGAGACTGGCGTACACGCTCTCGCAATAAATCTGTTCCTTGCGTAAGCAGTTCGATGGGAAGGGACGGCGAATAATTTGGTAGAGCGCGTGCGCTGGTCCACGCAGCGGAGGAAGGTACGCGCGAGCAGTGCAGGAGTCCACCAGTTAAATAAATGGTTATGTTGTTGTTGTGTATTTTAAATTTAATTTTAGTATTTTGTATGGTTTGTTCCAGTGCTATGGAACGTATTGTCACGCAATGGTGAGCCCGACATTAATTTCTGACAAGAACTCTATAACTCTTGTCGGCGGAGTAATCGATACTCTTCTCTATTTCTCCAAGAGAGGTAGCGCGCAGCAAAATGTCATCTTGCTCGAATTTGGGTCATTGTCAGTTGTAAAAACAAAAGTTGTCCACCCGGTGGTCAATAGTTAATGGCTTATGTATATCTAAGTTATGTTTTTATTACATGGATTTTCTATTACGGAAACACCGTTCATGCGGGTTACTAGACCAATCCAAAATTAAGCTTTGTGGCCCTTAACTTTTGATATGTCCACCGAAAAGACGCGAACCTAAATCTGACAATGACCCTTTTGGAGCAGCCCAACTGGGGAAGTACCTCCGCCTTGCAGAAGACCACAGCCATAATAACATTATCTACTATACAAGTATGTAGTGTTGTGTTCCTGGACGTGAGCAAGGTTGCCAGAGCTCCCGAGAATGCACTGTGTTGAGAGCGAGGGACTGATGAAATATAAGTAAAACAAGAGGTTTTAGCAAGCAAAAAGTTAATTTTTATTTTCATAAACTCACACACAACCGTTTCTTTTTAATCTCTCACATGCACAGACCCTTGACAGATGACAACCGAACAGCAGTGTTGCCAACATATACATTAGTGTTAGGTACATTGACTTATAACAGGGACCTAAATTTGTCCCTTCTGTTGTCAACACAGTGCATCCTCGAATTTTATAAACGGTCGGCAATGCGTACGTGACTCCTTTGGAGTTGCAGGCGTCTATAGGCTGCGGTGGTCGCTTACCATCAGTTGGACCGTACGCTTGTTTGCCGCCGGTGTTGTACAAAAAAAAATTGCCTGCCTCTTGACTTCCTGTTACGATGCGACGAATACTTTCTTCCTGAAATAAGACCTCTACCTCTGGCCATATATTTCTCTGTCTAAGATGTTTAAAAAGGAGCTGTCTTGCCTCAGGTATATGGTGGCATCATATCTTGCCTCACCTATTTTGAATCGTTTTTGGTATTACACATTTTCTATCCAACCAAGCATTGAAAAAGGAGTGTCAATTATTTTATCGAAACATCTTACATCGATTTTCATTTCACCGAAAACTGTTCGACGAATTTCATTAGGTTTTTTTTTCTAATCACATAATCATCAATTCATTGCATTTTATATAATCGAACCACTTTTCATAGGTTATCGTTTCGAATCCGTCTCTAGTCGTAGCGTAACGGTACATCGAAATTACCTTTCATAGAAATATTCGTTATTCATAGTAATAATTTAACGAAACATGATTCACAGATAGTACGTTCCATATAGTATTCTTTCCAAGAACAATGTTTCATCGAACAGCCAAGCAAGCATGATTTTTCAAGGCGCATAATCTTTCTGGGCATATATAAAAAAAAGTATGGTCTTACCCCAACAGGTCTTTTGAACATTTTAGGTTTTGGGTATTTTTGTTTTTAAGTACTTTTACAGAGTACACCAAGAATCTGGGAAAATTTTAATTTTAGACGAGTATCAAGAAAAGTAAACAGTGGTGAAATGGTGTTCTAGGTAATAAGAATTTTGGGAACTGAATGAACTGAAATTATATGCGGCGATATCGTCCTGTAAACCTAAAATAATGAATTTTGTAACCCTTCAGTTTAACGCCATTTAAATTTGAATGTAATGCTATATGTAATGTTATCAGTCGTTGCGTGAGGTTTTGGTAAGCTCCTCTTCCCCTTCGGAGCCTCGCGTGATTTCTGGATAAACCCTTTCCATCCCTGATGGAAATGCCATCAGAGCTATGCTATGCTACATTGCGGATGCGTTAATATCCATCATCATATTCATTAGTTCACATTAGCACTGGTGGAAACAGAAAGCTACCACAACCTCGCAGCATGGCTAGCTGCATAGCATAGCTCTCATGGAAAGGTACCTACCCTTGACGACCGGTTTAGCCTAGTGGGTAGTGCACCTGCCTGTGAAGCTGACGGTCCTGGGTTCGAATCCCGGTCAGGGCAAATATTTGTGTGATAAGCATGAATATTTGTTTCTGAGTCTTGGATGTTTTCTATGTATTTAAGTATTTATATCTATTAAATATATCGTCGTCTAGTACCCATAACACAAGCCTTCTTGAACTTACTGTGGGGCTAGTTCGATTTGTTGTAAGATTGTCCTCTAATATTTATTTTTATATTTATTTTAGAGCCTTATTAAGTATCTGCTGGACAAATATCTCCCTCCTTTTCTCCCAGTCCTGATCGAAGATTTCAAGTTCGGCTCGCCATCGAAGACGATGATGCCGCGATCGATCTTCGTGTTTTTGGGATTAATTTTTGCCGTTAATGAGTTTTTGTATTTTATCCTTTTCTAGTGTTTCGCCCACAGCTGCGCCGTTGAGGTAATAGTACATTTATTTACTGCGGAGGCAGTAATCTTTTTTATCTATCACTACGGAGTTACCCATGTTTAATATTTCCCTTAAATTAAAAATTGTCACAACGTTCCTAGGTAGCCCCTAATTGACACAGTAATTGTCTTCTCAAAATCAAAATCTGCAAATAGGTACAAGGGCATTTGTACCTATCCAAATCTATCAATTATTTATTCAATTGTATTATTTTTTACAATTCAATTAATATTAAAAAATTGTTACATTTCAGAAATAAATCTCAATTTTTTTTTGAGATGTATAAGGTCTCTAATGGTCATGTACTTAATCTATTTATTAATATTGTATGTTTTCTTACAGTGCCATGGATTTAACTGTGGAGCAAATGCAAGTTTTTCTCTCCAATTTCTTAAGTATTACGGGTTTTACTGAATTAGGGTCGGTACGCGGGTTTATGGCCTGTTAATTTAATGCGCCAGTTTGCGGCCACTTGGATGAGTTGATGAACTGAAAGGATATTTTCTTGATTTTTTAATATATTCGCATTCAATAGCTACTAATTAAAACGCATACGACTCACTATGTCTTCAGGGCATGTAAAAATGTAAATATCTTTAATTGAAAAAACATCGTTCTTCAGAAGGCCGCAAACTGACGCAGGCCGCGCAACTGGCCTAGCGACCTTACATTTCATAATTTGTTATATTTACATACTGTGGGTTTTAACCACTGTAATGTCTGTAATAGATACCCACGTAAAATATATTTAGGTATTTGTAAGTGTATAGGTATTTATACTCTCAGTGTTACAATAGAGCCGAGGAGTTATTTCCAATACGTGGGCATTGCCGTTAAGTGTTTAGAATTAAGTATAGTTGGAGGGAGAGTTAGGGGGATCCATCATTTTACCGAAAATCGTTACATCGATTATCATTTCCCATAACACTATTCGCAGAATTTTATTATCACTTAGGAATCATTCATCATCGAACTTCGTTAGATCGCTCAAACATTTGCTCGAATTACCTTTTACACAAGAATCAATTCATCGAATTTTAATTCAGTATTTTATTTGTTCATCGACGTAGTCGTTCATCGAATGGCCTTTAGTATAATTTTGGTTTAACGAAGGTTTCAGTTCCCAAAATTCTTATTACCTAGAACATCATTTCACCACTGTTTACTATTCTTGATATAAGTAAGTCTAAAATTATTTTTTTTCTCAGATTCTTGGTGTACTCTGTAAAAGTACTCATAAACAAAAATACTCAAAAACAAAAATACCCAAAACCTAAAATGTACAAAAGACCTGTTAGGGCAAAACCGACTGTAATGCGGATAGGTTAGAAGTTTAAGACGGGAGCTTTGCTCCCGTCTTAATCTTCGGGGTTATTTTTTTATATAAGCCCAGAAAGACCAGTTAGGGCAAAACCGACTGTAACGCGGATAGGTTAGAAGATTAAGACGGGAGCTTTGCTCCCGTCTTAATCTTCGAGGTAATTTTTTTTATATAAGACCAGAAAGATCATACGCCTTGAAAAATCATGCTTGCTTGGTTGTTCGATGAAACATTGTTCTTGGAAAGAATACTATATGGAACGTACTATCTGTGAATCATGTTTCATTAAATTAATACTATAAATAACGAATATTTCGATGAAAGGTAAATTCGATGTACCGTCACGCTACGATTAGAGACGGATTCGAAACGATTAACTATGAAAAGTGGTTCGATTATATAAAATGCAATGAATTGATGATTATGTGATTAGAAAAAAAAACCTAATGAAATTCGTTGATCAGTTTTCGGTGAAATGAAAATCGATGTAAGATATTTCGATAAAATAATAGACACCCGAGAGTTAGATATTTAACAAACCCTACAGCTAGAACTATATTTAACTGGCTACGCGGATGCAGCTAGCAAAATCTATTTCATATATAAATTATGTACCACGAATTTCTTGATTGTTAATTATGGGTGTCTATTATTTTATCGAAATATCTTACATCGATTTTCATTTCACCGAAAACTGATCAACGAATTTCATTAGGTTTTTTTTTCTAATCACATAATCATCAATTCATTGCATTTTATATAATCGAACCACTTTTCATAGTTAATCGTTTCGAATCCGTCTCTAATCGTAGCGTGACGGTACATCGAATTTACCTTTCATCGAAATATTCGTTATTTATAGTATTAATTTAATGAAACATGATTCACAGATAGTACGTTCCATATAGTATTCTTTCCAAGAACAATGTTTCATCGAACAACCAAGCAAGCATGATTTTTCAAGGCGTATGATCTTTCTGGTCTTATATAAAAAAAATTACCTCGAAGATTAAGACGGGAGCAAAGCTCCCGTCTTAATCTTCTAACCTATCCGCGTTACAGTCGGTTTTGCCCTAACTGGTCTTTCTGGGCTTATATAAAAAAATAACCCCGAAGATTAAGACGGGAGCAAAGCTCCCGTCTTAAACTTCTAACCTATCCGCATTACAGTCGGTTTTGCCCTAACAGGTCTTTTGTACATTTTAGGTTTTGGGTATTTTTGTTTTTGAGTATTTTTGTTTATGAGTACTTTTACAGAGTACACCAAGAATCTGAGAAAAAAAATAATTTTAGACTTACTTATATCAAGAATAGTAAACAGTGGTGAAATGATGTTCTAGGTAATAAGAATTTTGGGAACTGAAACCTTCGTTAAACCAAAATTATACTAAAGGCCATTCGATGAACGACTACGTCGATGAACAAATAAAATACTGAATTAAAATTCGATGAGTTGATTCTTGTGTAAAAGGTAATTCGAGCAAATGTTTGAGCGATCTAACGAAGTTCGATGAATGATTCCTAAGTGATAATAAAATTCTGCGAATAGTGTTATGGGAAATGATAATCGATGTAACGATTTTCGGTAAAATGATGGATCCCCGTTAATTATGCGTTTATATATTGCAGTGTTACGCGGAAAATTGCACAGCATTGGTAGGTAAAAAATGGAGTTATGGCTATGGCCACCTCTATGAGGTATTAAAATATGCTTTGTATATTGGATAACCTTAGAACGTCAAAAATGATATAAATTGTTTTGAGATGACAGCTGTCACCGTACGCAAGCCTTCTAACTTAAGAGCAATTAAATTAATAAAAATGGGTCTTCTGACGAGTTTCCAACATGGTAATGCGAACTCCACTGAAAAACTTAGCAATAGTATAACTAACACAAGTGTATAAGTCTGTAACTAACTCATATGGATTTTGTCTGAAATAAAATTATTATTATTATTATTATATACAATTATTCGTAAAAGAACTTACTCAATATCACTATCTATTCTTCACTCAATTGCTCAAGGTTAACTCAAAGAGATCCCTTACAGGGATAAGTTCGCCTTTGTACATGATTGATCTGTTTTTTCTGTATAATTTATTTTACCTTGTCTTATGTTAATAAAGTATTTACATACATACATACTTACCTAAGTTCTCGATAGTAAATTGCGATACCTATTACACTGGCACGGAAAATGTATAGGTCAGTAATAGGATTTGTATTGGAAATTACTGCACGCGTTTATCACTGGATTTGTAGAAATGTATCACCTATGTATCTATGACTCTTTATTGCACATGAAAAACAATTACAATACTCATACTCATACTCATATTATTGATAAAATATAAAATTTTACATGTCAAACATTTTAAATTGAATAGGTATGTCAAAGATATAATTAAATATATTTTAAGATTATAAATAAAGTAGAATAATAATTATCAACTAAGAAGTCAGAATTAAAATGTTAATGAATTAGAATACAACGTCAAAAGAAATTGAATAATTGATTTTATATTAAATTTACATAATTATTCGTCTTATAAAATTCTGACATATTATAAAACGCCTGGGCGGTAAGCCATTTTTTCAATTTGTAACAAAAGGTTGTGTCATTTTCAATATTTTTTATGTCATTGGGTACTTTATTGTATACTTCAGGCCCTACAATAGACATAGTTTTAGAGGATTTAGCGAGTCGGTAACATGTGGTGGCCAATGTGTTTTTGTTCTTTTCCGCAATCCTTGTACTTTTAAACACTTTCACTGGAAATAAATGTAATAGAAACATAGATATGGTTATTTTACCTTTTGAGCGCCAAGCATCGGACACAAATGACGCATCGCTGACGCCACACCGTCGCATTGTTCAACGCGAAATTAAACCTTACTATTAGCTATAGGTAGATGGCTATTGGTTTGGCCAGGCTGTCGGCTGTAGCCGTCGTTGACGCCCGGGGCACGATTTTCCGATGACTTGTATAGCCGTGACGGGCAAGCGTAATCGCCTCCTGGGTCGGACTGACTCTACCCGTGCCTTTACCATGAGTTTGCATGACCGTATTCGCTAGCGAGTGCGTAAACGATTTAGTATGCCGATTCTTAGTTCTATTGCGTAACCGCCAGAGGCGCTGTACTTTTTCCCATACAATTTTTTACGCAGTCGCTAGCGAGTACGGTCATGTAAACTCATGGTAAAGGTACCGGTGTGCGGTGGTACCGGGACGAATAGTCGCTGTCGCGATCGCGTAATGGACGTCCCCGCCATACCACGTATTGTGTCAGTGTCGAGCATAGGGACGTTTATTTTATAGATAGATAGATAGATATATTTATTTCCTTTATAAAATTACATCATGGTTTACATTTTTACAACAAGATAAATTCACAAAAGGATCGTCAATAGGTATAATAATAATAATGAAAGAAAAATAATTGAAATCAAATAATGTCAAAGGTAAAAAATTATAGAAATGTCAAATTTGTATACACGGCTAGAATATCCTAGGCAATGTCATTAGTCAAATTTAAAATAATAGAAATAAAAACAATATAAACACTCGATTCCAAATATGGTCAAATATCAATACAATGTCAGAATAATAAACAATATGGTAATGTCAAGAATTAAACGAAATAAATAACAGAAATACAATTTAACAATAATCAACAATTGTATAATTGCATTATTAAATCATATTTGTCATTTCTTTTCAGTGTCGTGGGAGAGCTTGTGTCAGTTTGGTATGATCAGTGATTTGTCTTTGCCACAGTTCCACATTTTGTCAGCCACAATCGGTTTAATGTGTGTTCAGGTGACATTGACATTCCCATTGGATATTCTACTTTAACACTAATGTAATAAAATTCATATCAGATAGAGACTGTCTAAAACTCATGTATGTATAATAGATACTATTAAAACCAGTGGGCAACTTGACTGTTAGAAGTTCTCAAGCCGCCCGATGGCCTCTAATTTGGCTTAACGACTGCTATCATAGACAGCAGCCGGGATCAACGGCTTAACGTGCCTTCCAAAGCACGGGAGCGCTCAGTTAATAACCACTCAAAGCGGTCACCCATCCAATAACTGACCTAGGCCGACGATGCTTAACCTCGCATACCGCACGAGCGCTGCTCCTCAAGAAAAAATAGCTGAGAAAAAAATAATTATGCTTTCGTTTCTTGCAATCTCTATCTATTTGAAATATGTCAAATATATGCAATTCGATCATTTAATAGATCATTTTCTTTCAGAAAAGTACAGTTAGTATCCGTTTCTTATACATCTTCCATACGAACCTATATTCTAATTGTTATCTAAGGATAGTTTAGTTTTTTAAGACGAGGCATTCATTTTTTTGGTAAGTTTACCTTTCAATATTGTAAGCAAATCAGCTAATGTACCCGAATGAAAACTTAGTATGTTATTTTTCATTATATATTCTAACAAACTGGGATAGGAAAACATGATTAGTGACAATTTTCTCGATAGATTTTCATTCCAAACTAGTGTCCATTATTTTTTGTTTTTGCTAATTATTCCGGAACTATAGGCATTCATCCTTTGAAATTTTCAGAAACGATAGTAATACTATCCTTCTAGCAAATTGGGAAATATCATTTTATTTACTCATGTAGTTTATTTTTACCCACGACGGAACGGAGAAGGTATATGCGTTTAGGGTGAGAGGTTGTTTGTTTGTTTGTTTGTGTGTGCACATCAATATCTTCAAAACGGCTTGACCGATTTAGAAGCGGTTTTCGGCAATAGATTTGTAGTTTAGTCGGGACGAATTTTAGCTGGGTGTTACGATGATAACTCACCAGGGGGCGCTGCAGTAAACATTTTTCACCGTCCATCCGTCGTGGGTTTTTCAAAAATTTTAATTTTGTTTTTTATATGTATATCATTCATTTTATACCATCGGGACTTTCGGGGGTGATGGGCGGCGCATGCGTGGGAATTATTTTTGGGTGCCTCGTCTTAACTGCGCCTGTTTCTTGCAGTTGTATAAAAAAATAATAATATAACCTTTTTTTTTGAACCTGACTGTGGCTTTATAGGCCGGGCCCAATAAAGCGATAGGAGTGCGCGGTTGGAGAGTAGCCTGGGGAAAATCCAGGGGAAAACCTCCGACACGACCACGCGTGTGGTTTGGAACACTGGAATACTCTAAGAGTTTGCGCTCCAGTGAGATTGGTTGAGTGGTTTCAACCGAATCTGAGGTGTGAGTGGCTTCAACCGAATCTGAGGTGTGAGTGGCTTCAACCGAATCTGAGGTGTGAGTGGAATAAAGTAACCATTACATTAGATAATGGTGCGTGGATATAGTAGGGTTGTTGACGCCAAACAAGAAAACCAATAGGTTAAAATTTTCTCGAAAAAGTATCAATTTCTTAATCAAATGGCTAAAAAAATTAACTTAAAAGAATAAATAACGACATAATTTAAGGGTCAGTTGCACCAACATACGATCACAGGCCGGTCATCGTCAAATATGGCGCCGGCAGCTGTCATCCCATAGAAACTTGTCAAACTTTCCATACAATCAGATTTTAACGAACACCACTTACGATTACAGACGGTTTGGTGCAACCCACCCTAAGTCTTCAAAGTTTAAGAGGGGGCATATTTTGTCCCTTTTCCGCATAACGCACCTTTGTATTGGAACGATCGTCATTTACTATGACGCTTGAGGTCAGTGAAGTCACTGATCTGTCGCTCTCTCTCTCTCTCTCTGACCAGCAAAATTAAAATGGTTGTAGCTTCGTTATTTTTCGATATATTTGAATAGGATTTTCACCATTTGACATATTTTTTGGCCTGTTTCTTTCAGAGTGGTCTTTTGGAGTAGTCAAATTTCCAGTCAACAACCCTATTGAAGATAATATTTTATAGCATACCAAAATATAATACAGTGGAATCCGGATAAAGCGACAGTCAAGGGACCGGTGATATTACATCGCACTAACAGGACGTTAAAAGTTAGTATTATAATAGGTTAAAGAGCTCAAGTTCGCCCGTATCCCTTGCGGGGTCTTGGGTTCAAAAACTAAAGTTTTCTTAAAAAAAAAAAACAGGACGTCGCACAAAACGGACTTACTTACTTTGAAAATGTTTGGTATGAAATCTAATGTGTGGTGATTAATGTTATATGCGGAGTCGTTATAAGCGGATTCTACTATAATTATCACATAATTATTTTTTTCGTATATTTGGAACGTTTGAGCCGGGTACTTATCGGACAAGTCATTGTTAATGGAGTATATAGCATAGGTGACGAAACGTGTTGTAGATGATTCTTTGTAGCATAAATTGACGAAACCTGTGGTGGATACTTTTTGTTTGATATAATTAATTTACATATATTTCATTAATAAATAATACTATTATTTTCATAAGGGTTACTAATACTTTCGGTTCTTTAGATATTACTTTCGTAATGAAACAGTCGATGTAATATAACGTTTATATTAATAAAATAAAATAAATAATTAGAAACAGTGTAAATTTTCCATGTCGCGCTCAGATATCAATGGAAGAAACATTTAATGCAGACTTTAAATGGGTTGAACCAAACTTGTAAGCAGTGTTCGATAAGTCTAATTTTATGGGAAGTTTGACAAGTTTCTGTGATGACAGCTGCGGGCGGGCGCCATCTTTAAAGTTAACCAGTCTGTAATAGTAAATTCGTGCAACTTACTATAAGTCGAGTACTCATTAACGAACTTCGACGACCGGTTTAGCCTAGTGGGTAGTGCACCTGCCTGTGAAGCTGACGGTCCTGGGTTCGAATCCCGGTCAGGGCAAATATTTGTGTGACGAGCATGAATATTTGTTTCTGAGTCTTGGATGTTTTCTATGTATTTAAGTATTTATATCTATTAAATATATCGTCGTCTAGTACCCATAACACAAGCCTTCTTGAGCTTACTGTGGGGCTAGTTCGATTTGTGTAAGATTGTCCTCTAATATTTATTATTATTATAACTGTACCTAACCGAAGTGATAGGTACTCGGACCTTATTGGTTGCAGAAATGTTTATCTAACTCTGTCTTTTCTTAGTGCCTCGGATATGAGTGCAAAGGGGTGAGCAAGCTCAATTTACACAAATTATAATTAAACTAAAATAAGTAGGGTCGCTAGGCCAGTTACGCGGCCTTCTGAGGAACGAAGTTTTTTCAATTAAAGATATTTACATTTTTACATGCCCTAAAGAAATAGTGACTCGTATGCATTTTAATTAGTAGCTATTGAATGGGAATATATTAAAAAAGAAAGAAAATATCCTTTCAGTTCATCAACTCATCCAAGTGGCCGCAAACTGGCGCATCAAATTAACAGGCCGTAAACAGGGACCGATACCGGTATTTTTAAAAAACCCTGAATTAGCCCAATATTTTGGATTATTTTTTTCTCGTTTTGTTTTTTGTTTTGTCGTATTATTAGATTGTCCCATTAAAACCGAAATAATGAACCGGTGACCGTAATCATACCGGTATTTTTCTATGGAGAAAATACCGGTATCCGATCCCTGGCCGTAAATCCACCTACTGACCCTAATTTTCATTGAAATAATTAAAAATGTGGTATAAATTTAAATTATTAGAAATAAAGCCTTAAGCTTAAAGAGCGTTAAATTTCACAGAGAGCGGTTGGGTATCTGGCATGGCAAGTAAGTACAATAGAACTACGAGTATAGTATACATACCTACAGTACGACTGACGGCTGAAAACGTTTCCACGTCGAATGGCCTTAGCGACGAAGAACCCCCGTATTATAGGCCCTACTTTTTATGAACGTCTGCCCGCCGATATAAAGAGCGAAACATCTGACGATGCATTTGGACGCAAACTCAGAAACCTTTTATTGAATAAACCAATGTACTCGACTAAGGAATTTATGGAATTGACATTTGCTTGAATTTAATTTGTTTACCATTAATCTATTTTTGCTGATATTTTTATTGACATTATCTCTGTACTAGTTTGTTTGTTATATTTTATTTATTGACGTGTACCACTGTTGTTATTTTAAATTTGTTGCATTTTAACGATCCTGACTACCGGGAGATACGATTTATTTATTTGAAATGCATTGCATTTTTTTGAATATTTTTATATTATTTTTGACGATCGTGATGTAAATTCTTATAATTTTGACTTATGCAAATTTGTACTGCAATTTATATCATGAAATAAATCTGAATCTGATTACTTTTAGTTTGTCAGTGACATTATGCTCTTTTACCATATAGGCATCGCAAAAAAAATGCGCAAAAGAAGTATCTATCTAGGGAGACACATTATGCCCACAGAGGAGATACAACAGATTGCGACCCAAAGAATCTGGAAATTCCTGGAGGCAACGGGTATAAGCAAAGAACTTTAAGGGCTGCCACAATAGATCAATACTGGTCGAGGCGGCAAAGTAGGCCCACAACTAACAATAATAATAATAAAATATAGGCATCGGTTATACGGTTTTTTTTAAATTAAGTGTCTTCAAGATTGGCCTCAAATGGTGCCAGTTTCTTTTTCGGAGACACGCTCGACCCCGCCTTTGGGCCAAGACGAGGCCAAGAAGAAGAGGAAATACATACATTGAATTAGAATTCTATTAAAAACAAAACATGACATTGTAATTATAACTTATTAAGACAAAAATTTGACATTATAATTATAATTAGAATAATTTATTAACAAACTTGACAGTGTATTTAGAATCTATAAAAAGGAAGCTTGACATTAAAATTGGAATTTATTAATAACAGAACTTGACATTGCGATTAGAATTTAAATATATTTCGTATGCATTGTGTTCTCTTAACACTAGTAAACATTATGTGCCCTATCTGGGTGTCATGTACCTACCAACTACCTGTAACATCTCCTGTAATGCACTTGACATAAATGTTGAATAAATGAAAATGAAATAGAACAGAAGGATAGCACCAAAAGTATAGAAGAAGACAAAGTGAAAAGAGTAGGAAAGAGAAGAGAAGAGAAGGAACAGTATAAAAAATTGTTATAACTTAATAAAAACTAAGACCGTTCAGGATTATAGCGCAGTACTACAAAGTGAGCTTTGCGATGATTATTACACACTACTGGGGTGTCAATATTATCGTGGTATTAAAAACTGTATGGTTTTTGCTTCAATATTCATCAATAAGGTACCCACGTGATGCGTATTGTAATAGAATATAGAATATGAATAGAATAGAGTTTATTTGCATAGAATAAGTAGGTACATTTTTGTCCTTAGGTGGTATGTGACAATAGGTAGCTTATCCTGCTATTTGTATTATATACTAGCATGCAAATATTTTTGAAAATGTTGTTAATGAATATTTTGAGCCAGAATATCCTTCACACTATAGTAATTATTTTCAGTTAAAAGCTTAATGAATGCATATTTGAATTTATGTAAAGGTAGCTCTTGTATACATTTCGGTAACTTATTGTAAATTTTCATGCACATGACAAAGCAGTGATTTGAATATAGAGTTGTCCTATGAGTGTATCGCGTGATAGTAACCACCGTGTAATCGATGCCATAGAATACTCTACTTTTATTTATTTATTTCAACACATGTATTATTACAAGCTAACAGTATAGCACCAAAACGCATTTTTAATACAACGCCGGTGGCAAACAAGTTTACGGTCCACCTGATAGTAAGCGGCCACCGCAGCCTATAGACGCCCGCAACTCCAAAGGAGTCACGTACGGGTTGCCGACCCTTTATACAATTTGAGGATGCACTTTGAATTAGGCCTTTGCGATATTATTGCACTGTGTTCCTACATTCCCAATAATTTTATCATTTGTTTCGTAGTGTGTTGGATGGTTTTGTGAAGCAGAAGTAAGTAGAATAATTTATTAAGGACTGTTTAAAAAAAATTAAAATTTTTGAAAAACCCACGACGGATGTACGGTGAAAAATGTTTACTGGAGCGCCCCCTGGTGAGTTATCATCGTAACACCCAGCTAAAATTCGTCCCGACTAAATTACAAATCTATTGCCGAAAACCGCTTCTAAATCGGTCAAGCCGTTTTGAAGATACTGATGTGCACACACAAACAAACAAACAAACAACCTCTCACCCTAAACGCATATACCTTCTCCGTTCCGTCGTGGGTAATTAAAAAAAAAAAAAATTTAATCCGTTTATTTTCTTTTAAATTATTCAAGTTTACAATTTAGTGACTTAGTTACATTAATCTTTAAGTTTTAAGATTTTTCTTAACTAAGGAGTTACATTAATATTATGCTTATAAAGATAATAATAATGATAGTTAGGAGATTCCTCTCTCTGTCGCCCTAACCACCGGTAGCTTAGGCCCCGCCTCGCTGCCGGCGGCACACTAGGTTAGGTTTTTATAATGATTTTGTCTTGTAAATATTGTTTTATATAATTATTATAAAATCTGACCTAAACCTTAAAGTAAATAAAGAGAATAATAATAATAAGGTGCTCATAATATAATGTTATTGTGTCTCAGCCTTTTTTAACATTTATAATGTATGCTAAATTTACTTACTATTTATTTTAGTTATATTGATGAGTGCGTTCTTAGTGATATTTTTAATGCTTATGGCTTTTACTTCCATGTCTTCAATGACCTGCCTAGGAAGGCTGTTAAGTGTATGAGGAAGATAAGCGTTCCATACCCACCTGCCATATTCATTGCATTTTCTGGTAATAAATAATCATGAAATAAATGAACTTTATTCTGCAAGTAGGCCGCAAAGACACTTTTACAAGTCAAAAACTACTAGCGTTTCTCATGAGACCACTGCCGAGAAGAAACGCCGAAAGAAACTCGACAGTCAGTCATTTTCTCCAAAATATGCTTATTACAATGATATTACTTAACCTACTTAAGTAAATGTAAGTGGTAAACAACAAAAGAGAATTGAAAGAAAAACGAGGAAAAAATAACAATAGGTATTTACAATGTGTAGTTACACAAGAAAACAAAACATGTCGAATCGTTTGATATGCTTTCCTGCAAGAAATGTGTCAACTAGATACAATGAAAATATTAGACTCTTTACGCTATTTAGGTATTTGGTTTGGGCCATGCATTTCTTTACTACTTTAAAGTATGGTTCATTTGATAAATGTCTAAGGTTGGATGGTTATATCTATCCAGCCTTCCTATCATGTCTTTGTATTCTAGTATCACAGCCAATTTTACTTTGTCAAACACACTCAAGACTCTACAGTACTGAAATAAGTTTATATATTTAGTTGTCATATAGGGATAACTTAAAAGCCACATAAACATTTTTTTTTTGTTTTTAGTGCGCCCTGGGTTTGACTTGGGGCTTAGCCGGCCAACTTCCATGTAAAACGAAGGTAAATAAGTACTTAATTATTAGATTTTCATTGCACTTAAATACATACTTATTGTAATATGACGACCGGTTTAGCCTAGTGGGTAGTACCTGCCTGTGAAGCTGACGGTCCTGGGTTTGAATCCCGGTCAGGGCAAATATTTGTGTGATGAGCATGAATATTTGTTTCTGAGTCTTGGATGTTTTCTATGTATTTAAGTATTTGTATCTATTAAATATATCGTCGTCTAGTACCCATAACACAAGCCTTCTTGAGCTTACTGTGGGGCTAGTTCAATTTGTGTAAGATTGTCCTCTAATATTTATTTATTATTTAATATTTTTTTATATTGTAGTGCCTCGGGCAAAATTGTACTAGCGTGGTAAGTATTGTACCTATAGTAAACGAAATAGTCAACTGAACATCCGTGATCCTTATTGCAACGAGATAAGGGTTTAATAATGATCAGAAAACTGCGTGTCGATACCTATACCGAAATAATCACTACAAATTCAATTTTGTATTAAGCAGTACCGCTGCTAAGGCAAACTACAAAGAAATAAAGGAATAATTGCAAAATCTAGGCACCGAGCAGGATTTGAACCTGCGACCTCCCGGCACTCGCGGCCAGTCGCTCTAGCCAACTGAGCTATAGGTGCAACTACTACCCGGGCCCAAATTCTTCAACCGTTCCTTCATTTACTAAAAATTTATTTAAAAAACTGTTTATACTCGAGTAAAAGTGGAAATTAAAGATGGACCAATAATATATGACCATTGTCAAAAGAGCGATTATACTAATTTAGCTAGCAACTGGCCAGTGGCATAATTCACTTTTTACCTATCAGAGGGGCTACCGCGAACCGAAAACGAACGAAGTTCGAAGATCTCCCTCTCTGTCGCACTTGCTAATTCGTGCGGCAGAGAGGGAGATATTCGAACTTCGTTCGTTTTCATTTCGCGGTAGCCCCTCTGCTCTGATGTTAATTTTGAAATGTTTTGTAGCGAACTAGTTTCATTTCGCGGGGGTATATTTTTCCAGCATTTTATTACATACATTATAAATAATATTCCACTCTTGACTAGGAACCGTTTTGTTTCAATGTTCAACACTACTATTATTCAAATAATAGTGTTGTGATGTGTCAAATGTCCACTACAGTAAGTATAAACACTGACTGTTATTGCCTGTGTGCAGGGTTACCAACTCCAATTTTTGTTACCCCTAGAACTTAAGTTAAAAGCCCCTGAAACTAAACATTTTTTTCGGAAAATCCCCTGAACACAAAATAAAACAAATTATGTGTCTCAGTTTCTTTAATGTTGTTATACATTATTTAGGATCTCAAATATTAAATAGTTTTGTTCTAATGGTTCGATTTTATTATGGTCACACATGCACATAGAACATTTTTAACAATTTATTAGATTTAACGCAAGATCCTGGCTTTGCAGCATTTCAGTGGATAGTTGATTCCGGGGCTTATTTTTAATAATGTTATATGTGTTATATGTTTAGACGACCGGTTTAGCCTAGCGGGTAGTGCACCTGCCTGTGAAGCTGACGGTCCTGGGTTCGAATCCCGGTCAGGGCAAATGTTTGTGTGATGAGCATGAATATTTGTTTCTGAGTCTTGGATGTTTTCTATGTATTTAAGTATTTATATCTATTAAATATATCGTCGTCTAGTACCCATAACACAAGCCTTCTTGAGCTTACTGTGGGGCTAGTTCGATTTGTGTAAGATTGTCCTCTAATATTTATTTATTTATTTATTTAAAATAAAAATCCCTAAATATACCCCTAAAATTATTAAGCCCCTAAAAAAGTCCCATGCTCCTTATTTCCCCCCTAAATTTAAGGGCAAAACCCCTAAGTTGGCAACCCTGCCTGTGTGTGGTTGTGACAACCTCTCGGCCTCTCAGCTCTTATTTGGCTCTTATCGGCAGTGTAAGAATTTAATGCCAACGAAATTGGCAACATGGCTCATTTACATTATGGTTTACCTTTACATCATCTTGTCAGTTGACAACTGGGGCGCTACCGCGAACAGCAAACGAAGTTTTCCCTCTCTGTCGCACTTGCAAGTTTGCACATAAGTGAGACAGAGAGGGAAAACTTCGTTTGTGGTTCGCGGTAGCCCCTCTGACAACCAAAACTCACTAGCAAAAATGAGCAAAGCTGTCACTTATCTGCTGGACCCATCGATTTAAAATACCCTAGATACACTATCACCTACAAATTCAAGACGAAAAAGTGTCCGAGCCGGCCGAGCCGACATTGTGAGTGTGTGCGTGTTAGATACACGCTAAACGAGCGTAAGTCAATTGGGATCAATTTATTTTTTTTTCAATAGTGAGCCTTATGTCACCAGCGTAACGTTTTATTTTAAATGAGAGCGTTTGGCGATTACAGCATTTCAATTTTGTTCACGCACATTTTCCACTGATTGTGTTGGCAACATTGGACATACATTGGAACAGAGTCGGTATCGTGTACCGTGGAGTCGAAAATGATTTGTTTAAAATAGGTAGGTGGTAAACAAGCACACGACGTCAGATGTTAACGTCGATTTATTATAAATAGTAATGATAAATCGATTTATTATGTTGTGTTGTTTTTTAATTTTTATTATTTTAATGAGTGTTACTTTAGAACTCCGTAGTTTATGAACCGATTCGGAAAATTCTTTCTTTGTTTGGAATCATATGTTTGAAGCATGTTGGGCCCGTTGTTGCCGCAAACTAGTTCTGATGATGGTATCCATGAGGAATTGAGGGAAATCCTCAAAAAATCAGGGGAAACATATAGCGATTTTAGTTTTTCGGTAACAAATCGAGCATTTGCATTCAGAAAGTAGCATTTGGAGAACAGAAGCTGATGACGAAGACCATGGATGGGACCATCCAAAAGTGTTTGTGTGTGGCGCTAAGATATTTCGATCAAGATACTCAAGCGACTATGACAAAGCCACTTTAAATGGTTCTACTGTAATTTCATGTTATGTTACCATTAAATTAAAGCAGTCCTAAATTTAAAGCAGTTAATCGAATAAGTTATACTTGAAAGAAGAAATAGAATATTATTATCCGTAACACATTATTTTTAAAAACAAGGTTTAATTTACAAAAATTACACTGAATCAGACTAACTTGTATACATGATAGTGTCTCAAGCTTTGAAATCTTTATTTTACATTTTGAAATTATATATAGGTAACATACCCCTCACGTTACTAGAACATATCTTTCTACAAATAGTCATAAATCATTTAATACTTTTTATTCACTTTCTTTTAGATAAACGCTAATATTTTAATTTATAGTTTTTACCAACTTACGTATCTACATACACACTCCATAGGTGTGTGCTAATAACAAACAATACTTGTAAACATTCATAAAAAAATTTGTCAGTCTGCGACTCCATTCCTTCGAAATTTTACTATAGTCCGATTCATAGGTCTCCCGTTTCGTTTCGACATACGACTCACTCAACGTGAGGGAAAGAGACAGTAGCATAGCTGGTCGTGTGTCTGATATTTTGATAAAATAATTGTTATAAGCGCGTTAAAGCTTAATATAATTACAAATCAATTAAATAATGAAACTTTAAATAAATACTCACCGAAAATACGAAATTCCATCCTTTTTTAACGCCGTTAACGTGTTGTTTTTGCATTTTTTTACGGAGCACTTGGGCATGCTGACTCGCCGATGGCTAGCGCGCGACTCTGAGCGCAAGAGTGCTTAAAAGGCATTTAAGCACTCTTGAGCGCGGACGCTTTTGACAGGCGGATAGTGCATCTAGGGTATTTTAAATCGATGGCTGGACCTTACAATATTACATGAAACAATTATTAATTACGATAAGTTTTGTTTCAGTGTTCTGGGAAATTCTGCACTTCCGAGGTGAACCAAACAGGCTTTTCTGCAGCATTGCTGTCATAATTTTCAGATCAAACAATACTAACACAGAACACCTCCCATAGAAGCCTAATGTTGGTCACTTTGTTCCCGATGCGAGTCACCACTCGTAGGATTTATAGGGCTTATATAATCCGCGGTCGCCCGCCTGCCTTTCAGTTGCGTCCAAGTCAACGACCTGTGCAGTGTGCGTGTCTCTTTTAAAAAAATATAGAAAATTGGATTCTCGTAGCCATGGCATTTTGTAGTTTGAGGTGGTGTGGGGTTTTCTGTGTCCGCGACAGAAGAAACTATCAACAAAGACTTGGCTTCAAGGACCCAAGTCAGAATCATTAAAAAAACGCTCCCGGTTGGACCATGGAGTATTACAAACATGCACGAATTTGCCAAGCATTAATCTTTAGAATTAGGATTTGAAACGGGATATTTACCATGTATATTTGTATTTGTGAGTTTCCGATATTTCGGCACTGTTGCAAGCGCCATTATCAAGGATTAACAACATGGCGCTTGCAAAAGTGCCGAAATATCGGGAACTCACAAATACAAATATACATGGTAAATATCCCGTTTCAAATCGTAATTCTAATGTACCTACCTAAATGACCATGTGAGCTTGAAATCTAGTAATCTTTGTAATGGTCTGTCAAATACAAACGCTATCAGTGGCACTCACACGCCATTACGTGTCAAACGCGAAGTTGAATCCTATACAAATGTATGTAGGTTGATATCGCACTGCCCGCCGTGACGAATATATCCGTCGTCGGTGTTGATGAGTGGTGGTGATGATGAGTATCCGTAGTAGACTTAACTACTGGCCGCTAATTATAAACGTCTTTTTTTATTGCAGTGTTACGGAAGAGTTTGCCAATCTAAGGTTTGCTTTTTCGTTTGAGTCAATCATTAACTATTTTTTGTTGATATTGACTTGTTAGCCAGTAAAAAATGCCAGAGTCACTTAGAAAAACCGTTACAACATAGACTCTTTAACATGAGAACGAGTTGAGGATCATACATATATTTTGACGGAGTGTGTCCGGACCGAAGCTGTGAGAGCAGCTTGGTCCGATTCGAAACTGTTTGACACGGAATATGTAAATAGTTTTTTGTCGCTTCCTATTTCGGACGAAGCCGAGTTTTTATACAATTTAGTAGAAGTAGGTTTAAAATCTAGAGTTTAAGTTTCTTTTTAGTTTTTGTACATATTCTGCTGCCTCTACGGGGCGGTATGTTTGCCTGGCGACAAGCCGCTTTTTCCTTAAATAAAAAAAAAACATGAGAACGAGGCTATAAGAAATGGGCCCGAAAATATCAACAAAACAAACATCATAGTTTAAAAACTCGTCCAGCAGACATTACCATGGCAACTAGCGCCAGAATAATGTTGATTGACCAATTTACATCTTTGGTATTCTCGCCCTGTCAACTCTAAAGGTGGGGTGCAGTTTGACAACCTTCTATCTTCTTCTATCAGAGGACAGCTACCGGCGACGTCGGTCGGTACAGAGGGCCTACTCCGAATTTCGTATCGTGCCGTCTGTTTCACTCTCCTGTTATACATTATATGAGTGTAAGGGACGACTTGATACGAAGTTCGGATTTCGAATTTCGCAATAGCCCCTCAAACCGATTCGTACGACGACGACGACGAGATAGAGAAGACCATGATTTAATGTTAGGACATAAGGTTTATTATGGTAAAATTCTGAATATAAACTTTCATTAATCGATGTAACAAATAGACATAAAAAGGCAATCATTTGAAGACGAAAATATTTCCTCCTGATTACATCTCCGCGTTCACCCTGTATAACTTGCTACTGTTCAAAATGGAGTCACAATTTTTGGGGATACCTAGGTGGTTCAGTGAATCCTAAGCCATTTAAGTCAAAATTACGCTTTTCATTTATTTCAGTGTGATGGGCACGATTGCAAGTCAACGGCAAGTATTATGGATATTTTTTAATCGTGTGAGGACGGATGTCCCAACACGCCCCGTAGTGTGTCAAGTGAGGGCACCACCGAATGTTATGCCTCCAAGCTCCCTCCCCGCAGCACCTGATTCCTTCCTGGAAAAATCTTGCATTACACATTAATATAACCTCAGCGGGGTGGATTTAAAAGTATCATAATATATGAGGAAGCAAGAATGTACAATGAACTACCACGCAATGTAAAAAATTGCGACTCTGAGTTACCGTAAACTGGGGTGACTTTAGAAAAAAACGGGGCCACTTTGATAGATTTAAAACACTTATATAATCATCATAAGTATTTCTAGTCTGATTCAGTTTAATAAATGGTTAGGAAATTTACCAAGCTATTTCACTGACCTCATGCTAACCAAATTAAAACTAACATACGGTATAAAAAGTGAATTTTTAAAGTCGCCCCTCAATTTGAAAGTAACCCCGGTTGACTGTATTTAAAACTAAACTGAAAAAACACATTTATGACACGAGCCTTGGGAAGACGTTTGCAAGTTAGGGGTTGCGATCCTGGATCCGGTGCGTACCTGGTTCAACGTATCTCTTTAGCAATCCAGCGCGGGAACGCGGCGAGTATATTTGGGACGTTTGAGCCGGGTACTTATCGGACAAGTCATTGTTAATGGAGTATTGTAGCATAGGTGACGAAACGTGTTGTGGATGATTCTTTGTAGCATAAATTGACGAAACCTGTGGTGGATACTTTTTGTTTGTTATAATTAGTTTACATATAATATCAGTAGTCTATATTTATGACACTGTATTGTGAATCTGTAACAATCATGCTCAATATATTTTACTTGAATTAATTTATTA
This sequence comes from Epiblema foenella, assembly GCA_963556455.1. Taxonomy (NCBI): domain Eukaryota; kingdom Metazoa; phylum Arthropoda; class Insecta; order Lepidoptera; family Tortricidae; genus Epiblema; species Epiblema foenella. The sequence goes on from OY747110.1 coordinate 947,544, forward strand.
TGTAAGCTTATTTGAGTGTTTTGGTGAGTGAGTTTTTCTTTTGAGTAATAAAGCATCTCTAAAACTAGGGTTCGGAACCGGTTTTTACTATTTTGGAAATATTTCCTAAAGTACTTCTTATCTCCCCTCTTATCCCCCTTTATCTCCCCTCTCGGAAGCTGAGGGCCTATTCCGAACTTCGTATCGTGCCGTCCCTTTCACTCTCGTGTTCTTCACTATATGAGTGAGAGGGATGGCACGACACGAAGTTCGGAATAACCCCTCTGACACCCATCACTTGTACTAATAGTACAGGGCGGACCTAGTTACTTTGTAACTCTCGTCACGTTTTTTTTATTATAGTGCTTCCACAACCCTTGTCGATCAGAGGTCAGTCAAAGTCATAAATATATGTAGGGTAAGTCCGGGGTAGTTGGCCATAAGGTAGAGATGGCCCATCGAAATATATCATAGAAGATTTGACTAGACGTTGCTAGTTACTGTTCGGTGCCTTTACCATGAATTTCCAAGACCGTACTCGCTAGCGACTGCGTAAACGATTTAGTATGTCGATTCTTGCTCAATGCTCAATTGCGTAACCGCCAGAGGCGCTGTACTTTTGCCCATACAATTTTTTACGCAGTCGCTAGCGAGTACGGTCATGTAAACACATGGTAAAGGCACGGTTCGCTTCGCGTCGCAGGTGGGAGCTATGGTACGAAAATTTTAGTGAAATAAAATCGAAAAGTAACGAAAATGCTTGTGAATTGTTTTGCCTAGTGTAAATACTTTCTAAGTTCTTGTTTCATGTGGATGTGAAGTTACCTACATTAATATGTGTACTCCTGTTTCTAAGTACGTACCTTTGTATTGCAGTGTATCGGAGCTAGATGCAGTTCCCGGGTAAATTTATATTAGTAAATTAAGATTGCATTAGCTGAGTTGCGTCGAAGTAATAATCCTTTCAAAAAGCGATATGTACTGGTATCTGTACTGGTCAACCACTGGGCTAAATAATTAATTAAATTAAAAATTAACAAAGAAATCCGACACAACACAGCTAAGAACCATCTCCGCCATCAAGACTTTCGATTAAAAAACCGCATTCAAATCGGTCCATCCGTTAGGGAGCTACGACTTCACAGACAGACACACATATACACAGATACACATGTTAAACATACATATAACACTCCTTTTTCGGGTTGCGCATCGGGGGTTAAAAAATACTTGTTCAATGCAGGATAACGACGTAAAAACAAATAGATACACCCATCAATTATCCATGAATTACAAATGAACCGCATATTATACAGAGTGAAATATTATTCACCGTTAAAAATTTTCCCAGGCATTAGGTGTCAATAAGAGATGTCCTTTCTGAAAAAAAAATAGGTAAAATTTTCACAATTAAATGTGCTGCCCGAATTAATAATTACAAACGCTTGCCTGAGTGAGTGGAAGAGCATTCTATAGGCAAATTGCCTAATTGTGAAATAATTGATATAAGAAGTTGTTTACAACTTTTTCTTGTTGTTATTCTGTCCCGTCAGCGAGGAGACAACAATAATCAGGCAGGAAGCCAATAAAGCTAAACTTAGTAAAAAGCTACATAGTTACCTTATTAAACTTGTAAAATAAACTACTGTACCTAGATGTAGAATCATAATATATAAAGTTGCCTTGTTAAACTCATAAAATAATTTACTGTTAGAAGAGAGATGAGACTGATCGATCCCACAGTCAAACTGTGCAAACGGTTTTGTGGGTCTATGTACTTGTTTGTGTTGTATTATTATTTCTTAATAAAATAAATAAATAATAAAAAATAAAACCGAGTTCCTTAGAAAAATGTTTATAATATAGACTTCCAGCATGCTCAAGAGATGACCCATGTCCAAATGGATTTATCCTCATCGCTAAAACTCATGTTTGGTATATTTAAACCCTATAAAATCACGGGTTTAAAGAGTGACTCAGGAGACGTAACCATAGTAACGAGCAACAAAGAATAGTTGATCCACCCGTAAACAAACCTGACCATGAGACTGTGGTAAAATTATTTTAATTCTTCCAGATCTGCCTTGTGTAACCTTTCAAATAAGTAAACCATTCCATTTAATCGAATATCATACCTACAATAGTTAAAAAAGACTGATATTTTCCTAGAACAATTTTGATTTCAGACAACGGGAGAGCCACACCAGGTAAAGTAGTTGGGAACGTATACCACCATCAACAGCACAGCTGAGCTGACGTGGAGCTGACTGACCATTTGACACCTTATTACAACTGGATAAGCTCTAGTTGTGGACACTACGTTTGTCTCCGTTTGCACTCGGCGAATCGTTTAAATAGCTGCCGAACGCGCTGGCATCGCGAATGCTCACGCGCCGCTAAAGAACCGCGAACTGATCTGAAGCATGCAGAATTATTGTTATAAGCCTCTAGTGTCCCACTGCTGGGTAAAAGCCTCCCTCCCTGTCCAAATTATACTCGTACTCATTTATTTATATGACAAATATAACATGTCCATGGGTTATTTATTACATTGAGTTGTATTGTACACCTCAGATTCGGTTGAAACCGCTCAACCAATCTCACTGGAGCGCAAACTCTTAAGAGTATTCCAGTGTTCCAAACCACACGCGTGGTCGTGCCGGAGGTTTTCCTCTGGATTTTCCCCAGGCTACTCTCCAACCGCGCGCTCCTATCGCTTTATTGGGCCCGGCCTATAAAGCCACAGTCAGGTTAAAAAAAAAATGAGTTGTATTGAATTACATGTCCATTTATTATTAAATTGCATTGCATTCGATTATTGTACTTAAAAGTATCTCAGATAAATACGTGCTATTTCTTTCAGATGATACATTTTAATCCTGAATCATCACAATCATACGTACGTTTCTACTATTTCACGGATATTTCTACATTTGTTGGTACGTAGTAGGGAATGCAATCCCGATCCCGCGAGATCCCGATCTCGCGAGATCTCGGGTAATATTTCGGGATCAATCCCGACGCATCATATGACGAGATCCCGTTCGAGATTGACGGGATTGGGATACTATTAATACCCTTTGTTTTTTAAGGAGTCATTTTCAAAATCACTCGTCTTAGGTAACTACTTCCTAATTCCTTTGAAATATGTTTATTATTTTGATTACCTAATTTACCTATGTTAATTTCCTTAAAACCTGATAATTATTTTTGGTTGGTAAGATTAAAGAATAAAGGTTTTTATTTTCTTTCGATTAATATGTTATTTTACTTAACCTCACTATCACAAACAAGCAGTTATTAGCTTTTTTAGTCATCCAAATTTATTATTTTTTTAAAACTAGACGGGATCCAGAAAATTCCGGGATTCCGCGGGATTGATATTTCTAATCCCGCGGGATCTCGAATTTGCAATCTCGAGTCGGGATTGCATTCCCTAGTACGTAGGCGGTACTTTCAGTCGAGTCAGTACCGATTCCTCACTGAAATATCCATACAACTATATGAAAAACGATAGTATACGTTCCCAAACTCACAAGCCATAATGAACTAGGGGTGTCAAACAATAATCGATTATAATTTACATTGTTTTTGAATCGATTTGATTATGCAATAAATAGATTAATAAAAAATCGATTATGATTTTCACAGCCGATTATAGTAAAGTGACATAATTTATAAATGAATATTGTAAGCTACCTTCTACATGAGAATATTAGATTTCTACATAATCCCAGTAAAGACCCTGGCATTATGAGGACATTTCTAGCAATGAACCTAAGTATTTATAAAAAAAAATTGCTAAAAAACAAATCACTAGACTAGATGAGAACAAGGTCGGAGCTTCCTAAATCCTAGTAGGTAAAAACCTGTCAGGAAAACTGCACGCCTACACCTAATTAAGCGGCTGGCTCATTGTCGGACATAGCATTCGTCCTTTACTTGCCAGTATGTACGAGCGAGAAGAACGAATGCTATATGTCCAAACGCAGTATTTAGGCTGGTGAGTTTTGAGCAAGGCAAGACCAGGTGAGCTACATCTTAAATATAAAACTCCCGTGAGTTTCAGACATATTGAAATATAATAAACGGGTCACTCACGTCTTCAAGGTCGAGTATAGCTCGACATGTTTCGGATCAATACGTGGCCCTTAATCATGAGAGCTAGTCGCGACGGCCGCGCGTCTCGGACTGCGCGCTCGCGTGCGGCTCGATCGGCTGGTTGATGTCGGCGGCGGCGGTGCGAGGGGCGGGAATCCACTCTCATTTTCGTCACTATTATTCAATGTCGGGTTACACACAACACTTACGTCACATGCTAAAGTCTCGTCCACACTCGTCACAGACGTAGTATTCAAGACAGTTCTCCAGATGGGCGCAGGCACGTATCCAGACTTTTGGTTCGGGGGGGGACAAACATTGAAACAACCATGTGAACTGTGTAAAAATCGCTGTAATCACTACTGGCTAAAAACGTTTTCGGGGGGGGATAAATCCCAACTATTCTCCCTCTGGATACTTGCCTGGCTGGGCGGTACCGACCATCCACAATCCCGATTAAAATTCGGGTGACGACTAATTTCGATGGCTTCCCGTACTTTGCGTGGCACAAAGAACTTTTCCCTCGCTAGCAAGGTTACTTTTTCAAATCGAATATAGTGCGTTGAGCCAGTGATTGAGTGATTTCAATGATGGTATGAATCCGCCCTAAGGTATCTGTCGGTTAGTGTTGGCTTACGATATACGGTGGTAAACAAGAACCCAGACGGTCTACGCATAACCGACACACTTGCGCGATTTTCTGGCACGCTCGGGTTCGGCAATGATTATGGGCCACGTATTGAAATGAAATGAAATGAAAATAATTTATTCGTGACATAGAACCAGACAAGATAATACATATTTAACTATTAACTAATAAAATTGCCACGAAATGGTCCCGCCTCAGCATAATGACTCACAAGCCAGCGCTGGTCTTCCGGCGAGACAATTTTTTTTGTGGATCACGTTGCTCCGCTGTCCGACGCGGCCTTAACCTATTCTGTGGCGCTACCGCAAACAGCAAACGAAGTTTTCAAGTTTGCATATAAGTGAGACAGAGAGGGAAAATTTCGTTTGTGGTTCGCGGTAGCCCCTCTGAACGCATCCGTTACGCTTGCGTCAAACAGCGCCATCTGGCAGGCTGCTAATTGACTAATTGTCAATAGGCAAGGCCGCACGGACATCCGTCAACATGGCTGCAAGTTATAGTAATAACAATTCCTTTTCCAAAACATTATTGGTCCGAAACATGTCGAGTTATACTCGACCTTGAAGACGTGAGTGACCCATTTATTATATTTCAATATGAGCTGTATCTTACTTTTCGTTTCAGTGTTCAGGATTGAAGTGTAAATCTGAGGTACATACCATTTTCATATAATTGGCTCCGTGTTGTAATGTAATGAGAGCCTTAGGTTGGGTTGCACCAAACCGTCTGTAATCGTAAGCGGTGTTCGTTAAAATCTGATTGTATGGAAAGTTTGACAAGTTCCTATGGGATGACAGCTGCCGACGCCATATTTGACAATGACGGTAGCATCGTTGTTTTTTGAGATATTTGGATAGGATTTTCACCATTTGGCAATTTATTTTGCTTTCTTTCTTTTAGAATAGTCTTTCGGAGTAGTCAAATTTTGAGTCAACCCTATCCTAACATTAACCTCCTGACACCTGGCGTCCTTTACAAAGTGCTAAATAAACCTTACAGTAAAGTCTGAATATTTTTGAACTTCTTATTTGGCCAACAGACGACCGACCTTTTGGTAGCATCAATTCCCGAGTGTTTGTTTTTTCCTAAAGTCCTTTATAAAAGACAAAAAATACCTAAACAAAAATATGCTCAATGTCTTTGTCTAGTAATATTAAAAATGATTTGTTTTAGTGAAAACTCGAGAAAACCTTAGTTTATATTTTATTTAACAGAAAAGGTCTCGGACTTTACAACAAAAACAGTTTAATGCTTTGCAAAGTACATTCGGCCGTAGTGGCAAGTGATTTCAGTAAATGCTCAGAGGGGCTACCGCGAACTGAAAACGAACGAAGTTCGAATATCTCCCTCTCTGTCGCACTTACTAATACGTTCCACAGAGAGGGAGATATTCGAACTTCTTTCGTTTTCGGTTCGCGGTAGCCCTTCAAGGGTCAGGAGGTTAATTGAGACACACGCGGCCATCGCAGTCTGTGACAGGCGTTATATGTATTTTTTTTTCGTCCAGTGCTCCGGCCAGTCCTGTGCAGCAAAGGTAATTATGCAACATACACTTATTATCTATTCCTGATGACCTGCAGTGCTACCGCGAACGGCATTAGAAATTTTCCCTCTCTGTCGCACTTGCAAGTTTGCACATAAGTGAGACAGAGAGGGAAGACTTCGTTTGTGGTTCGCGGTAGCCCCTCTGTGTAGATTCGGACAAAGACAGGTCTACCGTCTCCCCCGCCCTTAAGGGCTCATACAGAAATCAGGCGAGGTTTTTAGCCCACTTTTAAACACAAAAAATACACGTGAGATCCACGTTGTACCCCCCCTCCCCCAACGTGATCAGTCGTGAGGTTTTCTTGACCCCCTCGCCCTTCGGAACCTCGCATGATAAACCCTGAAAAGCGACTAAACAGAGTCATCGAGACTGCGAGTGCTCCATGTGGCGCTCCTTGTCAGCTGATCTATCAGCCCCCTCTAAAACGAGCCAAATGTTGTGAAGCGCAGTGGGGGTTAATATGCTTTCGGTATGAGATCATGGAGCCCATTGAAGCCAGGTGACGGTTAACAGTTTAGTGGGTAGAAATACCACACAATTCAGCTTCCAGGATACCTGGTCTGAGGGGTCTAAAATTGAGAAAATCGTCCTTACGTAAAGAGGACGCCCCCCGTGAAGACACGCTTGTCTGTCGCGCACGACAAAACGGGATGCAACACTCTTCGGGAATGACTTTTAGACAAATCTCGATAAATATCTGACTGTGTGCAGTTTTATTAAATTTCCTCTTGACAGAGTTTGGATGAGGTAAAATACCGTCATTGTAACTTAGTTGGGCCGTTCAATAATGCGATGTTTTAGCAGGCTGAGTAAAAAAAAGGAAAATAAAAAACTCAACTTCTATAGAGAAAATTATAAGCAATCATGTTTCGGCTATTGTCAGAAAATTAATCCTTATTGTTTCCTCGTCTGGACAGAGCTGCTACCGCGGAGGGCATTCGAAATTTTCCTTTTCTGTCGCACTTGCAAGTTTGCACATAAGTGCGACAGAGAGGGTAAACTTCGTTTGTGGTTCGCGGTAGGCTCTCAGAACCGACAACTCCCGGTGCCGGAGATCTCCGGCCACACAACATGACAAATGAATGTCATTTTTTTTCGCCGGGAAAGGACGGTTTAATGCATGACGCCTTGATGAAATATTACATATTTTATTTTTAAACCACCTATAGCTCAGTTGGCTAGAGCGACTGGCCGCGAGTGCCGGGAGGTCGCAGGTTTGAATCCTGATCGGTGCCTAAATTTTTCAATTTTTCCTTCATTCTCAATTACATATTTTATTTTGTTTCAGTGTAACGGACTAGATTGTATAGTGAGGGTAAGGAGGTAGTACAGTCGCGTTCTTTAATTTGTGGCACATTTGACATTACGCAAGAATATCCTTGGAATTTATTTCTATACAGTATGACTGGACTGTCAACTTAAAGTGGGTCATAAAATTGATTTTTGCACACGCATCGACGATGAACGTAATTTATTTATTAGAATTACGATTTGAAACGGGATATTTACCATGTATATTTGTATTTGTGAGTTCCCGATATTTCGGCACTGTTGCAAGCGCCATTATCAAGGCGACAGTGCCGAAATATCGGGAACTCACAAATACAAATATACATGGTATATATCAAGTTTCAAATCGTAATTCTAATGTAAATGACCATGTGAGCTTGAAATCTTATAATTTATTTATTTATTTATAATTATCCCTCGAGCACAAACACAGCTTAAATATCTTGACTAGCGACCACTCTCTTACGGACCAGTATGAAATTGAAAACCAGCGCTGGGGCCCTACCGCGAACAGCAAACGAAGTTTTCCCTCTCTGTCGCGTTTACATCCGAACGTGCAAGTACGACAGAGAGCGAAAACTTCGTTTGCTGTTCGCGGTAGCCCCCCTAGGCTGCTAAGCTTGGCACATGCTGAAACTGGGACCCATTTGCCAACTTACACTCAAAGTTTTTTTTATTATAAATTTAGTTAAGTTTTTCTCTCTCTTTCATAATTGTTTTCGCAATTTTGGCTACGGAACCCTAAAAACTAAAAACCAGCGTTAATTGGTGGTAGGTATGGCATTCCGTTTATAAATAAAAAGATAAAAAAAACAATTATGAAACACTTGCTGTTGTAGCTTTGCTTAGTTTGGGACTAGGTTGATTTGTGTAAGATTGTCCAAAAATATTTATTTATTTATAATAATTCACTTTTCCAGTGCTGGGGAAATTTATGTGACGAAGAGATATTCGTGAGTATAAATCTGATTACCTAAAGAATGGAAAACGTGCAATACAATACAAATACTCCTTTCTCAAATACTTGTGCAATGAAATATTGACGTTATGTTCGTTATTTTAAATATAAAACTTGGTCTTGAAGGCGTGAGTTACCCGTTTATTATTTATTATATTTCAATTATGTTCGTTATAACATAGGCTCCGAAGTATCACGTTTCGGTTGCGCTCAGCTCAACGGGCGGCACATGATGGAATTTCATATAACATTGCCGGCGAAAGTGATCGTCTTTTGTTTTAGCCGCGGCCGCCGGCTGCTGCATCTGTGATTTTATTACTGCATCATTAGAATTCCATTTCGAGATTTCTTATAATTTTCAAATTTCATTGCATTTTTTTGAGAAAAGCACTAGGTATAACAGCCTCGTCGCGAACAGCGCTTGCTGGCCGAGCAGTTATAGATGGCCGAGTGTCAACGAGGCCATCAAGATATACGAGGCCTCTATTTAGCGGCCTCTGCAGTAATGTACCTAAATAAAAAGAGCATAGTACAGGACCTACCTACTATAAGCGGCTCAATGTTTTTACCTTAAGAGGCCTTATAAGTTTTAAAATGTTTTGATTTCAAATTATGACAAAAGTATTGATAATGCCAATAAAGTTATTAAAAGCTACGATGATTTTATTGAAGTTTTAGATAGTAACATACCCATTTTTTGATTTTATTGTGTGTAGTAGAATTTAAGCGGAAAAACAAGTTTTTAGCTTGAAAATGGTCGATTTGGAGTGATGTTTGAAACGATATTTCTTAATGAAAAATCCAAAAAATACATTTATAGTTTATGACATAGTCGCAATAGTCCTGTTCTAGATAGCAACATTGAGAAAATGTCAAAATACGAGTCAATTCAAACAGAGAATGGCCTACATAGATGAGCGTTTTTTAACTAATAAGGACTTTATATTTCTAATGAATGAGTTATCTATGGGGAAGCTAGAAACTATACAAGGGACATTTCTCTTCCGCAGTTATGAAAGTAGTAACTACATTCGTACATTTCCGGGAGAAAGTATTTTCTTTTAAAGAAATGGTAGATTGTTAACCAAGGGTTTAAAGCCACTCATTTCAGCCGAGATATAATGGGTGGTTTCACCCGAATTAAACATTCCTCTTTTCATTTTAAATACGAGGAAACTAAAAAATGACAAAATATACAAATATTTTCTGAATCATGTTGCCGGGAACTGTTGAGTGACGTTAACAGTGTTTGTGTATGGACCATTTTATTTTTTTTAAGTTCGTATTTAATCGTACTTATGTTTATATGGGTGCCTGCCCAATCTAACTGCGATTCACTGTACTTTTTTCTTTTTAATGCTTTTCTGCTCTAGCCTCCTGACGACCAGCATCCTATACATAGTACATAGGCCCCAATTAAGTTTTGACTCTATGTCAATTTGACAGAGTAACATTTATTCTGCCAAGTTTTGATATCTAGTCGTCAGGAGGCTAGAGCAGAAAAGTGCCGCTTTCAGCACGCCACCTAGATGAACAATGACCCACTTTCAGACTGTGAGAAATGAAAATATAGTTTTTTTTGTTCAATGTGTAATTAATAAGATTCCGTGTGTACTTGTTTTTTTTTAGTGCACCGACGAAAGCTGTTACCCAACGACGAAATCAGTAAATATATTTATTGTCTGAGTATTTGAGTATTTATTTATCTATGTAAGTGTGTATACAGGATGTGGCCCGTAATAGGAGCTATAAAGTTAACAGCGATTCTTTAGAGTATCCGCAGTTGTCTAAGGGTCGGTTTTATAAAGATCCGTTAGACCTTATATCGGTTTGTTATGTCAAAAAATGTACTGAATTACTGAAATTTGATCTGACATTTGGTCTCACGGATCTTTATAAAACCGGGCCTAAGGGTCGGTTGCACCAACATACGATCACAGGCCGGTCATCGTCAAATATGGCGCCGGCAGCTGTCATCCCATAGAAACTTGTCAAACTTTCCATACAATCAGATTTTAACGAACACCGCTTACGATTACAGACGATTTGGTGCAACCCACCCTAAATATAATCTGCGTAGTTGTCGTTTAAAGCAATGCGATTCGGTCAGCCACTCCCCCCGTGAAAAATAATTTTGCTCGATCGACAGACAGAAATAAGGCTATCAGTATATAACTAACTATATTAACTAGTGGCTCTGTGAGCTCGTGATTGAGTTTTATATCATTTCCAAAATCTGACATTATAAAAAAGATCAATTATGAATATCGAACCTGCTAACAAAATTTCACGAGAAGCGGTTGAAAAATGCGAGCTGTAGAGGAGAACAAACCGAAATTCGGACGCAGAAACTTACAAAATCTTTGAAATAAAAATTATTTTTGAAAATCTCCTAAAACTGACTTGACAAAAAAATTATATTTAATTACCGGACCTGCTCACAAAATTTCACGAGAATTGTTTGCGAAATGCAACCTGTAGACGAGAACAAACTGTTGAACAAATATATATATTTTTTAATCTCCAAAAACTTATTCGTCAAAAAAATCTGTATATTTATCCAACCTGCTCATAAAATTTCACGAGAATCCGTTGAGGAATGCGACTTGTAGAGGAGAAAACTTACAAAATCATTGATTCAAAAAATTGTTTTTGGAAATTTCCAGAAACCGTCTCGAGAAAAAAAATCTATATAACTATCGAACCTGCTCATGAAATTTCACGAGAATCGGTTGAGAATTGCGACCTGTAGACGAGAACAAACGGAAATCCGGACATAAGAAAGCATTTTTGTCGAAGCTGAAGCAGAGACCTTCGTTTCACTCGGTCAATTATTCTATATGTACCTACATATTTTAGCACTTAACTGTATCTATATGAAACATCAAATTATAATAATCATTTGCTGCTCAAATCATATGTGCATAAATTTAGATAGGTAGCTACCTTATATCGACATTAAAGTTGCCATGGTCCCTATTCGTCCCGGTACCGCCGAACACGCGGGTAGAGTCAGTCCGACCCAGGTCGGGCCTAGCTGAGTTTCTTGCTGGATTCTTCTCAGCTAGGCTAGGTTTAGTGAACCAGCGACAAAACTCCCAGTAGCTCGATTCGACTCACACCTCAGATTCGGTTGAAACCGCTCAACCAACCTCACTGGAACGCAAACTCTTAGAGTATTCCAGTGTTCCAAACCACACGCGTGGTCGTCCCGGAGGTTTTCCCCTGGATTTTCCCCAGGCTACTCTCCAACCGCGCACTCCTATCGCTTTATCGGGCCCGGCCTAAGCCACAGTCAGGTTCAAAAAAAAAGTTGCCATGGCATTTTGAACTTAACATTCATTTGAGCTGCACTGTAGTAGCAAGGTGACAAGATAGACCCTAATTCTTGATGGCATGCCTAGTTCGGAATATGTACTAATTGTTTGATATTATTTCAGCTCATCGCAAGCACTAATAAGACGTTCCTGAAAAGCAATCAATTGACAACTGCTGTGGCGCTTTATCAAGTAATCATAATCATAATCATTTATTTGTCAAACATAGGTACATTTCATGGTCTTAAGAGTTAAAGGCATATCGCGAAAGACTATTTTTTGCCAGCAGGCGTACAAATATGTCTATTTTTTTGTTTATCTATGTCAAATATTTATATATCAGATACATACTCATATATTCGATTTTACAATGTCAAATCTTAAAACTATACGAATTACATTGTATTGTTATTAAAATAAGTACATGTCTCTAAATATGTATTAAACGGAATTTAGGTAACCTTCTATCACTACATAGTATAAAACAAAGTCGCTTTCTCTGTCCCTATGTCCCTATATCCCTATGTATGCTTAAATCTTTAAAACTACGCAGCGGATTTTGATGCAGTTTTTTTTTAATAGATAGAGTGATTGAAGAGGAAGGTTTATATGTATAATAATATCCATTAAATAGTGCACCCGTGCGAAGCCGGGGCGGGTCGCTAGTTGAGTAATAAAATGTTTATAATATCATAATGTGCCTTTTTCGCTCAAGACAATCTTTCACGAAAAATTGTTCGTTAGATTTTACAAACACTACTAATTCCAAGATGTATAAGGATGGCAGGGTTTGTGCCTTTACCATGAGTTTGCATGACCGTACTCGCGACTGCGTAAACGATTTAGTATGCCGATTCATAGTTCTATTGCGTAAACGCCAGAGGCGCTGTACTTTTGCTGATACAATTTTTTACGCAGTCGCTAGCGAGTACGGTCATGTAAACTCATGGTAAAGGCATAGAATGCTTAATCGTTTGAAAGTCGGTGCACAACTTTCCCTTCCATTCAGCCCACACATGGCACGAACACATCTTTTTTGGGCACTAAGTAAGAACTAGACATGCGCAAAACGGTGCTTTCAAATGTAATGTATCATCATATTACATCTCAGTGAAAGAGACATCACTTTTTGATATCACATCACTTGAAACATCACCCGTTAGATGGCATTGCTGGCGAACAGCCGAACCGAACGTAACCGATGTTGAGCGAGCATCAGAGGGGCATAGCATTACTCATTACAACTCCCATCTCTTTCGTAGCGCTGTGATGCCGGAAAGCTGTTTGTCGCACGCGGGCGAAAAGATACCCCCTTATTCATAAACGTCTACCAAACCTATATTAGTTAACTAGACACTGAATATTCGCCCGACCGTACTCGCTAGCGACTGCGTAAACGATTTAAGTATGCCGATTCTTAGTTCTATTTCGTAACCGCCAGAGGCGCTGTACTTTTGCACATACAAATTTTTACGCAGTCGCTAGCGAGTACGGTCATGTAAACTCAAGGCACAGGATCATAAAAGTTATACATTAAAATATTGACTAACGGCTGGCTTTAGCGAAACGAGTAACAGAGGGCCTACTCCGAACTTCGAAATCCGAACTTCGTATCGTGCCGTCCCTTTCACTCTCGTGTATACACTATGTAAACCGTTGTAAGGCTCATTTATTGGACTTTCAATAATAATATTGTACAGTTACTAGTTACACAAGTGCTACTGTAGCACTGCTACATAACATGTATTTAGGATTAAATTCTGTTGGGAGTTACAAGTTAAAGTGCCAGCTCTTGCCGACCTACTTAGTATGTAAGTCAATTGCCTAGCTTCGTGTGACGCTTATTTTAGTTCACATGCTATAGTTTTTAAGCCACGGGGGTGGCAGAATAACAGCGTCTGTAGACAAGAGTCTTTAGTGGTCTCTTGGTACAGACACAAGCTGAGCCACCTACCCTTTCAATTGTTTTTGTATACTTTCATTTATTGTACCTGTCTTGGTTACCTGTAAATGTATACAATCATTGAATAAACGTCTTATTATTATTATTATTATTATGTATATATTTTTTCTTAAACCTGACTGTGGCTTTATAGGCCGGGCCCAATAAAGCGATAGGATTGCGCGGTTGGAGAGCAGCCTGGGGAAAATCCAGGGGAAAACCTCCGGCACGACCACGCGTGTGGTTTGGAACACTGGAATACTCTAAACCACTACAAAAAAACACTATATGAGTGAAGGGAACGGCACGATACCAAGTTCGGATTTCGAAGTGCGCGGTGGGCCCTCAGCTGTAATATTTTTTAATTTCTAATATATTTTCAGCAGCCAATTACGCCACTGATGCCGGGCTACCGAGTACAGCTAGCAAAATATTAGGATATGGGTCATGATTAAATATTTTAAATATTACCATCAATTTGTTTCACTTGTTCCTAAGTTAGCTGCACAGATGATAGAATGAAATGGCAACAAGTAACTTGATTGCCAGTGGATTTGGACATTATTATAATAATAAATTCAAATGTAACCAAACGCTCTTTTAGGGTTCCGTAGCCAAAATGGCAAAAACGGAACCCTTATAGATTCGTCATGTCTGTCTGCCCATCCGTCCGTCTGTCCGTATGTCACAGCGGATTTACTCGGAGACTATAAGCGCTACAATTATGAAATTTGGTAGGAAGGTGTATTCTACGAACCGCTACATAAAAGTGATGAAATTACAAAAAAATATTAAATTAGGGGGGCATTCCACTCCATACATATAACCGGTGGATGAAAAAAAAAAGAATGATAAAAAAAAGATGGATAGGCCTTTAAAAATGATATGGAGGTTTCTAAAAAACTTGTCCATTTAAGTCAACCGTTGGTGAGATATTAGCTGTTAAAGTCGTAGACAGTGTGTGTCCCCCTTTAATTTCCAAACTATAAAGTTCAAAATTCTGAAAAAAATTGAGGTGATGTGCCAGACATGACGAATCTATAAGGGTAACTGGTAGAGAATGCCTCATGGTCTTAAGTCCGCCCTTTGTACTTATATTCTTTTCGTGCAGTAAAGTTTAAATAAATAAATAAATAGGTATCAAATTGTAAAAAGTAGCAAAAGATAACATTTTCACTAGCTAAATGACAAAACAGAATGGAACAAAAATATCTCTGAAACTGGTTATTTAGAATGTTGTCTCCCGGAGAAAAAAAATAACATTTGCGTTCTTTAATTTTGTATTAAGCAGTACCGCTGCTAACGTAAACTACCAAGTAACATAATCCTGCCAATTTTTCCTTTATTTCTAAACTTAATTATTCTTTTGTAATGAACCCTGGTATCCCAGGGGCAGCTAGACAATGGGTTAGGTTAGGCCATAAGAGACAGACTTAAGAAACGCGGTATTGACATTATCAGGCACGACATGCGTGTCAATGACTTGAGTACAAAGTAGGAAAGCAGATTAAAGCGACAGTAAAAATTACAGATGAAAAAAAGTGGTTCGGGACCTCACTACAACACCTGTTATTATCATGCATACATTTATTTAAAGATATATATCCTACATAAGTACAAATACAAATTTATTTATTTACCAGATTGTTAATGTGTACATTCAGAAAGTTAACTATAACCTTAGTTTATAACATTACATTAGAGCAATCAGTGGTCTTCACACTAGGCCGAGCCTGTGTCGTGAAGGCCGTATGATATTACCGGAAGATTTAAACAGCAAGATGATACAGATGATCACAGGATTTACAGTTACAAGTAAGAACAACAAGTAAACAGAATGATGGAGCAAAGAGACTTAGTAGTGTGTGTGTGACTGTGTGTGTGAGTGCGTAGTACACAGTAGTTTTTATGTATTGTAGCTCCTAGGCACTAAGTTTCAAATTGTAATATTTGTGGTGTTATTTTGGTTTGCAATAAATTTCTATTCTATTCTATTATTATACATTCCTTCACTAGTGGGTGAATCAAGGCAAGGATATTTGTTGGTAATGTAGTCAAGCATCTAAGCTGTCTGATCAGGCTCAACAGGTATTTCACTAAATTGACAATTATCATAGTTTTAGTTTTAGTCCCCTCACATAAACCCGCTCGCTCGTTTGTTGTACATACTTGAAATGCCTTCTGGAGCGTAAGAAGTACGATTTGGATGACGACGAAATCGACCATTGGGACACTCGCTAGTTTCAGTTGATATTAATAAGTTAAGTAAGTGATGATGAAATTAAAAATGCTTACCCTTAACCATGAGTTTATATGCGTATTAGAAGTTTCCATTATCAATATTAGTTAGGTATGCTGGGGCGCTACCGCGACAGCAAACGAAGTTTTCCCTCTCTGTCGCACTTGCAAGTTTGCACATAAGTGAGACAGAGAGGGAAAACTTCGTCAGTGGTCGCGGTAGCCCCTCAGTTTCTGTGAGTTCTTTTTCCGGGTTTAAACGATAGAAAGCCCACTGCAAAAGTCAAGCAAGAAGCAAGCCATTAGTAAAAGATACATTAGCTACCAAACACAATGGCCGGAAAACTGTTTTTATTGTATTCCAGACCAGTGCGCGCTTTATTTCAATTCACTATGAATTCACTAGCACAAGTTTCACAGATCGCGCCTCTTGCCTCTTGGTAAGTCACACAGACTTATGTCAATTGCAGTGTTGCCAGGGCCCTTGGGACGAAAATTACGTTTCGTTTCTTAAAATGTTACATTTTTCATGTAATTGTTTTTTTATATTTTTCAATTGATTACTTATCAAAACGTTCGATTTTAAGAAATGAGTAGCCACATGTAGCTTTACTACGGCGAGGTTGGCGACGTAATTATGCCAGGCTGATGGGCGGTATCTCAATTGTCATACATAGTTGCAACAGACGGACAGACAAAGTCGTAACTCGTAGGTTTTCTTGTTACCTTTTCTGTATGGAAGCCTATAAATTGACTCATTTGGTCCCGGTTAGATACGTTTGACCTTTTTTTTTAAATAGTTTCATTATTCACAAGTTACGAAAATTTCATTTACAACAAAAGTTACTTACATGTTACGCGAGCCGGTCAAAAGTTACGAAAAATGTAAGAAATGTGGCATGTCTGGCAACACTGTCAATTGTATTTTTTTTTGGGATTTTATGGCCAGAGGGCCTACCGCGAACCGAAAACGAACGAAGTTCGAATATCTCCCTCTCTGTCACACTTGCAAATTCGTGCGACAGAGAGGGAGATATTCGAACTTCGTTCGTTTTCGGTTCGCGGTAGCCCCTCTGGTTGCAAAGACCTTTAAGCCACGTCTTCATTTGCTAAGTCACATCACAAATATTGAAAGCCACTTTTATATTGTTTGCACCGTATTCTTAATGTATTTGAATATGGGTTTGTAAGTTTCGGTGCCTTTTAGTATGTCAATTGTCAATGTCTTGCAGTGTCGCCAGATGCCGAAATACAAAAAGCGGAAGGTGCGCTTTAAAAACGCGGATTTTTGAACGAAAATGAGGAGCTAACATAATAATTAATAACATAATAATAATTTGGCAACACTGTGAATTATACCTCATATTTGTATGAAAATGTGACGTTTAAAGTAGTGTTGCCAAATTATTTCAATGCAGAGTTAGCGTGGTCGGACTCTAACATTCTTTATTTTTATATTAAAAATGAAAAAAATGTGCTTTACGCCGTCACATACACTATCAGTGAAGTTATAAATGTTACTTGCAGTCGTTCTAGCTAGTTTTATTCTATCGATGTTTTGAATTAATTGCCTTTTTTACTGAGCAAATTATAACATTTTAAAAAAGCGAATCCGCATTAGCTAAACGCGGGTAGCGGGTCCAGTGGCAAGAAAGCGGGTGAAAAAAACGAAAAAGCGGGGTATCTGGCAACATTGATTATCTTGTCACTTATCAGCCTTGTTATTGTCACCTATGTATAGCGCCATCTCTGAGGTAACTCTGGAAACACATTGTCTAATTGTTATGAGTCCTAAATAGGTTAGCCAGGCAAAGGCAAGGCATGAGTAGAACTGAATTTTATTTATTAACACGTATCAGTTTTACTAACGAAATGATTTGCTAATATTTACTTGGGAAATCCAAAAAAAAATAAAACAATTTGTAATTACCGCCATTATCAGGCCTGGCACAAGAGCAATGATGCCAATATACGGATTTCATACGGTTTGTTTATGTTGCGTTCAAAATATCTAATTAGTCTATGATTGATAGAAAATGGTTTCAAAGCGGTTTTAAGGTGGTTGACGAAGTGTTAGCTATTTTGAAACTACTATTCAATATATAATAATGATTATGTGGAGTTATTGTTATTAATTTATATTATCCCACAACAACTGAAATTGTAGTTTATAACTAGACATATTTTAAATAAGTTGCGTAACGTTACGACCCCGGTCGCTTTTATTGTTTACTGGGAAGTAAAATGTACCAACAAATATTTATAAAAATAATATAGACAAATATAATATAGCCTGTACTTACATAAAAAAACCAGCACCAAGTCAAATCATGACCTTGAGATATATCCTAAGTGGAACAAATTTCAAGATTTCCTACACAGAACTTGGCACCCATGTAGATCTCAATTCTTGTTTGTATCAGCTATATTCATGAAATTTGAGGTTCTAGTTAGTTTTAACGGTCTTAATAAATGGACGAAATTTCATATATTTATGTTTGTTTTTTGAGTTATGTAGGGGTCAAAAGTTGTTCAAAATGGTTCGTGTAATATAACATATGGCCGCTGCGTCGCCAATTCTCTTCTTTTAAACTTGGCTTGAAACGCTATCGCGTGTCTATATGAAATTGTATGCAGGTGGTTTTATTCTACCGTGGAAGTTAACGCTATACCGTGCACGTCCGGTATGCTGTCGTAGGACCAATGGGTACCCCACGATATCCTCACGCAAACGATATCTGCGCGTGTGTGCGTAAAGATACAAAATTGTAGTTGTGTTTGTATGCAAACAATGCTATCACTGTCAATGTCAGCGTTTACCGCAGTTTCAGTTAAAACTCAATTTTTTAGCTCAGATCTTTTTTTGACCTTGCTTGGATAAGGCAAATAAATATTAAACAATTTACTGATAAAAAATACTTTGTCACGGTAAAATCGGCCAACTAAGCGTCATGCCGTCGACTTCTAGGATATACTTAGTTATCGTGGAATCCGTGGACGTCCACGTCACGATTTTTCCGTTGCCATGCACGATATTATCGTAGACGTCGAAGCATGATTTTATAGTTTGCCGATTTTACCGCGACGGCAAGTTTTTTTTTTATCCCACATCATATATAAGTGCCATTTTAAAGTATTTCAAACTATTTAATATAGACGTTATTCAAGCAAAGGTAAATATCCGAGCCAATAAAAATTGTTTTTTTAGCTGAAAATGCGACAAACGCTGACATTGACAGTGACAGTGACAGTGACAGTGACAGCACACACCAGCTACAATTTCGTATCTTTACATACAACACGCGCATTTATCGTCACGATATCGTGGAAGTCTACGGCAAGCCGTTACTGTCCATCACTTCGATGTATAGCTTTCAACGTCGATTTATTCTACTTTAACAATTTGACTTGCGTTACATTGCTACATTTCTGTTTAAAATCTGTGTTTCTTGAAACTATCTCAACAATTACAGTTTTATTGGTTGGAACAGCAATCTAATCATAAATATCACAAATACGTAGTATTTAATTTTAGGTAATTTAAGTCCTAATTAGAATCACGACACGGTGCACTGCGAATGAAAAAAAAATAGTCGTCAAATAACTTTATTTTGTTCTAACCGCTTTCATTCCACATTACAATGTAAATAAAATTATTTCTGTAAAATATTTTATTAAATGGAAATGATGAACTTTAGAAGTTTTTTTCGTGGGATTTTGTAGAAAGTTTGTCATTTTTAGTTTCATTTAATCCTGTAAACAATATTTTAGGTCTATAAAAATCATTATGTTTGGCTGAACAGCGCCTGAACAAAGTGTATTTTAAAACTATATGGACCACAGACAAATTCTTGACGTCCGACGCCGCTCTTTCTCTTTTTGTCAAATTGGCAGCGCTGTTGCTAACGCCATTTTTGTTATACGCTCGAAGCTGCGTAAGGTGATTTTTTTTTACTCATTTGCAAATGCCATGAGTGCGAGAGAGAAATTCGAATGGGATTGACGTACGTAGCTTCAACTTGTCTGAATATTTTCTTCGAAGCTTATTTACGACGTTTCTCATTGTCTATGCTATAGATACGCATCCCGAGCGATACATACGGTATAAAGCTTTTAGTGACAAATGTATAGTAAAAATGAAGGAAAACGCCGTACTTAAGTGGCAAAAAGTGTACAATCCCACCGGCCCCCAGCCCCGACCTCGCCATGGCCACCGCGCGGTCGCTATCAAAGATTTGATGATAGTTTTCGGCGGGGGAAACGAAGGCATCGTTCACGAGCTTCACGTCTTCAACACCACTACAAACCAATGGTTCGTGCCCGTCACCAAGGGGGAGGTGCCTCCGGGATGCGCCGCATACGGCTTCGTTGTCGACGGAACGCGCCTGCTGGTTTTCGGCGGCATGGTGGAGTACGGCAAGTATTCTAACGATCTCTACGAATTACAAGCCTCTCGGTGGGAATGGAAGCGTCTGAAGCCGCTGCCGCCGAAGCAGGGCCTGCCACCGTGTCCGCGCCTCGGGCACAGCTTCACGCTGCTCAACGGCAAGGTGTACCTGTTTGGGGGGCTGGCCAACGAGAGCGATGACCCTAAGAACAACATCCCGAGGTACCTGAATGACCTGTACACACTAGAGCTGTACCCTAACTCCTCGATGACGGTCTGGGACATCCCGCTCACGTACGGACAGTCCCCGCCGCCGCGCGAGTCCCACAGCGGAGTCTCGTACACGGACAGGCACAGCGGCAAATCATCACTTATTATATATGGAGGCATGAGCGGATCCCGTCTTGGCGATTTGTGGGTATTGGATGTAGACAGCATGTCCTGGTCTCGGCCCGAGGTAGGTGGTCCAGCCCCCCTGCCACGCTCCCTGCACACAGCAACCGTCGTCGGCCACCACATGTACGTATATGGAGGCTGGGTGCCCCTCGTACCCGATGAATCCAAGCTGGCCACCCATGAGAAGGAATGGAAATGCACCAACACCCTCGCCTCCCTTAATCTAGAGAATATGACCTGGGACAACATAGCCCTAGACAAGTTCGAGGACTGCGTGCCGCGAGCGAGGGCGGGCCACAGCGCGGTCGCCATACAGACAAGACTCTACATATGGTCTGGACGGGACGGATATAGAAAAACATGGAACAATCAGATATGCTGCAAAGATCTGTGGTACCTGGAGGTGGGAGTGCCGCCGCAGGCGGGGCGGGTTGCGCTCGTGCGAGCGGGCACCACGTCGCTGGAGCTTTGCTGGCCCGCCATGAACACCGTCACCACCTACCTGCTGCAGGTGCAAAAGTGCGGCAAGGTGGCGCCCGCGCGCTTCCCCGCCGCTGCGGAGCCCGTAGCCGCGCCTCCGCCCGCCTCGCCATCCGCGCCGCCCGACGCGGCTAAAGCCTTCGGCCTCACCTCGCCATCGCCGCTCGGCCTGCCCCCCTCGCCTATGGACATGCCCGCGCGCGCCGCACCGGTCTCCGCCGCCTCTCCCGTAGCGTCGCCCGTTACGACACCACAGAAGATCATGCCGGGCGCTATTAAGGTGCCTGCCCAAGCCACCGTCAAGATATCGCCGGGCACGCCCGCGCTGAAACAGGCGACGTACCACGGCAAGACGGTAGTGAAGTCGCCGGCGGGTTCGTCGCAGATCAAGGTCGCGGCGGTGACGCCGCAAGGTGTGACGCGCATTGTGAGCGCGGCGAGTACGCAGGGCGCCTCCCCCGGCACGCGCGTCACCACGGCCGGCGCGCAGCTCGTGCTGGGCTCTGCCGCGGGCGGGACTCCGCGCTTCGTACAAGTTAAAGCGGGCAGCGCGGGCGGCGTACCCGTCAAACTCGGCGCCGGCAGCGCCGTCAAGTTAGCCGGCGGACAAGTACCGCTCAAGCTCGGCGCCGGAATCCAGGGCATGCAGAGTGTCCAGGGCACCAAGCTGACGGCGGGCGGCGTACAGAAGGCCGGCGGCGTTCTCAAACTCGGCGCTGGTAACGTCAAGATCGGCACCAGCAACGTCCTTGTTAAAACCGCGGGTGGCGTGCCCGTGCAAGCGGGCGCGGGCGTACACAAGGTCGCCGCGGGCGTGCCCGTCAAACTCGGCGGCGCCGGCCTCCCTGTCATCAGTAGTGGCGGAGGGCTCCAGCTCGCCGGCTCGCCGCTCCAGGGGCAGATGAAAGCGCCGGTGTACAAGATCGTGACGGCCAAGTCCGGCGAGCAGACGGTCACGGCCACGACGGCGTCGACGGCGGGCGGAGTCATGCGGACGGCGGGCACCAACGCCGGCATCCCCGTCATTATCAAGAAGACGCCTGGCGGCGGCGCGCAGGCCACCTCCGCGCCGCAGTACGTCACCCTAGTGAAGACGTCGACGGGCATGACTGTGGCGACGATGCCGAAGGTCGCCATGATGCAGAGCAGGCCCGCGGCGCCGGCCGGCGCGGCCTCCAGTGCGGGCCTGGCGCCCGGCGCGACCATTGTCAAGCTGGTGTCCGCGAACACGGTTGGCGGCAACAAGATCATCACGCTGCCGTCGAACGTGTTGCAGCTGGGCAAGGCCGGCGTGGGCGGCAAGCAGACCATCGTTATTACCAAGTCGGCGGGGCAGGGTGCGCCGCCCGCCCCGCAGCAGTAGCACGCGAGAGACCTATAATATTACTGTGAAACACTGCTAGTGTCAGAACTATAGTATATTTTAAATCATAATATAGTTTATGAGTTTTTTTTGTATGTTATATGGGTCTGTGTAGAAAGTGTCCTCATAGAGTTTTTACTAAAATATTTTAATAACTTCTAATATAAACATATTATTGTAATGTCCTGATTTTCCGCTCATGTTTTAACTCAAATGTTGATCTGTCTTGTACCCCGACGTATTCCTGTATGTGGCAACATGCACTTGTGTGAATCTGCAGTTGCTTTTGTTTGTGACTTGGTTTGACTTATATGAAAGTGCCTCTGGAATGGTTCTACTTGTAATATTAACATGCATTGAAACGGGCAAGAATTGTGTGGAATCGTCTCTTAACTTATTGTTAGTTTATATTTCTGTTATAAATATTAATATTTTTTTACAATAATCATGTATTGTCAGTACATATCCGTAAATTAACTGTAGATATGACTATGTCTGATTTCCTAGCTGATTCAAACAGATATAAGGGACGAATTGAATGTTCTGTCTTCCTCCTACCGCTGAAATTCATTTAGTTTTTACAATGATCGTTAAATCTTTTGAGCATGACGGTGTTTAGGATGCTAGTTATAATTCGGATATTTATGCCTCCGAGACAGGTTTCTAGTGGCTGCCCGGAGCGGTTCCCACCAAGTGGAGCTCTGCGGCCACTACAAACGAGGAGCGATTTGTTTCTTTGTTTTATTCAAATCACGACATAATATGCACTATTTAAGTTTTATATGACAAGACGTTGTGTTTCTTTGGCATCGCTGTAGTGTTGGCGAGTATGGTCGTCTGATGTTCTTTGGACTGAGGCTATTTTAGTTATTGACTTGAGTTCAGAGCCCAACACCTTTGCGATGCAGACTGTTGACTACCGCCGGTAGTATAACCATCAGCTGAAGGGCACTTCCATTTAATTACATAATGACAATTCTATTGATAAATATTATCAATAATTGTTCGCCATAAAAATGCAGAGTATTATTGAGAAATCTTAGATTAGGGTTTGCTCACAAGGATGTATGTCAAATTATTTATTTAGATTTTCTATTTACTGTAATTATATGGTTGTAAATAGTAGGTGTGTCGTAGGATACTTGTGCTGCGTATTGAGTGTTCCGCACTGCCACTTGCGCAATGTTACACCAAGCCTACGTACAGTTGCTTTCAATTTCGGTACAAAAAACATCGTTTCGCGCACGATGTCGCCTTTTGAGTATTCTAAAAATACTCCCATACCGCGATTGAGACCGAACTGCACGCAACCGAGTTACTATTTTAACAAATTTTATTGTTGTCTTAAATATTTGAATATATTCTCGTGATATTGAAGTATTCTGCATTTTTATACGTAATGTTTATTTAGTATAAGCTAGTTGTACGTTTAGAGTTATCACTATTGGTAAGGTAAGCGAGGTATGGAATGTAAATATCATTAAGTAGATAAATTTAATGTTATAGTTTGTTCATATTATGTTCATTTGCTTGAATAAACGATTTGGATAAAATTAGGTCTTGCTTATTTCGCAACATTCGACGAATGTATTTCATAGTTAATATGCTTATGAAACTTATCTGCACTTATGAAGTAATAGTATAATAGTTATGGATTCACTTTCGTCAACCATTTAATAGAAGTTACCGGTATTTCTTAATAAGTTTCATATTTTATTAACAAAATGTAATGACTAACTTTTGTTACACAATCAACTAATGGGTGACGAAATTAAGTTCTTAATTATGTACAGTCAGCTACATTAATATTGACCCATTAAACTTCTCTACTTCTAACTTTGGGTAAATGATTTCTAGCCATTTCTTAAAGTATAGATGGCACTAGTAGGTACGTAGCTGCTGAATTTTTAATGAATGTATACCTAATTACAATCAACTGCCATGTCACCACTTTTACATTTCCGATTACCTAATCATTAAAATGGGGACATGTGCAATTCAAGAAAATTGCTTTTGTTTGATTTAGCTTATTTAAAAATATATATATTATATTAGTTTTAAACATCTGGACAGCTCGATTTATGAAATTATTATTAACTACTCAATTATGCGGAACAGCGCCATCTAGCAATAACTTTAAGAACTAGTAGAACATGTAACTAGTAGCGTTTCGCGTGTTATCTTCATACAGGTAGTTCGACAAAAACAAACTAGGTGGCGCATCAAGTCCCGAAAATACCTTGGTAGAATACTAGATACTAATATCCGTTTTAGCTGGCATTTCCATCAGAATATATATTTATTAAATTAAAATGGCAGTGAGGAAAGTTCTCGAGGAGTGTTATTATTCTCATTATGCGGGGACACGCTGCGAGATCTGGATGCATTTAGGTTTACCATTTAGGTACTAAAAGGTTTTGCTCTGTTTCTTCGAATCGAGTTTCTGTGAGCTTTGCTCTGGTACCTAGTTGGTCCTAATGGCTTGCATCGGTTATAATAAGTGGATAGGCTACCGACGTGCTACCGACTAAGTATTTACCGCGGCCCGGCTAACACGATGGGTTGTATGGTCATGTTTTTATCTACCTACGTAAGGTGTCTTCGAGTAATTCCGAAAATAACAAATTCCAGTCTAACTAAGCGATTTTGTTGCACTACCAAACATCAGCAAAAAATAAACATTTCTTTTTGCTGATGATGATGATGAGATGCAATAATATCGCTTAGATAGACTACAATTTGCTATTTTCGGAATTACTCGAGGACACCTTACTTATACGTAGTTTTAAGTAATTTTGGACGTAAAAGACGACCATATATAAAAGGGCTGGTTTTATCGTAATTTTCATGGACCTGGGGGCCGATTTTTGAGTGTCGAACGCTCTACTTTTCACTTAAGATCTGTCAAAAAACTATAATGATTTGACAGATGGCGAGTGAAAAGTCGAGCGTTCGACACTCAAGAATCGGTCACATATAGCAAGATGGCAACCCACGCTTTCTGGCCCTATTATAAAAAGGTATTTAAGTATAATGAATGCGAATATATTTTCCAAGATAGCAGGCTCTAGAAGGTCCTGGCCTGGGGTCCCTGGGGACTTGGGGCCGAAAACAAGGCCATATCCCCATGAATAGCATCAAAGTTACGAACGTTTCGAGGTTTTGCTTCCTCGACTGGGTTGTAACCAGGTGACGGCTAAAATACTTACTAAGACTCACCTTTCCCGAAAAAATATCTCCATACGCGAACTTCCCTACAAGACGTAGTCAGGTCCCACTCGTATTTGCCCCAATGAAATCCAGAAAAGTTTATTTGTAACAGTTTTGTTTCATTTTAATACCATAAACTTGAAAACCTAAAACAAACTAAGGGCCCCTTGATAGAATTTGCAGGCCCCGCGCTAGCTTAATCCGGCAATGTGCCTTCCCCTTCACTGATATAGTGTATAACACGAGAGTGAAAGGGTCAGCCAGTCCGACCCAGGTGGGGCCTAGTTGAGTTTCTTGCTGGACTCTTCTCAGCTAGGCTAGGTTTAGTGAACCAGCGACAAAACTCCCAGTAGCTCGATTCCACTCACACCTCAGATTCCGTTGAAACCGCTCAACCAATATCTCACTGGAGCGCAAACTCTTAGAGTATTCCAGTGTTCCAAACCACACGCGTGGTCGTGTCGGAGGTTTTCCCCTGGATTTTCCCCAGGCTACTCTCCAACCGCGCACTCCTATCGCTTTATTGGGCCCGGCCTATAAAGCCACAGTCAGGTTCAAAAAATGAAATGGTCAGCATGATACGAAGTACTCGTAATTCACAAATCGCATAGGTAGGTAGGTACAGCACGTATAACAATAGAATCAACAAAGATGTTCTTGCAGACAATCTTTGAGTAGTGGAGGCAGTTTTAGGCTGCAATTGCTGCAAAGTGGTTTGTTATGTAAAAATTACTTACAGACTATTAATATTATATAGATACAAGTTTAACGCAGGGTGGGAGGGGGTTAGGTTAACTACAACATGACTCCAATTTGCCTAAGTACCACTATCGAGATATTTGTGTACCGTCAACAAATACGGCTCTGATGCGCAAAAATATTTATTATCTAGGGTGCAAGATATATAATAAGCTTCTGTCAAATTTGAAACTGTTGCCTATGCCGTGTTTTAAACGGGAATTCCTGTCATTCCTTATTAATAAATGCTATTGTACCATTTCGGATTCTTTAAATGATAATTTTATGTAATATTTAACTTTTGACTATTATAAAATATGACTTCATTGCTTTAATAATTATTATATGATTTGCACAATTTTTTTAATTTTTATTTCTAATTTAGATTGATTATATTTTTCGAATTGTTTTTTTATGCATTTTTATCCAATGTTTTGTACGCCTATTGGCAGGACATAGAAGATCACTAAATGTATTTTTAACAACTCTGTATTCGTCAGCCTACCTATGTCTACAATAAACATTTTTCTGATTCTGATTCTGATTCTGACTATGCATATATAAAACAGAATATTTTTTTTTATCATTAACAACGCAAAAGTTGTTGCTCTTGTTAATAAGGTACTATTTCGTTTAAAATACACTCAATGACCTGACAGCTTTACCGATCTGTAGATTTCTGGATTCTCGTAAGACTAGCACATAGTAATCTGAGGCCCATTCCGAATTTTGAAATCGTGCCGTCTCTCACTCTCGTGTTGTGTACAACACTAGAGTGAAAGAGCCGGCACGATGTCAGTGGTGTACCATACACATTTGACGCTCAGAGACCATGTACATCTCTGGTATATTATATTAATTTCTTTATACTCCTTGTTTAATCTTGAGACCTTATACATCTCTAACTTTACTGATGTAATATTTGTAATAGATAACTTTGCATGTTTATCTTCATCTGTATGACATTAATTTTGTTATAATTGTAAAGTCGAAATTATTATTCCTTCTTGAACTGTAAATTAATATTTTGACATGAAAAATGTATTACTTATTATAGTCATGTGGCGGCCAGCCACCGGTCTATGGTATTGGTAAAGTCGGTGTGTCAAGCATGTCATATCAATTATTGATTTATTTTTAGTTGTCACAGAATTATATTTTTACGTTAATTCATTTAATTATAGGAGACCTGCAAATATAGTTTGATTTCCCTTTCGCCATAAGGTTCCCTATAGTCAGAGTATCTTAAATTGTAAATTAATATTTTGACATGTAAAAGTGCCCTTGTGGCCTATTTGCAGAATAAATGTTTGATTTTGATTTCGATATGAGTGAAAGGGACGGCACGATACGAAGTTCGAAGTAGGCCCTCTTTGACGGAGACATGGGGCACGTGCGCGGGCGGCGGCCAGGTGTAGGCCTAATTAGGCCTCGTCCAGGGCGCGTCCCGAGGGGCCGCGGACACGATAGGGGGCTACGAGAGCCGCGGACGGACAACCTAAAGGTAGAGTGACCAGCGAGACCTTTAAAAACAAATAGCAAAACTTCATTTTATCCGACCGGCGACCGGTTTAGCCTAGTGGGTAGTGCACCTGCCTGTGAAGCTGATGGTCCTGGGTTCGAATCCCGGTCAGGGCAAATATTTGTGTGATGAGCATGAATATTTGTTCCTGAGTCTTGGATGTTTTCTATGTATTTAAGTATTTATATCTATTAAATATATCGTCGTCTAGTACCCATAACACAAGCCTTCTTGAGCTTACTGTGGGGCTAGTTCCATTTGTGTAAGATTGTCCACTAATATTTATTTATTTATTTTATTTTATTTATCCACAAACTAGCGACCCGCCCCGGCTACGCACGGGTGCAATACTGATGCATATTATATATATAAACCTTCCTCTTCAATCACTCTATCTATTAAAAAAAACCGCATCAAAATTCGTTGCGTAGTTTTAAAGATTTAAGCATACATAGGGATATAGGGACAGAGAAAGCGACTTTGTTTTATACTATGTAGTGATAGTGAAGTGTAATAGTACACAGGCCGCGAACTAGAGGATTGCCGGCCGAGTATTTATAGATGGCCGAGTGTTAACGAGACCATCGAGAGATACGAGGCCGACAATCCCTGGTTGCGCCGAGGCTTGTATTATAATACTTTTCTCAAAAAATGCAATTAAAATTAAAAATTCGAAATGAATCTAAGGGCTCAGTAATAAAAACAAGCGCTGCAGCAGCCGACGGGCCGGGCCAGCCGGTGCGCCCCGGAAAACAAAAGACGATCATTTGGCCGCCGCACCCGAAATGTGATACTACACAGCCTGTTATAACCAGAGCTCGGAATAGGTAGTGCCTATTTACCTAAACTTCGCGGGAGGACGTAACTAAGAGTGGTTACAAGCACCAAAAATAATTATTTCTTTTTAATGAATGCGGGATTTCCCGGGATTTACTGTATTATTCTAGAGGCTTAATACATTTCGCTTTACTTATAAATCTTGTTATATTGCATATTATTTATTTAATTACCTTGAAATAATGATCAGTCATTAAAAATATAATATAGATCAAATTGAGTCAAAAGAATTCGGAAATTTGATAGTTTTTAGTTGACTTAGACAGAATTATACTCCTTTCTTCCATGAGAGGGGACCTGTGTCTGGAAGTAGGACGTATATAGATTAGTGATGAGACAGAACTATGATATGTCATAGAAGATATAGTACAGATGTATTCTAATTTATTTCTAATATGATGGTATACATGTATTTATACATTAAATAAAACTATTTTTCAACCGATTATATCGCTAATAATACAATGAATTTAAAATACATTCTGTGACCACGAGTGCTGTAAAGGACTCGAAACGTCGGAATGAATGTCGGAATTTTCTTTACGATATCATAGTTCTGTCTCATCACCAATCTATATACGCCCTAATGCTGGACACAGGTCCCCTCTCAAATAAATATATAAATATAAATATTTTTTGGACAATCTTACACAAATCAACCTAGCCCCAAACTAAGCAAAGCTTGTACTATGGGTACCAAGTGACGATATACATACTTATATAGATAAATAGATACTTAAATACATAGAAAACATCCAAGACTCAGGAACAAATATTCGTGTTCATCACACAAATACATGCCCTGACTGGGATTCGAACCCGGGACCTCCAGCTTCGAAGGCAGGGTCACTACCAACTAGGCTAAAGCGGTCGTCTCATGGAAGAAAGGAATATAATTCTGTCTAAGTCAACTAAAAGTATTAAATTTCGGAATCCTTTTGATTCAATTTGATCCATATTATATTTTTAATGACTGATTGTAATTTAAAGGCAATTAAACAAATAATATGCAATATAACAAGATTTATAAGTAAAGAGAAATGTATTAAGCCTCTAGAATAATACAGTAAATCCCGGGAAACCCCACATTCAATAAAAAGAAGTAATTATTTTGGTGGTTGTAACCACTCTTAGTTACGTGCTCCCGCAAAGTTTAGGTAAATAGGCACTACCTATTCCGAGCTCTGGTTATAACGCACATAACATCAATATTTCATTGCATGTTTGAGTAAAGCATATTTGAAATCCGAACGTGTTATTACCTAGTTACTTTTTTAATGCAATTAGCATGTAAATATGGCGCCAGCAGCTGTCATCCGAAAGAAACTTGTCAAACTTTCGACACAACCACATTTTTGTGAAAAATGTGGTGTTTGGTAACGCGTTGTGTTCCTGAAGGCGGGTAAGCTTCCGAGAATGCGCTGTGTTGAGGACTTCTGACAACACAACGAATTCTCAAGTCATTAAAAAAAAATCAAAATCAAAACATTTATTCTGCAAATAGGCTTCAAGGGCACTTTTACAAGTCAAAATCTATCTAGGTACATCAAATAAAAATAATACAATAATCAAAGTATCATTAATTAAATGTAGTGTTACATGTCGAAAATAAGACTAAGAAACTAATAACAATCGAGATTTGTTAGAGATGTATAAGGTCTCTAAGCGTCAAGATAAAAGGTAATAAAGTAAGTAGGTAGGTACACTAATCATAATAAAATATTTTGAGCTATATCTATAACACGTCAACATGAAAATAATAAAATCTAATAAATAAATATCCTCAGAGATGTATAAGGTCTCTGAGCGTCAGTCTAAAAATAAAATCAAATGAGAACAGAGCGAAGTCTCTCATCATGTCAATTCCACTGAACACTCGAAGTTACTAGTCCTTGCAAACATGAACAGACCGGACCCCACAAACAGCACCCGTTCACGAGTATGACGCGTATTGAAGGCTCCACGCTTCTAATTCTTCTGGAGTCCATAGGCTACGGTGTCTGATTATCATCAGTGCCATATGCTTTGCCACTGTCGTATAGTGTTTGTGTTTTTTCCGCGTCCATACCTTTGTCCTATTGTGCGGTTTGCTACCATAATATCGTCCGTCATAAAAGAAAGCATACCTACTCCGTAAATAAAGACAGCATGTGCATTAACCCGTCGTCTACCGGTCCCGGCGATCCCCGGACTCGGGGAGACCACGGCTTAAGCATTTACAGGATTCTCAACTCTAGGCGAAGAACATATTTAACATGTGCATCGTAATATATAATAAACTGCCGGATGACATGAAATTACTACAAGGCAATAGTTTTAAGAACAAAATGACTGGCTGGCTTCTGGACAAATGCTTTTATAGTGTAAGAAAATATTTGGACCCTAATTGACATTGTAATTCATGAATTATTATTATTATTATTTGATATCATTATTATAATTTTGACTACTTTGACATTGTTTCGTAAATTATGCTAATTGTGTAGATATATTAAATTATTGATTAATTATGTCGCTCCTAAATAATGTTTGCACGCCTGCATGCAGGCTGAATGCACTGGACATATTTATTTTCAACACCTTATGTATTATCATGTATTCTGAGCAAATAAATTCTTTGAATCTTTAGGGTCTTTGCCAAAGATTTAAGTTGTTTTAATAGAAATGTGGCGTTACACGCATGACCCAATACACCCGGCGGCGTTTACCTGAATACCTGAAAATGGTACGAATAGACGGCATCTGGACCGCCATTCTTCTATTGGTGCACTCGTAATCTTTTCCTTACAGAGACAGAGTCGATAATCAATTGAACATTAAAGACGGTTGTTACGACTTTTTGTAACGCGGTCATTAGTTTTGCGGTTTCCCCAAGAATAGCATTGTTTCTTTAAGGGGATCGGCCAAAATATAAAACAAACACGAGTATTTACCACAATTTGACGACCGGTTTAGCCTAGTGAGTAGTGCACCTGCCTGTGAAGCTGACGGTCCTGGGTTCGAATCCCGGTCAGGGCAAATATTTGTGTGATGAGCATGAATATTTGTTTCTGAGTCTTGGATATTTTCTATGTATTTAAGTATTTATATCTATTAAATATATCGTCGTCTAGTACCCATAACACAAGCCTTCTTGAGCTTACTGTGGGGCTAGTTCGATTTGTGTAAGATTGTCCTCTAATATTTATTTATTTATTTAAAACTTATTTCTCCGCTCGCTCAGGGGCCCGCGATGGACGCACGCACCTCCTGTCAGGGCGCCGCTGTGAGGTCCCGATTGAGACAGATATAAACGAGACAAGCGTAATGTCTTGGGAACTTCCCATTTGTTGGTATTACGCCATTGTTTTATGATTAACGTACCACGTTATGAATAGGAATGTTAACATCAAATCACTACATAGTATAAAACAAAGTCGCTTTCTCTGTCCCTATATCCCTATGTATGTAAATCTTTAAAACTACGCAACGGATTTTGATGCGGTTTTTTTAATAGATAGAGTGATTGAAGAGGAAGGTTTATATGTATAATAACATCCATTAAATAGTGCACCCGCGCGAAGACGGGGCGGGTCGCTAGATTAATAATATAATCCCAGCGTAAAGCCACAGTCAGGTTCAAAAAAAAAACGGTTGTAGCTTCGTTGTTTTTTGAGATATTTGAATAGGATTTTCACCATTTGGCATAATATTTGCCTTGTTTCTTTTGGAATAAATTTATGGAGCAGTTAAATAGTGAGTCAACATCTCTATTGAGTCGCAGAACTGGTATTTCTATACGATGATAGCGAATATGCTTGCTGCCTGTCCGATGGTAAGCAGATATTAGCATGTAGAGGTTTGTAACTCGAGTTACAAACCTCTACAGGCTAGGCTCTAATGGGCGCGTTGCCGACCATTTATTGACTTGAAGATTCGTTGTGTTAATAGCTAGAGACATTAGGTAACAAATAAAAAACATCTTATTACAAAGTATTTTAATAACCTAATATAAGACAAAATAAATATTTAAAAGAAAGAGGGTTATTCTGTACAATTTTTAACACTAGTTAAATAAATCTTATAATATACTCAATAGATGCACTCCACACTCAAAGTGATTGAGGTAAACGTCCCAATACGACACCTAATCCCCAATCGTGGACCTATCTTTCACTTCTATTGTTTTGAATTAAGATAGAAGTTAACAGTTGCAATTAGACACGAGTACCTAGTTCACGAATGAATGATTCAAATGAAACTTCACCTCATGTCACTCTTTCATTCACCAGTTCAGTTCGGATTCATATACTTCAATACTTCAGTCAGGCAGTTCATGAATCATATCGTTTATCTACTCATTCGCTCCGAGAGTGACATAGATGACATGATTGAATGAATGACTGTCATTACCCAATCTATATCGTAGATGGATCTGTGGAGCCACTGAACTAGTGAACTGAATGAGTGATATACTTCACAGTGAAGGAATGAAGTAACCACAGACTTACCAGACACGATACGCAAACCAATAATACCACTACCAAGTGAGATGGTCATATACAACTATGTATAAGAGCGACAGAGAGTAGTTACATGTCATTTGTTGTCCCTGTCATAGTTTCACTTTTTTTTGTCGAGAGCAACTTATTTTATATGACAGTTGTGCCCAATTACATCAGACAAGCGATTATCCGCCCAAGGTAAGGAGGTAATGTATGGTAACCCGATAGCCATGTTAAACCAATTCTCTTCCAATGGCACGGGGGTATAAGATCTCTATAGAAATATTTTTACTCTTAGCACCTTATAAAACTACGGGAAACAAACGCTTGCGCGTTGTACAAACCGATCCGCACGTAACAGCGCCATCTGCCGGGTAATTGGGCAAACCGCTCCGTCGAGCGCACTGAACAGGGGCGCTACCGCGAACAACAAACGAAGTTTTCGCTCTCTGTCGCACTTGCACGTTCGTTTGCTGTTCTTTGCTGTTCACGGTAGCGCCCCAGAGGGGCTAACGTGAACCGAAAACGAACGAAGTTCGAATATCTCCCTCTCTGTCGCACGAATTAGCAAGTGCGACAGAGAGGGAGATATTAGACCTTCGTTTTTGATTCGCGGTAGCCCCTCAGGTGTTGAGATTGGGAATTTTGCCGCACAACATATTTCATTCACTCATACTCCCTCTCTATCGCACGAATTAGCAAGTGCGACAGAGAGGGAGATATTTGAACTACGTTCGTTTTTGGTTCACGGCAGCCCCTCAGGTGTTAAGATTGGGAATTTTGCCGCACAACATTCCATTCACTCATAACTTAATCCACAATTTTGCTAACCAAGCAGCCCGCAGCAGACCACGCTGAGACAGCTTCTGCCCTCGACTTCATCTTTCGCTGCCACCACCTTTTTCTTTTTCTTCCCGTTGGCATCGTACTTCTTCTCTTCCTGAAACATAATAATGAACACTGTGACATTTACCTTATTACAGCGACCGCATGAATACTATAACTACATACTTACCCCTGTATTCATAAACGTCTATCAAACCTATATTAGTTAACTAGCCGCTAAAGTTCGTTTGTCCTTATCTGTCACTTTGACACACGTGCTTGTGAGACAGTGACAACATACATTTTAGTTAGCAGAGGTTTGTTAAGTTTTATGAATAAGGGGGTTAGATATAATGACACAAGTGTATCAAGAGCATTCTATCTGCCAACAAACTGTTACGCAGTTTGGCAGTGTAGTTAATTTTGTGTAAATTGATGTGTCTTTATGAAATAAACGATTAATAATTAATAATAATAAATTGTTTTTTTTTTATACAAAGGCGAAAGCAAACAAATATAGTGCCTGCCTGATGTTTAGCAGACCGTATCCTATGGACGCTTGTAACTACAGAACAATCACAAGCGTGCCGATCTTTTTAGGGTTCCGTACCTCAAAAGTACCTATATTTATATGTTTTATTACATATTCTGATATACATTAATTCCTCAGGTGGGCTGCCCAAAATATATGAGAGATGACATGTCTGTGCCATGTATTCCGCAACGGAGATACAAATTATAAATGGAAACTCGAGTCTCCGATTGTCCCACCTTAGGAGACAAAATACTAGGTAAAGACGAAAACACTCATTCATAATACCTTCATTAAACGAGAGACACTCGTCACAAAAAGCCACTTAGCAAATTGAGGACATACAAAAGAAACGCCATGCCGTGTGATCAAAGTAAGTGGATACTGGATGGCGGACATCTGCCTGACGTTTATGATTACCATCAATTGCCAGGTTAGTGAGCAATTGACCTGCGGATGCAGGCTACATACGTTTTTTTTTACTCATCGACTTCAATGTTTGAATTACGATATAGTAGACAAAATTAAAATCACATACATTTCTCTATTGGTTCCCTTCAAGGAACTCTTATGAAATAGACCAATCACGTGTCGCCTTTTTCTGTACTCTTATGAAATTGGCCAATTACGTGTCACCATTACAGTACAATAATGAAATTGACAAATCAAGTGACGTCGCGGACATATAACAAAAGAACAACGAGCGCCCGACCCATGTGCCTAATGTTCATTGCCGCAGGACTAGTTTGTTTGATAGTTTCGGTTTGTTTAATTAATTTCCGTTGACTCGTAGAAAAAGTAGTGTATGCAATAGTTATATAATTAGCTTTTTAAGTCTCGAACCTTACTTAGACCACTCGGCAAGCCTCGTGGTCTAAACGCAGTTCTCGACTAAAAAATCATACATTATATAACGATTGGTTAAACTACTATTTTAGGGTTCCGCACCTCAAACGGGAAAGCAACGGAACTCTTATACATTCGCGGACAAAGAATACGGTCGGTAAAAAACCATCATATTTCCTAAAACAGTGTAAACTTGTACAGTTTTTTAATCCTGTCACGATATTTGTTTAAGTTTACCTCTAACCTACATAAATACCAGTTAAAAAATTAACGTTTCCATGTTTAAATCGGACTCCTAAAAACCCATGAGAAAAACAATGTTAACGAAGCGAGTCTCAAGGTCGCGAGTTCCGCAGTGTCTTCCTGTCTCGCTCAAACTGTGCAGAATAGAAAGAGGAGCGTAGATTTTTCTCTACTCGCGTCGCGTCGCAGCGGCAGTTGTGCTAGCTCCGCAGTGTATGTTGCCAGTGATGAAATATGGTACGGAAACGTGGTCGCTCACCATGGGCCTCATAAGAAGGCTCAAAGTCACTCAGAAGGCAATGGAGAGGGCTATGCTGGAGTTTCTCTGCGTGATCGCATCAGAAATGAGGTCATCCGTAGCAGAACCAAAGTAACCGATATAGTCTTTCGAATCGATAAACTTAAGTGGCAGTAGGCGGGGCACATTGCACGTAGAACCGATGGCCGTTGGGGCCGGAAGGTTCTCGAGTGGCGACCTCAAGGTGGACTAATGACCTGGTAAAGGTCGTGGGAGTCCGCTGGATGCGGGTGGCGCAGGACCGGTCATTATGGCACTCTTTGGGGGAGGCCTATGTCCAGCAGTGGACGTCTTTCGGCTGATATTGCGATGATGATGATGATGAACGAAGCGAGATATCGCAAAATTGACAGTTATGAAGATTGATATATAGGATTGATGTATAGAATCTCGTTAATTGCTAATATTATTGGGTATTACGAAGAATAATATATCATGTAAATAAAACTAGTGTAAAATATTTAGAAAAACCTATTGCGGTTATTTAATTTAGGGTGACCCGAAATTTTTGACCTCAAGTGTAGAATCACTTTGTTGTAAAATAAAAACATAAAAAATAGTATAATCTAGACAGTTTCTAGAATAAAATCTGAATGTCAAGAGGAAAATTTAACGTCAACATCTAATGTCATAGTTATGAAAATAGTCATTAAGATGTAATGTCATAATTATTAAAATATAATTAGTATTTCAACCACAATTATACCGAAGTAGTCCGTTTTGTTCATCGATTTTGTTCACATCGTAGGACAAACCGGACAAAAAATTCCGTTTTGTTCACATCGTAGGACAAACCGGACAGAAAAATCCGTTTTGTTCTACGCGTAGAACAAAACGGACGTGAAAATTCGTTTTGTTCTACGATGTGAACAAAACGGAATTTCATGTTTGGTTTGCCTACGGTTTTGTTTAACGAGTAGAACAAAACGGATATAGCCATTTTACTTGGAGGAAAATAAATCTGTAAGAGTTCTAGTGAATACCTAACGCGCATGTGACACGCCTGTAGTCGCAGGTCCTGTACTTCGAACTTGGAAATCTGAACCTCGTATAGTGCCGTCCCTTTCACTCTCGTGTCGGACGCTATATGAGTGAGAGGGACGGCAAGATACGGTTCGGAGTAGTCCCTCTGGTGTCCATAGGCTGCGGTGACGGCTTACAATCAGGCGGGCCGTATGCTCGTTTGCCAACGACGTGGTATTAAAAAAACGCAACGAAGTTCATACATTAATGTAGTTTGTTGTAATCAGATGCCAACATTAGGGACTACTCCGAATTTCGAAATCCGAACTTCGTATCGTGCCATCCCTTTCACTCATATAGCGTCCGACACGAGAGTGAAAGGGACGGCACTATACGAGGTTCAGATTGCCAAGTTCGAAGTACAGGGCCATGGTGTACAATTGTACATCCATACAGGAATGCAGCAGTATCGGATATGAGGAGCACCAGGTCTTACGATGGTATTGAGCACAAAGGACAGGATGCATGTTCTTTGGAATTGAAAGGTCGGATGGCAGTCGCTTCCGTGTAGCTAGTGCATACGCCAAACAGATCACATCATTCCGGGCACAACCGGGAAAACGCTTGAAGGACTGTATATCATTTTTCTATTCGTCACTAGATTTCGCTACATTGACAATTCCAGTTGCTATGTTAAGGGACATGACATATCGTTTTCCTACTCCACACTAGATGTCGCTGTAGTGATATTCTCATTGCAGTCGGAAACGACGGTCTTACTCTTGCTTAAACGAGCCCTTCAACACTGTCCGAAAAATTTGAATCGTAAAAAACGAACTAAAAAGTCAGTTCCCTGACTGGTGAGTTTGACGTTAAAAACTATTGACAAGCTGTGATGACAGCTAAAGACGCAACACAGATCACAAGTGAAATGTCAAGATTACAATTTTTTTATAAAACCTGAAGTGTTTTATTTCACGAAAACATAATAAACGTCGATGGATTATTTCATGACTACAGCCCAGCTCCCAACAATGTGAGTAGTTCTCCACGAAAAGTCTTTAAAAAATACATTTTCAACGACCGATAAGCTTAGAAACCTGTAAGCTGGAGAGAAATACCTACTGAAGTCGGTAAAGGCCAAAACTTTGGATAGCAGTTCTCCGCAAGCGCGGAGGAGTAACACTTGTTCCTACTTTTATTCCCGCCTACAGAAACTGGTAATTTCAAATAGAGGATTACCAACATGCAATACAAATAGCTATTGCTACCTTATATACTAATATAATAAAGGCAAGCTACTTCAAGCTGGAGGTCGCAGAATTATACCCCAGCTCCCATCACTGGGGGTTTCAAAATACTTTGTGTACGAAACGTCATTTGAAAAATCAAAGGTGGGTTGTCGTTGAAGGAAATCATTTTGAGGAAACCATTCTAATCTCCCAACATGGTTTAGTTTTGCCTCCGGGATGGCAGTCGTTTTCGTGAGACTTAGTTCGTACGCCAAATCCAGGGATTAGATAATATATGCCATAGCCGATCCCATGGGAAGATGACCATGATTCCCGACATACAACGTAATTCCATGCCACTAACAGAGTAAATTAAAAATGTGTATTATTTTACTATTTTACGCAACATTTTGTACATATGTTTAATTTGTTTTAGGGCCTCTTCTGAAAATAGAAAAGTTTGAGACTGCCACACATGAGAGGGTCGTCTGCTAAATCGCAGGTTTTCTCGCACGGTAGGTACGTTTTTAGTGTTCAGTTAAAGCTATTTTGTTACACCTGGTATTTTAAGGTTCCATACTTCAAATGAAAAAACTACATTATACGGAATCCTTATAGAATCACTTTGTTGTTCATCTGTTTGTCTGTCATGGTCCTTTATCTCGAGAAAGCTTATAGTTATCGGTTAAAATTAAGATCATATTGTTGTGTATGTAATTTGGCAATTATACTACACTAGCGACCCGCCCCGGCTTCGCACGGGTGCACATTCATCTTCAATCACTCTTATCTATTAAAAAAATCGCATCAAAATCCGTTGCGTAGTTTTAAAGATTTAAGCATACATAGGGATATAGGGACAGAGAAAGCGACTTTGTTTTATACTATGTAGTGATGACGTACAGCGACAAATTGTTAAGTCTTTTTAATTTTTACGGACCCATCGGTGGGCGAGTCGCACTTATCCAGTTTTTAGTATTCCGTAACAAACAAGGAATCCTTATAGTTTCGCCATGTCCATCCGTCTGTCCGGGACGAAAGATGTAAATTTGCATGAGTATACGTATAAAGACGACAATTTATTTTTATTTACGGTACCTTCCCTGCTAGTAACATAAAGATGAAATTTTGTTTTCTTCCATACCCGATCGCCTTGCTGGACTCTTCTCAGCTAGGCTAGGTTTACTGAACCAGCGATAAAACTCCCAGTAGCTCGATTCCACTCACACCTCAGATTCGGTTGAAACCGCTCAACCAATCTCACTGGAGCGCAAACTCTTAAGGCTTGGTCACACAGCGTTGCGCGACGTCCGCGCGACGCGACCGCTGCGCGCCGGAACGTATACTAACAGGTTAGCGACGCCACACATGCTGCGCGACGCGAGCGGGACGGTTTCATTATTTTATATTAATTTAAGCCAAATGCTGGCTTGCTATGATGCTTTATAATAGAACGATTAGGTACGATTCCTAGAATCTGACAGAAGTTTTTTAAACAGCATACAATCATATTTAGCAGTGAGCGTTTCGTTGGCATTATTGGCCCCAACTACTACAGCTTCAACATCGCCGCCATACAGCACGGGGAATCAGTGTCGTAATCCTGCCTCCTCATTATTGAACTCGTTTTAACGCAACGTTTCACATCATCATCATCAGCCTATGTCAGTCCAATGCGGCAACATAGGCCTCTCTCATGGCAAGCCACTGAGCTCGGTTTTTACTTCTACTCCAATCACTGGCCACTGCATTACGAATATCATCACCTCCATAGTTACAAGGCGCCCTACACTATTCCATTCAAGAACCAGTCTGCCCCAACGGCCATCGGTTCTGCGGCATATGTGACCTGCCCACTGCTACTTCAATTTGCTTATTCGCTGATCTATGTATCTCGGTAACCTTGGTTCTCTGACGAATATCTTTGCTCCGGATATGATCCGTAAGAGAAACTCGGAGCATAACTTCTTTATTGCTCGCGGAGCTACCTTAAATTGGTGGCCACGTTTCGGCTCCATGTGCCATTACAGGCACGATACACTGATTAAAAACTTTAGTTTTTAGATTTTGTGGTATCGGCGATGAGAAGACTCGACCAAGTTTCCCAAACGCTGCCCAGCCTAGCTGTATCGGTCTCGTAACGTCCTTGTGAAAGTTGTCCCTGCCTAGTTGGAGCAACTGCCCCAGGTGTATGTACTCGGAAACTACTTTTTGCATGGTGTCAGACTACGGAAATAAAGAACTGAAAAATATGGGAAGTCTCGTCCCGTAACAATTCATACAAGTTTCAATGACGATCATTATGTACCTAATGAGTGTACAAGAAAGCTAAACAGCATCAAATGGAATCAACAAAAGTAAGGGCAAATAAATAAGTACTTTTGTGGTATAATTACGAATATGATTTAGGATAGGTGCTAGTAGGTAGGTATTGCAAGAATTTTTAAAATGAATTTATCTATTCTCTGGTATCCACAATTCATAACTCATTCATTCACTCGGTACTCTTGTCTGTCCGTCTGTCCATCTGTCCGTCCGTTCGCGGCTTAGCTCAGTAATGGTTACTACTTGTGGCTCTGTGAGCTGTAGAACTCGCGAGTTTTTTTTCGTAATTATTCAAAAACTAACTGGACAAATAGTAGATTGTATGACAAGGGTCTAAAACGAGCCATATTACCACGAAATAGTTATTTTTCCGAACGAAGTGAGGGTGGGACGGCAGGACAAACCTCATGAAGCGGCGCCGGCCACAATCCAAATTGCGATCGTGTTTCGAGTAACTTCACATATACACGATAGATTTTTAATGTTCACATTTCACGTATATAGCACTAGAGCTCTTTATTTTACACAGTTTTGCGATTATATTATTTTTAAGTTATTTCAGAGTTTCAAGCACACGCGCGGTTGGTTGTATTTTTTGCACTGATTTTGTTTTGAGGTGGGTGGGGGGAGATGGGATAGTTGTCATGCGTTCTGTGTAATGGATGCGTTCTAGCTGAGTGTTTATGTTAAAGAAAAAATATAATAAAATAAAGAGTATGAACTAAATATTCCGTATTCTTAAATAATATTGGCGCTGCCAGAGGGAAAATAGTTCGAGGGGTAATATGGCTTTTAGACCAGAGTTATACACTCTACTTTTCACTTCGATTGCGAGAAAATAAATAAACAAAGGTTAACACACCCAAAATTAACAATTATTCATTCCACGGCGAAGTTATATACTTTTGCAGCATGATTTTTTTTCTATACTCCTTTGACACACAAAACATAGAGACTGCGGTTCGCGCGCAACATTCACGCGCGAAAAAATCTAACTGACCTTTTATTGAGCGCTTCAAAGTGTTGCTCGAACGATTTAACCACTTTTTTAATTATTGTGGAATAGGGACTACTACAAACTTAATCTTTAGATTCTTTAGAAAAAATAATTATGTTTCCTGATTGGTCGATTTTAGTAAAGCTGTATTCTGGTTGGTTAATACCCAATACTAAATATTTTTTTAAGAGTTAAATTAGTGTTCTGTGATTGGTGGATTTAATAGGTGAAGTATTTTAATTGGTCAAATTCAAATATTTTGTAAATCATAAATATGTATTCATATTTTCCCTAGGGGTTAAATGTACTACTTTAGCCCCGCTTGACAAGTCTAATATGACACACTTTTCGAGCATGAGAAGTGAAAAAAACTATACAATTATCGACCCCGCTCACAAAATTTCACGATAATCGGTTGAGAAATGCGACCTGCAGAGGAGAACAACCGGAAATCTGGAAATCCGGAAAATCTGAATTCAGACATACGAGAGCATTTTTATCGAAGCTGAAGCAGAGACCTTCCTTTCACTCGGTCAACTAGAAAGTCGTAATTTAACATGAGTATACATTTCCATATCAACTACGCTGACAAAATGGTAAATTGAAATCTTGGATAAAATATTTATTTGTCTTTGCCCCATTGGCCCCTATACTTAAAGTAAGTTACTTAGATGTGCTTGTTTGTTTTGTTAAACACATAGTACACACATAGCACATGTGTATAAGTTTGTGAACTTTTAGTCCAAAGGTTACATTACGCGTGGCCCGACACGCACTTGACCGCTTTTTTAAACTATGACGGTGAGAAATAAGTTACTCGACTATAGCAGCATCATAAGCGCGTTGCGGACTCTTCTTTATGTAATTACGAAGCGGTGACGATTACGAGTACCTATATGTTCATTGTTCATTTGTAATTTATATTTGTAAGTTCGTAAGATTGTATGTAAAGGAGGATCTGTGGTAAAGGGTAGTCTCCAGAACTATTTATTTATTTTATCTTTATTGCACAAAAGTAAAACTTATCGTCCAAAGGAGGACTTAATGCCATAACGCCATAAGCATTCTCTACCAGCAACTTTAGGGCAAAGCAGGCAAATTGTGGACGGTTTAGTAACTATAATATGTTTGTACTCGGAAAACACTGGGGCGGCAGAATAAAATAGCAATATATATACATTAAATATAGAAAACCTCTTTGCTACGCTAAGCGACATTTAGAGCCTTAATAACAAAATATGTACCCTGGCTGTCCGTCTGTCTGTGTGTTATTGCAGGTGTATTAGTGTCCCGTAAAGTACAACAAGGAACCCTTATAGTTTCGCCATGGCCC
The DNA here is from genome assembly GCA_963556455.1 of Epiblema foenella. NCBI lineage: Eukaryota > Metazoa > Arthropoda > Insecta > Lepidoptera > Tortricidae > Epiblema > Epiblema foenella. The sequence goes on from OY747110.1 coordinate 990,575, forward strand.
TCTGTCCGTTTATCATTCTGTCTGTCTGTCTTTACGCGGCATAGTCCAGTGATCGTTACTGATACAAAGCTTTAATTTAAGATGCGTACACATACCAATCACTCTGACAAAATGGAGGGTTAAAATCATGGAAATATATTTTAGGGTACCTACCCTGCACGTAAAGTAAATTAGTTATATGATGTTCTTGAATCAAACACATTAGTAAGTTGAACGACTATATACCCTACGTTACGCGTGGCCGTTACGCTGGTAGTGACGTATAAGCATACGGCCTGCCCGTTGGTAAGCAGACACCGTAAATTTACCTTTTTTCCTATATTATAAATAAGGTGGTTTAAAAACCATAAAAAGTGTTCCCCCCCTCTTTCCAAACTATGAAAGAAAATCATTTGCCGACTTCTATTTATCTGTTATCCTTCTACAGGTGTGTATAATATTATAAAAAAGGTGAAATTTGCTAGTTTGTAAGTTTGTAGACTATATGGAAATCGTCGTCGAATAAAGTAGGCGACATTTCACTTAAGCTTTAATAATAATATTTTATTATGTCCTTCTGGCTTTTCTCTTTACCGTTTTTTAGCTTTTTCCTCAAACTGTTATAGATTCAAAAAACGTGTTCAGGACAATAATAATCCTCTTTAAAACGTTCATCCAAAAAAGGACGTAGTGGGCGATACATTTCTCCCCCACTACCTACGTACCCTCGAGGATGGCGGGAAGAAGGTACTCTATGTGGAGTTCTGCTAAACGTAGTTCGTAAGTTTAAATATGTTGGCCTCGTCATTGCTGACGATCTCTGTGACATATAGGCGAATGGGGGGTGAAAAGTCAGGGGGAGAGGACAGGAGAATTGTGAGTTTTGAAGACTACCCAAAGGTATCATGTCCCACAAGTTTCAAAACTTTATTGACTTGTTTGACTTCCCCATACATTCATTACTTAAAAAACCGTATTACTCAGCAGTAGAAAATCATCAAATGTGTAAAACTCGCAAACTACGAATTAGATGGCTGAAGTTTTTACTGTATATTTGAGTACAAATTTGGTACAAAAAATTGAGATATTAACATTGGTTAATAATTGGTAGGATCATAATTTTCCCAGGTACACCCGCCATCCTGACTGTCAGGATGGCTGGTGTACCTTCACTTTGTAATAACTTTAAATACGGAAGGGTACAATTTTTTTTTAAGTGGTACGAAATTATACAAATTCAGTACAAATTTTTCGTACACTTTATTTAAATATTTGTTTACGTACACCTGCCATCCTGACTCTCACCTATTACCTCTCTCTCCATTCGTCATCCACATGTTTTTTATTAACCCTGGATTGATCATACACCACATAATAAAATCAGATTGAAAACGGCACTCACAGGTCACATTCCATCAAACAAGTTTGCTTTTTTAATGAGAAAAGTCCCCTCCCCAAATTGAAATGAGTGTGAAACTTCACGTCGTCACTTGGTCTCATACAACAGACGATGGCAGTTAAAGGGTTAACTAGCACCTGAATAAAATTGGTACTTTTGTCCGGTAACCGGTTTGTCCACATTTAAGACAATTTGTTACAGCAATTTGCCCCACTATGTGTGTTGCGGGCCTAAATAGCACTTGCAATGTGTCTTTCCAAGAAGGTTCATATTAAACTTAACATTCACGTCAATTTTATATATCAGTCATTGTGAAAATTCTAATAACAAAAACTTGACGACGGCTAATGTCATTATTTCAAATTATGTATTTTCAAATCAAATTATGTATTTTCAGATAAAAGCTTGCTAAGAAAATAATTTAATTATTAGAAGCGAAGCATATAGAAACAAATGTGTTGACGCTAATGCCGATGAATATTAGAACTCAAACTAAACTTCGATATTCAATGTACATAGTATTATTCCCAAAAGGTAAGAGTAATTACTGAATTACAAGTTTAGATTTAAATTAATGTAGATACCTGTGTGAAGAATTGGTTGTCATCATCATCCTAGTGTTATCCCAGTACATCTGCATCCTGAAGGTCCAGGTCTGCTACCTAATTTCAGGATTTGGCGTAGACACTAGTTTTTTACGAAAGCGACTGCTATCTGACCTTCCAACCTGAGGGCGAATCTAGACCTTATTGGAATTCGACTGTTCAATTGAGTGGGCAATTAGACTGTTACAATTACAATTTAGAATGAAGGTATGAGAGATTTTTATTGCATACCATATGGTATGCAAATCCTGCCTGTTGTCTACCTATGCCTATATTTCGCAATGTTCCTGTACAGCTTTGTAATTATTAAGGAGTGCAATAAAGAGTATTTTTTTATTGTATTGTATATTACAGTTCTTACAAGTAAATAATTGCATCGCATGGGCCCTGACAGGGTATGGCAAATAAATGGCCCTAACTTATGTTCTACTGGTATGGATAAAGGTATGGGGAGTATTCCTAGTGCTTACTCTCAAAAACCCCTTTCATATTAATGTGACCAGCAACCCCCAAGCACGCTTTGCTACAGCATAATAAAAAAATACGGGTTGCATTTCTCCATAGGCTGCGGTGACCACTAACCATCAGACGGGCCGTACGCTTCTTTTGCCACCGACGTGGTATAAAAAATCGCCATGAATAGTACAGGGATTACCTAATGATGAATGCAATACTAGACTCATCAGTCATCACTCACTAGTAGGTACAGTCCTTACCTCAGTCTCTTAGATGGGAGGGAGTGGGCAGGTATCAGTGCGGGCTGGGGAATTCACATAACTTTGAATTTCTCTGATTTATGCAAGTTTCCTCAACTGTGTAGTTGCTGTAAAACTTGTGTGACAGAGGACGTACGGAGGGAGGGACGGACGAGTGGGTGACAGCAACAGGGTTCCGTTTGGACCCTTCGCGTACGGAACCCTAAAAACTTGCATTTAATCCTAACACGGCACGTTGTACTGTGAGTAATCCATCAGATTAAAGGTATGAACCCTGCACCGGAGTTGACAAACCATCGGATCGGAGCAACGTCGTGACAGAACCATTAGTACTTACGTACAGAAGGTTTTCCGTCTAACAAAACCGATATTTGACAGATTTTCTTTTCATCATTGCCGTTTGATTAAATATTGTTAAAGGAGACGATGATCAGAACTACGAGTAATATATATAAACTTTTGTAAAAAGCGCAACCGTTATCGGGTCTGATTCTCATTTGTAACTTTGTGTAGATAAACGTGAGTCGACGATGACTTTAGACACGAGCGTTTCAAACGCTCGGCGAATCATGGCATCCGGTTCGCACGAGCTCGCCGCACAGCACATGCTCTTTCGTTCCATCAGGGTATTTGGATACCACGAAGGTGTGCCAGAGCTAAGTTTAGCCGGAGCAGTTAGAAGATCGGGCCTGACGTTAGTTCGTCGCATATACAGGTAATGAGCTTAATTTTTTTTTTACTACATGTGTATCAATGTTAATTTTATTTGTTGCCTGAAAATAAATTATTCTTTTATCCTACTAACATTACGAATGCCAAAGTTAAGATGTTTGTTACTCAATCACGAAAAAACTGCTGAACGAATTGGTTGAAACTGGGAATATAGCCTGAATTAACATATGGAATACATTTCATTCAGAAAATCAAATTACTTCATACATGTAACCGGTGGATGAACAAAAAAATTAACGCACATAATCCGTAATCCATCCACCATTAAAAATGGTATAAAATAAATAAATAAATATTAGAGGACAATCTTACACAAATCGAACTAGCCCCACAGTAAGCTCAAGAAGGCTTGTGTTATGGGTACTAGACGACGATATATTTAATAGATATAAATACTTAAATACATAGAAAACATCCAAGACTCAGAAACAAATATTCATGCTCATCACACAAATATTTGCCCTGACCGGGATTCGAACCCAGGACCAGGACAGGTATTGTGGGTTTCTAAAAAATATTTCCATTTAAGTAACCTTTGGTGAGATATTAGCTGTCTCCAAACTATGAAGTTTAAAATTCTGAAAAAAAAATGAGGTGGTGTGCATTAATAAATACTTTTAGCAATTTATGGATTGAGCAAAATAGATTGTACGGGTTGAGGTTTTGCTGAAAAACTGCATTGCCCAAACAAAAGGGCGTAAGTGCTGTTAGTTCCCTATGAAGATGCGATCCCTTTTTAGATTCAATGTATTGGATAGTGGTTTTAAACCTGGACTTGTAGGTGTTGGTACGGAACCCTTCATTGTGCGTGATCCGACACACACTTGACCGTTTTTTGTCAATGATTTTGTACGTTTCTGCTGGCGAATATGAGTTTGCTCTCTCATTTATCAATCGATTCTCGATACATTTTGTGAGTAGGTTCGATATTAATACTAAATTTTACTTACATTTTTTGTGACGTCAGTGTTTGAATTAAAAAAAAGAGTAGTAAAGTTTAAATTATTTATATACCTAAAATCGTAGTATAGAACTTGAATGGGGAAAATGCCTACATGTGTGCTACGGACCTAAATAGCACTTCTGATGCATAACAGGTATTTTCAAGGAGGTTAATATTGAACTGGACACTTATTCAAATTTGTATTTTAAAGTCATCGATTTTTTAAAGTCTGACACTGTGATGGTTTTAAAAACAAAAAAATGACGGCTAATGTCATTCTTTTTCAGGGAAATTCAGTGATATTATTTTTTCGCGAAAATAAAATAAATATGCGTCAAGAAAACAACAGTGTTGAGACTCTGATAAAGGTGATGGTTGGAACTCGGCGACTCAAACAGAACTTCGATGAAGAGTGACTAATACTTATATTTTTTAAATTGTGTATAGGTGTAGCATACCCATAATTCATGTAAGAGACAGAACAAAGATCAGTAAAAATCGTCCGTTTTGGATTTATGTATGTTCGTTTGGTAATAAAAAAACCCATGTGGAGCGTTCCTATTGGTGGTTTTCAGGAGCCCTTCACATATTAATCGTGTCCGGCGGTCACGATTTGCTACTGCATAATGAGGTCTGAAAATAATACGGGTTGCGTTCGTAATAAATAGTAAAGGGATTACCTTAAGATGTACGCAACAAAGGCTAAAAACCTTTAGGGTGAAGGAAAACATCATAGGAAAACCTGTACACATTTGCAAAGAAATCCAAAGGTGTATTGAACCACCAATCCGCACTGGGTCAGCATGGCGACTACTGCCCATTCTCTCAACTATCACCTGTGCCTAGCATTCGGCCGTGCACGTACCTACGTAGATTGCTGATAATAACTTAATTCCCGTTTGGTCAACTATAGGGGTAAATTATTACTTTTTAGCGTTTCTTACACTAAGGGTCCAAACGGAGCCGTACTTCTGTCACTCACACGTCCGGCGTCTGTCACACAGGTTTTACAGCCAAACGGTTAAAGCTACAGTCTTCAAATTTACCCAAAGCAATTCAAATTGCGGGCTACCTTATATTTTTTTTATTTGATGATGGATGCAAACCCAAGTTAACCTAGCCAATATTTACACTTCAATATAATAATACATTTCCCACAGTATACCTACTCGTGTCCCAGTCAGTGCTTGAACAGAAAACTTAAATACTAAATTTACTTTTTCAGTGAGACTAAATACAACAGAGGGCCACATAGATACAAAATGTGGTCTCCACTCAACACAACTTCAGTCCCCGCGGTTATATGATCACTAATTATAGAAGATTGTGTTTAATATGAGCTGACAACATAACTAAGGTAACAAGTCTATTCGCTAGTAACAAAAAAATAGGGCTCAATTACTTGTAAGTGTAGTCATTACCATTTTTGGGTAATTGTAGCAAGATTTCAAGCTATAGCCTCGGTAGAAGGTATAACTTTTTTGCTTTGCTATGAGTATAGTCAACAAAATTATAAATGTTTCAATACAAAGGTACGCGACATGTCGATGTTAATCAAAAAGTCATAAACTACGCTGTGGCAAATTTGGATATTTTTTACTCCAGAGTAGCTACAAGCGCGTTGCCATGCCTTTATTTGACTTGTCATCATAAATGTGTCATTAGCTTGAGACAAAATCAGGCCAATCACACTACGCAGTGATGCATTTGCTGAAGCATTAGGGACCATACTCATCACTAGTAGGAATACAACACCACATACCTACAGAGTAGGTAGTTCCTATCATGTATTGGCCCATTCTGAAGCCTACCTCGAGGCCAGAAGCGGTTCTAAACAAACCAATTAAAAACTACGCACCAATTCAAACCTTCTGTAGATTCGTCGACTGTTCTCAAACTATTTGTAATCTTGCTCACGAGTCACCCTCCGGGGCATGTGCTCGTGTCAGCATCACCACATACCTACCTACAGAGCAAGTTGTGGTGTTGTTTTTATGGCTGCGGTTTTCGGAAAGGTGGAGGCACTTCCTTAGTTGGCTTGCTTCAAATATGATCAAGATGTCATTCTACTATTATGCTTTAAAAACTGGCATCTAAGAGAATGATAAAATTTTAATAACTCTATCACTCTAGATCATAAATCGAGAAGTTGTCAGTGTGCATATATCAGACTACGTTAGTATTGACGATCGTGGCAGAAATTCTTATAGTTTTGACTTACACTCAAACTTATATTGTAATTTTTATCGTGAAATAAATGAATCTGAATCTGACGGTTACACGGTCACCGTTAGATCGACTGTTATATATTATTACTTTTAATCTTTTTTGTGTACTAAACAGTTTTTTTTTAATGTACCTGAATGTGGCTTTATAGGCCGGGCCCAATAAAGCGATAGGAGTGCGCGGTTGGAGAGTAGCCTGGGGAAAATCCAGGGGAAACCCTCCGGTACGACCACGCGTGTGGTTTGGAACACTAGAATACTCTAAGAGTTTGCGCTCCAGTGAGATTGGTTGAACGGTTTCAACCGAATCTGAGATGTGAGTGGAATCGAGCTACTGGGAGTTTTATCGCTGGTTCACTAAACCTAGCCTAGCTGAGAAGAGTCCAGCAAGAAACTCAGCTAGGCCCGACCTGGGTCGGACTGACTACCCGGTGTGCGGCGGTACCGGGACGAATAGGGATATTAAACAGTTGACGTACTCTAGTAAATAACACGCGAACTAGCAGAAAAGAATATATTATAGAAGATAATTAAGAAATCGGTAAATACACAACCGTATAGGAAAAAGCGGATGACAACGAACGTAATATTTTAAACGTTGACACATTGAGTCACCCAGCTCATTGACAGACACAGTAATCAGCAAGGAGTATGTTTATACTATTCCAACATCCTCCCTTAAACATAATCCCATCATCTTGGAACAGAAAACCAGCTTTGGGAGTGACGTAGCCTTAGTAAGCGCGTCTGCCACCATCAGGTCCGTCTGAACGTATCGGACATCGATGGCACCTTCGTGTACTTTTTCACGCACAAAATGATGCCTCACATCAATGTGTTTGGTTCTCGAATGATAGCCATCAGTACCAGAAAGTTTGATACTACTCTGGTTGTCACTGTAGATAACCAAGGCTTCATTCTTCAACGTCGGCCATAAATCCTCTTGAAACTGCTTCAACCACATAGCCTCTTGTACACAAGACGATAATGACATGTATTCGGCTTCTGTTGTTGACAGGGCTACGGTAGGCTGGCGCCTAGAACTCCAACTGATTGCTCCTCCCTGAAACAAAAAAGTATAACCGGTGCAAGACCGTCTGTCATCTGCCGAACTTGCCCAGTCGGCGTCACAGTAACCATGTACCATGGTTTCATCAGGACTGTTCTTGTAACAGAGCCTGTAATCTTCTGTTCCTTTCAAGTATCGCATCACACGCTTTAGAGCGATCCAGTGTTGTAACTCAGGCTTGTTATTGAATTTGCTCAGCATATTAATAGCATAACTTATGTCTGGCCTTGTAATTTGCGAAACATACAGCAAGCACCCAATTATTTCTTGATAAGGAATATCACTTAATACTTTCTTTGTTTCCTCACAGCTCTCTGTTAACTTAGTTCCCAAATCGATAGGAGTTTTAACAGCTTTGCAGTCGGACATTCCATATTTATGTAGAATCTCACGTATATACTTTTGTTGATCCAAGTAAATGACACCATTCTTTCTGTCTCTCTCTACATGTATCCCAAGGCAGTAGCATACTTCGCCAAGATCTTTCATTTTAAAATGCTTGTTTAACTGCTCTTTGATAAAACTTTTAGACGTCTGATTGTTTGTGAAAATCAACAAGTCGTCGACGTAAATAGCTACAAATAGCATATTCTCCTTGTTCTCAATCTTATGGTAAATGCAAGGATCTAGTTTCGACTGCAACAGTCCCATAGATTTCAAGGAAAAATCAAGCTTTTTATTCCACTGTCTACTTGCTTGTTTCAATCCATACAGTGACTTTTTCAATAGACATACTTGGTTGCCTTCCTCATACATCGCAGGTTGAACCATATAAATCTCCTCGTCTATGTCACCTTGGAGGAAAGCTGATACAGCGTCCATCTGAGATATGTCTAAGTCATATTTAGCCGCCAACGCGAATAAATAGCGCAAAGATGCATGTCTGACAACCGGTGAATACACTTCGTTATAATCAATTCCTTTCTTCTGCGAACATCCCTTTATTACCAGTCGTGCCTTGTACTTCACAATGTCACCCTTTTCATTGGTTTTTGTCTTAAAAACCCATTTGCATGGTAAAGCACGCTTGTTCGGAGGTAGAGTCCTGACTTCCCAGGTATCGTTTGACATTAGGGACTCGTACTCTTCGTCCATTGCCTTTTTCCAGTTTTGCGAATTAGCGCTCGACAAGGCCTCTTTCACAGTTAGCGGGTCTGTGACCTCTTTGACACACATGCAATTATTACATCTTCGGTCAGATCTTAACGTTATAGTACGTGCAGGAACTTCGCTACTATCGTTACCGTCGCTAGGTAAGTATGTGTCGTCTTCACTCGCTCTGTTCACACAACTGTCAAAAGAAGTGTCAGCACTCGAGGGTGATAACGTGACATCTTGCATCTCTTCCAGTGATGTGTCATCGTCATCATGCGTCTCATTCGGTGGTTCGACAGTGTCCTCCCTTTCTGCGGAACACTCAGATATGCCCGCGCTCGGCGCACACACGATCAGAGGCACGGTAGCTATCTGTGACACTGGTTCAGGGTCCGGTGTGAATTTATTTGCGCTCGTGCAATTTTCGATAAATATCACATCCCTGCTGACCACTACTTTTTTATTACTCGGGTCGTACAGTCTGTAGCCCTTTGTATTTTCGCAGTATCCGATGAAAAGTAGCTCACGTGATTTCGAATCCCATTTCAGGCGCTTCGGCTTCGGAACATGGACCATGGCTTTCGAGCCAAAGATCTTGAAATGCGAAATGTTTGGTTTCTTACCCGTCCACATTTCATACGGTGTTCTATCAGCTAAAACACGAGATGGCGATCTGTTGATAATGTAGGCTGCTGCGGCAACTGCCTCCGCCCAGAACTCTTTCTGCAGATTTGCCTCAAATAGCATGCATTTAGCGCGCTCTACCAGACTTCGATTTTTCCGTTCCGCAACACCATTTTGCTCTGCAGTGTACGGTGCGCTAGTCTGATGTTTGATGCCGGAAGCTGCTAGAAAGTCAGAGAATGCTTTATTACAGTATTCTGTACCGTTGTCGCTACGAAGAATCTTAATTTTTCTGCCTAACTCGTTCTCAACCTCATTCTTGAATTTCTCAAACACTAATTTTACATCCAGCTTGTTCTTTAAAAAATAGACATATACTTTTCGCGAATAATCGTCTATGAGGGTTATGAAGTACCTCGCGCCGCCAATAGATGGCGTCTCCATCGGACCACAGAGATCGGAATGTATTATGTCTAACAATCCGTTCGCTCTTGAACCTGAGTTGGGAAACGGAAGTCTAGTTTGTTTTCCTTTACAACATGGAACACACACAGTTTGTTCGTCTTTACCGGTAATTACTATACCTTCAGTGCAAGATTGCAACCTCTTAACATCTGCCATGTTCAAATGTGCCATACGCTTATGCCAAGTCACAATATCTGCCTTACTCTCATTCGAGGAAACTGCATACGCATTGCCAGTGTTAACAGTATTCAGCTTGTACATGTTATTAGTTAGTTGCGCTGTCGCAACAAGAGTGTTTTGTGCGTTGTATATCTCACAGCCAGTTTCGCTGAATATAACTTTGCAGCCATTCTTAGTGAGTTGACTAACCGACAACAAGTTCGCGCTTAGCTCAGGAATATACAGAACGTTTCTCACCTGGATATGATGCTCGTCTTTGCTTGTAACGGTATGGATGTTTACTTTACCCATATGTTGCACGGAGACAGCTGCGTTGTTCGCCACCATTATTCTCTGAATCGGAGGTGGCTCAACCTCATACATCCAGTCAGATCTTCTCGACATATTCATAGTTGCTGCAGAATCCACATACCAGGCATCTTTTTCCGTTGAGCTGTATGCTGAAAAAGCGGCAGAATAAACATTGTTAGTTGCTTTCTTTTCAGGGCAGTTACTCTGAAAGTGACCATATTTATTGCACTTAAAACAACGTGGTCCTTTCCTTTTTGGCTTCGATTGATGGCTGTTGCTACTCTTGTGTTTCGTAAAGAATGCCGAAGACTCAGTAACTTTAGTACTAACTTCTTGTAAAAGTTTAGTCTTTACAAAATCCGACGAAATTTTAGTCCCGGAACTTTCCAGGCCCATGATCATAGGTTTGTACGAGTCCGGTAATCCCGCCAGCATTAGCGTTCCTAACCACTCGTCTTCTACTTTGAACCCAATGTTCCTCAGTTTGTGTGCGGTGCCCAAAATTTTATTTACGTATTCCTCTACGCTTGGACAACTATCCAGTGACGTGTTGATCAAATCCTTCAATAAGCCGACTCTTCTCGATAGCCCTGAGTCCTCGAAAGCATTTTGTAGATTAGTCCATACATCGCGAGCAGTCTCGGCGGTTTCAATGTGGACGTAATTGATCGGATCTACTAGTAAAATGATTTTGGACTTAGCTTTTACATCCTTTTTGGCATCGGTTGCGGTTTTCTCCGGATCTACGTACTCCCACAATTCCTCGTGTTCGAGGTACGTCTTAACCGCAAACCTCCAAGTGGCGTAATTCTCTCGACCGGCTAATTTTTCTATTTGAAAACTTTGCGCCGTCATTTTTCCCGTGCACTTTTATTCTTCGGAATTACTTCACCGTAATAATTCAACTGCTAGCAGGCATGGGACGGCCCATAACCTCTAGTAAATAACACGCGAACTAGCAGAAAAGAATATATTATAGAAGATAATTAAGAAATCGGTAAATACACAACCGTATAGGAAAAAGCGGATGACAACGAACGTAATATTTTAAACGTTGACACATTGAGTCACCCAGCTCATTGACAGACACAGTAATCAGCAAGGAGTATGTTTATACTATTCCAACACGTACCTACTATTTACTATCATTTGTGATTCGCATATAAATGTTTCCCAGCTTGTGTTTGTATGTATGTAATATCTAGGTAAGTATGTATCTATGTATATCCACTCTAATATTATAATACCTAGTGTAGTATAAACTAAGGTATATTAATTTGTAAATAATAAACCTACCATACCGTGCTACGCATGGTGGGTAATTCCTCTTCTTGGCCAGGGGAAAACCATGTTAAATTTAGTACGACACCGCTGCCAGAGCCAAAAATCCAAAAAAATAACCTATAACTTTTTGTTTTAGTCCGCTCGGATACCAAATAACGCACCACCGATAGTATGAATTATTTTTAACCTCCCCTGATTTATCTAAATGAATAAGCAGCACACCGCTTTTTGTTGATCAAAGCGGTACCTACTCGTATTGAAAGAGGTATGTATCTTGAAGAATTTTTACATCTGCTTTTATTTTCTTTTGTAAACATATTTTAATTTGACACTAGACTCTTTACATCTCTCAGTTATAGGTTAAGTATATACTATTAAAAGTTATTATAGACCCTGAGACTCTATACATCTCTCTGCAAACGCGTGCACCGGTTATTCATGTCTGATGTATTGTTCACTTATTGCTATGTACTTTCACTATACGTACTAACTATGTTTTTGACTTGTAAAAGAGCCCTTGAGTGAGGTCTATTTAAAGAATAAATGTTAATGCTACGTTTGATGTTTGAAGGAATATTTAGGTAGTGTAAATCTACCAGTTCTGTAAAACATTTGGCAATGAAATGAAGTGTGCAGCTACTAAATCTAAAACAGTATTCTTGTTAATTCAACTCCAACGGTGCTAAATCTCATCTACTTGTTTCAAGAACCTGGAGGAGATGAATTCAAAAAAATGTTGTAAATATTTCATAATGCTAGGACAGAGGTTGGTTGTACAAAATAAACTGCGTTGGTTGTCGCCCTAAGCACCATCCACTACAATAAGGTATCAAGCCTTTTAGGGTTCGCGCCCGGCAAACTTAGCTACGCTACTATATACCTGCAGGTTAGATGTGTTAGGCTGACCGGTAGTGACGTCACACTAGCTTATTCTAATGGCATTTAGTGTCGAAAAAAATTAAAGTACCTACATTATTTCAGATACCAGATTATATAAAACGCGCTGTCATATATGTACAAAAAGCACGGCAACAGGTTACGTAGAAGCGTAGCGTATAATAGCATAATTAATTACGGCATATGTAAAGAAAGTAACTAAATATAGTAAAGAGAAGTGACTCAGAAAGCATACAGAGTTAACCAAACATCTTTTACTATTTTACAAAGTTACGATCACCATCAACGTAATCACCATCAACGTACATTATGACCCACTGCTGGACCAATGCCTCCTTTCACGGTTGAGAGGGAACATGCAGTAGTAGAAGTAATACTTCTTCCTTTGAATTTCTTCGCAGATGTGTATAAGTACAACAGGTGGAGTAAGTGTTAGCATTGAGAAATTAAGCGATTGATTAAAGAAATAGTAGTAACACCACAGTAACACGTACCTATATATATATTACCAACACCGTGACCGGCGACTGCAGCGGCCCTAGCTGGAAGCTACGGGCGTGAGCCCTGGGCCCTGGCCTTGTTCTTGAACTCTGGATTACGTTCCATGCATGGTGGAGCTGACCGGAATTAGTGTAAGTATAATATAATTAATTGTCTTACGGCTTTGGGTGAGATTTACACAAACGCCTTTATTAGCCTTATTTTCAAAAACTTTGATTCACCCTTTGACTCAGGAATGCGAACGCGATTGCGGTCATTGTCAGGCATTATCTTCTCACTTTTGTGACGGTATATTGCAAGCAGGAGACGCTTAAGTAGTTTAGCACATTGCATAGCTGCTTCTGCCTTTTGGCGACTAACATCGTGATTGAGGATCAACATGATTTAAGTTGCAGACTACTTCTTATTCATGAAAATATACAAACCTCTGCTGATTAAAATGTGTTATGTCAAAATAAAGTTAAACGAATTTTAGTTAAAGTAGTTGTGATGGATCAGACTTTAGTTTTTCGGCGATGATACTCCTGATACTATCATATATGCGTCAGAAACCCGTTTTCTGCACAAAGACGAAATAAATATTCGTTTATGCATAACAATTATTCATAAACAAAAATGAACATATATTTCAGTGTTGAAATACCAGGACGCTTCTTACTCATTGAAACAAAAACAGTTAAACGAATTTTCACTCAGATAGGTTGTAATCCGAAACGATAGTAAATAAAAATAGCGACAGTTTGACTGTGGGATCGGCAGTCTCTTAGTTAGCATTAATTACTATATTTTAGAAGTTATGTTATGTACTTACGTTAGGTATAAGTATAAGGATAAGATTAACATTAGGGTAGTTTTTATCACGGAACTCATTGGCTATGGGAGTGGAATTGGGGTTGAAGGTTGGTTGGTATATTTATAGAATAGCTTTTGTCCGACCCGTCGCCGACGCCCTACCAACTAACCATAGTTGGACAAAAGCTAGTCTATAAATAACAAATAATTTTAAATTATTAAGACTTGTAATTTATCTTCAAACCGGAATCATGTCTTTCAACATTTTGTCATAGTTTTTCTGTTTTCCTTTGAAAATCATTCACATATTTATAAAAAAGATAGTATGCAGAGACCTACAAATAATGTTTTGTTTGGTTTGCTGTAACGGTCCTTGCTTGTTATCATGACAATATTTGATTTTGTCATAATTGTTATAGTTTTTCGCAATTTTGTGATTATCTTATCGTTACCCTCTAAACATGTATCTAAGGTAAGCAGTTTCTTAATAAATAATAATAATTCTAGCGTATACGTAAACTACCTGCAGTTGAGCACCAGACCTGTATGGGGTTTAACCGACATAAACAGAAGAAGAGTGTATCTCGATTTGTATTTTATATTTTTATATAGATATAATTTTATTGACTATACTCATAGCAAAGCAAAAAAGTTATACCTTCTACCGAGGCTATAACTTGTAATCTTGCTACAATTACCCAAAAATGGTAATGACTACACTTACAAGTAACTGAGCCCTATTTTTTTGTTACTAGCGAATAGACTTGTTACCTTAGTTATGTTGTCAGCTCATATTAAACACAATCTTCTATAATTAGTGATCATATAACCGCGGGGACTGAAGTTGTGTTGAGTGGAGACCACATTTTGTATCTATGTGGCCCTCTGTTGTATTTAGTCTCACTGAAAAAGTAAATTTAGTATTTAAGTTTTCTGTTCAAGCACTGACTGGGACACGAGTAGGTATACTGTGGGAAATGTATTATTATATTGAAGTGTAAATATTGGCAAGGTTAACTTGGGTTTGCATCCATCATCAGATAAAAAAAATATGAGGTAGCCCGCAATTTGAATTGCTTTGGCTAAATTTGAAGACTGTAGCTTTAACCGTTTGGCTGTAAAACCTGCGTGACAGACGCCGGACGTGTGAGTGACAGAAGTACGGCTCCGTTTGGATCCTTAGTGTAAGAAACGCTAAAAAGTAATAATTTACCCCTATAGTTGACCAAACGGGAATTAAGTTATTATCAGCAATCTACGTAGGTACGTGTACGGGCGAATGCTAGGCACAGGTGATAGTTGAGAGAATGGGCAGTAGTCGCCATGCTGACCCAGTGCGGATTGGTGGTTCAATACATCTTTGGATTTCTTTGCAAATGGGTACAGGTTTTCCTATGATGTTTTCCTTCACCCTAAAGGTTTTTAGCCTTTGTTGCGTACATCTTAAGGTAATCCCTTTACTATTTATTACGAACGCAACCCGTATTATTTTTAGACCTCATTATGCAGTAGCAAATCGTGACCTCCGGACACGATTAATATGTGAAGGGCTCCTGAAAACCACCTATAGGAATGCTCCACATGCGTTTTTTTATTACCAAACGAACATACATAAATCCAAAACGGACGATTTTTACTGATCTTTGTTCTGTCTCTTACATGAATTATGGGTACGCTACGGGTACTACAACTATACACAATTTTAAAAATATAAGTATTAGTCACGCTTCATCGAAGTTCTGTTTGAGTCGCCGAGTTCCAACCATCACCTTTATCAGCGTCTCAACACTGTTGTTTTCTTGACGCATATTTATTTTATTTTCGAGAAAAAATAATATCACTGAATTTCCCTGAAAAAGAATGACATTAGCCGTCATTTTTTTGTTTTTAAAACCATCACAGTGTCAGACTTTAAAATACAAATTTGAATAAGTGTCCAGTTCAATATTAACCTCCTTGAAAATACCTGTTATGCATCAGAAGTGCTATTTAGGTCCGTAGCACACATGTAGGCATTTTTCCCATTCAAGTTCTATACTACAATTTTAGGTATATATAAATAATTTAAACTTTACTACTCTTTTTTTTAATTCAAACACTGACGACACAAAAAATGTAAGTAAAATTTAGTATTAATATCGAACCTACTCACAAAATGTATCGAGAATCGATTGATAAATGCGACTTGTAGAGGAGAGCAAACTCATATTCGCTAGCAGAAACGTACAAAATCATTGACAAAAAACGGTCAAGTGTGTGTCGGATCACGCACAATGAAGGGTTCCGTACCAACACCTACACTACCGGCAATGCAGTTTTTCAGCAAAACCTCAACCCGTACAATCTATTTTGCTCAATCCATAAATTGCTAAAAGTATTTATTAATGCACACCACCTCATTTTTTTTCAGAATTTTAAACTTCATAGTTTGGAGACAGCTAATATCTCACCAAAGGTTACTTAAATGGAAATATTTTTTAGAAACCCACAATACCATTTTTAATGGTGGATGGATTACGGATTATGTGCGTTAATTTTTTTGTTCATCCACCGGTTACATGTATGAAGTAATTTGATTTTCTGAATGAAATGTATTCCATATGTTAATTCAGGCTATACACATAGTATTATTCCCAGTTTCAACCAATTCGTTCAGCAGTTTTTTCGTGATTGAGTAACAAACATCTTAACTTTGGCATTCGTAATGTTAGTAGGATAAAAGAATAATTTATTTTCAGGCAACAAATAAAATTAACATTGATACACATGTAGTAAAAAAAATTAATCTCATTACCTGTATATGCGACCAACTAACGTCAGGCCCGATCTTCTAACCGCTCCGGCTAAACTTAGCTCTGGCACACCTTCGTGGTATCCAAATACCCTGATGGAACGAAAGAGCATGTGCTGTGCGGCGAGCTCGTGCGAACCGGATGCCATGATTCTCCGAGCGTTTGAAACGCTCGTGTCTAAAGTCATCGTCGACTCACGTTTATCTACACAAAGTTACAAATGAGAATCAGACCCGATAACGGTTGCGCTTTTTACAAAAGTTTATATATATTACTCGTAGTTCTGATCATCGTCTCCTTTAACAATATTTAATCAAACGGCAATGATGAAAAGAAAATCTGTCAAATATCGGTTTTGTTAGATGGAAAACCTTCTGTACATAAGTACTAATGGTTCTGTCACGACGTTGCTCCGATCCGATGGTTTGTCAACTCCGGTGCAGGGTTCATACCTTTAATCTGATGGATTACTCACAGTACAACGTGCCGTGTTAGGATTAAATGCAAGTTTTTAGGGTTCCGTACGCGAAGGGTCCAAACGGAACCCTGTTGCTGTCAGCCACTCGTCCGTCCCTCCCTCCGTCCGTCCTCTGTCACACAAGTTTTACAGCAACAACACAGTTGAGGAAACTTGCATAAATCAGAGAAATTCAAAGTTATGAGAATTCCCCAGCCCGCACTCATACCTGCCCACTCCCTCCCATCTAAGAGACTGAGGTGAGGACTGTACCTACTAGTCAGTGATGACTGATGAGTCTAGTATTGCATTCATCATTAGGTAATCCCTGTACTATTATTCATGGCGATTTTTTTATACCACGTCGGTGGCAAAAGAAGCGTACGGCCCGTCTGATGGTCTAGTGGTCACCGCAGCCTATGGAGGAATGCAACCCGTATTTTTTTTATTATGCTGTAGCAAAGCGTACTTGGGGGTTGCTGGTCACATTAATATGAAAGGGGTTTTTGAGAGTAAGCACTAGGAATACTCCCCATACCTTTATCCATACCAGTAGAACATAAGTTAGGGCCATTTATTTGTCATACCCTGTCAGGGCCCATGCGATTCAATTATTTACTTGTAAGAACTGTAATATACAATACAATAAAAAAATACTCTTTATTGCACTCCTTAATAATTACAAAGCTGTTCAGGAACATAGCGAAATATAGGCATAGGTAGACAACAGGCAGGATTTGCATACCATATGGTATGCAATAAAAATCTCTCATACCTTCATTCCAAATTGTAATTGTAACAGTCTAATTGCCCACTCAATTGAACAGTCGAATTCCAATAAGGTCTAGTTTCCCCCTCAGGTTGGAAGGTCAGATAGCAGTCGCTTCCGTAAAAAACTAGTGTCTACGCCAAATCCTGAAATTAGGTAGCAGACCTGGACCTTCAGGATGCAGATGTACTGCGATAACACTAGGATGATGATGACAACCAATTCTTCACACAGGTAGCTACATTACTTTAAATCTAAACTTGTAATTCAGTAATTACTCGTACCTTTTGGGAATAATACTATGTACATTGAATATCGAAGTTTAGTTTGAGTTCTAATATTCATCGGCATTAGCGTCAACACATTTGTTTCTATATGCTTCGCTTCTAATAATTAAATTATTTTCTTAGCAAGCTTTTATCTGAAAATACATAATTTGATTTGAAAATACATAATTTGAAATAATGACATTAGCCGTCGTCAAGTTTTTGTTATTAGAATTTTCACAATGACTAATATATAAAATTGACGTGAATGTTAAGTTTAATATGAACCTTCTTGGAAAGACACATTGCAAGTGCTATTTAGGCTCGCAACACACATAGTGGGGCAAATTGCTGTAACAAATTGTCTTAAATGTGGACAAACCGGTTACCGGACAAAAGTACCAATTTTATTCGGGTGCTAGTTAACCCTTTAACTGCCATCGTCTGTTGTATGAGACCAAGTGACAGTGTAAATTACACCATCTTTAGCGTTTTCAAAACCGACAGTCTCGTCTGCCTCAGTGACTTTCCACCTTAAAATGCATTCCTGTGATTTAAGGAATCCGAGCTGCTCTTGTGGTTCTATTGGCAGATATAGCACAGTGAAGTACTTGGCCCCTAAAGTAGACGAACACTTAATTTTCAAACAGCATGTATTGTCGTTCTCCAGAGAAGTTAGAAAACTAATTTATCTCTTTCAACATTTGCGGGACTGCGTGCGCGCCTCAGGATATTCACGGCCGTCTTTAACCAATTTGAGGCCCCGAGGGGCTACCGCGAACCTCAAACGAACGAAGTTCGAATATATCCCTCTCTGTGGAACGTATTAGCAAGTGCGACAGAGACGGAGATATTCGAACTTCGTTCGTTTTCAGTTCGCGGTAGCCCCTCCGGGCACATTAGGGTAAAGGGGCCCCTATGCCCTTGACAGATCACTACTTTGTTAGAATAGACAAAGAAAGTAGTTAACAAGATTCTAACATTTATTTTAATTGACCGAGAGACGAAGGTCTCTGCTTCAGCTTCGACAAAAATGCTTTCTATGTCCCATTTTCCGGATTTCCGGTTGTTCTCCTGTACGTGTCGTATGATATGATCCACAAAAGTAACACTTAGTATTCACAGGTCAATGTTATGATTCTGTCAAAACATTCATTTTTGTGGGTCATTATCGTTTGATTTTTTGAACTAAATATTTTTTCGATAATAAATATTGGTTATCGTTTGGTGATCTGGCAGGAACTAGGGGGCCCTATCGATCGCGGGGCCCTGGGCACTTGCCCAGAGAGCCCAATGGGAAAGATGGCCCTGAGGATATTCTACGTATTGTCTACCATGCGCTGTGTACCTACTATTCAACATTGTGTTGTAGTTTGGGGCAACGCTGGCAGGACGGCATTACTTGTAATGGAACGTACTGCTCCTACACACGAGTGGAGTTAGGCATATAAATACGAACGCATCAAAGCATTAGATAGCACTGTACACGTATGCTTCCGCTGTACGAATTCCATCCACTTTACCCTACTTTAAATCTAAAATTTGTCTTTTCATTGTATGTCTTCATTGTATGATCTTTGTATACCGTACTGCCAGGTCCCGAGATATAGGCTGAGCCTAGTTCAGGATCTGCCGGATATTCATGTTTTAGTTACATCAGCAACTTATATGGTTCGTAATAAATTTATTGTTACTATTATCTTGATTTATGATCCGTGGTCCTACAGGTTTTTTTGTCCTTGGTTCTAGCGTTTGGATCCTTGTCGAGGCCTTTCTAGGAACCTATCATTACCCGTACTACCCGTAGTCCTACTGGTACCTTTGGTTTTCTGTGCGTATCTACCTACCGATTGTTTTCACATACGATCCGTAGTAACACATATTAGGGACACTGGTATGACTATGGTTCCTTTTATTTATCCATAGTCATACTGGTGTGACTACCGGTTATTACACTAATTGACCTGGGGGTGCCACAGGTACGGAACACCATTTTTAACCTATTCACCTCCACAGTAGATTCCGTAAGTTGTGTCTCACAGGCCAAATTCTTTGTCACATCGACTTGATTGACTCGATATAAAGTTATGGCGTGTGGGGCACTAAATGTACAGATATTATATCAAGTCAATGGCGACAAAAAGGTCAACAGGCTGTTTCAGACGCATATATTTTTTTAAGGAAAAAGGGGGCTTGTCGCCAGGCGAACATACCGCCCCGTAGAGGCAGCAGAATATGTACAAAAAACTAAAAGGAAACTTAAACTCTATATTTTAAACCTACTTTTAATAAATTGTATAAAATAAAATAAGATTAATATTAAATAGGCAGCGACAAAATACTATTTACATATCCTGTGTCAAACAGTTTCGAATCGGACCAAGCTGCTCTCACGGCCATGGTCCGAATACACTCCATCACATCCTCAACAGTTTCACACTCATTTCAATTTGGGGAGGGGACTTTTCTCATTAAAAAAGCAAACTTGTTTGATAGAATGTGACCTGTGAGTGCCGTTTTCAATCTGATTTTATTATGTGGTGTTTGGTCAATCCAGGGTTAATAAAAAAAACATGTGGATGACAAATGGAGAGAGAGGTAATAGGTGAGAGTCAGGATGGCAGGTGTACCTAAACAAATATTTAAATAAAGTGTACGAAAAATTTGTTTAGGACCAAATAGGTATTACCTCTCTCTCTCTGTAGCTGATGCGTATCATAAATTTGATATCAGTACTTAAATTTGATAGGTGAACGGTATGATATTGTAGGTACAATCAAAGGCCTAAATATACGTACTTTGCCAAAGCAACAAAAATATTTTTACGCTCTTACACTCATGTGCACATAATGCGTATAGATATTTTCGATGTTGCCTATACTCACAACTACTATTGTTTTGATAGGTAAATAAAAAAGCTTTGTGTTTAGTAAATTTTACTAATAATGATACTTGACAAGTGTACTACAGGTAAATTATTTTAGAGTAGGTATACTCGTATAATTATGCTAATACTCTGTTGGATATTCTACTCTAACCCTAAAGTAATAGTGTGGATCAACTTTTTTGTGTTGTTATCTTGACCCGTTGTCCAAGGGACACTGGTGGCGCAGTTTGTTCAAAAAAATGTTGTATTAAGTTCTACTAAGATGCATAGTAGATGGACCATTATGGAAATAGCTTATAAGTACCACAAATACGTATGTTTGATAAACTTGAATAGCATAAAATCACGATTGTATTCGATTTTTGTCCCTTGGACAACTAGACGTAACCACGGCAACGAGCGGCACTAAAAAGTTGATTCACTCAATAATAATATTGACACTTAGTATGTACATTTTACCTGCATCGCCCAAAATTTGTCTACTTTGCCCTAAAGTTGACTGCTAGAGAATGATTATGGGATTAAGTCCTCCTTTTGTACGATAAGTTTTTTTACTTTTGTGCAATAAATATTAAATAAATAAATGTATTAGAGTTTATTTTACATACTCGCTGTCATCGTAAGCTAAGTGTTCAAGCAGAATATCCATGATATTATAAGGTGACACACTTATTTCCTATATATGATAGAAATCGTTTAGCCAAGTTAGAGGCCTCGGGCGGCTTGAGTACTTCTAACAGTCAACTTAGCTCTAGAAACTCACTTAAAAAGGGGGATCGAAGTTGCAGACTCAAAGATCTCACAATTTGAAATAATTGCCATATGACAAATAAAATAAATAAATCGACCAGAGATTGCACAGGTTATTAAGTTATTTCCTTGTTGGGAACGGCGGGGTAATCACGTAATCTTTGTACTACCGTTAGGTAGATTTTAATGTCAGATTTTAGTTGTCATTTCATACATTTATACTTCAAAATTGACAGTAAAATCTATCTACCGTTAGTACATAAAGTTACGTGATTCGCCTGCGGGTGTTGCTTAGATACTTCTTTTGGGCATAAGTGGTCCACAGGAGCAGAGAGGGCGGAGGAGGAGGAGGTGGCTGTTTCTTCAGACTCTTGGCAGAACTTGCATGCTGCGCTTCGGTTTTATTCGCGTTTGTGCTAGATGTTTGTTCGATTAGTGAGTATTCTTTAGAGCTTGCGGCATCGTAACCTTATAGCTACTCCTAACACAAAAAATATATAGATAAGAAGTATTCATACACATATAAGAACTAGACAGTTCCTATACGTATATGAATACTTTTTTGCTAAGATTAAACAACCCTATAACGTTAAGAAAATCGAGAAACATCGTATTTCTTAAGGATAATTGGGCTCGGATTGATGTAGATTTACGGGCACTATGAAAGACTCCGGTATTGACTGTGACATAATACCTCAACAACAACGCATTAGGCGAACGTACGGTTTTAGTTTTGTTAAAATTACGGTGTACGGTGGGCTGCACATGTAATACGAGTAAGTTGCATAAACACACGATAATTGCTGTTTTTAAACAAGTTGTAAACGACGAATAGAGTATACTGTCATGCGTACATGTTTTGTCCCTTATGTGACACGACGAATAGAGTATACTGTCATGCGTACATGTTTTGTCCCTTATGTGACACGACGAATAGAGTATACTGTCATGCGTACATGTTTTGTCCCTTATGTGACTATTTAGTTGAGTAAAGTCATCTTATATATGACTCTACCGGGTGTGCGGCGGTACCGAGACGAATAGGGACTACATGTGTCTGTGTTGTCGCGATCGTCCTAGGCACACACTCACGGACATAGGCGTCGGTGGGAATGCCTATGTCCGTGAGTGTGTGCCTAGGACGCCGGACCGTGCGGCCCCTAATCAGTGCTTGACGAGTTACGACAAAGGGGGGAGGGATGGAACGTAGTCGACAGCGGATCTCTATGATGGGGAGCGTTGAAGATACCGTCTGGCAGTCTGCTTAAAGAAATCATACATGGTGTTAATCCTCATGTCGTGGTGCAAACTGAGGTTCGACTGGTACCACGGAGCACCAGTCACCATACGGTGAAAACAATTCTGAATGACCTGAAGCGGCTTGAGCGATGTCATAGGCACGTGAGCAAAAGCTACACTTGCATAAGACATGATTGGACGAACACAAGTTTTGTAGAGTGTCAGCTTATTGCTAAGTGACATTTTACTAAACTCGTTAATCATTGGCCCAGGACTAAGTAGGAATCGGCACGGAACCCTTGATTATGCGTGATCCGACACACACTTGGCCGGTTTTTTGTGCTATGGAATATAAATGTTTTTCTAATATAACAACCAGTCAGTCTGTATGTTTTTATAAATTTTGAAATATTTACTAGCCAATAACGAGGGAAATCACGTACTATGTTGGGCTGGTAGTAAAATATTAACATATCTCATCGCTCTACATTGGAAAAAGGATATGCTTGCGGGATGATGATGACTTGACCGGGTTTTTTAATTGCGTTGATGCCAAGTCATAAAAACGTTGCGTAAAGTGTTCGAAATAACGGGAGTGGGTTTAGCCGTAGTTTTGCAAAATGTTAATATTAACATAGGTCATATCCTATGTAAATCTAAGTATATTTGAAATTCTTGCAAGTTTAAATTCAGATATTCTCCCCTGGAAAGACATTAACGGAAAATCACGAAAACAATTTTGCTCGTCACAGTTATGTAGGTACTTACACGTAAGTGCCAAATTTATTAAGCCTTGCTTTTTAGTACTATTTGGTACCTGACCTCAAATAATTAGTAGCTCGCTAAAAATCGAGCAAAATGGAAAGTAAAGTGGTCAGCCATTCTGACGTCAGGTTGACAGGACTAAGTCCAGTTCCCCTACTTGTAGGAGATATACCGAATTTATCTTTTCGGTAATATTTAGTACCTAATTACTATCTTTATTCATGATACTTAGTATTTTATAAAGACTTACCAAAAAAAATACTTAATTTTTATCGATAGAAAACTTTGTATGGGCATAGGCAGTCAGTCAATGTGAACCGGGCCTTAAATTTAGTTCAAACTTTATGAATTTATTACAACAATAGTAGATTACGTCACAGGGATGCAAAATAATATACATTTTATGGCGAGGGCGGAATATTGAATTCTGAGTGAGTCTTGAGCGTAGCGATGGCTTCAAGTGTCTACGTCCAAGACGGAAATAAAAAAAATTGCTGCCCTTGAATGAGGTATCAGTCGATTTTTTCCCTCATCCATTCCCTCATTTCAGGGCAACAATGACTTTTTTCCTCATAGAAGGTGTGAATATAAGTATATGCCACACGGTAGCAAAATTATTTCCATATTGGACATATACGCCTGAGGGGCTACTCCGAACTTCGAAATCCGAACTTCGTGTCAGTACAGGGGTACATCCCTCGCTACGCTCAAGACTCACTCAAGATTCAATATCCCGCCCTCCCCATAAATATGTATATTGTTTTGCACCCCTGTGACGTAATCTAATATTGTAGCAATAAATTCTTAAGAGGCCTTATAAGTTTTGATTTCAAATTATGACAAAAGTATTGACAATAGCAATAAAGTTATTAAAGGCTACGATAATTTTATCAAAGCTTTAGATAGTAACAGCAATTTTTTGATTTTATTGTGTGTAGTAGAATTTAAGCGGAAAAAACAAGTTTTTAGCTTGAAAATGGTCGATTCGGAGTGATGTTTGAAACGATATTTCTTAATGAAAAATCCGAAAAATTTCATGAATAAAGGTAGAAATTGGGTACTAAATATTACCGAAAAGATGGATTCGGTATAACGCTTACAAGTAGGGAAACTGGATTTTTAGCGAGCTACTAATTGTTTGAGGTCAGGTACCAAATAGTACTAAAAAGGTAATAAATCATGGAGTTACTCACGGGTAAACAATTTAATTGTTTATCTTAATGATTCCAAGAAAAGCCCTATCGAGAATTCATCATTTACTAACTTAATTTGTTGTTCATTGATAAACTCGTCATTTATCAATGAAGACAATTTCCTTTGTTTTTCAGGCTCGGCATCAGTCCGCATAATTTTACGAGTTTTTGTTATATTTAAATCCGCATCTTTGGCCAAAGCGTCTAATAATTGTACAATATTGAGATGGCCCCTTGTCTTGCAATTGTTATTTAAGCGTACATGCCATCCTTCCACGTTGTTAGTTGTTCTTATATCTTCATCAAACACGGACCATGTTTTGATGAAGGACTCGCTCCTTAGCCAGTAACTTTCTACATATTTAATAAATGGATCAATTTTTACGTTGTTGTTGCTCAGAATTTCAGTTTGTTCTTTTACATAATGCCAACCCTCGTCTATTATATAACTTGGCATCAACGCAAGATTTCCTGTCAATTGCAAAATACGCCTAGTTTGCTTCAGTTTTGTTAAACCAAGCGCTTTTCCTTTTCGCCAAAGAGCATTTTTATAATGGAAATAGCAACCTTTGATTGCCGCTTGCGGGAACGCCATGGCAATAGCCTTCATGGCAGCCTCTTCGAAGTCTAAGGTAAACTTCTGAGGCTGCCATGAAGGCACCTGTGACTTTATAATTTCAAAAAGCTTGAAATACAAGTCCGTGCTTTTTCCCGTCATAAGAGCATAAATAACAGGTAGTATGTTCGGCTCCCCGTCGAGATCATTGCGGAAATTTCCATGTATGCAATAAAGTTGCGAAAAGGGTTCTGGGCAACTTTTAAATGTTCCATCCGCCAAAAAATGTGTAATCTCTCCTAATGCTCGTCTGATTTTAGGGTCACAAAAAATTAATATTCTCTCACCGTTTTCATTGTAGTCACCCAATAAGAACTCTTTAAATTGTGTGGGGACCTCGACGTCACAGGCGTTCCTACTAAATATTTTTGAAACCCCCGCCGCTTTGTTACGGGCTTCATATAATGCCGTTTTGACGCTGGAGTATTTCGGTAATTGCCTAATGAGGTCAATCCCGGAGTCTTTCATTGAACCTAAAGTTTCATTGAAAATTTTAGGCACGGTATCCTGAAAATTAGATTTAACAATTTGTTTTTTGCACTCCACCAGTTTTGTTTCAATCTCGTTTCGGGCGAAGTCAGGCATGCAAAATCTTGCGTGCTCATGTTCCTTCAGAATTACTTCATCCTAAAAGAAAAATACAAATAATATAGGATTCATTTGTAAAAACACATAACATTAAGTACTACAACGTTAGAAAAAAACTGAATGTTCCTCTAAAACCCGTATTATAACTTTCTAGCTACGCACTACTCTAATATCATTACTTGATTTAATTTATTGTTTCGATTTGTAATGCGCATTACCATCTTATGGACACCCTTAAAATGGTGATGCGCATTACACATCGAACAGTAAAGCTGACACTATGACGTGCCCAAAATAAAATGTTTCAAATCCCCGATGGTAAAAACAGAGTGCAGTGTACGTGTACATAGTGAACTTGCCTGCTGTCACTTGCATTATTTGTCACTGACATTTGTTAGTATTTAGATTTTATTGACATGTAAAACTTTGAATAAATAAAATGGATGAATCACTATGTGACGTGTTCCTGGGTTATCGTCAAGTTTATTGTAATCGGCCCAATAATTTACGTGCTGGTTATGATTTCAGCTTTGTATTACCCAGTATACGAACAAATTAAGGGATTCAAACATCGATATCGCCAGAAGCCTTAAATCATATCATAGTTGTTAAATTTAAACAGTGGCGATACCGATGAAGTGTACACGTAGACAGTAGCGCCGCGGAGCGGTGGCCGATATGGGTAACTAATCCGTTTGCCGCCTTTTCCGCGGTGGCGTTGGCAGATGGGAAATTTAAAAACCGGCCAAGGGCGAGTTGGACTCGCGCACGAAGGGTTCCGTACTAGTATCTATAAAACAGCAAAAATAACTTAACCAAAATTACAGTTAAATCAACCTATCTCAAAAACTATAAGAGATACTTTGATCAAACCAAAAATCGTTGAAAGAGTTAATTAGCATGCATCACCTCTATTTTTTTTAGAATTTTATACCCCGTAGTTATAAAAATAGAGGGGGGGGGACATACTTTTTACGACTTTGAGAGCTGATATCTCAAAAACCGTTCACTTTAAGAAAAATGTTTTTTAGAAAACTTTATATCATTTTAAAAGACCTTTCCATTGATACCCCACACGGGTATGTACATCGAAAAAAAAATTTTCATCCCTCAGTTACATGTATGGGGGGCCCCACCCCCAATTCTTTTTTTTACTATTTAGTGTCATAATTTTGTAGCGGTTCATACAACACATATTCCCATCAAATTTCATCACTGTAGTACTTATAGTTTCCGAGTAAATCGGCTGTGACAGACGGACAGACGGACAGACGGACAGACGGACAGACGGACATGACGAAACTATAAGGGTTCCGTTTTTGCCATTTTGGCTACGGAACCCTAAAAAGTTATCGAGGTTTCTTGAAGTAATTATCGATTGCTAAAACGAAACACTAAAAATATTTACATATAGTTAGACGACTTGCCTGTATTTTCAATGAACCCGGGCAGTTATAAATTCCAAATTCTTTGCTCCGCGATGAGCATCGATATACAATAGAGGCTGATTTATCTTCCGTTGCATCTTTTAGTTGCCTGTTTTTGTAATATTTATGCCCCTTGTAAAGTAGAACACTGCCACGTGTTTTGTCTAAGTAGATCAGGGGGGCTAAGATGATCGCGTATATGTCCGACCATATAGCATTCGTCCCTCTCGCACTTACATACTGACAGTAAGGGACGAATGCTATATGGTTGGACATATAAGCGATCATCTTAGCCCCTCTGGTCATCATTTTTGTCAGAACTGGGGCCCGGCACTTCCCCGTCATGCGCCTCTCCCATCTTCTCGTCTCGTCACGTGCGCTATATAAATTTATCAAATTATGTAATTTCAATTGTTTATTGTATTGCATAATTAATTATTACGCTTTTAATAAATATTATCATACCTTATTTAGTTAAAAAGAAGTACGCTCTCCTTCACTAAGCATTAATCAATTCGCTCCACAGTGCGATTATATTTATTTATTTATTTATTTAATCTTTATTGCACAAAAGCAAAACTTATCGTACAAAAGGAGGACTTAATGCCATAAGCATTCTCTACCAGTCAACCTTAGGGCAAAGCAGACAAATTATATTCTTTGTCATTGACTTTGGTCATTGACACTTCTAATCAAAGCAAAGAATACTAGTAGCTATTGTTTTCTTTTTGAATTTGGAAAATTTTATTCATAATTATCTATGATTGAAATGACTTTGGAGTCTGAGGGGCTACCGCGAACTGAAAACGAACGAAGTTCGAATATCTCCCTCTCTGCCGCACGAATTAGCAAGTGCGACAGAGAGGTGGATATTCGAACTTCGTTCGTTTTCGGTTCGCGGTAGCCCCTCTGCTACGCGGTAATTATTATCAAAACACTGGGTTGTCAATATTATCGTGGTATACAAATTTGTACGGATTTTACTTCGATATTCCTCAATACCAACGTGATACGTATTGTACTATGAGTGTCGCGCGTAATAATACTCACTTTTTTTTTAAATTGCCCATATTGTCAAAAACATATTTTTAAATGTCCATCAAAACTATTTAAAACTCTAACGTCGCTAATATATCGGCTTGGTCGCTCGCTAGTGTTTCGGCACGCTGGTTCATTCTTACAAAAAACCGGCCAAGAGCGTATCGAACCAGTCCAATGAACAGGTAATCATAATCAATTGACAGCGACACACGTGGTATATTCTGCGCACAGGCCTCCTTTCATTGACGAAATAAATTGCCAGTAGTCCCCACGTTGGCTCAGTAGGGGTTGGGGACTCCTTAAACCTCCACCTATCTTCTCTACCTATTACACCTTTGAATTTCTTCGCAAATATGTACAGATTTACTCACGATATTTTTGTTCACCGGAAAGCTGGCGGTTAATCTATACATATAATAAAGCTGTAGAGATTCTAAAATCTGTACATTGAAGATATTAGCAAAAAATCGATTGAGGGGTCTTAGAATCGATAACAGAACACATTTCAACAGTTTTTAGAATTTGTGTCTGTTTGTCTGTCTGTTTATTTGTCTCATTACCACGCGAAAACTAGCTAATCGATTTTAGTACAACCTTCACTAACAAGTTTAATGGATCTTCGGACAGATTATAGGCTACAAAAATCATACAGACTGGGGATGAAAGGGGGTGAAAAGAGGGGTTGAACTTTGTACGAGAAGTCCTTCAATTCGTGACTTAAAGGCTTGAAAATTAGTAAGCATATAATTGGAAGTAAAATAAAAAGAATCTTATTCAATAATTGTACAAAACAGATAACTTATGTGAAAAAATGGAGGGTAAAAAAGTGCTTAGGGGACTAGCGACAAAAATCCCTCAACCCATAGTAACTGTTTGAAATGAGAGATTTAATTATGTTAGACAGTCGCTGTCAGACATTGACAAACCGGTGCCTTGAGTTCCGTCAACTGGGGATATTAGGGATGGCGTGGTCAATAGGGATGAAAACCGGGAATGACATATATCTGGTAATTTTTTTAAAACTACCAACGACAAATGCTATTGGGTATTTGAAAATAATACTAGAATAGTAGCTTTTAGTAATGGCAACACTGGACAGGCATGAAGGTGGCAGAAGATTGTCAAACTAATAGTTTGAAGTTAGGCCTCTGTGACGGTTGTGTGTATGGTCTCCAAAACTTCTTTAAAAACAACTGGTTATACTTAAAATACATACATAGACTGATGAAAAAGGTATTGAATAGTTCATCCAGGACCTGCTTAAAATACGGTAAGTGAATATTGTCTTTTATTTGCTAGTAAAAATGTAAAAATAGCAGTGCATGGAAATTTCGAAAGAATCCGAGGTTTATAGGTACGCTACTGGGTTTATTAGGGATGACATGAGGGGTCGAAAGACACGCCTTTATTAGTTAAAAGGGACGTAATGAGTTGAAATCGGGACGCTAAAGGGTGTACATGGGACAGGGCTGCCAAAACTTAGTTTCGTTTTGGAATAGGTAGGTTACCCGGCTGCGGCAAAAGGAAAATTGTTTTTAGAGTGAAAGCATGTAGGTATGCATGTGTGTAGTTATGTACATATGTTCGTATAGGTGTACGTCTTTATGTATGTATCTAAGTATATGAGGTTTTTATGCATGTATCTAACTATATACGTATGTATCCCAAACCTTTGGGAAGCGTGCGTGGAGCCGAAGTACCAAACGAGTACCACATAGCCAACACGTACCTACACGCCCTTTCGACACTTTAATGAAATTCAAGGGATAGGTACACCGAGCGGATGCTGTCACTGCCCGTGTTTATTATTATTATTATATGTATGTATGTATGGATGTCTGTTGGCTCTGCTGTCAATTGTAATTTAAAGGTTTCCCAGTGATATCTTGTAACTCGTAACTAAATCTAATTTATAAATAAGCGATTTTTTACAATTACATTTTATTTCGCATTCACTCTACAATATTGAGTACCTACCTACATTCAGACTTCAGAGTACCTACCTACCTAAGTAGGGCCACCTAAGTACTTACCTGACAGCGTACCGTATTTGTGACAACCCTGACCATATTTCCCTATTGGTACCGCTATGCGTCCCTATTGCCCCTTTTTCAGTATGAATAGGGATGACCGGTTTTTTTGAAAGAAAGGGGGTATGATTAAATTACTATAGAATATATGAATACAAATAGATTCTCAAACACAAGAATAAAGTTTTTGAACCTAAACATTGTTAGCACTCATGGAAATATTCTGTGAAAATCTCATTCAAAGTTCAAAACCGTCCCGATCCACCCATCAGTTGACGGTCCAAGGCACGGACGGAGTTCCGTCTACCTACAATTGAAATGTCTTCAGTGGTCATCCAGACCGTTCTTAGAGAGTGGACGAGTGTGTAAAGGGGGGGTTATCTGAGGGCCTACAAAATCCCACTAATTCCCACTATTCCCACTAATATTATAAAAATGTTTGGATGTTTATTACTAAATCACGCAAAAACGGCTGTACAGATTATGATAAAACTTGGTATGAAACGAGTTTATACCCCGGGTTAACATATAATATATGATACTTTTTATGCCTTTATCGTCCCTCAAATTGATAAATTCTGACAGCCTTATTCACAAAAAATCCTTAATTGAGGTTTGATCGGCCTGTTACTAGTGTAACTTAACAGACTGATTAAGCTTGTTGGACGCTTGTTAAGAAGTATGATTCATAAACGCTTGCTAGCCATCGATTTAAAATTTGCTAGCCCTCTGCTAGTTGTTGAGCTGCTGATAGACTGATTAGACGCGTTATGTTGGCCATCTTGACAAATCATAGACAAAAACATGACTTCACTGTGAATTAAAAAAAAATTGACAGCTAATTAGCGGGAAACAAAACAGAAAACTTGATCTTACACCCGAGTTTAGTGCGAGTATTTGATTTAATTAAAT
This sequence comes from Epiblema foenella, assembly GCA_963556455.1. NCBI lineage: Eukaryota > Metazoa > Arthropoda > Insecta > Lepidoptera > Tortricidae > Epiblema > Epiblema foenella. The sequence goes on from OY747110.1 coordinate 1,022,104, forward strand.
AATGAACACTGCCAAAAAGGAAGCAATAATTGGACAGCGGAGGTTAAAGTAAGAAAATAAATAAATTTGCTTAGTTTGGAGTTATATGTGAAGTGGATCATTGCTTACTTACCGTCAGTGTTTCTATTGAATCTAATGAGTTTTATCATTTTCAGATGTTGCTTCAAGAGCTGGTAAAAGAAAGAGTAGATGTAATAAAAGAATAGAAAACGAAAATACCGAAACCAATCCAAATAACCACAAGCTAGCTTCGTGGGCGGACCCTGGACCTCGAGACGGACGCCAAGGATTTCGATTCGGCCGCAATAAGTCGGGTTGGTATGATGTGCTTGTGTCGGTATTTTTTGTGTAGGTGAGTACAATTTAAGTACTGATGCCCATATCGTAACCAGCCGTTCTGCTATCTAAATCCTAATGAGAAAGGGCTGTACAGTACATGAAGAGAGTGTTGGTAGTTTATAGTACTTATTTAAAATCAAGTCAATATGTCTAGATAATGTGAATGTAGGTAAACACACCTGTCCAAGGTTATGTTTTCTTGTTCAATGTGCCTACAATTTCGTACATGAATAGTGTAGGTAGGTAGCAAGTTTAGGACAAAGCAAATATACTTGAAAGATTATATTACACATCTATAACGTTATTTAAATTAAGCCCCAAAATAATACCTGACTTTGCCTCTGGGTTCCTGTTAGTTCCATTCAGTAAGTTCTTACACCTTTACATTTAAAAATAAGATGTGTTTTAAGGTGGTATAGATTTATAAGCAGCATTTATATTCATAATATGAGACCAATAACAAGCAGTGGATCAAGTTATTGTAGTTACCAGGGTCTGCCTGAAAATGCTGTTGTAGTAAACCTGCTGCAACATTATGCTCTGGCAAGCCCCTTTTTAAAATCATATAATAGTTACCTACATAGGTAGGCATCTATCTGCATGATTATTTAAAGTTGCTTTGTTAAGTCTATTTTTGAAGATACTTGTACATGAACTGTTACAATCAAGTCAAACATTGTGATAAAGCATTCTATGACTTTGTCTATATGCTTGTTTACAGCAGATGGTGAAAAAAATAATGATGAAAGAGTATGTGAGACATTTATATTATTGACTATACTAATGTAGATTAGTAGTGTGGATGGAAGTTAAAAATAAAAGTATGTCAGGCTCAAAAAATATTTTAATTAAATATGTTGCTTATTATTTTCAGGTACTGACTGCTACTGCTACTACAACTCACTAGTTGTCACTACCCAGTCCTAGAAGCCCCAGTAGTGTTAGAACCTGCTCCCTAGAAATGACACCAGCCGAAGTCACTGGCAACACAGGAAGCCCCGGCCTCCGGCCCTGCTAGATGATGAATAAGGAATATTTGAGTGTAGTTTGAATTGCTTAGCAATGACGAATGAGATGACATATAATTGAAAGATGATTCGAATGTACAAAGATATTTATTTACCAGACTGGGTTCTTTTTAACATTTTGGTGTTCTGTAGTTTGTAATACTGTTTTCTTGTATGTCAAAGGCTTCCTCCAACTGTCTCTCTGGTTAATGCTTTTTTGATTCAGGTGCCTCCAGGAGGCTCCAGACATTAATAATGTGAGAAGGGTGTAAAATGTAAATAAATTAAAAGATTTTGAACTTATATTCATTGTTTTCCCATGCTGCCTCCAAATATATTTATTTCTATATATGTCCATGAAGTTTCATTTACTTGTTTTTTGGCTTGTTATTTTCTTTAGTAACCTTGTCATTTTTAACATTTTTCATCTCAAATTTAGATAAAAATAAATGTGGTTGAAGAGATTGTGCCTGAAAATTTCACAGAATGTACACACATTTTTCTTATTAATGAAATAAGAAGTAAAAATTTAGACATCCTTAACGCCAATTTTATTTAATGTACCTACAGTCAGAAACATAAGTAATTTTGTGTACAGTAATGTGTTTTATGCTTTTGGGTTATTCTTCTCTTTGCCTAGTTCTATAAAGTGGGAAACTGCTCGACCTACAGTCGGCGTCTACTGTCGGTCAGGCGTCTTTTATATGGCCACATACATATAATATGAACGCACCTATGCTTTCAACAGCGATAGCTACGCCCGATCGACCATACGCGTTAGACTAAGAACGACATCTCCAGCGAGCACTCGCTGAAGATGTCGTTCTGATTGTTGGGTGCATGGGTGTCGCCGGTATTGTTGCGTGCATTGACTGCATCCAATGCATTGACTTTATTTTGTGGTCCTTGTGTTTACCGAGACTATCAAACACATAATTTATTACTCTCTATCTATGGCTGAAAAACTAAATTAATCGAATCTGTAATTCTGGAGTTTATCCATTATACAAATAACATATTTAAGTTGCAAACATAACATACTCCCAAACTTCACTTCTTCGTAATATTACATGCCTTAATGATAAAAGACAAAGAAGAGTGGGCACCGCGCTTATATGATTCTTTTGTAGTCGCAACTGTCGCAAGCGCCTGTAGTCACGGGGCCCGCTTACCATCAGGCAGGCCGGTATGCTTATTCGTCACCATCATAGTTTAAAATAGCGGTCAACTACGTGTTGGGCTATGCGTAATGTAGGGTTCCGTAGTTGACTACCTTTTAGGGGACGTGGACTTTCACAAACTTGTACTTAAGTACTATGTATTTGACACATTTTTTAAAATTTCATAATACTACACTCAACAAAAAAGAACTATATGTATAGTTATCGTATTATGGTCACGTTTATGGACGTCAGACGACAAGATAAAGCATCTGTCACTTTCTACCAGGTATCAGGAACTGATAGATGCTTTATCTTGTCGTTTGTCGTTGACAAACGTGATCATCATAGACCCCCTTGCTCACAAATTTTCCACAGTCAATAGGGCTATGTTTGGACCCTTCGGGAACGGAACCTTCAAAAACAGTAGAAACACGGCCCTTCATCATGCTGGGTCTAGGAAATGTCATAAATGGGGAAATCTGCAAAAAAAAAGAAATATGAATGAACAAACTATCATGTATTCTAAATTACGCAAATGTCAATTATGCTGCAGGAAAAATAATATATAAATACCTACTTCACTACTACTACTTTCACTTTATACCTTAATATCACGCAAGCGTATTTCTAAACTAATAAATAGTTTTAGACACCGCCCAATTATTTGAAAGACCATATCCAACAATACCCTACACGATTGGGTTTTTTTTTTTGAACCTGACTGTGGCTTTATAGGCCGGGCCCAATAAAGCGATAGGAGTGCGCGGTTGGAGATTAGCCTGGAGAAAATCCAGGGGAAACCTCCGGTACGACCACGCGTGTGGTTTAGAACACTGGAATACTCTAAAGGCTTGGTCACACAGCTTGCGCGACGCAAGCGGGACGCTGCGCCGCGTGCCAAAATGTATGAAACCGTCCCGCTCGCGTCGCGCAGCATGTGTGGCGTCGCTAACCTGTTAGCATACGTTCCGGCGCGCAGCGGTCGCGTCGCGCGGACGTCGCGCAACGCTGTGTGACCAAGCCTTAAGAGTTTGCGCTCCAATGAGATTGGTTACGCGGTTTCAACCGAATCTGAGGTGTGAGTGGAATCGAGCTACTGGGAGTTTTATCGCTGGTTCAGTAAACCTAGCCTAGCTGAGAAGAGTCCAGCAAGGCGATCGGGTATGGAAGAAAACAAAATGTCATCTTTATGTTACTAGCAGGGAAGGTACCGTAAATAAAAATAAATTGTCGTCGTTATACGTATACTCATGCAAATTTATATATTTCGTCCCGGACAGACGGATGGACATGGCGAAACTATAAGGATTCCTTGTTTGTTACGGAATACTAAAAACTGGATAAGTGCGACGCCCATCGATGGGTCCGTAAAAATTTAAAGACTAAACAATTTGTCGCTGTACGTCATCACTACATAGTATAAAACAAAGTCGCTTTCTCTGTCCCTATATCCCTATGTATGCTTAAATCTTTAAAACTACGCAACGGATTTTGATGCGATTTTTTTAATAGATAGAGTGATTGAAGATGAAGGTGCACCCGTGCGAAGCCGGGGCGGGTCGCTTGTGTAGTATAATTGCCAAATTACATAGTTCAGTGGAAAGTAACCTATGAATATTTCACGGCTTGCGGGACGGTAGACCGGAGTACACATGATCTTAATTTTAACCGATAACTATAAGCTTTCCCGAGATAAAGGACCATGACAGACAGACAGACGGACGGACAACAAAGTGATTCTATAAGGATTCCGTATAATGTAGTTTTTCCATTTGAAGTATGGAACCTTAAAATACCAGGTGTAACAAAATAGCTTTAACTGAACACTAAAAACGTACCTACCGTGCGAGAAAACCTGCGATTTAGCAGACGACCCTCTCATGTGTGGCAGTCTCAAACTTTTCTATTTTCAGAAGAGGCTCTAAAAAAAATTAAACATATGTACAAAATGTTGCGTAAAATAGTAAAATAATACACATTTTTAATTTACTCTGTTAGTGGCATGGAATTACGTTGTATGTCGGGAATCATCGTCATCTTCCCATGGGATCGGCTATGGCATATATGATCTAATCCCTGGATTTGGCGTACGAACTAAGTCTCACGAAAACGACTGCCATCCCGGAGGCAAAACTAGACCATGTTGGGAGATTAGAATGGTTTCCTCAAAATGATTTCCTTCAACGACAACCCACCTTTGATTTTTCAAATGACGTTTCGTACACAAAGTATTTTGAAAACCCCAGTGCTGGGAGCTGGGGTATAATTCTGCGACCTCCAGCTTGAAGTAGCTTGCCTTTATTATATTAGTATATAAGGTAGCAATTGCTATTTGTATTGCATGTTGGTAATCCTCTATTTGAAATTACCAGTTTCTGTAGGCGGGAATAAAAGTAGGTACAAGTGTTACTCCTCCGCGCTTGCGGAGAACTGCTATCCAAAGTTTTGGCCTTTACCGACTTCAGTAGGTATTGCTCTCCAGCTTACAGGCTTCTAAGCTTATCGGTCGTTGAAAATGTAATTTTTAAAGACTTTTCGTGGAGAACTACTTACATTGTTGGGAGCTGGGCTGTAGTCATGAAATAATCCATCGACGTTTATTATGTTTTCGTAAAATAAAACACTTCAGGTTTTATAAAAAAAATGTAATCTTGACATTTCACTTGTGATCTGTGTTGCGTCTTTAGCTGTCATCACAGCTTGTCAATAGTTTTTAACGTCAAACTCACCAGTCAGGGAACTGACTTTTTAGTTCGTTTTTTACGATTCAAATTTTTCGGACAGTGTTGAAGGGCTCGTTTAAGCAAGAGTAAGACCGTCGTTTCCGACTGCAATGAGAATATCACTACAGCGACATCTAGTGTGGAGTAGGAAAACGATATGTCATGTCCCTTAACATAGCAACTGGAATTATCAATGTAACGAAATCTAGTGACGAATAGAAAAATGATAATTATACAGTCCTTCAAGCGTTTTCCCGGTTGTGCCCGGAATGATGTGATCTGTTTGGCGTATGCACTAGCTACACGGAAGCGACTGCCATCCGACCTTTCAATTCCAAAGAACATGCATCCTGTCCTTTGTGCTCAATACCATCGTAAGACCTGGTGCTCCTCATATCCGACACTGCTGCATTCCTGTATGGATGTACAATTGTACACCCTGGCCCTGTACTTCGAACTTGGAAATCCGAACTTCGTATAGTGCCGTCCCTTTCACTCTCGTGTCGGACGCTATATGAGTGAAAGGGATGGCACGATACGAAGTTCGGATTTCGAAATTCGGAGTAGTCCCTAATGTTGGCATCTGATTACAACAAACTACATTAATGTATGAACTTCGTTGCGTTTTTTTTGCCACGTCGTTGGCAAATGAGCATACGGCCCGCCTGATGGTAAGCTGTCACCGCAGCCTATGGACACCAGAGGGACTACTCCGAACCGTATCTTGCCGTCCCTCTCACTCATATAGTGACTAACACGAGAGTGAAAGGGACGGCACTATACGAGGTTCAGATTTCCAAGTTCGAAGTACAGGACCTGCGACTACAGGCGTGTCACATGCGAGTTAGGCATTCACTAGAACTCTTACAGATTTATTTTCCTCCAAGTAAAATGGCTATATCCGTTTTGTTCTACTCGTTAAACAAAACCGTAGGCAAACCAAACATGAAAATCCAGTTTGTTCACATCGTAGAACAAAACGAATTTTCACGTCCGTTTTGTCCTACGATGTGAACAAAACGGATTTTTCTGTCCGGTTTGTCCTACGATGTGAACAAAACGGAATTTTTTGTCCGGTTTGTCCTACGATGTGAACAAAATCGATGAACAAAACGGACTACTTCGGATGGCGGACATCTGCCTGACGTTTATGATTACCATCAATTGCCAGGTTAGTGAGCAATTGACCTGCGGATGCAGGCTACATACATTTTTTAGGGTTCCGCACTAATAACTTTTCCAGGTTTAAATCGGACTCCTAAAAACCCATGAAAAAAACAATGTTAACGAAGCGAGTCTCAAGGTCGCGAGTTCCGCAGTGTCTCAAGAAAGTCTTTGATCAGGTAGGCTAGCACAACTTGCTGCCAAGAGTGCCAAGTCGTATCTCGCGCGACTCGGCGATTCCTCTCTCGCTCAAACTGTGCAGAATAGAAAGAGGAGCGTAGATTTTTCTCTACTCGCGTCGCGTCGCAGCGGCAGTTGTGCTAGCTCCGCAGTGTATGTTGCCAGTGATGAAATATGGTACGGAAACGTGGTCGCTCACCATGGGCCTCATAAGAAGGCTCAGTCATTCAGAGGGCAATGGAGAGGGCTATGCTGGAATTTCTCTGCGTGATCGCATCAGAAATGAGGTCATCCGTAGCAGAACCAAAGTAACCGATATAGTCTTTCGAATCGATAAACTTAAGTGGCAGTGGGCGGGGAACATTGCATGTAGAACCGATGGCCGTTGGGGCCGGAAGGTTCTCGAGTGGCGATCATAAGGTGGACTGATGACCTGGTAAAGATCGTGGGAGTCCGCTGGATGCGGGTAGCGCAGGACCGGTCATTATGGCACTACGTCTAGCAGTGGACGTCTTTCGGCTGATATTACGATGATGATGATGATGAACGAAGCGAGATATCGCAAAAATTGTCAGTTATGAAGATTAATATGTAGGATTGATGTATAGAATCCCGGGAATTGCTAATACTGTTGGGTATTACGAAGAATAATATATCATGTAAATAAAACTAGTGTAAAAAAATTAGAAAAACCTATTGCGGTTACTTAATTTAGGGTGACCAGAAATTTTTGACCTCAAGTGTAGAATCACTTTGTTGTAAAATAAAAACATTAAAAATAGCATAATCTAGACAGTTTTTAGAATAAAATCTGAATGTCAAGAGGAAAATTTAACGTCAACATCTAATGTCATAGTTATGAAAATAGTCATTAAGATGTAATGTCATAATTATTAAAATATAATTAGTATTTCAACCCCAATTATACCCACGGTGTTTCATCATTCACGTAGTCTTTTGTGCTATAATATGCTTCGATATGAGTTTACGCCTTACATAAGTCTTGAATTTATTAATAGATAAATTAGTCACGTTTGTAGGTAGTTTATTATAAAACTTTACACGTTAAATACGCTCAGCTATTTAGGCTCATTTTTTCTGTTCGAATTGACACGCTCATCTACATCACAATACGCTCATCTTTTCTGTTCGAATTGACATATATCTTGCCATTTTCTCAGTATTAATATCTAGAACAGGACTATTACAACATTATGACATAAACTTTAAACGTATTTTTTGGATTTTTCATTAAGAAACATTGTTTCAAACACCACTCCAAATCGACCATTTACAAGCTAAAAACTTGTTTTTTTTCGATTAAATTCTACTACACACATTAAAATTAAAAACACGGCTGTGTTCCTATCTAAAACTAATAAAATCATAGTATTCATAAGAATCGACCTACTAAATCGTTTACGTAGTCGCTAGCGAGTACGGTCATGCAAACCTATGGTAAAGGCACTGTAAGGTGGTACATACCCCAGTTGGGCAGCTCCTAATATGAACGAGAAAATGTTCCGCTGTGTCCTACAACTCTCAAACCACGCATACAATAATATTGACGTATGTTACACTGATTGTACCCACGTCACTCACAGCGAATCGATTTGAGATTGTTTGAAGATGTGTGGGAAGTCCAAGCCGACATAAAAATAGATTCTACTTTGTTAGTCATAAAGAATGTTATACAATGGGGATCCATCAAAGTTCGTGACATTTCTAAGTAATCAATGCTGACAATTGTATACTTAAATATTTTCTCGTGGATTAATACTTAAGTAGGACCCTTATTTCGACGCTTACAAGGTTAAAGATTGTTCAGTAGGTTATTGGCTTGAAATTGAATACAAATTGCATAAGTAAATACTCCTCTTGTTTCGGTTAATTGTGTTTGGCTGGATCATCTATTCTTTGTTGCTCGTTACCATGGTTACGTCTCCTGAGTCACTCTTTAAAACTGTGATTTTATAGGGTTTAAATCTACCAAACATGAGTTTTAGGGATGAGCATAAATCCATTTGGACATGGGTCATCTCTTGAGCATGCTTGAAGTCCATATTATAAACATTTATTTATATTACACATTACATTTATTTTTTTTATATTTTTTTTTTTATTTATTTGACGACCGGTTTAGCCTAGTGGGTAGTGCACCTGCCTGTGAAGCTGACGGTCCTGGGTTCGAATCCCGATCAGGGCAAATATTTGTGTGATGAGCATGAATATTTGTTTCTGAGTCTCGGATGTTTTCTATGTATTTAAGTATTTATATCTATTAAATATATCGTCGTCTAGTACCCATAACACAAGCCTTCTTGAGCTTACTGTGGGGCTAGTTCGATTTGTGTAAGATTGTCCTCTAATATTTATTTATTTACTTATTTTTCTAAGAGACTCGGTTACTATTGTCTCCTCTCTGACGGAACAGAATAACGACAAGAAAAAGTTGATTGACCCAATTATACTTTTTTTTCAAACGGCGGTGCTATAGTTTAGTATAGTTAGATAGTTTTAAGGCAGGACCACACTGAAAACCAGCATTGCGGCTTGCCGTGGCATTATGCTGAGTGAGGCCCTTTTAACTTCGTTTGTTTTTTTTTTCATTAACGTGTAACATGAATGTATAGATAACCTCCTGAAATGGGGAATCGGAAAAGAAAATGCCTGCCATTCCAACTGTCATTGGCGCTAGTTTAGCTGGAACAGATAGCACAGGCTGCTGCGTTCATATATCACGGTTTAAAAAACAATGTCAAACTTTGTTTTTAAAATCCGTCTTCTTCTTCTTCATGTTAATCGTTCTTTATTTATTATTATTATTATTTCATGTTCGTACAGTTACACACCGTGAAATCACTCGACGGTCCCATCGGAAGACCAGCGCTGGCGATTGCCCGCATTATGCTGAGATGGTACCGTTTCGAGATAACACAACTTTTTTGTTTATTTTTATATTCTATTTTTGCTGTATTAATTGTTGTCTTTGTCTCGAATAAATATTTCTTTCTGTTTCTTTCTTTCTTTCTTCCAAAATAGCGATATACTCTGCGACTGTATCACCATTCAGACGACAGCATATGACGCAGTGCTCCCTGTGTCGGGCTCCATGCACTACGGAAGACCTCATGAAAGCTACACCCCGAGGAATAGAGGTGGCAAAATATTGGCAAAATCAGATTTAGTTTAAGTTATTTGATCCCTTCACACGAGAAAGAAGAAGAAGAAGAATGTATAGACGTTAATAAATGTATTTTTCACTTCTTATGCTCGAAAAGTGCATCATATTAGACTTGTCAAGCGGGGCTAAAGTAGTACATTTAACCCCTACGGAAAATATGAATACATATTTATGATTTACAAAATATTTGAATTTGACCAATCAAAATACTTCACCTATTAAATCCACCAATCACAGAACATTAATTTAACTCTTAAAAAAATATTTGCTATTGGGTATTAACCAACCAGAATACAGCTTTACTAAAATCGACCAATCTGGAAACATAATTAATTTTTCTAAAGAGTAAAGCTTCTCACTTTGTTCGGGAAAATAACTATCTCGTGGTAATATGGCTCATTTTAGACCCTTGTCATACAATCTACTATTCTTTCTTTCTTTCTATAATCGGCTATTAGCGAATGTAAAACTTTAATTCATAACGCACTGCTAAAGGCATATTGCGGGCTATCCCGGAGTCCCGAGGGACTTTCTTCGCGTCGTTAACGGCGAAATGGCTCCAGCCTTTATGGCTCTAGAGTTCAATACGCTTATCGACGGCTCGTGACGTGGACCAGTATAAGTTTGATCTCTGGTACCTTCAAGGTGAAGGGATCCTTTGTACGTCTAAGGCTTCCTGACTAAATAAATATTTGTGGATAATCTTACGCAAATAGACCAAACCCCAAAGCAAAGCTACATGTTTATAATGATAAATAATACTTTAAAGAAAACGATAAGGTACATAAATAATTATAGCTAATCACTACATAGTATAAAACTATGTATGCTTAAATCTTTAAAACTACGCAACGGATTTTGATGCGGTTTTTTTAATAGATAGAGTGATTGAAGAGGAAGGTTTATATGTATAATAACATCCATTAAATAGTGCACCCGTGCGAAGCCGGGGCGGGTCGCTAGTTTAGTTATAAATAAATACTACATTACTTTAAATTTTGATGGTGGACATTTCTTTATTTATTGAACCGTAAGAAACTAATAACATATACTAAATAATAATAACTAACCTAATTAAAATAAATAATTACTTTAAATACATACAAAATAAACAATATATACTTGAACATATATTTATATTTTCAAGCGATAATAATAGTTAAATAATAATAACTTAAATAATAATAATATTGCTGTTCAGCGCGGCAATGCAGCCAGCCTTCTGGGCACCCTACCGCCGAGCTCCGAGCTGGAGCCTCTTTTTTACTTGTAAATATTTAGTTTTTAGTTTAGTTTATTTTAAGGTTAGTTTATATTCTATTTTATTGCATATGTCTATTTAATAAATTACACAAAATACTTAAATAATATTAAACTAACTTAAACGTAGAACAGGCGCTTGGGGCATTGCACCGAGGATGCTGGCGGCATTTCCTCGCTGCATCGCAATGCTGATACGTTGTGCGAGGAGTCGCCAGCTCTTCTCTCACCAGTTACTGACGTAACTGGTGAGGGACCAGACTGACCAGACGCTTTGCGATTTCAGTAAATAACTTGTGCGAGCTAAATATCAAAAACCCTAATCTAACAAACCGCTGCCAGTAGGTAACGTTCCCAAAATACTGGCCGCATTGCCACGTTGGATGGCAATGCTCAATCTTTGTGCCAGATAAAGTGCAACAACAAAATGTTAGTTATAAAGTTTTTTTTTTATTACAATAACATTTAATTTATCTTTGTACTTAAACATTTATAAAAATAATAAATAAATATTTTGTGGACAATCTTACACAAATCGACCTAGTCCCAAACTAAGCAATGCTTTGTGCTATGGGTACTGGGCGACGATATACATACTTATATAGATAAATATAGACTTAAATACATAGAAAACATCCAAGACTCAGGAACAAATATTCGTGTTCATCACACAAATAAATGCCCTGACCGGGATTCGAACCCGGGACCTCCAGCTTTGTAGGCAGTGTCACTACCAACTAGGCTAAAGCGGTCGTCATTTATAAAGATTAAATATTTTTTTTATATATAAAACCTGTAATTCAGGATAAGCAATGCACCCCTTATAACAGGCGTGAGTGTCGATCGAGGTGAGTGCTAATTGTGAATAGCGGAGCTGATAGCCTCATACGATTGTCGTCTTTATCTAACTTATAGTGCGGCGTCAGATAATGTGGGAAACCGTTACCCGATCGCCTTTTTAAATGTTGGCTTCATATTACATTTTGACTAAATTGTCTGCGCTAATAAAATTGACAACCAGTCTATGAAGTGGTCGGCAAAAAAAATAAACAGTCGAAAACAATATTGACGAGGGTAATTCGCCGGTAACCGGCCACTTAAGAAAATATCATTCAGTTACAAACCATCTGTAGTAAATAAATAAATAAAAATAAATATTAGAGGACAATCTTACACACATCGAACTAGCCCCACAGTAAGCTCAAGAAGGCTTGTGTTATGGGTACTAAACGACGATATATTTAATAGATATAAATACTTAAATACATAGAAAACATCCAAGACTCAGAAACAAATATTCGTGTTCATCACACAAATATTTGCCCTGCCGGGTAATCACGTAACTTTTGTACTACCGTTAGGTAGATTTTAATGTCAAATTTTAATTGTCAGCTCATACATTTATACTTCAAAATTGACAGTAAAATCTATCTACCGTTAGTACATAAAGTTACGTGATTCGCCTGCGGGATTCGAACCCAGGACCGTCAGCTTCACAGGCAGGTGCACTACCCACTAGGCGAAACCGGTCGTCAGATACATAAGGTCATACATAAAGTCAGCTTCATCTTAATTTATTTATTTAATTGCAGAAATACAATTGGTTTGCTCCGTGTGTATTTTTACAAAGTGGCTGGTTATTGGGGGTGGCAATAATAGGCAATTTACCCTAAATGGAGGTTCATTTAAAGATTTTTGCATGATTTATTTATAGGGCAATTATTTTGAACCGTGAGATCTTCGAGAAGACAGTACGGTTGCCAGTTGTTGTTGCACTTTTAGCACCACCCAGGGGTCACGTGTAGGGTCGCGGTGGGTACTCCCTACGGACGTGGCGCAACTTCGACCCCCCTTGTTTTTTTTTTTTTTTAATTTATTTACCAAAAAAGTTAGATACAGTTTTACATTAACAACCGTTCGCCAAACACAACGTTTATTGGCGAGTAATGCACTCATGCTCTTAACAAATGAATGTACCTATCTACCTTAAAACCTAAAATAAAATATGTATTTAGAGGGTATCTATTAGCAATTTTTTCAATTTAGCTTTGAAGACGTGTTTGCTACTACAATCATGTTCTGGAAAGATGGTATTGAAAATGCGTGGTGTTAAGTAACTTCGAGTTCGTTTGCCGTTTTGTCAAGTGAGGCTTGACTGTTAGAAGTTCTCAAGCCGCTCGGAGGCCTCTAGCTCTGCTTAACGACTGCTATCATATACAGCAGCCGGGATCAACGGCTTAACGTGCCTTCCAAAGCACGGGAGCGCTCAGTTAATAACCAATCAAAGCGGTCACCCATCCAAAAACTGACCTCGGCCCACGGGCTTTAACCTCGCATAACGCATACGCCTCTGCCGAACCAAACTAGGCTCCCACTCGCCAGTACCCCGTCTGTCGCGCCTGTACAATAAACTGAGCAACAATTCAGACCATCAGCTGGACATACATCATGACAGTTTAAATCGATTTAAAGCGAAACTTCTGTCGATTATCGGTTGAAGTGCCTCAATAACCATAGCCATTCGTCATTAGAGTTTGGACCCTCTTGTTCCTAGTTTATTTTTAAGCATATTACGTACTATTAACTAATTATCATTATGTAGATGTTTTCTTAAGTTTTTCTAAAGTCGACGCTTCCTGTAAAGCACGCTGTGTTCACCTGTAATTGGTGGCGCAATTAAATGTAAACCATGTACTTTTCTGTGTATAGTGCTAATGACTGTTGTTGCCACTGTTGGTGATCCTAGATAATAAATAAATAAATAACGCACGCGGTACGCGGCCGCCGTTAGGCCAGGAGCTCTCCTAAGTTATTGTATCCTCAAGATTATGTCTCTCACCTCCACGATTTCCCCAATCTTGTATTTAGCGAGGATGGTCCTCGCGTCGTCCGAGTGGCCGACGTCTTGGAAGGCTTTGGTGGCGTCGGAACCCGCCTCGTCTAGGATGGTGTCATTGCCTCCAGGGTGCTGGAAAAAATGAAGAAGTTGAACCTATAATGTCGCCATTTATTTTTCACCTCACTAGCTCGGAAAGCCCTTTTTTATGTTTTAAAAACAGATAGCAAAACTGCATTTTATGACACAAGAGTGCAAAGAATATTTGAAATCCGAACGTGCTATTTGTAACTTTTTTAAACATAATAACATGTAAAGGCCAGTTCAGACAGTCCAGCAACAATAATTTTATATTGTGCGGTTATGTTAAAAAACTAGTGCCTACGCCAAATCTCATGATTAGGTAGTGGACCCCGGGCATCCAACTATATTTATATTTAGGATGATAACTGTACTGGAATAATGCTAGGACGAGGAGGAGCAAAAAAAAAGTAACGTCGTAAGCGCAGCATTCCGTCTTTCGATGGACGCCGTGATTACGTCGTCCGGGTCCGTAGTGCCTAATAGGACGCCGAACGGTGCCGCCCCTGATCAGTGATCGCCGAGTTCTGACAGGGGGGGGGGGGGGGGGAGAGATGGGAACGTAGTCGACAGAATATTAATTTCATTTTTCTATCTGTGTACCTGATCGACGTAGCTGGTGACGTCATAGACGGAGTCCTTGTAAACGATCCAGACGGGCGCGCCGAGCTTTCCGTTCTTCGTCTCCACCTCCGCCAGTCTGTACTGTTTCTGTGGCGAGCCCATTGTTTCCTAGGGTCACTGTAACATACGACTGTTTGATGAGGAACATAACGAAGGTAACGCCGATATACTTATTCAATTAAACAGGAACCACAAAATACACTATTTAAAAACAAACAGACATATTTAAAAGTAGTTTTCCTGTATTTAAGAGACAAATAACCAAAATCTTTACATAATCACTTTCACTTTTACCTTAGTATACCTTAAGTAAATGTACCTACTAACACTTCCTTTATTACCTACACTTTAAATGAAAATTAAGTCTGGATTATATATACTGTATAACTTAACTACACGACTATAATGTCCCTCAACTAATGTATAAATTTCAATCTTGCTGTGTACACATAGTTTAGAGCATCAGTCTAGTTTTTATAAAAAAATATTGCTGTATGGTTGTATTACCCCCGTGTGGTTGCCGGGTAAGAATTGCGCCACCCCATCTCTTCCCGTGGGTTTCGTAGGAGGCGAATAAGGGAAAATCGGAGGGTGGGCAGCAGCATCCTTCGATCATTACCACCATCAAACTGCGGTCGCCAACCCGCTTGCCAAGCGTGGCGACTATGGCAAATCCCCCCCCAAATTGGGGGAGGCCTATGTTCAGCAGTGGACGTCTTTCGGCTGATGTGATGATGGTTGTATTAATGATTGATACTTGTTTTGTGTGCCTATTTAATAAATAAATAAATAAAACTAGAAAAACTGCTAATCGACAGATGTTATTACTCTGTAAAGGATTTTTTAAATGATGATAGTTTATAAAATTTCATGATATTATTTATTTTTAGAAAATGTGTATTGTTTTAGTAACTAGTTTTTAAGTTATAGTTGTGTGCCCTTTCAGGGCGTCATGGTCTGACTTTAATTATATACTTACACCTTAATTGAAATGTACATGACTTAACAATGAAATAAATAAATAAATACTTTCATTTTAGCTATGAAACAAATCTATATGTTAAGCCGTCCTTTTCCCGGCGAAAAGATAAACAATAGCATTCTTTTGTTATGATACCGGGGATCCCAGGGACCGGTAGGCGACCGGTGGAAGGGGAAGCTTACACAGATCCATGACCAATCCAATTGCGAACTGATCCGTCTGATGAAACATTTGAACGCCAATTGAGAATCTTTTAATTGAAAAATCCGTTACATAATATTAATTAACATAAGGACATAGCACAATGATATTTATAACTGTTTTTTACAATTACAATTTTAGTGTTAATCGTGTTTTCAATCACTACATAGTATAAAACAAAGTCGCTTTCTCTGTCCCTATATCCCTAGGGGATGTCGGCCTCGTATCTCTAGATGGGCTCGTTAACACTCGACCGTCTATAAATACTCGGCCGGCAATCCTCTAGTTCGCGGCCTTTACAGTGTACTATTACACTTCACTATCACTACATAGTATAAAACAAAGTCGCTTTCTCTGTCCCTATATCCCTATGTATGCTTAAATCTTGAAAACTACGCAACGGATTTTGATGCGGTTTTTTTAATAGATAGAGTGATTGAAGAGGTAGGTTTATATGTATAATATTTCTGTAGTGTATTTAGTATCAGCATTGCACCCGTGCGAAGCCAAGGCGGGTCGCTAGTTATTAATATTTCTTGTTTTTCTATATATAGTTACTAGTTTTTAATTTGACGAACTTATGTGATGTAATTTTTGTAAAATAATTCTCAGATGACATTTATTAAATTGCGACTACATATACTGATATATTATTTCAAAATCATTAGTTTGATATTTTATTAAATTGAATAATATCTTATTTTATTATTGATGATCATAATATAAATTCGTATGGATTAAGTTAGCTTTAATTTGTATTGTAATTGTATATTACGAAATGTTTGTATTTAATTTATTTTTATGAAATAAAAATAAATAAAAAAACATATCTTTGGACAATCTTACACAAATCAACTAAGCAAAGCTTGCACTATGGGTACCAAGAGACGATATACATACTTATATAGATAAATATATACTTAAATACATAGAAAACATCCAAGACTCAAGAACAAATATTCGTGTTCATCACACAAATACATGCCTTGACCGGGACTCGAACCCGGGACCTCTAGCTTCGAAGGCAGGGTCACTACCAACTAGGCTAAATCGGTCGTCAAAATCTAAATCATGATACAATAATATACTGTGCCAGGCATGGCAATCCGGTACATCGGTTAGTAGTGTGTGTGACACGAACTACGTCATCAGCCAGCATCGGCCTATTGATGGTATGCGGACGTAAGTGTGTGTTTCGTCGACAGTAACGTATTGTGACTGAGATACGCGTCATACACGTGATCGGGTGCTGTTTGTGGAGTCCGGTCTGTTCATGCTTGCTAGGACATAGTGACTACGTTAATACTAGTGTCTTTTTATAGGGGATTGACGAGAGACATCATTCTGTTGTGGATTCGTTTTTATTATCAGTGACTTAGAGACCATATACATCTCTAACAATATTAAATTAATTTTAATTTTGATGCTCAGAAACTATGTATGTCTCTAAATTCTAAATTCTATAATAGATCATTTACCTTTCGTGCTGTTCGGCTTTGGAATGCTTTGCCGTTGGATTTGAGGTGTGCGAAATCACTTCCTGTTTTCAAAAATGCTTTGAAACTTCATTTCTTGTCGCTCTCTTGATTGCCTTTGGATTTATATATGTATTTGTGTATAATATATGTATGTATATAAATATTTATATATGTATGTATCTATTGTATTTGTATATATATAGTTATTAGTTGTATTAATTTATTATATAGTATAGATCATTGTATATCTATCTCTCTGCTAAATATGCACTACCTGTTAACTTTCATTTGCTGAATTTCCTGCTACCCAAAGGTTGTCTGGAAGAGATCGCTTTTTAGCGATAAGACCGCCTGTTGTTTGCATTATTGTCAGTGATAAAATTTGTTTTTAACATTTCCATTTTGTATAGTGCACAATAAAGTATATTATTATTATTATTATTATGTACATCTCTGGGATATTATATTAATTTCATTATACTCCTTGTTTAATCTTAAGACCTTATACATCTCTAACTTTACTGATGTTGTAATATTTGCAATAGATAAGTTTGCAAGTTTATCTTCACTGTATGACATTAATTTTGTTATAATTGTAAACTCGAAATTATTAATCCTTCTTGAATTGTAAATTAATATTTTGACATGAAAAATGTATTACTTATTATAGCCAGACTTTCTTAAATTGTAAATTAATATTTTGACATGTAAAAGTGCCCTTGTGGCCTATTTGCAGAATAAATGTTTGATTTTGATTTTGATTTTCGATTTTGTCAGACCATACATATAGAAAACATCCATGACTCAAACACAAATTTTCAATGGTTCCAACCCAGGGTCATCAGTTCCGTAGTCAGGTCACTTACCACTAGATTAAACCGGATAATACTGGTTGGATGATAACTGTTAGGGAAAAGTTATCGATTTATCATCTTATCTCACTTTAAAGTATTTTCCCACTGTTATCGGTAACTCACGGAATGTTATCTAATACAATGGTTTTACAATTAACTTCCTGTGACTAATAAACCTACTGGCAATTACTAGAGAATGTGGCCTGGGGAAAATCCAGTGGAAAACCTCCGACACGACCACGCGGGTGGTTTAAAACACTGGAAGACTAAGGCTCGGTTTTATAAAGATCCGTTAGACCTTATCTCGGTTTGTTATGTCAAAAAATTTACCGAGTTACTGAAATTTGATTTGACATCTGATCTAACGGATCTTTATAAAGCCCGACCTAAGAGTTTGCGCTCCAGTGAGATTGGTTGAGCGGATTCAACCAAATCTGAAGTGTGAGTGGAATCGACCTACTGGGAGTTTTGTCGTTGTTTCACACCTAGCCTAGCTGAGAAGAGTCCAGCAAGAAACTCAGCTAGGCCCGACCTGGGTTGGACTGACTCTACCCGGTGTGTGGCGGTACCGAGGCGAATAGCGAGTATATGTGTCTGTGTTGTCGCGATCACGCGGTGGACGTCCCCGCCAGCGGGAATGCCTAAGTGTACGCGTCGTGTCTGAGTTGGACGCCATAAGAGCAGCGTTGTGTCTTTCGACGGACGCTGTGGTTACAAGTCCCGTGCCTTAGGGAAGCGCGCCTTCCTCGCACAACTATATTGCGATACAGCGAGGAAATGCTGCCAGCATCCTCGGTACAGTGCTCTAAAGGCCTGTTTTAGATTTAAGTTAGTTTATTTAAGTTAATTATTATTACTGCTTGTACATCAATAAAGAATATTAAAACACATATAACATAGATACATACATAACTTATCTACACTTATATCACCAAAAGGAATAGAAAGAGCACATAAAAACATAGTGTAACGCAGTACGTAAAAAGTCATTTATCTTCTTGCTATTTGTGAGTTTCTGTAATTGGCTCCATATTTCTAATTAAGATGCTAATATGTTAAGCAAAGCTGTTGAAAAATAAGGAGTCCCCCCGCGGCATAGTGCCAAAGATGCTGGCAGCATTTCCTTGCTGTATTAGCAATGCTTATGCGTTGAGCGAGGAAGCTGCTAGCCCTTTGGTCACCAGTGGTGTCCACTACAGTGTTGCCAGATGGTTACATTTCTTACATTTTTCGTAACTTTTGACCGGCTCGCGTAACATGTAAGTAACTTCTGTTGTAAAGGATTTTTTTGTAACTTTTGAAGATAATGAGACTGTATTTCAAAAGAAAGGTAATTGTATCTAACCGGGATCAAGCGACACAATTTATAGGCTTCCATACAGAAAAGGTGACAAAATAACCTACATAGTACGACTCTGTCTGTCCGTCTCTTGCAACTATCTATGACAGTTGAGACACCGTCAATCAGCTCGGCGTAATTCTGTCGCTGAACTTGCCGAATTGTAGCTGTATATGGCGACTCGTTTCTTAGAATCGAATGTTTTGATAAGTAATTATGAACGTTTTGATAAGTAATTATCAAAACGTTCACACGTCGTTCGTTCGTTCGCTTACTGTGGGGCTAGTTCGATTTGTGTAAGATTGTCCTCTAATATTTATTTATTTATTTTTATTTAATTATGAAAAATATATAAAATGTAACTTTTGCGTTAAAAATGTAACTTTTCAAGAAAAGAAATGTAACTTTCGTCCCAACGGCCCTGGCAACACTGGTCCACTAACCTTTTTGCGAGTTCCTTTAAATGCCCAGACCCCTATATTTGTTTATCTTAGCATTTTCCGCAGCCTCAGCAGCCACACCCGCTCTGGTGGAGGTTGTAATAATGTGGTATAATATCTAGTCGCTCTAGTCGCTCTATTTGACGACCGGTTTAGCCTAGTGGGTAGTGCACCTGCCTGTGAAGCTGACGGTCCTGGGTTCGAATCCCGGTCAGGGTAAATATTTGTGTGATGAGCATGAATATTTGTTTCTGAGTCTTGGATGTTTTCTATGTATTTAAGTATTTATATCTATTAAATATATCGTCTTCTAGTACCCATAACACAAGCCTTCTTGACCTTACTGTGGGGCTAGTTCGATTTGTGTAAGATTGTCCTCTAATATTTATTATTATTTATTAATATCAATGTCTTTGTCCAATATGTCATACATAGCTTTTAGCTCATCTATCTATACATATAATAAAGCTGTAGAGGTTCGAAAATCTGTACATTGAAGATATTAGCAAAAAAATCGATTGAGGGGTCTTAGAATCGATAACAGAACACATTTCAACGGTTTTTAAAATTTGTGTCTGTTTGTCTGTCTGTTTATTTGTCTCACCATCACGCGAAAACTAGCCATAAGATTTCAATACAACCTTCACTAATAAGTTTAATTGATCTTCGGCCAGGTTATAGGCTATAAAAATCATACAGATTGGGGTTGGAAGGGGGTGAAAAGAGGGGTTGAACTTTGTATGACAAGTCCTTCAATTAATGACTTAAAGGCTTGAAAATTGGTAAGCATTGAATTGGAAGCAAAATAAAAAGAATCCCATTCAAAAATACTGCTATAAACAGATAATATGTGAAAAAACGGAGGGTAAAAAAGTGCTTAGGGGACAAACGACAAATAACCAAAAATCCCTCAACCCATAGTAACTGTTGGAAATGAGAGATTTAATTAAGTTAGTCAGTCGTTGTCAACATTGTCAAACCAGTGCCTTGAACTTCGTCTACCTATATCTGATATATCTTCGTTGTTGGAGTGGTCGAGTGGGATAACGGTGTCATTTGAGGGCTACAAAACACCACAAATTCCTAATATTCCTACTGATATTATAAATGTGAAAGTTCGGATGTTTAGATGTTTATATATTTGTTACTCAATCACGTAAAAACGGCTGACCGGACTATGATGAAACTTGGTACACAACGAGTCTATAGCCTGGATTAACATATAGGATACTTTTTATCCCTTCATCATCCCTCAAATAGATAAATTCGGGGGTAGAAGTTGAATTTCATAGATCCAGAATCATGTAGAATATTTACAATACCCGCTGACTTACGAAAATTTGTCTCAGATGAACCAGTGTAAGTCTGAGCTCCGAATATGCACATAGAGTTGTCACGAATCGTAGGGTCAAGATACAATAAGGACGTATCGTGAGGCGAGTCTAGACATTTATGGGGGTCAAAGATCGTCCAAATCTAATGACGTAATTTATGGACCCCGCTTTACGTTTATGACCATTAAAAAAACAGAAACTCACCTGTGTAACGTGACACAGCAGACGCGGTCAAGTGTGAGTGTGCGACTGATCCTGATCGCAAGCCCTTATCAGACACCGATGATAACGACTCATTGGCAATTTTGTCGCGATAACATCATTGTTAACTCGAATGCTTTGTCTATAAGGATAAAATACCAACGCTTTAGACAGAATTCAGTAACCCCGTACAGGGTCATACACGGATTTAGCTTCATATAAATTCTGTATTATAATGAACGATTTAGCTTGTATGTGTAGGTACAAAATATTATTCTGTATGGCTACACATTTCCCACATTGTAATGACATGTTGTATGTTAAGGACAGCTCTCTCTCATGTTTATTGTTTTGTAATTTCATGTTGTTTCCTGGTTGATTTTCATGACACTATGCTGAGCGGCACCCATTTTGGTACTAAATAGGTACCTATTTACTATGTCCTACTATGTGTAAACAACTTGTACCAAATAAATATTTCTTTCTTTCTTCTTTCTTTCTTCTTTATTTCTTCTTTCTTTCTTCTTTCTTTCTTCTTTCTTCTTTCTTTCTTCTTTCTTTCTTCTTTCTTTCTTCTTTCTTTCTTCTTTCTTTCTTCTTTCTTTCTTCTTTCTTTCTTTCTAGGTTTGCCTGGTTTCTGTGGACACACCAAAAATTAAGGGCTACAAAGCATAATTTTGGATTAGACCAGTAACCAATACTGCCCTACTAAATACAAGTGTACTTGGTCTAACACCTAAAATCTATAATAAGATAACGTTAGAAATTAGGAATTGTACTATTGATATGTTTAAGAAAAGGGTGATGGAAATATTATTGCAAAAATGTTACTATAGTATTAATGACTTTTTAAATGACGCTAATTTGTAAGTGATTTTAATGTATTTATTTAATTTAATTTAATTTGAATTTGTCGCCGAAAGGCAAAACATGACGGACATTATTATAAACCTGTGACCATTATGTAAAATTACTCATGTTTGACAAATAAATTATCTCTTATCTTATCTCTTAACCCGAAAAGCTATTTTTTGGAGTCGGTTTTGATTTTTAATCATTTTTTTTTATTTCAGTCGTGTGGCTAAACGTCGAGTTGTCTGACTTTTAGTGAGTCATAGTCGCTTCAGTGTCTTAATCGAAATATCTTAGCGCTAACCATGAAACACTATAGGAGTTTTGGATGACCATCAGTGGTCTTCATCATCAATTTCTTTACACCAAATGCTATTTTCTGAATGCAAATGCTCTATTTGTTACCGAAAATACCAAAATAGCTATATGTTTCCCTTGAATTTTTAGGAGTTCCCTCAATTCCTCATGGTTCCCATTATCAGAGGTAAACTTTGATAACAACGGGACCAATCTCAAAGCATATGCTTTCGAATACAGAAATAATTTTCCAAATCTGTTCATAAATGGCGGAGTAATCGCGTAATAAACATACAAAAAAACATACAAGCGAAGAACTCGAAATAATTACTATTAAAAAACAGTACTAGAAATAATAATGAGTTAAAATTCCAATGGAATAAATTAATAAACGAAGTCGCACGGAGCAGCTAATTAAAAAGGGAATATTTTTATATGCATATCAAAAACTTATTTAAATCAATTAAAGTTTTTTTTAATCAAATAAATTATTTTACTGTGAAAAAAACCAAAAGCTTAGCAAAACTGGTACTAGTAATAATTTAAAATAAATAGCGTTGCGTCAGGAACATAAAGTAATATTATGTAACTATTTTGCTTTGCACTCAGTACTTTTGATTAGATTTTTTTAATACATATAATTAAAAAATATATATATCATATGCATTAAAATATCTATGTTATATTGTAATTATTTTTCTTCATTTTTCATTTCAAGGCAACAATAATATTATATAATTTTATTAATTCGTGCACGGTTACTGACATAATAATTTAATTTCATATTTTGTTTTATTTCAAAAAAATTTAAATAGTAGCCAAAATAAATTTTTATACCTAACTTAATTACGTCCTCCTTAAAAAGATATGATTATTAAACGGTTATCAATGAATAATAGATTAGATAATTCCTCAATGCCGACTTGTGATTTTGAGACTTTTATGATTGTGATAAATATATTTTATCTAAATTATGATAATCGCATTGTTTAAACGATTGTCACAAGTGATTGCCGAAAACGTGTCCCGCAAACGAATATAAAAGCATGTCCCTCGATAGCGGGTACATATTTGAGCCTTTTGGGGTCGAAACACTTGGGCCGTGGGGACCGGGAGCCCATAAGATCTTCAAAGATCTATCTGGACGCCTGGTCAACGCAACACGTGACCAAAATGCTGGCCTTTATCTGGCACAAAGATTGAGCATTGCCATCCAACGAGGCAATGCGGCCAGCATTTTGGGAACATTACCTACTGGCAGCGGTTTGTTAGATTAGGGTTTTTGATAAGTATATTTAGATTCATTTTAGGTTAGTTTTAGTTTTATTTCCCAAAGCATGTCAATGCAATTTCAAAAAAGTTTATCTAGTCTATTCTTCATAAAGACCCTAGGGTTATTATGTGATATAATGCAACTGCTAACAGAGGCGCTCTGTGAATCCAACAAATAAAAAAAAAACAACACTAAATTTACAACGAAAAAGTAAAATAATTATTGCCAACATAAGGAAAAACGCAAGTCAGTAAATGACAGTTGAAAAAAATTACCGTGTCTATGATTACGTTCTGTGGACTGTCATCTGTCACTATCCAACTTACCGCTCTTTCTTATGCTGTTTTGCTGTTTAATTTTGTGTTTTATTATTTAATCCCCAGTCGTAGAAAAAGTAATGTATGCAACGTTGTATAAGTAGGTCAAAAAGGCTCATGGCGTCTTTATTAACAATTTTCGGCTTCGCCTCATATTGTTACTCACGCCACTCACCTTTTTTGAACCCTCTTATACAACTGTTGCATAAAATACTATTAGTTTGTTATCTATTTATAGATAACTTACATACCGATACAATATTAACATAATTATGTACTGCATTCTTCTCAGCTAGGCTAGGTTTAGTGAATCAGCGATAAAACTCCCAGTAGCTCGATTCCACTCACACCTCAGATTCGGTTGAAACAGCTCAACCAATCTCACTGGAGCGCAAACTCATAGAGTATTCCAGTGTTCCAAACCACACGCGTGGTCGTGTCGGAGGTTTTCCCCAGGCTACTCTCCAACCGCGCACTCCTATCGATTTATTGGGTCCGGCCTTTAAAGCCACAGTGACAGTCAGTCAATCTTATGTAATATACTAATCACTACATAGTATATAATTTTTAAGAAAAAAAAACCGACTTCAATTGGGGAGGCCGGTGAAAGATTATTACACTTAGATGGTGAACTCTTCCATACAATGATAGAATAGTAGTTTATGCAACTGGTATACAATGAGCGGAATTGCCTTATTACGTAAAGTTGCATACATTACTTTATCTACACACATATTATAAGTACTCTTAGATGGGGTTCAGAAGCCGACCTGCATTGCTAGCAGTGCTACCGATTACATATTTTTATAGATGCTTTATAATCAGAAAACCTTATCCCTGAATTATTTAAAATAGAGTATAACAGTTTTAAATTTGAAAAAAAAAAAAATTACATCAAATTCAAAATAAATGTAAAATTTGAAATCCTTGGCCCCGAATTAGTTGAAATTGAGTATAATGACGATATCCGCAAAACATTTTTTTTTTTTTACTTAAAGTTCCAAATAAATCATCCTGATCATCATCAGCAGTTCCACTTCATCAAATGTCACATTTTTGTATGAAAATACTTGATTTGTTGATAAAAACATAAAAATCACTATATGTTTGCCTTTAAGATTTGAGGAGTTCCCTCGATTCCTCATGGATTCCATCATCAGAACTGCGTTTTGACCAAAACGGGACCAACTTGGATATATATACTTACAATCAAAAAAAGAATTTCCAAAATCGGTTCAGACATGACGGAGTTATGGAGTAACAAACATAAAAAAAAAACAAAAAAAAAAAAAACAAAAAAAACATACAACCGAATTGAGAACCTCCTCTTTTGAAATCTTGAAGTCGGTTAAAAACAAAGTCGCTTTCTCTGTCCCTATATCCCTATGTCCCTATATCCCTTTGTATGCTTAAATCTTAAAAACTACGCAACGGATTTTGATGCGGTGATTGAAGAGGAAGGATTATATGTATAAAAACATCCATTAAATAGTGCACCCGTGCGAAGCCGGGGCGGGTAGTTAAAGATAAAAATTAAAATCCGATATGACGCCAGAAACTTGTCAAAATTTCCATAAAATTGATTTTTACCGAACATTTTTTTAAAATTTATTAGAGACAAAAACAAGTTACACACAAGGTTACATGCTTTTAGTGTAGATATTGTACAATTACAGATTGACCCAACGACATTGTTCACAAATTAAAAAAGTATTTAGCGCCTTAGCGCTAATAATAATTACTTATAATTATAAATATCGTAAAATTAATACTATTTATGGAAATGATTATGTATACATAACTGTGAAATGCAGAGAAAGTAGGTATAATAGATGAGAATGGTAGTTATTTGCAACAATGCTAAATAGTTGTCAAAAACATTATTAAAAAGACGATAGATTATAAAAATATACAATTAAAAATATACATTGTATATTATTATTGTCAGTTTTTAATGTGTTAATTTATATTTGTCAATAATTTAGGTTAAGTTTTATTTGTTCATTTTTATTTTATTGGAATCTTATATATATGTGTTTCAATAAAAAAAAGTATATTAACATAGAATATGAGAATTTAAACAACCAATATGTAACAATAAAATCAACACAATCATAGTCAGAGAGGTAGGGCACAGAAAAATGTCATCTTGCTCGAATTTGGAGCAGCCCAACTGGGGAAGTACCTCCGCCTTGCAGAAGACCGCAGCCATAATAACATTATCTACTATACAAGTATGTAGCGTTGTGTTTCTGGAGGTGAGCAAGGTTGCCAGAGCTCCCGAGGATGCACTGTTGAGAGCGAGGGACCTAAATTTGTCCCTTCTGTTGTTAACACAATGCATCCTCAGATTTTATAAAGGGTCGGCAACGGGTACGTGACTCCATTGGAGTTGCGGGCGTCTATAGGCTGCGGTGGCCGCTTACCATCAGGTGGACCGTAAGCTTGTTTGCCACCGGCGTTGTATAAAAAAAGCTCAATAAAATATCATGATAATACATATTTAGTCGGTGACTCATAATCTCACAATCTTGAAAAGGACGTATTTGTCATTCAGCTGATAGAGACAATGTATTCCGAGGTATAATCAACTTACATAATTTCTGTCCCCGGCGCGAATTTCGACAGAGTTGGTAATGAGTTATAAAATAATTCTAAAAGTTCAATAATTTATTCTGGAGCAAAAATGGTCTTGTGTTTGTTTGTGTGCTTGTTAGGTAAGGGGCAGTGTAATCTCGACACTGGCACAATACATGCCACTTTCAATCTTATGTGATAGACTAATAGGTATCCTCTGTTGGGCAATATGGTGCCGAAAATTGGGATTTTATACCTAAATTACCTTGGCAGTTAATTCATAGAGACGTTAAAGCCGGGTTTTATAAAGATCCGTTAGACCAAATTTCAGATCAAACTTCAGTAACTCAGTACATTTTTGAAGTAACAAACCGACAAAACGTCTAACGGATTTTATAAAACCGAGCCTAAGTTGAGGTATAGATTTATTTTTAAATTTAGAACTAAATTAGATTAAATTATTTATTTACCTTATTGTTTTCTGAATAAGCTGGGCAATAACTCGCGAGCTATAGGCGCTGAGTGAGACAGACAATGCAAGTGAGGCGTGTCAGGAGTTAACGATTAACTTAAACTTCCGTTAAATGTCCCTAAGTGTAACGCTTTAAAGTTTCACGATGTTAACTTTTTTTAACGGATTATCGATTAACCGGTTATTTCGGTACGTATTTACGATGGGTACGTAAACGCGATCAACAGCGAACAGCGACTACGTCAGTAATATATCGCACCAAACGAAATTTAACAAAAATGGGTATTTTAGGCATACACCCAATAACTAGCGCTGATTATTTGGCGCCTTTGGCGGCACCCTCGTAAAGCCCAAACGATACCTTAATGAAAACGGTTCAGGTACCGAAAAAAGTAGCGGTACCGTTATATTCCGCTACCGAAAAAACATTTTTTATTCTATATATATATATATATATATTATTGTGCCTTTCCTAAATGACCTGAGTCACTTTGTTCCTGAGTCTTGATTAGATTAGATTAGATTTTTTCTATTCATTTATGTACATAAATGAATAGAAAAAATCTATACATAAGTATGTATATCATAGCCTAGTACAAGCTTTGTTTAGTTTGGGACTAGGCCGATTTGAGTAAGATTGTCCACAAATAATTATTTATTTAATTTTACATTCATAGTTATTTTGATTTCAAATTTTAACTGATGGCACATGACTCACTCACTCAGATATACAATTTATAACAACATGATGTATCAAATCTGTCATTTCAGCTCACTCTAACTGAATATTAGTTTTAATACTGTATTTGTTATCGTCCGTCAAAGTACGTCCACCTTGCATTAGACCACAGCCATAACATTATCTACTATACAAGTATGCAGTGTTGTGTTCCTGGAGGTGAGCAAGGTTGCCAGAGCTCCCGAGGATGCACTGCGTTGAGAGCGAGGGATCTAAATTTGTCCCTTCTGCTGTCAACACAGTGAATTCTCAAATTTCATAAAGGATCGGCAACGCGTACATGACTCCTTTGGAGTTGCGGGCGTCTATAGGCTGCGGTGGCCGCTTACCATCAGGTGGAGCGCACGCTTGTTTGCCACCGGCGTTGTATAAAAAAAAAATCCGACACGTTCGTTATGCGTGGAAGCAAGTTTTCAAAACATTTTTATTTATTTGTATATATATTTATGTCAATTTAGCACTAACAGTTAAACCTTACGTGCTAATTGGTATTACATGTCAATGTATTCATTAATGTCAAAATATCATTAGGGTGGATTGCAAAAAAATTGAAATGAAAACAAAATCGAAATGTATGCCTCAAATCGACCTCATTATCAGGTAACTGATGAATGTAGTTTTCGATATCAGCGTCCGATTTATCGTGTCTACACACATACTTATCTAATAGGCTATGAGACTCAAGTTTAAGCCCAGTTATCGTTTATCGATAATGTAATAAGTGCTAATCAATGTCTGATGTCGAGCTTAATAGTAGAAGTAAGTCTCCTGAACTATGAACTATATTAACTACTGGCGACCCGCCCCGGCTTCGCACGGGTGCACTATTTAATGGATGTTATTATACATATAAACCTTCCTCTTTAATCACTCTATCTATAAAAAAA
Source organism: Epiblema foenella (assembly GCA_963556455.1). NCBI lineage: Eukaryota > Metazoa > Arthropoda > Insecta > Lepidoptera > Tortricidae > Epiblema > Epiblema foenella. The sequence goes on from OY747110.1 coordinate 1,050,908, forward strand.
AACCGCATCAAAATCCGTTGCGTAGTTTTAAAGATTTAAGCATACATAGGGATATAGGGACAGAGAAAGCGACTTTGTTTTATACTATGTAGTGATGAACTATACTAATGCCTCGATTCGGTCAACTACGCCCCTCGTGAAAAAGACACGCTTATGTCTTTCGCGCACGACAAAACGGGATGCAACACTTTTTGGGAATGTCTTTTTTAGACAAATCTCGATAAATATCTGACTGTGAGCAGTTTTATTAAATTTCCCCTTGACAAAGTTCAGATGAGGTAAAATACCATCATTTTAACTTAATTGTGTCGTTTAATAATGCGTTGTTTTAGTAGGCTGAGTAAAAAAGGAAAATAAAGGATCAACTTTTTTCTCCATCGAGAGAATTTTCAGCAATCATGTTTCGCCTATTGTCAAAAACACAGTCATAATATGACTGACATATATTATAGTCAAGAATCATATACCTGAAAATCAATCCTTATTGTGTCTTCGTCTGGGCAGAACACGTGTCTTATCCTTACTTCATGATTACAGCGCTCAGTGCCTTTACCATGAGTTTACATGACCGTACTCGCTAGCGACTGCGTAAACGATTTAGTATGCCGATTTTTAGTTCTATTGCGTAACCGCCAGAGGCGCTGTCCTTTTGCCCATTCAATTTTTTACGCAGTCGCTAGCGAATGTAAACTCATGGTAAAGGCACAGGGGCGCTACCGCGAACAGCAAACGAAGTTTTCCCTCTATGTCGCACTTACGTCCGAACGTGCAAGTGCGACAGAGAGCGAAAACTGCGTTTGCTGTTCGCGGTAGCGCCCCAAAGCGCGCTCAAGTCATGATCGGACCGATTCACGCTCAGCTTACATGAGATGTGGTGACGTCATTGATGATGTCATGGCGGCACTGCAGGTGCTCACACTGCGTGAGCACCTTGAGCGCAAACGTCAGGTTGACGTTTGATATGAACATGACAGCACTCTGAGCGATGACAGGTCCGAAACAAAACACCAGTCACACGACTTTGAGCGCGTGAACTGAGGGGCTACCGTGAACCACAAACGAAGTTTTCCCTCTCTGTCTCATTTACATCCGAACGTGCAAGTGCGACAGAGAGCGAAAACATCGTTTGCTGTTCGCGGTAGCGCCCCTGATTCGGACCATTCGTCAGCAATATAAGCGCTGTGAGCGTTGTTGGCGTGATTCGGACCACTGGGCTAGTTGGCTATTTATCTCATAATCATTTTATCGCTCATCCTCGTTCGTCGTACTTGGGTGACATATTTTTAATAAAAATTAATTTGCATTATTAAATAAAATGGCCATTATTATTTTGGTAATATGTATTAAAAATAAACTGTTCTTTCATTCTTAAGTTTTTTTGATTAATCTTTATTTTTAAATTTTTTCGGTGCTCCAGCTTGCCTGAAACAAAGTAGGTACATAAATATAAAATATTCTAAGTCTAATTTCATCAAATTTAGAAATAAGTTAAAAATTTTGACACTGAGCAGGATTTGAACCTGCGACCTCCCGGCGCTCGCGGCCAGTCGCTCTAACCAACTGAGCTATGGGTGCAACTGCCACCCGGCCCGAAATTCCTCAATCTGACGATTTTCAACATGATTTGAGCCGTTAGTGAAGCCTGAGTCTTCTGGTATGTTAATGTTTAAGATTTCGCCGTGGATTTACGACAACGTAAGACTAATAATTCGAGGGGTGAGTGGTCAAACCCGATAAGTCGTCTAAAAGGTTTTTTAAAAATAGAACTCTACGTAATGGATGTTAAGTTCTCATTTCAAATAATATTTATCTCGATTTATCGGGTTTGACCACTCACCCCTCGAATTATTGGTTACCGGTATGTTTGACGTCAGACAATCGTTTGCATTTCAAATTTGGCTATTCGTGGTTTCTGTAAAGAAAAAAAATACTAATGTTAAGTGGCGGTGGGTAGGCATTTGCACGCAGAACCGATGCACGATCACACGATGGCAAGGTGGAGCAGTGTTGCCAGTTGGTTACATTTCTTACATTTTTCGTAACTTTTCGACCGGCTCGCGTAACATGTAAGTAACTTCTGTTGTAAAGGAAATTTTCTTAACTTTTGAGAATAATGAGACTGTATTTAAAAAGAAAGGTAATTGTATTTAACTGGGATCAAGCGGGACATTTTATAGGCTTCCATACAGAAAAGGTGACGGAATAACCTACATAGTACGACTCTTGTCTGTCCGTCTCTTGTAACTTTGTATGACATTTGAGACACCGCCCATCAGCTGGGCGTATTTCTGTCGCCGAACTCGCCGAATTGTAGCTGTATATGGCGACTCGTTTCTTAGAATCGAATGTTGTGACAAGTAATTATGAACTTTTGATAAGTCATGATGAAAAATATATAAAATGTAACTTTTGCATTAAAAATGTAACTTTTCAAGAAATGAAACGTAATTTTCGTCCCAACGGCCCTGGCAACACTGAGGTGGAGTGATGGCCAGAGCCTGTACTCCGAACTTCAAAATCTGAACTTCGTATCATGTCGTCCCTTTCACTCTCGTGTTATTCACTATATATGTAAAAATCAGAGACTTACATCGACGGAGCCAACTTGGAAGCGTTTGATGAAGACGTCGAGCACCACACGGGGCATGCGCGAGGCGTGGAAAGCGGCGCTCGCGTCGCCGCCAGCGTGCTGTTTTAGCGGGGCGGGGCCCGCCGGGTGCTGAAGCAAACCGTATACATACACATATTTATGTATTTATTTATTATCTAGGACAGTGTAGGCGAACCTTTATGCATCAACGTGCTATTTTTTCTAAAGAATGTTTAATGGGGTCTTTGACGTGCCATCAAATAATTTTGACTTTCTGATTATTTGGAAAATAATAATAATAAATACTATCAAAACTCTTTATTAAATAAAGTAAACAAAAAAGGTACATTTTGGAATGTTTTTATTACACGCATAAATTAAATTACTGTAAAATTAGTGTGACTTCTGTTGCTGCAGGTTAGATGACAAATAATTTATGTTAGGGTTGTAAGATGTTACTTTTAGCAAAATGCATGCTGAACTGGATTCATCTGTCAAACGGCTTCTAACCGAGTTTTTAATGTTATTCATTTACACATGTTTTATGATCGGCGACGTGCCCAAAATATTGTGCCGCGTGCCTTCAATGGCACGCATGCCATTGGTTCGCCTACCCTGATCTAGGATCACCAACAGTGGCAACAACAGTCATTAGCACTATACACAGAAAAGTACATGGTTTACATTTAACTGCGCCACCAATTAGGGTGGGTTGCACCGAACCGTCTGTAATCGTAAGCGGTGTTCGTCAAAATCTGATTGTACGGAAAGTTTGACAAGTTTCTATGGGATGACAGCTGCCGGCGCCATATTTGACGATGACCGGCCTGTGATCGTATGTTGGTGCAACCGAGCCTTACAGGTGAAGGTGAACACAGCATGCATTACAGGAAGCGTCGACTTTAGAAAAACTTAAGAAAACATCTACATAATGATAATTAGTTAATAGTATGTAATATGCTTAAAAATAAACTAGGAACAAGAGGGTCCAAACTCTAATGACGAATGGCTATGGTTATTGAGGCACTTCAACCGATAATCGACAGAAGTTTCGCTTTAAATCGATTTAAACTGTCATGATTGATCATGATTTACATGAAGAATAAGAAGAAGGAAATGATTAATTCGTGAACAAGTAATCCAAAAAGTAATACAGGTACGAAAACAAACAAAAAACAAATATTTAATATAAAATCATACAATAAAAAAAACAAATGTCACGAAATGGGGGCCTCAGCATAATGCTGGCTCAGGCGCCAGCGCTGCCGTATCGTGCCGTCCCTTTCCCTCTCGTGTTATTCACTATATGATTGAAATAGACGGCACGATACGAAGTTCAGAGTAGCCGCTCTGAGGGGCTACCGCCAACCGAAAACGAACGAAGTTCGAATATCTCCCTCTCTATCGCACTTGCTAATTCGTGCGGCAGAGAGGGAGATATTCGAATTTCGTTCGTTTGCAGTTCGCGGTAGCCCTTCTGGTCTTCCGACGAGACCATTTGTGGACCACGTTACGTACACTCTGTCCGACACGGCCTTAAACTAAAACTGAACGCAACCGTTGCGCATATGTCAAACAACCAGCGCCATCTGGCTGCGAACAGGCTATTTACTATACGCGACATGCATGAAATATAGTGTATTTAGGTTTATATTATTTTATGCAATAGTTGTATAAGAGGGTGCAAAAAAGGCGAGTGGCGTGTGTAACAATTTGAGACGAAGCCGAAAATTGTTAATAAAGACGCCATGAGCCTTTTTGACCTACTGATACAACGTTGCATACATTACTTTCTCTACGACTAGGGATTAAATAATAAAACACAAAATTAAACAGCAATACAGCATAAGAAAGAGTGGTAAGTTGGATAGTGACAGATGACAGTCCACAGAACGTAATCATAGACACGGTAATTTTTTTTCAACTGTCATTTACTGACTTGCGTTTTTCCTTATGTTAGCAGTAATTATTTTAGTATTGTTATTAAATAAATAAAAATAAATAAATAAATATTAGAGGACAATCTTGCACAAATCGAACTAGCCCCACAGTAAGCTCAAGAAGGCTTGTGTTATGGATACTAGACGACGATATATTTAATAGATATAAATACTTAAATACATAGAAAACATCCAAGACTCAGAAACAAATATTCATGCTCATCACTCAAATATTTGCCCTGACCGGGATTCGAACCCAGGACCGTCAGCTTCACAGGCAGGTGCACTACCCACTAGGCTAAACCGGTCGTCAAAAACCATGTTTGCAGTTGTTGTAAGTTGGCAGTTTTGATTTTCGTTGTAAATTTAGTGTTGTTTTTTTTTATTTGTTGGGTTCACAGGGCACCTCTGTTAGCAGTTGCATTATAAAAGTCAAACTTACGAGGTCAGCGAACTCTGTGACGTCATACACGTTGTTGTCTATGACCAGGTACATGGGGCGGCCACTCACGCCGTCGTACTGCGCCACCTCCTCCCACGTGAAGATGCTTTGAGGCTAGAAACACTCGAGATTATAATAACATAATTGAGATTATATATTATAATCACACACACAGAGACACACACACATACACACACACCAGAGACACACACACACACACACACACACACACACACCCACACACCTCCCCCCACACACACACACAGCCACACACACACACGCACACGCACACACGCACACACACACACAGCCACACAGCCGCACACGCACACGCACACGCACACGCCAACGCACACACACACACACACACACGCACGCACGCATGCACGCACACACACACACACACACACACACACACACACAAACACACACACACACACACACACTACTGAAGCTATGCTCGTAATTTCGTAGATGTTTTGTAAGTAAGTACATTCTTATTGATATTTGGAACAGTGGATCACTTATGAAAAATGAGTCCGGTTATTGTATTATAATAATAAAAAAGTTATCCTTATTTTAAAAAAAAACCAATATCCCAAACTTAAACCAAACTTTATTTTTACGATGATATTTTGGATTTTTTGACAAAGTTAACAAGGCATTTTTCAATATTTTGTTCGGTAATTTTGTTTCTTTGTTTCTTTTTCAGTCCACAATAATTTTGTGCAGTGTAATTGCACATTATTTCTTCACACTGGAAGCTCAAACTTCAGTATTTTCGTCAGATCTCTGAATGACTTTGCTTTACCTTTTTCAACGCTCGCTCAAAGACATATATCCGTAGTTGTTGTTGAAACTACGGTGTGGATATATCCGTCGTTGCCGTCGCAAAGGTTTTAATCGCCTCGATCTTGGTGTTGGTTTTAAGGACATCCTGATGATCCTTGCAGCTGACCTTACCAGTTTGGACTTGTCAGGAAACTTTTCGAAGTCGCTCGCGTCCCTGGCTACCTTCCCGGCTTGCGGGGCCGGGTTCAGCGCCGTCCCGGCCGTGTAGGTACACCCGCCCGCCACCTCGGAGGAGAAGGAGGCCTCCACCACTCCTGGAACATCGACATCATCATCATCATACCAGCCGAAAGATGTCCATTTCTAGACATACACCACTCAAAGAAAATCATTATCATCATATCAGCCGAAAGATGTCCAGTGCTGGACATAGATCACTCCTAGAAAATTATCATCATATCAGCTGAAAGATGTCCACTGCTGGACATAGACCTCTCCTAGAAAATTATCTACTCCTAGAAAATTATCTACTTTATTGTATATTTTATTCTTGACATTGATTTTTACTTTATTATTATGACATAATGAGAATAATTTCTTTAATTATGACATTGTACTAATTCTTTAAATTGTTGCATTGTTGTTAACAATTATTTATTACCTATATGTTATCCTACATGTAGTAGGTATAATATATCTTATTCTAATTTAATTAACTATAATAATTATAAAATTGACATATAATATGGTATTATGAATAAATGATGATTATGATTATCGTCATATCAGCCTAAATATGACCAGTGCTGGACATAGATCACTTCTTGAAAATTATCATCGCATCAACGGTAGGATGTCCATTGCTGGACATAGACCACTCCTAGAAAATCATTATCATCATATCAGCCGAAAGAAGTCCACTGCTGGACATAGACCACTCCTAGAAAATCATCATCAACATATCAGCCGAAATACATCCAAAGAGTGCCTCAATTACCAGTCCTGTCAATCTAAATATCTATCGATTAATATTACTTAATGTTTCTCTCAAAATTTGTAAAATTGCAAGAAAACTGGGTTATTACGAGGTTTATGTAGTAATAAAATATTTTCTTATTGTATTTAATTATTAAGTTCACCTACCATGAATCATAATGCTTGATATGATTGCTGTCTGGAAGAGATAGCGATAAGACCGTCTCTTATTTGCCTCTACTCATTTTACTTATGTAATTATGTATTTTATGTTGAGTATTTGTATTGTACCTTTTCAGTAGATATGCAACTTATGTTTTGTAAATAAATCTATCTCTATAAGTCCAGATATTTAGTCTATGTACTTACTTTAGCCATTTACTTGGTAATATTACTATAACGAATTTACAGCAAAAATTCGCTGGCTAGCTGAAGATTTAGAAACTATTAGAATTACGATTTGAAACGGGATATTTACCATGTATATTTGTATTTGTGAGTTCCCGATATTTCGGCATTGTTGCAAGCACAATTATCAAGGATTAACTTGTTTCAAATCGTAATTCTAATGTAAATGACCATGTGAGCTTGAAATCTTAGATTTAGAGACATTGAGCCAAATCTCACATCATCAAGGGGGAGTGGGAGTTAATTTGACACCCGAGACTCTTTACATCTCTTAGTTATAGGTTAAGTTTATACTATAAAAAGTTATTATAGACCCTGAGACTATACATGTCTCTGCAAACGCGTGCCCAGGTTATTCGTCTGATGTATTGTTCACTTATTGCTGTGTGCTTTCACTATAGGTACTAATTATGTTTTTGACTTGTAAAAGAGCCCTTGAGTGAGGCCTACTTACAGAATAAATGTTTGATATTTGATGGGGGTTCGAAAATAACGTCACATAAATAATGAACGCCCTATAATGTTTCGCTCTCTTTATATGTACACTGTTTCTTATCAATCAAGCGACAGACAGAAAAACACGTTGACATCTTCTCGATTGCGAAACGTAGGTGTCTAATCGACCCGTATTGGGTATGATTGCTTGTAAGTTGTTCTGATGAGCAAATATTGGGATCGGATTGGGGTTGGCGGTCGCAATCTTGACATTGTCAACAGGCGTGTATGCCCGGTCGAGCGTCGGTGCGTGATGCCCGTAATGGGTTCCACAGATCTACGAACGGATGAATGGGGTATTTATTTATTTATCGTATGGCAATTATTTTGAACAGTGAGATTTTCGAGAAGACAGGTTGTTCAGAATCGTTTAAAAAACTAAAACGTTTTTAATCCTTTTTCTTGAATCAAAATTGTATTCAATAATTCATATAAAAATAACCCAATTAATTGTATGTAATAAATTCATCTTATAATTATTTCAATCATACTTGCATATTTTTTAAATAAAAATTCAACGTAACATTAAATTCATAACCAGTCGAGCTAATATGGACAATTTTCATATGGCAATGTTTAGATTTCAAAATTGTCATACGTTAATAACTTACGGTTGTTCAGCAATTCCCAAAGACTGTTACACTGACTTTTCTGTATATTTCTCTATTTTGGATTACACCAGCTCCTAAATCTACAGTCCACTATTTTTATTTACCACCACGGACCTGCGAAGATTTTACACAGGTTGATAGATAGATAAACACTTTATTCATTCCCACAATTTACATGGCATACATTAAGAAAAGAAACATGCACCTTAAGAGGCCTTATAAGCTTTGAAATGTTTTGATATCAAATAATGACAAAAGTATTGATAATACCAATAAAGTGATTAAAGGATACGATGACTTTATAAAAGTTTTAGATAGTGACATAGCCATTTCTTGATTTTATTGTGCGTAGTAGAATTTAAGCCGAAGAAAGCCGTTTTTAGCTTGAAAATGGTCGTTTTGGAGTGATGTTTGAAACGATATTTCTTAATGAAAAATCCAAAGAATACGTTTAAAATTTATGACATTACGTCGCAATGGTCCTGTTCTAGATAGTAACACTGTGAAAATATCAAGATACGTGTTAATTCAATCAGAAGACGGCCTAAATAGATGTGCGTTTTTTAACTCATAAGGGCTCTTAAGGACTAACATGATTATTAATCAGAAAAAAGAAATAGAAAGCAAATAAACTAAAAGTGATACAATATGAGCCATGTGTTGTGGCAGAGACGGCGCTGGCTCAGCATAATGATGCGGCAGGTAACCACATCGCTGATATTCTGCCGGGACCCTAAGTTTGCCTGGTTGCCAGTTTTGTTTCACTTTTAGCTCCACCCAAGGTTCCCTGCGGACGTGGTGCAACTTCGACCCCCCTTTGTCAACTGAGCGGGCAACTTGACTGTTAGAAAGTTCTCAAGCCGCCCGAAGACCTGGAACTTGGCTTAACGACTGCTGCCATAGACAGCAGCCGGGATCAACGGCTTAACGTGTCTTCCAAACCAAGCGGTTGCTTAACCTCGGATACAACACGCGCACGCGACCAGCTTGATGGTATGCAGAAAACGTAGCCTATAGGTATATATACAGGGTGTCCAGTAAATAATGGACAAGCTTCTAACCACCGATAGAGCACCTGAGGCTGGTCCAGAAAATGGACATTCAGGTTCAGTAAAAGTCCCTTGGTTTTCGAGATAATCGATCTTTTCCATTTTCTTAATAATTGGTACCTTCTTTGACTTTAATGACCGTCGAGGCCATAAATGAAGAGATATTTTCGTTCTTTTTATTGCTAAATATTCTCTAATACTGTTGCTAACAGACAGGTATTAGAGCTATAGGGTAGCCAGGACTCATTATTAAAAATTAGCCTATGGACGCTTGCTACTCCAGAAGATTCCCAAGCCAGTTGCTGCCTACCCTTATTCACTTGTGGATGGTTGTGCTGACAGAGACGACCTACACAAATATATCTCTGTTTTTCATTAACAACTTTTTTCGTTGACTCAGGTAGCCAATTATTAAGAAAATGGAAAAGTTCGATTATCTCGAAAACCAAGAGACTTTTACTAAACCTGAAATTCCTCTTTCTGGACCGGCCTCAGGTGCTCTATCGGTGGTTAGAAGCTTGTCCATTATTTACTGGACATCCTGTATATATATATATATACTTTTGTTTGCGCTGTAACATGCGTTTATTACTATTGTGTTTAACAATAAGGCCGGGTTTTATAAAGATCCGTTAGACCAAATGTCAGATCAAATTTCAGTAACTCAGTACATTTTTGACATAACGAACCGATATAAGGTCTAACGGATCTTTATAAAACCGAGCCTAAAAGTGGCCAATCACCATACTACACTCTCAACAGCTCGCGTACTTGGGTGTTTTGTTCGCATCTGACAACATTTTGGCAGCCATTATTCTCTCTTAACCCTTAGCCTCTTCTCTCTTAGACTCGAAATATCGTAATCAATATGGTATCAATGTTTCACACGCTCGCACGCGTCTCAACATGTTAGACAGAAAGCGCGAAACGTACTCACTTTCTCTGTAATAGTCAATTAATCTATAATTTATATATATACATAACAAAAATATAGAAAATGTACAAACAGACGACGGCAATGAGGGACAAAAACAAAAACTGCGTGGTGGAGGGGGAGATTGGTTATAAAATCTTGCTTAGTGTAGGATTCCTGCTCCGTCTTCGCAATCGAATGCCTTGATGTGTCTTCTGATTCCTCTCACTCTCATGGAGACAGCTCGTATGACTGATATTTGTACTCTAACTTTTAGCCAGAAAATTATTTGTGGTATGGTTTTTCCCATTTGGATGCTGTTTTTTTCAAAAAATTCATATATTCAGTTCCTAAAGCTCCATCTTAAGTCTTCTGTAGCTCGATCATATTTTAGATGTTTTTCTCGGCTGTTTTATTTAACTATTTGTTATTTTTGTTATCTGTGTTTATACAGCGCTGAGAAAATATGTATTTGTTTTTTGCTTTGTTTTCTTTCCATTATATTGTTTATTTGTAAAACTTTAGCTTATTTGTGTAACCTTTTTATTTTCTATTATTGTGTGTTACCCACCGTGCCGACACCTAATGGGTCCAACGGAAGACCAGCGCCGGCGGTAATGCCGGCATTAAGCTGAGTTGGGTCCATTTCGTGACACGACTGTTTTTGTATTCTGTCCCATTATTATGTACTTGTCTGTCATGAATAAATGTTTGAATCAGAATCTGTGTCTTTGTGCTGTTTTTGCCATGTGAGGTTGCTGTAGGAGGAAGCGTCAGCATTAACTATGCGAACGTCGAAGAACGCTTTCCTTGCAAGTTCTCACACACTATTTAGTAATAAGTCCCCTATGAGGGCTGGCTATATATAGGTTCAGTTGTGCCAGTACCCCAAGCTAGTTCTTTCTCTGTAATTCAAACTACTTTTTTTATTTTCTCTCTCTAAATTATAACTCATAGCCATTATGTGTACATATATTTTTGGACTGTAATCTAGTCATGTGTGTCTTCTTATATATATTATTTCACTGTTCGTTTCGATTACTGTCTGTTTTATGTACCTTTCGAAAAAAAATACTTCTTCACACTGGAAGCTAAAACTTCAGTATTATCGTCATATCTCTGACCCTTGCCTTAAAACGAGAAAACGCAAAGGTGTAAACTTCTTGTTAGTGCGACTATACCTTTTTTTTTTTCGACGGGGGAAAATCCGTTATGGATACCTCCGCACCGTGGGGGCGGCGCGGTGGTTATGTCGGACTTGCACCGACTAAAAACCCCCGCTTGTCCTCCTCAACCCATTTCGGGCGGCTCTGGGATCTCCTACGGAACGCACCAGTGCCGCCCTAGAGTCCACTTATGTGGGCCCCGCTATGTTTCTATGATGATTGTAGCCCCCAACTACGACCCCGAGGACCCCCTTTTAGTCACCTTCAACGACAGGCAGAGGATACCGTAGCCATATTCTATGCCCGGGCTACAGGGCACTATAGTGCGACTATACCTAGTAGCAGAAAGCAGTAAGAATGATCGGAACAGCGGTCAATTAGCCAGTTTTTATGCAGTCGTAAAACTAATTACACGTAACGGGCACTTACTTGAGCAACCATCAACGGTTTATGGCGGCTGACTGACGTCGCTAATATACATTTGTGTAATGTTTTTAGGTTTTATTTAATTTATTGGCCAAAAACATTATTTTACAAAAAATGGTAAATGGGTTATTCTATTTTTTCATGACCAGTTTTCTATTACAAAAAAAAACTATGATATGTATTGAATTCGTTTACAGAAATAGTATTCGAAATAGTACCTGAACCTAATAAAAGGAATTTATAGGTAAAAATACTTAAATATTAACATATTGCTGTAAAAGGTGAGTAACACAGTGGTAAAAACCATTTTTTCGTACCAATAGTGAGACGTCCAAGGACCACTGAGTTACTCGGTTTATGGATATTAGCTATGGTTCGTTAATTACCAAAACTATCGGAAGTGATACTGCAATTAAACCTCTTTCTAAATAATAATACAAAAATATGAAGTGAGGGCCAAGTACCTATTCCAAAATCTGCATTTTAAAAAAAGTGTCTGAAAATTATGTACATGAAAAAGTAGAATGGCCCATATATTGCTTCACCAACGGAAACCTCGAGGGTTTATATGCTGGTAAATAGTTCGCTATGGTATACATTAACTTTTTTACATAAGTACAGGAGAACACAATTAATATGGCGCGCGTCAAAGCTCTTAAGTAGTTGACTGAGAGACTATTATTGCTTAATCCACATGCCTTATTACTTGGGTCGTGCTATACAACAAACTTTGTTCAACTATTCCGGTTCAGATAACGTTAGATATCTTTTATAGCCGGTATCGACTTGAAGCTGTTTAAATATCTTTGCTGAAGTTCTTTAGGTAGTTAGTTTATTAAATACGGAAGTAGATATCTGACATTTCTTTTACCATGCACATTAACAAACTTACTTAAATGGTGACATACATACATAAACATCATCCTGTTCTGGATTCGTTTTTATTATCAGTGACTCTTAGAGACCATATACATCTCTAACAATATTATATTAGTCTTAATTTTGACGCTCTGAGACCATGTACATCTCTAAGGACGTTAGAATAGTAACTATTAATTGTATTTGGACGCTCAGAGACCATGCGCATCTGGGATATTATATTAATTCCATTATGCTCTTTGTTTAGTCAATGTGTCAGACTGAGACCTTATACATCTCTAACTTTACTGATGAAATATATGTAATAGATACTTAATGCCTAATAGCTTATTTCGTGGCTCCAAGCTGAGTGGCGACCATTTTAGCATATATTAGTTGTATTTTAATTTTCCTTTGTTCTATTATTATTTTAATATTATATATGCTAAATAAACATGTTTTCTTTCTTTTTCCTTTCTTTCTTTCTAGATAACCTTGCACTTTATGACATTCATTTTCTTATATTTGTAATTTCGAAACTATTATTCTTTCTTGAACTGTAAATTAATATTTTGATATGAAAAATGAATTCGTATAGTGAGACTTTCTTAAATTGTAAATTAATATTTTGACATGTAACAGTGCCCTTTTAGTATATTATGCAACTGGTGTATAAGAAGGGTATAAAAAGGCGAGTGGTGGGTTGCGATGTGAGCTTTGGCGAACATTGCAAGTAAAGACACCACGAGCCATTTTATACCAGTTATATATACAACGTTGCATACAATACTTTTTCTACGACTCATTTCAAATAAAAAATAAGTATTTTTCAGACTTTTCATGCGCCATATTTTCTCTTAGTAATTTTGCCACTTACCTACGCAATTTCTTCAGTAATGCTATATAACTTCATCTTATAACTCGTATATCAATGTACCTTCACATTTTCTTCATAAACACAAAAAAAACGTTTTATTAAGTAATATAATCATTTTAATCATTTATAAGCTTTCTGAATGTTTTCATTTTCAATTAGGAATTTGGTGGAAAATCAAAAATATGACACTATGTTTATGGTTTGTTTATTTTTTTTAATTTGCTAGACTTGGCATCCGCCCTAAACTGTATTCAAATCCGGATCGATTCTTAACTGTTTCGTTTTCATGAATATATCCGAAAATAGATAGAACTTATTACAACACAATAAAGATGATAAATGTATGTATTTATATTAGTAAATAATATATTAAACATTAATTAATACAAAAAAAATAGCAAAGTTGTATTAAGTTAGCAGCATTGCTTTTAATCATAAAAGTTTCACTTGAACGCACCAAAGAATGACTAAGTACTACATATACACACATAGTATTTGTAGTAGTTTGTGGCACCCAACTCTGCTTTAATTTTTCATTAAAGTAGGGTAAGAGTGTGTTTTTGGGCAATAGACTAGATAGACTTTTTACAGAATAAATAAAGTATGTATTTATATTAGAGTTCATGATTGCGTAAGTCGCGAAAAAAGTACAGGAGTAGAAAAATAAATAAATAAAATAACTAATATTTGTGGACAATTTTACACAAATCAACCTAGTCCCAAACTAAGCAAAACTTGTGCTATGTGTACTAAGTGACGATATACATACTTATATATGTAGATACATATACTTAAAAACATGGAAAAAATCCAAGACCCTGGAACAAATATTCGTGTTCATTACACAAATAAATGCCCTGACCGGGATTCGAACCCGGGACCTCCAGCTTCGAAGGCAGGGTCACTACCAACTAGGCTAAAGCGATCGTCAACCTTGTGGCTTATTTGCAGAATAAATGTTTAATTTTGATTTTGGCTGTTACATACTACATATATGACGCTGACTGTACATGTATTTCTTATCTGTGCCAGGAACATACATCTCTGTCTGAGCCTCTGAGGCATGATAGCGAATTTACCTTTGCTAATTCGTCAAACAGGTCAACAGGTTTCCTCACACAGGTACTTACTGACATTCCGGCGCCATACATAAATACTGACACTTTGAAACAGTATCTACAAGGGGGGCGTTCATTTTAGCAATGGTCACACTGGGTGAATCAACGTTTTAGTGACACTCGTTGCCGTGGTTACGTGTAGTTGTTCAGGCGACAATTTTTTTTTAAATTTTTTATATTTATTTAGAACACAGACAGTCGCATATTGTAATTATAAATGTTGTACACGTAGTGTACATAGAAACATTAACACAAAGACCTGGAGGTTCATTTTTCCGAACAAGTTGTTAAACAAAACATAATATTATGACTAATAAGAAACTAAACTAAATTGAACCGGTCCTCGACGCAGTATTAATATCCATAAAATACAAAAATAAAATTGAATACAATCAAATTGAATCAATTGATTTCGGAAAAAAAATTGTTTTAAATTTGAATACAATCGTGATTTTATGCTATTTAAGTTTATCAAACAGATTTATTTGGGGTTTTTATAAGCTATTTCCATAATGGTCTATCTACTAAGCATGTTAGTACGAGTAGAACTTAATACAATATTTTTTAAATTGTGCCACTAGTGTCCCTTGGACAACGGGTCAAACTAACAACACAAAGAAAGTTTGATCCATCTCAAACTCAAACTCAAAATATTCTTTATTCAAATAGGCCTAGCAGCAAGCACTTTTGAATCGTCAGTTATACATTACATAAATTGAATCTAATTAGAGCAATTTATTGATGCATATGAAATTTAAAAAAAGACATGAATTACTGTAATGTATGTCAAAAGAGAGTATAAAAAAATTCACAAAAAGATCGTCAATATGTAAAATAAAAACATAAAAAATAGTATAATATAGACAGTTTCTAGAATAAAATCTGAATGTCAAGAGGAAAATTTAACGTCAACATCTTATGTCATAGTTATGAAAATAGTCTTTAAGATGTAATGTCATAATTATTAAAATATAATTAGTATTTCAACCACAATTATACCCACGGTGTTTTATCATTCATGTAGTATTTTGTGCTATAATATGCTTCAATATGAGTTTACGCCTTACATAAGTCTTGAATTTATTAATAGATAAATTAGTCAGTTAGTAATGTATGTCAAAAGAGAGTATAAAAAATTCACAAAAAGATCGTCAATATGTAAAATAAAAACATAAAACATAGCATCCTACTACATAACAGCAGCACGTGTGCAACGAGTTGGTGCATAAGTCCTTGTGGAAACAACCTAATTCCTCACCCCCTAGTAAACAAGATTAGTAACAGCTAAGTATCCGTTACAAGTTAAGGAGTAGTTAAGTTAACGATCGGCTAACTGCCGTTTACGAGCACTAACGTCAAGACGATAAAACATCCGTACAATGCCTAGATCGTTAAATATCTAGGGGAAAGTTTATAATTATGACCTAACACTTTTTTTTCTCATTTTATAAAAATACATTAATTTACAAGTTCAATGATTTAGATTTGACGACCGGTTTAGCCTAGTGGGTAGTGCACCTGCCTGTGAAGCTAACGGTCCTGGGTTCAAATCCCGGTCAGGGCAAGTATTTAATAATAAATAAATAAATAAATAAATATTTTTGGACAATCTTACGCAAATCAACCTAGTCCCAAACTAAGCAAAGCTTGTACTATGAGTACCAGGTGACGATATACATACTTATATAGATAAATAGATACTTAAATACATAGAAAACATCCAAGACTCAAGAACAAATATTCGTGTTCATCACACAACTACATGCCCTGACCGGGATTCGAACCCGGGACCTCCAGCTTCGAAGGCAGGGTCACTACCAACTAGGCTAAAGCGGTCGTCAAATTTTTGTGATGAGCATGAATATTTGTTTCTGAGTCTTGGATGTTTTCTATGTATTTGAGTATTTATATCTATTAAATATATCGTCGTCTAGTACCCATAACACAAGCCTTCTTGAGCTTACTGTGGGGCTAGTTCGATTTGTGTAAGATTGTCCTCTAATATTTATTTATTTATTTATTTTAATGATTCGAAATTTTTTTAACATTGACGTCTATAATTAAAAGAAACACTAACTCCACTAACGTCCATAATGTTACAGCCCTAAAAGCCAATAACAGGTGCAAAAGTCTGAGAAAGTTACCCCACCATAAACTATTCCTTATACCTAAATTCAAAAATATATATGGTGCTAGAAGACATGCACACTTACTTCCTAAAATAATAAATGAATTACCCGAAGATGTACGAAATGTATATGTTAGCGGAAAAAAGTCAAAAGACTAATTAAAATGCACCTACTGAAGTCTAGAGACTTCAGCTTTATTCTGTAATAATAATTGTAACACAGTGTACCTATAGTAGTTAGTTTGAGAACTCCCCCACAAACCTCCCCAAGGTTTTGCCTACGATGGGTATTAAATTAAGTAAAAATGTTCATTTTTGTTTTTGATCAATAAAGAAAAAAAAACTATCTATCTATATATAAAATACCCAACCCAGTTCACCTGCTTCACCTAACACTTATTTTTTTCGACGTGAGATGCGCGGCGCATTGCGGATTGTAAAAAGCTTATGAAAGGATGGCATATTATGCGACCGGAAATGATACAGCGGAATTCAACCAACGGCTCTGGAAATTATCTGCAGATTTTTGCTTATTAGTCTATCTCCTGCACCCACCTTTGCAAATTTCTGTTTGGCCTAAAAAAAAATCAAACATTTATTTTGCGAATAGGCATGTTTAAGGGCACTTTTACATGCCAAAATATTGATCTACAATTTAAGAAAGTTGTCAGAATGTTAATTTATCTACACCTATTCTACACCCATACAGTAAATCCACTTTTATGTGCTCGAAAAAAGTAGGTAAGAACCAACTTTACAATATCGCGCCGGTCCGGGGCGGAGATGGCCATAACAGTATCAAAAATGGTATCGTTATAGCCATCTCCGCCCATTACGATACAGGCTCGTGCTCAAAAAGACTTCAACGAGCTCACGAATTCGACTCCTGCACTTTCAACGCAATGGTGCCTCAACACATGAAAGAGGATTTAATGTATGGATGTAGATAAAGTAGTGTACATAATTAGGCCTTAAAACACTCGTATGATCCTATTATGAAACACACTCGTGTTTTAGGACCTCTCATTATGAATCAGTTGCATAAACT
The DNA here is from genome assembly GCA_963556455.1 of Epiblema foenella. Classification (NCBI taxonomy): domain Eukaryota; kingdom Metazoa; phylum Arthropoda; class Insecta; order Lepidoptera; family Tortricidae; genus Epiblema; species Epiblema foenella. The sequence continues at coordinate 1,068,744 of OY747110.1, forward strand.
ACTATTTCAGTTCAAGAGAGTCGTATACTGAAGATAAACTTGCAAAGTTATCTATTACAAATATTACAACATCAGTAATGTTAGAGATGTATAAGGTCTCAAGATTAAACAAGGAGTATAATTAAATTAATATAATATCCCAGAGATGTACATGGTCTCTGAGCGTCAAAATTTAAATTAATATAATATTGTTAGAGATGTATATGGTCTCTAAGTCACTGATAATAAAAACGAATCCACAACAGGATGATGTCTCTCGTCAATCGCCTATAAAAGACACTAGTATTAACGTAGTCACTATGTCCTGTAAGCATGAACAGACCGGACTAAACGATTACATTGGTACGAAAGGCATGAAATTTTTTTTTAATTTCTCATACTCTGAAAGTGGGTCTTCTTCATTTTTCATCTATGTAACGAGCTGAAAGTGGCACTTTGCTGCTCTAGAGCAGAAAAGTATTAATAAGAAAAAATACGGTGGATCGTAGTTGGATAGGGCAATATTATTATATTATTTTTTGGGTGGTATTGACAATTATTAGTAGGCTTCATATGTATTAACTCTGCACCACCTGCTATGAATCGTTCTGATTAGATTTCATTTCCGCCACCCTAAGGTTGTCTGGAAGAAATCGCTCTTTAGCGATAAGACCGCCTGTTGTTTGCCTCTTCTCATTGTGTTTTTGTACTATACTGTATCCTTTGATTGAGGTGTGCAATAAAGAGTATTTGTATTGTATTGTATTGGGCAAAGTAACCCATACAACCGTAAGTACGGTTAATTCTTAATTTATAAAAATAAAATTATATGGTCCATACACAAATATCGAAAGCATATTATAGCACAAAATACTACATGAATGATAAAACACCGTGGGTATAATTGTGGTTGAAATACTAATTATATTTTAATAATTATGACATTACATCTTAATGACTATTTTCATAACTATGACATTAGTTGTTGACGTTAAATTTTCCTCTTGACATTCAGATTTTATGCTAGAAACTGTCTAGATTATACAATTTTTTATGTTTTTATTTTACATATTGACGATCTTTTTGTGAATTTATTATACTCTCTTTTGACATACATTAAAGTAATTCATGTATTTTTTTAAATTTCATATGCATCAATAAATTGCTCTGAATAATTAGATTCAATTTATGTAATATATAACTGACGATTCAAAAGTGCTTGTTGCTAGGCCTATTCTCTCTATCTTCTCTCTTCGTTCGAGCGCCAAAATATCTCGTTTGGAAAGGGTGGCTATTAACTAAAGAATAAAATTCTCACTTTTTAACCCTCGCCCTTTTTTAACCCTTAACAATTTACAATTTATATCAAAATGCCTTTTCTAGTAAAATATTAGGAGAAGGTTCTGTAATAATTATGGGCGTTTTTACCGAAATTTCGGGCTTGAAAATGTGAAAAATAATAGCTTATTTCGTGGCACCAAGCTGAGTGCCGACCATTTTAGCATATATTAGTTGTATTTTAATTTTTCTGTTTTTTTTTTTTGTTTTTTTTATTGTTTTTTTTATTGTTTATGCTAAATAAACATGTTTTCTTTCTTTTCAAAAATATAACTCGCTAAGGGTCGGTTGCACCAACATACGACCACAGGTCATCGTCAAATATGGCGCCGGCAGCTGTCATCCTATAGGAACATGTCAAACTTTACATACAATCAGATTTTAAAGAACACCGCTTACGATTACAGACGGGTTGGTGCAACCCAGCTTAAATCTGCAGATTACAGATTCATATTTCATAATTCATAATTTATAATGTATGTATGTAAATACTTTATTGTACACACGACAACTAAAATAAATTATACAGAAATAAAACAGATCAATCATAATTCATTTATTTGCAACCATAGTACAGTAAAGGTGTTACATGGTGTGTGTTGGTGTTTTGTTCAGGATAGCGGAATACAGATCTTATAAAATCCGTTGGGGGTTTCTTTCATTGTATCATCAATACAATATAGTAATTGCACGTAGGTAGCTACAATGCGGAGGACAGAGTCCATAACAATCCATTAGCCTTCCATTCAGGCCTATCTCAGCATTAATTAATCTATTATCCTCAAATCCTAATAAATTACACCCACGGTACCTGACCTTATGCACTCGGGTCACCGCAAACGGAAAAAATCAAAAATCATGATACTGACGTCACTTCGAAAAGGGGCGGGACTTGTTGCGCGCAGGCGCGAAAAACTCCGCCCCCTTTCGTTGGTATAAAAGGATTGGGCGCGCGAGGACTCATCAGTAGCCTTCAGACCTCCGGAGCGGGTGCTTTCCGCCGATTTCCAGAAAGTTTACGCCGAGTTCTTTCACGGTAAGTGTGTTGGAATTTTATTGAATTATCCATGGTAAATTAGTGAGAAAATCATGATACGTAGGCTGTATTATGTTGAGATTAAATATAATTAAAATTGAACGAAATAACGGTTTAATTAAGTGTTTTGTAAGGCAAAATCGGTAAGGAAATTGAATAAAAATTATCATATTAATCTATATAATCAATTATTTTCCATATGCAATATTTTTACTACACGGTCCATTGCGTTTTGTAGAAGCCACATTTAATTAAGGATTTATTTTCCTAATTTTTATAAAATATAAATACCTTAGCGAAAAGATAGAAAGAAACATTTATTCACAGACACAGTAGACACACATAAATGACAAGAAAAAATACACAGAAACCACACAACAGGTGTGTCCCCGCGGCAGTGAAACGGACACTGGCCCAGCATTATGCTGAGGTGTCAGACAACTACAGTGCTGATTTTCAACCACTACCGTCGGTGACTCACGAAACGCCATACAATTGCAGAAAAAAAAAGAAATATAAATAAGAGAAATATAGAGTTTAATTTTTATATCATATTTTAATACACACAACATTGAGTGGATGACAATGTATTATAGTAGCATATTACTGCCAGTTAAGCTTACCTGTACACTATACCTTGATTTTTTTAGGATTACATATTAGATAAACAAAGAAGCAGCGATCGTAATCACACACATTGCATTCGCATTATTCGAACGAAAGATCAGAATAAGTGACAGTAGTCACTGACAAATTATTTTTTTGAAACCCGAAGCTTATTACAATATCTTTGGGTTTTTTATTGTGCAACTTTTATATGAATGAAACGAAAGGTAATTTAAAAAAATAATTGTGTATTTCCATTTAAAAATACAGAAGTAAATATAAATTAAAACATTTTATTTTTGATTAACAATTGTATAATCACTACATAGTATAAAACAAAGTCGCTTTCTCTGTCCCTATGTCCCTATATCCCTATGTATGCTTAAATCTTTAAAACTACGCAACGGATTTCGATGCGGTTTTTTTAATAGATAGAGTGACTCAAGGGGAAGGTTTATATGTATAATATCATCAGCATTGCACCCGTGCGAAGCCGGGGCGGGTCGCTAGTGTAAGCATAAAATGAATACTAAATTCATTGAGGATATTTGACACTTTTCACGCAGAACGGGCCTAATAAATAACGTCACAAGTCGTTCTCTGTCATTCTTTCTAATGCTAAAAAAACAAGGTAGGTAGGTACCATTTAGAAAAGTCCATTAAACACGGTATTAAGCCGTCACCCTGTGACGGATATCTCCGGGCACATAATAAAACTTGGGTGGAATAATAATACTTTTACTGCCTGCTTAAACCTCAACATATATATAACCGTTCGTCTACCGGCCCCTGGGATCCCCGGGATCATAACAAAATAATGCAATTGTTAATTTTTTTCGCCGGGTGACGACGGCTAAAAGGCTGTGTTAAAGATGTTTAAATAATAAAGTCGAAAATAGAACGCATACCAAGACCATAGCAAATTGTGATGTTAGTGATATTTCCCTACAATATTGAGATGAACCGAGAGTTTTTGTGTCGTTTTTAACATTTCATAAAAAGCTCGTTAGACAAATTAACTAAAAAAAAATAATTAATCTGTTTATTTCTGAAAAACATATAAATTACATTTGACAGGGTTAGGCATGCAATCTCATTTTTTAAAGATTAAGAACTATGTAAATGATGCACTTTATTCTGTAAGTAGGCCGGCACTTTTTCAAGTCAAAAACTACTAGCGTTTCTCAAGAGACCACTACCGATAAGAAACGCCGAAAAAAGTCGACAATCAATCATTTTCTCCAAAATTATGCTTATTATAATGATACTATTTACGTAAATTAGTGGTAAACAAGAAAAGAGAATTTAAAAAAGAGGAAAAAATATCAGTAGGTATTTACAATGTGTAGTTCCACAAGAAAACATGTCGAAACTGTATACGTATTACATGGTATTACCAAATACGAGATAAGGAAAATAATAATAATGATTATCATTAAAATACCGCATTACATGTATCTATCTCTTTATAAAAGTTAATACCTATGCGATGAACCTTAAGTTGCGAATCATAATATTAAACTTAATGAAACTATCTAATCCTAGGCAACCTCGTTTCTTCAAATAATTACATCAGCCATAACGTAGCGCGCTACGCCGTAGCGGTGCTACGGAAACCGTAGCACCGCTACGAGTTAACTCGCAGTTGGGGTGAATGACATAAATTCATTGTTATAGCGTTTCGACCATTTCATTAAAGACAACGTTGGCTTGTTATTGTGCTCACCAGTTGGCGCCACTGCGCCAGTATCTGTCACTGTCAGTTAGTTACGTGTTATTATGATAAATAAATAAATAAATAAATAAATATTAGAGGACAATCTTACACAAATCGAACTAGCCCCACAGTAAGCTCAAGAAGGCTTGTGTTATGGGTACTAGACGACGATATATTTAGTAAATATAAATACTTAAATACATAGAAAACATCAAAGACTCAGAAATAAATATTCGTGTTCATCACACAAATATTTGCCCTGACCGGGATTCGAACCCAGGACCGTCAGCTTCACAGGCAGGTGCACTACCCACTAGGCTAAACCGGTCGGTCGTCAAATATGATATATGATATCATGGCTGAGATACGCGTCATACTCGTGATCGGGTGCTGTTTGTGGAGTCCGGTCTGTTCATGCGTGCTAGGACATAGTGACTACGTTAATACTAGTGTCTTTTATAGGGGATTGACGAGAGACATCATCCTGTTGTGGATTAGAGACCATATACATCTCTAACAATATTAAATTAATCTTAATTTTGACGCTCAGAGACCACGCACATCTCTAGGATATTATATTAATTTCATTATACTCCTTGTTTAATCTTGAGACCTTATACATCTCTAACTTTACTGATGTTGTAATATTTGTAATAGATAACTTTGCAAGTTTATCTTCACTGTATGACATTAATTTTGTTATAATTGTAAACTCGAAATTATTATTCTTTCTCAACTGTAAATTTATATTTTGACATGAAAAATGTATTACTTATTATAGTCAGACTTTCGTAAATTGTAAATTTATATTTTGACATGTAAAAGTGCCTTTGTGGCCTATTTGCAGAATAAATGTTTTATTTTTGATTTTAGTCGTTCGGGGTAATCAAATTTTGAGTTGACACTATTCAAATTGTAAAGCGTCTTGTAAAAAAAACACAACCATCGGATCGCATGCCAGAAGTAGGTATTGATTAAGTGGGTCAATCAACTTTTTCTTGTTGTTACTCTGTCCCGTCAGCGAGGAGACAACAGTAACCGAGTTTCTTAGAAAAATGTTTATAATATGGACATCAAGCATGCTCAAGGGATGACCCGTGTCCAAATGGATTGTTGGTCATCGCTAAAACTCATGGTTAATAGATTTAAACCCTATAAAATCACAGTTTTAAAGAGTGACTCAGGAGATGTATCCATGGTAACGGGCATCAAAGAATAGTTGATCCACCCAAGTACCGTAAACTGGGGTGACTTTAAGAAAAAACGGGGCTACTTTGATACATATATAACACTTATATATTCATCACCAAGTATTTCTAGTTTGATTCAGTAAAGTAAATAGTTAGGAAATTAACGAAGGTATAACTTGACTCGAAGTTTACTAAATAAGAACATAAAATGTAGCAAAAAAATGATTTTTTAAAGTCGCCCCTCTATTTGAAAGTAACCCCGGTTTACGGTATAGCATAAAATAGTAGGTAATTGTGTCATGCTCTTGTCCGAACAAGATATTACTCTGACATATAGAATATCTATACATATATGGATATGCAATAAGCTTTAATCAAAATCTCCCTCGCCCTCGGTCGTTTATAATGTTTGACTTCTCGATCGGTCCGTTGTGTGCTCAACATATGAAATCTGGACTTGTACTTACATCACTTGTTAGGTATAATGACGACCGGCTTAGCCTAGTGGGTAGTGCACCTGCCTGTGAAGCTGACGGTCCTGGGTTCGAATCCCGGTCAGGGCAAATATTTGTGTGATGAGGATGAATATTTTTCTTGAGTCTTGGATGTTTTCTATGTATTGTATTTATATCTATTAAATATATCGTCGTCTAGTACCCATAACACAAGCTTTCTTGAGCTTACTGTGGGGCTAGTTCGATTTGTGTAAGATTGTCCTCTAATATTTATTTATTATTTATTTATTTATAATGGGAGGAGTTAGCCGCCAAAAGGCTAGCTTGGCGTTCTTTCGCGGTAATTCATAATTTATTTATCGCTTCATGTGGTTTACAAAGCTCTTACAAAATAATATAAGTACTCGCAACATGGACCCTGCCAGGGTACAGCAATTTGTAAATTACAATCTAACCCCCTTATTCATAAACGTCTATCAAACCTATATTAGTTAACTAGCCGCTAAAGTTTGTTTGTCCTTATCTGTCACTTCGACACATGTGCTTGTGAGACAGTGACAACAGACATTTTAGTTAGCAGAGGTTTATTAAGTTTTATGGTATGTGGATATAATATAGTGAGATACAAAATTAATTAATTATTATTAGTGACAATTACACAATTTTATTAAATAAAGTAAGGAATTAAAACAATTAGTAACAAATTATGGCTTAAATAATTAAATTCTGTATACATTATAGCTTTTAATAATACATTATATTCATATTTATTAATACCTATTTCATTTAGACAAACACGTGTCATTCAGGAATTCTTCAATCGAATAATAACATTTTTTAATTAATAATTTCTTAAGTTTTTGTTTGAATATTAAGTACTTTAAAGAAAATCGCCTAATAACGTTAGATCGAAAACGCGAATTAAGAAAAGAGAGGCCTAAACCCTCCTATGGACACGTATAACACGACTGGCCAACTTTATTTTGAAGCATGGAATAGAGGTTTTAAGAGCTAATTTGGCCTAGCCAGCCATATCAAAGCTCACTATAGGACAAATTCATAATTTGTCAGGGTCGCCGTCATCGAAATTGATGAAGAGGACTATATATATCTTGGGGATTTAGAAAGTAAGTCCCTCAATTAGCTGGAAAGTGACCCTGCCTTCGAAGCTGGAGGTCCCGGGTTCGAATCCCGGTCAGGGCATGTATTTGTGTGATGAACACGAATATTTGTTCTTGAGTCTTGGATGTTTTCTATGTATTTAAGTATCTATTTATCTATATAAGTATGTATATCGTCACTTGGTACCCATAGTACAAGCTTTGCTTAGTTTGGGACTAGGTTGATTTGTGTAAGATTGTCCAAATTTAAAAAAAAAAAGTCAAATTTTGAGTCAACAACCATATCGTGAACATCTTCCCAATTAAAATGAATTTTGTGCTCACATGTTCCCAGAAATGTTTTAGCTGATCTCAAAATTCTAACTATTTAACTGTTAGAAGCGTCCAAAATTTTCAGCGAAAGGTATCCAAGATTACCTCTTAATTATATTAAGACTTGACGAAGGCTGCCCCCGACAGCCATTCAACAGCTGATCACTCATTCAGCCATTGCCTAAATTTGAAAAGGTAATTAACTGTCGTTTAATACAATGCGATATAATTGGGGTTCTTGGAATATTGTATTAGGTTTACGTGGGCTGGCCTGTGACGTGTGATGGAGAGAGGGGATTACATAACAATCAATGTGTTCGTTTTTAAAAATTACTTAAAAAAAACATTGATGTCAAAGGCTTATTATAGGGTTAAGTAAATATGTGATAATATTAACATGTTTATTGCCAACGAGTGTTACGTGCGACGCTCGTAGCCGATTAACATGGTTTTTCCGCTTTGTAGCGAAAACTGTCTACCAACGGCGATCCCGACTCTCGGGTCCTCATCGCTGAAGGTGTTAACCCTGCCATAACTTGACTGTCATTTCATTTGAAACTTCAGAGTAACTACTCCATGTAAAAGCCTTGTTTTAACAAAATTATATAACTGGCTTTCCAAAAATAAAAATAAAAATAAAATTGCCACTAACAAGTTTCGTGTCCGTAAAGTTTACAAGTCTTTTGTAGGTCAATGTGTCCGTTTTTATAATAAGTTACCCGATGAAATTTTGAATTTACCCTTTCCAGCTCTTAAAAGTAACCTAAAAAAAACATTGATGTCATAGGCTTATTATAGGGTTGAGGACTATCTAACAAACAGAAATGCATGGCCCTAACCAAATACCTAAATAGCGTAAAGAGTCTAATATTTTCATTGTATCTAGTTGACACATTTCTTGCAGGAAAGCATATCAAACGTTTCGACATGTTTTGTTTTCTTGAGTAACTACACATTGTAAATACCTATTGTTGTTTATATCTATTAAATATATCGTCGTCTAGTACCCACAACACAAGCCTTCTTGAGCTTACTGTGGGGCTAGTTCGATTTGTGTAAGATTGTCCTCTAATATTTATTTATTAATTAATTTATTTATTTTATTGTTATTTATTCTTCGTTTTTCTTTCATTTCTCGTTTGTTGTTTACCACTTACATTTACTTAAGTAGGTTAAGTAGTATCATCGTAATAAGCATATTTTGGAGAAAATGACTGACTGTCGAGTTTCTTTCGGCGTTTCTTCTCGGCAGTGGTCTCATGAGAAACGCTAGTAGTTTTTGACTTGTAAAAGTGCCTTTGCGGCCTACTTGCAGAATAAAGTTTTTGAGCATATGTAAAGTGGGTCCTGATAATATTTTCACTACTAAGCGGGCGCTCTGCTAGCAGTCGCGTAGCCGTTTCCCCGTAGATAGAGGAAATTGCGTAGCCCTATGAAAAGTTTGGAAGTGAAAGTCATTTCATTCATTATCATTTTCGGAACATCACCAATGCGATATCGCTGGCAAACTTTTAACATTTTTTTTTAAATTCTCGACATCAAATACGAGAGTTCGCAATCGGTGTACGCGAATTAACGATAATCGCACAGTATTTTGCGATTATAAATATTTTCTTAAACGGTATTCATGGGCAGTTGGGAAATATTCCCGTCAGTGTGACTAGGAATGGGGAAATTTATATATATTTACACCAATAATTTATTTTAATACCCCAAATTGTATTTTTATTGAATAATCTTTAAGGAAACTGTCCTTTAAAAATATTTCCAATAAAAAAATCATAATATTAATGTGTAATTTACCGAATATTAATTATGAACTGCTTACTAAGGCTCGCAGCCCACCGTGAGATGTAAGAATCTACAAAACTACAAAATCGCAGCCCTGCTCAGTTTCTAGTGCCTGTAGCTTCCAACAATGTCACTCAAAATAGTCCACTGGCACGTATGTCCACATCTTATAAGTAATAAAATCTGTAAAGACGTTGACATTTTTCGTTTAAGTCTGAACTCATTCAAAAATAGCGATAAAGATTGTCTCATAGTTAAGTAATTTACTAATCCATGATCTCATTAAATTTAATTCTTATAATTTGTTATTAGCATGTCATTAGAAAGTTGTGCTTGGTTATTATTGAAATGTAAATTTAACACTTGTCTTATTAAGCTATTGTATATGTCTGAAATAATTTACATTTTGTTACCTTGCCTAAATAAATAAAACCAAAGCTTAAAAATGCAGTGACGCCAAGTTTAATGTGTTCGGAAAGCAAACCTAACCTTTTTTTTTTTGAACCTGACTGTGGCTTTATAGGCCTGGCCCAATAAAGCGATAGGAGTGCGCGGTTGGAGAGTAGCCTGGGGAAAATCCAGGGGAAACCTCCGGCACGACCACGCGTAAAACCTAACCTAACCTTACGCTTACCCTGTGAATGGTTGCATTAGTGCTAAGGCGTCGTAATAGCTCACTTAAGGTCCATTTTCAACAGACTCCAAAAAGAGGAGTGAGGTTCTCAATTCGTCCCAATATTTTTAAGAAGAACAACACGTATTGCTGATATTGTTACATTTTGATGCGTCACGGCGTAGGCCGAGGTACGTATCGAAGCGTGGCCGATTTTATATACTTATTTCAAAATTAATTCAAGTAACATATTATTTATTTTCAGACAAAGCTGTACCTAATTATTTATAGATTTTCATGTTGTCAAGGTCTAAAATCAGAGTAAATGTTAAGGTAGTTAAGTAATCAGTGGAATTATACAGTATGTTCAAAGCTCAATTGGCCACCCACGCAGGAAGCTATAAAAATTGCTATAACAACTTATCAAGCTCGTTAAAATTAATGATAATACAACTAGAATGTTCTTTTGAAACGGTTGACAGATTTATATATCATAAATGTAAACAAGCGGGATGCTAGCATAAATAATATTAACATATCGTCGGGGATAGTGCAATACCGCGTAACTAGCACTGGTAAATAGTGCGCATCTACACAACACCGATACTGCAATACCGCGTAACTAGCACTAGTAAATACTGCGTATCTACACAACACCCATAGTGCAAAACTGCGTAACTAGCACTGGCAAATAGTGCGTATCTACACAACACCTATAGTGCAAAACCGCGTAACTAGCACTAGTAAATACTGCGTATCTACACAACACCCGACTTTACAGTATAATAAATCCACAAAAAAATCGTCAATATGTAAAATAAAAACATAAAAAATAGTATAATCTAGACCGTTTCTAGAATAAAATCTGAATGTCAAGAGGAAAATTTAACGTCAACATCTAATGTCATAGTTATGAAAATAGTCATTAAGATGTAATGTCATAATTATTAAAATATAATTAGTATTTCAACCACAATTATACCCACGGTGTTTTATCAATCATGTAGTCTTTTGTGCTATAATATGCTTTCGATATGAGTTTACGCTTTACATAATTTATTAATAGATAAATTAGTCACGTTTGTAGGTAGTTTATTATAAAACATTTTACAGCTAAGCATAAACTTCTTCGCAATTCACTTGGGTATTTGAAGGGTTATATTCATTATTCATTAGTGGGGGTGACAATGAAGAATGGTCCAGTTTTATTTCTTATTGGGTCTCCGATGAAATGTCTAGCTCCCACAGCTTAAATTGCTTCATGGGCGGTTACGGGTGGCGGTAAAACGGGACCCCATTACTAAGATAATATTTTACTAAGATAATAAGTCCGTCTAAGCAGGGACTAGAAAGCGAGGCAGACCTGTAACAAGATGGGCTGACGACATCACGCAAATAGGAGGAAAAGACTGGATAGACACTGCAAAAGATAGAGAGAAATGGTCATCACTGGAGGAGGCCTATACCCTCTCAGGAGGGGTTCTCACAGAAACCTGAATCAATTAATTGCATGGAAAATTAATTATATATAAATAATAATAATAAGATAGAATAAGGTAAATAGTAATGTAATTTTCTTTTTGTAATACGTGAGAAATAAAAAGGCTATTTAATTTAATTTAATTTAATAAGTCCGTCCGTCTGTTACCAGGTCTGTTAATCGTGATAGTTAGACAGTTGAAATTTCCACAGATGCTGTATTTCTACTCAAATATAATAAACTGGTCATGTTTCGGACCAATACGTATCTAGCCGCCTAACGTTATCCCAGTAGTTGCATCCTGAAGGATGCCCGAGTCCGCTACCTAATCACAAGATTTGGCGTAGGCACTAGTTTTTACGGATCAAATGCCATCTGACGTTCCAACCCGAGGGGAAACCAGACCTTATAGGAATCAGGCTAGTCAAGTGAGTGGGCAACTTGACTGTTAGAAATTCTCAAGCCGCCCGAAGGCCTCTAACTTGGCTTAACGATTGCTATCATACAGTTGCCGGGATCAACGGCTTAACATGCCTTTCAAAGCACGGAAGCGCTCAGTTAATAATCACTCATACAAAGCCCATCCAAGAACTGACCTCGGCCGACGTTCCTTAACCTCGCATACGGGGGGCGCCGCTTGGCTGCGAGTGCTTCTTTTATTTAAAACATTACATTTTAATTTAAACACTATTTAAAAAAAATACTGACTACATAAACAAACGTATTGATTGACACTAGGATAATGAGGATAACTAATTCTGATATCATAAGCGGTCAAAACCTAAAATGGTTAATAACTAACCCTTTCTTCTATCCAATTAAGTTGATTTTCCCTATATATGAACAAAACATTTAATCAGACTATTTTAATCCTGTTAGTTAACTTAATTCTACTAAGCGTAACTAGTAATTAGTTACTAACTACGCAAACTCGCTGAATTAAAATAGCATTGACGAGTTAGGAATATGTGGTAGCGCCGTAAAGGTGTGTACACACGGCGCTAATTAGAAGTATCCGCTCATTAGGCCGCGGGCTCACTGCGGTTATTTGGTATGCAAGGCTGGCGCTTCTGAGTTCCCAGACGGCTGGGTTATAAGTAGGGCATTTCATCCGGTATTTCTATACCGGATAATTATCAATCCCGGGATTGAAATCCGGTATTGGACCTCCCGAGACATAGGTATTTCGGGATACCGGGATTTTTCACCTGAGATTAAGAGTAAGTGACCATTTACCGTCATATTGTAGCTATCTGTGTTGTACATATAAGTAGAAGAATAAAGTAGGATAGAAAATAACCACAAATAAATAACAAAATAATTATAAAAACTCAACTCTCTTGTCGTTGCCTTTTTTTATAAATTTTACGAATACGTAAAACTTATATTTTCCAATGAACATTTCGTGTTTTACTAACTTATTACTCTGCCCAGTGGCAGCGACTTGGGCGACCCATGCCCATTCAGTTTAGGCCTTTAGTTTAAGTTAGGTTTAGGTAGTTAGTAAGATCTTGTTTTGTTTTTATTCTATATTTTACTAACCGATTATTAAATATACTTATTATTACTTAATCTATAATTATTACTAACAATTTCTTGTATAGCACCTCTGGCGGTTACGCAGTAGAACTAAGAATCGGCATACTAAATCGTTTAAGCAGTCGCTAGCGAGTACGATCATGCAGACTCATGGTAAAGGCACAGTTATGAGAAATTTATAATAAAAATAGGTATTTCGTTAAGTTAAACCCGTGGTCTAATAATCCCGGGGATCCCAGGGCTCATTACAAAAGAATGCTATTTTTTTTTCACCGGGAGACGATGGCTTATCAGTTCTTAAAAAGATTAATTTTGTTTCATGAATAATGAATTTCATCGCAATGTCATTAATTAACTCATTAAAATGTTGGAGAAGTATTGTCAAATTACACCTAATTAGATTGAAATAATTCATAAGGGGCCTTCAGAGTCGTCGAACAGTCGAGACTTAGTAAAGAACACCGGGCACGATTCAGAACTCTTTGTTTGATAGTTCTGATATAGCCTATGATGTTCCCAACTGGGGAAGTACCTCCGCCTTGCAGAAGACCACAGCCATAATAACATTATCTACTATACAAGTATGTAGTGTTGTTCCTGGAGGTGAGCAAGGTTGCCAGAGCTCCCGAGGATGCACTGTGTTGAGAGCGAGGGTCCTAAATGTGTTCCTTCTGCTGTCCACACGGTGCATCGTCAAATCTTATAAAGGGTCGGCAACGCATACGTGACTCCTTTGGAGTTGCGGGCGTCTATAGGCTTCGGTAGCCGCTTGCCATCAAGTGGACCGTAAGTTTGTTTGTCACCGGCGTTGTATAAAAAAAATGTTCACAATTCATTAAGGCTCGTGGGTTTGGAAAACCAGTTATATAATTTTGCATGGAGTGATTACTCTGAAGTTTCAAATGAAATGACAGTCAAGTTATGGCAGGGTTAACACCTTCAGCGCTGAGGACCCGATAGTCGGGATCTCCATTGGTAGATAGTTTTCGCTACAAAGCGGAAAAACCATGTTAATCGGCTACGAGCGTCGCACGTAACACTCGTTGGCAATAAACATGTTAATATTATAACATATTTGTGATATTGAATTGGACCTTATGGCGGCCGGCACTTACGCCTTTATTGCCGCTGTTACAATACAATAGTGAATAGGTGTAACGTAAGCGTCTGCCGCCATAAGGTCCCTTTCGATGTGGATTATCACATTTACATAAATATTTAGAACCTGTCATGCGACATCATGGTTATACCTAAAGTAGAATTTTTAATTATATAACATAGTGTTTTTGTGAACCCCCTGTATCTCAGCAATCCCTAGACCAATTTGGTTCATGTTCGAACTAAGAAAATAATAATGTCTCATTAATGCAACTACCAAATGTCACGACGTTCCGATCAACGATAGTCGATTTATCGTCGAACAAGTATACATACAAGCGCTATATATGTAGTCCAGTAGACTCTGAGGTCCCATACGCATTCCATTGCGTGTTGTGTTGTTTTACTTCTAGTTACGCTGCTATTGTACACCATACTTGTAAATCCATATATTGGCACTCGCTGACGCTCGTTTCATAAAACCACACTCGTGTTTTAAAACCTCTCATTATGTATCAGTTGCATAAACTACTAATATCACATTACGTTTCGTTTCTTACAATCTTGCCTTAATTTTTACTGTTTTCGTTTTATTCTACATGTCACTGAAACTTGAACTAGGTAAATCCTGAGGGCCTACTCCGAACTTGGAAATCCGAACTTCGTATCGTGCCGTCCCTTTCGCTCTCGTGTTATACACTATACGAGTGAAAGGGACGGCACGATACGAAGTTCGGAGTAAGCCCTCAGTGCTGTAAGCATCAGTTTTCTTCTATTTTGACTATGAACTATCATTACGTTATTAGGTATTGAGAACGCTAAAATTGATTATTTAGAATTTCATGGGCAATTTGGTTGGGTTTATTTATGTTATGATGAGTCATCATGATCGTCTTTTTAGCGTTTCTAACCGAGGAGATTCTCAATTCGGTGCCTTTACCATGAGTTTACATGACCGTACTCGTTAGCGATGCGTAAAAATGTGTATGAAATCATGTTCTATGTATCTATTTTAGCCTTCTTTATAACTATTCCAAATTTCAAATCAATAGCATAAGTAGTTCTTGAGATATTTAGCGATGTGACAGACAGACAAAGTGAAGCCATAAGGGTTCCTTTTTTACCATTTTAGTACGGAACTCTAATTACAGTAGGACTACATTGTTCAATAAGAAACGTATTAGTCTCATATTGAGCTGTTACATGTTAGGCAATATTTTTTTAATTCTCAGTGTTTTTGAGGCTTCCGTAGCATGACGAAAATGTTAAAAAAAATGTAGCCGGTGGAGGAAAACATTTTTCAACGCACATCTAGGGCATCTATCCATGGATAGGCCATTAAATATATGGAGGTTATGTTGTTAGTCCCGATCCTGACTGATGCCTATGATAGCAGTCGCTAAGCCATGCTACAGGCCTCCGGGCGGCTTGAGATTTTCTAACAGTCAAGTTGTCCACTCACTTGACAAGTCTAATCCTAATTAAGGGTAATTTCCTCGTTAGAAGTCGTTAGAAGGTCAGATCACTGTCGCTTTTGTAAAGACTAGTGCCGACGCATTTTTTTCATTTCTCATGCTCGAAAAGTGTGTCATATTAGACTTGTCAAGCGGGGCTAAAGTAGTACATTTAGCCCCTAGGGAAAATATGAATACATATTTATAATTTACAATACATTCTAATCTGACCAATCAAAATTCTTCACCAAATTAAATCCACCAATCAGAAAACACACCGACAACCAATCAGAACGTTGGGTTCTTTTTGGTAAATACTTTGTTCAACTAATTTAACTATTAAAACATTAGGTTTTTTTTCGTCCCTATATCAACTACTATGTATCAGAGTCAAAACAGTTAAAAAAAAGTTGCCAAAATATACTCATTGTATTTTATTATTAATTGTGTGAATAATCTTTGTTTATTTATTTTCTCGCAATCGAAGTGAAAAGTAGAGTTTATAACTCTGATCTAAAAGCCATATTACCACTCGGCCTATTAACTATCTCGTGGTAATATGGCCTATTTTACACCCTTGTCATACAATTTTTTTTTTTTTAGTTTATTTAGAAAACGAACAGCCATGTACAAAAAAAATCATACAAAAATGGACGCAGATTAGGCCTAAAGTTTCATATATTACTAAGTAACAATTATTGACTAAATAAGTTACAGGTGCCGTTATAATTACCTATTAAGTTGTATACTCATGCAAAATAGTTTAACTAAAGTAAAAGAGATTATTAAAAACAATGTTTTCGCTCACTTCATATTATCTAGAAAACAAACATTGCCGAACTTTATTCTTGAAAGAGGACAAACTATGAGCAAAAATGTCTATGTCATTAAGCTATCTACTATTATTTCTCATACCGCAGTGGCTCGGCTATAGAAAGGTGCTTTATCTCGTCTTAATCGTGGTAATTCCCGTTATAACGCTCTCAGAAGAACTCCAACCATAACCAGGCTTAAATCACTTACCACTGACAGGCGTAGTGACCATTCGTACGAGATGGATGACAACGACGTATAGTCCTGCCAATTTACTAAAGATTGATAGGCTGCCAGCGTATTGATAATGTATCCCGATGGATTCCGGAGAGCCCTGAAATTGTCCGATTGCAAAACAAAAGACGGTAGGGATAATGTTACTGAGAGGCTGGATTGTATCGCGTGGGGATTTTGTGATTAGAGTTCATTTAAGTATCCCAGTTCTTTCGTGGATAATAATATACTACCAAGGGCGGTAAAACAAAGAATGTCTCAGTTCGCAGGTATTTGACACTTATCTTGACATTTTCTAAGTGTCACTATCTAGAACAGGGCTATTGCGACCTAATGTCATAAATTTTAAATGTATTTATTGGATTTTTCATTAAGAAATATATTTTCAAACATGACTCCAAATCGACCATTTTCAAGCTAAAAACTGTGTTTTTCCGCTTAAATTCTAATACACACAATAAAATCAATAAATGGATATGTTACTATCTAAAACTTTAATAAAATCATCGCATCCTTTAATCACTTTATTGGTATTATCAATAATTTTGACATAATTTGAAATGTCAAACTTTGTTTTTAAAATCCGTCTTCTTCTTTTTCATGTTATTCGTTCTTTATTCATTATTATTTTATGTCCGTACAGTTACACACCGTGAAATCACTCAACGGTCCCATCGGAAGACCAGCGCTGGCGATTGCCCGCATTATGCTGAGATGGTACCGTTTCGAGATAACACAACTTTTTTGTTTATTTTTATATTCTATTTTGCTGTATTAATTGTTGTCTTTGTCTCGAATAAATATTTCTTATTTATTCTTATTTAAAACATTTAAAAACTTATAAGGCCCCTTAAGGCAACTTCCTGATATTGCGGGCGGAATCAATATTTGGTATTTTGTTCTTTGACGTGAGCTCATGATATCAAAGAGATTTTTATCTCATATCGTATCGGCTCCGCATCGACAAAATCAGAAAAGTCGCCTAAGGCGAACCACGGTAAAAAAGTGTGAAAATTATGTAGGATGAAAACCGGCCAAGTGCGTGTCGGGCCACGCACAGTGTAGAGTTCCTTAGTTGCCCGTCCATCACGTCACCGGTCATATGCGGAATTACGGACGGAAGGGTTTTTACTGATCTTAGTACTGATGATGTACTTTTTTGAGATGTTGTGTTGTATTTTTGCCCTTTACGGTAATGTCTACTTAGCTGTGATAGTTTTCCTTTTAAATTCATCGTATATACTACTACCATGATTTTTTTCACATGCGTAGTAGCCATTTAGCTGGCAGGGGGGGGGGACACTTGACCATAGCAAAAATTATTAATTCAAAGCTTAATATCACGCCAACCGATTCTTGAATCAAAAAATGCTTTTAAAGACCTTATAATATTTTTGAAAGAGCTATCCAACGATACCCCACACGATGGGGTTTGGAAGAAAAAAAAATTGCACCACCACTTTACATGTAGGGGAAATACCCTAAAAAAAATTTTTTTTAATGATTTTATTCTACCGTTTTGTCGGCGTCATTGATATGTATACTCACGCCAAATTACAGCTTTCTAGTACTAACGGTTACTGAGAAAAGCGGGGGACGGACGGACATGGCGAAACTATAAGGGTTATTTGTTTACTTCGGAACCCTAAAAATGCATAATTTTAGTATTTTTGCGAAAACGAATTATTATTTTAAATAATAAGAAGACCAAGTCATTATACTTAGGTCCCGAAAACCTGACTACTGTCCCATAGGTAGTTGCGTGTAATGGAGAATCGTGCTTTTTTGGAGGTTGGGTCGTTTAATTTTAGATATATAACTATATAATTAGTTAGCACACTCGAAGGGCGTTCATAAAAAAATGGTTTTACACTTTCTGACACATTATTGTTTTACGGGCGAGGTAAGATGTAAGTTTGTTTTCAATCCAACGCTTTTACTGTGCTCCTTCTGCAAAAGACATTTGTTTTTCCAACACCAGCTTAACCTCCTGAGGCCTGACCTTCAAAAATTAAAAACATAATCTAAACCTTAATAAATTTATGTATAGTTCAAAATCAATTGTATTTTATGTAGTACCTATATGAAACGGGGCCTCACGAGGTTAAATAAACAATCAACGTTCAACTTAAATTAAAATTCACACCGAATTGCATTTATTTTAAATTAAACCTTTTTAAAATCAAGAGCGCTTTTAAATCGAGATTCTATTAATATTCGCACGTGTGGCATCATTTGTATGGAAATTCTGTGCACATTGCGCTTGTTTGTTTGTTCTGGTTTTTATTGCTGTTGAGTTTGAATCGGTATTACTACACCCTAATTGTTTTTTAAATTCACTCGCTTGCGGCCGTAAAATTTCATTTATATTGGATTGTTGGAGTGTTTTGATTGTTATTGTCATTGGAGTGCCTAGTTAGGATACTGGTGTTTAGACAAACATGGAAATAGGTCGGAGTTTATGAGTAATCAAATATGAGCAATTAATGGTTTGGTCACGTCACAATATTTGAAAATATACGTTATAGATTTAGATAGATTTAGATAATTTATTTCATGATAAGGAATTAGGTACATTATAAATTTGCACACATGTCAATATTACAAGAATTGTTATCATGATCGTCATAACAGGAAAAATAAAAAGAACATAATGTCAACTAGAGTAATACAAAACACGATAAAAAGTAAACAGAAAAATAAATGCATCTTCCATTCGGAATCGTCAGTCAGATAAATAATAATAATGTCCATTACAAAATACAAAATTGAAAAACACAAAAAAAAATACAAATCAGTTGAATTCAAATTGAGTTATAATTATTTACATGTCAGTAAGCTAAAATCCATATACTCTTTAACCGATATATGTTTACACATACGTTATATGTTTGTTTTCACTTCTCCTATTCGAAAAAAGGCTTTTAATGCCCGCCTAGAGAGAGTAAAACTCGTGTTTGCTCCCTCTTAACATTTCTTTAAATTCATTCATTTCTGCCCTGCTGACAGTACAGAAAATTTGTTTCTTTTACTTACTTATTTCCATGAATAGTTTTTCTCATAGAAGTGAAAAGAAGAGTGTATTACACGGCAGCTAAATTATTTCTAACTCGGGCGTGGTGGTATGAATCCCTCACTACGCTCAGGATTCCATGTTAGAATCCCTCGCTACGCTCGGGATTCAACACGTTAGCCTTCTATGAAATATTGCATTTTGCTCCGTTATGCAATTTACTATTTATACTATTAAGTTCTAGCTTTTTCCGGCGACTTAGTCCGCGTAGATCTCGCTATCAAATTACAGAAATAATTGCTATTAAATTGTTTTAGATCCAGGTTTAACTTCTCTCTCATACAAATCTCCAACATCCTTTTAACCCCTTAAGCCGTCATCTCCCGGGGCCGGAGATCTCCGGGCACATAACAATACAATGTTTGTGATGTTTATTTCGCCGGGCGGCAATGGGTTATTAAGCAATGGCTCTCAAAATTTCCTGATTTGACTATCAGTCAACATCGAGATTGCGGATAATATATCAATACCACGGTATTTATGACAAAATCAAAATTAAAATTAAAAATAAACATTTATTCTGCAAATAGGCCTCAATGAAACTTTTACAAATCAAAATATATCAGATTCAGATTCAGAATCATTTATTTCAAGATAAAAATTGCAATGTAAATTTGAGTGTATGTCAAAATTACAAGAATTTCTATCATTTTATAATTGATTGTCAATACTAAAATATCTATATCAATAAAAATAATACAATAATCAAAGTATCATTAATTAAATGTAGTGTTACGTGTAAAAATAAGACTATAAGGTCTCTAAACGTCCAGATAAAAGTAATAAGGTAGGTTCACTAATCATAATAAAATATTGTGAGATATATCTCTAAGAGCAAACATGAAAATATTAAAATCTAATAAATAAATATCCTCGGAGATGTACAAGGTCTCTGAGCGTCAGTCTAAAAAATCTAATGACAACAGAGCGAAGTCTCTCATCATGTCAATTCCACTGAACACTAGTATGAAGTTACTAGTCCTTGCAAACGTGAACAGACCGGACCCCACAAACAGCAGTTCACGAGTATGACGCGTATCGACAGTTATCATCAGGCAAGACTTACGCTTGTATGCCGTCGACGTGGTATAAAAACAAACTTTGTTCTACGTAAATATTTGTATGAGCGTTCTCAAATGAAATAAATATGCAAATGTTATCTAAGTATGATTCAATGAGCAATTGACAGTTGAAGACGGCAGGAGATAGCCGTCAACGCGTATTCGTTGTTAGACGATACAACAATAAACGTCTCGCGTTCCAACAAGTACAGTCGAACTCATGAATTGGACACTTTAATTAATAATTAAATAGGAATTATCATGCTTGCTAGGACATAGTGACTACGTTAATACTAGTGTCTTTTTATAGGGGATTGAAGAGAGACATCATCCTGTTGTGGATTCGTTTTTATTATCAGTGACTTAGAGACCATATACATCTCTAACAATATTAAATTAATTTTAATTTTGACGCTCAGAGACCATGTACATCTCTGGGATAATATATTAATTTCACTCCTTGTTTAATCTTGAGACCTTATACATCTCTAACTTAATATTTGTAATAGATAACTTTGTAAGTTTATCTTCATTGTATGACATTAATTTTGTTATAATTGTTAAACTCGAAATTATTATTCCTTCTTGAACTGTAAATTAATATTTTGACATGAAAAATGTATTACTTATTATAGTCAGTCTTTCTTAAATTGTAAATTAATATTTTGACATGTAAAAGTGCCCTTGTGGCCTGTTTGCAGAATAAATGTTTGTATTTGTATTTGTATTTGTATTAATTGTGTAATCTATACATATTTGTTATAATAATTCAATGTATTTTTTATTTGCAGGTAAGTGGCCAGAATTTAGTAGAGCGCTTTGGAATGGTAAGATTAATAACGTAGGTGTATACTATGTGATAAAATACAGTGCAAGGAAACGAAATAGGATTCATTGCTTATGGGTAAATAAGTAATTTTACTATATACAGCGCGGAAATGTTTTTGCAACCTGCAAGTTGATTACGTATCGTGTCAGTTCTGTTGTTTTTGGTATGGGAATTGACATTAAGATCGGAATATATTTAACCTTTCGGTCATCATTAATGTAAAGTCAGTACATTAGGTGTCTCGCACGCAATAACTTCATATCAAATCGATGTATAGCAACCTATGCTATCAAGTAAGGTTAATTTTTAGTCTTTTTCTACAAAGACTGGCGTGTGAGACAAAACTTACAGAAACTACTGTGGCGGTGAAGATGTTAATCGCATATCAAATAATACTGAATGCACAACAAAAATACTGATTTA
This sequence comes from Epiblema foenella, assembly GCA_963556455.1. NCBI lineage: Eukaryota > Metazoa > Arthropoda > Insecta > Lepidoptera > Tortricidae > Epiblema > Epiblema foenella. Next base: position 1,090,906 of record OY747110.1, read on the forward strand.
CACAGTTGAAATATTGATGCAATTAGTTTTTTAGTTTATTCAATCTGGTTATACGCCCAATCTGCATCTACATAGCCTGTGACAGATAAGGTGGTCTTTTCGTACACTATGCTGTAGTCTATAAGTTCCTTTCAAATATCGAAGAACACGCTTCGCTAATTTCCAGTGCATATCAGAATGACAGTTATTAAATTGGCTTAATAGACTGGCTGCACGGGTAATGTCAGGCCTAGTGTATACAGCTGTACAATACTTCTGTATTCAATGAGACTTCTGTATTTGGAGTCAAGATTCATCTGTTCTCCTTTTTCAAATTTCATGCCACTCTCCAATGGTTTATTTACTGGTTTACAATCTGCCTTATTAATCTGTACTAATACTTTCTTAATGTAATTTTTCTGATCAAGAATTTCTATCGCCCGAGTTACACACTCTACTTTTCATTTCGACTATGAGGAAAATAAATGAGAAATAAAAGTGGATTCAGTAATAAAAACATGCGCTGCAGCAACCAGCAGCCGGCGCGCGCCCGCGGCCTAAACAACTTTAAAAAAATATTACCTTCCACCCTAGGGTCAGAAAAGCGACTTTCAACCCGACTATCTACTTATGAGAATTGAACTTTCCGAACAGGAGAGATGAAATAGTAGATTGTGTCTCAAGGGAGTAAAATGATATATTTACGGCGAGGGCGGTATATTGAATTCTGAGTGAAGCGAAAGATTCTACAATAGAATACTGAGCGTAGCGAGGGATTCTAAAGTAGAATCTTGAGCGTAGCGAGGGATTCAAGTGTTTACGCCCAAGACGGAAATAATTTTGCTACCGTGTGACACATACTGCTTTTCACACCGTCTATGAGGCCCGCTGCTAAAAACATGAAATATCTTACAAATGATTTTACTACAGTGTCACATACTGCTTTTCACACCTATGAGGAAAAGAGTCATTGTTGCCCTCAAATGAGGGAAGAAAAGTACAACTTTGATCCCTCATTCGAAGGCAACAATATAACTCTTTTCTGAATAGCAGGTGTGAAAACTCTATTCATGTAAACACTCGGATCCATTTCCACACTTTTCTCCAAGATTAAAAAATAATCATCACTTAAAATACTATTTTTATAGTGATTTACAGAGGACAAGCCTTAACACATAACTAGACACCGTAATCCAGCCATTATATCGGTACTACTTACTCGTACATTACTTGCGTTAGGTACCTACTTCATCGACGAGTACCACGTCACGAAACAAGAAGACTTAGTGTCGCGTCCCGTTGTATTTATGTAATCGAGTCCTTACGCCTTTGAAAACCGTTCTAGGTATGCTGGGAGGCCAATCTGACTATGCACATCGCGTATTGCTATCGCGATATTCTATTCATACCAAATTCAAATAATTTATTATATAAACACCGACGATGACGACCGGTTAGCCTAGTGGGTAGTGCACCTGCCTGTGAAGCCGGTCCTGGGTTCGAATCCCGGTCAGGGCAAATATTTGTGTGATGAGCATGAATATTTGTTTCTGAGTCTTGGATGTTTTCTATGTATTTAAGTATTTATATCTATTAAGTATATCGTCGTCTAGTACCCATAACACAAGCCTTCTTGAGCTTACTGTGGGGCTAGTTCGATTTGTGTAAGATTGTCCTCTAATATTTATTATTTATTTATTTTATTTATTTATTTAAACATGTCATGTTTAGGGTTGCGTATCTCAAAAGGAAAAAAAGATACCCTTATAGGATCACTTTGTTCTGTCACACAGATTTTACAGCCAAACGTTTGACTGTATAACCTGTGTGACAGACGACGGACGGACGGATGGTCGCGTGAGTGACAGCAATAGGGTTCCGTTTGGACACTTTGGGTACGGAACCCTAAAAAGCGACGGACCCTTTTTTTTGAACCTGACTGTGGCTTTATAGGCCGGACCCAATAAAGCGATAGGAGTGCGCGGTTGGAGAGTAGCCTGGGGAAAATCCAGGGGGAAACCTCCGGCACGACCACGCGTGTGGTTTGGAACACTGGAATACTCTAAGAGTTTGCGCTCCAGTGAGATTGGTTGAGCGGTTTCAACCGAATCTGAGGTGTAGTGGAATCGAGCTACTGGGAGTTTTGTCGCTGGTTCACTAAACCTAGCCTAGCTGAGAAGAGTCCAGCAAGAAACTCAGCTAGGCCCGACCTGGGTCGGACTGACTCTACCCGGTGTGGGCGACGGACCCATTGATGTCAGATTGGTACATGATATGTGGAGTTAAATTGTGCTCCTTGGTACTGAATAGGTCCCCCTATTGTGTCCGTAATTGCGGCGTTGGGCTAAATTAGAACCGGCTTTCGACTAGTCAATGGCTTTCCTTCGTCTAATCTGAGGTGTAATGAGCATTAGATAAATTAAATTATGTAGTAAACAACAACACGGCATCAATAGCTTGGATATAAACGTAGGTACAATTAGCGTGATAAGTAAACTGGAGGTTAGCGCCTGTTTTTGGAGCCCAAGCGAGGCCAACTATAACCTAATGGTAGAAAAGTGTTGCTACGCTTCTGATATAAGAAGTTGTGTGGATATTACCCATATATGTACCCTACTAAGTCTTTGCTCGGCGTCCTGGGCTTCAACTCCCTAGAGCAGGGATCTGCAACCTTTTAGCAGCCACGTCGCGGGCCGCACGTGTTCAAAATTTGTGACTATCAGACAATAGCGCCTATATTATTAGCGCCTTTGATCTGTGTTCTGCAGAGATCATTGATGTATGCTAGAAATAGCGATGGTCCTAAGGTGTTCCCTTGTGGAACACCGTAGTTGCTAGTATCTTCGTGGCTGGTATAGTTAGAATCTCTTACTTTTTGAACACGGTCACTGAGATAGTTTTGAAACCATGCGAGGGGCGTTCCTCGGATTCCCATGCTTTGAAGCCTCGCTATATTGGAATTGATACTGTGTCAAAGGCCTTCTGAAGGTCTAAAAATACCGCTATGCATTTCTCACCACCATCTAAGTGAGAGGTTATAAGAGAAGTAAGAGTTAGGACCGCATCTTCGGTAGATCGATTAGACCTAAAACCAAATTGGTTGCTTTGGAGAATGCATTGAGATTCCATATATTGTTTCAAGCGTTTGTTAACGATTTTTTCAAGTATTTTAGAAAAGGTTGTTAGTAAGGAAATTGGTCTATAGTTCGAGGGAGAAGATTTGTCACCTGATTTGAATATAGGGGTTATAATTGAAGTTTTAAATATTCTTGGTAATATGCCAGAAGAGAGGCTTATATTGTATAAATGAGCAAGAGGATTGATTAAATATTGACATGCCACCTTGACTAAGTTAGTGGTAATAGAATCACATCCAGGTGCTTTGCTATTTTTAAGGTTTTTGTTAATGGAACAAATTTCTGTGGTGTCAGTAGGAATCATAACATTGAGTTTACTGGTGGTTCTTGGGAGTTTGCCAACATTGCTAGGTCATCGTCCGTTTTCTCTAGTTTTTTTAAGGTCTTGTCTACAAGTATACGTCCCAACGATGAAAAGTATTTATTAACTTCGTTTAGTGAGGCTACAGGGCCGCTTTTGACCTTAAGTAACGCCGAATTAGTTGACTTTGTATGATTAAGATTACAGATTTCTTTAATAGTCTTCCATGTCTCTTTAGAATTGTTCTTAAATTGTTGTAATTTATTGCGATAATATTGCTTTTTAAGTGATTTAATTATTTTATTGCACCAGTTTCTATAGGAAAAGTATTTTAAACGGAGGTCAAGATTATCGGGGCTTTTTTTAATTTTTTTAGCGTTAAATTATTAAGTTTAAATCATATATAATAAGTAACAAGTCCAGCAGCTCACAATAACCCTAATGATTATTCTTAGTGTAATTTTTACGATACATTTATTCTCAAAAGTAATAAACGTTAATGTATATTTTACTCGGAATTTAACTTCGTCTGAAATTTGTAAGCCTAAGCGTTTTAGTTTGAAAAGAGCGTATATTGAATGATGTTTCATATGATATTGTGATCTATTTCTAAGTAAAGTAAGGATCATCATTAGAGCTCTGTTGCTACTTCCAAGACCATTGAATTAACGCGGCGTGACGTCTTAGGCGTGTAATGCTCATATTTTATTTTGCTGTCTGAATTAGACATTCTGGATGTTTGAAGAAGAGTTAATTTAATATTAAAAACCCGGCCAAATGAAAATTAAATGAAATTAATTCATTGTCCAAAGGATAAACAAGATATTAATAAAAATAAAAATAAAAAAATAAAAATAAAGCCGCAGTCAGGTTTAAAAAATCTGTCCATGTTTCGATGTTTTTTATGACAAATAAAAGTCTATTCTATTATAACCGATCTATCATACCCCGCAATTTACATATTGTATATACTCGTACTAGCCAAAGTGGCCTAACAGTTCGGTACACCATACAAAATATATGGTAACGTGTACTGAAATATTTGTCCACTTTGGCTGCTACATACTATATAACGCTGACTGCAGTTAAGTGCGATTCTTGTGTGTGTAAATGTGACTTTATACGAGTGTAAGATAACCCTCCAACTGGCTGTAAACACGTGGTATCGGCCGGATAATAAAATATCGTTGTTACGCCCTCGTAAAGTTTATCTTCAGGAGTAAGTACGATTTACTTATTTTAGAATGATATTGATTGGGTGTCACGTTATTTGCCAGTGTATAGACGGCAATTTGAGAGCCTTGGGTGTGTAAAATTTATTTATTTGGAAAGCAAACAGAGATGGATGTACATGAAGATTTACAACTACACGTATGTGATTAACTAAAACTAAACATGCATATACTTCCTAACTAGTTCCCACTAAGATACTCATACTCATTTCATTGATAAAATATGAAATTTACATGTCAGTATTTTAGTCAGTGTTTTATAGTAGTTTATAAAACTGATACATAATGAGAGGTCCTAAAACACGAGTGTGGTTTTATGAAACGAGCGTCAGCGAGTTTCATAATAGGATCACACGAGTGTTTTAAGGCCTAATTATGTACAGTTTTATACACTACTTTATCTACATCCATACATTAAATCCTCTTTCATGTGTTGAGGCATCATTGCGTTGAAAATGCAGGAGTTCGAGTTCGTGAGCTCGTTGAAGTCTTTTTGAACACGAGCCTGTATCGTAATGGGCGGAGATGGCCATAACGATACCGTTTTTGATGCTGTTATGGCTATCTCCGCCCCGGACCGGCGCGATATTGTAAAGTTGGTCCTTATCTACACTTTTTGAGCACATAAAAGAGGATTTACTGTATAGGTGTAGATAAAATTAATTAAAGTATGTCAAAGGTTTCGTTAAATACATTTATAATATATATCTTAGCCCAGCAGTGGGGTATATTAGGCTCAACATAATATAATAATATAAAAATTACTGGGCCTAAAATAATGGAATAGCAATTGTTTCTTAAAAACAAACCCCCGTATTCATAAACTTCAATCAAACCTATATTAGTTAACTAGCCTCTAAAGTTCGTTTGTCCTTATCTGTCACTTTGGCACACGTGCTTGTGAGACAGTGACGACAGACATTTTAGTTAGCAGAGTGTTAAGTTTTATGAATAAGGGGGAAAGAGTTCAATGCGGACTAAATCGCGGAAAAATCCTAGTCATGATATAAGTTATGTCGCCATACAATACGTTATCCCATCGACTAGCCATAAACAGTTTGATGCCGTGAACATGATCTCTCAACGGGAGATAAACGGGCCATAAAATAATCCGTAAGGTACGAGTGGGGGTTACCGTCGTAAAGATACAAGGATTATTTTAAGTTTTTCCGAAAGAATACGCTATTTGACTAATAGCCAAATCAGCAACTTTTGTAGGGAAATATGATTTTTGACGTCACATTGTCTATGGTTAAACGGGTCATCCTACCTTTACATGACCAGTTTTCTATTACAAAAAAAAATCTATGATATGTATTGAATTAGTGCACAAAAATAGGATTTCGAAATAGTACCTGAACCTAATAAAAGGAATTTATCCTCCTGAAGCTTGACCTTCAAAAATTTACAAAATAATCACAACCGTAATCAATTCATATATAGTTCAAAATCAATTGTTTTTGATGTAGTACACGGGGCCTTCACGAGGTTATAGTTAAAAATACTTAAATATTAACATATTGCAGTAAAAGGTGAGTAATACAGTAGTAAAACAATTTTTTCATACAAATGGTGAGACATCCAAGGACCACTGAGTTACTCGATTTTTGGATATTAGCTGTGGCTCCTCAATTATCAAAACTATCGGAAGTGATACTGCAATTAAACCTCTTTCGAAATAACAATTCAAAAATATGAAATAAAGGCCAAGAATTCCAAAATCCGCATTTTAAAAAAAGTGTCTGAAAATTATGTACATGAAAAAATAGAATGGCACAAACTGCGTCCTTAAACAGCTTAAATAAGTTGAATTTTGACGATTGTCGTTTTCCAAGTGTTTTCAATCAATCAGATTTCATTTATTTGCCAGTATTTCTAAGTTCTGTTCATTGATAACGTCAATTTTTTTTTAAACGACATCTTACGAAAATACTTTTAAAACATGTACCTACAACATTAGTCAATGATAACGTTAACAAACTCTTTTCTTTATAATTCGATTTTCTTACTTTTTACGGTAGAAGCTTAACGAGCCTTACACAAGAGCTGTACATACATACATATACTCACGCCCGTATACCATTGGGGTAGGTAGAGACCAAAGATCGCCAAATACTACGATCCTTATGTGTGACGTCCTATCGTGTGACGTCACGAACGACAAGGCACACTGTGTACGCTCGCGTCAGCTGTTTGCTAAATACTGTTTACCTATTTAATTTATCCCGAAACACGGTCTTATTGTGTGCGTCAGTGTACAATAACGCAGGAATAGTGTTTGTGGACTGCGATACGCCGGTTTAAGTGCATTTGACACAGATTGGTGTTCTGTATTTATTTACGTGTGTGGGTAGGTGTAAATATTTACACAAAATAAAAACAGCTGTGCGAATCATTGTGTTTATTTCGATTTAACGTACATATTAACCATAATGAGCAAGTGTAATGCATGCGGGAAGTTCCTGGCAGTAAAATTAGCTGCTGGCTGCACTATGTGCACCAGTATTTACCACAAGCCTTGCGTTGCCATGGCCGAGAGTGCAGCTGTTCCTCTGGACTGGGTCTGCCCTGACTGCAGTGCCAAACAACGAAAGACCGACAACAGCTGCACTCCGGTTGGCAAGTCCAGAGGCGCTAATAGCTCGCTTGTTGCGGAGGTGGCCCCGCCCTCCAAGAGCAAGGACTCTGAGGTCTGCGCGTTCCGCCGTGAGCTCAGCGAGTATATGGCAGAGCAGAGGGAGTTTCGCGCAGAGCTCAGAGCCTCGCTCAAATCAATAACGGACCGTATGGATGAGTTCGAGCGAAGACTCGAAGCGGTCGAGAGGAGGGAAGCGGAGGCGCCGGCATCGGGCGATGGGGTTGACGTACTGCGGCAGACGGTGGCGCGACTCCAGCAGGAATTGAGCGAGCGAGACCAGGATGCTCTACTCTCTGACCTCGATATCGGCCATATCCCTGAGGAGAGGGGGGAAAATATGGTGCACACGGTCACTGTCTTGGCTGCTAAGCTGGGCGTCTCGCTGGAGCCGCGCGACGTGGTGTTCGCTGAGCGGGTCGGCCCGGTGGGTCCGGGGGCGAGGGACGGCAGCGCTGCGGGTCGCCCGCGCCGCGTCGTCGTGCGGCTCGCGCGGCGGCAGCTGCGGGACGACCTGCTGCGTGCCGCGCGGGTACGCCGCTCCTTCACCTCCGCAGATGCCGGCCTGCCGGGCGCGCCTGATAGCCGCATCTACGTCAACGAGCGTCTCACGCGCGAGAACCGACTGCTCTTCCACCGAGTCCGAGAGGAGTGTAGGAAGCAGCACTGGAGGTTCGCGTGGACGAAACGTGGCAGAGTGTACGCCCGGCAGGGCGATGGTAAACAAGCGTTCCCGATCCGCTCGGATGCAGACTTTCTACGTGTTTTTGGTCCTGCTGCAGTTTGAGTCTCTCGTTGCTTCAATATCTTTATTATGTAATTACTTTTTTGTTCCTTTTGTTTTCTTGTCAATTCAGCATCGCAATGTAAATGCTTATATTATTATTATGTCATTACGTCTCCCTTATCTATTTATGTCTGTGCTTACTTACGGTCGCGCAATATTTACTTTATTTGTATACATACATATATATGTATTTTCTCTTATAGTGACCCCAGGTAAAACATATCTGTTTATGTCTATTATTTATTTGTATCGGGCAAATGAATCATGCAAGTACAATGGTTAATAAAACATTTAAAATTGGTTTGTACAATGCCGGCTCCCTTGGCTCAGGTCATGATGATTTTGTATCTGCTGTTACAAGGCAAGATGTTGATGTGCTTGCAATAAACGAAACTTGGTTACGAGCTGGCGAAGAAGGTCGGGCGCCTGAGCTTCAAGGGTACAGGTTGCGGCACATCCCCAGGCCGCGGGGTGGGCGAGGTCGCGGGGGCGGTGTAGGATTCTACATTAAACGTAACTTTAGTGCTCGCACCTGGCCACACCCCGTGGACCCCTTGCACAAGTCGGTTGAGCAAATGTGGGTCACTGTGACCCTCAACGGAAAGAAGCTAGTCATCGGAACAGCGTACCGGCCTCCTTGGATGGACGTGGACTTGTTCCTAGACGCGATCTCTGACTCCATTAGCTCTATACCTAAATATGACCATATAATCTTTCTGGGCGATGTAAACATTAATTTATTGAATAGCAATAGCACTAACAGTATTAAATTTAATAACTTTCTATCATGCTTTAGTATGTTCCAGCTAGTCACACAACCGACTCATTTTACAGCCACTAGTCAGACACTAATTGACGTGGTCTGTACTGACCTGCGGGCTAAAAATGTAATTTTAGACCATGTGGGCTCACTTTTTGGACACTGCCTAGTTGTGAGCCATTTTAATATAAAGCATGAGAAACTTAAACCTTATAGCATAAGTTATAGACCCTTAAAAAATATCTGCATTGATAACCTAGATGTGGACTTGCGGGGTGTGAGGTGGGACCTTATTGCTAACTTACCTAATATCAATGATATGGTTAGTGCATTTAGCCGAGTAATAGTTGAACTGTTTAACGTTCACGCACCCATAAAATCCACTGTAATTCAGGCGCGCTCTTATCCATGGATTACTGACACGGTCAAGTTAATGATGAGGCTCCGCGACGACGCCGCGGCGGACTATCACTGTACCCCGTCTGATGTGAAAAGGAAGTATTATAAGGACTTAAAATCTATAGTGAATAAAGCACTGTATCATGAAAAATGTGCCTACTTTAAGCAGAACATTAATAACAAAATTAACGACCCTAAAACTCTGTGGAAAAACTTGAAGTCTAATATCTTACCTAAAAAAAATACTGAATTACCAACAACCTTTAATGACCCTACTGTTATAAATAATCATTTTTTGAGCCTACCCAGCACTTTAGGTACATCACTGTCACTACTCACTTTCTTCGAGTTCCACAGATACAGTGACACGGTATTTCATTTGGAAACGATTAGCACAGATCAAATGTACAAAATATTAAAAAATATAAAATCTAATGCTGAAGGTTATGATGGTATAACCTTAAGTATGATTAAACTAACTCTCCCCTATACTGTAGACATCATAACCAAGATTATAAACACTTCCTTTTTAACATCGACTTTTCCAGACCTGTGGAAAATTGCAATTGTGCATCCGCTGCCGAAAAGTTCAAATCCTTGTGAGCTTAAAGATCTTAGGCCGATCAGTATATTGCCTTGTCTGTCTAAAATAATGGAAAAAGCCGTGTGTCAACAACTTATACATTATCTGGAGAGTAACAATATCTTACCGGACGTGCAGTCAGGTTTTAGAAAGGGTCGTAGCACTGTGACTGCCCTGCTGGATGTCACTGACAACATCCTGTGCGCTCAGGATCAGGGAATGTGCACATTGCTGGTACTGCTTGACTTCTCCAGGGCCTTTGATTGTCTGAATACTGATATACTGCTGTCCAAACTTAGCTACTATGGATTTGACCGTAACACAGTGGGATGGTTTAATAGTTATCTCAGTTACCGCTCCCAGTACGTTAAAATCAATGAAGTTAACGGCGGTATACTGACTTCGGACAGGGCAGGCCTTGCTAGTGGTGTTCCGCAGGGATCCGTGCTTGGCCCGATCCTGTTTATTTTATACACAGCTGATTTGGGATCACACATCACACACAGCAAGTTTCATATATACGCAGATGACATACAGGTTTACATCTCATTCAAGCCCTCTTCAATCAATAGTGCCATAGAGAAACTTAATCTTGACCTCACACAAATAGCTTCCTGGGCTGCCGCAAACTGCTTAGTACTTAATCCTGACAAAACTAAATATCTTGTTTTAGGCAGCAATAAACAGGTAGATAGGTTCATGCCTACAATAGATATTAAGTTAATGGACAAACCTATTGAGCGGGTATATGAAGCACGAAACCTGGGCCTCTTATTAGACTGTGGCTTACGCTATGAGAAACATGTAGCTAATGCAGTCAGTAACTGCTTTTATAAACTTAAAGTGTTATATAGAATTAGGCCCTTTATTAACGAGAGTTTACGAATGGAGTTAGTGGAGTCACTGGTCTTATCTAAGCTTAATTATGTGGATACTGTGTTTGGTCCAAGGCTTCTTGCAAAAACAAAAAAGCTCATCCAAAGAGTCCAAAATGCCTGTGCGCGCTTCTGTTTCACCATTCCGTTGAGGGCTCATGTCACACCTTTTCTGAATAGACATAATATTCTCAAAATGCACCATCGCCGTAAGCTCCACTTGGCCTGCTTGCTCTTCGGAGTAGTTAACTACAAAGCCCCTAAATATCTCTTCGATAAGCTGTCTAGCGCCCGGCTGCGTGGTGGCCGGCAGTGCGGGTTGCAATTGCTAACCCCTCGCCATGCATCTGCCGCTTTTCGTGGTAGTTTCCGATTTGCAGCGACCAAATGTTGGAACTCAATCCCTCCGCCTATTCGATGCCTAAAACATATTCAGTCTTTCAAAATCAATATTAAGAAGTTTATGCTCGAACATCAAAAGAGAGAGGAAAATTGCAGATTGGAAACTAGCTGTCTTTAACAATAAGTTTTCATTATCTTACCACTGGGTTATGCACCATTTGCATGATTGATTGTTTGCTATTCTCTGTCTCGTTTTGTGACTACAACGCAGACATTTCATTTGCTTTTATGTGTTTAGTTTTAATCAGTAATTTTAATATTGTCATATGACGCCAACCTAATAATGCCTCCATTTTTCATTTTACGAAATCGCGTAATCTGTCACTGTTTTAGTGGTTGTCCGCTGGCGCTAGTTGCGACTCGTGACAGACCACAGATGTTTAGTTTGTTTAAGGTCGCGTTCATGTTTGTCTGTTTATATTGTAAATTATGACATTTATTTAATTGTTATGTTGTGTGTGACTTTAGTGTTTTTTGTCTTTCGTGGCTTCTCGTGGTCCCAAAGGAAGACCAGCGCTAGCCAATGGCTAGCACTATGCTGATTTGGGGCCATTTCGTGGCTATTTTCTGTATTTTGGTGTTATGTGATTTTGTACTGTGTCTGTGCCACGAATAAATGTTTTTTCTTTCTTTCTTTCTTTCTTTCTTTCTTATACTTATTTTCCTTCGATCACATCCATACATCTCTTCATACATGCTCGTCAGTACAAGAAATGTAATAAATTCAAATACTTATAACAGATTAATGAAATACATAAATAAATCTCCCAGTAGCTCGATTCCACTCACACCTCAGATTCGGTTGAAACCGCTCAACCAATCTCACTGGAGCGCAAACTCTTAGAGTATTCCAGTGATTAAAACCACATGCCGGAGGTTTTCCCCTGGATTTTCCCCAGGCTACTCTCCAACCGCGCACTCCTATCACTTTATTGGGCCTGGCCTATAAAGCCACAGTCAGGTTCAAAAAAAAAACATAAATAAATGAAAAATATTGCATAATCCCTTAAATGTTCCGATATTGCTCACAATAAAATGATGGGTTTGAGGTATAAAAGGAAACTAGGTTCAGATATTACATATTAGTGTATATTGTACAAAACTAGAACAAGACGTGTTCTACGAAACGGTTTGGTATAGACAACACCACAGACTACTGTGTTTACTACGCTACTACAGACTAGGTACTATACAGGCTGTCCCATGGCTATGCCACATGGAGGGAAAGTACCTTGAATATTGTAGATGGAAAATTTTACTGAAAGAAAACATTATTTGAATTTAAAAAATAATTTAAACTGAATTCACAGATATTTATATAAAATTGTGGTTGAACCGGGAATTGAACCCTTTACACGTGATCAATTGATTAATTTTGTATTAAAAATGTTAAAATTCATGGACTTCCTTTTATTTCTGATACTATGTTATTTAGCAAAAAATAATCCATATGATGAAGCCTTTCGATTGGTATGATAAAGCTACAGGATAATTATTCTTCTTGTGTAACGGGTTCGATTAATATTAACGGTTTAATTATTATTTAAATATCTGTGAATGCAGTTACAATTGTTTTTAAAATTAAAATAATATTTTCTTTCAGTAAAATGTTCCATCTACAATATTCAAGGTACTTTCCCTCCATGTGGCATAGCCGCGGGACGCCCTGTGTATTGCGTTTACAAAGCATCCAACATAAAACCCGCCATTTGTATTAATTCCAGATATTTGTAAATACGAGTAAAAATATTATCTGCTCCAAATATGAATGACCCTTCAATATTGAATCACGTTACATAAGCACACAAGCCGACTTACTTTATCGAAGTATATAATATTGTAAAGGAATATCGACTCAATGTAAACGGTTGTAAGGCGTAAATATCAATAGATCGATAGTTTCAATCCTATTTATGTAATGAAATGTTAGATGAAGTCATCCATCTTCGTCAAAAGATTTAGATGACAGGCATAGTGACTGGGTATCGCTAAAATGCTTTTTTCATTACTTTGACCGCCAGGCAATAAATAATACATTTTTAGTGAAAAGAGGAATACTATCACGTACAGGCATTGCAGTATCAGGGGCATGAAATGTTAACTCTTTTATTAGTATCCAAAATATTATCCAAAAGAAAGAAGACATAAAATATGCCAAATGGTGAATATCCATCTTCATCGCGCCATATGAAATGAAATGAAATATTTTTATTCCAGACAAATGTCCATAAATTAATAAATTTTAAATTGAAAATTGCATAAATTAAATTCAAATAGATTAAATAACAACTGGTATCGTAGATGTGGGTGTTAAGACCGCAAAGCTGAAGTGGGACTGGGCTGGGCACGTCTGTCGAATGCACTCGGAGCGATGGGCCAAAGTAGCCACTGAATGGATCCCAGAAGATGGCTCCCGAAGCAGAGGCAGACCGAAAAGAAGATGGCGGGACGACCTTGATACATTTTGTACGGATTGGCGGGAACTGGCACACGACCGAGACGAGTGGCGAAAAAGAGGGGAGGCCTTTGCCCAGCAGTGGGACACTATATAGGCTATTAAAAAAAAAAAAACGAGTACAACAATAAAATATTAAAACTAAGCATAAGTCCATGTCTAATATCGCATATGGCGATTATGGCGCCATCGTTTTACGGTGGCTGTTCCGAAAACTCGCACAAAGCGTTTTGCTTCCACCTTTATTGTGAGAACCGCCAAGCTGTGGAACTCCTTGCCGGAATCCTTGTTTCCCGTAAACTACAACCTTTTGGTCTTCAAAGCGAGAGTGAATCGGTTTTTACTAGGTAAGCGCGTTCCATCCTAGACCACAATATTGCTTACCATCAGGTGATTTGTGGTCAAGCGCAAACCTATTTAGAATAAAAAAAAATCCCATTAAAATATCTAGAGTTCTTACCGAAATCCGAACCCAGTCATCTACCTTCATAGGTATGCAGAGTAGCACCCTACCTACCAATTATAGGTTTAAGTGGTAGTCAAAACCATAATTTATATATATATATATTTTTATACAACGCCGGTGGCAATCAAGCGTACGGTCCACCTGATGATAAGCGGCCACCGCATGCTATAGACGCCCGCAACTCTAAAGGAGTCACGTGCGCGTTGCGGACCCTTTATAAGATTTGAGGATGCACTGTGTTGACAGCAGAAGGAACACATTTAGGTCCTTCGCTCTCAACACAGTGCATCCTCGGGAGTTCTGGCAACCATGCTCACCTCCAGGAAGACAACACTACATACTTGTATAGTAAATAATGTTATTATGGCTGTGGTTTTCTGCAAGGCGGAGGTGCTTCCCCAGTTGGGCTGCTCCAAATTCGAGCAAGATGACATTTATTTGCTGTGCCCTACCTCTCTAAACCTACAGAGCCCGAAAAAAATATTTACAGTGATTTAACTTATTTTTTGTCAATGTTTCGCTTTGATAATGAACAAAAATTTTAACATTTAATTAGTCTGTTTTACAACAATAGATGAAGGAATAGGGATGTTGACACTAAGTAAGAAACTCAACTACTTCAAATTTTCTCGAAAAAGGATCAAATTCTCAACCAAATAGCGAAAAAAGTAACTCAAAAAAATAAATAATTACATAATTACAAGTCATCAAAGTTTTAAGTGGGGGCATGTTCTGTCCCTTTTTCGCAAAACGCACCTCTGTATGGAACGATCTTCATTTACTATGGCGCTTTAAGTCAGTGACGTCACTACAAATTAGTGCTTTCTCACTCTTATTAACAACATTCTAACGGTTGTAGCTTCGTTATTTTTTGAGATATTTTAATGGGATTTTCACCATTTGGCATAGTTTTATGTCTTCTTTCTTTTGGATATAATTTAGATACCAATAAATTTTGAGTCAACATCCCTATTACTTTGAGCCGAATAACTGGGAATCGAAAAATCGGCGTTAAATGAGGTTTTTATTGGAGGAACAAATGGACCTGCCAATAGGCGATCTTGTTCAAGTACAGTTAGGGGGTATAAAAGTGGTCTTCAAAAATGTTAGACCGCTGTGTTGTCCGACTGTACAACAGTAAAAGTTCACCCGGAGCCAGCCCGGTTTCGTACTCATCCCAACGAGATGGGAAAGAGTAATTTTTAATTTTCTCGTCTAAATTACGAATATTACGAAAACGTTGTCCGAGTTCCAGCGTTGCAAAATGAAGTATCCGTGGAACAGGTATTAAATACGTAATAGTGAATATACTTACTAGTATGTTTGTTTGAATAAATGAATAATTCGTTATTTACACGAATTCACATTACTTTGTACCTATCAGATACTATACATATAGTATTGTAAGGACGGTTACACTCTTCGAAGAAAAAAATATTGAACTAAAAGATAACAGTTACTATTTCCCATCTCGGTACTGCTGATTCTTCGTCGACATGTCGTTAGCGCGTTCTATCTCGATGCCAGCGCCATCTCTTGGCGCACTGTGTTGCTACAGTATGTTTATTCTAAGAAATAATTTATTCAAAAAATATAATAATTGGAACACTCTGGGAGTCTAAACAGATATGAAAACGTGGCCACTCGATATGATAAGTAATCAGAACATATCGCATTGGGTTGACCCTATAAATATAGAGAATAGGGATGATGACTCGTGTTACAATTTATAACATAGTGTGGCTATAACATAGCGTGGCTATAACATAGCGTGGCTATAACATAGTGTGGCTATAACATAACGTGGCTATAACATAGTGTGGCTATAACATAGCGTGGCTATAACATAGTGTGGCTATAACATAGCGTGGCTATAACATAGTGTGGCTATAACATAGCGTGGCTATAACATAGTGTGGCTATAACATAGTGTGGCTATAACATAGCGTGACTATAAGATAGTGTGGCTATAACATAGCGTGGCTATAACATAGTGTGGCTATAACATAGCGTGGCTATAACATAGAGTGACTATAACATAGTGTGGCTATAACATAGCGTGGCTATAACATAGTGTGACTATAACATAATGTGGCTATAACATAGCGTGGCTATATCGATAGAAAACCATCAAATTGTGTGTTGTTGTTTGTATGTAGTGTTGTGTTCCTGGAGGTGAGCAAGGTTGCCAGAGCTCCCGAGAATGCACTGTGTTGAGAGCGAGTGATCTAAATGTGTTCCTTCTGCTGTCAACACAGTGCATCTATAGGCTGCGGTGGCCGCTTACCTTCAGGTGGATCGTACGCTTGTTTGCCACCGGCGTTGTATAAAAAAATATCACAGTACATGGTAAATAAGACAAATTAATTAAAATCATAAAAGATATGGGACTATAAAGATACGCAATAACGCTGTTATTTGTTTATTGGCCAAATGTAAATTGAAAGTTATCAATAGAATTCTCATGTTTCAGTAACAACAAAATTGTATGGCAACCATGCACACAATATCAAAGCTAATCTTTAAAGTGTCACATATTTTTATAATTTTGTTTTTTTTTAAATTTCTTTATTAATAATACAATGGTTACTTACGTATGTAGTGTGCATTTGGATCCTAGAAAGTAAAAACATAACACAGACAGTTTAGTGAGCTAATGCGCACATTTTAAACTTTTTTGCACAGCCATCCAGGCCTTGAACATTTCTTTTTTCTAAACAAGTAGTAATTTACTCTCTAGGTATAACAAGGAATCTCTTTTTTTTGCTTAGAAACAGGTCACATTTATATCATGCATTTAGAACCTTAAAGTGCCACATATTTTTATGATTTTGATTAATTTGTCTAATATACTATTTATTGTGATAATTTGACGGTTTTCTATTTATATATTCACACAGTCGTATAAATTTTAACAAGTGTCAAATACCTAATTTACACTCTCTTTCCATTATAGATTTAGATTTAGATAATTTATTTCATGATAAGGAATTACATTATTGCACACATGTCAAAATTACAAGAATTGTGTTCACGATCGTCATAACAGGAAAAATGAAAATAACATAATAATCATATAAAGTATTGTATACTTATAACTTTTAGCTTAGAGTAATAGGTTCCAAAGTAGAGTAGCTATTACTTAGTAGTTCGTACCGTTTTCCCCATCCCTATCGTAACGGTATCATCGCATACGATCCCCAAATGACGCCAAAAATATTAACATCTAATTTCGGTCCCGTGATATTTCATTCGCATCGACACACGTGCGGTACCGAGTCGGCAATTAGGCCGAGTCGGCGCGGATTGCGCACCGCAAGTATCAATTAACGGTGATTACTTGAATATAAAACGGTTAATGGGTGGAAATTTGGAGTTAAAAATTTTGTTTGTGTTAATTTATGGGAGTATTTTTAATTATATTTAAAAGTAGACGCCGATTGCATGTTTTTTTTTTCTTCGTGTACATTTTGTAAGTCGTTGTAATTTCACAATTTTGTCATTATTGTTGAACTAGCGACCCGCCCCGGCTTCGCACGGGTGCACTATTTAATGGATGATATTATACATATAAACCTTCCTCTTCAATCACTCTATCTATTAAAAAAAACCGCATCAAATTCCGTTGCGTAGTTTTAAAGATTTAAGCATACATAGGGATATAGGGACAGAGAAAGCGACTTTGTTTTATACTATGTAGTGATTATTATTAATACTAGTCATCATCCTACTATCGTTATCCCAGTACAGTTGCATCCTGAAGGATGCCCGGGGTCCGCTACCTAATCGCAAGATTTGACGTAGGCACTAGTTATTACAGAATTTAGATATTATATATTTATGCAACCAACTTAAAAAGGCGCAAACCAGCCTGCTTAAAGTATTTATAGCCTAAATTTTCGTATGTAAGTGATTGTATTATTGTACTTACATTGTATTAGTTGCTTATGACAAATAAAGAAATATTACAAAACAAAAAACAGAAGCGACTGCCATCTGACTTTCCAATCCTAAGAGGAAACTAGACCCTAATAGGATTTAGGCTTGTCAAGTGAGTGGGCAACTTGCCTGTTAGAAGTCCTCAAGCTGCCCGAAGGTCTTTAACTTTGGCTTAACGAGTGCTATCATAGACAGCAGCCGGGATCAACGACTGAAGGTACCTTCCAAAGCACTAGAGCGCTCAGTTATTAATCGTTCAAAACGCCTATCCAAGATTTGACCCTGGCCGATGTTGCTGATTATTTGACATTGATTATTAGTATTGTATAAAATCATAATTCATACAAAAATCTTTAAAAAATATTTTATATTTTTAAATAATTTATAATATCTTGGATGTTTTAAACTGCGTGGCATAAACATTTAATTCTATGAAAATCCAACGTTTAAATCAAATACCTGCCATTAATTATATAAAGAATAACATCTTACGAAATTAACTGTAATAATAGAACCAGATTACATTTCAATCAGAAATCACTCGAATCGTTACAAACCAGGACACGGATCGTTTAATTAAATTCGTCATTAGATTTCCCGAATCTGTTTAAAGTTGGCTTTCGTCTTTTCGTCTCCGTAAAACTGGTTGAAGCTTTACAGTAAATGTCATAAATTCCCCGATTAAAAAGGGGATCCCTTTTAATCCCCTTAAGGAATCATTTTTGCGATAAAAACTATCCTAGATAATGACTATTAACTACTTAAGAATTTTTTTTAATTTTTTTATCATAAAATTTGTTTATTAATAGAGACTTGTAAAAATAAAAATTATTACAGAATAAAATAAACAACTAACTTAATCAATAATTATATAAAACAAAAACTAAAAGTCGAATTCTAAAATAGGCCCCTGTGGCATGGTACCAAGGATGCTGGCAGCATTTCCTCGCTGAATCGCAATGCTTATGCGTTGAGCGAGGAAGCTGCCAGCTCTCCTGTCCCCGGTAACATCGATCAACCGTTTTGCTAAAAAGCGATATAAAAGAAAGAATATAATATAATATATATAATTATGTTTCTTAAGAAATATAATTAATGCTTTAACATGAGACTGCCGATCCCATTGTGGGGCGATGTTTTAGTTATAAATGTAATTTGTAATTATTGAAATAAAATAACAATAATTATAGGTTTGAGGACCTCTTTAGCCTAGTTGGTAGTGACCGTGTCTACGAAGCGTCCCGGGTTCGAATCCTGGTCCGGGTATTTATTTGTGTGATGAACACAAATATTTGTTCTTGAGCCTTGGATGTTCTCTATCTATTTAAGTATATATCACTACATAGTATAAAACAAAGTCACTTTCTCTGTCCCTATATCCCTAAATCCCTATGTATGCTTAAATCTTTAAAACTACGCAACGGATTTTGATGCGGTTTTTTTTAATAGATAGAGTGATTGAAGAGTAAGGTTTATATGTATAATAACATCCATTAAATAGTGCACCCGTGCGAAGCCGGGGCGGGTCGCTAGTTTATCTATAAAAATCGCTTAGTATCCATGGTATGTACAAGCTTTGCTTAGTTTGGGACTAGGTCGAATTGTGGAAAATTGTACACAATTTTTTTTTAGACCTGACTGTGGCTTTATAGGCCGGGCCCAATAAAGAGATAGGAGTGCGCGGTTGGAGAGTAGCCTGGGGAAAATCCAGGGGAAAAACTCCGACACGACCACGCGGGTGGTTTGGAACACTGGAATACTCTAAAAGTTTGAGTTATTTATTTTAATGTAATTAAAAGAACATTTATTTATATATATTTTATGTTTGTATCGTCACGAATAAATGTTTTTCTTTCTTTCTTTCTTCTTTCTTTCTTTTTAATATATTTTATGTTTGTATTTAACAAACATAAAATGAACCACGATATTATCCCACGTGCATAAGACGGGAATCGGGCTATACCACTAGGCTACTCGGGCCACTCCGTCATCACCGCGTGCCTTAACCGTAAATCTAGAAGTCTATGTTTATTATTATTTCGAGTAATTAATGACGATTGTGACGACGAACCCCGTGTGGTTGCCGGGTAAGAATTGCGCCACCCCATCTCTTCCCGTGGGTTTCGTAGGAGGTGAATAAGGGAAAATCGGAGGGTGGGCAGCAGCATCCTTCGATCATTACCACCATCAAACTGCGGTCGCCAACCCGCTTGCCAAGCGTGGCGACTATGGCAAATCCCCCCCCAAATTGGGGGAGGCCTATGTTTAGCAGTGGACGTCTTTCGGCTGAAATGATGATGATGATGATGAATGACGATTATTTCAAAGAGATACAGAAATACTCTGATACCTAATTATTATCATTATTTTATATTTAGAAACATTGCTTGTTAATTTATACCTACATATTATTTATTATTGACGATCATGATAGAAATTCTTGTAATTTTGACATACACTCAAATTTATATTGTAATTTTTATCTTGAAATAAATGAATCTGAATCTATTTGTAACTTCTCCTTTGCGTTTGTGTTTTTCTACTCAGAAATACACTTAAGAGCAAATATAACGAGTCAGTTTATAAGGAAATTTGATAAAAGTATCCACTCTATTTCCTCTTAATCATAGATGCGAAAGGAATTCATTAAAGAACGGGAACGCATTGAAATCTTCCCCAGAAAACTTCGGCAATATATGATAAAGTAAACAAGTTTTCCAACAATCCAGCATCCAACGTGTAAAACGTAAAGCATACACCGTGTAAATACAGTAAAGTATACAGGTTAAGAGTGTACGGCGTGTAAACACCCGCGTGTTTGTGCGCGTGCTTGTAATTCCATTGAGCGGATCAGGGCGCACTCCAAATATCTACCAGTAGTTTATAGTTAACTGAGGTTTGCTGCGTACCTATTTATTATAGTTATTTGAAGGCACGAGTTGCATTAGACATCCGAATGACTATATTGACTATCTTGACGACTTTTTTCTATTAAAAATGAGATTGCTCTATCTCTTGGCTAGCATCTAGCCCGGGAGCAAAGATTAGCCCGACGTTGAAGCGAGCTCTCCCAGAAGATGCGTATTCACTCGAGCCGTGTGTAAAAAGGTCTAGGTTGTATGAACTCGGACATACAACCGCCGGCAAGTAATTCTAAACCTTAGAAGTGCGCATTATAAATGATGAAAAGGGCTTGTTTCGAATAAGAGGAATGTCGACAGGTAAGGATGGTAGCTAGCCGTGCGTCTGCATGTCCGATGGAAGAAGGGAGAAGGCGGTATGAGCTCATGAAGCTCCTGAGCACTCACCGAAGTACAGTTTGTAGAAGACGCATTGACTTTGAGCTAGTTGGCAGTAATCCTATAAGGCAAATCGTCTCGGGTTCAAATCCCAGTAAGGTTACCGGGACCTGACCTCATTTATTTGTGTGATGAGCACGAATATTTTCCTGGGTCTTGGATGTTTTCTATGTTTGAGTATTTACATATATATATTAAATATACCATCGTCTAGTACACATAACACAAGATTATCCCGTAATTCTATTGATAGGTATATACATTATTATTTCGGTCCTTCTCCAGATTTGTGTCTGCGTCTAAACTCCGTCAAACTATAGAAATATTCGTTAAAATGTACGGAGTTTAGATTGAGGCATTAGTTTCCCATGAAATGACAGCAGTTCCAGTTTAGTTTTGCTGGCAAACAATCACTACTCAAATTAAATAAATAAATAAATATTTGTAGACAATCTTACACAAATCAACCTAGTCCCAAACTAAGCAAAGCTTGTACTATGGGTACCAATTGACGATATACGTACTTATATAGATAAATAGATACTTAAATACATAGAAAACATCCAAGACTCAGGAACAAATATTCGTGTTCATCACACAAATAAATGCCCTGGCCGGGATTCGAACCCGGGACCCCCAGCTTCCAAGGCAGGGTCACTACCAACTAGGCTAAAGCGGTCGGTAGGTTTGTCTGATGAGCACGAATATTTTCCTGGGTCTTGGATGTTTTCTATGTTTGAGTATTTACATATATATATTGAATATACCATCGTCTAGTACACAACACAAGATTATCCCATAATTCTATTTATAGGTGAAGAAAATTGGTCGTAGCTTACACAACATCCCCGCAAGGAGGCAGGATATTAGACTATATCTAGAGGTAGATCATTGACTTGATTTACATTTATAGGTATATACATTATTATTTCGGTCCTTCTTCAGATTTGTGTGTGCGTCTAAACTCCGTCAAACTATAGAAATATTCGTTAATTTGTACGGAGTTTAGATTGGAAATTAGTTTCCCATGAAATGACAGCAGTTACCCGGTTTAGTTTTGCTGGCAAACAATCACTACTCAAATTAATCACGAAACATTCTAAAGTCGGATAAAATCAGTTATTCAAGTTCCGGCATTTTGCTTGAAATAACTAAATATTGGTATCCATTCAGTTAACATGGATTCCTTAAGAGTTTCATTATTACTTATCTACTTTGTAAGAAACAGACAAAGTCTGTTATACAAATATAATAACAAAGTCTGTTATAATAATAGATAACATGAAAACTTAGTTGCTCAACGAATGTAAATGAAGTAGAATCTGGAAACTTATTTTCAAGCTGCCGGCTAAACTTCATACGCTTGGTCAGAATAATTTGAAATATTTGGCCCGAACGCAAAAGCAGACTGCTATTTCTTTTGGATTTATCGATTTAATAAGAGCTTTAGTTTCCGTACCAAAGTTTACTATAACAACTGGGTCATTGTCAGATTTAGGTTCGCGTCTTTTCTGTGGACATATCAAAACTTAAGGGCCAAAAAGCTTAATTTTGGATTGATCTAGTAACCCGCATAAACGGTGTCTCCATAACTATAAATCCATGTAATAAAAACAACTAACTATTGACCACCGGGTGGACAACTTTTGTTTCTACAATTGACAATGACCCAGCTCCTAGAGTATTCCAGTTTACCAAACCACACGCGTGGTCGTGCCGGAGGTTTTCCCCTGGATTTTCTCCAGGCTACTCTCCAACCGCACACTCCTATCGCTTTATTGGGCCCGGCCTGTAAATCCACAGTCAGGTTCAAAAAAAAAGAATAAAAATGACCCAACTAGTATTTTTAAACCTAGTTTACAGGTGACCGTTTTGGGTAAAACTATTTTTAATGAGAGCGTGACGTTACTGACATTGATTCAATGTGAGGTTTACGGCTATTGCACCTATGTCTCCATTTTAATAATTTACTGACATAATAAAACACCCCATGACCCCCAATTGACTTAGGATAATTTATATTGTATTGTTATATTATGAAATAAATAAATCTAAATCTAATCTAAATCTAAATCATGACAATGTGACACCCCAGGAGTTGCAAGCGTCCATAGGCTATGGTGACCGCTTACCATCAGGCGGGCCGTACGCTTGTTTGCCACCGACGTGGTATAAAAATAATAATAATATCCACGCGGCTCTCACAATTTATTCTTCATTATCATTTCATATATCATAAGTGCTCACCAGAATTCAAATAAAACGCCATTATGGCGATACTCGTGCCCAAAATAACGCAATTTTATACATAATTACCTTTTATGAATACGTTATCCATAAAATTCTCCTTTCGGGAACGGCATCCCTACCTGCCATCCTGTAAAAGTATACTAGGAAATATTCTAATCTAGGTTTTGACCGTGACTTCGTTCGTGTAAACTTCCACTCCCTATTTCATCTCTTCAAGGTATGATTTTCGGGATAAAAAGTATCCTATATACTAATCCAGGCTAAAAACTTATTGTATACCAAGTTTCATCAAGATCTGTTCAGCCGTTTTTGCATTATTGAGAAACAAACATCTAAACTTTCGTATTTATAATATTAGTAGGATAAGCAATTAATAACATAGAACTAATAAAAATAAATTAAATTGAATTAAATTAAAACGTATCTAGCCTGACCTAGGTAAGGCTACGTTAGGTCCCCCAAGTCTGATCCCTGCGGAACGGTGCCCATAAGGCTGGCTGCATTCCCCCGTTGAATGGCGATGCCTATTTTTGTCCGAGGAATGAGCCAGGATAGTAGGATTGAATGCAAAAGAAATTGTCTTTTACTATGTTACGCTTAGTCATAAAGTGTTTTTTAGAACTTAGACCTCGAAACCTTTTTGTGGCGATTCCATGTTCTTTTAATTACATGGAATCGCCACAAAAAGGTTTCGCCTCAGCGTAATGCCAACTCA
The DNA here is from genome assembly GCA_963556455.1 of Epiblema foenella. Taxonomy (NCBI): domain Eukaryota; kingdom Metazoa; phylum Arthropoda; class Insecta; order Lepidoptera; family Tortricidae; genus Epiblema; species Epiblema foenella. The sequence continues at coordinate 1,115,120 of OY747110.1, forward strand.
GGGAGCTGGCGCTGTCTTCCGGCGAAACCTAGGTTGCTAATGACGGTATTAATTGTTATTAGTTATAAATAATAAGACTTCTAGTATAAATATGTTTTGAATGGATCGGCGCTTGTTCGCTAACTTCCTCTAGTCATATTGTATTAAACATAGACACTAAAGTCATCCTTTATTTTTGGGGATAGTTTATGACACATGACTTTCTAAGAGTATTACAGACTCAATCCATCAAACTTTTTTACCGTACGTACCGTAAGTATCGCTGCTAACGTAAACTATATTTTATACAAACGTCTTAAGGGTGGCGATTGCACCTATAGCTCAGTTTGCTAGAGCGACTGGCCGCGAGTGCCGGGAGGTCGCAGGTTCGAATCCTGCTCGGTGCCTAAATTGTTCAATTTTTCCTTTATTTTAAATCCCATCAAAAACAATACTTGTCAAAAAAACCAAGTCTCGCAACTCAGTTGTTCTACGGTAAAAAGTTGTGAGATCCATGTAATACCAAGTCAGTTATTAATTTATTCAGTCCCTACTTAAGCGACTTTCTGTCCTAATACGTCCAGTCCCTAAGACCACGATCGTGGTCCATAACAATTGAAAATCAATTGTGTCTGGAATCTCCGTACTCGAAGCATTAAGTTGTTACGTAATAATTAACAGCATCTTATAGTGACGCATATCAATATTAAAAATCTTTATTGTTTTATATAAATATATTGAGACTCGGCCATCGCATGAAAACAACGTGTAATTTAAATTATTTAGTGCTTCGTCTTCTACTCCTTTCTCCCGCCATGCGGCCATTGATAATAAGTTTTTCCAGCCAGTCTATCGAATGCGTATCAAGTACTCTAATCGCATTAGCCCCGAGGCGGGCTTCCCATATAATCTAATTCTAACCTGTCACCTTTCAAACCTATGTAGATAAAACTACACAAACGACCTGTTTTCGTCCGGCTGCCTAGGACGCAAACAACTGGTGGGCGCAATCATCGATACCATAACGTTTAAATTACTTAATGATGCGTTTTCCTAACCTAACCTAACAATAGTGCCGAATGGAGGAAAAGAGGGGAGGCCTTTGCCCAGCAGTGGGACACTTCAATTCAATTCAATCATTTATTTATAAAATTTTACATTTTATACGTCAAATAAATATATATGATTACATTTAGTGTTACATTCATTAGGTACATTATCATAATACAGCAGGCGAATCACGTAACTGTATGTACTAACGGTAGATAGATTTTACTATCAATTTTGAAGTATAAATGGTATTAAAATTTGACACTAAAATCTATCTAACGGTAGTAAAAAAGTTACGTGATTACCCCGCAGGTTAAAGGTTATAGTGCAAGGCTGGGCAAGCGAACCGATTTCATTTACCGACTTAAATAGGCTATTAAAAAAAAGGTAATTTGTGACTTATGACATTAAACGCTTTGGATAAATCACATGACGGCTATCTTGTATCTTCCGTCAAGTCCAGTCATGAAATCAGTGATTTTATTAGCCGCCATGGTAGACTTCTTTTGTCTAAACGCATATCGATTATCGGCAAGTTCATTTACATATACTTTGCCTGAAGCCGATAGGAATTCTCATCAAACTTTCGTTCGTGAGACACCGCCTTCTTATAAACTGTCGGGACTTCGTCGATCATAAAGTCATTTACAAACAAGCCTCGCTGATACAATAATAATGACCAGTGGATATAGGCCAGTCAGGCGGCGCGTCAGTTTATGGATATATAACTGAGTAAATATCAAAAATGCTACGGAACCTCGAAATTATCGGACTGTTTTCGGTTTCTCGCTCATATAAAAAACCGAAACTATATAATATGTTACCAATCCACATCAAAACAGTCGACAACCCTAACACTTTTACTAAGAAGTTAAAAAACTGGCTAATCGGTCATGCGTTCTACAAATTAAATGACTTTTATAACGCTAATTAATTAAATAAATTATATTTGACATGTATAAATTAATTAATAATGGCTATTCTCTGACATTTATAATAATTAACAACAATTTGTTCACATTGTATCTAATAATGATTGTACTAAGATAATGTTACTTTATATATATTGTGCAAAATTGTAATGTGACATGTAATATTTAACAATATTAAGAATAAAGCGTATGAGTATGAGTATGAGTATATTATTCTATACGATGTATCCGAGCGTTAAAATTACTTAAGTTAAATATCATGAAATTCTGCTTATTGACCGAATTATTAAGTTTTTGTGCTCATTAGACGCAAATTTGTATGTTCTTTAACTTGCTAGAAAGTAGCTTTAGGCTAGGATGCATCGTCCTAATAATATTATAAACGTGAAAGTTTGTGCGGATGGATGTACGTTCCGCTTAATCTCAAAAACTACCTAACGGATCTCTATGATACTTTCCAGTATTGTAGCTTAGACATCAGAATAGGACATAGGCTACCTTTTATCCGCGGGTAACACCGCAGGGCGCTACTAGTATAGAATATATGAGCGAGAAACCGAAAACAGTCCGAAAATTTCGAAGTTTTGTAGCTGCCAAAAGTTGTCCCGAGATATCTCGTGCTACCATTTTAGATATTTATTCAATTGCATCCATATACACAATATAAAAAATAAAATCTTATACATCACCTTTTGCAACATAGAGATATTCTACGGACTGGCCTAATACTAACTGATTAGTTATTTGAATATGGGATTCAGATTCAGATTCATTTATTCACAATATAAGATTACAATATAAATTACATGTCAATTTACAAGAATCTCTATTGTGATCGTCAATAACATTAAATAAATTATTTATTTATTTATTATAAACACATACAAGTTTATAGTTCATAACCAAAACACTTACAAGCTACAACAAATTAAAAATTCATTAATAATTAATTATAACCGCAGGTCATCATTATGTAGAATAAAATAAAAATAAAACTTAAGTAAAAATTAAGTTTATTACTGTTGGAGTTAGTTATTGCATAGTTCTAGTTGACATAGTGATTATATTTATTTTATTTATTTATTTAATCTTTATTGCACAAAAGTAAAACTTATCGTACAAAAGGAGGACTTAATACCATAAGCATTCTTTACCAGTCAACCTTAGGGCAAAGCAGACAATTGTGTTATACATATAGGTTGGTCTCTTCGCAGTAGTTCGAAGACGTTTTCGTGAAACTAGTACCTACGCGAAAACTTGGGAATAGGACCATCTACCCGGTCTACTTTAAGATGATATTTTCAATCAATTTTATGGACATATGGAAGAAATACTACAATACGAGAAAATGAAGAGTTGATGATGGAAGTCTCTTAACTCTTAAGGCAAGTCCCATTCAGATATCTGACGAAAATGCTAAAGTTTGAGCTTCCAGTGTAAAACAGTAAATGTAGAACACTAAACAAAAATTACTGTAGATTGAAAAAGAAACAACCAAATAAATAAGACTGGCTTTCATTTTTCTACTACGTTTATATACAGGTGAGGAGGATGTGTTTGTGTGTGTTGGAATGTAAGTCGCGTGTCTGTGCATGAGTGCGTGTTGCTGTTTTAGTGTTATCTCAATTATATACGTATGATCGCTACAAAGTAACCGGAAAGATTTTTCATAAGTGATCCAGTGTTCCAAAAATAAATGAAAATGTACTAAATATTTACGAAATTACGCGCAGCGTTTCCGTAGAGCGGGATGGTTAATTACAAACTCACGTGTGTTAGAGGGGGTCATTTGCACTGGAATGGTCTTGCCTTAAATATTTTAGGTTTCAAGTTATAATCTCGAAAACTAGTTCTCATTGCATCACACCCTTTTGTCTGAAATATTTCTGTATTCCTTACTTATTGCTGAAATTAAATCGTTTTGTAAGATAAAAGCGTAATAAATCAATTTTCTACGTGCCGAGATTACCGGAAAAAGCTAGCGCGTTCTCTGAATGTGTAAGTGAAGTGATGAGAAAACTGGACAGCCATTTTGAGACAAATCTTACCAATGTAATCCCATGTACGTTACTTCGTTCCCATTTGCGTTATTTCTGTACAGAATCCTTTTTGCGAGTTAAAGAAATAGCTTAGCGCGTATATAAATCCATACATACTAATACTGACGACCGGTTTAGCCTAGTGGGTAGTGCACCTGCCTGTGAAGCTGACGGTCTTGAGTTCGAATCCCGGTCAGGGCAAATATTTGTGTGATGAGCATGAATATTTGTTTCTGAGTCTTGGATTTTTCTATGTATTTAAGGATTTATATTTATTAAATATATCGTCGTCTAGTACCCATAACACAAGCCTTCTTGAGCTTACTGTGGGGCTAGTTCGATTTGTGTAAGATTGTCCTTTAATATTTATTATTTTATTATTTACTTACTTACTTACTAATATCATACAATACGACAGTGTGTGTCTGTCTGTCCTCTTCACGCTTAATCCGCTGAACCGATTGTGATGAAATTTGGTATGGAGATAGTTTGAGTCCCGGGGAAGGATATAGGATACATTTTATCACGGAAATTATCCCTTAAGGGGTGGAAGTTTTTATGGCAGAGCGAAAAGGGTTGTAGTGTGTTGTGGGCGATGGGCTAGCAACCTATCACTGCAATATCACGTTTTCTAAATGTGGCACTGGAATTTAATTACGCCTTCTTCCATCGGACATCCAGAAGTACGGCTGGATACCATCCTTACTTGGTCGAAATCCCTCTTATTCGACCCAACCGCTTTGCATCATCTTTTATAATGCGCACTTCTAAGGTTTGGAATTCTCTGCCGGCGTTTGTGTTTCCGAGCTCATATAACCTAGACCTTTTTAAGGCACGAGTGAATAGGCACCTTCTGGGTGAGCTCGCTTCATCGTCGGCCTCAACTTTGCCCCCTGGCTAGATGTTGGCCAAGAGCGATCCCATTTTTAATAAAAAAAAAAACGTGCTCTGCTTACCCCTTTTGGTAATACAGGCGTGAGTTTATGTATGAATGTTTATCCTTCAACTAATGTCTCGCTACTGCGGCAACCTCAAACAATAACTTATGTATATATGCACGTATAGTTTTCAAAATATTAAATTATTGCTCAGAGTAGCAAATTGAATAAAATACAATTCTCAAACAAACATAAATATCAATGAACGGGCCACGATATTTGCCCAGGGACATACTTGTTGAATGTAAATCACAATCCGGATAGTAGAAAATGTGCTTTGTACCAACGGGATAAAGCCTTTTGTCAATTAAACGCGTGGCGCAGTATCGGGAATTTGTTTAATTCTGCGAAAGTAATTGATCACATTGTTTTTTGATTCGTTCTGTACCTTTGGGGGTTGGTTATACAGAGGGGCTACCGCGAACTGAAATTCAACGAAGTTCGAATATCTCCCTCTCTGCCGCACGAATTAGCAAGTGCGACAGAGAGAGAGATAGGGAACTTGAATGGTTTAGGTATAGCGCTCTATTCAAAGCGTATTGCCAATCGTTTTACTCTAGCGGCCTGTGGTTTCGATATACGAAACGAGCTTATAGCGCCCTTCGCGTGCAATACAATAACGCTTTCAGAATGCTGTTGAGACTACCAAGATGGTGTAGCGCCTCTGGAATGTTCGCGGACGCCCACACGGACGGATTTCACGCGATCATGAGGAAAAAAATTGCATCGTTGATGGACCGTGTCAGAAATAGTCAAAACAGCATTTTGAAAGTGTTAGCGGGTAGGTACAACTGTCCTATTCTTTGTCACTGGGTGGCACAGATTAGGACACTTGTGAATTATATTAAATAGCCATGATCGTAAATTATATTAATGTTATTCCTTTTAATTTTATTGAATTTATCTATTATGTAACCCCACTAACATAGACCAAGATATAAGTACAATAATGTTACTAACCATATATGGATTTTATCTGAAATAAAATTATTTGAATTTGAATTTGAATTTGAATTTGAATAAAATTGTATAACGTTTTTCTGCACAATTATATTCGGTATAGAGACAAAATGGAGTTAGGTACATAGTTTTGTGTTGAGAATGTGGAAAATTTCTTATTACATTAGAATTACGATTTGAAACGGGATATTTACCATGCATATTTGTATTTTTGAGTTCCCGATATTTCGGCGCTGTTGAAAGCGCCATTATCAAGGATTAACTGACGTGTTGGAGTTTTAGTTGTGGTCTACCCACACACCATAGCGATCTACCCTCTTCCTGGTTCGCTTTTTTCGCAGTGTCACCGTCACTACCACCGTCCGCCTTGTCACTTGAAACTCGATTACGGTCACGACACACTACACTCACAGTATCAATACGCGAGTTCTTTCCGGTAACAGTCTCTTTTCGATTTGTGAACACTTTGATTTCTTATTACATATTGAGGATATTCCGAATTGTCTAAGCCAGCGCGAGCGGTCGGCAAAGGCGGTAAGCGAGTCCTTTACTTGCAGCCCCCAAACCTCCTTATTGACAACCGACAATCCAGTACCTTTTATCTAATAGAGTAACAAATTATGAACACGTGCCCGCGACAATTTTAGTAGCTACTATGTGGCTCTTGGCTGCTAAAAGGTTGCAGGCCCCTCTAAGCAATAAAGGGCAAGGCGCTTTGAGTTTAATGGAGTATGATGTATTTAACTTTCTATGTATGAATAGAACCACTTTCGCATATGGCTGGGATAGGCGTCATACTCGTGAACGGGTGCTGTGTGTGGGTTCCGGTCTGTTCATGTTTGCAAGGACTAGTAACTTCGTACTAGTGTTCAGTGGAATTGACATGATGAGAGACTTCGCTCTGTTCTTATTTGAATTTATTTTTAGACTGACGCTTGAGACCTTATACATCTCTGAGGATATTTATTTATTAGAATTTATTAATTTCATGTTGACGCTTAGATACATATCTCACAATATTTTATTATGATTAGTGTACCTTATTACTTTTTATCTTGTCGCTTAGAGACCTTATACATCTCTGACAAATCTGGGTTGTTATTAGTTTCTTAGTCATATTTTTGACATATAACGCTAAATTTAATAATGATATTTTGATTATTGCATTATTTTTAATTGATACAAATAGATTTTGACTTGTAAAAGTGGCCTTGAGGCCTATTTACAGAATAAATGTTTTAAACTTAATTTTTTTGATTTTTCATAATGTTTCAATAACAAGAATAATAATAACTCCGACTAAATTTTTTGAAAGTTATAAGTTCCATTGAAGGTGGATACGTTTTAATAGGCCTCTGGCTAGAGCATAAACTTTTTTTTATACAACGCCGGTGGCAAACAAGCGTACGGTCCACCCGATGGTAAGCGGACACCGCAGCCTATAGACGCCCGCAACTCCAATGGAGTCACGTGCGCGTCGCCTACTCTATATAAAACTCACCAATCAATCAATCGCGTCAACCGATTTATGACACAATTGTTTGCATATTAAGGTTTAAACATGATAGTCATCTTCGTAAACCATGAGCCAATATGTAGTGTTTGAGCACCTAGCAACTTTGTTAGTTAAACAATTAGCTTTAAGATGAAACTTATTAATAAACGTCGGCATTTAGAGCTGGTATGATGCCGCAAGTTTCCAAAGTCGCTCGCGCGTTGCTACGTCGCTGGTAGTTTAGCCAAGTTTAGCTGTTGCGTTAACGTTGCTAAAGGCAGAGTATAGGTCGTCACTTTCGTGATAGATTTAATTAAAATATTAAGGGTGGGTTGCACCAAACCATCTGTAATCGTAAGCGGTGTTCGTTAAAATCTGATTGTATGGATGATAGCTGCCGGCGCCATATTTGACGATGACCGGCCTGTGATCGTATGGTAATGCAACAAACCCTTAGGGTGGGTTGCACCAAACCATCTGTAATCGTAAGCGGTGTTCGTAACAAATCTCGATTGTTATTAGTTTCTTAGTTTTATTTTTGACATGTAACACTAAATTTAATTAATGATACTTTGATTATTGTATTATTTTTATTTGATATACCTAGATAGATTTTGACTTGTAAAAGTGCCCTTGAAGCCTATTTGCAGAATAAATGGTTTGACTTGATTTTGTTAAAATCTGATGTATGGTAAGTTTGACAAGTTTCTATGGGATGACAGCTGCCGGCGCCATATTTGACGATGACCGGCCTGTGATCGTATGTTGGTGCAATCGACCCTTAGTATTACTCAAATTTGAGGCCGCAAGTCACAAAATAAGGAACTACCGTATGATATCTAAAACAGTTTGTCTGTTTTTTAGAAAAATACAACATCCAGAAATTCATGTCGCTTTTTCTTTCAAAATTGCGAGATGGGGCTTAAGAGAGCTCAAATAGATTCTCTTAATCCTAGCACTGGGAAATAGGTTAGGTTCGCTTCCGGCTGGTTTCCCCCGATTGAGCTAGTCGCTCCGAGTTCAATGACGTCACTCTGTGCCGCACCGTTTCGGAGCAGGAGGTGCCCAAAGTTACCTTTTGACAGCTGTCAAAGTTTCCAAGATAGCTGCCACCCAACTTCAAACGCCCACAGCTCCGGTACCCGACGTCGCAGAAACTTGAGACTAGTGTCGCCAAACTCAGGCTGTCCTTGTCTTCTTACCGACGGCCAAAACGCAAGCCAGTTTCAAGGTCACCCAGTTTCAGCCCAGGCAGTTAATATACCTAGTTCATACAAACTACTTAATGCAATTAGAAGTAAGGAACCTCTCTTTACAGGTTGTCTAATTTATTCCATCATTTCCATAAAGAGTTCCAAATATTCTCTCCTTACGCACATATTGTTAATCCATTTTTGAATTGGCTACCTACGGGACAGGCTTAGCCTAGTGTAGGGGCCAGTCGAACCGCATAACGAAAAATCCACTCAGTACATTACTTATAAATGATGATATGTTCAACTACAAAATGAAATGAAATCTTTTATTTCAGGTCTTTATCGACCCATATTCATTTATGTTAGTAACATTAAAACTTATACTTAAGTTAGTAGACTTGCCCAACCCAGTACTGAAACAATGCGCAGTCAAATCTGTTAGCTACCATGTTACCTGTAAACTTTTATGTACGAATAAACTTCTTATGTCTATGTCTTATGTCTTACAGAGTCTCTAATTTATTCCATCGTTTCCATAAAGAGTTCTAAACGCTAATGGCACAAACTTGGTTACTAATTAAAATAGCGTGCCTGAAATAGTTTGGATAGAACGCCGCGCCGCAGTTTGTAGTTTTTCAAGTGTTATTTAATCACACCAGACTAAACAAACGGTATGTTAATGAAAATTACGCAAGTTGGGATTTTCTTAAACATCGTTTACCCGGCGTTTAAAAAGTTAGTGTTTCTAGAAGTTAGGTCTTATAATTATTTCAGATCAAGAAAATAGATGCACGTAGCATTACGAACAACCTATAACGTTTTTTTTTAGTTTAGAAAAATCGCGGGTCTTGCGTTATCATCCGTTATGCCGTTCTAGAGAAAATAATCTTCTAACGGCAAAATATGCGGCGCTACTGAAATAAGTGAAATTACTACAATGGTATCCTCTGTTAACCTGCGAAACTTGAACGAAAATGACAATTTAAATACTAATTTAAAAAAAAGAGGATAATTTAGCCGTTTTTCTGAAATCATGCCCAATACATAAGACAATAATCAGACGATCACGCACTCCTAAAGCGGCAATTACACTTCGTCTTTCGCCGCATGCTGCATGCGACGACCGCAAAAGTGTAAAGAACACGTTAATCGGCCGCATTCGGCGATCGACAGCTGCCAACGCTTGTAGGACAGACAAATGTAAAGACGACGTTTGTTGGCCTAAGTTGTTTAAAATGAATTCGGTGACCGCATTATAGGAGAACGACGCAGTGTAATGGAGGCTTAACGCTTTATTGGGCACGGCCTATAAAGCCATAGTCAGGTTAAAAAAAAACACTCTCACGCACACACACGCAAACTAAACCTAGATGAAAGTTGAGACCGAGTGTACACGAATTTCGTTCCTCATCCCGGCTGTGGAATGAGCTTCATGAAAATTTTTCTTCACGGATTTCTGTATAATTTTTAAGTTGCATTCCTGCAGAATTTCAAAGGAATGCATGAGTGCCAACCCTGACGTTTACCAGGCACGTATCCAGACTTTTGGTTCGGGGGGGGGGGGGACAAACATTGAAACATCTATATTTTATTTACCTACTTATTGAAAGAACACGCAAGCGAATAAATAAACAAACGGCTAAAAACGTTTTCGGTGGGGGGGGGGGGGGGGGGGATAAATCCCAACTATTCCCCCCCTCGGGATATGTGCCTGACGTTTACAAGCGCATAATGATATCCACAAGCTTGCAGTGGATAAATTTAAATGCAGAATACTTTTCAGAAAATATTTGTACAATATCCATGCAATGCAGATGCAATTGTTTTCGACTGTGCTATTATTCCTATAGATCCGATATTACATTTCCGAACACATGTTCGAAAATATGTATAAATCCCCAAAAACTCACCTACATTTAATCAACGCTAATAGACGCATTGCTCTGAAATTACATCAACCATCAGTTATTCCCGATATAGCCTTTGATGTAGTTAATCAATTATCAATTATAGGATAATGTACTCGATTACATTATGAAAGCCTTCGCAATCAACCAGTAATTGCCCTTCACATGCCGTTTCAGGGGAAACCTAACCACTTATTTCATTTTTGAAATGGAATATACATCGTATAGCCTAGCAAATAAGGTGCTTAATGATATCGGATTGTACTTTCTACGAGTCGCCTTGATTCCTGCGTTATTCCTATACCGGTTCCATTCTAAACGCGGCCGAGGTCCGCCTACCATTTTAACTCGTTACCGCATACGAAGCCATATATCCTTGTAGACTTTATTGCGTCGTATCAAGGTTCAAATTTAAACGAATATTTTTTGACGTAATGCGGTAAAGGTATAGTACATGGTAGAAAAATAGTTGGGTTTACTTTTTTCCAACCTAGAGACGAAACTGGACATTTTAGTTAGGATATTGTTCTCTTCTAATGAATATCAGCTTGTGGGTGATGCGCCGGCAACTTCACTATACTGAATTAAACTCAATAATATTTTTTTATACCACGTCGGTGGCAAACAAGCCTGCGGCCCACCCGATAGTAAGCGTCACCGCAACCTAAATAAATTTCTTTTTTAAAGTTAAGCTGCAATTACTAGAATATAAATTCCATGTGTTCTGCCTCTGCATTTGGCAATAGTCGTTTGAACATAAAAAACCTGTCAAGTGAGAGTCTGATTCGCGCACCGAGGGTACCGAACACAGAGCGTGTACCCTACCCGTCCTGACCCCCAATAATTCAGGAAAAATATACATATTTCTTTATATTATTAATTTGAGCGAATGAATAACTTAGTAATTCTTTAACACATAAACCGAGTTTACGAAACAAAAATACATGCAAAGATGGTTAAATTACAAACTTATATTTAGTAATTCGACATATTCCGTGAAAGGGGTCTCATACTAGAGCTAATTTCCAATTATTTTCAAAATGGAAATTTTCAACAAAATACTTGCAATTTCATGCAAAGTTATCCTATAATGGATCCGTTGTTTTCCTTTTTAAGCGTACCTAAAAAGGGTTCCGTAGAACCCTATAAATATAAATGGGTCAATCAACTTTTTTTTGTTGTTATTCTGTCCCGTCAGCGAGGAGAAAACAGTAACCAATTTTCTTAGAAAAATGTTTATAATATGAACTTCAAGCATGGTCAAGGGATGATCCATGTCCAAATAGATTTATGCTCATCGCTAAAACTCATATTTAGTAAATTTAAACCCTATAAAATCACAGTTTTAAAGAGTGACTCAGGAGACGTAACCATGGTAACGAGCAACAAAGAATAGTTGATCCACCCAAATAATGGGTTTTGAAAAAGTGAAAATTCGGCAGAATACTTTCAGACATGTTTTTTCGCCATGACTAAAACGTTGCAACATCTAGCTTCAACTGAGATGGAGCGTAAAGTAACGTTTAAGTGGGGACCTGCCTTCCGCACCTCATTACCAGCTCGTTAGGCACGCAAATGGAAACCGACTTTAGACCGACGGTGGAGAAATGGATATTTCTATACGAAGATGTTTTTAGTGCGCTAAAATATCTTTATGTCACACCTGGCCATAAAGTGGCAATTACCGCACGCTCCGCGCGCGGAAAATCCTACTTCCTGGCCAGGGGGTGACATAAAATTTTGTACTTACCTCGGGTGGTAATTAAGAAAGCCTCAGATCGCATAATTATAGCCCTTGCCTTCGGCTCGGGCGCCAGATACCTGCGATCTGAGACATTCTTTGTTTTACCGCTCTTGGTAAGTAATGTACTATTGTAATATGAATCTGTTTGTTGTCGACGTGGGCGACAACTCAAAAAAATAATGTTAGTTAAGTTGAAAATATCATGAATTTTGTCCTAAACATGCTTCGGAAGAATATAAATGATTTAATGACTAAAACTAATATCAAAAATACAAATTTAGAAATGAAGGAAAAATTTAAATATTTAGGCACGCCTCTCTTAAGGCGTTTATATAAAATGAAGGAATTATTGAGGAATTTCAGACCTGGTGGCAGTTGCATCTATAGCTCAGTTGGCTAGAGCGACTGGCCGCGAGTGCCGGGAGGTCGCAGGTTCAAATCCTGCTTGGTGCCTAAATTTTTCAATTTTTCCTTTATTTCTAAATTTGTAGTTTACGTTAGCAGCGGTACTGCTTAATATAAAATTAATATCAAAAATGTTTTAATCCATATACATCAGAAAACTAGCTATTCCATGGAATCAATTGATTTTTTTATACCTCTTCGGTGGCAAACAAGCTGACAGCCCACCTGATGGTAATGGTTACCGTCGCCTATAGACGCTTGCAACACCAGAGGCGTATATTTATTGTTTATTTTCCAGTTCTCGACACTAAAACAATTAATGGTAATTCATGATAGTGAAGTCATGCGCCGACCCCAATTAAATGAGAAAAAGGGTAAGCGAATAATGGAATGTAAAGTAAACTACTGGGCATTAAGGTGTCAAGGATTGGGAAATTTATATTAATGTAGCAAATGAAAGGTAGGTAAGCTTCAAATTTAAACGATGAAAGGTTTCAAATACTTGATTTTATGTAAACAAGCGTGTCTTCTGGTCAGAACTTAATGAGGAACATATTTCATTACTTTTATCTTTTTGTCTTTTTGACGACCGGTGTAGCCTAGTGGGTAGTGCACCTGCCTGTGAAGCTCACGGTCCTGGGTTCGAATCCCGGTCAGGGCAAATATTTGTGTGGTGAGCATGAATATTTGTTTCTGAGTCTTGGATGTTTTCTATGTATTTAAGTATTTATATCTATTAAATATATCGTCGTCTAGTACCCATAACACAAGCCTTCTTGAGCTTACTAGCTAGGCTAGTTCGATTTGTGTAAGATTGTCCTCTAATATTTATTTATTTATTTTATTTTATTTATCTGTCAATTATATGGTCCCGCAAATGAATATAAAAGCATAAATGTCTTATGTAATTGCAAAAAAGTTTATCTAATATATTCTTCATAAAGACCTTAGAGTTATTATGTGATATAATGCAACTGCTAACAGAGGTGCCGTGTGAACCCAACAAATAAAAGCAATACAACACTAAATTTACAACGAAAATCAATACTGCCAAATTAACAAACAACTGAATTCATATAGTTTGAAACAATAACAAAACTAAAATAATTACTGCCAACATAAAGAAAAACGCAAGTCAGTAAATGACAGTTGAAAAAAATTTACCGTGTCTATGATTACGTTCTGTGGACTGTCATTGTCACTATCCAACTTACCGCTCTTTCTTATGCTGTATTGCTGTTTAATTTTGTGCTTTATTATTTAATCCTTAGTCGTAGAAATTACTTAATAATACCTAGTTTGCACATACGAGTATATTTACTTACAATAAGATATTATTAATAGGCCTCATTGTTGTAATAATATCCTTCAAGTTTATGTTCGAATCTTCTATAAGTAAAGCTTTTCCTAAGTTGAAATATTAATCAGCTATAAGTTTGCAATAAAGTTATAGCGAAAGTGAGCGTCGGCGCAAAGGCAAAGTGCGGTAATTAAGCTTCTAAAAACTAGCAAAGCTTAAGAAATGGATCTATAATCCATAAATGATTAATGCAGCTTCGCAGTGCACAGAGTTTATCAGTCGACATAAAATAAATAAATACTTGTGGACAATCTTAGACAATCGAACTAGTCCCAAATTAAGCAAAGCTTGAGCTATGGGTAACAGGCGACGATATAAAAATCCAAGACTTAGAAACAAAATATTCGCGCTCATACAAATAAATGCCCTGACCTGCCGGCGAATCACATAACTTTATGTACTAACGGTAGATATATTTTACTGTCAATTCTGAAGACAGTCTTTCAAGTACCTGTTTGTTTATGTTTTCGTGTAGATACTAATAAATACCCAATTTAACATAATCCGAAATTGAGTAGGCACCATACCCTAGAACCTTAGGTAACTGCTAAAATCTCCTGTGTCGAGATGTCGCAGACTGGCTAAGTGTTTTATTTTGCACAAGTTGCCAGAAACTTTATTTGGAGGCCGTAGCCAGTTAGCCGATCAAGAAATGACGGGTAAATTCGCTCACTCATCCTATTATAAGTTTAGGAATGAAAGAAAAAATTATCTCGACCGGTTAGAAAGTTTTGCCAGCTTTATACCGCATTAAAAATGATTAATTTATTCATTTGTGTGTAGGTATGAGGGTAACTAATGTAATTATTATTAGTGCCTAAATTGGCTCGCATCCATGAATGTTGTGACACATTGTAAAGGTCGAAACGTCACCTCAAATAATGTAAATTATTTGTACACTACAGTCCTGTTTATTGACAGTAGTACGAAATATGGCTTTTAAGTTGTAATTATAGCATAATGACAAAAACATCCTAATGTTATAAACACCTTTTCACACCTGCTATTCAGAAAGAATCATTGTTGCCCTGGAACGAGGGATCAAAGTCGAACTTTTCTTCCCTCATTTGAGGGCAACAATGAATCTTTTCCCCATAGAAGGTGTGAAAAGCAGTAAGTGCTACTAGGTAGGGGCTACTACGAACTTCGAAATCCGAACTTCGTATCGCGCCGAACCTTTCACTCTCGTGTTACATAATATATGACTGAAAGGGACGGCACGTTTCGAAGTTCGGAGTAGGTCCTCCGTCTCGATTTGCATTACATATCCAAGTTGCGAAGATTGGCAAGTGGCTCAACATTCCTGTTCGCGATGGTACGTTCCGAAAGTTTAAAATATACCTTATGCCCTCAGCAATAAAATCTTGTTCACATAATTTTGATGAAATTCTCCATAAAGATTCTTCGAACACGAAATGTTTACATCAAAAAAAAATCAAAAAATCAAACATTTATTCTGCAAGAGATGTACATGGTCTCTGAACGTCAAAATTAAAATTAATTTAATATTGTTAGAAATGTACCTACATGGTTTCTAAGTTACTGATAATAAAACGAACCCACAACAGGATGATGTCTGTCGTCAATCCCCTATAAAAAGACACTAGTATTAACGTAGTCACTATGTCCTAGCAAGCATGAACAGACCGGACTCCACAAATCCATCAAAGCGTTTTGCCCATTCTGACATGTTATTTAGTAATATTGAGCGCCGTGTCGGTATGAAAGCTATGCAAAATGTCGAGCTGAATTTATCCCCCGCTAATTTCAGAATAAATGAATTAAGATAACGAACTTTTCCAAATTGTCTCCTTTCTACGAAAACTATAAAGAAACTCTTTAACAATTCGACTGTTAATTACATTTGGCCTGACCGTAGCGATCTATCGATAATATCGATATTGTATAATATACTTTATTGCACACAAAAACTTAAGTATCTCAGAATATGAACTAAGTTTAGGATACTCAAGGTAGATCAAATAGACATGTGGTGTTAGTGGTGTGTCGTTTACACAGATCTGGTTTTACATGTGTACGTATATATATATTAAGGCTCGGTTTTATAAAGATCCGTTAGACCTTATCTCGGTTTGTTATGTCAAAAAATGCGATGAGTTACTGAAATTTGATCTGACATTTGGTCTAACGGATCTTTATAAAACTCGGCCTAAAAGAAGAATTGACGATAAACCGGTGAGTGTACGCCAATATTCTAAAGCCATGATTTCCAAGATCTGGTTCATATTCGTATACGAGCTCTTAAGAGGCCTTATAAGTTTTAAAATGTTTTGATTTCAAATTATGACAAAAGTATTGATTGATGAAAAGTACCAATAAAGTTATTAAAGGAAAGGACACGATGACTTTATAAAAGTTTTAGATAGTGACATAGCCATTTTTTGATTTTATTGTGCGTAGTAGAATTTAAGCGGAAAAAAGCCGTTTTTAGTTAGAAAATGGTTATTTTGGTGTGATGTTTCAAATTATTTTTTAACGAAAAATAAAAAAAATACATTTAATTTTTATGATATTAGGTCGCAATAATCCTGTTCTAAATAGTAACACTGAGAAAATGTCAAGATAGGTGAAGTTCAGACAGAAAATGGCCTAAATAGATGAGCGTTTTTAGGGTTCCGTAGCAAACTGGCAAAAACGGAACCCTTATAGATTCGTCATGTCTGTCCGTCCGTCCGTATGTCACAGCCGATTTACTCGGAGACTATAAGCACTACAATTATGAAATTTCGTAGGAAGGTGTATTCTATGAACCGCTACATAAAAATGATGTGAAATTACAAAAAAATATTAAATTAGGGGGGGGAGGGCACTTCATACATGTAACCGGTAGATGGAAAAAAAATATTCAATGCACGTAGTCGTGTGGGGTATCGATGGATAGGCCTTTAAAAATGATATGGAGGTTTCTAAAAAACTTGTCCATTTAAGTCAACCGTTGGTGAGATATTAGCTGTCAAAGTCATAGAAAGTGTCCCCCCCCCCCTAATTTCCAAACTATAAAGTTTAAAATTCTGAAAAAAAATGAGGTGATGTGCAGTAGTAAATATTTTCAACGATTTTTGGTTTTAACAATATACGGTTTTTGAGTTTTTGCTTAAAAACTGTCTTGCCCAAACAAAATGTCGTAAGTGCCGTGAGTACCCTATGAAGATACGACTTTTAGATTCAATGTATTGGATAGTGATTTTAAATGTGGACTAGTAGGTGTTGGTACGGAACCCTCCATTGTGCGTGGTCCGACACGCACTTGGCCGGTTTTTAACACATAAGGGCTCTTAAGGAGGGGGCGTAAATTGATTTCCATGCTTATTCCCCTTGTTTTCACGACATTTCGGCTGTCGTGAGCATGAACGGTATTCATCGGTTTGTCCGCTGAGTCCTCTTACTGTCACTGTCAGATTCGTGGACTATTCACGCGACACGTGTACATTTACTGTGATTCGTTTGGACCATCTTTCTCGTTACAGAAAAGCGAAATTGGAAAATCCATTCTCGCTTTTCTGTAAATCTATAACAAAATACCAGCAGACTTTAAACAACTGGAAATAGAACCTTTTAAGAAAAAGTTGACGACGCTATTAATTGAAAAATGTTACTATTCTACTCAATATTTTATTAATGACACGGATCTGTAATTCTATTTTATTTATTTTTTAATATAATTGACATTTTAAAGTACATTATATAGTTATGTTTCATGATTATTTTCTATTTTGTTTATAATTCGTTTGACATTACACTCGTGTTTTAATAATTACTTTGTTACTTTTTAAAGACAGACGTTATTGTTTGAGCTTGAATATTTGTACGCCAACCAGCAAAACATAGAGATCCATGTATTTATGTAAGACCAAACTCTGTACCACCTATGTTTCACAAATAAAGATTCTGATTCTGATTCATTTATACATATTCGTTTCTTTTTTCTATTGATATTTATCTATTAACACATTTATTTACAGATTACAGCAAATGCCAAGGCGCTGGTTAACTTGAACTATTTAGGCAAACATGGAAACTATATAAAGCAAATATTATTGAATTGTTTTGGTAACTTTAGAAATTAGTATAATGGTATTGTCAGCATCATTATTCACAAGTAGTTATGAGAAATAATAATTAACTACAAGACTCATATATTTATCTCTTTTTTTTGTATCATTTTAATGGAGTAGACTGCGAATTAGACTCATAGGCTGTGGCAGGATAACAGCGTTGCAGTTTGCACGGCAAATAGCAACACATGCTGAGTCTCAGCCTTTTCTTTATGGCACACATTGCTGGACTCATTGTGCACCTTCACTTACTGTGTATTATCTTACACCCATTTATTAAGACCGGTTGTGTGTGCTTTATTGAATAAATGGTTTTTCTTTCTTTCTTTCTTTCAAAATTCTTACACGCCAATTTTTCAACCTGTGAATACATGTACTTAAGAAGATGGTTTTATAGTAATATGTATGTGTCTGGAAGAGATCGCTCTATAGCGATAAGACCGCCTGTTGTTACCTATTAGTTTTTCAGGATAATCTTGTGACAATTTCTTTTTGTGGTGCAATAAAGAATATATTATTATTATGTGAGACTATCCATTGTATGAGTTAACCTGGATTAGAATATAGAGACTGGAAATAAACTACACAGTTTTACTAACGCTGCCCAGTGTCATGTAGCAAATGTATGAACTTCGCACTTCCACTCGCAATGGTCAATCTAAAACTATATTACACATTGGATTAGATCGGGAGCGCTCGTGGCCCAGCGGCGCCCGCATGCCGCGTGCGGTATGCGAGGTTAAGCAACATGCGCTGAGGTCAGTTCTTGGATGGGTGACCACTTTGAATGGTTACTAGCTCAGCGCTCCCATGGAAGGCACGATAAGCCGTTGATCACAGCTGCTGTCTATGATAGCAGTCGTTAAGCCAAGTTAGACGCCTTCGGGCGGTTTAAGTACTTCTAACAGTCAAGTTGCCCACTCACTTGACGAGGGGGGTCGAAGTTGCACCACGTCCGTAGGGACTACCCACCGCTACCCTACACGTGACTCCTGGGTGGTGCTAAACGGTGCAATAAAACTGGCATCAAAATTGCCAGAGAATAAAAAATAGATTATATTTTAAAAATAACGCCTAACGGATAAAATGGTAAATAATTCAGATACGAGTAAGTGCATTGTCAAAATAACGGGAAAGATTAGCATTAAGGGTCGGTTGCACCAACATACGATCACAGGCCGGTCATCGTAAAAAACATTGATGTCAAAGGCTTATTATAGGGTTGAGGACTATCTAACAGACAGAAATGCATGGCCCAAACCAAATACCTAAATAGCGTAAAGAGTCTAATATTTTCATTGTATCTAGTTGACACATTTCTTGCAGGAAAGCATATCAAACGATTCGACATGTTTTGTTTTCTTGTGTAACTACACATTGTAAATACCTATTGTTATTTATTCCTCGTTATTCTTTCAATTCTCTTTTATTGTTTACCACTTACATTTACTTAAGTAGGTTAAGTAGTATCATTGTAATAAGCATATTTTGGAGAAAATGACTGACTGTCGAGTTTCTTTCGGCGTTTCTTCTCGGCAGTGGTCTCATGAGAAACGCTAGTAGTTTTTGACTCGTAAAAGTGCCTTTGTGGCCTACTTGCAGAATAAAGTTCATTTATTTCATTTCATTTATGGCGCCGGCAGCTGTCATCCCATAGAAACCAATGTCAAACTTTCCATACAATCATATTTTAACGCTTACGATTACAGACGGTTTGGTTTGTACCTAACGCACCCTAATATGCCAACAACATTATGTATATGTACCTAGATTAAGGTTTGCGAAATAAATTTTCTTTTCTTTCTTTTTCTTTCTTTTCTTTCTAACAGTAGGCTACCCTTGAATCGGAAGTCAAGTTGACTCGTTATATTGTTATTATAAATTGTAAACCCCATTTAATTTAGAAAGTAAGTATAAAGTAGTCGCGCAGTCGCATTAAATTATTCATCGAATCCAACATAATATTGAACTTCGAATCAAACTCTGAAAGATTTAATAAGTTCTACAAAATTAATAATTCTCTTTATCGGAGTTTATTGGCTTTAAACAAACATCTGCTTTATGTTCGACTGTTTTGAAAACACACAGAAGGCTTTGTGATGCCAATTGAATGGCTGATTCATTGGAAATGTTATTCGTATAAGTATAAGCCATGAATGCTATTGCATTCAAGGGCAAAGGCTATTATTGCCCTTAATAGCTTTGTGGTAATAATAGGGATCTTCAGTCACGTGGTTGGTCGAGATTGAGTTGTTTATTTTTATTGCTCGAAAACCGAGATTCCCTGCGACATAAAAAAAAAAAAAAAAAAAAAATTGGTTATAAAATATGGCCGCGGCAGGTGACGGCTTAATTATTATTATTTAATCTTTATTTCGGACTTACAATCCATATATTGTTAGTTATTTCTTAACCTAGGCATGTTAGTATTTACATTATTTCAGTAAATTACTTTTTGAATTAAGTAATTTATTGAAATAATTTAAATACTAACATGCCTAGGTTAAGAAATTAATGGAAGATAATAGTCAACACCAGTAAACTGGACTTAATCGCCTACAATGTTATTTGTTATACAAGGGTGCAAAGTTGTATTTTAACCGTTACTATATTTCGATGTTTAACCACGAGTGTGGAATTGAAATACGAGCTAGCGATTGGATTTTAGGGTGAAACTAGAGCTAGTGAAAGGATTCTATGTTTGGATAGGATAGGTTTTGCCATCTGTTTTTAAAGACTAGAAAAGGGCTTTCCGAACTAGTGAGGTGAAAATATATTTAATCACTCCTGTTTGGAAAGTTTTATTTGCATGTGTAGGGTATAATAGTTTATTACAACCTACATGTACGAATGTTGTATGTTAGGTAGTTATGTTGATTGTCGATAGGGACGGTATTGTTAAGTAAAGGCTGTGACCGTCCAGGTTGAGTACCTTTATTGCACTGAAATAACAAAGTAATAAAACGTGTTAGGTAAACGATATAATGACGCACGCGCGGGTGCATCGTAAGCTTAACATTAAAATGTCGAGTGTGCTCGTACATGCTGCCAAATTTAAGAAAGGAGAAAAATTACAACTGATTAAGGCGTGGTTGCCTTGTTAGCGCGTGTTGGGGCGTGTACAATCACCTCACTGATGGTATCTGCGTCTTGTGGCTGCCGAAAGTGTCGAAATGATGCGTCGCTAACGTCCTTCTTCGGTTTTTGCTCCTTGATGATGGCTCCTGAGTAGATGTCTGGCTTGAAAGCCGCTTTTCCGACCCTACGGTGGAAAGTATTTTTTTTTATATTTCAATAGGCCGGGGGCACGCCGGCCGCGCGCGGAAGCCGCTAGTCGCAGCGGCGCCGGCTGCTAGTTGCGTGTTTTTATTACTAAATCTTTTTTTTATTATTATTAAAGTTCCAAATAATTTAGCGCAGAGTTTGAAATTGCTTAACTGCTAAAGCCATGAATGGATTATTTACAGTTAGAGTTCGGACTAACACTTACATTACATTCAGTTCATTGGTAAATAACAAGAAAGTACTTATCACAAGGCGTAGTCATAATTATTACATGACATAAAATATTTGTTAACATCTTTAAGTAATCTAGGGTTGGATTGGTATGAATCATGTATGTGTGTTGGGAGGCTATTTATTATTTTAGGAAGCAAATATAGATTGGTCCTCATGCCTTAAACATTTTTCATTTGTGGTAGTAAGAATCTGTGTGTATTGGATAAACGCCTTAACCTACTATTACGGTAGCTTCTAACCTTAGAATATCATTTACTAATTAATTTTATCTCATTTATTTTCCTTATAGTCGAAATTAAAAGTCGAGTGCTCAGCGCGGGTGAAAATAGCACCCATACTGGCGCTCCCATTTCGTTCGAGCATGGGTTCTCCCGTGAAACGGGTCGTTTTCAACCCAATCTACTATTATTCACCTTTTTGAGTATAGGATAAAGGTAGTGGCGTAGCTTAAAGTCAAAATCGACTGTTTGTTGGTTATGTTGTAGCGCAAAATAAATATATATTTAAAACAAAATTGAAAAGTTGGCTAGTCGAGCAAGCCTTCTATAGCCATAAGGAATTCATTGAGTTAAATACGCCTAGAGATGTGTAACATGTATATTATTCTTAACTTTTGACATATATTAATGACAATTTTGACATACATATTTTATACTTAATATTATTATATACTTCTCTCTCTTAATGTAATGTGAATTTAGTGTTAATTAATGTTATTTAATTTGAATGTGTTATTTCGTGTTATTTAATGTTATGAAATTTAATTGGAAAACCTGACCTGTAATTGATATTACCAATAAAGAGAATAAGAATAAGAATATAACTTATGAATACTGAAGATGCCCTATGGTTAACAGTCCAGTTTTTATAGTTCGGCCTTTATTTATATATCATTTATAAACGTCGTGGGGTGGAGAGTTGGTAATTGAATTGGGGAAAGCGTTTTAGATTTAGAACAAAGTAGGGTTTAATTAATAACTAGACCAATTAATCAAGGTTGCACTAATAGTTCGTCTCCTACTCTTTTCTCTGACGTATTTACGACTAAAGTGAATAGAAAAAGAACTGACAATCTATTTTCCGTACCGTTTCTATTCGTCTATTTTCTAGCGAGGTCTTCTGGGCCTACAATACATGTCATGCATCTGTTGTTGTCGGTTCCGTGCTCGTTTGTATTTATTGCCACTAATAGGTGTTCGTAATATACTGCTAATAGGTAAACCGTGTACGGATGAGGAGGGGAGTGAGGGGAGGGATGAATGGTGAACTCGTCTCTGGAGTACGGTTTTAACTTAACGTCACAATCAATGATGATCACAAGTGATGATGGTGATGATGAGGTCCCCTCCAGACGTGTACTTGTTATTTATTCCTGCATGGCATTACCAATGCAAGAAGTAACAATAAGTAGTAAAGGTCGGTAAAGCACCTTTCAAAAGTCAAATAAGGAACTTTTTATGAAACGTCAATAACGCTCGGTCGTAGTATGAAGTTTGTAGGAAAATATTATTAATGACGTCATATATCTGTCTGATACTACAAAAAAGCTATAAGATACGTCGCGAAACCGCTCGATCACTGTCGCCCACTTTTTGTAAAACATAAGATATTGATGGTAGTTTCACTTTACATTTATGTATTTATAAAAACAAGCCATGAGTTTTAAGAAATAATATGGAAAATGTCTTATAATAACTATGTGCAATTTAACAAAGTGTGGTGTATAACGGAATAAAAGTTATTAATTCTGTAAACAATCACATTAAAGAATTTAATCATTTCAATGAATTCACAAAACAAAAAAATTACATAAAGTTAGTCACCATTTTATTTTTGATATATGTATATTCTAATAAACACAGTTATATTTAATTTATAATACTCGCTAAAACAAAGGAAACGGTGTAATAAATATACAATACAGTGTTCTTTTTTTTATACAACGCCGGTGGCAAACAAACGTACGGTCCACCTGATGGTAAGCAGCCACCGCAGCCTATAGACGCCCGCAACTCCAAAGGAGTCACGTGCGCGTTGCCGACCCTTTATAAGATTTGAGGATGCACTGTGTTGATAGCAGAAGGAACACATTTAGGTCCCTCGCTCTCAACATTGTATCCTCGGGAGCTCTGGCAACCTTGCTCACCTCCAGGAAGACAACACTAAATATTTGTATAGTAAATAATGTTATTATGGCTGTGCTCTTCTGCAAGGCGGAGGTACTTCCCCAGTTGGGCTGCTCCAAATTCGAGCAAGATGACATTTTGCTGTGCCCTACCTCTCTTCTGTATTTAAAATTTGTTCTGTATTTAATTCGTTCTGTATGTAATTATAAATAAATAAAATATAATTAAATTACGTCCGGCTCTGACTTGGTCCGAGCGCCGAAAATGCTGGCTGCGTTGCCACGCTGTATGGCGAGAAAAATCTGTTGGAGCAGGTAAGAGCCGGAACGTGGATTTATAGATATTAGCCGTGGTTCGTTAATATAAGATTTCAAGCTTACATGGTCATTTACATTAGAATTACGATTTGAAACACAACAAATATACATGGTAAATATCCCGTTTCAAATCGTAATTCTAGTGGTTCGTTAATAACCAAAACTATCGGAAGTGATACTGTAATTAAACCTCTTTCTAAACAACAATACAAAAATATGAAGGCAGGGCCAAGTATTCCAAAATCTGCATTAAAAAAGTGCCTGTAAATTATGTACATGAAAAAGTAGAATGGCCCACCTATCGATTCCATTTTAATTAAGAGAGTGAACGATCGTTTTCATGAAGGCCGTGCTCAGATATGAGGCTGCTCGCGTCTTCCTTATCTGGATAATCCTCAGATCAGTAAGCGAATCTGAGAGACATATTCGCACTCCAAGATAATTTCACGAGATTCGCGCGCTCTCTTCCTCGTTCGGTGCGTCTTCCATGCAAGACGAGCACGAATCATATTGATATTAAATTTCGCTTTGAAAATTGCGAAATGTACGAGTCAAATAGCCCCCAACGCGTTATTTCCGTCGTTTGTTTTTGGAAGCTAGAGTGTATATATTACGTGATCACAAATAATATGTTTGCGAAATTAAGTAACGGATATAGGGTGGGTATCAAAAATAAGTACCAATAAAACGATGACGCCAAAAATTAATTTTGTACAAAACGATTATTCGAGTAGCTTTTCGGTAAAGGACAATTTCGTTAGGAAATCGGTCTAATTGCAACAAGGTTTTGTAAAACTAGTGCCTACGCCAAATCGGGATGGTAAAGTGGACCCCGGACTCCTTTAGGATACAACCTAACGAACGCTAGGACGAAGAGGAAGAGAGAGAAAAAAATATCACACACACAATTTGTCTATAATATAAACTACAAATTTGATTTTTTAAATCTCATTTTAGGTAGGTCGTAACTTTTTACTTTATGTACAGTCGCCATCAGATATATCGGAGCGAACAAGGTGCTCACAAATATCTGAACACGACTCTATTGTCAAGGCGTTAAAGTGCGTGATCAGATATTTTTGAGCACCCTGAAGAGTACAGATATATTTGATGGCGACTGTACGTATATCGATTGTTGAAGTATATGTTCCCTTATCTTTCCTACAAAGTTTAACAACTACTTGTCCTTCAATGAGTTCATAATATTTCCGTTTTAATAACAATCATATAAGTATTGGATTATACTATCTAGTCACGCAATCAAAATTCACATCATACGTAGGTACATACAGAAAAGTAACCAAATAGAGTAAAATAGATAGATAGATAGATAAATTCTTTAATTCTTTTCCACAACATACATGGTAAAAATTGAAACACAAGAAAGAAAAAAAAAGTTAAAATATCAAAGAGAGGGATGCAGCTTAGAACTAACGTTAAAAACAAACAAATTAAATACAAAACCATGTGTCGTGGTACAGAATAGGCGCTGGCTCAGCATAATGATGTGGCTAGCCACATCGCTGGTATTCTGCTAGGACCTTAAATTTTGTGCAACGCATTTTTATTTACACAGGCTAAAAAAAAATACGCGTATGGAATATGGAAACCAATTAGACTATTAAAAAATAAAAACTCCGCACGAGTATTCCGCCAGCCGAAACCAATAGGTATGGCGAAAATTCGGTAAATAACGTGAAAAACGGTTGCTAAATAAAACAAGCAGATTGTCGCTTTATTTTATCATATTTGCAACGTGACGGCTTAGCCGAATGAATGCACGTTTATGGGAGATGAGCAAACATTGTGCCTACAGTTTTTATGCAAAAATGGAGGAGGCTTACCTGTAAATTGAATAAAGACACGGAATTGATTTATAAGAGTTATAAGCACGATTGTAATCTAATTTTGGAATCGTAGAGGTCTTCTTGAATAAGTTAGACGTAGTCAAGTTATAATTAAGAGTTACACGAGCATACTAAGGTATTTTTTTTGAACGTGCGACTAACACGACTTTGGGTACCGTAAGTTTTTTTTTGAACCTGACTGCGGCTTTATTTATAGGCCGGGCCCAATAAAGCGATAGGAGTGCGCAGTTGAAGGGTAGGTAGCCTGGGGAAAACCTCCGACACGACCGCGCGTGTGCTTTGGAACACTGGAATACTCTAAGAGTTTGCGCTCCAGTGAGATTGGTTTAGCGGTTTCAACCGAATCTGAGGTGTGACAGGAATCGAGCTACTGGGAGTTTTATCGCTAGTTCACTAAACCTAGCCTAGTTGAGAAGAGTCAGCAAGAAACTCAGCTAGGCCCGACCTGGGTCGGACTGCCTCTACCCGGTGTGCGGCGGTACCGGGACGAATAGGGACTATATGTGTCAGTCGGTCACTCATTACACAGCTATTAACAGACAATGGCAAGTGGCTTAACAATCCCGATTGACTGTACATTGGAATCACCAATAGCTTACTTATTTTACTCCTATCAAAAATTTACTATCGAGCCCCTCTTAAACTAACGCGGTCTACACACCTCTTTAGTCTTCCGAGGACAAAGACTAACGCCGGAAAGCGTGCACCTATATACAGACTGTGCGACCACTACAATAAGTCTCTTCTCGAAATTGATATCTTTTCAAAATCCCGCGCCCAGTTCAAGGCTGCAGTGACAAATTTATACAGGAAGTAAAATTATATTTACCTAGATAACCTTTTCCTTCCTGTAACATTAGTTTAAGTACACATATATTATACACTAAGTCTCTCTCACTCAACACTTGTAATGTTGTGAACCGCATGTTATCTATGTATTAAGTGGCATTCTATGTTCTCAGTGAGATACGTATATGGAAGCAACTGTATTCAAGGACATTTATGCTATTTTTTGTTTTTTGTTCATATCATGTATGTTTTCCGCGTTATTTCCTCAATAAATAAATAAATAAATATTATGAAAGGGGTATGACATTAAACAGTGCGTATTGAATTGGTTAATAAATAATTGACTCACCTTTCAGTATAGCAAGCAGCACGACCGACAACATCGCGTGTCCTTTGCGAAATATCACTCGTGTCAACATAGCCGACACTTGTCCAAACAGACAAAGTTGACGTTTATGTCAGCAGTATACCTTTGGATTAGATGGTCTTTCAATGGAATCGAAATCACGGCTGATTTTGTGAACACCACTGATTATTATCTAATTTTCTGTTAGACGGGACAATTACTCATACTCATTTATTGATAACTTAAAAGAGGGAAATTACAATAAATAAATAAAAAACTAAAAGCTACCTACAAATAAAAAATGTCTTCCAAATCAGCGCCGATGGGCAGTGTGCCCAGAAGGCTGGCCGCATTGCAACGCTGTATAGCAACGCTAATGCGTTGTGCAAAGTATTTATTGATGTGAGGAATGGAACGTTTATGTTAGTATTGTCTGTGGCTCGACCCTTATGTCAGAACTCGGTAACTACACAAACCGTTCTAATCGGAGGAGCTAAGATGATCGCTTATATGTCGGACATATAGCATTCGTCCCTTAATGTCAAGTATGTAAATGCGAGAGGGACCAATGCTATATGTCCGACATATACGCGATCATCTTAGCCCCTCAGGTTGTATTCAAAGAAATAAACTCCAATTAATTAATATGTGACGTTTTACTTGAAGATACAATAATTGGCGACGAGGATGGGATCCGAACCCACGAGTATACAGCATATTGGAATATTTAAATATTACATTGATTTATTTAAAAGGTACACTTTACAGGCATCACACGATAAATGATACTGTTAAGTTTGCACAAAATCTGTAGCTTATAGACAAGCATGACATCTAAAGCAAGTACATACAACATGATCAATAAGTAAGCGCATAATTGACCAAGTGCACATACAGCACTAGTGTCAAGTCGACAAACACAGAGCAGGGTTAATTACATGGTTAAATCCAATCAAATTCAATAATAGATGTTGCCATACTATTTCAGCCAAGTTGAACCAACTATGTCTCAACAATCAACATGAACCCTTCTCGTAACAAAAGTTTAAGCTTTTATCCGCGGGTAACACCGCGGATAAAAGGTACCTATGTCCTATTCTAATGTCTAAGCTACAATACTGGAAAGTTTCATAGAGATCCGTTCAGTAGTTTTTGAGATTAAGCGGAACGTACATCCATCCTCACAAACTTTCACGTTTATAATATTAATTAGGATTTTCATGCACATGAAAAACAAAATCTTTGAAATAAAAAATATTTTTGGAAATTTCCAATAACTGACTCGACAAAAAAAATCTATATAATTATCGGACCTGCTCACAAAATTTCACGAGAATTGCGACCTGTAGATGAGAACAAACGGAAATCCGGACATACGAAAGCATTTTTGTCGAAGCTGAAGCAGAGACCTTCGTTTCACTCGGTCAATGATAAAACAGTTAAAAACTAAGCAAGTAAACGATGAAAATAAAATAAAACGCGATGCGACTGTGTCGCCGTGTAACTGAATTAATACAAACAACACTTGTTTGCGTACGCAAATACGGGACGGGACACATGTGTCCACCGACACGGTGTTTATCTGCCACCAAATTGGTGGAAATAATAGGTTAGGTAAACGTTCAGTGCTGGATACTAACCCAATACATGACACTTTCAATTCAGATGTCATAATGACAGAAATCAATAGGTGTCTGCGGAACCCTAAAAAGTGATATTTCCTGTACACTTAAACCGGAGATGCAACTTTTTCTTGTGAATAGCTCTGAAACAGTTTTCACTTCGAAAAGCTTTTAACAACGAATTTTAAATGTTCACCAAACACAAGACTTAGAACTACCTAAATCAAAACTAAACTAAAGCTAAAACAGGCCAATACCGAATAAAATCCCAAATGCCAATCCACTTAAACGTGAATTAAACGGTTATCATTTCACAATGTAAGGCCGTGTTCAAATCAAACTGACTGTCAGATTCGGTTGAACATCTCAGATTCGGTTGATCCACCTCAGATTCGGTTGAAACCGCTCAACCAATCTCACTGGAGCGCAAGCTCTTAGAGTATTCCAGTGTTCCAAACCACACGCGTGGTCGTGCCGGAGGTTTTCCCCTGGATTTTCCCCAGGTTACTCTCCAACCGCGCACTCCTATCGCTTTATTTGGCCCAGCCTATAAAGCCACAGTCAGGTTAAAAAAAATTACTGTCATCCGCCGAAAGTGAGCGAACGTTACGCAGTTTATTGTATTTCCATACATGTTCACTTTTTCGTTCACATCTAACCAACAATACGTTATTGTGCTGAACGAAAAATACACCCTGCACACGCCTGCTCACATTCGGCGGCTTACAGTCAGTTTGGTTTGAACACGGCCCAAATTGACAAGAAGCTCCCATCATCATCATCATATCAGCCGAAAGACACGGCTCCACTCCACAAGTCCACGGCTTGACATAGGCCTCCCCCAAATAGTGCCATAATGACCGGTCCTGCGCCACCCGCATACAGCGGAATCTCCCATAATAATAGCCTTTATTCAGACTTTCGTTCCGTTTTACAATTTGAATTATGTGCTCTATGTTATTGCTATGTTTATCTTCGTCTGTTTGTCCATTGACAAAGGCCTCCTCCAATTTCACGCTTCAATTCCACGTTTCCCTGATCAGAGCTTTTCTGGTCCAGGTGCTTCCAGCTACAGCCTTTATGTCATCAACCCATCTTCTAAATGGTCTCCCTCTCTTTCTTGTCATGTCTCTGGGGTACCAGGTCATTAATGTTTTGGACCATTTATCTTTTCCCCTGATTGTGTGGCTAGTCCATCTCCATTTGAGTTTCTTTATTGTTATTGTGACGTCTTTTGTTTTTGTTTGCTTTTTATGATTTCTGTTCTTATTTTGTCGGCTAACCTCTTGCCTACCATATACTGGCTACCTTCTTTCTATCGCGTTTTGACATGTTTGTAGTTTCTTTACGTGAGCCTTGAGGGCCCAGGTTTGGCAGCCATAATTCAGGACTGGTAAGATACAGGTATTGAAAAGCTTGTGTTTTGTTGCCATGTTACCTTTACTCTTCATAATTTCTTTTAGTCCCCAATAGCGTTTCCAAGTGTTTCCAATTCTAGTTTCCTGGTGAGTTAAGTCTCCTGGTGAGATAGTCTGTCCCAAATACACATATTCGTTAACATAGTCTATTAACCTGTCATTTATAATAATTGGTTCTTGAGTACCGTTGATCATTGCTTTTGTTTTCTCCGTGTTCATAATTAGACCTACTTTTCGGCTTTGACTAACATTCATTTAACATTTTTTCAAGGTCTTTCCTCGTTTTTGATATAATTATCAAGTCATCTGCGAACCGAAGATGTGATAAGTGCTATAATGACCAGTCCTGCGCCACCCGCATCCAGCGAAATCTCCCATACTATGTCTATTATTATATGTGTTGTATGTACTCTAAATAATCCTGCTCCAATAATTGTTCCCCTTAATGAAATTACTGGCGCGTGTCCCGCGCGTGATTTGTGTCGGAATTCTGCAACTGGAGGCTTAGTTGTCGAATTCTATTTGCTTATTTACCTGTACAGTCACCTGCATTAATATATGAAATGAAATGAAGTGAAATAATTTATTCTCCAAGTGGGCCTCTCGGGCGCTTTTGAATGTCATACAATAGTACATACACAATATACAAATATTTAAAAACTGCTTCCATTTTACTAGAGATGTAAAAGGTCTCCTGTTATCTTAAAATGTTAAATGACAATAATAATGAGAAACAAAACTAAAATTAATCAATCAATAAGATACCAATATTATGGAGATGTAAAAGGTCTCCTAATGTCAAATAATAATATAAAAAATAAATAATGTCAGTCTTAAAATACTATTCCTCGCAATTAGGTGCAGCAGAGCAAGTTACCTATTGTGAGACCTATAGAAGGATATAATAGAAGGATATCTACTTCAGCCTCCTAAATAAGGTACACAGCACACTGACCTAATAATAGACACTTTCAATATTATCTCATGTTATTAGAAATTATTTATCGAAAACAGCAAAATAACGTAATGAATTGTTCTCTAAACGGAGTTCTAACTATAGTTCTAAGACATCGCACTAGAGGGGATTGTTACTCGTTAATAATTCAAACAAATCAATAAGCCTTGTCATCGACCTAACCCAACTGAACCACATTACCTTTTGTTCAGTTGTTCCATATGATAAAAGAAATGGAGAGAGCGCTCATGGCCCAGCGGCGCTCGCGTACCGCGTGCGATATGCGAAGTTAAGCAACGTCGGGCCAGGTCAGTTATTGGATGGGTGACCGCTTTGAGTGTTATCTAAGATCTCGGCTGCTGTCTATGATAGCAGTCATTAAGTTAGAGGCCTCCGGGCGGCTTGAGAACTTCTAACAGTCAAGTTGCCCACTCACTTGACAAGGGGGGTCGAAGTTGCACCACGTCCGTAGGGAGTACCCGCCGCGACCCTACACGTGACCTGGGTGGTGCTAAAAGTGCAACAAAAACTGGCAACCGTATTGTCTTCTTAAAGATCTCACGATTCGAAATAATTGCCATACGATAAATATGAAATGGATAGATGTGATAGATACACTTTTATTGGTTCAAGTTTTTCGTCTCTTATTAGATGTTTCTTAATTTGTTGGGTGTAAGACAATACGATATTTTATTGATAGATTAAGCAACAGTTGACAGGCACGTATCCAGACTTTTGGTTCGGGGGGGATAAACATTGAAACAACCATGTAAACTGTGTACCTACCTATTGAAAGAACACGCAAGCGAATAAATAAACAGACGGCTAAAATCGTTTTCGGGGGGGGTAAATCCCAACTTTCCCCCCCTCTGGATACGTGCCTGACGGTTGACAAAAACACGAATTTTGCTTATTTTGTTCATCTCTTTTTCAAGTTGATACTGGTTTCTTGGTCACCATACTAAGTGGTTTATTTTGTTTCAGGTAAGCGACATTATGGTCTGTAAAGTGCAACATTGTGGTAAGAATAAAATTTACTGTAAAAAACTCTTCATTAATTCTTATCTAAACACTCTATCTACACTATTGTGTTACTGATGCAACGTTTGACAGATAGCGCATAGCCTAAACCGCTGAAGATATAAGACTGACATTTGGACCACATATTCTTTAAAGTACGTAGACACGTACTAAGAAAGGATTTTTTTAAATTCAACCCATAAGGGGGTGAGATAGGGGTTGAACCGTTGTATGGAAATCGTTCATTTGGAAAGTTATGGACTTGAATCTTTGTATAAAGATTTATTAGTAAAAAAAAAAATAATTGGTATAGAGATTTTTTAAAATATCTCCTAAGAGGATCAAAAAAGGGTTGGAAGTATGTATGGGAAACATGTCGTTTTTAAACCTTAAGTAGTTTAAACTTTCGGTCACGATCTCTTGATGTACAGCCAAAAACATAGAGTAAAAGAAAACAAAATCCACTCTCAAGGGGGTGAAAACGGGGTTGAAAATTTGTTTGAGGAGAAAGTATTATTTTTTTATTTATTTAGAACACAAACAGTCACTTAGAGGTATCCAAATTGACAGTACATGAAATGTACCTATACAAAAGAAAACAATAGACCTGGAGGTTCCTGGAGGTTTTTTTTAATGAAAACTTGATATTTCGTTCATAGACCTTTTTTTTTTTTTTTTTTTTAACGTTGGGGAAATGCATTTACGCATCCCGCCTGGTTAGGGGGACCAGGGCGGGTATGACGGACTAACCGCGGCAAAACACCTTGGACTACCGTCTAAAACCTCAACGAGTGCCGGCACCGCCTTGTAGAGTGGGACGCCGCAGGATCACCATCGGCATTCGACTGCGTGCGTCCCGGCGGGCAGCCCACAGGGTAACGGGCTGCAGATCTTACGCGCCAGTAGGATGGGCGCATTTAAATCTGTGGGAACATATTTGCAGGTTATCCCCTGACCCCCGCAAGAACCCACTACGGTGGAGGCAGTAAATGCGCATAGCGCCTGGCTCTGCCTCCAGCCCGTCGCCGGCGGAGCGGATCCGCGAGAGGATTATTCTCCCGTTCCCGCTCCGCGGCCTCCTTCTGCGACATAACGTGATCACAGAAGGAGGCCATCGCCTTCCATGCCTCCTCATTGTCAAGCATGGCCCCAACAACCGACAACGACAGGTCTGGCCCTAGCACTGCTTCTAAGGCAGCTCGCTGGGGTCCCCATGCATTGCACTCTTCGAAAGTGTGATGTGCCGTATCCACGGGCGCATCACACTCATGGCAGCAAGGGGAGGACTCCCTCCCTATGCGATGCAGATACTTACCAAAACAGCCATGGTTAGTAAGAATCTGCACCATATGGAACGTCAGGGTTCGTTCATAGACCTAGCATTAAAATGATTTTCATCGTTTTTTAAATATTCACCCTCTGAAAGGAAATAAAAGAAAAGACATGCAAAGCTGAGGGTTTTATTCCTCAATTGACCTTTCTCAATTTTAAAGTACGTGAATTAATTAAGTTCTTATAATTATTTACATTCAAAATGGAAAGAAACAAACTAAAAAAATATGTGGCGAACTTCAAAAAAATACATCACACATAAACTCGCCCTATCTAATAAGTAGTAACACTAATGTCAAATTTTAAGATATCTATAAGTACTTAGCGCTACATACTAATCTATTAATCTGTGGACAATGTCATTGGTTTCACACTCTGTAATTTTACAACTTCTGCACTTAAAGCATGTAACCTTGTGTGTAACTGTATTTGTCCATAATAAATAAATAAAAAACAAACACTATAAAACAAAAAAAATACTGAATTATTCACTTTACTCAAAGGACAAAAATGCGCGGCATTTATTAATATTCTTTTATCTTTCGATTTAGTTCTTATGAAGGGAGTTTTTGTTTGATTTTTTTTGACGTTGGCATTTTTTTCTCACTAGTTTTGTTACACTCTGTATTTATGGACATTTAATACGCTGTTTAGGCTATTTTCTGTGTAAATTGACAGGTAGGTAATCTTGACATTATTTTCGTTACTGTATCTAGTAAAGAACTATTGCAGCCTAATATTTTACACGTATTTTTAACATTTTTCATTCAGAAATATGGTTTTCGATCTAGATTTCGAGCTAATAAACTGTTATTTTTTTAATTAACTTCTACATGCATTAAAGTTTTATATATTTAATAAAAGCATCGTAGGCTTTTATTAATCAATCTATTAAAACTAATATAATATTTGTTCCTGAGTCTCGGATGTTTTCTATGTATTTATGTATCTATTTATCTATATAAGTATGTATATCGTCACTTGGTAGTAGAAGTTTTGCTTAGTTTGGGTAAGATTGTCCACAAATATGTATTTAATTTGTATTTTTATATTTAAGTATTACTTTTCATCATGATTTCTGTTCAAATCATTATCAAATATGTAAGGCCTAGATTACGTAACTTTTCTTATAAACGGTTTCGTCCATTCCCAAAATAAATCATTATTTTGTCATAATAGTAGGTATTTAGAGACTTACAATATCTCTATTTATCTCCGCCATCTTGTTCTGAATACTGTGATTAGAGAATGTAATTCACTGCTAATCCTCGAACTAGGGGCTTGCGTTTAGATTAATTCCCTAAATCCTCGAATCGATTAGCAGCTGTTGATAATCGAGGCGCCGACTCGACAATCGGTTTGCTTTGGATTACTTAATTGCTTGCCAAAGTTACGATTTTGATAGATCTCGGTATAGTGCCAATCTGTGCCTTTACCATGAGTTTGCATGACCGTACTCGCTAGCGACTGCGTTTAACGATTTAGTATGCCGATTCTTAGTTCTATTGCGTAACCGCCAGAGGCGCTATACTTTTTTCCATACATTTTTTTAGTACGGTCATGTAAACTCATGGTAAAGGCACTGAACGAGCGCCGCTACTAAGGGGCTGCCGCGCTAGCACAAAAGAAGATTTCCCACTCTGTCGCATTTACGTACAGACTTGCGAGTGCGACAGAGAGGCAAAACTTCGTTTGTGGTTCGCGGTAGGCCCTCAGATTTTGATTATCATTATAATCACGATGTTTTCAGCTAGAAGCCACAGTAGCAAAAGTAATTTATTGAACCTTACATATTTTGCCTTACCTGTGGCAGCATAACTTCGTGCCAACATTTGTTTCATTTTTTCTAATGTCCTTGCACTATTAAACAGTCAGTAATCGTAAGCAGTGTTCGTTAAAATCTGCTGGTTTTTACTTATCGCATGGCAATTATTTCGGACCGCGTCATCTTTTAGAAGACAGTACGGTTGCCAGTTTGTTGCACTTTAGCACCACCCAGGCCACGTGTAGGGTAGCGGTGGGTACTCCCTACGGACGTGGCGCAACTTCGACCCCCCCTTGTCAAGTGAGTGAGCAACTTGACTGTTAGATCTCAAGCCACCCGGAGGCCTCTAACTTAGCGGGTCCTTACCAGTTAAAAATCGCTCATCTATTTACGCCATTTTCTGTTTGAATTTACACGTATCTTGACATTTCCTCGATGTTACTATCTAGAACAGGACTATTGCGACCTTATGTCATAAACTTCAAATGTTTTTTTTGGATTTTTCATTAAGAAATATCGTTTCAAACATCCCTCCAAATAGACAATTTTCAAGATAAAAACTTGTTTATTTCGCTTAAATTCTACTACACACAATAAAATCAAAACATGGCTATGTTACTATCTAAAACTTTAATAAAATCATCGTAGCCTTTAATAACTTTATTTGTACTAACAATACTTTTGTCATAATTTGAAATCAAAACATTTTAAAACTTATAAGGCCTCTTAACGACTGCTATCATAGACAGCAGCAGGTATACTAGCTTGACTAGTTATTTTGATATAAAAACTACCGGCGCTATATTTAACTTTGATCGGTCTGTATCATATCATATAATTTATTTGCATTGATCACACATCGTCGTACATAATATACATGTCAAAAATAATAACCATGAGCTATATAAATTCACACTGAAATTAATAAAGTTTAAATTTTAACACATTCTTAATTAAGGTGTAGTAAATTGTTCCAATACGGTGAGGCAGTGAACATGTATGTCTATCCCTGTAAAAATTCCGTAACCGAGTAAAAGGCCTTTTGGACCAAGAAACGCTTGAGCTTATGTGCGAAACCAAGATCTGAGGTAGCATCTTTTATTTCCGAAGGTATCCTATTGAATATGTAATAGTAACTAAGCTGGTTTAACCAGTCCTTAATGTGTGTTTGTCTGTCCACATGTTACAGCCAATTTTCTCTTAGTATGCTATATTTTACCGTAAGTATCTTAATTTTGTGCGGCATCTACACAACAATAGCTAGTTTCGCCACTAACCCGTTCGATGCTGGCGAAAATTAACCCTCCAACTGTCGAAACTTACTTGTGCAGTCAAATCGGGTGTCGGTTTAATTTTGCTCTGCACGTAATAAACAAACGAGATATTCTAAAAGTAATTATGTTTTTTTTAACCTGACTGTGGCTTTATAGGCCGGGCCCAATAAAGCGATAGGAGTGCACTGTTGGAGAGTAGTCTGTGGATAATCAAGGGGAAAACCTCCGGCACGACCACGCGGGTGGTTTGGAACACTGGAATACTCTAAGTTTGCGCTCCAGTGAGATTGGTTAAGCGGTTTCATCCGAATCTGAGGTGTGAGTGGAATCGAGCTACTGGGAGTTTTTTCGCTGGTTCACTAAACCTAGCCTGGCTGAGAAGAGTCCAGCAAGAAATTCAGCTAGGCCCGACCTGGGTCGGACTGACTCTACCCGGTGTGTGGCGGTACCGGGACGAATAGGGACTATAATATGTGTCAAGTAGCTATGTGGAGCGCTCGTGACCCAGCGGCGCCCGCGTACCACGTGCGGTATGCGAGGTTAAGCAACGACGGCCCAGGTCAGCTATTGGATGGGTAACCGCTTTGAGTGGTTATTAACTGAGCGCTCCCGTGCTTTGGAAGGCACGTTAAGCCGTTGACCTACCTGTTGTATCATTTGTGTTTGAATTAATAAATTTACTCTTTACGCTTTTCTCTTTTACTTAACCATAATAACATTATTTACTATACAAGTATGTAGTGTTGTGTTCCTGGAGGTGAGCAAGGTTGGCAGAGCTCCCGAGGATGCACTGTGCTGAGAGCGAGGGACCTAAATTTCTCCCTTCTGCTGTCAACACAGTGAATTCTCAATTTTCATAAAGGGTCGGCAACGCGTACCTGACTTGGAATTGCGGGCGTCTATAGGCTGCGGTGGCCGCTTACCATCAGGTGGACCTTACGCTTGTTTGCCACCGGCGTTGTATAAAAAAAGATTTGGCTTAATAAAAATGTTTCATTTTATACAAATAAATAAAAACCGACTTAAACTCGTCATTTTCAAACCAAAAGGCACTTTTGGGATCAAAATGTAACATATTTTAGATATAACCTTCAATATTTTAACATATTTACTTTACACCCGCTCGACTCGCACGCCGCCGCTTAATTTCCCTCCACTAATATCCAGAACATGAAGATATTTCTTGACGCTCAATATCTGTGTACACTCATCTAAAATTATCATTTGTCTACCCTGGGGCGGTATTAGTTTCTGTAGATCAAATATTCTTATGCTTACACTGCTTACGTCATAGAAATAGCTATATTTATCCATGATTACTTTGTGGTTGGTATATTTGAATAGATTTTGAATAGTTGCTTTCTAATTAACATGGTATTTACGTTGTAAATTAGAAATATATACTATACAACCAATGCCATGCATCACGTGGGGCCTAAAGTGTATAACAAACTTCCCGCAGAAGTGAAAAATGCGGGCAGTGTCTTGATATGTTTAATTTCAAAAAAGATTTTTAGGATATAGCCAATAATTGATAATAACAATACCTATTACTAATTATACTTAATGATTTCAGTAATTTGCAGAATTGAATTGACAAATGTATAATAATTAATACTGTATAATTGAATTATAACAATGACATGTAATATTAATTGGAGCGCTCGTGGCCCAGCGGCGCCCGCGTACCGCGTGCGATATGCGAGGTTAAGCAACGTCGGGCCAGGTCAGTTATTGGATGGGTGACCGCTTTGAGTAGTTAACTGAGCGCTTCCGTGCTTTGGAAGGCACGTTAAGCCGTTGATCCCGGCTGCTGTCTATGATAGCAGTCGTTAAGCCGAGTTAGAGGCCTCCGGGCGGCTTGAGAACGTCTAACAGTCAAGTTGCCCACTCACTTGACAAGAGGTGTCGAAGTTGCACCACGTCGGTAGGGAGTACCCACCGGTGACCCACCGCTACCCTACACGTGACCCCTGGGTGGTGCTAAAAGTGCAACAAAAACTGGCAACCGTACTGTCTTCTCGAAAATCTCACGGTTCGAAATAATTGCCATACGATAAATAAATATTAATAATATTATTAATAAATGACTATGACTATATATTATATACCTCTGCGAGGGGCAATTTAAGGGCTGTTATCAATTTGAAAATACTCATCTATTTATGGTATTAACTAAGTAAATTAACATGCACATTGCATGCATTTTCTCTTCATTAGTCAGTGATCAAGCTAAACTGTTATTCCGTTTAAAATCTACACACAAAAAGAAAAAAAAACCTTCTTACTGGGTATCTAAAACTTTAATAAAAGTATCCGTACGTCAGTTTGTTAATTAAAAAAATAAAAATAAAATAAAATGCATTTATTTCGGACAACATCAGGCACATGATCCATAGATTTGTAAGTAACAAAAAAGACTTAAATAATTATGTTAGTTCTTAAACTTAAATGTAGGGAGGACCAGTGCCTCAGTAGGCCACTGTACTGTATACATACTTACCTCAGAATTTTATTTTATCGTATGGCAATTTTGTTGCCAGTATTTATTGCACCGTTAGCACCACCCAGGGATCACGTGTAGGGTCGCAGTGGGTACTCCCTACGGACGTGGTGCAACTTCGACCCCCTTGTCAAGTGAGTGAGCAACTTGACTGTTAGGTCTCCAGCCACCCGGACCTCTAACTTGGCTTAACGACTGCTATCATATATAGCAGCCGGGATCACCGGCTTAACGTAGCTTCCAAAGCACGGGAGCGCTCGGTTAGTAACCACTCAAAGCGGTCATCCATCCAAGAACTAACCCCGGCCCATGTTGCTTAACCTCGCATACCGCACACGAGCGCTCCTTAATGTCCCAGAAATGAACAATTGAAGATACGCTGGAGTATCCTGTAATACCTTATCACTTTGTAATAAAGTCCATCAAACATCAAACATTTAATCTGTAAGTAGGCCTCACTTAAGGGCTCTTTTACAAGTCAAAACATAGTTAGTACCTATAGTTTTTTTATTTTTTAAACTTGACTGTGGCTTTATAGGCCGGGCCCAATAAAGCGATAGGAGTGCGCTGTTGGAGAGTAGGGGAAAATCCAGGGGAAAACCTCCGGCACGACCACGCGTGTCGTTTGGAACACTGGAATACTCTAATAGTTTGCGCTCCAGTGAGATTGGTTGAGCGGTTTCAACCGAATCTGAGGTGTAAGTGGAATCGAGCTACTGGGAGTTTTGTCGCTGGTTCACTAAACCTAGCCTAGTTGAGAAGAGTCCAGCAAGAAACTCAACTAGGCCCGACCTGGGTCGGACTGAATCTACCCGGTGTGCGGCGATACCGGGACGAATAGGGACTATATATTATGTGTCACTGTTGTCGCGATCGCGCGGTGGACGTCCCCGCCGGCGAGAATGCCTAAGTGTACGCGTCGTGTCAGAGTTGGACGCCGTAAGCGCAGCGTTCCATCTTTCAATGGACGCTGTGATTACGTCGTCTGGGTCCGTAAGTGTGTGCCTAGGACGCCGGACCGTGCGGCCCCTAATCAGTGATCGCCGAGTAACGACAGAGGGGGGAGGGATGGGAACGTAGTCGACAGCTACGTCGTACCTATAGTGAAAGTACACAGCAATAAGTGAACAATACAACAGATATGAATAACCTGGGCACGCGTTTGCAGAGAGATGTATAGTCTCAGGGTCTATAATAACTTTTAATAGTATAAACTTAACCTATAACTAAGAGATGTAAAGTCTCTAGTGTAATTGAAATAATAGTTAGTTAATTTACTTCATTTCAGTTGTACAGGCGATAGCGGTGACTTGTCTATAGGAACTTGTTCCATTCACGCACCTTGTTTGACGAAATGAAACCATATCGGAGTAACAATAAGAGCCAAATCTTAGTCGATTGAAGCAACTATTGCAGACAATGCGAAACTTGGCCGCTTTGTTCTTGTTAACTTCAGTTAAACACATTAAACCGGAGTTGCGGCGGCGGGGATGTCCACCGCGCGATCGCGACAACAGTGACACATATAGTCCCTATTCGTCCCGGTACCGCCGCACACCGGGTAGAGTCAGTCCGACCCAGGTCGGGCCTAGCTGAGTTTCTTGCTGGACTCTTCTCAGCTAGGCTAGGTTTAGTGAACCAGCGACAAAACTCCCAGTAGCTCGATTCCACTCACACCTCAGATTCGGTTGAAACCGCTCAACCAATCTCACTGGAGCGCAAACTCTTAGAGTATTCCAGTGTTCCAAACCACACGCGTGGTCGTGCCTGAGGATTTTCCCCAGGCTCTCCAACCGCGCACTCCTATCGCTTTATTGCGCCCGGCCTATAAAGCCGCAGTCAGGTACAAAAAAAAAAGCTGAGTTGCGGGTCTGTTCTGTTGCCGCTGTAACAACAAATACTAAAAAAAACAATAAAATAAATATTTAACGAGACTCTCATACAACAAACGTGATTTTTGTGCCGTTTTTAGGGTTCCGTAGTAAACAAGGAACCCTTATAGTTTCGCCAGGTCCGTCCGTCCGTCCCCCGCTTTTCTCAGCAACCGTTAGTACTAGAAAGCTGTAATTTGGTATAATACATATCAATGACGCCGACAAAATGGTAAAATAAAATAATATTTTTAGGGTATACCCCTACATGTAAAGGGGCGGTGCAATTTTTTTTTCTTCCAAACCCCATCGTGGGGGTATCGTTGGATAGCTCTTTCAAAAATATTATAAGGTTTCTAAAAGCATTTTTGATTCAAGAATAGGTTGGCGTGATATTAAGCTTTGAAGTGATAATTTTTGCTATGGTCAAGTGTGCCCCTCCCCTGCCAGCAAAACGGTGGCTACTAGGCATGTGAAAAAATCATGGTAGTAGTATATAAGATGAATTTAAAAGGAAAACTATCACAGCTAAGTAGACATTACCGTAAAGGGCAAAAATACAACACAACATCTCAAAAAAAGTACATCATCAGTACTAAGATCAGTAAAAACCCTTCTACGGGTCCGTAATTCCGCATATGACCGATGACGTGATGGACGGGCAACTACGGAACCCTACACTGTGCGTGGCCCGGCACGCACTTGGTCGGTTTTTATTTACATAATTTTCTAAATCTCTTAGAGTCGGTTTCACCAACATACGATCACATATGGCGGCCGGTCATCATCAAATATGGCGCCGGCAGCTGTCATCCCATAGAAACTTGTCAAACTTTACATACAATCAGATTTTAACAACCACCGCTTACGATTACAGACAGTTTGGTGCAACCCACCCTTAGTAAGTTCATAACTTATCTAAGCGTAAGCTTAAAGTCTATTTGTTGACGCTCCAAAAATCTCAATCCTAATCCAGCACCATTAGCAGCAAAAATATACCAACCGTACAAATCTATTTTTAATTTTTAGCTCTTTTGTTTTTGTACTCCAGATGCTGTATGTAAGTAGTAAGTGGTTTTTGGTTTATTTATATACCTACCTTTTCTGTATATTTCAGTTATTTTTATTTTGTTTATTTATTTTTTACGACGTTCCGTGAGTCACCGACGGTACTGGCTGAAAATCAGCGCTGTAGGTGTTTGACACCTCAGCATAATGCTTTCTCTGCCGCGGGGACACACATGTTATGTGGTTTGTGTATAATATGTTTTTCTTCATTTATCATTTTTGTCATATGTGTGTCTTCTGTGTCTGTGAATAGATGTTTCTTTCTTTCTTTGTAACTTAACTGACATGTTGGCAACTTGGCAGACCGTCGGTCTAGAGCTCTCTGAAGTTAGTCCGGGCAGGAACAGCGCAATGCACTTAGATATTTAATTCCATATTGCTGTTTGAAGTAAGCCAAACTCATACATATAATACTACTGGCTTTTGCATGCGACTCCGTCCGCGAAGAACTCGTTTATCGCGTAAGTTTTTTTTTCGTCTCCCGGCGAAAAAAAGGGCATTTTTTTGTAATGATCCCTGGGATGCCAGGGACTGGTAGATGACGTGTTAAAACAATAGGAAAAAACGGAACCCGAGGATCACTTTGCTGTCTGTCTATCAAGATCCTTTATCACGGGAACGCGTAGAGTTATCGCATTAAGATTAAAACCATTGACTTGGGTCAATAGTCCATTGAAGCAGTGAAAAAATCAAAATTCTAAGTTAACTTTAAAAAATACAGCCGTTTATACCGCAAAAAACGTATATTTCGACACTCAAGAGAATCAAAATTTATAGGGTACTTTCCGTTGACCTAGAACTATGAAATTTGGCAAGTAATATCGTCATATACTACAAGTACAGGGAGAAATCTGAAAACTATACATTTGTAATTAAATCATAAAAGTATATCCATAATCATCGAGGTTAAGCAACCGTATTCGCATGTACCTACAAATTTGTACGGAACCGTCGGTGGGCAAGCCCGACTCGCACTTATTCTCTTACTAGCGACCCGCCCCGGCTTCGCACGGGTGCACTATTTAATGGATGTTATTATACATATAAACCTTTCTCTTCAATCACTCTATCTATTAAAAAAAATCGCATCAAAATCCGTTGCGTAGTTTTAAAGATTTAAGCATACATACGGATATAGGGACAGAGAAAGCGACTTTGTTTTATACTATGTAGTGATTTACGTTCAATAACATTTCTATTTGTTTATTTTGCTAGATAAACAATAAGTATTTAAAGAAATAGTATCTATAAACCCCCGATTTATCCATGTTATAACAAAACTTGATAGTTATTACCAAAAATATTAAGTTTCCTGGCTTACTTAGTGTAAAGCTTGCATGCCTTAAGGAAAACTTTGGATAACTCTCTCGTTATAGAAACAAGAACACGACATAAGCATGATAAGCAGGGCCCTTTTTAGCCACAGGGCCGTCTAGTTCCCCTGCGTCAGAAAGATTGTGGTTAATTATACAACAGGGTTAAGAATAACTTTACTCAACTTGTGCTCGAATAACTGTTTGTGAACTGCAGTAACAATGGCAGTTTGTTTTACTCTTTTCTGATATTTTTTTTATAATATATTTTTTGGACAATCTTACACAAATCAACCTAGTCTTTTTTTTTGAACCTGACTGTGGCTTTATAGGCCGGGCCCAATAAAGCGATAGGAGTGCGCGGTTGGAGAGTAGCCTGGGGAAAATCCCGGGGGAAACCTCCGGCACGACCATGCGTGTGGTGGTCAACCTAGTCCCAAATTAAGCAAAGCTTGTACTATGGGTGCCAAGTGACGATATACATACTTATATAGATAAATAGATACTTAAATACAAAGAAAACGTCCAAGACTCAGGAACAAATATTCGTGTTCATCACACAAATACATGCCCTGACCGGGATTCGAACCCGGGACCTCCAGCTTCGAAGGCAGGGTCACTACCAACTAGGCTAAAGCGATTATACGTATGGATGTTTATCTCGCTGTAATGTCAATTGAAAAAGGATAATAGGAAATGTTGATAACTATATAAGAAACCCATTTAAATTTTATAAAAGGTCGGCAACGCGTACGTGACTCCTTTGGAGTTGCGGGTGTCTATAGGCTGCTGAGGCCGCTTATCATCAGGTGGACCGTAAGCTTGTTTGCGAAAAAAAAACGATCTACATATTTTCTACATTTTTGTAACGACAAACATGTAACCACCATGTATATGTTTTCTTTTGGACAACTACATCTATACGAGTATACACACACTACATAGTCTTGGGTGTTGATTTGAAGTCGTTAAGGCCGTGCAAGGACAAATATCGCGTTCTTTTCAGATTGATTTTCAGATATATGCTTCTTGACCATATGACTGTGTTTCAGACAATAGCCGAAACATGATTGCTTAAAAATCCAAAGTTGAGTCTTTATTTTCCTTTTTTTACTCAGCCTACTAAAACAATGCATTATTAAAGGATACAGTGAAGTTAAAATGATGGTATTTTACCTTATCTAATCTCTGTCAAGAGGAAATTTAATTAAACTTCACACAGTCAGATATTTATCGAGATTTGTCTAAAAAACCATTCCCGAAGTGTTGCATCCCGTCTTGTCGTGCGAAAAAGACATAAGCGTGTCTCTTTGAGGAGGCTTTTGGCTGACCAAATCGAGGCATCCCCTTAAGAGGCCTTGTAAGTTTTAAAATGTTTTGATTTAAAATTATGA
Source organism: Epiblema foenella (assembly GCA_963556455.1). NCBI lineage: Eukaryota > Metazoa > Arthropoda > Insecta > Lepidoptera > Tortricidae > Epiblema > Epiblema foenella. Next base: position 1,159,701 of record OY747110.1, read on the forward strand.
CAAAAGTATTGATAATACTATTAAATTGATTAAAGAATACGATAATGTTATTAAAGTTTTAGATAGTAACATGGCCATTTTTTGATTTTATTGTCTGTATTAGAATATACACGGAAAAATACAGTTTTTAGCTTGAAAATGGTCGATTTGGAGTGATGTTTGAAACGATATTTCTTAAAGAAAAATCCAAAAAATACATTTAAAATTTATGACATTAGCTTGCAATAATCCTTTTCTAAATAGTAACACTGATAAAATGTCAAGATATGTGTCAATTTAATCAGATAATCGTCTAAATAGATGAGTGTATTTTAACTGATAAGTACCCTTAACCCTTAATAAGGCAGAGGCGATTTAGAAACCACTTGGTAATTAAACATTTACGGTAAAGACCGTCTCCCTTTTTATTTAATGTTAACAGTATTATACAGCTGACATATCACGCTTTCTTTCCTCATTCTTACTTTTTCGGTTATTATTCAATTATAGTGTAAAATTAATCAAAGTATGTGGTCACTATATGCACTATGCCTGTCAAGCGAATCAAGTTTTTAGTACTGTTATCTGTCATTTTTCCTGAAATTCACGTGCTTCTAACAGGCGGAGTGCATAATGACCACATGTTTTTTAAATTATTTATTTTTATTTTGCTCTAAATGTATTCCCCGGGGCTCTACAAACATGAGAATATGTTAAACTTTAACGTAGCATATCTGTATAACTGGGACCTTATTAAGGGTAAAACAGCCGAGCCGCTACGAGTATGATTACCTGATTTGAGTGAGTGTCAACATCGGGTAGGATTATGTTTGGTCACGCCATCGCCACTTTCGTGTGTCAACCACTCGACCACTATTATGTTTATGTTTACAATATAAACATATGCCATTTAGTACGAGACCCTAAGTCGTAACGACTTTGAATAGAATAGAAAACTTTATTGTAAAACTGTGTACAAAGGTGACAAAAATAAAATATAGATTCAACAGTTTATCCATCAGGGACATACAATATATGACAATATAACTAAATTGCATGCATAAATAATAGCTAAGTAATGAAACATTAATTCACATTATTGAAAAATTCATGAGTGCTGTAGAAAGCTTTGTTGATGAGCCATTTTTTTAGGGTAGATTTTGACGACCGGTTTAGCCTAGTGGGTAGTGCACCTGCCTGTGAAGCTGACGGTCCTGGGTTCGAATCCCGGTCAGGGCAAATTTGTGTGATGAGCATGAATGTTTGATATATCTATTAAATATATCGTCGTCTAGTACCCATAACACAAGCCTTCTTGAGCTTACTGTGGGACTAGTTCGATTTGTGTAAGATTGTCCTCTAATATTTATATTTATTTATTTATTTAAATGCTGTGTTTTCTAATATCTTAATTTCGATGGGTAATTTATTGAACACTCCCATGGCGGCAATGAAGGCACTCTTGTGCATCAGTTTATTGTGTACTCGAGGAATTTCATACTTAAACTTATATTGTGTTCTCAGATTGTGACGCAGAGATGCTTTTTTAGTGAAATACTCGCCGTTTCGCTTAACAAATAAACAGAGTTCTTCTTTTCTTTGAATACATCTCGAAGTGAATATCTGTTTTTTAAGCGGTACGTGGTGCGTAAGGTTGTACTAAATGTACTTTTCCATGATAAAAATTACAGATCTACCTTTTGTAAGTTTGATGAAGGGTGCAGTGTTGCCAGATGGTTACATTTCTTACATTTTTCGTAACTTTTGACCGGCTCGCGTAACATGTAAGTAACTTTTGTTGTAAAGGAATTTTTTGTAACTTTTGAGGATAATGAGACTGTATTTAAAAAGAAAGATAATTGTATCTAACCGGGATCAAGCGAGACAATTTATAGGGTTCCATATAGAAAAGGTGACAAAATACCTACATATCATAGTACGACTCTGTCTGTCCGTCTCTTGCAACTTTGTATGACATTTGAGACACCGCCCATCAGCTCGGCGTAATTCTGTCGCCGAACTCGCCGAATTGTAGCTGTATATGGCGACTCGTTTCTTAGAATCGAATGTTTTGATAAGTAATTATGAAAAATATATAAAATGTAACTTTTGCATTAAAAATGTAACTTTTCAAGAAAAGAAATGTAACTTTCGTCCCAACGGCCCTGGCAACACTGGAAGAGTGCTGGAATTTGTTTGGAAGCAAAATGGCGGAGATGAGATGCGGGGCCCATGTCTCGATAACAGATATTTTCCGAGCATCATCGACACGATACCGAATACATAATTAATACTAATTCATCAAGGTTATCCGACTCCAGGCCCTGATTTAATTATCATATAAATATTTATATACGGATTAATTTGCAAATCGGGACAAGATTTTTGGAAGTCTCAATAAGATGATGGACCGTGGGCTGTGGTGATAAGGTTGATTTTGCCTAATTTTAATCTACAAGTTTTCCTATTCGTCATTAGACACGTCCGAGGATTTGAATTTAAATTAATATCAGTTTGAGTTTGTCGATTTATTAGTACACCCGAATTCACTACTTAATATATGTACACTTTTGCACGCTATATATTTTTTTTTTATACAACGCCGGTGGCATACAAGCGTACGGTCCACCTGATGGTAAGCGGCCACCACAGCCTATAGACGCCCGTAACTCCAAAGGAGTCACGTGCGCGTTGCCGACCCTTTATAAAATTTGAGGATGCACTGTGTTGACAGCAGAAGGAGCACATTTAGGCCCCTCGCTCTCAACACATTGCATCCTCGGGAGCTCTGGTAACCTGGCTCACCTCCAGGAACACAACACTACATACTTGTATAGTAGATAATCTTATTATGGCTGTGGTTTTCTGCAAGGCGGAGGTACTTCCCCAGTTGGGCTGCTCCAAATTCGAGCGCGATGACATTTTGCTGTGCCCTACCTCTCTTAAAATTTATTTCTTTGTAATAAGGTCCATAAACGCGTATATTTTAATGAACCTGACTGTACAAGGGTCTAACGTAACGTTTTCAAACGTGTGTCAAATACCAAGACCTAAATGTAATTGTTTATACTGAAAGCTACAGTTGCAGTTCAAAAATATAGCTAATAGATGTGATTTTCATCAGATCGTCCGTCGTCCTCCTAGCGTTATCCCAGTACAGTTGCATCCTGAAGGATGCCCGGGGTCCGCTACCTAATCCCAAGACTTGGCGTAGGCACTTATTTTTACAGAAGCAACTGCCATCTGACCTTCCAACCCGAGGGGAAACCAGACCTTATTGGAATTAGGCTTGTCAAGTGAGTGGGCAACTTGACTGTTAGAAGTTCTCAAGACGCCCAAAGGCCTCTAACTTGGCTAAACGACTGCTATCATGGACAGCAGCCGCGGTGTAATACTGAATTGCGAATAATAAATCTGCGATGAACGTTAGTGCGACAGAATTTTATCGCGACAAATGTTAGTTCGAAAGCACTTGGTTGCGACAAATTATTAACCGACGAACAGAAATTCGATGCACGTTAATGTTTCATAAAAATTTTATTTGGCAAAAAAGGCCCAGAAAGACCTGTTAAGGCAAAACCGACTCTAACGCGGATAGGTTAGAAGATTAAGACGGGAGCTGAAGCGAAGCGAAGCTCTCGTCTTAATCTTCGAGGTTATTTTTTTATAAAACCGCAGAAAGACCTGTTCTTAATCTTCGAGGTTATTTTTTTTATAAAAGCCCAGAAAAACCTGTTAGGGCCAAACAGACTTTAACGCGGATAGGTTAGAAGCAGGGATCGGATACCGGTATTTTCTCCATAGAAACATACCGGTATTATTACGGTCCCCGGTTCATTATTTCGTTTTTAATGGGACAATCTAATAATATGACGTTGTTACCTAAATACATGATTCAGCCCTACGTAAAGAGCAAAACATAATCCATCGACTGTCGCACTAACGTGCATCGAATTTCTGTTCGTCGGTTAATAATTTGTCGCAACCAAGTGCTTTCGAACTAACATTTGTCGCGATAAAATTCTGTCGCACTAACGTTCATCGCAGATTTATTATTCGCAATTCAGTTGCGGAGCCTTACTTAGGGCTGTTACTTTTAGTTTAGTTTATTTACCTCCATATACAATTACATTATAAAACATGTTCGCTTACCTTGCTAATCGTATATCGATCGTTATAACAATGAAATAATTAATAATTATAATATGAGGGTAGGTATATACTTAAATATATACCTACATTTAAACAATAATCAGGGAATAATACAATTAAAATTGTCATATAAAGTATAAATAGGAAAACAATACAATTGAAAATGTCATATAAAGATTAAATTGAAACCCTAAGCTGAAATAAAAAAATATTTAACAGTTGTACCAATGTAAGGATACCAATCATAACAAAGTCAATTTAATAGATAATGTCAAAAGTTAATATAGCACTATAATACAATTTGTAAGTGCTTAGAGTCACTCTCAGTATAGCACGACCCAAGTAATAAGGCGTGTGGATTAAGCAATAATAGTCTCTCAGTCAACTACTTAAGAGCTTTGACGCACGCCATATTAATTGTGTTCTCCTGTACACGTACCGAATCTGCACCGCAGCTGGTTGATTCACCGGACGCTGATTAGCGCGACATCTGTCGATAATTCTCCTTTAACTCCAAACTTTCTTCGTTCTACCATAAAAACTTTCCTGGGCAAATCACAACGGCTCACCTCAGACGAACCAGCAGCTCAGACCTCTTATTGGGCATTAAATAATAAAATCTAACTTCAAAATGTAAATGTAATAAAAAGGTTCATAAACATTTTATTTATTTTTTATTTATTGCAAACAAAGCATATACAGCATTACAGTCGAAACCAAGGCACTGTATAATTTAGGTTATAAAACACATAATTCACAATAGGAAAAATCAAATAACAATCAACTCTCATCCATCATCTCACAGTACCGCAGACATATTCGATACACAACCGTCCAACGACTTTCAAACATATCACATTTTGGTGCCCATGACAGAAGCGAGCAGTCGCAGAGCGCGTACAGCTGGCGAGCTTCTATGCGCCACAGTGCGTGTAATTGGGACTGCCAAAAGGTTGGGACTTCGCGGTCTTAGGAAATTTTTGGGCAATATGAAAGTGTATGATAGATGATAGGCAAAGCCGCTTTAGTTATTATCGACGGCAGTTAACTGATAATCCGTGTACCTTATTGCAACGAGATAAGGTATACAAACGTTGTTAACTGTGTCATCAAATAGATGCCTTTACCATGAGTTTACATGACCGTGCTCGCTAGCGACTGCGTAAAAAATTGTGTGGGCAAAAGTACAGCGCCTCTGGCGGTTACGCAATAAAACTAATAATCGTCATACTAAATCGTTTACGCAGTCGCTAGCGAGTACGGTCATGCAAACTCATGGTGAAGGCACTGTGCAGTCTCTCGACTACGTTCCTATCGCTCTCCCTCTGCGATCCCGTAACTCGGCGATCATTGATTAGGGCCGCACGGTCCTAGGACCACACTCACGGACCCGGACGACGTAATCACAGCGTCCATCGAAAAATGGAACACTGCGCTTACGGTGTCCGACTCAGATACGACGCGTACACTTAAGCATTCCCGCTGGCGGGGTCTTCCAGATCTCTCAGTCTTCGCGATCGCGACAACACAGACAATCCCTATTCGTCCCGGTACCGCCGCATACCGGGTAGAGTCAGTCCAACGCAGGTCGGGAATAGCTGAGTTTCTTGATGGACTCTTCTGTTAGGCTAGGGTTAGTGAGACAGCGACAAAGCTCCCAATAGCTCGATTCCACTCACACATCAGATACGGTTGAAGCCGCTCAACCAATAGCACTGGAGCGCAAACTCTTACCCCCTTCTTCATAAACGTCTATCAAACCTATATTAGTTAACTAGCCGCTAAAATTCGTTTGCCCTTATCTGTCACTTTGACATTGATGTTTGTGAGAATGGACAAAGAACTTTTTCACTTCTCATGCTCGAAAAGTGTGTCATATTAGACTTGTCAAGCGGGGCTAAAGTAGTACATTTAACCCCTAGGGAAAATATGAAAACATATTTATGATTTGCAAAATATTTGAATTTGACCAATCAAAATACTTCACCTATTAAATCCACCAATCACAGAACACTAATTTAACTCTTAAAAAAATATTTGGTATTGGGTATTAACCAACCAGATTACAGCTTTACTAAAATCGACCAATCAGGAAACATAATTAATTTTTCTAAAGAGTCTAAAGATTAAGTTTGTAGTAGTCCCTATTTCACAATAATTAAAAAAGTGGTTAAATCGTTCGAGCAACACTTTGAAGCGCTCAATAGAAGGTCAGTTAGCTTTTTACGCGCGTGAATGTTGCGCGCGAACCGCAGTCTCTATGTTTTGTGTGTCAAAGGAGTATAGAAAAAAAATCATGCTGTAAAAGTATATATCTTCGCCGTGGAATCTATTGTTAATTTTGGGTGGGTTAACCTTTGTTTATTTATTTTCTCGCAATCGAAGTGAAAAGTAGAGTGTATAACTCTGGTCTAAAAGTCATATTACTCCTCGAACTATTTTCCCTCACTTCGTTCGGGAAAATAACTATCTCGTGGTAATATGGCTCATTTTAGACCCTTGCCATACAATCTACTATTTAGTTAGCGGGGGTTTGTTAGGTTTTATGAATGAGGGGGTTAGATTATTCCAGTGTTTAAACCGCCCGCGTGCATGTCGGAAGTTTGCTCTGGGTTTTCCTCAAGCTACTTTCCAACCGCGCACTCCTATTGCTTTATTGGGCCCGGCCTCTAAGCCACAGTAGGAATTACGATTTGAAACGGGATATTTGCCAGCACAACTAAAACTCGCAGCACGTCAGTTAATCCTGCTTGCGGCTTGCAACAGTGCCGAAATATCGGGAACTCAAAAATACATGGTAAATATCCCGTTTCAAATCGTAATTCTAATGTAAATGACCATGTAAGCTTGAAATCTTATATAGCCACAGTAGGGTTCAAAAAAGGGTCGTGCGGCATCTAGTACATCAACCTATACTAGAGTTGGACAGTGAGATGAGGTGAACCAAGTCGTGAACAACTGAAGCGCACAAGGTGTATACCGTAAAATTGAGAGCACAGAAAACTGCTCAGTTTTTGAATAAATTGAATATAGAACTTAGTTTACGGAGAGCTAATAGATGAAGTATCGCCTCTGTTTAGTACTTTGTAAACTTTTGTTTCTTTAGCTATCTGGAGTCGAATAGCACTAAATAAAATAAAATGAACGTCACTCTTCCAGTAGAGAGTTTCTTTAACCTATACGATACTGAAAACCGAAATATCAAGTTAAGGGTATTTCCACGATTCTGTCAGCTACGCTCCCGTGAAAAAGACACGCTTATCTCTTTCGTGCACGTCAAAGCGGGATGCAACACTCTTTGGGAATGGGTTTTTTAGACAAATGTCGGTAAATGTCTGTCTGTGTGAACTTTTATTAAATTTCCTCTTGACAGAGTTTATGTCAGGTAAAATACCATCATATTAACTTAATTATGTCCTTTAATAATGCGTTGATTTAGTAGGCTGATTAAAAAAGGAAAATAATGCCTGCTGACGTACGGAAAATTAGTCTCAGACCAGTTTGGTTATCATATCACTAATGATTACATCATCTCGCTCAATAAAAAGGACCTGCATTTCTTTGAAGGTGTATATGTTAATTTCTACACCATGTTGTTGAATTTTTCCTGAATTAATAGGTTTGGAACCGGTACACATCTGTGCACGGAACCCTCGATGCGAGAGTCCGACTCGCACTTGACCGGTTTTTTTTATAGAAAATTGCTAGAATCTACCATTAATACGTAATCTCCCCTCAGCTAATCGTACAATTTATTTTATGATATTCGTGCGTGCTCGCATATCATTATATCGAAATGGAATAGGTCCTATGATATCCATATTTTTTTTATTTAATAGCTATTTTAAGACACAAACATACGATTATTTACGCATATTTGATATGATTCATGTAGCCAAGCCATACTAGGAATGAGCGAGGTAAGTGTCTCAGGTTGTGACATACTCACGCTGGAGGTAGATCTTGCTCGACTTTTCGTATACCAATATGATGTCAATGCGTCGCGGGCTTTCGAATCCACACGCGGAGCTGACATCAAGCATGTTGTTTTTGCTGGCCGCTTCTTTCACACTTCCAAGATAAGTCACATCAACACTTTTGACACAGACAACAGTGTCACTTTGACATTTATTGTACCGCGGCCGACGTTGTACCATGACAATATTTTTTTATTTTTTTTGGGGACAACCTTCAAGATAAAAAAATCGAAAATCAATTAAAAATCAATAAATTCAATTTACATACAGAACATAAACTGTATTCTCAAAACGGGTAGGCAGAGCACATTAAATTTAATTCCAGTGCCACATTTAGCAATTGTAGATTTAAAGATGGAGAAAATGTGATATTGCAGTAATGGGTTGTTAACCAATCGCCTACAGCATACTACAACCCCATTCCCATAATCGAACTTAGGACACCCACGGGAAGAAAGGGGGAAGTGTTAACGGTAACTAAACGAAAGAACAAGATCAAAATCAAACATTTATTCTGCAAATAGGCCACAAGGGCACTTTTACATGTCAAAATATTAATTTACAATTTAAGAAAGTCTGACTGTAATAATACATTTTTCATGTCAAAATATTAATTTACAGTTCAAGAAAGAATAATAATTTCAAGTTTACAATTATAACAAAATTAATATCGTACAGTGAAGATAAACTTGCAAAGTTATCTATTACAAATATTACAACATCAGTAAAGTTAGAGATGTATAAACAAAGAGTATAACGGAATTAATATAATATTCCAGAGTTGTACATGGTTTCAGAGGGCCAAAATGAAGACTAATTTAATATTGTTAGAGATATATAAGTCTCTAAGAATCACAGATAATAAAAACGAATCCAGAACAGGATGATGTCTCTCGTCAATCCCCTATAGAAAACACTAGTATTAACGTAGTCACTATATCCTTGCAAGCATGAACAGGCCGGACTCCACAAACTCCACAGCAGAGCAGTTTCTTGAATTTTTCTTTTGAGTCAAGGAGGCTTCTAATGAAACAGTCCAAAAGTTATCGACTTTTAATTACCGGACTTTACCCTCATAGGTATAAGTCCGCATTTGCACTCTAGTCTTATGTGACATGTATATTGTTTTAACCTGTTATTGTGTATAAGTGCTTACATACATACTGTTATAAATTGTTTTTTTTTCTAGCCTATTTGAGTGTCCCACTGCTGGGCAAAGGCCTCCCCTCTTTTCCTCCATTCGGCCCTATTGTTAGCTTGTTTCCGCCAAGTTAAGGAAAATGCGTCCAGGTCGTCCCGCCATCTCCTTTTTAGTCTGCCTCTGTTCCGGTAGCCATCTTGTGGGGTCCACTGCGTGCTTATTTTCGCCCATCTTTCCGGGTGCATACGGCAGACATGTCCGGCCCAATCCCACTTCAGTTTGGCGGTCTTGACACCTACATCTACAACTCGTGTTTTCGAGCGCAGTTCCGTGTTATGCGCTGTCAAAACGAGTGCGCGCAAAACAACATTACATTGGTACGCGATAAATTATGTCAGATTGTCCTCCTGGCCGGCCATCGCGGGTCATTGCCTGCCTATTTATATGCATTATCGACCGCTAGGTAATTGATCAGAAGTTTCACAGGCTTCTATAAAGGTGACGTCGAATGGCATTTCAGACGGTTCTAGATATTCTCTACGCGGACTATTTATACGAATACAGTTAACTCAAATGACATGCAACCACTTTTGGCCCTTATTACAATACCATAAGGTAATAAAATGGATACTGGAGAAGGCTTTAATAGAACTCTTTAAATAAATTAACATTTTAACTGTAGCGTTCCAATACATCTATGAGAATATTATTTATGTCATTAAAAAACCTAAACTCATCCTTTAAAATTCTGATATCCATAAACTTAATATTAGGAAAAAAATTAAATTGCTTCTAAAAAGATTTTATAATAAGTTACCTCATGATATTTTGAATTTACCCTTTCCAGCTCTAATAATTACTTAAAAATCATATATGTCAAAGGCTTATTATAGGCTTGAGGAGCATGGGTCAAACCAGATGTCGAACCGCTCAACCAATCTCACTGGAACGAACTCTTCGAGTATTCCAGTGTTCCAAACCACACGCGTGGTCGTGTCGGAGGATTCCCCCTGGATTTTCCCCAGGCTACTCTCCAACCGCGCACTCTTGCGCATAGGAGTGTCGGTTGGAGGGTAGCCTGGGGAAAATCCAGGGGAAAACCTGTGACACGACCACGCGGGTGTTTTTGAACACTGGAATTCTCTAAGAGTTTGCGCGCCAGTGAGATTGGTTGAGCGGTTTGAACAGAATCTGACGTGTGCTTACCATAGTTCATGTTAATATCCACGTGTAGACAACAACCGAATAGCTACTCCATTCCATTAATAGCTGAATAAACAGCGCACTGCGGACGCAAATGCCTCTGTTGGCCGACCACTCGAGGTATTGTCTGTCAATATCCGCAACATAGTGATGCGCGACTTCGAATGATTTGTCTATTCGAATGGTTAGCGATTAATAATGTCAATATTCTAATTGGAAATACAATAACATTTATTATGAATAACAAGCGATAACAATAGTTAAATCACACTCACTATCACTATTTGTCTCTCTCATGACACACTTAACACTTAGCTCCTTTAGACTACGTGGCTGACTATATATTTGTATATGTTTATGTACGTATATTTTTATACTACATTTATGTATGTTTATTATCCTTAATTAAATGTTATTGTTATAATTATTAGTAGCCTTCATATGTATTAACTCGGCGCCACCTGCTATGAATCGTTCTGATTAGATTTCATTTCCGCTACCCTAAGGTTGTCTGGAAGAAATCGCTCTTTAGCGATAAGACCGCCTGTTGTTTGCCTCTTCTCATTGTGTTTTTGTACTGTACTGTGTCCTTTGATTGAGGTGTGCAATAAAGAGTATTTGTATTGTATTGTATTGTATCACAATAACTTAAATAATATTAAAACTAACTTAAATCTAAAATAGGCTCTTGGGGCATTGTACCGAGGATGCTGGCGGCATTTCCTCGCTGTATCGCAATGCTGTGCGAGAAAGTCGCCAAGTTAAACATGCTTTGTAATATTAGAAGTGTATCTCGGTAAATTGTCGTAGTACTTCGAAGGTTCCGTTGTTTTGCGGGTGTTACCTTGCGTATTTTCTCAAGACGAACTTTTGAACATGTGTGCGGGAATCGAAACTCTTAAAGTTGAAATCGTTGTGGCAAGAGTATTGAGATTGTTCAGCTCCATTTATACCTTGGAGAATTGAAGGGTGAAACATGTGTGAAACATTGGGGTAAAGTAATTAATTTGGGCTTATGTTCCGCTTAATTAATATCTGTATCTCTGCAACCTTACAATGCAGACACCATTTTAGATAATCTTTATTGCTTTAACCTCCTGACCCCTGAGCATTTACTGAAATCACTTGCCACTATGGCCGAATGTACTTTGCAAAGCATTAAACTGTTTTTGTTGTAAAGTCCGAGACCTTTTCTGTTAAATAAAATATAAACTAAGGTTTTCTCGAGTTTTCACTAAAACAAATCATTTTTAATATTACTTGACAAAGACATTGAGCATATTTTTGTTTAGGTATTTTTTGTCTTTTATAAAGGACTTTAGGAAAAAACAAACACTCGGGGATTGATGCTACCAAAAGGTCGGCCGTCTGTTGGCCAAATAAGAAGTTCAAAAATATTCGGACTTTACTGTAAGGTTTATTTAGCACTTTGTAAAGGACGCCAGGTGTCAGGAGGTTAAAACCTAACGTTACATTACAATATTATCAGTAATGAATGAAGTAACATGTGTTAGGTTTGTGACAAGTTTACCTCTGTCTCCCGAACTAGGCTTTGAGCCTGTGACTCGGGAGTCAGTGATTCCTCCAGGGTATTAGCTCACAAGATGGTGACAATAATAAGAACAGTGTAAATTATGCACTTAAATATAAGGAAAGTTGTTATAACAAAAAGATATGGGCCAGCGAGTACCATTACACCAGAGCAGATTAAGGCAAAGCGAAAAAAAATGTGTAAGAACGCGCATGCCTAGCTGTAAATAATTATTTCTCCATTTACATTTTGCTTTATAAATAAAAAGTAAAATAAGAAAAGAAAGAAAGAATAAATGTATTAACATAATTAAATTAAACCGGAGGTATTAAGAGCAATTTCGCTAACAATTAATTAATTATTCATATTCACTTGAGTCGCTTCGGTTTTGTGTGAGATAGTTAAGCAAGAGTCACAAAACACAGAATACTTTTCTGTCACAAATATCCGAACTAAAACTGTTATAATAATAGCTCATCATAATTAAATAAAATATTTTTTACAATAATTAGGTAAGTTATGTTTCTTATTTAACCATGAAAATATGCAAGGTAGCCATTAGATACTCCACTTAACTTCAGGCTATTCAAAAATATCTGAATATGTATACTAAAGTCTTGACAATAGAGTCGTATCTGTCAAGTATACATATGTTGCTCCGATGTATCTGATTGTAATTCTATATGTATAATATACGTACCTACGTATTGTTTCTTTTAAATAATTTCCTGTGCCTTAATAGGTATTGTCTCACTTATTTTACCATGAATTAGATTTAGGTACTATTGTTCACAAAATATCGGATCACTGAACACGTTGTCAAACAATGCTCATCGTCTAATGAAGATATAAAAGTCGCCTCAAGGCATTGGCTTTTGTTATTATACAAAGGACAATTATTAGTAATTGGTCACTAGTTCACAAGAATGTAAAGAAATAGGAGCAAAATCACTACATAGTATAAAACAAAGTCGCTTTCTCTGTCCCTATATCCCTATGTATTCTTAAATCTTTAAAACTACGCAACGGATTTTGATGCGGTTTTTTTTAATAGATAGAGTGATTGAAGACGAAGGTTTATATGTATAATAACATCTATTAAATAGTGCACCCGTGCGAACTAGTGCGAAGCCGGGCGGGTCGCTAGTAAAATATAAAGCAAACAATGCTATCTCAAGAGTGTATTGGTGTAGTTAGTAGTTAATTAGAAGAAATCTTTGGTAACGATACACAGTAGCAATCGTAAATATGAAGATAATACTATACGTTGTTCTAGTAAGTACGTACTACGCCACAATACGTTGTTCTGTACTTTGTGATTTCTTAATTCAAATATTTGACATTTATGAATTGGCGTTTGTAGTAATGAGGCCAAGACCTATCGTCTGTTATTATATCGCATGGCTCTATTCTTGTATCACAATATATATGGAATACTTGTTACAATTATTATTATAAATCATGATTTTAAATTAAGTTAAGTAGCCAGGTCCTTGCTGCAAATTGTCTGTCAAATCAAGCGATTATTAACGAATGGTTGATCGAATCGGTTAACAAGCCTACATATTCTTTATCAAATTGTATCCTCTCCTCAGTCAAAAAAAATGTTAATTTATTGTACTATTTTTCAAAAATAAAATGAACAGCTTCGAAATAATGGCGTGGGACGATACAGGAAACAAGTTACAAGTCGTGTGACGCGAATGGTGTCGGCACTCGGCAGTCGACGTGTTTTGTTTGACTTGTAAGTTACTCGTGTGTGTTACGCAGTGATAGGGTGTTACGTCATATACGTTTAGAAGTTGCGAACACTCGACGAAGGGTCCATATTGGCTCACATAACATTACTTGTCGTATTATTTTTCATAATAACGCTTTTTGATCATAGTAATCATTTGTCATAATTTTTTTGCCTACTTTGTTGTATATACATTTGTATTACCAACATCATTACTCATAATTATATTTAGGCAGGTTTTTTAACAACATAATGTCATTTCCAACTATTCATCACAACTCATAATGATTTTTAAAATAAACTTAATAATTATAAACTTATATTGTATAAGTATTTGAAAGCATAACATATAAAGTATGGGTGTATTGGAACGTACAAACGTAAAATCATCTATTATGTCGATTATCCCCGCAACTTTTTTATTTTTCATGTACATGTCAAGGAGTCGACGGAGCCCCGCTTCGCGGGGCTCCTTTTTCCGCTCTGAGGAACAAAAGACACCTAACACTCCTCCTCGCTTCGCTCGTCGTCGTACCTATCCCGACTCTGGGACTGTATTTCTATTTTGATAGCAAGTTGAATGTGGTGTGGAAGATACCTGACAGTTTATAAATAAAACCAGGTAAAGTTTAAAATAAATATTATATAAATTTTTATTACTAATTTGTCGTTGTTAAAAAATAAATATGATTTAAAATTTTATTATTTAAAATCGTTATATTTTAAAAATAAATGAAAATTAACATTAGTATTACAGATATTTATTATGATTGACATTATTAACATGAATGATTCAGTGTTACGATAGTTATGCGCAAAGACAAATTATAAGCAATGATCATTATGATATAGAATTATATAACAAACATTTTCGGACTTCCAATAATCGAAGTAGCAATTTTATGTGAACTTTGGCGCACCCCTCGACGAAAAGACTTTAGTGGAAAAATTAAGGCCGTTTTCACGTTTAAAGTACACGCCGGGCGTCCTGTCAGGCAGATATGGGGTTTCACGCCTTTGAGTAAATAAATATTTTGAAGCAATTACATTCTTAACACAAAGGAGACACAATCAATTTTTATTTGAAATGTGTCGTAGAAAAAATACGTATGTATGTAAAATTGTACATGAGGTAAAATACAAAACAAATTACAAGAACAGCAAAAAAAACAGCAGGAAAAGCCAAAACATGTATGATTTTTTTTTGTACTTGTACCTATATTTATATCCCCTAACACGAGTATATGCGGAACCTATGCTGTCCCGCACACCTCGCTGGATCCACAGAATACCAGCGCCGTTGGCACTGCTGTGCTGTGTCAACTGCATTGCTGAGTGAAGACCTTTTATTTATTTATTTATTTATTGTTATAAAATCCACAGCACAACTTACAGCATTTTTAGAAAAGGTTACATCTTATCTTATCTTATTTAGATGAGGGCCCTAACGGATGCACTTCGACCCAGTGGGATCTTTTGTGCAGTTGGCCCCTCCATACATCTTACTTTTATTTACTTTCATTACTTTATCATTCATTTTCGTTAGCACATCTCTGTTTGTTGATTTTAAGGCGTTATTTAATTACATACTTGTTGTGTTATCCAAATAAATATCTTTCTGTTCTATTCTATAAAAAGTATTTTATGCAACAGTGTATAATTGGTCTAAAAAGGCCCGCGGTCTTTACCGACACCACTCGCCTTTTTATACCCTTCTTATAAACCAGTTGCATAATATACCACTATATATGTCTTTCGATATAAAAGTTACTTTCAACGGAACATACAAACAATGTCAATTAACGGGCTTAAATGACCAAAAACGTTATAAAACGTTCTCTTAAAATAAAATAACTTAATGTATCGGCAAACTAAAAGAACAACAAACTTGCAAACATACGAGTAGTTAAGCGTTTAAGTAGAAAAACCAGCCAGCCGTACTTTGCAGTTCCGCTTTTAGTTCTAGTTTCGAACTCGCTACAGACGCGAGTTGACTCATATACTGTCTGTGTGTGTGTAACGTAGTTTTAAATTTTGTTTGTTTTTATGTGTGCCCGCCGTGATTTCATTGAAGTTTCCAACGGAAGACCAGCGCTGGTTACCATGCCGGCTACATTTCCATGATATAATTTATTTTCTGTTTTTTTTCTATTTGTTATTATTTATTGTGTCATGAATAAATGTTTTTTCTATTTCTATATATTTATGGGGCCTGAACTAAACAATAAACATATTTTGAACGTGAATATGACAGGTAATATCCCCTGTATACGCTATTCCGTATGTGTAATGTCTTTGTTTGTGTTTGTCGCGAATAAATGTATCTTTCTTTCTTTCCTAAGGCCCTGCTTTCTATGAATACTATATTAATGGATGTATAGAATAGAATAGAAAAAGCTTTATTTCGACAGCTAGAATTATAATTACAATTAAATTACTTAAAACTACAACAGTTGCGAAAATGGGACCCACTCAGCAACTCACAAAAGGTGACCCAACGCTGGTTCTCTCTGGATGCCGACAAAAATAGGTACCTACCTATACTACAGGTATGGCTGCTGTGATGGCTGTTTAAGAAGTGTATAAAAAGGCGAGTGGTGTCGGTAAACACCGCGGGCCTTTTTAGACCAATTATACACCGTTATATACAATACTTTTTATAGAATAGAATAGAAAGATATTTATTCGGATAACACAACAAGTATGTAATTAAATAACGTCTTAAAACCAACAAACAGAGATGTGCTAACGAAAAGGTCTTCACTCAGCAATGCAGTTGGCACAGCACAGCAGTGCCAACGGCGCTGGTATTCTGACTGTCGCTTTATCCGGATTCCACTGTACTACTATATATTGCGTTTACAAAGCATCCAACAAGTCTAATAACCGATACAGCCCCGCCTTTGACAGCCCTATTCCCGATTAATGGAGGCTAGTATCCAACGTCTCACTGTAAGAGGATTACCCTCGTCGCGTCCGCACCAGACACTTGATGCATCAAATTACCACAGATTATATCAGCTACTGCAATCGTGTTTTGTACGTCGATTCGCTGAACGGCGTACGTGATTTAAAAGGTGTAGGTACAGAAGTGTTTTAACCAGGACAGAAATCTTAAACCATAAGTAATCATAGCAAACACTTGAAACTCTTGTTTAAACCGCCACTGCCTTCAAATGCATGTCAGCACTTTATTTTACACAATTAAAGGTTAAAACAATATACATGTCATATAAGATTAAAGTACAAAGGCTAGCAAAAAATCACAAAATTAAAATGAAAGATTCAAATGTCGCACAAATAATCGATGTGGTCCCGCCGTCTGCATTCCTATACACGTTAACGGAATCTATAATCCGACTTCTTGATTGTTGGAAGCCTATTCATCGTAAAAGTATAAAAAAAACCTTTACAAGAACATGTTTAAAACCCTTATGAAAGAATTTTAAGTTAAAGGGAAAAAATTAGGCTCCGAGCAAGATTTGAACCTTCGACATCCTGATATATGCGGCTAATAGGGATTAGGTAGCTAAATACTAAATCAAGAGGCGTTGTAAGGAAACTTTAATTAAAAGTGAATTTTTACTTTTTTTTCATTTATTTTCCCGTTTAGCGTGTTGGTAGTTTGCGCACCTGCATTTTACCTTGCATACTTAATAATAACCGTTTTTTGGCTTCCTGTCCTAAAGGAAATCGTTATTTTGATGGTAAATAATTATTATATCCCATGAAGAACATAAATGTGAAAAAATGCCAAGATCATTAACGGTTTCGCTATTCAAATAAATGACATCTAACTGGAAATAGTGGAAACTAAGTTCTTTTCAAATCAAAACTCCTTAGATCATCGCTCTTACTATGCATAACGTTATTCAATAGTTATTTGCTAATTAATACCTAGTGTAGTGTAATTAAAAAATAAAGCACATAAAACACACTCCAAGATCACGTAAAATTTATTTGTAACAGTACAGCCGAAACTGATTTATAAAAAATCTTAACACATACGAAATGAATGCCCCTTTGGGAGTTATTGAAATATTGATCGTTGGGAAAACTGTAAACGTTGGGTAAAATAATTGTTAATTGAAGTTTTTGATTCTGGGTATACCGGAATAAATCACGGTTGCGGGAATGAAGATGGAATGGGATGGATAAGGTGGTATGATACGGCCTAATAGGTTTTCCGAAAATAAAAATGACGTCGGTAGATAGAATATACCTTTCTGAATTTAGAGAATTGAAAGACACGTTAAAAAAAATAAGTTAAATTACCGCTTTCCAACGACAAGTTTCCCTGGGTAGAGAGTTTAAAGTACATAAAAGAAGGGCACTGGATTTATCGACATACAATTTCTAGCACTACACGAAAACCCCGCGTCTTGTTTGCAACATCAATATGAGTCGACCCGGTTTACTTCTATCTACGTCGCCGTATGCCGCCACCACTTAACTCCGCAGAAGGTCCGGGGCAGCTTCGGGTTGACGGCTGCCGTCGAATTACGCACGTCTCCGACCACGACGTGCACGAGTCCACAGAATTCAAAGCTTCAGGCAACACGAAAGCTTAGGCCTCACGAATGGTGGTCAGGCAACCCGCGTCTAGGTCAGCCGGTTAGTCAGGCTTCCGTCCCGACGGAAGAGCTAAAACAATACACTAGGTGAGACCTATGCCACGGCACAACATGATCACCAAGCACATTTAAACGAATATCACGAAACACTTACCCAAACGCTTAGGAAACGCTTGACTCTTTGGAAAGAGAAGGATAAAATCCTCCCGGACCACTTCGACACTAGTGTCCGCTGATGCTAAAAACCCTCGAACCACTTCCGGCACTATTATTGAATAACACAGATAAAATCTCTTGCCACTTCAGGGAAAAAAATGGAAGATGGATAAATATGTCCTCACTCGGAGAGTCTCAATGGCAGAATGAACCAAATTTTGTTTGCACATCCGTCAAACGAATAGTTTCAAATTACGAAGCGCGAAATCTAATTTCAAATCTGACTAGCTTTTTTTGAACCAGACAGTTTCGAACCCCTGAAATATAACGACGAAGGTAAAACACGTTTTGGTATCGTTTGTAAAATTAAGAAAAGCGCCATCTGCTTGCGCTGAGCAAAACTACGAAGCAGTTCGGAACGACGACTAACGGCAGGAAATCAAACGCTCTAACCACAGCCTAAAAGTTCGCCTATTGACGTATAGATGGCGTGGAAGCCTATGCAGGAATCAAAATTAAAATTAAAAAATACACAGTAGCGTTATTAACGCTACAGACATCTCCCTACCAAATGAAAACAACGACAGAAAAGGATACTACCCAAATAATATATCGAAGGAGACTACATCCGTCACAAAACTATAATCACCGTAGCAATACTGACACAAAAAATATGTGAACACCTCAATTTTAACCCACAAAATATCGACGAGAATTGAACACTCCATAAACGAACACTTGAACCTATCCGGGCAAACATCAGGAAATACACCAACGGTCATTATGCAAATATAACTAACACCTGAACTAATAAATAATAAACCACAACATTCAGTCATTGACTAATAATTCTTTTCTTTGGAATGGAATGGAATTACACAGGGCGCTTAGCCCGACTGTGTCCTATCAGTTAGTCCACAATCTGACCATTTACATGCCACCAACAATTCAAAACAAAAAACTTAGAGAATAAATAAGGAGCCTAATACGCAAACCGAAACATAATTAACGACGACGTGTAAACTTGTCTTTCAGGATTTAGAGGTTAAACAGTTAAACAGATTATTTTAATATATCTTTCACGTGATACGTACCAAGATGTGGAGGATCGACGTCGGCAAGTTCATAAACCTGGGGTGAGACACGTCTGACTACACGACTCTCGATGAAACGCGGCGCAAATTTCCCCCCTCTTAACACGTCGGTCGTCCCGCGCTGAAAATTCTTACGCCAGACGATCTGCCCGACAGCAAACCGGACTGATTTACGATTTTTGTTAAACTGTCTTGCATTGCGCTGGAAAGCCAATACTAGAGCGTCAGTAACTTTAGCATACACATCCTGTAAAGTACGGAGATTCGCCGCACGTTCTGCCCGACTGAGTCCCATCTCTTGGTACTCAGCCTGACCTTCGACGCGCTCCGGATGAACCATAACTTCACGGCCGTACATCAAAAAGTTTGGGGAGAAAGACGTCGCCAAGTTAATACACGAATTGAGGTACAATGCGACCCTGGGGAGATGGTCCGGCCAACTACGCTGTTCGTCAGTTACCAGGATGCTCAGCGCCGTTACGACTACTTGATTATATCTCTCGACAACATTAGCTTGAGGGGAGTAGTACGGAGTATAGCAAGGCCTTGGAATACCAAAGGTTTCTAAAAAACCAATAAAAGGCGCGCTATGAAAAACCGTAGCGTTATCGCACAAGATGTTACTCGGTGTCCCGTAACGCATAAAGACTTCCGTCTCTAAAGCGGCAGTAATAGTAGCAGCACTAACCCTCTTTAACGCCACTAACCACACGAATTTCGTAAAAACGTCGACCATAGTCAGAATATAACGAAAACCATTCCGAGCCAATGGTAAGGGTCCTATCAGATCGATAGAAAGAAGATCCATTGGAGCAGCTACCGGACGAGGATAGAGACGTTGGCCACGTGGCTGTGAATTCGAAATTTTATAAGCTTTACAAACCGGACATTCGGCCAGGAGTGTAGCGATATCCCGGTACATGTATGGCCAATAGTATAAGTCTTTAGCTTTCAGATAAGTCTTCATCACACCAGGATGAACGTTAGGAAAACCTTCGTGAATTTCAGTAATGGCTTCCCGTCTTTTTGAGGCAGGGAGGATAATACGCCAAGGGTTTGGTGCCAATGGATTCTCAACCGCCATTCTACGCATTAAAATCCCATCACGCAAAGCGTAAGCTGTGAACATCTGAGGTGTCTCCATCACGCCATGAAACACCCTCTCGTACCAAGCATCTCCACTAGGGTGTGCGCCTCGCTTGAAAGAAATCAAACCAACTTGAGCGCGGGATAGAGCATCTGGAACAACATTTAGGACGCCTTTACGATGTTCAATTTCGTAATTATATTGTGAGATCAATGTCGCCCATCGAGCCAAACGACCTGAAGGATTATCGAGAGTAGTCAACCACTTAAGGGCGATATGGTCAGTGATGATCTTAAATCTCATCCCGTCAAGGTAACCACGAAAGTGTTTGATAGAATCGAGGACTGCGAGTAATTCGTGCTCTGTAGTTCCATAACTGCGTTCGGCTTTAGTGAACAGACGGGAATAGAACGCGATAGGGTGTTCCACACCGTCGAACTCCTGAGCTAAGACTGATCCAAGCCCGACTTTACTAGCATCACATTGAAGAATAAAAGGCTTCGTAAAATCAGGGCATTCCATCAACGGAGCACTCATCAAGGCCTCTTTCAATCTGACGAAAGAAGCGGCTGCATCATCGTTCCAGCTGATCGCATCTCGACCTTTCCTTTTACCTAATAACGCTGTAAGTGGAGCAATAATGGACGAAAAATTGTTAACGAACCGCCGATAATACGAACACATTCCGATGAAGGCGCGTAGGGCCTTTGCGTTAGAAGGCGTTGGGTAGCCGTTAATAGACTCGAGTTTCTTCGGATCAGTCTGTAAACCTCGTTCGTTGACAATATATCCTAAATATTTCAGCTCAGATTTGCAGAATTCACATTTCTTCAGGTTAACGGTGAGACCTGCTTCCTTCAATCTATCACGCACCTTACGAATAAGACGAAGATGGCTGTCAAAATCTCGCGAAACTAAAATCAAATCGTCTACGTATCCAAAAATGAAGTCATCGGACTCTGGGGTATGTTCGTAGTTGACAATCATGTCTGTAAGCCTCTGCATTTCAGACGCAGCGTTGGTTAAGCCAAACGGGAGCCGAACAAATTCAAATAATCCCCTCTGCGGAGCTATGAAGGCGGTTTTCTCGCAACTAGCCTTGTCCGCCAATGGAATCTGCCAAAATGCGCTCCTAAAATCCAAGGAGGTCAAATATTTTGCACCTCTCAGATTGTCTAGTATGTCCTGAATACGAGGGAGCGGGTAGGAATCCCGAACAGTAACGCTATTTAATTTCCTGCTGTCGACGCAGAATCTGACACTACCGTCCTTCTTTGTAACCATAACCACTGGAGAAGCCCAAGGGGATCGAGACGGACGAATAACACCCATCTCAAGCATTTTGTCGATCTCTTCGTTAAGGACCTTCAACTTAGCCGGAGAGAGCGGATAATAGCGCTGTCTGATAGGAGAGCCAACGGTTTCAATCTTATGCGACAACCAAGAGGTACAACCCAAACCGGCCTTATCTGAAGAAATTTCTTCGAATTCCGTTATAACGGCTCGAAGTTTAGATTCTTGAGTGGGAGTAAACTCCGTACGCGGGTGAATATACCGCACTTCAGCTACATTCAAAGACAGTTCATCAGACTGGACAGGATCCGGCATAAGGAGTTTCCCGGGTTGATCCCGCATAAACGCATGCTTCAAAATGTCGGTTAGCCCGAACTCATTCCAAAAACCGATACCTAAAATAAAGCGAGTAGGCAAATTACTACCTACCAAACAGGAATGAGTAGCGCAGATGCCGTTAAAAGAGATAGGAACATCCGATCCACCCAATATGTCAATAGGAGAATTATCTGCCGAAACAACTGACGGACGAATCTTCTTACAATAAGAAAAACCTAACTCAGAAAGCAATGAAATATCTATAAGAGAAGCTTGCGCACCAGAGTCCAAAAGCGCATTAACGGAAACACCAGTGATATTAACCTCGATAAATAACCTATTATCCGGGGACTTATTCAGAACTACCGGTGAAACCGTAGGACCTCTTAGTGCGCTCCCAATCAGTTTTTTTGAAGAGCCCGGATTGCAATTCGGACAGAATCGCGTGATGACACCTTCGCGCCTACAGTTGAAACATATCGCGCCGGTAACGTTAGGGCAATCGCGATAGTTGTGACCTCTTGCATTGCACTTCAAGCAGAGGACTGTGTTAGAGTCATCCTTGTCTGGGACATTAATGGGAGCAATCGTCAGGCGTGACGGACGCGTTCCTAGGAAATTTTCAAAGTTCTTGGCGACATCCAAGAGACCATCAATATCCTTAATTACATTGGTAGCAAGGCAAGGGTGATATCTAGGGTTCATGCCGTATTTGATAATATTGAAAAGACTATCTTCAGACACCGGAGAGCGCAGCTTAGCATTAAGATCGCGTGCCAGGATGACGAAATCGACCACTGATTGGTTAGCCTTCTGAGATAAAGCGCGCAGCTGACTCTCAACCTTGAAATCATAATCGGTAACATCGAAAGTCTTGAAAAAAGCGGCTTTAAGCTCAATAAAGGTAAGTTTCGGATACCTAATAGCCCTGAAATATTTTAAAGCGCTTCCGGACAACAATTCATGGAAACGTCTGACGACGTAAGATGGAGGAACGTTACGCGCAATGCCCTCTTCCATAATACGAGAAAAGAATTCACGAACACACGTCTCGCCATTGTAACTCAGGTTCCATTTGGTGAGTGACTCGCCCTTAGGGGGTGCCATTACGGTGTACTCTCGTGCGTATGAGCCCCGGTACCGCGGATCGGTATCGAAGAACTCCTCCTCCTCACCAACAAGCGGATCTAACACACGGGGTGGATGCTCATTCAACTCCATTGGGATGCGAGGTGTTTCACGAAGGGAATCGTCGTCGCTGAAACTCGACATGGTGTACTGAGGAACCAAAATAACGAAGGCAACTAACGAAAAAAACCGAAGTCTAACAGAAAAAATAAAAAAAAAACGACTGAATTGATTAGAACTGACACACGAAGCTTGACGAAATTAAGAAACTCGCAGAAATTATCAGGATCTCAGTCTCACAAAATTTCACAAAGTCTCACAAAATTTCACTAAGTCTCACTAAGTCTCACTAAGTCTCACTAAGTCTCACTAAGTCTCACTAAGTCTCACTAAGTCTCACTAAGTCTCACTAAGTCTCACTAAGTCTCACTAAGTCTCACTAAGTCTCACTAAGTCTCACTAAGTCTCACTAAGTCTCACTAAGTCTCACTAAGTCACACTAAGTCACACTAAGTCACACTAAGTCTCACTAAGTCTCACTAAGTCTCACTAAGCCTCACTAAGTCTCACTAAGTCTCACTAAGTCTCACAGAAACTCAAAGAAACTCAAAGAAACTCAAAGAAACTCAAAGAAACTCAAAGAAACTCAAAGAAACTCAAAGAAACCCAAAGAAACTCAAAGAAACCCAAAGAAACTCAAAGAAACTCAAAGAAACTCAAAGAAACTCAAAGAAACTCAAAGAAACTCAAAGAAACTCAAAGAAACTCAAAGAAACTCAAAGAAACTCAAAGAAACTCAAAGAAACTCAAAGAAACTCAAAGAAACTCAAAGAAACTCAAAGAAATTCAAAGATCCCTCAAGACTCCCCAAGACTCCTCAAGACTCCCCAAGGTAACGAAAATCCAAACAAAAAACCAGAAAATTGCGAATATTACAACAACAGTTTCAAGAAGTTGACGAAGGTCAATACGAGGATGAATTGGGATCAATTGAAAGTGATTAAAAGTGAATTAAGGGTCACATGAGTCACTAGGTGTATTTGACAGAGATTGAAATACAATCGCGAAATCGTGGGAGGACACGGACCAGCACTGAAAATAACTATTATGCGAACTGTACCAGTAATAGAAAGAGGACAAGGGAACTCTTAGCCCAGCTCGGACCTCCCTGAGTACCAACGAGACTAAACTGGATTAGGTATACAAGCCCAAAAATAAACAATTTTTTTTGTGAAAAAAAAAGTATTTACTAAAATTAGTTTGAAATTACTAATTCGTAACTAAAAATGCAGAAATCCTAAAATAAAAAACAAAAAGATGTTTCCTGCCGGGAATCGAACCACGAACAAATGTTTGCCTGACCAACGCTTTCCCACTGAGCCAAGTTGATTCTTACAAGGTGATACGAAAAAGTGCTATATATGGCTCGGCCTATTCAAAATTTACACGAAGGTCGATTACGTCACGTAAACTAAATAACGACTAGTTAAGAATTACGAGTTACGACTTGACGGCGCTTGTACTGAAAAAAACAAGTATAACCGTCGTCACCTGCCCACAAACGTCGAATGCCAAACTGACTATTATTCCTGCACTGAAAAGATTAGCTAAGGAATAAAGTACGCTAAAGCTCACTTACCTTGGTTTTCCCTAGACACTACGGGAAATAACTAAGGGTCAACTAGTCTACTAAATAAGTGACACAGGGTATAAGGTTGGGGTCAGAAGAACAACGCAATAGGTTAAAGGCAAAACTTGTCGTAAATCAATTATTATCACAACACAAAGCAAATAAAAAAAATCAATGCAGGGAAGCTGTCAATGGCGTACACAGGGTTAAGAAGAATTACGTTTTCCACTCGTTCCAGGTGACATAAGGGATGAGCTTCGATCAAGGATTCACTGAAACACAATAAATAGTTAATTAAACGCGACCGAGAATCGGTCACCTTCCTCTCACCAAGTTTGAAAGAAAAAAATTCAATGTTATAATGTTGAAATTTCACATAAAAAGTAAACGAACCAGGGTTCTTACCTTATGTCGGGCGCCAAATTGTAGTGTAATTAAAAAATAAAGCACATAAAACACACTCCAAGATCACGTAAAATTTATTTGTAACAGTACAGCCGAAACTGATTTATAAAAAATCTTAACACATACGAAATGAATGCCCCTTTGGGAGTTATTGAAATATTGATCGTTGGGAAAACTGTAAACGTTGGGTAAAATAATTGTTAATTGAAGTTTTTGATTCTGGGTATACCGGAATAAATCACGGTTGCGGGAATGAAGATGGAATGGGATGGATAAGGTGGTATGATACGGCCTAATAGGTTTTCCGAAAATAAAAATGACGTCGGTAGATAGAATATACCTTTCTGAATTTAGAGAATTGAAAGACACGTTAAAAAAAATAAGTTAAATTACCGCTTTCCAACGACAAGTTTCCCTGGGTAGAGAGTTTAAAGTACATAAAAGAAGGGCACTGGATTTATCGACATACAATTTCTAGCACTACACGAAAACCCCGCGTCTTGTTTGCAACATCAATATGAGTCGACCCGGTTTACTTCTATCTACGTCGCCGTATGCCGCCACCACTTAACTCCGCAGAAGGTCCGGGGCAGCTTCGGGTTGACGGCTGCCGTCGAATTACGCACGTCTCCGACCACGACGTGCACGAGTCCACAGAATTCAAAGCTTCAGGCAACACGAAAGCTTAGGCCTCACGAATGGTGGTCAGGCAACCCGCGTCTAGGTCAGCCGGTTAGTCAGGCTTCCGTCCCGACGGAAGAGCTAAAACAATACACTAGGTGAGACCTATGCCACGGCACAACATGATCACCAAGCACATTTAAACGAATATCACGAAACACTTACCCAAACGCTTAGGAAACGCTTGACTCTTTGGAAAGAGAAGGATAAAATCCTCCCGGACCACTTCGACACTAGTGTCCGCTGATGCTAAAAACCCTCGAACCACTTCCGGCACTATTATTGAATAACACAGATAAAATCTCTTGCCACTTCAGGGAAAAAAATGGAAGATGGATAAATATGTCCTCACTCGGAGAGTCTCAATGGCAGAATGAACCAAATTTTGTTTGCACATCCGTCAAACGAATAGTTTCAAATTACGAAGCGCGAAATCTAATTTCAAATCTGACTAGCTTTTTTTGAACCAGACAGTTTCGAACCCCTGAAATATAACGACGAAGGTAAAACACGTTTTGGTATCGTTTGTAAAATTAAGAAAAGCGCCATCTGCTTGCGCTGAGCAAAACTACGAAGCAGTTCGGAACGACGACTAACGGCAGGAAATCAAACGCTCTAACCACAGCCTAAAAGTTCGCCTATTGACGTATAGATGGCGTGGAAGCCTATGCAGGAATCAAAATTAAAATTAAAAAATACACAGTAGCGTTATTAACGCTACACTAGTTATTAGATTAGCAAACATCTTCAGGGATTGAAATATATCTCTAAGTATGCTATGGCTATGGTGCATTTGCTAATAGCAAATTAATGGTGTAGGAATCCTATTACAGTAAGTGGACAGGTAGATGTCGAGACAATGCAGCGGCCGATGAGATTACCGGTCAATATCTGCTTAATGCCGGCGGTCGAATAGCACTAGCTGTTGTTAAGTTAATCTGTGGTCAATCCTTGTACCAATTACCTGCTCTGACTGCACTCTAGGTCAAAAAACATTGCAGTCGAAGGAGAAGCTTACCTTCGCTTGTTTGATTTGTGAAGATGGTAAGATCCATTAGTGGATTAGATGGATAGGTAGGTTCATAAACAATGCAACGAATGCGAGGCCGTTCTTGGTCCACTTCGAATTAGTTGTATCAGGTTGGTTGCTATAGCACTTAGTCATTGTAAATACCAATTATTTTGGCTCTTTTTTTAAATTTTCTTTTGTTTTTTACTACTCAGATTTACTTAAGTAGGCTAGAAAATGACTGACTGTCGAGTTTCTTTCGGCGTTTTTTCTCGACAGTGGTCTCATGAGAAACGCTAGTAGTTAATGATTTGCAAAAGTTCCATTGCAGCCTACTTGAAGAATAAAGTTTATTTATTTCAATAAGAAAGGCTTATATACATTTTTAAAGGGTCAGCAACGCAAATGCGACACAACTAGTGTTATGAGCCAAATTATTCAATTATTTAACTAACGTCACATATCGACGAAACTGATATGTGACGATTAATAGGACATTTAAGCATAACTTTCACAGTTAATGATGAATCGTGGGTAGACTAGAGGTTTTAATAATGCCATAATCTTTTTATTGTTAGGTACATACATCGACTGGTTGATATACCATTTAATTTGTCCAATCGATATAAAACCCAAGCTTTATTGCTTATGTCCCTTAAGTTTCCCAAAGTTTCAAAGACGCACGGCTAACTATACATTTTTCATGAACTTATAAGGTAAATCATTTTTATCCTGAAAAATCAGACATGCCTTCAACGGACCGTGGTTTTCGTAAAAACATTACAATACAATACAAATACTCTTTATTGCACACCTCAATTAAAGGATATAGTACAGTACAAAAACACAAAGAGCAGAGGCAAACAACAGGCGGTCTTATCGCTAAAGAGCGATGTTAATTATGTTGTGTATGTATTATATATGTTATAAATCTATGTCGGGGTCTAACAATACTGGTATAAGATCACACTCCGATACGTAAAAAGTATTTTGCAAACAGACGTCTATTCCCCAGTGACTCATTCAGTCTGCAATACTTTCGTTTGTGCACTCAAATCAAACTGCAATGGCAGCTGAATCGAACAATACCGCCGTAAACAAAAGAAGGTGGCAAGTGCAATCTTTACAGAAATAGATTGACGCAATGTTTATAAGAAATAAGAAATTCATAAATCTGCATTTTTTATCGCTTGTATCACGGGGAGTGCTCGGAGGAATTGTTCGGAATGATCCCCGCCGCATCTTTTCGTCATCGTCCTACGCGTCAGCATTTCCATCCTCACCATTTAGATGGTTGGTAGTCCAAAACTGTGCGTTTCTCAAATTTCCTGCCTCGCACAACCAAGCTATGGAATGAACTGTCGCCTGCGGTATTTCAGGACCGATATGACCTCCAAACCTTCAAGAAAGAAGCGTGTTCCCTTCTGAAAGACCGGCAACGCACTTGCGACTCCTCTGGCGTTGCAGGTGTTTATGGGCAACGGTAATTGCTTACCATCAGGCGATCCGTCTGCTCGTTGGCCCCCCAATAACATAAAAAAAAATATTCGGGACAAAGACAACAATTAACACAGCAAAATAGAAAATGAAAATAAACAAAAAACTAAAAAGTTGTGTTATCTCGAAACGGTACCATCTCAGCGTAATGCGGGCAGTCGCCAGCGCTGTTTGAAAGTGAACTAACTTTTTGGCTGTTAATACACTTAGATTAAAGACCGATCAGAATATATCTATGTTGCAGAACTTCATTGGAACTCATTTCTTACACTGGCAATAATTTTAATCATAGATTGTTACTGTTGTGCCCTGTAGCCCGGGCATAGAATATGGCTACGGTATCCTCTGCCTGTCGTAGAAGGCGACTAAAAGGGGGTCCTCGGAGTCGTAGACGGTCGTAGTTGGGGGCAGCGCCGGCCCGATCCCTCGATCAGGGTAGAGCGAAATCGGGTTTTGGCGCCCTTCGTTGAAGCTTTTACCCAAAAGCGTTAGGGAAATATAATATTTTGTAATGCCTCTATTTACTTACTGCAAACTGCAACGAAACCTTCGCATACATTATCATAAGTAAGTATTCTGAAATGAAATGAAAAGAAATCATTTATTCTTCAATTTAGGCATGTTACATGCACTTATGAATGTCAAAAACTACCACCGGTTCATAAAATAAATCTCTGCCTCGAGGAGTACCGGCGTAAGAAACTCGGCGAGGTGTTATTTTTTCAAAACAATATACAAGGTATATAAAACACACACATACATACATATATAATCATAACAAAATATTTTTGTGTTAGATGACTTGTGCTGAACGGACACTGCCAAACATCCCTATCCATGATGTAATCGTTTATCTTATGATATGCTTTTAGGTAGTTACCTTTATTAACGAATGGCTTTTTGAGTGTAGCCTCGCAAGCGACCAACCCCCATTATGGTGCATTACAAAAAAACGGAATCTACAAAAAATCATGTAATTATCGAAGCTGCTTACAAAATTTATCGAGAATCGATTGAAAAATGCGGCCTGTAGAGAGCGGGCAGACATCCGCTGGACAGACATACGAAAGCAGTTTGAGCAATAATTCAAGCTGAAACACACATTCTTTTGTAAGCCAGAAAGTAAATTCAAAGATATTTCACATTACAGTTTCCGGGAAAACCAGACTTCCTTAATAAATCACTTTAATTACGGTGACAATGAGGTATCCTTTTTCTTATTTAGGCGGGTTAGGTATACCAAAACCGAGAGTGAAAGACTCGGAAAAGTTTTTCATTACATTTATTTATTTTATCGTACACAGCACATTGCTCGCAGGACTGACGGTCGATGGGGCCAGAAACTGCTTGAGTGGCGTCCACGCACCGGAAGACGAGCTGTAGGTAGGCCTGCGACAAGGTGGAGTGATGACCTGGTGAAGGTCGCGGGAATCCGGTGGAAACGAACGGCATAGGACCGGTCTAAATGGCGAGCCTAGGGGGAGGCCTATGTTCAGCAGTGGACGTCTTTCGGCTGAAATGATGATGATGATGATGATGATTTTATCGTATGGCAATTTTGTTGCCAGTCTTTGTCGCACCGTTTAGCACCACCCAGGGGTCACGTGTAGGGTAACGGTGGACTCTTGGACGTGGTGCAACTTCGACCCCCCTTTGTCAAGTGAGTGGGCAACTTGACGGTTAGAAGTTCTCAAGCCGCCCGGAGGCCTCTAACTTGGCTTAACGACTGCTATCATACACAGCAGCCGGGATCAACGGCTTAACGTGCCTTTCAAAGCACGGGAGCGCTCAGTTAGTAACCACTCAAAGCGGTCACCCATCCAAGTACTGACCCCGACTCATGTTGCTTAACCTCGCATACCTACATTGAATGCTGAACTTGATTAGATTTAACCATGTAATTAACCCTGCTCTGTGTTGGTCGACTTGACACTATTAGTGATGTATGTGCACTTGGTCAATTATGCGCTTACTTATTGATCATGCTGTGTGCTCTTGCTTTCGATGTCATGCTGGTCTATAAACTACTGATTTTGTGCAAACTTAACTGTATCATTTATTGTGTGATGTCTGTAAAGTGTACCTTTTTTAAATAAATAAATAAAATACCGCATGCGGCACGCGGGTGCCGCTAGGCCACTAGCGCTCTGTTTTATCTATTTATTTCAGTAACTATATTCATTGTGTTTGACATTACATATATCTTACCTACTAAATGTCAAAATCGTTTACTTAATATACCGGTATTTCACTGGTGCAGAACCATCATCCTGCTAGCCTTTTCCCGCTTATGTCCCAGAGAAGCCCTGGGTCTACTCTGGCATCTAATGCGAAGATTTGGCGTAGGAACTAGTTATACGAAAGCGGCTGCCAACAGACCTACTGACCCAGAGGGAAAACCTGAACTTGTACAAATGCAGGACCCTCGCTCTCAACACAATGCATCCTCAGGAGCTCTGACGACAGTAATCATCAGAAATAATAACACATACTTTTCTGACATCGTGAAAAATAGTAGATTGTGTCTCAAGGGAGCAAAATTATATATTTACGGCGAGGGCGGTATATTGAATTCTGAGTGAAGCGAAAGATTCTATAATAGAATTTAGATTCTAAAGTAGAATCTTGAGCGTAGCGAGGGATTCAAGTGTTTACGCCCAAGACGGAATTAATTTTGCTACCGTGTGACACATACTGCTTTTCACACCGTCTATGAGGCCCGCTGCTAAAAACATGAAATATCTTACAAATGATTTTACTACAGAATGTCACATACTGCTTTTCACACCTTCTATGAGGAAAAGAGTCATTGTTGCCCTCAAATGAGGGAAGAAAAGTACAGCTTTGATCCCTCATTCGAAGGCAACAATAACTCTTTTCTGAATAGCAGGTGTGAAAAAGAGTATTGTTGCCCTCAAATGAGGGAAGAAAAGTACAACTTTGATCCCTCATTCGAAGGCAACAATAACTCTTCTGAATAGCAGGTGTGAAAAATGTTTATGGTTGCATCGCACTGTGCCATCGACCGGGGATAGGTCAAGTCATAAGCTGAGTCGCTGACCTATAAATAACTGAAACGGTTGATCGCGCTGCCTTTGG
Organism: Epiblema foenella; assembly: GCA_963556455.1. Taxonomy (NCBI): domain Eukaryota; kingdom Metazoa; phylum Arthropoda; class Insecta; order Lepidoptera; family Tortricidae; genus Epiblema; species Epiblema foenella. The sequence continues at coordinate 1,191,393 of OY747110.1, forward strand.
TCTAAATATGGCACTCGCTTTTATATACCAAGTGTCGATGCACTGCTAAGCGTTGCATGATTAACGTAATGAAGCCAGAACTTATCTGACGTGCATTCTGATGCCGGATACTGTATGACCACGTACATTTGTACATTTGTACAACGACGGTGGCAAACAAGCCCAAGGAATGTTGTTTGCCCCTGCGCGTTTATTGTACGATCGCGAACCGGATTGTTGATCCACTCGCCATTGTTCATAATTTATACAACGCCGGTGGCAAACAAGCGTACGGTCCACCTGATGGTAAACGGCCACCGCAGCCTATAGACGCCCGCAACTCCAAAGGAGTCACGTGCCCGTTGCATCTTTATAAGATTTGAGGATGCACTGTGTTGACAGCAGAAGGAACACATTTAGGTCCCTCGCTCTCAACACAGTGCATCCTCGGGAGCTCTGGCAACCTTGCCCACCTCCAGGAACGCCGTATAACGAATGACAGATGTTATCCGATTTCGTGTGAGTCCCGATTTGCATTACATGACCAAGTTGCGAACATTATCAAGTGGCTCAATAATCCCTTTTCGAGATGGTACCTATCTGCATTTTTTACTGTTCTTTATTTATATGAGAGGTTAGTCAGATTACAACTATAGAGTAGGTACTACCCAGTGTTGACATCAGTGCCAACATTACCATATAAAAAGGAATGTTAGGCTGGCATCCCTTCCGATTATTAAGATATATGGCAATATCGAGCCCGCCCGAACTAATAGATTATTATAAGAAAAGGTGACTTTTAAGATACATAAGGGAACATACCCAAACTACGTGGCCCGTTTGGGGGGGGGGAGAGTCGTCAAAGTACCACTCTTGGTCACCGGGGGTGGGGGGGGGGTTTCTTGTCACGTAGCCGGTAGAATACTTTTGAGAAACATTCTAATTGAAGCGGACTCACGCGTCACGGTTTAACCCCATCACTAAAACTTGTCCAGTTTCGCCACATCACTAATTGTACTGTGTCTTCTTGATATATTTTTTACTAAATACAACTACAATTGAATAGCTACGCTATACCACGCTTGCACTCTCGAAGTATGCATTTTTAGGGGCCGTATGAGAAAATACAAAGAAAAGCCATTATTTTTTCAACTTTCCGCCAAAAATTTGGCATATACTACGCTTGGTCACTTCGGGGGGGGAGGGGGATAAAAAACGCAAAAAATTGGTCACGTAGTTTGGGTATGTTGCGTAGTGTGTTGTATGTTGGTAAGTAGTGTAATTAGTGTGAACAAGTGCTGCATTATAAATACTCCGTATTACAACCAGCCGTCATGTCATTTATACCTATACAGTCCACAATAGAAGCCCCCAAGATCCCACACCCAGTCAAGTAGATGATCCCGTACGGGTGAGCTGTAGTGTTCAGTCATGTAGGCTAAGCGTATCTTAGAATATAAATATTTCTAAAGAGATCCTATACGCGGGCCATCAAGAGTTACGGAACAAGTGTTATGCAGATAAATTGAGAATTGGTTTAAAATGGCTGCCGGTTTACCATAACTTACTTCCTTAACTTGGGCGGGTAATCGCTTGTGTGACGTATTTAGGCACAACTGTCATATAAAATAAGTTGTGCTCGATAAAAAAAAGTGAAACTGTGACAAGGACAACAAATGACATGTAACTTTCTGTCGCTCTTATACAAAAATATATACGACTGTCTCGCTCGGTTGTGGATTATTATTTGCGTGCCGCGTCTGGTAAGTCTGTGGCTGACATGTACAAATCATTTATTTTTAAGAAATCCGACCGGAGGCTCTAAAAATAGTTGCGTCAAGATAGGAAAAATTAAAGATGGCGGATCAAAGGTTGTGATTCTTAAGCCGGGTGTACATTTGCGAACTGTAACCAGGGATCGGATACCGGTATTTTCTCCATAGAAAAATACCGGTATTATTACGGTCACCGGTTCATTTTTTCGTTTTTAATGGAACAATCTAATAATACGACGTTGTTACCTAAATACATGATTCAGCCCTACGTCAAGAGCAAAAAATAATCAAAAATATTGGGCTAATTCAGGGTTTTTTAAAAATACCGGTATCGGTCCCTGACTGTAACCGTTACCGAACAGATACTGTAACGAGTTTAAATGTATACGTAATAGGCATGATGACAAAAAAAGTTCATGCAATTCGAACCAATTTTTAGAGAAGATTTGATCTTCTCTAAAAATTTGAACTTTGTATTGGACCAACTAAAATTAGAGCAACACAAAAGATGAAAATGAGAGGCAAAGTATAGCATGTCACGCCTGCGTGGCCTCGTACTTACACTGTTGCATGGAGAAAAGGACAATTTTCTTTTTTTATCGTAAAATATTACGTTTATGCATACAATTTCTTTTTTATTAAAACATAATAATTCTATTGGTAACTTTCAATTGACATTAGGCTAATAAACAAAAAACAACTTTTTGCGATTTTTTATGGTCCTATATTTTTTAATGATTTTAATTAATTTGTCTAATTTACTATTTATTGTGATAACTTGACGGTTTTCTTTCCATATAGCCACACTATGTTACAAACTGTAACATGACTACCCTATTGAATGCCATTCATAAGCTCATAATCGCCTGTTTGCCTTAAAATCATCAACTTAGTTTGAAGCAAAAAAAAAACAAATTGAAACTATGACTTAAACACAAATGTCAGAGTCTAATATTTTCATTGTATCTAGTTGACACATTTCTTGCAGGGAAGCATATCAAACGATTCGACATGTTTTGTTTTCTTGTGTAACTAGACATTGTAAATACCTATTGTTATTTTTTCCTCGTTTTTCTTTCAATTCTCTTTTGTTGTTTACCACTTACATTTACTTAAGTAGGTTAAGTAGTATCATTGTAATAAGCATATTTTGGAGAAAATGACTGACTGTCGAGTTTCTTTCGGCGTTTCTTCTCGGCAGTGGTCTCATGAGAAACGCTAGTAGTTTTTGACTTGTAAAAGTGCCTTTGCGGCCTACTTGCAGAATAAAGTTAATTTATTTCATTTAATGATATGTGTATCTCCATCGCTCATATTCAAATTTGCATAAAACCGTCTCGCTCGGTGATGTCTACTCAGATTACTTTGACGACCCAGGATAACGTGTCGTATTTGTTGCAGATGCGTTGGTGTGTGGCGGCGCTGTGGCTGTGTGCGCTGACGCTGACGACGCTGGCGGCGGCCGCGCCCGACCCCCACCCCGATGCGTCCGCGCAGGTCAGTCAGAACTCTACAATAAAATCAGTGTTGCCAGATGGTTACATTTCTTACATTTTTCGTAACTTTTGACCGGCTCGCGTAACATGTAAGTAACTTCTGTTGTAAAGGAATTTTCTGTAACTTTTGAGGATAATGAGACTGTATTTGTATCTAACCGGGATCAAGCGACACAATTTATAGGCTTCCATACAGAAAAGGTGACAAAATAACCTACATAGTACGACTCTATCTGCAACTTTGTATGACATTTGAGACACAGCCCATCAGCTCGGCGTAATTCTGTCACCGAACTCGCCGAATTGTAGCTGTATATGGCAACTCGATTCTTAGAATCGAATGTTTTGATAAGTAATTATAAAAGTTTGATAAGTAATTATGAAAAATATATAAAATGTAACTTTTGGATTAAAAATGTAACTTTTCAAGAAAAGAAATGTAACTTTCGTCCCAACGGCCCTGGCAACAGACAACACAAATACTCTTTATTGCGCACCTGCATGTCAGGTGCCCTGACAAAGGTACAGAGGTAGAGCAATAGGTGGTATTATCGCTAAAGACAGATCTCTTTCCGACAACCTTTGAGTAGTCGAGAAATGAAGTATAAAGCGGAGTAGTAGGTGGGACACAAACTATTTCAAATAATTACAAAAAATAGTAAGTAAGTATACAAACTTGGAACCGGTGTATGACTTCGTACCTCTTGCTGTTGAAACGGCGGGACCCTGGTGTTCAGAGGCAAAGCAATTTATACGAGCCTTGGGAAGACGTTTGCAAGATAGGGGTTGCGATCCTAGATCCGGTGCGTACCTGGTTCAACGTATCTTTTTAGCAATCCAGCGCGGGAACGCGGCGAGTATATTTGGGACGTTTGAGCCGGGTACTTATCGGACAAGTCATTGTTAATGGAGTATGTAGCATAGGTGACGAAACGTGTTGTGGATGATTCTTTGTAGCATAAATTAACTAAACCTGTGGTGGATACTTTTTGTTGTGGTTGCACGAAACATCAGCCAATTAGATTGTTTTTGAATTTATAAAATAAACAATTCATTTAAAAAAATAAAAAAAATATTTATTTGTTTTTTTTTTTAATTAAAAAAAAATACAAAAAATTACATAACAACTCTTCAATACAAATACACATACTTATAAATAAAATATAAAAAGATATACATAAAATAAAAAAATAGTGAAAAAACAAAAAATTATATAGCTTTTTGGCAAAACGGCTGATCGATGTTACCGGGGACAGGAGAGCTGGCAGCTTCCTCGCTCAACGCATAAGCATTGCGATTCAGCGAGGAAATGCTGCCAGCATCCTTGGTACCATGCCACAGGGGCCTATTTTAGAATTTGACTCTTAGTTTGTGTTTTATATAGTTATTGATTAAGTTATTTGTTTATTTTATTCTGTAATAATTTTTATTTTTATAAGTTCCTAACTGTATATATTTGTTTTTTATTTTGTTGTAAATCTTATTTATTTATTCATAAAATAATATATTTATATATACAATAGTATACTCTGTATTCCCGGTAAAATATCGTTCCGTCACAATAACCCCCCAGTATCTAGATCAAAGAACGTTATGGAAGAAGCCCTGCCTGAGGGCACCCGGTTAAAAAAAAGGCACCAAAAATTAATAAAGTCGATAATTTACTTAAAAATAAATCAGCTCTCAGTCGCTTGGTCGAGACGGCCGAGAAGTTGTGGTAGCCGGGGAACCTCATAAAAATAAAATAAATTTAGAATGAAGGAAAAATTTAAAAATTTAGGCACCGTGCACGATTCGAACCTGCGACCTCCCAGCACTCGCGGCCTGTCGCTCTAGCCAACTGAGCTGAAATTTGGGTATGGGATGGCGCATCGCAACTGACGATTCTCAATATGATTTGAGACGTTAGTGCCGTTAATGAAGCATGAGTTTTCGGGTAGATGTCGCTGTACGCCTCCCTTAAGGCGTTTGTATAAAAAATAAATAAATTGTTAGCTATTAAATCCCGTTTACTAATTATGATGTGTGAAAAACATGCAAATTGGGACTACAGTATGGGGTTTTTCAAGAAAGGATTGTATACATTTTTAAAGGGTCGGCAATGCGCATGTGACACCCCAGGAGCAGGCGTCCATAGGGTACGGTGACCGCTTACCATCAGGCAGGCCGTACGCTTGTTTACCACCGAAGTGGTATAAAAAAGAAATTTAAATCAAAATCATGTAGGCATTTATTCAGCAAATATTCCTGGGTACTTGTACAAGTTAAGAGGCACTAATATACATTGAATATCACTAAACTAAGACACAGTTACGGGTAAACGTAGGTGTGGAAGACACAGTGCTATGTATAAACACATTGCTACAGCACATTGTAGTTATATTGTGTTTCGAAGCCGATTAAAGGCTTGCCTTGTTCCACATTCCGCTCGCATATCGATTGAATAATGTACGCTTAATGTGTATTAATGACATGACAGTTAAGTCCTTTGATGGCTTATTAAAAAAGATACAAATTCTGCAAGACACTGATTTTTGTTTAGCCGCATATGCGAGGGCAAAGGTCAGGTCTTGGATGGGTGACCGGCTGACCGCTTTGAGTGGTTATTAACTGAGTGCTCCCATGCTTTGAAGGTACGTTAAGCCGTTGATCCCAGCTGCTGTTTACGATATGTCTTTAAGAGACCTTCAGGCGGCTTGAGAACTTCTAACAGTCAAGTTGCCCACTCACTGGACAAGCCTAATTCCAATAAGATCTGGTCTCCCCTCGGGTTTGAAGGTCAGATGGCAGTTGCTTCCGTAAAAACTAGTGTCTACGCCAAATGGCAACGCACTTGCGACTCCTCTGGTGTTGCAGGTGTTTATGGACGACGGTAATTGCTTACCATCAGGCGATCCGTCTGCTCGTTTGCCCCCTATAACATAAAAACAAATGCGTGTCGGACCACGCACAATGAAGGGTTCCGTACCAACACCTACTAGTCCACATTTAAAATCACTATCCAATACATTGGATCTAAAAAAGTCGTATCTTCATAGGAACTCGCGTCACTTACGACCTTTTGTTTGGGCAAGACAGTTTTTAAGCGAAAACTCAAAAACCGTAAAACCTATATTGTTCAAACCAAAAATCGTTAAAAGTATTTACTAATGCACACCACCTCAATTTTTTTCAGAATTTTAAACTTTATAGTCTGGAAATTAGAGGGGGGGGGGGCACTTTCTATGACTTTGACAGCTAATATCTTACCAACGGTTGACTTAAATAGATAAGTTTTTTAGAAACCTCCATATCATTTTAAAGGCCTATCCATCGATACCCCACACGACTATGTGCGTTGAAATTTTTTTTTTCACCCACCAATTACATGTATGGAGTGCCCCCCCTAATTTAATATTTTTTTGTAATTTCACATCACTTTTATATAGCGGTTCATAGAATACACCTTTCTATCTAATTTCATAATTGTAGTGCTTATAGTCTCCGAGTAAATCGGCTGTGACATACGGGCAGACGGACGGACGGACGGACGGACAGACATGACGAATCTATAAGGGTTCCGTTTTTGCCATTTTGGCTACGGAACCCTGAAAACATACATACATATCCCTCGACAGATCTACAGCTCAGAGCCAGTAGCCACTAGAAATATCAGATACCGATCGACTTGCCTTGCCTTGCCCGACTCGTCTTACATATTTGATACGAGATTTGATGTTCCTGTTTCTTTAAAATATTCTGAATACGAGGGCAGTTAAGGCCTATATCCATAACAATAAGGGCTGATATAACTAAACTTTTATTAGTGTCTGCGTCTAATCTCAAGATTCCAGGGCCTTCTGTAAACCCACGACCTTATTTTATGACAACTTAAATAATACGCCACAGAATAATAGGCATAAAAGATTCACTCGTTTAGTGTGCCGCCATAGTGTGGGAGTGTGACGATGCCAGACAGGGTCAAATAAATATCAAATAAAATTGTCTAAGTACGGATACAATGCTCCAAAACACGCATAAGTGATGTAGGCGAAAAAACTGTTAGGCTCAAGTGGGACTGAGCCCACGTCTGTCGCATGCACCCGGACAGGTGGGCTAATAGCTACCAAGTGGATGCCACAAGAGCGACGCAGACGAGGCCGGCCTAAACGGAGATGGCGGGATGACTTAGACGCCTCTCGCCAACTGGCAGGAGGAGGCGCTGATGCGGCAGTCATGGCATTCAAGGGGAGAGGCCTTTACCCAGCAGTGGGACACCCATGTAGGCTAAAAAAAACGTATACAATAATGTACTGCGCCAGGTATGGCAATCGGGTATCGGTTAGTAGTGTGGATGAGACGACATTACGGACGCGTATGACACTGACGTCACTGGTGTTACGAAGGGCCTAGCTGGGTTTCTTGCTGGACTCTTCTCAGCTAGGCTAGGTTTAGTGACAAAACTCCCAGTAGCTCGATTCCACTCACACCTCAGATTCGGTTGAAACCGCTCAACCAATCTCACTGGAGCGCAAACTCTTAGAGTATTCCAGTGTTCCAAACCGCACTCGTGGTCGTGTCGGAGGTTTTCCCCTGGTTTTTCCCCAGGCTACTCTCCAACCACGTACTCCTATCGCTTTATTGGGCCCGCGGGGTAATCACGTAACTTTTTGTACTACCGTTAGGTAGATTTTAATGTCAAATTTTAATTGTCATCTCAGACATTTATACTTCAAAATTGACAGTAAAATCTATCTACCGTTAGTACATAAAGTTACGTAATTCGCCTGCCGGTCTATAAAGCCACAGTCAGGTTAAAAAAAAAGTTTCTTAGACCTTGTTTTCTTAAAACATGTCTAAGTATGTCATTAGGCTGTAAGATTGTTCATTGTTGGCCACCGAATCTTAGTTAAAAATATATATGGATCATTGTCAGAGTTCGCGACTTTTCGGTGGACATATCAAAACTTAAGGGCTACAAAGTTTATTTTTGGATTGATCTAGTAACGCGCATAAACAGTGTTTCCGCATTTCATAAAAACATAACTTACATGTACATAAGCCGTTAACTATTGACCACCGGCAGGCGAATCACGTAACTTTATGTACTAACGGTAGATAGATTTTACTGTCAATTTTGAAGTATAAATGTATGAGCTGACAATTAGAATTTGACATTAAAATCTACCTAACCGTAGTACAAAAGTTACGTGATTACCCCGCGGGTGGACAACTTTTGTTTTTACAACGGACAATGACCCGTAAACTTATGTTCAAATTCAAGGAGCTTATCGTACAAAACTGTGCTAAAACTAACTTCAAGTTCTAGTTTAGAATGTTGGAAGGCTATTAAAAGTTGAATCAACAGTTTGCGGCGGTGATCGCAACAAAAGCGCAAACAAAAAGCTTCGCAGCCGTGAAGCGACAAGGGAAAGCCCGGAGTGTGGGCGCCAGTGGCAGTGCCAGCTTTTCTGCGGTTGCTTTCTTTCGTAAAAAGTTGTACTATATTGAAAAGAAGGAAATAACTAAGTACATTTTGTATCCACATGCTTAAATACTTTGCTTCTTGTCAAATTCAAATTCAAACGTTTATTCTGCAAATAGGCCACAAGGGCACTTTTACATGTCACAATATTAATTTACAATTTAAGAAAGTCTGACTATAATAAGTAAGACATTTTTCATGTCATAATATTAATTTACAGTTCAAGAAAGAATAATAATTTCGAGTTTACAATTATAACAAAATTAATGTCATACAGTGAAGATAAACTTGCAAAGTTATCTATTACAATACTATTCGTTTCAATGCTATTTGTTTCTCCGATAATACGGAAGACATTATCGGAGAAACAAATAGCATTGTAACTATTATTTGCCTTAAATACAAAATAATAATGTTCTTTTGTCAATTAATATACTTAAAAGGAAATGTTAATTTAAAATAAGTTATTCAATGTGGTACGAGAGGAAGATAATAAATATTTTCTTATTCTCAAAATGCCACTTTGACCGTAGCTAGCGGGGCATACTTATTATAATTATTGGAGATAGCCCCAGGGAATGTTCTAATAATATAACCAGAGCTCGGAATAGGTAGTGCCTATTTACCTAAACTTCGCGGGAGGACGTAACTAAGAGTGGTTACAAGCACCAAAAATAATTATTTCTTTTTAATGAATGCGGGATTTCCCGGGATTTGCTGTATTATTCTAGAGGCTTAATACATTTCGCGTTACTTATAAATCTTGTTATATTGCATATTATTTGTTTAATTACCTTGAAATAACATCAAGGATTCCGAAATTTGATACTTTTTAGTTGACTTAGACAGAATTATACTCCTTTCTTCCATGAGAGGGGACCTGTGTCCAGCATTAGGGCGTATATAGATTGGTGATGAGATAGAACTATGATATGGCATAGAAGATATCGTACAGATGTATTCTAATTTATTTTTAATATGATGGTATACATGTACTTATATATTAAATAAAACTATTTTGCAACCGATTATATCGCGTACAGTGAATTTAAAATACATTCCGTGACCACGAGTGCTGTAAAAGACTCGAAAGTTGGAATGAATGTCAGAATTTTCTATACGATGTCATAGTTCTGTCTCAGAAACTAAGAGCCATACTTTCAAAATTGAGCGTCCTTAAGCATAAAGTTCCTTACAACACATTAAAGTTAATATATATGTCACTAGCTGATTCTGTTATAAGCTACGGATTATCCACATATGGTAGAACATATAAAACAAATTTGAGCCATATATACAACCTACAACTAAGACTATTGAAAACTATTGTACCCCTAAAAATCAAACTTAAATATAAACATAACTATGAAAACCTGTTTAATCACTGTAAAGTACTTAGTATTTATGACAAAGTAGACTTAGAAATATTAACACAGTACAGAGACAAAATTGTTAACCTTGTACATGTATCGAGACATAGCAACTTACGTTCACTTACAAATTTACCATCATTTGTAGTACCCCGATGTAGAAATACCTACGGTCAGAGAGCCTGGCCATGTGTTCTCCCACGCACATGTAATAAATTCCCTAAACAGTTGTTACTAGATCTGAATAATAAAAAAGACAAAAAATTCAGAAATGCCATTAAGTTATATTTGTTAAAAAAATCAAGCTGTTAAAATATTCTTAGTTACTTATGACTTAGGTAACTAAGAATATTTTAACAGCAACAATGTAAACAATGTATACTGATTAATAAAATTGTATATCCGCAACTCCTTAACTTAAAAAATCTTTTGTAATTTAAGATTAATAGTTAAGTAAGTGTTTATAAAATTATGTAAAAAATTTCACTGAAATAAACAGCTTAAATTTTAATTTTAATTTTAATTTTTTTTTTATCACCAATCTATATACGCCCTAATGCTGGACACAGGTCCCCTCTCATGGAAAAAAGGAGTATAATTCTGTCTAAGTCAACTAAAAAGTATCAAATTTCGAAATCCTTCTGATTCAATTTCATCCCTATTATATTTTTAATGACTGATTGTTATTTCAAGGTAATTAAACAAATAATATGCAATATAACAAGATTTATAAGTAAAGAGAAATGTATTAAGCCTCTAGAATAATACAGTAAATCCCGGGAAACCCCACATTCAATAAAAATAAGTAATTATTTTTGGTGGTTGTAACCACTCTTAGTTACGTCCTCCCGCGAAGTTTAGGTAAATAGGCACTACCTATTCCGAGCTCTGAATATAACCGAGATTTAATTACTATAGGTAGAGAACCTTAATAATGTGCCTAGTTTAAGAATGCCGAGGCTAAATCGTAACGGGATGAGATCCGCTGGCACCGGGCCGCGCAATCCGCAACAAAATTAACATTCCGCGGCAACGCTGTAATAGAATAATAAAACACGTAGTTTTAAACCACAAAGCTAGCTTCAGTGCTGTTCGATTGTGTTCTTTGCATCTCTTAGGTTCACTGGAAATGTTTTAATACAAGCTTTTGTGTTTTGAGGAAATACGTCAAGTGTTATTACCAGGGATCGTTGCTTCAGTGCTGTTCGATTGAGTTCTTTGCATCTCTTAGGTTCACTGGAAATGTTTTAATACAAGCTTTTGTGTTTTGAGGAAATACAAGTGTTATTACCAGGGATCGTTGCTTCAGTGCTGTCGATTGAGGACTTTGCATCTCTTAGGTTCACTGGAAATGTTTTAATACAAGCTTTTGTGTTTTGAGGCAATACATATTATTTACACATTATTATATGATTTATCTAACTCGGAAATAAATTTATAGAATTACAACTTGTCAATGTTTGGTCGTGGGTTTAGAATCCGTTGAGATATTTACTTAACATGGGTAGGTACCTCGATGTTGTAACGTGGCTGGCTACCGTCAACCGGGATTATTTTTAAATTGAGGGGCTACTTTAAAAATCCAGTTTCTAATGCGGTGTTTTAGTTTTTATTTACTTGCCATGAGGTCCGTAAAATATCTTGGTACATTTCCCAATTATTTACTAAACTTAATCAAACTAAAAATACTTGGTCATGATTATATAAGTCTTCTAAATCTATCAAAGTGGCCCCGATTTTTTCTAAAGTCACCCCAGTTTACGGTACTGGCTATCATAAATACGCACGTTACAGTTTGCCCCGTTGTAGAAATCATCGTATTATGTTGTCTGTTGCTATAAATAGAGTCAGTCTTGTTCTCAATATTGCCATGCAAATGGTAACTGACATTCTGACATGAGTAGCCGAGTCGTTACCGACGCCCGACGGGAGCCAATGACAGTAATAGATTGGGCTTCCATTGGGCACCGACGTACAACATGTTTTGGATTGGGTTGTATGAATACGACCCATTTAGTTAAGATGTCGTGGCATCCTGTTCATATTTTAGAAATAAGAAGCGATTAAAGAAACTTGCAATTGGCTATTTGAGTAAAAAAAATATGGTGCCATTCAAACCAGTTTTTAGATACGATCAAATGTTTGTATGAGACCAACTGCAATTAGAGCAACACAACAAAGCCAGAGGTAAAGTACAGCATAGCTGACGAGCACTAAAAACGCTTCATACTGATAGGCAGTGAAATGTGAGGTCACAATGCAATGGTTTCGTAATCCCGTTGTATGAAAAAACGAGTAATTTGCTATTTTAGTGATGAAATATTGCATTTAAGGACATAGTCTATACCTATACAATTTCATTTTTATTGAAACATGAGAATTTTATTGCTAACTTTGATTTTACATTTGGACTATTAAAAAAAACGTTTTTGCGAATCTTTAGTCCCATATATTTTTATGAATATGATTAATTTATCTAATTTAGTATTTATTGTGATAATTTTATAGTTTTCTATCTATATAACCACACTATTGTAAAAATTATAACATGTGTCAAATACACAATTATAGAAAGAAGGCGAATCACGTAACTTTATGTACTAACGGTAGATAAATTTTACTGTCAATTTTGAAGTACAACAATTAAAATTTGACATTAAAATCTACCTAACGGTAGTAAAAAAGTTACGTGATTACCCCGCAGTTCCTTAGCCGCTAAACCAATCTGTCGCCGACATTAACTTAGATTTTATTACAGGTTGACAGTGACGTAGAACTCACGGAAGAAGAAAAGCGAGCCTGGCAGAGCCTGCACGGCGGCTGGGGTAAACGGGGCTGGCAGGACCTCAACTCGGCCTGGGGCAAGAGAGCTTGGCAAGACCTCAACTCCGCTTGGGGGAAGCGAGCCTGGCAAGACCTGAACTCCGCCTGGGGGAAACGGGGCTGGCAGGACCTTAACTCTGCTTGGGGTAAACGAGGCTGGCAGGATCTGAACTCCGCTTGGGGTAAACGCGCCTGGTCCGACATGAACCAGCCGTGGGGCAAGCGCGCCTGGCAGGACCTGAACTCGGCGTGGGGCAAGCGAGGCTGGGAAGACATGAGCTCGGCGTGGGGAAAGCGGGGATGGCAGGACATGAGCTCGGCTTGGGGCAAGAGGGCACCGGTTAGTATATTTGAGGAATAGAATAGAATAGAATAGAATAGAATAATGTTTATTGTTGAACTGTGTACAAAGATGTTAATAAGACATTACATTTAGATTCAACAGTTTGTCCGTCACGGACATACGATATACAGACAAAATGAACTGTATGACATGCACTTATAAATATTTAATGTACATAAAATTCATTCATGCAATAAAAGGCCTTATTGACAAGCCAGCGTTTCAAGGCACTTACTTACCTTTCATATTAGACCACCTTAGAAGGAGAAGCTGGATTTTTTCATTGTTCTTCATTTATTATTACTCCACTCTATGATTTACGAAATTCAGAAAAATTAGGTACTCATCTGGTATTCAAAATTGAAGGTCAAAATATTTTAATAATTCTGGCATTGATTTATTAAAACTGCATATCCACTCACGTTACAATAATTATTTGACCCAGAAATTGTGAATTTAATGTCTAATTATTTCTGACCCCTATAGGCGGGTTTTGTCAGTTGTAAAAACAAAAGTTGTCCACCCGGTGGTCAATAGTTAACGGCTTATGTACATGTAAGTTATGTTTTTATTACATGTATATAGTTACGGAAACACCGTTTATGCGGGTTACCAATCAAACCACTCCAAGACCTGACCAATCCAAAATTAAGCTTTGTGGGCCTTAACTTTTGATATGTCCACCGAAAAGACGCGAACCTAAAATAAAAAAATAAAAATATTTTTGGACAATCTTACACAAATCAATCTAGTCCCAAACTAAGCAAAGCTTGTACTTAGGTACCAAGTGACGATATACATACTTATATAGATAAATAGATACTTAAATACATAGAAAACATCCAAGACTCAGGAACAATTCGTGTTCATCGCACAAATACATGCCCTGACCGGGATTCGAACCCGGGACCTCCAGCTTCGAAGGCAGGGTCACTACCAACTAGGCTAAAGCGGTCGTCACCTAAATCTGACAATGAACCAGTTACTATATGTGATAATCCACATCGAAAGGGACCTTATGGCGGCCGGCACTTACGCCTTTATTGCCGCTGTTCCAATACAATAGTGAATAGGTGTAACGTAAGCGCCTGCCGCCATAAGGTCCCTTTCGATGTGGATTGTCACATATAAGTCTTATAACTGAAGTTATTGTTGGCAGGAGAAGTGGGCCAACTTCCACGGTTCGTGGGGTAAGCGTGCCGGACCCGAGACCGACTACGAAGACCTCGACGTTGAGCAGCTAGTACCGGCACAACAGGTGAGTCTAATACAATGGATGGAACGTTTATTTTTGTAAGTTTAGGTTGTTTCTTGCAATTTAGTCATTCGCTTGCCCTTTTCCCATTTATTTGGGGTGCAATAAATTTTATTTAAGAATTTGGTTAAGGGTCCTTATCAGTTAAAAAACGCTAACGCTAAACGCTATTTACGCCATTTTCTGTTTGAATTGACACTTATCTTGACATTTTCTCAATGTTACTATCATCTAGAACAGGACTATTGCGACCTTATGTCATAAACTTTAAATGTATTTCTTGAATTTTTAATTAAGAAATGTCGTTTCAAACATCCCTCCAAATCGACCATTTTCAAGCTAAAAACTTGTTTTTTCCGCTTAAATTCTACTACACACAATAAAATCAAAAAATGGCTATGTTACTATCTAAAACTTTAATAAAGTCATCGTATCCTTTAATCACTTTATTGGTATTATCAATACTTTTGTCATAATTTGAAATCAAAACATTTCACAACTTATAAGGCCTCTTAAGAACTTTCTCATAGACAAATGTTATTATAGTATGAATGATTCATTGACTTTTGACGACCGGTTTAGCCTAGTGGGTAGTGCACCTGCCTGTGAAGCTGACGGTCCTGGGTTCGAATCCCGGTCAGGGCAAATATTTGTGTGATGAGCATGAATATTTGTTTCTGAGTCTTGGATGTTTTCTATGTATTTAAGTATTTATATCTATTAAATATATCGTCGTCTAGTACCCATAACACAAGCCTTCTTGAGCTTACTGTGGGGCTAGTTCGATTTGTGTAAGATTGTCCTCTAATATTTATTATTTATTTATTATAAGGCCTCTTAAGAACTTTTTCATAGACAAATGTTATTATAGTATGAATGATTCATTGACTGATCCCTTTTAATTTTATTTGTAAGCTCTCTGACAGTATTTTACTTTGCGTATATGGGAATACCGTAACTACATGTATGTGCACTTAAAAAGGTAGGGATTAGTGACACTTTTAAATTATATGCATCTGTAACTGCAAATTGTAACCTATTTCCCACATCACTACATAGTATAAAACAAAGTCGCTTTCTCTGTCCCTAATCCCTATATCCCTATGTATGCTTAAATCTTTAAAAGTACGCAACGGATTTTGATGCGGTTTTTTTTTAATAGATAGAGTGATTGAAGAGGAAGGTTTTTATGTATAATAACATCCAGTAAACAGTGCACCCGTGCGAAGCCGGGGCGGGTCGCTAGTATGTGAATAAATTAGTTCATTAGTTAGTGTGAATTCCAGCTTCGACAAAGTTTTAATTCTAAATCCTTAATTTGTAATAGTTTATTTCTTTTTTTTGTTCGCATGTGTGGTTACGTTAGTGCCTAACATTAGTAACTATTAGTTAAGCGTCATAGCACTACCTGTGAGTTTCTATAATTGGCTCTCTGTATCTACTTGATTGTTTAACCCTTAATAAGGTCCCAGTTATACAGATATGCTACGTTAAAGTTTAACATATTCTCATGTTTGTAGAGCCCTGGAGAATACATTTAGAGAAAAATAAAACTAATTAATTAAAAAAAAAATGTGGTCATTATGCACTCCGCCTGTTAGAGGCACGTGAATTTCAGGAAAAATGACAGATAACAGTACTAAAAACTCGATTCGCTTGACAGGCATAGTGCATATATTGACCACATGCTTTGATTCATTTTACACTACAATTGAATAATAACCGAAAAAGTAAGAATGAGGAAAGAAAGCATGATATGTCAGCTATATAATACTGTTAACATTAAATAAAAAGGGAGACGGTCTTTACCGTAAATGTTTAATTACCAAGTGGTTTCTAAATCGCCTCTGCCTTATTGAGGGTTAAATAAATAAATAAATAAATATTAGAGGACAATCTTACACAAATCGAACTAGCCCCACAGTAAGCTCAAGAAGGCTTGTGTTATGGGTACTAGACGACGATATATTTAATAGATATAAATACTTAAATACATAGAAAACATCCAAGATTCAGAAACAAATATTCATGCTCATCACATAAATATTTGCCCTGACCGGGATTCGAACCCAGGACCGTCAGCTTCACAGGCAGGTGCACTACCCACTAGGCTAAACCGGTCGTTCAAATCATCAATACCATAACCATAACCAAAAAATAATTGAATAATCACACTAATCTAATATCATAACTATTGGATTTCCAAATCATCATCATCATCATCATCATTTCAGCCGAAAGACGTCCACTGCTGAACATAGGCCTCCCCCAATCCCATATTTGCCATAGTCGCCACGCTTGGCAAGCGGGTTGGCGACCGCAATTTGATGGTGGTAATGATCGAAGGATGCTGCTGCCCACCCTCCGATTTTCCCTTATTCGCCTCCTACGAAACCCACGGGAAGAGATGGGGTGGCGTAATTCTTACCCGGCAACCACACGGGTTATATTTGTTTACCTTAGCCTTTTCGGCCGCTTCATATGTCATAGCTATTGGATCTCCAAATAAAAATAAATAAAATATATAAATATTTCGTCCTAGATTGACAGCAGCGAACACACCATGTCAGCCCCGGAGAAGAAGGCCTGGAACGCGTTACACGGAGCCTGGGGCAAGCGGCCGGTCAAACAGCCCATCAACAGCGGTACGTGGCGCTTCGCTTGGTGTACTCCTAACCTTGTAGAGCGGCAGGGTAGTTGAAGCAGAACGGAATGTCTTTCTGCTTATTAATATGGCCGGCAAATGTATAAAGGTCGGATATATGCAGTATCTCTCTAAGGCCAAGTAGCATCTCTATAAAATGGCGCAGTCTTTCAGTTAAAAAAGCCCCTATCAGTGTATCTCTTGAAAGCGGCGTAGCATGTCTATAAAGTGGCGCAGCCTTTCAGTTAAAAAAGCCCCTATCAGTGTATCTCTTGAAGGCGGCGTAGCATCTCTGTGGCGCAGTCTTCCAGTTACCAAAGCCGCTATCAGTGTACCTCTCGAAGGCGGCGTAGCATCTCTATAAAGTAGCGCAGTCTTCCAATTAAAAAAAGCGCTATTAGTGTATCTCTCGAATGCGGTGTAGCATCTCTATAAAGTAGCGCAGTCTTTCAGTTAAAAAAGCCGCTATCAGTGTACCTCTCGAAGGCGGCGTAGCATCTCTGTGGCGCAGTCTTCCAGTTACCAAAGCCGCTATCAGTGTACCTCTCGAAAGCGGCGTAGCATCTCTATAAAGTAGCGCAGTCTTCCAAAAAAAGCGCTATTAGTGTATCTCTCGAATGCGGTGTAGCATCTTTATTAAGTGGCGCAGAGTCTTCCAGTTAAAAAAAACAGTATTAGTGTATCTCTCGAATGAAGCGTAGCATCTCTATAAAGTAGCGCAGTCTTTCAGTTAAAAAAAGCGCTATCAGTGTACCTCTCGAAGGCGAGGTAGCATCTGTATAAAGTAGCGCAGTCTTCCAATTAAAAAAAGCGCTATTAGTGTATCTCTCGAATGCGGCGTAGCATCTCTATAAAGTAGCGCAGTCTTCTAGTTAAAAAAGCGCTATTAGTGTATCTCTCGAATGCGGCGTAGCATCTCTATAAAGTAGCGCAGTCTTCTAGTTAAAAAAGGGCTATTAGTGTATCTCTCGAAGGCGGCGTAGCATCTTTATAAAGTGGCGCAGTCTTTCGGTTTAAAAAAGCAGTATTAGTGTATCTCTCGAAGGCGGTGTAGCATCTCTATAACGTGGCACACGCCTCGAGTTAAAGCCGTGTAACGAGAAATATCGCGTTTTTAGAAATGCTGTTCTGCCTAGACGAGGAAACAATAAGGATTGATTTTCAGATATATGATTCTTGACTATATGGCTGTGTTTCTGACTATAGCCCAAACATGATCGCTTAAAATTTTCTCGTTAGAAAAAAAATCCGAAGCTGAGTCTTTATTTTACTTTTTTTACTCAACCTACTAAAACAACGCATTATTAAACGACACAATTAAATTAAAACCATGGTATTTTATCTCATCTAAACTCTGTCAAGAGGAAATTTAATAAAACTGCACACAGTCAGATACCTTTCGAGATTTGTCTAAAAATGCCATTTCCGAAGAGTGTTGCATCCCGTTTTGTCGTGCGCGAAAGACATAAGCGTGCCTCTTTCATGGGGGGTGTGGCTGACCGAATCGAGGCAACCCCTTAAAAAACGCGCTCAAACATAAGGGTGCCATTCCAACAGAGCTATGCTATGCTACTTTGCTATGGATGGGTTGATATCTACTAATCATATTCATTGGCAACCACATCCTCCCTGCATAGCTGCATGATAGCGATGTTGACACCAAATAAAAAAATCAATAAGTTCGAATTTTCTCTATAAATATGATTTTCTTAATCAAATGGCAAAAAAAGTAACTCAAAAGAATAAATCCTAATCCTAATAATATTATAAACGTGAATGTTTGTGCGGATGGATGTACGTTCCGCTTAATCTCAAAAACTACTGAACGGATCTCTATGAAACTTTCCAGTATTGCACCTTAGACATCAGAATAGGACATAGGCTACCTTTGTCCGCTGGTAACACCGCAGAGCGCTGCTAGTAATTATATAATTATAAGTCTTCAAAGTTTTAAGAGGGGGCATACTCTGTCCCTTTTCCGGAAAACTCACCTTCGTATTGGAACGATCGTCATTTACTATGGCGCTCGTGGTCAGTGACGTCACTGACCTGTCGCGCTTTCTCTCTCTAACCAGCTACATTAATTAACTACGTTTAAATACCATAGTTAAAGAAAAGCCCGTAAGCCGGTGACACAGTGTATACTTAATCTCAAATATGAACGACATCAGGCTACCATCTACCATCAGTTCCGTAGTTACCCTGCCGATGTAGCTTTTAGAAACTCTTCATCTTTGCTGACCCTTAACATTTACTTTCATTTCAGTATTAACAATGAATAAGGTAAATGCTCCAGCGCTCGATACCTTAGCGGCTGTGATGACACTTATTAATCACCTCTGTCATCATGACATAATATTGAAAGTCCGATGCACGGGTGTGACGAGAACAGGAACATTTATCTTATTGAGAAATATCTTCGTATTGACTTGTCGGGAGCTAAACTAACCTAACCGAATTCTTTTAGGTGTTTAAAATTTTTTCAGAACTTTCTCCAGTTAGATTATTTTTTCTCTTTGTCTTTAGGACTATATTTCATGTCTTTCAACTACCTGGGCTTATCCTTATAATACTCCTAAGACCTTCATGATTTTGTAAACAGTTAAGTTTTCTTTGAAAATGATTATAGTTTTGATGCGGGGTAATCACGTAACTTTTTTACTACCGTTAGGTAGATTTTAATGTCAAATTTTAATTGTCAGCTCATACATTTATACTTCAAAATTGACAGTAAAATCTATCTACCGTTAGAACATAAAGTTACGTGATTCGCCTGCGCTCATAGGTTTTTACCTACTTCACAATACAAGAGAATATAGCAGGCGAGGGTATTGGAGGATCAAAATTGTACGCATGTACCTAATTGCGTAGATTCTACGCTTTCCACATGTTAAATTATCTAATTTGTGAAAATTGTGAAAACTTTACATTCTATAAAAGTAACATTGTCATGTATTCAGTTTAGTAAATCCTTTATAAACCAGGCCTCATGAATATTTATTGATTTACAAGCGGTAATAATAGTTAAATAACAATAACTTAAATAATATTACTACTAACGTAAATCTAAAACAGGCCCTTGGGGTATCGTACCGAGGATGCTGGCGGCATTTTCTCGGTGTATCGCAATGCTGATGCGCTATGCGGGGAAGTCGCCAGCTCTTCGGTCACCAGTTACGTCAACCAAACGCTTCGCGATTTCAGTAATTAACTTGTGCGCGCTGGGACCCCATGGACCAAGAGTTTCGACCAAAAGATACAAAATTGTACTCTCTGCCGAGGCCGCTATATTTATTACGCTTTGCATCATCTTTTATAATGCGCACTTCTAAGGTTTGGAATTCTCTGCCGGCGTTTGTGTTTCCGAGCTCATATAACCTAGACCTTTTTAAGGCACGAGTGAATAGGCACCTTCTGGGTGAGCTCGCTTCATCGTCGGCCTCATCTTTGCCCCCTGGCTAGATGCTGGCCAAGAGCGTTCCCATTATTAATTTTAAAAAAAATTATGCTACAAAAATATTTACAAAACTGGAGGCCATTCATCTTCTCCTCGGTTCCTGCGCCCACACGTCACATCGGATGATCTCCGATGTCTATCCTGTTCTTCGGTTTATTTCATATTGTATTAATTCGTAGTCTTACGCTTCGTAGATTCTTCAGTCAACTGGAGACGGGTTATGGGGTGTTAAAGCTTGTTTACAAACATTTCCATGAATACGTAATTAATTATTGCAGAGATATATATTTATACTTAAGAGCGCTTTAATAAAATGTAATAGGTCCACTAGCGCCACTCGTAAATAATTGTAATTATTTAAATTGAACGATATATAACTAAAAAAGGGGGGCGCTGCGTACTGTAGTTCGTATTTAAGTACTTTTTGAATCCATCAAACTAGTTTAATACGTTGCTGGATTCGTCTCTCTATGAGCTCAAAATTAAAACGGCCGTTTTAACTTTTGAAATTTATTATTGAAAAATCATGCTTGCTTGGTTTTGATGAAACATTGTTCTTGGAAAGAATACTATATGGAACGTACTATCTGTGAATCAAGTTTCGTTAAATTAATACTATGAACAACGAATATTTCTATGAAAGGTATATTCGATGTACCGTTACGCTACGGCTAGAGACGGATTCGAAACGATTAACTATGAAAAGTGGTTCGATTATATAAAATGCAATGAATTGATGATTATGTGATTAGAAAAAAAAACCTAATGAAATTCGTCGAACAGTTTTCGGTGAAATGAAAATCGATGTAAGATATTTCGATAAAATAATAGACACCCTTTTCACTGAGAGACAACGGCTGTCAGTGTTAAATAAAAGAATTGAGATAAAAAAGGTACACAACAAACAACCCGGGAAATCTTTTATTTCTTTAATCGTTTCGCTTGTCTGTTAAATGAGCTAAACTCC
Organism: Epiblema foenella; assembly: GCA_963556455.1. NCBI lineage: Eukaryota > Metazoa > Arthropoda > Insecta > Lepidoptera > Tortricidae > Epiblema > Epiblema foenella. The sequence goes on from OY747110.1 coordinate 1,212,966, forward strand.
CGTTTAATTTAATCTGTAATTTCACAATTTTTCGATTCAGCATATGTAAATATTAGAAGATAATATCTTGTCTCATAATGAGGCAAACATTTGAGATTCCGCACGGATTTTCCGGTTAATTATGACACCGGACAAGCTATTTCGGTCACGGATGGGGTCCGATTCAATTTCCCGCCGGTTTGAGCTGCGGGATATTTAATGTCATCTTCAAACTAGAGATGAAAATGTCATTTTGGGCGCTTCAAGGAAACGGACGAGGAAAAATACGTTTACGACACTCCGTACTTTTCCGGCAAGAGCCTAGTCTGGTGTCATATTAAAACAGAATGTAAAAAAATTACAAGTACTTCATTGCCATACGATAAATAAATCATCCTAGTTGCGTTCCTGGTTGTGCCCTAAGGAGCCGGTGGTCCGCTTTTTTTTTATACAACGCCGGTGGCAGGCAGTCTATTATTGTCAGCCACGTCTGAGGGCAAACTCCGAACGTCGTATCGTGCCGTCCCTTTCACTCTCGTGTTATACACTATATTAGTTAAAGGGACGGCACAATACGAAATAAGATTTCAAGCTTACATGGTCATTTACATTAGAATTACGATTCGAAACGGGACATTTACCATGTATATTTGTATTTGTGAGTTCCCGATATTTCGGCACTGTTGGCAAGCGCCATTATCAAGGATTAACTGACGTGCTGCGAGTTTTAGTTGTGGTCTACCCACACACCATAGCGATCTACCCTCTTCCTGGTTCGCTTTTTTCCCCACAGTGTCACCGTCACTACCACCGTCCGCCTTGTCACTTGAAATTCGATTACGGTCACGGCACACCACACCCACAGTATCAATACGCGAGTTCTTTCCGGAAACAGTCTCTTTTCGATTTGAGAACTTTCGGATCACTGGACGCCAGACACTTGACAGTTGAAACCCATCTTCCCTGTTGAAATTTTTATGCCTTGGGAACTCAAAAATACAAATATACATGGTAAATATCCCGTTTCAAATCGTAATTCTAAGGCACAATACGAAGTTGGGACTACGAAGTTCACAGTACGCCCTCTTAATTTCATTTCAATATGTTTCGAAAGCCGCTCTCGTGTGATCCCGAGTTAATCTATATCAGAACAATTAATCATTTTGCGCAATCGAGGGAGGGTTTAATTTCCGATTTTGTTAAGAAAAGGGATACTGCATGTTCGTTCGATTTCACGTATGTAAGGTAAACGTCCCTGTGCTGGACACTGACCCAATATATGGCACTTTCAATCTAATTTTATGATTACAGATGTGATTAATAGGTGTCATCTATTGGGTACTAAGGTGTCGAGCACTGAGACGTTTACCTTACAAACGGGAAATCGAACGAACATGCAGTATCCCTTTTCTTGACAAAATCGAAAATTAAACCCTCCATGTATGCGATTTATAGAGCAAAATAATTATTTTAAAAACATTGGGAATCACGCATAGAAATTTAAGGATATGTAACTATTATATTCTGAGCTGACCAAACGGAAGAAAAAAAAGGATGTGGTATTTCCGGACCGATATGACCTTCAAACCTTCAAGAAAAGAGCGTATTCCCTTCTGAAAGGCCGGCAACGCACTTGCGACCATGTGGTGTTGCAGGTGTTTATGGGCGACGGTAATTGCTTACCATCAGGCGATCCGTCTGCTCCTTTGCCCCCTATAACATAAAAAAAAATTGACTTTTGTGACCTTTAATTGCATTCGATGATTCGGCAAAGCTCATGGATCCCTGGTAACTAGAAATTGTAAAATCATATTTTTACACGACTACGCGACGCAAAAGAGGGTAATATGTTTATGTAATATCAGTATAGATCTCCCATTTTTACATTATTATAGATAGATTTTGTCTCCATTTTTAAAACTACAATTTCTAAATGTGGCATTAAATAGAATTAAATTTCATGTACTCTGCGTACCCCATTTGGGGATACGGGCGTGAGTTTATGTATATATCTAAAAAGGTATCTACACCTTTTTCGGCGGCTGTACATTTTGGAAGCGATCGCATGTACGGGTCATACTTAGTAGAAAAAACAAAAGTCATCCCCTCCTGTGGTCAATAGTTAACGGCTTATGTGCATGTTAGCCATGTTTCTATTATAGGGATTTATAGAAACGGAGACACTGTTTATGCGGGTTACTGGTCCGATACAGAATTAAGCTTTGTAGCCCTTAACTTTTGGTATGTCCACAGAAAAGACGCGAACCTAAATCCCCGTATGACCCAGATACCTTTGTCTCCATCTTTAAAACTACAATTTCTAAATGTGGCATTAAATAGAATTAAATTTCATGTGCTCTGCGTACCCCTTTTGGGAATACGGGCGTGAGCTTATATATATATATATATATCTAAAAAGGTATCTACACCTTTTTCGGCGGCTGTACATTTTGGAAGCGATCGCATGTATGTACTGTGGGGTTTTGGAAGGCCTCTTAATAAAAATCCAGAATATATAAGATTTGGTTTTATTACTGCATTAAACACTTTTATTTTATTTTATGCACTTAGCCACGCACGCTTCCGTTCCTCGTTCCAATCGTTCTCCCCGTCCCTCTCGCTCCTCCTGTCATCCTTCTTACACACTTACGTTCCGTTTCACTCCATTCTCTTACGTTTCATTCCTACAGTACTATGTGTAGCCAGCCCGATTAAGTCCTTCATCTGGCAATTAATTCGCTACAGCGGCAAACTTTTAAAGTAGATTAACATGGAACCATAACTCGCGGCTGTAGGCTCGTTGTGGGTGTCGCTTTTAATTCCGCGTTATTAAACTAGGGCTGCCGAATACCAACGACTCCTTTTATTCCAAAGGCCTACCGCATTGGTATACACTGAAAGTAGTTACGTGTTACAAAAATGCTACATCTCCGTTGACAATTTGCTGAGACAACAGTTCTACTAAGTGAATCAACTATTCTTTGTTGCTCGTTACCATGGTTACGTCTCCTGAGCATGCTTGAAGTCCATATTATAAACATTTTTCTAAGAAACTCGGATACTGATGTCTCCTCGCTGACGTGACAAAATAACAACAAGAAAAAGTTGATTGACCCTACTGCCCACTCGGTACAGTCAGAAATATCGCGTTTCAGCAAATCTTTTAATTACTTATGTGTACAAAGCGCGAGTTTTAAATGTTATAAATCAAAAATTGCAAGATTGCGGCCCTCTCCCCACCTACGTACAAGTAAATTATGAGGACTTCCAATGTCAGTTCTCTTGTAAAAAGGTTATTGCCCCCCTTAAAAAGCCATCAGCATAGGTACTTACCGAAGAAAGTTTACTTCGTCGCAAAATGGAGCCCCAAATCATCGAAGACATCCCTAGCCAGAGCTCTGGAATGGTCAAATAATCTGAAATTAGGCACAATGAGCAAGCAAAGCGACGGCCGCTAATACTGGATGGATTACGAATTGTTGCTTAAGCCTGGAGGCAAAACATCAACTTATTCTACAAACCGGTCATTGTCAGATTTAGGGTGGGTTGCACCAAATCGTCTGTAATAGTAAGCGGTGTCCGTTAAAATCTGGCCCCTATTTCACCAAGTTGACATATGTATGTATTTGACATATGTAGGCTGACAAATCGACAATTTTCATGTAAAAACTGTTTCATCAACTATACAATTGTAATGTTTTTTGACAATTGTCGCGCCTGCCAGCCTTGGTGAAATAAGCTACTGATTGTATAGAAAGTTTGACAAGTTTCTATGGGATGACAGCTGCCGGCGCCATATTTGACGATGACCGGCCCGTATGTTACATATCAAAAGTTAAGGGCCATAAAGCTTAATTTTGGATTGGTCTAGTAACCCGCATGAACGGTGTTTCCGTAACTATAATTCCATGTAATAAAAATGTAACTTATATGTACATAAGCCATTAACTATTGACCAGTGGACAACTTTTGTTTTTAAAACTGACAATGGTCCAAACAAAAATAGAATGTATACCAAAATTATTCTTAATAGATAGTATTTCCTACTTATTTTAGTACATGAAAAAGTATGCAATGACCTCCAGTTTATTAACAGTCAAATTTGTTGAAATTCCTTTGAAATTCGTCTCAATTTCAAGTCCCTAAACTGTAGCTTATTAATCTGCTTATTGTTTTAATCCTAAGTCTACTTTGAATTCAGTGCCCATTGAAACTCGACGGATATAAATAGAAGTTTAACGCAAAAGGGTAGGATTTTAAACTGAATTGACACCGAAATGCCTATACCTGAATGAAGCTGAGGATTAGTTTTGATACTTTAGTGGGTGGTAGTAAAAACTTTGTAGTTATGTTATAGAAGATTGAAGAGGCGACTGCTGGATCAACTTTAAATATTTTCCTATATGAAACTATCCCTATTGTTTTTGAGTTTTAGTGCAAGTGATTCTTCTATCTATATGTTACTTTTTTTCAATATCATGCGCTATGTACGAACGTTTCTTAATTCTTTGAAAAGTAACCACTTATATGATATCAATATACGGTGTAAGGTATACATGAATAGCGAGTTTTCAAAGAAATACATTTATCTCTTAAGGCTGGTGGATTCCACGGGGGATTATAGAGCTGGCAGCTTCCTCGCTCAACGAATCAGCATAGCGATTCAGCGAGGAAATGCTGCCAGCATCTTAGGAACTATGCCTAGGGGACCAAATTTTTTAAATATATATTAATTTTAGTTTAGTTTAGTTTTAATTTTTAGTCATATATTCTCATGTTATTTTTATAGTTAGGTATTGTTACGATTTTTTATTTAATTTTATGTATTAATTAACGTTATGATATATATCTCTTAAAGCTAGATATTTATCGACATTTTCATGGGAGAGATTTTTCTTTCTTATACTCATGTAAAATAGAAGAAAATCTGGACTTTGTAAATTTTCCCGTTGCTTTAAACATGTCCGAGGAGATAATTTGACTCAGCGTGTTCGTACCATTTTGTTATTTGATTTGTCGCTGCTGCTCTCCACGCGTGCATCTACCCGAACAAATGCTCGCAACACATCGCATACTAATATGAAGCCAGATAAACTTCCTCTCCATCTTCTATACAGAATAAAAAAAAATCTACGAGCATACATGATTTTGAACAATTTTTACTATTATCGGAACTTTGGCTAACAAATAACTGCTTACATTTTGGCTAGTCGATAGAAGACCTTTTGTTAGAAAATAGCGGCTTTTTTGCGCGAACAAGCTTAGTTCCATTGTGAAAGTGGTTCATAAGCATGAAAGAAAGAAAGAAAGAAAAACATTTATTCGTGACGATACAAACATAAATTACAGATAAATAAACGTAATCAAATAAAAAACAAGGAATCGCCACAAAAAGGTTTCGCCTCAGCGTAATGCCGACTCAGGGAGCTGGCGCTGATCTTCCGGCGAAACCTAGGTGGTTAATGACGGTGTGTATAGCACGCTTCGCCTAAAAATATACAGGATATTAAGATGTTTTTTTTTATTTTGTATCAAGACTTGTCACAATGACAAATTCTGTATAAATGGTGACAAGCGTGATATGAGAGTCAAAACTGCAGTTTGCGTTAGACTGGTGGTGAGAATGATGTGTGCCCACAGGGGCGTATTACTGGAAACGAGAGCCCGGCTGGACGAACTTACGGGGGATGTGGGGCAAGCGCTCCCTCGACGCTGACGAGGACCATGGTAACCAGAGGAGGCATGGACACCGGTAACACTGTTGGTTGGCCACACCTGGTTCATTCAATCAGCTAGACCAGTGCCTTTACCATGAGTTTGCATGACCGTACTCGCTAGCGACTGCGTAAACGATTCAGTATGCCGGTTCTTAGTTCTATTGCGTAACCGCCAGAGGCGCTGTACTTTTACCCATACAATTTTTACGCAGTCCCTAGCGAGTACGGTCATATAAACTCATGGTCAAGGCACAGGAATACTGGCCATAGCGTGGACAAATGGGAATAGCTCAAGAAACAAAACCTGACCTAAGGGGCTACCGCAAACCACAAACGAAGTTTTCCCTCTCTGTCTCACTTATGTACAAACTTGCAAGTGCGACAGAGAGGGAAAACTTCGTTTGCTGTTCGCGGTAGCGCCCCTGACGTGTCTTTTTACTGCCTCGGGGGTGTGGTGGTAAAAAGAGGCGGTGTGGTGTAAGTCGGTGTAATCTTGAAAATTTTCCCAGAAAAAATGCCCAGTCCCTGGCAATTGTTTGATCCGTAAATACACATAATATCCATTTTAACCATTACCAACCAACTGTGTAACCATGGAATGTCTCGGCGTTCACCGCGTTGGGACTAGCTTGTAGTCTGGCACCGACATTTGTGGCACCCGTGTTCTTCTAGAGTAGTTAGTGCTTCGTAGTTCTTTCTTCCAGCTCTTTCTGTGCTGTTTCATGTTTCCGTCTTCTTCCACTGAACTGCTTAGGTGTAAAATAATTATTAGTATTAATTGATATCAAACTCTCATGTGTACGAAGATAAATTACTGTTAAGCAAAGTGTCCAACAAGTTGTCGAATCTGAGGTCGTACCCTGAACCGAAAATGCATTATCTCCTCTGTCGCACTTGCGAATTCGAGCGACAGAGTTCCAAAAAACGAAGTATACCCCACTTTTTTTGGAAAATCAATTAACCGAGGTAAAGAGCCATCCATCCATAAATTACGTCACACATTAAGGGGGAGGGAGGTTGTCGACGAAGTATGACATTGTGTCAAGGGGTGGGAGGGGTTCTATGTTTCGTGACGTCATTCAAAATCCTATACGTCTAAGCGTTAAAATTCCAAAGAACAAAACCTTCTTTCAACTCTACGTGTATCTCTTATCTGTAATTATTTTGTAGGTCTTTTATTACTTGTAGATTAAAATTTATGTGTTATATAACGCTCTTTATTTCCTATTATTTTGTTAGCCATAATTTATTGTTTTGATTTTTAAATGTTTGATTTGATACTGGTTATATAGAAAAAGAACTTAAATTGGAATTAAACTAATGTCGGAACTGTTGTAAAATTGCAAAATATGTCAGTTCGCATTATGGGGTCTCACAAATGTGACAAGGATGGGGAAAGCGTCAAATAATCACGAAATTAGTGTGACATAGTTTATGGATCACCCCTACCGATCATCTTAAAGCTAACGGCTAGCAACTAGGTTCTTAAATAGCTTGATCTTTGAATATTCCAGAACAAAATATCTTCGTGCAAGTGAGTTATAATATTGTAAATAACACAAATGTCTATTCATGTAGCACTCGCATCGTTACACCACGCTCTCACCATTACACATGCTTCTGTCAAAGCACTTTAGACAAATATAACATAAGATAAGATACTACATGAAGATTAATCACATTACCCTCTGCATGAATAATTGAATATCATCTTCAAATATTTTGATCTTTATGTATTTAAAAATCAAAATCAAAACATTTATTCTGCAAATAGGCCTCAAGGGCACTTTTACAAGTCAAAATCTATCTAGGTACTTCAAATAAAAATAATGCAATAATCAAAGTATCATTAATTAAATAAAGTGTTACATGTCAAAAACAAGACTAAGAAACTAATAACAATCGAGATTTTTTAGAGATGTATAAGGTCTCTAAGCGTCAAGATAAAAGGTAAGAAAAATAGTTGAAGTGTCATATTTTCGACTATTCTCCTGAGTTTTATGTATACCAATAAATGAATATATTTTTTCGGTTGCTAACAACTCAATTAGGAAGACAAACAGTTTTATGTCTATTAATTAACCAAGATTGAGAGAGACGCTGACTGATGCGACACTTGATCCTACTCGTTTAGCGTCTAATTAGGCTGTATATTTTGATACTCAAGGAAAGTAAATTATCTTTACAATGAGCTAAAATGATGCCCAAAATTGTCTTTCCAATTCTATATATATGCACAACGGAATGAAAAAAACATAATGACCATTGAATATTTTTTTTTTACACGCCTCCCTTAAGGCGTTTGTATAAAAAATAGTTTACGTTAGCAGCGGTACTGCTTAAAACGAAGGAACGGTTGATGAATTAGGAACTGGGTAGCGATTGCATCTATAGCTCAGTTGGTTAGAGCGACTGGCCGCGAGTGCCGGGAGGTCGCAGGTTCGAATCCTGCTCGGTGCCTAAATTTTTATATTTTTACTTCATTCTAAATTTAGACCATTGAATATTTTGTCGATATAAAGGGTACATGTCACATGGCAAAATCGTATATAAACAGTTTTAGATACATTGCGTGTCAACGAGAATACATACCCACATACAATATACTCGAAAACCATCTTTTACTTTCTATGAGGCTTTCTGAATAATACATTTTAAAAAAAATGAGGCCATCCATAAGGCGGTGATAGGAGCCAATAGAGGAGTGTAGTCAGCAAGAATATGACATGATGTGACGGTCCTCAGCATTGAGGGATCGACTGATGATGATGAATTTTTATGACGTCAGTAAAAACAATAATCTATGAGGCTTTCTGAAAAAAAAATTAAAAAAGATGAGGCCATCCATAAGGCGGTGATAGGAGCCAAGAGGGGTGTAGTCAGCAAGAATATGAGATGATGTGACGGTCCTCAGCATTGAGGGAGCGACTGATGATGCCAAACTTTTATGCCTTCAGTTAAAAACAAGAAACTTACTAGGATAAAAGATGAAATTTATCCTCGTACACGATGTACGAGCCAACCGCAACCGCAGAACAGCTCACACTCACAACTCTCACAAGACAACTCTTTAAATTAAAACTTGCCTCCCGTCGAATTAATAAGCCTTAATGAAGCCGAGCCGAGGCTTAAAAATTCCGAGGCAAACAGTATTACCGAGGATGCTATTCACAAAGCTTCAAGTCAGACGGACCAGGGTAAGTCAGAACGTGTTGTTAAGTCTCAAATACGTCGCGTTAAAAAAGGCAAACTAACACGATCAACTTTTTTTCCCCAATAAAATTTTAATTACTTAGTATGTCCTGACTCCAGGGAAGCCAGGAATAGGGAATGGGTCATGAAATGAAATGAAATGAAATCATTTATTCTTCAATTTAGGCATGTTACATGCACTTATGAATGTCAGAAAACTACCACCGGTTCATAAAATAAACCTCTGCCTCGAGAAAAACCGGCGTAAGAAACTCGGCGAGGTATCATTTTTTCAAAACAATGTACAATGTATATAAAATAACAGTAAAAATAATACAAAATTCAAATGCTACAGTATAAACATACATACATATTTTTTAATATTAAGGACAAAATATTTCTGTGTTAGATTACTTGTGCGGGACGCTATCAAATATGATGTATCATGAAAACGAGACCGTATGTTCGTTTGCTGATGTATTACGGAACTAAAGCATAGACAGAGGCGGCGCGGGAGCTATCCTCTACAATATATATAAACAATTACATAGTTATACACACACACAGATACATCACATTAAGTTCTTCATCATCATCAGTATATGTCCTGCTGGACACAAGCCTGATCTCCTGGATGAGAGGAAATGGGCAGTAGCCTCCACGCTGGCCGAGAGGGGTTTGGGGATTTCACATAACGCTATGAACATCTTTGTTGAGCGAATAGCTGAATGTCAGATGATGTTCTAAACATTAAATAAATAAAATAAATAAATATTAGAGGACACAAATCGAACTAGCCCCACAGTAAGCTCAAGAAGGCTTGTGTTATGGGTACTAGACGACGATATATTTAATAGTTATAAATACTTAAATACATAGAAAATATCCAAGACTCAGAAACAAATATTCATGCTCATCACACAAATATTTGCCCTGACCGGGATTCGAACCCAGGACCGTCAGCTTCACAGGCAGGTGCACAACCCACTAGGCTAAACCGGTCGTCAAACATTATTCCGAAAGACTCGTTGGTTCTCAACATTTAAACCCACGATTGCATTTAAAGTGAAGGGTGAGATGTAATCGGGTTAAACCAGTTGTGAATAGCATTACTCCGCCCTACTTCAACTTCGTACAACGTGTTCATACAGTTATTCAGTAGAAGAAAGTTTAATCATAATACTGAACTGAAAGTGTGCTGAAATTGATTTGGAACTCAACCTACCACTGTATTTTCTTTGTTAGGGAAGAAATAAATGATGGCAAAGTTATATCTACATTCAAGAAATATGAAATCAGACACGCGTATCTACTTATAAAGTAGGTATAAAGTAGGCTTGTAGACCAATGACAGTTATTCATTTATTATTGTTATGTTTTATATCGGATTTTAAACTTCGTAAATTGACTCTCTGTTTAAATACAACAAAACACATTTCAGCGTTTTTCTTAATTCCTAGCCAAAGGAGTGAAAAGGGGGTTTCAAGTTTGTACGGAGAAGAAATCTTTTTTGATGTCAGAGATTTAAGAATTCGTATATAGACTCTCTATTTAAATAGAACAAAACATATTTCAGCGTTTATCGAAATTGCACCCCTAAGGGGTTGAAAAGGGGATTCCAAGTTTGTACGGGGAGCAAATCTTTTTTGATGTGAGAGATTTAAAACTTCCAATATAGAGTCTCTGTTTAAATACAACAGAATATATCAGCGTTTTTGAGGTTCCTCGAGGTGCCGATTACGAAAATGACACGCATTTTCAAATCCAAGATGGCCCTCATTTATCTTTCTTAAAAATCGTTATGGATGTCATTTTTGTGGTTTCTTGGGGTGCCGATTTCGAAAATGACATCCATACATACGTAGGTACATACAAACATACGGGTCAAAATGAGAACCTCCTTTTTTGTAGACGGTTAAAAATTACGCTTACGCGGGCGAAGCCGCGGGAAAAAGCTAATAAGCAAATAAATTTTTCTCGACGTTATTTCACAATCGCAAAAGTTGCAGTAAATTCCAAAGTTAATTATTGTTTTAATACATTTTTCATTAATTATAATTAAAATGAATGTCCGTAAGTCTAACTTTGTTTATAAAACGATAAGCTGTAATGCGAAAAATTGTAGGTACCTTATAATGGACGGCAAGGAGATTAGTTCGCAGAATTTGGAGTTATTCAATTGAATTAATTGAAGTATTAAAAAGCAATTAATTGGAGCGTCGGAGACGAATTTAATGCTCGTTAGGAATGCCTCGTAAATCTCATTAGTAAAGTCGCCATAATGCATCTGTACTGTATAGAACGCTCAAAAAAATCTGAAGAAGATGTTAATCTTTAGAGTATGTATAATAGAGTTGTGCATGATTGCTTTGACGTCTGACACAAAGCATTGGTCCTTCTCGCGTTCACGTGGTTGATAGGAAAGAAAGATAGATAAACTCTTTATTCATATCCACAACATACATGGCATAACACAGTACTACAATTAAATAAAATATTAACTCTGACAGTATATAAGTAATAACATGCAACTACTTAAGAACCTAAGACTTAGAAACTAATCAGATAAGCCACGTGTCATGGCAGAGAATAGGCGCTGGCTCAGCAATGCTGTGGCATGCCACAGCGCTGGTATTCTGCCAGAACCTTATAAAATAACGGCCAGTGCAACACTAAACATCCCTTAACAATACGTAGATGCTGACCTTATAATTAACAGCAATGAACACAGAACAGTATATTATATTGAGAGTACAAGTGAAAGTGTGCGTGCGTGTGTTTGTTGTGTGTCTGTGTGTGTGTATGATTGTGTGGCAGTTATACGAATAATTACTGAGAGGAAAGAATATATAAAATGGGATAAACTACAGGAATCAAATATAGTGAAACAGGAATTTAAAGGTAATTTTTTTGAGCATAAACGATATTTTTCTTTGAAAAAGAAAGATTAGTTGTATGTAACCCGACATCGAAAAAAGGTGACGAAAATGAGGGTGTCACGACCGCCCCCAACAACATCAAGCAGCCGATTGAGCCGCGCGCGAGCGCACAGTGCTAGGCGCGCCGCCGTCGCGGCTAGTTCTCATGGCCACGTAACATGTCGAGCTATGCTCGACCTTAAAGACGTGAATGACCCGTGTATTATATTTCAATATGACACCTGACTGTCAACAAATGTATGAAAACAAAGCTTAGATTGGCTCCATCACCTAAACTTACAGAAAATGTTCCTCATATTCATGCATCCTGCAGTCACATCATCACTAAGTTATGCAACTAGCGTCAGGTACTATTATACTACTTAAATGTATTTAAATTTTATTATACACAAAACACAGGTATAAAATACAGACAAATTCGGTTACATTGGTGAAAAATGTTTACAGATTACTTAAGCGGCAGTTACACTTCGTCGTTCACCTAATGCGGTCGCCGAAATCATTTTAAACTACTTAGGCCAACAAACGTCGTCTTCACATTAGTCTGTCCGCCTACCTATAAGCGTTGGCAGCTGTCGATCGCCGAATGCGGCCGACTAACGTGTTCTTTACACTTCGTCGTTCGCCGCATGCAGCATGCGGCGAACGACGAAGTGTAATTGCCGCTTTATTTATCAGTAGACAATCGTATGTCATTATCACTCATTAATTAATAATTGCCGCTGAGCCATAAATGATTGCCCACACATTGTAAACTCCAACACACCACAAAATTACGAAAACAGATCAATTCCAAGCCCACATTGATGTATTCTTTAATGTAATATGTTTATTTTAGGAACATTATTGAAATTTTTGTTGTGTGAACGTCTAGACATTGAACAAAAATAAAACTGTTCGCTTTGTTGTTGTCGTTAGGAATTAATACAATACAAAATCGTTTACCACGCTATGTAGGTATAGATATTAATTTTATTAAATACTTTTCTCATCTCTGAACTAGAGCGTACATTTACAATAATTCCTCGTTTATCATTGAATGTATAATTCCCAAGCAAAGGTAGCTCTTGCAATTCACGAAGGCGAGTAGATTTAATGAAATTAGACTTTATTTTGAATCTGACTGTGGCTTTATAGGCCGGGCCCAATAAAGCGATAGGAGCGCGCGGTTGGAGAGTGGCCTGGGGAAAATCCAGGGGAAAACCTCCGACACGACCACGCGTGTGGTTTGGAACACTGGAATACTCTAAATAAATAAATATTTTTGGACAATCTTACACAAATCAACCTAGTTCCAAACTAAGCAAAGCTTGTACTATGGGTACCAAGTGACGATATACATACGTATATAGATAAATAAATACATACTTAAATACATAGAAAACATCCAAGACTCAAGAACAAATATTCATGTTCATCACACAAATACATGCCCTGACCGGGATTCGAACCCAGGACCTCCAGCTTCGAAGGCAGGGTCACTACCAACTAAGCTAAAGCGGTCGTCAAGAGAAGAAAGAAGTAGTAAGTCTAAGAGTTTGCGCTCCAGTGAGATTGGTTGAGCGGTTTCAACCGAATATGAGGTGTGAGTGGAAGGACTTAGACTTTAAAGTTATGACAATAGGAATCACTCCACCCACCTTCTTGAATTGCGAGAGCTATATTATCTCTTTTACGGTGAACCGTAACCACCAATAAGGCACTATTTTCGTAACCTACAATTGGACAGACAACGGGTGGCAAACAAGCATATGATCCGCCTGATGGTAAGCGGACATCGGAACCTATAAACGCCCGCAACTCCAAACCACGTGCGCGTTACCGACCCTTAATAAAATTTGAGGACCTTCACCTTTTATTGATCTTTTACTTGATAAAGGTACATATACTAAATACACCCAGTATTTAGTACAAACAGGGTGTAACGAAACTAGTGAGAATCCGTTTAAGGGCATATTCGGTATCGTGTTCTGATTAGAAAAAACCACAATTTTTTTTTTGAGGCGAAAAAAAATTTTTTTTTTCTATGGGGCAGGTCGTCCTAGTCAGCCAACTATCCATACAAAGGCCAAAAATTTATTGCGTCATAAAATTTTCCTACTACTTTTTCCTAATCAGAACACTATAAAGAATATGCCCTTAAACGGATGTATGATTACGAAGATTAAAAATAATTTAAACATTTTTAATTCAGTAATACAAGTGAGACAAATTTTAGCAAACTATTGTCTCGTCAATGTACAGAATGTAATGTACAGAATCTATGAATGTTACCACACACATTGCAAAGCACGCCTTCAATGTCCTTAATTGTGAAGTGATTGTTACTTAGTTACTGTGTCTTCCACAAACACTGAGTATGCCTTCTCGCTTTAACTTATTGAGACCCTAAATAAGTAGTACATCAAAACAATAGATAAAAAAACATCGAAGTCTCGGTCTCGGCACCGAATACCATCTCATGGCTTTCGGTGTTGAGACCCTTGGGCCGTGGGGCCCGAGCGCTCGACAACTGCATAAAGAACTGAGTAAAAGGCTCGTCGACGCAACTGGTGACCAAAGAGCTGGCCAGGCACGTATCCAGAGGGGGGATAGTTGGGATTTATCCCCCCCCCCCCCCGAAAACGTTTTTAGCCGTCTGTTATACAGTAGATCTTATATAGTTATAGGGCATTGCACATTTTAAATAGCCTATATGTTACAATTTATAGTAATAGCCTAATAGCATGCAACTTGCGGAAATTACGATTTAATTAATTATAGATATTAGATAGGGATATCAAATTTATATTATATAACATTTTATTATATGAAATCTTAGTTCAGTGATTACAGCGATTTTTACACAGTTCACATGGTTGTTTCAATGTTTGTCCCCCCCGAACCAAAAGTCTGGATACGTGGCTGGAGCTGGCTGCTTCCTCGCACAACGTTTAAGTATAGCCATAGAGGCGAGGGAATGCTGCCAGCGTCTTTGGTACGATACCACAGGCCCTTTTTAGATATAATTTAATTACTTTTAATTTTAGTTCAGTTTTTGTTATCATTTTATATTTATTTTAAATATAACATTGTATGTTAAAAAAATTGACGACCGCTTTAGCCTAGTGGGTAGTGCACCTGCATGTGAAGCTGACGGTCCTGGGTTCGAATCCCGGTCAGGGCAAATATTTGTGTGATGAGCATGAATATTTGTTTCTGAGCCTTGGATGTTTTCTATGTATTTAAGTATTTATATCTATTAAATATATCATCGTCTAGTACCCATAACACAAGCATTCTTGAGCTTACTGTGGGGCTAGTTAGATTTGTGTAAGATTGTCCTCTAATATTTATTTATTTATTTTAATTGACTGTCAACTGTATATATATTAGTAAAGATTGTTATTCATTATGACTAATTTTGAAGTTCAGGCCTTCAGGAATAAAGGACGCACCATCAGGATTGCATGAGAGTAGTAACATTAAAGCCTAAGTCATTGTGATATGAACTACACTATATGCAAGAGTTAAGCACGCCAATTTAACTGCACTGGTAGTATAAACGTTTACGTCCGCTATTGGTCCCTCTTTCACGTATATAGTATGCAGAGCGTCCCACGGCTATGCCACATGGAGGAAAAGTACCTTTAATATTGTAGATGGAACATTTTACTGAAAGATGACATTATTTGAATTTTAAAAACAATTTAAACTGAATTCACAGATATTTAAATAATTTTGTGGTTGAACCGGGAATCGAAGCCTTTACACGTGATCAATTGATTAATTTGTATTAATAATGTTAAAATTCATGGTCTTCCTTTTATTTCTGATACTATGTTATTTAGCAAAAAATAATCCATATGATGGAGCCTTTCGATTGGTATGATAAAGCTACAGGGTAATTATTTTTCTTGTGTAACTTGTTCGATTCCCGGTTCACGGTTTAATTATTATTTAAATATCTGTGAATGCAGTTTAAATTGTTTTTAAAATTAAAATAATGTCTTCTTTCAGTAAAATGTTCCATCTACAATATTCAAGGTACTTTCCCTCCATGTGGCATAGCCGTGGGACACCTGTATATGTGCTAGTTAAGGATGAATATATGTCGATCGATAACTGAGACGGCAACTCGCGGCAACACAAAGCCATAATAACACTACAACTTGCTCATTACATGTGTTCAGAATCGCCGTCCCAGTTAAGCGGTCAAGCTACGCTGTTGTTGATATTTGTGTGTGTAATGTTACAAAAATGTAAATTTTGTGTTTGTTACACAACGTCTAAAATCAATTTTCTTTTCCACAGAGAGCGGCGCAGGAGATGAAGCCTAAACGACAGTTCACTTACTTAACAAATACATCATATCCGTGCGGTACAATGTATGATAACCATACCTGTATATACGTTCCGTTTTCGAGGTACACGTGACATTGAACCCCGAAAACTATTACATTCAGGGCCATCTTTCCCATTGGGCTCTCTGGGCAAGTGCCCAGGGCCCCGCGATCGATAGGGCCCCCTAGTTCCTGCCAGATCACCAAACGATAACCAATATTTATTACTTATCGAAAAAATATTTAGTTCAAAAAATCAAACGATAATGACCTACAAAAATGAAATTTTTGACAGAATCATAACATTGACCTGTGAATACTAAGTGTTACTTCTGTGGATCATATCATACGACACGTACAGGAGAACAACCGGAAATCCGGAAAATGGGACATAGAAAGCATTTTTGTCGAAGCTGAAGCAGAGACCTTCGTCTCTCGGTCAATAAAAATAAATGTTAGAATCTTGTTTAGCTACTTTCTTTGTCTATTCTAACAAAATAGTGATCTGTCAAGGGCATAGGGGCCCTTTTACCCTAATGTGCCCAGGGCCTCAATTTGGTTAAAGACGGCCCTGATTACATTATTTATTAGTCTACGGTCAATTCGTTTCACTTCCAACCAGTGAAGGGAATTGGCTCGACAGTTCCTTTTACATATTGATATTTAATATATTTCGTACAAATATAGCTCTCCAGGAAGTCACCTTCTAGAATAAGGGTTATAACTTAAGGTATATGTTTATTTTGATCTGTAATTAAGGAGGTGTAACTGACATAGCATAGTTAGTAAACTAATTGATTGTATTTTATTAGAGAAGTTGGTGTAAATTATAACAGCCGCTCGCGGCGTTTGTCCATTAAAAATTCATTCGGAAGCTTTGTTTGTTTCATTCATAAAATACTATTTGCCTATTCGTCATAATGTTGTGGCGGGACGTATAGTATGTCAAGTAAAACACAGCTAGCTCATTCGGTAGAGCATGAGACTCTTAATCTCAGGGTCGCGGGTTCGGGCCCCACGTTGGGCGCCAAATATGTAGCGGGACGTATGGTTTGTCAAGTAAAACACAACACTAACTTTAAGACGTGTATTGAATACAATCCATACCAGTCACAAACAACACATAACACAAATTACAGAGCGTAAGGGTAGAGCGTGTCCGTTAGGTAAGGCGTTCCGAAACCGACTAGTGAGTAGCGGTAGAAATAAGTATCGCGCGGGCCGGCAACATGGCGCGCGCGCAACCACAGTCAATCCGTGGCTCAGTCCTTTTGGTAGCGAGCCGGGGGTCTACCTCTATGGAGCCTAGGAGGCAACCTGCGAGAACTATCGCTGTCCCTGTCACACGCTATAATGTTTATTTTCATTGTGATAAGAGCGAAAGTGTAGGTTGAGACAGTATTTGTGTTTCCTTTAGGCCGGGTTGTATAAAGATCCGTTAGACCAAATGTAAGATCAAATTTCAGTAACTCAGTACATTTTTGACATAACCAACCGACATAAGGTCTAACGGACCTTTATAAAACCGAGCCTTAGAGTATCTTAATTCAGTTTTTTTTTATGACACAGATGCAGATTCATTTATTTCAAGATAAAAATTACAATATAAATTTGAGTGTAGGTCATATGTCAAAATTGGGTCCATATTGGCTCATAAAAAATTTTATCATCGATTTTTTCGACAAGAATTTCTATCATGATCGTCAATGCTAAATAATATGTATAAATTAACAAGCAATGAATAGAAGCTTGTTTAGAAAGTTCTGCAATTCCATCAGCGATTTTGACAGAAGAGGAGAAATCCCCACTTTATCCCTTTGTATTTCAAAATCATATTGACAGAGCCCATCAAGCAGAGGAGTGCCGGCCCTGATATAAAAATTATAGTCTATCCAAATCCTGTTTCCTGATAAGGAATTAGGGTGAGCTAAAACAGGGTAGTTAGCGGATTGTAACTGTAACTGAACGGTTACTTTAACGAGTTCAAGTGTGTACGTAAGTAACTGATAGCTATTCATATGCTCATTGCGAGTTGTTCACGAACAGTTCGCGAGCCGTGTAAACACTGCTTACAGTTACAGTGTCTTTACCATGAGTTTGCATGACCGTACTCGCTAGCGACTGCGTAAACGATCTAATATGTCTATTCTTAGTTCTATTGCGTAACCGCCAGAGGCGCTGTACTTTTGCCCATACATATTTTTATGCAGTTGCTAGCGAGTACGGTCATGCAAACTCATGGTAAAGGCACAGGCGACTCGCGTTCGCGCGTCGGCCGACTCAATAAGTTAAAGGTTATCAGTTTCCTTGTTTCGAGTTGTCTTGCATCAACTAAGGGTCTGCCGCGAATCGGAAATGAAGCATCTGCGTCTCTGTCGCACTTGGTTATTCGAGTGACAAAGAGGGAGATACTTAGTTGTCGATTCGCGGCAGTGTTGAGTTACTAACTCGTGAGGCACCTCATTTGTCATATTCATTTCATTAAATTGACGCAACACTACGCGCTTCAAAAATGTCACACTTCAAACCTCACGAGGTACAGTCGCCATCAAATATATCTGCACTCTTCAGGGTGATCAAAAATATCTGAACATGCACTCTAACGCCTTGGTAATAGAGGCGTGTTCAGATATTTATGAACACCTTGTTCGCTTCGATATATCTGATGGCGACTGTACAACTCACTCCGATCACTCGCTCGCTCATCAGCTCGCGCTTCATTGTCCTTCAAACCTCACAGACGCCTTCGCTAGTGAGTACCCGGCTGCAATGGCACCTGAGTGTCAAGCCTGTGAGACGTCAAATATGAAACCACAGCTATGGACATCTCTGGTGGGTACTAATACTAACCAACCAGCTCAGGCGGCACAATAACAGGTAGAGTAAAACCAATTTGTAAATCAAATGTGCGTTTTCCGTTCTGACGTAAGTATACAAGTACTGACGTAAGCACATACAATCCAATTTGTAAGAATCTTTTTATGTATTGCTTCATTACATTGTTTTAACAATGTCTACTAACGTTCATTTTAAAATTAGGTTCTCTTCATACCTTTACGACAGCCATGCAAAGAGAAATATAGCGTTCTTTGAAACACTGTTCTGCCCAGACTAGGAAACAATAAGGATTGATTTTCAGATATATGATTCTTGACTCTATGACCGTGTTTCTGACAATAGCCGAAACATGATTGCTTAAAATATTCTCGTTAGAAAAAAAAATCCAAAGTTCAGTATTTGTTTTCTTTTTTTACTCAGCCTACTAAAACAACGCATTATTAAACGACACAATTAAGTTGAAACGATGGTATTTTACCTGATCTAAACTCTGTCAAGAGGAAATTTAATAAAACTGCACACAGTCAGATATTTATCGGGTTTTGTCTATAAAAAACCATTCCCGAAGAGTGTTGCATCCCGTCTTGTCGTGCGCGAAAGACATAAGCGTGTCTCTTTCACGGGGGGCGTAGCTGACCGAATCGAGATATCC
The DNA here is from genome assembly GCA_963556455.1 of Epiblema foenella. NCBI lineage: Eukaryota > Metazoa > Arthropoda > Insecta > Lepidoptera > Tortricidae > Epiblema > Epiblema foenella. Next base: position 1,232,605 of record OY747110.1, read on the forward strand.
CCTTAAGAGGACTTACCACTTCTACTACATGCCATGACATTGTACAGAGGTCCTTCCACTCGCTGATGTGCCGAATGTGTAAAGAAAACTCAAATAAAACTAAGATAGATTCTGGAACTTACGGGACATTTTTGATTGTATGGTTACAATACAACTTTCTACCGTCATCTACCGGTGCCTGGGATCCCCGGGCTCATTACAAAAGAATGCTATTGTTTTTTTTGCCGGGAGACGACGGCTTACCTAATACAGAACCTAAACGAAAACAAAATTAAATATAAACATCGGTACACAACAGATAGTAGTATCGCTATAAATTCATCTCAGACAACCACAACTAGCCAATAGCATGCCCGACTAGCTCGGTCGCTAGAATATAAGCCTCATAATCTCAATCGTAGACTCGGGCCCCACGTTGGGCGCCACTTTGTAAATAATATCCTCCTCTAGTGTCAAAAATGGGATCCAATCGCAGCCAAGCGATGCTGCGTAGCTATGGAATGAAGAGCTGCTTGTTCCTGGTAGTTTGATATCTACTTTAAAATGAAAAGGAAAAAAAAGTTGCACAGTCAGCTGGAGCAACTCCAGTTTGACGAAAGGTTCGAACCTTGGTACCACGATTTTCATAATTCAATGTTAACATTACATTAAGTGTTGCGACAAAAACGAGGGATGTGCAATTCGAGTTAAAAATTTGACTTTTAGGCGTGTCTATGCGCGCTCGCGCGCGGCCCGCTTAGCTGCTCGATGTTGGCGACAGTGCTAGACGGGCCACATCCAGGTCCGAAACATGTCGAGCGATATTCGAACTTAAAGACGCAAGTGAGCAGTTTATTTTATTTCAATTTGTATAAGTTTCTCCTAATTGTGGGTATGAACTGGATAGCTTGCTTTTCTTTCTTTCTTCTTTTAATACTGAGGGAGCACGCAAATTAAAATGATAAACACATCAAAGATTGCCAAATTGATTTATATTGACTTCTGTCAGTTAATATAATCTTTTATTCATAGGTAAACACACTCTACTTCAGAAAAAAATGGTGAAACGTGTCGCACACCGTTCTACAACAAAACGATACACAAAAGCTAAATAGTACCTACTTACGCGCGATGCAGCTCCGCTTCCCCGAAACCTTAATCCCTAATCTCCTTTTATATTCAGTGAAAAACGATTGACAGCCTTATCCACGAACGAAGGGAAATCGGAGTGATCACGCCAATTCGTCGATCCTCGTAACATGATGACTAGTGTCTGTCAGGCGTGAAGCGCGGGGCGCGGGGCACGAGGCGTGGAACGCGAGGCGTGGAGCGGCGGCGCCCGTGGCCAGGGATTATAGGACGATCTTCGAAACCAAGCAAAACCACCACTAAGGGTGGGTTCCACCAAACGGTATTCGATTTTCACGGTATTAAATATAATCTATTAAGAACATGTCAATACCTACCTCTGGTTAGTGGCAGATTTGTGCGTCTGACGGGATTATAATTATGTGTGTTCTGTGTATTTAAAAATATTATTTATTATTATTTTATTTATTTATTAAGAAATAATAATACAACACAAACAAGTACATAGACCCACAAAACCGTTTGCACAGTTTGACTGTGGGATCGATCAGTCTCATCTCTCTTCTAACAGTAAATTATATATGTATAGTATATAAGTCTACATTTATTTAAGAAAATGGTAGAATGTACAGAACCGTTTAAGTCTCTTTAGGGTGGGTGCACCAAACAGTCTGTAATCGTAAGCGGTGTTCGTCTAAATCTGATTGTACGGAAAGTTTGACAAGTTTCTATGGGATGACAGCTGCCGGCGCCATATTTGACGATGACCGGCCTGTGATCGTATGTTGGTACAACCGACCCTAAACCTTCGTACATCTGACGTTTACGTATTGATTGCTCCTGGCTCTTTGATCTTTTATTGGCCTGCTCTGCCGTCATATTACGAATAAGAATATGAAATATTTATTCTAGACAAAATAAGAAACAATTTACACAGTATAATAAAAAAAAAACGCGTATAATATTATGTTGTCATTGTCATAAAACGGTTTCATCTCAGCATAATGATCGCCACCGCTGGTCTTCCGATGGGATCTTCGAGTTATTTCACGGTAACCAGTAAACAGCACCATAAAAAGTAATAACATTAACTAAAGAAAAAAAAGAAAAACTCATTTCACTTAAGAGGCCTTATAAGTTTTAAAATGTTTTGATTTCAAATTATGACCAAAGTATTGATTACCAATAAAGTGATTAAAGGACACGATGACTTTATAAAAGATTTAGATAGTGACATAGATTTCTTAATTTTATTGTGTCTAGTAGAATTTAAGCGGAATAAAGCAGTTTTTAGTTTGAAAATGGTCGTTTTGAAGTGATGTTTGAAACGATATTTCTTGATGAAAAATACAAAAAATACATTTAAAATGTATAACACTAGATCGCAATAGTCCTGTTCTAGATAGTAACACTGAAAAAATGTCATGATACGTGTCAATTCAAACAGAAAATGGCCTAATAGATGAGCGTTTTTAACTCATAAGGGCTCTTAAACTTACACAGGACAGAAATTTAAGATTTAAAAACCGTGCATATGAACGCAGTATATTGGCCTGCGCTATATGTAAGTACAATATAGTTGATAAGTAGTAGGTACCTACCAGTGGCGGAGCGTCCATACAACTCGATTCCCACCGGCTTGTCTAATTTTTAGCCATTCTAATTTTTTGACTACGGCTCATGAATAATAAGAGCGCCTTTCTACTTTGTCATGAACATAATTTTCAGATACGTTTTTTTAATGCAGATTTTGGAATGCTTGGCCCACGCTTCAATATATAAGTGATACTGCAATTAAACCTCTTTCTAAATAACAATACAAAACATTGTTATTTAGAAAGAGGTTTAATTGCAGTATCACTTCCGACAGTTTTTGTAATTAACGAACCACAGCTAATCCAACGAACCAAATATCCATGAATAGTGTAACTCAGTGGTCCTTGGATGTCTCACCATTTGTAGGTTAAATGGTTCTTACCATTGTGTTACCCACCTTTTACGGCAATATGTTAATATTTAAGTATTTTTATCTACAAAATCCTTTTATTAGGTTCAGGTATTATTTCGAAATCCAATTTTTGTACACTAATTCAATACATATCATATTTTTATTGTAATAGAAAACTGGTCATGAAAAAGTAGAATGACCCAAGAAAGGCATTTTTCCGGCTTCCCTAAGAATATTTTTGACGCGCTGCCACTGGTACCTACCCACTTTTTAACCACCGACGCGCAAAGCAAACGAGGGGTGTTAGAAGTTTAACATGTGTTTATCTGTCTGTGGCATCGCAGCTCCCTAACGGATGAACCGGTTTGAGTGCCATAATTTTTCTTCTTCTTTACTATTCGGAATTCTTGTCATCAACCTCCCTACGTTATCTCAGTACAGTTGCATCCTGAAGGATACCCAAGGCCTGGTACCGGAAAATATCTATTTTATAGACATAGACATAGACATAGACATAATTTATTGGTAATAAGGTATTACAAGTCAGTGTTTTTACAATTGTACATTCATTATAGATTATATTATATCTAATTAATTGATTAAATTGGAAAATTACAATCATTACATTACATTAGATTATTATACATTGCATTATATATTCTTGCTATGTTTATCATTACATATTTTATATTCAAAAAATTCTCACAAAACATATAAATCTATATCTCCTATTCTGTATTCCAAATTAAGGGTCCTTATCAGTTAAAAAATGCTCATCTATTTACTCCATTTTCTGTTTGAATTGATACGCATCTTGACATTTTCTCAATGTTACTATTTAGAACAGGACTATTGCGACCTTATGTCATAAACTTTAAATGTATTTTTTGGATTTTTCATTAAGAAATATCATTTCAAACATCTCTCCAAATCGACCATTTTCAAGCTAAGAACTTAAATTCTACTACACACAATAAAATCAAAAAATGGCTATGTTACTATCTAAACCTTTTATAAAATTATTTTTCCTAATATAATCCTATCATTTTATAATTGTATTGGTATTATCAATACCTTTGTTATAATTTGAAATCAAAACATTTGAAAACTTATAAGGCCTCAAATACGCACAAATACGTAAATTTTTGATTTATACTTTCATAATTGTGAGACACTCCGTTTTCGACCAACAGAACAGGGTCTGCCCAAAAAGCAGCGTTGTTGCAACACAAAACACCAGACTTGCTGCAACATTATGCTGAAATAAGCCTCTTTTTAACATCACACAATTATCATTAAATTACATTATTACAATAAATCAAACTACAAATACTTACACCTAGAATGTTCAATATTTTGTTCATGTTTCTAATGACTTTCTGAAATGCAATAAATAGCACTCTAAAGTCACAAACGATCGCGTCACTCCGGCAAGGTTTAAGAACATTAGAACCGATCGATGGCACGTAATAGAGAAATAGTGTTAAGTTTGATTTATAGCCCAGACAGTCGTTTGTCTTTGTCTAATATCTACTGACTGAAATGTCCTGCGATGTAACTCAAGAATCCACAAACTGACTTATTTGTAAACGTTACCAATAATTATAATTAGACTTATCAGAATTTAAAAGGAGACTGTTTATATTCCTGGTAGAAACGCAAGCGGTATGCGCACTCTGAATCATATTGCTGTCTTTTTTTAATATTATTTAAATAATAGGTATAAATATACAACGCGAAAACCTAAAAATGTACCTAGATAATATGTAAGTATTAAATGTTTTAAGTACAATAGATTAGCTTATCTCAGTAGAATACTCAAGCGAATGTTTCCCACAACTAGCTATTACACATATATTCTTGAGCTGTGAAGTAGGTGCGGGCTGAAAAACAGCGCTGTCCAGCCGTCCAAGCTCGCAGCATATGCTGAGCCCGAGCCTATTGTCGCAATTACTTTGAATTTAAATGTACCTACCTCTATTATTAATTTCTGTTTTTGTTATTTGTTGCTTTTATTTTGTGTAACTTGTTTCTGGCGAGAATAAATCTCTTTTTATTTATTTATTTTATTTTATATTAGGTAAGTGAAGAATACCTTGTAGAGAAATTTAAAGATGTAATGTGAAGTGCCCAACCTGTATGACCTCGAATGGGTATAAAACAAAGCGCAGCATGCAGGTTCTGCAAAGAGTCGGAGGAAACTGCCATCCATATCCTCTGCTCCTGTGGACCACTTATGCGCAAAATAAGTATCTACCTAGGGAGGCACATCATGCCCCCAGAGGAGATACAACAGATTGCGACCCAAAGAACCTGGAAATTCCTGGAAGCAACGGGTATAAGCAAAGAACTTTAAGGGCTGCCACAATAGATCAATACTGCTCGAGGCGGCAAAGAAGGCCCACAACTAACAATAATAATAAAATAAAATGGCCTCGGATGCTTTGTCATTTGTTTAATCAGTGAGTATTAATGGGCGATTACTTAATGGGTTCCGAGATACGTCTATAGCCCATATTACAAAAATACGTATTTCAGCTATCCGAATATCAGTATTTTTGATCAGTGAATTGTTGGGATAGAGACCATTCGTCGTTGGTCGAAGTGCCTCATTTTCCCTGTTTAGATTTATTTATTTAATCTAATGTAAGTACAACTGAGTCATTGTCAGTTGCAAAAAGAAAACTTGTCCCTTCGGTGGTCAATAGTTAACGGCTTATGTGCATGTAAGCTACATTTTTAGTTGATGGATTTATAGCAACGGACACACTGTTTTTTGCGGGTTACTAGACCAATCCAAAATTAAGCTTTGCAGCCCTTAACTTTTGATATGTCCACCGAAAAGACGCTAACCTAAATCTGACAATGACCCAACTATGCTACATAGTTTTACCCAAAGCGTTACAAAGATTCTACTGCAACTAATCTAGAGTTACACGATACCTGTCTGTGTTCATCTCAAGCAGTCTCTTCCATTCTGTTATCAAATATCAATCTCGCGATCAGTAACATTGTAACTATTTATAACTCGTGAAAAGAAATAGGTCTTGGGAGTTTAGTTACAAAAGGAAGCTCAAAAAGGGGCTGCAGATGGATGATTGAAAGTCTACTTAAATTGAAATTACTGTCATTTAAATCACTAGGCTAAACTCGAGGGTCGAAGTTGCACCACGTCCGTAGGAAGTACCCACCGCGACCCTACACGTGACCCCTGGGTGGTGCTAAAAGTGCAACAAAACTGGCAACCGTACTGGCTTCTCAAAAATCTCACGGTTCGAAATAATGGGGGCTATCGTTTTTGTGCTCACCAGTTGGCGCCATTGTCGAGTAAGGTCCAGCTGTCAAAAATTGTAATTGGTTATTATGGACATTAGAACGAAGTTTACATTTAAATCATATTCAATACCTTAAAACCGTACCGTAAAAATATCGAAGTAGCGCGGTCCCGTTTCGTTCGGAAAAAAGGAGGAACTAAGTTTCCGAGAGATAAAACTGTCTCAAAGCCCTGACAGTCATTGACCCTTAACTCATATTTGCTATAATCAAGCTCAGGTATTGCAAAATAGTCACCATATTGTTCCAATTAGATATTAACCCGCGTAGCGCAACCACAAAGAGTGACGTTTGACGTTTCGGAGACCCCACGCTACACTAGCGCCTCTAGCGGCGAATTCATACGCGATAGCCCTCATTGCCATACGATAAATAAACTGTTAGCCGAGCCGATCGTCTACCGGTCCCTGGGATTCCAGAGTTCATTACAAAAGAATGCTATTGTTTATTTTTTTCGCTGGGAAACGATGGCTTTCAAACACTTACTACTACTTAGAAGAGAGCGAGAGTGAATGATGAACGGCTTGATGCATGAGCGAATGAATGATTTAATCTAACAATCCCACAGACTTACCAGATGCGACACGCAAATAATATTACCACAACCGAGCGAGACAGCCATATGCATTTTTGTATAAGAGCGACAAGGAGTTACATATCATTTGTTGTCCCTGTCACAGTTTCACTTTTTTTGTCGAGCACAACTTGTTTTATATGACAGTTGTGCCCAAATACGTCACACAAGCGATTACCCGCCCAAGTTAAGGAAGTAATTTATGGTAAACCGGCAGCCATTTTAAACCAATTCTCAATTTATCTGCATAAGACCTTTTCCGTCACTCTTGGTGGCCCGCGTATAGGATCTCTTCAGAAATATTTATACTCTTAGAACAATCCTGTTTTGATATTGTTCAGAAATCAATTCTTACAATATTTCGGTTAAACATGCTTTCGTTTAAACAGTGGCTACGTAATAAATTTTAGGCAACTTTGTCTCAAGAAATATTTATGATTTATGCTAATATGTGCGCGCGTCGCCTAATGAACGGTTTCGTTTTACAACGTAGGTGTGGTAAAGATTTCGGTGGAACGGCCGTATATTATCGGGATGTCTTGTTAATAAGCCATGTGGGTTATAATTCAAACTAGATTCCTCGGTTTGAGTGTTAATTATGAATTACTAGCGACCCGCCCCGGCTTCGCACGGGTGCAATGCTGATTCATGTATTATACATATAAACCTTCCCCTTGAGTCACTCTATCTATTAAAAACCGCATCAAAATCCGTTGCGTAGTTTTAAAGATTTAAGCATACATAGGGACATAGGTATATAGGGACAGAGAAAGCGACTTTGTTTTATACTATGTAGTGATAATAATTGTGTAAACGGGAGTGGCTAGTGTGGAAGAAAAAGTTGAAAATGTCTTGTGCGAATGGCATTATTTTTCAAATGTACCGGTAGCAAGCACGTGCGATTCCGCTAGCGTATTGCAACAGTAAAATACATACTTACACCGGCGGGGACGTCCACCGCGCGATCGCGACGATACTGACACATATAGCCCCTATTCGTCCCGGTACCGCTGCACACCGGGTAGAGTCAGTCCGACCCAGGTCGGGCCTAGCTGAGTTTCTTGCTGGACTCTTCTCAGCTAGGCTAGGTTCTCTCCCAGTAGCTCGATTCCACTCACACCTCAGATTCGGTTGAAACCTCTCAACCAATCTCACTGCAGCGCAAACTCTTAGAGTATTCCAGTATTTCCAGTGTTCCAAACCACACGTGTGTTCGTGTCGGGGGTTTTCCCCTGGACTTTCCCCAGGCTACCCTCCAATCGCGCACTCCTATCGCTTTATTGGGCCCGGCCTATAAAGTCAAAGTCAGGTTAAAAAAATATATACCCGGTGTGGTGAACCAGCGACAAAACTCTCAGTAGCTCGATTCCACTCACACCTCAGATTCGGTTGCAACCGCTCAACCAACCTCACTGGAGCGCAAACTCTTAGAGTATTCCAGTGTTCCAAACCACACGAGTGGTCGTGTCGGGGGTTTTCCCCTGGACTTTCCCCAGGCTACTCTCCAACCGCGCACTCCTATCGCTTTATTGGGAATTCACTTGAGAAGAGTTTCTTACAAACAGTAATTAGATTAAGTTTTAAACTGTTATATTTTCGTTATATTGCATGAAATACAAGGCTTTTTTTAAGGTACCAATAAATAAAGCTCACAAAATACTCGGAAAACCTCAAACATTATCCATCAACCTATTTAAGCAATTTTGTAAGTTTTGGAAATAAACAAAGGTGAAAAAACACAGTTTGACAATAGAAAATTGTCATTAATCACGTCATCATTTTACTGCCAGTCGAATTTAGAAACTTTAGCTCATTCTAATATTAGGTACCTAAGTATTATAAAGGTCGGTTGCACCAACATACGATCACAGGCCGGTCATCGTCAAATATGGCGCCGGCAGCTGTCATCCCATAGAAACTTGTCAAACTTTCCATACAATCAGATTTTAACGAACACCGCTTACGATTACAGACTGTTTGGTGCAACCCACCCTAAAGAGAGTTAAACGGTTCTGTACATTCTACCATTTTCTTAAATAAATGTAGGCTTATACATATACTATACATATATAATTTACTGTTAGAAGAGAGATGAGACTGATCGATCCCACAATCAAACTGTGCAAACGGTTTTGTGGGTCTATGTACTTGCTTGTGTTGTATTATGATTTCTTAATAAATAAATAAATAAAATAATAATAAATAATATTTTTAAATACACAGAACACACATAATTATAATCCCGTCAGATGCACAAATCTGCCACTAAGCAGATATAGCTTTTGACATGCTCTTAATAGACTATATTTAATACCGTGAAAATCGCTTTCATCGCAAAATCGCGGGATTTTACCTACAGCAATCTCCGGTGTGGCACAAAACTGCCAATTACAACGCCTAAACTAATATTCAATGAAATATATATATATCATCATCATCCTAGCGTTATCCCGGCACAGTTGCTTCCGGAAGGAGGTCCGGGGTCCGCTACCTAATCCCAAGATTTGGCGTAGGCACTAGTTTTTACGGAAGCTACTGCCATCTGACCTTCCAAGGGGAAACCAGACCTCTTTGCCTACCTAATACAATATTACAGCTTTAATTTATATTATATATTATATTATATTATTATATATTTTAGACAGGTAGCTGACGCTGATACGTCTAAATCATAGTTCACTTGGCACTGGTTAACACTACTTAGATCTCAGTTTGTCAAGTTTGTTTTTAAACTGATTAACACTGTTAGCGTTCACTACTTCTGAAGGTAATTTGTTCCATGTCTTTACTATTCTATTAGAGATTAAGTTCTTGCCGATATTTGTTTTAGATTTGTTAGCTGACAATTTAAAGTTGTGTCCTCTCGTGCGTGTGTTTGTGTTTCGAGTGAACAAGTCGCTCAGCTCTGGACAGGCATAATAGTAACAGCAGTAGCAGCGGCAGTGTAGTAGTGGTATTTAACTATTTATTTATTTATATTATAAACAAAATGAGGTAGAAAGTTGCTGCCGAGTCGTATCCTGGGGAAGTGAAGAGACTGGCAATTAACAGAGACAGTAGCGGTTACTACACCGAAAAACACGAAGCTCTTAAGTTTTGATGATTCAGTTCATATGCAGTCGAGTCTCGTTAATAGGGGATTGAGGTCGAGTTTTTATAAGGGATTGACGAGAAACATCATCCTGTTGTTGTTTCGTTTTTATTATCTGTGACTTAGAGACCATATACATCTCTAATCTTAATTTTGACGCTCAGAGACCATGTACATCTCTGGGATATTATATTAATTTCATTATACTCCTTGTTTAAACTTGAGACCTTATACATCTATAACTTTACTGATGTTGTAATATTTGTAATAGATAACTTTGCAAGTTTATCTTCACTGTATGACATTAATTTTGTTATAATTTTAAATTCGAAATTATTATTCTTTCTTGAACTGTAAATTAATATTTTGACATGAAAAATGTATCATATTAAAAAAAAGTAAAAGTGCCCTTGTGGCTTATTTGCAGAATAAATGTTTGTTTTTTTTTAAGTCGATATCTCCAGTATGTACATTAATATTGGCACATCACATAATCCTGCCGCGTTTTTAATATTTAAACGGGCTGATTTAAAGTTTAAATTAGGTTTACGATCAGCTAGCCTTATCTCCCAGTGGCCCGGGGCATTTCATGGCGGCACAGTCAATATATTAGCTACACCAGTATCGCAACTAGTCTCTTAAGAGTATTGTGTTGCAGAATTTTTCCATGCAAAAAGCGGAAATGTTTTTCACCCCTGTTCCTGAACCGATTTGCGGGATTTCTGGTAATGTTGTAGGTAACATTAAATACTAGGATGTAAGGAATCGATCAAGGCCAATGTCTAATTTGATAAAGGTTTAAGGATTCAAGAACGTTGAAGTAGGGATGTCAAAAAATAATCGATTATTAAAAAATCGATTAAAAATCGATTATTAGTAAAAAAATCGATTTAGATTGTGCAATAAATCGATTAATAAAAAATTGATTATGATTTTTTTATTAATCGATTTTTTATTAATGTCGTATGCATCCAGATAGGTGGGCTAATGTAGCCACCAAGTGGGTGCCACATGATGGACGACGCAGACGGGGCAGGCCCAGACGGAGATGGCGGGATGATCTAGATGCATTTGCCAGCAATTGGGAGGAAGAAGCGCTCAATAGGGTTTCCTTGAAAATATGGGGAAAGGCCTTTGCCCAGCAGTGGGACAGTCAATAGGCTATTAGAGTAAAGTAAGTATGATTTTCACAGCCGTTAATAGAAACATAATTTATCAAAGAATATTGTAAGCTATCAATAGAATATATCTAGAATATTGTTAGCTTGTCTCATTGTGTTTTGTACTGTACTGTATACTGTATCCTTTGATTGAGGTGTGCAATAAAGAGTATTTGTATTGTATTGTATTGTATTGTAAGCTACCTTGGACATGAGAATATTAGACGTCTACAAAGTCCTAGTAAAGTGATTGTACAGTAATTTATGAAAGGCCCTGGCATTATGAGGACATTTCTAGCCATTATTATATAGTTGATATTGGAGCCAGCTTAGGTATTCAAATTATCCACGTCAATATTCTTGTGATACTGACCATGATATGAGTGTATCACATGATAATATTCACCGTGGCACCAACCCCACAGGAAAAATAAATAAAACATCGATTATTGAAAAAATCGATACTTAAAAAAATCGATTGTTTTTTAATCGATTTTAATTTTGATCAAAATAATCGATTAATTCTTGTACTAAGCAGTACCGCTGCTATAGTAAATTACATAGAATAAAGGAAAAATTGAAAAATTTAGGCACCGAGCAGGATTCGAACCAGCGACCTCCTGTCACTGCTAACTCCAAATCGACCATTTTCGAGCTAAAAACTTTTTTTTTCCTTTAAATTCTACTACACACAATAAAATCAAAAAGTGGCTATGTTACTATCTAGAACTTTAATAAAATCATCGTATCTTTTAATAACTTTATTGGTATTATCAATACTTTTGTCATAATTTGGAATGAAAACATTTTAAAACGAAATAAATAAATAAATATTAGCAGACAATCTTACACAAATCGAACTAGCCCCACAGTAAACTCAAGAAGGCTTGTGTTATGGGTACTAGACGACGATATATTTAATAGATATAAATACTTAAATACATAGAAAACATCCAAGACTCAAGAAACAAATATTCATGCTCATCACACAAATATTTGCCCTGACCGGGATTCGAACCTAGGACCGTCAGCTCCACACAGGCAGACTTATAAAGCCTCTTAAAACCCGGCTCGGAGCAGTTAGCGCGCGAGCATTAATTTGGCGCTCGAGACGCATCTCACGATTATCCTTATTGTGCGCGGTTACTTAATTTATTTATTCGCTACTTATCTTATCTTGCTTCTTTTTTGATGTTCGAACTTCGAAATCCAAACTTCGTAACGCTCCGTCCCTTTCACTCTCGTATTATACACCATGTGAGTGAAAGGGATGTCACAATACACAGTTCGGATTTCGATGTTCTGAGTAGGCTCTGGGGAATGATTAATGTTAAATGATGCCGCGAGTACAGATTTGGTAAAGTGATTGTACAGTAATTTATGAATTGGTATCATTACCAAAAAGAAAGAAAGAAAGCATTTATTCACTAAAACGTGCGTCTTCGCGGCAGTGAATCGGTCGCTGTCTCAGCATTATGCCGAGGTGTTAGACACCTGCAGCGCTGGTTTTCAGACAGCACCATACGTGATCCACGGAACGCAATACAACATACTATACATATAGGAAAGGTATACATTATAATGAATAAAATCGTAGGTGTTATCTATATGAATGAGACTACCGCAAAACAGGGCAAACTGGTGTGAACATGAGAAGGAATTTACTCAACAGTGGGGGGATATAGACCGAAATGAAAAAAATAAAAAATAGAAACAAGGAACAGCTTTAAAACAATTAAAATTAATTAAAAACACATGAAAAAAAGGCGACACAGTTGGGATAAGTGCTGGTTGGTTTAGGAATTAGAAATTACCAAAACATTTGCATTTCCGTATTTATTATATGTGATGATCCATATTGAAAGGGACCTTATGGCGGCCGGCACTTACGCCTTTATTGCCGCTGTTCCAATACAATAGTGAATAGGTGTAACGTAAGCGCCTGCCGCTATAAGGTCCCTTTCGATGTGGATTATCACATATATAGAATCCCACCTATACATGTGGCACTGGTACTTTGATAGATGTGTGTGTTATTAAAAAACTCATAAATTAAACGATTAGCAACCTTAGCTTGCATCATGTTCGAGTAGGCATTAAATTAGACTTTTTTACACCTGACTGTGGCTCTATAGGCCGGGCCCAATAAAGCGATAGGAGTGCGCGGTTGGAGAGTAGCCTGGGGAAAATCCAGGGGAAAACCTCCGACACGACCACGCGTGTGGTTTTGAACACTGGAATACTCTAAGAGTTTGCGCTCCAGTGAGATTGGTTGAACAGTTTCAACCGAATCTGAGGTGTGAGTGGAATCGAGCTACTGGGAGTTTTGTCGCTGGTTCACTAAAGCTAGCCTAGCTGAGAAGAGTCCAGCAAGAAACTCAGCAACGCCCAAACCATACCCGGCCTGGCGCAGTCAGGCACGTTTCCAGAGGGGGGATAGTTGGGATTTATCCCCCCCGAAAACGTTTTTAGCCGTCTGTTTATTTATTCGCTTGCGTGTTTTTTCAATAAGTAGGTAAATAAAAATATAGATGTTTCAATGTTTGTCCCCCCCCCCCCCCCCCCCCAACCAAAAGTCTGGATACGTGCCTGGGCCAGTATAATTAATGTATCATGATCGAGTAGGTACTATAAATACGTAACTGAAAGTGTAGTCAGCAATTTACATCGATCAAACACGAAAGCCTACTAATTAGCAAACAGCCTGTATATTTACTTACACTTAAGCACGCTATTTACTAAAACTATTCGATTAATTACGTATCTATAACACAAGTACACTAATCGTGAGCGAAACCGCAATAATAAGCACTTCCAAGTCATTCCATTAAGAGCCCTTATCAGTTTAAAAATGCTCATCTATTTAGGCCATTTTCTGTTTGAATTCAGATTCAGATTCATTTATTCACAATATAAGATTACAATATAAATTACATGTCAATTTACAAGAATCTTTATTGTGATCGTCAACAACATTAAATAAAACAAAATAAATTAAAAATCAATGAATAAAATAGCAGTTAAATAATACAATGAGTATGATAAAATTCACCTGAGGGGATAGTCATGAATATATTAATATTTTAGGTACGGTAATTGACACGTACCTTCACATTTTCTCAGTGTTACTGTCTAGAACAAAACTATTGCGACCTTATGTCATAAACTTTAAATGTATTATTTGGATTTTTCATTAAGAAACACCGTTTCAAACATCACTCCAAATCGACCGTTTTCAAGCTAATAACTTGTTTTTTCCGATTAAATTCTACTACACACAATCATCATCCTCCTAGCGTTATCCCGGTACAGTTGCATCCTGAAGGATGCCCAGGGTCCTCTTCCTAATCCGAAGATTTGGCGTAGGCACTAGTTTTTACGGAAGCGACTGCCATCTGACCTTCCAACCCGAAGGGAAACCAGACCTTATTGGAATTAGGCTTGTCAAGTGAGTGGGCAACTTGACTGTTAGTTCTCGAGCCGCCCGAAGGCCTCTAACTTGGCTTAACGACTGCTATCATAGACAGCTTAACGTGCCTTCCAATGCACGAGAGCGCCCAGTTACCACTCGAAGCGGTCACCCATCCAATAACTGACCTGGGCCGACGTTGCTTAACCTCGCATACCGCACGCGGTACGCGGGCGCCACTGGGTCACGAGCGCTCAAATTCTACTACACACAATAAAATAAAAAAATGGCTACGTTACTACCTAAATCTTTAATAAAAACATCGTATCGTTTAATCACTATATTGCTATTATCAATACTTTTGTCATAATTTGAAATCACAACATTTTAAATGTTTATTGACGACCGCTTTAGTCTAGTTGGTAGTGACCCTGCCTTCGAAGCTGGTGGTCCCGGGTTAGAATCCCGGTCAGGGCATTTATTTGTGTGATCAACACGGATATTTGTTCCTGAGTCTTGGATGTTTTCTATGTATTTAAGTATATATTTACAATACAATACAATACAAATACTCTTTATTGCACACCTCAATCAAAGGATACAGTACAGTACAAAAAACACAATGAGAAGAGGCAAACAACAGGCGGACTTATCGCTAAAGAGCGATTTCTTCCAGACAACCTTAGGGTAGCGGAAATCTAAACAGAACGATTCATAGCAGGTGGTGCAGAGTTAATACATATGAAGCCTACTAATAATTACAACAATAACATTTAATTAAGGATAAATAAACATACATAAATATAGTATAAAAATATACGTACATAAACATATACAAATATATAGTCAGCCACATAGTCTAAAGGAGCTAAGTCCTTAAGTGTGTCATGAGAGAGACAAATAGTGATCTTTAAGCTGTTTTTTGAAGACAGCAAGAGATTCAGCACGCCTCAAATCAGGAGATAAAGAATTCCAAAGCCGAATAGCTCGAAAAGTGAAAGAAGAATTATAAAATTTTGATGAGGAAGATGGAACAGTGAGAAGCAAGTTTCGGGAGGACCTAACGGAACGAAGATAAGTAAAACGCTCTTTGAGATAGCGTGGAGTTGCAGGGTTGAAGAGAGTACAATACAAAAGAGATAGGGTGTGAAAATCTCGGCGAAAACGGATAGGGAGCCACTTGAGCACTGCACTTGCACTTGATTTATCTATATAAGTATGTATATCGTCGCCTAGTACCCATAGTACAAGCTTTGCTTAGTTTGGGGCCAGGTTAATTTGTGTAAGATTGTCCACAAATATTAATATTTATAAGGCCTCTTAATTAAAGGTATCATCATCCTCCCAGCGTTATCCAGGTTGTATCCTAAAGAGCCCGTGTCCGCTTTGACACCTTCACAAGAATTGGAGTAGGAACTAGTTTTACGATAGGGCCTGCCCATAACGTCCGCGGTGAAGAAAGAGGATTAGATAGAAGGAGGATTAGCGAATCATCAATATATCGTCGTCTAGTACCTATAACACAAGCCTTCTTGAGCTTACTGTGGGGCTAGTTCGATTTGTGTAAGATTGTCCTCTAATATTTATTTATTTATTTATTTATTTATCAAGGGGGACGGACTTATGATAGGCTGACTAAATTGAGATGTATCAGAAGACTGATATAAATGTAGCACAATTCTGACATCTCATAATTAGTCGTGCTGTATATACATTGGCACCAAAATTAAGCCAATAGGCTTGAATACATATTGATGAAGTTTCAATAACACAGGCCGGTGACAAATAATACGTGATGAGGGACAGGAGATGACACATTGTATCTCGTTCCCACGTGTGTTGGTGTCTATGCTTGCATCTCTTTCGTACATCTTTGTATGTGTGTATTGCCGGCTCCAGTATTATCCTTACTTCATGGGCCGCGACCTTACCTTTGAAGCGCGCAAAATTGTCACTTCATAATCACCCAAAATATTTTATTGTGATTAGTATAGCTCAAAATATTTTATTATGATTAGTGTACCAACTTTATTACCTTTTATCTTGACGCTTAGAGACCTTATACATCTCTAACAAACATCTAACAAATCTCGATTGTTATTCGTTTCTTAGTCTTATTCTTGACATGTAACACTGCATTTAATTAATGATACTTTGATTATTGTATTATTTTTATTTGATGTACGTAGATAGATTTTGACTTGTAAAAGTGCCCTTGATCCTATTTGCAGAAAAATGTTTTGATTTTTGATTTTTTTTGACCCAAACCCGTATTATCAATACCTATTTAACAAAAACGTGTAACATTTTGAGCAAAATGAAATACTTTTATTAAACGGTCCGGCAAGTAACACATTGCGGGGCGCCGTCCGGTCTAATTAAAATTTGCCATTATTGTCCGCCGGCCCTTCCGGACCCGGTCGCCGGCCGACAAAACAATTCTTTACGGCCGGCAGAACTTTAGCAAGTCGTTTGTAAACAAAATATCGAGTTGAAAAGAGCGGCGCCAGTCGATAATGGAAAGATTTATTGACGATCATGAACATTGACGCTTAGCGATGTTACGAATCGGTTTTTTCCAACTCGGATAACTCAAATTGTTTACACTGCTAAGTCGAACCGAAACTCTGCCCTTACCATGAGTTTGCATGACCGTACTCGCTAGCGACTGCGTAAACGATTAGTATCCGATTCTTAGTTCTATTGCGTAACCGCCAGAGGCGCTGTACTTTTGCCCATACAAATTTTTACACAGTCGCTAGCGAGTACGATCATGTAAACTACGCGCGTCGGCCGACTCAAGTTAAAGGGTATCCGTTTCCTTATTTCGAGTTGTCTTGCATCAACTGAGGGTCTGCCCCGAATCGGAAATGAAATATCTGCGTCTCTGTCGCACTTGGTTATTCGAGTGACAGAGAGGGAGATCTTAGTTTTCGGTTCGCGGTATAAATGTCCTCTGGATGGACTGGATCATCGTCTAAGAAAACACTCGTGCATACCATTGCTGACATCTCGGCTTATACTCAGGTCCTACAAAGTTGCTGCCTTGAAATGTCCGCAACCTCCGACAAATGAGCCAGTTAGATTTTCAGTGGTAGGATCCCCCCAGTCCCTACCAGTGGCTTACTGGGGTGGAGGGAGAACCCGTTGTCTTCGAAGCGGATTCGCGAGGGGATCCTCTAATGTCCTCGCAGAATGTGGCCATTGTCTCCCCGCACCTCTCACTGTGGAGCATCGCGTTTACGATGCTTGACAGCGACAGGTCTCCCCCCACTATACATGTTAGAGTGTGCGACTGAGGGCCCCAGGCCGCACACTCCATCAATGTGTGGAGCGCCACATTTAAGACAGTCGGATGACTCCTCTCGACCTGCCGCTCGGTGTAGGTATTCGCCTAAACACCCGTGTCCGGTGAGCACCTACGTCATTCTGCAGGACAGAGTCCCGTGCCGCCGGGTAACCCAGCGAGCCAGATGAGGACGGACCGCCTGCACCGTCTCGAGTGCGGTACTGACGGCGATACGGCCCAGCACACCTTGGAATGGTATATCCGCTACTAACAATCTACTACTGAAGTAAAAAAAAAATACCTATTTAATAGCTTCCATTGCGCCGGAACAGATGATAGCAGATGGAGCTTTTAGCTGGTAATTACCTAGTGTTTTGATTATTTTATTTTTTACTAACCTTAGCGGATAAGTTTTTTATTTATATATACTATTGTACTAACAACATATGGATGTAAAAATCTGAAATAAAGAATTATTATTATTTAATAAATAAATAAATAATAAATATTAGAGGACAATCTTACACAAATCGAACTAACCCCACAGTAAGCTCAAGAAGGCTTGTGTTATGGGTTATGGGTACTAGACGACGATATATTTAATAGATATAAATACTTAAATACATTGAAAACATCCAAGACTCAGAAACAAATATTCATGCTCATCACACAAATATTTGCCCTGACCGGGATTCGAACCCAGGACCGTCAGCTTCACAGGCAGGTGCACTACCCACTAGGCTAAACCGGTCGGCCGTATTTATTTCCAGCCAGCCAATTAAAGGCACGGATCGTCACCATTTGTGACGCCATGTAATACATTGACTCATCACTAACTCCCTTTTGCTGTTTCCTATGAAAATATAATGTATTTATGGGCAATTTTTCACATTTATCAGTTTTTTTTCATCTTTATTTCCATACTTTTCATCATAAAGCTAACGACGCGTACTACCGATATCGCGAGCCCTTTGAAATGCGTGAACAAACACATAAACAAACACATTAAAACGGGATATAATATTGGTTCCGATATTTTATATAGCAATGTGATTTCAATGTTGTGCGCAACCGTGTCTACACGCGCTGAGCTAACGTGGCACAACTAATATCCTTTTAACATAATTTGGGTTTGGTGACATCTGTCATTTAGATGTCAATGTTTGGAACGATATTACTCGATGACAAAAAAAACGTAAAATCTGACCCACAAGAGTGACCAACAAGTAGCTATCAATGTTTGGAACGATATTACTCGATAAAAAAAAAAGTAAAAACAATAGAGTCTGACCAACAAGTCGTGGCACAAGCATTTTTTCCAAATTCTGTATATGGCAACTATTCTACCTAACAAATAAGATGTCAGTTATAAGTACCTAATATCACCTTGCTTATGTATTTTGGTTCCCAGCATGCGATTTTGCCGCAATTTTCTTGTGCAACAAGTCGTGGCAGTCAGACTAGTCGGCAGCAATAAGTGGACTCTAGGACGGCACTGGCGCGTTCCGTAGGAGATCGGTGTAAGTCCGACATAACCACCGCGCCACCCCCACGGTGCGGAAGTATCCGTATGCCTTCCTAGGGAGTGGATATTTATTTGAGGCGTTTGGGGTCGAAACACTGGGACCAAGTGCACGCCGACTACATAGATTTGTCGACGCCCTAATAGAGACCTCTGGTGACCAGAGGGCTGGCCAATAATTCGCACAAAGAATAAGCATTGACATTCAGTGTTGCAAAGCAGCCATCCTTCAGGCATCTAACCACTGATGGCGAATTGGGTCAACTTTTTAAATCTTTAATTTTACTGTTTTTGCCTAAGTTAAGTTTTTATTTTATTTTTTGTTATTGTTACTTATCTACACATTACTTTATTACTTAAAATTAGGTCATATCGCTTTGTGACGTCGACCGCGTCGACGCGAGGCGTTTATTCTGGGTGACGAATAATCGCTAAAACGCTGGAACACGACGTACGACTCCTTTCGGCCAGAACTCCTTCATGAAGGTCGACAGCTTGTCGGTTGGCACTCATCATCATCATCATCATTTCAGCCGAAAGACGTCCACTGCTGAACATAGGCCTCCCCCAAGGCTAGCCATTTAGACCGATCCTGTGCCGTTCGTTTCCACCGGATTCCCACGACCTTCACCAGGTCATCACTCCACCTCGTCGGAGGCCTACCGACAGCTCGTCTTCCGGTGCGTGGACGCCACTCAAGCAGTTTCTGGCCCCATCGACCGTCAGTCCTACGAGCAATGTAGCAGAACTGGGGTTGGCACTCACCACAAATGAATTGGAGTTCATACTGCGGCGGGACTCCAATCGGTCGACCCTCAGTATGATGTCATGACGCGCATACACTCGACAAGCTGTTCATTTTCGTCTTTCGTGACTATCTACTTTGATAGCACTTAGGTCGTTTTAAATATTAACAAATAGCGTCGATATGGGTCGGAGGTCTATGCAATTTTAACCTTAATTATCACTGCAATAGATATATTTTAAATAAATCAGTTATGTTTTGAATCTTGAATAAGCTGTCATTATAATAAAAAACCTAACTCTTTTCAAGTGACTCTCTTCAGATGTCAAGTGGTCAGTCAATGAGATTTCCACCATCCACATTCGACATTTGGCAGAACAAAGAGCTCGGATTATAGTGCTCAGTGAAGAAGGCTATGGCATTACTGTGAAGAACAGAGAATTTTGATGTCACTGGATAGAAAGTGACAGATACTTTATCTAGTCGTTTATCACGCGATTACTGCGAGCATACTACGGGACCAACACTAGATAAGCCATTCTACTTTTTCATGTACATAATTTTCAAACACTTTTTTTATGCAGATTTTAGAATACTCGGCCCTCACCTCATATTTTTGTATTGTTATTTAGAAAGAGGTTTAATTGTGGTATCACTTCCGATAGTTTTGGTAATTAAAGAACACAGTTACTATCCATAAATCGAGTAACTCAGTGGTCCTTGGATGTCTCACTATTTGTATGAAAAAATAGCTTTTACCACTGAGTTAGCCACCTTTTACAGCAATAAGTTAATATTTAAGTATTTTTAAATTTTTTACATATAAATTCCTTTTATTAGGTTCGGGTACTATTTCGAAATCCTATTTTTGTACACTAATTCAATACATATCACAGTTTTTTTTTGTAATAGAAAACTAGTCATGAAAAAATAGAATGACCGATAATTAGTAACGAAGAGAGAATTTCAAGATACGTGCCAATCTCACAGAAATTAGTCTAAAATAAATGAACGTTTGCAACAACTGTTAAGAGCCCTTATACAGTCGACGCAATTATCCGACGGAAGTTTTATTTACTTTTACACAAACTTATTACACTAATACATGTCCCAGTTTGTGGCAAATAGAAACTTGTCTCTTTTCAATCGGGGCGGATATGGACGCAACGGTTGGTAATCCGAGGGACTTAAACCTCATTTTTTGCAGGCTATTTTAGCACTAATTGCGAGCACATTAAGGACCATATTGGAGTAATATGTGTTGAGTTGCGTCTATTTTGATTTAAGACAGAAATAAGTCAAGTTTAGTTCCTGTGGAGTTCCCCAGATGTTAACTTTTGCTTATCAAATATTGCTTCGGATTTATTGACTCTGTTATCTTTGACAATTTCCTCAGTTGGACACATGAAGGTAGTGATTTCAGTAACATGAATTACTTACGATTTAATATTTAGATGTATGTACCTATAAGGTGGTGTATAAAACTGTACATCATAATGCACATATCATCATCAAAACTTAAGAGCTTCGCTCTTGTCGGTGGAGTAACCGCCACTCTTCTCTATTCATTGCCAGTTTCTTGACTTCCCCATACGACTCGGCAACTTCCTCCCTCACTTGGTTATAGTAAGTCAGTCTAGGTTCCTCTCCTCCTTCTTCCTCTCCTGCCTTCAATTTTGCCCTCTAAGATGTTTAAGAAGAAGCTGTCGTGCCGTATCAGGTGTCCCATCATCCTGCCTCTTCTATTTCTAATTGTTTCCAGTAAACTTCTTTTCTCTCCTACCATACTCAAAACCTATATAAAATATGCACATATAGCAGTTGTATAAATTACTATTTTTATACTAAGACGGCGGCAAACAAGTCCAATATCTAATGAAGAAGACATTGTAGCCTAAAGACGCTCATGACTCTAGAACAGTCTCAAACGCGCTGCTGATCCTTATTTGATTTGGGCAAAGCGAATCCCGGGCCCCTTTGGGTATAACCGGTAAACACTAGGATAAAATAAAAACATTACACTCCTTTTTTTGAGCAGTCGGATAAGAAGTACCTCAGTAATAATAGCTTCACCTCATATTCATATTCATTTATTCATTGCTTTGTGTGTACATAAGGTCTTAAACATAATACATAGGTATCAACACAACCCTGTGAGGGCATTGCAATTTAATATAGTAATTTATTAGATTGACATTAAATATTGATTACACAACAAAAAAAGATCACAGTAAAAAATTAAAATTTGTAAAAAAAAACGAAAAAATCAGTTATAATTATAATAATTAAACATTGATAATAATTAATAAATAATAATCATATACATTGATTGATAATAATTAATTAATAATAATAGTAATTCATTTATAAAAATAACATTTAATTCATAATTATCATTATTTGCAACCCTCATCACGTACTTCAAACTTCCTTTAAATTATGTTATCCAATAGTTTAAAATATAAGCTGATTTTATTTGTAGCGGCCAATATTTTGCTCCGGCTCGCGAAATCTTTTCATTTCAACATTTCCAGACGAGAAGCTTAAAGAATGCGGACAGACGTAGGAGCTAAGTTTGTTGCGCATGCATGCCGTCTTGAGGTCAATCTCACTCGACGATTCACATCGAGCTAACTAAGGATTTTTTTTGAACCTGACTGTGGCTTTATAGGCCGGGCCCAATAAAGCGATAGGAGTGCGCGGTTGGTTGGTGGCCCCTGGGGAAAATCCAAACCTCCGGCATGACCACGCGTGTGATTTGGAACACTGGAATACTCTAAGAGTTTGCGCTCCAGTGAGATTGGTTGAGCGGTTTCAACCGAATCTGAGGTGTGAGTGGAATCGAGCTACTGGGAGTTTTGTCGCTGGTTCACTAAACCTAGCCTAGCTGAGAAGAGTCCAGCAATAAACTCAGCTAGGCCCGACCTGGGTCGGACTGAGCTAACTAAGGAGGATTAGCGAATCACCAAGGGGGACTGACTTATGATAGGCTGACTAAATTGAGGTGTATCAGAACACTGATATGGATGTAGCACAATTCTGACATTTCATAATTAGTCGTGTTGTATATACATTGGCGCCAAAGCCAGGTTTGGATACATTGCTGACGTTTCGGTGACACAGGCAGGTAACAAATAATACTCGATGAGGGACAGGAGATGACACAATGTATCTCATTCCCACGTGTGCTATAATAATAAATAATAATAATAAATATTTGTGGATAATCTTACACAAATCAACCTGGTCCCAAACTAAGCAAAGCTTGTACTATGGGTACTAGGCGACGATATACATACTTATATAGATAAATATATACTTAAATACATACATAGAAAACATGCAAGACTCAGGAACAAATATTCGTGTTCATCACACAAATAAATGCCCTGACCGGGATTCGAACCCGGGACCTCCAGCTTCGAAGGCAGGGTCACTACCAACTAGGCTAAAGCGGTCGTCAAAATGTATCCTACTCTTCCTAATTCGGACAGTTTGGAGTGAGTGAGATACGACTTGGTAGTAAGTTGTGCTAGCTCACGCCTGGCTCCTATGAGTGAAGACGCCAGAACTCCTAAAATAGCTGTCAATGTAACGAATGCTCAAATCACTAAATCAGCAACGTTCTTGTGATTCTTTCGAGTCGCCACCTTCCGACAACTGTCAAATCTGACATGCTCTGCATCGCGCTATCGAAGTTTCTGAAATCAGTTGCATATATCTATACATATAATAAAGCTGTAGAGGTTCGAAAATCTGTACATTGAATATATTAGCAAAAAAATCGATGGAGGGGTCTTAGAATCGATAACAGAACACATTTTAACGGTTTTTAGACTTTGTGTCTGTTTGTCTGTCTGTTTATTTGTCTCACCATCACGCGAAAACCAGCCAATAGATTTCAATACAACCTTCACTAATAAGTTTAATTGATCTTCGGACAGGTTATAGGCTATAAAAATCATACAGATTGGGGATGGAAGGGGGTGAAAAGAGGGGTTGAACTTTGTATGACAAGTCCTTCAATTAATAACTTAAAGGCTTGAAAATTGGTCAGCATACAATTGGAAACAAAATAAAAAGAATCCCATTCAAAAATTGTACAATAATAAATAGATAATATGTGAAAAAACGGAGGGTAAAAAAGTGCTCAGGGGACTAACGACAAATAACCAAAAATCCCTCAGCCCATTGTAACTGTTTGAAATGAGAGATTCAATTATGTTAGCCAGTCGTTGTCAACATTGTCAAACCAGTGCCTTGAACTTCGTCTACCTATATCTGATATATCTTCGTTGTTAGAGTGGTCGAGTGTGATAACGGTGTCATCTGAGGGCCTACAAAATACCACTAATTCCCACTATTCCCACAAATATTATAAATGTGAAAGTGCGGATGTTTAGATGTTTATATATTTGTTACTCAATCACGCAAAAACGGCTGACCGGATTATGATGAAACTTGGTACACAACGAGTCTATAGCCTGGATTAACATATAGGATAATTTTTATCCCTTCATCATCCCTCAAATAGATAAATTCGGGGCTGGAAGTTGAATTTCATAGATCCAGAATCATCTAGAATATTTACAATACCCGCTGACTTACGAAAATTTGGTCTCAGATGAACCAGTTTAAGTCTGAGTTCCGAATATGCACATAGTTGTCACGAATCGTAGGGTCAAGATACAATAAGGACGTATCGTGGGGCGAGTCTAGACAGTTGTAAATTTACGATATTTGACGTTTGGCGTGTCAGATTCGTTAAAATCGAATTGAAGTTAATGTAGATTATTTACTACTTGCACAATTCAATAATTTGAGTCTTATAGCTGCTACGATAAAGTAGGTATTTTCATGTAAAGTTTTTATTTTTACCATCGTAGTTATAAAATAAGTAATGTCGCTATCAATTGATTATGATGAGCTATTATTATGAAAGATTTCGGATATTTGTGACTCTTAGAGCTTAATTATCTCAAAACCAAAGCGACTCATGTGAATGTGAATGTTTACCGCATTTCAGTACCTGAAGTACTATTAATTACATACATCTATAATCGTAAGCAAAACATAATAGATTTGCGTTATTTAGGTACTGACTTACACCCTCTAAAGCGCTTGCGTTTTAAATCAAAACTTGCTGACCCATTGAGCCGAAATAACTTTACTGTTTATAAAATTGGAGATTAAATAAATTGGACGTAGACGATTGTTGTCAGCATTGACTAACCAGCGATTCGATATATCTAAATATATAAAAGAAGAAACTGACTGACTGACTGACTGACATATCAACGCACAGCCCAAACCGCTGGTTCTAGAGATTCAAAATTTGGCACGTAGGTTCCTTATAAGGTCTAGGGGTGCACTAAGAAAGGATTTTTCAAAATTCACCCCCTAAAGGGGTGAAACGGGGGTCCAAAGATTGTATGAAAAACCGTATTTATTAAAGTGAGAAACATGAAACTTTGTATATAGAGTCTGTGTTTAAATATATTAATGGCGTATTTCAGCGTTTTACTAAATTGCTCCACTAAAGGAGTGAAAGGAGGTTCAAAGTTTGTACGGGGAGAAAATCATTTTTAAAGTGAGATATTTGAAACTTCGTATATAGACTCTCTGTTTAAATACAACAAAACATATATAAGCGTCTTTCGAAATTGCTTCCCTAAAAGGGTGAAAAGGGGGTTTCAAGTATGTACGGGAAGCAAGTCTTTTTTGAAGTGAGAGATTTAAAACTTGGTACATAGACTCTATGTTTAAATACAACAAAATGTATTTAAGCGATTTTCGAAATTGCTCCCCTAAAGGGTTCAAAAGGGGGTTCCAAGTTTGTACGGAGAGCAAATCTTTTTTGAAGTGAGAGATTTAAAACTTCGTATATAGACTCTTTGTTTAAATACAACAAAACATGTTTCAGCGTTTTTCGAAATTGCTCCCTTTAAGGGGTGAAAAGAGGGTTCCAAGTTTGAGCGTGGAGCAAATTTTTCCTTTTCTTAAAAATCGATATGGGTGTCATTTTCGAGATTCCTCGGGGTGCCGATTACGAAAATGACATTCATTTTCAAATTAAAGATGGCGGACATTTATTTTTCTTAAAAATCAATATGGGTGTCATCTTCGAGGTTCCTCGGGGTGCAAATTACAAAAATGACATCCATTTTCAAATCCAAGATGGCGGACATTTATTTTTCTTAAAAATCAATATGGCTGTCATTTTCGAGGTTCCTCTGGGTGCCGATTACGAAAATGACATTCATTTACAAATTAAAGATGGCGGACATTTATTTTTCTTAAAAATCAATATGGGTGTCATCTTCGAGGTTCCTCGGAGTGCAAATTACAAAAATGACATCCATTTTCAAATCCAAGATGGCGGACATTTATTTTTCTTAAAAATCGATATGGGTGTCGTCTTCGAGGTTCCTCGTGGTGCCGATTACGAAAATGGCATGCATTTTCAAATCAAAAATGGCGGACATTTATTTTTCTTAAAAATCAATATGGGTGTCATCTTCGAGGTTCCTCGGGGTGCAGATTACAAAAATGACATCCATTTTCAAATCCAAGATGGCGGACATTTATTTTTCTTAAAAATCGATATGGGTGTCGTCTTCGAGGTTCCTCGTGGTGCCGATTACGAAAATGGCATGCATTTTCAAATCAAAGATGGCGGAGATTTATTTTTCTTAATTATCAATTTGGGTGTCATCTTCGAGGGTGCTCTGGGTGCCGATTACGAAAATGACATCCAGTTTCAAATCAAATGTGGCAGACATTTATTTTTCTTAAAAATCGATATGGGTTTCATTTTTGTGGTTCCTCGGGGTGCCGATTACGAAAATGACATCCAATACATATCTGCATGCAGGTCAAACTGAAAACCTCCTTTTTTGTATACGGTTAAAAATTACTCTTAGTACGCGGGCGAAGCCGCGGGCAAAAGCTAGTAAATAAATAAATATTAGAGGACAATCTTACACAAATCGAACTAGCCCCACAGTAAGCTCAAGAAGGCTTGTGTTATGGGTACTAGACGACGATATATTTAATAGATATAAATACTTAAATACATAGGAAACATCCAAGACTCAGAAACAAATATTCATGCTCATCACACAAATATTTTCCCTGACCGGGATTCGAACCCAGGACCGTCAGCTTCACAGGCAGGTGCACTACCCACTAGGCTAAACCGGTCGTCACATATATATATATATAACTTCCCAACAACTCTCATTGGACTTCGGTCCCTGAGAGATTTCTCTATTGCCGTTTCTTCCTGTGTCTCCTATCTGTTATATATATGCATATAATTTGTAGATACTCCGTTTCCTATATATATTCAACCTTGTACATTATTCTACTTGGAACACACTACTTATATCCACATTGTCTATCCGGTAGGACGTACGCCTTATGCTAGTGGAATGTGAAATATCTAGTAATATTGACCCGATGTTTAGACGAACTCGGAAGCCGTGCAACTCAGAGATCCGACAGTGTTTGTACTGGCTAGGACTGCAACTTCAATAACATCCGTGCGTCGGATTCCGAAGGTCCGACAAAGTTGCATTGACAACTTTATCGTATATCATTTTTATTTTACCAGATTATACTTTCAGATTCAGATTCATATTCAAACATTTATTCATGACAGACAAGTACATAATAATGGGACAGAATACAAAAACAGTCGTGTCACGAAATCGACCCAACTCAGCATAATGCCGGCATTACCGCCGGCGCTGGTCTTCCGTTGGACCCATTAGGTGTCAGCACGGTGGGTAACACACAATAATAGAAAATAAAAAGGTTACACAAATAAGCTAAAGTTTTACAAATAAACAATAGAATAGAAAGAAAACAAAACAAAAAACAAATACATATTTTCTCAGCGCTGTATAAACACAGATAACGAAAATAACAAATAGTTTGCGCAAACGCACCGACAAGTGGTTCGTCTGTGCGGGCCTTAAAATTGCGCTGACCATGAACGCAGCCGTTTTCGCTGCTACTAGCGCCAGTGATAGCTTTAAGCAAACGAAACGTCAAACACAGTGTGTATATATAATTTACTTAGTGGTGCAACACGAAGATCTTTTAAATTTGCCGCTCTTATGGTGTATCCACATGACTCCAACAAAGCCCGCCGACCATCACCTACAACTTGGCTGGAGAGCTCCGTTATATACCGTGTAACTGATTATTTGAAAAATTTCTGGTTTTGGGTTTGCCACAATAAAGCGTTCCATAATCCTAGTAAGAATAACTGAGTCGCTGTCGCCGGAGAATGTTAACAAATTATTACTGGTTCAACTTAGAGAGGTACGTAGATACCTAGGTACATAATAAGTTTAAGCTTGAGTTTTGTACATATATTTAAAAGATTTGTTGCGTGCGTGGTACACAACAAATGTTAACAAAGGTAAATATATAAATGTTGCGTTAGACTCGTTTAAACAAATTTTTTAGGGATTGTATTACACACGGCAGCAAAATTATTTCAAACTCGGTCTTGGCGGTTTGAATTCCTCACTACGCTCAGGTTCCATGTTAGAATCCTTTCGCTTCTTTAGGGATTCAACACGCTAGCCCTCGGTGAAATAATATTGCATCTTGATTCCTTGCCATAAATATTTAATGTGTTCAACAATATCTAAACCAGCATTGTAATGCCCTGACAATATTGTTGTTTTCATACGTTTGGTGAGTTGTTTGCTACTATGTATATCATGGTGACTACTCATACTCATACTCATTTATTCGTAAAGCCAATTTACATGTCAAAAGAATTTCCTACCTACCTTCCAACCTTCAATCCTCTCTCAATCAATCTTCAATCTTCCTTCAATTTCCTACCTTCTAGATATGCGTGGCTAAACAGTGATCTAATTTGTTGAAGTTCGTCCCACAAACTTACATAAAACTTAGACAAGCTAGAATGTAATAGCAAACTTTCATCACGTTCCCGGCTCTGATTGAGTCCCGACGGCCGCCGCGGTGCCACCCGAGTGTCCACTCCAAGTCAACCGGTAAACATGTACGTACTTAAGCTTACCCCTTCACTACATAGTATAAAAAAAAGTCGCTTTCTCTGTCCCTATGTCCCTATATCCCTATGTATGATTAAATCTTTAAAACTACGCAACGGATTTTGATGCGGTTTATTTTAATAGATAGAGTGACTCACTCAAGGGGAAGGTTTATATGTAAGTATAATACATGCATTAGCATTGCACCCGTGCGAAGCCGGGGCGGGTCGCTAATTATTTATAAAACGTAACAAGCCTTTTACATATTTTTTAGATTATTGACGAATCGTAAGGTGATTTTAAAAATTATATACAAGAAAAAAAAAATTACAAATATAAGTTTTGTATTTCATCGACATGTATTAGTAAATATTTATTAGGGTTCCGTACCAAAATGGTAAAAAGGGAACCCTTATGATTTGACTTTGTCTGTCTGTCTGTCACATCACTAAATATTTCAAGAACTACTTATGCTATCGACTTGAAATTTGAAAGTACAACGTTATACTTATCAATGTTTTATCGTTATATTTATGTTTGTTTATTGGTAATATACATGTCATAATTTTATATTTATAAATAATGTCTTAATTAATAAAGTAATATTTTCATTATAGTACAATTGAGTATTATGGAAAATAATGATTATACATGGAATGTACAGATTAATTTACGTTAGCGTCATAGAGCTCCCGATAATCGTAAAGCGCCTGCTCGACAAGCCACTTCTTGAGCATTAATTTAAACATATACGTTCTTTTTGCTGCAACTATGTCATGAGGTATGTGGTTATATACCTTTCGGCCCGTCTAATATACCGTCACTATTTATATTTTTCTACACCTGGCAACATATCTTATCTATATATTTAAGAAGTTACTCGTAAGATGTGTTATTAGTTAAGTTTATCTTTGTATCTCTCTCTTAGGGTGCCCTGAAAACCAGCGCCTTAGCATATATTGCTATTGGCATATGCTGAGTGGTATCCTTTTTGGTGTTCATAACTCATACTTAATTTAGTGTTTATTTCATCTTATTTCATTTTTGTGTATTGTGTAATGATTTAACACCAAATAAATATTTCTTTCTTTCTTTTCTTTCTTTCTATCAGTTTACTTTGTAACCTACATAAGAATGATAAGAACCACATATCTAGTGATGTCTGTGTACTATAACTTGTTTGTGTTTTCTTCTTTGTACATTTCTATTCAAACCAAGAGAGTATTATTTGTGTCACAGTCACTGATTGAAGGAGCCCAGAAACCCGACCGAAAATAGAATATTCTTAAAGGAAACTGCACAGATATTTTTACAATATATATTCCTTTGATTTCAAGGAAAAAACTGCAATAAAGTCAACTTTCGTGATGGAAATGCAAAGTAGGTTAGTAATCCTAGCTATACAATGTATTGTATGTGTTTGCAAACGCAATATGTTCCCATTAAAGAGATTTCATTGGCTTTCATGAGCTTCGAGGGATGGAGAAAATAAATGATAAGTGACTTGCCAACCGAAATGCAAACTAAGTACTGCTTTCTTGTTAAGTTACACGGTTGAAAGTATTCCACAAAGGAGTGCGTATGTTTGTGTCAAAATGGTGCAGTTCAATTTAAAGTAGGTTGTTTAAAATAACTTATGAGTAATTTTTACATGAATAGGGTCGGTAGGTGGATTTACGGCCTGTTAATTTGATACACCAGTTTGCGGCCACTTGGATGAGTTGATGAACTGAAAGGATATCTTCTTGCTTTTTTAATATGTGAATACCCATTCAATAGCTACTAATTAAAACGGATACGACTCACTATTTCTTTAGGGCATGTAAAAATGTAAATATCTTTAATTGAAATAACTTTGTCCTTCAGAAGGCTGCAAATTGACGCAGGCCGCATAACTGACCTAGCGACAGTAGCGACCCTACTTTCGAAACTGGGGAAAATCCAGTCTCTCCCGCAAAAACACTAATACTACATAGTATAAAATAAAGTCGCTTTCTCTGTCCCTATATCCCTATGTATGCTTAAATCTTTAAAACTACGCAACGGATTTTGATGCGGTTTTTTTTAATAGATAGAGTGATTGAAGAGGAAGGTTTATATGTATAATAACATCCATTAAATAGTGCACCCGTGCGACGCCGGGGCGGGTCGCTAGTTTCTTATATAGGTAAGTTAAGTAAAATACTTCTTTATCAACTCAGCGTTATCTCGGCTTTTCGTAAATCAAAGTAGGTATAAGTTAAATTAAAATGGTACACAATAAGGGGAAAGAAATACATGGGCCATTCTACTTTTTCATGTACATAATTATCAGACACTTTTTTTTTGAAATGCAGATTTTGGAATACTTGGCCCTCACTTCATATTTTTGTATTGTTATTTAGAAAGATTTAATTGCAGTATCACTCCCGATAGTTTTGGTAATTAACAAACCACAGCTAATATCCATAAATCGGGTAACTCAGTGGTCCTTGGATGTCTCACCGTTTGTATGAAAAAATGGTTTTTACCACAGTGTTACCCACCTTTTACAGCAATATGTTAATGTTTAAGTATTTTTACCTATAAATTCCTTTAATTAGGTTCAGGTACTATTTCGGAATCCTACTTTTGTGCACTAATTCAATATATATCATAGATTTTTTTTGTAATACAAAACTGGTCATGAGAAAGTAGAATGACCCACATATATGATGCGATTAGTTCGTAACATTACATACAATTATTTACGTAAGATCGTTATCTGTCAAATAACTTTTTTTAAATTGTAATTTACTCCTAAAGTAACTGTGGGAATTGAAACGGTTGAAAACATTTTACTCGTACATTTAGTTAGAAAGTATAAACTAGGATCAAACGTTTCTGATGACGCGTGAAATGTAGGTGTCATTTAGCTACCTACGTTTCGACATTTTGGTTGTGAATGTAAT
Source organism: Epiblema foenella (assembly GCA_963556455.1). Taxonomy (NCBI): domain Eukaryota; kingdom Metazoa; phylum Arthropoda; class Insecta; order Lepidoptera; family Tortricidae; genus Epiblema; species Epiblema foenella. The sequence continues at coordinate 1,264,712 of OY747110.1, forward strand.
TAATGACATACTAAGTTATTTTTGTTAGAGGTCACATGTGGATCGAGTGGCTGATGAAGTGGAGTGGAGACTGAACTTACGAGTCTCGATATCGGAAATGGCGGGAATATAGGGTCGGTAGGTGGATTTACGGCCTGTTAATTTGATGCGCCAGTTTACGGCCACTTGGAGTTGATGAACTGAAAGGACATTTTCTTGCTTTTTTAATATATTCCCATTCAATAGCTACTAATTAAAACGCATACGACTCACTATGTCTTTAGGGCATGTAAAAATGTAAATTTATTTATTTATTTAAAAAAGGTACACTTTACAGACATCACACAATAAATGATACAGTTAAGTTTGAACAAAATCAGTAGTTTATAGACCAGCATGACATCCAAAGCAAGTGCACACAGCATGATCAATAAGTAAGCGCATAATTGACCAAGTGCACATACAGCACTAGTGTCATATTTTTAATTGAAAAAACTTCGTTCTTCAGAAGGCCGCAAACTAACGCAGGCCGCGAAACTGGCCTAGCGACCCTAGATGCAGCAGTTTGTAATAAGAAACTCATGGTTTGAGTAAACATAACTTTAATTAAAATGTGATAATCCATATTGAAAGGAACCTTATGGCGGCCGCACTTACGCCTTTATTGCCGCTGTTCCAATACAATAGTGAATAGGTGCAACGTAAGCGCCTGCTGCCATAAGGTCCCTTTCGATGTGGATTATCACAAATAAATACGTGCACACAGGTACATGTTGACAGCACAGCGGATGAATGGAAAGAGAAAAGGACAGCCATTTTGAAAAATAGGGATGGGCGCAAATTTAGGGTTGCACCATAAAACATAGTTTTACGGTATTATAATGCATACAATTAATATGTAAATCGCAATTTTAACAATTTTCACCTGTAGACACACTGGCACCATCCCACCTCCAAGGAACTACAGTAAAAGCGGGTGCAGCGGTGGAAAATGCCGAATTATTACAGCGTAATAAATATAGAGCCTCGGCAGAGAGTACAATTTTGTACCTTTTGGTGTCGAAACTCTTCCATGGAGTCCCAACGCGCACAGGTTATCTACTGGAATCGCGAAGCGTTTGGTTGACGTAACTGGTGACCGAAGAGCTGGCGACTTCCTCGCACAACGTATCAGGTATCAGCATTGCGATACAGCGAGGAAATGCCGCCAGCATCCTCGGTACAATGCCTGTTTTAGATTTAAGTTAGTTGTAATATGACGACCGCTTTAGCCTAGTTGGTAGTGACCCTGCCTTCGAAGCTGGAGGTCCCGGGTTCGAATCCCGGTCAGGGCATTTATTTGTATGATGAACACGAATATTTGTTCCTGAGTCTTGGATGTTTTCTATGTATTTAAGTATCTATTTATCTATATAAATATGTATATCGTCACTTGGTACCCACAGTACAAGCTTTGCTTAGTTTGGGACTAGGTTGATTTGTGTGAGATTGTCCAAAAAAAAAAATTATTAAAAATATATTAAATATTAAAAATATTATTTAAGTTATTGTTATTTAACTATTATAACCGCCTGTAAATTAGTTATTAAAGTGATAACTGACTAACTTATTTTTAGGCAGGTAATGCTTGTCCAGTGTGTCTGTCACGTTTACAGTGTTTCTAAAATGTATATTCTGAGAACTTTCCATAGACAAAATTATGCAACTTTGGAAATTTCTCCCCGGTGCATTACTACTAGCAACTACACAGTGCAAAATCTACGAGTAAAGCCCTTCTACCCCTGGTACCTCTATCTTTTGCCTTTGTAATCCATTTATATCCATTTTCATCTCACTAGCTCGAAAAGCCCTTTTTTATGAGTGGTGCGGTTTTCGCATTGCGTAAACTTAAACCGTTGGTTTCCTGTGCTGCGCTGCGCCAAGCTTACTTTTCACTCTTCCACTCGTTGATGACCTACGGTTCAATCCTATGGGGAAACTCGACTGATGCTGGAAGGGTAATGCGAATACAAAAACGGGCTCTCCGCACTATGTTAGGTCTAAGCCAGAGGCAGTCCTGCAAAGACTTATTTATTGAGCACCGGATTATGACACACTATTCGCATTACCTTTTCGATGTCATCATGTTCACGCGGACACACCTAGCCCAGTTTAGACGAGTGGAGGTGAAGGGTAAGTGCCTTCGTAGCTCAGGTAGCCTGCGCACGGTCCCGCGTCGCACGGTACTACATGCAAAAAACGCGCGTGTTATAGGACCGACATATTACGAGCACCTACCCGCGGAAATAAAAAACGAATTATGTGAAGAAACGTTTAGGCGTAAGCTGAAGAACCTTTTGTTGGAAAAGTCATTCTACTCAGTCAAGGAATACATTGACATTATAAAATAATGAACTGACAAAATTATTTTAGGAGACCCTAGTTATATTATTTATGTTATTTGACAAGTACCTACTTACTGGTAGAACCCCATTCTTATTCTTATCTTATCAGTGTAGATTAAGACTTTGTTGACACTGTTTTGTTGTTATTATTACTATTTTTGTACCTAGATATTATTTCGTATATTGATTTGACATTATTGTTATTTTTCCTTTGTGTACTGACATTGTGACATTAGTATTATCTTTTTGATTATCTTGTTTATTGTCTTTTTTTAAATGTTTGACTTGCATGTATATACATATGTTGTATGTACCATAAAAAATTTATATCATGTTACATTCATTGAATTATTCTCGTTATTATTATATAAAACGATCACTATACGATAAGTAATATAATATAAGCCTAATGTAGTATTGTATGAACATGGTATAATGAGATTTAATAAACTAAACTAAACTAAACTTATTCTTTAAAAACAGATAGCAAAACTGCATTTTATCCACAAGAGTGCAAAGAATGTTTGAAATCCGAACGTGCTATTTGTAACTTTTTTATACATAATAACATGTAAAGGCCAGTCCAAACAGTCGCAAGTATAATTTTATATTGTGATGCTGTGTTAAGAAACTAGTACCTACGTCAAATCTCGGGATTAGGTATATTTTAGATGCAACTGTCTGGAATAACGCTATGACGAGGAGGAGTAATAAAAAATCCTCGCTCTAGTGAGGTGAAAGATTTGTGTTATGCCTGCAAAGTTATTTTACGTCCCGTGTGTTGCAACACTCGCTTCGCTCAGGATTCTATGGTTGAATCCATTCGCTAGATCGTAGTTCAACCCTAGAAGCTAGCTCGTGTTTCACACACACGTGTCCACGCTCACGTTTACAATACAACTTTGCACCCTTGTATAACGAATAAATATTATTTCTTATCCTTTCTTTTGGTAGGTATTCCTTTAGGTATTTCGATTAAGAGGCCTTATAAGTTTTAAAATGTTTTGATTTCAAATTATGACAAAAGTATTGATAATACCAATAAAGTTATTAAAGGCTATGGTAATTTGATTAAAGTTTTAGATAGTAACAGAGCCATTTTTTGATTTTGTTGTGTGTGAATTTAAGCCGAAAAAACAAGTTTTTAGCTTGAAAATGGTCGATTTGGATTGATGTTTGAAACGATATTTCTTAATGAAAAATCCAAAAAATGCATTTAAAGTTTATGACATAAGGGCGCAATAGCCCTGTTCTAGATAGTAACATTAAGAAAATGTCAAGATACGTGTCAATTCAAGCGGAAAATGGCGTAAATATAGAGCGTTTTTTAACTGAGTGGTGAAAACACAATTATTTTGCAGTAATTCGCTGCGTGGCTCATATTTCCCAACCTTGTCAATGTTAGACCCATGTTGAGCCCGCAATATGGCAAATGCCGGGTGTCGGGCGCTGTTCATGCTAATGAGCAAAACGCCGATATAATATAACGGCGGCCGATTTTCACACCCCACACAAAAAACCTGAGCCTGTACTTCGAAATTCGAAATCTGAATTTTGTATCATGCCGTCCCTTTCACTCTCGTGTTATTCACTATATGAGTGAGAGGGACGGCACGATACGAAGTTCGGATTTCAAAGTTTGGTGGCTTTTAAATTTCACATATGTTATAGAACTACAAATATAGGCCTCGGGGCGGTATGTTCGCCTGGCGACAAGGCGACAAGACTATATATATATATATATATGCCGTCACCATTAGTTACCATGGTTAATCGTATTAATAATTGGGAAGCTTAAGATTTTTGGAGTGTTCCATTTTATATTTTTATTGACTTATAGAGTTCAAAACTGTTGCCGGTTTTTTTATTAAGTATCGTTATTAAAAAATATTTTTTTAAATCTTGTCTGACACACCACACGTTTGGAGGAATTAATAGGACCGTGCCTTGGTCTGCCGCGAAACAAAAAAAACATCAACTTGACAGCTGACAGATGTCAAATGTAGCAGTTACATCTATGAATGTAGGTACAACATCATAGACGTAACTGCCACTGTTGTTTGTACCAATTGTTTGTAATTGTTTGTAACGCCGCGTGTTTTTAGATCAGATCTTTCTATACAAACTTTTAAACAATTATATTGACTCATCTCCCCTCCTCGAAAAAGTATTTCTTAAATTGCCCCGCCGTATTCCCCCTCGCCACCCCTTAACATTTCATGTCAGCCTATGTCATTCCAATTTCGCTAGGAACACTTTCTTTAGAAGAGTTTGTCATGACTACAATTCAAATTTTATAAATTTAGATATATTCTCATCATCTCTCGGCAAATATAGTAGCGCTCTTCGTAGCATAATTTTCTCAAAATAGTGCGAATAACTTTATGTATGTATGTAAAATTCTTTATTGTACATGAGTAAAACATAACATAAATTACAAGAACAGTTGACATATATGTACAAAGGCGAGCTTACTACTACTTGTTAACTGAGTATATCGCATACTTACCCCTGTTTTCATCATTTTTTGTTCTCGTGCATATATAATACCTATTGTTTTTTCTTTTACTTCTAGTAGTAATCTAAATTTATCATTGTGTAACTCTAAGCTTAGTGGATTTTTCCAGTATCATTGTATAACTTTAAATGTAACATAATATTGGCGTGTAAGTAGTAGGCATGCGTACTTACCCCACCCTGTTTCGAAAATATATTACAACTATTGTTATTTCCTAAATAACTAATGGAACTCCAGGTTTGTTAATACATCTCTTAAGATATATTCTTTTCTGTACATGACCGTTTGTTTCCTGAATAAATTAAAAAAAAAAAAATTTAAAAAAAAAAAAAAAACTTACTGGCACAAAATGTCAAAGTTATTATGATACATTTCAGAAACTCTACAAAAGTTCAATATACAGTAGAATCCGCTTATAACGACTCCGCATATGACATTTGACCGTTTTAAACGACTTCGAAATCACCACACGTCAGATTTCATACCAAACATTTTCAAAGTAAATCAGTCCGTTTTGTGCGACGTTCTGTTAGTGCGACGTAATATCACCGGTCCCTTGACTGTCGCTTTATCCGGATTCCACTGTATAATGCTTCTTTCTGTTAATAAATGTTTATGCACCTGAAATATTTCATAGTTGCGCATGCTCAGAAATTGCCCATCACTAAGAACTACATGGGCTTATTTTGTGGGGAAACTGTACGGACTCCAACATTGCATTTGTAGCCCAGAAAAAATGTGTACGTGCCATTGGTGGTATAGCCTCTTATAAATCATGCAAACCGCTTTTTAAAAAATATAATATACTACCTTTACCTTGCTTGTATATTTTGGAAATCTGTATGTTTGTAAAGAGACATATGTATTTATTTAAAAAAGCTGGAACAAATTCTACCAGAAACCAACGGAACCCTGAGCGTTTGGTTCATAAGTATGTTCCAAGGACAACTTTATATTCAAATCACTGCTTTGTCATGTGCATGAAAATTTACAATAAGTTACCGAAATGTATACAAGAGCTACCTTTACATAAATTCAAATATGCATTAATTAAGCTTTTATCTGAAAATAATTACTATAGTGTGAAGGATTTTCTGGCTCAAAATATTCATTAATAACATTTTCAAAAATATTTGCATGCTAGTATATAATACAAATAGCAGGATAAGCTACCTATTGTCACATACCACCTAAGGACAAAAATGTACCTACTTATTCTATGCAAATAAACTCTATTCTATTCTATTCTATTCTACAACAAACAAGCGGATATTTGATGACAGATCGATCACCAAGTGAGAAGAACATCGGTAAGATATTGTTTTTGTTTCACTTGTTTTATATCTTGTAGCGACACACTATCAGGCGACGTGTAATTATTGTGGAAGCGGGACGGGTTCTTGCCAATGCTTACCTCTCATTCCCCGTCCGGTACCATTTTGATGTTTTTTTTTTATTAAAAATGGGATCGCTCTTGACCAGCATCTAGCCAGGGGGCAAAGATGAGGCCGACGATGAAGCGAGCTCACCCAGAAGGTGCCTATTCACTCGTGCCTTAAAAAGGTCTAGGTTATATGAGCTTGGAAACACAAACGCCGGCAGAGAATTCCAAACCTTAGAAGTGCACATTATAAAAGATGATGCAAAGCGCTTGGTTCGAATAAGAGGTTTCGACCAAGTAAGGATGGTATCCAGCCGTACGTCTGGATGTCCGATGGAAGAAGGGGGAAGGCGGTATGAGCTCATGGAGCTCCTAAGCACACTCTCCTAAGTACAATTTGTAGAAGACGCACAGACATGCTACTTTGCGTCTATGTGCTAGGCTCTGTAGCTTGTTTCCTACTACCTGACCGTCGCCAATAAGCCTCCTGGCTCTGCGGTCCACCGAGTCAAGTGCGGCAAGTTGGTACTTAGCCGAGCCATCCCAAAGGTGACTACAATACTCCATGCAAGATGCCGTACCCCAATTATAAGTGATGACAAGCAAACCGATTTTCCGATAGACCTTGTATCTCGAATGACTGCTTTGACTACGAATATTTCCAAAAAATATAGATCATACGTAAATCAGAAATTTTGTATAAACAGGACGGACAATAACATTGACAAATTCGGGGAGAGCGGACAGCCGCCTGCTGCAGCCTCGATACCTCTTGATCTCGAGAGATTAAAGGTTAGATACGGTAAAAGACGATTACGAAGCCTAAGAAGAGTTTGCGCTCCAGTGAGATTAGTTGAGTGGTTTCAACCGAATCTGAGGTGTGAGTGAAATCGAGCTACGGGAAGTTTTGTCGCTGGCTAAACCTAGCCTAGCTGAGAAGAGTCCAGCAGGAAACTCAGCTAGGCCCGACTTGTTTCAGACTGATCCTACACGATGTGAGACGGTACTGGGATGAATAGGGACTATATGTGTCAGTGTTGTCGCAATCGCGGGGTGGAGGTCCCCCTGCAGTTTGTGTATGTCTCCCTATCTACAAGGCAACGCATCGAAGGGTCAATACATGTAAATGGCAATCGCGAGGGACGCCTATCGCACCGCCACATCTACCAGTAATGGAATCTATTGACAGACGCATGTAAACACATATTTATGGAAAAAAGGATATCCGAAAGAATCAAAATATGGAATGAACCGTCGCCTGCGGTATTTCCGGACCGATATGACCTTCAAACCTTCAAGAAATAAAATAGAATAAAATAAATATTAGAGGACAATCTTACACAAATCGAACTAGCCCCACAGTAAGCTCAAGAAGGCTTGTGTTATGGGTACTAGACGACGATATATTTAATAGATATAAATACTTAAATACATAGAAAACATCCAAGACTCAGAAACAAATATTCATGTTCAGAAAAGAGCGTATTCCCTTCTGAAAGGCCGGCAACGCACTTGCGACTCCTCTGGTGGTGCAGGTGTTTATGGGCGACGGTAATTGCTTACCATCAGGCAAGCCGTCTGCTCGTTTGCCCCCTATAACATAAAAAAAATATATTGCGTCTCTTCTAGAATACCCTAACAATTTGATCACTTCAACTTAAAAATGGAAGGTGTATACGAGTTTTCAACTTCCGCGAAACCCTAAATATGACTTGGTCATAAACCTATACGCTGATAATGATTATGATTCTTGTTGTAAGGGTAACCCTTATCACATGGAAATAAAGTTCAATTCACAATTCAGATTATGATTTTACCATCAATCTTTACGACATAAGATTGAATTTCACCTGGCTTGATGAAAAACTTTTCCATTGTACCTGTTAATGTTTTATTAACGAATTGTTGATTATTTATTTTAGTACTCAAAAATCAAAATCAAAACATTTATTCTGCACATAGGCCTCAAGGACACTTTTACAAGTCAAAATCTATCTAGGTACATCAAATAAAAATAATACAATAATCAAAGTATCATTAATTAAATGTAGTGTTACATGTCAAAAATAAGACTAAGAAACTAATAACAATCGAGATTTGTTAGAGATGTATAAGGTCTCTAAGCGTCAAGATAAAAGGTAATAAAGTATAAATAAAATATAATAAAATATTTTGAGTTATATCTATAACACGTCAACATGGAAATAATAAAATCTAATAAATGTTTTTTCTTTCTTTCTTCTTTCTTTCTTTCTCTCTAATAAATCCATCCTCAGAGATGTATAAGGTCACTGAGCGTCAGTCTAAAAATAAAATCAAATGAGAACAGAGCGAAGTCTCTCATCATGTCAATTCCACTGAACACTAGTACGAAGTTACTAGTCCTTGCAAACATGAACAGACCTGCTGAAATCATAAAGCTCTGATATAAATATACAAGAGCTATTCAAAAGTAATAACCTGACAGGTTTCAGGTCATTTCAGTTCATTTAAATACTCGTAGGTACTTCATAAAGGCTTTCGCGAGAGAAAGTCAAAGACATTCGGCGACGAAGCCCAACGAAGCTTATAAACTTCTACCTGAATTCGTTTATTAAGGAAAAGTGACTTGCCTATTAAGCATTCCAATTTAATATTGTATCAAAAGTAAGAAAAATCTGTCGTGAAATATATAATAATCATATTTTGGGGCAACTGTACAGATTATGAGCGCATACTAAAGATTCAGAAACGTGCAATCTGCGAATAGAGACTTGAAGGGAACATTTTTTTTAAATTGTATTCTAACATCTGGTTCAACTAACATAGCATATTTATTTAGGTAAAACTTTGAAATTATGAAAATAATAACAAATAATAAAGGACTACAAACTAAACTTAAAATGTGAACTTAGAAATATCTTATAATTACGATTTGAAACGGGATATTTACCATGTATATTTGTATTTTTGAGTTCCCGATATTTCGGCACAGTGCAACAGTGCAACAGCTGTAACGACCATGTAAGCTTGAAATCTTAGAGATATCTTACCTATCCACCAAGTAACTCTAAAGTTTTATGGAAAAACCTAAAGAATGACGTACTTATCGATGGCTCCAAAGACAAACAACTTCCAAATCATTTTAATAACCCTTCCATTATTAATCAACATTTTCTCAATACATCCGGAAATAATCAAATCACCATTAGTCAACTAACTTATTTCGAATTTCATCGGTTTGGTCCCTCCGTTTTTAAATTAAAACCTGTCACAGAGACTCAAGTTTCTACAATTATCAGGACCTTAAAATCTAACGCTGAGGGCATTGATGGAGTGAATTTGGATATGACCCTCCTCACCATTCCACGTACCTTGGGAGTTATTACAGCAATAATGAATAAATCCATTGATTCACACACATTCCCAGATTCTTGGAAAATTGCATTGGTACGTCCTCTACCTAAAGTCCCCAATCCGGAAGTAATGAAAGATCTCCGACCGATAAGCATACTGCCCTGCCTTTCTAAAGTCTTAGAGAAAATTGTTTGTCAACAGTTGACAGAATACTTACCACAAAACTTTACAAGCGTACAATTTGACAAAATTGTACACTTTTCCATACAAAAAGTTGACAAATATGTCAAATTGTACGCTTGTAAAGTTTTGTGGTATAGGCCCCTGGAGCTGAACAACATACTTCCAGCGCAACAATCGGGTTTTCGTAAGCACCGTAGCACAGCAACTGCTCTACTAGACGTGACAGACAATATACTGGCCGCTCGAGATAAGGGGCAGGGCACAATTCTTACGCTCCTGGACTTTTCTCGGGCGTTTGACACCATAGATATCCCGCTGCTACTGTCTAAATTGTCATTTTATGGTCTCGATACTTGTGCATTAAAGTGGTTTGCGAGTTACCTCGAAAATCGTCGCCAGCTTGTTCAGCTCCAAGATTCTAGTGGTAAAAAAGTATCATCTGAAGTCCTCCCGGTGTCGAGAGGTGTGCCACAAGGCTCCATTCTAGGTCCTGTGTTGTTCATACTATATAGTAGTGACATTACAAAAGTTATACAACATTGCCAATATCACTTATACGCTGATGATTTACAATTATACGTCCCCTGTAGTATGAACAACATAAACTCAGACGTGAACAAACTTAACGACGACCTCGGTCGTATTGCTGCATGGTCACACCTTAACTCACTAGCTGTAAATCCTACAAAATCAAAATACAACAAATTGCCAAATTATCTAGGAGTAATATCCAAGTGCATTTAAATGATGAAACGCTGGAGCGGGTTGAATATGCAAAGAACCTTGGCCTCCTAATGGACGGAGAACTGAAGTTTGAAAATCATGTACTCAATGTTGTTAGGAACTGTTTTTATAGACTAAAAGTTCTCTATAAAATACGTGATTTTCTTAGTGTGGACCTTAGAGTGAGATTATGCGATGCACTGGTACTCTCACGGTTCAACTATTGCGATACAGTGTACGGACCGTGCCTTCTGGCACGAACGCAGAAGCTGATCCAGAGAGTACAAAATGCGTGCATGCGTTTTTGTTTTAATATTCCTCGACGCGCTCATGTGACACCTTATATAAATCAAAATCGTGTTATGAGGATGTCAGTCCGTCAAAAACTACATTTAGCTTGTCTTTTATTCGGTGTAGCAAACCGACAGTCGCCCTCGTACCTTTACGGAAAGCTGACCTGGGCGCATAACTCAAGGTCCCAGGAGGTCAGACCGGCTAGGTATATGCAACTGGTGTTTCCTAGTCACCATTCAGCGGCATTTCGTGGTAGTTTCCGGTACTCTGCCACGAAGTGTTGGAACAATCTCCCTCCTCCGATTCGTGCTTTAAAGACTATTTCAACTTTTAAAATTAAATGTCGAGCGTATTTTTTGCAGATGCAAAACAATATGTGATTATTTTAAATTTTAAATTATCTATTTATTTATTTTCTTCCCTTCCTCTAATAAGCTGGTGCAAATCACAGTATCTCCAGTGTGCAATAAAATGACAGATGCGGGAATGTCAGTGTGCGTGTTTCTTTGTTTTAGTTTTATTCTAGCACGTCTTTCTGTATGCTATTTTATTTCCGATTTGTTAAGTATTTTCTTTCCTTGTCTCTTTGTAATGTAGCTTGATGTATAACCTATTTAATTTTTTCTTTATTTTAATTCATTTAATATATATATATATATAACTGTGGTTGGCGTATGTGTCGCCACTTACCTTAGTTTTTAAGTCAGGTCCCCACTGAAAATCAGCGCCACAGCTTGCTGAGTCTCGCCGTGGCATCATGCTGAGTGGGGAACCTTTTTTAACGTTATATGTACTTTTTAACTGTTCTATTTGTAATGTGTATTGTTGTGACGTTAAATAAATGTATTTTCTTTCTTTCTTCTTTCTTTCACCATCTACCTTACCTACAGGGGAATGTATAGCCAGCCACTTGGCAGCCTGCCACTGGGGATTATTTATTTAATTATCGTATGGCAATTATTTCGAACCGTGAGATCTTTTTGAGAAGACAGTACGGTTTTTCAACATTCCCGATCCTTATTACAATGCGCTAGTTAACTGTTATGGCGAATATTAGGGTGGGTTGCACCAAACCGTCTGTAATCGTAGGCGGTGTTCGTTAAAATCTGAGTGTATGAAAAGTTTGACAAGTTTCTATGGGGTGACAGCTGCCGGCTCCATATTTGACGATGACCGACCTGTGATCGTATGTTGGTACAACCGACCCTAAAACGACTGTGGCAACCAGTTAGCAGCCACACTTGACGTGTAGTTACGGGTAGTTGATGGAGTGCGGTGAAAGATTGTTGAAGTTTGTAGAAGTATATTAAAATAACGTAAAGATACAGCAAAGTTAATAGTTGGTTGCTCTTTCTCTAGATGCGTATAGTTCACCGTCTTGTAATGCACTGTCTGTCTTTCCTAACTTTATATATTATACTAAGGATCGGTTGCACCAACATACGATCACAGGGCGGTTATCGTAAAATATGGCGCCGGCAACTGTCATCCCATAGAAACTTGTCAAACTTTACATACAATCAGATTTTAACGAACATCGCTTACGATTACAGACGGTTTGGTGCTACGCAGCCTATGTCTTGTATTTACTCTTTTAAATACCTATCTGTTTTTTATAAGTTTTCTCAAAATAAAAGTTCTTAGTAGTAAAGTATTTGGGAATGATTAAATTTAAATGGAACAGAGTTTACTGAGGTGTAATTAGGATATCTGTTCCCTTTTATCTACCCTTTTAATTCTAGCTTAATTAAGTTTAAAAGTTCCCGGCGGCCCTGATAAGTCCTAATCATTAATCTGTAATAAGTATAATAAGCGAAAACATTTTTAAAAACTGGAAAATATGTGCTATCTTTAAACCGGGGACACCGAATGTTTTGTCTGTGCAATTACGGACGAAGTTATCATGACGAACAACTACCGGAAGTATATCCTGAAGGACGGTACGGTCGACATTTGTCGGGCATGCCGCCGTCCCGGAGAGTCACTCAGGCATAACATTTCCGGTTTTGGTCATCTTGCTAACGGCGAGTACTTGCACAGACATAACTTAATAGCCAGAATCATTCACCAGCAACTTGCTCTTCTATACGGTCTTGTGAACTTCGAAGTGCCGTACTATATAGGTAAGTATACACCTGCGCCAGTTCTCGAAAATGGTCGTGCCACACTGTATTGGGATCGATCTGTCATCACGGACAGGACTATTGTAGCCAATAAACCTGATATCGTGCTGACAGATCGATCGAAGCGCCAGGCAGTGCTCGTTGACATCACCATCCCCCATGACGAGAACCTCGTGAAGGCCGAGAAGGACAAAGTCAGCAAGTACCTAGACTTGGCACACGAGGTGACTGCCATGTGGGATGTTGATTCAACGACCATTGTCCCGATAGTCGTCTCTGCGAACAGTCTTATAGCGAAGTCTCGACCAACACCTCAAGAGACTCTCGCTAGATGGCTGGGTCAAGGGTCAGATACAGAAGGCGGTACTCCTGGACACTGCGCGGATAGTCAGGAGGTTCCTCTCTCTGTCGCCCGACACTCGCTACCGGCGGCACCCTAGGTTAGGATTTTATAATATTTTTATGTTTTGTAAGTGTATTTTTATATTTTACTTTTTATGAAGATATTGTAAAAACCTAGCCTAGGAACGAAAATAAATAAAGAGAAATAATAATAATAGTTTATTTCAGGCTTGAACCAATATCCGTTAGTAAAAAATAAACATAAATATAAGGTTAGTAATACAAATTAAGTTATCTACAGATGTAAGTGAAATTAGTACTGTATTATCATTTGATTTTCTAGGCCCCAGGGAAACGAAGAAAGGTGAGCGAAAATGACTGTTAGAATTCTATTCTAAACCAAAACTAGGTATACATTTCAGAAATCACAATATTTTCTTTTTGAACCTGACTGGCTTTATAGGCCGGGCCCAATAAAGCGATAGGAGTGCGCGGTTGGAGAGTATCCCAGGGAAAATCCAGGGGAAAACCTCCGACACGACCACGCGAGTGGTTTGGAACACTGGAATACTCTAAGAGTTTGCGCTCCAGTGAGATTTGTTGAGCGTTGAGCGGTTTCAACCGAATCTGAGGTATGAGTGGAATCTGAGGTGTGAGAAATGCTGCTCGTTGGATACCCGCGCGAACTCGTCGTAGCGCGGCTACGGGTGCTACGCGCTACGAACCGCTACGCCTGCAGGTGTGTAGTTAAATATTTATTGACCGAGCGAGAGCGAAGCGTCTGCGTTTCAGCTTGGGCAAAATGCTTCAGTATGTCCAGCTGTTCTTTACAGGTGGCCGTTCATAACCAAGGCTCGTGAAATGTGTGATTAGTTTCTATAATTATATGTTTTTCTGTCCATTGTATTTTGCAAATTTTTCAAAATGGTGGCAGCTCATAAGTTGAAAACGTTAAAAATATTTTATTTTCCTTTCCGTAACATCTATTCGTCTATTTTATCAATCCACAGCTCACACAAGCCTTTTTCAACTAAAACTAATTGTCGACAATAGTTGAAATAAATATGTATGAACGTACAGTCCACTTCCATTTGTATTCGCCCAGCGTTCATTGGATAACGTGTCAACGTATATTTTAAACTCTAATCCGTTACAATGAAGTTCAAGTTTCAGCAACACATAAACAGTTTTAATTTCTCCAATGATATGTGCCGCAGTTTCGGCAAACGCATTCAATTTAACTTTTGGAGTCCCGACATTTATGATAATTAGAGACATTTCCCAAACTCGCATTTATATCGAACCTTACTCGTTGGAAATAAAGTTGAAAGTTAAGAGATATTTCGGAAGCTCCCAAACAATTTATCAATCATATTTTCAACTTTACAGTCTGGGAATACAGTCGACAATCGATAGATTTGCAACATCACTTTTATCCAGCCTTATTAGTTCGGAATAAAGTCGACAATCGATAGTTTAAATCGATGTTGCATGTATGTGTATTATTGTTCTGTAAATGGGGTAGAAACTTGAACAATAACTATGTAAATAGCGATAGATATTGAATTATTTCTGCGTATAAATGTTTATTTTTGAGACCCTAATGTGTACAGAATGAGCTAAAATTTATTGTGCTTACTTGGGTGTGTATTTAAAGAGTTTGCATTACGGTAAGCTGTAATTTATCACGTTAATAAAAGCTTATGTCTTTCCAAATATGTTTATGCAGACCACAAAAAAATGTGTAGAGGGACAACTCAGATTTGGTTGAAGCAGCTCAACCAATCTCACTGGAGCGCAAACTCTAAGGCCGGGTTTTATAACGATCCGTTAGACCAAATGTCAGATCAAATTTCAGTAACTCAGTACATTTTTTGACATAAGAAACCGACATGAGGTCTAACGGATCTTTATAAAACCGAGCCTTAGAGCCTTTACCATGAGTTTGCATGATCGTACTCGCTAGCGACTGCGTAAACGATTTATTATGCCGATTCTTAGTTCTATTGCGTAGCCGCCAGAGACGTTTTACTTTTGCCATACACATTTATACGCAGTCGCTAGCGAGTACGGTGATGGTAAAGGCACTGTGTTTAAACCGTCCGCGTGGCCGGGTCGGAGGAATATCAGGTGGACCGTACGCTTGTTTGCCACCGGCGTTGTATAAAAAATAAAAATAAATAAAACACAAAAATAAAATTTTGTAAAAAGTAGTCAAGTTGACCTGTGCCTTTACCATGAGTTTACATGACCGTACTCGCTAGCGACTGCGTAAAAATTTGTATGGGCAAAAGTACAGCGCCTCTGGCGGTTACGCAATAGAACTAAGAATCGGCATACTAAATTGTTTACGCAGTCGCTAGCGAGTACGGTCGTGCAAACTCATGGTAAAGGCACTGCACCTACTTAAGTGCTCGATCGAAATATCCTTCTACGGCCGCCGGTTCAAACGGAAACAGACGCATCGAATATGAGTTGTCGTTCGCATATTTATGACGCGAACGATATTCGGCTTTGATCCGTACCATCCGTACATATTATTTTAGTATATCCAGCATTCCAGAACAAGTATGCATACTAGTTCTCTACACTGTACACTCGTACTGACGCGATGGACCCATATCATAATCAAATTTGCGAAATGGGTCATACGCGGATTTAGGCGTCTTTCCTGTGGACATACCAAAAGTTAAGGGCCACAAAGCTTAATTTTGGATTGGACCAGTAACCCGCATAAACAGTAGTTAAGGGCTACAAAGCTTAATTTTGGATTGGACCAGTAACCCGCATAAACAGTGTCTCCGTTTCTATAAATCCCTGTAATCAAAACATAGCTAACATGCACATAAGCCGTTAACTATTGACCACAGGAGGGACGACTTTTGTTTTTTCAACTAAGTATGACCCAAATATTGAACGAAGCTCACCCCGAGTAGAATGAAACTATCAAATCTATAATACAATACAAATATTTGTTTCATTTCTCCTGTTCGGAAAGTTTGATTTTCATGAGTAGATAGGTTGAAAGTCGCTTTCCGACCCTAGGGTGGAAACTAATTTACCAGCTTAAATTATCCCCGTGGCTGTATGCGGCTAGGGCGTACGCATTTTGTAATATTGCATCAGAGCAGGCGAATCACGTAACTTTATGTACTAACGGTAGATAGATTTTACTGTCAATTTTGAAGTATAAATGTATGATGTAATGTATTTGTTTCTGAGTCTTGGATGTTTTCTATGTATTTAAGTATTTATATCTATTAAATATATCGTCGTCTAGTACCCATAACACAAGCCTTCTTGAGCTTACTGTGGGGCTAGTTCGATTTGTGTAAGATTGTCCTCTAATATTTATTTATTTATTTATTTTTATTTATTTATGAGCTGACAGTTGAAATTTGACATTAAAATCTATCTAACGGTAGTACAAAAGTTACCCCGCTGCGGGGTAATCACGTAACTTTTGTACTACCGTTAGATAGATTTTAATGTCAAATTTCAACTGTCAGCTCATACATTTATTACCGTTAGTACATAAAGTTACGTGATTCGCCTGCTCTGATGCAATATTACAAAATGCGTACGCCCTAGCCGCATACAGCCACGGGGATAATTTAAAGTCAGTCTCACAAACAGTAGATACAATTATAATTTTAAATTGAAAACTGTTGCATACATTTCAACTTAACTTCCATTATAGCTTACAATAAAATCAAAATCGAAACATTTCTTCTGTAAATAGGCCTCAAGGGCACTTTTACAAGTCAAAATTTATCTATATCAAATGAAAATAATGCAATAATCAAAGTATCATTAATTAAATGTAGTGAAGTAACACTCCAAAATAGGACTAAGAAACTAATAAAGTATATTGTAATAGTCATTAAGGCTCCTTATCAGTTAAAAGACGCTCATCTATTTACGACATTTTCTGTGTGAATTGACACGTATCTTCACATTTTCTCAATGTTACTATCTAGAACAGGACTATTGCGACCTTATGTTATAAACTTAATATGTTCTTTTTGGATTTTTCATTAAGAAATATCGTTTCAAACATCACTCCAAATCGACCATTTTCAAGCTAAAAACTTATTTTTTCCGCATAAATTCCACAACACACAATAAAACCAAAAAATGGCTATGTTACTATCTAAAACTTTGATAAAGTTATCGTAGCCTTTAATAACTTTATTGGCATTATCAATACTTTTGTCATAATTTGAAATCAAAAGATTTTAAAACTTATAAGGCCTCTTAACTTAATTTAAGAACGTCTATTTAGTGTGAAACCAACTCTGACTACGGGTTGGCTTAAAACCAGCTTAGCGCTGTGCTCACACCGAATTTTCCATGTCTTTATAACCTATACTTGAACTTATACTTACTGTGTTTTTTTTTAACCTATACTTTTAAAAATATAATTCGAACAATGAAAATAAACAAGTTTTTTTTTGTTTTTTTTTTGATGAACAGACCGCTGAAAACATGTTGTCCTCTTGTCGAGAATGCATAATTAATGCGGTGTTTTTGGTGAACTCTTCTTGGGAACTTGTATAATGAGCACTTATACTTTGTGAATGTTAGGTTAGGAAGTAGGTTTAATTTTTTTTTTATGTCATAGGGGGCAAACGAGCAGACGGATCGCCTGATGGTAAGCAATTACCGTCGCCCATAAACACCTGCAACACCAGAGGAGTCGCAAGTGCGTTGCCGGCCTTTCAGAAGGGAATACGTTCTTTTCTTGAAGGTTTGAAAGTCATATCGGTCCGGAAATACCGCAGGCGACAGTTATTCCATAGTTTGGTTGTGCGAGGAAGGAAATTTCTTGAGAAACGCACAGTTTTGGACTGCCAACCATGTCTTTATATTACCTATACTTCTAAAAATATAATTCGATGAAAATAAACAAGTTTTTTTTGTGAACAGACGGCTGAAAACATGTTGTCCTCTTGTCGAGAATGCATAATTAATGCGGTGTTTTTGTTGAACTCTTCTCGGGAACTTGTATAATGAGCGCTTATAGTCTTTGTGAATGTTAGGTTAGGAAGTAGGTTTAATTAAAATAATTTATTCCAAACTCGTTATCAAAAAGTTAAAGCTTCTATTCTAATCTCGTGTACAAATAAATGTAGGTAATTTCACCTGAATATAAACGAGAAAACTGGTCTAATCGCTATATTATTATCATGCAGACTCCTCATTACTACATATTTGCAAATTATGTAAATTTTATCTTGTAATTATGTTTGAAATTTTATATTTTTATGAATTATGCATTTTTAACATTACTTAACTTTGCATAATAAATATAAAACCGGCCAAGTGCGTGTCGCGCCACGCACAATGAAGGGTTCCGTACCACATTTAAAATCACTATCCAATACATTGAATCTAAAAAAGTCGTATCTTCATAGGGAACTCACGGCACTTACGACCTTTTGTTTGGGCAAGACAGTTTTTAAGCAAAAACTCAAAAACCGTAAAACCTGTATTGTTCAAACCAAAAATCGTTGAAAGTATTTACTAATGCACACCACCTCATTTTTTTTCAGAATTTTAAACTTTATAGTTTGGAAATTAGAGGTTTCTATGAATTTCACAGCTAATATCTCACCAACGGTTGACTTAAATGGACAAGTTTTTTAGAAACCTCCATATCATTTTGAAAGGCCTATCCATCGATACCCCACAAGACTATATGCGTTGAATTTTTTTACAACGGTTACATGTATGGAGTGCCCCTCCTTATTTAATATTTTTTTGCAATTTCACATCACTTTTATATAGCGATTCATAGAATACACCTTCCTACCAAATTTCATAATTGTAGTGCTTATAGTCTCCGAGTAAATCGACTGTGACATACGGACGGATAGACATGACGAATCTATAGGGGTTCCGTTTTTGCCATTTTGGCTACGGAACCCTAAAAAATAGAAGAGTATCAATTATTATTATTATCTAAAATATTATTTTAAGTCATTGCAGTGCCCTTACAGTTCACGTAGAACTGTAATTAATAATAATAAAATTGTACTAGAATTATTCCCGAATTGTGAATCACTACATAGTATAAAACAAAGTCGCTTTCTCTGTCCCTATGTCCCTATATCCCTATGTATGCTTAAATCTTTAAAACTACGCAACGGATTTCGATGCGGTTTTTTTTAATAGATAGAGTGACTCAAGGGGAAAGTTTATATGTATAATACATGCATCAGCATTGCACCCGTGCGAAGCCGGGGCGGGTCGCTAGTTTAGTTATAAATATTACATTGCGATGTCCTTGCAGTGTGCATGTTTGATAAATAAGCTTAGAGTAACACCATGTAATCTTAACAACATGTATGCAATAAATGAATTGAATGAGGGCTATCGCGTATGAATTCGCCGCTAGAGGCGCTAGTATAGCGTGAGGTCCCCGAAATGTCAAATGTCACTCTTTGTGGTAGCGCTTACGCGGGTTAATAATGTTAATATCTCATTGGAACAATATGGTGACTATTTTGCATTACCTGAGCTTGATTATGGCAAATATGAGTTGCGGGTCAATGACTGTCAGTGCTTTGATACAGTTTTGTCTTTCGGAAACTAATTTCCTCCTTTTTTCCGGATAAAACGGGATTACGCTACAATGCGGTATGTTCGATATTTTTACGGTACGGTTTTAAGGTATTAAATATGATTTAAATGTAAACTCCGTTCTTATGCCCATAATAACCATTAACAATTTTTGACAGAGTAAGGTCCAGTACTCGACAATAGCGCCGACTGGTGAGCACAAAAACGATAGCCCTCATTCAATTGTTACGAAATAAGTACCTACTTAGACGAAGTAATTCGTATTTTTAAAGTCTGTTTGAAAAATGATTGCAGTATTTATTCTTGTGTCTGTGGCTCTGTAATCATTTTTGCGTTAGCTTCGTCTCCTTTTGACTAGTAATTCATCAAATAAGAATGGCTTTCACCATAATTGCCATTTTGCGCACCGCATCTCTAAATTGGTAAATTTTAATGTGACAAATGAAGAATTTACCTGTCACCCAACGAATAGCGAAAAAGATCTTTTGACGACCGATTTAGCCTAGTTGTTCATGACCCTGCCTACGAAGCTGATGGTACTGGGTTCGAATCCCAGTCAGAGCATTTGCCCTGCCATATTTGTGTGTGACGAGCTTGAATGTTTGTTTCTGAGTCTTGGATGTTTTCTGTGTATTAACAATATTGATATTATTAAATACGTCGCCGTCTAATATCCATAACACAAGCCTTAATATTAGCCTAGTCGGTAGTGATCCTGCCTTCGAAGCTGAAGGTCCTGGATTCGAATCCCAGTCAGGGCAAATATGTGTGTGATGAACACGAATATCTGTTGCTGAGGCTTGGATGTATCTATTTATCTATATAAGTATGTATTATGTATATCGTCACTTAGTACCCATTAGTACAAGTTTTGCTTAGTTTGGGACGAGGTAGATTTGTCTAAGGTCCACAAATATTTATTTATTTATTCCCTGTGATAAAAAAAAAACAGAAAAGACAAAAATGTAGGTGTATAATGAAATGAAGTAGGTGGCGACCGCAACACACGTATTTCACATTGTTCTGCTTACTTCTAGAAACTGTGCTAGAACTAAAAAAACATTTTAACTGAAACAGATACTCCATAGCGCTGGAGTTGAAGTGCAAATGGAACGGGATGCGATTGCAGCTCGGAAAAATAAACATGACAACAAACTGTTTGTTGATTACTTGTATTGGAAACTACAGTCCCCCTCAATGTTTGACACCTAATTGTGTCATTGTCAGATTTAGGTTCACGTTTCGGTGGACATATCAAAAGTTAAGAGCCACGAAGCTTTTTTTTTTAATATTAGAGGACAATCTTACACAAATCGAACTAGCCCCACAGTAAGCTCAAGAAGGCTTGTGTTATGGGTCTAGATGAGGGCCCTTGCGGATGCACTTCGACCCATTGGGATCTTTTGTGCAATGTGTTATGGGTACTAGACGACGATATATTTAATAGATATAAATACTTAACAAAGAAAACATCCAAGACTCAGAAACAAATATTCATGCTCATCACACAAATATTTGCCCTGACCAGGATTCGAACCCAGGACCGTCAGCTTCACAGGCAGGTGCACTACCCACTAGGCTAAACCGGTCGTCAGACTTCTTTTTGCTCACAGCTTCATTTTGGATTGGTCTAGTAACCCGCATAAACGGTGTTTCCGTAACTATAAATCTATGTAATAAAAACATAACTAACAAGTACATAAGCCGCTAATCACCGTGGACAACTTTTGTTTTTACAACTGACAATGATCCAATTCCCAATAGAACAGTTCTTATATGTACCTAGGATGTTATTCACAAACCGACTCTTCCGCACCTGTCATCTCAGCAGGCTGTCAGTCAGCAAAAGTGACAAATAAAATTTTAACTTATCTTACAAAGGAAAAAATATGAAATTATGTATTATATAACATTGATATCAATGTATATTTTACAGGAAAAATATAACTGTAGCTCTATCTAGTTTTCCTTTCTTTTATCGTCAAAAACATATCTATACTAAGTTAGTTTTATCACCTTTAAATGTATTTTTGTTTTATAAATTCCTATATATTATGCTGAAAGTACCTTCTTTCAAATAAAGAAAAAATCTTTAAAATGAAATCGGAGAATTATCCTTGAAAAACCACCATACGTGCTAAGTTATTCAGTCGCTCAAATTTGTAACAAAATTCGCCGATAGATGGCGCTGTACCCATGGCGTTCAATTTCTATCATTTTGTTGAGATTTTCCTGATTTAATAGCGTTGGAACCCGTACATCTGTGTACGCAGGCGCGGATACAGGGGGGGGGGGCAACAGGGGCAATTGCCCCCCCCCTGAAGCCTGTGTCAGGGGAGGGCAATTGCCTTGCCGTAGGAAATATGTTCTGACAATATAAACAGTTATGAAAAGTCAGTTTTATTTTCGGAAAGTTCGAAAGTGCCCCCCCCTGAACAAAATCCTGGATCCGCGCCTGTGTGTACGGAACCCTCGGTGCGCGAGGCCAACTCACACTTGACCGGTTTTTTTTATAATATTTTTTCTTCTCAAAGATAAAATACTTCTATAGTAGTAAGGTTGTCTTTTTAGGTACAGTAGAATCCGCTTATAACGACTCCGCTTATAACATTTTACCGCTTTTAACGATTTCGCAATCACCACACATTAGATTTGATATCAAACATTTTCAAAGTAAATCAGTCCGTTTTGTGCGACGTTCTGTTAGTGCGACGTAATATCACCGGAATCAAAATCAAAATCAAACATTTATTCTGCAAATAGGCCACAAGGGCACTTTTACGTGTCAAAATATTAATTTACAATTTAAGAAAGTCTGACTATAATAACTAGTACATTTTTCATGTCAAAATATTAATTTACAGTTCAAGAAGGAATAATAATTTCGAGTTTACAATTATAACAAAATTAATGTCATACAGTGAAGATAAACTTGCAAAGTTATCTATTACAAATATTACAACATCAGTAAAGTTAGAGATGTATAAGGTCTCAAGATTAAACAAGGAGTATAATGAAATTAATATAATACCCCAGAGATGTACATGGTCTCTGAGCGTCAAAATTAAGATTAATTTAATATTGTTAGAGATGTATTATCTAAGTCACTGATAATAAAAACGAATCCACAACAGGATGATGTCTCTCGTCAATCCCCTATAAAAAGACACTAGTATTAACGTAGTCACTATGTCCTAGCAAGCATGAACAGACCGGACTCCACAAACAGCACCCGATCACGAGTATGACGCGTATCTCAGCCGGTCCCTTGACTGTCGCGTTTATCCGGATTCCACTGTACCTATATTTCTTGTGAAATAACTTTAAAAGTAAGTATTGCATGAAGCGTGAAATTCAAATTATATTGTAGTTGGAAATTGCAGTAGCGCTGCTAATACTGCAATAGATTACTAAAATGTATGTTAATCGATTACAGTGTATCCGCATCCCTAATCCGCTCGATGGATGCCTCGCCAACGCACTTTACACGAACACACCAACAGACAAAAATGAACCTTAACTAAACATAAATAAAGACATTGTTGACCGCATGAGAAACTAGTCAACGCACCACTTAACTACCATTCCAACACGCAATTTGCAACCTTTACCCACAGATATTGGACTATGTGGTTAGCAAATGTAACGTGGCGGGCTACCGCTAGTTTACTGACGCCGCTGCACTTAATTGAATGAACGAACCAACGAATTATGAGCGTAGCGAGGGTTTGGAATAGCTCACTTTGGCTGAATGGTATTTCCCGTCGGCTTTGTTACTGTTTAGTGTAAATGTAGTTGGGCAATGAATCAACACTAGGGAATTATAATCAATCCTATTATTGCCGGTTACGCCGCTAAAATAAGCGAAAACCGGTTATAACTGGTTATGACAGTAATAATAATTTATTCATAAAATATGTACAATATACAATATTAAGAATTATACAATACAATAAAAATACTCTTTATTGCACACCTCACATAAATGAATCAGCTACACACAGAATCAAAACAACAACAGTATACAGGTAGAGGTAGACAACAGGCGGTATTATCGCTAAAGAGCGATCTCTTCCAGACAACCTTTGGGTAGCGGAAAAAACATAAATTAAGCAGTGGGCGGTGCAGAAATTATTATGATTCAGATTTATAAAGTATACGAGCTTAAATACATACATATTTTATAACATTTATACACAATCATACACAGTGATGTCACCCGCTAGTGTTAAGTCCACTTTTAGAGTTTTTAGGTTAGGTTAGGTTAGGTTAGGTTAGGTTTAAGTTGGGGCGCTATGTCAGGTAACCTCCTCGAGTGTCTGGGCTCGTCCAATTCCCCTTGATCCGGTTGATCCGCGGGAAAGGGAAGAGCCCGGGCCGGTGCGCCCTGGAGGCAACGGCAGGTGATCATTTAGTGGACCCTAAGTGATCACCTGCCGATGCTACCAATAACCTGACAGGGGGGGATGGGGGGTTCCGCATCAGGGAGTCGCAAGGCTCCCCAGATGCGGCGGTGAGGGTCAGGAGGCGGGGTAGGGGCGTTTGTCCTCCCGTTGCCTGTTTGGGGGGCACTGCGGACAGGGTAACTAGGGACCTGTGCCGTTGCGAGGTGGCCGCTCCGATTCCGGTTGGCAGAGGGCCTAGAACCGGATCGGATGCGGCGTGGTTGCGGGGTAGGGGCATTTGCCCTCCCGCGGCCTATCGAGGTGTGCTACGGAGTAGGGGCGTTTGTCCTCCCGTAGCGGTGGTGCACCGGGGTAGGGGTATTTGCCCTCCCGGTGCCGTGAGGGTGGGACCGGGACACCGTGTGTCTGGTGCCGGTCCCAGGTTCCCCGGGGGTGTAGGGAACCAGGGGAGGGCAAGCACACTGTTCATGCTGCAGTGTGCTTTTTCGGAGAGGGTTCGCCCTAGGGCGAAGGTGCCGGTGATGTCGTGGTAGAATGTTCGCGATCCCATGGCATCACCACCAAGGCACGTGAGGGAAGCATCCCAGAGTTTTAGTGGGTAGGCTAGTCCCTTCTGGACTGGAGAGCCCCACATAACCAATGCGTAATTTCTGGTTTTCCCCCGGAACCTTAGGTTACGTAGTGGTATGCAGTTTCATGCATTTCTCAGGGTCAAAAAAAAAAAAAAAAAAAAAGGTTAGGTTTAAGTTGCCTAAAAATTATAAAAGTTTTGTTTTGTTATTGTTTAGTTTATTTTATTTTATTCCTAGTTTTGGGGCACTCACTGAAAACCAGCGTCACGGTTTCCGTGACAACATGCTGAGTGGGTGTCCTATTGAGCACATAAGATGTACAAGTTGTTTTACAATTAAATTGTATACTTTTTTAAATAATGTGTGCTAAATAAATACATTTCTATTCTATTCTATTCTATTCTACATATATAACAATTATCACATACATATGTAAAATACATATATACATCAGCCAAAAAAAAAACAAAATATACCTAACTATAGGCTAGGAGTTTACAAATATATGGTAGTAAATAACACGTGCCTGAACCTCACAGATCTACTATTTTTACGCGCTCGGGCATATTCAACATATAGTATAAATACATCAACAAATACCCAAAACGGAACGACAGCCTACCCAATTGCTCAAGAGATGGCGCTGCCGGTAAGATAGATCGCGCAAGCGTTTGTTCGTCGTAGAATGTATAAGACCCATAGATGATTTTTGTTATTTGATCTAATATCTGTAGAAACCTATATGGTAACAGGGCACACGGCTTTCTGTGATACTTGCTCTCTGTCTGCTTCCACTTGTGGGACGTTCGACACTAGTGCATATTAGCCAGCGGTTTTATTTACGCTTCGGCGGACGCTCCCGCTCCCGTGGATAATATAAGTGTTGCCTTCCTTTTTGATATATTTCTATACCTTAGTAACCTCCTAATAAAACAACTACGTACTACTACTGCTGTTTCGCTGAAGTTACACTCTACGATCCTGCCCACTCTACAATCTGGGCGTTGAACGTTGATGTATTTGTACATACATAGAAGGCAGTTAATACGGCGATAATCCATCGCGTTCGTTCGACCGTCCCAGACTACACCGCATTCATCTTCCCCGCAAAATATAATATTTTCCAAAGCCCTCACCAAAATCTCCTCACTGGGGATTCATCACAGTAATAAGCAGCTGGTTACGCTCCAAATAAACAAAATCAATACACCCTGCTAAGCCAAAAACAACCATAAACACCTTAACATAAAGCGCAAATAAACTCGAGAATACCTAATTGCAAAACGCGCCGGAAATATCAAGTGACTTTGAATGCAGTTTCCGCCAAATAAGCTCGATGAGCGAAAACTTCAAAGTTTCAGTTTCCTGATATTAAAAGGAGTTTCGAAAAAGTTATTTGTACTAAATATGCGCTCCGTTAAGCAAGCTAAAGTTCGTGAAACGAAACGTTTTCAAATGACGCTAAATTAGACGTGAGCATGTCGGAATATTAAATATTATATGATACTTTCTAAAGAAACTATGAGATAAGATCGTGAAACAAGGGTTAAAATTATACTAACTGGGTCATTGTCAGTTGTCAAAACAAAAGTTGTCCACCCGGTGGTCAATAGTTAACGGCTTATGTAAATATAACTACGAACCGTACCTAACGGAATGATTTTTAGCACATTGTAATGACATGTCTGAATTGTTATTGCATAGGCAATAAAGTAGGATTTGAATGATAGTTGTCATTGCCAAATAGAGACCGTGTCGTTTCTTTTCTTCTACGACTTAGTAGATGACAAATGTAAATCAAATAGAAACGTAAGACTGCTTGACACTTGGTTTTGACCGATTGACGGTAGATCGGGCTGATATGCGCCTAGTTGAAATGAAAAGTTTTTAATATTATTTTATGCGACAGTTGTATAACAGAGGTCAAAAAAGGCGAGTGGCGTGGGTTACGATGTGAGCCGAAGGCGAAATATATTGTCGTCTTATATCCTTAACAAGCATTATAGGGCGTACTCTCGGGCACAAATATTATTTATTTATCCGATGGCAATTATACTGAAATCCCATGCAGTCAAGTCATTCATTTATTTATTTATTATAATAAACCATGTGCAAGTTCAGTACGTGGGTCAATCAACATTTTTTTTGTTGTTATTCTGTCCCGTCAGCGAAGAGACAACAGTAACCGAATTTCTTAGAAAAATGATTATAATATGGACTTCAAGCATGCTCAAGAGATGACTCATGTTCAAATGGATTTATGCTCATCGCTAAAAGTCATGTTTGGTTGATTGAAACCCTTTAAAATCACAGTTTTAAAGAGTGACTCAGGAGACGTAACCATGGCAACGAGCAACAAAGAATAGTTGATCCACGTAACCAAAACACTCACACGTTCAACATTTACAGACACACAATTCAGTTAAACATTCAAAGGAACTTAAATTAGCCTATTTCTAGCTAATCCATCAGTTTCAAGTCAAATACAAGCAAGTAGAGAGGTTCTGGGTAGTGGTAAGTATAAGATAAGGTAGGTATAAGATGTTAGTTTTTAATATAATAGCCTAGTTTAAACGGTCAAATGTAAAAATGAGTGCTGGCTTCGCCAACAAACTATTTTGCAGTTTGGCGAAAATATTTGAAGTGTTTTGTTATACAAATACAAATACAAACATTTATTCTGCAAATAGGCCGCAAGGGCACTTTTACATGTCAAAATATTAATTTACAATTTAAGAAAGTCTGACTATAATAAGTAATACATTTTTTATGTCAAAATATTAATTTACAGTTCAAGAAGGAATAATAATTTCGAGTTTATAACAAAATTAATGTCATACAGTGAAGATAAACTTGCAAAGTTATCTATTACAATGTTATTGAATCTTGTGACTTAAATAAAAAAAAGTAGGTAGGAATGGATATGATGGGAATAAATATTAATGTGTACCAAGTGCTAAGTGTTCGGGCGACAATCGGACATTACGCGCGAGGGTTGGGGGCAATCACAGCGGTCGCTCATAAACCGGAGTGCTCACGGCTAGATTACCGAAAACATAATCACGGTTTACTAGCGTTAGGTTAGGCGTGACCGTCCAGTCCCTTCGCCGTATTTCTTATCTTTCCTTAGGGTTTATCCAGAAATCACGCGAGAGATTCTAGAAAATTTTGGACGTATGTTAAAGACCTAAGAAAAGACAAGTCCGCTTATCCATCAACTATGCATCTAAATGGAAATACTGCCGACTGCCATATCGACATTTGCAATCTGTTCGCGTCCCACTTTTCTTCTACTTTCTCCAGTACCTGTTCGTCAGGCTCTCCTTCCGATAGTCTAAATGAAAATAATAACTGTCTTGGTTTTGGCACCCTGTCACGAATCCGTGTCTGTGAGCACTCAGTTTTGAAGGCAATCAAGTCTCTTGATGTCACCAAGGGCGCCGGGCCAGATGGCATACTAAACCGGCTAAGACCAACTTGGGTAAATTTTCTATTATGAACAGACTTCAGACCCAGTACAACCGATATCAAAAGATTTTCGACCTGGATGTTTATTTTGACGGTGCCACTAGATGGAAACATACTATTCTGAAACTGTAACCTTAATGTTTTATATATAAATTATTATTATTATTATTTTCTCTTTCTAATTTTATAGTCTAAATAACGCATTAATTGTAATTTTGCTGATATCGGAAACTTAAATTGTACTCTTGTTTATTGTTATACTGACCTGGTATCTTAACTTAATGATATTGCACGCCTGTTATTGAGATACAGGCAAGACTTGCGTCATCTAATTTTATGTTCTTATTAATGTATTAGCTTAGTATCTTGTTGGTGTGTCAAATATAATAATAAATAAATAAATAAATGTATATGTAGAGAATGGTAGTTGAATTCGATGATGAAATTCGGTGAACTGTGGTTCGGATTATGTACTGTTGAACTTTTTTAGGCTATTTATGATGGTGGTGGAGAATTTACAAAATGAGGCTATTGTGGTTTCTCTTATAATGAGGTCCTGTAAATTATATGGTTCTATGTGGAGATTATGACAGGCGAGTTCGTGGTTGAGTCTAGGGTTGGTGAATTTTGGGCAGTTTTTCAGGAGGTGGTCCATTGTTTGTGAGGTGTCATCACAAGGGAGTGGTCGTCGGCGGTAATTTTGAAACGGCATAAGTAGGATTTATGGTAGCCGTGTCCGGTAAGGATTTGAGTTAGATGGAATGATACATTCGTCTTGTTTCGGAAATCTTGGATATGCTGTAGTGTTGGTAGCCAATTTTTCAGATGAACTCCGGTGGTAGAGGATAGATAGTGATTGCTACGTAGTTCTTCAGTTTCGGATTTGCAAAGGGGGAGGGGGTCATGAAAACCTGACGACTGATCACGTTGGGGCAGGGAAGACCTCATGTGTATTCTTTTCCTGTATCTACTCATGTAGGAAATTATAAATCATCATTTCGCACGTCAAAAACAGCGAGTCTATTTGTTTTTTGAAATTTTGGAGCGCTTGCATAACACATATCGACGCTGGAAAGGCAAAATGGGATAACCGACATTTTGGGCGATATTGAGTTATACACACCGTTGTAATCGGCAGAATCTGCCGATTTCAACGGTATGTATAACTCAATATCGCCAAAAATGTCGGTTATCCCATTTTGCCTTTCCAGCGTCGATATACGAAAATAAACGCAATATAAATTTATTTTGTATCAAGCAGCATTGTATAAATGAAGGAATGATTAATGAATTTCGGCCCGAGTGGCGGTTGCACCTATAGCTCACTTGGCTAGAGCGACTGGCCGCGAGTGCCGGGAGGTCGCATGTTCAAATCCTGCTCGGTGCCTAAATTTTTCAATTTTTCCTTTATTTCTAAATTTACAATATAAACTAACACAACATATCAGTCTAAATTTTTAATAGTGTAAAATACACGTGAGGTTTCCTAGAACCTCACCAAAGAGTACAAAGGCGGGTGGGGGTTTAATAGAGGGCCAAAAAACTTCGCGAGATTTCTGAATAAACCTTTAGCATCCTGAGATTCAAAGTGATAATGATAATATAAAACCAATTCACTTCAATGGAATCTATAACTTTCAAAATTGGAACAGAGTTGTGTTTGTTGTGTTTCATTCAGTACCAAGACTTTGTTTTGGAATTGAATGAAACACAACAAACTCTATTTCCTGTTACAGGAGATTAAAATGTCATTGCCAGTTTTTCTTGTATGGTCGGCGGCTAGAGGTTCGACAACATAACAATAAGTATAGTACATTACTTACCAAGGGCGGTAAAACAAAGAAAGTCTCAGATCGCAGGTATTTGACGCCCGAGCCGAAGGCAAGGGCGATAATTATGCGATCTGAGGCTATAATTACCGCCCGAGGTAAGTACAAAATTTTATGTCACCCTCTGGCCAGGAAATGGGATTTTCCGCGCGCGGAGCCAGGTGTGACATAAAGTAAATTACTGATATGATAGTAGTATAAAGAACCCTCTCTCAAACAGTTTGAGTGTTCCTAGCCGTCAAACATTTACACTTAATCTATTTAACCCTTCGTCTACCGGGATACCCTCATTACAAAAGAATGCCGTTGTTTATTTTTTTGCCGGAAGGATGGCTGCATAGCATTACAGAAAGACCAACAATCAAATCAAGCCGTTTTGAAGATATTGATGTGCACACACAAACAACCTCTCACCCTAAATGCATATACCTTCTCCGTTTTCTTGCTGGACTCTTCTCAGCTAGGCCAGGTTTAGTGAACCAGCGACAAAACTCCCGGTAGCTCGATTCCACTCACACCTCAAATTTGGTTGAAGCCGCTCAACCAATCTCACTGGAGCGCAAACTCTTAGAGTATTCCAGTGTGCGTGGTCGTGTCGGAGGTTTTCCCCAGGCCACTCTCCAACCGCGCACTCCTATCGCTTTATTGGGCCCGGCCTATAATAAGGTAATGTATACACAAATCATACCACTGAAGAACCTGGTTTCACACGTATTTCTAGTTCATGGCATTGGTAATCCCACGGCTATGCCACATGGAGGGAAAGTACCTTGAATATTGTAGATGGAACAATTTACTGAAAGAAGACATTATTTTAATTTTAAAAACAATTTAAACTGCATTCACAGATATTTAAATAATAATTAAACCGTGAACCCGGGAATCGAACCCGTTACACAAGAAAAATAATTACCCTGTAGCTTTATCATACCAATCGAAAGGCTTCATCATATGGATTATTTTTTGCTAAATAACATAGTATCAAAAATAAAAGGAAGACCATGAATTTTAACATTTTTAATACAAAATTAATCAATTGATCACGTGTAAAGGGTTCGATTCCCGGTTCAACCAGAAAATAATGTCTTCTTTCAGTAAAATGTTCCATCTACAATATTCAAGGTACTTTCCCTCCATGTGGCATAGCCGTGGGACACCCTGTATAAGTACTTATTATTTTATAAATACTTACCCTAACAACTTCTCGCTCCGCTACTGAAACCGCGATAGAAAGATCTAGTTTTCTTGCTAGGGCGGAAAGTGTCTTATTGTGCGGCAACTTAAAGTACTGAAGTGCATTAACAATGTATCGCACTCGATAATGCACGAACGGAGTGCGCTTTGCTGTCGCATAACTGTATAGCGATTCACAAATCATTCGCCCTTCAGCGAGCAGCCCGTTTCGTGAAGGTAGGTGGGTCAATTTCAACAGTGCATGATTTTTGTATCATTCCGGTGTGATTCTTTGTTTGGGAGTTTTTCGTGGATTTTTTAATATCAAAAGACACTTCAGACTATATTATGAAAATCTTCTAAAAGGGATGTTGATATCTATAAGAGTTTTTGAGATAACTGAGATTAAAAATGAAACTCACAACGGAATGATAAATATACACTGGGGATGATAATAACAGTCCACAGGAATGAAAATTAGAGCACATAATAAATAAATATAATAAAAATAATAAATATTTGTGGACAATCTACACAAATCAACCTAGTCCCAAACTAAGCAAAGCTTGTACTATGGGTACCAAGTGACGATATTAATACTTATATAGATAAATAGATACTTAAATACATAGCAAACATCCAAGACTCAGGAACAAATTTCATGTTCATCACACAAATAAATGCCCTGACCGGGATTCGAACCCGGGACCTCCAGCTTCGAAGGCAGGGTCACTACCAACTAGGCTAAAGCGGTCGTCAAACATCGTCGACATACATCGGAATTAAAAAAAAAACTCCTCAAAATTATAAAATTATTTATTTTGTACTGCTAGTACCTGAAAACAATCATTTTCACTACTCAAGACCGCTTTATAATAAACTGGTGGACCACTTCAATTTAATAATTATACTAATAAAAATAATCATTCACTTTTTCAAAAAAAACGCATTACAAGCAGCAATGCTACAAACAAGTAATAAAAACTAAAAAAAAATCTTTCACGTAACCAGTTAATACAACGGGACTTATGTTATTTGTGTTATGTGTTAAATATGAATAATAATAAATAATTGCTTCTTAGACTATAGTTTTATGATTTATAGAAAAAAGTACTAGGTGTATGATTTAAAAACCCAAGCATTTTGTATATAAGTTAAAAATAGTGTAAATGTCCAGAGGCTTGCATCCTGTTTATAAAACACTTCGTAACTAGTTGTAAATTTTGATAGAAAGAAAAAGAAAAATCATGGTTCATGTGGTTTGGAACCCTATACCTTTTTTTTCTAGAAAACACAAATCTGTAGTATAAGAAACATATTTCAGTAATGATATTACGGAACTATCTTTTATTTTTGTGTTTTGAAATTTGTATTTTGTAATGGACAATATTATTATATATCTGACTGACGATTCCGAACGGCAGATGCATTTATTTTTCTGTTTACTTTTTATCATGTTTTGTATTACTCTGGTCGACATTATGTTATTTTTATTTTTCCTGTTATGGCGATCACGATAACAATTCTTGTAATTTTGACATGTGTGAAAATTTATAACGTAATTCCTTATCATGAAATAAATTATCTAAATCTATCGTATGACTTTTTACACCAATTTTTGAAATATTTTTTTCATTAATAAACTTCATATTTAGCACTTCCAACCGACGCCTGTCTGTGTAATTACTACCATCTTTTATAGTAAAATGCTTGATCCATTTCGGAAAAACTAATTACGCGAATAATCTTGAGGAGAAGTACATTTAAAATCGATTTAATATATTTTCTATATCTTAATGCGCGAATAATCAAGTAAATTGACAAAACACGATATAGTGAAACATATATTTAAATATAAATACTAGGTAATAGGCATATATGACATCAAATAAATATATTATACTCAGTAAAAATAATCATTAATTCCTATAAATAGCAAAGTGAAGCTACATTTCTATTTAACTACACCGGAAACACCGGAATGAAAACGGCGGAATGATAAACACAGGATAAAATTAATTTAAAAAAAAAGATCGAGCCACTTATTCTTAAATTAACAAGTTTCTAGATATCACAACTATATATTACATGTTATATATTAGTTTCAATCGAAACAGATAAAAAATAAAAAAGATATAGCAAACTCCGGAATGATATTATTTTTGTCCGCGTATCACGGCCACGATATACTCATGTGTATAGCAGGCCGACGAATTACCGCACCAGGTGTCCTCCCTCGCCGAACACCACAGCGTAACTGATTCTCGAAGTGCGCAGGAGACGGGGGGCTTACCGAGTCAAACTTCGCAAATAAATCGTTGACAAGCTTGGTCCGCGGTGGTCCGCGGTAATGAAAAAGTTTCTCGGGACAAACATTTTCGCACATTATAAAATGGTTAGGTACACATGGGATTTAAAGGAAGCTATTTTTATTGTTGCCTATGTAGCTGGTCTTAAAATGAGGCTAAAATATTTTTATTATCATACATAGTTTTCGAGTTAGGCGACATTATGCAAACAAAACCAGGTTAGGGACAACCCACCTTGATGAGAAATTGGTGCTTTATATATTTTTTTAAATTATTAAATACATTAATATTTAAGTTTTAGCTATTGCCCGAGGTAGTTAACTGGGATGTGTTTCCGAAAAAAATGGTTAATTATTATTTAAACTTTCTGCACCTGCGTTCTCAGTCTTGCCAACATTTTTTACTGCTTGGGAAATTGACCCAGGTAGCTTGGCTTGAACTATGACAACTAGTGGCGCTGTGAGCGAGTAATATTTTTTTCGTTCTAATCCCCATGTGTCCGCCAAAGTTTCGGCAATTTGAAGAAAAATCCTTGGATTGTATTGGTAAAAAAAAACATAACTAAGTCAATTATCGCCCCGTGTGGTTGCCGGGTAAGGATTGCGCCACCCCATCTCTTCCCGTGGGTTTCGTAGGAGGCGAATAAGGGAAAATCGGAGGGTGGGCAGCAGCATCCTTCGATCATTATCACCATCAAACTGCGGTCGCCAACCCGCTTGCCAAGCGTGGCGACCATGGCAAATCCCCCCCACTTGGGGGAGGCCTATGTTCAGCAGTGGACGTTTTTCGGCTGAAATGATGAAGTCAATTATCGAAAAATGTGACCTGTAAACGAGAACAACAGAGCATCCGGAAATATGTACGTACGTGGGTGATTCTACTTTTTCATGGTAAGTTTTCTATTACAAAAAAAAAACTATATTTATTTATTTATTTAATCTTTATTCCATAAAAGAAACCTTATAGTACAAAAGGCGGACTTAATGCCGTATATTTAGATATTGATTTAGTGTACAAAAATAGTATTTCGAAATATTACTTGAACCTAATAAAATTAAATTAATTATAACCTAATAATGCCGCCAGCATCCTCGGTACAATGCCCCATGGGCCTGTTTTAGTTAGCTGCAATATTATTTATGTTATTGTTATTTAACTATTATTACTACTTGTAAATCAATAAATGTTAAAAATACATAAAAGGTATTTATGGGTAATAATACTTAAATAGTAACATATTGCTGTAAAAGGTGGGTAACACAGCGGCAAAACCCATTTATTCATACAAATGATGAGACATCCAAGAACCACTGAGTTACTCGATATACGGATAGGTATTAGCTTTGGACCGGTAATTACGAAAACTATAGAAAGTGATATTCTAATTAAACCTCTTTCTAAATAACAATACAAAAATATGAAGCGAGATCCAAGTATTCCAAAATCTGCATTACAAAAAAGTGTCCGAAAATTATGGTCATGAAAAAGAATGGCCACGTAAGCATTTTTGCCCAAGCGCTTCGCTCACTCATTCAGTAAGAGGTCAGTGGCACTGGTCAGGTTAGCCAGTCAGTTTGTGAATTACTCCGCAATATGGCAGATTAAACGCTGAAGCCGATATACCCGCCATACAATAAACATGCCCACATGCTTAGGGTTTTATAAAGATCCGTTAGACCAAATGTGAGATCAAATTGCAATAACTCAGTACATTTTGTAACATAACAAACCGACATAAGGTCTAACGGATCTTTATAAAACCGAGCCTTAAGCCGGGTTTTATAAAGACCCGTTTGACCAAATGTCGGATCTAATTTCAGTAACTCA
Organism: Epiblema foenella; assembly: GCA_963556455.1. Taxonomy (NCBI): domain Eukaryota; kingdom Metazoa; phylum Arthropoda; class Insecta; order Lepidoptera; family Tortricidae; genus Epiblema; species Epiblema foenella. The sequence continues at coordinate 1,300,144 of OY747110.1, forward strand.
GTACATTTTTTGACATAACAAAGCGACATAAGGTCTAACGGATCTTTATAAAACCGAGCCTTAGAGGTTCCAGATGTGACTTCAATCGATGACCGCTTTAGCCTAGTTGGTAGTGACCCTACCTATAAGCTGGAGGTCGCGGGTTCGAATCCCGGTCAGGGCATTTATTGATGAGCACGAATATTTGTTCCTGGGTCTTGGATGTTTTCTATGTATTTAAGTATCTATTTATCTATATAAGTATGTATATCTTTGCTTAGTTTGGGACTAGGTCGATTTGTGTAAGATTGTCCACAGATATTAAATATTAAAATACATAATTATTTGTGTAATTAATGCGAACGTTAAAAGTTGACTTTCTTTAGTTGTTAGTTGCGCCGCCAACAATTTTCTGTTTCGCCATAAGGTTGACTGGTAGAGAATATTAAAATACTAAAATATTGAGCGCTGAGCGCTACTTAAAAGATATCTACAAAAAAAATCCAATTCGTTTAATTTAATGTCGATTTTTATTTTTCGTCTGAATTGGATGAAAATAGATAGGTTGGACAAGGTCCTGATTCTGTACAAAATACATATAAAATCATAATAATATATATACCGTAAAATTCTTTCTTTTTCTCATGTACTTTATCCACTGAGTTCGAAAACCTCATTAGTTTGTCACTCAAAAGAAAAAAATTTAGGACACTATAGGTCGTGCAAATATTGATCAAAATAAAAAAAACTTTTCCATTTAATAGCTTTTAATATTAGCTGTCAAAGTCATGAAAAGTGTCCCCCCCCCCCTCTAATTCCCCAACTATGAAGTAAAAAATTGAATTAATAAAGCGACGGGTGACCAGAAGGCTGGTGCGTACCTCGCTCAGCGGATCAGCATTGCTGTACAGCGCGGCAATGCGGCCAGCCTTCTGGGCACCCTACCGCCGAGTTCCGAGCTGGAGCCTCTTTTTTACTTGTAAATATTTAGTTTTTAGTTTAGTTTATTTTAAGGTTAGTTTATATTAAATTTTATTGCATATGTCTATTTAAATATTAATAAATACTTTCATAGATTTTTGACTTGAACAAGATAGGTTTTACGGTTTTTGAGTTTCCGCTTAACCCTTTGATCGCCAAGAACCTATAAAGTGGTCGTGTTGTCGTGCCCACCACGTCAAGAACCACTAAAAAGGTCGGAGTGAAGGTGTACTAGGATCATGGATAAAATCTGTTATGGATTGTTTTTATTGGTTTATTCGTTTTTTTAACGTAACATGGCTTGGCGTGTGAATGATTACTTCATTTAAATATGAAAGCGTTCGAAGGGTTAAAACTGTATTTCCCAAAATAAAAGGTCTTAAGTGCCGTGAGTTCCCTATGAAGATACAACTTTTTAGATTCAATGTATTGTACGTGACGTCACGCCTGCTTGCAAATCAGTATGGAGCGTTTTCCGTGCTCGTCAGCTATGTTTTACTTTGCCGCCCATTTTCTCTAATTGTAAATGGCACCAATTTTTTTGTCAACATGCCTATAGAGTATAGAGCGGAAAAAATGCAATCTATACATGTTTAGGCATAAAACCTGAATCGTTTTTCATTCAAATCGAATTAGCGCAGCCTAGCCGCCAATGCAAGGCACGCGACAGTAGCGCTCCTAGCGATGGTGTCAAAAGGAGAAAACTGTTAGTTTATCAAATATGGAGTAAAGTATCCACTTTACAATCCTGCCGCGCTGCTTTTTACGGTCGGAAATATTGTTAAATCATGATGTAATTGTGGATTAAACTGTGTTGGTGTATAACTAAAGACAACTGTGACACGTAGTTACTAAGAAAACTATTGGAGATACAGTCCTGTGATGCTGGGCGACCAGCCCATACTTGATGCTTCAAATGCGGTCTTCTCAATGACGGAGCGGCACAACAGGTATGTGACTGGTTCTGTTTGTATGAAAATGATTCTAGTAATGCCTACATTGGGGTTTTAGCTTATTAGTATGTGATTACGTGCACAATACAGCTCCGAAAACTACCGCGTAAGCAAATATTATAATACTTTATATAATATCATTACCGGAACCCTATAAACATCACCACGCGACCGCCGGACAATGCATTATTCATACAATTAAGCTTTTCTGCTATTATTCACGCCGCTGTTCGAGCATTTGCATCGTAATAGTAAATCTACTGAGGTTGAGTGAGCTGTATTCAACGCTTTACAATTAGAGATCGTGATATGCCTTTACGCCTATATGGCCATGTTTGTGAAAACCGAAGCCAATTTGTGTTAGGTTCGTTTTATAAAGACCCGTTAGACCTTATGTCGGTTTGACTTTGTTATGTCAAAAAATGTACTGAGTTGCTGAAATACGATCTGATATTTGGTCTATTCTAGAGTTTTTTTTTTATGTTATAGGGGGCAAACGAGCAGACGGATCGCCTGATGGTAAGCAATTACCGTCGCCCATAAACACGCTGCAACACCAGAGGAGTCGCAAGTGCGTTGTCGGCCTTTCAGAAGGGAATACGCTCTTTTCTTGAAGGTTTGAAGGTCATATCGGTCCGGAAATACCGCAGGCAACAGTTCATTCCATAGTTTGGTTGTGCGAGGCAAGAAATTTCATCCAGTGTTCCAAACCACACGCGTGGTCGTGTCGGAGGTTTCCCCTGGATTTTTCCCAGGCCGGCCAATAAAGCCACAGTCAGGTTAAAAAAAAAAACAACTGTGAATCTAATCACCCTATTTCCAGAGTAAAACCAATCTTTTATTGATCACTAGGCAAAGGTGATTTCGTATGTGTCCAACAGACCTCTTCGGTTACATTTCTCAACCGATACGCGTGAGTGATCAGGGTCGATAATTATAGGTACCTGTAGTTTTTTATGCCATCTTCGGGCGCATGAGCGCCGGGGCACTGATTAGGAGTCGAAGTGGTCGCCATGGCCGAAACCGGTCGGACTCATCATCATCATCATGTTTTTTATGACCATTCACATTTTGGAACTCTAAAAAAACATCTGTGTCGCTTTAACATCATGTTTAAACCAGCCATCGTTACCGGTATTATTACTACCGGTTTTAAATAAGGTATAACCGGTTATAATTGCATTACGCTATTTATATAGCTAAAGCTCTGACTAGCGGTATAATCAAAACCGGTATTCAAATATATTAGCGGTTTCGCCAATTGACAACAATACCTCTATTTGACACTTTACCCATAAAAACCATTACCGGTAATAGCTGTCAGTGTCAATATAGGTACTCGATTATTTGTTTCCGCGAACTGGCGTATTGTAAATAGTAGGTCTTTACACCTATTTGTCGCGTTTTAGTAGTAATGTTTAATTGACATCTTACCTTTCAAGTGCAATGAATAGCGGTATTGAATACAGGTATTTAATATCGTAAATAGTCTATACATAGAGGTATAGATAAAAGCGGAATGACAACAATACCTCTAATTAGACGACCGCTTTAGCCTAGTTGGTAGTGACCCTGCCTTCGAAGCTGGAGGTCCCGGGTTCGAATCCCGGTCAGGGCATTTATTAGTGTGATGAACACAAATATTTGTTCCTGAGTCATGGATATTTTCTATGTATTTAAGTATCTATTTATCATATAAGTATGTAGGTATATCGTCACCCATAGTACAAGCTTTGCTTAGTTTGGGACTAGGTTGATTTGTGTAAGATTGTCCACAAATATTTATTTATTTATTTTATTATTTAATTAGAATATAGTAGTGTCCGACCGAAATATCGGTTTCGGTTTCGGCCAGTTTCGGCCAAAAAATCAAGTTTCGGCCCGAGTTTCGGTTTCGGCCAAAAACGGCCGAACCTTTCGGCCGCGCCGAAACTTACAACATCGTACCTTCGGGTCGCGCTCGGCTAACGTCGGGCGCGCTCGGCACTATCTAATATAATAATTATTTTATTATTTTACTATCTGTTGATTAATACGAAAAAAAATACTATAGTCAAACTTACTGTACTGTAACTTGTAAGCAAAGTTGATAAGACTGTTGTAAGCAATAAATGACAAAGATTAAATCTATAAGTAGTTGATCCTAAAAAAGAAATTGTTGATCTCAGTAAGTATGTCAAAAACACTGTTTTTATTTTTAATTAGATAATTAGTTATAAAAAGTATAAGTATAGATTTGTTACTATATTATACTTGTTGATTTGTTATCATAACCTATGTTATGCACCTTACATAATAAAAAAAAGGTACGCTAAAATGATTACCAAAGGTGATCAATTAGATTATTTTGATTATCTAATTATATTTGAATTAGCCATTCGAGGCTAACTGATTGTGATATTTGTGAGTATAATTAAAATGTAAGTAACTGAAAATAAATAAACATAATATATGAGCATCATATTTTAATAATAAATTTGTTTTATTTTATACCACCATTAAAAAATCGCTAACTTTGTGTTACAAATAATGTATTTTTTTCACTTTATTTATAGGGTAGTTAAATTTTCAAACAGAACCTCTGTAACTGTGCTGAAATTTCATTGTGATAAATATTTGAAAGTAGAAACCTGTAATTATAGGTCGGCGAGATATTAATTTTAGAAAAGACTTACTAACATTTTTTCGAATTTTTAAGGACTTTTTTTTTATAAAAGGTTCGGTTTCGGTTTCGGCCGAAACCACAATGAAACCGAACCTTCGGTTTCGGTTTCGGTTTCGGCAAAATAACATGTTTCGGTCGGTCACTAAAATATAGGTATTATTTTATCAGCGGAAATATTTTGTCAATTTCTATACAGGTAATTAAATAAAACGGTTTTACAATCCCTGGTTTAAACTGTCTCACTACAGTTTTAAATTTACAACGGATTAAAGCGACAAAGCACCAGTGTCCAGCCACCCTATGTTCGGCCACTACGCCAGCGTATTAGGTATTAGTCCAGTCTTAGAGCCTTTCAGCCCTCTATTCAGACGCTTCAATATCGACGCCGATTGCGACGCCACGGCTGAAAGGCTCCATATATTGCGGTATTACTTACCCGGTAGCAGGAAAGGAAATTGTATTTTTCTGTATTAATTTTGTACGAAGAAACGACATCGGACAAGCCACTGTAGCTGCGAGGCACGCGACTTTGGTATAATATAATCCTCTTTATTTATTTTTTCGCTTAAGTCAGGTTTTATAATAATAAATCATACTCGTATATGCTAGACATCACATCCGGTCTACAGTTCCACCGAAATCTGTATTCTTTTATTATTATTATATATTTTTTTACCTCAGGTCCGTTCCAACAATTAAAAGTAATATAATCTACTAAATCATTCGGCACTGTTTTGTCTACATACTATGAAATGTTATTCACAATATGTAAATCTTTGTAATGACTGTTTGTGCCAAAATAAAGTGAAAAAAAATAAATAATAATAATTATATATTATATAAAAGTAACATATAAAACAATAATATAATTATTGTTAGTGTCGCTATGCTAGTTACGCGGCCTGCATCAGTTAGCGGCCTTCTGAAGAACGAAATTTTTCAGTCGAAGATATTTGGGTCATACGCGGATTTAGGTTCGCGTCTTTTCTGTAGACATACCAAAAGTTAAGGGCTACAAAGCTTAATTTTGTATTGGACCAGTAACCCGCATAAACAGTGTCTCCGTTTCTATAAATCCCTGTGATAAAAACATAGCTAACATGCACATAAGCCGTTAACTATTGACCACAGGAGGGACGACTTTTGTTTTTTCAACTACTAGCGACCCGCCCCGGCTTCGCACGGGTGCACTATTTAAGTAATGCATGTTATTATACATATAAACCTTCCTCTTCTATCACTCTATCTATTAAAAAAAACCGCATCAAAATCCGTTTCGTAGTTTTAAAGATTTAAGCATACATAGGGATATAGGGACATAGGGACAGAGAAAGCGACTTTGTTTTATACTATGTAGTGAAGTATGATGACCTATTTACATTTTTACATGTCCTAAAGACATAGTGAGTCGCTTCATGAAAGTTTTCATGTACTTAATAAAAGCCAATATATTTCCACAATTTTATTAATCATAACTATAATAATATGTACAAAATACATCTATTAACCTAGTCAAAACCGGTCGCAGCCGCCGGCGAATTTGTCATCCAACAACTAACTAACTAGCATTCTAGCGGCGGCCGCGGCGCGATTACTCGCGAAAAGGGACCTTAAGTACTAAGCTGAGGGCCTGGGGCGCTACCGCAAACCAAGTTTTCCCTCTCTGTCGCACTTGCAAGTTTACATATAAGTGAGACAGAGGGAAAGCTACGTTTGTGGTTCGCGGTACCCCCTCTGCTCCGAACTTCGTATCGAGCTTCGTAGTGTATACTATATGAGTGAAAGGGACGGGATATAGTGTATACTATGAGTGGGAGGGGAATAGGCCCTCTACACCGGCGAGTGACGGGGAGGAACAAATAACTATCGCAGATAAGTCCCCACACCGCCTAGCCTAAAACAAAAATATGTTTACCTACTTATTTCTAGTAAGAAAGCTATTAATGCATCAAACATCGCCGCCATTTTTATTACATTTTTGTCTGCTCTTTTTTCCTTTACCATACAAAACAGTCATTCTCAGTTTAAAGATAATTTATTCTCAAAAAAGACAATTGAAGTCACTTATATTATATGAGAACATGGATTTAGGAACATTTCAAGAAAAGTAGACATTTGTTAATTGTTTTGTGTGTTCTCGCTTAAGGTATTCTTAAGGAGGGTATTGTTCATGAATATGAACCGCTAATTTACTTTTGAAAACCTTAAGTGAGCCTACAGCTTTTAAAACAGGCTTCTAAAAACTATAAGCGCTGAAAAGTTTTCTGAGACCTAAGGTCCCATTTCGCTTCAGAAACCCACGGGTTGATCACATTACTCGTAGAAGGCATACACACATGCATACAAATTCTAGAGCCTAAGTGTCTCTCTCTCTGCCGCACTTACTGAGAGCGACAGAGAGGGGTATACTTCGCTTTCGGCCCTCTGCTTACCTACTAGCTACAGGCGCGTCCTGCGGTCCTGACTTTAAAAAACAGTGTTGCCAGATGGTTACATTTCTTACATTTTTCGTAACTTTTGACCGGCTTGCGTAACATGTAAGTAACTTCTGTTGTAAAGAAAATTTTCGTAACTTTTGAGAATAATGAAACTATTTAAAAAGAAAGGTCAATTGTATCTAACCGGGACCAAGCGAGACAATTTATAGGCTTCCATACAGAAAAGGTGACAAAGAAACCTACATGGTAGGACTCTGTCTGCCCGTCTGTTGCAACTATATATGACATTTAAGATACCGCCCATCAGCTCGGCGTAATTCTGCAGCCGAACTCGTCGAATTGTAGCTGTATATGGCTACTCATTTCTTAAAATCAAACATTTTGATAAGTAATTACGAAAAATATAAAAAATGTAACTTTTGCATCAAAAATGTAACTTTTCAAGAAACGAAACGTAATTTTCGTCCAAAGGGCCCTGGCAACACTGTTATAAAACAACCATTTTAAGTTGACATCTTTACTTTTAACACTGAACTTGTACATTTCCAACGTAATTAATATAAGATTTCAAGCTCACATGGTCATTTACATTAGAATTACGATTTGAAACGGGATATTGTCGTGACCGTAATCGAGTTTCAAGTGACAAGGCGGACGGTGGTAGTGACGGTGACACTGTGCGAAAAAAGCGAACCAGGAAGAGGGTAGATCGCTATGGTGTGTGGGTAGACCACAACTAAAACTCGCAGCAGGTCAGTTAATCCTTGATAATGGCGCTTGCAACAGTGCCGTAATATCGGGAACTCACAAATACAAATATACATGGTCCGTTTCAAATCGTAATTCCACCGTAATTTTTTGATTGGCTATTAGCCTAACACTTTTGTCAATGTACGACAGGATGAACAAACTATTCAACCGTCCTTTTGGGTGGGTTGCACCAAACTGTCTGTAATTGTAAGCGGTGTTTGTTAAAATCTGATTGTATGGAAAGTTTGGCAAGTTTCTATGGGATGACAGCTGCCGGCGCCATTTTTGACGACGACCGGCCTGTGAATGTTGGTGGACCCGACCCTTAATCTTTTAACGCTCTGTCAAATACAAAACTTGTCACTCACACGCCTTGACATCGGAACGTCAAACACGAAGTTGAACCCTATAGAAATGCATGTAGGTTGATATTGTACTGCACACCGTGATTGGCGTCCAAAACGTTAACGGAGCTGCAATTGTAACAATACTATAGGCCTACCGCTTAACTAGGACGATGCCTGCGTGGCGCGCGGCGCGCGAGGGGTGACGTCAAGGCCGAGGGGGGAACGAGTGGTAGGGGAGTTCCACTCGTCGTGATAAGTTTCTTGTCAAACTTTCCATACAATCAGATTTTAACGAACACCGCTTACGATTACAGACGGTTTGGTGCAACCCACCCTAACAATATAATACACAACTCTGCGCTGAATAGAAAACATAACTTTTGTCGTGCACGGGAACGAAATCGAGACATGCAGACAAAACCGGTCCCATATTCTTCCTCGAATCCGTCGTCTACCGGTCCCTGGGATTCCCGGGCTCATTACAAAAGAATGCTATTGTTTTTTTTTTCGCCGGGAGATGACGGCTTAAGATCATATTACCATAAATTCATATAATACTTCTTGCCTTAATGTGAATTCACATTGGTAAAAAATTATTGTATACTTTCATAAAAGTAACTTTATGTCACACCTGGCCATAAAGTGGCAATTATCGCACGCACCGCGCGCGAAAAATCCCACTTCCTAGCCAGGGGGTGACATAAAATTTTGTACTTACCTCGGGCGGTAATTAAGAAAGCCTCAGATCGCATAATTATCGCCCTTGCCTTCGGCTCGGGCGTCAAATACCTGCGATCTGGGACATTCTTTGTTTTACCGCCCTTGGTAAGTAATGTACTATTAAAATACATAGAGTGGAACATCGAACCTCCTTTTTGAAGCCGGTAAAAAAATCATACAAGGAGTTTTTCACGAATCCAAACCCAGTGATCACCGAAATGGAAAATCGAAGTTTGTAAACTAACACCGGTATCGCAAGATGCCGAAATCGTACGGGTTTGGACCGAAATTTAAAATTGGATCCAGATGACATTCAAAACTCAACCTTATTTACATTACGTATTGTGATGACACTTTGACAAAAAGATGCGCGCGACATTTCCTACCGTTGAAGAGATCTACTGCACAGAGCCTGAGTCTAGTTCATCTCTTTCAAGTCCCAATCTCATTTCCTTCAAGCGCGGATCCTGGGGAGGTGGACCCGTCGTCTACCTGGGATCCCAGGCTCATGACAAAAGAATGCTGTGGTTAATTTTTTTAAAAAAGCTTACAGGGGTCAATCACCTTTTTCTTGTTGTTATTCTGTCCCGTCAGCGAAGAGACAACAGTAACCGAGTTTCTTAGAAAAATATGTATAATAAGGACTTCAAGCATGCTCAAGAGATGGCCCATGTCCAAATGGATTTATGCTCATCGCTAAAACTCATGTTTGGTAAATTTAAACCCTATAAAATCACAGTTTTAAAGAGTGACTCAGGAGACGTAACCATGGTAACGAGCAACAAAGAATAGTTGATCCACCCAAAGTCAAAAGTCAAAATATTCTTTATTCAAATAGCCACAAGAACTTGATTAACGATTCCTGATTCTCGCTGTGGCTGAACGCGTGCTAGACCTCTGCAAAAACATTTGAACGGAATTTTTGAAGAGTCGGCAACGCGCATGCGACCCCACCGGAGTTGCAAGCGTCTATAGGCTGCGGTGACGGCTTGTTTGCCACCGAAGTATTAACAAAAATGTTTTGCCATATTTTACTATTGAAAAAGATTTCCAACGTTTATGAATCAATGCCTTTACCATGAGTTTACATGACCGTACTCGCTAATGACTTCGTAAAAAATTCTATGGGCAAAAGTGCAGCGCCTCTGGCGGTTACGCAATAGAACTAAGAATCGGCATACTAAATCGTTTATGAAATCGCTAGTGAGTACGGTCAGTCGGTCATGCAAACTCATGGTAAAGGCACAGGGGTAACAGGAGGGGAACAGTCTCTCCCCCCCCCCCCCCCCCCCCTGCATCCCGGCCTGATGTCATTATGTTTCGCTCTCTCTTTCGGATAACTTATATCAACACGATTGGATGACCACACGTGACAAGAGTGAAATTGGGATCGAAAGCGACGGACGAAAATAGGTCTCCAGTTCTTTGGCATGTCCAGTTTGTAAAGACCGCAAGAGCGAAATCAACAAAAAATAGTACAGTTAGTTCATTGCATCTCGCTTCTACATTGCTGCTACTATTTACAACAAGGCGTCAACGCCCCACAAGTGTACACAAGAACAAAAAACACATTAACATCTCTTCGCGGAAAGTAAGCGTTTCATATAAAGCCCGACCACAAATATTGTATGACCATGCCCATGTTGCGGAATTAGGGCTATCGCCTATGAATTCGCCGCTAGAGGCGCTAGTGTAGCGTGAGGTATCCGAAATGTGAAATGCCACTCTTTGTGATTGCGCTACGCGGGTTAATATCTAATTGGAACAATATGGTGACTATTTTGCAATACCTGAGCTTCATCATGGCAAATATGAGTTACGGGTCAATGGCTGTCAGTGCTTTGTTACAGTTTTGTCTTTCGGAAACTTATTTCCTCCTTTTTTTTTCGAACAAAACGGGACTGCGCTACAATGCGGGATGTTCGATATTTTTACGGTAGGGTTTTAAGGTTTTAAACACGATTTAAGTATAAATTCGTTCTTATGCCCATAATAACCAATAACAAATTTTGACAGCTGGACCTTACTGGACAGTGGCGCCAACTGGTGAGCACAAAAACGATAACCCTCATTTCCATGGAACTAATTTTAACACTGCCAATAATTATAATGACAGGTTGTCACTTGTCAGTGTCACAGTTGCGGTTTATTTTAATCGTAGAAAGAGGATTAAATAGGAGGATTACCGAATCACCAAGAGGAACGGACTTAAGATAAGCTGACTAAATTGAGGTGTATCAGAAGAGTGATATGAATGTAGCACAATTCTGACATCTCATAATTAGTCATGCTGTATACGTTGGCGCCGAATATAAATTAAGCCAATAGGATGATAGGCTGTCTAACCTCCTATAAAATTCTACAATAAAATTCCAAGACACATTACTGAACTTACGGATTCTAAATTTAAGTCTGTCGTGAAACAGACACTTATTTCAAAAGCATATTATAAAATAAACGATTACATCATGGATGGGGATGTTTGGCAGTGATAGCACAAGTAATTTATCACAGAAATATATTTTGTCCTTAATATTAAAAAATAAGTATGTATGTTTATATTATAACATTTGAATTCTGTAGTATTATGATACTGTTATTTTATATACATTGTATATTGTTTTGAAAAAATGACACCTCGCCGAGTTCGTTACGCGGGTTCTTCTCGAGGCAGAGGTTTATTTTATGAACCGGTGGTAGTTTTTTGACATTCACAAGTGCATGTAACATGCCTAAATTGAAGAATGATTTCATTTCATAGTAAAGCCACGAGCAGACAGATAAACAAAGTCAAAATGTCATTTAGTCTGTTGTCAGATAAATCTGAATAATAGCGGCCTCTTGACAAGTGTCATATATTTCTGGTCGAGCTTTGAATAAAATACGAATTCTTATCCCCATTTCAAAAATATATCTTATTTGTAGAGATGGAAACGTAATTTTCTTTTTTTTTTCAATTTAAATAGGTAGAATTAGGGTGGGTTGCACCAAACCGTCTGCAATCGTAAGCGGTGTTCGTTAAAATCTGATTGTATGAAAAGTTTGACAAGTTTCTATGGGATGACAGCCGGCGCCATATTTGACGATGACCGGCCTGTGATCGTATGTTGGTGCAACCGACCCTAAACAAAGCTGCAAAAATATTTGAACTTATTGTCCACTGTGTAAAAGCGTTCAGTTATTTTTGTCGCTTTGGTAGCATTGTGTTAGAGATGCGCCGAATATCGATCTAACCGAAAAAATAGTAACCATAGAGTATTTGACGGCCATTAGTGGCGTCCTTAAGAGCGCTTTAATAAAATGTAACAGGTCCACTAGCGCCACTCGTAAATAATTGTAATTATTTAAATTTAACGATATATATCTAAAAAAGGGGGCCGCTACGTACTGTAGTTTGTATTTAAGTACTTTTTGAATCCATCAAACTAGTTTTTACGTTGCTGGATTCGTCAATCTATGCGTCCAAAGTTAAAACGGCCGGTTTAATTTTAAACTCATAGAGAGACGAATCTAGCAACGTAAAAACTAATTTGAGGGATTCAAAAAGTTCTTAAATACAAACTACAGTACGTAGCTGCCCCCTTTTTTAGATATATATCGTTAAATTTAAATAATGGCAATTATTTACGAGTGGCGCTAGTGGACCTGTTACATTTTATTAAAGCGCTCTTAAAGTCGCTCTCATTCGCTGGTCAGTTTGAAATATTGCATGTGAAAATACACCTTATACCGGCTAGAAATAAGTTAACATTAGAGCGCAGAAATACTGGCTGTCTGGGGAGCCGCGGATTTTAGAGGTTTCCGACACTGGCTCCTCAAGGAGCCACTGGGTTCTGACGGTTTCTTGTTTATTGGTTTTTGGAAAGTTTTGAAGTTTTGAGGCTGGGCAGTACGTGCGTACGTAATCATCATCATCATCATTTCAGCCGAAAGACGTCCACTGCTGAACATAGGCCTCCCCAAGGCTCGCCATTTAGACCGGTCCTGTGCCGTTCGTTTCCACCGGATTCCCGCGACCTTCACCAGGTCATCACTCCACCTTGTCGGAGGCCTACCGACAGCTCGTCTTCCGGTGCGTGGACGCCACTCAAGCAGTTTCGCAGCGTACGTAATCGCAACACGAATACTTGCGCACGCACAGCGAAGTATGGTGCCAGTATCATACTTAACAGGCCTTATAAGTTTTAAAATGTTTTGATTTGAAATTATGACAAAAGTATTGATAGTACCATTAAAGTGATTAAAGGATACGATAATTTTATTAAAGTTTTAGATAGTAACATGGCAGTTTTATGATTTTATTGTGTGTATTAAAATTTAAGAGGAAAAACACAGTTTTTAGCTTGAAAATGGTCGATTTAGCGTGATGTTTGAAACGATATTTCTTATAGAAATATCCAAGAATACATTTAAAATTTATGACATTAAGTCCTTTCTAGATAGTGACACTGAGAAAATGTCAAGATACGTGTCAATTCAATCAGAAAATCGTCTAAATAGATAAGGGTTTATTAACTGATAAGGACCCTTAAAGTAATTTACCTGTAGCGAATATTCAGCGCATCTCTAAGACTTTACTTAAACATATCGGCCGTTTGTGAGACAGTTAAGAAAATGACGGTGGTGGGTGATGAAACATTGTGAACTTACGACTAAAATATCACCAGACGGCCCCAAACTAAGCTGTGTGGCATGGTGTGCGAGTGAACTGCTGTGACTACGATGAGACACCCAACCGACGACGAGGCACCTCAACCGATGACGAGACACCTCAACCGATGACTAATCATTTAACAGACGACGAGACATCCAACCGATGACGAGGCACCTCAATGGATGACGAGGCACCTCAACCGATGACGAGGCACCTCAACCGATGACGAGGCACCTCAGCCAATGACGAGGCACCTCAACCGATGACGAGGCACCTCAACCGATGACGAGGCACCTCAGCCAATGACGAGGCACCTCAACCGATGATGAGACACCTCAACGGATGACGAGACACGTCAACCGATGACGAGACAACTCAACCGATGACGAGGCAACTCAGCCAATGACGAGGCACCTCAACCGATGACTATTATTTAACAGAAGACGAGGCACCTCAGCCGATGTCGAGACGAGACAGAGACCGCCGCCGCACGTTCGTCACTCGCGGTAGGTGCAGGTGAGCAGGAAGAAGTGCTCGCCCTCCGCCATCGTCATCTTGCTGAGGTACTTGGTGAAGCCCGCGGCGCCCGCGTCGCAGTACACCAGGCTGAGCGCGTTACTTACGGGGGGCACCTGGAGTGAGAAAATTAACGTTTTATAGCATTACTAGTGACCCGCCCCGGCTTCGCACGGGTGCACTATTTAATGAATGTTATTATACATATAAACCTTCCTCTTCAATCACTCTATCTATTAAAAATAAACCGCATCAAAATCCGTTGCGTAGTTTTAAAGATTTAAGCATACATAGGGATATAGGGATAGAGAAAGCGACTTTGTTTTATACTATGTAATGATAAACCCTAATATCCAGAAATCGCGTGAGGCTCCGAAGGGGGAGGGGGGCTTACGAAAACCGACTGATAACGTTGGGGGAGGGGAGGACAAGGTGCCCTCACGTGTATTTTTGTTACTGTAACTACAAAACCGTGAAATAATAATTGGTCATGCATGTACCATGAAATATATTATAAAGCTTTATTTCGCACGTCAAAACCAGCGAGTCTATTTTTGCATAAGGCATATATAAAAATAAACTCAAAATCAAATAATAACATCATTTACTTTAAAATAAAAATCGTGCAAAAATTAAAAAAAAAGTACGTCAGGTTTCCTGGAGGAAGAGGGGGGGGGGGGAGTCGCCTAGAACCTTACCAAAGATCACCAAGGGGGAGGCGGGTTAAAAAGTGGCCCAAAAAACTTAGCGTGATTTCTGGATAAGCCTTTATTCATAATCATTTTTTTAAATTTTTTGCAAACCTCAAAAAGAGCACGTATTTATTTATTTATTTTATATACATAGAAAACCAGCAGCGTAACACATGTAAAAACCACAATAGAATAACATATCGCTGAATGTCAAAAAAATTACACGCAATTTTCAGCTGTCATATTTAAGTGAAACAGGTGTCATTTACACTGTCACTTTGTCTTATATATGTGTAGCAGCTAAAGGGTGAAAAGGATATTCCACCTTTAAATCACCTTTTAGGACCTTTTTGTGAATGTTGATGTTACAATTAACATTCTTAATGGCGTAAATTTAAAAAGTAAGTGATTACATATTTAGGGTTGGTTGCACCAACATACAATCACAGGCCGGTCATCGTCAAATATGGCGCCGGCAGCTGTCATCCGATAGAAACTTGTCAAACTTTCCATACAATGAGATTTTAAGTAATATTATATGCTATAATGTGGTGCACATCAAACAGTCTTGTCTGCATTTATTCCATCAATTAAAAGTGATGACATTACCCTCATTGTATATTTACGAAATAGGTTTATTTGTAAAGAACAACATAGGATTATTTAGGAATAAGGCGGCAAACACAAATTATCAGTCTAGGAACGGTACTGATCTATGCTATCCTTTACTCTCTAAGACTGTTTTCTTCGGAAAAAAACATACTATGTATGACGATAAAAATATTTAACAATTTACCTGTAGAAATAAAGAACTCTGACATGCCCGAATTTAAATACAAATAGGGATGTTGACTCAAATATTATTAGTGTCTAAATTATTATCCAAAAGAAAGAAGACAAAAAACTATGGCAAATGGTGAAAATTCTATTAAAATTTCTCAAAGAATAAGGAAATTACCACCGTTACAACGTTTTTAATTAGAGAGAGAAAGCGCTACAAATCATTGACGTCACTGCCCTAAAGCGCATAGTAAATGACGATCGTTCAATACAGAGGTGCGTTTTGCGAAAAAGGGACAGAACATGCCCCCACTTAAAACTTTGAAAATTTATAATTATGTAATTATTTATTATTTTGAGTTACTTTTTTCGCCATTTGTTTGAGAATATGATCCTTTTTCGAAAAAAATTCAAGTTATTAATTTTATTATTTGGTGTCAACATCCCTATTACATAAGTTTTGCTTATGTAAGTGTTATTATAGAATTAATGATTATTTGAAACCAATAAAAGATAAATAATTTTGAATAATGACTAATATTGTAGTAGCTTATGTGTAATGTTTTGATAATGAATGATATGTATAATATTTAATTAGTAATGTAATAATAATGCCTAATGTATTAATTAATAACTCATGGCTTGAAGGTAAATATTTGCATGCTTCTTTAAGTAAAATATAAGTTCTTAAAATGACAATTCCAACTGTACTCACTACATTTTGCAAATAAATTATCTTATCTTATCTTATCTTATTTGACGACCGGTTTAGCCTAGTGGGTAGTGCATCTGCCTGTGAAGCTAACGGTCCTGGGTTTGAATCCCGGTTAGGGCAAATATTTGTGTGATGAGCATGAATATTTGTTTCTGAGTCTTGGATGTTTTCTATGTATTTAAGTATTTATATCTATTAAATATATCGTCGTCTAGTATCCATAATACAAGCCTTCTTGAGCTTACTGTGGGGCTAGTTCGATTTGTGTAAGATTGTCCTCTAATATTTATTTTTTTTTATTTTATTTATCTTATCTTATCTTAACGAACACCGCTTACGATTGCAGACGGCTTGGTGCAACCCAGCCTTAGTGTGTGTAAATAAACCGAGTGACGAACCGTGACTAGGGCGGCGTCGGGCTCGGCGCCGGGCGCGGGGTGCTCCTCGGGCGCCACGTACACGGTGGCGCCGCCGCACACGGGCCGCGGCGGCAGCCCCAGGTACAGCGCGGCCTCCAGGCGCGGCTGCGCGTACTGCGCGCGCGGCGGCAGCAGCTGTACGACCATTATCAAAAATCAAAATCAAAATCAAACATTTATTCTG
Source organism: Epiblema foenella (assembly GCA_963556455.1). Classification (NCBI taxonomy): domain Eukaryota; kingdom Metazoa; phylum Arthropoda; class Insecta; order Lepidoptera; family Tortricidae; genus Epiblema; species Epiblema foenella. The sequence continues at coordinate 1,316,937 of OY747110.1, forward strand.
CGGAACCATTATCAAAAATCAAAATCAAATATTCTGCAAATAGGCCACAAGGGCACTTTTACATGTCAAAATATTAATTTACAATTTAAGCAAGTCTGACTATAATAAGTAATACATTTTTCATCTCAAAATATTAATTTACAGTTCAAGAAGGAATAATAATTTCGAGTTTACAATTATAACAAAATTAATGTCATACAGTGAAGATAAACTTGCAAAGTTATCTATTACAAATATTACAACATCAGTAAAGTTAGAGATGTATAAGGTCTCAAGATTAAACAAGGAGTATAATGGAATTAATATAATATCCCAGAGATGTACATGGTCTCTGAGCGTCAAAATTAAAATTAATTTAATATTGTTAGAGATGTATATGGTCTCTAAGTCACTGATAATAAAAACGAATCCACAACAGGATGATGTCTCTCGTCAATCCCCTATAAAAAGACACTATATATATGAGTAATAGTCTGTTGTTTGTAGCACGGGACCGATATGATCTCGGCAGCAATCACAAGGTTGGTGACATAATAATAATTTATGTCACACCTGGCCATAAAGTGGCAATTACCGCACGCTCCGCGCGTGGAAAATCCCACTTCCTGGCCAGGAGGTGACAAAATTTTGTACTTACCTCGGGCGGTAATTAAGAAAGCCTCAGATCGCATAATTATCGCCCTTGCCTTCGGCTCGGGCTCGAATACCTGCGATCTGAGACATTCTTTGTTTTACCGCCCTTGGTAAGTAATGTACTAACCTCCTAAGACCCCGCGTCCTATATAAAGGACAAAATATGGTCAACGGAAAATAAGTTAAATTTTGAAGTGATAGAGTTGCATTTGTTTTGGTTTGATTGATTTGACATAAAATAAATTCAAATTTGTAATCGGAACTGTTAGGTTCAAATTCGATTGTATTTTTATTTGTATGGTGGGTCTCAGGAGGCTAAAAATTTATTTGCAGAAAAAGAGTTAATTTTACATGTGATAGAGTAAGTATACAGTTGTTCCATCTTTTTCAGCTGTTACAAACGGCGTGCAAATATTATTTCTACCATAAAATACATGACAGGCCACACTCACGGTGAAGTCGCCGGGCGCCCACTTGGCGAGCTCGAGCCGCTCGTGGCGCGCGAGCGCCAGGTCGGTGCAGTCGTGCAGCAGGCGGAACCACGCGGCGCCCGACACGAGCCGCAGCAGGCGGCGCGCGGGGTGCTCCGCCGGCAGCGCGGCCGCCGCCGCCGCGCCCAGGCGCAGGTAGCGCCGCTCGTTGCCCGGCCCCGCGCGCTCCCACGGCAGCTCTGCGGACCACGGAACGGAACTCACTCACTCACTTCTACACCTCGGCGAGTGTTTTTGTTTATGAAAAATTTCCCAAAAACTGACTAGATTAAAATTCTATATAATTATAGAACCTGAGGGGCTACCGCGAACCGAAAACGAACGAAGTTCGAATATATCCCTCTCTGTCGCACTTGCTTATTCGTGCGGCAGAGAGGGAGATATTCGAACTTCGTTCGTTTTCAGTTCGCGGTAGCCCCTCTGCTTACAAAATTTCACGAAATTCAGTAGAGAAACGTAACCTGTAGAGAAAAAACCGAAGCCCGCCCGCAGAAACATACAAAATCATCACTACATAGTATAAAACAAAGTCGCTTTCTCTGTCCCTATATCCCTATGTATGCTTAAATCTTTAAAACTACGCAACGGATTTTGATGCGGTTTTTTTTAATAGATACGCGTGATTGAAGAGGAAGGTTTATACGTATAATAACATCCATTAAATAGTGCACCCGTGCGAAGCCGGGGCGGGTCGCTAGTTGAAAAACAAATGTTTTTTAAGCCGCCGTCTCCCGGCGAAAAAAATACACAATAGCATTCTTTTGTTATGATCCCTGGGACCGCTGGGATTCCAGGGACCGGCAGACGACGGGTAAAGCTTGCAAAAACTGACTCGACAAAAAACTTATTACCCTATCTGTTCACAAAATTTCACTAGAATCGATTTAGAAATACGACCTGCAGAGGAGCACAGATCATTGGCAATTTATTTTTTACTGATCTGTAGACTTTTCTCTCTCTAACCAGCAACATTAAACCGGTTGTAGCTTCGTTATCTTTTGAAACGTTTGAATAGGAGTTTTAACTACTTGGTATATTTTTTGCCTTGTCTCTTTTGGAATAGTCGAATTTTGAGTCAACGGCATTCTGATTCTTTGATGCCAATGATTTCTTTGTATTGACAACAGGTCTCTCTGTTTTGACATTGGAGCTATCCATCGTCTATTCTTTGTGAACCTGTACTAACTGAAATGTAAGTTAGTCCTCTTCAACGTCGTGACTTTTTAACTTTGTAAGGTTGTAATTTTGAGACGTAAAAACTTTTGAGTAAATTTTGAGTGAGTCACTCAAAGTTAAGTTGTTTATAACCTAACCTGCAGAATTTATCTACGTAGGGGAAGGGAATAGTTAGTAGAAGTTCACACGAACGAAGTCGCGGGCAAAAGCTAGTAAAACTAAATAAAATTACAATTACAACATACATTTTACGTGAACACTATACACATGTTGATTAGTAAATACATTCAAGCATCTCTCGCTCAATCACTCTCTTACAGTCACTCGTCAGTCGTCCAACTCCAATCGTGTGACGTACCTTCGCTGCGCAGCGCGTCCAGCAGCTCGCTGTAGAAGGCGGGCTGCAGCAGGTCGCGCAGACACACCTCGCTGCGGCGCTCCATCTGCGCCTGCACCGCGGCGCGCGACCGCGGCGTCATGTACGTCGCCTCCACCATCGCTTGCATCACTACCTGCCCCAAACATGCCACACATTACAGGGGTAAAGGTCGGTTGCACCAACATACGATCACAGGCCGGTCATCGTCAAATACAGTACAATCCGCTTATAACGACTCCGCATATAACATTTAACCGTTTTTAACGACTTCGAAAATTATTAATTAACCAACTAATGTCCTACTAATCCAAAAATGAGACCCTCAACATGCTTCGTCAAATTAACTTAACATAAAGGACCGCCCCGGATCGTAGATGGCTCGAAAGTTTCCATAACCCCGGCGGCGTTGCCACGCTGAATGGCCAAAGAGATCTGTTGAGCCAAGAACGATCCGGACCGAGGATCGCAACCCCTCTCCCTCAGCCGTCGACCCAAATCCCTGACAAAGTCCCTGGCCTCCGCGCCCCACGGCCCCGCCGTCTCCACCGCCACTGGCACGAAGTCGTACATTGGTTCCAAGGCAGAGTACTTCACATGTTTCGCCCGGGCCGCCGACTCTGCCGCCGACCCCGCGGATCTTATGGTGTGACTCTAATGGGACGGGGCAAATGTGCTCACACACGTAGCGTCCCATAAGAGATACCGACCCTTCTGCCAGGGAACCAATGTCAGGCCATCTAGCCTTTTTCCATCAGTGCGGCACAACCCCGGAGGCTCCAGGACACACGGCACATTGGCTGAAACTAAAGCCTGGTGCCTCGGAAACCGAAACTTCGAAATCACCACACGTTAGATTTCATACCGAACATTTTCAAAGTAAATCAGTCCGTTTTGTGCGACGTTCTGTTAGTGCGACGTAATATCACCGGTCCCTTGACTGTCGCTTTATCCGGATTCCACTGTACTTATTTATTTATTTATTAATTGACACAAGAAATTTACACAGCATTACAGTTTGCACCGAGGCGCTAGGAAATTGAGTTTGGTTTAATAAACAACAATACATTATTACAATTATTATATGCGTCACTTTCAACTATCCATTTCCTCACAGTACTTCAAACATTCTCGACATACTTCTATCCATCTGCTAGTAAACAAATCACAATCAGGTGCTGATGATAGAAGCGCAGTAAGCATGCCGGATGCTCGAAGAGCGGGAGTTTCTATGAGAGACGATGCGCGCCTGCGGAACAGCTAGAAATATGGCGCCAGCAGCTGTCATCCCATAGAAACTTGTGAAACTTTCCATACAATCAGATTTTAATGAACACCGCTTACGATTACAAACGGTTTGGTGCAACCCAGCCTTAATCTCACACAGCACCGGGGTAAAGACACCAATATAAATCAATAAGTGTGATTTTTCTCCAAAAAGGATCATATTTTTAATAAAATGGCGAAAACAGTAACTCAAAAGAATAATTATATTTTTTTGAAATTTTAAGAGGGGACATACTCTATCCCTTTTCCGCAAAAAGCACCTTTGTATTCAAACGATTGTCATTTACAATGGCGCTCGTGCTCAATGACGTCACTGATCTGTCGCGCTTTCTCTCTCTGACCAGCAACAGCAAAACGGCCTTGCTTCGTTATTTTTTGAGATATTTGAATAGGATTTTCACCATTTGCCATATTTTTTTTGCCTTGTTTCTTTTGGAGTAGTCTGTCAGTAGTCAAATGTTGAGTCAACATCCCTATACACCCAAATGCGGCTGCCACCGCCGGACAGTGACACCATCGCTAAATTAGATTACAAACCTATTGGTATTAGTTACTGCAACCTGTTGTTCGCTTGATGTTTTCATGATAATTTAATAAACTCCAAATAAATGATCGTAACTGTCCCAAAGTAAATGATCGTAAAGACCGTTCCGACGACTCAGCATATGACGCAGTGATGCTTTTGTTCCTGGCTTCATGTGCCATGGAAGACCTCAGGAAAGCTACACCCCGGGGCAGGGTCGGCCCACTCCGTGATTGCGCCGCGCCGGTACAAGCACATGTGGCCGGCACCCATCGGATGTGATTAGAAAGTGATTTAGCGAGTAGAATTGCTTGCGACAGAAAGAGACGGCCACGTTTAGGCACGTTTGGCATATCTAAACGGGGGTTTTGTTAACAGTGGATCTTCTGTATGTAGTGCTATTACTTATTCTGTGCCGGGGGTTAGAGGTGGCAAAATATTGGCACAATTCGGGATGCGCCGAATATTCGGCTATTATTCGGTATTCTGCATATTCGACATATTTTTGAATGGTCGGTATTCGGCCGAATTATTCGGTTCAGCTGCCGAATATTTACCGAACAATTTTGAGAGGATTTTATTACAAGTTACAACAGTAATTATATAGTTACAGCTTCGTGCAATTAATACTTGACCCATTATTAACAGTGATTTATTTAACTTATTTTTTATCAATATTTCGCTTTGATAATGAACAAAATTTTTACCATTCAATTAGTCTGTTTTACAACAAAAGATGAAGGAATTACGTTGGCCCGAATAATTCAGCCGAATATTCGGTTCGGCAACAGCTGGACCTAATATTCGGCCGAATGTTCGTTTTTTTTTATGCAACGCCGGTGACAAACAAGCTTACGGTCCACCTGATGGTAAGCGGCCACCGCAGCCTATAGATGCCCGCAGCTCCAAAGGAGTCACGTACGCGTTGCCGACCCTTTATAAAATTTGAGGATGCACTGTGTTAACAACAGAAGGGACAAATTTAGGTCCGTCGCTCTCAACACAGTGCATCCTCGGGAGCTCTGGCAACCTTGCTCACCTCCAGAAACACACTACATCGTATTCGATCAAACCCATATTAGGCGCATCTCTAGCCTACTACCCTACTTTAACAACCGCACAACTACCCTACTTTAACAACCGCCCGCCCTTAGATATAAGGGCGTATTAATACTTCCGTACCGTAGATTCGCGATAACCCCGTCATACCGTTCCGCGCCGTAGTTTATTCTAAACTAGGGTTTCGTTATATCAATAAAGGGGCGTAAGACCCATCTTTATTATAGATTTAAACCTGTGTTTGACTCTCGATCCCCGATATCACCTCTGAGCTAGTCTGGAAACCCTCACGAGGCCCTAAACGGTCGAGGGATATGGGTGTGCGCTAAACCCGCACATCACAAATTTTAGTTTGTTTTTTCGTAGCATTCTCGGGGGTTTATTTCAAGCAGTGAACGTCCTTCGGCTGATGACGATTTGATTCGTTTAGACGAGAAAGAAGGAGTTACCGGTTCGCTGTGGGGCCGGTGCTGGGGCGGCGGCGCGGGCTCGGGCGCCGGCGGCGGCTCGGCCGCGGCGCCGTGGAACCAGCCGTTGATGGAGAGCCGCGGGAGCTCCAGCGACAGCACCTCGCCCACCTGCACAACACAACACAACACAACACACCAATATAATAACGATAAATAATATTAGTATAAATATACGTTTAAGAGGCCTTATAAGTTATAAATAAATATTTATATATTAGAGGACAATCTTACACAAATCGAACTAGCCCCACAGTAAGCTCAAGAAGGCTTGTGTTATGGGTACTAGACGACGATATATTTAATACATATAAATACTTAAATACATAGAAAACATCCAAGACTCAGAGACAAATATTCATACTCATCACACAAATATTTGCCCTGACCGGGATTCTAACCCAGGACCGTCAGCTTCACAGGCAGGTGCACTACCCATTAGGCTAAACCGGTCGTCAATTATTAAACGTTTAAAAGGCCTTATAAGTTATAAAATGTTTTGATTTCAAGTTATGACAAAAGTATTGATGATACCAATAAAATGATTAAAGGACATGATGACTTTATAAAAGTTTTAGATAGTGACATAGCGATTTTTTGATTTTATTGTGCTTAGCAGAATTTAAGCGGAAAAAAGCCGTTTTTAGTTTGAAAATTGTCATTTTGTGTTACTATCTAGAACAGGATTATTGCGGCCTAATGTCGTAAAATTTAATTGTATTTATTGGATTTTTTATTAAGAAATATCGTTTCAAACATCACTCCAAATCGAACATTTTCAAGCTAAATACTTGTTTTTTCTGCTTAAATTTTACAATACATAATAAAATCAAATAATGGCTATGTCACTATCTAAAACTTTAATAAAATCATCGTAGCTTTTATTAATAATATTGAGGTCATGGGTTCAAATCCCACCTGTGGTGACAAATGTTTAAATTCGATTGAAAATTATAATAATAAATAATAATAAAATAAATAAATAAAGCATTTATTCACGAAAACAGTATTCTTTTACAACTTGTTATAACTTCCGCCAAACTGTATAACAGTTTGTTGGCAGAAATAAGCTCCCTTTCTCTACATTACTGTTTTAAGTTAGCTATTTAGTTAAGTACATCAACTGCTGTAATAGTGCAAGTTACAAATTTAAGTTTTTTATAAGTATTATAACATAAACTATTCTAATAATATTCGCTAATTAAGTTGTTGTATTTTCAAATTGTTTTAACATAAGCTTTTTAAATTCAGATTTAAAGATATTTTTGCTGGCGCTTTTCCTAATACTTAACGGTATATTGTTATAAATTTTAGGAACGAGATAAGGTCTAGTTCTCTTACCATAATAATTGACTACTCTAGGTACAATTAACGCTTCATTGGCCAACTTTCTCCGCAAAAGCGTGTTAGTATAATTAGCGTTGTTACCTGGTGGAAGGTCTCTGGCCCGACCTGGAAGAACGCGAACATGTTATTCGCGGGCGTGACTGACCGCGTCACCTCCGTAGGCCTCCCTTCCGCGTCGCGCGCGAGCAACTCCAGCGCTCCACCCATGTGGGCGCTCCATCCCGTCTCCGAGTCCAAGTCCTGGGGAAAAACAGATACATATGGGTCATTCTACTTTTTCATGATCAGTTTTGTATTACAAAAAAAATCTATGATATGTATTGATTTAGTGTACAAAAACAGGATTTCGAAATAGTACCTGAACCTAATAAAAGGAATTTATAGCTAAAACTACTTAAATATTAACATATTGCTGTAAAAGGTGGGTAACACAGTGGTAAATACCATTTTTTCATACAAATGGTGAGACATCCAAGGACCACTGAGTTACTCGATTTATGGATATTAGATGTGGTTCGTTAATTACCAAAACTATCGGAAGTGATACTGCAATTAAACCTCTTTCTAAATAACAATACAAAAATATGAAGTATTCCAAAATCTGCATTTAAATAAAAAGTGTCTGAAAATTATGTACATGAAAAAGTAGAATGGCCCGTATATCTCCCTTACTCAGGGCACCTCTCACGATATTCCTCGGATAGGCTACAAAGAGGATTATAATATTTATAATGGCAAGCACCAGAGAGGTAGGGCACAGCAAAATGTCATCTTGCTCGAATTTGGAGCAGCCCAACTGGGGAAGTAGCTTGCAGAAGACCACAGCCATAATAACATTATCTACTATACAAGTATGTAGTGTTGTGTTCCTGGAGGTGAGCAAGGTTGCCAGAGCTCCCGAGGATGCACTGTGTTGAGAGCGAGGGACCTAAATGTGTTCCTTCTGTTGTCAACACAGTGCATCCTCAATTTTTATAAAGGGCCGGCAACGCGTACGTGATTCCGTTGGAGTTGCGGGCGTCTATAGGCTGCGGTGGCCGCTTACCATCAGGTGGACCGTACGCTTCATACTTGTAGATAATGTTATTATGTCTGTGGTCTTCGGCAAGGCGGAGGTACTTCCCCAGTTGGGCTGCTCCAAATTCGAGCAAGATACACACATTTTGCTGTGCCCAGGTAGGGCTCTTAAAATTATGTATTATTATAATATTAGTAGGGATAGCCTAAGAAATTTTTTTTTGGCTGTTTGGGTCATTGTCAGTTGCAAAAACAATAGTGGTCCCTTCGGTGGTCAATTTTTAACGGTTTATGTGCATGTAAGCTATATTTTTAGTACATGGATTTATACCAACGGAGACACTGGTTATGCGGGTTACTAGACCAATCCAAGATTAAGCTTTGTAGCGCCTAACTTTTGATATGTCCACCGAAAAGACGCGAACCTAAACCTGACAATGACCCGTTTGTGAATCTAGACCTATAATAGTACATCTATGTACCAACCTTGTGTTCCTCTCCGTTCTGTTGAGCTGGTGGTGACCAGGGCGCCAGGTACAGGATGAAGGCGACGCGGCGCGAGCCGAGCAGGTCGTCGTGCACCAGCAGGTGGTCGCCGGGGCCGTAGAGCGAGCAGGACGCCGATACTGACGTCAGCTCCAGCCCGGTCACTGACGACACCTGCGAAATGGGACACACTGAACTATGACTGAAATTGGTAGAAAAGCCTGGCAAAAAAAAAATAGATTGATGACAAACTGAAATGACTGACTATTGAGTTTCTTTCAGCGTTTCTTCTCGGCAGTGGTCTCATGAGAAACGCTAGTAGTTTTTGACTTGTAAAAGTGCCTTTGCGGCCTACTTGCAGAATAAAGTTCATTTATTTCATTTATTTAGAATGATTGATCAGTAGGGAAATATGTCACACTTATTTATTCTTTTTTTTATCTATATGTATTTAAAAAAGTAAAAAATTACGCGATTTTATAGGTGAAAGTTTGATATGTTCAACGTATTTTCGAAGTTTATTGGTAATAGTAAACATTTCTTTGTACTGTTGTTCAATACTGGGTGATTCTCATCGTGAAAGTTAATTGATGTCCTTACCAGTCTGAACGTTAAGTGAAAGTTAAGGAAATCAGAATGCCTGGATCCCTCACTGTAAAAATAGTTAAAGTCGGAAATAATCACTCACGAGTAGTTAACAATCCGGGCCCGGTAAGGACAAATTAAGAAAATGTTAAATTTTGGAATGAGAATTACTCTACTGTATTAAGCCAAAGTCCAGCTCTCTGAATATGTCATGCTCGCCTAAAGGTCTTTGCTTACGGTAGCGTCGTTGATCGGGTCGCAACCTTCCCTAACATGGTCAAGGGAGGCGATGGCTGAGATACGCGTCATACTCGTGAACGGGTGCTGTTTGTGGGGTCCGGTCTGTTCATGTTTGCAAGGACTAGTAACTTCGTACTAGTGTTCAGTGGAATTGACATGATGAGAGACTTCGCTCTGTTCTCATTTGATTTTATTTTTAGACTGACGCTCAGAGACCTTATACATCTCTGAGGATATTTATTTAATAGATTTTATTATTTTCATGTTGACGTGTTATAGATATAGCTCAACATATTTTATTATGATTAGTGTACCTACTTTATTACATTTTATCTTGACGCTTAGAGACCTTATACATCTCTAACAAATCTCGATTGTTATTAGTTTCTTAGTCTTATTTTTGACATGTAACACTACATTTAATTAATGATACTTTGATTATTGTATTATTTTTATTTGATCTACCTAGATAGATTTTGACTTGTAAAAGTGCCCTTGAGGCCTATTTGCAGAATAAATGTTTTGATTTTGATTTTGATTCTGACCTTGATTTCAACCTTGCTTCCTTACCCAACTCATAACTTCAGTCTTCAACAGCTCATGTATGCCTCTAATGCTCCGCTGCCACGTGAGACTGGCCAGGTCCGCTGTCTGGTGGAACTCGTACAGGTCCATCTTCTTCCGGGACCAGTCCAGCGTGTTCATGTCGTCCACTATGTTGTTGATGATCTCCGGGTTGGCCAGCAGCCCATGCAGGAGCCCCAGGCGGAACGGCTCGCAGGTCAGGGTGAGTTCGGGGGTGGAAAGATCCTTGTGTTCGTTCCAGTGGCTTCTTAATTTGTCTATTAGTTCTTGTGACTGAAATAAAATTTATTTTAATGATTTCTTTAAAATTTAACTATACTAAAAAAATACAACCTAGTCTAACCTCCTTATTCATAAAACTTAACAAACCTCTGCTAACTAAAATGTCTGTTGTCACTGTCTCACAAGCACATGTGTCAAAGTGACAGATAAGGACAAACGAACTTTAGCAGCTAGTTAACTAACATAGGTTTGATAGACGTTTATGAATAATGGGGTAAGACTCCCATAGACAAATTTTTAATAAGTAAACTGACATTTTCGGAAAACAGAAAACAAACGAAGTTCGAACATCTCCCTCCCTGTCGCACTTGCTAATTCGTGCGACAGAGAGGGAGGTATTCGAACTTCGTTTGTTTTTGGTTCGCGGTAGCCCCTCAGATTAAAGTACAGTACTTTTTATGAATTACTAGCGACCCGCTCCGGCTTTGCACGGGTGCACTATTTAATGGATGTTATTATACATATAAACCTTCCTCTTCAATCACTCTATCTATTAAAAAAACCGCATCAAAATCCGTTGCGTAGTTTTAAAGATTTAAGCATAGATAGGGATATAGGGACCGAGAAAGCGACTTTGTTTTATACTATGTAGTGAAGGTTACCCTCATATCACTACTTACATGTATTTTTATGTCTAAACCAAGAAATATTCACACAGAAATCTTTTAAATTACTTGCTCTAATTAAAAAATAATACTCTTTCAGCTATAATTTTGACATAAATCATAGACAAACAAAATATGTTACAGAGAATTAAATTAAAAAGTCAGTTTGTCATCAAAATATCCCTAGCTTAACCCATCATCTACCGGTCCCTGGGATCCGAGGGATACATTCTCATTACAAAAGAATGCTAATTGTTATTTTTTTCGCTGGGAGACGACGGCTTAAGAAAGGTCTATTTTAGATCATATGTATATATTCCTAACAAAATACGCGAATCTAATATTTGATACCTTAAACTTAGGGTTAAAAACGGGGTCATCCATCCTATTAGCTCTAGGGTTGAGCTGCGCACACACCAGCCTGGCGGGCGGGGGCTCGCTCTCAATCAGAATCGAGTCATCCTCGCATGCCGACTCCGAGTCGGAACTGTAGTCTGATGATGAGGAGGATGAAGAGGAGTAGTCTTGTTCGGCTGAAATGAGATTGTCTATCATCAGTTTTATGACTGTAAATTGTTATATGACCGCTTTGAGTTGGTGAACTGGAAGGACAATTTCTAATTTTTCAACAATTAGGAAATGATTCAGGTTCAGGTGGTTGGAAACCCTATTTAATTAACAAAAATAATAGGCTTTCAATAGTCAGTCTATACATTTCCAGTTTGATGTATTAAAAACTTACTGCGTATCGCAATGATAAACAAGGCTGCACCTTAAATTGCACACGATACAACTCTAGCAAAAAACAATATTTAAATATCGAACGCCAATGGGAATACTAAAGCAAACACTCGAACGAGCGATTCAAATTTCCCGCGCACATTAGCAATACAAGATGCGGGCTTTGTTACTCACCGCCGCGGATGCGCTTCACCTCGTCCGCCGAGGCCTGGTACGAGCTCACAGCACACACATCAGAGTCATCACTGTCCGTGTCCGAGATCTCAATCACTGCAGTCGACAACGGCCGCTTGGCGGGCGGCCGAGGTCCGTCCACGGAACTGCCATCGTTACAGCCCTCCTCGCTAGCCCCGTTTGGCACTACCGCAGAACTCGACGACGGCTCCTCGGTTTCCTTGCTCGGGGAACTCATTTTGGACTACTAACACTACATAATACGAGAAAAACAAATGGAAACCGCAATGACGCGACGCCTAACCTAAAACTTTTGTTTGACGGATTGAGAGGTGTTGCCAGCGCTAGTCAATAGCAATAGTAACTTGCTTTCGTATTGAAATAAAAAAAATAATAATGATTTAAGACCACATAAGACACATTTCTTATTTATTAAACTTTATACTTCACAAACTTTTATAAATCCTCATTAGTACAATACATTATTGCCGTGTTCCGAACCACTCTCACGGCATAACAGAGCGCGCACGGTCGGACCGAATCACACTCACAGCGTAAGGATTTCGAAATCCTAACTTCGTATCGTGCCGTCCCTTTCACTCATATAGTGTCAACACAAACGTCAAGTTGACGTTTGATAGTCAAATATCAGTGGCGCTACCGCGACAGCAAAAGAAGTTTTCCTTCTCTGTCGCACTTGCAAGTTTACATATAAGTAAGACAGAGAGGGAAAACTTCGTTTGTGGTTTGCGTAGCCCCACAATAAACACGCGATGACCGGTCCGAATCAAAACGAGCCTAGATAAGAGTGTGTATGACTCTCACGAGTGACGCGACCATGAGCGCGCTATCTTATTCCGATTCGGACCAGTCGACAGAACTGTAAGCGCTGTGCCGTTGTTGGCGTGATTCGGAACATCGGGATTATATTAGTGGTGCAAATTACGTTATTTTTCAGCCCAATACTGCAATGTTGTAAATGCTGACAATTGACAAATTAACGTAACTTTCTTTTATAAGAATTTGGCTGTCAAAAAGATAACCTCAAAAACTTTGTAAACAAAGCGGGGTTCGCAATGTCCAGTGAAAAGAATACTCCTGATTCTAAGGCTGCAGCCCCACAATGTCAGTTCTTCGTGCAGCGCAAGAAGCGGCTATGCCGTATGACCGTGAAGCCGGGTCGGCAGTACTGCGGCGAGCACGAACCGCAGCCGAAAACTGAAGGTGGAGAGGTTCGTCACGTCATCAAGTCTTAGAACTTGAAACTGGCCCATTTTAAATACCAATATACGTATCTTTAAAAAACCTTTACCTTTTGCTGTCTTAAAGTACTTAGCTTGTAGCGCTGTTTGTGCTTAGCTTGCGTTGAGTAAAGTTAATTAACAAATAGAATCTAACTTTGCCATATGGCAAAGCATATTAAGTGCCAAGTACCGGAATAGAATGTGTTCCCGTAACCAACCCTGCCTTAGTTCTTTAACTTTTTTTTAAATAATATTATTTTTCAGATTGACAAAAGAATATTTTTTTTAAATTATATTATTTTTCAGATTGAAAAAAGAATACCCTGTCCAAATGATCCTAAACAGTAAGTTGTAGTCTATTCCTGCATGTTGAGTATTCATATTATTAAGCTGTTGTCTACCCATGCCGGAGATCTCCAGACACATAACAAAAGAATGCTATTATTTATTTTTTCGTCGGTTCAGGACTCCTCTTTCGCTTTATTGGGTCCGGCCTATAAAGCCACAGTCAGGTTCAAAAAAAGATGCGAGCATTGGCAGGCTATCTACATATACATACATACATGCTATGATCCTGTAGTGATCATCATAGCACATATAATTTGCAATATAATCAGGGATCGGATATTCGAATAGATATTTACCTAAACTTTGGTGGCGTGAATGGTATGGAGACGGACTCGACTTTATATTCGTTTTAAAATTCCCGGGATTTCTTAACTATGTATCAAGGCAGTCTAAACTCATATTTGAACATTTTAATACGCTTATTTATTATGTATTTAATGTAATTTACTATGGGGAAATATTAAATTCAATTTACTTGAGATTATCAACTATTCTTTGTTGCTAGTTACCATGGTTATGTCTCCTGAGTCACTCTTTAAAACCGTGATTTTATAGGGTTTAAATCTACCAAACATGAGTTTAAGCGATGAGCATTAATCCATTTGGACATGGGTCATCTCTTGAGCATGCTTGAAGTCCATATTATAAACATTTTTCTAAGAAACTCGGCTACTGTTGTCTCCTCGCTGACGGGACAGAATAACAACAAGAAAAAGTTGATTGACCCTTATTCAACTAGCAAAGTATCATTACATTATCATATAATAGTTTATTATTAATTGTTACATATTGTGTGATGAGTGTTAATGCTTATTACACAAAATTTGACATTTTACACTCAGCACCTGCTACGCCAGCAAGCTGCTGAAGCACCTCGCCATCTGCAACGCTCGACGCACGGAGCAGCCTCCCTACATAGTTGAGAACATCAATGCTCCAGAGGCTGTGGAGATCTGTCCCCGACTCCCACTTAGTTCGTACCCGAAGGATGTGCTCGCCAATGTGATTGACAAAATCAATTACTTGTATGCAAGTAAGTCAACTATGGGTCACAATAATTTACTATTTTCTCAACTGTGATGCCACTTGATGGTGGTTTTCGAATGTTTTACCATACTCATAGGCATATAGTCCCTATTCGTGCCTGTACCGCCGCACACCGGGTAGAGTCAGTCCGACCCAGGTCGGGCCTAGCTGAGTTTCTTGCTGGACTCTTCTCAGCTAGGCTAGGTTTAGTGAACCAGCGACAAAACTCGACCCAGTAGCTCGATTCCACTCACACCTCCGATTCGGTTGAACCCGCTCAACCAATCTCACTGGAGCGCAAACTCTTAGAGTATTCCAATGTTCCAAACCACACGCGTGGTCGTGCCGGAGGTTTTCTCCTGGATTTTCCCCAGGCTACTCTCCAACCGCGCACTCCTATCGCTTTATTGGGCCCGGCCTATAAAGCCACAGTCAGTTAAAAAAAAAAAGATTTTTTAAAGCATATATAGTACTAGCCAGTCTTTCTTATGAAACCTATACGTAATTAGTTCGACCGTCGCAATTGGAATACCGATAATTTTTGTATTTTCCACTTTTGCTATAGTTAGTGTTTAGTATATTTTTGCTTTGGCTATAGCCAGTGGTAGCTTATAGGAAATGCTGCTACTTACATGTATACGTGCCTATATAATCTTCAATGAATCTCGCGTGGAGTCGACGGCTTGTAAAATTAAATCAATAATTTTCTTCCACTAGTCTTTGCTCCAGATTATCTTTGAATGAATATCTATGATTGTAAATCCGCTCTGTTACAGAGCATGTGGAAGGCCAGATCACCACGGAGCCGCCGGCGCCGATCCACCGCGCCGTGCTGGGCGAGTTCGGCGCGGCGGGGCGCGCGGAGAGCTCGCGCCGGCACCTGCGCCAGGTGTCGGCGCTGCTGCGCGCCGCCGAGCGCGCGCCGCTGCCCGCGCCCGCCACCTGCTACGTGGAGCCCGGCGCCGGCAAGGGTGAGTCGGCGACGGGCGACGGCGAGCCATCCGCATCCGTAAAAATCAATGCGGATCTTGAACAAGTCTAGTGCTACGTATTTTCGACATTGCGAGAGCCTATTGGACTGGTAAAATCCAAGCGGTTAGTTCAAACCCACATATTGGCAATACAAGGCGGGCTTATTTCTCCCTCTTAACGCAGGCCATGCACACTATAGCATACGCTTCAGGCACATTCAACACATACACACGCAAACACGCACACGCACACGCACACACACATACACACACACACGAACACAATCACACCCTCGCTCACGCGCACAGATGTCTACAATTTTTTTTTATTAACTATTTATTTTCTCGGTTTTGTGGGACCCACTTGGTGGCGATTTTAGCCCACATGTCTTCCGGCATGCGGCAGACGTGCCCAGCCCAGTCCCATTTAAGTTTGGCGGCGGTGTGAGCTACGTCAGCTATCTGGGTTTTGGAACGCAGTATTGTATTTTTAATGCGATCTGTTAATTTCACGCTCAAAATACTGCGTTCCATGGCTCTCTGGCAAACCTTGAGGGCAGATTTCTGAACCTTTGTCAATGACCAAGTCTGTGCTCCATAGGTAAGGATTGGAAGAATGCACCCAGTTAATCCTTGATAATGGCGCTTAACTGGACCCAGTTAATCCTTGATAATGGCGCTTGCAACAGTGCCGAAATATCGGGAACTCAAAATTACAAATATTTACCATGTGTAATTATCCCGTTTCAAATCGTAATTCTAATGTAAATGACCATGTAAGCTTGAAATCTTATATATTTTGTTGTTTGCAGGTCAGCTGTCGTACTACGCCGCGCACGCGTGGTGCGCGGGCACGCGCAGCTGCGTGCTGGCCGTAGATCGCGCGCCGCTCCGGCACAAGCGAGACAACAAGCTTCGCACAACCCCGCCCACACACCACACAGACGAACAATCTGATCAAGAACTGGATGCGAGAGCGAATAGAACTGACGCCGACAAAGTCAATTTGGGCATTAATAGCCAACGTAATTTAAGTAATAACGCCAATATAGAAAAGCTTTACGATGATAATAGTAAAAATTATAGCAGACTTAATGATATTTCCATTAGTATTGACGAAAGTCAAATCTCTAATAAGCCTAATGAAAATGACAGAATAAATGCCAGTGATATAGATTCCGAAACACATAACTCTGATGTACCTACTAACCCAAAAGGCAACATAGATACTGATAAGTTAGTTTCAGATGAAATAACGAAAGAGTATAATGTAAATAGCATGATTAGTGATAGTGGAGACAGTGGACCAAGCCTTAAAGTGGAGAGTGTTGCTGTTAGCTGTGGGACTGGCGCAGAGCGAAGTTTCGGTGAAAGTGGGGATGAGGCAGTGAGGCTTGAAGAGAGTGGGGTTCAAATTACCAATGATGGTGGGACTGGCGCAGAGCGAAGTTTCGGTGAAAGTGGGGATGAGGCAGTGAGGCTTGAAGGGGAGAGTGGGGTTCAAATTACCAATGGCGGTGGGAGTGGCGCAGAGCGAAGTGTCAGTGAAAGTGGGGATGAGGCAGTGATTCTTCAAGGGGAGAGTGGGATTCAAATGATCAATGGCGGTGGGAGTGGCGCAGAGCCAAGTGTCAGTGAAAGTGGGGATGGAGTGGCGGTGAGGCTGCGAGCGGATCTTGCGCACCTGGCGCTGGAAGCCGTGCCGGTGGTGGCGCAGTGCGCTGCTGTCGTGGGGCTTGCGAAGCATCTTTGCGGCGTCGCCACTGGTATGTATTTCCTGAACTAAGCGGGTATTTGACACATGTTAAAAAGAACATAGTGGGTAGTGGTATTTTTCTAATATGTCCGAAAAGCCATAAAACGCTTAATCGTTACCAGTTGAAAATGAAAGGAAGTATGAAAGAATATAATCCACACAAATAGCTACCTTCCGTTCTAGATGATAAGGTTCAAATTGATTTCAGTGCTCAAAAACTTTACATGTGACCTGAAAATTAAGGCCAGCAATAACTATTTTCGTCATTGTTGTAATTTTGTTTTTTTATACAGTCGTTTAATATAATTTATATCCTATTTTTTAAGTAAGAAAAGTTTGAGAACCATCGATAGCTGGGAGGCCGACGGTCGTGTCACCCACACTACTAACCGATGTATCCGTTTGCCATACCTGGCGAAGTATATTTTTGAACCATGAGCGCGCCCGCCACCGGGAGCCCACTTCAACGCTGGCGCTCCAGCAGACCACCTATGAGACTCGCACCGAACGCACGTCGCCTTGCTCCGCGATTAGCTTACGCGCGATCTCGTCTTAACATTATATAGCTGCTTGTTATCCGCCTAAAATCTAGTTCTTTCGGTACACGCATTCTGATGTAATATCAAGTTCAGATTCATTATAAATACTTATATGGAAGTCTACGCTTATCATTCATCGCATCGTAGTTAAATAGCTATAAACATATAGCATGTCGGTTGTGTTGCAGACTACGCGTTGCGCTGCATAGCGGCCCCGGGAGTCGCGAGCAAGACCCGCGGCCTCGTGCTGGCCACGTGCTGCCACCACCGCGCCGAGCGCGCGCCCTACGTCGCCAACCGGCAGCTGCAGGTGAGCCCCTACACGGCATCGGCACACAACCAGTTCACGGTCAACTGCACACGTGGACAAACTACCCATCTCAACCCGCGAAGATGTTTGATCCGGCCCACGAGTTTGGAAGCCACGTTAAGCCATTGATCCCGGCTGCTGTCTATGATAGCAATCGTTAAGCCAAGTTAGAGGCCTCCGGGCGTCTTGAGAATTTCTAACAGTCAAGTTGCCCACTCACTTGACAAGCCCAATTCCGATAAGGTCTGGTTTCCCCTCGGTTTGGAAGGTCAAATGGCAGTCGCTTCCGTAAAAACTAGTGTCTACGCACCCCGGGCATCCTTCAGGATGCAACTGTACCGGGATAACGCCAGGATGACGATGATTATTCTTATTTGTGTATTCTTATTTATTTCTTATGATTATTCTTATTTGTGTATTCTTATTTGTTATTTCTTATTTGTTTGTTTCTTTCATCAAAGTGAAACAAGATACCAATTATTATGAAAATGGAAAAGTTCGATTATCTCGAAAACCAAGGGACTTTTACTTTGTTACGGAGTAATTTTACACGTCTGCTATTTATAGTTTTGAGACTCTTAGCGCCATCTGTGATCAGCTATTTGCAGTCAGGTACAGAGCCATCTGGAGAGTACGGACGGCGACGCTAGCGCATGTTCCGATCATTCGTCTCTTGATTTTGTTTTCGATATCCAAATAAATAGTTTTCACTAGAAGTCCTTAAATAATAAACAAAGATATTAAAAAAGGCATAGATTATTATAAACTTCTCAAACTAATTAATTGTCTCGAAATTTTGTTTGTTTACAAAATTGTTGGAGTCCGACATACAAGAACGCATCGTTGCTCATGTCACAGACAGCAGCGAAAGGAATAGACATCAATCAGTGCGTTGCCATCATGTGAAGAGAGAGCACGTACTCGCTGGTATTCGCTACGGCCTCCGGCCATATTTTGTTAACTTAGCTTGCAACTATGTAACAGTTTTAATCTAATAACATCTCGCAAAGAATTTGGGCGATGACACTATGGAATAGGAGGTAAGTGCGCGCGCATTATGGATGCATAAGCGGCGTTTATATTTGTTGGTTTAGTAAAACATTTCAGTGCGTGACACGTTTTATTTTGTTACAGATGATTTAAAATTTGTACAAGAACTTAACCAAGGAATACACCTTAAGCTTAGTCTCGTATCTAGCCAGGTGAGTTTCATGTTTATCCCGTGATTGGTTCACTCTGTGCATTTAGAGATCGCGACGGGTTGCTTTCTTTTCAGGAGTGTTGTGTCGTGTTATGAATATACGTTAACATTTAACGGTGTTTACAGCGATTGGATGCTGGCCGCTGGGTTTCCCCCTGCCCCAGTTATCCATAGGCCGTCGATCGGACGCCGTGAGCGTCGAGGTGCAGCTTGGCGCATGCGCCGGCACCGAGCGTGGAACCCGTCACGAGCTGGTGGCCCCTGCGGTCATCAGGGGAGAAGCGTGTCGTGGTCTGCGCGTGCGTGAGCTCCGCCGCGAACGCCACGTTTGACAGGTGACATCGTTCCGCAATCAAAATTCTAACCTCAACGTAATTTAACGCATTCTGTGTTGCCGGATATACTTTGTAAAAGAGGTCTATAGTTTGTAACACACCTCAAGTTCTCACACAGCAGCTTAGTCTTTATTTTAAGCTTGAAAACTATAATATTCTACTTTAGAGAGTCGATCTCAAAACCTTGGTCAGGTTGAGTCCGCTCGGGACAGCCATTTGCCATGACATATAGATATAAGAATAACGTAGTGTAAGCAGGCATGGCCGTGTAACATTGTTTTAATGTGCTCTTACATATTCTAATATACATACCAGGTGGTTTTCAATTCAAGTTTTTGTTTCAATTATCTAACCGTTATATATTCAACCCAAGACTCTTGGCATTTGGAGTATAAATATAAATGCCTGGCGCCCTCTATCTTCTCTATTCCAATCGAGTCACTATTAGCGTAGATCCACGACCGCTGCCCAAACCTACCCACGTTCATCCCTGAAAATACTCTCAGCTGACTAGACCGAGGCATACCAACAAGTGTGGAAGGACGTTGTACCTAACCAAGTAACCATCACACTCAAGTAAGTGGGGCTGTCGCACAGAAAACTTAAATACCACAGCTTACACGTTACATTTCTGGCGCCCAACGTGTGGCTTTTGGGAGAATATTTTGGGTTTGTGGATGTACGCTCTTACTTCATTGAATAATAAATAATAATCTGTTAAACAAACTTGAATTTTAAACGTTATTTGCTGTGTGCGAGGCTTGTGGTTGTAATTAAAACAAGACTACTATCTTACTTAGCATCATAGATTGATAAGTATCCTCCATTGTGTCAACATATTTTAGATTTATTGTTGTGTATTTGCGAGATGTGATTAAATATTTTTCACTCAAATGAGTAAAACTTTACTGCTTCTAATGTTCCAAGTGAACACAATCTGTGGATGGTTTTAGTAAATAAGCTAACCCACTATATAATTATTGAACTGTCAATTTCATACATAAGTTACTCTTGATATTACTTAAGAATAATTTTCTACTTCTATGTAAAATCACAAGTGTGATTAAATAACCTATCTTCTCCTAAATGAAAAAGATAAGTGTAATTAACACTAGGAACTATTTCCACTTATCTGTTTTATTTGTTTAACTGAGTGTTATACACTTATATACTTGTCAAACATGGCATTACAAATTGAAGTCGAAAATCTGACCAAGGACGAACTACTGTTTGAATTGCAAACAAGAGGCATAGATGTAGATCCTAGCAACACAGTAGATGAACTTAGACAACAATTTAAGTCTGCTAAAGGCACTTCCCTTGACAGTGCAAAAGCGAACACTTTCATCTCAGGCTTGTCCGTTGCCGACGAATTTCAGGTCTGCGAAGCGAAGCTGGATGCAGTGCTGCGGACTGACCACTCATCATTGTCCTGTCGGAGAAGGTGTCTATCGAAGTTGTCTCATGTCATACTCAGGTTAGAGAAATTGATTTTGACTAGTTCTGAACAGAGATTGAGAAAGATAGCGCTGGTGGCGAAGGCGTTTAACGCTACTGAAAATTTAAGATGTAATCCAAAGCCCGGCACATCTTCTCAAAGCTCTGCGACGAATACTGCTGACTCTGTTGCTTCTTTAGTCTGTCAAAAACATACATCTCAGGTACTTAAGTGGGGTCTTGTGTACGACGGTAGGGCTCCTGTCCATGACTTCGTCTTTAGATTACAAGAGCTCAAATACGCTTCGGAGGTTTCAGATGTAGAATTGTTGAGAAACGCGGTTTATCTTTTTTCTGGAGAAGCTCTAACGTGGTTTCGCATAAATAAGTCTCATTTTAGTACTTTTGAAGATCTTATCGAGTCGCTTAAAAATGAATTTCAACCGGTGGAATACGAACGGTGTCTATTAAACCAGATTAGGGCTAGGTTGCAAGACAAGAATGAATCGATTAGATCATATGTTAATATCATGGAAGGTTTGTTTTTACGCCTGTCAGTGCCTATCACTGATGCAGAGCAGCTCGACATCATCATGACTAACATGAATCCGTATTTCATCTCGCGTCTGGCCTTGACGGAGGTACAAACCGTGAGGGAACTTAAGAGTATTTGTGCGCGCTTAGAGGTGTCAAAGTTTAAATGCGAAAACCGTGGATTTTTAAACACCGGTAGAGAGTCTGTGGTACCTAACTTTTGTAGTGGGATCTCAAACCCAATTCCCTTATCATCTGATGCTAGGCCTCGCAACGTTGGCCAGGGACAAACTAGACCCACTGTGAACTGTGCAAAGTGTGGTGGAAACCACCATCACTCTCGTTGTGACGCATATCCCACGACCATATGTTTTAGGTGCAAGAGACCCGGTATCCTCACTAGAAACTGCCCTTGTACAAAAAACTAGGTCACAGGTCAGAGACATTTTACACTAATGTTAACAATAATGCTTCTGAGACTACTCGAGTCTCTGACCAATCTACTCAGACAGAGGCATGTGCGTCTGACACTCTTCAGAAGAGTTCATACCGTCCTTTATTTAAAGAAAACTTGGGAGATCCTAGACCCTTCTTATCAGTAGGTATTTTAGGTTTGGAGTGTAACGCGTTAGCTGACAGTGGAGCAGCCGTGTCAATTATTAGTGAATCTGCTCATTTGCTATTGCAGAGAGAAGGCTTGCAATTTCCTTTGCAGACATGTGCGAAAGACTTAGCTGTAGGTAACGGTGCACGCCTAACGGTCTTGGGAAAAATAGAAGTACCCATTTCTTACAAAAATGATTTACACTATGTCACATTCTTTGTGTGCAAAGATGTGAACACTCCTCTCATATTGGGCGTGGATTTTCTGGTCAAGTTTCATCTTTGTTCTGACATTTTGAAAAATAAAAATTTTTCTCCCTCTGATATAAACTTGCTGAAAGACTCTGATGTACACTTACACGATCTGGAGGACCTGAGTGATGTTCAAAAGGCTCAGTTAAATAGGGTTATATCCGAATTTAAGAATATCGCGGCTACTAAAGAAAGTTTAGGCTGTACCCCATTGGAGGAACACGTCATTGATACGGGCGATCATCCACCGGTAAAGCAAAAGTATTATCCAATTCCATTTCATCATCGAGAATACGTTCGAAAAGAAATCAATGACATGTTGCGAATGGGTATTATAGAGAAAAGTAATTCGGCTTGGAACAGTCCAATTTTATTAGTACCTAAAGCCAATGGTGAACTTAGGATGTGCTTAGACAGTCGAAAACTGAACAGCTTAACTAAAGTGGATACCTATCCCATGCCTAGGGTTCAAGAAATATTGGATTCCCTTAATAATGCCAAGTATATGAGTTCTTTAGATTTAAAGTCAGCTTTTTTTCAAATTATGCTATCTAAGGAGTCGAGAGAGAAAACCTGTTTCTCTTTGCCGGGGCTGGGTAGCTTTCAGTTCCGCAGACTTCCATTTGGCCTAGTAAATTCTAGTGCTCGAATGATGAGACTCATGGACAAGGTCTTTGGACCAGAGTTTGCTCATAATATTTTCTACTATGTCGATGACATAATATTAATTTCTGAAACGTTTGAGGAACACATGACCTTGTTGAGGAGAGCTTGTGAGAAATTGAGACAAGCGGGACTCACTATTAACTTGGATAAATCTGTTTTCTGCCGCTCATCTTTGAAATTCCTAGGATATGTCGTAGATCGCAGAGGTCTACGTACAGATGGTGATAAAGTGAAAGCTATAGTAGATTTTCCTACGCCCGCCTCTCAAAAGGAACTCAGACGTTTTCTTGGAATGGTATCTTGGTACCGCCGTTTCATAAAGAGTTATTCCTCAGTTTGTGCTCCTTTGAATAAACTCACTAGAAAACTTCCAAAAGGAACCCCTTTTCAATTTACGAAGGAGGCCCATGAAGCGTTTAAAATAGTTAAAGAATTGTTAGTGACAGCACCAATCCTATCTATCCCTAAGTTCGATAGACCTTTCATCATCTCGACTGATGCTTCTGATGTAGGTTTAGGATGTGCCTTATCGCAGCTAGATGACGAAGGACATGAACATGCCGTTGCTTATGCTAGCAGGACACTAACTCGTTCGGAAAGGAACCACTCTGTCTCTGAAAAAGAACTGAATGCTCTCGTATTTGCCTTAGAGAAGTTTAGAGGATACATAGAAGGCTCTCCGTTCCGAACGAAAGTTTACACGGACCACAGTAGTTTGCAGTGGCTGGTCAGTTTAAAGTCACCAACCGGACGTTTGGCTAGGTGGGCTCTCAGACTATCTCAATTTAATTTCGACATTCAGTATAAGAAGGGATCAGAAAATAAGCTGGCAGACGCACTCTCTAGGGCTCCAGTGTCATCTGAAGCGATCGAATTTCTTTGTCCGGTGAATATTCTTAATGACACTTGGTATACCAACACTTATAACCGTGTCGAGAAATCTCCACAAAAATATCCTGATTACAAAATCTTAGGTGATAGCTTGTATAAGCGTATTCGAAATAAAAATCCGCTGTCTAGGGATACGGAGTGGAAACGAGTCGTTCCAAGTGACTTAAGGCAGGATATTCTTAAGCAGTGTCACGATCGACCGGATGCTGCACACTTAGGTATTTTCAAAACTTTAAAGCGGGTGGCGCAAACTTATTTCTGGCCCAAAATGCTGAGCGATATTAAGAAATACATAAAGAATTGTCAAATTTGTTTAGCTTACAAAAGCACTAACGAGGCACCTGCAGGTTTGATGGAGAACCCTAAAAAGGTTCAACGACCCTGGCAGGTGGTGTGTACAGATATCCTGGGGCCTCTTCCTAGGAGTTATAAGGGCTTCAAATTCATTTTGGTGGTCTGTGATTGTTTTACTAAATATACTTGCATATTTCCTATGAGAAATTCCTTAGCTAAAACTGTTGTGAATTTAATTGAAAATAACGTCATATTAAAGTACGGTGTTCCTCAGTGCATTATTATGGACAATGGTCCACAGTATGTGTCTAACCACATGCAGTCACTGAAGGAAAAATATAAGATACCTAAATTCTTTTACAATTGTAGATTCACACCGCAAAATAATCCCGCCGAGCGCACGCTCAAGGTGATATCTTCGGCTATTGCTTCTTACGTAGGTACAGATCATCGCACTTGGGATCAGCAAGTCAGTGCGATCGAATTTGCTATTAACACAGCTGTTCACGAGGTCACTGGTTTTAGTCCATATTTTCTAAATAGTGGACGAGAGGCCATTCTGTCTGGAGAATGGTATCCTTCGGGACCTCCGAGCGGTAAAGATTTGCAGTTCACGGACAGGGACCTATACTCCTCTATGTTACCACATTTGAAACCCATTTTTGAAAAGGTCAATGACCGCCTGCAGAAGTCATATCAGCGTAGCCGCGTGTATTATAATCGGGGTAGGAGAAACGTGGAGTATGACGTAGGACAAGTAGTCTGGAAAAGAGAATTTCCACTCTCAGACGCTAGTAAATTCTTCGCGCAAAAACTAGCACCCAAGTTCAAGAAGTGTGTAGTACTTAAAAAAATATCTCCTGTAACGTATGAACTCCGCGATTTTAATACCCGGAAGTCGCTAGGTATTTGGCATGTCAAAGACATCCTAAAATCTCAGTCAGGCTCAAACGATTAGCACCTAAAACTAACTAGGTCAAATTCATTTAATCGTGACTATGTTTGTTCTGATGTAGGTACGTATAGTGCATAAAACGCGCTCATAATGATCTGAGTCATAATGAGGGAAATAAAATATCCCAGCCTTGTAGGTAGACTCGTGATTTATCCATGACAAGAGTGCAAGATAAATAACTTTCTGTTTATATAATTGAAACCTTTAATTGGAGCGTTTATTTTTATTGACCACCGATTGATAACTAAACCATGTAGGTAATGTAGGTAATAAAGAAACCATAATATGCACATTACGTTATGTATTGTGTTATACCTATAATGGAATTCTGCCAATCTCTTGAGAAATCGTCATTCGTTGAGTAGGATATAGGGACGTAGTTTCTCCTAGGTTGTTGCTGTAGGGCAATGACTACACACTCACGGAAAATACCGGAATGTACAGTCGACCTAAATAGTAGGATACGCTTTTGGCTGGCCAACATTTGCGTTAGGTAGATATAGCATATAATAGTTAAATAAGTGAATGCTTAGCTTGACTAAGTTTAATCATTAGAATAGGTAGGTACATACCGTAAGATAGATAGGTCGATACCTATACGATTATAGGTACATGAAAAAATAGTTAGGTCTTAGCTAGATTCGTAGTGAAGATTGTAGCATAGTAGTGGGGACGCCTGCGCATATAGGTAAACATTAAGATAGGATAACCGGTTCTAGAGTTAAGCTTAATGGAATGGCACCTATTGGCTTACAAGGTGTATACTTATAAGGTGGTAATCACATGTAGGTCAAGGGTCATTGACCTCTGTATGAGGATGTTTGTTAAGAGTTCATAGGCTAGTTCAATGGCATCGGGCTCTCTCGGATGGATGATATCTGTTGAAGTCTTGTTTTCCCCGCCTGGTCGAGGTAGTTGCTTCCTTTTGTTATCTTATCTTATCTTATCTTTTTTTTTTTTTTTTTTAAAAAAAATTCTACTGTAGCGGTAATGTTACGGAGTAATTTTACACGTCTGCTATTTATAGTTTTGAGACTCTTAGCGCCATCTGTGATCAGCTATTTGCAGTCAGGTACAGAGCCATCTGGAGAGTACGGACGGCGACGCTAGCGCATGTTCCGATCATTCGTCTCTTGATTTTGTTTTCGATATCCAAATAAATAGTTTTCACTAGAAGTCCTTAAATAATAAACAAAGATATTAAAAAAGGCATAGATTATTATAAACTTCTCAAACTAATTAATTGTCTCGAAATTTTGTTTGTTTACAAAATTGTTGGAGTCCGACATACAAGAACGCATCGTTGCTCATGTCACAGACAGCAGCGAAAGGAATAGACATCAATCAGTGCGTTGCCATCATGTGAAGAGAGAGCACGTACTCGCTGGTATTCGCTACGGCCTCCGGCCATATTTTGTTAACTTAGCTTGCAACTATGTAACAGTTTTAATCTAATAACATCTCGCAAAGAATTTGGGCGATGACACTATGGAATAGGAGGTAAGTGCGCGCGCATTATGGATGCATAAGCGGCGTTTATATTTGTTGGTTTAGTAAAACATTTCAGTGCGTGACACGTTTTATTTTGTTACAGATGATTTAAAATTTGTACAAGAACTTAACCAAGGAATACACCTTAAGCTTAGTCTCGTATCTAGCCAGGTGAGTTTCATGTTTATCCCGTGATTGGTTCACTCTGTGCATTTAGAGATCGCGACGGGTTGCTTTCTTTTCAGGAGTGTTGTGTCGTGTTATGAATATACGTTAACATTTAACGGTGTTTACAGCGATTGGATGCTGGCCGCTGGGTTTCCCCCTGCCCCAGTTATCCATAGGCCGTCGATCGGACGCCGTGAGCGTCGAGGTGCAGCTTGGCGCATGCGCCGGCACCGAGCGTGGAACCCGTCACGAGCTGGTGGCCCCTGCGGTCATCAGGGGAGAAGCGTGTCGTGGTCTGCGCGTGCGTGAGCTCCGCCGCGAACGCCACGTTTGACAGGTGACATCGTTCCGCAATCAAAATTCTAACCTCAACGTAATTTAACGCATTCTGTGTTGCCGGATATACTTTGTAAAAGAGGTCTATAGTTTGTAACACACCTCAAGTTCTCACACAGCAGCTTAGTCTTTATTTTAAGCTTGAAAACTATAATATTCTACTTTAGAGAGTCGATCTCAAAACCTTGGTCAGGTTGAGTCCGCTCGGGACAGCCATTTGCCATGACATATAGATATAAGAATAACGTAGTGTAAGCAGGCATGGCCGTGTAACATTGTTTTAATGTGCTCTTACATATTCTAATATACATACCAGGTGGTTTTCAATTCAAGTTTTTGTTTCAATTATCTAACCGTTATATATTCAACCCAAGACTCTTGGCATTTGGAGTATAAATATAAATGCCTGGCGCCCTCTATCTTCTCTATTCCAATCGAGTACACTATTAGCGTAGATCCACGACCGCTGCCCAAACCTACCCACGTTCATCCCTGAAAATACTCTCAGCTGACTAGACCGAGGCATACCAACAAGTGTGGAAGGACGTTGTACCTAACCAAGTAACCATCACACTCAAGTAAGTGGGGCTGTCGCACAGAAAACTTAAATACCACAGCTTACACGTTACAACTTAACCTGAAAGTCCGTTTTCTGGACCAGCCTCGGGTGCTCTATCGGTGGTTAGAAGCTTGTCCATTATTTACTGGACACCCTGTATATATACCCCTTGTACATTATCGTTTATAATAATAATAATAATTCTTTATTTCAGGCTTAGCCCATATAACAACACAAAATTAGACTATTACATTTTAAAATTACATTTCATTTACAAATTACATTTCATCCATTACATTAGCTAAAAAAATTCATTAAAAAATCATAAATAAATTAGAATGTCAAAAAGAAAATAAGAATAAAACAATTAAAAATTTCAATTACATCATTACATTACAAAAAACATGTCAAACAAAAAAATAGAATGCAATTCAATATTATAGGTAATTAATTCATTAGGTTGAAAACATTTTAGGATTATTTATAGGACCACATTACTTATTTACAAAATAACTTTGATTATGTTTCAGGAGCTCGGCATAAACGCAGAAGAATTCAACATAATGCTAGGCATCGTGTCGTGGGCGACCTGCGGCGACGGGCGCAGCCGCGAGCGCCGGCTCGAGAACCAAAAGCAGGAGGATCGAGGAGGTCGGAGGAGGCAGGAGGAGCGGGAGGAGACGGGGCGGAGGGCGAAGGCGCTGCTGGACTGGGGGCGGGTGCTGTGGCTGCGGGAGAGGGGGATGGACGCGAGGCTGTGCTATTATGTGCCGAGGGAGGTGTCGCTCGAGAACGTCGCCATCGTGGCTGTCAGGCGGTGATTATTAGTTTGCGTATATTTGCGATTTACGACAGTCTTACGAAATGATTACTTACTGATTGGTTCAATAGATTTGCTTTTGCTGCATGTTGTTTATACTCAGAGCAAAAATGTAATTAACTCTTGTTGGAAACTGTTTTGGCATATGTACAAACTACATTTTTACCTTATATGTATGTGTAATATAACGCTGTTTGTTTCCCATTACAATAAATAAAAAAAAAACTTAAGCGTGCAACGAGAAATATCGCGTTCTTTGAAACGCTGTTCTGCTCATACGAGGAAAAAACTAGGATTAATTTTCAGATATATGGTTCTTGACTCTATGACTGTTTCTAACAATAGCTGAAACATGATTGCTTTAAATCTCGATAGAAAAAAACAAAGTTGGCTCTTTATTTTTCTTTTTTTACTCAGCCTACAAAAACAACGCATTATTAAACGACAAAACTGAGTTAAAATGGTGCTATTTACCGCGTCTAAACTCTGTCAAGAGGAAATTTAATAAAACTGCACAGTCAGTTATTTATCGCGGTTTCTCTAAAGCCATTCCCGAATAGTGCTGCATCCAATTTTGTCGTGCGCGAGTGATATAAGCATGTGTCTTTCACGGAAGCGTGGCTGACCGAATCAAGGCATCCCCTTAAGCGTAGTTTTGAGAAATGCATACACAACGGTGTACAACATTTAGAAAATGCGCTTGTTAATAAATGTTCTCCACAATTCTTAATCTTAAGAGGCCTTATAAGTTTTAAAATGTTTTGATTTCAAATTGTAACAAAAGTTATTAAAGGCTAAGATAACTTAATCAAAGTTTTAGATAGTAACATAGCCATTTTTTGGTATTATTGTGTGTAGTAGAATTTAAGCAGAAAAAACAAGTTTTTATCTTGAAAATGGTCGATTTGGAGTGATGTTTGAAACGATATTTCTTAATGAAAAATATAAAAAATACATTTAAAGTTTATGACATAAGGTCGCAATAGTCCTGTTCTAGATAGTAACATTAAGAAAATGTCAAGATACGTGTCAATTCAAACAGAAAATGGCGTAAATAGATGAGCGTTTTTGACCCTTAATAAATAATATTGTTATAAAATGGTTAGTTTTAAAATAATCATTTTTATCTACACCCATACAGTAAATCCTCTTTTATGTGCTCAAAAAGTGTAGGTAAGGACCAACTTTACAATATCGCGCCGGTCCGGGGCGGAGATGGCCATAACAGCATCAAAAACGGTATCGTTATGGCCATCACCGACCATTACGATACAGGCTCGTGCTCAAAAAGACTTCAACGAGCTCACGAACTCGAACTCCTGCACTTTCAACGCAATGGTGCCTCAACACATGAAAAAGGATTTAATGTATGGATGTAGATAAAGTAGTGTATACAACTGTACATAATTAGGCCTTAGGCCTCTCATTATGTATGAGTTGCATAAACTACTATAAAGACATAAATGTGCCACCGGACAGCCTCTATAAGATGACGAATATTATATGATAAAATTTTGTTGCAATATTATACCTAGAATAAGGATTTTTTTTCATTGTTTTCGCAACTGTGTATTGTCCTATTATAAATGTTATATTCTCGTTTTTTTAATATTTATTAAATACCGGAAATCTTGCTTTACTGTAAATGTTAAATTCTCGTTATCCATATTAATACGCGAAACTGTCTGTCTGTCTGTCGTTCTGTCTGTTACTTCTTCACGCTTCCGCTGAACCGCTTGAGATGAAATTTTGTATTTAGAGTTTGAGCCCCAGAGGACATAGTTAACTTCTTATCCCGGAAATCATCCCTTAAGGGGGTGTAAATTTGTATCGATGAGCGATAGGTAAAATACGCGAAGTAGGTAAGCCTAAATTCAAATAATAGCAATTAAATTCTAATGCGATGAACGAATTTTACGAGAACAAGGGCGCGGGCAAAAGCTAGTTTATTATGTAATTATATCACATATTAATAAGTCATTTGAAGCAAATAAACTAGTGGCTCTGTGAGCTGCAGACCTCGTGACTGAGTTTTTTATTATTTCCAAAATCAGACATTATAAAAAAGATCAGTCATCAAACCTGCTAAAAAGATTTCACGTGAAGCGGTTGAAAAATGCGACCTATAGAGGACAACAAATCGAAATTCGGACGCAGACTTATTTATTTATTTATTTATTTGGAGAGACAAACAGAGATAGATGTACAAATTGAAGTAACTACAAAATCTTTGTTAGAGGATCCTACTGGGACTTAAATAAAAGCCGACTGTAATTTCTAATAGGCTGGTTTATTCCGCCTTAATACAACTGGGAACCCGGCCAAACAAAAGGTAATTTTAAAAAGAGAGTCGTCCGTTGCCGGTGGGGTTCGTGAAGCCGAGTCTCGCTCGCGGGTGGCCGCGCCGTCCGCGCTGATGACGTCGCGCTGTGTCTGCCGCCTGCGCGTCTCCTCCCGAGCGCATGCCGATGGAAATCTCAACAATTTTTGAATTAAAATAGTTTTTGAAAGTTTCCAAAAACCGTCTCGACAAAAAAATCTATATAACTATCCGAACCTGCTCACGAAATTTCACGAGAATCGGTTAAGAATTGCGACCTGTAGACGAGAACAAATGGAAATCCGGACATACGTAAGCATTTTTGTCGAAGCTGAAGCAGAGACCTTCGTTTCACTCGGTCAAAAAAACACATTTGCAAATATAATTTTGTATATTTATATCAATAATCATTTTCTAGAAACAAAACTATGGTTATCATTATATTACACAATCGTTAATGCTCAACAAAATGCCAAACATTGTCTCTTACAGACTCGGGCAGTTGCGTGGAAGAGATTATCCGCCCGCCTCGCGTCTCTTATGTATATATTGTACATATAGAAGTTACTATGCCAAAATAAAAAAAATAAAAATATACATTACCCTACGTCACTTTAAAAAACCGGCCAAGTGAGAGTCGGACTCGCGCCCGAAGGGTTCCGTACCATATCTACGGAACCCCAAAAACAAGCCGGATTCACATTTACCTGCCGTGACGTGTCAGAACGATATGGGCGTCATACATTTTGCACGATTAGATTCACATTTTTTTTATATACAACGCCGGAGGCAAACAAGCTTACGGTCCACCTGATGGTAAGCGGCCACCGCAGCCTGTAGACGCCCGCAACTCCAAAGTCACGTACGCGTTGCCGACCCTTTATAAAATTTGAGGATGCACTGTGTTGACAGCAGAAGGGCCAAATTTAGGTCCCTCGCCCTCAACACAGTGCATCCTCGGGAGCTCTGGCAACCTTGCTCACCTCTAGGAACACAACATTACATACTTGTATAGTAGATAATGTTATTATGGCTGTGGTCTTCTGCAACGCGGAGGTACTTCCCCAGTTGGGCTGCTCCAAATTCGAGCAAGATGACATTCTGCTGTACCCTACCATTTGATGCCTTATGACGTCAAATAAAACATGAATCCGGCTTAAATAAATAATTATACATACTTACATACATTCGAAAAACAATATCCTAGTTCAGGCAATTCGGTAAACAGAGTTAACCCCTTTCACCGCCACAGACGGCAAATCAAGTCATCGGAATATCGTGCCGTGGACGCCAACCACGTCTACAGCCATCCTGGCCAAAGCAATAGAATGGGTGGCCTTGATCGAAGCCAGTTACGTACAAGTACTACAAAAGCCTCGATCGAAGCCAGTTTCGAAACTCCGGTTTCGTAGACGGCCGAAGGGGCGTCATTGATGCCTCATTTGTGTCCGATGATTGGCGCTCAATAGGTTAAAGCTATTTTTCCACCAAATTATCCAGAAATCAAGCGAAGCTCCAAAGCCGAGGGGGCGTACGAAAACCTCACGACTGATCACGTTGGGGGAGGGGGGGTATAAAGTGACCTCATGTGTATTTATTACTATACTTACAAAACCGTGAAATAATTATTTGCCTATGTAGGAAATTATAAATCTTCATTTCGCACGTCAAAAACAACGAGCCTATTTTTTCATAACGCATATACGAAAATAAGGGTCATACTTAGTTGAAAAAACAATAGTCGTCCCTCCTGTGGTCAACAGTTAACGGCTTATGTGCATGTTAGCTATGTTTTTATTACAGGGATTTATAGACACGGAGACACTGTTACTGCGGATTACTGGACCAATCCAAAATTGAGCTTTGTAGCCCTTAATTTTGGTGTATCCACAGAAAAGACGCGAACCTAAATCCGCGTATGACCCATAAACACAAGATCAAGTAATACAATACATTTTTTTTTTACTAGCCTATTTGAGTGTCCCACTGCTGGGCAAAGGCCTTCCCTCTTTTCCTCCATTCGGCCCTATTGTTAGCTTGTTCCGGCCCAGTTAAGGAAAATGCGTCCAGGTCGTCCCGCCATCTCATTTACTTTATAATTTTAAAGTGCAAAAAATTCAAAAAAATACACCTGAGGCTTCGTTGGGAGGAACCCCCCCTGGACCCCCGGGTCGTCTATAACCTCACCAAAGATCACCACCAAAAGAGAGAGGTGGTGTCTAAGGCTCGGTTTTATAAAGATCCGTTAGACCTTATGTCGGTTTGTTATGTCAAAAAATGTACTGAGTTACTGAAATTTGATCTGACATTTGGTCTAACGGATCTTTATAAAACCGTTTTAGCGATAAGTATAAATCCATTTAGACATAGGTCATATCCTGAGCATGCTTGAATTCCATATTATAAACATTTCTCCAAGAAACATTATTACTGTTGTCTCCTCGCTGACGGGGCAAGAATAACAACAAGAAAAAGTTGACGTAAGGAACTGATACGTCGCGTGATTTCTGGGTAAGACCAATGTTTGTCTAAGCTATGTATCTAAGTGGCATATAGCTTTGTAACTTAACACGGTTGATTTGTTTGAAAACATAGCTTGCGACTCCTTTAGGAGTCATGCTACGGATCGCTTCGGTACCTCCCTACCATCAGGCAGCCCGTACACTTATTTAACACCTAAAAAAAATAACAAATCTCTGGTGGAAAACCCATAAGCTTTAACCCAATGTAGATTTATTCACATAACCTGCTTAGATATTAACATAACTTATATACAACATTAAACATTAAAAACATGTAGGTAAATACAAAAACAACTAAGTAAATATTAAGGCTAACAAGACAAATTAACTAAAGATTTTAATTCAAATAGTGACATAAAACCGGCCAAGTGCGAGTCGGGCTCGCGCACGAAAAAAAAAAGCAAGTAAATCACGTTTGATGTATGGGATCCCCCTTCTTTTTTTTAGTAATTGTTGTTATAGCGGCAACAGAAATTACATCATCTGTGAAAATCAACTGTCTAATCAAGGTTCATGAGATACAGCCTGGTGACAGACGGACGGACAGCGGAGTCTTAGTAATAGGGTCCCGTCAGGCATGTATCCAGACTTTTGGTTCGGGGGGACAAACATTTAAACATCTATATTTTTATTTACCTACTTATTGAAAGAACACGCAAGCGAGAAACAGACGGCTAAAAACGTTTTCGGGGGGGATAAATCCCAACTATCCCCCCCTCTGGATACGTGCCTGGGTCCCGTTTTACCCTTTGGATGCACAGGTAAGTTCTGTTACTATTAATTATTTCGGAGTGTACGAAATAACATTTGACATTTAACAACAGCTTTTCGGAATCGTGAGGAAAACGATCTCAAAATATCGAGGTTTCCCTTTCTGTGAGGAGTTATATTTTATGCAATGTCACGTGTCTAATTAGTGTAAGTATAAAAGGTATGCTTTCCTGAATAAAAGTAAGTCTTTACGCAATACCCGGGTTGTTTACTTGTTTCCCTACGTCACACTCCACATGGCGACCCTGCCAGGACTCGAACCTTCTGATCAGCCGGCAGTAGCTTTTTTAAAACTAGTGCCTACGCGACATCTTGGGATTAGGTGCCTATACCCCGCTCGTCTAGAACACAACCGGGAAACGAGGAGGACGAAGACGCGAGGCGGGTACGTTTACGGAACCATGCGTTAATATGCATTATTGCACTTTTGCAATCCCTATAAACTATGTATTAATACAAAACGCACAGAGAAATAAACGTCCTGTATATAGCTCCCGAACAAACAACTTAGCACTTTATGGATATGGAGATAGAGTTGAGTGTCGTGTGAACTATGGAGACAAATTTTTATAACAAACTAAATGCAAATATCAACACTATGGTAATATACATCTAAAATAGTCTACGGCGTGCCGTCTCGCTCACACAATCGGCAGTCACCAATAATATCTATACAAATAAAATGACGCACAAATATGCCATTTTTAATACCACGCCAACAATGATACGGCCTGCCTGGCGGTCGGCACCGCAGCCTAAGGAAATTGCAATGATTTTCATATAGTAATAAATGGGCATGATTTAACCCTTTGAACGTCGATACCTAAAGACATATTTTTATTTGTTTTGCCACTCTAATATAAATCTTATCACTCTAAGAACATAATCCAAACTCGCGTGAAAATCGACACGACTCCTATCAACAAACGATAGCGTTAAAATAAATATAAAGCTAATACATACACCTGCCTCCACGGGCGTTTGCCGCGCGGCTACTTGACCGATTGCAAGAGTTACATTTAATATCATTCCATAGTTCCAGTTGCAAAAATATTCTTTAGATTAAATGTAACATCATGTATTTGCCTAGGGATGGAAAAAAATAATCGATTATTAAAAAATCGATTAAACATCGATTATTATTAAAAAAACGATTTTTTAATCGATTAATAAAAAATCGTTTATGATTTTCACAGCCGATTAATCGTAACATAATTTGTCAAAAAATATTGTAAGCTACCACCTTGGACATGAGAATACACGGCTACAAATTCCTCGTAAAGACCCTGGCATTATGAGGATATTTCCAGTAATGAAGCTAATATTGAAGCCTTAGGTATCGCGGATTTCGAAATAACCGGATTCGCTCAGATATTATCACGATACTGCAATACACGCCAACATTCTTGTGATACTGATCATGATATGAGTGTATCGCATGTTATAACGACTGTGTGACTGACCTCATAGGAAAAATAAATAAAAAATCGATTATTTCTTAAAAAATCGATTGTTTTTTAATCGATTTTAATTTGGAGCAAAATAATCGATTATTTAACAATCGATTCTGTTTAGGATTATATTATGACGATATCGTGTTTGTAGACCACTAGATGGCGCTGTACCTAATAGAAACTAGATAACGGTTGTTCGATTCGAATTCCTTAAGAAAGAGCCGTATAGTCGTCATCTTCGATTGGTAACAAAGTGAGTGCATAGTAACGGTGTAAACAAAGTGGTCCTTCGAACCGGATATCGTCCTAAACAGATTCTTCAAAACGGAAGTGACATCCTTTGCCTTATCTAGGGGCAATCCGAGCAAAACAAAGAGGCAAGGTCGTACTATCCTTTTCTCGAAGCCATTCAGACCATTTTCAGCATCCTGTAATTTTGTGTTGGTTAATACAGCTTTTCGGATGTCATATAGTTTCCGATACTGGTTAGAATGACTTTAAGGGGAGATTTAACCTAAAGAACATTCGTGCAACTCTCTTAGCAACAGTCATACTTATTGCCGTGTGGAGCGGACTCTAACTAACCACCCACACACGTTTGTGCGTCTCACAACGAATCATTCCCATTTGCTCTATGGATCACTCACTTCAAGGAACCAGATGATTTTATACCACAGTTTTTTTTATCTATATGTAATATCATGGGTTTTAACTCAAAAGCAACCACCACCATTCAATGTGCCGAAATGAAGATGGGTGATTGTCAGGTTTAAAAACAAAAGTTGTCCACCCGGTGATCAATAGTTAACGGTTTATGTACATGTGGGTGGATCAACTATTTGTTGCTTGTTACCATGGTTACGTCTCCTGAGTCACTCTTTATAACTGTGATTTTATAGGGTTCAAATCGACCAAACATGAGTTTTAGCGATGAGCATAAATCAATTAGGACATGGGTAATCTCTTGAGCATGCTTGAAGTTCATATTATAAACATTTTTCTAAGAAACTCGGTTACTGTTGTCTCCTCGTTGACGTGACAGAATAACAACAAGAAAAAGTTGATTTACTCATGTACATGTAAGTTATGTTTTTATTACATGGATTTATAGTGGTACTGTGGGAGTAGTTCGATTTGTGTAAGATTGTCCTCTAATATTTATTATTTATTTATTATTATTATTATAGT
Source organism: Epiblema foenella (assembly GCA_963556455.1). Lineage (NCBI taxonomy): Eukaryota > Metazoa > Arthropoda > Insecta > Lepidoptera > Tortricidae > Epiblema > Epiblema foenella. The sequence continues at coordinate 1,354,002 of OY747110.1, forward strand.
TATGGAAACACCGTTTATGCGGGTTACTAGACCAATCCAAAATTAAGCTTTGTGGCCCTTAACTTTTGATATGTCCACCGAAACGCAAACCTAAATCTGACAATGACCCAGATGCTACGGTGGATGTGCGGCGTAACCCCGCTCGACAAAAACCGCAACGAGTACGTGCGAGATCCCAATCTAACCACAACACATCAGTCACCCTAGAATTGAGCTACTGTAGAACAAACGGGAATTATTCACATCAAGGAATGCAACAGTCAAACAATAATGCCCAGCCACCCTGTGCGGTAACAATGCTTAGCCACACGCTACGCAGATAGATCGAAATATTAGGCGATCTAAACGATATGAGCCACCAACCAAAGACAGCCTTAGCCACATTTTAAGATTTTCTAGGTCCAACTATATTTCGTGACCATTTTATAGTCAATATTTAACTGTTCCGGTAAGCGAAGAGACAATAGTGACACTGTTTCTTGGAGAAAATACGTTCGCGACAATAGCGAAACCCATCGTTCCGGGGCGTCACGAATTTACAGGTCGATAACGGGATTTGTATAGGAAATTGCCGGCGAGTTCTGACATTGCCGGCGCGCCGTTATAGAATTCTTATAATTCCATCTGGATTTTTCATAATTGCTGGCAGTTTATGAGAAAATCCGTAAATAATCATACCTGGGCCGAAACAGGCCTCTCTTAACAAAGACGGTGAATTAAATTGATGTAAATTAGGAATTACGAAGTAAAACAAACGGGGCGAAAGCTTTCTGGTTGGTGTTTCTCTAACACATGATATACAAAACGATATATTACAATATTTACACTTGCTCAGCTCTGCAGCTGCTGATTGCCGGAGGACAAAAAACTCATAATTACGTGATCATTTTACAAATGATAAACAAGTAGATAACAATGAAAAAACCGAACAATCGGACGTTGAAATACATTCGAGAGCAAATAAAGTGGGTTGGGAGGAATGGTTACTTTGTATCGAATTTCCATCCAGTGTACCCATTTTTTTGCTTTAGTGTACTTCCAGTTATATTTAATAGCAGCTTGATCAAGGACTGCTATTATCTTGTGTATAGTGACAGCTATCATTCCTGTACAATTTATGTCACAGACTTACCAGACGCAACGCAAATACCACTACCGAGCGAGACAGTCATATATCCATTTTTGTATAAGAGCGACAGACTAACATATAATTTGTTGTTACTGCCATAGTTTCACTTTTTTGTCGAGCACAACCTGACAGTTGTGCCCAATTACGTCAGACAAGCGATTACCCGCCCATGTTAAGGAGGTAATTTATGGTAAACCGTCAGCGATTTTAAACAAATTCTCAATTTATCTGCAAGACCTTTTCCGTCTATCTTGGTGGCACGCGTATACGATCTCGATAGAAATATTTATACTCCAAGATTTAGTCATGTTTGACGTTTTAAGATCACATATTGTACTGGGATGACAGCTAAGGGTGGGTTGCACCCAATTGTCTGGAACCGTAAGCGGGTGTTCGTTAAAACCAGATTGTATGGAACGATTGGCAAGTTTTTATGACAGCTACCGGCGCCATATTTAACTTTGACCGGTCTGTAATCGTATGTCGGCGCAACCCATCCTATATGTCAAGGTGTCACCGTACCCAAGCTTCGTTAAAAGGACTTAAATAGCTGTCAATTCAAATACACTCTGACGTAAGTATATGGCTCGTACAGTAGTACCCAACTGATATGGCTTACCGATGTACCTGCGCAGATGATTTTTTAAAGCGCGGGAAATGCTATTGACCAATCGGCACGCTCCACTCACCGCGCTTCTTGTTCCTGCACCGCTATTGGTCCGCAGCTGCCGCCATGTTAACGCGCGCCGCGTGGCATGTTAGTCAGCCGCCATACTTCTGATCGAGTGCACGCGCATTATGAACAGTGTATTATGAACCTTATAGTAGTGATCTAAGGTTAATTGTAAGTTTTAAGCATTCTTTCGTTAATCTTCGGAGCGATACTTTCTTTTCTGCGCGAACGAAGATTCACGACGCGCCTTATCAGTTGTGTACTACTGTAATATATGTTATTGTATGTCTAACCCTCGGTTTTACTTGCAGTATAGCTAAGTCCATAAGGCCACATACACACTAACAGTTCTGAGAATTTTGAATGTTACTAAATGAATACGTGGCCTAACTACAGCCCGTGACATTATTAAAGCCCGATCAGAAATATATGAGCATGCGCCATGTTGCGGAATTTAATTGGAAGTAATTTCTTAAACTGACAATAATGTTAATGATAGGTTGTCACTTTTTTTTTATACAACGGCTGTGGCAAACAAGCGTACGGTCCACCTGAAAGTAAGCGGCCACCGCAGCCTATAAACGCCCGCAACTCCAAAGGAGCCACATACGCGTTGCCGACCCTTTGTGAAATTTGAGAGTTCACTGTGTTGACAGCAGAAGGGACAAATTTAGGACACACACATACACAGATGGACATATGGTTAAATTCCTGAAAATTAAATAGGAGATGTCACAGACATACACAGTCGATAAAACAAAAGTCGACTCTTGTAGTGAATAAACGGCTTTTAAACATGCAAGTTGTTTTACTATTATAGAAACGGTGACATCGATTGTGCGGATTATAAGTCCGGCCAAAACGCTTTCCTGGCCTTAACTTTATATATATCCAAAAATGTATGACTAAACCTGTGTATGAAGGCTTTCTAGCCTTTAACTTTAGATATAAGGGCAATTTAGACTGCGGGAAATTAAAATTAATCAAAAATATCTGCCGTCTTTTACAGAATTTACTAACCCGCTTATTCATAAAACTTAACAAACCTCTGCTAACTAAAATGTTCTTTGTCCCATTCTCACAAACGTCAATGTCAAAGTGACAAATAAGGACAAACGAACTTTAGCGGCTAGTTAACTAATATAGGTTTGATAGACGTTTATGAATAAGGGGGTAAGAGTTTGTCTGGCTCCTGGACCACGATGGCGCTCTAGTATATAATGTAAAACAGAAAATGTGATAATCCATATTGAAAGCGACCTTATGGCGGCCGGCACTTACGCCTTTATTGCCGCTGTTCCAATACAATAGTGAATAGGTGCAACGTAAGCGCCTGCCGCCATAAGGTCCCTTCCGACGTGGATTATCACAAATATGTCGGTTTGTTTGCATTTCCCGCAGTGTAGACTGCCCCGCTGCACCTTATCCAAGAGATGCGAGACTAAAGATGTGCATGACATCACGGAGGAGCATCTACTGTAACTCTTCTCTGATACTAGTGGTCTGCCGAGGGCTAGGCCAGGCTAGGCTAGGCTAGGTATCAGTAGCCGTAGCGCTCCTGGATGGACGACACGACGCCGTTGGCGAGGGAGGACAGACGCCCCGCCACGCGGGTCACGCCCGCGCGAACGGATTCCCGCACCTGCACATTAAGAAATCAAAACATTTATTCTGCAAATAGGCCTCAAGGGCACTTTTACAAGTCAAAATCTATCTAGGTACATCAAATAAAAATAATACAATAATCAAAGTATCATTAATTAAATGTAGTGTTACATGTCAAAAATAAGACTAAGAAACTAATAACAATCGAGATTTGTTAGAGATGTATAAGGTCTCTAAGCGTCAAGATAAAAGGTAATAAAGTAAGTACACTAATCATAATAAAATATTTTGAGCTATATCTATAACACGTCAACATGAAAATAATAAAATCTAATAAATAAATATCCTCAGAGATGTATAAGGTCTCTGAGCGTCAGTCTAAAAAATAAAATCAAATGAGAACAGTGAAGTCTCTCGTCATGTCAATTCCACTGAACACTAGTACGTAAAACAATCAAATCTATATTCCGTGGTCTATATTGTACTATTCTTTGTTGCTCGTTACCATGGTTACGTCTCCTGCGTCACTCTTTAAAACTGTGTTTTTATACTTAAAGATTTGTTTAAACGGGTCTAACGCGATACTTATGTATTTACCTTTGTTACCGACGTTTCGAAACGGGTTGCACCGGTCTTGGTCGTGGTTAAACTGTCGTCTCAACAAGTTGTCAACGGAGATATGAGTGGGCGAATATTCGGCGTTTTTACGGCGGTTATTTTACGTCATTGTCGTTTCATTAAATATTGTTAAAGGAGACGATGATCTGAGTAAACTTTTGTTAAAAGCGTAAACCAATGTCGGGTCCGAGTCTTATTTGATCAATGTTGTCGCCGGTTTATCTCAACTTTGGGTAGTCTTAAGGTAATCTTGAGTCGACAATGACTTTAGAAACGAGCGTTTCAAACGCTCGGAGAATCGCCTGGGTACACAACATTTGAATACCCTACAAAAGTCTAACAAATCTTTAAGTATGTTTACAAAGCGCGAGATTTTAGAATGTGTTTTTATAGGGTTTAAATCTACCAAATATGAGTTTCAGCGATAACCATAAATCCATTTGGATATGGGTCATCTTTTAAGCATGCTTGAAATACATATTATAACAATCTATTCTAAATATATTTCATATTTGTGGACAATTTTACACCAATCGATTTAGTCCCAAACTTAGCAAAGCTTGTACTATGGGTACTAGGCGACGATATAGATACTTAAATACATAGTCTCAGGAACAAGGACAGGTCCAAGTGATGATGGAGGGTACCTCGTCCATCTGAAAGACAGGTCCAGGTGTGAGGATGGAGGGTACCTCGTCCAGCTGAAGGACGGGTCCAGGTGTGAGGATGGAGGGCACCTCGCCCAGCTGAAGGACAGGTCCAGGTGTGAGGATGGAGGGTACCTCGTCCAGCTGAAGGACGGGTCCAGGTGTGAGGATGGAGGGCACCTCGCCCAGCTGAAGGACAGGTCCAGGTGTGAGGATGGAGGGTACCTCGTCCAGCTGAAGGACAGGTCCAGGTGTGAGGATGGAGGGTACCTCGTCCAGCTGAAGGACAGGTCCAGGTGAGGATGGAGGGTACCTCGTCCAGCTGAAGGGCAGGTCCAGGTGTGAGGATGGAGGGTACCTCGTCCAGCTGAAGGACAGGTCCAGGTGTGAGGATGGAGGGTACCTCGTCCAGCTGAAGGATAGGTCCAGGTGAGGATGGAGGGTACCTCGTCCAGCTGAAGGACAGGTCCAGGTGAGGATGGAGGGTACCTCGTCCAGCTGAAGGACAGGTCCAGGTGAGGATGGAGGGTACCTCGTCCAGCTGAAGGACAGGTCCAGGTGAGGATGGAGGGTACCTCGTCCAGCTGAAGGACGGGTCCAGGTGTGAGGATGGAGGGCACCTCGCCCAGCTGAAGGACAGGTCCAGGTGTGAGGATGGAGGGTACCTCGTCCAGCTGAAGGACGGGTCCAGGTGTGAGGATGGAGGGCACCTCGCCCAGCTGAAGGACAGGTCCAGGTGAGGATGGAGGGTACCTCGTCCAGCTGAAGGACAGGTCCAGGTGTGAGGATGGAGGGTACCTCGTCCAGCTGAAGGACAGGTCCAGGTGAGGATGGAGGGTACCTCGTCCAGCTGAAGGGCAGGTCCAGGTGTGAGGATGGAGGGTACCTCGTCCAGCTGAAGGACAGGTCCAGGTGAGGATGGAGGGTACCTCGTCCAGCTGAAGGACAGGTCCAGGTGAGGATGGAGGGTACCTCGTCCAGCTGAAGGACAGGTCCAGGTGAGGATGGAGGGTACCTCGTCCAGCTGAAGGACAGGTCCAGGTGAGGATGGAGGGTACCTCGTCCAGCGGAAGGACAGGTTCAGGTGTGAGGATGGAGAGTACCTCGTCCAACTGAAGGACAGGTCCTGGTGTGAGGATGGAGGGTTCCTCGTCCAGCTGAAGGACAGGTCCAGGTGAGGATGGAGGGTACCTCGTCCAACTGAAGGACAGGTCCAGGTGAGGATGGAGGGTACCTCGTCCAGCTGAAGGACAGGTCCAGGTGAGGATGGAGGGTACCTCGTCCAGCTGAAGGACAGGTCCAGGTGAGGATGGAGGGTAACTCGTCCAGCTGAAGGACAGGTCCAGGTGAGGATGGAGGGTACCTCGTCCAGCGGAAGGACAGGTTCAGGTGTGAGGATGGAGAGTACCTCGTCCAACTGAAGGACAGGTCCAGGTGTGAGGATGGAGGATACCTCGCCCAGCTGAAGGACAGGTCCAGGTGAGGATGGAGGGTACCTCGTCCGGCTGAAGGACAGGTCCAGGTGTGAGGATGGAGGGTTCCTCGTCCAGCTGAAGGACAGGTCCAAGTGAGGACGGAGGGTACCTCGTCCAGCTGAAGGACAGGTCCAGGTGAGGATGGAGGGTACCTCGTCCAGCTGAAGGACAGGTCCAAGTGAGGACGGAGGGTACCTCGTCCAGCTGAAGGACAGGTCCAGGTGAGGATGGAGGGTACCTCGTCCAGCTGAAGGACAGGTCCAGGTGTGAGGGTGGAGGGTACCTCGTCCAGCTGAAGGACAGGTCCAAGTGAGGACGGAGGGTACCTCGTCCAGCTGAAGGACAGGTCCAGGTAAGGATGGAGGGTACCTCGTCCAGCTGAAGGACAGGTCCAGGTGAGGATGGAGGGTACCTCGTCCAGCTGAAGGACAGGTCCAGGTGTGGATGGAGGGTACCTCGTCCAGCTGAAGGACAGGTCCAGGTGAGGATGGAGGGTACCTCGTCCAACTGAAGGACAGGTCCAGGTGAGGATGGAGGGTACCTCGTCCAGCTTAAGGACAGGTCCAGGTGAGGATGGAGGGTACCTCGTCCAACTGAAGGACAAGTCCAGGTGTGAGGATGGAGGGTACGTCATCCAGCTGAAGGACAGGTCCAGGTGAGGGTGGAGGGTACCTCGTCCAGCTGAAGGACAGGTCCAGGTGAGGATGGAGGGTACCTCGTCCAGCTGAAGGACAGGTCCAGGTGAGGGTGGAGGGTACCTCGTCCAGCTGAAGGACAGGTCCAGGTGAGGATGGAGGGTACCTCGTCCAGCTGAAGGACAGGTCCAGGTGAGGATGGAGGGTACCTCGTCCAGCTGCGGCGCGGACACGGCGAAGGAGGGCTGCGGCGGGCGCTCGTTGCGGCCGAAGTACTCGGCGGAGCTGATGCTGCTGCTGCCCTGGAAGCGGGACAGGTTCGCGTCGCGCTCGAATCGGTTGTCCTGCACGGAATTAAACAAAAAGATCGACTCTAGTACACCTCAGATTCGGTTGAAACCGCTCAACCAATCTCACTGGAGCGCAAACTCTTAGAGTATTCCAGTGTTCCAAACCACACGCGTGGTCGTGCCGGAGGTTTTCCCCTGGATTTTCCCCAGGCTACTCTCCAACCGCGCTCTCCTATCGCTTTATTGGGCCCGGCCTATAAAGCCACAGTCAGGTTCAAAAAAAAAAGAAAAACGACTCTAGTATTTATATTCGAAGTTGTTTATTGCAACTATAAACATAGGTACATAATAGTTGAAGCTCCGGCTTTCAAAGTAGTGTCTGAACCCTGTGTCTGAAAAGCCAGTTCCTTCCTAGATACAGGCATCATAATAGCTAATCGTATAGTTATCGCGACTACGTAATACAGACCTGTTCGCCAAAGAACTGCGCCGAGCTGATGGCCTTCGCGGAGCCGAACTTCTTGACGGCGGAGTCGTCCTCCGCGGGCTCCGGGCGCCGGCCGCCGCGCGCGCGGCTCGGCGCGGGCGCCGCCGCCGCCGCCGCCGCCGGCTTCTCCTCCGGCGAGAACATCGTGTGCACCTGGCACAACGTCATCAAATTTAAGAGTTAGGGTCGGTTGCACCAACATACGATCACAGGCCGGTCATCGTCAAATATGGCGCCGGCAGCTGTCATCCCATAGAAACTTGTCATACTTTCCATACAATCAGATTTTAACGAACACCGCTTACGAATACAGACGGTTTGGTGCAACCCACCCTTATCCACTTGTCGGTGACGTGTTTTCGATTTCTATCTCTCGTACGCCAGTCCTCTGACTTCCTGACTTGACACGACGCAAACTGTTGTTTTTATTTGGTACAATATAATTGTTGTTGTTCATTTCATATATGGACCTGGTATATATGTAAATCAAAATCTATTATGAATTCTATAATTTCTTTTACAAATCATGCGATAGAGAATATGCATGCGGAATTAATAATAACATCTTAGTGTATGACTATTATTATTGCTTGTTTATTATTATTCTTATTTTTTTAGCTAGTTCTTGTTAATTCTGTGTGTTTGCGTTTTCGTCACTGTGCCGTGAAATCACCAAATGGTCACAACGGAAGACCAGCGCTGGTCCTGCCAGCATAACGCTGAGTTGTGACCATTTCGTGGCAATATGTTATTCTGTTCTGTCATCTTTGTAAATGTCTTGTGTTTGTCGCGAATAAATGTTTCTTTCTTTCTTTATTTCTATTAAACCATCAAATTATGACAAAAAACAGTAAATTAATAAATATGCTCAAAATCTTAAAGAGACACTTGAAAGTTTCGAATAATGATGCAATTTTTTTTATTGACTAGAAGTAAATTAAAAACCACCATTAGGATTCTTATGTTTATAAACAAATCATTATATGATAAGAAGGTATAGTTAGGTACACTAAACGACAAACACGACCAAAATAGTAAATTACTCGTTTTTCCATACAATGGTAGTACGCGCGCATAGTATATGACGTCACACACTATGCTCAATCAGTATGGGAGTTTTGGGGGCGTTTTGAGCGCTCGGATTTTATGCTGTACTTTGAAATCCATTTCTGTCTTTTATGTTGATTCAATATACCGCCGTAAATAATCATACTCATACTCATTTATTTGCAATGGATCATATAAATTACTCATCAGAAACAATGATTGACAATGATAAAAATGTCAAGGTAGCATTGATTTACAAATTATGTCAAACTGTCACAGTAAAATTATATTTAAATTTGGAATTCCAGTATAAAATTAAAATAATAATAACAATAATAATATTTAAAAAAGATAATTTTGGACACAATCAAGTATTGTAACTCACTGTGCGGGAGGGCTCCGGCTCTATATTCTCCCAGGACGCGGACAGCGGCTTGGCGCGCCCGCGCGTGTCGCCGAGCAGCGAGTCCAGGCCCCGGCCGGTGCTGTACGGCTCGTTCCTGAAATTCGTTTATGACGATTAACAGGAAAAGACATAACGTTACAGGAAAAGGCATAAAGTTACAGGAAAAGGCATAAAGTTACAGGAAACGGCATAAAGTTACAGGAAAAGGCATAAAGTAACAGGAAAAGCAATAAAGTTACAGGAAAAGGCATAAAGTTACAGGAACATGCATAAAATTACAGGAACATGCATAAAGTTACAGTAAAAGGCATAAAGTTACAGGAAAAAGCAAAAAAGTTACAGGAAAAGCAATAAAGTTACAGGAAAAGGCAAAAAGTTACAGGAAAAGACAAAGTTACAGGAAAAGGCATAAAGTTACAGGAAAAGGCATAAAGTTACAGGAAAAGGCATAAAGTTACAGGAACACGCATAAAGTTACAGGAATCGGCATAAAGTTACAGGAAAAGGCAAAGAGTTACAGGAAAAGGCATAAAGTTACAGGAAAATGCATAAAGTTATAGGAACAGGCATAAAGTTACAGGAAAAGGCATAAAGCTACAGGAACAGGCATAAACTTACAGGAAAAGGCATAAAGTTACAGGAAAAGTCATAAAGTTACAGGAAAAGGCATAAAGTTACAAGAACAGGCATAAAGTTACAGGAAAAGTCATAAAGTTACAGGAAAAGGCATAAAATTACAGGAAAAGGCATAAAGTTACAGGAAAAGACAAAGTTACAGGAAAAGGCATAAAGTTACAGGAAAAGGCATAAAGTTACAGGAAAAGCAATAAAGTTACAGGAAAAGGCATAAAGTTACAGGAACAGGCATAAAGTTATAGGAAAATGCATAAAGCTACAGGAAAAGGCATACGGTTACAAGTAAAGTCATAAGGTTACAGGCAAAGGCATAAAAGTGCATGGGCATTCGTCCAATTGCGCTTAACACTTTCACTGAAAAGAACCCGCGTAGTTTTTGTCAGACAGCCCCGCTAAAGGTAGGTCAGTACATTGGTTTCTGGGATACATTCAGGATTTAAATCTGGCAGTAAAAGTGTTAATATTATTGTGAACCTATCGTGCGCAGCGAGAATCGGTGTTAGGGAATACTCTATCAAATAAACACTGTTGTAAAACACAAATTGCTACAAAATATATATATGTAACTTGGCTTTAGCCTCGTGGCGCCCACGCGCCTTTTGATAAACCAAAATAAGCATGGCGGCTCCAGCCCAGCACTTTTGTCAACTAACCTTCAATTACTGCCCACGCGCCTTTCAGAAGGCCATATTAATAAACTCTGTAAATCTAGTAATTGAGGCCCAGTGGCCTTTGTAAAGATCAAAAGGTAGACAAATAATTGAATTTAAAAACACATGCTAATATAATCATAATTATACCCTGAAAGTTTCACTTCAAACATACACAAATTCACAAATACAAATTTCAACTCAAAATCTTGGGCGGACATGACTGTAACTATTATGTCCTATAAGAAGGACAGTCGGGTCATAGTTAAAGAGGAGCCAAAAAATCTTTGGGCGCCACGAGGTTAGGATACAATCAAGATAATGCTACGAGAAGTAGATGTTAGCTTACCTGATCATGGTGAAGACAGAGTTGAAGTCGTCCAAGTCGTCGAGGGAGGCTCTCGTGTTGGTCGCGCCCTCCTGCTCGATCACCGTCATGTCCGACATGGCCGAGTGCGACACGCCTCTGCGACACGACAGGGACATTCATCATCATCATCATCATTTCAGCCGAAAGACGTCCACTGCTGAACATAGGCCTCCCCCAATCCCTTGGGGGGGATTTGCCATAGTCGCCACGCTTGGCAAGCGGGTTGGCGACCGCAGTTTGATGGTGGTAATGATCGAAGGATGCTGCTGCCCACCCTCCGATTTTCCCTTATTCGCCTCCTACGAAACCCACGGGAAGAGATGGGGTGGCGCAATTCTTACCCGGCAACCACACGGGTTACGCACGACAGGGACATTAGCGACACAATAATATAAAAGCCACGGCTAGTAGTACGAGGGGTATTCAATAAGTAATGAGAAAGATATACAGGGCGTGCCACGGCTATGCCACATGGAGCGAAAGTACCTTGAATATTGTAGATGGAACATTTTACTGAAAGAAGACATTAAGTATTTGAATTTAAAAAACAGTTTAAACTGCATTCACAGATATTTAAATAATTTTATAGTTGAACTGGGAACCGAACCTGTTACATGAGAAAAATAGTTACCCTATAGCTTTATCATACCGATCGAAAGGCTTCATCATAAGGATTATATTTTGCTAAATAACATAGTGTCAGAAATAAAAGGAAGACTATGAATTTTAACATTTTTAATACAAAATTAATCAATTTATCACGTGTAACGGTTTCGATTCCCGGTTCAACCATAAAGATATTTAAATATTTGTGAATGCAGTTTAAATTGTTTTTTAAATTAATATAATGTTTTCTTTCAGTAAAATGTTCCATCCACAATATTCAAGGTACTTTCCCTTCATGTGGCATAGCCGTGGGACATCCTGTATAAACCCTGAGAGTGAGAAAATGTAAAAAATATTGGCCAGTATTCTACGTTCTAGGCTGGTTCGATAATTATAAATATAGAATTTTTTTGTCGAGTCAGTTTTTGGAAGTTGTAGGTTTGTTCAGCATATTTATTTATTTAAACTTTTTTGCACAAAACACAGAAATGTACAGAAGGCGGGTGTAGAGGACAGAATCCGCCTCTAAATCACATGTACCTAGTATGTAAGGTCAATGAGGATCACATTAGTATCAATAAAGATAAATGCAAGACAGCTAGGTAGATTTAAGAGCGATCATGTTATTTAAGTTGAAATATTTAAGTGATTCAATGTTATTTACGTATTTGATAGTCATTCGCCCTAAGGGAATGAACATAAGTAGACTTCCTAGCGAGTTACCTTATTTATTACGTGATACTATGTAAAATTGAATAAACTATTATTGTAAAATAGGGTCTTTCTTGTTGTTATTCTGTCCCGTCAGCGAGGAGACAACAGTAACCATGTTCCTTAGAAAAATGTTTATAATATGGAATTCAAGCATGCTCAGAAGATGACCCATGTCCAAACGGATTTATACTTATCGCAAAAGAAAAACTCTTGGGATTAGGTAGCGGACCACGGGCATCCTTCAGGATGCAACTGTACCGGAATAACGCTAGGATGATGATGATGATGATGATGATGATGATGAGTTTATATGAATAAGGTATTATAGTAATGTGTGTACTGTGAGGTCCCCCGGTGCGAGGCGGCGATGCCGAGCCGGTCGGCGTCGGTCTTGCCGCCGGCGCCGTACGCCAGCCGCAGGCTCGCCACCTCCTGCTCCACCTGCAACTCCACGCGATCAGACCTTCGGCACAACTAACATTACATTACTTACCTAATGCAGGGGGTGGCAGAATAACAGCGTCTGTTGACAAGAGTCTTAGTGGTCTCTTGGTACAGACACAAGCTGAGCCACCCACCCTTTCAATTGTTTTTGTATACTTTGATTTATTGTACCTGTCTTAGTTACCTGTAGATGTATACAATCATTGAATAAACGTCTTATTATTATTATTACCTAGGGCGGTAACACAAACAAAGTCTCACATCGCGAATATTTGTGGACATCGTCATATATTTCACATACAGGGTCACGTACGCGTTGCCGACCCTTTATAATTTTTTTTCTGAAAGATGTAAATCCTAATAATCCTAATCCTAATATTATAAACGTGAAAATTTGTGCGGATGGATGTACGTTCCGCTTAATCTCAAAAACTACTGAACGGATCTCTATGAAACTTTCCAGTATTGTAGCTTAAACATCAGAATAGGACATAGGCTACCTTTTATCCGCGGGTAACACCGCAGGGCGCTGCTAGTAATCAAATATATAACAAAAACTGTATATATTTTCATACATAAATAGTACTCGAAATTTAATAAAAGTCTTATCCATCTTAACCTTTCGTCGCCATATTGCATCTGTCAGCTGCACTTTACTTATTATCAACAGTTGATGTGTAGTACAGATAGAGATCTATATAATTGTAGATAGCCTGCCAAGGCTCGCTTCTAGATGCCTATCTTATTATGAGAATGATAGTGTGAATGAAAGAGATTTTTTCCTTATAAGACATAAGACTACGTAATACATAGGTATTTTCACACCTGCTATTCAGAAAAGAGTTATTTTTGCCTTCGAATGAGGGATCAAAGATGTACTTTTCTTCCCTCATTTGAGGGCAACAATGACTCTTTTCCTCATAGAAGGTGTGAAAAGCAGTATGTGACACTCTTTAGTAAAATCATTTGTAAGATATTTCATGTTTTTAGCAGCGGGCCTCATAGACGGTGTGAAAAGCAGTATGTGTCACACGGTATCAAAATTATTTCCGTCTTAGGCGTAAACACTTGAATCCCTCGCTACGCTCAAGATTCTACTTTAGACTCCCTCGCTACACTCAGGATTCTATTGTAGAATCTTTCGCTTCACTCAGTATTCAATATACCGCCCTCGCCGTAAATATATCATTTTGCTCCCTTGAGACACAATCTACTATTAAATGCATATTACAAGTGTAATTGGTTCTTTTATTACCGTTCTTGTAAATAAATAAATAAAATATAACTTCTAGTATTACACCTGTTGGGAAACCTAAAATAAACATGGGCAAAATGTGTCACTTTAAAGAAAAGAGTGAAACATATCTTTCAGCTCCCGGGATATATATCACTCTTCTATATCTTTATATCCGTATGCATCCGTCGATCAGTAGCTCCGTAGCTCTCTAGCTCTCGCCACGCAACGCGACTCGCTCGGCTGCTCACCGCTCAATTTTACGTCGTGAATTACGGATCGAGATTGATTCGAATGAATCTATCTATCAAGTAGATCAGTAATTCACTAAGAGCTATAGATTGATTTGTAGTGTATCTACGCTGGTAGATTTTTTATTTTAGTAGGTATTTAACTGTACGAAGCATTGAGATTAGTAATTAGTTCAATACAATAAATAGGTATTGATTTATAGTTTTTTTAAATATGAGTAAATAAGTACCTACCTGGTGCGATGTGATGTCGCTATTGCAAAGCAAACGATACCGGGAGCGAGGGAGTTGTACGGATATACAGATATACTGATATACTCGGATTTTGAAGGATATGAAGAGTGATTCGTGCGGGCGGAGCGATATATATCTTTTTTATATATCACTCCGGAGTTACCCATGTCTAACCTAAAATAAATACCTGTTCGATGCCGGCCGAGGGCTGCGCCTGCGCCTCCGCCTTGAGCTTCTCGGCCATCATCGCCTCGCGCTCCATGTCCTCGAAGTTGGCCGCCACCTTCGTCGCGCCCAGCCCCCCCTTGCGCGCCCCCAACTGCAATAAATAAATAATAAAAAATAAAATAAAATTCATTTATTTCAAGCGTCTATACACTCATACAGAGTGATAAAAAGACATAGCATTACAATTATTAGAATATCAAGATTATCAAGTCTACAAAATATAAATACAAAATTAAGAATTTTAGATAGATTACTTTAAACATTAAAATAAGTTACAATAAAATTAAAATAGATTAATCGCAATCATACGCGTTAACCTTTTCAACGCTATGTCAATACGCGAGGCCTACAACCCACAGAGCCGACTGCCCCTTTACCCCGAGCTTATCGTGCCGTCCCTTTCACTCATAGCGGGCGTCCATAAATTACGTGAGATGTTTAAGGGGGGGAGGGGGTCGAGTCAAATCTCATCTAATCTTACGTTGGAGAGAGGGGGGTTTTCGGCAAATATCACGCAATTTTTTTCTGATTGAAACAAAAAAAATACTATTTTGGTCAATTTAATCCAGATTGTACACGCTTATAAGATTTAATCTTAAGCGTAATCGTAATACGATTAAGATTATTCACTAATTCGTTCGAAAGAGAATAATTTCATTCATACTTCGACGTTAACTCTCAGCAATGTTGATTACTAGTCTTAACTAGTCGTAAATAAAAGCATGAAGCAATTTTTTTTTTTACAATAACAATCCAACGCGTTTACGTAAGAAACCCACATTTTAAAAAATCCCACGTGAGATTGGAGGATGGGGGAGGGGGTTGAATAAAATCTCACGACATCTCACCAGGGGGAGAGGGAGGGGCAGAAAATTTAAAAAAACACCTCACGCAATTTATGGACGCCCCCATATAGTGTATCTTTTATATATTTAGATAATGCGAGAGTGTTTTTTTTTTCATTATTCAATTTTGGCATATGGGTCATACACGGATTTAGGTTCGCGTCTTATCTGTGGACACACCTAATGTTAAGAGCTACAAAGCTTAATTTTGGATTGGACCAGTATCTCGCATAAACAGTGTCTCCATTTCTATAAATCCCTGCATTAAACACATAGCTAATATGCACATAAGCCGTTAACTATTGACCACAGGAGGGACGACTTTTGTTTTTTCAACTAAGTATGACCCATATTACATGCACTTATGAAAGTCAAAAAACTACCACCAGTTCATAAAATAAACCTCTGTGTCGAGGAGAACCGGCGTAAGAAACTCGGCGAGGTGTCATTTGATCAAAACAATATATAATGTATATAAAATAACAGTATCATAAATCATAATACTACAGAATTCAAATGCTACAATATAAACATACATATATATATTTATTTATATTAAGGACAAAATATTTCTGTGATAGATTACTTGTGCGGGACGCTATCACTACCAAACATCCTTGATGTAATCGTTTATCTTATAATATGCTTTTGAAATAAGTTTCTGTTTCACGACAGATTTAAATATAGAATCCGTAAGTTCAGTAATGTGTCTTGGAATTTTATTGTAGAATTTTATACAAATGGACGGCGCTATACCAGGGACCGATACCGGTATTTAAAAAAAACCCTGAATTAGCCCAATATTTTGGATTACTTTTTGCTCTTTACGTAGGGCTGAATCATGTATTTAGGTAACAACGTCGTATTATTAGATTGTCCCATTAAAAACTAAATAATGAGCCGGTGACCGTAATAATACCGGTATTTTTCTATGGAGAAAATGCCGGTATCCGATCCCTGCACTATACGAATTTGGCCCTTGTTCCTCGTAGATAACCAAGTTTGATAACTGGTGTTCTACTAGGTAAAACCCTGCCCTTACTGTAACTGTAAGCTGTGTCAGTGCAACTTTGTTGTTATCTTTGTTGTTTGCACTAGCAGAGCGCAGGAGCGCTTCTTTGTGTATGTTGCTGGGCGCGCGCGCGCTTTATATGTTTACCCACATAGTTTTTAAGTAAATGTATTTTTATGCACTCAAAATTAAGTATTATTAAAGGATACTTTGTACTAACTTAAGAAGCGAAAAGCATGTACTCGCCAAGTTTGTATATTACATTGCGTAGTTTAGTTACTCATGTAAGTGAATTGTAAAATTCTTATGAGTAAATAAAAATTCTTTAAACCTACAATACAATACAATACAAATACTCTTTATTGCACACCTCAATCAAAGGATACAGTACAGTACAAAAACACAATGAGAAGAGGCAAACAACAGGCGGTCTTGTCGCTAAAGAGCGATTTCTTCCAGACAACCTTAGGGTAGCGGAAATCTATTCAGAACGATACATAGCAGGTGGTGCAGAGTTAATACATATGAAGCCTACTAATAATTACAACAATAACATCCCATAACCTAAAAATAATTCCTTCTAGCTAACCCGGTTATCAAACGGGATTTTTTTTTCCTTTTAGAATACGGGTTTCGAAGTTCGGAGTAGATCCCCTGGCTACTGGATACTGACCGTGGTGCGTTTGGGCTGCGGCTTGCGCGCAGCCTGCGCGGGCGACGTGTCCCAGAGCCGCTGCCCCGAGCTCAGCGCCTCCGGTTTCTCCACCTGACGCAAACAAACCGGCCTCTCGTCATTTGTTTCATTCAAAATGGCTTTACCACAAATATTGTATATACAGGGTGTCCAGTAAATAATGGACAAGCTTCTAACCACCGATAGAGCACCTGAGGCTGGTCCAGAAAATGCACTTTCAGGTTTAGTAAAAGTGCCTTGGTTTTCGAGATAATCGAACTTTTCCATTTTCTTAATAATTGTCACGTCTGTTGTCACTGTCTCACAAGCACATGCGTCAAAGTGACAGATAAGGACAAACGAACTTTAGCGGCTAGTTAACTAATATAGGTTTGATAGACGTTTATGAATAAGGGGGATAGTATTTATCTACTCAATAAGCTCTAAACAACGATACCCCACTCGAAATTTTTCGCCGCCCCCTTTAGCTGTATGGGAGCCCCCTTTAAAAATATTTACGAATAAATTTTGATAATTTGTATGACATTGGGTTAACAAGATGCTTATACTATGAAAATGTAAAGACTGTAGCTCCAAACGTTTTTACAGCCAAACGTGTGACAGACGACGGATGGACGGACGGACGCGTTAGTGACAATAGGGTTCCGTGTGGCCCTTCGGGTACACAACCCTAATTACAGTGTATGTTTAGGCTGCAGAGCGTGCTAATGAAATAGATATATTACACTCGAAAAAACGGTAGAACAATCTATAAGATCGGGTAAAAATTAATGTCCGAAAAAAAAAAAAATTGCGACACGTGATGCGGTGCGGCGCGTGCGGCGATCTAATTCTACAAATTTACTCTCCAAGTAGGCCTTTCCCAAGTAAGAGCTTTCTTTTCTATGTATATTCAAGTCATAAATGTATGTACGTTACCAAAGCCACAAAAATATCTGTACACTCTCACGCTCCCATCATAATTTCTCTTGACATTCGAAAGATTCAAACGACAGGTTCTATTCAGCTTCACATAATTAAATTTGATTAGGTTTTGTACTTCTCGAGAGCGCTCGTTCTAACACGTTAAGTTTAATGCGTGTTTGGAATCAATTGACAAATACACAACAAAATCCAATTCAATATGTTCAGCGGAATAGACTCACAGCAAGATTAACGCATGGCACCAAATTATTCATCAAATAAAAAGAGTATTGATAAGAATTAAGTTCGTTGTAGGTTCTAACTTCGTTTCATTATGTTACAAAACAAAACACAAATACATTCGTTGATTGACAAATGAAAACAACATTCTTGAGCATAACCTGGAATGCTACCGCGAAAGGCATTCGAAATTGTCCCTCTCTGTCGCACTTGCAAGTTTGCACATAAGTGAGATAGAGAGGGAAAACTTCGTTTGTGGTTCGCGGTAGCCCCTCTGGCCCCTATTTCACCAAAGCTGACAGGACAGGCGCGACAATTGTCAAAAAACATTACAATTGTAGTTGGTGAATCAGTTTTCACATGAAAATTGTCGATTTGTCAGCCTACATAATATGTCAAATACATACATATGTCAACTTGGTGAAATAGGGGCCTGGCCCCTATTTCAACAAAGCTGACAGGCGCGAGCATTGTCAAAAAACATTACAATTGTAGTTGGTGAAACAGTTTTCACATGAAAATTGTCGATCTGTCAGCCTACATATGTCAAATACATACATATGTCAACTTAGTGAAATAGGGGCCTAACCCCTATTTCACCAAAGCTGACAGGCGCGACAATTGTCAAAAAACATTACAATTGTAGTTGGTGAAACAGTTTTCACATGGAAATTGTCGATTTGTCAGCCTACATATGTCAAATACATGTGTCAACTTGGTGAAATAGGAGCCAGGTTTATGGCTTTACCACGAATGCATCTTCAGTGACAGCTATGTGGTTAATTGACCTTGTGAAATAATTGCAAATATTTATTAGGACATTAGCACTTTGGTGATAATAGTAGTTTATGCAACTGATACATAATGGGAGGTCTTAAAACACGAGTGTGGTGTGGAGCAACTAGCGTCAGCGAGTTTCATAATAGGATCACACGAGTGTTTTAAGGCCTAATTATGTACAGTTGCATACACTACTTTATCTACATCCGTATATTAAATCCTCTTTCATGTGTTCAGGAACCATCGCGTTGCAAGTGTAGTGAGGTCGAGCGTGAGCCCGTTGTAGTCTTGAGCACGAGCCTGTATCGTTATGGGCGGAGGGAGATGGCCATAACGATACCGTTTTTGATGCTGTTATGACCATCTCCGCCCCGGACCGGCGCGATATTGTAAGGTTGGTCCTTACCTACACTTTTTGAGCACATAAAAGAGGATTTACTGTATGGGTGTAGATAAAACCGGTTTTTTACACTTTCTAAATGCCACAACATTAGTAAAACCACATATTAATAAGTAGTGTCCACTGCTAGTAAATATCACAATTGGATGTTGTTATGCCATAATGTGTCAATCTAATAGAGAAACCTATAGTAGGTTGAGACATTATTGCATAACAGCGTCCAATTATTAATTGCCTTATTAGTAATTTTTGATTTCTTACCATACTTTTGGTACTAAAGCAATGAACAGAGAATGTTTATAGTAATAAGTTGCAGGCTAACTAATAGAGAATATCCATGCGGAATGTAAAATAATAAGATGTCACTACATGGATAGTAAAAATAGTAAAATGCTCAAAATATTTAAAAGATATGATATGACACTTGAAAGTTTCGAAAAACGATGTAATTTTTTTCTATTGATTAAAAGTAAATTAAAAATCAGCATCATTCTTGTTTTAATAAACAAAAACTTGTATGATAACAATGTACCTAAATGCAATATTTCACGACCAAAACAGTGAATTACTCGTTTTTCCATACCATGGTCGGGGCGCATATTATGCTTAATTAATATGGGAGTTTTGAGGCCGTTTTGTGGGCTCGGATTTTATCCTATACTTTGAAATCCATTTTTGTCTTTTTTGTGGTTCTAACTTGTTGCATGTTCTAATTTGTTCCTCTCTAAAAACCGGTTCGAATGGCATCATGGAAAAAAATGATGCCTATTGTGTATTATATACATTAATAACATTTTTAAAAAAAGTTGTAGGAAATAATTTAGGTAATCATGATGATAAGCTCCTGTTATCCCTCATTAGAGACAAGGTGCTTGCAGAGGAGTAAATTACTTAAGAAAGTGTGTTGACAGACAAGGCTCTCTTTCAATAATGCATTAAGGTCGATTTAGACGAAGACTATTTTCAGCCGCCTAAATTATGCCGCCTAAAAAAGGCACCGTATAAACACTTTCGGTGCCATTTTTTCGCGGCATGCCAGTGCTGGCGCTGAATAGAACACGCGGCTATGTTTTGGCGCCAGTGACCTCCGCCCGCGTCTCTCGCTGCCCCCCGGCTATTTGTACTGAAAAGGCACCGTGTAAAAGACTAGTATCGGTTTGCTGGTCACTGGCGAGATTTAGGCGGCTGAAAATAGTCATTGTCTAAACTGCCTGAAGATGTGCTGACGGTAGACACTGGCGTCGTAACTTAGGCGGCTGAAAATAGTCTTCGTCTAAATCGACTTTTGAGACCTTATACATCTCTACCTTTACTGATGTTGTAATATTTGTAATAGATAACTTTGCAAGTTTATCTTCACTGTATGACATTAATTTTGTTATAATTGTAAACTCGCAATTATTATTCCTTCTTGAACTGTAAATTAATATTTTGACATGAAAAATGTATTACTTATTATAGTCAGACTTTCTTAAATTATAAATTAATATTTTGACATGTAAAAGTGCCCTTGTGGCCTATTTGCAGAATATATGTTTGAGTTTGAGCTCGGAAACCGGTTTCGTCTTCATACAATTAACCGGTTAAAAATTTCGGTTAATTGCGTTTTACGATATTTTTTCGTACTTCAAATCATTCGTTTCATAGATGATGGCTAACAAAAGTAAATCTTAAAATAAAAATGGAGATATGAGACGTACTTTAGGAAATATTTCCAAAATAGTAAAAACCGGTTCCGAGCCCTGCTTTTGAGTAATAAAAAGTCGTTTAGAAACAACATCCTCAAACTAATTAATGGGTGGATCAACTATTCTTTGTTGCTTGTTACCATGGTTACGTCTCCTGAGTCACTCTTAAAAACTGTTATTTTATAGGGTTCAAATACAACAAACATGAGTTTTAGCGATAACTATAAATCCATTTGGACATGGGTGAGCCCTGAGCATACCTGAATTCCATATTATAAACATTTTCTAAGAAACATGGTTACTGTTGTCTCCTTGCTGACGGGACAGAATAACAACAAGAAAAAGTTGATTGACCCAATAAAAAGTCGTTTAGAAACGACATCCTCAAACTGTATTAATATGTAATATAAAATACAAACAAAATGGCACTGCCACATGTCAGAGCGGGCAGCGGGGTTACCTGCGGTGTGGCATGCAGGTTAGAGTTAGTGCTGAGTGTGGCAGCTGTGGTCTCCGCAAACCAATCCGACTCTACCTCCTTGGTCTCCTTCACCTCTGCTGGTGCGGGGTCTATGTGTAACTGCAAAAACAAATACTATATTAAACAAGTGTGTTTTAGGTTTTGCCTACTAACACCTGATTATGAATGGTTTATGTCATTTAATATAATGTATCTACTAACAAACAAATATGGATTCATTGAGTCTGAAATAAATGATTTATTTATTTTTTAAGGCGATGGAGTGAGCAAGCAATACAAACTTTGTGCAAGTTTTTCTTCTCTTGTATTTGCACTACATTTACGATTTTGTAACTATAGTGCACTGTTGTCAGTATGCTTATTTTTCTGTTAGCCATAACCTGGAGAAAAAATAATAAAATATTTTTCTTTGTTTTTTATTTTTCGATTCTTTTTTTCTTGAGGTTCTTCGTATGTCGAATATACACAAGCAAAAAATATATATATTCGGGAGTGCCAAAACCGACGAATACAACTTGCACAAAGTTTGTATGGAGAAGGCCTTGCCCTACCCTGCACCTTAAGGGTGTTATAGCTTTTATATAAAATAGAACAGTTATGAAAAATCAATGGCTTAGTCTGCAAAGCACAGCTTTTTTCTTAATCCTTGCTCAGCCATGAAATGTCACAGAAATAAGGAAATCTGAAAACTGTGCACCATGACAAGCTACAATTTTGTATTATGAGATCATGTGGGCCAGTGGGAGTTTCATAACAAGACTAAACATTGTAGAGCTGAGACTTGTAAAGAAGAGAAAAAATAAAGGCTTCCGTACATCGGATGCGTCCACGTGACGTCTTTAAAGAGAAAAATAAAGGCTTTGGTACATCGGATGCATCCGCGTGACGTCCGCGTTGTAAAGCATGGGTCCTCGTAAGATATGTCACACCGCTTGCATGAGGTACGCTGTACACACATCAAACAAGCGGTGTGACATCTACTATGAGGATTCATACGGTCTACGCGCACGTCACGCGCACGCACGGTGTGTCCCGGACTTAAGTGTTGAATTTACAAACTAAATACAAGAGAAATGATGTGTTAAGCGTGCCACACACTGCAGCGGCCTGTTGTACACTAGAACAATATCAACATTCATTCAGACACACGCTGCCTTGGTTTTGAGGTTTGTAGTGACAACTAGCTGCCACTGCAGGCTGCTGCAGTGTGCGATAGGCTTAAACCTGAAAAGAATCATAGTTTGTGAAATCAAGTTATTTTAGCAGCAGGGATTAGAATAGCATAAAATAACGTATTATTGGAAGTAACTTACTTCTGAAACTTACCCATCTCTAAAATAACACAAAATAACAATTACATTTCAATCATTATAGCATTTATAACTCTATGTAATTTTGTCCAGTGGTTCTCAACCTGTGGGTTAAACACAGCGGGTTTTAAAGCCTCTTCATAGGAGTAGGGGCTACTAGAAATTGTATTTACAGTCTACAACAAAAATATGTTTACATTTTTCACCTTATTACAATGGTATAAGGTGCAAAAGTGTAAACATATTTTTGCCGTCGACTGTACAAGGACTCCGTTGAAAAACACTGGTCTAGCTAGACTATTTATTAAGAGGTTCTGGTGTACCTTGGTCCCATATGTCTTCATGGCCTGCTCAGACATGGCGCTGAGCTTGCCGCGGTACATTTCAGCCACGCGCGAGCTGTACTTCTGTCGCGCATCCTCAGTGTTCAGCCCGTGTGTGCGGAAGAATTGGGTCTACAAACATTTCATATATTTTCACTGAAGAAGATTATTTAGTATATGATTTTTAAACACATTATATTGAGAGTTTTGTGCAGGTATGAGTGATAGATAGACAGAACGTAATACTAAACAAACAGAAGACTGTTGGAAGTGTCTATGTGTAAGATGAATTTCTTAAGTAAAAAAATTTCGACTGTTTTATTCAAAGGGCAAATATAAGTAACAGAAACGTTCTTAAGATAACAAATGTACCGGTAGCGTAGAAATAGCGAGTCATTTTATGATCTAGACACAAGGGAGATGGTGACATACGGCATTGGCATTCCCGCCCAGCTGCATGTTCCGCAGCTGCTTCCACGTCCAGTTCGTGTCAAGCTGCGTGGAGCGCACGAACGTGAGGTGCACGCCCAGGCTCCGGTGCACCGCCGAGCAGTCCAGGCAGATGAACACCCCGTACGTCACCGACGACCACGTAGGGTTCTTCGCGTTGCAGTCGAAACATACCTGCGCCAAGCACACCACGTCAAGACAATCACTCAAAACACGTGCCCACACGTATCAGCCAACAGTTTATACCCACTTTATTAGCCTGAATTGATCGTAATCTTTGAAAAACTGCTTCAATATCGCTTTTACTTGGCCCCGAGTCAGCCATTTTCGACGTGTTGTCACGTAAATGTCAGATGTCAGATGTCAAAATTTCGTGGTTGTCACCACTTTATCCCCTCCCCAATTGACATAGACAAGATTGTTTCACTATCAAAATAAAACGCCTAACATGTTAACTGACTACAAACTGTTCTTTGAATGTGGATGAAATAATTATTTATTTAAATATCAATTGAAATTCAGTATTTTATTGCAATAATTACCCCATATAAAGTATCTCTGTCCGCTTATACCTGTCTTTTGATATTTATTGTTAATCCATACTTTTGGCATAAACGCTCTATCTTGTCTATATTAGTTATGGTCGCAATCTCAAGTCAAATGGACGCATGCACTTTTTCAAAAAGATTTTGTTGATAAACTCAACAATAAAGTTATCGGTTACTTGCGGAAAGTAACTACGGAGGACGGCTTTACGCGCGCGCGACATATAGTAGCTGGTGGCATTCACCGCTGAGGGATACAGCCGCATCCTCCGGAAGACTCAATCGGCCACATCTCGCAATCACATTAAGCGGTCATTGCTGCAGTCCGCGGGGCTCCGACTGCTAGTGAAAGTGCGGAACGGCTGGAGCCGTGGTGAAAATGCGTTTAAAGTGAAATCGGTGAAGAAGTGAAGTGTTTTCGATGGAAAACGTGAATTTCGAGACGAGCGGCGAGGACATCGAGCGAGCGCTCATGGACCTGGGCCCGCTCCTCGGGGTCGCCATCAAAGAGGAGGCGCCTGACGAGCTGGCAGCGCCCGCCGCGCCGCCCGCCCCACCCAGCGTGAGTACCCTCTCGACACCCTCTTCCGAAAAAAAACATTACAACCTTGGTGATTAGAAAGTCGGATGCGATAGCGAAAGCCGCTTTCTCGTCCTTGAATTCTTTCCCCTAGTTGAGAAACGAGATGTCTACTTTTGCTGGTTCTGGATTAATGACAGACAACAGCTGATTAGAGGAGTGCATTTGACAGTAGATAATTAAGAGTTCAATCAAAACAGAAGTATTTACTGATGAAATCAAAATCAAATCATTTATTCTGCAAATAGGCCTCCAGGGCACTTTTACAAGTCAAAATCAATTAAATATAATACAATAATCAAAATATCTCTAATTCAATGTAGCGTTACATATGTCAAAAATAAGACTAAAAAACTAATAATAATCCAAATTTGTTAGAGATGTATAGGGTCTCTAAGCATCAAGATAATAAGTAATAAGGTACACTAATCATAATAAAATATTGTGAGATATATCTCTAAGCATTAACATGAAAATAATAACATTTAATAAATAAATATCCTCAGAGATGTATAAGGTCTCTGAGCGTCAGTCTAAAAATTAAATCAAATGAGAACATAGTGAAGTCTCTCATCGTCATAATGATGAATACAAACATCTATTTCTTTGTTGTTGCAACAAAGAAATTGAGTATGTCGATGTGGATGAATACACATATCTTGGCCAGATTATCTCCCCAACATTACAGATGAATAATGAAATAGACCAAAGAGTAACAAGTGCATACTGGTCCGGAGGGAAGAAGTAATGAAGAAAAAACACTTTCCACAGACATTAAAGAGCATTTAGATAGATAGATAGATCATCGTATTTAGATAGATAGATAGATTCATTTATTTCCTTTAGAAAATAACATTATTATTTTACATCATAATAAAGTAAAATGGATTCATTAAAGGATCGTCTATAGTCATTTCAAAACTTCAAAACAATAATAATAAATTAAAAAATGACACATGTTAATGAAATAATAGAATAAAAATGTCTAAATGTATACATGACTAGGATATCCTAGGTGATGTCAAATATCAAATTCAAAAATAATAATAAGATTAATTAATGTCATAATGTCAATAGGTACAATGTCAGCAATTAATATAATTAATTTTTAACATGTGCATACTTCCTTTTATAACATATGGATGCCAAACATCGGCCCGCACACAAAAGAGCAACAAAATCTGAAAGTGTGCCAATAAAATATGGAGCGCAGCAAGAAGACAACAGTGCCTGATAGTACATGGTGCATCAAAAAGCTGAAATGGAGTTGGACAAGACACATGATTAGGGATCTGATTTACATTTTTCTAATTAAAATAAATCTGTGTTCTGCATAGTAAATAACATTTGGGGAACATACATGAGTATGTTTCCTTAAAATAATCTTTGTGAATTAAAAAAATAAATGGTAGCATTCTTTTGTTATGCACCCAGAGAGTCTAAAGTTGACGAAATGGCACCAACTACAAAAAAAAACAGAGAGGCCCCCCGTGAAAGAGACACGCTTATGTCTTTCGTGCCCGACAAAGCGAGATGTAACACTCTTTGGGAATGGCTTTTTTAGACAAATCTCAATAAATATCTGACTGTGTGTAGTTTTATTAAACTTCCTCTTGACAGAGTTTAAATGAGCTAAAATACCATCATTTTTAATTGTGTCGTTTAATAATAAATAAATAAATAAATAAATAAATAAATATTAGAGGACAATCTTACACAAATCGAACTAGCCCCACAGTAAGCTCAAGAAGGCTTGTGTTATGGGTACTAGACGACGATATATTTAATAGATATAAATACTTAAATACATAGAAAACATCCAAGACTCAGAAACAAATATTCATGCTCATCACACAAATATTTGCCCTGACCGGGATTCGAACCCAGGACCGTCAGCGTCACAGGCAGGTGCACTACCCACTAGGCTAAACCGGTCGTCAATGCGTTGTTTTAGTACGCTGCGTAAAAAAAAGGAAGATAAAGACTCAACTTTGGATGTTTTTTCTATAGAGACAATTTTAAGCAATCATGTTTCGGCTATTGTCAGAAACAGTCATATAGTCAATAGTCATATATCTGAAAATTAATCCTTATTATTTCTTCATCTGGGCAGAACAGCGTTTCAGCGTTTGCGCGATATTTCTCGTTGCACGGCTTTAACTTTTTAATCATCATCTTCCCTGGCTAGATGCTGGCCAAGAGCGATCCCATTTTTAATAAAGAAAAAAAAAAACAAAATTCGCGATGTAATATTTATAATGCAAAGAATACAGTCGGCCGTCTGAAGTAGGGTGTGTCAAAATCGGGAATCATTCATCGAACTTCGTTAGATCGCTCAAACATTTGCTCGAATTACCTTTTACACAAGAATCAACTCATCGAATTTTAATTCAGTATTTTATTTGTTCATCGACGTAGTCGTTCATCGAATCTTTAGTATAATTTTGGTTTAACGAAGGTTTTAGTTCCCAAAATTCTTATTACCTAGATTATCATTTCACCACTGGTTAACTATTCTTGATAATACGTTTCAACGACAGTACATTTCATCGAGACGCTCTTTTTAGGGTTCCGTAGCCAATTTTTTTTTATATAAGCCCAGAGAGACCTGTTAGGGCAAAACCGACTGTAATGCGGATAAGTTAGATTAGTTAGAAGATTAAGACCGCGCTTAGCTCCCGTCTGTGCGTCTTAATCTTCGTGGTTATTTTTTTTAAAGCCCAGAAAGATTATGCGCCCTGAAAAATCATGGTTGTTTGCATGCATGGATGCGTGCTGTGGTGTAGGTACACAAACACCTGCATAAAGGTATCAAATTACCAATTACTCGTATTACGCCATTTACCTGTTTAACGCACCATTTAACTAATTCGATTGTATCAAATTACACATTATCTATTGTAACATGATTTACCTATTTTACGATGTAACCTGAGAAGTATATTACTTCCACAAGAATGCACACGAACGAGGAAACTCTCTAGTATACAGGGTGGAAAAAAGTTATGGGCCCTGGAGGGAAACTGCTTTAAATCCTTTAGTTAGCTCATTTTACTGAAAGGAAACATTCCTTTATTTTTAAAAAGAAACAAAACTGCATTCAAAGATTTTTAAAATTTTGCTAGTCTCAACCGGGAATCGAACCGACTAAAAATTAAAAATTAACCCTCGCTAGTTTATTATACGAATCGGTAGGATTATTGTTTGGGATAAACTTTGTCTAAGAAACGTTTATTTGGTCATTGAAATAAAAAAAGTGAAAACTACAATTGTTTTTATTTTATTATCAATAAAAAGAACACAAACATGAAACAAATTTTTAACGTAGACGGACATTAAAAAAAAACAATGTTAATAATTTAACTGATAAGTTGCTCGAAATGACCCCCCTCGTTCCGGTTACACAAATTTAGTCTACGTTGAAATTCATTTCGCGTAACCCTCTGGATAGTGTTGTGGTGTATGCTCCTAATAACATTTTCTACCCCAACCCTTAAGTCTTGTACAGTATTATAACACGTTTTGTAAACTTCATTTTTTACATGACCCCATAAAAAGTAATCCAGAGGCGTCAGGTCTGGACTTCTCGCTGGCCATTTAATCGTCCCGTTTGTACCTATCCAGACATTGAAATTTTCATTAAGGTAAGGTAAGCAGTTGTGTTCTTTTTATTGATAATAAAATAAAAACAATTGTAGTTTTCACTTTTTTATTTCAATGACCAAATAAACTTTTCTTAGACAAAGTTTATCCCAAACAATAATCCTACCGATTCGTATAATAAACTAGCGAGGGTTAATTTTTAATTTTTAGTCGGTTCGATTCCCGGTTGAGACTAGCAAAATTTTAAAAATCTTTGAATGCAGTTTTGTTTCTTTTTAAAAATAAAGGATTGTTTCCTTTCAGTAAAATGAGCTAACTAAAGGATTTAAAGCAGTTTCCCTCCAGGGCCCATAACTTTTTTCCACCCTGTATAAACCATGTGTTTTCTAACAATAAATTAATTAATATTTAACCGCAGTTGTGTGTCGTTATTAGTCCTGCTCCACCCTCCGGGGCTCACCTTTACAGTGCTTGCTTGCTTTTTAGTACAGTAAATTTTAGGAATTTTAGAAGGTTTGGCTTGATCGTTCAATGAAACATTACTGCGATGAAACATTGTTCGTGGTACTATCTGTGAATCTTGTTTCGTTAAATGAATACTATAATAACAAATATTTCTATGAAAAGTAAATTCGATGTACCGTTACGCTATGACTAGAGACGGATTCGAAAATAAAATGCAATGAATTGATGAATGTGATTAGAAAAAAAAACCTAATGAAATTCGTCCAATTGTTTTAGGTGAAATGAAAATCGATGTAAGATATTTCGATAAAATGATAGACACCCGTCAAAATCTGATTGTATGGAAAGTTTGACAAGTTTCTATGGGATGACAGTTGCCGGCGCCATATTTGACGACGACCGGCCTGTGATCATATGTTGGTGCAACCGACCCTTAATATAACAACCCGCCGCCCCTCGCCTCTTGCCCCTGTCCCGTCATAGCACGCACTCTATTTATGGTCAGTGTTGCCAAATGGTTAGATTTCTTAGATTTTTCGTAACTTTTAACCGGCTCGCGTAACATGTATGTAACTTCTGTTCTAAAGGATTTTTTTGTAACTTTTGGGAACAATGAAACTCTATTTAAAAAGAAAGTTCAATTGTATCTAACCGGGACCAAGCGAGACAATTTATAGGCTTCCATACAGAAAAATGACATAAGAATCTACCGTACGACTCGTCTGTTGCAACATTGACATTTGAGATACCGCCCATCAGCCTGGCGTAATTCTGTCTCCTAACTCGCCGAATTGTAGCTGTATGTTATTTATATGGCTATTCCTTTCTTTAAATCGAATGTATTCATAAGTAATTATGAAAAATATAAAAATGTAACTTTTGCATAAAATATGTAGAGAAGAAACGTAATTTTCGTTCCAAAGGCCCTGGCAACACTGTTTATGGTAGAACTATATCAATCCCTTTGGTCTGGCCATCATCATCAATATTAAGAGGGCCTGGTCCTCTGTCGTTGCAGCATTCTCCATTCCACTCTATCTTGGGCCTTCGTCTTCACTTCCTGGTATGTGTGGCTACAGCACCATTCTTTCATCTGTGCCATGTATGGTATTCTGGGTCTTCCTCTCCCTCTTGTTCCCTCTATTTTGCCTTCTAGGATGCTTTTGGTCTGGCCAGAGTCTTATAATCACGTGCTGTCTCAGGTGATCAGCGCGTGCGATGGCGCGGAAGGCGAGCGGCCCGGCGCGGACTCCGGCGAGCGCGCGGACTCGCTCGCGTCCCCGCGCGCCGGCACGACGCTCGCGGCGGTGCGGTGCGCGCTGTGCGGCACGGCGCTGGCGCTCGCGCACGGCACCCCCAAGCTGATGGAGTGCCTGCACTCGGCGTGCGAGCCGTGCATCAACGCCAAGATCGAGGAGAAGCAGGCTTCTAGAGACTTCTGCGGTGAGTCAACGTTACATTTTAAATTATTTATTGCCATAAAGGCTTGGTCACATAGCGACCGGAAGGAACGTTAAACGCAGGTTCCGTACACACAGGCTGCTTGACGTTATCATGTAGATGTAGATGATGTAGATGTAGTGTAGGGACGCCTGGCCGGAAACAGGCGGGCTGTCGATCTTTGTTCAGGATCATTCAGCCCATTTCCCCAGAGTTTGAGCTCGAGGTTATTGTCCCGGCGTTCCCACATTTGCTCCTTCCAGTCTTCCCGTTCTCCTGCAGAACAGAAGGACATCTTTAAGGTCGACATCCCTCAATTCTCCCTCCTCCAACACATCTCTACCAAATATATTATAACGCGTTGCTGCGTACATACTACACTCTGCTAATACATGTTTACTAGTTTCTTCCTCCCCACAGTGAGGGCAGGAGGCATCATCTCTTACACCTATAACCGTTAAGTGCCTATTAAGAGTGTTGTGACCGGTGATGATTCCGGTCAACAATCTCAGGTTGCTCTTACCCAGCTTAAGCAGATACCTTGTTCTCCTGTGATTTATACCTTCTAGCATCATCCTGGCCTGCCTACATGCGGTTACGTTATCATACATTCCGGCGCGCAGTGGTCGAGTCCTAATGCACTGCGTCTAGGGTGACCAGATGTCCCGTATTTTACGGGTTGTCCCCTATTTCAGACACGAATTTTTCACTGTCCCGTAATTTGGCGACACCAATACGGAACAGTACATTGTCCCGTAATTTTATGATTCAATGTTATGTAATGATAATTGATACCTAAGTATTCCAACAATATTTGTTTTCTCTCATACAGCGGTGAACACCGTGCGATCCGCGCTAACGCATATTCGATCGAATTAAATAATATGAAAATTATTGTGTTTCTAATATTGTTTTTTAAAGTCATTAATTAAGAAATTTATAAATTGTAAAGGTTAATAAATGATTATGCCAAATTTAAGTAGAATGTTGATTTTTAATAGAATAACGGCCTGTCCCGTATTTTCAATGCAGTTGTCCCGTAAAACCGGAAATCAGATCTGGTCACCCTAGTGCGGTGGACGAGCGAGACCGCGCTATGCAAGTCTATAGCGGTGTCCCGCTCGCACTGCGGGAAACCGCATCAGTGTCACAACCGCCTTAAGTGATTAGTTTCTGGCCAGGGTTGGTTGGACTAGTTTCACAGTTTAGCAATAACTCGGATCGTCATACTTCTTGTTATTACATTGTCATCATTCTTCTTGTTACATTAGTTTTTACGAAAGCAATTGACATCTGACCTTTCAACCCAAGGGGCAACTGGACCCAGTGTTGCCAGGGCCCTTAGGGCGAAAATTACGTTTCTTTACTTGAAAAGTTACATTTTTGATGCAAAGGTTACATTTATTTTTATTTTTCGTAATTACTTTCGTAACGTTCGATTTTAAGAAATGAGTAGCCACATACAACTATAATTCGGCGAGTTCGGCGACAGAATTACGCCAGTCTGATGGGCGGTATCTCGAATGTCATACATAGTTGCAACAGACGGACAGACAGTCGTACCATGTAGGTTCTTTTGTCACATTTTCTGTATGGAATATGGAAGCATATAAATTGTCTCGCTTGGTTCCGGTTAGATACAAAATTGACCTTCCTTTTTAAATAGAGTTTCATTATTCTCACAAGTTACGAAAATTTCCTTTACATTAGAAGTTACTTACATGTTACGCGAGCCGGTCAAAAGTTAGTTTAAGAAATGTAACCATCTGGCAACACTGACTGGACCATGGAATTAGGCTTGTCAAGTGAGTAGGCAACTTGACTGTTATAAGCTCTCAACCCGCTTGAACGCCTCTAACTTGGCTTAACGACTACTATCATAGACAGCAGCCGGGATCAACGGCTTAACGTGCGTTTCAAAGCACGGGACGCTCAGTCAACTACTCAAAGCGGTCACCCATCCAATAAATGACCTAGGCCGACGTTGCTTAACCTCACATACCGCACGCGGTACGCGGGCGCCGCTGGGCCGCGAGCGCTCCAAAGCTCCAAAATGTGTATATTATAGTTCAAAAACACATTGATATATTTGTATTGCTGAATCAGGATCATCCAGCTTCCAGCAAACAAATGTATCGATTAATGTTTTCAATTAAGCGATTACGTATTTTAATTAAAACGTCACTCATAAATAGACCCCGTTTTTTTGTCGCACAGAAATTGTTTTTTAGTAGAGCGTGAACGCTTTTTTTTATCGACTCTCTAAATGTCGATACTGTATGTCACTGATAATTTCAAAGAGGTGTCACTGGGTACTACTTAATACTTTTGTATAAAAATATATATAATAATAAACGAAGAAATAAAAGTCTAGGGTGTTCGTTAGGTATTATCATAGTTTTTCCACAATAATTACAATAAACTTTACACAATTGTACAACATCAGTGTAACATATTTATACAGGAAGTAAAATTCTATTTACCTAGATAGACTTAGTGTATAATATATGTGTACTTAAACTAATGTTACAGGAAGGAAAAGTCTCTCTCACTCAACACTTGTAATGTTGTGAACCGCATGTTATCTATGTATTAAGTGGCATTCTATGTTCTCAGTGAGATACGTATATGGAAGCAACTGTATTCAAGGACATTTATGCTATTTTTTGTTTTTTGTTCATCCCATGTATGTTTTCCGTGTTATCTCCTCAATAAATAAATAAATAAATATGGGTTATATAGGAATTTTCGTGATGACAAGTTCCACATTGGGCGGCAACTGTAAAACCTGCTGCATGTACATGCGAAGGACGCGCTGACCAGCCCCACACAATTTCCAATAACAATTGCTTTTTAAAAGCTGCTGGTAATGGTAATACAAAAAGTTTTCATTAAAATTGAGCATAGAGCTTAAAAGGCGAAAATTCAATTGCATTATATTAACATCGATATCAAGAAGGTCGATAAAAAAACGACGACCGCCCTAGCCTAGTTGGTGGTGAACCTGTCTACGAAGCTGGAGGTCCCGGGTTCGAATCCCGGTCAGGGCATTTATTTGTGTGATCAGCACGACCATTTGTTCCTGAGTCTTGGATGTTTTCTATGTATTTAAGTATATATTTCTCTATATAAGTATGTATATCGTCGCCTAGTACCCATAGTACAAGCTTTACTTAGTCTGGGACTTGGTCGATTTGTGTAAGATTGTCCCCAAAATATTTAATCCATCTACTTAATAATTAATAATCTTACACAAAAATCAACCTAGTCCTAAACTAAGCAAAGCTTGTAGTATGGGTACTAGGCGACGATATACATACACATTTACATTTTATTTATTTTTTATATACATTTATTTATTTATATTTATTTAAAACATTCACGCTCTAATGAAAAACTATTTCTGTGCGACAAGATAACGTGGTCTACTCATAAAAATGTTAATTACTTTCGAAATCGTTAGAATGTTCAATTTCGCACTCAATTAAGATCTGCATATTCGTTACCTGCTGTGAGCCGAAGTTTAAATAACCAGACAGGGGAGATTAAACCGAATTGGGCTCGGGAACAAATTACGGGCGGCCGTTGCTACCTGAATTTGGACCGGGGACCGATACCGGTATTTTTAAAAAACCCTGAATTAGCCCAATATTTTGGATTATATTTGCTCTTTACGTAGGGGGGTCATTTTACTTTTTCATGACCAGTT
This sequence comes from Epiblema foenella, assembly GCA_963556455.1. NCBI lineage: Eukaryota > Metazoa > Arthropoda > Insecta > Lepidoptera > Tortricidae > Epiblema > Epiblema foenella. Next base: position 1,387,849 of record OY747110.1, read on the forward strand.
TTCTATTACAAAAAAAAATCTATGACATGTATTGAATTAGTGTATACAAATAGGATTACGAAATAGTACCTGAACCTAATAAAAGGAATTTGTAGGTAAAAATACTTCAATATTATCATATTGCTGTAAAAGGTGGGTAACACAGTGGTAAAAACCATTTTTTCATATAAATGGTGAGACATCCAAGGACCACTGAGTTACTTGATTTATGGATATTAGGTGTGGTTCGTTAATTACCAAAACTATAGGAAGTGATGTTGTAATTAATGATACTTTGATTATTGTATTATTTTTATTTGATGTACCTAGATAGATTTTGACTTGTAAAAGTGCCCTTGAGGCCTATTTGCAGAATAAATGTTTTGATTTTGATTTTGTTGCAATTAAACCTCTCGCTAAATAACAATACAAAATATGAGGTGATGGCCAAGTATTCCAAAACACGCTTTTTAAAAAAAAGTGTCGGAAAATTATGTGCATGAAAAAGTATAATGGCCCAGGGCTGAATCATGTATTTAGGTAACAACGTCGTATTATTAGATTGTCCCATTAAAAACGAAATAATGAACCGGTGACCGTAATAATACCGGTATTTTTCTATGGAGAAACTACCGGCATTCGATCCCTGATTTGGACGTTGTAATTCCCGCACTGACAGAGGGCCTACTCCTAATTTTGTATCGTGCCATCCCTTTCACCCATATAGTGTACACGAGAGTGAAAGGGAGGGCACGATACTAAGTTCGAAGTAGGCCCTCAGCTCAGACAAGGAAAAAACCGGCCAAGTGCGTGTCGGATTTCGCACAGTTATAGTTAAGAACAAACGGCAAATTTAAGTTGATTTTCATAGGAAAAAAAGGAAATTTCAAAGAAAAGTGATGATTTAGTATGTGTTGCTGAAATATACGTAATAATAAACATTATAACCAAACAAGTTCATAGGCCAATGGGAAGTGAAAAATCTACGAAACAAAATTTTGTAAAAAAACTGATTTTGGTGACTAAAATAAAAAACACTATTTGTCTACTCAACGAGCTCAAAACAACACAATACAATACAAATTTTCTTTATTGCTCACCAAACGGAGTACATTAAAAGAACAACAAAAATTAAATTTTATAAAATATATTTTTTTATCTTTAAATCAAATATAAATAAAAAAATAATTAATTAAATTAATAAAAAGAAACACAAACGCAATAAACACAACTAATTAAATACTCTCTCCCCGCATCGTACCTGGCTCAAAGGTCCCCATGATGCGTGCAGCATTATCCCGCTGAACGGCGATGGAGACCTGTGGGGCTAGCACAACTTGCTGACAAATCGTATCTCGCGCGACTCAGCGATTCCTGTCTCGCTCGAACTGTGCGGGTTAGAAAGAGGAGGGTAGATTTTTCTCTACTCGCGTCGCGTCGCAGCGGTAGTTGTACTAGCCCCCCTGTTGGACCAAGTACGACCCGGAGCGAGGGTCGCAGCCCCTTTCTCGTATAGGCGTCGGCCTAACTCCTTGAAAAGCTGGCGGGCCTCCGAGCCCCAGAGGGGCTACCGCGAACCACAAACGAAGTTTTCCCTCTCTGTCCCACTTATATGCAAACTTGCAAGTGCGACAGAGAGGGAAAACTTCGTTTGCTGTTCGCGGTAGCGCCCCAGGGTCCCGCGGTTTCGATGGCCACAGGTACAAACTCGTACGCCGGCTCCAGCGCGGAGTATTTAAGGCCGTGCAACGAGAAATATCGCGTTCTTTGAAACGCTGTTCTACCTAGACGAGGAACCAATAAGGATTGATTATCAGATACGCGTCATACTCGTGAACGGGTGCTGTTTGTGGTCCGGTTTGTTCATGTTTGCAAGGACTAGTAACTTCGTACTAGTGTTCAGTGGAATTGACATGATGAGAGACTTCACTGTTCTCATTTGATTTTATTTTTTAGACTGACGCTCAGAGACCTTATACATCTCTGAGGATATTTATTTATTAGATTTTATTATTTTCATGTTGACGTGTTATAGATATAGCTCAAAATATTTTATTATGATTAGTGTACCTACTTTATTACCTTTTATCTTGACGCTTAGAGGCCTTATACATCTCTAACAAATCTCGATTGTTATTAGTTTCTTAGTCTTATTTTTGACATGTAACACTACATTTAATTAATGATACTTTGATTATTGTATTATTTTTATTTGATGTACCTAGATAGATTTTGACTTGTAAAAGTGCCCTTGAGGCCTATTTGCAGAATAAATGTTTTGATTTTGATTTTTGAGATATATGATTCTTGACTATATGACTGTGTTTCTCATAATACCGACACATTTACTTAAAATTTTCTCGATAGAAAAAAAATCCAAAGTTGAGTCTTTATTTTCCTTTTTTTTACTCAGCCTACTAAAACAACCGCATTATTAAACGGCACAATTAAGTTAAAATTATGGTATTTTACATCGTCTAAAGTCTGTCAAGAGAAAATTTAATAAAACTGCACAGAGACAGACATTTAACGACATTTGTCTAAAAAAGGCATCCCCTAAGCGTGTTGCATCCCGTTTTGTCGTGCGCGAAAGACAAGCGTGTCTCTTGCACGGGGGGCGTGACTGACCGAATCGAGGCATCCCCTTAAATTACACGTGACGACCATAGATTGAAGCTCCAATTTTTTGGCTGTAAAACCTGTAGACGACGGGTTTATTGTTATGTTAATTGCCGGGAGGACCGTTTGCCTTGAGGATATTGTGTAATTAAAATGCGTCAAGGGCGTTATTATTATGCACCTGAGTGATGTTTATTGGTTTGTTTGTTGTGTATACGTGGTAATATTATTAGTAGTAGTAGTAAACATTTTATTGCACAAACCAAGTACATACTAGAAAACAAACTTAATAATAGATATTGGTATAAAGGCGAACTTATCCCTGGGAGCTCTTCCAGCTAACCTTTGAGAAACTGAGAGGACATGTCATATGGCAGGCATACTGCACAACATGTACAAGTGATAAATGAAATAAATGAACTTTATTCTGCAAGTAGGCCGCAAAGGCACTTTTACAAGTCAAAAACTACTAGCGTTTCTCATGAGACCACTGCCGAGAAGAAACGCCGAAAGAAACTCGACAGTCAGTCATTTTCTCCAAAATATGCTTATTACAATGATACTGCTTAACCTACTTAAGTAAATGTAAGTGGTAAACTACAAAAGAGAATTGAAAGAAATGCGAGGAAATAATAACAATAGGTATTTACAATGTGTAGTTCCACAAGAAAACAAAACATGTCGAATCGTTTGTTATGCTTTCCTGCAAGAACTGTGTCAACTAGATACAATGGAAATATTATACATGACTCTTTATGCTATTTAGGTATTTGGTTTGTAGTGGGAAAATTGTATGACTAAAAGTACTAGTTTTCGGATAAATAATAAAATAGATGTAACAAAATGGATATATCAGGTATATTATAAATATATACCTTGTAATTAAATATGTATTTGTATAATATATATAAGCACTACTATATATAAAATAAAACCGCACATACCTACCCTCTACACTGAACACTTACCCACTTATTCATAAAATTTAACAAACCCCTGCAAACTAAAATGTTCTTTGTCCCTTTCTCTCAAACGTAAATATCAATTTGACTAATAAGGATAAACGAACTTTACCGGCTAGTTAACTAATATAGGTTTGATAGACGTTTATGAATAAGGGGGTTAGAGTTTAGAGAGCCACAACTTTGTCAAATTTGCCTTTAGCGACGCTACTGACCTGCACTGCCTATGATATGACTGATAGAGTCATAAGATTGTAAATTTTGCATATCCAAATGGTGGCGAAATGTGATGATCCTTAACAAAGTTAAACTTATTGTTAACAATGTCGCGAGCAAATAAATTTCATTTCATTTTTTTAATCCCCTAATGCCCGGAGGGCGTTTTCTGCCTACCTAATGCCTTAAAGGCTTGAGCTAGGGGATAATGAAGGTACACCAGGGATATTATTTATTTCCTATCTTACGTACTTAACTAGTATGTTGTTCAAAATGATTTTTTTTTTGAACCTGACTGTGGCTTTATAGGCCGGGCCCAATAAAGCGATAGGAGTGCGCGGTTGGAGAGTAGCCTGGGGACAATACAATTTATTCTGTATTCATGTACTTTTACATGTCAAAATATTAATTTACAATTTAAGAAAGTCTGACTATAATAAATTAATACATTTCTCATGTCAAAATATTAATTTACAGTTCAAGAAAGAATCATAATTTCGAGTTTACAATTATAACAAAATTAATGACATACAGTGAAGATAAACTTGCAAAGTTAAGTTTGCCAAGTTGTTATTATTATGTATGTACATCCTAATAATCCTAATAATATTATAAACTTGAAAGTTTGTGCGGATGGATGTATGTTCCGCTTAATCTCAAAAACTAGTGAACGGATCTCTATGAAACTTTCCAGTATTGTAGCTTAGACATCAGAATAGGACATAGGCTACCTTTTATCCGCGGGTAACACCGCAGGGCGCTGCTAGTGAATAATATATGTGACACGTCCGGCACAAGTAGGGTGTTCGTAATGCTCCGTCTGTCCTTTTTTCTTCGTCGGAGACTGACACACACAATAGTGACACACACACGCAATAACAAAGAAATAGGTACGTCGACCTACTTCAAAGCCTTCGACGCCGGCTCTTCAAATACATGGCATTCACAAGAAAGCCTCTTATTGATAACAGTGAAGGGCTGTTATTCACAAACCGACTCTTCCTAACCTCTCACCTCACCCCTCACCCGCAAAAGTGACAAGTAACATTGGACAGTTTCCATATAAAAACGGGTGAGCTGTGAGGTGAACTGTAAGAGCGGTGCTTAGTGAATCGCATAGCAGATAAAGCATGCAGATAGTTTAGTCATCGATTTGAAATACCTCAACCGATGAGCCGTGATGATAATGATTATTAACTTGGTTTTAACACGTAGGTGATATTAATTAACAGCAACTAAAGCTGATAAATAAAAAACCCGAAGGTAAATAATAATATACACATATCCCATTATATTATCGTATCTCAAAGGGGCCTCTTCGTGTTGGACCTGTATCCCCATGAACGCCTTCCAAAAGGACCGTATATTGTGCCGTGATATTCCGAAGGAGAGATACGTAAAAAAAAAAATAATAGTCAGGAGGTTCCTCTCCCTGTCGACCTAACCACCGGTAGCTTAGGCCCCACCTCGCTGCCGGCAGCACCCTAGGTTAGCATTTTATAATATTTTTATGTTTTGTAAGTGTATTTTTATATTTTACTTTTTATAAAGATATTGTAAAAACCAGGGTTCGAAATTACCAAGATAATTATGGTCTTTGATAATTATCGCGAGAATTATCCTCCTTATGGGTAGGTTAGTATACGTTATTTTATTAGTTAAATTTATTTTCCGATGTATGATATGACCTGTAAAATGTATTTTTACCAATAAAGACTGTACTTTGTCCTAATATATAAAAGATTATGGTGGTTTAGGCTACAAAATAAATATTTGCTGTACAATATTTTACAAGATTTTATTAACCATTCAAATATAATCAATTAATCATTACAACATCATTAAAACACATAATATACAGAGCGCAATTATTAACGTTCGAATTCACGCACGTATATTTTTAAGACTCATGCCGAATTTACAATTTTAGGTTATTATCAAATCGATAATTGTCAAAGCATAAAAATCACGATAATTATCCTTTCGAACCCTGATAAAAACCTAGCCTAAAAAGGAAAATAAATAAAGATAATAATAAAATATACTTTACTCAGATAACTCAGATCCATTGGTTAGTAATTACATGTGAATAAAAGTGTTAGTGATAGTGATTAAATTAACTTAAAACTACTTTCAAATATCTCTTGTCGATAATTTAAGAGCCAGCAATCAGTTTCGATTGCTAATCATTAAATTATTGACATGAATGTATATGGCAGTGTTGCCAGGGTCCTTGGGAAGGAAATTACGTTACGTTGCTTGAAAAGTTACATTTTTGATACAAAAGTTACATTTTTTATAATTTTCGTAATTAATTATCAAAACGTTGGATTTTAAGAAACGTGTAGCCACACACAGCTAGAATTCGACGAGTTCTGCGACAGAATTACACCGGGTTGATAGGCGGTATCTCAAATGTCATATATAGTTGCAACAGATGGACCGACAGAGTCGTACCATGTGTGTTCTTTTGTCACCTTTTCTGTATGGAAACCTATAAATTGTCTCGCTTGGTCCCGTTTATATACAATTGACCTTTCTTTTTAAATAGAATCTCATGACTCTCAAAAGTTACGAAAATTTCCCTTACGACAGTAGTTACTTACATGTTACGCGAGCCGGTCAAAAGTTACAAAAAATGTAAGAAATGTAACCATCTGGCAACACTGGTACATGGGGGCGTCAGGTTTGCTGGCAAACATTTACAAAATTTTATTGGAGCTGTTCTGAATCCTGCGCACCAGTGAGGCGGCCTGTAAAGTTGAGCCCCGGAGGGTGGAGCAGGACAAATAACGACACACAACTGCGGTTAAATATTAATTAATTTATTGTTAGAAAATACATGGTTTATATACTAGAGAGTTTCCTCGTTCGTGTGCATTCTTGTGGAAGTAATATACTTCTCAGGTTACATCGTAAAATAGGTAAATCATGTTACAATAGATAATGTGTAATGTGATACAATCGAATTAGTTAAATAGTGCGTTAAATAGGCAAATGGCGTAATACGAGTAATTGGTAATTTGATACCTTTATGCAGGTGTTTGTGTACCTACACCACAGGCTCTCTTCCGCATGATGGCGCCAAATCCATCCGTGTGAGCCTCGGCAAATGGATCATTCTACTTTTTCATGAAAATATCCAACATCCCGCATTGTAGTTGTCCCGTTGTTCGGAAAAAAGGAGGACATAAGTTTCCGAAAGACAAAACTGTCTCAAACCACTGACAGTCATTGACCCGTAACTCATATTTGCCATAATCAAGCTCAGGTATTGCAAATTAGTCACCATATTGTCCCAATTAGATGTTAAGGTTATTCTGCTTTTTCATGACTTACTATTATAAAAAAAATCTATGATATGTATTGAATTAGTGTACAAAAATAGGATTTCGAAATAGTACCTGTCCCTGATAAAAGGAATTTATAGGTAAAAATACTTATATATTAACATATTGCTGTAAAAGGTGGGTAACACTGTGGTAAAAACCATTTTTTCATACAAATGGTGAGACATCCAAGGACCACCGAGTTACTCGATTTATGGATATTAGCTGTGGTTCGTTAATTACTAAAACTATCGGAAGTGATACTGCAATTAAACCTCTTTCTAAATAACGGTACAAAAATATGAAGTGGGGGCCAAGTATTTCAAAATCTGCATTTAAAAAAAGTGTCTGAAAATTATACCGGGTGTACAATCCAAATGGGTCAGTATGGAGAAGTCGGAAACTATGAGAGATAGCGAGATCTGTTCTTAGGAACTATGACGTCGATTTTAGATTTAATAATAATTACATTCAAACTTTTTTTATTAACTCTCATACATAACCGGGAATCGAACCTCGTCAAAATCAATGTGTATAAATTCTGCAAGTCGCAAGAAGCACAACACTAATGGAATCTTGTTTGTATGTATGAGAGTTAATAAAAAAGTTTGAATGTAATTATTATTAAATCTAAAATCGACGTCATGGTTCCTAAGAACAGATCTCGCTATCTCTCATAGTTTCCGACTTCTCCTTATGGACCCATTTGGATTGTACACCCGGTATACATTCAAAAGTAGATTTTCCAAACATCAATGATGCGCTTAAGACGCGAGGCAGCCGCAATAGTGCCCTAAATCCATTATTATATTGGACTTTCAAAGCACTGAGGGATTGATGAGTACAGTTAAGTCGCATGCTGCTCGTGTAAAAGCTCTGACAGTACGCTTTTAAAAGCGTTATCTTTACTTGATTAGAACAACGAGCAAACCTGCGGGCCAACATGTTACTCCTCACCGCTAATGCTTTGCGTTCTCTTTAAAATGTCCATTTGATACTTAAGGTCGTCGGTAAGATAATGCCCTCGTTACTTAAAACTGAACACCCTTCGTAGCGGGACGCTATTTAGAGAATGAAACAATGTCCCTTGCTAGCAGGGATTGTAAAACCGGTTTTATTTAAGGGTCCTTACCAGTTAAAAAACGCTCATCTATTTACGCTATTTTCTGTTTGAATTGACACGTATATTGACATTTTCTCAATGTTACTATCTAGAACAGGACTATTGCGACCTTATGTCACAAACTTGAAATGTATTTTTTGGATGTTTCATTAAGAAATATCGTTTCAAACATCACTCCAAATCGACCATTTCCAAGCGAAAAACTTGTTTTTTCGCTTAAATACTACTACATACAATAAAATCAAAAGCGGGCTATGTTACTATCTAAAACTTTGATAAAATTATCGTAGCCTTTAATAACTTTATTAGTATTATTAATACTTTAGTCATAATTTGTAATCAAAACATTTTAAAACTTATAAGGCCTCTTAATACTTGTATAAAAATTGACAAACTGTTACCGCTAATAAAATAATACCTCTATTCTAATTAGAGGTATTGTTGTCATTCCGCTTTTATCTATACCTCTATGTATAGACTATTTACGATATTAAATACTTGTATTTAATATCGTAAATAGCACTTGAAAGTTAAGATGTCAATTAAACATATGTACTACTAAAACGAAACAAATAGGTGTAGATACCTACTTTTTACAATATGCCAGTTTGCAGAAACAAATAATTGAGTATATTGACACTGACAGCTATTACCGGTAATGGTTTTTATGGGTAAAGTGTCAAATAGAGGTATTGTTGACAATCGACGAAACCACTAATATAAGGGTCATCGCCGATTTAGGTAGGTTGGACATACCAAAAGTTAAGCAGTTACAAAGCTTAATTTTGTATTGGACCAGTAATCCGTATAAACAGTGTCTCCGTTTCTATAAATCCCTGTAATGAAAACATAGCTAACATGCACATAAGCCGTTAACTATGGACCACAGGAGGGACGACTTTTGTTTCTTCAACTAAGTATGACCCATAATTGAATACCGGTTTTGATTATATTGCTAATCACAGCTTTAGCGATATAATATAAATAGCGAAATGCAATTATAACCGGTTATACCTTATTTAAAACCGGTAACGATCCCTGCTTGCTTGTGCCCATTTTTATAGTCTTCTTTCAGTCTTCCTATGGTTCACACTAAATATGCCCAAAATTCACCAATTAGTCGTATTTTGCGTCAGTATAATAAGCAATTTATCAATGTCGACTTGTTTGACTGCACCAAAACAACGTTAAAAAATCGTATTAGGTCATTATTAACGCATAGCGGTAACGAAGCATAGTATGTATTTGTTTCCACTTCTCCAATTGTCACGCACACACACACATACGTAACTTCACAAACACTCTCAAACAATATACATTATCACTCACGCATCCCCACTCACACACTTTTTGTGCATATACTTAATGTTTCATTATTTTAGTTTTTTTTTTGTTACCACTAAGTTGGTTTTGTTAATAGTATTTCTGTGGACATCTGTCATTGGCTATTGTTTTAGTTCTTTAAGTATGGTATTTTTGTATTGTATTGTTGTTGATGCCCCAAATAAAAATAAAAATAAATAAAATAAATAGTAAACTTGCCGATTTTCGCAAGTTTCCGCGGGCGGCGGCGGGAACAGCTTATCGAGCTATTGTTAGCAAGCGAGCGAAATAAATTTACACCTACATTCCCCTTAACCCTTTTTATAGGTAAATTAAAAAATCGTAAGATCAAGCCTCGTTTACGCCGGTTGAGAAAAAAAAGAAGTATGTAGATCAAAAAAAACAAAAAGAGCATCAAATAGCATCAGACGACCGCTTTAGCTTAGTTGGTAGTGACCCTGCCTTCGAAGCTGGAGGTCCCGGGTTCGAATCCCGGTCAGGGCATGTATTTGTGTGATGAACACGAATATTTGTTCTTGAGTCTTGGATGTTTTCTATTTATTTAAGTGTGTATTAATCTATATAAGTATGTATATCGTGACTTGGTACCCATAGTACAAGCTTTGCTTAGTTTGGGACTAGGTTGATTTGTGTTAGATTGTCCATAAATATTAAAAATATTTATTTTTATTAAGAAATTGTATATCACGATATACCTACATATTCAAAAAATCGGTTGATCAATACTGATATCCTGTTGTCCTTCCAGCACCCGCTCCACGCGTCATGTTATTTATAACATGTCATCTACATATGGTGGTGCAGACCGGTTTGACACGAGCCAGGGAAGAGACGAGCAAGGACTCCATAACTACTTGTATCCATAATAACATCCATTAAATAGTGCACCCGTGCGGGGCGGGTCGCTAGTATAATTTATGCCAAAATATTGTCTCAAACAAACTGCTCGAAGTCCTTTTTACATGTGTATAAAAATCTATACATATAATAAAGCTGTAGAGGTTCGAAAGTCTGTACATAGAAGATATTAGCAAAAAAATCGATGGAGGGGTCTTAGAATCGATAACAGAACACATTACAACAGTTTTTAAAGTTTGTGTCTGTTTGTCTGTCTGTTTATTTGTCTCACCATCACGCAAAAACTAGCTAATAGATTTCAATACTACCTTCACTAATACTTTTAATTGATCTTCGGACGGGTTATAGGCTATAAAAATCATACAGATTGGGGATGAAAGGGGGTGAAAAGAGGGGTTGAACTTTGTATGGGAAGTCCTTCAATTCGTGACATAAAGGCTTGAAAATTGGTAAGCATATAATTGGAAGCAAAATAAAAAGAATCTTATTCTAAAATTGTACAATAAACAGATAGTATGTGAAAAAATGGAGGGTAAAAAAGGGGACTACCGACAAATAACCAAAAATCTCTCAACCCGTAGTGACTGTTTGAAGTTAGAGATTTAATTATGTTAGTCAGTTGTTATCAACGTCAAACCAGTGCCTTGAACTTCGTCTACCTATAATTGATATATCTTCGTTGTTATAGTGGTCGAGTGTGATAATGGTGTCATCTGAGGGCCTACAAAATACAGCAAATTCCTACTATTCCCATTAATATTATAAATGTGAAAGTTCGGATGTTTAAATGTTTGGATATTTGTTACTCAATCACGCAAAAACGGCTGACCTGATTATGATGAAACTTGGTACACAACGAGTTTATGGCCTGGATTAACATATAGGATACTTTTTATCCCTTCAGCATCCCTCAAATAGATAAATTCGGGGGTGGAAGTTGAATTTCATAGATCCAGAATCATGTAGAATATTTACAATACCCGCTGACTTACGAAAATTCGACTCAGATGAACCAGTGTAAGTCTGAGCTCCAAATATGCACATAGTCGCCACGAATCGTAGGGTCAAGATACAGTAAGGACGTATCGTGAGGCGAGTGTAGACTGTTGTAAATTCACAATATTTGACGTTTGGCGTGTCAAAGACGTGCCATTACACAGATGTCATTCGTTCAAGTTGAATCGAAGTTAATGTAGATTATTTACTACTTGCAGAATTCAATAATTTGAGTCTTATAGTTGCTAAGATAAAGTACGAAATTTCATGTAAAGTTTTTAGTTTTACCATCGTAGTTATAAGCTGACAAATGTCGCTACCAATTGATTATGATGAGCTATTATTATGAAAGATTTCGGATCTTTGTGACCCTTAGAGCTTAATTAGTATCTCAAAACCAAAGCGACTCATGTGAATGTGAATGTTTACCGCATTTCAGTACTTACCTGAAGTTCTATTAATTACTTACATGCATAATTGTAAGCAGTACCTAAATAACGCAAATATATTATGTTTTAGATTTGCGTTATTTAGTTACTGACTTACAAGCCTTTAAAGCGCTTGCGTTTTAAATCAAAACTTGCTGACCCATTGAGCCTAAATAACTTTACTGTTTATAAAATTGGAGATTAAGTAGATTGGCCGTAGAAGATTGTTGTCAGCATTGACTGACCAGCGCTTTGATATATGCCTACATAAAAATTATAGAAATTCCACTCCACTCTATTCTTTTTATTGAAAAAAAAAAGGATGGTTGAGAAATGTAAAACAGTTTTTTTTTTCTTGAACCTGACTGGCTTTACAGGCCGGGCCCAATAAAGCGATAGTGAATGCGCGTTTGTTTGGAAAGTGGCCTGGGGAAAATCCAGGAGAAACCTCCAACGCGACCACACGGGGGGTTTAAACACTGCAATTGGAATACTCTAAGAGTATGCGCTCCAGTGAGATTGGTTGAGCGGCCTCAACCAAATCTGAGGTGTGGGTGGAATCAAACTACTGGGAGTTTTTTCGCTGTTTCACTAGACCAATCCTAGCTGAGAAGAGACCAGCTAGGAACTCAGCCAGGCCCGACCTGGGTCGGACTGACTCTACCCGGTATGCAGAGGTATCGGGATGAATAGGGACTATATGTGTCTGCGATATCGCGATCGTGCGGTGGACATCCCCGCCGGCAGGGTAATTTTGTGTCTTTCCTTGGACCCATAGAAACCGTTACAAATCTTTTTGGTTACTATAGGCCAGCTTATCCAAAATACTTATTCAATGTAGGTAATATGAAAACATGGATTACTTGACTGATTAGTTTATACATAATTGTAAAACGATAATATGCGCGTAGGTAGTTAAAAATATTACTACTGTTTTAAATTACAAGTTGAAGTTAAGGAAGCGCGAGTCTTTTTGGTAGATGTCACTCTGAGTACGGATCCCCAAGGCTTTGAAGAAGAGAAGAAAGAACTGGTTGAAGGATTTGGTAACCGAGTGTGATGACAAATTTTTCATGTAGACAGCTTCGATAAAGTGATTGGCTGCGTATGTCAGGATGTCACCGGTTCGATTGTACGTTTTGGAAAGTGTTTCTTCACTAGAAAAATACCTATGATTAAGGGAGAACATTTAACACTTTTGTAAACGTGTTTGTCTTAGTCAACTACAAGTACATATGAAAAAAAAATCTTAGTAAACTAGAAGTATTAAATAAAGTTTCATACAGAGGGATAATGCGTAAAGACATGTGCCCAAGGTGACCGGTGTTCACTGCAAGTAGAGCGTGTCATATTGTTGTAGGTCATTACAGATCTTGGGTTATAATGTAGGAACACGTTGTAACACGTTGCAATTCGAGAAACATAGAAGTATTTGTTCCATTCAATCATAATATGTTTTCTCCTGTAGTCGCTACATCGAGCATGTCAGTACTAAGGCTCGGTAAGTAGGGAATTGGGAAACTTCATAGAACAAGCGAACGAATGTGCATACGTACGCAACATCGAACCATGACACCACTATGCTACATGGATTTGATGACGTCGTTTCTTAGCACACATTGTGTTTCGTTATGTAGTATAAGAAATCATAAAAAATATTTGTACGTAAATACTATATGGGATCGAGTCGACGGCGTTCTCGGGGCTGGAATGAAATGTGTATTTAACGTCTGAATTTTCTGGCCAGTACCCTTGACCAGTACCTATTGAAAAATCATATTACCCGTTTTGTATCATTATCCGCCTATTACATCCTACTTCAAGACACATGCCTCTTTTCATGAACAAGGGGCCCATTTCACTTGCTAATATATTTATATGAATAAGAAACTTTGAAAGGTTGTAACTTTGAGACGTAAAAACGTTTCAGTACATTTTGAGTGAGTCAGTCAAAGTTAAGTAGTTTATAACCTAACCTACAGAATATATCTACCAAGGGGAAGGAATAGTCAGTAGACGTTCACGCGAACGAAGTCGCGGGTAAAAGCTAGTATATAATAAATTAGCTTTCGAAATCAAGGAGCTTCCTTTGAACTTGTTTAAAAGAAAATTGTTTCTATGGCTTTGCAACAAGTGTTTTTACTCTGTGAATGAATATTTAAAACTATGACATTTAATTATTATTTATATGACATGACATACCTATACAATGTAATAGTACATTATTGCCGTGGCCGGGAAGGAGTCAATTGCAGGCTGAGTATTTGTTTAAACGGACGAGCTTGCGAGTCCGTTTAATTATAATACGAAGCCTGCAATTGCCATTCCGGCCGAGGCTAATATAGTGCTTTTCTCAAAAATGGGGGAATAAAAAAGAGTAAAATTAAAGTTAAGTTTTATTATGTACAAACTGAGGATACCGCTAATTACTTAAAATTAAACGTCATATTGGACAGAGTGCAGTCCTTATATAATGAAATAAGCTAAAAATATGCTTTCTGAAAAGTTGGAGACATTCTTTGCTTCTCGCCACTTCATAAAATTATCGTAGGTTTTCATATATTTTTCTTTTGACTTTTCTGGAAACAAATTATTGATTACTAAATTCGCTTTATCCCTCAATTCCTCAGGCGTACACTCCATTTCTTCGTCACTTGAACTCATATTATTTATTTAATAACTTTAAATATCGTTGCGCAATGTGAAAATATTGAGGATTTCCCGCCGTTTTTATTTTTTTAAACAGAATCGCAAGTGTATTTTCCCATCGAAAAACGCAAACTATTTGAGACACATACAAAAACGTCGCGTTTACAAACAGAAAAATACGAGTTCAATTGGCTGAATACGACCTGTGCCGTCTTTAATATGCCAGTTTCCACTTTTTAAAAAGTTTGTAACTCGACAAATAAAGGAATTTATATGTAACATTCCAGGCGGCCTGCAATGTTTTTTATTTTTTAATTTTGATCTGACCTTAAACTATACACTTTACCGTCCAATATGTAGCGAGTAATGTTCACTTTGCGGGCCATTTTTGAGAAAATTAATTTAATAAGGCTTGACATCTTGAAAGAAACAAATATTATGTGACATTGCTATATTGATATCTTTTAAATTAATTGGCTACGCATAGTTCTCACTAAAAATTTTTACATGCTACCGTAAGCAGAGGATGGCTGATCTCAATCCTAAGATTAACACCGATATGTAATGTAACCTGTACTCAGCAAATAAATTCATTTCATAAAAAAAAGATATTTTTCATTTTCATTTAAACTACACTGTTGCATTGCGCGGTAGGAAGTAAAGTCTGTCTCGCCCGCACAGACCTTGCGCGCAGGGTCGGTTGTCACTTTTATAAGGCGAGTTTCGTGACCCACATCTTCAGGGTTCCTTTCGAAGGTCTCGACGCGCCTGGCCGATGTCTAGAGAGGTCTGATTTATTTGAAAAGATAACAAATACAAAAAAGAAAAATTGTATGTGTAAGGTGCACATTAAGTAAATTGGAACGTACGTGATGAATGAGAGAAGTACATGGGAAAGAAAGGGATGAATGAACGAATGAGTGAAAGAGACAGAGGATAGATTAGTAGTAAGGAAGTTGAGATGGAAAATAAATGATTATGGCCGAATCCTTGTTTCTTTTACTTACATGTGCACCTTACATGCCCTCTGAAATATACATATACAAAACAATAGTTTTGTATGTGAATATTTCAAACCTTACATATGTAGGTAGCCCAAGGCGGAATGAGGGCTGCCGCGTATGAATTCGCCGCTAGAGGCGCTAGTGTAGCGCGAGGTCTCCGAAATGTCAAATGTCACTCTTTGTGGTTCCGCTACTCGGGTTAATGGGCCATTCTACTTTTTCATTTACATAATTTTCAGACACTTTTTTTTAATGCAGATTTTTCCAAAATGGCCTTTACTTCATATTTTTGTATTGTTATTTAAAAAGCGGTGTTAATTAGAGTATATTCCAATAGTTTTCCTAATTAACGAACCACAGTTAATATCCATAAATCGAGCAACTCAGTGGTTCTTGGATGTCTCACCATTTGTATGAAAAAATGGTTTTTACCACTTTGCTACCCACCTTTTACAGAAATATGTTAATATTTAAGTATATTTACTTATAAATTCCTTTTATTAAGATAGATACTATTTCGAAATGCTATTTTTGTACACTAATTCAATACATATCATAGTTTTTTTTTGTAATAGAAAACTAGTCATGAAAAAGTAGAATAACCTTAACATCTAATTGGGACAATATGGTGACATTTGCAATGCCTGAGCTTGATTATGGCAAATATGAGTTACGGGTCAATGACTGTCAGTGGTTTGAGACAGTTTTGTCTTTCGGAAACTTATGTCCTCCTTTTTTCCGAACAACGGGACAACTACAATGCGGGATGTTCGATATTTTTACCGTACAGTTTCAAGGTATTAAATATGATTTAAATGTAAACTTCGTTCCAGGCACGTATCCAGAAGGGGGGAATAGTTGGGATTTATCCCCCCCCCCCAAGGAAAACGTTTTTAGCCAGTAGTGCCTACAGCGATTTTTACACAGTTCACATGGTTGTTTCAATGTTTGTCCCCCCCCGAACCAAAAGTCTGGATACGTGCTGCTTCGTTCTCATGCCCATAATAACCAATAACAATTTTTGACAGCTGGAACTTACTCGACAGTGGCGCCAACTGGTGAGCACAAAAACGGTAGCTCTCACTCGACCCTGCGCCTGTTTTTACAATTTAACAACGCCCTACCACTAGGCTACTCAGACCACAGCATAATCTATTGAATTAAATCTTATACCCTCTATTAATAAACGTCTATCAAACCTATATTAAATATAATAAATAAATAAATAAATATTAGAGGACAATCTTACACAAATCGAACTAGCCCCACAGTAAGCTCAAGAAGGCTTGTGTTATGGGTACTAGACGACGATATATTTAATAGATATAAATACTTAAATACATAGAAAACATCCAAGACTCGGAAACAAATATTCATGCTCATCACACAAATATTTGCCCTGACCGGGATTCGAACCCAGGACCGTCAGCTTCACAGGCAGGTGCACTACCCACTAGGCTAAACCGGTCGTCAATATATATATGTGGTATATTATATTAGAAACTAGCGACCCGCTCCTTCTTCGCACGGGTGCACTATTTAATGGATGTTATTATACATATAAACCTTCCGCTTCAATCACTCTATCTATTTAAAAAAACCGCATCAAAATCCGTTGCGTAGTTTTAAAGATTTAAGCATACATAGGGATATAGGGACAGAGAAAGCAACTTTGTTTATACTATGTAGTGATAGTGAAGTGATGAAATGGCATTGTTTATTTCGCTAGAGATATGGTTACATTAGATGGTAAAATACGTTCACAATAATAACGTCCCGTAATATCCCGCCAATAATGTCGGCATGCAAAAAATATTAGATTTGCTTAATTATGAAACTAGGCATGCAATTAATTCATTAAATAGGTAATTAAACCAGTTAAGCAATAAATACAACATTAATTAATTACAACATAAATTAATGTCAATGATAGTAGAATACTTATCCTATAAATTAATGAAGCTACCATTCAGTCATATATCTACAAATAATAAATACATTTTAAGATATTACCTATTTCATCATCATCATCCTAGCGTTATCACGGTACAGTTGCATCCTGAAGGAAGCCCGAGGTCCGCTGCCTAACCCCAAGATTTGGCTTGGGCACTAGTTTTTACGAAAGCGACTGCCATCTGACCTTCCAATCGGGGGGAAACCAGACCTTACTAGAATTGGGCTTGTCAAATGAGTGGGCATCTTGACTGTTAGAAGTTCTCAAGCCGCCCGAAGGTCTCTGACTGGGCTTCTATCATAGACAGCAACCGGGATCAACCAGGAGGAGGAGGATAATAACCGGGTCATACTTAGTTGAAAAAACAAAAGTCGTCCCTTCTGTAGTCAATAGTTAACGGCTTATGTGCATGTTAGCTATGTTTTTATTACAAGGATTAATAGAAACGGAGATACTGTTTATGCGGGTTACTGGTATAATCCAAAATTAAGCTTTGTAGCCTTTAGCTTTTGGTATGTCCACAGAAAAGACAGGAACCTAAATCCGTGTATGACCCAACCATTCCAAGCGGTCACCCATCCAATAATTGACCTAGGCCGACGTTGCTTAACCTCGCCTCTGAGTAAAAACAATTTTGTGACGGCCATTGCTGGGTTTTTCTTAAAAATAAGTTGAAGGATAATTCTCTAATATTGCTAGGCAGTTTGTTGTATATTTTCATTGACATCAGATAGCAGTTTCAGTTACACAATGTTGTATTGTATTTCATTGTTCTCGCAAGTCTATTTGGGTATCTCGTATTGAACATACATGTATTTCCCAGTTTTGTAAATAGTTGTGGATGTAACTTGACGAACTTGCAAGATTCCAAGATGTATAGTGATGGCACAGTTAACAATTTCAAATCCCTAAATAGAGGTTTACATGTTGTTCGAGGCGCCGTATTACAAATGGTACGAATGCATTTTTTCTGACTCACAAATGCTCTGTTCACTTCAGTTGGTTCCCCACATAACTATACCGTATCGGAGCACCGATGCTACATACCCATTGTATGCTATAAGAGATGTTCTTTTATACACTAATGTTGAAAGTCGCCGTAACACAAGCAAAATTGTTCATTTGAGAACATTTTTTATCTATTTGTTTTTTCCAATTACAATGTCTATCTAATATTATTCCTAAAAATGTAATGTCATCTGATTCATGTATTATATCATTTCAGTATTTAATTTCGATCTCAACAATTTAAATTAGTTAACTAGCCGCTAAATTTAATTTGTCCTTATTTGTCACTTTGACATTTACGTTGTTATTCGTACCATTCTCAGGTAATCAGTCACATTTCTATTAGAGTAATTTAAACCTTTGGCAAACGCCCTATAGTTGGTAATCCGGTAACGTGTTAATGCACATGCAGTCCTTATTTACGAAGTATGCTTATCTTTTATTACGGACTATAATATGGTTGCAAACCTTACAATAAGACAATGAATTAGACACGAGAAAAACAAACACTACACGATTTTCACACATTATTATAATTTCTGCGGTTTAGGGACACAAATAAAAATGACCTAATTTTCAATACAAGTGAAAAAAATTGATAAATTTATCGTCACAGATGGGATTTGAACCCACGACCTCTGGAATCCGTCCATTGCATCGTCGTTTAATAAATTACCAATAACCAACTGATTCATGACCCACTTGGCCTACAAATGGCTTGGAACCGTCAGAACAATAGGGTTTTCATGTCTCTGCAATTTTAACCTTTGTTATCACTGCAATATATTTTAAATAAAACAGATATAATTTGAATCTCGAATGCAGCACAAAAAAAATATAACAATTTAAAAAATCAATTGCTTGTCAGATGTCTAATGGAAGTCCATGAGATTTCCACCATCCACATTTGACATTTGGTAGAACAAAGAGCTTGGATTATAGTGCTCAGTGAAGAAGGCTATGGCATTACTGTGACGAACAGAGATAGTAATAGTATTTCTCTTTTGTGATCAACGAATATAGCCGAGGCCAAGACTCAACGATGGTTATCCAAACCAAACTGTTTAAAACAGTAGTTAGTAAATGTCAGTGTCAGATAACAAGTTCGTTACCATAGAAATGTATGTTCAGGCGAATTTCAACCTACTAGTATTTAGACGACTTAGCAAAATGACCTTATGGGTCATGATTCAATTTTGTCGGTGGCAGTTACATCTATGAACATTTACATCGTTAAAACAGCATTCAATGATGTTCCAAGAACTCACGTACTAAATATTCGGTTTATTATGCATATCTTGTACGACAGATGAGTGTAGGGCCCAATGTTTCTTAAAAAAAATATCTTTTCTCAAACATGCAATGATATATTGAGGTTACGTTCCTTATAATAGGCTGCGAAGTGTCACGATTCGGGTGCGGCTAGACGAGAGGCCTTTAAAGGAATTTCGTACAAAGTTGGAGGCCTGCAAGATGCTCTTTTTTAATTTCCATTCCACATTTATTTGTGACACAGCATCAAGGCGTTCGGCCGTGAGCAATTATTTGCTTTTTGGTTCGTCGTGACATTCTGCCACTACGATTAACAAAAAAATAAAATAAACGATATTTGCTTTATTTTTTTTATATAAAATCGACATGAACATAATAAATAACACATTATTAACACAGTCGAATAATTTTAATTGCAAATTTAACTACAAAAATTCACATTTAAAATATTTCATCTAAATATTAGTGGTAAAAACGCAAACCGTGAAGGTATTTTTTAAATCATTTTGGAGGTAAAATTGGTTTTTTATAGTAGTAGTGTTTTATATTCAATTCGAGTTAGAAATTGAACGAAATAAATAGTAATATATGTGTTAGTTATATTTTTTGTTTTATTTACTGTTAGTTTCTTTAGAAATTAAAGTTTGATTTCTTGGAGTTTTTTTTTTTTATATTTATTTAATTGCATGTTTGAGAAAAGCACTATACATACATACCTCGGCGTGAAAAGGTGTTGCCAAACTATCGTCTACATGTACTCGGCCGGCAACCCCTTACTTCCCGGCCTCTGTAGTAATATACTATTAACCTGTTTCGAATAGTAGAATAAAATAGCGCTTGTTTTTTATTTTTGAATTTTTAGCCGGTTCGATTCCCGGATGCGACAAGCGAATTTTAGAAAATCTTTAAATTCAGTTATGTTTCTTTTTAAAAATAAACGAACGTTTCTTTCAGCCTGTAGGTAGTTTAGATATGACGTAAAGCGACATGGTACAAACGTGTTCAGCCGATTGTGAGGCGTAAGGCTTGCTGAGGTCGACCGTACGTGTCATTATGTTAATTACGTTGCATTTGTGTTACGTCGATAATATGCTAACACTTCTCTAGTGGCTTTGTAGTCACACTCACATAACATACATACATACATACATACATACATACATACATAAACTCACGCCTATATTCCCAAAAGGGGTAGGCTGAGCACATGAAATTTAATTCCAGTGCCACATTTAGCAATTGTAAGTTTAAAGATAGAGAAAATGTGATATTGCAGTGATAGGTTGCTAGCCCATCACCCACAACTCACTACAACCCGGTTGCCATAGTCGGCTCTTACGACACCCACGCCAAGAAAGGGGGAAGTACTATTCTAACCCGCCACCACCCATAACATATCAAATTTTTTGTTAGATAGTGTTTTTATACTATAAGATTTTCCTTTGTGTAACAAAGATGAAATACTTATATAAATAGGTTATTTTTATATACAACGACGGTGGCAAACAAGCTAACGGCTTGCCTGATGGTAAGCAGACACCTTAGAGCCTCACCCAAGGTCCCACCAACATGTCCCCCTGGTGGGTTCACGGGTAGTTTTTTGACCCGTTGTCCTACCGTTCTAGAAACACTGTTCGCCAGTGTGTCTACGGGCAATTTATTTTCAGCATGGTCCCACTGCACTACATATTCTACTCTAAGGCAGGTTAGTGTAGGTACGACGACGAGCGAAGCGAGGAGGAGTGGTTAGACAGAACTATGACCCTACAGCTCGCGAGCCGAGAGAGCGTAGCGAGCGTGCCGCGGTAGCGACTGCCTAAGCGCGAGAACCGAACATTTGTTACAATTGGTTAGGTCAGAAATCAGTATTAGTAGTTCGCAGTTCTACGTAAAAAAAAAAGCTAGTTTTTAATTAATGTATACCACTTGATGCGGTGGGACCATGGTAAAAATAAATTACGCGTATCCCAACGGGTCAAAAAAACTACCCGTGTACCCACCAGGGGGACATGTTGGTGGGACCGTAGCCTATGAACTCTCGCTCTTGCGACTCCAGAAGCGCTAGTACATTAAAACAAAGGACGAGAATGTTTCGCCGTTTCGTGGTTAAAATAACCGAAATGAACCGTAACCGGTTATTAAGATATTTCAATAACCGGTTATGTTATTCTACAAAAAATATAATGTATTCTGGTAATGCCGAAAAAAACTGACAAAGTTATTTAGTAGTAATACTTACTGCGTGGCTATTACTATTTATAACAGACTTCACAATGACATAAAAGACTTGCCGTTGAACAAATTTAAACATACCCTAAAACATTGATTAGTACAACAATGTTTTTATTCTATAAACGAATATTATAATTATTATAAAAAAATGTGACATTACGTAAAATTATATTATTAGGTATCTTGATTAAATCTCATCATTATTATTATCTAATTGGCAATTGTGTATACTTAGGTTTTTAATGACATTGTGTAATATTATTATTTGACTTTAATCTCATCATTTTATTGTTCTCCAATTGTATCATTAAGTTTGTAATAATTATTATTATTATTTTGCATGCCAGCTGCTGGCAAAATGTGTGAAACTTGAACTGTATAATATCTTCTGTACCACATTTTAAGAAAAAATAAATGTATTTGTATTTGTATTTTTTTGTACAATAAAAACCGGTTGTAACCGCTGTATTCGGTTACGGTTAAAACCGGTTTACATTCCCTGCACCGAACGTGTTAATACACGCGCATTTTCGATTCGGCACCTTATCATTGTCTCCCGCGGAGTGTGTGCGTGCTGCGTGCCATATCGGTACGATGTTTGTGAACTTCTGTATTTCGCAATGTCTTTAATCATGGAAGATGTCGTTACGTTGCCATTCACATGATGGCAGTGGCAGTATACGTGCGGTTTGTTTTTAGAGACACCTAGACAACATTAAACACGTGTTAAATAATAACACGAGACAGTTCGATTATGAATGGTCTTGTAAGCAAAAGTAAACATTGATGGCAAAGGCTTATTATAGGGTTGAGGACTATCTAACAGACAGAAATGCATGGCCCAAACCAAATACCTAAAAAGCGTAAAGAGTCTTTGTATCTAGTTGACACAGTTCTTGCAGGAAAGCATATCAAACGATTCGACATGTTTTGTTTTCGTGTGTAACTACACATTGTAAATACCTATTGTTATTTTTTCCTCGTTTTTGTTTCAATTCTCTTTTGTTGTTTACCACTTACATTTACTTAAGTAGGTTAAGTAGTATCATTGTAATAAGCATATTTTGGAGATAATGACTGACTGTCGAGTTTCTTTCGGCGTTTCTTCTCGGCAGTGGTCTCATGAGAAACGCTAGTAGTTTTTGACTTGTAAAAGTGCCTTTGCGGCCTACTTGCAGAATAAAGTTCATTTATTTTATTTATGAATGGTCTTGTAAGCAAAAGTATAGAGCGTATGAAATATTGAGGGCACGGTAGTAAATAAATACTCACGCCAAAACAAACCCTTATCTCGAAACGTTTCGTCTATAGATACTCGTTTCTTTTGAAACCCAGTGCCAATTTGGGTTTCAAAAGAAACGAATATCACTTGGTATTCAACTGTGGCTGTACGGTGAAGGAAAACATCGTGAGGTTCTAACCAGATAAAGATTTCAACACGGTCCACAAGACTGTACAACATACTGGACGATGAAATAAAGCAAGCTTCTAGTGATGCAATATTTGTATTTTAAACTAAAGGCCATGCTACTAGAAATGGCTTGCTATACTATCGACGAGTTTTTGGATGTCCGCAGGTCATTGGCCAACTAATATACAGGCATTATATTAAAATGGTATTAATTATGTAAATAATCTATAATTGTGTTTTTACTTAAAATGATCTAGTTAATAGTAGATTGTGTCTCAAGGGAGCAAAATGATATATTTACGGCGAGGGCGGTATATTGAATTCTGAGTGAAGCGAAAGATTCTACAATAGAATCCTGAGCGTAGCGAGGGATTCTAAAGTAGAATCTTGAGCGTAGCGAGGGATTCAAGTGTTTACGCCCAAGACGAAAATAATTTTGCTACCGTGTGACACATACTGCTTTTCACACCGTCTATGAGGCCCGCTGCTAAAAACATGAAATATCTTACAAATGATTTTACTACAGTGTCACATACTGCTTTTCACACCTTCTATGAGGAAAAGAGTCATTGTTGCCCTCAAATAAGGGAAGTAAAGTACAACTTTGATCCCTCATTCGAAGGCAACAATAACTCATTTATGTATAGCAGGTGTGAAATGTAATTTACATGCAATGTAAAAAAAAAAAAACTTTTTTGTCATTACTTGTAAATGAATACCAATCAATCAATTCCCTCTAAATCGTGAGAGCATTGGCAATTGCTTTCGTAAAATTAGTTTAGCCAATCTTGGGATTAGGTGTCGGGCACCTAAGGAGGACCAGCGCAGGCTGCAAAGCCGGCATTATGCTGAGTTGGGTCCATTTCGTGACACGGCCGTTACAGTTTATATACTTCTGTTTATCATTTTACTCAAACATGCAATGAAATATTGAGTTTATGTTCCTTATGATAGGCTGCGAAGTGTCACGTTTCGGGTGCAGCTTGACGAGTTGTGACACACCATCACGTCGTTCAGCCATAAGCAATTATTTGCTTTTTGGTTCGTCATGACATTCTGCCACTACGATTATTTAAAAAAAAAAGATGTTTGATATAAAAAAAAAGATTTTTGCTGTTTTTTTTTATATAAAATCGACATGAACATAATAAATAACCCATTATTAACACAGTCCAATAATTTTAATTGCAAATTTAACTACCAAAATACACATCTAAAATATTTCATCTAAATATTAGCGGTAAAAATGTCTAATCAAACCGTGAAGGTACTTTTTAAATCATTTTGCAGGCAAAATAGTTCTTTTTTTTCATTCTGTAATTGGATTTAAGCGTTGTTGAATTTGTTACCTATTTAAATATGAGTTCCGACATGACAACAGCGATGAAGAAATGTACGTCTTAAATACATTTATCTACCCACCTTAAGCATTCATAAAAATATTAAAAGTGGTTATAATTTTTGACAATAACAAGAATGACAAACTGTCAGTGTCGTTCCATAGGATAGGTCGATCCTAACGTTTCGTTCAGAAACGTGCTACGACCATTTTAGTATATTTATGTAGTAGTAGTATTTTATATTAAATTCGAGTTGGAAATTGAACGAAATAAATAGTAATATATGTGTTAATTATATTTTTAGTTTATTTAGAAAAAAAAATCTTGGAGTTTTTTTAATTTATTTCATTGCATGTTTGAGAAAAGCACTATACATACCTCGGCTTGAAAAGGGGTTGCCAACCTCGTAACTATCCGGCCTCGCTACGCTCGGCCGGCAACCCCTTACTTCCCGGCCTCTGTAGTAATGTACTATTGTATTAGTAATTTTGACGCTCAGACACCATGTACATCTCTGGGATATTATATTAATTTCATTATACTCCTTGTTTAATCTTGAGACCTTATACATCTCTAACTTTACTGATGTTGTAATATTTGCAAGTTTATCTTCATTGTATGACATTAATTTTGGTATAATTGTAAACTCGAAATTATTATTCCTTCTTGAACTGTATTAATATTTCGACATGAAAAATTTATTACTTATTATAGTCAGACTTTCTTAAATTGTAAATTAATATTTTGACATGTAAAAGTGCCCTTGTGGCCTATTTGCAGAATAAATGAAAAAATGAAAATATATTTATTTACGAAAAGAGCAATTCGATACATAGTGGCTATGGGCCCACACTAAGCTGGGCCTGTCCCGTGGAAACCAAACAATACATATTAACAATTATGCGGCTTGAAAATAATGCAAGACAAGACATGAAATTTTACAACGTAGTATACAAACAAGAAATAATGACGACCGGTTTAGCCTAGTGGGTAGTGCACCTGCCTGTGAAGCTGACGGTCCTGGGTTCGAATCCCGGTCAGGGCAAATATTTGTGTGATGAGCATGAATATTTGTTTCTGAGTCTTGGATGTTTTCTATGTATTTAAGTATTTATATCTATTAAATATATCGTCGTCTAGTACCTATAACACAAGCCTTCTTGAGCTTATTGTGGGGCTAGTTTGATTTGTGTAAGATTGCCCTCTAATATTTATCTATTTATTTTATCTATTTATTTATTTAATAACAATGATTAAATACCGAAATACCTATTATAATTTACTATTTTGAGATGTTTGTATTTGTATTATGTTGGTTCCCCCTGTCCTTCCAAGTCCCAAGTCCTGAATATAATGAGTGAGCGGTATTGTTGCAGGTGGCGACCGCATCACGGTGCAGTGCCCGGTGTGCCGGCTGCAGTGCCAGCCCGCCAACATGATCGACCAGAGGTTCGTGCTCGAGAAGATGTGCCCGGACACGCCGCCCGCGGGTAACTACCACAGTTTTTTTTTTCATTTAAGGAAAAAAGGGGCTGTCCAAATGTGGAACAAGCGCCATCTAGGTCACGGCAATTGAACCCGGGACCTCGATGGCTTGGTTATTATCGATATGTTTAGATCATAAGGCTATCTAACTTACCGTATAGTTCACAGCTCCACCGATAGTGGGCGCTGTTATTAATGTAGAATTTAAGTATTTAAACGAATGTACCTCCAAACACTGCCTCTTTTCCAAATAGACACGATACAATCAACACGCTTTATTATTACCAAAACCCTACCAGACACCCCAGTCTGGCCCGCGAAGGAACAGGGGCTTGTCGCCAGGCGAACATACCGCCCCGTAGAGGCAGCAGAATATGTACAAAAAACTAAAATAAAACTTAAACTCTAGATTTTAAACCTACTTCTACTAAATTGTATAAAAACTCGGCTTCTTCCGAAATAGGAAGCGACAAAAAACTATTTACATATCCTGTGTCAAACAGATTCGAATCGGAGCAAGCTGCTCTCACAGCTTCGGTCCGGACACACTCCATCAATACATGTATTACATCCTCAACAGTTCCACACTCATTGCAACTACCACAGTTAATAAATACCCTCTAAGGCCGGGTTTTATAAAGATCCGTTACACCAAATGTCAGATCAGATTTCAGTACTCAGTAGATTTTTTGACATAACAAACCGACATAAGGTCTAACGGATCTTTATAAAACCGAGCCTAAAATGGCCCGCAAAGTGAACCTTACTCGCTACATATTGGAAGTTAAAGTGCATAGTTTAAGGTCAGATCAAAATTAAAAACATTGCAGGCCGCCTGGAATGTTACATGCAAATGTTGCACACAACATCGTTTTTGTATGTGTCTCAAATAGTTTGCGTTATTCGATGGAAAAATACACTTAAAAAAAAAATCGGCGGGAAAGCATGAAGTTTTTAATGTTTTAAGGTTATGTATCAAATCGTAATTCAAATTTTCATCTTATTTTCCCCATTTTTGAGAAAAGCAATGGAAATTACAGGTTTCGTATTATTATTAAACGGACTCGCAAACTCGACCGTTTAAACAAATACTCAGCCTGCAATTGCCTCCTTCCCGGTCACGGAAATAATGTATTATTCTTAAAGCAGTATGTCTTAACCCGTCCTCGACCGACGAAAGAAATTACGATAGCATTCTTTTGTTATGTGCCCGGTGATCTCCGGGATGGGTTAATGGCTTGCAAACTTTGACGCAAGGCTCGGAAAGCGTCAACCACGCGTCAGCTATAGCAGACATTAGCACGACGCAGGAAAATACCGATGTTCTGCATTAACAAGCTGACCGAACTCGGTACCAGCGACAAAACTCCCAGTAGCTCAATTCCACTCACACCTCAGATTCGGTTGAAACCGCTCAACCAATCTCACTGGAGCGCAAACTCTTAGAGTATTCCAGTGTTCCAAACCACGCGCGTGGTCGTGCCGGAGGTTTTCGCCTGGATTTTCCCCAGGCTACTCTCCAACCGCACGCTCCTATCGCTTTATTGGGCCCGGCCTATAAAGCCACAGTCAGGTTCAAAAAAAAAGAACTTGGTAATTATTTTTCCGGCTGATCCTTTGGCATCGAGGCAGCCTCGCGCGGCTTGCGACCGTAGCTTCTCCATCTAGATATAATGAGGGCTATTCGCCGCTAGAGGCGCTAGTGTAGCGTGAGGTCTCCGAAATGTGAAATGTCACTCTTTGTAGTTGCGCTACGCGGATTAATATCTAAAACAATATGGTGACTATTTTGCAATACCTGAGCTTGATTATGGCAAATATGAGTTACGGGTTTGACTGTTCGTGCTTTGAAACAGTTTTGTCTTTCGGAAACTTATGTCCTCCTTTTTTTCCTAACAACGGGACTGCGCTACAATGCGGGATGTTCGATATTTTTACGGTAGGGTTTTAAGGTATTAAATATGATTTAAATGTAAACTTCGTTCTCATGCCCATAATAACCAATAACAATTTTTGACAGCTGGACCTTACCCGACAGTGGCGTCAACTGGTGAGCACAAAAACGGTAGCCCTCATTAGTATGCGACGTTTTGAAGACTCGGATTTTATGCTGTACTTTATAATCCATTTTTGTATTTTGTGTTGTTCTAACTGTACGTGTTCCATACACACATTTGTTCCTCTCTAAAAACCAGTTCGAATGGCATGATCAAAAAGAATGATGCATATTCTCTATTGCACAAAAATCCCATTGGGTTGAAGGTCAAAGCATCCGCGAGCCCTCACCTAGACAAGTTACTTTTGACATGCATGACCTGTTAGTCATATCATGAAAAAATATTTTCACATGCCTCGAGGCCGAATATATTAAGGGTCAACAATGTATACCTATATCATCCTGTTGTACCACATGTTCTTGTGAATAAACTTTCATTTCATTTCATTACCAGGGCCGTCTTTCCCACTGGGCACTAAGGGCACTTGCCCAGGGACCCGCGATCGATAGGGGCCCACTACTTACTGCCAGATCACCAAACGATAACCAATATTTAGTGATCTGCCAAGGGCATAGGGGCCCCATTACCCTAGTGTCCCTGGGGGCTTCCAATTGGTTAAAGTCGGCCTTGTTCATTACCTTGAAGTGCTTGACGGTCTTGACCCTCAGCACCCGCAGGCGCTCCTCGTCGGCCACGAGCAGCGCCTGCGGGCGCTGCTGGAACGCGGACACCGTTAGTTACAACCATTAGTTAACTAAGCATTGTTACAGCACAACATCAGCGGAGTGGGACCGCTCCGTAGTTAGATAAATTTGCGGCTTCATCATCATCATCATCATCATTTGAGCCGAAAGACGTCCACTGCTGAACATAGGCCTCCCCCAAGGCTCGCCATTTAGACCGGTCCTGTGCCGTTCGTTTCCACCGGATTCCCGCGACCTTCACCAGGTCATCACTCCACCTTGTCGGAGGCCTACCGACAGCTCGTCTTCCGGTGCGTGGACGCCACTCAAGCAGTTTCTGGCCCCATCGACCGTCAGTCCTGCGAGCAATGTGCCCTGCCCACTGCCACTTAAGTCTCGCAATTTTGAAGGCAGTTCTGCTACGGATAGCTTCATTTCTAATTCTATCACGCAGAGAAACCCCGAGCATAGCTCTTTCCATTGCTCTTTGGGTGACCTTGAGCTTTCTTATGAGGCCCATCGTTAGCGTCCATGCGATGCAATTTGCGGCTTATCCTTGGGCATTGAGGCATCCTCTCTGCGCTTGGTCGTAGCTCTGTCAGGGCGCAGCTGACGAAGTGCATTGTTGTGCAGCGGCGGCGGAGCGCGACCAGCAGTGCAGCAGCTGCGAGGAGACGGAGCCGGCCACCAGCTACTGCACGGACTGCGCCGAGTTCATCTGTGATAACTGCGTGCAGGCCCACCAACGGTACGTTCCATCCTGCCATTCATTTAATTTTTCACCTCACTAGCTCGGAAAGCCCTTTTTTATTCTTTAAAAACAGATAGCAAAACTGCAATTTATCCACAAGAGTGCAAAGAATATTTGAAATCCGAACGCGCTATTTGTAACTTTTTCTAACATAATAACATGTAAAGGCCAGTCCATACAGTCCAGCAACAATAATTTTATATTGTGCTGTTGTGTTAAAAAACTAGTACCTACGCCAAATCTCGGGATTAGGTAGTGGACAACTATATTTAGGGCGCAACTGTCAACGCTAGGACGAGGAGGAGGAAAAAAAAATCCTCGCTCTAGTGAGGTGAAAAGATTTGTGTTATACACGGCTGCAAAGTTATTTTACGTCTCGTGTGTTGCAACACTCGCTACCCTCAGGATTCTATTTTTGAACCACTCGCTTCGCTCAGGATTCTATTTTCGAACCACTCGCTTCGCTCGCGGTTCAACCATAGAGTCCGTTCGCTAGCTCGTGGTTCAATCCTAGAATCCATTCGCTAACTCGTGTTTCAATTCCACACTCGCGGTTAAAATACAACTTTGCACCCTTGTATAACAAATAACTATTTGTACATGCTACACTAAACTTGCGTGGCCCAAGAGTGCGCGCAGGTGTAAAGCAATGATTCTGGTGACTAAGCATCATACCGCAGCGTGTCGAGGAAGTTTCAGGTTTGCGGCGTCCAAGTGCTGGAATGATCTTCCCCCACCTATCCAAGGAGCGTCTAGCAAGTATACCTTTAAGCGCAAGCTTAAGGGTTATCTGTTGAAGCTCCAAAAATCCTATTCCTGAACCAACCAGCACATATCCCAACTGTGTCGCCTTTTTCACCTTATTTAGATGTAATTTTATCCCTATTTATAGACAGTGATTAAATGCCGAGGTTTTCTCGAGGGACTACAGTATGGGGTTCTTCAAGAAAGGAGTGTATATATTTTTAAAGGGTCGGCAACGCGCATGAGACACCTCAGGAGTTGCAACCGTCCATAGGCTAGGGTGACCGCTTATCATCAGGCGGGCCGTAAGCTTGTTGGCCACCGACGTGGTATAAAAAAAAACACTGACCTCTTAAGTTTTCATATGCCTGATCTGGCTGAATATATTATGGGAAGAAATATGTACTAAGATCTGATGTAAAACCATATATTCAATATAAATAATAGTAGTTTATGCAATCGTTATATAATGTATGCTTTTTTAGTCGAGAACCGCGTTTAGACCACGAGGCTTGCTGAGTGACCTAAGTAAGGTTCGAGACTTAAATACACTATTTTTTCTACGAGTCAACGGAAATTAACTAAACAAACCGGAATAATTAAACAAACTAGTCCTGCGGCAATGAACATTAGGCACATGGGTCGGGCGCTCGTTGTTCTTTTGTTCTATGTCCGCGACGTCGCGTGATTTGTCAATTTCATAAGAGTACTGTAATGGTGACACGTGATTGGCCAATTTTATAAGAGTACAGTAAAAGGCGACACGTGATTGGTCTATTTCATGAGAGTTCACTTGAAAGGAACCAATAGAGAAATGTATGTGATTTTAGTTTTGTCTACTATATCGTAATTCAAACATTGAAGCCAACGAGTAGAAAAACATTCATTCATCAATTACCTAGGTTTCGCCGGAAGATCAGCGCCGGCTCCCTGAGTCGGCATTCAGCATTATACTGAGGCGAGACCTTTTTGTGGCGATTTCGTGTTCTTTGTAACGTTTTTTCTTCTTCTATACAATGCTTCAAACGAAAGCTAAAAAGTTGGCTTCTCGAGCACACATTCTACAGCTACGACGAATTTGTAAACCTGTAGAATATAATGATTATTACTTATTAATAGAATTGATTGAATATGTAAAATGAAATAATATCTGACATGTAATTTTGACATTATGAATAAATGAATATGAATATATTTTATGTTTGTTTCGTCATGAATAAATGTTTTTCTTCTGCTAACGTATCCTAATTCCTAATATTATTATAAACGTGAAAGTTTGTGCGGATGGATGTACGTTCCGCTTAATCTCAAAAACTACTTAACGGATCTCTATGAAACTTTCCAGTATTGTAGCTTAGACATCAGAATAGGACATAGGCTACCTTTTATCTGCGGGTAACACTGCAGGGCGCTGCTAGTACTACAAATTTATGTTAAAGGAAAAATTAAAAAATTTAGGCTCCGAGCAGGATTCGAATCTGCGACTTTTTGGCATACGCGGCCAAACGCTCTAGCCTTTGAGCTATCGAATTCTGCTATCGAACATTTTTAAATTTTTCCTTTAAAATTTCTACCACCGAACGAATCAATCCAATATCACCAAGACCGGTTTCTCCAACCTGACCAAAACCTTCGTTAATCTGTTTCGCAGGTTAAAAATCACAAAAGACCACACTATCAAAAGCAAGGAGGAGGCGATGACAGAGCTGCAGGCCGCTCAGCCTGTGGCCGCGCACGATATGTTCTGCTCCGAACACCCGCAGGTAAACCTAACGATCTAGCCTCCTAAGACCCCGCGTCCTATATAAAGGACAAAATATGGTCAACGGAAAATAAGTTAAATTTTGAAGTGATAGAGTTGCATTTGTTTTGGTTTGATTGATTTGACATAAAATAAAATTCAAATTTGTAATCGGAACTGTTAGGTTCAAATTCGATTGTATTTTTATTTGTATGGTGGGTCTCAGGAGGCTAGACACTGTGTAATATATAGAATGGCGAGAACTTAGAACAATCAGTTTATTGATAATGACCCGTTCGTATATAACAAACAACAAAAAAACGTTTAAAAGTGCAATAGCGAACAAAATTTATAAGATTAATGAATATGACTGAATGCGCTCACACACACACGCAAGCACGCACACACGCACGCACGCACGTACGCACACACATACACACACACGTTTATAAAATGTAACATCTAATTAAATTCGTAAATTTGATGTGTATCTGTTAGGGAGATCTGTCATTGGCTTCATAATTGTGTCCTAGTTAAAATCTATTTTTGTATGTTAATTCTGTTGGTCTTCTAATATAATTAAACTAGCGACCCGCCCCGGCTTCGCACGGGTGCAATGCTGATGCATGTATTATACATATAAACCTTCCCCTTGAGTCACTCTATCTATTAAAAAAAACCGCATCAAAATCTGTTGCGTAGTTTTAAAGATTTAAGCATACATAGGGATACAGGGACATAGGGACAGAGAAAGCGACTTTGTTTTATACTATGTAGTGATAAAATAAAATAAATCAATCCGTTCGCATCGAGTTGTCCGTTTCGTCTCGTCCCGGTTGTACAATATTTCGAGAAAGTACAGCTACTATCAGCATTACAGGTATCATTGATAGACTTTATCTCCTTGCAATAAAGGCCACGAATGGTCAGTGATGCTGATAGAACCACACACCATCACACTGATCTTAGATTATAGTCTTAAATGACACGAAAATAGAGTGTGCTTTCATTTGCAGGAGCGGCTGAGCCTGTTCTGCGAGACCTGCGACCGGTTGACGTGTCGCGACTGCCAGCTGCAGCACCACAGGGACCACAAGTACCAGTTCAGCACGGAAATGGCGCAGCAGGTACGTGTCCGCCGGTCAACTTCGAAAACATCTGGACAGGTGAAGTGTACAAAATTATGTAGACACTGTGGTGTTGGTACACAAACACCTGCATAAAGGTATCAAATTACCAATTACTCGTATTACGCCATTTACCTATTTCACGCACCATTTAACTAATTCGATTGTATCAAATTACACGGGTGGATCAACTATTCTTTGTTGCTCGTTACCATGGTTACGTCTCCTGAGTCACTCTTTAAAACTGTGATTTTATAGGGTTCAAATTTACCAAACATGAGTTTTAGCAATGAGCATAAATCGATTTGGACATGGGCCATTTCTTGAGCATGCTTGAAGTCCTTATTATACACATTTTTCTTAGAAACTCGGTTACTGTTGTCTCCTCTCTGACGGGACAGAATAACAAGAAAAAAAAGTTGATTGACACACACATTATCTATTGTAACATGATTTACCTATTTTACGATGTAACCTGAGAAGTATATTACTTCCACAAGAATGCACACGAACAAAGAAACTCTAGTATATGAACCATGTATTTTCTAACAATAAATTAATTAATATTTAACCGCAGTTGTGTGTCGTTATTAGTCACACGACTTGATTCCTCCATACAAACCTGAAGAGGATGATTTCCGGGATACAAATTATTCTATTTCCTTTCCCGAGGCTCAAACTATCGCCATACCAAATTTTATCTAAATTGGTTACGCTGTTTAAGCGTGAAGAGGTAACAGACAGACAATGAGACACACTTTCGCATTCAACTTTCGCATTCATAATATGTAGACTGTAGACATCGCAGTATTTTTTTTATTTCAAAATTTCCCATAACTGTCTCGACAAAGAAACTGTTATAATTATCGAACCTGGTCCCTATTTCGCGAAAGCTGACAGGCGCGACAATTGCCAAAAAACATTACAATTGTGGTTGGTGAAACAGTTTTCACATGAAAATTATCGATTTGTCAGCCTACATATGTCAAATACATACATATGTGAACTTCACCTACTTGTTTCACCAAGTTGGGCTGACAATCGAGAATTGTCGCGCCTGTCAGCTTTGGTGAAATGGGGCCAGGCCCCTATTTCACCAAGTTGACATATGTATGTATTTGACATATGTAGGCTGACAAATCGACAATTTTCATGTGAAAACTGTTTCACCAACTACAATTGTAATGTTTTTTGACAATTGTCGCGCCTGTCAGCTTTGGTGAAATAGGGGCCAGCTCACGTAATTGCACGAAAATCGGCTGAGAAATGAGAACTGTAAAGTTGAGCCCCGGAGGGTGGAGCAGGACTAATAACGACACACAACTGCTGTTAAATATTTATTAATTTATTGTTAGAAAATACATGGTTTATATACTAGAGAGTTTCTTTGTTCGTGTGCATCCTTGTGGAAGTAATATACTTCTCAGGTTACATCGTAAAATAGGTAAATCATTTTACAATAGATAATGTGTAATTTGATACAATCGAATTAGTTAAATGGTGCGTTAAATAGGTAAATGGCGTAATACGAGTAATTGGTAAATTGATACCTTTATGCAGGTGTTTGTGTACCTACACCACAGAACAATGGGATATAAAAACGCAAAATCCGAACATACGAAATATTTTTTTGTCCAAGTTAGGGCGGAGACCTTCGTTCCATTCGGTCAATTAAGCACGGAATGTTCACAGGCGCGAGCCCACATCGCGGCCCTCCTGTCCGAGGTGTCCTACAAGCGGGTGCTCCTCGGGTCCGCCATGAAAGTCATCCGAGAGCGGCAACTGCTCATCGCCGACAAGAAGAAAGCGCTGGTTCATGAGATCACGCAGACTGTAGTCAAGTGAGTGTTCACCGATACCGGTTTACCACTGGGCTCTACAAAACACCCGTTATACTCGTGAACGGGTGCTGTTTGTGGGGCCCGGTCTGTTCATGTTTGCAAAGGTCGGCAACGCGTACGTGACTCCTTTGGAGCTGCGGTGAGCGCTTACCATCAGGTGGTCCGTAAGCTTGTTTGCCACCGGCGTTGTATAAAAAAGGTAACTTCGTACTAGTGTTCAGTGGAATTGACATAATGAGAGACTTCGCTCTGTTCTCATTTGATTTTATTTTTAGACTGACACTCGGAGACCTTATACATCTCTGAGTATATTCATTTATTAGATTTTATTATTTTCATGTTGACGCTTAGAGATATATCTCAAAATATTTTATTATGATTAGTGTACCTACCTTATTACCTTTTATCTTGACCCTTAGAGACCTTATACATCTCTAACAAATCTTGATTGTTATTAGTTTCTTAGTCTTATTTTTGACATGTAACACTACATTTAATTAATGATACTTTGATGATTTTATTATTTTTATTTGATATAGATAGATTTTGACTTGTAAAAGTGCCCTTAAGGCCTATTTGCAGAATAAATGTTTTGATATTGAATACTTATGTATCATCGCCAGCACAGTTAAGTGACCATTCGTGCACTTTATACCTCTAGCGGCGAAACCATACGCGGTAGTCCCTCATGTGCAAACTCGTGGTCGAGCTGTTAGAGCACAAACGAGTAAATGCTTGATGATGATGGTGATGATGTTGATGTTTGTTGCAGATTGACGAACGCGATCAACACACGCGGCAAGCAACTCGTCCTGCGCTTGAACGAGGTGTGCGACGGCAAGCAGCGCACGCTCAGCGAGAAGAAGGACGCGCTGGAGCAGCTCGCCAACATCACCGACCACTGCGTCGAGTTCGTGGGCGCGGCGCTGCAGCAGGTACTGGTGGACGGGCGAGTGCGTGTGTGGACGTGTGCCACGGCAAGCGGCGCACGCTCAGCGAGAAGAAGGACGCGCTGGAGCAGCTCGCCAACATCACCGACCACTGCGTCGAGTTCGTGGGCGCGGCGCTGCAGCAGGTACTGGTGGACGGGCGAGTGCGTGTGTGGACGTGTGCCACGGCAAGCGGCGCACGCTCAGCGAGAAGAAGGACGCGCTGGAGCAGCTCGCCAACATCACCGACCACTGCGTCGAGTTCGTGGGCGCGGCGCTGCAGCAGGTACTGGTGGACGGGCGAGTGCGTGTGTGGACGTGTGCCACGGCAAGCGGCGCACGCTCAGCGAGAAGAAGGACGCGCTGGAGCAGCTCGCCAACATCACCGACCACTGCGTCGAGTTCGTGGGCGCGGCGCTGCAGCAGGTACTGGTGGACGGGCGAGTGCGTGTGTGGACGTGTGCCACGGCAAGCGGCGCACGCTCAGCGAGAAGAAGGACGCGCTGGAGCAGCTCGCCAACATCACCGACCACTGCGTCGAGTTCGTGGGCGCGGCGCTGCAGCAGGTACTGGTGGACGGGCGAGTGCGTGTGTGGACGTGTGCCACGGCAAGCGGCGCACGCTCAGCGAGAAGAAGGACGCGCTGGAGCAGCTCGCCAACATCACCGACCACTGCGTCGAGTTCGTGGGCGCGGCGCTGCAGCAGGTACTGGTGGACGGGCGAGTGCGTGTGTGGACGTGTGCCACGGCAAGCGGCGCACGCTCAGCGAGAAGAAGGACGCGCTGGAGCAGCTCGCCAACATCACCGACCACTGCGTCGAGTTCGTGGGCGCGGCGCTGCAGCAGGTACTGGTGGACGGGCGAGTGCGTGTGTGGACGTGTGCCACGGCAAGCGGCGCACGCTCAGCGAGAAGAAGGACGCGCTGGAGCAGCTCGCCAACATCACCGACCACTGCGTCGAGTTCGTGGGCGCGGCGCTGCAGCAGGTACTGGTGGACGGGCGAGTGCGTGTGTGGACGTGTGCCACGGCAAGCGGCGCACGCTCAGCGAGAAGAAGGACGCGCTGGAGCAGCTCGCCAACATCACCGACCACTGCGTCGAGTTCGTGGGCGCGGCGCTGCAGCAGGTACTGGTGGACGGGCGAGTGCGTGTGTGGACGTGTGCCACGGCAAGCGGCGCACGCTCAGCGAGAAGAAGGACGCGCTGGAGCAGCTCGCCAACATCACCGACCACTGCGTCGAGTTCGTGGGCGCGGCGCTGCAGCAGGTACTGGTGGACGGGCGAGTGCGTGTGTGGACGTGTGCCACGGCAAGCGGCGCACGCTCAGCGAGAAGAAGGACGCGCTGGAGCAGCTCGCCAACATCACCGACCACTGCGTCGAGTTCGTGGGCGCGGCGCTGCAGCAGGTACTGGTGGACGGGCGAGTGCGTGTGTGGACGTGTGCCACGGCAAGCGGCGCACGCTCAGCGAGAAGAAGGACGCGCTGGAGCAGCTCGCCAACATCACCGACCACTGCGTCGAGTTCGTGGGCGCGGCGCTGCAGCAGGTACTAGTGGACGGGCGAGTGCGCTCGCGCGAGCGGCTGGGCGTGTAATTTACATTTGGACCATAAAAAAATGCGAATTCTTATAGTCACATATTTTCTTATGATTTTGATTAATTTGTCTAATTTACTATTTAGTGTGATAATTTGATGGCTTTCTATCCCTATAGCGACTTAATTTTTTTGAGACATATATGAGAATCTTCGTATTGTTCCTTGCAGGGCAGCGACACGGCGGTGCTGTACAGCAAGCGCGCGGTGTGCGCGCACCTGCAGCGCATCAAGAGCCGGCGCGCCGACATCCCCAACCCCGAGATCCCGGTGCGCATCGCGCTCGCGCTCGACAAGCTGCCCGACCTCGTCAAAGGTACTCGCTCACACTCACACTCACGGCACCGCTCGACAAGCTGCCCGACCTGGTCAAAGGTACTCGCTCACACTCACACTCACGGCACCGCTCGACAAGCTGCCCGACCTGGTCAAAGGTACTCGCTCACACTCACACTCACGGCACCGCTCGACAAGCTGCCCGACCTGGTCAAAGGTACTCGCTCACACTCACACTCACGGCACCGCTCGACAAGCTGCCCGACCTGGTCAAAGGTACTCGCTCACACTCACACTCACGGCACCGCTCGACAAGCTGCCCGACCTCGTCAAAGGTACTCGCTCACGCTCACGGCACCGCTCGACAAGCTGCCCGACCTCGTCAAAGGTACTCGCTCACACTCGCGGCACCATTCGACAAGCTGCCCGACCTCGTCAAAGGTACTTCGTGAAAGTCGTTTCTGTCAGAAATCATCATTCGCTTGCTTCGTTTTTTGTGTCTCTCTATCTCCCGTCATCTCCTCACTCACTTCCTCTTCATATCGTCTCTCACGCAGTCCACCCACCTTATCCAACCTACCCCTTCTCTTACATCCCTCCACATTCAACCCTAATACCCTTTTCACATGACTTTCTTTAAAATGTCCATACCACCGTAGGCGATGATCTCTCAACTTTGGATGCCACTATCTGTCAGAAATAAGTTTTGTTGTTATCGTGGCAGTGTTATCGTCGATTGGGGCGATAGTGGTGGACGGCAAGGTGGACGGCGGCGCGGGCGGCGCGCAGGGCCCCTACCACCCGCCGCAGCCGCCGCAGCCGCCGCAGGCCCCGCCGGCCCCGCAGGCGCCGCAGCCCAACGTCAACGCCGCGCTCCACCACGCCGCCGCCATGCAACAGGTACACCGATTAAAACTAGACCACATTCCAATGCCAGTAAAGTTAAATTAATTATAACATTTTTAACTCCCGAGCTTTGTACACATACTTAAAAATTAAACGAGTCTAACGCGATATTTATTTACATATTTGCCTTTATTTCTGACGTCACCCCGCAACCCACCCCGAAACGTTTATAACAGAGCTAAACAGTTAGTTAAATGAATTAGCTCAATTAAAAACCAACGACTATACCTCACAGTAAGATTCACAAATGGTCACTTAGCTCGAGAAATCGACTAAGCATACACAAACAGACACTCCCCTTGCCTCACAAGCACAATCCAAATATCAATCTTAAATTACACGTTCATTTTTTTGATGAATCTTTGACCGAACGAGCGGAGCGGTTCCATTTCAGCTTAGAAAATAATGCTTTCATATGGCCTACTGTTAACATTTGATATCTCGCTCCTTTAACATTGTTTTTTTCATAGGTTCTTAGGTATCCTACGTAAACCTGGAAACGTTAATTTTTTAAACCGATATTTTTGCAGGTTAGATGTAGAATTAAATAAAGATCATGACAAGATTTAAAAAACTGTACAAGTTTGCACTATTTTAGGAAATATGACGGTATTTTACCGACCCGTATTCTTTGTCCGCGAGTGTATGTAAATGCTCATACAACTCTATGAAGCTTAAACTCTATAAGGACCCTATCAGTTAAAAACGCTCATCTATTTACGCCATTTTCTGTTTAATTTGACACATATCTTGACGTTTTCTCAATGTTACTATCTAGAACAGGACTATTGCGACCTTATGTCATAAACTTTAAATATATTTTTGGATTTTTCATTAAGAAATATCGTTTCAAACATCACTCCAAATCGACCATTTTAAAGCTAAACACTTGATTTTCCGCTTAAATTCTACTACACACAATAAAATCAAAAAATAGGCATGTTACTATCTAAAACTTCAATAAAGTCATCGTATCCTTTAATAACTTTATTGGTATTATCAATACTTTTGTCGAAGCGAAATATTTTAAAACTTATAGGGCCTCTTAACAAGTTGGTTTACTTGATAAGTCATGAACTCTCGCTGATATTTGTTATGAACAAAGCTGATAATTTTTCATGTCTCAGACATTGGCTCGGTATCAGGTCAGTTTGGTGTCTCCGCCGTTAAACACAGTACGTAATTCAAAAGTCTGTGGAAACACCCGCTATAGATCGTTCAATCCACGAAGACGCACGACACTCTTACGTCTATTATACAAAATGTATAGAAACTGAAGTAAGGACAACAAGATGAGAGCAGGGATCGGATACCGGTATTTTCTCCATAGAAAAATACCGGTATTGTTACGGTCACCGGTTCATTATTTCGTTTTTAATGGGACAATCTAATAATACGACGTTGTTACCTAAATATATGATTCAGCCCTACGTAAAGAGCAAAAAATAACCCAGAATATTGGGCTAATTCAGGGTTTTTTAAAAATACCTGTATCGGTCCCTGGATGAGAGAATAATTGTGTGAGGGAGAAAGATACTGATAATGGCGCATCAGACAAGAATAAAGTATTAGTAGTAAACGGGATTAAAGCCGTCATCTACCGCGTTCATTTTTAGGGTTCCGTACCCAAAGGTTAAAACGGGAACCTATTACTAAGACTCCGCAGTCCGTCCGTCTGTCGGCAGACGTTATCTCATGAACCGTGACAGTTAGACAGTTGAAATTTTCGCAGATGATGTATTTCTGTTACCGCTATAGTAAAAAATACTAAAAAACAGAATAATATAAATATTTAAAGGAGCTCCCATACAACAAACGATTTTTTTGCCGGTTTTTATAAATAAAGGTACGGAACCCTTCGTGCGCAAGTCCGACTCGCACTTGGCCGGTTTTTTTATGAATTGATATGTTGTCGGGAATCGCTGTATTCGGTAGATGAGGGGTTTGCATACAGTTAAATTTATCTAGCGACTAAGGATGTTGTGACACATACGAAACGTCGTGTGAATCTCAAAAATCTGAATTAATTTAATGTTTAAATCAATATAAGGATAAAGTATATCTTGTTGGCTGTGCTTTAATATGAAGCGAGGAGACGTTTTCACGTGGATTTAGCGATCTCTAGTTGTCTTGATGTTAGCTAGCGTAGGTATTGCATTGCATGTTTTACTGATTATGAATTAATGAAAATATCAATAGTTTTTCTAAGGTTCGATATTTGGAATTTATTTATCATATTTTATTAAAGCAACCCCTTATGAAGTTATAATGATTGCTGCATGATTATATACTTTTAAATTTACTTATATTAAAAGTCGATCGAAACTCGTGAGTTTCGGTCGAGTTATACGTATAGAGTACACGTACCTTCGAGTTACGAACAAATTGTTATTTGTATTTATAAGACAAATGGATAATTGTTTTCGTCGTAGTGAGTAGTATTAGCTGACATGTATATTGTTTTAACCTGTTATTGTGTACGATCGACAAAATTGAATCATGACCCACAATAAGGTCATTTTGCTAAGTCATCTAAATACTGGTAGGTTGAAATTCGCCTGAACATTCATTTCTATGGTAACGAACTTGTTATCATTTTATTAGACACTGACATTTACTAACTACCAGTAGCGGCGCGTCAAAAACATTCTTAGGGAAGCCGGAATTAATTTTCCTTTCTTATTCGTCATGAGTCGTAGTAAAAGAACTGTAATGGCTGAAAATTAGGTAAGCCGGTGGGAATCGAGTTGTATGGACGCTCCGCTACTGCTAACTACTGTCTTAAATAGTTTGGATAACCATGACTGAGTCTTGGCCTCCGCTACATCCGTTGATCACAAAAGAGAAATGCTATTACTATCTCTGTTCCTCACAGTAAAGCCATAGCCTTCTTCACTGAGCACTATAATCCGAGCTCTTTGTTTTGCCAAATGTCAAATGTGGATGGTGGAAATCTCATTGACTGCCCACTTGACATCTGACAAGCAATTGATTTATTAAATTGAAATATATTTTTTTTGCGATGAAAAGAGTTAAGTTTTTTATTGTATATGACAGCTTATTCTGGA
The DNA here is from genome assembly GCA_963556455.1 of Epiblema foenella. NCBI lineage: Eukaryota > Metazoa > Arthropoda > Insecta > Lepidoptera > Tortricidae > Epiblema > Epiblema foenella. The sequence continues at coordinate 1,429,715 of OY747110.1, forward strand.
TTCAAAACATAACTGTTTTATTTAAAATATATCTATTGCAGTGATAACAAAGGTTAAAATTGCATAGGTCTCCGATCCGTATTGACGCAATATGTTAATATTTAAAACGTCCTAAGTGCTAGATACATAGTGCGAGACATGTAAACCCTATTGTTTTGACGGTTCCAAGCCATTTGTAGGCCAAGTGGGTCATGAATCACTTGGTTCGACTGTACAATAAAGTGCTTACATACATTAGCATTAACACCGGCGGTGTGGCCATACAATATGCATGATTAGCTTTTCGATGTCAATTTCATATCGAATTATCACTTAGTCGTCTAGATTATGTTATGTTATGACGATCCTTATTCGGTGAGTTTCTTACAAAAATGTTTATAAGTAATATGGATTTCTAGCATGCTTAAGGGATGAGATGACCCATGTCGAAATGGATTTATACTGATCGCTAAAACTCATTTTTGGTAGGTTTAACCCCTATAAAATGACAGTTTTAAAGAGTGACTCAGGAGACGTAACCATGGTAACGAGCAACAAAGAATAGTTGATCCACCCAATAAACGTATTGAGTATTGAAAAGTTAACAGAATTATCAAATAGTACGCGGGCGATTCTCCGAGCGTTTGAAACGCTCGTTTCTAAAGTCATTGTCGACTCAAGATTAACTACCCAAAGTTGGGATAAACCGGCGAAATAATTGATCAAATAAGACTCGGACCCGATATTGGTTTACGATTTTAATAAAATTTTACTCTGATCATCGTCTCCTTTAACAATATTTAATGAAACGACAATGACGAAAAATAACCGCCGTAAAAACGCTGAATATTCGCCCACGCGTGTAAAGTTTAGTGGTATAGGCCCTTGGTGTAGAGTATAGTTTCCGCAGCAGTCATACGGCGGCGCGAGCATGGGGGGCGTGGGCGGCGTGGGCGGCGTGGGCGGCGTGGGCGGCGTGGGCGGCTACATGTCGGCGCTGGCGTCGCTGCGCGCGCGCGCCGCGCCGCACCACGTGCCGCAGCACACGCCGCTCCGGCACGCGCACGTCACCTCCACCACGCATCCGCACCATCTACACGGTAAATACTACTTTATTTTATCACTCACTCGACTTTACAATTTTTTCCCAGCGTGGTAACGCTGCCAGTGTCATGGCGACATTTGGACCGGTTACGTATTCAATCCGGGAGGTCCTTTTGACTGAGTATATTCAGGGTCGGTTGCACCAACATACGATCACAGGCCGGTCATCGTCAAATATGGCGCCGGCAGCTGTCACCCCATAGAAACTTGTCAAACTTTCCATACAATCACGAACACCACTTACGATTACAGACGGTTTGGTGCAACCCACCCTTAGAGTTAAAGGTTGAAGCCTGTTGCGGATATGAACATTGATGTGTAGATGACGAAGCATATTGCTGATTTGCGGTTTTTTTCCCCTACAGGTCGCATTTCTAAACCAATTCTCTTAAAATCTTGTGAGTAGGTTCGGTAATTATATAGTTTGTCTTTGTCGAGTCGGTTTTTGGAAGTTTCATCATCATCATCATCATCATTTCAGCCGAAAGACGTCCACTGCTGAACATAGGCCTCCCCCAATTTATTTTTCCCTTGGGGGGGATTTGCCATAGTCGCCACGCTTGGCAAGCGGGTTGGCGACCGCAGTTTGATGGTGGTAATGATCGAAGGATGCTGCTGCCCACCCTCCGATTTTCCCTTATTCGCCTCCTACGAAACCCACGGGAAGAGATGGGGTGGCGCAATTCTTACCCGGCAACCACACGGGCAAGGCGGCACGGGCGGGTTTGGAAGTTTATAAAAACTTTTTTTTTACAATGATTTTGGTATGTTTCTGCGGGTGGATTTCGGTTTGTTTTCCTCCACAGGTGGGCTAGCACAACTTGATGCCAAGTCGTATCTCGCGCGACTCAGCGATTCCTGTCTTACTCGAACTGTGCGAATTAGAAAGAGAAGGGTTGATTTTTCTCTACTCGCGTCGCGTCGCAGCGGCAGTTGTGCTAGCCCCGCAGGTCACAGTTCTCTACCGAATTTCGTGAAATTTTTTGAGCAGATTCGATAATTTTATAGATTTTTTATCGAGCCAGTTTTTGGACAATATTACGTCTACATATGGCAAGTGTTACGTATTGTGTGCAGGCATGAGCGAGCTGAACCTGCGCGGGCTGCTCAACCAGGGCTCGGGGCGCGGCGCGCGCTCGCCGCTGCAGCCGCACCCCGCCATGCACCACGCCTACCAGCAGAGTGAGTATTGTGTGCAGGCATGAGCGAGCTGAACCTGCGCGGGCTGCTCGACCAGGGCTCGGGGCGCGGCGCGCGCTCGCCGCTGCAGCCGCACCCCGCCATGCACCACGCCTACCAGCAGAGTGAGTATTGTGTGCAGGCATGAGCGAGCTGAACCTGCGCGGGCTGCTCAACCAGGGCTCGGGGCGCGGCGCGCGCTCGCCGCTGCAGCCGCACCCCGCCATGCACCACGCCTACCAGCAGAGTGAGTATTGTGTGCAGGCATGAGCGAGCTGAACCTGCGCGGGCTGCTCGACCAGGGCTCGGGGCGCGGCGCGCGCTCGCCGCTGCAGCCGCACCCCGCCATGCACCACGCCTACCAGCAGAGTGAGTATTGTGTGCAGGCATGAGCGAGCTGAACCTGCGCGGGCTGCTCAACCAGGGCTCGGGGCGCGGCGCGCGCTCGCCGCTGCAGCCGCACCCCGCCATGCACCACGCCTACCAGCAGAGTGAGTATTGTGTGCAGGCATGAGCGAGCTGAACCTGCGCGGGCTGCTCGACCAGGGCTCGGGGCGCGGCGCGCGCTCGCCGCTGCAGCCGCTGCAGCCGCTGCAGCCGCACCCCGCCATGCACCACGCCTACCAGCAGAGTGAGTATTGTGTGCAGGCATGAGCGAGCTGAACCTGCGCGGGCTGCTCGACCAGGGCTCGGGGCGCGGCGCGCGCTCGCCGCTGCAGCCGCACCCCGCCATGCACCACGCCTACCAGCAGAGTGAGTATTGTGTGCAGGCATGAGCGAGCTGAACCTGCGCGGGCTGCTCGACCAGGGCTCGGGGCGCGGCGCGCGCTCGCCGCTGCAGCCGCACCCCGCCATGCACCACGCCTACCAGCAGAGTGAGTATTGTGTGCAGGCATGAGCGAGCTGAACCTGCGCGGGCTGCTCAACCAGGGCTCGGGGCGCGGCGCGCGCTCGCCGCTGCAGCCGCACCCCGCCATGCACCACGCCTACCAGCAGAGTGAGTATTGTGTGCAGGCATGAGCGAGCTGAACCTGCGCGGGCTGCTCAACCAGGGCTCGGGGCGCGGCGCGCGCTCGCCGCTGCAGCCGCACCCCGCCATGCACCACGCCTACCAGCAGAGTGAGTATTGTGTGCAGGCATGAGCGAGCTGAACCTGCGCGGGCTGCTCGACCAGGGCTCGGGGCGCGGCGCGCGCTCGCCGCTGCAGCCGCACCCCGCCATGCACCACGCCTACCAGCAGAGTGAGTATTGTGTGCAGGCATGAGCGAGCTGAACCTGCGCGGGCTGCTCAACCAGGGCTCGGGGCGCGGCGCGCGCTCGCCGCTGCAGCCGCACCCCGCCATGCACCACGCCTACCAGCAGAGTGAGTATTGTGTGCAGGCATGAGCGAGCTGAACCTGCGCGGGCTGCTCAACCAGGGCTCGGGGCGCGGCGCGCGCTCGCCGCTGCAGCCGCACCCCGCCATGCACCACGCCTACCAGCAGAGTGAGTATTGTGTGCAGGCATGAGCGAGCTGAACCTGCGCGGGCTGCTCGACCAGGGCTCGGGGCGCGGCGCGCGCTCGCCGCTGCAGCCGCACCCCGCCATGCACCACGCCTACCAGCAGAGTGAGTATTGTGTGCAGGCATGAGCGAGCTGAACCTGCGCGGGCTGCTCGACCAGGGCTCGGGGCGCGGCGCGCGCTCGCCGCTGCAGCCGCACCCCGCCATGCACCACGCCTACCAGCAGAGTGAGTATTGTGTGCAGGCATGAGCGAGCTGAACCTGCGCGGGCTGCTCGACCAGGGCTCGGGGCGCGGCGCGCGCTCGCCGCTGCAGCCGCACCCCGCCATGCACCACGCCTACCAGCAGAGTGAGTATTGTGTGCAGGCATGAGCGAGCTGAACCTGCGCGGGCTGCTCAACCAGGGCTCGGGGCGCGGCGCGCGCTCGCCGCTGCAGCCGCACCCCGCCATGCACCACGCCTACCAGCAGAGTGAGTATTGTGTGCAGGCATGAGCGAGCTGAACCTGCGCGGGCTGCTCGACCAGGGCTCGGGGCGCGGCGCGCGCTCGCCGCTGCAGCCGCACCCCGCCATGCACCACGCCTACCAGCAGAGTGAGTATTGTGTGCAGGCATGAGCGAGCTGAACCTGCGCGGGCTGCTCGACCAGGGCTCGGGGCGCGGCGCGCGCTCGCCGCTGCAGCCGCACCCCGCCATGCACCACGCCTACCAGCAGAGTGAGTATTGTGTGCAGGCATGAGCGAGCTGAACCTGCGCGGGCTGCTCGACCAGGGCTCGGGGCGCGGCGCGCGCTCGCCGCTGCAGCCGCTGCAGCCGCACCCCGCCATGCACCACGCCTACCAGCAGAGTGAGTATTGTGTGCAGGCATGAGCGAGCTGAACCTGCGCGGGCTGCTCGACCAGGGCTCGGGGCGCGGCGCGCGCTCGCCGCTGCAGCCGCACCCCGCCATGCACCACGCCTACCAGCAGAGTGAGTATTGTGTGCAGGCATGAGCGAGCTGAACCTGCGCGGGCTGCTCAACCAGGGCTCGGGGCGCGGCGCGCGCTCGCCGCTGCAGCCGCACCCCGCCATGCACCACGCCTACCAGCAGAGTGAGTATTGTGTGCAGGCATGAGCGAGCTGAACCTGCGCGGGCTGCTCGACCAGGGCTCGGGGCGCGGCGCGCGCTCGCCGCTGCAGCCGCACCCCGCCATGCACCACGCCTACCAGCAGAGTGAGTATTGTGTGCAGGCATGAGCGAGCTGAACCTGCGCGGGCTGCTCAACCAGGGCTCGGGGCGCGGCGCGCGCTCGCCGCTGCAGCCGCACCCCGCCATGCACCACGCCTACCAGCAGAGTGAGTATTGTGTGCAGGCATGAGCGAGCTGAACCTGCGCGGGCTGCTCGACCAGGGCTCGGGGCGCGGCGCGCGCTCGCCGCTGCAGCCGCACCCCGCCATGCACCACGCCTACCAGCAGAGTGAGTATTGTGTGCAGGCATGAGCGAGCTGAACCTGCGCGGGCTGCTCGACCAGGGCTCGGGGCGCGGCGCGCGCTCGCCGCTGCAGCCGCTGCAGCCGCTGCAGCCGCACCCCGCCATGCACCACGCCTACCAGCAGAGTGAGTATTGTGTGCAGGCATGAGCGAGCTGAACCTGCGCGGGCTGCTCGACCAGGGCTCGGGGCGCGGCGCGCGCTCGCCGCTGCAGCCGCACCCCGCCATGCACCACGCCTACCAGCAGAGTGAGTATTGTGTGCAGGCATGAGCGAGCTGAACCTGCGCGGGCTGCTCGACCAGGGCTCGGGGCGCGGCGCGCGCTCGCCGCTGCAGCCGCTGCAGCCGCTGCAGCCGCACCCCGCCATGCACCACGCCTACCAGCAGAGTGAGTATTGTGTGCAGGCATGAGCGAGCTGAACCTGCGCGGGCTGCTCGACCAGGGCTCGGGGCGCGGCGCGCGCTCGCCGCTGCAGCCGCACCCCGCCATGCACCACGCCTACCAGCAGAGTGAGTATTGTGTGCAGGCATGAGCGAGCTGAACCTGCGCGGGCTGCTCGACCAGGGCTCGGGGCGCGGCGCGCGCTCGCCGCTGCAGCCGCACCCCGCCATGCACCACGCCTACCAGCAGAGTGAGTATTGTGTGCAGGCATGAGCGAGCTGAACCTGCGCGGGCTGCTCAACCAGGGCTCGGGGCGCGGCGCGCGCTCGCCGCTGCAGCCGCACCCCGCCATGCACCACGCCTACCAGCAGAGTGAGTATTGTGTGCAGGCATGAGCGAGCTGAACCTGCGCGGGCTGCTCAACCAGGGCTCGGGGCGCGGCGCGCGCTCGCCGCTGCAGCCGCACCCCGCCATGCACCACGCCTACCAGCAGAGTGAGTATTGTGTGCAGGCATGAGCGAGCTGAACCTGCGCGGGCTGCTCAACCAGGGCTCGGGGCGCGGCGCGCGCTCGCCGCTGCAGCCGCACCCCGCCATGCACCACGCCTACCAGCAGAGTGAGTATTGTGTGCAGGCATGAGCGAGCTGAACCTGCGCGGGCTGCTCAACCAGGGCTCGGGGCGCGGCGCGCGCTCGCCGCTGCAGCCGCACCCCGCCATGCACCACGCCTACCAGCAGAGTGAGTATTGTGTGCAGGCATGAGCGAGCTGAACCTGCGCGGGCTGCTCAACCAGGGCTCGGGGCGCGGCGCGCGCTCGCCGCTGCAGCCGCACCCCGCCATGCACCACGCCTACCAGCAGAGTGAGTATTGTGTGCAGGCATGAGCGAGCTGAACCTGCGCGGGCTGCTCAACCAGGGCTCGGGGCGCGGCGCGCGCTCGCCGCTGCAGCCGCACCCCGCCATGCACCACGCCTACCAGCAGAGTGAGTATTGTGTGCAGGCATGAGCGAGCTGAACCTGCGCGGGCTGCTCAACCAGGGCTCGGGGCGCGGCGCGCGCTCGCCGCTGCAGCCGCACCCCGCCATGCACCACGCCTACCAGCAGAGTGAGTATTGTGTGCAGGCATGAGCGAGCTGAACCTGCGCGGGCTGCTCAACCAGGGCTCGGGGCGCGGCGCGCGCTCGCCGCTGCAGCCGCACCCCGCCATGCACCACGCCTACCAGCAGAGTGAGTATTGTGTGCAGGCATGAGCGAGCTGAACCTGCGCGGGCTGCTCGACCAGGGCTCGGGGCGCGGCGCGCGCTCGCCGCTGCAGCCGCACCCCGCCATGCACCACGCCTACCAGCAGAGTGAGTATTGTGTGCAGGCATGAGCGAGCTGAACCTGCGCGGGCTGCTCGACCAGGGCTCGGGGCGCGGCGCGCGCTCGCCGCTGCAGCCGCACCCCGCCATGCACCACGCCTACCAGCAGAGTGAGTAGTGACTACACATATACACATCATTTACTCACATCATTCTTTTCTAGCTATTATTAATCGCACTCTTTAATGTTTAAATAGTATTTGCAGTTGGAACAAAAATAACCATTTTCGGTAATCCAAGTTTAAGCCTGTATTTGTTTTATTTGTCTTACTGTACAGAATAATGTGTGTATAATTTTTCACATCATGCTTATATCCTTACTTCGATTAGACAATATTTTTTTTCAGTAAAGATTATGGGTGGCGTTGGTGGCCCATGAGAGGAAGCCTATAAATATTTTACTGCTGAGTAAAGCTTAGTTTTTATTATGAAATCTTTTTGGTATAATTTTCACATTATTCCTTGTCTGTTTGCTTCAATCGAATGACACTTTTTTTCATTAGATTATGGTGGTGGCCCATGAGGGGGTTGACTTAAGTGGAGTTTAGGGTAGTTTAACATTTATATTCAACGGATGGCTCGGTAGTATTAAACAGTCTAAAACCACCGCCGTAATATAGCTTTATTTCTAAACATTTGCAATAAACAGTGTACCGGAAATCTTCACCACGGATATGAGTGATTATTATAGTACTGATCATCTCCCCAGTGATGGGCGCGTACGCGAACAGCGCCTACGCCGCGGCGGCGGTGGCGGCGGGTGGGGCTCCAGTGGGCGCGGGCGCGGGCGGGCGGCGCTCGGGCGGGCCGCGCACGCCCTCACCCGCGCCGCACACGCCGCTCGCGCCGCACACGCCTCCCGCCGCTCAGGCCAAGTGGCATATCCCGCAGCAGGGGCTGCTCAACGGTTAGTATTACACTTGTCGCTGAGACGTTCCGGTCCAATCTTACAGAAGCTCGCGATATATCATTCCAAGAATTTATATTTAATCTAATTCATTATCTATATCATTTTCAGTCTAATCAGAAATCCTAAACGATACTTTTTTATGCTTGTCATTGGGGAAGCAATGGTTGAAGAAGTTGAAATTATGACTACACCTATTTTTTTGTTCCTCTGATAACCCCGAAACTTAATTCCACGATTACTCTGGCTCACTCCGATAGGAAAGGTCTTCAAAAATTAAGTTCTCGTGAAACACTTGAGTTATAAGCCAATGATTAATTTTTAATTTAGATCCCGACACCTATCGGCCGCAGGATCGTACTATCTGGAAGCGAGTAAGGATTTAGTCGTTCGACTGAACCCGCTAGTGCATGTCACAGCCGACGTAACAAAACATTTGGTCCTCAGGCGGGTTCGACATGTCTGCGCTGGCGCACGGCGCGGGCTCGCCGGGCGGCGCGGGCGCGGGCGCGGGCGCGGGCGCGGGCGCGGGGGCGGGCGCGGGCGCGGACTTCAAGATCACGCTCGGGCGCGCGCGGCCGCCGCCCCTCGCGCCCGCGCCCGCCGTCACCTCCACCAACCCCAAGACGCCGAGCCCCAGCCTCAACGTGAGTACCCTCTTACAGTCAAAAAGGGAACATATTTCCACTTTGACGGTCCATAGAATAACATCATCATGAAATAGGGATTTTTGTGTCATTTATCTCAGGATTGGCTCCGATTTTTTATCATCGATTGGGTTTTAACTATTTTTTTTCACTAGTCGTCTTCAATGTTTGAATTAAGATACCGTAGACGAAACTAAAATCACATACTTTTCTCTGTGTAGCTCCCTTCAATTGAACTCTTATGAAATTGACCAATCACGTGACGCCGCGGACGAAAGACATCAACGAGCCAGCAACCCATGATGGTCCATAGTGCCTAATCTTCATTTTCGCAGTACTAGTTCGTTTAATTATTTCGGGTTGTTTAGTTAATTTCCGTTGACTCATAGAAAAAATAGTGTGTGCAATAGTTATTTAATTAGCTTTTTAAGTCTCGAACCTTACTTAGATCAGCGAGAACCGACTAAAAAAGCATACATTATATAACCATTGCATAAACTACTATTACGTTAACAGGGCGGCGCCGGCGTGGAACTAGACAAAGTATGCGCCGAATCAGTGCAAGATCTCATGGCCACAATCGCGAAGCTGGACTCCAACGGGGTCCAGGTGTTGCCTGAACAGCCGAGAGCGGAGCCCGCTGTGCACTCCTCCACTGACACCACAGGTCAGTAACTTAGTAAAAAAAAAAAAAAAATTAAAAATCATTTATTTTCAGACCAATTGATCCATAGATTGTTAGTAACAGAGTATCTTAGAAACTATGTTAGTGAGACATGTATAAATAGCAAAACAAAACAATAAATAAAGAATGTATGGATAGCCATTGATAGTAACTTCGTACTAGTGTTCAGTGGAATTGACATGATGAGAGACTTCGCTCTGTTCTCATTTGATTTTATTTTTACACTGACGCTCAGAGACCTTATACATCTCTGAGGATATTTATTTAATAGATTTTATTATTTTCATGTTGACGTGTTATAGATATAGCTCAAAATATTTTATTATGATTAGTGTACCCACTTTCTTACCATTTATCTTGACGCTTAGAGACCTTATACATCTCTGACAAATCTCGATTGTTATTAGTTTCTTAGTCTTATTTTTGACATGTAACACTACATTTAATTAATGATACTTTGATTATTGTATTATATTTATTTGATGTACCTAGATAGATTTTGACTTGTAAAAGTGCCCTTGAGGCCTATTTGCAGAATAAATGTTTTGATTTTGATTTAGTACCATCCTAGCGTTTTCCAGTTGTGCCTTAATGCGCCCGAGGTCCGCTTTGACATATAATCTCAAGATTTGATAATAAATATTATAATAATGTTTTTTTTATTTAGATATTCACCCATCAATTTACAAACTACAATTTTTTAAAACTGAACATCTAAAAAATTTAAAATACAATACAATAAGCAAGTCATGTGTGACGCCCCACTTGTCATTTGGTGTAGGAGCTATTTTTTTTCTCAATAATGCCCCGCATAATGAACATTACTCGCTACTGGAAGGTAAAGTGTATATATATATATATACACTAATAGTAATAGTTTAAAGTCAGGTTTAAATAAAAAAAAGAAACATTGCAGGCCGCCTGGAGTGTTACGTTACGTATAAATAAATTGCATAAATTTCAAACTATTTAAAAAGGAGAAACAGGCATATATAAGACGGCACAGGTCGTATTCAGCCAATTGAACTGGCATTTTTTTTTTGGAAACGCGACATTCTTTTATGTGTCTCAAATAGTTTGCGTTATTCGCTGCATAAATACACTTGCCAATCTGTTAAAAAGAATAAATGGTGAAAAAACATGAAGTTTTTCACGCTTTAAGGTTATGTTTATCAGATCATTAAAATTATGTCTTTATTTCCCTCATTTTTTTAGAAAAGCAGTATATTAGCCTCGGCCGGAATGGCAATTATAGGCTTCGTATTAAATTTTGAACCCTCTATTATGTGTCATTTTTCACAGAAAACGAAAAAAATATTTTAAAAAGTCATGTTTTATGTATCTAGGTTATAGCAGGTAGCATAAGTAGTTCTTGAGATATTTAGCGATGTGACAGACAGACAGACAAAGTAAAAACATAAGGGTTCCTTGTTTACCATTTGGGTACGGAACCCTAATAAACAGAGTATAAGGTCGGCAAAAGTACTTTCTTGTTGTTTACCAATGAACTGAATGTAATGTAAGTCTTAGTCCGAACTCTAGCTGTAAATAAGACATTCATGGCTTTAGCAGTTTAAGCAATTTCAAACTCTGCGCTAAATTATTTGGAACTTTAATTTAAAAAAAAACCACATTGACACTTCCGGCGGGTGAGAGCGCAGCCATCAATGAGGGCTATCGTTTTTGTGCTCACCAGTTGGCGCCACTGTCGAGTAAGGTCCAGCTGTCAACAATTATTATTGGTTATTATCGTCATGAGAACGAAGTTTGCATTTAAATCATATTTAATACCTTAAAAACGTACCGTAAAAATATCGAACATCCCGCATTGTAGCGCAGTCCCGTTTTGTTCGGAAAAAACTGAAAAATAAGTTTCCGAAAGACAAAACTTCCTCAAAGCACTGACAGTCATTGACCCGTAACTCATATTTGTCATAATCAAGCCCAAGTATTGCAAAATAGTTACCATAATGTTCAGGGCCATCTTTCCCATTGGGCTCTCTGGGCAAGTGCCCAGGGCCCCGCGATCGATAGGGCCCCCCTAGTTCCTGCCAGATCACCAAACGATAACCAATATTTATTATCGAAAAAATATTTAGTTCAAAAAATCAAACGTACAGGAGAACAACCGGAAATCCGGAAAATGGGACATAGAACGCATTTTTGTCGAAGCTGAAGCAGAGACCTTCGTCTCTCGGTCAATAAAAATAAATGTTAGAATCTTGTTTAGCTACTTTCTTTGTCTATTCTAACAAAATAGTGATCTGTCAAAGGCATAGGGGCCCCTTTACCCTAATGTGCCCAGGGCCTCAAATTGGTTAAAGACGGCCCTGATAATGTTCCAATTAAACATTAACCACAAAGAGTGACATTTGACATTTCGGAGACCTCACGCTACACTAGCGCATTGTAGCGCGGTCCCGTTTTGTTCGGAAATAAGTTTCCGAAAGACAAAACTGTCTCTAAGCACTGACAGTCATTGACCCGTAACTCATATTTGCCATAATCAAGCTCAGGTATTGCAAAATACTCACCATATTGTTCCAATTAGATATTAACCCTCGTAGCGCAACCATAAAAAGTGACGTTTGACATTTCGGAGACATCACGCTACACTAGCGCCTCTAGCGGCGAATTCGTACGCGACAGCCCTCATTGAAACCGATGTGTGTTGCAGGCGCTGCGCCCGCCACCGGCGCGGGCGCCGCGGAGGCGCCGGCCGCCGCCGCCGCCGCCGCCGGGGACCCCAACGAGGACTGGTGCGCCGTCTGCATGGACGGCGGCGAGCTCATGTGCTGCGACAAGTGCCCCAAGGTGTTCCACCAGTACTGCCACATACCCACCATCGAGAAGCTGCCCGAGTGAGTGCTCACTACTCACTACTCATCACTCACTACGTCTCCACTTACAGATACATCAAAAACAAACAGGTTTATACCTGTTGTAATTTTGAGCTCTGACCTTGTACTTCGGTAATTCAATAATGAATATCATTGTAATTGTTTTATTTTTAATTTAACATCTAAAAGGTGATGCTAATTATAACTAGTAAATGATTGTAAAATATCTACTAATTAGGTAAGATTTTTTTTGTCGTTCCCGCTCGCTACGAGTACGTGTTCTTTTGTAAGTTTTGTAACATTTCTCTGCAACTTTTTCGGATGTGATATCTTCTATAGGGTAGTGCATAAATAATATAAATTTTATGTCTTGGTGAGAGCTGTTGAGGAGCTGGATGCATGTATAACATTAACCTAAAATAAGTTACTTCAATTTGTACATCTATCTCTGTTTGTCTCTCCAAATAAATAAATAAATATACACCTAGAGGGTCTAAGTTTGTTAAAGTAGGTACTGCAATACTAGAGGCTGATTAATATTTGGAATTTTTATTTAGAATAGACTTAGATTAGACCTGCTCTGCCCTTAACATCTTATCCATCTATCACTCGGGTTCCGCATCCGTTTTCAGTTCCGGCTCCGATTCCGGTTCTGGTTCCGAATACCGAATTTAAAACATCAGGTTCCGCTTTCGGTTCCGATAAAACCACATCTGTTACATCCCTGATTAAACCCTCCTTCGTTCATGGGCTCTTAATGTTATCATTGGATTCGTGAGAGGTTCTATTTTATTCCGGAATAGTTCGGCACATATAAATATAATCATTCCTAGAATCTCTTTTCAGTTTAGTCTGGCAATGAAGCTAATAATATATGTGATTTACTATATATACTGTTTCACTTAACTTTTTCGCCGCCATAGACTTATAAAGTCAGTACACTTAGTTGTCCCATATGCCATGACTTCATATTAAGTCGATGTAAAGATCGTAAAGACAACCTACGTGTTATCAAGTACTAACGACCCGCCCCGGCTTCGCACGGGTGCAATGCTGATGCATGTATTATACATATAAACCTTCCCCTTGAGTCACTCTTATCTATTAAAAAAACCACATCAAAATCCGTTGCGTAGTTTTAAAGATTTAAGCATACATAGGGATATAGGGACAGAGAAAGCGACTTTGTTTTATACTATGTAGTGAAAGTTCATTTTCGGTCGTTTGCTCTTGTGACTTAGGCGTGTGAGACACAACTTACGAAATCTACTGTGGCGGTGAAGAGGTTAATACATTTTTTCTTCCAACTATTTAATAACTACTGCGACTATTGTTGTGTATGTTTGTAATGAGGTTTATTTTATGAACCGGTGGTAGTTTTTTGACATTCATAAATGCATGTAACATGCCTAAATTGAAGAATAAATGATTTCATTTCATTTCAATGTTCGCAGCGAAACTGAAACATGGCAATGCCTACTCTGCGTGAACTTCGCTGAGCTACCAGAGGAGCCTAGAGTCCCCGGGGAAAACATCTCCCCGCGCGAACAGAAACTCATGGAGCGGGTCACCCTCGAGCTGTACTGCCAGTACGAGCCCAGCCTGCCCTTCCGGGAGCCCGTGAGCCCGCTCAACCACGACTACCACTCCAAGGTAAGTCGGGGAATGACATGTATGTAGAGACGCCTGGCCAAGTAAAACTCTGCAGAAGCCGTTTTTAAATTATATTTATAAAAATACCCCAAACCACCTTTCAGTTTCCCATTCAGATCTCAACTGCGTCATCCGTCAACTCTTTCAACACTCGTAAACAATTCAAAATACATTCGATCGTTCCATATTCATCTTCTAACAGCCAGCACCTTACACAGCCATCAAAAAGTACCAATCCCTCATGTATGTCACTTTACGTACTTTAACGTTATTCGGATAAAGTCTAAAATTAGCGATTTTTTTATTTCTCAACTGTACAACATACTCTAGTAGAAGAGCCGACGAAACTGTACCTAGTTCGATAAGACTCCCAGATGATGTATATGTAATAAGACTCTTCATTTATGGTGGAACACAGGCAGGTGTCCAGACTTTTGGTTCGGGGGGGGGGGGGGGGGGATAAATCCCAACTATCCCCCCCTCTGGATACGTTCCTGGTGGAACACTTTTGTTTTTGATCCGGGCCCAATAAAGCGGTAGGAGTGCGCGGTTGGAGAGTAGCCTGGGGAAAATCCAGGGGAAAACCTCCGGCACGACCACGCGTGTGGTTTGGAACACTGGAATACTCTAAGAGTTTGCGCTCCATTGAGATTGATTGAGCGGTTTCAACCGAATCTGAGGTGTGCTTACCTTAGTTCAACACGAAATGATGCGATGCAAAAAACCTGCTGGCGTTATTATTATTATTTTAATAATTAATATTATCCGGTTTCTGGTATTAGTCTTCCAATTTTCGTTTGTTCCTCGATACAGGGGGGGTAGGACTAAACGATAATGCAGTGCTGCAAGCCCCCCTGGCTGGCCTTATCAGTGGCAGTATGATCGGTCTCCTCAAAAAACCAAGGCTCACCTGAAAGATGGTCGCAAACTAATATTATATGAAACTAGCGACTCGCCCCGGCTTCGCACGGGTGCACTATTTAATGGATGTTATTATACATATAAACCTTCCTCTTCAATCACTCTATCTATTAAAAAAAACCGCACCAAAATCTGTTGCGTAGTTTTAAAGATTTAAGCATACATAGGGACATAGGGACAGAGAAAGCGACTTTGTTTTATACTACGTAGTGATAACGGGTTATTAAATCTTCTTCTGAAGTTCTGACCATGGAGACTTTATACTATTAAAAGTTATTATAGACCCTGAGACTATACATCTCTCTGCAAACGCGTGCCCAGGTTATTCGTCTGATGTATTGTTCACTTATTACTGTGTACTTTCACTATAGGTACTAACTATATTTTTGACTTGTAAAAGAGCCCTTGAGCGAGGCCTACTTCACTACATATTATAAAACAAAGTCGTTAAAAAAAACCGCATCAAAATCCGTTGCGTAGTTTTAAAGATTTAAGCATACATAGGGATATAGGGACAGAGAAAGCGATTTTGTTTTATACTATGTAGTGATAACATCCATTAAATAGTGCACCCGTGCGAAGCCGGGGCGGGTCGCTAGTACAGAATAAATGTTTGATGTTTTTAAAATAACGTGTGTGCTTGAAAGAGGAAGTTGTATGATTAGAATTACGATTTGAAACGGGATATTTACCATGTGTCTTTGTATTTTTTGGGTAGGATCAACTTTTTTTGTGTTGTTACCTTCACCCGTTGTCCAAGGGACACTAGTGGCGCAGTTTGTTCAAAAAAATGTTGTATTAAGTTCTACTGACATGCTTAGTAGATGAACCATCATGGAAATAGCTTATAAGTACCACAAATACGTATGTTTGATAAACTTAAATAGCATAAAATCACGATTGTATTAGAATTTTGTCCCCTGGACAACTAGAGGTAATCACGGCAACGAGTGACACTAAAAAGTTGATTCACCCTTTGAGTTCCCGGTAAAAGTTGGAGTTCGGAGTGACGGCTCGTTTAGTCACTCAGTATACAGGAAGCCCACTCACATTGATCGTTACTTACACGCCAATTCACATCACCATCCACGCCAACTCAACTCTGTAGTGACGTCACTTATTGACCGTGCTTATAACTTATGCGACGAGGAACATTTAGGCATTGAACTGAGACACTTAAGAGACGTTCTACAGAGAAACGGTTATAACTTGTATGGGTAACGTGGTCTTCATTGTTCTCATTTGGTATTTTTTTTTTAGACTGACGCTCAGAGACCTTATACATCTCTGAGGATATTTATTTATTAGATTTTATTATTTTCATGTTGACGTGTTATATGTATGTATGTATGTAAGCACTTTATTGTACACAATAACAGGTTAAAACAAT
The DNA here is from genome assembly GCA_963556455.1 of Epiblema foenella. Taxonomy (NCBI): domain Eukaryota; kingdom Metazoa; phylum Arthropoda; class Insecta; order Lepidoptera; family Tortricidae; genus Epiblema; species Epiblema foenella. The sequence continues at coordinate 1,445,734 of OY747110.1, forward strand.
ATACATGTCACATAAGATTAGAGTACAAAGGCGAACTTATCCCTATGAGGGATCTCTTCCAGCTAACCTTTGAGGGATTGAGTGTATAGTGGGAGAATGAGATAGACAAACTTACACAGTGTACTAAAACTTTTCAATAAGGAAACTTATAGCTAAAACCAAAACCAAATAAATATATAACAACTATAACATATAATAAATACATATTATAAATATATACGTATTTAAATAAATATACATAAATAAATATATATAGTATTCAACCAAATCATAAGTTGTTGGAGAGCCACAATTTCTTCAAATTGCTCTTGAGTGAGGCGACAGACTGGGACTGTCTTATTGACAAGGGCAACTCGTTCCACAACTTCACAGCGCGTACCGTGAAAGATCTAGAGTATGTTCGCGTCTTATTAGACGGTAGAGCAAGAGTAAGGTTGGCGCTGGACCTCAGACGATGACCACTGCCATCAGCCATGTATCTAAATCTCTCAGAAAGGTATGGAGGGGCAGCAGGATTAAAAAGTGTGTTGAACAGTAACGACAGAATATGCACATCTCTCCGCCGGCGGATCGGCAACCACTGAAGCTGAGACCGAAAGTAGGAGATGTGATCATACTTGCGTAGACCGAAAATGTACCTGATACATACGTTTTGCAGGCGTTCAAGCTTGTCAAGCAGCTCTTCCCTGAGATCAAGGAACGCGATATCCCCATAGTCCAGAAGAGGAAGGAGAAGAGACTGAGTAAGAGTCCGCTTAGTATGCAGAGGAAGGAAATTCTGTAGACGCCTTAGTGAGTGGAGAGATCCAAATATTTTTTGACTCACTTCGGAAATATGAGGAGTCCAAGAAAGCGTCTGATCCATGGTGATGCCCAAATTCCTAACAGTAGAGGACAGAGGAATAGAGATTCCATCAAAAAGGATATCAGGCACCACCACATCTGAGAGCTTACTTATATAGTAAGGACTACCAATAAGAATTGCCTGCGATTTCTTTGCATTCACTTTTAATCCGAATTTGAACGCCCAGCAACGAATGGAATCCAAATCATTGTTGACTTGCGCAATTAGTGGGCATAAATCGTCTATACTCGCCGCTGCATAAATCTGTAGGTCATCCGCGTATAAATGATATGAAGATGCAAGAGATTGGGTGATACTGTTTATAAAAATAGAAAAAAGCAGTGGAGAAAGCACTCCCCCCTGTGGGACGCCTGCTGTAAGTTCACACCAATTGGACAACTTGTCGTTGAACCTAACGCGCTGGCGCCTGTCAAAGAGGTAGTTGCGGAACCATGACAAGGCGGGTTGAGAGATATTGATAGAGTGGAGAATACCGAGCAGAATGTCAAAGTCCACCGTATTAAAGGCACTACTGAAGTCGAGAAGAACAAGGATGGTGAGTTTTTTACATTCTATGTTAAGTCGAATGTCATCGGTGACTTTAACCAAAGTGGTGACTGTGCTATGCCCGGGGCGGAATCCCGATTGGAAGGGATTTAACAAGGAATGCTTATTGAGATGTGATAGGAGACTACGATTTACAAAATGCTCAATAATTTTTGATAAAACAGGGAGAATGGAGATAGGTCTATATTGAGAGAAAGAGACAGGATTTGGGATTTTAGGGAGAGGGATTACGTGGGCTAATTTCCAGGACGCTGGAAACGTACCAGTGGACAAGGAGAAATTAATAATATCGGAAAGGATCGGAGCAACAAATTCAGCCACGAGCATAAGCATATCCACACTAAGGTTATCTTCACCGACAGCCTTCGTCTTAATAGATTTGAGGTAGGCAAGTGTCTCTTGCGGTGAAATGCTACTAAACTCAAAGGGAGGCAAGTCAGGGTGGCTGGTAATGGCAAGAAGTGACAAAGTAGATTGCTTAACGGAAGGGTCAAGAGATACTGGCGAGGCACTGAAATGCTTATTGATAGCCTCTATATCTAAAAAACTAGACGTACATTGCTGAGTTTTGCCCACCCCAAGAGACTTCAGGAACTTCCACAATTTAGAAGGGGGACACTCTTCAATGGATTTGTGGATATATCTACGCTTTGCTTCCCTACAGATTTTATTGCAGCGGTTACGTAATAAGATGTACTTCTGGCGATTTTCATCCGAAGGATCTTGTCGGATCTTAACGCGGGCTCGATCACGTCTAGCCATATGCAATTTAATATCTGGCGTGAGCCACGGCGCAGGGAAGTGCTTAACGCGCGTAGGCTTCAACGGAGCATGTTTGTCGAAAATCGCAAGCAATATGCCATTGAAAGCCCTTACCTTCAGATCAATGTCAGCATGACGGTCAATGCTACCCCAATCTGCACCAGAGATATCAGCAAAAAGCGCTTGCCGATTTATGCCCTGAAGATTTCGACGCATGATTATTTTATGCTTCTTTTTCGGCGGACGGATATTGAAAGAAGCATAGACCAAGTCGTGGTTGGAAAACCCAGCGGCATTAAATTGACCATGAAGAGAGACTAGGTCCGGCGATGAAGTCAACATTATGTCGAGGAGAGAAGGGGGGCCGTTATGCGGAAAATGTGTGGCATTGAGTGGTAAAATACTGAGGTTCAAAGAAGTGGCTAAAGAATGGAGTTTAACGGAACGATGATCATTTTTCAGGAGGCAGGTATTAAAATCACCCATAATAATTGTGTGGTCAAACTGGGGGCTCATATCAACGAGGGTATTTTGAAGGGAATCGAAATAGTTAATCTGGGAGGATGGGCTGTAAAAAACACCAAGAAGAACTTTTGAGTGGTATAAAGTAACCTCTAAAAAAAGATATTCCGAAGAGTTTGAGTAGACTGATGGGGACTGCGCAACTACTTGACAAGCTAGATTACTCCTTATGTAAATGGCCACACCACCACCACGAACAGTTCCCGATCCGCTATCCTTGGTGCCGATTCTGTCGTTACGTATCAAACAATACCCGGGCAAAGGGTATAATGTAGAAGGAAGTGTAGGTTTTAACCACGACTCGGAGACAAGGATTGCGTGTATATTTTGATTGGAGCTGAATGAAGTCAGTAACTCAGTGTAGTGAGCCGGCACACTCTGCGCATTGATGTGGACGACATTAAAGTTCTTAACTGACGAGTCAAAAGTAATCCTCAAGCGTTCATTCAGATCAGGCATATCTGACACGTCACTCAACGAATCGTACAAACTTGAAGAAGAAAGTGAAAAGAACTCGCTGTCCAAACTAGCATTAAAAACATCTGACATTAAGAGTAAGGTTGAATACAGAGTAATATATGTATATATATATGTATATGAATAAATATATAAACAATAAATACAAGTATATTATTATATATTGGTAATTATTAAGCTATTTAGCTCAATAGCAATCTGCCTCAATCGCTCGCCAGCTAAAACAGTCTTTTCAGTCACGTAAAAGAAAATACAACAATAAATGCACCGCAACAAACGCATAAGTTCAAGTATAAATAAAATAAAAAAGAAAGAACAAGTTCAATCTTACTATAGAAAAATACAGCTCAAATCATTCACATTGCAGCAACGAAACGTAACGAAACGTCAGACTAACCTAAACTCGTGCGCGACATTGACAATGACAAGTATAAAACATTTATCTACGGTGTACCGCAGTTCGCCGCAATGCAAATAAAAAGATAATAATGAAATAACTTGCGGTGTTAGGCATAAAAAATGAAATGAGAAATTACAAAAACACATACAAGGACGCTGACAGCTAACTTTGGGCACCACTCCGTGCCGCATTACTAGTGCAGGCTCGGGTTGGATTTTTAGGTCGACGCGACTGTGCAGGAGCCACCCCAGCCACCGCTACCTTCTGAGCCAACGCCACGCCAGCCCCAGCCTCTGCTACGGGATGATCATTCGCCGGCGTCACAGGCGCCGGCAACGCACGCAGCTCCGCCAGCGATGTAACTTTCCGGCGTACTCCATCACTGCACTGCACCACAATCCGCCCGTCGCTGGTCCAGCTGTCTCTGACGCCATACAGCCTGCGAGCCTCAAGGAAAACAGCATGCCGGGTAGAAGTGAGAAACTCTGAAAGTGTTCTACCCGAGCCCTTGAACAGTTTCTTCGAGGCCCACACAGCATTCCGAGTCCTATGGTAGCTAAATTTGAGCAGTATGGGCCGTGGTTTAGAAGGCACATGTTTCTTACCAAGGCGGTAACAAGCCATAAATGACTGCGCAGACACCTCATCCACTTTTAAACTTTGCTGGATAATATCCACGGCTGTGGCTACAGTGTTTTCACCCTTCGCCTCCGGAACCCCATGCAGCAACAGGATTCCAGCTCGGGAGCGGGTCTCCATCTCCTCTAGAGTCTTCAACACGAAGCCCATTTGTTCCTGGAGGCTCTCAACGGCATTCCACAGCAGACTCTTGAATGCACTGTAGTCGCTTGCCAGCACCTCACTTCCAGCGCTTCCTTCCTTGGCCATGGAGTTCTCAAAGGAAGCCATTTTGGAGGCAAACATAGCCTTCATATCATCCATGCTCCTTTGCAGCTGTGCTAAGTGGTCCATTATGTGTTGAAAGGTGTCTCTACTCACAGTGACCTTTGGACTCTTGTTGATGTTGAGTAGAAAGTGATAAATGCAGGAGAATATTAGCGGGGGGCAGCGATGAGGCAGTAAATATTACATGTAAGTTATTTATACATGCAAAAAATGTAAATATCTATTTTAATTTATTTTAATTATAGCTCTACAACTTTTGACTTGTTGTTTGTTTGACTACCCACCGCAAAAAAAAAGATATAGTTCATAGATATAGCTCAAAACATTTTATTATGATTAGTGTACCTACTTTATTACCTTTTATCTTGACGCTTAGAGACCTTATACATCTCTAACAAATCTCGATTGTTATTAGTTTCTTAGTCTTATTTTTGACATGTAACACTACGTTTAATTAATGATTCTTTGATTATTGTATTATTTTTATTTGATGTACCTAGATAGATTTTGACTTGTAAAAGTGCCCTTGAGGCCTATTTGTAGAATAAATGTTTCGATTTTGATTTTGCACGTGTGGTTTTGGGCAGATCCCGCGGCCGATGTGCCTGGACGCGATCCGCATGAAGCTGCAGCCGCGCGCGGCGGCGCGCTACGCGCACGTGGCGCACTTCGTGGCCGACGTGCGCCTCGTGTTCCGCAACGCGCGCCTCTACAACCCGGTCAGTATACCGCATACCGCATACCGCATACCGCACTCTTGCAGGGAAACCTTTCATGGAATTTACCTTTCGAACATTCTACAATCTTTCGCTTCACTCGGAATTCAATATAACGCCCTCGCCGTAAATATATAATTTTTCTCCCTTGAGACACAATCTACTATTTTTCGCTTGGTCGCAGTTCTAACCACATCCCTGGTTAGAACTGCGACCAAGCAAAGCAAAATAAAATAAAAAATAAAAATAATAATGTATGTTACAGCCGGAATCAACAATCTACAAGGACGCGGTCCGGCTGGAGCAGTTCTTCGACTCGGCGCTCGAGAAGTGGCTCCCCGACTACGCGTACTGGAGCGGCGAGGGCGAGCCTCCCGCCAAGCGGCCGCGCATCGCCTGACCCGCGCCCGCGCTCCTGCCGGCTCCGACACTCCTGCCGACTCCTGCGCTCCTGCCGGCTCCGACACTCCTGCCGGCTCCGGCACTCCTGCCGCCCGCACTCTTACCGGCGCCCCTCGCGGCCGACGCGCCGCCCGACCCGTACTTACCACATTAAAGGCAGGTTGCATCGAGCTCCTCATGTGCTTACACGCGGATCCGTGCGCGGGGATTTAAATCTATTATGTTAAAAGTTAAGGTCGCTTTTTCAATGATCAAATTTGACAGGCGGCGTGCGAGCAGGGATCGGATACCGGTATTTTCTCCATAGAAAAATACCGGTATTATTACGGTCACCGGTTCATTATTTCGTTTTTAATGGGACAATCTAATAATACGACGTTGTTACCTAAATACATGATTCAGCCCTACGTAAAGAGCAAAAATTAATCCAAAATATTGGGCTAATTCAGGGTTTTTTAAAAATACCGGTATCGGTCCCTGCGTGCGAGGGGTTAAGGGCCCTTATTAGTTAAAAAACGCTCATCTATTTACGCCATTATCTGTTTGAATTGACAGGTATTTTGACATTTTCTCAATGTTACTATCTAGAACAGGACTATTGCGACCCTATGTCATAAACTTTAAATGTATCGAAGCCAGTTACGTACAAGTATTATAAAAGCCTCGATCGAAGCCAGTTTCGAAACTCCGGTTTCGTAGACGGCCGAAGGGGTATTTTTCATTAAAAAAATATCGTTTCAAACATCACTCCAAATCGACCATTTTCAAGATAAAAACATGTTTTTTCCGCTTAAATTCTACTACACACAATAAAACCAAAAAATGGCTATGTTACTATCTAAAACTTTGATAAAGTTATCGTAGCCTTTAATAACTTTATTGGTATTATCAATACTTTTGTCATAATCTGAAATCAAAACATTTACATCATAATTGTGGCAGCGAGACCTGTCATTCCTAACTGTTAAACTTCCCATACGAACGGACGCAACTTACGATTACCGATAGTTCGAAACGGTAAGCTAATGATTTCGATCATTAAAGTATTCCAATAAATGTTAATCGATGAAGTGTGAAATTACCTTTATCTCGAAATTTGGAAATATAGTCGTATCGATTTCTGAACGATACAAAACTGACGTAGGTAGAATAAAAATCGTATGAGAAATGTTCTACTCTGGATTCGTAAGTATCCAATAATGAGATATATGGGACATTAAGAAAAAATTGCAATAAAATCGATTTGAATAATCATTCACCATTCATTAATGATCTATAATTATGACAATCGATTCGTCTTACCCTCGTCACTACAAACGCCAATGAGGGCTATCGTTTTTGTGCTCACCAGTTGGCGCCACTGTCGAGTAAGGTCCAGCTGTCAAAAATTGTTATTGGTTATTATGGGCATGAGAACGAAGTTTACATTTAAATCATGTTTAAAACCTTAAAACCGTACCGTAAAAATATCGAACATCCCGCATTGTAGCACAGTCCGGTTTTGTTCGCAAAAAAGGAGGAAATAAATTTCCGAAAGACAAAACTGTCTCAAAGCACTGACAGTCCAATGACTGACAAATATGAGTTACGGGTCAATACCCGTAACTCATATTTGCCGTAATGAAGCTCAGGTATTGAAAAATAGGCACCATATTGTTCCAATTAGATATAAACCCGCGTAGCGCAACCACAAAGAGTGACATTTGACATTTTGGATACCTCACGCTACACTAGCGCCTCTAGCGGCGAATTCATACGCGATAGCCCCCATTCATAACTGTCAAAAAGGAACTGGTAACGAAATCCGATAAGAGCCACAATGGTGACATCTGGTGACAGTTCTGAAAACCCTCATTATTATTATTTTATACAACGCCGGTGGCAAACAAGCTTACGTTCCGCCTGATGGTAAGCGGCCACCGCAGTATATAGACGCCCGCAACTCCAAAGGAGTCGCGTACGCGTTGTCGACCCTTTACAAAAACTTACTTACTTCTGGGTCATTGTCAGATTTAGGTTCGCGTCTTTTCGGTGGACATATGAAAAGTTAAGGGCTACAAAGCTTAATTTTGTATTGATCTAGTGACCCGCATAAACCGTGTTTCCGTAACTATAAATCCATGTAATAAAAACATAACTTACATGTACATATCGCTAACTATTGACCACCGGGTGGACAACTTTTGTTTTTACAACTGACAATGACCCTTTTGTGTATGTATAAGAAAGAACTTAAAAACGACCGAACTTAAAGAATCTTAATAATTGAAGTAAGATATTGAGGATAGAGTATCTAGCAAATATATTAGAATAAGATGTATGTTATTGTTAGCGGACTTAGTTGACTGTTATAGAAAGGTGCGCCTCGACTTCACGACCGCCTTTAAATACATACCCCATTATTCATAAAAAAATAAATAAATAAATGAAATAAATGAACTTTATTCTGCAACTAGGCCGCAAAGGCACTTTTACAAGTCAAAAACTACTAGCGTTTCTCAAGAGACCACTGCCGAGAAGAAACGCCGAAAGAAACTCGACAGTCAGTCATTTTCTCCAAAATATGCTTATTACAATGATACTACTTAACCTACTTAAGTAAATGTAAGTGGTGAACAATAAAAGAGAATTGAAAGAAAAACGAGGAAAAAATAACAATAGGTATTTACAATGTGTAGGTATTTACAAGAAAACAAAACATGTCGAATCGTTTGATATGCTTTCCTGCAAGAAATGTGTCAACTAGATACAATGAAAATATTAGACTCTTTACGCTATTTAGGTATTTGGTTTGGGCCATGCATTTCTGTCTGTTAGATAGTCCTGAACCCTATAATAAGCCTTTGACATCAAAGTTAAACGTCTATCAAACCTATATTAGTTAACTAGCCGCTAAAGTTCGTTTGTCCTTATCTGTCACTTTGACACATGTGCTTGTGAGACAGTGACAACAGACATTTTAGTTTGCAGAGGTTTGTTAAGTTTTATGAATAAGGGATACACTTTACCAGATCAACTCTAAATACCGCAACATTACCTGGGGGGCTGCCCCGAACTTCGTATCGTGCCGTCCCTTTCACTCATATAGTGAATAACACGAGAGTGAAAGTGATGGCATGATACGAAGTTCGGAGACAGGGTTATGCCTAATTTTACTTGCCCAAAAACACTTACCCCTTATTCATAAAACTTAACAAACCTCTGCTAACTAAAAAGTCTGTCGTCACTGTCTCACAAGCACATGTGTCAAAGTGACAGATAAGGACAAACGAACTTTAGCGGCTAGTTAACTAATATAGGTTTGATAGACGTTTATGAATAATGGGGGTACACTTTACCAGATCAACTCTAAATACCGCAACATTACCTTCGTATCGTGCCGTCTCTTTCACTCATAGTGAATAACACGAGAGTGAAAGTGATGGCACGATACGAAGTTCGGAGTACAGGGTCTGTTATGCCTAATTTTACTTACCCAAGAACACTGAGATTTTCTATAATATGCTCTTTTTTTTATATATATCCATTAACGTCATCTACAAGAAAAATATGCAACTATTCAGTGAAAAAACTCAGTTTTATGTTATGGGATGGCTTAGGCAAAGGTAATTAGCATCATACTTTAAATTTAGTCAAGCGGATACGACCACTAACGAAATTTGGTTTCTGAACTTGTAAAAGTGCCCTTGTGGCCTATTTGCAGAATAAATGTTTGTATTTGTATTTGTAATAATTTCGCGGTAGATGTCATCCCTAAGGCGTAATCAGAAGAGTGTAATATTAGAAAGATTCGTCAGCACAAGGGATACCCACGGTAGCTCAGTTGGTTAAGAGCAATGGACGGATTCCCGAGGTCGTGGGTTCAAATCCCACCAGCGGCGAGAAAATTTTTGATGGAAATTGTAATTTGGGTCATTTTGCAGTATACACTTTTCGACCCTATGTCTAAGCAATAACAATGCTGACAGTACAGTAACTAATTGACATGACAGAGCTTTTACGCGTACGTTAATCCTGTTTCACTAAGGCTGGGTTTTATAAAGATCCGTTAGACCAAATGTCAGATCAAATTTCAGTAACTCAGTACATTTTTTGACATAACAAACCGACATAAGGTCTAACGGATCTTTATAAAACCGAGCCTAAACAGGACTTATATAATCGGAGCTGCTTGCGGCCGTGTAAATATGAAATTGAACTGTGGGTCATACACGGATTTAGGTTCGCGTCTTTTCTGTGGACATACCAAAAGTTAAGGGCTACAAAGCTTAATTTTGTGTGGACATACCAAAAGTTAAGGGCTACAAAGCTTAATTTTGTGTGGACATACCAAAAGTTAAGGGCTACAAAGTTTGATTTTGGATTGGACCAGTACCCCGCATGAACAGTGTCTCCGTTTCTATAAATCCCTGTAATAAAAACATAGCTAACATGCACATAAGCCGTTAACTATTGACCACGGGAGGGACGACTTTTGTTTTATACACGACGCGTACACTTAGGCATTCCCGCCGGCGGGGACGTCCACCGCGCGATCGCGACAACAGTGACACATATAGTCCCTATTCGTCCCGGTACCGCCGCACACCGTGTAGAGTCAGTCCGACCCAGGTTGGGCCTAGCTGAGTTTCTTGCTGGACTCTTCTCAGCTAGGCTAGGTTTAGTGAACCAGCGACAAAAGTCCCAGTAGCTCGATTCCACTCACACCTCAGATTCGGTTGAAACCGCTCAACCAATCTCACTGGAGCGCAAACTCTTAGAGTATTCCAGTGTTCCAAACCACACGCGTGGTCGTGCCGGAGGTTTTCCCCTGGATTTTCCCCAGGCTACTCTCCAACCGCGCACTCCTATCGCTTTATTGGGCCCGGCCTATAAAGCCACAGAAAAAAAAGACTTGTTTTTTCAACTAAGTATGACCCCTGTACAGAAGGTTCAAATCCCCCTAACTCTCGCCAACTTCGGACGTTTGATGTGATGCCTACATTGCTAAGTTTATGGTATAGTGCATCTGAACAGATCTGAACGCTGTAAGATTTGACAGTTTACGTATGCTCCGTATAGACAGGGACAAAACACATTGTAAAAAAATAACACATCCAATAAAAGTTAGGTGGTGCGTTAATTGACCCAACCTTAGTACGGCAGCCATGTTTCTTATTTAACAATGGCTATAGGCCAGGGATCGGATACCGGTATTTTCTCCATAGAAAAATACCGGTATTATTACGGTCACCGGTTCATTATTTCGTTTTTAATGGGACAATCTAATAATACGACGTTGTTATCTAAATACGTGATTCAGCCCTACGTAAAGAGCAAAAAATAATCCAAAATATTGGGCTAATTCAGGGTTTTTTAAAAATACCGGTATCGGTCCCTGCTACAGACAAGTCCCCAAGTCCACATAAAGAAAAAAAAAAAAAATTTTTATTTTGCGAGGCGCACCCGGTACTCTCCGTTACTTTCCCCCCACGGGCACTAATTTGTACATAGCGATAGCATAGTTCATCTTTATATATTTATAACTTTACTGTTCTATTGTTGTATGAATGTATTGTGTTGTTAGACGTAGACTCGTATTATTGTAACGCGGCATTCGATCGAGGCCCTATTTCCCCCGCTTGACAATTATCGCTACCCAACCAAAAGTTTGTATTAAATCAAGTCGGTGAAATAGGTACTTAGTCATACACATACTGTTTCTGAAGATATATATGTAATAATCAAACTCGTGAATATGGTCTGTATTAAAATTGTGAATTATTCATACCAAGTCTTAGAATTCATAAGCCAATAATTCCCATGGTATTCATAAGCCTAGTTTTTCATTTGTATTACCATTCTACGGACCTACCAATTTGTCTCTAACAACATAGACCCAGATATAACTATAAGATGGAAAGCAATTTCGACATTCGATTCATTGGGCGCTTTTATACTCTTCCTTGGACGTCCACGTCACGATGTTTCCGTTACCGTCTACGTCGGTGCATGACGCTTTTATAGTTTGTCGATTTTACCCTGACGGCAAGATTTTTTATTTTTTATAAATGCCGTTGTAAAGTATTTCAAACTGTTTAATATTGACGTTATCCAAGCAAAGGTAAAATATCCGAGCCAAAAGGGAGTTTTAGCTGATAATACGGCAAAAGCTGACATTGACAGTGACAGTTTACATACAGCTACAATTTCGTATCTTTACGCACACGCGCGCATTTATCGTTACGATTCGTGGGGAAGCCAGCGAGCCTACGGCATATCATGGACATCCACGGTAGAATAAACGTGTCTACATACATTTTAGGTCCCGTTTATCGTGACGGTAAATCGTGGACGTCCACGGTAAAGTATAAAAGCGACCAGTCACTTTCAAACAGGTTGTCGTGAAAATTTGATAGGCTGTGCGTAGAGCGCTTTAAAAAAATCGTGGTTGCTGGTGGTTCCAAAATTATTGTCTAATCAAAATTTATTTGAGTTGTGTGTATGACTCTTCTGTGTTGTTTAAGTTTTGAGTGAAATGTGGTCAAGCGAAACAGCCTGTTACCATTTATCGCTGGTGTAATGAACTCGTCTCTCTTGCACTTAGTGCACTACAGTGCTTACTAGAATAGGACGGGTGTATGTCGGCGAGAAACGGTGTCAGAACTGTTGCTAGTTACTATAAAATATATACGCTACTAAATACCATGTTTAAAATTCTTGACTCTAATGTCATTGCTATAGAACAGTGGTTAATTTTCACTAAAAGTTACACTTTTCTCTAAACTGGCAACACTGAGGCGTTTCGACCAATGACGAGTGAACTTAGGGTCGGTTGCACCAACACGATACATAGAATAGAAATAAAACATAGAAACTTGTCAAACTTTACATACAATCAGATTTTAACGAACACCGATTACGATTACAGACGGTTTGTTGCAACCCACCCACCATTATTTAGTGATGCCGGTTCAGACTTTTTTAAAATTGTAATTTATACTTTCGTACAATTAGTTTCAGGTACACTTATTTTTGGGGCATTTCATAAAAAGTTGTACGTTAACTTCATATCTCAGAATTTGGAAATTTTAGATTATCAATACTCGAATTGAAAACCTTATTAAACTTATCCTACGAGAAATAGGAGATAGATAGTGCCAAAATGTTCATGCACATTTTAAGTTTTAATTCCGTTAACCGAATGGATTAATCATGTTTTTTTTTTCATTATATTTCAAAATAGTGAGATATAATATAACGTTAGTGTACATATTTTTTGTAAAATGACTCTTTAGGCCGGGTTTTATAAAGATCCGTTAGACCAAACGTCAGATCAAATTTCAGTAACTCAGTACATTTTTGAACATAACAAACCGACATAAGGTCTAACGGATATTTATAAAACCGAGCTTTAGTAGTAACGTGGGTATAAATTATAGACTACGCACACGCTTGGCCGTTTATGTTGTTATTAAGGAATACATGTTATGATTGAAATTAGTTAGCCTGAGTTAGCTGTATATCTTGATTGATTCCTACTAGATATGACTATTTTTTCACAATCAATTAGTTATTTTATTTCTACTTATTTTCATGTCTATCAATTGATTTTTCGTCGAGAGTCGTAGTCTATTTATTTCTTAGTTTTAACTTCTTTCTACTTAAGTTACTTATACGGTATATTTTAATTTAATGCTATGTATACATCATTGTGTATATCATAAGGAGTTTTATTTTTTTATTAAGGAATTCGATCGTGATATGTATAATGGGTACACTGCTTAATTCCGAATAGTCATCCGACGGCACAATAAATCGTAAGCAATGATATTTTTTTTGTGAAACTATTATTTTTAAAATGTCAAATCTAGATTTGACTGGAAATATTGAAGTTTAATTTCACTTCAGGTTCGGTTAAACTTCAATATTGTATGGTACTATTATAATATTAAACTGTATTATTTTCGTGTTAAAAACTCTTTTTTACAACGAATAATAACTTGCGATTTCGTAAAAATGCTTTCAGGTAAGTGACATCTTCGGAATTAGTCGGTGTTGCCATGTAAAACGCTCTCTGTTTGAGAAATCGTTTGTATAATGCCGGAACACACAGTGGGCCATGATGGCCGAGCGTTCAGGACGCTGCTATGCGTTAAAAGGATAAAAACATTTTCATAACTGCGTCATGTGCGTGCCATTGTTTGGTCCGGCATAACAGCAGCGGCTGTGTTCAGTTGTGAGCCTCACGACCTATGTGGGAGCGGGAATAATATCTGAGAGTGTCTCCACATTTGAATAATCTCTTTATCGGCGTATAAACATTATTGAATTAGAAATAAATTAATACCATTATTGGAAACTGTGTATTATTTTATCCAATTGTTATCAGATCTCCCTATTACTCCCATTAGCGAATGCCTAAAGCCTTGTTTAAGTATAGCGCCAAGTTCAGCGACGTTTGCATGCTTAGCGAACTAAATTTTTGTGAATCTCCGTCTGTCGCATTTTCAAATTCGAGGAACATTAGGTTATGCAAAAAACGTATGTACGCTGTGTGTGTTTTCAGTGAAGGAAAATATAGTGAGGAAACTGGTCGAATCCCAATAAGGTCTAGCTTTTCCGCGGGGTAGAAAGGTCAGATGACAGCTTTCCTGAAATAAAACTGGTTTCTATGTATGCGATTTTTGTTTGTTTGTATTTTTCTACCATCTCGGCAAACAAATATTGTTAGAAAATCTTAAGATACGCTTAAGGCGAAATAGCCGCACGCCGATATGTGATATGGTCCAATTTTTCCTCACTTAGTGTGGGTTGCACCAAACCGTCTGCAATCGTAAGCGGTGTTCGTTAAAATCTGATTGTATGGAAAGTTTGACAAGTTTCTATGGCATGACAGCTGCCGGCGCCATATTTGACGATGAACGGCCTGTGATCGTATGTTGGTGCAACCGACCCTTATTAACACTATTCAGTTGTTTGATTTAGTATTTCTTAAATTTCAGTGTTGCAACACCGATTGATCGCGCCGCTACTGACAGTGACAGTTAACATTACATATGACTCTTTGACAGTTGACTTGGCGACGTTATCACTACCAATACGCCCTCAAACACCGATAGTTATTTGTTATTGTTAACTGTATATAGTTGTCACAATCGACCGGACATTAGTGATTAAAACAGACCAAGCTACAGAAGTTAAAAGTATAGTATCTCTGAAACGGCGCCGCGTATCGGACGTGTAGGTGAGTGACCCCGTTTGCAGGTTATTGACCTGCCGAAAATATTTCCCTTACAAAACCAGTCTGATAAATTGTTCATGTGCAAATTATGTGTAGGTACCTGTTTATTTTGACTTGTATAGTTAGATTTTTTTCGTATCATCTGAAGAATCGACAGATAAATGCTTAATTACTTATTGTTTCATGTGTTACAGTACAATTTATTTTACTTTACGGTCGTATGGGTATGACGATAGCAATTAAAAGTTTGTATGTTCACTTGAAAACGAGTCCTGCGTATTTAGGTATAAATGGTGCCGGTTATCGGCCGTTCCAGCGTGGTTGAAGCGCACTGCATTCAAGTGTCTTTTATCCATGAATTGTTAACTAAATCAAAACATTAATTAGCTTCAAGTCACCACATTTTCTTCCTAATCCCTTAGGGTTTTTGAGTTAAGTTTTTAACTGTCCTGGTTTAGCAACCGGTACAAGATAGCAGCAGGATCAGGGGCGTATTTACCCTAGGGCCATCCGGGCCATGGCCCGGGGCGCCAATCCGCCAGGGGCGGCATAGTCCCCCCATGAAACTTTTTAAAAAAATTGTACAACCCCAGAAATTTAGACGTTAATATATTTTTTTGTATTTTTTTTATTTATATCGTTCTTTCTTGACTTTTGGGGCGGCGAAACTTATTGGCCCGGGGCGTCATATTTCAAAATACGCTCCTGAGCAGGATGCCGAATTTCGCCTTGTTTCAACGGGACAGGTTTTTTCGAGGCCTTAACGTACATACACTGAGCCTATTCTCCGAACTTCGTATCGTGCCGTCCCTTTCATTCCCGTCTTATACTTTTTTTTGAATCTGACTGTGGCTTTATAGGCCGGGCCCAATAAAGCGATAGGAGTGCGCGGTTGGAGAGTAGCCTGGAGGAAATCTCCGACACGACCACGCGTGTGGTTTGGAACACTGGAATACTCTAAGAGTTTACGCTCCAGTGAGATTGGTTGAGCGGTTTCAACCGAATCTGAGGTGTGAGTGGAATCGAGCTACTGGGAGTTTTGTCGCTGGTTCACTAAACCTAGCCTAGCTGAGAAGAGTCCAGCAAGAAACTTAGCTAGGCCCGACCTGGGTCGGGCTGACTCTACCCGGTGTGCGGCGGTACCGGGACGAATAGGGACTATATGTGTCAGTGTTGTCGCGATCGCGCGGTGGACGTCCCCGCCGGCGGGAATGCCTAAGTCTACGCGTCGTGTCTGAGTTGGATGCCGTAAGCGCAGCTTTCCATCTGTCGATGGACGCTGTGATTACGTCGTCCGGATCCGTGAGTGTGTGCCTAGGACGTCGGACCGTGCCTCGGCCCCTAATCAGTGATCGCCGAGTTACGACAGAGGGGGGAGGGATGGGAACGTAGTCGACAGCTTTCCTAACTAACGGATTCCTATGATGGGAAGCGTTGTCAAAACTCACTATGGTGTCTTCGGGTAATTCCGAAAATAACAGATTCCTATCCAATCCAACTAAGTGATTTTGTTGCACTGCCAAACATCAACAAAAATATTTAACATTTCTTTTTGATAGTGATGATGATGAGATGCAATAAAATCGCTTAGTTAGACTGGAATTTGTTATTTTCGGTATTAGCCGACATTCGAAGTTACCCGAAGACACCTTATACGCTATATGAGTGAGAGTGACGGCACGATATGAAGTTCGGAGTAGGCCCTCAGGACCTACCGCGAACTGACGAGGTATCTCGCTCTGCCGATCAAGTATACATAAGTGAGAGAGTGATACCTCGTTCAGTCCGACCCAGGTCGAGCCTAGCTGAGTTTCTTGCTGGACTCTTCTCAGTTAGGCTAGATTTAGTGAACCAGCGACAAAACTCCCAGTAGCTCGATTCCACTCACACCTCAGATTCGGTTAAACCGCTCAACCAATCTCACTGGAGCGCAAACTCTTAGAGTATTCCGGTGTTCCAAACCACACGCGTGGTCGTGCCAGAGGTTTTCCCCTGGATTTTCCCCAAGCTACTCTCCAACCGCGCACTCCTATCGCTTTATTGGGCCCGGCCTATAAAGCCACAGTCAGGTTCAAAAAAAAAAAGATACCTTGTTTTCGGCCCTCCCTTCGTTCTCGTAGGTACGGTATGCCTGTGCCTTCCCTAAAATTTCAACAAGAAAAAAATCAGGTAAATACCTACTATAGGCCGAGTATATTTTTCGTTTCGACGCACTTTACTTATAGTAGGTACGTCTATCTAAGTAACTAATGTTCGTATGCGGACGAAACCAGGATTTTCTTCAGGGCGATATTAGGCGGAAGGGTGAACTGGGTGGGAGGCAATTTGAATAGGGATGTTGACACAAAATAAGAAAATCAATAAGTTTGAACTTTCCCGAAAAAGGACCAAATTCTTAATCACATAGCGAAAAAAGTAACTCAAAAGAATAAATAATTACATAGTTATAAGTTTTCAAAGTTTTAAGAGGGGGCATACTCTATCCCTTTTCCGCAAAACGCACCTTTATATTGGAACGATCGTCATTTACTACGGCACTAGTGGTCAATGACGTCACTGATCTGTCGCGCTTTCTCTCTCTAACCAGCAACATTAAAACAGTTGTAGCTTCGTTATTTTTTGAAATATTTGAATAGGATTTTTACCATTTGGCATATTTATTTGCCTTGTTTCTTTTGGAGTAGTCTTATGGAGTAGTCAAATTTTGAGTCAACATTCCTATTATCCCTTCCCATGTATAGCGCCGCGCCTGTAGATATGTGGTCCCAAAATGTCTAGGTAATCTGAAAAATTAGGGAATTCTATACCTGGGCGAATATTCAGCGTTTTTACGGCGGTTATTTTACGTCATTGTCGTTTCATTAAATATTGTTAAAATAGACGATGATCTGAGTAAACTTTTGTCAAAAGTGTAAACCAATGTCGGGTCCGAGTCTTATTTGATCAATGTTTTCGCCGGTTTATCCCAACTTTGGGTAGATAATCTTGAGTCGACAATGACTAGAAACGAGCGTTTCAAACGCTCGGAGAATCCACCTACGAAAGCTAAAAGTTGGTGGTATTGACACATGGCCACATACCGCAGATACGCTGTCGCAATGCAGCCACTTACAATCATTATCGCTTGTTTTTATTGCTCCGATTTAGGGCATTGACTCCTTATCAATAGGTATTTATTGATTGTTTGATGTGTCGTAAGGCGCGGATACTTCCTTATGGACTTGTTATTATGAAGTAACAGTACCTACCATTTTTTTTTAATTAATTTTTTCAATTTAATTATAATATATTATTAAATAAACACAAGATACATACTTACAACTACAACAAAGAAACAAATAAAACCAATTACAAAAAAAACACTCCATCTAAAAGTTCTGCCTGCGGCATCGACCCCAAAACGCTGGCGGCGTTACCCCTCTGAACCGCAAGAGCAATCCGTTGGGAGAGGTACGCGCAATGTATGTATGTTCGATGTATTATTTAAATAATCATCACTGTAAAACGCTGTACAAACAATTATGTAAATAAAGACGCTGACCATTTAATTCTTGAGAATGTTGGCGAGACGCTGTCACATCTTAAAAGGCGAACGGGGATTCTAGGTGTCGAATAATTTATAAGGCGAACGGGGATTCTGGGTGTCGAATAACAGGGGCTACCGCGAACCACAAAGAAGTTTTCCCTCTCTGTCTCACTTATGTGCAAACTTGCAAGTGCGACAGAGAGGGAAAATTTCGAATGCCGTTAGCGGCACTCCTGGCCGCTAAATCGCCGGCAAGCGGCACCGTTCGGCGAGAACTCCTTTAAGCGGTTATTACACTATCCTTAATTCAGGCGTCCTAACTAGGATGCGACGGAGGGGATAGGAAGGAAGTTTCTGATTACACTACACTGAATCAGTCTCTGAATCAGTTCGTTTCCACTGCTCGACGGAGTGCGACGAATCCTAGCGATGCCGCCGATATTGTCAAAAAAACAGAAAGTTGGCCTTGGCCTAGCTTTGGCAGTGGCTACCATGCCAATAAGGAAAAGAAAAAAATCCAATTTCTTTTTCAAAGTTTTAAGCGTTGCATACTCCTCGATATTTTTATATAGGTACACCTAATAAAACTTTGTAGCCCTCCTCACACACTTTTATTCATATAATTCTTATCATTTTTGTCCCACAAATATGGTATGTCTCTATAAAGTTCTATAATATTTGTGAGCGTTTGTTTTTCATTATTACTTAATTTGTGAGGCGCCATTTTTCACAGAAAAACTTGATAATTACTACAGAATACATACTTCACTTTTACATTGTAATTTCTTCGGACTTCGTTCATTCCACGCGACCTACACGTGCATATTACGCTGCCGCTGGCGCGAGCAGACTGATCTGGCTAAATGTTATTACACTGTCCTAAACAGCTTCCTAGCTAGGATGCTTGGTCATTCAGTTCGTCCGGAACCATCCTGACGTCCTAGTTAGGATACTTTTTAGGATTCTTACTTCCTGAATGCGATTACACGTTCCTGAATCTGCTTCCTAGCTCAGTCAGGATTCTGAATTCAGGATGGTGTAATAACCGCTTTAGACAGTCGACAGCTTGCAGTTTATGAGTAACTAGAATCCTCGCCAAATGATATTAAACCTTAAATCACATAAATAAATGATACTTTGCAGTTACCAAGCCTAGATCATGCGGCTTATAATCCTGGAGGACGCTAGTGTGGTAGGGGACTGGGCGGCGCGGTTTGTGCTGCAGCGCATCTCGGAGTTCAAGCCGGGGCCGGGACGCCACTTCGTGCTGGGGCTGCCCACGGGTGGAACGCCGCTGGGCATGTACCGCCGGCTCATAGACTTCTACAAGGAGGGCCGGCTGTCCTTCAAATACGTCACTACCTTCAACATGGATGAGTATGTCGGTTAGTATCTTCCTGAGTAAGTTATGTTTCGGCTGCAATATATGATGTCTATATACACAGATGGAGGTTCGCATCTTCCCTTTTAGAAAGCCTTTTTGTTGGACTCATAATCTGCCTCAAACGGCATCTCTGTAGCTATAAATCTACAGGGTGACTGGTAATTCGACCTATTCCTTGAAAGGGGTTATAATACAGCTAATTTGCAACAATTTAGGCCCAGTCAACCAGGGGTCGAAACTTGCTGGTTTCAGAGTTATTCGAGTTTTTTGTTTTAAATCCGCCTTGTAGCCTTAAACTGGTGATTGTAACTAAAGTACTGCCATTTGGATGACAATAAAACATTCTTCTGATAGCCTATGAATAAGACGATTACTTGAAATCAAACTTAGTGTCCTAAATTTCCAAAAACTTTGAAATAAAAGGTGATGAAGTCAGAAGTTTTGACTTTTTTTCTCCAAGTCGTCTCGATCAAAGAGAATTACCCAAAAAAAATGTATGACACTTGGCGTAAAAACTGCTCAAATAAGTTCTCCAATTCATAAGCTTTCCAAGACGATACAATTGTTAACATTTTTTATAAAATTACAGATAATAATAACAATAATAGCAGAGCAGGTAGTGGATTTGCTACAAGCGTGCCTGAACGGGAACCGACTTGCTTGTCACTCTTGTTTGTTAGTGTACTTTGTTTACCTTCGGTATCTTATCTTATCTTTCTAGGGGCGGGGTCAACACAAGATGCCTTCGATAAATAATAATAATATCTACTTAATCAGAGCAATTAACGTATTTTAGGCTTAAATACCCTCATTAAGTACCTGAGCTGAAACCGATTTGCTAAAAAGCTTGTATAAAAAAAATACTAATAAATTTTGAGAGAACATCCCTATTGTTTCCAGGGCTGCCGCGCGACCACCCCGAATCCTACCATTACTACATGTGGAACGAGTTCTTCAAGCACGTGGACATCGAGCCGAGCAACGCGCATGTGCTCGACGGCAACGCGCCCGACCTGGCCGCCGAGTGCCGCCGCTTCGAGGAGCTCATCGCGAAGGCGGGGGGCGTGCACCTCTTCATCGGAGGTCAGCCCCGTACTTAGAAACTCAGAGCCCCTAAGCATTTGGGGCCCGCTTCAACAGTAAGCTTGTTGCCACTTCGGATTTCGGGAACCAGAGCCCCTAGGCACTTAGCATTTGGGCCCCGTCTCCGCAGTAAGCTTGTTGTCACTTCGGATTTCGAAAAGGCACTTAGCATTTGGGCCCCGTCTCCACAGTAAGCTTGTTGTCACTTCGGATTTCGAAAAGGCACTTAGCATTTGGGCCCCGTCTCCGCAGTAAGCTTGTTGCCACTTCGGATTTCGAAAAGGCACTTAGCATTTGGGCCCCGTCTCCGCAGTAAGCTTGTTGCCACTTCGGATTTCGAAACCCAGAGCCCCTAGGCGCTTTGCATTTGGGGCCCGTCTCCGCAGTAAACTTGTTGCCACTTCGGATTTCGAAAAGGCACTTAGCATTTGGGCCCCGTCTCCGCAGTAAGCTTGTTGTCACTTCGGATTTCGAAAAGGCACTTAGCATTTGGGCCCCGTCTCCGCAGTAAGCTTGTTGTCACTTCGGATTTCGAAAAGGCACTTAGCATTTGGGCCCCGTCTCCGCAGTAAGCTTGTTGTCACTTCGGATTTCGAAAAGGCACTTAGCATTTGGGCCCCGTCTCCGCAGTAAGCTTGTTGTCACTTCGGATTTCGAAAAGGCACTTAGCATTTGGGCCCCGTCTCCGCAGTAAGCTTGTTGCCACTTCGGATTTCGAAACCCAGAGCCCCTAGACGCTTTGCATTTGGGGCCCGTCTCCGCAGTAAACTTGTTGCCACTTCGGATTTCGAAAAGGCACTTAGCATTTGGGCCCCGTCTCCGCAGTAGACTTGTTGCCACTTCGGATTTCGCAGCAATTTAATTGTTGTTTCAAGCTACTGAGAATAGGGATGATTTTTTAATGAGTATCAATTTCAGAAACCGTACCTCTAGAGTACGTATAAGTTATTTCGAAACAAAACACAAACGAACGCGTTTGCGTTGTCTCAATTCGTATGGGAAATAGTTACTATCTAAGGCCACAAGAGGCGCTGCGTTGCCATATAAATTGAGAGTTTTATCGTGTCCCGCATCGCTATATTTTTTGATCTCACTTCAAACCCAAGTTGTGTATGTTTATTTATCCTTAATTAAATGTTATTGTTGTAATTATTAGTAGGCTTCATATGTATTAACTCTGCCACTGCTATGAATCGTTCTGTTTAGATTTCCGCTACCCTAAGGTTGTCTGGAAGAAATCGCTCTTTAGCGATAAGACCGCCTGTTTGCCTCTTCTCATTGTGTTTTTTGTACTGCACTGTATCCTTTGATTGAGGTGTGCAATAAAGAGTATTTGTATTGTATTGTATTGTATTCAGATTCAGATTCTTTATTGCATTCATATTGTAACAATTAGGTCTTAAAGTTAGGTGTAGTTCTAAACATGAGCTCTTTCGAGCATTGCAATATACAAACTAAACTAATAGGAGCTAAGCCATTAACATTATACAAATTAATTATCATTATTAATATACTATTTAAATTACATCATTATATCATTACATAATATTTTAATTACATTATTGCCATATGTATGTCCTTAAGAATTAGATTTAGAAGTATGTAAAAGCAATTATAAATAGTCAAATTTTTGTCATAATTTCAACGGTCAAACTCAAACTCAAAATATTCTTTATTCAAATAGGCCTAGCAACAAGCACTTTTGAATCGTCAGTTATATATTACATAAATTGAATCTAATTATTCAGAGCAATTTATTGATGCATATGAAATTTTAAAAAATACATGAGTTACTGTAATGTATGTCAAAACAGAGTATAATAAATTCACAAAAAGATCGTCAATATGTAAAATAAAAACATAAAAAATTGTATAATCTAGACAGTTTCTAGAATAAAATCTGAATGTCAAGATGAAAATTTAACGTCAACAAACGGTCTTTAAAAATAACGGTCGGTTTTTTATTGTGTGTGCAGGCATCGGTCCGGACGGGCACATCGCGTTCAACGAGCCCGGCTCGTCGCTCGTGTCGCGCACGCGCGTGAAGACGCTCGCCTACGACACGCTGGAGGCCAACAAGCGGTTCTTCGGCGGCGACATCAGCCAGGTGCCGCGGCAGGCGCTCACCGTCGGCGTCGGCACCGTCATGGACGCCAAAGAGGTTGGTACCACTTGGTACATTTGCCTCGATCCTCTTCTCTGTGGTACTAGGTAGGAGTGGTAATAGCTACCGTAAACTGGGGTGACTAGGAAAAAACGGGGCCAGTTTGATAGATTAAGACCACTAATATAAACGTCACTAACTATTTTTTCACTTCTTATGCTCGAAAAGTGTGTCATATTAGACTTGTCAAGCGGGGCTAAAGTAGTACATTTAACCCCTAGGGAAAATATGAATACATATTTTTGATTTACAAAACATTCAATTTAGACCAATCATAATATTTCACCTATTAAAGCCACCAATCACGAAACACTAATTTAACTCTTTAAAAAATATTTGGTATTGGGTACTAACAAACCAGAATACAGCTTTACTAAAATCGACCAATCAGAAAACAGAATTCATTTCTCTAAAGAGTCTAAAGATTAAGTTTGTAGTAGTCCCTATTTCACAATCATTAAAAAAGTGATTAGTTGGTTCGAGCAACGCTTTGAAGCGCTCAATTGAAGGTGAGTTAGCTTTTTTGCGCGTGAATGTTGCGCGCGAACCGCGGTGTCTATTATGTATGTCAAAGCATGAAAGCAGTTTAGAAAAAAAAACATGCTGCCAAATTACATATAAATTCGCCGTGGAATTAATTGTTAATTTTGGGTGGGTTAACCTTTGTTTATTTATTTTCTCGCAATCGAAGTGAAAAGTAGAGTGTATAACTCTGGTCTAAAAGCCATATTACCCCTCGAACTATTTTCCCTCACTTTGTTCGGGAAAATAACTATCTCGTGGTAATATGGCTCATTTTAGACCCTTGTCATACAATCTACTATTAATTTGATTCAGTTCAGTAAATAGGAGATATACCAAGGCATAACACCGACCCAGGTTAACCAAATAAAAACTAGAAATAGGCCTTAAAAACTTGATTTTAAAAGTCGCCCCCTAATTTGAAAGTAACCTCGCTTTACGGTAAACAATGACAATGTGTTGTCAATGTCAATTGTAATAAGTTCTCCATTTGTCACGTCTTGCGTGGCTTCTTCCAGCTCTTCGCAACCGTGAACGAATATTAATTAATGTTTAACTCCCGACGCAAAAAGAGGGCTGTTATAAGTTTAACGTGTCTGTCTGTGGTATCGTAGCTCCCAAACGGATGAACCGATTTTCGTTTAGTTTTTTTTGTGTCATAGATAATTTTATCCCGAGTGTTCTTAGCCATGTTCCATGAAAATCTGTTCAGCCGTTTGAAGATCTGCCTAACTTCCTTATGTCCGATTCGAAATTTGGTACCGTGTTACTTCAATGATATTGAAAGTATATGGTAAGGTCAGGCGCGGATCCAGGATTTTGTTCAGGGGGGGGCACTTTCGAACTTTCCGAAAATAAAACTGACTTTTGATAACTTTTGATTGTCAGAACATATTTCCTACGTCAGGACATAGGCAATTGCCCTCCCCTGAGACAGGCTTCAGGGAGGGGCAATTGCCCCTGTTGCCCCCCCCCTGTATCCGCGCCTGGGTAAGGTAACCATGACCTGATCAGCCGTGATCATCAGCTCTTTAATAGTTGATGAGGGGATCAGTTACTAACTCAACTAACTAATCACTATAAATACCTTCCTAATATTTATACCTACTTTAAAAAGGACAAAATAAAAGTAAAATTAGAAAATTACAAAACTCCCCTACACTAAAAAATTAACTCTAAAAACTAACAAATAATATTTTAAAACTATTATCATTATTATCGTCACATACATTATGTAAGATCAAATATTTTTATTCCAAGCGTCGTCGCGTCGGGGGACCGCTAAGTGAGACCAATCTGCGACTACACCTGTTTTTCTATAGTAATTATAATAGGTTTAAAATATTATTTGTTCGTTTTTAGAGTTTAATTTTGTGTCGGGGCGTTTTTAAAATTTTTGATTATCATTTTATCGTCGAGCAATTATTTCGAACAGTGATATCCTCGAGAAGACATTACGGTTGCCAGTTTTGTTCCACTTTTAGCATCACCCAGGGGTCACGTGTAGGATAGCGGTGGGTACTCCCTACGGACGTGGTGCAACTTCGACCCCCACCCCCATTAGTTAATTGTCTTTTTTTATACCACGTCGGTGGGAAACGAGCTGACAGCCCACCTGATAGTATGTGGTTACCGTCGCCTATAGACGCTTGCAACACTAGAGGCGTTTCTCGCGCGTTGCCGACCCGTAAGAAACCTTTTCACGCTTTTTTGAAGAGTCCCATTCTGTAGCCCATTGGGAATACCTCGGCAGGAAGCTCATTCCACAACCTAAGTGTTCTTGGTATAAAGTGCCTATTGAATCGTACTGTACGAGAACGCAATGAGGGCTATCGTGTATCAATTCGTGTAGCGTGAGGTTTCCGATATGTCAAATGTCACTCTTTGTGGTTGCGCTACGCGAGTTAATATCTAATTGGAACAATATGGTGAGTATTTTGCAATACCTGAGCTTGATTATGGCAAATATGACATTAATTTTGTTATAATTGTAAACTCGAAATTATTATTCCTTCTTGAACTGTAAATTAATATTTTGACATGAAAAGTGTATTACTTATTATAGTCAGACTTTCTGAAATTGTAAATTAATATTTTGACATGTAAAAGTGCCCTTGTGGCCTATTTGCAGAATAAATGTTTGTATTTGTATGAATTACGGGTCAATGACTGTCAGTGCTTTGAGACAGTTTTGTCTTTCGGAAACTTATTTCCTCCTTTTTTACCGAACAAAACGGGATGTTCGATATTTTACGGAACGGTTTTAAGGTATTAAGGGTGAGTTGCACCACACCGTCTGTAATCGTAAGCGGTGTTCGTTAAAATCTGATTGTATGGAAGGTTTGATAAGTTTCTATGGGATGACAGCTGCCGGCGCCATATTTGACGATGACCGGCCTGTGATCGTATGTTGGTGCAACCGACCCTTAATATGATTAAATGTAAACTTCGTTCTCATGCCCATAATTTTTGACAGCTGGAACTTACTCGACAGTGGCGCCAACTGGTGAGCACAAAAACGATAGCCCCCATTGTAAACGATAGTCCCCATTGTAAACGATAGCCCCCATTGTAAACGATAGCCCCCATTGTAAACGATAGCCCCCATTGTAAACCCGCAACTCAACGCTGTTTGCACACAGGTGATGATCCTGATCACGGGCGTGCACAAGGCGCTGGCGCTGTCCCGCGCCGTGGAGGAGGGCGTCAACCACATGTGGACGGTGTCCGCCTTCCAGCAGCACCCGCAGGCGCTGCTCGTGGCCGACGAGGACGCCACGCTCGAGCTGAGGGTCAAGACCGTCAAGTACTTCAAGGTAACTGTCTAGATGAGGGCTCGCGGATGCTTTGACCTTCAACCCAACGGGATATTTTGTGCAATAGAGAATATGCATCATTCTTGTTGATGATGCCATTCGAACTGGTTTTTAGAGGAACAAATGTGAGATAGAACAACACAAATGACAAAAATGGATTTTTAAAATCCGAGCCTTCGAAAGTCCCATACTAATTGAGCATAGTATGCGCCCGTACTACCATTGTATGATAACTATCAAACAGACAGAAATGCATGGCCCAAACCAAATACCTAAATAACGTAAAGAGTCTAATATTTTCATTGTATCTAGTTGACACATTTCTTGCAGGAAAGCATATCAAACGATTCGACATGTTTTGTTTTCTTGTGTAACTGCACATTGTAAATACCTATTGTTATTTTTTCCTCGTTTTTCTTTCAATTCTCTTTTGTTGTTTACCACTTAAATTTACTTAAGTAGGTTAAGTAGTATCATTGTAATAAGCATGTTTTGGAGAAAATGACTGACTGTCGAGTTTCTTTCGGCGTTTCTTCTCGGCAGTGGTCTCATGAGAAACGCTAGTAGTTTTTGACTTGTAAAAGTGCCTTTGCGCCTACTTGCAGAATAAAGTTCATTTATTTCGACATGCTCAAATCCACTACTTTATCCCAGAACTTATTAAATACTTTTAGAAATTGTAACTTTCACCAGCATATAAAGGAACCTACAAGAGTATCATCAAATTCAAAATCATGTCTAGATATTTTATTCACGAATTTTGATGTAATGGATCTGAGTACTGATGTCGTGGAGCTCGGTTTCTCGGACCACAGAGGAGTCCTAGTGACAGCACAAACTATATCAGATAAGAGCACAGCTCAGCGATGTCAATATTCTTATTTCAAGCGTAACTTTACAGAAAAGAACATTGAAACATTTAAATTGGAACTGCAAAAAATTGATTTTACACCTATTATCACACCACAAGATACAATAAATGAAAACTTTAATAAATTTCATAATGAAATAATAAATTTGCTTGACCGATACATTCCTAAAATACTATTTAAACCAAAACCCGGCCCAAAAAGGCAATGGTTAAGTCGAGGAATAAAAATCTCGTGTAAGCACAAACGCTACCTAAAAATACTCGCGACTCAAACTGACGACCCAACTCTAAAAAAACATATAAAAAAGTTTGATAAAATTTTAAAACGATGCGTATGTATTTCAAAAAAAATACATAACATTAACAGAATAAATAAATCAAATAATAAAATAAAGACAGTATGGCAAATTGTTAGTGAGCAAACATGTAAAACCAAGGTTAAAAAAAGGGAAAACATGAGCCTCAAAATTAATGACAGTCTAACCTGTAACCCCCAAATAGTAACCAACACCTTTAACACATTTTTTGCTTCTGTAGGATTGAACACCGCCAATAGTAAGCCATGCGGACGCCCCGTCATTAATCCCACCACCAACACATTCTTTTTATCGCCTGTCTCGCCATCCGAGACGTATAAATGTATACAACAGTTAAAAAACAAAACTAGTTATGGAATTGACGAGATACCCCCAACCCTTATAAAATCATGTGCAAATGAGCTTACAATTCCTCTCACTAGCTTGATTAACCAGTCCTTTGTCGTTGGAACATTTCCAGAACGTCTAAAAATGTCCATAGTAAAACCAATACCAAAGAAAGGAGATCTGTCAGACCCACAAAATTACCGCCCCATTGCCTTACTTAGTACATTTTCAAAGATTTTTGAAACAATCATAGCAAAGCGCCTAACTTCTTTTTGTAATAAGTTTGATGTCCTTGATGAACGCCAACATGGGTTTAGGAAACAAAGATCAACAACATTAACAGTTTATAAATTTATTCAGGAAGCCTTAACATTAATAAACAATAAAAAACATGCATTTGGGTTGCTCCTGGATATGAGCAAGGCTTACGATCGAGTCCAACACAATATACTTTTAAATAAGTTGTATGGAATAGGCGTTCGCGGCACCGCGCATGACTGGTTCCAGTCATACCTGAAGAACCGCCAACAAATTGTAGAAATAGATTTCTTCGATGATAATACTCAAATAATAACAAAAGTCCGTTCCTCTACAATAATCACGACATGCTCTATTCCACAAGGAAGCGTATTGGGATGTCTACTGTTTATTTTATACATAAACGATCTACCAAAATTACTCAATAATATTAATATCACATCCTTTCTCTATGCTGACGACATATCAATTATATTCCCTGGCATGAACACTGATGAAGTTATAAATTACCTAAATACTATTTTTGATACAATATTACCCTGGCTAGAAGATCACAACCTGATCATAAATCTGCAAAAAACAAAAATAATACAGTTTAGACCCCATCAGAGAACAGCGTTAGAAATTAACTATTCCTACCAGAATAACAAACTAGAACCCGCCAATACGTGTCCACTACTCGGCATAAATCTTGACCAACATATAAATTGGAAAGACCACATTGATAAAATTTCTATTAAATTATCAAGGTTTGCTTATGCCCTCAGACAAATATTAATAAATACCAACATCAAAACTGCTGTATGCGCATATCATGCTTTTGCCCAGTCATGGCTGCAATATGGTATAATGCTGTGGGGCAGTAGTGTGAATGTTAATGAACTATTTTTGCTACAGAAAAGATGCGTACGAGTTCTCAGTAACATAAGAAATGAAGAGAGTTGCAGACCACACTTCCGTAGACTAAAAATACTTACTCTAGTGTCTTTGTATATATTAGAAGCCTGCAAATTTGTCCGTAAATATCAGAATCTGTATCCTAAACCTGAAAACTCCAACTCACATGCACACAACTTACGTCACCGCAATAAAATAATTCAAGCAGTTCCCGCCACCCTCACAATGTACAATAAAGGCCCTTATGCGATGTCCATTAGAATCTACAATAAAGTCCCGCTGCATATAAGAAGTGAAGTTACATATAACACCTTTGTAAATAAACTGAAAACTTACCTCACAACTGAATGTCCATATTCGCTACAGGAGTTCATAAACCATTAATGTTCTCTCTAAGAATTACATGTACATGATGTGACTTATCTTAAGTACTAATATTATTGGTAGAATAAAAATAATGCCTGATTACATGTGATATGTTGATTTAATATATATATATATATATATATTTATATATATTTTTAATGATTAGATTAGTTCTAGTTTATAAGTATGTTGCTACACCCTAGTAGGGTCCATGTCTGTACTGGCTAGCTTAAGAACACCCTGTAAATACCATGGTTGCGACGAATAAATGAATATGAATATGAATATGAATATGAATATTTAATTTATTTATGGAAAAACGAGTAATTTGCTGTTTTGGTCGTGAAATATTGCGTTTAAGATGTATAGTTATCATACAATTTTTGGTTTACTAAAACATAAGAATCCTGATGGTTTAATTTACTTTTAGTCAATAAAAAACTTGACATAATTTTTCGAAACTTTCTAGTGTCATATGTTTTTAATATTTTCAAGATATTTATTAATTACTATTTTTTGTCATAATATGATGGTTCACTATTCATATAGTGATATATTATTATTTTTCCGCATGCATATTCTCTATTGCCCCTCCTTTATACCTACTCCAAGCTACTCTCCAACATTTCCACAAACCGGATGAAGACCAGCGGGAGTAGGTACTCTGGATTCCTTTGGCTCCAGGTAACTGCCAAAGTCATTCATTATCAGCCTTGAAAGGACACTTCAAGCCAGGTGGGCTAGCACAACTTGCTGCCAAGTCGTATCTCGCGCGACTCAGCGATTCCTGTCTCACTCGATCTGTGCGAATAAGAAAGAGGAGGGTAGATTTTTCTCTACTCGCGTCGCATTGCAGCGGCAGTTGTGCTAGCCCCAACAGGGATCGGATACCGGTATTTTCTCCATAGAAAAACACCGGTATTATTACGGTCACCGGTTCATTATTTCGTTTTTAATGGGACAATCGAATAATACGACGTTGTTACCTAAATACATGATTCAGCCCTACGTAAAGAGCAAAAAATAATCCAAAATATTGGGATAATTCAGGGTTTTTTAAAAATTCCGGTATCGGTCCCTGCTTCAAGCTAAGTTCCACATATATTTATTTATGACGAAATACAATAGCATATATGCCAAGGTGCTGGTAACTTGGCGGGTTGCACCAAATTGCGATTAGGTACATACCGATCAACATTATACGGGTCAAACATTTATTTACTTACAAGCGGTAATAATAGTTAATAATAATAATATAAATAAATAATAATAATAGACAGGAGGTTCCTCTCTCTGTCGCCCGACACCGCCGGTAGCTTAGGCCCCGCCTCGCTGCCGGCGGCACACTAGGTTAGGTTTTTATAATGATTTTATGTTTTGTAAATATTGTTTTATATTTTACTTTTTATATAATTATTATAAAATCTAACCTAAGTATTAAAGTAAATAGATATAATAATAATATTTGTGGACAATCTTACACAAATCGACCTAGTCCCAAACTAAGCAAAGCTTGTACTATGGGTACTAAGTGACGATATACATACTTATACACATAAATAGATACTTAAATACATAGAAAACATCCAAGACCCAGGAACAAATATTCGTGTTCATCACACAAATAAATGCCCTGACCGGGATTCGAACCCGGGACCTCCAGCTTCGAAGGCAGGGTCACTACCAACTAGGCTAAAGCGGTCGTCAATAATATCAATATACACGTCTCAATACATTATCGTATCTCAAAGGGGCCTCTTTGTGTTGGATCTGTATCCCCATGAACGCCTTCCAAAAGGACCGGACATTGTGCCGTGATATTCCAAAGGAGAGATACATAATAATATTACAAGTTAAATCTAAAACAGGCCCTTAGGGCATTGTACCGAGGATGCCGGCGGCATTTCCTCGCTGTATCGCAATGCTGATACGTTGTGCGAGGAAGTCAGCTCTTCCCTCACCAGTTACGTCAACAGACGCTTCGCAATTTCAGTAAATAACTTGTGCGCGCTGGGACCCCATGGACCAAGAGTTTTGACATATATTAAGGCACTTGTCCCCCCGCCGGCGAGTAGTGAGTAATTTCATAGTAATGGGGGCTATCGCGTATGAATTCGCCGCTAGAGGCGCTAGTGTAGCGTGGGGTCCTCCGAAACGTCAAATGTCACTCTTTTTGGTTGCGCTACGCGGGTTAATATCTAATTGGAACAATATGGTCACTATTTTGCAATATTTGAGCTTGATTATGGCAAATATGAATTAACGGTCAATGACTGTCAGGGCTTTGAGACAGATTTGTCTTTCGGAAAATTATTTCCTCCTTTTTTCCGAACAAAACGGGACCACGCTACAATGCGGTATATTCGATATTTTTCCGGTACGGTTTTAAGGTATTGAATATGATTTAAACGTAAACTTCGTTCTTATGTCCATAATAACCAATAACAATTTTTGACAGCTGGACCTTAGTCTACAGTGGCGCCACCTGGTGAGCACAAAAACGATAGCCCCCATTCCACTCGCTTGAGCGAGAAACCGAGTAGAATTACTATGAAAGTACTCGCTGCTCGCTGGCGGTGGGACAAGTGCCTAAATGTCATTCCGTAGAAACTTGTCAAACCTTTCATACAATCATATTTTAAGGGGCTACCCTATCTCAATGATCATCAAACTGTAATTCTCTTTTCCGTGTCGATTTTGTCTTATCGTGTTAACGGACGTCCTTAACAATACACGATCTCACTTTACCTCGACCATTGAAACCAAGATATACGCCATCAAACTGTAATTTTTACGACAAAAAACAGTTTTTTGAACTTTTCTCGAATAGTATTAAAAATATTTAAAAAACGCAGATGAAAATACGGAAAAAGTACTTAAATGCAAGTTGTAGTTATCTTGTTGATAAGTAGTTAAAAAATATATAGTTACGATTTATGTGTTTTTTTGGGCCTTCCGGCGGATTTTTTTTATGAAGCGTACAGGACTTATGTCTAAATTCTAGAAGACAAAAGCGTTAATAAAAGACTTATAATATTTTTTTGAATGCGATAACTTAAGACCGCTTGAACGATATGGAAAGTTATCTAAACCCGGACTTATATTATTATTTATTTATATTCCATGAAAAGGGTTCCAGTAAAAATTTTGAATTGCTATTATTATTGTTACAATTAAAAAAATAAAATTTAATAAACTACTTTATACAATGACATATTAGTTTCATAAATATAAACATATTAACCAACAAAAATAAATCTAATTGAACTAGTTACGATGCAAAATACACTAAAATTGATTGATTTCGCGGTACCCCCTATTTACGATTACAGACGGTTTGGTGCAACCCGTACGAGTACTAAGACTAAAATGCATGCACATGACTTTGTGGTGGGTTTAAGTCAAACGAAAGAAATGGCTTTCTTATGCGCCACATATAGCATGTTCTACTTCCACGGTAAGACTTGATTTCCTGCTCCGGTGACGTCGATCACGCAATAAATACGTTTGAAGTCAAAAATTTCGGGTCACCCCAAATAAAAAGCCAGCAAAAGGTTTTTCTATAATTTACACTAGTTTTATTTAATATAAGATTTCAAGCTTACATGGTCATTTACATTAGAATTACGATTTGAAACGGGATATTTACCATGTATATTTGTATTTTTGAGTTCCCGATATTTCGGCACTGTTGCAAGCGCCATTATCAAGGATTAACATTCAAGTCATTATCAAGGATTATTAGTTTTATTTACATGATATATTATTCTTCGTAATACCCAACAGTATTAACAATTCCCGGGATCGTATCATAAAAATATCAATCCCAAAAACTGACGATTTTTGCTCCGTTAACATTATTTTTATCATGGGTTTTTAGGAGTCCGATTTAATAAACCTGCAAACGTTAATTTTTGCAGGTTATATGTAAAATTAAATGTGATAATCCACATCGAAAGGGACCTTATGGCGGCCGGCACTTACGCCTTTATTGCCGCTGTTCCAATACAATAGTGAATAGGTGTAACGTAAGCGCCTACCGCCATAAGGTCGCTTTCGATGTGGATTATCACAACTAGAGATCATGACAGGATTAAAAAACTGTACTAGTTTGCACTATTTTAGGAAATATGATGGTATTTTACCGACCCGTATTCTTTGTCCGCGAGTGTAGAATGTTCTATGAAATGAAATTTATTTGCTTTGTTTTTTTATTTTTTTTATTTATTTATGGGACAATTAACGCATGCCGACGCTGACGTTCGCGGCAGATGTCTCGTGTATTAGCGTACCAGGAAATCGAGCTTAACAAGCATGGTGTCGAGTGTGTGTACTGTAGAAACTGTGGATGGATGCATGGGGTACACTCAGACTTATTTTCACTGAACTTGACGCTTTTATTGGGTAAATTTTGAATTTAACGTTACTAAAGACCCTGATCGTGTGTGACACAAACTAATCTAGTTATTCGATGAATATGTTAACGATAATGGCTTCTTTATTTTCTTTAGTATATAAATTGTAAATTGCACCCGATTTATAAATAGATCAACAAATTTAAAAGTGTGAAAAAAAATTAACATGTTTCCCTGGTTTCGGCACCAAATTAACTTACGAATTTCATTGAATAATGGATCCTCCCTCCTCCTCAGATTCGGTTGAAACCGCTCAACCAATCTCACTGGAGCGCAAACTCTTAGAGTATTCCAGTGTTCCAAACCACACGCGTGGTCATGCCGGAGGTTTTCCCCTGGATTTTCCCCAGGCTACTCTCCAACCGCGCACTAGTATTGCTTTATTGGGCCCGGCCTATAAATCCACAGTCAGGTTAAAAAAAAAAATAGTGCATGACGAAATCCTATGAAGGATGATATTTACAAGAAACCATGATCGTTGGCAAGTTTGTGTGACACACTATTTGCGGGTGTCTGAGTGTACGTGTGTGTGTGTAGGCGCTGAGCGAGGAGCACCAGAAGATGATCGCGCAACTGCCCGTCGCGCAACAACACGTGCTGCACTAGCCGCTCCGACACTAGCACTAGCGCTAGCGCCGCCCCGCGACTACCACTAGCGCCGCTCCGCGACTAGCACTGACGCAGCTCCGCATGACGACTCGCGCCGGGCGGCGGCTAGCGCACTAGTAACACCCCGCCCCGCGACTAGCACTAACGCGTCGGGCGACGACGTGCACTAGCAGCGCTCCGCTCCGCGACTAATACGTAGCACTAGGCCGCTATGCGACTAGCACTAGCAACTTTCGACGCGGCGACTAGCGTTGGTGGTCAGGACCCTGGGCTACGAATAACGCTCAATCAGATGTCATAAAGAGCCATAAGTCATAAGTCTTATTTTATAGACATGTCAATCGTTTTCAAGATCAAATAAAAAGGTTACACTTCGTATGGAAATTCTATATAGTGTCCGATTGAAATATACTTAATAAACGGGTCACGGCCGGCGCGGCTGGTTCTCATGATTAATGGCCACGTATTGGTCGGAAACATGTCGAGCGATACTCGACCTTAAAGACGTGAGTGACCCGTTATTATATATCAATATGTCTGAAACTCACGGGAGTTTTATATTTAAGTGTATCCGTTTTATTTGTTCTCGAGTGCACTTTTTAAGTTTTATTTTATGATCTGAATCACCGTTAAATCATATCGGAAAATGATATGGATTATCGGTGATTAAAATCATAAAATAAACCATGGAATAATGATGTAGAATCATAGACCAAAAACGGGCAAGCACCGTTAATAATTCAGAGGGACACAACACAACAACATCGAAACATCATCATAACACATCGAAACATCATAACATCGAACATAACACATCGAAATCCGAACTTCGTAACGTGCCGTCCCTTTCACTCATATGGTGTATACTACGAGAGTGAAAGGGACGGCACGATACGAGGTTCGGAGTAGGCCCTCAGTTTAGAACTATTATTTGTCAAGTAGATCTGCTCTTTATGACATCAGACTACGAGACATCTCATAATCATAATACTTATTATACTTACTAAAGACGTTTATTTACACGATACCCCCTATTTTTTTACTATAATTTCTATAAGACTGTTGGTGCTGGTTAAATTCGGGTTTAAAACGAATATAATTTTGTCTAGTCTAAGATCAAGGGACCATGAAATAGTGTCACAATTTTAACGTGGTTTCAGAGCCTGATGGACGTACACAACAAACTTATAGAAGGCACGTACTTATAAAAGGCTGGCAACGCGCATGGGACACCCATAGCACCTGGGAGGCTCAGTTGGTATGTTTGTCGCAATCGTTTAACCTTTTCAACGCCATGCCAATTAAAAAAGTTGTCGGGTGATTCTCATCGTTAAAGTTAATTGATGTCCTTACCGGTCCGAACATTAAGTGAAAGTTAAGGAAATCAGAGTGCAATTTAAACTTATTGTTGACTCCAGTTTACTCTATACCTGGATCTCTAACTGTTAAAATAGTTAAAATCAGAAATAATCACTCACGAGTCGTTAACAATCCGGGCCCGGTAAGGACAAATTAAGAAAATGTTAAATTTTGGAATGAGAATCATGTCCCTCACACACCCTTACATAGAAAAAAACGCGAAGTTGTACTCTATAGAAACGCATGTAGGTTGATATCGCAATGGACGCCGTGACGGATATATCCGTCGATGGCATTGAATAGGTTAAAACGTGTGGACGAGTGGAGCTCGCTACCAGAGGGCACTCAAACTGTTAGGTTTTATATTTTATACAAATGTTATTTTAATAGAATAAGCTATCTTTAATAAATATGTATATTTCGATGTTTTGTTTTCACTTATATCAGCTTAACCCGCTAGTCGTCCCCATGAATATCGACAGGACAAAGTACGAATTAAAATACTTATATCAAACCAGGGCTTGGAAACCGGTTAATTTTTCAAACCGTTATCATGTACTTGCCGCAAAACCTTTTTATTTCGGTTTAGATACAAATACCGGTTTATTTAAACCGGTTTACGGAGGAGCTTTATATAAAGTTTTTGTTCGGATTAACCGGTTAATGCGGGCGCACGATTATGATTGAAATCATTTGAGTTGGCAGAGTTGCATCAACTTAATTTCTTTAAAAAGCTATGTTACTGTTTAAACAATAAGGTTGATAATCCAATAATATGTTCATAGAAATTCGGTCAACGAAAAGAATGTCCACTATAGTCACTATACCTACCTATCGTAATACCTACAGACGTGAGCCCCACTAGTACGCCCGCCGGGCCTCGTCGAATAAACCGGTTAATATAAAGTTCTTAAAACGATCGTGTTCCCACGAAAAGTTAGAAGCTAAACCGAAATAAACCGGTTTTTACCGGTATATTAAAAACCGGTTCCGAGCCTTGTATCAAACCATACTAGTAGAAGCATTACATTAGATGAACTCAAATAAAGACGAATGTTCACTACCAATCAGCAATGCTAGTCAAGAAAGGGGTAGGTAAATGTGCCAGTGGTCCACATCGCCCCAATGCTTGACACTTTCAATCTTATGTTATAGTGACAGAAGTGAACAATAGGCGTTAACTATTGGACATAAAGGTGTCGAGTGGGACGTTTTACCTTACCTCTTTTTTAGGGTTCCGTACCCAAAGGGTCAAACGGGACCCTATTACTAAGACTCCGCTGTTCGTCTGTCTGTCTATCCGTCTGTCACCAGGCTGTATCTCATGAACCGTGATAGTTACAGTTGAAAATTTCACAGATGATGTATTTCTGTTGCCGCTATAACAACAAATACTAAAAAACAGAATAAAATAAATATTAAAGGGGGCTCCCATACAACAAACATGATTTTTTGCCGATTTTATAGATACGAGATAGTGCGCGAGTCTGACTCGCACTTGGCCGGTTTCTTTAGCTTCTTGACCTATAATATCATTACGATTAGGTTCCATATTCACAACCAACAATTTAAATGAAATGAAATGGGTATATGGGTAATGGGTAGTTTCACTTGAGAACACAAATAATTTAAATGCTAGCAAATGTTTAACATTTTATTCTTAAAAAACAAATATTTAAAGATATGGATTATTTAAACACAATCCGCGTTTTACATGGAATAACTTTAACTCTATATCACTTCAGTTACACAGTCCACAGCACAAACAAGTCATTAGGGCGATGGCGCCAGAGTGGGACACTTTAAGCTGACATGCTTTTTTTTTGATCCTGACTGTGGCTTTATAGGCCGGGCCCAATAAAGTGAGCGTAGAGCTATTTTTTTCAATTGCAATATAAAATGAAGAAAATTGTACCTATATGCCGTGTAAACATACAGCTGTAATTACCAACAAAAAGTTTACGCAGCAGGGAACATCCTTAAAAGGGTTTTTGATTATCTCATTGCGGTGAAGGTTTTGACTGAGTACCTTCCTTATAAAATCGTTATTACAATAATAATCGTTAATATTCGTATGTCGTCGTCGTATCGTTCTATCATATTCTGTCGTAAAATTCAATTCTGTTTTTATGAGAATCAACGTTTTGTCATTTATGTAACGATTACCAATAAGGCTCTACCTCCTTTTTTTTTAACCTGACTGTGGCTTTATAATCCGCGGTTGGAGTAGCCTGGGGAAAATCCAGGGGAAAACCTCCGGCACGGCCACGCGTGTCATTTGGAACACTGGAATACTAAGAGTTTGCGCTCCAGTGAGATTGGTTGAGCGGTTTCAACCGAATCTGAGGTGTGAGTTTTCAACCGAATCTGAGTCGTGAGTGCTGACATGCACCAATAATGGACTCTATAGCGTGTGACAGTGACAGCCATATTTCTCGCAGGATAAATAAATAAAATAAATAATAAATAAATATTAGAGGACAATCTTACACAAATCGAACTAGCCCCACAGTAAGCTCAAGAAGGCTTGTGTTATGGGTACCAAGACTCAGAAACAAATATTGGCCCTGACCGGGATTCGAACCCAGGACCGTCAGCTTCACAGGCAGGTGCACTACCCACTAGGCTAAACCGGTCGTCAATCAATAGAGGTAACCCCCGGCTCGCTACCAAATTGATCCTAAGAGGCAACGTGCGAGAAATATGTCTGTCACTGTCACACGCTATAACACTTCATTTCTAATTCAAAAACTATACGGATTAAGGGGTTCTCAGCTCTCAATGACCTTCGATCTGTAACTCACAGTTTTCTCGTATTTTTTATGGCTTATTGTATTAAGAACAACGAAATTTACCGAAATAGAAAGAAAGAAAGAAAAACATTTATTCGTGACGATACAAACATAAAATATAGATAAATAAACGTAATTAAAAAAACAAGGAATCGCCACAAAAAGGTTTCGCGTCAGCGTAATGCCGACTCAGGGAGCTGGCGCTGATCTTCCGGCGAAACCTAGGTGGTTAAATAATATATCATGTCTTCAAAACTCACTGTCTCGAGATATTAAATAAATAAATAAAATAAATATTAGAGGACAATCTTACACAAATCGAACTACCCCCACAGTAAGCTCAAGAAGGCTTGGGTTATGGCTACTATACCCGAATCCATTTAACATTTCAATAGCGGTCATTGACCACCCTTCACCACTAAAATGTAATTATCAATAACGACAGTTGCATATGTTCCCCAAAGTAAGCATTTCTTGCTATCGGCACCTATCGGTGAAATACAGTGGTACCGGCATCCTTGCGACGCAAGGACAAGCAGGTATCGCAAACCTTTATTTGCACCATAATTAATATAGTTGGGATTTTATTAGTACTCTTACATAGACTAGCAAAGTAAAAGAAGGAATCAGAAAGTAAAGTATTCGAAAGACTTTATATATATATTATTTGTTCATTGTTTAATTTTTAAAAGCGTAGAACATACAAAAGTAAAACGGTAACTAAATGTCAAAGTATAGCCGTCGAAAACAATCAAAACTGAAGCATTAAAAAAATACTATTGAGACAGTAATGCTTTGTAAGTACATATATCTTGTCTATAATACAGCAGTGATGACAAAGATTTTTATAGTTATATATTTAATTTTGGCTTTCATACAAAACTGATTTATAATTAATTGTACGTTTTAGGTTTTTATATTAGCCGATGTTATCGTTTATATTTTACACAACAAATAAGGCAAACAAAACCAATAACAACAACAGATAACAAACTAAACAAAAAACCGCAGTAATATTCCGAAACTCGACTGAACACAAGCGAACCCGAACATGGAATGACCGTTCGTCAAAATGGCGGACCGAGCGTGCCGCTCCCCTGACCCGACGCCTCCGAATCGGGTCATAAAACATAAGGCCGTGGTATTGACGGCCACGGGTAGCTGAACGGCTAGCGGTGACTACCGGTGGCATAACTGTTCAGTTGACGTTTTTGTTATTTGAAATGACTTCGTCTCCATGTGCACATAAACAAACAAACTTAAATGCATAAGATTTTATTTTTGGCTGTAAAATTGTCATTTTATCAGTAATTGACTAATGTTATGCGTACCTAGTGACTCCGTGGCTCCATCCTACCCTGTACTATGATACACAAGCGATGACATTTTTGCGACAGTTTTGTATAGATAATTGATTTGTCGCAAAAAAATTGCGATATCGGGATGAAAGTCAAGTTGATGACCGCTATTGAAATGTTAAATGAATACGAGTATAGACGACTACTTAAATACATAGAAAACATCCAAGACTCAGAAACAAATATTCATGCTCATCACACAAATATTTGCCCTGACTGGGATTCGAACCCAGGACCGTCAGCTTCACAGGCAGGTGCACTACCCACTAGGCTAACCGGTCGTCAAATTATCATCATCCTAGCGTTAGTTATCACGGTGCAGGTGCGTCCTAAAGGATGCCCGGGGTCCGCTACCTAATCCCAAGAGTTAGCGTAGGCACTAGTTTTTACGGATGCGACTGCCATCTGTGGGCGTTGAGAGAACTGATCATGTCGCACAGCGGTGTGGCGGCGCGCCGCGGCTGCGCGCGATTCGGTGCCATCCGACAACTGTATGTACGCACGCCGACGGGACTTATTTGGAGGCACTATGATGCAATTGATGGTGTTGTGAAGTTCTGTACTATTTATTTTGCAGCACCTTACAAGCAGTAACCATCCGCTCGACTCCTCGCCGTACTTCTACTAAATATATTTTTTTAAAGTCTTTTCAATACCTTTTAATAGAAAGAGACCTCCGCTTGTAACTTGTAGCTTCGAGAAATGGACCCCAGGCCCCTATTTCACCAAAGCTGACAGGCGCGACAATTGTCAAAAAACATTACAATTGTAGTGGGTGAAACAGTTTTCAAATGAAAATTGACGATTTGTCAGCCTACACATGTTAGTTCATACCTATGTCAACTTGGTGAAATAGGGGTCTGGTACCATGCTAGCCCGTAGCCCCTAATGTAATGAAAATCCCATGCAAGTTCTTGAATCATGTAAATGGGCCTTAAGTATTAGCTCCTCAGAATATCACTAGTTGTTCACACACGTGACGTCACCAGTCCGTGGCCCCGCCCCCCGCCACGTGGCACATGCGCGCGAGCAGCCCCGCCAGCTGCAGCGGCGCTCCGAGCCCGTCGGCAACGCGCATGTGCGTCAGCCCTATCTCCCGTATGAACGCCAGTCGGAGCTCCTCGCTCGCGTCCAGAGTCTTGCAGACGCGGAAGATGTTGGAGACGATGTCTTCTGCAGCGTAACCCAGCTTGCATAGCTTCGCTATCACCTGTACACAAGAAATAATTAAATAAATAATCATCATCATCAACATCCTAGCGTTACCTCCGGTAGTTTCATCCTGAAGGATCCGGGGTCTGCTACCTAATCCCAAGATTCGGCGTAGGCACTAGTTTTTACGAAAGCGACTACCATCTGACCTCCCAACACGAGGATTTATCACGTGTAACGGGTTCGATTCCCGGTTCAACCATAAAATTATTTAAATATCTGTGAATGCAGTTTCAATTTTTTTTTAAATTCAAATAATGTCTTCATTCAGTAAAATGTTCCATCTACAATATTCAAGGTACTTTCCCTCCATGTGGCATAGCCGTGGGACGCCCTGTATATTATAATATTTATGAGTGGCCGTACCTTGTACGCCTCATGTATATCCCGCCTGGTGCAGGCCTCGAGCATCCCCCGCACGAGCATGGGGTGCGGCTCGTCGCACACCTTGAACACGTGCTCGGGCGTCACGTGGCGGAAGCCCTGCGCGGTCGCCTGCAGGTTGTTGAGCGCCGCGCGCAGGTCGCCCTGCGCCGTGAACACGACCGCGCTCACGCCTTCCTCCGTGTACGAGAGCTGCTCTTTCTCGCATATTTCTATGACCTGCAGGCGAATCACGTAACGTAGATACGTATGGTAGATAGATTTTACTGTCGATTTTGAAGTATAAATGTATGAGCGGGGTAATCACGTAACTTTTGTACTACCATTAGGTAGATTTTAATGTCAAATTCTAATTGTCAGCTCATACATTTATACTTCAAAATTGACAGTAAAATCTATTTTAGTAGTTTAGTAGTAGCATTGGCCGTTTTAGTAGTTTTTAAAAGCAAATAAATTCTACAGTAATTCCAATGCTAAATCTTGTAGATTTCACTGCCATTTTATATTATAAATGGTGGGTGCTAAGGGGCAGGTTTATTTTTATTTATTTATATGAATCAGGCAGACCGTTGAAACAACTGATAATGCCTGTATCAAATTATTTTTAAATAAATACAATATCATATATGTATTTTAATATGCAAACGTAAAACAGAATTCTTGAGCTGAGTTTGAAACATGCTTGTCTAATTTATTCTTAAATTGGTGGAATGAGAGCCGCAACCACATCATCTGGCAGTCTATTCCACTCCTCTGTTGTGGGTTGGTTTGGTTGTGATGATCATCTACATAATTTGACGAGCGGTTTAGCCTAGTGGGTAGTGCACCTGCCTGTGAAGCTGACGGTCCTGGGTTCGAATCCCGGTCAGGGCAAATATTTGTGTGATGAGCATGAATATTTGTTTCTGAGTCTTGGATGTTTTCTATGTAAGTATTTATGTCTATTAAATATATCATCGTCTAGTACCCATAACACAAGCCTTCTTGAGCTTACTGTGGGGCTAGTTCGATTTGTGTAAGATTGTCCTCTTATATTTATTTATTTATTTATAATGTTATGAAATTGTTACAAATCATCATGGCCACTAGTTTCTATGTCTAATATAGAAGATTTAACCTTGGCGAGTATTTGCGCATCCGTAAGCTTGGAGTATCTGAGCACAGCACAGCGGGACTGGATGGGTTCGATAATCTTCTCTGAGGTGTTGGCGGCGAGCGCGAATCGTGTGGTGGATGAGTACAGCTCCATGGTGCGTCGGAGCGCCTGCTGCGCGCCCTCCGTCATGCTGTCTGCTTCGTCTAGGATGACGATCTTGTGTCGGCCAGGTGGCAATGTAACCTGTGACCAGACCATAATGTGTTAAAATGGTATAAAAATAGAGGCTCGCAAAATACTAAGACTAGGAATACTAAGTGAAATTTCATATTTGTGACAGGCACTCAAACCTCAACATTTACGTTAAGTGTGAACAAATTTGATAACCAATTTGAATGTAAACAAGGTTGTCTTATTCACTCTAGGACATTGCCCTAGGCCGTCGAATTAGGCCACATAGCAATACCATAAATGGATTCTTAAAAGGACTCAATGAGCTGAGTTACACACAACATTGAAATGAAGTTACCTTCTGTTGCGCGAACATCTTAATCTTGTTGCGCACGACATCGATGCCTCGGTCGTTGGAAGCGTTAAGCTCAAGCACGGCGTCGCGGAACGAGGCACCGAGCAGCGCGCGAGCGAGACACAGGATTGTCGTCGTCTTGCCCACCCCGGGCGGGCCCGCGATGATGATGTTGGGCGCGTTGCCCGTGCGCGCGAACACCGCCAGCCGCGCCACCGTGTCCTCGTTCCCCACGATATCCGTGAAAGTCTGAGGCCGATATTTCTCGATCCACGGCAAATGCCCCGCCGGCTTACTCGAACTCACGGTAGCTTTCGACGTCTTGGGCTCAGACTCGTCCACTTCCATTATAGTCACGTCTTCGTCACTCATTTTGAGGTTTTACAAAGCAATAATGCTAGAAGTATGTTATTTATTCGAAAAACAGTCAAATAACTCCGATAAAATAAAACGTAAACACACAAGAGTAGCGCGCGCGATTTCAGTTGTCAAACATGACAAGTTGACAATGTTGACATTGACAGTAG
This sequence comes from Epiblema foenella, assembly GCA_963556455.1. NCBI lineage: Eukaryota > Metazoa > Arthropoda > Insecta > Lepidoptera > Tortricidae > Epiblema > Epiblema foenella. The sequence continues at coordinate 1,489,362 of OY747110.1, forward strand.
ACCATAGACTAAGTTCTTCTTTTTAATACTGTTTAAGCTACTTCGATAAATTTAACGTTGTGTGGATAAAATACTTTACTTGTGAATAATTATATGATTTGATTGTAATAAACTTAAATAAAACTTTACATTCTATTTAATGTACAGAAACTATACAAAGTTTAAAACACAAGTTTCCACTGTAAATTGGAAGACTGGAATGGTTTTACATGACAAAAGGAGTCAAAATGACAGAAGATTGACAGAAGTGTACACCAAAGAAATCCCTTTTTGGGTAAACAATCCTGTTTCTCCACTAAAACCTGAACTCATTTAATCGATTTGTAGCCAGAAAATAGCATATTTATTATACCTACAGTCGTACTAGTTAGGTCAAGTTTAGCGTGCGTCGAATGCCGAATAACGGGGGGTGAATCATCACATCACATCATCTACTCATAGGCAGGTAAACATGTCTCCAAATACAAACTGGGACCCTATTAATTAACTAATTAATGCTAATGAACCAATAACTATTAGGTGCTTTGAAGATTCAGTGACCTGCACTTGAACACTTGCAGCCAGTAATCCTAGTAACGTTTTTTATTCGTACTTAATTTTCGCTACAATGCGGAGCACCCATGCTAGGCTACCCACGTATCTGAAGTCGCAGGAAATATCCTGTACAATCTTCACACAAAATCAAAAATATACCTAAATAAAGCCAATAAATGTTTTATAGGAAATACCTTAAACATATTTATTGGCATAATATTCAGTTGACAAAAGAAGTAGTCCCAGCCATTGAAAAAAAAATTGCATTGACATGTCATCATCAATGGCTTTTAAGATTTTATTATTATTATTATCAGCGTTGTGTTCAGACTTCTTATTTGTAATCTAATATTTGTGTCTTACTTTTCTTCTGCACACGTCTAATTGCCCCTTGGCAAAGGCTTCCTCCAGCCTTTTCCACTCATGTCTGTTGCATGCGGCTCTGTACCATGTCTTTCCTGCCACCTTTCATATATCCTCATCCCACCTCTTCTGAGGTCTGCCTTTTAAAATTAATAAATCATTAACCAGCATACAATTCAATAAAATTTAATAATAATAATAATAATAATCATTTATTCATAAATTACAAATGTTTACATAACTTTCGCACTTCTGCCAAACCACAGTGCGGTTTGTTGGCAGACGAGGCTCCATTTATATTTACTTAAGTAACATTTGTCTTATTTCTGCGTTTGTAACAATTATAGCATTGCATTTTTAACTTTACTTATTAACACGTTACTAACTTTCTTTTTAAATAATTTTTTTGTATTGCACTTATTTTTTATATCTGAAGGTAAGTCGTTATAGATTTTGGGAATTAGGTAGTTTCGACATCTTTTTCCATAGCAATTCTTAAAACTAGGCACTTGTAAAACATCAGCATCCCTGTTTCGGGTTAATCTTTGTTTACTTGTTACATTTTTAAATTCATTATTACCGAGTTGCTCTAAGGCCAGTGTTAATACTACCTTCTCATGGACTGGCAACATGTTACATTCCAGGAAAAGCTGCTCGTAATTACTATTACATTTTATTTTAGTTTTTTTGTCCACCATTAGCTTCATGAATCTAATCTGTAATGAACACGCTAAAAGAAACAGGGCAAAAATATATGCCAAATAGTGACAATCCTATTCAAATATCTCAAAAAAGAATGAAGTTACAACCGTTTTAATGTTGCTGACTAGAGAGAGAAAACGCGACAGATCAGTAACGTGACCACAAACGCCGTAGTAAATGACGATCGTTCCAATACAAAGATGACTTATACTTATGAGACTTATAATTATGTAATTATTTATTCTTTTTAGTTACTTTTTTCGCCATTTGATTAAGAATTTGATCCTATTTCGAGAAAATTCGAATTTGATTTTCTTATTTGGTGTCAACATCCCTATTAACCAGGCGCGGATCCAAGATTTTGTTCAGGGGGGGGCACTTCCGAACTTTCCGAAAATAAAACTGACTTTTGATAACTGTTGTCAGAACATATTTCCTACGTCAGGACATAGGCAATTGCCCTGCCCTGACACAGGCTTCAGGGGGGGAGGGGCATTGCCCCTGTTGCCCCCCCCCTGTATCCGCGCCTGCTATTAACACCCTGTGTGTGCACATATTGCAAGTTAAACTCACATTTAAATTCCATGTCTCATCATGGTTTTACAGGGTGCGAGACTGCAGCAAGCATGGAGTGGCTGTTCGGACACCGCATGACGCCGGAGGAGATGCTGCGCAAGAACCAACGCGCTCTGAACAAGGCTGTGCGCGACCTGGAGCGCGAGCGCGCCAAGATGGAGCAGCAGGAGAAAAAGCTCATAAATGACATCAAGAAGCTCGCTAAAGAGGGACAGATGGTATGGTCAACAACGAAAAAAATGTTTCGTCAGGTTACAAGCAAAAGTCACTAAGTAAGAAATACCTACTTAAAATCATCATCGTTTCAGTACTGAGATACAAGGTTTCAAAGAGTAGTGACAGATTTGATAGTGAGTTTTGCTTCTTACCCGACAATTTATATGCACTTGATGATAAGTTCCTGTAGACTTAGAGCACAACCGCGAGGTGGATGATGTTATTGCAAAACTAGTCCAATAATGGTGAATTTGCAGTTCTTATAGCAAAACTAGTCCAATAATGGTGATTTTGCAGTCCTTATTACAAAACTAGTCCAACAATGGTGATTTTGCAGTCCTTATTACAAAACTAGTCCAACAATGGTGATTTTGCAGTTCTTTTTACAAAACTAATCCAATAATGGTGATTTTGCAGTTCTTTCCAGTTACTTAATAATTGAAATTATTATTTTATACAACGCCGGTGGCAAACAAGCGTACGGTCGACCTGATGGTAAGCTGCCACCGCAACTCCACAGGAGTCACGTGCGCGTTGCCAACCATTTATAAGATTTGAGGATGCACTGTGTTCACTGCAGAAGGAACACATTTAGGTCCGCGGCTCTCAACACAGTGCATCCTCGGGAATAATAAAATGTTTCAGAAATTAAACATTACGTAATTTTATTTACAACCATAGTATTTGTTGTTTCCAGGATGCAGTAAAAATAATGGCGAAAGACCTGGTCCGCACGCGGCGGTACGTGCGCAAGTTTATGCTGATGAAGGCCAACATCCAGGCCGTGGGGCTCAAGATACAGACGCTCAAGTCGCAGAGCACCATGGCGCAGGCCATGAGGGGGGTCACGCGCGCCATGGCCACCATGAACAGGCAGCTCAATATGCCGCAGATACAGAAAATCTTGCAGGTGTGTTTGCTATCTAATTCTATAATTGTTAATTTTAAGGTCAAATATCGAGGGGGCGAGTGGTCAAACCCGATAAATCGAGATAATTGATTTTTGAAATAAGAACTCAACATTCATTACGCAGAGTTCTATTTTAAAAAACCATTCAAAAATCAAAAAATCAAAATCAAACATTTATTCTGCAAATAGGCCACAAGGGCACTTTTACATGTCAAAATATTAATTTACAGTTCAAGAAGGAATAATAATTTCGAGTTTACAGTAAAGATAAACTTGCAAAGTTATCTATTACAAATATTACAACATCAGTAAAGTTAGAGATGAATGAGGTCTCAAGATTAAACAAGGAATATAATGAAATTAATATAATATCCCAGAGATTTGAGTGTCAAAATTAAAGTTAATTTAATATTGTTAGAGATGTATATCTCTAAGTCACTGATAATAAAAACGAATCCACAACAGGATGATGTCTCTCGCCAATCCCCTATAAAAAGACACTAGTATTAACGTAATCACTATGTCCTAGCAAGCATGAACAGACCGGACTCCACAAACAGCACCCGATCACGAGTATGACGCGTATCTCAGCCATCAGCCGAAACACGTCCATTGCTGGAAATAGGCCTCCCCCAAAGAGTGTCATAATGACCGGTCCTGCGCCACCCGCATCCAGCGGACTCCCGCGACCAAGTAGAACCTAGTCCCCGAGAAAACATTATTACTATTGTAATATTGGTTGCAGGAGTTTGAGAAGCAGTCGGAGATCATGGACATGAAGGAGGAGATGATGAATGACTCCATCGACGAGGCCATGGAGGGAGACGAGGATGAAGAGGAGAGGTATTATTGCATGTATATCATCACTACATAGTATAAAACAAAGTCGCTTCCTCTGTCCCTATGATTTAGATTTAGATTTAGATTTCATTTATTACACAATACAAGACTTCATTATAAATTACATTTAAGTCAATTTAAAAGAATCCCTATTGTGGTCGTCAATACATTGAATAGAATAATAACACATAATAAAACAATTAAAACAAAAGAAAAACAAACATAAATTAAATAAAAATAACATTTCAAGTTTCACCCACGAGGATCGTCATATTATTACTAATGTAGGCATTGATAACAATATTATAATGGTTAAAATACGAAATTTATCTAAATACTTACAATGTCAAAAATACTTAATATCGAATAGAATGTCACAATAAAACATTACGAATTTAATTTACAAAATTCATTTACAGAATATAATGGATTATCCAATAGAAAGTTTCTCAGCTGACGTTTAAATGTCGAATCACATGTTTCTGTCCTTATTTCGGCGGGCAAACGTTCGTAGTACGTCGGACCTATGACACGCGGGTTTTTACTGGCAAGTGCCATGCGACGTGGGACTGTTCGTAGTCGCCCTGTGGAACGAATAGTCTTACCCGTGACCTCGACACGGTTAAACATGGATAGGTTACGTCTAACAAACATAAGAACTTCGAATAAGTATGTGGAGTAGTGCGTCATAATTTTGTAAGTTACGAAAAGCTCTCTACAGGAATGTCTTGGTTTCACACCGGCTAGTGTTCGTAGTGCCCGTTTTTGCATTATGAAGACTCGATTGGCATCCGTAGAGTTTCCCCAAATGAGTACACCATATGTCATTAACGAATGAAAATGAGCATAGTAAACCGATTTTAATGAAACCATCGAGATTAGCGGTTTTAATTTTCGCAACGCAAAAATGGCACTACTTAACCTATCACACAGTTTGTCGACATGGCACTTCCAGTTCAAATTTGAGTCTAACATAAAACCAAGGAACCTTGTCTCGTCACATAGTGGCATTGGACAGCTGGATAAACAGGGGGGCACGGTAATCTTCCGTCCTGAATAAATCATGACGTTTGACTTCGCGACATTTAATAGTAATCCATTTGAACTGAACCACTGTTGCAACTGCCTATGTCCCTATGTATGCTTAAATCTTTAAAACTACGCAACGGATTTTGATGTGGTTTTTTTTTTCCGACCCAGGTCGGGCCTAGCTGAGTTTCTTGCTGGACTCTTCTCAGCTAGGCTAGGTTTAGTGAACCAGCGACAAAACTCCCAGTAGCTCGAATCCACTCACACCTCAGATTCGGTTGAAACCGCTCAACCAATCTCACTGGAGCGCAAACTCTTAGAGTATTCCAGTGATCCAAACCACACGCGTGGTCATGCCGGAGGTTTTCCCCTGGATTTTCCCCAGGCTACTCTCTAACCGCGCACTCATCGCTTTATTGGGCCCGGCCTATAAAGCCACAGTCAGGTTCAAAAAAAAAGCGGTTTTTTTATAGATAGATTGACTCAAGGGGAAGGTTTATATGTATAATACATGCATCACCATTGCACCCGTGCGAAGTCGGAGCGGGTCGCGAGTAATATATACAGGCTGTAACAAAACTAGTGAGGATCCGTTTAAGGGCATATTCGGTATCGTGTTCTGATTAGGAAAAAGTAGAAGAAAATTTTTTTTTGACGCGAAAAAATGACTATTACGACCTAATTTCATACATTTTAAATGTATTATTTGGATTTTTCGCTGAGAAACATCGTTTCAAGCATTACTCCAAAACGACCATTATCTAATTAAAAACGGCTTTTTCCCGCTTAGATTTTACTACGCACAATAAAATCAAGAAATGGCTATGTCACTATCTAAATCTTTTATAAAGTCATCGTGTCCTTTAATCACATTATTGGTATTATCAATTCTTTTGTCATAATTTGAAATCAAAATATTTGAAAACTTATAAGGAGTACCGTCCGTAGTTTAGTTACACACTTATAAGTATTTTAGTATTTTCGAGGGGGGGGGGGGGGGGATAAATCCCAACTATCCCCCCCTCTGGATACGTGCCTGGTTGACGTAACATATATAAATATTTTGGACAATCTTACACAAATCAACCTAGTCCCAAACTAAGCAAAGCTTGTACTTTGGGTACCAAGTGACGATATACATACTTATATAGATAAATAGATACTAAATACATAGAAAATATCCAAGACTCAGGAACAAATATTCGTGTTCATCACACAAATACATGCCCTGACCGGGATTTGAACCCGGGACCTCCAGCTTCGAAGGCAGGGTCACTACCAACTAGGCTAAAGCGGTCATATTGTATTGTATTGTTATTGTGTGACAGCGACGCGGTGGTGGGGCAGATCCTGGACGAGCTGGGGCTGCAGCTCAACGACACGCTGTCGGGGCTGCCGCAGGCCACGGGCTCGCTCTCCGTCTCCGGTCAGTTCTATACCTATACCTATACTCCTACTCCTTACTACTCCTTACCTATAATCATAATCTAAACAACGCATTAATTGTAATTTTGCTGATATCGGAAACTTAAATTGTACTCTTGCTTATTGTTATACTGACCTGGTATCTTAACTTAATGATGTTGCACGCCTGTTATTGAGATACAGGCAGGACTTGAGTCATCTAACTTTATGCTCTTATTAATGTATTAGCTTGGTATCTTGTTGGTGTGTCAAATAAAAGAAATAAAACTATATTGCACCAAACCGTCTGTAGTCATAAGCGGTGTTTCTATGAGATGACAGCTGCCGGCGCCATATTTGACGATGGCCGGCCTGTGATCGTTTGTTGGTGCAACTGAGACTAATGCTCACTCTGTTGCACTCACAATGTTCCTTTGTAAATCGAAAAAGGTGTTAGTGTCAACTAATTTTATTCTTTACAAACACATACAGTTAGACACTTACATCTTTTTACATTTACAAAGGAACAGGAAAGGTATTATTATTGGACTTTGAACCTTATTGTTTCAACGTTAAAATAGTTTTCTGAACAAATTACTTTGTAGCATCTCGGTCAACAACAGAAGAAACCATTTTTCACCCATTAATTTTACTTTTTACAAACACACACAGTTAGTCTATATTATTTATTTATTTTCCTTCTTAGGCTAGGTTTTTACAATATCTTTATAAAAAGTAAAATATAAAAATACACTTACAAAACATAAAATCATTATAAAAACCTAACCTAGTGTGCCGCCGGCAGCGAGGCGGGGCCTAAGCTACCGGTGGTGTCGGGCGACAGAGAGAGGAACCTCCTGACTATCCGCGCCGTGTCCAGGAGTACCGCCGCGCTGTATATTATTATTATTATTAAGTCGCGGGCAAAAGCTAGTGTATGAATATGAATGTCAATCGATGTATTTTTTTTCCACTTGCAGCGAAGACGCCGGCGTCCCCGCAGGCCGTGGCCGGCGGCTCCGGCGGCGGCGGCGGCGTCCCGGACGCCGACGCCGAGCTGCAGGCGAGACTCGACAACCTGCGCCGGGAGTAGCACCCGGGGCCCTACTACACGCATTACACACACACTACTAGATCGGGATAGTTTACGATCGACATAGCGATGTTGATAATAACACACACAAACACTATACAGCCCGCGCCGCTGCCCACGCGATCAAGTTTCACGAACTTGGCTATTAGAATTACGATTTGAAACGGGATATTTACCATGTATATTTGTATTTTTGAGTTCCCGATATTTCGGCACTGTTTCAAGCGCCATTATCAAGGATTAACTGACGTGCTGCGAGTTTTAGTTGTGGTCTACCCACACACCATAGCGATCTACCCTCTTCCTGGTTCGATTTTTTCGCACAGTGTCACCGTCACTACCACCACATGGTAAATATCCCGTTTCAAATCGTAATTCTAATGTAAATGACCATGTGAGCTTGAAATCTTATAACTTGGCTATTCTCATCTGTAGCCCATTTCAAGCTACAAATTACAATAGGCTTGATGACAAAAGAAACTTGCCATTCGAACCAGTTTTTAGAGACGATCTAATGTTCTTTTTTATACCACGTTGGTGGCAAACAAGCGTACGGCCCGCCTGATGGTGAGCGGTCACCGTAGCCTATGGACGCTTGCAACTCCTGAGGTGTTACATGCGAGTTGCCGACCCTTTAAAAATTAATACACTCCTTTCTTGAAGAACCCCATACTGTAGTCCCTCGGGACCTCGGCATGGAGCTCATTCCACAATCGGAGCGTCCGTGTTTGTGTGTCAACTAAAATTAGAGCAACACAAAAGACGAAAATGAGAGGCAGAGTACAGCATAGCTAACGAGCACTGAAAACGCTCCATACTGATTGACACGCACTCGTGACGTCACGCCTGCGTGGCCTCGTACTACCGTTGTATGGAAAGAAGGGAAATTTGCCGTTTTTGTCTTGAAATATTGCGTTTATGTACATAGTTGGCTTACAATTTCTTTTTTATTAAAACATGAGAATTCTATTGGTAACTTTCAATTTACATTTGGTCAATAAACAAGTTTTTTCAAATCTTTATAGTCCCATATCTTTTTATAATTTTAATTAATTAGTCTAATTTACTATTTATTGTGATAATTTGATGGTTTTCTATCCATATAGCCACGCTATGTTATAGCCACGCTATGTTATAGCCACGCTATATTATAGCCACACTGTGTTATAGCCACACTGTGTTATAGCCACGCTATGTTATAGCCACACTGTGTTATAGCCACGCTGTGTTATAGCCACACTGATATAGCCACGCTATGTTATAGCCACGCTATGTTATAGCCACACTGTGTTATAGCCACGCTATGTTATAGCCACACTGTGATATAGCCACGCTATGTTATAGCCACGCTATGTTATAGCCACACTGTGATATAGCCACGCTATGTTATAGCCACACTGTGATATAGCCACGCTATGTTATAGCCACACTGTGTTATAGCCACGCTCTGTTATAGCCACACTATGTTATAAATTGTAACATGAGTTATCATCCCTATACTACAAGTTAAAGTACAGTTGTACTCCGAATTTAGGTTGATTACCTAAATATTGATCTGAAGGTTCTAAACTCAATTTGAACATCGAATTGCTATATTTATATAGAAAAAATAATCGGCGCGGGCGCTTACCGCTGTGAAATTAGTTACAGTTTACGCGTGACCCCTAGAAATTATATTTACGAATTCGCTTAGCTTTTACCATTCACGCTCTTCGGGGAAGCAATTTGTATAGACAACAGAACTGTGTTCATTTTATTTAATTTTGTACTAAGAAATAACTTAAAATACAAATTTTAATTAAAGGAAAAATTTAGGCTCTGAGCAGGTTCAATTTATCCTTTAATTTAAATTTGTGCTCATCTGATTTGTATTGTAGACGAATTAACTTATTTACAAAACCGAAATAGTCGACCCGGATTTTTTATTCCACAAAACAGTAGTATAATCAGCACTACAGTATCTATTTTTATGCACTTGGGTCATTGTCAGTTGTAAAAACAAAAGTTGTCCACCCGGTGGTAAATAACTAACTGCTTATGTACATGTGAGCTAGGTTTTTATTACATGGATTTATAGTTATGGACTATTCCAAAATTAAGCTTTGTGGCCCTTAAGAGGCCTTATAAGTTTTAAAATGTTTTGATTTCAAATTATGACAAAAGTATTGATATTACCAATAAAGTTATTAAAGGCTGCGATGATTTTATGAAAGTTTACAAGTAAGTAAAGTTAAGTGTTATAGTAACATAGCTATTTTTTGATTTTATTGTGTGTTGTAGAATTAAAAAAAAAAGTTTTTAGCTTGAAAATGGTTGATTTGAAGTGATGTTTGAAACGATATTTCTTAATGAAAAATCCAAACAATACGTTTAAAGTTTATGACATAAGGTAGCAACAGTCCTGTTCTAGATAGTAACATTGAGAAAATGTCAAGATACGTGTCAATTCAAACAGAAAATGGCGTGAATACATGAGCGTTTTTTAACTGATAAGGGCCCTTAACTTTTGATATGTCCACCGAAAAAACGCGAACGTAAATCTGACAATGACCCAATTAGGGTCGGTTGCACCAACATACGATCACAGGCCGGTCATCGTCGAATATGGCGTCGGCAGCTGTCATCCCATAGAAACTTGTCAAACTTTCCATACAATCAGATTTTGACGAACACCGCTATTATAGACGGTTTGGTGCAACCTACCCTTAGAATTTGGCAACAGTAAATTGGAATAAAAAATCCGGGTGTGTCATAAACCACAACCGGGAAACCTTTGGAGGATGACGTCATCTCATCTAGTACTCATAGTACATGGTCTAAGAAAAAGTCTGACAATCCGGATCGTGACACCGCATTACGTCACTGTCGACGACACACACACTTACGTCCGCATACGATAGTTAGGCCGACGCTGGCTGATGACGTAGGTCGTGTCACCCACACTCCTAACCGGTGTACCAGATTGCCGTAACTGGCGCAATATATTATTGTATCATGGGCCATAGCGATATGCTGGCAACATAGCGATATGCTGGCAACATAGCGATATGCTGGCAACATAGCGATATGCTGGCAACAGCGATATGCTGGCAACATAGCGATATGCTGGCAACATAACGATATGCTGGCAACATCGCGTCGCCCGCGGCGCGACTTAAGTAAGAAACGCAATGTTGTTATTATTGTAATAATTAAGTTTATCTACATTTTAATAAATATTTTTTTAGTAATTGTGTTTTTTAGTAATTGTGTTCTCAACTAATACCGGGTTTTATAAACATCGTTTATACTAACGTCAGTGCCTTTACCATGAGTTTGCATGACCGAACTCGCTAGCGACTGCGTAAACGATTTAGTATGCCGATTCTTAGTTCTACGTCATTTACTATGGCGCTCGTAATCAATGACGTCAGTGATATGTCGCGTAGTCATGCACAAAATATGTCAAGAAAGAAAAGATTGATATACTTCATTCCTTGACTGTGAAGTGCAGGCACGTATCCAGACTTTTGGTTCGGGGGGGGGCAAACATTGATACAACCATGTGAACCCCACTCCCATGTGATCCCAACTATCCCCCCCTCAGGATACGTGTCTGGTGAAGTGTATCACTCATTTAGTTCAGTAGCTCAACAGATCCATCTACGATATAGACTGGGTAATGATATCAGTCATTCATTCAATCATGGCGTGTATGTCACTCTCGGAGCGAATGAGTAGATAAACGATATGATTCATGAACAGAGGGGCAGTTCAGTAAACTTCTTTTCTCTTCTACCATACTCAAAACCTCTTCATTCGTCTTTCTTACCGTCCAGCTGATCCTTTCCATCCTACGCCAACACCACATTTCAACAACCCTATTGTCAAGTGTTAATATTCAATTTCTTACGGAAAGTACTGTGTAGGTGTCACTGCCCTACATGAAGAATGGCGTTCAAAGGGTTAACGACTACCGTCATAGACAACGCTTCGTGTGTCAGACTTTGGAATAAAACACGTTGTAACCATCTCCATTTATTTACTCACATGTATATTTGTATAACATACAGATAACTTTATAATAAAATATGATTTGCTTAAACAATGTTCTAAAAATTACACATTCCCTATCCTATTCTACCCTTACGCTACGCAAGGAATTCGCTTACAATACTATTTACCAGGGATGTAACAGAGCTCCGGTTCCGGTTCCGTTAAGTCGGAACTTCCGATTGGTTTTAAACATCCGCTTCGGTTCCGGTTCTGTGCCCTTACCATGAGTTTGCATGACCGTACTCGCTAGCGACTGCGTAAACAATTTAGTATGCCGATTCTTAGTTCTATTACGTAAACGCCAGAGGCGCTGTACTTTTACCTATACAATTTTTTACGCATGCAGTCGCTAGCGAGTACGGTCATGCAAACTCATGGTAAAGGCACTGTTATTTTTAAAACGGATGTTATATCGGATGTCAAAGCAGCGCAGCGGGGAGAAATGAGCAGCGTACATCAAAATAAACAGGATTATAATTTTTATTTAGAATAGACTTAGACCTGCCCTGCCCGGAACATCTTATCCTCTATCACTCGGGCTCCGCATCCGGTTTCGCATCCGTTTTCAGTTCCGGCACCGATTCCGGTTCTGGTTCCAATATACCGAATTTAAAACATCTGAGGGGCTACCGGAAAACGAAAACGAGCGAAGTTCGAATATCCCCCTCTCTGTCGTACTTGCTAATCCGTGCGACAGAGAGGGAGATATTCGAACTTCGTTTTCGGTTCGCGGTAGCCCCTCTGGTTCCGCTTCCGGTTCCGATAAAACCACATCTGTTACATCCCTGCTATTTACATACATTGACCACACATATTACATACAATTATATGAACCGGAGACATAAAGAGCTAGTAGCGACTCGCGGCTGAGTTTTTCTCTTACAGTAGCGATTGTCTCGTTTAATCTTCATACAGTATTAGAATTTTCCCGCGCGCTGTCAAAAATCCACCTTATCAATGTGCAATAATTTTCTTGATTTTTATTGTGCGTCCGTCCGTCCGTCGTCTGTCATGGGTTTACAGCCAAACGGTTGGAGCTATACCCCCGTATTCATAAAACTTAACAAACCTCTGCTAACTAAAAAGTTCTTTGTCCCATTCTCACAAACGTCAATGTCAAAGTGACAGATAAGGACAAACGAACGTTAGCGGCTAGTTAACTAATATAGGTTTGACAGACGTTTATGAGTAAGGGGGATAGTCTTCAAATTTTGACAGTATAAGCATCTTGTTGATCGTGGGCTCTTATACAGCTAAAGGGGGGCGCGAAAAAAAAAATTGACATACCTCGGCGGGTGGGGTATAGTTGTTAAGAGTTTACTGAGTAGATATATATTGTATTTTGCTTTTAAAAATATTGTAAAGCAAGGGAATGAGCCGCAAATCAGCTTTTTTTCAAAATTTTGTTCCAAAGAATTTTTTACTTCCCATTAAACCAATTAACCCGTAAACTTGAAATTTGGTAGTAATGTTTATTCTTTTTACCAACAAATACTAATATGTTGATAAATCACATTTTAATTGAAATTCCCTTATTTTTTGACCCGTCCTGGACCAGGCACGTATCCAGACTTTTGGTTCGGGGGGGGACAAACATTGAAACAATCATGTGAACTGTGTAAAAATCGCTGTAATCACTGTACTATAAAAACGGCTAAAAATGTTTTCGGGGGGGGGGGGGGGATTAATCCCAACTCCCCCCTCTGGATACGTGCCCTGGACCGAGGAAAAAATAAACAATAGCATTCTTTTATTATGTCTCGGAGATCTCCGGGATGGGTAGACAACGGATAAAACCAACTAAAATTTGCGTTTGGCTCGGCATCCTAAATGTACGGATTCCGAAACGCACTTGGCGGGTTTTTATGCTGAATTGTGTAAAGATAACACGAGGCAGACGAGCTTACCTAGGCCCCATAAAACCCAAACGGTACTGTAGGTAAATAAACCACGATAGCGATAAAATTCGGCCGCGAGTAGCGATATTGAAAGTGTGCTCTTGAAACTACTCTACTGTGAATAGAAAAATACAATACCAGATATGTTTGTTCAGTTTCGCAGATCCACGAGTGAGATTAGCTCGACAACAGTCTAGATCAGCCCTCGGAAACAGGCGGCCCGCGAAGCCGCTACTTGCGGCCGGCGAGCCTCCTTGTTGGCAACCGACAATGTGGTTGGTACCTTTTGTCTAACAGAGTCACAATGGGGGCTATCGCGTATGAATTCGCCGCTAGAGGCGCTAGTGTAGCGTGAGGTCTCCGAAATGTCAAATGTCACTATTTGTGGTTGCGCTACGCGGGTCAATATCTAATTGGAACAATATGGTGACTATTTTGCAATACCTGAGCTTGATTATGGCAAATATGAGTTACGGGTCAATGACTGTCGGTGCTTTGAGACAGTTTTGTCTTTCGGAAACTTATTTCCGCCTTTTTTCCGAACAAAACGGGACTGCACTACAATGCGGGATGTTCGATATTTTTACGGTACGGTTTTAAACATGATTTAAATGCAAACTTCGTTCTCATGCCCATAATAACCAATAATATTTTTTGACAGCTGGACCTTACTCGACAGTGGCGCCAACTGGTGAGCACAAAAACGATAGCCCTCATTACATATTAACACATGTGGCTCTCGACAAATTTGTTAGTCACTATGTGGCCCTTGGCTGCTAAAAGGTTGCCGACCACTGGTCTAGATCGATAAATACAAAGGCAAGGACGTATAGATCAATATGACGCGTCAATGTCTGCACAATGTCACCTTTCTTATGATAAAAAACACTAGATATTCCTAGGCTAGGATCAGAGTCCAGAAATATTTAAACCCCATAAAAATAAATAGCCTATAGCTGTTTGGTATCACTATAAAGAAGAGCCCTCAGGAGTTTGCAAACAAAAAAAAAAATTAATACCAGCCGGTGGCAAACAACCGTGCTGCCCGCTTGATGGTAAGCGGTCACCGCAGCCTATGCAACCCCCAGGGGTGTCACATGTTCGTTGCCGACCCTTTAATTGAAATTTGTGCCGGTTTGAGAGCTGTCGAGAGATCTCTGTGTGTACCATTGATTTTCTTACGGTATTTAGACCAATACTTAAAGGTATTTAGCAGTGAAAACCCTCAGCTACTTTGCTGGCAACAGAAGTTTTATATAGGAACATTTTTGTAGCTCTCTCTCTCTCTCTCTCTCAAACCGGCGATCCCGGTAAAATACACGCAGTAACACGACTCCAGATTTTTATTTGTTTTCCACGGAAATCTAGCCCATGCAACTGCTACCTACAGTCCACCGCAAAACAACTTAAGCTATTTTCTTTGCGAATTGTCTCGTAGGTATCTAGCAGTGTTGCCAGATGGTTACATTTCTTACATTGATTTTGTGTTGAGAGCGAGAGACCTAAATTTGTCCCTTGTGCTGTCAACACAGTGAATTCTCAAATTTCATAAAGGGTCGGGAACGCGTACGTGACTCCTTTGGAGTTGCGAGTGTCTATAGGCTGCAATGGCCGCTTACCATCAGGTGGACTGTACACTTGTTTGCCACCGGCGTTGTATAAAAAAAAGAAACATTTTTTTCGTAACTTTTGACCGGCTCGCGTAACATGAGTAGTAGCTTCTGTTGTAAAGGAAATTTTCCTAACTTTTAGCAATAATGAAGCTATTTGAAAAGAAAGTTCAATTGTATGTAACCAGGACCAAGCGAGACAATTTATAGGCATCCATACAGAAAAGGTGACAAAAGAACCCACAACGACTCTGTCTGTTCGTCTGTTGCAACTATGTATGACTTTTGAGATACCGCCCATCAGCCCGGCGTAATTCTAGCTGTATGTGGCGACTCATTTCTTAAAATCGAACGTTTTGATAAGTAATTATAAAAAAAATGCATCTAAAATGTAACTTTTCAAGAAACGAAACGTAATTTTTCGTCCCAAGAGCCCTGACAACACTGGTATCTAGAAATTTTCTCTGCATTATCAATTATTATCGCGGCTTAATGCTATTGGCGATTTCAGATACACTTTGAATTTTTTTGACGTAGACTTAAGAGTATTTCTCTATTAAGAAGAAATGCGACTTCGTACAGACATTGGTAGGTCTCTTGATTTACCCGTCCATGATAAAATGTTACGCTTAATACTAGTTAAGACTAAGGTAGGCGGTGGCTACTAGATTTGGCCGCGCCGCCGCTGTTGGAAGAGTGCGGCGGCGCTACACTTCGCGACACAACACACAATAATACTAAATACAGGTCGGGATGCGGATTAGTCGACGGCAGCTTAGATAATGTAAATTTTTTTTTTTAATGTTCTTGCATTTTACCAATACACAAAACTCGCGAAAATACTCGGAAAACGTCACGTATCAACTTTGCAATGGGGTTGGCCGGTGAAAGCTAATTGTAGATGGCGCTCTCATAGCTAGGTCCCAATGGGGGCTATCGCGTATGAATTCGCCGCTAGAGGCGCTAGTGTAGCATGAGGTCTCCGAAATGTCAAATGTCACTCTTTGTGGTTGCGGTACGCGGGTTAATATCTAATTCGAACAATATGGTGAGTATTTTGCAATACCTAAGCTTGATTATGGCAAATATGAGTTACGGTCAATGACTGTGTCAGTGCTTTGAAACAGTTTTATCTTTCGGAAACTTATTTTCTCCTTTTTTCCCGAACAAAACGGGACTGCGCTACAATGCGGGATGTTCAATATTTTTACGGTACGGTTTTAAGGTTTTAAACATGATTTAAATGCAAGCTTCGTTCTCATGACCTTAATAACCAATAATAATTTTTGACAGCTGGACCTTACTCGACAGTGGCGCCAACTGGTGAGCACAAAAACGATAGCCCTCATTTGCAAGGCTTATTTTGACAGATGCGTTCCTCCCAGTAGATGGCGCTCTCATAGCTAGCACCTTTTTCTACGAACAACTGTCAAAATCAATTTGACAGTTGCCAACCCCATTATAAAGATTTTTTAACCGTTTTCACCGGCATTGACTTGTAGTTTCCCACACGCCATGACTTCGTATCAAGTCTTTAGATCGTAAAGACAACCTACGTGCTATCAAGTAAGGTTCATTTTCAGTTTTGCTACAAGGACTGGCGTGTGAAACACAACTTACGGAATCTACTGTGGCGGTAATCGGTAAACATGTTTTTTTTTATAAAGATTATAAAGATGATATAATGACCACTTTTTAGATAATTGTGAGCCGGCAATTACTTTATAATTATAAAGCGTGTCACACACTAAGCAGATACGATAAGATATCTGTATCTGAACGCATGTCTGTCAATATCGCTCCCTATACAATTTAATGAGCTAACACACACAGCGCAGATGACTTATATTTTATCGTGAAATATCTGTGGGCACCGACATATATCGAAAGATGGCAAAGATATTATCTGCGTATATAAATTGATCTGCGTATAATATCTGCCGATATAAATATGGTATAGTATTTTATCTGCAGATAGATACAGGTTGATGTGAGACGGAGCCGTCCGCCCGCGCCCCTTTCCGCCCCGTCCCGCCCGCGCCCCTTTCCGCCCCGACGCCCGCTGTGTTCGCTGCGCTGCTGGCTCATTCGTTGTTTACCTTTGGATGACGTGCGTACTTCGTATGGTGCAGAGATAAACACGAAAACATACTGTATAAACAATCCGCACCAAAAAATAAGTCAACTCAGTTTGAAGGATTTAGACTGATTGTATCGTCTCGTATATTATCGTATCTGCGTAGTGTGTGATGGTTCCAGATCATTAAGTTATTATACGCAGATAAAATATTATCGTATCTGCGTAGCGTGTGACAAGCTTAACGTTTCAAACGATCGGAAATTCGCCCACGCACCGCCGACCAAACCTCCCGACCTCGGGTTAGGAACACAACCTGCCGTGTACACCGAGCCAACTCTGGTTCACTCTCAGAACAAGACAAACGGATTACTAACACCCTAGCGCAGCCGGTTTGTAAAACCATACCCGGGTGATTCTCATCGTTAAAGTTAATTGATGTCCTTCCCGGAATTTAAAATAAAGGAAAATTTTAAAAATTTAGGCACCGAGCAGGGTTCAAACTCAAAATATTCTTTATTCAAATAGGCCTAGCAACAAGCACTGCGATTTCGATTTCGATTCGAATCTGCGACCTCCCGGCACTCGCGGCCAGTCGCTCTAGCCAACTGAGCTATAGGTGAAATCGCTACCCAGTCCTAAATTCATCAACCGTTCCTTCGTATTAAGCAGTTCCGGTCCGAACGTTAAGTGAAAGTTAAGGATATCGGAGTGCAATTTAAACTTATTGTTGACTCCAGTTTACTCTATACCTGGATCCCTAACTGTTAAAATAGTTAAAATTAGAAATAATCACTCACGAGTCGTTAACAATCCGGGCGCGGTAAGGACAAATTAATAAAATGATAAATTTTGGAATGAGAATCACCCAATAAGTACGCACACATAAAAACTTAAACCATGCACAGAATTCTTCTGAACGTGTCGCAGTGATCTCAAGATCACACGCTTCGCTGCGCACGGTTTAGTTTATATGTGTGCGTGAGCGTGTGCTCTTATTATAAAAACCAGACCTAGTCCGAACCTCGTATAGTGCCGTCCCTTTCGCTCTCCTGTTATACACTAAATGAGTGAAAGGGACGGCACGATACGGAGTTCGGAGTAGACCCTCTGCGCTATTAGTGTGTAATGCTCCTTCTATATATTTTTTCTTGGTCTGAAAGTCGAACACAAAATGGACCAAAATACGTCTCCCAGTGTACACGGCTTGAACAAATAGCCTTCAACCATGGAACCCGACCAATAATGGAGTATTCCCGTTCGCTCTTTGTGCTCCCGGCAGTGGAGTGTCTTAAAATCCAATACTAAACATCTAATTGTGACCAAAATTTTATACTAGGTGTATTTTTGAGACAATTGGGAGAATTCAAGATAAACGTGTCGAATTTCAGATCTAAAAGGGACAATATAAGATTTCAAGCTTACATGGTCATTTACATTAGAATTACGATTTGAAACGGGATATTTACCATGTATATTTGTATTTTTGAGTTCCCGATATTTCGGCACTGTTGCAAGCGCCATTATCAAGGATCAACTGACGTGCTGCGAGTTTTAGTTGTGGTCTACCCACACACCATAGCGATCTACCCTCTTCCTGGTTCGCTTTTTTCGCACAGTGTCACCGTGACGGACCACCGAACAAATATACATGGTAAATATCCCGTTTTCAAATCGTAATTCTAATCTAAAAGGGACAGTCAGGTGCAAATAGATAACTAACTGTTCTTTTAAAAATATTTTCGCTAGATTCTAAGCCGAGCGGGGGACGGGTTAAGCCGTTAGGCTTAAGCCATCGTCTTCCGGTGAAAAAAATAAACAATAGCATTCTTTTGTAACGAGCCCTGGGATCCCAGGGACCGGTAGACGACGTGTTACAACATTATTATTGAGAAACAATACACTCACATGCAATTAAAATGGTGACACTATGGGTCATTCCTTTTTTTACCGACAATGGGGCATTTTTATCGAAGTATATTTTTATTCACGTTTACCGAATCCCGATAAAAGAAGTTGCATTATTATTTGGATTGTAATGTTTCCTTTAATGCAAATAAAGTATTTTTCCTCTTAGTTTTAAGAAAATGCTGTGACAGAGTGGCGCGAGGACCACACTTCGACTCACCACTCTATCACAGGATTCAAAAAAATATATAAAAGAAATTGCAAGAAAATTAAGAATTATATGGTATTAAATTAATATAAAAGGAACAACGAGGTACATTTATTAATAAAACATTATAACTAATATTCGAATGACTCGCAGAATATCAAAATCAAAACATTTATTCTGCAAATAGGCCTCAAGGGCACTTTTATGGGTAAAAGACAGGCTATAGTCGGTAAAAAAGACGAACGTCCCATACTGAATATCCATACAAAGTCTATCCATTTTTCGGTCTTAGTGTATTTCTGAACGTACGCGTCGTTTATATTTTTGCATCTGACTGTACTAGTACATTGGAAGCGAACGGGAACCTACCAACAGCCGGGCGTAATACCTACACCGAATTATATCTACATATAGGGTTGTAAAACATATCTAAGAGCCGAGCACATATCACAGACCGGTCGCCGTCCATTGGACGCCTTTTGGGCCGAGAGAGACGTATCCAGTGGTTTCACGAAGCTACAAGTGGGTCTAACTTTTTCTGTCTTGTCTGGTCAGCGAGAACAACAGTAACCTAGTTTCTTAGGATAAAATATGTGATAATCCACATCGAAAGGAACCTTATGGCGGCAGGTGCTTACGTTGCACCTATTCACTATTGCAGGGTAGGCGAACCAATGGCACGCGTGCCATTGATGGCACGCGGCACAATATTTTGGGCACGTCGCCGATCATAAAACATGTGTAAAAAATGTGTAACAATGTTTTCATCTACCTATGCCTGCGAGTCATTATTTTCAGAGATGAATAACAGTAAAAACTCCGTTAGAAACCGTTTGACAGATAAATCCAGTTCAGCATGCATTTTGCTAAAAGTAACATCTTACAACCCTAACATAAATTATTTGTCATCTAAACTGCAGCAACAGAAGTCACACTAATTTACAGTAATTTAATTTATGCGTGTAATAAAAACATTCCAAAATGTACCTTCTTTGTTTACTTTATTTAATAAAGAGTTTTGATAGTATTTATTATTATTATTTTCCAAATAATCAGAAAGTCAAAATTATTTGATGGCACGTCAATGACCCCATTAAACATTCTTTAGAAAAAATGGCACGTTGATGCATAAAGGTTCGCCTACACTGCACTATTGTATTGGAACAGCGGCAATAAAGGCGTAAGTGCCGGCCGCCATAAGGTCCCTTTCAATATGGATTATCACATATAATACTGACTTCAAGCACGCTCAAGAGATGACCCATGTCCAAATGGATTTATGCTCATCGCTAAAACTCATGTTTGGTAAATTTAAACCGTATAAAATCAGTTTTAAAGAGTGACTCAGGCCTGTAGCCTTAGGCTCGGTTTTATAAAGATCCGTTAGACCTTATGTCGGTTTGTTATGTCAAAAAATGTACTGAGTTGCTGAAGTTTGAACTGACATTTGGTCTAACGGATCTTTATAAAACCCGTCCTCAGGAGACGTAACCTTTTCGATCCACCCAAGTACAAAACAACAGTAGAAAATATTATTTTAACGTGACCAATAAACAAAATTCACGAAAATACTTGAACCAACCTATTTAAGCTTTCTTAAAGATCGTTAAATACATAAAGATGACGTCACAATTACCGTAACAAGTTGTGACGTCATTAGTCATAGTTCCCAACAGAGCTCGGAACCGGTTTTTACTATTTTGGAAATATATCCTAAAGTACTTCTCGTATCTCCATTTTTATTTTAAGATTTGCTTTTGTTAGCCTTCATCTATGGAATAAATGATTTAAAGTACGAAAAAATATCGTAAAACGCAATTAACCGAAATTTTTAACCGGTTAATTGTATGAAGACGAAACCGGTTTCCGAGCCCTGGTTCCCAACAAACTTCATATCCATATCAATTAAGCGTTTGCTGATTTGACGGTCAGTAAAATAGCTACATGTGTATCTGGGTAACACTGGTCAAATGGCCAATCTGTTGGTCAAACATCTCGCTATTGCCAAGGGTCGGTTGCACCAACATACGAACACAGGCCGGTCATCGTCAAACATGGCGCCGGCAGCTGTCATCCCATAGAATCTTGTCAAGCTTTCCATACAATCAGATTTTAACGAACACCGCTTACGATTACAGACGGTTTGGTGCAACCCACCCTAATACTTGTAATTGTAGCGCGGCGTGTAGCTTCGTGAAACGGGCCCAGGTATAATGTGGAAAATCAACCATAAGTCAATGCCATAAGACATCGTTGAAACTTATTTTAATTAAATTCCCTTATCTGTCAATAGGGACATTGACAGTAAATAAAAAAAATAACTACTTCATATTTTCTCCAAAAAGGATCAAATTCTCAACCAAATAGCGAAAAAAGTAATTCAAAAGAATAAATAATTACAAGTCTTCAAAGTTTTAAGTGGGGGCATGTGCTGTCCCTTTTCCCCAAAACGCACCTCTGTATTGAACGATCTTCATTTACTATGGCGTTTTGGGTCAGTGACGTCACTGATTTGTAGCGCTTTCTCACTCTTATTAACAACATTCTAACGGTTGCAGCTTCGTTATTTTTTGAGATATTTTAATGGGATTTTCACCATTTGGCATAGTTTCATGACTTCTTTCTTTTGGATAATAATTTATACACCAATAAATGTGATAATCCACATCGAAAGGGACCTTATGGCGGCACGCGCTTACGTTACACCTATTCACTATTGTATTGGAACAGCGGCAATAAAGGCGTAAGTGCCGGCCGCCATAAGGTCCCTTTCGATGTGGATTATCACAAATTTTGAGTCAACATCCCTATTTGAAATTTATGAGTGTGGAAAAGGGAAAAAGCACTCCTGTCCGTCTCTCTCGACCCGTTCCCCATAAATGGGGCCAACAAGGAAGTTCAGTTCGTCGGTTGCGGCGGCAGCAGCGCACTCAGCGCTAACCCCAACTGTCCCAAATAATACGTGGACATAACCAGCCCCCGCCTGTAAGGCAGCGGCCCACCGAACAGCGAATACCCTAGCAACGCGTCGGAGACTACGAAGAGTAGTGCACCTGTTGGCGCCGCTATTGACCTTAGACACGGTTGGGGGGGTAACGTGCGCAGCGCTCGCCACGCCATACTCACCAGCAGTATGGAATACAGAGGTACGGCGATGGATAACGCTGGCGGGGGACTGATTGTGGTACAGTACGCAGCCGCGCCTAAATACAGCAACAAACCTAAAGGAAAAAGTATTTATTTAAAATTAAGTAAATATTTGCAAAACATAAATTTACACTAACGTGAGACATCTTTACACTTAATAAGAGAACAACGGTAGCTTTCAAAATTGCGAAACATAAGTGGCAGTGGGCAGGGCACATTGCTCGCAGGACTGACGGTCGATGGGGCCAGAAACTGAATAGAATAGAATAGAATAGAAAAACATTTATTGATACCAAACATACAGCACCACATGAAAATATTTAAACAAATAGAACAAAGTAAAAAAAAGTAACACATTTTGAATTATAAAACAGGCAAAAAGAACTTATATCTATTTGGTGCTGTTATGGTGGCTACAAAAGGACACCACTCAGCATATGCTGTGGCATACATAATTATACCACAGCGCTGGTCTTCCGTGGGGCCCAGGGCCGGAAAGATAAATCAGAACACTTGAGTGGCGTCCACGCACCGGAAGACGAGCTGTCGGTAGGCCTCCGACAAGGTGGAGTGATGACCTGGTGAAGGTCGCGGGAATCCGGTGGAAACGAACGGCACAGGACCGGCCTAAATGGCGAGCCTTGGGGGAGGCCTATGTTCAGCAGTGGACGTCTTTCGGCTGAAATGATGATGATGATGATGATGAGACGTTTATGAATAATGGGGTACAGTACCCAACTGATATGGCTTACCGATGTACCTGCGCAGAAGATGAATTTTTAAAGCGCGGGAAATGCTATTGACCAATCGGCACGCTCCACGCACTGCGCTTTTTTTTCCTATACCGCTATTGGTCCGTAGCTGCCGCCATGTTAGCGCGCGCCGCGTGGCATGTTAGTCAGCCGCCATACTTCTGATCGAGTGCACGCGCATTATGAACAGTGTATTATGAACCTTATAGTAGTGATCTAAGGTTAATTGTAAGTTTTAAGCATTCTTTCGTTAATCTTCGGAGCGATACTTTCTTTTCTGCGCGAACGAAGATTCACGACGCGCCTTATCAGTTGGGTACTACTGTAACTCTTAAATTTTTGATGAATGATTCCGCATGCCGTTGTATTATCCGGACCTGCGTGGCGGCGCGGCGCGCGCGGGCGGAACGCGCACATGTACGCGACGTGCGCCAGCGCGAAGGCCGCCATGCCGGCCGCGAAGTGCTGCTCCCACACGAGCAGCGCGTCGCCCAGCGCGGACAGCGCCAGCCCCAAGGCCACGCGCCGCGCGTAGCGCCGCCTGCAACCATTAGCATTCAATATATAAATAATAATAAATATTTTTGGCCGATCTTACACAAATCAACCTAGCCCCAAACTAAGCAAAACTTGTACTATGGGTACCAAGTGACGATATTAGTACATTACTTACCAAGGGCGGTAAAACAAAGAATGTCTCAGATCGCAGGTATTTGACGCCCGAGCCGAAGGCAAGGGCGATAATTATGCGATCTGAGGCTTACTTAATTACCGCCCGAGGTAAGTACAAAATTTTATGTCACTCTCTGTCCAGGAAGTGGGATTTTCCGCGCGCGGAGCGTGCGGTAATTGCCACTTTATGGCCAGGTGTGACATAAACATACTTATATAGATAAATATATACTTAAATACATAGAAAACATCCAAGACTCAAGAACAAAAATTCGTGTTCATCACACAAATACATGCCTTGACCGGGATTCGAACCTGGGACCTCCAGCTACAAAGGCTGGGTCACTACCAACTAGGCTAAAGCGGTCGTCATTAAGGGTGGGTTACACCAAACCGTCTGTAATTTACACAACGTGAGACATATTTTTTGTTTTTTTATTTTCGACCGGTTTAGCCTAGTGGGTAGTGCACCTGCCTGTGAAGCTGACGGTCCCGGGTTCGAATCCCGGTCAGGGCAAATATTTGTGTGATGAACATGAATATTTGTTTCTGAGTCTTGGATGTTCTCTATGTATTTAAGTAATTATATCTATTAAATATATCGTCGTCTAGTACCCATAACACAAGCCTTCTTGAGCTTACTGTGGGGCTAGTTCGATTTGTGAAAGATTGTCCTCTAATATTTATTTACTTATTTATAGCTAGATAACGGATGACGGTAAAACAAGACCCGTTTGCTTATACTGTAAGTAATAGGTAGTTCGCGGTTTTCCGCTTGCGAGTTTAAGCGTTAACAAGGTTCAAGAGAGGTCATGTTGACCGATTGTCACTCACTATACTACATATATTATAATCTATATAACATTGAGCTATACGGTATTTTACTAATAGTCGAATAAGCAAATTTACCGACACGTTAAAAACGAACCAGCAGTAATCTGGGGTTGGTAGGGAAATGTGACCAATGACATAGTTTACTAATTTAGAAATAAAGGAAAAATTTAGGCACCGAGCAGGATTTGACAGCAGTGACATCCTGTGATTAAAATTATTGCCAGTGTAAGGAATTAGTTCCAATGACATTCCGCAACATGGCGAAGGGTCACATGATTCTGGTCAGGCTTTAAAACCATAGGTATCTTGAACGAGCTTGTAACCGGTTTACTTCAACTAATTTATTGACAAAGATCGGACAAATTTGCGTCATTGCTCGCAATAATGTGGACATGTGGGGCTAGCACAACTTGCTGACAAATCGTATCTCGCGCGACTCAGCGATTCCTGTCTCGCTCGAACTGTGCGGGTTAGAAAGAGGAGGGTAGATTTTTCTTTACTCGCGTCGCGTCGCAGCGGTAGTTGTGCTAGCGCCCATGACTCCAAAATTAATCAAAATGTTAATCAGGCACGTATCCAGAGGGGGGGATAGTTGGGATTTATCCCCCCCCGTTTACAGTGATTACAGCGATTTTTACACAGTTCACATGGTTGTTTCAATGTTTGTGCCCTCCCGAACCAAAAGTCTGGATACGTGCCTGATGTTAATCAATTCATTATTACTTGAAATAAAAATTAAATTTCCGGAGATAATAGTTTACACGTGCTTATAATTTTCAGCAAAATGTTTTTTTAAGTGGTTATCGTTTTCGTAAATATTTTTAAATAATAAAGAAGTTTTCACTTTAAACTGACACGATTATTTACACTAATAATACTCAACAACTACTACATGGTAAATATCCTGCTACGATTATTATTTCTGACGAAGAAGTTTCCTAGCGGATGGCGAGCGGAGTTTCTCAGCACTTAAGTATATTTTTGATGTAAAAAGAAATACTGGCTGCAGAAAATTTGATAAATATACTGATTATTTTCTTTAATAAATATGTACTTAACAAACTTTTGTATTTATTCACTAAGAATCAAATTATGTCAAGTAAGAAATTAATTGAGACAACCGCTTTAGCCTAGTAGGTAGTGACCCTGCCTTCGAAGCTAGAGGTCCCGGGTTCGAATCCCGGTCAGGGCATGTATTTGTGTGATGAACATGAATATTTGTTTCTGAGTCTTGGATGTTCTCTATGTATTTAAGTATTTATATCTATTAAATATATCGTCGTCTAGTACCCATAACACAAGCCTTCTTGAGCTTACTGTGGGGCTAGTTCGATTTGTGTAAGATTGTCCTCTAATATTTATTTACTTATTTATAGCTAGATAACGGACGACGGTAAAACAAGACCCGTTTGCTTATACTGTAAGTAATAGGTAGTTCGCGGTTTTCCGCTTGCGAGTTTAAGCGTTAACAAGGTTCAAGAGAGGTCATGTTTACCGATTGTCACTCACTATACTATATATATTATAATCTATATAACATTGAGCTATACGGTATTTTACTAATAGTCGAATAAGCAAATTTACCGACACGTTAAAAACGAACAGTTACTTAGGTAAGTAATCTGGGGTTGGTAGGGAAATGTGACCAATGACATAGTTTACTAATTTAGAAATAAAGGAAAAATTTTGGCACCGAGCAGGATTTGACAGCAGTGACATCCTGTGATTAAAATTATTGCCAGTGTAAGAAATTAGTTCCACTGACATTCCGCAACATGACGAAGGGTCAGATAATTCTGGTCGGGCTTTAAAACCATAGGTATCTTGAACGAGCTTGTAACCGGTTTACTTCAACTAATTTATTGACAAAGATCGGACAAATTTGCGTCAATGCTCGCAAGAACGTGGACATGACTCCAAAATTAATCAAAATGTTAATCAGGCACGTAT
The DNA here is from genome assembly GCA_963556455.1 of Epiblema foenella. NCBI lineage: Eukaryota > Metazoa > Arthropoda > Insecta > Lepidoptera > Tortricidae > Epiblema > Epiblema foenella. The sequence continues at coordinate 1,516,120 of OY747110.1, forward strand.
CCAGAGGGGGGATTATTATTATTATAGCCCTTTATTTCTCATTAATTAAAATAAAACTAATTTATATATAATCTAATCTATCTTAAATTTAATGAGATAACCATGTAGTGGTGTAGGCCTCCTCCAGCTGTCGCCACACTGCCCTGTTGGCCGCCTCGTCCATGTTCTGCCGGCAACTTCCTCTATGTCGTCCTTCCACCGGCGCCGCGGCCTGCCGCGAGGGCGGCGCTCTCCGGGGGGAAAAGTTGGGATTTATCCACCCCCGAAAACGTTTTTAGCCGTCTGTTTACAGTGATTACAGCGATTTTTACACCCCCGAACCAAAAGTCTGGATACGTGCCTGATGTTAATCAATTCATTATTACTTGAAATAAAAATTGAATTTCCGGAGACAATAGTTTACACGTGCTTATAAATATCAGCAAAGTGTTATTTAAAGTGGTTTTCGTAAATATTTTTAAATAATAAAGAAGTTTCGATTTTAAACTGACACGATTATTTACCCTAATAATACTCAACAACTACTACATGGTAAATATCCTGCTATGATTATTATTTCTGATGAAGAAGTTTCCTAGTGGATGGCGAGCGGAGTTTCTCAGCACTTAAGTATATTTTTGATGTAAAAATAAATAGACTGCAGAAAATTTGGTAAATATACTGATTATTTTCTTTAATAAATATGTACTTAACAAACTTTTGTATTTATTGACTAGGAATCAAATTATATAATAATGTAATATATTCTAAATTGCCTAATTTTAAATTGGATAATTTGTGTATTAAGTGTAGTGAAGACTCATCCGGTCCTGTCATTCTGGTTTATTATGTTTTGTAAATACTAACATTAGTTTTGTAAGATTTCTAAATTTGCATTTACTAACACTTTATAGGCAATGCCTGAAATAAATGTATATTATTATTATTATCTTCCTCTAAATTCTATAATAGATCATTTACCTTTCGTGCTGTTCGGCTTTGGAATGCTTTGCCGTTGGATTTGAGGTGTGCGAAATCACTTCCTGTTTTTGAAAATGCTTTGAAACTTCATTTCTTGTCGCTCTCTTGATTGCCTTTGGATTTATATATGTATTTGTGTATAATATATGTATGTGTATAAATATTTATATATGTATGTATCTATTGTATTTGTATATATATAGTTATGAGTTGTATTAATTTATTATATAGTATAGATTATTGTATATGTATCTCTCTGCTAAATATGCACTACCTGTTAACTTTCATTTTCTGAATTTCCTGCTACCCAAAGGTTGTCTGGAAGAGATCGCTTTTTAGCGATAAGACCGCCTGTTGTTTGCATTATTGTCAGTGTTAAAATTTGTTTTTAACATTTCCATTTTGTATAGTGCACAATAAAGTATATTATTATTATTATTATATGTCAAGTAAGAAATTAATTAATTGATTAACATTTTGATTAATTTTGGAGTCATGTCCACATTATAGCCAGCAATGACGCAAATTTGTCCGATCTCTGTTTATTGCCATAGTTTGTTATTCATACAACCCGATAATTCGAGTCCGTTATCCAGTTCAATGACCCTCAATTATCGCAAGATAGGAATGTACTTGACAATATATTTAACCTAGGTCAAGATCACCCGATTCCAATCAAATACATATTTTTCGACCTTCTTTTTTACGCGGAAGCAAAAGGATAACGCAACAAAACAAACGTTTCTCGATAAGCTTGTTTACCTAAACCCGTGCGATAAGCTTCTAATGCGCAATCGCTTCGATTGTTTACACAGAAATGGATTAAGTCAAGTTGTAGCGACTTAGTGCAGGTACGTAATATTTATTTATTTATTTATTTATTTATTTTAAGGAGTACCAACAGCTACTAGATTATGATAAGAGACTTAGATAATAACACAAAGCCAATTAAAGGAACTCACAGATAGAAACAAAACAAGGAATTTAACCAACTTTGCGTACACATTCACACTTTGCTAATCAGAATTAACTAAATAATAACGGAAAAAAAAGATTGTATACACCCCAAAACTTAGCTGGGTTATGGAATTATGATCTAGTGATAATTAAGCTTCTTTATATACGAACTAAAGCACTCGGTGAAAAAAAAAAAAAAAATATATATATATATATATATATATATATATATATATATATATATAAAACAGTCTGCTCTGATAAAATAAAATTGGAGTCAAAGTGGATTATAAAATAAGTTCGCTAATTTTCGCCTCACTGACGGAATCGAGCCATTATATTTGATACTAGCTCTTACCCGCGGCTTCGCCCGCGTAATAAAAGTAATTTTTAACCGTCTACAAAAAAGGAGGTTCTCAGTTTGATCCGTATGTTTGTATGTATGTATGTAGATACGTATGGATGTCATTTCCGTAATCGGCACCCCGTGGAACCATAAAAACGACACCTATATAAATTTTTAAGATAAATTAATTTCCGCCATCTTGGATTTGAAAATGGATGTCTTTTTTATAGTTGGCACCCCGAGGAACCTCGAAGATGACAACCATATCGATTTATAAGAAAAATAAATGTCCGTCATCTTGGATTTGAAAATACATGTCATTTTCGTAATCCGCACCCCGAGGAACCTCGGAGATGACACCCATATCGATTTTTAGGAAAAAAAAATGACCGTATATCCATCATATAACGTCATCATATTTGAAAATGGTTGTCAATGGTTGTTTCGTAATCGGCACCTCGAGAAACAACAAAAATACACCCGTATCGATTTTTAAGAAAAAAAAATGGCCGCCATTTTGGAATTGAAAATGCATGCCATTTTCGTAATCGGCACCCCGAAGAACCTCGAATATGACATCCATATTACTGCTCCCCGCACAAACTTGAAACCCCTTTTTCACCCCTTTATGGGAGCAATTCCGAAAAACGCTGAAACGTGTTTTGTTGTATTTAAACAGAGTCCATATACGAAGTTTTAAATCTCTCATTTCAAAAAGATTTGCTTCCCGTACAAATTTGGACCCCCTTTTCACCCCTTTAGAGAAGAAATTTCAAAAAACGCTGAAATACGGTTTGTTGCGTTTTAACAGAGTCTATAATATATACGAAGTTTTAAATCTCTCACTTCAAAAAAAATGTGCTCCCCGTACAAACACCACATGGAACCACCTTTTCATAACTTTAGGGGAGTAATTTCGAAAAATGCCGAGTAATTTTTTGTTGTATTTAAACAGAAATTCTATATACGAAGTTTTAAATCTCTCACTTCAAAAAAGATTTGCTCCCCGTACAAACTTGGAACCCCCTTTTCACCCCTTTAGGGGAGCAATTTAGAAACACGCTGAAATATGTTCTGTTGTATTTAAACAAAGATTCTATATGCGAAGCTTCAAATCTCTCACTTCAAAAAAGATTCGCTCCCCGTACACACTTTGAAACCCCTTTTCATCCCTTTAGGGGAGCAATTTAGAAAAACGCTGAAATACGCCATTAATGTATTTAAACAGAGAGTCTTTATTCGCTTTTTCCCGCGGCTTCGCCCGTGTACTAAAAGTAATTTTTAACCGTCTACAAAAAGGAGGTTCTCAGTTTGACCTGCATGCAGATATGTATTGGATGTCATTTTCGTAATCGGCACCCCGAGGAACCACAAAGATGAAACCCATATCGATTTTTAAGAAAAATAAATGTCTGCCATCTTTGATTTGAAACTGGATGTCATTTTCGTAATCGGCACCCAGGGCAACCTCGAAGATGACACCCAAATTGATAATTAAGAAAAATAAATCGTCGCCATCTTTGATTTGAAAATGCCTGCCATTTTCGTAATCGGCACCACGAGGAACCTCGAAGACGACACCCATATCGACATTTAAGAAAAATAAATGTCCGCTATCTTGGATTTAAAATTGGATGTCATTTTTGTAATCTGCACCCCGAGGAACCTCGAAAATGACACCCATATTGATTTTTAAGCAAAATAAATGTCCGCCATCTTGGATTTGAAAATGGATGTCATTTTTGTAATTTGCACCCCGAGGAACCTCGAAGATGACACCCATATTGATTTTTAAGAAAAAGAAATCTCCGCCATCTTTGATTTGAAAATGCTTGCCATTTTCGTAATCGGCACCATGAGGAGCCTCGAAGACGACACCCATATCGATTTTTAAGAAAAATAAATGTCCGCCATCTTGGATTTGAAAATGGATGTCATTTTTGTAATCTGCACCCCGAAGAACCTCGAAGATGACATCCATATCGATTTTTATAAAAATAAATATCCGTCATTTTTGATCTGAAAATGAGTGTCATTTTCGTAATCGGCACCCAGAGGAACCTCGAAAATGACGCCCATATTGATTTTTAAGAAAAATAAATGTCCGCCATCTTGGATTTGAAAATGAATGTCATTTTTGTAATTTGCACCCCGAGGAACCTCGAAGATGACACCCATATTGATATTTAAGAAAAATAAATATCCGCCATCTTTAATTTGAAAATGAATGTCATTTTCGTAATCAGCACCCCGAGGAATCTCGGAAATGACACCTATATTGATTTTTAAGAAAAGGAAAAATTTGCTCCCCGTTCACACCTGGAACCCTCTTTTCACCCCTTAAAGGGAGCAATTCCGAAAAACGCTGAAACATGTTTTGTTGTATTTAAACAAAGAGTCTATATACGAAGTTATAAATCTCTCACTTCAAAAAAGATTTGCTCTCCGTACAAACTTGGAACCCTCTTTTGAACCCTTTAGGGGAGCAATTTCAAAAACGCTTAAATATGTTTTGTTGTATTTAAAAATAGAGTCTATGTACGAAGTTTTAAATCTCTCGTTTCAAAAAAGATTTGCTCTCCGTACAAACTTGGAACCCCCTTTTGAACCCTTTAGGGGAGCAATTTCGAAAAACGCTTAAATATGTTTTGTTGTATTTAAACATAGAGTCTATGTACAAAGTTTTAAATCGCTCACTTCAAAAAAGATTTGCTCCCTGTACGTACTTGAAACCCCCTTTTCACCCTTTTGGGGGAGCAATTTCGAAAGACACTTATATATGTTGTGTTGTATTTAAACAGAGAATCTATATACGAAGTTTCAAATATCTCACTTTAAAAAAGATTTTCTCCCCGTACAAACTTTGAACCCCCTTTTCACCCCTTTAGTGGAGCAATTTAGAAAAACGCTGAAATACGCCATTAATATATTTAAACACAGACTCTATATACAAAATTTCATGTCTCTCACTTTAATAAATACGGTTTTTCATACAAACTTTGGACCCCCATTTCACCCCTTTAGGGGATGAATTTTGAAAAATCCTTTCTTAGTGCACCCCTAGACCTTATAAGGAACCTACGTGCCAAATTTGGAATCTCTAGAACCAGCGGTTTGGGCTGTGCGTTGATATGTCAGTCAGTCAGTCAGTCAGTCAGTGAGTCAGTCAGTCAATCAGTCAGTCAGTCAGTCAGTCAGTTTCTTCTTTTATATATTTAGATCTGTCTGGAAGAAATCGCTTTTTAGCGATAAGACTTGTTGTTACCTACTTACTAAAGTCCTGTTCATGTTTTATCATTGTAATCCACGTTGTACACAATAAAGTATTTTATTATTATTATAATTATTGATACACCACACAAATAAATGCTCTGACCCGAATTCGAATCCGGTACATACATCTCGACGCGGACTGTTTTTTTGTTTTTAACCTGACTGTGGCTTTATAGGCCGGGCCCAATAAAGCGATAGGAATGCGCGGTTGGAGAGTAGCCTGGGGAAAATCCAGGGGAAAATCCAGGGGAAAACGCGGTTTGACGCGGACTGTACCGCTTCCTTAGTGAAGGACGAGTACTTAGGGATGTAGACACCAAATAAGAAAATCAATAATTTCAAATTTTCTCGAAAAAGGATCAAATTCTCGATCAAATGGCGAAAAAACTAACTCAAAAGAATAAATCATTATATAAATATACTAGCGACCCGCCCCGGCTTCGCACGGGTGCACTATTTAATGGATGTTATTATACATATAAACCTTCCTCTTCAATCACTCGTATCTATTAAAAAAACCGCATAAAAATCCGTTGCGTAGTTTTAAAGATTTAAGCATACATACGGATATAGGGATATAGGGACAGAGAAAGCGACTTTGTTTTATACTATGTAGTGATGAAGTCTTCAAAGTTTTAAGTGGGGGCATGTTCTGTCCCATTTTCGCAAAACGCACCTCTGTATTGAACGATCGTCATTTACTATGGGGCTTTAGATCAGTGACGGAGTGACGTCACTGATTTGTAATGCTTTCTCTCTCTAATTAAAAACATGCTAACGGTCATAGCTTCGTTATTTTTTGAGATATTTTAATGGGATTTTCACCATTCGGCACCGTTTTATATCATCTTTCTTTCGGATAATGATTTGGATACTAATAAATTTTCAAAGTCAAAGTCAAAGTCAAAATCATTTATTGCAAGTCACATTACAGTTAAAAGATTTTGAGTCAAACACGACTTAGCCTCGGTTTTATAAAGATCCGTTAGACCTTATGTCGGTTTGTTATGTCAAAAAATGTACTGAGTTACTGAAATTTGATCTGGCATTAGGTCTAACGGATCTTTATAAAACCAGGCCTTACAATACCTATTGTAAGTCGTGTTTCTTATCGCTCGGATGTAGTAGCTCTCCAATAACGCTAATGTAAACCCTTTAAATTGGCTTACGTAAGTCTGTTACGGAAAGGCTTCACTTGCAAGAACCACCGATCAAGATACTGGAGCGGAGCTAGGGCCGTAGAGGTCGGCTGATTCCGTGCTGATTAGCCATTTGACGTCAATCCACAAGCTATACCCATATTTAACTTTTAATACGTTTTACTCACGTGACCTACTTTATATAATTGATAGACGTAACACCCGCTTTGAAGAGAGGTAGGGCAAAGTGGAACATCGTCTCTCATATCATGCTTCATCTTGACTCAAAAAAATATTTGCATGCCTTATGGCAAAACATAGAGAGACAGTAATATTATTGCAAACGAGCAGACGGATCGCCGGATGGTAAGCAATTACCGTCGCCCATAAACACCTGCAACACCAGAGGAGACGTAAGACCTCTGTACCTATGTTTACAAATAAATGTTTTTGACTTTGACTTTGATAAACTCCCGACCGTTTTGCACCCGGATCGTGAAGCCAAGCCCTCTTTTCATAAATTATGAATACGTGCAGTCAAACTCAAAAGGTAGCTGGACACTTTGGTACTTTGCCGCTTTCATCGTAAAAGTTAAACCGACAAGGTACAAAGGTGTTAAGCCCCTTGTGAGTTCGACTGTACCTCTCTAATGTCTCCGTGTCGTGGTCCCGTGGTCTGGCGGCGGCTAGGAATGGGTAGAGGCTTCAGTTGTTTAGGTTGCTTAGCAGAAGTCTTGCATAAACCCAAGACGGACGGTCTTCTCCCGATCGTAGAGCAGAGCGCTCTTCTAAAGACTCTAGCTATCCCCATACTCAAGGGATGACGTACCTTTCCGTAGTCTCCGTATCATGCTCGCTCTGGCTGGCGGGCGACAGCAGCAAAGCAGCAAGTAGACACAGAATGGGCGCGCTCTTGGCCGCACTCGGCGGCCAGAAAAGGGTAGAAGTTTCAGTTACCCCTCTTCAGGCTCATCAGATCTATGCCTATTCTGGCTACGCCCAGACTAAATGTATGACGTACCTCTCCGTAGTCTCCGTGTCATGCTCGCTCTGGCTGGCGGGCGACAGCAACAGCAAAGCAGCTAAGAGACACAGAACGGGCGCGCACTTGGTCGCGCTCGGTCGCCAGGAATGGGCAGAAATGACCTCTGAGAGGTCACAGTTACCCTTCGTTAGGCTGCTTAGGAGGATGCACGCATAAACTCCCGACCGTTCTGCTCTTGGATCGCAGATCAGAGCCCCCTGCTCAAGTTGAAGAGGTACCTCTCTGTAGTCTCTGTGTCATGCTCGCTCTGGCTGGCGGGCGACAGCAGCAGCAAAAGCAGCAAGGAGGCAGAGGTGACCTCTGAGAGGTCACAGTTACCCTTCCTTAGGCTGCTTAGTAGATGCTCGCATAAACTTCCGACCGTACTGCCGGATCGCAGATCAGAGCCCCCTTCTCAAGTTGAAGACGTACCTCTCTGTAGTCTCCGTATCATGCCCGCTCGGGCTGCGACAGCAGCAGCAAAGCAGCAAGGAGACATAGAACTGGCGCGCACTTGGCCGCGCTCGGTCGCCAGGAATGGGCAGAAATGACCTCTGAGAGGTCACAGTTACCCTTCGTTAGGCTGCTTAGTAGGATGCTCGCATAAACTCCCGACCGTTCTGCTCTCGGATCACAAAACAGAGCCCTCTTCTTAAGTTGAAGACGTACCTCTCTTTAGTCTCCGTATCATGCCCGCTCGAGCTGCGACAGCAGCAAGGAGACATAGAACTGGCGCGCACTTGGTCGCTCTCGGTCGCCAGGAATGGGCAGAGATAACCTCTGAGAGGTCACAGTTACCCTTCGTTATGCTGCTTAGTAGGATGCTCGCATAAACTCCCGCCGGTTCTGCTCTCGGATCGCAGATAGATTCTCTAGATTCTCAAGTTGAAGACGTACCTTTCCGTAGTCTCCGTATGATGCTCGCTCAGGCTGGCGGGCGACAGCAGCAGCAAAAGCAGCAAGGAGGCAGAGGTGACCTCTGAGAGGTCACAGTTACCCTTCCTTAGGCTGCTTAGTAGGATGCTCGCATAAACTTACGACCGCACTGCCGGATCGCAGATCAGAGCCCCCTTCTCAAGTTGAAGACATACCTCTCTGTAGTCCCCGTATCATGCCAGCGGCCAGGAATGGGCAGAGATGACCTCTGAGAGGTAACAGTTACCCTTCATTAGGCTGACCCCCGACCCGACCGTTCTCGGATCGCAGATCAGAGCCCCCTTCTCAAGTTGAAGACGTACCTCTCTGTAGTCTCTGTATCATGCTCGCTCGGGCTGGCGGGCGACAGCAGCAGCACGGCTGCCAGCAGACACAGAACTGGCGCGCACTTGGCCGCGGCGGCGCCGGCGCTCGGCGTGCCGCCCGCCGCCAGGAAGTACACGCAGACGCACTTGAAGAATGGCACCAGCCCGCCGCCTACGCCGACTCGCTTCATCTGTAATGGGGGACAAAGACAACATTACCCGTCATCTCCTGAGCCCGGATATACCCGACGACATATTTTAGTAATAAAAAAAATATATAGACGACCACAGACGTGCCTCAATGTCATCTCGCTTGTATGGGGCCATCCATTAAGTACGTCACACGTTAAGGGGGAGGGAGGGGGTCGCGAAGTGTGCCATTGTGTGACAAGGGGAGGGAGGAGGACGTTACGTGACATCACATTTCAAAATTCAATACATCTCAGTGTTTAAATGCCAAATTTGAACTATTAATCAAAAACCAAAAAATATTTCCAACTATTTACACTAGTTTTTTTTTTAACCTGACTGGCTTTATAGGCCGGGCCCAATAAAGCGATAGGAGTGCGCGGTTGGAGAGTAGCCTGGGGAAAATCCAGACCATCCAAACCTCCGGCACGACCACGCGTGTGGTTTGGAACACTGGAATACTCTAAGAGTTTGCGCTCCAGTGCTGAGATTGGTTGAGCGGTTTCAACCGAATCCAGTAGAGTAGCTCGATTCCACTCACACACCTAAGAGTGGAATCGAGCTACCGGGAGTTTTGAAGACTGAGAAGAGTCCAGCAAGAAACTCAGCTAGGCCCGACCGGTGTCGGACTGACTATTTGCATTAGGTTTAACCCGTTACCGCATATGAAGCCATATATGGCAGATATCGTTGTAGACCTTGTTACATCATATCAAGGTTCAAATTTAAACGAATATATTTTTAAGTCATGCGACAAGGGATTAAATGATTTTGTTGGCGATCATTTATTTTTTCAAATGTTTGTTTTGATGTTAGTTATATTAAAAAACAATTTAAATAGGACTTTAACTAATTTCGGAGCTGCTGTAAAATTGCAAAGAGACCCCAGAGGTCTCACAAATGTGACCAACTTTGACAAGGACGGGGGAGGGGTCAAAAAACCACGAAATTAGTATGACGTACTTTATGGATGACTCCTATATAGAACAGCCTGACTGGAGAATGACTCAGGATTACCACACCACGAGTAAGTGGGTCATTGGCAGATTTAGGTTCGCGTCTTTTCGGTGGACATATCAAAGGTTAAGGGCCACAAAGCTTAAATATGGATTGGTCTAGTAACCCGCATAAACGGTGTGTCCATAACTATAAATCCATGTAATAAAAACACAACTCATATGTACATTAAGCCGTTAACTATTGACCACCGGGTGGACAACTTTTGTTTTTACAACTGACAATGACCCAAGTAGTACTAAGTAGTGGTGATATTGTGGCTGCAGCCCTCTTTGAAGTGTAGGTAAGGTTAGGTATGCGGTGTTGAGGCTGGGGGGAATATGATCGCTAGAGCCCCAAGCGCTGTGTTGAGTGAAGTATTGGGGGACTGGAAGTGAGGGGGAATAGTTTGAAAAACGCAAATCTATTAAGGGCTACCGCGTATGAATTCGCCGCTAGACGCGAAACGTCAAATATCACTCTTTGTGGTTGCGCTACGCGGGTTAATATCTAATTAGAACATTATGGTGACTATTTTTGGTTTGAGCTTGATTATGGCAAATATGAGTTACGCGTCAATAACTGTCAGTGCTTTGAGACAGTTTTGTCTTTCGGAAACTCATGTCCTCCTTTTTTTCCGAACAAAACGGGACTGCGCTACAATGCGGGATGCTCGATATTTTACGGCACGGTTTTAAGGTATTAAATGTGTTTTAAATGTAAACTTTGTTCTCATGCCCATAATAACCAATGTCAATTTTTGACAGCACCTTACTCGACAGTGGCGCCGACTGGTGAGCACAAAAACGATAGCCCTCATTTTTTAGTAAAGCAGATTCGTATAGTTGCTCTATAAGTCAGGATTTGCTAGTACTTATAAGGAGTCATATTGATAAATGAGAATCTACATAAGAGTTTATTACTGAAGGACAAGACTCATAATTGTTTGTACATTATCATAAAAACAACACTGCTAGAAACGATAATGAATGGTGACTTGTTTGTAGGTATCAATAAAACACAATACGTAGCTGTGGACAATGGAACACAACACAAAGGAGCTCAGAGCCTGTACTGCGAACTTCGTATCGTGCCGTCCCTTTCACTCGTGTTATTCACTGAAAGGGACGGCACGATACGAAGTTCGGATATCGAACTTCGGAGTAGCCCCTCAGTTCGGTTCGTCTCTTTTATATCCAATTGCGTTTCAATAAAGTCCACTAGTTGATTCCTAGACATTAGTTCCGTTTACTAGGAACCAGGGACCGTTTTCGGTACGGTATAAACGGCATGGTAGCGGTATTGGATATCGATACCGCTTCATTATAAAGGTAGAACTATAGCGGTTGAAACATAACGGTACGCTTCCGGTATAAAATAACGATATCGCTATCAGGGCTCGGAAACCGGTTTTGTCTCCATAGAATTAACCGGTTAAAAATTTCGGTTAATTGCATTTTAGGATATCTATTCGTACTTTAAATCATTTATTTCATAGATAAAGGCTAACTAAAACAAATCTTAAAATAAAAATGGTAATATGAGAAGTATTTTACGAGATATTTCAAAAATAGTAAAAACCGGTTCCGAGCCCTGATCGCTATTTTTCATAGGTGTACTCAAACCTTTATTATAACGGTAGCCAACCGGTATTATTTCCGAAAAATTTGCTAAGCAGGTTTTGGGGGCACCCAGAGCCTGGGGGCCCTGGGGCCAGGCGCGTATCCAGAGGGAGGGATAGTTGGGATTTATCCCCCCCCCCCCCCCCCCGAAAACGTTTTTAGCCGTCTGTTTATTTATTCGCTTGCGTATTCTTTCAATAAGTAGGTAAATAAAAATATAGATGTTTCAATGTTTGTCCCCCCCTCCGAACCAAAAGTCTGGATACGTGCCTGCCTGGGGCACTGGTCCGCCTAGCCCTTTGCTAGCTACGCCACTGCTTACCACAAGTTTTACACATACATACATCATTGATAGCAATTCAGTGTAATAACCAAGTGCAGCCTGAGAACAATGAATCAATTGACTGAGTGCATTTGCAGATGCAAGCCAATAGGTATGATGACTCATGTTACAATTTATAACATACACAACGCCGGTGGCAAACAAGCGTACGGTCCACCTGATGGTAAGCGGCTACCGCAACCTATAGACGCGCGCAACTCCAAAGGAATCATGTGCGCGTTGCTGGCCCTTTATAATAATATTTGAGGATGCACTGTGTTGACAGCAGAAGGAACACATTTAGGTCCCTCACTCTCAACACAGTGCATCCTCGGGAGCTCTGGCAACATTATTAGTGTGGCTATATTGGTAGAAAACCATCAAATTATCATTATCACAATAAATAGTAAAGATATGGGACTATAAATATCCGCAAAAACATCTTTTTATTTATTGGCCAAATGTTTTTTTTATACAAAGTGATTTCCTCAAAATGTTTGTTTCTATTATGATTTCATTCCTTTTTTGAATGGAGGAGCCAATCTCTAATTTTCAATAGTTGCCTAATATTTTGAAGAGCATCAGCCAACATTCTTTGAATGCAGGTGAAGGATTATTTCAAACCAGTATTTTATGGAGGTTTTGCTTCGGCTGAAGAAAAATAATATAATAAAAATAAAATAAAAAAAAACATGATAAATATAAAATCTAGTACTTCAAATCTTAAATGAATAATTTTTAATTCATGACAGAAGCACACTGCACACTGTATCCTTCTTTTTTGTATTACTAATTGCAACTTTGTAACTAGAATAGATTAGTCTCTAAATATGCATTTTCATTCTTTATAATTCTCTAATACTGTTGACCTATTTAACTATATATGCTATCATGTAACTTTACATTCAGTGTATCAAAATTACAATAATCACACTAAAAAGAGATATAGTCAATTACAGAGAGATGATATCGGTAAGTGCACCGATGCGGAGCGTCTGGTTCTAGATCGTTAATACAGACAACGAACCCTTTCGCAATCTACACTGCGTATTACAGTTAACACAACATGTTTATTAAAGGCCAAAGGCTGTTTGAAGAGCTAGACGATCAATAGAACTGCTTATACACTTAGCTGCGACTCACCAAGTCAGAGGGCGAAAACATGGCTCGCGCCGCGACTAACTCGTTTAAAAATATAGCGGAACTGCGCACTGCCGCTGCCGTAGCGAGCCCTCCACTGGTTAGCGAATAACGCCTCCCCGCGAAGCGCCGACACTAAAAATAACAATGTTTGTTTTGATTGATTCTTCCGTTGACAGTCCCACAGTGAGGTGCGCGAACGTTAAGACAACAAAGGCAGTCCTGCTATATTGGAAACGTCGTTTGTTATTCCGGTTTCGTTGTTAAAGGGGTCATTTGAAATTGGTAGCAAAACACGGCTACGTTCTGAAATTGGTGACACTAATTCATTACAATGTGTATACAACCATTGTATACAAAGATTTTTTAAAGCAGTTTTTTTGGAAAAAGTTTATTTTAAATTAATAACAATATTTTTATCAAAAGAGATTTTTCTAGTAAGAAAAAAGTATATGTTACAATAGTACTGACCAAAGTAATGTTTTGTTTTAGAACGAACTATATTTCTATAGAGATCCGCGCGCATGCTACAAAGAGGGACGGAAAAGTTCTTTTTCACACCTGCTATTCAGAAAAGAGTTATTGTTGCCTTCGAATGAGGGATCAAAGTTGTACTTTTCTTCCCTCATTTGAGGGCAACAATGACTCTTTTCTCATAGAAGGTGTGAAAAGCAGTATGTGACACTGCAGTAAAATCATTTGTAAGATATTTCATGTTTTTAGCAACGGCCCTCATAGACGGTGTGAAAAGCAGTATGTGTCACACGGTAGCAAAATTATTTTCGTCTTGGACGTAAACACTTGAATCCCTCGCTACGCTCAGGATTCTATTGTAGAATCTTTCGCTTCACTCAGAATTCAATATACCGCCCTCGCCGTAAATATATCATTTTGCTCCCTTGAGACACAATCTACTAATGCAGTTGAGAATTTGTTTAAAACGCGCGTATTGCGCGTGTTGTGCGTGGGTGGATTTCAAAATCCGGCGTTAAGTTACGTTTCGGTCATAATAAAAAAAACTATCATGTCTCAAGAATAGAAACTCTGTTAGTCATTGGCTAGTACTTATATATTAATAGTGCTTCAATCAAAATCACCAATAAATAAATAACTTTCTTGTAAGAAAATGGTTTATGTGTTAAAAATCATCACCGTCTTGCAAAAAATCCAAACATTTATATTTGTAGTCAAAAATATCGCATTCACAACGTACGATACCGATATTTATATCAGTTAAAGTTATCCCACGTTGTCTTTATACATATAAAAAAATATTAAATTCTTCCTTCAACAAATAAGTACAAATAAAAATATATAAAATTTTAGTACCAATATTCGTCAACACCGTCAGCGTAATATCAAAGTCGAGGTAGTTTTGTGTATACGTAGCGAAACACAGCGTGGATATGCCCTCCTCCCTCAGTTCGGTTTTAATAGCAAAAGTGAGTAGAAACTTAAGTATGCCCTTTGAACAGAAAAATCAGGAAAGTGTCTCTAGAAGAAATGATTAGACTTGAATTGCGCCATAACCATCCAGGAGCCGTTAAAAGTAAGTACTTACATGATATTGAAACTAATTACCTAAGGAAACGTAACTACAATTGAAGATGTTGGGTTGGCAGCGTCTTTGCTATAATACTCAGCGTTCTAGAATAATCTTTAAAAAGTTAGCAAATAGTCAGCACCATACCCGTCATCACCGGTTTTCAAGCAAAGGACGGTTAGGATTCCATATGTATGGTGATGACGATTATCTTAATTTTTTTGCATATGTACTACGAATTGTAAAATATTTAACAAATTAATAAACTTTTTGCTTATATCCTATGACACTAGTTCGAAAAATACGTGATTTTCCTGTTGGCATTAAGTTTTGTAACGTTTTAAATGGTAGTTTTGCCGCATTTTAGATCTGGGCTTATAATATCGTTATTATTCTTTTCAGATTATCAGAGTGAGAAGTGAATATAATACATTAAATGTGAAACTAATGTATTACGTCCTAGTCATAGATACAAATAGCTACATGTATAATAAGACCGCAGAGGGGAAGATGTAGGGTGGAGAGACGGTGAAAGTAATAAACTTGCTATTAATTAGCTTGTTTTATTTACCTTTTTCTATAATATAACGTTCAGACAAATTTTCACATACATTCAGGTTGACGTGCAAAAAACATTGACACGATATTCAAATTTAGCACTATAGATACCATAGGCAACAGATGATAGTGCTGTGTATTCACAACACTTCTCCTCACGGCACTATTGCTGCAGTCCCAGTTTGGCTCTCAGCGCCGTAAGCCTGGGTCCTGGCAACGCCTTCGTTAACAGGTCCGCTTCCATGTCTTCGGTGCACATGTACTTTATTTTCAGAATACCTTGCTTGATGCAGTCTCTGATGTAGTGCACCTTCAGATCTATGTGTTTTGATTTTGAAGACACTATAGGGTTCTGTCCCAATGTAATCGCCGCTTGATTGTCGTTCCATATCTTAATGTGTCCATAATTTATGCCTAGATCGTTGAACAGTGATCTTAGGTGGACAGCTTCCTTAGCAGCTTCTGTAAGAGCGTTGTACTCCGCCTCTGCCGTTGATAGGGTTACGCTTCTCTGTTTCTTTGATGCCCAACTGATGGCTGCACCAGCATATTTGAAAGTATAGCCAGAACAGGATTTTCGGTCCATCTTGCAGGCGCCCCAATCCGAGTCAGCCATGCCTTCTAATGGCTCTTGCTTTTTGCAATATGTTAGGCCAATGTCCATCGAACCTTTAAGATAGCGTAGTACTCGCTTTGCTGACTTAAAATGTTCTGGTCCGAAACAATCGTTAAATCTGGATAAGTAGTTCACGGCATATGTTATGTCAGGCCGGGTAGCGACTGATAAGTACATCAGAGTTCCAATCAGGTTTCTGTATGGTAAGTCGTCTACTCCTCCTTTCTTGTTAGGTTCCAGATTTAAATTTACTTCCATAGGTGTAGTAGTAGATTTGCAATCCTCCATTTTAAATTTCTTTAATGTTTCCTTTATATACTTCTTCTGAGTCAATTTTATTTTATTATTGTTATATTCTAAGTCTATTCCAATTAGACGTTTTGGCTGTCCTAAATCTTTCATTTCGAATTTTTCGTTTAGTCTTTTTTTGATTTCAGCCAGTATTTTCGGGCAAGAGTATGCAATAAGCAGGTCGTCTACGTATATGGCAATAACTATTTTCGCTCCTCCTTTGACCAATATGTAGACGCAAGGATCGGCTTTTGAAGCTTCAAATCCAATTTTCTTTAGTTCGGTATCTAATTTTTTATACCATTGCCTTCCTGCTTGCTTCAACCCGTAAATAGCTTTTTGAAGAAGACAAACCTTTTTTTGTTGTTCAATGTTCTTGATGTCTTCTAGCATTGTTTTAGCCTTGTTGTATAAGGTAAGGTCATCCTCATCGTATGCCTGTACCATAATTTCAGCCACGTATTGTTCCGTGTATTCAGGATACTTCATCAGGATGTTTTCTTCTAACTCGCCATTTAAGTATGCCGTCGTGACATCCATTTGGTTTAGTTTTAAGTCTTCTTCTACTGATAATCCGATCACGGAACGAATTGAACTTAATTTAGCCACTGGCGCGAATGTCTCGTTAAAGTCGACACCAGGGCGTTGTCCAAATCCACGTGCTACGAGTCTGGCTTTCTTTATTTCTCCTTTATCAGGAGTCCATTTTGTTTTGAGGACCATTTTATGGTCAATGACCTTCTGGTCATTTTCGGACTTTACTATTTTCCAAGTTTCGTTTTTGATGTGCGCTTTTATTTCGGATTTGATAGCGTCGTGCCATTCTTCAATTCCGCCTTCAGCTTCGCACAGAAATATGAGCTCATCCGTATTTATCGGCTCTTGGTATTCGTCTGAAGATGATGACGAATCGAGCATATAATCTTTTTGCCAAATTGGAGCTTTACGTGCTCGTCGTGTTCTTGGCTCTTCATTTATGGAGCTTCTTGTGTTTGTCGGTTTATGACTTGTACCTTCTACTATTTCAGGTTCTGCGTTGATAATGTTTTCAACTTGTTCTTCTTCTTCGCGAACTTCGGGTTCCGGCTCAGGAGGCATTACTACGGCTCTTTGGGTAGGTTTGGATTGGATTTCCACTTCCACTACAGGTAAGTTTGTCTCCTTCTTCCTTTGATTATCTTTCTTGTTTAAATGTATGTTTCTATTACTTTTGTTTTCTTTTTCAGGTCTTAGCCGTACCTGTTCGTCGAAGAGGTCTTCGTAGTTTTCTTCGGTATGGTCATCATCTTTATTGTAGTACATTCTATCAATTACTTTCACGTCTCTGCTAATTATTATGCTTTCTTTTTCAGGAATGTAGACGCGAAATCCTTTTGCATTTTGCGCATAGCCCATGAAGACTCCTTCTATAGATTTTGGAGTAAACTTTCCTTTTCTGTGTTTATTTAGGACGAAAGCTTTACTTCCAAACACACGCAGGTGATTTCCTGATGGAGTACGGCCGGTCCATTTTTCGTAGGGTGTACAGCCTTTCAAGGCTTTAGCTGGGCTTCGATTTATGAGATAGTTCGTTGTGTATACAGCCTCGGCCCACAGTTTCTGAGGTATGTTTCCTTCAATCATTAGACATCGGGCTCTATCAAGTAGTGATCTATTTTTCCGTTCACTTTGGCCATTCTGCTGTGGCGTGTATGGTGCTGTCAACCTTCTCTTGATCCCGTGTTGTTTCAGGAAATCATCGAATGCTCGGTTGCAGTATTCTGTTCCATTATCCGACTGTAAACTTTTTATCGGTTTGTTATGAAACTTCTCTACTTTACTTTTGTATTCTTTAAATTTTTCGAATACTTCGGATTTATGTGAGATGAAATACACGCAGCAATATTTTGTATAGTCGTCCAGGAATGTCAGGAAATATTTTGATCCGGTTAGTGTTTCAGTGTTGACAGGCCCGCAGACATCACTATGCACAATTTCCAGTGCTTGTGTAGACTGAGGTCCATCTACGGATGAAAATGGCAGTCTAGCCATCTTCCCTTTGATGCACACTTCACAGTCGGGTAAATTTCCTCCTCCTAGTTCTAATCCTTTAATTAGTTTTTTATTTGCAGCCAACTTCAAGTCATTCTCGTTAAGATGTCCGAGTTTCCGATGCCACATTTCAATGTTGCTAACACTTCGGGCTATGTTTGCTTTTTCTCCCTTTGTGTAATATAGGCCATTCTCTTTTATAGCTGTCAGGGCTATTTTGCCTTCTTGGTCCTTGATGTACGCCTTGTCTTTTGTGAATAGCACACTGTTTCCTTTTTCGGTGATTTTGGCCACTGACATTAAGTTTGTTGTCAATGTGGGTACGTACAAAGTATCATGGAGGTTGATAATTTCATTTTTAATGTTAATACGTACTTTTCCTTTGCCTTCTACTTTTGCTGTGTGATTTTCAGACGCTAACCTCAAGGAACCGGTTTCTGAGTCGATGCTCTCAAATTTTTCTTCCTGCGCGCATAAATGCGAAGTGCATCCACTGTCCAGGCACCAAATATCTGCAGAAGTGATGGACAAGCAGGCAGGTGTAATGCTGAAATTCTTTTCATCTCTTTTGTGCGATGACTGACTTTTATTTTTCTTACTCCAGCATTCTTCGGCGTTATGCCCCTTTTTCTTACATTTTTGGCAGTACTTAGGCTTCTTTTTAGAGTAAAATGCACCTTCTCTTCCATCTGTTTGCCTATCTTGTGTCTGCCTTGCTTCAGATTCTTCTAAGATTTTAATTTTCAGTTCCTCGGGCTTTGGCAACGTGTCCCTCGATTCTACCGCTATTCTAAAGTTTTCGAACGAAGCGGGTAGACTGTAAAGCATCATTACGCTTAGTAGATCTGGATGTAGAGTTATGTCCATATCTTCCAATTTGTCGACGGTGTCCATAAAATCGTTTAAGTGTTCGCGGATATCACCGTTATCTTGCTTTTTTAAAATAAGATGCTTGAGTAATGTTGCCTTTCTGGCGGGACCCGTACTTTGGTAAATATTTTTAAGTTTAGTCCAAAGTTCGAACGATGTCTTGCAGCCCTTCACTTGTTTCAACTCTGAAGGTGAGATTAGTAGTAGCAATTCTGAACGCGCTAGTAAATCCTTGTGTAGGAATCCTTTTTTTTCCGTCTCGTCGGTTGTTGGAATCGGTGCGGGTATATCTCCATTCGCGTATCCCCACAGGCCATTTTTAATTAGGACTGCTTGAGCTTGGAGACACCACGTATCGTAATTTTCTTTTGTTAGCGCTTCGATACGATGATACGACGACGTGTTCATGGTGCACGAACATTTATTTTCACCGACTACTTACATTATAATAATAAACAACCCAACCACGCTCTGCTACCAATTGTAGGGTGGAGAGACGGTGAAAGTAATAAACTTGCTATTAATTAGCTTGTTTTATTTACCTTTTTCTATAATATAACGTTCAGACAAATTTTCACATACATTCAGGTTGACGTGCAAAAAACATTGACACGATATTCAAATTTAGCACTATAGATACCATAGGCAACAGATGATAGTGCTGTGTATTCACAACAGAAGACATGAGTGTGATTAAGCAATAATCTGATTTTGTGAGGATAAAATCATAATTTATATGATTAAGTTTAATGTGTACTTGATGCAGATGAATAAAAAAGTAAAATTAATAGTAAAGTACAAATATTGGTGCCGAAATTTTCATCATCATCATCATCATCATTTCAGCCGAAAGACGTCCACTGCTGAACATAGGCCTCCCCCAAGGCTCGCCATTTAGACCGGTCCTGTGCCGTTCGTTTCCACCGGATTCCCGCGACCTTCACCAGGTCATCACTCCACCTTGTCGGAGGCCTACCGACAGCTCGTCTTCCGGTGCGTGGACGCCACTCAAGCAGTTTCTGGCCCCATCGACCGTCAGTCCTGCGAGCAATGTGCCCTGCCCACTGCCACTTAAGTCTCGCAATTTTGAAGGCTATGTCGGTGACCCCAGTTCTGCTACGGATAGCTTCATTCCTAATTCTATCACGCAGAGAAACCCCGAGCATAGCTCTTTCCATTGCTCTTTGGGTGACCTTGAGCTTTCTTATGAGGCCCATCGTTAGCGCCCATGTCTCGGATCCATATGTCATCACTGGCAACACACACTGGTCAAAGACTTTTGACTTGAGGCACTGCGGTAAACTGGACGAGAATACACTGCGAAGCTTCCCGAATGCTGCCCAGCCGAGTCGGATTCGACGAGTGATCTCTTTCTCGAAGTTGGACCTACCTAACTGGACTGTTTGTCCCAGGTATACGTACTCGTCAACAACTTCGAGCGCCGAGCCGCCGATTATTACGGGAGTTGGTATGACATGTCATACCATGCCGAAATTTTAGTACCTATAATTTAAAAAGACTGATTCATACAATCCATTGAAAAATCATTACCAGACCACATTCGTCAACACCATCTCATGGTTTAATGTTACGGATGCAATAACTTCAAATAAACTCATTAAATGTTTGGCTAAATATTATTAAATTACTCAGCAAACATCCCTACATCGTTTTCATCATCGATAGTCTGGACAATGGGTACTCCCTACCAAAGGCCGTAAGTACAAAGTAAGTGTGATTCGGAACACAGGACTGTTAGTGTTAGTTACTTGTTATCTGTTATCTGTCAATTCAATTGTCATTGTCAAAAAGACAGCGAGGGGCAAGTCGTCGCCGTCGTCACCTCAATAATTTTTTATATTTCCGTGTGGGGCTGGAAGGAAAGTAGATATGCCGAAGAAAAAGAAGACGGGGCAGCGCAAGAAGGCGGAGAAACAAAAGCAGCGGCAGAAGGAGATACGCAACGCGCGCGGCCACGTCGACCTGGCGCTGCATCCCTGTAACTTGCCCATGGAGTGCGATAAATGCCAGAAGTAAGAATATAACAATCCCGAGAAAACCATGGTTTTCTAAATGACACATCCGAAAGGAATTTTCCTCCTCCATCATAAGAATGAGGCTTGGGCACTGCTGCATTTGGCAAAAATGCGCATCAGGGACTCCTCCCTTTGTGTATGTGGACTAGACGTTGGTGATTTAAACCATATCCTTCTGAATTGTTCTTTGTACGATAATTCAACGTTGTACAGGGTTTTATTAAAAGAAAATGTTCCGCTGCCTACTCATTTCATTGAACTGCTCCAATTTAGAAACAAAGAAATTTTTGAGGCAATAGGCTCCCAGTGTGCTAAACTCAAATTGTAGGATAACATAACTATAGTATTTTATTTTTTATTACAGTAATAGCAACTTTCTAAATTTATTCCTGATACATACATCGACATGACGCTGGCTAGTCACCCAATAGCCATTTAAAAAAAAAGAATATATACTTAACCGATAGATCTGTAATTAAAGTAGTTTTTTACCCTATCATTTTCTACCAAAATCTTTAAAAAATGTAAGAATTAGACTCACCCAAGTTTACAAGTTGATGGAACACAGTTACAAAAGATGTTACATGACTAGTGCTAATGATTTGTCTTATATGTTGATCAAATATACTTCTTGTGGGTATGTTTTCGTAGGTATTAATGTTTATTTGGGCACACACGGTACATACAATATTTCCTATATTATATATCAATTAAGGTGTCTTCGGGTAATTTCGAATGTCGGGTAATTCCGAAAATAACAAATTCCAGTCTAACTAAGCTATTTTATTGCATCACATCATCATCACCATCAAAAAAAATGTTAACTTTTTTATTGATGTTCGGGTAGTGCAACAAAATCACTTAGACAGAAATCTGTTATTTTCGGAATTACTCGACATTCGGAATTACCCGAAGACACCATACTTAAATTATAAACCAACAAAGTTGTTGTAAACTTAGTACTAGATATACGTAGAACTAATGCCGAAATAACAAACCAGGATTTAAGCTAAGAGAAAAAAAAAGTATCAGCCAAGCAAATTACTTGGCTGTGCTTCTGCGGACTGGCTGGATTGCCAATCCATTAGAATTCAATTTTATTCTTAATTTAGTCATTTTCTGCCAAATAATCAGCTTATATTATCATGAGAAGTAAACTTATGTAGGTATGACTTTTTTAATGATTATAGTTTATAAAATAATTGACATGTATTTAAATTTATTGACTTTATTGTACTGAATGTGACTTTGACTTAATAAATAATAGCAACCTTAAATTATAATTTGTATGCCGAAAGGCAAAACATGAAGGACAATCTAATTTGTAACAGCTAAATATATTTTATACTCATGTTTAAGCAAATAAATTATCTTTATCTTTAGGTTTTTTATACCGATGTCCTGGTATTTTTTACCAAATTTTCATGATTTTTGAATCATGTGCTTGGATTTTAAACCATATTTGAAAGTTATCTGGGTTTAGTAGAAAGAAGTCATCTTGAAAATTATTGATCCTTTTCATTTATTTGGATCTTACAAGATGTTATGTTACATATAAATACAGTTTCAGCATAACCCTGCTAGGGCATAGCCACATTAAAATAAAAAAAATACTTAATCAAAATTAATGCATGCAACACACTCTCATGTATATGAGTTCAAATTTTAAATTGAAATCTTCTGCACATACAGATATTAAAACAAGAGCCAATTTGAATGATTTTTAAACTAGTGGAGTACAATGTTGACCTCACGTGTACGGAAGGGGGGAGGGTCTAAAAGTGGGCCAAAAAACCTCGCGATTTTTTAAACCATATAGCAGTCGTACGTCAGGGATGTAACAGAGCTCCGGTTCCTTAAGTCGGAATTTCCGATTGGTTTTAAACATCCGCTTCGGTTCCGGTTCTGTTATTTTTAATATGGATGTTATGTCGGATGTCACCGCAGCGCAGCGGGGGAAATGAGCGGCCAGGTTCTTACCTGTTGTAATTTAACATCTAAAAGGTGATGTTAATTAGGTATAACTAGTAAATGATTGTAAAATATCTACTAATTAGGTAAGATTTTTTTTGTTGAACACCTAGAGGGTCTAAGTTTGTTAAAGTAGGTACAGCAATACTAAAGGCTGATTAATATTTGGAATTTTTATTTAGAATAGACTTAGACCTGCTCTGCCCTTAACATCTTATCCACTTATCACTCGGGCTCCGCATCCGGTTCCGCATCCGTTTACATTTCCGGCTCCGATTCCGGTTCTAGTTCCGATATACCGAATTTAAAACATCTGTTTCCGCTTCCGGTTCCGATAAAAACACATCTGTTAGATCCCTGGTTTACGTATTTTTGAATTGCCAGTTATGACTTGTAAAACTAACTTGTAGCATTATAACTTATAATCCTGGATATACTATGTTTGTAGGAAGCAGAAGAGCCGAGCGTTCTGCTACTTCTGCGCAGCGGTGCAGCGGCTGCCGGTGTGCGCGCAGTGCGGCAAGGGCAAGTGCATGGCGAAGGCGGGCGACTGCGTCGTGCGCCACCCCGGGGTGTACGTCACCGGGCTGGCTATGGTGGTGTGTGATGCATATTCCTTTGTTTCCTAGCCTCCTGAGACCCACCATACAAATAAAAATACAATCGAATTTGAACCTAACAGTTCCGATTACAAATTTGAATTTTATTTTATGTCAAATCAATCAAACCAAAACAAATGCAACTCTATCACTTCAAAATTTAACTTATTTTCCGTTGACCATATTTTGTCCTTTATATAGGACGCGGGGTCTTAGGAGGCTAGTGAAAATTATGTTAAATTATTATTATTATCTGAATCTAGACTTCAGATCAGATCTATATGTACCTTATTTATAATAGGATTTAAACATATTCACCGAATAAGGATCACCGAATAATTAGACAATTTTAAACAAATGTCAAAAAATAATTAATCACACAATTTATAATAAAAACAGTTTATCAGCAAAATGTCCGTAAGTCTTATTAATTAAAAATGTAATTCCATGTACTCATTTACCGAGTACAGAGGGTTATCCAACAAAAGCTTTCTCAGTTGATGTTTAAACTTGTGGAGATAGTTCGTCGTGACCCATGTATGGGGCACTGCACTGTGAACGTGTTAAGGTATAAAAGAGGTTAATTATTGTTATTGTATCTGTACCAGGGTGCAATCTGCGACTTCTGCGAGGCGTGGGTGTGCCACGGACGCAAGTGTCTCACGGCGCACGCCTGCACCTGTCCGCTGACTGACGCCGTCTGCTTAGAGTGTGAGCGAGGTAACAATATCACTACATAGTATAAAACAAAGTCGCTTTCTCTGTCCCTATATCCCTATGCACAGACGTTATTTTAAAAACATCAAACATTTATTCTGTACTAGCGACCCGCGCCGGCTTCGGACGGGTGCACTATTTAATGGATGTTATCACTACATAGTATAAAACAAAGTCGCTTTCTCTGTCCCTATGTCCCTATATCCCTATATCCCTATGTATGCTTAAATCTTTAAAACTACGCAACGGATTTTGATGCGAATTTTTTTAATAGATAGAGCGATTGAATAGGAAGGTTTATATGTATAATACATGCATCAGCATTGCACCCGTGCGATGTAGGGCGGGTCGCTAGTCACTTCATAGTATAAAACAAAGTCGCTTTCTCTGTCCCTATGTCCCTATATCCCTATGTATGCTTAAATCTTTAAAACTACGCAACGGATTTTGACTCGGTTTTTTTTAATGGATAGAGTGACTCAAGGGGAAGGTTTATATGTATAATACATGCATCAGCATTGCACCCGTGCGAAGCCGGGGCGGGTCGCTAGTAAATAAATAAATTCAGCATTGGAGCGCTCGTGGCCCAGCGGCGCCCGCGTGTTGCGTACGGTATGCGAGGTTAAGCAACATGGCCCGGTGTCAATTCTTGGATGGGTGACCGCTTTGAGTGGTTACTGAGCGCTCCCGTGCTTTGGAAGGCATGTTAAGCCGGTGATCCCGGCTGCTGTCTATGATAGCAGTCGTTAAGTCAAGTTAGAGGCCTCCGGGCGGCTTGAGATCTAACAGTCAAGTTGCCCACTTACATGACAAGGGGGGGTCGAAGTTGCACCACGTCCGTAGGGAGTACCCACCGTTACCCTACACGTGACCCCTGAAAACCGGCAAATAAATTCATAAGAATTTATTGCGTCAAAAACATTTTTCTTCTACTTTTTCCTAATCAGAACATGATACCGAATATGCCCTTAAAAGGATCATTACTATTGTTGTTACACCCTGTATATATATTTATTAAAATGAATGAATGATTTAATTTATTGCATATATGGAATTCAGGTTTACAATTTGCAGATAAAGTACACAGGGTTCGAAAGGATATTATCTTGATAATTATGGCGCGTAATAGAGTGAAATACCACATTTTGGTCGCGTTCAAAGGCCTAAAACTCAAAACTGGCCCTAAATGTAGGTCTCGAAAAAATATACTTGAAGAATTGATATGTCCTCTTCAATCTGAGCAATGGAAATTCCAATACACCTAGATTGTCCTAACAAAAAAAATTATCAAATAAGGCATTTTTCAACCTTTTAAATCGCTACTGCCCACTATCTAGACATGTTTTTTACACGGGATATTCAGAAAATGAAACTTAATTCAGTTTGTCATAATCTGAGCAACGGATATTGTAAAATAATCATTACTTTTGTCAAAAACCTGGAATAACTACCACACCGTCATAAAAGTTAGGGCGGATACGTGCGCGGGCGACGAGCGGCAGTCTGTCACCGGCTCTCGGACGGGAAGGCTGTGTCGCTTTGCGCGCGACGCTAAAATATAAGAGTTCGATTCTGAGACAATTTACCTACTTAACTATTTTATATATTTAATTACTTCAAACATTCCTACGTATTTAGAAAATAATAATATAAAAAAAATACATACACACATACAAAAAACCTGTTACAGCGGGGGGGCGCGGGTAGTGCGGCGGGAAAGGCTACGCCACGCCCCAACGCGCAAGGTCGTTCGCGGGTATAGGCGCCTTATCAAGATAATTATCGTGATTTATATGCTTTGATAATTATCGACTTGATAATAACCTAAAATTGTAAATTCGGCATGAGCCTTAAAAAAATACGTGCGTGAATTCGAACGTTAATAATTGCGCTCTGTATATGTTTTAATGATGTTGTAATGATTAATTGATTATATTTTAATGGTTAATAAAAAACCAGTAAAATATTGTATAGCAACTATTTATGCAGCCTCAAACACCATAATATTTTATATATTAGTACAGAGTACAGTCTTTTTTGGTAAAAATACATTTTGCAGGTCATATCATACATCGGAAAATAAATTTAACTAATAAAATAACGTATACTACCCTACCCATAAGAGGGATAATTATCGCGATAATTATCACAGATCATAATTATCTTGATAATTTCGAACCCTGTTTTGTGCGCTGATGTCATGGGGCCCCAATAGTGGGCCTTCGATGCATCCAAGTGTGACCCGATCACAACACGTCCATCTCAGCATGTCCAGTGAGTACGGTGCGCGGGTGTCATGGGGCCCCGATAAACGACCAATCTTCAATCAATCAATCAATCAATCAACACACTCAATCAATCAATCTTGGATCAATCTTCGATCGATCCAAGTGTGACCCGACTTCAACATGTTCAGTGACAGTGCGCTGATGTCATGGGGCCCCAATAGTGGGCCTTCGATGGATCCAAGTGTGACCCGATCGCAACACGTCCATCTCAGCATGTCCAGTGAGTACGGTGCGCGGGTGTCATGGGGCCCCGATAAACGACCAATCTTCAATCAATCAATCAATCAACACACTCAATCAATCAATCTTGGATCAATCTTCGATCGATCCAAGTGTGACCCGACCTCAACATGTTCAGTGACAGTGCGCTGATGTCATGGGGCCCCATTAGTGGGCCTTCGATGGATCCAAGTGTGACCCGATCGCAACACGTCCATATGAAAGTTGCACTGAACCCTACCTTTTTCTACATTACAGGAGTGTGGGAGCACGGAGGGCGCGTGTTCCGCTGCTGCTTCTGCGAGGGCTTCCTGTGCGAGGACGACCAGTTCGAGCACCAGGCCTCCTGCCAGGTGCTCGAGGCCGAGACCTACAAGTGTAAGATACCCCAATCACATTTTTATCCCTCATAGGGATACGTTCGCCTGCAATATTGCGTTTATGTACATAAATGCCCTATAATTTCTTTTTGATTGAAATATAATATATGGTCCCGAGGATGCACTGTGTTGAGAGCGAGGGACCAAAATTTGTCCCTTCTGTTGTCAACACAGTGCATCCTCAAATTTTATAAAGAGTCGGCAACGCGTACGTGACTCGTTTTGTGAGTTGCGGGCGTCTATAAGTTTTAAAATGTATTGATTTCAAATTCACAAAACTTCACAAAAGTATTGATAATACCAATAAAGTGATTAAAGGATACGACGACTTTATTAAAATTTTAGATAGTAACAGCCATTTCTTGATTTTATTGTGTGTAGCAATTTAAGCGGAAAAAACAAGTTTTTAGCTTCAAAATGGTTGATTTGGAGTCATGTTTGAAACGATTTTTCATAATGAAAAATCCGAAAAATAAATTAAAAGTTTATGTCATAAGGTTGCAATAGTCCTGTTCTAGATAGTAACATCGAGAAAATGTCAAGATACGTGTGAATTCAAACAAATAGATATGCGTTTTTAACTGGTAACTACTCTGAACTTATTTTTGTGTGCAGGCCAATCGTGCAATCGTCTGGGCCAGTACTCGTGCCTCCGCTGCAAGACGTGCTTCTGCGACGAGCACGTGCGCCGGCGAGGCGCGGCGCCCAAGCGCGGGCCCCCGCCCTGCCCCAAGTGCGGCTACCCCACCCAGCTCACCGCCGACCTCAGCATGTCCAGTGAGTACAGTGCGCGCGTGTCACGGGGCCCCAATAGTGGGCCTTCGATGGATCCAAGTGTGACCCGATCGCAACACGTCCATTGAGTAGTGCGCTGATGTCATGGGTCCCCAATAATAAGCCTTCGATGAATCTAACTATGACCCGACCTCAACATGTTCAGTGACAGTCCGCTGATGTCATGGGGCCCCAATAGTGGGCCTTCGATGGATCTAAGTGTGACCCGAACTCAACATGTTCAGTGACAGTGTGCTGATGTCATGGGCCCCCAATAGTAAGCCTTCGATGGATCTAAGTGTGACCCGAACTCAACATGTTCAGTGACAGTCCTCTGATGTCACGGGGCCCCAATAATATTTTTTTTTTAAGATTCGTCTTGTTTTTTTTTGCTTGTTTGTTACGAGTATACATAATGTGTTATTGTTATTGTCGCAGCGCGTTCTCACCGCTACGGGCGGCAGGGCACGGCGGCGGCGGACGAGGGCGACGACGACACGGGGTACTCCGGGTACTCCGGGTACAGCTACGGCCAGGCCGCAGGTAAATGCCGTAACTACAGCCCGCGACAGTGTTGCCTGATTGTTTTATATCCATATAGCCACGCTATGTTATAGCCACGCTATGTTATAGCCACGCTATGTTATAGCCACGCTATGTTATAGCCACGCTATGTTATAGCCACGCAATGTTATAGCCACGCTATGTTATAGCCACGCTATGTTATAGCCCGTGTGGTTGCCGGGTAAGAATTGCGCCACCCCATCTCTTCCCGTGGGTTTCGTAGGAAGCGAATAAGGGAAAATCGGAGGGTGGGCAGCAGCATCCTTCGATCATTACCACCATCAAACTGCGGTCGCCAACCCGCTTGCCAAGCGTGGCGACTATGGCAAATCCCCCCCAAGGGAAAAATAAATTGGGGGAGGCCTATGTTCAGCAGTGGACGTCTTTCGGCTGAAATGATGATGATGATGATGATGATGATGTTATAGCCACACTATGTTATAAACTGTAACACGAGTCATCATCCCTATTCCCTGTTGCCAATAGTTATATTGTACCAACATTCCAACAGGTATTAAGAGGCCTTATAAGTTTTTTAATGTTTTGATTTCAAATTATAACAAAAGTATTGATAATACCAATAAAGTGAGTAAAGGATACGATGATTGTATTAAAGTTTTAGATAGTGACATAGCTATTTTATGATTTTACTGTGTGTATTAGAATTTAAGCGGAAAACACAAGTTTTTTAGCTTGAAAATGGTCGATTTGGAGTGATGTTTGAAACTATACTTTTAATGAAAAATCCGACAAATACATTAAATATTTATGACATTAGGTCGCAATAGCCCTGTAATAGATAGTGACACTGAGAAAATGTCAAGATACGTGTCAATTCAAAGAGAAAATCTTCATATAGATAAGCATATATTAACTGATAATGACTCTTAATGAAAACGCGGAATGCATTCATTGTTAATAATTTTCTTTATTATTATTTATTTATTTATTTATATTAGGAGAACCAACAGCAGTACAAACAATGTAACAACATGCGTATTAACAGCAGAGTCAATTACAGGATCTCACAGATAGCGCTAGAGTGTATATACTGAACTAAAGTGCGCACTCGTACACAATTACAAACGTTATGTTCAAAAAGATGTGCTGTACGCCGTCACATGCACTGTCACGGAAGTTATAAATGTTACTTGCATTCAAGCTAGTTCTAATCGTTCGATATTTCGAATTTACTGTCTTTTTCACTGAGCGAATTCTAACATCTCAAAAAAGTGGATCCACGTTGGCTTAATGCGGATAGCGGGGATAGTGGCAAACACGCGGAAAAGCGGGGTATCTGGCAACACTGGCCCGTGAGGCCTTGGGGCGGGTTGCACCGATACGATTACACACCGATTAAAGTTAAATATGGCGCACGGCAGCCGTCATTCCATAGAAACTTGGCAATCGTTTTGACGTTTGGATTATTTAAAGTGACAGAAGACAGGGTAGAAACATTCACGGGTCCAGCGTGCCAATTGAAGCTTTCACGAAAGCTATAGATAATTTTAAGATCTATAATTGTAACTTAGATAAATTTATTGATATATTTCGGGGCTAGTTCGATTTTACAATTAATTGTTTTGTAATTTTCTCGACCACTGCCCTGGTTGGCCTACGAAGCCAGTGGACCTGGGTTCGAATCTCAGTCAGGGCATTTATTTGTGTAATGAGCACTAATACTTGTTTCCGAGTCTTGTATGTTTTCTATGCACTATATATATCTATAACCGCCTAGCCGCCCCCAACCGGCAGCTGCAACGTGTGTTTTTATTACAGAATCCTTAGAATTTCATTTCAAGTTTTCTTTTAATTTCAATTAAACTTAACTTCATTGCATTTTTGAAAAAAAAAACACTATAAAAGCCTCTGCGGTACCGGGGTTGTCAGCCTCGTATCTATAACTACTCGGCCGGCAATCCCCTATTTCGCGGCCTCTTCAGTAATGTACTATCATACAATAAAAATGTAGACTATTAAAAAAACACATTATTTTTCTTGGTTTATGGGGCGGCGAACCTTATTGGCCCGGGGCGCCAAATTTAATAAATACGCTTCTGCTTGGCTGTCGCTTTATCCGGATTCCACTGTATGTATATAGTTGTCTAGTATCCACAGTAGCTTTGCTTAGTACTTACTTTGGGGCTAGATTTGTGTAAGATTGTCCTTAAATATTTACTTATTTGTTTTATTAATTGCAGGCGGCTACGGCGGTGGTGAGGGTGACGACTACGACGACTCGGAGTCGGAGTCGGACGACGACGACGACGACGAGGACGACGATGACGAGTCGGAGGAGGAGTCCGAGGAGGAGGCCGCGGCTGCCCCCAAATAACTGTGGCAATCGCTATGAATACACTTATTTTATGCAATATAATGCTGGCTTTTTTTTCCTTTTCATATTCATATTCATTTATTCGTTGCAACCATGGTATTTACAGGGTGTTCTTAAGTTAGCCAGTACAGACATGGACCCTACTAGGGTGTAGCAACATACTTATAAACTAGAACTAATCTAATCATTATATTATGTTAGTGTTATCTCGATTGCATCCAAAGCTATTGGAAATTCAAGCTGTTAGTGTTACCATTATTTTACTTAACGATATTACGACTGTTGTCGTATCGTAGACAAACTCGATAACTTAACACGCTAAAAGCGCTTCACAGAGCATTCACGCATACCTGAGCTAACCTTAACATTGTACAATTAAAAGATACTCAAAACTATGAAACATTTCGTAGAATTTATAAGAATTAATTGGCTCAGTTACTCCTCGTTTCTTTGTTTTTTTTTGTGCGATATAAAACGATGGAGGCTTGAAACGGAACGCTCTATGGCTGACTCACGTGTTGCCATGTGAGTTATTTAAATCCCACGCTGTAGTTTTATGGCATTTATGTTTTGTTACCAATGTAAATAATAGTTAGAATATTATATAAATTTTCACCTATTATAGAGAATCAAAACATTTAAAAAATATCATATTGCAAGTAATGGCATAAGGTTTAAAGAAAATTGCTGTGGAAAATGGCAAAAAAAATAATTGTCACGATTTGTGGTAGAATTGAGTAGCATTTTTAATTGAATTGCGGTAGTAGTATTTAATGCGTTAGTTTGGCAACACCGTCAAAGTCCATTTGACAGATACGCAGCTATTTATCGAAAAATAGTGCTTAGATAAGTATGTGTTCCTGAATTTATATCAATTTTGATATTATATATTGTAGTGTTCGTGTTAGTATCGCCGTCATATCGAAGTGATTCCGTCCTAGTGTTTGTGTTAAGCGCGCGATGTTGTTTGTCGCGGTGAAAGTGCTGTGAGACGCGAGGTCGGAGACGAGGGTGTAAAGTGGCATAATGGGTGTAGGTCTTGTGCCTCTGGAGTTCACGGAGTGCTTGGCGGATAGCCCGCACTTCCGGGAGAACCTGCTGCGGCATGAGAAGGAGCTTGACCGGACCTCGCAGCAAGTGAAGCGCCTCATCAAAGAGGTCAAGGACGTCGTTCATGCCGCTAAACGTGAGTACCCAAGTCCATAGCATGGCAAAAATAAAGTTCGCGTTCGCTTAAGCCCCATTACACATTTTTTTTTTTTTTAAGTAAGGCACTAGGGGACTGTCTGAATGGACAAAAGGAAAAAAAGTTACGCTTTACGCGCACGTAGGCCCCATTTCATCAACTGGAAAAATTCTCACCCGACAATTACAATTTAACCTATGTTGACAAACAATCCCCAGATGGGATTTGACTTAGTAGAAATAATAGGGAAAGACTGCAAATAAATAGCAACATACAGGCAAAAATGGAAGATGTTAGATAAATACATAAATTTAGAAGAAGGCGATTCGGAAGAGGCTTAGGTCAGAAGGACCCTACAAACATAAGATATGGAAAAAAAGGTATAAATAAATGGGACACAAAAATTAATATGTTTGTATAAAAAGGCTTAATAAATAAATAAAATAGGTAAGCAATGATGCTGTCCAGCAACCACATTTATTATTGTCATAGTCAGAGAAATTGTCATTATTATGTTTTAAGATCAGATCTAGTCACGGTTCCCTGGAACCTGAGCCCTACATATAAAAATATAAATAAAATAAAAGATTTATTGTCGCCAGAAAGAAGTTACACAAAAAAAAAGCAACAAATAAAAAGAAACAGAAATTAATAATTGAGGTAGGTACATTAAAATAAATTAAAATCAATCATCACTAAGATCATGTATCATATCAGGATACATCGCATTCAAATGCCTTGTCAATGGTTTTCGAATCATAACTGAAACATGTTGCTGCTTGCTGGCTCTTTGATACCAAAACTACTGAAGAACTCCTGGGAACTTAACATTTGTAGTGCCAGAAAGCTTAGGCACTGATCTCAGTAGGGCCCTACTCTACATATGTTTTTAGTATACTGCGAACTATGAACAAAGCACTACAAAATCATTGGCAGTGTATATCGTCAGGTGACAACCAAAAATTCACTAAAAACTCTATCTGTCAATACTCTAAGGCTCGGTTTTATAAAGATCCGTTAGACCTTATGTTCGTTTGTTATGTCAAAAACTGTACTGACTTACTGAAATTTGATCTGAGACTTGGTCTAACGGATCTTTATAAAACCCGGCATTAGAAACCTTGTATCTCACTACAGTCCACCAGGGTTACTTTCAAATTGAGAGGCGACTTTTGAAATCCAGTTTTTATAGTATGTTAGTTTTAATTCGGTTAGCATGAAGTCGGTGAAATATCTTGGTAAATATCCTAACCATTTACTAAACTGAATCAGACTAGAAATACTTATTGATGTTTATATAAGTGTTCTAAATCTATCAAAGTGGCCCCTTTTATTTCTAAAGTCACCCCTCTCTCACTCCTCTCTCTAAAGTCACCCAGAGATTTTAAATAGGTATTTGGTACTTAGTGCCTTCTGGTTGTCAACGGACGATATATTCATATGTTTTAGCCTAAGAACTGGGTCCGCAATGCTATTTTGGTAGTATGTAGTCGCTAGTCATATCATGGATAGCTTATCAGACTGACAAAAGGATTAATTGTTGGAAACGTTATTGTACAGCAAATATCAAGTGGGACATTGTTATATGTGAATGAATACAGAACACAGAATTTATTGGTATACCAAGCAATTTACAAAATCAAAATCAAAAATCAAAACATTTATTCTGCAAATAGGCCTCAAGGGCACTTTTACAAGTCAAAATCTATCTAGGTACATCAAATAAAAATAATACAATAATCAAAGTATCATTAATTAAATGTAGTGTTACATGTCAAAAATAAGACTAAGAAACTAATAACAATTGAGATTTGTTAGTCAACAAGTCTGCTAGCCAATTATCACTACATAGTATAAAACAAAGTCGTTTTCTCTGTCCCTATGTCCCTATGTATGCTTAAATCTTTAAAACTACACAACGGTTTTTGATGCGGTTTTTTTAATAGATAGAGTGACTCAAGGGGAACGTTTATATGTATAATACATGCATCAGCATTGCACCCGTGCGAAGACAAGAAATCAAAATCATACAAAAATATGGGAATTGAAATATTCGCAAAAATGTTGTCTTTTTCTAATAGTCCAAGTGTAAATTGAAAATTGATTAAAATGTAAGTTGAAACCGCTCAACCAATCTCATTGGAGCGCAAATTCTTAGAGTAATCCAGTGTTATGTTGTTGCGAAGCCGGGGCGGGTCGCTGGTAAGAAATAATGGTCAATTTAGCATGCATTGGAAACTGTGTTAATGTGAGCAAATAAATTTATAAAACATGTTAAAACCATGTTTGCAAAATTATGGGTGACAACTGAAATACTAGGAATATTTAAAAAACAGTTAACCACAATTATGTCTGGTTTACCCCGTTTACTTTAACTTTTTGTGTAAGTTTATTTTATGAAGTACACTGTTTTGTATGTAAATAAATAAATATTAGAGGACAATCTTACACAAATCGAACTAGCCCCACAGTAAGCTCAAGAAGGCTTGTGTTATGGGTACTAGACGATGATATATTTAATAGATATAAATACTTAAATACATAGAAAACATCCAAGACTCAGAAAAAAATATTCATGCTCATCACACAAATATTTGCCCTGACAGGGATTCGAACCCAGGACCGTCAGCTTCACAGGCAGGTGCACTACCCACTAGGCTAAACCGGTCGTCAAAAAATGTAACATGATGTATATTGTAAAGTATGTATTGTAGTCACATTCACTAATATGTACACGTTTTTGGATTTTATTACAAAAGAGTAGAGTGCAAAAGTGTACATATATTAATGAACTCGATTGTACAATATTCTGCTAGATATGTTGATTATCTTATTCATAAATTAATATGAATGGACACATAAAGAATTTACTTCACTGCAGTAATAAATTAATATTAAAGTTTATAGTTCAGTCTATAAGAGACGGGCTACTACGAAATCCGAACTTCGTATCGTGCCGTCTCTTTCGCTCATATGGTGTATAACACGAGAGTGTAAGGGACGGCACGATACGAAGTTCGGAGTACAGGCCCAGGGGCGCTACCGCGAACAGCAAACGAAGTTTTCGCTCTCTGTCGCACTTGGACGTTCGGACGTAAGTGAGACAGAGAGGGAAAACTTCGTTTGCTGTTCGCGGTAGCCACTCTGGGCTGCTATCGCGAACGGCATTCGAAAAATTTCCCTCTCTGTTGCACTTGTAAGTTTGCACATAAGTGCGACAGAGGGGGAAAACTTCGTTTGTGGTTCACGGTAGCACTCCAGGCCCTGAGGGGCTACTCCGAACTTCGTATCGTGCCGTCCCTTTCACTCTCGTGTTATACACTATATGAGTGAAGTTCGGAGTACAGGCCCAGGGCTGCTACCGCGAACGGCATTCGAAAATTTCCCTCTCTGTTGCACTTGCAAGTTTGCACATAAGTGCGACAGAGAGGGAAAACTTTGTTTGTGGTTCGCGGTAGCACTCCAGGTCCTGATGGGCTACTCCGAACTTTGTATCGTGCTGTCCCTTTCACTCATATAGTGTATAACAAGAGAGTGAAAAAGACGGCGCAATACGAAGTACGGAGTACAGGGCCTGAGCTGCATGCATCAAACTTAACACATTATGATTATCCTCATATTTCTCAATATGAATGAACATAGTGTTAACCATTACTAGACTTTATCTGTTTGCACTAAGGTTTAGTAATGATTACTAAATATGTTTCAATATAAACAGTGGTGTTGCCAATAAACAGAACATATCCTATCCAGTATTTGAGGAAACTAATTTTCCTCATATATTTATTATCATATCTATGATTATGATTACATTGAAATTATTTGAAATATGTGTTGATCAACAGACATTACTATTATTTTTATCATTTAAATTGCAGCATTATTGTGACATGAAACTGGTATAGACAAACGGGCAACATTTTTAACTACCTAATATTAATAATAACATACACTATAATAATAGATAGTTTTGGAATAGAAAAACATAAAATCGATAAATAACAAAATGTAATCGCTGTTTCTACAAATATACAAAGAATCTGCATTAAATTAACAATTTATGGACACAGAGCAACATTATACGCGCCTACCCAATCTTAGCAACAACTGTCAAATCTACCGTTTCCCGCGCGAACTGACAGCGGTTTTCAGTCGGGGTATTTGAGGCTTTGTTAAAAACTCATCTAATCCAACACGGCCGTTCCTGACGGTGCATCGTCCTCGACTGCATCTTCCGATCTTCACCACCAACACCCGTCTCCATGCGATGCCGGAAGGCAGCTTTCACGGCAGGGTCGAACGCTCCCTCCAGTTCAGGTCCCAGACCTGATGTCCATTACTCGGTGACTTGCCGAGCACCAGCATCTGCAACAACTTTCTCAATCTCTATCATCTGAAGCCCTTTTTAAGGTTCCGTACCGACAGGCACAAGAGAACCCTTTTTTATCTCCATTCTATCACTCGTTCAACACTACATTTGTTCCATCAACATTTAATCATTCACAAACCAGATGTATCCATTCAACATCACATAACCGTCATCATATTTCGATCATCCATAAAAGATAAGGCGTGAATGAGTACGCACACAGTATACATCAGCAACGTCATAATTCACTCAATCATCATGCGATCATTCATCAGCTCCTAATAGTTTAGCGCTATTCAAACATTTGAAACCTTTAAATTTGCATTGCCATGGCCTTACGTACGGGTAGAGGTTATACCCTCTCGTCCCGTCTGCATGACGCAAGATGAGAACACAAGTTCCCACTTCGTCAACTACGGGCTGTCCCGTCTGCAGATGAAAGATGAGAATCGCAGCTCCCACTTCGTCACTACGGGTAGGAGCGTCCTCCATTCCCGTCTGCTACGGGCAAGGCGTCCCTACGTCCCGTCTTGTTAACAAGGGTCGCAACCACATGTTAACCTGCATACATGTAAAATGCTTATTAACCCGCACCATGTAAAACGTTAACAG
Source organism: Epiblema foenella (assembly GCA_963556455.1). Lineage (NCBI taxonomy): Eukaryota > Metazoa > Arthropoda > Insecta > Lepidoptera > Tortricidae > Epiblema > Epiblema foenella. Next base: position 1,553,288 of record OY747110.1, read on the forward strand.
AGCCGTCACAACAACCCGTTAATCCGCATACACGTGAAGTGTTTGTTAACCCGCACCATGTAAACGTTAACAGAGGCACCATAGTTAGCGTGTCAACCTGCTCAAAGTAAAACTTCTACACAAGTATCAAAGTAGCTTACTAACCTGCACTCATACCTACTATCATTAATGCCCCGCTGTGATTCGTTTCATCATGAAAGAGATGTAAGTCAGTCAGTAACGGTAAGTGTATGTCGAATTAATTTCTATGAACCTACAACAGGGAGGCCCTAAGAGAAACGTTGTGAGGGACTACTTAGATTTTGTTTGGACTCAAAAGAATAAAAAAGGGGGATTTAAGTTTTATGATAAACAGAATCACAGCTATCAGGTGCAATAACTAAAGCAGTGTATGACTAACCACTATCCTTTCCACATTACCATATACTGGAACACGCTCAGAACTGCAGTTCATTGCGTACTAACGCTCCAGTAAGTGGCGCATGCCTCCAGGCATCGCTCTGGTCTTCGCAGTATAGGATAGGGTCCAGAAAAGCAGTGCATGACCCCTGGCACCACTCTTCTCTTCACTGTGCCGCAAAGACAGCACTCTTCACACAGTAAACCATCACTGCAAAGAGCAAACACAAATCAAATCATGATTATTCCCATGAACACAACTATTAGTCAGTCACCCCATGATTCATTAAAACCATTCATGGAAAATAAAGTGGAAATCATCATTACATCATCAACCTGCAATAGTCCACTGCTGGACATATGCCTTCCCCAATACGCATTTTTAGCATGTCTTTGGCTTGTCACACCCAGCTTTTGCCATTGACCTTTCACAAATCGAGGCTCCATCTAGCCAAAGTACATCCCACATTAAGCTTACCATCCAACAATTCTAATAAAACATACAGTTGTACATCTAAGATTCATAATCCTTCCTTCTTCGTCGCACCTTCATGACTGAGGGTCATCACTACATTAAGGCCGTCACTTTGCACACTATTGATCTCCAGGCCGCTCAGTTCTCAGATATCAAGGTAGACAACTGCAAGTTTTCTTTGCAGATTTCCTTCATAGCACCATAATCCTTATCACAATGCTTATCCAGGTATGCAAAATGTTTTATTTTACCTGTTCGGCCTTTACTGACCCATAATAATTTCTTGCCTCGCAAAGGCCTCCTTCACTGTAACACACAGGCACAAAACACATAACGGAAACAATGCAAGTTACTTTTTATCAAGTCAAATGATTCTTCTCCAAATAAACATTTCCCAAGAGTCACAAGAAGTCCTTCCAATATGAAGATCAACAAATAAGCCCCTGGCTATGGACCCTTATTCATTCCGACATTCACATCATGCATGAATGTGAGGTTGCAGCTAACATCTCAGGTGGTTACAGAGCCACCAATCTGTAATTTACAACTTACTAAGGGTGTCAAGTTCATTAGCATTACTCCATATCACATTTCATGAGCAATAAGTTAAGACCAACAGAGCCATTTGCTACTGTTGTTCAATCATTAACACACATGTTGTCCAAAATAGCATCCAAAATTGACACATACAAATACAAATGACTAAATGCCAAAGTAAGTAAATATGCAAGAAGTAGTTACATACCGACCCTTTTTCAGTTATGTTGTTAAATGCAATGGTCGTCACAACACATTGCAACATTATCTCATCAAATCCGAAATTTCATCCGTTGCATTAATATCACCACTACCTCGGCACTTCTTGATCCATATGCATGAGGTCGATTTAAGTTGACATAAACAGAACAAAGATAAAATGTCTCAAAACCTTCACCTTTTGTGTACGAGTTTACATTGCCGACTGTACCTTCTTATACACAGTCATCAATTACTCATCACTGCAACTCCAACAAGTTCCAATTCAACCAGGCGATCATATGTACTAGATTGAGCCATAGGCACCATCCATCTTTATCATCAGGCCATTCCCATGGCACCACAATGTGCATCCCTTATCACCCGGACCCATACCGGTACACAAAACTTCATTTCTCATTTTACTCCAAGAAGCTTACTAGACTTGACCTGTAAACTTGATACAAACAAACACACATACATACATGCAACTCAATCATGTTCCCAAATAGGGTAGCCAGAGCACATGAAATTCAATTTCAGTAACATTCCATGCGTATACTTACTAAGCACAACCGTTCACAATACATACCCATGAGGCACTCAGCTATCAACTTCTGCACACTAAAGAAATAATGTTACAGGGCACAGCCCTATCATGTACATTGCTACTCAACAGGAAATGTGTTGATCCAACTTAGGATTCATGATCTGGGCCGTTTCTCATAATCCCAACAGCAACAATGATCTGGACCGTTACTTACTAATTCCAAACTATGCATCATACAGTCTAGGGTCAAATTACCTCTGAAATCAAAGCTCATTGTGCAAAATGCTTAGCAAGTAAAACAACAATAGCAGTACCATTAACTAATAGTAGTGGTTTCATTCATACCACAATTTTATTGACAGATACTTAAGTCATGATTTTCCCAAATGCGTCAGGTGTATGCAAAAATCATTTTCACTAAGTCTCTTTCCTTACTAGAAAATGTTATAGGTATGTGACATGTGACCATTCACATCTTTACTCATAATGTATATCACTCTAAAGCAAGAGCTGGAATACAACTTGCAAAAGTACAATTTTGCAATTACTAGTGATGTGCAACAAGTCAACTCAAAGAACTAAAATAAAGTGTAAGCTTGCCAGTTACAACTTAGGTATGCCATTCAATGTTCATTTATATGCCAACATTGAATACTTCTACTGCATTTTCGACACTTAGTTCCTTGCTATTAAAAATTCATGACAACCGGCATGTAGGTATAACCTAAGACTAGGTACCTTCTAAGTATTTGTGATTTAGCATGTAAGTGGTTGGATGTGTAGCAATCTCGATAAGATGTCACACTAACAGTCTAGTTTATGATTTGTCAGTCTGGATATACTCAATCTGACTGCACCATGCTGCACTTTACTAGACAAAACTGTCACATAATTCAGTTATGTCAAAAATCAATTTCCCCTTATTGATTACAAAGTCTATTTGTTACCTGTTTGTATATTAGACAGCAGCCACTCATAGATGAACAAATAGTTACCACTACCAGTACCGTTTGTACCACTTGTATGATAAATAGAAGCCTGTAGTATCCACAGCATAGGAAATTACCAATTCCATAAAATGATACTTGCTGCTGATTGTATTGCCACAATTCACTGAATTCCTACATGTGTAGATACCCATTGACTTAAGTACATCCATAACATGTGGCACTGCATGCTATAAGGCCTGTAGGTGCAGTTGCAAGGCAGCTTCCATTTCACCTTTCCGCTGATTTCTGACCTGTGGACACTAAAGATCACCAAGGAACCAAATGTTCCACAAATGGTTATTTTTGGAATTATAAAGCTTTCTAGATGTCACCATCGGGTCGTGTCGATACGACGTCGATTTCGATCGTAAGGTGCGCTTAGAACACATCACATGCACATTTTACTTTTATGAATAATGCCGTGCTTATGACAACAGCAACATAAACCATGATGCGCAATGTTAAGTAATTTCGCGATGACAAAATGAAAATGCGGCTACGATGATACCGGCGTCTGCGCATTAATAGCGTTTAGTCATGTTTAGCCTACGATGGCTAAGATCCTCTGGGTGCCGACGAGATCTGATTCGGCAGCGTTAATGTTGCTCATGCATCCAAACAACTGATTTCTAGTTATTACGATTGATTCATATAAACTTGAAACAATTTACACCGATGGCTGCCATATAACAAGAAAGCAAAACCACGCTAGCGCGCATAGAATTTTGCCTTTGTGGGCTGTAGCAAATCCGTGTCCCACTGCTGATTTTGGAATAGAAAAACATAAAATCGATAAATAACAAAATGTAATCGCTGTTTCTACAAATATACAAAGAATCTGCATTAAATTAACAATTTATGGACACAGAGCAACATTATACGCGCCTACCCAATCTTAGCAACAACTGTCAAATCTACCGTTTCCCGCGCGAACTGACAGCGGTTTTCAGTCGGGGTATTTGAGGCTTTGTTAAAAACTCATCTAATCCAACAATAGTATAAATGATTTTGATAAAAATAGTGGAATTATTCCACTTCACCAAAAATGCTAAAATATCTGTGATCAAAATCCGTACAAAATTCTGCAAATAAGGCAGAAGGGGACTTTTGCTGGTCAAAATTTACATCTTATTAACAATATCATAAATAAAAGTAGGTACATGAATTAGATTTAGTTATATTATTAGTTTTATATAAGGGTAAAGACATTTATACAGTCAAATTCACAAGGGGATTTACACCTTTGTACCTTGTCGCTTTAACATCATATTTAAACTAACATTGCCATCAGGGTCATACTTAGTTGAAAAAACAAAAGTCGTCCCTCCTGTGGCCAATAGAACGGCTGTTTTTATTACAGTGATTTATAGAAACGGAGACACTGTTTATGCGTGTTACCGTCCAATCCTAAATTAAGCTTTGTAGCCCTTAACTTTTGGTATGTTCACAGGAAAGACGCGAACCTAAATCCGCGTATGACCCATCAGTAAAAACGACAAAGTACCAGTGTCCATCTACTTATGAGTTTGACCCATCATCCTCCTAGCGTTATCCAAGTACAGTTGCACCCTGAAAGATGCCCGGGGTCTGCTACCTAATCCCAAGATTTTGGCGTAGGCACTAGTTTTTACGGAAGCGACTGTCATCGACCATCCAACCCGAGGGGAAACCAGACCTTATTGAAATTAGGCTTGTCAAGTGAGTGGGCAACTTGGCTGTTAGAAGTTCTCAATCCGCCCGAAAGCCTCTAACTTGGCTTAACGACTGCTACCGTAGACAGCAGCCGGGATCAACGGCTTGACGTGCCTTCCAAAGGACGGGAGCGCTCAGTTAATAACCACTCAAAGCGGTCACCCATCCAAGAACTGACATCGGCCCACGTTGCTTAACCTCTCATACCGCATGGGATACGCGGGCGCTGCTGGACCCCGAGCGCTCCCACACGACGATTTCGACTGTACATTATATATGTGATAATCAATATTGAAAGGAACCTTATGGCGGCCGGCACTTACGCCTTTATTGCCGCTGTTCCAATACAATAGTGAATAGGTGTAACGTAAGCGCCTGCCGCCATAAGGTCCCTTTCGATGTGGATTATCACATGTATTATCAATACAGATTTGTTACATCAGATCAATAACATGGACTAAAGCCATGCATGGCTGTGTATTGATAGTATTGAACGCATCACTGGGCATGCTGTCTGCGTGTGCCCTTGACTCTGCTTCGCTGGGCACATGCCATGATATCTGTTACATGCAAACACTATTATTTTTGCTATATCTATATTAATATTACTAGCCCGCTTACATTTTAAATGGTTAAGATAAAAATGAGGTCTATTGTTTTCTGTCAGTTGTCTGATGCTGTTAATCTTCTATGAAAAGTTACTCAAAAGAAAAAAATAAATGTCCGCCATCTTGGATTTGAAAATGGATGTCATTTTGTAACTGGCTGGCCCGCGCTACGGCGCTCAATGTGGCGGGGGTTTTATAATGAAAGTCAGTATATAGGGGCAGGGGGACTGCATAACCGGAAAATAAAGGTAGCGTTTTAAAACGGTATGACGTCATACCGTTTCGTTTCGGTTAGGTTTCGATAGCGCAAAAGATTTTTTTCGGTAGCAGAATATAACGGTACCGCTATTTTTTTCGATACCTGAACCGTTTTCATTAAGGTATCGTTTAGGTTTTACGAGGGTGCCGCCAACGGCGCCAACCAATCAGCGCTAGTTATTGGGTGTATGTCCAAAATAATCATTTTTGTTACATATCGTTCGGCGCGATAGATTACTGACGTAGTCGCTGTTCGCTGTTACTCGCATTTACGTACCCATCGAAACAGTTACGATCGAAATTTTTCGGTACCGAAATAATACCGGTTGGCTACCGTTATAAATGTTATAATAAAGGTTTGAGTACACCTATGAAAAATAAGGATATCGTTATTTTATACCGGTAGCGTATAAAATAACGACGGTATATTTCAACCAGTATAGTTCTACCTTTATAACGAAGCGGTATCGATATCCAATACCGTTACCATACCGTTTATACCGTACCGAAAACGGTCCCTGTGTAGGGGCTCTCTTGACCATTCCCCAGGATCTAAATGTGCTAAACACAGCTAATTGTGTAATTATGGCTGACTCGTGCAGTGTTGCCAGATGGTTTCTGGATGGGACATTTCTTACATTTTTCGTAACTTTTAACCGGCTCGCGTAACATGTAAGTAACTTCTGTTCTAAAAGATGTTTTTGTAACTTTTGGGAACAATGAAACTTTATTTAAAAAGAAAGTTCAATTGTATCTAACCGGGACCAAGCGAGACAATTTATAGGCTTCCATACAGAAAAATGACAAAAGAACCTACATGGTAGGACTTGTCTGTCTGTCCGTCTATTGCAACATTGACATTTGAGATACCGCCCATCAGCCTGGCGTAATTCTGTCTAGTCATACACACTCTTATCTAGGTTCCGTCTCCTAACTCGCCGAATTGTAGCTGTATGTTATTTCTATGGCTAGTCATTTCTTTAAATCAAATGTTTTCATAAGTAATTATGAAAAATATAAAAATGTAACTTTTGCATCAAAAATTTAAGTTTTCGAGAAAAGAAAAGAAATGAGAAAAAAATTGCATCGTTGATGGACCGTGTCAGAAATAGTCAAAACAGCATTTTGAAGGTGTTAGCTGATAGGTACAACTGTCCCATTCTTTGTCACTGGGTGGCACAGATTAGGACACTTGTGGAATATATTAAATAGCCCCGATTGTGAATTATATTAAGTAGCCTTTATTATGTTATTCCTTTTAATTTTATTGAATCTATCTATTATGTAACCCCACTAACATAGATATAAGTACAATAATGTTACTAACCATATATGGATTTTATCCGAAATAAAATTATTTGAATTTGAATTTTCGTTCCAAAGGCCCTGGCAACACTGCTCGTGCATGTGTCCACTTTCCTAATGAGCGCGCATAGTCGCGGCTACCGCCCGTGACATGCTATTTGACAAAAGCTGCTATTAAACAGCAGTTAACTATACTTTATTAGCTTTCTACCTGAGAATGTTTGCCAACATTTTCTGCGTGTTTCCTCAACAAGTCAACACCCAATTACACGTAGTCACACTCGGTAGATAATTGCATAATTGAAGTTGATAATACTTATCAATTGTAGTTGCAATCTCTGTTATCTAAACTTGGTATTTTTCAATGTTCAGCTTTTTAGATTTCATGTTATATTGTTGTTGAATTATTAATTACTGTAGTGTTTTGGCTTCTTCATTGGATATTCCTAATACCTCTTCTAACAAAGTTACTTTGCTGTTATTTATTTATTTATTTTTTATTTATATAAAATAAAAAAATAAAAATAAATATTTGTTCTTGAGTCTTGGATGTTTTCTATATATTTAAGTATCTATTTATCTATATAAGTATGTATATCGTCACTTGGTACCCATAGCAACCTTTGCTTAGTTTGGGACTAGGTTGATTTGTGTAAGATTGTCGAAAGATTATTATTTATTTTATTTATTGTTAACCATTATCAGCACTACCAGCTAAACCTTACGTGCTAATTGGTATTCTATTTAAATAACATGCGTGTTGTAGGTATATAATTATTCATACATAAATCTGAGAGACATTAATTACGTTAGTCAAGGCCGTACAAAAACAATAGAAATAGTATTTTTTTCGTATGTCAGCATTGGATAGTACATTACATAAAACTTAAAATAAACCTACCTACCTACCCGCTTACCTTGTTTCTCTGTTGATATGACACACTGAATGTACAGTCTCCTGAAATAATTTGTGATTTATTTGGCCCAACTGATCCATTCAAAAATATCTGAGGGACTACTCCGAATTTGGAAATTCGAACTTCGTATCGTGCCGGCCCTCTCACTCATAAAGTGTAACACGAGAGTGAACGGGACGGCACGATACGAAGTTCGGATTTCGAAGTTCGGACTTTCAGCTCATTGTGTGCAGGCAATGAGTAATGGCATGGCCGTGCATTTGGCGGGTTCAGTGTGTAGGCCCCGCGCGGCGTGGGCCGGCCCGGCTCTACAGCTGACTCAGATACGTGTTATCAGTAGCTCAGTGGCACCTGCTGAACCTTATTTCGCTAATTTACAATACGGATGAGAAAATATGTATTTATTTTTTTGTTTTGTTTTCTTTCTATTCTATTGTTTATTTGTAAAACTTTAACTTATTTGTGTAACCTTTTTGTTTTCTATTATTGTGTGTTACCCACCGTGCCGACACCTAATGGGTCCAACGGAAGACCAGCGCCGGCGGTAATGCCGGCATTATGCTGAGTTGGGTCCATTTCGTGACACGACTGTTTTTGTATTCTGTCCTATTACCTATTATGTACTTGTCTATCATGAATAAATGTTTGAATCTTGAATCTTGGATGATGACTCGTGTTACAATTTATAACATAGGGTGGATTGCACCAAACTGTCTGTAATCGTAAGCGGTGTTCGTTAAAATCTGATTGTATGGAAAGTTTGACAAGTTTCTATGGGGTGACAGCTGCCGGCGCCATATTTGATGATGACCGGCCTGTGATCGTATGTTGGTGCAATCGACCCTTAGTGTGGCTATATGCACAGTAAACTAGACAAATTAATTAAAATCATAAAAAGGTATGGGACTATAAAGATTCGTAAACGTTGTTTTTTTGTTTATTGACCAAATCTAAATTGAAAGTTACCAATATAATTCTCATGTTTCAATTAAAAAGAAATTGTGTGGCAACTATATACATAAACGCAATAATTCACGACAAAAACGGCAAATTTCCCTTTATTCCATACAACGGTAGTACGAGGCCACGCAGGCGTGACGTCACGCCTGCGTGTGAATCAGTATGGATCGGTTTCAGTGCTCGTTAGCTATATACAATACAATACAAATATTCTTTATTGCTCACCAAACGAAGTACATACAAAGAACAACAGAAATTAAAATACATGCAACGCCGGTGGCAAACAAGCGTATGGTCCACCTGATGGTAAGCGGACACCGCAGCCTATAGACGCCCGCAACTCCAAAGGAGTCACGTGCGCGTTGCCGACCCTTTATAAAATTTGAGGATTATTTTCGTCTTTTGTGTTGCTCTAATTGTAGTTGGTCCCATACAAACATTTGATCGTCTCTAAAAACTGGTGCGAATGGCTTGAATTTTTTTTCTTCATGCCTGTTGTCCTGGACAACGACAAAGATATGTTTACATTTTTCGCCTTATTACAATGGAATAATGTGCAAAAGTGTAAACATATTTTTGACGTCAACTGTACGACGCTGTTCAGTAACCATTACTTACTACTTGGCGACCCAGCAATGCATATGAAATTGACATTGCCAGGTTAAGGCAATTAACGAAGGCGAGCGGAGTCGTCCCTATTACTATGTCGCTAAAGTCTAATTTCATCAAATCCACTCGCCTTCGTGTATTGCAAGACCTAAACAATTGTCAATTTGTCATTGTCAGGTTACAATTGTAAAGTTATCAGCGCGGGCGCAGCGACACGGTGTATTCTGGCGACACCTTCACTGATAGTCTGAGGCGTAGGAGAAGTATTGCGAACGCAACTTTTATTTAATTTTATACATATATAATAACTTAGTATGCAGTAGCAAAACGCGCCCGTCGGGCACGGTTAGTATAAGAGCGGCTTTTTTAAAGCCACCAATAGCAACGCTTCACATACGCTTTATCCCTATCATTGTAACATACGTTAACTCAAATTATCAAATCTTGCACGTCATTACCTATTCTTTGTTCTCACATACAACCACTTCTGCACATACCTCTTTTGGCCAAGCTATTTTGTAAATCAGTACCTATTGAAATTATACAGTCAACTTTACATCGAAGTTTTATTTGAGTCGTCGAGTTCCATCATCACCGGCACCGGCGTCTACAAGAAGTAAGTGCCTAATAGGGATGCGCCGAATATTCGGTTATTTTATTATTCGGTATTCGGCATGTTTTTGAATGTTCGGTATTATAGTAGAGAGGCCAATTTGAAAAAAGCCGTCAAATAACGAAGTTCGTTTGTACGAACAGTCGCCTACCAACGACTACCAACGACTAGTATCGTTGGATTCAGTGACGTCTCCCGAGTATGAAACTCGATGTCGTCACTCTCTAAAGTGGTGGAGGGGGTAACTATGACGTCACAAAGATGGCGGTTGGTGGTATCAAGTTTTATCGATTATCTCTTTAATTATTCAACGTATTGCAACAAATGAGGTGTCAAATGAAAGCTCTTTAAATTGCTATTAATTTGTTTTGAGGAATAAAATGTGTAAGTCTAATAATTAAAAAGTTTTCCTTAAAAAACCGTACTTTTGGAAAAAGTCATTTTTTTAACTGCAAAAAACTCGATTGGGGAGGCCATTTCATTAAAAAATACTTTATATGATTGAAAATGCTTCATTCGTCCTCTATATAATGCTTATTTAATTATTAAAATCGGTTCATAAATGAGTACACCAGGGACATTTCGCCACGAGCGATTAATATTATAAATTATAAATGAAATAAAATAAAGTTAATTTATTTCACTTATAATTTTTCCCTGTAAAACTTAGGGTCGGTTGCAGCTGTCAATGTCATCCCATTGAAACTTGTCAAATTTTCCATACAATCAGGTTTTAACGAACACCGCTTACGATTACAGACGTTTTGGTGCAACCCACCCTTAGGCTTGGTTTTATAAGGATCCGTTAGACCGTTAAGTTTGTTATGTCAAAAAATCTACTGAGTTACTGAAATTTGATCTGACCTTTGGTCTAACGGATCTTTATAAAACCCGGCCTTAGTGTATTGAAACAAAAGGAAAACAATGAAATCAGTTTTCTACACGGTCTAGTCAGTTCAATTCCTGGTAAAACCAGGCCAAAATACGACTGCAGTTCTAATTATTAAAAAAAAAATGAGGTTTTCCTTCTTTAAATATTGAGCGGGCAACTTCACTGTTAGAAGTTCTCAACGACAGCGTCCGGGATCAACGGCTTAACGTGCCTTCCAAAGCACGGGATCGCTCAGTTAATAACCACTGAAAGCGGTCACCCATCCAAGAACTGACCTGGGCCGACGTTGCTTAACCTCGCATACCGCACGCGGTACACGGGCGCCCCTGCGCCACGATAAACCATTAAGTTATGACAAAAAACAGATGGTGTAATTTTTGTTATTGACTAAAAGTAAAAACCACGACCATGATTCTTATGTTTTTATAAACAAAAAATGTGTGACGACAATGTATCTAAACGCAATATATTACGACCAAAACAGCAAATTACTCGTTTTTCCATACAATGGTAGTACGGGCGCATAGTATGAGACGTCACATACTATGCTTAATTGGGCCATACTTAGTTGAAAAAACAAAAGTTGTCCCTCCTGTGCTCAATAGTTAACGGCTTATGTGCATGTTAGCTATGTTTATTTATTACATGGATTTATAGAAACGGAGACACTGTTTATGCGGGTTACTGGTCCAATACAAAATTAAGCTTTATAGCCCTTAACTTTTAGTATGTCCACAGAAAAGACGCGAACCTAAATCCGCGTATGACCCAATTAGTAGGTATGGGACTTTTCAGGGCCCGGTTTTTATAGAACATCATAAACCCGTCTTTTGTGTTACTTATACTAATTGTAGTTGATCCAAATTTGTTCCTCTTTAAAAACTGGGTCGAATGGCGTCATGATTTTTTCAAACATGGTCCAAAAAAGCTCTATTTTCGATATAAGTATGCTGTTTATGCACTTATACATATGAAATGTACATGTAACTGTTACTTATTGACGACTCTAACAACGCAAGAGAGATTTTTATTTTTGACTCATTTTCACAAAAGGTACGTTAAAAAAACTGTTTTTTTTCGTCTAAAATTGACATAGTTTCAAAATCAAATTAAAATCAAACATTTATTCTGCAAATAGGCCACAAGGGCACTTTTACATGTCAAAATATTAATTTACAATTTAAGAAAGTCTGACTATAATAAGTAATCCATTTTTCATGTCAAAATATTAATTTACAGTTCAAGAAGGAATAATAATTTCGAGTTTACAATTATAACAAAATTAATGTCATACAGTGAAGATAAACTTGCAAAGTTATCTATTACAAATATTACAACATCAGTTTGATGCCATATATCTTGAAGACAGCCGATATTCAATAGAACGTCCAACGTCGTCAAACGTAGGAGTGTACTTGATTAGCATCATTAGTCACAGAATTATCACTACCGAGCTGAACAACGGAGCTAAATACTAGCTCTGAGAGCGTAATCTGAACTTCGAAATCCGAACTTCGTATCATGCCGTCCCTTTCACTCATAGAGTATTTAACACGCGAGTGAACGCGGCACGATACGAGGATCGGATTAGGCTCTCAGCGCTAGTATTTAGCTTCGTTGTTCAGCTCGGTAAATAAATAATAAATAAATAAATATTAGAGGACAATCTTACACAAATCGAACTAGCCCCACAGTAAGCTCAAGAAGGCTTGTATTATGGGTACTAGACGACGATATATTTAATAGATATAAATACTTAAATACATAGAAAACATCCAAAACTCAGAAACAAATATTCATGCTCATCACACAAATATTTGCCCTGACCGGGATTCGAACCCAGGACCGTCAGCTTCAGAGGCAGGTGCACTACCCACTAGGCTAAACCGGTCGGTCGGTCGATAGTGATAATTCTGTGACTAATGATGCTAATCAAGTACACTCCTAGAACAGGCACTTTTTAGTGACAGGGTACAGTCGACTAAAATGTGATATGGACCTTATTACAATTTCATAAATAAATAATTAAATAATATTTTTTCAAGACATGCGTCGCAATGACATAATCCGCAGTGCCTTTACCATGAGTTTGCATGACTACTCGCTAGCGACTGCGTAAAAATTTGTATGGGCAAAAGTACAGAGCTTCTGGCGGTTACGCAATAGAACTAAGAATCGGCATACTAAATCGTTTACGCAGTCGCTAGCGAGTATGGTCATGCAAACTCATGGTAAAGGCACAGGGCTGCTACTGCGAACGGCATTCGAAATCTTCCCTCTCTGTCGCACTTGCAAGTTTGCACATAAGTGCGACAGAGAGGGAATGCTTAGTTTGTGGTTCGCGGTAGCACTCCTGTGCCTTTACCATGAGTTTGCATGACCATACTCGCTAGCGACTGCGTAAAAATTTGTATGGGCAAAAGTACAGCGCCTCTGGCGGTTACGCAATAGAACTAAGAATCGGCATACTAAATCGTTTACGCAGTCGCTAGCGAGTACGGTCATGCAAATTCATGGTAAAGGCACAGGTCTCTTGCCACTGTCAACGTGGCTGCTCTGCTGCTATCTTGAGCCTATTGGCATGGTCAGGGATGATGGTGAGAGACCTGATGGGGTGTCTTTAGTTCCTTGGAGTTTGGGATGGATGTTGGTGTGGGATGCTACCTGTGTAGACACACTGGCACCGGTCCACCTCCAACGAACCACAGTAAAAGCGAGTGCAGCGGCGGAAAATGCTGAAATATTAAAGCGTAATAAATATAGGCCTCGGAAGAGAGTACAATTTTGTACCTTTTGGTGTCAAAACTCTTGGTCCATGGGGTCCGAACGCGCACAAGTTAGTTACTCTAATCGCGAAGCGTTTGGTTGACGTAACTGGTGACCGAAGAGCTGGCGACTTCCTCGCACAACGTATCAGCATTGCGATACAGCGAGGAAATGCCGCCAGCATCCTCGGTACAATGTCCCAAGGGCCTGTTTTATATTTAAGTTAGTTGTAATATTATTTATATCACACCTGGCCATAAAGTGGCAATTACCGCACACTCCGCGCGCGGAAAATCCCACTTCCTGGTCAGGGGGCGACATAAAATTTTGTACTTACCTCGGGCGGTAATTAAGAAAGCCTCAGATCGCATAATTATCGCCCTTGCCTTCGGCTCGGGCGTCAAATACCTGCGATCTGAGACATTCTTTGTTTTACCGCCCTCGGTATGTAATGTACTATTAAGTTATTCTTGTTTAACTATTATTACCGCCTATAAATCAATATATTACTCGTAATATTTGTGGACAATCTTACGCAAATCGACCTAGTTCTAAACTAAACAAATCTTGTATGTACTAGACGTACTAGGCGCTAAATAAATACTTTTATATGTACATAGAAAACATCCAAGACTCGGGAACAAAATATTGTGTTCATCACTGTAATAGAAAATATTTGTGTTCATATTTTAAGTACTATCGGATACTTTGTAGTATGTATGTATATATCGCCTCTGTACACGTGTTAGTTTTTTTAACTTCTGGTTCCTGTTCTCCACTCAATTGCTCAATGGAGATCCCTTAAATGGATAAGTTCGCCTTTGTACTAATGTCACCGAATTTGTCAGTATTTTTTACCCGTGTTTTGTGTACAATAAAGTATTTACATACATACATACATACATACATAAATGCACAGACCGGGATTCGAACCCGGGACCTTTCAGCTTCGTAGGTAGGGTCACTAGTCACTACCAACTTAGGCTAGTAAAGTGGTCGTCAAAGCTATAATAAAGTCGATACATCTCTTTGTTCGTAGTTGACTGTAGTGAGAACTCTTAAATTTGTATACGCTATTTAATAAATTTTGTTCCCACATGTTTTTAGGGTTCCGTAGCAAAAATGGCGAAAACGTAACACTTATAGTTTCGTCATGTCTGCCCGTCCGTCTGTATGTCACAGGCGTCACAGCCGATTTACTCGGAATTATGAATATTGTGAAATAATGCAATTTGTTAGGTTTTTTTTTAAACCTTACTGTGGCTTTATAGGCCGGGCCCAGTAAAGCGATAGGAGTGCGCGGTTGGAGAGTAGCCTGGGGACAATGCAGGGAAAAACCTCCGGCACGACCACGCGTGTGGTTTGGAACACTGGAATACTCTAAGGCTCGGTTTTATAAAGATCCGTTAGACCTTATGTCGGTTTGTTATGTCAAAAAATGTACTGAGTTACTGAAAATTGATCTGACATTTGGTCTAACGGATCTTTATAAAACCCGGTCTAAGAGTTTGCGCTCCAGTGAGATGGGTTGAACGGTTTCAACCGAATCTGAGGTGTGAGTGGAATCGAGCTACTGGGAGTTTTGTCGCTGGTTCATTAAACCTAGCCTAGCTGAGAAGAGTCCAGCAAGAAACTCAGCTAGGCCCGACCTGGGTCGGAATTTGTTAGGAAGGTGTATTCTATGTAGCGCTACATAAAAGTGATTGATTTAATTTATTTATTGTAAACCATTATCAGCACTAACAGCTAAACCTGACGTGCTAATCGGTATTCTATTCTAATAACATGCGTATTGTAGGTATATAATTCATCATCATCATCATCATCATCATTTCAGCCGAAAGACGTCCACTGCTGAACATAGGCCTCCCCCAATTTGGGGGGGATTTGCCATAGTCGCCACGCTTGGCAAGCGGGTTGGCGACCGCAGTTTGATGGTGGTAATGATCGAAGGATGCTGCTGCCCACCCTCCGATTTTCCCTTATTCGCCTCCTACGAAACCCACGGGAAGAGATGGGGTGGCGCAATTCTTACCCGGCAACCACACGGGGGATATAATTATTCATACATGAATCTGATAGACATTAATTACGTTAGTCAAGGCCGTACAAAAACAATAGAAATAGTATTTATTTCGTATGTCAGCATTGGATAGTACATTACATAAAAATTGATTGATGTAGCGGTTCATAGAATACACCGAAGGAGAGTCCGATTCGCACTGTTTGATTTTTAGTTTTAATAAACCCAGCATATAAACCCTCGAGGTTTCCGTTGGTGAAGCAATATTTACCATTTTTTGTAAAATAATGTTTTTGGCCAATAAATTAAAAAAAAAAAAAAATCTGACTAGGTCTACGCCATAGCCATATTTTAATTTACATATTTGAGCAAGTTTTTATCTCACGAACGCCGGTTAGCAATAGCTGTAGTTGTGAGTGTTGTGACACATACGAACTCATAGCTACGCTGACGCACACATAGACCTCAGCCATGGCTCGCCCGCGTTCGTGCGATAAAAGATACTGTAACAAGAATTTAAGCCAGCCTTATTTAAGTCGTTAAGCCAGGTTAGAGGTCTTCGGGTGGCTTGAGTTCAGAACTTCTAACCAGGGATTAACAGAGCTCCGATTCCGGTTCCGTTAAGTCGGAACTTCCGATTGGTATTAAACATCCGCTTCGGTTCCGGTTCTGTTATTTTTAAAACGGATGTTATATCGGATGTCAAAGCAACGCAGACATAGACATAGACATAATTTATTGGTAATAAGATATTTTTGGGTAACAGTAATGAAAAGAGAGACAAAACAAAATGTATTTACTTGCCATTATGGACTTTGCACGTACCTGGTCTACTTCTGGCGTAGTTTACACACATTTTATTTAACAATCGTATAAATCGCACATATCACAAAAATATTATTAAAACAATACGTCATTACAGAATTAATTCGTCAAATTATGAGTGAAAGAGGCGGGAATTAAAAAGTCGGTTTAACTTTTAATTGATAGACTTTTTTTAACAAACCATGGTTGTCAGCATTCAGCCAAAACCAAAACTATTTTGCGAGGCATTTTACGTCACGGGGTAGTTTAATTACATTTAAACATGAAAAAACAGTTATTTTTAATTTTATAATTTATTTATATTTGATTTTTTGGTAAATAAGTGTATGTTTTGGCGAAAAACGCTTGCATTTATTCATCCAGCGCGGCAGTCCTGCATAATACTCTATTAATCTTAGGTCTCGCATAATACTCGTTTCCGGTCATTGGTCTACTCAATCAGATAACTTTTTGAAAGCAGTTTTAGATTTTTAGTATATGATAACCCTTTAACCTGTTTAATACGCAATTTTAATGTTTTAAATATAATAGAAGTATAGTTTTAATGCCAAATGCTTTATTAAATAAATGAGTAAACAGATTGAACCTAAAACTCTTCTTTTGGATGTTTGGATTGGAACAACAGTAAATTTAAAAAAATTGGAAAAGTAAAAAGCACTAGTGCGCGAAATCCAACTTTGCGCACGATATACTGTTACATAAAGTACTACTTTATGAGCAACTGTATTAAAAAGGATTGTAAAACCGATAACCGTTTTTGCTATAAATATATCTATAGTTTTGTTGGAGCAGTATCAACTCAAAACTCGTCATAAATGGACGGACAGCGCGTGGTCGGCTGCATTTTGTTAATGTCCGTGGGACGCCCTGCCTGGCGTCATTCACTTGTTTACCTTTAGCTCCTTGGCATTGCGTAGAGACGTAGCCTCACTCTGCATTTTCTATCGCTTGTATCACGGGGAGTGCTCGGAGGAATTGTTTGGAATGATCCCTGCCGCATCTTTTGTCATCGTCCTACGCGTCAGCATTTCCATCCTCACCATTTAGATGGTTGGCAGACAGTGGTTTTGAACACTGGGATACTAGAATTTACGTCCGACGTCCCAGCTCCAGTGTTGAGCGGTTTCAACCGAATCTGAGGTGCGAGTGAAATCGAGCTACTCAGAGTTTTATCGCTGGTTCACTAAACCTAGCCTAGCTCAGAATAGTCCAGCAAGGAACTCAGGCCCCACCTGGGTCGGACTGTCTCTACCCGGTATGCGGCGGTACCGGGACGAATAGAGACTATATGTGTCTGTGTTGTCGCGATCGCGCGGTGGACGTCCTCGCCGGCGGGAATGCCTATTTGTGTACGCGTTGCGTCTGAGTTGGACGCTGTGATTACACCGTCCGGGTCCGTGAGTGTGTGCCTAGGACGTATTTAAACGTAACCTCACAAACTGGCTCCTGGACCGCTGCTTTTACAGCGTAAAAGCCTACTTAGACTAAGTTGTACTTAATTATAGTTATCTATTTCGTCCCTAAAATTTAAAATGTATATTAATTTATCTGTCGCTGAATTGTTTACTTATTAATTGCTATTGTATTATTCCAAATTATTCATGATGGACATTTTTATTTTATTCTTTATTTGTTTTTGTAATTTGACAATTTATATATTGACAATTTGACATGTACATTTTTTTAAATATTTTGCACGCCTGCTTGCAGGCTGGATACACGGTACAATATAATTTTAAGTTACATCTTTGTTAATTGTATCAAAGCAAATAAACATTTCTGATTTCTGACGCTGGACCGTGCGGCCTCTAGTCAGTGATCGCCGGCTAGAACCGAGTTTAGCCGAAGCATCAAGAGGAGCCCTGGCTAAATGATAACATTGATAACAGACTGCGCAACCTGAATACCGCTTTACGCATAAACAAATAACATGAAACATGTTGCGTAACATTACTTACATAAATGTTTTTTTAATTCGTGCGGGTTATGCATAATATTCAAGTCTGGTTTAACAACTATAGGTATTATTTGTATTCGCCGACTTGTACCAAATTAGTCCGTTCAAAAAGCCACCTTACCGTCCTCGTTAGAAGGTTCAAAATCTAATGGCAGTTTTATGTAATGTCGGACATTTTAAATAACGTACGTAGTCAGCGGTGAAATCACCGCGACAATTTGAGTGAGAATAGGAACTGCTCATTACCTCATTAGCAGTATAAGGACCGGTGTGGGCCGGAGTTAACGACTCGTCGGGATTAATTCAGTTCAAAATGAGAACTTCCGAATTTGAAACTTCACTGTTTTCATTTGACTTTATTTTTTAGACTGACGCTCAGAGACCTTATACATCTCTGAGGATATTTATTTATTAGATTTTATTATTTTCATGTTGACGTGTTATAGATATAGCTCAAAATATTTTATTATGATAAGTATACCTACTTTATTACCTTTTATCTTGACGCTTAGAGACCTTATACATCTCTAACAAATCTCGATTGTTATTAGTTTCGTAGTCTTATTTTTGACATGTAACACTACATTTAATTAATGATACTTTGATTATTGTATTATTTTTATTTGATGTAACTAGGTAGATTTTGACTTGTAAAAGTGCCCTTGAGGCCTATTTGCAGAATAAATGTTTTGATTTTGATTTTGATTTGATTTTGAAAAGACCGGGTCGAGATGTGACTGTAGAATAGAATTTGGCTCTGTTTTTTTTTTACAACGCCGGTGGCAAACAAGCGTACGGTCCACCTGATGGTAAACGGCCACCGCAGCCTATAGACGCCCGCAACTCCAAAGGAGTCACGTGCTCGTTGCCGACCCTTTATAAGATTTGAGGATGCACTGTGTTAACAGCAGAAGGAGCACATTTAGGTCCCTCGCTCTCAACACAGTGCATCCTCGGGAGCTCTGGCAACCTTGCTCACCTCCAGGAACACACTACAAGTACTACAACGGTCTGTGAAATCATAAATCATTTATTTGCATAAAACATGGTGGTTACAAATGTGGTCTCACATGTTTTGCCAGTTGATGACATGCAAATATTTATAAAATGAGTGATTACATATTATTCCAATTAATTAAATAATGTCAATATTGTATTTAGTAGCCACGACCAATTTGGTTTCTTTTCAAAAAATCGTAAGTGGAGTAGAAACATTCAGTTAGTAGCCAATGCGAGAGTTTGCGCTTGAATTCCTTAAGAGGCAACTTTTTAAATTCGTTCGGGAGAGCATTAAATATTCTTACAGCCATCGGATAACAACTATCATTGAACAATTTTGTTTTAATTTTTGGCAGACAGGTTTTCGGGATATCAGGTATTAAAAGTTGAAACATCGCTGAGTCTTTTGAATAAGTTTGAGTGAGACTTAACAAATACACACATTTCATAAATATAAAGCGAAGGTACAGTAAATAATTTAAGGCTCTTAAATAAAGGCTTACATGAAACACGTTGTCGGACATCACAGATGCCACGAATACATTGTTTTTGGTCAATAAAAACTCTTTTAATATGTTTTGAATTACCTCATATCAGAATCCCGTAACTGAGTATAGAACATACATACTGAACTGTAGACCTCACTATAAAATATACGAATGGACATTACGGAACGGAAATACATATTTTTTGCGTTTACGCCACAAACTGAATCGACAAAAAATTCCATATAGAATCACTAGAGGGCATTCGGATTCTGTAGGTCACGGATACTTAAACTTTTTTTAATAGTCATTCCGATCTATATAGTATACAGATTTTTAGGTTTAATATGATTACAAAAGTGTTCCCATGGAGCCCTGGCGCTCATTACACGGACCCCCTACCCTAAGGGGACCTCAGTACCTCGAGTATAAGTTTTTAAAAATGTGATAATCCATATTGAAAGGGACCTTATGGCGGCCGGCACTTACGCCTTTATTGCTGCTGTTCCAATACAATAGTGAATAGGTGCAACGTAAGCGCCTGCCGCCATAAGGTCCCTTCGATGTGGATTATCACAAATGCTTTCGTATGTTCGAATTCCGGAACACAGGTCGCATTTCTCAACCGATTGTCGTGAAATTTTGTGAGAAGGATCGGTAATTATATAGATTTTTTTATCAAGTCAGTTTTTTTTTGTTTTCCATTATTTTATAAGTTTCTGCGGGCGAATTTAGGCTTGTTCTCCTCTACAGGTCGCATTTCTCAACTAGTTCTCGTGTAATTTTATGTGCAGGTTCGATAATAACATGGATATGGATTTTTTTGTCGAGTCTGTTTTTGGAAATTCCATGTTATATTGCATATTGACGACCGCTTTAGCCTAGTTGGTAGTGACCCTGCCTACGAAGCTGGAGGTCCCGGGTTCGAATCCCGGTCAGGGCATTAATTAGTGTGATGAACACGAATATTTGTTCCTGAGTCTTGGATGTTTTCTATGTATTTAAGTATATGTTTATCTATATAAGTATGTATATCGTCGCCTAGTACCCATAGTACGAGCTTTGCTTAGTTTGAGGCTAGGTCGATTTGTGTAAGATTGTCCACAAAAAAAAAAATTCACAGAGCCCCTAGTCGTAAGTTTGGTGCAATCCTATGGATTCTGTGTTTAATGTAAGTTTGTTCCAGGGTTGGGAGCAGCGCAGCTGGCGCTGGCGAGCAGTATGGAGCAGTTCGAGTTCGCGTGCATCGGCGCGTCGATGACCGAGGACGAGCGGGTCATCTCCGACTCGCTGCACCACTTCGCCAAGCTCATGAGGACTATAGAGGATGAGAGAGATCGGATGGTGAGTACAATCAAAAAAGTTGACATAGAAGCTGCAATTTTTGACTGCATGGGTATTTTGACATTTATTTTTATAATTATTACTTTTTGTGAATTCTATTATTATTATTATTATTATTTTTTATAATCATTATTTTTTTTTAATTATTGTATTCTTTGCTAATTTATTATTGTTGACATATTATATCATAACGTACGCAGCACTCGCAAATGTTTGCATGCCTGCGTGCAGGCTGAATACATGGAACTGTGTTATAATGTATAAAACCTATTTGTATTTACTGTATTCCAGCAAATAAACGATTTGATTGATTGATTGATTGACAACATCGAAAATATCCGTACACGAACACTGACAAAATAATTACGAATAGGATGCAGCAATGCATTTTTTCCTCGATCTAGTGAGGTGGAAAGATTTGTGTTATACACGGCTGCAAAGTTATTTTACGTCTCGTGTGTTGAAACACTCGCTACGCTCAGGATTCTATTTTTGAACCACTCGCTTCGCTCAGGATTCTATTTTCGAACCACTAGCTTCGCTCGCGGTTCAACCATAGAATCCATTCGCTAGCTCGTAGTTCAACCCTAGAATCCATTCGCTAGCTCATGTTTCAATTCCACACTCGCGGTTAAAATACAACTTTGCACCCTTGTATAACAAATAACTATTTTGCTTCTTGTGCATGGCACTGACTGTTAGACGATGTGTAATAAGAAACGATCGAATGTGGATTAAATTGCTTTGTACTAGTGGAAGGACGACGCAGTATGTAAACGACCTGGACGAAGAAGAGTCTAAGGGTGGGTTGCACTAAACCGTCTGTAATCGTAAGCGGTGTTCGTTAAAATCTGATTGTGTGTAAAGCTTGACAAGTTTCTATGGGATGTCAGCTGCCGGCGCCATACTTGACGATGACCGGCCTGTGATCGTATGTTGGTGCAACCGACCCTAATAATACTTACTTCTAACGCTGCCGTAAACAACCAATCCTCCACTACCCAAGTGTCCGCATGGAAAATCTAAGCACGGGACGAACAATTACTAATGTATGCGGCCGAGAACCGAAAGCGTTATGAGTTACGGTATTTCTGTCAGTGTTGCCAGATGGTTACATTTCTTACATTTTTCGTAACTTTTGACTTTTGACTGGCTCGCGTAACATGTAAGTAACTTCTGTTGTAAAGGATTTTTTTGTAACTTTTGAGGATAATGAGACTGTATTGAAGAAGAAAGATAATTGTATCTAACCGGGATCAAGGACACAATTTATAGGCTTCCATACAGAAAAGGTGACAAAATAAGCTACATATTACGACTCTGTCTGTCCGTCTCTTGCAACTTTGTATGACATTTGAGACACCGCCCATCAGTTCGGCGTAATTCTGTCGCCGAACTCGCCGAATTGTAGCTGTATATAGCGACTCGTTTCTTAGAATCGAATGTTTTGATAAGTAATTATGAAAAATATATAAAATGTAACTTTTGCATTAAAAATGTAACTTTTCAAGAAAAGAAATGTAACTTTCGTCCCAACGGCCCTGGCAACACTGATTTCTGTTCAGCACAACAGTAGCAACGGTCTGTTACTCGGTCCAGTAGGTCACCCTTTTCCCTTTCTCGCTGCGAGTACGTGTCGCGCGTAATGAGTGAACGTGTTAAGCAAACAACGGAGATTGCCGACGCGACGCGTCAGTTTCTTAAGGGTCCTTATCAGTTAAAAACGTTCATCTAGTTAAGCCATTTTCTATTTGAATTGACACGTATCTTGACATTTTCTCAATGTTACTATCTAGAACAGGACTATTGCGACCTTATGTCACAAACTTTGAATGTATTTTTTGGATGTTTCATTATGAAATATCGTTTCAAACAACACTCCAAATCGACCATTTCCAAGCTAAAAACTTGTTTTTTCCGCATAAATTCTACTACACACAATAAAATCAAAAAATGGCTATGTTACTATCTAAAACTTTGATAAAATTATCGTATCCTTTAACAAATTTATTGGTATTATCAATACTTTTGTCATAATTTGAAATCAAAACATTTTGAAACTTATAAGGCCTCTTAAGGTCGTGCAACGAGAAATATCGCGTTCTTTGAAACGCTGTTCTACCCAGACGAGGAACCAATAAGGATTTATTTCAGACTGGCGACCCGCCCCGGCTTCGCACGGGTTCAATGCTGATACTAAATACACTACAGAAATATTATACATATAAACCTTCCTCTTCAATCACTCTATCTATTTTAAAAGGCCGCATCAAAATCCGTTGCGTAGTTTTAAAGATTTAAGCATACATAGGGATATAGGGACAGAGAAAGCGACTTTGTTTTATACTATGCAGTGATTTAGGGCCGGCAATTAAATATGGGATAATGTCAGACAAATAGCCACCTCTAGAAGCATGACAGATGTCAACTCTTTTCATAGCGTTTTTCATCAAATTCCTTCATCGAATAAAATTTCTAAAATAAAGTGTGTGTAAATGTGTACTTGTTATTTGCCCATAGTGTACTTATTAAATTAACACAACAGATGTAACACGACACCTGCTCTGTAGGTATGCGGTGTTGTGTATCTGGCGGTGATTAAGATCGCCAGAGCTCCCGAGGATGCACTGTGTTGAGAGTGGGGGGACCTGCATTTGTCCCATTCCACTCACACCTCAGATTCGGTTGAAACCGCACAACCAACCTCGCTGGAGCGCAAACTCTTACCACCTTATTCATAAAACTTAACAAACCTCTGCTAACTAAAAAGTTCTTTGTACCATTCTCACAAATATCAATGTCAAAGTGACAGACAAATAAAAGGAAAGCTAGCAGTCGTGTCGTATAAGGAGATCAAGGAGGCGGCCCTGGATAGAGTCGGATGGAGAGAGCTACACCGACAAGAGTCTAACCCCCTTATTCATAAAACTTAACAAACCTCTGCTAACTAAAATGTCTGTTGTCGCTGTCTTACAAGCACATGTGTCAAAGTGACAAACGAACTTTAGCGGCTAGTTAACTAATATAGGTTTGACAGACGTTTATGAATAAGGGGGCTAGAGTATTCCAGTGTTTAAACCGCCGGCGTGGTCGTGTCAGAGGTTTCCCCAGGCCACTCTCCAACCGCGCACTCCTATCGTTTTATTGGGCCCGCCCTACAAAGCCACAGTCAGGTTAAAAAAACGAATCCTCATATAGAATAGTATCAGCAGCGCGCTTTTGATTGTTCTGCAGTCGCAAGCGGCTGCAGGCTACGATGTCTGCTTATGACCAGATGGTCCTGGTAGATCCCAGGCTGTATGTTTGTTTGATACTATCATAGTATTAAAAAACACTTGCATAGTTGGTGATTATAATTCCGTGAAGGCGTCGCACGCGCACGTAGCCAGTTGAAATAGAAATGCATTGTGGCGCGTCCTCGAATCAAGGCCGCGCCGCGCCTGCGCGCCGGGAACACAGGTCACGATCTATAACATAGGCAGGCTGCTAGGGCTCGCCTTCTCCATACCGGTTGCTATGAAATTCAGGGGATTTTTTTTTTTAATTAAAAATGGGATCGCTCTTAGCCAGCATCTAGCCAGGGGGCAAAGATGAGGCCGACGATGAAGCGAGCTCACCCAGAAGGTGCCTATTCACTCGTGCCTTAAAAAGGTCCAGGTTATATGAGCTCGGAAACACAAACGCCGGCAGAGAATTTCAAACCTTAGAAGTGCGCATTATAAAAGATGATGCAAAGCGCTTGGTTCGAATAAGAGGAATTTCGACCAAGTAAGGATGGGTTGGTGATTCCCGGGAAATTGAATGCCCTACAGGCTACCCTCGGACGTTCGCTCGCTGCGTTCGCGGAAGTACGTCCCACGTCGCCATAATATGGACGCGTCAGTGCAGCGTTGAATGATGTCATGATTGCATTCGATGCTGATGCGCCCGAGCGAGACGACTGATGCGCCCATATTATCCATCGAAAGATGCGGCGTAATCACAGCGTCCATCGAAAGATGGAACGCTGCGCTTACGGCGTCCAACTCAGACACGACGCGTACACCGCGCGATCCCGACAACAGAGACACATATAGTCCCTATTCGTCCCAACGCCGCTTACCGGGTAGAGTCAGTCCGACCCAGGTCGGGCCTAGCTGAACTCAGCAAGCGAAACTTCTTGCTGGACTCTTCTCAGCTAGGCTATCAATCAATCAATCAATCAATCATTTATTTCTAAGAATATGTTACAATACGTAGTCTAGCCATAAATTCTGTCCCAACTTTTTCGCCATTTTAAATTTAATAATGGAACGTTCGATGTACTTTTGTTTCTTGATTATGCTTAAATAGACATTTGGCTGTCAGAAAAAGTATATTTGGCTCCAGGTATCGTTTCCCTGAAGATGGAGTGGGGCATCAAAGAGAATCGTGTCGCAGTGATAGCGTTATACAAGTGTAACAAGCAAGTGAACAACATTTTCAAACTGCTGAAACCTTTGAATATAACAAAGAAATTTATCTATCGTACCATCAAGCGATACAACGACATCGGTTTAGTCGACGACCGGCCCAGGAGCGGTCGACCACGTCAAACAAGGACACCGGCAGCGATTAAAGCGGTAGCTGAGCGAATTCGGAGAAATCCGCTACGCAAGCAGAAAATCATGGCTAGGGAAATGAAAATTCCCCCTAGAACTATGTCCCGTATCATAAAACAAGACCTTAAGCTTGGGGCTTATCGACGGAGCACAGGTCAGCGATTGACAGCGGCCCTACGGAAAATAAGAGCGACGAGAGCTAAAGTGTTATGGTCGCGGCATGCAAAGGGCGGATATCGTAATATTCTGTTTACAGATGAAAAAATCTTTACTGTGGAGCAAAAATTCAACCGCCAAAATGATAAAATATATGCTCACAGTTCCCAAGAAGCTTCTGAAAAAGTTCCAAGGGTAGAAAGAGGCCACCATCCTGCATATGTCATGGTTTGGTGGGGAGTATCCTATGAAGGCGTCACAGAGCTTCATTTTTGTGAACAAGGGGTAAAAATACGTGCTACGAACTATCAAAAAGACATTTTGAAGAGAGTTGTTAAGCCGCTAAATGATACTTTATTTGCCGGTAAGCACTGGATATTTCAACAAGACTCTGCCCCTGCACATAAAGCTAAGACAACGCAACGGTGGTTAGCGACGCATTTACCCGAGTTTATTGCGGCTGAAGATTGGCCCTCAGGAAGCCCGGATCTCAACCCCTTGGACTATGGTCTGTGGAATATTTTGGAGGAGAAAGCCTGCTTTAAACCTCATCGCAATGTTGAGTCTCTGAAGTTAGATTTAGTGCGGGCAGCGGCTTCAATACCCATCGATACCGTCCGTGCCGTCATAGACGAGTGGCCGGACCGTTTAAAGAAGTGTGTTAAAGTAAAAGGTGGACATTTTGAATAAATATTTTATTTTATACAATCTGTATAGTATAATTAATAAAAATAACCCTAATTTATTTATAAACTTTCTTTTATTTTCAAAATAAATGTCATTTCATATAGGACAGAATTTATGGCAAGACTAAGTATTATAGGTTAGTAAATGGGTTAGTTCAGCATATTCTGCCAACATCGGCGTCGAAATATTGGAGAGAATGGTACCTATACATAGTTAGTAATTAGTAATGGGTTATTATTATTAAAATTTATGTGTACATGTCAAATGAAAATAATAATAACAGTATAATCACAATTAATTCAATGTCTAAGTTCTAGGTATATAACTAAACAATCTTATATTGCTCTAGAAAACATCTAACACTATAGGCTAGGTTTAGTATACCAGAAACAAAACCCCTAGTAGCACGATTCCATTCACACCTCAGATTCGGTTGACTCCGCTCAACCAATCTCACTGGAGCGCAAACTCTTAGAGTATTCCAGAGTTAGAGGTTTTCCCTTGGATTTTCTCCAGACTACTCTCCAACCGCGCACTCCTATCGCTTTATTGGGCCCGGCCTATAAAGCCACAGTCAGGTTTAAAAAAAACCGCAGGCGTCGTGCAGATAGCCCGAGAGCTTACCGAAACATTTGCCTCGAGAGGGAGCCAGAGTGGGAGTTAGTTTTTCGGTACGTGGTTGCCCTCCTGCTAATACTAAGATACTAGCTAGATCCATTTGAGTTCAACTGTAGGCGTACAAGTATACATTAGTTTGGTTCGAAGAGTTAGACATAGGTCGCACTGAATGAATGAATGTTTATTTTGCGGAATATGGGTACATTAGGTTGGTACAATAATTTTATGGCCCACCATACTCTGCTTGAGTAAGCATGCAAAAAAAAATAATCGAAAAAGTAACTCATGATTGTGCTAACGGTTGAGCTCAACTCACTGCCGGCGAGTAGCGAATACTCCAAGTAATTCCACTCGCTTGAGCGAGAAACCGAGTAGAATTACTATGAGAGTACTCGCTGTTCGCAGCGGCGGAAGCAGTGCCTTAAGTAGAGCTTCATGACGACTCGTAACACAGATAACGGCTGGTTCACTAATGGCCGCGCGGTATGTGCCTAGATAGATAACTATGTTTACATCTGCATTCTAAAACTCGCCCTGGATACCACTGACTTACAGTTTGATTTCCTTAAGCCGAATTTGTAGTCGTCAAAGATCGAAGGTTCAATCATCATATTTAAGGGGCTCCTAGCTCCCAATAGAAAAGGAAGAAAAGAAAAGAAAGAAACATTTATTCACAGACACAGAAGACACACATATTACAAAAAAAAACAACAACAGAAGAAAACAAACCACAACATGTGTGTCCCCGCGGTAGTGAAACGGACACTGGCTCAGCATTATGCTGAGGTGTCAGACACCTACAGCGCTGATTTTCAGCCAGTACCGTCGGTGACTCACGGACCGCTATACACTAAATAATAGCCAAAAGAAAAATAATTAAATATGACTGCAAAAGAAAAAATAATACATAAGAGAAAAAAAATAATAATATCCACTTACTACTTACATACAGACATCTAGGGTCCAATGACCTTCGATTTGTAACTATCCGTTTTCTAGTGTTTTTTTACGGCTTATCGTATTAAGAACAACGAGATTTACCGATATAGTATACCATATTTGCTTCAAAACTCACTGTGTTCGAGATATATGACATGAAACTTTGGCAGTTTTAGGCCAAAAACCAGTTTTTTACACGTAAATTTTGCGAAGATGAGTTTAAAATAAAAATCTCTCTTGCGTTGTTAGAGACGTCAATAAGGAACAGTTACATGTACATTTCATATATATAAGTGCATAAACAACATACTAATATCGAAAACAGAGCTTTTTTGGACCATGTTTGAAAAAATCATAATAAAATAAGTAGTCAGTTATTTCAAAATTTGGCTCTTGTAAATGTAGATAAAGGATTGAAGAACCGTTAACCGTTTGTGCCATAAATATGTCTTTAGTTTTGACGGAGCAATATTAACTCAAATCTCGTCAAAAATCGATAAATAGTGCATGGAGCCTCTTAAGTCTTTGTTGTACATCGCATGTACGTCACAGTCGTGAGAAATGTATACTTGTAAGAATATGAGTAATAAAGATTTTCATAAAATATCTGAACTAAATAAGAACCTACAAATAGAGAACAGGTTTAAGTGTTCTGAATTGGAACTAAATCGAGCTTTATGCCTGAGCAGCGCCAGCCCTAGCCCCTGATCAGGGTTAGGGTCGGTCGCACCACGATCACAGGCCCGTCATCGTCAAATATGGCGCCGGCAGCTGTCATCCCATAGAAACTTGTCAAACTTTCCATACAATCGGATTTTAACAAACACCGCTTACGCCGCCGCTCAAAAGGTGCCCACAGGATACTTCTCTCTTCAGGCCGCAGAGGAAGGTTGAAATGAAATGAAATGAAATCATTTATTCTTCAATTCAGGCATGTTACATGCACTTATGAATGTCAAAAAACTACCACCGGTTCATAAAATAAACCTCTGCCTCGAGAAGAACCGGCGTAAGAAACTCGGCGAGGTGTCATTTTTTCAAAACAATATATAATGTATATAAAATAACAGTAAAAATAGTACAAAATTCAAATGCTACAGTATAAACATACATACATATTTTTTAATATTATGAACAAAATATGTGGTTGTCCACACCTCTATGTCTGTTACTGGCCGCTTAGCAGATCAAACGGAGAGCCTACTGCGAACATCCGAACTTCGTATCGTGCCTTCCCTTTCACTCTTATGGAGTATACCACGAGAGCGAAAGGGACGGCACGATACGAAGTTCGGATTTCGAAGTTCGGAGTAGGCCACCAGGAACAGAGAAAAAAGAAACGGAAAAACGCAAGTAGGATAAAGTTTGAAAGCATTGAAGTACTGTACTGTGCTTCAATGCTTTCAAACTTTTTTTTGTGTACTGTGTGTGTTGTGTGTGTGTTGTGTTGTGTGTGTGTAGATTTAGATTGAAGAACTCCTTGGGGTTCCCTCGATAGACTGATGATTCAACGCATCAATATAATTCTAATGTGTGTGAGTTATCAACCGGTCTCCTTAACGTAATCGTGGCCGGGACCACTCTCACTTTCCGCAGACGGCGGTCAGTGCGGTCAGCGACCACCACGCGGCCTGGCTACCGACATAACAACATTAACAACGCTACCCGGTCGATAAGGACTCTGCATGAGACCATTTGTTGACCGACTGATTAGCTTCTTCTATTCAGATTCAGATTCTTTATTGCATTCATGTTGTGACAATTAGGTCTTAAAGTTAGGTGTAGTTCTAAACATGAGCTCTTTCGAGCATTGCAATATACAAACTAAACTAATAGGAGCAAAGCCATTAACATTATACAAATTATTATAATTATTAATATACTATTTAAATTACATCATTATATCATTACATAATATTTTAATTACATTATTGCCATATGTATGTCCTTACCCCGTGTGGTTGCCGGGTAAGAATTGCGCCACCCCATCTCTTCCCGTGGGTTTCGTAGGAGGCGAATAAGGGAAAATCGGAGGGTGGGCAGCAGCATCCTTCGATCATTACCACCATCAAACTACGGTCGCCAACCCGCTTGCCAAGCGTGGCGACTATGGCAAATCCCTCCCAAATTGGGGGAGCCTATGTTCAGCAGTGGACGTCTTTCGGCTGAAATGATGATGATGATGATGATGTATGTCCTTAAAAATTAGATTTAGAAGTGTGTAAAAGCATAGTCAAATTTTTATTATAATTTTAACGGTCTGTAAAAAAATCGCTTATTGAATAGTAAGCCTTTTCTAATAGAAAACGATTTAAATCTTTCTTGAAGTGCATACTATTTTTCAGCTTAGGCAAAAGTACTTTACTTGTCCTGCTATTCTTATCACTTCTACAGTTCAGGCCCCTATTTCACAAAGTTGACATATGTATGTAGTTGACATTATGTAGGCTGACAAATCGACAATTTTCATGTGAAAACTGTTTCACCGACAGGTGAGGACGAGTCGGTTTGCGAATAACAGCCCAGTGGGGCTAGCATAACTGCCGCTGCGACGCGACGCGAGTAGAGATAAATCTAACCTCCTCTTTCCAATTCGCACAGTTCGAGTGAGACAGGAATCGCTGAGTCGCGCGAGATACGACTTGGTAGCAAGTTGTGCTGCCTTTACCATGAGTTAACATCACCCTACTCGCTAGCGACTGCGTAAAAAATTGTATGGGAAAAAGTACAGCTTACTTAATTACGCAATAGAACTAAGAATCGGCATACTAAATCGTTTACGCAGTCGCTAGCGAGTACGGTCATGCAAACTCATGGTAAAGGCACAGTTTGTTGTGTTTATACGTCGACGCGTCCAAGCGAGCACCTAGTCCCGTTACCGTCACAAGGATGTGGTCTGGCCAGTCCTTACGTCAGACGCCCGTGTCGACGCGTTGCGTAATCTGAACGAAAGTTATTGCATTTACGAATGTATGCGGTTTTGTTTCAAGGGGCTCCAACCGGTATTCATCGATTTTGACGAGAAATGAAATGAAATAATTTATTGGCAAGAATACGGTTATAAGATCTTGATTTAAATAATATTCTTCGCGTATTCAACAGCACAGGTGTGCAAATTTTTACTTTTTTAATATAGTCATTATGGCGTAATTCATGATGTCAATTTTATAATATACAGTCAATAGATTTCACTATGTCAAGACTTAAAGATTTACAATCAATATAAACACTTAGAGCTAGGTTACATAGTTATTTATTTCTTTAGAATTACGATTTGAAACGGGATATTTACCATGTATATTTGTATATTTGAGTTCCCGATATTTCGGCACTGTTGCAAGCGCCATTATAAAGGATTAACTGACGTGCTGCGAGTTCTAGTTGTGGTCTACCCACTCACCATAGCGATCTACCCTCTTCCTGGTTCGCTTTTTTCGCACAGTGTCACCGTCACTGACGAATTTTTAAGTAAATATGGTACATGTACCTCTTTTTTTGATCCTGACTGTGGCTTTATAGGCCCGGCCCAATAAAGCGATAGGAGTGCGCGGTTGGAGAGTAACCTGAGTTTGCATGTCCATACTCCCTAGCGACTGCGTGAACGATTTAGTATGCCGATTCTTAGTTCTATTATCCAGAGGCGCCGTACTTTTGCCCCTAGAAATTTTTACGCTGTTGCTAGCGAGCAGGAGCGTATTTACCCTAGGGCCATCCGGGCCATGGCCCGGGGCGCCAATCAGCCAGGGCGGCGTAACCGCCTAGCCGCCCCCGACCGGCAGCTGCAGCGTGTGTTTTTATTACAGAATCCTTAGAATTTCATTTCAAGTCTTCTTTTAATTTCAATTAAACTTAACTTCATTGCATTTTTTGAAAAAAAAAAAAAAACACTATAAAAGCCTCTGCGGTACCGGTGTTGTCAGCCTCGTATCTATAACTACTGGGCCGGCAATCCCCTATTTCGCGGCCTCTTCAGTAATGTACTATCATACAATAAAAATGTAGACTATTAAAAAAAAATTACATTATTTTTCTTGGTTTATGGGGCGGCGAACCTTATTGGCCCCGGGCGCCAAATTTTTAAAAATACGCTTCTGCTAGCGAGTATGGTCATGTAAACTCGTGGTTAAGGCACAGGGCCTGTTTCCAGCCTACCATTAGAATGTCGGTTGCGATGGGGCAGTGAGTCGCCCGATAGCCCGCTATCGGCGCCTGCGCTGACGCATAGCGGCCATGTGCAGTCAGCGGTGGACAATACCGCAACGTGCGTCATTGTCACCAGGCCCTGCCACTCTGTTTACTTACTTATGGATCATTGTAATTGGGTGTTTGACACATTCTAAGTTTTTCCATTGTGTGCTTATATATACACTAGCGACCCGCCCCGGCTTCGCACGGGTGCAATGCTGATGCATGTATTATACATATAAACTGTATTATAAAAAAAACCGCATCAAAATCCGTTACGTAGTTTTAAAGATTTAAGCATACATAGGGATATAGGGACAGAGAAAGCGACTTTGTTTTATACTATGTAGTGATTGTAATTGGGTGTTTGCCCATTCAAAGTTATTCCATGGTGTGCTTATATATACATATACATAGAAATAGTAAATCACTACATAGTATAAAACAAAGTCGCTTT
Organism: Epiblema foenella; assembly: GCA_963556455.1. Taxonomy (NCBI): domain Eukaryota; kingdom Metazoa; phylum Arthropoda; class Insecta; order Lepidoptera; family Tortricidae; genus Epiblema; species Epiblema foenella. The sequence goes on from OY747110.1 coordinate 1,586,311, forward strand.
CTCTGTCCCTATGTCCCTGTATCCCTATATATGCTTAAATCTTTAAAACTACGCAACGGATTTTGATGCGGTTTTTTTTAATAGATAGAGTGACTCAAGGGGAAGGTTTATATGTATAATACATGCATCAGTATTGCACCCGTGCGAAGACAATAAATCAAAATCGTACAAAGATATGGGACATCAAATATTCGCAAAAATGTAGTTTTATTTTAATAGTCCAAATGTAAATTGAAAATTGATTAAAATGTAAGTTGAAACCGCTCAACCAATCTCATTGGAGCGCAAATTCTTAGAGTAATCCAGTGTATAAACAGCTCGCGTGGTGGTATCGGAGGTTTGCCCTTTTTTCTTCAGGTCAAAGTTTTAGTACACTGTGTAAGTTTGTCTATCTCATTCTCCCACTCTACACTCAATCCCTCAAAGGTTAGCTGGAAGAGATCCCTCATAGGGATAAGTTCGCCTTTGTACTCTAATCTTATGTGACATGTATATTGTTTTAACCTGTTATTGTGTACAATAAAGTGCTTACATACATACATACATACATACACTTCAACCACGCACTCCTATCGGTTTATTGGACCCGGTTATAATTTATTCCTATTTAAAGGACTAAACTTTATATTTGAATACCAGTTTTGTCCCACTTAACGAGCGTTTATGCATATTATGCATATCTCACAGATTACAACATTAGAATAAGTTTGGTAGAACCACGTTGTTTTTATCGATATTTATTTATTTATATGACAAGGACAACTCACATGGTCCAATCGGTTAGTTGATCTTAGCCTATGTTAGTATACAATTGTAAAAACCGATTTGGTCCTCTGGCTAAGTTTCCGCATCAGAGGACAATCTAACTTATACCTGTCACTATTTTTATTTCTACTCCTGTGGGGCTAGCACAACTTGCTGACAAATCGTATCTCGCGCGACTCAGCGATTCCTGTCTCGCTCGAACTGTGCGGGTTAGAATGAGGAGGGTAGATTTCTCTCTACTCGCGTCGCGTCGCAGCGGTAGTTGCTGGCAACATCTTAGCTGTCAGTTCACTTCGCCTAATAAATATTTTTGGAAAATCTTACACAAATCAACCAAGTCCCAAACTAAGCAAAGCTTGTACTATGGGTACCAAGTGACGATATACATACTTATATAGATAAATAGATACTTAAATACATAGAATACATCCAAGACTCAGGAACAAATATTCGTGTTCATCACACAAATACATGCCCTGACCGGGATTCGAACCCGGAACCTCCAGCTTCCAAGGCAGGGTCACTACCAACTAGGCTAAAGCGGTCGTCAAATTGCGGACTTTAGTGAATACCTACAGTACCTAGTAGTAGTATCGAGCATTAACGCGGAGTATCTGTTTAGTATGTCTGTCGACCTATAAAAGTTCTCATATATCCATAGTCCATAGATCAACCGGCAACCGTTTAGGCACGAGATAGAGAAGCTATTCAGCGCGTGTGGTTACTATTACCCCCGTGTGTTTACTTCGAGACGGTTTGTTTACGGAGGGGCTCCCGCGAAATGAAAACGAACGAAGTTCGAATATCTCCCTCTCTGCCGCACGAATTAGCAAGTGCAATTGAGGTGGTGTGCATTAGTAAATAATTTCAACGATTTTTGGTTTGAACAATATAGGTTTTACGGTACGGTCTTGCCCAAACAAAAGGTCGTAAGTACCGTGAGTTCCCTATGAAGATACGACTTTCTTTAGATTCAATGTATTGGATAGTGATTTTAAATGTGGACTAGTAGGTGTTGGTACGGAACTTCATTGTGCGTGGTCCGACACGCACTTGGCCGGTTTTTATTTGTGAATATTTTGATTTATTTAATTTCAGTTTATAGTTACGTTAGTTTTGTTTGGTATAGGATTTATTTCTTTGTTGTAATTGATTTGATCAATTTGTGTATGGTGAAATAAATCATAACCACATCAGTTCATCATCATCATTCAGCCGGAAGATATCCACTGCTGGATATAGGCCTCCCCCAAGGAGCGCCACAGCACACGGTCGCGAGCCACCCGCATCCAGCGACTCCCCGCTGCCTTGACCAAGTCATCAGTCCACCTAGTGGGAGGCCGTCCAACGCTCCGTCTTCCCGTGCGAGGCCGCCACTCGAGAACCTTTCTTCCCCAACGGTTATCGGTTCTACGAGCAATGTGGCCCGCCCACTGCCACTTCAACACATGACACATTACCATGACTTCATTAACATGTTACAATGTCATTATTCCGACTATACCTACTGACACTACTGACCTGTTGCCATATGAAAGAGAAGAATAGCGCCCTTTGAGAATGGGCTTTAAGAGGCCTTATACGTTTTAAAATGTTTTGATTTCAAATTATAACAAAAGTATTGATAATACCAATAAAGTTATTAAAGGCTACGATAATTTTATTAAAGTTTTAGATAGTAACATAGCCGTTTTTTGTATTTATTGTTTGTAGTAAACAAGTTTTTATGCTTGAAAATGTTCGATTTGGGGTGATGTTTGAAACGACATTTCTTAATGAAAAGTCCAAAAATACATTTGAAGTTTATGACATAAGGTCGCAATAGTCCTGTTTTAGATAGCAACATTGAGAAAATATCAAGATATCTGTCAAATGAAACAGAAAATGGCGTTAACCAAATATGTAACTAATTTCCAAATATTTGAAATCATTGACCAGCGATCTCTCCTTCTTCTCCATCATTAAGTTAAGCTGGGTAGTTTGGTTAAGATGTGTTATTGGTTAAGTTTATCTTTGTATCTCTCTTAGGGTGCCCTGAAAACCAGCGCCTTAGCATATATTGCTATTGGCATCAGGGCCGTCTTTAACCAATTTGAGGCCCTGGGCACATTAGGGTAAAGGGGCCCCTATGCCCTTGACAGATCACTATTTTGTTAGAATAGACAAAGAAAGTAGCTAAACAAGATTCTAACATTTATTTTTATTGACCGAGAGACAAAGGTCTCTGCTTCAGCTTCGACAAAAATGCTTTCTATGTCCCATTTTCCGGATTTCCGGTTGTTCTCCTGTACGTGTTGTATGATATGATCCACAAAAGTAACACTTTTAGTATTCACAGGTCAATGTTATGATTCTGTCAAATAAATCATTTTTGTATTTCATTATCGTTTGATTTTTTGAACTAAATATTTTTTCGGTAATAAATATTGGTTATCGTTGGTGATCTGGCAGGAACTAGGGGGCCCTATCGATCGCGGGGCCCTGGGCACTTGCCCAGAGAGCCCTATGGGAAAGATGGCCCTGATTGGCATACGTGGTATCCTTTTTGGTGTTTAATTTAGTGTTTATTTCATCTTATTTCATTTTTGTGTATTGTGTAATGATTTAACACCAAATAAATATTTCTTTCTTTCTTTCTAAATAAATGAGCGTTTTTAACTGATAAGGAACCTTAAGTCGTAGGTATGTGTGTGCGCATGGCCCATTTAGAACTGGCGACGTAAACTAGATCAACTTCGATAAACGCGGCTCGCTAAATGCCTCGTTCAGTTAGTCGTAAACAGATCCGCTTTATAAAGTAGTATAATGTTTACGTTTACGTTGTGAGCGGATGTTCTTTACTCGCTTAACTAGGAATAGAAGAGGATCTAACTACGCGATTACTGAATTGAAGTGCTCTAAATGATATGCATAAATACGTGTGATCTTTTGAAGCTGACTATACGATTCCCCTTACGGGAACCCGACCGAGCGTTGCTTAGCGCATTGTATTAAATGCGTTTGTAAGGTTACGTAGCCAAAATGGCGAAAACGGAACCCTTAAGATAAAAAGTTTGCTCTAATCCTAGTATGGCGATTGGCAGTAACAGTAGGTTACTGCGCCATAAACGCATATTGTTTGTATCAGCGCAACCTAAAGTGTATATATAGTTAGGTCCGATATTAATAAAATAACTAGAGAGGTGGGCACATCAAAATGTCATCTTGCTCGAATTTGGAGCAGACCAACTGGGGAAGTACCTCCGCCTTGCAGAAGACCGCAGCCATAATAACATTATTACTATACAAGTATGTAGTGTTGTGTTCCTGGAGGTGAGCAAGGTTGCCAGAGCTCCCGAGGCTGCACTGTGTTGAGAGCGAGGGACCTAAATGTGTTCCTTCTGCTGTCGACACAGTGCATCCTCCAATCTTATAAAGGGTCGGCAACGCGCACGTGACTCCTTTGGAGTTGCGGGCGTCTATAGGCTGCGGTGGCCGCTTACCATGGACCGTACGCTTGTTTGCCACCGGCGTTGTATTAAAAAAAATGAGAGCCAAAATACAGTATATAGCTGTTACATGTATTTTAATTTCTGTCGATCTTTGAATGTATTTCGTTTGGTGAGCAATAAAGAAAAACTACTACCAGCAAAACTGAGTATACCTCTCCTCCCATATCCTGGGCACCCACCATCATGTACTAATAATTAAAGATATTGTTTATTTGTTGACAGCTGGGGCGTGCGCACGAGCAGATAATCTCGCCGCTCGAGAAGTTCCGCAAGGAGCACATTGGAGCCGTCAAGGTGAGCACCATAGCAATCTATCTCTTTTAGTTATAAATCCCACATGGTGGTGGAGTCAGCCTACCGTGTCAGTCTTCTCCACTTCGCACTATCCTCGATCCTCGACAACGTTTATTAATTACTAGCGACCCGCCCCGGCTTCGCACGGGTGCAATGCTGATGCATGTATTATACATATAAACCTTCCCCTTGAGTCACTCTATCTTAAAAAAAACCGCATCAAAATCCGTTGCGTAGTTTTAAAGATTTAAGCATACATAGGGATATAGGGACATAGGGACAGAGAAAGCGACTTTGTTTTATACTATGTAGTGATTATCAGAGATCCGACCAATTTGCATCATTGCTCGCAATAATGTGGACATGAAAATTTTGATTCATTTTGGAGTCATGTCCACATTATTTTTCCGATCGCAAATTTGTCCGATCTCTGATTTTTATACACCGACAGATGCTAATTATAATGCTGGTATTTATGCTAACTCACTTTAATTTCATGTCTTACCCCAAAACTATTCGAACGCCTTACGTTATGGTTACACTCAATCAGGGATGTAACAGATATGGTTTTATCAGAACCGGAAGCGGAACCAGATGTTTTAAATTTGGTATATCGGAACCAGAACCGGAATCGGACCCCGACCTGAAACGGATGCTGAACCGGATGCCGAACCCCAGTGATAGAGAGATAAGATGTTAAGGGCTAAGTCTATTATAAATAAAAAATATAAACCGGTTTGTTTTTGATGGACGCGCCGCTCATTTCCCCCCGCTGCGCTGTTTTGACATCCGATATAACATCCGTTTTAATAATAACAGAACCGGAACCGTAACGGATGGTTAAAACATAACGGAAGCTCCGACTTAACGGAACCGGAACCGGAGCTCTGTTACATCCCTGCACTCAATCATGTCTTAACACATATTTCCATCTTGTTTTGGATCCCAGCGGCTAGTGCTCAGAGTTTTTAAACCTGTGTGGATGTACATATATTTATGAACTGGATTGTACCCCGCGAGCGACACGCGACAAGCCTCACGTGCACGTTTCTACTTTAATGACGTGGTGTTATGCGATGTTATCGCGGAGTTTGATCTCTAATTGCGATAGCAAATATGTGATCAGTCGCGTGAGATAGACTCCGACACGGCAAGCGCAAGTTGGATTCTCTTAGGCTCGGTTTTATAAAAATCCGTTAGACCTTATTTCGGTTTCATATGTCAAAATATGTACTGAGTTACTGAAATTTGATGTGACATTTGGTCTAACTGATCGTTAACCTTCCCTAACATATGGTCGAGGGAGGCGATGGCTGAGATACGCGTCATACTCGTGAACGGGTGCTGTTTGTGGGGTCCGGTCTGTTCGTGTTTGCAAGGACTAGTAACTTCGTACTAGTGTTCAGTGGAATTGACATGATGAGAGACTTCACTGTTCTCATTTGATTTTATTTTTTAGACTGACGCTCAGAGACCTTATACATCTCTGAGGATATTTATTTATTAGATTTTATTATTTTCATATTGACGTGTTATAGATATAGCTCAAAATATTTTATTATGATTCGTGTACTTACTTTATTACCTTTTATCTTGACGCTTAGAGACCTTATACATCTCTAACAAATCTCGAATGTTATTAGTTTCTTAGTCTTATTTTTGACTTGTAACACTACATTTAATTAATGATACTTTGATTATTGTATTATTTTTATTTGATGTACCTAGATAGATTTTGACTTTAAAAGTGCCCTTGAGGCCTATTTGCAGAATAAATGTTTTGATTTAGATTTTTTGATTTTTGGTTATAAAACCCGGCCTTAAGAGTTATCTGTTAGAAACGGTCATCAATTTAGGCGATTTTCTGATTGAATTGACACGTATCTTGTCATTTTCTCAATCTTACTATCTAGAACAGGACTATTTCGACCTAATGGCATAAGTTTTAAGTGTATTTTTTAGATTTTTCATTAAGAAATATAGTTTCAAACATCACTCCAAATCGACAATTTTCAAGCTAAAAACTGTGTTTTTCCTGTTAAATTCTAATACACATAATAAAATCAAAAATTGGCTATGTTACTATCTAAAACTTTAATAAAATCATCGTATTCGTTAATCACTTTTTATGTTATTGATAATACTTTTGTCATAATTTGAAATCAAAACATTTTAAAACTTATAAGGCCTCTTAATGTAGATTCTAGACGGTCACATTGAAACTGACGTAAGATGCTAGCAGCTTTAGAGTTAATAACGACTTTCCTGCTCACCATCATGATCACTCTTGACCTTGACAAAAAAATATGTATTTTTTAGTCCACTATACTGCGACGTTTTTTTATACATTCTGTATACGGGCCGTCAATAACGGAAGCCTAAAAAAATCCAAATAATAACAATAGAAAATAATAATTATAAAATTAATACAATCAATTGAGACGAAATGTCATCTTGCTTGAATTTGGAGCAGCCCAACTGGGGAAGTACCTCCGCCTTGCAGAAGACCACAGCCATAATAACATTATTTACTATACAAGTATTTAGTGTTGTGTTCCTGGAGGTGAGCAAGGTTGCCAGAGCTCCCGAGGATGCACTGTGTTGAGAGCGAGGGACCTAAATGTGTTCCTTCTGCTGTCAACACAGTGCATCCTCAAATCTTATAAGACCCTTTATAAAGGGTCGGCAACGTGCACGTGACTCCTTTGGAGTTGTGGGCGTCTATAGGCTGCGGTGGCCGCTTACCATCAGGTGGACCGTACGCTTGTTTGCCACCGGCGTTGTATAAAAGAGTATTTTATCATTTTTGAGCTACGAAATCAACAAGAGAATAGTATGACTTATCTAAAAGATATTCATCATCATCATCATCATATCAGCCGAAAGACGTCCACTGCTGGAAATAGGCCTCCCTCAAAGAGTGTCATAATGACAGGTCCTGCGCCACCCGCATCCAGCGGACTCCCGCGACCTTTACCAGGTCATTAGTTGACCTTGTGGGGGGCCTACCCACGCTGCGCCTTCCGGTCCGTGGTCGCCACTCGAGAACCTTCCGGCCCCAACGGCCATCGGTTCTACGTGCAATGTGGCCCGCCCACTGCCACTTCGGTTTAAAGATGTTTTATTTCTCATTAAAAACAAATTGGCACTTACATGAGAAACTTAATTTTAAAGTTTTACAACTTGTGTATTCTAACATAAATTTAATACTCTGACAAACTACTTGTACTCACAGTTAAGGGATACAATACAATGTAAGTACGTCCTTAATTTTAGTTGAAAAAGGTAACAAGTAGAGTGTTACAAATTAAGTGGTGAAACATGGATATATTAGCATAAGACAGGTCGTGAGCGACCGAGCACGCTAATAAATCACAAAGACAAGGAGGGTGATTGCAGACATACACTTTTTTTTTTTTGAACCTGACTGTGCGATAGGAGTGCGCGGTTGAAGAGTAGCCTGGGGAAAATCCAGGGGAAAACCTCCGGCACGACCACGCGTGTGGTTTGGAACACTGGAATACTCTAAGAGTTTGCGCTCCAGTGAGATTGGTTGAGCGGTTTCAACCGAATCTGAGGTGTGAGTGGAATCGAGCTACTGGGAGTTTTGTCGTGTGAGACATATACTCGTATTCACAAATAACTATTGCTTAAGTTTAGCGATTCGAATCTATATCTGTTACTTTGGAAAGTTATTGTTTGAGTCTTTTTCGATGTTGACTGCACATATGCGCAGACGTCGCAGCGCATCTGCGTCCGCCCGAGGCGTGCGCGCGCATACCGCCTCGATTAGGACACGTGAGGCCGGAAACTCGAACAGATGATAATGTTGTGACAACTTCATACATAATGTTCACAACATTACCGTGTCGGTCGCGTGGGTGACGATAATAAAGCGACTTAGGTTTCATTACGGTTTAGTTAAATTTTGCCATTAGGAAGTGAAGCGGATGAGGGAATTTAAGTGAGGATAAAAAGGGATTACCTCGTGGATGATGACGGTGCTGTATCAAGGTACCTGGTGCAGTTTCTTCGGCGATCCTGATCACTTATATTTATTTTTGATTGATTCACTTGCGGATTTTTTGGTGTTAGTTAGTTTGTATGAGTTTGAGAGGTTTATTTGAGGTTTTATATTTTTTGCGGTAGAGATGCGCGCGCGCGATGTTTGAGTTTTTTGCTTCAATATGGCGACTGGACGTGACGTGACGTGACAGGTTGGTCGGCACCGGAAGTATTATTGCCAATTTGAGGTAAAAAGGAAAGGATGCGTTTGGGAAGGATACGTTCAGGAATTAAATATTTTTTATTTACAGTGTATAGAAAGTGTGTGTGTGTGTGTGATGTGATGAATTCTGTGTAGGTGTATGTTTTTTATTTAATTCGGCCAAACCAGGAAGGAATTGAAACAAAAGCAAAAAGAAGAAATAAAGAAGGGGAATATTACGATATATATAACTAGCGACCCGCCCCGGCTTCGCACGGGTACACTATTTAATGGATGTTATTATACATATAGACCTTCCTCTTCAATCACTCTATCTATTAAAAAAACCGCATCAAAATCCGTTGCGTAGTTTTAAAGATTTAAGCATACATAGGGATATAGGGACAGAGAAAGCGACTTTGTTTTGTACTATAAGGTATGATAAAATCATAATTAAAGAAAAAGAAAACCAAGAAAAGGGTAGTGAAAAGAGGAAGCTGTCCCCTTCAAAAACTCATCCAAATTTGCATTAAGAAATGAGCCAAAAGGCCCCTAACAAAATCAACGCCTTCGACTATACGAACCGACAAAGAACCAACTGGGTCATACTTAGTTGAAAAAACAAAAGTCGTCCCTCCTGTGGTCAATAGTTAACGGCTTATGTGCATGTTAGCTATGTTTTTATTACAGGGATTGATAGAAACGGAGACACTGTTTATGCGGGTTACTGGTCCAATCCAAAATTAAGCTTTGTAGCCCTTAACTTTTAGTATGTCCACGTGAACCTAAATCCGCGTATGACCCAACTCGCAACCTAGAACTAGTAAACAATAGCAATCAATAATCCTAGACTTCCTAGAATGCCTTAAGGCATCAGGTCCGCCATTAGTACTTTCTGGTATTTTGCAATAGGTACAGTTTAAATAAATAAATCCTAGATCTCAAAGCCTCCTGGCAGGGTCGGCTCCATGTGGAGTGGGACGTAGGGAAACAAGTAAACAATCCGGGTATTGCGTAAAGACTGACTTTTATTCAGGAAAGCATACCTTTTATACTTACATTAGTTAGACACGTGACATTGCATAAAATATAACTCCTCACAGTAGTACATGATATAATGTCTTTGACCGCACCGACAAACTAGTCGTATGTGTATGTATGTTAACTTGAAGTTATTCAATAAGCCCCCTAATACACTCGCGGACAAAGAATACGGGTCGGTAATATACCGTCATGTCTCCTAAAATAGTGCAAATTGTACAGTTTTTTAATCCTGTCATGATCTTTATTTAATTTTACATCTAACCTGCAAAAATAACAGTTAAAAAAATTAACGTTTCCAGGTTTAAATCGGACTCCTAAAAACCCATGAAAAAAACAATGACGGAACGAGTTATCGTAAAAATCGTCAGTTTTGGAGATTGATATTTGTATGGTAGGATCCCGGGAATGCAATAGCAATCAATAATCCTAGATTTCCTAGAATGCCTTAAGGCATCAAGTCCGCCATTTGTACTTTCTGGTATTTTACAATAGGTACAGTTTAAATAAATAAATCCTAAATCTCAAAGTAGTACATGAAATAATGTCTATGGCCGTACCGACAAACTAGTCGTATGTGTATGTATGTTTACTTGAAGTTGTTCAATAAGCCCCCTAATACACTCGCGGACAAAAAATACGGGTCGGTAATATACCGTCATGTCCCCTAAAATAGTGTAAATTGTACAGTTTTTAAATCCTGCCATGATCTTTATTTGACGAGAGACACCATCCTCTGGTGGATTCGTTTTTATTATCAGTGACTTAGAGACCATATACATCTCTAACAATATTGAATTAATGTTAATTTTGACGCTCAGAGACCATGTACCTACATCTCTGGGATATTATATTAATTTCATTATACTCCTTGTTTAATCTTGAGACCTTATACATCTCTAACTTTACTGATGTTGTAATATTTGTAATAGATAACATTGCAAGTTTATCTTCACTGTATGACATTAATTTTGTTAAAATTGTAAACTCGAAATTATTATTCTTTCTTGAACTGTAAATTAATATTTTGACATGAAAAATGTATTAGTCAGACTTTCTTAAATTGTAAATTAAAATTAACATTTATTTGCATAATAAATGTTTGATTTTACATCTAACCTGCAAAAATAACAGTTAAAACATTAACGTTTCCAGGTTTAAATCGGACTCCTAAAAACCCATGAAAAAAACAATGTTAACGGAACGAGTTATCGCAAAAATCGTCAGTTTTGGAGATTGATATTTGTATGGTAGGATCCCGGGAATGGCTAATACTGTTGGTTATTACGAATAATAATATATCATGTAAATGAAACTAGTGTAAAACATTTAGAACAGTGTTGCCAGGGCCGTTGGGATGAAAATTACGTTTCTTTTCTTGAAAAGTTACATTTTTAATGCAAAAGTTATATTTTATATATTTTTCATCATTACTTATCAAAACTTTCATAATTACTTGTCAAAACATTCGATTCTAAGAAACGAGTCGCCATATACAGCTACAATTAGACGAGTTCGTACAGCTACAAAGTTGCAAGAGACGAACAGACAAGAGTCGTACTATGTAGGTTATTTTGTCACCTTTTCTGTATGGAAGCCTATAAATTGTCCCGCTTGATCCCGGTTAGATACAATTACCTTTCTTTTTAAATACAGTCTCATTATTCTCAAAAGTTACGAAAATTTCCTTTACAACACAAGTTACTTACATGTTACGCGAGCCGATCGAAAAGTTACGAAAAAAAACGAAGTAATGTAACCAACTGGCAATTGCACAAAAGATCCCACTGGGTCGAAGTGCATCCGCTAGGGCCCTCTACTTAACCTAACCTAACCTAACCTAAATAAGATAAGATAAAATAAGAACCAACTGGCAACACTGATTTAGAAAAGCCTATTACGGTTATTTAATTCAGGGTGACCCGAAATTTTTGACCTCGAGTGTATTTCGAAATGCCTCTGGTCCGGAGGATATTGATTTATTAATAGATCGGAGACAGCATCCGTTCCAATGCGTTAGCGTGTGTTATGTCGTTTACCAATGCGCCTGGCTGAGGGGCTACCGCGAACCATAAATGAAGTTTTCCCTCTCTGTCTCACTTATATGCAAACTTGCAAGTGCGACAGAGAGGGGAAACTTCGTTTGCTGTTCACGGTAGCGCTCCTGAGCTGTCCGCATGTATTCGTACGCGCAGTGAAGCGAAACGTTTTCTGCGCACTCGCACATTGTCGTTCTTCATGAAACATCTTTGTGCGTCACGGTTAATAATGTCTATAACTAGGACAATGACAAAGGGATTCTGATTCTGAGGGTCTGGTTACTCATGGGGAAGTACCTCCGCCTTGCAGAAGACCATAGCCATAATAACATTATTTACTATACAAGTATGTAGTGTTGTGTTCCTGGAGGTGAGCAAGATTGCCAGAGCTCCCGAGGATGCACTGTGTTGAGAGCGAGGGACCTAAATTTGTCCCTTCTGCTGTCACCACAGTGCATCCTCAAATGTGCATGGCAAACAAGCTTACGGTCCACCTGATGGCTGCGGTGGCCGCTTACCATCAGATGGACCGTAAGCTTGTTTGCCATCGGCGTTGTATAAAAAAGAAAAACATTCCAACTGTCACCGTCAGATTGTAAAAACTGTTAGATTATAATCTAACTAGCGAGATCCGGTGGAAACGAATGGCACAGGACCGGTCTAAATGGCGAGCCTTGGGGGAGGCCTATGTTCAGCAGTGGACGTCTTTCGGCTGAAATGATGATGATGATGATGATGATGTAGCGAGATTGTAAACTGTCGAAAGATTGTCTTCATTCCGTGCCTCTTCCCATTATTTGGGGTCGGCCGTCCTCGTTTTCATGCGCCAGGTCGGTCGATCCTGGCTTGTCTCTACGTTCAACTGGGACTGTTTCAAGTCCTTCTATACGGTGGACCACCACCACATAGCAAGCGGGCGACATCTGTCTCTTTTGTTGTCCGGTAGAGTGAGGGTTTTCTTCACGAGGTGTTCTTCGTCGCTACTCATGATATGCCCGTTGCATCTCAAGTGGGATTCTTCGACTTTATCGGCGATGAGGGCGACCTTGTAACTTCCGCTGATGTGTTCGTTACGCACTTTATCCAGTCTCCATACACCTAATCTACCGAAAAATAATGCGTTACATTATAGACAGTGTGTTAATATTTAGAAACTTTAAGTAATTAAATAAGTATAAAAACATTACTAAAAATATATACATAAAATGAAATAAAATCTTTAACGACTTACTTTAAAAGGAATTAAATACTGAATAGGTTAATCTCATCCATCAAGTTCCGATATTATCATATACCTAACTATTAGTATTACGAATACGTTTATTGAGTTATGCACAATATTGTAATCCTACCCACCATAATAAAACACATTGTACGGTTCTGGCATCCCACGGATGTGAGTAACTCGCTACGCGAAACGTAACCTTACGCTGCATATATTTAGAGTGCTGAGTAGCTCTGGCTCCTTGAGATGCTAAGAGCTAAGACACTGAACTTGTATTCATTCTAAGTTAAATTTTAATTCTCATTTAAGTGAATAATGTATTCTTATGAGAATAAATGTCTTAAACCATGAACTTTCGGCGAACTTGCAATTTAGGGTAGGTTCGTTCGTGTAGGATTATTCAGAGCGAAAATAGGAGTACTGCGCAGCGGGGCTTCTTCGACTTGCTGATGGAAAGTAGAACACAGTTTTCTGTTCACAATTTTGCAATGTTGCTAGTTAGATTATAATGTAACGGTAATAACATATATACTCCTTTTTTGTGCTATATGTGTATCTGCAACACTAACAGGCACGTATTTATCATGAAAAAAATTCAATATCGGTAGCTAGTCCTTGCCAGTACTGCGTCTTTAATGCCATTAGTAACAGAGGGTTCTGCGCAAGGTCGTGTGTAAGGCCGCATTCATGAACAGGCGTAAAAACGCGCGCCCCCGCACGCGACATTGCACGTCTCACAGAATAGAAAAATGTATATCCAATACGTTTGATAGGCGTTTAGGAATGTAAACGTTGAAGCCTGTTGTTTGATACTTTAAGATTTTTTCCTGTATTGTGTTCTTTATTTGAGATGAGCTGTAAAGTGAGTTTATGTGTGTGAGTACTTAGTAACCATTCACGGCGTGCTGGCTGTCTCCAGGCGCGGATCCAGGATTTTGTTCAGGGGGGGGGGGCACTTTCGAACTTTTCCAAAATAAAACTGACTTGATAACTGTTTTTATTGTCAGAATATATTTCCTACGTCAGGACATAGGCAACAGGAAAGGCTACCTTCTTACCAAATATTTCCTTTATTTCAGCCCAGACTTACTCACGATACTACTTTCTTACTATATTTTTTCTCTATACTTTACTCTCATCTCGCATTCTAAATCCGTATCTTCCGAGTGTTAAAAAAGGCCTAGTCCCCCTCAGGGAATAGGCACTTAGTCCCTATCTTCGTGCCCCCCTTGGCGGGTCCCTTAGGGACCCTCCAGAGTAAATTGCTAGTAAATGGAGGAAAGTTCCAGAACTAGAGGAAAATAAAAACCGGCCAAGGGCGAGTTGGACTCGCGCACGAAGGGTTCCGTACTAGTATCTATAAAACAGCAAAAATAACTTAACCAAAATTACAGTTAAATCAACCTATCTCAAAAACTATAAGAGATACTTTGATCAAACCAAAAATCGTTGAAAGAGTTAATTAGCATGCATCACCTCTATTTTTTTTAGAATTTTATACCCCGTAGTTATAAAAATAGAGGGGGGGGGACATACTTTTTACGACTTTGAGAGCTGATATCTCAAAAACCGTTCACTTTAAGAAAAATGTTTTTTAGAAAACTTTATATCATTTTAAAAGACCTTTCCATTGATACCCCACACGGGTATGTACATCGAAAAAAAAATTTTCATCCCTCAGTTACATGTATGGCGGGCCCCACCCCCAATTCTTTTTTTTACTATTTAGTGTCATAATTTTGTAGCGGTTCATACAACACATATTCCCATCAAATTTCATCACTGTAGTACTTATAGTTTCCGAGTAAATCGGCTGTGACAGACGGACAGACGGACAGACGGACAGACGGACATGACGAAACTATAAGGGTTCCGTTTTTGCCATTTTGGCTACGGAACCCTAAAAACTTAGTGACCAATAGTGAGACGTATACAGACTGATAATAATGGATAAACGCTGCTTGATATCCACAGCATTCTGCGTTGGGTATTTCTGTGGCAACTACATATTTTCCCCTCTTGAATACTTGTCACGCCAATGCAACTCGGTGCGTTTAACGCTTCGCTACTTTCGCTAGTCCGTGAACGCGGCCTTAACCTTCACCGGAACTGAATTGATACTACGCGCTGCAGTTTTTGCACGGTGGTAATGTGATCTGTATCAGTGTACATACCTTTGTAGCGGCCTTCGTTTAGTACAGTCAAGTTCGAATGTAGGTTAACATTTTTGTGCCTTATTCCGTTGTGATAGGGTAACAGTTAACTTACTTCTGCTGTTGACTATATAAGGCTATCCGAGAGCCTAGCTGCCGGATAGCATTTGAGAATTCAGGGATCTGATGGGTGAGATCGTGCCTAGTCATCTGGTTTACTGGAAACTAGCGAGATCTCTCAAATCAGATGCCTGTGAGCATATCAAGAGACGCACATCCCCGACACATGTCGGGCCTAACCGAGTTTCTTGCTGGACTCTTCTCAGCTAGGCTAGGTTTATTGAACCAGTGACAAAACTCCCAGTAGCTCGATTCAAATCACACCTCAGACTCGCTTGAAATCGCTCAACCAATCTCACTGGAGCGCAAACTCTTAAGAGTATTCCAGTGTTCAAAACCACCCGCGTGGTCGTGTCGGAAGTTTTCCCCTGGATTTTCCCCAGGCTACCCTCCAACCACGCATTCCTATCGCTTTATTGGGCCCGGCCTACAAAGCCACAGTCAGGTTAAAAAAACAAGAGGAAGCTGTATGTTTGACAGTTATTATAGGCGGGCCAGGCTGACTGACTAACAGTGCTTACAGTTTGATGAAAGGTTCACAATCCATCCACCTGCGAAAGTGTGTCTGTCTGTCTGTTACCTCTTCACGCTTAAACCGCTGATCCGATTTAGATGAAATTTGGTATGGAGGTAGTTATAGTCTCGGGGAAGGATATAGGATACTTTTTATACCGTGAATTATCCCTTAAGGTAGTGAAAGTTTGCATGGAAGTGCGATGACTAGGTAAGCGCCTAATATAAAAAAGGCAATTAATTTCGATCGCGTTGAACGAATTCTACGCAGACGAAGTCGCGTTCAATAGCTAGTGAGGTATACATCGTCGGTGACAACCAAAACAAAGCAAATCTGTCATTATTATTAGAAACCTCGTATGTTAATACTGAAACGATGCTGAGATATGAGTTTGATTTTATGTAGGTATTTATTTGTTACATAGCGTGGGTTGCACCAAACCGTCTGTAATCGTAAGCGGTGTTCGTTAAATTCTAATTGTATGGAAAGTTTGACAAGTTTCTATGAGATGACAGCCGCCGGCGCCATATTTGACGATGACCGGCCTGTGATCGTATGTTGGTGCAACCGACCCTTAGGGTGGGTTGCACCAAACCGTCTAATCGTAAGCGGTGTTCATTAAATTCTGATTGTATGGAAAGTTTGACAAGTTTCTGTGGGATGACAGCTGCCGGCGCCATATTTGACGATGACCGGCCTGTGATCGTATGATGGTGCAACCGACCCTTAGTGAGTTTTGGTTGGTCGAAACACAACTCACAATAGAACCATATCGTCATATGGTTTCATTTTATGTATTGCAGTGACTCAATTTTATTGAACACAGAACTTTTATTAAAGCATCAATTTTGTGTTTCAGGAGGGCAAAAAGAAATTCGACAAGAAGACTGCAAAGTTCTGCCAGAGCCAGGAGCGAACGCTCTCACTCTCCACCAAGAAGCAGGACAACGTCTTCCAAGAGGTCGGTACCAACAGTTCCATAACCTATGTAATCATCATCATCATTTCAGCTGAAAGACGTCCACTGCTGAACATAGGCCTCCCCCAAGGCTCGCCATTTAGACCGGTCCTGTGCCGTTCGTTTCCACCGGATTCCCGCGACCTTCACCAGGTCATCACTCCACCTTGTCGGAGGCCTACCGACAGCTCGTCTTCCGGTGCGTGGACGCCACTCAAGCAGTCTTATCTATGTAATATGATAATCAAATAGGCTTGAACTTTGATGGGTGCCACGTCGAAATAGTAGTAAGGTTGATGAACAAGAACTATCTAGGAAGTGCGTCTTTTTTTTGAACCTGACTGTGGCGTTGTAGGCCGGGCCCAATAAAGCGATAGCAGTGCACGGTTGGAGAGTAGCCTGGTGAAAATCCAGGGGAAACCTCCGACACGACCACGCGGGTGGTTTGGAACACTGGAATACTCTTAAGAGTTTGCGCTCCAGTGAGATTGGTTGAGCGGTTTCAATCTGAGGCGTGAGTGGAATCGAGCTACTGGGAGTTTTGTTGCTGGTTCACTAAACCCAGCCTAGCTGAGAAGAGTCCAGCAAGAAACTCAGCTAGGCCAGACCTGGGTCGGAGATGTGCGTCTCTTGATATCCTCACAACATATGGAATCGGATATCGAATAAATCATATAACTGCTATCGAGCGGGGCGTATTAATACATTTCATTTCTCATACTCTGAAAGTGGGTCATTATTCATCTAGGTTGGCGTGCTGAAAGTGGCACTTTTCTGCTCTAAGTACTACATAAATTTACACTAACGTGAGACATATTTACACTTAATAAGAGAACAACGGTTGGAACTCACTTGGAAAGTCACTATTTGCGACATGACATGGACTCCAATTGTAGTCCGAAACATGTCGCAAATAGTGACTTTCCGAGTGAGTTCCAACCGTTGTTCTCTTATTAACATAAATACTAATTCTTAATGTAAAGAAATACATTAAAATGGTCCATACACAAACACTGTTAACCGTCACTCAACAGTTCTCGCCAAAATGGTTCTCTCGCTGATTCAGAAAATGTTTGTGTATATTTTGGCATGCTTTAGTTTCCTAGTATTCAAAATGAAAATCAGAGTGTTTAACTCGGATGAACCTACCCATTTAACCTACCGACCGTTTTTTATGACGATCGGTTTAGCCTAGTGTGTAGTGCACCTGCCTGTGAAGCTGACGGTCCTGGGTTCGAATCCCGGTCAGGGCAAATATTTGTGTGATGAGCATGAATATTTGTTTCTGAGTCTTGGATGTTTTCTATGTATTTAAGTATTTATATCTATTAAATATATCGTTGTCTAGTACTCATAACACAAGCCTTCTTGAGCTTACTGTGGGGCTAGTTCGATTTGTGTAAGATTGTCCACTAATATTTATTTATTTTATTTCATTTATTTATTTAAGCCTCAGCCTATTGGCGCTCTCACTTCGTTCAAGTCCCAAAATATCTCATCTGAAATAGGTGGCTTTCAACCCTTAGGCTGGGTTGCACCGAACCGTCTGTAATCGTAAGCGGTGTTCGTTAAAATCTGATTGTATGGAAAGTTTGACAAGTTTTTATGGGATGACAGCTGCCGGCGCCATATTTGACGATGGCCGACCTGTGATCGTATGTTGGTGCAACCGACTCTTACCCTGTTTCATTCGCAACAATATTTATATTTAGTAACTGCAGTCTGAACATACACAGGGTGGCCACTTTCTGGAAAACCGGGAAAAGTCAGGGAATTTCGCTAGTCATGGAAAAGTCAGGGAATTGTCAGGGAAATTTATTGGAGGTTAGGGAATAAAAATGTCTCTTTATGTAAATGAAATAAATGAACTTTATTCTGCAAGTAGGGCGCAATGGCACTGTTGCAAGTCAAACTCTAGTCAGTCATTTTCTCCAAAAATATGATTATTGAGTGAACCCACGACTTCCGTCTAAAAATGCTTTCGCTCTTACCAACTGAGCTATTCAGATACTACTTCTTATTATTTCCGTTTTTGTATTTATAAGTTGTAATTTACTAGCAGATAATTCTGAAAAAACGTATTCAAATTATATAATTTATATTTATTACATTTAAGATTATGGTCAGGGAAAAACTTGAAAAAAACGCCTGGAAAACCGGGAAAAGTCAGGGAATTTTGGTTGTAGTAAATAGTGGTCACCCTGCATACAGTACGATACATATTTAAACCGATGATCAATTTTCCACCTACAATCGACCATCCTATATCTTCAACGCCTTGTCTAATAATAATACCAGTTAGGCGTTCTATTTCTCGCCTGCAGGGAGAATTTAAAATCAATAAACAACAATAAACGATAATAGAAATGCATTTGTGGGATTTCACTCCGGCGGAGATATCAGTTGTGTAAACAAATAGTAACTCAACTATGTCTTAATAGAACAATGTAAATAGGTATAACAACTTCACGAGCGAATTGCAGCGGCAGTTAAACCTGTACGGCTTTAGTCGCTGCTCCATTGTAATTTTTAAACTGTATTCATTATATTGTAATGTTCTTTTTATTAGTAAAAAAAAAAAAACTACAATCAATGCTGGCATCCGATCTAGGAGCGCTCGTGGCCCAGCGGCGCCCGCGTACCGCGTGCGGTATGCGAGGTTAAGCAACGTCGGCCCAGGTCAGTTCATTGATGGGTGACCGCTTTGAGTGGTTATCAACTGACTGACTGGGTCATAATATTTATTTATTTATTTATTATCTAGGATCACCAACAGTGGCAACAATAGTCATTAGCACTATACACAGAAAAGTACATGGTTTACATTTAATTGCGCCACCAATTACAGGTGAAAACAGCATGCATTACAGGAAGCATCGACTTTAGAAAAACATAAGAAAACATCTACATAATGATAATTAGTTAATAGTACGTAATATGCTTAAAAATAACTAGGAACAAGAGTACAATACTAAATACTATATTATATAGTACGGTTGGCAGCCCTATTTGCCACCGTCGTTGTATTAGGGTGGGTTGCACCAAACCGTCTGTAATCGTAAGCGGTGTTCGTTAAAATCTGATCGTATGGAAAGTTTGACAAGTTTCTATGGGTTGACAGCTGTCGGCGCCATATTTGACGGTGACCGGCATGTGATCGCATGTTGGTGCATCCGACCCTTAAATCAGTGGCGTAGCTACCTTGGGTGGCACCCGGTGCGGAAGTTGGTGGTGGTGTCACCCCATCGAAAGTAAAAAGCAATAAATTTTATATGATAAAGGACATGGATCCTGAGCTAGTGCTAGTGGAGGAATCCCCGAAAAAGAAATTTTTGTGCTAGCGGTTTATTTATTTTTTGTTTTGTACATTGTTCTTAAAGTTGAGAGACCGGGTGGGTGTCACCCTAAAAAAGGTGACACCCGGTGCGGCCCGCCCCCGCCGCCCCCCTTTTGCTACGCCACTGCCTTAAATAAAGATATCTGTGTATGCAGGCCGACGCAGCGATGGACATGGCCGAGCGCGACTTCTGCCAAGCCTCCCTCGAGTACGTGTTCCAGCTGCAAGCGGTCCGCGAGCGGGAGAAGTTCGAGCTGGTGGAGACGCTGCTGGGGTTCGTGTTCTCGTGGTGGACCTTCCACCACACGGCGCACGACGTGCACCAGGACGCGTCGCCGCTCGTGCGCGACCTGCAGCTGAGGATACAGAGGGTGAGTGGTGTTCCACACTGCGACTGAGCCTGTACTCCGAAATTCGTATCGTGCCGTCCAAAGCACTGTCGTGCTATTCACTATACAAATACAAATAAAAATGCAGGAGGACCTTTAGACATCAGATGTACTCATCTAACACAACACACAACAATATCAACAATAACAATAGTTCTGTAGTACCATTTACTACACTTTTCACTTTAAATTTTAATTATACGCCGTGGGTGTTAATAAACCAACGATTTTAGAGCCTAATTAGAGTATATTAAGCTATGTAACATATAGTCCAAAAACCCATAATTTCAGGGCATTAATTATTTAAAAAATTAACTATTTAAAGAGGAGGACCTTTAGACATCAGATGTACTCATCTAACACAACACACAACAATAACAACAATCAAAATCAAACATTTATTCTGCAAATAGGCCACAAGGGCATTTTTACATGTCAAAATATTAATTTACAATTTAAAAAAGTCTGACTATAATAAGTAATACATTTTTCATGTCAAAATATTAATTTACAGTTCACGGAGGAATAATAACTTCGAGTTTAACAATTATAACAAAATTAATGTCATACAGTGAAGATAAACTTGCAAAGTTATTTATTACAAATATTAAGTTAGAGATGTATAAGGTCTCAAGATTAAACAAGGAGTGAAATTAATATATTATCCCAGAGATGTACATGGTCTCTGAGCGTCAAAATTGAAATTAATTTAATATTGTTAGAGATGTATATGGTCTCTAAGTCACTGATAATAAAAACGAATCCAAAACAGGATGATGTGGATTCGTTTTTATATGAGTGAGAGGGACGGCACGACACGAAGTTCGGATAGAAATGTTCGGAGAAGCCCCTCTGGATAAGTATCCAGCTTACGCTCGTCTGGAGTACGCGTTGCTGAGGATATAGAGGGTGAGTACAGCCACATAGATACAGACACACCGTAAAGCCACACAGCATGGGACTGGCTGACTCCTCGCCTCGGGCTATTAGCATCCTATCCCTGCTGCACACTCGACGAGTGCCTTGGAAAGGAAACGGAGACTTAGGGTGGGTTGCACCAAACCGTCTGTAATCGTAAGCGGTGTTCGTTAAAATCTGATTGTATGAAATATAAGATTTCAAGCTTACATGGTCATTTACATTAGAATTACGATTTGAAACGGGATATTTACCATGTATATTTGTATATTAGTATTTGTATTTTTTTTTAATATACATGGTAACTATCCCGTTTCAAATCGTAATTCTGATTGTATGGAAAGTTTGACAAGATTCTATGGGATGACAGCTGCCGGCGCCATATTTGACGATGACCGGCCTGTGATCGTATGTTGGTGCAACCGACCCTTAGTGTGGCTCTCTGTTTTGTCGGCGCAAATCAAAAAATCTAGTGCGGAACGTCGCTTATAATTCCGTAGGGGAGTGTGTTTGATAGAAGACAACATCGCGGCACCACGAGGGGTATAGTCTGGCAGAGCCATTCAACATCTCCGCAAGAACAATCGCTTTCGTTTCTTGTCGAAGCTCCTCAAATAAAGAGTTGGCCAATAGGCCAAGTACTTCAAGTATGCTATTATGTGTGGATATTTAAGTCGCTCCCGAACTCTCAGTACCTTCTAGAACTGTCAAGCTTACCAGCACCCAGTTCCTTTACATTCAAACGTCAGCTAACTTTACTAGCTTGGAGTGCCATGAGAGTATTAGATTGATCCCTAAGTAACCTTATTTAGTGATGAAATATTCGACTTAGAGGTTTGCCCGACGTTTACATCTATCAACATTGTTGGTCACGAGCTGAGTAGCATGTGCGGGCATCCACATCTTCTAGCCGCACGGGTTTTCAAGTCCCGTTTATAAATAATAATGTGTGAAAATCGTGCAAATTTCAATTAATATGTGGGTGACCGCTTTGAGTGATTATTAACTGAGCGCTCCCGTGCTTTGGAAGGCACGTTAAGCCGTTGATCCCGGCTGCTGTCCCTGATAGCAGTCGTGAAATCGAGTTAGAGGCCTTCGGGTGGCTTGAGAACTTCTAACAGTCAAGTTGCCCACTCACTTGACAAGCCTAATTCCAATAAGGTCTGGTTCTCCTTCGGGTCGGAACGTCAGATGGCAGTCGCTGCCGTAAAAACTAGTGCCTACGGCAAGTTTTGGGATTAGGTAGTGGGCCCCGGGCATCCTTTAGGATGCAACTGTACCGGGATAATGATAATGATGATGATGATATGGAATTTTTCGACTTAATAGCTGGTTTAACTAATAGATGTTTAGTGTTTGCGACATAGGTGACAGACGACCGTTGACTCCTCGCTGCAGCACTACAGAGGACATCTTCAAGCCAAGGATGGCACATAGGTCTCTGCGTGTGGCGTTTGTCTGCGTTTGGCGTTCAAGGCTTTCGATTGCTCATACCTTCAAATTGGAGTTAAGGGTCATACGCGGATTTAGGTTCGCGTCTTTTCTGTGGACATACCAAAAGTTAAAGAGGCTACAAAGCCTAATTTTGGACTGGACCTGTAACCCGCATAAACAGTGTCTCCGTTTCTATAAATCCCTGTAATAAAAACATAGCTGACATGCACATAAGCCGTTAACTATTGACCACAGGAGGGACGACTTTTGTTTTTTCAACTAAGTATGACCCTTAAATTCTAATGGCATATAATTACCCAGTTTATTCCAAGAGTTCTGTTAAGAGCCTAAAACGAGTAACAGAAGGCGGCGCGCCTGGTTGACAAGTGTGTTTTGACGACTTCCTGATACCTAACACCATCATGTCAAAATAATAATAAAAACTACTAATATTTACTTCAAATTTCATATTTTTAAGTATCGTTCTTAAACACAACAAACAAACAATCATCTTTAGAATAAGAACTTTTTATTTTGATCATGGACTTTTTATTTGAATAAAAAAAAACTAGAGTTGTACCGACTACTCGGCTGATAGTCGGGAAAGTCGATAATCCGGCCACATTTATAGTCGGCGACTAGTTTGCATAAGAGACCGACTATTCGGCACTTAATAATTTACTGTAAAATAATGATAAATAAAAACTACCAATATTTACTTCAAGTTTCATATTTTTAAGTATCTTTCTTAAATACAACAAATAATCTTAAGAATATGAACTTTTTTTTGATCATCGACTAATAAAAAAAAACTAGAGTTGTACCGACTAGTCGGCTACTAGTCGGACGGGATAACTGACTACAGGCACATTTATAGTCCGCGGCTAGACGGCCTCCTCGGGACCGATTAGTCGGCTAGACGGCAAAGTCAACCCATCTCTACTAGATTTCATTCTGTGCTTTTAAATATCATTGGCCAAGTTTTATCAGTGCCAGGGCTTGTGCGAGTGTAAACACTGACCGGCATGCGTGTGTGTGTGCATGGGTGTGTGCGTGCAGACACGTCACGTGTATGTGTGTTACAGACGCGGACCAATTTCGAGGAGACCAGTAAACAGACAGAGTCGCTCATGAAGAAAATGATGGAGGTGCGGCAGATGGTGAGTTAGCTTCTTGGTTCAGTATACAAAATACAAACATTTATTCTGCAAATAGGCCACAAGGGCACTTTTACATGTCAAAATATTAATTTACAATTTAAGAAAGTCTGAGTATAATAAGTAATACATTTTTCATGTCAAAATATTAATTTACAGTTCAAGAAGGAATAATAATTTCGAGTTTATAATTATAGCAAAATTAATGTCATACAGTGAAGATAAACTTGCAAAGTTATCTATTACAATCTTACAACATCAGTAAAGTTAGACATGTATAAGGTCTCAAGATTAAACAAGGAGTATAATGAAATTAATATAATATCCCAGACGTACATGGTCTCTGAGCGTCAAAATTAAAATTAATTTAATATTGTTAGAGATGTATATGGTCTCTAAGTCACTGATAATAAAAACGAATCCACAACAGGATGATGTCTCGTCAATCCCCTATAAAAAGACACTAGTAAGTATAAGGTGTCTTCGGGTAATTTCGAATGTCGGATAATTCCGAAAATAACAAATTCCAGACTAACTAAGCTATTTTATTGCATCACATCATCATCACCATCAAAAAGAAATGTTAAATTTTTTGTTGATGTTTTGTTAGTGCAACAAAATCACTTAGTTAGACAGAAATCTGTTATTTTGGGAATTACTCAACATTCGGAATTACCCGAAGACACCATACTTGAAATGATTTGACTCTTCTCAGCTAGGCTAGGTTTAGTGAACCAGAGATAAAACTCCCAGTAGCTCGATTCCACTCACACATCAGATTTGGATGAAACCGAGCAACCAATCTCATTGGAACGCAAACTCGTTGAGTATTCCAGTGTTTAAACCGTCCGCGTGGTCGTGTCGATGGTTTCCCCTGGATTTTCCCCAGGCTACCCCAACCACGCATTCAGGTTAAAAAAAATGATTTGAGTTGGCTGAGTTGTATTAAATTAAGTCTTTCCAAAACTATTTTACCGTTCAAACTTCTCCCATATAAAACAATCTGACAATGTCACAAGTCCAACTGACAGTTGGACTGTGCATCCAGTGTGGTGACTCCATAATGGGAGCATGGACTCCTGAAAAGGTGCGTGACCCCACATTGGGGAACCCGAACAAGGAACGTGTTAATGATGACTTTGTAAATGTATCTATTAGTAAACTGATATGTAAAAGGGCCCTCGAGGCATACTTGCAGAATAAACGTAATGTGCGTGTTCGTAGAACAAAGAGGTGGAGGCGGAGGAGGGGGCGGAGGCGGGGGAGGCGCCGGGCGGCGTCTCGCGCGCCGGGTACCTCTACCTTATGGAGAAAAGTAAGTGGTTTTTTTTTTGGACAATCTTACACAAATCAACCTAGTCCCAAACTAAGCAAAGCTTGTACTATGGGTACCAAGTGACGATATACATACTTATATAGATAAATAGATACTTAAATACATAGAAATATCCAAGACTCAAGAACAAATATTCGTGTTCATCACACAAATGCATGCCCTGATCGGGATTCGAACCCGGGACCTCCAGCTTCGAAGGCAGGGTCACTACCAACTAGGCTAAAGCGGTCGTCAACCATAGATGGTACCTACGGTGGTGGCCGTACTGCCGAACAAAGTTTAAACTTGAACGGCAACTACGGCGGTAACCGTTACCGCCTGAGAGTGTGTAATACACTACCAATCAACATAGTTAAATGTCACACCTGGCCATAAAGTGGCAATTGGGGAAAAAAATAGGTTTAATGGACGTTTATGCGCATGTAATATGTATGTATCTGGGTCAATCAACTTTTACTTGTTGTTATTCTGTCCCGTCAGCGAGGAGACAACAGCAACCGAGTTTCTTAGAAAAATGTTTATAATATGGACCTCAAGCATGCTTAAGAGATGGCCCACGTCCAAATGGATTGATGCTCATCGCTAAAACTCATATTTACTAATTTAAACCCTATAAAATCACGGTTTTAAAGAGTGACTCAGGAGACGTAACCATGGTAACGAGCAACAAAGAATAGTTGATCCACCCTTCTACTGTTGGCACAGATATAGGTAATAGTTGTTAAGAAGACGAGTGTATTGTAATTTATTCGCCAAAAAACTGCACCGCAGTTTGGCGAAGTCTTGTATTAGTTTTGAGTATTTTAATATATGATCAATAAATTTTAAAAAATGGGGCGGCAACGCGCATATGACACTCTGGAGTTGCAAGCGTCCATAGGCTGGGGTGACCGCTTACCATCAGACGGGCCGCACGCTTGATTGCCACCGACGTGATATATATAAAACCACCTACTACTGGCGGTAATAAAGAAAGCACCAGATCGCATATTTGTCGCCCTTGCCTTCGGCTCGGGCGTCAAATAGCTACGATCTGAGACATTCCTTGTTTTACCGCCCTAGGTTAATAATGTACAATTTCAACTGTTAGTGTGGGTTGCACCTTGCACCGAACCGTCTGTAATCGTAAGCGGTGTTCGTTAAAACCTGATTGTATGCAAAGTTTGACAAGTTTCTATGGGATGACAGCTGCCGGCGCCATATTTGACGATGACCGGCCTGTGATCGTATGTTGGTGGACCCGACCCTTACTGTTATTGCTAATGGTCACGTTTGTGTTACAGAGGCGTTCGGCACGGCGTGGAGCAAGCACTACTGCACGTACGAAAATAGCTCGCGAACGCTACGGCTATTACCCTACTCACAGATTAACCCTAAAACGGTGAGTGCTTTGTACTCTGAGGTTATGTAAAATTCTCGACATTAAATGAGGTCTAAAGTATAGTGGTATTTTTCTAATACCATAAAATGCTTATCGTTAGCAGTTGAAAACGAAAGGAAGCATGAAAAAAGATAATCCGCATAAATAGCTACCTTCCGTTCTAGGTGATAAGGTTTAAGTTGTAATGACTTGGCAATATTGGCGTATGTTTAATTGCAGATTCGCGTACTACGATATCGGTAAAATTACAAATTGTATTTTAACAAGTGTAAGAATTATCGTGCCTATGTCTACAATACACATTTTGCTGATTTGGACACGTTAAATGTTTGTGTTTGTGTTGTATTGATTTGTACGCACGTGGTCAGACGGCGCCGGCGGAGAGCGTGTGCGTGTGCGGCGCGCGGCGCTCCGCCGAGAGCGAGCGGCGCTTCTGCTGGGACGCGCTGCCCGCGGAGCGCGAGCGCGGCGCCCTCACGCTGCAGGCGCTGTCCGAGCGCGACCGCGCCGCGTGGCTGCGCGCGCTCGCACAGCAGGTACCTCCCCCCGCGGGGCCCCGCCGGCCGCGTGCCCGCGGAGCGCGAGCGCGGCGCCCTCACGCTGCAGGCGCTGTCCGAGCGCGACCGCGCCGCGTGGCTGCGCGCGCTCGCACAGCAGGTACCTCCCCCCGCGGGGCCCCGCCGGCCGCGTGCCCGCGGAGCGCGAGCGCGGCGCCCTCACGCTGCAGGCGCTGTCCGAGCGCGACCGCGCCGCGTGGCTGCGCGCGCTCGCACAGCAGGTACCTCCCCCCGCGGGGCCCCGCCGGCCGCGTGCCCGCGGAGCGCGAGCGCGGCGCCCTCACGCTGCAGGCGCTGTCCGAGCGCGACCGCGCCGCGTGGCTGCGCGCGCTCGCACAGCAGGTACCTCCCCCCGCGGGGCCCCGCCGGCCGCGTGCCCGCGGAGCGCGAGCGCGGCGCCCTCACGCTGCAGGCGCTGTCCGAGCGCGACCGCGCCGCGTGGCTGCGCGCGCTCGCACAGCAGGTACCTCCCCCCGCGGGGCCCCGCCGGCCGCGTGCCCGCGGAGCGCGAGCGCGGCGCCCTCACGCTGCAGGCGCTGTCCGAGCGCGACCGCGCCGCGTGGCTGCGCGCGCTCGCACAGCAGGTACCTCCCCCCGCGGGGCCCCGCCGGCCGCGTGCCCGCGGAGCGCGAGCGCGGCGCCCTCACGCTGCAGGCGCTGTCCGAGCGCGACCGCGCCGCGTGGCTGCGCGCGCTCGCACAGCAGGTACCTCCCCCCGCGGGGCCCCGCCGGCCGCGTGCCCGCGGAGCGCGAGCGCGGCGCCCTCACGCTGCAGGCGCTGTCCGAGCGCGACCGCGCCGCGTGGCTGCGCGCGCTCGCACAGCAGGTACCTCCCCCCGCGGGGCCCCGCCGGCCGCGTGCCCGCGGAGCGCGAGCGCGGCGCCCTCACGCTGCAGGCGCTGTCCGAGCGCGACCGCGCCGCGTGGCTGCGCGCGCTCGCACAGCAGGTACCTCCCCCCGCGGGGCCGCGCGCTTACAGAGAGAAAGCGCGACAGATCAGTGACGTCATTGACCACGAGCGCCATAGTAAACGACGATCGTTTTAATACAAAGGTGCATTTTGCGGGAAAGGAACAGAATATATCCCCTCTTAAAACTTTAAAGACTTATAATTATGTAATTATTTATTATTTTGAGTAACTTTTTTTGCCATTTTATTAAAAACTTGATCCCTTTTCGAGAAATTTCGAATTTATTGATTTTCCTATTTGGCCTCAGCATCCCTAATATCTTTGTAAAATCGGTCGGACTTCCGGCGGCGGCGGCAGCCAGGCCGCGCGGTCATATAATAATAAATAATAATAATAAATATTAGAGGACAATCTTACACAAATCGAACTAGCCCCACAGTAAGCTCAATGTAAAGGTGTACCCCGGAGGGTGGTGCAGGACTAATAACGACACACAACTGTGGTTAAATATTGATTGATTTATTGCTAGAAAATACATGGTTTATATACTAGAGAGTTCCTTTGTTCGTATGCATTCTTGTGGAAGTAATATACTTCTCAGGTTACATCGTAAAATAGGTAAATCATGTTACAATAAATAATATGTAATGTGATACAATCGAATTAGTTAAATGGTGCGTTAAATAGGTTAATGGCGTAATACGAGTAATCGGTTATTTGATACCTTAATGCATGTGTGTGTGTACTCACACTACAGCTTTCCTCTTTTTTTTTTTAGACAAAAATAGTAGGCTTCTAGAAATCTATTTTTGGCTAATGTATAATGTACATGTATCTCTAAATGGTATGTAATATAAATCTTAACGCTATTTGGATATACATTTTTTTTTTTTTTATAGTATAATAATATTCTTAATACTACTTGGGTATATAATTTTCTTAGTTTCTACGTAACATGTTTCTTAATGTTTTTTTTTGTTTTTACACATGGTAGGGTTTTGTTCGGTTTTTATGTATAGTGTTTTCTTTACCTGAAATCAATATTTTTACGTTGAAACCTTCGTCTTTAATGACTGTATATGGGCCTTTATACACTGGGTCCATTTTATCTCTGTCCTCTTTTCTCACTAATATTAATTGTCCAATCTTGTAGGTAATTGGATTAGTCCTTAAATCGTAACTTATTTTTCTAGCTGTTTTTGTCTTAATTAAATTATATCTAGCATCCTCTTGGGATTTCTGTAACCTATACTTAAACTCTATGGGGTAAGAATCAAAGTTATACATTGGATCTACTTGCTTAATTATGTTACTAGGTATACGGCATAATTTGCCGAAGACTAACTCATATGGCGTATATTTGGTTGCAGAATGCACCGTTGTGTTATACGAGAAACACCAATATTGTAACCAATCGGACCACTGGTGAGCCTGGTTGTCCGTTTGTATCCTTAAATATGCTCCTAGAGCTTTATGTGAATTTTCCAAGGATCCAAGGCTTTCATGGTGGTAAGCGGTTGATTGCAATTGTTTTACGCCTAATATGTTACAAAGTTCTCGCATAGTTGCTGAGATGAACTCGCTTCCTCTATCTGTTCCTATTTCCCTAGGTATACCGTATCTTAATATAAAGTTATTGACTAATGCTCTTGCGACTGAGTCTGTTTCCTTATTTGGAAGTGGATATGCCTCTACGTACTTCGTGAGCTCGCACTGAAGTGTAAGTATATAGCTGTATCCGTTCGTGTCCTTGGTAAGGGGTCCGCATAAGTCTAAGAAAACCTTGTCAAAGGAGGCTGTTGCCGTGCTAGTTATACATAGCGGTTGTTTGACGTTCCTGTGAAATTTCTGTTTTTGACATTTGTCGCATTTTTTCACGTATTTAATAATGTCGTTTTCCATACCTGGCCAGTAGTAGTAACGTTTTATGTTGTTGGTCATTCTTCTTATTCCTGCGTGACCACTCGTAGGCAATAAGTGAAAATCGTTTAATATGACGCGTCTGTCGTCTTTATTTGCTATCTTTGTGACACCTTTTATAACGATTAATCGTGGTTTGTACTGTGTACTATATTTATTTATGCATTGAGCTAGCTCTGTGATAATACACGTGGTGTCTTCATTATATAATATGCATATTTCTTCTATCTGTTGTGCCTTGCAAAATGTACCTAGTTCTCTCGCGAAGAAAGCTCGTTTCGTACGCGGTAGAGTTCCTGGTGTGACACACAGTGTTGCCAAGGATGGCGAATATATGATTTCATTATTTTGACTTGTTATGCGATCTGATTGCTTCATTATTTCATGGTAATCGCATTCGTCGAAACTCAGTTCAGTCGAACCTTGTGGTTTCTTGAGGAGTTCCACTATGCTTGGTTGCGCAGGCCAGTCACAGTTGGAATCCTTGTCTTGTTCGTTGTTATTTTTTCTTTGCTCTGCCATTCGTTTTCTCTGTGCCCTTGTCATTACTGACATTACTTGTTTTGTCATGCTCTTTAACTCGTCACTGGTGATTTCGATCCTAGACAATGCGTCTGCAGCTACATTGTCTTTTCCTTTCAAATATTCTACCACGAAATCGTATTCCTCTAAGCACAAACGAAATTTAGTGAGCCTACTTGACGGATTATTCATGCTGAATAAATAAATTAATGGGCGATGGTCTGTTATAATTCTAAATCTACGTCCATATAAGTATGGTCGAAAATATTTGACTGCCCATACAATTGATAGTAGTTCTTTTTCCGTCGTTGGGTAATTTTTCTCTGCCTTGTTTAACGGTCGGCTTGCGTAAGCCACTGGTAATCCATTTTTATTTGATAATAAAGATCCTATTGCTACGCCCGATGCGTCTGTGTGTATCGTGAACGTATTGTTACTTGAGAAGTCCGGATATTGTAGGATTGGTGGTGTTGTGATTGCTATTTTTAGAGTCGTAAATGCTGTATCGCATTGTTTTGTCCAATTAAATTCTACATTCTTTTTTAATATGTTTGTTAAAGGTTGCGTAATTTCTGAGAATTTTTTAATGAATTTCCTGTAGTAGTTTACGAATGCCACAAAACGTCTGACTTCGTCGGCGTTTTTTGGTACTGGGTAATTTTGAACGACTGAAATTTTTTTGGGGTCGGGTTTTATTCCCTGTGGGGTCACTACATGTCCTAGATATAAAATTTCTTTTCGCAAAAAGTTACATTTCTGAGGGTTTAGTCTGAAGTTAACTTTTCTTAATCTTTCAAAAACGTCTATTAAATTTTTATTATGTTGCTGTAAGTTTCTTCCCATGACTATAATGTCATCTAGGTAGACTATGCACTGTAAATAATTTAGTCCTGACATAGCTATGGTCATTGCTCTACTAAAAGCACTTGCTGAATTTTTCATTCCCATGGGCAAACGTTTCATTTGATACTGTTTATCTGCTATGAACGCTGTATATTTCCTACTTTCGGGATCCAGCTTTATTTGGTAATATCCCTGGTTCAAGTCTAATGTGCTGAAATACATAGCACCGCTTAAAGAATCTAGAATTTCCGTTATGTTTGGCAATGGAAATTTATCGTTCTCAATAACCTCATTCACTTTCCTGTAATCTATCACTAGTCTCCATTTTTTTTTTCCGTTAGAGTCTGTTTTCTTGGGAACGAGGAGTAAGGGACTTGCCCATTCTGACTGTGACTCTTCTATGATGTCATTGTCTAGCATATCTTGTATCTGTTTTTTTATTTCAGACTGTTGAGCTTGGGGTAAACGATAGGGTTTACTATATACGGGGGTTGTATTCGGTTTTAGACGTATTTTTTGCTCATAGAGATTTGTGGTATTTAGTAGATCGCCTGGTAATTGAAAGATGTCGGCGTATTTGGCACATATGTTGGTAATGGAGGTGTTTTCGTCATCGTTTAGATTATCTAAGTTTAAAAGTGAAAAAAGTAATTTTACTCGATCTGCGTTATTGCTACTTTTTTGGAAAGCAAAGCAATTGTATTCACTTAGTGGTTTTATGTGTGGTGTGAAATTGGTCAAGGTTATGTCTTGCTCCCGTGTGTTTAATATTCTAACTGGTATTTTTCCATTTTTGCTACATGCTAAAGTGTTTGCTACATAAATTCCTTCTCCAATTTCGCTGGCTGATATGACGTAATCTCCCGAGTGATTTGTTGGTACTTTTATGATGTATTCACTCCTTGCTGGTATTCGTATTTGGTTGGAATTGATGGTTCTTTGGTTGTGGTTTTCTAAGTTTAATTTAATTTTTGTTAGCTCATTGCCATTATTCAACGTGATTGTTGCATGTTCGTAATTTATGATACAGTTATATTTTATTAAGAAATCCTGTCCTATTATTCCGTCTACCTGTAATGGTAAGTTTTGGAAAACGTGAAAGTTATGTTCAAATGATTGACTTTCGCTCTGTAAGTGTAGAGTAATTGTATTGTATGACGTAATTTGTCCTGCTAGTCCGTCGATGTGAGTCATCGCGGGGACCATATGCTCGCGTGATTTTATCGCTGCATCATATGTTATTGCGCTTAAACTTGCGCCCGTGTCAATAAGCCAAATGTGCATAATACCATTTATTGCGAATTGGACTGAATTCATATGTCCATAAGTTAGAATGTATCTTTTATTCACGAAAAAATTGTAACGGCGGGGGTGAACTGTCGTTATTTGACGTGTTCTCTATTGCCGCATGAATTTGATGTCGGCTATTTATGTGGTTCTGTCGATTTCCGCGGTGATTGGTACTATTAGCGTATGTGCGCGTATTTCCGTTATACGTAGTTTGTCTAGGCTGAGTATTACCTCTGTGGGTCTGTACCCCTGGTGGTTTGCTCGCGGTTGCGTTGCCGTAGTTGTAGTGTGTGCGCTGTGGGTACCTGCCTATTGGCCTTTCATTATAACGTACCTTGCGCGGTTTGTATGAGCTGTACCGGTTTTTCCGGTAATACAACACTTGGTCCTGGGCGGGAGTAAAAGATATGGACACCTCGTGGTCCTTTGCTCCCTGAATCGCATCCTTTAGCGTGGAGTATCCTCTCGAAGCTATAATGGTGCTAAGCTTGTCGTTTCGTAAGCCTTCCGTGAATCTGGCTATGGCCATTTTTTCATTTAGCGACTGTAGTATCGAGTACGCTTCTGGTTTCCCATTGGCCTGGGTTACTGTGAGGTTTACAAATAGATCCTCCAGTTCTTGGCCGTACCGCTCGATTGACTCACTTCCTTGTTTTGCTGTGAGCAACCTAGTTTGAATCGCGGTTGCCGATTTGGTAGGTAAAAGACGTAGTCTCATCTCATCAACTAATGCTGTTACACTAGTATGTTTATCCGATATTCTTAGCTTGGCGCTTTGACTTAATCGGGTCTTAGTAACGAAAATAATTAATGACTTCAAATCGGAGTCTTTAATCATTGTTGCGTACAACTCTATAGCATCTATGAGTTGCCTTGTGACGGTTTCCGAACCGTCCATGGCTGGTAGCAACGCTACTGCCGTTTTTAGGCTGAAATCGTCTTTTGACGTCATTTTGCCTTGCTCGGTTTCCTTCTCGTAAGACGCGTGTATTTTGCTATAAATCGCTTCTATTTCCGTTAAATAAGACTGGATTAACTCGCTGTCGCTTACGGATATCTCTGATTTTTCTAGCTTAAGACTATACTGCTCTATATATTTTTCGTACTCACTATACAATAAGTCGACTTGCTGGAGTTTACTTTGACCGATCGCCTCCCTTCGGCGTTTTGTACCTAATTTTCTAATGTCTTCTTGCAAAGATTTTAACTCGTTATACAATTTTTCAATGTCGGTCATAATTACATATGCGTCCTACACGTAACGCGTGTACATAAAAAAAACGTGT
This sequence comes from Epiblema foenella, assembly GCA_963556455.1. Lineage (NCBI taxonomy): Eukaryota > Metazoa > Arthropoda > Insecta > Lepidoptera > Tortricidae > Epiblema > Epiblema foenella. The sequence continues at coordinate 1,620,399 of OY747110.1, forward strand.
TTTTAATTTTGAATGAGTCGGTTTACGCGGCTAATTTCGCTTAAGTGGTACCTGTAGGCAGTAGTTGATGGTGGCTGGAGGTTGGTGGTCGGTGGTGTCCGATACCGATGTTGTAGCCATTGTTGCGCTGGTCCTGCAGCCTGGAGTTGTCAAACGTCCCGTTCTGGCTTGCTGGTGTTCCGCATGATCGCTGATGCCGTTTGTCTCTCTATTTTTCTGGTGAGGCACTTATGAATTTTCTTCCACACGGCGTAGGCGAAAATTACCAGTATTATTGCGAGTGCTGTTGTAGTCACGTAGACTGTTATTTTGCCGCTGTCAGCTTGGCTTGTACTTGCGCTGTTGGATGCCCCGTTTTGAGCTATAATGACCTCTTCTTTCTGGCTATCCTTCGTGCACTGGGTTCCCATGGTTTGCTGGCTCTGGCTGGCTGGACGGTTGGGCGGCGGCAGTGGTGCTTGGCTCGGTGGTGTTTATATTGCGGTTGCCCCGAGTAGCCTGACGGGCAGGGTTGCCCCTTGGTACTCGTGCATACCGGCTGGCAGGGTCGCCATGTAAAGGTGTACCCCGGAGGGTGGTGCAGGACTAATAACGACACACAACTGTGGTTAAATATTGATTGATTTATTGCTAGAAAATACATGGTTTATATACTAGAGAGTTCCTTTGTTCGTATGCATTCTTGTGGAAGTAATATACTTCTCAGGTTACATCGTAAAATAGGTAAATCATGTTACAATAAATAATATGTAATGTGATACAATCGAATTAGTTAAATGGTGCGTTAAATAGGTTAATGGCGTAATACGAGTAATCGGTTATTTGATACCTTAATGCATGTGTGTGTGTACTCACACTACATCAAGAAGGCTTGTGTTATGGGTACTAGACGAGGATATATTTAATAGATATAAATACTTAAATACATAGAAAACATCCAAGACTCAGAAACAAATATTCATGCTCATCACACAAATATTTGCCCTGACCGGGATTCGAACCCAGGACCGTCAGCTTCACAGGCAGGTGCACTACCCACTAGGCTAAACCGGTCGTCATCCCTATTATCTTTGTAAAATCGGCCGGCGGCAGCGGCAGCGAGGCCGCGCGGTCGTATCATATGTATAAACAAGGAACTGCGCGGGAGTCGCACCCGCACCGCGCGGTTCCCGCAAGTGTGAACGGTCTCCGAGCGTCCCCCGTGTTACAGAACGGCGTGCCCCCGCTGGGCGCGGGCGCGGCGCGCGGCGCGGGCGGCGGCGAGGCGGGCGCGGCGCTGGACGACGCGGGCTTCGCCTTCGTGCGCCGGCTCATACAGGTGCTGGAGGAGCGCGGGCTCGAGGAGCAGGGGCTCTACAGGTGTGTTCCCATCATCATCATCATCATCATCATTTCAGCCGAAAGACGTCCACTGCTGAACATAGGCCTCCCCCAAGGCTCGCCATTTAGACCGGTCCTGTGCCGTTCGTTTCCACCGGATTCCCGCGACCTTCACCAGGTCATCACTCCACCTTGTCGGAGGCCTACCGACGGCTCGTCTTCCGGTGCGCGGACGCCACTCGAGCAGTTTCTGGCCCCATCGACCGTCAGTCCTGCGAGCAATGTGCCCTGCCCACTGCCACTTAAGTCTCGCAATTTTGAAGGCTATGTCGGTGACCCCAGTTCTGCTACGGATAGCTTCATTCCTAATTCTATCACGCAGAGAAACCCCGAGCATAGCTCTTTTCATCCACTATTTATTTGTCAACCAGGTATTATCTAGGTCCAAATGGACCCAAATGACGATATGGTTCTATTGTGAGTTTTGATTATCATATTACCTAGATTATGGAACTGTTGGTACCGACCTCTTGGAAGACGTTGTCCTGCTTCCTGGTGGAGAGTGAGAGCGTTCGCTCCTGGCTCTGGCAGAACTTTGCAGTCTTCTTGTCGAATTTCTTTTTGCCCTCCTGAAACACGAAATTGATGCTTTAATAAAAGTTCTGTGTTCAATAAAATTGAGTCACTGCAATACGTAAAATGGAACCATATGACGATATGGTTCTATTGTGAGTTTTGATTCCACAAACCAAAACTCACTAAGGGTCTGTTGCACCAACATACGATCACAGGCCGGTCATCGTCAAATATGGCGACGGCAGCTGTCATCCCATAGAAACTTGTCAAACTTTCCATACAATCAGATTTTAACGAACACCGCTTACGATTACAGACGGATTGGTGCAACCCAGCCTAAGGGTCGGTTGCACCAACATACGATCACAGGCCGGTCATCGTCAAATATGGCGCCGGCAGCTGTCATCCCATAGAAACTTGACAAACTTTCCATACAATCAGATTTTAACGAACACCGCTTACGATTACAGACAGATTGGTGCAACCCAGCCTAAGGGTCGGTTGCACCAACATACGATCACAGGCCGGTCATCGTCAAATATGGCGCCGGCAGCTGTCACCCCATAGAAACTTGTCAAACTTTCCATACAATCAGATTTTAACGAACACCGCTTACGATTACACACGGTTTGGTGCAACCCACCCTTATTCTTAGACTAGCTTTTCCCCGCGAATTCTTCGCGATATGATTTGGTTACTATTTAATTCTATCAGGCGCTTATCTAGTTATCCCTTTTACATACAAACTTCCACCTCCTTAAGTCATGATTTTTGGGATATAAAGTATTCTATATTCTACCCCGGGACTCAAACTACCTCCATACCAAATTTCACCTAAATCGATTCAACGGTTTAAGCGTAAAGAACAGACAGATAGAAATACAGACACACTTTCGTATTTACAATATTAGTATAGATTATAATGTTTCCATGTTTAGTCTCCAGTCTTAAATGCTCTAAGGCTCGGTTTCATAAAGATCCGTTAGACCTTATGTCGGTTTGTTATGTCAAAAAATGTACTGAGTTACTGAAATTTGATCTGACATTTGGTCTTACGGATCTTTATAAAACCCGGCCTAAGTGTATTAGCTAGACTAATGTAAAATATGGGTCTATAAAGACTAGAAGTAAAAGTTTTCATTTAAATAAATATCTTTGGACAATCTTACACAAATCAACCTAGCTCCAAAGTAAGCAAAGCTTGTACTATGGGTACCAAGTGACGATATACATACTTATATAAGAGACGATGTAAATAGATACTTAAATACATAGAAAACATCCAAGACTCAAGAATAAATATTCGTGTTCATCACACAAATACATGCCCTGACCGGGATTCGAACCCGGGACCTCCAGCTTCGAAGGCGTGGTCACTACCAACTAGGCTAAAGCGGTCGTCGGCGGGTTTCATTGAATAAGTATAATTTTCCAGGGTGGCAGGCGTGGCGTCCAAAGTGTCCCGCTTAGTAAGTTGCGCGCGCACCGGCCGCCTGCCCGCCGCGCTCGGCGACCCGCTGGAGTGGGAGAGCAAGACGCTGACGTCGGCGCTGAAGGGCTACCTGCGCGCGCTGCCCGAGCCGCTGCTCACGCACGCGCTGCACGCGCGCTGGCTGGCCGCCGCCAAGCTGGAGTCGCGCGCCGAGCGCGGCGCCGCCGTGGCCGCGCTGCGGGCGCTGCTGCCGCCCGCCAACCGGGACATGCTGCGGCTGGTGGCGGAGCACCTCAGGTGAGAGCGGCCCCGCCGGCTGGAGTCGCGCGCCGAGCGCGGCGCCGCCGTGGCCGCGCTGCGGGCGCTGCTGCCGCCCGCCAACCGGGACATGCTGCGGCTGGTGGCGGAGCACCTCAGGTGAGAGCGGCCCCGCCGGCTGGAGTCGCGCGCCGAGCGCGGCGCCGCCGTGGCCGCGCTGCGGGCGCTGCTGCCGCCCGCCAACCGGGACATGCTGCGGCTGGTGGCGGAGCACCTCAGGTGAGAGCGGCCCCGCCGGCTGGAGTCGCGCGCCGAGCGCGGCGCCGCCGTGGCCGCGCTGCGGGCGCTGCTGCCGCCCGCCAACCGGGACATGCTGCGGCTGGTGGCGGAGCACCTCAGGTGAGAGCGGCCCCGCCGGCTGGAGTCGCGCGCCGAGCGCGGCGCCGCCGTGGCCGCGCTGCGGGCGCTGCTGCCGCCCGCCAACCGGGACATGCTGCGGCTGGTGGCGGAGCACCTCAGGTGAGAGCGGCCCCGCCGGCTGGAGTCGCGCGCCGAGCGCGGCGCCGCCGTGGCCGCGCTGCGGGCGCTGCTGCCGCCCGCCAACCGGGACATGCTGCGGCTGGTGGCGGAGCACCTCAGGTGAGAGCGGCCCCGCCGGCTGGAGTCGCGCGCCGAGCGCGGCGCCGCCGTGGCCGCGCTGCGGGCGCTGCTGCCGCCCGCCAACCGGGACATGCTGCGGCTGGTGGTGGAGCACCTCAGGTGAGAGCGGCCCCGCCGGCTGGAGTCGCGCGCCGAGCGCGGCGCCGCCGTGGCCGCGCTGCGGGCGCTGCTGCCGCCCGCCAACCGGGACATGCTGCGGCTGGTGGCGGAGCACCTCAGGTGAGAGCGGCCCCGCCGGCTGGAGTCGCGCGCCGAGCGCGGCGCCGCCGTGGCCGCGCTGCGGGCGCTGCTGCCGCCCGCCAACCGGGACATGCTGCGGCTGGTGGCGGAGCACCTCAGGTGAGAGCGGCCCCGCCGGCTGGAGTCGCGCGCCGAGCGCGGCGCCGCCGTGGCCGCGCTGCGGGCGCTGCTGCCGCCCGCCAACCGGGACATGCTGCGGCTGGTGGCGGAGCACCTCAGGTGAGAGCGGCCCCGCCGGCTGGAGTCGCGCGCCGAGCGCGGCGCCGCCGTGGCCGCGCTGCGGGCGCTGCTGCCGCCCGCCAACCGGGACATGCTGCGGCTGGTGGCGGAGCACCTCAGGTGAGAGCGGCCCCGCCGGCTGGAGTCGCGCGCCGAGCGCGGCGCCGCCGTGGCCGCGCTGCGGGCGCTGCTGCCGCCCGCCAACCGGGACATGCTGCGGCTGGTGGCGGAGCACCTCAGGTGAGAGCGGCCCCGCCGGCTGGAGTCGCGCGCCGAGCGCGGCGCCGCCGTGGCCGCGCTGCGGGCGCTGCTGCCGCCCGCCAACCGGGACATGCTGCGGCTGGTGGTGGAGCACCTCAGGTGAGAGCGGCCCCGCCGGCTGGAGTCGCGCGCCGAGCGCGGCGCCGCCGTGGCCGCGCTGCGGGCGCTGCTGCCGCCCGCCAACCGGGACATGCTGCGGCTGGTGGCGGAGCACCTCAGGTGAGAGCGGCCCCGCCGGCTGGAGTCGCGCGCCGAGCGCGGCGCCGCCGTGGCCGCGCTGCGGGCGCTGCTGCCGCCCGCCAACCGGGACATGCTGCGGCTGGTGGTGGAGCACCTCAGGTGAGAGCGGCCCCGCCGGCTGGAGTCGCGCGCCGAGCGCGGCGCCGCCGTGGCCGCGCTGCGGGCGCTGCTGCCGCCCGCCAACCGGGACATGCTGCGGCTGGTGGCGGAGCACCTCAGGTGAGAGCGGCCCCGCCGGCTGGAGTCGCGCGCCGAGCGCGGCGCCGCCGTGGCCGCGCTGCGGGCGCTGCTGCCGCCCGCCAACCGGGACATGCTGCGGCTGGTGGCGGAGCACCTCAGGTGAGAGCGGCCCCGCCGGCTGGAGTCGCGCGCCGAGCGCGGCGCCGCCGTGGCCGCGCTGCGGGCGCTGCTGCCGCCCGCCAACCGGGACATGCTGCGGCTGGTGGTGGAGCACCTCAGGTGAGAGCGGCCCCGCCGGCTGGAGTCGCGCGCCGAGCGCGGCGCCGCCGTGGCCGCGCTGCGGGCGCTGCTGCCGCCCGCCAACCGGGACATGCTGCGGCTGGTGGCGGAGCACCTCAGGTGAGAGCGGCCCCGCCGGCTGGAGTCGCGCGCCGAGCGCGGCGCCGCCGTGGCCGCGCTGCGGGCGCTGCTGCCGCCCGCCAACCGGGACATGCTGCGGCTGGTGGCGGAGCACCTCAGGTGAGAGCGGCCCCGCCGGCTGGAGTCGCGCGCCGAGCGCGGCGCCGCCGTGGCCGCGCTGCGGGCGCTGCTGCCGCCCGCCAACCGGGACATGCTGCGGCTGGTGGTGGAGCACCTCAGGTGAGAGCGGCCCCGCCGGCTGGAGTCGCGCGCCGAGCGCGGCGCCGCCGTGGCCGCGCTGCGGGCGCTGCTGCCGCCCGCCAACCGGGACATGCTGCGGCTGGTGGCGGAGCACCTCAGGTGAGAGCGGCCCCGCCGGCTGGAGTCGCGCGCCGAGCGCGGCGCCGCCGTGGCCGCGCTGCGGGCGCTGCTGCCGCCCGCCAACCGGGACATGCTGCGGCTGGTGGCGGAGCACCTCAGGTGAGAGCGGCCCCGCCGGCTGGAGTCGCGCGCCGAGCGCGGCGCCGCCGTGGCCGCGCTGCGGGCGCTGCTGCCGCCCGCCAACCGGGACATGCTGCGGCTGGTGGTGGAGCACCTCAGGTGAGAGCGGCCCCGCCGGCTGGAGTCGCGCGCCGAGCGCGGCGCCGCCGTGGCCGCGCTGCGGGCGCTGCTGCCGCCCGCCAACCGGGACATGCTGCGGCTGGTGGCGGAGCACCTCAGGTGAGAGCGGCCCCGCCGGCTGGAGTCGCGCGCCGAGCGCGGCGCCGCCGTGGCCGCGCTGCGGGCGCTGCTGCCGCCCGCCAACCGGGACATGCTGCGGCTGGTGGTGGAGCACCTCAGGTGAGAGCGGCCCCGCCGGCTGGAGTCGCGCGCCGAGCGCGGCGCCGCCGTGGCCGCGCTGCGGGCGCTGCTGCCGCCCGCCAACCGGGACATGCTGCGGCTGGTGGCGGAGCACCTCAGGTGAGAGCGGCCCCGCCGGCTGGAGTCGCGCGCCGAGCGCGGCGCCGCCGTGGCCGCGCTGCGGGCGCTGCTGCCGCCCGCCAACCGGGACATGCTGCGGCTGGTGGTGGAGCACCTCAGGTGAGAGCGGCCCCGCCGGCTGGAGTCGCGCGCCGAGCGCGGCGCCGCCGTGGCCGCGCTGCGGGCGCTGCTGCCGCCCGCCAACCGGGACATGCTGCGGCTGGTGGCGGAGCACCTCAGGTGAGAGCGGCCCCGCCGGCTGGAGTCGCGCGCCGAGCGCGGCGCCGCCGTGGCCGCGCTGCGGGCGCTGCTGCCGCCCGCCAACCGGGACATGCTGCGGCTGGTGGTGGAGCACCTCAGGTGAGAGCGGCCCCGCCGGCTGGAGTCGCGCGCCGAGCGCGGCGCCGCCGTGGCCGCGCTGCGGGCGCTGCTGCCGCCCGCCAACCGGGACATGCTGCGGCTGGTGGCGGAGCACCTCAGGTGAGAGCGGCCCCGCCGGCTGGAGTCGCGCGCCGAGCGCGGCGCCGCCGTGGCCGCGCTGCGGGCGCTGCTGCCGCCCGCCAACCGGGACATGCTGCGGCTGGTGGCGGAGCACCTCAGGTGAGAGCGGCCCCGCCGGCTGGAGTCGCGCGCCGAGCGCGGCGCCGCCGTGGCCGCGCTGCGGGCGCTGCTGCCGCCCGCCAACCGGGACATGCTGCGGCTGGTGGTGGAGCACCTCAGGTGAGAGCGGCCCCGCCGGCTGGAGTCGCGCGCCGAGCGCGGCGCCGCCGTGGCCGCGCTGCGGGCGCTGCTGCCGCCCGCCAACCGGGACATGCTGCGGCTGGTGGCGGAGCACCTCAGGTGAGAGCGGCCCCGCCGGCTGGAGTCGCGCGCCGAGCGCGGCGCCGCCGTGGCCGCGCTGCGGGCGCTGCTGCCGCCCGCCAACCGGGACATGCTGCGGCTGGTGGCGGAGCACCTCAGGTGAGAGCGGCCCCGCCGGCTGGAGTCGCGCGCCGAGCGCGGCGCCGCCGTGGCCGCGCTGCGGGCGCTGCTGCCGCCCGCCAACCGGGACATGCTGCGGCTGGTGGTGGAGCACCTCAGGTGAGAGCGGCCCCGCCGGCTGGAGTCGCGCGCCGAGCGCGGCGCCGCCGTGGCCGCGCTGCGGGCGCTGCTGCCGCCCGCCAACCGGGACATGCTGCGGCTGGTGGCGGAGCACCTCAGGTGAGAGCGGCCCCGCCGGCTGGAGTCGCGCGCCGAGCGCGGCGCCGCCGTGGCCGCGCTGCGGGCGCTGCTGCCGCCCGCCAACCGGGACATGCTGCGGCTGGTGGCGGAGCACCTCAGGTGAGAGCGGCCCCGCCGGCTGGAGTCGCGCGCCGAGCGCGGCGCCGCCGTGGCCGCGCTGCGGGCGCTGCTGCCGCCCGCCAACCGGGACATGCTGCGGCTGGTGGCGGAGCACCTCAGGTGAGAGCGGCCCCGCCGGCTGGAGTCGCGCGCCGAGCGCGGCGCCGCCGTGGCCGCGCTGCGGGCGCTGCTGCCGCCCGCCAACCGGGACATGCTGCGGCTGGTGGCGGAGCACCTCAGGTGAGAGCGGCCCCGCCGGCTGGAGTCGCGCGCCGAGCGCGGCGCCGCCGTGGCCGCGCTGCGGGCGCTGCTGCCGCCCGCCAACCGGGACATGCTGCGGCTGGTGGCGGAGCACCTCAGGTGAGAGCGGCCCCGCCGGCTGGAGTCGCGCGCCGAGCGCGGCGCCGCCGTGGCCGCGCTGCGGGCGCTGCTGCCGCCCGCCAACCGGGACATGCTGCGGCTGGTGGCGGAGCACCTCAGGTGAGAGCGGCCCCGCCGGCTGGAGTCGCGCGCCGAGCGCGGCGCCGCCGTGGCCGCGCTGCGGGCGCTGCTGCCGCCCGCCAACCGGGACATGCTGCGGCTGGTGGCGGAGCACCTCAGGTGAGAGCGGCCCCGCCGGCTGGAGTCGCGCGCCGAGCGCGGCGCCGCCGTGGCCGCGCTGCGGGCGCTGCTGCCGCCCGCCAACCGGGACATGCTGCGGCTGGTGGTGGAGCACCTCAGGTGAGAGCGGCCCCGCCGGCTGGAGTCGCGCGCCGAGCGCGGCGCCGCCGTGGCCGCGCTGCGGGCGCTGCTGCCGCCCGCCAACCGGGACATGCTGCGGCTGGTGGTGGAGCACCTCAGGTGAGAGCGGCCCCGCCGGCTGGAGTCGCGCGCCGAGCGCGGCGCCGCCGTGGCCGCGCTGCGGGCGCTGCTGCCGCCCGCCAACCGGGACATGCTGCGGCTGGTGGTGGAGCACCTCAGGTGAGAGCGGCCCCGCCGGCTGGAGTCGCGCGCCGAGCGCGGCGCCGCCGTGGCCGCGCTGCGGGCGCTGCTGCCGCCCGCCAACCGGGACATGCTGCGGCTGGTGGCGGAGCACCTCAGGTGAGAGCGGCCCCGCCGGCTGGAGTCGCGCGCCGAGCGCGGCGCCGCCGTGGCCGCGCTGCGGGCGCTGCTGCCGCCCGCCAACCGGGACATGCTGCGGCTGGTGGCGGAGCACCTCAGGTGAGAGCGGCCCCGCCGGCTGGAGTCGCGCGCCGAGCGCGGCGCCGCCGTGGCCGCGCTGCGGGCGCTGCTGCCGCCCGCCAACCGGGACATGCTGCGGCTGGTGGCGGAGCACCTCAGGTGAGAGCGGCCCCGCCGGCTGGAGTCGCGCGCCGAGCGCGGCGCCGCCGTGGCCGCGCTGCGGGCGCTGCTGCCGCCCGCCAACCGGGACATGCTGCGGCTGGTGGTGGAGCACCTCAGGTGAGAGCGGCCCCGCCGGCTGGAGTCGCGCGCCGAGCGCGGCGCCGCCGTGGCCGCGCTGCGGGCGCTGCTGCCGCCCGCCAACCGGGACATGCTGCGGCTGGTGGTGGAGCACCTCAGGTGAGAGCGGCCCCGCCGGCTGGAGTCGCGCGCCGAGCGCGGCGCCGCCGTGGCCGCGCTGCGGGCGCTGCTGCCGCCCGCCAACCGGGACATGCTGCGGCTGGTGGTGGAGCACCTCAGGTGAGAGCGGCCCCGCCGGCTGGAGTCGCGCGCCGAGCGCGGCGCCGCCGTGGCCGCGCTGCGGGCGCTGCTGCCGCCCGCCAACCGGGACATGCTGCGGCTGGTGGTGGAGCACCTCAGGTGAGAGCGGCCCCGCCGGCTGGAGTCGCGCGCCGAGCGCGGCGCCGCCGTGGCCGCGCTGCGGGCGCTGCTGCCGCCCGCCAACCGGGACATGCTGCGGCTGGTGGTGGAGCACCTCAGGTGAGAGCGGCCCCGCCGGCTGGAGTCGCGCGCCGAGCGCGGCGCCGCCGTGGCCGCGCTGCGGGCGCTGCTGCCGCCCGCCAACCGGGACATGCTGCGGCTGGTGGCGGAGCACCTCAGGTGAGAGCGGCCCCGCCGGCTGGAGTCGCGCGCCGAGCGCGGCGCCGCCGTGGCCGCGCTGCGGGCGCTGCTGCCGCCCGCCAACCGGGACATGCTGCGGCTGGTGGCGGAGCACCTCAGGTGAGAGCGGCCCCGCCGGCTGGAGTCGCGCGCCGAGCGCGGCGCCGCCGTGGCCGCGCTGCGGGCGCTGCTGCCGCCCGCCAACCGGGACATGCTGCGGCTGGTGGCGGAGCACCTCAGGTGAGAGCGGCCCCGCCGGCTGGAGTCGCGCGCCGAGCGCGGCGCCGCCGTGGCCGCGCTGCGGGCGCTGCTGCCGCCCGCCAACCGGGACATGCTGCGGCTGGTGGCGGAGCACCTCAGGTGAGAGCGGCCCCGCCGGCTGGAGTCGCGCGCCGAGCGCGGCGCCGCCGTGGCCGCGCTGCGGGCGCTGCTGCCGCCCGCCAACCGGGACATGCTGCGGCTGGTGGCGGAGCACCTCAGGTGAGAGCGGCCCCGCCGGCTGGAGTCGCGCGCCGAGCGCGGCGCCGCCGTGGCCGCGCTGCGGGCGCTGCTGCCGCCCGCCAACCGGGACATGCTGCGGCTGGTGGTGGAGCACCTCAGGTGAGAGCGGCCCCGCCGGCTGGAGTCGCGCGCCGAGCGCGGCGCCGCCGTGGCCGCGCTGCGGGCGCTGCTGCCGCCCGCCAACCGGGACATGCTGCGGCTGGTGGCGGAGCACCTCAGGTGAGAGCGGCCCCGCCGGCTGGAGTCGCGCGCCGAGCGCGGCGCCGCCGTGGCCGCGCTGCGGGCGCTGCTGCCGCCCGCCAACCGGGACATGCTGCGGCTGGTGGCGGAGCACCTCAGGTGAGAGCGGCCCCGCCGGCTGGAGTCGCGCGCCGAGCGCGGCGCCGCCGTGGCCGCGCTGCGGGCGCTGCTGCCGCCCGCCAACCGGGACATGCTGCGGCTGGTGGCGGAGCACCTCAGGTGAGAGCGGCCCCGCCGGCTGGAGTCGCGCGCCGAGCGCGGCGCCGCCGTGGCCGCGCTGCGGGCGCTGCTGCCGCCCGCCAACCGGGACATGCTGCGGCTGGTGGTGGAGCACCTCAGGTGAGAGCGGCCCCGCCGGCTGGAGTCGCGCGCCGAGCGCGGCGCCGCCGTGGCCGCGCTGCGGGCGCTGCTGCCGCCCGCCAACCGGGACATGCTGCGGCTGGTGGCGGAGCACCTCAGGTGAGAGCGGCCCCGCCGGCTGGAGTCGCGCGCCGAGCGCGGCGCCGCCGTGGCCGCGCTGCGGGCGCTGCTGCCGCCCGCCAACCGGGACATGCTGCGGCTGGTGGTGGAGCACCTCAGGTGAGAGCGGCCCCGCCGGCTGGAGTCGCGCGCCGAGCGCGGCGCCGCCGTGGCCGCGCTGCGGGCGCTGCTGCCGCCCGCCAACCGGGACATGCTGCGGCTGGTGGCGGAGCACCTCAGGTGAGAGCGGCCCCGCCGGCTGGAGTCGCGCGCCGAGCGCGGCGCCGCCGTGGCCGCGCTGCGGGCGCTGCTGCCGCCCGCCAACCGGGACATGCTGCGGCTGGTGGTGGAGCACCTCAGGTGAGAGCGGCCCCGCCGGCTGGAGTCGCGCGCCGAGCGCGGCGCCGCCGTGGCCGCGCTGCGGGCGCTGCTGCCGCCCGCCAACCGGGACATGCTGCGGCTGGTGGTGGAGCACCTCAGGTGAGAGCGGCCCCGCCGGCTGGAGTCGCGCGCCGAGCGCGGCGCCGCCGTGGCCGCGCTGCGGGCGCTGCTGCCGCCCGCCAACCGGGACATGCTGCGGCTGGTGGTGGAGCACCTCAGGTGAGAGCGGCCCCGCCGGCTGGAGGCGCTCGGCGCCGCCGTGGCGGCGCTTTTGCCGTTCGGGAACAGGGACATGCTGCGGCTGGTGGTGGAGCACCTCAGATTCGTTCATTGTCACTATTGTAATCGATAAGTGAGTTAATAAATTGGGTGACACGTTGGGGTCGTGTGTTGCAACACTCGCTACGCTCAGGATTCTATTTTTAAACCACTCGCATCGCTCAGGATTCTATTTCGAACCACTCGCTTCGCTCGCGGTTCAACCATAGAATCCTTTCGCTAGCTCGTGGTCCAATCCTAGAATCCATTCGCTAGCTCGTGTTTCAATTCCACACTCGCGGTTAAAATACAACTTTGCACCCTCGTATAACAGATAACTATTAACCTGTTTTGTCCAATAAAGCGGTTAGATACATGCATATATGTGATAGAAAAGCAGCTTTGAATGTATATTCTCCGGCAGGCGTGTAGCGGCCCGCTCGGAGCGCAACCTGATGACGCCGTCCAACCTGGCCGTGTGCTTCGGGCCCACGCTGCTGCGCGCGCCGCGCGAGTCCGTGGCCGCCATCCTCGACCTCAAGTTCTACAACGTGCTGGTGGAGGCGCTGCTGGAGCACGCGGACCAGCTCCCCGCGCCCCTCGCGCCCCCCACCACCGCCGCGCCCCACCAGAACGGGCTCAGGTCAGTCCCGCATATTATATATTTTTTTTCACCTCACTAGCTCGGAAAGCTCTTTTTTATTCTTTAAAAACAGATAGCAAAACTGCATTTTATCCACAAGAGTGCAAAGAATATTTGAAATTCGAACGCGCTATTTGTAACTTTCTTAAACATAATAACATGTAAAGGCCAGTCCAGATAGTCCAGCAAAAATCATTTTATATTGTGCTGTTGTGTTAAAAAACTAGTACCTACGCCAAATCTCGGGATTAGGTAGTGGACAACTATATTTAGGACGCAACTGTCAACGTTAGGACGAGGAGGAGGAAAAAATATTCCTCGCTCTAGTGAGGTGAAAAGATTTGTGTTATACACGGTTGCAAAGTTATTTTACGTCTCGTGTGTTGCAATACTCGCTACGCTCAGGATTCTATTTTTGAACCACTCGCTTCGCTTAGGATTCTATTTTCGAACCACTCGCTTCGCTCGCGGTTCAACCATAGAATCCGTTCGCTAGCTCGTGGTTCAACCCTAGAATCCATTCGCTAGCTCGTGTTTCAATTCCACACTCGCGGTTAAAATACAACTTTGCACCCTTGTATAACAAATAACTATTTCTCAATCCTTAAATTGGTTGATTTGGATTTTTCTTCGCATTTTGTTTTTTTGGTTCCCAAGGTCAGGCACGGCCTAGTTTGGGATCCACTGACTATTTTTCCGTGTAAAATGTGTTCAAGTTAAATAAACTATTAAGAAACCCGCCTTTGCAGTAACATACTATAAGCATCAGCGCATCTTTGGGGGGGTTACAGACATGTAAAGAAACTACGCACACTTGCAAAACTTAGAGCAGTTAGGACAGGAGACGCCTTCAGCGCGCCTTCCGAACAAAATATTTCGCCATATTTTGGGGGGGCGAGGTAACACACATATATAAAGAAACTACGCACACTTGCAAAATTTTCTCCAATTTCTACGCACCTGCATTAAAACAATCACGCACGCAAGCTCAAAACACTAAATTTGAACAATAATAAAAATCGACCTTACATAAGTAACCTTATACTAGGTCAATTATCGCACTTTGCTCGCTCGTTCTATTAAGGGCATAAGGTTGCTCAGATAATTTTGAACCTTTATGAACGTATACACTATAATGAGCTCGACAATACCGTCTTATTGTAGTGTTTGTATCCGGCGCGCGCGACTGGGAATCGTTTCACCTACATAAATCCGCGTTCTTTGATGCCCCACAATACACCGGAAACCGAATACAAACGAGGACTACTACCCTTCGCGTCTCGCTCTACTTCCTGCTACGCTATTCACTACTTGTTTCACCTCTTTTTTGTAACCTGACTGTGGCTTTATGGGCCGGGCCCAATAAAGCGATAGGAGTGCGCGGTTGGAGAGTAGCCTGGGGAAAATCCAGGGGAAAACCTCCGGCATGACCACGCGTGTGGTTTGGAACACTGGAATACTCTAACCCCCTTATTCATAAAACTTAACAAACCTCTGCTAACTAAAATGTCTGTTGTCACTGTCTCACAAGCACATGTGTCAAAGTGACACATGTGCTTGTGAGACAGTGACAGAAATTGTGAGAGCAGAAATTGTTGAAAAGGAATGCTATAAAAACTATATAGAATTTTCAGAGGATAAAATAAAATCACATCCTAAATTTTTCTGGAATTTCGTTAAATCTACTATATCCAATAGAGGTGTACCACAAACTATGTATTATAAGGGCGTCACATCCTCAGATGGAGCCAATATTTGCAAAATGTTTAGCGATCATTTCCAGTCTGTTTTCGAACACTCATCATTACCGCCTCTAAATGTTGACAGCTTGGAACCGCTAGCAACATCAGTTTTCAACATTAACTCGATTAGCTTAACCTATGAAACTGTCCTTAAATATTTAAAATCAGTCGACATAAACAAGGGTGCTGGTCCTGATCGAATACATCCTTTACTAATCAGTAAGTGCGCTAATACGTTAGTATTTCCTGTCACTAAGATATTTTTATTGTCTATTAAGGAGGGGCATGTGCCACAAATTTGGAAGAAAGCTTGGGTTACACCTATCCCTAAGGGTCCCGTAAGTCAAGATATCGAAAAATATAGACCTATTTCTAAATTGTGTCAACTCGGTAAAATATTAGAAAAAATTGTTACTGATCAGCTTTCGTATGCCGTCCGTCGCCATATCAACCCTAATCAGCATGGTTTCTATAGAGGTCGAAGCGTAGAAAGTAATCTGTTATCTTTCAGTGAGGTTATACGTGAGGCCATGGATAATAGACACCAAGTCGATGCGGTTTACACAGATTTCGCAAAAGCATTTGACAAAATTTCTTACAACACACTATTGATGAAACTTTGGAGCCTTGGTGTGCACGGTGACCTTTTCAGGTGGATCAAATCTTACGTAGAAAACAGGTCCCAAACTGTAGTACTCGGAGGTTTCTCATCTGGTCCTAAATATATTACTTCTGGAGTGCCACAAGGATCCCATTTGGGCCCTCTGTTATTTATTTTATATATTAATGACATTACGGATTGTTTGTCTGAATCGAAAGCTATTCTATACGCGGACGACACAAAAATTTTCAGAGTTGTTAAAACACAACAAGATTGTAATTTATTACAAGATGATTTATTTCGTTTTGAACGTTACTGTAGTAGAAACAATTTATTTTTAAATAGCGATAAATGCTCAGTAATTACATTCACGCGAAAAAAACATCCCATATTATTTAGTTATGAGCTGTGTGGTGGCACTCTTGCACGTCAGCATAGCATACGTGATCTAGGTGTGATAATGGATACTAAATTGACTTTTAACCCTCATATTGATCATATTTTAAATAAATCGTATAGACAGCTGGGTTTCATTCTTCGCGTTGCGAAACCTTTTAAAAAGCCCCTGACTTACAAACTACTTTATAATAGTTATGTCCGTAGTCGATTGGAATTTGCTTCCGTAGTGTGGAACCCCTGCTATAATGTACATAAAGTTAGAATTGAAAGACTCCAGAAAAAGTTTATTAAGGCATTAGAATACCGAACAGGTGGAAACTATGAAGATTACACCTCATCAGCTGCTAGACACCATCTCCAACCTCTCTTACTAAGACGCTCCTGTACTGATATGCTTTACCTTTTCAAAATCATTAATAACCTGGTTGATGCCCCTGAACTACTACATAATATAAGCTTTCACGTTCCCCGTAGATTAGAACGTTGTTGTCGCAAGAAGGCCTTATTCACTGTTGCAAATAGCAAAACTAAACACGCACAGCATTCATATATTAAACGCGTATGTAAGCTTTACAACGAAAAATGTATGGACGCAGATTTGTTTGGCAACTCATATCATATATTCAAAAGACTTGTTTATGCTTCACTGTCTAATATTTAATAGTTAAAAACATGTTAATTTGTAGTAAGCTGAAACTTTGTGCAAATATAATATAATTAAGTACTTAAGTTGTTTCTTGTGTGTAGGGGTTTATGGATGTAAATGCACTTTCAAAGCATGATGCCGGTCATATTTTAGAATTAAAAATAACATAAATATCTAATTGTAATTGTATTGTAATGTATGAGACTATAGGTCTAGTATGTTATTACTCACATAGCCACAGCTAAGTTACTTATGTTTTTTAAGACCGTTTGTTTCTAAATAAATTAAAAAAAAAAAAAAAAAAAAAAAGTGACAGATAAGGACAAACGAACTTTAGCGGCTAGTTAACTAATATAGGTTTGATAGACGTTTATGAAGTTTGCGCTCCAGTGAGATTGGTTTAGCGGTTTCAATTGAATCTAAGGTGTGAGTGGAATCGAGCTACTGGGAGTTTTGTCGCTAGCCTAGCTGAGAAGAGTCCAGCAAGAAACTCTGCTGGGTCGGACTGACTTACCCGGTGTGCGGTACCGGGACGAATAGGGACTATATATGGACTGTAGGATCGCGCGGTGGACGTCCCGTCGTGTCTGAGTTGGACGCCAGCTTCTCTGATCTGATCGGAAATGTACTAGTAATTGTTTCGTGTGGAAGGGTGTTAACTGAGGCGCAGATAGTGAAGGGCGGGGGCGCGCGCACACCTGCGCGCCAGGTGCGCGCGCGCAGTATGCGCCCGCGATCTTCACTTGCACCAACCTTGCGCTAGGGTTGGGTGGGGCATAGGGCGCATTTTTCGGTATTTGGTTCAGGATACCATGATTTCATTAAAATTTTAACAAACGTTTTTTTTTTTTTTCATTAATTTTTTTATTTTTTAGTAACATAGCCATTTTTAGATTTTATTGTGTGTATTAGAATTTAAACGGAAAAGCAATTTTTAGCTTGAAAATGGTAGATTTGGAGCTATGTTTGAAACGATCTTAATGAAAAATACAAAGAATTTAATACATTTAAAATTTATGACATTAGGACGCAATAGTCTTGTTCTAGATAGTAACACCAACCTTATGATTTTGTTGTATAACATCAAACTCTCATAGTAGTTAATGGTAACTACTCTATCTATGGAGATCTGTACATAAGTTCTGTAAAATGATGTGTTCCCTGTAATTGGTGTACATAAGCCCCCACATTTTTTATACCAAAGACAACTGTAACCTTACCTTATGTACTCTGTTGGTGTCCCGTGTAATCACTACATAGTATAAAACAAAGTCGCTTTCTCTGTCCCTATATCGGAGATTTCAACGCCAAACACACGGCATGGCACTCGTCCAAAATTGACTCCGCCGGAAGAGCCCTATACCAAGCTGCAGTGGACCACAACTTTGACGTGGCGGGACCCGAGGAGCCGACACACTACGATGACGCGCACGGAACCGAGGACGTCATCGATTTTGTGGTCCACCACCAAGTCCAAGCTGCTCTAATACAAGAGGCCCTGCCCGACCTCCCGTCGGACCATCGTCCAGTACTCCTCATTATTGAGGACATTCCTGCCACCGTCAGGCGCAAGCCCAGAAGGCGAGTCAACTGGGAGACCTTTGAAAAGGCAATGGAGGAGAAATCCCACACCATGCCAGTCTCCACAGCCGAGGAAGTGGAGACAGCAGCAGCGGCCATCAACGCCGATATCCAGAAGGCGCTCAACACCTCTGCTCGCACCATCACCGCCACAGAGAGGAAACCCCCTCTGCCGGCGAGGATTAGGAACTTGATTGAGCAAAAGCGCCAACTGCGACGAAGATGGCAACTAACAAGATGCCCAACACTCAAGGCCCAGCTGAACAACCTCGTCGAGAAGGTACGAGGAGAGCTAGCTGACCACGCAGCCATAGCCTGGGATACCCATATCGCGTCCATAGAAGGAGATGTCCCCTCCATCCACCGCCTATGTCGACAGCTAGGCACGATATCGGAAGCAACCAGGCCCCTCCAAGACACCAACGGCCAGCTGAGGTACAAGGCGGAAGATAGGGCAGAAATCTTCGCGGAGTGCCTCACCAGACAATTTCAGCCTAACCCCACAACTGATGCCAGGCACACCCAAGCAGTAGAGCAACACTTGGAGACCTATTTCGCTACACCACTGGAGAAAGAAGAGGACCCGGTCTTCTTCGCACCCGGCCAAGTCCGGCGAGCATTCCAGCGCTGCAACCCCAGGAAAGCCCCGGGCGCCGATTCGATCCCAAACAGTGCGCTTCGTCACCTGCCGCAACGATCCATCGCAGCGGTGACACGCCTGTTTAATGGGATCATGCGCTCGGCCCACTACCCTTCATCCTGGAAGCTTGGGAGGGTTATCATGATACCGAAGCCAGGGAAAGATAGAAGAAGACCGGAGAACTACAGACCCATCACTCTCCTCAGCACCATCTCCAAGGTGTTCGAAAAGCTCCTGCTGGGAAAACTCAAGCCGCACATAGAGCCACGACATGAGCAGTTTGGGTTCCGCCAAGGACACTCCACAACCCTGCAACTGACGCGGGTGCTCCACTACTTGTCGACTAAAATGAACAAGAGGGAGTACTCCGCAGCCGTCTTCCTCGATATGGAAAAGGCGTTTGATCGTGTATGGCATGAGGGGCTGCTATACAAGCTGTCAACGTCTCCCGCTCCAAGGCGCATGGTGAAGGTGCTAGCATCGTTCCTGTCCGAACGACGCTTTCAAGTGGCAGTCGAGGACGCCACTTCAGCAGAGTACCCGATCCTTGCGGGGGTCCCGCAAGGAAGCTGCCTCTCCCCGGCCTGTTATGCAGTCTTCACCGACGACATCCCGGTCGTGGGGGACGTCCAACTGGGCCTCTTTGCGGACGACGCGGCCTACTACGTCGCGTCCATCAGCCCAGCCCACGCCGCCCGCAAACTCCAGCGTCTCCTGGACGCCCTCCCAGACTGGCTCTCCAAGTGGAGAATGTCGGTGAACGTGGGCAAGACACAGGCCCTACTCACCGGGAGCACAAACCTGCCACCACCACTCCAGCTGTTCGGACAGGACGTAGAGTGGAAGCCAAGCGCCAAGTACCTGGGGATCACAATAGACCGAGGACTAGCGATGAAGCAGCACGTGGACGAAGTCGTGAGTCGAGCAAAGACCGCGCGAGTTCTCCTACGGCCAGTGCTCGCCAGCAACCTTCCCCTTCGCACCAAGTTGGGGATATATAAAGCTTATGTCAGGTCTCGGCTAACCTACGCAGCTCCAGCCTGGTACGCCCTGACATCAGAGACCAGCAGAAAGAGGCTCCGTGCGCAGGAGAACCAGTCCCTGCGCACCATAGTAGCTGCTCCCCGCTTCGTGCGAAACCGCGACATACATCGCAGTCTTCGCTGGCAGAGCCTGGACGAGTTCGTGGAACGCCTCGCGCGCGGGATGTTCGACCGCGCCGACAACTCACGCTACCCACTACTGCAGGGCATAGCGCCGCTCCACGCGCGCCCCCCAGACGGCCGCACTCGAGCTCTAGCAAGAGAGCTCGTGCGACCAGAAGAAGAAGACGCCAATCCTCGGTCCGATCCCAGGACTCCACTAAGCCGCTGAAAGGCCCACAACCAAGCCGAGAAGGCCAGCCACCTAACCTCAAGACCACCAGTGACTGAAAGCCACGGAAGGCCGAAGAAGCTGCACCAGCCACAATAGCCCAGCCTGTATAGGCTGCGAACAAACACAGCCAAAAAGGGCAACGCCCTGAAATGGCCCCCCCCTCACTCGCCCCCTGCGGGGGCGAGCGAGTGAGATGACAAAGGATGATGTCCCTATATCCCTATGTATGCTTAAATCTTTAAAACTACGCAACGGATTTTGATGCGGTTTTTTTTAATAGATAGTGTGATTGAAGAGGAAGGTTTATATGTATAATAACATCCATTAAATAGTGCATCCGTGCGAAGCCGGGGCGGGTCGTTAGTAAATATAAAATATATAAATATAAATATTTTTTGGACAATCTTACACAAATCAACCTAGTCCCAAACTAAGCAAAGCTTGTACTATGGGTACCAAGTGACGATATACATACTTATATAGATAAATAGATACTTAAATACATAGAAAACATCCAAGACTCAGGAACAAATATTCGTGTTCATCACACAAATACTTGCCCTGACCGGGATTCGAACCCGGGACCTCCAGCTTCGAAGGCAGGGTCACTACCAACTAGGCTAAAGCGGTCGTCAAATAAATAAAAAATTGAGATAATGTCAAGATACGTGTCAGTTCAATTAGAAAATCGTCAAATAGATGAGAGTTTTTTAACAGATACGGACTCTTAAATGCAATATGAACAAATGGGATAAACTATAATTATAGTATGGTGCCGAACATGGAATGTGCAAAACAACCAGAGTGAGAGGCGGGAGGCTCGCACCTGCCAGAGGTCATCACTCCTCTTACATGTCGGAACTTGTTCACCACTGAAGCGAGAACACTTCTTATACTAGCGACCCGCCCCGGCTTCGCACGGGTGCACTATTTAATGGATGTTATTATACATATAAACCTTCCTCTTCAATCACTATCTATTAAAAAAAGCCGCTTCAAAATCCGTTGCGTAGTTTTAAAGATTTAAGCATACATAGGGATATAGGGACAGAGAAAGCGACTTTGTTTTATACTATGTAGTGATAAATATACCTGGGCCATTCTACTTTTTCAGACACTTTTTTATTAATGCGGATTTTGGAATACTTGGCCCTCACTTCATATTTTTGTGTCGTTATTTAGAAAGAGGTATAATTGCAGCATCACTTCCGATAGTTTTGGTAATTAACGAACCACACTTAATATCCATAAATCGTGTAACTCAGTGGTTCTTGGATGTCTCACCGTTTGTATGAAAAAATGGTTTTTACTACCGTGTTATCCACCTTTTACAGCAATGTTAATATGTAAGTATTTTTACTTATAAATTCCTTTTATTAGGTTCAGGTACTATTTCTAAGTACTATTTTTGTACACTAATTCAATACATATCATAGTTTTCTTTTTTGTAATAAAAAACTGGTGATCAAAAGGTAGAATGATCCTCCTACTTAATAGCATATCTGAAAATAATGATTTATACAGCAAAAATAATAATTACACATCTCAGTTCGCATTTTGATGTGCAATTAGTATTTTAACTGGCTAATAAGCAATTTTCTGATGTTAGGTCTTTTTTGATGTGTCTTTTAATATTACAATCAACAGAACAGAATAGAACACAACCAAACTATGGAATGAACTGTCGCCTGCGGTATTTCCGGACCGATATGACCTTCAAACCTTCAAGAAAAGAGCGTATTCCCTTCTGAAAGGCCGGCAACGCACTTGCGACTCCTCTGGTGTTGCAGGTGTTTATGGGCGACGGTAATTGCTTAACCATCAGGCGATCCGTCTGCTCGTTTGCCACCTATAACATAAAAAAAATGATCAAAATTTCACTTGTTTTCCGTAAAAACAAAATGTCAGAGCAAATTAAAACTCAGTATTTTTTTTTTTTCAATTAATTGACAAGTTACCGACAACGTCTAACGTGTCTTTATAATACTGAGCCTTATTCTGGGTTTATGTGTACCACCTTTCACGGCTATTGACTTTTAATAATATCGAGTTACCGTCACTTATCACGTAATCAATAGAACGATATCAACAATACAAAGCACTGCTTGTACACGGTCGGCCTCACAAGTTTGTACCTTGTCGCTTTAACGCCATGTTTATACTGTCATACTAACATTTCCAACGAGTGAAAACGACAGACAGTGTCCAGCTATTTATCAGGTCGACTGTACAATTTCCAAAGGCAAAAAGTGAATAAGGTTGTTCACTCAAAATTTGACCTACCCCTAAAGACTACTTAAAAAAAAGAAACAAGGCAAAAAAATATGGCAAATGATGAGAATTCTATTCAAATATCTCAAAAAATAAAGAAGCTAGAGAGAGAAAGCGCGACAGATCAGTGATGTCACTGACTACGAGCGCCATAATAAATGACGATCGTTCCAATACTAAAGGTGCGTTTTGAGGAAACGGGTCAGTATGCCCCCTCTTAAAACTTTGAATACTTATAATTATTTATTTTTTCGGTGAACCAACAGCTACCATTATTACTTTAATTTTCGACATATGATACAAAAAGCCAATTACAGGTTCACACCAATAACAACACAATAGCAAAGAACAGATTGTGATAAGCACTATACACTGCATCACGGTAGCCAAATACATCAGTAGTAAAAAATTAAAATAATGTTTTGTATTAAAATAAATTACACGTCGTCTAGAACACGCTAATTCAAAGAAATGTAACTCAAAAGTTACTTATTTCGCCATTTGATTAAGAAATTGGCCCTTTTTCGAGAACATTCGAACTTATTGATTTTGTTATTTGAAGTCAATGTCCCTATTCTGTGTTGACATGACTAATGACACTGCAATAAGCGCCGCCGGTGGTCCGACCGGACCAGGGCTTCCCCGAACAGAACAAAGGAGTTTTTAATGAGCGGTGGTATTAGCGCGGACTGTAAGGCTCCCATGCCTTTACCATGAGTTTACATGACCGTACTCGCTAACGATGTGCATGAGCAAAAGTACAGCACCTCCGGCAGTTACGTATATTTTTTAAATAGAAGAGGCAGGATGATGGGACACCTGATACGGCACGACAGCTTCTTCTTAAACATCTTAGAGGGCAAAATTGAAGGCAGGAGAGGAAGAGGAAGACCTAGACTGACTTACTTTAACCGAGTGAGGGAGGGAGTTGCCGAGTCGTATGGGGAAGTCAAGAAACTGGCAATGAATAGAGAAGAGTGGCGGTTACTCCACCGACAAGCTCTTAAGTTTTGATGATGATGATAATTATATATCTATATATTTATGTATTGTATATGTATTATGGGTAGGACTTTATATAATTGTCTGTGTAATGTAATAAACGATACATTTACTCGTTTTGTTGCATTACCCAAATAATTATATATAAAATAATTATATATAATATTAATTTTGAGTTTCGTTAGTTGTTAGTTGCGCCGCCAACAAATCTTTCTGCTTCGCCTTAAGGTTGACTGGTAGAGAATGCCATACGGCATTAAGTCCGCCTTTTGTACGATAAGGTTTCTTTTGTGCAATAAAGATTAAATAAATAAATAATTTTTAAGCTGTCTGTTTCCCAATAATAAAAAAAACATTTTTATAGAAATCCAAGTAACAAAAATAATTTCAATCATTATGGCTGACGCATATTGCCTGTTGTCCGGTCTTATCGTTATCTGTCGATAACTAATGTTATTGTTCCTTCACACGAATCCGGCTTATCCTTCTAAACTTTTCTGGGAATTACTTATAACTCCTTGATCATTTCGAGGGGTGAGTGGTCAAACCCGATAAATAGAGACAAATGTTTTTTGAAATAATAACTTAACATCCATTACGCAGAGTTCTATTTTCGAAAACCTTTTAGACGACTTATCGGGTTTGACCACTCACCCCTCGATTTTTAACAGATAAGTTCTGTTTTGAATAACTTTCCCACTATAGCCAAATGGGATATACATATTTAATACTAATGATTATTAATTTAGAAATAAAGGAAAAATTTAAAAATTTAGTCTCCGAGCAGGACTTGAACCAGGGATCGGATACCGGTATTTTCTCCATAGAAAAATACCGGTATTATTACGGTCACCGGTTCATTATTTCGTTTTTAATGGGACAATCTAATAATACGACGTTGTTACCTAAATACATGATTCAGCCCTACGTAAAGAGCAAAAATTAATCCAAAATATTGGGCTAATTCAGGTTTTTTTAAAAATACCGGTATCGGTCCCTGATTTGAACCTGCGGCCTCCCGGCACTCGCGGCCAGTCGCTCTCGCCAACTAAGCTATAGGTGCAACTGCCACCCGGTTCGAAATTCCTCAATCATTCCTTCATTTTATACAAACGCCTTAAGGGAGGCGTAATTTGTAGTTTACGTTAGCAGCGGTACTGCTTAATATAAAATGATTATTATTTATTATAATCTAGAAGAAATCTAACTAATTACACATAAAAACTGGCTTTTGATGTGCAATTAGTATTTTAGCATTATTAGCTGTGCATTCAGCAGTTTTAGGTTGTTATGTAATTTGATGTGCCATTCAATATATTTATTTTATACCTTTTTTAATGCCATACACGTATTGTGTCGTTCAGAAACAATTTTCAAATTGATCGATTACCGATTCACTCGCAAATGTTTAACGATGGTACTAGTTACTGCACTAAAAAAAAAGAAAAAAATAAGACGCAGAACCTTTACCTATCGTGTTTTTATTTGCTAAAATAGGAGAAAAAAATATAAACTCCATGTAATTGATATGATTATGATCTACAAATAGTTTTAAAGCTATCTAGTGAATATTATTTTTTTATTAGGTAGGCGATTTTGTTATGTGTGTGAGTGAGACGCGTGTCGGTCGGGGGCAGCCTCCGCCACGTGCTCGGGCGCACTTTTTGTCGGTGCGCGCGGCGTGTGCGCACAGCTTATCGTATTGGCTTCTTTTTTGTACGACTGTCTCAAACAAGCTTGCGGCCTGCCTGGTGATTAGCTGACACTGTACGCTTCCGACTCCAGAAGAATCATAAGCGCGTTGCTGAGCCTATGTTGACTTGAGGATCGTTATGTTGGTGACAGCTTCAGGATAACACAACCCATCTTGTTGAATGTTTCCCACCCACCAGGAGCACAACACCACATCTACAGAGCGTTTGCCGTTAGAAGTTATTTATCTATAGTCCCTATTCGTCCCGGTACCGCCGCACACCGGGTAGTCAGTCTGACCCAGGTCGGGCCTAGCTGAGTTTCTTGCTGGACTCTTCTCAGTTAGGCTAGGTTTAGTGAACCAGCGACAAAACTCCCAGTAGCTCGATTCCACTCACACCTCAGATTCGGTTGAAACCGCTCAACCAATCTCACTGGAGCGCAAACTTTTATATGAAATGAAATGAAATGAAAATAATTTATTCGTGGCATAGACACTAAAAGATTTATAACTAATAACTAAAAATTGCCACGAAATGGTCCCGCCTCAGCATAATGCTGACTCACTTATAGAGTATTCCAGTGTTCCAAACCACACGCGTGCTCGTGTCGAAGGTTTTCCCCTGGACTTTCCCCAGGCTACTCTCCAACCGCGCACTCCTATCGCTTTATTGGGCCCGGCCTATAAAGCCACAGTTAGGTTCAAAAAAAAAAGCTTGTCGATCGCAAGTTTTTGTATGTGACCGCAAACGTGCCAATATTGTATATTTCACCCTGCATCACAATTCCATCCTCTTACAATGTGACTTTGCAAATAATCGGAAAGTAAAATATGTGATAATCCACATCGAAAGGGACCTTATGGCAGCAGGCGCTTACGTTACACCTATTCACTATTGTATTGGAACAGCGGCAATAAAGGCGTAAGTGTCGGCCGCCATAAGGTCCCTTTCGATGTGGATTATCACATATAATAACAATTTGAGTAAAGCTACAAAATAAAGCCGTGGCGACCGCGCAGCTGTCGACTGTTTTTGTATCGCGTGCAGTCTGCCTCGCCCGCCTAATTGCAGTCAGGTAGGCCTACGACAGTCACTCCACACCACCATCTGTCCTGGCAGGGAAAATGAACCTTAGTACGGTAGGCGAAGCGTAACATTTTGTATAAGACTATCGTTAAAAATGCCTCAAGCGTCTAGTGCGCGAAGGCCGCTTTTTCTATCAATGATAGATGAAATCACGCACGATGCAATGCCATCAGATTTCAATAACGGGCTCAATATGTACCGTACGAACCAGCGACAAAACTCCGAGTAACTCGATTCTACTTACACCTCACATTCGGTTGAAACCGCTCAACCAATCTCACTGGAGCGCAAACTCTTTAGAGTATTCCAGTGATCCAAAATTCCAAACCACACGCGTGATCGTGTCGGAGGTTTTCCCCAGGCTACTCTCCAACCGCGCACTCCTATCGCTTCATTGGGCCTAAAGCCACAGTCAGGTTCAAAAAAAAACGTACCGTAAAAGTTTTATTGCTTGGCACATTTGCAAAATACGTTCCAAATTGCTGACCGATCTCTTGTGTTTTGAAAAATGCCTTTTTTGTCGGATTTCTTTTTTCTAAATGAAAACGTAAGCACCAGTACGGCTATTGACCATTGAGCATGCAATTCGAAACGGAGTAGACCCTCATTTTGTAAGCCACAAAAAGTGGACAAGACAATAGTTGCCAACAAAACAAACAAACTTCGGTCAATGCGTCCCTCTCTATTGTTGGGGGGGTATTAAGAGATAACGCAGATAAGCGTATTATACGCTTCGTTCCTGGATTTGGGTAGGTTGTTACTGCCCCCAGGAAAAAGCCTGTATTTACGGTAGACATCGCTTCGCCATCTCCCATCGAGCGCGACAAATAGACAATTGTATGTATGTATGTATGTATGTATGTAAGCACTTTATTGTACACAATAACAGAAAAAAACATAAACAATAACAGAAAGAATTGTCATTTTGGAAATGTTCTTTCTTGATGACAATCGCCACCTAAAACATTTTAGTAACGGATAGACATCTTTATAAGGTGATGGTAAATATTTATTTCATAATAATTTAATTTAATAATTTGAATAAGTATAAAAACTTACTAAGATATCATAACATAATTTACAATATAATAAAATGCCTACAAACTAAACTTAAAATAAAAACTTAAAAATAAATAATCTAAAATAAGGGGTCCCCCCGCGGCATAGTGCCAAAGATGCTGGCAGCATTTACTCGCTGTATAACAATGCTTATGCGTTGTGCGAGGAAGCTGCCAGCCCTTTGGTCACCAGTGGTGTCCACTAACCTTTTGGTAAGTTCTTTGAAGAACTCTTGGGCCCTGGGACCCTACGGACCGAGGGGTGATGTTTTTTTACCTTAATTATATTTTAAACTAGCGACCCGCCCCGGCCTCGCACGGATGCACTATTTAATGGATGTTATTATACATATAAACCTTCCTCTTCAATCACTCTATCTTTTAAAAAAAACCGCATCAAAATCCGTTGCGTAGTTTTAAAGATTTAAGCATACATAGGGATATAGGGACAGAGAAAGCGACTTTGTTTTATACTATGTAGTGATGTCTATGTAACCGCACTTTTATCTTATAAAATTCACAATACGTCTACACCCCTATTATCGCCGTGAAATAAAGTGCATATTGTGCAAGCAATACTACAATTAAAGACCAGACCTTGACTTGTCGCGTTCAAGCGGGCTCTTTGTCCGCGCGTCCTTGCTGCCATATTTAATTATCTTTTTAATCCCTTTACAGCTTTTTTGATTATATGTTCCATGCCTCTTTTAAATGGCTGACAGCAATATGTTGTTTTTCTCTGGTTTGCGCATAGCTCATAATATAGATATTCGGACTGTTTTTAATTATGTGATGATGTAGAACACGGAAAAATTTCGCTTACAGTGGAATCCGGATAAAGCGACAGTCAAGGGACCGGTGATATTACGTCGCACGAAACGGACTGATTTACTTTGAAAATATATGGTATGAAAACTAATATGTGGTGATTTCGCAGTCGTTAAAAGCGGTCATATGTTATAAGCGAAGTCGTTATAAGCGTATTCTACTATAGTTTTAATTTCCCGATGTCAAAATTTCCCCGCTGCACCTTATAATATGGGTAATTTTCGTAACACAACAGAAATAAGTAAAGAGTAGGCGAATAAGTCCTTAACTATGTACCCTGTTTTTGAAAACGATTCAGGTAAGAATTTCAGTAAAGGGACTGCCACGTCACGGATGCGGCATGGTCCGAAGAAAACTGATTTCCTGCGAAAAACCAGCGTTGAAGGAAAATCTCGAAATTAAAAGTAGGTCAGGGTTTTTATTCTGGATAAAAAAAGCTTAAGGGTCCTTATCAGTTAAAAACGCTCATCTATTTACGCCATTATCTGTTTGAATTGACACGTATCTTGATATTTTCTCAATGTTACTATCTAGAACAGGACTATTGCGACCTTATGTCACAAACTTTAAATGTATTTTTTGGATGTTTCATTAAGAAAATATCGTTTCAAACATCACTCCAAATCGACCATTTCCAAGCTAAAAACTTGTTTTTTCCGCTTAAATTCTACTATACAGAATACAAAAAATAGCTAAGTATGTGTGTCTAAAACTTTGATAAAATTATCGTTTTCTTAACTTTCTTCGCCTTTAATAACTTTATTGGTATAATCAATACTTTTGTCATAATTTGAAATCAAAATATTTTGAAACTTATAAGGCCTCTAAAGGTTTCGCAAAAAGTATATCTTAATGAAGAATTTTTCGACCCGCCTTTGGACCCGCCGGCCATACCGTTCCGCAGATATTGGCCAGTATTCTGAGTATGCGGTTAATTGGCTTCGGGGGCCATAATGAAAGGGCCAGGAAGCCTTACATTATGAGATAGGAATTAAGAATGCGCGGCAGCTGTGCTGTGAATGTAAAATAAAAATAAATAAATAAAACACTTCTTCACGAAAACAGTACTCTTTTACAACTTCTTATAACTTCCGCCAAACTGTATAACAGTTTGTTGGCAGAAATAAGCTCCCTTTCTTTATATTACTGTTTTAAGTTAGCTATTTAGTTAAGTACATCAACTGCTATAGTAGTGTAAGTTACAAATGTAAGTTTATTATAAATGTTATAACATAAACTATTCTAATAATATTAACTAATTAAGTTTGTTGTATTTACAAATTGTTTTAACATAAACTTTTTTAATTCAGATTTAAAGATATTTTTTCTGGCGCTTTTCCTAATACTTAACGGTATATTGTTATAAATTTTAGGAACGAGATAAGGTCTGGTTCTCTTACCATAATAATTGACTACTCTAGGTACAATTAACGCTTCATTGGCCAACTTTCTCCGCAAAAGCGTATTAGTCACAGGGACCTTAAACTCACCCAGCTAAGTATTGTTCTAATGCAATTTGGAACGACACCGTCTCAAAGACTGGCAGCATATTACGTTTAAGAAATAATTTATTATAATCCTCTCTACAAACTTGTTTTGTTTTTTTATCAACTAGAGCTTTCATAAACCTAATTGGGTCATACTTAGTTTAAAAAACAAAAGTCGTCCCTCCTGTGGTCAATAGTTAACGGCTTATGTGCATGTTAGCTATGTTTTTATTAGAGGGATTTATAGAAACGGAGACACTGTTTATGCGCGTTACTGGTCCAATCCAAAATTAAGCTTTGTAGCCCTTAACTATTGGTATGTCCACAGAAAAGACGCGAAACTAAATCCGCGTATGACCCAATTTGTAGGTGTTTAATTTTATCAAGATAGGATTTGAAAAATGTGCCCATGGTCATACTAATATCAAGAGGTAAAATTTGTCAGTCTGTACGTTCGGTTAATATCTGACACTAGACTATGTATCCAGAAGCAAAGACACCAGTGCATATAATGGAGCTTTCAGATAAGCCGCCATAATAAATAAATAAATATTTAGAGGACAATCTTACACAAATCGAACTAGCCCCACAGTAAGCTCAAGAAGGCTTGTGTTATGGGTACTAGACGACGATATATTTAATAGATATAAATACTTAAATACATAGAAAACATCCAAGACTCAGAAACAAATATTCATGCTCATCACACAAATATTTGCCCTGACCGGGATTCGAACCCAGGACCGTCAGCTTCCCAGGCAGGTGCACTAAACCGGTCGTCGAATATAGTTGTTATTAATAGTCGCTCTTTTATAATAAAAGACTTGTAAAATCTGTTCACTTCCTTTCCCCTATAGTGTCCGCAGAACAAACTGACGAACGAGTCGATAGCGCTATCTCTTACATACTTGCACGGTGTTACGAAGTGTGTCTCGTATTTTTTATGGCACCGGTCGTCAGTTTGGTTTGCGCGCACTATAGTCGAGTAAGAATACTAAAACATACATTGAAGAATGTAGTATTCGGAATGTTGAATTCAAGGAGAAGCTATAGTAGTAACTCTTTATAGTACACAATAACAAAAATTACAATTACAAAAAGAAATGGTATGTACAAAGGCAAACCCTTTAAGGGATCTCTTCCAGTTAATCTTTGAGCAAATGAGAGAAGAAATGAACTGAGGTAGACAAATTCAGGAACCTGTACAACAAGGTATAAAAAAAGACAAGAGATATAAAACATACATACATATATAATTTATTAAGGACAAGTATAAATACACAAATAAACGATATTGAGAAGGAAAATTTAGCTTGAGCAAAATAAAAGGTAAATATGTTATGAAATCAGCCAGAATCACAAAGCCACAGTTTCATCAACACAGCTATACTTCTTAGGAGATGTGAATGAGAAGTAGCGTTGTTTTTTTTGGATGAGTCACTTAATATAAGTAACAGGTATTGGTTTTTGGAACAAATCACTACATAGTATAAAACAAAGTCGCTTTCTCTGTCCCTATGTACCTATATCCCTATGTATGCTTAAATCTTTAAAACTACGCAACGGATTTTGATGCGGTTTTTTTTAATAGATAGAGTGACTCAAGGGGAAGGTTTATATGTATATTACATGCATCAGCATTGCACCCGTGCGAAGCCGGGGCGGGTCGCTAGTATATTGATAATTCCCTCTTCATTTTAATCTCATACCGTTCTGGAGATATTGACCATTATATTGCGCAAATTGCCTTGGCATAATGCGCGAGCGAAGCCTTACGAGATAAGAATGCGCGGCAGCTGCGGCGCGGTATGCGCACCTGCCGCGCATCTGCCGCGCGCCGACTCTTGCGCCGCTCTCGTGCGTTTCGGAGATCATTTCGTATAATTCGGACACGTTACAAATAAAAAAAAAAAAAATCAATTAGGATTACGGTAACATAATGTTACAACGATCGGCGCTCACACAGCGGAACCCAGAACTTAATTATAAATCTTAATTCGTTATTTTTTTATTAATTCTTTTTTTTTATACAACGCCGGTGGCAAACATGCGTACGGTCCATGCGGTGCATGCGGTCGGTCGGTTAATATAATATCCCAGAGATGTACATGGTCTCTGAGCGTCATCTTAAAATTAATTTAATATTGTTAGAGATGTATATTGTATATGGCCTCTAAGTCACTGATAATAAAAACGAATCCACAACAGGATGATGTCTCTAGTCAATCCCCTATAAAAAGACACTAGTATTAACTAGTATTAAATTTTATATATTCAAATACTACACCCAAACCTTTATTTATACAACGACGGTGGCAAACAAGCTTACGGTACCTGATGGTAAGCGGCCACCGCAGCCTATAGACGCCCGCAACTCCAAAGGAGTCACGTGCGCGTTGCCGACCCTTTATAAAATTTGAGGATGCAGTGATTCATTCATTATTTGCGTAGTTTTAATGACTTTCCTAATACTCTTTATTTAAAAGTATTTTTTAGGCCACGCGAACGCGCTTATAATGCAATTAGTCGAAAAATTGGATACATATCTTTGTAGCCGACTATACCGTAGCGTGATAAATACATTCGGATCACAGAATCTTGTTTACGATCATAGCCTACCCACACTCGGAGCATTCAGACTCCGAGCCGTTAAGATTCCGGAACAGTTGTCTTTCAAACGAGATGTTACGGAAAAAATATCTTTTGTCAATTATGAACGAAGGGGCGCAAGAAAGACGAGTTTTTGCGCAGACACCTGGACACACGCCTGTCAACCGATTGTAAAGCTTATCGGTTTGATAACTGGGCCTGTTATCCTTTGGATGTAAATGCAAGCTGCTCACTGTTATTTTTATCTGCCACTTTCCAGAATCGCTTTTGAACTGTACTGTCTACGCTTACGGGCATATGTGTTCTGGTGTTATTGGACTCTCCAATTTATAAGAGCTTGATAATTTATTAAAAGAGGTGCTTTTGAGATCTCTTTATAACTGTATTCAACAAAGAAACATCCTCATAAGGTTCTTTTTGGAACCTTAGATTTCCATTATTTGACGACCGCTTTAGCCTAGTTGGTAGTGACCCTTCCTTTGAAGCTGGAGGTCCCGGATTCGAATCCCGGTCAGGGCATGTATTTGTGTGATGAACAGAGCTCGGAATAGGTAGTGCCTATTTACCTAAACTTCGCGGGAGGACGTAACTAAGAGTGGTTACAAGTACCGAAAATAATTATTTCTTTTTAATGAATGCGGGATTTCCCGGGATTTACTGTATTATTCTAGAGGCTTAATACATTTCGCTTTACTTATAAATCTTGTTATATTGCATATTATTTGTTTAATTACCTTGAAATAACAATCAGTCATTAAAAATATAATATGAATCAAATTTAATCAAAAGGATTCCGAAATTTGATAGTTTTTAGTTGACAGACAGAATTATACTCCTTTCTTCCATGAGAGGGGACCTGTGTCCAGCATTAGGGCGTATATAGATTAGTGATGAGACAGAACTATGATATGGCATAGAAAATATCGTACAGATGTATTCTAATTTATTTCTAATATGATGGTATACATGTACTTATATATTAAATAAAACTATTTTTCAACCGATTATATCGCGTATAATGAATTTAAAATACGTTCCGTGACCACGAGTGCTGTAAAGGATTCGAAACGTCGGAATCAATGTCAGAATTTTCTATACGATATCATAGTTCTGTCTCATCACCAATACGCCCTAATGCTGGACACAGGTCCCCTCTCATGGAAGAAAGGAGTATAATTCTATCTAAGTCAACTAAAAGTATCAAATTTCGGAATCCTTTTGATTCAATTTGATCCATATTATATTTTTAATGACTGATTGTTATTTAAAGGTAATTAAACAAATAATATGCAATATAACAAGATTTATAAGTAAAGCCAAATGTATTAAGCCTCTAGAATAACACAGTAAATCCCGGGAAATCCCGCATTCATTAAAAATAAATAATTATTTTCGGTGCTTGTAACCACTCTTAGTTACGTCCTCCCGCGAAGTTTAGGTAAATAGGCACTACCTATTCCGAGCTCTGGTGATGAACACGAATATTTGTTCTTGA
This sequence comes from Epiblema foenella, assembly GCA_963556455.1. Taxonomy (NCBI): domain Eukaryota; kingdom Metazoa; phylum Arthropoda; class Insecta; order Lepidoptera; family Tortricidae; genus Epiblema; species Epiblema foenella. The sequence continues at coordinate 1,653,503 of OY747110.1, forward strand.
GTCTTGGATGTTTTCTATGTATTTAAGCATCTATTTATCTATATAAGTATGTATATCGTCACTTGCTACCCATAGTACAAGCTTTGCTTAGTTTGGGACTAGGTTGATTTGTGTAAGATTGTCCAAAATATTTATTTATTTATTTTATTTGCAGACGGATGTCGAAAATATTTTTGTATTTGAAAGGTGAACCTCAAAATGTCAGTCCAAATGGTCCCATTCTTGTCAGGACTGAAATCTGTAGGGTGCAATATGTTCACTTACGTGATTATCGACTATATAAAGTATCCATCAGATTTCTATCAGTGCTATAAGAATGACTGAATGCTTGCATTATAAATTGGTGCTCGCTACTAGTCAAGCAGATCAAGTTTGAGAAAACACTGGACTTTACTTTCTGTGGACTTTAATTTCTGACGTTTTCGTAGTCGATTGAATTGATTACACTAGTATTGGCCAAGACGCAATGACATAAGGCGGTGCGTCGCGCTGCGGGACTAGCGCAGCGAGCGCATCTATGCCAGCTTTGTAATGCGAGTTGCACAGCGCGCTGCGATGTCTTTTGGTGAAGTTGTGTCCATCGGAAAAAATGGACTGAAGGCGATATGGAGAATGTAATTATGTACTAGATATTTTGAGAGCTCACTTACGCGAACAAGAACAAATGGTTTCACATTTACTCACCATTTGTAGACCTTATATCGTTGCTACAGGGTTCATTATATATGTGTCGCTAGCATGAGACAATGCAACACACAGCTTGTAACTGGAGAGATCTGATTCTTCGTAATTACATAATTGCCGGATCGGTAACTGCGCGAGAAGGTTTGAAGGTTGGTCGGTTTTGTTTACTATTTTTAGTGAGTGTAAAATCTCATTGAAATAGCTACAGTATCTACTTATGATAATGGGAACAGAAAAGGAATGGAACTAGCTTCCGGCTTCTGTATTTCCGGTTAATTATTTATATACATTATATATATTTATTAATAGAAATACTAATTATATTTTAATAATTATGACATTACATCTAATGACATTAGATGTTTACGTTGAATTTTCCTGTTGACATTCAGATTTTATTCTAGAAACTGTCTAGATTATATTATTTTTTATGTTTTTATTTTACATATTGACGATCTTTTTGTGAATTTATTATACTCTCTTTTGACATAGGTACATTACAGTAATTCTTTTTTTTTATTTCATATGCATCAATAAATTGCTCTAAATAATTAGATTCAATTTATGTAATATATAACTAACGATTCAAAAGTGCTAGGCCTATTTGAATAAAGAATATTTTGAGTTTGAGTTTAATTGTAATCCAAGCCTCTTCAAGGCAAGAGTGAATACGCTATTACCAGTGAGAACCTATTAATGGCCTTAGGCCTTGTTATCTCTTTCCATCAGACGAGACTAAAGCCAATCGTAGTTCAGTCATTCATAAAAAAAATGAGCCGTTCTTATTGAAACTATCAGATTCATTCTTTAGTACTGTCTCCCTTGAGGTCCTTCTACATGATCAGATCATCATCATTATATCTCTCATTCATCTTCACAGATGATTTAAACATCAGTACGCGACGCACAGCCTCTCGTAGCTATAAATAAATAAATATTAGAGGACAATCTTACACAAATCGAACTAGCCCCACAGTAAGCTCAAGAAGGTTTGTGTTATGGGTACTAGACGACGATATATTTAATAGATATAAATACTTAAATACATAGAAAACATCCAAGACTCAGAAACAAATATTCATGCTCATCACACAAATATTTGCCCTGACCGGGATTCGAACCCAGGACCGTCAGCTTCACAGGCAGGTGCACTACCCACTAGGCTAAACCGGTCGGCCGGTAAGCTATATAAGCCAAGATGAGTTTGTTCCGTATCGACCATATAATTTAATATTTATACTTAACCCTCTGAATCCGGCACTATCTGAGTACCTGAAGGTGGTTTACGGAGCCCTGGGCCGGGCAGGTGGCAGGTGCCACGTGTGCCCCCACCGCCGGCCGGCGCACCGGGCCGCGCGCGCCAATCACGGCTCGCCCCGGCCCGTATATACCGAACGCTGTGTTCACGAGCGACAGTATCTCAACCCATGCCGACTAGTGAACCACCCTGAACATACTCCTTGAATACTTATATTAAGTATCATATCCTTCAAGTAATTCTTTTGTAAATTGTGTTGTGAAGTGTCCAGTGCAACCATGATTATCTGCCTGTCTGGATTCGTTATTGCTGGGTGGGTACCGTGACTATAAGTTTTATTCGGCAAGGTGTAAACATTGATCAGCTGTGCCGAGTGACGTTCGGTTTATGTCAAAAAGCTGGCAACATTATATAGAGAAGATTATATCTTGATGTTCTATTTTTATTTCAAATTATTAGTAATCGTATAGACTCTAACGAATTACTAGAAAAAATCTCCTTAAAAATTTCTCGTTTCCACACACGTTCTAAACCTACTTTTTCTATCTCATCCTGTGGTACAAGGTATGCCCATAATTCTTTCTTTAGGCGCACTTGTAATATGTATAACGAAATGCTTAATGACATAGACATTTTTGCTCATAGTTTGTCCTCTTTCAAGTATAAAGTTCGGCAATGTTTGTTTTCTAGATAATATGAAGTGAGGGAAAACATCGTTTTAATAACATTTTTTATTTTAGTTAAACTACTTTACATGAGTACACAACTTAATAGGTAATTATAACGGCACCTGTAACTTATTTAGTCAATAATTGTTACTTAGTAATATATGAAACTTTAGGTCTAATCTGCGTCCATTTTTGTATGAATTCTTTTGTACATGGCTGTTTGTTTTCTAAATAAACTAAAAAATCATTGTGCAACAAGCAAAATTCACTGAGTAACATAATACCTATCGTTTCAGTACGATACGAGGTTTCTATGAGCAGTGACAGATTTGCTATTGATTTTTGGTTGTCAACCAGTGATGTCAGTTCTAATGTTTGTTTATGTTACCTGCTGACATGTGGTTTCCTCGTCTATGGGTACATAAATATGTATATAAACATAACAAGTTTTTCGCATTATTACAATTGAATAAAGTTAATGTGAATAACGTTTTGACTACGACCATACATGTTAAAATTCTGAATTCTGAAGAAAGATGTAGAACTTTGTATCTACTTAGCTACATGTATAATAAAACCAACGCTTTTTTCTTTTTTTTCATTAAACTGATGTGGACTAAGACTCTAAAATATACGTGGGTCATTGTCAGTTGCAAAAACAAAAGTAGTCCCTTCGGTGGTCAATAGTTTAACGGTTTATGTGCAAGTAAGCCATGTTTTTAGTATATGGATTTATAGCAACGGAGACACTCTTTAAATGCGGGTTACTAGACCAATCCAAAATTAAGCTTTGTAGGCCTTAACTTTTGATATGTCCACCGAAAAGACGCGAACCTAAATCTTACAATGACTCACGTCCGAGTACCACTGTAGCATTTTATTTTTTTATTGAATTTTCGAACCCCAGTTATCTTTCAGGATGCAACTACATATACTGGGGTAACGCTAGATGGATGTATATTATTTTAATCGCCGGCCAGTGTGGCTCTCCCGGCCTCAGCCCAATTCATAGCAATGATTTGATTATCGAACTAATCTTGGTGTAAACATAATTCATGTTTAGAAAGAAAAAACGAAAAAAATAAAAATGATATATTCTATAAAACACACAAAAAAAGACTTATACAGATATATATCCTACAACTATGCACAACTGTTTTATATACCCTTAAAAAATATAATAATTGTAGGTTCATCGTCACAAGGGAATTCCAGCAATGTCTTGTGTGCAATAAAGGAAAGGCTAGGACTCAGCAAGATGTTGCAATTTGCAAGAAATGCAAGTCGCCTCGCTGTTTGTCTTGCCACCGAGACTAACTCCCAAAATGTGTGTGTATGTGCGTAGTACTCGTAATTGGGTCATACGCGGATTTAGGTTCGCGTCTTTTCTGTGGACATACCAAAAGTTAAGGGCTACAAAGCTTAATTTTGGATTGGACCAGTAACCCGCATAAACAGTGTCTCCGTTTCTATAAATCCCTGTAATAAAAACATAGCTAACATGCACATAAGCCGTTAACTATTGACCACAGGAGGGACGACTTTTGTTTTTCAACTAAGTATGACCCAATTAACCTGATTAAATTATTGTTACAGTGCTTCTCCCGCGCCGATGTCCTCGGCTCTCCTTCGGGCTGCTGACTGCGTAAGTATTTTACAAGATTCATTCATTCATTCATTCATCTAAACCCTGTTTTATGTGGTCAAAAAGGGTAGGACCAGTTTTACAATATCGCGCCGGCCCGGAGCGGAGATGGCCATTATCGCATTAAAAACGGTATCGTAATGGCCATCTCCGCCCATTACAATATTTATTAATAATGTTCCGCTCCTAACTACTACCTACACTTACCTACGCTACCTACGGGACAGGCTTAGCCTAGTGTAGGGGCCAGTCGAACCGCATAACGAAAAATCCACTCAGTACATTACTTATAAATGATGATATGTTCAACCATACCTGTAAATTTTTATGTACGAATAAACTTCTTATGTCTTATGTCTTAACTAGGAATCGTTTTGGGCATCTTTGTAATTTATCATTTAATTTTCAACACCTACCATTATTGAAATAAACCGCAACTGTGACACTGACAAGTGACAACCAATCATAATAATTGTTGCCAGTGTAAGGAATTAGTTTCAATGTAATTCCGCAAGATGGCGCATGGTCATATATTTATGGTCGGGCTTCACTCGCATTATCATTGGCCACAGCATCTTGACACATGATTGTTGCAGTGATGATTTATTATATAAGCCAGTCAAAGTCAAATCATTTATTTCATATTCATATTCATATATTTTATTGCCATCATGTTCATTACATTGGTCTGTTAGTATTATTGGTTAGTCGGTACATGATACCCCGTTAGGGCATTGCAATTTTCTTACAAACTAGGCAAGGGTGCAGCATATTCATTTCACGAAGGGAAAGTAATCTTACAGCCTTTATGGAATGAAATCGCTAACCTTAACACGTTACTAATTATATTATATTATCTTAGCTGAGCAATCGACTTACATGCAATAATCTTTAGGTACATAATTGGAATTGATGTCAAATTATGAATTTAATAAATAATGTCAAGAAGTACTACTTAAAACTTACTCTTAAATGTTATGTCCGGAGTTTAATTTATACAAGCATAGAATGTACGGCAAGTTATTAGATGCGATATCAGTAATCAGTGCTAAATATATAAAAGTCGTGTGTATTTGTGAGCAATAGGTATACACATAATGTAATTATGCTAGATGGTAGGTACATACGAAATAGTCCAGCTATGTTCTGCCTCCAGGCGTACAAAGATCTTATGACTAACATGCTCATTGCTGTTGGTTAAAACTATCATTTAGGTGTTCTTTAACTGAATAGTAAGCTTTTCCCACAAGTAATTTCTTTAGAGCCCGCTTAAATTAAAGAACAGTTTCTTTTTCCATGATTTCAACAGGTAGATGATTGAAGATTCTGGGGGCTATTCCCATAATATTTTTTAACAACCTTTATTAATAAAGGTGGATGTGTTTAAAGTCCGAAATAAATAGTCTAGGATCAGGTTGACAGCTGTCCACCCGACTTTAAAATACTTACTACAACTACTCAATTTTTCCAAAAAAAAACACGATACGCGAACTCCCCTGCGGACAGTACCTACTCAAGTTCCGGACTAAAATAATTCATTATTTGGTCCGCAGAGCACATCCGTCCCCTCGATGCAACTCGCCGTGTCGTCGCTGCCCCCGCCGCCCGCCGCCCCCGGCCCCGCGGGTGCTCCTCCGGGCGCGCCCCCGGGTGCCCCCGCGGGCGCCCCCTCGGGCGCGTCGCGCTACTCCCCGCACCACCAGCAGCTGCTGCAGCACTTCGCGCCGCCGGCGCTTTTAGCGCTCAGAGGTAAGCCTTCACTTATAGCTAGTTTCGATTCCCCTCCCCGTTCCCCGTTGCACCGCCTATAATTGTAAACTTTACATTTTAATTTAACCGAATTGTACTGAAACGATCCGTTCAAATGGGCGAATCAACTTTTTAGTGCCACTCGTTGCCGTGGTTACGTCTAATTGTCCAAGGGACAAAATTCGAACACAATCGTGATTTTATGCTATTTAAGTTTATCAAACCATACGTATTTGTGGAACTCATAAGCTATTTCCATAACGGTTCATCTACTAAGCATGTTAGTAGAACTTAAGACAACACTTTTTTGAGCAAACTGCGCCACTAGTGTCCCTTGGACAACGGGTCGAGATTACAACACAAAAAAAGTTGATCCACCCAAATATCAACTTTATTGTTTAACCTATAAAATGTCTATTTAATAGACTAATGCTTAACAGACTTATAAAATTTCCGCTAGTAAAAAGAAATTAAAGTATAAGCGAAATCGTTAAATATTGATTGGATAAAAAGTTCTATAAAGCTTTTATGGTATGATAATTGCTAGCGCCATATTCGCGCGTTTCAACCGCCTCAATCGCTTAATTTTTCAACACATCAATTTCAAGGTGTACATGTTAATACATATTTTTTTTTTTTTTTTTTTAATTTATTAAGGACAAAAAACAGTTACACACAAGGTTACATGCTTTAAGTGTAGAAGTTGTAAAATTACAGAGTGTGAAACCAACGACATTGTCCACAGATTTATAGATTAGTATGTAGCGCTAAGTACTTATAGATATCTTAAAGTTAGAACAATTGATGGACATATGTCATTGTTTTCTCCAGGCGCGCGATCCAGCAGCAGTTCTGCGGAATCCGTATCCAGCAGTAGCGCGTCTCCGCCGCCCGGCGCCGGCGCCGGCGCGGGCGCGGGGGCCGGCGCGCCGCCGCCGCCGCCGCACCACCTCGGCGCGCTCGCGCCGCTGCACGCCCGCCTCTACACACACCCCTACAGGTAACAACACAACACTACACACCCCTACAGGTAACAACACAACACTACACATACCCCTACAGGTAAAAACAACGCTCTACACACACCCCTACAGGCAACAACACAACAGTAGTGTGTTGTAGACACACCCCTACAGGTAACACGACACAACGCACTACACACACCCCTACAGGTAAGACGACACAACACTCTACACACACCCCTACAGGCAACAACACAACAGTAGTGTGTTGTAGACACACCCCTACAGGTAACACGACACAACGCACTACACACACCCCTACAGGTAAAACGACACAACGATCTACACACACCCCTAAAGGTAACACGACACAACGCTCTACACACACCCCTACAGCTAGCTAACACGACACAATGCTCTATAAACGTACCTTGCCTCTTTTCATAAGACCAGCGAGATAAATGCGAGAATCCCATTTCCTGGCCAGATGGAGACATAAGATTTTGTACTTACCTCGGGCGTTAATAAAGAAAGCCTCGGGTAGCATAATTATCGCCCTTGCCTTCGGCACGGCTGTCAAATATTTTGTATTGTAATACAAATACTCTTTATTGCGCACCTCAATAAAAATACAAAACAGATCAGAACCCTAACGTAGCGAGATATAAGCAGAGGTAAACAACAAGCGGTCTTATAGCTAAAGAGTGATCTTTTCCAGACAACCTTTGGGTAAAGGAGAGAACTAAACACATATTGTTGACGACCGCTTTAGCCTAGTTGACGACCGCTTTAGCCTAGTTGGTAGTGACCCTGCCTTCGAAGCTGAAGGTCCGGGGTTCGAATCCCGGTCAGGGCATTTATTTGTGTGATGAACACGTATATTTGTTCCTGAGTCTTGGATGTTTTCTATGTATTCAAGTATATATTTATCTATATAAGCATGTATATCGTCATCTAGTACCCATAGTACAAGCTCTGCTTAGTTTGGGACCAGGTTGATTTGTGTGAGATTGTCCACAAATATTTATAAAATATATATTGTGTTACCACCGTAGGTCAGTAATGTGCTGTTTTTTAACAAGAGTTGTAACACTTGATCTTGTCGACAGACGCGTGCGCACCCTGTACGCTTGCCTCGGCGAGAGCGAGGGCGAGCTGTCCTTCGAGCCGAACCAGATCATCACGAACGTGAGCGCCAGCGCCGAGCCGGGCTGGCTGCGCGGCACGCTCAACGGCAAGAGCGGGCTCGTGCCCGAGAACTACGTCGAGCCGCTGCCCTGAGCCGGCCCGAGCCGAGCCGAACCGAGCCGAATGTAATCGAACGTCTAATGTTTCATCTAGGCCTATAACATCGCCTGCATACACGAACGTCGAATGTGCGATGTCGCCGAAACATCGATTGTGTAATCGAACGTCTAATGTTTCATCTAGGCCTATAACATCGCCTGCGTACACGAGCGTCGAATGTGCGATGTCGCCGAAACATCGATTGTGTAATCGAACGTCTAATGTTTTATCTAGGCCTATAACATCGCCTGCATACACGAGCGTCGAATGTGCGATGTCGCCGAAACATCGATTGTGTAATCGAACGTCTAATGTTTCGTCTAGGCCTGTAACATCGCCTGAGTACACGAGCGTCGAATGTGCGATGTCGCCGAAACATCGATTGTGTAATCGAACGTCTAATGTTTCATCTAGGCCTATAACATCGCCTGCATACACGAGCGTCGAATGTGCGATGTCGCCGAAACATCGATTGTGTAATCGAACGTCTAATGTTTCATCTAGGCCTATAACATCGCCTGAGTACACGAGCGTCGAATGTGCGATGCCGCCGAAACATCGATTGTGTAATCGAACGTCTAATGTTTCATCTAGGCCTATAACATCGCCTGAGTACACGAGCGTCGAATGTGCGATGTCGCCGAAACATCGATTGTGTAATCGAACGTCTAATGTTTCATCTAGGCCTGTAACATCGCCTGCGTACACGAGCGTCGAATGTGCGATGTCGACGAACATTGCCTAACATCGACCATGGGGGCTAGCACAACTACCGCTGCGACGCGACGCGAGTAGAGAAAAATCTACCCTCCTGTTTCTAACCCGCACGGTTCGAGCGAGACAGGAATCGCTGAGTTGCGCGAGATACGATTTGTCAGCAAGTTGTGCTAGCCCCACATGTAGCCGGAGATCGCCGAACATTGCCGAGCGGGGATAACATCGCCTGTGTAGAAGGTTTAATGCCGCCGAGCATTGCCGAAGGTCGCCGAATATTGCCGATTATAGCTGAGGGTCGCATAATTCCCCAAAGCTCTAACATTGTCGGGCCGACGCTTCGAAATGGCATTACCCTCCTCGACCGGCATCCTATATATAGTACATAGGCCCCAATTAAGTTTTGACTCTGTGTCAATTTGACAGAGTAACATTTATTCTGCCAAGTTTTGGTACCTAGTCGTCAGAAGGTTACGTTTGCCGAAGATTCTGGCCGATGCTTGCCGGACGTCGTATCACGTCTGTCTTCTAGGACCCTAACGTAGAACGTCTAACGCTTTGTAATAATGGCTTGGAGCTTTGATGCGTCGCATAACATCGTCCACGATCGTCTAACGTTATACGGCGTCGCCTAACGTTGCAGAAGTACGTAGCCGGTCGTTGCTAAACGTCGTATAACGTTACCAAAAGTCGCCTAATATTGCCGAACGTTATAGAACGTCGAACGTCACTTGACGTTGATGAACGCGCCCGGGCGCCATACGTACCATATCCTCGTACCTACTATTTTAAGTTGTTGATTCTTTCGTACGTCTGTATATTTTGTATATTGTAAATAAGCGTTTGTTGATATTTTAACTATTTATATTATGTTGTGGATATTTTTACCAAATATACTATATTGTACGATGTCCGTTTGTGGATGTAATATACAGATTAATATATGTCCATGTGTTTCATTTCTGACAGCCACATAACCACCAAATTAAACATTCTAGTATTTGTGATAATGCATATTGAAAGGGACCTTATGGCGGCTGGCACTTACGCCTTTATTGCCGCTGTTCCAATGCAATAGTGAATAGGTGTAACGTAAGCGCCTGCCGCCATAAGGTCCCTTTCGATGTGGATTATCACATTTATTCTGTAATTACATCCTGGAGGGGCTTTTACATGTCAGTTTACAAATACATAGCAAACTAACCCGCACACACTTTCCGGATCAATATTACAATATATTAAAACTATAGATGTGTACCTAGTTCAAAAAAGGTTCTGACTTTAAAAATAGTACATTACTACAGAGGCCGCAAAGCAAGGGATTGCCGGCCGAGTACAGATATTTATCTATATAAGTATGTATATCGTCACTTGGTACCCATAGTACAAGCTTTGCTTAGTTTGGGGCTAGGTTGATTTGTGTAAGATTGTCCAAAGATATTTATTTATTTTTATTTATTTAAATCAAACTTTAATTTCTAAAGAAACTAAAAGAAAATAAAACTAACACATATATTACTATTTCTTCATCGCTGTTGTCATCGGCGTCGGAACACATATTTAAATAGGTAACAAATTCAACAACGCATAAATCCAATTACAGAATGAAAAAAAAACAATTTTGCCACCAAAATGATTAAAAAAATACCTTCACGGCTTGAGTAGAGTTTTTACCGCTAATATTTAGATGAAATATTTGAAATGCGTATTTTTGTAGTTATTATAGCACTGTTTTTAGTGATATTTTATTTATTATGTTCATGTCGATTCTATATAAATAAAATAGCAAAATTTAGCAAACATCGTTTTTTTTTTAATAAGGTGGCCTATAATGTACGACCATGATAATGCCCAGCCACAAGAATGTCCGGCCCAGTAATCCGCGTCCAATGTACATGGATTACTGGGCTGGACATTACTCGGCCGTGCATTAATATGTCTGAGCAATCTTGGTCCGGGGCAGTAATCGGAATCCACGTTTGTTCGGGCTGATAATGCTCGGCCCAGTAATCCGCGTACAAAAAAATGGACGCGGATTCTCGGGCCGGACATTATTTGGTCGGACATTATAGGTCTGAGCAATCTTGGTCCGGGGCGAGAATTGGAAGCCACTTTTGTTCGGGCCCTGTAATTCGCGTCCAATTTAGTAGTGACGCTTTGACGTTTGCCTAAAGAAAATCGGTTTTTCTGTGGTTTTTCCTAGTTTACATCTGCCAGTGAAGCCAATTACACACCTTGCAATTTATCAACAATTTGCTAACGTTGGAATGAATAGGGTGCAATGCTATCTCATTCTAACTGTAGCAACATGTGGGAAATTTCTAGGTGTTTAATAGGCTTTACTAGAAGTCATTTGCCCCATTCCTAGAACTTCACTCTATGTGTCAAATATTTGTAATCTGTGGTTCACAGCGGAAAGTGGTCGCCGATTCATGGGCTGGACATTACTGGGTCGGGCATTATAGGTCTGAGCAATCTTGGTCCGGGGCATTAATCCGAAGCCACTTTTATTCGGGCCAATAATGCTCGGCCCGAGAATCCGCATCCAAAAAAGTGGACGCGGATTCTCGGGTCGGGCATTATTTGGTCGTGCATTCGTCTCCCCTGTGTCACAAATAAATCTCCACCGAACTTCCACGAGGGCGGCGGCCGCAGCAGAGGCGGCCGAACATGCTAAAATCGACAAATATAGCGGTCTCGGCGCCGAATACTTGTTCACGCCTTTCGGCGTCGAGACACTCGGTCCGTGGTGTCCTGGCGCTCTAAGCCTCTTCAAGGGACTATCGAAGAGGCTTATTGATGCCACAGGTGACCGAAGAGCTGGCAGCTACCTCGGCCAACGAATAAGTTTGGCTATTGAAAGAGGAAATGCTGCCAGTATCTTCGGCACCATGCCGCGGGGGCCATTTTTAGATTTAATTTAGTTTTATATTTTTGTTAGTTAATATGTTTTTATTTCGAAAATCAATACTTGTACAGTTATTTAATAAAATAAGCTACCTACCTCTATTATTTAGGACATGTACAAAAGTTAAAAAATTGCCCTGAACCTTTGAGTAATAAATGTGGAATGGAAATTAAAAAGAGCATCTTGCAGGCCAACTTTGTATGAAATTCCTTTAAAGGCCTCTCGTCTAGCCGCTACCGAAACGTGACACTTCGTAGCCTATTATAACGAACATAACCTCAATATTTCATTGCATGTTTGAGAAAAGTGTATTTATATAAAAGTTGTAGAATATTTTATTAAGGTTTTATTTGTTCTTGGATTTTTCTCTTTACAATCACGGAGCGGGCCGCCCCTGGCTCCGGTCCCATGCTAATCGACTCTTTCTTTTTTTCTACACTGTAGATTTTTTGTAAGATTTTCAAGAACCTTTTTATGATTATTTTTCTTGTCCTGTGTTGAATCTAATTATCATTTCCTCTGTCGGTTCTTATCGATATTTTGCATCGACACAACTACAAGTTATCGCAATCGACGCGTGCTAATCGATGTTGCGCGGCTTGGTTCCCGTCACTAAATTACACTTGAGACGTCACAGTACCTACGCAAAATGTTACAGTGGGCGCTACCGCGAACTGAAAACGAACGAAGTTCGAATATCTCCCTCTCTGCCGCACGAATTAGCAAGTGCGACAGAGAGGGAGATATTCGAACTTCAATGTGTCCGTTTTTATAATAAGTTTTCCGATGAAATATTGAATTTACCCTTTCCAGCTCTTAAAAATTACCTAAAAAAAACATTGATGACAAAGGCTTATTATAGGGTTGAGGACTATCTAACAGACAGAAATGCATGGACCAAACCAAATACCTAAATAGCGTAAAGAGTCTAATATTTTCATTGTATCTAGTTGACACAGTTCTTGCAGGAAAGCATATCAAACGATTCGACATGTTTTGTTTTCTTTTGTAAATACCTATTGTTATTTTTTCCTTATTTTCTTTCAATTCTCTTTTGTTTTTTACCACTTACATTTACTTAAGTAGTATCATTGTAATAAGCATATTTTGGAGAAAATGACTGACTGTCGAGTTTCTTTCGGCGTTTCTTCTCGGCAGTGGTCTGATGAGAAACGCTAGTAGTTTTTGACTTGTAAAAGTGCCTTTGCGGCCTATTTGCCGAATAAAGTTCATTTATTTCATTTCGTTCGTTTTCGGTTCGCGGTAGCCCCCCTGGCTCGGTTCTCGTACGAATCAACGAACTCTTTCTATATCGATATATTTCTGTGGACTTCAAATTGACTGTGTGTTCGTATGTGACACAACTACAACTATGGCTAACCCGCGCTCATGAGATAAAAGTACTGTAATAATAAAACTACTTGTAATGGTCCTTCGAAAATGACTCTTGCCTCAGAGGTAACCAGGGATCGAATACCGGTATTTTCTCCATAGAAAAATACCGGTATTATTACGGTCACCGGTTCATTATCTCGTTTTTAATGGGACAATCTAATAATACGACGTTGTTACCTAAATACATGATTCAGCCCTACGTAAAGAGCAAAAAATAATCCAAATTATTGGGATAATTCAGGGTTTATTAAAAATACCGATATCGGTCCCTGGAGATAACTAGGACTCCTAAGGTTAGTGGATCCAAATAAAACAAAAATTGCTTCATTACAATATAATATTTAAACAGTTAACCAAATAAACACTTTAATGAAACGGGATACATTACATTCTTAGAAATAAAAGCGTGCACCGCACCGTTCCGAGCGGCGCCGGCGCAAGCAACACTCACAAGAAGCATTTTGCCGCGCTATTAGGGTTACCAGATGTCCCGCATTTATCGGGACGTCCCAATTATCAGCGTTGATATTCGCTTGTCCCAAAATTCGGGACAGAACAGAAAATTGTTCTGATTTTTTAGCAATCAGAACCAAAACACCGAATTTTAAATTTGTTTTGTCCCAAAATTCGGGACAGAACAGAAAATTGTTCTGATTTTTTAGCATTCAGAACTAAAACACCGAATTTTAATTTTAGAAACCCGAAATTTTATCGTTGTTGTCCCGAAAATTGCGACATCCGATCTGTGCCTCTAGTACAAGTTTTTTAGAAACAAAACACAAACGAACGCGTTTGCGTTTCGTCTCAATTTGTATGGCAATAGATAGTTACTATCAAAGACCACCAGAGGCGCTGCGTTGCCATACAAATTAACACTAAACACAAACGCGTTCGTTTGTGTTTTGTTTCGAAAAAAATTATAGTAGAGGCACTGGTAACCCACAAGCTATACATACACTGACAGCTGAGGGCCTTCCGCGAACAGTAATCGAAATATGCCTCTGTCGCACATGTGTATGCGAGCGACAGAGAGGGATATATTTGAATACACAAGTGCGGTGCGACAGAGGCATTTGTTGATTTTCGTTCGTGATGGGCGCTCTGGGGCGCTACCGCGAACAGCAAACGAAGTTTTCCCTCTCTGTCGTACTTGCAAGTTTGCATATAAGTAAGACAGAGAGAGAAAACTTCGTTTGTGGGTCGCGGTAGCCCCTCTGGCCTTGTTTATGGACGGGCTAAGCATACGTGCCAGTGTGAAACCACCTTATATTTTTTTAAACCTGACTGTGGTTATAGGCCGGGCCCAATAAAGCGATAGGAGTGCGCGGTTGGAGAGTGGCCTGGGGAAAATCCAGGGGAAACCTGCGACACGACCACGCGTGCGGTTTAAACACTGGAATACTCAAGAGTTTCCGCTCCAGTGAGATTGGGACATGTCTGTAATGTGTCCATAACAGGAATTACGATTTGAAACGGGATCAGTGGCGTAGCTACCTTGGGTGGCACCCGGTGCGGAAGTTGGTGGTGGTGTCACCCCATCGAAAGTAAAAAGCAATACATTTTATATGATAAAAAAGGACATGGATCCTGAGCTAGTGCTAGTGGAGGAATCCCCGAAAAAGAAATTTTTGTGTTAGCGGATTATTTATTTTTTGTTTGTACATTGTTCTTAAAGTTGAGAGACCGGGTGGGTGTCACCCCAAAAAAGGTGACACCCGGTGCGGCCCGCCCCCGCCGCCCCCCTTTTGCTACGCCACTGAACGGGATATTTACCATGTATATTTGTATTTTTGTCGAAATATCGGAAACTCAAAAGTACAAATGTACATGGTAAATATCCCGTTTCAACTCGCAATTCTAATGTAAATGACCATGTAAGCTTGAAATCTTATACATATTGTCCATAATAATAAGCTGGGCAAGCGCGTGTCGCACTACTCACAATGAAGGGTTCCGTACAGACTTATTTACTAATCGAGATTTAAAACAACTATAGTATAACTGAGGGGCTACCCCGAACTTCGTATCGTGTCGTCCCTCTCACTCACATAGTGAATAACACGAGAGTGAAAGGGACGGCACGATACGAAGTTCCGAGTACAGGCTCTGATGGCCTACCGCGAACCGAAAACGAACGGAGTTCGAATATCTCCCTCTCTGTCGCACTTGTTAATTCGTTAGAGAGGGAGATATTTTTTTTTAATTTATTCAGGAAACAAACTGTACAGTCTCAATACTGTACATTTTTCCGTTTACGTTGCGACCTACTTTGGGCCGCGCTTTGATATGGCGTAATAAAGTAAAATATACCAGTGCAAATTAAACTCGCATACGATCAACATCAACTGAAGGAACGGCCAATTAACTTTACTATCTTGTACCTACTTTTAAATAATAAAACAGTTTCATAACTACAACTTAACTTCTCCGTTCTCTCAACGTCATGTATAGAAGAGAATATAACTTAAGACATGTATTAACAAACCTGGAGTTCCATTAGTTTAGGGAGATATTCGAACTTCGTTCGTTTTCGATTCGTGGTAGCCCCTCTGTGTATTAAAGAAAGTTGCATAGTAAGAAACTCGGGGCATTTTCCTCCTCGTGTTTGGGTGAGGCAGTTTTTCAACGATAACTCGTAAACTATTGGACCCAACCTTGAACATGAGTTCAAAACATTTTTCGGTAAAAATTCATTAGCTATGTCCATGAATTATTTCATATTTTTGATTATACTTGGATAGATAAAGGGCCATTTTGGTTACGGAACCCTAAAAAGCCGGGAAAAAAGTATTTACAATGCCAATCAGTTATTTTGCGAAAAAAGCATTGCAAATCAGTTACGGTATTATTTCGAAAAAACCAGTTGAAAAGAAGTTTGACGAAGTTGTACATATTATATAATTTAAATTTGTATTGGTACCTACATATTGGTGATTATTTTCATAATGCTCACAAAAAAGTGACAATTCTATAATCACATTGACTGCACCATTGGCACGACAATTTTTCAGAAAAACTGGTATAAACGAAAATGAAAATTACAGATTTTTCCGGGATCCGACCCTAGTCCATAAACGCGGCCTCACGTCCGGGCGAAGTCACAGGAAGAAACAGTAGGAGAGCAGACGGCGCGGCCGCGGCGGCGCTCGTTAACTGTCCCGCGGCTCGTCCTCCTCCAGCAGCCGCCGCACGCGGCTGCAGTCCGCCAGCGACACCGCCCCCGCCGCCGCCCCCGCCCCCGCCCCCGCGCCCGCCCCCGCCGCCGCCCCCGCCGGCGCCGCCGCCTCGCCCGCCAGCCGTGCGAGCTTGCGCACCTCGCTCGCGCGCGTCACCCGCAACAAACACTGGTACTTGTCCTGCAGCGCCGCCAGTCGCGCCGCGCTCTCTTCAGCGGTGGCGCGGACCGAGCGCTTCAGCTCCGCTATAATCGCATCACGAGCGGACAACGCCGACTCTAGCTCCACCGCTCGCGCTGTCGCCGCATCCGCTCGCGCTACGGCCGTTTCCGCTTCCGCTTTTACGACCGCTAGCCGCTCATTAGTGGCCTTATTCACCCGCTCGTCCCCGATACCGGCTTGTATCTGTTGCTCGCGCATCGCCGCTTGCGCGGCGGCCGTCAACCTCGCCTCGCGTTCGGACAGCATTAAAAGCTCACGGCGCAGCCGGCGAACGTGTTCGGCTCGGCGTTCGGCAGCGAGCGCGCCTCGCGCGAGCGCTTCGACGTGCCTCGCGGACTCGAAGGCTTCCCCGCGCGCTCGCTGTAGCTCGGCGTGGTCGTGTGCGCGCGCCGCCTCGGCCTCGCGCAGCGCCGCCTCGGCGCGCGCGCGGGCGGCGCGCTCCTCGGCCAGCGCCGCCTCGAGCCGCGCCTCGTGCTCGGGCCGTACCTGCGGAAATTGGACTTCGTGAATACTTATATGTACACATAGTACTTTTGTCTCACGAGAGCCGGTTAGCTATACTTGTAGTTGTGACACACACGAACACACAGACAATGTGAACTCATAGCTCCTACGCGGACGCACACATGGGCAATGTGCATGTATATCTCAACACACAACCAGCGCCTGGTCGTCTGCGGGGGCGCGGGCGCGGGCTCGCGCTGCAGCCGCGCGCGCAGCGTGTCCCGCTCGCGCTGCGCCGCGCGCGCCCGCTCGTGTACCTGCGGGGGCGCGGGCGCGGGCTCGCGCTGCAGCCGCGCGCGCAGCGTGTCCCGCTCGCGCTGCGCCGCGCGCGCCCGCTCGTGTACCTGCGGGGGCGCGGGCGCGGGCTCGCGCTGCAGCCGCGCGCGCAGCGTGTCCCGCTCGCGCTGCGCCGCGCGCGCCCGCTCGTGTACCTGCGGGGGCGCGGGCGCGGGCTCGCGCTGCAGCCGCGCGCGCAGCGTGTCCCGCTCGCGCTGCGCCGCGCGCGCCCGCTCGTGTACCTGCGGGGGCGCGGGCGCGGGCTCGCGCTGCAGCCGCGCGCGCAGCGTGTCCCGCTCGCGCTGCGCCGCGCGCGCCCGCTCGTGTACCTGCGGGGGCGCGGGCGCGGGCTCGCGCTGCAGCCGCGCGCGCAGCGTGTCCCGCTCGCGCTGCGCCGCGCGCGCCTGCTCGCGCAGCGCCTGGTTGTGCAGCTCCAGCTCGCGCACCTGCAAATATATTTATTAACTTTGAGGAGTACCAACACATACTAGATTATGATAAAGACTTAACCCCTTACTCATAAGCAAGGGGTTAAGTCTCCCTAGCAAGGGGGAAGAAAGCCTCAGATCGCATATTTAGCGCCCTTGCCTTAGGCTTGGGCGTCAAATGCCTGCTAAAATACTTTTTTGTAGATATTATGGTTACGTTACATTTTTAAACAAACTGTGACGTATATAGGGTTTGAAATGATTGCTCGCCCGCCAGTACACTCGACTGACCTGCCGGCAGCGCCCCAGCAGGCGCCGGTTCCTCTCCGCGTGCGCCTCGCGCCGCCAGCGCTCGTACAGCAGCTGCGCGTGCACTAGCGCCAGCTGCTCGCCCGCCTCGCTCGCCGCCGCCGGCGACTGCCCCGAGTACAGCGAGGCCAGGTACTTGTCCAGTCGCTCGCATGGTACGACTTCCTCCGACTGGAATTTACATTGACGTTACGAGTCCGTGGCAAACAAAGTGCACCCGAATTCAAATTTATCTGACGTGATGCAACGAAATTTGGAGTAAACAGTGGGAGATCGGGAAATGAACTGATACTGTTTATCCCGGAAATTATCCCATAAGGGAGTGGAAGTTTATAAGAAAGAGCGATAATTGAGCAAACGGCGCTGCACGTTCAAGCAAGTTTCTGTTTGGCCCAATGATTGACTGGTAGAGTATTTTCGCGTTAAACCCGCCCTTTTTACTTACTTTATTGAGTGTCAATTTCAAATTAATAATAAAATCTAAGTATCATATTCTAACGAGATAAACGAAGCCGCGGCAAAAGCTTTTATTCATTCTTCAATTTAGGCATATTACATGAACCTAGGTATGTCAATAAACGACCACCGGTGTAACACGGCAAAACCTTCGCGGTGCGTTCGCTGGCGCACTGGCCGGTGAGAAAGAAAAAAGTACACATTTTTCACGGCCGTGTTTTGTTTTGGTTGATGAAAATTTTCACTTGGAGCGTGCTATTTCTTGAAAACTGTTCTAATACTTATATAAATAAACTTGAGTTGTAACTTGAAGAATAGTGATATATACGATGCACTTTTTCTAAATTCACCTATAAATATTGTATATAGTTCATATTAATCATACAAGGGCTGCCACTTACGCAGGTATTTGTTGTATATATTATTACCAAATTTGTATATAATTGTTTGTGAAACCCAATCCAAGCCTCATTTAGCCGTCACTGGCCTAGATCAAATGAGGCTCGGATGGGTTTTGAACCTTTCTAAAGCACGGGTAATGTTTACAGCCCTTTCTACTTGGATACGTTACTACCGATTTCATTGGGTGCCAGCAATGTACATACTTTCGTCGGCGCTGTCTCGACGCTAGCTGCCGATGCCGTACAGCCTTTGAAATTACCGTATATCTACACAACTAAGCGGAAACTCACAGACCACCTTCCAGTTTACAGACTTCAACATAATACTTACAGGCCAGTGACTTGTGTTTTCTTATGCCGCCGTACTGACTGAACTAGTTTAGTTAACCCATTTTTGTATACATACCTTTTTTTTATTATATTATATTGTACATTATAGTTCTAAGTAGTTTTATTTATAACCCGCCGGCTAGCCGGGTGACACCGGTTTGGAAAATAACTTCTGGTGGGTTAGCACAACTTGCTGCGAAGTCGTACCTCGCGCGACTCAGCGATTCCTGTCTCGCTCGAACTGTGCGAATTACAAGGAGGGGGATAGATTTTTCTCATCTCGCGTCGGGTCGCAGTGACAGTTGTGCTAGCCCCGCTGCTTTGAGAACAATCGACGTAAGAAACTCGGCGAGGTATCATTTTTTCAAAACAGTTATACTAGTGGCTCTGTGAACTGTAGACCTCGTGAGTGATTTTTTTTATCATTTCCGAAATCTGACATTATAAAAAAGATCAATTATGAATATCGAACTTGCTCACAAAAATTCACGAGAAGCGGTTGAAAAATGCGACCTGTAGAGAACAAACTGAAATTCGGAAGCATCGATTTAAAATACCCTTGAAGCATGTTGGTCCCGTTGTTGCCGTAAACTAGTTCTGATGATGGTATCCATGATGAATTGAGGGAAATCCTCAAAAAATCAGAGGAAACATATAGCGATTTTAGTTTTTCGGTAACAAATCGAGCATTTGCTTTCAGAAAGTAGCATTTGGAGAACAGAAGCTGATGACGAAGACCATGGATGGGACCATCCAAAAGTGTTTCTGTGTGGCGCTAAGATATTTCGATCAAGATACTCAAGCGACTATGACAAAGCCACTTTAAATGGTTCTACTGTAATTTCATGTTATGTTACCATTAAATTAAAGCAGTCCTAAATTTAAAGCAGTTAATCGAATAAGTTATACTTGAAAGAAGAAATAGAATATTATTATCTGTAACACATTATTTTTAAAAACAAGGTTTAATTTACAAAAATTACACTGAATCACCGACATAGCCTTCAAAATTGCGAGACTAAAGTGGCAGTGGGCAGGGCACATTGCTCGCAGGACTGACGGTCGATGGGGCCAGAAACTGCTTGAGTGGCGTCCACGCACCGGAAGACGAGCTGTCGGTAGGCCTCCGACGAGGTGGAGTGATGACCTGGTGAAGGTCGCGGGAATCCGGTGGAAACAAACGGCACAGGACCGGTCTAAATGGCGAGCCTTGGGGGAGGCCTATTTTCAGCAGTGGACGTCTTTCGGCTGAAATGATGATGATGATGATGATGATGATGATGACACTGAATCAGAGTAACTTGTATACATGATAGTGTCTCAAGCTTTGAAATCTTTATTTTACATTTTGAAATTATATATAGGTAACATACTCCTCACGTTACTAGAACATATCTTTCTACAAATAGTCATAAATCATTGAATACTTTTTATTCACTTTCTTTTAGATAAACGCTAATATTTTAATTTATAGTTTTTACGAACTTACATATCTACATACACACTCCATAGGTGTGTGCTAATAACAAACAATACTTGTAAACTTTCATAAAAAAATTAGTCAGTCTGCGACTCTATTCCTTCGAAATTTTACTATAGTCCGATTCATAGGTCTCCCGTTTCGTTTCGATATACGACTCACTCAACGTGAGGGAAAGAGACAGTAGCATAGCTGGTCGTGTGTCTGATATTTTGATAAAATAATTGTTATAAGCGCGTTAAAGCTTAATATAATTACAAATCAATTAAATAATGAAACTTTAAATAAATACTCACCGAAAATACGAAATTCCATCCTTTTTTAACGTCGTCAACGTGTTGTTTTTGCATTTTTTTACGGAGCACTTGGGCATGTTGACTCGCCGATGGCTAGCGCGCGACTCTGAGCGCAAGAGTGCTTAAAAGGCATTTAAGCACTCTTGAGCGCGGACGCTTTTGACAGGCGGATAGTGCATCTAGGGTATTTTAAATCGATGTTCGGAAGTAGAAACTTGCAAAATCATTGATAAAAAAATGGTTTTGGAAATTTCCAAAAACCGTCTCGACAAAAAAATTCTATATAATTACCGGACCTGCTCACAAAATTTCACGAGAATCGTTTGCGAAATGCGACCTGTAGAGTACAAACCGTTGAACAAATTTTTTTTTTAATTTCCAAAAACTTATTTGACAAAAATAAAACTGTATATTTATCCAACCTGCTCACAATATTTCACGAGAATCGATTGAGAAATGCGACCTGTAGAGGTGAACAAACCGAAATTCGCCCGCAGAAACTTACAAAATCATTAATAAAAAAATTGTTTTAGGAAATTTCCAAAAACCGTCTCGACAAAAAAAATCTATATAACTATCGAACCTGCTCACGAAACTTCGCGAGAATCGGTTGAGAATTGCGATCTGTAGACGAGAACAAACGGAAATCCGGACATACGAAAGCATTTTTGGAAACCATTGACGACCGGTTTAGCCTAGTGGGTAGTGCACCTGCCTGTGAAGCTGACGGTCCTGGGTTCGAATCCCCGGTCAGGGAAAATATTTGTGTGATGAGCATGAATATTTGTTTCTGAGTCTTGGATGTTTTCTATGTATTTAAGTATTTATATCTATTAAATATATCGTCGTCTATTACTCATAACACAAGAATTGTCCTCTAATATTTTTTTTTTTTTTTGAACTTTGAAGCTGAAGCAGAGACCTTCGTTTCACTCGGTCAAAAATTGCTTACACTTGTCCCATTTAAAAATGGCTTACGCTTGTCCCATTTAAAAATTGCTTACGCTTGTCCCATTTAAAAATGGCTTACGCTTGTCCCATTTAAAAATTGCTTACGCTTGTCCCATTCAAAAATTGCTTACGCTTGTCCCATTTACGTGATTTTTTCTTCCACACTTCTGTAATTATAAAATGACAGTATCACAACATTACAGCTAGTTCGCCAGTACCTCTTTGGAGTAATCATCGGGCAGATTCCTGTAGAAGTCGGCGATGATGAACTCGTAGGGCTCCGGCCACGCGTCCACCGTCTGCACGGCGGCCTCGGCGGTGCGGGTCGGGGCGCGCGGCCCCGCGGAGGCGGCGCGGCGCGGGGGCGGCCCGCGGAGGCCTACAAGCAACATCGATCCGAATGTCTGCGTAGTCAACGCAACGTTCCAACGGTAAAGTGTAGTGAAATAGTACATTACTTACCAAGGGCGGTAAAACAAAGAATGTCTCAGATCGCAGGTATTTGACGCCCGAGCCGAAGGCAAGGGCGATAATTATGCGATCTGAGGCTTTCTTAATTACCGCCCGAGGTAAGAACAAAATTTTATGTCACCCTCTGGCCAGGAAGTGGGATTTTCCGCGCGCGGAGCGTGCGGTAATTGCGACTTTATGGCCAGGTGTGACATAAATTCCTTTACCACACCTGGCCATAAAGTGGCAATTACCGCACGCTCCGCGCCCGGAAAATCTCACTTCCACCACTGATATATTTACTGGATTAAGTTTATTACTTTAATTTAGTTCATGTTTCATGTTTTTATCTCGATCACTGCTAAAAACTCTATTTTGTTAACTGCTATGTGGCCCTCGGCTGCTAAAAGGTAGCCGGCCCCTGCTGTGTAATGTTCACCTGTGTAGCTGTGCGGGGGCGGGCGCAGCGGGCCGCGGCGCGGGTCCAGCGCGCGCGCGCGCGCCGCGGGGGGCGCCGCGCCCTCGCTGTCCGCCCACGCGTCCTCGGCGCGCGCACGCGCTGTCAGCTCCAGCACCTAACGTAACACGGTTTTATAAAACAACAATGAAATATAATGCGTGTCATCCACGACAACGCGCCCCTCCACAGCCAATCTCATACTAATCTATGTGCACGCGGAATAAATAGTAGATTGTGTCTCAAGGGAGCAAAATGAAATATTTACGGCGAGGGCGGTATATTGAATTCTGAGTGAAGCGAAAGATTCTACAATAGAATCCTGAGCGTAGCGAGGGATTCTATTGTAGGATCTTGAGCGTAGCGAGGAATTCAAGTGTTTACGCCCAAGACGAAAATAATTTTGCTACCGTGTGACACATACTACTTTTCACACCGTCTATGAGGCCCGCTGCTAAAAACATGAAATATCTTACAAATGATTTTACTACAGTGTCACATACTGCTTTTCACACCTTCTATGAGGAAAAGAGTCATTGTTGCCCTCAAATGAGGGAAGAAATGTACAACTTTGATCCCTCATTCGAAGGCAACAATAACTCTTTTCTGAATAGCAGGTGTGAAATAATAATAAGATGTCTGTAGACGCCGGTGCCGGTGATGATGGAACTCGACGACTCAAATAATACTTCGATGTAAAGTTGACTGTATAATTTCAATAGGTGCTGATTTACAAAATAGCTTGGCCAAAAGAGGTATGTGCAGAAGTGGTTTTATGTGGGAACAAAGAATAGGTTGACGTGCAAGACTTGATAATATGAGTTAACGTATGTTACAATGGTATGGATAAAGCGTATGTGAACCGTTGCTATTGGTGGCTTTAAAAAAACCGCTCTTATACTAACCGTGCCCGACGGGCGCGTTTTGCTACTGCGTACTAAGTTATTATATATGTGTAAAATTAAATAAGAGTTGCGTTCGCAACAATGTCACTAATTTTCAAACAAAGTGAAAAATGGTAAAATTAATTGCCACAGGTGGGTGGGTGAAAGATTCGCCACCATAAAGGATACCCACGGTAGCTCAGTTGGCTAAGAGCAATGGAAGGATTCCAGAGGTCGTAGGTTCCCATCTAAGGCAATTAATTTTTCTATTTTTCACTTTGATTGAAAATTATTACTTCGTTAGCGGATGCATCCACTTGACAAAATTTAAACTAAGATGTCACTATATAAATAGTAAAGTCAAATTATGACAAATAACAGTACATTAAATAAATATGTTCAAAATTTTAAAAAGATACTGACAACTCGAAAGTTTCGAAAAATGATGTCATTCTTTTATTGACTAAAAGTAAATTAAAAACCACCATCAGGATTCTTACGTTTTAATAAACAAAAAATTGTACAACAACAATAAATAAATAAACATTTTTTGGACAATCATACATAAATCAACCTAGTTCCAAACTAAGCAAAGCTTGTACTATGTAACTAAAAGCAATATTTCACAACCAAAACAGCAAATTATTTGTTTTGCCATACAATGGTAGTACAAGGCACAAAGTATATATGACGTCACATACATGCTCAATTAGCGTAAGACGTTTTGAACTAGATACTGTACTGGGATGATTTCAGAGTCCCTAAAAATTTTTTGCCCATTTTTCTTCATTTATATAGCAGATTTTTTATTATTATTTTTCTACGTAAATACTAAAATTGTGATACTTTTGATAATCAGAAAAACCTTGCTATTAATAAAAGCCCTTTAACTACCATCTTCTGAAATGCCTATAAGAAAAAGTGTCAGTGTCAGGGTTCGAAAGGATTATCAAGATAATTATCGTGATTTTTATGCTTTGATAATTATCGATTTGATAATAACCAAAAAATGTAAATTCAGCATGAGTCTTAAAAAAATACGTGCGTGAATTCGAACGTTAATAATTGCGCTCTGTATATGTGTTTAATGATGTTGTAATGATTAATTGATTATATTTTAATGTTTAATAAAAAACTAGTAAAATATTGTACAGCAACTATTTATTTTGCAGCCTTAAACACCATAATCTTTTATATATTAGTACAGAGTACAGTCTTTATAGGTAAAAATACATTGTCATATGATACATAGGAAAATAAATTTAACTAATAAAATAACGTATACTACCCTACCCATAAGAGGGATAATTATCCGATAATTATCGAGATAATTTCGGACCCTGGTCAGCGTCAATGACACCTCCTTGATTTATAATAGTGTTGAAAATTGTGCGTCACTTTTTTGACTTTCCCTTACCAAATTAAATGACACCTATGGTATTACCTCGCGGTCCTCCACGTTGAACGGCTCGTCGGGCGGCGGCGGGCCGCGGGGCTCCGGGCGCGCCACGGGCGCCCCGGCCGGGGGCGGCGCCCCCGCGAACGGCACCGGCGAGTCCGGCCCGCGCCGCGCCATGGCGCTCCCGCGCCCGCCCTCGGCCTCCAAAGCGCTGGCGCGGTCCAGCGCCATGCGCGTGAGACGTCCCCCGTAAGCGTCGCCGGCGCCCGCGCCGCCCAGCGGCGACGTTTCCTTTATTTAATTAGAAAAAGAAAGAAAAAACGTTTATTTGGTGTACATACAGATAAAAAGAAGATAATACAAATTAGAAGTGGGTATACACCAAAAAAGTTGTCGCTCAGCATGTGCCACGACTGATGTGTCGTGACGCTGATTTTCAGGACAACCAAAATATATATATACTAGTCTTAACCTAATTAATATATAATGGGTGACGACACGACCGCTCTTAATAACACAGCTCAAATAACGTTTATATTGTATGGCAACACTAAAACAAACAAGTTCCATTTGAGTTCGTTGAATTTTAGCTTTTATTTAACACCTTCCCTGCGAGTCGTAGAACCCGGTAAGTTCTCGGCAGATAAGAAGTCAATGCTGTCACCTGTCATTTCCATACTAAAAGTGCCTTCTTATCTGCCGAGGACTGTAACTAGTATGGTTATTACAAGTAACTGCCGCAGCGAATGTGTTAACTTAAACTGTTCATACGTATGCAAGTTGTTCTCATTTGCAATCCTTTTTTCAGCCGCTTGCCGGTATAGTGAGGCGATTAAACTATTTCATAATTAATCAATTTCAAAGATATATAGCCAGTTTAAGACTTTATTAATGAAGATGTCCTAGAGGGTTACCTATCGCAAATTCGAAATTTTTTATGCCGAATATTAAAAGTCCGAAAACGAAACGCCTTTTTTCGTTACGTATAAGTTGTCAAATGTAAAAATTGGGAACTGGAAGCGGGCTTTTGAATTGCGGATAAATGACATTGTGGTAAAATGAATCCGTGGTATTTCAAACAGTTGCGAAACAAAGTATTTGGATTGTAAAGATTCGGTGAACCGTTTTCGGACAAGTGAAATTCGGTTAATAGATTTTAGAAACATCGATAGGTTACCGTCCTAGAGTTTAAGTAGTAATTTCCTGAATTTACTCTCAATAATAATATTTTTTATTTTTCTTACATTGTTAAGTTAACAATGTTGGACAGTTATTAATGCAACATCTTTTTTACAAGTGAGGTACCCATTTACGGGTAAAGGCCTCCTCCAGCCCTTTCCAGTGTACCCTGTTCTTGGCTTTGCGAGTCCATGATTCATAATTTATTCTTATTTCTTTAAAATCTGATAGCTTCAGGTTTAGGCAAGCTATTAAGAACGCTTTTAAAGTTCTATCCCCATTAATAATAAATAGCTTGACAGTCACCATCGGAAAGCCATAACCTTGGTATCATGAGTATGGTAAGATCAATAGATTTTAATAAAAAGTACACTGAGTTAAGTTCCAGTCTATTGGTTTAGGGCGTATTTATACCAGCATTGATAAAGTATATGTAAAATGTAATTATATACACGCACGCACACACGCACGCAGACATACACGCAGTTTACTTAATTTACTTTGACATGCATGACTTGTTAGTCATATCATGAAAAAATATTTTCACATGCCTCGAGGCCGAATATATTAAGGGTCAACAATGTATACCTATATCATCCTGCTGTACCATATGTTCTTGTGAATAAACTTTTATTTCATTTCATTTCATATTCAGACAGTAAAATAAAACATCGTTTCCATTCTTTAATGACATAAGTGACAAAATGTATTAGAAAAAACCAAACCTAGTATCGCGCCTCCTGCCGGCGGCCAGCATGACTGGCTTCAATAATGAACACTGTTTGGTTTATTTTCCAGACAGCTACGGTTACCAGGAGAGAGTAAGGGTGGGTTGCACCAAACCGTCTGTAATCGTACGCGGTGTTCGTTAAAATCTGATTGTATGGAAAGTTTGACAAGTTTCTATGGGATGACAGCTGCCGGCGCCATATTTGACGATGACCGGCTTGTGTTCGTATGTTGGTGCAACCGACCCTAAGGATATATGTTCGCTTACCTTGCGGAGCGGCGACGGAGGCTGCGAGCGGCGGCCGATGGCGCGGACGGCGCTCGACTCTGCCGGGAAGCGGAACTGCGCGCGCGTCTCCTTAGCGGGCGTGTTCTCGGGCGTCGCCTCCACCGCGGCCTCCGGGGGCTCGCCCGCGTCCGCCTCCGCCGGCAGCGGCGTGTGCGGCGCCGAGTCCGCGCCGCAGCGCTCGGCGAGCGCGAACCAGGGCTCCGTGCCGGGCCGCAGGGCGGACGCGGCGCGGGCCGCGTGGGCGCCGCTGCCCGGCGCCGGCGACGCGGGCGCCAGCGGCGCCGGCGGCGGCTGGGCGGGCCGCTCGCGCTCGTCCGTACGATCCCGCGGCGTCAGAGACAGCCGGCGGGTCTCGGCCACCACGTCGTGGAGCTCGAGCCGCGCCCAGCGGCCCGCGTCGGCCTCGCGCGCGCGGCTGCCGGTCACGAGCGCCGGGTGCAGGCGGACGGAGGCCAGCAGCGGCGCCAGCCCGCGCTGCCAGGCGTCCCGCGTGGCGGCCGACGCCGCGGCATGCTCCGCGCGCAGCGCTTCTAGCAGTGTCACTGGATGCGTGGCGTACAATGCGCGGAATAGCGCGAGTTGCGCTAGGAGGAGGTGATCGCGAGCGGGTCCGGGCGGCGCGGGTTCTAGCTGCGCGGGCCGGAGCAACGCGTCGGCGAGGTCCGGCGCGAGCGAGGCGGCGAGCGCCGGCGCGGCCGGCAGCAGCGCGGCTAGCGCTAAGAGCGCGTGTAGGAGTGGAAGGGTCTCGCGCTCGGTGCGCGCCGCGCGGAGCAGCTCCCGCGGCAGCGGGTGCACGGGCAGGCGGTGCAGCCACACGGGCCGGCGCGCGAGCAGCGGCGCGAGCGCCTGCAGCGCCGCCCGCCTGGCACCAGGCTCCCTCAACTGCTCGCACAGCGCGTCCAGCAGGTGCCTGGCGTGGGGCTCGGGCGCGCGCGCCAGCAGCTCCACGGCGCGCGCGGAGCCCGTGCGCGCGTGGTAGGTGAGCAGCGCGCGCGTGAGCCACGGCTCGCGCACGGCGCCGTACAGCGCGAGCAGCGCGGAGCCGGCGCCGGCGCCGCCGCCGCCCTCGAGCAGCGCGAACACCTCGCCCGCCTCGCACGCGCCCAGCATCTCCCCCCACCTGCCGGACGGATACCTCCTGCTTAAAATTATTTTTTGTCACACATATGACATTGAACCATTGAAATAAACAGGCTAAAAAGACTGAATACCTATTATATTTTATTAACTGCAATTAATTTATTATTCACATTTATTTTTCTGATAATGACTTTAATTCTATAGACATTTTTCATGCCGGAAACATGTGCTAAATGAGTGCAATAAATTATTAGTACTTCCAATATCTTAATAATAAGCTTTCCATTGTTCTTATTATTTTAATTTTATATATGCTCAATAAACGGTAGCGGACCCCGGGCATCCCTCAGGATGCAACTGTACCGGGATATCACTAGGAAGATGATGATGATGATGATGATATGCTAAATAAACATGCTTTCTTTCTATTTTTATAAAATATTTGTATTTGTATTGTTTCTATACTAGACACAAAGCACTCATAACTATTGCTCAACATAATGTGTTTTTTCAAAAACATTTTATTGAATAAATTTTGGTTGTTTTTGTAACAACATTTTTTTTAAACAAAAGTATTTATTTGTCATTCTATTATGGCTTTCATTCCTTGTTGATTAAAAACATATGATTTGTAGCACATAGCAACTCTGTGACGGTATCCTACTTATTAAGTAACACCTGTTTTTTTTAATATACCGGTGTAAATCCAAACATTTAATAATATAATAATAAAAGTTATTTATTTGTTACTGAAACAATTCTAGCAGGCTACATCTCTTCTACCTTTTGCTCTTTTGTTTGTTAAAGCATCTCAACCATGAATTTTACAGTAAAATGATGGTGTTTGACACATTTGTTTGAGTACAAGATTTTGATGTAAATTACTATGAAATCATTGTAACTTAAACAATGGACTTTTCTGAATTTATAAATAGATTAATTTCAATTTATTCTCATGATTTCCATCAAAAACTGGCATACAAAGGGACACAACAGTAGCCTCTGAGTAAATAATAACTGCTTACCCATGCAATTCCGTAATTTATTCAGAATTCACCTGCACCATCCAAACTAAATCAGATGCTATTCTTAACAAACATGCAAAATAAAATCACAAGTGATAATGATTCCTGAGCCCGATAAAATCAAAATAAAGTTCTAGATAAGTGTTGTCACACAGTAAATGGCATAAATAGATGTATATTATTAACTGATAAGGACCCTTAAGTAAGTGGTATACTAAATAAGTGGCAGCTACTCCGGTTACCAGGCGCCACTGAAAATCAGCGGCATGGCTTAATGCCTAATAGCTTATTTTGTGGCACCAAGATGAGTGGCGACCATTTTAGCATATATTAGTTGTATTTTAATTTTCCTTTGTTTTGTTATTATTTTAATATTGTATATGCTAAATAAACATGTTTTCTTTC
Source organism: Epiblema foenella (assembly GCA_963556455.1). Classification (NCBI taxonomy): domain Eukaryota; kingdom Metazoa; phylum Arthropoda; class Insecta; order Lepidoptera; family Tortricidae; genus Epiblema; species Epiblema foenella. The sequence goes on from OY747110.1 coordinate 1,683,499, forward strand.
TTTCTTTCAAAATAAGTAATTGTAAACAAATGTGTCATCAATACAATCAAATTGGCTACCGCTATGGGCGCCCCTTGTTTGCCGTAATGAGATACAGAGCGCCCGCTGACAAGCCACGGTTATGTTGTGACACTCGGTTCGACGTCAGTACACGAAGTGGATACCGACGTGACGAGCATCGCACAGCGCAACACCCGTCATCGCCTGGTATCAACTGGAGCTGTTGTGTTGGGAGCGCACAAAGATTTAATGGAGTCTAGTTGAAAATTACTCGCTACGTACCAGTCAGCAGATCGGAGAGATGAGGGACCCGATGGCACAGATGCTGGAGGAATTTTGAAATCTGTCGTAACACCCCCGTGTATTTATTGAGCGCAGTTTGGATGCGGCAGCGGAAATAATGTAATCTTTGATGCGATGACAATTACTGCGGCTTTCGGTTTTACGGTTCTAGCTGCTCGCCCATTGACACTATTGACATTGACAGACGGGTTCGCGGATGACAGCTGTCAAAAGATTCTTCGGTTCAGCTGGCCGTGCGTTCAAATTCTATTCTATTTCCCAATCTAGTTAATAATCCTATCCTCTAGTTTGGAAAATTTTATCGTAATCTAAAATTAATTTAATCATTATCAATAAACTATTTAATGATTGTATCATATTACACTGTCCATATTATCTGTGCTCATTAAAAACAAAATTACAATATGAGGTATCCGAATGCTCAGTAAGTACATCAGATTTAACGATGTCTTGAACAAACTCACGGCTTATCTTTCATAATGGATTCGTCTGTCATCTGTTGACCGAAGGAAGCCTAACCTAAGATTCACTTTTCGGACTAATAAAAATCGATTATCAAATATACGGCAATGAAATTAAAAGCTAGGACGTGCGGTCGTTTGATTTAGAAGAGTATTGTTTAAAGGTTATTGTTAGTGAGAAGTGTCATGCTGCGGGCTGTGTCGCGCTGGTGCTGCGACGGGCAAGCTCTGGAGGCGCTCGCTCGCCGGGATGGCTTCAAACTCTTCCGTCAGTATCTTCACTGAACTGCTTATCTGTTAAACTATGCATCAAATTTTATTTCCAAATCGATGCGTTCAATACTAGTTCCCTAGTAAGTGTAGCTCAGAGTGAGAACGAAGTGTGTGTTACAGGCTCTGCGGTGCACACCGCACACAACTCGCACAACACGCTCGCCGCCGCTAGTCAGGTAAGTTCCACACAACTTTCTTTCCTTTGTTGTTGTTGACAGAAAAGACAGTTTCTCTTGTAATCCCCTGGGGTCTTAATAATAGTATGTAACCAACCACGTAATTGAAATTTATCAATGAAAAGTTGTACCAGATTTAGTTATTGATAATAACAACAACATCAATTGATGAAATCTACACTAATTGTTGTGATGTTCATTCTGACAAATGTTCGGGGTCTGCTTATTATACATTATATCAGTTTGTTAAGAAATTTAAATCATATAATATCAATCAAAGTAAAAGGAATATTATCTCCCCTTTTTTAGGGGATATATTACTGTAAATAATGTTTTTCTGGATTGGCAGGATAAGCAGAGCTTGGAAAGGGTGTGCTATACTTATGTTACAAGTTACCTTAACTTCTTGAAACTTTGGTTGTGGTACATGGTGTAAGTTTGTCTATCTCATTCTCCTACTTTCCACTCAAGTCCTCAATGGTTAGCTGGAAGAGATCCCTCCTAGGGATAAGTTTGCCTGTGTACTATAATCTTATGTGTCATGTATATTTTTGAACCTGTTATTGTGTAGGTACAATAAAATGCTTACATACTAATCTCATGTGTAGATTTGAATATGGAGATAAATCCTGAAAAAAAAGAATTAAAACAAAACAAAACCTCATTTGCTTCTGTTAGTTTGAATGGCGACATAATGGTCGTCTCTAAAGTGACGTCTAAAGTGAGTGTTTAAAGTGAGTGGGTTTGAATCCCGGTCAGGGCATTTATTTGTGTGATGAACATGAATATTTGTTCCTGAGTCTTGGATGTTTTGTCCACAAATATTTATTTATTTATCTAATTATAATACAGCCTTTTCAATCTGAAATGATGACTGGAATCATGTTGTTTACCTTTTCTTTGTTTTACATAATGTCACGCAATTCAGTGTGCCGTAATTCATAGGCATAGTGTTCTGTTCCTGTAGGTGAGCAAGGTTGCCAGAGCACCTGAGGATACACTGTGTTGAGAGCGAGGGACCTAAATGTGTTCCTTCTGCTGTCAACACAGTGCATCCTCAAATTTTATAAAGGGTAGGCAGCGCTTACGTCACTCCTTTGGTGTTGCAGACGTCTATAGGCTGCAGTGTCCGCTTGGCCCGTGTGCTTCCTTGTCACCAGTGTTGTATAAAAAATACACAAATAAATAATTCATTCATTCATTAAAGTTACACATGGGACAACTACCACACTGAATCACTTGATTACCGTTCAATAACAGATTATGCCACTGTTATGCAAACTTTAAAAACCACTCATCCTTTCCTTACCAAGCTCTGGTAATAAGAGGCACTTAAAAACATTTTGTATCTATAGTATGTCCAAAACTGTAAGGCCAAATTATGTCAAATGAATACAAGCAGGAATCTACATTATAGTCAGAGCTCTTAGCTGTTTTTTTGCTTGCGTTCATTTGACAGAATTTAGCCTTGAGAGTTTCATACGATTTATACTAATATTTAGTATGTGTAAAATCTTCATGCTTTTCAACCTGAAAATGTACGCATAAAATTGAAATTGATTTCCTACTTCATGTATTCTGTGTTTTCAAGCCTACAAGGAAAAGAAAATACAAAACGGTAATTATATTGTCTTACTACGAGTAGCATAGATGCCTAGGGCCTAGCCTTATGATTCAGCATTTTTGTGCAAGATAACATATTGATTGTGCAACCTCTGACTTTATTATTAGTAATATGGTGTGAATGAATAGAATATCTCAGTGACCTATCAGTTAAAAAAAATTAATAACAATTTCTAATAATGTTTGTTTAGGACGATATCATGTTTGTGGACCACTAGATTTTTTTTTTTTTTTTTTTTTTTTCTTGGTCTTAAATCTGCAATCAGTTGTACTATAAGCAAATTTGTTGGAAGCTTTATATTATGACATGTCGAGTGTGTCCTCCATTAAGGCCATCTACTCTTTCATTAAATCTAGTCAGGTAAAATGTCTTTTCTTTTGAGCCTCTTCCCATATTCTCTAGTTCTCAGTTTTACAGCAAGCTCATTCGGATGATGATTCAGTCTCTCTTTGTATGCTTTCGTCACAAAGAGTATTTCTTCCTTCACTGTGTTCATTTCCAGATACTTGTGTATTTCAGAGTTGGTAGTAAACAGCGGAGCCTTGCATATAGACCGCAGTATGTTGTTTTGCATTCTCTGTAAGATTGAGATGTTGGAGTTACTGGCGCTGCCCCACAGTTGTATACCGTACATCCAAACTGGTTTTAGGACGGATTTGTAGATTAGTAGCTTGTTATCCGTAGATAGTTTACTGTTTCTTCCCAGTAGCCAGTTGTAGTCTTGTAATCGGTAACGCAGTTCTTGTCTTTTGGTCTTAATGTGATAGTTCCAGGTTAGTCGTCGGTCAAGATGGAGTCCTAGGTATCGAACATGATCATGATGGGGAAGGACGGCGTTTTCAAGTGCGACTGGCGGACAATTACCTCTCCTCAGAGTAAAAGTCACCTGTACCGATTTCGAAGCGCTTGCTTTTATTCTCCATTTCTGTAACCATTTTGTTATACTGTCTAACCCTTTTTGCAGTATATGCGTTGCAGTACTACGGTCTTTGTTGCTTGCGAGTATCGCAGTGTCATCAGCGAATGTGGCAGTTGTAATACCATCTGTTTGTGGTAAATCAGCAGTGTAAATTGTATAAAGTACAGGTCCCAATACTGAGCCCTGTGGCACTCCAGCCTTAATTTCCAGGATCTTTGATGTATCATCAGCCTCCTTAACTTGGAAAAGGCGGCCTGATAAGTACGATTTAAATAAGAGAAAGTAGCTGTGTGGCAGGTAAGTGCGTATCTTACATAAGAGTCCATTATGCCATACTCTGTCAAAAGCTTGCTGAATATCTAAAAACGCTGACGAACAGTATTCCTTCTCTTCTAATGATTTTCTTATCTTTTCAACGACTCTATGGACTTGTTCGATTGTCGAATGCCGTTGTCTGAAGCCAAACTGGTGAGTAGGTATGACGTTTGTGTCCTCAAGTATTGGAAGGATTCTTCGTAGAAGGAGTTTTTCGAAAAGTTTGGACAGTATCGGTAGCAGGCTAATTGGCCTGTATGATGTGACTTCGTTCGCAGGCTTTCCCGCTTTATGGACCATGAGTATCCGGGAGACTTTCCATAAGCTGGGATAGTATTGTACTCTTAGGATGCCATTGAAAAGAGTAGTTAAGAATACTACGGCTTTTCTAGGTAAGTGTCTCAGGATCTCTTTTGTTAATAGATCGAAGCCGGGTGCTTTTCTATCTTTCAATTCATTGATCAGTTTCCAGACTTCGCGTACTTTTATGGGCATTGGAGGTAATGACATTTGGAAGTCCTGACTTAAGATTTCTTCTATGTTTTTTTCAGATTCTGAGTCGCTTGGAGGGTTTGGAGAGAATACTTTTTCTAGGTGTTCAGCAAAGGTCTCTGCTTTTTGTCGTGGCGTACGAGCCCATCCTGCGCTTGACCACTAGATGGCGCTGTACCTTATAGAAACTAGCTAACGGTTGTTCGATTCGAATTCCTTTAGAAAGAGCCGTCTAGGCGTCATCTTTGATTGGTAACCGAGTACATAGTAATGGTGTAAACAATGTTACCTCCTGGGGCCTATTTTAAAAGTCAGTGCAGTAGGCCAGTAACTTTCGTTGCCATAGTGGAGGCAAAAAAATAATTAAAATTAAAAAGGCATCTTGTCGAAAAGAGTATACAGCTTACATATTTTAAGACTATAGAGGACTTATGGTTCTCTTGATAAAATGAAGGTAAGTTTGCCAATTACAGTTAAATGTCAGGCCACTGATAGAGTTTTAGTTGGTGATTGATAGTGTGTATATATGTTTATTTTTTATTTAAGGAAAAAAGGGGCTTGACGCCAGGCGAACATACCACCCCGTAGAGGCAGCAGAATATGTACAAAAAACTAAAAAGAAACTTAAACTCTAGATTTTAAACCAGCTTCTAATAATACTATGTGTATTTGTTAGACTGTGCTGACGTCGGCGGCGGCGCCGGTCCCCCCCGCGGCCCCCGCGGCGCCCCCTCCCTCGCGACAGGCGCCCCCGCCGCCCCCGCCGCCGCCGCGCCGCTCATGGGTCGCCATCGCCGCCACACTAGCTCTCACCTCCTCGCTTGGAGGGGTAAGTTTCTCGCAATCACTGTGACTTTCTGCTTAATAATCTTCCCTCTTTTTTTCCGGTGGCTATCAGTTTTTGGAGGTCGCTGCTGAGCTTGTGTTGCTCATATTCCTGTCTAATATAATTTAAATTTTACAGGTATACTACTATAATAAGCTAAAAGATAGCACGCCTAAAGAGGAAGTTAAAAGTGAGTACAACAGCTTAAAGAGGTTTCAAACTACCCATCAAGTTTTGTTTCTTCTGGATCAAGGGTAAAACCTTTCCGTCGCTTAAAATAACTTTTTTCTTTTTTTTTATTGATATATAATTTGGTCTGTAAGGTATATGTAAATATGGGCTTTGTTGCCTGATACAAATAAATAACTAAATCGCGTGGGTACTTGAATGGGACACCCCGGGCTCCTCCAGGATGCTACAGGAATAACATTAACCATTAACCCTCAGTGCAAAGTACTTTTCTAATTTGTATAAGTATCGTAATGCAACAGTGAAAATAGGTTTCGCTTGAGAAAACTCAAAACTCAAAATATTCTTTATTCAAATAGGCCTAGCAATAAGTACTTTTGAATCGTCAGTTATATACTACATTAATTGAATATCTAATTATTCAGAACATTTATTGATGCATATGAAATTAAAAAAAAAGAAATAAATTACTGTAAAGTATGTCAAAAGAGTGTATAATAAATTCACAAAAAGATCGTCAATATGTAAAGTAAAAACATAAAAAATAGTATAATCTAGATAGTTTCTAGAATAAAATCTTAATGTCAAGAGGAAAATTTAAATCAATCGTCAATATCTAATGTCATAGTTATGAAAATAGTCTACAATAACACTGGTGGTGTCTCGCAGAGTCGGAAGCCCGCGACGAGGCAGAAGACGAAGGCCCGCTGTACCCCGCGACCGGGGCGGAGCTCCCCTCCCACGTGGAGTTCCTAGTAGTCGGGGGTGGGACGGCGGCCTTCGCGGCGCTGCGGGCCCTCCGCGCCGCGCGGCCCGACGCGGCGCTGTTGCTGGTGGGGGCGGAGCGCACGCCGCCCTACATGCGGCCGCCGCTCAGCAAGGAGCTCTGGCGGCGGCCCGACCTCACTGAGGCGGTCGCTGACCCGCTCGCGCTCACGTTCACGCAGTACAATGGGAAAGAGGTAGGTGTCCTGGCAGGGTCGCCATGTGGTGAGGGACGTAGGGAACGATCGGGGCGGACGGCGGTCTTTGCTGCTACTTGCTACTGGTGGGAGCGGAACGGACGCCGCCCTACATGCGGCCGCCGCTCAGCAAGGAGCTCTGGCGGCGGCCCGACCTCACTGAGGCGGTCGCTGACCCGCTCGCGCTCACGTTCACGCAGTACAATGGGAAAGAGGTAGGTGTCCTGGCAGGGTCGCCATGTGGTGAGGGACGTAGGGAACGATCGGGGCGGACGGCGGTCTTTGCTGCTACTTGCTACTGGTGGGAGCGGAACGGACGCCGCCCTACATGCGGCCGCCGCTCAGCAAGGAGCTCTGGCGGCGGCCCGACCTCACTGAGGCGGTCGCTGACCCGCTCGCGCTCACGTTCACGCAGTACAATGGGAAAGAGGTAGGTGTCCTGGCAGGGTCGCCATGATTAGATTAGATTAGATTTTTTATTTCATAATATACAATTACAATACAAATTAAAGCTATGTAGCTTAATCTATACGAATTTATATTATGATCGTCAATAATAAAATAAAATGTTATTCAATTTCATAGAATGACAAACTAATGATTTTGAAATAATATTAATGTAGTCGAAATTTAATAAATGTCGTCTGAGAATTATTTTACAAAAATTACATCACATAAGTTCGTCAAATTAAAAACTAATAACTGTATATAGAAAAACACGAAATAATAATAATTGAAAACACGATTAACACTAAAATTTTAAATGTTAAAAACAGTTATAAAAATGATTTTGTTATGTCCATATATTCATTAATATTATATAACGGATTTTTCAATAAAAAGAAGTGGTGAGGGACGTAGGGAACGACCGGGGCGGAGCTCCCTTCCTACGTAGTTGCTAGTAGTCGGGGGTGGACGGCGGCCCTCGCGCCTTATACTACTTATACATTTTAACTTCCAGTATGTAGCGAGTAACGTCCACTTTTGAGAATATTTTATTTTGTTAAGAGCCCTTATGAGTTAGAATACGCTCATCTATTTGGGCCATTTTCTGTTTGAATTTACATTTTTTCATTAAGAAATATCGTTTCAAACATCATTCAAAACGTCCATTTTGAAATTAAAAACGGCATTTTTCTGCTTAAATTTTACCACGCTCAATAAAATCAAGAAATAGCTATGTCACTATCTAAAACTCTTATAAAGGTATCGCATCATTGAATCATTATTGGTATTTTCAATACTTTTGTCATAATTTGAAATCAAAACATTTTAAAACTTATAAGGCCTGATGCAAAATCATTAATAACATCATCGATGCCCCTTCGTTAATACACTCGCTTTCTTTTAGAGTACCCCGGCGTTGCGAGCGAGCTTGTAGAAAAAACCCCTGTTTCATATCCCCCCTAGTCGTATTTCTTATGCAAAAAACGGTTTCATTAGAAGAGCGTGCAGGCTTTATGAGGAATTTCAAACATTAGATATTTTCCATGAGACATTATGTAGCTTCAAACGTTTATCTTTACAATGTATTCAACAACCATAACAATAATTTTTCATAATTGTAAGTTTTTAGCACTATTTATTTATTTGTACTACTAACGATGTATATCAAAGGCTCTTAAATTTTATTGTTTTTAATGTTTAGGTTTACATATTCGAATTAAGGAAACTGTAAGTCTACAACTTAATACCCTTTACTGTGTCAATTGTAAACTTATGAGACTGTTTGTTTCTTAATAAATAAAATAAAAAAATTAACTGCAGCGGCGGTTAGTGTACGAGCCGCTGTCCTTCTACACGCCGCTAGAGAAGCTAAAGGAGGGCGGCGCGGGCGCAGGCCTGGCGCGCGGCTGGCGCGTCACCAAGCTCGACCTCGCGCAACGCTCCGCGCAGCTCCGCGCGCCCGGACAAGCCCCCGCCACTGTCACCTTCGACAAGTGTCTGCTGGCCCCCGGTATGTGTAGATTAGATTAGATTAGATTTATTTATTTATTTCTGAAAATATACATGGTATTTTATATAAATGTCAATTGGTAAAATATCATGGATTCACAAAAAGATCGTCAGAGTGTATATGAATTACGAATAATAATAAAATAATAATACAGTGTAACACAAAAGAAGATTTTTTTTTAAAACAATGCAAAATAATTCAATAATAATAATATGGTACAATGGCAAATATATAAGATGTAATTAAAATGTCAAAAAAAAAATTCAATACAAACTTGTATTATTAAGTCATCATCATTCTAGCCTCCTTCAGGATGCAACTGTACCGGGCACACATATACATACACATGCACACACTCAGGCACACGCATATAACGATAAAATAATAATAATTAAATGTGTATAAAGCTCATAATAATAAAATTGTACTAGATTTATTCTTGAATTGTGAACTTAGTTATAAGTATTAGATTGCGATGCCCTTGCAGGGTGCATGTTTGATACATAAGCTTAGAGTTAACACCATGTAATCTTAAAAACATGTAAGCAATAAATGAATTGAATTGAAATTGAAATTGATAACCTTGGGATTAGGTAGCGGACCCCGGGCAAACTGAATGATCCCAAGATTTGGCGTAGCCACTAGTTTTTACGGAAGCGACTGCCATCTGACCTTCCAACCCGAGGGGTAACCAGACCGTATTGGAATTGGGCTTGTCAAGTGAGTGGGCGACTTGACTGTTAGGAGTTCTCAAGCCGCCCGAAGGCCTCTAGCTTGGCTTAACGACTGCTATCATAGACAGCGACCGGGATTAACGGTTTACGTGCCTTTCAAAGCACGGGGCGCTCAGTTAATAACCACTCAAAGCGGTCACCCATCCAATAACTGACCTGGGCCGACGTTGCTTAACCTCGCATACCGCACGCGGTACGCGGGCGTCGCTGGGCCACGAGCGCTCCCCGCATACAAACTGTATTATTAAATAATAGCGAAAAATAAAAATGCAACTCAAAAGTTTAGCCGGGTTATGAAATTATTCTCTGCTAGTGATAATATTTAGGCATGTATGTAACTATATGCTAAATTTGTGATACTGAGTGTGTTATCTGCCCTCGCAGGGCATAATAATTAATTCAACGAAGAAGTTATATAGCATTACTGAAGAAATTGCGTAGGTAACTTGCACAATTACTAAGGGAAAAAATGGCGCATGAAAAGTATGATAAATACTTACTTTTAATTTGAAATGAGCCGTAGAAAAAGTATTGTATGTAACGGTGTATAACTGGTATAAAAAGGCTCGTGGTGTCTTTACTTGCGATGTTCGCCAAGGCTCACATCGCAACCCACACCACTCGCCTTTTTATACCCTTCTTATACACCAGTTGCATAATATACTAAAACCTTCCTCTTCAATCACTCTATCTATTAAATCAAATTCCGTTGGGTAGTTTTAAAGATTTAAGCATACATAGGGATATAGGGACAGAGAAAGCGACTTTGTTTTATACTATGTAGTGATGATTTTCGGCTTCGCCTCAAATTGTAACACACGCCACTCACCTTTTTTGAACCCTCTTATACAAGTATTGCATAAAATATTATTTGTCTGTTTGTTTGTGTGTGTCAGGCTCGGTGGCGAAGCGGCTGGCCGCGCTGGCGCCGGCGGCGGGCGCGGGGCGCGCGCTCACGCTGCAGTCGGTGCGCGACGTGGCCAAGCTGGCGCGCGTCTTAGAGGTCAGTTCAGTTGCCACAAGTTCACATCTTTTCACTTCACTAGCTCGAACCTTTTTTATCCTTTAAAAACAGATAGCAAACCTGAATAGAATAGAATAGAATTTTTTATTGCATGTCACATTACAGGTTATAGGTGGAAAAAAAAATAATAATACAGGTATACATGTGACGCCCTGCAAGGGCATAGCAAACATGCATTTTATCCATGAGAGTGCAAAGAATATTTGAAATTCGAACGCGCTATTTGTAACTTTTTTAAACATAATAACATGTAAAGGCCAGTCCAGACAGTCCAGCAACAATAATTTTATATTGTGCTGCTGTTTTAAAAACTAGTACCTACGCCAAATCTCGGGATTAGGTAGTGGACAACTATATTTAGAACGCAACTGTCAACGTTAGGACGAGGAGGAGGAAAACAAATTCCTCGCTCTAGTGGGGTGAAAAGATTTGTGTTATACACGGCTGCAAAGTTGTTTTACGTCTCGTGTGTTGCAACACTCGCTACGCTCAGGATTCTATTTTTTAACCACTCGCTTCGCTCAGGATTCTATTTTCGAACCACTCGCTTCGCTCGCGGTTCCACCATAGGATCCATTCGCTAGCTAATTCCTGCTCAACCCATGTCGAATCGAGTTGATATAAACGCATGATCGTATAATAGTACATTACTACAGAGGCCGGGAAGTAAGGGGTTGCCGGCCGAGTACATATAGACGAGCGTAGCGAGGCCGGATAGCTACGAGGTTGGCAACCCCTTTTCACGCCGAGGTAAGTATAGTGCTTTTCTCAAACATGCAATGAAATAAATAAAAAAAACTCCAAGAAATCAAACTTTAATTTCTAAAGAAACTAACAGTAAATAAGACAAAAAATATAACTAACGCATATATTGCTATTTATTTTGTTCTATTTCCAACTCGAATTGAATATAAAACACTACTACTACAAAAATATACGAAAATGTACGAAAACACGTTTCTGAACGAAACGTTAGGATCGACCTATCCTATGGAACGACACTGACAGCTTGTCATTCTTGTTAATTGTCAAAAACTATAACCTCTTTTCTTCATCGCTGAGGGGTTACCGCGAACCGAAATAGAACTAAGTTCGAATATCTCCCTCTCTGTCGCACGTTTTTGCAAGAAGTTGCCGGCCAAGTACAGATAGTTACGAGGTTGGCAACCCCTTTTCACGCCAAGGTATGTATAGTGCTTTTCTCAAACATGCAATGAAAAATCAAACTTTAATTTCTAAAGAAACTAAAACAAAAAATATAACTAACACATGTATTACCATTTCTTCATCGCTGTTGTCATCGGCGTCGGAACACATATTTAAATAGGTAACAAATTCAACAACGAATAAATCCAATTACACAATGAAGAAAATCATTTTTGCCTCCAAAATGGTTAAAAAAATACCTTCACGGTTTGAGTAGACATTTTTACCACTAATATTTATATGAAATATTTTAAATGTATTTTTGTAGTTAAATTTGCAATTAAAATTATTCGACTGTCTTGATAATGTGTTATTTATTATGTTCATGTCGATTTTACATAAATAAAATAGCAAAATATAGCAAATATCTTTATTTTATTTTTTTAATAATCGTAGTGGCAGAATGTCATGACGAACCAAAAAGCAAATAATTACTTAAGGCTGAACGCCGTGATGCTGTGTCACAAACAAATGTGGAATGGAAATTAAAAAAGAGCATCTTGCAGGCCTCCAACTTTGTATGAAATTCCTTTAAAGGCCTCTCGTCTAGCCGCACCCGAAATGTGACACTTCGCAGCCTATTATAAGGAACACAACCTCAATATTTCATTGCATGTTTGAGAAAAATAAATTTTATAATTACTTAAAAACTCATGGATATTTTATCCGTGCTAAAAATTTGCAAAACGGTAGTCGCCATTACGTATCAAGTACAGTCGCCATCAAATATATCTGCACTCTTCAGGGTGATCAAAAATATCTGAACGTGCACTCTAACGCCTTGGTAATAGAGGCGTGTTCAGATATTAATGAACACCTTGTTCGATTCGATATATCTGATGGCGACTGTATGACGTCAACACAATGAGCGATGAGGACACAACGTACGTGAATATATGTGTTTCTCCCTTTAAACCATAACTGCGTCCTGTACGTTGGGTATAATTCTCTTTCTACGTAGCCCATTGTGTGCATTCGACTTAACAGCTCTGTGTTTGACACTTGTGACAGATACCTTTAGTGATGCGCCAATCAAAATCGCATAGTTTTTTCGATAATCGATATAGTTTACGAAATTTTTTGATTGGAATTGATTGACATAAGAAATAACAATAATAGCGTTGCTACAATCTAACATAAAATAATTGTAAAATATTTGAGTTACAAAAAATACAACTACTCACATAGGCAGATGCAATATTACTCGATAACTGACACGAGTGACGGATATAACAACGAATCGGTTGAACTACTATTTTGTCAATCACTATACGTGTCGTATGACGTCACAGAAATGGTGGCTCTCGTTTTCGAGCGGATATTGAAACTGCAAATTTCAATCTTATTGTTTTAGTATTCATCGATTCCATAAAATAGAAATAAAAATTCCACGTGATAATTGAAACTTACGGATTAATTTAGGCTACTTTTCAAAAATACGTGTAAGACCCTATTGGCGTGGATGGTGTGGGAGCGACTCTAGGTCGCGCCAGTTTGTGACAAGTTGTAATAAGGACGATATCTAATTTGATCACAACGGAAATAGCACCTTTTTGATAGCGGCAAGTATAACACGTAATTGTATCGTTGAAAGGAGCCGGGCACGACGCGCGTGGTGGTGGTGGGCGCGGGGCTGCTGGCGGCCGAGCTGGCGGCGGCGCTGGCGGAGCGCCTGCGCGGCTCCTCCGTGCGCGTGCTGCAGCTGTGCCGCTCGCGCGCGCCGCTGCAGGAGCTGCTGCCCGCCTACCTCGCCGCCGACGCCGCGCGCCGCCTCGCCGCCGCCGGCGTCAGCCTGCTGCCGGCGCGTGAGTACACACTACACACTACACACTACCTCGCCGCCGACGCCGCGCGCCGCCTCGCCGCCGCCGGCGTCAGCCTGCTGCCGGCGCGTGAGTACACACTACACACTACACACTACCTCGCCGCCGACGCCGCGCGCCGCCTCGCCGCCGCCGGCGTCAGCCTGCTGCCGGCGCGTGAGTACACACTACACACTACACACTACCTCGCCGCCGACGCCGCGCGCCGCCTCGCCGCCGCCGGCGTCAGCCTGCTGCCGGCGCGTGAGTACACACTACACACTACACACTACCTCGCCGCCGACGCCGCGCGCCGCCTCGCCGCCGCCGGCGTCAGCCTGCTGCCGGCGCGTGAGTACACACTACACACTACACACTACCTCGCCGCCGACGCCGCGCGCCGCCTCGCCGCCGCCGGCGTCAGCCTGCTGCCGGCGCGTGAGTACACACTACACACTACACACTACCTCGCCGCCGACGCCGCGCGCCGCCTCGCCGCCGCCGGCGTCAGCCTGCTGCCGGCGCGTGAGTACACACTACACACTACACACTACCTCGCCGCCGACGCCGCGCGCCGCCTCGCCGCCGCCGGCGTGCGCCTGCTGCCGGCGCGTGAGTACACACTACACACTACACACTACCTCGCCGCCGACGCCGCGCGCCGCCTCGCCGCCGCCGGCGTGCGCCTGCTGCCGGCGCGTGAGTACACACTACACACTACACACTACCTCGCCGCCGACGCCGCGCGCCGCCTCGCCGCCGCCGGCGTCAGCCTGCTGCCGGCGCGTGAGTACACACTACACACTACACACTACCTCGCCGCCGACGCCGCGCGCCGCCTCGCCGCCGCCGGCGTGCGCCTGCTGCCGGCGCGTGAGTACACACTACACACTACACACTACCTCGCCGCCGACGCCGCGCGCCGCCTCGCCGCCGCCGGCGTGAGCCTGCTGCCGGCGCGTGAGTACACACTACACACTACACACTACCTCGCCGCCGACGCCGCGCGCCGCCTCGCCGCCGCCGGCGTGAGCCTGCTGCCGGCGCGTGAGTACACACTACACACTACACACTACCTCGCCGCCGACGCCGCGCGCCGCCTCGCCGCCGCCGGCGTGAGCCTGCTGCCGGCGCGTGAGTACACACTACACACTACACACTACCTCGCCGCCGACGCCGCGCGCCGCCTCGCCGCCGCCGGCGTGAGCCTGCTGCCGGCGCGTGAGTACACACTACACACTACACACTACCTCGCCGCCGACGCCGCGCGCCGCCTCGCCGCCGCCGGCGTCAGCCTGCTGCCGGCGCGTGAGTACACACTACACACTACACACTACCTCGCCGCCGACGCCGCGCGCCGCCTCGCCGCCGCCGGCGTGCGCCTGCTGCCGGCGCGTGAGTACACACTACACACTACACACTACCTCGCCGCCGACGCCGCGCGCCGCCTCGCCGCCGCCGGCGTCAGCCTGCTGCCGGCGCGTGAGTACACACTACACACTACACACTACCTCGCCGCCGACGCCGCGCGCCGCCTCGCCGCCGCCGGCGTGAGCCTGCTGCCGGCGCGTGAGTACACACTACACACTACACACTACCTCGCCGCCGACGCCGCGCGCCGCCTCGCCGCCGCCGGCGTGCGCCTGCTGCCGGCGCGTGAGTACACACTACACACTACACACTACCTCGCCGCCAACACATAAGGGCTTAACCAGTTTCTTATATTCCAGGTGAAATCGAGTCGTGTAGTATGAAGGACGGGCGCGTACACATGAAGCTTAAGCCGGCGGAGGGGGCGGAGGGGGCGCAGGGGGTGGAGGGGGAGGAGCTGGAGGCCGACGTGGTGGTGGAGTGCGTGGGCGCGGATCCGGCTGTAGAACTAGCGGAGGGCGCGGGGCTCGAGTTACATCCGGAGCTCGGCGGGTGAGTGAAGAATCTTAATGTAGTTAAAGATGGCCGCGTTTTGCTCTGTATTTCAGCCTAGAATCAATTTTAATGAGGAGTTATATTAGCAGCTGACTTTCAATATAGAGTGAGACGCCATTCAAATTGGTTACATATGAAGAATGATTTACCTGTTGTCAATATATCTACGTTCGAAATATCTATTTTTTAGAATACCTAATACTTATTTAACCTATGTTCATAATACCTAATGGACGAAATATCTATAGAACGATTGATGTCAGTATACCTATATACGAAATACCTATATGTCGTTATACCTATAGTTAAGATACCTACAATACTAAAGATTGGTTCTGTTCTGGTGCTTAGCCGGCCGCTGCCGAGGCACGCTCGCTTCGCTCGCTCGGCTCGCGCGTTGTAGGGTCGTAGTTGTGCTTAACCACTCCTCGCTTCGCTCGTCGTCGCAGTACAGCGCGCGAGCCGAGCGAGCGAAGCGAGCGTACTGCGGCAGCGGCTGGCGAAGCGCCAGAACTGAACATTTTTTAGTAAAATTCAATGACTTTTGATATTTCTGATGTAGATATAAAACGATTACTTACCGATTTTAAAAACCAATGGCGAATCGTCCGTTAGGTTATTTGAACGTAGGTATTTCAAACTGTAGGTGAAATCATTGTTGGGATTTTAAAAATTAGTATTTCGTACGTAGTTATTTTGACAATAGGTAAAACAATTTTAGGTGTTTTCATGTGACCTTCAAATTGATCCCATTATTTCCCAGTATCGTGGTGAACGCGGAACTCCAAGCCCGGAGCAACGTCTGGGTGGCCGGTGACGCGGCCTGCTTCCACGACGTGACGCTAGGGCGCCGGCGCGTGGAGCACCACGACCACGCCGTGCTCTCCGGCCGCCGAGCCGCCACCAACATGGCCGGGGCGCCGGAGCCCTACACGCACCAGAGCATGTTCTGGAGCGACCTCGGCCCCCACCTCGGCTACGAGGTAATGCACGACTTGACGTCACGTGCTGGCTCTCGACAGCTCCATCATCCATCCACCTTGTACTTATAGTACATGGCGATCCTGCCAGGATAGCAAATCATCAGGACACACCCACCAGAGCATGTTCTGGAGCGACCTCGGCCCCCACCTCGGCTACGAGGTAATACACGCCTTGACGTCACGTTCTGGCTCTCGACAGCTCCATCATCCATCCACCTTGTACTTATAGTACATGGCGACCCTGCCAGGATAGCAAATCATCAGGACACACGCACCAGAGCATGTTCTGGAGCGACCTCGGCCCCCACCTCGGCTACGAGGTAATGTACGCCTTGACGTCACGTTCTGGCTCTCGACAGCTCCATCATCCATCCACCTTGTACTTATAGTACATGGCGACCCTGCCAGGATCGCACATCATCAGCAGAGCATGTTCTGGAGCGACCTCGGCCCCCACCTCGGCTACGAGGTAATGTACGCCTTGACGTCACGTTCTGGCTCTCGACAGCTCCGTCATCCATCCACCTTGTACTTATAGTACATGGCAACCCTGCCAGGATAGCAAATCATCAGGACACACGCACCAGAGCATGTTCTGGAGTGACCTCGGCCCCCACCTCGGCTACGAGGTAATGCTCGCCTCGACGTCACGATCTGGCTCTCGACAGCTCCATCATCCATCCACCTTGTACTTATAGTACATGGCGACCCTGCCAGGATCGCACTTCATTAGCACACACGCACCAGAGCATGTTCTGGAGCGACCTCGGCCCCCACCTCGACTACGAGGTAATGTACGCCTTAACGTTACATTCTAACTCTCAACAGCTCCATCATCCATCCACCTTGTACTTATAGTACATGGCTACCCTGCCAGGATAGCAAATCATCAGGACACACGCACCAGAGCATGTTCTGGAGCGACCTCGGCCCCCACCTCGGCTACGAGGTAATGTACGCCTTGACGTTACGTCCTGGCTCTCGACAGCTCCATCATCCATCCACCTTGTGCTTATAGTACATGGCGACCCTGCCAGGATAGCAAATCATCAGGACACACGCACCAGAGCATGTTCTGGAGCGACCTCGGCCCCCACCTCGGCTACGAGGTAATGTACGCCTTAACGTTACATTCTAACTCTCAACAGCTCCATCATCCATCCACCTTGTACTTATAGTACATGGCGATCCTGTCAGGATAGCAAATCATCAGGACATACGCACCAGTGGGGCTAGCACAACTTGCTGACAAATCGTATCTCGCGCGACTCAGCGATTCCTGTCTCGCTCGAACGGTGCGGGTTAGAAAGAGTTGGGTAGATTTTTCTCTACTCGCGTCGCGTCGCAGCGGTAGTTGTGCTAGCCCCCCTGAGCATGTTCTGGAGCGACCTCGGCCTCCACCTCGGCTACGAGGTAATGCACGCCTTGACGTCACGTTCTGGCTCTTGACAGCTCCATCCTCCATCGACCTTGTACTTATAGTACATGGCGACCCTGCCAGGATAGCAAATCATCAGGACACACTTGCCAGAGCATGTTCTGGAGCGACCTCGGCCCCCACCTCGGCTACGAGGTAATGTACGCCTTGACGTCACTTCTGGCTCTCGACAGCTCCATCATCCATCCACCTTGTATTTATAGTACATGGCGACCCTGCCAGGATCGCACTTCATTAGCACACACGCACCAGAGCATGTTCTAGAGCGACCTCGGCCCCCACCTCGGCTACGAGGTAATACACGCCTTGACGTCACGTTCTAGCTCTCGACAGCTCCATCATCCATTCACCTTGTACTTATAGTACATGGCGACCCTGCCAGGATAGCAAATCATCAGGACACACGCACCAGAGCATGTTCTGGAGCGACCTCGGCCCCCACCTCGGCTACGAGGTAATGTACGCCTTGACGTCACGTTCTAACTCTCGACAGCTCCATCATCCATCCACCTTGTGCTTATAGTACATGGCGACCCTGCCAGGATCGCACATCATCAGCAGAGCATGTTCTGGAGCGACCTCGGCCCCCACCTCGGCTACGAGGTAATACACGCCTCGACGTCACGATCTGGCTCTCGACAGCTCCATCATCCATCTACCTTGTACTTATAGTACATGGCGACCCTGCCAGGATCGCACTTCATTAGCACACACGCACCAGAGCATGTTCTGGAGCGACCTCGGCTACGAGGTAATGCTCGCCTTGACGTCTAGCTCTCCACAGCTCCATCATCCATCCACCTTGTACTTATAGTACATGGCGACCTTGCCAGGATAGCAAATCATCAGGACACAAGCACCAGAGCATGTTCTGGAGCGACCTCGCCCCCCACCTCGGCTACGAGGTAATGTACGCCTTGACGTCACGTTCTAACTCTCGACAGCTCCGTCATCCATCCACCTTGTACTTATAGTACATGGCGACCCTGCCAGGATAGCAAATCATCAGGACACACGCACCAGAGCATGTTCTGGAGCGAGCTCGGCTACGATGCCGGCATCACGCGCCGCCGCCGACTTGGCCGCCCAGCGGGCCCCGGTTTCTATCAATAGTACCAAGCAT
Organism: Epiblema foenella; assembly: GCA_963556455.1. Lineage (NCBI taxonomy): Eukaryota > Metazoa > Arthropoda > Insecta > Lepidoptera > Tortricidae > Epiblema > Epiblema foenella. The sequence continues at coordinate 1,702,232 of OY747110.1, forward strand.
TTTCGGAAACGAAAAAATACAGGGCGTATGTATTTTGTATTCTCTGCGTGATCGCATCAGAAATGAGGCCATCCGTAGCAGAACCAAAGTAACAGATATAGCCTTTCGATTCGCTAAACTTAAGTGGCAGGGGGCGGGGCACATTGCACTAGGAACCGATGGCCGCTGGGGGAAGGTTCTCGAGTGACGACCACGGACCGGAAGGCGCAGCGTGGGTAGGCCACCCGCAAGGTGGACTGATGACCTGGTAAAGGTCGCGGGAGTCCGCTGGATGCGGGTGGCGCAGGACCGGTCATTATGGCACTCTTTTGGCTGATATGATGATGACGATTTTGTATTGCAGGCAATCGGTATCGTGGACTCTCGACTACCGACGGTGGGCGTGTTCTCCGCCGACGCCGTGAGCGAAGCCGTGAGCGAAGCCGTGAGCGAAGCCGTGAGCGACGCCGGCGCCGCCGCCGCCGCCGACGGCTCCGTGGCGCCGGAGACACACGAAGTAATCAATTTAAATGTTATAAATGTAACATGTTTTGAACTCAAGCTATGACAAAAGTGATAATAATACATACTAATAAAGTGATTAAGGCCCATTCCCAGATCTGACGAAAATACTGAAGTTTGAGCTTCCAGTGTGAAGAAATAATGTAGAATTACACTACATAAAAATTACAGTAGACTGAAAAGAAACAAAGAAAAGAATTAACGAACAAAATATTGAAAAATGCGTTGGTAACTCTGTCAAAAAATCCGAAATATCATAGTAAAAATAAACTTTAATGCTGCAGATCTCGTAATTATCAACGACAGTGATACATTTTTTTTTTTTACAAAAACGATAGCTTCTTTATTGTTCTAAGGAAATAACCGGATAAATTTTTCATAAGTGATTCAGTGTTCCATCAATCAATAAAAATGTACTAAATAATTACGAAATTACGCGCAAAGCTTCCGTAGAGAGCGGGATGGTTAATTGCAAACTCACGCGTGTTAGAGGGGGTCAATTGCACTGGAATGGCCTTGCCTTAAAAGAGACGATACTTTTAGGAAAGTTTCGAATAGTAACGGAGCAGTCTTTTGCTTGTGGGTGATAAACATACACACATATACACTCTAGCGCTATCTGTGAGATCCTGTAATTGGCTCTGCTGTTAATACGCATGTTGTTACATTGTTTGTACTGCTGTTGGTTCTCCTAATATAAATAAATAAATAAAATTTATGTTTTTTAATTTTTAATAACAATCAAACTGCTCAGGTCGCGGCGGCGGAGGACAATAAGGCTTCAGTACAGAGCTCGCCTGAGTCGCGGCGATACGACCGCGGCGTGGTGTTCTACCTGCGCGGCAGCAGGGTGGTGGGCGTGCTGCTGTGGAACCTGTTCAACAGGATGCACGTGGCGCGGCAGGTGAGGACAGGCCGCGGTACAGTAGCACCCAACTGATATGGCTTACCGATGTACCTGCGCAGAAGATGAATTTTTAAAGCGCGGGAAATGCTATTGACCAACCGGCACGCTCCACGCACCGCGCTTCTTGTTCCTGTACCGCTATTGGTCCGCAGCTGCCGCCATGTTAGCGCGCGCCGCGTGGCATGTTAGTCAGCCGCCATACTTCTGATCGAGTGCACGCGCATTATGAACAGTGTATTATGAACCTTATAGTAGTGATCTAAGGTTAATTGTAAGTTTTAAGCATTCTTTCGTTAATCTTCGGAGCGATACTTTCTTTTCTGCGCGAACGAAGATTCACGACGCGCCTTATCAGTTGGGTACTACTGTAGAGAGCTCGCGTGAGACCCGGGCGTCTAATAACGGTTTCTGGTTGAAGGTCGCGATACCGGCTCCGGAAAATACCGGTATATCAAGCCCTGCGTACACATTGTCTAAAAATCTTATATTTGTAATAGAATCTCTATTAAAGTTTAAGTTTTTTCGATAGAATAAGAGCATATATCAGTTTCAAAGTAATCGTACTGTGTAGCTTTCTAGAAAATAAGATGATTTAGAAAAAAATTAAAAGTATGTTAATCCTACTAGGTATCCTGCTAATATTATAAATGTATGCTAATCCTACTAGGTATCCTGCTAATATTATTAATATATGTTAATCTTACTAGGTATCCTGCTAGTATTATTAATGTACGTTAATCCTACTAGGTATCCTGCTAGTATTATTAATGTATGTTAATCCTACTAGGTATCCTGCTAATATTATTAATGTATGTTAATGCTACTAGGTATCCTGTTAATATCATTAATTTAAGTTAATACTACTAGGTATCCTGCTAATATTATTAATTTATGTTAATCTTACTAGGTATCCTGCTAGTATTATTCATTTATGTTAATCCTACTAGGTATCCTGCTAGTATTATTAATTTATGTTAATCCTACTAGGTATCCTGCTAGTATTATTAATGTATGTTAATCCTACTAGGTATCCTGCTAGTATTATTAATGTATGTTAATCCTACTAGGTATCCTGCTAATATTATAAATGCGAAAGTTGAACGACTAAACAGATTATGATGAAACATGATATACAACGAGCTTACAACTAGCCTGGATTAACATATAGGCATACTTTTTTATCCCGAAAATCGTTCCTCGTAAAATCATGAAATAGGGAGTGAAAGTTTACGAGGACCGGGTCCGAGTCGCGGGCAAAAGCTAGTAGAAATTAAAATGATTGTATTTTTTCTGTTCAGGTGTTGGCACAAGGCGAGTTCGAGGATTTGTTGGAGGTGGCGAAGCTGTTCGCGCCGCACGAGGAAGACTGAGCGCGCACTAACCGCCTGACTGTACATATTACAATAAATTAACTCTAAAATAAAACATACCACAATGCCTCCAACTTCGTTTCACTTAGTCTCCTTGTCACTTGATCACTTCGTCATAGCTGGGGGAGCATTCAAGTATTACGTAACGCAATTTGGGGGGGAGGTGGGTCTCGTAAAACGTTACGATGCGTTACAGGGGCGGGAGGGGGTCTTTCTTACAAGCAAATAGTTAAATTCGTTAATCGATAATCCGTTAAAAAAAGTTAACTTCGTTATAGGTTAAAGCGTTAAATTTAGGGCCATTTAACGGAAATTAACGTTAATCGTTAAATCCTGACGCGCCTCACTTGCATCGTCTGTCTCACCCAGCGCTATAGCTCGCGCTTACACCGGCCCGATCGAACGGACTTGTTGGAACCTGTTTTTCGCGGCGCGGCGGCGTGGCGTTCCTTATAAAATAGGTACTTAGTTAACGGATTAACGGAACTTAGGACAGTTAGCGGAAGTTCATGAGTCCGTTAACAGATTTTTGATTTATTAAAAAAACAAATGAAAATAATGTGTGATTTATTCATGACCAACAAAGTAATAAAAAAAGACATACTAAATCTATTCTAAACTTATAATATATAGTCATATATGTGACTGATGCAAACGAGAGGCATTAAAATACGTGTGTGGTTTTATGAAATGAGCCGAAGGCGACTTTCATATTGAGATCACACGAGTGTTTTAATGGCTAATTAGGTACAGTCACATAACTTTATCTACATGCATATCCATAAATCTTCTATAATGTGTTCAGAAACCATTGCGTTTCAAGTGCAAGAGCTCGAGTTCGTGAGCTCGTTGAAGTATTTTGTGAGCACGAGCCTGTACCTTAATTTCAACATTAAAGTACAGGGAATTTCATTATGACATCGCTTGATGAAATTATGTATTAAGAGTTGTAATAGTGGTCATTTGCTACTGGTACCTGAACACATTATAAATTATTTATGATATGGATGTAAATAAACTATAGTATATGCTAATCGCAGTTTGTCACGAAATAGTCCCAGCGTAATGCCGATTCAGGTGCCAGTGCTGGTCTTCCGGCGAGACCATGTGGTGTGGGCCACTCGACGTCCGTCCTTGCCACCGCGTCGTGTCGTGTATATGTGTGGTGTGTGCCGCTGCGCTTGCGTCGATCGGCGCCATCTCGCTGCGAACAAGCAACTTACTCTTTGACTACGCATTAAGGTATTGTTACACATGCTCAAAATTAGCACGTAAAAAGCATGCTCATTAAGTATGCTTAAGATGAGCATGCTTTTGAGTTGTATACATTTGCTTGGGATAAGCATACTACTACCATACTAACTACTAGCATGCTCATTAAGCAAGAGCGTCCACACTTGCTAACCTTGCTAATACCACGCCCCCTTCCACCCGCGCTGCACGTAGCATGCTCAAAAATCGCACGAGCGTCGATTTTTGAGCAAACTCGAAGTGAGCATGCTCATTATTAGCAATGTTTCGACACACATACTACTAAGTAGCAATTGCTCAATAGTGGCATGCTTTCATGCTAGTAATCAGCATGTGTAACTGTAGCATTACGCATGACCGACTGGGTCAACGAATAATTAATAGTACATATGACCATACAGTCAAGGGCATCGATATGTATACAATTTTTCACCTTAATCCATTGAGATAAGTACCAAAAATGTATACATATTATGCCCTCTACTTTATTTACTTACAGTAGGTTTTCTTCTAAAGCTTAGTTCATACTTGTATCTTTTTACAGTATCGTATCTCCGTCGCGTAGCACCTATGCGTATCATGGCCGTTAGTGTGGACGCGATCATGCACGCCGTATCTGATACGTCGCGATCCAACCTGCATATTAAATACTCCGCAAACTCGCTTATCGGACACGAGTATCATGATCGGTAAGTGTGGACGTGTTCTGATACTGTATAGAGATACGAAGGTGTCATTTACGTGATACGCCGCGATCCAACTGGAGAAGGGTTTAGAAGGGTGCTACGCGACGGAGATACGATACGGTAAAAACATGTGGACTAAGCTTAAAACGATACAAGTGCGGACTAAGCTTTAAAAAACCAATCAATAATATGCGAGTGTTAAGTAAATTATTAATTTGTGGCCTATATGTATATACAAGGTATATACTCATAAAAGTCATAAATACATGTAGATTATTTACTTGTATACATAGAATAGAATACATTACATATATACTTATATATTAAATATTACCTAAATTTTACTTTATATATAAGCATCATACTTCATAATAACAAACATGTACAGATATATAAACACACATACATAAGCATAAATAAACAAATATCAGTATATCTAAATACAAAATGACACAAATATTTATTTACTTACCAAGCCCCCGGTGCGGCGTGTCGGCGCCGCGGCTCAGAGGGCCTGGGGCGCTACCGCGAACAGCAAACGAAGTTTTCCCTCTCTGTCTCACTTATGTGTAAACTCGCAAGTGCGACAGAGAGCGAAAACTTCGTTTGATGTTCGCGGTGGGGCCCCTGCTCCGAACTTCGTATCGTGCAGTCCCTTTCACTCTCGTGTACACTATACACTACACGACACACACACACATACACTATATGAGTGAAAGGGACGGTACGATACGAAGCTCGGAGTAGGCCCTCAGTGTAGATGCGCAAAATGTGTCACTAAAAAGAAAAGATTGATATACTTCGTTCCTTCATTGTGAAGTATATCATTCATTTAGTTCACTAGTTCAGTTTAGTTCAGTAGCTTAACAGATCCATCTACGGTATAGACTGGGTAATGATATCAGTCATTCATTCAATCATGGCGTGTATGTCACTCTCAGACCGAATGAGTGGGTAAACGATATGATTCATGAACATGTCTGACTGAAGTATTGAAGTATATGAATCCGAACTGAAGAGTCCACAAGTGCCAAAGTTGTTAGTATTCAGCCGTCTAGATCTCAATATTGAAAACAACTACATGTCTGACTTCAACACATTTCCTTCAAACTGGTAAACTTGAAAACACGATTAGTAAATAAACCTCTGTGGCGTCTAAACACACCACTCTATTCTCCCAGACATTTTATATCGTGGCTACACTGACTCCCGGTCTCATAAAGACCGGGTCACCGATTGGCAGATACAGCCGCTACCATTCCGTTCATTCTGAACGGAATGACAGTTTTATATAAAGCGATTGCCGGCTGCATCTCGCTCTCTTTTCTATCTACGCCGCACCTGCTATTAACTGCCGTTGATCGTAACTATCGTAAGCATTTTTACTTGTACATGTTACACATCACCGTGCTGCAATAAATATAATATTCCTGTCTGCTGGAGTTTTGAATCACTGCTCACCATCATCACCCAAACTGGTGACCACCGACGCGCGGCGTGTTTGGAACCACGCCGACTCCGACGCATGGCCTGCAGCGCTGGCGTCGTGGAATGGAGTCCCCTTTTGCCGCTCGGGCCGCATTGTGCATCGCATTTTTTCCCATTTGCTTAGGCAGGCTTACAAGTGCCGCCAGGCGCGCATCGTGCATGCTTGCGGGGACGCCAGCACATAGTTCGCCAAAAGCACGTGTTAACAGTGCACGTGCACGCGCTTGCGGCTTGCGGCGAACAGCTTGGGACTCGCATTGAACTATACGACATATGGTGTGGTGCGTGTGTGTGTGATTGTTTTTGCATTAAAAAAACGGTTCGTACATTTTTTATTCTTCTGTTCAACGAGGAAGCAACCATTTTCATCTAGTGGACGCATGCAGTGACGGCGTATTTTATATAACCTCAAAAACGACTCGTTCGAGCGAAGCTGCCACCACGTGTCATCAAATTTTACAATTCGTATGGACTTTAATTCATTTACTAGAATATTTTTCTGTATTTTACTTTATATATATATATATATCTAAGTGTATTTGTAATCGCGATTCCTGACCGAGTGTATAATAAAGGCAACTACAATAGAAGAGTTGGAAAAAAAACTGCAACTATTGGATGAACAAAACCAGGCTTTAGTTAGCCTCAATGAGGAGCTCAGAGCGCTGGCGGCACCTGCGGCCGCGGCTACCGCGCAAGCACCACAGTTTGCTACACATGGGATACGCCCACAGCTGGCGCCTTTCTGGTCGGACCGGCCGGCGGCCTGGTTCGCTCACATAGAATCAAGTTTTGCTCTGGCACACATAACTGCCGACGAAACCAAGTATAACTACGTCGTCAGCCAGATGGACGCACGGCTCTCTAGGGAAATGGAGAACCTTGTCGTCAACCCCCCGCCCAAGGGCGAGAGGTATTCATATATTAAATCCCAAATGATTAGCAGGTTTTCTACATCGGAGTCGGTAAAGGTTCGGCAGCTGCTCTCCGGGGAAGAACTGGGCGACAGGAAGCCCACACAGTTCCTTCGACACCTGCGGTCTCTAGCAGGGAAGTCTATTAAAGATGAAGCGGTGTTGAGGGAGCTGTGGTTTCAAAGGCTGCCTCACAGCGTGCAGGGCATTCTAGCGGCTCAGAGTGATCTCAACCTGGACAAGGTTGCAGAACTGGCGGACAAGATATTGGAGGTGAGTCCTACCTTTAATAACATAGCAGCGGTAACCAACCCCGGACCTGTTTCAGACTGGAATTCTATAGATTCACGTTTAAATAAGCTCAGTCTACAGGTAGCAGCTTTAACAGCCAGGGACAGGTCTAGGGGAAGGACCCACTCCGGGTCCAGATCCAAGTCCAGGTCGAGAACTAGAGATGGCAGTACTGGCAGGCGGTTATGCTGGTACCATCATCATTATAAAACCAAGGCTGCAAAGTGCGTACAACCATGTAACTGGGAGGGAAACCAACCCGACGGCCAGTAGTGGCGGCTACTAACCGTCCATCCAGCAGCAGCCGCCTTTTTGTAACAGATAAAGTAACTAAATATGCATACCTGCTCGATACTGGCTCTGACATTTGTTGTTTCCCTAAAAAACTGCTGACAAATAAGCCGCAACCTGTCGATTACACCTTATGCGCAGCCAATGGGTCCAGTATTAAAACTTATGGCTGCCGGAAACTCAGCCTAAATCTTGGCCTCCGACGAGAGTTTGTATGGAATTTTATCATTGCAGATGTTGAGACACCAATAATAGGAGCAGACTTCCTAGCTCTCTATAACCTATTGCCTGATTGTCACAAAAAAGTTCTGCGCTGTGGTATCACAAGACATCTATGGCCACTATCGCAAACTGTGGGCAATTGAGTATTAAAGCCATAGATATTACTCCTAATAACACAATTCTTTCTGAATTTCCAGAGATAACCCGACCTCCTGGCATCCTACGCGAAGTGAAGCACAACACTGTGCATCACATAAAGACAACCGACGGCCCGCCAGTGATGATTCATGAACAGGTCTGACTGAAGTATTGAAGTATATGAATCCGAACTGAAGAGTCCACAAGTGCCAAAGTTGTTAGTATTCAGCCGTCTAGATCTCAATATTGAAAACAACTACATGTCTGACTTCAACACATTTCCTTCAAACTGGTAAACTTGAAAACACGATTAGTAAATAAACCTCTGTGGCGTCTAAACACACCACTCTATTCTCCCAGACATTTTATATCGTGGCTACACTGACTCCCGGTCTCATAAAGACCGGGTCACCGATTGGCAGATACAGCCGCTACCATTCCGTTCATTCTGAACGGAATGACAGTTTTATATAAAGCGATTGCCGGCTGCATCTCGCTCTCTTTTCTATCTACGCCGCACCTGCTATTAACTGCCGTTGATCGTAACTATCGTAAGCATTTTTACTTGTACATGTTACACATCACCGTGCTGCAATAAATATAATATTCCTGTCTGCTGGAGTTTTGAATCACTGCTCACCATCATCACCCAAACTGGTGACCACCGACGCGCGGCGTGTTTGGAACCACGCCGACTCCGACGCATGGCCTGCAGCGCTGGCGTCGTGGAATGGAGTCCCCTTTTGCCGCTCGGGCCGCATTGTGCATCGCATTTTTTCCCATTTGCTTAGGCAGGCTTACAAGTGCCGCCAGGCGCGCATCGTGCATGCTTGCGGGGACGCCAGCACATAGTTCGCCAAAAGCACGTGTTAACAGTGCACGTGCACGCGCTTGCGGCTTGCGGCGAACAGCTTGGGACTCGCATTGAACTATACGACATATGGTGTGGTGCGTGTGTGTGTGATTGTTTTTGCATTAAAAAAACGGTTCGTACATTTTTTATTCTTCTGTTCAACGAGGAAGCAACCATTTTCATCTAGTGGACGCATGCAGTGACGGCGTATTTTATATAACCTCAAAAACGACTCGTTCGAGCGAAGCTGCCACCACGTGTCATCAAATTTTACAATTCGTATGGACTTTAATTCATTTACTAGAATATTTTTCTGTATTTTACTTTATATATATATATATATCTAAGTGTATTTGTAATCGCGATTCCTGACCGAGTGTATAATAAAGGCAACTACAATAGAAGAGTTGGAAAAAAAACTGCAACTATTGGATGAACAAAACCAGGCTTTAGTTAGCCTCAATGAGGAGCTCAGAGCGCTGGCGGCACCTGCGGCCGCGGCTACCGCGCAAGCACCACAGTTTGCTACACATGGGATACGCCCACAGCTGGCGCCTTTCTGGTCGGACCGGCCGGCGGCCTGGTTCGCTCACATAGAATCAAGTTTTGCTCTGGCACACATAACTGCCGACGAAACCAAGTATAACTACGTCGTCAGCCAGATGGACGCACGGCTCTCTAGGGAAATGGAGAACCTTGTCGTCAACCCCCCGCCCAAGGGCGAGAGGTATTCATATATTAAATCCCAAATGATTAGCAGGTTTTCTACATCGGAGTCGGTAAAGGTTCGGCAGCTGCTCTCCGGGGAAGAACTGGGCGACAGGAAGCCCACACAGTTCCTTCGACACCTGCGGTCTCTAGCAGGGAAGTCTATTAAAGATGAAGCGGTGTTGAGGGAGCTGTGGTTTCAAAGGCTGCCTCACAGCGTGCAGGGCATTCTAGCGGCTCAGAGTGATCTCAACCTGGACAAGGTTGCAGAACTGGCGGACAAGATATTGGAGGTGAGTCCTACCTTTAATAACATAGCAGCGGTAACCAACCCCGGACCTGTTTCAGACTGGAATTCTATAGATTCACGTTTAAATAAGCTCAGTCTACAGGTAGCAGCTTTAACAGCCAGGGACAGGTCTAGGGGAAGGACCCACTCCGGGTCCAGATCCAAGTCCAGGTCGAGAACTAGAGATGGCAGTACTGGCAGGCGGTTATGCTGGTACCATCATCATTATAAAACCAAGGCTGCAAAGTGCGTACAACCATGTAACTGGGAGGGAAACCAACCCGACGGCCAGTAGTGGCGGCTACTAACCGTCCATCCAGCAGCAGCCGCCTTTTTGTAACAGATAAAGTAACTAAATATGCATACCTGCTCGATACTGGCTCTGACATTTGTTGTTTCCCTAAAAAACTGCTGACAAATAAGCCGCAACCTGTCGATTACACCTTATGCGCAGCCAATGGGTCCAGTATTAAAACTTATGGCTGCCGGAAACTCAGCCTAAATCTTGGCCTCCGACGAGAGTTTGTATGGAATTTTATCATTGCAGATGTTGAGACACCAATAATAGGAGCAGACTTCCTAGCTCTCTATAACCTATTGCCTGATTGTCACAAAAAAGTTCTGCGCTGTGGTATCACAAGACATCTATGGCCACTATCGCAAACTGTGGGCAATTGAGTATTAAAGCCATAGATATTACTCCTAATAACACAATTCTTTCTGAATTTCCAGAGATAACCCGACCTCCTGGCATCCTACGCGAAGTGAAGCACAACACTGTGCATCACATAAAGACAACCGACGGCCCGCCAGTGATGATTCATGAACAGGTCTGACTGAAGTATTGAAGTATATGAATCCGAACTGAAGAGTCCACAAGTGCCAAAGTTGTTAGTATTCAGCCGTCTAGATCTCAATATTGAAAACAACTACATGTCTGACTTCAACACATTTCCTTCAAACTGGTAAACTTGAAAACACGATTAGTAAATAAACCTCTGTGGCGTCTAAACACACCACTCTATTCTCCCAGACATTTTATATCGTGGCTACACTGACTCCCGGTCTCATAAAGATCGGGTCACCGATTGGCAGATACAGCCGCTACCATTCCGTTCATTCTGAACGGAATGACAGTTTTATATAAAGCGATTGCCGGCTGCATCTCGCTCTCTTTTCTATCTACGCCGCACCTGCTATTAACTGCCGTTGATCGTAACTATCGTAAGCATTTTTACTTGTACATGTTACACATCACCGTGCTGCAATAAATATAATATTCCTGTCTGCTGGAGTTTTGAATCACCGCTCACCATCATCACCCAAACCTCAATACTTTTATTTTTCAAACAGCCCTTTTTTACATGTTTTTGGTCGAAACCCTTGTGTGTTTAAAAGTGATTCTTAGTTTAATAGTTGAGTAATTACTAGTTCTTGAATCTGGTAAACCCTTTTACTTCTAAATTTTGTAGTTTAGTTGTATACAGTAATTATCTGATTCGGCGCTTACGCCTTGTAGTTTGAGGCGCTCGCCTACTGTCGCTGTTATATTCTGTTAACATTCATTCTATGTTATCTGTGGTGCTCTAGCGGCACTGGGTTGCAATGGCCGCCGAAGCGTGCCTCACGTTCACGTGTAACAATTAAATTTAAATACTGCTATTAAAGTGATTCTGGGAAACAGTGAACTGATTATTATTTATCATCCAAGTCAGAAAATATAAAAATGGCGACGAACACGGACGCATAATTGGTGCCCCCAAACTTCATAGTTTCACGACAACAAAACAAAGTTTTCAAGATGGAAGGCTAGGTTGGAAGGTGCTTTCGAGATATATAAAATAAGCGACGGGAAGCAAAAAAGGACATATTTTTTGCACTATATTGGTGCAAATACTTTTGATACATTATGTGACTTGTTGTCACCTGAAGAACCCAATACGAAAACGTACGAGGAAATTACGAAAATTTTGCAAGAACATTTCGATCCTGAACCGCTAGAAATTGCGGAATATTACAAATTCCATCATCGTAAACAAGAGGAAGGATAACCAATTAGGGAGGACATGGCTGCGTTACGCAAGATGGCGGCTACATGCAGTTTTGGAGGTTTTTTAGAAACCGCCTTACGAAACCAGTTTACTTGCGGACTTCGGGACGACCGCATTCGTGAAAGAATAATGGAGACAAAGGAGCTCACGTTAGAAAGAGCCCTCAATATAGCACAAAGTATGGATGCCAAGAAAACTCACGCATTGCAAGTTCATGTCGTGCAGCGCCCTAAACGACACCAAAAATCCTACAGTCAACCGATAGAGAAGAATTTCAACCAGCCGATAGAAAGGTTTGCAAAAAGACGTGTTTGCTTTAGATGTGGAGGGCCGCATTATGCTGATAAGTGCCCACATATTTTGGCACAATGCACTTATTGAAAAAAACAAGGTCACCTGAAAAGATCATGTTTGAAATTCAAGCGAGAAAAGGTAGGCTGCGTTGAGGCAAGGGAGGAGGTAGGACAAGAAAAAAAGGAGACAGAATACAAGGTTAATTATGACATATACAATTTAGACAAGTGTGAAAAAATAGCGGTGGAAGTGGAGATTAATAAAAAATCCATACAAATGGAAGTAAACAGTGGATCTGCAGTGTCGGTGATGGGCCAGAAAGAATTCGAATATAGATTTTCCAATGTAAAACTGCAGGAAACTACTGTTCAGCTACGATCATATTCTAACAATGATTTAAATGTTTTAGGAGTTGCTGAAGTGGACGTAGAAGTCCTGGGGGAACGCAGGGAGAAGTTGGAGCTGTATGTGGTGTCTGATGTAGACAAAATGCCATTGTTTGGTCGACAGTGGCTGCGCTCTTTTTCTCATAACCTTTTAACCAGGATACTGGAGGTAAACAAAGTTATGTCTAATACAAATGAGGCAGGTTTTAGACACATTACTGAATAAATATAAAACATTATTCGATGATTCAATGATAGGAGAAATTAAAGGAGAACCTGTTTCATTACACTTGAAAGAGGGGTCAAAGCCAATTTTTTGCAAAGCTAGACCAGTACCATTTAGTCTAAAAAACAAAGTTGAACAGGAAATAGACAGGTTGGTTCATTGGGAATATTGTGCAAAGTAGATTATAGTGAATATGCTACACCAATTGTACCAGTACAGTAAAAACCTAATGGAGAGGTAAGATTGTGTGGTGACTTTAAAGTCACCATCAACCCACAATTGATAGTTGATGAACATCCATTTCAAGATTTCAAACCACATTAATCATCTTTTGGACCTACCTCCTATGCAAAAAGGCACAGCTAGCTCCATAAGGGCATTTATTTCCGAAGTGCAGCAACAAATATATGCACTAAAAAATCTTGAACAGCCCATAAAACATTGGGATATGTTATTAATCTCAATACTGAGCCGTAAGTTGGACTCATACACATGCAGGGCAAACCATCTTGAAAGACAAGACTCTGACAAATTACCTACAATGGACGAATTTGTGTTATATCTGGAACGGCGCGCAATCGCGCTAGAGGATAGTCCCGCATTAAAAAGTACCTACTATGAGAGTGCTCGGGGCAAATCCAATACATACAAAGTTAGCAATGTTGCTGCACAAGACACACCAAAACTAATTGCACATGCATTTATTGCAATAAAAGTCACACTATTTATTTGTGTCCAGCATTTCAAACTGCGGCCATAGGGGATCGGATTGAGTTTGCAAAAACTCAACATCTGTGTAATGTGTGCTTTAAACCTCATAAAAACAAATGCAAATTTAACTTTCGATGCAAAATTTGCAAGCTCAATCACAATACCTTGCATGCATGAGGAGGGTCCAAAAGACGAAAAAGTTGGTGACGTGTATTCATTTGGCTGAAACAGTGTCAGCCGGATGTCAAAAAAGATAGCCGGAAGAAACGGCCATTGTTTTGGGTAGGATTTTGGGCGCTAATGCGTTAGCTGAATTTCAAGTATAATTATAAATTAATAAAAGCTAAAACAACAAAATTGGTGATTTCATTGATATAAACAAATATATAAAAGTTGGTAATCTATGTAACCAGCAATCGACAGGAAATGTTTTACTTCCCACTATCAAGGTAAGACTTACTGACACAAATAGCCAAAACATTTATGTCAAAGCTTTGCTTGACACAGGGAGCCAAGCATCTCTCATACAAAAGGATCTTGTCAGTAAGTTAAAATTGCCTCAATTAAAGACAAATACAAAAATAGTAGGTATTTGCAACAATCCCAGCAAGCTTGACAGCTACACAAACCTTGTATTGCACACGGATAATAATGTGGAATTGCAATTTCTTGTCACATTGTTGACACAATAACGTCAAAACTGCCACAACAATACATTGACATGACTAACATAAAGTTGCCAGAAAGTGTCAAGTTTGCTGACCCGGATTTTTATGTCCCGTCTGAAATTCAGCTATTATTGGGTGCAGACTTTTATTTCAAAATCATACAGAATGGTCAAATAAATTTAAACAATGGTCTTGTACTACAAAACTGTGGGACTAGTTCGATTTGTGTAAGATTGTCCTCTAATAATTATTAAAAAAAAAAAAAAAAACACTTTGTTTGGGCATGTAATAGGTGGTAACTTGTTGTTCACCAAAGCCCAAGTGCAAACCAATAAGCTGCTTAAAGCCCGATTTGCCGCAAGAAGATTTAGAAAAAATAGAAGAATCTTTTCTAAAAAATTTGGATAAAACAGATGAGGAACGGGAAAAAATTGAAAGAGGTCCTGCAAAGCCACTGTGCCACAAGTGGCTAGAAATACGACGGAACTTATTGACAGAATCAAACTTTGGGAAGATAATTAACAAAAGGAGTAAACAGGATCTTTCCGCAGTACCCTCTATCCAACACGGCAAAGCCAATGAACCGATTACTCGAATACAGCTGGAGAAGCATATCAAAATTATGCCTTGTGGATTATGTTATGATATACCTGGCAGCTATTAATAGTTATCTATAATCTATGATTTGTATTGTCTGTGGTTGTCTTTTCCAAAAACAATATAGCCATAAAAGAACGTGTTGTACTATTATGGGCTTAATAAACTAATTAAAAAGAAAGGTGTTTATCTCAAAATATGTAGAAAACTTAACAGCAGAGCGTGGTTGATTAGTACAACTGGAAAAGATGGCGAGTAGTACGTGTATATTCCCGAAATTGTGTGATGGCGTCGGCTTCTCAAATTGGAAGTTTCGTGTCAAGATTTTACTAGAAGAGAAAGGTTTAGAAGATGCGTTAATAGAAGAGAAGAAGTGTAAAAAAGAGGATGACGCAAAAGCGCGGTCGATTATTGTTCAGTGCTTGTCGGACAGGTATTTAGAATACGTAAAAAAATGCTCAACTGCGGATGAGATGATAGAACAATTAGACAATATATTTGAAAGAAAAAGTGTTTTTAACAAATTATACCTGAGAAAAAGGTTATTGGGTTTGAAATGCTTACAGGTCGCGCGGCGAATAAAGAGCGCTGGGCGAAAATAGTGGGGGCATGCGCAGTATTCAAATTTTAGGTCTCTTTGGTGGGGCGAGGAGAGAGGGGGCGGGTGTGCGCCGGCGGCTCGCCGGTGGCGACTCGCTATTGGTAGTTTAGTCGCTGTTCAGTTCCCGCGCTGTGTTCGCGCGTCACGTGTCTCTTGGGTACTGTTGCGCACAGATTGCTTTATCGTATTAGTAGTACGTCGGAGTGAAAATGCCTATAAATAAAGTTTTACCACGGCAAGCCAGGAAAATGGTTTACGATGTGAATTGTTACGTTAAAAAGGAAACTAACGAAATCGTGGATAAGTTAAAGCAGGTAAAAAATACTACTGCAGAAGGTACGATATCATTACAGGAAAAATTGGCAACACCTATACAACAATTACAATTACTGATTGCAAATAGAATAACAAATGCTGCTGATAAATGCGTATTAATTGAAATCTGTAATAAATTAGAGCAAATTCGGGAAGAAACTGCGGAAGCTAGCAAAACAAATGAAAATGTTTTACAACAAATTATGAGCACATTAAAGCAAGAACAAAAAAGAACAGCACTTGCAACAAATACATCTGTTAATACAGTCAGGAGGATTGCCTCACAGGCCGCAAATTCCGAGTTTCTGACGGTGTTTAGAACTCCTGGAAAAAAAAAACAGCGTGCAAAACCAATAACAGACATAGATAACTTTGACCAAGGAGTCATAAAAAGGTGTATTCATAACTTTCACATTACTAATAAAGAGCTTCCCACAATTGAAAAACTAAGACAAAAATTCCAGGAAGATTTAAATTTTCAAGGCTCTAAAACAAGTCTTCGACAGATTATAAAAGAACTGGGCTTTAAATGGAAAACAACCGAAAATAACAGGAAGATTTTGATAGAAACTAGCAATATTCGACTCAAGCGAATCGAGTACCTAGAAAAAATCAAAAAATATCGTGAAGAAGGACGTGCAATAATTTACACAGATGAATCATACGTGGATTCATCACACTCGAATCCCAAAGCTTGGACGGATGGTTCAACGAAGGGCCTTAAAACGCCAATTTCTAAAGGACAACGCGTGGTTATCGTACATGCTGGATCCGTGGCGGGCTTTGTCCCAAACGCGTTGCTCACTTTCAAAGCTGGAAGCAAATCAGGAGACTATCACGACAACATGAATTACGAAAACTATGAAAAATGGTTGAGAACCCGTCTTATCCCAAATATTCCACCCAATTCTGTTGTCGTGGTTGATAACGCTTCCTATCATAATAAGCAGTATGACCTCGCACCCACATCAAACTCCAGAAAAGCAGATATGCAAGCCTGGCTGTCCAAAAAAGGTATAGAATACGGTGAAAAAATGTTGAATCCGCAGTTATATCACTTAATAAAAACACACAAAGAACAATTTAAAACGTTTTCTATTGACAAGATTTTGGCTGAACACAATCACACCATTCTGAGACTGCCTCCGTATCACCCTGATCTCAATCCTATTGAGATGGCTTGGTCCATGATTAAACAGTATGTGGGTAGTAAAAACGTTAAATGGAATCTTAATAATGCTATTGAGCTTGTCAAAGAAAAAGTTAATCTAATGGGAGCAAGAGAGTGGGAGATCTTGTGTAATAAAACCAAATCTGTAGAAGAAGAATACGCAAAAAGTGACCACATTGTTGATCTTATGACAGAACAGTTTATTATTCGTGTCACTGATGACAGCTCCGACAACGAAGAGAGTGAAGATAACGATAACTCCGAATGGTCTGACGATGACGAAGTGCCCTTAGCCTCGTTCTTCCATCCTCAACCTTCTACTTCGATATCGCACGATGATTTAATGGAAGGAATATCCACACTGCCGGATGATTAATTTTCTTTCCATTTTATGTATTAAATATTATATAAATTAACTACTTTTGTTCTTTATTTTTCTGAATATACTAGCAAGATAAGTCACAAGCAAAAACTAGTGTTATTTATTATATTGATGCTTTCAACAACATTTGTCGTAAAAAGCAAAATGACAAAAGTAATATCTTATATCGAGAAATAAATAAACTAGAAATTTGAAACTTGACATTTTGGTTTTTACGACAATTGTTGTCTAAAACATCGATATGTTAAGTTACGAAGGTACAAAAATACGAAATAAGAAAAAAAAAATCATTTCCGTTAGTAATTTTGTGCGCGATTGTACACATGCGACGATTGCCCCCACTATTTTCGCCCAGCGCTCTTTATTCGCCGCGCGACCTGTACCTACCGATAAACTACAGGACCATTTTCTAAAATTTGACAACATGATCGCAGAGTTGGAAGCTACCGGTACAAAGATTGACGAAAGTGACAAAATATGTCATTTGTTACTAACCTTACCGTCTGAGTACGAAACAGTTATTACCACTTTGGAAACAATGAGTGATAACAAAGATTGGACATAGAATTTATAAAGTCCAGACTATTAGATGCAGAGTTAAAGCTAAAGGGAGAACAGAGTGCACCAAAGACGATGGAATCAAGTTTCATATCCTGCTACAAATGTGGAAAACAAGGACACATATCTTATGAGTGCAAATTCAACGAGAGACATGATAATGTACAAAGTCGGGGAAGAAGTCGTGGAAGAAGTAGGTCCAGAGGCCGTTCATTTGTGCCTGCAGAATGGGAGAAATGGAAAAATAGATTTATAAGATATATGGTTCTTTCGGGTAACAATGCGAGGATAAGGAAAAAATAGACTGCCTATTATACTGTATAAGTGACAGAGCGGAGGACATCATTCTACAATTCAAATAAAAGTTGAAATATGAAGAAACTTTAGAGAAATTCACAGAATATTTCCTCCCCATGAAAAATGTGGTGTTTGAAAGATATAAGTTCAACTCCAGAAATCAAAGGGAAGGGGAAACTATGGAACAATATGTAACAGAACTATATAAGTTGGCAGCGACATGCGACTACAAGCAGCTGCATGAAGAACTTATAAGAGATAGAATAGTGATAGGCATAATAGATAAGAGAACGAGCGAAAGACTACAATTGATGAGCGACCTGCAGCTTAAGGAGGCCATTACAATATGTAAACAAGCGGAGATTCAGAAGGAAGAAAGCAGATTGATACTTCAACCATCCGGAGATCTAGAAGTCAACCGTATAAAAGAAGACAACCAAGTTAAGCAGAGCTGTTGGTTTTGTGGACGAGCCAGACACCCAAAGAACCAGTGCTTTGGCCTTAAGGCCAAGTGTTTTAAATTTGTACCGCTCTAATATTTCAGTGTTCAAGGTGGGTGATGTTAATGACAAATATACCATAGAAGTGGCAGTGTACAACAATGGGACTCATATAAATGACACTAATTTCCTAATTGACACAGGCGCAGATGTAACAGCTATACCTGATGAGAATACATTCACTTCAATCATTCGCCACAGACTGTCATTTGTCGTCAAATCGGAGATTACAGTAAAGCAGGCCGTCTGTGAAGTCGAATTTAAAGATTCGGTACAGTCAACAGCGAGTTTCAGGTGTCCCTTCCGCTTCGATTACCAATAGATCAGCTTAACTTGGGCAATACATTTCCCATTGCATCAAAAATATTATGCTCCATAGAAAAAAGATTAGCTAAGGATGAGCAACTAAATAAACAATATAAAGACTTCTAAGATCAATATATTGAGCTAGGTCATGCCAACATTGAAAAAATGTATTTCATGTAGCATTTATCCGTCATAAGAAAAGATAGAAAAACAAATCAAGTTAGAATTGTTTTCAATGGCAATACCAAAGCAAGTTCTCATCATAACAGCTTAAATGAAGTTCTCTTAAATGGACTCAAAGTGCAAAAAGACCTGTTTGACATATTACTATTATTTAGGTCACACAAATATGTACTTTGACAGATATAAGGCATATGTACAGAGCTATAAAAATTGATCCATCTCATAGGTATCTGCAAAACATATTATGGAGGGACGAGTGTAACCGCAAAATTATTCTCCAATTATAGACGTCAGTCTTTGACGTACAGTCTCAAAAGTTCCAGTTACCAAGCAACCAGATGCCTCGAGGAGCTTGCAGAGCGTAATGAAGCTGAGATGCCGCTAGCAGCAGATGTAATCCGCTCAGCCATGTATGTAGACGATGCTCTCTTTGGAGCCCAGACAATTGCGCATACCTGGCACTAGGGAATGCAATCCCGACTCTTCGACCCGGAATTTTCCGGGATCCCGTCTAGTTTTAAAAAAATTATAAATTTGGATGACTAAAAAAGCTAATAACTGCTTGTTTGTGAAAGTGAGGTTAAGTAAAATAACATATTACTCGAAAGAAAATAAAAACCTTTATTCTTTAATCTTACCAACCAAAAATAATTATCAGGTTTTAAGGAAATTAACATAGGTAAATTAGGTAATCAAAATAATAAACATATTTCAAAGGAATTAGGAAGTAGTTACCTAAGACGAGTGATTTTGAAAATGACTCCTTAAAAAACAAAGGGTATTAATAGTATCCCAATCCCGTCAATCTCGAACGGGATCTCGTCATATGATGCGTCGGGATTGATCCCGAAAAATTACCCGAGATCTCGCGAGATCGGGATTGCATTCCCTACCTGGCACTGAGGACGGAGCTGTCCCGGAGGCTGTCACGATCCGATGGCGAACGGGTGCGGCAACTGATCAGGAACGAGGAGCTCGGTGAGCGGCGTCCGTCCCGGACTATATGGATAGATGATATTTTCCTGTTAAAACTTTGGTAGGGGCGTGTGAAAAGATGCTGTATATGTTGCTGTTCGGGAGGGCTAATTTTTTAATTTTATTTACGCACTATTTCTAAAAATATATGTAAATTTGTCTCTGACTTGTTTTTGGGGAGGTTCAAAAGATGACGCTGTTTTCCAATTGGTGTATTCTGCGGGATGGTTTTTTGCTTTGTAATGTTACTACGGGGGGTGTGTTGGAAGTTGTGGGAAGGGGTGCGGGATGTGATGGGTACAAATGTAATTTAATTTGATTACTACTTATAGAGATAAACAAGAGGAAAGGTAAGCACTAGTTTTGTGAATTGTACTAGATGGCCCTACTATCGAAAGGAGGCGTGGATGCTAAAAATAGATTGAATGTTTACGTTTTTATAACTATTATTATTATTATTTTAGAACTAGGGGGTGTAGAGGGCCGTGAGTGGTGTCAAAAGTTGAGGAATTTAATGCGGATTATTTTTATATATAATTCGGTTGGAACTTTTCTAAGATTAACTGTATTTGGTGGTGGGTGTAAGAGGGTTTGGGCTTTATGTCACACGGAAAGATTAGCTAATTTATGACTTACTGAGTGTACAGATGAGCTGTTTCTTGTTATATTTCAATGCACTGAGGTTTATTGAGGTTGAAATGCACTTAACAACACTTCCGTGACACTGTAACTGCAGGTTTTTGGCCTTTTTTGCTTTTGATGTTACTACGGCTAACCTATGTTAATGTAAATGTGTGTAGTGTTAATGTTATAGAGAGGTGGCGCTGTTGTCTATCTTTGTGGTTTGGTTAATGATGTTTTTCGGTTTTTTTGCTTTTTACTGTTACGGGGATGTGTCGGAAGTAGTGGGAAGGGGTGCGGAATGTAATGGGTACAATTTTAATTTAATTTGATTGCTACTTATTGAGATAAACAAGAGGAAAGCTGGGCACTACTTTTGTGAATTGTATCTAGATGGCGCTACTATCGAGATGAGACGTACTATCGTAATTCATACGTCGGTGGCAGGTGAGACCCCTGATTTAATTATACTAAAACAACTATGGATGACCAGACTGCCGAACCATGTGCAAGCAATTTTAACCAGCCACTCGGAGCTAGCATTAGAAAAATTTGCAGACTTAGCCGACAGTATACTTGAGGTCTCACCGCCCAACCTAATGCTCCATGCCGCAGCTAAACCAGCACAACCAGATCAGCAACCCGCACAGCCAACAGAATGGATGCTTAACCTGGCACAAAAGATGGATATGCTATCCCAACAACTCTCAAGTGTCCGCTATTAACCAGCGACAGAGCAGGTCACACTCTAGGTCACGGCCTACGGGATCCCCTAGGCCTAGGTCCCAGTCCAAGCATAATACCTCAACTTTATGCTGGTACCACAGGCGGTACCAAGCCAACGCCCAGCGCTGCACAACACCTAGATAAGGGCGCTCCCATTAAAGCAGACCTGGATGGCATGCGATCCGCCATTAAAGCAGACCTGGAATCGTCAGCGGCCGAGCTACTGTATGGCGAGCCCTTACGCCTCCCCGGATAACTGTCGGAGCACCATAACTACCTGGCCGACTATGTCAACCAACTTCGGACGAAGATAGCACAATTTCGGCCAACGCCGGCGTTTCATCACCAACGCGATCGGATTTTCGTATTTAAGGACCTTCCCACAGCGACTCACTCGTTCCTGCGGGAAGATGCGGTGCGCCACTCGTTGCAACCGGCCTACACAGGGCCACACCGCATAATAGAGCTTAAGGAGAAGACGCTCAACTCCTCATCAAGGACAAGGAGGTTGAAGTGAGCATCGACCGGGTGAAGCCCGTCTAACGTGGAGGAAAGCTCCCCTAACTATTTAACCGCCCCCGGATATCCACACGCCTCGCCCGCCCTGACCTCAGTATCACAGCGCAGTAGCGCATTAAGAAAAATAATGCCATCGCAGCCAGCCGCGCCAGTACCTACTAACCTCTCGCAGTCAGCTGACACGTTACAGTCAACTGACCCGCCATTGCCAGTCGCGTAGAAGGGTTTCAAACTGCCATACGACCCTTCATAATTCTATTAATATTTTATATAGTATATAGTTTTGTTGACTTATACCTTAAAATTGTTAAATACCTATTATGAAACTAATGTAAATTTGTGCAATAAGTATTGTTAATTTCTAATTTGCATGTTTATTTTTTTTTAATCACTTTGATACCTTGCTTTTCAGTAACTTTAAAATTAATTAACCTACGATGCGATGTCCTATTCGAATTGGAGAGAGCCCTGCAACTGAACACAAGTGCCAGTGTATCTACGAGCAATGTGAGGGTGAAGTTGCCTGAACTGGGACTGCCATTATTTTCCGGCGACCGGCTGAAGTGGTGTGAATTCTGTGACAGATTTCCCGCAAACGTTGACAGCAGGTATCTACCAGATTCTGAGAAACTCTTATCCTTGCTAAGCTGTCTCAAAGATACAGCCCTGGAAACCATATCTGGAATAACAGCAACTAATGCAAACTACTCCGTGGCTTTGGAGACTCTGAAGCAACGCTACGATTTGGCTCAAACGATACTCTTATAGATGCTCACTACACATTGCAGCGCTTAACAACCTGCAGAAGGCAGAAAACACAAGTGCCAGCTGCCGCTGCGTACTAGATTGCATTGAACGTAACATAAGGGTGCTCGAGAAACTGGGCGAGCCAATAGAAGACAACCACCTGCGATCCGTGGTACTATCAAAGTTCCCAGAAAAAGGCATCCACGAACATCACCTGACCTCAGTGAGTAATGGCTTGACATCAATCCGGAGCAGCTTGAACCGTATTGTTACGGCTATGGAAAAATCAGCTGACCTTATACCCATACACGATCTCGCCTCGATTGCAGCCAGTACCACAGAAGCACCGCAGGTTCGCACAGAAACACGTCCTTTGGGCCAGGCAGAGCTGCGTCAGCTAGGCCGCAAACGGAAACAACCGAGGCATGTCGACGCACCGCTGGCCAAACGACCGAAGAGGCCGTGTTTGTTTTGTGGCGGAAGGAACCATATCAGTGCTGACTGTAGGAAATATAATACGATAGAGGCTCGACTAAAAAAGGTGACTGGGAGGTGTCTTCACTGTCTTCGTAGTAATCATGCTAAAATCAGCGGCTTGCAGGCGCAAGATTTCCTTTAGGTGTAAGGGAGACCACTTAGTAATGTTCTGTCCCAAGCCGAAGACACCTGCTAAAGGTGTATTGTATTGTATTTATTTATTGTATAGTCATGAACACATTTACATAATAAGGTCTTATAACTAAAGATGGCAAGTTCATGACACCCTGTTAGGGCACACAATATTTGCTAAGTCTAGCTTAGTTTAATTCTTAAAATTTTCGTCATAACTATATCGTAACTAGCGTGCAAAAGATTTTATCTATACATATTATCTAGTCAGTTATATTAAGTTAACTTAAATTTAGGTACATTTCATGCAGATGACAAATTACAATTTTCAGTTTTACTACCTCGTCAGCTTTTCATCATTTAAAAACTCCTCGATTGAGGTGAGGAGTCGGAAGACTGCTCTCAAGTGGATTCTCTATGTCAAACTGAAAAATCTCGACGAGGAAGGATCATATTGGACAGTGGTTCCCAGAGAAGCTTGAGTCAAGGTGCTGCAACTTCTGCAAGGAATTTAGGTCTGTCGGCCGTCAACGAAGACCACTCATTTACACGTTTGGAGCTTCTGAACCTCGGAAAATATCGAGTCCTTCCAATGATCGTCATTAATATATATTTTATAGTGTAATAAGTAAACATGTATTTAACCTAAATGCAGTCATGTGACACTCAACCTAAGGATCCACATAATATCAGCGTCGGGTCATCTACTGTGGCCCGACATTGTGCTGAGTGGACTCCTTTTTCGCACTTTAAAAAACACTACCTGTAACTAGCGTAATTATGTATATGTACCTAGATTAAGGTTTGCGAAATAAATTTTCTTTTCTTTCTTTTTTTTTCTTTCTTTCTTTCTTTCTAATACCAAGCATGACATCAAGAAGCAGTTGACTGTGAATATTGTACCAACATCCTGGAGTTGACATATTAGCCGATGATGACATAGTAGGAGAGACAGTTGACTTAGGCCCAGAACACACGGTGAAACGCAACTGCAACGAAACCCTTTTGAAATTATTGGTTTGAAACCAGTTTCAATCGTTTTCCACACACGCCGCAACCACAATGTGATGAAATTAGTCATACTCATTTCGCTTTTGAGAACGGACGTCTGCAAAATGTCTAGTTCAAGTGATGAAGAAGCTGTGGTTCTATATTTGTATCTTCGACAAAGAAGGAGGCGTAAAAGAAGAAGTATGTGGATACATCCCTACATTGAGAAGAATATCAACTGCCGTATGTTTGTGGCTGCCAAAGAATTACAAAAAACTGATAGAAAATTCATGGATTGTTATCGTATGAGCAAAAGTACATACCTTGAGCTTGTTGAAATAATGACACCTCAGCTGCAGAAACAGAATACTAATATGAGGGAATGTGTGAGTCCTCAAGAACGGCTATTTATTAATAGCCGTTCTTGAGGACTCACACTCACACTTGCGTAAGTATTTTAAAATATTTATTTATACCAATTATTAACACAAATTAAGAACACAAATGTATATCAATAATTATTCTACAATGTGAATTTTTCTGTTTCCTTGTGGCTGTGGGCACCTTGACTAAAATCAAATTGGAACCTGTTTTGGTCCAAAGGAGTGTATTCTGTAGAATTTGATGGTCTTTCTGTAGACACTCCGCTGAAGTCCAGAGGATTAGGTGTTGGTACTGGCTGCGCATAAGAAGGAGGACTACCATAGTCTGTATACTGCGATATCGGAGAATATACTGTTTGATATGACGTTTCGTTACTTAATGTAATTGATTCAGTCCTTGCTGCACTTTCAGGCGTACTAGGAGGTGCAATCAATATGTCATCAATAAGGTTTAGTACACGTCTCTTGAATATTTTGAATTGTTGCAGATTCATTTCTCTTAATTCCGGTGCGAGACTATTCAAAAACGACGTAACAGCGTCCGTGGAAGTCTGAGATTCATTTATGCGTGTAGATTTCTGTTTTAAATAATTAATAAAATGCTGATCAGTCTCGTGCAATGAAGATTTCTTTCGCTTTGGGTTGGAAATTTTTTGAGCGGAATTATCATGAGTACTGGGAGGGGTAGGCTACATCACAGCGCTCAATAGATTGCTCGGACTCGGTAGGCACATCGTCGGTAGGCACATCGTTTGACACATCAGTTGTAGCATTTATTATTTCCGTATTCTCTGCTGAACACGTAGATGGCAAGTTCCCTGCCTCGGGCGGAATCATCGGTTTTACATATGGCGTTAAAAAATGCAAATAATCGAGTAAATAGTACGGTTTTTTCTTTTTTCTTCCAGAACCACTTGGCAAAGGTTTCAAGTGTCTCATAAAAACAACACGCAGATTTCGCCATTTTTCTTTGCATGCGGCACCTGTAACAAGATATTTTAGTAAATAAAATATACACATAAAAACGTCTGTCAATGTTGTCTGTAGATGCTATCGATTCACTTTAATCGATTAGGGTTTTTGATTTTTTTTTAATGTTTTACTAATACCTTGCTTTATTTGTTTTCAGGTATTTGGGAGGTACATCTAGTACATATGTGGCATTGGGCTTACATTTCGCCAGAGGAGAATCCACAATTGCAAAGATCGTGGCTGATACTACTAAATAAATATGGGATACTTTAAAGAATAGATATATGGCGGTTCCAGACACAGATAAGTGGAAGCAAATTGCTGAACGATACTATTCTTTGTGGAATATGCCTAACTGTTTAGGATCTCTTGACGGAAAACATTTTAGAATTAAAAAATTTCCCAATACAGGATCTGCAAATTTTAATTACAAAAATTATAATTCTGTAATTTTAATGGCATGTGCCGATGCTGATGGCATGTTTACAATGATAGAAGTTGGATATGCAGATAGAAATAGTGACGCAGGTATATTCAGAGTCTCAGCTATGAAGCGCCTTATTGAGGTAGACGCACTTAATATTCCTGCACCAGCCCGCTTACCACTTGATGAAAATAATCACACATTTCCATTTTACTTTGTTGGAGATGAAGCCTTTCCTTTACAAAAATATTTAATGAGACCTTTCCCAGGAAGGACTGCCACCAACACCTCACGCATCTTTAATTATAGACTATCCCGTGCAAGAAAAAGTGTCGAGTCTTTTGGCATGTTAACAGAAAAATGTATGGTATTCGAATCACCAATACGTTGCCGAACCCCTGAGGTGGTCAATAATATAATAAAAAGCGCTTGTGTCTTGCACAATTTTGTTAGATCCAAGGAAGGAACATCATATCAGCCCACGAACATCAGTGGAGGAAGAAGTCAACGACCTAACGATATAATTCCACATGATGTGACCCTAGGACCCAATCCTTCACCTTTATCTTTAAGAAAATATTTGAATAATTACTTTTTGACACCTCAGATAGCATTGCCTTGGCAATGGGCTTATTGTATTTAAGAATTATTATTTAATAAACGAAATAATTAGCTCACCTGTCATTTCCATTTTTTTTCCAATTTCTGCCCATGCTTTATCAGTGTCAGTCCTGCGAGAGTAGCTTGATAGTGTTGTATTGTACAAACAAGGATACTTCTCAACTTCCAACACAAATTGAATGTTTTTATTTTCGTCGTCAGCCATTTTGGAACCGAAGGCGCGAAACCCACAACGAACGCAGACACGAGTTTCCTGCACGCCGGTTTCATAGCAACTGATTTGCAACGCGTTTCAAACCGGTTTAAAAATGGTTGCGTCATGTGCGGTCTCTCCTTGGAGTCTATGGCATAAACTCAAATGAAACTCAAAAGTAACTAGTAGTTGCAGTTTCGTTGCAGTTGCGTTTCACCGTGTGTTCTGGGCCTTACTCATCGGGAACGATTTCTACAGCTCCATCCTGAGAGGAGATAAAATCCGGATCTCAGCCGACTGCTACCTACTGGATACTGGCACCTGAAGACTCGTCCGATGTTTTCTCCGTTGTGACTTACTGTTAATACCACATACCCAGCTGTCCATACTTCACCGAGCCTGACTTACCCTTAAGGAATATAGATATCAGGGTGCTGTGATCGCTAGATAACTTAGACATCGCGGACTCTCCTAAAACTACGAGACAAGAAGAAGCTGTTCGTCATTTCAATGAGACAGTGCAATTTCAAGATGGCTGGTACATGGTGAAGTGGCCATGGATTAACTACCCACCAGGCTTGCCGTCGAACTTTGGCTTGGCTTTAGGTCGACTAAGGAGCGTCTTAAGGAGGCTAGACGCAGTCTCTTAAAGAATATGACGATATCTTGAAACTTGCGTGGCCCAAAAGTGCGCGCAGGTGTAAGGCAATGATTTTGGTGACTAAGCATCATACCGCAGCGTTTCGAGGAAGTTTCAGGTTTGCGGCGTCCAAGTGCTGGAATGATCTCCCCCCACCTATCCAAGGGGCGTCTAGCAAGTATACCTTTAAGCGCATGCTTAAGGGCTATCTGTTGACGCTCCAAAAATCCTATTCCTAAACCAACCAGCACTTATTCCAACTATGTCGCCTTTTTTTCATGTGTTTTTAATTGATTTTAATTGTTTTGAAGCTGTTCCTTGTTTTAATTTTTTTTTTTTTTTTTTTCATTTCGGTCTATATCCCCCCACTATTGAGTAAATTCCTCCTCATGTTCACACCAGTTTACCCTGTTTTGTGGTAGTCTCATTCATATATATAACACCTTTGATTTTATTCATTATATGTATACTTTTCCTATATGTATAGTATGTTGTGTTGCGTTCCGTGGATCACGT
The DNA here is from genome assembly GCA_963556455.1 of Epiblema foenella. NCBI lineage: Eukaryota > Metazoa > Arthropoda > Insecta > Lepidoptera > Tortricidae > Epiblema > Epiblema foenella. Next base: position 1,730,323 of record OY747110.1, read on the forward strand.
ACGGTGCTGTCTGAAAACCAGCGCTGCAGGTGTCTGACACCTCGGCATAATGCTGAGACAGCGACCGATTCACTGCCGCGAAGACGCACTTTTTAACTGTATGTTCATGTACTGAGTATATTATATTTGTAACTGTGTGTCTTTTGGTGCAGTGAATAAATGCTTTCTTTCTTTCTTTCTTTATATCCTGAAAGAACAGCTGGAAGTTGGCATCATCGATAAGTCCTCAATACAGAACCCGGTGAAGACATTGATCACCCTCTTCACTTCTTAGCCCACCACATGATAAAACAGAAGTGAGAAAAACGGGGGCGTATCGTCTACAACGCTCGCATGCCGCCATTTTGGAGCCCGAATTATGGTTTCAGCAGATGGAAGGCCAATTTCTTATCTCTGGAATAACGGCGGATACGACTAAGTTTTATTATGTGATTAGCCAGCTCGAGCATCAATATATAGTGGAAGTGAAGGACATTGTAAATTCACCGCCCGCGCAAAATAAGTACATTAAACTTAAAACCGAACTTATTTCACGGCTTTCACAGTCGCAGGAAAAGAAACATCGTGAGTTATTGATGCACGAAGAGTTAGGTGACCGAAAACCGTCGCAGTATTGGAGACGTTTAAAAACGCTCGCCGGCGGGTACGTAAAGGACGAATTTTTAAAAACAGTTTGGTCATCGCGTCTGCCACCTAACCTACAAACCGGCACAAGCGACATTGAGCGTGAATATGTTAGCGGATTTGGCGGATAAAGTGTACGATATTGCACCCACGGCACCTCAAGTCTTGGCGGTAGCCGAGAACGCAAATCACAGATCGAATCAACCGGGTGCTAGAGGCAGTAATGATTTTATGCATGATTTAGCTTTACAAATGTCGGAGCTACGCAGGGAGGTAGCGTCGTTAAGGGCACAAATCAATTCGCAACCGCATAGCTCAAGAAGCCGCTCACGTTTCAATGCGCAGATTAGGGATCGGTCGCAATCAAGGAACCGTCGACGTTCGTCATCGAGACCGCGGAATGACTCTTACTGCTTTTACCACAATAGGTTCGGATCAAGAGCAAATAAATGCACGACACCCTGTTCTTACGTGTCGGAAAACCTGCACGGCAGCCGGAAGTAGCGGCCAACGACTGCCAGACCGTACCGGGCCGCCTTTTTGTTATGGATCGGACATCAAAAAAGCATTTTTTAATCGACACCGGCTCTGGCCTATGCGTGTACCCCCGCACTGCAGTTAAGGAGCAGCGTACGAAATCCAGTTATCAGCTTTTCGCCGCTAACGGTACAGTCATCCCCACCTACGGCTCTGTGCAACTTGTTCTGGATCTCGGACTACGACGCGCGTTCAAGTGGAAATTTGTAGTGGCGGACGTGTCTAAACCAATAATAGGCGTCGACTTTTTGTCATTTTATAATCTATTAATAGATTGCAGGAACCACCGCCTAATAGACAGCCTAACAACTCTCTCCATCAACGTGCCAGTCCTGTGGAGGCCTTCACGTACATCAAGGCGGTGGTAGGAAATCAATGTACCACATAATCTGATCATCACTTGTTCTATCTATACCATGCCAATATTTTTCAGAAAATTAACGATGGATACCGAGGACTTTTTAGAACACGGTCAAAGACGAAGTGAAGATAATGAGGAACACGGTCAAAGATGGAGTCAAGATAATGAGGAGCACGATCAAAAATGGTGTGAAGAAAATGATTTGACTACAAAAACACATCAAATAAAGAACAAGAAAAAAAACAAATTTGAACCAAAGAACAATATGACAGAATGAGCCACACAAACACCACAAACCCTTAAGATAAATGAGACCGAAACGAAATTGGCAAATTCGTTACACATGAACTTGCAAACGTTGTACCATTTAAAAAACGATACGTCATGTATAATATATTACCGATTTTGGAAGAACATTCTTAAATATGTAAATGATTGTGTCCTTTTTCAATAAAAGCAAGGATTCAATTATATTTTTCATTTATTAAGAGAAACCACAAATAAACGGCATAACGATTTGACTAGTATGATATAATTCCCTTCGGATAATCAATACAAACAACCGACTATTTTATAGAGTCTTTGCAATGAAAATTTGTAAAGACTTCATAAAATAATCGGTTGTCCAGTCTCTTACAAACAGTATTCAGTATCAACACATCTTAATAATATAATTACTTATTTAGAATAAATCGCCATTGTGCTTATCTTAATCTGATAAATGATGATTTCTCTCAATATCGATCACTTGTATATAAGCAGAACTTGCAGAACCCTCACTAATATTAAAATCACAGTCTCACTTTAGCCAACTATTGATCTCATTATAGCTTTACTTAAGATCAGAAAAGTAGGTACTAACAGTGCTCTTGTGTTATGCTGATATTAGCTCTAGTAAATATATTATGAAATCAAATGAGATTAGAGATTCGGGCTATAAGAACTGGTTTTCTCAAGTGCGCGAGTCTTCGTTAATGTTATTGTAAGAACAAGAAGAGGCTTATAATAGCATTATGAAATGCTCTTAAATAGATATATGAGACTAGGTAATAAGACTAAGCGTTCTTGAGTCCGTACTATCTTGTCTAAGACTAATATAAGAGCAAGAGACTAATAATACCATTATACAATGCTCTTATATACATATATGAGACTAGGTAATAAGACTGAGCGTTCTTGAGTCCGTACTAGCTTGTCTAAGACTAATATAAGAGCAAGAGGCTAATAATGACCGATCTGTCTATTCCTCAAGTGCGGGCGTTGGAGGTAGTTGGCTCATCGGTGAGCTCCCCCAAAGGGCAAACAAAATCCTCCAACACGCAAAGGAAGCCATTGTGTCGTCGGGGAACATAAAGAGAACGGTGAGGGATTTGGTAGTGAAGTCTCTACACGAGCTTTACATGATGATTTTAAAACTTGCTGACTCCAGATCCCGCCATATCGCAGAATTGCACCGTGAGAAGATAGCTCAGGAAAGACGACTACTGGGTCTTGAGAGGGCTCATGCTAAGGCTCTGCAAGGTGCACTTGACACGGTTAAGACGGACAGAGACGCAAATATAAGGGTTCTAGACAGCATAGTCAAGGAAATAAGGGCGCAAAGGACGATACTGGTCTCGGATATAGGTGATACCCTGGTGAAACTTAAATCCTGCGCAGCAAGTGAACGAAATCCCAGGGAACTCAAACCCGAGGCCGGGCTTATAGAGAGCCGGGTCGGTGAGGACGTCTCGAACATTAAGAGATCACTGGGCATAGAGCGCCTTCTAAGGTCTCCCAAAGAAACCGAACAGATAGACCGTAACGAGCTGCTGGTGGAATTGAGGAGACTTAGGCAGGAGCTTAAGGAAAGTGCTGGCACCACGCAGTCTCTCAAGGACCAGCTCCAATCCGTTATTTGTTCAAACGACCTTGTGGCGGCGAGTGGAGCCAAGGCGGGAGAACAACTAACGGAGATAAGAACAACACTGGAGGGGCTGGCAGAAGCAAACAATGATTTGAATAGAGACGTTGAAAAACATGAAATGGCAGAAAAGATCATAGGGGTGGAAGAGTGCATTAAAACCGAAGGTGACAGAATTAGGACTACGATGGCGGCGGGGCTGGCTGAGCTGGGGGAAGAGATCCAGGCAGCGGCCGCACTGCGGTCGGACGGCATACCTCTACTACACGAGTTCACCAAATTGGAAGAGGCTGAGGGCCTCCAAACAGGATCAGGAGATATGGAAAGTTTGCCGGGAGACAAGGAGGAAAAATGGGTTGTGGCTAAGACCAGGGCACGGGCCAGGAAAGAAAAGCTGAAAACAGTAAGGGAAGTTATTGTCTCTCCTCCCAAACCGCACTTCCCCTTAACGGTGGAAGCAAGTGACCCTACTATGACCACCGCAGAAGTCATCAGAACAATCAAGGAAAATGTAGATGTATCGCAGCTGAGAATAGGAGTTAACCACGTCAGGAGCAACCGCAAGCAGAAGGCAACTATTGGAGTGTCGACTGAGATTGAGAGGGAGGCTCTAAACAATGCTATCGGAGAGAAATGCCCAGGCCTCAAAACGACACCCTTGGAGCTGAAGAGGCCACTGCTGCGCATCGTGGGAGTAGTTAAGGGCCTAACTGACGCGCAAATTCCCGGGGCCTTAGACAAAACGCGTCTCTGCTCAGGGAAGTGGAAGGGGCGGAGAAGCGGATGAGAGTCATCCGGAGAACGAGGGGTCGTATCCAGGAGACCACCAACATCATCCTGGAGGCGGAAGCCGATATCTGGGCGCGCCTCAAGGATGAGAAGGTTAAACTGGGGTATCAGGTGCGACCGGTTTTCGATCAGAGCCCGATTCTGCAGTGCTATGCCTGTCTGCGATTTGGCCACTTTGCCAGAGAATGCCAACATGAGCAAAACTGTGGTTGTTGTGGAGGCAAGCACGACACAAAGAAATGCCAACACAGGGACCAGACTCCAAAGTGCACAAACTGTGATAGGATAGGGTGCACAGGCAGAACCACGGAACACCCAGCATTTAGTGCGGAATGCCCAGAATGGCAGAAATGGGACCGGGTAGCGAGGTCGCAGGTTCGGTATTGCTAAGGGCACTTCAATGGAGTATAGCATGGGAAACCGGATTGCACCAAGAAGCTCCGGAACTAGTCTGAAGCCCATCATAATATAGCAGGCAAATCTGGGCAGGGGATACGCGGCTACCAAGGAATGCATACAGGAGGCTGAGGAGAGGGGAGTGGACTTTTTGCTTCTGCAGGAACCCTACGTTGGGTCCAAGGGGTACCTAGCAACCGCGCATAGGGTTGTTCAGCGGACGCAGGGAGGGACCCGTGAAGGCGGCCATAGTGGCATTAAACCCAGCAGCAACAATAACGGTTAACCAAACCGTTAATACCAAGAATATGGCAGTAGCGGAGATGGGGCTGAACGGCGAGACTTTCTTGGTAACCAGCTTCTACTTTGCGGGGGATAAACCGCTGGATCCATACCTAGTAAATCTTAAGGTAGGTAGTGTGCGGCGTCCTGGCGGGCGGGGACGTTAATGCATCCAGTTACTGGTGGGGATGTGGAACGGAGGATGGCCGTGGGCGGAGATTGTGGATCTATGTTCTGAGTGCGGGCTCAATTTCTTAAATAGATGCTCCACACCGACCTTCTACACCTACAGAGGAGGAAGACTGTATAGCAGCATTGTGGACATTACAGTCTGCTCGGACCACCTGCTGGGACGAATCGGGTACTGGCGGGTTGAAACCGAGGACACGGGTCTCACGGGCCACAGACGAATTAAGATTACTGTGTTAAGGTTGGCAGTGGGATCCAGTGAAAAGCCGAGTAAGTCCACAAGGCGCTACAACACAGGAAAAGCTAATTGGGGCGAGTTCTCAGTAGCTCTCAGTAAGAATCTGGCGGAGAGAGAACTTACCGTTCATAATATTGAAGAGAACGCTGAGCCCAGAAACCTCGAGGCCGCTGTTGAGAGTGTTACTGGAGCCATCCAGGATGTCAGTGCAAAAACCATCCCTTTATTTACTAAACTTTAAAAAAAACTAAGCACTTAAATTTGAGCTTCTGTCATTAATACCTACACTCACTGCCAATCACGTACGTCAATAGCCAGGGTGCCACCAGTTGCTAAGCAGTTGTTATTGCAATGGTAACTAAGCATCAATATACATATCTTTACTTTACATATAATAAAAATGAGTTGTGAAATAGACATCTGGCTTTCTCACGGTCACGGAGCTAGCACTCCTCAGCGTCCGATCCGATGCAAACTTCTACCCGTCCACACTATACGTAACCAGTCCGCGACAATGTCACGGTGTTCGGTTCGGCGATTACCTCTGCTTGACCACCTGGAGCGTATAGCTACTTCTGCTGATGACTGTACATCAATAGATCATAGATAACCACTTGAAAAGCACAGTTTTTCGCTTTTTGTACATTTTGCGTGTGTGGCTAATTGCGTATTGCACGTTTCGCGTAATGTGCATTTTGCGAGTATTGTGCATTTTGCGATTTGCACATTTTGCGAATGTACTTTTTGCTACGTGTACGTTCCGCGTGTTTCACAATGTGCGTAGGGTACATTGTGCTAATTGTACATTTTGCTATTAGTTATATTTTGCGTATAGTGTACTTTTTACGTTTTGTGCATTTTGCTCCGAAGGGATCTGAAATATATTTTTTCCCTTAGCAACATCAAACCCGACGAATTCAATTTACTAGTTGCAAAAATTATAGACTCATAAATACCCAAATGCGCCTAACATAATCCGAAAGTTATCAAACCGAAAAGAGACTGTTTCCGGAAAGAACTCGCTTATTGATACTGTGAGTGTGGTGTGTCGTGACCGTAATCGAGTTTCAAGTGACAAGGCGGACGGTGCTAGTGACGGTGACACTGTGCGAAAAAAGCGAACCAAGAAGAGGGTAGATCGCTATCATGGTCTAAGAAAACAAGGTCTGACAATAAGGATCGTGACACGAGGTCGAGTTGCCACTTTATAGTAACAAAACGGATAATTAAGGAAAAAAAATCTGCCGTTATCATGCAAAATAAATTGTTTACGCATTAAAATTGGCATTTACTTGTTTAAGCATACAAAATAGGTCAAGTTGAACATGAATGTACTTAATAATTTAATAAAATACTTACAGAATACATGGAAGTCAGGGAGTATCATAATACACTACTGGCAACAATGCTTACTCACACATACGAGCGTCATGTCAGTCGCTTTGACGTTAACCGCGATCTCGCTCGGATGTAGTGAATTGCATATATCGCTCTCGGTCGGTGTCAGTTTAAGCAGCAATTGCCAAACTTTTTTGCGGTGCCGTTGCTAATAAGAGTTGATGTAGGCCAGATTTTAAAATGGTAGCCTGTTCTATTCGGAACTGTAAGAGTAGAAGTGTTAAAGGCGGAACCTTATTGTTTTTCCACACTTCTACAAAACGAGTCAGTAGCCAACGAATGGCTTCACTATTGTGGAACAAAAACAACGAAAAAAAATGGTACACCGTACTACGTAAAGTTATTTGTTTTCTTAATTTGTGCATTTTAATGTTGTTGGGGTCCTTTTTATTCAGTCAAAATATAATTTTGATTCTAAATGATAAGAATAGTGATGTGGCTAAGCCGATACTTGACAATTGGAATATCAACCTATTATTTGCAAAAAACCGCAATCGTTGTGTCATGTTGTTATACTGATTGAATATAGCTGGTTCTATACTTTGGTATAAATGATTAGAATTCATATTATTTGGCAGGTAGAGTATGTTCAAAGCACTTTTTACCTTCTGGCCATTACAAGCCACTGTCGCAAATTCTCCTTAATCACAATGGACGACATGCAAAACAATTAAGGCCTGATGCCATAACTTTTTTTGTAATGGTTGTAATTTTGTTTTTTATACAGTCGTTTAACATAATTTATATCCTATTTTTTAAGTTAGACAACTATTTTTCCCCAAAATACAAAGTTTGAGAACCATCGATAGCAGGGAGTCCGAAGGTCGTGTCACCCACACTACTAAACGATGTTTCCGTTTGCCATACCTGGCGAAGTATATTATTGTACCATGATCGCTATGGTGTGTGGGTAGACCACAACTAAAACTCGCAGCATGTCAGTTAATCCTTGATAATGGCGCTTGCAACAGTGCCGAAATATCGGGAACTCAGAAATACAAATATACATGGTAAATATCCCGTTTCAAATCGTAATTCTAATACAATGCGTTATCTGGGGCTGCAGTAATAATTGGCTATAGGACGAAAAAAGTTTTATACATGGCGGTGAAAAATAAATACTGCATGGTTTATGCTCGAGCAGAAAATAGTAAAAGCACACCACCAGACAGTGGCGTGCAGTCCATTAAGACAAAAAGACATTGCCTACCCTGTCATTGTGACAGTCATATATTTATCTGGGTATTATAATCAATAAGTTTAATAAGCAATCCACAATGGATAAATCACAAAACCATAGATTAACGTTAACGCCATCTATCGACTCCTCAAAATAAAATTAGTTTCGATTATCCCAATTCCAACGGGATGCCACGGCAATGGGACCAATACAGTATCACGCTGCACTAGCGCCGCGGCCGACTGCGGTGAAGGCACAAACTATTCCTGCCTAGATTTATCTATGTGTGGGTGTGTAGCGATGCAGATACACTGTAGTGTGTACCCCTGTAACACGAGGCATTCAACAACAAAACTCACGCACACAAACGCACAAGGTAGGCAGTGTCTAATCCCGAGCGCCTACGAAGTTTTACGAACTACCTACTACTCCAAGCCGAGCGATTTGAAATAGTTACATTGCTCAAATAATCTGTGCAAAAAACGATAATTACGGTAACCATTTCTTTTTTCCCGGATATATTTGAATGACAGAATTTATTTATTTTTTCTTCTTGGTCGCTATTGTTTGTTGTGTTGAGTACCTATTAGTGTTCGGTTCGAGGTGTGAAGTGATAGATTTTAGTCAGAAAAATTTATAATTTTCACTGTGAAAGCGGCTGTAGTGGTGTGTGCGTGCTAAAAATAAAAGATAATGCGTTTGCAAAACTTTCTTTCGTAGAAAAAAAAACAGGTTATAGAGAAAGGCCGTAGTACACCGGAATTGGAATTAATATAAATTAAAGGAAAAGTGACATGTAAATTTAATAACAAACAATACGATACCTATCCGTGGCTAACAGGTTGTGTAAATAACAATCGCCTGTTTTGCTTCCCGTGTGTGTTATTTACTAATACAAAGCGCCACTTTGAATATCCACAAATTGGTAATGTCTATAAAATCAATCGATATATGGATATTGAAGGTGGAAAATCTCACCCATCGATGATGACGCAATGCAACAATTTTGGTTAGTCAATACTCAATACATAGCTTTAAAATATTTGCCTACCCTGTCAAAAAACTCTGTGCACGCCACTGCTGGCCATTACTAACAATAATTATACAATTGCAATTGAGGCATTAAAATCTCGTTTTGGGTCTAGTGACTCTCTTGTTGATGCGCACTATACCGCTTTGACAAATTTGGAAAGAGTAGAGTATACAGCAGCTAGCTGCAGGAGAGCCCTAGACGAAATTGAGAGACACCTAAGGGTCCTGGACAAGTTGGGAGAAAATATTACCGGTAATCATTTGCGTGCGACTATTCTAAACAAGTTTAATATATATAACACTACAACAAATGTAAGGAAGATTTCGCAAGACATTGTGATGGCGGGGATCCATCATTTTACCGAAAATCGTTACATCGATTATCATTTCCCATAACACTATTCGCAGAATTTTATTATCACTTAGGAATCATTCATCGAACTTCGTTAGATCGCTCAAACATTTGCTCGAATTACCTTTTTACACAAGAATCAACTCATCGAATTTTAATTCAGTATTTTATTTGTTCATCGACGTAGTCGTTCATCGAATGGCCTTTAGTATAATTTTGGTTTAACGAAGGTTTCAGTTCCCAAAATTCTTATTACCTAGAACATCATTTCACCACTGTTTACTATTTTTGATATAAGTAAGTCTAAAATTATTTTTTTCTCAGATTCTTGGTGTACTCTGTAAAAGTACTCGTAAACAAAAATACTCAAAAACAAAAATACCCAAAACCTAAAATGTACAAAAGACTTGTTAGGGCAAAACCGACTGTAATGCGGATAGGTTAGAAGATTAAGACGGGAGCTTTGCTCCCGTCTTAATCTTCGGGGTTATTTTTTTATATAAGCCCAGAAAGACCAATTAGGGCAAAACCGACTGTAATGCGGATAGGTTAGAAGATTAAGACGGGAGCTTTGCTCCCGTCTTAATCTTCGAGGTTATTTCGTTTATATAAGACCAGAAAGATTATACGCCTTGAAAAATCATGCTTGCTTGGTTGTTCGATGAAACATTGTTCTTGGAAAGAATACTATATGGAACGTACTATCTGTGAATCAAGTTTCGTTAAATTAATACTATGAATAACGAATATTTCGATGAAAGGTAAATTCGATGTCCCGTTACGCTACGATTAGAGACGGATTCGAAACGATTAACTATGAAAAGTGGTTCGATTATATAAAATGCAATGAACTGATGATTATGTGATTAGAAAAAAAAACCTAAAGAAATTCGTTGAACAGTTTTCGGTGAAATGAAAATCGATGTAAGATATTTCGATAAAATAATAGACACCCTGTGATGGCACTGGAGAAGGCCCAGTCAATACCAACGGGACCAATCTCACAACCAATTACAACTGAAGTACTACTGAAACCTGAGATAAGACGTGAACATCGTGACCATCAAACTGTCACCGGAAAACCAAGTAGGTAAAATTTGAAAAGGAAAGCGGACAATATAACACTAAATAACCCTCCTAGGAAACGCAGTAGACTCCCGTGCATTTTTTGCCACTTAAACAATCACAGCAGTGTAGATTGCCGAAAATATAAAGATATTGAGTCTCGGCAAAAGCAGTTGGCAGACAGATGCCACAAATGTTTGAAGCGTAACCATAAAACTGAAGAATGCCATTGAAGGGTTAAATGCTACCGCTGTGGTGAAGGACATCTTCAACTGCTCTGTCCGAAACAAAGGGGTAAGGAAACTGCAATTAAAGATGGACATGCTACGGTTAATTGTTATATAACAAACAACTTTACCTTCTTATAGACAGCAGTAGCAACAGTCACAAACCCTGGAAACATAACAATAAAGCATAAATGCAGACTTGTATTGGACAGTGGTTCGCAGCGAAGTTATCTTAGTGCTAAGGCTGCATCCAGATTACAGCTCACTCCTGATAATGAAGACAGACTCTTGGTGTATACGTTTGGAGCAACGGACCCGAAGGAGATGTCAAGTCCATCTGTGGACATTGTTTTAGAAACCAAACGTGGCATCAAAAGACAAGTAAGAGTTAATATTGTGCCGCATATTACGGAAAGGTTACCAGTAGCTAAATTTGATCACCCCGTAGTGGATTTAGCGGCGGATGATGACACTGGAGATAATATAGACCTTTTGATTGGCAACGATTATTATGCAGGATTCATGCGAGATACAAAGGAGATGATTCAGAATAATTTGTATTTGGTGGATTCTGTCTTCGGTTGGCTGTTATCAGGAAACGTGGGCCAGGATTATATTTCAGAAAACGAAAATCTATTAACCGTGACTACTTACTGCCACTGTCACAATTCAAGCTGTCCTTATTTTACTGAACCTGATTTACCTCTCCGAAATATTGACATAAAATTTTTATGGTCACTTGAGTGCATTGGCATAAGTGATTCTCCTAAAGCTACTAAATGCCAAGTCCAACTTGTGTCAACGACCTTCAAAGGTTTATGGGCATGGTCAATTACCTTAGTCCTTTCATTCCCAATCTTTCAAAAGAAAATGGCACATTGAGAACACTTCTGTCAAAACAAAATGAATGGACATGGAATGACAAACATGAGACTGAGTTTAGTAATATATAAAGAAACTAATTAGTAGTTCACCAGTACTCACTTATTATGACCCAAATAAAGTCCTAAATATGTCAGTTGATTCTTCAAAACATGCAGTTGGAGCAGTCATATTACACGAAAATCAGCCAATTGCATATGCTTCCGCTTCCCTGACCAAGTCCCAACAAAATTATTCTCAAATCGAAAAGAAGCTTATGTCTATCTTATTCGGTTGTACTTAATTCCACCAATACATTTACGGTAGGCAAATCAATGTAGAAACAGATCACAAGCCCTTAATACCATTGTTTAAAAAAGCCCTACATGACATACCAGCCAGGCTACAGAGAATCATGCTTCGTTTGCAACCCTACGATCTCAATGTTACATACAAACCTGGACGATTGTTGGAAAAACATTCGTTTCTGTCTGTGGCTCCTACGTATATAAGTACTACCATAGAGCACTCTCGCTCTCTGTCAAAAATATCTCAGCTCTAGCGATATGTAAGTGTTCGTGCCGTCCCATTAATCATCTGTATTTATTTAAACAATCCACCATAATAAAGATTGATGTTATAATGTAAAAGTGCAATATAAAAGTATTCAATTAATCTGACATTTTGATTTGTGTCTTCCGTATTACGTCCCGACTGCGCCCTGTACTCTGCTAACAGGTTAGTGACCCAGGAATAGATTTATCCACTGTTTAGCCCAGAAGGGGTTTGTGAACAATTAAATAGAATAACAGTGACGGGGATCGTGTATGTGTTTGCTGTCTTATAAATTTTTTTAGTTGATTGACGCAACACGTTGCATAACCTGCAAATCTTAAATTATGTCGGAGACACAATCTAACGTCACAATGGGTTTGATGTCCATCGAAAAGTTAGAAGGATTAACTAACTATTTATCCTGGAAGTTTGCTGTGAAAATGATACTAACACTGGAAAATCTGTGGGGATGCGTTGAAGGTACAGACACTGATACCGCAAAGGATGCTAGAGCGTTGGCGCGAATCTGTCTGTCGTTGCAGCCTAGCTTGTATCAACTCGTGCGCGACTGCAACAAGGCAAAAGATGCGTGGAAGAAGCTCGCTGATACTTTCGAAGACAAAGGATTATATTGTAACGTGTTTATTATCATACCCGTTACATGCCTGTCGGTTTAATAAATACTTAGCTTATTTTCTATGAAAAGTTCCAGTTTTAATTTCCTACAACTTATATTAGACCTCAGCTGTCAACTATCAGTGATGGTTCGTTTGAGACAGGTGTTTACCTGACACATATATCGATTAATATTGATTGGTTATTGACACCTGTCATAGACTATCGCTCGTAGATCGGGGTTGTCTGTGGTAGGAGCTGTCATTCTTTTGCTCGTTCTTTGGGAGGACATTCATTCGTTTCTCTCATTCTGATCTTTTTGTGCTGTTGCGTTTCCGCGAGTGCATCCATTTTTTCGAGTTCGTGTTTCTGATCCAGCGTGATCCCGTGCCCGAGGATGTTTTCCATTGTTGAAAGGGGTGTACCCCCTGTTCCTATTTTGAAGATCTAATCTGACGTTTTCATCATTACCGGCACTCGCCTGGAGTAATGCTGTTTCGTCTTTTACCAAAGGCGTCCTAATAGAAATGGACGCTTTTTCTTTTTTTTACCGGCTTTATTACAAACCTTTTAATAACCTTTTTGATAACCTTTTTATGAGGCTCCTTTTTACTGACTTTTGATAGTCTCTATAACCTTATTACAAGCCTCTTGATGCCCTTTTTCCGCTTTTGATAAGCTTTTCTATAAGCTCCTTTTTATAAGCTTTTTAAGTGATTTTTTGACATTATCATTTTTCTAGCGGGGTTTCTCGCTTTCTCTAGTTTTTTGAGAGGGGTTTCTTTCTGCCTCCTCACTTAAGTACATTATAAGCGTGGCCTTGCGCCTCCTTTGAAATTTTTGGCTGGGCTGCGACAATGCCTTGCTTTTACTAAATCCCTTCTTGCGGGTTCTCTCGCTTTCTATAAAATTTTATTGGGCTGGGTCGTTTCAATGTTCCCGCCTCTTCCTAAACTTACTTTGTAGGGCGATGCCCGGTACTTAAACCATTTAATTAAATCTTTCACCCGTCAGTGGGTTTCATAACTTTCCTTTATAATGATATAATTTCAACAACTGTGAGGAGATTCACCGAGCGTGCCACCCGTATCTTTCTGTGAGTCCTGACTGCTGGTCTGCCAGTCTTGAAGCCTGACGGCAGTGACTGTGGAGCGCGATAGACTAGCCCGGAGCTGACGGAAGACCTAGTTACTATCAGTGAGCCTTAGGCATTCTCCAATCTAAAGGTCGGTGACATTTTCCTTTTATTTAAAAAGTGCCCTGAAACTTAGGTATACAATAATAACCTTAGGTTTAATCTTAAGACTAAACCCATAATTTCTGTCTGTAACTGGTAAATTGAGGAACAAGCGCAATATAAACAATTTAGTGAATATTTTCCTTGTTTTCTTACAACGACCCTAGTCTAGACACAAATTTGAAACCTCAGCGAAGGGGGAAGACTGGGCTTGAGATTAAAAGCTCCAGAGCTCTACATTCGGCTGACCTATCTGGTGATCTTTGGCTGACTACTGGCGCCCGAATTTCTTTATTTAAATTTCTTTACTCATTTTTTGGTAGTCAGTCTTAACCCCAGTGGCTCCATCTATCGCCATCTGGTGGAACTTTATCGATTTATAGTGGTAGATTGTTCGCCACTAAGTTAACTTTTGCTTTGTTGGGCTGGTAACCTCACCTCCATTCCAAACACCCAGCAAATACGTTACAATATCGTAAGGTTCTGTTATTGAGAGAACTACATCGAATAGAATACAGTAACCATTCCTCAATGTCCGATTATATAGAAAGTGTGATGAAGCTTGTCGCTCAGCTGTCCGTCATCGGCAAGAGTATTGAAGATGGTGAAGTAGCTGAAATATTGCTCTCCGGTTTGCCTGAAGAATTCAACGTTCTAGTCTCGGGTCTAGAAACTGCCGGATTAACCAATACCTTGACTAGTGAACTTGTACGTATGCGGTTACTCCAAGAAGATCATCGCCGTAACAATATGGATAGAACTGACACTTTAGCTTGCATGGCGAACAAGAAAAAGAACATGAAGATGACCTGCTCGTACTGCAAACGTGCTGGACATGTGGCCCGGAGGTGTTTTAAGAAGAAGCGTGAGGAAGGAAAAACTATGGATCCTGAACACACCATGCATGCATCAGCCTACTTCGCATGCAGCTCTGGGGACTTCATCGTAGATAGCGGATGTACTACACATATGTCTAAACAGCACGAGATGATCACCGAGGCAAAGAAGAAGAAATGTGTCATTTCTGTTGCTAATGGAGAAGTCTTAGTAGTGAGCTTATAGGTACAGTCTCTCTTCATGATAATCTATGCTTAAAAAATGTTTTCTATGTTCCAAAGTTATCTAGTAATTTACTTTCTGTAAATGAACTTACCGATAATGGTTATATTGTTACATTTGACAAACAAACTAGTAAAATTTATAATGAAATGTCTTGTAAAATCATGGGCAACTATGTCTTAAGTGCTGATAAAAATAATGGGCTTTATAAATTAAAGTGGCAAGGGCAGCCCACTCCCGAAGTAGGTCATTCAGCGTCCCTTTATTCTAGGCAGGGACCACAGAATGCTAATTCTGCATCGCCTACACCTATGAGTGTATGGCATAAGCGTCTTGGGCATTTACATTGTGATGGTATGTATGTACTGGGTGGTGGTAGTCAATGTGATGGTGTCGTTTTTCAGAGTAAAGGCGACATGCCAAGAGGCTGCGTCTCGTGCCTCACCGGGAAGATGTCTGTGACATCGTTTCCTTCGGTTAGCAGCGGACGTGCTACTCGTCCATTGGACCTGATCCACAGTGATGTATGTGGCCCGATGCAAGTGAGCAGCTGGAATGGAGCCCGCTATTTGCTAACTTTCACCGATGACTGCACGAGGAAGAGCTTCGGTTACCTTATAAGACATCATTTGGGAAGGAAAGAGAGCTTCATGGAGAGATATCCAATATATATACGACGTGGACAGCAAATTAGGACACACAAGAGCGCTATCCAAGCTAACAGCACATCATGTTGACCCTAATAAAATAAAAAAAATGAAGGTCAGCGTGGCTGCTCAAGTTTTCAGTGCTCGAATGACAGCCATGCTTAACTACACTGCTGAACATAGTAAGTACCTATATTCCAAATTAAGTTCTTGTAACGTCGTCCTAAGGTAGCAATTGCCTCCCGCTAGGTTAGCGTGAAAATTCTCTTGCTGGTCCGAAGACACGGGAAGTACGCGCGTAGGTGTGCGGAGGTCGCCGGTCACATGACTATCTTACTTGCCTTCGGATTATAGTTGGTATAAAATCGGTTGGTCCCTCCCCTTGCCTGTAATCCTTATAGCTCATGTCACATTGTGCTTGTAATCCATATTACAGAATAATGATTTATTCTAATGATTAAATGATATATTCAATGTACAAAAATACTAATGCCATTTTCTTATTTCAGACAAGCGTCATCGTCAAGCTGGTTCCAAAGCTGTTACTTCTCGAACAATGGAGGCAACAGCCGAAATTGTTGATTTTTTCGACACATTGTTCGACAGCGTTAACGGCTCCATCGGTGGTACAAAAAAAGGGAAACTGCGCAAAGCAGTTAAAAAAAATTCGAGACATATAGCATTCGGTTACAAGCAATTGAAAAATATTAAATAGTAGTGTAGTAGTAGTGCTAGTAAACTGGCTGTAATGCAAGGAAATCCTCGTATAGTCAGTGTACCGTCTCTTGAAGGATGGTTGACCACAAATAAGAGTTTCATTAGGGTAACGAAAATATTAGCCAATGAATATGGCGTGGAATATTATTACCCTCGAAACATTAATCAAGACCCACTTGAAAACTTTTTCGGCAGAATTAGGGCTCTGAATGGCAGAAATGTTAAGCCAAATTCTAGTAGTTTTATATACGCATTTAAATCGTTAGTGGTATCAAATTTGCTGAGCCCTCATTCAAAATTTGCAAACTGTGAAGCGGAAAATGGAGATAATTTATTGGATGTCAGTTTTTTATTTAAATGTGATGCAGAAAAGGAAAACGAACGTCCAGAAATAAATTCCCTCCCGCCCACTTCACAGGAACCTCCAAAAGGGCTAAGAGACCAAAGCACAGAAGATCCTTTTTCTAATTTCGAGAAAATAAAAAAACAGTGTTCTGCATATACAATTATACAGCAGGGCATATATGTAGGAAAATTACTAAAGCAATTAACTGCCAGAGCTGCTTACACACTTATATAAGCAGCTCTAAAGAGGAGCACCACGCTTACATTCAACATAGAGAATTTAAAAGATGTAGCGCGGGAAGCGCCTTCCACACGCGCGTCCGCGCCGGGTTGGCAAGCGACCGCAACGGCTAGAAGGCTGTGTCGTGTGATTAATATTATTACTCCTGTTAGAATCTCTTAGATATACTATAACCTAGTGATTTGTGCTGTGTTCTTATTATACTGTACGCGTGGTGTGTTTGTGGATACCTAATAAACAACTTCATGTGAACTGGGCGCCTTTTCATTTAGAGACATACCAAAACTACAACGAGGTGTACTCTCACGCCCGTTACAAAGATTAAAAAGAGATAACTTAAAGTATCCTACAGAAAAAATATTGAAGTTGTACATGGAATCAAGCCAGTACATACATAATTATTTGAATGAAAATTGCTTTAAAAAAGATGTCGGAACAACTTTATTTGGAAAATTAGTGAACTATATGAGGATTTCCTGGCTGGGATGTGGGCTGCACAAAAATGAAATAAAAATATTTTTGAAAAATGTTATAAGGTTGCACGTACATAACTGGTGCAATATTATTAATAAAATATTAAAAGGCGACATTGAAGAGAAATATGCGTCCAAAATAGAGGAGCCTCAAAAAAAAGCGTATAAAAAATATACAACTTACAAATTACGACAAAAGGCTATAAGTAAATAAATGTTATGTTATTGTAAATAAATACACTTTGAAATGTACTTGGTTTTATTTAAAAAATTCAGTTGTTTTTAAATCACTAAACATCCATTGTCGATATCGATAAAGTCAGCACATCACTATTCGGTATCGACGTCCACTACCGAATTTTGGCAGCACTATTATGTCAAACTTGACAGCTACTCTCACAGAGTGTAACGCCAAAATTTACACTACAGTGGCGCCACAACGGAGTACTTGAAAACAGGACAAAAGTGACTGTCGATGTCGCATCTGTTACGAAGTAACTAAGTATTAATCTGTGACGGGACCGCACGTTAATGAAACGGGAATTTTGAATTTAGACACCGGTGAAGGAACTCATTGGACAGCATACGTTAAAAAGGGTGGAAATTGTTTGTACTTTGATAGTTATGGTGACTTGAGACCACCTAAAGAATTTATTCAATATATGAACAAAGGTATTGCTAACAACATCATAAACAGCCCCGTTAACTCGAATAGCTCTGTTAACTTGAACAGCCCCGTTAACTCGAACCATCCATCCAGCACCAGCACCGGTATCAACGGTCACATCACCGTTACCGATTTCATCATCACCACATCCGACTGGATCAGTCCACAAACCTGCTGCTGCTCACACAGATGTTGTTGACGTCAAACGCATTAAACCATCACGGGTCGAGCACAGGACTACTGAGCATAAACCGAAATGAGTAAAGCTGATGTGGTTCAGGAGATTTACAAATATGCTAGAAGGACATTTCCACGACGACGTTTCATACAGAGAGGTTTGGATGACACCTGGCAAATTGACCTTATCGATTTACAAAAATACTCTAGAGATAATAGTGGATATAAATACATTTTGACTTGTATTGATACGTTCTCAAAGTATCTATGGCTGCAACCGTTAAAGTCTAAAAATAAAAGTGATACTAGTGAGGCGATGCTGCGAATATTGCGAGGTCGAAGACGTCCTAAAAACTTACAATCGGATGACGGGAAGGAATTTTTCAATGGACAGTTTCGAGAGCTAATGGATAGATTTAATATTAATCACTATTCTACATTTAGCACTCTGAAAGCATCTATCGTATAACGGGTCATAAGGACTGTGAAACATTGGCTATGGCAATTGTTCGCCTTGAACGGTTCATATAATTGGATAGATTGGACAAGGATCAATCATAAGCATTCAAATAAATATAATATTAACCACTCAGCTATCAATTCCATCTGCCCGTTGATTATGGCAGCTAAGACTAACCTAAGACAAAGAATTCCATTCCATATGTGTAATACTCTTTCTGTAAATATTTGTGTTACTCCACGTTGTATAAATGTAGCGTTAAGTGGCTTAAATACTTATAATGTAAGCCGCTTCACTTTGTTTTTGTATAATCAGCTAATCTGTGTGTTTTATTTTAGCGATGATGATGATTATTATTATTATTGTATTGTAATTAATATCTATTAATGTCTATTTCGTCATGTCTGCTCACCTGCTTCTGCTAGTCGGGACATCGGATTAGGCTTCGGCTATTCCGATGTCCCGGCGAGCGGACTGCAGTTACTAATCATATTCCCAACTTAAATCCCACCTTACTAAGCCGGTAAAATAATTCCTCCTAACACTAAAGTCCCATCACCCCAAACATATCCCAACATTAATCACTTTAATCCCTTCCTGTAAACAAATCCCAATTTCTCGCTCTTTCACACGTTAAACACAAAGCGTATACCGATAGCGCTGCGTGTTTAATGGCAAACACTCTTTACCCAAAGGGGGAGGTTTTAGTCCGTAGGCGAGTGGCGGTGGCATTTCATCCTAGGGCGGAGTGCCACCGTCAGTCGAGTCGGGAATGCCACCAGGACCGGCCTGGTGGTATCCAATGAGGATTTCCTCCCCCTTCGCAAAAAAAAAACCAAATGCCAAGTACAAAGTTGGAGATCATGTAAGGAAAAGCAAGTATAAATCGATTTTTACAAAGGGATATACCGCCAATTGGTCTGCAGAAATATTTCAAATTGCCAAAGTGAAAACTACACAACCCGTTACGTATTTGTTGCAAGATATGAAAAAGGAACCTATAGCCGGTTGTTTTTATGAGCAAGAGCTGCAAAAGGTAAAGAATCCTGACATTTACCTTGTCGAAAATGTTTTAAAGAAGAGAGGAAATGAAGTCTACGTAAAATGGTTGGGTTTGAATGAAAAATCGTGGATTGATAAGAATAATGTTGTTCATTAACTAATTACTATGTTGTCCTTTCGAATAAAACTTTACTATTAAATTATATAACGTTTCATTATTGGGAAACCCTATTATACCTTAAATAAAAATACACCATCAGTGAAGCACATGTAATTTATTAAATACATACACACACACACACACACACATATACACATAACAAAGTATTTGTAAAATATTATACATTCGCAAAGTAAGGTTTCGTTTCAATAAATTCGTTGTGGCAGCATTTACATATAAAACATTCGCAAATGATAGATAAAAAAAATTAGACTTCGATGACAATGTAATCATTAATCACAAATTTATTTATTTATTTATTTATTAGGACCTTGAACAACAAGAATACTAATACATAATTAGAGTCTTAGATTCACAAATATATGCTAAGTATCTTATTAATTAAAGAAGGACACAACATGCATAAATGAACAGTGAAACATTATTAAAAAAAAAAGATGTGTTAATTACAATTAGTTTGCTCCTATTTTATTATTAAGATTAGGCAAGACATAAATCGTGGCCGGTCAGGTCACAATTTATGTCTTGTCGGCAAAGGTTTATTTAGAACACAAACAGTCACATAGAGGTATCCAAATTGACAGTACATGAAATGTACCTATACAAAAGAAAACAATAGACCTGGAGGTTCATCATTTCACATAGTGTTAACTACATTATTATATATTTTTAAACAACACGTAAATGTTAACTTGGTAACTAAAGAAAAGTAAAAAAAAACTATTATAATATATAGGAACAAACTAATCTCAGTCGACAATTAGGTATGATATCTAACTTTAACTATAACTGCTGTACTAAAACAATTTACGTTTAACTAGTAATTTTAGACTACTAACTTGAGGAAAATTAGTGTATGTAAACATGTGTGTGTGTGTCTTTGTGTGTGTGTGTGTGTGTGTGTGTGTGTGTGTGTGTGTGTGTGTCTTTGTGCGTGTGTGTGTGTGTGTGTGTGTGTGTGTGTCATCACTGTTTTAAAAAAAAATTTTTAGCAATTTCATTTCGCTCTACCACAAATAACACATCGTGGGGTGCCGCCGCTGGCTGCATCGGTTGGCGCCGCTTCCTTCGCAGCATCAAAGTCGTCCACGGGTGGTGAGGGCGGTGGTGTTGGGATGAGTCGCCGCGCTCATTTTGCGTGACAGCGCCCCCCGCTGGAAGCGTAATTTCGGTGGTGGGTACCGACCGCTGCCTCGACCAATTGCTTGGGATGCAGTCGAATTTGGAGAAGGGCTCGACACGAATACTTCACACCCCCCTTTAATGCCCCGTAATGGGGCGGGAACCAGAGTCTCTCCATGTCTCTGCATGTTGCGATGCTCACGACCGTCCATGGGCGGTGTTGAAGGTGGCGTTAGTGGAACGTGTTCCATACTTCCATAGTTCGGTTCTTGTGGTGTAACTGAATTAGAGCTGTTTTAATACAGACTTATATATTTTCCTAGCTCAGTATGTGTAGTACTCTAATTGAGGACAAAGATGCGTTTAAACGGGATTTTATCCTGTAAACATCCAATTCATTTTTCAAGAGGTATATGCAATTAATTAGTTTCCTGTTTACCACTACTCGAGATAACTTTGCTTTATGAAATGAGGCATGTTTTCACAAAACGTAAATTGTCCTTGTTTAATTTCATCCCTTGATTGCAAAAACCGCTTAAACTCCGTTTTGGTCAAAAATGAGATATTAATGCTACTATATTGTGATTTCCAGGATCTACACGCTACAAAAGCCCGTTTTTTGATACGCGGCTCCGTTCCTGTTTTAGTTTTAGAGTAAGGTCAGATAAAACCGATTTTTTAAAATATTTTACAAGCAAAACCTATTAAGTGTATGTTATAGCACCAAGCACACTTTTTTTCAAGGTCAAAAACATTTTATTGTAATTTAGGCATTATTGGAATGTTGATAGTTAAACGAAACTTGCAATTTTATTACAGTATAAAAGTGCTAATCACATAAACTAGATTTTTGGAGCAAGCGATAAAACCAAAATTAGTGTTTAATAATCTGTCAAAATAATCTAACCTCCCTATACTATATTTTGCTAGAACACCAAATCAATCAATAGTTAAAATTGTTCTACAGCAAAAACATACTAAATGCAATATAAGCGGCTTTTGCTCGTTATGTTTGGCCCCCGACCACGTTAAATTTATTCAGCCAAAACCGTCTAAGTGCGCTTTGACCATAGACCTTTATAATGGGACGCGACATATTGTTCTATACGTACAATTGCTTATATAAATAGCATCCATTTTGAAGGCACACACATAAACATATATCTATCTCGTTCTTACTCAGCACTGTAACTCGCAGGAAAACAATATAACAGTATTTCAGTGCGTACATAAAGTGAAACATGAATATACGTAAATACCTAATGAGGCCGAAAATCCGCCATGCTTAGCGCACCAAATGTCATTGTCAGTCAGTTCAGCCGGTACTTGTCTTGTCAAAAAGTCGTGGTATAAATCAAAATAACTAATTATCTTTCAATATTTTGCTTGTGATTTAAAATAATTGAAGCCAAATGTAAATAATTACGTCGCAAATATGCCAGTGTGTAGTGTAATAGGGTGCGGCATAAGAAAAACACCTAATCAGCCATCTTTAACCATACACAGGTACGCTATAAATAACATTAAAAATATTGGTTATTGTTAATGTTGGGGGAAAAATAAAGGAAGATTTACATTATAATTACCAAGGTTCTTCTGTGCAGTTATAGGTCATTAATGGATTTGACTTATTGAACTATATTTTTACGCTTAAATTATGTTAATTTATTAGCTGGGGTTGTACATTATTTATCGACTTTGATATCGATTTAATATGATTGCTTATATAAAATTTCTTATTTTATCATGCTACCTCACTTAAAACATACAAAAATAATAATTAAAACATATTTTATAGGATCCCAAGAAATGAGAGTAAAAGGAAAAAGTGGCTGGAAGCCATTGGAATGGAAAATATAAAGCCAAATGTAAAAGATGTTTATATTTGCTCGCTACATTTTGATGATAAATGTTTCAACAAAACTCTGGATGTGACTCGACTACGAGATGATGCCGTGCCCTTCAAATTTGTAAGAGTAAGTTAATACTGTATATACTTTAATAGTTAGTAGTGATATACTTTTTTTTACTATATACATATTTTAATTTATACATACTATTTTACAACAAAACGTGCTATAAAAGAATCAAAATTAATATACAAGTTTTTTATGGTGGGACGATGATCAGCAGGATAGTTGTTGGAGTGTCGGCTTATTACATAATTCCTGCTCCGTCTTTGCAGTCGAAGGCCTTAATATGTCTTCTTGTGCCTCTCACCCTCATGGAAACTTCTTGTATAATTAAATTTGTACTTTTACTTTTAGCCTTTGATATACTTGTTGCTGCTACACTATTACTGATATGCTAGTTACGAATAGTTGTGGTCTATGTTATTCTCACTCTGTATAACTATTTTAGAAAAACTTTTGTGTTTGTGGCTGCGATTCCATCCAAGAAACGTATTTGCCCAATTTGAATGATAATGTCATCATTTAAGCTAACTTTATGAAAAAAATACTATGGACACAATTATTCTAAACTAATATTTCAATATTTTGCAGCAACATGCCAGCCCACATAAAACTGGCATATTAAAGGAAAATCAGTTGGAAACAAATCCTGTTTTGGCCGGTCCGGACACCTCTACCTTGGTAAATGCTTATATAATTTATATTTGTTTACTAATACCATAAATGGAAATTTATCATCAATCATGTAAACTATTATCTTACACCACAATTTTATTTACAGGTCCCTCTAAAAATTGCCAATACCAGTACACATACTGCTCCTCATGCTGTTGCTGGTACTTCAGGAATTGCAACTTTTATAGTAAGTTTATTTTTCATATTCATCTCTTTCCTGATGAGTCACGTAACTAGAAGAATGTTAAGTATGAATGTGGATGGATATAGCAGTAGAGGAAGGCAAAAAAAATGTATGGAGATGACGGCTGATAGAGCAGAGTGGAAGAGGATGACATGTTGTGCCGACCCCACCTGGCGTGGGAAAAGGGCTGGGAAATTATAATGATGATTCTTCCGTTCCCTCACCTTATTAGAAATTCCCCATCGGGAGGGATTAAAGGGACCTACACAG
The DNA here is from genome assembly GCA_963556455.1 of Epiblema foenella. NCBI lineage: Eukaryota > Metazoa > Arthropoda > Insecta > Lepidoptera > Tortricidae > Epiblema > Epiblema foenella. Next base: position 1,754,297 of record OY747110.1, read on the forward strand.
TTTACTTTGTATGTTGTTGGCTTTTATAATGTAAATGACGTCCCTATAATATTATTATTTTACGGTTTTGTGAATCTACATAGCTTAATTCATTATTGTCATATTCATCATGTAATTTTGTTACTATAGCTTTACTATTAAATATATGTGTAATAGATGTGTAGATTTATTAAGTACTTACCTTCTAAAATTTTATATTTTACAAGGTACTTAAGCAATAAGTTTATATTATAATTAATATTCGTATCGTATTAATATCTCTATGATTAATATTCGGTGATCAGGAAGGGGAACTTACTCTGCGTAGAATTAATAGGTACATCAGTTAAAGGGCCGACAGATTATCAGTTCGCTCGACGATATCAGCCTGGCAAGTGTTCGGAGCTGCCAAATTATGTGACACTGACTGACAGGTCGATATCTTCCGGCGAACTGGTAATCAGTGGGCGCCTTTGGTCTTAGTCTGATTTTAAACACACCTTTTTTATACACAGCTCCCCATGACGACGACCGCCGCGTGTACTGCTTCTTTTGCTTCTGTCCCTGGCACCTTAGGAGTGGATTATCTACCGGTACGTATACTACACCATGACCTACCTTAAGGCAACCTCCAACTGGAACCACTAACCGCCAGTTAGCAACGCTCATATTGAAAAACCTTCGAATGCTTGCAGTGCAGTACTTATTGGCAAATTGCTTAAAATTACCTCCAAATTTGTGATCGCCTACACATAAACATAGTGTATTAAATTATAATCATTTTTTATTTCAGAACCAAGCACAAAAAATAAAAAAACTTGAAGATAAATGTGATTTCTTAAGGAAGAAAGTAAAAAAATTAAATGAAAAAGTGCGGCGGCAAAAGAAAAAAATTGCAGAGTTCCAGAACATTATAAAAGACCTACAGGAAAGGAACCTTGTCAATAACGAAAACTCAATAGTTTTAGAAGCCTGCGCAGGTCCTAAAGACTTTTTAAAGAGGCAAATTTTGAAAAGTGAAGGCTTGCCTTTGGAAAAACAATATTCGGAGGAGACTAGAAAATTTGCCCTTACGCTCCACTTCTTTTCGCCGAAGGCCTACAATTTTGTGCGTCGGATATACAATACATGCTTGCCTCACCCAAGGACTTTAACTAGGTGGTATCAAAAAATAAATGCGGAACCCGGCCTTTGTGAGGAAGCGTTTGAGGCTCTTCAAAACAAAGTTCGAGCTAGCGACACACCTATTGTGTGCTCGCTCATTTTTGATGAGATGTCAATAAGAAAGTCTTTATGCTGGGATCCCCAAAAAAAAATGTATTACGGGCGAGTTACTATAGGGTCAGAATGTGACAATGACGCATTGGAGGTGGCGAATCAATGCCTCGTATTTTTAGTTAATAACATCAATGGAAGTTGGAAACTTCCAATCGCATATTTTTTCATTACATCTTTGACAGCAGAGCAAAAATGTGAATTGTTAAAAATGTGCGTTCAAAAATGCGAGGAAGTGGGCATCAATATTGTGAGTGTTACATGCGATGGGCCTGCAGCAAATTTTGCGATGTTACAAGAGCTTGGTTGCCATTTTACTAAAGGACAAACTGAAAGCACATTCAAGTGCGGCGAAAGCACATTGCATGCATTTTTTGATCCTTGTCATATGGTCAAATTAATCCGAAACACATTCGGCGACTTAAGAGTGTTGGAAGATGTGCATGGCCGAAAAATTGATTTTACCTATCTGGAGGCGCTCATTAATTTGCAAGAAAGAGAGGGACTGCACATGGCCACAAAAATAACTAAAGCCCACATATATTTTGCTAAGCAAAAGATGAAAGTCCGTTTAGCAACTCAACTTCTAGTAACTCTGTGGCGGATGCCTTAGAGTTTTGTAACTCGGAATTAAAACTCAAAGCGTTTGAAAATTGTGAGGGCACCGTAAGTTTTATAAAACTTCTTAACGATGTGTTCGATATCCTGAACAGTCACTCGATTCGCCCGCCTGGATTAAAAAAAGCCATGTGTCCCCAAAACATCGGCCTTATCGAAGTGCTGTTTGAAGGTGCAATTGGCTATATACGCGGCCTGAGGCTGCCGTCAGGGGAGTTAGTAATTGAGTCGAGGAGAAAGACTGGCTTTGTGGGGCTAATCATTGATATGAAAAGCGCATTAGCTTTATATCGACATCTTGTCGAAAACACAAAAATATTAAAATATTTGCCACTGTACAAGATCAGCCAGGATCACGTCGAGCTATTTTTTTCGGCTATAAGAGCTCGAGGGGGATTTAACAATAATCCAAATGCCGTTCAATTTAAAGCAGCCTTCAAGAGGCTTCTTATTCGAGCCGAAATTCGCGACGAAGGGCTGGGAAATTGTGTTGCCTTGGAGCAAGTTAATATTTTAAATTGCACAAGCACTAGCCCACAAAAAGCCTTGAACGATTTAACCGAAAAAAAACAATTGGTTGAAGTGCCAGAAGATGACAGCACCTTATACGAGGAATACATAGATTGCTTAAATAGCACTCTTTCCGTATATGCTGACTCAGTTGTTACTTACATCGCAGGATTTGTATCGAGGAAATTATCCCGCAATATAAAATGTCAGACGTGTGCTTCGTTATTGTTTGGAGATCCGAACAGCAATTTGAAAACGCTGATTCATTTTAAAACAAGAGGCGGACTGAAATACCCATCGAAAGATGTTGAAGACATAACGAAAAAGACAGAAAAGCTCATTAAACCTAACTTGGATAAGTCGATGCCCCAAAACTATTATCTATATATATTTAAATTCATTATGGAGCACTACTCCGAAAAATCGGACACCATTTTTCTGTAGGAATCAATTGATCATGACACTAATCATAAATACCTCTTAATAAAATGTGTCATCAAAACATATTTGGACATTCGGTTTAGATATTTCGGGAAAAAGGTAACCGACAAAATCTCTCTTCGGAACTATTTAAATAAAATAGTTTTATTTCGTAACGAGTAAAAAACTATTGTAAATTCGTTAAATTTGTAATAATTAAGTGATTTTAGAACGGAAGTCATAAGGAATGACGTTTGTTATTAAATAAATGTTCTGAAGGTGTTTTGTTTTTTTTATCACGCGGTCCCTTGATAAGTTTAAATTTTGAATCACTCTCACTTATGGTGCGGCGCATCTGTCTTGAGGTGCGTTGCGGTAGTGTGTTACGGACTTTAGACACAATTAAAATAGATTGTAATAGAGAGGTAAGTAGTCTAAGAAAAACAAGTACTCTTATTTTGATAACCAAAACAGCATAGCTAGCCTGCTAACGTTTTATCGCCGACTTAAAGCTTCCATCCCTTTCATATACGCAAATGCGAGGGAGACGGCAACATACCAAAACGACGATAAAATTTAGCATGCTAGAGATGGGCAGATGGCACTGTACTACGCCATATGTTTATGTTTTGTGTTCACTGAGTAGTCATACGACAACTTTATAAAATCAGTGTGGCAACTTGAAATCGTCATATCGTTTACTTGGCAAATTTGAAGCACGAACTTGTCTTAGATTTGACACATCTAAATCAAAGTATCTTTGCACATAATATACTTACTTCCTATTAAAGTATAAATTCTACAAGTAAGTAATACTCAATAATATTTAAAATAAAATGAGCCAAGAACGTTTATCGATAAAACCTATTAACATTAATATCTTCTGGGCAGCACTAAAACCGCCATGTTTAGCGGCCAGATGACGTCACAGTGGCACGCATTTTTTGTTGACGTTTCATTTCCATAGGTTTCATACTTCAGTGGCTTTGACGCTTATCACTGGGTGACTTGTGGCTTTCTTCGCTATCCCGGGGCGCGGGGGCCCCGGGGGTGGTTACTGTGCTCGCACTTAGTTGTAATCTGGTTTCGTGAGAGTGTTTATAGGCTCATGCGCGGGCGCTTACCTATTAATTCGATTGTTATTGTGTTAAATGTTGTTGTGATGAGTTATCGGTCCAAAAAACTATTGAGCCTCGCGCTCTCGAAAAACCGTAAGTATTGTTTTGTTTCTTTTTGTAGGCTAGTTTTGTAGGTTAGTACAATTGATTATTGAATTCACAAAGTACTGACCGTATTTTAATGTACGTAATGTGTATGTGTGTAGTATAATTATGTCGTTCTACTATCTACATGATCTACAAAACGTGTAGGTTATTCTTACTACGTGACCTTCATTTATTAGTACTTTCGTACGAGTGCGTCGACTTAAATAATGTTTCGCTACTAATAGTTTTGGGCCTTATGGCATTGAAACAAGGTCCAATATTCTTACGCCGCCGACGGTATAGGCAAATAATGTCGATATAAAGCGTTTATTTTTTAAACCTTTTTTGTACCTATATTATAATATAATGTTGCGATATTATAGTACGTTGTAGTATAATGTTTTATATTAAGATATGTCGATGTGTACGGCCGAGATATTACTGCATGGACAGATGTCGACCGTATTGCCGTAGTAATAGGGTTGTCTGTTAAGAGATCGCTCTTTAGCCATAAAATCGCGTGTTGTCTACTTCTATTTTGTTTGTGTGACGTGTGCAATAAAGATAATTTCATGTTATGTTTTAATAAGGGGTTCAATTACGTTTCAGAGAATTCAGTTCCAGATTTGGCGAACGTGTTTGAGAAAAGGTCTGCCGAAGAAGTAAACCAGAATTTTGAAGATAGAGGTAAGCAATGGAATATTTACAATAATTAATTGAATGTTAAGGAACCCTACATACACTAATACAGTTACTTTAAGATACCTAAGTTTTTTTAGGTCATAGGTTATTATTCAGATTCATTTATTTCATAGATGTAAATTACAACGAATACAATACTATACACAACTACTACCGCCGCCCCTTTGACGACCAATTAGCCTAGTTGCTAGTGACCCTGTCTACGAAGCTGGAGGTCCCGGGTTCGAATCCCGGTCAGGGCATATATTTGTGTGATGAACGCAAATATTTGTTCCTGGATCTTGGATGTTTTCTATGTATTTGAGTATCTATTTATCTATATAATAATAATAATAAATCGTTTATTTCCAAAAAGTTACATGGCAGCTTAACCTAGAACCCGCCAAACTGTATAACAGTTTGTTGGCGGAGACACGCTCTCGTTGCAACTATGCCTATATATATTTATATTGTTACGCTGAGGTTAGGTATTCGACGAATTAGGTACACGCCTTATCAATTATCATTATGCAATGCAGATAACAAGACCTCCTTTGCCTTATTTTTAAATAAGTACCATTTTTGACATATTTGAGTCATCTATAGCTAAACTATTGTATATTTTAGGCACTAGGTAACGTCTTGTTCTCTGACCATAATAATTATTTATTCTAGGTACAATGTATTTTCCCTTAATTACAGATCTAGTTGTATAAGAATGTTCTGCATTCAATTTAAATTCAGTACTTCCATATTCTTCCAAAGCTATCATTAACATCACTAAATCATATAACTATGTATATCGTCGCCTAGTACCTATAGTACAAGCTTTGCTTAGTTTGGGATCTGGTCGAGTTGTGTAAGATTGTCTACAAATATTTATTTATTTACTACTATGCTATATTCCTCGACTATAATATACAATACATTAGTAAAGATACTACACAGTGCAAAGAGATGTTATTAATTGAACGCGCCTCCGAATGAAGTGCAGTTTTTTTAATTAGCAACTCTATTTTGCAAAACAGTTATTATGTTCGATCTAAATCGGTTTAAAACTAAGTAACTATTATTAAATTTCTAATATAGGTAATATTACTTTTCAGACGATGAACAGTCTCTGTCATCAGATCTCGATGTTTCACACAACATTATTGCCGAAGAAATGACTCAAATTATCGGGAATATTGATATGTTTGGTAGTGACGACAGTATTGCCGAATCAGTTCAGCCATCATCAAAGTGTAGCCGATCGCCAATAAGGGTTTCAGAAACTGAGTCTGAATTATTTGGTAGCGATTTTACAGATAACGATCCAACGTTCCAACCAAATGAGTCGTTGCATGATTCTTCCAGTGACTCGGAAGATGAGAATAATTTGGTAAGATTGGCAAATTTTTTAGACCGACACATTAATAACAATGCTGTGGATTCCGGGCTGGAATCACAACCGGGCCCGAGTTGGCAGAACATAGAACCACGACAAAGTCCGAGTTGGCAGCAAGTAGAACCACACCCGGATCCTAGTTGGCAAAACGTAGAACCACAACCAGGTCCGAGTTGGCCGAACGCAGAACCGCAACCAGGTCCGAGTAGCCAGCTCGTGGAACCACGACCCGTGCAGAGAATTAGTACAGCCGAGTTCGTTGAAGTTATACTGACAGTGTATTGACATGGCTTGGAATCAGGTGAAACCTCGAAGCCGTCGGCGCACCGCAAATGAGAGTGCATGGAAGAAAAATGTTGCAAAGAAACGGCGCACTGACGGTTTGCCCTATGTCACAAACAAAATCGTAAGAGCTGCAAAAGTGCCGCAGCCAATAGATTGTTCGAAGTGTGTCTTCAAGTGCACGGATAATTTTAGTTCGGAATACCGCAAAGAAATGTGCCGATCCTACTGGAACCAAGATTTCGTTGGAAAGAAAAACTTAATTCTCTCTCGCCTGGTAGTCCAACAACCAAAAAGAGTAGTAGTCCAGAGAAAACGTTCGAGACCTTACACCACTAAATGCTTCTTTGACTCTGGTACGGACAAGAAACAAGTTTGTCAACCGTTCTTCTGTGCCACTCTAAGTATTTCGCCTGCAGTTATAAAAGACGCTATCCAGCACAGGAATTCAGCCGGCCTCTACTCAAATGATCAAGACCCAAGAGGCCCGAAAGAGCCAAGCAACAAAACATCAGCTGCCAGAGTCAAAGAAGTAACTGACCACATCAACTCATTCCCAAAAATGGAGGGACATTACATAAGAAAAAAATCAAAACGACAATATTTAGAGGCTTGCCTAAATATTTCAAAAATATACGCACTTTACTTAGAACAGTATACTGAAAACCCTGTCTCGGAAACAACATACAGAAGAATTTTTTCAAGCGAGTTCAATCTTAGCTTTTTTGTCCCCAAAAAGGATCAATGTCAGACTTGCAATAAATATCACTCAGCAAGCGAAGAAACTAAAATTAAACTAGAAATTCCCTACCAACAACACATAGAAAGGAAAGTCAAATGCACACAAGAAAAAGAGAACGATAAAAAAAGAGCTGAAACTGACCCAAGCTTTATTTCAGTCTCGTTTGATTTACAGGCTATCCTACAAATACCTTGTTCGAAAGTGGGTATACTGTATTATGTGCGCAAACTAACCCTTTATAACTTGTACATATACGAAAGTGCTTTGCATAATAATGGCTTTTGCTTCCCGTGGTCAGAGGTGCACGGCAAAAAAGGGAGCTGTGAAATTGGAACAATTTTGCTATACTATTTATCGGAATGTGTACCTAGGCATATCACAGAAGTATCTTTATTCTCAGACACATGCGGTGGGCAAAACCGGAACCAATTTGTCACAGCACTTCTGATGTGGGCTGTAAACACGATTGATAATATACATGTGATTGAGCAGAAGTTTCTAGAATCCGGCCATTCCTACATGGAAGCTGATTCGATGCACAGTGCCATTGAAAATGCTAAAAGATATTCTGATGTATTCTCAATCACTGATTGGAAAAATATTTTAAAACAAGCCAGAACTAAGGCATTCTTTTACGAACCAACCTCTAATAAAAAGGTGATAAAGCCACCTTACCAGGTAAAGGAATTCAAATATAATGAATTTTTCGACCTGAAAATGTTAGCAGAAACTGTTACTAAATAAAAAAAAGGACAATAATGGTAACCCAATAAGCTGGTTGAAAATTATACGTATCAAACATATAAAAGGGGACAAGAACGTGTACTTCAACTACGACATGTCTAATGAATTTAAGAGCTTTGACCCCAGACCTGTTCTATCTGGCCCTCGGACGAGAAAAAGCAGTCGTAGATCCAATCCTTGCTCCGTGGAATCAGTGGCACAAGACGACTTCCAACTCCCCACATTGGAACCACTTTATCAAAATATTCTGCCCATCAGCGCAGCAAAAAAAAAAGATTTGTTAACCCTCTGTGCAAAGGGCGTCATACCAGAGGAATACCACGGCTGGTTCAAGTCGTTAAATTGTGACGCCAATATCGTCGATCGCGTTCCTGACGTGGATGTCGCCGATACTTCCAGTAGTGACGAAGAATCTTAGCAGAACTTTTTAAGACCTATGCTAACTTAGCATTAAAAGTTTGAGTTTATAAGTCAGTTTTCTCAGTTGGACAGAATAAACGAATATTTGAAATTCATACTCGTATGTTGTTTATTTCATTGAAATCTTACTCTAATTTAACCATTATTTCATTGCTAATTTATGTATCTTATACCTAAGTCAAATTACAGTAAATACCAAAATACCTTTCGAACACCGTTGTAGTTATTTTGTAATTTTTCCTTTTATTGAACGTTGTCAGAAAATAGGTAATAGTTTCGGTGAAAATGATTATTACAAAAAAAAATGAGGTAATTAAACCACAGAAGATTAAAAAATAGTCATGAAACATTACGGGAGTAAACATTGTACGCGTATTTTCTCATTATAAATGCTTTTAATTCCTATATTTCAACATTATTCCAGGCAAAACCTATTAACTGCATCGTGACTTTTAAATAAAATAAATAATATAAAATCTGAAGTCGTTTGAAGACTCTATTCAGGTCAAACGTTTATTACTTTACATCAGAAAGTATTATAAATCGAATAATCCGGTCTAAGGCTTTTATTTTAGGAAATACAAAAAACAAGCATCTTCAGGAAAAACAGCTTAACTACACTACTTCGTACGGTAAATCCTAAATTTTATCCTATTATCCTAAACAAAAAGTAAATTGATTCAAAAAGGCTTCTTTAGCGATAAACTGTTCTTATAAAAACACGATAAAACTTTAGCGATTATTGGCTCATCATAGAAATATTAACATTCTAATCTTTATTTGCGTTTTTCTCGAAACCATAGTTCATGCAGTTAGGCGGTTTTGGCAGCCAAGGGACGATATATATATAACACACTTGACCATAACAAGAAATTACCAATTTCAAGCTTAATATCACGCAAACGGTTTTCTGAATATATAAATGACTTTAAATGTTTAAATTGAACTATTTTTCTTTTACATACTATTTTCGGTGGGCAATAAAGAATATTTGTATTGTAATGTATTGGTTTTAGAAACCCCACAATATTTTTGCACATGCTATCCAACAATAACCCACACAATAGGGAGAGGAAGAAAAAAAATGCATTTTACGTGTAGGGGAGATTTCCTAAAAAAATGAAGATTTTATTCTACCGTTTTGACGGCGTAATTGATACGTATACTCGTGCCAAATAACAGCTTTCTAGTACGAACGGTAACTAAGCTAAACCGCGGACAAAAAGACAGACAGACGGACATCGCGAAGCTATAAGGGTTCCTTGTTTACTACGGAACCCTAAAAAAACGATAAAAGAGCTGCTTTGTAAAATAAAGTATTTACCAAACTATCATACACCTTCTCTAGCGTTATTTTATAAATACCTATTTGGATAGCAAATGACAGTTTGTCAAGTAATGTTCTAAAATATGAAATCTTGCCTAGTAATCATTTGGTAAAACATTATTTTATAAAAAAGGTAATTTTGTCAAACGTTGTCTTTAATAGTGTCCCGTTCCGTTTGCACCACTTGACTTTACACAAACAAAGTAATAGTATTGTAGAATTAGGTAAATTGCGCGCAAAGACTGGCCACACTGCTCGCTCGTGCTTTATGGCCCCATCCGGCGCCAGCGCCATTTTTACCAGCGTGACCACTTTTAATAGTTTCCTACTTTTTTGGTAGTTTTGAGGGAATTTTTTCAAGCTTTTAGTAGGAGAAAATAAGTCAGTAGTTTTTAGTAGTTTATAGCAATCCACAAGTGGCTACTTGACAATTTTTGAAAATCTGTTTCAATATGTTATAAATGTTGTAAATTAAACGTTTCAGCTTATAAGATTTGCAAGATAGGGATATGATGACCTTGGTTGTCTCGCTCTATCTCGAGGCTTGTGGATGCGCCTTCATGAAACTGTCACTATACATGATTGAGTGTTTTACTGACATTCTCTCCCTTTCGCACTCACTAACTTACTAGCAAAGGACGAATGCTTGTTCCGAACTACGATATACAAGATTTATACAGAAATAATTGCGATTTAAACACAATCAAGCTTGATTTAGTTAGTCTAGTAGTTTCTAGTAGATTATGAAATTCATTTGGTATTTTTTAGTAGTTTTCTGACCACTCTTTTAGTAGGAACGCCGATTATAAAGTGGTCACGCTGATTTTTACCGTCATTCGACACGACACCGTGGTGACCGTGGAAGGAGTTTATTTATTTCTTGTAATTAATCAAATAGCTTCAGTGAACTAGATTAGAATATTCGGGAAATGCGTAGGTGCTACCTACGAAATGGAAGATACGAGTATAAGTGTGTTACTAATTAACTGGAACTTCGAAAAATATATAGATGTTTTTCTTGGTAAGTTGGAACAATATCTGGGTTGGATCTTATAAGTCGCCTTGTTTGAGGATTACTGACGCTTGGGGGGTGGTTCTTTGGGTTGTATTTAAATGATTTAAAGCAAATTTAGCTGCCGCAAATAAGTTTTCATTTTTTTTTTTTTCATAGAATATTACGTAAAACCAACGGCAGGCATTTTGATTAGTGCAGCTAGTATTTGGAATTGTGCTTTTAGAGTCTGCGTCATTTAAGGTTTATTTGAGGATAACTGACACACGACTTTAATGAGTGTTTTATATACCAAATATCGAATCAGAGCACCCAAGAGGTTGCTCCAAGAGGTCGGGTCGGTCCAACTGTTTTTGTTTTTGCAAATCCGAAGAACCGCTTCAGGAAGCGGCTTTCTATCAAGCCGACTTATTTTAAGATTTTTACCTCATAATGATCTAAAGCCATAGTTACAGTGTTCATTCTACCGTTAGTACATTGCATTGTGTGTGGTAATTTTGCTTGGGAAATATTATGTTGTCTTTCGCTTACGCACAGATTTACTTGATAAAAATAACACTGACTGGCTGACTTAACTGTTTTATTTACTTACCTATGGACAAGATAAAGCATTAACCTGTGAGAGTGGCCACAGTCCAGTCTGGAAAGTTAAAAATATATGTCCTGTTGTAGTAAGGCGGATTGAGGCCTTCACATACGCTTTAGAATTTTTTTAAACTAGTTCATACACAACTTACTTGAATGTACAGTAACGGCCAATAATATGTCACTTTGATATTGTTTTTGATTAATATATTTTAATACTTCCTGGAACATTTTCATATAATAACATCGGTTGGTGCAAAGAATAGTCTCTTTGTAAGACCAACGAGAAGGTCGCATAAAATGGTTATTTCAGAGAATTCACATGGTATGTGAGGAGACTTGTGCCCAGCAGTGGGACATCATTATATAGGCTGATGATGATGATTGCCATTGCCATATATCAGTACCGGCCAATCGGTTCTGATACATGGCAATTGCACCAGCAACTTGTTTGTTTAATATTGCTTTATATATGTTTTATTTGGTATTCAGTTTTTTCCATATTATTTTTTGTGACTAACTAGCATGAAAGTGGTTTGGTTATTAAGCAGGCCCGGAGTAAAGCAAATGCTGTGGGCACTTAATTTTTTTTGATCAATACGCGTGTGGTTTGGAACACTGGAATACTCTAAGAGTTTGCGCTTATACATTTAAATATCTGGGACACCTGATCACCGAGGACTGTTGTGATGATTCTGATATCGAACGCGAGCGGAGGTCTCTGGCCCTCAGGGCCAATATGATAGCCCGCAGGTTTAGTAGGTATACAGCAAAGTAAAAATAACATTATTTAGAGCATATTGTACTTCGCTGTACACCTGCAGCCTGTGGACTAAGTACACACAGCGAGCCATGAACTCGATGCGTGTACAGTACAACAACGCCTTCAGGGCACTGTTGCGGCTGCCGCGACGCTGCAGCGCGTCCGGCATGTTCGCGGACGCGCACGTGGACGGTTTCCACGCGACGCTGCGCAAGCGCTGCGCCGCGACGCTGCGCAGGGTGTGCGCCAGCCGCCACGGTCTCCTGAGCGTTGTGGCGGATAGGTGAGACAGTGGCCTACTGAGGCACTGGTCCTCCCTACATTTAAGTTTAAGTACTAACATAATTATTTAAGTCTTTTTTGTTACTTACAATTCTATGGATCATTTACCTGATGTTGTCCGAAATAAATGCATTTTATTTTTTTATTTATTTTTATAAGACATGATTAGACGAACACAAGTTTTGTAGAGTGTCATCTTAGTTCTAAGTGTCATAGAACTAACAACGCACCCTACCCCATACCCTACTGATGTGGCTACTGAAAGTCAGTTTTCTGTTGAGGGTCACCCCAAGATTTCCGTACTAACGCCCCAAGACTTCGTTGGCTGGCCTTTCCGTACTAACGCGGTCAGACGGGTGGAAGACTATCGCAGTGCTTTTTTCCGGATTTACTTCGATACGTCAAAGATTGAATCAACGACCTAGATCAGTGATTGCCTCCTGGAGGTATCTCCGCATAAAATTGTACTTACAATGAGTCGTAAAGTATTTGTCTGGATAATCCAGAATGGATAAAATGGAAACAACTGTTTGAACATTTCTTGATTGCCTTGCCATGAAATATGACAAAGAAGAAAAATACAAAATTGTCACATTTACCATCTTGTTACATTGTGTTGGTGAACAATGTCGTGATGTCTACAAAACCTTTGAAGAAAATAAAAAGAAAACTTACGGTGGTACAAGCATTTGATAATTTTACTCCGCTCGTTGTGTCGTGTAAAGACATTTACAGTGTAGTTTATTTACGATGCTTGCAACAAACGCCATTCTTTGAGCTAGCGCCGGACTGGTCCCTGGGATCCAAGGGCTCATTACAAAATAATGCTGTTTATTTTTTTCGCCGGGAGACGACGGCTTATAGTTCAAAGAAAAAACGCTGGCTTACGGCAGCCATGTTGGCAACGCTGCTTGGTTTTCATTACGTTCTTTTGTGTACTGACGCTGGCACGTAAAATTTGCAAAATAATCTACCTCAGTTTTAGTCATAATTAAGTGAAAATATTGTTATAATGTGATCTATAATGAAAAAAAACTTCGATTGGCATTACAAAGAAGGTAACAATCATCTAAATACTTGGTATGTAAAATATTCATGTCAAATTAACTCAAGATATGTGATTATAATGCTTGATTTTACTCATAATCAATATAAAAAGGGGATTTGGCGGTTGAGTGTCGATCGCGACCGGTTGTCTTTTTGCGAATTAATTCGATCCCCGTGTTTTATATAGGAATTGTTTCTTATTCAGTTGCTTTTCTTAATTTTTTTGGTGGTGGGGGCGATTGGTAAGTGTTTTGTGGTGTATTTGTAGTTAAAAGTAATTACGTACTTATTTATTTTTAAGAGGGTAGATCTATGCCAGCATCCTCATGAATCAGGATGCTGGCTTGGACGTCCCGGGGTATGGGAACTATTTCCCATTATTAAATAACGTTAGTTTAGCCCAAGACGAAGAATTTGAAAATGCACAGACAAATGTTTTCAGGGGATGTTTTTGGGGAAAAGTAAAGTAAAAAAAAGGCTTAAAAAGAAGGCAGAAAATGAGAGGGCTCGGGAACGCGATGTGAGAAGAATAGAGATACAGATCGGTCCCGGTCCCGCTCAAGGGGTCCGGCATCGTCAAATCGGAGGGATTCGTCGGATGCGGATAATATAACACAAGATTTTCTTAATGACACCCCGCTTCCCGCTGGCCAGCAATCTGTGGCACAAACTATATTGCCACCGTCGCCTCCCCCCATCTGGTAATAGACTCTCCACACACATCCCAGCCTCAAACTCCCGCATCTCCTTTTACGCCTGTTGGGCGTAATCGATACAATCGCAATGATTTAGGGCCTTTTGTGGTACATGCCCAGAGGGTAGAAGCATCCCCCAACTAGGGACTAGTATTACACCCGGTCTATTGGCCAATTCTTGCAGACAAGGAGAAGAGAATTTCCTAACGTAGTGGAAGGCAGCGTAAAAAGGATAGGTCGTAACAGAGTGGGGCGCTATGTCAGGTAACCTCCTCGAGTGTCTGGGCTCTTCCAATTCCCCTTGATCCGGTTGATCCGCGGTAAAGGGAAGAGTCCAGGCCGGTGCGCCCTGGAGGCAACGGCAGGTGATCATTTAGTGGACCCTAAGTGATCACCTGCCGATGCTACCAATAACCTGACAGGGGGGGATGGGGGGTTCCGCATCAGGGAGTCGCAAGGCTCCCCAGATGCGGCGGTGAGGGTCAGGAGGCGGGGTAGGGGCGTTTGTCCTCCCGTTGCCTGTTTGGGGGGCACTGCGGACAGGGTAACTAGGGACCTGTGCCGTTGCGAGGTGGCCGCTCCGATTCCGGTTGGCAGAGGGCCTAGAACCGGATCGGATGCGGCGTGGTTGCGGGGTAGGGGCATTTGTCCTCCCGCGGCCTGTCGAGGTGTGCTACGGGGTAGGGGCGTTTGTCCTCCCGTAGCGGTGGTGCACCGGGGTAGGGGTATTTGCCCTCCCGGTGCCGTGAGGGTGGGACCGGGACACCGTGTGTCTGGTGCCGGTCCCAGGTTCCCCGGGGGTTTAGGGAACCAGGTGAGGGAAAGCACACTGTTCATGCTGCAGTGTGCTTTTTCGGAGAGGGTTCGCCCTAGGGCGAAGGTGCCGGTGACGTCGTGGTAGAATGTTTGCGATCCCATGGCATCACCACCAAGGCACGTGAGGGTAGCATCCCAGAGTTTTAGTGGGTAGGCTAGTCCCTTCTTTCTGGACTGGAGAGCCCCACATAACCAATGCGTAATTTCTGGTTCTCCCCCGGAGCCTTAGGTTACGTAGTGGTATGCAATTCCATGCATTTCTCTGAGTCAAAAAAAAAAAAAAAAGGTCGTAACAGAGTGACTGTCAGCTTTCACTCGGCGGAAGTCGCCAATGCGTTCTTAGAATCTCCCACTGTGGCTTATTCTAAATATCAGGCATTTCTTCCGTCTTTTAACGTTACAAGACTAGGTCTAATACGTGGAGTACCTGCAGAATGAACTCCTGAAGAGGAAATTGACAACATCAATATTTCGATAACGGGAGGAGCTAAGCCGGTGAAAGTTCTACGCTTAAATTAAAAAAAAAAACCTGAGGGTGGCTATTGCTGGCTTCCCTCGGAGACGGTGGTGGTTACTTTCGACGGACAATCGTTACCTAAGAGGGTTTTTGTGTGTTTAAACTCTTTACCTGTAGAGCAGTACCAGTACCCGAATATACAATGCTACCGATGTTGCCGATTTGAGCACACAATAAAAAATGCCGGTCCCTACCCCGTTGTTATCGCTGTGGAGGATCCCACACGGGGGACACTTGCAACATAGATCCCTCTGAGGCAATGTGTTGCAACTGTCCTCAAGGTGTTGGGTCTGGCCACTCTGCCAATAGTAAGGGATGCCCCGAATTTCTTCGACAAACAGCTATAAATAAAACTATGGCAGATGATAATATTTCGTATATGGTGGTAAATTTACACCCTAAACCATCTCAAAAATCTTATGCAAACATAGCTGCGACCCCCTCCCAGTCTCCCCAACAAACACGAATTTAGCAAAAAAAACTATTCCAATCAGACCCCGATCTCATTCCCCTTTAGCTAAGGGGTATGACAGAATATCTCATGAAAATATTATTAGGGACCCTGTCTTACCATCTAGACCGGTTTATCAAGAAAATACCTCGCATCAAACAACTGAGCGCACTGTTAGGAAAATAATCAAAATTATTTCCGCTGTCGTAAAAACTATTTCGCCTCTAGCCCTTTGGCTGACTCTAATCTGTTATCCCACGTTGCACCAATTATTTCATCTCTGCTGCTTTCTTTTAACAATGGATCAAATCGTCCTCCAATGGAACTGTCGTAGTATTTCAAATAAGAAACCTGACTTATTATTCTTAACAAATAAATTTAACCCCATTATTTTAGCCATATCTGAAATATGGTTAAAAAGTGATTCCGACTTCAAACTACCCAGTTATGTCTCTCTGATGAACTGTCAGCCCGATGGACGAACTGGTTGCGCCATGTTCATTAGAGACCATATTCCATTCCGTTCCGTTCACATTCCCTTAAATAACCCCGGTCTTCATTTAACCTGTGCTCGTGAAGAAGGTATCACTTTCCTTTCTGTATATATTCCTAGCCCTTCCCTGCGATCCTCAGTGACATTATTCAGAATCGGGCCATGGTAAAGGTGCTCCTGATGGAGTAGGAGCAGATTTAAAACGTACAGCTGATGCATTTGTTAACCAGGGTAGGGATATCCCAAATTTTGAAACATTTTCAAGCTTGTTAAGAACAAACTGTAATATAATTATCAAAATAGTTACAGACGAAAATATTCTTGAAAAAGACTCGCTTTTTCCAAGCAAATTGCAGTCCTTCAAAGGAACACAACAAGTTCATCTATTGCTCTGAGAAGACTCATTTATACTGAAGAATCTTGTTTAGCAAATGCATCACACTGTCAACATGGTCGACATATCGGTTTTCATTTTGTGAGAAACCAAGAGAGCAGTGCTCCCAGACGCAGACAAAGCGTAACGGCAGTAAGTGACGGTAATAACGCTTCTGACCGCAGTAACCGAACCGAAATATTGACAGTCGCAAATCTCGAACGAAGTAGTATTCTTTCACCACTTTACGAGATAGAATTACCTTCAGAGTTAAGACGTACCGTGTTGGACAACATTTTAACCGAAGATCTGGAAAACCAAACCAAATCTCCGCTGAGCTTTCGTGCAAGAAAGTTATTTGATAGTGACAGTGACGATTCTGATTATAATATATATTAGTTCCTAAGTGTTATGTCTATACTGATAATAAAGTTAAAAGAGATTTTATTCGTTAAAAGAAAAGAGTACAAAATGCTTGCGCTAGATACTGCTTTAATATTCCACCTCGAACTCACGTTACACCATTCTTAAATAACGCGGGAATGTTAAAGATGACTGCTCGTCAGGAACTGATGTTTGCTTGCCTGCTTTTCGATACTATCCAAACCAAAACACCTTCCTATTTATTTCAAAAACTTACATGGCACTCAAATAATCACCACCGACCCAGGTCGTCAAGAGCGGTTATCTTACAGGTCCCGCTACATCGGTCAGCCGCTTTCAGAGGGAGTTTTCGCTACTGTGCAACAAAATGTTGGAACAACATCCCTCCGCCTATACGTAAACTAAAAAGCAAATTCAGTTTCAAAATTAAATACAAATTATATCTCTTGAACCAACAAACCAACAAAACTTAGCGGAAATTCCCTCCTGTTTTTGAAAACTCGAAGCTCAAGCCAATGTTTCATTTATGTTTCATTTATATTTATAGAAATGTACACACACAAAAAGTAATACACATACACATAGTTACAATAATTAGAGATTGCTACCTCACTTTAACACGTATACTTAGAATACGCGTACACACACAACGCGGTAATTTTTTTAGCCTGTGTAAATAAAAATGCGTTGCACAAAATTTAAGGTCCTGGCAGAATACCAGCGATGTGGCTAGCCACATCATTATGCTGAGCCAGCGCCTATTCTGTACCACGACACATGGTTTTGTATTTAATTTGTTTTTAACGTTAGTTCTAAGCTGCATGCCTTTCTTTGATATTTTAACTTTTTATTTCTTGTGTTTCAATTTTTACCATGTATGTTGTGGAAAAGAATTAAAGAATTTATCTATCTATCTTAAAAAGAAATGGTCATAGTAAGACTGAGGAATATTTGTTTCACTTCAAAATAGAGAACCTTTATTGCTATATCCACGAAAAACTTTAACCTGTCGGTGCCACTTTTTTTGGAATCACCCAAAATACATGGTAGAAGGGGTTAAAGATTTAACTATTTATGCGTCTGACAACTTTATAGGATTACGAAGCCATTAAAAAAAATGTCTGCGGCTAATGACCAGTTAAATTTGAGTCGTTCGGCAGCAGCCAACAAATTTGTTTCGTATCGGTTGGCCTGTTACACATCAACCTCTAAATATCACATTCGGTTGAATACCGTACTTGTACTAAACAAACCGTATGTGGAGTCAAAGAACAGAAGGAGCTGACCACCTGGGTTGCGTGCTGGTCGCGCTGCATAACGGTGAAGGATGCAAGGGGAGGTATTTCTCACACCAAAGGTAAATCATGATGGTCCGAAGGTTGGGCTGTACCCCTGATCGCCAACACCGTAGTTCTGCGCCTACAACTGCATACAAGCCTAACCAAAGGCGCGATGTTTGCACCATGAGTGCGAGCGTGAGCGCGAACGTTACCGCGGTGTGTACGCGACTGATTTTCTGTGTGGTGGACCTTTGCCGCCGCGCGACCCCAGGGCCTCAGTAGTCTTTTCAACGCCCCATGCCAGGGCGGAACCACGTCTTCGCGGCCCCAGGATATTCTACGGAGCGAGCCCGACGAGCTAGCTCAGCCGTCGTGCCATGCCAAGGCCGTGTGAGGACGGGTAAAAACTTAGAGCAAGCTCCTCGTCAGTTTTCCTCGAGCGACGCGTCTCGGCATCGCATCGGCAGCTTTCCAGTCTGACTTAAGGATGGAGTCGTTTCCACAC
The DNA here is from genome assembly GCA_963556455.1 of Epiblema foenella. NCBI lineage: Eukaryota > Metazoa > Arthropoda > Insecta > Lepidoptera > Tortricidae > Epiblema > Epiblema foenella. The sequence goes on from OY747110.1 coordinate 1,773,090, forward strand.
GACGTCGTAACGTGAGTCCGTTTCATATGCCTGGCCAGGGTTCGGTACACAGAGACTATTCTTCGTCGCGTTATCGTTCCGCGTATCCGCGCGTTTCGCACAAGCCGGCTCGGTCGTTGTAGATTAAGCGTAGACCTGTGTGGTCGTGTCGATCGAGCTATTGGTGTACGGACTGTACGGAGCGCTAAGTTGTGCCTAGGGGAAAGTAGTACGAGTTGATTCCCTGGGGTAAGATGTTCCTTCGCGATTGTGCTGAAACCACTAACGCCACCTAATTGATTTCACTGGTAATACATAGCTCCGGACACCTCCCCGCCTCAGTCAAATCGTAATGGCGGCGTGAACGGTACATCGATTTTGACGAGAAAAAATAAAAATTGTGTACGGCTGATCTAAGGTAGGCATGACTTTGAGCTTATGTTACTTTTATTCAAATAATGTTAAATGTAAATACTGTTGATTTGAGGCTTTCTATTATGCTTAATTTTAATATTTTGGCCACGTGAACATAGCCGCGTGCTTGTAGGTTATGTTAGCAAACATTGAATGAAAAAGTGGGACTTAGGTCAAGATGATTCCTTTCTATATGTACGAGATGATCCCTAGGGATCATCTTGTACCATATTTTTGTTTAATTTTAAATATCGAATATTGTAAGCCACTCGCTTCGATCTGTCAGTTTGTCTGTGCTTAGGTATGTCTGTCTTCAGGGTTATTGTAGTCTATTATTTTGTCAATAATTCTGAGTTTATACAACTTTTATTTTATTTACTTTTTTTTAGATAAACGTGATGCCACGTAACTATAAAAGAAAAACTTCTCGTGGGGATTGGTCGCAGGAATCAATGATAGCCCCTCTTGATGCTGTGAAAAATGGCATGGCATATAAAAAAGCAAGTAAAGAATATTTAGTACCTATAATGTCATTGAAACGAAGGGCCAAAGCAAAAAATAAAATAGCTGTTGGTGCAATAAAATATTTAGGAGGGAAAAAATCTGTTTTTACCATAGAACAAGAAAATGAGCTCGTGGACCATATTAAAGACATGGAGACAAGAATGTATGGATTAACAAAAAAGGAACTGTTATCTTTAGCATATCAACTGGCTGATAAAAATAAAATTCCCCATTCATTTAAAAGAGTACAAGCAGGTAACGACTGGCTGAAAGGATTCAGGCAGAGACATCCCGATATCACCCTTCGTGCTCCTGAATCCACTTCAACTGCTCGAGCGCGCGCGTTTAACAAACCTGTAGTAGACAAGTTTTTTGCCACGTTAAAAAGCGTCCAGGACGCGAAGAACATCCCGGCACATCGGATTTACAACGTCGATGAGACAAGTGTTTGTACAGTTCCAACTAAAAACACTAAGGTGTTTGCAAAAACTGGACGAAAACAAGTGGCACGGGTTACATCAGCGGAACGAGGAGTCACTACAACGGCTGTTATTTGCATGTCTGCGTCAGGAACTTTCGTTCCACCTATGTTTATTTTTCGAAGAATCCGTATGAAGATTGAGCTCATGGAAGGGGCACCCCCAGGGTCTGCTTGGGCCTGTAATGCATCAGGGTGGATGAAACTGGAAGTTTTTACCCAGTGGTTTGAACATTTTCTACGCCACACGAAGCCATCCGAAGAGGATCCAGTAATGCTCCTATACACTCGCGCCGCCAAAGCTTCGTCGACCCGGCTCCTGAACCGGTTAGCTATAACTCTTGTTTGTTTGACCGGTACCCGAGACCGCCATTTTCGTGGGAACCTGACAACATATTATAGTGGCATTTAAAAGGTTTATTGTTTAATTGTCGGCCCAATCTTCATCACTCACGCACGCACGACTCTTGAACCAAAAGTCCGATTTCTGCCGAAAGGACACTCCCGGCCAAATTAACTTACACTGAGTGAGTATATTTATAAAGCTATTTGTTTGTGTGTAAAACAAATGGGCTTAACCGCTCATCAGCCCCTCTAGGGCTCCTATATAAATATATCCTATACCTTTTATCTTCTTTGTGTAATAACACGACAAGTGATAGGTCAAAACACCTGGCGTCCAAATCTGCTACTTACTTTAATTGGCTTACTGCTAGCCAAGCATCTCTCTTTTCTCTTTTTACTAATATGGAAGACAGGACTGAGTTGGAACATACGTGTAGTCACAGCTGAACAGGGAGCCCACAATCGAACCTGAGAATCTCTCGTCAGCTGGCCAGCCTGGGCAAACCTTGTATAGGAAACTCGTCACATCACCTACGCAGTTATCATATTACAAATGTGTATAAAATGTTTCGACACAAATGTTTCAGTAACGTGTGGATACGATGACTACACTTAGTTACTAAAATAATTTCGGTCGCATTGTGTATGAACTGTTACCACACCCAACACATTCGCGGAGACTCGTAAACGTTACGAAAAATCTGCGGCCGAAAATGGCTATATAGGTCTCTACTTTAAGAGACAGGTGACGTTTAGTTTACTAACCCCGTAAGTTTTCTTTAGTAGTCTGTTTTCGTGATATATAATTATAATGGTGATAATTCTCAAATAGCCGATAGGAACCGGGTCGGGCGCGATGCGACTACGCGTTCGCGCCAATGGATCTCGGGTTCGGACTTAGATGGATATAGCCTAAAAGACGTAAGAAATTTAGAAGATAAGTTTCATTCCCACCAAATAGAATTTTTGTCGTCGTTATCAAGCGGGGAAAGAAAAAGTGAACTACAAGTGTCATCACAATTCGAGATGATGGTGAAGGTATTAAATTTCGTTTCAATACCCAAGTGGGAGAACAAAAGCCGTCAGTGTGGAAAGCCGGTGCCAGTTCGTGTGTTATACGTGGTAGACATGACTCAGAGATTGTCAGATTGGTAAACACATAGCGCGACCCGAAGGCTTCTGTAACTTACGAAATGTATAGCCTTTGGACTGGAGAAATCCAGCGAGTCTATTCGGTAGAAAATAGTTCCACATATTATACTGCAGCTCCTAGAGGGCATGGAAGAGTACATGGACGTCTGTATGATGCCGTTACTAATTTAAAAGCGAAATCAGATTGGTTACACCATCGCTAAATCACGGATTGTAATGGTCTTTTTTTTGGTGGCAAAAAAGCGTACGGTCCACCTGATGGTAAGCGGGCACCGTAGCCTATAGACACCCGCACTATAATATTTAGGGACCTGATAGACAGACGCAGTTAGGCTTTATTTAACAAAAAACCGACCAAGTTAGCAATGCCAAGAAGGCAGTTTGGCCAGCAAACCACGCAGAGTTCAATGCGCAGAGCCTGAATTGCCGAATTTTGCGGCAGCTACAGGGTCGGTTCTATAATGTGAAGCGGATAGCCCGAAGGTTTGCTGGTCCATACTGCCTTTGATTAGATACTTACCTAAATAAAATGTTCATACATAATACAGACAGTGATTTTAGACTAAAACCCTATTATTTCTACAGGACGCTGGCAACGAACGCCAGGCCAAGTTTGCAACCGGTGGTGGCTCGCCAGGTCCTCCGGCGTCCGCAGACACAGAGTGGCTAACAACGGTGATACCCTTCTCAGTGGATGGCCTCAAAAGCCTTGTTGACGACATCATCAATGAGTTGATTAACTTATTACATTTTACTCACACTTATTAATTACTGTAATATTATTTAAATAATTTTGATAATTGTTTTACAATTTAATGTTATTATTATTATTATCATTTTTGACATTTCATAATTTTTTTGACGATCATAATATAAAGTCGTATAAATTGACTTAGGATAATTTATATTGTATTGTTATATTATGAAATAAATAAATCTAAATCTAAATCTAATCTAAATCTAAATCTATGCTTTTTACCTTTTAGGATACAGAACTGGTGGTTGTAATACCAGAAGACATAAATATAGTACATAATACTTAGTATTAATATTGCTACCAGATTTTGAAAGTTAATAATGCATACCAACTTATTAAAGAGACATATTACAGGAACCTTTATACGATAACGGCTACAACATCTCAGCCAGAGGACCCCGAAACTCATCCGGACTGTTCTGAGGTAAGTACAAAATATATTTTAGTTTTACACACAACATACAATACAAATACTCTTTATTGCACACCTCAATAAAAATACAAAGCAGGCAAGAAACGTTACATGCAAGGGATAATGACTCGTGCTAGAAGTTTAATTCTTGATGTGGACAGGAATTTTGTTGACCGATTTCACAAAATTGCTGAATTTGTAGGCAGGAAGATAAATAGATGGAATGTTATAAAAAAGGAGACTGATACAGAAACCCGACTCCAAAAATTACGGAGAAGATTGTTCCAAGACTGACATGGAGGACCACAAGATGTATAGGTCAAAAATAGTTTTTTAATGGAATTTAAATAAAAAAAAACCAAAATAGACTATAAAGTGGAACCAGCGAATAGCTTGAATTATGAAGGAATATTTGAACAGCATCCAAATTAGGACGTATTACTCGTCCAAGAGGAGGACGGACTTTAGTTGTTGGTGAAGGCCATTTTGTACAAAAAACCAATAGACCATGTTGCTGGAATAAAGCACGGGAATGTCAACTATCCAGACAAGAAAAGATTTAAATAAATACATGCACCTTCACTTTCCCGTCGCTCCGTAAGCTGGACCTACGCGCAGCATATACAGAGCGGCGGGGTGGTGATTAAACGCAGAGCTTGAAGACCTAAAGAGTGGTGCATCCATGATGCGCCATATGTTGAAGCTGCAAGTTCGCACCGCACTACATATGCCGATACGTCAAAGACCGTTTTTGCCAGCCAACTCAATTCTGGGAATTGGTCTTCTCCTTCACCTCCTGTAAGTCCACCCCATTCTCAACCGCAACCACAATCCCAATCATACAGAAAAACTGTTTTCATTGAACGGCGACCGAGGCCAGTGCCTGGGAAGTCCTTTATTGCGAAGCACACAGGCAGATAACAGCTACTCCTCAATCATTCTCGCCTAATTGTTGTGCTCTAGAACAGCCTTTGTCATTTACACCAATAATTTGGGTGAGTGCATCTACCAGGTTATTATTAATTTTCTGTCGCAATTCTCGGACATTCTACCGTACACCGTTTTAGAAAGCCTTACGGGCCATATTTGTGCTGCTATTAATAAAGTAATTCAAGACGGCCAATCACAATCTGCTGCAATGGAATACTAGAAATATTAACAATAAAGACAAGAAATATTCCAACTAATCAAACAGAGAGACATGGCTGAAGCCCCGAACCTTATTTCGGGTGACAGGTTTCTCCTGTGTGCGGGATCGCAGGAATGATGGCTGAGTCGGTTGTGAAACGAAAAAAACGAAGCTTCTATTCTTGTAAAACGAAGTTTTACTTTTCCTCAACTTCCCCATTGAATGCTGCATCAATTCATCTCTTGAAAGCTCCTAGCATTAGTCGAGTAGTTGCATCCAGTTTTAAATAAAACTTTTTATTCAGGCGGATGTAAACACTCACTGTTGCTTCTCTTCTGTTTGGTTAAAAAGAGTGCCGAACTCTCATCAACCTCAACTGAATGCTACTGGAAGACGCCGATACTGTTCAATGCACGTGCAGAACCTGTATCAAGCAAAGACATATTCCCAAAAGAAAAAAAAAACAAAACTGGCCCCTGTTGGCATATTACTCTATTATCTATGCCTTATTTTAAGTTAATAAATAACACATTTAGATCTAGACATAGACAAGATTATACAGCTTGACATATAATTAGACAAATTTTGGTAACGAAACTAGTTTACTTAGTAAATACTAAATAGTGGGAAGACAATTAATATAGTTTCATTTATCAAAACAGCCTCTAAAGACCTTCCATAGTTTATAGTTAACTAGCACAGATGGAAGCTGTATAATCGTTTAGTTAGGTTAAATCGGCTGGCGCCCTTACTGCACTCTCTCTCTTTTCCTATTTAGTGTGAAACGCACAAAACGCTTATAACTGCTGTGTTATTCCACGATTTCCCACCTTGCTGACTCAGTCACATACCTGCATCACCTGAGCCTACCTTTTGCTGACTAGTCCGAGGCATAACTTCAAGAGTGGGTTACCAGCATTGGTACATTACTCGCTTACACTCGCAGGTTACCAATGCATCACCATTACAGAGTAACAGTACTATATACTGAAAACGGGCAGCGCCTGCGTCTACTACCTCAAGGAGACGCCGCGCGTCATGGCCAATCAGCGCGTTGCATTCAGGGGATGGCTCTAGGATAATACGACTACACCGGCCCTTAGGCAGTAGCTGAGCGACGCGCATCTATGACGGTCTATGCTAAGATTAATTTCGCGAGTGTTTAACCAATACAGGATTAAATCATAGTATTTCGAGTGGCGGTTGTTTTAATCAGTGGATAGTCACTCTTTCACTACACATACCGTACCCTGTGGTATCGCCAGATGGAGTGGTATACCTATCGCCAGACTTGATAGTGTATATAAAATGCCCGATCAACACGTACAAGATTGGAGTTGTAAGTGGAAGCTACAAATTTTCCAGGCTATAAAAAAATAATGGGAAACTTCATCTAAATAAAGACCACACAATTATTACTACCAGATGCAAGGTCACCTACATGTCACAAGAAAAAAAAAATGTCTGTATGGCATAAGGTAAGGTGAAGATCTCTCAGTAAAAGTGGATACATTGAAAGAGATGACGATTTTTGGTCCAGAAAGATAGAGGAGAAATTAAAAAGATTTTATATCGATCGATTATTTGCTGGAATTAATCGATCCCAGGGACATAATAAAGATGCCTACTCGAGAAAAGATTTTATATCGATTATTTGCCGGAATGAATCGATCCCAGGTACATTAGAAAGATGCCTATTCGATATCCCCTGTAATTAACTGAGGCAATTGCCAGAAAGAAAGCCAAAAGCCTGCCAAGTTTTTTGAGTCACATCTTAAGGAGTTTAATTCTATCTAGTTAATATAACATAGCTAATAACAAATAACAATTCGGACACGTGTCAGTAATCTTTGCTATGATGATGGTGTGTTGACGCAAATCAACATTGTTTGTAGATTGAATTAAATTACATTTAAGTTCACTCGTGCCAAATGCCAACATTAGTTGGTTAAAGTCATTGCTACACTAGCGCCACGCAGTGTGTTTGTGTGTGTTTCTTCGGGTGGCTACAATGTCAGAACTGTCAATTAACTTAGCGAAGACGATTGAGAATGTCGGACGGCACGGAGCCGCCATTAAAAACTCAGTAGCAGATATTGTATATTCCCAAGTTCTTCACATTAAATTCAGTAACCAAACTCACGGAGTTCATATTTCATCATCGACATCTCCTTCCTGTTCCCGGCGCGGCTTGCGAGGAAGGAAGATTCACCGTGTGTCGGCGCAGGCACAGCCATGCATCGGGGATTCGTAAGTTCAATCTGCAGTCATCTCGGCAGGGTAAGCCCGAGACCTCTTTTTATCTGAAGAGTTACATGTCCAGGATAGTTACGATTCAGTGGTGGCCCATAGTTGGAGACCTGGCAGCCACGGGCGCGAGTAATAAAACCCATGAGTGAATATTCATACATATTGGTGGTCCTATGAAGGAAGCCAGCCTATAACAATCCTATGTCGATTTATACAACAGTGATACGGATGATAGTGTTGCTGTAAGCGTGAAAGGTTGCAAGAACTGTGTTGTATTGATTGACTTATACAGTTGGGTCATAAAACTTATTCACACATAGAAAATAAGTAAATAAAGATAATAATAGTTTTCAAAACAGAACGCTATCGCTTCGCTTAGATTTAGATATAAACGAAGAACATTCCAATATTCGATTCGAAAAAAAGATTATGAAATCTGAACATTTTGACTTCAGTTGTGTTTTCTATATATGATTCTGTACCTATTCCATCAACAGCAAGTAGACGAGGACGAGGGTAATGCGGATGTGTATGGAAACTCCGGGGAATATGGACAAAAAACAATCCGACTTTTGAATGAAACGTCGTCATCGAGACTCAATAGTTTCAAGAACTAAATACTATGTCCTAACTGCTGATAGGGAAGAGTACTTTTACAGCTATTTGACCTCCCATCCCATGTCCCATTTAGGAAAGAGGAATAATTACTGTATGGTTATGAAAGTATTGAAGATGCTTTAATGGCCAAAAGAAACCAACTACAACTGTTAAATACCGACTTGATTAGTAATAAACAAATTAATGACAGCCAAATTTTTTGTTTGTTTCTGAACGCATCGTCTTTGGGCTATCAATTGTAATGTCAGAAAATTACGATTGCTTTGATGACACGGTTTTGAGATGGTGCATTGAATTCTTTCCCATCAATATTAATAGTTTTCTTCCTTGTTGCGATATTTGTAAGCGATTTGCGCCCTACTACGCCGATCGCGGATCGTTTTGCTGTATATTACGAAAATTGTGTATTTCGGCACCAACTGTGCCTGTTGCGTTCTCACGTGTTCTTCGAGGCCAGCGGTAGGATAACCTTGTTCCACAGCCTTAGCTCCGGGGCCCCGTCGAGACTCTAGATACGCCGCTCACGGACCAGAAGAACATTGTCGCGTGAGTTTTTGAACATTGCTAGGTCAAGGTGAAAATTAGGTTAGTATTTGTAATTTAAGTGAAGTTCCGTGTTCCACGGACAACGTGTTGGGCCTAAATCCCTTAGGTATACAACAACAACCTTTAAAGTCTGTAGATGTGGCGCAACATTTATTAAACTAACAAGTAGTAGCAACAGGTACTGTGATCTACAGATCACGAACCCAGAAAAATCAGCGCTCTAATGAGTGCTATGGGCGAGGAAACTTAAAAAATATAAAAATTTCGGGATCCTAGATTCGCACAACATCCGTGAAAATATTCTCAATGTGGGTAGCTCGAAATGGTATCCAAAAAAAATGTAATCTATAATACATATTTAATTCGCGCAACTAAGGAGAGGAAAACTTCGATCTGTATTACAGTGACCTAATAAAACTGGTCGATGCCTCTAATTCCAGCTCGGTTGGTAACTGAAGCTTTATCATTTGTCCATGAAACAGGAGTTGAAGTGAAATCATGTGACGACATAAAAGCTAATCTTGCTATGGCAGAAGAGCTAGGATGTTGTTTAGACTTCGAAAATTTACAAACAAGTTTTTTGGATCCTTCCACTGTTTAAAACATTGCTTTTTTTGCTGATCCTTGTCACATGATCAAATTAGTCCAAAATGCATTCTCAGATTATCAATATTTCATTGACGAATTTCGACGAGAAATTAAGTGTGATTTCATTCAAAAACTGCAAAGATGAAGAAGTTAAAAACTGTGCGAGAGGGCTAAGGACACATAAATACAGACAGACATACATACAAACAAAATTTTTTGGGTAGTGTCTTCAATGTACAGAATTTTCACTTTTACAATTTTATAATCAATAGTATAAGATGATTCAGTTCATACATCAAATTGATTTGACTCATCCTTCAGATGTGTAATTTGTGTCCCATCATTAACTTGTTCATATGTATCCTGCATAGTTAAGTGAAAACTCTGTCAGTGTGGGTGTAATAAAATAAAAAAATAAATAAATATTTGTGGACAATCTTACACAGATCAACCTAGTCCGAAACTAAGCAAAGCTTGTACTATGGGTAATAAGTGACGATATAGATAAATAGATACTTAAATGCATAGAAAACCTCCATGACTCAGGAACAAATATTTGTGTTCATCACACAAATAAATGCCCTGACCGGGACTCGAACCCGGGACCTCCAGCCTCGAAGGCACACCTACTAGGCTAAAGCGGTCGTCAAATTTTATAATATTTGATGTGTTGTTTTTTTTGTAGTGTGCGTTTACCGCAACAGTAAAATTTGTGTCTGTTGAGTCATTCATCTTTTGGTGGTGTACGTGTTTACCTCGCCCCCCACTAAAAGTGGCGAAAAAAAATATTCGAAGAGTTTACGTTATGGCATCTCCAGTGGCTAAATACTCAAAGCATAGTGTATATTGAAGTATGTGAGTAGGTACACATGTCATGTTATTACGTAAGACTCATCCCTATCATGTTACATATAGGTATAATAGAGTAGCGGTTGCACCGCGGAATAAGTTAGAATTAAGCAGTCTGGAATATAGTCCGATCGCAGCAACACGTTTTTATTATTTAATATCCTTCAGTACCTTGTATAGAGTTAGTAGGGCTTATAAGGACCTTGAGATATACATTATAATAAAGACCCTACATAGTGCGATTTTTTTATTATTAAACAAATATAATCATTGATTTGTTACATGATGCTGCGTATTTTTAAAATATGTCGGCATTTACTATCTTAACTTCGATTAATCATACTGTAGGCTTAGGCGCAGAGCAAAAGGCCTTTGCGTTGCGCAATAAATACATAAGGTGCCTTGGGAGGAATTTATTTATTTATTTTTTTTATTTTGAGGCATTTCTAACAATGTTCAGAAAATAAATATCGATTAATCTTTAGGTATATGTGAAAATATATGCGATTAGAAATCATAAGTTGTTGCTGTTGCCACGTTGCTCCTGTGTCCATACTCAGGCCAACAAATCTCTCATAGATGAGAGTAAGCGGGAAGTTCTCCCCCGCTAGAGCTGGACCACGCCCTCACGATGTTTTTCTTCACCGAAAAGCTAACGAGGTCAACTTATAGTTAAGGGGGAAAGTATAATATAATAGTTTGACAGTTTATACAAAAGCAGAAAAAAATATTTGATGTGATGTGAGCTATAATTTGTAAAATTGACTTTTACACGTTTGGTTTGAACTCTTGTTTGTGCTGTGGAATATATATATTTTTTATTACAAGGTAAATTATACCACTATACACGAAATATCAAGTAAGTACATTTAAAGCGTGACTTGGGTGTGACTACGAGTTTTTCATATCGATAATATGTAATTTATAGATTGTTCCCATTGTTCCATTTCATTGTGTAACACATGAAGGTGTTCCACTAATTCAATAAATTACTCTTACCTTTGGTCTGCAATAACCCTTGGGTTTCCATCCTAATATCTCTTAGTAAATTTCATGCCACAGTAGTCTTACAGTTTTGTAAGGGGTTTGGTCCTTCGTCTTTCGATTTTAATCATCACAAATACAATATTTACGTTCTTAAACGCTCAAAATGAAGATGTCCTCAAACAGTCAATATCACTAATCTGTTTGTTGATAAGCGACACCGACAACCTATCTCTTGTAAAGCTAGAAAATATTTCTGAAATGTCAGGTGGTGTAAAAATTGCCATAGTTGATATAATCAAAACTTCAGCCATAGGCCGAGAGCAACCCATATTAAATTTACCCTTAATGACTATTTTTAATTTAAGGGTAGGGAGCACTGGAACACTATTCCGTACATATAAACGACCTCACAAGGCTGCAAGCAGTCAAACCTTGAGTAGGTGGATTAAACAAGTATTGCTTGAAAGTGGTATTGACGTTAATGTCTATGGAGCCCATAGTACTCGTCACTCAGCCACATCAACGGCTTTTGCGGCTGGAATCAGCCTAGATACAATTAGAAAAACGGCTGGATGGACCAGTAACTCTAAGACTTTCACCAAATTCTATAACAGACCAATAATTAATAACAATATCTATGACTTTGCTAGACCGATTTGTTTCCAAGAAAACAATGTCAGCAGTAGAGATGTGTAACTCATGAAGGAGTGATTCAAATGAACTGTACCTTTTCGTATAATTCACTCGCTCACTCGATCACTGAAGAACGAAACAACTCACTATATCCGTAACAATCACCAATTCCCAACACAACTGAGCCCGTGAGCCGAACTGACTGGTGTGATGTGAGTGTCTGAGCAGGTTGCGCTCTTCGCACTCACGAATCGAACGTATAAGCCCGTCTCACGCATGCACGTTTACGTACGATAGAAAAAGTAACCAATGTGTGAGTCGCTCCTTTCCACTCCTTTCGCTCAGTTAAACTTGTGTGAGTGATTCATTTCTACGTTCCATTTCACAAAATTTAGCATAATAATATAAAGTATCGGCATGATTTTGCACAATTAATTGGCTCTGAATTTAACAAAATATCAATATTGAAGTAAATTTTAATAAACAATTGAAAGTAATAAAACGATATGAAATATATTTGTTTCGTAGATGTATTATAGTTTACTTTTGTTTCACACGGCGCTGTACGTCGCTCACCATCCGGTCAGTAAAATTATTTATAGTTTAATATTTTGGTAGAACCAGGTAATTAAAATATAATATTTAACTTAAAAATGATATACAATGAATAAATATGTTTTTGTTTATATAACAATACCTGTCTGTTCGAATCCGAATTAAAAGTACTTAAATGACGCATAACATAAACCAAACACAGAGAAACCTTTTGGTAAAGTTTAAGACTAAAGAATTTAATGGTTCAAGTGGAATAAGTGTTTAAATACTATTTGTGCGTGTGAAGTTTAACGCGATTATAGTTGGTATTTGTGAATGCTTTAGACATGGTGTTTAGTGTAGGTACTACTATAGTATACATGTAAATTGTGTTAATATAAATTGTGTATATACAAACTGTGTAAATATAAAACTGTGTACATATAATATAAACTAAACTGGGTACTACCATAGTAAATTGTGTTAATATAAATCGTGTATATACAAACTGTATATACATATAATATAAACTAAACTCGTAGTATAAGTGTATATAAATCATAAATATGTCGTCTAGAAAAAGAAGTGCGGTGTGGAACCATTTTACGGAACCCGAGCCAAAAAAAGCAAAATGTTGTTATTGCTCTAATACATTATGCGTAGTGGCAGGGAATACTGGAAATTTAAGTAGGCATATGAAAAGCAAACATCCTACGGTAGCGATAAATCCTATTCGACAAGAACTGGCTCCTGTCGCTGACAACGCCTGTGCGACTACGAGCACCAGCAGCAAAGAGTGTTCAGAAGTTTCTACAGCTCAGGCAGCTCAGCCTTCAACTAGCTCTGGAAGCACAGTATTCGCTTTCCGCGGTGGGCCTGGTCTTACCTCAGGTCAGTCTCAAACGTCAATGACACAGTTTGTACAAAACAGACCCATGCCACCTCGTCGCGCTGAGGTGATTGACCAACAATTGATAAAGATGATTGCTTGTGGCTATCACCCATTTAGTATAGTAGAGGAGCCTGAATTCAAAAAAATGTTGGCGATGCTATGTCCAAATTATTCATTGCCGACGCGCAAAACAGTTGCAGAAAGTCTTTTGCCAAAAATGTACCAGTATGAACTAGAAAAACCTCACAACGGACGGATGGACATCCACCAATAGTGAGAGCTTCATTGGTGTAACCGCTCACTATATTACCAAAGACGAAGCAAAAACAAAATTAGACTCATCAATGTTAGGGTGTATTAAATATAGTGAGCGCCACACGGCGGAAAATTTAAGCCTATTTTTAAAAAAAAATATGGAGGAATGGAATATCTCTCACAAAATCACGGCCATCGCGAGTGATAATGCCGCAAATATAAGCGCGGCCATTGCGCGTGGCAAATGGCGCTAAATTAATTGTTTTGCGCACTCACTAAATCTGTGTGTGCAAACAGCTCTAGGCGCAATAGCAGACATTTTAGAGAAATTTAAATGTATAGTGGTATATTTTAAAAGAAGTACCTATGCGAGTGAAAAGTTACGAGAGCTTCAGCGGCAATTAAACTTGCCTGAACTAAAACTTAAGTTAGATGTTGCTACTAGATGGAACTCGGTGCTACCTACATGCTAAACCGTTTGATACAAATAAAAAATGCCGTGACGGCTGCCTTGTCCATGCTGCGTCCTGATCTGTTGCCAAGCAATGATAATTGGAGGGTGGTACAAGCGGCTCTACCTATTTTGAAGATCTTTTACGATGTAACAGAGGAAATTAGCGGCGAAAAAAATGTTACTTTATCGAAAGTTATACCGATTTCTCACATGTTAAATTTAAATACGAGACGTTTTATGAGCGAAGGAAGTAGCATTGGCGAAATTCAGCTGATGTTACAAACAATAAAGGATGAGCTGGATACTCGTTTTAATTATACACAGTACACTATGCTGAACGCGGAGGCCACCCTGTTAGACCCAAGATTCAAAGACAGAGGGTTTCGCGACAAATCATTAGCAGACAAAGCCATGGCCGAATTAAAAAATAAAATCAGTAAAGGGCATCGGTGTCAGCCTCAACCACAAGAAAGCCGAGAACAGCCACCTCCGCCAACCACGTCCACGGGCAAGCCTACTTCCTCACTATGGGAACATTTCGACCGCGAAGTAGCTAAGCTAACACCAGCTGATCCGCTTGCAGCTGGAATCGTCGAATTTGATAAATACATGCAAGAAGCTATCCTTCCGAGAACATCAGACCCGCTGAAGTGGTGGCATGAACGGCGGTTTATATACCCGATGATGTACGAGTATATCCAGCGACGCTTAAATATAGTTGCAACTTCCGTGCCATGCGAACGACTTTTTTCAAAAGCCGGCAATATGTTACGCGAAAGAAGAACCTTGTTCAAAAAAACTGAATGAGTTACTTTTTATTAGCTGCAATATGCAGTAAGCGTAATTTAATTCAAAAAAAAAGTAAAAAAAAGAAAAAATATGACAAAAGTTAAAAAAGCAAAAAAAAAACTTGTATAAGTGTATATATAATTTCAATCATTGTACATACAATCCCAGTTTTTTAAATACGCCAATCTAGAAACATTTGATGGATGAACTCAGAAACGTAAATTAAATTCTTTTCTAATTCGCGAAAACGAGTGGACTTGACTTCGTCAATCACTCCACTTGCTTTCGTCAATTGCAAGGTCTAAACTTAAATAAACTAGATTGACAGTCCTAAGCCTGAACAAGTATGAAGGAAAATGTGTGATATGTTTCATAAAGCAGAGGCTGGTAAGAAGCACCTACGTGTCATGTGTCAATCGGGATTTATGCCAAATAAAGGAAGCTGCTTATCCACATTCAGTGCCTCATTTCTGGCCCGAGGGCTCCGTATTTTACAGTGGCGACGAGGATAAATTACCCTAAAGCGCGTACGGTAATATTGAAATATTAAAAATTAGTATTAAAAATTAGTAAGCGAGTTTGACGTCAAAAATGAACATGGTCATCGTACATCGATAGACTGGCGTGACTGACTGAAATGACGTGGATACAGACCTTCAATTACCGACATTAATCGCAGTAATGGGGGACGAGGCGTAGCAACTATTGACTAACTTAGCGAGTCCCAAAAAACCATCGGAGCTAAAGTATGACGAGGTTGTCAAACTGCTAAAAGATCATTTACAACCCGCGCCGTCAGTATTAGCCGAACGCTACAGATTTCGACAAAGAAGGCAGAGAAACGAAGAGAGCATTTCGGAGTATGTAGCGGAGCTTAAGAAGAAAGCCCGCTTCTGTAAATACAATGCCTGCTGAATGAAATGCAAATACGTCTGTTCTGGTGCCGTGGGACATGTTTTCCCGCCCCTCCTCACAGGCAGTCGCGACAATCCGTCTGCTCCATTCTCATTAGTTCGGACATACTTAATTGTAAAAGTATACGCCGATAAAATTAGAGCCCAGCATTCCACCCTCGTCGCCACTGTAAAATACGGAGTCCTGGGGCCAGAAATGAGGCACTGAATGTGGATAAGCAGCTTCCTTTATTTGGCATAAATCCCGATTGACACATGACACTTAGGTGCTTCTTACCAGCCTACACTACAAAAAGTATGTTTAGAATCATAACTATTGCCTTTCTCGGTTTGTTTACCAATTATATGTAACATTAGTGCGGTCCCGAAAGTACCGGGAAATCCCGGTTCCATTTCTAGCTGGTACCAAAAATCCCGGTTCTTGAAAACAGTACCGGTTCTGCAATCCCTAATTGATGGTAGCAAACTTTTTTGCGAGGAACAAGGACTTTTGTGAAGCGGAGTTCCGAAACGCGAAAACTTCTTTGTAAGTACTATTTAACTTTTAAATAAGACTTAATTATAACAAAAGAGTGTAATTTATTAATTTTACATAATATTGTATAGTATTTCGTTGTATATATCATTATTAACATCGACTCGGAAAGTTAGGTTATGTGTAGGTGTTTATTCATACGAAGGCATAAGATTGATGTTAATTTTGTTTTATTTTTTCAGATCATCAAGAGAATCTTTCGGGGACGACGCAGTGGGATAAGTACGTACAGCTGAAAAGAAATTCTTATTTGTGTACAGTTAAGTGTCGGGTTTGTCCAGAACACCGAGTGCGCACCAAACCATATACAGTCACTGTTACTGTGGATGAAAAAAATGAGGTTGTTGTAAGTGTTCAATGTCAAGATTGTGCTGCGTCGGCGGGTGGGTGCAAGCATGCGGTCGCTTTTTTGATGTGGCTTCATCGAAGGAGTGAGGAGCCTTCATGTACACAAGTTGAATGCTACTGGAGAAAGTCCCAACTTACCAAAGTTGGGACAAGCCTTAAATTTATGACAGCAGCAGAAATGGCCAGAGGAAACGCGTCAACCATATCTGATAACAGGGTACTTAATAAATTTATAGAACAAGCTGCTGCCAAACAAATGAACTGCGAACTAATTAGATATCATCAGAACACCACTAAAGAGCTGGAAGAGATATCAATGTACCAATTAGCTTTAAAATATAGAGCACCCTCATGTGAACACTTTCTCACCAAAATATCACCAATTTTTACCACAGATATTTTAAAAAAAGTAGAAGAAAAAACTCAGGGTCAGTCCAAAAACCACTTGTGGCATGAATTAAGGTTTGAAGGTTCAAGATGTTAAGGAGTATGTCGATACCTGTGAAATATGCAAGACATACAAACCCGTAAATTTAGCTTGTCCTGGTTTCATGGGGAATCCTAGACGTATTGCGGTACCTGGTGAAGCCATATCCTGTGACATCCTCGGACATTTGCCGCCGTCATATCTTAGAAACCAATATTTGTTTGTCTGTACCGACTATTTCAGTAAATATGTCACTTTGTTTCCATTACGCAATATAACTGCTAACGCTATAGTTAAGTGCATG
This sequence comes from Epiblema foenella, assembly GCA_963556455.1. Lineage (NCBI taxonomy): Eukaryota > Metazoa > Arthropoda > Insecta > Lepidoptera > Tortricidae > Epiblema > Epiblema foenella. The sequence continues at coordinate 1,790,183 of OY747110.1, forward strand.
GAAAGGGGTATCTTTCTAATTCACGGTGTACTTAAATACATTTATTTGGATAATGGTGTCCAATTCACATCCAAAGCTTCTCAAGACCTGGTGAGTAAATGTAACGTTCTCCATTTATTTTATAACCCGCGTTATCACCCTCAGACGTGCCACACGGAACTTGTTAATCGCGAATTAGTAAGGACCATCGCTTCGTACGTGCGTTCAGATCACCAAAATTGGGATAAGAACGTATCCGAAGTGCAATGTGCCTTAAACACTGTCGTTCATGAAGGAACTAAATTCACACCCTTTTTTCTCCATCATGGTCGAGAAATGATACTTGATGGGTCATTCTACAATTCTGATGTCCCTGTGGATAGGAATACTCTTGCTGTTGGTGACAGTCACTCTTTCTCGGACAATCTTAAAGAGTTAAAAACAATTTTCGAAAAGGTGCGTAACTCTCTACTAAATTCCCATTATCGCAACGCGCGCTTTTATAATATGCGCAAACGTCCTATGGAACTCACAGAAGGACAATTCGTGTATAAGAAATTAATGCTTCCACTTATCTGCTATATAACTGCTAACGCTATAGTTAAGTGCATGGAAAGGGGTATCTTTCTAATTCACGGTGTACCTAAATACATTTATTTGGATAATGGTGTTCAATTTACATCCAAAGCTTTTCAAGACCTAGTGAGTAAATATAACGTTCTCCATTTATTTTATAACCCGCGTTATCACCCTCAGACGTGCCACACGGAACTTGTTAATCGCGAATTAGTAAGGACCATCGCTTCGCTTCGTACGTGCGTTCAGATCACCGAAATTGGGATAGGAACGTATTCGAAGTGCAATGTGCCTTAAACACTGTCGTTCATGAAGGAACTAAATTCACACCCTTTTTTCTCCATCATGGTCGAGAAATGATACTTGATGGGTCATTCTACAATTCTGATGTCCCTGTGGATAGGAATACTCTTGCTGTTGGTGACAGTCACTCTTTCTCGGACAATCTTAAAGAGTTAAAAACAATTTTCGAAAAGGTGCGTATCTCTCTACTAAATTCCCTGTTTAGAATTAACCATCGGGTAGGCATATGTCGAAATTAACAAAGCATGAGCGCGCGCTGCGCTAGACTGGGACGGCATTCGGTAAGAATGAGATAGCGGCTCGGCGCGCGCCCTTGCTGCTTGGAGAGAAGTTTCGAAAAACTCGCGCAAGACGGTCGCGACGTGTGTGGTTTTTTTGGCTGTTCGGTGATTACGCGGCGTTTTTGGACTGTGGCTGCGGGAGCCCACACCATTGTGAGTTTACTGGTGTCGAGTAGACTCCTGAAAAAAGGGATCGGATTGGCGGCGCACGGAGGCCTTGGACGGCCCGCCGCTCCACCAACGGAGTACCTACAGGGGGTAAACACGAACACACATCTTACACTATTCACCAACACACCCCCTCGTAGCTCCCGAAGACCAGGGACGAAGAGGTTCCGCAAGTAAGTTAAGGTTAGACATAAGGTTAGCTTCGCGAAATCGCGAACATTTGTACACGCCACGACTGTCCGTAGATAGTTCGGAGCTGGCTGATGGGCCCCCGGTTCCTCGGGTCCTGGCGTGGACAAATTTTTGGTAGCAGAGCGTGGTTACATATCTCTGGTAATCAGATACTAGTTAAATTCTTGGTTATTTATGGGCATTTACGGTTTTTACGGCTAATTACGGGTCTTATTTAAGTGTAACACAACTTCAAGTACGTTTAGTTATAGTTTAGTTTGGTTAGTTCATCACAAGTAGCGAGTTAAAAACGTACTTGGGTAGGTAGACAAGACAACGCGGCGACCGGGCACCCGCGGTTTGGCGTAAACAAGTTCGTAATAACTAAGCATCGTAATATTTCTAAGATTTGTAAGAATAGATAATTTAGGGTTCTTTGTAGGCAATAGGTAAAAACTAAACGGTTGAGTGAACAAGTTTGGTTGCGATTGTTTACGGAAATTATTCGGCTAAAGTATATTTTTAGGGTTCCGTCGCGAAGCTTTTTCACTCTAGTTAATTAAGTTGATAATTTCGGATATACCAAGTTGTAATTTGTTTTGTTGTGTATTCGTGTATAGTGATACCCTATTGTCACGGTGACTTAATGGTTTTCGTCAGTAATTAAGGTAAATTAATATTTGTTGAGGGTGCAGAACCCGTGTAAAAATTAATTCACGTGACGGTCTGGTTCACCCAATTATTAATTTCATTAGTACATTGATACAGTGGCCTAATTGTAATTTACTGCGTATTTAAGTGAATTTGTGTTAAATAATAATTAAATTATACGGAACTCGCGTTAAAATCGGCTCGCGCTTGACGGTGAGCATATATCACGACACGGTTCAGTTTTTGTTAAAACTTATACGTGATTAAGTGTTCGTTTCAACTGCGTGACATTGTTAATGTTTTTTATATATATTGTTATTGTTTAATAGGGTTTGTTTACGGTTGTATTTGTTATTGAAGTAGGTACCATGTCGCTCGCAGCTATTAAGGGACTTAAGGCGAAAATCGACTCGGAATTGAGATGGTTTGCCACGGTGTTCGCACTGATTGGGCGTTCGGACAGACAGGACGCATTGTTGTCGCGGGCCGCTCAGGCCGACAATAGGTATGATACGGTACTTAGCCTACACGCACAATACGTGTCCCTCGTTGACGACGTCGAATCAGAGGAAGACGTTCACGCCGTTGTGTTGCGTAACGTGGACCAATGCGGGGAGATGCTTATGGGCATAACACAGGCGGCGTGCGAAATAGAAAGGGCGCGTAAAGGGGAGATTCGGAGCGGTACGGCCGGCGCTGGGACGGCCGGCGCCGGAATCTTGGCGCCACTCCCGCCTGTAAATGTGCCTGAGTTTGGCGGAGAGTTCGCGGACTGGCCACGCTTTAGGGATATTTTTAATAGCGTGGTGCACTCGCGCACGGACCTGACTCCTGCCTACAAGCTGGCGCAGTTGATGGGGAGGCTAAGGGGGGAGCCTCACGACCTATTGACGCATCTCGAAATCGCGGACGCGAACTATGAAACCGCATGGAATTTGTTAGCTACTAGATACAATAACCGACGGTTGACCATTGACGGTTTAATTGCTAAAATATTCGACATCCCCCGAATATCGAATGTGTCAGACATAAGGGCCAAAATACTAAATCCAGTTACGGTGGCCGTCAATACACTGGAACGATTGAAGCTATCTCTGGGAGATAATAAATATATAATAGTACATACGGTTTTGCGAAAACTGCCGAGTGACGTAGTGGCCCGTTTCGAGCAGGCGCACGGTGGGGAGTCATCGGAACACCTTCCCACTTTCGAAGATTTAAGGGGATTTTTGGAAAGTGAGTGTAGGCGGGCGGATTGCCAAGGGGCAACCCTACCTCACCTTCCTATAACACCACGACGTAGTAGCGAGCCCAAACCGGTGGAGCCCCGTCGGAGGGAGCAGAAATATAACGCCCTCCAATCGGGGGTGTGCCCCTTCTGCCGGGAGGGGGGGCACAATATTACTGCCTGCGTGGAATTTAAAGCACAACGGGTGCATAGGCGCAGAGGGGTGGTCAAGCAGCGTAATTTATGCTTTCGCTGCCTCGGCGCGCACTACGTAAAAGAGTGCAGCGTGACCACCAGTTGCGGCACATGCGGAGGAGCACATCATGGGCTTCTCTGCCTGGCTAAGAGTGGGGAGTCGTACGGTGCCTCGATACGAGGTCGTTCTTCCCCTCTTAGACCAGCCTCGGGTGAACGGACGCCCCCCCCTCGGGGAGGGGGGCCATCGAGGAACCAGCGGTCAGCACCCCCTCGGGGAGGGAGGTCGCTGAGGAATCAGCGGTCGCCCCCTCCACGGGGAGGGGGGTCACCGGGTTACCAAGAGCAACGCCGGATACCATCACCCCCAGGGGGGGGTGAGCGGCCCTCAGATACGGGTCGGTGTCCGGAGGGGACGCGAGGGGGAGACGGGTATTTGAACTACTCGACCGCGCTGGGGGGCTTGCTGCCACCCCCGAGTAGTCGCTTCTCCCCTCCCCTCGCAGAGCGCCCACGTCTGATTGCGAACCCGCCGGCCGCAGGACGGATGCCAGTAGGCTACTTCCGGCCGGCGCGCATGGCCCAGGTGGGTCGAGGGGTTTATTACCCGGGTTGGGACCCATACCTGGGTCAGGGGCCCTTACCCCCTCCTTCGGGAGAAGGGGGTGTTGGCCCCCGCTAGGAATTAGCAGCCTGTCCAGCTGTTACGGCCCCCCAGCCAGTCACGGTACTACTACCAACGGCTAGGGTTACTGTCTGGGGCACGGATGGCCATTCAGTGCAAGTAAGGGCACTGTTGGATTCGGGGGCACAGGGTTGTATTGTGTCCAGTCGACTGGTGGACAGGCTGGGTCTTAGATTAGAGCCATCACGGGATGGCGCAGTAGGTATAGGTGGCAATCGGGTGCCTCACCTCAGGGGTCAGACTACTCTCCGGTTTGAGATGGGCGATTCGGCAACGACCACGCGGGTGGTCGCTACTGCGATTGTTTTAGATGAAGTTGTAGGGATTCTCCCTCAAGTACGATTACCGACGGGGGTACGAGGGTTGACCAAGGGGTTGGAGTTGGCCGACCCCCATTTTGGGATTCCAGGGCGGGTGGACGTCTTAATTGGAACCGACGTCCTCGGAAAGCTACTACGGAGCAGCAAGCGGGAGCTGCAACCGAACGGATTGGTGGCTGTACACACCGCGGGTGGGTACGCACTATTGGGCCCAGTACGGGAACCACAGGACTCACTGGATCATGATTCCACATTTTATGGCAGTGTTTTATCGGAGGTCCTGCAGAGGTTCTGGGCAACGGAAGAGCCACCCACAGCTCCTAGGATTAGCCCGCTAGACGCAGAATGTGAAACATTCTACCAATATAACACGGTACGTCTCCCCTCGGGCAAATTTATGACAAGGTTGCCGTTTCTCTCGAATCGACCTCCGCTGGGGAGCTCTCGAAGCTTGGCGGAGAAACGGATGGTGTCAATGGAGAGGCGCATGAAACGGGACTCCAACTTTCGACGGAAGTATGTTGAGTTCATGCGGGAATACTTGGCTTTGGGCCACATGTCGGTGTCCAGGGTGGACTGGCGTCGTGAGGAGCATTTTCACCTTCCCCACCATGCTATCTTGAAGACACCGGACTCAAAAGTGCGGATTGTGTTCGATGGGTCAGCGGCGACCTCTAACGGAGTGTCTCTGAACCAATGTCTGCATGCTGGTCCCAAGTTGACCAGAGACATTGGGGACATTCTAACGGACTTCAGAAGACACCAGGTAGTCTTCGTAACGGACGTGAGGATGATGTTTCGTCAAACGGAGATCCATCCAGACGACCGTCGGTTCCAGCTGATATTGTGGCGCGAGAGCCCAGACGAACCGATGGTCACTTACGAGCTCAACACGAATACGTACGGATTAAAGCCCAGCCCTTATGTAGCAATTCGGACGCTGCGCGAATTGGCTGACCAGGAACGGCTGCGCTATCCTCGCGCGGCCGCAGTCATCGACAGGGACGTCTACGTAGACGATATTTGCACGGGCGCGGATAGTGTTGAGCAGGCGCTCATATTACGGGATGAATTGGTGGCGCTCATGGCCTCCGGTGGCTATGAACTTCGGAAATGGTTGTCGAATTGCCCAGAAGTCTTGGCTGGACTGCCAACGGAGCACCAGCAAGATCCACATGTGTTTGAGGACCCGGAGAATCCTCATGCGTTGGCAATCTTAGGGGTCCAGTATCGACCGGGACAAGATGTGTTCACATACAATTGTGAGGCCGCATTGCTGTCGAAGACCTGGACCAAGCGATCGGTACTTTCGACCATCGCACGAACGTTCGATCCAAACGGTTGGATCGCGCCAGTAACGTTCATGGCTAAATGCTTCATGCAGAAGCTATGGTTGGCCCAGCTAGGGTGGGATGATCAGCTCTCTGACGAGCTGCTACTGGAGTGGACCTCTTTCGTGACCGCACTGCCACAGATTTCGGAAATTGAAATTCCCCGCAGACTGCTCCCGCAACCGGGAGCCAGGGCGACCCTGGTAGGGTTCTGTGACGCGTCCGAGAAGGGGTTCGCAGCAGCAGTTTACCTGAGAACTGGTGAGGCTACTGGTACGGGTTCCGTACGATTGGTCATGGCCAAGAGCAAGGTCGCACCTGTTCGGACTCGTTGGACGATTCCGAAGATGGAACTGGCAGGTGCCGCCCTTCTGACGCGGCTCTTGAACCATGTGGTACGGAATTTACGGGGTACGGTTAACCTAGATGAAACGGTTTACGCGTGGACTGACAGCCGAATCGTACTATGTTGGCTGCAGACTTCGGTCCACACGCTCGAGGTATTTGTTGCCAATCGGGTCTCGCAGATAAATAGCTCGGAGACTCCTCTGGTCTGGAGACATGTTCCAGGCGAGTATAATCCGGCGGACTGCGCCTCTCGCGGCTGTCCGGCGCCTGATTTGGTCGAGCATTCTCTTTGGTGGGGACCAAACTGGTTGGAACGGCCACAGTCAGAGTGGCCTTTTAATGAGTGCGGCAAGCACTTGCTGCCCCCGGACCAGGGATTGAAGGTCAACGTGACCACGGTGGAGTCAGCTACTGCGGACTACACTCTCTTGGAGCGCTATAGCTCACTCGGGAAGTTGCTGAGGGTTACAGGATGGATAATGCGGTTTATTCATAATTGTCGCAACCCGGCGGCACGGCGGAACGTGTCGCCTGTTTTAGGACCTGAAGAGCAACAACGGGCTCTGTTACAATGGGTGAAGGTAGTACAGGCGACCAACTTTGCCGACGAGATTACAGTCCTGCGAACGGGCGCAGGTAAATTGAAGGGAGGCATTCGCCGCCTCAACCCGTTTATCGATGAGCACGGGATGCTCCGGGTGGGAGGCCGACTACGTAATGCTAACTTGCCTTATTCAGCAAGATATCCTTTAATTCTACCCAAGAAGGGAGCTTTGGTTGAATTGTTGATCTGGGACCGCCACACCAGGAATTCACATGTGGGCTGCAACGCCCTTCTGGCCATCTTGCAGCGTGAATTCTGGATTCTGTCGGCACGAAGAATGATCCGGAGCGTTGTGTTTCGTTGCTTGCCTTGTTACCGACTCAAGGCAGCCACAATGCAGCCGCAAATGGGGGATCTTCCGCCCGACCGAGTCACGGAAGCTCGGCCGTTTGCTGGCGTGGGCACGGATTTTGCGGGACCCTTCATGGTCAAGGCGTCACGCCTTCGCAATGCGAAATCGGTTAAGGCGTACCTGTGCGTCTTCGTCTGCTTGGCGACCAAAGCAGTTCACTTGGAACTTGTAGCTGACCTCTCTACGGAGGCTTTCATTGCGGCTCTGGATCGATTTGTTTCGCGTAGGGGGCTGCCGTCGTTGATTCGGTCGGATTGTGGTACCAACTTCAAGGGCGCCGACCGCGGCTTACGGGAAATTGTTTCGTTTTTAAGCCAAAATGAGCAAGAGATTGGTACGGGCCTCTCAAGTCGGGGCATCTCGTGGTATTTTAGCCCACCTGGATGCCCCCACTGGGGTGGCATTTTTGAGGCAGTAGTTAAGTCTGCCAAGGTGCATTTATATCGGGTCATCGGCTCAACGATCCTCACCTTTGAGGAGTTGGCAACGGTGTTTTGTAAAATTGAGGCGGTATTAAACTCGCGACCTTTATGCCCGTTGAGCGCGGACCCTAATGATTTGGAAACTATTACTCCTGGTCATCTGCTGATTGGCCAGCCACTTAACGCCTTGCCGGAGTACCCGTATACGGAAGTTAAGATGAATCGATTGTCACGGTATCAGATGTTGCAGCAAATGACTCAAAATTTTTGGAAGCGATGGTCGCTCGAGTATTTGCATATTCTGCAGCAACGCGTTAAGTGGACGGACAGGACGACTCCTCCCCGCGTCGGAGACCTCGTACTTGTTAAGGATGCCAACCTATCACCGTGGTGTTGGCGACGGGGGCGCATCGTTAACCTGATCACGGGGAAGGATGGGTCTCCACGGATTGCTGACGTGCAGGTGAAGGACTCGATCCTTAGACGCGCTGTTTCGACATTGTCTCGCCTGCCATGTGTTTGAGCGGACCGACGACGGGTCGGTCCGGGGCGGGTGTCGCAACGCGCGCTTTTATAATATGCGCAAACGTCCCATGGAACTCACAGAAGGACAATTCGTGTATAAGAAATTAATGCTTCCACTTATCTGCTATATAACTGCTAACGCTATAGTTAAGTGCATGGAAAGGGGTATCTTTCTAATTCACGGTGTACCTAAATACATTTATTTATAATGGTGTTCAATTTACATCCAAAGCTTTTCAAGACCTAGTGAGTAAATATAACGTTCTCCATTTATTTTATAACCCGCGTTATCACCCTCAGACGTGCCACACGGAACTTGTTAATTGCGAATTAGTAAGGACCATCGCTTCGCTTCGTACGTGCGTTCAGATCACCGAAATTGGGATAAGAACGTATCCGAAGTGCAATGTGCCTTAAACACTGTCGTTCATGAAGGAACTAAATTCACACCCTTTTTTCTCCATCATGGTCGAGAAATGATACTTGATGGGTCATTCTACAATTCTGATGTCCCTGTGGATAGGAATACTCTTGCTGTTGGTGACAGTCACTCTTTCTCGGACAATCTTAGAGTTAAAAACAATTTTCGAAAAGGTGCGTAACTCTCTACTAAATTCCCATTATCGCAACGCGCGCTTTTATAATATGCGCAAACGTCCCATGGAACTCACAGAAGGACAATTCGTGTATAAGAAATTAATGCTTCCACTTATCTGCTATATAACTGCTAACGCTATAGTTAAGTGCATAGAAAGGGGTATCTTTCTAATTCACGGTGTACCTAAATACATTTATTTGGATAATGGTGTCCAATTCACATCCAAAGCTTCACAAGACCTGGTGAGTAAATGTAACGTTCTCCATTTATTTTATAACCCGCGTTATCACCCTCAGACGTGCCACACGGAACTTGTTAATTGCGAATTAGTAAGGACCATCGCTTCGCTTCGTACGTGCGTTCAGATCACCGAAATTGGGATAAGAACGTATTCGAAGTGCAATGTGCCTTAAACACTGTCGTTCATGAAGGAACTAAATTCACACCCTTTTTTCTCCATCATGGTCGAGAAATGATACTTGATGGGTCATTCTACAATTCTGATGTCCCTGTGGATAGGAATACTCTTGCTGTTGGTGACAGTCACTCTTTCTCGGACAATCTTAAAGAGTTAAAAACAATTTTCGAAAAGGTGCGTAACTCTCTACTAAATTCCCATTATCGCAACGCGCGCTTTTATAATATGCGCAAACGTCCCATGGAACTCACAGAAGGACAATTCGTGTATAAGAAATTAATGCTTCCACTTATCTGCTATATAACTGCTAACGCTATAGTTAAGTGCATGGAAAGGGGTATCTTTCTAATTCACGGTGTACCTAAATACATTTATTTGGATAATGGTGTTCAATTTACATCCAAAGCTTTTCAAGACCTGGTGAGTAAATGTAACGTTCTCCATTTATTTTATAACCCGCGTTATCACCCTCAGACGTGCCACACGGAACTTGTTAATCGCGAATTAGTAAGGACCATCGCTTCGTACGTGCGTTCAGATCACCGAAATTGGGATAAGAACGTATCCGAAGTGCAATGTGCCTTAAACACTGTCGTTCATGAAGGAACTAAATTCACACCCTTTTTTCTCCATCATGGTCGAGAAATGATACTTGATGGGTCATTCTACAATTCTGATGTCCCTGTGGATAGGAATACTCTTGCTGTTGGTGACAGTCACTCTTTCTCGGACAATCTTAAAGAGTTAAAAACAATTTTCGAAAAGGTGCGTAACTCTCTACTAAATTCCCATTATCGCAACGCGCGCTACAATATGCGCAAACGTCCCATGGAACTCACAGAAGGACAATTCGTGCATAAGAAATGCTTCCACTTATCTAACGCCGCTAAGCACTTTTCGGCCAAACTAGCTCCTAGGTACGAGAAGTGTATTATCCATAAGAAACTTGGACCTTTAGTGTATAATTTAAAATCCCTACAGGGGAAAAACTTGGGAAACTTCCACATCAAGGATTTAGTTCGACCCGGTGATGCCGCGCCGTCGTCCTGATGTGGTGTTTTTGTCATTAACTTGATACTTCCTTTTTTTACTTTCGCGGTATGACAGTTCAACTGAGCGAAGCTTTGTGTTTGTTTATCTCTCACGTGTTTTCCTCAGGGCTTAGAATACTAACTCTTTTCAGACTTTGTATCTGACCTTTATTTCTATTCAGACATTGTATCTGACCTTTAGCTACTCGTGTCTAGTTGCGTACGAACTGACCGTAGTTTTGGTGATAAGTACATGATTTCGCCAGTCATAAAGTCTTTGATTTAAAAATCATTTAGGTGATATTCTTACTATTCGATATAGGAGTTCAGGCTGTGTGTCACGCCCTCCTCTGATTTATTTAGCTTGACCTTCCTAAAGGAATTGAACTCTTCGGAGTCATATAAAGCTTCCCGTTAGGTTTTTGAAAATATATTTCATGAAAAGGTTACTGTTTAACCATAGGTTGGTATTTCAGTCCCCAAATAATATTGTAGGTGCTCGAGGAATCACTAATATTATGGTGCATTGCCAGCCCTAATCCTTGGGTATTAGTTAATGAAGTAAACTGGTTACCCCAAAAAAAAAAGTAGTTGTAAAAACTATTAACTAGTCGTTTAGTTTAAGAAAGGGATCCCTGACCTAGTTAAGTTTGTTTATCCCTGATCTAGTTTAGGTTGTTTATCCCTGACCTAGTTAAGCTTGTTTATCCCTGACCTAGTTAAGTTTGTTTATCCCTGGCCTAGTTAAGTTTGTTTATCCCTGATCTAGTTAAGTTTGTTTATCCCTGATCTAGTTAAGTTTGTTTGTCCGTAGTCCAGTTAAAATCGGTTAAGCCTAGTGTAGTTAAATTCGTCTAACCATTCGCAGACGTTATCATTTAAGCCATTGCTTAAATAAATTCGTAGTAGTATTAGTATAGTACTCGGTACGCTTACCTTTCGTTTAGATACAATTGTTTAAACATTAGAGTAAAACTTCGTATAAGTATTTTGTTAACTTTCGTTTAATGTTTCAGTTAAACCTGTGGTTAAGTATACTTAGGTTAGAGCGCGCATTAGTTCATAAGCAAAGTATTTAACTGAGTTTCTCGGCCGACTCGTTTATTGTAAGTTTTACTTGTTAGAGTATCTTTCTTGCACAAGTTGGTGTACATTCACCTGAGTGTTACCCACTGCCCACTCCGAGCGTCGAGCGTAAGGCTCATTTGTTCTTGAGATGCTGAGGTCAGCCTTTCTACCATTCTTGCTACTCTAGCAACTACTAAGCGTAAGAAGAAATAAATACTTGATTCGTAATTAAAAGAGTTTTACTTACCTTTATATAGTGTTTTAGACATCTGTAAATGGCCCAACAAGTTTCAGGTATCAGTTTGGATAAAAGTGGTTCTGATATCAAGGAGCTGAACTTCAGATCGTGATACGAATTTCCCGTCGCTAAAAATCGTAATGTTACTGCCAATCGTTGATTAGCGCTGGCACTTTCCCTGAGCATTGTGTCTTCTTTTTGTATATGTTCAGTAACTAAATTAAGTAAATCACCAAACTGCGTCGAATCCATTCTCAAATAATTTCTAAAATCTTCGGGCTGTAAGTGTTCTAGAATGTTCATATGTGAAAGTTTGCTTCTTAAAAGCAAATATCTTTTAACCCAGCATTTTTTTTTCTTCTCTTTTTCATCCCTACTACTATCGCAAGAGCAACACCAATTTTTTGAAATTTGGATAGCGACGGTGCCATGACGCCGAGGAGACCGCTCGTTACGAATACCACTTGCAGACTGAAATCGGCTTCCTATGTAGGCCAGTGTAAACGTAACGTCCTAACTCCAACTTGTAGGACGCCGATTTGTAGTGAACTACATCTAGTCTAGTGTAATCGCCGCTTAAATTTGCGATTTGCGATGAATTTCGATGAGTGCAGTAAATCATTTATACAGTTTATTATTATTAGTCCTTAACTTGTGTGACCTTGAATAATGAAGCAGGGCCGATAGAAATTTGAATAATTTGATGCTATTCCATCTATTTGATCACTGACATTTATATATGCGAAAAAGCATACCAAATGGGGTATTAAAATCGATTCGTATTTGCAGGTGGTGAATAATACTTCGTCTGCAACGCTTCGGAACCGTCGGTCGTCCAGGCTTTCGAAATCCTCTATTCAATCTTTGCCAGGTTAGTTTAGTTTTTATATTATTCGTTAAAACTTGTTGTCATTTTGTTTTTCTCAATTAGGTAGGTATAAGTCAATGTGATCAAAATGGCCGTCGTGAAATTTTGTTTCCACTTATTTATGTAATTATAGTTAATGACATTGAGTAAGTAAAATAAAAATCTCAGTGTTTTTGATATGCCACAATACAATACAATTTTTCAATTATTCGCGCGCTAAGTATTATAGTATGCAATTCGAGTAATCTATTTAAAAATAATGAATTTATTTGTATCACAAGTGAGCACGAGGAAAACTTCGAATGCATCGCCGTGGGTAAGTTATTACTTATTTATTGTTTTATAATAAATCATTTTTCTTTCTTTCTTCTTTCTTTCTTCTTCAGTTGGTTTTCAATTCAAGTTTTGTTTCAATTATCTAACCGATATATATTCAACCCAAAACTCTCGGCATTTGGAGTATAAATAGAAATGCCTGGCGCCCTCTATCTTCTCTATTCCAATCGAGTATACTACTAGCGTAGATCCACGACCGCTGCCCAGACCTACCCACGTTGATCCCTGAAAATACTCTCAGCTGACTAGACCGAGGCATACCAACAAGTGTGGAAGGACGTTGTACCTAACCAAGTAACCATCACACTCAGTAAGTGGGGCTGTCGCACAATGAACCTCAATACCACAGCTTTCACGTTACATTTCTGTCGGCCCAACGTATGGCTTTTGGGAGAATATTTTGGGTTCGTGGATGTACGCTCTTACTTCATTGAATAATAAATAATAATCTGTTAAACAAACTTGAATTTTAAACGTTATTTGCTGTGTGTGAGGCTTGTGGTTGTGATTAAAACAAGACTACTATCTTACTCAGCATCATAGATTGATAAGTACCCTCCATTGTGTCAACATATTTTAGATTTATTGTTGTGTATTTGCGAGATGTGATTAAATATTTTTCACTCAAATGAGTAAAACTTTACTGCTTCTAATGTTCCAAGTGAACACAATCTGTGGATGGTTTTAGTAAATAAGCTAACCCACTATATAATTATTGAACTGTTAATTTCATACATAAGTTACTCTTGATATTACTTAAGAATAATTTTCTACTTCTATGTAAAATCACAAGTGTGATTAAATAACCTATCTTCTCCTAAATGAAAAAGATAAGTTGTAGCGCGGGAAGCGCGTACGACCGCAGCGCCGCCTATCGGCAACGCTGGTAACTATTCGCCTCCCCTTCCACACGCGCGTCCGCGCCGGGTTGGCAAGCGACCGCAACGGCTAGAAGGCTGTGTCGTGTGATTAATATTATTACTCCTGTTAGAATCTCTTAGATATACTATAACCTAGTGATTTGTGCTGTGTTCTTATTATACTGTACGCGTGGTGTGTTTGTGGATACCTAATAAACAACTTCACTGTGAACTGGGCGCCTTTTCATTTAGAGACATACCAAAACTACAACGAGGTGTAATCTCACGCCCCGTCACAAAGTGTAATTAACACTAGGGACTATTTCCACTTATCTGTTTTATTTGTTTCACTAAGTGTTATACACTTATATACTTGTCAAACATGGCATTACAAATTGAAGTCGAAAATCTGACCAAGGACGAACTACTGTTTGCAAACAAGAGGCATAGATGTAGATCCTAGCAACACAGTAGATGAGCTTAGACAACAATTTAAGTCTGCTAAAGGCACTTCCCTTGACAGTGCGAAAGCGAACACTTTCATTTCAGGCTTGTCCGTTGCCGACGAATTTCAGGTCTGCGAAGCGAAGCTGGATGCAGTGCTGCGGACTGACCACTCATCATCGTCCTGCCGGAGAAGGTGTCTATCGAAATTGTCTCATGTCATACTCAGGTTAGAGAAATTGATTTTGACTAGTTCTGAACAGAGATTGAGAAAGATAGCGCTGGTGGCGAAGGCGTTTAACGCTACAGAAAATTTAAGATGTAATCCAAAGCCCGGCACATATTCTCAAAACTCTGCGACGAATACTGCTGACTCTGTTGCTTAGTCTGTCAAAAACAAACATCTCAGGTGCTTAAGTGGGGTCTTGTGTACGACAGTAGGGCTCCTGTCCATGACTTCGTCTTTAGATTACAAGAGCTTAAATACGCTTCGGAGGTTTCAGATGTAGAATTGTTGAGAAACGCGGTTTATCTTTTTTCTGGAGAAGCTCTAACGTGGTTTCGCATAAATAAGTCTCATTTTAGTATTTTTGAAGATCTTATCGAGTCACTTAAAAATGAATTTCAACCGGTAGAATACGAACGGTGTCTATTAAACCAGATTAAGGCTAGGTTGCAAGACAAAAATGAATCGATTAGATCATATGTTAATATCATGGAAGGTTTATTTTTACGCCTGTCAGTACCTATCACTGATGCAGAGCAGCTCGATATCATCATGACTAACATGAATCCGTATTTCATCTCGCGTCTGGCCTTGACGGAAGTACAAACCGTGAGGGAACTTAAGAGTATTTGTGCGCGCTTAGAGGTTGTAACGTGCTTATTATCATACCCGTGACATGCCTGCCGGTTTAATAAATACTGTGAGGAATGGAACGTTTAGGTTAATATAGTCTGTGGCGCGCCCCTCTGGCCGGACTGGGTAACTTCACAAACCGATGTAACCTGGTTGTATGGTTCAAAGTAATAAACTCCAATTAATTAATTTGTGACGTTTTATTTGAAGATACAACAAATACTTAGCTTATTTTCTATTAAAAGTTGCATTTTTAATTTCCTACAACTTGGATTAGACATCAGCTGTCAACTGTCAGTGATGGTTCGTTTGAGACAGGTGTTTACCTGACACATATATCGATTAATATTGATTGGTTATTGACACCTGTCATAGACTATCGCTCGTAGATCGGGGTTGTCTGTGGTAGGAGCTGTCATTCTTTTGCTCGTTCTTTGATTCGTTTCTCTCATTCTGATCTTTTTGTGCTGTTGCGTTTCCGCGAGTGCATCCATTTTTTCGAGTTCGTGTTTCTGATACAGCGTGATCCCGTGCCCGAGGATGTTTTCCATTGTTGAAAGGGGTGTACCCCCTGTTCCTATTTTGAAGATCTAATCTGACGTTTTCATCATTACCGGCACTCGCCTGGAGTAATGCTGTTTCGTCTTTTACCAAAGGCGTCCTAATAGAAATGGACGCTTTTTCTTTTTTTTACCGGCTTTATTACAAACCTTTTAATAACCTTTTTGATAACCTTTTTATGAGGCTCCTTTTTACTGACTTTTGATAGTCTCTATAACCTTATTACAGGCCTTATTACAAGCCTCTTGATGCCCTTTTTCCGCTTTTGATAAGCTTTTCTATAAGCTTTTTAAATGATTTTTTGACATTATCATTTTTCTAGCGGGGTTTCTCGCTTTCTCTAGTTTTTTGAGAGTGGTTTCTTTCTGCCTCCTCACTTAAGTACATTATAAGCGTGGCCTTGCGCCTCCTTTGAAATTTTTGGCTGGGCTGCGACAATGCCTTGCTTTTACTAAATCCCTTCTTGCGGGTTCTCTCGCTTTCTATAAAATTTTATTGGGCTGGGTCGTTTCAATGTTCCCGCCTCTTCCTAAACTTACTTTGTAGGGCGATGCCCGGTACTTAAACCATTTAATTAAATCTTTCACCCGTCAGTGGGTTTCATAACTTTCCTTTATAATGATATAATTTCAACAACTGTGAGGAGATTCACCGAGCGTGCCACCCGTATCTTTCTGTGAGTCCTGACTGCTGGTCTGCCAGTCTTGAAGCCTGACGGCAGTGACTGTGGAGCGCGATAGACTAGCCCGGAGCTAACGGAAGACCTAGTTACTATCAGTGAGCCTTAGGCATTCTCCAATCTAAAGGTCGGTGACATTTTCCTTTTATTTAAAAAGTGCCCTGAAACTTAGGTATACAATAATAACCTTAGGTTTAATCTTAAGACTAAACCCATAATTTCTGTCTGTAACTGGTAAATTGAGGAACAAGCGCAATATAAACAATTTAGTGAATATTTTCCTTGTTTTCTTACAACGACCCTAGTCTAGACACAAATTTGAAACCTCAGCGAAGGGGGAAGACTGGGCTTGAGATTAAAAGCTCCAGAGCTCTACATTCGGCTGACCTATCTGGTGATCTTTGGCTGACTCCTGGCGCCCGAATTTCTTTATTTAAATTTCTTTACTCATTTTTTGGTAGTCAGTCTTAACCCCAGTGGCTCCATCTATCGCCATCTGGCGGAACTTTATTTATTTATAGTGGTAGATTGTTCGCCACTAAGTTAACTTTTGCTTTGTTGGGCTGGTAACCTCATCTCCATTCCAAACACGCGTAATACGTTACAAGGTGTCAAAGTTTAAATGCGAAAACCGTGGATTTTTAAACACCGGTAGAGAGTCTGTGGTACCTAACTTTTGTAGTGGGATCTCAAACCCAATTCCGTTATCATCTGATGCTAGGCCTCGCAACGTTGGCCAGGGACAAACTAGACCCACTGTGAACTGCGGAAAATGTGGTGGAAACCACCATCACTCTCGTTGTGACGCATATCCCACGACCATATGTTTTAGGTGCAAGAGACCCGGTGTCCTCACTAGAAACTGCCCTTGTACAAAAAACTAGGTCATAGGTCAGAGTACATGACTATTGAGCATCTGTTATTTGCAAGTCGTTATCGGTAGTAATCTTTGTGAAGCTCGCGCTGACTAATTTACTCGGACACTAACTAAAACCTAAAACAAGCTAGTATATTTGAACGCGGTCTCTAATAATATAAGGTTCACAACATACGACCTTCTGTCGTCATACGGTTTGTTGTTTCCTTGGACCGTTTCTTATAATCGTGACTATGTTTGTTCTAATGTAGGTGCTTATAGTGCATAAAACGCGCTCATAATGATCTGAGTCATAATCAGGGAAATAAAATATCCCAGCCTTGTAGGTAGACTCGTGATTTATCCATGACAAGAGTGCAAGATAAATAACTTTCTGTTTATATAATTGAAACCTTTAATTAGAGCGTTTTTTTTATTGACCACCGATTGATAACTAAACCATGTAGGTAATAAAGAAACCATATTATGCACATTACGTTATGTATTGTGTTACACCTATAATGGAATTCTACCATTCTCTTGAGAAATCGTCATTCGTTGAGTAGGATATAGGGACGTAGTTTCTCCTAGGTTGTTGCTGTAGGGCAATGATTACACACTCACACGAAAAGTACCGGAATGTACAGTCGACCTGAATAGTAGGATACGCTTTTGACTGGCCAACATTTGCGTTAGGTAGATATAGCATACAATATAGTCAAATAAGTGTATGCTTTAGCTTGACTAAGTATAATCATTAGAATAGGTAGGTACATACCGTAAGATAGATAGGTACCGTATAGGTACATGAAAAAATAGTTAGGTCTTAGCTAGATTCGTAGTGAAGATTGTAGCATAGTAGTGGGGACGCCTGCGCATATAGGTAAACATTAGGATAGGATAACCGGTTCTAGAGTTGAGCTAGTAGGTAAATAAATATCGACATTAGGTTAAGCTGTTGGAACTAGTACGTCCAATTACTGTTGAATGAAAAATATTCAGTTTATCTAAGGGATGATAAGTTTTCTTGCTTCTGTTCTAGTCATAACTAACTGGAATTTAAATCTGCTACCTGGAGAATCCTGTGTGGATTAGGGTGTTTTCTTTAACAATATTGTGATTTCTGCTTGGTGCAACAATGTGAATGTTCATCACGAGTGTATGTTTATTTAACATATACGTGCGCTGGGTGTGGTTGCAGACAGTACTTTTATCTTTGTTTCCAGGACTCGTATTGCTTTATCGTGGTAATTGAAATTGAAACCATATTTCAGGACTGAATGTCAACGATTCGCGTACAGTCGGCGGAATTTATTTTAATCTGAAGCTTGTGAAATTTAGTTAAGCTTAATGGAATGGCACCTATTGGCTTACAAGGTGTATACTTATAAGGTGGTAATCACATGTGGGTCAAGGGTCATTGACCTCTGTATTAGGATGTTTGGTAGTCACGAGTTCTTAGGCTAGTTCAATGGCATCGGGCTCTCTCGGATGGATGATATCTGTTGAAGTCTTGTTTTCCCCGCCTGGTCGAGGTAGTTGCTTCCTTTTGTTATCTTATCTTCTTTTTTTTTTCAATTTAAAAAAAAAATTCAACTGGAGCGGTAATGTTACGGAGTAATTTTACACGTATGCTATCTATAATTTTGAGACTCTTAGCGCCATCTGTAATCAGCTATCTGCATTCAGGTTAGAGCCATCTGGAGAGCACGGACGGCGACGCTTACGCATGTTCCGATCGCTCATCTCTTGATTAGAATTTTGTTTTCGATATCCAAATAAATAGTTTTCGCTAGAAGTCCTCAAATAATAAACAAAGATATTAAAAAAAGCATAGATTATTATAAACTTCTCAAACTAATTGTTTCGAAATTTTGTTTGTTTACAAAATTGTTGGTGATGCAGCATGCGAGAACGCATCCTTACTCATGTCACAGACAGCAGCGGAAGGAATAGACGAAATCTGTGCGTTGCCATCATGTGAAGAGATCGCACGTACTCACTGGTACTCGCTTCGGCTTCGGCCATTTTTTTCTTAACTTAGCTTACAACTTCATGAGTTCATGACTCCACCAATTCTGCAATTCCCTAATTTTTCAAGTGATAACGAGTTTATAATCCAAACAGACGCCTCAGGTGTTGCAGTAGGAGCAGTTTTAAGTAACAGTGACATGCGACCAATAGCATATGCCAGTAGACCCTTAAATAAAGCAGAAAGGAATTACCCAACCACCCAGAAAGAGTTAGTAGTTTTAAATAACAGTGACATGCGACCAATAGCATATGCCAGTAGACCCTTAAATAAAGCAGAAAGGAATTACCCAACCATCCAGAAAGAGTTAGTAGGAATAGTATGGGCAATAAAATATTTTAGGCCATATCTTTTTGGACGTTATTTCACTATAATGACAGATCATAAACCTCTTGTATACCTATTAGGAATGAACGATCCTTCAAGCAGACTCTTAAAGTTCAGATTAACTTTAGAATAACATATATTTAAGGAAAAGATAATGTAGTAGCTGACGCTCTGTCAAGAATATATATAACATCAGATGAATTAAAAGAAATGAATCAAAATATAATTACGGTTATGACAGGAGCGCAAAAGAAACGGTTAGATCAAGCAAATAAGAAGGAAGACCCACATATCTCTAATGATTTAAAATAACGAGTATTTGAATTACTCTCACATATTGGCACTGACTCTTTCTAACAATACTAACTAGTTCGATACTAATCAATTATTCTGTTAGGATCTACGCACCAGGGCGATGTTCGCCTTTTTAAAGGTATTAATTCACAATGTGTTGCTATGTCAGCAAGTGCAAGGACATATTCTTGCATTAATAATCGCGTGCCATTCACTACCGCGGAATTTGATTGTATTTTGAATAATGGTCATAGTCTTTATCTCGAAAAGCGCCCCGAGTCGACTTGGTACGACCGTAACGTTGAAAGGTATTTAGCTGTAGACGAATTACCTTCCAATATACGGGTAGGGAACCATTTGGCAACAACAACCTTCAACAGGTCGGCCGAAAACAGCGGTGTCGCCTGAAAACGTCGCGGCTGTGGAAAAAAATACTAAAAGAAGATAGACATGTGACATACGAGCAGATTCGAGCAACCATAGGCATTGGAATGACTGCAATCCACATTATTTTGCATAGTGAGTTGGGTGTCAGAAAATTGATTCCCCGATGGGTACCCCATAATTTGTCAGAAGAGCAAAAGGCGGCTCGTGTTGATTGGTGCCGATCTACTCTAAAACGCTACAATGGAGGAAGGTCAAAAGCCGTTTATAATATTGTCTCGGGTGGCGAATCCTGGATTTATTCCTATGAGCCTGAAAGAAAGCACCAGTCGACAGTTTGGGTCTTCGATGACGAGGTCAAACCAACGAAAGTTGCGCGTTCCCGCAGCGTGTCGAAGAAAATGGTGGCTTCGTTCGTCTCAAAAAAAGGACATATTGCCACAATTCCTTTACAAGAACAAAGATAACGGTCACCGCTGATTGGTATATTACAGTTTGTTTGCCAGAGATGCTGGCCGAACTTCGCCGAGGGAACCCCACACGACGTGTCATCTTACATCACGATAATGGGAGCTCCCACACCGCCCGTAAAACAAATCAATTTTTGAACGAGGAAAACGTTGAGTTGAAGTCCCATCCTCCATACAGCCCTGACCTGAGTCCAAATGATTTTTTTTACGTTCCCTAGAATAAAGATTTATTGCGTGGTCAGCGGTTTGAAAACCCAGAAGCCGCCGTGGAAGCCTGTAAATCGGCCATTTTAGCAATGTCAAGTTTAAACTGGAATTGTCAAGTTTAAACTGGAATTGTCTAGTTTAAACTGGAATTACTGTTTTCGATGCCCGAGCATCAACACACTCGCGACGCTGTTGTTCACCATAATCACGTATACGTGACAATCAGTACGAGATCAATAGAATTAGTTTAATCTCTTTCGCGTTCATTTGCCATCTCGTACTGCAGTAGTAGTTTTAGACAGACTTCCGGTTAACGAATCTGCTCCAGCAGTTAAAGGTTTAAAGTTAACTTCTTGCGAACCGGTAGTATTAGAGAGAATACCAATTTCTGAACTAGCTTCGTACACCAAACAAATTTGCACTTTTGATCCCAAATTATCATCTCCCAACCAGATGTCGTTCTAGAGAGATTGCCTATAGCGGAATTGTCAGCCAATCAGGTCGCGCAATATGCACCAGATATAAAATTATCGTATTTAAAACCAACGGTAATTTTGGATTGCTTGCCTTCAGCTCCAGCGGTGGAATCCAAAATTGAGGGGCGAAAACCGCGGGGGCGGCCCAAGACACAGAAAAGGGACGGGTAGCGGCACGAATGCCCACCTAAACGCTGTTGTAAAATACGCTAAAACAAATCCTCAGTTGAATAGGGAAACCGCGAAAACACATAATATACAAACCCGGGCATCGAAAATTCCGAGTTCAAGGCCGCGTTTATCATAGAGTTTTCGATTTGAGTTACACTGACTCGACCAATCCGATCAGTTTTTACATTCAAGACGATGACGAGCGCGAGAGGATCGCTCTAGGTAGAAACCTCGATATGGAGGTGATCCGATCAATTTCACACTTCATGCATGAAGTCAATCCCTACATCGATTGTTTTAAACGTTTGAGTCAGGAGACGTCACGGTAACATTCTTGGGGATCGTCCCGTTGGTAAAGAAGTAGCTGCAATCATTAGTACAGAACAAGAACGTTATATTCCGCGTTGCATTGCCATCTGGAGAGTCGGAGGAAAAAAACCGCACACAGTCAACATCCAGCATCCGTTGTATGAAAGTTTTCAATATCCTTTGTTGTATCCCCACGGTAACCCGGGCTCGCATCCCGCTATGACAGATAAACATAATGCAAAACTTACGATTAACAAGTACGTCCGTTGCCTTTTACTTTCAGAGTCGCGTTTTTCGCATTCTGGTCGTTTGTCCGAAGAATGGATTGTGGATCCTACAGTAGAATTTTAGATGTCAGGTTACGTTTTATTCATAGCATGCAAACCGGTAGAAAACGGATAGTGGAGGACTAAGAATAGCCCCACTAGATGAATTATTAGCTCATAATAATAGCAATAGTAATAATAATGTCGATAACGACGATGTCCCTTTTCAAATTCGTAACGACGAAACCATACTACCGAGCAGTTTTACGGGTTCCGAGCGATACATGAAGCGTAAATACCTGGCCGCCAATGCCTTGATGAATAGGCTGGGCCAGCCGTCCTTTTTGATCACAATGACGTGTAATCCGAAATGGCCCGGGATAAAGGAGTCAACACCACCGGGACAAAATCCTTCTCCAGTCTTGTGCTAGCGAGTCTTTCAGTTAAAACTCGCCCAGCTGTTGACTGACCTTCGGTCTGGCAAGTGGTTTGGCGAGCGCATGTACCTGATGCACGTAATTGAATTTCAAAAAAGAGGTCTTCCTCACGCCCACATCTGCTTTAGAGTGGAGAACGGTCCCGTGCAAAACATTGACATTGACCGTTTTGTAAGAGCTGACATCCTCAGTCCGGCAGAAGCAAACGGTAGACTCCGAAAAGCGGTTTTGACTCATATGATTCACGGACCTTGCGGAATCAACTACCGAACTTGCAGTGCTGGGATTCTAAATCCCAGAAATGCACCCATTATTTTCCCAAACGGGAAACTAACGTCACGTTCTGTGACGACAAAGGCTTTATTCATTTGCGTCGCGACGGTAGCAACGAAGCAACTACAGTCGGACCTGGATAAGTGAGAAAACTCTATAAGCGACAATAATGGTCAGGTCCCGTCATTTTTATTACGAATATCTCTGAGTGACAGTGTAGGAACCTCTATTAGAGAGAGTAATTTTTCACATCTAGACCTCTGTAAGTGACAGTTTTTTCCTTTAGACCTCTGTAAGCGAGACTATTTACAATAATATTTCAATACATCTCAAAACTCGCAACTCTAGGTACTTAAAGCCAAACCATATCCTTGTTTGTAAACAAAGAAAGCCAAAGCGTCATTGTTTTCGAAGGAATTACAAACGGCTGCAGCGCACATGTGCGCTTGTCCCTACCTGATATCTTCAACATTTGGTTCCAGTTGACAACAATCATTAGAGAAAATACACGTTTGACGTTGTTTCCTCAAAATTAAAGTGATTTGTTTGAGTGATAAACTTAAAATTGTAAACCAATTCGAGGGCGGGCAGTCGCGAAACGCAATTAGGAGTGATTTTAACTTGCCGGAATCTACCTTTTATAAAATAATAAAAAATAAAGAATTTATAAAATTGCAATGTGCAGAAGGATATGGAAATATTAAGAGGAACAAAGTTGTTGAATTTCCCGACGTTGAAAAGTGTCTCGTGGAATGGATTAAACAAACACTAGATAAAAATATTCCCATAGATGGAACATTGTTGAAAGAAAAAAGGAAAATATTTGCCACGAAACTGGGACTACAAAACTTTTCAGCTAGTAATGGTTGGTTGGAAGGTTTTAAAAGGCGACATGGCATATCTATCAAGAAAGCAGCCGGGGAAAGCAAATCAGTGGATCAAGGTGTTTATAATCAGTGGACTGAAGATTTACCAAATCTTTTAACAGAATATCATCCAAAGGACATTTACAATGCAGACGAAACAGCTTTTTTTTCCAAGTGTTTTCCGGACAAAACCTTCACATTTAAGGGCCAAGAGTGTCATGGAGGAAAACGAAGCAAAGAACGACTAACAATTCTTCAATGTACAAACATGGTAAGAACCGATAAACTGCCGCTTCTTATCATCGGGAAATCAAAGTGACCTAGATGTTTTAAAGGTGTAAATATTTTACCCGTTGACTACGATAGCAATACGAAGGCTTGGATGACTAGGATAATTTTTAAAGGATGGCTAAAGAAACTGGATAAGAAAATGAAGAAGAACGGAAGAAAAATCATCCTTTTTATTGCAAACTCCTTTCCTCTCACAGAGACTTACCGGCACTTACAAACGTGAAAATAATGTTTATACCTGTGAATACCACTAGTAAACTACAACCTTTGGATCAGGGTATAATTCACACTTTTAAACGATTTTATCGCAGAGAAGTAGTCAACCATGTTCTTACTTGTGTTGACAAACACATTAGTCCTGAGATCAACGTGCTTTTAGCTATGAAATTTGCACGAAAAGCCTGGTACACAGTAAGCGATACCACCTCCAATAATAATTATTAAACAATTATTGTTTCAAGAAAGCGGGGTTTCGGTTGATCTCCGAATGCCAAGATGCCGTCGTTTTAGAAGAAAATTATGGGGTTCAGGGGCCTAGTGCTGAGGAACGGAACAAACTTATTCCTTATGAAACAAACATGAATAGACCAACTTTTGAAGACTTTGTGGGAATGGATGACGATTTGCCGGTTGCTGGAGAGCATACTGATGACGACATTGTTACGGATTGTGGTGTGAGCACATTGACGGATAAAAATGAAGGTGATGACGAAGATAATCACACAATCGGGGACATAGATTTAGAAAACAGCCTATTCCAAGAAAAGACGCCTTAAGCGCAATAGAAACACTCCATAGTTTTTTTGAGTATTGTGAAATTGATCCTTCAATTTTTGATAAACTTTATGAAATTGAAAACCAGAATCACAATTGTAAGAACGACACTCAGAAAAAAATTACTGATTTCTTCGAATAAATAAAATATGTATTTAAAAACAAAATGTGTACTTATTATGTATTTCTTAACGCTCTAGCACCATGTTTTGTTTGCTCGACTTTTACTCTATAAATGAGAGTAACTACACTCAAATCTTCGTAAGTAACAAACTGCTTTAGTGAGAAACCTCTATAAGCGAGAATAACATTCGGGTCCCTTGGATTCTCGCTTACCCAGGTTCGATCAGTTACTAAATATCTTTTCAAGTTTATCATAAAAGGCACGGATGCTGCTCGTGTAGCGTTAATCCCAGAAGAGATCCATAAAAACGAAATAGAGATTTACGTAACTAAGCGATATATCGGGTCGTGTGACGCGGCGTGGAGGATATTTAATTACGATTTAACAGCTCTCGAACCTTCAGTCACCATGTTATCGGTGCAAATGTACCAACTAAACAAAATGTCGCTTTTCAGGCAGGCAATGTAATGAAAGCTATAGAAGGGTCAAGTCGCGACCTGCTCTCGTATTTCGCGAGACCGCAGGGCGCCGAATTTGACAATCTGACATACTTAGACTTTTATGAACGATATATGTTCATAATAAAAGGCCTAACATGAATGTTACGATTCACGAATTAACTAATGGTAAATTCGCCACGCGTAGACAAAGGGGTGAAACGATAGCGCGTCTGTTCTGGGTCGCCCCAAATAGAGGTGAACAATTTTATCTGCGCGTACTCTTTCTTATCCGCGTTTCCATTAGACTGGGTGGTGACGGTTGCACCACATTCCAAGATGCAGCGAGAGCAGTCGGAATTGCTGATGACGAGTCGGAGTACCGCAGAGCAATGGAGGAAGCATCTACTTTTATGGCCGCGACGCGTTTACGTCACTTTTTTGTCATGTTAGCGGTCAACGGTGTCCCAGTCTCGCCTCTGTGGGAAACTTTCAAAGATCAACTGAGCGAAGATTTCATCAGAAGAGTTTCGGCGAGTCAAATAGATAGGGCATATGAGAAAAGTCTCACAGTTATCAATAGGTTACTCCTCAGGCACGGTAGCAATCTGATGGAGCAGGGACTTCCGGAGGTACAGGACGATACCACAGATTCGTAGGCGTTTGATTACGTACACGAACTGTTAACCTATAAAGAGCTCCGCGACAATCACGACATGGCAATATCTGTTGATGGTCCGGCGGGTACGGGGAAGACGTTGTTATTAAATTTAATTACATCGCACGTGCGCGGCGATTTGGACGGTATCGTGTTGTGTACAGCTAGCTCGGGAATAGCTGCACAGAACTATCCGAACGTTATGACGGCTCATAGTATGTTTAAATTTCCAATTAGTCTCCGGATCTCAACGGGCAGATTTAATCCGTAACTCTGACATCATCATCTATGACGAGGCCCCTATGGCGCATAAATATTTGATTCACATGCTCGATCGATCTCTTAGAGATTTAATGCAAACAAACTTGATATTTGGTGGTAAAGTCATTATTTTCGCTGGCGATTTTCGTCAGATTCCCCCCGTAGTGTCTAACGCACTGACAGACTCTGACGTTATTAATTGTTCGGTAAAATCATCGCCGGTCTGGCAAAAATTTAAAATTTTCTCACTGGTGACTTCCCAACGTCAAACTGATCCCGAATTCTCCAAATTCTTGCTGGACATAGGATCCAACCTTCTGCCGGCCGTGCGCCTTAAAGTAGATAGGTAGAAATCTTCAGAACTTAATTGACCTCTCCGAAATCTCATTCGTGACAGAGTTGAGCGATTTGATTGATTTTGTTCTTCCCTTTGCCGTCATGGCCGAGCCAAGTATATTCGCCGGAAGGGCTATACTTTCAACTCACAACGCGGGCGTCAAAGAGATTATCGACTCAATTTTATCACTCTTACCGACAGAAGCGATGCATTTCTTTTCCGTTGACAGATGCGTTAGTGATGATACCGACGGTCACATAGTGAACCAAAAAACAGCTCACTTGTATGGTTTTTCTCCAGTGTGAACAAAAAAGAGGAATGTGACGACATCACTTATCTTAGCAGACAAACTTAACCCTTGGAACGCCTAGTTCCGTATCAGTATCAGTCCTGTTTCTGTCAGACGCTATAAAGTATAAAGGCACACTATGATAGAGATAACTTAGACTAAGGATTGAATCTGTGATAATCAATATATACCGCATTATATCAGTCACATTTCTTTTTAATTTTTTTATACATATTTTTAGTCTAACGCGTAGCAGAACTTTGAGTAGTGATAGAGTCAGTGAGCCACCAGCATTTCAGTAAATTGATATAGAATCAGTAAACCTTTGAATACATTCCATTAAAGCCAGTGTTGACCCGGGTTAAGCGCGAAGTTGACTCGAGTCAATTTTGAACTCTTTGTAGTGAGGTCACACCCTTATACCGCAGCTGTTCACAGCTGATACACATCACAATATTTTCCTTTGTACTAGTTCCTAGAACTAAAGAATGCAATCGAAACTGCACGCACACACTCACAAATTCTGTCGTAGACACAGATCACCAATGCATCGCATATAACCCGCAAAATATCGAGTTTTTGGAAGATGATCGAATTTGAATTTAAACCTTAAACATGAGCCGATAAGGTTTATATTAGAATGCACTGCTTGGCCATTTCGAAACATTGCCATACTTCTGTTATGTAATACTGCGTGGAATAAATTGCGCAAAATTATATTATCAATTTCGATTCTTTATAATTATGCACAAGCTTTAAAAAAAGACATAAATCGTATCACAAAACACGAAAATCGAACGTAGCTTGAAGCTCGGTAATTTAATTACCTATAAGTGCGCAAAGAAAGTTTCTTTGCTTTTAGATTCGTTGGTAAAAAATTGAATGTAATGGCAACACAGTCATTTGCCCGGTTGCGGTACGAACAGTGTGAAAATATTTATTATTGTAATTTTTATGTGAGTTTAGTTAATTTTGTGCATAGATATAGATTAGAAAATCAAGTTAACCAGTGAAATTCAGATTCACTAGTATCTTGTGCATGAATAATTGTAGTTTTGTTGCGAGTATTTGAAGGTCAGTTCGTTGTGTTCGTCAGTGTTTTGAGTAAAAGAAAGTACCTATACTTTCCTTTACTAATGGCGTTATAGCTGCTTTAGTTAATTTCGATTGTTGTGTCGTTGATTATTTACTAAATGAGTCGTCTTGTTTTTCTAAGCTATCGTTTGAAAATAAGAAGTTTGTTGTGGTGCACGGCTGTGCTCGCCCAGAGATAAAAATTGATTACAAGCGGAGGGATGGTTTCTTTAAACACTTTCACAGCGAGTTATATGACAAAGGTGGTATACACTAACTGCGAGGGGTTTTGCCGAAGGACACATAGCGCACGCTTCACTATACCACTGTAGAGAATAAATGTTAAGGTAGGTTTTTTTGCTCGGGGTTGCCCGGCGATAATTCTCACGCGCCGCCACTGATACCTACAGTAAATTCTAACTAGATAAGACAGCTCAGCAATAATACAAATTAAGATTCAGACTGCATCTATTTAACCCTAAAATGTTACAACAATACCACTCACCTTACAAGACAAGCTTAAACTAGGACGCTACGAACAGCACCCGCGCTAGCGGAAGTTTGAATATTATTTAAGTATCATGTCTTACATCGATATTTGAACCATGCAACCACGATGTGCAGTGCTACTTAAACTCGCTGTGCTGATAGAAACAGACATGTAAACATGCACGAGAAACGCTTGCTTGTATTGGACCGGAAGAACACGCGAAGTGTAAAAAGCTTTTATCCTGATGGACGATACGGGCACATAGCAGGGGTAATATTTCTGGTATTTTTATATTACTAACGTCTGTACAACGTAACATCGTAGGCAGGATTATTCACCAGCAACTTTTTCTGCTATACGGTCTTATGAGGTTCGAAGTGACATTATAACCTGCGATACGCATATAAGACACCGTGATAAAAAAAAACAGCTCACTTGTATGGTTTTTCTCCAGTGTGAACAAAAAAGAGGAAAGTGACGATATCACTTCTCTTAGCAGACAAGCTTAACCCTTGGAACGCCTAGTTACATATCTGAATCAGTCCTGTCTCTGTCAGAAGCTATAAAGTATACAGGCACACTCTGAATAACGCTCACTTGTATGGTTTTTCTCCAATGGGAACAAGAAAGAGGAATGTGTCAATACCACTCATCTTACATAGAAACAGACATGTAAACATGCACGTGTAACCGCTTACTTGTATTGTACAGGAAGAACACGAGAAGCGTAAAAATTCTTAATCCTGATGGACGATACGGGCACATAGCAGGGGTAATATTTCTGGTATTTTTATATTACTAACGTCTGTACAACGTAACATCGCAGGCAGGATTATTCACCAGCAACTTTTTCTACTATACGGTCTTATGAAGTTCGAAGTGACATTATATAACCCGAGATACGCATATAAGACACCGTGTACCAAAAAACAGCTCACTTGTATGGCTTTTCTCCAGTGTGAACAAAAAAGAGGAATGTTGCGTTATCACTTATCTTAGCAGACCAGCTTAACCCTTGGGACGCCTAGTGCCGTATCAGTATCGGTCCTATCTCTGTCAGTCGCTAAACTCACAAACACACTCTGAATAACGCTCACTTGTATGGTTTTTCTCCGGTGTGAACAAAAAAGAGGAATGTTACAATACCACTCATCTTACCAGACAAGCTTAAACTAGGACGCTACCAAGAGCACCCGCGCTAGCGGAAGTTTGAATATTTTTTAAGCGTCACGTCTTCGATGTTTGAAATATGCAATCACGATGTGCAATGCAACTTAAACCCGCAAAGTGCTGATAGAAACAGACATGTAAACATGCACGTGTGACCGCTTACTTGTATTGTACAGGAAGAACACGAGAAGCGTAAAAATTCTTAATCCTGATGGACGATACGGGCACATATCAGGGGTAACATTTCTGGTATTTTTATAGTGCTAACGTCTGTACAGCGTAACCTCGTAGGCAGGATTATTCACCAGCAACTTTTTCTATTATACGGTCTTATGAAGTTCGAAGTGACATTATAACCTGCGATACGCATATAAGACACCGTGATCAAAAAAACAGCTCACTTGTATGGTTTTTCTCCAGTGTGAACAAAAAAGAGGAAAGTGACGATATCACTTCTCTTAGCAGACAAGCTTAACCCTTGGAACGCCTAGTTACATATCTGAATCAGTCCTGTCTCTGTCAGAAGCTATAAAGTATACAGGCACACTCTGAATAACGCTCACTTGTATGGTTTTTCACCAGTGTGAACAAAAAAGAGGAATGTTACAATACCACTCATCTTACCAGATAAGCTTAAACTAGGACGCTACCAAGAGCACCCGCGCTAGCGGAAGTTTGAATATTTTTTAAGCGTCACGTCTTCGATGTTTGAAATATGCAATCACGATGTGCAATGCGACTTAAACCCGCAAAGTGCTAATAGAAACAGACACGTAAACATGCACGTGTAACCGCTTACTTGTATTGTACAGGAAGAACACGAGAAGCGTAAAAATTCATATTCATATTCATATTCATATGTTTTATTGCGATCATGTTCATTTTACATAGGATGGTATTAAAACATTATCAAGTAGGTACATGATTCTTAATCCTGATGGACGATACGGGCACATATCAGGGGTAATATTTCTGGTATTTTTATATTACTAACGTCTGTACAACGTAACTTCGTAGGCAGGATTATTCTTCTCTTTACGGTCTTATGAGGTTCGAAGTGACATTATAACCTGCGATACGCATATAAGACACCGTGATCAAAAACAGCTCACTTGTATGGTTTTTCTCCAGTGTGAACAAAAAAGAGGAATGTGACGATATCACTTATCTTAGCAGACAAGCTTAAACTAGGACGCTACGAACAGCACCCGCGCTAGCGGAAGATTGAATATTATTTAAGTATCATGTCTTACATCGATATTTGAATCATGCAACCACGACGTGCAATGCAACCTAAACCCGCAAAGTGCTGATAGAAACAGACATGTAAACATGCACGTGTGACCGCTTACTTGTATTGTACAGGAAGAACACGAGAAGCGTAAAAATTCTTAATCCTGATGGACGATACGGGCACATATCAGGGGTAATATTTCTGGTATTTTTATATTAGTAACGTCTGTACAACGTAACTTCGTAGGCAGGATTATTTACCAGCAAGTTTTTCTACTATACGGTCTTATGAGGTTCGAAGTGACATTATAACCTGCGATACGCATATAAGACACCGTGAACAAAAACAGCTCACTTGTATGGTTTTTCTCCAGTGTGAACAAAAAAGAGGAATGTGACGATATCACTTATCTTAGCAGACAAGCTTAAACTAGGACGCTACGAACAGCACCCGCGCTAGCGGAAGATTGAATATTATTTAAGTATCATGACTTACATCGATATTTGAACCATGCAACCACGACGTGCAGTGTGACTTAAACTAGCTGTGCTGATAGAAACAGACATGTAAACATGCACGAGAAACGCTTGCTTGTATTGGACCGGAAGAACACGCGAAGTGTAAAAAGCTTTTATCCTGATGGACGATACGGGCACATAGCAGGGGTAATATTTCTGGTATTTTTATATTACTAACGTCTGTACAACGTAACATCGTAGGCAGGATTATTCACCAGCAACTTTTTCTGCTATACGGTCTTATGAGGTTCGAAGTGACATTATAACCTGCGATACGCATATAAGACACCGTGAACAAAAAAACAGCTCACTTGTATGATTTTTCTCCAGTGTGAACAAAAAAGAGGAAAGTGACGATGTCACTTCTCTTAGCAGACAAGCTTAACCCTTGGAACGCCTAGTTACATATCTGAATCAGTCCTGTCTCTGTCAGAAGCTATAAAGTATACAGGCACACTCTGAATAACGCTCACTTGTATGGTTTTGCTCCAGTGTGAACCAAGAAGAGGAATGTGTCAATACCACTCATCTTACATAGAAACAGACATGTAAACATGCACGTGTAACCGCTTACTTGTATTGTACAGGAAGAACACGAGAAGCGTAAAAATTCTTAATCCTGATGGACGATACGGGCACATATCAGGGGTAATATTTCTGGTATTTCTATATTACTAACGTCTGTACAACGTAACTTCGTAGGCAGGATTATTCACCAGCAAGTTTTTCTACTATACGGTCTTATGAGGTTCGAAGTGACATTATAACCTGCGATACGCATATAAGACACCGTGAACAAAAAAAAAACAGCTCACTTGTATGGTTTTTCTCCAGTGTGAACAAAAAAGAGGAAAGTGACGATGTCACTTCTCTTAGCAGACAAGCTTAACCCTTGGAACGCCTAGTTACATATCTGAATCAGTCCTGTCTCTGTCAGAAGCTATAAAGTATACAGGCACACTCTGAATAACGCTCACTTGTATGGTTTTGCTCCAGTGTGAACCAAGAAGAGGAATGTGTCAATACCACTCATCTTACATAGAAACAGACATGTAAACATGCACGTGTAACCGCTTACTTGTATTGTACAGGAAGAACACGAGAAGCGTAAAAATTCTTAATCCTGATGGACGATACGGGCACATATCAGGGGTAATATTTCTGGTATTTCTATATTACTAACGTCTGTACAACGTAACTTCGTAGGCAGGATTATTCACCAGCAAGTTTTTCTACTATACGGTCTTATGAGGTTCGAAGTGACATTATAACCTGCGATACGCATATAAGACACCGTGAACAAAAACAGCTCACTTGTATGGTTTTTCTCCAGTGTGAACAAAAAAGAGGAAAGTGACGATATCATTTCTCTCAGTAGATAAGCTTAACCCTGGGAACGCCTAGTTACATATCTGAATCAGTCCTGTCTCTGTCAGACGCTATGCTATTATAAAGTATACAGGCACACTCTGAATAACGCTCACTTGTATGGTTTTTCTCCGGTGTGAACAAAAAAGAGGAATGTTACAATACCACTCATCTTACCAGATAAGCTTGAACTAGGACGCTACCAAGAGCACCCGCGCTAGCGGAAGTTTGAATATTTTTTAAGCGTCACGTCTTCGATGTTTGAAATATGCAATCACGATGTGCAATGCGACTTAAACCCGCAAAGTGCTCATAGAAACAGACATGTAAACATGCACGTGTAACCGCTTACTTGTATTGTACAGGAAGAACACGAGAAGCGTAAAAATTCTTAATCCTGATGGACGATACGGGCACATAGCAGGGGTAATATTTCTGGTATTTTTATATTGCTAACGTCTGTACAACGTAACCTCGTAGGCAGGATTATTGATCAGTTACTTTTTCTACTATACGGTCTTATAAAGTTCGAAGTGACATTATATAATCCGAGATACGCATATAAGTCACCGTGAACCAAAAAACAGCTCACTTGTATGGTTTTTCTCCAATGTGAACAAAAAAGAGGAATGTTGCGTTTTCACTTATCTTAGCAGACAAGCTTAACCCTTGGAACGCCTTGTTACATATCTGAATCAGTCCTGTCTCTGTCAGACGCTATAAAGTATACAGGCACACTCTAAATAACGCTCACTTGTATGGTTTTTCTCCGGTGTGAACAAAAAGAGGAATGTTACAATACCACTCATCTGACCAGACAAGCTTAAAGTAGGACGCTACGAACAGCACCGGCGCTAGCGGAAGGTTGAATATTTTTTAAGTATCACGTATTATATCGATATTTGAAACCTGCAACAACGACGTACAATGTTAGTTTTTATACTGCTAACAATCTGTACAACGTAACCTTGTAGGCAAGATTATTCAAGAGTACTACCTTTACGCTTTTTTAAGATCTAAATACCTAATGATTAAACTTTCGGTATTTTGAATATAAGTGCAAATGCATCACCCTACCCACTTAAATAAAATACAATCATACTGCAACTTGAACCATCTATTCTATCGAACTAGGTACCTATTGTTTATCAAATAATTACTTAGTTGGGAAATGATATCAGTGCTAAAAGTATGTATGTTGCTAAAAGTATGGTATGCCAATCAATACATTTGACGAATACATAAATGACATCTTAAACAAATCCCAGGTAATATTTTGCCTAACAATAATTTATCAAATCATTAGTTGGGAAATGATATCGTTGCTAAACGTTGAGTTGGGAAATAAAACTTCGCCCAAATCAAAATATGGGATACAAAGTTTGCGAGTTAAAAATTTGCTAAATAATTTTCGCCGAAACATTAGTGAACCTGTAACTTGTTATATACGGTCTTATGACACTTTAACCCGTGATGCGCGTACTATCTAGTCATCGTAAACCAATAAGCAGCTCACTTCAGGCACGTATCCAGACTTTTGGTTCGGGGGGGGGACAAACATTGAAACATCTATATTTTTATTTACCTACTTATTGAAAGAACACGCAAGCAAATAAATAAACAGACGGCTTTTTGGGGGGGGGGGGGGGGGGAGATAAATCCCAACTAACCCCCCCCCCCCCCCCATGGATACGCGCCTGGCTCACTTGTATGGTTTTTCACCAGTATGAATTAAAAAAGAGGTATGATATATTATACGACACAAAGAGCAACCACGCTAACGGAACTGTTGGGGTCTGACCTCCGCCGCACATATTGGATGACTGATTGATAGGCACTTGAATTTAAATTTCGACTGGAACAGGACAAATGACATGGAAAACAGACAATGACGTCAGTTCTCAAATGACAGCCGCGCAGGACAGACAGACAGGCGTGCAAGGGCGTTTTATTTTCTTTTCTCTGGTTTTTGTACCTGTATAGTTTAGTATTCAAACTTGATAATTTGAGTTTGTTTTGGTAATTTTGAGGCGCGTCCGATTTTCATGCGGCTTAGCCACAACACTAATTCCGTGTCACATCCCTACGGCAGCGCAGAGCGACGCGCGCGCCGGCACCCCTTCAGTCCGAGCGAGCATCTTACGAGTACGGTCACGTCTCGCGGTATAACGTTCACCGGCTTCGCAGCAACGTACCTCGGGCTACTATATAAACAATAATTAAGTTATCTCTGTTTGCCAATTAATGTTAATGTACGTCAACACTAATAAACACCTATATATACTGTACGTGGGTTTCTATTACAGACATTACAGTGATCAGAACCCACAATTTGAACAAATTCGTCAGACTTGTAATAACGAAATTCGCGTTGTCTCCCCTCTCTGTCGGTCGATTTGGAAGTGCGACAGAGAGGGAGTAACGTGTACTTCGCTCGTATTCCTTTCGCGGCAGCAGCTCAGTTACTACAATCAACAGTAGACGGCTAATTTGATAATTAAAGACGCAATATTGATAACCATGTAGTACGATTTTTATTTAAGAGACTAAACACATTTTCACAAAATTTAGCAGATTTTCGTACGTAGCTTAGCACTACATGAAATTTCGAATTGGCAACACTGGTTTAAAAGTCTATGATTGATCTCGTTGTTACTAGTATTCACCTAGTCAGGTGTAATTTATAAGCATATTTAATAAACATTTTTTCATAATATTTAAAACAAGTATTTTTATTAGTCCTAAACCTTTTCGTTTTTATAGTCGAGTAAGTTAACGTGATTTTTGACAACCCTATCGAAAAACTAGTAAATGTATGAAAGATCGTTACCTATCTTCGCCTACCACAGCTTTTTTAAAGATATGACTTACTTGGGAATAGTTCAGGTTCATAATCGAAAAACACGTAAAAAAATGTATAAGATAGCTGGCGGCAACTTCAAATGTTGTCTATGATGATAGATATGCCTATACTTCGCCTGCCACCTTTGGAGTCCAACTGTAGCCATTCTATAGCGAAATTTAGACCTTAAGTCACTGTAAACTAAATTCCTATGTAGATTAATTCATCTTTTGATCTTAACAAGCGAAAATACGTGTAAAACTGTGAGAAATATTCAAACAAGTGCGAAAACCCAAGCGAAGACAGAATTTTACTATAAAATAAAAATAGTTTTTTTTGTGACGCAAATAATATTTATGCGCTATGATAAGTTCTACGTTTCATGCAGTGACCTCACGTATTTGTGCAAATTTTATTTTCTTCTTGTTTGGCATCTATAAATTATATTTATGATAGACTAGATCAATGAAATAATACAAGTTAACTGTTTTGTAAACATAACCAATTTGATTTTTTGTCGTAGGTACAGTTTAGCGCAATAAAATGCCAAAAATAGAGAAGTCTCGCAGCGATTTTTAAGATGCAACAAAAACTACGCGACTCTCACCGATATCTCATGACGAAGTGAAAAAAGTCAAAAGAGGAAGGAAGGAAGGAAAAAAACCTGAGGATTGCAAATCTAAATTTGGCCTACGAGGGTCGAGCGAGAACAATAGCGAAATTTGTCACATTAAGTACTTGAACAAGCATTAGAATGCTGAAAAATACTGGTAAGTACAAAGTTGTATGGGTTACTAGAGAACTAGCGAGGCAATTTTCAGCTACAGAATTTATGTTAAGAAAAAACCGTACTAGGAAAGACTTTTTTTAAATCAATGATCGAAAACGTGTTGTCTCTTGAATGACACAAATATTACTTGAATTTCAGAAAACTTCCTCAGTAATAGTGCTGAAAGAAGGCTCCCAAGAGGATACACCTAGTCCGACTTCATTAAGC
The DNA here is from genome assembly GCA_963556455.1 of Epiblema foenella. Classification (NCBI taxonomy): domain Eukaryota; kingdom Metazoa; phylum Arthropoda; class Insecta; order Lepidoptera; family Tortricidae; genus Epiblema; species Epiblema foenella. Next base: position 1,826,514 of record OY747110.1, read on the forward strand.
CCTTGCAGAAGTTTTAAAGATTGGAATAAAGCTGAGGTAATGCGGCAGAAAAATCTTGAAGCAAAACAGCGTTATCAGACGATTCTAAAAGATACTTGTGGCATTGTCAAACCTGTCTTTTATGACATGAGCCATTCTAAAAATATCTTAATATATATTTTTCCAAGACTTTCATATCAATAAATAACAGTAAAATGTTAAAAATAACCTTTTTTAAATTTTAGATTGACAAATCAATAACCTCTTAGAAAAGATACAACAACGTATTATGTATTATTTTGTGATTTTAACATACTTACCTATTATTGGCATGAAGCCAGATTACAAAAGATTAACAGCGACCACAATCAGCACATGTTTATATAAAAAATATTATAGTTTTAGAGTCAGGAACAAATGATGTGTATTTTTTTAATCCCGAGAGGTTGTGTAAATCTGCTGCTGGCTTGTGGGCTAATAGTCTGTTTTTTTTTATACTGTTAATTTATTTTTGACAAGACTAGCTGGAAGCCTAACAAAACACAAAAACAAACTTACTTAATCTTATAATATGGTTGCTATACTTTTGACACAACTGGTTTAAATCCGTACAAACTGACCGTACTGATGATCCAGTCACTTTCACAATAATTGAAGCCTAACTGAATATATTTACATTTTGTTTTGGCCCAACTGAAATTGAACCATAAAAACAGAACATTTTTATTGCATGATGTCTACAAAAGATCACATAAATCAACAGAATGCACAATTAACACACACTTTGAACAACTACGAACTTGTTCAAAGTGTATTTTAATTGCCTTGAAAGATTTCTGTCATATATTGATCAAGCCGAATTGAACGAAAACATATCAGAGACTGAGATACATATTATTTCTCATAATGCCAAGACCACAATGACCCAAAGCTTGCACCCAATCAATACAAGTTTACACAACTGAAGCCTACATGAATGATTTGATTTAGTTGAATTTTTTACCAAGTTGGAAGCGAGCCAGACAAAGAAACATTCTTTTAATAAGATATTAGTCGCAAACAACACAAGTTTGCTCAACAGCAGATTGAAACCAAAAATGAAAATTTAATTTAATCAATACATCCTAACCAGCTTGTGACTGAGAATCGAAATGAGCAACTGTTGTTTCCAGCACTACTTACAGTTTAAGACCTTATGTACACAGTTTACAATGAATAAATACTTTACTTTAATCCACCAGCACTACGCTGAGACAGAACCATTTCGTGCAATACCTTGTTCTTCTGTTCTTATTTATTTTCTTGTTATTTTTGGGTTTTGCATGAATAAACATTTCTGATTTATGATTTTCTGATTACTAATCTTTTTGGCAAAATATCAGATTATCAACAAGAAACAGCTTGCACCAAACACCCTAATTGGTGTTATAACAAATATTATTTAGTTGACATTATGAAGACATGAAAATGGGGATCACTGTGATATGCCAGGCAATGTCAAATTTATTAAGCCAATTACTGGTCAAAACAGAGTTTATGGCATGAAGCCAAGACGACAAACAACTTCTTGAACCCGTCCTCAACTGACAAAAAAAAACAAACAACAGCATTTTTTTCTTATGTGCCCAGAGATCTCCACGATGGGAAGACAATGGCTTAAACATAACATCATTCAAATTTTATTTTCCATATGTCTAATATTCATGCTATATGTCAACGATTCTTTTGATTGGTGAGCTATCGCAGTCCCGCTAGTGACACAGAAGTCATGATTTTCAACATTGAGGGACCAACTGATTGGACGGACTCATCTTCATAAATTTTATTTTGGAAACTTCATATTGCATTGTGCTTCATTTTGAGTGAGGTTGTTAAGTTTTTATTATATTCACCATTGTTCTATAGTATTCCATCGCCATTCCTGATTGGAATGTTGGCACGTACCTGAGTCTTTAAAGTATGTTGTTTTATTTTTTATTTTTTTGCTTACCTATGTTGCATTAACTATGTATCACTTAGTGAGAATGTTTAAGGAAATAGGTAGACACCTAATGTCCTACATACTTACTTACATTATAATATTATGTGTTTAACTCTGTTGTTTCTCCAATAAATGCTTTTACTTCAGCTCATTTTAAACCCATCGATAGGTCTGAAAAGAAGAAATAAACATTAGTTAGTCTAGGTAGAACTCATTTAGCAAGAATATGTGAATCTTAAAATATGATATTCATAATGTCTATAACATGAAGATATGGAACAAGTATATAACTTGACAAGTTTTTAAAACACACAAGTTGATTTTAAAAAGGTAAATTCTTAGGAATGGTAGAAATTCAGTTTCCTGATGACGGGTATAGGGTTAGGTATACATAGGAAGTTTCAATTCACCAGTTGTAGAGTAAAAGCTGGCGACAACAGACTCTTAGATATAAAGAGCACACTAACCCAATTGAAACAAATACAAATAACGTACTCTAGACGAAATTAATGCTAGGTTATTTTATTAGTACAACTAGCGGCCTGCCCCGGCTTCGCACGGGTGCACTATTTATTGGATGTTATTATGCATAAAAACTTTCGTCTTCAATCACTCTATCTATTAAAAAAAACCGCATCAAAATCCGTTGCGTAGTTTTAAAGATTTAAGCATACAGGGATATAGGGGCAGAGAAAGCGACTTTTGTTTTATATTTATTATATAGTGATAGTGAAGACTTACCAATGAATTCAGGACCAATATTAGTCTTAGTCCCATCCATCCATCCCAGTATTTTTTAAATTATGTATCTGAATCACAAAGCGATGCTATGAGATAATGATACCAACACGTTTAACCGCCATGGAGATTCTTGAATGAACCCCGTTCTTCATCAACATCTGTATTTTAACAAAAGCTTCTGGGTGGCTTCGGCCAAGGACACGGTACAAACAAATGGGATATCACGAACGAGATAACAGAAATATGAACAACGGAGACGACGACGATAATGCCCACAGACTACTTAGGAGATACTGATAATGCCAAGCATTTAATGTTTCTAGGATCCTATACGCGTGCCACCATCAAGAGTGATGGATCACGGAAAAGCTCTTACGCAGATAAATTGAAAATTTGTATAAAATGGCTGACCAAAGGCTAACGAAAAAATCACTTGTGGAGGGAGGAAGGAACATTACTTCATGAAAAAAATAGAAATAATAATGCTATCCATAGTATTCCATATGATATTGATTGATATGCATTATGCACCATAGAGTACATCCCATACGGAGCAAATAAGGGCGTGTCCAGACTATCCGATCCGATATCGGTGTAGGATTCTACACCGCTATTGCTGATCACATTATCCGATAATATCGAACCTATAAAGCCATTTTGTAGCCAGAGGGGCTACCGCGAACCGAAAACGAACGAAGTTCGAATATCTCCCTCTCTGTGGCACGTATTAGCAAGTGCGACAGAGAGGGAGATTCGAACCTCGTTCGTTTTCAGTTCGCGGTAGCCCCTCAGTTTCGATCGTGTCGGTTATAATAGGGCGGGTTTGTGATGGTCATTATCGTAGAAAGAGGATTAGATAGGAGGACTAGCGAATCACCAAGGGGGACTGAAAAAGAGAGACTTCGATAGCAGTGGGAGTGGAAACGATAGGAAAATAAGCAAAACCAAACACGACGTCTCCATGAAGCGAGAATATATTGACAAGTAAAATGTAAAACAAAATACAAAAAAATCAATAAAAAAGGCAGATGACAGAAGTCTTCTAAAAAAAGGTTTATAAAAAGGTTGCAACCGCAACAGGGACGGACTTATGATCATCATCATCATATATTTAAGGGCCACGGTTTTCCGCCAAGGCGTTGGGCTCCTGATACGACATTACATTGACCTTATAATTTGCTTGATCTATAAACGCACGTCGCGGTCTTCTCTTACCTCTCCTCCCCTCTATATTTCCTTCGATTATGTTTTTTATCTAATTGTCATGACGTATCAGGTGCCCCAGCATGTTTCTTCTTCTGTTCTCGATCGTCCTCAAAATTAATCTCTTCTCTCGTATCGCATCCAGAACCTCTTTGTTTGTTTTTCTTTCTGTCGAGTTTATAGCTTCCATTCGCCTTCAACACCACATTTCAAAGGCACTTAGTCTCTCTCTATCTTGCTGAGTTGATGTCCAAGTCTCGCTTCCATACAACGCTATGCTCTAGATGTAGGTCTTAATAAATCGTTTCCTTGCGCTTCTAGTAATCTTGGCTTTGAAGATGTGTTTTTTCGCTTTGAATGTTTTTTTGACCATAACTATTCGGGTGGTGATATTTTGGTTACATCTGGAGCCACATGTTACTATGCTTAAGACTTAATTATTTTTTGAATTGATTATTGTTTTAGTTTTCTGCGTGTTTATTTTAAGTCCAAATTCTTTAAATATGTTGTCAATTCCCTCTACTAGTTGCTCTAATTGTGTAAAGTTTTCGGCTAAAGCAGCAATGTCATCGGCAAATCTTTACAAAATAATGTTTTTGCCCATGAATTTTGATCCATCCCTCTTTGATTATGAAACTTTTTTAATTGCGGCTTCAATATAAATAATAAACATCAAGGGCGATAGTGGATATCCTCGTCGTACACCTGGTCTTATCTTGGCTCTTCCCTCTTCTTGTCCTATTTCTATTATGGTTTCGTGGTAGGCTGACTAAATTGAGATAAATAAATAAATATTAGAGGACAATCTTACACAAATCGAACTAGCCCCACAGTAAGCTCAAGAAGGCGTGTTATGGGTACTAGACGACGATATATTTAATAGATATAAATATTTAAATACATAGAAAACATTCAAGACTCAGAAACAAATATTCATGCTCATCACACAAATATTTGCCCTGACCGGGATTCGAACCCAGGACCGTCAGCTTCACAGGCAGGTGCACTACCCACTAGGCTAAACCGGTCGTCGAGATGTACCAGAAGACTTTTTTTTATACAACGCCGGTGCACCTCATCCTATAGATGCCTGCAAGTCCAAAGGAGTCACGTACTCACTCGTTGCCGACCCTTTATAAAGTTTGAGGATGCACTGTATTGATAGCAGAAGGGACAAATTTAAGTCCCTCGCTCTCAACACAGTGCATCCTCGGAAACTCTGGCAACCTTGCTCACCTCCAGAAACACAACACTACATACTTATCGTCGATCCTACATCGGATCGGATAGTCTGGACACGCTCTAACGTGCTTTTAGATTGGTCTTTGCAAGTAGTTTCGCACTATACGAAATTTCGAGTTGGCAACACTGAGGGACTACCGCGACCACAATGAAGTTTTCCGTTTCTGTCTCACTTATAAGCAAACTTGCAAGTGCGCCAGAGAGGGAAAACTTCGTTTGCTGAGGGGCTACCGCGACCCACAAACGAAGTTTTCCCTCTCTGTCTCACTTATGTGCAAACTTGCAAGTGTGACAGAGAGGGAAAACTTCGTTTGCTGTCGCGGTAGCGCCCCTGTCGCGGTAGCGCCATGGGCGCTACCGCCATCTCCAATCTCAGTAAGGAATAATTTTATTTGTTGGCAAGTCAGCATTCATTCGGCACAAAATAGTCGTTGTATTAGTACTCTTTGTCTGAACTCCGACACCGACACATCACAGCGAAAGACAGAACACACGCTGAATTTGCTGGGAAACGACCCATTTTTACAGGTAACTATGGAAAGTAACCTCTAATGCCCATTTTTACTGTATGACTGCCTCCATTTCAATCCACATGTGCACACAACAAGCAAATTAACTTATGCACATGCCTTACAAATTGTAGGAATGTAAAATCATTTTATTGGCCATAAATTTTCTCATCCTCGAGAAGAGCCCTGTGCCTTGCAGTGGAAAGTAGGCTGACGTGTTTTTTTTGTGAATATTGCTGATAATATCTATCTTTTTACTTTGCAGTCGTGTACAATGGACTTGGAAGATCCCAGCAATGTGAAGTTAGCTGTGAATTGTGGTCCAGAATGGACGCGACAGGAGTTCTGTAAATGCAAATCCGACTGCATAACCAGCTTAGTTGAATCAGCCTGTGGGCATGTTTTGAAACAAAAAAGTGGAACAAGAATAAAAAATAGTCCAGGTTGATCTCTGAACTCTGAACGGAATCTGTCAAGATAAAATCTTTCTTTGAAGATAATTATGTCTGGTTCTTCAGACATTGAGATGTATGAAGAGTATGCCTCAACAGAGGGTCCATAAATCATAATGTTTTTTTTGAGGATTTGAGTTCTATTTTGTAGATGAATTCTCCCGCTTGGGAAGTGTCATATTCTTGGTTGGCTTTAGGATAGTTCTTGACAGTTGTGGTTTTTATGTATTGGTAGAGCTTTGTGCAGTCAGTGTCATATAGTATGTAGTAGCCAAAGTGGTCAAATAGTTCGGTACACCATACAAAATATGGTTTACCCACTATTTGGCCACTGGCTGCTACAAACTGTATTGAACATGACAAACTGGTAATATGGTTTTGAATGATTTTTATCCAGCAGTAGATCTCCTGTAAAACAAAATAACCTGAAAATTTAGTGTGGTAGTCCAACAACATTTTTTTTTTGTCATTTCGTTGTTATTTACAGTACCATGTGTACGGACACAGGACAGGAGTGATTTTTAGTCTTCTAGTCATTCTAGGAAATAAAAAGTTGATTTTCTTGTTTTGCTCTTGCATATTGCTAGTTGTGGTGTATCAGTACTGGATTGCCATTTGATTTTGTTAATTTTACCCTGAGAAATGTCTGACAGCAAATCAGTGGCAAAACAAAGTAATTATGAAAAAGAAAATGCTTCAATTGAGTCTGGTAGTTAAGGAATTTAAAACAAATTTTCAGTTGAGGCTATAAGCCTAAGATGGAAAATTCTCTCACAAAACAGTCACAGGGTGAATGTTGATGTTTGTGGTCTGGTAAAATTCGTGTAGAGGTATCGCAAGGTTGTTTGCAGTCAAAAAAGGTTTTGTCTCGGTAGATCATTTTTTAATTTGAATCTCTGTTGTTCGCAAGTTATCCTCCCATGTTGAAAAAAAGAAAACGTGTCCCATGTTGTATTAAAAGGATCTATTAAATACCTATGATTATATAGAATGATAACAGAGTTTAGTGGCTGATAGAGTTGTTTCGTGGTTAATATATTTTTAGCAAGTGACATAAAGACAATACAAAAGAATATAAACAAACCGTTTCTAAGTAAGTTTAAATCTATGACAAGTACGTAATACTGATTATTTATAAACAGCCAGCAGGTACATATGCCACCTCCAATATGTTGAAGTAGTTGGGTTGTTTTGTTAGTATTACAATCAAAAATCAGATGTACAACACCAAAATACAGATGCAAATTTAATTTTATTCAGAAAACAATGAATTAAATAAATATTTAATGCTAATTTAGTTCTAAATTAACATTAACTATGAAAAATAAATGAAATATAAAAAAACTAAAGTGTCATTCTATGGAACTTGTTAACTATGTAAACAAACCGCCATATTGAAATTGTCTCTGAATGATGAATTTACTAGTGATGCGCAAGACTACTGCTTTACTTATGTCAAACCATACCGAATAATAAAATACCGAAATAAAAAACAAATAGGTATTTATTTTTAATTTGAAGAAAAATCGGTTATTGAAGAAGATAAATATATCACCAGTATTTATAAAAGGTGGCGGTACATCGTCTGTAGCCCTATCGATGATGCCGTCTAAATTTTTCATTTTATTTTCTTCCTCTATGAGTTGACCCACGCATTTCTTCCACTGCTCTGCTCCAATTTGCGACAAGCTTTCAGCCAACAAAACCTTTAATTCTGGTATCTTGAAGGTTTTATTTCTCCGCCCAACGTATCCTTTTATTTGTGCCCATATCAGTTCAATTGGGTTTAACTCGCAATGGTAGGGAGGAAGACGCAATACCGTTATCCCTCTTGATTTCGACAGTTCATCGACGAACATTTTTTTATATCTAGGCCTGTCTATTTTTGCTATAAGGTCAGCTTTTATTTCTGATACGTTGTAATAAATGTTTTTTTCCCGCAACCAAGCTTGGATGGCGTCTTTCGTCCACTGCATGGTCCCACCATGCAGTGGACGAACACCGTACCATTCGCGTCAGATTGACAAAGTACCCATACTTTGTCAATCTGACGCGAATGGTACGGTGCGTTGTCCATGACTACCACGGAACCAGTAGATATTTTAGTTAATATTTGCTCATACCATTTCTCGAAGTTGTGAGCATCCATTTCTCCGTGATAGTCGCCGTACTTATCTTGTTTTTTGCTTCGAAAATCCATTCGCCGCCGTCAATAAAACCGTCTTCATTGCCAATGTGCGTAATAATTAATCGTTTCCATTCGAAGGGTTTTTAAGACCGCTTGATAATCCTTTTAAAAACGCATCTCTACTAGACTTTATGTCGTTATCCACCCATACATAGGAAGAAGTGTGTCCCTCATTCAGCCATGTTTCGTCAAGATAATAGATTTTTTTATTTTGCTTTCTATAGTCCTCAATTCGTTGTAAATATTGGTGTCTCCATGTTTGTAGATCTGGCCTGTCCAGTAAAATACTTCGACGTGACCTTTTGACGCGATTAAAGTTCAATTTACACAGAACTTTATGAAAGTGTCGGAAGAGTTGAATCATCGTTGATTGCTGCCGTCTCTTTTGCAACAGTAGGCAATTCACCATCAAAATAAAATTGATGTACTTTCCTCCTGATAACCGACAACGTAAAATTATCAAATTTGTTAAGTCTAGCACGGTTTGGTGGCCTGACTGCGGGTTGTTTAACCGTCCCAGTTTTTTCATAAAACTTAACCACGTTGTCAATTGTACGGTCTGAAAATCCCATTATTACTGAAACAATCGGGAGCACGTCTTTTTTATGCGGATAGGATGGCAATGTTTTTTCTACGTACTTGTACAAATTAATGGCAATTTTTTTTTTCATTTTCCGTCATTTGAACTGGTGTGTGTATCGGTCTCTTTCGTGGCTGCAAGTCCGAAGTTTGAGATGTTCCTGGCTGATCACTCATGTTTTCGTTTCCAGCAATAATAAGTAATATCAGAATCCGTGTTCGGTAGCAATAAGTCGTCGTTCCAAAATTAAATAATATCCAGATCACAAATCAAAATCCGTAAATCAAGGCAAGTCGTTAGAAAATTCAATAAAAAAGAAGTAAGACGCGTACATGCCAAGAAAAAGAGTGAACGAGTACTTAAAATAATATTACAACCGTCAATCATTCAACCGTCATCATTTTAATTTATATAAAAAGGGAGGTTACATTTATATTTCTTAAAATAGTCCAAAACGACCAGATCAAATTTTGCAATGGCACTGGCATAATTATCACAAAATAAAGCGAAGAAAAAGCACTACGACTTTACTGGATCAATTTTTGGTGACATCAAAAAACAAAAATGGCTATTGTAATATGGTCGTCAAGCCAATAGCCAATCACAGCAGAGCCACCTGTCAACTGAGACCAGCCGTACCACAGCCTTAAGCTTGACTTTCGTGGGTCGCGGCCGATGCGACAGTCGCGCGCGGCCGCTGGCACGCCATATTGATGTTAGTGTCCGTCCAGTGCAGTTGTGTGTGATCTCTGATGGCTTCTAAAAAAGATATTTTGCTAGCAATGCTAGAAGAAGAAGAGGATGACGATTTGCTATTGCTATATTATTACAAGCAAAGGAGTTCAATTGATCCAATTTTCAGAAATAGAGGTGATGAAGGATTTTATCGTATTTTAATACAAATACAAACATTTATTCTGCAAATAGGCCACAAGGGCACTTTTACATGTCAAAATATTAATTTACAATTTAAGAAAGTCTGACTATAATAAGTAATACATTTTTCATGTCAAAATATTAATTTACAGTTCAAGAAGGAATCATAATTTCGAGTTTAACAATTATAACAAAATTAATGTCATACAGTGAAGATAAACTTGCAAAGTTATCTATTACAAATATTAAGTTAGAGATGTATAAGGTCTCAAGATTAAACAAGGAGTGAAATTAATATATTATCCCAGAGATGTACATGGTCTCTGAGCGTCAAAATTAAAATTAATTTAATATTGTTAGAGATGTATATGGTCTCTAAGTCACTGATAATAAAAACGAATCCACAACAGGATGATGTCTCTCGTCAATCCCCTATAAAAAGACACTAGTATTAACGTAGTCACTATGTTCTAGCAAGCATGAACAGACCGGACTCCACAAACAGCACCCGATCACATGTCCGACCGTATGACGCGTATCTCAGCCAATAGAAAGACACTTAAAATCTGATGAAGAGAAATTCCGGAAGTTTTATCGATTGAATAAAAGGCAATTTAATTTTGCTTTGTCTTTAATAATAATTTATCACGAAATAAATAGTCCGGTAAACTAAGATCATATAAAAAAGGACGCTGCGCAAATTAATAAGAATTTCTTCTTCTTGCTCAGAAAATGGTACGAAATTTGCCATTTTTTACCGCGCGTCACGCGTCAGTCAATGACCAACCGAACACGGCCGCGCGTCGCTACTGAGGCTAGCCGCGCGCGGCTCGAGTCGCTAGCCTCGAAAATGCCGCCATATAGTTCCATAGTTATTATTACTGACGCGAGGCCGGGCGACTGTCGCTGAGCGTCAGCCGCGCGCGACTGTCGCCTCAGCCGCTACCCACGAAAGTCAAGCTTTACGGTCAAATTTCGTTGTATGAAGATTAACGGCCGTGGGTCAGGTCAGGTCAGGTCCAATGAAATAAAACAATACCAACATTATTCCGTCTTCAATTTGGAAAAAAGTGCAATATTTCGAGACAAGACTAATTAAAGTAATCGGATATTTTATACAGGTGAATAAAGAATACAGATAGGGAGACCCCGCAAGAGATAGGAGGATGAAAGCAAACTAGATACTCGTACAATCAGCAAAATCCAGAGAAGACTGGCTAACTTTGTAAGAGGCCCTTATCTGCTGAAGAACTCTTCAACTCTGAATAACGTTTTTTTTTGGAATACTTATTCTGTAATAGTTCGCTAGCTACTGAGCCGGGGGTGGACATGACAGATATTGCCTGGCAATGGAATACAAATATTGAAATTTCGTATTAGATCTCCATCGTTTTTCCCTGTTGTGCAAACTGTGTTTGTAACGTCTAAGGTTGAAGCGCGGAGACCTTGAGAAGTGAAACTCGAAGTATATCAATATTCTGTTTATTGACGAGGTGTGCTCGGTACGGTCGCGGGTGGAGGACTGCCGGGATGGCCGCGTTACTTACTAGGCCCGCGCTACTGCGAATACCTAGTAAGCAACTTGTGCCCCTACACTGTTATATTCGTTTATTAAACCTTTAAGTATTAAAAAAATATCCACAATGTTTTTTGTAAAAAATTATCACAATGACATAAATTTACGTAAACTAAACAATGTCCACGGAATGACGGTGATGCTTCTCGTTAGCCCGTTTTCTTTCCCCGGTCCCCTCACAGAACTTAGTTTTTATTTTTGTCCAAGCATCGTGCACATTGTTGCGGCTTTTGTGACCTGGGTCTTTTGGGTTCCATATGGCCGGTTCCTCTTCGTACAATTCAATGAAGAGTTGAATCTTCTCGTTGCTCCACTCCATCTCGTACAAAACCAATCCCCAATTAAAAACTTCGCTAAAAAAACAAAATAGGTCTTCCTTCGTCGCGCGCTCTGTGACATCTGTTTAGACGGCGCGTATTAACACAAGCCGAGCCGCAGATGGCGCGCGCGCCTTTGATCTGTGTCGAAAAAACCGACAAGTGATGGATCGTGCGAACTTTGCCGAGCCGCGCCGAGCGCAGTTGTTTACACAGCGCGTGGCGCGGCGAACCACGAGCGGAGCCAGGCTCGGCTCGCGTGTTTCTTTTCATATTCAGATACATTTTTCAAGTTTGTCCCTGGCAGGCTTCGTAATATTTTTTCTTCAAATATTTTATGGCTGTTCTTATCAGCTTTCTTAATTTATCGGCACTTTTAAGTTAAAATATAAAAGTTTGTCTTTTACGACTCTATATAAGGTGTCAGTGGCGTGGATGGTTATTTCCTTACAATTTTTTTAAATCCCCAACTTCATCCGACGCACTCGCAGCTTTTCTTTTGCGACTTCTGTCTCGTCTACGTGTTTTTGCTTGAGTAAGGCGCGCTAATGCTCATCGGATTAGAGAACTCGTGTGCAAAAACTTATCACCGGAATTCAACCTTCCACGAGAGACCAGAATTGGTTACTGGACTTCATAATGTCACCGTAAAATTCTGGTAGGCATAATTTAGCAATTTCCCGGAGACTGGTAAAGCACTGTCGCTCGATGACGTAGACCTAGTTCGTTTAAGTCGAAATTGCAGTTAACATAAATTTTCTTCAGCTTCAAGTTGAACAGCAGCTATGCTGGATACCTCGTCGATTGCTGTTCGTTGAAAAATCGAAAATAGTTGTTAAGGTCAGACTTGAGGCTATAACCTTTTTCTAATTTAAATCATTAATTTATAATTCAAAGATGAACGCATCACTTGGGGTGTCTCGTTCAATTAAATTAATAATCACCTGCGCCTGAACGATTAAACCTTGCATATTTGTAGAGCTTATTGCAAGAGTGGCCATCAGACTTTCTTCCATGTTGACAAGTTAGGTTGTCAATAACCAGATAAGCAAATGGTATGTCGCCTCTAACACTATCGGGCTGACGTAACTGGCAGAAGAGGGGCGTAGAACTTATGGGGCGACTAGCGGCCTCGCAGCAAAAACAATTTTGTTATTTTCACCTCCCAACTAGATAACCCTCGACGAAAGTTGTGATAAATTATTGCACGAAAATTTTCACGGGTGAGTTCCATTTTGTCCATCGACTTATCAATTTGAAAATGGAATTTAAAAAATATGACGTTATTTTTTTAAATTGTGAAAACGGCATCGTGACTGTCAGTTGCCAGTACGCATGTGATAAAAAAGGATATTTCGGTGTGTCCCTTGTAATACCGATTGTTTCCGAAATAATTTGCTTTCAAGGCGAAATCGCAAGAACAAAAAACGGTCTTAAAATAACTTTTTATTTTTTTTTACCTGAAGAGGTCTCACTATAACTGAGCATAGAGTTTATATAATATTATTTCCTCCTAATATTTCATTCCGCGAACTTTTGTACCTCCCCTCGTAACGTATAAATCCTTGTCATGGGGTTTAAATGTTGCAGGATAATAGGTTTAATACCAGTATACTTACACCATGACGGGTTGTTTTAAGTTGCACAGATAGTCAGCGAAGAGGGCTCATCGAACCTTTGGTGCAAGGACCGTCCGTGGTCATCAACTTGGACTGGTTTAACTATGGGAGTGGAATATTATAAGGCCAGAGTCGAGTATATGAATTTATTTTACTAAGATAGTACACAAATACTAGTCTGCACTCACTTTACTTAGGAGAGAGGTTAATCTAGCAGATGTGGATATACTGTTTATAAAAAGGCTGGATTATGATTATGAGTATTAATTAGGCAAGTGGACCTTCATCTCTTTATATACATACTACTATAGATTAGCTAACAGGAATTTAGGAGACAAGCAAGTAAACCGAGCATTAAAATTAACACACATTTATTCAATATTCAAGCAATGAGTATTAAATTAAATAAAGGCTACTTAATATAATAGTTATACTAGAAGGTGTTATAGTTTCAGCTAGAAAGCATTATTAAATGTATATAACAGCCATTACAGCAATAATTGTAAAGAAAGACCATTACGTGGCATAGGTATTTCATGTCAAAAGAAAAACCAAGGCAGAAAATAAACATACTATTAATTTAGAGGGTTTTCGCTAATTTACAACGTAATGACCATTCTTTAACCTATAGACATTTTAAACACATTAATTATTAATAATCAAAGCAAATATGAAAATAATACAATCAGAGTACTTAACTTAATTCGTTGGACGCCCATCAAAAAGTGTCTCACAACTGCCAGACCCCCGCTTTTATACACTTCTCGCCTCGTCCCCACCCCTTGCTTCGTGGCGGGGTAAGCAAACGTATTTATGGCACATCCGGTTAGAATAATAATCTATTTTAACACGTTTTATTGAACGATTGAGCCTAAATAATTAAAACATGATTTTAAGTAAATGAATAACAATTTTATTAGTCCAATATAATAATGGGTATAAATAAATACTATTTGAATCTGGCAGCTGTGATCACGTGATGTTTATTGAGGGTACTTCGATCATCTGTCATTATAAACTGTGTATAGAAAAATAAAATTAGTAAAAATTTACAAAACAACGTGAAATGGTAAGAATCACCTTGATTTATGTTCCTTATCTAACAAGTACATGAATTTATTACCCTTCTACAGACCAACCTCTTAAATGATCAAGTAAGAACATGGGTGAATCTCCACCTGTGCCATTCATTATGCTATATAGATATTATCTAAGACGGAGTATCGAAGGTGGAGGCCTCCCAAACGCAACACGGTACGGACGCGACGCGACAGTTTTATTTGGCCAAATAAGTAACAAAACACTTACAGCAACTGTCCGATCACGACGAGATGTATCGTTGCGCTCACACCGAATCCGCTAACGCGGGTGAAGCGGCGGCGAACTTCCTTCCGGATCGCTTCCCAGTCGTCACTCGATGGCTAGCCAGCAACGAGGAGATCAGGAGTCGGAGATGGTCGTGACGGCGCTGTGGTCCCTTCACTGGCAGTCTTGGCTTCGCGGTCGAAGCGGTGGCGCTCCAGCAGGATGGCGACGTCGTGTCGGAACGCCAGCGCCCCGACGGCACGCGAGGCGGGACATGCGGGTACCCCGCGGCCTACGACCTAAGGTCCAAAGACTGACCGACGTGATGACACCTTGGCATCCGTAGCCACGCTGTCGTTGCAAGGGCGCTAATTCGCCCGGCGCCCTCACCGCGAGCGCGTAGGCTGTGGCACGGACCGTCGGCCGGTTCCGCGGCCTACGGCGTAGGATAAAACAAACTAGAAGGCGCTCATGGCGCTATTACCACGAGCCACGTTAAGCACGAAAATTTTATACAATAATATGAAACAGCACACGATGAAAAATTTGTAACAGATATGCAAGTTTGGATTCAAATTTTCTATTCCCATTTTTACTAACGAAACTTATCGAAATAGTATTGAACGTTATATATTTGTCATCTGCATAGTACAAGCTACATAAAAAACAATAATTACTTACCCTTTTTACTTTAAAAAAACACTTTTTTGTACACTTTTGTCTAGACACACCTCGCGACATGCACCACGTGACAGAACGGTGTTTCAACTGGTCGAAACTTTTTGCATCTATGACGAGTGAAGTTTAGGTCGGTCACCAGATTGGTGATGATTGGATATAAGATACAAGATAGAGGACGTGAATAACCGGGCTAATAAAATTGAGATGGGAGCTCCAGCTCCCTGATTTCTAACCTGTCCGCATTAGACTAGAGACTGCCCTAACAAGTATTTCTGGGTTTTTTTCTTTGCCAAATAAAAATTTTGGGTGGTTTTGGTTTGGGTATTTTTTTATAATTCATATATAAAAAAAAAACAATTAATTTTATAACAGTAATATTTAATTTCTGAAACATGGATAGAAATCTATTCCATATGATTTCACTCAACCTTATTGTCCTAGAATAAAACACAAACCCTTTTTTTTTGTTAATTTATTACCACAAGCTTAAGACTAAACCTACACCTTATTCTACCTTATTCACATAATTAATTGCATTAATAAGTTCTTCATACGCATCCAAAAGGTGAATTTTTATCCTTCGCCTCCATGAATATTCACAGAGCCAGTCGGTGAAGTTGTGTTTATGCTGAGTTTGTCTGAATCTATTCTTCAAACCTCTCCACTGGCTCTCAATCCTTTGTGTGTGTGTCCCGTCAGGTGCCACAAATTTATTCGTTGGGTCACTATGATTGACCCTTTTATGAATGTATCCATGCCGAGGAAGGCTCAGATATGCTCCCCAGAAGTCTGTGTGTATAATGGAGCCTTCCTCAACATGTTTTTGGATTAGTGGCATCAATATTTCCGCAGACCTTTCGTTGTCGAGACACATCTCCAACCGCAGATCGTCACTCCCATCTTCAATCATGCCGATAACCCCATTGGGTCCCTCAATCTGTCTTCCACGGTTGTATTTTCTTTTCCCAAATTTTGATTCATCTATTTGTACTATTTTATTAGAGCCCCCTATCTTTCCCTGCGTCCTTTGATTTTCAAGCTCGTTAATTGCAATTGTTTCTCTGCAGTAACTGAACCAGTCGGCAACGGTTCTAGTTGAAACCACCGGACCATCATGGGCTAGATCTTTTCTCGTCTGGTGGTATGAGAGTCCCTCACTAAATGCATACATGATTTGAAATATGAAAGTGAGGGACAACCTAAATAGAATCTAATAAAAAACTCACCTTAGCTCATCGGAGTATGGATTCACCCTTCTACCAGATGATCCAGTAGGTTTAGGCACCACGACAACATACTCCTCGTCTTCCGAATCACTAGCAATAGCTGGTAAGCTACCACTAGAGCCCCCTGTTAATCCACTAGGACCAGCAACGGGGTTCTCGAAGACCGACACGCCAAAATGTACAGAGGAAAAATATACCAATATACGAAATATACCTTTATTAATGAAAACATACAAATACAAAATATAACTTTATTAATGAAAAATACAAAACTATGACTATGCACATAACAACGAAATGTAACTTAACAAACAAAAACATATCGTTAAAAATCAATGCACGGTTACAAAACTATTTATATTCCATAACCTATTTCATATCCAACTTCATCCTGTGATTTAACTAATTTGAGCATGGCTCTGAGATCGATGAAGCTGCACATTTACCAAACGTTCAACGTTTTCAATCAAAAGCTATTTCAGGCAAAACACACTATGACCTAAGAAGACTAAATAGTTTAAAAATCAGTGATCAAGCGCCTCCTCTTCATCACTCAAATATCCCTCGTCTTCCTCAAAATCACTCATATATCCTTCGTTTTCCTCCTCAAAATCACTCACATATCCTTCGTCTTCCTCCTCGAAATCACTCACATATCCTTCGTCTTCATCTTCTAAGTCGTTCACATAGCCCTAGTCTTCCACTACATCATTCACATATCGATCTAGCGCCTCCTCGTTTTCCTCTTCTGCTTCTTCATCTTCCACTTCCTCGTCCTTTTCATCTTCGTCAGCCACTCTGGCTTCCACGAACTCTTTGCTATCACGCGCGTTTCGTTGGGAAATCTTCCAGTCCATCAGAACGTCGATGAGACTTACTGGTCATCGCCTGCCGTGCTTTGTCGTCAACATACATATTAATTTCGCGCTACAATGGTGGATCCGTAGGCGAAAATAAAGTCGACAGTGCACGGTGTTTTCTAGACGTTCCAGCAGCTCGAGGAATGGCTTTTCAGCACAGTCAGGAATGCAGTTTTGCTCGATGACGGAGCGCCTCTTCAGCAATGCGGTGATAGCAGGATTCTTCATTATTTAAAAAATGGCTTACGAAGACGAACTATTCGAACGAGATGTTGGCAGAATGAAGCATTCCAGTTCGGCATACTGAATTTAAGAAAGCGCTTATTGTGCTCTGGAATTATTAATAGATACGTTACTGCGTAGCAATTATTGACAACAAGTCTGCAATCATCCAGCGGCTTATCATTTATTTATGTTATACGGTCACTCGTATGGATGTATTCCGAAAAACCCGACCTTTGATAACCCCAAACTCTTGCGAACAAACAACTTTTATGTAACTGTTGGTAGGCGGCAAATATGGTATAATAACTTAATATTGTGAGTTCTATAGAGGTGTTTGAGATCGTAATAAAATTACTCAACGATCATTTTTATTATAAAGTCCCGCTTCTAGTATAGCGCATCTTGATATATTTTATAAAAAATCTAGAGTGTCATACCAGGTATATACATTTATTGTGCTGTGATCAGTCGGTAACCGAAGTTCTTGATTTATTTTTTATTCCTCTATTTTTTTCCGATCTTTGCTGAATGGATAATTGACTTCTTACTAATGCGCTGGAATAATAACGCACCTGATGACATAGTTGAAAAATACCATGCGTTAGGAAATTAATATGGACTCTGTCGGTAAAACAGAACGGTTTCACATTGCCTTAAGGTTAAATACCAAAAATAACACGCAATAGTTTTATCTGGCCAAAATATATCCATCAATCATTTGTCGGTTCTGAACGTAAGGAGAGTATCGTGGTGGCGCGTATGGCAGAAATTCCTATACTAGATTACTTATATTTTTATATAATTTCTTGTGGCTGTGGTATTTTATATTTAATAGCCTTTAGTGGCTATTAATATGAGCCCCGGTAGGATAGGGAATGGCAGCCATACTCGCCACATGGCTATTCGGACCCATCATATGAGAATTTCTGGATGTTTGAACGCTCGTTGGATTCGTCACGCTCAGACGAATCGATTGAGCCATGTCCCGAAACGGTTTCCTTAAGGGGTAAGACTCTACAAACCCTTAGATACTTTTTTTTGACCAAATACACGTATTCGTTCCAACTAGCGAAGTCAGTCGACAGCGCTGGGTTCGCAGTACTCCAAACAAAGTCTCATACTCACAAAACTATACTGTAAAAACACTAGTGTGGTCCCAAATGTACTTGCAATTCGAAAGAAAGCAAATGAAGGTTCTAAATATTTTTAGTTTCACTCGGTGATTATTTGTAGCAGTGAGTAACTTTTTTGACTTGGACTTATTGTTTCAGTCTTACAAACACTATCAGATTTATTTTGTATTGGGAGATAGTTTGGCATGTTTGCCACACGGGAGCACAAGTGGCTCATTAGGGTCCACTTGCACTCGCGTAGTAGGCACAAGCGGCTCTATTGAGTCCAACACTCGCGCACTACTGGCACTAGACGGCGCAGAAGAGGAGGTCGTGACAAGCGGCTCATCAGAGTCCAACACTTGCACATCACTCAACTCTTCAGACACAGAAGCACAGGGCTTCGGAGACGCCATGGTAGTCAAACGTTGTAAGCTTACAGGAGTCCGTAAAAACGATTTCGACTGCAAGGGCAACAAACGATGAAGATCCGGGTTAGTGAGGTACGGTGAGAGCACTTGACTACAGGGCTAGGTAAGGCCACCCTTGGAGCAGAGAACCACCAAAACTTGTTAAAGGGGCGCCAGGCGAATCTCCGACAAACGAATGATATATTTAAAAGAAAACAATTTTGTTTACACAATAATAATTTATTACAGGATGGGGTCCCTAGGCGTGACCCAAAAGAATTCGTTTATTGACGAATAACGTGTTTAGACCGTTATAAATTTAAAGTTAAAATTCACATGAAAATTTTGTAATAGACTTTTGGAGGGCACAGTCTTTTTACGTCTATATGGCCATGTTACACCTTAATTAATAGGTTTAACTTATTTTAGCAATGAACGTACTTAAATATGGCTAAATTTAGGAATAGGCTTTTTGAGGGCACATTTGCAAAAAAAAGTTCTATTATTAAGTTTTATAGGTATTGAACCATTTTAGAATGAAGTTCAGTTATTACAGGTTGAGTGATTTACATGAACCACCGAAGATATGCATGCACTCGACCACACCGAGGGGTCCACCGTAGAGTGCATCATCCCGAAGGTCCAATAGTTTTGTTTACAAAGTCACTTTACACGGTTAGTGGCGAACAGTTCACATATTCTATACCTTTCAGTTTTTGTTTGCTTTCAACACTGTGTGTCACTGGGTAAGAGAAGTAAAAGCTACATACAGTTTAGGGTGAGGTCACCTCTGCAGGTACACGGGAGTCCAGTGAGTAACCGGGCCAGTCACCCGTACAGCAAGCTTAGGTGTATCTCCGCATTTGGAGAGATCAATCCTCGACTGACGCACGCGTAGAGGTCTTAAGCTAAGGTTCAAAGTTAAGGTAGGAACTATGCCTACGCCAAGACATAAAAACCCTGAAAATACAAAAATTACCTAAATTAGTGATTTTGGAATTCTTTTTTTTATTTAATGGTTATCTAATTTTACCAACAGAGGTTTCTTGATATAAAGCGGGTAGAACTTACCGGGTTTAACTGGGTTTTTGCTTATAAAGTGCCATAAGGCACATGGCAATCGCCACCGTCACATTTAGGTGTGAACGGGAAACTGGAAGAATATATATTTCACTTTAGTAAATGAACAACAGTATCAAGTAATAGGTGGCGAGAATTCAGCATCGCGACAATAGAACTCACCAAACCACGTTAGAAGAAAGTATGGGGGCAACGCCTTTCAATGCGTTTTCAATACTCCATCTTACGATTTTACGCTGAAATTATACAACCCCAATTAGCTGAATGCACCATTGGGCAAGGCAATGTGTATTCATTGAAGAAAAACACCCTTACATCACTGCCGGAACGACTGCTCGCTGGACTCGGCACTGTTCTTCAAGCAACTCCAACAGCTGCTTGATAGTTGGTAGTTGGTCCGGATCCTTTCCATATCGCTCTTTGAAAAGGGTCTTGATTGATCCTGGTAATTTCTGTAACACAATGTACACTAGAAGGACCACTCTTGCACCGGCTGTTTTAACTTTTCCAGAGCCTGAATTGATTCTCGCAATGGGTCTGCAAATGTGGACTGTACATTTGGCAGATCCATGATGCGGCCTATATATGTGTCCAACAATAATCTATTATTTTGATATCTTTTGAGTAATAAGTTAAGCGCTACAGAATAATTATTGCATCCATTGGCAATTGTCTCACAATGGACAATGCGTCACCTTCCAGTGAAGCACGTAGATAATAGTGCTTCTCTGAGTCCGATATGTCTCTATTATGTACTAGGCTTATGAATAGATCGTGAAAGGGTAACCAGTCCACTAGCTTACCTGTGAATTTAGGTAGTTCAATTGCTGGCAGCCGTGCCGTGGCCGACTGGGTCGGCGTGCGTGCGTCTTGACCGGGGGCCTCCCCTGGTGTCTCTGACGCCTCACTTATTGTTACTAGTAGTTTATTTACCTCACTGAATTTCACATCGTATTCATTGTGTTCGCCTTCCTCCCAATCCGCAGGCGCCGCACCTAGGATGGTCTCGTATGCCGATACGAGCTGGGGATAGTAAGTATCGAAGTGTCGTTTCGCTACGGTGGCCGCTATAGTGTTCTTACGTTCACTGATCGTGCCCACAATGTCGCATAACATACAGTACTTTGAGTTAAACTGTATTTTTTTGAACGACATGTTTACGTTGGGTAATCAATGGTATCACTATTTACCTAAATAACTACTTATTGCCCACGCTTTAACAGATTTGTATGATTTCATATGCTCGTATGGAAAAATCCCCTTTTGCTTCAGAAGTTTGAAATCTCCATCTTCAGGGTATTGCTTCCTTAATTCATGAAATTGATGTTCTTGAAGGTTTCTATCTAAACTACTCGACTTAAACCTAAAGGAATCATCAAATCTCAGTGTCAGGTAGCTCTTATAGAATTTCAGTTGTTTGTTAAACGAAATATGTTTGTCATTCTTTTGCGGGATAATATCGATAAGCCCTTCACGGAAATTCAAAGCTTTTACAATGAAATGCGCATCACAATTACTCAGATTGTGAAAAAATATTGGGACGAATGAGGGAGGTATGATCTCACGACTTATGTACCACTCCTTGGAATTTTCCAGTAGTCCAATCATAACTGAAAACGCTTTGGGATTTTAACTCGCTATTACATATAAAACATTTATTATTATTAGCTTTTCCAATTTTATTTAAATCACTTTGATTTAAAGGGATTGGATTTCTCCGAAAGTTAATGAATTTATTTAATTGTGCTAAATCATTGTAAAGGATGTCGATAAATACTTTTGCGCAATCTGGACCCGTATACGAACGATGCCGTGAAAGACTATCATCAAATGAACACTTGATAAAATAACAGAATCTGTACATTTCATGTTGTTGGATGTTTTTTTGTAAAATATTTTTATGGATCTGGATCACAAGATGATATTGGATTTAAAAATGCTTCAAAATCTGCATACACTACAAACGGTAATTTAAGTTTACGCTGATATTTATCAAAAAATATCTTTTGACTCGAAATTTATTCACCAAGCCAATACTTTTTTGTCTTATCAATCTTATCATAGTTTGGGAGTTCAGCAACAACGTGAGCACAATCATTTTTTTGATGATTCGTTAACTGTTCATTTGAATAGAATGCTAATAAACAGACATCGCAAATATGAAAGCTATAGTTGGTTGTTGATATTTGTCGACTTCTAATCGAGATAGATTTTTTATATAGCAGTAATATCCCTGACTAACCCTAGATATGAAAAGTAAATTTATGTGTTGTAGGGCGGAGAGGCGGGGGAGCGTAGTCAAACCACCGGAGTTATGCGATTATAGACTTTATTGTCTTTTGGTTACAATGTATAAATTACTATAGTACTGAACCGGTGTATTCCAGCGGGGTGGAAGTACACATGTACACTAATATCTCTCTAGCACAACGACACTAATACGACTAAGCAATGGTGAATGCGCTTAGCGTGCAAGGTACTAGAGCCTAGCGAAATACAAAAATATCATGGTTCTACCATGGCTGTGTGATTTTAATATGGGCGAAGTAGTACTACTCGTGTCATCTAGATATAGTTGCTGTATATGGTATTATAGTGTATAATTTAATCCGAAAACATTAATGCTAATATCATGTAATTTTTCAACTCTATGAATATCTGTTAATTTTACTGCGAATGATGTATTTGAAATTTTTAATTTGTTTTGATGCATAATATAGGATGACACTCTCTGTGAACTATCCTTAACTGGGTGCAACGCTGAAAGTATGACCCATTTCAAACACTCATGATCGTAGTGTTGTAGGATTTTTTTTTGTCTTAATATCGTGTGGTAAATCAATATACGACGAACCACTCAATGGGTTAAATTGATGAATGTTCATATCAATATATTTTATCTCTAAAACTCCATCCACTCTCTTTTTTTTTCAAAGTTAGTAATTTTACTACTAACTGAGTTCTTTAAATATTCTAAAAATGTTTCTCTGTCATCACCTTCGCAAATAGTCCAACTTAAAATATTTAAATCGAAAAATTGTTTGATTCCCTTAGATTCTTCAATGAATTCTGCATGTAATATAAAACTAACCTTAAAAATTGTTAACTGATTAATGGTGTCGTCTATTAATTTATTTAAATATGTCTCAATCCTCTCGAAAAAAAGTTCCGGTGTCTCAAATTCAATGACAGTTTTTTTTCTGTTCTGATATTATCCTATAAGTAAATATCGTATTTCCAAATGCGGCCTCAATGAGTTCAACATTGGGATAGGAATGTTGAAATTTGAAGCAGGTATTTTTATGAATTACTTCTTAAATGCTCGGCATAGTACCTTCTCGAAACGTTCCGTTTACAAGTTTTGCACTCGACGGTGTTACCAACAACGGTTGTAGATGATGATTCAGCTGTGGCTCGGGAAGTTGATGGCTGTGTGGAATTAAGGTCTTCTTGTGGTTCCTCGACACTGGCAGCTGCTGGAGTACGCGAATCACAGGGTTGAAAGGGTTCTTCTGATATACGTTTTCTTTCAACTCCACATGTTACAATCTGAAAATGAAATTTATCTTATTAGAACACATACGCGTCCATGGGTAATACACCATCTATGTCATCAGAATGCGAAAACGACTTCAAAACCGTTATGTGCCCTTTGCAAGGGGGATCTAGCCGTGAGGCATAGTTGCATCAAGTTTTCCACTGATAAACCACAATCTTAAATATTTATGAAAACAATTTAATAACACTGGTTAAACATTTTAATGTCCTTACTAGTAACTGCCAGCATGATACTAAATATGACACATTTCGTTGAGAACTTTACTTATATCGAGTTCACCACTACTAGCTAAAAATCGAAGTAAACCTGGTTAAACATGTTTATCTGGTTACATATTGGTACTTACTGCGGCTGATTTTCGTCTTCCAAATAATGTTGATAGAGTTCATCATCTAAAAGGGTCTTGTTAAGATCTGAAACGTCTTCACAACGTTCATCTCATTCGTTATCCTAAAATGAGTTTTGGAGATCCATTTTGCAATTTGACTTCGATGGGTGTTGATAGAGATACGGTATGGTTTCTTCCTCTCTCTCGTCTTCTTCTCTTTCTCTCGCCCCTCTTTCTTTCTTTGGGTTGTCTAACTATATATAGCCTCAAAAATTATTCGTTCGTTGGTGGGGGAGGGTGACTTTTTTATGAGTGGAGCAAGAAATAATTTATGGCTTGGCCACGATAAAAAATTTCTTGCCGTCGTTTTTAGCTACAATCTGTTTAATAATCTTTTATATTAATTCTTGTGTGTTAGAATAATGGTCGTCCTCGTCAGCATGCGTGTAGTATTTGATTTTAGTATTTGCGAATTTCCAGTGCTGGTCGTTTGGGACACCACGCAACTTTTTCATATCGTAGACATCAATTTTAACAAGATAAGTGATCTTTGTAACATCATTTGCGCGAGCAGATATATAACTCGTGCCTCTATTTGTAGACTGGGCGACCGTAGATGAATATTCCGTAGTATGTTTCTTTTGAGACTTACCGAAAAATAAATCAATGTTGTTGGTTCGTTTCGGGGTTCGGCTTCTAAATGGTTTTGAGCCTTGGGGGCAAATTACCATAATAACAACTTCATGGTGTACCTAAGAGGATTCTCGTTTGGTATCTAAAACAAGCAATAAAAATGAGTGAGGAGCTTGATACAAATGTAATGTGTGTGTGCTTATATAGAGGCACACAGTAGATAGGTATTCTTCTGTGATGCTTATATGAATTTATCAAAAGGATCCTACTCAGATGTAACTAGCGTAGTGGTAAATATAAACAACAGGAATCTAGACATCAGTTTATTCTGACATGCCTATTTTGTATTAGAGTTTTACTAAGTGCTAAATAAAGGTTATTGAGTTAGGTTCTAAAATTATGAACCAAATTATTTAAAAGCCTAAGCCTGCCGGCTCGCTAGTGCTTTGAGGGGAAATATTCGGTGTTGGCTTAATCTAAGGGCTAACCGAACCGCCGCCGGCCGCTTAAATCTACTAATGTTAATCCGATCGGGCTATCGTTTGTTGCTATTCTGACTGGGGCGCGACGGCCTTTTATATTTAATTATTATTTATAGATCAGGAAGACGAAATGAAACAGCAGCCATAGTTCAGAGCAGATCAAAGACAACCTTTTATTTTCTTTAATACACACACCTCACTTCCAGCCATAGACTAAACTATCTCTATTATTGCATTAGGCTATTCTACATGCCCCTTTTTTAAAAAAGAAATTACAACTGACACATGTCAAGGGGTCATGACATTTGACGTTTACAATCTGACACTGACAGTTAACCTTACTTATTTACTCTAGGCAAACAGAGGTTATTATTATACATTACAAATTATTACAATTCTCCAGACTATGATGTCGACATTATAAATACAATATGATTTCAATTGTCAATTAGTGAAAGTGAAGTGAAATTTACATCATTACATGTCAATGGAATATTAATACATTACTCAGTGGAAACCTCGTCGAATATGAATTATAAATACATTTTTCATTGTTATTAAATAAAATACACTTACAAGTCTAACTTATTTGTTTTCTTTAACAATCTCCCCCTCGAGCTATAGCGAGGTTCCTGTTCGTCATTTAATGTTGGCATACACTGGTAAGTAATCATTGTTATCACTAGTATTACTTAGTCTTGCCATAAATTCTGTCCTATATGAAATGACATTTACTTTGAAAATAAAAGAAAGTTTATAAATAAATTAGGGTTATTTTTATTGATTATACTATACAGATTGTATAAAATAAAATATTTATTCAAAATGTCCACCTTTTACTTTAACACACTTCTTTAAACGGTCCGGCCACTCGTCTATGACGGCACGGACGGTATCGATGGGTATTGAAGCCGCTGCCCGCACTAAATCTAACTTCAGAGACTCAACATTGCGATGAGGTTTAGAGCAGGCTTTCTCCTCCAAAATATTCCATAGACCATAGTCCAAGGGTTTGAGATCCGGGCTTCCTGAGGGCCAATCTTCAGCCGCAATAAACTCGGGTAAATGCGTCGCTAACCACCGTTGCGTTGTCTTAGCTTTATGTGCAGGGGCAGAGTCTTGTTGAAATATCCAGTGCTTACCGGCAAATAAGGTATCATTTAGCGGCTTAACAACTCTCTTCAAAATGTCTTTTTGATAGTTCGTAGCATGTATTTTTACCCCTTGTTCACGAAAATGAAGCTCTGTGACGGACGCCTTCATAGGATACTCCCCACCAAACCATGACATATGCAGGATGGTGGCCTCTTTCTACCCTTGGAACTTTTTCAGAAGCTTCTTAGGAACTGTGAGCACATATTTTATCATTTTGGCGGTTGAATTTTTGCTCCACAGTAAAGATTTTTTCATCTGTAAACAGAATATTACGATATCCGCCCTTTGCATGCCGCGACCATAACACTTTAGCTCTCGTCGCTCTTATTTTCCGTAGGGCCGCTGTCAATCGCTGACCTGTGCTCCGTCGATAAGCCCCAAGCTTAAGGTCTTGTTTTATGATACGGGACATAGTTCTAGGGGGAATTTTCATTTCCCTAGCCATGATTTTCTGCTTGCGTAGCGGATTTCTCAGAATTCGCTCAGCTACCGCTTTAATCGCTGCCGGTGTCCTTGTTTGCCGTGGTCGACCGCTCCTGGGCCGGTCGTCGACTAAACCGATGTCGTTGTATCGCTTGATGGTACGATATATAAATTTCTTTGTTATATTCAAAGGTTTCAGCAGTTTGAAAATGTTGTTCACTTGCTTGTTACACCACAGATTACTAACTTGTACTATAGTACAGATGGGACAGTGACGAAAAAGATTTGACGTTAGTTCCCATTTTCGTAGTTATGGCGCTGTACAGTTTTAATAGGCATAGGGTATCATTACTTCGTATTTATTACATGCACATAATTCATAAAAAAAAAAAATACAAAATTTATTCAATCCTTTATTCCATCTGTTTTGTTGATTTTTGCCTTAACCTATGAGTTTTGTATTTTTTAAAAGCGGCAATATGTATGCCATGCATCTTACTAATGTATTTTTCTTCCACTTTCCCACTTAAGATTTTATTTATTATATTGCACCAATTGTGGACGTGCAGGCGAATTACTAAATTCGTAAAAAATATTTTTATATTCCGACTGTGTGTTTTGCATCCCAGCCAGTATATGTCACAGCATTTATTTAAAATCATTTTCAATTTCTTTTTTATATTATACTTATAACATTCGTTATTTAAATAATTGTGAATTATATGGGCACTTTCCCTGTATAACCTCACTAATTTCCCATTTGGATAAGAGAGATTATCGCGCTTTAATCTTTTATATTCTCTTAGGCGAATCAACTCGTGGATCCCCTCCGAATCTTTAGCCGTGTAAGTTTGCGTACATTTTGCACATTTCATTTTTCTCGTCATTTTTCTTCCCATATAGCCCGCTGTGTAGGCCGAAGTTTGCACTTTAATTTTTTCTTCAATAACGGTTTCTTTACTAGTGATAGGTAGCTGTGTGAGCGAAGACGATGACGGTGGTGCATTTGTATTAATATTTTCTTTATTATTCTCAGCCGATGGTGTGAATACATAATTTAAATCAATTAAAGCCTCACCGTCATCATCTTCACAATTTGCAAATTGCGATTGTGGGCTCAATATATTTGCTATAACTAGCGACTTGAAACTGTAAATAAATTGATTTGCATCAGGATTTACATTTCTGTAGTTTAAAGCCCTTACTCGGCCAAAGAAGTTTTCGAGGGGATCTTGATTTATGAATCGGGGATAAAAGTATTCCACTTTATATTCTGAAAACAATAATAATAATAATAATAATTTTCTTTTATATTTTGAAACAGCATGCAAACAGTTTATAGATTTCTAAATTAGTTTTAAAGAAAGGCCAATGTTGCTAAGTGCCTCTTTAATCAGCGGAACCATGGCTAATCTTAGCGTGAAGTGGATGGTCCAACGCTCCTCAACACTCTTAAAGCCTTGTCAAGTTCAACCATCCCGCGTGTTCCTCCTGTTCCAAACTTACTGAGCTTCATGGGTAAGTTAGCTTTTTGGTTAGTCAACAATGATGCCAAAGTAGTTCCAAAACTGTCCTTTACAGCAGCAATTCTAGCAATATTCTCTTTGGAAACCTTTCCACTTTCCAATTGTTTTAAGGCACAGAGTAGGGGCAAATATGTAAATATCTCTGTGAAATGCTCAGCCCCAGGTGCAGCAGCATAATAAAGAATTCGGTCTCTTGAAACATCCAAACCCAGAGAAACTGCCATAGCACATTTTGGTGAAAATGCTGTGCCTTGACTTGCAGCATAAGCAGCACACATTCCAGTCAAACGGTTTAATGTGTACTCGTTGTCCAAAATCCTAGAGTCACTTCCACCTTTTTTAATGACCAGTGGTGCCCCTACTGTCTCCATAGCGTCTCCTATCTTTAAAGTTTGTCCAGGCTGTAAATTCTTCATTTGTGTCCTTATCTTTTTACCCTGGCACAAAATTCCCTCCACTATAGAGACATCCGACAAAAAAAGGTCATTTCTATGTGTATTATAGAAGTCACTTCCTTTGAAGGTAGCCTCTAAATAAAAATAATAATATAATATAATAAATATAAATATAAAAAGGCGTAGGGATGTGACGACCTCATCGCCCACTGGTTTTCCAGTGCAATCAGTCAACGTAAGGCGGCTTGTGGCGAGCTGTTAGGGAGTAGCGGCCCTACGTACCTAAGTCCTCCTGGGGGTGGCCTGTGTGGTTGGTGGGACAGGCCCCCCCGCCTCTGGCTTGCCTTAACCGGCCGTCCAGAGTGGAGTCGCAAGAGCTGATGCTCGAGGGTGGATGTGGTCACCTAAGTGGCGAGTTGGCTATATGTTTAAAGTCCAGTGCCACCTCTCCACCCCCAGCTCTCTGACCGGTGTTGCCCTTAGGCCATTTTATAATGTCGCTATTTTATGGGGGCCCATCTAGCAGAGAGCGAGTCACCGTCTGCCGGAAATAAATATCTGAGACAGTTTTATTAGGCAGGCGTCCGTTGTCTCACGCAATAGCCCAGCCATTAATTCATCATTTTCACCCAATAACCCAGTTCATTTAGGCTCCATCAACCAGAAATAGTCCCTGTACACCCTGGCGGGTGCTGTCTCTGTGTGCGTCCCATGACACGGGCAGGGACAGTATCCGCTCGGTGTATCCCTTGCATTTCATTAAAGTGTCAAAAGGGCCTCTACGTGTTGGCTATGTGGTACTCGTTTGGTACTTCGGTGCCTCGGTACTTCGGCTCCGCGCACGCCTCCCAAAGGTCCGGGATACCATTGTCCCGTGAACGGGAAAGACATACAAATAATAATAAAAAGGCGTAGGGATGTGACGACCTCATCGCCCACTGGTTTTCCAGTGCAATCAGTCAACGTAAGGCGGCTTGTGGCGAGCTGTTAGGGAGTAGCGACCCTATGTACCTGAGTCCTCCTGGGGGTGGCCTGTGTGGTTGGTGGGACAGGCCCCCCCGCCTCTGGCTTGCCTTAACCGGCCGTCCAGAGTGGAGTCGCAAGAGCTGATGCTCGAGGGTGGATGTGGTCACCTAAGTGGCGAGTTGGCTATATGTTTAAAGTCCAGTGTCACCTCTCCACCCCCAGCTCTCTGACCGGTGTTGCCCTTAGGCCATTTTATAATGTCGCTATTTTATGGGGGCCCATCTAGCAGAGAGCGAGTCACCGCCTGCCGGAAATAAATATTTGAGACAGTTTTATTAGGCAGGTGTCCGGTGTCTCACGCAATAGCCCAGCCATTAATCCAACATTTTCACCCAATAACCCAGTTCATTTAGATTCCATCAACCAGAAATAGTCCCTGTACACCCTGGCGGGTGCTGTCTCTGTGTGCGTTCCATGACACGGGCAGGGACAATATCCGCTCGGTGTATCCCTTGCATTTCATTAAAGTGTCTAAAGGGCCTCTACGTGTTGGCTATGTGGTACTCGTTTGGTACTTCGGTGCCTCGGTACTTCGGCTCCGCGCACGCCTCCCAAAGGTCCGGGATACCATTGTCCCGTGAACGGGAAAGACATACAAATAATAATAATAATATACTTTATTGTGCACTATACAAAATAGAAATGTTAAAACAAATTAATAATAATAATTTAATAATTTTAAATTAATAATTTAAATTAATTAATAATTTTGTTAAGCCCAGAAAGCTGTTTAGTGTGGTAATCCACCCCTCCAACGACGGAACGCGGACATATCGTTACAATATTTATTGATGTACACCACCTTAATTTTTTTTAGTTTTAAACTTCATAATTTGTAAATTAGGGGTGGGGGGGGGGACACTTTTTACTTTACACATATCATTTTTAAGACTATCCATGAACACTCCACCCCACATGCCTATGTGTCATGATTTTTTTTAATCCCCCGGTTAGATGTATGGATTTCCCCTCTTCCTGATTATACGTTTTTTCATCAATTCACATCCCTTTTATGTAGCGGTTCATATAATACACCTTCCTACCAAATTTCATAATTGTAGTGCTTATAGTCTCCGAGTAAATCAGCTGTGACATACGGACGGACAGACGTGACGAAACTATTAAGGATTCCGTTTTCGCCGTTTTTGATTTTGATTTGGCTAAATGTTGACAACCATGGCAGGTTGAAAAAAGTCTATCAATTAAAAGTCGGTTTGACTTTTATTATTATTATTCTCTTTATTTATTTTCCTTCTTAGGTCAGGCTTTTACAATATCTTTATAAAAAGTAAAATATAAAAATACACTTACGAAACATAAAAACCTAGCCTAGGGTGCCGCCGGCAGCGAGGCGGGGCCTAAGCTACCGGTGGTTAGGGCGACAGAGAGAGGAACCTCCTGACTATCCGCGCCGTGTCCAGGAGTACCGCCCTCTGTATCTGACCCTTGACCCAGCCATCTAGCGAGAGTCTCTTGAGGTGTTGGTCGAGACTCTTCGCTATTAGACCGTTCGCAGAGACGACTATCGGGACAATGATCGTTGAATCAACATCCCACATGGCGGTCACCTCGTGTGCCAAGTCTAGGTACTTGCTGGCTTTGTTCTTCTCGGCCTTCACGAGGTTCTCGTCATGGGGGATGGTGATGTCAACGAGCACTGCCTGTATATTAGTTAAAATGTTTTGTCTCTTTCTCAAACATAAATATCAAAGTGACGGACCAAAACAACATATTTTAAATAAAATAGGTTTAAAGGACCTTTATGATTATGGGGGTAAATCTATTGCTTAGAAGATTTCAGCTAAAATATTGATTAATAAAATCTTTAGAAAAACAAGGTTTTTTATTCTCTATATTTATTAAGACATTTATGACACAAACCTCAATCTTAACACAATTATATAGACAGCATGGTTAGCGGTGCACATAATAAACACTATCACCGAAGGCTACGACTAAATCAATTTAAATCTCTCCAGTAATTTTTTTATCATAAATATTCAAAACCGCGTATATCCACCGTCATTGTCAATCACAGCCTGGAGCCGGTTACGCATGGATCCAATCAATTTGTCACATATGTCAGTACCCCTAAAACTTTCCCAGACTGTGAGGATCCATAAGTGCTTCTCTAGTTCTTTCGTTTCTATTTGACCATTTTTGAACCATTAAGCCCCATATATTTTCGATAGGATTTAAATCGGCACACTTTGCAGGCCACGGAATACGATTTAAATTTGCTATATTATTGTCGAACCAAGTTCTAACGATTCTTGCCGTATGAATTGTTGCGTTATCTTGAACAAAGTTTATTGGAGCAACATCTTCTTGTGGATAATATAGTTGCAATGTTGGAAGGACACTCTCATCTAATAAATCGACATAATCTTGAGCAGTGGCCCTGGGTGGTAAATTTATTAGTTCTCCAATGCCGGCTGCACTAATCCAGCCAGACATGTTAACTGTAATGCGACCAGACGCGTTGTTAGCTATGACGTGGTCTTCCGTGTATCGCGTCCTGTCAATTCGCCACAAATGTAGTCTGCCCGTTTGGGAAGATTGAAAAGTCTTTTCATCGATGAAAGCCGTCGTCGTCCAATCAAAATTTAGATATTGACGTGCGAAAATAAGTCGAGCAGCTTTATGGGCATCCGTCAACGCAATTTTTTTTGCAGGCCGCCTGTGCTGCAGTCCCATAGCTTTAAGATGCCTTCTAACTGTTGAAGGGTGGACTTCAAACGCTTCCGCAAAATGCCTCGTTGGCGTAAATCCATTTATCAGGTATTGCCTTTGCATCAAGCGGCTCTGCTCTTGTGTTATAACTTGCGGGTGATGGTTGTTTCGTCGTAAGTCAATAATATTTTCCTCGTTCCCGTGGCGTCGAACCCAGCGGCGAACTGTGTTTCTTGTCACATTTATTCGTCGCGATATCTCGTGAATGCCTACTCCTTGTTCGTGCAAATCAATAATTTGGAGCCTTATTTGGTCACGATTAGCCGCAAGCATTTTATTAATTGGTAAATTATATTTTGTGAAAATATCACATTAAACTATTTTCTTGACTGACACTGACACGACCTTAGATCATATAACAACTAACTGGATGTCACATAACGTCAACTCTTCGAACAAATTTTTTCGGCACTTTTAGCGGGGGGCGAGGTAAACACGTACAGCACACCACCAAAAGATGAATAATCTCACATACACAAATTTTGCTGTTGCGATAAACGCACACTACAAAAAAATTCAACACATCAAATATTACACGCACACCGACAGAGTTTTCACGTAACTATGGAGCATACATACGAAGAACTTAGTGATGGGACACATCCGAAGAATGAGTCAAATCAGTTTGACGAATGGACTGACTGAATGGAAACTATTTATTATAAAATTGTAAAAGTGAAAATTCTGTACATTGAATATACTACCCAAAAATATTTGTATTTTTACTGTCTGTTTGTATTTATGTGCCTTTGTGTCCTTGGCCCTCTCGCACAGTTAAACTATGGAATGGCCTGTCGCCCGCGGTTTTTCCGGGCTGATACCTACGTATCAGTATTCATATCGTATTTATAACTTTACCTACGTAAAGATAAAAATATAGATTGGTATTTGTAAGAGCCTATGTAAATGAAATTATATTATAATGAGGTCGTCCGTCACCACCACATATAGGCCCTTTTTCAAATCACGCCAAAAGCGCTCATAAGCGCTCACGGTCGGTCCAAATCACGTTGTCCATAGCGCTGTGAGCGTTTTTAGCGTGATTCGGAACACGACCATAAAGTTACTTAAACATATGAATGAGCAAAGGGAAAGCAATAAAACAAATTGTTAATTTTATTAGAATGACCACATTTTTATTTAATAGTAGATTGTACACCAAGGGGGTGTGGGGATAAAGCACTGTTTTATGTCACGGGCGCGATATGAAATCCCGAACGTAGCGAAGGACTGTAGATTTTACACGCGAGCGTAGCGAGGGTGTAATGAGTTAATTCCCGAGCGAAGCGAGGGAATTAAGACTTGAGTCCTGAGTGTAGTGAGGGATTTCAACGCGCCCAAGACAAAAACAGTTTTATCCCCGAGGAGTATACTCTACTTTTCACACCTCCTGCGAGGCAATAAAGAAAAATCAAGGCTACTGGGACAAGAATAGTGATTTTTTCAAAAAAAATATGCAAATTGAAAAATAAGAAATCTACAAATGAAATTCGAAGGATTTTTGAAAAAATTTTGAAAAATCATGCATTGGTTTTGACGTTTAGATTTTGAAACTATTAATTTGACATCTAAATAAGATTTTACAATAGAAAAAATAAGGTTGCCATTGTAAAAAAGTGCCTGCAGATTTTTTTGTTCCTTATGTCCTACCCAAAGTACAAATGTAGGTAGGATGTTAAGACTTTTTTTATTAATTAGTATTTTTATTGATTTTTAAAATGAATAAGTTTATTGTACACGTGACGAATACATTTCTGGGGGTTTACTTTTTTTGAAATATAGGATAGACGAACATTTGTATATTTTTCCATAATTAAGTTAGCGAGCTCCAAATTATGGTTAACTACTCCGTTTTCATACGCATGATCGTCTATACCAGCAAAAAGTTCTTTTCCCAGAAAATGCTTTAGTGCATTCGTTACAATAAATTGCGAAGTCACTTTTGAATTTAATCGTCTATTATCGATTAAATTCTTTCGAATTTCTTTCTCGCAGGCATGACACAAAGCAATCACCGATTTTGAAGCGTAAGTAAGGTACCCTTTCGATTTTTGGTAAACGAAGCTTTCTTTATGAGCAGGTCCAAAAATTCCCTTTAGACACGTGGCACACTTCACGACTTTTGCCACAGAAAAAGCCGAGAAGCCTGCCACATATTCAATGACCTTCTCGCCAAAGGGTGAAATAAAAACCTGACTTTCAATGTCGTCCAAGATGTTTTCTTCAGTTTCTGACGTAGTCGTTATCATTTTTATTTCACCCTCTTCTCCGCGTGTCATGACGGTTTTGTTGATTTTCTCGATAGCGGAGGAACAGTTGAGAATGGTAATCTTTTCAAGGGGAATACAATTTGTCCCCGTGGATGTTGTTTGAAGTTCTGTATGGATCAGCAATTTTTTATAAATAGCTTCAAATTGGCGTGCAGTTGGGTTATCATTATAGCCTCCATGAGACCGGATGACGGAAAATAGTATTTCAATATGGTCTTGACTAATTTTATGCATTGGAAGGTACTTCAATTTTCCCTGCAACACCAAGTCTTGAAATAAAGCCTGAGTACTTTCTATGCAGATCAATAAACCAAGAAAGCCAGTATATCGTGGTGAATCCAGTAGGTTTTTTCGAACCATTCCAGACCTTTTGCTTTCCATATCGATGTGCAAATGCAAAAGGACTTGTCGAGCCTCTTGTAATCGGTTGAAAGCTGTTTGGTAGTTGTCTTCGTTAAGAGCTCTTTTGAAGCCAAAACTTCTTGTTCGTGAATCCAAGATATCAAACAGATCATTTATTAACTTTATGAAGTTTGCCGTAGCTTCCACGTCACGAAAATCGGTCATTTTTAGTATATTGTTGCAAAATAACAGCGATTCTGCAACGCTTGCGCTAAACAGCTGTGCTGCGAGTTTGACATTCATGATTTTTGTTTTGTAGTATATATGGTTAGCCCGAAGCCTGTTCGCTAAATAAAATAATTCCTCTTCTTGCAGCGCGTGCAGTTTTTGAATGAAATCAAACTTAATTTGTCGTTGAAATTCGTCAATGAAATATTCATAATCTGAAAATGCATTTCGGACTAATTTGATCATGTGGCAAGGATCAGCAAAAAAAGCAATGTTTTGACCAGTGAAAGGATCCAAAAAACTTGTTTGTAAATTTTCGGGGTCTAAACAACATCCTAGCTCTTCTGCCATAGCAAAATTAGCTTTTACGCCGTCACAAGTCAGCGATTTCACTTCAACTCCTGTTTCATGGACAAGTGATAAAGCTTCAGTCACCAACCGAGCTTTTTGTACAGCAGTCGTGCCTTTAACAAAAAAGTATCCAATCGGAACTTTGAATATTTTGTTTATGCCTACAAGCAAAAGTACTAATGCGTCGGTTGCTATCTCTGAACTGTCAGAAACTTTCTCAAAACCGTGATTAACATATCCATAATATCGTTTGGTTCGAGGTTCCCATTCTGCCCCATCAGGATAACACTTAATTTTCATTTCATCAAAGACAAGTGCGCAGTAAATTTTTTCGTCTTCTTGCTCAGCTCTTAGCTTTAACGCGTATAAGCTTTCTTTTGTAAAGCCAGGCTGGCCATCGATGTTAGCATACCATTTCGACATAGTCCTCGGATGAGGCAAGCAAGTCCCAAATACTTTACGGACGTACTTATAAGCTTTTGGCGAGTAAAAATGCAGAGTAAGGGCAAATGATCTTAACTCTGAAGAATATTTTGTTCTGGGAAGTTTGCTATCGTCACTTTTTTTCATTTGTCGAACAAGCAATTCTTTTTCGGTCACACCAATTTTGCTCAAAACCATTTTTTCTTCCTTATTAATAAATGACTTTTCTTCTAAATTAGTCAAAAGCTCTTTTAGTGTATCAACCTTTTTTTTTAAGTAACGATTTTTGTCTTGCAACTTCCGTATTTTTTTATTTTTAGATTGCAACTGAGCCCGTAATTTTCTTTTTCTTGGAGTTTCAGACTGGAAAAAAACAATCTTATTTATATATAGTTAAATATTATGTAGGTGAGCAAGATATAACAGTCTTTAAATCGTGATAGCGTTGATGAGTGAGAATTAAAAGCCTAAAAATTGAGTAGTGAGAAACCTCCATAAGCAATTAAGCTTATGGCCCATTGTATTAATATCACTTGATACATTGGCCAATGTAATTATGTCATTTATGTGATCATCACATAAGCCCGCAGTTTCAATTGTCATACAATAAATTTATGGCACTGCAGTATTCCAAATGAAATACTTACCAATGCACCCGAAGATGGGATAGTCACTTGAGGCGCTGCAGCAGAAGTACTATCAGTAATAGTTATTGCTGACATGTCTTTATTTTCTGGAGGGTTGTCCTGGAATAACATTAATTATAAAAAATATGTGATATGTGTTTGAAGCAAATAAATGAATGATTATGATTATGATTAATGATACTTTTCGAGAGCAACTGCATGCCTCTTTTTTGAAAGTCAGTTAATAACCATTTATTGTATACCAAAACGTTCTCCAAAATGTAACGAATACATTTACGAAAATTTCATCAAAATCGATTCAGCCAAACGCGAGATAATCGCGACAAAACATACATACAAACATACGAGTCAAACACAGAACCTCCTTTTCTTTTGAAGTCGGTTAAAAACCAACATGTACATAGGTACGTAGAACACAAAACCCAATAATGTAATGTGATGAATGGATGCAGCAGCCAGCAGATCTATACTTAAAGCACTCCAGGATTTCAATAAGGTTCTTAAGCTTACAATAAGGCATTGCGAAGATCGGGTAACTGATTCAGACGTTGCTGCAGCTGAAGCACTGGCAGTATTCGATTTTGTTAGTTTCATTATTTTTTTTGCAGGAGGATCCTCCTAAAAAAGTAAAATGTTATTTTATTTCATATAAACATAGATTACTTTTGAAAATATTCAGAAAAACCGAAAGAATCACCGCCCCAAAAGCGTTACCAAAAACGAAGAAAAAAATTACTCACCAAACAAGGACAGAGTCGCAAAGAAGGTATTGCACCTTCAATCAATATCTTTCTGTTAATATCATTCTTGTAGCTTTCCGGAGTAAAGTGCTCCGAACAGATAACACTTGTACGTGTAGGTTTCCAAGAATCATTTTCGGTATTACAAAATTTCCTCCATTTTTCCTTTATATAGGGATCCTTTGGAAATCTAAAAGGACATACAGTTTATTATTGGAGAACGGGACTTAATCGCGTACAAATGTAATTTATTATTACCCGCACTTGGTCTTTATTAACCACTTGTACACTAGGGTTGTCACTCGCTCGACACACAACACTGATAATGTCCGTTGACGTACTGGA
Source organism: Epiblema foenella (assembly GCA_963556455.1). NCBI lineage: Eukaryota > Metazoa > Arthropoda > Insecta > Lepidoptera > Tortricidae > Epiblema > Epiblema foenella. The sequence goes on from OY747110.1 coordinate 1,864,282, forward strand.
CAATGTATTTTTACGCTTGCACTTACTAATGACTGGATTCCACGAAGACGAAATCCTAAAACCGTCATCCCGGTTGAAATTGCGATATTTTTTTATTTCAACGGCTTCACGTACTTTCCTACTGTAGAAATGACGTTCTGTAGAAAGGACTTTCGGTTTATGGAGTCCAGTCATTAGTAAGTGCAAGCGTGAAAATACATTGTCCAGTATTTACGTCAACGGAAATTATCAGTGTTGTGTGTCGAGCGAGTGACAACCCTAGTGTACAAGTGGTTAATAAAGACCAAGTGCGGGTAGTTCGAAAAACCCGCGCGGCTAAAAGATGCTGAATACCCACTCACGCCAGTCGGCTGTTGTGTTAGTTTAAATCGACATACAGTTTATATTAAATAAAGTACCTATATAAATAATAGTATAAGTATGAATAACACATAGGTACCATAGTCCCGCAAAAGGTATTCCTTTTAAATTTTTTGTCAACATTTCTTTTCAATTTCAGACTAAATTTCAACATCGTATGTCCAGAGGAAAGTAATTTTTCTAATTCACCTTACAAGATTTAAATGTAACATTAACATTAACATGTATGTTACATTCCTCCTACTATTTAATTCAATGTCTAATAAAAAAACTAACTATTAAACAAACTTCAATGATTGCATGAATGAATGAGTCATTCAAATGTTGAACCGCTTTTTTGACTTTATCACATCCCTAAAGACCGATTCGTCCCCTTACCACTATATCAATGTTTACATTTTCTGTCGTTTACGTATCGCAACGGTTTTTTCTTTAAATGGAGATTGTACTTCAATACACATTCAATAGTTAGGAAAAATACTTACCTATGATAGGAAACGCGATCTTGTTGCGAATTTGAGCTGCCAGATCGCCTTTTACACGAGATTACTGCACAATTCACCATTTTTTGAGAGAAACGTCACGCGACACGGAACGATGCAAAATGGCGGTGAAGCGACTTCAGGTAGTTTCTATATAAGGAGTTGACCAATTGACCAATGTACTTTGCCGGAGGGGGTCGCCCGTGTATGCCATCTCCTGTCATAAATACTCAAAGCGTTATACCTAAGTTTTGACAAATCCGAAGACGATCCACGATCACAAGTAACAGAAATGTTCGTAAGGCCCCGTTCCGATTGAGCGCTGGCACTGGCAGGCCCCGAAGTAGATTCAGTGCGAACTTCGACTAAGTTACGTTTAGGTAGTAACAATTTTAGGTCCTTAAAAACTACATCCAACGCCCTGGAGCATGTTCCAAGGGAATCTGTTAAGGTCTCGTCAGATTCCGACGTAATGCGCCTCAACCGAAAATATAAGTGATTTGCCAAGTTATCCGTGCGGTCATATAACGCGTCATCAAACCTCGACCTAAGAGATGTCAAATTAGTCTGAGCCTTAAGTAAGCTATCCTTAAAGCCCTTAATGTCGTCCTGTGCGTCGATACCTGATTCTAAAATGTCCTCAGAAGGCGCAGCTGATGCCAGTTTACCTATCTGATTACGTAACCCAGCCACATTTTCCGCAGGAATCTCGCCTCTAATTGCAACCTCATAACTAAGTTCAGCCTTTTGTAAGGATAAAAATTTGATTGTTTTGACCATGATGCCGCTTGAAAATAACCCGCTAGAGATATATCACAAGGCAAAAGTAAGCACTTAAGTTAAATATAGATATATAAGCTACTAATATATTTAAAAAAAAAAAAAACCGAAAATTATTAATGAAACTTGGTGAGTCCAACAATTACCGAAGCTAAGATAAACTACCTAACTCTGTACGTTACAAGATAAAACAATTACGCGTTCACAGTTAGTAACAATATTCAACTTACGTTCTGGCAGCAATATATGTATAACACGTTAGCGTGGGAAAAAAAAAAAACCGTTGAAATTTAAAATAACTGTTAAAATTTAAAAAAAAAATTTCGGACCGTCAAAAAAAAATATTCAAATAGGTAGCTTCCAACGGTCGAAATAACGATTATAATTTAAATATTGCACAGTAATAGACCGCTGAAGGCGGGACACTTACGTGTAGGTAGACTGACGTAACTGTCGTGGCACCGAGAGTTTGAATTAACGGCCACAAGTCCTATAGTCGACTTCTACGACACCTCAGGAAGAAAAGAGGGTGGCACTATTCTGACCCGGCAACCACACGGGGAGCCGAACGTAAAACAAATTGCTGCGAAAACGTACGAACGCTCACAATAAAAAAACAAATAAATGCACAACACAACACTGTAACCAACTCGTTCCAACCAACACAACCAAACCCGTTGGGCGCCAATGTCAGGCTGGTCCCTAAGCTGGGTAATAAATTAAAAACGTATTCAAGACTAGGTTTATATTAGATTAGTTTCGGAACCCGCACTGATCGTAGAAAATATATAGGGTCGTGAATCGTTGGTCGGTTGAATGGAAACGAGTGGCCGGGACTCCCCTGAGGCTTGTTGCTGGCTGCAGTCTGCGAGGATGGCAGGCCTGTTCAGGGTGGCTGTTCGGAGCTCGTGAGGGTGGTGTGTTGCTCTCGCCGGCGCGACTGCTGAGGCTGCCTCGGCCTCCTGTCCCAGCGGACGTCGCCCTCGCCAGCCCTTTTTTTTTTTTTTTTTTTTTCAAAATGAAGCTTACCATCCGGTGTGTTTTGGAGATGGTGGTCCCAACAACTTGTCTTCCAATAGGGACTCTCCCTTTCTACACGCACGTTTAAAGAATCTCATGGCATTGGGAAATACTATAAGTAGTACCATTCCAAATAATGCGGATAATATAAAATGCACCAAATGAGGAAGCCACCACTTAATAGTATACTCACTATGTTCTTGATTTACTGCAGTAGAAGACAAATAATAAGCCCTCTCTGCAGTTTGAGACACTAATTCAGAGGAGGAGTACAGGGCAGTTCCTGCATAGGCATCAGATTGCTGGATAGAGTTTATTGTTTCAACACTGACTTCCGAAACATGGATTTTGCCAGTAATAGGGTCGATTGCAGTTGCATTCTTGCCGGGGAGCCATGTTGCAATGTGAGAATTCCGTGTAAGAATGGGGTGTTTAAACAACACTCCTGTTATAGGTTCTATCCATGCACTACAGTTACTTCTAGGATTATACATATGGTACATACCTTTCTCAAGTGTAAGGGGTGTTGTTAAGAACCATGAATCTAGACTAGGTTCTGTACTTTGTATGCGATAAACACCATTATGATATGATGCAATATTGTATATATGTCCGGAGAGATAAAAGGCTAGTTTAGAGGGTAACTCCGGAGGAGTCAGAGAGAACCATTTAGAATAAGTTTGTTTACAGATGGAGTGTTGAATTGTGGCGAAGCCAGTGTTTAATTGTTTTATAACATAATGTTGTTCATATCGTAATCTAGAATATTCAGTAGTGGATTTTAGATTCTTTGCGAACTCCCAATTTATAATATCTCTCTTATGACGTCTACTATGAGTGAACTTAAAGAATCGTGTTGTTGTCATATCTAATGAGTTTACAGAACGTTTATTTCTCTTTTTGATTTGAGGACTGTATATTGTTGGAGAGTTTCTTGAAAATTCTGAAAAAGAGTTGTATCCTGGTATAGAAAGAGATATCATATACCCTCCTAACGTTTGAAGCACTTGGTAAGAAACTGATCCAAAATTGCAATTGATCTGAAAAGGGGTTGGAGACAAATCGAACTGTAAAGTTATTGAGGGGAGTGTCACCAACCAATTATTGGATGGAGTTCGAGTCAGGATGGCTGCTCTAACCTCATATATAGTCATAGGCAGTGGCGTGCAGTCCATAAAGACAAAAAGACATTGCCTACCCTGTCATTGTGACAGTCATATATTTAGCTGGGTATTATAATCAATAAGTTTAATAAGCAATCCACAATGGATAAATCACAAAACCATAAATTAACGTTAACGCCATCTATCGACTCCTTAAAATAAAATTAGTTTCGATTATCCCAATTCCAACGGGATGCGACGGCAATGGAACCAATACAGTATCACGCTGCACTAGCGCCGCGGTCGACTGCGGTAAAGGCACAAACTATTCCTGCCTAGATTTATCTATGTGTGCGTGTGTAGTGACGCAGATATACTGTAGTGTGCACCCCTATAACACGAGGCATTCAACAACAAAACTCACGCACACAAACGCCCAGGGTAGGCAGTGTCTAATCCCGAGCGCCTACGAAGCTTTACGAACTACCTACTACTCCGAGCCGAGCGAGTTAATTACACGGCTGTTTGAAATAGTTACATTTCTCAAATAATTTGTGCAAAAAACGATAATTACGGTAACCATTTCTTTTTTCCCGGATATATTTGAGTGACAAAATTTATTTATTTTTTCTTCTTGGTCGCCATTGTTTGTTGTGTTGAGTATTAGCATGGTCTAAGAAAACAATTATTGTACCATGAGTATTAGTGTTCAGTTCGAGGTGTGAAGTGATAGATTTTAGTTAGAAAAATGGATAATTTTCACTGTGAAAGTGGCTGTAGTGGTGTGTGCGTGCTAAAAAGATAATGCGTTTGCAAAACTTTCTTTCGTAGAAAAAAAAACAGGTTATAGAGAAAGGCCGGAGTACACCGGAATTGAAATTAATACAAATTAAAGGAAAAGTGACACGCACTTAAATTTAATAACAAACAATACGATACCTATCCGTGGCTAACAGGTTGTGTAAATAACAAATATAACAATCGCCTGTTTTGTTCCCGTGTGTGTTATTTACCTACTAATAAAAAGCGCCACTTTGAATATCCACAAATTGATAATGTCTATAAAATCAATCGATATATGGATATTGGAGGTGGAAAATCTCACCCATCGATGATGATGCAATGCAACAATTTTGGTTAGTCAATACTCAATAGCTTTAAAATATTTGCCTACCCTGTCAAAAAACTCTGTGCACGCCATTGGTCATAGGACATGTTTTTGTATCCTCTGATCCCTTTACTATTAAATATCTAGTACCATCAAAATATACTTGACTAGATATCATAGTCCATGAGCCTGCAGGTGTTCTAACTAAGCCGTCATAGCCTCTAGAAATTTTAACATGTTTTCCATACATTGTCTTATATGATTTCACAACATCATATTGACAATATCTCCAATCAAATTGTTCAGATAAGGGTGTTGGTTCTATTTCTTGCACATCTCCCAGATCCCATGATAAGACTTTATCAACTGTATTATCACCAGGTATATGAGAAGTGGATATGACGTTTCTTGAGACAATAGACGAGTGATAGGTATTAAAAAATCCCCATGATGCTTTGGTTGTGATGTCTTCAGTCCAGATCAATGCACCGTGTTCCAGTTCTTTCCTTGTATCTATTTTCCATATAGTAACAGTTGCAGAATGCAAATGAATGTCAGGCTGGTCCCTAAGCTGGGTAATAAATTAAAAACGTATTCAAGACTAGGTTTATATTAGATTAGTTTTTTTTTTTTTTTTTTTTCAAAATGAAGCTTACCATCCGGTGTGTTTTGGAATAGAATAGAATAGAATAGAAATATTTATTTGCCATTAAATGTGGTATACAAGAGGTGTTACATGGAGATGGTGGTCCCAACAACTTGTCTTCCAATAGGGACTCTCCCTTTCTACACGCACGTTTAAAGAATCTCATGGCATTGGGAAATACTATAAGTAGTACCATTCCAAATAATGCGGATAATATAAAATGCACCAAATGAGGAAGCCACCACTTAATAGTATACTCACTATGTTCTTGATTTACTGCAGTAGAAGACAAATAATAAGCCCTCTCTGCAGTTTGAGACACTAATTCAGAGGAGGAGTACAGGGCAGTTCCTGCATAGGCATCAGATTGCTGGATAGAGTTTATTGTTTCAACACTGACTTCCGAAACATGGATTTTGCCAGTAATAGGGTCGATTGCAGTTGCATTCTTGCCGGGGAGCCATGTTGCAATGTGAGAATTCCGTGTAAGAATGGGGTGTTTAAACAACACTCCTGTTATAGGTTCTATCCATGCACTACAGTTACTTCTAGGATTATACATATGGTACATACCTTTCTCAAGTGTAAGGGGTGTTGTTAAGAACCATGAATCTAGACTAGGTTCTGTACTTTGTATGCGATAAACACCATTATGATATGATGCAATATTGTATATATGTCCGGAGAGATAAAAGGCTAGTTTAGAGGGTAACTCCGGAGGAGTCAGAGAGAACCATTTAGAATAAGTTTGTTTACAGATGGAGTGTTGAATTGTGGCGAAGCCAGTGTTTAATTGTTTTATAACATAATGTTGTTCATATCGTAATCTAGAATATTCAGTAGTGGATTTTAGATTCTTTGCGAACTCCCAATTTATAATATCTCTCTTATGACGTCTACTATGAGTGAACTTAAAGAATCGTGTTGTTGTCATATCTAATGAGTTTACAGAACGTTTATTTCTCTTTTTGATTTGAGGACTGTATATTGTTGGAGAGTTTCTTGAAAATTCTGAAAAAGAGTTGTATCCTGGTATAGAAAGAGATATCATATACCCTCCTAACGTTTGAAGCACTTGGTAAGAAACTGATCCAAAATTGCAATTGATCTGAAAAGGGGTTGGAGACAAATCGAACTGTAAAGTTATTGAGGGGAGTGTCACCAACCAATTATTGGATGGAGTTCGAGTCAGGATGGCTGCTCTAACCTCATATATAGTCATAGGACATGTTTTTGTATCCTCTGATCCCTTTACTATTAAATATCTAGTACCATCAAAATATACTTGACTAGATATCATAGTCCATGAGCCTGCAGGTGTTCTAACTAAGCCGTCATAGCCTCTAGAAATTTTAACATGTTTTCCATACATTGTCTTATATGATTTCACAACATCATATTGACAATATCTCCAATCAAATTGTTCAGATAAGGGTGTTGGTTCTATTTCTTGCACATCTCCCAGATCCCATGATAAGACTTTATCAACTGTATTATCACCAGGTATATGAGAAGTGGATATGACGTTTCTTGAGACAATAGACGAGTGATAGGTATTAAAAAATCCCCATGATGCTTTGGTTGTGATGTCTTCAGTCCAGATCAATGCACCGTGTTCCAGTTCTTTCCTTGTATCTATTTTCCATATAGTAACAGTTGCAGAATGCAAATGAATGTCAGGCTGGTCCCTAAGCTGGGTAATAAATTAAAAACGTATTCAAGACTAGGTTTATATTAGATTAGTTTTTTTTTTTTTTTTTTTTTTTCAAAATGAAGCTTACCATCCGGTGTGTTTTGGAGATGGTGGTCCCAACAACTTGTCTTCCAATAGGGACTCTCCCTTTCTACACGCACGTTTAAAGAATCTCATGGCATTGGGAAATACTATAAGTAGTACCATTCCAAATAATGCGGATAATATAAAATGCACCAAATGAGGAAGCCACCACTTAATAGTATACTCACTATGTTCTTGATCTACTGCAGTAGAAGACAAATAATAAGCCCTCTCTGCAGTTTGAGACACTAATTCAGAGGAGGAGTACAGGGCAGTTCCTACATAGGCATCAGATTGCTGGATAGAGTTTATTGTTTCAACACTGACTTCCGAAACATGGATTTTGCCAGTAATAGGGTCGATTGCAGTTGCATTCTTGCCGGGGAGCCATGTTGCAATGTGAGAATTCCGTGTAAGAATGGGGTGTTTAAACAACACTCCTGTTATAGGTTCTATCCATGCACTACAGTTACTTCTAGGATTATACATATGGTACATACCTTTCTCAAGTGTAAGGGGTGTTGTTAAGAACCATGAATCTAGACTAGGTTCTGTACTTTGTATGCGATAAACACCATTATGATATGATGCAATATTGTATATATGTCCGGAGAGATAAAAGGCTAGTTTAGAGGGTAACTCCGGAGGAGTCAGAGAGAACCATTTAGAATAAGTTTGTTTACAGATGGAGTGTTGAATTGTGGCGAAGCCAGTGTTTAATTGTTTTATAACATAATGTTGTTCATATCGTAATCTAGAATATTCAGTAGTGGATTTTAGATTCTTTGCGAACTCCCAATTTATAATATCTCTCTTATGACGTCTACTATGAGTGAACTTAAAGAATCGTGTTGTTGTCATATCTAATGAGTTTACAGAACGTTTATTTCTCTTTTTGATTTGAGGACTGTATATTGTTGGAGAGTTTCTTGAAAATTCTGAAAAAGAGTTGTATCCTGGTATAGAAAGAGATATCATATACCCTCCTAACGTTTGAAGCACTTGGTAAGAAACTGATCCAAAATTGCAATTGATCTGAAAAGGGGTTGGAGACAAATCGAACTGTAAAGTTATTGAGGGGAGTGTCACCAACCAATTATTGGATGGAGTTCGAGTCAGGATGGCTGCTCTAACCTCATATATAGTCATAGGACATGTTTTTGTATCCTCTGATCCCTTTACTATTAAATATCTAGTACCATCAAAATATACTTGACTAGATATCATAGTCCATGAGCCTGCAGGTGTTCTAACTAAGCCGTCATAGCCTCTAGAAATTTTAACATGTTTTCCATACATTGTCTTATATGATTTCACAACATCATATTGACAATATCTCCAATCAAATTGTTCAGATAAGGGTGTTGGTTCTATTTCTTGCACATCTCCCAGATCCCATGATAAGACTTTATCAACTGTATTATCACCAGGTATATGAGAAGTGGATATGACGTTTCTTGAGACAATAGACGAGTGATAGGTATTAAAAAATCCCCATGATGCTTTGGTTGTGATGTCTTCAGTCCAGATCAATGCACCGTGTTCCAGTTCTTTCCTTGTATCTATTTTCCATATAGTAACAGTTGCAGAATGCAAATGAATGTCAGGCTGGTCCCTAAGCTGGGTAATAAATTAAAAACGTATTCAAGACTAGGTTTATATTAGATTAGTTTTTTTTTTTTTTTTTTTTCAAAATGAAGCTTACCATCCGGTGTGTTTTGGAGATGGTGGTCCCAACAACTTGTCTTCCAATAGGGACTCTCCCTTTCTACACGCACGTTTAAAGAATCTCATGGCATTGGGAAATACTATAAGTAGTACCATTCCAAATAATGCGGATAATATAAAATGCACCAAATGAGGAAGCCACCACTTAATAGTATACTCACTATGTTCTTGATCTACTGCAGTAGAAGACAAATAATAAGCCCTCTCTGCAGTTTGAGACACTAATTCAGAGGAGGAGTACAGGGCAGTTCCTACATAGGCATCAGATTGCTGGATAGAGTTTATTGTTTCAACACTGACTTCCGAAACATGGATTTTGCCAGTAATAGGGTCGATTGCAGTTGCATTCTTGCCGGGGAGCCATGTTGCAATGTGAGAATTCCGTGTAAGAATGGGGTGTTTAAACAACACTCCTGTTATAGGTTCTATCCATGCACTACAGTTACTTCTAGGATTATACATATGGTACATACCTTTCTCAAGTGTAAGGGGTGTTGTTAAGAACCATGAATCTAGACTAGGTTCTGTACTTTGTATGCGATAAACACCATTATGATATGATGCAATATTGTATATATGTCCGGAGAGATAAAAGGCTAGTTTAGAGGGTAACTCCGGAGGAGTCAGAGAGAACCATTTAGAATAAGTTTGTTTACAGATGGAGTGTTGAATTGTGGCGAAGCCAGTGTTTAATTGTTTTATAACATAATGTTGTTCATATCGTAATCTAGAATATTCAGTAGTGGATTTTAGATTCTTTGCGAACTCCCAATTTATAATATCTCTCTTATGACGTCTACTATGAGTGAACTTAAAGAATCGTGTTGTTGTCATATCTAATGAGTTTACAGAACGTTTATTTCTCTTTTTGATTTGAGGACTGTATATTGTTGGAGAGTTTCTTGAAAATTCTGAAAAAGAGTTGTATCCTGGTATAGAAAGAGATATCATATACCCTCCTAACGTTTGAAGCACTTGGTAAGAAACTGATCCAAAATTGCAATTGATCTGAAAAGGGGTTGGAGACAAATCGAACTGTAAAGTTATTGAGGGGAGTGTCACCAACCAATTATTGGATGGAGTTCGAGTCAGGATGGCTGCTCTAACCTCATATATAGTCATAGGACATGTTTTTGTATCCTCTGATCCCTTTACTATTAAATATCTAGTACCATCAAAATATACTTGACTAGATATCATAGTCCATGAGCCTGCAGGTGTTCTAACTAAGCCGTCATAGCCTCTAGAAATTTTAACATGTTTTCCATACATTGTCTTATATGATTTCACAACATCATATTGACAATATCTCCAATCAAATTGTTCAGATAAGGGTGTTGGTTCTATTTCTTGCACATCTCCCAGATCCCATGATAAGACTTTATCAACTGTATTATCACCAGGTATATGAGAAGTGGATATGACGTTTCTTGAGACAATAGACGAGTGATAGGTATTAAAAAATCCCCATGATGCTTTGGTTGTGATGTCTTCAGTCCAGATCAATGCACCGTGTTCCAGTTCTTTCCTTGTATCTATTTTCCATATAGTAACAGTTGCAGAATGCAAATGAATGTCAGGCTGGTCCCTAAGCTGGGTAATAAATTAAAAACGTATTCAAGACTAGGTTTATATTAGATTAGTTTTTTTTTTTTTTTTTTTCAAAATGAAGCTTACCATCCGGTGTGTTTTGGAGATGGTGGTCCCAACAACTTGTCTTCCAATAGGGACTCTCCCTTTCTACACGCACGTTTAAAGAATCTCATGGCATTGGGAAATACTATAAGTAGTACCATTCCAAATAATGCGGATAATATAAAATGCACCAAATGAGGAAGCCACCACTTAATAGTATACTCACTATGTTCTTGATTTACTGCAGTAGAAGACAAATAATAAGCCCTCTCTGCAGTTTGAGACACTAATTCAGAGGAGGAGTACAGGGCAGTTCCTGCATAGGCATCAGATTGCTGGATAGAGTTTATTGTTTCAACACTGACTTCCGAAACATGGATTTTGCCAGTAATAGGGTCGATTGCAGTTGCATTCTTGCCGGGGAGCCATGTTGCAATGTGAGAATTCCGTGTAAGAATGGGATGTTTAAACAACACTCCTGTTATAGGTTCTATCCATGCACTACAGTTACTTCTAGGATTATACATATGGTACATACCTTTCTCAAGTGTAAGGGGTGTTGTTAAGAACCATGAATCTAGACTAGGTTCTGTACTTTGTATGCGATAAACACCATTATGATATGATGCAATATTGTATATATGTCCGGAGAGATAAAAGGCTAGTTTAGAGGGTAACTCCGGAGGAGTCAGAGAGAACCATTTAGAATAAGTTTGTTTACAGATGGAGTGTTGAATTGTGGCGAAGCCAGTGTTTAATTGTTTTATAACATAATGTTGTTCATATCGTAATCTAGAATATTCAGTAGTGGATTTTAGATTCTTTGCGAACTCCCAATTTATAATATCTCTCTTATGACGTCTACTATGAGTGAACTTAAAGAATCGTGTTGTTGTCATATCTAATGAGTTTACAGAACGTTTATTTCTCTTTTTGATTTGAGGACTGTATATTGTTGGAGAGTTTCTTGAAAATTCTGAAAAAGAGTTGTATCCTGGTATAGAAAGAGATATCATATACCCTCCTACCGTTTGAACCACTTGGTAAGAAACTGATCCAAAATTGCAATTGATCTGAAAAGGGGTTGGAGACAAATCGAACTGTAAAGTTATTGAGGGGAGTGTCACCAACCAATTATTGGATGGAGTTCGAGTCAGGATGGCTGCTCTAACCTCATATATAGTCATAGGACATGTTTTTGTATCCTCTGATCCCTTTACTATTAAATATCTAGTACCATCAAAATATACTTGACTAGATATCATAGTCCATGAGCCTGCAGGTGTTCTAACTAAGCCGTCATAGCCTCTAGAAATTTTAACATGTTTTCCATACATTGTCTTATATGATTTCACAACATCATATTGACAATATCTCCAATCAAATTGTTCAGATAAGGGTGTTGGTTCTATTTCTTGCACATCTCCCAGATCCCATGATAAGACTTTATCAACTGTATTATCACCAGGTATATGAGAAGTGGATATGACGTTTCTTGAGACAATAGACGAGTGATAGGTATTAAAAAATCCCCATGATGCTTTGGTTGTGATGTCTTCAGTCCAGATCAATGCACCGTGTTCCAGTTCTTTCCTTGTATCTATTTTCCATATAGTAACAGTTGCAGAATGCAAATGAATGTCAGGCTGGTCCCTAAGCTGGGTAATAAATTAAAAACGCCCTCTCTGCAGTTTGAGACACTAATTCAGAGGAGGAGTACAGGGCAGTTCCTGCATAGGCATCAGATTGCTGGATAGAGTTTATTGTTTCAACACTGACTTCCGAAACATGGATTTTGCCAGTAATAGGGTCGATTGCAGTTGCATTCTTGCCGGGGAGCCATGTTGCAATGTGAGAATTCCGTGTAAGAATGGGGTGTTTAAACAACACTCCTGTTATAGGTTCTATCCATGCACTACAGTTACTTCTAGGATTATATATATGGTACATACCTTTCTCAAGTGTAAGGGGTGTTGTTAAGAACCATGAATCTAGACTAGGTTCTGTACTTTGTATGCGATAAACACCATTATGATATGATGCAATATTGTATATATGTCCGGAGAGATAAAAGGCTAGTTTAGAGGGTAACTCCGGAGGAGTCAGAGAGAACCATTTAGAATAAGTTTGTTTACAGATGGAGTGTTGAATTGTGGCGAAGCCAGTGTTTAATTGTTTTATAACATAATGTTGTTCATATCGTAATCTAGAATATTCAGTAGTGGATTTTAGATTCTTTGCGAACTCCCAATTTATAATATCTCTCTTATGACGTCTACTATGAGTGAACTTAAAGAATCGTGTTGTTGTCATATCTAATGAGTTTACAGAACGTTTATTTCTCTTTTTGATTTGAGGACTGTATATTGTTGGAGAGTTTCTTGAAAATTCTGAAAAAGAGTTGTATCCTGGTATAGAAAGAGATATCATATACCCTCCTAACGTTTGAAGCACTTGGTAAGAAACTGATCCAAAATTGCAATTGATCTGAAAAGGGGTTGGAGACAAATCGAACTGTAAAGTTATTGAGGGGAGTGTCACCAACCAATTATTGGATGGAGTTCGAGTCAGGATGGCTGCTCTAACCTCATATATAGTCATAGGACATGTTTTTGTATCCTCTGATCCCTTTACTATTAAATATCTAGTACCATCAAAATATACTTGACTAGATATCATAGTCCATGAGCCTGCAGGTGTTCTAACTAAGCCGTCATAGCCTCTAGAAATTTTAACATGTTTTCCATACATTGTCTTATATGATTTCACAACATCATATTGACAATATCTCCAATCAAATTGTTCAGATAAGGGTGTTGGTTCTATTTCTTGCACATCTCCCAGATCCCATGATAAGACTTTATCAACTGTATTATCACCAGGTATATGAGAAGTGGATATGACGTTTCTTGAGACAATAGACGAGTGATAGGTATTAAAAAATCCCCATGATGCTTTGGTTGTGATGTCTTCAGTCCAGATCAATGCACCGTGTTCCAGTTCTTTCCTTGTATCTATTTTCCATATAGTAACAGTTGCAGAATGCAAATGAATGTCAGGCTGGTCCCTAAGCTGGGTAATAAATTAAAAACGTATTCAAGACTAGGTTTATATTAGATTAGTTTTTTTTTTTTTTTTTTTTTTCAAAATGAAGCTTACCATCCGGTGTGTTTTGGAGATGGTGGTCCCAACAACTTGTCTTCCAATAGGGACTCTCCCTTTCTACACGCACGTTTAAAGAATCTCATGGCATTGGGAAATACTATAAGTAGTACCATTCCAAATAATGCGGATAATATAAAATGCACCAAATGAGGAAGCCACCACTTAATAGTATACTCACTATGTTCTTGATTTACTGCAGTAGAAGACAAATAATAAGCCCTCTCTGCAGTTTGAGACACTAATTCAGAGGAGGAGTACAGGGCAGTTCCTGCATAGGCATCAGATTGCTGGATAGAGTTTATTGTTTCAACACTGACTTCCGAAACATGGATTTTGCCAGTAATAGGGTCGATTGCAGTTGCATTCTTGCCGGGGAGCCATGTTGCAATGTGAGAATTCCGTGTAAGAATGGGGTGTTTAAACAACACTCCTGTTATAGGTTCTATCCATGCACTACAGTTACTTCTAGGATTATACATATGGTACATACCTTTCTCAAGTGTAAGGGGTGTTGTTAAGAACCATGAATCTAGACTAGGTTCTGTACTTTGTATGCGATAAACACCATTATGATATGATGCAATATTGTATATATGTCCGGAGAGATAAAAGGCTAGTTTAGAGGGTAACTCCGGAGGAGTCAGAGAGAACCATTTAGAATAAGTTTGTTTACAGATGGAGTGTTGAATTGTGGCGAAGCCAGTGTTTAATTGTTTTATAACATAATGTTGTTCATATCGTAATCTAGAATATTCAGTAGTGGATTTTAGATTCTTTGCGAACTCCCAATTTATAATATCTCTCTTATGACGTCTACTATGAGTGAACTTAAAGAATCGTGTTGTTGTCATATCTAATGAGTTTACAGAACGTTTATTTCTCTTTTTGATTTGAGGACTGTATATTGTTGGAGAGTTTCTTGAAAATTCTGAAAAAGAGTTGTATCCTGGTATAGAAAGAGATATCATATACCCTCCTAACGTTTGAAGCACTTGGTAAGAAACTGATCCAAAATTGCAATTGATCTGAAAAGGGGTTGGAGACAAATCGAACTGTAAAGTTATTGAGGGGAGTGTCACCAACCAATTATTGGATGGAGTTCGAGTCAGGATGGCTGCTCTAACCTCATATATAGTCATAGGACATGTTTTTGTATCCTCTGATCCCTTTACTATTAAATATCTAGTACCATCAAAATATACTTGACTAGATATCATAGTCCATGAGCCTGCAGGTGTTCTAACTAAGCCGTCATAGCCTCTAGAAATTTTAACATGTTTTCCATACATTGTCTTATATGATTTCACAACATCATATTGACAATATCTCCAATCAAATTGTTCAGATAAGGGTGTTGGTTCTATTTCTTGCACATCTCCCAGATCCCATGATAAGACTTTATCAACTGTATTATCACCAGGTATATGAGAAGTGGATATGACGTTTCTTGAGACAATAGACGAGTGATAGGTATTAAAAAATCCCCATGATGCTTTGGTTGTGATGTCTTCAGTCCAGATCAATGCACCGTGTTCCAGTTCTTTCCTTGTATCTATTTTCCATATAGTAACAGTTGCAGAATGCAAATGAATGTCAGGCTGGTCCCTAAGCTGGGTAATAAATTAAAAACGTATTCAAGACTAGGTTTATATTAGATTAGTTTTTTTTTTTTTTTTTTTCAAAAATGAAGCTTACCATCCGGTGTGTTTTGGAGATGGTGGTCCCAACAACTTGTCTTCCAATAGGGACTCTCCCTTTCTACACGCACGTTTAAAGAATCTCATGGCATTGGGAAATACTATAAGTAGTACCATTCCAAATAATGCGGATAATATAAAATGCACCAAATGAGGAAGCCACCACTTAATAGTATACTCACTATGTTCTTGATTTACTGCAGTAGAAGACAAATAATAAGCCCTCTCTGCAGTTTGAGACACTAATTCAGAGGAGGAGTACAGGGCAGTTCCTGCATAGGCATCAGATTGCTGGATAGAGTTTATTGTTTCAACACTGACTTCCGAAACATGGATTTTGCCAGTAATAGGGTCGATTGCAGTTGCATTCTTGCCGGGGAGCCATGTTGCAATGTGAGAATTCCGTGTAAGAATGGGGTGTTTAAACAACACTCCTGTTATAGGTTCTATCCATGCACTACAGTTACTTCTAGGATTATACATATGGTACATACCTTTCTCAAGTGTAAGGGGTGTTGTTAAGAACCATGAATCTAGACTAGGTTCTGTACTTTGTATGCGATAAACACCATTATGATATGATGCAATATTGTATATATGTCCGGAGAGATAAAAGGCTAGTTTAGAGGGTAACTCCGGAGGAGTCAGAGAGAACCATTTAGAATAAGTTTGTTTACAGATGGAGTGTTGAATTGTGGCGAAGCCAGTGTTTAATTGTTTTATAACATAATGTTGTTCATATCGTAATCTAGAATATTCAGTAGTGGATTTTAGATTCTTTGCGAACTCCCAATTTATAATATCTCTCTTATGACGTCTACTATGAGTGAACTTAAAGAATCGTGTTGTTGTCATATCTAATGAGTTTACAGAACGTTTATTTCTCTTTTTGATTTGAGGACTGTATATTGTTGGAGAGTTTCTTGAAAATTCTGAAAAAGAGTTGTATCCTGGTATAGAAAGAGATATCATATACCCTCCTAACGTTTGAAGCACTTGGTAAGAAACTGATCCAAAATTGCAATTGATCTGAAAAGGGGTTGGAGACAAATCGAACTGTAAAGTTATTGAGGGGAGTGTCACCAACCAATTATTGGATGGAGTTCGAGTCAGGATGGCTGCTCTAACCTCATATATAGTCATAGGACATGTTTTTGTATCCTCTGATCCCTTTACTATTAAATATCTAGTACCATCAAAATATACTTGACTAGATATCATAGTCCATGAGCCTGCAGGTGTTCTAACTAAGCCGTCATAGCCTCTAGAAATTTTAACATGTTTTCCATACATTGTCTTATATGATTTCACAACATCATATTGACAATATCTCCAATCAAATTGTTCAGATAAGGGTGTTGGTTCTATTTCTTGCACATCTCCCAGATCCCATGATAAGACTTTATCAACTGTATTATCACCAGGTATATGAGAAGTGGATATGACGTTTCTTGAGACAATAGACGAGTGATAGGTATTAAAAAATCCCCATGATGCTTTGGTTGTGATGTCTTCAGTCCAGATCAATGCACCGTGTTCCAGTTCTTTCCTTGTATCTATTTTCCATATAGTAACAGTTGCAGAATGCAAATGAATGTCAGGCTGGTCCCTAAGCTGGGTAATAAATTAAAAACGTATTCAAGACTAGGTTTATATTAGATTAGTTTTTTTTTTTTTTTTTTTTTTTCAAAATGAAGCTTACCATCCGGTGTGTTTTGGAGATGGTGGTCCCAACAACTTGTCTTCCAATAGGGACTCTCCCTTTCTACACGCACGTTTAAAGAATCTCATGGCATTGGGAAATACTATAAGTAGTACCATTCCAAATAATGCGGATAATATAAAATGCACCAAATGAGGAAGCCACCACTTAATAGTATACTCACTATGTTCTTGATCTACTGCAGTAGAAGACAAATAATAAGCCCTCTCTGCAGTTTGAGACACTAATTCAGAGGAGGAGTACAGGGCAGTTCCTGCATAGGCATCAGATTGCTGGATAGAGTTTATTGTTTCAACACTGACTTCCGAAACATGGATTTTGCCAGTAATAGGGTCGATTGCAGTTGCATTCTTGCCGGGGAGCCATGTTGCAATGTGAGAATTCCGTGTAAGAATGGGGTGTTTAAACAACACTCCTGTTATAGGTTCTATCCATGCACTACAGTTACTTCTAGGATTATACATATGGTACATACCTTTCTCAAGTGTAAGGGGTGTTGTTAAGAACCATGAATCTAGACTAGGTTCTGTACTTTGTATGCGATAAACACCATTATGATATGATGCAATATTGTATATATGTCCGGAGAGATAAAAGGCTAGTTTAGAGGGTAACTCCGGAGGAGTCAGAGAGAACCATTTAGAATAAGTTTGTTTACAGATGGAGTGTTGAATTGTGGCGAAGCCAGTGTTTAATTGTTTTATAACATAATGTTGTTCATATCGTAATCTAGAATATTCAGTAGTGGATTTTAGATTCTTTGCGAACTCCCAATTTATAATATCTCTCTTATGACGTCTACTATGAGTGAACTTAAAGAATCGTGTTGTTGTCATATCTAATGAGTTTACAGAACGTTTATTTCTCTTTTTGATTTGAGGACTGTATATTGTTGGAGAGTTTCTTGAAAATTCTGAAAAAGAGTTGTATCCTGGTATAGAAAGAGATATCATATACCCTCCTAACGTTTGAAGCACTTGGTAAGAAACTGATCCAAAATTGCAATTGATCTGAAAAGGGGTTGGAGACAAATCGAACTGTAAAGTTATTGAGGGGAGTGTCACCAACCAATTATTGGATGGAGTTCGAGTCAGGATGGCTGCTCTAACCTCATATATAGTCATAGGACATGTTTTTGTATCCTCTGATCCCTTTACTATTAAATATCTAGTACCATCAAAATATACTTGACTAGATATCATAGTCCATGAGCCTGCAGGTGTTCTAACTAAGCCGTCATAGCCTCTAGAAATTTTAACATGTTTTCCATACATTGTCTTATATGATTTCACAACATCATATTGACAATATCTCCAATCAAATTGTTCAGATAAGGGTGTTGGTTCTATTTCTTGCACATCTCCCAGATCCCATGATAAGACTTTATCAACTGTATTATCACCAGGTATATGAGAAGTGGATATGACGTTTCTTGAGACAATAGACGAGTGATAGGTATTAAAAAATCCCCATGATGCTTTGGTTGTGATGTCTTCAGTCCAGATCAATGCACCGTGTTCCAGTTCTTTCCTTGTATCTATTTTCCATATAGTAACAGTTGCAGAATGCAAATGAATGTCAGGCTGGTCCCTAAGCTGGGTAATAAATTAAAAACGTATTCAAGACTAGGTTTATATTAGATTAGTTTTTTTTTTTTTTTTTTTTTTCAAAATGAAGCTTACCATCCGGTGTGTTTTGGAGATGGTGGTCCCAACAACTTGTCTTCCAATAGGGACTCTCCCTTTCTACACGCACGTTTAAAGAATCTCATGGCATTGGGAAATACTATAAGTAGTACCATTCCAAATAATGCGGATAATATAAAATGCACCAAATGAGGAAGCCACCACTTAATAGTATACTCACTATGTTCTTGATCTACTGCAGTAGAAGACAAATAATAAGCCCTCTCTGCAGTTTGAGACACTAATTCAGAGGAGGAGTACAGGGCAGTTCCTGCATAGGCATCAGATTGCTGGATAGAGTTTATTGTTTCAACACTGACTTCCGAAACATGGATTTTGCCAGTAATAGGGTCGATTGCAGTTGCATTCTTGCCGGGGAGCCATGTTGCAATGTGAGAATTCCGTGTAAGAATGGGGTGTTTAAACAACACTCCTGTTATAGGTTCTATCCATGCACTACAGTTACTTCTAGGATTATACATATGGTACATACCTTTCTCAAGTGTAAGGGGTGTTGTTAAGAACCATGAATCTAGACTAGGTTCTGTACTTTGTATGCGATAAACACCATTATGATATGATGCAATATTGTATATATGTCCGGAGAGATAAAAGGCTAGTTTAGAGGGTAACTCCGGAGGAGTCAGAGAGAACCATTTAGAATAAGTTTGTTTACAGATGGAGTGTTGAATTGTGGCGAAGCCAGTGTTTAATTGTTTTATAACATAATGTTGTTCATATCGTAATCTAGAATATTCAGTAGTGGATTTTAGATTCTTTGCGAACTCCCAATTTATAATATCTCTCTTATGACGTCTACTATGAGTGAACTTAAAGAATCGTGTTGTTGTCATATCTAATGAGTTTACAGAACGTTTATTTCTCTTTTTGATTTGAGGACTGTATATTGTTGGAGAGTTTCTTGAAAATTCTGAAAAAGAGTTGTATCCTGGTATAGAAAGAGATATCATATACCCTCCTAACGTTTGAAGCACTTGGTAAGAAACTGATCCAAAATTGCAATTGATCTGAAAAGGGGTTGGAGACAAATCGAACTGTAAAGTTATTGAGGGGAGTGTCACCAACCAATTATTGGATGGAGTTCGAGTCAGGATGGCTGCTCTAACCTCATATATAGTCATAGGACATGTTTTTGTATCCTCTGATCCCTTTACTATTAAATATCTAGTACCATCAAAATATACTTGACTAGATATCATAGTCCATGAGCCTGCAGGTGTTCTAACTAAGCCGTCATAGCCTCTAGAAATTTTAACATGTTTTCCATACATTGTCTTATATGATTTCACAACATCATATTGACAATATCTCCAATCAAATTGTTCAGATAAGGGTGTTGGTTCTATTTCTTGCACATCTCCCAGATCCCATGATAAGACTTTATCAACTGTATTATCACCAGGTATATGAGAAGTGGATATGACGTTTCTTGAGACAATAGACGAGTGATAGGTATTAAAAAATCCCCATGATGCTTTGGTTGTGATGTCTTCAGTCCAGATCAATGCACCGTGTTCCAGTTCTTTCCTTGTATCTATTTTCCATATAGTAACAGTTGCAGAATGCAAATGAATGTCAGGCTGGTCCCTAAGCTGGGTAATAAATTAAAAACGTATTCAAGACTAGGTTTATATTAGATTAGTTTTTTTTTTTTTTTTTTTTTTCAAAATGAAGCTTACCATCCGGTGTGTTTTGGAGATGGTGGTCCCAACAACTTGTCTTCCAATAGGGACTCTCCCTTTCTACACGCACGTTTAAAGAATCTCATGGCATTGGGAAATACTATAAGTAGTACCATTCCAAATAATGCGGATAATATAAAATGCACCAAATGAGGAAGCCACCACTTAATAGTATACTCACTATGTTCTTGATCTACTGCAGTAGAAGACAAATAATAAGCCCTCTCTGCAGTTTGAGACACTAATTCAGAGGAGGAGTACAGGGCAGTTCCTGCATAGGCATCAGATTGCTGGATAGAGTTTATTGTTTCAACACTGACTTCCGAAACATGGATTTTGCCAGTAATAGGGTCGATTGCAGTTGCATTCTTGCCGGGGAGCCATGTTGCAATGTGAGAATTCCGTGTAAGAATGGGGTGTTTAAACAACACTCCTGTTATAGGTTCTATCCATGCACTACAGTTACTTCTAGGATTATACATATGGTACATACCTTTCTCAAGTGTAAGGGGTGTTGTTAAGAACCATGAATCTAGACTAGGTTCTGTACTTTGTATGCGATAAACACCATTATGATATGATGCAATATTGTATATATGTCCGGAGAGATAAAAGGCTAGTTTAGAGGGTAACTCCGGAGGAGTCAGAGAGAACCATTTAGAATAAGTTTGTTTACAGATGGAGTGTTGAATTGTGGCGAAGCCAGTGTTTAATTGTTTTATAACATAATGTTGTTCATATCGTAATCTAGAATATTCAGTAGTGGATTTTAGATTCTTTGCGAACTCCCAATTTATAATATCTCTCTTATGACGTCTACTATGAGTGAACTTAAAGAATCGTGTTGTTGTCATATCTAATGAGTTTACAGAACGTTTATTTCTCTTTTTGATTTGAGGACTGTATATTGTTGGAGAGTTTCTTGAAAATTCTGAAAAAGAGTTGTATCCTGGTATAGAAAGAGATATCATATACCCTCCTAACGTTTGAAGCACTTGGTAAGAAACTGATCCAAAATTGCAATTGATCTGAAAAGGGGTTGGAGACAAATCGAACTGTAAAGTTATTGAGGGGAGTGTCACCAACCAATTATTGGATGGAGTTCGAGTCAGGATGGCTGCTCTAACCTCATATATAGTCATAGGACATGTTTTTGTATCCTCTGATCCCTTTACTATTAAATATCTAGTACCATCAAAATATACTTGACTAGATATCATAGTCCATGAGCCTGCAGGTGTTCTAACTAAGCCGTCATAGCCTCTAGAAATTTTAACATGTTTTCCATACATTGTCTTATATGATTTCACAACATCATATTGACAATATCTCCAATCAAATTGTTCAGATAAGGGTGTTGGTTCTATTTCTTGCACATCTCCCAGATCCCATGATAAGACTTTATCAACTGTATTATCACCAGGTATATGAGAAGTGGATATGACGTTTCTTGAGACAATAGACGAGTGATAGGTATTAAAAAATCCCCATGATGCTTTGGTTGTGATGTCTTCAGTCCAGATCAATGCACCGTGTTCCAGTTCTTTCCTTGTATCTATTTTCCATATAGTAACAGTTGCAGAATGCAAATGAATGTCAGGCTGGTCCCTAAGCTGGGTAATAAATTAAAAACGTATTCAAGACTAGGTTTATATTAGATTAGTTTTTTTTTTTTTTTTTTTTTCAAAATGAAGCTTACCATCCGGTGTGTTTTGGAGATGGTGGTCCCAACAACTTGTCTTCCAATAGGGACTCTCCCTTTCTACACGCACGTTTAAAGAATCTCATGGCATTGGGAAATACTATAAGTAGTACCATTCCAAATAATGCGGATAATATAAAATGCACCAAATGAGGAAGCCACCACTTAATAGTATACTCACTATGTTCTTGATCTACTGCAGTAGAAGACAAATAATAAGCCCTCTCTGCAGTTTGAGACACTAATTCAGAGGAGGAGTACAGGGCAGTTCCTGCATAGGCATCAGATTGCTGGATAGAGTTTATTGTTTCAACACTGACTTCCGAAACATGGATTTTGCCAGTAATAGGGTCGATTGCAGTTGCATTCTTGCCGGGGAGCCATGTTGCAATGTGAGAATTCCGTGTAAGAATGGGGTGTTTAAACAACACTCCTGTTATAGGTTCTATCCATGCACTACAGTTACTTCTAGGATTATACATATGGTACATACCTTTCTCAAGTGTAAGGGGTGTTGTTAAGAACCATGAATCTAGACTAGGTTCTGTACTTTGTATGCGATAAACACCATTATGATATGATGCAATATTGTATATATGTCCGGAGAGATAAAAGGCTAGTTTAGAGGGTAACTCCGGAGGAGTCAGAGAGAACCATTTAGAATAAGTTTGTTTACAGATGGAGTGTTGAATTGTGGCGAAGCCAGTGTTTAATTGTTTTATAACATAATGTTGTTCATATCGTAATCTAGAATATTCAGTAGTGGATTTTAGATTCTTTGCGAACTCCCAATTTATAATATCTCTCTTATGACGTCTACTATGAGTGAACTTAAAGAATCGTGTTGTTGTCATATCTAATGAGTTTACAGAACGTTTATTTCTCTTTTTGATTTGAGGACTGTATATTGTTGGAGAGTTTCTTGAAAATTCTGAAAAAGAGTTGTATCCTGGTATAGAAAGAGATATCATATACCCTCCTAACGTTTGAAGCACTTGGTAAGAAACTGATCCAAAATTGCAATTGATCTGAAAAGGGGTTGGAGACAAATCGAACTGTAAAGTTATTGAGGGGAGTGTCACCAACCAATTATTGGATGGAGTTCGAGTCAGGATGGCTGCTCTAACCTCATATATAGTCATAGGACATGTTTTTGTATCCTCTGATCCCTTTACTATTAAATATCTAGTACCATCAAAATATACTTGACTAGATATCATAGTCCATGAGCCTGCAGGTGTTCTAACTAAGCCGTCATAGCCTCTAGAAATTTTAACATGTTTTCCATACATTGTCTTATATGATTTCACAACATCATATTGACAATATCTCCAATCAAATTGTTCAGATAAGGGTGTTGGTTCTATTTCTTGCACATCTCCCAGATCCCATGATAAGACTTTATCAACTGTATTATCACCAGGTATATGAGAAGTGGATATGACGTTTCTTGAGACAATAGACGAGTGATAGGTATTAAAAAATCCCCATGATGCTTTGGTTGTGATGTCTTCAGTCCAGATCAATGCACCGTGTTCCAGTTCTTTCCTTGTATCTATTTTCCATATAGTAACAGTTGCAGAATGCAAATGAATGTCAGGCTGGTCCCTAAGCTGGGTAATAAATTAAAAACGTATTCAAGACTAGGTTTATATTAGATTAGTTTTTTTTTTTTTTTTTTTTTTTCAAAATGAAGCTTACCATCCGGTGTGTTTTGGAGATGGTGGTCCCAACAACTTGTCTTCCAATAGGGACTCTCCCTTTCTACACGCACGTTTAAAGAATCTCATGGCATTGGGAAATACTATAAGTAGTACCATTCCAAATAATGCGGATAATATAAAATGCACCAAATGAGGAAGCCACCACTTAATAGTATACTCACTATGTTCTTGATCTACTGCAGTAGAAGACAAATAATAAGCCCTCTCTGCAGTTTGAGACACTAATTCAGAGGAGGAGTACAGGGCAGTTCCTACATAGGCATCAGATTGCTGGATAGAGTTTATTGTTTCAACACTGACTTCCGAAACATGGATTTTGCCAGTAATAGGGTCGATTGCAGTTGCATTCTTGCCGGGGAGCCATGTTGCAATGTGAGAATTCCGTGTAAGAATGGGGTGTTTAAACAACACTCCTGTTATAGGTTCTATCCATGCACTACAGTTACTTCTAGGATTATACATATGGTACATACCTTTCTCAAGTGTAAGGGGTGTTGTTAAGAACCATGAATCTAGACTAGGTTCTGTACTTTGTATGCGATAAACACCATTATGATATGATGCAATATTGTATATATGTCCGGAGAGATAAAAGGCTAGTTTAGAGGGTAACTCCGGAGGAGTCAGAGAGAACCATTTAGAATAAGTTTGTTTACAGATGGAGTGTTGAATTGTGGCGAAGCCAGTGTTTAATTGTTTTATAACATAATGTTGTTCATATCGTAATCTAGAATATTCAGTAGTGGATTTTAGATTCTTTGCGAACTCCCAATTTATAATATCTCTCTTATGACGTCTACTATGAGTGAACTTAAAGAATCGTGTTGTTGTCATATCTAATGAGTTTACAGAACGTTTATTTCTCTTTTTGATTTGAGGACTGTATATTGTTGGAGAGTTTCTTGAAAATTCTGAAAAAGAGTTGTATCCTGGTATAGAAAGAGATATCATATACCCTCCTAACGTTTGAAGCACTTGGTAAGAAACTGATCCAAAATTGCAATTGATCTGAAAAGGGGTTGGAGACAAATCGAACTGTAAAGTTATTGAGGGGAGTGTCACCAACCAATTATTGGATGGAGTTCGAGTCAGGATGGCTGCTCTAACCTCATATATAGTCATAGGACATGTTTTTGTATCCTCTGATCCCTTTACTATTAAATATCTAGTACCATCAAAATATACTTGACTAGATATCATAGTCCATGAGCCTGCAGGTGTTCTAACTAAGCCGTCATAGCCTCTAGAAATTTTAACATGTTTTCCATACATTGTCTTATATGATTTCACAACATCATATTGACAATATCTCCAATCAAATTGTTCAGATAAGGGTGTTGGTTCTATTTCTTGCACATCTCCCAGATCCCATGATAAGACTTTATCAACTGTATTATCACCAGGTATATGAGAAGTGGATATGACGTTTCTTGAGACAATAGACGAGTGATAGGTATTAAAAAATCCCCATGATGCTTTGGTTGTGATGTCTTCAGTCCAGATCAATGCACCGTGTTCCAGTTCTTTCCTTGTATCTATTTTCCATATAGTAACAGTTGCAGAATGCAAATGAATGTCAGGCTGGTCCCTAAGCTGGGTAATAAATTAAAAACGTATTCAAGACTAGGTTTATATTAGATTAGTTTTTTTTTTTTTTTTTTTTTTCAAAATGAAGCTTACCATCCGGTGTGTTTTGGAGATGGTGGTCCCAACAACTTGTCTTCCAATAGGGACTCTCCCTTTCTACACGCACGTTTAAAGAATCTCATGGCATTGGGAAATACTATAAGTAGTACCATTCCAAATAATGCGGATAATATAAAATGCACCAAATGAGGAAGCCACCACTTAATAGTATACTCACTATGTTCTTGATTTACTGCAGTAGAAGACAAATAATAAGCCCTCTCTGCAGTTTGAGACACTAATTCAGAGGAGGAGTACAGGGCAGTTCCTGCATAGGCATCAGATTGCTGGATAGAGTTTATTGTTTCAACACTGACTTCCGAAACATGGATTTTGCCAGTAATAGGGTCGATTGCAGTTGCATTCTTGCCGGGGAGCCATGTTGCAATGTGAGAATTCCGTGTAAGAATGGGGTGTTTAAACAACACTCCTGTTATAGGTTCTATCCATGCACTACAGTTACTTCTAGGATTATACATATGGTACATACCTTTCTCAAGTGTAAGGGGTGTTGTTAAGAACCATGAATCTAGACTAGGTTCTGTACTTTGTATGCGATAAACACCATTATGATATGATGCAATATTGTATATATGTCCGGAGAGATAAAAGGCTAGTTTAGAGGGTAACTCCGGAGGAGTCAGAGAGAACCATTTAGAATAAGTTTGTTTACAGATGGAGTGTTGAATTGTGGCGAAGCCAGTGTTTAATTGTTTTATAACATAATGTTGTTCATATCGTAATCTAGAATATTCAGTAGTGGATTTTAGATTCTTTGCGAACTCCCAATTTATAATATCTCTCTTATGACGTCTACTATGAGTGAACTTAAAGAATCGTGTTGTTGTCATATCTAATGAGTTTACAGAACGTTTATTTCTCTTTTTGATTTGAGGACTGTATATTGTTGGAGAGTTTCTTGAAAATTCTGAAAAAGAGTTGTATCCTGGTATAGAAAGAGATATCATATACCCTCCTAACGTTTGAAGCACTTGGTAAGAAACTGATCCAAAATTGCAATTGATCTGAAAAGGGGTTGGAGACAAATCGAACTGTAAAGTTATTGAGGGGAGTGTCACCAACCAATTATTGGATGGAGTTCGAGTCAGGATGGCTGCTCTAACCTCATATATAGTCATAGGACATGTTTTTGTATCCTCTGATCCCTTTACTATTAAATATCTAGTACCATCAAAATATACTTGACTAGATATCATAGTCCATGAGCCTGCAGGTGTTCTAACTAAGCCGTCATAGCCTCTAGAAATTTTAACATGTTTTCCATACATTGTCTTATATGATTTCACAACATCATATTGACAATATCTCCAATCAAATTGTTCAGATAAGGGTGTTGGTTCTATTTCTTGCACATCTCCCAGATCCCATGATAAGACTTTATCAACTGTATTATCACCAGGTATATGAGAAGTGGATATGACGTTTCTTGAGACAATAGACGAGTGATAGGTATTAAAAAATCCCCATGATGCTTTGGTTGTGATGTCTTCAGTCCAGATCAATGCACCGTGTTCCAGTTCTTTCCTTGTATCTATTTTCCATATAGTAACAGTTGCAGAATGCAAATGAATGTCAGGCTGGTCCCTAAGCTGGGTAATAAATTAAAAACGTATTCAAGACTAGGTTTATATTAGATTAGTTTTTTTTTTTTTTTTTTCAAAAATGAAGCTTACCATCCGGTGTGTTTTGGAGATGGTGGTCCCAACAACTTGTCTTCCAATAGGGACTCTCCCTTTCTACACGCACGTTTAAAGAATCTCATGGCATTGGGAAATACTATAAGTAGTACCATTCCAAATAATGCGGATAATATAAAATGCACCAAATGAGGAAGCCACCACTTAATAGTATACTCACTATGTTCTTGATTTACTGCAGTAGAAGACAAATAATAAGCCCTCTCTGCAGTTTGAGACACTAATTCAGAGGAGGAGTACAGGGCAGTTCCTGCATAGGCATCAGATTGCTGGATAGAGTTTATTGTTTCAACACTGACTTCCGAAACATGGATTTTGCCAGTAATAGGGTCGATTGCAGTTGCATTCTTGCCGGGGAGCCATGTTGCAATGTGAGAATTCCGTGTAAGAATGGGGTGTTTAAACAACACTCCTGTTATAGGTTCTATCCATGCACTACAGTTACTTCTAGGATTATACATATGGTACATACCTTTCTCAAGTGTAAGGGGTGTTGTTAAGAACCATGAATCTAGACTAGGTTCTGTACTTTGTATGCGATAAACACCATTATGATATGATGCAATATTGTATATATGTCCGGAGAGATAAAAGGCTAGTTTAGAGGGTAACTCCGGAGGAGTCAGAGAGAACCATTTAGAATAAGTTTGTTTACAGATGGAGTGTTGAATTGTGGCGAAGCCAGTGTTTAATTGTTTTATAACATAATGTTGTTCATATCGTAATCTAGAATATTCAGTAGTGGATTTTAGATTCTTTGCGAACTCCCAATTTATAATATCTCTCTTATGACGTCTACTATGAGTGAACTTAAAGAATCGTGTTGTTGTCATATCTAATGAGTTTACAGAACGTTTATTTCTCTTTTTGATTTGAGGACTGTATATTGTTGGAGAGTTTCTTGAAAATTCTGAAAAAGAGTTGTATCCTGGTATAGAAAGAGATATCATATACCCTCCTAACGTTTGAAGCACTTGGTAAGAAACTGATCCAAAATTGCAATTGATCTGAAAAGGGGTTGGAGACAAATCGAACTGTAAAGTTATTGAGGGGAGTGTCACCAACCAATTATTGGATGGAGTTCGAGTCAGGATGGCTGCTCTAACCTCATATATAGTCATAGGACATGTTTTTGTATCCTCTGATCCCTTTACTATTAAATATCTAGTACCATCAAAATATACTTGACTAGATATCATAGTCCATGAGCCTGCAGGTGTTCTAACTAAGCCGTCATAGCCTCTAGAAATTTTAACATGTTTTCCATACATTGTCTTATATGATTTCACAACATCATATTGACAATATCTCCAATCAAATTGTTCAGATAAGGGTGTTGGTTCTATTTCTTGCACATCTCCCAGATCCCATGATAAGACTTTATCAACTGTATTATCACCAGGTATATGAGAAGTGGATATGACGTTTCTTGAGACAATAGACGAGTGATAGGTATTAAAAAATCCCCATGATGCTTTGGTTGTGATGTCTTCAGTCCAGATCAATGCACCGTGTTCCAGTTCTTTCCTTGTATCTATTTTCCATATAGTAACAGTTGCAGAATGCAAATGAATGTCAGGCTGGTCCCTAAGCTGGGTAATAAATTAAAAACGTATTCAAGACTAGGTTTATATTAGATTAGTTTTTTTTTTTTTTTTTTTTTTCAAAATGAAGCTTACCATCCGGTGTGTTTTGGAGATGGTGGTCCCAACAACTTGTCTTCCAATAGGGACTCTCCCTTTCTACACGCACGTTTAAAGAATCTCATGGCATTGGGAAATACTATAAGTAGTACCATTCCAAATAATGCGGATAATATAAAATGCACCAAATGAGGAAGCCACCACTTAATAGTATACTCACTATGTTCTTGATCTACTGCAGTAGAAGACAAATAATAAGCCCTCTCTGCAGTTTGAGACACTAATTCAGAGGAGGAGTACAGGGCAGTTCCTGCATAGGCATCAGATTGCTGGATAGAGTTTATTGTTTCAACACTGACTTCCGAAACATGGATTTTGCCAGTAATAGGGTCGATTGCAGTTGCATTCTTGCCGGGGAGCCATGTTGCAATGTGAGAATTCCGTGTAAGAATGGGGTGTTTAAACAACACTCCTGTTATAGGTTCTATCCATGCACTACAGTTACTTCTAGGATTATACATATGGTACATACCTTTCTCAAGTGTAAGGGGTGTTGTTAAGAACCATGAATCTAGACTAGGTTCTGTACTTTGTATGCGATAAACACCATTATGATATGATGCAATATTGTATATATGTCCGGAGAGATAAAAGGCTAGTTTAGAGGGTAACTCCGGAGGAGTCAGAGAGAACCATTTAGAATAAGTTTGTTTACAGATGGAGTGTTGAATTGTGGCGAAGCCAGTGTTTAATTGTTTTATAACATAATGTTGTTCATATCGTAATCTAGAATATTCAGTAGTGGATTTTAGATTCTTTGCGAACTCCCAATTTATAATATCTCTCTTATGACGTCTACTATGAGTGAACTTAAAGAATCGTGTTGTTGTCATATCTAATGAGTTTACAGAACGTTTATTTCTCTTTTTGATTTGAGGACTGTATATTGTTGGAGAGTTTCTTGAAAATTCTGAAAAAGAGTTGTATCCTGGTATAGAAAGAGATATCATATACCCTCCTAACGTTTGAAGCACTTGGTAAGAAACTGATCCAAAATTGCAATTGATCTGAAAAGGGGTTGGAGACAAATCGAACTGTAAAGTTATTGAGGGGAGTGTCACCAACCAATTATTGGATGGAGTTCGAGTCAGGATGGCTGCTCTAACCTCATATATAGTCATAGGACATGTTTTTGTATCCTCTGATCCCTTTACTATTAAATATCTAGTACCATCAAAATATACTTGACTAGATATCATAGTCCATGAGCCTGCAGGTGTTCTAACTAAGCCGTCATAGCCTCTAGAAATTTTAACATGTTTTCCATACATTGTCTTATATGATTTCACAACATCATATTGACAATATCTCCAATCAAATTGTTCAGATAAGGGTGTTGGTTCTATTTCTTGCACATCTCCCAGATCCCATGATAAGACTTTATCAACTGTATTATCACCAGGTATATGAGAAGTGGATATGACGTTTCTTGAGACAATAGACGAGTGATAGGTATTAAAAAATCCCCATGATGCTTTGGTTGTGATGTCTTCAGTCCAGATCAATGCACCGTGTTCCAGTTCTTTCCTTGTATCTATTTTCCATATAGTAACAGTTGCAGAATGCAAATGAATGTCAGGCTGGTCCCTAAGCTGGGTAATAAATTAAAAACGTATTCAAGACTAGGTTTATATTAGATTAGTTTTTTTTTTTTTTTTTTTTTTCAAAATGAAGCTTACCATCCGGTGTGTTTTGGAGATGGTGGTCCCAACAACTTGTCTTCCAATAGGGACTCTCCCTTTCTACACGCACGTTTAAAGAATCTCATGGCATTGGGAAATACTATAAGTAGTACCATTCCAAATAATGCGGATAATATAAAATGCACCAAATGAGGAAGCCACCACTTAATAGTATACTCACTATGTTCTTGATCTACTGCAGTAGAAGACAAATAATAAGCCCTCTCTGCAGTTTGAGACACTAATTCAGAGGAGGAGTACAGGGCAGTTCCTGCATAGGCATCAGATTGCTGGATAGAGTTTATTGTTTCAACACTGACTTCCGAAACATGGATTTTGCCAGTAATAGGGTCGATTGCAGTTGCATTCTTGCCGGGGAGCCATGTTGCAATGTGAGAATTCCGTGTAAGAATGGGGTGTTTAAACAACACTCCTGTTATAGGTTCTATCCATGCACTACAGTTACTTCTAGGATTATACATATGGTACATACCTTTCTCAAGTGTAAGGGGTGTTGTTAAGAACCATGAATCTAGACTAGGTTCTGTACTTTGTATGCGATAAACACCATTATGATATGATGCAATATTGTATATATGTCCGGAGAGATAAAAGGCTAGTTTAGAGGGTAACTCCGGAGGAGTCAGAGAGAACCATTTAGAATAAGTTTGTTTACAGATGGAGTGTTGAATTGTGGCGAAGCCAGTGTTTAATTGTTTTATAACATAATGTTGTTCATATCGTAATCTAGAATATTCAGTAGTGGATTTTAGATTCTTTGCGAACTCCCAATTTATAATATCTCTCTTATGACGTCTACTATGAGTGAACTTAAAGAATCGTGTTGTTGTCATATCTAATGAGTTTACAGAACGTTTATTTCTCTTTTTGATTTGAGGACTGTATATTGTTGGAGAGTTTCTTGAAAATTCTGAAAAAGAGTTGTATCCTGGTATAGAAAGAGATATCATATACCCTCCTAACGTTTGAAGCACTTGGTAAGAAACTGATCCAAAATTGCAATTGATCTGAAAAGGGGTTGGAGACAAATCGAACTGTAAAGTTATTGAGGGGAGTGTCACCAACCAATTATTGGATGGAGTTCGAGTCAGGATGGCTGCTCTAACCTCATATATAGTCATAGGACATGTTTTTGTATCCTCTGATCCCTTTACTATTAAATATCTAGTACCATCAAAATATACTTGACTAGATATCATAGTCCATGAGCCTGCAGGTGTTCTAACTAAGCCGTCATAGCCTCTAGAAATTTTAACATGTTTTCCATACATTGTCTTATATGATTTCACAACATCATATTGACAATATCTCCAATCAAATTGTTCAGATAAGGGTGTTGGTTCTATTTCTTGCACATCTCCCAGATCCCATGATAAGACTTTATCAACTGTATTATCACCAGGTATATGAGAAGTGGATATGACGTTTCTTGAGACAATAGACGAGTGATAGGTATTAAAAAATCCCCATGATGCTTTGGTTGTGATGTCTTCAGTCCAGATCAATGCACCGTGTTCCAGTTCTTTCCTTGTATCTATTTTCCATATAGTAACAGTTGCAGAATGCAAATGAATGTCAGGCTGGTCCCTAAGCTGGGTAATAAATTAAAAACGTATTCAAGACTAGGTTTATATTAGATTAGTTTTTTTTTTTTTTTTTTTTTTCAAAATGAAGCTTACCATCCGGTGTGTTTTGGAGATGGTGGTCCCAACAACTTGTCTTCCAATAGGGACTCTCCCTTTCTACACGCACGTTTAAAGAATCTCATGGCATTGGGAAATACTATAAGTAGTACCATTCCAAATAATGCGGATAATATAAAATGCACCAAATGAGGAAGCCACCACTTAATAGTATACTCACTATGTTCTTGATCTACTGCAGTAGAAGACAAATAATAAGCCCTCTCTGCAGTTTGAGACACTAATTCAGAGGAGGAGTACAGGGCAGTTCCTGCATAGGCATCAGATTGCTGGATAGAGTTTATTGTTTCAACACTGACTTCCGAAACATGGATTTTGCCAGTAATAGGGTCGATTGCAGTTGCATTCTTGCCGGGGAGCCATGTTGCAATGTGAGAATTCCGTGTAAGAATGGGGTGTTTAAACAACACTCCTGTTATAGGTTCTATCCATGCACTACAGTTACTTCTAGGATTATACATATGGTACATACCTTTCTCAAGTGTAAGGGGTGTTGTTAAGAACCATGAATCTAGACTAGGTTCTGTACTTTGTATGCGATAAACACCATTATGATATGATGCAATATTGTATATATGTCCGGAGAGATAAAAGGCTAGTTTAGAGGGTAACTCCGGAGGAGTCAGAGAGAACCATTTAGAATAAGTTTGTTTACAGATGGAGTGTTGAATTGTGGCGAAGCCAGTGTTTAATTGTTTTATAACATAATGTTGTTCATATCGTAATCTAGAATATTCAGTAGTGGATTTTAGATTCTTTGCGAACTCCCAATTTATAATATCTCTCTTATGACGTCTACTATGAGTGAACTTAAAGAATCGTGTTGTTGTCATATCTAATGAGTTTACAGAACGTTTATTTCTCTTTTTGATTTGAGGACTGTATATTGTTGGAGAGTTTCTTGAAAATTCTGAAAAAGAGTTGTATCCTGGTATAGAAAGAGATATCATATACCCTCCTAACGTTTGAAGCACTTGGTAAGAAACTGATCCAAAATTGCAATTGATCTGAAAAGGGGTTGGAGACAAATCGAACTGTAAAGTTATTGAGGGGAGTGTCACCAACCAATTATTGGATGGAGTTCGAGTCAGGATGGCTGCTCTAACCTCATATATAGTCATAGGACATGTTTTTGTATCCTCTGATCCCTTTACTATTAAATATCTAGTACCATCAAAATATACTTGACTAGATATCATAGTCCATGAGCCTGCAGGTGTTCTAACTAAGCCGTCATAGCCTCTAGAAATTTTAACATGTTTTCCATACATTGTCTTATATGATTTCACAACATCATATTGACAATATCTCCAATCAAATTGTTCAGATAAGGGTGTTGGTTCTATTTCTTGCACATCTCCCAGATCCCATGATAAGACTTTATCAACTGTATTATCACCAGGTATATGAGAAGTGGATATGACGTTTCTTGAGACAATAGACGAGTGATAGGTATTAAAAAATCCCCATGATGCTTTGGTTGTGATGTCTTCAGTCCAGATCAATGCACCGTGTTCCAGTTCTTTCCTTGTATCTATTTTCCATATAGTAACAGTTGCAGAATGCAAATGAATGTCAGGCTGGTCCCTAAGCTGGGTAATAAATTAAAAACGTATTCAAGACTAGGTTTATATTAGATTAGTTTCGGAACCCGCACTGATCGTAGAAAATATATAGGGTCGTGAATCGTTGGTCGGTTGAATGGAAACGAGTGGCCGGGACTCCCCTGAGGCTCGTTGCTGGCTGCAGTCTGCGAGGATGGCAGGCCTGTTCAGGGTGGCTGTTCGGAGCTCGTGAGGGTGGTGTGTTGCTCTCGCCGGCGCGACTGCTGAGGCTGCCTCGGCCTCCTGTCCCAGCGGACGTCGCCCTCGCCAGCCCTCGTCCCAGCGGACGAGGTAGTAAAAAAAAAATCCGGCTTCTCAAGCCGTACGGAGGTGCCCTGCAATTCCCAACCAGCTTTTGAGAGACTGCCCAAATCCTGTAGCTGTGCCAGGCCAGTCCGGTGAATACCCTTCGGGAGTCGAACCCGGCTTATAATGTTACAGTGCTGGCCAGCACAGGCTACTATCGCACAGAGATTTACAAAAACGGAATAAGGAATAGTTAACTAGGTAACGGCCATGACTTTAAAATTACATTACTAAGCAAAGGAAAATTCAAATAAAAACCGTTACCAACGGAACCCTATATAAATTAGAAATGTGGAAATGTGATTCCTCACAGCCGTAGAAACTGCAGGAAAGTAAATTTATAATTTAAAACTGAAAAGCAAATACACTTTTGAGGTTAGGACTAATTAGATATAATTGCAAGACTCACCAAATTCGGGCACAAATTTAAATATGAAACATTACACAAGCGTGTGTGTGGTCTGAGATAAAGAAACAGGAAAAGACCAAAATCACCCCTATTGGAGCTTTTATACTGATTTTGAACTCAGGATAATAACGACTGTTAACATTGAGTTAACCACAGATTAAAGATTTCTTCCGGCTTCTATTAAGTCTTGATCTATGGTATAATACCAAGATAAATAATTAATTAAATATTAATAAAATAATCTAATAACACAACTAATATTTATTAACAAAACCCCATAGTTAAATAAACTTAATTACGTAAATTAAATAATGTTGAGTAAAAGAACGCCATCTATCGGCAGCGTTCTGAACTAATATCTACTCAACCTAGCTACAAATTACTATCACGATTCGCATCGTGACATTGTTTGTTAAACGAAATATGTTTGTCATTCTTTTGCGGGATAACATCGATAAGCCTTTCACGGAAATTCAAATCTTTTACAATGAAATGCGCATCACAATTACTCAGATTGTGAAAAAATATTGGGACGAATGAGGGAGGAATGAACTCACGACTTTTGTACCACTCCTTGGAATTTTCCAGTAGTCCAATCATAACTGAAAACGCTTTGGGATTTTAACTCGCTATTACATATAAAACTTTTATTATTATTAGCTTCTCCAATTTTATTTAAATCACTTTGATTTAAAGGGATGGGATTTCTCCGAAAGAGAATGAATTTATTTAATTGTGCTAAATCATTGTACAGGATGTCCATAAATACTTTTGGGCAATCTGGACCCGTATACGAAGGATGCCGTGAAAGACTATCATCAAATGAACACTTGATAAAATAACAGAATCTGTACATTTCATGTTGTTGGGTGTTTTTTTGTAAAATATTTTGATATATCTGGATCACAACATGATATTGGATTTAAAAATGCTTCAAAATCTGCATACACTACAAACGGTAATTTAAGATTACGCTGATATTTATCAAAAAATATCTTTTGACTCGAAATTTATTCACCAAGCCAATACTTTTTTGTCTTATCAATTTTATCATAGTTTGGGAGTTCAACAACAACGTGAGCACAGTCATTTTTTTGATGATTCGTTAACTGATCATTTGAATAGAATGCTAATAAACAGACATCGCAAATATGAAAGCTATAGTTGGTTGTTGATATTTGTCGACTTACTAATCGAGATATATTTTTTATATAGCAGTAATGTCCCTGACTAACCCTAGATATACATATCTACTTTACAAAGTAAATTTATGTGTTGTAGGGCGGAGAGGCGGGGGAGCATATTCAAACCACCGGAGTTCCAAACCCTCTTCCTCCTCCTCCTCGTCCGTGGCCTCTTCCTCCTCGTCTGTGGCCTCCTCCTCTCCTCTAACCGGGGGGAGGCGGGCGGCGTGCTGGCGGCGTAGACTGATTATTTCTAGTCCAAGATGGTCCACTTGCGCTCGGAAAGCCTCCATACCTTCCATCAAAACATTGAGTTCCACTGCAGAGCGGCTGAGCTCGGCGGACAACTTGGACACTAGGCTTTCCAGTTGCAGACACCTCGAGCATTCCATTCCTTAAAAGATAAACAAACAGTAAATAAAGATCCCCGAGTGGGATATAGCCCCAGAAGGACAGACAAATGGACTAAATATGAAATAAACAATGCTAAACAAGGTATATCAGATAGGGAGATGAAATAAAATAAAATAAAACGGTATAAACCAGAAATCGGATATACCAAATAAGGAGGGTAGATAGGAAATTGATACCAACAAACAAGCGCAGGCAATATAGAAATTAAAAAGAACTCAGATTATTGTAATGCGGCGGTACTTACCGACTGAGGTAAATTAAGCAGGACGAGGAAGGCGAAACGGATGGAACGGACAGAGAGCTGCACAAACAACAGGTAGCTATCGGCGGTGGGTGTTTGTGATGGATGTAACAGCGGATGAGACGCGGAACGGGGTGCGATCGTGACTGCAGCCGGAGCGACACTGAGGCGCAGCAGTAGCGGCGCAGCATAATGAGTGCGGCGCGGGGGAGGGGGGAGTTGAACGGAAAGACGGAGTAGCGCTCAGGTGGGGGGCGCTCTGTGGGGGCTGCTCCACGAAGGATGCTCCGCGAAAGTTGCTCCGCGAATGACGCTCCGCTCCGCGAACGATGCACCGCGAAATCCGCTCCGCAGGAGGAACGTCCGCGGGGGCTGTTCCGCGAAGGCTGCTCCGTGACACGTGGGGGGCGCTCTGTGGGGGCTGCTCCCCGGAAGCTGCTCCACGAAGGATGCTCCGCGAAGGCTGCTCTGCTCCGCGAAAGACGCACTCCCGCCGGAAGCTGCTCCGCGAATGACGCTCCGCTCCGTGAAAGATCAGAGGGTGGCAACTAGGAAGTTTGGAGTTTATAGTTTCTGCGCGAGAAATGTGTAACAAAGCAATAAAGCGCGGAAAGCTAGGGCAAACGAACACAGCCAATCAATGGACCTAAAAGCCATATACCATAGACGCACATGCATGTGCAAATATTTCAAGATTATTATATTATTAATAAAAATGAGGGAATGTTTTTTAAATGTATAACTGATGATGAAATGTGATAAACAGTCTCACGACCACAGTATGTGCAGCACCAGTATGTCCAAATATATTAAGGATTATTATTAATTATTAATAAAAATGAGGGAATGCTTTTAAATTTATAAGTGATTAATGTAAATAATAAAAATCAGTAAATGAATAATTGAGTGATGTAAATCTGCTGTAAATGCAATAAATAGTCTCACAACAACTCTAACATGTAAGAGATGTGGGTGATAGGCTTGAAATAATAAAGTAAATGTAAATGTAAATAGACTAAGTAGTAAGTAAGAATAGACGTGATTATTGAAAGAAATAGAAAACAAATAATTAAGCACTGAATTCAAAATCAGTGAGATAGACAAAGCATGTAAAGAATGTCGACTATGGTTTTTAGTCGGTAGGAGTCCGACACTACTGGGCCTCCCTTCCCAGTGTCCTATGCAGGATTTTCCATAGTCGACATTCTAACATAAAAAAAAAAAAAAACCACCGGAGTTACGCGATTATAGACTTTATTGTCTTTTGGTTACAAAGTATAAATTACTATAGTACTGAACCGGTGTATTCCAGCGGGCTGGAAGTACACATGTACAGTAATATCTCTCTAGCACAAAGACATTAATACGACTAAGCAATGGTGAATGCGCTTAGCGTGCAAGGTACTAGATCCTAGCGAAATACAAAAATATCATGGTTCTACCGTGGCTGTGTGATTTTAATATGGGCGAAGTAGTACTACTCGTGTCATCTAGATATAGTTGCTGTATATAGTGTTATAGTGTATAATTTAATCCGAAAACATTAATGCTAATATCATTAAATTTTTCAACTCTATGAATATCTGTTAATTTTACTGCGAATGATGTATTTGAAATTTTTAATTTGTTTTGATGCATAATATAGGATGACACTCTCTGTGAACTATCCTTAACTGGGTGCAACGCTCAAAGTGTGGCCCATTTCAAACACTCATGATCATAGTGTTGTAGGATTTTTTTTTGTCTTAATATCGTGTGGTAAATCAATATACGACGAACCACTCAAATGGGTTAAATTGATGAATGTTCATATCAATATATTTTATCTCTTTAAACTCCATCCACTGTCTTTTTTACAAAGTTAGTAATTTAACTACTCATTGAGTTTTTTTAAATTTTCTAAAAATGTTTCTCTGTTTTCACCTTCGCAAATAGTCCAACTTAAAATATTAAAATCGAAAAATTGTTTGTGTCCCTTAAATTCTTCAATGAATTCTGCATGTAATATAAAACTAACCTTAAAAATTGTTAACTGATTAATGGTGTCGTCTATTAATTTATTTAAAGATGTCTCAATCTTCTGGAAAAAAAGTTCCGGTGTCTCAAATTCAATGACAGTTTTTTTTCTGTTCTGATACTATCCTATAAGTAAATATCCTATTTCCAAACGCGGTCTCAATGAGTTCAACATTGGGATAGGAATGTTGAAATTTGAAGCAGGTATTTTTATGAATTACTTCTTAAATGCTCGGCATAGTACCTTCTCGAAACGTTCCGTTTACAAGTTTTGCACTCGACGGTGTTACCAACAACGGTTGTAGATGATGATTCAGCTGTGGCTCGGGAAGTTGATGGCTGCGGGGAATTAAGGTTTTCTTGTGGTTCCTCGACACTGGCAGCTGCTGGAGTACGCGAATCACAGGGTTGAAAGGCTTCTTCTGATGTACGTTTTCTTTCAACTCCATGTGTTACAGATCTGAAAATGAAATTTATCTTATTAGAACACATACGCTTCCATGGGTAATACACCTTGTACCTCATCAGAATGCGAAAACGATTGCAAAACCGTTATGTGCCCTTTGCAAAGGACATCTAGCCGTGAGGCATAGTTGCATCAAGTTTTCCACTGATAAACCACAATCTTAATATTTATGAAAACAATTTAATAACTCTGGTTAAACATTTTAATGTCCTCACTAGTAACTTCCAGCATGATACTAAATATGACATATTACTAGCTAAAAATCGAAGTAAACCTGGTTAAACATGTTTCTCTGGTTACATATTAGTACTTACTGCGGCTGATTTTCGTCTTCCAAATAATGTTGATAGAGTTCATCATCAAAAAGGGACTTGTTAAGATCTGAAACGTCTTCACAACGTTTATAAAGGTCGTTATCCTAAAATGAGTTTTGGAGATCCATTTTGCAATTTGACTTCGATGGGTGTTGATAGAGATACGGTATGGTTTCTTCCTCTCTCTCGTCTTCTTGTCTTTCTCTCGCCCCTCTTTCTGTCTTTTGGGTTGTCTAGCTATATATAGCCTCAAAAATCATTCGTTCGTTGGTGGGGGAGGGTGACTTTTTTATGAGTGGAGCAAGAAATAATTTATGGCTTGGGCACGATAAAGAATTTCTTGCCGTCGTTTTTAACTGCAATGCAATCTGTTTAATAATCTTTTAAATTAATTCTTGTGTGTTAGAATAATAGTCGTCCTCGTCAGCATGCGTGTAGTATTTGATTTTAGTATCGGCGAATTTCCAGTGCTGGTCGTTTGGGACACTACGCAACTTTTTCATATCGTAGACTTCAATTTTAACAAGATAAGTGATCTTTGTAACATGATTTGCGCGAGCAGATACATAACTCGTACCTCCATTTGTAGACTGGGCGACCGTAGATGAATATTCCGTAGTATGTTTCTTTTGAGACTTATTGAAAAATAAATCAATGTTGTTGGTTCGTTTCGGGGTTCGGCTTCTAAATGGTTTTGAGCCTTGGGGGCAAATTACCATAATAACAACTTCATGGTGTACCTAAAAAGATTCTCGTTTGGTATCTAAAACAAGCAATAAAAATGAGTGAGGAGCTTGATACAAATGTAATGTGTGTGTGCTTATATAGAGGCACACAGTTAGTAGATAGGTATTCTTTATTGCTCACCAAAAATAATCTGTGATGCTTATATGAATTTATCTAAAGGTATCCTACTCAGATGTAACTAGCGTAGTGGTAAATATAAACAACAGGAATCTAGACTTCAGTTTATTCTGACATGCCTATTTTGTATTACAGTTTTACTAAGTGCTAAATAAAGGTATTATTGAGTTAGATTCTAAAATTATGAACTAAATTATCTAAAAGCCTAAGCCTGCCGGCTAGCTAGTGCTTCGAGGGTAAATATTCGGTGTTGGCTTAATCTAAGGGTTAACCGAACCGCCGGCCGCTTAAATCTACTAATGTTGATTGGATCGGGCTATCGTTTGTTGCTATTCTGACTGGGGCGCGACGGCCTTTTATATTTAATTATTATTTATAGATCAGGAAGACGAAATGAAACAGCAGCCATAGTTCAGAGCAGATCAAAGACAACCTTTTATTTTCTTTAATGCACACACCTCACTTCCAGCCATAGACTAAACTATCTCTATTATTTCATTAGGCTATTCTACATGCCCCTTTTTTAAAAAAGAAAAATACAACTGACACATGTCAAGGGGTCATGACATTTGACGTTTACAATCTGACACTGACAGCTAACCTTACTTATTTACTCTAGGCAAACAGAGGTTATTATTATACATTACAAATTATTACAATTCTCCAGACTATGATGTCGACATTATAAATACAATATGATTTCAATTGTCAATTAGTGAAAGTGAAGTGAAATTTACATCATTACATGTCAATGGAATATTAATACATTACTCACTGGAAACCTCGTCGAATTTGAATTATAAATACATTTGTCATTGTTATTAAATAAAATACACTTACAAGTCTAACTTATTTGTTTTCTTTAACAATCTCCCCCTCGAGCTGTAGCGAGGTTCCTGTTCGTCATTTAATGTTGGCATGCACTGGTTATCAGGTAAGTTATCATTGTTATCACTAGTATTACTCAGAGATGATATAGACATAGACTATTTGCTTAAACATACATCTGGACTTGACGAACTGAACTGACTGACGAATCTTTATCTTGTGATGTCACAGACTGAAAACTTTCTTCTACTGAGTTCGACTTAGAACTTTCATGACTCACATTTAAACTATTAATTACTACTCGTATTGCGACACTTGCAAACTGCTACTTTAACACTTGACACTGTTTTCAGACAAACTAATGTGAACGAATGACGGTCCTATCGACTTGAGCTCTGGTTTTATTCAACATACACACACATATGTACACATATCGTGACGTGGATATTACAAAAAATGTATTAATAAAACAAACACCTGTTCGTTGCATCCTACAAGAGGTTCTAACAAGATTTTTACTGAAATATTCACAGAAATGGAAACGTGTATCAACCTGCTTCGCTTCAATGTTCATTGGGTTTTTTTACTGGCCAAAAAATACGAATAGCATGACATTTCGTAATAGTCTATGATATTTTATTGCTTTTCAAATATAATACACGCACACAAACGTCACACATAAGTCAATAAATTCATTACCTAGTTAAAATACGATACAAAAACCATTATATTTTCGTAATAATAATAATAATTATATAACACGAGGTGACCGCCATGTGGGATGTTGATTCAACGATCATTGTCCCGATAGTCGTCTCTGCGAACGGTTTAATAGCGAAGAGTCTCGACCAACACCTCAAGAGACTCTCGCTAGATGGCTGGGTCAAGGGTCAGATACAGAAGGCGGTACTCCTGGACACGGCGCGGATAGTCAGGAGGTTCCTCTCTCTGTCGCCCTAACTACCGGTAGCTTAGGCCCCGCCTCGCTGCCGGCGGCACCCTAGGTTAGGATTTTATAATATTTTTATGTTTTGTAAGTGTATTTTTATATTTTACTTTTTATAAAAATATTGTAAAAGCCTGACCTAAGAAGGAAAATAAATAAAGAGAATAATAATAAAATCTTTATTTCGGACTTTGTTTCCATATCGTGTTAGTACAGCTTACACCTACGTAATAATCAATGATATTGCCCTTAATAAAATAAATCGATTTAAGGAAATACGTAAACCATCTCAATAAAGCAATCTTCTCTAAAAAAAAAACAACGGAGCCACACCTATCATAAACAAAAAAACGTCGGGCGGCAGCAAATCACTCAGGAAACACAAACGCAGGAATGTGTTAGGAGGAACAAAAAAAACCGCTCCGGGGGGGGGGGGGGGGGGTGCCCCATCTGCCGCAGAATACTTAAATACTACTTCATTTATGCCTGGCCCCTATTTCACCAAGTTGACATATGTAGGCTGACAAATCGACAATTTTCATGTGAAAACTGTTTCACCAACTACAATTGTAATGTTTTTTAACAATTGTCGCGCCTGTCAGCTTTGGTGAAATATGGGCCTGGTGATATTTTTACCTTGACAAGCATGGCTTTAAGACCTTTTTAGATGGCAAAGTAAAGTGTTTAGATATTAATTTGTAAGCCTTGGGACTCTTTACAAATTTTTTTTCTTCATCTGTGAACCTGTTCTTTTTCCTTCAAAAAATTGCATCCTTGTGAATAGCTTCGCCGAGACTGACATATTTTTTGTAAATTTTTCAAAATCATTTTGAGCCCGCGCACACAGAGAGCGGTCAGAGTTCTGCGTTCTAGTGACCGTTGACCGCTCAAGAGTTCCAACGCACACAAGCAGCGTTCAAATTCTCGCGTTCTAGTTTCGTTTGGGTCTTTGCACATGCAACATGTCACTGGCTGCGTACTAGCTGTTTGAAATGTTGGAGTTGATTGTGGTGAAAGGACGTAAACCACCCTATTTTCTTGTTCAGAAACAGGGCTAGGAACGGCCCACGAACTTGAATTCTGATCATAGGGACTTGGAACCGACTCCGAACTTGGTGTAGAACTGCTTTGACTTTGATTGACTGATCGCGGTACAACTCCAGAAGCACTTGCATCACTCCCTTCTGCCACTTGGAGCTCGTACCGGGCAAATAGAGAAGATATTTTCTATGTCATCCGCTAAAGGTGATGTACTTAGGACATGTTGACATTTTTCTACGCCAGTTCCTTGTTTTGAGTGCCAAATATCAAAAACATTACTCCTCAATATAGAACACCTCCAAAAAGTACCTAAAACAAAAAGAGAAACAATTTTATAAAACTTTTAGGTACGCCTACGCCCTCCTCTACTTGAACACCCCCTTTACCTAAGAAGAAGCAGCCAGAGGCAGTTGAAAGTTACAGCCCTTATTAAGGACATTTCACTCTATTAAATGACGTATATTTCATACGTGGCTTAGGGTTTCCTCAAAGTATATCTCTCAATGAAAATCATACTTAAGAAAAA
The DNA here is from genome assembly GCA_963556455.1 of Epiblema foenella. Classification (NCBI taxonomy): domain Eukaryota; kingdom Metazoa; phylum Arthropoda; class Insecta; order Lepidoptera; family Tortricidae; genus Epiblema; species Epiblema foenella. The sequence continues at coordinate 1,907,992 of OY747110.1, forward strand.
AATAACTGAACGATAGACCTCTAGTATAAAATTCGTATAAAATACAAACAAATATATATGCACAATATAAAATAAATCAAATAATAGTACATACCTTCTTCTTGTATTTCCATGATATCACCACGTGGACACTCGCGGTAAATAATAATAATAACAGACAATAACAAAGTGATTAAGTTGCGGCGATGCAAACGTACTACTGATTAGGGTGGAGATACGTTCACTTTCGTTGCACAAAAGTAAATGATAATTGTAATCTATTCCTGTAATATTTATACTATTGAGTAGTCTATCTATTAGTTAATAATTTTAGTTACCTGATAGGGCATAATATGCTAATGACTTGTTCGAGTTATGGCCTACGGCGGAATCACCGTGCGCTCTAAGGATACGAATTTCGTCTTTTTCCTCACGTGATTGGAGGTCCTGAGCACTGAACAGAATTTCTTGGGACGCTCGATTAATGCGGCTGTGAACCTTCCCATTCAAGTTCCCCGACTTCCAGGCTTCCTCAATAATAACACGAGCCTCTTTAGTAATGACCTCTAAAAAATGGAGTCACTTGTCGCTAGCATTAGAGATGAGCACCCGCCGTCTACTGGGCTCCTTTCCCTAACCTCAGGGATACTGGGCAGTCTGTACTCGTTGACGACTCCACCATTTCTCCCTTTGATCCCTCGTGGTAGTGTCAAGGGCCTGCCTCTGCGAGCCGAATTTACTTTGGGGCCATTTTCCGGCGTCGGATCGCCAGGTAGGTCCAAGTGCCCTCTTTAACCAAATGTTATTTCCCTTTCACTCAGCCGGGTCAGTAACACTTCCGGTTGGTTTGCCGTACTTGCGTCAGTAGCTTCAGTGCGCACTATCGGAGTGCCCACTTCCACTGCTATATTATCAATTTCCAGTTGGTCGCCATTGTCGTTTGAATAATCGTCCGTGTCTTTTAAGTTTTTAACAGTATCCATATAGATCCCACGAGTAGGGGAGACTAAAGATCATCGGGACAGAGATCCGGAGTAGAGGGGCCTGGCAGGACTTGGTTTGTGATGTCCATCAGAATCCTTTGACTTACATTTTCTCTTTGGGGTCCACAGTAATTATGGTCAATCTCAACAATGTTTGAGATTGCCTGTTGTATACCTGTAATGTAAAATTGCAATAATTCCATTACTTGCCAATATAGATGGAGATTGCGAGGGCTGGATTTAATTAAGAGTGCATTACTAAAATGTGATGGGTCCTCTAGCGCCACTCTTAACTAGTTTTGCGACGCGCGAACATGCAACGCACATAGTATGATACTACTTTTAAGATGTCCAGGCAATTCCAATGAATTTAAAAATTCTGTAGGATAGTTGACTACGTCATCCTGGTTTGTAGCTGTGTCAACTGATTTGTATGTAAACAACTCTCCTGGAAGGAAATTCTGAATTGTCGCATTGATATCATCGACATCTTTGTTTTTTGCCGCCAACATTGCTCGTTCACTTAGCCAATCGTGGTTATTATATTGTTGTTTTGTGTCCGGAAAAACACGCTGAATAAGCTCTTCTTTCGAGTCTGTGAAGTGACAAAAATCTGTGGGAAATGTTATTAATCCGGTCGAGGTGTCAACTGCGACTTTACCGTTGCCAATATCTAACAACTGCTTCGAAAACACAGTCGCAGTTTGATCTTGTTGCGAAAACACTCGCATGTTAGTTGTTTATTGGAGTGTCTTTACGTGCCGCCACAAATTAGATTTTAGGCATGCGTTTAGTTCGTCAGCAACAGTTGATCGAGGAATAACTGGAAGAGTCTGACGAAAATCACCTGACAACAAAATCATGGCTCCACCAAAAATGTTTTGGTTGTTACGTAATTCTTTTAACGTTCTGTCTAGAGCCTCCAGCGACCTCTTGTGGGCCATTGTACATTCGTCCCAAATTATCAATTTACATATTTGGAGAATCTTCTCCATAGCGCTATTTTTGGCGATGTTGCAAACTGGCGTTTCGTTGATTTGCATGATTTGATAGAATTCTAATATTTTTTTATTTAAAATATATTAATCACTCTTTACGAACATTATTTTCTAAAATTTCCACGAATGACACTTAATCGGCAACATATCAATTAATTTAACAACAAAGGCGACCCCGGATTGCTGATGATGTCTCCACTTGGCTCGCCAGGACTTGACGGCGTGGCGGGAGTCCTCGACGACTCTGATAAGTCTGGCTGAACCAGAATATTGCCGATGTTGAGCTGCTGACTTTGTTCAATCTCATCCAATCCTTTACTTCTTCGGGAGTTAAATCAAGTTCTGCAAATATTCCCTCAAGATGATAGCACAGACGATGCTGATGGCATTGTTGAGACGAACTTCGGTTTTAATAACAGCTGTTGTTTCACTCGATTTTTTTGTTCCTTAGCCCTATTAATTCATATTATTCGGCTCAAATTGTGACCGCACTTGTTACAAAAATTGAAGGTATCAGCGGTTATTGTGAAACATTCGTCGCACCTTAACAATTTTTTTGTGCAACTAGGACAGGTCTGTACTTGCGTTACATAACTGTCAATAATGTTTGGGATTTTTTGATCCATGTGAATGAATTTTAGGGCTCTTTTGCGTGACACCGTTTTTAATTCAGCTTGAAGGATCTTAAAATCGAAGTCTTTTGATTGTTCTTTCAAATTAGAAATCATGTTAAATAAACTGCGGTTTCTTTGCATCTCTTTATTAAGTTGGCTGTGGAACCCCTTCACAACATTGTTCTATGTCTCTGCATAGCACGATACCAACCTAATTTTTTTCATGGAAAACCACTGAGAGGCCATATAGCTGTTGAATTTTTCAACCGCTGGTAGAGTCGGGGGCTTCGCTGAAACGCTGTACCATCCCTCTAGTATTTTGGAATCTGGTAAATGTGCGATAGCGACACATTTAGCCACATATCTGCTGCCTTTACCAGTTTGCGTCATCCCAAATTGCTCAGCCTTACTCCACACTGCTTGCGTGAAGTGTAAGTAACAACCTGAGACTTTTGTAGTCTCAAATACTATCTTCATCGCATTAATTGCGGCTACCTCAAAATCCATCTTGGCATATTTGGGTGAGAAATTGGGTATAGTATTCTTAATAGCAAGGAATAATTTTTCATACGTGCTCTGTATTTTATTACCAAGCAAGGCGTATATACGAGGGTGGTATGATAAGCAGTGCTCGGAATAGGTAGTGCCTATTTACCTAAACTTCAGATGAGGACCTAACTAAGAGTGGTTACAACCACCAAAAAATATTATTTATTAATATTGTTCGCGGGATTTCCCGGGATTCATAAGAGTACCTAATCGACATATAATCAGACTCGGCGTCAAATTATTAGTAAAATTCAATAGTTTAATTCAGAAAAATGCGTGTCGTGACATATAACGTACTGTGTAGAAAATCGATCAAAAATGTAATGTGTATGTGTGTAACGAGGTAATTGAAATAAAAACTGGTTATCATATGTTTCAAACATTTAATGTATACAAATTTGTACTAAATAAACATCTTTCAATCGGTATCATCATCATCAACATCAAAAATATCATCAGTATCAGTACTATTATCATTAAAGTGATTGCTTAAAGAATTATAATAAATAACCATAAGTTTTTCCATGTTTTCGACTTTCAGACAATTTCTTTTTACATTTAAAATCCACTAAAAAGACCTTTCAACATCAACAGATGTAAGAGGTACAACGTTGTAATTCGATAATGACGGATTCTCTTCCTGCTTATCCAGTACAATATCGTCACGGATGCCTCTAATTACATCGAGATCGGGATTCCTGTTTATGACATATTCAAGTTTAAGCTTGACTAGTTCAGATGAACACCACCCCAGCACGGCCCTTACTTCGTCAAATATATCCAACGCTTGTACTATAGACAAGTTTGATGTTTGTATGGACTTTAAAGCAATTAGAATAATTCTATAATATTCGTCAATGTACATTACGTCATTTTTTAAATTCGCTTTCTTAAGAATATTTTTAGCATTTCTAATTGATATTGACTCGGAACTTCTTAATAGCCCTACAACTGTCTTAATTTCTTCATAATATTTGGCATAATATGAAGCTGCTTCCAACCAAGTGCCCCATCTTGTTATAACAGGTTGAGGTGGAAGAGGCATATTAGGAAAATTCTCCTTTAATATATTTACCCTGTTAGGGGCTTTTAAAAATACCTTCTTTACATTTGATATTAAAACATTAACATCTGAGTATTCATCCCGTATTACTACCATACCATATTGCTTCTGATTCCGCACCAAACATTAAAGGAAAATCTGACTTGATTGTTTGTTTCGCGAACACGGAATGGATTCTGACGGGACCAGTAATAATTGTTATGTCTGTTATACATTCCATTATTACTGAAATTTGTTTCATCAGACCATACAATGTAGTCTAAAAAATTTGGGTTGCGGGCTATTTGTGTTTGAATATTCTGACAGATCTCTAATCTCCTTTCACTATCTCCCGGATGTAGTTTCTGCACCAATCGCCCATCACGAAAACATTTGTATTTGTACTTTTTCAAAACACTAAGTATACGAGTATGGTTGGTGCCTATTTCTTGAGCAGCTTCCCTACTAGAAGCTTTCGGGTAACACTCGAAGTATGTCAAAACACTTAAATAAAAATCGGAAAAGTCTAGATTTTGCTGCTGCGGGCGTTCTAAACGTTTTTTGAAACTTCCAATATTCACTAAGTTTTTCACCATTCGCGACAAAACTTTTCTAGATGGTATTTGTCTGCCTGGATACTTCTCACCGTACCGCTGTAGAGCTAAATTGCAATTCTTGTTGTTTAAAAAGTAAGCTTCTAATAAATCGACATGTTCTTGATACGCCATTGTTACAGAATTAAGGAATGAAAGCAAAACAAAATTCGAAATTCGAAGGAATACTTCTTTTTTAGTTTTTAAAAATGTTCCCGTTCCAATTTCAAATTTGTTACCCCGCGTTGCAAAAAAAGTACGTTCCATTTTTAAACTTTTAAAAATCTTTTAATGCAGTTTTGTTTCTTTTTAAAAATAAAGGAATGTTTCCTTTCAGTAAAATGAGCTAACTAAAGGATTTAAAGCAGTTTCCCTCCAGGGTCCATAACTTTTTTCCACCCTGTATATGTAACTTACATACGAACATGCCAATAAAAACAAACAAAAACTTAATTTATCTAAAATGGTCCTCAATAATTTGGCGTCTCTTGTTAAGGGCAGCTTGATACAGACGTATTTGTGGTACTGCATCAGGCACGTAGTCCTCCAGGGGCTCCTGCCCTTCACGCATGTCCACCCCGATAACATAAACATTAATCTTATTATCAATAAAATAATAATATACGAGTCTGTAGCCTATATGTAACTTACATACGAACAGTGCAAATAAAAGCAAAAAAACTTAATTTATCTACAATGGTCCTCAATAATTTGGCGTCTCTTGTTAAGGGCAGCTTGATACAGACGTATTTGTGGTACTGCATCAGGCACGTAGTCTTCCAGGAGCTCCTGCACTTCACGCATGTCCACCCTGATAATATAAACATTAATCTTATTATCAATAAAATAATAATATACGAATCTGTAGCCTATATGTATCGTGAACAAAATGTGTATGCTTAAATTTGTCGAATAAATATAATAAATTGCTGCTTGTACAATCTAGGATAATTTATAAGTAGCTATTCTATCCAATCACTTAAATCCTAGGCAATGAATTATAATGTAATTATAATGATAAAGTATAACTAACCTGCAGTGCTTCATTATGTTGTAAATTGTACAACAGGTGTATATAATCCGGCACGCTTGCTCGGGCGAGTAATGTAGGGACCTGTCCAGCCCCAAACACCGCAGCGAGTATGACCCTATGCGTTGGTACATGTATGACCCTATACAGGCTCCTCATTTCATTACAGGTCGCGCGGCGAATAAAGAGCGCTGGGCGAAAATAGTGGGGGCAATCGGCGCATGTGTACAATCGCGCACAAAATTACTAACGGAAATGATTTTTTTTTTCTTATTTCGTATTTTTGTACCTTCGTAACTTAACATATCGATGTTTTAGACAACAATTGTCGTAAAAACCAAAATGTCAAGTTTCAAATTTCTAGTTTATTTATTTCTCGATATAAGATATTACTTTTGTCATTTTGCTTTTTACGACAAATGTTGTTGAAAGCATCAATATAATAAATAACACTAGTTTTTGCTTGTGACTTATCTTGCTAGTATATTCAGAAAAATAAAGAACAAAAGTAGTTAATTTATATAATATTTAATACATAAAATGGAAAGAAAATTAATCATCCGGCAGTGTGGATATTCCTTCCATTAAATCATCGTGCGATATCGAAGTAGAAGGTTGAGGATGGAAGAACGAGGCTAAGGGCACTTCGTCATCGTCAGACCATTCGGAGTTATCGTTATCTTCACTCTCTTCGTTGTCGGAGCTGTCATCAGTGACACGAATAATAAACTGTTCTGTCATAAGATCAACAATGTGGTCACTTTTTGCGTATTCTTCTTCTACAGATTTGATTTTATTACACAAGATCTCCCACTCTCTTGCTCCCATTAGATTAACTTTTTCTTTGACAAGCTCAATAGCATTATTAAGATTCCATTTAACGTTTTTACTACCCACATACTGTTTAATCATGGACCAAGCCATCTCAATAGGATTGAGATCAGGGTGATACGGAGGCAGTCTCAGAATGGTGTGATTGTGTTCAGCCAAAATCTTGTCAATAGAAAACGTTTTAAATTGTTCTTTGTGTGTTTTTATTAAGTGATATAACTGCGGATTCAACATTTTTTCACCGTATTCTATACCTTTTTTGGACAGCCAGGCTTGCATATCTGCTTTTCTGGAGTTTGATGTGGGTGCGAGGTCATACTGCTTATTATGATAGGAAGCGTTATCAACCACGACAACAGAATTGGGTGGAATATTTGGGATAAGACGGGTTCTCAACCATTTTTCATAGTTTTCGTAATTCATGTTGTCGTGATAGTCTCCTGATTTGCTTCCAGCTTTGAAAGTAAGCAACGCGTTTGGGACAAAGCCCGCCACGGATCCAGCATTTTTTTTTTTTTTTTTAATTTATTTATCAAAAAAAAGTACATAACAGTTACAATCTTTTAATTTCTCGCCAAACTGCCATAACAGTTTGTTGGCGAGATCGCGCTCATTTAACTAATGTTAGGTACTTACTATGCTATTACGAACTAAACTTAAACACTGAATATGACAATGCCTAAACATTTAACTGCAATATTTTTTTAAGAGTTAATAACAATAAACATTACATTGTTACCACTTATATATAATAAACAAATATTAAACATTTTTTTTTTTTGTTTTTGTTTTTTGGTAAGCATTAGTGTAGTTTGGCCAGAAATGTCTTTTTTAATCTACTTTTTAATTCAGTTATGCTGCACTTCTTGTCCTCTCTTAAAAAATCAGTTTCGTTACATATTTTTGGTATCATAAATACATTAGTTCTTTTGCCATAATAGTTTTTAGCAGTTTTCTGTACATATTTCTTTATTCTTATATTTTTTGTTCTATACTTATTGTGTTTTAAGACTTTATACTCATCATTTAAATAACTTTCTACAGCTATCATATACTGCACCCTTTGATGTATAGGTAGTATTTTACATATCCTATATAGCTTATCGTAATTACCTCTAAGATTATTTTTAGTTTTTTTATTGACAAGGTATTTCATACATCTTATTTGTAGCTTTTTAATTTCATTTAAATATGTTTGAAAAGTTCTACCATAAACACTAAGCCCATAACTAATAACAGAGTCAGCTAACGCATAATACACAACGAGCATAGTTTTCTTACTAACTACTCTATTCAAGTGGTACAACTTACTTAGAACTGAGCGAAGCCTAGAACAAACTGCAGTGACATGTGTTTTCCAATTGAAATGATTATCAACGTGCATACCTAAATACTTATACGTCCGTACATATTCATGTACGATAACCACGCGTTGTCCTTTAGAAATTGGCGTTTTAAGGCCCTTCGTTGAACCATCCGTCCAAGCTTTGGGATTCGAGTGTGATGAATCCACGTATGATTCATTTGTGTAAATTATTGCACGTCCTTCTTCACGATATTTTTTGTTTTTTTCTAGGTACTCGATTCGCTTGAGTCGAATATTGCTAGTTTCTATCAAAATCTTCCTGTTATTTTCGGTTGTTTTCCATTTAAAGCCCAGTTCTTTTATAATCTGTCGAAGACTTGTTTTAGAGCCTTGAAAATTTAAATCTTCCTGGAATTTTTGTCTTAGTTTTTCAATTGTGGGAAGCTCTTTATTAGTAATGTGAAAGTTATGAATACACCTTTTTATGACTCCTTGGTCAAAGTTATCTATGTCTGTTATTGGTTTTGCACGCTGTTTTTTTTTTCCAGGAGTTCTAAACACCGTCAGAAACTCGGAATTTGCGGCCTGTGAGGCAATCCTCCTGACTGTATTAACAGATGTATTTGTTGCAAGTGCTGTTCTTTTTTGTTCTTGCTTTAATGTGCTCATAATTTGTTGTAAAACATTTTCATTTGTTTTGCTAGCTTCCGCAGTTTCTTCCCGAATTTGCTCTAATTTATTACAGATTTCAATTAATACGCATTTATCAGCAGCATTTGTTATTCTATTTGCAATCAGTAATTGTAATTGTTGTATAGGTGTTGCCAATTTTTCCTGTAATGATATCGTACCTTCTGCAGTAGTATTTTTTACCTGCTTTAACTTATCCACGATTTCGTTAGTTTCCTTTTTAACGTAACAATTCACATCGTAAACCATTTTCCTGGCTTGCCGTGGTAAAACTTTATTTATAGGCATTTTCACTCCGACGTACTACTAATACGATAAAGCAATCTGTGCGCAACAGTACCCAAGAGACACGTGACGCGCGAACACAGCGCGGGAACTGAACAGCGACTAAACTACCAATAGCGAGTCGCCGCCGGCGAGCCGCCGGCGCACACCCGCCCCCTCTCTCCTCGCCCCACCAAAGAGACCTAAAATTTGAATACTGCGCATGCCCCCACTATTTTCGCCCAGCGCTCTTTATTCGCCGCGCGACCTGTAACCAAGGAATGATTAAAAATAAATTGGTCGTGTACCCTTCTCGGGTACTGCGCGTTGACATTTAATAGCCTGCAGTTGACATCGGCGATCTATAAAAACATAAGCTCATTCAGCTTGTGTATTTTGGTTTATTAATAATTAACTTCAAACAATCTGGCGGAAAAAGAATGGGACACCTTAGTTTGCCTTAATACATTTTATTGTAATATTTTTTTGTGTTTTAATTTTCTCCTGCTTTAGCTGTTCATCTAAAATTAAAATTCTTCTTCTGGACTCCTCCCGTGCATTTTCTATTAATGTTTTGACCAAATTTATTTTTTCTTGCACAAGCTGGTCACCTAAATTTTGCTGGTTGGGTCTCCTTCTTTTCAAACAACTATTGTTGAGTTTGGAGTCCTTGGAAGATTTTAAAACATCGGAAATGGGTCTTTTTAAAGAGTTTGGTGTCCAGCCCTCCCATTTCGGATTTTTGTCCTATAAACAAATAACAATAATTTTATTATATACCAATTATAAAAGTAATGTAATCTATTAGATATGTATTTTTCATCATTGCAGTCGCATATGTTATTATACATATGCATAGCTCGGACTGTTCATTGCAAAAATGCTGGTGTTTTTGCCTTGAGTTGTACGAGCTATGATTATATGTACAACCTAAATAAAAAAGGTTATTTGTGCAAGGTTAGCTGTATGGTTATTATATAAATTAATAAATAGATTTAACATATGATTGTTAAGGGCAGCTTGATACAGACGTATTTGTGGTACTGCATCAGGCACGTAGTTCTCCAGGGGCTCCTGCACTTCACGCATGTCCACCCTGATAACATAAACATTAATCTTATTATCAATAAAATAATAATATACGAATCTGTAGCCTATATGTATCGTGAACAAAATGTGTATGCTTAAATTTGTCGAATAAATATAATAAATTGCTGCTTGTACAATCTAGGATAATTCATAAGTAGCTATTCTATCCAATCACTTAAATCCTAGGCAATGAATTATAATGAAATTATAATGATAAAGTATAACTAACCTGCAGTGCTTCATTATGTTGTAAATTGTACAACAGGTGTATATAATCCGGCACGCTTGCTCGGGCGAGTAATGTAGGGACCTGTCCAGCCCCAAACACCGCAGCGAGTATGACCCTATGCGTTGGTACATGTATGACCCTATACAGGCTCCTCATTTCATTAACCAAGGAATGATTAAAAATAAATTGGTCGTGTACCCTTCCCGGGTACTGCGCGTTGACATTTAATAGCTTGCAGTTGACATCGGCGATCTATAAAAACATAAGCTCATTTAGCTTGTATTTTGGTTTATTAATAATTAACTTCAAACAATCTGGCGGAAAAAGAATGGGACACCTTAGTTTGCAATAGGATTTGGTTAATGGAACAATGAACATGGAGGCCAGGCCCCTATTTCACCAAGTTGACAATTTTTATGTGAATTTTTTTACAATGGCTGTTCCATCAACTACAATTGTAATGTTTTTTGACAATTGTCGCGCCTGTCAGCTTTGATGAAATAGGGGCCAGGAGCAGAGGCACCTGCCTAACTAAATATAAAAATACTATACAGATTTACCAATTGCACGTTGATCGTGTGCTTGCCTTTGCGGTTGATGTATTGCAGACCATGAGGACGAGGAGGGGGAAATATGGAGATGTGGGTGCAATCCAGCGCACCAAGTATGTCTGGCAATCCATATTTTTGCTGGAATGCAGACGCCACATCTCCTCTTTCGGGCTCAGTGCCCGGGAAGTAAATCCATTTAGGTTTTAGTCTAAAAGCAGATTGGTAAATTATTGCTCAATTACCCAACTGTGAAAGGATATTAGGTAAAGATTAGGAAAACATATATCTATTGTAGTATGCAAAAAATACCTACATATATAAATACTTAAATAATAAGTCAGTTTTGGTTTTGATACTACCTTCTATGGATGGCAGCTACAACTTGGCCAAGACATTTGGATGCTGTCCTTTGTGCAATGCACAAGTTGTGGTCCTGGCCAATCTCCCGCTGGAAGCTGCCACCGGCCATACATTTTATAGCAACCAGTACAGCCCGATTTACATTTCAATAAGTACAGTAGCGAGTTAAGAAATCAGTCAGTTAAGTAATAAGTAGTAGCGTCCAAATGTAGCCGAGTGAGTAGTCATAAGTTGCCGTTCCGAGAGGAAGACCTGTCGCGTCGGTTGTTTTATTCCTCCGAAACAGTTGTTTTTAATCCAGAAAATGGACGTTGAATTATTTAATACCAAATTACGTGCTATAATAAGAGAAATAGTATCAATACTTTCACAACACATTGAAAATGAAATATTAATAGAAATGAATAGACCCAAACGCATATGGGAAAGAAAGTGGATTGCTAGAAGAAATGAACGTGGTACCAGCGGTAACCTTCTAATGGAATTGCCCGTAGAAGACCCAGTTGAATATAGATATGCTTTACGAATGAGTGAGCCTTCTTTTCTGTTTTTATTAGATAAAATACGCCGGCGGTTCAGAGGTCGGATACGTTCGTGAGATGTGCTTTACCAGCAAAATTGAAATTACAAATTGTATTGTACATGCTTGCTAATGAATGGAAGCAGTTTGCGTACTTTAGCACACATGTTCAGAGTATCAAAAGCTAGCATATCAACGATGATTTCTGAAGTATGTGATGCGATTTATGAAGCCCTCAAGGATTATATACAGGTAAGAAATAAAAAAAATAATATGTGAATAATATTTCATATTCATTTATTGCTTTTCCATGTAGTTTTACAATAGGTCTTAAATTACAATTATGTGCTAAAACATGACCCTGGTAGGGCACAGCAGCAATGTATTTATTATTTTAAAAAAACACGAGGTAGGTCATCATCATCATCATAACTATCCAAGGTTGATCCTGAAACCGAGCTATTTATGACCACTGTTAAAGGTATATGATATGTTGGTGACACTGCTGGAGGAGAATGTACTTCTAGGTTTTCTCTGTTATTGTCCATAGAAACTCCTGAAACGGAGCTATTTATGACCACTGTTGAAGGTATATGATATGTTGGTGACACTGCTGGAGGAGAATGCACTTCTAGGTTTTCTCTATTATTGTCCATAGAAACTCCTGAAACGGAGCTATTTATCGTTGGCGAAGGTACAGAAATATATGTCGTGTGAGATGGAGGAGGAGGGTAATAAGTTTGTAGCTTTAAGGCCGGTCACATACATTCGGAATTCCGTTTCGGAATTTCGATTGGAAATACTGTTTCGGGATTCCGTTAATATATCACACACATACGTTTATTTCCGTTCGGAATAACAAGGCTCAGTTGAGCGACGCTGGAACTTGAGTTCAGACACTTGGCATTATGGACGACGATTTTCTTATTGCGATAGCACTGTTGCTATACCTATCAAGGAAAAAGAAAATACGTCGCCGTTACTGGGTACATCCTCTGAACACCCAAAGATTGCAAACAAGTCAATATTATATAAAAAGGGTCACATTGCGTGATAATCCGGATAAATTTTTCAAATACTATCGTATGTCTATAAACTCTTTCGACGAGTTATTAAATAAAATAAGAGGAAAAATCACGAAAAGAGATACACACATGAAATTAGCTATCACCGCTGATGAAAAACTTGCAGTTACATTAAGGTACGATTTATTAATTAAGTGACATAACATTTATTAATCATGTAACACATAAATAAGTAAACTAAGCTATTTTTTTTAAAGGAGAGATATGTTTCCATTGGTTCTTCTGAATTTAGTACCACTATTTGAGAGTTGTCCAGTTCTTGCGAGTTTAGTGCCAATGCTGAATTATCTTCATAGTTGCAAACCATTTCTTCAGGTATATGAAGAAAAGTCTGTGGAGTTTGTACTGACGTTGGCCGATTATTAAAATCAGGAGTCCGACGTATTGGAGACGACGGAGGAACTTGAAAGCTGTTGAAGGATGTCAAAGTCGAAGTGTCGGGATTTGAATTTCGAAATTGTGTGGTAGCCCGAGAATATGGAGATTCGCGATGATCTTGAATTCTTCGTACTAACAACGGAGACGGAGCTTGAGGGTAATTAGTGGGGGATGATGAAGGGATAGAGATATAGGACAGGCTAGGGTTAGAATTACTACATGATGAGGAAGGGCGAGAATATGAAGATTCACTATTACTGATTCGTTTGACTAATTGCAGCATTTCAATCTTAAAATCGAATTTCTGATTTGGCGACATTTTTGACATATATCCACGAAAGCTTAATAAAAATTTTACATCGTCGTCTTCTATAGGAGCTTTTGTGGCAGGTGGCTGTGGTACTTGTGGTACACGTCGTTCTAGAATATTAAGAATTTGCTGAGGTATATCCTTTTTTGTAGATTTTTTGGTGGTTTCTGCATTCAAAATAGGTATATCCTTTTTTGTAGATGATGAAAGTTTTGATAGCCTGGGTAGTCTGGGTCGAAGCCTTGTTAGGACAGTCCGCAAAGGGGAAATAAGGCAAAATTTTCCGCTAAAACAATTAGTTACAAACAATTAGTGAAATTCGCTTAATTTAGTTAAAAAACGTCTTGATTGCGAGGCAGCAAGTTTCGGGTTCGAATCTTGGTAGGGGTTATATTTGTGAAATGACTCGAATGTCTGTTTTTGAGTCTAGAAGATTTTCCTGCGAATTTGAGTGGTTATTTAATGTGGGACATTTTGTAGTGGCGTGAAGTTTGAAGACATTATTTATGATATTTCGTTATGAAATATCAATATCGCATATTTTTATAACGAAATAATGTATTATTATTTTAAGGTGGAAGAAAACAGGAAAATTGTCACACTTATTTGAGTCCTAAGTTTTTGCTTCCTAATGGAAGCTAGCCGACGATTAATATCGGCGATTTGAAATCTGCCAGCAGATTGTTCGACTATTGTCAGTTTCGCGCATTTCCTCAATGCCTTTGCATTACTGGAACCTTCCTGCCGTAAGATAGGGAATTTTTTAAATTAAATTATTTAATTCCATTTTAGTCGCAGTCAAACCTGATTGAAATAATAGATAGAATGGATTTTGACAAGAGAACAAAAGATTAGAAACACAAAGAAGTTTTAATTCGTTTTATAAGGATATTAAAATGCAGTTACGAAGAAGGAGGTATATCAAAAGAAACACATGAATTGATAGACCTAATCATTTTGTCTTGTTCTAAGGTTTAGGGTTAGGTACGGATTATATTGTTACCACATTTTGATTTCCTGTATCACATAATTTTTGACATTGTATTTTGTGTTCTGAATTTTATATTTAAAAATGTAATGACTTAGGGTGTTCCCTGTAATGTTACATATTTTTTCTCAATAAATAAATAAATAAATAAATAAATGAAGGTTTTCGATAAAGTTTTCGGGGTAAGGAATCCAAATTTAATATAATTTTTGTATTTGGTGATATATATATATTTTTTTTAATATTACACTCGTTTTTTTAATTCCGGCGTTATAATAATATAATAATAATAATAATATTTTATTCTTCCACTATAAGATTACAGATATACAACTTAGTTATACAATTCAATGGCTTATATAAGGTATCACGTATAACGAATCCCTGAGCCCTAAACTAGGAATAAACCTGTATTTTAGGGAGCAGTGAGTCTGGCAGTTTAACAAATCATGAATTATTTATATTTAACAAACGAAAATATAAACAATTGTGAAAGAATTTAAGCTAATAATTCAAATTTGATATTTGAAACTTAAATTTTTTTTTGGGCGAAATTTGTCATAATACTCAGTTTTGATTGATTCTGGGGTAGGGAATTCAAGTTTTACGTCTATTATTTACTATTAAGATATTAAAGTTACTTATTTGGTGAATTGGATTTGTTTCAGGAAATAAAGAAAAGGTAAATAAAAAAAAGGAATTTATATTTATTTTATGTATATATTAAGACACAAAAAAAATTAAACCACTATTCATCTTTTTAATATCATTTCTGCTCTAGATTATTTACGGTGGGAATGAAGGATTCTGGAAAGAAAAGAAAGATAATTAGGTTATATATGTTTAATTTACATAAAGTTAGGGAATAATAAAAAAAGGATTTCTCACTTATTCTAATATATTATTAAATAAACACAAGATACATACTTACAACTACAACAAATAAAACAAAGAAACAAATAAAACCAATTACAAACAAAAAAACACTCCATCTAAAAGTTCTGCCTGCGGCATGGACCCCAAAATACTGGCGGCGTTACCCCTCTGAACCGCAAGAGCAATCCGTTGGGAGAGGTATGCACTAGCTCTGGGGTTCCCTGAGGCGTGGACCAGCCGTGACGATAAGGCCTTCATGAAGGTTTTCATGTCGGCTGACCAGGGTCCCATTTCTCACTGGGGAAGGTTCAGAGGAGACATTAGGGAGATGGGGATCCAAAGCTTCAAAGATAGAATTGAAGTTCTCCAAAACATTGAAGGCCTCGACATTTTCCTCTGGTGGTGCTTCAGTTTGGATAGCCTGGGTAGTCTGGGTCGAAGCCTCGTTAGGACAGTCCGCAAAGGGGAAATAAGGCAAAATTTTCCGCTAAAACAATTAGTGAAATTTGCTTAATTTAGTTGAAAAACGTCTTGATTGCGAGGCAGCAAGTTTCGGGTTCGAATCTTGGTAGGGGTTTTATTTGTGAAATGGCTCGAATGTCTGTTTTTGAGTCTAGTAGATTTTCCTGCGAATTTGAGTGGTTATTTAATGTGGGGACATTTTGTAGTGGCGTGAAGTTTGAAGACATTAACCTTTATTTAAGATATTTTGGAGTGTTGTTTGAGGATGTCGGGATGCGTGTCATTTCGGATGGATAATGACCTAAAGAGATGAGCGTTTTATTTTATAAGGGCTCATAACAGAACAGGAATGGAATAGGTTAAAAATAGTAAAAAGTTACTTATTTGGTGAATTGGATTTGTTTCAGGAAATAAAGAAAAGGTAAATAAAAAAAAGGAATTTATATTTATTTTATGTATATATTAAGACACAAAAAAA
This sequence comes from Epiblema foenella, assembly GCA_963556455.1. NCBI lineage: Eukaryota > Metazoa > Arthropoda > Insecta > Lepidoptera > Tortricidae > Epiblema > Epiblema foenella. The sequence continues at coordinate 1,924,197 of OY747110.1, forward strand.
ATTAAACCACTATTCATCTTTTTAATATCATTTCTGCTCTAGATTATTTACGGTGGGAATGAAGGATTCTGGAAAGAAAAGAAAGATAATTAGGTTATATATGTTTAATTTACATAAAGTTAGGGAATAATAAAAAAAGGATTTCTCACTTATTCTAATATATTATTAAATAAACACAAGATACATACTTACAACTACAACAAATAAAACAAAGAAACAAATAAAACCAATTACAAACAAAAAAACACTCCATCTAAAAGTTCTGCCTGCGGCATGGACCCCAAAATACTGGCGGCGTTACCCCTCTGAACCGCAAGAGCAATCCGTTGGGAGAGGTATGCACTAGCTCTGGGGTTCCCTGAGGCGTGGACCAGCCGTGACGATAAGGCCTTCATGAAGGTTTTCATGTCGGCTGACCAGGGTCCCATTTCTCACTGGGGAAGGTTCAGAGGAGACATTAAGGAGATGGAGATACAAAGCTTCAAAGATAGAATTGAAGTTTTCCAAAACATTGAAGGCCTCGACATTTTCCTCTGGTGGTGCTTCAGTTTGGATAGCCTGGGTAGTCTGGGTCGAAGCCTCGTTAGGACAGTCCGCAAAGGGGAAATAAGGCAAAATTTTCCGCTAAAACAATTAGTGAAATTTGCTTAATTTAGTTGAAAAACGTCTTGATTGCGAGGCAGCAAGTTTCGGGTTCGAATCTTGGTAGGGGTTTTATTTGTGAAATGGCTCGAATGTCTGTTTTTGAGTCTAGTAGATTTTCCTGCGAATTTGAGTGGTTATTTAATGTGGGGACATTTTGTAGTGGCGTGAAGTTTGAAGACATTAACCTTTATTTAAGATATTTTGGAGTGTTGTTTGAGGATGTCGGGATGCGTGTCATTTCGGATGGATAATGACCTAAAGAGATGAGCGTTTTATTTTATAAGGGCTCATAACAGAACAGGAATGGAATAGGTTAAAAATAGTAAAAAGTTACTTATTTGGTGAATTGGATTTGTTTCAGGAAATAAAGAAAAGGTAAATAAAAAAAAGGAATTTATATTTATTTTATGTATATATTAAGACACAAAAAAAAATTAAACCACTATTCATCTTTTTAATATCATTTCTGCTCTAGATTATTTACGGTGGGAATGAAGGATTCTGGAAAGAAAAGAAAGATAATTAGGTTATATATGTTTAATTTACATAAAGTTAGGGAATAATAAAAAAAAGGATTTCTCACTTATTCTAATATATTATTAAATAAACACAAGATACATACTTACAACTACAACAAATAAAACAAAGAAACAAATAAAACCAATTACAAACAAAAAAACACTCCATCTAAAAGTTCTGCCTGCGGCATGGACCCCAAAATACTGGCGGCGTTACCCCTCTGAACCGCAAGAGCAATCCGTTGGGAGAGGTATGCACTAGCTCTGGGGTTCCCTGAGGCGTGGACCAGCCGTGACGATAAGGCCTTCATGAAGGTTTTCATGTCGGCTGACCAGGGTCCCATTTCTCACTGGGGAAGGTTCAGAGGAGACATTAAGGAGATGGAGATACAAAGCTTCAAAGATAGAATTGAAGTTTTCCAAAACATTGAAGGCCTCGACATTTTCCTCTGGTGGTGCTTCAGTTTGGATAGTCTGGGTAGTCTGGGTCGAAGCCTCGTTAGGACAGTCCGCAAAGGGGAAATAAGGCAAAATTTTCCGCTAAAACAATTAGTTACAAACAATTAGTGAAATTTGCTTAATTTAGTCGGGTCACCAGTATGTAGCAACTATAGCGGTTACTACACGTTGCGTTGTTTTGCGTAGCAGGGAGTTAGCAGAGAAGCGATGAATAAGTATGCAGAATCAACTTAATACTTATAATGTGGAAATTAAATATTTTACAAGCGTTATCGTAAGCGGCAGCTATATAAAGCAAGTACACGGGTGCATGCACGAGCAGCGGAATAGCGAGTGAGTGAGTCGGCTGGACGCGCCGTATGCGCCGGCGGGGGCTGCGCGCGCAGAGCGAGCGCGCCGCGCCATTGTCTTAGGACCGGTGGTGTGATATCGCTGCGTGGTACAATCTTCATAAGCGGAGCGGAGCGGGTAGCGGATACAACGGCCGCTACAACGTCTTGATTGCGAGGCAGCAAGGTTCGGGTTCGAATCTTGGTAGGGGTTTTATTTGTGAAATGGCTCGAATGTCTGTTTTTGAGTCTAGTAGATTTTCCTGCGAATTTGAGTGGTTATATAATGTGGGGACATTTTGTAGTGGCGTGAAGTTTGAAGACATTTTTACCTTTATTTATGATATTTCGTTATGTGAACGTGATACTGAATATTACCGCGAAATTCAAAAAATATAAGTGTGGTAACCCTGTATATACAAGGATTAAACGATTTTGATCGTTTTAGAATTAAGTAAGTAATATACTTTATTAAATTTAAATCACAAAGTGAAAACTGTACAAGGAAAATAAAACTAGGCAACAGCACGATGTCTTGTCGCTAAAAAGCGTTCTCTTCCAGACAACCTTTGCGTAGCAGGTAATATATACCTTAAGGTAGACTTCCGACTAGAGCGGCTCCGGCGTCACTAACGCAGCGACAGTAACGCGGCGATCGAGCGATAGTATTATGCAGTATGGAAACGTATAGGTGGTGATTGACTAGTAACATTTCGGTGTAATGTATCGTTCGCGGCGATCGTGTTACATTACAGTTACATTACAGCTACGCGGCGAACGCTCGCCCTGAGCGCTCTGTTCGTTTGTGCTCCATTCTGTTTCAAAATGTCGGATATGGAGGTCGCGTGTGCTTCACTTATTGTACTAAGTTATTGCTATCTAAAATACAAGAAGAAAAAAACGAAACGATATTGGATATCTAATTTGTACCAAAGAAGGAACTATGATACGAATATAATGAATATTCTTCGAAACCAAGAGTTTACTGGACAATACAGAAACTTTATTAGAATGTCGTCTACCGATTTCGACCGACTCATTAATTTAATTGGACCGTTAGTGGGCAAGCAAGATACAAGATTGAGAAAAGCTATATCTGTTACAGATAGGCTAGCAGTTACACTACGTTTTTACGCTTCTGGAGATTCTTTTACAAGCTTGCAATATCTTTTTAAAATTTCTAGACAGAGAATAGGCTTCATAGTAAAGGAAGTCAGTGAAGCAATAGTGAAAGTATTGAAGAATTGTATAAAGGTAAGCAAACCAACATGTGCTTTAGTTATTTTTTATTTAAAAATGTAATTTGAAAATAGGAAACCAAGACTTACACATTCTATATATCTAATCAATCAAGTCGCCAAATTCTCGCAAGAACCTGGCAGTTTCTTCACTGTTCTCCGGTATTTGAGGTGAAGGTGAGGAATAATTGCGTTGGGATGAAGTGAGGCTGTGAGTATCTGGACGTTGTAATCCAGCACTATCTTGACTGCACTCCGACATTTGAGGTAAAGGTGACGAATAATTGCGGGCTGAAGTGAGGGTGTGAGTATCTGGGCGTTGTAATCCAGCACTATCTTGACTGCAATCCGACATTTGAGGTGAAGGTGTGGAATAATTGTATTGCTGCGAAGTTGTTGTTCTTGTAGAATGAGTTTGAATTGGTCCAGGTGTAGAAAAATAGCCTTGACGAGTCGAATAACCGTAACCATAGTTGGGTTCATATTGTCCCCGATCAGCATTGAATAAAATATTTGAAATATGGTGTTGTACGTAGTTTCTGGTCTGGTTAGAGTACGATCTCAATTTGTTTGCAATGAAAGCTCCGTAGCTGTCACACTCGTCCAAACTTTTCGAACTTTTCTCGCTTGACGTCTTTTTTAAAATGTCATATGTAGAAGCCATTATTTCCTCGGGATCCATGACTGCTTTTTTCTTTTTTTTAGCGACATGAATCGGTCGCTCGGTATGTGACCCGTTGTCCAAAACTGTATCCACGGTCGCACCACGTTGCTCGCTTTCTTCATCGGGGTTTAACTAAAAAATACATAAAAAAATATTATTATTGTTTGTTGCAGATGCCAACAACACCTGAGGAATGGCAAGGTTTAGTACAACAATATGACACATTATGGAATTTCCCCCATTGCCTGGGCTCTATGGATGGCAAACATGTAATAATACAATCACCGATGAATAGTGGAAGTGATTTTTATAATTATAAAAATTTCTTTAGCGTCGTATTATTTGCTGTAGTTGACGCTAAATACAACTTTGTATATGTAAATGCGGGATGTCAAGGAAGAATATCGGACGGCGGTGTATTTAACAACTCTGAACTTTGTCAAAGAATAAAAAATAAATCGTTAAATATTCCTGAACCCAACCCATTACCTTTGCGAACTCTAGACATCCCATACTATTTCATTAGTGACGAAGCTTTTGCCCTTTCAGAAAATGTAATGAAAGTTTACTCGGGATTCCATGCAAAAACATAGAGAAAACATTTAATTACAGACTTAGCAGAGCGAGAAGAGTAGTGGAAAACGTATTTGGTATAGTTTCAGCAGTTTTTCGAGTGTTAAGAAAGCCTATGTTATTAGAACCAAACCACGCCTCTTCAGTAGTAATGGCAATAACGCATCTTCATAACTATCTCAGAAAAAGTGATGAATCCAGTGACATTTATGTACACACCTTCAGGGACATTTGATCATGAAATAGAAGGAGTTGTTAGACCAGGAAATTGGAGAAACGACAGCGAACTTACAAGCCTTTTCGCTTTGGAGAGGCGACCGCGTAGAACAAGTACAACAGCGAAACAAATACGCCACGAAATTGCAGAATACTGTTCACGGGAGGGAGCTTTGAACTGGCAAGAAAGATATACTTAGAAAAACTTACCGTATCATTTGTATTTCGTGGTTTATTTCGGTCCAACACAAATAGTAATGGTTTAAATGCAAACCATGTACTAGTATAGATTTCGTCGGCACCTGAAAAATAAATAATATCATTAGGACACTTTAAAAATAAATACTATAAACAAGCGATTTGAGGCCTTTTTTTATTACCAGGGAGCGTACCTTTCATGCCGATGACATCAAATTGACGTCAGGTTGCATATAGGATGATACAATTTTTTCTGAAATTATCAATCATTCATCATGATACTTATGATGTATGTAACACATATGAATAAACGATTGATGATTAATGATTGATGACTACAATAAGACTAACTGGAATTATCCTACATATTTATATGCAACGTGACGTCAATTTGCTATCATCGGCACGAAAGGTACGCTCCCTGTTTATTACCTACCGCCCGTGGTTCGAATTTAAGTCTTGTCCTTTGCGGTACAGGTCGCGCGGCGAATAAAGAGCGCTGGGCGAAAATAGTGGGGGCAATCGTCGCATGTGTACAATCGCGCACAAAATTACTAACGGAAATGATTTTTTTTTTCTTATTTCGTATTTTTGTACCTTCGTAACTTAACATATCGATGTTTTAGACAACAATTGTCGTAAAAACCAAAATGTCAAGTTTCAAATTTCTAGTTTATTTATTTCTCGATATAAGATATTACTTTTGTCATTTTGCTTTTTACGACAAATGTTGTTGAAAGCATCAATATAATAAATAACACTAGTTTTTGCTTGTGACTTATCTTGCTAGTATATTCAGAAAAATAAAGAACAAAAGTAGTTAATTTATATAATATTTAATACATAAAATGGAAAGAAAATTAATCATCCGGCAGTGTGGATATTCCTTCCATTAAATCATCGTGCGATATCGAAGTAGAAGGTTGAGGATGGAAGAACGAGGCTAAGGGCACTTCGTCATCGTCAGACCATTCGGAGTTATCGTTATCTTCACTCTCTTCGTTGTCGGAGCTGTCATCAGTGACACGAATAATAAACTGTTCTGTCATAAGATCAACAATGTGGTCACTTTTTGCGTATTCTTCTTCTACAGATTTGGTTTTATTACACAAGATCTCCCACTCTCTTGCTCCCATTAGATTAACTTTTTCTTTGACAAGCTCAATAGCATTATTAAGATTCCATTTAACGTTTTTACTACCCACATACTGTTTAATCATGGACCAAGCCATCTCAATAGGATTGAGATCAGGGTGATACGGAGGCAGTCTCAGAATGGTGTGATTGTGTTCAGCCAAAATCTTGTCTATTGTTTCTATTGAAAACGTTTTAAATTGTTCTTTGTGTGTTTTTATTAAGTGATATAACTGCGGATTCAACATTTTTTCACCGTATTCTATACCTTTTTTGGACAGCCAGGCTTGCATATCTGCTTTTCTGGAGTTTGATGTGGGTGCGAGGTCATACTGCTTATTATGATAGGAAGCGTTATCAACCACGACAACAGAATTGGGTGGAATATTTGGGATAAGACGGGTTCTCAACCATTTTTCATAGTTTTCGTAATTCATGTTGTCGTGATAGTCTCCTGATTTGCTTCCAGCTTTGAAAGTGAGCAACGCGTTTGGGACAAAGCCCGCCACGGATCCAGCATGTACGATAACCACGCGTTGTCCTTTAGAAATTGGCGTTTTAAGGCCCTTCGTTGAACCATCCGTCCAAGCTTTGGGATTCGAGTGTGATGAATCCACGTATGATTCATCTGTGTAAATTATTGCACGTCCTTCTTCACGATATTTTTTGATTTTTTCTAGGTACTCGATTCGCTTGAGTCGAATATTGCTAGTTTCTATCAAAATCTTCCTGTTATTTTCGGTTGTTTTCCATTTAAAGCCCAGTTCTTTTATAATCTGTCGAAGACTTGTTTTAGAGCCTTGAAAATTTAAATCTTCCTGGAATTTTTGTCTTAGTTTTTCAATTGTGGGAAGCTCTTTATTAGTAATGTGAAAGTTATGAATACACCTTTTTATGACTCCTTGGTCAAAGTTATCTATGTCTGTTATTGGTTTTGCACGCTGTTTTTTTTTTCCAGGAGTTCTAAACACCGTCAGAAACTCGGAATTTGCGGCCTGTGAGGCAATCCTCCTGACTGTATTAACAGATGTATTTGTTGCAAGTGCTGTTCTTTTTTGTTCTTGCTTTAATGTGCTCATAATTTGTTGTAAAACATTTTCATTTGTTTTGCTAGCTTCCGCAGTTTCTTCCCGAATTTGCTCTAATTTATTACAGATTTCAATTAATACGCATTTATCAGCAGCATTTGTTATTCTATTTGCAATCAGTAATTGTAATTGTTGTATAGGTGTTGCCAATTTTTCCTGTAATGATATCGTACCTTCTGCAGTAGTATTTTTTACCTGCTTTAACTTATCCACGATTTCGTTATTTTCCTTTTTAACGTAACAATTCACATCGTAAACCATTTTCCTGGCTTGCCGTGGTAAAACTTTATTTATAGGCATTTTCACTCCGACGTACTACTAATACGATAAAGCAATCTGTGCGCAACAGTACCCAAGAGACACGTGACGCGCGAACACAGCGCGGGAACTGAACAGCGACTAAACTACCAATAGCGAGTCGCCGCCGGCGAGCCGCCGGCGCACACCCGCCCCCTCTCTCCTCGCCCCACCAAAGAGACCTAAAATTTGAATACTGCGCATGCCCCCACTATTTTCGCCCAGCGCTCTTTATTCGCCGCGCGACCTGTAAGTGAGATTTGCCGCTACCCCGCGGCAAATCTCACTTACCGCCCTGGAGGGTGATTTTTGAGCAAGTGAGTGACTCGATATCACGTTTTTTTGTATGGAAAAAACGTGATATCGAATCACTCACTTGCTCAAAAATCGGGGCCCAGGCCCAGTGACGCGTAAAAAAACATTTTAAACTTACCTTTGCCCGTTCCAGTGCTGTTCTTTATTTTAGCCTTCTCTCTTCTTAGTGAGGCAAGTAAACTGGTAATTTTTTTCTTGGCCTCTTCAACCGTTATATTCATATCCTCGGATAATTCTACCCACGCATCGTTTTTTTTAAACTTATTGAAGTGATCTCCGTGCGTGGGGTCCCACAGTGTTTCTTTATCTCTGTATTTGTCAATAAATAATAGAACTTTCTCTTTATCCCATTCCATATTTATTAAAATCCTGTTCCAAAAGCACAATCACGGAAGAAGTGCACTCGCGGCGACTTGCGAACCTGTACTGACTTGTAATGCCTTGGTAACGCCCATCTATAAAAAAGGAGATAAACTCAATCCTAACAATTACAGACCAATCAGTTTAACTTGTCTTGCGGTTAAGCTAATGGAGGCCGTCATAAACGACGAAATCAGGCAATTCCTGGATAAAAACCACGTTATTGTTGACCAACAACATGGTTTCATGAGGAGAAGATCCACTGTCACCAACTTATTAGCCTGTGTCAAAGTCTGGTCAAAAAATCTGGATAATGGAGACCCAGTCGATGTTATATACCTTGACTATGAAAAAGCCTTTGACAGAGTACCTCATCGTCGGCTTCTGGCTAAACTGGAGCATTTTGGTATAAGGGGCAAGCTGCTGCTATGGGTTGAATCATTTCTGAAAGATAGAAAATTTAGAGTTCGAATCGCAGATAGTGTTTCAAACGAATTTAACGTCTGGAGTGGTGTCCCACAGGGATCAGTAATCTCAACCACCATGTTCAACTTATTCGTCACCGACTTACAGGCCACTATCGAATCCAACTTCAGCTTTTTCGCGGATGATTCCAAACTCTTTGTTAACCCTCTCGTGGATCACGACAAGCTACAATCAGACTTAACGAATATTAGAAATTGGTGCCTTGAATGGCTTATAAACCTCAATGAAAACAAATGCACAGTCCTGCATATGCACAAAAAAAACCCCAAGCTGCCATATATTTTAAATGATATGCAACTAGTAGGAGTCTCAACTCAACAAGATCTGGGAGTGATTATGTCCAATGACCTCAAATGGGAATCTCATATATCACAAATGGTTAAAAAAGCAAATTCCATTATCTACATCATTAGAAAAGCATTTCGTATTCTCACACCTGAAACCATGTTAAAAATTTATAAAACTTATGTGAGACCTATTCTGGAATATGGTTTTCAGATATGGAGCCCTTACTTCAAGAAAGATATTGAGATGATAGAAAGGGTTCAGAGAAGATTCACCAAAATTCCCATGCAGCTAAAATCATTGCCATACGAGGAAAGACTACAGAACCTAGGCCTCACAACACTAGAAAAAAGGCGTGAACGTGGACAATTGATTGAGACTTATAAAATCTTAAATAACTATTATGCCTGTCCAGAGCTGAGCGATTTGTTCACTCGAAACACAAACACACGCACGAGAGGACACAACTTTAAATTGTCAGCTAACAAATCTAAAACAAATATCGGCAAGAACTTAATCTCTAATAGAATAGTAAAGTCATGGAACAAATTACCCTCAGAAGTAGTGAACGCTAACAGTGTTAATCAGTTTAAAAACAAACTTGACAAACTAAGATCTAAGCAGTGCTAACCAGTGCCAAGTGAACTATGATTTAGACGTATCAGCGTCAGCTGCCTGTCTAAAATATATAATAATAATAATAATAATAATAATAATGTAACACTCAAAGGGATTCGCGTAAAACCGACAGCTGAGTGGAGCACGCGGTGCTCGCGTCGAGCGGCTCGGTTCGCTGCACTGACTGTTGTAATGCTCGGCTTGTAACACGTTACATTACACCGAAATGTTACAAGTCAGTCGCCACCTTTAAGTTAGATTCTGAGGGTATACGTACTGTACTTGCATATTTCCCCCGATACATTTTTGTATGAAATCGACAAAGTTTTTGTTATTCAATTGTTTCCATGGTATATTCGATGCTATCATGAAATTGGTCAAGTCCATGTTAAAATCAAACTGTGTTTCTTTATGTTCCTCATGTTCTTTGTGTTTTATTGTATTCAAATGTAATTTGATGTTGCTTTCTTTTGGTAGCAAACTTTGCTGACAGCAGGAACAATAAATTTGTTTATTACCTGTAACTAAACATGGATTTATTTGGCACAATAATTTTATAGCCTCCATAGCGACTTTGGCAAAGCAAGAAGTTTCCTGATCTTATTAAATTTAACTGAAATGTTGTTTCCGCACGTCTACTATTTGTGACAAAGAGTAAACATTGATGTGAGTGATGTGACAATGTCAGATAATATTCTTTCAATGTCCGTCTCAAGTGTCAATGTATATCTACTTAAACGGAAGAGGTTGATTAGATAACAGTGATTAATCATTGATTAATCATATTTTCCATTATTAGGTACGAATAAATAAACGTTCGTTATTCCATTGCTCTTTTCAAACTTTGTCCATCCTGTATGTAGGTTGACGTCATACGCCTGTCATCGGCATGAAATGTACGCTCCCTGGCCTATAACCTAACCTACCTTTTATAATATTATTTGAAATCTATGTCATCTTAGGATTTATCCTAGTTGTATCTTTGGAGCCATATGTCTGCTAGTAATATTATAATGTGATTTAATTGTTATGTATATATTATGATAGATATAATTTTGGATTTCAACACACTTAAGAAAATTAATTTATTGTCAGAATATTTTACCTGTCATCGCAGATTTCTTGCACAAATTGAATTTCTGTTTTGAGCTGACTATTCTCCTCTAGTTGTTGTAAACTCTTCACAGCATTAGTAATATCATTTAAGCTGCTGTCATCGGGATTCTCCCTCATTCTCTCTGTAATTAAAAACACACGCAAACTGTATAATTTTCTCTTTTTCAATACAATCGGAACATAACCTATATACGTAGGAAAAAGCCTGTTTTTCTGACGTACGTTAAAAATTAAAGATAAATTTAACGAATAGTCTACTTACGTCTAGAAGAAATATGTCCAAATAACTATGGATTGTACCAACTATTCACCCAATATCAACATCATTAGAGTGTACTAACCTGAGGCAGACATTATTTCATGGAAATATCGTTCTTTCTCGCGAAAAACAGACGCTCGTTCTTCCTGTACACATCATTGTATAAATTAACTCCCTCGCAGAACTTTTGATAGGTTTCGACATATTAATACGAGATAACCGTTTATTATTCCGAAAAATGAGAACGTGACAGCTAACGTACTGCGGTTTGACAAGTGTTGCGTATTGCCATATAAAGAATTCTGTTTCAAGGTCGATATCACGTTTCGCTGGTCAGACTCTATCGCATATTTTTATAACGAAATAATGTATTATTATTTTAAGGTGGAAGTAAACAGGAGAATTGTCACACTTACTTGAGTCCTAAGTTTCTGCTTCCTAATGGAAGCTAGCCGACGATTAATATCGGCGATTTGAAATCTGCCAGCAGATTGTTCGACAATAGTCAGTTTCGCGCGTTTCCTCAATGCCTTTGCATTACTGGAACCTTCCTGCCATAAGATAGGGAATTTTTTAATTAAATTATTTAATTCCATTTTTAGACGCAGTCAAAGCTGACTGAAATAATAGACAGAATGGATTTTGACAAGAGAACAGAATATTAGAAACACAAAGAAGTTTAAATTCGTTTTATAAGGTTATTAAAATGCAGTTACGAAGAAGGGGGTATATCAAAACAAACACATGAATTGATAGACCTAATCATTTTGTCTTGTTCTAAGGAATATATGAAGGTTTTCGATAAATTTCGGGGTAAGGAATCCAAATTTAATATAATTTTTGTATTTGGTGATATTAATTTTTTTTTTAATATTACACTCGTTTTTTTAATTCCGGCGTTATAAGAATATAATAATAATAATAATAATTTATTCTTCCACTATAAGATTACAGATATACAACTTAGTTATACAATTCAATGGCTTATATAAGGTATCACGTGTAACGAATCCCTGAGCCCTAAACTAGGAATAAACCTGTATTTTAGGGAGCAGTGAGTCTGGCAGTTTAGCAAATCATGAATTATTTAACAAACGAAAATATAAACAATTGTGAAAGAATTTAAGCTAATTAAAGAAAGTTTTGTTAATTACTAACAAAACTTTCGTTGAGAATAGGAATCATTTTTTTAACATCTTAAACATGACAGTTGAGTACAGTGAGTGTGTGTGTGTGTGTGCGTGCGTGTGTGTATGTATATGTGTGTGTGTGTACATACATATAAAATATTTCTGGATAATGTAGTGATTTATTACCATACAACTAGCCCATCTGGCTGTTGTTCTCATTGATACCGATTACCTTGAGAAATTACTTATTACGGACACTGATACTACAGAAATCTGTTACTAACCTTACGTTTCATTTATCCAATGCCAAGGAGGCAGCTAGAACGGCCAGGAAATACTCTGCCGACCCATAATCTTGTATCGTAAATTGGTAATTTTGAACAAACATTTCACTTAAGATTTCCTCACTTCGTGTGAACCTCCAATAATATGATGGTATCAGGAGGTAATCGGGCAGAGTCACGGGATAAGGTAGTCAATGATAGTCTTGAGACGGTTGAATAGAGCAGCCTTATTAATAGGCAGACATCCTATTATATACAATTGGGGTTATAGCTTAGACAAGCAATATGCGTTTATGTTGTAGTAAACCATTGTTACTGTTAAATACTAAGGGTGGCCAATAGGCACACTACACCTCCCCCGAAAGTTCCCTTCACCCCCGGGGTGGCAGAAAGAGAAAAAAAAAAATTAACGCATGTTACTTGCTTACAGTTGTTCATGATGCCTATAATTGAATAATCGGAACCAATATGTAGGCTACTTAAATTTAGCTTTACTTAGTTTAAGTTTTGACAATAAAATTATAAAAAAAAGAAAGAAATTGTTGGTCCCTGAATCTATATGTTTCCTAGTGTCACTGGTTTTTTAATTGATATATGTTTAAAAATTGCTGTTTGTGATACCCTTTAAAGTTTAATTTATCTCATTATTTATTATTATATATATATTATTTTTCACCATAGCATTGGTATTTGTACCTATGGTACTGGTGTTTTGGTATCGGTACAACTTCAACTTCTAAAACTAATGCCGTTGGAGTCTTCAGCTCCTAATAATATAAATATAGGAATAGTTACCTAGGGCATGGTCACCCTATAATACTCTTTGCGCAATGGGCTACGCTTCCGTGCGTACCCTAAACCTCTTCTCAAAAATCATCAATGGGAATTTAACCCAAAGGGCATGGTCACCCTTCACTAATACGGCATATCAGGCCTTACCTCTTCGGCTGCCTGTACTCAAAGACACAAATACATTAAGACGTAATAAGTCTCCAGCAACTTTCACGGAGGATACGTTAGCTCACACTATGATCAAGTTGAGGACTTGTTCCAATAACCCTGGGTTCCGGACTATGTTATACTTATGTGAGTGCCCTTGAAGTCCAGCGCGCTGCGTGCCGGTGGTGACGATAGGTCGCTGCTCCTATGTTTTCGGTAGTTGAAAGGTCTGGGATGACGATTTAATTAAATACGTATGATCACTTTAAACACTGTATTCGTTATTCCACAACTGAGTTAGTCTACGCGCACATGGCGGCTTCGGAGTGCCGCGGTGACAATCGTTCACTATTGATTGATTTCCCGTACTTTGGGAGGATGAAAATTGAGACGCGCGCCGCGTTAGGTAGCCATTTTGAACTTGACTGTATGAAAATTGAGAGACTGACATCTGTCCGAAGGTGTCGTCTCATCGAGAGTTGGAGCAAGAATCTAGTCTTTGATTTGCATTCGTGAGTGAACTTCGAATGTATGAATGAAAGTGAATGAGTTATTCCTCTAATAATGTTGCCCTTTTTACAACTTAGAATATTATGAAAAGTGACTTGTTTTGTCTGAACAGGACTAGTGCTTTGACTATTCAAAGGTCACATGTGATAATGTGCCTAAATGTTAAGAGAAACCGATTAAGACATAAGTCTCCAACTATGCATGCAGCATGAAGGACTAGTTCCCTAACATAACTCCCTATCAACTAAAATCGTATGTACCGTACCATATCTATCTTCCAATTAAGTTAAAAGTCTTTATTTAAATTTATTCAATATATGTATTACCGTGTTGCTATTATTTAATTTCGTTAAGTTTTAATAAATCTTAGTCTTCCTGCAGAGAAGAAAAGATAACTGCAAATAATCAATTAAACTGTCTCTAATTATCAGGTGATCAATCCAATAATCAGTTATAGTATAATTGTTACTTGGTCCAAAATTTTCTAAGTATGGGTATCGAATTTCATTCACTGAATATTAAAGTTACTTTAAATTGGCGTACACGCGCGGCCTAGTAATTGTTTTTTGCTGATGCGCGGAATGTGTAACGCGCTGACCCCGGATGGCACGCGCTACCTACTCGTATTTTATTGCGAAATATGTTTACGCGATGTTCTATTTTTATAATAGTTTGTAATTTTTGAATTTAGGTACTGTATTGTTTGGAATTAATTATTTATGTGACACTGGAAATTGATTAAAAATTACGATGTTAAGATATAAAATGACTATTATGAAACACGAAAATGGAATGGAAAATTGTGAAATGTCGTTTTGCTATAACCCTTGTAACTAAAAAAAATTTAAAAAAATGTAATTGGAGAAAATTTAAATTTAACCATTGTTTTCTACAGTTGGGTCACCTGGCGCCTTCTCCATCCTCTTCCTCGTCCATGTCGCTCTGGCGATGTGTGTACGTGTGGCTGTCGCAGCGGCACGTAGTCTTCAGGGTGCTGTGTCCGTTGGCGCGGCGTTGTTGGCTGCGGCGATCTCATGTCCCTGTGTGCTCGCGCTAGTGGAGTCAGGTGTTGTACGGGGTTTTGTGCTGGCTGGATAACAGCCACGGGACGATTGCGGTGGTTGGTGCTCGTGGCATCGGGCTGCTGCTGGTCTCGATCATGGGCCGGGCTAACCCTGGACTCCCTGGAACATGGGCCGGGATATCCCTGGACACCTCTTGAAGTGGCCTCTTGAATAGTGTGTGTGGGCGCCGATTCTGTTGTCGTCACGGTTGCCGTGACGGTGGGCGGCTCTTCGGATGGCGGCAACGGCGTTGCTACAATTATCACGTTGTTGGCGACGTTTTCCACCCGTCGTGTTCCGTCCTGCGAGACTTGTATTTGCAGGCTTTGAAATATGTTTATGGGCCCCACTAGGGTCAGGTTGATTCCTTCCATTGTTATTTTGATTTGTGTCGACTGCATCTTGGTTTCTTGGTTTTTGAATTTTCTTGTTCTTCACGTGTTGATCTGACTGCGTTGGGGTATTGGTGATCAGAAGGTTCGTCTTTGGTTCTTCAGGCAAGGGTCGCCATCCAATAATATGATGGTATCAGGAGGTAATCGGGCAGAGTCACGGGATAAGGTAGTCAATGATAGTCTTGAGACGGTTGAATAGAGCAGCCTTATTAATAGGCAGACATCCTATTATATACAATTGGGGTTATAGCTTAGACAAGCAATATGCGTTTATGTTGCAGTAAACCATTGTTACTGTTAAATACTAAGGGTGGCCAATAGGCACACTACAAACCGAACTAGACTTAATGCACATCAATCTGATCCTGGTGATCCACAGAACTCATTTATAACAATAGTTTATTGTAGACAACGCTTTAAATACAAACATTTAAGTAAAATTAATACCTAACCTAAAATACAATAAAACTGAGTTTGACAGAAGATGTTGTCCGTTTTACACTAGCGCAAACGCTGTCATGTTTCTAGGAGTAAATAAAATAATTAAAGTAATGGAAATTATGGTTTCGGAATATAATTAGAATTCGCTCTCCCTTGCGAAAGTAGTATTTATAGTGTTAATTGTGTTATTACAAGCAGTATCGATTTATAACAAGAGATTATTGAAACGCGTCGTTCCACTTGCGTGCGTTTCGGAACGAATGAACGACTGACGAGGATTTGTAAAAAAAAAAGAAACGAGAGCGACAGAGAGGACAGCGGGAACCACGCGGGGGACGTGTGCATGGTGTGAGACTAAATTTCCTTTTTTTTCTATCAGAATGTTTAACTAGAAATCCTCCGACATGAACCAGCGGTGAGCGCTAGACTCACGTTGCCCTTACAATAAGAAGTGAGCGTTTTTGTTTAAATAGAATCAGTGTAATGCGTTGCGTACACGCCATGTGCGAGGCTTAGGTTACCCGCCATCTTCCACCGTAGGCCGCGGATTCGGTCGGTGGTCCGTGCCTCAGACTGCGCTTCACGGCGAGGGCGCCGGGCGAAGTAGCGTCCTCGAAATGCAAGCGTAGCTGGAGACGCCAAGGTGTTTCACACCGGTCCAGTCTTCAGCGTTGAAGAATGTAGACGCACATTAAATATGATTGAAACACATCTGCGTGTATTAATAGCATATGGGGAGAGAGTAGATACAAGCCACCTACGGGTTATCATCCTAAATAAATTCCCAGAAAATATAATTTATCAAGTGTGGTTAATAACTGCAGAACAAGACTCCACTAGCAATATTCGACAAGCCTTAAATAAAGTGATCACAGCTTTCGAACAGACTCACATACACAAACTACCATCAACGCCTGCGACAACACCATCAGAAACCCCATCGTCGACATCAGCTCTATTAAAAGTGACAAGGGAGAAATTAAAATCACTTAAAAGACTACGAGGCAATGAGGGCACTTCAAAAATGAAGAAACCCAGATTGTCGTGTATATTTTGTAAAGGGGGGCACTACAGTGAAGACTGTGATAAGTATGTAACATACAAACAGAGGCTGGAGAGACTGCAAAAAAGATGTTATATATGCTTCCGTAATGGCCACCTAGCAAGCAAATGCTTTAAGAAGAAAAAATGCCCCCACTGCCAAAAATTGCATAATCGAGCATTGTGCCCTCTTAAAACTGGTAAAGGTAAGACAGAACCTGAACCTAATTCTAAAACAGAAACATCAGTTAACAACATTTTTTACAGACAGCAGTGGCACGGGTAACGGGGCAAAACAACAAAACCCTGACTTGTAGAATTCTGCTAGACAGCGGAAGTATGCGGTCGTATATCACAAGTCGATTAGCAGAGAACCTTGGAATATTAGCAGATAAAGAAGATGATTTAATTATCTATACATTTGGATCAACTAAACCAGATACGATTAAAAGTCCATCAGCTGAAGTGACCATATTAACTAAAAGACAGGTTGAAAAGAAAATAAGACTCAATATTGTACCTTATATAACGGATAATGTTCTAATAGTCAAAATCAGCCACCCTGAAGTGGATATAATTGCTGATGATGAATCACTTGGTCAAAAGGTGGACATTTTGATTGGAAATGATTTGTATTTTTCCTGTATTAAGAATAATCAGTTAAAAATAGGGGATTATGTATATATGGTTGATTCTATATTTGGATGGCTGTTCCCGGGGGGTATGGATGGAGCCTTATGTAATAAGGAAGATGTGCTTTCAGTGGTAACATATTGTAGTTGCCATGATGCCAACTGTCCATATTTTACCGAGGCGGAATATAGACATGAAATTTTTATGGACATTAGAAAGTATTGGTATCACTGACTCACCAAAGACTACAAAGGAAGAAGAAGCCGTGCATCACTTTAACGCTACAGTTGAATACCAAGCCCAGCCTCCTTCAGTCCGGGACACCCATCATCCGATTCATTTTCTACCACATCATTTTATAAAACAAAAGGATAGAGGAGGAAGAATTGTCTACGACGCATCATCAAGAATTAAAAACGAGAAGAGCCTCAACGAATGTCTTTATCGGGGACCATCCATGTTAGAAGATCTGACCGGATTAATACTCAATTTTAGGATGGGGAAAATTGGAATTACAGCGGATGTTGAAAAGGCCTTCCTCCAAGTAGGTCTTCAAATGGAAGATAGAGACGTCACCCGGTTTCTTTGGATGAAGAGAAGAGCAACTCACTGAATGGGTAAGTAACGTACTGTTTGTAAAAAGAACGAAAATTTTAGAATTTGCTTGGATCCTTTTCCATTCAGTAAAGCCATTAAGAGACCTAATTACCAGTACACTACTGTAGATGAAATTCTACCAGAATTAGGAAAAGCTAAGATCTTCTCAACCTTTGATGTTAAATAAGGCGTTTGGCATCTGAATTTATCAGCTGAAAGTAGTAAGTTGACAACATTTTGGGCACCGTTTGGTAAGTACCGCTGGAAAGTCTACCTTTAGGAATATCATCATCGCCCGACTACTTTCAAATGACGATGGCTGAAATAATACAGGACCTGCCTGGAGTCGAGCTATTGGTTGATGACATCTTAGTCTATGGAATAGGAGATTCTATTGAGGAGGCCAACAATGACCATAACATTAAGCTAGAAAATCTGTTGCTAAGACTAGTGAAGCACAACAGCAAACTCAATAAAGATAAAATGAAGTTATTGCAGACCTTTGTTAAATATTATGGTCATATTTTTACCAATGGTGGGCTTCAACTAGATCCAACTAGACCTAAAATAGAAGCCACTTTAGATATACCTAAACCAGAGAATAAAAAAAGTTGCAGAGATTCTTAGAAATAGTTAAATATTTAAGTCGATTCATTCCAAACCTTAGTGCGAACTCCACAAACCTCAGACATTTATGTCATCCAAACTGATCTGATTGGGTATGGGCAGAACGAGAAAATGAAGAATTCTGTAAATTAAAATCCTTAATCACTGAAACAAGAAAATATTTTGATAAGAATGTACCATTAACCATTGAATGTGATTCCAGCTGTACAGCCCTGGAAGCAGCAGCATTTCAAGACGGACGCCCAGTGGCATATGCATCCAGGACCTTTTGCAGCAGCAGGATGCAAATATCCCCAAATTGAAAAAGAGCTATTGGCGGCTTTGACCAACTCATAATGGGGAACAAGAAAACAATAATCAAGACTGATTACTAACGCTTGTTAAATATATTAAATAAGCCATTACTACATGCACCTAAACGACTGCAGTCAGTGTTCTTGTTACAACAGAGATATCAGCTGGAATTACAATTTGTGTCAGGTAAAAATAATGTTCTGGCAGATGCCTTGTCTAGATTGTACACAGAATGTGTATTATATTATTATGTAATAATGGAGGATCAGAAGAAAAGAAATTATTTGTGGTAATAGAGAACTTATTCCATGACAAAATTTACCTATAATTGATTCCTGTATTGAAGAAATAAAAAAATATTCGAGCATAGATGATGAAAATTATATAACTTTGACCCAGTATGTATTGAATGGTTGGCCCACGACAACAAGAGACATAGCAGATGCACTAAAATATTACTACAGTTTCAAGGACGAATTGACAGTATATGACAATCTCATTTTGAAACGTCAAGCTATAATATTTGCTGAGAAAATGCGGCCACAGATACTTTCTAAATTACATAGAGCTCATTCTGGAATAGATAATACTCTAATATTACCCAGAGATGCAATATTTTGGCCTTCAATGTCTGCAGACATTAAAGATATGATAATTTCTTATCCTATATGTGTTAAATATTAGCACAGCAAAAACTACCAAAGCAGAGTCATGCAATTCCAGAGTATCCATTTCTCCCGGATGTGCTTTTTATGGTAGAAAATGGCAAACAAAATAAATACCTAATTACCGTAGACTACTACTCAGATTGTTTTGAAATACAAACTAAAAGATCTGTCTGCTAACACAGTAATAAAGACATGTAAAAAGAACTTTGCACGTCATGGGATTCCGGAAATAGTTTCTACAGATAATGGCACTAATTTTGCTTGTCAGGATTTTACCAAATTTGCTGTCAACTGGAAATTTAAACATGTCACATCATCACCTAATCACTCCCAAGGCAACGGAAATGCAGAAGCCACTGTACAAATTGCTAAAAAAATGTTATCAAAATCAATTGAAGGGGGAGGAGATACATAACTAAGTTTACTGTGTCTGCGTAACACACCGACCAAATGAAATACCAGTCCAGTGCAACGGTTATATTGAAGATGCACTCCTGGGACTTGACGCTTGTGGCACGTTTCCATGGATACAGTTGAAGCAGCATGAGCCTTGCCTATGATGCAGGAGCTTGGAAAGCTCCTCGAAGACAGGCTGCCCTTGTACCTTCACTTTATACAACCCATTTTCCTTCCTAGCTGTTAAGACTGTTGCCAACCTAAAATGTTTTCTACTGTAGCATTGAAATTTGGATAATTGTCATACTGTAATTTTATATACATTGTATGTATATTGTTTCTTACACCGTTTCTTCTTGAAGCAAAGGTTTATTTTACGAACCGGTGGTAATTATTTGACATTCATAGGTGCATGTAATATGTCTAAATTGAAGAATAAATGAATTTCTATTTGTAATAAATATTTCTTAAAAAATAAGCCTTATTTTATTTATTACCAATATTACACAACTTGACCTAGTCTTATTAGCCTAAAGGTTTTATAAAGATCCATTAGACCTTATGTCGGTTTGTTATGTCAAAAAATGTACTGAGTTACTGAAATTTGATTTGACATTTGGTCTAACGGATCTTTATAAAACCCGGCCTTAGTAGACTAAGTAAAACTTGATCGCCCTACTTGACTTTTTTTTTTGTGACTGACGTACTGCCCCGAAAAAGTGTGACCGACAGAGAGTCTGACACATTTTTTCGGGGCAGTACTCAATCCGTCTTAGGTATAGATCCCTGCTTACAATAGAAAGGAAATTAAAGCGCAATTAGTTATCAAGACAGAAGAAGAAAACAGTCACAGCGTACGACCAGCGCTGGCCCTACTGTAATATAACGCCCTCCTCTACTAATGTTAATACTAATTTACCCCCTTCCCGAAAATATAAAAATAAAGAATAAAAATATTTATGAAGTTTTATTTGTGACGTAACTATGGCCAGAACGTGATCGCTAGTGGTAAGACCCCCTTATAGTTGTGAACCGTAAGAACCCAAAGCCCTATGATAATTGACGGAACCCTGAATCTCTCATCCCTCAGTACGCAATAAATATTTGCACTAATGTCCCTAAGACGAACTTTAAGTTTGAAGTAATAATAGTAAGTTGTTGTAAAAATAGAGGATTTTGTTGAGATAGGTTAATGGGATTTAAATAAGTTTTAGGCCTAAGTATGTATGTCAAGCTCGACGCAGCTATGTCTTAAACCTAGTATACAGAGTTGTGCTAACCCTATCAAATTAGGATTTTTAGCAGGTTTGTAGGGATTAAGAATTATTTTGTTTTTGGTAAAGGTCGGGCCCCTCCAGACCGCCCGAGAGATTGCTATCTCTCTCTGTTATTAAACAGAAACCAGTGGCTCTCGACCCAGACTTGGACAAGCCCCCTCCAATATTTTCTAACACTATTCGGAGTGTAAAACCAATGTCATAAATTAGTAATACTATGGGAGAGTTATGCTGGGATTATTCAACCGCATTGTCTCAGGACGCAACGAGCAAATAACCCTTTGTAACTCTCGGGCTTAGAATTTGTTCTAAAAAGGTGATCAGACAATTATAACAATTGAGTCTACTAGTATTTCGAAATCCGCGCCAATAGATAAGGAGAAATACTGCATGACCTCATCTATGGTGTCAGGCGAAATCCTAGCGTTACTACGCCAGAATCTGGCCTTAAATAAAACTCCTGCCAAATATCCTAACTCGGAAATATGTACTACCAATCTCCTAATTACTACCCAAGATTAGTAAGAAAATAGCTATTAAGCTAGATCGCTAGCTTGCCTGAATCTAGATTACCTACGCGGTTGTTTGAAGATTGGATTACCTACCCTATCATTTGGAGTCTATATTTGCCTATGACGAATATTCCCGATTCATTATATTACCGTATGAATTTCTCGCGACCTATAATGTAATTCCTATCTTAAACGAAGTTAACCCAATGCGTAAGAATCTAATTTTCCTACTTCCCTCATAATTGTGTGTGAATTTACCCTAATTCTACCCCCATTTAGAACTAAACTGTTGAAACTAATATCCCTTACCTAGGATTTAGTTTCAATGAATGCGTATTCCCTAAACTAAGCTGTAGTAACAGTTCGGCAGGCTACTCCGATGTTTTGCAACCTATCAGCCAGTGTATGTACCTCCCCCTGCGCGTCCGAGGACATGGCGGCGCAGGTAAGGTGCGCTAGCGTGTATATAAGATAATATATAAATATATTTAATAAGACCGCCTCTCAACTACTGCACAATTTCAACGAGTGAGGAATACCCCTCTGTGCTGACCCAAACTATGGCAGCCTCGTTTACGTTGTCAGCTGGGCATTGAGAAAGCGTATGGGATTTAAACGTCTCCTGTGTTGGTAAAAAGGACACGCCAGACCACCCATAGATCTGGTAGCAAGGACTCTGAGTCATTCCCATTTGTACACCGTTAGGCGGGAATAACCCCTCAGGCATACTGTAAACCTGGACAGAGAGCTGGCTTTTAAAAATATCTAATAAAGTTCATCCCCAAAGAAAATAACACAAAGAGAAAAATTAATTAAACAAAGAAAAGTTAAGCATTATGATTAAAATCCCTTTGCAAAGGCAGATATTCCACACAGCATTGGAAATTTGATCACAGTTTCTAGGTAACGGAACCCACCAATAAAAACGCGGTACGCTAAGCCAGTGTCCCGTGTCAGTCCGCTGACGAAAGTGAAGTGCCGCTAGTAGCTCCGACTCGGCCTATTTATACCCTTAAACAGGGAGTTACTTGCTCGATGCGCTCGTCGCGCGCACCAGGCCCATATTTGTATGGACAAAATCCAAACTCTCATAGTAAAAAGTGGGAATTTCATAGAAAATGCTGCGTGCTCATCGAGATCAAGGTGCTTAAAGTACTCAGGGCGATCATCATGATCAACAGATCACACTTTTGCGAGATCCAACTACCAGGCTACCACAATAGACGAAGAGGTTACAGCTTATAAGTTGTAATTTATTCAAACAACGTCATCAACCAATTAAAACCTTAATGGGCGCGGCCAAAATCTATTAGTCAATGATTGGCTATGTCATTCCGATATATTTACTTATATCGCTTATATACATCATTCCGCCATTTTGTGACCGAACGAAAACCCCTCCTACCCACAAGAAAAATCTTACAGTATTCACCTGGACTAACTTTACCCCATTGTTAATAAGACTGAATCTAGCTAATCAGCTGACAAAACACTCTATAGATTTGATCCTTAAGACCGACACTTACGAATGTGCATTCATCCCACGCTTGTTATGTCGCCCTAGTAAAATTAACGAGAATCTTGTTTCCAATGCAGTCTTAATGATCACTACGTCAGCCGGTATATAGGTATTTAGGAAAGATTGCTAGACCCTCGTTTCACGAACTAATGTATTCCCGATACATTTTAGTAATTTATATCCCCATAAGGAAAATTAATCATTTCCTCATATTATTTACTTATAAAGGCATCTCATTTTGGTAAAAATAAGGTTTAATTAGCCCCCCTATTCTAAGTCTATTACATTTCGCCCCCATGAAGCTTTCACAATGAAATACTTATAATATTTCATGAAGAAACTTCATCCTAGGTCCTTGACTTGTTGGAAATTCCCCATCCCTGTTTAATCTCGTGGTGTGTATATCCAATACTAAGTGATCACCTATGTCCACAACACCTGATGTAACCTCATGAATTCCAGTCATGAATCATGATAGCCATTTCCCCAAGTTTTTCCGTCTTGTCAGAGATACCGGGTTGTGAGGCCGATAGGTTCTAATAACCCGAATTCGCAGTATCATGTTGGATGTCTAGATCTGGCTGGGCATCTATCGATCCATGTCCACATTGTCCGGACGCATGATACCCCAAAAGCTCCCCACACAAGATAAAAAAGTGTTTGGAACAGGTACCGAGGCTCTCAGACTTCATTACTCAATTCTGGCCACATTCAGGTTGTTTTGTCCACCCATAATCACCGGTTCTTGGTGAATGTTTCATGTTTGCAAAGTAAGTCAAATTTTATAATAATGTTGTAATGATAATACCTTTTTGTGTTTCGAATTATATACCTTTTAACCCATACCTTGTGTAAAAATTATTCAACCAATCCATAATTCAACTTACTTCACAAAACATGAGGTGTGTAGAAACCATCGAATGTGTTCAGTATTAGTCACCAAAATCTACCCTTTTACAATGGGTCGAACTGTTCATGACAGTTTTAACCTACTAATAAAACTTTAGTGACTAGTTGTGCCTCGTTCCCCCACAAATTCCAACAATCCAAGTTTGGATTATACTGCAACTTTTGTCAGTCTGTATCAGTCCATTTTCACAAAAAAATAACATTTCTTCTCACTTCAAAACATCCCTTCATGCCATCCCTCCTTTTCGCTTCATATTAACACTGTCTCTCACCATATCACCTTCCCTTCCTCTATCGCCAGTTTATCTGACCTTTACAGACCGCCAAAGCCTTCATAATATAATCCTTAAGGAAATAACTTGACTATCCGTATTATTTATCTTGCAATGCAATAAACCCCCATTTGTCTTTAAATCGTATCCAAAAGTAACACAACCCCCGCATCGCGCATTTGTACCCGTACATATTATCAAAATTCCACATCACGCCGTCACATCAGTATACCGCAAACGAATACAACTTATGAAACAATGAATAAGAAAGCTTTTACCTTAAGACTGGAGCCCTGCTTTGGTAATCCAATATTAAACACACTATTCTATCACTTTTGCAATGATTACACGCACTGTTACGAATATTATATTGATTCACTCTTGGATCTTGACCCCTCATCACTACAATTATATTATTTCCTATTTGAAACATCGTGTTATTATAAATTTCCCGAAATTCCGAAGAACTTGTTAAAAATAAACGCCAGCCTTTATTATTTATCAAAACGTCAACTGAGTGTCGAGGTAGCTTCCGTTCTTAAACCATTCTAAGGTACCCCTTACACAGCGATTTTACCCGCTATACCGTAGTGATAATATTATCGCGATATTTCTAAGCCATACGGACTTTTACTTCAGTATTCAACAATACTCACGATACATACATCGTAATCGCGAAACAAACCATATTTGCCGAGGCTGGCAATGTCTTGATAAAAGAGACAGCTATATTGTAATTGTTATAAGAGAGAATATAGAGGCGAAACTTTTCGTCCTTAGCTTTTATTTGGCCGTTTATAGATTCTTGTACCCAAATAGTGAAGCAAAACTATTAGTGTGTAAACCGGTCGAATCGCGCAGTTCAAATTTCATTTGAATATTTTTCTATTTATTTTTCCCACTCTGCAATTTGTTGATGCCTCCAAATCTATTCGTATATTCTGTGACAACCTTTATTGTCTATGATTCTCCTTTTTTTTCTAGCTTTCTAAAGATGTAATCCCTCCCTTATGTAATTTAATGCGCGCCCATTGGAAGAGAAAGATAACAATACTTCTATCCCCCTCTATCTATTAATTGAATTTACTCTAGACGCGACAAGCAAATAATAACACCACAACCGAGCGAGACAGTCACATACATTTTCGTATAAGAACGACAGAGAGCTACACACCACCTGCTGTCCTTGTCACAGCCTCACCTCTTTTTCCCGAGTACAACTTTTTATATGATACCTGTGCCCAAATACGTCACACAAGCAATTTCTCGTCAGAGTTAAAGAATTAGATATGATAACCCGGCAGCCATTTTAAATCAATTCTCAATCTATCTACATAAGACCCCTTCAGACACTCTTGGTGGCCCGTGTATAGGATTTCCTTTAGAAATATTTATACTCTAAGGATTTTAATATTGCTTTTAGTTACTCATAACGCCATCTATCACTGTCTGTGGAACCTCTCGTCTTTAAATGACTGAAAACTACTTTGTATTCTGATGATATTTGGTAAAAAGACAACGAAAATCGTCTCCAATTTCCATGATACAATCCTAGTTATTATTATTTTTTTTATAATCCTATTGGACGTTATTATTTATTTATGCTCGCTTCTATCTTTGATCGCTTATAATGCCATCTCGCGTCGAGTGACGTGTCGAATAGGAAAAGTGAGCGAGATCTAATCATTATCTAATAATGGTTTTCTTTTTAACTTGAACTTATTAGCGCAGTATTATTATTATTTATCGTTGAAAGAGTAATAACATATAGGTTGTCTTCTTCTGGCCCTGTTATATCCCCTTACTTTATGCAATTCCCTATTCCCCGGATTTTTATTTGTCATGACATCTGTTGCTGAATAGTGGCATTGTTTGAACTCTTACTATCCGACCCACAACACTAGTTACTATAGGAGGGCGCTAAAATAAGTTCCAGAAACGAACCCACAACAAATGTAAAATTTCCTTTAACTAAACTTATGCCATTTTTTTAAATAAAAAAAAACGTCGTCTATGAACCCGTTGGGCGCGAAGGTTTTTCCTTTTTTTTTTTAAGAAAAACTTCTAACTTTGCCGCCATTCCTTCTACCTATCACTTCACGCGTTGTTCAAGGAAAAGAAATTATTATGCGTTTTGAAAAGATTGTCCTCTCGTTCCCCATTTTATGGGATCGAGAACATTTCGATTTTAATGATAGGTCCTTGAGGCGTAGGGCCTACAGAAGTCTACTTGCCATTTGCCGGCGCCATTCCACTAGGCGCTTATCCCTGCGGGACATGAGAAGAAAGTTGAAGAATTTTATGTCCCGCAGGCGCCGACGACAAGTGAGTTATCATCATGATTACTATGACTAACTTTATCTAACAAAACATTTAGTGCTCTTATTATTTGACCCCTATTTTTATGATCTTCCCTTTTTACTGTGTGTGTGTTTTGTACTGTGTCTGTGCCACGAATAAATGTTTTTTCTTTCTTTTCTTTCTTTCTTTACTTTCAGCTAAGGCAAATAGCAGTAAGAGCTGCCCGAATCCCATCGCCAGATCCCGCCTTACAGGGAGTAGTAAGTGTTTTTATTTATGTATTTTTCCTTTCTTAGGTTCATTTTTGCTTTTACGACTTCCATACTTGACTCCAATTGTTTTATTTTTCTAGATAGATGACATACTGGCGTGGGAAGCAGATTTCGCTCACCCCCCGATTTTCCCAGCTCTAGTAAGTTAATATCCCCTTTCTTCCCTTTATTTAATTTCACTATTACCTTATTTAATTCTGTAATATCTTTATACCACCCACAACCCTGTTGTTCAATGTTCGCGCGGATGATTCTCTCCTTTCCTTTGTCCCTCTAAGCCTTGCTCTAATGAGATATTTCTATTTCATAGCCTAACCAGATCCTGGATTTGGAAGAGGAGTTGGGCGTACCCCCACCTTCTCCCATAGACCGGAATGTGGAGTTGGACGCACCCCCTCTTCCTATGAACCCCGAAGTCATCCAGGTAACCCAACATCCTCCTATCTTATTATAATCTCTCACCCCGTTTTTATATTTTAACCCTGGACAAATTATAATTTTCCACTAGTATTTTGATATGAAACCTTCTTGATACCATTTTTCCATTATTTTCTTTTCGTAGATCGACAGCTCTCCAGACAGAGACATTCTGAACCTCGTGGTACGTATATTAACATATTCTAACAACCTCTAATCATTTCCTCTGTATAATTAACCTTCTTATTTTACTACCCCCTCCCCTATGGTGCGAAAAAAAAAGAAAATTTTCTTTTATATATTTATAATCTCATTACTCCTTATCCCTTTTTTTCTCTGTTTGTAGGACAGGCTGCTGGAGGAAGAGCTGAATCGGGAACCTTACCTTTTGTTTTGATCTATGGGAGGAGGCCATAGACCGGAATGTGGAGTTGGACGCACCCCCTCTTCCTCCTATGAACCCCGAAGTCATCCAGGTAACCCAACATCCTCCTATCTTATTATAATCTCTCACCCCGTTTTTATATTTTAACCCTAGACAAATTATAATTTTCCACTAGTATTTTGATATGAAACCTTCTTGATACCATTTTTCCATTATTTTCTTTTCGTAGATCGACAGCTCTCCAGACAGAGACATTCTGAACCTCGTGGTACGTATATTAACATATTCTAACAACCTCTAATCATTTCCTCTGTATAATTAACCTTCTTATTTTACTACCCCCTCCCCTATGGTGCGAAAAAAAAAGAAAATTTTCTTTTATATATTTATAATCTCATTACTCCTTATCCCTTTTTTTCTCTGTTTGTAGGACAGGCTGCTGGAGGAAGAGCTGAATCGGGAACCTTACCTTTTGTTTTGATCTATGGGAGGAGGCCATAGACCGGAATGTGGAGTTGGACGCACCCCCTCTTCCTCCTATGAACCCCGAAGTCATCCAGGTAACCCAACATCCTCCTATCTTATTATAATCTCTCACCCCGTTTTTATATTTTAACCCTAGACAAATTATAATTTTCCACTAGTATTTTGATATGAAACCTTCTTGATACCATTTTTCCATTATTTTCCTTTCGTAGATCGACAGCTCTCCAGACAGAGACATTCTGAACCTCGTGGTACGTATATTAACATATTCTAACAACCTCTAAGCATTTCCTCTGTATAATTAACCTTCTTATTTTACTACCCCCTCCCCTATGGTGCGAAAAAAAAAGAAAATTTTCTTTTATATATTTATAATCTCATTACTCCTTATCCCTTTTTTTCTCTGTTTGCTGGACAGGCTGCTGGAGGAAGAGCTGAATCGGGAACCTTACCTTTTGTTTTGACCGTTTAATTATCCCTAACAATATTTAACCTGTCCCTCAACTCTCGTTACTAGTTGCCAAGAATCTAGTCCCCTTCAAATATTTATCCCTGTATAACCCAGCGTTCTAGTCACTTAACCTCTCTATTCGGGTCTACTTCAAATCTGCCCATATCTAGCTGAACATATTTTTTTTTCCTCCAGATTGTTGGAACAATAAATTACTTCCCATCAAATGGGAGCTGGTTAGTAACATTTTATCTACTAGTCTTAAGTATCAAATTCCTACTTTTATTTTGAACATCTTACAGGTTCCAAAAAAAAACACAAAAATGACCAATTTTACATTTTATTTCTCTTTTACATGTTTATCATATAACAGCTTTACTTAATGACATTATTATTTACTTTACAGATTCACTACTTGATGAAAGATTTTCTTCTATAATACTACATATGTTTTTTTTTTAATTTTATACGATTTTGCTGATTTTTAATGTAAGTACCTTCATTCTAACAAGATCTAGTTGATTTACTATTTTACTTTTCATTTGTCTAGTCTAATATTTAACATGTTCTAATTTGTTTTACAGATTAAACAATCAAAACAAAATCGTCCTCTCCTTTCCCATTTTATGGGACCGGAATCACTTCGATTTTCACGATAGGCCCTTGAGACGACGGGCCTATCGGAATCTACTTGCCATTTGCCGACGCCACTCCACCAGGCGATTATCTTTGCGGGACATGAAAAGAAAGCTAAAAAATTTTATGTCCCGCAGGCGCCGGCGACAAGTGAGTTATCAACATGGTTACAATGACTATTTTTAACTAACAAAACATTTAGTGCCCTATTATTTGACCCCTATTTCTATGATCTCCCTTTTTACTTTCAGCAACGGCAAATGGCAAGAAATACCGCCCGAGATCCATCACCAGATCCCGCCCTACAGGGAGTAGTAAGTGTTTTTATTTATGTATTTTTCCCTTCTTAGGTCTATTTTTGCTTTTACGACTTCCATACTTGACTCCAATTGTTTTATTTTTCTAGATAGATGACTTACTTACGTGGGAGGCAGAATTTCTACAACCCCCCGTATTCCCTGACCTAGACGCCCTAGTAAGTTAATATCCCCTTTCTTCCCTTTATTTAACTTCACTATCAACTTATTTAATTCTGTAATTTTTTCATACCACAGCCCTATTATTCAATGGTTGCGCTGATGATTTTCTTCCCCTTTTCCCTCTAACCTTGTTCTAATGAGTTATTTTTTATTTCACAGCCTATCCTGGAATTGGAAGAAGGATTGGGCGTACCCCCGCCTCCACCCCCGAGCCCCGAAATCGTCCAGGTAGCTCTATCATTCTCCTACCTTATTACAATCTCCCATCCCATTTTTTATATTTTAACCCCGGACACTATATAATTTTCCACTAGTATTTTGATATGAAGTTTTCTTGATATCATTTTCCTATTATTTTCCTTTCGCAGATCGACAGCTCTCCCGATAGGGATATCTTAGATCTAGTGGTACGTATATTAACATGTTCTAACAACCTTTAATCATTTCCTCTGTATAATCAATCCTTTTATTTTACCACCCCAGCTAAACCACCCCCAAGGGCGGCCTGCTCTAAGAGTCGCAAGTTGAAGGCCAACTTGATGTTTTTTTTTTCTTTTTTTTTTCCAAAACCTATTACCCCCCTCTGCTATTAATCACATCTTTCAGATCACCAGCCCTTTAATGGCCCGCCCTGCCTTTGCTGGGCCTATAGGGATTGTCGAGCCCAACAACGCTCGCATTACCGCCCCCCCCCACCCCTATGGTGCGAATAAGAGAAAATTTTCTTTTATATATTTATAATCTCATTATTCTTTATCCCTTTCTATTATCTCTTTTTTCTGTTTGCAGGACAGGCTGCTGGAGGAAGAATTAAATCAGTAAGCTTATACTTCGTTTTGACCGTCTAACTAATCCTAACAATATTTAACCTGTACTTCAATTCTTGTTACTAGTTGCCAAGAATCTAGTCCCCTCCAAATATCCCTGTATAACCCAGTCTTCTAGTTCCTTGACCCCCCTATTCGGGTATACCACGATTCTGCCCATATCTAACTGAATATTTTTTCAGATTGCTGGAACAATTTAACATGTTCTAATTTGTTTTACAGATTAAACAATCAAAAGAAGATTTCTCCCCCCCCTCCTTTTCTATTTATTATTTTTTCTTTATTACATTTTTCTAGTTGTGTGAGTTTTCCTTTTCTTTCCTTAAATTATCTATGATCGAACTTTAACGTAAGTACCTCACTCAATTTTATTTATCTTTCGATATTCTCCCCGTTCTTCCCAACCTAATGGTAAAATGACTTCTATCTTATTATTACAGAATCTGCTGAATCAAAACTAAATTATTCAATTTAATGTAAGTGATAATACTTATTCTTAAACGTTACAAATACAACTCTATCCTTATTTTAACATTATTTACACTAAAACAAAACTAAACACACCTTTGCCCCGGGCCAGTTTTCTAGTCTGTTTCACCCTTGTAATACCTAGACATATTGTATGCATTAAATTTACCCCTAATGACATTAGTATGTGGTTCCACTAATACATATACGTTCTTATAGGGGATTGCGGCAACCACATAGGGTCCCTCATACAAGTATTCAAATTTTTTTGTTATTTTTCTTTGCGCATCTGATTTATTAATTTTCCTAATTTTCACCCAATCACCTATCTGATACTGCACGAGCCTAAACTTCCGATTAAAAGCCGCCTGTCTAGTTTCAGCTGCTTTACGTAAATTCTCCCTGACTTTACATCGAACGTTATCTATGGTTTTCTGCACAGTATACTTAATATCTTTGTCAAACGACAATTTAGTAGGCTGCCCATACATAATCTCGCATGGTGTGTATCCCGTACTTTCATGGTAAGTGTTATTATATAGTAATTCTAATTTCGGTAGTATTTTCACCCAGCTTTGATGTTTTTTCTCACAGTAAGTTCTAAATAACCGATTCAGACATCGATTGGTTCGCTCACAAATATTCGCTCTAGGACAATGTACCGTAGTATGTATAATCTTAATCCCTTCGCCTTCCATACACTGATTCCATAACGTCGAAATGAACTGACTCCCATTATCCGTCATAATTGCTTTTGGATGTATGATCTTGAAAAACTGTCTCATTCTCCCGACCACAGCTCGGACCGTCGCTTTCCTAAGAGCATAAAACTTTACAAATTTACTAAATGAATCCTGAACCACTAAGATATAATTCATCCCAAACTGTCCTGATGGTAATGGTCCATACAAATCTGCCATGACTAAATCACTAATATCATTTGTTACAATAGATTCACATAATGTCTTAGCCATACAGTTTCCGACAAGCAGCAAGCAAATCCGTATTGTACGAAGGGTCGGCCTGAAAACCAGCGTTGTAGTAGGTAAGCCTGCTGCAACACATGCTGAGGTTCGCTCCTTTTTAGCATCATAATTTTAAGTCTTTACTTTTACATGTAAACATATCAATTTGTGCCTATTTAAGTTTTTATTGTAAGGCTTGTAATGTTTTATTGCATTCTAAACATTTATCAATTTGATGTTAAATAAAAATTTTCTATGTCTATGTTTTCTACATGGACCGACTTGTCTTTTGTTGTCGCTTTTTGCCAATTGGCAAACATGACAAGTTTTTATTAATCCTCTCACTTCCTTAGTCATGCCTCTCCAATAAAACCGATCTCTTATATATTTAATTACCTTATACGCTCCTTGATGTCCCATTTCGAAATGAACTTGTTTGACGATATCATTTATTAATTGTTTCGGCAAATAAATTACCTTTTCTCGGTCTTCGTTAGGCGTAAAATATAAAATACCGCCGTGCAACGAGCATTTCTGTATGATCCTCCCCATTTTGTCGGAAAAATGATTATCCTCTAATTTTTGGATTATCTCACGAATTTCACGATCACTTCTTTGTAATATCGCTATGTTTTTTAACTTATATATTAGTTCCCTGTTCGGGCCCGACTCCGTATAGAGTATTTCAGGTAGGCGCACCTTATCCTCCTGTAGTAACTCACTTTGCGGTGGATATCTAGAAAGCACGTCGGCCCCGATATTTTCTCTGCCCTTAATGTGCCGAACTTCATAATTAAATCGTTCCAAATAATTAACCCATCTAAATGACACGAGCATGATATAATTTCCAATTTTTTACAAATGACAGAGCCTTATGATCCGTTTGTATAATAACCTTTGATCCTCTTAAATAAGTCTCGAACTTTTATAAACATGAAATTACAGCATAAAATTCCTTTTCAGTAACTGTGTAATTTAATTGTGGCCCTCTTATTCCTCTTAATGACTTACTGTGGAACCCTAATATTTTCATCTGACCCGCCTCGTCCAATTGATAAAGTACCCCGGCTAACCCTATACCTGAACTGTCAGTTTGTAAGTAATATGGTCTACTAAAGTCGGGATGCTGTAATTCTACCGCTCGAATGAAGTTTTCTTTAATATTTTCAAACGCCTGTTGTATTGTTTCATCCCACCTCCATACCACATGTTTCTTTAACAACTCGTTCAGAGGGCGCGTGAGCCTACCATAGTCAGGAATAAACCTTCTATAAAAATTACAAAGTCCTAAGAAAGCCCTGGGTTGTTTTATTTTCTTAGGTACTGGGAAATCTTGTATGGATCTGATTTTCTTTGGATCCGTTTTTATACCCTCGGTAGATATAATGTATCCTAGCATGTTCACTTCTTTACACATAAATTTACACTTATCTAAGTTACATGTTAATCCGGCCTTAGCTAATCTTCCTAATACTATATTTATGTGTTCCAGGTGCTGACCTAATGTTCCAGTAGTAATAATGGCTAGATCATCTAGATAATTTACGCAAAAATCACGCACGTCGTGCCCTAATATCTGATCCATGGCTCTACTGAAACTTCCGACTGATGTTTTGAGACCTTGAGGTAATACATTGTATACATAAGATTTTCCGTTAAAGCTAAATAAACCCCGTGTATTTTCTGTTTTCCTCGGAAATTGGGATTTGAAAGTATGCATTATTTAAATCAATGACGCTAATATAATTTGCCCCGTGAAATGAATTTAATACGTCTAACTGCAACGTCGGTTTTCTCTGGCATCTAATAATACTCTAATACTTCCATCCTTTTTTAGGGTAAATGTTAACGGGCTACAGTACTCAGTTTGTGAACGACTTATTATCCCTTGTTCCTCTACTTCCCTCAATTTATGCTCTATTTTATATGGGGTTAATGCAAAGTACACATTCATCGTTGCAGAAAATAATGTACATCTTTGTACAGACATATTAATTTAAAACAAATTAAAACAATGTGTGCAAATAGTGTTGTTCAAGGCTTGAAAATCTAATCTAGGACAATGATCAGGAAGACTTCATATGTGAAGCATGTGCTTACGGCAAGCAGTGCAGGTTTCCATTTCACAAATCTGTACGAGGAGAACTACAGCCAGGTGACTTAGTGTATAGTGATGTCTGCGGACCAATGAGTCATACATCTATAAAAGGAATGCGGTATTTTGTGTTATTCAAAGATGCACTGCGATGATCCAACCACTTATGAGGAGACGATGAGTAGACTTGAAATAAGCATATGGGGGAGAAGCCATTAAGAAAGAACTGAAGACTTTAGAGGAAGATAACACTTGGGATGAAGTAGCAAAAGAAAATCTTGTGAGTAGCAAATGGGTGTTCAAAGTTAAGGAAATGGATGGAAAAGCTATGTACAAAGCCCGCTTAGTAGCTCGAGGTTTTGAACAGAAAAATTGTGATGATCAAACATATGCACCCGTTGCAAAGCTGATTACTTTCAGGACATTGATGGCAGTCGCCAATCAGAAGAGTAAACCTGTTTACCAATTGGTTGTTAAGGGGGCATTTCTCTATGGAGAAATCAGTGAGACTATTTTCATGAAATTACCTAATAATAAAATTTGTAAGTTAAAAAAATCTATTTACGTTAAAAAAAATTACTGAAAGAAAATTTTGTAAGGTCTCAAAATGATCCATGCTTGTATTTTATAAGAGAAAAATGATTATATCTATGTGTTGCTATTTGTAGATGATTTGCTTTATTTTTTTCAAGTGAAAGATTTAGGACTTGTAAGTTCCTACTTAGGAATGAATATAAATCAAGATCTTAAAAACAATGTTACTATAATAAATCAGAAAAAGTACTTAATTTACTAACACACGAAGATGACACACATACTATGAATAGAGAAAAAGAAGAAAAAGAATTAGAAACTGAAAGAAAACTAAATGCAAAGAAAATAAAAACGGAGAAAAAGAAGGCTCAGAAGAAAAACATCAAAAATAAGAAAAAGAAGGAAATTTCTTCGGGCAGTGAAGATACTGACACATACAGTGTGAAATATTCCTCTGAAAATGAAAGTTGAACTTCATATTACAGGAAATTAATAGATTCAGAAGTCGAAGACAAAGATATACTGATGAAAATCTTGTGTGCGAAGGACCATCATTTGCGGCTGCATCTTCGAGTAATAAACTGTACAATACAACGTAAATATTAGGAAAAATGGAACTTTTTGGTTTTTTGTTCCGTCTGGATTGGTAGCAATGACCGGATGGCGGCCATTGCCCTCACTCACTTTAAAATTCACTGTCTAGCTATGTAGACTTTATTATGTTCTTTGTGCATTTTTTAAATAAATAAATATTTCGTTATGTTGGAAGAAAGTCTATAACTTTCCCTGCAACATAACAAAAATGGTCCTTCAGAAACCGTGAGTAAAATCGCGATGCGATTTTATGTTCAGTACCCTATGCGCCCAGTGCGCACTATTAAATCGTAAGTACACCATTGCTGCATATTTACCGGTCAGCGCCATTATAACCCGACCATTTGCAGTACGCCTAGCTATCGACCGAAACGACCCAGCGCGGCGATCTACGCGTCGGCGCCGGGCAATCTTAACGTTTCTCTCTCGTCTCGAGCCAACGGGTTCATGGTTTGATCGAAAAAATCAAATTTATTGGGTCATTTACTAGTTATAGTGCACGTTCATAATGGGCGAAAAATCCCAGGAGGTAAAACAGCTTGCTGCGGGTCGTGGCCAGTGCAAAGGAGTCATCACCAAAATGGAGAAGTGGCTGTCTTCAGCGACTATGGACTCGTCAAATATAGAACTTATAAAAGTCAAGAAGGAACGACTGCAAGTGGCGTTCGCACAGTATGCCGAAATAAGTATCGAACTAAAAGTTCTAGATCCTAACGATAAGGAGGATTTAGACTGTATTGAAGAGCAATTTTGTACATTGCTGGCCAAGTTAAACAGCTTGATAAGCGAACAAGCGAACAATGAATAGAGTTAAGCAAATAACTGAGCTTACTTCCAATTTTCATTGGCTTTATGTTCCAACGAACTGCAACCCTGCAGACTGTATTTCTCGTGGGGTGCAGCCACATTTAATGCAATCAAATAAATTATGGTGGCATGGGCCAAATATGTTACTATAACACTACTACGCGCGGACTCGAATACTTTCTCGCTCGTACACTACAACACTGCTGCCCGGCCGCCGAGTATCGCCGACGTCTCCCGAAGCTGCACGATCCGACCGTATATAAACCGTCGCCCGCGCAGTATCAAGTCACTTAGCTAGCGACAGCCGTAGCGGCAGCGCACACTGCAGCCCTATGAGTTTGTCTTTAATCGGGAGTACGATAGCCAACATTGCAGTCTGCTCCACGACGTTAGTATGGTAAAGGGAGATCGATAACTACAAGCGGTCATCTTCCGATACTTTAGCTAGGATAACGTATGCTACATGAGTCATTGGATGCTACTTATACTGTAACATAATTGTTTATGTGTCAAATAACAAATAAATGTAACAACGACACTGGCGTTTCAATACTGCCTACAATTTGGCGCCCAACGCACAGAAGAACTACCCGCTATTTTGTGGCAGAAGTACACTACATTTTATAATATTTTTGTCAACTACCCCACAAAATGCGCCCAACACCGTCGACTTCTGAGCAAAAGGTAGAACAAACAGTGACAGCGATACAACTGACATGTGAACAATTCTCCGAGTTATTAAATCGTATACCCGCGTCATCTACAACAATGACCTCTAAGAACTTTGTGCCGTGCACTATACGATTCAACGGTGAATACAACAGGAACAAGGTGGATGAATTCATCAACGCCATCAAGTTGTACAAAGAAATGGATCATATAACGGATGAAGACGCCCTAGTTGGTTTACCATTGTTATTGAAGGACAGAGCAAGTGACTGGTGGCAAGGCGTGCGCGCCGAATCAAAACGTGGTCAGCAGCAATAAAAAAAAAAGAGAAGAAGACCAATGGTATTAAGAATACCATGTCTCTAGCTACATATATTTACTAACATCTATAGGATTAAGCAAACTACTAACAAATCATGGATCTTGTTGTCTGAATAAAGAATTATTATTATTATTATTATTAAAAGCCATTTATGCCGCGTTTGCACCACAAAGGGAGCCTCATGATGTTTATATCGAGTTATTTGCTACACCGCAAGCGAAAAACGAAAGCATAGACGATTTTCTGTGTCGTAAGCGACTTCTACTTGGAGCACCCAGCAAAAAGACACAAAGAAGATGAACAACTTGATTTTGTCTATGGTCTGTTAAAGTTGGAACTAAAGAAATCCATTCCTCGTTCTGACATTAAAACATTTTCTGAATTATTAGACAAAGCTAGGCACCATGAAGCTTTAGACGCTATGAAGCCAAGCGCATCAACCGAGCCGCAAACCACTAAAATATTCACTAAAAATACAAACAGGTGTTTGTTTTGTTCTAAAAGGGGCCACAATTATGGGGTGTGCCGTAAGCGCCTAGCACAATTAAAAGGCAATGAGCCAGAGGTAAGTAATAGTGTGGTAAAACCGGTAGTCACCTGCTACGGCTGTGGGGCACCAGGCGTATTCAGAAGCAGCTGCACGACGTGCAATAATAAGGAAACCCCGCCTAAACCAGTGCAATTTTATACCTTTGAGACCACTAGAGAAGACCACGTCAAAATACCTACAATCGAGGTAAAAATTAGTAACTTCACTGGCTACGCACGCATCGATACGGTGAAAAGAACGAACGATAAGTATTCAGACAGTGAAGAAACTGTGACAAATAGTGCGCTATATTCCTACGAAAATATAAATTTAGCATCTACCAAATACTTATCAGATACGGCAATCGATGACGAAGATTTTCTCCACAATTCAGGAAAACGTAGCTCTCATTATGAAAATTCCGCGCGCGATGAAATAGATAAGGTTTATAATAAAATAGTAAATTACATTGTTAGTCAAACTTCTGTGAACCAAAAACTTAAATGGCGATACAATTTGAAATACGGGAAGCTAGTAGCTTGATCCCTATTTTAGACAATAAGGAGGATACTATTGAAAAAATGATAGCGGGTATCGAATTATTAAATACTACGTTAAAAGTTAGAGAAAAGAAGTTGCTGATTTGTTTTGTACTCAAGACACGACTCAATAAAGTCGTACATAAAACTACAACTATGAGCAGCGTTAAAGACGTAATGCATGTACCGGATTTGAGAAAGAATTTATTATCTGTATTTAAAATGGAAAGAGCAGGTTTTGACATAATATTTTGTAATGGAAAGGTAGAAATTTATAATCCAAGTAAAGAATTAATTATTATGGGTTTTTCAGAAGTTTCATTGTACACAATTGAGATGCAGATTAATGTCTTACATTGTAATTACTCTAACAACATAAACAATGACATGATTAATTTATGGCACAGACGTTTAGCACACTTATCTAAGGGAAATAACAATTTGTTGACAAAATATGACATGGTACATGGACTGACTGACATTAAAAAAATAAAAATTGAGAATACATTGTGTGAGACATGTGTATTAGGGAAAATAAATAGACTGCCTTTGAACAAAACTGGACAGAGAGCAACTAGGCGGCTAGAGACAGTACACAGTGACATTTGTGGGCCAATCTCTCCAGTGACATGGGACAACAAAAACTATTTCTTGACGTTCATAGATGATTATACGTATCTCGTTATAGTATATTTGATCAGGAATAAGTCTCAGGTGTTTGACAAGTTTAAAGAGTATTATCACTATGCAACAAAGCATTTCAATACTTAACTTATTAAAGTAAGTTAGTAAAGATTTTGTTGCCAATGGTTTCACAGTTATTATAAATTTGACAACTATCTTTATTAAACACGACAGTATATCCCTTTGCAATAATTTGTCCTACAGACAATAAGTTGCTAGTAAGGTCAGGCACGTGGAGAACATTTCCTAAGCTAATATTAGAGGCTAAAAGGACTTTACCTACACTATTGCTATGTAATCTATTTCCATTTGCAACATGTATTAAGGAATGTTTACTTTTAGGTTCCTTTAATAGCTCTACGTTAGCAATCATGTGTTGAGATGCCCCCGAATCGACCACAAGCTGCTGCACACCATGGCCGACGCAAACATTGTGTGGTCTTCTGTGTTCTTCAGCTCCTTCTTGCGTTTGAAGCATCGCTTTAAAGTGTGTCCGCTCCGCTTACAAAACTGGCAAAACATAGGTGACTTCCTCTTCATTTTACCAAGATACGCCTTCGCTCCTTCCTGTTCACTTCCATTCCACCGGTGTTCTTCCTGCAAAAGTTGAGCACGAACAAGCTCAACCGTCAGTTTGTTGGTGAGGCAGGCAGTTTCCAGGCCGGACACAAGGGTATCAAATTCTTGAGGTAAGCAGCTCAAGAGAATTTCAGCGACTTCATCATCGTCTATCTTCTTGCCGATATCAGAGAGCTGTTGAACAAGCCGCGTGACGGCCTCGATATATTCAGACATGCCGCCGTATTGACTATATTCAATTTTATGAAGTTGTCGCAACAAAAGCCCCTTCCTGTACAAGACTTTGGATTCAAATGCATCGGCCGACTTCTTCCATTCATCCTTGGCCGACGTGGCATCACGCACATATTGGAACAAAGCAGGTTTTATTGATAGACAAATCTTCGCTAAGGCGCGGCTGTCGCGGGTAGAATCAGCGTCATCATCCTCAACACAATCCCAAAGTCCATCCAACGTTAACAACATTTTTATGGCAAATTTCCAATTTGTGTAGTTTTGAAGACCTTCCAACTTTTCTACAGGGATGTGGCCATTATTATCGTTACGTGCTGACATGATTACGTTTTGTGTGGTAAGTGGTTGAACAAAACAGCGTAAAGAGGTTAAGCACGTGAGGGAAGTGCTTTCTAACCTCAATTTTTTTTATTTCGATATTGACGTACCTGTCTTTGGTTTTTCTTTCTTCTTCGCTGAATTTTCTTCTGGGTACACTAACCTATTGAGCAGTAAGCGTGCGCAGTGCCTGGCGTTGAAGTTGCACGAAAGAAAATCTACTTGGCAGGTCACGCCGTCAAGTTGATGTCGAAATAAAATACTCTTGTTCAACCGATAACTGTGCTTTTAATTATCCACAATTAAAGTACAGATCAGCATCGTCGTGATATGTAATATCTTCACATTTAATGTACTAAACGATAACATGAATAATATAAGTTACAGGCATGTATTTGCGGAGCCATGATTTTGACGAAAAGAAACAAGGTGGGAACCGGATACAGAAATATGTCATATCATAGACAGTAGTGTTGCCTGTATTAAATCAACGTTATGAAAAGGGTAGAGATACATTATATACAACATAGATGATTGCTGTCGCGGAGAGAATGAATCGGACGTTGACTGCAAAAGCAAGAACTATACTGATTGATTCAAAAGTGGATAGAAAATTATGGGGTGAAGCAACATTATTCTCAGCTTATGCGACCAACAGGTGTCCAACAGCATTGGTGGACAAAAGTCCTAGTAGCCTGAGTTTGCTGTGTAGACTTGGTACGCGATGAGTTCATGGCAAATCGTATGAAAGGAGGGCTTCTGGCCATTCATTGTGATGATCCTGTCCTAGGATCGTAAAACGTAGCTAGACGTTTTTAAATCTTTATCCTATCGACCGGGTTTGCATCTGGATGGTATAATGGGATGAGGCTCTGCTTCACGTTCAAGGTAAACATCGCCTTCTGCAATAAATTGTATTCCGTTGTCGGAAATGACGCCATCCATGTGACAATGAGCAAGGCGTCAAAGATGGTTTGTTTTTTGTAACTGTTTTTTACACTTTAATTTTTGGATGTGTAGTTTTAATACCTAAATAAGGAAATATATTCTTATTATTTAGTTTCCTGATTTTTTCAAGTTCGCTAAACTTTTTTTATCTGTGTTTGTTCGAGGCAAGTCCGAACGTAGCTTTTGTTGCTTGCAACACATTAAGTTTAAAACTAGATTAAGTTTGTCTACGGTATTCCCGTTACCCTTTTCTACTGCTGTCAAAACGGTTGTCAATCAATCAATCAATCAATCAATCAAATAATTTATTTGTTAAACACAGGTACAAAGGTGTAAGGTATTACATTATGGTTCTACTGTGTTTTGTCATAAGACATACAAATCACTATACAAAACTAAAATACACTACTAAATAAACGAATAAATAATTTTCAAATAACTAGTTCACAAATAAAAATTAAGTCAATCAATATTAGAAATTACAATAATAGCGATAATAATTAATACAAATAATCTTAAAATTGTCATAATAATATGTCATGCGTGTCATCCAGATACTCCTTAATTGAATAGTATGCTTTTTTGGTCAAAAATCTGTGTAGTTCTTTTTTAAACTGTATTATGTTCTCTATGTGTAATATGAAATTAGGCAAACGGTTAAATATTCTAGGTGCCATACCAAAAATACTTTTTGCTAATAAGGCTGTTTTAATTGGTCTGTTGTTTATTTTACCTCGGTGACGTGTACTATTAAAACTAGGGAACAGATTTACATTTGTTTTTACATATAAAGCGATTTCATATATATAAAGGCACGGAAATGTCAATATTTGATATTTAATAAACAATGGTTTACATGACTCTATAGGTCGGATACCACAGGCGGCTCTTAAACATTTTTTTTGGCTTCTAAAGACCAATT
Organism: Epiblema foenella; assembly: GCA_963556455.1. Classification (NCBI taxonomy): domain Eukaryota; kingdom Metazoa; phylum Arthropoda; class Insecta; order Lepidoptera; family Tortricidae; genus Epiblema; species Epiblema foenella. The sequence continues at coordinate 1,965,964 of OY747110.1, forward strand.
CTCTGTCCGTTGCGTTTCCCCAAAACAATATGCCATACTTTAACGCTGACGTAACATACTCATGATATGCCATAAGTACTGTCGATGGGTTGACAACTTTCCGAAGATTATATAAAGCATACGAAAATTTATTCAATTTATTACATACTAATTCAATTTGATTTCCCCATGTCACCTTACTATCTATGCTTAATCCTAAAAAATTTGCAATGTCAGTTTCATTTATTTCTTGGCCATTATATGTCACAGTTAGTTTCGGAAATTTGTTAGTTCTTTGTGTAAAATTCATAATTTTTGTTTTAGTCAAGTTAATTCTTAAATTATTTTTATTCAACCATTCGATTACTAATCTAAGTGCTCTATTTATATTATGTTCATATGTATCTAAGTTTTCGGCTTTAACAATAACTGTGCTGTCGTCAGCAAAAAGTACCATAGGATAGTCGATGTTGCGCGGGAGGTCATTTATATAAATAAGGAACAACAACGGCCCTAGAACGCTCCCTTGTGGTACTCCGTATAATATTTCTCGCGAATCGGAAGAGTATGTGGTCTCTGTGTTTGATTTTGGGCAAATTCTATTTATGTGTGTAATTTGCTTTCTATTACTTAAATATGATTTAATCAGGTTGTATGCATTTCCACGTACTCCATAATTAAACAGCTTTTTTAATAATAAGCCATGATTTACGAAATCAAAGGCTTTCGTCATGTCCATGTAAATAGCGCAAACCGGTATTCGTTTATCAACTGATGTCATAATCGTTTCTAGGAGTTCATATATGGCCATGTTAATTGACTTATTTTTCCGAAAACCATTTTGTTCTTTTGCAAACAAGTTGTATTTATCGAAAAACGAGTATAAATTATTATAAATTGCGTTTTCTAGAATTTTTGAAAAAATAGGTATCAGGGCTATTGGGCGATAATTAGTTATATCATTCTTATTGCCTTTTTTATAGAGCGGTTTAATGATAGATGTTTTTAATTTTTCTGGAAATATGCCCTTCTCAATACAAAGGTTAATAATATAACTGATAGGAGATGAAATAAGGTGAGCTGCTGCTTTAACAATCTTGGTTGCTATTCCATCGATGCCTACACTATTTGTATTTTTTAATGATTTAATAATTGATAGTATGTCATTGGAATTAGTCGGAATCATAAATAATGAATTAAGTGAATTGTATGTCAAAGTATTATTATTATTATGTCTAGGATTACTATTTTTGCCATCACTTTTTGCTAATGAGTTCATCGAGGAAATCTGGTCAATAAAGTTATTATTAAATATTTGAGCCATTTCCTTTGGGTTTGTGATTGTTTTGTTACCAATCTTTATATGAGTGATTGATTCTTTAGGATGTCTTGATTTAGGGTTCCTAATTATATCCCACGCTGCTTTGGTCTTATTCGATGACGTGTGAATATAGTAGTCGTTTTGTGATTTTTGTGTAAGTAGTATAATCTTCTTTAAACGCTGAGAATAATTTTTAAATATTTTTTTATTGTCACCGTTTATGTCTTTCTCGAGTCTATATTTCCAAAGAAGTATCCGTTTTTTCTTGCAACATAATTTAATCCCTTTAGAGATCCATTTTGGGCGTAGTTGAGATGTTATTTTAATTTTTCTGTATGGAAAGCATAAGTTGTAAAACAGTTCGAAGTCATCTATGAACGCGCCAAAGGCTTCGTTGGGGTCATCTTTCATATAAACACTACTAAAATTTAATACTTGCAGACATTCCATGAATTTCGATATATATTCATCGCTATAATCTCTTTTGAAAAGATACCAATATTTCAGTTTACTTGTTTTTTTACAGGACATTTTATTAGTTGAGCTGTGTGGTCAGAGATGGCGAGTTCTAATATCTCCGTTTTACTTCCAGGTACATTGTGACAGATGTTGTCAATACACGTGTTACTAATCAAACGGGTTGGTTTAGTGACTCCCAATTTTAGATTGAATTCATCTAATAGAGACTTAAACATATTAGACTGTTTAGTTCTCTTCAAAACGTCAATATTGAAATCGCCACATAGTATAATTTTCTTTTTGTTATTACATATCTTGCTTAAAATTGTATGTAATTTATTTATGAATAATTCTACTCTTGCTAAACTATTATTGGGAACTCTGTATATACAAATAATTATAGCCTTATGTTCTAAAAGCTCAATGCCCGTGCACTCTATGATATTTGAGATAGAAGCTTTAGTTACGTCTTGTAGAACACGATACCTATGGATGTTTTTAATTAGTACACAAGATCCTCCGTTTCTATTGTCCCGTGAAAAATGAGCGGCCAATTCATAGTTCGGGATGAAAAGATTCGATTCGTTGTGCTATAATAATCTTGTAAATTGCCTTCAATTAAGTTAATTTTTAATATATTTTTTGCATTTCTTCTTAACATGCAAAAAGTTGGTCCTTCATATTCGATTTAGTATAGAATCAGTGACGAGAATCGAGGGCTTTGCTAATTATCCCATAAATTTTACCCCTGCCACTTTGGATACTTTAGAGGCTAGAAAAGAAAAGCTAATGTCTTCCCTCAAAAAGTTTGAGGGAATTCAGCTGGACATATCAAACGGCGACGAGACACAACGAGGATATCGAGGCATTTGGGGATAGATTCTTCAATACTCTTGCTAAGCTTAATGAAGGTATAAGGACCTTGAAAGGCACGGAGGCTGCCAATAATATCTCAATATCCAAGTTGCCATGTCTTGACATGCCGACCTTTAGTGGTAAGTGTTAATAGGGCAACACTAATGGTGTATGGCCTATTTTGGAGGTTTTTGTATGGAGCGATTATTGATTAAAATGGCGTGACATGAAGCAGATCTGGTTTTATTAAAATATAGTTTATCACCTATATACAACAACAAAACAGTAAGGACTTTAAGCAAATTAAACCATTTTTTGACATGTTCATGGCTGGTATTGATAATAATAAGAAATTGTCGAATGTGCAAAAGCTGTTCCACCGACGAAAATATATAATTATATTATAATTCTTTATTGCAATAATAATGACCTAATAACTGATTATTTATCAACATTTTTTTGCTACTTTAAAATGCCCTCTCACACTCCTTTGTCCAGATAAATGCACTATTGTTTTTTCATAATCCTTGAAGTGGTGTTAATAAATCTAACAATCTCGGTGAAAATTTACAATAATAATTCAAGAGTCCCAAATAAGCCTGTAACTGAGTCACTGCTTTAGTGGCTGGAGCTTTAATAATAGCCACCACTTTCTTTGGTAAGGGTTTGATTCCATCTTTACAAATCACGTGACATAGAAAAATTATTTCAGTACAAAAGAATTGACATTTATCTATATTTACTCTTACATTGCAAGTAATCAATCTGTCTAACACTTTTTCCAAATGCTCATAGCAGTCCAAAATATTTCTTCCTTTTATTACCACATCATCAATGGGGAATGGCTTCCTCCACATCGTGTGCACTCAAACTTGTTAGCGGTGTACGTGAACCACGAGTCTGCACCTACGCTCGTAATGGATGCCGTCTTCCTGCCTGGTTCTGTACCATTTGCACTCCTATTTCAAGTTGTAATTTTCGCATTTCTTTTTCGGCACTTTCATACGCTGTGGCAATCTTTACCGCCTGTTCGAAAGTAAGACTATCGCCAATTGTCAGTAGTTTTTGAATTAAATGTTCCTTCATTAATCCGCAAACTAACCTATCCCTTAGCGCTTAATTTAAAAACGTTCCAAAGTTACAAAATGCCGCTTTTCTCTTAATCTCAACAACGACATCGTTCACACTCTGCCCTTCTTTTTGCTTGTACGCATAAAACTCATATCGGCCGGCCACTGCGGACTTCTTCACTACATAATGCTGTGTAAGCGCCTCTATTAATTTCTCGTAAGTCATAGTTGACGGTACTTTAGGCGATACCAAATTCTTCAATACGTTATAAGTATCCGGCCCAATTAATGTGATGAGCATTGCAACTTTCATGCTATCTTCCACTTGATTCACAATCTAGAACTGCTCCATGTGTTGACTATAGTCTATGAACTCTTGTTTGTCTGGATCGAAATGTTCGATATTACCAATCAACGCCATAATTGCTGTTTTCTCGTCGTCAATTTGGTATCATCATCATCATTTCAGCCGAAAGACGTCCACTGCTGAACAGGCCTCCCCCAAGGCTCGCCATTTAGACCGGTCCTGTGCCGTTCGTTTCCACCGGATTCCCGCGACCTTCACCAGGTTATCACTCCACCTTGTCGGAGGCCTACCGACAGCTCGTCTTCCGGTGCGTGGACGCCACTCAAGCAGTTTCTGGCCCCATCGACCGTCAGTCCTGCGAGCAATGTGCCCTGCCCACTGCCACTTAAGTCTCGCAATTTTGAAGGCTATGTCGGTGACCCCAGTTCTGCTACGGATAGCTTCATTCCTAATTCTATCACGCAGAGAAACCCCGAGCATAGCTCTTTCCATTGCTCTTTGGGTGACCTTGAGCTTTCTTATGAGGGCCATCGTTAGCGCCCATGACTCGGATCCATATGTCATCACTGGCAACACACACTGGTCAAAGACTTTTGACTTGAGGCACTGCTGTAAATAGGGCGAGAATACACTGCGAAGCTTCCCGAACGCTGCCCAGCCGAGTCGGATTCGACGAGTGATCTCTTTCTCGAAGTTGGACCTACCTAACTGGACTGTTTGTCCCAGGTATACGTACTCGTCAACAACTTCGAGCGCAGAGCCGCCGATTATTACGGGAGTTGGTACAACATGCAACAATTTTGGTTGGTTCAACAATTTTGTATATTCTTAACTAAACCAAAATTTCAATTGAGACCTGCTTTTATTTTTTATCCATCAAGAATATAGTCTTTATGTCGCCATGTCATTTCTATCACAGATTAGACAACGCGACTACTTTATACTAAGTAAGTAATGTATAGTGCAGAGTACACAACAATAATGACCCATGTTAATTCTCTTAGACACCCCATGCATGACTAAGGGTACTGCGGCCTCTATAAGGTCGTTTGTATCGCAAGTGCAGCAACATTTGCATACGCTTAAAAACCTAAACGAGTCCGTCGATAAATGGGACAAACTGCTTATTTCAAGTTAAGTCCGCAGTAGATATTGCGGCTTTTCCGGGGCACGCAACTGCTGCTGGTTTGTTCGAAGCTTTTCTTGCCACAACCGATGGCATTGAAACGAAAAAAATATTGCAGGTTTTGATGAATGGCCCTATGTAAATAAGACATTTTTGCAAGACCTAAAGGCCAAACTCAAAAAGGAGGGCGAAACAGGTGACCCAATTCTGCTCACCATGGGGAGTTGTGGACTTCATAATGCGTTTAAAAAATCAATTCAAGCCTCGGAATTGAAGATTGTAGCGTTTTTACGTTCTCTATTCTACCTATTCTGCTATAGCCCCGCGCGACGTTAAGACTACAAGGTTTTCAGGCTATCAATACCAAATAGCCGCGATATCAACGATATCGATATCTTGCGTTTTTGTCAAGACTGTCGAAAGAGTCTGATAGAATTTTGCGTGACACTGTGTCAAACATCTCCACTTTCGTATGCTTTGACTAAGGGTATATCTTGATACGATCCCGCAATCGCACCTGTCAATGCAGATATCAGAATTCCGACGACGTTCTTTCCTGCTCATCGTACGTAAAGTCTATAGACGCTGTTTAAAAAAGAAAAACCTGTTAGTGGCAAGACTATAGCTGTCAATCAATCGTTTTTTCGCGCTCAACGCATCCAAACACAAGCTTTCTGAGAATCTAATAAAAATATGTAATGTTTGTTGATTAAACTCAATAAAGTGGTATTCGCAAGAAGATCGAGACGTACGAACGGCGTATAGCCTTTTTTTTTGAACCTGACTGTGGCTTTATAGGCCGGGCCCAATAAAGCGATAGGAGTGCGCGGTTGGAGAGTGGCCTGGGGAAAATCCAGTAGAATCCTCGAATTAAGCATAGAAATTGCTAAGGCGAGGAAATAAAAGTTCGTCATTTCCGTGGGAAAGATTTCACTTGTTTTAAGGGTCAGTCCTCAAGATAACGTCAATTTACGCATACACGTGTGACGCGTATTGCACTTTATCCGTGGAATAGAGATGAGAGGTGTTTAAATTGTTATTTATACCATCTTTGTATGCTTTTAGCTGAAGAGGAACTAGACCCCGAAGTGGTCGATGTGGTCGTGGGTCACTGTTCAGAAGAGGAATGCAAGAAAATTGAAAGTCCCGAGTCGCGGGCTCTCACACCGAAGCAATCCGTACGGGGGGTGGCCCAAGAGCCAAAGGAGGCTGAGAAGCATACAGAGGGCCAAGACCCTGAGGCTCAGGATGGAGATTTTCTATCAGCTTTAGGTGAGTTTACCATCGGGGCAGACTATGGTCCGGAGGTCCACAATTAAATCTATAATACCCAATCCAAGATCTTGTCGGAGGGTCTAGCCAAGCAGAATAAGCAAAAATTACTAGAGGCCGTACTGATTCCCTGTAATTGCTAGACGCATCTAAGCTCTATTCAGAATTGACAGCATTATTAAATGCCCCATCAAGAAGCAGAGACAAACTGCTGGAGGACAGGCAGCAGGAGCTGGGCCTGGCCATTGGGGGGGTTTCAAACATCCTCAATTCCAAAGGAAATTGATCAATTTAATATAATAAAACAGCTAACAAATGTTTCAAGAATCGTTTGCCATCTGCACTTCCAGTACACCGTGATGCGGAGGAAGCTGGTGAACCCGTTCATAGACAGAAATTTAGTGGAATCCCTCAAAGAAAACAAACGAGAGGAGTTCTTATACTCTAATTTGGAAAACTCTGTCAAGTCTTTTTCAGCAATAAAAAGGGCTGCAAATATCATTAAGACCAGACCACAGGCAGCAAAGCAGCATCTACCGAATGCAAAAAACTTTCAGCACCCCCTCCGGCGCCCATACCCACCCAACCCAGTTCATCCAGCCGGAGGATCCTATCGAGGGGCTTACCGCTTCAGTTCTCCTTGCCTACACTACCGGCGCCAGCAGGAAAACAAGCCACACATGATGGCACAGAGAGGACGTGCCAGATATCGCTTAAAGTACCTTTTGCAGGTAGACTTTGTTATTGTAAATCGTGTTGGTTAAATATAACCTTAAGATCCTACTATACTATCGTGGATAGTAGAGTATCAAATTACATTTTGGACCCTTTCAAAACTATATTCCCTTAAATATGAATCTTAGTCAAAAAGATAAACAAGTTATCTGAAAGGAAATTCAGGACTTATTAGATTTTAGAGTAATATCTAAATGTCAAGATGATTCGAACCAATTTTTATCTAGTGTGATAGATAGATAGAGGCTGAAAGGAATTACTGTAACATTTCACTTGATGACAAATGAAAATTTTGAGATATACATGCAGAAAGCACGTGATACAAAAAAAATATTAAGAAAAAATCGAAGGATGGAGACAATTCTGCGCTTCTCTTAGTCCTTATGTAAAACCTTCCATAGTATGGAATAATATCAGAAGGTTCAGGCATGATTTAATGAGTCCGCTAGACAAATCCTTCCTCCTTATCTAGCTCATCAATTTATAGACCGAATAACGCCCGCATCTGTCCCTGAAGAATATGTGTTTTAACCCTCTCCTTTTTATATGATCCTTAGAACAGTCCTAATTTTAATGATCCATTTAAAATTATAGAATTGAGAGGTGTATTAAGTAAATTAAAGGATACTGCACCTGGCGAAGATGGAGTCCCATATTCCTTTATGGCCAATGCCAGTAATGGCATACTTTCTTATTATTTGGACATCGTAAATTCTGTTGCACAGTCAGGTATAGTTACAGGCTCATGTAGATCTCAAATTGTCTTTCCCATTTTAAAACATTGCCATAATAACATTGTTTACTATACAAGTATATAGTGTTGTGTTCCTGGAGGTGAACAAGGTTGCCAGAGCTCCCGAGAATGCACTGTGTTGAGAGCGAGGGACCTGTGGCGAATTGCGAACGCAGCCGATTCGTAGGAAGATATTTATGAGGGCTGGCAACACACCCACAGAACAAGAGTCATGGAGAGAAGCATAGGTTCAGAGTGAGAAATGTTTCCTAAGAAGAGATATAACTAAAATACAGAAATCCGTATTGTACAACTAGGTGTAAGGTGCAATAAATTAGTGTGACGCAAGACGACTGTGTATCATTCGCATCGACGTGTGCGTCACCCAAAAATGGTGACCCCGTAACTCCGAACACAAATCGTAGTCGAGTTCCGCGAATACGGCTAGTGGTCATCATTGGAGCGGCTTATTGGTACATCTGGCGTTTTCCCCTAACGCCTCAGACCTGTTCCTGTTGTTTTCTACACTTTTACATCAAGAAAGACCGCCTTTCCATTTGACCTTGACGGAGCCGGCATTTCCAAGAAAATGTCTCTTTCGTCAGTATCGCCGTGGAAGTACACTTCGGAACATTTACAGTGTATTTTAAGCAGTGAATGGAAATAGTGAAGTGCATTCAGCCTGGAACTGTTGGAATCAATTTGATTCATTGATCATTTTTCGTCGTCAATACTTTTTCTCGCTGGTGACGGCGGGAAATTCGGAATTGACTATTGAGTGTTTCGACGACGAGCGCGCCACGCGCGGCCCTCCGAGGAAACTTGGCATACGTCAACGTCATATCTTGTACGTCGACGTCATACGTCAACTTCAACGTCATACGCCTGTCATTGTCACACACACACTTCGGCACAAAGTTACTTCGGCGCAAGTATGTTATGCAAAATTGGAACATTGTAAGCTTTTCTTTCCTTTTATGAACATTATACTGTGCGCGATCGTTTGGAAATTCAAGGGACTATAATACGATGAACCTCTAAAGTGATTTTATATGACGAGAGTGAGATAAAACCAATTTTAATGTCACCTGTAACTATAACCTTAAAATATTTGTTTCTTTATAGTAAGGGATTTTAATATAAATAATTGAACTTGCTAATAATATGACAAACATCTTGTCTATTTAAAATTTAAATTTAGAACTATTTATTTCATAAAAAAAGTACATATAAAATTTTCTTCTTTGTGTTGCGAAATCTCTAATATTTGAGATTATGTGCGCGGTCACTCCGCCCTCTTTGTAATCTAAATCTATATTTTACACTGTTGTTGGTACGTACCTATTTATAAACATTGCTATTAACTACGGTTGTTTGTGCATAGTTTGCAAGTATATTCCCCAGCATATTTCCCCTTTGTAAAATATTCCTTTAATATTTTAGTGATCTGTGAGGGTTTTTTTGTTTCTAGTACTTTTACAAGATTCTTGGGAAGTTTGTTTAATATGTCTGGCAGAATATACCTACAAGTTCTTTTGCCATATACATTATTCGTCTTAGGTGTTAAGTAAAGTGGTAAATGTTTGAGTTGGCGTAACTTTTTCGGTCTCTCTGTTTTCTGTAGGTGGTATATTTGATCAAATTGCTCTTTTATTATAATTCCGCTAACCTTGTCGAATATGTTCATAACTTTGCAATATTCAAAAAGTTGGTCATAATTATTTTTAAATTTACATTTGACCTTATGTGGCACTATGACTTTGAGGAGTCTTAGTTGAATATCATATATTTTTTGTACGTATAGATATGTCTTATACGTTGTGCCATAGCTTGATAAACCAGTTAATTATCGAATCTACCAACGCCAGATACAGTAATCTAATAGTTTTGTATGGTAACTTGTGTTTTAAGATACTTAGTTTAGCTAGGGTTAATCTCAATTTATTACAAACATTGTCTACATGAGGACCCCAATTAAATTTAGAGTCTATCGTAAGTCCCAGGTATGTATATTCAGTGACAACCTCAAGCTGCTGGCAGGCACAGTTTACATAGTTACTGTGCATACATTGGTGGTCATGGGCCACAACCTTTAGCTTGTGATTTGTTCTCATGTATGGTGAATGAATGTGCATAATTTTTTTATTTTTTATTTGATGCATTTGTATTGTGGTTCTGGATATGATATGTTCCAATCTTGTTATTTATTATTAACAACTTAGTCACTCTAAGTGCTCAGAAATACTAGCCTAGTGATTATAGCGCTTACCAACTACGGAATCATGGGTAGGTCAGGGGAGAATTATCCAGTTTCAGACCCGAATGGAACAGATACAAATGCTGACATTTTAAAAAAAATTGAAGAACTCCAACAGCGGGGGGGGGGGGGGGGGGGAGGCTTCTTGGAGGAGGTTCTACTGCACATGTTAATGAAGTTAAGGTGAAACTTCCTAGTTTTTAGACCCACAAACCAAAACTTTGGTTTGCCCAAGCGGAATCTCAATTTGAAATCACTAGGGCAGGTAGAACAATAAAACATAAGAGAATGTTAGATTTGTAAGTACTATTTTCATGTTCCAAATTAATACATGTTTTGTAATCCAGCAACTGTTCTGTGTTGCAGGTAATAATAAGTATGCGTGTTACACCTAGAATTAGGCAATTATTTTAATTAATCGTTTTCTTTTATGTCTATGTGCCTTGTTTGTCTCCGTGGGGGGGTGGTGTGGCGAATTGCGAACGCGGCCGATTCGTAGGAAGATATTTATGAGAGCTGGCACCACACCCACTGAACAAGAGTCATGGAGAGAAGCATAGGTTCAGAGTGAGAAATGATTCCTAAGAAGAGATATAACTAAAATACAGAAATCCGTATTGTACGACTAGGAGTAAGGTGCAATAAATTAGTGTGACGCAAGACGACTGTGTATCATTCGCATCGACGTGTGCGTCACCTAAAGACCTAAAAGTGTTCCTTCTGCTGTCAACACAGTGCATCCTCAAATCTTATAAAGGGTCGGCAACGCGCACGTGACTTCTTTGGAGTTGCGGTGGCAGCTTACCATCAGGTGGACTGTACGCTTGTTTGCCACCGGCGTTGTATAAAAAAAATAAAAATAAACCCAATAAACCAGCTTCAGATGCCTCTTCTTATCAGTATTTGCTAAAATCACAGAACATTTAATTAAAAACAAATTACTTTTTATTAAAAGTAACAAGTTATTGGCTAATAATCAAATCGGATTCCGTAAAGGTTAAGTACTTATGACAGTTTAGCCATATTAACATAGGATATCCTTCAAGAGATGAGTCAGTGGTACCTGCTTTTTTGGATATTAATGCTGCTTACGATAATGTTCTAGTATCAGTATTAAGAGAAAAACTTCACATGTTAGGTGTACTAATAATGTTAATCAACTTCATAATTAATCTTTTGTGTCCATTAGCCTTATCTTAGATGATAACAATAAAATTACATGCTTACTATGGAGAGGATTGACACAAGGAAGGGTCTGTTTTAAGTCCATTATTGTATATGTAGTATTTATGCATTCGACTTACAATCATCTCTTTTCACAATTATAGATTGTCTATTATAAAACAGAGTAGTGTCTGTCTATAGAATAAAAAAATAAATGGACTTTTGCTCGAGACATGGCTGCGTTTGATTTGCGCTCCCGTTATTCATATTTGAATAAATCCTTGCAAGCCGCCTGCCATCACGCCCGACAATACCACTAAATAATACATGTTGTCAGAAGAAAAGAAGCAAGAAAAAATAGAAGAAAAAAGAAAATGGGTGAAGAAAACGGTAAAACTCAAAACGTGATTCTGACCAACGGCTTGAAACCGTTAAGACTTGCACAAAATGGCGGAGATGAAGTTGCAAATTCGGAAGCATGGAAAAGATGGAAACAAAAATTTGAGATCTACGTAGAAGCTAATGACCTGGAGAACATAACACAATGTGGGAACACAGTTGCGAGCATTTCTCACAACGTTGCAAATTCCTCGCCCCGGCGCGGGGCGCGGGCTAGGCTTGGGCCCGCCGCGCCTCGCCAGTCTACTTGTAATTCTTGAACATTTAACATGTAAATAAATCCCACTTAAGATCACCACTTAGGATAACCTTGATATATGGTATGCAGCGAGGCCAACTCGCTCAACAACGTAAGAAAATTGCCATTTTCCTAAATGCGATAGATGACGGATTAGAAAATTACAACTCATTTAATCTAGATAGAAGCACCGAAACACTTATGAGTATAATAGAAAAGTTCGACACTAAATTCGACGCATGTAAAAACACAACAGTAGAAAGATACAATTTCTTCACGAGACACCAGCGCGCAAATTTCGACGAATATGTCACCATCTTACATAATTTGGCAAGCAGCTGTGAGTTCGATACTCTAAAAAACTCTGTTAAAGATATGTTCATAATTGTAATAAAGGACGCATCAATTAAAGAAAAAAAAATACAAGATAATACAAAAGACGTCAACGAGGCAGTACAAAAGATGAAAACCATAAATTTGTCACACAGAAGATCAAATCAGCTCAATGAGAAAAATACAGTACAGAAAGTACAAGTCCAAACAGTGTCAAGACCTAAATACAACCAGACTCAAAACAGACACACGTCAAGAGCAAGATTTCAAAATACACCTCAAAAATGAAGATCGTCAAACAGCCATAACAGAAGCTCTTCGAGGACTTCAATGCCTCATAACTACAATTTCAAACAACAAGACCCGGAGTCCGGAAAGATATGCAGTTGCAGTAAATGCAATCAGATACATCGAGTCAGATGTCCAGCTATAGGAAAAATATGTGTTATCTGCAAAAAACCGAACCATTTCTCTCAATGTTGCTTTTTCAAAAACAAACAATTAAGTTCCGTCAATATTTACAGTAATAGTTGTGATGCTGAGACACAAAGTAGCTCCGAGATGTCAAACCATGTCTATAAAAAAGTCCAAAAGATTTATCTGATCAAACAGATTTTGTGATACAGTCGTTAAGTAACAAATCTAGTCATAATAATTAGAAAATTAATGTTAAATGTCATAATCAAATATTACCCTGTCAAATAGACACGGGCGCTGACTGCAATGTTATTTCTATCAATACTATTAAATATATAGGAAGTAAATTTGACATAAAAATACGTGTCAATGAATCACATAACAAAATGTTTGCATTTTCAGGTAAATTGATAAATAATTTAGGTACTGTCATGCTGAACTGTATTTTTGACAATGGCTTCAAAACAGACATAACATTTATGGTTGTTAAGTGCGATTGTTCCATTATACTAGGGTGGAAAACCTGTGAAGACTGTGGGATCGTCAATAGATTGTTTGAGGTGACTAACCAAGGTCAAAGGTCAGTAAATTCTTCGTTGGATGTTTACTCAGATACCTTTAACCTCTTGCCTGTGTCTGATAAGGATCAGTACAATCGAAAATTAACTCTATGACAAAAAGGAACAGAGTTAATTTTCGATTGTACTGATCCTTATCAGACACAGACAAGAGGTTAATGGTATCTGAGTAAAGTGTAAGGCTGTCTAACTCACAAGGCTCATTTACACCTCGATACTAGTGTCACACCAAAAGTATGTCCTGTCAGGAGAATACCTTATTCATTACAGCCGAAACAAAAAAACGAACTAGATCGAATGGAAAAACTACAGGTAATTGAAAGTCTCTACTCCATCCGACTGGGTAAATGCAATTGTACCTATAGAAAAACCGAATGGACAGTTACGTATTTGCTTAGATCCTAGAAACATTAACAAGGCCATAAAAAGACCTCACTCCATATCCAACACTTGATGACTTGCGTTCCAAGGTAGCAGGAGCATCTGTTTTTTCTAAACTAGATGCCAACTCAGGGTACTGGATGATTCCATTAGACAAGGAAAGTAGTGAACTGTGTACATTCAACACTCAATTTGGTAGATACAGGTTTCTAAAACTTCCTTATGGTATAAAAAGCAGTGATGAGATTTTTATAGATTTAAAAAATAAATGGACTTTTGCTCGAGACATGGCTGCGTTTGATTTGCGCTCCCGTTATGCGTATTTGAATAAATCCTTGCATGCCGCCTGCCATCACGCCCACCAATACCACTAAATAATACACTCTTAATGGCTTTATGGCTTTTTTCTGTTAGACTTCTGCAGTATGCTGATGATTTGTTATTATACTCACCAAATTCTTCTATTGATCTGGCCAGTAGAGCAGTCAGTCACTCATTCATTGAGCTTATGAAATTATGGTTGGACTCTAATGGTTTAGATCTTTCTGTCCATAAAAGTGTAGTTGTTTATTTACTAAAAAAAGTTTTTCTCCTCCAGTGACTATTAAAATTGACAACAATACTATTTTTGTAAAATGTCAAACTAAATTTCTGGGTGTTATTTTAGATAGGAAATTAACTGGCCTTCCACATTGTGACTATATTGTTGCTAAATGCAAATCTTTAACCTGGTGGGGTGGACATCCTTTTTGCTTGAAACTGATGTACAATGCTCTATTACCCGTAAGGAGTGTCCTAGACTATGGGGTCATTCTTACTAGAACCAAAGAGTATAGCAGGTTTCAAGAAACTCCGTGATATTCAGTCTAGAGCTCTGAGTTTTCTGTGGGGCTACGAAATCTGTTCGAGGTTGTGGATCGCCAGTGGTGTGGTGGTTTCCAGCAGGGAAGTAAAAACACAAGGCTCCTTTTTCCGAAGACTATATTCAACATATAGAGATGCGGAAAATATCGTCAGAACAATAAAACACATTAATTAATTTACTTATTTTTGTAAAATAAATAAGGACATATGTCCCCGATGATGGATAGAGCAAGAAGAGAGTTGACAGTTGAAGGTTGCCATGTACAATCGGTAAAAAATCCCCCCATTCATGAGTAATCTGGGCTATAGAATATCCAACACTTCCCCTCTAGGGCACACATTAGGACTCAAAAGCATACATAGTCAATAAATAACATTCAGATATAATGGCAAAACTCTACATGAATTGTAATTTGAGTCTACATATTGTATACAAAAGACTCTACATATTGTACACAAATGTCTCTACATATTATATACATGTGACTCTACATTAAACTTTATAATTTACAACAAACTGTTAGGTTTTGAAGTAAATAGAAATGCAAGTCGAGCTATATAAAGCCTACTACTTATATTATACAATAGTTATGCATGCCCTAGTTATTATAATTAAGTATCACAAACGTTCATAGCTTTTGTAAAAACAT
Source organism: Epiblema foenella (assembly GCA_963556455.1). NCBI lineage: Eukaryota > Metazoa > Arthropoda > Insecta > Lepidoptera > Tortricidae > Epiblema > Epiblema foenella. Next base: position 1,981,102 of record OY747110.1, read on the forward strand.
GGTGGTTTACTCTACATAACGGTTTAGTTAACACATCGGCAATCATTTTATCCGTAGGTAAATACTCAATTTTAATGACATTGTTTGATATTAAGTCTTTTATATAATTATATCGAATGTCGATGTGTTTAGTACGCTTGTGACAGTACTGTTTTGCTTGTAAGAGCTTATGTGCACTCTGATTATCATTATAAACAGTACAATCAATCTGTCCAGGTAATATCTCTGATAGCAAACTCTTAATGAACGATATATCTTTACACACATCACTTATAGCTAGTTATTCTGTTTCCGTCGATGATAGTGAGAGACGCATCGTTGTTTACGAGACCCCCAATTAACTGTATTTCCCCCTAATTTAATGACATACCCAGTGTAGGACTTTCTGTCTGTGATATCATTGGCCCAGTCTGTCTCAGTATAAGCACACAAAGACCAATTCATACCTTGTAACGTGAACTTTCTACTAGGTATTAAGTAAAAATAAAATACCTAAATAATCAAATAATATTTGCTATTGTAGTGAGCGCCCTATCGGGACAAATAGTAAAACTACGTTCCGAAGTAGGTCAGCAGCGTGCGCGCGCGGCATTTAACTAGGTGAGAGGTCGAGTTAGTTCTAATAGCCACCACCGCCCGAACCTACGGCGCTGCGGCGTAGATTCGTTATTTTTTAATAACGGAGCGACAGAGCACGGACACGACCAAGATTAAATAAAGGAAGAAAATGTCGGCAACGTGGCCCTCATCTACTCCAGGCTTCGAGAAGCCAATGTCTCTCGCTACTTAGTTTAATCAATCCTTTATAATGTAAAATACGGAGAAAGTCACCTACAAATTTAAACACAACCCAAAATGTAAGTACGACTGCTTTCAATCCTAACCTGAAGTTGTGAGCACGTGTTGGCTTGGCCGAGTATTTTGGTTACAGCTGGATTCTGATTTTGTTTTAGGGGTTCTTAGTTCCACCTTTACATATAATCAACTAGAGAAGATGCGATCTTAAATTGGAAATTACACTTCAATCTGTGCCCGGTCTTTGAGCTGGTTTCCGCCCCACCGATACCCTGGTCCTGCTTCCTGGAGGCAGTGCATAGTGTAAGAATGAACTTTTAAAAGGTTAGTTTCTCTTCAGATATTTTTATGAAAAGCGTATCAGTGACGTGGAAGGTGTGCGTATATGTAAAAGTGACTATAAGTGAAATTAAAGACTTTCTCATGAATTTGTATTGTTTTCATTTTATTACCACACCCGCAGTAAGGCGTCCTGGGATTTTTCCGAAGAGTTTCATGCCTACGTTGAGTCGTGGTCGGTGAATAACGTACAGATTAATTATAATAAATACGTTATAACCTTTATAGAACCATAAAGAATATTGAATTGTACCTGCCAAATAATGCAACATTCTTTTAGCTGCTAATCAATGTGACCTAGCGAAACAGTTATTAAATTGACTAAGTTGATTGAAAATGCAAATGTTATATCTGGACATGAACACACACTTAGATACAACAAGCAACCTAGCAATTGTCGATAGTTATAGAAATCATCCTGCAAACAGTCATTAGTTTCAGGTTTTAAAGTTTACAGTTAACCTCCATAGGTGTGGACACGGCCTTACAGTTTTCCATACCAAAACGAACAAGCAGTTTCCTAATGTATTCGCTCTGATCGAGCATTAAAGTTCCCTTTACTCTATTTCGGGAAATATTTATACCTAAACAGCTCTTAAGTGCACCCAAGTACTATGTTTGTGCGAGCTGTTGGCACTGTAGAATACATAAAAATCATCAACATATAGCGCCAAAATTATTATGTCACCCTTGTCACTTTTTACATAAACACAAGGTTCACATTTTGACTGTCTGAAATTATGTTCAGTAAGTAAATTATGTATTGTACAGTTCCACGTCCTACTTGCCTGTTTAAAGCCATAAATGCTTTTCATTAATAAACAAACTTTATTTGTCTTATTATTACTGAAGCCTGTTGGCTGTTCCATATACACAGTCTCATTCAGTTCAGCATTTAAAACAGCTGTAGTCACATCTAAATGATCTATATTCAAGTCTAATTGATTTGCTATACAAAATAAAATTCGCATCATCGCATGACGTACTACAGGGGCGAATGTTTCATTATAATCAATGATTTCACATTGTGTAAAGCCTCTGGCAACTAATCTCGCCTTAAAACGATCAAAATTACCAGCTGCATCGTACTTAGTTTTAAAAACCCATTTATATTTAATAACGTTTTTACCAGTGGGTCTATCCACAATTTCCCAGACATTATTACTAACTAGAGCATCATACTCTGATTTCATGGCTTCTAACCATTGTTCCCCATTAGGGCTATTGATTGCTTGCTCATATGTGATAGGCTCATCGATTAATGGTGAAAGTGAAAATTTTTTAAATACCATTTACACATTTAGCTAAGGCTATATGGTTGCCAGGTGCTTTAATTGGACTATCCCTATCATAAACATAACACCCATCTTTATTAAAGATAATAGAATGGCCATCTTTACATAATTTAGATACTGACAACAAATAGGCCGACAAGTTTGGAACTAGTAAAACATTTTTGAAGGTTCTCACCTGTCCGTTCATAGAAATGTTAGATCTCCTACTTGTGAACTTGTCATGATATCACTATTCGCTAGGCATATGCTATTTAACTTAGTGTCTCTCAAATTTTGAAGAACATCACTTTTATTCACAAGGTGTGCCGAAGCGCCACTGTCTAAGTAAATCTGGGAACTGTTCTCAGCAAAAAAGGCTTTGACTGGTGGCTCATCTGCGTTCTTCTTCCTCTTATCTCGCTTGAGCTTAAAGCACTTCTGCTTCACATGCCCTATCTTATGACAGTACGAGCACTTGGGCTTTGCTCCGCTGATGAAGGCTGTAGTTGATGACCCGTTGACAGCCGTTTTTCTCTGCGCCTCCTGCAGCAGATGAGCTCGCACTAAATCACTTTTCAACTTCTCCGAAGATATGTAGTACGTTTCAAGATTTAATACTAGAGTGTCATACTCAGCCGGTAGGCCACTAAGAAGAATCTCCGCTATCTCCTGATCATCTACTTTCCTGTCGATGTCTTCCAAGTGATGCACTATTGACATGACATGTTCTATATATTGCGTCATGTCGGCGTGTTCCGTAAAGTCCACCCGATGGAGTTGTCGGAGCAGGAGCACTCGCCGGTATAAGCCGCGGTCCTCAAATACATCTGCCAAGTTCTGCCACGCTTGCTTAGCAGATACGGCATTCCTGACATATTGGTAAAATGTAGGCTTAACATTTAGACATACGCGAGCTAGCGCGCGTTGATTGCGCACGGCGTCAGTATTAATGAGAGGTCCAGCGTCAGCAGCATCTTCACGATTTATCATCTCCCAGAGACCTTCGCAGACTAAGAGCATCTATCATAAATTTCCAACTGTGGTAGTTCGTACCATCCAACTTTTCGATGGCTGCTGCACTGCCCATGATAACATGGCTTGAGATATTCTCGGCCGCATTTGCCATAATGAAGTTGATAATGAAAAATATTGGTCGAACTCGATGCAGCACGATGTACCACTTTATTTTATTTATTTATTATTATAAAGAGGTACAATTTTACAATTAGTGTGTCCCACAAAACGGTTTACACAGTTCGACTGTGGGATCGGAGTCTCTTCGGTAACTAAATTCACATACATGACTATTACTATGTACTATCACTATTTACTAGTGTGTATTATGCTATTTAAGAAATAATTAAATAATTTTCTTTTATATGTTGCTCTATTGGCCTCCAGTCTGATATCTGTTCGCACGCAGTTTAAAATGTAGGGTATGCGTTTCCGCAGGCATCTATCGCCATAGTAGTTGGTTACCTTTGGTATATCATACTTGCCCGCAGCTACCGACCTGGTGCCGTAAGTGTGACATAAATGAGATAGCCTAAGTGCTAGGATGAATTTATGCTTAAGGCTTACTGGGAGAATCTTACATATCTTAAAAAGTTTGTTATAATCTGTTTTACATTTATTTTTAGTCTTTTTGTTGACCAGAAGTTTTAGGAATTTTAATTGCAATTTTTCTATTCTACTTAAATTCTATAATTACAAACTCAATGAGTAGGCCTGGAAGTTGTATAAACTTTGATAAGACGCCAATGCCTTCCGACTCAAGTGACACTTTTATTTTAGAAAGCAAATGTTAAAAAAAAAATTCTCTATTAAAAATTTCATTAAAAGAAAAGAAAAAAACTGTAGGCCATCTCAAACACAAGCGACTCCAAAGTACACAAAACAAAGTCACGTAAGGGTGTTATAAAAACTAATCCTGGAAAAAAAAGAAGCAAAACGAAAAAAGTTCTTCAGGGCTACTCCGAGAACCAGGGGAGTACTCGCGTGGTGGCGGCAAAACCCCTTCAGTACCCGGGAGCATAATTAGGCGGCTCAATCGAACCCAGAACTTTCGACCTTTTCGTGTGTTCGCGGCGTTAAGCGGAAATAAATTTAGTATATAAATGGCATAGTTGTTTCATTGCAAATATATCTATCCCGCTGACACGTAGCAAGATAACGTTCGAAAAATGAGATGCAATTTATGTGAAGCTTACACATCGAGGGATGGCACGTTGAGACAAGCAAAGGAAATGAAATCTCCTTGCAAATGTAATCTCAAATGCGACGAAAAGTGCTTCGAATTGCTGAGGAAAAAAATATTTGCTAGATACTGGTCTTTAGGGGAGCACGTTATGCAATGGACTTTTATTGCAAAACATGTCAAAAAAATTTATAAACAGCGGCACACTACTAGTCCCTCCACATCTTCCAGACGTTCTTTTACATACCAATATACTATGCCTGTTGGAAATTTCGTAATCAAAGTATGTCCGGTATCTCCTGATCATCTACTTTCCTGTCGATGTCTTCCAAGTGATGCACTATTGACATGACATGTTCTATATATTGCGTCATGTCGGCGTGTTCCGTAAAGTCCACCCGATGGAGTTGTCGGAGCAGGAGCACTCGCCGGTATAAGCCGCGGTCCTCAAATACATCTGCCAAGTTCTGCCACGCTTGCTTAGCAGATACGGTATTCCTGACATATATTGGTAAAATGTAGGCTTAACATTTAGACATACGCGAGCTAGCGCGCGTTGATCGCGCACGGCGTCAGCATTAATGAGAGGTCCAGCGTCAGCAGCATCTTCACGATTTATAATGTCCCAGAGACCTTCGCAGACTAAGAGCATCTTTCTCATAAATTTCCAACTGTGGTAGTTCGTACCATCTAACTTTTCGATGGCTGCTGCACCGCCCATGATAACATGGCTTGAGACATTCTCGGCCGCATTTGCCATAATGAAGTTGATAATGAAAATTATTGGTCGAACTCGATGCAGCACGATGTACTACTAATTACCTTGGTCTTCCCGCTGGAAACTATCGAAGCCACACTGCGATGATCTTGGATATTTCTTCTTGATCTGGGGCCAGAAACCTGTTCGAGGTTGTGGATCGCCAGTGGTGTGGTGGTTTCCAGCAGGGAAGTAAAAACACAAGGCTCATTTTTCCGAAGACTATATTCAACATATAGAGATGCGGAAAATATCGTCAGTACAATAAAATACATTAATTAACTTACTAACTTTTGTAAAATTAAATAAGGACATGTGTCCCCGATGATGGATAGAGCAAGAAGAGAGTTAACAGCTGAAGGTTGCCATATACAATCGGTAAAAAATTAAGTTCATTCATGAGTAATGTGGGCCATAGAATATCCAACAAAATCTAATCCCATTAATATAATGCAAGTTCAGTGTGTTGACTCTCCACTTCATTTAAGAAGACAATTTCTTTGTCATAGATATCTTGTCCGGTGCTCTCAGTTTTTAAACCATCAGGTTTGGCCTGTCTTATCAGAACTTTCATTTCAAATAACCTCTTCTAAATATTGGAAACATAACAGTTCCCCTTGCCTAATCAAAAGCTTTGAGAGATTTAAATCAATTGAAGCCCTTACTGTTAACTCCTCATATATAGGCCATACAGAAATTATAGTAAGGAAATGTTAAGCCTAGCCAACGAAATGGTTAAAACCAAAAAAATGACGTCTTATGAAGCCGAAAAACCGTTCGGAATCCCTCGCAGAACAATAGAAAAAAAAATTCAAGCACTCCACTCTGATAACAGATAACGCCTGGACCACGTTTTAATTTAAACTTAATGCAGAAGAAGAGTCTCATTTCGTTAAAGTTTTAATAGCCGCGGCAGAAGATGTGATGTTATCACTAAAAGAAAATAATAAGGCAAACAAAGTTTACACAAAAGATAACACATCACTACAAAGAAATAAAGATATACTAGAAACACAGCCTGATAAAATAGAAAAAGTTAATTTAGTACAGAAAAAGACTGATCTCAAAATACAAAACTATAATACACAAGAAGAGGATGAAACCTTTCTAGTCAAGGAGACACATCACAAAGAAAGTGAGAATACTGAAGAAATTAATAAATGGAGTTTAGGAGAAACAGTTCTAACACGGTATTACAGTAGAGGAAAATGGAAATACTATGCTGGCGTCATCACAGAGATAATGAAGGACAATAACTGTTACAAGATATCGTACTACAAGAATTTTTTTCGAAAAGGTCACATATTCACTAAACCTAAACGTGCTGATATAGACGTAGTCCCTTGCGACATCATTGTAAACAGATACAGTTGTTGCAGATAACTGAAAATCCAGTTACATTCGTGCATCGTCGTAAGCATAAACTTTTAAATAGTTTGTAAAGTGTAAGTTAGAATGGAAGCTGTTTTTTTTTTCATGTGGTTGAGATGCGCATTTCGATATTTGCATTTTTTAAATTAAAATTTGTATCCTACATAGGTAATTTTTTTATTTAAATAGAATACCTTGTTGTACCTACCATAATGGTTTACGCTGTAATTTTAACAACCCTACGTCTGGTACAGGTATTGTATGGAAAGTTCATCGAAACCCGTGGCAACATTGCCTACCACTTAGTATTGCCATTTTATAACTGCCTTTTCTTCTAAACTAAGAAAAATACCAATCTAATGGGTAGTCTGTGAAGTCTTCTTTACCTAAATTTAATAACACTACTAGTTTTGTATGAAAAATTATAGCTAGGTAAAGATGCCACAAAGGTGTCAACTTTACAGGTAGCTTCAAAATTATTTATAATTTAGAGAAATGAAATTAATTGATAATTGCAAAATTAACCGGTTGTCTCATAACTTTCAAAATTGTTCATAAGTTAAATTTTTATTCTAATTGAAAATCAAAATTATGGTAATGTTGCCATGTTTGACGGTAATACAAGAAGTGAATTTGAATATTTTGAACACGCCGTTCCCGTCTTCACTCATCCCGTTCCGTGAAGAAATCACGATGGAAACAGCGATTGCGGAGAAAATCAAAGTACAGACTTCTACGTACACTGCAGGTTACGTGTGCAGGAAAATAACTAGAAAGATCGGATTTAACGCATGCTTGAAAACCTATATAATCACGGAAAAGCATGGATCCATGAGCATATTCAACGCAGGGAATGCAAAGGTTAAACACGCAAATTTAGATTATCCTAATGGAAGGATTTTGTGCTTATACAGGGAATGTGCCCAGACTGTCCACAATTATTTGAACACTGAGTACCACAAAAATTATCTAAAAAAAATATATTCAACATTACTAATAGACGATGCCACATGTCTTGGCTAGGCTGCAGATATCACAAAACGCCCTTAAGATACTTTGTGTCGTTCAATTGGTGTAACATCATAAATAAAATACTCAGTGGGAAAATAGAAGAAAAATATGTATTGAAAATGCACCCTTTGCAAATGCAAGCATTTAAAAAATATAAAAGGCATACATTAAAGCAAAAAGCCACTAAAGATTAAGAGTCTTAAACAATGCTCAACTGTTTAAATTGACATGCATCTTGACATTTTCTCAGCGTTACTATCTAGAACAGAACGATTGCGACCTAATATTATAAATTTTACATGTATTTTTTCGGTCTCTCATTAAGAAATATCGTTTCAAACATCACTCCAAATCGACCATTTTCAACCTAAAACTGTTTGTGTTCGTTCCGCTTAAATTCTACTATACACAACAAAATCAATAAATGCCTGTGTTACTATCTTAAACAACAAATTTATAATCAAATCATCGGCCCCTTAATCACTATTGGTGGTATATCAATACTTTTGTCATAATTTAAAACCAAAACATTTTAAAACTTGTAAGGCCTCTCAATAAATTATTGAAACAGATTGTGTAGTTTTCTTGTTATTCTTTTTTACATTATTTATTTTTAAATGAGTACTGTATCGACATTCATGCATCATGGTTATTTAAAATTTGATTTTAATTGTATATATTTGTTTATTTTCTCTGTAAATATAGTGATTGTAAAAAGTTTATATATAAATAGTGCAAATAAAATGGGTGCAGACAGCCCCGCGGGCGAGGCCCTCGGTGACAAAGAACCCAAAAAGCGAAAATTGGACGCTAGTGCTTCGGACTATAAAATGTATACAACACCGAACTATTTAGCAATTTCTGAAAAGCATAGTGTTGAATCACAGAATAACGACAATTTGGGGAATAGAAACCCTATTACACTGACGAAACTATTCACAAAAGGGATTATAGTCGGTCACGGGGTGAATGCCTACTGTTAAGTATCCGGACACGCCTACTCCCGCGCGTTTAAAAAAAAAACCACATGCGATGTTTATTATCTTTGTCAAAAATAGACGCCATTGTGCTGTAATAGTGTTCCTTATTTAATAAATCATTCCGACAAGAAATAAGTCTTCTTCTTCCTTCAAGACATATAACATGGTGTCAGAAGATGCTGAAGATCACGTCCTAACAAATTCCTACAAACTACTACTAATACCTAATCCCTCATCTCATACTTCCATTAATTTTATTAAACATCAAACAAAGTTAATTTACTATTCTATTTCATCTCGCTTTGTAAACTCCGTCTGACTGTGACATCCGCACTTCACCAAGCCAGTTCACCGTCACGATCACGCAGTACTTTCTCTTTTCTGCTCTTGCTTCTGCTTATTCCGGTCACAGTCGACGGAGATAAATACGGAACGATATATATTTACACGGCGGACGTGAATTCCAGGGTGCTACGTTACGGCTCGAGCCCACACCACTTTCACCACAGTTCCGGTGCTGCCTGGCTGACGTCCCTCAGCCCGTTCCATCCCCACGGCGTCTCCAAGTTCCAGGGGAGTACTAGCGTGGTGGCAGTGATACCCCGTTAATAATAGGGAGTGAAATTAGACCGGCTTTCTAAACCTACCCCCCTACGAATTTTCGTGTGCTCGCGCGTTTGGGAAGATTAATAAAATAATTTAACAGTTTTCTTTGTTTCAATCACTCCCAACTTACACGTAGCAAGTATTGGACAAATAAAATCTTTACTCTCATCACTAAAATCTAGTCTAGTCTTCGCTTTCATTTTGCCATATCTACCATGGTGCCTAGATTCTTTGGTATGGTTTTATTATCTTTGAAATTTTCTTTTTGTACCAACCTTTTCAAAACTTGTTCAGCATTTTTATATTCGTCATTTCCGATGTCTTGTTTTCTCGGAGCGAATCGCCGTCTTACTGTCGGATTGTATTTAGAAAAATACAACAAGCTCTTACTGAAAGCTGGTGAATTTGTATCAACATTTGCTGCGGTTTCCTCGTATGTTCCTGCATCTTTGCATAGTTCTGTATTTTTCCACCAAATGAATTTCAGGCTCTTCTTCTTTTACAGATATATATAAGAAGGCTTTCTTTATATCAGATGTGATTCCATAAGTGCTCTTACGGAACAAGATCAGTAACTTTGGTATGAATTCTATTAAATTTATACCTTTTTCCATACAGTCATTTAATGACCAACCATTCTCATCTCTCATAGAACAGTCAAAAACCGGTCTGACACTCGTAGTGCTGGACATCATGAAGACTGGATGATGTGCGAGGTAATGACCTTTATCCTTGTTATCATCTTCGACCTCTTTGATAATCCCTTCATCTATCCATTCTCGGAACACTTCATCATATGTTTGCATATTTTTTGTTAGCACAAGTTTCTTGGATGTTGTTTGAAGCCTCTTAAATGCTTTATTGATATTGTCTTTGCGCTGCTTGTCACTTTTTTTTTACTCTACAACCTAAGCCTTAGCACTCTCAGCTCTTAGCACTTGTTTTTGTGGCGTCTAAATTATATTATTTTAATCAATTGTAATCTTAATGATAGTAAGAGTTTTTTATCTAATTTGACGACCATATCTGCACTGTACATTTATCCAATATATTGCTGCACATATTGGAGTTCCTGAAGTTTAATTTCTTTTCATCACATCCTCTGCGAGTCGGCAACAATTGTGACGGTGGTAGGGGGATTAAATAAGGCTACCAATTCATCATCAAAAAATATATATATTCGGGACACAAGTCCCGCAAACAATAGTTAGGGTCGTGGGTGGTCTATGCCCTGTCTAGTTTTTGCCGCCGTAGATCCGGTACTCTCCTGACTGGTCAGCGGCGGACAGATGCTGGGGTCACGCTCGGCCAGCAGTGATGAGGAGCAGGAACGGCGGCGGGCGAACGTCAAGGGTTCCAGCCCCAGGCCGCCAGGATGGTGGTTGTGCGGTTTCAATTTTGAAATATTACGACGCACCCTGTGGAATATGCACAGTTTTAGAATTTGGACTCTGCTCGCTCTGCTTTCGTGAACACCCTGTCTTCTAGGACCATGATAGGAGAAAGCCGGTGCACCGTGAGCGTAAGCGTGTGTTGTGTTCACAAAGCAGAGCGGAGTTACAAAAAGCCTAAAGCGAAAGCACAAGAAGAAGGAAGTCTCAAGAGGTATGTATGCATGTACCACGAACAAAGGAATTGCAAGTCATTTAGCTACTAATGCACTTAGCAACAAATGAAATTATTTGAATTACATATAATCAGGGAGTGATCACAAGTAAGCTACTTTACTGCTAAAGCTAAGCTACTTATGTACTAAATAATTATTAAAATTGCGTTCAACACTTTGCACTGCACTTACCAATTACGTGGGTGCTGATTTCACCAATTTATGATGGTGCCTGGCGAAGAAATGTCGCCTCGAAAGGTGTCCGCGACCACCGAATAAAAATATGGTTTAGAAATTGCAAAAAGTGCACGTAATGCGAGACGACACGTATATATTTCCGTGTGCACTGCGGCACGGGTCTGTTATTGAAGGCGGAGGATCGCGGACTGGCGGGGCAGCGCCCGCGCCGCTGCATCGAGAAATTTCCATGACGTTAGGTATGCAGCGCGCGGTGGGGCCATGTACAGTCGCGCAGAATAGTGTGAGCGCGTAACGCATTTTATATTATTTTATTTTTATTACCTACTATATTTATTTTAATAGGTTATATTATTTTATTGCTTTATTTATTTAATTAATTATTACTTACTTGTTTTAATCATATTTTAATCAATTAAAATAGATTAGTTTTAAAATTTAATAAAATGTGTATAATTTGATTAATTTGTGTATAAGTAAATGAATTGATTGAATAAATAGTAATTAAATGAATAATTTAGCGTAAATAATAAAACTAAAATATAATTCAATAATTTTGTGTAAATATATAATTTTATTTGTAATTAATAATAATATCTGAAGTGTAAAATTAAACATGTACGTGCAACGTTACAGTACCCCGCGCGCCATGAAAGGATTTTGTTCCTTAGAATAAAATCCGCGCAATATACGCTTACGTATTTGCATTTATCCTTTTATACTATCTTTCATTCTTCTTGCATTCATAAAAACAGCAGCATCTGGATTTTACCTAAAGATGCTAATGCGTCCAAACTTACGAAGGTAACCAGTTATGTTCAACCGGAAACCAATACAAATACTGTTTTGCACTCAGTGATAATATTTATTCAGCACGGGACGGAATGACTGTAAAGTTACTTATTTAAACCTACTAATTTTAAGTCCTTGATGTGCCAAGTTCCTATATTCTTGCCGGACATGTCTTGTAACACATAGACTAGAGGTGACTTCTTTTCGATAACACGACACTTAATAAATTTCGGGGCTAGTTTTTTACTGAAGTACTTATCTTTGTCGCTTAGAACGTAAGCACGCTTCATAACCACATCTCCGACATTAAATTCTACATGTTTGCGACGTAGATTATAATGTGCGGTATTTTTTTCGTGAGCTTGCCATAACTTTGCCTGTACACGGTCAAATATTTGTGACAAACAACCTAGATTTCCGGCATAAATATCACGTGGTAGAAACAATACCTCACCCTCAAGGTCAAAATCGACATAATGAGTACCACAAGTTACGAGTTCTCTGCCGTACACGAGAAACGATGGGGTAAAACCAGTTGACTCATTGACGGAGTTGTTGATGGCAAATTGCACTTTTGGGATAAACACATCCCAGGTTCTGTGGTCTTCATTTACGAAGGTGGAGATACATGTGAGAATCGTGCGATTATAGCGTTCCACGCTGTTAATTTGAGGCGTGTATCTAGGCGTGTAAAAGATATTAGGCACGTTATATTTCTTAAATAGATCAACAGTGACACTACTAATGAACTGGCTACCGTTGTCGAGGAAGATAGTTTGAGGAACACCATGAACTAAGAAGAGTTGGTCCTCAAGTATCTTGGATATAATATTTGCAGTAGCGTTACGAATAGGAAAAATCAGGCAAAATTTAGAAAAACAGCAGGTGATTACTAGAATATATTGATTCTGTTTTCGACTGATAGGCAGAGGGCCCATGAGGTCAATCGAAACCATTTGAAACGGTCGGCAACACTGCTTGGGGCGACCCATTTCACCAAGAACCTGATGATTCTGATGTTTGTATTCTAAACACTTGGTACAAGAACCTATGAATTTAACGACGTCCTGGTGCATGCCAGGCCAGTAGTATTTTAACGCTAACCTACGATACGTTTTGAAAACACCTAAATGACCGGCCATAGGCTCGGAGTGATTTTCTTCCAAAACATCGTGACGAAATTCGGTTGGAACGACTTCTTTCCACGAGAACTCAGAAGTTAACTCGTGTTTATTCTTACATAATCTATACAACGAACCGTTCTTGATGAAAAAATTTGGAAAGTTTTGAGGCTTCGTTAAGCAGGAATTATAAATGTTCTTGTACCAGGCATCAGTCGTATTAAGATACGAATTAGATAAATTAACGGCGCTAACAGCAACGGCTCTCGATAAGGCGTCAGGGATTATGTTGTCCACGCCTCGACGATGTTTGAGGTCAAAATGGAAGGCTGACAGACGCACTCCCCAGCGAGCCAGACGACCAGTGGGGTTATTTAGAGAAAGGAACCATTTTAAAGCACTGTGGTCAGTGTATACAGTGAATGGCTTCCCATTCTCTAAATAACATCGCCAGTGTTCGAGAGCAATGACGACAGCCAATGTCTCGCGTTCGGTAATGCTGTAGTTTCGTTCTGCCTTTGACAATGACCTACTCATATAGGCTATTGGGTGCTCCTTGCCGTCTATGGTCTGGGTTAACATAGCTCCCACACCATAGTTGCTGGCATCCGTATGCACCTCGAACGCCTTGTCATAGTCAGGGCAGGCCAATACGGGTGCTGAAACTAAGCATTCCTTCAGCCTTTGAAAAGCAGCATCAGCCTGTGGAGTCCACTTAAAGGGCGGGCCACCCTTCTTATTTGAAGTTAATTTATTGAGAGGGCCTGCTATCGTACTGAACTGTGGGACAAACCGACGGTACCACGTAGCAGTGCCGAGAAATCGCTTAACATCTTTTCTACAAGTAGGTGTCGGGTAATTTAAGATGGCCTCGACCTTCTCAGGGTCCGTCCGTAAACCGTGGCTGTCAACAACGTAACCTAAATATTTAAGTTGACTCCTAAAGAATTGACACTTCTCGAGGTTGACCGTAAGATTAGCTTGGCGCAGCTTGTCCAATACTCGCAGAAGTAGAGACACGTGAGAATCGAAGTCCTCAGATACGATAATGATGTCATCTAAGTAGGCAAAGACCTTTAGGTCAAACTCTCTGAAGAGAAGGTCAACTAGACGTTGCTGCGTTGCCGGCGCATTCGTCAAACCGAAGGCTGTTCTTTTAAAACGGAATGTACCGCGGCCTTGGACGTAAAACGCCGTCTTATCCCTGTCTGCAACAGCAATAGGAATTTGCCAGAAGGCCTTCGAAAGATCGATACTCGAAAGGTAGCGAGCATCGCGGAGATTGTCTAATATTTCGGACACGTAAGGCAAGTTGTACGCGTCCTTTCGAGTAACGGAGTTCAGCTTGCGGCTGTCGAGGCAGAAACGAGGTTGGCCGTTTTTCTTGGTCACAATCAAAACGGGTGATGACCAGGCACTTTCGCAGGGCTCGATTACGTCGAGACCCAGCATTTCATCAACCTGCTCGACGAGGATACGCTGTTTTTCCGGCGACATCCGGTAATAACGTTGCCGGATAGGTTGCGCGTCGCCGGTATGGATATGATGAGTGATGAGACTGGTCTGACCCAATCCCCTACGCTCGGCTGAGATATCCTCGAACTGTGCAATAATGTTGTCAGCAATGGATTTTTCCGAGGTATTCAAATGATCGTAATCTTGTATATATTTTTTTAAATTAGGACTCTCAACTAACGCGGCATTGGAGAAGCTGATGCAGTTCAAGTAGTTAGGGAGAATGTTGAATTTACGCCAGAAATCCACGCCCAATATAAGATAAGTGTTTATGTCCGGGATAATATAAGCCTTAATTAAATGAAATTGGTTTTGAAAGTGTACTGGCAAATCGATATAACCCTGACTCTGCATAGATTGGCCACCTGCCGCAGTCACTGAGATGCAGTGATCTTTATGTATAGTAAGGCCCTGAAGCGCTTGATGAGCACCATTGCCAATTATTGTAACGGCAGAGCCAGAATCAAGGAGACCTGACACATCAAAGCCATTAATTTGCACTGTTGCATAAGGACGGTTATCGTTGATTGGTCTCGAATCCAGAATTGTGTCGATCTTATACGAACTGAAGTATAAATTAATTGTTTTCAGCCATTTAGTCCAATCCTCGAAATCAAATTTATGTACTGGAGGGGTAACACAATTCTGAAGTATTAGTTTTTTGATGTGGAAGGCTTGTTCTTCTTGCAAGTAGGGCAGTCTGGAGACTTAACACCTTTATGGCCACAAACAAAGCAATAAACCTCATCCTTACTCGCATTACATTGTCGCAAGTTGTGGGTGTTATTACGACACCTTGGGCAAAATAACGTCTTGACGGGGGGCGCAACGATTGCATGTACTTGTTTCATGTTTGTATTGGTTTTATTATAGTTATTAATATTATTATTATTTGCATGCGGTTTATTATTGTAATTAGAATTATACTTATTATAAGGTTTGTTATTATTATTCCTGTAAATATCACTTTTGTTATAATTATAGTGTCTATTAGCACTACTACCAGCATACGCAAACTCAGGTGCTAAAGTGTCAGCTGTCCGTCTGGGTGGTTCGCGAAAGTCGGCAAGACGTGCCTGAATATTTTCATAATTACGGCAATGAGTACGTAATGTATCTATATTAGTAATCGCGGACGCTGAAGCTAATGTGCTGGCATAGCAAGGCCGGATATTGTGAAGGATGATCTCGAGCCTTTCATCCTCTGGCAAGCTTTTGGAGAGACGCGAGAATAAGCCGGACATGATTGATAGGTATATAGTTATGTTCTCTGATTCCCCTTGCGAACGTGATCGGATCTCAGTGAGTAATCTATAATCATAGTCGCTTTGACCGAAATCTTGTTTAAGTAAGTTGGCGAGTTCAACCCAGCTGGAAATCTGACCTTTAATACTCCTGTACCAGTGTAACGCATCTCCTACAAAAATCTCCGTAGCATAAGACAAGATTTTTGAGTCGCAAATACCTCTGGCCTCACAAAACTCGGTGACACGCTGTACAAAGGCACGAACGCAGGTTTTGCCATCGAATTTGATCTTAGCTAATTCATTGGTACTGCCACGGTCACAAGTTACATTTACGTTAACCGGTGCGATATTGGCTACAGGTTCCGTACTCGAGGCGGGCAAGACTGTTTCAATAGCAGTGTCTTTAACAGCATTGAACCTGGCTGTGAGAGTTTGAAACTCTTTAACGCAAACATCGTACAATGGTTCAGTCGTTACGTCACAGTTAATGCGTTGAAGACGATGGTAAAGGTGATTTAGCAAGTTCTGTGTGCGAAGCAGAACACTTTTATCAAGTTGTGATTCTAAATTGGACTGAACTTTTGCGAGGGCGTCACTAACACCTTTCAAGTCGGCCGATACCGAGAAATGACTTTCTAAAATGTCCTCGGATGGAAACAAGGGTCCTAATTTGGAAATTTGTTTCCGCAAGTCCTGGACTGTCGGCCCCGGGGTCTCACCACGAATACTAACCTCGTATTCCAATTCCGGCTTTTGGAGTGACAAAAACTTTACAGGAAAAGCCATTTTGTATTTTAATAACGAATTATTTCAAAATAAATAATCAAGAATTGATCCATAATAATATTAAAAAAATCGAGAAACGACAGCAGTGGAAAGTGTTGAGCGGTCACTAACTAATAACTAAAGCTACTCCGTCTGTTACAAAAATATGCTACGTAACGTTCTGGTTGGCAAAAAAAATTAAAAGCGCTAGATAAAAATGAAATAAAACAATCACAAAAATAAAACAAAAAGCGTTAAATTATTGCAACTAGTGTGTACACCAAAGGTTAAAACAATGCACAACAAAAATATTTAATCAAGTAAACACTTGTGTGCCTCGACTGTACCGGTTATGGGACTGCACCACTACAGGTTGTTGCAAAAATCACAATAAATTGTTTTGATCAAAATAACAATTAATTAAATAAGTAATATGGAATAAAATTAACAATTAAAATTATATTATTATTTGAACATCATTAAAATTGGAGTACACCTTAGTTACGAGCAACCAAAAATAAAAAACAAAAAGAAACGTTTCACAAAAATAAAAAGAACAACACACACAACTAATACTACGGGGCAAATCTAGACTAAGACCACGTTAAAGGGCGCCAGTGTGACGGTGGTAGGGGGATTAAATAAGGCTACCAATTCATCATCAAAAAATATATATATTCGGGACACAAGTCCCGCAAACAATAGTTAGGGTCGTGGGTGGTCTATGCCCTGTCTAGTTTTTGCCGCCTTAGATCCGGTACTCTCCTGACTGGTCAGCGGCGGACAGATGCTGGGGTCACGCTCGGCCAGCAGTGATGAGGAGCAGGAACGGCGGCGGGCGAACGTCAAGGGTTCCAGCCCCAGGCCGCCAGGATGGTGGTTGTGCGGTTTCAATTTTGAAATATTACGACGCACCCTGTGGAATATGCACAGTTTTAGAATTTGGACTCTGCTCGCTCTGCTTTCGTGAACACCCTGTCTTCTAGGACCATGATAGGAGAAAGCCGGTGCACCGTGAGCGTAAGCGTGTGTTGTGTTCACAAAGCAGAGCGGAGTTACAAAAAGCCTAAAGCGAAAGCACAAGAAGAAGGAAGTCTCAAGAGGTATGTATGCATGTACCACGAACAAAGGAATTGCAAGTCATTTAGCTACTAATGCACTTAGCAACAAATGAAATTATTTGAATTACATATAATCAGGGAGTGATCACAAGTAAGCTACTTTACTGCTAAAGCTAAGCTACTTATGTACTAAATAATTATTAAAATTGCGTTCAACACTTTGCACTGCACTTACCAATTACGTGGGTGCTGATTTCACCAATTTATGATGGTGCCTGGCGAAGAAATGTCGCCTCGAAAGGTGTCCGCGACCACCGAATAAAAATATGGTTTAGAAATTGCAAAAAGTGCACGTAATGCGAGACGACACGTATATATTTCCGTGTGCACTGCGGCACGGGTCTGTTGTTGAAGGCGGAGGATCGCGGACTGGCGGGGCAGCGCCCGCGCCGCTGCATCGAGAAATTTCCATGACGTTAGGTATGCAGCGCGCGGTGGGGCCATGTACAGTCGCGCAGAATAGTGTGAGCGCGTAACGCATTTTATATTATTTTATTTTTATTACCTACTATATTTATTTTAATAGGTTACATTATTTTATTGCTTTATTTATTTAATTAATTATTACTTACTTGTTTTAATCATATTTTAATCAATTAAAATAGATTAGTTTTAAAATTTAATAAAATGTGTATAATTTGATTAATTTGTGTATAAGTAAATGAATTGATTGAATAAATAGTAATTAAATGAATAATTTAGCGTAAATAATAAAACTAAAATATAATTCAATAATTTTGTGTAAATATATAATTTTATTTGTAATTAATAATAATATCTGAAGTGTAAAATTAAACATGTACGTGCAACGTTACACAATGAACCCACGGAATCCTCTGTGTGCCAGGGTGAGCACTGATAGATTATCTGCCCAGAGAAGAAGAGAAAAGAAGAAACCAGGATTTTACAAGTGTCACAATACATAACCTTAAAATGATTAACGAGGAGGTATCCACGTCGTCTGGCAATGGCGAATATTCTACATTCAGCGCACAAATTGAACGCTTGGATGGCGCTCGAAACTACTACGCTTGGAAATTCGCTATGCGAACATCGTTAATTCACGACGGCCTTTGGAAATTGGTGGAAGAAGATGAAGCAGCAGTGGGTGACGCACGTGACGTGACCAGCGTCTCCTTGCTCGCATATGCTTAACTGTCAAACCAAATATGTACCAATATGTTAGGACAGCTAAAACCGCAAGAGGCATGGAAAAACCTCTCTGACGTCTTCGAGGACTCTGGTTTGGTACGTAGTTTCTGATGCAGAATATGACTCGGTAGTGTCGAATCTAGAAACCATACACATGACCAGCACACTCACTAGTGAAGTGGTGAGGGCTAGGCTCCTGCAGGAAGAGGCGAGAAGATCTACAGATGACAGCACGGCGTTCATTTCATCCAAGAAGGACGTCAAGAAGAAACGTCACTATTGCAAGAACATCGCTCATCTTAAGAGAAACTGCTTTAAGCTGAAATGTGATCGCAAGCAGAATGTGGATTATGCTCTGTCTGCTTCTGCCATGCTAGTTCACACGGACAATTTTTACCTCGACTGGAGGTCAACGAGTTATATTGTCAATTGTATGGATTTTTTTCTAAATTATGAACCCAATTTTAGTAAAATATAAGTAGCAAGCAAAATGATGAATTGGATTAGGTCTACTAGGTAGGTAGCGGTCAAATTTATTTAAGTTTAATGAATAAGCAGAAACTAAGTAATGTTTTGTATGTACCAAAGCTATCTGTCAATTTAATATTAGTTAGTAAATTAATTGAAAATGGTTATAATGTGACATTCAACAGGGCTGACGGACGGACGGACGCGTGAGTGACAGCAATAAGGTTCTGTTTGGCTGCAGGGATTGAAAAACCGCAAAAGACCGGTAACCTAAAATAAAGGTATCAATTGAAAGGATACCTTTTCAATTGATACCTTTATTTTAGCTTAGATTAGTGTACCCGAATAAATAAATTGTAATAGGTACCTTTTTAAAACGGTACCGTTAAATTTGACCGTTTCAAGTTAAGGTACCTGACCGAAAAATGAGCCGTAAAATTACGCTGACCGATAAAACTGATACCTCAATGATTTCGGTTCGAGTATTATATACGCATAAACGCGGCAACGTAGCATGCGTTAGCGGTCGATGACATATCCAAAAAACTGGAAAGAAGTTACCCAAGAATCAATAGACAAAGCGGCTGAAAAAGAAAGAAACATGGCGATATTGGAGGGTAGGGTCAGTGCTAAGGGAACACCTATTATTGACGTAATAGCGGACGGTTGCTACGGCAAGAGGTCATACAGGACAAATTATTCTTCCTTGTCAGAGGCGGGAGCTGTCATTGGAAAAAATACTGGTGAAATTTTGTATTTAGGGGTAAGAAATAAGTAAGTTGTTTTACCTGTGGTCGAGCTGAAAAGAAAAAAAGAGACTGTGCGCTACAAAAATTACTCGGGTCCATCATCTGGCATGGAGACTGAAATTATTGTAGAAGGTTTTAAGAACTCTATTGGAATGCATAATCTTATCTATGGACTGGAATCCCCATTTGATATAAGGATATTAAGGATATCATATGGGGATTCTAGTCAACAGGATCCACCAACTTTATCTATACAAAAACGAAGGCATCAGCGTTGAGAAAATAGATGCCGTAATTAAGCCTCGAAGAAGCTGTAAAAAAAAAGAAAGTAACTTTTTGGACCATTAAAGAGAACGGTTCTTGGAAGATCAATAAAACCCACAACTGGTATTTTCAGGTGTAGGGACAGTTGCACGTGACACAAAAGAGACTGTGTTTAGAATTAATCCATCGAGTAGGCATATGTCAAAATTAACAAGGTATGACCGCGCGCCGCGCTAGACTGCGACGGCATTCGGTAGAAAAGAGATAGGTAGCACGGCGCGAGCGGCTCGGCGCGCGCCCGGCTGCGAGAATATTCGAGAAACTCGCGCGAGACGGCCGCGACGCGAGCGGTTTTGGCTATGTTTTGATTACGCGGCGTGATTTGGACTTTGGCTGCGGGAGGCCCACGCCATTGTTAGTTTTAGTAGTGTCAAGTAGACTGGTGTTCAGAAGGATCGGATTGTCGGCGCACGGAGGCCTATGGAAGAGGCCCGCCGCTCCTACCAAAGAAGCACCTACAGGGGTAATCACAAACACACATCCTACACAATTCACCAACACACACCCCTCGTAGCTCCGGAAGACCAGGAACGAAGAGGTTCCGTAAGTAATTTAAGTTTAGAGTATAAGGTTAGCTTCGTGAAATCGCGAACCATTTGTACACGCCTCGACGGTCCGTAAATAGTTCCGGAGCTGGCTGATGGGCCCCCAGTTCCTCGAAGTCCTGGCGTGGACAGACTGTTTGTTTGCTGTCTGGTCAAGCGACAACGAGGCCCTGAAAACTGAACTTATAGGTAGGGATAATTCATTTTGGGATAATGAAATGAAGGAAAAATTAGTGAGGTTTTATATGGACTGTATGTTGCCGGAACTAGTAGATCCCAGATTCACGCGAACTATGCCCATACGGGAACTTACCACCAAAGGGCCTACCGATGGGGCTACCAAAGCAGACGAACAGAATAATGTTGCATTGATGTAAGGCGGTGGTCTGCTACAAACGCCGTAGGTCGCGTCTGGCGTAACGCTGTACGCGTCGTGCGAATGCTGACTATGGAAATGCACTATAGTGGTCTCTCTCACACGCTAGACTTGGCGCACGAGCGCCGTGCGCCGCGTCCGCACAGGTCGTACGCTGCCTACGCAGTCATTTCGGAGCATTCAGGCGGAACGGACGTCGCGTTTTTGCCATTGAAAAATCGAAGATGGCGAAATTTACAAAAGAACAAGATGAATTACTGATTGAAGCAGTCAAATTCAACAGAATTTTATTTGATGCCAGCGATAAAGATTATAAAAACAATGTGTTGAAACACATACGTTGGGAAGAAATGGTTGTTGGTCTACCAGGTGAGAATCCATTTTATATCTTGCCTAGGTACCGAGGGGTGTTCTGTCTGTCTATCTGTAAAGTCTAATTGTGAAATCGTAGCTCCTTGGACCGATTTGAAATCGAATGCTAGTTTAATCGTGATGGCTACCTATTATTCATAAAAATCGGTTGCCGTGGGTAGGTACTTACTATGCGGCTTTCGTAGGTACAATGTGATAAATAAATATGAAATACAGCGGGCTAAAGAAATACCTCGTGTGTTCATAAGTTTTGAGACGAACTTTGAATACCTATAAAAATAATTAAAAATATGGCAGCTGCTACCTACTGCTATTTTTCATTTGTGTTTGGAATGTGTGTGTTCAGATAGTATGGTAATAGCGTGTAGTCATCATTATTTGGTAGAAAATCTTATATTATAAGGTTATTTCAAAAATATGGAACTTAAACTGCGTCTCAAAACTTATGAACACACGAGGTATTAAGAAACTTTCATATATCATATTATATTTATATGTCTAGGTTTTTATTGTATTATTTGTATTAACTACATACCTTAATATTAGGCTCAATTTTTCGGCAGCAGAAATCGGTTTCTTTGTATCTCTGGCACGATGGTGTTGTCAACTCATACTCGATTAAATCCAACACAGTCATAAACTGATCCTTTGAAATACGAAAGTATTCTTTAAACTTGAAACCATTAGTATATGAATGTTTTTTCATTAACGCACTATATGCGCTGGCAACACCGCCACGCACAGACGTCAAATTTCACACAGCTGATTAAATAATCGAATTAATTGGAAAAAGGGCAGGCAAGTTCGAGGCGAGCGCGCGTCTTTTTGTAGTTGTTTCCAAAAATTTACTTTATACGGGTCAACGCAGTGTATATTATTTGTAAATATTCTTAGTAGTTAGTTTTTCTTATCCTGTACATATATATTCAACATATAGGTAAGTTTTTTACATACTTATATAAGTCTCGCCATGGATCCCCCTGGTGATCCAGGGGGAGGAGATGGCCCGGCGAGCGTCCCCGAAGTCTCTCACATGGTCACTATCTATACTAGTGACCGTAATAACACTGACCAAGATCAAGGTATGGACACAGATTGCTCTGTGGCATCCAATCCCCGGAAAAGGAAATTGGGTAGAAGAATCTGCCGACATTGTAATAAAAAAGGCGAAGTAAAAATTCTGTTGAAAGAGATAGGGATTCACTAAGGGATGAATGCAATTGTCAAGATTCCACTGACAAATCTGACAGCAATTTTCAAGCCCCACCACTTCCTGCGCCATCTCCTGTTCCAGTTACAGCTCCAGTTTCAGTTCCAATCTCAGCTCCGATCAAAGCTTCAGTCACAGTTCCAGTAGCAGTGCCGGTCACAGCTCCAGTCTCAACACTCCCAGCAGTTTCTGACTCCCTTTCTCAGCCCGCAGACAGTTTGTTTAGAAAGTATTATGTTGACTCTGATTGTTCACCCTACATAGTTCATGTACAGAAGCAACAGTCATCACCCAACGATGGAACTTCAATTCATTCAATTGCTTTTGGCAACCTACTCAAAAAACTCAACTTTAAGAATATTGTGAATGGTAGTGTAAAACGCATTGGCAGAAATAGAGTCACACTATCATTTAGATATTTCCAGGATGCAAACAATTGTCTTAATGACAATAGGCTTGCCGATTATAATTACAAAGCATTTATCCCATCTTTTAATGTAATTAAAATGGGTGTAGTTAAGGGTATACCAGCAGAGTGGTCTTTAGACGAGGTCAAGGAGAACATCAGTGTTCCTGTAGGTTGCGGAGAAGTGATCAAGTTGCGAAGGCTTAATTATAAAGTTATGGTGGATGGTTCACCAGTATGGAAGCCATCTCAATCGGTAGTTGTTACTTTTGATGGACAGATACTCCCTAAGGGCATATTTATGTGCTACAATGCTCTCCCTGTGGATTTGTATGTTTATCCTACAATCCAATGTTTTAATTGCTGCCGTTTTGGGCATACCCAGATGCAGTGCAGGTCAAAGCCCCGCTGTTTTAAGTGTGGGCAAGGGCACACCGGTTCCTCGTGTAATATTGAGGAGGACTGTGCGTCTTGCTGCTTGTGCTCAGGTATTCACTTTGCCATAAATAAACGATGTCCCGAATTTGAAAGACAAAAGAGCATAAAACTTACAATGGCACAAAGTGCAATATCTTATGCAGAGGCGGCCAAGATGCACCCCCCTGTTACAAAACCATATGCAGATGTAGTATTAGCTTCTCCACCCTCCTTACTGACTGATTCAAATAGACCATCAAGTAGCAACATATCTTCACAGTCTTATAAAAAGACAGTCTTCCTTAAGCCCCGGAATGTAACCAAGCTTCAAAAAGGTTTCGACACTAAGAGCCGAGTTCACCAACAGATGTTTAAATTTTAATCGGTTGTTTAAACAATAAACGACTGATTAACAATATTTTAATGTTCACCACGCACTAACCGTAGTTTATGTGCTGCAATCGACTGTTTTACTTAAACGAAGTAACAGACATAGTTTAAACATAGGTTAGTGTGAAATAAAGCTGTGCCCGCGACATATATTTAGGTTTATTTGAAAACAATTTACAATAAAAAATGGAAGACGCGTTGAATTATATATTTGAAGAAAATAATGTGCTTGACGATTATGAAGATATTGAGCGAATTTTACGCGCACCTCGTGTATTCCAAATACGGCGCAGTTATTTCGAGGAATATGACGAGAGAGCTTTTTCTACAAGATTTCGTCTATGCAAGCGTAGTGCCTTGGAATTGCTTACTTTAGTTGAAAGAAAGTTGAAATATCCAAGCGATCGGTAAGTTTTTCGACTACATACTAGGTATTTATCAATTCAATAATTTGAGGTTAGGTGAGTAGACATTTATGTATCTGTATAACTTCCTACTTCCTAGCATAAATAATGAAATGTTTCATTTATGTAGGTACCTACTATTTTGTGGTTGTAAGCACCTACCTATAAGTAAATAATTATGTTTATTTATTTTCAGGAACAATTCTCTGTCACCTATAAATCAGCTGCTGCTCACTTTGAGATACTATGCCACAGCGAGTCACCAGTTAACTATGGGAGACTTTGCTGGTGTTAGCAGACCTACAGCGATCAGAGTAATCCATCGAGTGACTGCTGCACTGGCCTCTTTAAGTAAGGACTTCATACGGTTTCCAGAAACTCCTGAAGACATCAGAGAAACTCAAATGGAGTTCTATAACATTGCCAAATTTCCCAAAGTGATAGGAGCATTGGACTGTACCCATATTAAAATTATTTCACCTGGAGGTAATCATGCAGAAACCTTTAGAAATCGAAAGGGATATATGTCGATAAATGTTCAGACTGTATGTAATGCCAGACTTATAATCACTGATCTTGTTGCTAGATGGCCAGGTAGTGCTCACGATGAGCGCATTTTCAGTGCATCCCGTAGAAACGCAATATTCGAGATGGGTACATATAACGACTCTCTTCTTGTGGCAGATAGCGGTTACATGAATCGCAGCTATTTGATGATGCCTCTTGATAGAACTCAGACAATTGAAGAGGCATCATACAATGAATCGCAGATAAGGACTAGAAATCCAATAGAAAGGTTGTTTGGGATATGGAAGAGACGGTTCCCAGTACTTGCACTGGGAATGCATGTGCATTTAAAAAACTGCCTACCTATAATTGTTGCCACTGCTGTTCTTCACAATATCCTGCAATCCAAAGGAGAAGAATGCCCTCCAGACGACCCTGAGTTGGAACTACCGACTCCATGGGATGCTATTATAGAACAAGGCAGGATAAGAGAGCAGCGATCTCTTGGTAATGCAAGAGACATTAACCCAGTGAGGAGAAGGTTAATTAATAATTATTTTAAAACTTTACAATATTTATAGAAGCCTGTATAGTAACGTTATATTATAATTATTACAAAATAAAAGCAGTTATTTTAGCTCCTGTCTTTTCTTATTTATTTATCTTATTCAGGAATAAATCAAATCAAATCAAAATATTTCGTAGGTAACCTTAGGATTACACTTAAAATACAAGTTACATAAAACTATATCAAAAAAACATGAATACTTTACATAACTCATGGTACATACATACCTACCTAGTTAAGTAGGTATTAAATTTAACTTAAGTTACAGTCATACATAGTTACAAAAATGAACACATTTATTTTTTACTTATTTCTTTAACAAAATGACATAAACTTTGAAACATTAAATTAAAGTGGTATTTATCCGGCTAACAAAAAAATTCAAACATAAAAATGGTTATAAAAGAAACAAAATACATTTTATTGTAATATTTTTTGTGTTTTAATTTTCTCCTGCTTTAGCTGTTCATCTAAAATTAAAATTCTTCTTCTGGACTCCTCCCGTGCATTTTCTATTAATGTTTTGACCAAATTTATTTTTTCTTGCACAAGCTGGTCACCTAAATTTTGCTGGTTGGGTCTCCTTCTTTTCAACCAACTATTGTTGACTTTGGAGTCCTTGGAAGATTTTAAAACATCGGAAATGGTCTTTTTAAAGAGTTTGGTGTCCAGCCCTCCCATTTCGGATTTTTGTCCTATAAACAAATAACAATAATTTTATTATATACCAATTATAAAAGTAATGTAATCTATTAGATATGTATTTTTCATCATTGCAGTCGCATATGTTATTATACATATGCATAGCTCGGACTGTTCATTGCAAAAATGCTGGTGTTTTTGCCTTGAGTTGTACGAGCTATGATTATATGTACAACCTAAATAAAAAAGGTTATTTGTGCAAGGTTAGCTGTATGGTTATTATATAAATTAATAAATAGATTTAACATATGATATATTGACAACCTCTTTAGCTTAGTTGGTAGTGACTCTTTCTACTAAGCTGGAGGTCCTGGGTTCGAATCCCAGTATAAGGCATTTATTTGTGTACTTATCACATATATTTGTTCCCGAGTCATTGATGTTTCTATGTATATAAGTATTTATCTATAATATGATATCTATTATATTTATCATCGTCTAGTAACCACAACACAAGCCTTAATGTGCTTACCGTGGGACTAGGTTGATTTATAATATTTATACATTTATATTTTATATGATATATGTAATACCTTATTGTCAGAATTTATCTCAGCTATGGGAAAAGTAAGTGAACATGAAGGTTCATCCTGGTTCTCCACAACTATGGCATGAATAACTTCATTATCCGGACCTATCTCCTCAGTGTCAGAGCACATTTTTGCCGTATCTTTATAACACTGAAAATACATTGAAAGACAATATTAGTTATTTTACATGCATTGATGAGATAAGAGAATGTATGTACAAGTAAATTAGAGTATAGGTATAAGTTTCTCTGTACTTACATCATCATATAGTAAAGCATCACTATCATATTGATTTTCAATTCCTTCCAAAGCAGGCCCCAATATATCTTCCACGATACGGTCTGCTCCAGTACCAGGAGACGGTGGAAGGGGTCTGCTACCACCTAAATAGAATATATTATAAATATTTCGAATATCAATCTATAACATGAAAAACCAGAGAAAATTGCACCATCAAGTCTGCTTACCATCTCAATAAATTAAAAAAAAAAAAAAAGTCTGCTTACCAGTTTTAAATTGCTCCCGTTTCCGACTCGCTGATTGTTTTTTTGTCTGGCGTTTAATGTTCTCCCAGCAAGTCTTTAAACTTTCGGGAGGGCGGGAGCAGTATGTGCTAAGAGCATTAAATTCTTGGGTTAAATGCTTCCAACCCCTTGCTTTATCGGCGTTTGTTGTCGCATCTGATTTTTTATTTTCTAATACAGTTTTATATTTTGAAACGAGTTCGGTTAACAACGACTTCTCGTCACTTGTAAAATTTAACGTACGCTTGCGTTTATCTTCCATTATCTATTACTGTAATGTTAATTTTGTATTCAAAATTCAATTCACACCACAACACTTGACGAAAAACCGCGAAAACGTGACATTGGCATTGACAAGAGATTTGAAAAGGATGCTAAATAACAAAGACGTTCCCGTTATGGACATGGCATTGACAAAACAGGTAATAATATTTCGTCAAACAATAATGTTACCCTACCATTTCTGAATGTCACTGGAGAAGACGCAAATGTATGGAGATACACTGACATCTTTACATACGTAGTAATACTATACCACTCATTCGTATACGACTCATTCATTCAAAAACGTTTGGTTGGTTAACCGTTTGTTAAAAATGGGTGGTGAACATAAAAAGAACGTGTATTGTTTAACCAACTGTTAAATTTTAAAGGAGCGATTACGTAATCAATGTTTATGTTGTAGTTGGTGAACTCGGGCCTAAGTCTCATTATAACTTAACCAAAGATAAGATATGCCATCATCCTCTGGGAATGGCAGTGCCTTGCAACAAAAGGAAGAGCAAACAACTAAACATATTATTCTTGAAGTTATGAAATTATTTTCCAACACTAATATTTGTAATAATTTAGAACCGAACATCGTTGCACAATTTATTAGTCTTATTTCTAAAATTTTCAACATCCGTAATGGCTCACAAGTCCAAGATTCTTCAGTGGAATTGTCACAGCATTAAAAATAAGAAATCTGATTTAATTCGTTTAATTAGTAAATATGATCCATTTGTTATCACACTTTCTGAGACATGGCTCAGGTCTGAGTTTTGTTTCAGGGTTCCAGGCTATGCATGCCTTCGGGAAGATAGATCGGATGGTTATGGTGGTGTAGCCATTCTTGTAAAAAATTCATTCCATTTTTCTCATCATGCATTATCTCCTCATAGTAATGATTTTTCTATCATTGCAGCCATTGTAAATAACATCTGCATCGTCTCTGTATATATTCCTCATCCCACATTGGTCATTCTTAGGGAAATAAGAAGTATATTGTTATCTCTTCCTACTCCTTTTATTATTCTGGGAGATTTTAATTGCCATCACCCTGCTTGGGGATGTGTCAATGCAAGTAGTTTAGGAGAGGAAATAATAGATATAGTTGATAGTTTAAATTTATGTATTTTAAACTCAGGGGCTCCCACACGTCGTTCTGCTCCAAACGAAAATTCTAGTGCCATAGATTTATCTATTTGTAGCACTTCAATTGCAGCATCAGTATCTTGGGAGGTTCTTCCATTATCTTATGGCAGTGATCATTTTCCAATATTAATTTCTTTTCCAGTCAAAAATTAACCTCTGGTGAAGAGGTATCCTCTTTTAGCTTATAAACTTCAAAAAGACAAATGGGAAAGTTTTAGAGAGCATTTGGATGAGAGGTTGGCCGAATTGCCTGAGGTGTCTCGTAACCAAGTGTTGCAATCAGCGGATGTTTTTGCTAAACTTCTGATTGAGGTTGCAGACACAGTTTTTCCATCTAGGAAGAAGACCTCTCAATATGATATCCCCAGTCCTCCTTGGTGGGATTCCGACTGTACAGAAGCTGTTAACAAAAGAAAACAGTGTGAACTTGTATATTAATGATAACATGAATGGATGGAATATATCCACATAATGAATTTTAAGAATTCCGTGATTTTTTCGGATTCTAAGAGCAGTCTTCAAGTTTTATTAAAATCTCCTTTTAAAATGTCAAATAATTTTCCTTTACTATACGAACTTCGAGCCCTTTTGTTGAAATGCCAAACAAAGGGACTCGTTGTGAACTTTGTATGGGTCCCAAGTCATTGTGGGATTCCCGGTAACGAAAAGGCCGATAGTTTAGCCGTGGATGCTGTTGTTTCTGGTGACGTCTTTCCATATAAAAATTATTTCCATGATCTACTTTTACTTGGGAATTCCATTGGTTTTGGAGTAGCTTGGAAACGGGGGGGTATTATTATAGTGTAGGAACACAGGTTTATAGAAATGCTGACAATGCACATAGCGGCGCGAGGGCACATCGCTCGCCAGTCTTCCTGCATAAACCGGCCCGTTAGCACGCTAGCCCGTGCATACCGCGCGACTTATGTAAATCTGTAATTTAGATTTCTTATTTCAATAATTATCTTCACACCAAGTTCTACGTTTCATTTACAACCCGAATAGACTACCCCAGCAAGTACAATATAGTGAACACGCAGTATAGTGATAAATTAGTACAATTACAATAGGATTCAAAGTGATATCCCATTAAAACCATGGTTTTTTATTTAAAAAACTTATAATAGACATCAGGTATCGTGTTTATCTCGTATGCGATTGGGTCACACGTGTGCTCCGTCTCAGTTGGCAAAATTTCATTTCATTAGTGAATCTAGCTGTGACTGCGGTGCTGAGGAGGCTGATGTCAACCATATTATCTTATCTTGCCCACTATATGACCGTGCGGAGTTTTTAGACGCCCTTCGATCCGAAGATGTTCCCTTCCCCACTGACATTCCTACTCTTCTTATAAATCCCAGTATATATTAGCAAAATTTATCACCATCAATAATATCAAACTTTAATTTATATTTTTTAATATGTATGTACTAAGAGTACATTTTTACCTGCATAGACCTTTTTTCCAAATTTCGAATTCACGTCCGACATCATTTTCCTATTTTTACTTCCTGCCCTTTGGTTTACTTGATAATGGCTATGGGCAAAAGCCCTCACGACCACTTAAAGAAAAAAAAAACGAATTAATTATTAAATGACCATAATTAGTAGTCTATTTATGTGTTAAAAAGCGTGAATTAGTGCCAATATAGTGTTAATTGTATAGATCAATAGCAAGAGACAGTGCAAGTGCAAAAGAAGAACTCTTAACATAGTACCGGAAAACGTCAATGTAACGGATCATCGCTTGAAACTTCAACGATAAACCTGGGGAGTATTTGTGTCCAATATAATTATAACATAATCGTAGTCGTACTTTGGTTGCATTTAAATAACATTTACTTGAATAATTCCCTTAATAAATGAATAATTACACGCATAACCTCATTCGAAAATAACATTGCACTCGGTCAGCTGATCATTAACTTTTGTAACTATAGTATTTCACTCTGCCAAATAGTCTTACCATAAATCTTTTCACGATTCAATTTTACCTACCATATTCATATCTATATTCTACCTGCACACTTAATGTCTATTCTGTCCTGTTATCTCTCTACTGTGCTTTCTCTGCTTGGTGTTCAGTCGCGTTGCCGTCACATTTCAGGTGCTGTGGAGAGCTGTGTGTCAAGCTAGCCCAACATGTCTAGCTCAGTTATGACACGCAAGGCCACAGTACGTGATTTGGAGCAAAAACTCAATGCAACGCTCAAGGAACTAAAGCAGTCTAAGACTCTGTGTGACCAGCTACTACGGGAACGCGATGAAAGCGAAGAGGTCAAGCAGATTATTCATAAAAATACAGAACTCAAACGTGAGCTAGCCAACCTGGATGCCGTGCATACAGATACTGTGTTACAGCGTGACCATCTGCTGGACAAATTGAACAATCTTCAAGAGTGCTGTGACATCCATGAGCGGACACTGCAACGTGTGGATGACCTGGAGTATGAACTCTCCGATGCCCACAAGGTGGTCCGTCAATTGCAAGAGGAAGCAGAATACCAGCGACTCATCAACACTCAGCGGCTCTTTGAAGAACTTGTGACACCTAACACCTATGCAGAGCATCACAGCAAATTTGGACCTTCTAGTGTAATTGATTTGACGGAGGACTCTTTTAATGGTAAACCAATAAATTTTCATAGTCATAATAAATACAAAAAGTATGTAAAGATAAATAGATTCATTAGGAAATCAAAACGCCTGTATAGACAGTATATTAATATTCATAAATATAAGAAAAGATCATCTTTCTGTATTAAAAGAATTAAATTTTTGTCAAGAGCAATTATGCTACAGTAGAAATATTTATGAATCTGACACAAATAAACTACAAGCCGAGCTGAACAGATTAGAACCTTGATCACGCCCTTCTGGCGGAAGGATATGTGTGGCTCGCCCTCGGCGACAACCGTCATATGTGGCGCCCAACTGAAAAACTCACGTTTTACACGGAAAAAACGAAGCTTTAACAGAGTACCGATTTAGCTTGGTTAAGAAATAATTGGCTAAATGCAACCAAGATTTATTTAAAACGAGCAGTAAACCTTTGTTAAGAATAAACAAGCAAATACTGCTAAACTTTCTAGGCTATTTTAACAAAATACTTATTTATTTCCAATGAATTGTCTCGGTAAATATAATCCTTATCCAATTCAATTAAATATAGACAAGTTTACACTGTTATTTCCGGACAACCGCGCCATTTAATTTTAGACCTTGCTACGCTTGATTAAAATTAGATAAGTTATTTTGTTGCAAATAACTACGTTAATGACTAAGAAACAAACAGGTTGCTTAAGTAAATATAATCCTTACTTTATCGGTTAAAAATAGACAAGTTTACACTGCTATTTGCAGCGTAAATGCGTTATTTAATTTTGGACCTGCAAAACTTGGTTAAAATTTGATAAGTTGTTTTGTTGAAAATAACTGCGTGAATAACTAAGAACAAACAAGTTGCTTAAGTAAATATAATCCTTACTTTATCGGTTAAAAATAGACAAGTTTACACTGCTATTTGCAGCGTAACTGCGTTATTTAATTTTAGGCTTGCAACACTTGATTAATATTTGATAAAT
Organism: Epiblema foenella; assembly: GCA_963556455.1. Taxonomy (NCBI): domain Eukaryota; kingdom Metazoa; phylum Arthropoda; class Insecta; order Lepidoptera; family Tortricidae; genus Epiblema; species Epiblema foenella. The sequence continues at coordinate 2,013,441 of OY747110.1, forward strand.
TGTTTTTCTGAAAATAACTGTGTGGAATATTAAAAATTAAACAAGTTGCTCGTTTTTCGATAGATAATCGTAGCTCGGTTGTTAGCTACCGAGTGAGCGATCACATTTTTAATCAAGTTACTTATTTACTATTAAACGACAAATTGTCTAATTTTGCCTTTGCCGCCTTTTTGCAGCAAAGCGAGTCGGCTCAGTCGGCCATTATCTCTTGTAGTGTGCGCGTGCGGATTACTTGCTCCCAGTAGCTCGATTCCACTCACACCTCAGATTCGGTTGAAACCGCTCAACCAATCTCACTGGAGCGCAAACTCTTAGAGTATTCCAGTGTTCCAAACCACACGCGTGGTCGTGCCGGAGGTTTTCCCCTGGATTTTCCCCAGGCTACTCTCCAACCGCGCACTCCTATCGCTTTATTGGGCCCGGCCTATAAAGCCACAGTCAGGTTCAAAAAAAAAAAAGATTACTTGCTGCTGATGTTTCTCTTTTATTTTAAAAGTGATTATATGCTCAGTGTTATAAGTCCTGTGAATAGTTCTGTGCTGCTTAAAATCGTTGACCATAGGTACCACAAGATTAGGACATGGACGAAGAGGTTCGTTTAAGTCTATACATTTTGATTGCGTCAGTTTGCGTCCCGAAGGCGTCGAGTACGTGGCACACCTTAGTCTTGGTCCCCTCCTTCTGTACACTCTGACCAAGAATTAGTGTTTACATTATCATTTTAACATTACAGAAAATTCCATAACATCACTGTCTCTTCCTATGCTCAATGATTCCATGATCAAGGACCTAATTCCTCTCATTGGCCCCAGAGCGATATTTGCTAAAAATTTGGAAGTGTATAAAGACAGCATGCATCCCAATACAAATAAATCAATTGTGAGTTATATATTTTTTTAAATATGTGTGTGCCCATTTTACAAGCTGTTTGTACGATTATTGGTATGTTGTGTGTGGTTTGCTTGAAACTAGGAATATGATAAATAATCAAAAATCGACCAGCAATAATTATCAAGAAATTGACGAAGAAATTGCCGATACAATCGACCAGTTAAAAAATGGGTCTATCACAGTTGGACATTGCTTAGAGATTATAGCACCATTTAAATATTAGTTTCTGATTAGTATTAAATGTTATAAGCTAATAGAATAATAAAAAACCTATGAACATAATTTCTTTATATTGTTTTATTTATTTATTACTTTCTGCAGTGATGGGCTCAGTGGTATTTAGAATACCTAGATTTTTAGTTAGACGATACGACACGATTAAGATTGTTGTTTCATAACTAGTTGTTAAAGCAGAATCATATTTCTTCTTTCTTAACTTAAATAATTTGGAATGACAGTTATGAAATGCCACTTTTTATTCCATTTTAATTACTAGTTATCAAAGAAGGAATAAATAGTAGATTGTATGACAAGGGTCTAAAATGAGCCATATTACCACGAGATAGTTATTTTCCCGAACGAAGTGAGGGAAAATAGTTCGAGGGGTAATATGGCTTTTAGACCAGAGTTATACACTCTATTTTTCACTTCGATTGCGAGAAAATAAATAAACAAAGGTTAACCCACCCAAAATTAACAATAAATTCCACGGCGAAGATATATACTTTTGCAGCATGATTTTTTTTCTATACCCCTTTGACACACAAAACATAGACACTGCAGTTCGCGCGCAACATTCACGCGTGAAAAAAGCTAACTGACCTTCCATTAAGCGCTTCAAAGTGTTGCTCGAACGATTTAACCACTTTTTTAATTATTGTGAAATAGGGACTACTACAAACTTAATCTTTAGACTCTTTAGAAAAATTAATTATGTTTCCAGATTGGTCGATTTTAGTAAAGCTGTATTCTGGTTGGTTAATACCCAATACCAAATATTTTTTAAGAGTTAAATTAGTGTTCTGTGATTGGTGGATTTAATAGATGAAGTATTTTGATTGGTCAAATTCAAATGGTTTGTAAATCATAAATATGTATTCATATTTTCCCTAGGGGTTAAATGTACTACTTTAGCCCCGCTTGACAAGTCTAATTTGACACACTTTTCGAGCATGAGAAGTGAAAAAGTGTTTATTCTTAACTAGTTATGAAGGTGGACGAAAGGAATATGATATGGCACGACGCAGAGCTAGCCACCCAGCCACCAGAACCAACGATCACGCCAGACCCATCCCCATCATAGCCGACCACAAACGATATAGACCAACCAACGGTGGAGGAGGCACTGGCACTCAAAATAAGTCAGTATAACCAACCGAAACATTACCGAACATACATGTAGGTTATACTAAGACACCTAAGCGGCCGCTTTATCTAGGTAAGAATTATAACGCCACGCACTAGCAAACCCTAGGGAGAAACCAAATGCGTAATTCCTCTTTTAACGGTGATTTTTCCCCAAGTAAAAATCTCCTCGGGAAGGGAGGCAATGCGAGGACACCACCTCGCACACGGAGTACAGCGCGCACCACGCGACGGATGCAGGCGGCGCGCACCAGCGGCGGCGCGCAAGCGCAGGCCGGCCGCAGCACGCACACAGCCGACGGCTATAAAAGGACGCGAGCGCGGCCGCGGAGTATCAGTCTTTGTTTCGGCTCCGTAGCAGGAACAAGGGCAGACCAAGCCAAGCCAAGGTCTCTTCCCGCATCGTGCCTAGGTACCTATAGGAACCTCAGTGGCCGCGTTGTCGGTCTGCCTACAATCCTTCCTTCCCCTTTCCCGATCACCCCTGTCCAGCTGCGGTCTGGTCTCCACCGGATGAGCACTGCAGGGTCCCTCGTTCTCCGGAGAACGATCCGTCATCCGTTCCAGTAGCTTTCCCTCGTCGGCATAACGTCCTACGGGACCCGAGTTTTCCGCGTATTAGCTTATAGACTCAACGCTCGCTATTCGATAAGGTTTCTTTAATTGTTAATAAAAGGGCGTAAGACCCATATTTGCTATAACATTAATCGGTGTTTTCTGTTCGACCCCATGCCATTCCCTTCAAACCTAGTGATAATATGTGTGGCTCGCCCTCGGCGACAACCATCACAGGTTATTGGCCTAATTGTGAAGTTAAACCGATACACGTGTTTGGAGGAAGGGAAAGATATCCGGATATATGTGATAGTAAAGGTTTGATGCCAATTAGTGTTGAAAAAAAAAAAAAACGAGGAAGACCACAACTAACAGTTGTGGTCTTCCTCGTTTAGACATAAGTTTACTTCTATTCACAAAAACATTGTATACATCTAGTGTAATATTTTCGCACAATGTATTTACCTGTGATACGGGAGCCTTGGAAGTACTGTCTTCACTAAAAGGGAAAGCGCTTGCGTATTCCTCTGAAGATGGAGGAGCATCGCTATTTGTGGTTGCATCTTGTTGTTGCACGTGGTTTTGGTTGCATGCTGTAGCTTCATTTACATACTCCTACCATATTCGTAGACACCCCCGGAGTAGGCAAGGCAAAGGCTGTGGCGCTTTCCACGCTATCCACAGCATCATTTGCCAATAGGATATACGTAGTCTAGCCATAAATTCTGTCCCAAATTTTTCGCCATTTTAAATTTAATAATGGAACGTTCGATGTACTTTTGTTTCTTGATTATGCTTAAATAGACATTTGGCTGTCAGAAAAAGTACATTTGGCTCCAGGTATCGTTTCCCTGAAGATGGAGTGGGGCATCAAAGAGAATCGTGTCGCAGTGATAGCGTTATACAAGTGTAACAAGCAAGTGAACAACATTTTCAAACTGCTGAAACCTTTGAATATAACAAAGAAATTTATCTATCGTACCATCAAGCGATACAACGACATCGGTTTAGTCGACGACCGGCCCAGGAGCGGTCGACCACGGCAAACAAGGACACCGGCAGCGATTAAAGCGGTAGCTGAGCGAATTCGGAGAAATCCGCTACGCAAGCAGAAAACCATGGCTAGGGAAATGAAAATTCCCCCTAGAACTATGTCCCGTATCATAAAACAAGACCTTAAGCTTGGGGCTTATCGACGGAGCACATGTCAGCGATTGACAGCGGCCCTACGGAAAATAAGAGCGACGAGAGCTAAAGTGTTATGGTCGCGGCATGCAAAGGGCGGATATCGTAATATTCTGTTTACAGATGAAAAAATCTTTACTGTGGAGCAAAAATTCAACCGCCAAAATGATAAAATATATGCTCACAGTTCCCAAGAATCTTCTGAAAAAGTTCCAAGGGTAGAAAGAGGCCACCATCCTGCATATGTCATGGTTTGGTGGGGAGTATCCTATGAAGGCGTCACAGAGCTTCATTTTTGTGAACAAGGGGTAAAAATACGTGCTACGAACTATCAAAAAGACATTTTGAAGAGAGTTGTTAAGCCGCTAAATGATACTTTATTTGCCGGTAAGCACTGGATATTTCAACAAGACTCTGCCCCTGCACATAAAGCTAAGACAACGCACCGGTGGTTAGCGACGCATTTACCCGAGTTTATTGCGGCTGAAGATTGGCCCTCAGGAAGCCCGGATCTCAACCCCTTGGACTATGGTCTGTGGAATATTTTGGAGGAGAAAGCCTGCTCTAAACCTCATCGCAATGTTGAGTCTCTGAAGTTAGATTTAGTGCGGGCAGCGGCTTCAATACCCATCGATACCGTCCGTGCCGTCATAGACGAGTGGCCGGACCGTTTAAAGAAGTGTGTTAAAGTAAAAGGTGGACATTTTGAATAAATATTTTATTTTATACAATCTGTATAGTATGATTAATAAAAATAACCCTAATTTATTTATAAACTTTCTTTTATTTTCAAAATAAATGTCATTTCATATAGGACAGAATTTATGGCAAGACTACGTATGCGGATACCCCCGGAGACAGAGAGGCTCCGGCCTTGGCGCTATCCACAGCTTTATTTACTCCTAGCATATTTGCGGATACCCCCGGAGATAAAGAGGCACCGGCTGTGGCGCTATCCACAGCTTCATTTTCCCCTCGCATATTTGCGGATACCCCCGGAGATAAAGAGGCACCGACTGTGGCGCTATCCACAGCTTCATCTTCCTCTAGCATATTTGCGGATACCCCCGGAGATAAAGAGGCACCGACTGTGGCGCTATCCACAGCTTCATCTTCCCCTAGCATATTTGCGGATACCCCCGGAGATAAAGAGGCACCGGCTGTGGCGCTATCCACATCTTCGCAGGCAGCGCCATTGGTCTTTATCGGCTCCATGACGCCTCACCCCCGCTCCTCCAGGCGACGTGTATTGACGCGGGGTTTCAGCAAATGCCTAACGAGGGTGGACCCCTTCCCGCGTCACACGAAGCCTTTCATCGGAATGCATAATAAAAGATTTCAAGGACTGTCAAACACTTGAGCAAAGCGAGCTAGCTAGAGCTCTAATGAACTTTAGTTTGAAAGTGACTTCCGTTTCCACAGAAACAAGAACTAGTTCGAACCAATTCGACATTTTTGAGAAGTTTATAGAAAAGTTAAGTACTTAAAACCACTAACTGTCAACCCTAAACATAAATGTAAAATGGCCAGCAAATACCCCCAAAAATATATGAACTGGCAAGCCATATGCACATGCGGTCTAAAAAGTGAAGAATTTATCAGCATCATCTTTTTGGAAGTTCGATTCAACTTCAAAAACTCACATAATCAACAAACAGCATCACTGGCATTACCAAATTCAAGGCCAATTACATATTACCCAAAAAGACGTCTGCATGCTTGGTAATTGGTTTGGTGAAGCTGTACCTATGAAAGTGTATTTGATTCAGCGTGATGACGAATTTTGTAAGACAAAAATGGAAGCCAAATTGGTCAAATTTTATAACGATTGCATGGTTCCAAGGATTGATCGACCCGCGGCATTCTCGGTGCATGCAAATACGAGATCCGCCTTATATTATTAAAGCAATGGAAGAGAGGAAAGCAAGAGTGCAAAGCGTGTCGAAAGATTTAGAACCGAATGCAAATGATGAATAGAAAGTGTTCAATAACATGTACCATAATTTATATAAACTATTTTAATTAATTTTAGATATTTTGTAAATGCTATTAATATGCAGGGCCGTAGCTAGGGGGGGGCATTATGGGGCAATGCCCTACCTTAAAATACTATTGCCCTACCTTAACCCATCGTATATGATATCTAGAAAACTGTTTGTTTATAATTGGCGTACCAAATTGAAAACATATTAGGGTAGGCAGTGTATCGACATCTAAATTATCAGATTTAAGTAGCATGGGTAAGCAAAGAAAAAAGACAGTTTCTTTACTGGATGCTATTGAACGGTTTAGACCGAAGTGAGCACCTTGTATCGACGACGTGGCATGAAACGCGGTACAAACTTACCTCAACCAGGTTATCGCAAAGTATCGTTTACGAAAAGTTTTAACTGATATATATTAGAAGCATAGTCAATGTATAGTCGACATGAAAACTGACGTAAATTTCGAAATTTGAATGTGTCTGTTTGGTCGGTGGGTACTGAGTGGGCGTCTGATGAAGTCTACGCTTCGACCAGTAGCAGCCCAACTCCAAAACCCCGAGAGCTTTCAGTCGGAACTCCAGAACCGTTTCGATTGCCTAGTTGGCGATGTGGATGAATTCAACGACGGGTTTGTGGAAGCTGTCCATAGCACAGAGTCTAAGTTGTTTAAGGCCTAACGGAGCAACAGAATCAATAGGCTCTCTAAATCCACTCAGAGGCTCTTTGAGGAAAGGAGTAGGATGGTTTTACAGTCTTCAGTAGATGCGACATTATATCGGCAGCTCAATAGATGGATTTACAAATCTCTGTCCGGTGATCTGCGCCAATTCAATTCGAAACGTATTGAAGAGGCCATCGAGCGAAACAAGGGCTCAAAAGTTTTCGCAAGAGATCTGTCTATTGGGTAGAGCCAGCTCGCCGAGTTAAAACCTGATAATGGTAGAATTATCTCATCTAGACCTGAGCTTCTGAGCGAGATAGAGGACTTCTATGGACAGCTATAGGTACACGTCAAATAGCAGACCCGAAGTTGGTCTAGTAAAAGATCCAAGAGCTAGACTAACTCGGCACTATACCGATGACATCCCGGACATCAGCCTGTACGAGATTAGAATGGCTCTTAAACAGCTCAAAAACAACAGGGCACCCGGTGAAGACAGAATTACAGCCAAACTCCTCAAGGCGGGTGGAAAACCAGTACTTTTAGCCCTTCAGAAGTTGTTCGATTCCGTCTTACTGGAAGGGAAAACGCCAAAGGCATGGAACACAGGCCTGGTGGTGCTGTTCTTCAAGAAGGGTGACACCACTCTTCTGAAGAACTATCGACCCATCACGCTTCTGAGCCATGTCTATAAGCTGTTTTTAAGAGTCATTACGACTCGTCTCGCACGCAGACTAGATGACTTTCAGCCTCCCGAACAAGCCGGTTTCCGAAGAAGCTTTAGTACCATAGACCACATACATACGCATCGTCAGGTTATACAGAAGACTGAAGAGTATAACCTGCCCCTCTGTTTAGCGTTTGTGAACTATGGGAAAGCCTTCGATTCGATCGAAACCTGGGCGGTATTACAATCTCTACAGTGGTGCCAAGTAGACTACCGGTATTTCGAAGTGCTGAAGTGTTTGTACGAGAGCGCCATTATGTCAGTCCGACTCCAGGACCGGAACTCGAAGCCTATTCCGCTGCAGCGGGGAGTTAGGCAGGGAGATGTTATTTCTCCTAAACTGTTCGCCGCTGCACTGGAGGATGTTTTCAAGGATCTGGACTGGAGAAGGCGAGGCATCAACATAAATGATTTTGTTCATTCCTTGCCCCGGGGCCCAACAATTAAGAACTACCTCAAACAAGTACCTTTAACGAAAATCGATTCACCAGATCAGACCAAGTTAATTTTGAGTTAATTTTTTTCTTGCACCAGTTGTGCCCTGCCTTTAATTACCGCTGCCCTATCTTAAATTCAACTCTGGCTACGGCCCTGTTAATATGGCTAAAATTGAATAAGGTTGTATTAAATAAATGTTACAATATTGACATTCTTTTTCTATTCAAAATCCCAACGAGACCCCCAAAATTTTAGTTTAAACGTGGGTTTTCCTACTAGAACTAAAGGGGCTGACTAGCAGAAGACTAGCAAGTTAAAGTTAGGATTACGTTTGATTATATGGATTGCGTAGTTAGCATAAAACAGCGTGTGATGTATAATGAGCCAGAGCAACAAGGAACTGTATTATATAGCAATTAGTTCATTTTCGAGTAAAAGGGTATAATAGATACATATAAATAAATCTTATTTGCATAAAATAAGTAGTTAGGTACACTGTGATATCAGTACTGACATCATACTTCATACTAATAGGGTACCTATGATAATTTATCAAACAAAAACGATTTATGTTTCCTTTTTGTTTTATAAATGCAAGAGAAAATTGTCTAGGTGACCGGTGATAGTTGAACTTATTATACCTACTATAACTTATTGTAAAGGCGCCAGTTTGGATGATTATTCTTTCACGCTTTAACGGCTAAACAGATACAAATTTTGGTATAAAAATAAAATAGGTACATATAATCTGGAATCGAATTGGAAAATAGACTACTCCCACCTGATTCTCATGGGAAAACGTGTCCACGTAAACAAAGTCTTGGGCAGCAGTTAGTGGGCATTTTTGTTAAGGTAAAACACATTTGACATAACAATTTAAATATTTGGTTACAAAATCCAAAGTTACAATTTAGTTGTCGAGTCAAAGTCGGACAAACCACTGTGCGTACGTACTTGTGTGCGTGTGCGGCGCGCGAGCCTCGATCGTTGTGTGAGTAGCGCTAAAAACCTAAACTTCGCGCGGCGCGGCTCCGAAGCCGACCCTTAATGGCGATATTTACGTAGAAAATGTCTGGCGAAGCGGTTATTACCACTTATAAGTAAACACAGTACGATCGCCAAACGCCAGGCATGACCACTTCTAAAACAGTTTCGCATGGCAGCGCCGATTCTAACTAACCACTCTCCATAATTTGTTGACCAATTAGAAACAAGGTCCCTTTTTTGTAAAGTCTAGTTTTCAATACTGCCCGAAAAAAAGGGAGTAAATCCTTTTAACTTTTACGTGATGCGGCAAGTTTGCACTTTGCGCTACACAGTCAAACACCGTTTTTCACCGCAGTTAACATTTTATTTAATAATATGATTTCTTGTCGAAATCTAACAGTTATGGAGCGAAGTAGGATTATCTATTTACGTGACGAAGGCTTTAATATTACGTAAATCTCGGAAGAACTACATGTTACGGTAAGTAATTATAAATTAATTTATTTTATGGATTAGACTTTTTTTTATACTACTATGGTGGCAACGGTCCACCTGACGGTAAACGGACACCGCAACATCAAAGTATAATTCCGCACAAGTATCGCAACGGCACGACGTCACTTACGCCGCTCAATCTAAATTGAGACTTATCTTACAATTACGGTTCAATTTTGTGTGCGATGGAACTTGTTGTCGTCTGCTGTCGGGTGCGGAATTATTAAGACGCTTGTAACTCCAAAAGAGTCACGTGCGCGTTACCGACTCTTTATAAAATTTCTGAATTCACTTTGGCATTCTTATTTACTGATCGAAAAACGTTTGCGAAAAAACAGAACATACAAATACACTGATCTTTTTGTGAAAATTAATCTTGTAACGGCTTTTAATGATTATTGTATTGTTTACAGAAATACGGTTCGTCTGTGGCTTCGTCGCTACGACGACGAAGGGACCATCGAGACCCGACCCCGTCCGCCGCAGCCGCGCGTCATCGGTGATCAGAGTTTGGAACGAATGGTTGTTATTTACGAGGAGCATCCGTTCACTCCTACGCGCCACTTCGCTGATTAGCACAATTGCATCCAGCAGACGATTAGGAATGCTCTGCGTCGGCCGGGCATAAGCCACCGGAAGCGGGCAAAAAAAATTGTGCTGACTGAAAATCACAAAGAAGCACGAGTCCGCTTCGCTCGAGTTTTTAGGGACTTTGATTTTTCACGCACCATATTTTCCAACGAAACATCTTTTAAATCAAGCCAGATAGGTCGTGTGAATTTATGGCGCGTGAACAATATGCGGTGCGAGCCAAGGAATGTAATCCCATGCTTGGAGTCGGGAAGGGTCGTAAACATGTGGGCGTGGATGAGTGCAGCTGGTCCTGGAGAGTTGGTATTTATACCTAAGAGGGCCAACGGTGCGAGTTATTTGGAAATGCTGCGAGACACCATGTTGCCGACGGTGAGGATTGTGTATCCGCAGGAACTCATGCCTGAAATAGTCTTCATTCATGACAACTGCCCGATACACAAATGTCACCTGGTGCAACGATAGATCGAGCAGCAGCCCAATCTACGGACTATACCGTGGCCCTCGCGCTCCCCATTTTCGAAGTAGCCAATTTTGTTCAAGCTAACTCATAACTTTTCACCATCATTGATAAAGAAACAACTAGGTCACAAAGAAAATATCGCCTAGCACTACCGCAAAACAGCAGACTCGTACTTACGAATAAAAGCGCGTACAACATGTGCGTAAAAATCTATAATAAACTACCGGCATCAATGAAGACATTACCGGGTCAAGAAATTAAGAAAAAAAATTATAAGATTTTATGCGATAACTGTTTTTATTAATGTAAATGAATTTTTGGGACACACATTTTGACATTTGTTATAAATAAGTAATTAATGTAGTATTATCAATTTGACTTCTGTATTCTTAATTTGTTCTTTATTTATCCTGATTAGAGGTGGGCGCCGCGCCGGCGCGGCGCCGCCGCCGCCGCCGAGTATTTAAAAATTCGTGCCGACCGACCGTATACGAAATTTTAAAATTGCGCATCGCGACTCGTATAGCAACAGTAAAGCCGCCGCACCGCGCCACAGGCGTCAAGGCCGCGGGGGTCGGGTCATCGGGGCGGGGGCGATCGTGCGTTTGCGGCTCGCCACGCACCCGCCGGTCGGGTCGCCAGTGGCTTGTATGCAATACTACTCAGCGCACGCACGTCACGTCCCTTCGCCGCCCTGCCGCCGCGTTGCTTACGTGAATAATTTGACAAAATGTCCAATACCAATGTTAGCAAAATAACAATAAGTCAGTTTTCAATATCGGTACTATTTGATCGAAAAACCAAATCGAGTTTCGCTTGGAAACACTTTGGTCAGCTGGTTTTGGAGGAAGAAAACAAAAGAAACAAAATTTTCGCTGACCAAGTTTATTGTAAACAATGTCTTACGGACTGCCAATCTGAAAATGGTGATATTTCATTTGGACTGTAAGTACCTACCTATTTAATTAATCCAATTTACTCTATTATAGAATATACTATACGTACGTAGTACATATACGTATAGTACAGTACCCCATTGCTGTTTTACCCTGTACCTAATCCCTATACGTGTTACGTATGTAATTACGTATATATAGACAGGTTATTATAGTAATCAAAGTCAACATTATTCAATTTAGTTAGACATATTAACACGTCACTTTTTTTTAGGTTCGAGATATGCCTAGGTATCTGGACTCTTGTTGGCTGTTACTGACAGACAGCTGCAGATTACAGAACGATTGTAATATTCTTTATAAAAAAGTTTGTATTTTGCAACACCTCACGCTAAACTAACCTACATCTGCAGTCTGCATTGCCTAACCTGCACCTACGTTGCATACTGCATATTATGACTGTTTTGCCTGTTTTCTATAGTGCTTGTCATTCACGACGACGCAGCGCATCGTGGTGGACAAGGACCTATATGTTTGGGAATTTAAATTAAGCTTGTTGAACTATGTATTTGTTGTGTGTTGTGTTGTGTTGTGCAAGACTATTACGATAGTAAAAAGAATGAATTCCATTTTGATATTATTCGTTTGAAAAACGAAAAGAAAATGAATGAAATTCGTTTTTTTATAAAGGGTGCAGGGTGTCCTTCTCGTCGTCCTTGGTACAGATGGTCAGCTGCTAAAGTGCATTGGTTGCAGTTTGGGTTTTTAATGCTTCTACTAAGGCGCTTGTATACGCAAGCACTCCCCATACAAACTTTGTGCTAGTTTTTCTTTGCTTGTGTTTGCATTACACTTATGATTTTTGGTTTGTATGCTTATTTTTCTGTTAGCTAGAAACAAGAAAAAAATATTTATTTATTTTGATTTTTTTTTTGCTTTAATTCTTCGTATATCCAATATTAACCAGCTAAAATAAAATTATATGAGGGAGTGCCAAAACTGACAAATAAAACTTGCACAGAGTTTGTATGGAGAAGGCCTTGCGTATACAGATACAGGCGCCTAAAGTACCAATTACAAATCATAACATACCTATTTATTGCATTTCAGGGCCAAAATTAAATCATATGGTAAAACCATAAGCACAGGGAACCTTATAAGGCACTTAAGAGACACTCATAACCTAAGGGATGACAATCCGGAATCAGTAAGACTTATGAAGGACTTCTTTACTCCCACCCCACGCCCCCGAGCTGGAGCCACAGTTGCTTGCAGTTCGGCACTAAATGTGGTCACTAAAAAAGATAAATGGGTTCTTGCGAGAGATTTAGCTCTTTGGTTTTGCACTTCCCTTATGCCATTTGACTCTGTGTCGGATGAAGGAATGATCGATTTTTTTAAGGTCAATATCGTAAAATGGACATTTTTTTTGTTATATAACAATACAAAATGTGGAATGCTTTAAATGTTTTTTTTTTCATTTTAGAAACATAATATTATTGTCTGCGATGAAGACATGCCATCAAGAAACACTATCAGTCGAGGTGCGTTAGATGACGTGTATGAATCCATGCTTGCGTTTGTGAAAAACCAAATTTTGACGGAATCTCCTAGACATGTCTCCATTACGTTTGATCTGTGGACCGACCAATATCGACGACTTAGCTACATTACATTCACGTTGCATTTCATAACAGCAGGTAAGGAAGACCTACTTATATGTTGCTTTGTAAATATGTCAGTGTGATGAGACCTACTGTGGGTTCTAGTCTTCTACCATCCTAAATTTTTCCTTTTTTCAGATTATGTCCTCAAAAATTTCACATTAAGCACTGAGCTGGTTCATGGAAAAAAAACGGGAGAAAAGATTCAAGAAATGATTAATACAATAGTGTCGGAATTTGGGTTGTGTGATAGAGAGCTGCATACGGTAACAGATGCAGGATCAAACGTTAAGCGAGCCATCATGCTATCTGGTCTTGACAGCCACCTGTGTTTAGGACACGCGCTGCATAATCTCGTTACCGTTGATGGGATTAATAATGTGCCACCAATGAAAGATTTAGTAATGAAGGTTAAAAAGATAGTCAAAGCTATAAGGTACCGTTTGCCTGATTTGGAGAAAGAAGCAGAAAAAGAACAGTTAGAGTTTTTACAGCAAATTGAAGGCGTTTCGGAAGTCCTGGAGAGTGACGAAAACGAACCTATTGTCGACGATGACATTTCACAGAACTCGCAAACATTCAACAACGAGTTTGGCGATTTAATCCACATACCAAGCATCAAAACTGCAACTCCCACCCGCTGGCATAGTGTGCTATGTATGTTGGAGAGTATGGCGCATTGCTGCAACAGAAACCCTATAAATTCCATTCTCACAAGGATTGGCCAAGATGACTTGAAACTGGTGCAATTAGAATGGAATCTGCTGGAAGACCTTATAAGGTTCCTTCGTAAATTTCGCGAAGCAGTCGAAGTTTTATGTGCGCAAAAGTCAGTTTCTCTCAATTTAGCTCTTGTGTTCCGCTGCGAATTGAAAGAGATTTTAAATTCGATCTCAGATGAAGAACGAGTTACAATGATAACGCTCAAAAATAGAATGCTAGAAAAATTCGATCACAGGTTTTCGTTGACAAAGAACGTAGTACTGGCCACTCTTTTAGATCCCAGATTCTCAAGATTAAAAGAAATCGATACATATTTAGAGATAAGAAACACACACCGTGCGAATTTTCTGGCAGACTGCATCAATGATTATATTAAGCCCTCTGATATCCCACGTGCCGAATGTGGTGAAACTGTTCATGGTATATCAGAAAATTCAGAGACACGACCAAGCTCTTCTTCCACTCAATCTTTGCTGACTAAGTTGTCTAAAAAGCACAGTAGCGATAGCAATATCGATGGGTCAACCGATTCAGATTTCTCTCAAGAATCCTGGAGATACCTAGCTTCGGTTGATCCCAAGGAGGTAGAGATATTAAATGGAGATCTGCTTGCGTATTGGCGAGAGAAGCAAAATGCATTTCCGGGGCTTGCTGCCCTTGCAAAACACATTCTAGCGATCCCCGCTACGAGCACACCTAGTGAACGCGTTTTTTCCATTGCTGGTTTGGTGTTAAATGCTAAAAGGTCGCGTTTAAGCCCTACACGCGTCAATAAAATCATTTTCGTACATGATAATTATAAAAATTTTAAAAATATTTAATGTCACAAATTTTTTTCAAAGTCCAGATATTTTTTTCCCGTTTCGTTTTGTTTCTTCTAAATAGATACTGGAGTTTGGAATAAAGTATATAACACCTATAAATTGTTTCATTTTATATAAATCAGCCACGCCGCGGCGCGAATCCGCCACGCCGACCAATTTCCCACGGCGCGCCGCCGCCGCAAAATTTCAGGTCGGCGCCCACCTCTAATCCTGATTGACTTTTATCTTAAATTCTATTTTATTAATATCAATTGTTTCAATACGACTTTTTATGCATGAATTTGTTATGACGTGGATGGATTTGCGTTATTACTCATCTGATATATATTTCTTAGTTAAGTTGATCTTAATTTTCACATGCCTGAAATGGCTGAATGTACAGAACTGGAACTGCAATGTTAACACCTGTTGTATACTGTATGTTCTTGTGAATAAAATATTCATTTATTCATCCCCGGATCTCAACCCCATCGAAAACTTATGGGTTATAATGGTCCAACGGTGGGATACGAGATCCGAGAGGACCAAGCCTGCGCTTGTCGCACATGTCGAACAAGTGTGGGATTCGTTCCGCGGCACGAACCTGTGCGAGAACCTCGTTGCATCTATGCGTAGCAGATACGACGCGGTTATTGCCGCCAATGGAGCACTAACAAAATATTAAACTTAGTCAAAATATGTTGTGTAGCATTGTAATTTAAACTAAATTAGCTTTGTTATGTTGTTTGTGACTTTAGTGTTTTTTGTCTTTCGTGGCTTCTCGTGGTCCCAAAGGAAGACCAGCGCTAGCCAATGGCTAACACTATGCTGATTTGGGGCCATTTCGTGGCTATTTTCTGTATTTTGGTGTTATGTTAATTTGTACTGTGTCTGTGCCACGAATAAATGTTTTTTCTTTCTGTCTTTATATTACGTTATATTAGATTCCTTACTGGTTTTATTAGTGCTCTATAATTTAGCTAGTTTAGAGTTTATTCACTGGTTTTAAAATAAGTATTTTTTTAATACTTGGTTACGCCTCCGTATAATCGAAACTCTTTTTGGCGTCGTTCAACCGCCTTGGAGGCTGCTTCCTCTATAACCATAAAGCTTATTAAAAATACATGACACAAGTCAAATCAGTCGAAAGATATAACTCGTCAACCGCAGTTGACGTTAATACCATAATAATCTTATTCCGCAAATTAATCCTTGTATTGCCGCGTATTACCTATTCTACCGCTTTCCGCTACGCGAATAACAACCACCCGCAATAGGCTGCTCATAAAACCAGCCACCACGAGCATTGGCCACTGCGATACTACAACCATCACCAAGGAAGCTGCAGTAAAACCAAGAGCCCGTTCACACGGAGGCATCCGATTTTTCGCGGGAACTGTTTTTTGTAGGATCCGATTTACTCGCAATATTATTTCAACGCATGTGTTCACACAAGCGTACGGTTGCAATATCCTAAAATAAAAATCCTGCATAATGTGTCATCCGACTTTGTGACTACAAATCGGTCCGGTCGTCCGATACAATGCCGGGTCCGGTTTAGTGGCAATAGTATTTCAATACTTGCATTCACACGAGCTCGGATCAAGAATCCTGCAAAATCCAGATCCGGTGAGTCAGAGGGGGGCGGGGACCAGCTCGCTTGGCTCGATCGCGCAGTGCGATCGTAATTTGAATTAGACCGCTCGCTCCCGCGCGCCGCTATGACGACGAAAAATATAAACGCCGAAGCCTTAATTACTTTAGTTGAAAATAGGCCTGCGATATGGGACAAAACTCTGGATATTTATAAAGATGAAACCTTAAGAACCGCTGCCTGGCGCGAAATATGTATAATTATGAACGATAAATTTGAAGGTATGGAGGAGAAAAAAAGGCAGGATTATGGTACCGCCAACAAATTGATGGTGCGGAACCAGCTAGAATCAATACAGCGTGGTTTCGCCCAGAAGATCTGCAAGGCGTACAGGACGGTCTCTCTGACATCGGCGCTGATCCTATCGGGAACCCTCCCATTGGATCTGCGCATTCACGAAGCGGCAAAACTCTACGAGGTCAAAAGGGGCTACAGCGAGGACCACATACGACCCGGAAGAGAGCTCGAGAATAAGACCGACGCAATGAAGAGACCGCACCCATCAAAGACTGTGACTATCGACTATGTATTCCTGGAGGAGTTCAACCAGGACATAGTGGAGAGACACGGTCTAGAAGGTCCTCAAATTTACACCGACGGGAGTAAAATTGAGGGAAAAACGGGAGCGGCACTCACATGGTGGGAGGGTGGGGGAGAAATCCGCCACTCAACCTTCAAGCTGGCACCCTACAACACCGTGTTTCAAACCGAGATGTACGCGCTCTTCAGAGCTGTGCAGATCGCGAAGAAACACAAGGTGCAAAGCGTCGGGATTCTCAGCGACTCGAAATCATCGCTGGAACTCCTAAAAACACCGGAAACGACACACCCCCTCGCCCAAGAGATCAAAAGAGAAACGAACATGGCACGGGAGGCAGGGACCGATCTCAGGTTCTATTGGCTGCGAGCTCACGTAGGTACGCCAGGAAACGAAAGGGCAGATGAACTGGCAAAGCAAGCAGCACTTAGAAAGAAGACCGCTCCTGAGTACGACAAGGTGCCGATATCCTACGTCAAAAGGTCAATAAGACAAGAAACGGTCGAAAAGTGGCAGGCGCGCTACGAAGCCTCAGACACCGGTGCAACAACCAAGAAGTTTTTTCCAAATGTGAGGGATGCAAATAGCATCATAAAAAAGCTAAAACTCACAAATTTCTTGGTTCAAGCATTTACCGGACACGGAGGATTCGCAGCCTACCTACACCGCTTCAAGATCAAGGACACACCAGTGTGTCTGCGACCCGACCATCGACGAGGACATCTGGCACCTGTTGTGCGACTGCCCGCGCTTCGGCACGGAAAGGCAACATCTTGAGCAAAGGACCGGTATAAACATCACACTGGATAGCTCAAGCTGGAGGGAACTAATGGGTACAGAACACCGAGAAAGCGCAAAGAAATTCATTGAAAAAGTGGTCCGTGTGACATGCCTCAGGAACAAGTAGTCCGGCAGCGAGAACACACACAATCCTGGCATCCGGACTATATTAGAAAAGCAATCACACGAACCAAATATCCCCGCGCAAACCACGTCCCAAGAAAACCCATGCTCCCCCCTTCCCCTGAGAAGAGAGACTCTTCAATCCCCCCCAACACACACAACAAAACTCACCACACATAAACAACTCACCATAAAAGATCTCCGACCACCCTTCCATCGGCGGGCAAAAGAAAGGCAGCCCGTAGTTATAAACATGCAAGGATCAGAAATCCCCAAATCCCGTAAAATAAGAAAGTTTCTGATGCTTGCACCTCCCAACCAGACGGGTGTCCTGGACGGGGGGCACAGCCGGCGAAAAGGAGGAGGTCCCATCGACCGGCCACGTGGCGAGAATAATGTAGAGCCCTAGTAGAAGCCTAAACGGAGAAATGCTTTTCTTCTCCGGCCTTCAGCAGTGGCTGGGGCAAGGATCTGCCGAGGCGCTACGCTCGACACAAAGACCGATCAGGGAGTCAACCTCCACCAACGCTGGCGTGCCCAGCCGTCCAACACACCTGTTTTCCCCCTCCCTCCTTATTTATAGCAGTGTAACTACCGATGGAAGAGAAAACATGTAGAGGAAAAAGCCCCACCCAAAAGAGAGTAACCACAGCCCCAACACCGGTCCCTCGTCAATCTCCCCAACACAGATAACAAAACTCACCACCCCCACGACACATCTCCACAGTTTTTTAAACCTCCCAACATAAGTAAACTCTTAAATTACAGAAATGTCCCCACAACCACCACCCCGCCGCCAAAACAAGAGGAAAGCTATTAAATTCGTCCGCGACACGGCCTCCCAAATGAGCCCTGAAGATCCAACGCGGATGGACACCAGTGAAATGGAAGCGGTTCAAATCCATCCGGGAGGAAGAGTACGGAAGACAGAACAGGACACCGAGGCCACGAGGGAAGTTACCTTCGACGGTCAGAGGATGCGGGAGCCAAAGATGGTGAGGTCGACTAGTACCACCACATTAGAGGCAGAAGTGAAATGGAAGCGGTTCAAATCCATCCGGGAGGAAGAGTACGGAAGACAGAACAGGACACCGAGGCCACGAGGGAAGTTACCTTCGACGGTCGGAGGATGCGGGAGCCAAAGATGGTGAGGTCGACTAGTACCACCACATCAGAGGCAAACTCTTAAATTACAGAAATGTCCCCACAACCACCACCCCGCCGCCAAAACAAGAGGAAAGTTATTAAATTCGTCCGCGACACGGCCTCCCAAATGAGCCCTGAAGATCCAACCCGGATGGACACCAGCGAAATGGAAGCGGTTCAAATCCATCCGGGAGGAAGAGTACGGAAGACAGAACAGGACACCAGGGAAGTTACCTTCGACGGTCGGAGGATGCGGGAGCCAAAGATGGTGAGGTCGACTAGTACCACCACATCAGAGGCAAACTCTTAAATTACAGAAATGTCCCCACAACCACCACCCCGCCGCCAAAACAAGAGGAAAGCCATTAAATTCGTCCGCGACACGGCCTCCCAAATGAGCCCTGAAGATCCAACGCGGATGGACACCAGTGAAATGGAAGCGGTTCAAATCCATCCGGGAGGAAGAGTACGGAACACAGAACAGGACACCGAGGCCACGAGGGAAGTTACCTTCGACGGTCGGAGGATGCGGGAGCCAAAGATGGTGAGGTCGACTAGTACCACCACATCAGAGGCAAACTCTTAAATTACAGAAATGTCCCCACAACCACCACCCCGCCGCCAAAACAAGAGGAAAGCCATTAAATTCGTCCGCGACACGGCCTCCCAAATGAGCCCTGAAGATCCAACGCGGATGGACACCAGTGAAATGGAAGCGGTTCAAATCCATCCGGGAGGAAGAGTACGGAACACAGAACAGGACACCGAGGCCACGAGGGAAGTTACCTTCGACGGTCGGAGGATGCGGGAGCCAAAGATGGTGAGGTCGACTAGTACCACCACATCAGAGGCAAACTCTTAAATTACAGAAATGTCCCCACAACCACCACCCCGCCGCCAAAACAAGAGGAAAGCCATTAAATTCGTCCGCGACACGGCCTCCCAAATGAGCCCTGAAGATCCAACGCGGATGGACACCAGTGAAATGGAAGCGGTTCAAATCCATCCGGGAGGAAGAGTACGGAAGACAGAACAGGACACCGAGGCCACGAGGGAAGTTACCTTCGACGGTCGGAGGATGCGGGAGCCAAAGATGGTGATGAGGTCGACTAGTACCGCCACATCAGAGGCAGAAGTGAAATGGAAGCGGTTCAAATCCATCCGGGAGGAAGAGTACGGAAGACAGAACAGGACACCGAGGCCACGAGGGAAGTTACCTTCGACGGTCGGAGGATGCGGGAGCCAAAGATGGTGAGGTCGACTAGTACCACCACATCAGAGGCAGAACCTGCATCTCCGGGAATTATAGACTGGTGCAGAAAATGAGACAAAACGTCGTAGGAAATTTGATTCCTTATACTTGCAACACTGTTAGAGATACACCTGTCAGTTTGCTGTCAAATCGCCCGCAATACGGTCACGTTCGTACAGGTAACTTGACGTGGGTTTTTTTAAGCCATTAAAGACAAAATGGAGTCAGGTTTTAACGGAATGGAAAATGAAGAATAGAGGCGTTATACCCAAAGACACTTTCCCACGGCTTGTAAAAAAGTGTCCAGAAGAGATGAAAGAGAAAATACCGGCGAACATAATAGCAGGATTTAAAGGATCTGGGTTCATTCCACTGGATAGAAACCAAGTTATCAAAAGGTTACCTAGAATTCTAACACAAACCACAACTGGTATGGACAATTCGCAGGAGTGGGTGCAGTCTTTCAAAGATTTTTTGCAGGAGTCGAGAGAAAATCCATAAAGCCGATAAATCAATTCAAAAGATCATTAAATATTTTTCTAATCCATAAAAGTTTTTATACATTACAGGAATTTTTTGATGATGCGTCCCATAAATGATAAATTTTCTCTTGTTTTCTTCCTTTTTTTTTTATAAATAAACAGTGAAGTAAGTAAGAAAGACTGCTTAAGTAGTCTAAGTTAGTCTAAGCTGTACGTTAAAGAATATGGTTGGCACCCCATGACTCCGACAATGCACAATATCTTATTACATGGAGCACGCATAATAGAAAACGCGTTATTACCAATTGGCCAATTGGGTAAGTAAAGTTTTTTGAACAGGTGCAAATTATATTTTTATTCGATAGTCCTCGTCTAAAAGAATGAAACTGCAGCTCTTACATTTTTATTCCCTATAATTTTTTAGAAATGATTTTTTATGTGGTCGAGATGACATTTGTCCAGTTTAACAGCTGATAAGCTATTATAGCCGTAGTACAGTTAGTACTTCAAGAAATAGAAAAAAAAATGTCAAATACGAAATAGGCTAGTTGAATTTTGAAAAGTAGATAATATTACAACTATTTATTTGATCCCAATAAAATCTTAATTTAATAAAAACCGACCATTTACAATAAGTATTTTGCTTTTAACATAACCAATTTAGTATTCGTTCAAAAATGCCCAAGACAAGACTGTCAGGCGTCTTAAATGACGTCACGCTGTGCAAAACAAACATTACCCTGTACGACGGTTGTTAGAATTATTTAATTAAAAATGAAGTCCTCGCATTATAAGTACTGTATAGTGCTTCAGTTTAAAGTCACAAGCTTAAAAACGCCAGCCATATTATTTACATATGTTCCTACCAAACAATCCAGAAATGCGGAGAAAATGGCTAAAACTTGCAAGGATGGATGGCATTCATTGTTTATCAACAAATACAAGAATGTATTTTTGTGAAGATGATAGCATAGCATGAGACAGGGCAGAATAACAGCCTCAAAAGTTTATGATGCTTGTCATTGTGGCACACCTGATGGCTCACTGGTTGAGCAAATTCTTGGTGGATATAAGATGTATGACACCAAATCAATTAAAAGAGGCGCTCTGAGGCGCCTGTGTGGACGCGCTCTGCGGTGACTCGGTCGGCCGCCCCGGAGGAACCGTCAGTATTGATGGCGCCGAAACCCGTTACGACCACCAGTGACGTTATACCCGTGTTGGACGCCCCGAAGTTGGTTGCCGCAAATTATGCGGCAGCGGCACGCAGCGAAGACCCACACTTAACGGCACCAGATGCAAGATGATGAAGTTGCCGACATACTGCTTAGCGGCCTGTCACAGGAGTTCGACACGCTCGTTTCTGGTCGGGAGACTGCAAGCTTAACGAGCAAGCTGACAAGCGAGCTCGTCCGGACGCGCCTTCTTTAGGAGGGGCACAGGCGCAACGGAGACGAAGGTGCCACAGCTTACCATGTGAAGAAGAAGAATACCTTATTCTGCAGCTATTGTAAGCGAAGTGGCCACAATATCAAGAAATGTTTTAAGAAGAAACGGGAAGAGACGAAGGATACGCACACAATGTTTGCCTCTGCAAATGCAGCCTGCAGTCAGGACACCCGAGACTTCATTCTGGATTCGGGCTGAACTTCGCACATGTGCTCAGATAAGGATTTATTTAGTGAAACCCAAGGTAAACATTCAATTGTATTTATTGCCAATGGCCACAAGCTTTCAAGTAATAATACCGGTAGGGTTCCTTTATGTTCTCCATGTGCCAGACCTTACCAATAATTTGTTGTCAGTAGGTAAAATTACTGAAAAGAAACTCCATAAATGTCTCACAAAGAAAATTGAGAGACAAGCAGTCACAGCGACGATGCGCAACACCAAGGCGGAACAGAACGTCTAATCATCTAGTCTACAGCATGTCACTAGCCACACGCAGCATCAGCACCAGCGAGAGCACCAGTCGCGCCACCGCCCTACAGCACTGATGTCCAACAGCTGACAAACAGATGACGTCAGGTACAATTCTAACAAACTGTTTTAATGTACGATAATTAGTGATAAAAAACCAATATTTCCTCCATCTAGTTTAGTTTCGTGGTTCGAGTGATTAAACTCAAAAATGTACGTTACATTATGACCGAGATACAAAAATTGTATGACCAATTAAAATCACTAAAGGAGGATATTAGAAATGAATGGTAACTGCAGATTCATACAACTATTGCGTGAAATGTGGTATCAACAAAAGAAAATATCGTGCTGAATTACAAAAACAGAACCTTGCCAACAAAATTAAATCGAAAATAGTTTTTCCAAAAATGTCTGCGAATTCCCAGAAAGTGGAGCAAGACGGCGGTTTTCCTGCTTTAGAAGTAAGTTTCGAAGAATTAGATGAAATAGAAGAGAGCCAAAAATCCAGTATAAGTGTCATCACACAACACGCGAACTCGTCGCAGACGCGGAGGAATTCTGTTTCGCAGCCAATAATCACCGAACCAAGATGCGACGACGCTCGGAGTTCGCCAGTGCTGCTGAGAAGTCCCAGTTGCTCCGAGTCAAATGTGCACAGCGGGTCGGACTGACAGTCTATTTAGGCGTTATCTGAAAAATCAGTGATTTCCAAAAATCGCCGCAAGTGGAAATAACGAAATTGTCCATACATTTATTATTATTTTCACTTAGTTGCGGCCAAATCGAATAAAAAAAACATAGTAGGTTGAGTAATTGTCAAATCCAACTTGGGACAGTTTTGTTTTTCACTTATATTTATAGTGTATTCACATATAGAGATATTATGTCAATGAAAGTGCTAACAAATTTAAAATAACGAAAAATTAACACGAAACAATGATGGTACCTACATATTTATTATTGTATTGAATTGTATAATAATAAGTGTTTATATTATGATTATTGATTTAAAGATATTATAGTAAAATTATAAGAAATAAAAATGCTCATGATTGTTATAAAATACATTTATTTACACCACCTACCAATACCTATTTACAAATGGCAATAGTGCAGCAAAATTATGATAATAATCTTATTGGATCTTTAAACAGCCCTTAGTCATTAACCAGGCTGATTCAACCAGGACAACTGTACTCACTTACCAGATTAATTACTTTAATGCTTTATTTACTTCCAAAAAATCAGCAGTTTCATTATTGCTGCAACTAAATAATATGTCCATTACGGAATACGGTGACAAGATTGCGGACTTATTTACTAGTCTCACGATCACGCAGGTGGATAACAATTCAAAAGCGTGCAAAATCCTGAGGCCACTGAATGAAGCCTTAGCTATTAAAAAGTTTGCTGACGGTTTGCGTAAGGCTGCTTACAGACGAGCGACAATACGCGACACACTGTCGGCGACGGTCGCCGACGGCCGCTGACGACCGCCTGCGACGGCTATCGGCGACGGTCGGTGACTGTCGGCGACGGTGGGCGACGGTCGGCGACGGTCGGCGACGGTCGGTGATAGCTGTCGCAGGCGGTCGCTCTTGTGTCACAGCACGCAGTCTTCGATGTGTAGTTCAAGAGATAGCACGTATTTTCTTTTTCAAAATGAGTAATGACGATTTTGATGCTGATGCATTAATTGCTGCAGTAAAAAAACATGTGTGTATATGGAATTATAAGGATAAGGGATATAGTAATAAAACAACTAAAAATAGAGCATGGATGGAGGTTGTTGCAGAAATAACACCTGATTTTGAAAATAAAAGCACTGAAGAAAAAAATTTAATTGGTAAGTAAAACTGTTTATTAATTTATATAAAATTCGATTGCCAAGGTATGCTACCCTCATTGCTTATAAAAAAATCGGCAAATTTTTCTCTGATGTTCATAGCAGTCATCTCCTCATTTTCGACTTGTAAATCAGTCTCATCCAACCCACTGATCTCCAGAGTATCTTCAAATTTATACCCATCTCGGTTTCTAACGAAGTTATGCAATACACAACATGCTTTTGCTACATCCTTTGAGAATTCCAAGGATACTTTCATCGGAGTATGAAATATTCTCCATTTGTTAGTTAATATGCCGAATGAGCATTCTATAAATCGTCTTGCGCGTGTTAAGCGATAGTTGAATACTCTGTTTTTCGGAGTAAGGTTATTTCCTGGATATGGGCGTAATAAATTTCGTGTTGAACTGAATGCTTCGTCTCCAACAAAAACATAGGGTAATGCACAATTATCATTCGCAATTGGTGTCGGTTCTGGGATGTTTAAGGTCCCATCTTGTAGTTTCTGGTATAAAGGTGATTCTTCAAAAATGGTGGAATCGGAATGTCTTCCATAAGCACCGATATCGACGAAAGTAAAATTGTAATCACTGTCACAAATTGCTAAAAGAATTATTGAAAAATAATTCTTGTAATTATAATGAGATGAACCACTGTTTTGTGGTTTGAAAATTCTGACATGCTTCCCATCTGCTGCACCTAGACAGTTAGGAAAATGAGAGCGGGATTTGAAACCATTTGCGATATTTTTCCACCTTTCTTCAGTTAGTTCTGGTATATTAGCTTCTTTCATGAGTGTCCAGATCTTTTGGCAAACTTCTCTTATGATTTCACTTACAGTAGAAATTCCACATCGATAAGAATATTGAAGATCTTCAAAACAACAACCGGTTGCTAAAAACCTGTAATGCAAATAAATAATCTGTTAATTTATTTTCAGGTCTTAAGATGCAATCCAAGTGGAAAAATTTAAAAGACGCTTTTACGAGAAATCATAGAAATATGAAGAAAAAAAGTGGTTCTGCGGCGTCGACGCCTAGACTGTACCCCTATTATGAACAAATGTTATTTTTGAAAAATTTATTAGAGGAAAGGGGATCGACTACTTCAAGTATTTCTGTCCCGTTGCCTTCCGATTCCGAAGCTTCTGAAATAACAGAAACTGAAGGCACATCGCCATCGCTCAAACCGGGAAAATCGACAACAACACAAAGAAAGCGCAACTTTAATAAGGAAGAAGAGGATAGATTAATATTGAAAATATCATATGCGTTTAGATGACAAAATCAATCAAGAAAAACAACCGGAGAAACCTGAAGACGAAGATAAAATGTTTCTCTTGTCTTTGCTAAGTGATTTCAAAAAAAATTCTAAGGATAACAAATTAGATGCGAAATCGGAAATAATACAAGTTATAAGAAATTACAGATATACATCAGTTAATAACAATTACTCCACTGGCAATTACTACAATAATCCACCATCACATCTGGATAATAACTATTATGGTTTCTCCACGGTTCCACCTCCTCCTCCTCCTCCTCCTCCTCCTCCTCCTCAAATTACTGTAAGACCTGAGAGTCAATCATCATCATATTCGTTTTCAAGTAGCGTTGCATCGCTAGCAGAGAGTGAAAATTCACCTGAATCTTTTATATCTCAACTGTTTGACTGATTGATTATGATTATTTGATTAAAACAAAACTTAAATGATAACTGTGTTTGCTTTACAATGCCAATTCCTATATTTTCAAAGTAAGTAGTAGTAGTAGTGTTACCTTAATGTCATTGCAATCCTTTCCTCAGCTGAAATACTTTTTCTCATTACCGTATCCTGACGAGATATTGAATCCCTTAGAATATTTGTCAATTCGTTAAATGAACTAATTGACATTCTAAAATAGTTAAAGAACTTTTTCTCGTCTTTTAGTAATAGTGGATACAGACTGACTAATTGACTGTGCTCTTCTCTGTAAGTTAATATTTCATGCACCCATAATTTCCGATTTTTTTCGTTTTCTTTGTCGACGGCGTAAAAGTAATAGTAAAAGTAATTCTTCTTCTTCCATATCCATATAGCCGGATTATTGTTTAAAGAAAATACGTGCTATCTCTTGAACTACACATCGAAGACTGCGTGCTGTGACACAAGAGCGACCGCCTGCGACAGCTATCACCGACCGTCGCCGACCGTCGCCCACCGTCGCCGACAGTCACCGACCGTCGCCGATAGCCGTCGCAGGCGGTCGTCAGCGGCCGTCGGCGACCGTCGCCGACAGTGTGTCGCGTATTGTCGCTCGTCTGTAAGCAGCCTAACAGGAGGCTGGGAACTATTATAGCAGCTAGGAACTACAAGGAGCTGAAGGAGGCGGTGTAAGCTGCCAAGGATGAGGACAACAGCCAGCCGACTCCAGTGGTCATGAACATGCGAGGCAGTGGAAGAGGATTCCAGGTAAGTGGTCGAGGCAATCGAGGTACAGCCAGTATTACCGTGGGCGATGGAATAACCGCGGATATCATAATCACCATTATCGTGGTAACAACTGGGTTGTTTTCAGCTAACTTGCCTAACACGCGAACCGCCAAGATAAATTTATAAAATCACAATGCGGTTGGAACGCAGCCGTCATTAACGTCACGTCATTGTCAAGATGATTTGTATGGGAATAAAGAATCACTGCTTTCTAATTATAATCACAATATTTCCGTGTTTTTACACTACCTAACTCTTCTGTGGTCTAATACAAACATTTCAATACCAAAATTACCTAAATCGGTCCAGCGGTTATCGAGTTTATAGGTAACTAACAAACGCATTTCATTTTTATATATATAGATAGATAGAAGATAGATATGCTCCTTTCTTGCGTACATCCGTGTTATTTTGGCCTGATCTAGCTAGCTTCTTACCATTATGGAAAAAAGTCTAAAGCGTTTTACTCTGCAAATATTGTCCGTAATGTCCCAAAAGAGGCGGACCCACCTAATTGCCCAGAGCTTCGCCCAATTGAGCGTTATTGGGCTATGAAAATAAAAACTAATAAACAACGGGAAATATTCAAGATTTTAGAAAAAAGGGGAGAAACCAAGCCAAAAATATGGACAAGGTCTATGTTCAAACTAAGAATAAAAGCTAAAGTACGCAAATTTTGGCATGGCTAAAGTACAACAGATATTTATGTACCTACATAATGAACGAATTAAACTTAAGCATTTTTCATGTAAAATAATGTACAAAATCACCTTTACTTTTTTTCTAGCATTACTTAAATGACTTGTTACTTTTAATCCGAACCACTTCTTATTGCACGATTGACTACCATGGATGCTATTCCCATTGCAAGCAGCTCAGGTCATCGAATGTTTAACGATGTTCACTTTTCAATACCATTTCCGAAAACAAACTAAATTTATACAGAAAGTGCTTTGTGTACATCGACTACGAGAATTTGGCGCGGCTGCAGGCTGCGCTGAAGGACGAGGCGAGAACCAGCGTACATCACATTTTATCGACAGCAACGAGCCAACGAGTCCAGATCTGGTTATACGCATCCTGACGAAACAATACGGAAGAACAGATTTACTCATCGATAAGGCGCTGGAGGACCTGAAGAAACTACAGACCATCAGATCGAGTACACACGACTTGAACAATCTTGCAATCAAAATTGTCAACATCATCAGCACAATTATGGATCTGAACGATTCCCAACAACCCATTACTAATTAGGGAGGTAATGGACCGTCTGAGTCCACACCTACGTAGAAAAGGGAAACGGACAACAGGGCAGTACTATGCCAATTTATTGGATGTGTTAATTTAGCCGTCACAACTCTCGACGCATAACCTGGTGTGTTATCGTGATGAAAAAGTATACTTGTATATTTTTTAAATGGGGTCGTTTAATTTTGTGATGTAAAAATTTGAACTATCCAGTTTAGTTTCGTGGTTCAAGTAACAATTAAAATTATTAATGTACATTTAGTTATGACCGAAATTCAAGATGACCAATTAAAATCACTACAGGAGGATATTAGAGAATTAGGACCAAAACGCCGAAAAGAGGCTAATGGCCAAAATAAACTCCAACAAGCAAAAACTTTATATGATCAGTACGAACAGTATATAAAGGAGTATAGTTCTAAGTTGGAAAAATCGGAAACATCTGTAAAGGACAGTGAGTTGTATTTAAATGTGTTGTTTTTGTTTGGTGACGGTAAATTAATTAACTGCTGAAACATAATGAACAATTCCATGCACTTACCAGTCCTGGAAAGCCACCACTACTAACGCCATCCAGTAAGCGATGGACGCACTAAAACTTATAAGAAACCACCACTACTAGCGCCATCCAGTGAGCCATGGACGCACCAAACTTATAAGGAAAACGATACTACTTACGACCTCCATCGACGAGCAGACGTACTAAAATAGTACCGAAAGAGGATGTCGCTGACCCGGTCGCTGCCTCGCGCTATTAAGATTTTTCCTGATTTGGTTAGGTTCGTTGGCTGGAATTTGTTTTATATCGAATCTTAGGGAAACGATTAACCCTAGCTATAGCCCCCTGCTTCCCTCGTTGGAACTACGCGCTCATAGCTAGCTTTAGTCCTCAAACGTGCATCCGCTTCAGTACTTTAATCCTTATTGGCTGGGGAACACGTCCTTTAATTTGTAAACGGTCGAACCTCGTATTACCTAATATACGCTTCACTATTCGCTCGGCTTTACCTTCACCCCCACGCACCCTCGCTACACTGCTACTTTTCTTAATAAGGCCCAATAAAAATGGGCATGGGCCTTTTTAGGTCTTTAGAATTTCATATCATGGGCCTTTTTAGGTCTTCGGAATTTCATATCTTTTCTTTTGTATGTTTTCAGCGACAGTATGGAAGACATCGAAGATCCCGGCCCAAGTAAACGAAAGAGGGCAACTTGGACCACATCACAATTGGAAATAGCTGTCTTATACGTATGTAGGGACACATATGACATAGCATTACAGCCACGAGGCGCGAGACGCGGACAGAGCTCGCCAGTTGTTCCCTACATTTCGCCCTGCCCGGTTAAGTCCGTTAAAGATTATCGGTTACAAGGAGCTACACCTAGCATTATGGACTTTACCTTGTGAGAATTGGGTGTTTAAGCTTGGTAACCCAGATAGTCTACTGCAAGAAGTGATAGCATCGGCAGCTGCGGCTGGCTCTGGGAGGATGACGAGTGCTCCACTGCAGCAGCAATCTACAGCTACTCATGTTACAAACATTCCTGCACAGACGCCACAACCGCGACGAAAAATCAGTTTTAAGGATTTATGTGAAGAATAATACTGTCTTTTATGTTAAATGCCATTTTAATACTTTATTTACATATTCTTGTTTACTTCATTGTTTACATTATTTGTTTTTTGTGTATTTTTTGCTTTATAAGTGGCAGTATGTACGAGCTAGCATCATACATCGTATATCATTTAGTATAAACATTGCCTTATTTCCAATATGTTGACTCGTGTAACCTAGTTTAGTGTCTTACGACACTTCAGTGCATTAAAGACTCTCATTAACATCAAACGTATGTTACTTATTTTGACATTATATCTAATCCTGCATCCTGTGACATACATACATATTTGACATCTTGACGGTGCGGGCGTACGGACCCGTACAAGAATAAACTAATGAAATTAAGTGTGACCTTTAGACCATTTGTGTACACAGGTGAAGAACAGTAAATAAACTAAATTTTACTTATATAGGTGAATTTCCTTTGTGCAAACATTCCTTCTGATCTAGTAGAGTGACCTCAATATCTTAACGAACAATTGACTTTCCAGTTATAAACTCAGTGATAAAATAGGAACGTTAAAGTAATCTAATAACATCAGTAAATTAAATCCTACAAGTGGTAACCCCGACTAAAGGACACAGTGAATTAGAACTTTAATCAGTGCAAAGGGGGCAACTCGAATAACTAACCGGGCAGGGGCAATTTCACGTCATTAATAAAGATGACAAGCACCGGAGGCGCGGCGTCCACCGCCGACGGGCAGCAGCAGCAACCGCAGCAGCAGCAGCCGCCGGTGGGCGCGCCACCTACAGTGTATAGTGGCAGGAGTGATGAACAGCTGGATTTGGTCGCAGTTACGGTTGCGTCAAGGCTGCCAGAATTTTGGGCAGACCAGCCGAGGCATTGGTTCATCCAAGTGGAAGCGATCCTGAACCCTCAACATCTTTTAAGGACCAGGCAAGATACGACCTTGTTTTGGTTAAGCTGACAAAGAGCGCAATAGGACAGATTACAGACCTTTTGCTGCAACCACCTCTTACCGGGAAGTATGAAGCGTTGAAAGAGAAACTTCTAGCCATCTACGAAGATTCGGCGAAGGCCCAGCTACAGAAGCTCCTTAGCGACATGGAACTAGGTGAGCAAACCTTCACATTTACTACGCAGGATGCGCGACCCGGCAAAGTCCCAGATCAGACGCTTTGCATATTGTGGCAAAACCACCTCCACAGGCAGCGAGAGCTGCTGTTGCCGTCGCGGACAGTCAAAATTTGGGCAGTTTGGCTGCCATAGCTGACAAGGTTTTGGAGGCAGTCCGCCCCACTCCACATGTGGCGGAAGTTCAAGCCTCGACCTCGCGCCCTAAGGTGACGCAGAGTACGGAGATGGGCGCTGTCTTAGCTGCCCTTCAAAAACTTGATAGCAGGTTGGGCAGCCTGAAAGAACGGTCGAAGCATCCGGATCATTACCGCTGTCGCCAGAGGGAGATCTTCGTCAAGGAGAGGCATGCGACACCGCTCAGCATCGCGTGGAAGGAGCAGCAGCAGAAAAACGCCTGAAAGCCCGGATTGTCTGTTGCACCGTGCGCTTGGTTCAACAACGAGACGACGGAAAACTAGATGGAGTACAAGTAGTGGCGGAAGCTTGTACCAGTTCACCGTCGCACCGCCTTTCTGTGACAGACTCTAGCAGTGGTTTTCGTTTCCTGATCGACACGGGCGCTGAAGTGAGTGTTTTACCGGTATAAAATAGGCATTCGGTTGTTGAAAGTGACTAAATTATACGCAGCAAATGGTTCCGAAATTAAAACGTACGGTACAAATACTTTAGAACTTGCACTTGGTTTAAGAAGAACATATCGTTGGTCGTTTATTATTGCCGATTTAAAACCACCGATATTGGGTGCAGATTTTTTGACCCGATATGGCCTTCTTGTAGATTTAAGGGCAAAGAAAATAATTGACAAATTGGTTAAATATGAGTGTAATTACGTCCGTAGAACATTGTATCAATCTATCAATCAAAATTATTGACGAACCCTTTTCACGGTTTGTTAAGTTTATTCCCGGATATTACGAAACCTGTTTCTTTTAAGCAACCGCCTAGTCACAACGTTAGACATCATATCGAGACTAGGGGACCTCCAATTTTTGCTAGAGCTCGACCACTTCCACCAGATCGTTACAAAAAGGTTAAAGATGAATTCAGGATTATGCAGGAGATGGGTATTTGTAGACCTTCCAAAAGCCCATGGCCAAGTCCGTTGCATGTCGTTCCAAAGAAAAACGGTGAACTTCGCCCATGTGGTGACTACAGACGATTGAACGAAGTGACAAAATCGGACAGATATCCAATTCCGAGAATTCACGACTTTACGTACATCTTGACATGAAAGAAATATTTTTCGAGATTGGACATTCACAGAGCGTATCATTTCATCCCCGTGGCAGATGAAGACATAGAGAAAACAGCGATACCTAATTACTCCTTTCGGCCTATGGGAATTTCCAAAAATGAGTTATGATTTAAAAAACGCAGCTCAAACTTTCCAAAGATTTATGAACACAACGGTCTTCCCTAACCTTTAGTTTTTTAATTCCTAATATTTTCATTAAACTAGTGAACAAACTGCTCTCAAACTGCCTGCCTTGATCGCTGGTCAGTTTGAGTGGACACCCATATTCACTTATCCAGCCATCAAAAATGGTCTTGGCTACACATTCTGCGGTGATCTCTTTATCGGGAAAGGCTTCTGGCCAATGAGTTTTTCTGTCTATGATCGTAACACAATACTTATAACCTTCAACAGTGGTTGGGAGCGGGCCTACGATGTCCACGTGTAACAAATATTTTCTTATTATTTAATATTTGTTTCATATTGTGTCTCGTAGCGACATCTAGTGGGAGCCTCGAATATGTTTTCGCCATTGAGTTGGCAAATTATCTTAATGGGTCGATTAGGATCGCTCGTAGTAGTTCCCGATTTCGCCACGCCTGATGGACAGACGGCGAGCGCTGGGGTCTCTTTTCGTCGGCGGCTCCGATACCGAGCGCACGCAGCCAAAGTGATTCAGACATAGAAATAGAAGCTGTGACTCCCACAATGGCGAAGCTCGCCACGTGGATTTTGTTCTTTAAGTTGAGGCCATGACGCCCGCCGTTAATTTCCCTTAATATATAAAAATAGCAGTGTAACATTAAGCATTGCTATAAATCCCAAATATGTAAGTACTTCACAAATTCCTCTTCGTAGCATATCCTTAGAATTCGTGGTCAGAACCGCTTTTAACCAGGTTCTACGTTTGTCTTAGGGGTCCTTAGTCTTCGGTAGAATACTTTTCTACAAATCCTGCAAAAGCTGGTCTTCGGTGGAGTGATGGAAGGCCTAACCTATACGGACATGTGCCGCGTGTGTTAGGGGGACTCACACTTGGATGGAGCGTACCTGCATATGGCCCTGCTTCCTTGCTGCACCGATGAAGACTACCAGTGTTTGTGTTAAAAAGTGTAAGAACTAGAAAACAGGTCAGTGTCACCGAACTTAATTTTTTTTTTTGATTTTTTTTTATTTCATATTATGTTTTTTTTTGGTCATAATACCTACTAGAAATAAATAAGTTGCAATGTCACATACAATTTTTTTTAATTTGAAGTAACTCCCCAGCAGAGGCGCCCTGAGGTTTATTTTTTGATCAATTAAAGAGTTTCGTGCTAACTGAGCTGGATAGTCGGTGAGTAATCCCATTTTTGGGGTTACACACGTTGATATGTTCAAATCTATCGACAGATGGGTACTCGTTGAACTCTGACACTGTATGTCTAATTACTTTTGCACGTCGACATGGTAGACAGCATTTTGCCCAAACACCGATGTCATGATTCATACTTGGCCAAAAGAACCTGCTAGTCATCATCTTTCTAGTAGTAAGGATACCTGGGTGATTTAAATTGTGTACTGAGTCGAAAGCTATTTTCCTAAAATCTATAGGCAAAGAAAAACGCTTTCGCAAAGAGAAGCTGCGAAAAGGTTCAAAATACCTAGACGGACTTTAAGAAACCATTTGAAAACTGGTTCATTATACAGTGTGTCCCAGGGTGAAGTGACTGGCGGATGTAGGTGGTTTATTTAGACAAAGTTATCGACAAAAACCTGTAGTTGAGAGGTTTATCGACATTAGTTTTTTTTTTATTGCCATTTTAATTATTTCAGGAGATTGAGCTGACTTGTTGCACAATTTTCGCAATAATTTGGTTGTTTTGAGTTTATTTGGCAATTTGTTTTTTTTATTTAATTGCTATTATTGTTATCTATCTAAATAAAGTCTAAAACAGAATAAAAAATGAAAGAAAAGGGGTAAAAAACGAGGAATAAATTTGAAATTGAATAAAAAAACCACATGTTTTTTCTTTGTTTAGCCCAAAAGCCGTCAAAAACTACAATAATCATTATTATTTTATGTATTAGTAATAAAGTACATGATATGCTCTAAAACATTACTGAACATTGTTTCTAGTTATTACTGATAGTTTTTGAAACATGACTTGTGGAAACTTGACGTTCGACCGGTCTAAACAAAGGGATTATCGCAGGTAAGATTTTTTCCTTATCATTATTAAAAGTTTCCTTATTATTATTTATTAGCCCCCCCTCCCCCGTCCCCAGTGGCCCCCTTCTTATCCCCGTGGCTCTTCTTATCAAAGCCTTATTTTGTTGTTAGTTGATCGTACTTTGTGTTCGTGAAACTACGTACCTATTTTGGATTGTTTTATCCCAACTTGTTCGGTTTGTTAAGTTTAAGACTTGACAATGGCTCGACTTGCAAATTTGGAACCATTGCATATTGCTGACATACACTTTGTGTATGGTTTCTGTAATGGAAATGCACGTGCCGCCGCTGTGGAGTACAGAAGACGATATCCGGATCGGCCCGCTCTTGGATATCGCTCCTTTATTGGAGTGCATCGCCAAATTAGTGAATTGGGTATACTTCGAAGACGAAATGAGCCTGCTCAAGTTCTTCGTGAGGATGTTGAGGAGGAAGTGCTACGGCTAGTGACAGAGACCCCTACATTAAGCATTCGCAGAATTGCTGCTAGGCTGGGAACAACAAAAATGAAAGTTTGGAGAACACTGAAAAAAGAAGGACTTCACCCATATCACTATCGACGCGTTCAACACTTGATAGAAGACGATAGCGTGCCAAGACTGGTCTTCTGTACCTGGATATTACGTCAAAACCGACTTGATCAAAATTTTTTAAGAACCATTCT
The DNA here is from genome assembly GCA_963556455.1 of Epiblema foenella. Taxonomy (NCBI): domain Eukaryota; kingdom Metazoa; phylum Arthropoda; class Insecta; order Lepidoptera; family Tortricidae; genus Epiblema; species Epiblema foenella. Next base: position 2,048,169 of record OY747110.1, read on the forward strand.
CTGGACTGATGAGGCAACATTTACGAGGGCCGGTATCACAAATTACAGGAATTTGCACATTTGGGCAGCTGAAAATCCGTATGCAGTACGAGAAACTAAATTCCAGCATGAATTTTCTATAAACATGTGGGCAGGACTGATTGATAATCGAATTATTGGCCCATTCGAATTGCCAAAAAGGCTTACCGGTCCCGCCATGCTCCACTGCTTACAAGAAGACTTACCAGGGTTATTAGAAGACATCCCGTTGATGACAGGAAGAAACATGTACTTCCAATTGGATGGAGCCCCAGCACATTACGCGAATGATGTTCGAGAATTTATCAGACTAAATTATCCAAGGTGGATTGGTAGAGGCGGTCCAGTGGCTTGGCCTCCGAGGTCACCAGATTTAACGCCCTTAGATTACTATTTTTGGGGCTATTTAAAACAAAAGGTATATGCTGAACCGATTGAATCAAGGGAGCAATTAAGAGACAGAATTTTTGCTGCAGCTGCGGAAATGGCAGAAAACACCGAAGAAATACGCCGTGCTACACAGAGAATATCATTTCGAGCCCTTGTCTGCATTACTGTTAACGGCGGTAATTTCGAACAATTTTAATGTATTCAATAAATTATTACTGTAACGCAACACTCGTTTTATTTAGTTAAAACTTACAAGGCTCATAAATAATAATAATAAAGAAACTTTTAATAATAATAAGAAAAAAAATCTTACCTGCGATAATCCCTTGGTTTAGACCTGTCGAACGTCAAGTTTTCACTAGTCATGTTTCAAAAAGTATCAGTAATAGCTAGAAACAATGTTCAGTAATGTTTTAGAGCATATCATGTACTTTATTACTAATACATAAAATAATAATGATTATTGTAGTTTTTCATGACTTTTGGGCTAAACAAAGAAAAAACATGTGTTTTTTTTATCCAATTTCAAGTTTATTCCTCATTTTTTACCTTTTCTTTTTTTTATTTTCTTTTAGACTTTGTTTAGGTAGATAACAATAATAGCAATTAAATAAAAAAACAGATTGCCAAATAAACTCAAAACAACCAAATTATTACGAAAATTGTGCAACAACTCAGCTCTATCTCCTGAAATAATTAAAATGGCAATGAAAAAAAAAACTAATGTCGATAAACCTAAGGTAAAAAAAATATATATTTGGATGAAAAAAAAACTACAAAGCTAAAAAGTCGTGGCAGGGGCCTTCCACCCAAGGTGTAGTTGACCATATCTCACCTGGAAAACGATTTATTATCGTGCATGCTGGATCAGAAGATGGTTTTGTGCCTACTAGTGTATTGACATTTAGCACAAAATCGATAAAAGCTGATTACCACCATGATATGAATGCCACAAATTTTAATAAGTGGTTACGTGAGAAGCTTATTCCCAACCTGACCGAACCATGTGTTATAGTGATGGACAATGCGAGCTACCACACGGTGCAAATTAATAAGGCACCAAATACCAACAGCCGGAAAGCACAAATACAACATGGCTTCGTTCCAATAAAATTCATTATGAAGATTATTATACCATTCAAGAACTTCTTGTCTTGGTACAGAAACACAAACCAGACCCAACCTATGAAGCAGATGAAATGCTAAGGGAACATGGTCATGAGGTCTTAAGACTTCCACCCTATCATTGTGACCTTAACCCAATTGAACTTATCTGGAGTTCGGCAAAGAGAAAAATCGCAAGTAAAAATATTGCCACATCAGCAGCTGAAGTTGAAAAAATTATTAAAGAGGCTTTTGACAGTATAACACCCGATCATTGGAAGAAGATGACTGATCATGTTCTAAATATTGAAGGTCAATACAAAGCCAGGGACGGAATAACTCAAGAACTCGAACCATTTATTATAAATGTGTGTGACGATGAGTCTGGCAGTAGTTCAGATGAGTCAATGGAAGTGGAGTACCTAGAATCCGATTTTGAATACAGTTCTTAATAATAAATAAAATAAAATACACCTGCGCCAGTTCTCGAAAATGGTCGTGCCACGCTCTATTGGGATCGATCTTTCATCACGGACTATTGTAGCCAATAAGCCTGATATCGTGCTGATAGATCGATCGAAACGCCAGGCAGTGCTCGTTGACATCACCATCCCCCATGACGAGAACCTCGTGAAGGCCGAGAAGGACAAACTCAGCAAGTACTAGACTTGGCACACCAGGTAACCGCCATGTGGGATGTTGATACAACGACCATTGTCCCGATAGTCGTTTCTGCGAACGGTTTAATAGCGAAGAGTCTCAACCAACACCTCAAGAGATTCTCGCTAGATGGCTGGGTCAAGGGTCAGATTCAGAAGGCGGTACTCCTGGACACGGCGCGGATGGTCAGGAGGTTCCTCTCTCTGTCGCCCTAACCACCGGTAGCTTAGGCCCTGCCTCGCTGCCGGCGGCACTCTAGGCTAGGTTTTTATATTTTGTAAGTGTATTTTTATATTTTACTTTTTTAGAAATGTTATACAAATCTAGTCTAAGAAGATAAATAAATAAACAGAATAAAATCTTTTTAATTTTACTTCCTGACTTTTTATTTACTAAAAGAGCTCACAAATGGTTCCGAACCAACCGCAAAATTAAGTTTGTTTTCGCGCTCCTTTTAATTCTATGACTATTTACATATGGCTTTAGACCGCCAAACTGCCTATAATGTGAATTTTTTTAAGACTATAGTTGCAAGCGTGTGACAGATGACGGACGGACGCGTGAGTGACAGCAATAGGGTTCCGTTTTGACCCTTCGGGTACGGAGCTCTAAAAAAGTACGAGTTTGCTTTAGTCCCCCTCATGCCCACCGAAATTAAATACGAAAAGTATCAAAATCGTTTATTCCTACTTTGATCGATAATACCATATGAAGATTTTTTGATTTTGGCGGTTTTTGTCAGGTTCAGCTTTCACTAGACAGATTCTAACCAATAAAATAAAATAATAATCTGATTAAGCCCTCTTTGCCTGGCTATTTGTAAAGTTCAACTATGACTGTGAAATTTGATATTTTATAGATCTAAATTCTTAGGTAGGTATAGGCATATCTTAATTATATTGTTATTACTTATTTATTTCAGAAAATGGAGTTCAAACGTCTCATTTCAAACAATTAACTGATGAGCTTTTAAAAGAATTATGCCCTAAAATAAGCACCCGCTTGGATTTGAAAAATAAAATAAATGAATTTTTAACTGCGGAGGTTTGTGTCCTATGCTCATTTTATAGGTAGTTTAGCTACGAAATAATAAAAACGATATATCCAAACACAAACTTCTGATAATTGAAATGAAGCTCATAGAAAATGTTTTAAAACTAGATAGTATCTATTTAAATTATTTCAGTAACTAAATACCTAATAAATGTAGTTGTGAGCTTAAAAGTTATAGTTATTTTTCTGTTTTCAGACAAAAGAGCCCGCGCACACAGAGAGCGGTCAGGAGTTCCGAGTTCCGTGTTCGGCGTTCATTAGAATGTACCGAGTCTATAACAACAACGCACACAGCGGGCAGTCAGACCGACGTGGCTGGGGTCGACATTTGTCAATACTGGGGCTTTGGTGGGACAATTTTCCTTCGAAAGGTGTTTGGTAGGGGTTCGCTGTGCCCCGAGGCCTCCGGGATCAGGCTGGCCAGCCCCCCGTTGAGGGAATCCTGCGGAGCACCGCCCGGGATACAATACAGCTAAGCTTTTAGTCGTTATTAATCGGGTCTGACCCATAGGTGTTAGCGCAATCGACCAAAAGCGTCGTTAAACCCTGACCTAGAATAAGTTAGTAAGTTATAAACCTACGCCGGGTAAAAATTGAGTCCACAGTATGCTATGGTGGGTAATAAAGGACTTGTTATAACTCTTGTTTCATTAAAAGAATACCCAGAAAAATACCATTTCAGTCTCGATAGCGTTACTACCGGGGACGCCTGGTTTAGTAAAAATAAACAATCCAAAATATGTAAAATAATGTGTACATGTGTGCTGTTTCAAAATAATAGAAACCTTTTTATGCACAGGTTGTGATGAATTTCCATTTATATTGATTGGTTTGATACTATGGGGCAATTCGGTAGAGGTGAACCGAGTTTTTAGAATTCAAAAAAAATGTGTGAGAGCCATATGCAATGCGTGGACAGGTGTCAGCTGTGTTCCACTGTTTAAAAAATTGGGAATTCTGCCTCTGCCGAGTTTGTACATTAGGGAAGTATCTGTTTTCGTAGAGTCTCATCTGTTCTACTTTAAAATGCGTGAGGAGACTACGTTAAGACAGATGAAACTCAGAGGAAAAAACCTTCTGTACAGACCAACAAGCAGCAAAGCTATTTATGAACGCAATGTTTCAAATATGTGCATTGAAATTTTTAATCATTTACCCGAGGACATCAGATCTCTTCAGGGAAAAGCTTTTAAAGTAAAACTGAGCAGATGGCTATTGGAGAAGTGCTTCTATGAAGTCAGACTTTTTCTCGGCAAATATTAATTGAATATATAAAATAATGACCATTCTAGATGTATATACTTATAATTATGTGTTGTAATTAAGTAATACTATTATTAATGAATTGTAATGTATTTGCACGCCTGTAGATGGGCTGAATACAAGAGACAAATAATTATGTAACATCCAGTGAAAAACTGTATTCGTAGCAAATAAATAATTTTGAATTTGAATTTGATTCAGGCATATGATGTCATCGAAGCAGGCCTAGCACCCATGAGAAGCAACTGCAGCTTTATTTCAGCAGACCTGGCATGCTCGACTATGCCTCAGAGGTTGGTTCTGAACAGGAGAGAATCTGCTTGTGAAATTAGTCCCTGGCCTGAATGTGTCACTTGTTGCACCAATTGATTACAAATTTGAAGGCGAGATCTACAAGATGGGGATTTCGGCATCAAGGCAGGTCGAGAGCTTTAACGACAAGATTAGTATGATGGCATCCAACCCAAGCTTCTTAACGAGCCTGCAAATTTCACTTGCAGTAGGATTCTTCACAACAGCTATAGTGGCAATCCTCAAAGCAATGACTAGATACTCTGCTTACAAGATAGCCCAGAAGGAGGCACATGTTGCATGAACTGATCGCGTAGTACATAGTCATCACCGACGCCAGCCTCACAGGAGTCGGCACCGATGAAGGCACCACAACAAATAGAGGAGGTTGAGGATGAAGGAGATAATATTATAGGTAAACTACCTCGCATAAAAACAGCAAACTTGAAGCCATACACCATTTTATCGTCTCAGGACCGATACGAGGGAACGTTCAGTAGTCGATATATGTGTAAGATCGTCACTGTGGGGTTGATTATTGGCATTCATCAGGTCAAGGATGGACACTGGGGGGTCCTTCAAAGACTGTTGTTAAAAAATGTACATACATTTTCAAGGTCGAAACTTGGTCGACCAGCCATCTTTGATACGACTAACGAAACATTTTTTGTTTCATCTCGGGAGAAAACAATTCAGACACTGAGGACGGTAATTTGGTAAATGCTATGAACCAAAATAAAGAAGATGAACTTTCTGCATTTGAAAAACCGGATCAAGAAAATTCCTCGAACGCTAAACGATCCAAAAAAAGGGATGTGGCAAGGCAAAAGCTCAGTGCGATGGATCTAAAAATGATGTCTTTTATTGATAATCAAATGAGTAGTAAAGACAATTCGCAAAATGAAGATCGTAACATGTCCCTTTTCAAAGGATTACTTGCAACACTATGCTCATTTAACGATGATCAAGTACTAGAATTTCAAGGTGTTATAAATTTACTACAGAACATAAAACGCCGCAATAATAACGTATGGAGTAATGAACAACCATCTACTTCCAACAACTACCCATAGCAATCACCGCCACAAGGTTTATTTCACATCACAAAATGTTGATATATCGGTATTGTCAAATTCTTCACACATGGACACTTTTCAACTGTCACCAGCAGAATCAACTCGCTCTGATCTCCCAGATTTTGCTTTGTTATAAGTAAATATAACGACTTGGTGGGGGCACTGCTGTGCCCCCCTACGTGATGAACACACATCGCGAAAATTTGATTAATAATAAATGTTAAAAATTATTGCATAATGGTAACCGCGTGCGCAATCAGAACATGTCTCGTTGTCATAGAGAAAACTAAAATTATAGCATCACGTGGCGTGTGCGTAATAACTTTAACTAGGATAAGTGTTCAAGTGTTTCACTGAGGCAATATCATAAGCCTTCCCTGTCCGCGTAGTATAACCTTACTTTTTTTTGTGGAATCCGAAGTAGAAGTGATTTTAGTGATAATTAAGCATTTTATTTTATCGTCACCCACCGACCTTCCAACCACAAGTCATCGATTTCAAGTGCACTGCGGCATCTGCACCTGAACCTCTTCGGAAGCAGCGTTCCAGTTCGTCAATCTTTATCTAAGTATAACAAAGCCCTGCACGGCAGACATTAACCAGGCTGAGGAAAGGCCCTATCTATACACGTATATAGCCTTTTTATGCCACAAAGGGTGAATTCAATTTGTGTAAGTATCTTATTTTTGGCAATAAATCTCTTTTTTATTATTTTTCATTATAGCTAGTCAATAAACAAATTGAGCACCAGACGGGACACACAGTCACACACCCAGCGGAGAGGACTAGAAAACAGATTTAAGACAAAACCAAAATAAACACAATTTCACAGACTGTGAGTACTCCTGGCGGCGATGAAGATGAATATGAAGAATTGTTAAATGCTAGCAATTATGTATAATATACCTAAATTAGTTTAATTATACTTAAGTAGATCAATAGTGAGTTGTACTGTGGAGTGATTTCGAAAGAGAGGAAGGACGGAATGTGAGGTAACGAAATGCTACACGTAATACGACATGAATCGAGGCATCCCCTTAACCCAGCTCGCGTGGAAGCACATTCCATAAAAAACTACATTTCATATTGGCCAATACCTTGTTTTCGTGAGTGAATCTTACTGGTGACTCACAGAGTGATACTGGGATAGCAGGAGTGCGGCCTTTAGATTAAGTTTTTTCTGTTGTGTACCAAATTGTTAACGATTTGTTTATTAAATAAATCTTACATTTTAAATAACCTGTATTTTTAATTAAATATGTATTTCATAAAAACTGGTGCGATAAAATTGGCACGAAGTGTAATTGTGTGGGGGGGCGTGACTTGCGAGTGAAACGGAAGTAACAGCTGCAGTGTATTATGAACCTTATAATAGTGATCTAAGGTAATTGTAAGTTTTAAGCATTCTTTCGTGAATCTTCGGAGCGATACTTTCTTTTCTGCGCGAACGAAGATTCACGACGCGCCTTATCAGTTGGGTACTACTGTACCTAGTGTTACCATTGTGACTGTATTTGTAAGATCTGATCATAATTTATTTGAATTTTGATATAGACATGTCGCACTATCCTAGGCCAGAACCAGGCTCAACACATATTAAATCAGCAACGACCATTTTATACCACATATTTGTATGGATTTATTTCCCTTAGAGACCAGACACCCAACTTCTGATTTTAGATATTTTGATATAAGCATCTTTAAATTTTGACCACAACGAAAATACCATTAGGTCAGTATTGACCATTATGACGCACAGAAGAAACATTTTATTTCCCTTTTGTATAGATTTATTTAATCCTATGACTTGGAGACCAGACAAACAATAAAGCTCCTCAAATTCTACATATTTTGATACAATTAAAACATTTTTCAAAGAATTTGGACCAGCAGGCGAATCACGTAACTTTATGTACTAACGGTAGATAGATTTTACTGTCAATTTTGAAGTATAAATGTATGAGCTGACAATTAGAATTTGACATTAAAATCTACCTAACGGTAGTACAAAAGTTACGTGATTACCCCGCAGAACCAAACGACCATTTTGTGCCACACAAAAAACATTTTACATGTCTTTTGTATGGCCTTACCAGACAAACAACTCCAATAACATTAGATATTAGGTAATTTTTGACCAGATACAACCACTAAATCTCAAATTCTAAATATTATGAGAAAATCAAATCATCTTTCAAAGAATTTGCACCAGAACCAGACGACCATTAGATCAGTATCGACCATTTTGCTGCACACACAAGAAACATTTTATAAGATTCTGCATGGATTTCTTGAACCCTAAATCTCGACTCTAAATGAATTTGAATTTAGGACAAATTGAAAAAATTGGCACAATAAATACCACTAAAGTAAAGTAAGTGGTACATATTTATTGCGCCATTTTTTTCCTGGCAAACGTTACTAGTGTTCAGTGGAATTGACATGATGAGAGACTTCGCTCTGTTCTCATTTGATTCTATTTTTAGACTGACGCTCAGAGACCTTATACATCTCTGAGGATATTTATTTATTACATTTTTTTTTTCATGTTGACGCTTATAGATATATCTCAAAATATTGTATTATGATTAGTGTACCTACCTTATTATCTTGACGCTTAGAGAGTTTATAAATCTCTAACAAATCTCGATTGTTATTAGTTTCTTAGTCTTATTTTTGACATGTAACACTACATTTAATTAATGATACTTTGATTATTATCAAAGAATTTGGACCAGAACCAGACGACCATTAGATCAGTATCGACCATTTTGCTGCACACACAAGAAACATTTTATAAGATTCTGCATGGATCTCTTGAACCCTAAATCTCGACTCTAAATGAATTTGAATTTAGGACAATTTGAAAAAATTGGCACAATAAATGCCACTAAAGTAAAGTAAGTGGTACATATTTATTGCGCCATTTTTTTCCTGGCAAACGTTACTAGTGTTCAGTGGAATTGACATGATGAGAGACTTCGCTCTGTTCTCATTTGATTCTATTTTTAGACTGACGCTCAGAGACCTTATACATCTCTGAGGATATTTATTTATTACATTTTTTTTTTCATGTTGACGCTTATAGATATATCTCAAAATATTGTATTATGATTAGTGTACCTACCTTATTATCTTGACGCTTAGAGAGTTTATAAATCTCTAACAAATCTCGATTGTTATTAGTTTCTTAGTCTTATTTTTGACATGTAACACTACATTTAATTAATGATACCTTGATTATTATCAAAGAATTTGGACCAGAACCAGACGACCATTAGATCAGTATCGACCATTTTGCTGCACACACAAGAAACATTTTATAAGATTCTGCATGGATCTCTTGAACCCTAAATCTCGACTCTAAATGAATTTGAATTTAGGACAATTTGAAAAAATTGGCACAATAAATACCACTAAAGTAAAGGAAGTGGTACATATTTATTGCGCCATTTTTTTCCTGGCAAACGTTACTAGTTTTCAGTGGAATTGACATGATGAGAGACTTCGCTCTGTTCTCATTTGATTCTATTTTTAGACTGACGCTCAGAGACCTTATACATCTCTGAGGATATTTATTCATTAGATTTTTTTTTTCATGTTGACGCTTATAGATATATCTCAAAATATTGTATTATGATTAGTGTACCTACCTTATTATCTTGACGCTCAGAGAGTTTATAAATCTCTAACAAATCTTGATTGTTATTAGTTTCTTAGTCTTATTTTTGACATGTAACCACGAACCACGGTGATCCGGAACATCAAGACATCGCTCGCCCCTCGCTCCCTCTGCATTAGTGTAATGTAGAAGCGTGAATATACGAACCATCGAACCTGACCGAGTTTCACTTGCGGCCCGAACCCCGATCCAGTCAGTCACGGCGGTGCGTTGGGAGGCAAACCCGAACCACCCTGTGGTGAACACGGTTCACCGAAGAGGAACAACCCCGAACCTCGAACTGCTTTGAGACTGCGAACCGCGGTTGTGTGGATACGCGTTCTGTACCCCACACAGAGGAAACAATGAAAATAGGAGAATGGCTATGCGTGCTGCTGTGTTGATCTCACGGCAAAGGTCGCATATAACGAGAGAAAATATCGCGTCGGTGGCTTTGTGACGGACGGCGTAAAAGCACTTGCCGATCATGCCCAAGTGTTTATGATACGCAGAGTCTTAAACAATTATAAGCAGCTAGTTGCATATACGTTTTCTCAAGCTGCCACGAAGGGACCGGTGTCTGTACAATTAAAACTTGTAATTAGAGAACTACAAGCTGCATGCTAAACAGAAGTGGCAACAATATAGGGCTTTAATAATATGCAGTGCAATGCAATTTTAACTGTGGAAGCAATGGTGACGATTACGTACGCTTACGTATTTTTAAGTTGATTATATATTAAGCTGATAACGAGCGCCTGGATTCAAGTTTTGAATCCCCGACAATTGAATCAAGACGCGTTGGAGAATTTGTTCGGTGCTTTGCGACAGCACAGTCCAACAAACAGAAACCCTACGTTTGCATCATTTATTGCAGCCATAAAGACCGCAATAGTATCAAAAATGGCTGCTCCCCAAAGCAGAGGAGCAAATTGTCAGAAAGACTTTAATAGTCTTCTGACAGATTTTCATGAAATTGTCTTTGATAAAACGGCCACCACGCAATCCACGCATACTTCGCAAACACAACACAACACAACCAGACAGACAAAATGAAAATATAATAATGGAGGAGGACTACGTTCCAGGTTCCTGTGCTTAGTAGGGTAAACTGGGTACGATTGTGCCAGGGTACGGTAGTGACAGTCGCTATAACAGCGAAACTATACGGATCGCGGGGAGGGGTGCAAGGGGAAAGACAAGCGGCATCGGCATGCAAGTCTAAACGCGTGTCCCAGTGTTGCGTCAGCCGGCGTGCGCCGGTAACGTAAGCAGGGGCCCACATTGATTTTCGACAGTCAAAAGTAAGTTTTTTTGTTCGATTTCTTTTTGTAATTACGGTTATTTGTACACAGATAGATTGCCTTTTATTTTTTTTTGTTATAACTTAAACATTAGCAGTTACTTACGAGTAATTACTTTTAATGCAGATCTTTTTGCTCAGTCATGGTTATTTTTTGTTTTCAGAAGTATGCGTTGGGTACGGTTGTGACAAATTTTGTGGGTACGGTTGTGACATTGTTTTTTTGTTTTATTTTATTTTAGATGCCTAGAAAACGCGTGCGGAAGACCGAGAGAGGCCTGTCTGATATTAGTAAATATGAAAATGCTTACGAAGAGATGAAACGCGGTACTTCATTACGGAGAGCTGCGGAAATACATGAAGTATTAATTTTAAGAAGAGAAGTGATCACAGAGTTTCGATTTTTTGCCATAAAGTGATTGTTAACTTTGTTTAGAAGAAGGTTATGTTGTGTTCAGTTAATTATTTGTAACAATAAAAGTCAGTACAAACTATTTGGATGTATTTTGTATGCCTGTCACTACCGACCCCAACCACTGCCACAACCGCCCTTGGATTGTGGCCGGTTGTGACACTTTCTCTTTTTTTTTAATTTGATCTTATGCCTAATACAGCGTAGTTAGGGACAATATTTTAACAATTTTAGGTAGATAAATATTCAAATTAAGTATTAAAGTGGTTTTTCTCCCAGATAACTGGTAAATTTACAAAGTTATAGGCGATCAAACCAAAATTGTCACAACCGTACCCAGCTTACCCTATACCGGACGAGGATACCCTGACACTTCACATGCAGGACTTCGATTCTGATATCCTGGACTTAGATATTCAGCCCGTTGTGTACGTCAGCGGATACATTGCACATTGCATCCTAAAAATTAAAAAATGTAATTCATGCCAAGAATCCCTAACAACGAAACCTGGTAATGAAACGAATTTGTCGTATGAATACGTCAGACTTCGCGAGTGGTGGAAAGACAGGAGCTCCCTGACATATCCCTCTAAAGGGTTATACAATTATTTAATAATGGTGTTGACATGACTGCCAACATTAAGATATAAAAAATATAATTAAGTTGGTATGCCTGGCACCTACCTCAGTTTGTAAGTTATTATTCAAAGGTAAAAATATGTTAGCTGTGCTTCTCTCTCTCTTCCATTATCCGTGCCAGCGTATAGACGCACAATTTTATTATAAAAATACGATCAGTGATAAATTGATAATTAATGTGAAAGTGCTGCGACAATATACTCAGTTTACGACCAGACCAGTGCCTATTATTAAACTACAGTCCGCATAAGAAACCCCAGAAGTCCACAAATGGTCAAATTAGCGCTATTGCTGATTCGGAGACATTGCGCAATAATTAATAAAAAAATTGCATTAGAAGAAGAACGAGTTGCCGATGTTTTAAAAAAATCAGAACACATATTATAATTATTATAAAACAAACAGGTCACTCCAGGGGGCTTGCACTGGGCGGCGCGCGAAGCTTTAGATACCTAACTCTCGCGCGGCCCGCGGCCGTCGCCGCGCGAGCTAGCACGAAAAGTTTTTCCTTCATAACGTACCTACAAATAGTGTCACGTTACGTCGTCCCCCGATAGGTTGGGAGGCGAGGTAATTGAGTAAAAGTAAACCCGCCGCGGTGCAGCGCGGGGCTTGGCCCCGCACAGACCAATTTCGTATGACTATTCATCAAGTCTAAACGAGAACTGAATTTAGTAAGCGATGTACGCCTTTTATATCTGATGCCCGTAGTTGTTCCAGAATATTTAGTTCTAATTTCATAATTTCAAATTTATAAAATACCAGTAACCTATTTTAGCTCAAAAATGAATCTAACCTCAGCCTAAATCACGATTGACAATTTAGGTTGCTATGACGATAGACAATCAATACATTTGTCAAGTAAAAGAAAAATACAGAATTATGTATAAAACACGTAATAAATTGTATGCTAAATCAAGTGGGGTAAGTGGGACCATATTGTGAGCAATGTGAAAATGTCATAAGTTGAACAAAACTAAACAATTCGTCGTTACAGCGGGTGTGAGAAGTTTAGCGGAACCAATAAATGATTAATATGGATAACAAGGAGGTATACGAGGAGAGGCGCTTTGCATCAAACTGCAGTCGAGGGTCAGGCAGATGCTCACAACACGAGCAAGCACAAAGTATGCTACAATTGTTTTAACATTCGACCGTTTATGAACAGGCAGGCAAACAAAACATATGGATGTTGTTTTAGAGGTCCTCGTGACATTTTTTAACAAGTACCAAACGACGAGTTCCGGAGGAATGCAGTCTCCACGTCTCCACAGGGTGAGGCACTGGCAGGCACGTATCCAGACTTTTGGTTCGGGGGGGGACAGACATTGAAACAACCATGTGAACTGTGTACATACTTATTGAAAGAACACGCAAGCGAACAAATAAACAGACGGCTAAAAATGTATTGGGGGGGATAAATCCCAACTATCCCCCCTCTGGATACGTGCCTGGGCACTGGTCCCACCGCCGGCGAGCAGCGAGTACTCCCATAGTAATTCTACTCGTTTTCTCGCTCATGCGAGTAGAATTACTATGAGTATAGAGATACTAGAGTACTCGCTGCTCGCCGGCGGTGGGACCAGTGCCTCAGGCTGGCTCAGACATTTACGACGGAGTGGGGGAATATACGCCACAACCCTTTTTGGGCGAGAGCGAGCCGCTTTCTTACTTGTAAATATAGCTTTTATAGTTTATTTTTAACTCAAGTTATTTTATTATCTAATGTACCGTTTTTGATTAAAGTTTTCTGACTTAAAAAAGGCCCAATGTCAAAATAAAGAACCAAACAAAGACTATATTGAAATTTTCATAATAATCATTGGTTGCTTGCTCTGTCGTCCTTTGCTTTCTTAACAATTTTATCTTCTCACTCTCTGCCTGTTCCAAATTTACATTTCTTTTGTGTCGTCTATATAAAACCTAATGCTGCACAAAACTCACAGCCATGTTTGTAGGAACAAATTCTGAAAGCCCATTTTTATTCACCTATCACATAGGTACCTATTTATTGGGCCATTTTTTTTCCTGGCAAACGTTGGATTCTGAGGCCCTCTTGGGGTTTTATCCCTGGATAACAAACCTAACAACTCAAAACAAGAACTAAAATGTGACCAAGTGTTAATTTTTGAATATTGTTAAAACCTAACTTTAGACAAATAACCCTTTTGATCATATAAGGCTAATCTTCTAAATAAAACTTGGATCAGAACCAGAACTGGTATACAAATAGTTTTAACATTCGACCCTTTATGAACAGGCAGGCAAACACAACTGTTAAGGATTGTTAAGCGTGAAAGCGTGTGTGTACTGCTTTAAGTAGTTGTCGATGCCCACAGCTCTATATTGTTGATGGTGCGAGCGGGACTCCGATTTCGTCTCGCTGACATGACTGGTTTTGTTATTGTAACAAGTGCTAAATAAATTTATTACGTGTAAATGCAGTGTTTCAATAGAACATTAACGAATTAACAAATCCCCAACAAGTGGCGACCGTGCGGAATTAGAACCGGCACAACCTGTGGACATAACAAAACACGTCAAGATTTTTTCCTCAATCCGTCATGGCCGAAATAATAAAAACAAACAGAGAAAGGCTGCAAATAAGAAGATTATTTAATCGAACGGCACTGTCATTACAAGAAAAGCTGCAAGAGGATGATTTCAGCGCCATAGAAGTAGACTTCTTATATTTGCAGGAGAAAATGGATCGGCTGCGAGTTTTAGACTCCATTATACAAACGGATTATATGGCGTCATCGGAGTTCCAGGAATCGATTTTAACGAAAGAAATCGACGAAGCAGAAGATTACGTGTGTAGGTTTGTCAGATTCAAACAAAAGTATTTTGAGCTAAAACCAAAAATATCACAAAAGGAGGAGATTTTGACAACCGTACCAAAAGAAGAGAAAAGAAACTACAAACTGCCGCAAATCGAAATTAAGAAATATGACGACGACCCAAAAGTGTTCAAGTGGATCCAGTTTTGGGGGCAGTTCAAAAAAATCCATGAAGATCGGAACATTGTAGACGAAGATAAATTTCAATATTTATTACAATGTTTAAAAGAAGAATCAAACGCTCGGGCTTTAGTGGAAAGCTTTCCGCCGTCAGCTGAAAATTATCCCAAGGCGGTGGATCAATTGCGAAGCCGCTACGGCCGGGACGAGATGCTAGTGGAAGTTTACATCAGAGAGTTGTTAAGTATGGTGCTGGCACAAGCGCGGGGTGAACTTTTATTGGACCTTAGATCATTATATGATAAAATTAGTACATATTTGCATGCATTAGAGACTTTAAAAGTGACTAAAGATAGGTATGATGCTATGTTGTTCCCTTTGATAGAATCTGCTATGCCTGAGCAGATTCTAATTGCTTGGAGCAGATCACAACTTCAAGTTAAAGGAGAACAGCAGGGCTCAGAACGATTGGCACAACTCTTAAAATTTCTGGGTAATGAAGTAGAGGCAGAAGAGAGGATTAGGATGGCGAGATCAGATTTTAGTCAGGGTTCCAACACAACAGTCACCAGCCAGCCCACGGCAACATGCCTAACATCCAAGGTAACCAAAGAAACTTGTTTCTTTTGTGATAAGGATAATCATACTTCAAGTGAGTGTTGTAAAGGGGCAGAGTTGTCTTTGGATGAAAAGAAAGAATTAATTAAAAAGAAAGGTGGATGTTATGCATGTTTAAAACGGGGTCACATGGCAAAACAATGCAAAACCTTTCTGAAATGCTTAGCATGCAAACGAAGGCATTTAGTTGTATTGTGTCCAGATTTACATAGCCCAAACAATAAAGAAGTGACAAAAAAGCCCAATGAAAATGTCACTTTATGTCAGGACAAAATAACCACTCTGTTACAGACTCTAGTTGCAGTAGTAGAACAAGATGGTAAGAAAAAGAAGGTACGGATTCTTCTTGACAGTGGTTCCCAACGCTCATATATAAGAAAAAGCTTGGCGGAGGAACTAAACTTAAAGGTAATAGGCCAGGAAGAATTTGGGCACACCTTATTTGGAGGATTCGAGACAAAACCAGAAGTCTACAACAAATGCGAATTTAAGGTGAGTTAACTTGATGGTTCTTTCACAATGACTATGCAAGCACTTGCTCTCAACAATGCACTTTGTGGCTATTTGCCTAAGGTGGAGGATAACAAAATTATACAGAAACTTCACAAATTTAATGTGCATTTAACAGACAAGGAAAGTAACATAACGGAGATAGGTATATTGCTGGGATCTGATTGTATGAGTATGATTCTGACAGGCACAATGGTGCACATAGAAAATAATTTGTGTGCCACAAAGACAAAACTTGGATGGACGCTTCAGGGTCCGACAACAGGCGCCTACAGTTCAGCAGTAGTTATGACCTGTTTCTCCCAGACAAATATAGCAGACTTGTGGAGTTTGGAAGTCTTAGGAATTAAAAACCAAAATCCACAAGAAAAGGAAGATCAAGACCAAATATTAAAAGTTTTTAATGATAATATTTCAGAGGCAAAGGGCAGATATGAAGTGAACCTGTTGTGGAAGGATGATATTCCGGAATTGAAGACAAACTACAATAAAGCTTTTAAGAGGCTTCAAACAACATCGAAGAAACTTGTGCTAACAAAAAATATGCAGAGATATATGATATTTGCCACTCACACCTGCGTTTCTAGCTGGGAATGTCTCAGATTTTCATCAGAAGTGGATGTCTATGCAGAGATTTTTAGAGGTGAACCTAGATGGTATTATGTGGACAAGGATCACAAGAAGCATATATATGGACAAAGGTTGTACACTTTAGGAGACGAAGTTGACGGTACTACCCAATGTCTAAAAGACCCTGTTTTACAAATCACTAAACGAAGGATTAAGGGAGTATGCTTCAGTGAAAGCAAAGAGAATACTAAGTGTGTGTTGAGTGATACGGATGGAGACTTGGATGGCAAGGTCATTGACATTGGGGAAGACGGAGTCTCTCTTCTTAGAAACACTGTTTTAAAGCTCGCGAGTGACTTAGTTTTTCCAGAAAACGGAAAACTAAGAAAAGTTTTCAGAGGAGCATCAACACAAAGGGAAGGTAGCTGGGACGCTCCCATAGACATAAGTAGGCCAGTAAACATCGAAACAGTGGTTGAAGTAACAAATTCATTGTCCGCTATACAAATGCAGTCCTTGTACAACATATTACAATTAGCCCAGGCTGTAGAAAGACAGTTTTTTCTCTTGAGAGAGATCACAGAAAGTATGAGCAAAATGAACCCTGCTGACCTGCCCTCTCGCGGCTGCGACGCAAAGTCCTTGATGGAGAACCGCTGGTGGGAGGGCCCACAATGGCTAAAACTGGAAAAGAATGATTGGCCCAAATCAAACCTCAGTGACATTTCTATAGATGAGGATGCTGTGTGTAACGAGGAAATAAAGAGAACCGCAACAAATGTTGATACAAATTCAGCAGCTTTCAGTAAGAGCTTGTTGTATTTTTCTAAATACAACAAAATAGTGAGACTTGTCGCATGGCTGTTACGAATGAATCCGACAGTAAGACGGCGATTCGCTCCGAGAAAACAAGACATCGGAAATGACGAATATAAAAATGCTGAACAAGTTTTGATAAGGTTGGTACAAAAAGAAAATTTCAAAGATAATAAAACCATACCAAAGAATCTAGGCACTATGATAGATGAATATGGCATAATGGAAGTGAAGACTAGACTAGATTTTAGTGATGAGGGTAAAGATTTTATTTGTCCAATACTGCTGCCTGGAAAATGTGAAATTGTACAACGACTAGTTTTACACCGACATCTAATGTTAAACCATGCAGGTACATTAACGATGATGACAGATTTAAGAAATACCTATTGGATACTGAATATACGACGCCTGGCCAAGAAGATTGTGGCACAATGCATTATATGCAAAAGGTACAAATGCAAGACTTATAGTGTGCCAGAATCTCCACTACCGACAGACCGAACTGACGCTATATCAGTGTTTCAAATAACTGGCATTGATCTGGCAGGGCCTTTATACTTAACTGATAAACAAAAATGCTGGATTGTGCTGTTCACCTGTGCAACGTATAGAGCAATACATCTGGAATTGGTGGAATCACTGTCGACTGCTAGCTTCATAATGGCCTTCAGGAGATTTTTAGCGAGAAGAGGACGAGTAAGTGTGATCTACACAGACAACGGAACAAATTTTCAGGGTACAGCGAATATGTTAAAGAATATTGATTGGGCTAAAGTTGAAAGTTCCACCGCCTCGCAAGCCATTCAATGGAAATTTATACCACCAGGATCTCCGTGGTGGGGAGGTTGGTGGGAACGGATAATCCGCGTAGTAAAAGAAATGCTGAGAAGAATATTAGGTAAAGCCACAGTAAATTGGATAGAATTGTCAACTATATTATGTGACTGTGAATCAGTCATCAATAGCCGGCCAATTACCTACATAGCAATGAATGATGACTCGTTAAGACCTTTGACTCCACAGATGTTCCTACAGGGCATAAGTAACTGTGATACACCTGATCTAGATAAAATTGACGCCGAAAATCTAGGACAACGATACCAGTACCTACAGAAACTGAGACATGACTTTAGGCAGCGTTTCAAAAACGAGTATTTGTCGCTGTTGTCGAGTAAAAATTACAGGCATAAAGTCAAGGAGCCACAAGTTGGAGACATCGTGCTGATGGAACTGGACATGAGCAGACTGCATTGGCCAATAGGAGTAATAGCCGAAGTCTATGTTGGCAATGATGGATTTACTAGGGTTGCAAAGGTTAGGACTGCTACAGGGGAAAAGGTACGAGCATGTCAAAAGCTCTACCCTTTAGAATTGTCAGCTGAATCTTTGAAGGAAGAATTACTTGATACAGGTAAGTTGGACTTTGTCAAAGAGTCAGGGGTGAATCCAGGTGCTGCAGAACTAGCTTCTGATCATAGTCCTAGTCCAATCCCTGTCGAAACACGAAGAGGTCGCATTGTAAAAATGCCGCACAGGTATTTAATTTAACCAATTTTTTAATATTCTATATATATAGTTCTATAGTGTCTATAGTTTTGTGCCAATCGATATGAGCCAAAGATAGAACTCTGGTGTTGTTTTTGTCTGTACTGTAAAACCATTGTTTCTATAAGATAACACTATCCTGTTCATACTTAGTACAGGTCGCGCGGCGAATAAAGAGCGCTGGGCGAAAATAGTGGGGGCATGCGCAGTATTCAAATTTTAGGTCTCTTTGGTGGGGCGAGGAGAGAGGGGGCGGGTGTGCGCCGGCGGCTCGCCGGCGGCGACTCGCTATTGGTAGTTTAGTCGCTGTTCAGTTCCCGCGCTGTGTTCGCGCGTCACGTGTCTCTTGGGTACTGTTGCGCACAGATTGCTTTATCGTATTAGTAGTACGTCGGAGTGAAAATGCCTATAAATAAAGTTTTACCACGGCAAGCCAGGAAAATGGTTTACGATGTGAATTGTTACGTTAAAAAGGAAACTAACGAAATCGTGGATAAGTTAAAGCAGGTAAAAAATACTACTGCAGAAGGTACGATATCATTACAGGAAAAATTGGCAACACCTATACAACAATTACAATTACTGATTGCAAATAGAATAACAAATGCTGCTGATAAATGCGTATTAATTGAAATCTGTAATAAATTAGAGCAAATTCGGGAAGAAACTGCGGAAGCTAGCAAAACAAATGAAAATGTTTTACAACAAATTATGAGCACATTAAAGCAAGAACAAAAAAGAACAGCACTTGCAACAAATACATCTGTTAATACAGTCAGGAGGATTGCCTCACAGGCCGCAAATTCCGAGTTTCTGACGGTGTTTAGAACTCCTGGAAAAAAAAACAGCGTGCAAAACCAATAACAGACATAGATAACTTTGACCAAGGAGTCATAAAAAGGTGTATTCATAACTTTCACATTACTAATAAAGAGCTTCCCACAATTGAAAAACTAAGACAAAAATTCCAGGAAGATTTAAATTTTCAAGGCTCTAAAACAAGTCTTCGACAGATTATAAAAGAACTGGGCTTTAAATGGAAAACAACCGAAAATAACAGGAAGATTTTGATAGAAACTAGCAATATTCGACTCAAGCGAATCGAGTACCTAGAAAAAATCAAAAAATATCGTGAAGAAGGACGTGCAATAATTTACACAGATGAATCATACGTGGATTCATCACACTCGAATCCCAAAGCTTGGACGGATGGTTCAACGAAGGGCCTTAAAACGCCAATTTCTAAAGGACAACGCGTGGTTACCGTACATGCTGGATCCGTGGCGGGCTTTGTCCCAAACGCGTTGCTCACTTTCAAAGCTGGAAGCAAATCAGGAGACTATCACGACAACATGAATTACGAAAACTATGAAAAATGGTTGAGAACCCGTCTTATCCCAAATATTCCACCCAATTCTGTTGTCGTGGTTGATAACGCTTCCTATCATAATAAGCAGTATGACCTCGCACCCACATCAAACTCCAGAAAAGCAGATATGCAAGCCTGGCTGTCCAAAAAAGGTATAGAATACGGTGAAAAAATGTTGAATCCGCAGTTATATCACTTAATAAAAACACATAAAGAACAATTTAAAACGTTTTCTATTGACAAGATTTTGGCTGAACACAATCACACCATTCTGAGACTGCCTCCGTATCACCCTGATCTCAATCCTATTGAGATGGCTTGGTCCATGATTAAACAGTATGTGGGTAGTAAAAACGTTAAATGGAATCTTAATAATGCTATTGAGCTTGTCAAAGAAAAAGTTAATCTAATGGGAGCAAGAGAGTGGGAGATCTTGTGTAATAAAACCAAATCTGTAGAAGAAGAATACGCAAAAAGTGACCACATTGTTGATCTTATGACAGAACAGTTTATTATTCGTGTCACTGATGACAGCTCCGACAACGAAGAGAGTGAAGATAACGATAACTCCGAATGGTCTGACGATGACGAAGTGCCCTTAGCCTCGTTCTTCCATCCTCAACCTTCTACTTCGATATCGCACGATGATTTAATGGAAGGAATATCCACACTGCCGGATGATTAATTTTCTTTCCATTTTATGTATTAAATATTATATAAATTAACTACTTTTGTTCTTTATTTTTCTGAATATACTAGCAAGATAAGTCACAAGCAAAAACTAGTGTTATTTATTATATTGATGCTTTCAACAACATTTGTCGTAAAAAGCAAAATGACAAAAGTAATATCTTATATCGAGAAATAAATAAACTAGAAATTTGAAACTTGACATTTTGGTTTTTACGACAATTGTTGTCTAAAACATCGATATGTTAAGTTACGAAGGTACAAAAATACGAAATAAGAAAAAAAAAATCATTTCCGTTAGTAATTTTGTGCGCGATTGTACACATGCGCCGATTGCCCCCACTATTTTCGCCCAGCGCTCTTTATTCGCCGCGCGACCTGTATAGTTGTACTTATTATAAAATGAGTACTTAACATGTAAATTCCTGTATACTTTAGTCGATTTTGAGTGATCTGTGAACATGTTTTTGAAGTAGTGTATTGTATAACAGTTGCTGTGGATTGAAAGATTAATTAACATGGTTGGTTGATATATTATAGAGAAATGTAACTTGTGTTTGTCATGTTATTAATTGTTTCTCACTGCGATAGCTATGACAAAGTGTCAGTTGTAAACTATCTGTTTTTTGTCCGTGGGAGGATGTTAAGGATTGTTAAGCGTGAAAGCGTGTGTGTACTGCTTTAAGTAGTTGTCGATGCCCACAGCTCTATATTGTTGATGGTGCGAGCGGGACTCCGATTTCGTCTCGCTGACATGACTGGTTTTGTTATTGTAACAAGTGCTAAATAAATTTATTACGTGTAAATGCAGTGTTTCAATAGAACATTAACGAATTAACAAATCCCCAACAACAACATTGTAATCAATGAACACATTTTTCAACAAGAACCAAACGACGAATATACGCCACAACCCTTTTGGGCGAGAGCGAGCCTCTTTTTTACTTGTAAATATAGCTTATTTAGTTTTTATTTTAGTTTATTTTTAGCTCAGGTTATTTTATTATCTAATGTACTGTTTTTGATTAAAGTTTTCTGACTGAAACAAAGCCCAATGACAAAAAAGAACCAAATAAAGACTATTGAAATTTTCATAATGATAATCTTTGGTTGCTTGCTCTGTCGTCCTTTGCTTTCTTAACAATTTTATCTTCTCACCCTTTGCTTGTCCCAACTTTACATTTCTTTTGTGTCGTCTATATAAAACCCAATGCAGCACAAAATTCAGCCATGTTTGTAGGAACAAATTCTGAAGACCCATTTTTATTCACCTATCCCATGTTTAATTTTAGCTTCTTCTGTAGCTTCTACATTTTCAACTTTAGCATCTATGCCTAAGTCAATCTAGGGAATGCGGCTTAGCATTTGGTAGAAAGCATTATGGACACCATAGAGCATACTCAAAAAACGAAGAATAGACAAAATAAGGAATTCTGAACTAAGAGGCAGAACAAAACTAGAGGATGTAGCCTACAGAATTAAAAACCTTAAATGGAAGTGGGCAGGACATATAATAAGAGGACCTGAAAAATGGAGCAAAACCTTAACAACATGGTACCCAAGAGGCTGCAAACGGAAGAGAGGCAGACAGACAATGCAAAAGATGGGAGGACGAAATTGTAGAGATGGCCGGCAGGACGTGGACCAGAGTGGCCACAGATAGGGTGAGGCCTTTGCCAGAAGGCACACAGAAGTATAAAAAAAAAACAAAAACGCGGTTACTGTAGTTTTAGTATTAATGTAATCTTCTGAATATGAGGCTATAAATAAATAAATAATTATGGACACCATGTTCCTATCTAGAGACTTGAGGAGCATGTTGGACCTTAAACACAAAGATAGAGTGTGGTGCAGCAACATTAGAACAAAAACAGATCTAAAAGACATTGCTGAAGTCACTTGCAGAACGAACTGGAGATGTGCTGGTCATGTGGCACGTACATGGGATGATCGCCGGAGCCAGCGTGCTCCACTGGTGGCCACGAAAAGAGAGGCGCCCCTGTGAACGCCCACGACGAAGATGGCATAGCTCAGGTCGCGGGACCAACCTGGTGCTGACTAGCCAGAGGAAGAAAATAATTACATAAATTGGAAGCCTTCAACCAAAAACGGGCAGCCCAGTAAATTTAAGATATATAAGATTTTCTGCAAGAGAACCCATGAGATGGTCTGATGCGGTGAAGATGGTGGAAGGTGGTGGTTACAACCCACATGGCTTATGAACACACTATATAGAGAGAGACCATACATGGTAATGATCTTCAGTAATGAGGGACCAAGAAAGAACTCTTTGGCAAACAATAGGGCTGCTTCCTTTGGAGACAAAATACTTGAGTGTGTTGTTGTGGCCTGCATCTTTGTTGTCTTTGTTTCGGCCCTCTGGAAAAAAAAATAAACAATCAGTGAAAAAACTTGTCAATTTTTAAAAAATAAATTTGGGAAATGTATGTTAAAACAAGGTGCTTTCATACAAAAGCAATGGTGGTAATGTTTATGCCCCACATGTTAGTACCATACTTAAATCAATATTAGGGGGACCAAGCCCCAATAGCTCAATAAGGCTTGTTATGGGCAACAGATGATATATTTAATGGACTATGTAAATACTAAATGTTAAGGATGAGCCGAATATTCGGTTATTATTCGATATTCTGCATAGCGCTTGTGGCCCAGCGGCGCCCGCGTACCGCGTGCGGTATGCGAGGTTAAGTAACGTTGGCCCAGGTCAGTTATTGGATGGGTGACCGCTTTGAGTGGTTATTAACTGAGCGCTCCCGTGCTTTGGAAGGCACGTTAAGCCGTTGATCCCGGCTGCTGTCTATGATAGCAGTCGTTAAGCCAAGTTAGAGTCGAGCCTACGGATGACTTGAAGACTTCTAACAGTCAAGTTGCCCACTCACTTGACAAGCCTAATTCCAATAAGGTCCGGTTTCCCCTCGGGTTGGAAGGTCAGATGGCAGTAGCTTCCGTAAAACTTAGTGCCTACGCCAAATCTTGGGATTAGGAAGCGGACCCCGGGCATCTCATCATACGCTAGCAGGATGTTTCAGTATTCTGCATATTCGGCATGTTTTTAAATGTTCGGTATTCGGTCGAATTATTCGGTTCGGCTGCCGAATATTTACCGAACAATTTTGAGAGGGTTTTGTTACAAGTTACAAAAGTATATTATAGTGACTGGCAAAGAAGTGCAAGTATAATAAAATAATTATGTAAATGAAACAATAACTAACCTTTCCATTTAGCAAACTGCTCACAATGCATCATCTCCCTCGTTGGTTTCAGAGGAGAAATGGATCCTAATGCTGGTGTCATACACATAGTTAATTCTTGCTTCACATTTCCGCTCTTCGGTGCTTGCATATTCAACATTCCACCAGCTTTCATCTAAAACAGAATTGCTGATGTATTATCGACTTTATAACACATAAGATACTTAAAAGTAGAGTACGGACTGCAAACCCTATCCACGACTGGTTTGAAGGGCGATTCTCCGAGTTTGAAATGCTCGTTCCTAGTCATTGTCGACTCATGATTATCTACACAAAGTTAGGATAAACCGATAAAAACATTGATAAAATAAGAATCAGGGCCAACATTGGTTTACACTTTTTACAAAAGTTTACTCTGATCTGATCATCGTCTTTAACAATATTTCATGAAACGACAATGACGAAAAAAATGGCCGTTCAAAACGCTGAATATTCGCCCGTAGGCTATTATCACATTTAGTGCTGGCAAACAACAATACAAAAGACACAAATTTGTGTTATGTCTTATGAATTTCTGTCAGATGTTATAGATTTCCTCATGGTGTTTCATGAAAAAGGGTGTTATCACCGCCAGCCCGAGTGACTCCAGCACACTAGGGGTGTTATAACTGCATAACCCTAGCGTGCTGGACTGACTGTGGCTTTATGGGCCGGGCCCAATAAAGCGATAGGAGTGCGGCGTTGGAGAGTAGCCTGGGGAAAATCCAAGGGAAAACCTCCGACACGACCACGCTTGTGGTTTGGAACACTGGAATACTGCACGTACCAACTTACTCGCCAATGCACCTCTTGTCAGGTCCATAAATATAATAAACCAAATTTCGACCAAAGCTGACCTATTCCACTGTACTCTGGCTGAATTCTCAAGTGTCGCATATAGACAATTAAGTTTCCTTGGTGAAGTAGCTTTTTCAGTGTTTAGTCTGTTTTTGACGACCGGTTTAGCCTAGTGGGTAGTACACCTGCCTGTGAAGCTGACGGTCCTGGGTTCGAATCCCGGTCAGGGCAAATATTTGTATGATTAGCATGAATATTTGTTTCTGAGTCTTGGATGTTTTCTATGTATTTAAGTATTTATATCTATTAAATATATCGTCGTCTAGTACCCATAACACAAGCCTTCTTGAGCTTACTGTGGGGCTAGTTCGATTTGTGTAAGATTGTCCTCTAATATTTATTTATTTATTTATGTGTTTACTCTGTTTTTGTGTGTTGTGTTGCAACCCGTGTCGAAACGTCGGTAACAAAGGTAAATACATAAATATCGCATTAGACCCGTTTAAACAAATCTTTAAGTATGTTATAAAGTTTATATCTATTAAATATATCGTCGTCTAGTACCCATAACACAAGCCTTCTTGAGTTTACTGTGGGGCTAGTTCGATTTGTGTAAGATTGTCCTCTAATATTTATTTATTTATTTTATTTAAAGTTGTAAGTATTTGTTGCTTTTAAGTATAATATATGTCACGACTTGAATTTTACATCTGTAATGTGATATGTAGATTTTGAGAATAAATAAAATCACCACTTACTCATACAAAGCCAAAATCTAAGCGAAATCGATGTTTGAAACTCGCACGCCTTCGCGACCGTGCTACCGGATTTAACTAAAAATGATATGCAGGCTATTCAATAGAAATAGATACCTTGAACGGATCTCTGCATGGTCATTTCTCGACCGCAAGCGCCATGATGCAGCATCAAGTCGCATCATTGGTGCTAACGAAATTGGGATGTTCTCGAAGCTTCTGCAGCCCCTTCGGTTCCTCCAACTTCGCCAAAATCAGTTGTTCATCGTTGGATTGGAGTCCCCGGAGACAATAAGTAATAAATGCGTTTTTTTATAGTTGAACTCGACAAATGCAACAAGCGTGACATGATAACAGCCGAAATTACAGTCACAGACCATGGTACAATAATATGGTCACAGACTAATAAAATATGAAATGAAATGAAAGAACAGTGGCGCTACCGCGACAGCAAACGAAGTTTTCCCTCTCTGTCGCACTTGCAAGTTTGCACATAAGTGAGACAGAGAGGGAAAACTTCGTTGGTGGTCGCGGTAGCCCCACAGGGGCGCTACAATTCACTCAGAGCGTGTCCAGACTATCCGATCCGATATCGGTGTAGGATCCTACAGGCGAGCGATATCGGTGGCGTTTGTTTTTTGTACAAGTATGTTTGTTTTGTAGCGTGCTAGATGCACCGGGATAGCCAATTACAGTTACACTTGTCTATAATGTCTATATCCTTATCATATCACACTATGTATCACGTGGGTATTGATGAATAATGAATATTAAAGCAAAATCCAAACATAATTTTAATACCACGGTAATATTGGCACCATAGTATTGTGATAGTAATCACCATGTAACAGGCCCCATTATTACCACTGCAACCGAAACTGGCAAAAAAATGGCGATATCGGTCTGATATTATCGGACAATGTGAACAGCCACATCGGTGTAGGATACTACACCGATATCGGATCGGATAGTCTACGCACACAAACAAACGCCCGCTCGCCTCTCGGATCCTACATCGATATCGAATCGGATAGTGTGAACACTAAGCGGTTTTCCAGATATTTTTATCGGTGTCTGATCCTACAGATATCAGATCGGATAGTCTGAACACGCTCTAATAACCACTGTGTAACTCAAAGAAAATATAACAAAACTGAGGGGCTACCGGGGAGCTACCGCGACAGCAAACGAAGTTTTCCCTCTCTGTCGCACTTGCAAGTTTGCACATAAGTGAGACAGAGAGGGAAAACTTCGTTTGTGGTCGCGGTAGCCCCACGGGAAACGAAAACGAACGAAGTTCGAATATCTCCCTCTCTGTCGCACTTGCTAATTCGTGCGGCAGAGAGGGAGATATTCGAACTTCGTTTGTTTTCAGTCGCGGTAGCCCCTCTGATGCCATCGTAGAAGGAGGATCGAATCACCAAGGACTACGGACTTATGATAGGCTAACTAAATTGAAATGTATCAGAAGATTGATATGTATGTAGCACAATTTTGACATCTTATAATTAGTCGTGCAGAGGTGAACCGAAAACGAACGAAGTTCGAATATCTTCCTCTCTGTCGCACTTGCAGATTCGTGCGAAAGAGACCCGTCCAGATAAGGTGAGTTATTGATGCAATTCCAGCGAAGACCAGGTAATTAATGAAGTTGTGGATATAGATGAAGACTAAGGACTCTTAAGACAAATTACAACCTAATTGGGTCATTGTCAGATTTAGGTTCGCGTCTTTTCGGTGGACATATCAAAAGTTAAGGGCTACAAAGCTTAATTTTGGATTGTTCTAATAGCCCGCATAAACAGTGTCTCCGTTACTATAAATCCATGTACTAAAAATATAGCTTACGTGCACATAAGCCGTTAACTATTGACCACCGGGTGGACAACTTTTGTTTTTTCAACTGACAATGACTCAATTAATTATGGTTCTGACCTAGGGTTATAACACAGGCTAGAAAATTATTTATTTAGTACTTAAGTACATTCATTGTAATTAACTTAATATATGGGCATTATAGCCTCTACTTAAAAAGGAATTTCCATGTGACCACAATGAGGGCTATCGTTTTTGTTCTCACCAGTTGGCGCCACTGTCGAGTAAGGTCCAGCTGTCGAAAATTGTTATTGGTTATTATGGCCATGAGAACGAAGTTTACATTTAAATCATATTTAATACCTTAAAACCGTACCGTAAAAATATTGAACATCCCGCATTGTAGCGCAGTCCCGTTTTGTTCGGAAAAAAAGGAAGAAATAAGTTTCCGAAAGACAAAACTGTCACAAAACACTGACAGTCAATGACCCGTAACTCATAGGTATTTGCATGCTTTGGTATCTTAGTAGAAGGTGGTGGAATGCATGAAAAAATTGATTTTAACGCCATCAAGGAAGCATGCCGAATCAACACAGCTAAACTAATTAATGCGCATAATTGTACACTAGATGGCGCTGTAGTGCATTCATGTTAGTGTGGCTATATGAAAATATATAGTAGTATTAAGTAATTATTTTCTGAGTGTTTTAAAATTTATTTTTTATCATTTTTGTCGATTCTGTGAAGAAAAATATTAGTCTTTCATTTATATTTATAAAAAGTATAGAAACCAGATTTATATAAACGAAAACAGAATAGTTCTAAATCATATAGTACAACTTACTAGTTGTTGTGGCAACAATTTTAAAATGGCCGCGACCGCTTAATTTTATTTTCAATTCAAACTGAATTCGTCGGTCTTTACGTATACGCTTCCCGTGTTTCGTATTTATTTGAACGGATTTCAGTGCTTCTGTGTGTAATTAATGTTGAGTTGCAGCTCCTTAGCTCCTCCATTAATTACCACATTGTTATAAACTTTAGTGGTGGTTTTATTTGTGTTGAGATTGTTGTGGTTGTGTTACCGTTTCTCTTTACAAATTAATCACCACGACTTGGTGATGGCACCAAAGCAGCGACGATGTTGTGTACCGTCCTGCAACGTTACTGACGCAGACAGTAAGTTACAATTAGTATTATTTATTTCAATCCGATACAAAGCTTATAGCGTGTTCATTCTGCAAACAAAAAGGCAATTTAATCCTAGTAAAAAAACTCTGTAATCACAACTATATATATATCTTGGAAGCCTCTATAGTTGAATTTTTTTTGCAGGTCGGTATTTTACAGTTTAATTTTTTATATACTCCTATTGGATTTAATATCTTTTGGCGTTGAAAATGAAGTCGGTTTATGCTCGGATTACTTGTACTCTAATATACCAACATAAATAACCTTTGTCAAAGCACATATCCTTTTTTCATATAAGCTAAAGACCATCATGTAAAATTTATTGTTGTGACACAGATTTACATGTTACAACAATGCTAGGCGTTACTATCAAATTTAAAGGATCATTTCAGCTAGATAACACAAAAGTAGAATATTCAGTCAGCAGCGAGTCAATTTACCTGGACGCCTCAGAATTAGAATGAGTAAGTAGCCAAACGTCTGGAAATATAAATAATTGTATAATTATAATACCTTATTTGTCATAAGTAAAATTGTCATTTTAAGATCCAGATGTTTGCTAAAGGGCCATTTGGTGGTCATGACTTTTTTTACACAATCCAGATGCTTGAGCTATATTGTTCTTTGGGGATAAGGTAAATTTGATAATAACATCATCTGGCTTATAAATATATCACTCAAATCCACATGTGATGTGTATAAAAATATTAAATGTCATGCTGTTTCTATTTTTTTATTTCTGCAATTTTATGCTGATGTCTGAAAAAATTAAATAAACATTTTCATCTAAATCTTTTACTAGCTAACTTATATATAAACTTGCAGATATCCCATTGCATTGCTTCCCAAACCCTGGCAATGTAGGGAAACCAGAGGAATTGGAACGCTTCAGAACATGGGTTATGAGGATTGGCGGTGATATTGTGGGCGAAGAGAATATGTATATATATCGCAATAGACTTGTCTGTGATAGACACTTTGAGAACGTCTTCGTGTATCCCACAAAGCGCCTTAATCGATTGGCTATACCAACGCTACATATACCAGGTAAGCTCTACATTTTAATGTCATGGTTCATTCAATTTTTGTATTATATACCATATTCATCACCATCATCATCATCATCATTGCATCATTGGCCTTGCTCATGTATAAAAAAATTATTTAAGCAGCATCCGTAATATTATTGAGTCGGCATGTACGTAAGTGGGTTGTAAGGCTGATATGGGAGCAACAGCCACAACCATCAAACTGACAAGTAAATGACTTGGTCGAAGATAAAAAATAGCGTAGGCTCTCTCCACTTTCTTTACGTATTATTAGATTACTAGATTATGACTAATCCCCACACTACGAGAAATATGCGTAATATATGCATATTATGTAAGTTTTTCGGAATTCGAAATTATGAAAAACTTACTTACATAATACACAGAGTCCGGAATTTTCGTGGCAATTTTGAGCTGTCATAGTGACTTCTCATATACCGACTTTTAAAGTATGGTAAGTTATCGATAAAAACATCTAAATTCAAAGTATATCTAATTAATGTATTATACTTAACAAATGTAAAAGTGCTGTCAATTAATTATTATAAATTTCATTACTAGTTTAATTCACATAATTATGGATTATTAAACAATTTACAATATCTCTTTCTCAAAAGAAAATATATGAAACTCGGTAATTCTAAAATAATCTTATATGAATCCAGATTCCACGAAATTGTTTAATTTTGTGACATCCGTTTGAAACAAACCAGGAAACTTATCAAGATGAATATTTGGTATAATTACTCGTATTAGTAAGAGATAAACCGCGTGCAGTTATTAGCACTAACAAATAAATACCCTTAGTGAATCTAATATTTTATTATATTTATATCGATATGACAAAGTCGATGAATGAGAAGTCACTACAACACAGTCAGCACCAAAATTCCGGTTTCTGATAATATGTAAGTAAGTTTTTCATAATTTGGAATTTTTCACTTATACATATTATGTACGTATAAATGAAAGAGAGGTTTTCATTGTTAGCTTTTATGAAATTAAAATTTGATGAAATTTTACCAGGCCGTTGAATTTTTCCTATACTTTTATATGGGGACCTATATAGTTTTGTATTTGAAGTATAACAACTTACACAATTTATATAATCCTTGACCTTTTGTTACTATGAATATATCTCATTCTATAGTTATATATTCATAGTAAAAAAAATTCTGGAATTAATTGACCAAGTGAAACAAAAGGTTTCTGCTTCAGGTTCGACAAAAATGCTATCGTATGTACTTCTTGGTTCTCCTCTACAGGACACATTTCTCTACCGATCTCGTGAAATTTTGTGAGCAGGTTCGATAATTGTATACAATTTTTGTCGAGTCAGTTTTAGTAAATAAAAAAAAACACTGGCGAGTCTAAAGATCACAGAACCACTAGTTAAGTAAAGTTAGGTCATTGGAAGGCATGTCTCAAGGTACCCTCGGGGTCCTGCCTGTGACATAACACATTTCTTAAAGTATCAGCCCAGATATGTAATAAGGCAGGGGTCTCCAAACTTTTTTTGAGCATAGAGACGCTTTACATCCCATTATTATAGGATAAGTTTAGCAAATATGTCCCCAGGTATTTATCTGTTGGTTGATTGTTGCTATATAATCATGTCACTTAATGATATCATTGTAATTGTATCCTAATTTGTAACATGCAAAAGAGCCCTTGAGGCCTACTTCATCATCATCCTCCTAACGTTATCCCAGTACAGTTGCATCCTGAGGGATGCCCGGGGTCTGCTACCTAATCCCAAGATTTGGCTTAGGCACTAGTTTTTACGAAAGGCTTACACGCAGAATAAATATTTAATATTGATTTTATCACGAGGGCCATATGACTTTCATGGCTGTGGAAGGGTTAAGAAAAACGTGGCCTACGTCGCGGGGCGGGTTAGAAGGCCTTGCATGTAATAAATGATAAATAGTTTGTGTGACAAATATTGGATTTCTACTCAGACGAAGTACGAAGCACTAGCTACACTACTAACAAACAAGCTTCAAACAGCTTCTTAGAAATATTTTCTTCGTGAATAGTAAAAAAAAATTGCCCAAGTGCGTATCGGACCACGCACAATGAAGGATTCCGTATCGGCTACTAAAGGTCGGTTGCACGAACATACGATCACAGGCCGGTCATCGTCGAATATGGCGCCGGCAGCTGTCATCCCATAGAAACTTGTCAAACTTTCCATACAATCAGATTTTAACAAACACCACTTACAATTACAGACGGTTTGGTGCAACCCACCCTTAGTCCACATTTAAAACCACTATCCAATGCATTCAATCAAAAAGGCTGTATCTTCATAGGGAACTCACGGCACTTACGTCCTTTTGGACCATGGTTTTAGAAACCTCTATATCATTTTCATACCCCACACGCCTAAAATATTTAATTTTGTTTTTTTTCATCCCCCGGTTACATGTATGCAGTGAACCACCTCTAATTTAATATTTATTTCACATCACTATGTAGTGATTCCTACCAAACTTCATAAGTGTAGTGATAGTCTCCGAGTAAATCAGCTGTGATAGATATGAGAAACTATAGGATTTTAGAAAAACAGCCCAATTTTTAATGCCCCGAATATCTGAAAAACTGCTTAATTTAATACTAGATTTTAAAATTCAATGTAATCCCTACTAGATGAAATTGAATTTATTTCTCTGTTAATATATGATTTATGTTATATTTCTTATTTAGGGGTAAAGAAGAAGTAATATATTGAAATATTGAACCAATGTGATTGCCAAAAAGTACCTCTTCCTACTATAGGTACCTCATAAAAAATGTATATCTCCTCTTACCTGAGGTAGAAATAGGTGGTGCCTGGAGCATCAGTTTATCAATCTTCTTCTATATATATTTATATATTTAAATATATAAAAGAAGAAGTCCTGATCTACCATCAACGCACAGCCGAAACTACTGGAACTAGAAACTTCAAATTTAGTCCAGAGCTTACTTTTATGACGTATGCAAGGGATACGACGGGATTTTTGGAAATTCCAATCCTAAGGGGATCAAATACGGGTGCAAAATTTGTATGGGAGAAAAAAATTTTTTTTGAGCTGAAGACTTAAAATTTCGTAAAATGGTTACGAACTTAGATCTAAAGAAAGTGTTTTGAGCGTTTTGCAAAATTCTAACCCTACGAGGGTAAGATATGGGTGCAAAGTTTGTATGGGGAGCAACTCTTTTTTGAAGTGAGAGATTTAAAACTTCGTATATAGACTCTCTGTTTAAATAGAACAAAACATATTTCAGCGTTTTTTGAAATTGCTGCTTTAAAGGGGTGAAAAGGGGTTCCAACTTTGTACGGGGAGCAATTCTTTTTTGAAGTTAAAGATTTGAAACTTTGTAAATAGACTCCATATTTAAATACAACAAAACATATTTCAGCGTTTTTCAAAATTGCTCCCCTAAAGGGATGAAAAGAGGGTTCCAAGTTTGTAAAGGACCAAATCTTTTTTGAAGTGAGAGGTTTACAACTTCGTAAATAGACTCTCTGTTTAAATACAACAAAATGTATTTCAGCGTTTTTTGAAATTGCTCCTCTAAAGGGGTAAAAAGGGGGTTTCAAGTTTGTACGGGGAGCAATTATTTTTTGAAGTTAGACATTTGAAACTTCGTAAATAGACTCTCTGTTTAAATACAACAAAACCTATTTCAGCGTTTTTTGAAATTGCTGCTCTAAAGGGGTGAAAAGTTGGTTTCAACTTTGTACGGGGAGCAATTCTTTTTTGAAGTTAGAGATTTGAAACTTCGTATGTAGACTCTATGTTTATATACAACAAAACATATTTCGGCGTTTTTCAAAATTGCTCCCCTAAAGGGGTGAAAAGAGGGTTCCAAGTTTATAAAGCAGAAAATCTTTTTTGAAGTGAGAGATTTAAAACTTCGTATATAGACTATCTATTTAAATACAACAAAATGTATTTCAGCGTTTTTTGAAATTGCTCCTCTAAAGGGGTGAAAAGGGGGTTCCAAGTTTGTAAAAGAGCAAATCTTTTTTGAAGTGAGAGATTTAAAACTTCGTAAATAGACTCTCTGTTTAAATACAACAAAACGTATTTCAGCGTTTTTTGAAATTGCTCCTCTAAAGGGGTGAAAAGGGGTTTAAAATTTCGTACGGGGAGCAAATATTTTTTGAAGTGTAGGATTTAAAACTTCGTATACTGACTCTCTGTTTAAATACAACAAAACATATTTCAGCGGTTTTTTGAAATTGCTCCTCTAAAGGGGTGAAAAGGTGGTTCCAACTTTGTACGGGGAGCAATTCTTTTTTGAAGTTAGAGATTTGAAACTTCTGAAATAGACTCTGTTTAAATACGACAAAACTTATTTCAGCGTTTTTCAAAATTGCTTCCCTAAAGGGGTGAAAAGAGGGTTCCAAGTTTGTAAAGGAGCAAATCTCTTTTGAAGTGAGAAATTTAAAACTTCGTATATAGACTCTCTGTTTAAATACAACAAAACTTATTTCAGCATTTTTTGAAATTGCTCCTCTAAAGGGGTGAGGTTCCAAGTTTGTACGGGGAGCAATTCTTTTTTGAAGTTAGACATTTGAAACTTCGTAAATAGATTCTCTGTTTAAATACAACAAAACGTATTTCAGCGTTTTTCAAAATTGCTCCCCTAAAGGGGTAAAAAGAGGGTTCCAAGTTTGTAAAGGAGAAAATCTTTTTTGAAGTGAGAGATTTAAAACTTCGTACCTATATAGACTCTCTGTTTAAATACAACAAAACCTGTTCCAGCGTTTTCTAATTCTAAATTGTTCCCCTAATGGGGTAAAAAGAGGTTCCAAGTTTGTGCTGGGAGCAAATCTTTACTTTTCGTAAAAATCAATATAGGTGTATTCTTCGAGGTTCCTCGGGGTGCCGATTACTAAAATGTCATGCATTTGCAAATCCAAGATGGCGGACAATTATTTTTTTTAAAAATCGACATGGGCGTCATCCGTGGTTCCTCGGGGTGATGATTACGAAAATGACATGCATTTTCAAATCCAAGATGGCGGATATTTATTTTCCTTAAAAATCGATATGGGTGTCATCGTCGAGGTTCCACGGGTTGCCGATTACGAAAATGACATCCATTTTCAAATCCAAGATGGCGGACATTAATTTTTTTTAAAGTCGACATGGGTGTCATCTTCGAGGTTGCTCGGGGTGATGATTACGAAAATGACATCCATTTTCAAATCCAAGATGGCGGACATTTATTTTTCTTTAAAATCGATATGAGGTCATCTTTGTAGTTCCTCGGGGTACCGATTCCGAAAGTTACATCCATTTTCAAATCCAAGATGGCGGACATTAATTTTTTCATGCGAGTAATTTTCACAAAAGATTAATAGCATCAGACAACTAACAGAAACAAATAAACCTCATTTATATCTTTGTTACCATCTAAAATCTACGCGGACGAAGTCGCGGGCGGTTGCTAGTAACATATAGAATTCTAGATGTTCTGCTAAATGTGTATAATATATTCTATAGAGATATATTACATTTCAAATATCCATACCAGTCAGTAATTAATGATAGATCTATATTTTTATTTTCTAATAATGTTTGTGTTATTTATGTATATTAAAATATACTTCTCTTCTATACCAGTAGGTCTTCCAGTAGATTATTTATAATTGGCTGTGTATTTTTATCTATATCAGGAGTGCAAAACCTATCACGTGGACAACTTCCAGTTATTGGTGGCCCCAACGACGGGGCAATACCTTCCACATCCAGAACATCATTACTAGTAGCACATACTGGTTCAGCATGTGGTAAGTTCAAGTTTTAGAAATGAATGATGATAATTTGAATCACTCTCCAGGAAAAGATACCTTAGTCCATCTTGTGATAAAGTCCTGGCACTATCACATAGCATAGAACTCTAGGGTACCTCTCGTCCCAGAGTGAGTCATTTGTATTCAATTACTTTTCTAATCAGTAGCATTTGTGGGCAAGATATGTTTTCTTCAAACGAAATAGTTCTCCATGAAAAGATATCTTGGTCCCTCTTGTGATATATATTTTTTTAAGCGATAAGACCGCCTGTTGTTACCATTTAATGTTTTAAATGTTATTTTATTTTGTAAGAATCCCTCATTTAGTGGTACAATAAAAATTTTTTTTTATTAATATAGAAGTTTTTTTTTAACCATATTTAATTTTATTTCACTTTAAATAAGGTTTTTGTTTTACTTCATCAAAAACAGTTATATCTACTGTTTTAGTTTGTCATTATCATCATCAGCATCAGCCTTTACACGTCTCACTGCTGGGAACAGAACTCTTATTGTTAAGAGGAATTTAGCAGTAGTCCCCACGCTGGTCCAGTGTGGGTAGAGGACTTCACGTACACCTTTGAATTTCTTCGCAGGTTTCCTCTAGATGTTTTCTTTCACCGTAAAAGCAAATGTATTGTGGAAATAAATAATTAGGTGTGCAAGTAAATTATTTGTAATTGACTGTTTATTCTATCAGAACTGCAAAGCCGTTCACAAGGACAAGTTCCAGTGATTGGTGGTCTCGACGATATAGCAATACCTTCCACATCCAGAATATCCTTACCAGTAGCACATACTGGTTCAGCATGTGGTAAGTTGTTAAGTATTTTATTCAAAAGAATTATGATCATTTGAATCGTTCTCCAGGAAAATATATCTCAGTTCATCTTGTGAAAAAGTCCTTGTGTCTAGGGTAGACCGGGTTCACCCAATCCATAAATATTTTAATTGCAGATGTGCCAATGGCTGTTGACGAACCTGTAAATGTTACAGTTCCTCCATCTACAATGAAAATTACCGAGTCTGACCAAAGTAAGATTTTTGAAGTTTTTTCTTAACATAATTATAGTAAATATTCAAAATCTCTAATCGGTATTTATAACTTATGGCAGACTTACAATTACCCAAAATATTTTTTTGGGTTGAATGTATATGTATACATAGCGCTGTGACAGACAGATTGAATTGCAACATACGAATCTTTTCTGGTGCGGAAGCCTAACTCCGAGGAACATTGTAATTCGTCATCTATCTACTATATATTTATGTGAAGGTAACTTTTGCGTGAACTTTCAGGACCGAAACGACGTTTGTTGTCAAAGTCCATGACCAAAACTGAGCGTCAATTGAGAGACACACTGAGGTTGACAAAAAATACTTTGAAAAGATGCCAGACTTCAAAGAACATTTTAAAAATGAAAGTGGCCTTGACTAACAGAATAATTAAAACGTCGGCTTTTGAGGCCATTAGCAAAAAAATGACACCTGCGGCGAGGACATTTTTTAAAATGCAGATTTCCCAGTTTGGAAAAAGACCTAGAGGCCGAAGATTTTCGCTTGATGAAAAAATACTGGCGCTCTCTGTTTATAAACCATGCCCAAAAGCATATAAACTTCTGGCAAAAATATGCATTTTGCCAAAACGCCGGACCCTCGATAAAATTTTGCAAAAGGTTACGTTGTTCCCAGGGATAAACGATGCCCTATTCGAGCATTTGAAAAAAAGAGTGGATAAAATGCCCAGCCACCACAAATTGTGCAGCGTCATATTTGATGAAATGGCAATCGCTCCCCATGTCAACTTTGACAAGGGCAAAGATATCATCAACGGCTTTGTCGACAACGGATTTTCCAGAGAAAACACATTTTGTGACCATGTTTTGGTATTTATGGTGCGTGGTATCATAAAGAAATTTAAACAGCCAGTAGCTTTTACGTTTTGCGCGGGTACAACCAAAACCGCTGAGTTGAAGAAGCTTATTGAAGTGGTTATAGAAAAAGTTATGGCAACTGGCCTACGCGTCGTTAGCACTGTGTGCGATCAAGGGGCGACGAACATGGCTGCTGTGAACGCTCTGATGAATGAGACCAAAGCCAACTATTTGAGGGCAGATAAATTGTATAAAGGTGGTTACTTCGAACTCCAGAATCAGAAAATATATCCCATTTATGACCCACCACATCTAATGAAAGGTATTAGAAATAATATGATAACTAAGGATTTGGAATATGTGATGGAAGGAAAGACAAAAAGAGCAAAATGGGCGCACCTTGAGGCATTGTACAATCGAAGCCCGGGTTACAAAGGTGTTCGTCTTATCAGCAAACTGACTGCACAACACATAATTCCGAGCCAAATCCCGAAGATGAGAGTGAAGTACTGTACCCAGGTGTTTAGTCAAAATGTGGGAATTGCAATGGGCTACATGGCAGGTCAGTGTCATATTGTTTTTGTAACCTTAAACGTCTCGTGTGTGTAAGACTAACTTTCTACACTATAATTAAGATGAAAATTTTCAGATTGATTTATTTCAGATCCTTTCTGATAATGGCAACGGGAAGTAGCGTTAATACTGCTAATACAAATATTTCGTGCCATTTGTCTGACGCTCTAGAGAGCACCGGTCAGCGACAGACGGCCCGAGAGCCTCCTTATTGATAACAGACAATGTGATACTTTTTCCAAACTTTTATTTATCAAGTAGTCCTCAATATTTGCAGTCACTTGCCGGTATCCGATTGAGCTGAAATTTGGCATATTTATTTAAATTAGTGTGATAAAATCAGTAATTATTACCTCTTACGACCTGCGACAATTTCGTTAACTACTATAGTTACTACGTTAGTTTCGCCCGGGCTTTCTATAGTATTCGGGCGAAGCCGCGGAGATACATAATTGTATATCCAGTGTTTGTATGTGTCTGTATATATATATATATAATTCTCTAATTTCAGGAACCGGGCATATTCCGAAAGAGAGTGTGGACACTGCAGATATTCTTCTTTTTTTTGACAGTCTGTTCGACTCCGTCAATGGAAGTTTCAGCAAGCCTGTCGGAGAGAAAATATATCGGTCTGCTGTAACGCCGCGGTCGCCCCATCACAAATTATGGTATAAAAGCTTAGCTATTTTAAAATCAATGAAATTTGTATCTGCAGGTGGGAATAAAAGTGTCGTACCTTCTATCACGAGTTGGGTAAAGACAATTGAGGCTTTTCTGGAAGTTACCAAATTTTTACACTCTTTGGGCCTGAACTCTCTATTGCTGCGCCATTTCAACCAGGATCCCTTAGAGAACTTTTTTGGTGCGATCCGGGCTCACGGACTAAGAAATGTTATGCCTACCGCATGCGCGTTTATGATGTCCTATAAAGCGTTGCTTATAGGTAACTTGACATCCCCTCATTCCGTGGGTTCTAATTGCGAAGAGGATGAGGATACCTGCCTGCAATCTCTAAAATTCTTCCTCACAGAGAATATTTCGGTACCAGCTCCAGAGGAACGAACTGTATTCGACCATTTCGATAGGCATATAGACATAGCTCCAATTGACACACAAAACCTCATTACTGACAATTCCGTTACATCAAAAGAAAAATGCGCAGCAATAGCATATTGTAGTGGTTGGCTCATACAATGTTTGAAAAAAAAGGTTTATAAAAATTGTGAAAACTGTAAGAATGACTTGGAAAGCGATGGTATTCAGGAATTCCACTCCTTTATACAAATTAAAGAATACAAAAAGGACAAAACCTGGTTGTCCTACCCAACTCGCGAGGTATTTGACTTTTTTTGTCAAGTGGAACATATAACCATCGAAATTCTTAAAACTTCCAGTAATTTAATGAAAATCGCCGAATATATCGAATTAATAAGTAGAGTACACATTCACTCCAATTTCGTGAAATGCCCAGATCATAAGGAAATAATTTCTAGGTTGATTTTAAAACGGAGCATTGTTTTTTTTTGAATAATTGGTGTAAGGAAATAAATCAAATTCTGTCTGGGCACACTACATTTTGGGATGAGGACGATTATATGAAGCAGAAGGCAAATGATTATTTTTTAAAGCATAAAAAAAGGGGTTAAATTAGGGGCTAAATTTATCAGTCTCATTTGTGGGGTCAAACAATAGAGAAATATTTTTTGTGGCATATGGTCCTTGTATAACAGTTCTTAGTGGGTATTCAACTGCTTCCAATTCAGTCTGTATTCGTATAAAATGTCAGGTCCTACAAAAAAAGCGATTTTTAATCCTAGCTATGTTATAGTCACGTTTTCGAAATTTCATCCAAACCCTTCAGGAATTACCAAAAAAATCCAATCTTGTTGAATCCTTCATGTTAGTAGAAGGTTGAGGTAATTTCGTAAAACATAATTTAAGAGGACGATAGGAAGTACCATATCGTCCTCTTAAATTATGTATAAGTATGCCGTTTTGTCCAAGATTCCGAGTCCAGTTGTTGTTTTCTTGCCTCTGTTTTGTATTGCTCTGTCCTCTGTAATTCTCAAGTTGACGATTTCGACTGTAATCAAGTTCACACATGCAAAACCTAATTACTAGAATCAAGTTCACCGAAATCAATCGCCACATGGTACAAGAGGACCTGTGTGCTCAACTGAAGACCGGAAGTCAAGACGGTCTTAGGCGCCGTTTCGCTTGCAGGCCGCTAGCCGGGCTTCCCCGAACGGGGTTTCACCCGGCCAGCGTGGTCTCGCGGGCGGCGTGAAAAATGTGTTTTGAAAATTCAAAATATTGAAGCCTCAAGACGTTCTGCTCTATAACTGTCAGAAAGGAGATAAAAATGCCAGATTCCAAACGATTAAAACATCACGTTTACTAAGGCGTGACATTTTTACTTTGTATTTGATGTTCCAAAAAACCTTTTCTGGCATCTGTCCCGTCTTTTTGTTTCTTTTTTGATTCCGTCTGATACTAAGTCCTATGTTTCCTTTGAAAGAAAGAAAGAGTGAAGAAAGGAAATAATATTTTATATGCTACGCAGTCACCTTGCTGTTGAGACGATTTCCTCTAGTGTTCAATGCCTCTTCAGATGCACCCATTTTGCTCGTTTTGTTTTTCGTGGTTTTCTTTTCGTCCCGTGCTCGGAATTTTTAGTTAGTATGTTGTTACAAACTCCTGTCAGGAGTGTAGAGGCGTTGGATCATAAATGGGATTTATTTCTGATCTTGAATTTCAAACTACCTTAAAATAATACCTGAGCATGGTTAGATAGTGTGTTCTCTTGTTGTCAATATTGACGTGTTTAAGATGCGTATGCCTAAATTATGTGCTACGCAGTCACCTAATTGATGACACAAATTACTCTACTATACCTATAATGGCATATGTACCCATTTTGTCCAAAATTCCGAGTCCAGTTGTTGTTTTCTTGCTTCTGTTTTGTATTGCTCTGTCCTCTGTAATTCTCAAGTTGACGATTTCGACTGTAATCAAGTTCACACATGCAAAACCAAATTACTAGAATCAAGTTCACCGAAATCAATCGCCACATGGTACAAGAGAACCTGTGTGCTCAACTGAAGACCGGAAGCCAAGACGGTTTTAGGTGCCGTTTCGCTTGCCGGCCGCTAGCCGGGCTTCCCCGAACGGGGTTTCACCCGGCCAGCGTGGTCTCGCGGGCGGCGTGAAAAATGTGTTTTGAAAATTTAAAATATTGAAGCCTCAAGACGTTCTGCTCTATAACTGTCAGAAAGGAGATAAAAATGCCAGATTCCAAACGATTAAAACATCACGTTTACTAAGGCGTGACATTTTTACTTTGTATTTGATGTTCCAAAAAGCCTTTTCTGGCATCTGTCCCATCTTTCTTGTTTACTTTTTGATTCCGTCTGATACTAAGTCCTATGTTTAATTTGAAAGAAAGAAAGAGTGAAGAAAGGAAATAATATTTTATATGCTACGCAGTCACCTTGCTGTTGAGACGATTTCCTCTAGTGTTCAATGCCTCTTCAGATGCACCCATTTTGCTCGTTTTGTTTTTCGTGGTTTTCTTTTCGTCCCGTGCTCGGAATTTTTAGTTAGTATGTTGTTACAAACTCCTGTCAGGAGTGTAGAGGCGTTGGATCATAAATGGGATTTATTTCTGACCTTGAATTTCAAACTACCTTAAAATAATACCTGAGCATGGTTACATAGTGTGTTCTCTTGTTGTCAATATTGACGTGTTTAAGATGCGTATGCCTAAATTATGTGCTACGCAGTCACCTAATTGATGACACAAATTGCTCTACTATACCTATAATGGCATATGTACCCATTTTGTCCAAAATTCCGAGTCCAGTTGTTGTTTTCTTGCTTCTGTTTTGTATTGCTCTGTCCTCTGTAATTCTCAAGTTGACGATTTCGACTGTAATCAAGTTCACACATGCAAAACCAAATTACTAGAATCAAGTTCACCGAAGTCAATCGCCACATGGTACAAGAGGACCTGTGTGCTCAACTGAAGACCGGAAGCCAAGACGGTTTTAGGTGCCGTTTCGCTTGCCGGCCGCTAGCCGGGCTTCCCCGAACGGGGTTTCACCCGGCCAGCG
Source organism: Epiblema foenella (assembly GCA_963556455.1). Taxonomy (NCBI): domain Eukaryota; kingdom Metazoa; phylum Arthropoda; class Insecta; order Lepidoptera; family Tortricidae; genus Epiblema; species Epiblema foenella. Next base: position 2,090,332 of record OY747110.1, read on the forward strand.
TGGTCTCGCGGGCGGCGTGAAAAATGTGTTTTGAAAATTTAAAATATTGAAGCCTCAAGACGTTCTGCTCTATAACTGTCAGAAAGGAGATAAAAATGCCAGATTCCAAACGATTAAAACATCACGTTTACTAAGGCGTGACATTTTTACTTTGTATTTGATGTTCCAAAAAGCCTTTTCTGGCATCTGTCCCATCTTTCTTGTTTACTTTTTGATTCCGTCTGATACTAAGTCCTATGTTTAATTTGAAAGAAAGAAAGAGTGAAGAAAGGAAATATTATTTCATATGCTACGCAGTCACCTTGCTGATGAGACGATTTCCTCTAGTGTTCAATGCCTCTTCAGATGCACCCATTTTGCTCGTTTTGTTTTGCGTGGTTTTCTTTTTATCCCGTGCTCGGAATTTTTAGTTAGTATATTGTTACAAACTCCTGTCAGGAGTTAGGAGTGTAGAGGCGTTTGGATCATAAATGGGATTTATTTCTGATCTTGAATTTCAAACTATTTTAAAATAATACCTGAGCATGGTTACATAGTGTGTACTCTTGTTGTCAAGATTGACGTGTTTAAGACGCGTATGTCTAAATTATGTGCTACGCAGTCACCTAGTTAATGACACAAATTACTCTACTGTGCAATGCCTCCTGATGCACCCATTTTGCTCGTTTTGTTTTACTTAGTTTTCTTTTCATCACGTGCTATATTAGATGTGTTGATTCATTAAAGAGACACATCTTTGACCTTGAATTTCAAAGGAACGACCTTTATACAATTGACAACATTTCATTTTATCACAATTCCTTAAAGCAAAAATCCATTTAGAGATTAGGACTTATTAAATATTCGATTTTTATATTCGATAATTATCAAAAACACTGCAAATTACTTATAAGAAGCCATTAATGGGCTGAATAAGAATATTCCGTGACATAGACTAACGTGTCCTATAAAAATACTAAAAGTTATCAATGGACACGACATTGTCAATATTTACATCACGGATCTATACCTAAGACGGATTGAGTACTGCGCCGAAAAAGTGTGACCGAGAGATAAGTCAGGTCAGTGCGATGCATTTCGTTTTAAGTAGGGTGACCAAGCTTTGCTTAGTTTGGAACTAGGTCAAGTGTAATATTGGTAAATAAAATAAGACTTATTTTTTAAGAAATATTTATTACAAATGGAAATTCATTTATTCTTCAATTTAGGCATATTACATGCACCTATGAATGTCAAAAAATTACTACCGGTTCGTAAATTAAACCTTTGCCTCGAGAAGAACTGGCATAAGAAACAATATACATACAGTGTATATAAAATTACAGTATGACAATTATACAAAATTTCAATGTTACAGTAGAAAACATTTTAGTTGAAAATATTTTGTGTCAGATTACTCGTACAGAACGCTTTCACTGCCAAACCTCCCTGTCGGTTAACCTTATAATATACTTTGGAAATTAGGGTTTTTTTTACAAAAAAAATTAGATTCAGTAAGTTCAGTAATGTGTACGAAATATTTCTGCAAAACCGGTCCAAATCACCCTAATAGGTTTCCGTCTGGTCGTTTTATCGTAAAATAGAACCGATTGTTCCTTGCCTGTGAAATGATATTCCACAATTAGCATACCTTTCACTCTTACAAGCCTTGACGCAACATGATTGAACAATTTTTAACTAAATGTTATCAGCCGCTCATTTTTAAACTTCAAACTTGACATCATTTGACATCTTATGAATGTTAGGGATACCATTCAATATTAAAAAAATACTACTACATTTAATGCAATACGTACTAGGTTTTATTCAGTAAATAATCTTGACACCTTATTAATTAAACCCTACACCTAATTAAAAAAAAAAAAAAAAAGAACTGTATTACTCGGGAATATGGTTCAATTTTGATTTGCTGCTAAATGAAAGAGTTCAGTCCGTCGTAGGTATAGGTCCGTGATTTACACGACACTTGACAGTTGTGTCGTCTATCTTGTCAAGTAAAGTAACTGGGTTGACATCTTTCGAAAATCTGCATCTTTATCTCATTTTCATAATCGAGTGATAGAGAAAGAAATATACGAAATTCGGTCTTCGGGTGGTCAGAGTAGACCCTCTGAAATCCGTCACTGTGGCAGGTGACCCAATTACAATATCTAATTTTTATATCCTGTCGAGTTACTATTTGGCCCTGAAATACTTAGTGTCGCTATTAGCTTTCGATTCCGATAGCAAATAAGGTGGTTAATACAGAAAATAAAATAGCCAAGTCTCTACATATGAGCCGATGTGTTATTTGAGGCGTTCCATCATTTGTTCAAGGATCCCATACTAATCTCCGGTACCTCATCATCAGTTGAACTTGAATATGATAGTATGTGTAATGTTGACGGTGTTAGTCGCATCGTGATCGATATTTCATCGGAATCTGAGAAGTACCTACATTATTTATTAAGGAGTTCCATATTTCATCTGTGGTGATTATCAATATCATCATCATCATTCTATGCATAATAGAAAATAACCGAAATTGCCACATGAGTATCTATCGGCCTGTCACATTTGAAGTGTTCCTTCTCCTGGATCCCATCGCCTTTCCAAATTCATATGGAACTATCTCGCCCTCTTGGACCACATGGCAAAGATAAATCGATAAACATACATAAAACAACCGGCCAAGTGCGTGTCGGGCCACGCGAAATGTAGGGTTCCGTAGTTGTCCACCCGTTACATTATGCGGACTTAAAAGTTCGCAATTTCACTAAAATAAATATTTGTGGACACAATCTTACACAAATATAAATACTTATATAGATAAATAGATAGAAAACATCCAAGACCCAGGAACAAATATTCGTGCTCATCCACAGAATAAGAAATAGTACCACGGGCTTTTCACTCAGTACATTTCTGATTGGCTAGAATGCCGACTAGTTATCGAGCTACACGTCAGGGGCGCTACAGTCTTTGTGTATGCTTGCGTGTGTGCGTACTTGTGTTTGTGTATGTCAGTGTAAACATACTCTTGGTGGCCATTTTTTCGGTACAGCATACTAGATGACGCGGCTCTATAATTGTTGTGAGACATTACTTATCTTCGTAAGATACGACTCCATATCGGGATACTCCTGGAGTTTCATCCCAGACAGCTGCCGCACTAATCCGAGTCTTCGGCTAAGACCCCTGTCTTCATACGCAGCCTTCAGACTTTGCCATACCCGCCATGCGGTAGTTGCGTTCCGCACATGCGTGACGGCCACAGGGTTTATGATCAAACAAATGCGAGCCACAACCTTCTGCTGCTTCTTTTTGTCTTCGCAATCGGCTTTCACACCGTCTTTGCTCTCGACGCACTCCCACAAATCCTCTTGGATCAGGATCATTTTTATGAGAAATTTCCACGATCCGTAATTACCCATGCCGTTATATTTCTCCATGGCAGGAACAATAGCCGCCCCAGTGCTGGACGTCGCCAACGCGGTAATTAGGATAAGTTCGAAACGAATTTACACAGCATACGTAGCTTCGCAAAAACTCTACCTAAGCGAATGCTACCATATTAGAGGAAAACCACTTTAATAAGATATAAGTTAAGTTTAATCCGTGATTATGTTATGAGTACAGCTGTTAGAATATAGAACATAGTAACCGTCACATATTAATAGAAACGTCGTTACCTACAGCTGTTATGCAGCCGATATAGGACATTTAGTTTACGCAGGTTCTAACACTTCCTACCAAATTTCATAATTGTAGTGCTTATAGGTTCCAAATAAATCGGCTGTGACATACGGACGGACGGGCAGATATGACGAAACTATAAGGGTTCCATGTTTTGGCTACGGAACCCTAAAAATGATTTTCAATCTTTTATTCTACCGTTTTGTCGGCATAATTGATATGCATACGCATGCCAAATTCCAGCTTTCTAGTACTGCGCTAAGCCGCTGACGGAAGGACCTGGCGAAACTATAAGTGTTCCTTGTTTATCTTATCTTATCTTATTTAGATGAGGGCCCTAGCGGATGCACTTCGACCCAGTGGGATCTTTTGTGCAATTGCCCCCTCCTTTATGCCTACTCCAAGCTGCTCTCCAGCATTTCCACAAACCGAATGGTGGAGTTCAGCGGGAGTACTCTAAATTCCTTTGGTTCAGGGTAACCAACCACCAAAGTCATTCATTCTTTGTCTGGCAAGGGCGTGACATTCACACAATAAGTGTTCCATTGTCTCGTCATCCTCGCCACACATCCTACATTCTGTGTCGTCTGCTGGTCCCATCTTGGCCAAGGTTCCGTTGACCCCGAAGTGACCCGTAAATACCCCAGTTATCATCCTGAGTTGCTTTCTGCTGTATTTCCAAAGTTTTTTGGTCCAGCCTGTATCCACTCCTTCCATGAAGAGCTTTGAGTGCCTTAAGCCCGCCTCATTCCTCCACTCATGTTGGTGCTTGGTTTTGGCGCATTCTTTCAAGGCTAGTGTTATGGTTCTCTGCGAGAGTCCCACAAACGGTTCCGGACCTACAAAACAGTTTGCTGATCCCCTTCTTTCAAGCTCATCAGCTTTTTCGTTACCAATGAAGCCCTCGTGCCCCGGTATCCATACTAGTTGCATTTTGTTAAGTCTCCCAAGCTTATTTAAAACTTGGATACCATTGTAGCGCTGTTAGCGCCTTAAGGGCCGCTTGACTGTCACTGAGTATATAGATATTCTTCCCTCTGGTTCGTCTATCTATATTCACCTGTGCACAGGCAATTACGGCGTATGTCTCCGCCTGGAAGACAGTCGCGAATTGTCCCATGCTTACACTACTACTATAGTCATTCGCATAAATGCCTGCACCCGTACCGGATCCCATTTTTGATCCGTCTGTGTACCAGATATTGTCTTTGTTACCGTCGCTCGGTCGTTCAAGACCTTCAGCCCATTCGGCCCTTGAGGAACCTTTTGTAGTGAAGTTGTTATTGAACACATACTTGGGTTGCATTTTGTCGCATCCCATGTTTGTTATTCTGTCTAGAAATCTCTTTCCATGTTTGTGTGTTTAGTCTTAGGCTTACTGTCGCTCCACAGTCCAAGCACTCTCAGTCTGTAGAGCGACTTGCGTGCTTCCGACTTGATCACCAGGTGAAGCGGTGGTAGGTCCAGTAGTACTTCTAGCGCCGCCGTTGGCGTTGTACGAAACGCCCCTGTTATAGCCATGCATATCGTTCTTTGCACCTTTTTCAGGGCCTCTCTGCATGTACTCTTTAAAGTCCTTGGCCACCATACCAGGCTTCCGTACAATAGTATGGGTCTCACCATCGTGGTGTAGATCCATTTCAGTACCTTTGGGTTCAACCCCCATGTTTTACCATACGCCGATCTGCACATTCCAAACACTCTCAGTACCTTGGTTATGGAGAGATCTGTATGCTTTTTCCAATTCAGCTCCTTATCCAGTGTAACACCCAGATATTTCACTTCATTGGACAGTTCAATTACCCTTTCGTACAGTTTTAACTGCTGTATGCCTCGAAGGGTTCTTTTCCTAGTAAACGGTATTACTACAGTTTTGCCTGGATTGATGGACAATTGGTGGCTAATGCACCAGTTCTCCACTTTCTTCAGTGCTTTGTTCATGATTTCTGATACTGTACTTGGGAATTTCCCGTTAACAAGTATCACCAAATCATCAGCATATCCTACCGTTCGGATAGGTCCATTATTCAGTTCTCCCAGGAGTGAGTCCACCACCAGGCTCCATAGAGTTGGCGACAGTAGACATGGGCAAAATGTGTCACTTTAAAGAAAAGAGTGAAACATATCTTTCAGCTCCCGGGATATATATCACTCTTCTATATCTTTATATCCGTATGCATCCGTCAATCAGTAGCTCCGTAGCTCTCTAGCTCTCGCCACGCAACGCGACTCGCTCGGCCGCTCACCGCTCAATTTCACCACTCTTCTATATCTTTATATCCGTATGCATCCGTCGATCAGTAGCTCTGTAGCTGTCTAGCTCTCGCCACGCAACGTGACTCGCTCAGCCGCTCACCGCTCAATTTTACGTCGTGAATTACGGATCGAGATTGATTCGAATGAATCTATCTATCAAGTAGATCAGTAATTCACTAAGAGCTATAGATTGATTTGTAGTGTATCTACGCTGGTAGATTTTTTATTTTAGTAGGTATTTAACTGTACGAAGCATTGAGATTAGTAATTAGTTCAATACAATAAATAGATATTGATTTATAGTTTTTTTTAAATATGAGTAAGTACCTACCTGGTGCGATGTGATGTCGCTATTGCAAAGCAAACGATACCGGGAGCGAGGGAGTTGTACGGATATACAGATATACTGATATACTCGGATTTTGAAGGATATGGATAAGAGTGATTCGTGCGGGCGGAGCGATATATATCTTTTTTAATATATCACTCCGGATTTACCCATATCTAGGCGACAGTGCTCCGCCCTGTGGATAACCCTTTGTGGCAGTAGCCGTTATCTCGACCCCTAGAAGACATGACTTTTTTACTCTGCTGTTTAGCATGTTGCCTATCCATTTACAGATGGTGGGCTCTATGCCGTGTCTAGCAGCCGCTTCGCTGATAGCATTATACGTGGTGCGATCGATAGCCCCTTCCACGTCTAAGAAAGCTGCCAAGCATAGTTCTTTGTTCTCTATGGCTTGTTCAGCTCTAGTTGTTACCAGATGTAGTGCTGTTTCTGTCGACTTCTCTGGCTGATAAGCACATTGTAGTTCGTGCAGTGGATGTCTCCTTAATGGGCCATCCCTTATGTGTCTATCTACCAACTTTTCCAATGTTTTCAGGAAAAATGAAGATAGACTTATTGGCCTGTATGATTTTGCTTCACTGTAATCCGCCTTACCTGGTTTGGGTAGGTAGGTTACTTGTACCATCCTCCACACGCGTCCTTGTTTACTACGGAACCCTAAAAAACATGAAGATTTACTGAGAACCTCCTTCCGTCTATTGAAGTCAGTTAAAATATTTATGTCACACCCGGCCATAAAGTAGCAATTACCGCACGCTGCGCGCGCGGATATTCCTGGCCAGGGGGAGACATAAAATTTTGTACTTAGGGCGGTAATAAAAGAATGCGTTATTTTTTTTTGCAATGTAGTGCCACTACTCGAGTTCCGAGTCCTGCCTAGGACCGATCTTGCCATCCAAGCCAATCATTCGTCTCTAGTCTAATGCTCCCCATCAATATTGAAGAAGCGCAAATCATGATTAAATCACTATTCAACGGAACTAGTCTTACATATGATTAAGAGAGAAAACAGTTTATTGGAGCAAAACAGACAGGAATGAGGGTCAAAGTCCGACATTGCTAGAGACCGCTGCAAATGGTATAATTCAGGTTGATTTGTGTAAGATTGTCCACAAAAAATATTATTATTATTATTTATATATTATTCGTTCCAGTTTAGATGGCGAAAATGCACTTAATGGTTGGTTTTAAATTTCGCCATCTAAACTGGAACGAAGTTTAATGGTGCCGTTATAATAACATAAAGTTCTTAAAAGATTTGTTCAAACGGGTCTAACCGATATTCATGTATTTACCTTTGTTACATAAAGTTGTAATAACGTGGAGAATAAATAAACTATTATGTTTTTCAGCCAGACAATGAAAAGATGACGATTGACAGATATATGGAAGACGTGCTGCGCCGACCCCAAAAATATGGCTAGCGAATTGTGATGACAATGGATGTCAGTTCGTCGAAGAAACCGCTTGACTCTTCATTCTAGAAAAACAGCTGAAATACTTACTCAACACGTCTAGGGCACTTCGTGCAACTGGCGGAGCCTGGCGCATGACGCACAATGCACATTACACCTGACGTTTACGGATTGTTGCGAAGTAGATTTGTTTGCTTTGCCCTAAGATGGACTGGTAAAGGATGCTTTGCGCTGCCCGAATATTATGTGAATACAAGAAAAAATCATAAGAGAATAACTTAGATAGAACATTTTTTAATGAATGCTCGTAAGGGAAAAGTACAATTTTCAAAATAAAATGACGCATATATTAGAAACCAGAAGACTTGGTATTATAGTAAATGTGGTCTAAAATTTATAAAATGACCTCCTGTATCAACCCTTAAAGTCTTTGCACCTAGCTACCAAACACTCTGTATAATATCCTGCATTCGTATACATTCCCCAAGGTCTCTGCCCCTGGGGAAATGCCTATAAGGTTAGCCATCAGCCTTTGGTCAATAGATTTCTAGAAAAAAATATATGGCTATATAAAGCCTATGGGCGTCCGGGCCCCATCGCCCAAGGTTTCGACCGCGACGACCGCAATTCGTGGCTGTTTTTCAGACCAGCATATTTGAGGCGTTTTGCGGCTTCTGCCGCAATTGCCTCCTTGGGGAATGTATACGAGTATATTAGTAGTAAGCATTTATATCTTCCGTTTTACAATGTTTACTGAAGTAAAAACCTGCATTTAGATCATGGGATCAATCTATCAAATAACGATCACTGTATTAGTAGTAAGACGTGTCCTTTGAGGAGCATTTTGTATATGTAAATATGATAACTAAAAATGATATGTATCAGATCAGTATTTAAATATCCATACATTTCATGAAACAGGTTGTGTGGACTAGCTCAGATAAAAAATGACAATATAATTTCTATAACTCTGTTAGATCGGGTTCTTTTCCTACGCTGTGGAAAGATGCTCACGTCATCCCTTTACCCAAAAAGCCTAATCCAACCTCGTTCGCTGACTATAGACCCATTTCCATACTTCCTTTCCTTTCTAAAGTACTTGAGCGCTTAGTACACCAGCAGCTCACATCGTACCTGAATAAGAGTAATCTCCTCAATCCACTCCAGTCCGGTTTCCGTCCCGGTCATAGTACGGCTACTGCTCTTGTGAAGATTACCGATGACATCCGGGCGGGAATGAATGTTCAGAAGTTAACGGTATTGACGCTGTTGGATTTTAGTAACGCGTTTAATACTGTTGATTTCGATATTCTACTTGAGATAATTCGTTCTCTTAATGTATCTCCTGCAGTGATGGACTGGTTTCGTAGTTATTTAACCGGTCGTCGACAACGTATTAAGGTGAACGATATCCATTCTACTTGGTGCAACACGCTGGCCGGCGTTCCGCAAGGCGGCGTGTTGTCTCCCTTGTTATTTTCTATTTTTATAAATTCAATCACAAATAATCTCTCTTCTCACTATCACCTCTATGCCGATGATCTTCAGATTTATTCGCAGGGCGTACTTAATGATCTGCCATCTGTTATCAACACTGTAAATAATGACCTGGTGCGTATCCTAAATTGGAGTCATAGTTTTGGTCTTAAAGTTAACCCCTCTAAAACCCAGGCTATCATAATTGGGAGCTCAAAATATGTCTCAAGAATCGATTTTAATCGTGTTCCACCGATTTACTTCGATAACGTATTAATCCCTTTTTCTACACAAGTAAAAAATTTAGGCATTTTTATGGATAGGACTTTATCTTGGGCACCTCAAGTGAACGAGGTCAGCAGGAAGATGTTTTTCGGCAGTAGCTTCCCTGAGAAGGCTACGTAATTTCCTGCCCATTGCCACTAAAATTGCGCTTACTCAAACACTACTCCTCCCCATCTTGGATTATGCTGATGTTTCCTATATTGACCTCAATGAGGAGCAACTTAATAAGCTTGAGCGCCTTCAAAATGTCTGTATTCGGTTCATATTTGGTTTACGCAAATATGACCATGTATCCTTCTTCCGCTCCCAGCTCAAGTGGCTCCCTATCCGTTTTCGCCGAGATTCTCACACCCTATCTCTTTTGTATTGTACTCTCTTCAACCCTGCAACTCCACGCTATCTCAAAGAGCGTTTTACTTATCTTCGTTCCGTTAGGTCCTCCCGAAACTTGCTTCTCACTGTTCCATCTTCCTCATCAAAATTTTATAATTCTTCTTTCACTTTTCGAGCTATTCGGCTTTGGAATTCTTTATCTCCTGATTTGAGGCGTGCTGAATCTCTTGCTGTCTTCAAAAAACAGCTTAAAAATCACTATTTGTCTCTCTCATGACACACTTAAGGACTTAACTCCTTTAGACTATGTGGCTGACTATATATTTGTATATTTTTATACTATATTTATGTATGTTTATTTATACTTAATTAAATGTTATTGTTGTAATTATTAGTAGGCTTCATATGTATTAACTCTGCACCACCTGCTATGAATCGTTCTGTTTAGATTTCCGCTACCCTAAGGTTGTCTGGAAGAAATCGCTCTTTAGCGATAAGACCGCCTGTTGTTTGCCTCTTCTCATTGTGTTTTTTAAGAATAAGAATAAGAATAAGAATAAGAAATAATTTATTGCCATTACACAAACAACATAATACAATTTGTGACACTGTTAAAAACCAGAACATAATTAAATAGTAACAATAATAAAATAAGAACATTTAAGGCGAAGGCAAAAGGAGTACATTCAGCGACTGCTGGCGGCCCATAAATGGGCCACCAGCGCTGGTTTTCAATGTGCCCCTGAACTCGGGCTAGGGTGTTTGCCGAGAAGAAGGAAAATGTGTTGGATGAGGGTAGCAATTACCAAACTAACTAATAATATCTAATGACTGTGTGTGTATGTGTGTGCGTGTCCGTGTCCGTGTGTGTATGTGTGCGTGTGCGAGCATGCGTGTGTGTGAGTGCGTGCGCGCATGTGTGTGTGTGTGTGTGTCCGTGCGTCTGTGTGTGTGAGTGAATGGCTACGCTAATTTTACCTCTTTTTTCTATGTACGGACATTTATGTTATTTAAAGGCTGTTTCAAAATCGCACTTCTGCCTCTCATGCAATACTTGCTTAAATTTAATTTTAAATGTCTGGCAGCCTACTTTGTTCCTTAAAGGTGGTGGTAAATTGTTCCATATCTTTGAAGCACGATATTTGAAAGAGCCTCTAAAACCGGTTGAGTTACTTCGAGGGATACTTAAATAATTTCTAAATTTCGACCGCGTATTTAAATTATGTACATCCTTGGACCATCTAAGCTTCTCAAACAGATATTCAGGCCGCCCTTTCCATAATATTTTCTGAGTCGTACAAGCTAAATGTAATTCTCTGCGGGACTTCATGTTTAATATTTTATTTTTTATTAAGAAAGGCGTGACATGCGCACGTCTGGGTATATTAAAACAAAAGCGAGCGCAGGCGTTCTGCACTCTCTGTATTGCGTTTTCTGTTTTGACCCACAGTCTGGGTCCATACACCGCGCTACAATAATTAAATGGTGAGAGTACCAGAAGGTCAACCAGTAGGGTTCTAACTTGTTCTGACATGTGTTTCCTAATATTGTACAGCGTTTTGAGTTTATAGAAAGCATTTTTAATTTTCTCGTTCACGTGCTTAACAAACCTTAATTCGCTGTCTATAATAATTCCTAGGTTTCGTGCCTCGCTTTCGATCGGCACTTCTACTCCATTTATATATATTTTGGGATTCTGGTCTAAAACTTTTTTAACCTGCATCTTTGTGCCCAATACTAAAAACTTAGATTTTGCCGGATTCAGAACCAGAGAATTATTCACAGCCCACTTAAAGATCGCATCTAGGTCTTTATTTACTTTGTCCAGGGCCTGTACAGTGTCTTTAGAGTCAAAACTATAATATAATTGTGTGTCGTCCGCGTACAAATGATATTTGCACACTTGTAACTGTTCAGGCATATCTGCTGTAAAGATAGAAAACAGAATAGGGCTGAGTATAGACCCCTGGGGTGTTCCTCTCGGCACCTTGCGTATATCTGAGACAGATTTGCTTCCATCCGCATTTTCAAGTTCTACATACTGCTCTCTGTCGTTTAAATATGTTTCGAACCATTTACACGCACTGTCAGAGAAGCCATAGTGAGAGAGCTTATTGACTAATAGATTCGAGTCTAAACAATCAAAAGCGCGCGAAAAATCAAGTAGGACAAGTACACTAGTGAGACCTGCATCAGAGGCCGTCAAAATGTCGTCTGTAACCTGTAAAAGTGCAGTTTCCGTGCCATGAGCTTTACGGAAGCCGGACTGGTACTTTGGTATGATATTTTCACGGATAATGTACTTCTCCATCTGCTCAAGTACCACCCTCTCCAATACCTTCGATAGCACGGGTAGTATACTAATTGGTCGCAAGTGTCTGACCTCTTCGACAACGTTAGATTTTGGAATGGGCTTTACAAGAGCCCGCTTCCAAGGACTCGGAAAAGTATTGGTTACAATCGACAAATTGACAGCCCTCGTGATAACAGGTAAAGTTTCAGGAAGAGTCAACCTAATCATTTCAGCACTTATGCCATCATACCCAGACGCATTTGTGCTTATGTTTAAAAGTATTTTACCGACTTCATCTTCTGAAGCCTGGCTTAGCGAAAATGTGCTATCAATTTTATTTTTAGAGGTAAAAAATATATATGGTTCTTTGTCAATGCGACCAACTTCTGGAATATTTAGGAAATGATCATTGATGACATTAGGATTTCTTAAATTTTCCGGTATATCTATAGTAGTATTATTATGCTCTTCCTTTGTTCTTTTGAGGTAATTCCACAATTTTTTTGGTTGATGTAAATTATTGTTGATATAATGATTAAAAAATGCTGTTTTCTCTCTCTCCACTGCTCCTATCACTAGATTTTTAAGACTCTTATAATAATTTTTGGCTGATTCAGTTTTTTAACCTGTGCTTTAACAAGAGCTTTATCTCTGAGAGACATCATATAACGAACAATGCTAGTTAACCACGGTTTGGGGTACTCTCGTATGGTCTTGCGTTTAAGGGGGGCATGGTCATTGAAGAGTCGGATAATAACGTTATTAAAATTAATAATTATAGCTGAGACATCCTGCATTTCAATAATTTCTTGCCAGTTTATTGACTTAAGATTTTGGTTGAATAATTCAATATTAATATCGCGTAAAGATCGAGACTCTAAAGTTCGAGGAGTAGGCTTATGCTTTTTAATATTCAATTCACATAGAACCAAGGCATGATCACTCAAGCATTCGTTATGAAGCACGGTAACCTTCTTACATCTGTTTGGGACGTTAGTTAATATAATATCTAACAGACTCTCAGTTGAATCGGTGTTCCTAGTGGGCTCGCTAACCAACTGAGTTAGACTATTCTGTGCGCAAAAATCAGACAGTTCGCGGGCTTTAAGAGAGTCAGGTTTCATTAGATCGATATTGAAGTCAGCTAATATACAGATGTAATCACAGTAAATGAACGTGTTTAATGATTCACTAAGTGATTCTAAAGCAGTAGATACTTTAACGCTTTCCGGACGGTATGCAGTACCTATAGCCATCCTAGTCCCTTTTTGTACTGCACTGTACTGTATCCTTTGATTGAGGTGTGCAATAAAGAGCATTTGTATTGTATTGTATTGTATAGGTATGTCATGATATAATGAGATTAATATTTAAGACAATTATAATGCTACGTGGAATAATTTCGAATAGCAAAATTTACTAAGCACGATATTGTCTAAAATATAGCTACTTCGTTCATAAACTTACTTATAGAAATGTAAGTAAAATATGGCGTGAATTGAAATAAAGTGAGCATTTATTTTTTTACATTGTCAAACTGATCACAAGATCAGTCTGTTTTAATGTTTCAAAAACAAAGTATTTTCATTATATTTAATTTTCCAGTTTGCCATGGAAAACATGTAGAATACCGCGCTGGTGACTGGTATTTTATTTAGGTTTAAAGCAACTTTATGTAGAACATATATAAATATAATATGTAATAAGCCAAGCTAGATAAAATATTTCCATCCTGAAGGTCCAGTCAATATACTCGTGAAATAATTTTTGATTATGGTAACCCCTTTCATGTCTTTGGTAAGAAAATGCGACGGAAACAGATGTATGAAACAGAAAAGTTTTTATACATTTTGGTTATTTATTTGCATAAGTTAGTTCCCTATTTTGTGACTAGCTGCTTCAAATTTGAATAGTACTCAATGGTTTCACTAAAAGTATTCGGTGATTGACAGTAGTTTCTGAAGAGCGCGCGGAGTTTTAAATTGGAGCCCTTAGTTAATACCATATTTTTCTACAAAACCTTACTAAGACCAAATGGATTTTCTCATTATTGTTAACATTCTTTGTATTACCGCCCTGGATAAGTAATATACTATTACAGATGATCCCGGTAAAAGAGTTAAAAAGGTGCATATTTTCAACTGCAAGATATTTTTGAAGTATGGAAATCTGAGCGATTCGAATCTAACAATCCATCCGCCCTTTAAACCTTGTAAAGATGTATCAATTTTTTCACCTTGTTGCCGTGTAGACGTGTAGTATGTGAAATATGAATGATAAATCTTGTTAATAATCGATTGAATCCGTTAACAAGTCTGGCGTTGTCAATCAGAGATAAAATAATGTTTTGTTAGTAACTTGTATCGAAGCTTTACCAAGTGCAAAGTCTTAGTTAGTACATTTCTCCTTGTTGAAAAAAAATACTTGAATTTTAATAGAAGCTGAAAACTAAATGGCAAGCATAGGATTATACAAAATTCTGTGTCTTAGATGTTACTACCTACTTTTAACTAAGGCGTTTGAGACTGTTCAAAAATGTCAAGTCGGGAGATTAGTAGCTCTCGGAGGAACAAAGCACTGGAAAGTAATTTTCTCTTGGTAATGGTCAGATGTAATCTAATCACAAAACATTCAGTACTTTCTTATGGTTCCGTTTCTAATACAGTGTCCGACATTTGTAGCATTTACTAATAAAGTTTATTTACTTCTACTCTAAATGTATACAATATAAAAACCCAAGCTAGTTTAGAGTAGCGTTTTAGCAGGTCCTTAACATGTATGATTACTTTTCCACTTCGTAGCAGAACGTTGTGTCACATGAAATTATGCATACAAGTAAATAAATTTGTAAAAGTTGACTTTATTTTTGATATCTAATTTTAGATTGGCTCTGGTAGCTACATACGAAAACGTAACGCTGAATCAGCTACAGGTTTAGCTTTCAACACTCGCCTGATGTATTGTTATGAGCATGAGCTTATGTAACTGTAACATTACAATTAACTCTTTTTCCCATATTTTTTAAACTAAACCAGACCATGAATTAAGATCGATATAACATGTAACAATAACAGGACAAGATTAAATAAAGTACTTTTCATAAGACTTGTTTCATTTAAATGCTTCCCATAACCTTTTCTTTTTCGGCGGGAATAGGTTTTCCCGCCGAAAAAGAAACTTACATTTTAAAAATTTCCTAATCTACCAAGCGGGTGCTATATGTACCTATATAAAGCGTTAGCCGTAGTTATGCTTATGTATATCGAGATATTAGTTTACGGCAGAAAAACTAGATGGCAGCACTAGTGGTGAACGTAGACTGCTTGAAGTTGCCGATCTATTTCAGTTATATACATTCTTATCTATGGGTATTTGCCATAATCAAGCTCAGGTATTGCAAAATAGTCACCATAGTGTTCCAATTAGATATTAACCCGCGTAGCGCAACCACAAAGAGTGACATTTGACATTTCGGAGAACTCACGCTATACTAGCGCCTCCAGCGGCGAATTCATACATTAGAAAATAAGAAGTCTCTGTAGGTGCGATAAACATGGAAGTCACGCTAGAAAAACACTAGCGCTCGGTTTCCGACCAGGGCGGTGACCAAATTCGGAACTACTGCGAGTTAACTTTTTCTAATCGCACACTGCGCTATTGAGTTGCCTGCGTAGGCGAAGAACTGCTCGAGCCCTACACTAGATGTCGCGACAGTACCTACTCTTTGGAATAGATGAAGAATATTTAAAACTCAGATTCGTTTAAACCGCTCAACCAAACTCGAGTATTCCAGTGTTCCAAACCACACGCGTGGTCGTGTCGGAGGTTTTCCCCTGGATTTTCCCCAGGCTACTCTCCAATCGCTTTATTGGGCCCGGCCCATAAAGCCACAGTCAGGTTCAAAAAAAAAATTAAGCCGCTCAACCAATCTCACTGGGGCGCAAACTTTTAAAGTATTCCAGTGTTTATAGCGTGAGTGGTCGTGTCGGAGGTTTCCCTTGGATTTTACAGTATATATAGTAGACTGGTAGCTACTTAGACCAGTTGCAGTTTAGACGAGATGCGTTTTAGACTAGCAGCGTTTTAGACTAGCAGCGTTTTAGACCGCTTGTACTAGTTGCGTTTTAGACGAAATGATCATAACCCCTCTCTAACAGCGCATTGCTAACGCTTTATTGGGCCCGGCCTATAAAGCGACAGGAGGGGGTGCGAGGTTTACAGAATCTAGGCATGGCATATATAGGTCAGACATACTAGTTTTCACAGTGCGAGTTATCGTTAAGCGTTGTGAAATCCCTGGTCCAGCGCCGCCATTTCAAGGGAAGCGGAAGCCATAAAGCATTCTGAAGCGCTTCAAGCGCTCGATAAGCTAATGTGCTCGTAATGCGATGCATTCATTGTCGAATTTTGTTCCATAGTGATAAAGGCTACTTTTGAATGGTGTGTGATTTATTATGGGCTGCCATTGCAGTATATGACCGCGCAAGCTGTTCAACGAATGACGTTTACGTTAGACTTACCTACGTTGTTGATGGCATAGAGGAATTTATCATATAATGGTGATGATTGACAATGTCATGATGACGCTTTGCCCAAGCTTTGTTTAAGGGTGGGTTGCACCAAACCGTCTGCAATTGTAAGCGGTGTTCGTTATAATCTGATTGTATGAAAAATTTGAAAAGTTTCTATGGGATGACAGCTGCTGGCGCCATATTTGACGATGACCGGCCTGTGATCGTATGTTGGTGGAACTGACCCTAAATCTTGATCCTTATAGATTCACCGGTTGTATTCGGAGCTCAGGATTCGCTTTGGCACCTAATCGCAAGATTTGGCGTAGGTACCAGTTTTTACTAAAGCGACTGCCATCTGATCTTGCAACATAGAGGGAAAATTATGGTACTGGTCCCACCGCCGGCGAGTAGCGACAACCAGTGCCTATACCTCGTTGCCAAAATATATATTTCGTATAAGTTTTTCATCTTTAAAACGTCCATTTGAGAACCCCGAAACAGATATCTGGTAAGTAACTTCGGCTAAGTGTGTGTTGTGACTTGACTGTGAAAGTGACTTCAGCTAGACCTTACTAGACAGTGGCGCCAACTGGTGAGCACAAAAACGATAGCCGTCATTGCTAGATCTATAGGTACAGTGTATTGCGGCGTCCCACTCTAAAGGTAAATTCTGGAAGGTGACGACTCCCTCTCCCTCATTCGTTTTTTAGTCACTATACGTAGTGACTATGTTCGGTTCGGATGTCAATTCGTTACGACTTAGGTAATGGTTACTTTATGTTACGACCTGAAGTTACCTAACAAGTAACAATATAGTAGTTTCTAACAAACTAAGTACAAATAAGCCGACCCTGAGGAATCGTATTACAAATGTCGATCCCGTTGCGGTCTTGTGTGGTCACCTTACTACTTACAAAGGCACACAGCATACAGTAATTAATAGTATATTATGCAACTAGTGTATAAGAAGGGTATAATAAGGCGAGTGGTGTGGGTTGCGATGTGAGCCTTGGCGAACACCATTATATTATTTACTAATATGAATACATACATTTATCATCTTTTTTGTGTTGTTTAACAAGTTTTATCTATTTTCGGATATATTTATGAAAACAAAACAGTTAAGATTCGATCCGGATTTGAATTCAGTTTAGGTCGGATGCCAAGTCTAGCAAATAAAAAAAAAACAAAGCATAAAGAAAGTGTCATCTAAATATATAAAAGAAGAAGTCCTGATCTACCATCAACGCACAGCCGAAACTACTGGAACTAGAAACTTCAAATTTGGTCCAACGCTTACTTTTATTACGTATGCAAGGGATAAGACGGGATTTTTGGATATTCCAACCCTAAGGGGATCAAATAAGGGTGCAAAGTTTGTATGGGAGAAAATTTTTTTTTTGAGCTGAAGACTTAAAAATTTGTGAAAAGGTTACGAACTTAAATCCAAAGAAAGTGTTTTCAGCGTTTTGCAAAATTTTAACCCTAAGAGGGTAAGATAGGGGTGCAAAGTTTGTATGGGAGAAACTTCTCTTTTAGAGTTAGAGACTTAAAACTTCGTATATAGACTCTCTGTTTAAATATAACAAAATTAAATTCAGCGATTTTCTAAACTCGTCCCCTAAAGGGGTGAACAGGGGGTTCAAAATTTGTACGGGGAGCAAATCTTTTTTGAAGTTAAAGATTTGAATCTTCGTAAATAGACTCTATGTTTAAATACAACAAAACGTATTTCAGCTTTTTTCAAAATTGCTCCCATAAAGGGGTGAAAAGAGGGTTCCAAGTTTGTAAAGGAGCAAATCTTTTTTGAAGTGAGAGATTTAAAACTTCGTAAATAGACTTTCTATTTAAATACAACAAAACATATTTCAGCGTTTTTTGAAATTGCTCCTTTAAAGGGGTGAAAAGGGGGTTCCAAGTTTGTACGGGGAGTAACTCTTTTTTGAAGTGAGAGATTTAAAACTTCGCATATAGACTCTCTGTATAAATAAAACAAAACGTATTTCAGCGTTTTTTGAAATTGCTCCTCTAAAGGAGTGAAAAGGGGGTTCCAAGTATGTACGGGGAGCAATTCTTTTTTGAAGTTAGAGATTTGAAATTTCGTAAATAGACTCTATGTTTAAATACAACAAAAAGTATTTCAGCGTTTTCCAAAATTGCTCCCATAAAGGGGTGAAAAGAGGGTTCCAAGTTTGTAAAGGAGCAAATCTTTTTTCAAGTCAGAGATTTAAAACTTCGTATATAGTATAGATTCTCTGTTTAAATACAACAAAATGCATTTCAGCGTTTTTTGAAATTGCTCTTCTAAAGGGGTGAAAAGGGGGTTCCAAGTTTGTACGGGGAGCAAATCTTTTTTGAAGTGAGAGATTTCAAACTTCGTAAATAGACTCTCTGTTTAAATACAACAAAAAGTACATCAGCGTTTTTTTAAATTGCTCCCCTAAAGGGGTGAAAAGGGGTTTACAAGTTCGTACGCGGAGCAAATCTTTTTTGAAGTGTGGGATTTACAACTTCGTATATAGACTCTCTGTTTAAATACAACAAAACGTGTTCCAGCGTTTTTCTAAATTGGTCCTCTAATGGGGTAGAAAGGATTTCAAGTTTGTGCGGGGAGCAAATCTTTACTTTTCATAAAAATCGATATAGGTGTAATCTTCGAGGTTTCTCGGGGTGCCGATTACGAAAATGACATGCATTTGCAAATCCAATATGGCGGACAATTATTTTTTGTAAAAATCGATATAGGTGTAATCTTCGAGGTTCCTCGGGGTGCTGATTACGAAAATGACATGCATTTACAAATCCAAGATGGCGGACAATTATTTTTCTTAAAAATCGACATGGGTGTCAACTTCGAGGGTCCTCGAGGTGATGATTACGATAATGACATCCATTTTCAAATCCCAGAGGGGGACATTTATTTTCCTTAAATATCGATATGGGTGTCATCGTCGAGGTTCCTCGGGGTGCCGATTACGAAAATGATATTCATTTTCAAATCCAAGAAGGCGGATATTTATTTTTCTTAAAAATCGATATGGGTGTCATCGTCGAGGTTCCTCGGGATGCCGATTACGAAAATGATATGCATTTTCAAATCCAAGATGGTGGTCATTTATTTTTCTTAAAATTCGATATGGGGTCATCTTTGTGGTTCCTCGGGGTGCCGATTCCGAAAATTACATCCATTTTCAAATCCAAGATGGCGGACATTAAGTTTTTTCATTCGAGTAATTTTCACAAAAGATTAATAGCATCAGACGACTGACAGAAACAAATAAACCCCATTTATATCTTTGTTACCATCTAAAATCTACGCGGACGAAGTCGCGGGCGCCTGCTAGTATGTCATATTTTGATTTCCCACCAAATTCTTAATTGAAAACGAAAACATTCAAGCTGATAAATGATTATATTACTTAAATAAAACGTTTTTTTTTGTGTTCATGAAGAAAATGTGTAGGTACGTTGATTCTTTTAAAAATCTATGAAGAAGTTATATAGCATTAGTGAAGAAATTGCGTAGGTAAGTTGCACAATTACTAAGGGGAAATATGGCGCATGAAAAGTCTGAAAAATACTTACTTTTTATTTGAAATGAGTCGTAGAAAAAGTATTGTATGCAACGGTGTATAACTGGTATAAAAAGGCTCGTGGTGTCTTTACTTGCGATGTTCGCCAAGGCTCACATCGCAACCCACACCACTCGCCTTTTTATACCCTTCTTATACACCAGTTGCATAATATACTATTATGATTTTTCCTGTTAACTGTGTGTGTTAAGGACGTTTTTTATGCGGTCAGAATCTTGAGCGGGAATTCGGCGGCTGAATTCGGCCACAGCTGCTTCATACACAATCTAGTATATGACTTTACCACAGACTGGCGGTCTCAGTTCCGTCCAAGAATAAGTACACCTGTGCCTTTACCATGACTTTACATGACCGTACTCGCTAGCGACTGCGTAAAGATTTATATGCGTAAAAGTACAGCGCCTCTGGCGGTTACGCAATAGGACTAAGAATCGGCATACTAAATCGTTTACGCAGTCGCTAGCGAGTATGGTCATGCAAACTCATGGTAAAGGCACTGAGGGGCTAGCACAACTGCCGCTGTGACGCGACGCGAGTAGAGCAATCTACCCTCCTCTTTCTAATTCGCACAGTTCGAGTGAGATAGGAATCACTGAGTCGCGCGAGATATTTAAATCTAAAGTAAATGCGTGTTTGATGGATACTTACATTAAAGTAAAGTAAAGTAAAGTAAAAAGTATTTATTATCTCCACCACAAAGTATACAGTTTATACATACAGTGACTATAGTAAATGATTTTATTAGTAGGTACAAAACTTGTGCGGTGGAGACTGGTGCCCGAACTAGGGGAAACCTGTATGTCAGGTCACCAGGTCTCCAACCCTCAGACAGCTGTAACAGCAAATTTAGAAGTGAAAACAATATTATATAAACATTCATATACTATACTATACAGTTAGGAGAATAATACAGTAAGCAACTAACAGATGAATTTGTTAACATATCAATATAATGCGTGTGTGAGTGTGTGTGTGTGTGTATGTGTGCGTGTGCGTGCGTGCGTGTATGTGCGTGCGCGTGTGTGAGCGTATCTGTGTGTGCGCGCGTGTGTGTGAGTGTGTGTGCGTGCGTGAGTGTGTCAGTGTGTGTGTGCCCCCGTGTGCGTGCATGCGTTCGTGCGTGTGTGTGTGTGTGTGTGAGTGTTTGTGGGTGCCTATGGTTTACATTATGACATTGGGGTGATTAGTTTTTCGGTGCCGTTGTAATCTAGCCTGAGGAGCCATTCCATAACACTCTTTTTGGAGGATGATTTAGTTTTGGAGTAAATAGATAATTCGCTGTTAGCTTTATTATATAAGAAACTGCCAAGAAAGCAAAAGAATCTATGTGCGAAACGTGTATTAAATTTTTTAAGTGAGCATACGCGATTTTTACGTCGCTTATTTGTCAGGATAAGAGGATCATAGGTTAACATCGAGTGCTTTTTCTGTATGATTTCCAGGATGAATAGTTGCCGAACAGTTAGGACTTTGCACTTTTTGTAAAGGTCTGAGGTAGGGTACAGAAATGGAAGAAACATGCTGACTTTTAGTATTGCTCGCTGGGCTCGTTCTAATTTAAGTAGGTGAGTTTTATGTGCCCCACCCCAGGATGAGATGCAATATGAGAGAATCGATTGTACCAAGGCAGAATAGACCATTTTTATTATATTCGTGTCGGCAATGTGGCGTAGGTTTTTGAAGATGAAAATAAGTTTGCGTATTCTACCTGTGAGTTGATCGATATGATAGTGAAAGTTAAGATGTTGATCTAGTGCGATTCCTAAATATTTTATACATGATGTTTTTTCTAGTGCAAGGCAGTGGCAGTTACGGAGGTCGGGGTTTAAGCAAGTGTGGGCTATTATGGAAAATGGCGTAAAGTCAACGTTATTAACAGTTTTGGGGGAAAATGTCACGTATTTGGTTTTGAGTGCATTAAGGGTGAGAACATTATTGGAGAGCCATTTCATAACTATATTCAGACCCTTCTGTGCATACTGAAATACGTCGTTCCACGTGTGACCATCGAATATCAGGGCAGTATCATCGGCATACGTAATAATCTTACCATTTGTCAGGTTCAATTGGCACAGGTCATTAATATAAGTTAGGAAAAGCGTGGGGCCTAGGATACTGCCCTGTGGTACGCCATACGTGACATTCACCTCATTACTTATATCATTTCCTATTTTAACACATTGTGTCCGACCGGTCAGGTAACTCTCATTAAAGAAAGTGAAAGTAGTTAAGTCGCACAAATACCTAGTGTTTTTATCTATCCTTCTTAATGGAATTAAGGTAAATGACCCGATGCTTGACATTGCTTCTTTGAGTGACACTCAATTGTCTGTCACTTGTGTTGTCATTGAGAATTAAAATTAAAACATCTGTTTATGCGGTGAGAGGCAGTGGGCCATTTAACGCGAGTAGGTATAAGATGTTAGTTTTTAATATAATAGCCTAGTTTAAACGGTCAAATGCAAAAAAGAGTGCTGTCTTCGCCAACAAACTGTTTTGCAGTTTGGCGAAAATATTTGAAGTGTTTTGTTGTATCTTGTGGCTTAAATAAAAAAAAAAGATATGACTTGTGCTAGCCCACCTGTCCTGTTTGTGGTGTGGCGGATCAACATGCGAATGAAATCGCTACCGCTTATGAGCTTGGGCAACCGTAAATCGCGCCACCACATCGCCTGATCTATTGTTCTACGACCGGCCTGCGCTCGCGCCGCGCCCGCGCCCCGCACCTGAAAGGAACCAGGATTTCGCCCGGCGCGGCCCGCTCAATGCGATTCGTACCTTTGCCTAACTCACACGCGCGCTTTGCATTGTATAGCTGCATTTGTTTTCCGTTGCTTTTTGGCTTAATTTTGTGTATATTTAATTTCTTTGTTTCGGCTTCGCTTCTCTAAAGTTTCGCTATTAACTTCGTTTCCAAATTTCATTTTTATATATTTTAACGTATAATATTAAGTGTTATAATTTTGTCAGATATAAATTAAAAGTAGTTTAAATTTGTGCTGCGCATTTTTCGTTCATAAAGTAAATAAATATCGCATTCGCTCCACCCGTCAGCTGACGCAACCTAACCGGGTTCGATTCCCGGTTACGCCTTAACCTACAACATAAATGAGGTGCCAACGCCTGGGACGTTGGATGTATGCGAAAAGTTATCTGAGATAAAAATTACCGGTCAGCGGTACAGTTTCCGCCATGAATTTTTATGCGTACCGCTTAATGAGTAGACCGACGCAAGACAACCATTTATTGTACTACAGAGCCTTATTCAGTCAATATTTGGTAGATATGTATGCTAAAATAGAATCGGAGAGGTTGAACTTTATAAGAAATAACCAGAAGCAACTTAGAGCTGACAATTATAAAAATTTACGCGATACAATAGGACGACATGACAGTGAAGCTGCTGAACTGGGACAAATGATTGTGCTTCCGGCAACGTTTCATGGTTCCGCAAGGTACATGCACGAAAAAACTCAGGACGCCATGACATACGTTCGCCGTTATGGTCGTCCTGATTTATTTATTACGTTTACATGTAATTCTCATTGGCCGGAAATAGAAGAGGCCTTACTACCAGGCCAAAAGCCCCACGACAGGCAAGTTGTTTGGGAAAATGAGGTGTTTTATATATTCTGTAGAATGGCAAAAACGTGGTCTGCATCATATTCATTTATTGTTGTGGCTTCAAGACAGGCTCACTCCAGATAAAATTGATAGTGTCATAAGCGCAGAAATACCAGACCTTTCCAAAGACCCTTTACTTTATGGTATAATAAAATCAAATATGATTCATGGCCCTTGCGGTGTTATAAATAATAAATCGCCTTGTATGAAAGCCGGTAGCTGCTCTAAGAAATATCCTCGGCCTCTACTTGAGGACACGCAAACAGGAGAGGATGGGTACCCAAAGTACCGACGTCGACATCCTGATAACGGAGGATTCACTGTTGAGATAAATGGTACCACCCTCGATAACCGGTGGGTAGTTCCATACAATCCTGTACTCTCGCGTATATTTCAAGGTCATGTCAACGTAGAATGCTGCAATTCTATAAAATCAATTAAGTAGGTTTGCAAATATGTAACAAAGGGCAGTGACCAGGCGACATTTGGTATTGAAAATTAGAGGGATGAGACGAAATTATATGAAAGCGGTCGATATATCAGTAGTTCCGAAGCCGTTTGGCGAATTCTCGCTTTTTCTATACACAAAAGATTTCCCGCGGTCTTCCAACTTGCTGTGCACCTATAAAATGGTCAGCGAATCTATTTTAACCCAGATGGCGCCAACCGCTTAGTTGATATTATCGCTAATCCGCTCTCTTAAATATATAAGGGGTAGCAATGCATTAATGGGCGGTGTGTGTCATTACAATGACTCAAATCAATGATTTTTGATATCAATATTTTTTAATATTTCGATATTCATATCACAGAACTACTAATGAAATATTTTTTTTTCTTATATTATTTAGTTTACGTAAAAATTATTACCAAGACAATAGTTGTACAGAATTTTGTTTCTCATAAAATAAATCTCATATTATCATTTCATAGAAGAATCAATTCGTAAAATAATTACTTTGTAGAAATTTTTCGTAGTTTTTTATTACAAAGAGAATTGAATGTTCCGATATTCATTACGATATAATTACTTACTTACTTTATAGCCTATTGGCTGTCCCACTGCTGGGCAAAGGCCTCTCCCCATGTTTTCCAGGTCTCTCTATTGAGCGCTTCTTCCTCCCAATTCTCGGCAAATGCATCCAGATCATCCCGCCATCTCCGTCTGGGCCTGCCCCGTCCGCGTCGTCCATCATGTGGCACCCACTTGGTGGCTATATTAGCCCACCTATCTGGATGCATGCGACAGACGTGGCCGGCCCAGTCCCACTTGAGCCTGGCAGTTTTTTTACCTACGTCAGCAATGCGTGTTTTAGAGCGCAGTGTAGTGTTTCGGACACGATCCGTCCTTTTGACACCCAAAATGCTGCGCTCCATAGCGCGCTGGCAAACCTTCAATTTGGATTTCTGGATCTCAGTTAACGACCATGTTTGTGCACCGTAGGTTAGGACAGGCAAAATACACATGTCGACGAGTTTTCGCTTCAGTGACAGTGGAAGGGTGCCCTTCATTAGCTCCTTCATGGACCAGTAGCTCTTCCAGGCGTTTTCGATACGGCGTTCGACTTTCTTGTCTTGCCTGTTCCTGAAAGAGACTAGCTGGCCCAAGTATATATACTCGTCAACGTAGTGTATGATATGCCCGTCTACCTCGACCCTACGCTTTGTGCTGTTTGTCATCACCTGAGTTTTTAACCGATTGATTTCGAGCATTAGCTGGAGTTCTGTTGCAGAAGGGGCGAAGAGAACAATGTCGTCAGCGAAACGAAGGTTTGACAACCTCCCCTCCCAGGTAACCGCCAGGCTCTTAAAGACTTCTTCGAGGGTGCTCGTGAACAGTTTTGGAGATAGCGGGTCACCTTGTTTAACCCCTCTTTGTATCGGGAATGGTGGTCCAGAAGACTGAAGACAGAGACGATACAACACACACGATATAATTACAAATTATATATTCTTTGACCTTATGTTATTTAGTTATGTTAAAAAACGAAAGTACACTGATAAAGATGATCATATTGATTCTACAACATAAACAAGATTATTCAGAAATTGAATTATTAGAAAAAATCGGAAACAAAACTTAAATTGTTATTTACTGTTCGAAATAAATGCAAATAAAACTGAACTGTTTTAATCTTCTATACCTATCTGCGTTAGAGTTGATTTTTCCCCAAAAGGTCTTTCTGGGCTTTTATAAAAAAAAATAACCTCGACGATTAAGTCGGGAGCTTCGCTTCGCTTCAGCTCCTGTCTTAATTTTCTAATCCGCGTTAGAGTCGATTTTGCCCCAACGGGTTGGTTGTTCTGGGTTTTTATAAAAAAATAACCTCGAAGATTAAGATGGGAGCTGAAGCGAAGCGAAGCTCCCGTCTTAATATTCTAACCTATCCGCGTTAGAGTTGATTTTACCCCAACAGGTCTTTCTGGGCTTTTATTTAAAAAATTGCCTCTATTATATATAGATATTATTTTTGAATTGTGTTTCAGCAAAATATGTTTCTGTGAAGTGAATAAGCGGTGATACAATCATATTAAAAATAAAAATACAAGGACCAAATATTATTTAATTAAGTTACTGTAAAACGAAATTCTATGAATTTCTGTCTGCGAAACAATGGAACACCAAACATAATTCTACTGTTTGATAAGTTTGTCAAATAAAAAAATGATATTACAAAATTCATTGAATTGTGTTTCTGTGATATATTTTTCATTCAAGTAAATAATCATTGAAACAATAATAGTCGAAATAAAAACACAAGGACCAAATATTATTTGAAACATTTTCTGCGAAACAAAATTCTATGATTCTATGAACACACGCACGCACACTTTCACTTATACTCTCAATATAATATGCTTTTCTGTGTTCATTGCTGTTAATTATAAGGTCAGCATCTACGTACCTATTTTGTTAAGGGATGTTTAGTGTTGCACTGGCCGTTATTTTATATGGTTCTGGCAGAATACCAGCGCTGTGGCATGCCACAGCATTTATGCTGAGCCAGCGCCTATTCTCTGCCACGACACATGGTCTTATCTGATTAGTTTCTAAGTCTTAGTTCTTAAGTTGTTGCATGTTATTACTTATATACTGTCAGAGTTAATATTTTATTTAATTGTAGTACTGTGTTATGCCATGTATGTTGTGGATATGAATAAAGAGTTTATCTATCTATCTATCTATGAAATTTCTGTCTGCAAAACAAGGGGACACCTCCAAATATATTATACAATTTGTAAATGAGGTAGCTAACTTACTGATTGTATAATTTTATGAGTTTTGTAATTGCTACTTTGAACAAGGTCACGCATGCATATTTTAACTTACCTACTTCAAACAAGTGTTCACTTGAACTTAACCTATGGTAATATTTGTGCCCCTGGACGTGAACCTCAAGTCTTGATCATGTTTTCCTGTGCTAGACATGTCGTACGCGTACAGCGTCGTTGAGTTTGCTGAAGAGGATGGTGCAGGTGTGAGCCTAATTAGACGGGAATGGATGACGCCACAGAAGCAGCGTTGCTTGTGGCCGCCGCCAAATGTGATGACGAAGTTTAACAAATATATTGATGAGACTATTGTAGCTGATACTAACACATGGAAAATATTCAGTAATAAGCGTGTGTTCTATGAAACCGGTTAGTGCATTAGTTTTACCGACTGGTTTATCTTTCTTATTCAGTTAAGTTCAGTTCAGTTTTTCAGTCCCTTTCTTCTTAGTGTATCAAGTTAAAAACAAGACAACAATGAGCAGATTTTTACAGTACATTACGTGCAGCATTGTAAAAACTTTTCTAGTTTAAGCCATGGAATGTTTTTATTTTAGATAACTTGGTTAAGGCGAGGCGTATGCTGAGACGCAGACGACGCAGGTCCACGCAGGGCAGAGCAGAGCAGATTTTGTAAAGCATGGAACGTCATTGAACTACGTACGCTGTGGCGCAGGCATATCAAATTAAATGAAATGAAAAAAGTACAAGCGAAGAAAACCAAAAGAGAAGTAAAACCTAAAAAAATTAAAAGTCTTAAAAAGGGAACTAAATTAACTAAAGAGGATTATGCAGCTACCGGTAATATGTAATTGAGCGCATATGCAAGCGACAAAGAAAACTCTGGCTTTAACTCAAGTGTTTCGACTCGTACACGGCTGACTAAAGATGACAAGGAGAATTCTAACAAGAAACACAATACCAAAGAAAGAGTCTCTTTTAACGGATCGGCAGCAGCATAAGGAAAATGAGAACTTGAGTACTTATGAAAGTGCAAAATATATTTCATCTTACAATGAAAAATTCGACCTTTTGTGCGATGGTCCAACTACGTCCACTGGCATAAGGCATATAACAGTAAAAGACAAAAACATAATACAAAAAATAAAAAAGGATAAAATGAAACCTAAAAAAATTAACAACAGGATTAGAGCAATATCCGTGGATTCAACAAGTGTTTCTGATTGCTTGAGTATCCACAGTGATTCTGATATTTACGAATACAGTGAGCACTTTACAGACCCAGAGTATAGTTTCAGTCATAATATGGATATTACTACTTCAGAAATCCCGAATGACAACCAGGAGGAAGAAGTTCGGTTGGAATCAAACAAAGATTACGATGCAGACGATGATCAGCACAATGTATTGGAAAATCACCTTATAGAGCCAGAGAATAGTTTCAGTTATGATATGGATATTATGACTTTAGAAATCTCGAATGACAACCAGGAGAAAGAAGTTCGGTTGGAATCAAACAAAGATTACGATACAGACGATGATCAGCACAATGTATTGGAAAAGTACCTTATAGAGCCAGAGTATAGTGTCAGTCATAATATGGATATTATGACTTCAGAAATCTCGAATGACAACCAGGAGAAAGACGTCCGGTTGGAATCAAATAAAGATTACGATGGAGACGATGATCAGCACAGTGTATTGCAAAATTACAATATCGGTGATCACGTGCTGGTGCGTTATTATAACCGAAAAAAATGGACGTATTATGTTGGCTTCGTTGAAGATATGAAAGTTGCAGAAAAGGAATACTATACAGTACGATTCTATAAAACAATCAAAAAGACTAATAAAACAACATTAAAGTTTGTTTTAGCCAAAAAAGTCGATCGTGATGATGTCCCAAGGCTATCTATAATTTAAAAAATCGAAATGATAAAAGACACACACAACCCCAAAGAACTACTTCTGTTTAATGATGAGGATGATGTTTTCTTTTCTTAAGTGAATTTTGTTAATCAAATAATGACTGATTATTTTTTATAATTTGTAGCTATACCTATTGATTTTTAAATAGCATTGTTATATTGAATTTATGAATCCCTCATTGGAGGGTGTTATGTCATTTATATACCGTTGTGTAGTTAATGAGAAGATTTAAGAGACTTACTATTGAGATATCATGTTGATTATATAAAATCATTATATGCATTATATAACGTTGTGTAGTTAGTGAGAAGAATTAAGATACTATTACAATTGAAATATGATGTTGATTGTATAAAATCATAATATATGTTATTAAATAACGTTGTGTAGTAAGTGAGAAGACCTAGGAGTCTATTACAATCATTGAAATGTTATGTTGATTGTATAAAATCATTATATATCATTCGTTATACAGGGTGATTGGTCCATCGTCGCAGTAGAATGCCACGGCGATCCTGCGGCGCTCCAGTAAAGGCGTCGCCGGTACTCGTTGGGTTTTTAGACGGTAGTACGGTCCATCCGGATAGTCCGTCATACCCACCCAGGTTTTTCACTGGGTGGGATACGTAAATGTATTTTCCCAACGTAAAAAAAAAAAAAAGGGTGATTGGTCCATCGTTTGCCAAATTGAAATGGCGGATAGGTGTGGTTATTAGCTATGTATTCAAGCCCTCAAAGTATATTTTGGGCCAAGCAATTTATTTTGTGATGTTTTAAAGAATCTTAGAGGTTGACTCGTTTAACCTTAAATTAAAAAAGTAAGCAGTAGAACCTCCAATTATTATTTTTATTGCATTGTGGGATGTTGTATAGTTCTATCAAAATTGAGTTACTTGCAGGTAAGTTTGATTTTGAAACGAGTCAACCTCTAAGATTCTGCAAAAAAACATTAATTAAAATATCACAGAAAAAATTGCGTGGCCCCAAAAAATATTTTGAGGGCATGAATACACAGCAAATGACCTATCCGCCATTTCAATTTGGCAAACGATGGACGTAACACCCTGTATGACGTTCTGTAGTAGATGTTAGGTACAATTAAATTCGGCCCTTTAAACACTAAATTACCAATGACATTTATTTCACCTTGGATGTTAAAGTATGACTTCACTAATGGACTGACTTTATCTTTACTAGTAGGCCAATCTTCAATATAATATTCTTTCAATAGTTGTAGTGACTCATCTTCATTGGTTGCCTCTATGACTTTATTTTTATATTCTTTGCTGATGGCTAAATTCGACTCAATTATATTTACATGACAAAGTATATCAGATTCATTATCAGGAACAAAATGATCCGTCATCGCTGCTCTGGAAAGAGTATCAGCTATATACATCTCTTTTCCAGGAACATGAACAACATCTAAATCATACTTTTGCAATGTTAACATCATACGCTGCAATCTGGGAGGTACATCATGCAGAGGTTTTTTGAACAAATAGACTAGTGGTTTGTGGTCTGTTTGAACAGTGACTTGGCGGCCATAATTGGCGGTCTAATTGTACCTAAGTTATTGCAAAAAGAAATCTTGTCTAAAATACATGAAGGTCACCAAGGCATAAATAAATGTCTAAGGCTAGCAAGAGATTCGTTATACTGGCCCAATATGTCTGCTGACATAAAAAATGTAGTGGAACAATGTGATATCTGTGCCAAGTTTAAGCCATGTAATCAGAAGGAACCATTAAAAAAATATGATATTAGCACCTATCCTTGGCAACAGGTGGGCATTGATCTCATGCATTTTGACAGCTCAACTTATATAGTTGTAACTGATTATTATTCTAAATACATAGAATCAGCTTTGTTGGGAAAAAACAGTACAGCCCAGAATGTAATCATAAATTTAAAGTCTATATTTGCCAGGCATGGGATACCGATGACACTAGTGTCAGATGGTGGTCCTCCATTTCAGTCTTTAGAATTTAAAACTTTTTTACATGAATGGGACATAGAGCATGTAGTCACAGCACCTTATCATTCACAGTCAAATGGGCAAGCTGAGAGCTCAGTGAAAATTCTAAAGAATATTCTTAAGAAATGTAAAGAATCTGTAACTGATCCTTACTTGGCATTACTGCAATACAGGTGTACAGCTAAAAAGCACATGTTGTCACTAAGATGTAATATTCCTGTGAACTGTACACAGCTGAAGCCTAAAGTTGTAACATTTAATGAATATAAGCAGTCTGCTATTAAAAATAATTTGGAAATGTCAAAGTATTACAATAAATACTCCAAACCATTGTCAATTCTTAATGTGGGAGATCATGTATATTACAAAAAAAATCCTAATGCCAACTGGGAGAAAGCTGTTATTGTAAAGCGGTTAGAAACAATAGGTCATATGTTATAAGAAATGAGAACAATGTAACTTATGTGAGCAATAGGGTTCATCTTATACATAGATATAGCATTCTCAATGATGCGATGCGATCCGGCTCATCACAAAGGAAAAGCATGGAGCTTGTGGATGCTGGACGGGAGATGGAGACTCCAGAACCTGCAATGGTAATCACTAATACCAGAATGACTAGATCTGGACGTGCCATTAAACCTGTACAACGCCTGATTGATGAAATGTAAAATATTTGTTATTAAACTTAAGAAGGGGGATGTTAGGTACATCACTGAATATCGACCCCATCACTATTGTTTCTAAGAGTGGTGGCAACGCGACCCCCACTCTATTCCAAGATGGACGCAACAGCTAACTATTGTATTTCGTGCTCTGAACTGCTTTTATAAAATAAACCTGTTGTTAAAGTTATTATTGAGCGTTTCCTTCATCTACACCTAACAGTAGATATTAAGTAGATTGTATAAAATCAGGAGAGACATTCGAACTACAACTATTTTCTTAATTTGATATCAGTTTTCAGGTACGAATTCAGAATATTCTGTTTAACTAAATCAGTCTTATAAACATTGTGCATTGGGTATGACTAAATTAGTTCTTAAGTTTAATTTAAGTACCTACATTCAATATAAAAAGTTATTTTTTGATTATTATTAATACTTTTAAAATATTTTTGCGATCTCAGCCTTTAATAAATAAGCATTTAATATGAATAGTTTCATAGGTTCTTGTTGCGATCTCATACGGTTTTTAAACATCTAATTGTCATTTTTATTTAAAAAAATCGTTTACCCTGTTGTTTTATTTTGGACTTTAGAAAAAGGTTTACAATCTCTTCATCCACGGATATACCGATCTTGCCTTTATAACAGAAAAATGTGTATATTTTTAAATTGGAACGCTATCTCTCTGAACTCAAAGCATAACCTGAACGGGCATAAAATTACGAATACCAACAATGTACATGTCTACATGCCTATTGGCTTTCAAATTGCGTGGCAATGAGACGGCCTTGCCCTATTTTGCACGGGAAGACCGTCTACTCGCCGAGTTTAAAAAAAAACTTTTGCAAATAAAGAGTATTTGCAAAAGTTTTGTTTAATTTGCCAATTTGTTAAAACGACATTGAAAAATATAATATTTTTCATCCTATAAGTCTAGGCCGCTTAGCCTGGAGTAAATATATAACCTTGTTTAATCCGATCAAACTTAAATGGAGTATGCCGGACTTGCCCACACTGACCTTATGTATATATGTATCTTCGTTAAATCAGTAAATGAAAACAAAATGTACATACCTATGCAAAAGTAAACAGGTAATCAACCTACCGCGGCACACGTGGTATATTTGTATTTCCGTCATTGTTTCATGTTTAGCGGGTAAAAAAGGACGGCAAGACCGCAATTGCTTGACATCGGCATCTTTCGCTGTAGGTTACGTTTGTAGATAAGAACTTAGGTAGTTTTTAAGGGTTGGGATACAGATAAGAATGTGGCTAAGTAATCTAGGGAAGTTTATGATTCATTCGTTGCTGTATTTTACATGAATTCGGGTGTCAAATGTGCTCTGTTTTCACGTATCTACAACGGTTACGGAACGGCTATTCAACAACGGTTTATGATTTGCTTAATGGATTGGATTCTGTTACTAGTGATATTACATCGAACAACGACTTGTGCTGTGAATTCCTGGACTTTGTTATTGCACGAGATTTATTCTGGAATACCTTTTTATGTGAGGTAAGTTGTAGCCGTGTTATTTTATGCTAATACCATATTAGTATTAGTTTATGACTAACCCGAGAAGCGTCCGATCTTTCTTAGTGTAACTTGCCCGATGCATCTAGTGTCATATGTTTGTCAACAAGTTCCTAATAGGATGAGTATCCAGTACCTACCCAACAGCAGTCCAGTTCCAATATTTGTTATTACAAAAAGTTTGTACTACCAACCTTCGTTAATCCCAGTTCACAGCGTAGATAAGATAATATCATCATCATCCTCCTATAGCGTTATCCCAGTACAGTTGCATCCTGAAGGATGCCCGGGGTCCGCTACCTAATCCCAATATTTGGCGATAAGGTAATATAATTAAATAAATAAATAAATGAATATTTTATGTATGACCATCTTACACAAATCGACCTATTCCCATGGTAAGCACATTAAGGGATGTGTTGTGGGTACTAAACGACGATATATATAATAGATAAAATATTTTATTGATAAATACTTATACACATACATAAAAAACAGATGGATACGTAAAGAAATTATGCCAACATAAAAAGGTCACAGGCCACAGCCCTCGTAGTTATTTATTCAATAATAAAAAGTACAGTAAATACTAAAAATTAAATAAAGACAAAATGTCGGTATATTCAAGTTCAATATTAATGTAATTTAGATTACGTGAAAAGTCCTTAACCGTGCGGGCGAATATAACTATTATTGTATCGGTTAGTACTTTTCTGTGCGATTTAATTCTCGTAAATATATAAAAATTGATTACTCTTTTTTCAGTTTGCACTTATTGGCGATTGAAATGGCGGATTCTACGCAGAGTGAAGACATCGCTCAATCATGGATACGAGATAACCTGGAAATGTTATACGATGCGGCAAGTGGAACAATAACATGTACAAAATGTGAAGTCAGTTTAAAGGCTAAGAAGAGCAATTTTACTCGGCATTTAAACTCAAAGACACATCGAGGTGTTAAAGGTGAGTCACCGGCTGATTTTTACTAAGACCTGACATATTTTTTAATCATGTGCAACATACCATGGATACAGGTCGAGAGTCCTGTGTTTAGAACTTTTTTCGAAAAATATATTTGCAGGTGTCACGATAAAAACCGAACACTTCCAAGCGAGAGCACATTAAGAAAGAATTTGGATAGTGTTTGAATCCCAACTGCGGCCAATTAAAAATGAAGTCAAAGACCAAAAGTTATGGATATCATTAGATGAAACCACGGACTTTTTGGGACGATATGTAGTACATTTCTTAGTGAAGCCACTGAATGGACAGTTTTCGGGACCTATTTATATGTTAGCGTGCAAAACCCTGCAAAAAGTGAATGGTCGTTCTGTATACGAGTTTGTGATTGATTGCTTAAGAGATTTGTGGGCTGATCAATTTCATGATAAGTTGCATAATGTTTTAATGCTTAGCTCAGATAGTGTAGCATATATATTATGTTACTTG
This sequence comes from Epiblema foenella, assembly GCA_963556455.1. Classification (NCBI taxonomy): domain Eukaryota; kingdom Metazoa; phylum Arthropoda; class Insecta; order Lepidoptera; family Tortricidae; genus Epiblema; species Epiblema foenella. The sequence goes on from OY747110.1 coordinate 2,124,939, forward strand.
CTGGAAAAATGTTGAAAAAAACTTTGCCAAACATGAAGCACTTTACTTGTATGGCACATGCCTTGCACAGACTGACCGAAACAATAAGATCAAATTATACTAATGTGGATATCTTAATAAATAATGTAAAAAAAGTCTTTTTAAAAGCCCCCAATAGAGTAAACGTTTTAAAGGAGATGTTTCCTGATTTACCTTTGCCTCCACAGCCGGTAATAACAAGGTGGGGAACCTGGCTGAAAGCAGCATTTTACTATGCTGAGCATTTAGAAAAAATCTCAAGTGTTGTAAATACATTAAGCAGCAACGAAGCCGTGTCTATCAGACAAGCTAAGAACGTACTTAAAAAACAGAATCTAAAAGTTGACTTGCAATATATTTACGATAATTTTGAAATAATACAAATTGCTATTACGAGATTGGAAAAACGGGATTTATTCATAATAGAAGCGTCTGAAATTTTTGACGAAGTAAGATTAGCCATAGAATGGACGATGAACAACAAATTCATTCATAAACTAAACCAGATTATCAATAGAAATCCAGATTTTGATGTACTCAGAGAAATATGCGAAAAGATTAATCAGGAAAGTGACATTTATATTTATTCGCAACACTCACGTCGGTAGATGTAGAAAGATCCTTTTCCATGTTTAAATGGATACTTACGGAAGCTAGAAATAGACTTACTATGGCTAATCTTGAAAAAATATTTTTAATTTTCTATAATTCGAAACAAACTTCACATGTGTCAAATGCATTGAATTTTACAGATTCCTTAAATCTTGAACCCACCCCTGGCCCTAGTAATTAGGTCGCACTTAAAGTGCTTTTTGTTTCTTTACAACTCCTCTGATACTATCGGGATCAAGAAAATTAAAGTCGTGGAGAAATATGAATGCTCGCCTGGAGGACATCAGGCAGCGCCTGCCGATTCCGAAGTGGAAACGAACGGCACAGGACCGGTCTAAATGGCGAGCCTTGGGGAGGCCTATGTTCAGCAGTGGACGTCTTTCGGCTGAAATGATGATGATGATGATGACCTCAGCACAAACTCCTGACTTTCGATTTTACCGCATTTCTTCAAGACATTTGCACGATATTTGGACATCGATTAAATCTACTTTCAACGACTTAGGCACTGCTTGCTGTTTGGACTTGTTTTCTGGATTTCACGATAACTCTCACATGTAATTTTGGACTGCGACATAATGGATTCAGACTTAGCGGACATTAAGTGTTACAGATAATCTTCTAACGTCTCTGCGCACGTGTCTCTACACGTGAAAATTCGTCAGCCTCCAAGCGTTTCATCCAAAGAAACACTTATCAAAATGGAGGTGATTCAAACCAAAATCATTGTGAGTTGGAAGATACACGTGGAACGTGTTATGATATTGAGAGAGTTCGTGTTTTTGAACCCTCACTCGGTTATAATCCATAACCATGTAAGATATGTCAACGAAGCTGTTATAGCAGCATGTGCTTGAATTGACAAGCTCGTTCCTACAAAACTGACACACGACGATGATAAGGAAATTGATGTAAATAATTGCCTACAACTGACCATGGTCGATGGAAAAATATGCAGCGCGCTGAGCAACACTTCCAACACTGCTGCATATGTGGCTTTGTTTACAGATTGCTTTGTGATGAAGTACACACTGATACAACAATTGAAGAAATTGAAATCCACTATAAGATCGTTAAAAAACATACAAAACTTATGGTGAACTTGGAATCACCTTTTCTCAAAGAAATTTTAACTTTGGCAATAAAAAACCAGAAACGAAAGCCCCGGGGTTAACGGTGGATGACAAAGTACAATACTCGTATATCTTGTTTGGCAATCTTGAAAAGATCGCCAAAGGGATATAGTTACTTGCAGCGTTTGGTGCCCGTACTCACCGTAAAAACGTTGAAAAACATTTTGCAAAAAGTTCCTAGGATTAGCATTCCCATTGTAGAGCATTTGCGTAAAGCTGCGGTCTCCTATAATAAAAATGATAAATATTGCTTCCTTCTCTTCGGTATATAACACAACCAAAAATAATAATAATAATAATAAAAGTAAAAGTAATAATATATATACAGTCACTATTTATTTTTTTCTATTCCTGGCAACATCTTATCTGTCAGCTTACTTCGCCTAATTATGAACTTGACCTTAACATGGGTGCCCTTAAAATCTTATAAGACAGGTCTCCATCTGAGGAAGGTCCCTGCACTAATATTTTATTTGTGTGGAAAAAAATATATTCATTATTTACGATGCACCGCATCTTTTTAAATCTATCAGAAACGACTTCATGAATTATGGAGAATTAAGAATGGCGAACCGAAACAAAATGGGTACATTTAAAAAAGGTGGAAGAAAGAAACAAAAACCTTATACCTAAGCAAAATTACGCTTAATCATGTGGAGCCGAATGCGGCACAGGAACATTGCGTCCAAATCGTAAGAATGTACCTGTAGGGACATAAGTCGCTCACTGGGTATTCGCGGTAGCGCGAGCCTAGAAAGTAACGCGGCCGTCCCGAGAATTAAGAATGGCGAACCGAAACAAAATGGGTACATTTAAAAAAGGTGGAAGAAAGAAACAAAACCCTTATACCTAAGCAAAATTACGTTTAATCATGTGGAGCCGAATGCGGCACAGGAACATTGCGTCCAAATCGTAAGAATGTACCTGTAGGGACATAAGTCGCTCACTGGGTATTCGCGGTAGCGCGAGCCTAGAAAGTAAACCGGCCGTCCCGACAGTCCTCCTACCGAAACGGTACCGAGCACATTTCGCCAATACATAAATAGATTATCCGTATTACGAGTTTTACTTAACAAAAAACTCCACACTGCAACCTTGGACGTTACGTCAAAAAGGCGTACATTGGTGACCTACCTATTGATATGCCTACCTATCTACACTTTCTCACAATTTAGGTAGGTATGTATGTACATATGTTTATTGGGATGGAATACATAATAATATGGTACCATGGCTTTGTTGATGAAGCCGGAAGGTGGCCGTAGCAACTCTGTAATAAATAAAGCAATCGTACCGAGTTTGGGCTCTTTAGAATTGTCTTGCTGAGCAGTTGATGGATGTTCAAAGAAAAGTACAGTCGGCTATAAAAGCTTGTCAGAAAAAAATAATTTTTGACAGAAACATATTTTAGTATTAAAGAAGGTAAGCGATCTAGACGTGTGTTTTATGCGAGCGTTTTTCAATAAAAAGACACGTCAAGTTTGATTACCCTTTTTCTAATGATCAGTTTCGAATTAGGCACCTAGTTAAAAAAAAAGAAAGTTGGTACACATAACAGTTTTATTAGTAAAGTAAGCATTTACATTCATCCTACAATATTGATCATACGATCTTGCCAAGGCACTGCTTCCGTTGTAATAAAAAGATTAGCATAATTCTCTCGAACAAGTGTTGCTTCTCTAGATGGATGATTACTGCGTGTTGGTGGTAAACTCTCTAATAACCTTTGTAATTGTTGACGCCAAGAGCCTTCAATTATATCACCGACTTGAATATCTTCATAATCTACACATCTTTGAGTAATATAAGTTGGAGAAGTTTTACGCAACCAATTGTGTAAAGAACATGCCGCTAATACTATAACGTCAACTTTTTCCGGCTTTAGGGCTATATTTGATTCAAAAATTCTAAATCTCGATACAAGGATACCAAACGCATTTTCGACGATTCGCCTAGCCCTTGATAACCGATAGTTAAAAACTTTTTCTCTGTTAGTTGGCATGGTAGGAAATGGTTTCATGAGGTACTTTTTTAATGGAAAAGCCGCATCTCCAAGTATAACAAAATGATCAGGAAAATCCAAAGAATTACTAGCTAGTGCTTGTCCTAAGCTTGATCTTTCAAATACTCCTCCATCTGAAGCTCTACCGTTGCATCCTATATCAACGTAAGAAAAACAGTAGTCATCATTCACCAATGCTAGTAATACTATGCTACTATTTCCTTTATAATTAAAATAATTTGAACTGTCTTCAGGAGCTATTATATTAATGTGTTTTCCATCGATAGCTCCAATACAGCCTGGAAAATTCCATTTAGTTCGAAAACCATGTTCTATCACCATCCATTCTTGCATCGTAGGAATCTGAAAAACATTAAATCCCTTAGTAGATAAAAAAATACTCCTACCACAACCGAAAACTAATATTTTTTTTTATAGCTACAATCGTCCTCGCAAACAAACACTCCAAGAATCGAGCAATCACAGCAGTCAGAGCCATTCTCTCAAGCAATGAACGCAACAGTCGAGCCACCACAGTCATCCCCTCAAATAGCAACAGTTGTGCCACCACAGTCATCCCCTCAAATAAACGCCGCAACAGTCGAGCCACCAAGGTCATCCTCTCAAGCACCTACAAAAAAAACCGTTCAGAAAAGAAAACGTGTAGAAGAAAACGAAACTTTAGCTGCACTTGAACGCCTGGAAAATATTTCCGCTACTATTAATGCATCTTCTAAAGAAGACGAATTTTATTATTTCGGTCAAAACGTTGCTGCACAGTTAAGATCGTTACACAATGCACTGGATCTACAATCCAAAATTCAAACGTTGATATACACAGAGAGGTCGCGATTGTCGGCTTCCTATTCTCAGTCTTCCATTCCGTTTACTTTAACGACACATTCTGAAGATACAACAGATTCATCTGGCAGTTATCAATTAATGTACACAATGTACTCTGACGCACACACAATATATGAGACACAACTGGCTAATGGACAAGGCTCAAACATTTTGAGTGAAGCATGGAGAAATGCTTCAAATAATATTTAAAACCTATTGTTAAGAACGATGACAGTTAGATTTACTTAAATAAAGACTTAATTAAAAATAAAGACTTTCTTAGACACTACAATTGTTTTACTCACTTTAATAAAATCCTTTAATGCTGTAGCTATTTCATTGCAAACATCAGGAACAAATTGTGAAATCGTCGACTTTCCTACTCTATACAGTGCTTCTAGAGATGCAAATGAATCGCCAGTAGCTAAAAATCGTAAAGTTATTTCCAATTTAGTTTTGGCCGGGATAGCATTTCGCATATGAGTATCATTTTTTTTAATTTTGTCTGCAACTTTTGCTAACAATTCATCAAATTTTTCTGGAAGCATTCTTAAATGATTCCTGTAACCACCTATATCTTCTTGTCGCATTTCTGTAAGCAGACATGAACTTGCTCCGTAGTTTTCCCTTCTGGAAATCCAATTTTTCACCCAAATCTGCCTATTCTTTCTCTTCTTCTTTTCTCTCATCAATTTAGCCACACATTGTATTGCTAGTAGCAATACCATACTATTTAATTCACTTCGAATGTTTTCCATTGCAAGCTCAACGTGAAACTGGTGAAACTAGAATGCAAGTGTGCCAGCTACAGTCATGTGTATACGGCTCAGAAATACAGGCATGCAAGGAAGCAGATTGCATGCAAGTTATACTTGCAAATGTATTCACTGTGGGTCAGTTACTTCTACATGCCATTACCTAATATGCAAGCTACTGATCTGTTTTACAGGCATGTGTATTCTTAGCTTTAGATTATCATCCTCATGTTGAACATTAATGTTTTGCAAAATATTATTATCTGGCAGTGTCACATTTTCTATATCATTATGGATATTTTCCAATTGATCATGAGTTTCATGAGTGCGTAAGTAATTATGCAAACAAGTATATGCAAGTATCATGTGGTCCACGTATTTTGGTTGCATCGTGATCTTTTTTTGAAAAATCTCAAATTTTTGTGCGAGGATGCCAAAACTGCTTTCTACTATCCGCCTTGCGCGGCTTAAACGATAATTGAATATTTTCTTCTCTTCATCTCCCGAAGTTGGTTGCCTGGATAGGGTCTCATCATGTGCGTAGATAGTGGGAAAGCTTCGTCTGCTACGAAAACATGAGGCATTTTCTCTGTAGTACCAGGCAAACATTTATTAGGCGGAATGCCTAGTGAATTGTTATGTAGTAATTCCCCTAATTGGGGAGAGGGCGCTACTGTGCTCGCTGTATACATTGGCTCTATAATGTTTTCGCTAATAAAAATAGTAAATCAGCTTATTTAAACTGTAACAGTGCAAAAAACAGTGAAGGAAATAGTGAAATTTAAGAACAATTGGTGGCAACTCAAAAATTGTTCGAATGGAAGTGAAATATTCAAAAAACATTGTGTAACGGATTGCAACTGTATTTGAAAACTACGCATAATATACCTGTAATAAATACACAGGGAAGCAGAAATAAGGTCAGCTAACATAATTTTATACGCAGTGTGTTTCTAAGAAGAAATTATGAAATAAATAAAAATATAACCAAAAATAAAACTCCACACATATTGATATAGAAGCGCCATCTAGTGGCGGTTAGCAAAATAACGACAAAAATCCATCTTGCGTTCTAACGACCAACAAACCCCGATCTCAGTTACACTATCTACCGCTAGAGGGCGTAAAACTCAAAATGGAAGACATCAAGAAAATGTTTGAGGTAATTCGCGGCGAATTATCGGCCCAAAAAGAAGAAATGAAGAAAATGGAAGAGAACATTAAAGAGTCCATAAACAGAAATATAGATGAAAAATTTAATATTATGGAAATTCGTACCAGCCAGTTGGAAAAAAAAATAGATGAGCAGCAAAAACAAATAGACTATTTAGACAGGCAATTACGCCAGAAAAATATTGTTTTCTTTGGAGTTGAAGAAAAAGAGACTCATTACGATAGCTTGGTAAACCTAATTTTGGAAACTATAACCACTAAAATGGAAGTTCCTTGCCAGAGATGGGAAATAGACAACGTTAGGAGAATTGGCAAACATAATGGAAAAATTAGGCCAGTAGTGGTAACAACATTGACAACCACAAGTAAAAAACTAGAACTTCTAAGAAAGAAAAAAACACTTAAAGATTCAGGAATCTACATAAAAGAGGATTTCTCACCCGCCGTCCTTCAAAAACGCAAAGACCTTCAGGAGGATTTAAAACGCGAGAGAGAGTCCGGGAAAAGAGTGTCCTTACGCTACGATAAGCTAGTTATAATAGAACCAAAGAAACGAAGAAACGGGACACCGAAGGACAAAAATACGAGTAAAAGACGCCTACCAGACTCGCCGGAGGCAGTTGAGATAGTAAGCACTGGAAACAGTCAAGAAGTTACTAGGCAAATACCAAAGAAAAATAAATCCCAAAACATAATAGGGTACTTACATCCCGCCAAACTCATTCCGAAAGCCCAGACCTCGAGGGCCCCGGACGGTGACGAATACCAAAAAAACTGAAAGACGCCTCTCCCACCCCTTCTCCAAGCCGGCCGGTCACCGAGGAGAAGTTAGACCAAAACCCCCTTACAAATAACCAAAAAGGAACCCTAAAGAGTAAATCACAATACCTGTATATAGGAACTCTTAATGTGAGAACTTTGATGTCAGAAAACAAAATATTGGAGCTAAATTACTCAATCTCTAAACTTAATTGGGATATAATTGGCTTGTGCGAAATTAGAAGAAAAAACGAAACAATAGTGGAATATCGCGACTTTGTCTTGTATCATACTTCAGCTTTCCAGGGAAGAAATGGTGTAGGATTCATAATTAAAAAAGCTCTGAAAAACAATATAATAGGATTTAAACAGTTTTCGGACAGGATAGCACTATTGGAAGTAAAGTTTCCGGATAACAAACATTGGGCTATAATCCAAAGCTACGCGCCGACCGAAGCTTACGACTCTGAAGCAATTACCAGTTTTTATCAGACCTTAATGTCAGCTATGGAATCAACTTATAGTAATAACTTAATCGTGATGGGCGACTACAACGCACAAGTAGGACAGAAACAAAGAGGTGAAAATAATACTTTTGGAAACTACAGTTACGGAAAACGAAGCCCGCATGGACAACACCTAGTAGAGTTTGCACTGGAAAACAACCTGAAGTTTGTTAATAGCTATTACAAACTAAAAAAACACAAGAAATGGACATGGCGCTCTCCAAACGGCAAAACTTTTAACGAAATAGATTATATTCTGACTAACCAAATCCATAGTAAACATACTTTTGATATAATTAAAAATTTGAACTTCGATACAGATCATCGGCTTATAAGATGTAAAATAAAGTTGAACTGCAAGAGGAGTAGAAGTTATATAAGGCCGGTTAGCTACAATAGAGACCTACCCGTTGTGTCAGGATACAGCGCGAAATGCTTGGAAAACCAATTCACGACTCGTTTTATAAAAGAACCCGAAAGAACCCGAAAATATAATTTACTGTTACTGGAACAGCTTAATTTGATCTGACCAATCTAGGTCTTGTTATTTTTTGTTCATTGATGATTAATTTAAATACCTACTTTACTTACATGGCTTTCATTACAGGAGTATTGTTTATTTTTCAAAATATTGTTAACAAGATAATTATAAAAGTTAGAAATTTTGTTTTACCCAATTATTTGGGAATAATTTATTATTCCCAATTATATTTCTTATACTTAATTATTAAATTATTTAATTATGTTTGTGACTTTGTGTACACTACACATGTACACATTTCTGGAAGTACTTTAGTTCTCTAAGTTACTTTTTTGATCTCTATCTATATCGGCTGATTATGTTCTGTTTCTATCTAAACATTAGATAAGATACTGTTAAGATTATTAAGTATCACGAATATCACGATTTCACAATAATAAATGTTTGCAAGTTTGCTCATACCATTTTTTTTTTTATTTATATTAAAAAACTAAGTAATATACTAGCATTGTTTTATTTTATTGCCTGGCTCCGCCTTAACATAAAAAATATAAATAGATTAGGTTCACAATGTTCACATTAGTCTCCCTCCACCTCCACCATCACCTCCGGCTCCGGTTTCGGATTCGGTTTCAGTTTCGCTTTCGGTTTCACTTTTGGGTTCGCTTTCGGTCTCGGATTCGCTTTCGGTTTCGTTAAAACAAATTTGAAAACTCCGGTTTCGGCTTCGGTTCCGATAAAACCACCTCCGTAACATCCCTGATTGAGACTCCAATAAAACCCACCGAGATAACAGATTCGAGATATTTTGAAAAAATTATATTATCTTTCAATTTCGACCAGAACCAAACGACCAAATCAGTACCGATCATTTTGCGCCACACAAGAAACATTTTTAGATGTCTTTTGTATGCATTTATTTAACCCAAAAACTTGGAGACAAAGACAGAAGAAGATTAGATTTTAGATCAATTCGATATATTTTTAAGCAGATAAGTACCACTAAGACTCCTCACTCTCAAGTTGAGTTTTGAGGCCCTTTTGCGATGCTGTCGCTGAAGAACAACCAAACAACCAGACAAAACTAGATGCTAGATGTGCTAAAAAGAGTTTAGATACGAACCAGAAAAAACAGTCTTATCATTCATATGTACTGTACTGTGTTTTTTTTGTTGAGGTTGTCCAATAAATAGTATTTGTATTGCATTGGACCAGAAATGACCGTTTATGACCAGGCAGAAAACACTGACAAACATAACAATGATGCTGGTTTTAGTTTCTTCTGACGAAGAAAATAACATTTTTTTTAACAAGAATAAAACAAAAACTAGAAAGAAAATCTAGCATAAGGTAAGCAGTCACATAACTTACAAGCAGAAATATACTATGGCAGAGATACTGATTTTTAATATGTTATATATTTTGTTTATTTTTCTTTACTTTTACTATAGAATAATCGACTTCGTGATACCTACAGGTCGATTCACGAATCAGGCTGCCGCGGAAAGTCTATGAAATGAATGTCAGCTTCATACATTTTCGGAACCAGCTTTCGTGAATTGACCTATAAATATCTTCATTACTGTTGACAATCATTGCAACAGGCAGCCATTAGTGTAAAGGATTTATAATAGGACTGAAATGATATTCATTTTTAGTACCGCCTAAATTGTTTCTTAAATCTTTCATAATGATAATCATCGGTTGCTCGTTCACCCTTAGCTTTCTTAACTATTTTATCTACACTTTCATCTATAGCACTAGTAGCAGTTTTTGGAGCCTCCGGCTTTTCAACTTTCCGTTTTTTTGCATCACTGTCTATATTAAACCTATTATGCTGCACAAAATTCACAGCCATATTTGTTGGAACGAATTGTGAAGGACCATCTTTTTTGTTCCGCCTCTCCCACAAGAGTTTCATTTTAGCTTCTTCAGTAGCTTCTATATTTTTAATTTTAGCATCTATGCCCAAGTCGACCTCGGGAATGCCGCTTAGCATTTGGTTTGAAAGCATCTCTTCGGATCTGTGTGTGGACGACACTCGCAAGTGTTCCGGCAGGGACAATAGGGCTGCTTCCTCCGGAGACAGATACTTGAGTGAGTCATTGTGGTCTGCATCTTTGTTGTCGTTGTTTCGGCCCTCTGGAAACAAAATTGTAATGTTAGTGAAAAACAGTTGCCAATTTTAGAAAAAGAAACTTGGGAATTTAATAATAAAAACAAGGCAGTTTCTTATAAAATGGAATGAGTCATGGGTCTGATGGTAAACTAAGAACTAGCCCCATAGTGCTCAATAAGGTACTGGTGGTACTAGACGACAGAAAACATCCAAGACTGAAAAAAATATTCATGCTTATCACACAAATATTTCGCATTGACTAGGGTTTGAACACAGAACTGACAGGTTCATAGGCAGGGTCACTCACTAACCATTAGGATAGATCATTCGTTAAACACTGCCGTTTATCACGATACAAGTTAAAATAACACTATTTCAAACGTATTGTACTTTACTGTACACCTGCAGCCTGCGAACTAGGTACACGCAGCGAGCCATGAACTCGATGCGTGTACAGTACAACAACGCGACGCCTTTAGAGTACTGTTGCGGCTGCCGCGACAATGCAGCGCGTCCGGCATGTTCGCGGACGCGCAAGCGCTGCGCCGCGACGCTGCGCAAGGTGCGCGCCAGCCGCCACTTACTCCTGGGCTGCTACCGCAAACGGCATTCGAAATTATCCTTCTCTGTCGCACTTGCAAGTTTGCAGTCTTAGTAGTCTGTGGCACCCAACTCTGCTTTAATTTTTCATTAAAGAAGGATAAGGAGTGCGTTTTTGGGCAATAGACTAGATAGACTTTTTACAGAATAAATAAAGTATGTATTTATATTAGAGTTCATGATTGCTAAGTCGCGAAAAAATTACAGGAGTAGAAAAAGCCTTATAGCCATTAGTGCCTAAACTTATATGTAGGGAGGCCCAGTGCTCCAGTAGGCCGATTTCCAATCCGCAACAGCGCTCAGGAGTGCTACCATGAACCACAAACGAATTTTTCCCTCTGTTGCACTTGCAGGTTTGCCCATAAGTGCGACAGAGAGGGAAACTAAAAATATGGCGCATGAAAAGTCTGAAAAATACTTACTTTCTATTTAAAATGAGTCATAGGAAAAGTATTGTATGCAACAGTGTATAACTGGTATAATAAAAAGGCTTGTGGTGTCTTTACTTGCGATGTTCGCCAAAGCTCACATCGCAACCCACACCACTCCCCTTTTTATACCCTTCTTATACACCAGTTGCATAATACGACTAACCTTTCCGTTTAGCAAGCTGATCATCAATGTACTTCATCATTTCTTCATCCTCATCTCTCTTGTTGGTTTCAGCGGAAAACTGGGTGCCAATGCCGGTGTCATACGCATCATCCACCTGTTTCACTTTACCACTTTTCAGTGCTTGCATATTCACCATACCACCAGCTTTCACCTGTAACAGAATTACTGATATAAATACATACATTTTTATACAACAATGGTTGTACGCAAGCTTAATCGCAATAACGTCTAGTTTCCCTTTGAGTTGGGAGGTCAGATGGCAGTCATTTTCGTAAAAACTAGTACCTATGCAAAAAACAGATTAAGTAGCGGACCCCGGGGATCGTTCAGGATGCAACTGTACCAGGATAACTCTAGGAGGATGATGGTTATACACAAGCTTATACCTGTCTGACGGTGAGCAAACATTATAAGACTGACTGACTGACTTGAGGGTCAGCCGACACATTTGTGACTCCAGAAGAATCACAAACGTGTTGGCTGACCCTTTAGGATTTGTTGTTTTATTTATTGTATGGCAATTATTTCAAACAGTGAGATCTTCGAGAAGTGTTGCCATTTTGTTGCAATTTTAGCAAAACTGTCATGCGTAGGGTAGCAGTGGGTACTCCCTACGGATGTGGTACAACTTTGACCCCCATTTGTCAAGTGGGTGGACAGCATGACTGTTAAAAGTTTTCAAGCCGCGTGAAGGCCTCCAACTTGGCTTAACAACTGCTGCCATAGACAGCAGCCGGGATCAACGGCTTAACATGCATGGGAGCACTCAGTTAGTAACCACTGAAAGCGGTCACCTATCCATGAACTGACCCCAGCTCATTTTGCTTAACCTCGCATACCGCAGGCGCCGCTGGGCAGCAAGCGCTCCATTTGTTGTTTTGACAGCTAGAGACATGCCGGTCTCACTCTAACAAAGCACATTTTTGGGAGCTTTGATGACCTTACTCCCCACCAGAAACACAACACCACATACCTAAAGAGCAAGTAGTGGTATTATAATGGGTGCAGTCTTCTTTACTGTGGAGACAGGTGGGGGTTAGGGCTAAATCAGAGTGAGATGATGTTCCGCTGTGCCTTACCTCTCTCAAAATTATTATCAGCTTTCACACACAAGCCTAAAACTAAGGTAGGTTAACCATACCCGGTGACGGATATCTCCAGGCACATAACAAAATAGCATTATTATTATTTTTTCGCCGGTAGAGGATGGCTTACAAAATGGTTTGAAGGTTACATGACTATCTCCCATTGCTGAATGAGCAATGTGTGAAAAATTCTACGAAGATGGATGCGAGTTTCCTCACGATGTTTGACTTAAAAGCTGTGAATAACAAATCACCACATATTCATATGAAGCCAGATTCTGAATTACTTCACTTTTAAAAGTAGCACGACGCCTTCACCTATCAGCTACCGGATTTAAGTCATATTCAGGATATTTACAAGCGGAATGCATTTAATATGTGTATTGCCATTCACAACCGTCTACCCGAAGAATTAAGGATGTTGGATGGTAATTTGTTTAAATCTAAGTTAAATGGCTGGTTGTTAGATAAATGTTTTTATAGTGTTAGATGTTTTCTAGAACAATATAAGATTATTTAGTTATATACTTAGAACTTAGACATTGAATTAATTGTGAATATACTGTTATTATTATTTTCATTTGACATGTACACATAAATTTTAATTAATAATAACCCATTACTAATTACTAACTATAGGTACCATTCTCTCCAATATTTCTACGCCGATGTTGGCAGAATATGCTGAACTAACCCATTTACTAACCTATAATATTGTACCATATTCTTAGAAATAAATGATTGATTGATTGATTGATTGGATATTTATTTAGAATATTTACCTTGAACGGATCTTTGCATGTGACTTCCTCTTCAATGGTCACTTTCTGACCCGTCGCGAGCGCAATGACGCTAACGCCGTTGGGACGCTCTCGAAGCTTTTGCAGCTCCTTTGCTTCCTCCAACTTCGCCAAAATCTGTTCTTCGTCGTCGGAGTCTTCGTCTTCCACTTTAATCCGCTGTCGGGGGTTTCGTTTCTTGATGGCTTTGAATTTTACCTCCTGAGTTTCACTCGTCTCACACTCCATTGTTAGAACCTCGTGTTCAATTTCAATTTGACAAAGAACTTAACGAATTACTATGTAACATACGTATTAAACGAATGAGCGAAATGTTTATAAAGAGTACCTATAATAAATAACTACGTTAATGTATTACAGCAACTGCACATTAAATCAAAGAGGATTTGTATATAATGTTTTTTTTTCTTTAAGTGGACTTGAGGGATATATAATGTTATTAATGTTCATGACGTCCATGAAATTTACCACACGTAAAAACGTAGTGAGTGATTGATTATATTCTTTTTGGTCACACCAGTGTTGCCAACCTGTATTGCCAGAATTACGTCTTATTTACCCTAAAATTACCGTATAATTTACCGTACGCATTTTATTACCAAAAAACGAATGTCTGCAGTTTTTAGGTAAATGCGTTGTTATTTTAGAGATTAAAGATCAGCAGGTGCTTAGTAGTTTCTAACAACTAAAGTATGCCAAGGTTTTTGTCGTTTTGTGTGACCTTATAAGCTGGTTATACAGATACACTGTCCTGCAGACAGTCTGTTTTAACAAATCCACCAAAAACAATTCTTAAAACCACTAGATTCTTTTAATTTGTACGAAAAAAAATTCGTTTCCCAATAGACGGCTCTCAGAAAACCACAAAATTCACTCATTTTATATGAAAAAGAGTACAATTTTACCCACCAAATGAGAAGGCAAAACCACCAGATCTAGTGGAAAATCCACGGACATGGTTGCCGGTGAGAATGAGACAGCAATACATAAATATACTTTCTCTCATTCTAGCAAAAGAAAACTCAAGATCAAGACATGAATTGGAGTTGTTTATGAATATATACACTAAACAGAACTAATGAATAAAACGCAGTCAGCATAAAGTATTTGTCTTTCTCACACTTACTCATTTGCTAGTAAGGGGCGAATGCTATTGAATTACCGTACATTTATCGTAAGGTGGGGCGAATGCTATTGAATTACCGTACATTTGTCGTAAGGTAATTGATTACCGTACAAGGCATGAAATTACCGTATGAATACGGTAATTACCGTACGGTTGGCAACACTGGGCCACACGAACGGGACGAAAATTACGTTTCTTTTCTTGAAAAGTTACATTTTTAATGCAAAAGTTGCATTTTATATATTTTTCATCATTACTTATCAAAACGTTCATAATTACTTGTCAAAACATTCGATTCTAAGAAACGAGTCGCCATATACAGCTACAATTCGGCGAGTTTGGCGACAGAATTAGGCTGAGCTGTCTCAAATGTCATACAAAGTTGCAAGAGACGGACAGACAAGAGTCGTACTATGTAGGTTATTCTGTCACCTTTTCTGTATGGAAACCTATAAATTGTCCCGCTTGATCCCGGTTAGATACAATTACCTTTCTTTTTAAATTGTCTCATTATTTTCAAAAGTTACGAAAATTCCCTTTACAACAGAAGTTACTTACATGTTACACGAGCCGATCGAAAAATGTAAGAAATGTAACCATCTGGCAACACTGAACACACGATCATAGAAAAGTATTGGACTTGGACCACACTTGGACTATTGGAAAAGTACTCTGTCACACTCTGTGGACACGATACGATTGCACGACTCCAGCAGTGTTGCCAGATGGTTATACATTTTTCGTAACTTTTGAGAATAATGAAACTGTATTTAAAATGAAAGGTCTGTTAAGGACTGTTTTATACTTATACCTCTTTATTTTTTTGATAACCTTTAACTCATGTCATTCCTTGTTCTTAGCAACTCTTGTGTTGATTACAAATATATGTTTATACTGTCACTAATCCACGAATCTCTTTTCTAACTGATAAATTAGTTTTATCAAGGTCAACTGTATCCAACCAGGACTAAGTGAGAAAATTGATAGCTTCCATACAGAAAAGGTGACAAAAGAATCTACATGGTACGACTGTCTGTCTGTCTCTGGCAACTATGTATGACATTAGTGATACCACCCATCAGCCTGGAGTAATTCTGTCGCCGAATTGTAGCTGTATGTGGCTACTAATTTCTTAGAATCGAACGTTTTGATAAGTAATTATGAAAAAATTTAAAAATATGACCGGCATCAAGAAAAGAAACGTAATTTTCGTCCAAAGGGCCCTGGCAACACTAGACCACAGGAATGTACCACCCGAGAATACGTGTCTCATGTACACGAGCTCCCGTATTTGTGGCCGTAAACTACTGCGCTTATCTGTTATTTTGTCTAGTTGTCTATAGGGCCATTTTATATATCATTCAATTTAAATGCAGAGGGCCTACTCCGAACTTCGTATCGTGCCATCCCTTTCACGCTCGTGTTATACACCATATTAAAGAGTAAATTTATTGATTCAAACACAAAGATACAACAGGTTACACGGGATTTCTGGTGCAGTCCAAACTAGGCGAGCCTGTATCTTGGAATGCACCATTTGTAGCAGTTACGAGTATAAAACATGTAAATTAATAAACTAAGTAAAAGTGTTTGTGTGTAATATGTGTGAAGATGTGTGAGTGTGTAAGTGAGTTGGGGTGTGGTGTGTGCGTGTGTGACGTGAATGAGTGCGTGAGTATATGAGTGAAAGGGACGGCACAATACGATCGGATTACGAAGTTCAGGGGCACTACCGCGACAGCAAACGAAGTTTTCGCTCTCTGTCGCACTTGCAAGTTTGCACATAAGTGAGACAGAGGGAAAGCTTCGTTTGCGGTTCGCGGTAGCCCCTCAGGCCGTGATCTACGTCGACTTGACAGTCTGACAGATGATAATAGATAAGATAAGAAGCAATAATAAAGTGCTGATTAGGAAACGAATCCGAAAGTAATCTTTGACCTTCGTAATGTATTTACTTCAACATAAGTTATTGTCAAGACAAGTCGCTGTAACACCAATACCTAGTTATACACACTCTTATCTAGGACTAATACACTTCGTAAAAGACAGTCGTTTCCTTAATAAAATAGAAAATGGCTAATGTTATTTTGCTTCAATCACCTCCACCAAAACTAGAAGATGTGCAAAAGAAAGTGTTTAGTGCCGGAGCTTTGGAGTTCTTGGCTAAATTGCACAAGGAATTCGATAAAGAAATAGAGCAGTTGTTTGAGAATCGACTCAGGAGGGCCGTGGAGTTACAATCATGTCCAAAATTGGAGTTCAAGAAATCACCAGAGAGGTTGGATAGATCTTGGACCATTGCGCCGTTGCCGATAAGACTTCAGTAAGAACAATTAATCAGCCTGTGTTTTTATTTGTAATTTAATTGCTAATCACACATTTTTCTTATTTTTCTATATATTCCTTGCATATTACTCTACTTCTAGAAATCGCCACTTAGATCTTGGAGATGTATCCCCCACCAACACGGCACATTTTGTCGCCGCACTCAATACCGATGTACAGGGTATTCAGGTGGATTTTGACGATGGCCACTGTCCAACATGGCGGAACCAGCTGCTTGGGTACCAGAATATCTATCAGGCAGTTAATGGTAAGCTGCTGGGGGCTCCAGTTAATATTAACATGTGCCCGGTGCTCATGTTAAGGCCTAGAGCTTGGAATATGATTGAGCATAATATTCTGGTAAGTTAATTTAATGTTCTATAATATATTAACTGCTCAAATACCTATATTTTAGTCATAGTAATATAAATAATTTTGTATTGTAAACTTGAATCTAGGATGTAATTTGCATAACTATCATCAAATTTAAAAAAAAAAAGTGAATAATAGCATCCAAAATAAGTTATGTATTTTTATAACATTCACTTTTAAAATAATCAAAATAAATTATAGAACACTCATGCATTACAATAGCATTATATACGTAGGTACATTATTATAGCAAGTTGAAGCAAATTTGGTTGTCCTTCAACCTGTATTTTATTGCAATAGCTTTGTATTACTATGCTATTGCATACTTCTTAAAGAAGTATAATGGTGTATTGTGATATGGTGTTTACAAAACGCTACTCATTTGTTGCTGGTGTCAAGTGGTTACTGTGTGTGAAGAGGTTTGTGTAGTGGGAATTTAGCTATTCCAGTAGATGTGAAAAACACTAGATTATCTATACATAAAATTCCAAGAGCTTAGGTTAGTCATAAGTCATAAAGCTTTGATGGATGCAAGAAGACTCTAAATTATTCATCATTGTTTTCAGATTGATGGTAAAGAAGCAATAGGTTCACTTGTAGACTTTGCTATCTTAATGTACCACAATGCAAAGAAACTTTATGAAGCACACAGTGGACCATACTTCTATTTGTCAAAATTAGAAGGAGTGGGAGAAGCTAAACTATGGAACAGCATCTTTGTCTGGGCCCAAAAACAACTAGATATTCCTCAAGGAACCATAAAAGCCTGTGTTTTGATTGAGAATATTATTTCCACATTTGAAATGGAAGAGATTCTTTATGCTTTAAGGGAACATTCTTTGGGCCTAAACTGTGGTATTTGGGATTACTGTGCATCTATTATTAATAAATTTGGTAAGTATACTGTTTTATTTAATTATTCTTAAGTATTCGCACCGTGTCGAACGAATGAAGCAAAGTCTAGTCCAGGCGCTTCCCTTTTTATCTTCCGATATGAGTCCTAATGACATGTACAACTCATTTTTTCACACATTTATGAAACATTATAAAGCAATTTTCACTCCTAAATCGGTCGTGGTTGGTGGTGTATCAGTTTTTAGTGAATGGGCTACTGTGGGCTTACATAAACGTAGACAAGCACTGTATGCTTTATATGAGGAACGGCGGTTTAATGCGAGTGATGAATTTAAAGAACATGTTAAACAATATTCGAAAAAATTTAAAATAGATTGTCAAATAGCTAAGCGTACTTATTTAAGCCACAAAATAAAAAATAGCTCCGATATTATCAAAACAACATGGAAAGTCATTAATGTGGAAACTGGCAGATCAAATCACACAATGAATGATCCTAAATTAAAAATAAATGGCAAAATTATAGATTCAAGTTTAGAAATAGCAACAGAATTCGAAAATTTTTTTAGTAAGATACCAGTATCCACAACACAGTATTTAAATTCATCACCTTCGTCTGCCATTGTGTTATTAAAAGACAACGCCCCAGAATGTAGTAGAGATTTTCATTTTGTACATGTTAGTGCCTCAGACGTAGTAAAGGCATTTAAAACAATTAATGTCAAAAAAACTAGTGACCTCTGGGGAGTCTCTGTCCATTCTGTCAAATTTCTAATAGAAGTCATAGCGCCTGATTTAGTGGTTGTATTTAATAACAGTGTTGATTGTGGTGAGTTTCCTGATCTAATGAAACACAGTAAAATAACTCCTTTATTCAAGTCTGGTAGCACTTTTGACCCCAATAATTTTAGACCAATATCTGTGCTACCTATATTTTGCAAAATTTTTGAAAAACTGGTTTTGTCCCAATTAATAAAACATTTTAATGCTAACAATTTAATGCATCATAAGCAGTTTGGTTTTACACGGGGTCGCTCGACAACCGACGCTGCTGTCGAGCTAACAAAACACATATTCGATGCCTGGGAGGAGTCACACGATGCCTTAGGTATCTTCTGTGATTTGTCCAAGGCCTTCGACTGCGTCTGTCATGAAACCTTGATCAGGAAACTACACTACTATGGAGTTCGAGGATCGGCACTGAATTTGCTAAAGTCTTACTTACATGATAGAATACAAAGAGTCGACGTGAATGGACAGCGATCGCCGGGTTCATTGGTCTCTATGGGTGTAACGCAGGGATCAATATTGGGACCTTTCCTATTCCTTATCTACATAAATGACTTGCCATACCTCGTAAAGACCCACCATGATATAGTATTGTTTGCTGACGATACCTCACTCATATTCAAAGTCACACGGCAACAACAAGCTTGTAATTATGTAAACAATGCCATTTCTAAAATAGTTAATTGGTTTAATGTCAATAATTTATTGTTAAATGAGAAAAAGACTAAATGTATTAAGTTCGTCACGAGTAATGTAAATCGCAGTCAAACTAGTGTCAATGTGAAAGATGAGGAATTGGAACTAGTTGATAGTGCTGTTTTTCTTGGTTTGACATTAGATTCAAAACTCCAATGGGGTCCCCATATTGCTAATCTCTCGAATAGACTGAGTTCTGCAGCATTTGCAGTGAGCAAGATCCGTCAATTAACAGACGTGAAGACAGCTCGATTAATATATTTTAGTTACTTTCATAGTATTATGTCGTATGGTATTTTACTCTGGGGCAGTGCTGCAGAGATAAATACTGTCTTTATTCTGCAGAAGAGGGCTATTCGAGCAATATATAAGATGAAACATAGAGACTCACTTAGAGATAAGTTCAAGGACATTAATATAATGACAATGCATTGTCAATACATCTATGACAATATTGTGTATGTACACAAAAATATTGTAAATTTTAGACAGAACTGTGACTTACATAATATTAATACTAGAAACAAATATAAGCTTGCGGTACCCTCCACTCGGCTCCAAAAAATAAGAAAATCATTCATGTGTAATTGTGTAAAGTTTTATAATAAACTACCTACAAACGTGACTAATTTATCTATTAATAAATTCAAGACTTATGTAAAGCGTAAACTCATATCGAAAGCATATTATAGCACAAAAGACTACATGAATGATAAAACACCGTGGGTATAATTGTGGTTGAAATACTAATTATATTTTAATAATTATGACATTACATCTTAATGACTATTTTCATAACTATGA
This sequence comes from Epiblema foenella, assembly GCA_963556455.1. Lineage (NCBI taxonomy): Eukaryota > Metazoa > Arthropoda > Insecta > Lepidoptera > Tortricidae > Epiblema > Epiblema foenella. The sequence continues at coordinate 2,145,407 of OY747110.1, forward strand.
CATTAGTTGTTGACGTTAAATTTTTCCTCTTGACATTCAGATTTTATTCTAGAAACTATCTAGATTATACAATTTTTTATGTTTTTATTTTACATATTGACGATCTTTTTGTGAATTTATTATACTCTCTTTTGACATACATTAAAGTAATTCATGTATTTTTTTAAATTTCATATGCAACAATAAATTGCTCTGAATAATTAGATTCAATTTATGTAATATATAACTGACGATTCAAAAGTGCTTGTTGCTAGGCCTATTTGAATAAAGAATATTTTGAGTTTGAGTTTGAGTTTATTCTAACAAGTGACTCAAATGAAATGCTTTACAGGTAAACTGACTAAGTTGACTTAAGAAAAGTCATTTTGAAAATTACGGATCAATACAGTAGATTGGCAGGGTAAAACTTTACCCCGTCTATTAATAATGTATGGACAATGATGGGTCACATATAGTCCCTATTTGTCCTGGTACCGCCGCACACCGGGTAGAGTCAGTCCAACTCAGGTCGGGCCTGCTGAGTTTCTTGCTGGACTCTTCTCAGCTAGACTAGGTTTAGTGAACCAGCGACAAAACTCCCAGTAGCTCGATTCCACTCACACCTCAGATTCGGTTGAAACCGCTCAACCAATCTCACTGGAGCGCAAACTCTTAGAGTATTCCAGTGTTCCAAAACACATGCGTGGTCGAGCCGGAGGTTTTCCCCAGGCTACTCTCCAACCGCGCACTCCTATCGCTTTATTGGGCCCGGCCTATAAAGCCACAGTCAGGTTCAAAAAAAAAGGACAATGAATACAATGATGGTTGGAAGCAGGGATTGCCTGCGCCAGGCTCATATAAACGTATTTAAAACACTAGGCAATCCCTTGCTTCCTGGCCTTTGTAGTAACGTATTATTTAAGACTGTCTTAACAGTGTATAAATTTTTTTTTCTTATGCCATTTATATCAATAAATGAATGTTTTTTTTTTAATGTAACCCCAGGCAACCGCAAAGAGTTCCTCCTCCCTGACCGCAACAAGTACGTGAACATGTCTCGTCACTTCCTGCACTGCTACATGCGGCTGGTGGTGGCCACGTGTCATGCTCGCGCCGCGCCCGCCACTGGCGGCATGGCTGCCAGCATGTTGCAACCTGGCGCCGACTCAGCAGAGCAGGAGTGAGTAAATGCAAGGTTTTCCTCCTCCCTGACCGCAACAAGTACGTGAACGTATCTCGTCACTTCCTGCGGTTGGTGGTGGGCACGTGCCATGTGCATGGCTGCCAGCATGTTGAGGCCTGGCACCGAGGAGGACAAGGAGCGAGTGAATGACGCTTATGCGGGGTTCCCACTTGTCGGAACCCCGCAACAACCCCGCAATTGTAACCCATTTCCCACATACATGAATAAATCATTCATCATCATTCATTCATTCATTCATTCATTCATTCATTCATTCATTCATTCGGATGTCAGACCCCAATATTAGGATGTTCCAGTGCCAGATCATTTTATATGAAGCTATTCACACTTCCCGGACACCAATTTTTGGTGCCGACACCCGATATAAATCCGGGCCCGACATCTGTCTAGTGGGAACTAGCTCTTACATGGTGATTATTTTTTTCAATGAAATCTATGACGCGAAAAATATGCTAAGATGGGAAAGCTAGTCCTTCAAATCGTACGGTCATCTATACTATAAAGCTATGGCGACACTGTCACCTACCAAACCCGCATCATTTCCTCACGGGGAAACCCGTGTTATATGTATTTTGCGGTTTACATTGCTAAAGGTCGTAGACCGGCAGCAACAAGTCCTGGTGACCAAGTTCCTCATGGGTGATAAATAAATAAATAAATAAATATTGGTGGACAATCTTACACAAATCAACCTAGTCCCAAACTAAGCAAAGCTTGTACTATGGGTACCAAGTGACGGTATACATCATTATATAGATAAATAGATACTTAAATCATCATCATCATCATCATTCAGCCGGAAGACATCCACTGCTGGATATAGGCCTCCCCCAAGGAGCGCCACAGCACACGGTCGCGAGCCACCCGCATCCAGCGACTCCCCGCTGCCTTGACCAAGTCATCAGTCCACCAGTACCTAAATACTTACCACAGTACTTAAATACATAGGAAATATCCAAGAGTCAGGAACAAACATTCGTGCTCATCACACAAATAATTTCCCTGACCAGGATTCTCTCACTACCAACTAGTACTAGGCTAAAGCTGTTGTCTATACCTTATAAGATGATTAAGAGATTTTTTTTTGTTTTAGATCCAAGGAGATAATTAACAAAATACTGGAGGCGAAACTGAAAGAGATTGAAGTTGGTGTCGACGGATTCATGGTATACGATTCTAGAGTGGTACCGTTCGTCAATGAGGTATGTACTGTAGAGGTTGTTACGGTATGAGGCTGGCCGTGTAGGTCCAGAATCATAACGTATACAAATTGAATTTAAACTATGATTCGAGAATGCGTCAAATTGGCATTCTTCTGGAAACAATTGGTTTTTCCAGGGACTGGTCTTCAGGACACCATCGGAATCACATGTTCTGTAAATTATTTTAAGAGCATATTGTGTGTATGTTTCAGTTCAGTAAGAAATATACTAGTTTCATATGTGCTTCCAGTGTTATATTTTAGCTACGATCTCCTCCCAGTACCTCTAAACCCGTACCTCTCGAGCAGCATACCCCAGTATTAATATATATACCACATAATATACCACATTTGGTGGAGGTGCTATTATACCACAGTACCTACACTAATCAAACATTACATTGTAGTTTGGCTAGCTTGTCATCCCTTTCCCGTCGTCTACCGGTCTGGGATCCCAGGGCTCATTGCAAAAGAATGCTATTGTTTATTTTATTCGCCAGGAGACGACGGCTTAACTGTGGAAGAGATGCGTAGAATGTTCTCTGAAAATTTTAGCTCAAGGATCCCAGATATGTGCCGTGTTGAGAGCGAGAGCATTTGTCTCGTCTCTAGCTGCATTTGTATCGTCTCTATCTGCATTTGTCCCGTCTCTAGCTTTCAATATAACGAATTCCCAAATCAAATAAGCGTTGGCAGTGCGCATATTATTTTCTGGATTCTGGAGTGTTTGTTGGCCACCGTCATAGTACAAAAAAAAAGAAATCATCCGAGTATAAGAGTAGGTACCTATCTCATACTGTATGCTGTATACCCATAAGGTACTATCGTCTATAATCTGATTTAGGTATATACACGGTTGGCTGGCCAGTTAATCTACATTTTTTCTTAACAGCAAAAAAGTAATTTAGCTCTAAATAACTTATTGTGCAGTTCTTGCCTGAACAAAAAACGTTCTAATTTTGAATGTAACGTATTCAATTGTTTTTTTTCAGCTGTGGAATAAAAACGGCTCTACACCCAACCAAATATCAAAGCAGTTATCCCTAAACATAACCGCAGACGACCTCTTGACTATACCTAGTGGAGGGATGACCATGCAAGGATTGAAGCATAATGTTGCTGTTTCCATACTGTTTATATACCACTGGTTGGCAGGTTATGGGCATTTCTTCTACAATGGCAATGTTGAGGATTCCGCTACGGCGGAAATTTCTAGAACGCAGATTTGGCAATGGATACGGTTTGCGGTAAGTTGTAATTGACAAGAAGGCGTACAAGGCTCTTTCATGCATAAGACTTTTTTTTATAATAAGCATGTATTGATCCCTTTCATAATTCTATATCTAGTCTAAAATTAATAGTTAAACGTAATTTGTTTTAGTTCAGCATTTAAATTTAAAGTAAAATATTAAGATTGTCGAACTGAGATTAGTTTGTTCCTACTTACAGTCTTTACTTTAGTTAACATTAACATAATTGTAGCTACACTATGTAAAATAATGAACCTCCAGGTCTATTGTTTATTCTTGTGTAGGTACCTTCCATATACTGACAGTTTGGATATTTTAATGTGACTGCTTGTGTTCTAGAAATAAATAAAAAAAAGACTTAACACAAACATTATGTCGCTGCGCTCTGGCTTCCATATATTCCTATGTATCTGTTCACTTTCCAGCCTTACCTAGAAGACGACCCAAAAACGCAGGTCACTGCTAGACTAGTCGAAAAAACAGCCGCAAGCTTCGCCGCCCACGCACACAAGAACCTCTGCCGTTCCAGCGCAGAGAAGAAACGTCTAACAGCCGCTCGGTATATGAGCCTAGAGCTGTTTTTAGCGCGGAACCCGCCAGAGTTCGTGACAAGCTACCTTAACGACAACCACAAGTTCCGCACGCTGCACAACAAGGCACTTAGCAGTCTGTAATTGTTTAGTGACTTTCATATATTGAATGATTTAATATTACTCTGACAATAAAGAAGAATACTTATGTTTATTTATCCATAAATAAGGTAATTCTAAAGTACAATCTGTTGTGAAAATAAAAAACAAAACACAAAAATTAAAAAAATACTTATTTAAATAAAATAATTGCCCCAAATCACCATCCGAGGGTACCTTGCGCTTCTGGGCACCGGGTTTTTGAAGGCTGGCAGCATTGCCACGCTCTTAATCCAATAGCAATATGGACCTAAGGTGCAAGTTCGTAGATTCACGAAAGTTCACATTCCAGTGTAACAAATGTTACCAAAGATATTACCAAATGTAAACCTTTTTTTGTGTTTTGCATTACTATACTTGGGAATCAAATGCCAAATTTGTATTTTAAATAAATGTATATATTTTGTTATAGTACTGCCATTTTATTGACCTAAGTTCCTAACCTAATTTATCTCTCAAAGGGACATATCTGCCAATAGTATAAAAAAAACTCGCAGAATTAGCATGGGGAACTTGTCGTGTTGAAATAGTACATAGTAGTGCGTGTCATCGACGACCACGCGCCTCTCCACAGCGAATCTCATGCTGATCTATGCGCTAGTGTACGGATTGGGCTGCACAGTTTGGGATTTTTCTTCAATTTTGCGAAACACTACTTAATTGTTTAATTTATGCAATTTATCAAATGATAGCGAACATTGAAACTCCCATAGTTCTATGTCTCATAGTTTTTGAGATTTTCGATAAATCGAGAAACAGCCATAGAAATTCATAGAAATATGAAAACTGTAATTACTCACTTTTCGTGCCTCTTTTTAAAATCAGCATTATATGTTAAGGTGTCCTCGGGTAATTCCGAAAATAAAAAAATCCTGTCTAACTAACCGCTTTTAATGCATCTTATCATCATCATCAAAAAGAAATGTTAATTTGTTTGTTGATGTGTGGTAGTGCAACAAAATCGCTTAGTTAGACTGGAATTTGTTATTTTCAGAATTACCCGACGACACCATAATATAAAGGTAGTTTTAATATACCAATCCAATAAATATGACTCAATAAGTTTGAATTGATGACTATAAGAGGATGATATCATCAATTTTCTAAAAATTTAAATATGTCTTTTTTCTCGATAATTACTTATTACATCGGTCGCATTTTATTTTACAACTATTCGATAGTTTATAAGAAGCATTATCACTAGGAAAAAAAGTAAATGAAAGTATCGCAGGATTCGCGAGATATGATTTTTTAAATATTAAAGTTAGGGTTGTCACACCCTAGGTAGGTTAACTTTATTTTCAGTTGGGATGTCGTCTCTTGTTGCAAATGTCGCACTATACCTTCGAGATCGTATGATGAGACCGAAGATGGCCACTAAACTCCTACATATCTACATATAATACCGAAGTCATATGTCGTTTCATTAAAATCATCGCGACGGGAAGGGTAAAAATTCTACAGTAAAAACTTGTTACAACTTTTTCGACACAAACTTGAGAACTGTTTTCATTACTTACCTACATATAAAATAAACAAACCGGCCAAGTGCGAGTAGGTCTCGCGCACGAGGGGTTCCGTGCCATTATCTATAAAAACGGCAAAAATCGCGTTTGTTGTAAGGGCCCTTTAAATATTTTGTCCTGATTTTTATATTTGTTGTTATAGCGGCAACAGAATTGGAATTATGAAATAAATAAAACTATTAAATTCAGTAAACATTGATGTATGTATCTCAAAAATATATAATTCGATAATCCTTAACTAAAGTGAACACAGCAAGCGTAGGTGTCCCTCTAAAAGGCTGATTGTGAACAGGTTGTTTGTATTCGAATATCAACCTTATTACAGATAAGTTTTAGCAGCAACCTTTTCACACTCAGTTACTAGTCAGTGACATTGGAATAAGTTTGTGAACAATCCCGAATCTTCGTTAAGCGTGTACAACATCATGATAAGTTTAAGTTAAACAGAAATTTGAGTAGATTGACTATTACACGTTTACACAAATTCTCTACACATTTACTTACCTTGTGTTTCAGTCTAAATTAACATGAATTAAACAACGTGTAAAATATACCTGAAAATAGGTAGTCCAGTTACAATATTTTGTGCAATACTTAACGGATAAAAAAAGAATTAATAAAAACGAATTTGTATTTTTTTACATGTACAAAATAATAACCGTAATATCACTTTCGTAACAACACAGTAAATGCATGGTCTAGCTAGTGATAATGTTGGAACTGATTGAATCAACTTTTTAGTGCCACTCGTTGCCGTGGTTACGTCTAGTTGTCCAGGGGACAAAATTCGAATACAATCGTGATTTTATGCTATTTAAGTTTATCCAACATACATATTTGTGGTACTAATGAGCTATTTCCATAATGGTCCATCTACTGAGCATGTTAGTAGAACTTAATACAACATTTTGTTGAACAAACTGCGCCACTAGTGTCCCTTGGACAACGGGTCAAAATAACAACACAAAAAAAGTTGATCCACCCAACTACATTAAACAAACAGATTGCCATTACAATAATTAAACCCCGAATTAATATAATGCACTTAAGTAACATTAAAATACAAGTAAATTATACTATTATAAATGGAACAGATATGTTTTAAACATTGATAGAATTTTTAATTGATCATTTAAAACGTGCATGTGTCGAAACATTCACAAGTTACCTACAGCAAATTACTAACAATTGACGAAAAAAGTACAATAAAACAATTTTAAACTGGCAATACACGTTTGATGCCCGATACGCGTTAAAGCGAGTCAGACAATCTTTATTTCAATCCACCGCATAGCTGCGTCCGTGTCCTGAGGGGCTACCGCGAACCAAAAACGAACGAAGTTCGAATATCTCCCACTGTCGCACTTGTTAGTCCCTGCGACAGAGAGGGAGATATTCAAACTTCGTTCGTTTTCGGTTCGCGGTAGCCCCTCTGTTGCCGTGGATCGGGCATCAAATGCGCTTAACCAATAACGACTGGCCATATGAATAGCCTCGCCGGTTTTCGTTGAAATGGTTATGGGAAGTTTGACAAGTTTCTATGGAATGACAGTTGCCCGCGCCATATTTAACATTGCTCGGTCTATAACCGTAAGTTGGCGCAACCCTAGACTTCCGACTAGAGCGGCTCCGGCGTCACTAACGCAGCGACAGTAAACGCGGCGATCGAGCGATAGTATTATGCAGTACGGAAACGTATGAATGAACGTTCGAACGCGGCGACACAGTCGCCGCGTCAGTGTCGCAGTTCGAACGTTCATTTCCGTACTGCATAATACTATCGCTCGATCGCCGCGTTACTGTCTCTGCGTTAGTGAGGCCGGAGCCGCTCTAGTCGGAAGTCTAAATGTAGCTTTGTGTAACGCTAACGGGCCACTGTGGATAAAACTAAGAAAATACTTATGCTAACATGTTTTATCACTTTCAAAAACAAAATTGCTATGTGAAAAAAATACGGATAGTGAAGTTATTTTTAACAATAATAAGTTTGACATATATTTATGCTTATTTTGATCTAGTGTCTTATATTAGAACGAGAGATTATATAATTAATGGAATTGCATTTCAGTTTATGCCAATATTAGTAGTCAGTCTATTTGCCTATCACTGTACAATCAGAGATATATGATATAGTAATATAATTTTATGCTCATAATAATTTCTATTAGGTACAGAGAGTATATAATATAGTGTATTTATCTTTATAAATGTAATAGACATAAGTATATACTAAGTTGAGCTTTCTACTAAATTTAAATGCTTGCACCAAATGTTTCTGTTTAGTTCAATGGTTTACTGGTAGAGAATGCCTTATGGCATTAAGTTCACCATTTGTATTTTTTAAAATCGTACAATAAAGTTTAAATAAATAACGAAAGAATAGGTAATATTATTAAATACTTATATATACCGTAAGAGAAAGTATACGTAGTGATTATAGCCTCAATATAAAGCTGTCTATCTTCATAAGGGTGAGTGAGACAGATACTTTATTAATGGTGATAGACTCTACTCTCCTACTGTAGTCTCAGACCGAGATACACTTATACGTTGGAGAAAGATGTTTAACATTGCATTCCTCGCATGTGATAACATTAAGGTTTTTAGTTAACTACATCATATTTATCACTATCACACACAATAGTATAAAACAAAGTCGCTTTCTCTGTCTGTCCCTAAGTATGCTTAGATCTTTAAACTGCGCAACAATTTTGATGCGGTTTTATTTAATAGATAGTGATTCAAGAGAAAGGTTTATATGTATAATACATGCACCAGCGTTGCACCCGTGCGGAGCCGGGGTGGGTCGCTAGTTATACATAAACACACAAAATGATTCTATATTAAAGCACTGGTTTAACCCGTGGAAAGGTATGTCAATAAAAAAAAACTATAATTTCAACCTATATACCTACAGAACGTAGGTTCAAACGGTTCGAAACTCAAAATTGGTGACACTAAAGGGTTAAAATTAAAGATTTTGATAAACATGATAAAAAACCAAATTAAACTGGTTTGCCAGTTGATCTTAGTGCGTTTTGGCACTTTTGGGCGTCTATATGTAGTGATTATGCTAGCGTAGGTACATTATTGTGCACCTAACACACTTGGCAATGTGAATACATCCTTTAAAAGTCTAGTCATACACATCATACATGTCATTAATACCATCATAACTGGTGGACGTTGAACTGTTACTGTTAAACATATACTTCAAACTAGCTAGAACATAAAGTGCTAGAACTATACCGCCTACAACCTTAAAGATATCGAAATAGTTGAGGTCTAAGCCAGTTCCTCGTGAGTTTTCACCGATGTAGCGACGAGGCGGTTGGTAGGACCGCGACTGCGACCAGCTTGCCTGATTTACCTGAGCTGTCAGCAATACAATCCAGTATTAATCGATAGCGGAGCCACTACACATGTATGCATAAATTGTTAGCCTCGTCAGTCCCGAATCGATTTATGCGAATTTATTGGATATCCTCGTTAATTCCATTAGAATTCGAAACTAAATTCGTACTGATACAAGTACCTACGATAAAAAAACAAGGTCCCCCCTATAAGGTCAAGTTTTTTTTTAAACAGTACATTATTGCCGTGGCCGGGAAGGAAGCCATTGCAGGCTGAGTATTTGTTTCTAAACGTTTTTAATTATAATACGAAGTCTGCAATCGTAATTCAGGCCGAGGCTAATATAGTGATTTTCTCAAAAATGGGGAAAATAGGATGAAATTTGAGTTAAGATTCGATAAATATAACCTTAAAACGTCGAAACCTTCATGCTTTCCCGCCGTTTATTTTTTTTAACAGAATCGCAAGTTTGTGTATTTTCTGCCGAAAAACGAAAACCATTTGAGACAACAGAAAAATACGATTTGAATTGTCTGAATACGATCGGTGCCGTCTTTTATATGCTTGTTTCTACTTTCTAAAAAGATTGGAACTCTACAAATAATGGAATTTATAAGATTTCAAGCTTACTTGGTCATTTACATTAGAATTACGATTTGAAACGGGATATTTACCATGTATATTTGTATTTTTGAGTTCCCGATATTTCGGCACTGTTGCATGCGTCATTATCTTGTTGTGTTATGGGGGCAGTGCAAAGCAAGTATAGTTATAAGCATTGGAGGATTATGTCAGTAATAAAGTCCTGGAAAGCATACAGTTATGATGCTGACTGTATATAAATACTTAGTATCTGCCATTAAGGTTTTTATGATGCATACTTGCTAGTAAGTGACGCCATACTATTGTTCTAGGCTTACCATTGCGTGGCGTTCAGTACTATATTTATGGTTAATACATAATAGCTATAGAATACATAATAGTTTTATACAAAAGCAATAAAATATGTTATTAAATTAAATTTTACAATCAAGAAACTTTCGATTTTTATAGGACGAAATCCCAAGTTAATTTGTAGTAGGTATGTAGTCAACGAATCTAGGTACTATCTATGTAAATTATTTAGGAAACCCTTATGCAATTACTCGACATGCTTACTTTTTTTAACTACTTTATACTTATATTTCTTCAAAAGTGGCCTTGACAGAGAGCGAAGGCCATGAAAGGGTTACATCCCTATTATTATTTGGTATATGTAGGCTTATATAATCGGTAGTATTCATTTCACAAGTCTCGTAAACCAATAGTCAATCTCTGATTGTACAGTCACTGACAAAATTCTAACATACTTCAAGATCCTATTGTGGTCCTGTGGTTAAGGTAACTTTAGTAAAGGAAAACGTATATTAGCTTAAGTATGTTGTACGAAGAAAAACGAACGTTATGAAAGGAGAAATAGATACTAGTAGTTTTACCTTGTAAGACCTAATGGCCAAACTTTAGGAGTATACATTTCAGCGCCAACAGCATAACTTCTTAATTTTAATACATACAATATATCTGAAACCTTTCTTGGAACCTTAAGATTAAAATTAACAATTATGTCTCATCTGTTTTTTAGGAAATTGGGTCTAATCATCAATAAATAGCTTGGGCATTAAGAGGTTATAGCGACAAATTACATAAAATAATATTATACATACAAAGACATAGGTACAGGTAAATAGGATCCCTATTCAGCATCATGCCACAAATAGACGATTTATTTTAAATACCGACCTTAGCCGTCGTCTTCCGGCGAAAAAAATAAACAATAGCATTCTTTTTTTGTCAACCCTGGGATCCCAGGGACCGGTAGACGACTGGTTAAATATGTAAGGATTCTCTGTTTTAGTTTAAAGCACAAGTTCGCCAACAACACAGCGTATAAAACGTAACTACGGGGCGTCATGTTTCGAACTCTGAAATTGTTCCTGGTTTCATAGGGTTAATTTTAAACATGATTTATATTAAAAAAGAAAACTAGTAGCATGTCTGTTCGGGTACTGTGTTATTGACGGATACTCGATAACGTTTGTTTTTAGAAAGTCTAGTTAGTTTTTGCCAACTACATAATATGTGATAACCGCGACCATACTTAATAGACATATAGATTGTATGTATGAGTTTGTCATGAATTATGATAAAGTTAAAGCGGGTTAAATACTCATATTAAACATGCGCGAAGTTATTTATGAATACACTAGTGAAATATTACGATTATGTTACGACCCTTTGTTAACTATTTTTGTTTGTTTCGCGATTTAATTTAGTTTAATAAAGTTTGCTGTCTTTATCTAATACCTTGACATTTTATGATTATAGGAAAAGAGATGACCAACAGTTTAATTAACAGAGGCACGGTCAAAAACTGCCAAAATGGTCCTTAAGTAATTAATTAATGATGCTCTTGCATTTAACCTAAGTTCAACAATACCCGTCAATTTGGTCTAAAATTACATACATTAGATGAGATTTTCACTCGTGAATCTCGAAATGTCCATCTTTAACGTTGACAGCAGTCAACACATAAGCATTCCCTTTTCTCACACAAACTTAACTGTCCATTATTCTATACTAGCATAATATCCCGCAAATTCCATATAGTTAACTCTTTATATGCCTGTTGAAGCATACAATTAAGTTTATTCACAGGTTATATTAACCCTAGGAAACGCTACAGCGAGAATTGGAATTCTCACCTCCTACACGCCGCGCAAGCGAGCGCGCTATTGCCACGTCGCCGCCGCCTAGAGTCGAGCTTTGTAGGGACATTGACAGGGCCCTCGCTAGGGCCTCGTCTTCAGTCTGAAAATGAAATAATAAATTTTATGAGAAAGTATAGCAAGATATTTACCAGATTGAACAATGCCATTAGATAGATATAGATATTTTGTTGACAATCTTAGACAAATCGACCTAGTCCCAAACTAAGCAAAACTTGTACTATGGGTACTAGGCGACGATATACATACACTTATATAGAGAAATATATATTTAAATACATAGAAAACATCCAAGACCAGGAACAAATATTCGTGCTCATCACACAAATAAATGCCCTGACCGGGATTCGAGCCCGGGACCTCCAGCTTCGTAGGCAGGGTCACTACTACTTTTTTTTTGAACCTGGCTGTGGCTTTATAGGCCGGGCTCAATAAAGCGATAGGAGTGCGCGGTTGGAGAGTAGCCTGGGGAAAATCCAGGGGAAAACCTCCGGCATGACCACGCGTGTGGTTTGGATCACTGGAATACTCTAAGAGTTTGCGCTCCAGTGAGATTGGTTGAGCGGTTTCAACCGAATCTGAGGTGTGAGTGGAATCGAACTACTGGGAGTTTTGTCGCTGGTTCACTAAACCTAGCCTAGCTGAGAAGAAGCGGTCGTCCAAAGGAAGGTAAATGCAAAGCCTTTGTACCATAAACGGAAACTGACTTCAAACACTAATATAAATACTCACCAAATTGCCCTGTACATCGTGAAGTGTGGCGGCGCGCGCTCGACTAGGGTTACTGTCAATACGAGTTTTAAATTCTAACTTCTTGGATTGACCGTTCTGTAACCTCGCCATGGCTGCCTCACTGTCGACAAATGACGAAACAACTTGTTTATTGGGGATTTAATATGTATAAGTAGATGTAGAAGAGAGTAATGTACAGTCAACCAATTTGATTTCTGGGCCACTACGTACCTTGTCACAGTGAGAAACAATATGGAATCCGCAAGAGATCTCATTTTAATGTCACTGTGACAAGGTACGAAGTGGCCCAGAAATCAAACTGGTTGACCATACGCCAGAGAAAATCTTATACACACGGCCGTAGTCCAAAATTAAGACTTAAGAGGCCTTATAAGTTTAAAAATGTTTTGATTTCAAATTATGACAAAAGTATTGATAATACCAATAAAGTTATTAAAGGCTACTATGATTTTATTAAAGTTTTAGATAGTAACATAGCCATTTTTTGATTTTATTGTGTGTAGTAGAATTTAAGCGGAAAAAACAAGTTTTTAGCTTGAAAATGGTCGATTTGGAGTGATGTTTGAAACTATATTTCTTAATGAAAAATCCAAAAAACACATTTAAAGTTTATCACATAAGGTTGGAATAGTCCTGTTCTAGATAGTAACATTGAGAAAATGTCAAGATACGTGTCAATACAAACAGAAAATGGCGTAAATAGATGAGCATTTTTTATCTGATAAGGACCCTTAATCTAGAATTGTCGATATATGAAAACCCCTTCGGTAATGTTGCACGTAAACACAGGTGCACAACCAGTTGACTATTTTATCTTCGTCGGCCACGCCCACGACCGCCGCTTGACAGTCGCCTTCATAAAACTAGTTCCTACGCCAAATCTTGAGATTAAGTGTTAAAGTGGACCTCGAGCTCCTTAGATGACAATCGGGAAAACGCTAGGAGGAGAAAGATACTTACGCCGCCTTGCGTCGCTTGGCTGCGAACGCTCCTCCGCAAGCGTGGTCCGCGGCGTGTCTGTGTTTGAGACAGAAGTTCAGTTCGCACTCGTTGCACACTAGGGGGATCATCTCTTTCGCCTTGCAGCCTTTGTAGGCACAGCGGTTTGTGTAAACCTGTCAAAAAATATTTAAAAAAAAATTACTTATTAAAACAAAGAATGTCTCAGGTCGCAAGTATTTGGTGTCTGAGCCGAAGGCAAGGGCGACAAATATGCGATCTGAGGCTTTCCTTATCACCGTCCGTAAAATGTTGTATTTAACATTTTACTTATCCCCCTGGCCAGGAAGTGAGATTCTCCGCACGCGAAGCGGACGGTAATTGCCACTTTATGGCCAGGTGTGACGTAATAACAAAAGTACCAGATTTGTTACGGTTGACGTCCAAACGGAGCCGTGAAAAAAATAATATAAAGTACGTATATGATAAGAATTTAATTTAACATTGCAGGCGTTGTAATCTGTCTAAGGCCAACAATTAATAACCTCTTTGGATCGCTAAACCAGTGTTTAATAAACTCGAAGCCATTAACTAATAATGGCTTATTTTTCAAGTTGAGAAATCAAACTGATTAAATTATACATAGGCGCTCATGATCTGTGGAACCTGTCGGAAAGGTTCATAGAATATGCGGTTTGTTCAGGCATGTTGAGTGGTAATGGTATGTGGTACAATATTGTCCAAGAAAATTAGAGCATTTTTTGAGGGATCCTAGATATATCTCAATTTGAGGTTTGATTTGATTTTTGAGATTCTCAAAAATCGCATCCGCAACATCCCTGGTCCGAATTGAAGACATTACCTTCTTCCTCCTCTCTTTAGCCGGGTCAGACTGGCACTGGTTGTCGATATGCTCGCCGACGGCCACGTCCGGGGGCTCCCCGCGCCGCCCCGGGACAGGCGCCCCGCACAGCGGGCACTCCGGGACTTGCACGTCCTTAGTGTTCGGCGCGGGGCACTCGTGGCTCGCGTAAGCGAAGTGGTCCGAACTGAAATTGAAGGTAGCTACAACTTAAGATGGTGTACAGTAATTTTGGGGAAAAAACATTTTAATATTACCTCACGTGCCTATATTTTATAACGACTACTGTGCCATATGTTCTCGTGAATAACTTTTCATTCATTCATACAAAAGTTTAAATAACTGCAGTCATTTGCATATCTCAAAAATAATTCTGTTACGGTTTTTCATGGCCGTCTCGGAGACTACTTTGCAGTACTTAATCGCAAAGTCTAATATGGACATTCTTAATTCACTGTCTCTATCACACTTGTTAATTGGGTCAATCAACTTTTTCTTGTTGTTATTCTGTCCCGTCAGCGAGGAGACAACAGTATCCGAGTTTCTTAGAAAAATGTTTATAATATGGACTTCAAGCATGCTCAAGAGATGACCCATGTCCAAATGGATTTATGCTTATCGCTAAAACTCATTTTTGGTAGATTTAAACCCTATAAAATCACAGTTTTAAAGAGTGACTCAGGAGACGTAACCATGGTAACTAGCAACAAAGAATAGTTGATCCACCCAATTAGATTGTACTTACAAAATACAGATACATTATAATTAGATTGTAAATAAAATGAATTTTACTGGGAAACCCTATGACCTGAGGGGCTACTACGAACTTCGAAATCCGAACTTCGTATCGTGTCGTCCCTTTCACTCATATAATGTATAACACGAAAGTGAAAGGGACGGCACAGTACGAAGTTCGGAGTAGGCCTTCTGGTTTATTAACAGGTGACGAGGGCGGCCAAGCGTGGCGCGAGTATGAGAATGCCCACACGGGTACGTAACCGCTCGCATACCTCGCCATTTGTTTGAACGTAAACAAAGACTGAAAACAAAAATAACAGTCATACGCTACGAAACCCTATGTACAAAATAACACTAATATACTGGGAAACCTTAAGGAACATACATTACATAAATAAGAACGTTGATTGCTGAACTTGTGCATACGTGGTAAAAACTGTAAACATTGCATTGAAATGTGGTGAAACCTAAAACCAATCAAGGTATCCAAAATAACCAAAAAATGATGAGTAGAATAACCCATTTACAATATACATAAATACATGCTTATAAAAAAATAAAAAATGTTAGTAAAATTTAATACAACAGGGAAACAAGGGAGACAATACTATTGTAAGCAAGGCCAAAATTGAACATTGAAATATATAAAATCCCAAGGTTTGAAAAACGAATGGCTATTGCACTCGTGCACTGGGTAAACCCAGGAATCAATATTGTAAACTTGGCCAATAAGAGGCATTCAAATGCGGAAAAACCAGTCCAACATAGGATTATAAAAACAAACGGATTAAAATGTATAAAAACGCAAGCGTCAAATGTAGCAGAGTGTAAAAACAAATATAATGCCTTTGTCCTATGACAGTAAACAGCAAGGTAGAGTTTGTAAACAGGTAAAAAACCCAGGCACCTCAAATCTGTCTGTAGCAAGACATTTAAAGTAAACCAATACATCCAAAATCTGCTTGTAAACAAAACATGTAACTACCAAGGCATCCTCAATATGTTTGTAAACAATAATAATGGGAAAGATCAAATATCGATGTAGTTTGTTTGTAAAATAAGAAAGTTTGCACTGGGGGAAAACCCTGGGCGCTACAATTGTAAACATCAATTATATGCATTGAAATGTGTAAAACTCAAGTGTTCAAAAGAAATATAGGTAAAAATGAATGTAGAAATGAATCTCACATGCGGCAATTAATTCTTCAATGTATCACTATGATTGAAAAAAAAAACAGTAGGTACACTGGGAAAACATATGAATTTAAATAAATAAATAAACCTTTTAAAATGTCATCAAAATATGAATTGAAATGTTTAAGTGACAGTAAAAACAAAGACATTCAAAATTGTCTGCTTGTAAACCAAAGCATAGAAAAACCTAGGCATCCTGTGTGTTTGTAATTTGTAAACAAAAACATCTATGTATCCATTCAAAATTTGGCTGTCAGCAAAAAAAGAAGTAAAGATCTAGACATAAAACTGATTGTAAACAAGAACAGGTGAAAATAGAGGCAACAAAGTGTAATGAGTAGAAAAACTAGGCATCAGGCCAATGTGCAAATACCAGGGAAAAACCAAGGCATAAAAAATAGTTTGTACTTATACAAAAACATAATAACCATAATATTCATCGAAAATTGACTTTTTTTAAACAAACACTCGGTCAACATCAAACATGCAGTCTGTTTGTAAACAAAAACATTGTGGTTGTACAGGGAAAACCCATGAACGATCAGTTACCAATTTATTTGTGTTATAGAAATTGTTGACAACATAAGAGGGACGATGTTTGAACACCTTTGACAACACAACAAATGCATCAAAATTATTGTGGAAGGAAACAAATGGAAGGCAGAAGAGGGACACCAAGAAGTGGCAAGAAGCACATATATGGGAAATTAAGCCCTCATTTCCCGGCAAAAAAAATAAACAATAGCATTCTTTTGTTATGAGGCTTGGGATCCCAGGGACTGGTAGATGGGTTAAGAAAAAGGTATATTGTATCAGGCTGTCAAAGGAAAGGCTCAAGAAAAGAGATACATGAAGATTGCTCCACCAACAAGAGCCTAGTTGCCTGCCTGTTCAGTTAATGATGATGATGATCATAAATATAAATCTTTGATTTTAGGGAGATTGGGAGAGACAAATTGATGATGAAACATGTAGGTAAATCATGTTTTTAGAGAAGTATTATTCATTTAGTATTGTTAGCTTGCTTAGGTTAGGACTAGGTCGATTTGTGTAAGATTGTCCAAATTTTTTTATTTTTTAATAATTTACTACTAAAAGTAGCTAAATAGGTTGAGTCACTCTCTAGTGCCATTTTACCGAAAAAAAAGCATTCAAGTTTAATGCTATTTATCACCATGTTTAGAAGATAGACCAAGCAAATGTAAATATTTTCTGGATCACAGAGGAAATCAATACATTTTCATACTAAATATAAATGTTTTCAAATGGCTGTGGGGAAGTGACTTTGGAATTTGAGAAAGAAATGTTGATAGAGTGAAGTAACTATATTACTTCAATACCAAATACACTCTAGTAAGGCTAACACAAATTCATCTATCATGCGTCATGAGACAAGAAAAATCTACCCTCCTTTTTCTGATTCACACAGCGCAAGTGAAACAGGAATAACAAAGTCATGTGAGATATAATTGGCCAACAGGTTGTACTTAGCCCACAAGATACTATAATATGATAATAATATTATAGTAGCCACTACTCTTACTCTTTCTCTTAGTTAAGAATGATTTACTCATACTCATAGTAAATCATTGAACCGATGTAACAGGAAGAAGATATATTTATGTTAAAAAAAATATCTAAAACGCAATCAAACCACACTGTTGTATATTGTGCACATCGGTTTTCGATGACCTTGATACCACCATATTATAAGGACTAAACACCTGGAGTCTAAAATGTAAAATATGTTAGATATACACTGTTAAACCAGCCAACTTACCAGAACGATTCTGAGCAGGCTCCACACTTATAGGGGAGGAAATCTGAAAATACATATATCAATGTAAACAATAGTACTACTGAATGATGAAATCATGACTTTGCATCGGATAAGTTCTAGAAGTAAAATATACGAGAGTATTTCGGATATATCGCTCACCTAGTCTATTGCAAGTCTGGAAAGCACAATTCCGACCTAGGTGTGGAAACTCCATTGTGTACGCACTTTGAAAACCTAAATCAGGCACGTAAAAACCGAAAAACCACTCTTTCCTCGCTTTCTTTTCTTTTCGCGTCTACACACGATATAAACAGGTCCGTACGTTGCAAACCAATATATATATGTTCAATATGATAATGAATGCGTCATCATCATCCGCTAATTTCTCAATGAAATGAAATCATGGAATGAAACGAAACCACAATGAAACGGCACTTTCATATCAACATCTGTCAACTTGACAGTGACATTGGCATCTATCGTTTTTAAATCTATTCAAGATCAATGTAAAAACGCCATATTGTTTTCCAACGTTTTCACATTTCAAAATAGCTGTTAGCGGTTTTAAACGTGTCAGTGTCATGTCATTAGCGTGTGACCTTTTTGTCCTGAATGACATCTGTCATCTCTTCACGATCAAATAGTTCGGGGGTCGGCCCGTGTTTCAGGAATTAATATCAATTAAATTGAATAAAAGTGGTCCCGATTGTGGATCACTTATTTATACTGGGCTTTGTAAAAAATATTATAGTCAAAATGAGTAAGCTTATCCCCTCCGCCGCTAAACTTTTGTCTGGAAACACAGTCACGGTAAGTACGGTTTACATTGCGTATTTTCGACTTCTTTTTCTAAAAACATGGTCTAATTGTAGTAGTCAAAACTTATTAGAAAAAATCTCATTGTTATGTTGATTTATAGAAAGCGGCCGCCCCAGTTGTAACGACTACGAAAGCAAAATACAGCACGAAAAGTGAAGCTACGTTTGAGATCAAGGTAAGCGATATACATTTTATCTAAGAATAAGACATAACTACAGTATATTTTTTGTGTAGAAATGCGTACTTTTAAATATTTTTCTAGTCTAAGTTAAAGTTACTTTCCTTAGAACTCTCTACTTATGTAACCTAACCTTCAAATTTATTTATTTTGAATCTTACATTATCTCAGCACCAGATATGACGTCACGTTAAAGACTCATGTGAGAGTGCCGTGATCAACATATTGTGTATTTTAAATTGTAACATTTAATTTTTTTTAGTTGGTTCATAAGGTCTCCATTTGATAAATTATTGTAAAACGAAATAAAACTAAAGACAGAGGTATGTTTATGAAAAATAATTGAAAACATACCTCTAACTATCACTTCACAATACAATGTTAAATGTTTCTTATACTAACTGTAAACTAAAGTAGTTCAAAGTATATACTATAATGAGTAATGAGAACAACTTTCACAAGTCAGTCTTAGACTAATGAAACAAGAATAAAAAAAAATTATGTAATTATTAAATCTGTTGCAGTACAATTCTATTTCTGGAAAATCATGACACCCATTAACAAGATTCTGCATTTTATAGTTCACTTAATTCATGTTCCTATGTGCCAGCCCTACAAACTTCACAAATTGGACAAAGGGCCTGCACAATCAGCCACCCTCACATCGGAAGATGCCCTCAAAATCTATGAGAAGCTCGCCACCCTGCGCAGGATTGAGACTGCCTCTGGAAACCTGTACAAAGAGAAGATCATCCGTGGTTTCTGCCACTTGTACTCAGGTTGATTATAATACATATGATTATTAAACAATCTAATCAGTCATCATCATCATCAATTCTATTAGAGCAGGCTCCAATGAGATGTTAGTTTGCAAAAGTTGTGGACTGAGTTGATATCACATCATGACATTCCATCCTGTGGTTTCATGAAATATAAAAATTATTTTCAAAACAGACCATGTTTGGGCTGTTCCTGACAGCATACGGCTGAATGAATTTTTCTCCTCTATATACTATATGTATAAAAATTTAAAAAAGATTATTCATAAGGAAGAAGCCAACCATCTAACTACCTAAAACTTCTAGGTGTTAAGTTGGACTCGTCCTAAAGTAGGTTGACGGTTGGAATGTATTGCAGTCTCATGAAAATGGTATAAATTTTGTCAACACTGACAAACGTTTTTGTTTATACCATGACATTGACAGTGGCAAACAAGTCTACGGCTCGCCTGATAGTCAGCAGTCTATATAATATATCTAGGGGCATTTTGTCATCCTTGATAAATATGGTGTGTATTTGACAGGTCAAGAAGCAGTGGCCGTAGGCATGCGTCAAGCCATGCGGGACGTTGATTCCGTTATTACTGCCTACCGCTGCCACGGATGGACGCACCTGATGGGCGTCAGTGTGTTGGGAGTATTGTCCGAGCTTACTGGCCGGAGGACTGGGTGCTCGCGAGGCAAGGGTGGCTCCATGCATCTGTATGGAAGAAACTTCTATGGTGGCAACGGGATTGTGGGAGCACAGGTCAGTAGAACATTACCGTGATTCTTGATACTCTGATAAGCTGATTGGGCACCCTGGTCTGCCCAATCAGCTTATCAGAGTATATACAAGGGAGGATCTATGAGTCTGTACGGAAGACACTTATATTTATTTAAGTTTAAACACTGTTTAATTTAATTCCCGTCACCAGAATGTTACGTACGTGTGCTAGCGGCCATGATGGGAACCGAAACTGTAGGTACCCGAAGATCTTGAGGCATACCGACATATAAATATATAATATAAGTATAACACAAAACAAATGAGTACAAATGTAGGATGTAATACGTCCAGGTGTTCTCTACCAGTCAACCATAGGCCCAAACAGAAACTTGAATTGTTATATGTCAAAAATCGCTTATTGTGTCGTATGCTTTAATGTAAGCATTTTTCATTTGTACCCGAAGACTAAAAATTCACCAACTGCACAATGTTGGCAAATCTACTTTGTCACGAATTTGCCAAAACTTATCAGAATAAGCGATGTAATAATAATAATCAGCATCCCCCACGACGAGAACCTCGTGAAGGCCGAGAAGGACAAAGTGAGCAAGTTACTAGACTTGGCACACGAGGTGACCGTCATATGGGATGTTGATTCAACGATTATTGTCCCGATATTCGTCTCTGCGAACAGTCTAATAGCGAAGAGGCTCGACCAACACCTCAAGAGATTCGCTAGATGGCTGGGTCAAGGGTCAGATACAGAAGGCGGTACTCCTGGACACGGCGCGGATAGTCAGGAATCTCCTATCCCTGTCGCCCTAACCACCGGTAGCTTAGGCCCTGCCTCGCTGCCGGCGGCACACTAGGTTAGGTTTTTATAATGATTTTATGATTTGTAAATATTGTTTTATATTTTACTTTTTATATAATTATTATAAAATC
This sequence comes from Epiblema foenella, assembly GCA_963556455.1. NCBI lineage: Eukaryota > Metazoa > Arthropoda > Insecta > Lepidoptera > Tortricidae > Epiblema > Epiblema foenella. The sequence continues at coordinate 2,167,071 of OY747110.1, forward strand.
TAAGGTTTCAAGCTCACATCATCATTTACATTAGAATTACGATGGTATGTGGGTAGACCACAACCGAAACTCGCAGCACGTCAGTTAATCCTTGATAATGGCGCTTGCCAAAGAGTATAAATAAGTATGTTGGGAAAAGAGAGCCATCTCGCGAGTTAACTTGGAAACACGTCTACACCAGCGCCGCAAGCTTATCTTGTCCGTACTAATTTTGCGTATGTGTGCGTGCACACACACACATGCACGTATGTATGCACTGTTCACCAGGCGAGTTCCGACCAAAACGAAGATCAAGTTGCCGGATTTGAGCAAGAATGGCAGTGTGTAAGCTTGTCCGGATCTCGTCGACTTGCTAGTAACAAGGACATACTGCCATTCTTGCACCAAATCCGGCAACTTGATCTTCGTTTGGTCGAAACTCGCCTGGTGATGAGATATATTGAATCCCAGTAAATACAAAGATTCGAGAGTAATAAACACAAGTTTTAAATGTGATTATTTATTTATTAGGTACATTATAAACTTCTATATGAATTACGTGAGATCTAAGCTCCTTACAAAAACAGAACGGTCGCCACTCTTATACATTATCTAGTAAAACTGTTAACATTGGCTGTATTTTTAATGAAATAATATAATCATATTCTGCAAGTAGGATGCAATAGTTTTAAATGTTATTAATTATTTATTTGCTGCCATTTTCACCCTCATCTTTTTGATCTTTGCTAGAAGAATGCGTGCTTCAGTAAGTTTGTGAAGACACCTGAAACACAAATAAAACCGTTGAATATCTCACAGCGTTTTATATGAAATTGCTATTAAATATCATGATTATGGTTAACAATATCATCCCGAATGAAATTAGTAGGTAAATGAATGATTTATGTTTTTAAGAAATGTACAAAAATTATAATATAAATATTACTTTGAACACGTTCAACGTCCGTGACCCTGGTAAGGGTTACTGCAAGCCTCTTTTGCAAAGCCGTAAAGGTTTACAATTCGAATTCGAAAAATAAAAGTATTATTTTTTATTAAAAAGATATGTTAAATAAAAACAAGGAGGTTCTCAATAGACAGCAGGGATCAACGGCTTAATGTTCCTTCCAAAGGACGAGAGTGTTCAGTTTAAACCACTCAAAGCGGTCACCCATCCAAGAACTGACCTCAGCCGACGTTGCTTAACCTCGCATACCTCACGCAGTACGCGGGCGCCGCTGGGCCACGAGCGCTCAAAACACAATTTTTTGTCAAGGCGTTATAGAATTTTCAGATATATTTGAGTACCCTTCGATATTATGAAGTATATAATGATGACGTATCGTTATATCATTATACATTTGGTAGAATCATCAAATCACTGAATAGTTAAGTTGTTTGCGAAATTTACTTACCTAAGTGATCGCACCCGAAGACAAAACCTTTTTTTCCCGGAATACTCATTTTCACGAGTAACCACAACAACAAGAATGTCTAAAAAACTAGGTTATGAAAAGCGGTAACAGTTCTAATACAAAACAAGTTATATTAATTCTAACAAATAACAATAGCAAAAAACTAAAATAAACCAACTAACGATAGCGAGAACAAACATAATTAACAGAAATCATCGCAGTCGTAACAATAATATGAAATTTACGCTCGTACAAGTCTACTAACACAAGAAAAGAAATTAAAATTACCCACATTATGACACCCGTGACACAGGTACGTAAACGTTTCTTTTCACGACGATAAATAATGTTAATCTCGTGGGAACGTGCCATTACCAAAAATAATTGTATTATAATTATATATTATCAATAAATTAAAAATTAAAAAATAACAGTTGGGCCATGATTCAAGGACAATTTGAAATATTATGTGCTTGAAACGAAATGTTATATCAAATTGTTATTGTCGTGACAGCGAAATCTAGCGGTGGTAAGTATAATTAGCAAGCAAGTAAGAAATGTTGGACAAGATGTGAAAGATGTCGCTAACTTCCTTTTATATAATGGGTTCGTTCTAAGTTTCCGGCCCCTGGGCGCTTGCAACAGTGTCGAAATATCGGGAACTCACAAATACAAATATACATGTAAATATCCTGTTTCTAATCGTAATTCTAATATTATAAAATCTAACCTAAGTCGTTAAATAAATAAAGATAATAATAATATAAGTAATATATCTTTATTTCAGACAAGAATTCATATAATGTTAGTAAGACTTAACAGCAAATGTTAGTAAAAGATACAAATGACAATTATGTTACCTATTTCCGAAATTTAATAAAACGCTGTACCCGTAATATAATATAAGGTTGTCATACTTGTCTGCAATCACACCCAGAACGCTGTTGGTACTGCCCCTACCCATCATCGAGACGATATTTTTACGCATAATAGCATGAAAATCGTTTGTCTTGCCACTAAGGTTTAAAATCCTTACACTATGTTAATTACCTGTTCAGGGCCCACTAGGCGCTGGAGTGGCGTTCGCGCACAAGTACAGGGGCGACGGTGGCGTCTGCTTCGCCCTGTACGGCGACGGAGCCGCCAACCAGGGCCAGCTGTTCGAGGTATACAACATTGCCAAGCTGTGGGATCTGCCGTGTGTGTTCGTCTGCGAGAACAACGGTTACGGTGAGTTTAGTATAGAAAATACAAAACCCCATTGCATTCACTAATGACGAATTGAGACGGAGACCTCTTGGACATTTAAATGTCGATTCTAAGCAAAATCGGACCATGAAAAAAAAAGTTCAAAATGACGGCCAAAATAATAGCCTGATCTTTGGTTCGTATTTTAAGACCTATCAGACCGTCGTATGATCTTCGCGCTAAGTTATTTATTTTCAGAGCTATCTAGTATTAAATACATAAGGAAACGGGCGGCGAATAACTTCAGTGCGTTGAGATTATATGACGGTTTGAGAGGTTTGAAAATACGAATCAAAAATCAGATGGAAAATAGTGACCGCCATTTTGAACTTTTGCTTCATGGTCCGATTTTGCTTAGAATCGACATTTAAAGGTCCGAGAGGAGGAGGGAGGTTATTTTTCTCACAACTAATAATTTCATTTAAAATTACACATAGTCAATTTTTATTTACTGAAGTTGTGGTCGTCAGTTATATAATATTACTAGCTTCTGCTCGCGTAAACTTCTATTTCCTATTTCATCCCTCGGGGGGATGGTTTTTGGGATATAAAATATCCTATGTGTAAATACATGCTATAAAATCGTTGTATACCAAATTTCATCATAATCCGTTCAGCCGTTATGCGTGTTTGAGTAACAGAGATCTAAACATCCAAACATCTAAACTTTCGCATTTATAATATTAGTAGGATCAATTTACATTAAAATCGTAAGTTGTAATGTAGTTTTATCCGATCATAAATAATATTCAAATCTTATCTTATCTTATCTTATTTAGATGAGGGCCCTAGCAGATGCACTTCGACCCAGTGGGATCTTTTGTGCAATTGCCCCCTCCTTTATGCCTACTCCAGGCTGCTCTCCAGCATTTCCACAAACCGAATGATGGAGTTCAGCGGGAGTACTCTAAATTCCTTTGGTTCAGGGTAACCATTGCCAAAGTCATTCATTCTTTGTCTGGCAAGGGCGTGACATTCACACAGTAAGTGTTCCATTGTCTCGTCATCCTCGCCACACATCCTACATTCTGTGTCGTCTGCTAGTCCCATCTTGACCAAGGTTCCTTTGACCCCGAAGTGACCTGTAAACACCCCAGTTATCATCCTGAGTTGCTTTTTGCTGTATTTCCAAAGTTTTTTGGTCCAGCCTGTATCCACTCCTTCCATGAAGAGCTTTGAGTGCCTTAAGCCCGCCTCATTCCTCCACTCATGTTGGTGCTTGGTTTTGGCGCATTCTTTCAAGGCCAGTGTTATGGTTCTCTGCGAGAGTCCCACAAACGGTTCCGGACCTACAAAACAGTTTGCTGATCCCCTTCTTGCAAGCTCATCAGCTTTTTCGTTACCAATGAAGCCCTCGTGCCCCGGTATCCATACCAGTTGCACTTTGTTGAGTCTCCCAAGCTTATTTAAAACTTGGATACCATTGTACACAAGTCTAGAGTCCACTTTCGGCGCTGTTAGCGCCTTAAGGGCCGCTTGACTGTCACTGAGTATATAGATATTCTTCCCTCTGGTTCGTCTATCTATATTCACCTGTGCACAGGCAATTACGGCGTATGTCTCCGCCTGGAAGACAGTCGCAAATTGCCCCATGCTTACACTACTACTATAGTCATTCGCATAAATGCCTGCACCCGTACCGGAACCCATTTTTGATCCGTCTGTGTACCAGATATCGTCTTTGTTACCATCGCTCGGTCGTTCAAGCCCTTCAGCCCATTCGGCCCTTGAGGGAACTTTTGTAGTGAAGTTCTTATTGAACACATACTTGGGTTGCATTTTGTCACATCCCATGTTTGTTATTCTGTCTAGAAAACTATCTGTTTCCATGTTTGTGTGTTTAGTCTTAGGCTTACTGTCGCTCCACAGTCCAAGCACTCTCAGTCTGTAGAGCGACTTGCGCGCTTCCGACTTGATCACCAGGTGAAGCGGTGGTAGGTCCAGTAGTACTTCTAGCGCCGCCGTTGGCGTTGTACGAAACGCCCCTGTTATAGCCATGCATATCGTTCTTTGCACCTTTTTCAGGGCCTCTCTGCATGTACTCTTTAAAGTCCTTGGCCACCATACCAGGCTTCCGTACAATAGTATGGGTCTCACCATCATGGTGTAGATCCATTTCAGTACCTTTGGGTTCAACCCCCATGTTTTACCATACGCCGATCTGCACATTCCAAACACTCTCAGTGCCTTGGTTATGGAGAGATCTGTATGTTTTTTCCAATTCAGCTCCTTATCCAGTGTAACACCCAGATATTTCACTTCATTGGACAGTTCAATTACCCTTTCGTACAGTTTTAACTGCTGTATGCCTCGAAGGGTTCTTTTCCTAGTAAACGGTATTACTACAGTTTTGCCTGGATTGATGGACAATTGGTGGCTAATGCACCAGTTCTCCACCTTCTTCGGTGCTTTGTTCATGATTTCTGATACTGTACTTGGGAATTTCCCGTTAACAAGTATCACCAAATCATCAGCATATCCTACCGTTCGGATAGGCCCATTATTCAGTTCTCCCAGGAGTGAGTCCACCACCAGGCTCCATAGAGTTGGCGACAGTACTCCGCCCTGTGGACAACCCTTTGTGGCAGTAGCCGTTATCTCATCTCCTAGAAGACATGACTTTATTACTCTGCCGTTTAGCATGTTGCCTATCTATTTACAGATGGTGGGCTCTATGCCGTGTCTAGCAGCCGCTTCGCTGATAGCATTATACGTGGTGCGATCGAAAGCCCCTTCCACGTCTAAGAAAGCTGCCAAGCATAGTTCTTTGTTCTCTATGGCTTGTTCAGCTCTAGTTGTTACCAGATGTAGTGCTGTTTCTGTCGACTTCCCTGGCTGATAAGCACATTGTAGTTCGTGCAGTGGATGTCTCTTTAATGGGCCATCCCTTATGTGTCTATCTACCAACTTTTCCAATGTTTTCAGGAAAAATGAGGATAGACTTATTGGCCTGTATGATTTTGCTTCACTGTAATCCGCCTTACCTGGTTTGGGTAGGTAGGTTACTTGTACCATCCCCCACACGCGCGGTACGTGTGCGAAGGCTAAACACGCTCTGTACAATCTACTTAGGTGTGGAATTAGTACATTGGCGCCTTCTTGTAGTAGTATGGGGTAGATACCGTCTGGCCCCGGGGCTTTAAAAGGCTGAAATGTTGACAGCGCCCACATGATCTTTTTGTGATCCACTACCTTTTTAGACGTGTCCCAATTGTGCCTTGTTGTATGTGTGGTAATGGTATGGTGTAATATTCAAATCAATAATACCTTTGAAATTGCATCATTATTTTTTACGCGTAATGTATATGATTGATTGCAAATAAATGAGTATGAGTATGCGTATTTGTGTTCAGGCATGGGCACAAGCGTGGCCCGTTCCTCAGCGAGCTCCGAATACTACACGCGCGGCGACTACGTTCCCGGAATCTGGGTGGACGGTATGGACGTCTTGGCTACTAGGGAAGCCACGCGGTACGCCATCGACTACTGCACTAGTGGGAAGGGTAAGCCGGGTGTAAACAATAGAGGATATGCATGCGGAAGGAATAATAATAAGATGTCACTATATGAACAGTAAACGATCAAATTATGACAAAAAACAGTAAATTAATAAATATGCTCAATATCTTAACTCGGTAATAGTAGATTGTATGACAAGGGTCTAAAGTAAGCCAAAGGTTTCATTTTGTTCTGATATCTTTGGCTGTGTTGATGCTTAGTTACCATTGAAATGTTAACTGCAACCTGCAACCTGTGGCACCCCGGCTGTTCACCTGTTTGTGATTAGCAATGCTTATATGAAGACGTTAGTGACGCTTAGTTACCACTGAGGATCCAGTAGTTGTTAATTTTTTCGATTAAAATAGGGTGTAAGTGGTAATGAAACTGAGCTGTTATGGCATTTGTGACGTATTGAAAGCCAATGTCGAAATGCTAACTTAGCTGTCAATAAATTTATGACGATTTCAGTGTTGCCAGGGCCGTTGGGACGAAAGTTGCATTTATTTTCTTGAAAAGTTACATTTCTAATGCAAAAGTTACATTTTACATATTTTTCATAATTACTTATCAAAACGTTCATAATTACTTATCTATACATTCGATTCTAAGAAACGAGTCGCCATATACAACTACAAGGCGGTGTCTCAAATGTTATACAAAGTTGCAAGAGACGAACAGACAGAGTCGTACTATGTAGGTTATTTTGTCACCTTTTCTGTATGGAAGCCTATAATTTGTGTCGCTTGATCCCGGTTAGATAAAATTACCATTCTTTTTAACTACAGTCTCATTATCCTCAAAAGTTACAAAAAAATCCTTTACAACAGAAGTTACTTACATGTTACGCGAGCCGGTCAAAAGTTACGAAAAATGTAAGAAATGTAACCATCTGGCAACACTGGACGATTTAAACGTAAACGTCTTTGTGAACACCTCGCCCACATATATATATCTGCTGCTGACTATACCAAAAAGAATCCAACGTTCCGATTGGCGGTTGAAGTGTTCTCTGATAGGTGGATTTAATATGGTTAAATATTTTGATTGGTCAAATTAGAATGTTTGTTGATCATAAATATGTATTCATATTTTCCCTAGGGGATAAAGGGTTCTAGCCCCGCTTGATAAGACTAATATGACACACTTTTCGAGCATGAGAAGTGAAAAGATATGTTTATTTATACTTTTCTGCACATTTTTTTTTCGAAAACTGATGTAATATTTTTATTGACTAAGAGTAAATTAAAAATTACCATCAGTATTCTTATGTTTTAATAAACAAAAAAAAATATTTCGCGAATAAAACAGGAAATTACTCGTTTTTTCATATAATGGTAGTACAGGCACATAGTGTGTGACGTCACATGTTATGCTCAATTAGTGTGGGGCGATTTTAGGGCTCGGTTTTTATGCTGTCCTTTGAAACCCATTTTTGTCTTTTGTGTTGTTCTAATTGTAGTGGTTCCATATACACATTTCTTCCTCTCTAAAAACTGGTTTGAATGGCATCATGAAAAATGATGCATATTCTTTATTGGGTATATTTGATAAATGTTAACATTTATAACACAGTGTGGGTATATGGATAGAAAACCACTAAATTGTTTCAATGAATAGTAAATTAGACATTTAAATCAAAATCATAAAATGATAACAATAAGATAAGACAATTGGTTTACCTTGTGGTCTTTCACGCAATAAACGGGACCGCCGTATAACCCCTGAATGACCTAGTGTCAGTGTCAAAAGGCCGGGATGAGTGGCGTACTAGAAGAGAGGCTTATGCTCGGGAGTGGGTGATTACAGGTTGAAAATGATGATAAAATTTTAAAAAATATATTCCCAAGCATGCTTAACATCTTTTTCCGTCCCAGGTCCGTTAGTTATGGAGATGGAGACATACCGGTATTCCGGACACTCCATGTCCGACCCGGGCACTTCCTACCGAACCCGCGACGAAGTGCAGGAAGTACGTCAGAGCCGCGACCCCATCACCTCCTTCAAGGAGAAGGTCATCAGCAGCGAGCTCGTCACTCCAGACCAGCTAAAGGTACGTTCGACATTCACTCCGCTGTCAAATGTGCCAGTTATATCTATGATTTTGTACATTCATAGATGTAACTGCCACATTTGACATCTGTCAGCTGTCAAGTTGTTTTTTTTTGTCTTGCGGCAGACCAAGGCACGATTCTATTAATCCCTCCAAACGTGTGGTATGTCCAAATTAAGATTAAAAAAATATTTCTTAAAAACGGTACTTAATAAATAAAGAGCGGCAACAGTTTTGAACTCTGTAATAAGTCTACTATCAATATAAAATATAATATGGATCACTTTACTACCAAAAAACTAAGGTTCTCTATTCTGCTTTGAGAACTAAATTGAAAAATGTTTCCCTTTAATTTGATATTTATGTCATATTGCGTTCCTGGTGGTGAGTAAGGGCGCCAGAGCTGCTAAGGATGCGTTATGATGGGATTAAGGAAATGAGGGAATCTTTAAATCGATAAAGAGCCGGCAAAGCGCTTGTAACTCCTCGGGATTTGCAAAGGTTCATAGGCTACGGCAACCGTTAAAAACAGTTGAGTTAATCGAAATTGTTCACAAATTGTCCACAGGAAATCGACGCTAAAGTCCGTACAGAGGTAGACCAAGCGACGAAACAAGCCAAATCCGAACCTGAAATCGGAGTAGAAGAATTGGCAGGTGATGTCTACTACAATAGCGTGGAGCCGCTGATCCGCGGCCTTCATCCTGACGCGCCTTTGAGACATGTCGAAGTTATGCCTAGGATGCGTAATTAGATTTTTTACAACCATGGCCACAAAGCACCTAATACCGACCCATACGCGGAATGACCGCAGGAAAAATTCACTATGGGCGGTATAAAGTCTCAGACTCATTTTAACTTTGTTTTAAATTATTTCGTAAATTAGTTACATTTGAATCTTGTTGTTTGAGCAATTTGACGTCTCTTTGTGACAGTAAAGTTGCCGGCGCCTTTATTATTTTCAGTTGTTGATATTTTTTCCTTATTTAAAACGATTGCCTTAAGAATTTTACATATTTTTGTTACTCTGTGACTTTCTTTATATTTTTCGTCCCGTTAAGTTTACTGCAGAGTTTAGTCCGTATACACGTATGTATCTTCATATACGTAACCCTGGCTCTTAACTGGCGTAGCGTTTTCGCGTTGCGTATTTGCCGCTCTTTCTTTTGTGATATTAAAGAAAGAGATGCAACACGAATATTTGCCACGGCCAAGTGAAGTGTCGGCGTAAGTCAAAGTAGTTGGAAGGGTCATTGTATTGTACAGGTAAATTAAGCATGATACTGACATATGCTCTTAGTCCATTGTATATTCTACTTTAACACTAATGTAATAGAGCTTCTATTATTCATATTCATTTATTCGTTACGTTATTACATACACACTGTCCAAAAATCGCGTTTGTAAAATAAACTCTTATTACATTAATTTCAAAGTAGAATACCCAATGATTTAAGAGCATATATGTATATCAGAGTGAAACTAAAAGTAATCTTATTGTATCCTTGTTAAATAGGTCTATATGATTGTGTCTGACGTAACATATCGTGATTCATACTCATCTGATGCGTTCTGATGTGACTGCCCATACAGTCAAAAATCAAAATCAAAATGAAACATTTACTCTGCAAATAGGCCACAAGGTCCTGTGTCAGGCGTCAGAGCCCATTACTTCAGATATAAAGCCGGCTTTAGACAAAATCTTGTAACGATTCAGCGCTACGATGAGCAAAATAAGTGGAATCTTTGCCTTCCAGTTCGGCTACAATTAACGTGATAATTTACAAGAGATGTGACAGGATGTGTTTTGATTTAATATCTAGCATGTCTGGTGGCTATTCACCCTTAAAATGCGAGTCCGTTACAAGCGTCCATAGGCTGAGATAACCGCTTATTATCAGGAGGACCGCGTGCTTGTTTGCTGGTATAAAAATAGTTTTTTTATCAATTGTACAAATTATAGAAGATTTTAATAGCGAATGTGATGAATACGTGATTTACCGCATTATAATTATTTGTTATGTTATTATGTTATTATTTTTACTATATATTTGTATATATAAATCCATATTGTATATTTGATTGGGATTAGATCTTTTTAACTGTGCAGTAATATTTCATCGTATAGATTACGCTAGGTTACCTGTACTTAGATTTAGTTAAATTATCGACGAATTAAAAATAGCCTATTAAATTAATAATTTTATATAATTTTTTCATACGTAATCTATATGGTGTATTGACAATAGCATTTTTACTTTATCCACGTTCATTTTCCAGTATCCACGGCATGTAAGTAGGATCCGCGTAGTAGTTTTTAGTATGTTACTCGTCGTGGTGAGCATGAGAAACCTGCCAAGTTGGTCCTACTTTCGAGCCGGGATTATAAGTATACTGAACACTGCCAAAACATCATCAATTTTTGTATAGTATCCGGAAAGCGCACATGTCTAATTCATATGTTGCACGTGTTGATATATCTGTAAGGGTAATTAAATTATTAATAAAAACTAAAGATAAAATGTGTCGTATTATTTTACTGGTGGAATTGGGTATTTGACATGTGAAAATGTATAAAATAGTGCAACGAAATGCAAATTGTCACAATAAATAGTAAATTAGACTTATTAATCAAAATTGTAAAAAAATATGGGGCTATAAAGATTCGCATAAATGTTGTTTTTTTTAATTATTTTATGTCCATAAAGGCAATATTTCACTATCAAATTACTAGTTTTCTCATATAATGGTAGTATGTACATACGAGGTTATAGAGTTGTGACGTCACATTTCGCTGTCAATCAGTATGGAGCGTTTACAGTGCTAAAAAGCTGCCTCATCATTTTCGTCTTTTGTGTTGCTCTAATTGTAGTTGGTCCCATACAAACATTTGATCGTCTCTAAAAACTGGTTCGAATGGCACCATAAAAGTGAAGTACAGCGAATTCATCATTCATTCATGTCGGGGCCAGATATATTCACTTGTTTGATTGCCATGTGTCGCAAGAGACTTCGACTACGTTTTACAGTGAACTCATATTCAAAGTCCCTTGCCACAAAACATCACTCAAACAAAGCTGATATCTGGCGCCGGCATTATAGCTATGCGCTATATAGAGGGAAAACGAAGTATTTCCCGTCTTGTTAAAGCAAAAAAGGTTTAAATACTTATTATAGCTTTTTATACATGTTTTTTTATTGACCTATGACATTCATTGACAATTTCATAATATTTCAAGTATACTTCAACAACAGCTTTAATGATTATATAATTAAACCACGAATATAATTAAAATCAAAATTTAAGGAAAATGTTAAGTAAATGCTGTAAACATTTCAATAATAAGTTCAAATATTTATGGAAATATGTTTTGGTGAGTATTTATTTATATTTTTAGTATTTTGTGCGTTGGGATATAGTTATATAAGTACGTTAATGGGTGGATTTCGATGGCCATGATATGACTTTCCTAAATCAAAAAAATCAAAATCAAACATTTATTCTGCAAATAGGCCACAAGGGCACTTTTACGTAGGACTCACAAGGGGCTTAACACCTTACCTTTGTACTTTTCCGATTTAAACACATCATCCTCCTAGCGTTATCCCAGTACTTGGTCGCTTTAAACTGTCAAACTAAATTTCAGGCGGACGAAAGCGACAAGGTACTTAAGGTCCAGATATGTATGTATGTGTTCGAGTTACCTGTTATCTCATTCCCTTTCATCCAAGAGAGCCCGGTGTATACCTGAAATCAGCTACTACTCCAGGGATGCGCAAACTTTTTTGATGGCGGGCCAGTAAGCTTGAGAAATTTCGGAGGAGGGCCATAATTGCAGTAAAACTGCACTTTTGTATAAAACCGCTGCTCTGATTTTTGGCTGAACCGTCAAAATATAATCATCGCGGGCCATGTACTAATTAATTCGATGTATCGGCGGCGGGCCGGATAAAATGCTTTCGCGGGCCGCAGTTGGCCCGCGGGCCGTACTTTGCCCACCACTGTACTACTCTGTTCTCACATATATATAGTGAACATCGAAACTATCTGTACATTAACAAAATACGCCACAAAGTAGGCGAAAATTATTTTAATGAAAAGAGCGCTCTTAAGAGTATGAGCGTACCTATACTGTATATTTCATTAGGTGTACCTACCTGTGATATACCTAATTGCTATTTGTGCAATTATAATTTTTCTTTAATCTCTATTAATTAGAATTGGGGCGTATCGTATATTTTGAATGAATTCTCGCTACTTATTTGTTTTGGCTTTTTGTACCTACTACACAAAAGCTACTATGTAGTCACCTTTTCTCACTCCATCTAACGTTCTTTTAAAATATGCTTAAAACTTGTCTCGGTCGTAAAAGGTGCTTACCTATTTTATTATTGTGTTAAGTACTGAACTTTATGTTTCGTTTTTTTTTCTTTTTTTGACGACCAGAAGGTCCTCCCACCCGGCTTCCGTATGCAACGTTTCTTCGAACTTATATCGGTGCACCTAGGCAACACGGGCCTACACGCCACGACACCTTATAAAGCTATTGATGATTCCAAAATCGTCTCGCCTCTCAGCCGACTGTGTTGTAAGGCCAGAAGACAATAGAATAAGTATGTAGATTCCTTTTTGTTTTCTACTTTGCTAGAATGAAAAAAGAATAAATGAAGTTGGTCGACTGGCTACGGAACACAATTCGCTAGAAGGATTTGTTTCTTGTTAGTATTTCAATTCTGTTGTTTGCGTAACTGGTCGGCGGACTTTATAAGCGGATCGCTATAGGCAGGGAACCTACTTTTAACTGGGGCTGTGTCGATGACGAGACAAGGGCGCGGGGGGTGACCATAAAGGGGAACCGGAGGGTGGTGGAGGGAAGGCGCCTGCCGCCGGTCTTTGTCGCCCCTGCCGGGGTAAGTACCTACGAAACCAGTCGCTTTCGCGGAAGTTAGTCCTGCAGGCGTTCTATTCGGGCACGTTAGTGCGCTAGATTAGCTCGAATGATGTCACTCCTGTCGTTGAGTGGTAGACTGAAACAGATATATCAGCGCGCCGATACGCCCCTTCCCTAGTTTCGTGCGGTACTTGTTACGAAGTAACTTATCACCAGTGTCCCTACTTCCCTGCCTCATCGCAGCCGTTGTCTCAGTTAAGCTGACGACCTATAGGAACTTAAGATCGGTTTTATAAAGATCTTTTATTCGTTTTGAATATATTACTCGTCCTTGTTCCAGAATCCAACCCGACGTTATGCCGCTGAAGCCACAGTGCCTATTTCTGTAGGTTACTTTAGTATACTTATTATTTTAATACCTAACTATTTAGTATAGGAGGGAGGGACAGAAAATTTTGTACTTACTACGGGCGGTAACAAAGAAAATCTCAGATCGCATATTTATCAACTACCTACGATCTGAGACATTCTTTGTTTTAGCGCCCTAGGTTAGTAATGTACCTATTATTTTTATACGCAAAAATAAGAATAAAGTGTGATGTGCACGTTTGGGCAGTCGTGTGAGTAATAATACTTATCTGATGACTATTGCAGCCTCCATCAGAAGTCCACAATTTCGATGCAAGCAAATTTCCGACAGAAGTAAAAGTTAAGAAGACAGAAGCTATTGAACTGTATGAGAACATGGTCCTTATTCGTCGTATGGAAACGGAGATTGCTAATTTGTATAAAGCGAAGAAAATATTCGGGTTCTGTCATCTGTATGTTGGCACCGAGGCTGTAGGGACTGGTATCGTAGCGAATATGAAACCTGTCGATAATCTGATCACTTCTTATAGATGCCATGGTGAGTCCAAAAACGAAGGCATTATCGTCACAGTGTCAACCGCAAGCCTAAAGAAAAAACAATTGATCAAGTGCACGTGGGCCTTGCGCTTCATCAAAATTAATCTTAATATTTCATTGATACAATACTTATACTTAGGACTTAAAAAGAGGGAATGGTGTCATTACGTTTAGCTAAGCATATTACCGCATTAGTGTAAAGCGGTTATTACACCATCCTGAATTCAGAATCCTGACTGAGCTAGGAAGCAGATTCAGGAATGAGTAATCGCATTTAGGAAGTAAGGATCCTACAAAGTATCCTAACTAGGACGTCAGGATGGTTCCGGACGAACTGAATGACCAAGCATCCTAGCTAGGAAGCTGTTTAGGACAGTGTAATAACATTTAGCCGGATCAGTCTGCTCGCGCCAGCGGCAGCGTACGCACGTGTAGGTCGCGTGGAATGAACGAAGCACGAAAGCATGACAACACTAGTGCGCGATTACTCTGTGGTAAAAGTGAAGTATGTATTCTGTAGTATTTATCAGGTTTTTCTGTGAAAAATGGTGTCTCACAAATTAAGTAATAATGAAAAACAAACGCTCATAAATATTATAGAACTTTATAGAGACATGCCATATTTGTGGGACAAAAATGATAATAATTATATGATGAATAAAAGTGTGCGTGAGGAGGGCTACAAAGTTTTATTAGGTGTATATAAAAATATCGAGGGGAATGCAACGCTTAAAACTTTGAAAAAGAAATTGGATTTTTTTTCTTTTCCTAATTGGCATGGTAGCCACTGCCAAAGCTAGGCCAAGGCCAAATTTCTGTTTTTTTGACAATATCGTCGGCATCGCTAGGATACGTCGCATTCCGTCGAACAGTGGAAACGAACTGATTCCGAGACTGATTCAGTGTAGTATAATCAGAAGCTTCCTTCCTATCCCCTCCCTCGCATCCTAGTTAGGACGCCTGAATTCAGGATAGTGTAATAACCGCTTAAGCACTTATGGTGCCTAGGGGTAACTAGTAGGTAATCAACCAGGTATGGTTCGCAGGGGTGTGAATCCACGACGTCCAGAGCCCGTATGGTCATGTTTATCGACGAGAAAAGGCAAGATCGAGTGGTATCAGAAAGTGACGATGCTTTATCTTTCGTTTGTCGTTGATAAGCTGGCCATCATAGACCTCCAGATTAACGCGAACCTACCACTCGGCTACAAAAGAAGATTCCAGGTTCGAATCCTGGCAGGGTCGCCATGAGGTGTGGCGGGGAGTTATCAGTGAAACACGTATGTTCAGTGAAGCGACTGCTCAAAGCCTTACTTACTAATACACGTCATACACGTACACACTATGTATACATACATGCTGCACACCTCAGTGCATTCCTACTGCTCGGCTTTAATGGCTTGACGGATCTACATTTGCATTATCTTTCAGCATTCGCCATGATGTTCCAAAACAGACAAAAGAAGGACGGTCCATACACCGTGATGGCGGAGCTCACGGGGAAGCGGGACGGCATATCCGCGGGCAAAGGTGGCTCCATGCATATCTACGTGCCGCCGTACTTCTACGGCGGCCAGGGGATCGTGGGTGGCCAGGTAATGTCAGCACACTTTGCTGCCAAGTCCACGGTCTAAGAAAACAATGTCTGACAATGGAGATCGTGACACCAGTGACGTCACTGTCGACATTCGCACTTACGTCCGCATACTATCGATAGGCTGATGCCATAGCTCGTGTCACCCACACTACTAACCGATGTACCGGATTGCCATACCTGACGCAGTATATTATTGTATCATGCTACTGAGCGATTCCTGTCTCGATCAAACTGTGTGAACTAGAAAAAGGAGGGTAGATTTTTGTTTAATCGCATCGCGTCGCAGCGGCAGTTATGCTAGCAGCTAGCACCCTAGCTAGGGTAGCTCCGAAGGGAGTGTTTCCATGTAGCTGGTCCTCGGTGAGATCCAGAAAGCAATGTCAGCATAATCTAAGTAATATCGCGAGAAGAGATTGGACTGAGCGCAATTTTAGTGGCATGTGGCAAGATATGGAGTAGACGAAGTAAACCTATTGCAGCAAACATCTGCCTGCTTACCGCGCTCACCTGAGATATCCATGAGAAAGTATGGTCCAAATAATTTTAGCACCAGTGTTCTTCACCTGGTGGGAATAGGGAATCTGAACGTCCTCAAACTCAAAATGTATAAAATACAGTGTTTTTACTAATTTTTTCCTGTAGAAGTTAACATCAAGTTTGTTGGGTCCAGGTACCGCTTGGTCTGGGGCTAGGCTTCGGACACATGTACACCGATGATGGAGGAGTGGCGTTTGCGCTGTATGGCGACGGTGCTTCCAACCAGGGCCAGGTGAGACAAGATAAATATTAGTACCTAATCAAAACGACTTCGCACGAAACTGTTTATGATCGACTATTTGAAATTTATTGGGAGTTTTGACCCATTATTTACAAAATACGTACCTAGAACCAACGCCTTTTGGAATTTCTCTCATTCTACTTCTTGGTCGAAGCCTCATGTTAGAAGGGGACGTGTCGTTACTAATGAGAGAAATAGACATCATCCGTTGACTTTCAGTTTTCTTATATTTAAGTTTTCGGGTGGCTATTAACTGAGCGTTCCCGTGCTTTGGAAGGCACGTTAAGCCGTTGATCCCGGCTGCTGTCTATGATAGGACTCGTTAAGCCAAGATAGAGGCGTTCGGGTGGCTTGAGAACTTCTAACAGTCAAGTTCCCCACTCACTTGACAAGCCTAATTCCAGTAGGTCTGATTTTCCCTCGGGTCGGAAGGTCAGATGGTAGTCGCTTCCGTAAAAACTAGTGCCCATGCTAAATCTTGGGATTAGGTATCGGATCCGATTTAGATGAAATTTGGTATGGAGATACATAGTTTAGGTCCCGGGGAATCATATAGGCTACTTATTATCACGGAAATCGTCCCATGAAGGGGTGGAAGTTTGTCTGGAAGCGAAGACTAGGCAAGTGCCTGATATAAACAAATGCAATAAAATTCTATCACGATAAACGAGTTCTCCGCACACGAAGCCGCGGGCAAAAGCTAGTAAGTAGACAGTAATATCTACGCTATATCCAGGTATTTGAATCCTTCAACATGGCAGCGCTCCTTAAGATACCAGTGATATATGTGTGCGAGAATAACCAGTACGGCATGGGCACCGCGGCCAAGCGGTCTTCCTCCAGCTTGGAGTACTACAAGGCGGGCAGGGTCATTCCTGGGATCAAGGCGGATGGCATGGACGTGTTTACTACCAGGGTAAAGTTACTTCATCATCATTGCCGCTATTTAAGAGTGCTCTTGTGTGCGGGATAGTCGCCATTATATTGTGTCAGCTTATTGAGCTCTTCATGTGATTTCTGATCTAATGTCAATTCCAAAATTTGAAGTTAGTTAGAAGATAGAATTATCAACAAGAGGAGAAAGTTCATACATCAATGTACTTATGCAGTAGTATATATTTGTGTATATATATATATATATAGGTATATATATGTATGTAATATCTACATATTTACGTATGTATTTGTATATATAATTCCGTGGTAAATGTATATTAGTTACGATTATATGTATGTTTATTCTTTCGAAATCGTTTAACTTTTATGAATTATTTTCTCATTGCACCCACATTTGCTAGTTTCTGTTTGGTCCTATGGTCGACTGGTAGAGAATGCCTCATGGCATTAAGTCCGCCCTTTGAACTTATATTCTTTTTGTGCAATAAAGTTTAAATAAATAAATAAATAATAAATCAATTTCGAATCAACCCTCGTTTTTGCCTGAATTCGGATTAGCTTCTTAAGTGATAAAAGGATACTAATAATCTTTCTAATTGATCGCAGGAGATCACGAAGGTAGCATGCGAGCACAGCCGTGCTGGTAACGGCCCTATGATCCTACAGTTCGAATGCTACCGATACTACGGACACTCTATGTCAGATCCTGGCACGAGCTACCGGACGCGGGAAGAGGTGCAAGAAGTGCGGCAGACGAGGGATCCCATCAACAAACTGAAGAAGACACTCTTAGACGCGCAGCTTGCTACGGATGATGAACTCGAGGTATTGTTATTGGTATCTATATGGTTATGGTTATGGTTGTGGACTCCTTTTTCCGCACTTAGTCCGTGTAGGTCGGACCATTGTGCGTGGGTGAATACCAGCTAGGGATCTAGCCAGCCTAACTCCGACCAGAAGCGCAGGATAAATATTGGTATCTATATATTTATATTTATATTTGACGACCGCTTTAGCCTAGTTGATAGTGACCCTGCCTTCGAAGCTGGAGGTCCCGGGTTCGAATCCCGGTCAGGGCATTTATTTGTGTGATGAACACGAAATTTGTTCCTGAGTCTTGGATGTTTTCTATGTATTTAAGTATCTAATTATCTATATAAGTGTGTATATCGTCGCCTAGTACCCATAGTACAAGCTTTGCTTAGTTTGGGACTAGGTTGATTTGTGTAGATTGTCCACAAATATTTATTTATTTATTTATATCAGAAAAATAACAAACACAGTAGTGGCAACGGTCCCAAGTACCAGAAAATCAAAACCCTCTTAATACATTTTAAACAGCTTTCAGCATACCAGGACCTAGGTATTTCCATTTTAACGTAATGTGCTTTGGGTTAAGCTTCTCCCTGGTCTGGAGGAAATGTTAACAAGTCTACAATAATCCCATTTTGCTCTGGGGTAATCCTTTACCCCAAAAACATTAAAAAAAATTGGTTGCCTGTAAAGTCGGTATACGGGCGAAAGTTTTACGTGACAACGACTTTTTATGTCTGTCTCTCTCGCTCTTAGGCGGGCTAACCATGCCTCTCACTCGCTCTCATTGTGAGCGCATAACGTGAGCGGAGCGTAACGCAGTTTCTTGAAGTGTCACCCGGCAAACCAATTTATAAGACGTTGTCACGTCAAAAAAATTGCCCTTATTGTACAAGTCGAACTCATAAGCAGCTGGACACTTTAGTACATTGTCGTTTTCACCCGTTGGAAATGTTAGTACGACAGTTTAAACACGACGTTAAAGCGACAAGGTACAAAGAAGGTGTTAAGCCCCTTGTGAGTTCGACCGCAGGTGTGCGTTCTAATATAGAGGTACAGAGTGCTTGAAGAGAAAATTGTTTCTGCAGTTTGTTGTCTTTATACTCTACCTACACTTTTTAGGGTTCCGTCGCAAATTGGTAAAAAAGGAACCCTTATGGTTTCACTTTGTCTGTCTGTCACATCGCTAAATATCTCAAGACCTACTTAGGCTATCGATTTGAAATTTGGTTATAAAGAAGGGTAACCTAGATGCATAGAACATGTTTTTTATTAATATTTTTTTTATTTCTGTGAAAAATGACAGATGACGATTATGATGAATGCCAAGTAGGGTGTCATATGAAAGGGCTTGAGTGGCACATTCTGAAACAATCATATTTTTTTTACATTGTTATTTTTGATTTATGAGGGAAAATGTAAAAAAAATACCGTTCCTCCCTTATCTCCGAATTTTACCAAGGAAAAAATATGAAATCATTACATAACAGGATATTTTGCAAGAAAAATATAACTATAGTTCTATCCAGTTTTTCTTTTTTATCATCAATAAACATTTTTATACTAAGTGTAATTTAATCACATTTGCATGCATTTTTGTTTTATAAATTTCTTCGCGATTATGCTGAGCGTACCTTCTTTCAAATAAAGAAAAAAATTGAAATCGGTTCACGTGATAAAGAATTATCCTTGAAAACCACCATACATAAGTCATTCAGTCGCTCAAATTAGTAACAAAATTCGCCAATAGATGGCGCTGTACCCATGGCGTTAAAATTTCTACACCATGTTGTTGAGATTTTCCTGAACTAATAGAGTTGGAACCGATACACATCTGTGCACGGAACCCTCGGTGCGCGAGTTAGATTCGCACTTGACCGGTTTTTGTTGTTTAACACCGCAATGTTATATTTGCTTTCAGGAAATTAACAAGAAAGCAAAGAAACTGTGCGCAGACGCAAAGAAGGCTGCAGAAGCGGCACCTGTTCCGGATTTGAAGGAACTGTATACAAATCTCTATGTGAAATACCTCGAGGAGCCTAGGAAAAGGACGTGTGTGGGTTAGTCCTTCCGTGGGTCCAAGTCAAGGAAACTCCTCTACGGCAGTGCAGAGGATTCGGTGTTTTTGATAATCATATTTTCTATAGAAAACTTATTGTGAAAATATAATTTCATCATAGGTTTAAACAGTCAACTGCAAAAATTTCTTTTTGCACTGATCAAAAACTTGAAATTCTTGACATTGACTTTAATTCAGTGACAAGATGAAGATGTTATAAAAGCGTGTTACTTAGCGAATGCATCTTTGTAGCTGACTGTACCTGAATAATTTTTCGTCTAGTTTTTGTATCAACTTTATTTTTCATGTCTAAAATTTTATTATTAATTTATTTTGTGATGTGAAATTCTATAAATTATTATAGGAGGTGTAAGGAAAGAGAAACTTTATAATTTATACTATGCGATTTATTTTTTGTGTGATCGTCTTTTTGTAAATAAATTATACCTACAATGCGACAATTTGTTTGACATTTAACTCTTTCGTAGTAAATAGGTATAAAATAGTAGATGATTAACCAAGGGTTGAAAGTGACCCATTGCACCCGAGTTATTAGCTCAAGGGTGGGCCAATAGTTCAAGGGTGAAATGGGTGCTTTCACCAGAGTTGAACACTCTACTTTTCATTTCGAGTATGATGAAAATAAATGAGAAAAAAAGTAATAGTAAATGACATTCTAAGGATTCAGTAATAAAAACATGCGATTCAGTAACCAGCAGCCGGCGCCGCAGCGCCCCGCGGGCCGTCCGAGTAGCCGGCGCGCATAGAACGCAATAGAACTTAAAAAAAAAAATTACTTTCCACCCTAGCGCCGGAAAAGCGACTTTCAACCCGGCTATCTACTCATGAAAATCGAACTTTCCGAACAGAAGAGAAAACATTGCTTGGGGGTTCCCAAGATCTCTCCCTAGCTATTGAATCCTACATGGTGGTGCGGTCAGCTTTCCGAACCAATCTTTGCCACTTCGCTCTGTCCTCAACATCGTGTTCGGATGCCGGGAGGTTCTAAAAATAAAACAAGAAAAAATATATAATTTGTTTATTAGTTTACCTAAACAAATAAACAACGGTTACAATACTACAAAACGAACAGTTATAAAAATACACCGACTTGTCGATATTTGAGCACGACATATTATGAAACTATGTTATTAGACAGAGTTTGTTCTCTTAACACACCTAATCTAGGAAAATGCATACAATTATTTATGAAACGGCATTTAAATATTACACAATTTAATTAAAAGAAAGAAAATTTTTGAGCGCTGGAAGTTATAAGTAAGTACTTAAATAAGACAGCTTTCTTACCTATATATTTAATTACCTCAGAATTGTGTGTACGAGTGCCATTCCTGGGTCAGCTGATACGAAAAAGGTCGACTAGGTTGTAAGAAAATCATGTTATTTACAAATTATAAAACATATGTACATCTTTATTTTATGTCCAAATTGCACAACAGCGCCACATGAATATTGAGATATCTGAATAAGAATACCTAAGATTTATTACTGATATCTTAAAGATATCACTCATCATTTTTGTAGGCCATGTAGGTATAAATAGATTATTTTTGAGTAGGTAAGTAGGCGTAAACGCAAAGCAGCAATAAAGGGGTAGAAATCGATTTGTTTCTAAAGCTTCATTCAAGGACTAGGAAACAACACATGAAGAGTCTAACAAAAGCAAAAAGTATATAAATTAAATTAAATAACAAGTTGCTAATGTAGTCTAAAGCATACATCCTACAATGTAGTCGCATTCTTTGAATTTGCTCAGTTCAACATTGTTAGTCTATGAATGACGACCAATGGGCAACAAACAATTCTAGTAGTTACCACTAAAAAAGGGTTAGTAAATATTGTATCTAACACAAACCCATATCTATTGCTTAAATATTTAGGGACTAAGTTGGTTTGTGTTAGATTTTCCAACAATATTAATTAATTAACAACTTGTTGCATATGAAAGTGCTTCTTAAGGATGCATCTAAGTGTTGATAAAGATCTTATAGTATCCTATATGCTAAGAATTGTATGACAACAGCTTTCACAATACCGGAACGCGACAATACCGTTATAAAGTAATGTGCTTTGAGTTGACGTTCTGCCCCGTTACATGATAGTTTATGGATATCTTGTTGTATTGATACACTTTTTAATGACACTACATATCAAATGTAGACTAAGCTTTAAGTAAGATTAAGGGAATGGCTATAGGGAATGTAGGATAGGTAGGAACTTAGCAACACTAGTTACTAAAGGAGTAAAGGGAACTTAAACGATAATACTACATAATATATATTACGGTGTATTGATGCCAAGGGAATAAGTATCGGTTGATTTTCAAACTTGACATAATTATCTTGTCACAATCATGTAAGGTAGCTTGGTTTAAACTCGCCATTTGACTTTTTATTCACGAATAAATATCGTATGTGGAAAAAGCGCCATTGATTAAGTAGATCTTATAATAGAAGTAAGATCAATTAAAATCCGATCAGCGATATTCGTCTAAGAGCCACGCATGCATTTGCTGGTTCATATCATATCTATATTTTCGTCGATAAGTCTACTACGGATCTTTACCTACTCAGCATGAAGCTGCTAAGGCTAATTTTATAGTCCAAAAAGTCCGTTTTATAAAGCTATAAGTTAAAATTTAGCCACAATAAGCTACTTTGTCTAATAACGAGACATTTTTAATTACTTTACATAGCTTTATAATAGAACCGATGAATTGTCAATTCTATGCACAGTAAATCTGGCCCTGGCCCTGTACTTTGAAATCCGATCTTCGTATCGTACCTTCCCTTTCAATCTCGTGTTATAACACTATATGAGTGAAAGGAATGGCACTATACGAAGTTCGGATTTCGAATTTCGGAGTAGCCCCTCTGTAACAGATTGTAACAATCTACGGATGTTCTTGTAAATTCTCTTCACTCTCCTCTACAAACCCGCACTGAAGCTCGTACAAGCGGGCGTATATGCCTTTAAGAGCGATTAGCTCCCTATGGGTTCCCTTCTCGGCGACTACGCCCTGGTCAATGACCACTATCATGTCTGCGTTCTGGATGGTCGCGAGGCGGTGTGCGATGATGAGACAGGTTCGGTTCTCGCTGGCTCTGTCCAGGGCTTCTTGCACCACCTGGAAAATGGTCACCACATAATCAATACTACAGATACTCTTCATTTCAATTTAAGGACATACCTAGTACAGTAGAAAATCACGATAAGTAGAGGCAAACAACAGGTGGGCTTATCGCTAAATAATAATAAAGCTTAAAGGTAAGTAATAATCATGAAGGTTTTCGGTGACGTAGAAGTAGTTTCACCCTTGGAATGCTTCAAATATGAGCGAGATGGAAAACATTCCGCTGAGCCCTATCTACTTCTCTAACCTCACATTGAAGCAGCGGTAACTCTCAAGATTGAAATATTTTCTAGTAATAAGTAACAATAATCGAACTATTAAAATATTAGTACTTAGTACATGAATTTTGCAGTCTCTGCCAGCCAAAGGTTATCTGAAAGATATCGTTCTTTAACAATAGTACCGCATATTGTTTACCTGAACCTCTATTTTAGAATGTTGTCTATTGTTCAAAAGTTATAAGTTCAAATTGTTTATTGTGTTTCATGAGCGTGTGGTGTGTGTGATGAGGTTTTTCTATTGATATATTTTGTTGAATAAATATGCTATAAATATTTATTCACACCTTCATTATAATTACTGCGCCTTGTACGATGATGATAATGTTTTGTTTAAGTTTGGATCATGATAGCGCAGGACTAGGACGCAGCTAGGCAGCGGAATGAGATAAAAAAAATGTTTCTCCCTTTAACGCATATCTGCGTGTGGTTTGGCCATCATGGCCCATTGCGTGGATCCGGCATAAGGTTTCTTTTATGCAATAAAGATTGTAGATACCTTTTCACTGTGAGTATCGAGAGCGGATGTAGCCTCGTCCAACAGCAGAACTCGCGGGTTCCTGACAAGGGCGCGCGCTATCGCTATCCTCTGCTTCTGCCCGCCGGAGAGATGAGATGCGCGCGCGCCGATGCGTGTATTGTAACCCTACAATAGGGATAATGACTCACGTTACAACTTACAAGACAGTGTAGTTATATGGAAAGAAAATCGTCAAATTATCACACTATATAAGTAGTAAATTCGAGAAATTAATTAAAATCCATAAAAGATATGGGACTATAAAGATACGCAAAAACGCTTTTTGTTAACTGACCAAATGTAAATTGAAAGTGACCAATAGAATTCTTATGTTTCAATAAAAAAGAAATTGTATGGCAACTATGTATGTTAACGCAATATTTCACGACAAAAACGGCAAATTTCCCTCTTTACCATAAAACGGTATTACGAGGCTACGCAGGCGTGACGTCACGCCTACTGTAAAACATAGTGAAACGAATCGGGATAACGCGAGGATGAGGTGGTATCTGTATAAATATGTAGGTCGAAGTGCATTGGTTTTTTTAACGTTGCAACCATATGTGATAATCCACATCGAAAGGGACCTTATGGCGGCAGGCGCTTACGTTACACCTATTCACTATTGTATTGGAACAGCGGCAATAAAGGCGTAAGTGCCGGCCGGCATAAGGTCCCTTTCGATGTGGATTATCACATATTGTATCCGAGTAACACGAGTGTTGTTTCCATACCAACTGAGAATCTCTGGTAACATTTGAACGTCACGAACGCCTAAAACTGTGGCGTTGTCATGTCTACTCTATAGTTAGGTCAAAGAGCATTGGCTCCTACAACATGGCACCTATAGCCCAGACAATAATTATGTTAGACATTCTTATAAATTATTATAGACTAGGGTCAAGTCAAACGCAATTCCATTCCCATACCTACTGAGTAAAAAAATAACAAAGATTCCGACTAATTGAGAACCTCTTTTTTTGAGGTCAGTTAAAAAGAGCGTTTTTTGATAATTTAAAACTCACTTTAGGCAACGCAGCGATGAATGAATGCACGTTAGCCTCCTTAGCCGCCTGGACTATCTGCTCAATAGGCACCACGCGGGTGTTATCGCCGTACGCAATGTTCTCAGCTATAGTGCGGTCGAACAGCACCGGCTCCTGCGACACGATGCCCAGGTTGCGACGGAGTGTGGTCAGACGCATGTCGGCGGTGATGCTGTGGTCGTCCAAATACTGGGAAATAATTACGGGTGAAATTTGGTGATAAATAAATATACTATATTTATCTACCTAGGTACCCAGGTACTAATTGTCGAGACGGTATGCCGTAATTATATAATGGATAACATAAGTGTAGCTTAGCTTAAATCCTATCCACAATCGACCGCCAAGAAAAGAGTCTGTCGATCACGATTAATGTCATTAGGTTTATGGCTGAAATTAGCAATTGATTGTGAATCGATTTGATTATTTTGTGACGAGAACCTGAACCTTGATTTTGATTTTGAAGCTCCATATAACACAAAATTAGGTCACGACCGCTATTAGGTACCTCGTTTAAGCTTGTGCTAGTCACTTCGTAGTATAATGACAATTAGATCTCTGCTTAATTTGACGACATTGGCAGTCTACATAATTAACCAGTCTTCTACTTACCACCATCCCGTCCTCCGGGTCATACAACCGCTGCAGCAGTTGGATAAGAGTAGACTTTCCGCAGCCACTCGGGCCTACCAGCGCGACGCGCTTGCCGGAAGGGATCTCCAGCGACAAACCCCGAAGCACCTCCACTTCCAAGCGGGTTGGGTAGCGGAATCTGACGTTCTTGTATTGGATCTTGCCTTTAGTAACCTGAGGAGTTAAATGGTACCTATTAGAACCCGAAGATGGAGAAAACAGTGAAGAATTGCTTGTTTTTGTAAAGTAAGATAACAACATGGACATTACATTTCGTAACTGTCAAATCAAATGGTCTTTTCTTAATGTAGTCTACTTGAAGCCAAATCCTTGGCCACGGGCAGCGCATCTATTCCAGTAGCTGGGCTAGGGTAGCCTGACCCATCATCCAAGATACCTATTACCTATAGGTCTTATCTGAAAGCATTAAGATTCACTCACATGACCCTCGGCTACCGAAGGCGCAGGTGCTGTCGATGAGCGGCTTGGGCCCCAGCACCTGGACTCGGCTGGCGGTTAATATGGCCTCACCCATGATCCAGGACGCCTATTATAGGTCTTGTCTCAAAGTTATAAAGTTCACTCACATAGTCCTCGGCTACTGAAGGCGCATGCGTGCTGTCGATGAGCGGCTTGCGGTCCAGTAACAAAAACACACGGCCGGCGGCCAGGACAGCCGCTCCGAAGTTGGGCGCGAACGCTAACGCCTGCCCCATCATCCACGAGCCAAACACCAACGCTTCTGATACCCTGGTACATAATGCGTGGTCAGAAGTTGAATTAATGTTTATTTGTCGTGTTTATTGAAAGAGTGAAACGAAGACCTCAGCTTCAGCTTTGACAAAAAATGCTTGCGTGTGTCGATGACGTTGCGGCCTGAAATGACTACGGCATGGCCTAACGTTCATAGCGTTCCCTGCACGTAAGGAGTTTCTTGTCGCTCATTATAAACCTTACAGAGTAGCAATGAGGGTATCTCAAATCATGTCCTGGAGTTGTACTGGCTGCGAGCAGTCAAAAAATCAAAATCAAACATTTATTCTCCAAATAGGCCACAAGGGCACTTTTACATGTCAAGATATGTAAGTGTCCTTGTCAGTCAGTGGTGGTAGATGCTAGACCCTGTAGTCCTTACTTGATGACATCCTTGTACGGCACCTCCCTGTCTGCGACGAGCACGCCTCCATACTTACCACAGAGACACCGCGTACCCTGCCAGGGGCGTCGTCTGCTCAGACATGTCCAGCGATATTCGACATTAAAGACGTGAGTGACCCGTTCTATAGTCCTTACTTGATGACATCCTTGTACGGCACCTCCCTGTCTGCAACGAGCACGCCTCCATACTTACCACAGAGACACCGCGTACCCTGGCAGGGGCGCCGTCTGCTCAGACATGTCCAGCGATATTCGACCTTAAAGACGTGAGTGACCCGTTCTATAGTCCTTACTTGATGACATCCTTGTACGGCACCTCCCTGTCTGCGACGAGCACGTCTCCATACTTACCACAGAGACACCGCGTACCCTGCCAGGGGCGTCGTCTGCTCAGACATGTCCAGCGATATTCGACCTTAAAGACGTGAGTGACCCGTTCTATAGTCCTTACTTGATGACATCCTTGTACGGCACCTCCCTGTCTGCGACGAGCACGCCTCCATACTTACCACAGAGACACCGCGTACCCTGCCAGGGGCGTCGTCTGCTCAGACATGTCCAGCGATATTCGACCTTAAAGACGTGAGTGACCCGTTCTATAGTCCTTACTTGATGACATCCTTGTACGGCACCTCCCTGTCTGCGACGAGCACGCCTCCATACTTACCACAGAGACACCGCGTACCCTGCCAGGGGCGTCGTCTGCTCAGACATGTCCAGCGATATTCGACATTAAAGACGTGAGTGACCCGTTCTATAGTCCTTACTTGATGACATCCTTGTACGGCACCTCCCTGTCTGCGACGAGCACGCCTCCATACTTACCACAGAGACACCGCGTACCCTGCCAGGGGCGTCGTCTGCTCAGACATGTCCAGCGATATTCGACATTAAAGACGCGAGTGACCCGTTCTATAGTCCTTACTTGATGACATCCTTGTACGGCACCTCCCTGTCTGCGACGAGCACGCCTCCATACTTACCACAGAGACACCGCGTACCCTGCCAGGGGCGTCGTCTGCTCAGACATGTCCAGCGATATTCGACCTTAAAGACGTGAGTGACCCGTTCTATAGTCCTTACTTGATGACATCCTTGTACGGCACCTCCCTGTCTGCGACGAGCACGCCCCCGTACCACAGCGACAGCGCGTACCCCGCCACGGGCGCGGTCTGTCCGAACGCGAACACACAGCCGCGCCAGCGCACGCTCTTGATCGCGGTTTTCGCCGCTTCGCGGCCCGCTTCCACGTAACGGTTGATTACTCCTTCCTCGCCACCTTGAGAAAACAAGTGTCTTGGGACATTCCATGAGTATTTTCAACAACGCTTAATTCTTTTACTAATTCTGACAACGCTACCGAGCCGATTTTTGGTCTAATCCTATTATCCTATTAATATTATAAATGTGAAAGTTTAGATGTTTGAATGTTTAGATTTTTGTTACTCAGTCACGCTAAAACGGCTGAACGGATTATAAAGAAATTTGGTATACAAACATTCTATAGTCTGGATTAGTGTATATTATATTTTTATCCTGAAAATCTTCCATAGAAGGGATGAAATGGAGTGTGGAAGTTTAAGCGGACGAAATTGCTGACAAAAAGCAAGTCATATATATTTTAAGGCTTAACCTAAAGGCTGATTAGATAGTAAACTAAACTAAGGTAGTAGCCATACAAGCACACGCTTTATGTAAGCGACATTCTCGAGGAATATCCGTTTTTGATTTAACCATTACAGCGCTGTCAAATACAAACGCTGTCACTCACACGCCAAGACATGGAAATTTGAACCCTATAGAAATTAACGTAGGTTGATATCGCAACCCACGTCGTGACGGATCATTAGTTGGCATTCAACCGATGGTGCGCATATATACGTCGTTAGCGTGGAAAAGCGTAATGAAGCAATGCAGTATGCGCCAGACATACGAAGACCTCAAGATTAACTTACAGAAAGCCGACACGGTCCTTATATTAGATATCGCCTCTGTAGCAATTGTGGTCGCCCTGTGAGACGCCCTCAACATTATATTGAAGCCCTCAGCCAACACCCTCCCCTCCAGCACCACAGCGCCAATGACCATGGGCACGGAGACGAGGGAGACAAGAGTCATCTTCCACGTGAAGTAGAGCGAGAGGGCGATACCGATGACTATGGTTGCGCCGGCTTGCATTAGAGCGCCGATGCGGGTGCCCGTTGCCTGGTTAAAAAAAGACAGATTAATTATTCAAACCTAACCTAAATGCCTAAAGCGGCTTTTACACCTTATGATATTTAGCGCGCTAACTGGGGAGAGGAGTTAAAGCATCTCATTTATTAGAGCGAGATTGTTCAACGCCCCTCCCCTAATTAGCGTAAGGTGTAAAGGCCGCTTAAGTCAGATTGAACCCAAATAGAATCCTTATTCTATGCCTGCCTACTCTGGGCCTGTACTCCGAATTCCGAACTTCGTATCGTGCCGTCCCTTACACTCTCGTGTTATACACTTTATGAGTGAAAGGGACGGCGCGACAGAGTTCAAATAGTGAAGGTTACCCATGAAGAAATAGGGATTCATGAGATAACTCCAGTTATTGGAAAAGTGCCTTGGAAAAAATGGAAAGTTCAGTTCACTATGTCAACGTAGTTAATCTGTTGCAATTACTAACATAAAACAATGCATGCGATATGTCAAAGTGGGGTCGTGCTCCAGCTAGCTTTTATCGTGACGTTTGCTATATAATATTGAACCTTGGGTATCCTGTACCTAAGCCCCAGTGCCCAGTGGTGAGGTGAGATTGTAGTTTAATGTAAGATTTGTCCCAGAAGAAAGATGCTTTTTCGGAGGCTGTATCCGCTACCCCCTTACCCCCGCTTACCCCCTGCACGGCGGCGGCGTCGGCGGCCAGGCGGCCGCACAGCGCGCCGACGCCGTTCTGCGCGTCGTCGAACCAGCCGATCTCTTGCTTTAGCATAGCGGCGAACGCTGCTACCCTGCAAACGATAATAATAGATTGTATAACAAGGGTCTAAAATAAGCCATATTACCACGAGATGGTATTACTTTAGCCCCGCTTCATAAGCCTAATATGACACACTTTTCGAGCATGAGAAGTGAAAACCAATACGTATGACGAAACTTGTACTTGTATTGTATAATTGTATATGTATATTATATGCAGAGCCCGGAATTTACGCAGCAAACCAAAATACTGTCACAATCTAGCTAGTGTTAGAAACATTTTTTATCGATATCGATAGTCGATTAATAGGAGAAAAAATGGTCCTTCAAATAAATAAATAAAATATATTTTTTACATGACATTTGTATAAAATTCTATAGAAACTGATGCAATTTCTTCTTCGAAATCCACGTCAGTACACATAGCAGCACATGCCATTTTATTTGGTTCGTGTTAATTATAGGGTATAATCATTAATTTCTAAACATTCTCTGGGAGTCAGTCTCAGTTTCGTTTATGACTATAAAGCCATTTTCACTCATTTTCAATTCATCTTCACTCGGCGTTAAGGAAGCAAATTTATAAAACTGGGATAACTCGTATAAAACAATCCCATAACTAACCACTTATTTTGCATATTTTAAATTAACTGTCGCGAATGGTTATTAGATAATGTAAATATATGGGCATATTTTTTTAAAATATAATAACACTCGATATCGATAAAAAATGTTTCTAACACTAGCTAGATCGTGACAGTCTTTTGTTTTGCGGCGAAAATTCCACAGGCTCTGATTATTGCATCTCCCTCTCTGTCGCTCGAATCAGCAAGTGCGACGTACTTCGTTTTCTGTTCTGGTGGTCATCAACTGTACCTGAGTCGCGCAGTAAGCCGCACACCAGTGATGTTGAAGATGTAGATCTGGAAGAAGATGCCCAGGCCCGTGAGGACGCCTACAGCCAGGAACAAGATGGCTATCTTGTTGGTTTCGCTCATTACGTAGGCTTGATTTTCGCTCTCCAGTAACTGCAATGGAAAGTTTATGTCATGATTACTGCATAAGAATTGTAGCTATATCCTCGTGAGACCTACCATACAAAAAAATACAATCGAATTTGAAACAAGCAATTCCGACACTAAATCATGAAATTTATTTCTTCCTAAATCAAAGGAAGCAAAACAAATCAATTCTACTGTCACTTCGCAATATTTCAATTTTTACTTGATCATACTTGGTCCTTTACAGGACGGACAGGAGTGAATTGCGTATTCGCCACATGTCAAAATTTATAACATGGTGTTACTCTAATGGTCAGTAGATAAACCATCAAAATATTACATTAAAAAGTAAATTAAGATGCAGCAGCATTAGTTTGTATTTTGCACAGTTTACATGTCCCCGATGCTCATAACGCACATTACAATATTTAAAAAAATCATTTTTTCTTTATCGTCCATAATTGACATAAAAGGTACCAGTAGAATCCTCACGTAAAATGGTATTTCTCCGGGCGTTTTGAGTCACCTGACTTCCGTGGCCGCATTGACGAAGTCATCATTTTGGGGTATTTTCTAGTGAGTAGGAATTTCTACCGTTCATGACAATATTGTCCACTAAAACTTTGCCACATCATCAATAATGCCACGGAGGTGACCCACCCAGAAAAATACCTAAATAAAGAATAGTAAACTGTAAAATCTTCGCAGGTCCGTGGTGGTAAATAAAATAGTTGACTGTAGATTTAGGAGCTGGTGTAATCCAAAATAGAAAAATATACAGAAAAGTGAGTGTAACAGTCTTTGGGAATTGCTGAACAACCGTAAGTTATTAACGTATAACAATTTTGAAATCTAAACATTGCCATATGAAAATTGTCCATATTAGCTCGACTGGTTATGAATTTAATGTTACATTGAATATTTTATTTAAAAAATATGCAAGTATGATTGAAATAATTATAAGATGAATTTATTACATACAATTAATTGGGTTATTTTTATATGAATTATTGAATACAATTTTGATTCAAGAAAAAGGATTAAAAACGTTTTAGTTTTTTAAACGATTCTGAACAAAACTTACACCGTAAGTTTCACCGAACAGTATAGCGAACATCGGGAACGAGGAGCCGACGGCGACGGCGGCGACTATCCCGGCGACCATCAGCCACTTCTCCGGCGCGCACAGCTTCAGGATCTGCCACGTCGAGGGTTTGTACTCGTTCGCGCCATCGCCTTCCAATGGCAGGCTATCTTCAGACCCTGAGTCCTCTGACGTCGTGCTTTGGATGGACTCCACTGATGCCAGCTTCTCGAGTTTCGGCCGTCGGAGTTTGGCATCTGTAAGTACAGCTTTTGTGAGTCTTAGAAAAGGGTCCATATTGGCTCACATAACATTACTTGTCATATTATTTTTCATAATAACGCTTTTTGAACATAGTAATCATTTGTCATAATTTTTTTGCCTACAAATTTGTTGTATATACATTTGTATTACCAACATCATTACGTCATTTCTCCAACTATTCATCACAACTCATAAGGATTTTTAAAATAAACTTAATAATTATAAACTTATATTGTATATCGGCTGTCAATGTATGCGCTGAATTACAACATGTAAATTTGATTGTCAATAAATCATCTATTATGTCGATTATCCCCGCAACTTTTTTATTTTTCGGCAAGCGATTTCGGCCCGCCAAGGAGTCGACGGAGCCCCGCTTCGCGGGGCTCCTTTTTCCGCTCTGAGGAACAAAAGACACCTAACACTCCTCCTTGCTTCGCTCGTCGTCGTACCTATCCCGACTCTGGGACTGCATTTCTATTTTGATAGCAAGTTGAATGTGGTGTGGAAGATACCTGACAGTTTATAAATAAAACCAGGTAAAGTTTAAAATAAATATTATATAAATTTTTATTACTAATTTGTCGTTGTTAAAAAATAAATATGATTTAAAATTTTATTATTTAAAATCGTTATATTTTAAAAATAAATGAAAATTAACATTAGTATTACAGATATTTATTATGATTGACACTATTAACATGAATGATTCAGTGTTACGATAGTTATGCGCAAAGACACGTTATAAGTAATGATCATTATGATATAAAATTATATAACAAACATTTTCGGACTTCCAATAATCGAAGTAGCAATTTTATGTGAACTTTGGCGCACCCCTTAGAAAAAGATTCATGTTGTTCTGATTACTGGTTATTTATGTAGTTTTTTTTGTCATAATCATCAACCTGTATAGAATGTATTTCTGGTAGATTTTTTTTTATTAACAGTTTAACATTTTACGTTTATTACAGTTCCTTGTGAAAGGTAATATAAATAATTTATTCGTAAAAACAACACAACAAGTTATTGCAAATAAATAAAGAAATGAAAATAAAACTAAAACTAACCTCAAATCGACCTAAATATACCTATCAAAAACCTAAATCTAACAAACCGCTGCCAGTAGGTAACGTTCCCAAAATGCTGGCCGCATTGCCACGTTGGATAGCAATGTTCATCTTTTTACCTGATAAAGACCAGCATTTTGGTCACGTGTTGCGTCGATTGGGTAATAATATCATTCAAGTTCATGGCGTCTAATGTCATTCTCGGGGTGAATACGATTCATGAACTGGTTTGACTGAAGTTATATTAGTCAGAACTGAAAGTAACATTTGAAAATTCGGACCGAGGCTGTGAGAGCATCTTGGCCCGATTCGAAACTGTTTGACACAGGATATGTAAATAGTATTGTGTCGCTTCCTATTTCGAACGCAGCCGAGTTTTTATACAATTTATTAGAAGAGTTTCTAGTTATCTAGAGTTTAAGTTTCTTTTTAGTTTTTTGTACTCATATTCTGCTGCCTCTACGGTGCGGTTTTTTTCCTTAAATAAAAGAAAACATTTGAATAACTACTACGTGGACTACTCATGTCTACTGGCAATCCACCAATCATACAGATACTTACGTTTCCCAGGCCCCTTCTCCGCGTCGCTCCCGGGTGCTATACTAGGTTCATTTTCGAGCACCAGCTGATAGTACCGGCCCTTCAGCTTCAACAGTTCCTCATGCGTGCCCTCCTCTACGACCTCGCCTTTATCGATGAAGATGATGCGGTGAGCATTCAGGACTGTTGCCAATCTGTATAACAATTTTTTAGGTAAGTTCTCAGTCAAGGAAAACAGCTGGGGCCCATTTCCCGATTATGTATGTGGAAATGTATGCGATCGAGAATATCCTACTAATATTGTATATGCGAAAATTTAGATGTTTGGAGTAGTTTGGATGTTTTGTTACTCAATCACACAAAAACGTCTAAACGGATTATGGTATATAACGAGCCTAGATTAACATAGAGACGCTTAGAAACCTTATACATCTCTAACAAATATCGATTGTTATTAGTTTCTTAGTCTTATTTTTGACATGTAACACTACATTTAATTAATGATACTTGAGGCCTATTTGCAGAATAAATGTTTTGATTTTGATTTTGAACATATACGAGTCGAATACTTTTCATACTCAGAAATAGCTAGATTTATTGGGATTAGATGAGCTTCCGCACTATGTTTTTCTTCACCGAAAAGCTACTGTTAAATATCAACAGCTATCTAGTAAAGTCGAGGGAAAAGATTGGCCAATTCTCGACTTATTTCAATGACTTTAAGGTCCATAAAGAAACGAACATATCATTCGGGACTGTATAGTCAAGGGCATAAATATGTATAAAAAAGTTTACCTTATTACCATGAAAAATGGTCCAAAAAATCGGCCAAGTGCGTGTCGGACCACGCACAATGAAGGGTTCCGTACCAACATCTACTAGTCCACATTTAAAATCACTATCCAATACATTGAATCTAAAAAAGTCTTATCTGCATAGGGAACTCACGGCACTTACGACCTATTGTTTGGGCAAGACAGTTTTTAAGCGAAAACTCAAAAGCAGTATAACCTATATTGTTCAAACCAAAAATCGTTGAAAGTATTTACTAATGCACACACATGCCTCAATTTTTTTCAGAATTTTAAACTTTATAGTTTGGAAATGAGAGGGGAGGGGGGACACACTTTCTATGACTTTGACAGCTAATATCTCACCAACGGTTGACTTAAATGGACAAGTTTTTTAGAAACCTATGTCCATTTTTAAAGGCCTATCCATCGATACCCCACACGATTACATTGTCCCCCCTAATTTAATATTTTTTTGTGATTTCATACATATCACTTTTATGTAGCGGTTTATAGAATACACCTTCCTACCAAATTTCATAATTGTAGTGCTTATAGTCTCCGAGTAAATCGGCTGTGACATACGGACGGACGGACGGACGGACGGACGGACGGACGGACGAACGGACAGACAGACGGACGAACGGACGGATAGACGGACGGACGGACGGACAGACATGACGAATCTATAAGGGTTCCGTTTTTGCCATTTTGGCTGCGGAAGCCTAAAAATTTATACATACATAATCATTCCATCGCCTGTAAATACATCCTTTTAAAAACGCAGTAGTACAGTCAGCATCATAAATATGTATATATTCTAGCACTTTATTATTTAGACAATAAGGTCGAAAAGTGTATACATATATATGATACTGACTGTACGAGCTGGGGTTGGAATCCGCGACCTGCAAATTGAAAGTAGCGCGCCTTACCGCTCGGACACAGTGGTATCGTTAGGGTCTCAATCGCGGAGCAATCTTACGAAATTAATTTTATCTCTCCCTTCTAATAGCTGTATACCTGTGGCTCACCATAATGGTGGTCCGGCCGTGTGCCGCCGCGTCCAGCGCTCGCTGCACTTTGGCCTCACTATGCGAGTCCAGGGCTGATGTGGCCTCGTCCAACAGAAGGATCTTAGGCCTCCTTACCAGCGCTCGGGCTATAGCTATCCTCTGCTTCTGCCCACCGGACAGCTGCGCCCCTCTTTCGCCTATCAGTGTGTTGTAACCCTGAAAAGACAGTGCTTTATCGTTCAACTTTCAGCTCTTCAAATTTCAGCAACAGGCTACCAAGCAAAAGGTTCCTGTGTGGCCCGGCTTGAAGAACAAGTAACAGATCTTTATTCCAGGGTTCCTAAAAAGAAAAATCATTCTGCTTTCTACACTGGTTTCGAAAGAGGTCAAAGGGGAACAGAAGTATGTAATACAAAACCGGAAGCGAGTGTATTTTTTTACAGGTAGGTAACTTACATCAGGCAATTTCTTGATAAATGTGTGGCAGTATGCTTGCTTTGCAGCTATATATATTTCCTGGTCTGTACACGACGGATTACTCATCCTGCAAGGAAAAAATAATATTGTCTGGTAAATCATATAATCTGGACACACTCCAGTGTATCAGCCAAGTTCGCATAGCAGAAAAGTCCGCACCACGAACCATTACGGGCCATTTTTGACCCCCCAATATCTTAACATTTATATGACCTACATACTTATAATTTATAGGTATGTAGGTACTTATAATTTCGCTAGTCTTGTATGTAAGACGATCTTCTAATTACCGCATCCTGAATTTCAATAAAAATGCTCTTAATGTTCACGAGATTGTGACGTTCTTTTTTTATAAACGAGACCTCGGGACGTCAGCGCCTGCATAGCATTCAAATATGAAACATAACTACTGTATATATAGTCGAATGCTCTCCAACTCCGTGTGGTAGGTAAAAATCGTACATTATGTGATGATATCAAATCAAATATAAATCTACGCCAAATCTTGAGATTAAGGTAATGGACCCAGGGATAACGCTAGGAGGATAATGATGATGATGATGATTGGCAGCTCACCTAATGTTCTCCATGATAGTCCCAGCGAACAGCACTGGCTCCTGCCCCACCACAGCTATGTGGTTCCTCAGATGCCTCACGTTGATGTTCCTCAAGTCATTGCCAGACGCCGTCACGGAGCCGGAGTCGGGGTCGTACATTCGCTGCAGCAGCTGGAGGACGGTGGACTTGCCGCAGCCGCTGGAGCCGACCAGGGCAACCGTCTCGTTGCGGGGGATCTTCAGGTTTATACCGTTTAAGACCTGGAAATTAAGACATCATCAGCATGGCTCGACTTAAGGTCCTGTAACCCCTAGGTGGAACATAGTCGTTCACAGTACTCCGCCATTTCGTCCTATCTTGTGCTACGCGCTTCGCCTCAGAAAAACATTATCATCAGGCCTCATTTATCTTTACAGATGGTTCCACCTTTTAAGCGCCGAACATCAAAACGGTTACTGGCAATTTGCAAGTCTGTTATAAACAAGGTGTAATTGGCACTGTTACTTTGTTTTTTATGAGGCAATGGCGGTTAAAGGGTTAAACAGTAAGGGACAAACATGTAAGTACTAAAATAATAGTTATAAAAAATGTCATTATTGTAGTATATCAATCGAATACTTGCGACATTCAGGTTTCAGGTCTGTTTTGAAAGTAGAGAACCCATGGCACTTTAGTCAAATATAATTAAGTGGAAATCAATAAAGGGCCAGCAATGCTCTGGTAATTCTTCAGGTGTCCGCCAGATTATGAGGCAGCCCGACCACTTGTTTCCCACCATAAGCATAAGACACTGCTCTGCTAACCTGTAGATTAAGTTCTTTCAACCTAGCGTAGATTTGTTACTCAACCGAGCTTTTATATAACCACCTACCAATGAACAGGTTTATCGAAAACACTTACACTGACATCAGGTCTAGCCGGATACTTGAAATATACGTCTTTCAGCTCTAAATCTCCTTCAAGTTCAGGTTTAGAGCCTTCTGTTGAAAGGCTGTCTATGATAGGTTTCCTATCTAGGACTTCGAAGATGGAACCAGCCGACGACCTAGCGCTCGATATGGCTTCCAGGTGAGGCGATGTTAGCCCGACGTTTTGTGCGCCTTGGAGTATACTGAAGAATATCTAGAAATAAAAACGCTATTTGACAATTTAAATTTACATGCCATACTTACACAAGTCTTGATATAAAATAAACAAAATGTGAATCTATTCATGGGTTTGATCAACTTTTACTGTGACAAACTTTCTCGGTACCAAAAAAATCAACGTTTTCATATTGGTGAAGGAGCGCTTAATTTCTTTGGCATCAATTATTGTGAAGTTTCAGTATATTTTGATGGTACTTAAACCCCGTAGTTTGAAACAAGTTTTGGCCTTCTACCAAGTAACCGGAAATATCATAAAAACTTAGAATCTCCACCATAAAGCCAAGGAAATTAGGCGTTTGGAACGCTCTGACAGTTAAGTATGTAAGTTATTGTAACCACCGACTAGGGGAGTTGCAAATTTACGTACACACGCCGATCAACGTTAAATATGGTGCCGGCAGCTGTCATCCTATAGAAACTTGTCAAACTTTCCCATACAATCAGATTTTAACGAAAACCGCTTCCGAATACAAACGGCTTGGTGGGATCCTTATTCGAAGCAAGCGCTTTCATCGTCTTTTATAACGGCACTGCTAAGGTTTAAAATTCCCTGCCGGCGTCTGTATTTACGAGTTCATACCTATAACTATAACCTATACCTTTTTAAAGCACGAGTGAATAAGCATCTTCTGGGTGAGCTCGCTTCACCGTAGGCCTCATCTTTTGCCCCTGGATAGATGCTAGCCAAGACCAATCCCATATTTAATAAAAAAATACCATCCAAAGTCGACTAAAACTTACAATCATGAGCACAGCAGGCGTGTACTGCGGGTGCGGCTCGTGTCTGCTGGCCAAGATCAGCCATACGCCGTACCAGAAGGACAGGGCGTACGTGGCGTATATGATCAGCCACATCACGCCACTCCCTATGCCGGAGTACATGCCCTTTCTTATTCCTGTCTTTTTGGCTGGATCCAGAAGGGTCTCATATCTGCAAAATAATTGTTTTATTTGTGTTGGCTTTGCTTTGGCCTGGTACAGATTAAGTTTTTATACGAATGGTCTCGCGCGTTGAAACTCTCGTGCGGTTCTCAGTTTGATCCGTATGTTTGTATGTATGTATGTAGATACGTATGGATGTCATTTCCGTAATCGGCACCCCGTGGAACCATAAAGTCGACACCTATATAATTTTTTAAGATAAATTAATTTCCGCCATCTTGGATTTGAAAATGGTTGTTATTTTCGTAATCGGCACCTCGATGAACAACAAAAATGACACCCATATCGATTTTTAAGAAAAGAAATGTCCGCCATCTTGGATTTGAAAATGCATGCCATTTTCGTAATCGGCACCCCGAAGAACCTCGAAAATGACACCCATATTGATTTTTAAGAAAAATAAATGTACGCCATCTTGGATTTGAAAATTGATGTCATTTTTGTAATTTGCACCCCGAGGGGAACCTCGAAGATGACACCCATATTGATTTTTAAGAAAAATAAATGTCCGCCATCTTTAATTTGAAAATGAATGTCATTTTCGTAATCGGCACCCAGAGGAACCTCGAAAATGACACCCATATTGATTTTTAAGAAAAATAAATGTCCGCCATCTTGGATTTGAAAATGGATGTCATTTTTGTAATTTGCACCCCGAGGGGAACCTCGAAGATGATACCCATATTGATTTTGAAGAAAAATAAATGTCCGCCATCTTTAATTTGAAAATGAATGTCATTTTCGTAATCGGCACCCGGAGGACCCTCGAAAATGACACCCATATTGATTTTTAAGAAAAATAAATGTCCGCCATCTTGGATTTGAAAATTGATGTCATTTTTGTAATTTGCACCCCGAGGAACCTCGAAGATGACACCCATATTGATTTTTAAGAAAAATAAATGTCCGCCATCGTTAATTTGGAAATGAATATCATTTTCGTAATCGGCACCCAGAGGAACCTCAAAAATGACACCCATATTGATTTTTAAGAAAAATAAATGTCCGCCATCTTGGATTTGAAAATTGATGTCATTTTTGTAATTAGCACCCCGAGGAACCTCGAAGATGACACCCATATTGATTTTTAAGAAAAATAAATGTCCGCCATTTTGGATTTGAAAATGGATGTCATTTTTGTAATTTGCACCCCGAGGAACCTCGAAAATGACACCCATATAGATTTTTAAGAAAAATAAATCTCCGCCATTTTTGATTTGAAAATGCGTGCCATTTTCGTAATCGGCACCACGAGGAACCTCGAAGACGACACCCATTTCGATTTTTAAGAAAAATAAATGTCCGCCATCTTGGATATGAAAATGGATGTCATTTTTGTAATCTGCACCCCGAGGAACCTCGAAAATGACACCCATATTGATATTTAAGAAAAATAAATGTCCGCCATCTTTAATTTGAAAATGAATGTCATTCTCGTAATCGGCACCCCGAGGAATCTCGAAAATGACACCCATATCGATTTTTAAGAAAAGGAAAAATTTGCTCCCCGCTCAAACTTGGAACCCTCTTTTCACCCCTTAAAGGGAGCAATTCCGAAAAACGCTGAAACATGTTTTGTTGTATTTAAACAGTCTATATACGAAGTTTTAAATCTCTCACTTCAAAAAAGATTTGCTCTCCGTACAAACTTGGAACCCCCTTTTGAACCCTTTAGGGGAGCAATTTCGAAAAACGCTTAAATACGTTTTGTTGTATTTAAACATAGAGTCTATGTACGAAGTTTTAAATCTCTCACTTCAAAAAAGATTTGCTCCCCGTACATACTTGAAACCCCCTTTTCACCCTTTTAGGGGAGCAATTTCGAAAGACGCTTATATATGTTTTGTTGTATTTAAACAGAGAGTCTATATACGAAGTTTCAAATATCTCACTTTAAAAAAGATTTTCTCCCCGTACAAACTTTGAACCCCCTTTTCACCCCTTTAGAGGAGCAATTTAGAAAAACGCTGAAATACGCCATTACTATATTTAAACACAGACTCTATATACAAAATTTCATGTCTCTCACTTTAATAAATACGGTTTTTCATACAAACTTTGGACCCTCGTTTCACCCCTTTAGGGGGTGAATTTTGAAAAATCCTTTCTTAGTGCACCCCTAGACCTTATAAGGAACCTACGTGCCAAATTTGGAATCTCTAGAACCAGCGGTTTGGGCTGTGCGTTGATATGTCAGTCAGTCAGTCAGTCAGTCAGTCAATCAGTCAGTCAGTTTCTTCTTTTATATATTTAGATTGAAGCTATCACAATTAAGACAAGTAAGTGTATTGTATTCTAATATGCGTTGCTGCTGTATAATAAATCACCCGCGTGATCGTGTCGGAGGTTTTCTCCTGGATTTTCCCCAGGCTATACTCTCCAACCGCGCACTCCTATCGCTTTATTGGGCCCGGCCTATAAAGCCACAGTCAGGTTCAAAAAAAACAGGCTGGACAATTGTTTACTTTCGTGCTTCCACTGCCATCGACCTAACTCGTCTCAGCTCGGTGCTGTAAGTTACTTAGTGATGGGGAGGTATTCCAATAACGTAATCGTAATACTATGTTTTGAATTAAAACCTAAGCCTCTTTAAAGCTTAAAATATCTTCTGTATTCGGTAAGCAGATGTTCAACAACTTCCGTCGAATATTTTTCATTTGTTACACTTGTTATTGCCCTCATTGGACATGGAACTTTAGTGCAAACTATTAGGTTAGTTTTTGATATATGTAAAAAAACACTTACGATCTTTTACGATCCCTTTTTATTGGTCTTTTATTGGTGCTATTTTTCAAATAGAGCAACTGAGGTCTGCATCTGGACATTTGCCACACGCGCTTCAAATGCGCTATCTGGCCGGATCAAATAACACGCTCGTTTGCGAACTGTGTGAGTCCACTCGCACGTATATCGTCTTATCGGCATCACCTCTTAGGTACGGAAGGTTGAAACCAACATACATACCTGTTTATTTCTTTTTTTTCCCCTCCAAAGGCGACGACTGTCCTAATCGAAGACAGCACCTCTTCTGCAATGACACCGGCAACACTGTATGCTTTCAACTCTTGTGTCGTGAGCGACGATTGTACCTGTGAAAGGACAAAACATTTACTTACGAAGATGTTAAAAAAGATGTACAGTAAACTTCACCGTCAATTACCCGTTCCCTGGTCAGATGATATCTTTCCCGATCCTCAATAAAATTGTGGATAGGATTAGCTGAGGACCCGGGGTCTTCCCACAGTGTATACATAAAAAGGCTGACGATAATTGTTCATGACGCAAAACTTGTTATCGGTCATGTTAATAGTTGTAAGAGGCTAGAGAGGTGAGAGGTAACCGGGGGTGCATTTATGCGCTTCCGGACACGCCCGATCGGTGCCGATCTGCCGATGTAAATTTCACGACCACCGCACGTCTCTTGCGCTCATTGTTTTGTACGTGTACTTACTTTTATTTTTACATTCAGTAAAACATAAGTATTGTGCATATCTTGGACTTTTACTGGTGTTTCTAACACCCATCTGTTACAATGATAAACCTTATCGGAACGACATAAGATCGACTAACGGCCGTACCTTAGCGACCACAGCCGTGGTGGCGATGATGACGGGCGTGCACGACAGCACGACAAGCGTCAGCTCCCAGCCGTAGCAGAACGAGATAATGATGGCGGTCACGAAGGACATCACCAGGTACACCAGCATGGGGATCTTCTCGCCGATACCGTCCCGGTACTTCTCTACGTCACTGGAAGATATTTATTTATTTAACTTTATTGCAT
The DNA here is from genome assembly GCA_963556455.1 of Epiblema foenella. Taxonomy (NCBI): domain Eukaryota; kingdom Metazoa; phylum Arthropoda; class Insecta; order Lepidoptera; family Tortricidae; genus Epiblema; species Epiblema foenella. The sequence goes on from OY747110.1 coordinate 2,209,616, forward strand.
AAGAATACAACGTGGCGAACGTAATGTAAAACAGGGCATAACAGAGACAGTCAAAATCGGTGCAGGTTACCTGAATGTAGATAATGAAATAGAATAAGGGCAGGGATTAATTAGAGCAGGGGTCTCAAAACGAATGCCTTCTAATCCGGGCCCGCGACAGCTAACGCGGGCCGAACCGTGGTATTCTGCATTTTTTATTACCCTTAGCTAGCTATGAAAGTCAAGTCTTGGAGAAAGCGCGATCGCGACAACACAGACATATAGTGCCTATTCGTCCCGGTACCGCCGCACACCGAGTAGAATCAGTCCGACCCAGGTCGGGCCTAGCTGAGTTTCTTGCTGGACTCTTCGCAGCTAGGCTAGGTTTAGTGAACCAGCGATAAAACTCCCAGTAGCTCGATTCCACTCACACCTCAGATTCGGTTGAAACCACTCAACCAATCTCACTGGAGCGCAAACTCTTAAAGTATTGCAGTGTTCCAAACCACACGCGTGGTCGTGTCGGAGGTTTTCCCCTGGATTTTCCCCAGGCTACTCTCCAACCGCGCACCCCTAATATCGCTTTATTGGGCCCGACTTATAAAACCGCAGTCAGCTAGGTTAAAAAAAACTAGTTTTGGCCGGCACGAATTTACCTCAGGTGCAAATGGTGCAATATGAATATGACTCTCAGCCGCCCTGGCTAAAGTTTGTTGGCCCTTGAACTATACAATGTCTCGTGTCAAAGTGGCGGTAGCATCTTTATCAGGTTAACATAGAATCATATATCACTGGGCGTTGTCGTATTATGTCATAGGCATGCGATCTCGTCAGGTTTTGTTACCGACATATGTCACGACACTCCCTATACCTCTAATATACTTAAGTTTTTTCGAAACAAAACACAAACTAACGCATTTGAGTTTAGAAACGTGTTCGTTTGTGTTTTGTTTCGAAGAAACTTATTTAAGTACTAGAGGTACTGGTCCGCTTTGGCATCTGATTCCAAGATTTGACATAGGCACTAGTTTCACGAAAGCCTCTGCTTTCTGTCTGTCACCTTCCATCCCAGAAAACTAGTCCTTGTTAGTACCTAGATTAGACCAGGTTTCGTCACAATGTTTTTCTTTACCGAAAATCCACTTTTAAATATCAAATGATGTTTCGTAAGCTTTTTGAAAAACCTGAGGTACGGGAAAGTATTGGAAGGCAGTTTAAAAATCGCGTGCCTTACCGCGTGGCTATACTTATTGGATGTTTCGTTCAAAAAAACTTGATGTACGACTATAAAATCATACAGTAAATACATAAGTACATTACATATATATACCAGCTTTTGCTCCCGACTTCGTCTGCGTAGAACTCGTTAATCGCGTTAGATTTATTTGCTATTCTTTTATTTCAGGCGCTTACTTATTGGTTATCGTTCTTTTATACAAACTACTACCCTTTTAAGGGACGATTTCCGGGATAAAAAGTATCCTGTGTCCTTCACCGAGAATCAACTATCTCCATGTCAAATTTCATCTAAATCGGTTTAGCGGTTTAAGCGTCAGACAGACAGACAGACAGACGCACTTTTATAATATTAGTATTTTTTTTTAATGGAAAAACCATCAATCAAATTATTTAGATAGCAGTAATAGGAACAACATATATGCAAATTTGAAACTTACTCGGAGACTTTAGTTGCGAAATTCATGGTCGTATTCAAGTCATACCAAGTGATGTCTTGGCGGAGGACAGCGCGTAGGAATTTCTCCTTTACTCTGCCAATCTGTAAATACATGTAGGTACCGTCAAAATAAAAAAAAAACGCATTCTGCCTGGGACAAATTTGCGAACATGATTTTAGTGACAAGAGCGTAGTCACTTTGGGAAAGTACAAAGGTAGTAATTACCTATACTCGAAGTGTGGAAAAATATTATTCACACCTGTAGGCAAACCTCGGCTATTCGGTGACCGTTTGTCTTAAGTAGGTAACGTAAGAAAACATACAGTAGGTAGGTAATGTTTACATAATTAAGTACATAATATGTAAAAGTTTGCTAGAGAACGTACTCATATTACGTGACACATTTTTTATTTTGTTTTACCCTCGTCTCCCTTCAGTGATCACCCATAGTATATGCCGAGACCTCCCCAACCATACTAGCGCTGACTGAATACAAAAACTGACGTTTTTGTTGTAAATCAGCTGGTGTTCCGGCATGTGCGTGTCAGTGTTAGAATACAACCTGTGACTGTCAGTTTAAAAAGTGCTGAACTCTGTGCGCCGTAATTTGTATGTAGCTTTAAAAAGCGCGAGACCTCACCCCCTCCCCCAGTGACCAAGCGTGGTATTTTGAATACCTCCCCTGAACGGGTCACGTAGTATGGGTACCTGTGTTCCCATGTTTTCTTCGTGTGCCAAATAAATAAATTCTTCTAATATCATATTACTCTTCTTCTAATATAAAGTTCTTCTTCTGGATAAACGCATTCGCAACGAGTTGCTGACTAATCACGGCTGATTTTCATTACTATTGATTTTAGTACAGGCGAGTACAAAACTGGCATTGACGACCGGTTTAGCCTAGTGGGTAGTGCACCTGCCTGTGAAGCTGACGGTCCTGGGTTCGAATCCCGGTCAGGGCAAATATTTGTGTGATGAGCATGAATATTTGTTTCTGAGTCTTGGATGTTTTCTATGTATTTAAGTATTTATATCTATTAAATATATCGTCGTCTAGTACCCATAACACAAGCCTTCTTGAGCTTACTGTGGGGCTAGTTCGATTTGTGTAAGATTGTCCTCTAATATTTATTTATTTATTTTATCATTGACCTGCTTAAGCGCCACATAGTTGAAGAGGTCGACGCTTATGGCCGCCACGATGAACTGCGCCAGCGCGAACGAGGCGCAGCCGATGCCAAACGCCTTGGAGTCCTCGATCAGCGCCAACCTGTTCTCCTCACGGCTCGCGTTCGTACTGAGCAAACCGAATTCGTTAGCGATCGTACTTAACCTTTTTTCAGGCCGCACCAATCTAGAAGACTACAAAAATAAAATATATATTAAAAATAGTTACATTTTAGTAATTTAATTTTTCACTTCTCATGCTCGAAAAGTGTGTCATATTAGACTTGTCAAGCGGGGCTAAAGTAGTACATTTAACCCCTAGGGAAAATATGAATACATATTTATGATTTACAAAACATTTGAATTTGACCAATCAAAATACTTCACCTATTAAATCCATCAATCACAGATCACTAATTTAACTCTTAAAAAAATATTTGATATTGGGTATTAACCAACCAGAATACAGCTTTACTAAAATCGACCAATCTGGAAACATAATTAATTTTTCTAAAGAGTCTAAAGATTAAGTTTGTAGTAGTCCCAATTTCACAATAATTAAAAAAGTGGTCAAATCGTTCGAGCAACACTTTGAAGCGCTCAATGGAAGGTCAGTTAGCTTTTTTCGCGCGTGAATGTTGCGCTAGGGGTCACAAAACCGCTAGTATTTTTGAAAACCGGTTTTTCGGTTTTTGTACATTACAAAACCGGGTTTTCCGGTTTTTCGGTGATTTTTCGGTTTTACGTATAAAAAGTGAAAAAAACCGCATTTTATGAATTTCAACTGATGTAAGGGGGACACCTAAAACCTATGCTCCCCAAGTCAACCTCTCCTGCCAGCGGTGCATCCTGCTGATCAACTAACGAGGCTCTGACGACCGAACAATGGCGGTATAACCATTCAAATCGCGTAGCAAAAATTCTCCAGACCGTTGACGGGCAGCAGCGTCACCGGTGCGAGGTGCTACGCCCTGCGATCGCCAACCCGCATGCCCAGCGTGGCGATTATGGGCAAAACCTTCATGGCAAGTCACAATATACCACGGCCCCCAGTTCCCGGTCGCCCCGCTATTTCTGGCCACGGCGGCGGTCACGGATTAGGCGGGGCAGGGGGTGCGAAGAATCCCCGGGCTACGGTAGGCCGCCAACCTCGCAAACATAATCTGACCCTGGCTACGTATAACGGACGCACAATGCGACTCGATGAGCACCTTCTAGTTAGAAGAAGAACTGAAACACTTAAGGTGGCACATTCTGGGCTTATGTGAAATCCGAAGAGAAGGGGAGGAAACCATAACTCTAGACTCTGGCCATCTTTTGTATTTCAGAGAGGGAGACCAACTTTCCCAGGGTGGCGTCGGGTTTTTGGTCCATAGAACCCTGGCTGAAAACGTTATAGAAATGTCCAGTGTGTCGACAAGGGTAGCGTACCTCATAATTAAGCTGACCGAGAGGTACACCCTCAAGGTTGTGCAAATTTACGCATCTACTTCGGCACACTCGGACGAGGACATAGAGATACTCTATGAAGACATTTCTAAGGCCTTACATAATACCTCTAGGGCGCACTACAACGTTGTAATGGGGGATTTTAACGCCAAAGTGGGAGATAATACCGGCAATGAATCCTCAGTGGGACCATACGGCTATGGCAGCAGGAACGACAGGGGGCAAATGCTTGTCAACTTTCTCGAAAGAGAGCGGCTGTTTATGATGAATTCTTTCTTCAAAAAACAGCCCCAAAGGAAGTGGACATGGCAAAGCCCCGATGGTAGAGTAAGAAATGAGATCGACTTCATCATGACGGATAAGAGGCGCATATTCAGAGATGTTTCAGTGGTCGCTAGGTTCAAAACCGGAAGCGACCACAGACTCGTACGAGGCACTCTGAATATCGAATACAGGCGCGAAAGGATACGCTTGATGAAGTCCAGGCTCCGACGGAATTTGTTCCAAGCCGCTGTGGGTTCCCAAGCTTTCCAGATAAAACTGGAAAACCGATTCGCTGCCTTAGAAACCGCTGACGACGTTGACCAGAAACTCGACCAGGTAGTGAAGACTCTTAGAGAGGAGGGCGCTAAATTCTGTGAAACGAGGCGCACAGGCAAGAGATCTAAGCTTTCGAGAGAGACTCCCCATTCAACCTTGTCAGAATACCGGGACTTAAATAAAAAGATCACGAAGCTGACACGACGCGACCTCCGAGCTTCCAATACGCTTCACATTGAAAAAACCATCGAGCAGAACCGGGGGTCGAAAGTGTTCGTTCAGCCACTTGGGAGAAGCCACCTTACAAGGTTGACTACACAAGCGGGTACAGTGGTTGCTTCTAGGCCGGAGATCCTCTCGGAAGTTAAGGATTACTATAGCCAGCTCAATGCCTCACACGCGCCTCGACCCGAATCTCTTAGAGAAGATCCCAGAGCCATCCTTACACGCCACTTCACAGAGGACTTGCCCGAGATCAGCTTGGATGAGATCGCGTTGGCCCTTAAACAGCTCAAAAATGGAAAAGCCCCGGGCGAGGACGGCATCACGACTGAACTGCTGAAGGCGGGAGGAACCCCCGTGCTGACGGAGCTTCAGGGGTTATTCAATGCTGTCCTCTTTACTGGGAGAACTCCACATGCATGGAGCGAAGCGGTGGCGATATTGTTCTTCAAGAAGGGCGATAAAACCCTGTTGAAGAACTATCGACCTATATCGCTTCTGAGCCATGTATACAAGCTGTTTTCAAGGGTCATCACGAACCGTCTTGCACGAAGACTCGACGAGTTTCAACCACCGGAACAGGCCGGGTTTCGAAGTGGCTATTCCACCATAGACCACATCCACACAGTGCGGCAGATTGTACAGAAGACTAGTGAGTATAATCGGCCCCTGTGTCTAGCTTTTGTGGACTATGAGAAGGCGTTTGACACTGTCGAAACCTGGTCTGTTCTGGACTCCTTGCAGCGATGCCAAGTCGATTGGCGATACATCGAGGTGATGAGATGCCTTTATGAAGCCGCAACGATGACCGTCCAAGTACAGAACCAGCAGACTGAACATATTCACCTGCGCCGGGGAGTGCGACAGGGTGACGTTATATCACCAAAACTGTTCAGCAACGCGCTGGAGGATATGTTTAAGACGCTGGACTAGAAAGGTCGAGGAATCAATATAAATGGCGCACACATCTCTCACCTGCGATTCGCGGATGACATTGTCATTATGGCTGAAACGCTGCAGGATCTACAACAGATGTTGGACAGCCTCACTAATTCGTCTCGGCGAATCGGTCTCCGGATGAACTTGGATAAAACCAAAGTTATGATTAACGAGCACGTCGATCCGGGACCGATCTTAATAAACGGAGTCTGCCTTGAAGTTGTTTCCGAGTACATATACCTAGGGCAGCTGCTCCAACTAGGTAGGAACAACTTCGAGAAGGAACTTAGGAGACGAATACAGCTGGGCTGGGCAGCGTTTGGGAAACTTCGTCGAGTCTTCTCATCGCCGATACCACAAAGCCTAAAAACGAAAGTTTTTAATCAGTGCGTCCTGCCTGTAATGACATACGGAGCCGAAACGTGGCCACTCACTGTACGTCTTGTCCACCAATTTAAGGTTGCTCAGCGAGCTATGGAGCGAGCTATGCTTGGAGTTTCTCTTAGGGATCGTATCCGGAACGAAGTTATTCGTCAGAGAACAAAGGTTACCGACATAGCTCAGCGAATTAGTAAGCTAAAGTGGCAGTGGGCAGGTCACATATGTCGCAGAACCGATGGCCGTTGGGGCAGACTGGTTCTTGAGTGGAGACCGCGTGTCGGCAAACGTAGTGTAGGACGCCCTGTAACTAGGTGGGGCGATGATATTCGTAAGGCAGTGGGCAGGGATTGGAGGAGAAGAGCTGAAGACCGAGCTCAGTGGCGTGCCATGGGAGAGGCCTATGTCCAGCAGTGGACTGACACAGGCTGATGATGATGATGATGACATGCTGTGGTTTCACTGAAATGATTCCAAGTTTCCAACGAGGACCAGAAATGTTGTATTGAAAAACAAACTATACGTAGGGTAGGGCAATTAGCTAATTTTTATTAATTCAATTATATGTTCTATATTTACTGATAAACTAAAAAGTAGAAATTACAAATAGAAGAAGAAGTTATAAGTAGTAAAAAACTGATAATCAAAGTAATACTTACAACTATCAAGTATTTAAGTGTAAAACCGAAAAACTCGAAAAACCGGTTTGTTCAAATTTGAAAGCCGGTTTTCTCAATCGACGAAAAACCCGGTTTTTCCGGTTTTTTCGGTTTCGGTGAAACCGGTTTTGTGACCCCTATGTTGCGCGCGAACCGCAGTGTCTATGTTTTGTGTGTCAAAGGAGTATAGAAAAAAAATCATGCTGCAAAAGTATATATCTTCGCCGTGGAATTTATTGTTAATTTTGGGTGGGTTAACCTTTGTTTATTTATTTTCTCGCAATCGAAGTGAAAAGTAGAGTGTATAACTCTGGTCTAAAAGCCATATTACCCCTCGAACTATTTTCCCTCACTTCGTTCGGGAAAATAACTATCTCGTGGTAATATGGCTCATTTTAGACCCTTGTCATACAATCTACTATTAAACCCCTGAGTTCAGACGGAAATTCTATTAACACGTATGTGGTCGATAAATGATATTCTGCTTGGAAAACCAACTGGTGGCTCTGTGAGCCGTACACCACAGCATTATCTTTGCGCTATCCCAGTGCAGTTGCATTTTGAAGGATGCCTGAGGTCCGCGACCTAAACGCAGATCTTTGCTCCGCTCGATCAACAAAAAGTGAGTTAAAACAATGTCATGGCACATCGTGGCAATCATATCTGACATGACGTTCCTGTATGGCAAGCTATAAATTAAATGTAATTCCCTTTTATATGTACCTCATTTTATCTCATCTTGACATGTAGATCCTTGCAATCATTACTCAGAGAGTACATCTGAGTCTGAATTATAGCTTGCATCACGCGGACTGCCAGGATTGGGATTTATCTGTTGTAATAGCTCACGGACTGTTCATAGTTATCTACGCATGCAGAAATTTTACCCAGTTAGAGGTAAGCCATGATGAAGCCGATAAATGATGAACAGTAAGCCGTGGTCTCCCGGCGAAAAAAATAAACAATAGCATTCTTTTGTAATGAGCCCGGGGATCCCCGGGACCGGTAGACGACGGGTAGAGATGTTGAACAAATAAGAAAAACAAAAAGTTAGAATTAAAGAAACTCAAAACAATAAATTCCTTGGGGGAGGCCTATGTTCAGCAGTGGACGTCTTTCGGCTGAAATGATGATGATGATGATGAAAACAATAAATAATTACATAGTTATGTCTTTAAAGTTTTAAGAGGGGTATATTCTGTCCTATTTTGCAAAACGCACCTTTATATTGTAACGATCGTCATTTACTATGGCTTTCTCTCTCTATCCAGCAACATGAAAACGGTTGAAGCTTGGTTATTTTTTGAGATATTCGAATAGGATTTTCATCATTTGGCATATTTTAACCTTGTTTCTTTTGGAGTGAGCAACCCTATTAAATTTTGAGTCAACAACCCTATTGCAAACAAACTGCCAGCCCTATTTTTGGTTTTAAACCTCTGCTATCCAAAGAACAAAGGCGCATCCAAATGTTCCTGCGTGACGGACTGCACGAGGGGTAGGTACAAAGCTATGAAATTTGTATGAAATAGAGCGAGGTGTAGGTAGATATTCAAGCTCAATCTATTCTATTTCTATGTATCTTATGCAAAGCTCCGTATCATTCGAATGTAGTCCGACGTGCAGGACCGTCTGAATGCGGCTATAGTCGGTCAAGAGATCGCATACATACAGTGACTTGCCCCCGCCGAACAGCGAAATCGTCCAGGTCGGCGTGGACGTGCCAATCATGACTGTGCGGTCGATGAGCAGCGACGTGAACTCGCCGTACACAATCACGCCGATGGGCACGGACAGGCCGTTCAGGCTGGCCATGATGATGCCGATGAATAAGATGAACAGCTCCCATGGTGTCGCGAATCTGAACTGTAGGGGAGGTTAGGTTTAATTAGGTTATCTCCGTCTGTTTAGTTAGCCTGTTCCTATAAAAATATGATTTTAAAATGCAATATCGCACATTGGAATATCAGGTGGGAGTCGCTTTCTCAAAAACTAGTAGAATTCGCATAAATTGTGGATTTAGCTTGCAAGTAGGCCTAACCGGAGTGGAGGATGCAACCGGGATAATTTTATTGTACCTAGTTGGCAATGAAAGTTGGAAAAAAATAATGGTATCTAATTACAGTAAGTACCTATACAATTTTAGGAATACATATATTATTATAGAAATGAAGGGAATTTTGAATTGTTTGGATAAAATCCAAAGTCAACAGTCATTCGTACTCGGTTATTACGTAAGTACTTACTAGTTTAGCTACAGTTGTTGCTTGCCCGAATTCCGGTTCTTCTGCTCTGAAAGAAAAAGTAGCATACTTATTTGGAGGATATATATGTATGTACATATATACACACACACATTACATACATACATTAAGTTTCAAATACTACCTAGGTAACTAAAATGTAACCAAGTAAGATCGGTCATAATTTTGAACACAAACAACTGACACATGTTAGTATGACAGCTTAAACGCGTCGTTAAAGCGATAAGGTACAAAGGTGTTATGCCCCTTGAAGTTCGACTGTACATTAGTTGTTTGATTAGTTGTTGCAAGTGTACTGAAAAAATTACACCTCGAAGAGTTTCTTAGGTACTTACGCCGGTTCTTCTCGAGGGGTTTATTTTACGAACCGGTGGTATATAGTTTTCTGACATTCATAGGTGCATGTGATATGCCTAAATTGAAGAATAAATAACTTTGACTTTGATTGATACTGATAGTCAGTAACTTCTGTCGCCAGCCATCAGATATCGAGTGAGGGGCTCTGTGCGCTGCTGTGTGCCGAGTCTTATTACGTTTCTGTTTAGTACTACAGAATAGTTAATGATTAGATAGTTCTTCAACTAACCTGCTTACTTTAGTTTGTCGGTGAGATAGGCCGACAGCAGAACAAAAGTGTGCTGATAGTCAGCGAGTTTTGCCGCTAACCGACACCAACGGGGCCCTGCGCGCTGATCCATACAGAATACTTACTGTAGTTTGTCGGTGAGATAGGCCGACTGCTGAGCAAGTGTGCTGATAGTCAGCGAATTCTGCCGCCAGCCGACACTGAGCGCGGGGCCCTGCGCGCTGAGTCATACAGAATACTTACTGTAGTTTGTCGGTGAGATAGGCCGACTGCTGAGCAAGTGTGCTGATAGTCAGCGAGTTCTGACGCCAGCCGACACCGAGCGCGGGTCCCTGCCCGCTGAGTCGCCGCGACGACGAGTATCTTCGGATGTTCCTTATGGACTCATCGCGTTTCATTCTCGGGTCAACCGCTCTGTAAAAAAAAACTTAAGTTCAAGATTTTCCGAATTCTAGCTAGCCTCGGAATTCTCAACCGGCGTGAAGAGGCATAAAAGCAAGAAGAGTGGCTAGTGAGTGGCTAAGATCCCCTTAGTATTTTCAAGACAGTTTAGGAAGTAAGGTCAAAGATTTTTGGGACGAGAGTTTAAGTATATTTATTACTTGTACTCGTATTGTTTATGTATTGCACATCTAGAGTTAAATTAATTTTGACGCCCATCCAGTTTGTTGCTATTTGCATTTGATGTAAGCAATATACCTATAGGTACAATCCGCACTCACTCAAGACTCACACATTGAAATAATGTCTACTAAAGAAAGAGGCGTTACTTTATAACTGGTTTTCTTTTAATAGTTTTTATAATAGTATCATTAAGATTTGATAGTATCAATGCAATATATGAGGCTTCTTTGTGTTGTCCGAAAAGCGCGCAAAATTCTCATATAAACATTCAACGTTGAGCTTACCTTAACGGAAATTCCTGTGGTAATATAAATACGCATACAACATGTCCTCCTTGCACATTAATCAGAATGCTATATTAACTATATTTATCATAACTATATCCTAATTTAAACATTGAAGTTCAGTGTTTACATATACAAAACTTTTACTGAAGCTATTGACAATATATTGACACAAGATACGTAAGTTAAATCTTCTTTTTAAATTATTGGAAAGCTGAAGAGTTTGGTTGTTTAGAGTTGATGTACTGCCGTCTCAAGAAGAAAAACCATAAGTGACATTTTTTGCAAAATGGACTTATTACCAGCCTTGTAATCAGGAAAATGTGATCTTTCTCTCTAGGAGATATAGTACTATATCTTTTGTAGATCACGATTTAGACAACCACAAGTGCATAATTTACAAGAAATCTAAAGTTTTTTGGCTTTATCTCGAAACTTACTTTTTGTCACTTATGGTTTTTCTCCTTGAGACGGCAGTGTAGGTTACTATAATATACAATAACCTGAACCATTTGACCGCAGAATGTACAAAATAGTACTCACAGTCACAATTATAGTATTTACTATCTCACGGACGCGGGTGAGCTAAATGTGTTCACATCGTATGTGTCACAATTACAACTAGTACCTATAAGTTGTGCTACACTGTTTAAAACCAGCATGGTAGACAACAGAGATTTAATACAGTGTATAGACAGTGGTTTTAAACAAATTTGGTTTAAAACCGCTGGTTACACTGTAAATTTGGTTGAAAACATTTGGCATTATGCTGAGGCGGGACCATTTCGTGGCAATTTTATTAGTTAATAGTTCAATATATTATGTATCATCTATGTCACGAAAACCACTGTCTACACACACTGTTTTAAGTTTTTGTTGTCTACTATGGTTTTAAATAATTAGCACAGGCGTACGGCTATTGGGTAACCTTCGCTCATGAGATAAGCTATAACTCTAAAATAAATCAAGTAGATGTCATTTAAGTAGGTACAGTCACCATTGTCTAATAAATCGGACAATGGCGGTTAATGGGTTAAAAATCCTAAATAAATTCCGCATCGAATTGGCTACGCAAATTAAGAGGTCAAAAGCCCTTATTCTTAATTAGTAACGTCCTTCCACATTCGTATGCATAGCTATTTTTGCGGACTGTACGAGGAGGTCAATAGTATATGCTAGTTCTGTACCGTGTCTGACGCTGACACGTCGAACAGAGCAAAGTGGAGAGAGAAGACAAGTAAAATAGACAGAAGAAACGTCAAATATGTAATAAATTGTACTAGGGTGACAGTTAGACGCCGTTATGCAATAATGTGTCAACCTGTTATAGGTTTTCCTATTAGGTTATTAGGCATAACAGCATTCAGTTGTCAAAAGATATCTCGTAGACTGTAGAGAAGTCGGACACAGCGGAATTTCATATAGTTCATATTTCGATTTTAGAGCAGCCCAACGCCAGCAAGTAAGTCAACGCGTTTCTGGAGCCCCGAGCGTCTGTACTCTACGGTGTCAGCAGTGTTTAATTGTATCAAAATATACATATATATAATAACATAACTTCCAAACTAATGAGCGACTGACGTCGCACCAATCGTGCTGAGACAATATTGGCCGATCAGGGTACCAATGGTACGGAATAAAATGCATTTAAGGGTTAACGACCTACACAGCTATCATTTCGATGAAACAGCAGTTATTCAGACATGCGGTCGCCGCACGGCCCTCGCCAATCTATACTCCAGTCAACAACGACTATTCTTTACTTATGATGTTCTGAAATTGGAAGAATAAAATACAAACTTACACGGACTCAACTCAAATTCAAAGTTAAAACATAAAAAGTTAAAACCTGCCTGACTCCGATCCGTCTAATATATTGACTCCGACAAAGAGGCAACTTTTGCCTTAAATGAAATGAAATGAAATGAAATCATTTATTCTTCAATTTAGGCATGTTACATGCACTTATGAATGTCAAAAAACTACCACCGGTTCATAAAATAAACCTAAAACAACACATGTATATCTTTAACATACAACAGTTTATTTATTGAAAAACAAAATAGGTATATCATGAACTTACTAACTATCTAAACCTAACTTAAACTAAAGGCCTAAACTGTAAGGTTGCCCATATCACTATCACTGGGCAGGGTTCCCAATTTCACATAAGGCTGGCCGCGTTGCCTCGGTGAATGGCAATGCCGATTCGCTGAGCGAGGAACGAGCTACGTAGCCCTATAGTTACATGCGGATAGAATAAGAAAATAACTTATTGATTAGGCTAAATAGTGAAGTACTTACCTATTTAATCGATTAATAACTTCACTCATACCTCCGCATTGCGGTATAATAGGTGACGCCAGAATTCATAAGGCATATTCTGTGAAAATTTGACTTTGATCTTGACTGTCAACTAAGTATCTATGTAAAGTTTTCAAACTTGATCCTTAGTGACGGAATTCTGAGATAGGTATAATTCTGTATACGTAGCAACGAAAAAAGATACAATTCCATTGAGTGTTATCGGCACCTTTGCACTCTCAAGCGACAAGGGGTGCATTACCTATTTGATTAGTATTTAATATTCCAATTTTATTTGTAAAATTATTACGTATGATTAATTTGTCTGGTATTTATGTAAAAACTTAAAGCATCTTTTGGATATTATACAGCATAATGCTGAGTCACAAGCCAGCGCTGGTCTTCCGGCGAGACCATGTTTTGTGGATTATGGACCATTTTTGACTCATTATGTCAATAATTTGACTTAGTTACACTAGATAGTTTTACGGCTAATAGCTAACTACAGCTCCATTTTGATCAAAAACTCGGTGGTTTTAATAACGTGCCGTTTTTGCATTGTCAACAAAGCCACGGAGTTCTCTGAATGCACCGCCGTATCATGCTTTTCTGCACAAAATAAAATGTTCAATGGGAAAACCTTGAACGAAAATGATACCAAATTTTCACTGATTTACGGTAAATTCAACATATGATAATCTACTCTTTTTCAAGAGACAAATTATTTTCTTAGATTATGTTATGATTCGTAGTAACTTCCACATATAGCTAACACAAAGTCATAAAATAATAAACACTTTTCGGTGAAGGAAAACATCGTCAGGAAACCGGTCTAACATATAAAGGTCTAGTTTTCCCTCTGGGTTGGAAGGTCAGAAGGTCAGGCAGTCGCCTTCGTAAACTAGTTCCTAAGCCAATTTTGGGATTTGGTGTCAAGGCGGACCCCGGTCTCCTTAGGGCACAACAGGTACATTACTTACCTAGGGCGGTAAAACAAAGAATGTCTCAGATCGCAGGTATTATAAATATCTAAAAATATAGGAGTAGTAGTAGTAAAAGTATAGTAGATTTGTGTCTCAAGGGAGCAAAATGATATATTACTATAGACAAATCTCGATAAATATCTGATGGACTGTAAATTTCCTCTTGACAGAGTTTAGATGAGGTTAATACCATCATTTTGACGTAATTGTGTAGTTTAATAATCCGTTGTTTTAGTAGGCTGGGTATACCATAAAAAAAGGAAATTTTTAAGACTCAACAATGCATTTTTATTGTATAGGGAAAATTTTAAGGCTATTGTCAGAAACATATCAGTCATATAGTCAAGAATCATCGGAAAATCGATCCTAATGTATTCTAGTCTGGGCAGAACAGCGTTTCAATGAACGCGATATTTCTCGTTGCACAGCCTTAATTCGTTACCCCCAGCTTTTTGTTATAGTGATGAAACCAACTCGTTCTCACCTGTCACCTCACCCCTCATCCTTTTTTATATGGAAACTGTCAAATAATGACAAATAACATTTGACAGTTTATATAAAAACGGGTGAGTTGTGAGGTGACTGGTGCGAACGGTGCTTAGTGAATCGCATAGCAGAATAGTAACGTAGGTAACTAAAAATACAGTAGCTACTATACAGAGTGGCTTTTATCATTTATCAAGTTTAAAATCAATGTTTGCTATTAATTATCTGTCATTAGCTATTATTTAACAGAATAGGGAAAATAAACAAAGATGACTCAAGTATGTTTTCTTGGCTGGGACATAGTTTTGAATGTGTCTTTAAATATAAATACGAGGTAGATAGAGTCCGACCACGCTAACTCTGCTTTGAAATAATTTGGCGACACTAACTCAAACGTCACATTTTCATACAAATATGACGTATAACGCACAGTGTTGCCAAATTATTCCTTGCAGAGCATGTGGCCAGGCAGACACCGTAGCCTAAAACAAGCTTGCTGCCGATCCTTTGAGAATTCTTTTTAGGGTTTCGTACCAAAATGGTAAAAAAGGAACCCTTACGGTTTCACTCGTCTGTCTGTCTGTCCCATCGCTAATTATCTCATGAACTACTTATGCTATCGATTTGAAATTAACAGATGGCAGAAAAATGTCAGATTGTTCAGAAATTTAAAGTCCAGTGAATATTTCAAGTGGGGTGTCATATGAAAGGGCTTGAGTTACATATTCTGAAACATTTTTTTTTATTCGAGATCTGTTAAAAAACTATGATGATTTGACAGATGTCGAGTGAAAAGTCGAGCGTTCGACATTCAAAATCGCCCCTTTGTACGGGCGGCCTCATAAGGGAAGCGCTCGTAGCCCAGCGGCTCCCGCGTGCCGCGTGCGGTATGCGGGGTTAAGCAACATGAGCCGGGGTCAGTTCGTCAGTGGATCGGTGACAGCTTTTAGTGGTTACTAACTGAGCGCTCCCGTGTTTTGGAAGGCACGTTAAGCCGTTGATCCCGGCTGCTGTCTATGATAGCAGTCGTTAAGCGAAGTTGGGCCTTCGGGCGGTTTGAGAACTTCTAACAGTCAAGTTGCCCACTCACTTGACAAAGGGGAGTCGAAGTTGCACCACGTTCGTAGGGAATACCGCTACCCTACGTGTGACCGCTGGGTGGTGCTAAAAGGGCAACAAAACTGACAACAGTACTATCTTCTCGAATAATTGCCATACGATAAATAAATAATAACGAGGGGATTAACACCTTTCTACCTTGTCGCTTTAACTTCATGTCGAAACTGTGGTACTAAAATCACTAAAATTTCAAACGGGTGAAAGTGACAAAGTTCCAAAGTGCTAGACACTTATGAGGCCGACTGCACATACTCGTAATTACTACTCTATATCCTATTCAGAATGTAAAGGGTGCCTATCACAATGCCCGATAAGCATTAGTCTCATCTACTTCAATCTGAACTAACCGTAAGATTCAATCAACTTTTCAGTCTCCAGTTTATCTTGACCCCGAGATTCGTAACAAGTCTGGTTAATGAAAGCTGAAACTAAAATGGAGCGGCTTTAAAAAATCCACGTGCGTAATGTGACAAAACAATAATGATATATGCGCAACAAAATAAAATGTCCGCACTGTAGTCATGAACTGGAGAAGTTTTTATGATATAGGAGGATAAAGAGAGAGAAGAGTAAGAGTTTTAACTTTTTTTTTAATTGTTTCTTAAAATTGAGCTTGATGATTTTTATTTTTTTACCTTCACATTTTACATTCATTTCTCAAATGCTCATTTCTTTTTTTAATGAAAATAAAAGTTTTGTAGGGTACGCATACCTACATTAGAAATTAAAAACATAAAAACACTTTCGGGTTGTCACATTTAAAAAAGGATAGAAAAACAAACTTGCAATTTTTTGGCAAATGCCGAGATAAAATTAAATATGATAATAAAATAAACACAGTGGGTAAGAAGAGTGTTAATTTTTGGCAAATGCCGAGATAAAATTAAATATGATAATAAAATAAACACAGTGGGTAAGAAGAGTGTTAATTGGCCCAAAATGTGTTGCAAGTGACTCTACCTCCGCCCTAGTCTTTTGGCAGACGATCTGCCATACTCATTGTAAATTATAGCTGCGTGTGTGGGCCCTGTCAACTAGTACGCAAAATATACCGTAAAATATCGTAAGATGCCTTGCTATAATATACTTAATATACCAAAATATATATTATACCTCCGCTTGTGACGAACTTAAGGCGCAAAACTAAGCTACTACTGTGGCCGAGCGGTATAAGGCACGCGACATGCAAGCTGGAGGTAGTGGGATGGTACCTCGGCTTTTTTTTAAACTTATGTACCTACGAGATATTATTTGATTTTCAAAAGTAGCTTAGCTTTTTTTAGAGAGAGTAGAAACCGGTCTAATCCTAACAAAGTCTAATTTCCCCTCCAGGTTGGAAGGTCTGATGGCAGTCGGTTTCGTAAGACTAGTGTCTACGCCAAATCTTGGGATTAGGTGTCAAAGCGGACCCCGGGCTCCACAACCGGGAAAACGTAGGAAGATAATGAGGATAATGATGATGATGATCATTGAAGTGCAGACGTATCTACGGTTTAGCATGAGAAATATGTTTATGAATAGCCCATAGCAAATCATGATTAACACGCTTAACCGAGACTGATTATTACACTGATTTCTTAATCAACTTCGGGTCATTAATAGAGTATAAATAAAACCCTTTCTCGGACTATATAATCTCTTTCAGTTGAACAAAAGACTGAGTTCAATTTAATACTTTGCCAAGCCACTCCGACCGCAGAAAACACCGAAATCCATTATTTGAAGTCATTTCTGTTTCAGTCACACTTTTTAGTGAGACATTACCAGAGAGCATCTCATGACAATTCCCATAAGCTCAAACACGGCTAAGCTACACCGTTTTATTATGGAGTTCCGTTGTCTACCATCCGGCATCAATTACCAGATCAGTGCCTTTATCATGAGTTTGCATGACCGTGCTCGCTAGCGACTGCGTAAACGATTTAGTATGCCGATTCTTAGTTCTATTGCGTAACCGCCAGAGGCGCTATACTTTTGCCAATACAAATTTTTACGCAGTCGCTAGCGAGTACGGTCTTGTAAACTCATGGTAAAGGCACAGGTTGATAGTAACTAGTAACATTACATCAGGACCATTTAAATTGGCTTCGTCACAGTCGTTTCAGTACCTTAATCTAAATATATTAGAACTAACCATGAAACACGAGTTTTGAAAGACCATCTGTGGTCTTCTTCATCAATTCCTGTACACCAAATGCTACTTTCTCAATGCAAATACTCGATTTGTTACCGAAAATACTAAAATCGCTATATGTTTCCATTGAATTTTTGAGAAGTTCCCTCAATTCCTCACAGTTCCCATTATGAGAAGTATACTTTGATAACAACGGAACCAATCTCGAATTATATGCTTTCAAACAAAGAAATAATTTTCCAAATCGGTTCATAAATGGCGGAGTTATCCCGTAACAAAAATACAAAAAAAAACATGCAGGCGAATTGAGAACCTCCTCCTTTTTTGAAGTCGGTTAAAAATAAATGCTGCACGCGCGGAAAGCAACAATAAGAACATCATAATTGTTACTCGAATTGTCACAGTACCTAGTTAGGCAATGCTAAGAACGTAAGTTGGGTATACTCATATTAAAATATATAACATATGGCATCACTATGGATACCTAGTACATACGTAAACCATCACAATAGTGCACAGTCGAGACCCGGGATTGTTGAGCCATGTAACTTCCCCCCCCCCCTTCACCCCACCCCTCTCTCACTAACTACCCCGCTCCTACCCCAAACATGTCTCAGAACCCCCTATAATAAATAATTAAATGTAAAACATAATTAATTTGGCCAAGTGATCGTCTAGTATTAAACTACGTTATGTACCGAAATAACCCCAGTCCTTTAATGTGAAACAAATCTGACCTGGACTCTTCACTAACCAACCTAAACCCAACAAAGTCTATTAATATTTCTACCGAACCTACCAGATTTTCCTACCAATCGTAACTTTTCCTACAATTTCTACTATTTTCCCCAAACAACATAACAAGTTTTCCTAATGTAAATAGAAACCCTTTGTTCCCTAACCATATAAAAAAATAATATTTATTTGGTGATTTAACCCCTACAAGGACTACAGTCACCAGCAGTAATATCTGTCAATACAAACCGCGTATAAATATCTGATACGACTCTTTTCTAGGGCAGTTCGGACGTCACAGCTTATAATATAGGGACGTTATTATTGCAGATATTAATGCTGGTGGCTGTTTTTAATTTCATTTCACATAAACTATTATAATAACAAAGTGATTGTTTAAAAAATCAAACCGCTATGAAATATCTAAATGTCGTGTTACTTATAAGTTGGAAATGACAAATAAATAAATAATAAATAAATAAATAAATATTAGAGGACAATCTTACACAAATCGAACTAGCCCCACAGTAAGCTCAAGAAGGCTTGTGTTATGGGTACTAGACGACGATATATTTAATAGATATAAATACTTAAATACATAGAAAACATCCAAGACTCAGAAACAA
Source organism: Epiblema foenella (assembly GCA_963556455.1). Classification (NCBI taxonomy): domain Eukaryota; kingdom Metazoa; phylum Arthropoda; class Insecta; order Lepidoptera; family Tortricidae; genus Epiblema; species Epiblema foenella. The sequence continues at coordinate 2,228,770 of OY747110.1, forward strand.
ATATTCATGCTCATCACACATATATTTGCCCTGACCGGGATTCGAACCCAGGACCGTCAGCTTCACAGGCAGGTGCACTACCCACTAGGCTAACCCGGTCGTCAAATATTGCGACATCAAATATTGGTTAAATTATATATATTCCGGGTAGGACTAACTAGGTACACACTGTAAGTTTGCTTCAATCACTTATTGATTGGGCTACCGTTGACTCATGCACATGACATGACATAAAACGTGCAGTAATTAACCCAGTCAATCCTGTTCCCTATAATTGGTTATATTTCATAATTCTTCACACTCGGTTATTACTAAAGTATCAACCTTGTTTAACGGGTATACGCCAATTTCAAAAGTACGCAAAAGAAAGGGCAAGTTATGGATGTCATGGAACTCATGGATCCAGTTGTCCTTGGATCGCAAAATTATCTGCTTTTGTTATTGGTGCAGGATTTATTTACAGATTTATTCAAGAAAGCTGATGGGAATCTAATACGAGTAGATCGTTAACAGGCTCCTAGCTCCTAAATGATCATCGATCTGCAACTCTTCCTTTTCTCGTGTTTTTTATGCTTATCGTATTAAAAACAACGAGGTTTACCGAAACAGTATACCATATTTACTTTAAAAATCGTTGGAATCGAAATATATGGCATAAAACTTTGGCAATTTTAGGCCATTAAACCAGTTTTTTGGACGTATCTTTCGAGAAGATGAGTTTAAAATAAAAATGTCTCTTGCGTTGTTAGAGACGTTAATAAGGAACAGTTGTATGTACTTTTTATTTATTTACGTGTATAAACAACATGCTAATATCGTTTTTTGGACCATGTTTGAAAAAATCATAAAAAAATAAGTAGAAAGTTTTTTCAAAATTTGGCTCTGTAGAAGGATAACCGTTAGTGCCATAATATATATATAGTTTTGACGGAGCTATATTAAAACTAGTCAAAAGTCGACGAATAGCGCATGGAGCCCCTTAATCGCCAGTAGCAATGTACAGTCGGTATCATAAGTAGCTGGACACTGGTCTTTTCCGCTTTCACCCGTTGGAGAATTATGACAGTTTAAACATGATGTTAAAGCGACACAACAACGGTCCTTCTGAGGACCGTACAAGTATCACAATATGCTCAACATGATAAGTCTGCCGTAGGTATTTGTTATAATAGCAATAGCTTCATTCAAAGTCTAATTCAAATTCTTGTCTCATTTTATTAGTATGGTTTGCCGTCTGACCTTGAAACCTAGAGCGAAAACAAGACCTTCTTTGGAGACTGGTTTCACCGGTTTCAAACTTATATCAAATGATGTTTTGGTACATAAGTTTTTTGGGAAATCCAGTGGTTCAAATCCGCAACCCCCAGATAGAATGTCGCGTGCCTTACCGCTCGGCTACAGCCTGGGCTGTTATTTACAAACCGACTCGTCCTCACCTGTAACCTCATCCCTCACACGTTTTATATGGAACCTGTCAAACAACATTTGACAGTTTCTATATAAAAACGGGTGAGAGGTGAGGTAACAGGTGAGGACGGTCCTTGGCTGTATGTATGTATGTAAGTTTATGTGACATGTATATTGTTTTAACCTGATATTGTGTACAATAAAGTGTTATTGTACACAATAACAGGTTAAAACAATATACATGTCACATAAGAAGTCTGTTATTCACAAACCGACTCGTCCTCACCTATCAATTTACGTTTTTGTCAGTTTCCCTATAAAAACGGGTGAGCTGTAATGTGACAGATGAGCACGGTGCTTACTGAATCGCATAGCTTATAGTGAATCGCATAGTGGTCTAAGAAAAAAAGATCTAACAATCCGGATTCGTGACCCTGACTTCACTGTCGACGACACACACACTTACGTCCGCATACCTTCGATAGGCTGATACAAGGTGTCACCCACACTACTAACCGATGTACCGGATTGCCTGGCGCAGTATTTATGTGTCATGTGGGCTACAGTGCTTGGCTGTTTGCACTTCGATACTTGAAGCGAATTTAAGTTCAAAGGTAACTTGCGCGTGGCCTTTACTGCTGAACACCTCTGCGTCAAGATCAATGTCTACAAGTATAGCGGCCTACTCCGAAATTTGAAATCCAAACTTCGTATCGTGCCGTCCCTTTCACTCATATAGTGTATAACACCAGAGTGAAAGGGATGGCGCCATACGAGTTCAGATTTTGTAGTTCAGGGTACAGGCCCTGGTACAGGGATGGAAGCTACGGTCAACATATTTCCAGCATGCTATGACCTATGACCTAAATAAAAACGGGACTATTCGCCAATAGTCACGTTTTTATTTAGATCACTAAAAAAACAAGTTTATGTCGAAAAAATGTAGACAAGCTTTTAGTTCCAATTATACGATCTTAAACAACTGTAAAAATATATAATTCTACGTTACCAATAAAAAAAACTTGCGAAAATATCGCAAAACGTTGAAACCGTAATGTCTACGAGTTAACTTTTAGAAGAGGCTACCCGAACGTTCGTTTAAATACAAATTGGTACGTTTTAAAGCACACCTCATAAACAAACTAAAATATAAAAGTAGGAATGAGTAGGATCATCTTTATAACCAACAGTAATTCCATTGGTATTAGGTATTGGTGTTGGTATTGGTTAGTATTTCATTTGAAAATTCGGTTCTGCAAAAGCAGAGTCGAATAAATTTGGCCGAATCTTCATTTTCATAATACAATTTGGTGCATTTTTATGTCCGTATCTGCCAAGCTAAGCATGTTTGCTTTTATGACCAAATTTTAAGTAAAATATGACTACAAAATGTATCGTGCTGGTTGGACTATGTTCATTAAACGTTTATAACTCTTATTTTAATTGTTAATGCTATTAAAACCGTTTAATACCTAACTTTAACCATGGGAATGGGCGAAACAGATTTTACTCCACACATGCTTCTTAAGTTTTATGAATAAGGAGGTTAGTGTATATAACTTCGAAGTTTTTTTAATAATCGAATGGTTATTAATGTAGCCAGACAGTACTATCAGCTGATCTAGATCAAGGGCTAGACTGAATCTGAGCTATAATGGGACTTTACCATCAGCCAAGTGCAACTGCCAGACGTCTATTCTTGTAATTAAACATTGGATAATCAACCTTATGTTATAACCCGACCTTATATCGAAACGCACACAATCAATATACCGAGTTACTTGCAAATTGAGTCACAAAATAATCAACATTGAGTTTGTATTTGCTCGACACTGCTGTATGACTTAGAACCTTTCGGATTCAAGCGTGCAAATTTCTTTGTATTTTAGATACGGTTGTCACGCTCTTATTGCTGGACAGTAAAGTCTAGTTTCCCTAAATCGGAGTGTAGTGGGAGGTGTTCATTGATGAATGTTGTGTGTCAGGTGCATTGTTGTGTAACGTCCGTTGACGTAGCACAGGTCTGGGGCGCTCACGTGCATTACGTAACGCATAGGGCAACTTGTGTTAGCTCTACTACTCGTATAGGTTTTCAGGGATAAGTTGCTTTGAAACATCGTTCTGACCATATTAGGGCACAATAAGGTCTGATTTTCGGATATATAATTCTTGACTATATTTATACAGGGTGGAAAAAATCTATGGGCCCTAGAACTACTTTGAATCCTTCAGTTAGTTCTTTTTACTGAAAGAAAACATTCCTTTATTTTTGCAAAGAAACAAAACTGCATCCATAGAACTTCTGAAATTCGCTTGTATCACCCGGGAATGGAACCAACTAAAAATTGTACAAGAACTGAGGGTTGCGTTAGAACATGTTATTAGGAGCATACACCACGAAACTTTGCAGAGGGCTGCGCGGAATGAATTTCAACGAAGACTAAATTTGTGTGAACAAAACGATCATTTCGAGCAACTTATCAGTTAAATTATTAAGATTATTTTCTCTTCTTCAAAAATCAGAAATCAGAAATATTTATATTTTTTCTTAATAACCGTCTCCGTTAAAAAATGTTTCATGTTTATGTGTTATTCGTATTGATGATAAAATAAAGTTATTATTAGTTTTCATTTTTTTATTTCAAAGACGAAATGTTTATTGGACTAATTCTAACAATAATCCTACGGATTCGTATAGTAAAATAGCGAGGGTTTACTTTGTTTCATTTTTACTTTTGATTCCCGGGTGAGACAAGCGAGTTTTAGAAGAAATGAGTTAACTAAAAGATTTAAAGTCGTTCCCCTCCAGGGCCCATAGATTTTTCCACCCTGTGTGTGTCTTAAATGAAGTTAAAATGATAGTAGGTATTTTACCTATATTTTACCAGATCGGGATTCATCTGGCGAAATGCATAAAACTTCACAAAGTAAGATTGGGCACCGAAGACATAAACTTGTCTCTTACACGAGGGCATGGTTGCTCGGATCGAAGCGTGGATACCCTTAGGGTGGGTTGCACCAAACCGTCTGTAATCATAAGCGGTGTTCGTTAAAAATCTGATGTATTGTAAGTTTGACAAGTTTCTATGGGATAACAGCTGCCGGCGCCATATTTGACGATGACCGGCCTGTGATCGTATGTTGGTGCAACCGAGCCTTAATATCTCTTTTTATAAAGTGTATTATCTTTAATACTTTACTACTCATCATCATCATCATCATTTCAGCCGAAAGACGTCCACTGCTGAACATAGGCCTCCCCCAAGGCTCGCCATTCAGACCGGTCCTTTGCCGTTCGTTTCCACCGGAACCACTTTACTACTACAACTCAATAATAGTTTTTTGGTTTTTAACTGCTAAATGGGACGTAATCGCGTAAAGAAGGACTAGCTTTCATGTCGTCGTCGTCGATGATCATATGGGTATGCGAAACATAAGTGCCAAATTACCCCTGGTAATATGCGTCACTTAAGTGTAGTCTCAACACTTAATTTAGTCGTGAATCTCCATGGCGTCGAGACGTCGCCGGCATTCGGAGGGTAAAGTACCGCGGACATTGATGGGGAAAGAAATGGATACGTCACGGAAAGCTTCTGGAATAAAATGAGATTAACTTAAGGGGACCTTGCAAATGTCCCGCTCTAACACGCGTGAGTTTGCATTAACCATCCCGCTCTCTACGGACGCTATGCCCGTATTTTTCGTAAATGTTTAAGCATAGTCACTAAGGCCGGGTTTTATAAAGATCCGTTAGACCAAATGTCAGATCAAATTTCAGTAACTCAGTACATTTTTTGACATAACAAACCGACTTAAGGTGTAACGGATCTTTATAAAACCGAGCCTAAGACAATCATTTAATAAAATCAAACTCAACGAATTTGTCTATAGCTCTTTAGTGTCTTTAGTGGAGCACAAAAATTAAATATAGAATATCAGTAAATATAGTCATAATATTGAAATAAACATTCCAGAAAGGGGTAACTTGCGATTATTTTCTATCGAGTGCAATTCAACAGGTCTTGTAACTGAAAGCTATTTTGACTAGACACGATCCTTATCTAACACATATATTTTTTAGAATTTAAAACCACATATTTGATGTTCCAGATAGTTAAAAAAAACTCAAAAATGCACCCACCCAGCCTTAAGAGTTCATGAATATACTCGTATGTATACGTTGTCAAAGGTATAGCCAAGTAACCGTGTCCTTAACAATAACGTCGTGTTCACATTTTCGAACACTTCATCCGTGCACATATTTTCGATCTACGTATGCAATTTCGAGCTGTCTATGTAACTTATACGTATATTAACCATCTTGGTGTTTTTCGAGTGGTATCCTAACGGAGTCGACTATGGCATCAAATGTCAAGATTTACGTAGGCACTAGTTTTTCGAAAACATCTGCCATCTGACCTTCTAACCTGGGAGGGAAAACTAGCCCTTGTTTTGATTGATGATTGAATATTTTGATTGATTGATTGAAGCGTCTTGTTGATTTGCATTAATGCCCACCTGACGAAGAATTTCTATTCTATTTGAAAGGCGGTTTACTGTTGCTGCTTTTGTCAAATAAACGTTATTTATATATTCATTTACTATTAACAACGTTGTAACGATCGCTCGTCAAATTAATTCTTGTATTAAGCAGTACCGCTGCTATCTTAAACTACAAATTTAGAATAAAGGAAAAATTGAAATATCTGGCACCGAGCAGCATTCGAACCTGCAAAAGCAGGATTTTTCAATTTTTCCTTTATTTTAAATTTGATCGCTCGTCAGCTATCACTAGTATTTTTAAATTACGCGGGAACGTATATTTATTTACCTTTTTTAAGAGCAAAACTAATTTTTCGTAATGTGTTTTAGCGCTCTTTTTTGTGCCTACGGGAGTTACGGGCTATATCGGAATATTGCCGAATCCAGTGCCTATCGAGATACTGGCGCCAGCCGGATTACCGTACCTATCCGACGGATCAGATTGCAATCCCGAAATGTAACACAGGATAGTTCGTGTAGTGTGCTATAAAATAAAACAAGTTTAGTAATTAACAAGATATAAAATAACTAAAATAAAATGTATTCTGCTGGCGGAGTCGGGCGAAGTTAGCCAAAGGCAACAGAAATTAGACGAATTCACGCGATCCGAAAGTACAATCTTGGAAAGTTTCGGCTCGGCCGAAAGTATCGACAGTTTTTTGGCCGAAACCGAACCTTAGGCCGCGTGCGTGCATGCGTTTTCAAATCCAAGATGACGGATATTTATTTTTCTTAAAAATCGATATGGGTGTCAAGTTTGGGGTTTCTCGGGGAGCCGCTTACGAAAATGGCATCCATTTTCAAATCCAAGATGGCGAACATAATTTTTTTCTTTTGAGTAATTTTTCACAAAATATTAACAGCATCAGACAACTGACAGAAAAAAATAGACCTCATTTATATCTTTGTTACCATCTAAATCTACGCGGACGAAGTCGCGAGCGGCCGCTAATAAGAATATATAATATGTACGCATGATAAATAACGGTTTCAATATCCATTGAGATTAGGTAATAAGATTTCGCGAAATTTTACACGGCTGTTTGTATTGTCAAAGCTCGGTTAAGTGAGGGTTCACTTGCGTCCCTCGGAGTGGAATAGGCACCCCGCGCGCGTCAACAGTCTGCCGATATTGAAATGATTTTACGAGAGGTCTTATGTCATTTAGAACAGCATATCATCGAGACGACAAACGAAACTTTGGCGACGGTCGAGCCTTATATAAATACCGACTGAAATGACTTGTCTAATGGCGCATGACGTCACGAAGCCAACGCACGATAAAGATGAAAACCTCCCCGGAGAAAACGTCGTGATTGCTTGTTTTGTTTTATTATTATTATCACACACCTTGAATCATTTTAACACCTACTAATATTCAGGAAAGAGTCATTCTTGCCCTCGTACTTTTTTTCCCTCAGTTTCAGTTTCAGTTTATTTAATTCATTAACAATTTGCATTGTGTTTGAATGTCTCAATATACAATATTACAGTAAAACATAACAGACTTCATAAAAAAAACCGGCCAAGTGCGTGTCGGACCACACACAATGAAGGGTTCCGTACCAACACCTACTAGTCCACATTTAAAATCACTATCCAATACATTGAATCTAAGAAAGTCGTATCTTCATAGGGAACTCACGGCACTTACGACCTTTTGTTTGGCCAAGACTTTTTAAGCGAAAACTCATAAACCGTAAAACCTATATTGTTCAAACCAAAAATCGTTGAAAGTATTAACTAATGCACACCACCTCAATTTTTTTTAGAATTTTAAACTTTATAGTTTGGAAATTAGAGGGGGGGTCACACTTTTTATGACTTTGACAGCTAATATCTCACCAACGGTTGACTAAAATTTAAAAGTTTTTTAGAAACCTTCATATCATTTATAAGGGCCTATCCATCCACACGACTATGTGCGTTGAAAATTTTTTTTTCATCCACCGGTTTCATGTATGAAGTACGGGGGGCTCTTTTAATATTTTTTTGTAATTTAACATCACTTTTATGTAGCGGTTCATAGCATACACATTCTATGGTATTCTATGAACCGCCGTTCATACATTCTTACCTAATTTCATAATTGTAGTGCTTATAGTCTCCGAATAAATCGACTGTGACATACGGACGGACGGACGGACGAACGGACGGACGGACGGACGGACGGACGGACGGACGGACAGACATAACGAATCTTTAAGGGTTCCGTTTTTGCCATTTTGGCTACGGAACCCTAAAAAAAATCACAGTTAAACAAATTTGGATGAGTGCAACAATGACTCTTTACCTCATAGAAGGTGTGTGCCACTCGGTACCAAAATTATTTGTATTCATGTTTTAGCAGCGGGCCTCACAGGCAGTGTGAAAAGAAGTATGTGATGTGTCATACGTTAGCAAAATTATTTCCGTCTTGGGCGTAAACACTTAAGTCCATCACTACGCTCAAGTTTCTACTTCCGATTTTTGTCGTGAAATATTGCGTTTATGTACATAGTTACCGTACAATTTCTTTGTTATTGAAACATGAGAATTCTATTGGTGACTTTCAATTAACATTTGACCAATAAACAAAAAACAACGTTTTGCGAATCTTATAGTACCATATACGCACGCACGCACGCACGCACACACGCACGCACTTTTTAACTGTATGTTCATGTCATCATCATCATCATCATGTACTGAGTATATTTGTAACGTTGTGTCTTTTGGTGCAGTGAATAAATGCTTTCTTTCTTTCTTTCTTCTTTCTATATCTTTTTATGATTTTAATGAATTTGTCTAATTTACTATTTATTGTGATAATCTGATGGTTTTCTATCTATATAGCCACACTGTTATAAATTGTAACATGAATCATCATGCCTATTATACGGTTTTTTGTTGAGCCAATTTTTGGAAATTCTTCAAAATGGCGTTGCCATGGGGTTGTAAACAAAAAAATCTCTCGAGGTCTAGAACTCACAGGGTCATTAGTAGCAACAACAACCTATATCAACCTAGGCACAACCTATATGAGACACAACACAGAATATACGTATGTAGTCACGCGGTGTTCGCCTGACATCTGCAACGCGGAAGTCTACGAGATTTCTAAACACGAATGCTACGGCGCCTACGCCGTAGCACGCTACAATTCGCTGCTACAAAAAAGTTGTATAAAAACATGTTTGTTCCATTTTTTTACAAACTGTGATAATGTTGTTATTTGTTCTCTTAAGTCTTAATATAGATATGAAATAGATTTCTATAAAACTGGATCGTTTATGTTAATTATAATACTTTAATTTAATCTATACGTGGTAAATAAAATAAATTAAGTAAAAAGGTAAGTGATTCTCCGAGCACTTGTAAGGCTCGTTTCTAAAGTCATTGTCAACTCACGATTATCTATGTTAAGTTAGGACAGCTAGCGAACATTGATGAAATAAGACTCGGAACCGATAAGTATTGTTTTATGCTTTTTCCAAAAGTTGACTTTGATCATCGTCTCCTTACACAATGTTTATTGAGTTTGTTTCTCCAATTGTCGCTTACTGTCACACGCACGCACACACATACGTAACTTCACAAACACTCTCAAACAATATACATTATCACCCACGCATCCCCACTCACACACTTTTTGTGCATATACTTAATGTTTCATTATTTTAGTTTTTTTTTTTTTTTTGTTACCACTAAGTTGGCTTTGTTAATAGTATTTCTGTGGACATCTGTCATTGGCTATTGTTTTAGTTCTTTAAGTATGGTATTTTTGTATTGTATTGCTGTTGATACCCCAAATAAAAATAAATAAATAAATAAATAAATAGACAATGACAAAAAAACCGCCGTTAAAACGCTGTATATTCACCCTCTATCCATCCAAAACTAGATATTTATAGTTCAAATCGGAATCGTTATGTTATTCAGCCAAGTTTTTATCGGTAACCGTTTTGTTGCCAAACTGGGAAAACCTAAAAGGGGTGGGTTCATTCGGAACGCCTGTGGAGGGTCGTTGGCACCCTGCCAGCTAGGCCGTGCCAGGGTTTACTAACCTTTTTAATCGAGAATACAGCATTTAACATTTTAACAACGGTAATATACCTATTATTTTTACACTAACAATAAACAGAACAACGTGTTCTATGCTAAGTAATAGTTGAGTTCGGAGATACGGCATATCATGCTTTATACCTAACCCGGAAGTCACTCGCTTCAGGGTAAAGAAATGTGAGTTTATCTAAAAAATCACATTTCGGTGGTTCTTTTGTCTCTTAACTAACGCAAGCTTGTAAAAATGATAAACCACTTAAGTATTTCAGGGAACTGAGGCTCATATTACAAATATCTTAAAGACTAAGATACAAATAATTATAGAGGCGCGATCCAAAGGTTGGGAACTCCTGACTAAAAGTATGCTATAATATAATGTTAACACATTGTCCTGAAATTAACGAATAAAGTTTAAAATATCGTCTACCAGAACCTGGGATCCCAGGGCTTATTACAAAATAATGTTTAATTTTTTTCGCCAGGAGGCTTTGGTATAATTTGCAGCGGTAAACTGCCTGGCTAACACGATAGCTTATACCGTCACGTTTTATAAACATAACACGGTTATAATAAAATAAAGGCTTTCCACCCGTTCTCAGTCTCGTTCAAGTCGCAATTTTTCTCAGGATAGTTAATAAAAATGAAAACAAACTGATTTTCTAACTTACTTAATATTCTGTAGAAATTACTATCCCGATAGCACTTATAACTCGTAACACAATCGTCGTCAACTTCCTTCACTAACTTCATAAGGACGTGTCCGATCGCGCCCGCTGAAAAGCGCGGGAAAAGATGGCCGACGCGACGATTCTCGCCCGATGTTGGCAAGCGACTGGGCGAATTTTGGCAGCCTGCGACTGCAGTATGCAGTTATTGTGCGATTTTAACCAATGGGGCTAAATTAAGGTTTTGATTGTGGACTCAGCTGGTGTAGTACCTAAAAATCATGGTACAATAATATACTTCGCCAGGTATGGCAAACGGAAACATCGGTTAGTAGTGTGGGTGACACGACCTTCGGACTCCCTGCTATCGATGGTTCTCAAACTTTGAATTTTGGGGAAAAATAGTTGTCTTACTTAAAAAATAGGATATATAAATTATATTAAACGACTGTATAAAAAACAAAATTACAATCATTATAAAAAAAGGTATGGCATCTGGCCTTAATTGTCTTGCATGTCGTCCATTGTGATTAAGGAGAATTTGCGACAGTGGCTTGTAATAGTCAGAAGGTAAAAAGTGCTTTGAACATAATCTACCTGCCAAATAATATGAATTCTAATCATCTATACCAAAGTATAGACTCAGCTATATTCAATCAGTATAACAACATGACACAACGATTGCGGCTTTTTGCAAATAATAGGTTGATATTCCAATTGTCAAGTATCGGCTTAGCCATATCACTATTCTTATCATTTAGTGTCAAAATTATATTTTGACTGAATAAAAAGGACCCCAACAACATTAAAATGCACAAATTTAGAAAACAAATAACTTTATGTAGTACGGTGTACCATTTTTTTCGTTGTTTTCGTTCCACAATAGTGAATCCATTCGTTGGCTACTGACTCGTTTTGTGGAAGTGTAGAAAAACAATAAGGTTCCGCCTTTAACACTTCAACTCTTACAGTTCCGAATAGAACAGCCAACCATTTCAAAATCTGGCCTACATTAACTCTTATTAGCAACCGCACCGCAAAAAAGTTTGGCAATTACTGCTTAAACTGACACCGACCGAGAGCGATATATGCAAATCAGTACATCCGAGCGAGATCGCGGTTAACGTCAAAGAGACTGACATGACGCTCGTATGTGTGAGTAAGCAGTGTTGCCAGTAGTGTATTATGATACTCCATGACTTTCATGTATTCTGTGAGTATTTTATTAAATTATTAGGTACATTCATGTTCAACTTGATCTATTTTGTGTGCTTTTAAACAAGTAAATGCTAATTTTGATGCGTAAACAATTTATTTTGCATGATAACGACAGTTTTTTTTCCTTAATTATCTTTTTAGTTACTATAAAGCGGCAACTCGACCTCGTGTCACGATCCTTATTGTCAGACCTTGTTTTCTTAGACCATGCCTAAAAATACAGATCTTTATTAACGTTGTTTGTTAAATTTTGTTTAACTACTGAAATCTAGGATGAGTTAATTACCTAGCGTAACTATAGGTACTTCCATTAGGTACCTACCTGCTAAAACCCTTTTAGGAATACAGGCGTGATATTATCGAAATAGTATTGGGTACCTAAGCAGGATCTCAAACTAATACACAGAATGTCAAATAAATCTTTTTATTTTCTATAAGAGATAAGAGTAGGTAACACTGCAACAACATAAAATAAAGCGGTGTCACAGATAATATACATAAGAAGTTTATAAACTAAGCTATTCACATGAAAGATGAATTGATGTTATTTTTTACTGCGTTTCAAATTGCCTTGGTAAGTAAGTTATTTATACGTCATTCCAGTACACTATATATAACCTTAAAAAGCAAACGTCCTGCGTGACGTACTGGAATCTTCTAATCCAACATCGGGCGATTCCAGTACGCCACGCAGGACCGTTTGGCTGCGCTTTTACAGTCATCTAGGATCTATTTGAGAAGCGTATTTGTTTGGAATTGGTTATGTAATTGTCAAACGCGCTCGTGCTCGTTCTTTCGTATCTAAGCGAGCGAGCGCGCGGCAGCAATACAAAATTAATTCAAATACTACGTTAGGAATTGAAGGGGTAACTATAAAAGTAAACTGTATTACACTTTGTCAAATATAATTAAATACATCCGTAAACTAAATTAAAATCATGACTTACATATAAGCAATTTGTTTTCATTTTATAATGAACTAGACATTATTGCACTAAAAATATTAACTCATTTATTCACAAGCTAGTTTTGGTGTTCATTTGTAACAGAAGCTTTACAATAAGCAGTCTACTGAACTGAACCTCAACTTAGTCATTTTTAATTGAACCTAAAATTAAGCTAAACAGGACAAAATTTATTATTAAATACATTTTATAATAACGCGTCTTTTTTGTAAAATAAAATATATTTCTAATTCATTACATTAATCCAAATCATTAATAAAATATATTTGTAATTCATTATATATAATGAACATGGAAACAGGCCAACTAAAACACATTTACTACTATTGCTAAATTGTTAATTTGTATGTAAATTTCGACAAAAAGACATTTCGAATTATTATGAACCTTAACGCATTGAAATAAGGTCTACTAATAGTGTCTTGAAGCGAGTTTCCGCGGCGAATATACCGTGGAATCAATATCATGTTTCATTATGTAAATCGTGTATAACTAGTAAAAATATTCTATATTCATTTCAAACTTGGTAAGATTTCAACATTTAGAACGTTCCAAATTGAACTTTATCAGCGAGGGGCAATATTCATTTTAATAAAGCATATTTTAAAGAGATACGAGCTTGTGAAGATAAAATTCTCAATTTTTTGGTACATAAGTTTAGCGTGTGGGTATTAACAATCGATTCCCACATACCAGAGGGTTTATTCCGAACTTCGTATCGTGCTGTCCCTTTCGCTCTCGTGTTAAAAATTATATGAGTGAAAGGGACGGCACGATACGAAGTTCGGTTATCTTTAAAGATTTTTATTTAGAACTTTTTGTAGCATAAACATTAGTTTTTTTTCTTGGCAAATTCTGCACGTTCCCGCCTCAGTGGAAAACAAGACACGTGCGGGCTCTAAAGATCAGTGAAAATGAGCTGCAGCTGTTCCCTATATATGTTCAATCTAAGGTTAAAATAGGTAGTCTTTATTGTGAGGGAATAAGAGCTTTTGACATCTTCATATGCATAGTACAACTGTACCTCGGTAACTGTCTGTTTTTTATTTACCTGGTTGTATAAATGTATGTAAATATATGACCGTGCGCCATGTTGCGAAATCTCATTGCAACTAATTTCTTACACTGGTGATATTAGTGTTGAAAATTAAATGCTATTAAATAGCAAAATTGCCCAAAACGATTCCTAGTCAAGAGCGAAATATTATGAATCACTACATAGTATAAAATAAAGTCGCTTTCTCTGTCCCTATGTTCCTATGTATGCTTAAATCTTTAAAACTACGCAACGGATTTTGATGCGGTTTTTTTTAATAGACAGAGTGACCAAAAGGGGAAGGTTTATATGTATAATACATGCATCAGCATTGCAACCGTGCGAAGCCGGGGCGGGTCGCTAGTAAAGTATATAATAAACTACTGAAAAAAAAAACGCTTGGCAAATGAATAAATCGCTGCAAAACATTTCATAATTAACATCAGAGCTGAACAACTAAACAAGTCAAAATGACATTTAGTCTGTTGCCATATCAATCAGAATAATAGCGCCTTTTTGACAATGGTCATATATATCTGGTCGGGTTTTACATTATTAGGACATCGACGTAAAATGAAAGATAGGTATATATATTTCATCTTTATTGCACAAAATAAAACCGTATCGTACAAAGGGCGGACTTCATGCCGCAAAGCATTATTTCTATCGTCAGTATTGCAAAACTAAAAACTGAATATAGGGTACAGCAGTTGAGATCTCGTGCTGGTCGATATTTTGTAAAACTGTTATACGCTTTTGAATCTTCTAGCATGCGTAATTAAGTTGCTTTTTATACGGAATACTTTGACTCAACTCGGCCAATTCATATAATCTTGAGTACACCTGAAGAGTTGGTAGGTTTGTATAGAACAGTCAGTCAGCATTATACATTTACAATACTTTTATCTCACGAACATGTGTGTGCCAAAGTTGTGTGTTGTCTAAGTGTGCGTCAGCGTACGAGCTGTGAGCTCACATCGTCTATGTCAGGGGTCGGCGACCTTTTAGCGGCAAGGGCCACATAGTTGGAACAAAATTATCACGGACCGCACGTGTTCATAATTTGTGACTGTTGGCATCCCCAACACAGATAAGGTATGTAAACTGTTACGTATTTTTGTTCATTCATTCTTTCTGTCAATCTCACATTCATTTGTCCTAGAACGGTTCTCTTACTTGATCAGGACACGTCCCCAAGCATGTAATACTTAACCTAAGAGTGCATTTATTTAATTAACCAATACAAAGTGTCCAGTGAACAAGCCGGCCTTTATTTTATCAATACCTTCCATACAAGAAACCAGCGCCAACACCACTGCACCGCTGAACATATGGTCCTTCGAACCGGATCCGGACCGGACCGTATCAGACAAAAGTTGTAGGTTGTCTATAAGGAGCTCGCGGGCCGCAAGTAAGGGGTTCGCGGGCCGCAAGGGGTTCGCGGGCCGCGGGTTGCCTGTTGCCGACCGCTGGTCTACGTGTTCGTATCAAAATCAAAAATCAAAATCAAAAATGTTTTATTGGTGTAAACATAGGTATTATAACAGTACGAGGTCGGGGTCTCCTTTTAAGTAAACAATGATACTTGTGTCAGGAGATCCCGCTCTTCCATTGACAGGAGGTGTTATTGTTAGACCAATTTTACATTTTAAGAGACCTTACAGGTCTGTATAGTTTTATATATGTCATAACTACTATGGCTAACCCGCGCTCGTGAGATAAAAGTACTGTACTAGTTATTATGCTTTTAAAACGGTTTGAGTTTGGTGACAGTTGTCATTCCAGCACAAATTAAGTCATGTTTGACATTCAGGAATGAAGTCGTGGCCAGATATTTATGAGCGCGCTGTCCGCTCCGATATATCTAATGACTATACTGTAGGTTTAACCACAGATATCAGAGTAAAGCAGATGAGCGCTATCATTATATTGAACGTTCTCTATACTTCCGATCTACTCACACCTCAGATTCGTTTGGAACCGGTCAACCAATTTCACTGGAGCACAAACTTAGAGTATTCCAGTGTTCAAAATCGCCCGCGTGGTCGTGTCGGAGGTTTTCCCATAGATTTTTCTCAGGCTACTCTCCAACCGCACTCATATTGCTTTATTGGGCCTGGCCTATACAGCCACAGTCAGGTAAAAAAACAAAAAAAAAAAACAAAAGACCTATTCTCTCTACGTACTTCTCAGTAAGTAAGAAGGAGATAGTTACCAGTGAACTTTACAGTTATGACGCCATGAAGAAAAGCATGGGAAGATTCCACTGTGATGTAAACAGCTATTTTGCAAAATTTTAGTATAGTACCTAAATTGTCGGCGCTAGCAAAAACTTGTTTAGCGATATAAAAATAACTCTCTTATAATTATATCTATGTTATATTGACAAAAAAACTGCACGCGGGACTTTGCACGATTAATAAAACCTATAGGATCATTGCGCCTATCAGCAACCACCTAATTTATTGTGCTTGTTTGCGACAACTTACATGAAAGTAGGTGAATATTTTTTATCGTATTTCTAGTAGATCCATATTTAAAAAAGTGCACATAGTTTGCATTTTGCAGAATCTTTATAATTCATGTGGTCGCTATTATCCTTTTAACATAGTCAAGGTACGGTGACAGCTCATCCCAGTACAAATTGTCATATTTGACGTTTTAAGGTTATATTGTGTTCTGGGTGACAGCTATTAGACAGGTGTCACAATATTAAAGCTAAGTTAAAAGTATAATTAACTAAGTCGCGCAACTAGTGCAATGACCCTAGTATCTAATGTATTTATGACCAATAATGGCGATGATTGTTTACATTAAATTCCATAAACAAGTTTAGAATTTTTGCAATGAAGTGTAGAAAAATTGTTTACATTGTGGTAAACTAAGTAGCATTAAAAACCATATTTACACTAGTTGTTTATCCAAAACTGTATGGCCAAATGTCAAACGAACGCAAGCAAGAATCGACATTATAGCCAGAGCATTTAGTCGTTTTTTGCTTGCGTTCTTTTGACAGAATTTGGTCTGTTTCACACGAACTATACCTTATTAAATAAATATTTTTTTGTGGACAATCTTACACAAATAGACCTAGCCCCTAAACAAAGCTTGCGCTATGGGTACTAGGCGGGGAAATACATACTTAAATAGATAAATAAATACTTAAATACATAGAATACATCGAAAATTCATGAACAATCTGTCGTGGCTGTCAGTGTGATCACACTATTAAATGCCCCAACCGGGATTCTAACCCGGGACCACTAGCTTTGTAGGCAGCGTCACTGCCAACTGGGCTAACGTGGTTACCATATTCCGTTGTCGTTGTATAAAATGAATACATAACTTTGACGGCCTTTGGCATGATACAAATAACCTAAGCACAATGTCATTCACAAAAAAAGGTTTGCTCTCTATGTCGTCAATAAGGTCGAATTATTATACAGTACGATTTTTTGCTGCCGCTGCAGCTGGCCGATAAATATTATAAAACTGTTATTGGATTTTAAATCCTCTAACGTGCAAATATGGTCGCTTTTGTACGGGTTAATTTGACACAAGTCACCCAACTCAAATAATCTTAAGATAATAATAGGATGGATGCTAGTCTATAAGCTAGGTAGGTACTGAATACGTGCGAACGAACTGTATCATGGATTTCATGTCTATAAAGTGTACCCTCCTAACTAAATAAAAAAAATATATATAAATAAGTTATGAAATAATGCTTTGATTCCAATTGCTAATTTGACAAATTGATTCAACTAAATTGTTGATTTAAAATTTTTCTAAGTAAATATCTAAATGGAATGAAAAATATTAACTTATATTTTAAAACTATGTAATTCATAGAAATCAAATTGTCTAGTAATAGTTAGGCAGTTTCACGTGATAATGTGGACACGCTGGACAAAAGCACCAAATTTTTTTCAGGGTCTAGTTAGGTATATAGCTTTATGTTTTTGATAGGAACCAACTCCTTCGGCCATCTTAAAATGTCTTTTAAAAAAAGAAAGAGGGTGACCTCTTTCTTTTTTTAAAAGATATTTGCTCACTAACAATTTCACCCCTTCAGAGGGCGACTTTTTAAAAACACTGAAACTAGTTTTCTTATAATCTAATGATAAGTTTATAAAGGAAGTTTCAAATTCCCCATTTAAAAACATTGCTTCCCATACAAACTTTTAACCCTCGTTTCACCCTTTCAAAGGGAAAAATTTGAAAAACGCTTAAAACAGTTTTCTTCCATTTTAATTAGAGATGCGCCGAATATGGGTTTGATCGAATACGAACATTCGGCCGAATATTAGGTCCAGCTGTTGCCGAACCGAATATTCGGCCGAATTATTCGGTTCAACTTAATTCCTTCATCTATTGTTGTAAAACAGACTAATTTAATGGTAAATTTTTTGTTCATTATCAAAGTGAAATATTGACAAAAAATAAGTTAAATCACTGTTAATAATGGGTCAAGTATTAATTTCACGAAGCAGTAACTATAACTATTGTACACTCTTGTAACAAACGTTCTCAAAATTGTTCGGTAAATATTCGGCAACTGAATCGAATAATTCGGCCGAATACCGAACATTTAAAAATATGCCGAATACCGAATAATAACCGAATATTCGGAGCATCCCTAATTTTAATGCTAGTCTACTAGCGAATTTTCAAGTCTCTATCTTAAAAATTATTTTGTTCCCCATACTAAATTTCCACCCCTAAAAATTTTCTGATAATATGTACCTGCATACCATAGCTCTATATTTTTGATAGGAACCATCTCCTCAGGGTTGGGTAACTAGACCCTAGCAAAAAATTGGAGCTTTTGTCCAGCGTGTCGACATTTACGACAATTTGTTCCAGCAATCTGCCCCACCATAAATAGGTGAAAAATAGCAGATCAGTAAATCACATTTGAGTAAATTTCATTTTTTTTTACAATGAAGGTGGCATTTAAACTTACGACCTGCCTGATGGTAAAGACACCGTAGCATATGGACTCTTGCGACTCTAAAAGCGTCACAAACGCGTTGCCGACCCTTCATTGACTTGAGGATTCGTTGTGTTGACAGTTAGAGATATGCAGGGTAATCACTCTCAACACAACGCATCAATGGGAGATCTGGGGCCTATTGCATAATGAACTATAACTAATATTTCATTATTTCAACCCCTTTCATTCGGAAGAGACTTCCGCTTGTAATATCTCATTATGCAATAGTCCCCTGGTGGCACTGGATGTGTGTAAATTTACCTCTTCGCCGGCCGCCATACAAGAAAAAAAGCGGGGCAATCTAGACTTTCTTAACTACTCAAATTATTTTCCGTGTTTTGCATCATTTACTGGAGTGCCATCTTGGTGATACCGAGAAAGCGCTTTTCCGGTATTCGGGCATAGATAGCACTCTAGTAAATGATGCAAAACACGGAACATATTACCGATTAGGTTTTGAGTTCCCGCAGTCTAGATTGCCTTACTTTGTTTTGTTATTTTTTATTCGAATGGCGGCTAGAGGTTATCACATTATTTTCGTAAATTATAACTAATATAAGACAACCACCCAGCCACCTCGGGGGGTCGAAGTTGCACCACGTCCGTAGGGCGTACCCACCGCGTCCCTACACGTGACCCCTGGGTGGTGCTAAAAGTGCAACAAAACTGACAACCGTACTGTCTTCTCGAAGATCTCACGGTTCAAAATAATTGCCATACGATAAATAAAATAAACCCAGCCACCCGTGGCGATGAATTTTTCACTTCTATTGATCATTATTTATTTGAAAGCCATAGCATTGAAGTGATGTCAAAATAGAATTAAAAATGATTCTATTTATACAGATCGAAACACGCTTAGCATAATGCTATCCTTTTCTAACGTACTTTAAAGAAGGTGATGCATATTTGATAATCCACATCGAAAGGGACCTTATGGCGGCAGGCTCTTACATTACACTTATTCACTGTTGTATTGGAACAGCGGCAATAAAGGCGTAAGTGCCGGCCGCCATAAGGTCCCTTTCAATATGGATTATCACATATCGTGCTCCAGCAACGCATTTAAGCCAATTTAACTGTGTTTCAAAAATTGCACTTGACCACATGTATTTCTCTAACTAAAACCAAACCTTAGCCTTACACAAATAGAGTTCAAAGTTGAATACATTCATATGTACATTACGTTGATGGTGGACTCACAACACTGGCCTACGATACAATTATAACACGAATTATAAACAACATTTATTAATTGTCAATCATGATTGGCAATGACTGATCATTACATTTCTCATTATGAGGCAAACGTCCCAGTGGTCGACACTGATCCAATAATCTTGTCACAGAACAAATTATACAAGCAAATTTAATACTCAGCAATAATGATATTGCATTTAAAGATAATTGGGTACAGGCTTCATCAGTTGTTTCAACTGCCTGCCTGATAAAAAAATAAAAATAAATAAAGGTGAACAATAGGCGTCAACTATAAGGTGTTCGATATTGGCGCGTTTACCTTAACTTGCACAAGTTATGATGGGTCGTGGGTCTGATATACTTTTCGGGACTTAACAGTCATATAACCCTGTCATGAGTCATGACGTAGCTGTCATATAGACTGTACACATTAGCTAATTAGTTGTGGAACGAGCTGTCGTGGTTTTCCCGAGGGAATACAGTAGAGTTCGAAAACATGAGCACGGACAATGTGGCCAAAAATATGTAGACACGACTTTGTTGTTAAGGGAATAAGTATGGTCAGATATTTTTAATCCATTGGAAACGTACATATATTCATTAACTCGACTGTAAAGTAGGGGGTTCTCCACAAATTTTTAAAGGGTTGACACCCTTGAAGTTGCAAGCGTCCATAGACTACGACCGATTACCATCGCGCGTGCCGTACGCTTGTTTGCAACCGGCGTGGTATTAAAAATGATGTTCACCAGTTATGACAAGATTGCACTTCCCAAAGTATTCCAAACTCAAGGTGCATCACATATTTTGCAAGTTAGTTGCAATTAGTCTGTAAGGACTCATTGTAAGTTGTAAACATATAGTAGTATAAACACAAAATTTACAAAAAAATATCTTTTTAACTCATATCAACTATTCACACTATACATTCAATTTTAATGCACAATAAAACTTCAAAATAGGTGAGCACTGGCCGAAAACCAATTCTTAACGTTCTTGTATCAATTCAACATCAAAATCGAAAGAATCCGCGCGAACGCGAAACTTATAGCTTCCTCCTTCCCGCATATGAAGCTAGAGTGGGTACGAGGTAGAACGCTAATAGAAAATTAGGTAAAAGACGTACCTATAGCTGACCCTCTCAAGCGAATGAAGTGCGAGTGCGGGTGCAAGAGTGATCGCGAAACGTATAGTTGACTTCCTCTCGCGCATGAGGAACGACGAATGCGAGAGAAAGCGCTAATAGAATAGTAGAAGAGTAGGCGCACGGCGTATAGCGCGCTCCCTCCCGCTTATGATTGTCGACGGTGGGTGAGCCAGACAGCTAGTAGAAGAAGAGCAGACGCTCTTGCGCAGTCCCTGAAAGGAGTCGCCAGCCACGTTTGATGTTCAGGTACTGGATGATTGCGCGAACGCAGATTAGAATACCTGGAACCAAACCATAGGAAATAATTCATAGTAAGGTGACTTCGGGTAAATCAGAATGTTGACTAATTCCGAAAATGATAGGTTTCTGTCTAACTGTGCAATATTGTTTATTCTAAAAGCAAGAATAGGAAAAAAATTACAAAAAGAAGTGTCCAATATTACCATGTTTGGTATTATAAATAAGTAAGTATCGGAATTAGCCGAATGTACCTTACCTACAAGTACAGAAGGCCCTTTTTCAATAGTCTTGGTTATGACTTAAATTGCGCCAACGAGTTTACCCCGAGTAACTATGTTCAAACGGAATATCATTTGATTATCGGTAAACTAGTCCACATTAAAAATCACTATCCAATACACTGAATCTAAAAAAGTCGTGTCTTCATAGGGAACTCACGGAACTTACGACCTTTTGTTTGGGCAAGACAGTTTTTAAGCGAAAACTCAAAAACCGTACAACCTATATTGTTCAAACCAAAAATCGTTGAAAGTATTTAATAATGCACACCACCTCAATTTATTTTACAATTTTAAACTTTTTAGTTTGGAAATTAGACGGGAGGACACACTTTCTATGACTTTGACAGCTAATATCTCACCAACGGTTGACTTAAATGGACAAGTTTTTTAGAAACCTCCATATCATTTATAAAGGCCTATCCATTGATACCCCACACGACTATGTGCGTTGAAATTTTTTTTCATCCACCGGATGTATTTCATGTATCTGATTCATGTATGGAGTGCCCCCTAATTTAATATTTTTTTGTAATTTCACATCACTTTTATGTAGCGGTTCATAGAATACACTTTCCTACCAAATTTCATAATTGTAGTGCTTATAGTCTCCGAGAAAATCGGCTGTGACATACGGACGGACGGACGGACAGACATGACGAATCTATAAGGGTTCCGTTTTTGCCATCTTGGCTACGGAACCCTAAAAACTAAGCGAAAGCCATGATGGGTAAAATACAGAGGTGAGTTCTCGTGCGAGGCGAGGCACAATAACAACACTCACCGAAAGCGCCCTTGGTTGGCCTAAGGGTGGATCAACTATTCTTTGTTGCTCGTTACTATGGTTACGTCTCCTGAGTCACTCTTTAAAACTGTGATTTTATAGGATTTTAATCTACTAAACATGAGTTTTATTAATGAGCATATATCCATTTGCACATGGGTCATCTCTTGAGCATGCATGAAGTCCATATTATAAAAGTTTTTCTAAGAAACTCGTTTACTGTTGTCTCCTCGCTGACGGGACAGAATAACAAGAAAAAGTTGATTGACCCCTAAAATGCATCTGTTGCTGGTCGCTTAGCAGACCGAACAGGAAATAATTATAAAAAAAACTCACCAAAAGCCATGATGAGCCACCACAGCCACGAGTTCTCGTGCGAGGCGAGCTCGGTGGAGTGCTTGACGATGAGCGTCCACTTGGCCAGAGAGAGGCCGAAGCCGGCCAGCGCGCCGTAGCGGGACGCCACGGTGTGGCAGAAACACATTAGGAGCAGGAAACCGATCCAGTTGAATAGGAATGCCACTGGAAAATAAAGATTATACAAATACAAATACAAACATTTATTCTGCAAATAGGCCACAAGGGTACTTTTACATGTCAAAATATTAATTTACAATTTAAGAAAGTCTGACTACAATAAGTAATACATTTTTCATATCAAAATATTAATTTACAGTTCAAGAAGGAATAATAGTTTCGAGTTTACAATTATAACAAAATTAATGTTATACAGTGAAGATAAACTTGCAAAGTTATCTATTACAAATATTACAACACCAGTAAAGTTAGAGATGTATAAGGTCTCAAGATTAAACAAGGAGTATAATGAAATTAATGTAATATCTCAGAGATGTACATGGTCTCTGGGATTGAAGTTAACCCTTTTCCAGGCATAGTACGATTCATCGACCACATACGTGTTAATAGAACTTCAATCTTAGTGCTGGGGTTTAAGGTTAAAATTAGGTTGAATTTCCTTGAAAAGTGACTTGTCTTGAAATGATTAACAAAAACGTAACAATTTCTATGCTACATCCGGCCATAAAGTGGCATTTACCGCATGCTTCGCGTGCGGAAAATCACACTTCCTGGCCAGCGAGAGACTTGAAAATAAAAAAGCCTCCGATCGCATATTTTATCGCCATTCCCTTCGGCTCAGGCGTCAAATATCTGCGATCTGTGACATTCTTTGTTTTACCGCCCTAGATAAGTAATGTAATCACTATATATTTTGTTTTTTGTAAAGTCTTGGTTGGTGCCATCCTGGAAGTGTTAATAGACTATTCGTTTGTCTATCTGCCACTTTGATATTGGTGTTTATAAGAATTGGATAAAACACATTTTAGTTAGTAGAGGTATGTTAATTTTTAAACATCACTTTCGCTGCAAGGAACCCGCCTAGAGTTGCTGCATAATTTTTCTCAGATTACCGCTAGTCGGGCGGTCGCTATAGGAAGGTAGGTCGCTACATCACTTTCTGGGGTACATTCAAGATTAAAGTCTGGCAGAAGTGGCAATGAAAGTGTTAAAGTTCACTGCAAAGTTACAGTAGTCGTCGTCGAAAGAAAGGTACCGTATTATAGTCGCGTGATAGCGTGACAAACGACAAGTAAGCGTCTGTCACGTCCTATCGAGTGGTATCAGAAAGTGATAGATGCTTTATCTTGTCGTTTATTACGCTATCGCGCGACCATTATCAACCCCCAAATGCCATCCAAGTACAAATGTTAAACACAAACCTTAAAAGAGCGAAATACGAGGAAAATCTCTAATAGAATAGTAAAGGCATGGAACAAATTACCTTCAGTAGTAGTGAACGCTAACAGTGTTAATCAGTTTAAAAACAAACTTGACAAACTAAGATCTAAGCAGTGTTAACCAGTGCCAAGTGAACTATGATTTAGACGTATCAGCGTCAGCTGCCAGTCTAAAATATATAATAATAATAATAAAATCAGTCAAAACGGAAGTATGCTCACAAGCACAACAAGATGCAAAACAAAATGGCGGAGCCATGGGTGGAAAAAAAAAGTAAAAAATATCACTCGCGACGTCTACAGCTCACAGAGCCACTAGTTAGTATTTAAAGTACCCCTGACCAAGCTAGTAAAAGACGAAAAGATATTGTTTGCCCTAAAAATATTAATAACAGGCACGCGTTCTCTTGCAGATTTTTCAACTTCTTAGGTCCTCTTCTTTACAACAGGCTTAATGCGCGGCTAGATTTATATTCACTGAACTACATGAGATGTAAATCTACGCTACGAGAAGCCCTAAAAAAGTTGTCATATGATGACACAGAGAAATTATTAATTGTTTTAAAATAATTTTGAATCGTAGCATATGTTTTATTTTGCATGTGAATATTTCTAAGTAATTGTAAGTCCTTCTTTGCCTGAAACACAGGGCTTCCTAGCTCAGGCACGTGTTATTTACTACCATATATTTGTAAACTCCTAGCCTATTATAGTTCTTAATTTTGTACAACATGTTTTTTTATGAATAAATTATTATTATTATTATTAAAGTGGACTAATTCAGTGTTCACTATAAATTAACTCCAATTCTTTAACTAATTAAAAATGTAAATTCTAATACTGTCTGATAATTTCAATTTGAATCTTAAGAAAAACAGGTTACAGTTGATACTCGTTTTAAGCCTGCGTTGAGGTCGAGGTCTTTAATCAGTAGGAGGTTGTGACAATAGCAACAGCTGCTAAGCGTGTTGTATCAAGTGGTAATAATCAAACATATTGCATCAAGAATCGATTTGTATAACATAGTTCAAAATAGCTTTCGTCATTAAGAGGCCTTATTACTACAAACCTTAAAAGGTTTTGAACTAAATTTATGACAAAATTATTGATAATATGTGGCGTCACATTCAGCTGTCCATTAATATGGAGCATTTCCAATGCTCTGTAGTTTTGAGGATCCATTTTTCCTTTGTGCGTTCTATTTGTAATTGGCCCCATACAAACATTTGATCCTCTCCAAAAATTGGTTAGAATAGCCTGGTCAGCCAGGTTTCGGAATTCAACTATGGCTGTCACGCTTTTACTTGGCTAAAGCTGGATTGCACAGAAAGAGACTTACCGAAGAAGGAAGTGAGGAACATAATATCAGTCCCGAGCAGGCTATTCTCGGGGTCGAGTTGCTCGCCGGCGCCCTCTGTCGGCTCTACTGTGACGAATGCGGCGAACGTGGGGTGGAGGGGAGGAGGAGGTTGCATCTGCGACAATAAATAAATAAATAATAGAGGACAATCTTACACAAATCACGATATTAATACAATTTCGTATTGCTTAGAACAAAGTTGGTGCGTCCAATGGCTTAAGGCAGTGGTCGGCAATCTTTTAGCAGCCAGTGGGACAAAACCATATGACAGTATTTTTCGATTTTATTTTAATGACATTAAGGTCCAAAAATGGAACAACATTTCATTTCAGGACGGAGGGCCTACTCCGAACTTCGTATCGTGCCGTCCCTTTCTATCATATAGTGTATAACACTAGAGTGAAAGGGACGGCACGATTCGAAGTTCGGAGTAGGCCCTCTGTACAGGGGATGCTGGCTTACCTGTGGCAACCCCTCTCCCTCCATCTGCTTCTCTCGTTGCACCTCCTCGTATGTGGGTAACTTGGAGTTGGCCGCCACATCGTAGGGGGGCGGGGCCGAGAAGTCAGCCTGCGGCGGCGGTATGTCTTGTGTGTTATCTGGAATGACATTGGGGACTATACATCTCTCGTTACGTACGTGCTGGCTATTAGTCTAAATTATGACAACAGTATTGATAATACCAATAAAATAAATATAAGGATATAACGCTTTTATGCTCGGCTGGGCAGCGTTCGGGAAGCTTCGCAGTGTATTCTCGTCCAATTTACCGCAGTGCCTCAAGTCAAAAGTCTTTGACCAGTGTGTGTTGCCAGTGATGACATATGGATCCGAGACATGGGCGCTAACGATGGGCCTCATAAGAAAGCTCAAGGTCACCCAAAGAGCAATGGAAAAAGCTATGCTCGGGGTTTCTCTGCGTGATAGAATTAGGAATGAAGCTATCCGTAGCAGAACTGGGGTCACCGACATAGCCTTCAAAATTGCGAGACTTAAGTGGCAGTGGGCAGGGCACATTGCTCGCAGGACTGACGGTCGATGGGGCCAGAAACTGCTTGAGTGGCGTCCACGCACCGGAAGACGAGCTGTCGGTAGGCCTCCGACAAGGTGGAGTGATGACCTGGTGAAGGTCGCGGGAATGCGGTGGAAACGAACGGCACAGGACCGGTCTAAATGGCGAGCCTTGGGGGAGGCCTATGTTCAGCAGTGGACGTCTTTCGGCTGAAATGATGATGATGATGATGAACGCTTTTATGAAAGATTTAGATTGTAACATGAGCCATTTTTTGCTTGTGTTACGTGTAGTAGAATATGTTTGTAAGCACTTTATTTTGCACAATAGCAGGTTAAAGCACGTACATGTCACAAAAGATTTAAGTACAAACGCGAACTTATCCCTATAAGGGATCTCTTCCAGCTAACCTTTGAGCAATCGAGTGGAAGGTTGCTAGCAACGTGATAGACAAACTTACATACAAAATGAATATATAACAATAAATATATTTATTTATATGTAAAATACATACGTTATAAATATTTATCACAAATTTAAAATAAATAAATACCATATTCAATAAATTCACAAGTCATTGGACAGCCAAAGCCACAAGCAAATAAAAGCGGCAAAAAACAGTTTTTACTTTTTAGCTTGGACTTTGTCAAAGTTTCAGACAAAGGACTCCACTCCCATTATGTGCACTGCTTTAAATGATTGGCAGTAAAGGGAACAGGCAATACCATTCACCATCAGTATCGTAAAATTCTTAGTGACATCAGACATTAAGCAACACCATAATACATTCCTACTCATAATATGCCCGCAATAAAATAGTTTATCATTTAATTAGCGACCCGCCCTGGCTTCGCACGGGTGCACTATTTAATGGATATTATTATACATATAAACCTTCCTCTTCAATCACTCTATCTATTTAAAAAACCGCATCAAAATCCGTTGCGTAGTTTTAAAGATTTAAGCATACATAGGGATATAGGGACAGAGAAAGCGACATTGTTTTATACTATGTAGTTATTTAATAGTAAATATGCAATTAAACTCTGCCTACATCACTGAAACTAAGCTACATTCTGCTGCAAAAATGTATAATAATAATAATATTCTTTATTCAGACAATTTCATTTACACTACACATCTAAATTTAAATATTTTTATATATTTAGTTGCACTAAATGTTAAGTTATAATATTACACTGAATTATGCATCAACCACCATGTCTGTATGCTACTAGTTGGCAAACGCCTCCTCCAACTGTCTCTATTTCTCTCTATCTTTAGCTACTCTTGTCCATGTGCTACCTGTTACGGCTATAATGTCATCATCCACCTTATCAATGGTCTACCTCTTTTCCTTATCCCGTGACTTGTGAACTAATGCTTCAATAAAAAATGCAAAAATGTATTATCCATTCAAAAATATCTTCCCTGAACTATATTTTCCATTGTTAAGCTAGTTAACTGTATGTGATAGATGATTATTAGTTATTATGAATCAAGACAATCAATTAATGAGTCATGAAAATATTGTTTGTTCATTGCTAATGATGACAGCCTAAACATATGACAGCACATTTTGTCTTAATAAGTGGCATTTTCTTAATGCCCCAGTGGTGAAGAACAAGCGTACAACCCACTTGATAGTAGGACCTCTGCAGACCTTGACCTTATGAAGAATATCTGTATGGTCGGCCCCACAAGGGGCTTAACACTGTACCTTGCCACTTTAAAGTCATATTTCAAGCAAATTTTCTAAAAGGTGAAAGCTACATAGTACCAAAATGTCCAGCTACTTATGACCTTGGTCATCAGACACATGTATCTGTCACCAAATGTGAACATCATTGGTTTAAAATCTTACACATTAAATTGTAAACTAACTAACTTATCCTAACTGTCAGTCTACTTACCAGATAGATAGATTATAAATAAGTGGTTCCAAAGATACAGTCAGTCGAACAGGTGATATTATGTCACACTAACAGAACATCGCACAAAACAGACTGAAAATGTTTGGTATGAAATTAAATGAAAGGTGATTTTGAAGTTGTTAGAAGCGGTAAAACATTATATGAGAAGTTGTTATACACGGATTCTACTGTACACATTTTCTGTAAGTAGTATTATATTGATATAAGGTGCAATATATGCTGTATTCAGTTCCATACACAAAGGTTAAATACATACTAGTTTGATCCCCCCATCAATTGAAAGTAAAAGTAACTAAAAATATCCACATTGAGACATTCTCTTTTTAAAAAATGCTTTGTTTTATACAGTAAACAAGGAAAGATCTTCAAATTATTGAATTGCTGTAGATAATGACCAAGCCATATAATAGATTTAATATACTATACATAAAGTACTTAAATTAGGTACTTAATTACTTGTGGTGTTCAACTATTCATAGATATACACATATAAGTAAGTACAATGTTAGTGGTTGTGTCCCTGCACTATTAGCCATCCAATTTCCTACCTTAATAAAAGGGTATAAAATCGTGTTTAAGAGTAGAGCTTGACATTATTTTATTTTCGTTCATAGAAGAGCTTATTTTATCTACTTAACTGTTATCCAACATGAACAAGACAATGTTTACAAAACTGTGACTCATATCTCATACATACTTAAGTATGTATCGCTAGAAAATTTATAACAATCGTTATCAACTTAACTAGATATTGATAAGGGTAATAGAAAATAAACTCGTAAAAACTTACTCATATCAATGAAGTGTGGTTGCATATTGGAATCTATTGACGCTGGCAGTATGACTCTTAAATGCGCCGGCGGGCACACATCCCCTTGAGGATGGCTCTGTAAAATATTAACCATTTCACGTCACGATAATGTAGGTACATACGCAAATAAGTTACATAAATAAATTAGTATACAATCACTAATGTACCATTTTGTTATCGTCGAACATGCGGCAAATCGTTTATTACGATTAAAACTTAGACACTTTGAGCTTGTAAGCTCACGATTAACTTGGTAGGGACTAACAGATGTTTCAGAGCTTGAATATTTTTAATCAATCACAAAATTCACAAAACGACGTACAATAATCGGCCAAACACCTTCGTGTACTTAGTGAAGTGTCGTTCAAATTGCAGTTATTCATTAGGTTTGTGCGGATCGATGCTTATTGGTCCCGAAAATATAATAGTTGTCCCATAAATCAGTAACTACAATATTCACATAACTACAATTTTTTTAATGTTACAATTAATGTTTTAAACTATTAGTTTCAAATTATTTACAATATGGTGAAAAAACTCGCTGATGTAAAGTTGATATCAGTTTCAGAACGATTTATCTAAAATGACAATATTGTGCTGGGATTGCTACACCAAATAAACTGTCAATTTTGTAACGCTTGCAACAATTCCAGAGGCGTATTTTGTATTTTATTACTAACATTTTTGGGATAACACCTCTTTACTGTCAAAGTCATGTCAAAAGTCAAAACCAAAAATGTTGGGATGATGGCGGATCTCTAAAATGGTTTGGTCGGCAATATATCCATGTGGGAGCTTTTAGTATTAGTAGTTTAATACAAGATGAAATCGGTATTGATGGTGGCTGAAAAGCCCTCGTTGGCTCAGAACTTAGCCAATATATTGAGTAATGGGAAATGTAATACTAATAAAGGTATTTGTAACTATTTGTCCACTGTACTGTATGTGTGTGTTACTGCTTTTCCGACAAATTTTCTAATGAAACTTTACTGTCCAGGATCAAACTCTGCATGTGCCGTTCACGAATGGAATGGCACTTTCAAGAATGAGCCGGTTCATTATAAAATGACTTCCGTATGTGGTCATGTAATGAGTTTAGATTTTACTGGCAAGTATAATAATTGGGATAAAGTGGACCCGGTTGAGCTGTTCAGCTGCACCACAGAAAAGAAAGAAGCTATGCCGCGGTTGCGGATTCCAGCCTTTTTAGCACAAGAGTCCAGAGGTTGTGACTATCTTGTGTTGTGGCTGGATTGTGATAAAGAGGGGGAAAATATATGTTTTGAGGTTTGTTTGACTTTGACTCCTTTGACAAAACTCATGTTCATAACTTATTAGAGTTGTCCATCACCTTTCAGTCATCCTTCCAGTACATAACTTTGGCTTCATTTTCCTATCATAGACTACCCAAGTTATCTGGAAGAAATAGCTTTTTAATCATAAGACTGCCTGTTGTATACAACTGTTCAAGTTCAATTTATTTGTTTATTCTTGGTGAACTATATGATAGACAGTGGCTAATGAATGTTGAAATTAGGTTAGTTAAATAAATTTTGTAACTACAACTCTTTGCCCCAGGTTATGAGCTGCGTACAACCATACATGAAAGGTGACATCTGGTCCCCACAAGTGACATACCGGGCTCGGTTCTCTGCTATCACAGACAAGGACATTAAAGCGGCAATGCTAAACCTGGTCCGGCCCAACGAGAATGAGTCCCGCAGTGTGGATGCCCGGCAAGAGCTTGATCTGCGTATTGGCTGTGCGTTTACCAGATTTCAGACTAAATATTTTCAAGGTAAGGAACTTTTCCATTTTAATGAAAATGCAGTTTATACCAAAATAAATGAAGTGAAACAAAACCTTAATTTATATGTTAGTAAAACACAAAAAACTAGTCCTATTTTTATTTTTTTATTTAGGTGTTGTGGTACAATTCTCGGTCAAGTCCTACAAACTCAAAGAACCGCAGGATTTTTCTGTACTCGAGACACTTAATCTCATCCGGGCGCATGATGTGCTTGCCCAGCAATGAGCTACGACTGCGCATTAGGCGGGCATTCGGTTAGGATGTGTGCAGGCGTCTCCTCCACTTTAAAGCAGAGTCTGCACCGCCTTGTGTCACTCAAGCCTATCGTATGCATGTGCTTGTTTAGGCAACAATGCCCTGTAAGCACCCTTACCAGTATGCGCAGTTGGTTCCTGCTTAGCAATAAGGCATCCGATGACGCCTTTTTGCTAAAGGCCTTGATTAGTGCTTTGGAATGGTTCAGACCTGGGATTGCTTTCCAAGCCTGAATGGTTTTATAAAAACAGTAGGTCTTCAGGGTGAGCTTGGTCAGGCTTTTGGGGATGCCACAGAGCGGTTCTGGTCCGCAAAGCGCCCCCTTCGCCCCTGCTCGTGCAAGCTCGTCGGCTTTTTGGTTTCCTTCGACGTCTGCATGCCCCGGGTCCTAAGTCCTAATTCACACAGTTAATATTGTTACGCTAATATTTAAAGGAACGTCAAAAAAAACTAACACACTAAAATTGCTAATTTGCACAGCTAAAACCATGTTATTATGGGCACTTAGTATCTTACCTATTTTTTGATAACTTCATATTAATTTTGATTGATAATCATAGTATGTATCATCCGGATAGGGAGTCTTTGCTCAATTTGTGTCCAATTTACAGGGAGATATGGTGATTTAGACGCATCACTGATATCCTACGGGCCATGCCAGACACCCACTCTAGGATTCTGCGTACAGCGCCATGATGAAATCCAGACATTTAAACCGGAAACATACTGGGTGCTGCGAGTGACTGCCTCAACGTCTGAGGGCAGGGAGCTCCCGTTAGAATGGAAGAGAGTGAGAAGCTTTGATAAGGACATTGCCAATATGTTCTTATCGGGTATTAAAGAGATCAAAGAAGCTCAGTAAGTATTGTTTTTCACACTTAGGCCCAGTTTTATAAAGATCCGTTAGATTAGCCTGTTATTTGAGGCAATGACGAGACCTCCGATTTGGTTGAAGCCGCTCAACTAATCTCACTGGAGTACATACTCTAGAGTATCCCAGTGTTTAAACAGCCTCATTGTTGTGTCGGAGTTTTCTCTTGGATTTTCCCCAGGCCATTCTCTAACCGCGCAGTCCTATAGCTTTATTGGTCCCGGCCTATAAAGCCACAGTGAGAGCCCACAAACGACGCTACCACAAGCCAGATTCTCCAGTCGCTGTGATCGTGGATATATATATATAGAGCTAATGTTGAAAATCATTTGGGTAGAAACATTTACACTCCCAACTTGTTATTTTCTTTGTACAGGGTAGTTGCAGTGCAAGCGAAGGAGAAAGTAAAGGCGCGGCCCGCGGCTCTGAATACTGTGGAGCTCATGCGAGTGGCCAGTGCAGGCTTGGGAATGTCGCCACACCAGGCCATGCAGGTATACATATATCATTATAACATTTTTTATACGGGAAGTTTTTTATTCATTGAAAATATTAAGTCGTTAGTATTAAACGCAGGCAGGTAACATAAAGTCTATCCCCCCTTATTCATAATAGTTTATTTTATTATTATTAGAAGCCTATAGAGTGTCCCACTGCTGGCCCTCTTGATATCCACTCGTCGCGGTTCTAGGCAATCTTCACGATACGATCCAGGGGCGCAACCGCGAACGGCAAACGAAGTTTTCGCTCTCTGTCGCACTTGCAAGTTTGCATATAAGTGAGACAGAGAGGGAAAACTTCGTTTGTGGTTCGCGGTAGCTCCTCAGGTCGTCCTGCTATCTCCGCCTCGGCCTACTATGCCGTCATCGCCCATCGTTCGGCACTCATTCCGTGGCTAACTTAGCCCACATTTGCGGATGCAGGCGGCAGACGTGGCCGGCCCATTCCCACTTCAGCTTGGCTGTCTTGACACTAACTTAGTTTTTGAGCGCAGCGTAGAGTTTCGGATCCGGTCGATCCGTTTCACTCCCAGAATGCTACGCTCCATAGCTCTTTGGCAAATTTTCAATCGTTATCATAGTTACACTAGCGACCCGCCCCGGCTTCGCACGGGTGCACTAATAATGGATGTTATTATACATATAAACCTTCCTCTTCAATCACTCTATCTATTAAAAAAAACCGCATCAAAATCCGTTGCGTAGTTTTAAAGATTTAAGCATACATAGGGATATAGGGACAGAGAAAGCAACTTTGTTTTATACTATGTAGTGATAATCGTTTGTCAAACCTATTTAACTAGCAACTAAAATTAGTTTGTCCTT
This sequence comes from Epiblema foenella, assembly GCA_963556455.1. Lineage (NCBI taxonomy): Eukaryota > Metazoa > Arthropoda > Insecta > Lepidoptera > Tortricidae > Epiblema > Epiblema foenella. The sequence continues at coordinate 2,262,427 of OY747110.1, forward strand.
ATCTGTCATTATTTATTTATTTATTTTTGAGATTTATTTATTTATTTATGACGTTTATGTTTGTGAGAAAGGGACAAAACACATTTTAGTTAAATTTTATAAATATAAATAATAGAACCAGGGGGCCGCTTTGGCAGCTAATTCCAAGATTTTACGTAGGCACTAGTTTCACGTCTGCCATTGACCTTTCAAACCAGAAACCAGGCGTAACGTAATGCTGAACAACGGGCCATGATGGCGCACAGGACGCATATATGCGGTGGAATGAGACGAAAATATTTATTTCTCCCTTTAATATCTACGTCCTGTACGTTGGGCCATCATGGCCTAATGAGTGGAATTTATTTCATGAAACTAAATCTGTTATACTTTTATCAGGTTGCTGAGCGTTTGTACACTCAAGGTTACATCTCGTATCCACGTACTGAAACTACGAGCTATTCTGAAAACTTCGATTTGATGTGAGTCTTTTGTTATTCAGTATTGTAATTTTAAGTACCTAGTACATCTTCACTTGGTTTAAAAACACAGAAAAATGTAAAGATGTGTCATCGGAGGTTGAATTAGGCACAGAATATTGAAGATCATTGGCCCTTGGTCTATCTATGGAGTCTGCCTGTGGGCATAAACCTCTTTCATGCCGTGTCATAATCTTCAGCTTTCCGCATTCATTCGCGTCTTTTTTGCTTAGGACTTCTCGCTACGAGCTGAATTGTAAATCTTACGCTATTAGACGAGTAACATTTTTATATTTAGTAGTAGTTAACGATTTCTAAGATAAATTTCATCGTCGGGACACATCCTTTTCTCCGGAAAAACACGAAAGAGGCCGAGTAAAGCTTGGTAACCCAGGTTCAACATCGAAAATATCGATCCGGACTAAGTGTCAAAAACATGCGAACATGGCCTTAATAACAAGGGCGTAAGAACGTACGGATGTGGTTGTCGCTTTGGGAACTGTCAGCCAATTTGATTTATGGGCCACTTCATACCTCGTCACAGTGACATTACTAACATCACTAAAGGCTATAATATTGTTGTCACTGTGACAAGGTACGTGGCCCTGAAATCAAATTGGTTGACTGTACCGTACATATATTTATGACTGAGTACAATGTATTTGAACTATCAATTTGTAGGGGTACACTCCGACAGCAGCAGAACTCTAACAAGTGGGGAGCAGAAGTGCGCGCTCTAGTGGCGGCCGGCATCAACAAGCCGAAGAAGGGCCACGATGCGGGTGATCACCCGCCTATCACTCCCATGAGGCCTGCTTGTGAGTACAACTACCCTTAAAGAAAGAATTACCTATAGCCCTTAGACGCATGCTACCAAGGGGGACGGAAAAGCTCTTATGCGGCTAAATTGAGAACTGGTTTAAAATGGCTGAAAGCTTCCCATAAATAACCTCCTTAACTCGGGCGGTTAATCGTTTGTCTGCCACAAAGTGTGTTTGTGTGTCGCGCACGTGATTCCTTTGGAGTTGCGGGCGTCTATAGGATGCGGTGTCCGCTTGCCATCAGGCGAATGTTTCATGCAACATATCTTTTTATAATTTCAGTAAAATTTACGATTTATTGTGATATTTTGACGGTTTATTATCCATCTGTCTAATTTATAACATGGTATCCAAGTGACACCATGTTATAAATTTTAACATATGTCAAATACCGTATTGTACGTTTTTTTCACAGCCGAATCGGAGTTAGAAGGCGACATGTGGCGTATCTACGACTACGTGACGCGACATTTCATCGCGACATTGTCGCGCGACTGCAAGTACTTGTCTACGACCATCACCTTCAAGATCGGGACAGAGACGTTCAGCTATACCGGGAATACTCTAGTGGACGCTGGTTACACGGAAATCATGCATTGGCAGGTCAGTGGATGAAAGTTAATAAGAACATGGAATATCGTATTTAACACATTACAGATTACAGCATATGTCAAGGCGCTGGTTGACTGGACATATTTAAGCAAATATGGAAACTATATAAAGCAAACATTATCAATTGAATTGTTTTTGGTAACTTTAGAAATGAGTATAATATTGGTATCATCAACAACATTATTCGCAAGTAGTTATGAGAAGTAATAATAAATAACCACAAGACTCATATTTTTTGCTTATACATACATAAGAATCCTGATGGTGGTTTTTAATTTACTTTTAGTCAATAAAAAAAAATTACATAATTTTTCGATAGTTTCAAGTGTCAGCTTTTTTGAGCATATTTATTAATTTACTGTTTTTTGTTATAATTTGATGGTCTACTATTCATATAGTGACATCTTATTATTATTCATTCCGCATGCATGGACCACATATACTCAGTTCAGCAGTGGGTAGATACGGGCGAAATAAATAGATAGATAAAACACAAACCCACCCACTAAAATCTATATCAGTGATATATTTGCAGGCTTTTGGCAAGGATGAGTTCGTGCCATTGTTATCTGTGGACGACATGCTGCGCGCGCATGACCACCGCCTTGTCGAGTGCCAGACCTCGCCACCAGACTACCTCACTGAGTCAGAGGTATGTTCAATTCAATGAGGCCAATAGGCCTTTAGACGGGTTTCAATGAGCCCAGACACGATGGGTATATCTTCGGTGGCTCGGTGCTCGGTGGTATCACAATACCTATTACATTGTCACCGAACTTACATCTCGTTCGCTATGGCCGTCGCAAAATCACGTCACTGGTACAAACGACGAGGGTTGTGAGTGAGGAAGCGGGCGAGTAAGCTGGAAGGGAGGAAACGGCCATTTCGAAGCCGACGAGTAGTTCATATGTACTTATGCCAAATATCAGCTTAATGGGTTGAGTTGGTTGGTTAAAATACAAACATTGCAAGTCAAATAATAGTACGTTACTTACCTATGGCGGTAAAACAAAGAATGTATTTGACACCCGAGCCGAAGGCAAGGCCAATGAATATGCGATCTGGGGCTTTCTTTACTACCCGTGGTAAGTACATAATTGTATGTCTCCCCCGCCAAATTTGTTTCTCCGCACGCGTAGCGTGTAAAGATGAAAACAAATTAGGGATATAGAAAATAAACATAGTTACCAATGAACCCTGGCAAAAATATTGCGAAGATGGCGTTAGTAAACTACGATTTGTATTATGAATAGTTTCCAATTTTTCCGGTACAGTGTTTTATATTTCTGTAAACCCTCTTTTATTCAGGTGATCACCCTAATGGAAAAACACGGTATCGGCACAGATGCCTCCATCCCAGTACACATCAATAATATATGTCAGCGGAACTACGTCTCTGTGGGAAGCGGACGCCGACTCGTGCCCACTAACTTGGGTATCGTGCTTGTACACGGCTATCAGAAGGTAAGAAACACGGCTAGAAAGCGAGAGACAGATGGCAACTGGTTTTATTAAAAGTTAAATTTTTTTTTTTTTTTTCTTGGTTATTCGGCGATCAGTCGGTAGACTATAAGCTGATTTGTTAGCAGAATGTGACTTAGTGACTTGTAGGCGAAGAGGCCAGCGCCTCTACTGTCCTTTCAAAAACATTCTTCCTTTTTAGTCTGTTTTCATTGAGAACAGGCTGTAGAAGTTGTGTTGCCAAGAGATTAGGATGTATAGTCAGTCGTTCCACATATTTTTCCCTGTGTTTTTCTGTTAAATAAAACAAACTTTTAATAGCCATCGTCTGATATGTCAAAGTGATTGTCATAAATCAAAGTGAAAATGACACTTTCTTGATTTATGACAGAGTTGAAAATCGCTAGTAAATTTTATGATGTTCGGCGGTTAAATGGTTTAATGGGTTTTATCGCGTATATAATGTAATAAAGCGTATATCTCGACGAAGAGTCCTTTTTTAGCAGTCGTGGTCAAGCGACTAGACTTGGATAGAAGCGGGTGCAAAGGACTTGAAACGTGATTAAATCCCTTAAAATTGTTTTATTTAATGAGTAAAAATCGTCAAACTGAAGAAAATGCCTACTGTATGCCACCATGAGAGCAATAAAGTTATTAATATATTAAATAACAATAATATTACCAAAAAATATTAAATGAGACTGACAGGTAAAAATATGACTAGAAAGTTCGAAACAAGGTTGGCCACAAGATATCAAGACAAGGAACATAAATATCTATTTTTCCTTATTTCAGAATGATCTTTAACATCGATTCAGAGTTAACTAAACAATTTAATTCTTCTTTTCTATTGATTAGATCTTAACACATGTAAAAATGTAACATGGGTTACCATGGAATTACCTAATACTACATGAGATTCTGACTTCTTCCTTCTCCCTAGATCGTTCCATTACTAATTACCCAATTACAAAAGATTCTGACCTCTTTATTGCTTCCTGTCTCCCTAGATTGACCCAGAACTGGTATTACCAACTATGCGTTCAGCCGTCGAAGAGCAACTGAATCTCATCGCTATTGGTCGAGCCGATTTCCAAGCAGTTCTGTCCCACACCACAGAGATATTTCGAAGAAAGTTTCAGTACTTCGTGCGCTCTATAGAGGGCATGGATCAGCTGTTTGAGGTTAACTTTTCGTCGTTGAAGGCGAGCGGGAAAGCGTTGTCGAGATGTGGAAAGTGCAGGCGGTATATGAGGTATATTCAGGTGAGTCTTATTTGTATGCCACTAAGGATTGATTTCGAAGCGTCTGCCTTGTCTTTAACATACTTGTATTCAGAGTAAATTTGAGTCGAGCGTAGAAAAACGTGACCCTACCTGCCTTTTTAAAGGGTAGGTACATCTGCAGGGGCAAACAATTAACTTCTAAAAATAATACATTAATTTTCTATGCATCACTTATTATATAAGCTTTTCACTGTAAATATATTTTGCTTTGCTGTCAATTCCCAAACCCAAAGTAGCCACTTAAAATTGTACCTTCACACATTGACACAAAGTTCACAATCCCCAGGCGAAACCGACCCGTCTCCATTGCTCCCACTGCGACGACACATACGGCCTGCCACAGAACGGCACCGTCCGCATCTACAGGGAACTCAAGTGTCCACTCGACGACTTCGAGTTACTCTCGTGGTCTACAGGAACGAAGGGGAAGAGCTTCCCGCTATGTCCGTACTGCTACAACCATCCACCTTTCAGGTAAGTTGAAAATGTAATGTCATGTTTTAATCACTAAGGGCCGATTCTTCAATCTCTGTCCTTTTCTTTCATATTACATTAAAAAGTGACAGCGATCATTTTAACTGACGGATAATTTTATCTGGCTTTTGAAAAATCGATCTTAAATCATCTCTTTTTATTTTGAAAATATAAATCGTATTTTTAGTATCTGTCGTCAAATCGGACGTTCGTGTACATTGTTTTTTCTGCTTAATTTTTTTACTATGCACGAGTTCAAGCCAGCATTTTACATAATTGTACACGGTAAATATCCCGTTATTAGTGGTAATTCTAGTTATTGTTCACTAGTTTGTGCTCTGTCTCTGTCAGAAGTATGGCCTCTTCATGAATCGAATGAGTTGAGAGTAAGGGCCTTATTTAGAAACGTTCATCAAACCCATTTTAGCTAAAATCCGTTAATATTCGTTTGTCTTTATCTGTCACTTCGACATTTGTGTTTGTGTGAAAGGGACAAAACACATTATAGTTAGTAGACGTTTGTTAATTTTTATGAAAACTCATATTGCAGGGATATGAAGAAGGGTTTCGGCTGCAACTCTTGCACTCATCCAACTTGCGCTTACGGCGTGAACTCGACGGGCGTGTCGGGATGCGTGGAGTGCGACGCGGGTGTGCTAGTGCTCGACCCCGCCGCGCCCAAGTGGAAGCTCGCCTGCAACAGGTGCGTGACTCACTGTAGCGTGCAACGGGCTTCATGAAGAGGGGGTCTGTAACTAGTATTGAATTTACATGTTTTATATGGTTATGTTATGTTTTACGGCTCAAACTGCCTAAAACATCATGTGAAACATGACAACAAATCCGTATCATACGTATTTTTTTTTCTTAGCCTATATGGGTGTCCCACTGCTGGGCAAAGGCCTCTCCCCATGAATGCCATGACTGCCGCATAAGCGCCTCCTCCTGCCAGTCGGCAAGAAAGGCGTCTAAGTCATCCCGCCATCTCCGTTTAGGCCGGCCTCGTTTGCGCCGCTCTTGTGGCATCATACGTATATCGGCATTATTATCTGTTTACTTCAGTTTGTCCTTGTTTGTGTTTTGTCAGATGCGACGTGATAATAAACGTGTTTGAAGACGCTACCCGCGTGACGGTGAGCGAGCAGCAGTGCGCGCTGTGCGGCGCGCAGCTCGTGACGGCGGAGTACCGCGCCGAGCGCAGCCCGCTGCCCGCCGCGCTCACCGAGATGACCGGCTGCCTGTACTGCGAGCCCGCCTTCAGCTCCCAGGTAACTAACTGCTCATGTGCCGGACTCAGGTCTATAAAAGCGGGACTGAGTCCTCGATCAGTAACTTCAAATCACCGGTCGGTTTGTTTACATTTAGTAAAATTTCTATTTATATATAGATAATTACGTTGACATTGACATTTACATAGATTTTTAATAAACAAAAAAAATATATATGAAACTCGTTAGCGAAACACCTAGTGTATCCTAGCCTCGGCCTAACTTGTATGTGTTTTGTGTGCAGCTGGAGAAGCACCGCGCCGTGGCGGCGCGCGCGCCGGCGGGGCGCGGGCGCGGGCGCGCGCGCGGCGGCAAGCACCGCAACAAGCAGCCCAAGGACAAGATGGCGCAGCTCGCCGCATACTTCGTCTAGCGAGGTCTTCCTTCCTTCATCCACAACGGAAGATTAGTTAAGTTTAAAAAATCGGACCGTAAACAGAAAAGTTCAGAATGGCGGCCATACCGTAAACAAAAAAGGTTCAGAATTGCGGCCACTTTTCATATTCTGCGGGGTTGGCCTGACTGACGCCCCGACGCGATGCACGAGTAAATCTACACACCTCTTTCTAATTTGCTAAGTGCGATTGAGACAGGAATAGTCGCCCGCGACATGATAAAGCGGCCAGTTGTGCTAGGGACCCTGTAAAAACAACGTAGCAACAACCCGAGCTACTTTATTTTTCATACTTCCTTTAACTTTGTACATATGCCATCATACTAAGGTATGTCTCTCCTGCTTAGGGTATATATTTATACAATGGCATTGTTTTTCTATTGCAGCTGGTACTGCAAAATTATAACTAACACTGGCGATTAATTTGAAATTAATTTAGAAACAGCGATAACACAGAATCAAAAGTTCATAATCATCATTTATCATTAATTGTCGACCAGGAATCTAACCGAAGAATGATTTATTTATACATGTGGTTAACTGACTAAATCGAATACAATTTTTAGTGGCAAACCATTTATAGGAGCTCGTATTAACGCTTGTACTTGTAATTGTAACCCTAGAATAAGGTTCGTGTTTTTAACTAAAATAATGATACTTTAACTGTATTATAGAGATGTCAATCAAGTTAGAAAATTGATTGTTATTTACTTAGGCAACATTTTGTATTTATTTTAGACTAAGATAAATAAATGATTTTTAACTTATACCTACTAAGTGATTTGATTTGAAACGTTTCCTTTAACGCAAACAGACAGTGAGTAAAGTACACATGGTCTTTATGTACGCAGTGTTGTGTTCCTCGTGGTTTTTTGGATCTTTATAGCTTTGGAGTGGTCTCCATTCACATTCACTGATAGATTGACACCGAAGCGATCCTAAGGGGCGCCCCGCGAGGACACCTGGTGATGAGTTAGGTCTCCAGAGATCCCGGGGATGTAGAGGGACCTGCATATGTTTCTAGCTGTCAACACAACCAATCCTCAAGTTAATAAATGATCCATAGAAAATGGTAGCGGCTTGCGATTTTTCTGAATTCGCAAACGTTCATAACTAGTAGTAACGTCTCGATTCTCGAGTCTTTGGTAAGAAATTGTAAATTATTGATGAAAATAAAATGAAAAGCAAATAAAAATCATAATTATTTATTGCACTTTGCAGTACAAGTTCGAAATACAAAACAAAATTAAAACTTCTTACAAACATACCTACAAAAACTTATCTTACTCTTAGTCTTTTGATCACACATAAACTGGTATTTTTGATAGAGATATTTTCTTCTAACAAAGACAAATTTAAATAAGATTAGGATAGGAATCAAATGCAAATAATACAACAATCATCATAAACAAACGATTTTTTTAAACTACAATGACGTGACATAAAATTGAGGAGTTTCAACAATCATATTTAACAGTCTTTTAATGATCTAAGTGAGATATATATTAACCATTTGTATGATCATTCATGTGTGAGTGTTAATAATTTTTCTAATTTAGTCAGTAATTATTAAAAAGGTATTTTTGTCTTAAAAAGTAGGCCTTTAAGAATATTAAAGCGTTAATCGATTTGTCCGAAAATTGGTTTCTTATTATCTTGGTTACTATGTTTCCAGCCAGACTGAAAACATGCTCGTTTTCCGTAGAAGTGGGCTTGACGGTCATAAAGGCTTGATATAACATCTCAAGATTAGGAGTACGTTTTCCCGTAGACCCATAAATATTAAATTCTTTCCTAATTAAACTTTTCGTGACTTGGTGTGCGGCAAAATGGCGAAACTGACTTTAGCTCTTATTTCGTGTTGGCTCGAGAGTCGGCTATTTGTTTCTCGTCTCAAATGGAGGCAAAACTCTCGAGTTGTCTCTAGCAGAAAGAGATTCATAACGTCGGTAAGTTTATTTGCCACCGTCTTTGTAAAAGAAATCAGGGGTGTAGCTAAAATGGGTGACACCTATGTTATGTACAAAAAACCAGCCAGCTGCGAGTTGGACTCGCGCGCACGAAGGGTTCCGTACCATTATCTATAAAAACCGAAAAAAAAACAGGTTTGTTGTATGGCTCCCCTTAAATATTGATTTTATTCTATGTTTTAGTATTTGTTGTACAGCGGTAACAGAAATAAATCATTTGTGAAAATTTCAGCTGTCTAACTATCAGGATTCATGAGATACAGCTTGGTGAGAGACGGACAAACAGACGGAAGGACGGACAGCGGAGTCATAGTAATAGGGTCCCTTTACCCTTTGGGTACGGAACCCTAAAAATGACAGTGTATTAGAATACCATAAGTAAATCTAAAAATAAAACAAATATCATATTGAAGTCTTCATTTTATTGTGAAGGGCTCACCTAGTATAATGTATACAGTACGACACCTTACATGTATTACTGTATTTGTTGTTATATTACTTATATTACCTGGCTCGTAGCTAACAGTTATGCCGTAGTAAAAATTCAACTTGACTAATCCACTTGATCGTTAAGGTATGACCACGTCAGTTGTAGGTTTTACTTTTAACCAAAGCCACCACCAACCATATCGTCTGTAATCGTTTGCCGTGTTCTTTAAAGTCTGATTGTATGGAAAGTATGACAAGTTTCTATCGGATGACAGCTATTTAACAGTCAAGTCATGAAACGCACGTCTAGTGATGGGAATTTTCTGAAAAATTCATCATTTAATCGAACGATGAACATTTTGGCTGGCGAAACGTTTGTAATGTTAGTGAAAGAAACGGGTTGGTTAAAAATTTGAATCTGTCAAATGACAAGTAATGCGCTGGCTAAAAGAAGTTTCTTGTCATAAGCTAATTACAAAAAAGTATTTAAGAATGATTTCCCTTTCTGGTTAACTTGTATGAAATTTAAAGGAGTTTTAATTTGGAAAGTTACAAGCAGCTAATCGCTAGTTACATAGGTAACTAAATCTCGCGAAGTAAGCTCTTCACTGAACGTGGCCAAACTACAACGAAGTGATATGAAGGAAATACTATATTCATTATCATTTCATAAATTTTCGGGTGCGAAACAACAGAGGGAAACAATAAAAACTGTCCATTACTCTATACGAAGTCTTATCTAAAAACGTGTTGTTTATGGTATTCATTATAATTTCTATAATTATGCTGCCAATTATAAAAAAATAGCATTAAAACTTTCCTATGGAATATCAAGCGGTCGTAAAAATTAATATCACACAGTCCTTAAAGGCCCTAATACACAAGTACAAGACGTATGCGAGTTAAACTACATTGCGCGGTTTTATATAGCGATTGAACTCGGTATATCTCCGTGACCCGCTGTGTAATGTAACTCGAATCGTCTCGTACGTGTGTAAATAAGGCTTTAAAGAAGCAATCAGTGTTACAATTTCACAATTTACCATTAATAAAATAAACCTAATAAAAAATGTGTACTTTTTTATCGATTCGTCTTTTGTTTGCAACTTTGTAAAAGGGTCATTGTCAGTTGTAAAAACAAAAGTTGTCCACCCGGTGGTCAATATTTAACGGCTTATGTACATGTAAGTTATGTCTTTATTACATGGATTTATAGTTATGGAAACACCGTTTATGCGGGTTACTAGACCAGTTCAAGGTTAAGTTTTGTGACCCTTAACTTTTGATATGTCCACCGAAAAGACGCGAACCTAAATCTGACAATGACCCAAAACAATAGTACAAACACACTTTGCTCCGCACCACGCTTTGCACTTTGTACAGTTTTAAGTGTGGCTTTCCCGGGCAAAACCGCTTTGTAGGTCAATAGGGCACTAATTCCACAACGTAAATTATAAAGCATAAAGTGGTACATACGTACCTAATTATGTACCTATGAGTTTTTGCTCAGCTTTATAAGGCCTATGATTACGAACAAAAGATGAAGAGTTTTGTATTTGTTATTTAATTTTCATCCTTCTTGAGAACGTAACTTATATTATAATTTATAATGCATTCCTTTACTTTACGATAATAATGTTTCATTTTATTAGTATTGCTTAGATAATTAAAGTTTGCTTAAATAATTTGTGAAATTGTTAACAAACTCGGTCCTGTGTATCGTCTATCAGTTATATATCACAGATTAAGCCGACATGAACTGTTTCAGCAATACAAAATGGATATAAATATGTACATATCGTGGAAACCCGGCCATATTTAAACCAGTTTTTGGCCAATTCAGTAGAGTAACTTATATTAAAAAATGGTTCGCAATTTAGGTGTCTTTTGGACACAGACATGGAGAATTAGGTCGCTTTCAGGAAAACATATTTTACATTTTTGTAGAATCTACTAGTTTTGCTTTTTTTTTATTCGAGCGCATAGATATCGTTCATTTTGAAACAGAAACAGTTTTTTTTATATTGCAGTGTGTAACTGTTTAACTCTAATAGTACCTACTCATAATCGAAAACACAACATTACTAAATTTTAAGGTGAAAAATAGGCATTTTTGGCTCCATGACAATCATTATTAGTACTTGTGATACTGGGGTCTACGATGTCTATAATTATAATCGCAGAATTCAATTTTTGTGAATTTTCCTTTAATGTAAAATATGTTATACGTGATACTGCTCCAATGTGCGTGTATCGCGTGATAATAATGAGTTGGTAATGGACGCCGTTGAAAATTCAATAAATATCTGTCAAGTGCCAGTATACACCAACCTCCGTGCCAGTGACACCAATCAAACCAACACACTAAAATTAAATTATGCTTAGAAATACAAATTACAAAAATAGGAAAATTATAAATTTTTCTATACACGAAAAGCGTTGATATGGATTAATAACTTCACAACTTCCAATCAAATTAAATTTAACGCCGTCAAGGCATGATATAATTTAAAAAGTAAACCTATTAAGTTATTACTTACAGTAATAGATATCTTTGCAAATTTTAATTGATTATCCGATATGGAATGTTTATTAGAGAATACTGTGGAGTAACGAATCGGCAAATACAACCAAGTTTCAGCATGTGATGTAGTTTTGGTCCTTCCGTCGGGATAATATTTACAATTGATTAAAATGGCGTATTATTGAACACACGACTTTAGCTCGATAAATGCGAAATTCTCAGCGAAAAGGGACCTTATTTTCGTTAGCGCTTGGCTTGAAATTGGCCATTATTAACGGTACGAGTGTAGGTATACTTTAAATATGACACTGACATATGCTCTTATTCCATATTCTACTTTAACACTTGCATGCTTTAAAAATTGCATGTTTGTAATATAGTGATTATCAACATTAGGTTTAGACTATTGTAGAGAACAAAGTTTACATTTAAATCATATTGAATATCTTAAAACCGTATCGTAAAAATATCGAACATCCCGCATTGTAGCGCAGTTCCGTTTTGTTCGGAAAAAAAGGTGGACATAAGTTTCCGAAATACAAAACTGTCTCAAAGGACTGACAGTTATTGACCCGTAACTCATATGTACATTAACCAAACTCAGGGATTGCAAAATAGTTACCATGTGTTGTTTGTTCATTGTTCCAATTAGATATTAACCCGCGTAGCGCCAACAAAGATCGACATTTGACATTGACCTCACGCTACACTAGCGCCTCTAGCGGCGAATTCATACGCGGTAGCCCTCATTGCGACATGTACGGCTAAATCATGGCATAAACGTCAACGACAGTAAACTCCACTTTTCCTGAAAAGCACAAATTTTGATAACCTAATTTGGCTTCTTGATTGTATTTGTCCATCATGTTAGGGATGTCACTGACTTACAATGAAGACTTATGCATTTACATAGATTAAATTAACATATTAACTGTTGTGCATGTTATATAATACCTATTCCCTACGCTTCAGTAGTACTGACTAGTTGCGTACATTTCTAATAACGAAGTATGAGATCTACGCATTCACTGCACGTTTCATATTTTCCTAAAAACAATTTGAGATTCTTTATTTAGGAAAATATAAAAGTGCATAATATGTGACTAATCTAATATTAAATTTTAATCTCACTGATTTTTTTGATAATTATTTTCTAATAGCCTTTATATACTTATAGCGATTATGTACACATAGCAAATATTTCCCATTTTAACGAGCCGATGTTACCACCTCACTTGCCTTTGGGAGTGTAGTCATTTACAATAATGACAATGAATGCTATTTATTTTGAATTTCGCGGCATTTACGTTTTATACACTAATTAAAATTATTTATAGTTTATCAACTAATAAGTATGCCATAAAAAATTAACATTAAAATTCGTTTTTCACTTATGTTATACTGGTATATGTAAAAAAATCGTACGTCACTTTACGTGAACGAAACTGACTACGATAGAATTCGAGTAAACCTGCCTAGCATCTTCGTCTATGTCGGACATATAGCATGCGTTCTTTACAAGCAAATTTGTAACTCTGTAAGTGCGAGAGGGACGTATGCTATATGTCCGACATAAACGTGATAATAATGTTAGCTAGGCAGGTCTCGGCGTTTAGGGCGCCATTGTAAATACATGGCACATGATCCATGTACGAATTCTTCGTAGCCAGAAAGTAACTAACGTTTGTTAATCCCGTTTTTACAAACTAACAACAAATTACAAAACTAGATTTTCGGATATCAGTTCATTTGATAGAGTTGAGCATACTCAACGAAAAATCAATGGTTTCTACCTTGTATCAGAACAAAAGTAAGTGGACCAGTATATCCAAGACATTGTCTGGGCCGACAATACTCTTAGAATTTATTTTTTGAGAATTGGTAGAAAATTTACGAACGATGTTAAACCATTTTGTCCTATAGTGTATCTTGGAAATGTCTCATGTTGTTAGCATGCAGTAACGGGTGAAAAAAGGTAAATAAGGCAATATACCTACATAATTTTGCTAACGTACTTAATATAGGTTATTTATGTAGGTAGTACAGTCGAAGTGAAAGATATGTATGCATTTTTCCACCTAATCCCTTGGAATTAGATGAAAAAACTCGACTGTACACTGAGTATCGAATGTTGATGCGCGTATTTGTACTCTCGAGTGGTATTACGATAGGCAAGGGTTCGTATGCCACTACGATTACTAAACTCTATAACCTCACTAAATGGTCCGAATTTAGTATAAGAATTACATATAGAATCAGCGATACGGGCGACGAGTGGACCCATGAAGTCAACCCAGATTCCTACGAGAGGCCAGCTCAGTTCAGTTTAAATAAATAAATCGAAGTATTCATATGATTAACATTATATTAGGGTTTATGTCATCGTCCGGGCACTATAATGGCTGCTGCTCGTTGCTATTTATGTTATTGTCGTAATAATAATGACTATAAACTGTGACTATTTCGATAATTAAATTACATTCCGGACGACGTCATAAGCCCGAGGACTCCTCATGATAAGTGATGGATAAGCTATGGAATAGCTTACATTATTGAGCCACTGAAGTTACATAATATGTTATATTAATTTTTCACTATTTAAAGCTCTTAGTTTTCATTTTATGCGAGTTGTCTCGCGGCGCATGCTACCGCCCTCGGAGCCGAGGCCCGCCTAGTTCGGGCGAGATACAGTATAGATAACAACTAGTAAACCAGTATAGAGCGACTAAGAATAAGTATATTAAAAACAAAAGCCTCGCTTTTGGCAATTTCACTTCGCTTGACACCCACGTCAGTTCGTGGTTGAATACTTTAACACACTCGCGAGTTCGTAACGAAGGTCACTTGTAGTAATGCGAGAACAATTTTTAGTCACTATTTTTAAAGCTATTCCATTATATAGTCCACACTTGAACTTTCTCAGCGATCACGCACCAGCTGGCCTGGTCGTAGAAGGACGAGACGACGTGAAGACTCTCTACGTACTGCTCGATGAGTTGGTCGAGCTCGCCACGCTTGAACACGTGGTAGTACCTGTGGTAAGTGACTGCGCCGCCTTCTGAAGGCAGGCTGTCGGAGCCGTCGCTGAGGGAGGGCAGGAGGGGAGCGTGGGGCGCGGCGCGAGTCCTCGTGGCCCCCGCCGGCGCCGTCTCCTCCGACGAAGACCGAGTCTCCAGTGACTTCCTCTCCTTCGAACATTCGCTGCAGGACGGCAACGAAGCTAAACTAGAACATCCAAGCGAAGCGGTGCTGCCAGTTTTATCCCGGCGACTCCAGTCGCTGCCCGCGTAAGTATCGCTCGATTCGATCGAAAATCCGGATTTTAATGGCGCCGTACTCGCGCTGGATCGCGACGTGATCGATTCTGGACTTATTTCCATTTTGTCTAGGTCACTCGAGTCTGTTGATTGTCCAACTTTGAGGGAGGATCTCTTGTCGGTGCTAGTGCAAAGTGAGTCGACGCTTATTTCCGACTCCAAGGAGTACCCGGTCTCGAGTGACTGACTGGTATCGTAGGCTCCGGAATCGATTGTGATCTCCGGGTTGCCGTTGCTCGAGCAGATGGCGCTGTCATCATCAGGGTTTTTAGTTTCCGTATCCGGTAGTTTATCATCCGTAGATTTTGTCACATTGTATTGGATGTTGGCACAGTTGTTTAGGTAGATGTCCTCGTCGCTTGTCACTTTCATGCTCTTCTTCAGTTCCCTATATTTATTTATTATAGGATCGACATCTTTTGACCTCTTTTTGCTTTTGATTTTAGTTCCACATTTAGGGAAAAGTTTATTGATATCTGTCTCTTGGGAGTCGTTTAAAGACGCTATGTATTTTTGTCGCTCTTGAATTTCAGCGCTCAGTTTATTCAGTCCTTGCATTTCAGATCCTAATTTACTAATATATGGATCGTCTAAGTGTTGTAAACTATCGGAGAGCTCGTCGAGAATTTTCTGTGTATTCCGGTCTTCTTCTTCACGTTTCAGTCGAAGGGAAATACTCTTCTCGCTACTACTACTACTTGGCAAGTCAAAGTCTTCCTCGTTGATCCGTTTAGAGTATTGATCTATTTCCTGAAGCAATTTCTCACTAAGCTTCTCAGCAAATTCTGTTAAATGATGCCCACGATCGTGGTGATCCGCCATCCAGTCTTCTTCTTTAGTCAGCATATCCGATTTGCACGTAATGAGAGGTTCGTTCTGTATCCTATTAAAGCTCTCTGATTTAGAAATAGATTTTTCAGAGTCAGTGCTTGACATTGAAACTGAATCGTAAGGTATCCTTGTTGGGCTCCTATGACTTTTGCTAAGATTCTCATCTAGTGAGCGTCCTTCAGGTCTATTAGGAGACAGTCGGTTTAGACTCCATGTTGAGTTGCTCGTACTACCGAGTTTTGGAGAGCGCTCTTTCGACCTCCGGCCTGGCGATAAGCGCTCAAGGCTTGATGAGCTCCCGCTTGAACTAGTATGTGATCGAGATTTGTCTTCCAGAATCCTTAAGTCACCCGGAGAAAGTTTGTTGAGACTCCAATTGCTACTGCTGCTACTACTCGAAGCCCCCTGTACGATCGCCATTGCCTCAGTGCTTTCAAGTTTTTCTAAATGCTTCCGCTTTGAGCGTGGGCTGGATTGTATGACAGTTTCGCAGGTCTCATCTAAAGAATGCGCCACTTCAGCGGCCGCCTCTAAAAGATTTTGCGGCGCTGGAGAGGTCGACTTCTCGGGCCGATTTTCTTCTTTTTCGTTTATAGGCTCCACTATTGATGGGTTTGGAAGATCTGCGAAAATGAAAAAATAATGAATTATGTAAGTAGTACATGCTTCAAAAAATTGCTGTCCGCATGTGTTATTTATCAACACCCCTATGTTAATGAACTCGACTAAGGGAAAGAAAGTTTAGGCCTGTAAAACTATGAGTAACTAAGGCTGAGATTACCTTCATTGAAATCAGTTATAAGTTTACCTTTTTCCATTGCAGTCTTTCGTAGTTCTTCTGGGACGACGCTTATAACGCTGTCAACCGAGTCTGGCGACGACACTCCGCTTGAGTCACTGTCGACATCGTCAGTGGCTGGGTTGAACAGTTCTAAAGACATTAGTTTAGGATGACTTTTAGCTATAGCCTCCGCCTTCCTATTGCACTTTACTATAGGGAAAGGTGGTCTCCTATTGACGTTCGTTGCTGGGACTCCTTTGTTGAGCATTTCTTTAATTTGCCGTATTCTTTCTTTTCGCTTTCGCTCTGCTGATCTTGAATCTAAGTTGTCGTTTGTTGGAGATTTTCGAGGTTCCTTAGGCTTGAATTGTGGTATTTCTGGTAATTCTGCTACTGTTTGTAATGTTATTTTCGGGTACGGCTTTACGTCCTGAAGAACTCGTGGTTTTAGTTGATTCGTTTCAGCTGTTAGTTTGTGGATCTCTTCGATGTCTTTACTGATTTCTGCTAGTAATTCTTTTGTAACATCAGAAGGAGTGGTTTCTTCTTCTTCTTGTATTGGCGGTATTGGGTCTATTTCTTCAAATATTTCTATCGGAGGAGGAATTTTGTTTATAATTGGCAGTGGTTCTGGAACTGTTATTATAGGCTTGGCATTGCAAAGTTTCTCATCTGACTCTGACTTCGGTGGTGAATTCGGCTGACTCTTAGATTGTGGTTTCAGTGGAGCGTTGCACACTGCACTAGAAGTAGTATAATTTTTAAGGCTATATTGGGCTACTAGTATCTTATTGACAGGCGCTTGGACAGCGCTGGGGGAGGCTGGTGGTCGTATTAATGGAAATGCTTGTTTTATTCTTGGGGAAGGCAGCCCCGGTGAACTTTTCATTCTTGGTGAAGTCGGTACAGATGATACTTTCAACCTAGGTGAGGTTGGTCCGGGGGACAGCGGTGTAGGAGATAGGGGATCACCCGAACCGTCTGCTTTGGGTACATATATTACTGATGCAAAACTGTCTTCCGAATCAACGCTAGTGTCACTCTGTAAACTGCTATCTTTCGAGGAATCCGAGCCGTCCTCTTTAGAATGCCGTCTCTCCGGATAGCTTTTCTCACTCCCTGTATTATTGTCGTTTGGTGTAGGAACTTCTGGCACCGGTCCGTGGTTTTTCCAACCCTGTAGCATTCGCACGAACACGGTTACTTTATCTATATTCGTTGTAGACGTTTTGAACTTACTTGTGAGGCCGTTTTTCAGCGATTGAAATTTTTTAGCCGTATTCGCTGAGGTGGAAAATATTGAGTCACGTATTGAGTCTAGAGCCCCGGGTCGACGGTACAGGTACTCCTCATTGAGGGACGCTTGCTTTTGAATGTTCTTTCTCAAATGCTCCTTCTCACGTAACCTTTCCACGGACATGAGCTCCTCATTCAGAGAAGTCTGCTTAAAAACGCCCGGCTTCTTCGACGACAGTCTATGTGTGTGGATTTTAAAATTAGGCATCTCCTCTACCATACTCTTCATGTCCGTCGGTTTATCTAAATCCTCCTCTGCGTCATCCTCGTTAATCGATTTCTTCTGTTTAACGAGCCGAGGTTTCTTCCGCGGTTCAGATTCGGGCGGCGGCGGTTCCTTAGGCGGCGGATCAGTCTCCTCTACCCCGAGACTCGGGAGACTGGAGCGAGATCGGACTAGAGCGCGGCGTTCGATGTCAGCGATGTCGGTTAGGCTGCGCGACTTCGTGGTGTTAGAACCGTCGGATTGCTGGGTAACGAGTCTGGGGGGGAACTCGTCGAGTCTCCGAAGTTCGATGGGTAGATCGGCCGCCGGCGGTTCGGGTCGGAGGCAGGGTCGAGGCGGGACGCGGCCGGCCGCGAGCCCCCAGGACGGCAGGAAGGAGCGCCGGCCCGCCAGCCGCTGCAGCGCGCGGCGCACGAACGAGTAGCATGTCTCGTTGGGCGACGACAGCGACGAGGAGCCGGGTGAGCCGCCGCGACTCTTCCACGGTTCCGCGTTACTGCAACAAAAGTTCAAATCAATTTAATACTGGTAACTCATGTCAGATATAAAGTATTTCTGTCGAAAGTATGTCCGACTTAGATGAAATTCGGGTTGGAAATTGTTTGAGTCGCGGGGAAGTACATTCGGATACTTTTTATACCGAAAATCATGGAAGTTTGAATGGAAGAGCGATAACTAGGAAAATAATAACAAGTAAATTCTAACGTGATGCACGACTTCTACGTGGATGAAGTCGCGGCCAAAAGCTATTTTTTGATATTATTACAACTGACTGTACCTACAAATAGAGTAGTTCGATTGAGTCACTTACTGGTCATGATCAACCGAGAGGAACCTTCGAGGAGCTGGTGTAGGCGGACACAGAGTGGCTGGCCGGTGCCAAGGGATTAGGACGTCCTGGAAAATTAAATACTTTATTAGACTATGTACTACCAATGATTCAAAATCTGGAAAATATCACTCATTTTTATGATTATGAAAGCGTATTCACCCGTTAGCTTGTCGACTGCTAGCAGGTTAGACAAATAATTGGATACCATGCCTTTCATGATGATGATGATACTGAAATATGAACCTCAAGCTATCACACCGGGATCCAGCTTTAGCCGTCGTTGGTTGGCCTGCATGATCTCTGATGGCTATAATCGTTTCTATAATTATGATGTCTACGAAATCACGCATGGGAATGAAAGTTCCTTCCGTCATGCTCTATATAGGATTATTTATATCCAGCAACAAAGACCTTGAAATAACTATAAAAAAAGTACTTGAGAGCGTTTATTTTTAATAAATAACTGAATAACTATGCCACTTTCTATTAGATGATTCGTCACGCTTATCGAACCAACTTGGGGCTGTTGAAGGGCCTCCAGTTTTCAGATTACCTAGGATCGGAAGTTCCGTCATTCATGCTCCATAGCCCACACTGTGAGCAGCCGTCCGCCCCCGATGCTAGTGACGCGCGCAAATATTGAAGGCAGTTGAATGCTGTTATGCAATAATGTGTCAACCTAGTAGGAAAACCTATAGTAGATTGACACATTATTGCATATCAGCGTTCAATTATGGTGACTTTTCTGCTTGTACCTGGGAATGAAAGTTCCGCCCCTCATGCTCCATAGCCCACACTGTGAGCAGCAGCCGGCCGCCGATCCTGGTGACGCGCGCCAGTTCACGCAGCGCCATGGCGCGCCGCTCCACGGTCGCGAAGTGGTGCACCACGGCGATGGACAACACGGCGTCGAAGGATTCATCCCTGAATGGGAGGCAGAGGTTGTCGCATACCACCACCTGTAAGGGTATCCATAACAACAACAACATAATTATGGAACTCGTTGCCCCCGTCACTCAGGAAGTGTCAATCTGTGGCCTCGCTGAAGGGGAAGTTGAAGGAATTGTGGTTGTCGAGTAATATATGACTGGATATTTTATTTTGTCATCTGCTTGTTACATATATGTGCGTATCTATTTATATATACTTATATTCGGTATTAATATATTTATATACATTTTTTTTTCATTCATATATATATATATATCTATATATTTTTGTGATATTATTAAGATAATTTTGTGTTAGAATTGTACATGTTTCTCGGTTTGCCTATTAATCTTAATCTCAACTCAATTGCTCAAAGGTTAGCTGGAAGAAATCCCTTACAGGGATAAGCTCGCCTTTGTACATATATGTCAACTGTTCTTGTAATTTATGTTATGTTTTACTCATGTACAATAAAGAATTTTACATACATACAAACAGACATACGTATGTATATACATTATCATCACACCTGTTTTCCAAGGAGTATACCACTGACTTATGTTGGGAAGGTGCCCAAGTTGACATGCAGATATACTGTGACTGTGGCGACAACTCTACGCTTGGAGACTTATAAACCAATATTTAAATATGTTAAAAATATATTGCATAGCGGAACTTAAAATCTGTGAAATTGGATCTACAAAAAACATTGTTTGGCCAATGGTCTGAGTAACCAGGCTATAAATTCCACAAAAAAATCGTCACCACAGCAGAACAGAGCGCTAATATTTAATTTATTTCAGAGCATGTATTGCGTTATTTAAATAGTTTGATGTATAGAGGTATCAGATTATGTCATAAAAATTATAGTAGGTATAATAGGTACCTCATTTTCGTGGTGTCGCGCGTGCGCGGTGAGTCGGGTGCAGCGGTCGCCGCCTACTGCGTACACGGACGGATTCACGCTCAGGTACTTGCCGTTGCCACAACCTGGAAATGACAACATTTATATTTCCACATACACTTTAAAATCTAATTTTGTGGAAAGTGTCTATTGGATGACAGGCCACCGACGCCATATTTAACGTTGACGGATATGTAATCGTAACTTGGTTCAACCCGCTCTTAGTAGCCACTTTGCTAATATGATGCAGACCAGCCCAGCTAGCACGATAGGTTTTATGGTCGTTTTACAACTCAAATGTACTAAAAAGTCACATAAAACATGACCGTTATATAAAAAATAGAGGGTAGGATGACTAAAGAGTGGCAGGAGTATTGTGCGACATTCCGTTTAGTAGAAAGGAAATAAGCACCGGTGTGTTCCAATTAACGAGTATTCGCATTCGATGAGGCTTATCGATTTTGTCTTCAATTCATCGTCCATTCTGTTTCTCATCAATCGGTCCCTCATTGCTGAGGATCGTGTCTGCCGGCGTAGCAAAGCCAGAATTCTCCTCCAGGAGTTTCGTCGACTACCTGTTGCATGGCTGCATTAATTTGAAGAAAACCGGACATGTGGTTGACTCATTTTTTGGAGCTTGGGTCTCTTGGTCTACTGTCATGCTTGTGTAGTGTGTAGGGATAGGGACTATACCTTAAATTAAAATATATTTGTGGAGGAATATCAAACTTCTAGTTTGCCCTTTTATGTAAGAAGGGCGCCCATTTTAACCTCACAATATGATTGATGGCGATAAAGACAACGGATAAATCTTGTTTTTGATATAGCAACTCTAATTGTTAGTTCAAAATAATAACATTTCAAAGGCGAGTGGGCGTAAATATCTTCCTGAGATTACAAAGTTTATCTTAAAATAACGTGGCAACACCTACGCATGAATTATTTATTATTTAAGCTGGAATAGGTTAATTTAAGAGTGTTTGCAAGACTCAAAAGTATATAAGATCAATCTGCAGAAGATATACATGTATATAAAATATATTTGTGGACAATCTTAATCAAATCCCAAACTAAGCAAAGCTAATGTTGGTACTAGGCGACGATTTACATACTTATATAGACAAATAAATATATAAGTACATATGAAACATATAAGACTCAGGAACAAATATTCGTGCTTATCACACAAATAAATGCCCCGACCGGGATTCGAACCCGTAGTCATGGTTTCATCATCATATCTTATCAGTTATCACCCGACAACACTGCTGGACATAGGCCTCCTCGTGGCCTCCTCCAACGAGTACAGTCAACATGAAAATCAATATGAAAGCCGCTAAAGGTCTCATATTAATGTCACTGTTAAAAAGGTACGAAGTGGCCCACAAATCAAATTTGTCGACCGTACCTACCCTGTTAAACTAATGAAGGCATTTCATTTGATTCAAAATGTAGTTAATATTCTATTAAACCTACACATTTAGGATTTTCATGATTATGATATGATTTTTGTTTCAAATATTCGCTGGTGAAGCGTAGGAGTAGGAATATATGAAAAGGTCAAGTAATGCAATCTAGATTTATCATATTAATAGAATAGGTATCTTAAAATTTGATACTAGAATATCTTAGCAATTGTATAAATGTCTCAAGAATTTTCTAGAAGTGTAGGAGGCCATAAACAATTCAGAGCATACTTGGGCAGTGGACAGGCTTTACGCAAAAACATTTCTATTTATTTGCATAAAATCACCTCCGAAGTGATCTTCTTTTTACCCACGACGGAACGGAGAAGGTATATGCGTTTAGGGTGAGAGGTTGTTTGTTTGTTTGTTTGTTTGTGTGTGCACATCAATATCTTCAAAACGACTTGACCGATTCAGAAACGGTTTTCTGCAATAGGTTTGTAGCTTAGTCGGGACGAATTTACGTGTTACGATGATAACTCGCCAGGGGGCGCTGCAGTAAACATTTTTCACTTGCGAAAGTGCGTTTGAGTGAATTTTCTCCGGAACTGCTCGGCCAGCGCTTACGATTTCCACAGGACGTGGTGTGGAGTACATGCACTTTGACTCTGAGGATCTGATGATGGAGCAGAAAAGCATAGTAGGGTACTGTGCAGTGGTAGATAATCTTTTTGATTGTTTTTGGCCCCTTTTGTTTATGTCCCATTAACAGACGTTGTAAATAACCTTCTGAGGGTCTGATGATGGAGTAGAACCATACCACAGAGAACTTTGCGATAGCATATAGTAACTTAATCGTGATTGGACTCTTTAGATTGTGTTTGCTGAGTAGCTTCTATACCTGATCTGCTTAGGATCTGATGATGGATCAGAACGGTATTTTAAGGCATGTTTTAAAGGTATTTACCTAGTTAGTGGAATGATATTAGGCTCTTTTATTAGAGTCTATTGAAACGCCTCTGTACACGAACTTCAGAAAGCCTGATGATGAAGGAGAACAACAATATAGGGAATTATGCGAAGGCACATAGGTGGATTACCGTATGTCGACTATTTAAATACTACTTGCTGAGTAGCTTCTGTGCATGAACTGCTGAGGGCTATGGAATCGAATAACATTGTAAGGAACTTTGTGACGGCTGGTAGATAGAGTATTGTTTTCGGCTGTTTTGAAATATGGACATATTTTTACTTCCATACATATTGACACATAGTAGTTAAACTATAGATATTATGTTTGCTGAAATAATATATAAACTTCCTTGGTTCTAAAGTGTTGGTAAGGTAAACGTTTCACACACACTTTCAATGGCGCTCAGGTTCGTTTGTAAGACAATCGGGGCTCTAAATTGTCAACTTGGGCTCGCCCCTCGGGTCTTCGGTCCTTGGGCTCGTATAGCAAGCGTGCTTCAAGGAGAAGCTACGGGCCTTCGGCCTTTCGCGGAACAGCTTCTGACCTCGTGTATTGTCTCTTAGCTTCGGGCCTACGGCCTTCAGGTTTACTTGTGAGGCATTCGGGGATAGAAAGTGGCAACAAGGCAATTACTTCTATTGGTAGCTCCTTAGGAAAACCTTGGTAGGGACCTCATTCCATAACCGCAGTGTTCGAGGGTGAAATGTATAGGTATACTTAGACTGCTCTCTAAAAAGATTAAAATAAAAGGCAAAATTAAAAATTTAGAAAATACCCCCGACGGATGTGTTCAATTGAAAAAAATAATTAAATAATGCATTTGGAAATGCCTCGACTCTATAGGAAATAATTACATAGAGATAAAAATATAATTTTAAAACGGTTAATTGTTTGCGAGGTATATTTACAAGTCCAGAAAAAGTCGTCGGGGGCTGCCATTGCCATGTCAATTTCCAATTGCATTAAAATAGTAATAATAATGAAATCCGAGATAACTTAAGCGACGATATAAAATAAACTGCAGGCAATGGCAGCCCCCGACGGATTTTTCTGGACTTGTAAATATACCTCGCAAACAATTAACTGTTTTAAAATTACATTTTTATCTCAAGAATCTCAAGAGGTGTGAATATTGGGCCCCATGGGTACAGCGCCATCTATCGGCGACTTTTGTTACAAATTTGAGCGACTGAATAACTTTGTATGTATGGTGGTTTTTCAAGGATAACTCTTTATCATGTAAACTGATTTCAATTTTTTTTCCTTATTTCAAAGAAGGTACTTTCAGCATAATCTCGTAGAATTTTATAAAACAAAAATACATGCAAAGGTGATTAAATTACAAACTTAGTATAGAAATGTTTTTAACGATAAAAAAAAGAAAAACTAGATAGAGCTACAGTTTTATATTTTTCCTGTAAAATATACATTGATATCAATGTTACGTAATAATTTTATATTTTTTCCTTTATAAACTTCGGAGGTACCTAAGGGGTGGGGGACGGTATTTTTTTTACATTTTCCCTCATAAAACAAAAATTACTCAACGTAAAAAAAAATTAAAAAATATTTCAGAATGTGCAATTCAAGCCTTTTCATATGACACCCCACTCGATATATTAACTAGACTTTCAAATTTTGAACCACCTGTTATCTGTAATTTTTCCCAGAAAAAAAAAAAAATTTTTAGAAAAGTCATGTTCTATGTATGTAGGTAAGCCTTCTTTATAACTATTCCAAATTTCATATTGATAGCATAAGTAGTTCTTGAGATATTTAGCGATGTGACAGACAGACAGACAGACAAAGTGAAACCATAAGGCTTCCTTTTTTACCATTTTGGTACGGAACCCTAAAAAGAAACTTTTTCAATGGTTTGTTCTCCTCTACATATCGCATTTCTCAAACGATTTTCGTAAAATTATGTGGACAGTTTCAGTAACTATATAGAATTATTTTGTGAGGTCCGCTTTACGAAATTTTGGAAACATTTTTTTTTCAAAGATTTCGTATTGTTCTGCGGTGAATTTCAGCTAGTTCTCCTCTACAGCTCACATTTCACAACCGATGTCCGTGAAATTTTGTGTGCAGGTTCGTTAATTATATAGACCTTTTTGGCGAGTCAGTTTTGGAAATTTTTAACAAAAAAGAAACTCGCAAGGTCCACAGCTCACAGAGCCATTAGTTTAAGAACGTTTTTTGTAACCATGTTTGAACGCGATACATGTACTTTCTTGGAAATGTACTAATTAAGAGGTCCTGTGTTACACCCACGAGTTACATAAAAAAGCTTGTCGGCAAAGGTTGAGCGTGGGTGTCAAAGTATAATTTATTTAACAAGATATCTGAGAATGGAAGTTTAGGTGTGTGTGCTATGTATTTATCTTTGATGAGATGTTACTGAGAATAGCTAGGATATATTCATTTTAGTTAGTTAATTCATTAAAAACACATACGAGAACGAGACGAGAAAGTAGAAAAGGAGTCGTTGTGGCGAGAATGGCCCGAATGAAGAATTGAGTTTATTAGTGAAAGTCCCAATAAAAAAGGTAAGGGCTAGCGTAATTTTTGGAAACTCCATGGGGGAAGAAATGTAAAAAACATCACTAGTATAGGAGAAGGGGCATACCAAATCAAAATAGGATGGAATATGAGATGTGAGAGATGGAGATAAGAACAGAAAGAAGAAGACTTAGAGATATGAGGCCTATAGACTCTTCTCTGCATGCATGATACGTCAATTCAAGTATATGGGATAAAAAGGCCGGGTAATATGATTCATTGCAGATGTCTAATCGTATACTTTCAGAAAAAATTACCTGCAAATTGACGCCGACACTGTCCTTGTTATCTACATTAGAATAATAGATATTTACTGACCAACAGACTGTCTAAGTACTTCAGGATTAGTTGAAGTGGAATCAGAGGGGGAGAGAAAGAGCGAGAGCTGTCCAACATTTATGTAAAAAACCAAGTGCAGCATGCAGGTCCTGCCATAGTCGGAGGAAACTGCCATCCACATCCTCTGCTCCTGTGGACCACTTATGCGCAAAAGAAGTATCTACCTAGGGAGGCACATCATGCTTCCAGAGGAGACAAAACAGATTGCAACCTAGAGACTGGAAATTGCTGGAGGCAACGGGTATATCTGGTCGAGGCAGCATAGAAGGGCCACAACAAACTAATAATAATACTGGCCGAAGTCCGCCACCAGGCTGCCCGGCTCCAAGTCTTTCAGGAAAGCTTGCACGCGCGGCGCGGGCGCGCGACCGTGTTCGTCTACCCCGTCCCGCCCCTACACCTCGTAGATTATCTATCGACTGCAGCATGTCCAAGTCTTTCAGGAATAGAGGAAGTGGAGGTAGAGGGAGAGAGAAAAAAGGAAGTGTACACAGCTACTGACCGACGTCCGCGACCAGGCTTCCCGGCTCCAAGTCCTCCAGGAAGGCTTGCACGCGCGGCGCGGGCGCGCGGGCTTCGTCCCCATCTTCTCCCGCTTGCTCGTACACCTCGTGCACGTACGCGCGCTCGAGCGCCGCGCCGCGCGCCGCCGACTCCGCGCCCGCGCCCGCGCTCGCGCCCGCCTCCGCGCCCTCCATCACCGCACCGCCATCGCACCACGCTGGAATGTACAAAGGAAAAGTTATTGAATTGTAATAAACTACGTAAGTACATAATCTCCAGTATAAGTCATTACATTCCATTTTTAATTTATTTAAATTAAGACCCCGCCTACGATTTGTGTATAATTGACAACTAATATCAATTTATTTATTATTCTCGACATAATTTAGCTTAGAAGAAAAAAATGATCGCCATTTTTAACTTCCTTGTTAATGATCTGATGATAGGAGCCATTTACACGGAAATTATTTACTTATATCACATGATACACTCGTATCACACATGAATATTGTCAATTTTGAATCGTGTAATCTGCCACAAATATCTACAAATAGTTAGGTGATGTATATAAATAGTTAATAGATATACCCGATAGTCCGATATGTCTTTAATTCATTGGCGATGCCGCCGTAAAAACCAGTAATCAACAAATTGTTTTACCTAACTACTGTCACAACTTCTACTGGAGAATTCCCTAATGTGTAGCCAGCTAAACTAATCATGACTTAGCCATTTTAAGGGGCAATTAAACTTCGCCCAATAAACGAACGTCTGCATATATTTTACGCTGCCATATAAAAAGGCTATTCAAATCAATGTTAAATAATAGTACATTACTTACCAAGGGCGGTAAAACAAAGAATGTCTCAGATCGCAGGTATTTGTCACCCCCTGGCCAGGAAGTAGGATTTTCCGCGCGCGGAGCGTGCGGTAATTGCCCCTTTATGGCTAGGTGTGACATAAAATAATGTTACACCACGACGGTGTCATAAGTCGGCCTCATAAGTATCTGAACCTTTGATACTTCGTCGGTTTCACTCGTTAAAAAAATGGGTGGGCATATATGCTAGTTACAACATGATATTAAAGCAACAAGGTACAAAGGTGTTAAGCCCCTTGTGAGGGCTAACGTACAACATCATCATCATCATCATTTCAGCCGAAAAACGTCCACTGCTGAACATAGGCCTCCCCCAATTTATTTTTCCGTTGGGGGGGATTTGCCATAGTCGCCACGCTTGGCAAGCGGGTTGGCGACCGCAGTTTGATGGTGGTAATGATCGAAGGATGCTGCTGCCCACCCTCCGATTTTCCCTTATTCGCCTCCTACGAAACCCACGGGAAGAGATGGGGTGGCGCAATTCTTACCCGGCAACCACACGGGCCACACACGTACAACATGCCTGGTGGCAAACAGACACCGTAGCCTATGATGGACGCTATATAGTGCCTCCATAAGGAGTAGCAAAGAGGTTTGATGACCCTTTATTGACTATTTATATATTTATAACTAGTTACTCACATCACAGCTCGTTCTCGGGAGCTCAGGCGATCTTACTCACTACGAAGAACTCAACCTACTTAAACTCCGTTTTTTAAGATAGAAAAATCGTGCGTTATCCGTCATGCGGTTTCAAAGAAAACAACCTTCAAACTGGATCATTTATTTATCATTCATTATTATTCATTTATGTATTATCCTCAGATATCCCAAGGTGTTTAAGGATGAGATGATGGGTCCTTGATAAAAACTCCAAATTCAAAAAGTCCGTGACAAAGGGTACGGAGCTAACGAACAAGTGACATGCAAATTATGATGTGTGTGAATTTCTCCTTGACATGTATGTATGTCGTGGACGGCACGGACAGCACCTTGCTCTTCGTATTTACGTAGGCGTTGCATACGCTTTCTGTTGCGCGAACACAAGGAATCGAAGAGATATGAGCGAAAATGAAAGTTCAAATTCCAGTCTTAATAAAAACGAGGTATAGCATACCTAGTATACCTACATAGCTAGTATGGCTAGGGTCTTCTAGGTACTGCAGCAGGTACTTGCCCAGTTAAGCTGCTTCAAATAATTATGACCGACTAGCTTTTGGTCCGCGATTTCGTCCACGTTAACTTCCTCCCTTCAAGACAAAAAATATCCTATATTTTACTCCAGGCTATAAACTAGTTGTATACCAGGTTTCATCATAATCCGTTCTGCTGTTTTTGCGTGATTGAGTAACAAACATCCAAACATCTAAACTTTCGCATTTATAATATTAGAAAGATATGACCTTGTGCTCTACACCTAAACATGTTAGTTATAAAACCTTCTGTATTTAACATCCGTCATTCGCTTCACAATCTCAACTTCGCCACTGGTCCAATAAAACTTGGTCTCCATATTCCTAGAAACTACACGTAACCGGAGCTCAAACTAGTTCATCGGTGTGTAGTGAATACCAATGGATATTAGTAGACTATTGATCCGCTATCAGCCGATAAAAAGGGGAAGTTATCAGTCTATCTATCATAATAGCAATACTTTCGATTGGGGTAACATGTAGTTTATTATAATGTCGATCGAAAATGTGTTGACGTCATATTTTTCTCTGCATGATTCAAACTACACATGTAGTTTATTAAAATGTAATGCATAACCGTATTATATGCAGGGACCGATACCGGTAGGTATTTAAAAAAAACTCTGAATTAGCCCAATATTTTGGATTATTTTTTGCTCTTTACGTAGGGCTGAATCATGTATGTAGGTAACAACGTCGTATTATTAGATTGTCCCATTAAAAACGAAATAATGAATCGGTGACCGTAATAATACCGGTATTTTTCTAATCACAAATTCATTCAACACGTACGTTCTAAAGCCTTATTATCATGGTAATAAGAGCGAAAAGGGTAGGTACGTGTTTCTATTTCCTTGACTGTACATAGCTGCTGACTCACAGCATAAAAGAATGCACGGCATTTATCCAGACTACCTACCCGTATTTCGTAACATAAAATAAATCCAATGCACTCGTTGAAATCTCAGGAACATTAGTGCAAACACGGTCGCTTTACAGGGTCACGTACCGTACCTGGATTTATGTTAAAATGCAAGATCAAACTGAATGCAACACATTCCAGAATGCTCATTTATGCTTTTTTTACTATTACTTCGGTATACATTGGGGACTTATAAATAGGAAGTTGTAGATTATACTAATAACATTTTTCTACTCGTCGACTTCAATGTTTGAATTATGTTATAGTAGACTAAACTAAAATCATATACTTTTCTCTATGAAATAGACCAATCACCTGTCGCCGTTACTGTACTCGTATGAAATTGGCCAATCACGTGTTGCCGTTACTGTGCTTTTATGAAATTGACCAATCACGTGACGCCGCGGATATAGAACAAAAACATCAACAAGCGCCCAACCCATGTGCCTAATCTTTATTTCCATAGGACTAGTTTGTTTAATCGTTTCGGTTTCTTTAATAAATTTCCGCTGACTCGTAGAAAAGAATAATGTATACAGTAGTTACATAAGTAGCTTTTTAAGAACCGGCAAGCCTCATGGTCTAAACGTGGTTCTCGACTAAAAAAAGCATACATTATATACAGTTGCCGGCAAACATCTTGAGCTTAAGCTTCAGTGCGCAGTAGCTTGATTTCTACGTAAATCGGCTACTGTGCAGGTTCAAGATGTTTGCCGGCAACTGTAATGCTTGATAAACTACTATTCAATTTATTTTTCAAGGGGATAGACTGTTTCTTATAACAAGCCGAGGACGAGTCACATTTTGAATCTCGAATTTTGTTCGTTCCGTAATTAAGCACTGGAAAATGCTCGAAATAAATGCTGAAGCAATAGTAGATTGTGTCTCAAGGGAGCAAAATGATATATTTACGGCGAGGGCGGTATCTTGAATTCTGAGTGAAGCGAAAGATTCTACAATAGAATCCTGAGCGCAGCGAGGGATTCTAAAGTAGAATCTTGAGCGTAGCGAGGGATTCAAGTGTTTACGCCCAAGACGGAAATAATTTTGCTACCGTGTGACACATACTGCTTTTCACACCGTCTATGAGGCCCGCTGCTAAAAACATGGAATATCTTACAAATGATTTTAATACATAATATCACATACTGCTTTTCACACCTTCTATGAGGAAAAGAGTCATTGTTGCCCTCAAATGAGGGAAGAAAAGTACAACTTTGATCCCTCATTCGAGGGCAACAATAACTCTTTTCTGAATAGCAGGTGTGAAAAGACATATTTCCTCCCCAACCTCGTAATGGCCCATCAAAGATCCACTGCAACATATACCGTAACGTCGACACGAAATCAAATAATGGCGCCGCGTGTGCTCACAGCATTTTATTAACAAAGTTGTGCACTTGGGACAACGGGCCTTTCGTGTATAGATGTGCAGATGTGTCAAAGCCTTCATTTATGGTGAAATACTAAAGGCAGATTGCGGTAAGTTAGGGTTACAGGATGATTGATATTAAAAGCGCCGGCAACTGCCATCCCATAGAAATTTCCAACACCGCTTACAATTATATGGCGGTTTGGTTTGTGTAAGCCACCCTAGTGGGTTTGGGATATCTCTAGATCATATTTGTCGTAGCCCATTGGAAATAACTCCACCATAAAGCGCAGCTATATTTTTGTCAGAAATTTATTTGTATGGAAAATAACATTTAGATAACTTTATACGGAAAATATTCGCATTTTGTGCGAAATCTACGTACCCTATTGAAATATAGTCAAGGGCAACATTGAAGCTTAGTAAATTCTGCACAAACCTGTAGTGCATAACTGTGACGGGAAAAATATGTCTTCGTGGAGTAAAATGCATTCTTTCCAGGGGAAAATATATATCTGAATTTGAAGCTTGCAAGAATTTGAAATCTACTCAGATTTATACAATAGGATATGAGACATGTTAATATTAACATTTTACCCAATTACGACTAAACCAAAAAGAAGTAATGTTTTAAATAGATCATTAAGTAGTGATATTGCTGCCATCTCCAAGTCAAGATGCTTCATAGATTCCAACAATTGAAGTGGTATTAGATTTTTCCTAAGTCAGCCTACGTTTTTGTGCATATTGAATTTAAGAAAATTCAACATGGCGGGCGAGGGCGTTAAGTGTGAAATTATAACTTTCCTTCTAGCACTTATATTATTACGGGAATTTCTATAAACATGGCAACAGTAGATAGCCCAGGACCGCGCCAGTGCTATAAACTATAAAATATCAGTACTTAATGATCTATTTCAACCATTACCCTTTTTTTTGGTTTGGACGTAGTTGGGTAAGATGTTAATATTAACATAGCTCATATCCTTTTTGTATAAATCTGAGTAGATTTGAAATTCTTGCAAGCTTCAAATTTAGATATACTCCCCTGGAAAAACATTAACGGAAAATCTCACATATGGCTGAATTTTACTTCACGAAGACATGTTTTTTCGTCACAGTTATGTACAGAGCTAGGTTAGGTTAGTGCAGAATTTACTAAGCTTCAATGTGGCCCTTGACCATATTTCAATAGGGTACGTAGATTTCGCACAAAATGCGAATATCTTCGAGATGGAGTACATTTTCCAAGATAGCAGCGGCTCTAGAAGGTTCTGCCCTGGGGACTTTTGGGAGACGAAAACAAAGCCATTATTGAACATTCGTAAAAAATTCATGAAAGTTACCAACAACACTTCGAGGTTTTGCTTCCTCGACTGGATCACTACGGATATCCGTAATTATTATTTCTTTTTATTTTCTTAAGGAAAACAAACAGCAACAATTATACATAAAGTTAACACACTTAGTATAAAGTTTTCACTTATATATCTACACTTATAAGGAAAATATCTACTTAAATTTAAATTCAATATAAGAATGCAATGGAACGAGGAACTTCCCTGGAAACAGGAAATTGGGTAGTCTTGTTTCTATTACTATATACCGTTTAAATTGTACACCACTTAAATGACAACATACTTTTAGGAAAGACCATTATATCGTGCCCTGTGTGTATAATAAGACATATCTTCCAGATTTACAAAATACATTAAAAAGTTTACATATAGTCAGTATACGGAACCGACTGGCACTTGGCCGGTTTACATAATACCTAGACGATTCGATTTCCTAGGTTTATTACAGGGCCCTGCCAATGTCATTATTGTACGTAAGCCCTCTCTGCAAGAAGCTCTCAAGGGCTAATTGCCTGCCAGTACGAGGTAATGTAGTTACCTACTTACAGGGCTGTCACCAATTTCAGAGGGGCAAGGTAAACACTTACATTACACTAGTTTGATGTGTTTTGTTTCGCGCTCTTTTAGGCACTTCAGCACTGCGTGTGTGGAAGTGTGTACGCTAAAAATTTGATTGGACTATTTGAAAGTAATAAAATTAGGTTGATTACTTCGCATGCACGATATCAATGTATTTAGCTCGCTCGGTGACATCGATATCAATTTAGGGTGGAAATATACATTAACCGCATGTTTAAATTTCCTTTGTCCATATTTGTGTGATCAGCATGTGTGTTGTTTCTGATTCTAGAATGTTTCCTATGCAGGTATTTAAGTATTTATATCTATTCAATATGAATATCGTTGTGGGCCTCATTGAGTTTACTAAGGGGGGGTGTCTATTATTTTATCTAAATATAATTACGTCGATTTTCATTTCGCCGAAAATTATTCCACGAATTTCATTAGGTTTTTTCCAATCGCGTAATCATCAATTCATTGCTTTTTAGGGTTTCGTACCTCAAAAGGAAAAAAACAGAACCCTTATCATTTTGTTGTCCGTCTGTCTGTCTGTCTGTCTGTCTGTCAAGGCCCTTTATCTCGTGAACGCGTATCGAGTTGAAATTAAAACCTTATACTCAGATCTACAGTCCCTTGAAGCTGTGAAAAAACCAAACTTTTAAGTTCACGTAAAAAAAAGATACAGTCGTTTATGCCGTAAAAAACGTATACTTCGACACTCTCAAGAGAATCAAAATTTATTGGGCTTGGCGTCATATAATACAAGTACAGGGAAAAATCTGAAAACTATACATTTGCAATGAAATTTATATAAAATATCCTACTGAATATTATACATACGAAAGTTAGGATGTTTGGATCTTTGAATGCTTGTTTTGCTACTCAATCACGCAAAAACGGCTGATTGAATTATGATGAAACTTTGTATATATAGAGTTTTTAGCCCGGCTTAACATGTAGGATACTTTTTATCCCTTAAATCATCCCTCAAATTGATGAATTCGTGGGTGGGAGTTGAACCTATGAACCAGACCAGAGTTATGTAGATATTTACAATGCCTACTAACGTACGGAAAATTCATCTCAGATGAACCTGTATAAGGCTGACCTCCGAATATGCACATATTTGTCACGAATCTCAGGGTCAAGCTATAATAAGGGCGTATGTTGAGGCGACTCTATAGACAGTTGTCAATATCACGATATTTGACAACGTCATTGGCATTGGCGTGTCATTTTATACCGACGACATTCGGTGAAGGTGAAGCTAATGAATACAATTTTACACAATTTACTACTTTGAGTCTTATCGTGGCTAAGATAAAGTAGGTTTTCGCATTATTTGGTTCTTATTTTTACGATTGTAGTTAGAAATTGATTGATTTGGCTTCTACTCGATTATTGATTTTGTATGAACTATTTTGACTCGCTGGTGGTAACCCTAGCGGCGGGGCCTCGAAAGAGCGCGTTGCGTGCGATAGAAAGAGATGGGCACGTTTGGCATATGGGGATTTGTTAACGGTGGTCCTTCTGTACTTGTACTATTCCTTATTCTGATGGGAAACGATAATCGATGAAACGATTTTCGTTAAAATGATGGATTCCCTACTAAGGGACTAGTACTATTTGTGTAAAATTGTCCCCATGATATTTATTTAAGTATTTATTGCAATCTCTAACGTTATACGGTGCCACTACATGGAATACCTGCGTCGTCGATACGGAACAGATTATATTTTGATTTTTTAAGTTTTCAGCCCGCGCAGCTATTTTGAAAAAAAAAGCCAAAACTGAATTGAATATAAAATTCCACATAATCAACAAACCTCTTTACAAAATTTCACTAGAATCGTTTGAGAAATGCGAGCTGTAGAGGAGAACAGTGAGAAGTATTTTTGCCTAGGCTGAAACCGAGAAGCTTCGTGCTCGGTCAACTACAGTTTGATTGCGAAACTTGCGTGTCAGGGAGTGAAGTGGAAAGCAAATGTCGTAAACGGGGACAATTAGGCGTAAGCGCATTACAGACAGCTATTAGAAGCCCTACGCGATGCATTTATCGGGCCAAATACCGCTTAACATGTGTTTGTAGAATAAGTGACATATTGGTAAATAGGATATCATTATCATCATTTTATAATTACGATCAAGAAACCAAAGACGCCCAGTAAGTACAAGAGTGCATATAAATGTTTACCCTATAAACGTATAACTTGGCCCGCTTTTTATCAAATTTATCTATATTTTTGGATGGTTTCTTCACGACACATAAAAGTTTGTATGCTTTTCTTTGTACGTGTTAGCAGTGGACTGCGTAAAGACGGTTCTTTATTATAGAATTTTTCACTCAAAAGCTAGGGCCAAAAAAAACTTACAGGTTTGCATACTTTTTTATAACTTTTTACATTATCAAGTGTATGGATGTGTGTCTTAAAAACTATAATCTAGAATAGTTATGGCAGAGTTGTATGCGATTATAATCCCTATAAGCATAACGCTAAGGTTATTAATTCAAGTGGGCAAAGTGACAAAATATTCTGTGAACTCTCCATATAAAACTCTGTCTGTGCTAGGGTTGTCAATTGTATTTCTTAACCGACTACGGAAAAACTGTTCAAAACTTAGTGTGTTTAATAGACATGATAAAAAATGTAATTTCATCTGGTTTGGTGAATCATAAAATTTATTTTGACTATAACGCCAGGGTGCCAACCCTGGGGGTAAAAATCTACCGGGCAATATAGTAGACAGTGTGCTGCAAATTCGTTTATAACATTGCCCATCGTCATAATTACAAAAATAAAAGCTATACAGCATGTTTTATTGTGTTTTTTTAACTTCGTAATGTTTTATTGTGACATTCTATTTGATATTAAGTATTTTTGAGTTTTTTGACATTGTAAGTATTTAGATAAATAAGTAGGTAATTTCGTATTTTAACCATTATTATATTGTTATCAATGCCTACACTAGTAATAGTATGACGATCCTCGTGGGTGAAACTTGAAATGTTATTTTTATTTAATTTATGTTTGTTTTTCTTTTGTTTTAATTGTTTTATTATGTGTTATTATTCTATTCAATGTATGGACGACCACAATAGGGATTCTTTTAAATTGACTTAAATGTAATTTATAATGAATTCTTGTATTGTGTAATAAATGAAATCTAAATCATTGAATTTTCGTCTAGATCGTTTACGATACACAAATAAACTACTGTTCACAGACCAAGATGGCACTGAAGTTTTTATGTACTTTTTGGCCCACCATAAAATATTCCCTTATTCAATGCTGTCTCACATTTGACCATCGATAGCTACGGGTAACACAATTGGTTAATGTTGCCAGCAATGGATTTACCTTTCGCTCACAGAGTAAACCGTAAATGTACCTATCTGCAACCAGTTTTGTGACAGAAGAGTTTTATTAAAACGTGACGTGGCGGGCAAAGCCATGTTAAAAGGGCAAAGTCGTCAGGTTTTACAAAAGGTGTTAGGCTTGGCAATCGATGCACGCGTCCATAAACAAACCTTTTACAACTCAACTTCAAAACTGAAATGAATCCTCCCCCACGATACATTGATCCCACTTTAACAACTGTCAAAACGCGATCAAAAACGGCAGTTTAAAAATCACGTCAGATGCTGGCACAAATCAAATGGCATTTTGGTTAAAAAAAAATAAACACAATCGTTCCATTTGAATATGAAACTTTCTGCGTGGTGATAAAGTTGGTTTTGGGTTAGGTTAAGGTTAAAAAAAACAACACATGCTTTCCATTTGAATTTGAAACTTTCTGCATGGTGATAAAGTTGGTTTTGGGTTAGAGGTGGGAGGGTTTGGAAGAGTTGGAAGGCTTAGAGTAGATTTCGGGCTTGCATGCAAGGCCACCTAGCTTGCCGAGTGGGACTATCGAATAGCTATTTGTGGAGCTCTAGTGACAGCGGGTGCTAGGCTAATTCGATACGTTTTTAGAATAGTATGACATGACAATGACAATGCAGCTTTAATTTAAGGGTGGGTTGAACCAAGCCCCTTTAATCACATTTAAACGTTGTGGGTTCTATCGAATGACAGCTGACGGCGCCAT
Source organism: Epiblema foenella (assembly GCA_963556455.1). Taxonomy (NCBI): domain Eukaryota; kingdom Metazoa; phylum Arthropoda; class Insecta; order Lepidoptera; family Tortricidae; genus Epiblema; species Epiblema foenella. The sequence goes on from OY747110.1 coordinate 2,299,400, forward strand.
ATTTAACGTTCATCGGTCTGTATTCGTAAGTTGGTGCAACCCGCCCTACGCCGGGTTCATAATTATTCAGCGTGTAGCAGTGTAGCTCTCTGATGCGCTCTGAAGCCTATAAAACAATATGATTGAACCACCACGTCAGAGCACATCAGGATGTGAATCTAACCGTTCTACGTCTGTATGAGTATGAACCCAATTTCGTACTGACGCGTCAGCACATCAGCCTCACGTTAGACAAGTATAAATCCGGCTTTTTCCTTATTTACAGAACTTTGACGAGTAGGATGCCCTATATTGGGTTGTTTTATTACAAAGAAAATAGTTCATGTCGAACAGAGGCAAAGGTTGCCACCTTTCGGTAAGCATAGGAATGCTTGTGTCTGATTATAACCTAAATGTTTAGGAAAAGATGCATTAGTAGTTAAACCTAAGTAGTTTATAGCTACTGTAGCCAAGTGGCATGTAGGCATGCCACTTTTAGTCTGGTAGTTGTGGGCTGCAACCCCGGTTCGTACCACTGGGTTTATCAAAAAACATGTACGATATATCATTTGATGGCAACAACGGCCAGTTTTCCCTCTGGGTTGTAAGGACATATGGCAGCCGCTTCTTGGGATTAGGTACCAAAGCGGATTCCGGACTTCTTCGGTATCCTTATAATATAATACAACCACGAAAAGGCTATGTGGATGATGATACCGCGTCCGCTAGCAGTGGCGCCGGGCCCGATCTCTACTCGATCTACGTGACATCATTCCAATCTGATTACTTACGTCAAAAACCATTTATTGATTTATTCAGTATCCGGATACGACCCACGTTGGATTAACGTTCAACGTCCACGATACTTATTCGAATGGTAAAACTGAGTTTAAGGGTTGTCACTTTAAAAATGCTCATCTATTTAGGCTATTTTCTGTATGAAATGACATGTATCTTGAGATTTTCTCTATTTAGGCTATTTTCTCTATGAATTGGCACGTATTAGACCAATGGTCCTGTTAGATAGTAACGAAGATAAATCTCAAGATACGTGTAATTTCATGCAGATAATAGCCTAAATAGAGAATTGTTATTTTCTCTATTTAGTCTATTTTCTGATCTAATAATCATCATCATATCAGCCGAAAGACTACCACTGCTGGACTAAAACTGCAATGGACCAGATATTAATCTAGTCTTATTATTCTTATTAAAATATAACCTATTTCTTTCTCTTAAATAATTTTGTCTACAAACATGTACTATGTTTGCTGAGCAAAACCAACAGTTTCAAATATATCACTTTTATTACACTAAGTTGGCGGCAAACAAGCTTACGGCCTGCTTGACGGTAAGCAGATACCGTAGCTTATGGACAATTGCAACTCCAGATCACAAGCGCGTTACCGAGCCTTTACTGAGTTGAAGATTCGTAGTACTAGAGACTCTGGCGACCTTACTCACTACCAGCAATACAATACCACATACCAAAAGAGAAATCAGTGGTGTTATTATGGCTGCGGTTTTCTGTAAGGTAAAGGTAGCACATATACGCAAATTAGCATGTCTGTGCGTCTTCTACAAATTGTACTTCGGAGAGTGTGCTCAGGAGCTCCATGAGCTCATACCGCCTTCCCCCTTCTTCCATCGGACATCCAGACGTACGGCTGGATACCATCCTTACTTGGTCGAAATTCCTCTTATTCGAACCAAGCGCTTTGCATCATCTTTTATAATGCGCACTTCTAAGGTTTGGAATTCTCTGCCGGCGTTTGTGTTTCCGAGCTCATATAACCTAGAGCTTTTTAAGGCACGAGCGAATAGGCACCTTCTGGGTGAACTCTCTTAATCGTCGGCCTCATCTTTGCCCCCTGGCTAGATGCTGGCCAAGAGCGATCCCATTTTTAATAATAAAAAAAAGTACGATAGAACACCAAAACTATGGGCACAACCTAAGTACCTGCAGACAAGGAGGCCCTCCCGACCTTCTGCTAGGCTTTATGGTTAAGGTACGGTACGATTAGTGCGAACAACCCATCACGCAAAATGGCCGCATAATATGGCGTCGAGTTGCAGAAACCCGTGAATACCTATAACCTATATAAGGTTGGGATTCCCCAGTTGGGCTGTTCCAAATACATATTCATAAGTGAGATGATGCTCCGCTGTGCGCTATTGCTTATCGACCTTAAACAGACAATTATAGGACCAAAATAACCCAATAATATTCATACAATCCAATCTAGTGTGGTTGGATTTTGATTCTTTGAATGATATGCCGTTCACCAATTGCCAGATTCACCACTAAATGCACTTGGAGTTTTCTAAACGCGAGTTTATGTACCACAGAATAAGGATGTGAATAACTGCATCAGTTTACGTTGTTATATAACAAATGTAGATAGGTTGATCGAAAATCATCGCTAGTAGAAACGAAATAAGGATGATCGAAAGTGTATGATATGCTTCAGTGTAATGCATTCAATGCAAGTGGTTTAAGCGGAACCAGACTCAAACTGTAGCGGAATAAGAGATAATGTAAGTGTATTTTGTATGTATGCAAGTTTTATAGGTAATGGAAAAGCATGAAAATTATTCGCGTGGCATCCGTACATTCGGCCAATTTTGGTATTGATGTGAGTTGTGTCAAAGTAATCCGTAGATACAAAAAGCGACTTTATTTAGTGCACGTTACAAGATTCAAAATCCAAAATATCGGCCAACACAAGATCGAGATATATTGTTGGTTCACTTTTATCCGGAGTTGGTTATAGTAAAGCACCGAAGAAACAAATGCATTGTCACTATAGGAGAGTTGCATCTTACGATTACAGGAAAATTAAAGGAAAAAATTAAAAAAAAATTGACTGAGCTGAGGGGCTACTCCGAACTACGAAGTACGAACTTCGTATGGTGCCGTCCCTCTCACTCATATAGTGAATGCCACGAGAGTGAAAGGGACGGCACGATACGAAGTTCGGAGTACAGGGCTGCTACCGCGAACGGCATTCGAAATTTTCCCTCTCTGTCGCACTTGCAAGTTTGCATATAAGTGCGACAGAGAGAAAAAACTTCATTTGTGGTTCGCGGTAGCACTCCAGGATCAGGATTCAAGGAGGTTATCGATCAACGTTAAATAAGACGTAGTCGACTTTGATAACGTTATTATTTCACGACTGCCCACAAAAAGGAGTGTAATGTTTTCAGGGTTCTGTATGTATGTATGTGAGATTCTTTGTTTCCCCAGAACTTCTAAACGCCTTAACTGATTTAGATGTGTGGGTTATCGTTGGAATCCTTACGTCATAACTATAGCGGATATAAAACAATATAAGGGACTATGTATGTACTCCATTTTGTGTTCTGAAGAAATACATTTTTTTCGATCTTATCAAGGGGTATCAATAAAGTATTTGAAAAGATGATTTCAGAAATATACATAATGTATGTATTTAAAATAAGATTTTAAGGCATAATTTTTTTAATTAAAACAAAAAAATGAGAAATAAAATAATAATAAAAAAACTACAAAGCTACATAAGTACAATACCAAAATATTAGGACCCCGACCGTTATTATCTTTTTGTTTTTCACTGCAGTAGTGTTTTCAATTTTTTAATTATTATTTTATTTCAACATTTTCTTCAATAAGTAGATTAAAAACTAACCATTATAAAATAATAATAAAAACAGTTCTGAAATTTGTATCTTAGTTTTTTTTTCAGTACTCCCTATTTATAAAGGAAATACAATACTTATTTATTTATTTAATCTTTATTGCACAAAAGAAAAACTTATAGTACAAAAGGCTAACTTAATGCCAAAAGCATACAACTATTCCAAATTTAAAATCCATGGCGTAACTAATCAAAAACATCTGAACATACACTCTACCTATACCTAATCATTAATCAATACAGTCGTGTGTAGATATTTTTGACCGCCTCCTTCGCTCCGATGTATCTGACGGCGCGTGCACTAATATGCGGCTGGTAGGCTGCATCGTACGGCCCGGCCCGGTTACCGTAGTGCCAGTGCCAGTGCGCTGGGGTCGGCGGCCGCGCGACCCACTTCTGGGGTCCGGCCAGACAAGATGGCGGAGGAGCTCCTGGCTACATGTTTTGAAATACAAGTCAAATTTAAAATTAATAAAACTCCAGGCATAGACATAGAGAACGATCCACGCCATCAACAAGAAACTTTGAAAAAAACGCACTCAATTCGGTTCAAACGTTCCCTAACGGGGCGTTACGTTGCCTAGCTCCGTATTTACGATGCGAAAGACAGACACATATACACAGATACACATGTTAAACTTATAACACTCCTCCTTGCATTGAACTTAGGTGTGAATTATATTTTTCTGTATTTTGGTGTTATGTTAATTTAATGTACTGTGTCTGTGCCACGAATAAATGTTTTTCTTTCTTTTCTTCTTTCCATACTCAAATTGGTATTCAATCTGGTTCAGGGTTCGAACCCCGGCTAAAAACCCTCCGATTTCCAATAAACCTATATACGAATATCATTTGATACCTAACAGTGGCTTTTCCGTGAAGGAAAACATAACAAAGAAACCGGTTTAATCCCAACAAGGTCTACTTTACCCCCTGGGTCCGAAATAAGTCGATTTCGTGAAGCGAGTTCCTATGTGCGACGACCGCTTTAGCCTAGTTGGTAGTGACCCTGCCTTCGAAGCTGGTGGTCCCAGGTTCGAATCCCGGTCAGGGCATTTATTTGTGTGATGAACACGAATATTTGTTCCTGAGTCTTGGATGTTTTATATGTATTTAAGTATATATTTATCTATATAAGTATGTATATCGTCGCCTAGTACCCATAGTACAAGCTTTGCTTAGTTTGGGACCAGGTTGATTTGTGTAAGATTGTCCACAAATATTTAATTAATTTAATATTTAATTTAATTTAATTTAATGTGAAATCTTTGGATATTATATTACGTGTGATTTCGGCCCACGGGCTTCGGGAAAATACTAGGAGACGGACTAATATTAATGTTCAACTGCACTTTGACAAAATTTTCCAAAGTCGCAAGCAAGGGATTAGGATTCTCTAAATTAACTCAAACACTATTCGAGCACTCTTCGCCATAATCTGCCCTCTGTCTGGCGAAATTTGTTGTATATCTACCACCTAAGTTTATTTTTAATGTAAATAAATAATAATAAGCTGTCATTAGGTTGGTGCGGATTTTAAAGAAAAAAAAAATTAAAGCATTTATTCACTGCACGAAAAGGCACATCGTTACAAACAGAACATTTTTTTAATTTTTTACATTTTCATACGTACCTATCGTATTTTGATGCGTTTCCGTAACAGCCAGCGTCGGTGTTTGGCAAGTTTAGAAACGTGCGAGCAACCTCAAACCGATTCGAGAAGTGGAATAGACTCACCCGGGGCAGAATTCTGGGGTCACAGGGCCGTTAACCCCGTTGCAAACTGACCTATATTTAAATACGGAGACAAAGTGCGGAATCGTCAATAGTGTCAATACCTAGTAAACGATCACAGGTTTTGGCGGGAACTGCCACTATTTTTGACCGCCACTAAAAGCGAATTGAAGTTGAATATAAGTATTATGATTATGTAGAAATATTTTCTACAGTAATTTTAATTTACGAACGCGGGTTAGCCATTGTGTAGTTGTAACACATACAACATTTTTAATTGATGTTTGGAAGCTACAACTCAAAAACGATTAATTTGATGTTTTTTTTCGTGCATATTTTCCTAAGTGTAGATATATTTGTGAAAACTTTACTGGCTTATTTATGATCTACCTTAATTAATTAACTCTATGTATGATTGATGCTGTTTGTGTTCCTTAATAAAGAATACATAAATAGAATAAACACATAGACAATGTGAACACATAGCTCCTACGCTGAAGCACACATAGACAATGTGCATGTATATCTCAAGTCTTAACATAAATTAAAAGTAAGTCCCTCACTCTCAAATCACGGCAAAAGAAGACCGCAGGACTACTACGACAGTAAGCATCATAAATATGTATACAATACAGTACTTTATTGCTTAGAGATAAGGTTGAAACTTTTATGAATGTTTATGATGCTGCAGTCAGCATGTAGTTAAGTACAGTAATGCCAGAGTAATGCTCTGTTCGGAGGAGGGATTTCAAAACGTTTTAAAGCGTCTAAATGTTACTTTTCGCAATTGAAGGTGAGTATTAGTTTGAAACGGACGAGTTTTGCGTGTTCGTTTAATGAATACGAAGCCTGCAATAGCCATTCCGGCCGCTGAATGTTCTTTTTAAAAAAAAAACAGATATTTGAATTCAGGTTTGATAAACAACCTTAAAACGTTAATCCTTTCCCAGCGTTTTTTTTAAACAGAGTCGCAATTGTATCTGAACTTAAATTATATACTTTACCTTCCAATATGTAGCAATCAACATCTAATTTATCGGCCATTTTGGAAAAAAGACATTTAGATCCACGTAACGAAGTTTGCCACGTACGTAATCGACTAGTAGAGGGATGGTAATCGACTATGCAAAGTTTTCGAGCGTATACAAGGTGGATCTAAACGTCATTTTTTATACAAAAAATGACAGTTAAATTTTAAGTTAGATACGTTACACAAAGAACTAGCTGATCTAGGTTCCTCAATCTCAAGACAGTAAATCGAGGATGCATTCTTTTGAGCTACTACATTAATCATCCACGGTAAACAAATTAACTCCTATTTTTATTTAAGTCTGTACTGCATGGAAATAAATTTTGTAGCGTTAGGCACTTAATAATGGCGAATTAGGGGCACAGCCACTTATGGAAATAACACGCAATATTACACAAAGCAAACTGCTCTGCTTCCGCATTGTAACGATCAAACATGGCAGCCTTATTCCGAGTTGTACCGATATTTTTTTACACAACGCAAACAATCTTTAACCTGCCCGATGGTAAGCAGTTATACATGATACAATAATATACTTCGTCAGGTCTGGCAAACGGGTACATCGGTTAGTAGAAAGAAAATACGTTTATTTAACATCACAATTCAACCGATTAAATAAAGAAACATATTAATATAAAATAGGAGACGTTAAAAAGGATCCCCACTCAGCATTAAGCCACGGCGAGACACAGCAAGCTGAGTAGTGCGGGTGACACGACCTTCGGCGTCACTGCTATCGATGGTTCTCAAACTTAGTATTTTGAGGAAAATAATTGTCTCGCTTAAAAAATCGGGTATAAATTATATTAAACTGTACGAAAAACTAAATTACAACAATGACAAAAACACATAAAGAATTACCTGTTTTACCCTCAACTCCAATTCTATTTTCTCAGACAAATAATATTGTATACGACACCTAGTATATTTTACCTGAATGAACAAACACCAACACAGTTAAAAACTGACCATTCTTGACCCTTATTCACCTATACAAACATATTATTTCGGTTTAGTGGTTGATAGACCATGGCAGTTATAGTAGCCAAATGGACGCTTGCGACTCCAGCATAATCACGAGCGCTTTTCCAACCCGATATTGACTTCGGGGCATATGATGGTCATGTTTATCGCGTGATAAACGACAAAGAAGCATCTGTCACTTTCTGATACCACTCGTTAGAAAGTGACCGTGCTTTTTGTTGAACCTGACTGTGGCTTTATAGGCCGGTCCCAATAGAGCGATAGGAGTGCGCGGTTGGAGAGTAGCCTGTGGAAAATCCAGGGAAAAACATCCGACACGGCCACGCTTTGGTGACTGTGCTTTGGAAGGCACGTTAAGCCGTCTATGCTAGCAGTTGTTAAACCAAGTTAGAGGCCTTTGGCGGCTTGAGAACTTCTAAGAGTCAAGTTGCCCGCTCATTTGACAAGCCTAATTCTAATAAGGTCTGATTTCCCCTCGGGTTGGAAGGTCAGATGGCAGTCGCTCCCGTAAGCTGCCTACGCCAAATCTTGAGATTTGGTAGCGGACCCCGGGCATCCTTCAGGATGCAACTTTAATGGGTTAACGCTAGGAGGATAATGATGATGATGAAAAAAAATTTCTTAGACCATGATCGAGCCTACCTCTCTCAAAATGTCGTATCAAGTGATCTTCAACGATATATTTTACGATGACCTAACCTCAGTGGTAAGTAGCGATAGCGTTAAAGTTTTAGCCAGAATACTCCACCGGTTTTTCTTTAAAGTTTTGTACGTTATCATCGCCCTAAATGTTGGGTAATTTTTGTAATGTACTTGTACCTACCGATAAACGACAAGCTCGAGAATAAGTGCAAAATTTAGTAAAATTACGTAAGGGTTTTGTATGAAAAATCGTATTTTTTGTGAAGCAAGAACGTTATTATAAATTTTAATTTAAACGCAGGGACAAAATATATGTAACACTAGCAGCGCCCTGCGGTGCTACCCGCGGATTAAAGGTAGCCTATGCTCTATTCTGATGTCTAAGCTACAATACTGGAAAGTTTCATAGAGATCCGTTCAGTAGTTTTTGAGATTAAGCGGAACGTACATCCATCCGCACAAACTTTCACGTTTATAATATTATTTGGATATAATGTGTAACAAGATATGACCATATATAACAAGATTTGAAGTGTCGAATACGGGATTTTGACTAAAGTAATAAAATAAATAAATTTTACACAAATCGACCTAGTCCCAAACTATTAGGGTGGGTTGCACCAAACCGTCTGTAATCGTAAGCGGTGTTCGTTAAAATCTGATTGTACGGAAAGTTTGACAAGTTTCTATGGGATGACAGCTGCCGGCGCCATATTTGACTATGACCGGCCTGTGATCGTACGTTGGTGCAACCGACCCTTAGAAGGCCTCACCCCTCTCCCGTTTTTATATGGAAACTGTCAAAAAGTGACAAATGACATTTGACAGTTTCTATATAAAAACGGGTAGGCTGTGAGGTGACAGGCGAGGACGGTGCTAAGTAAATCGCATAGCAGGTTCTATAGGCGACGATACATACTTATATATATAAATAAATAGTACATTTGACGAGAGCAAGTGTCATCTGACCTTCCAACCCAGAGGAAAAACTAGACCTCGTTGGGATTAGACCGGTTTTCTCACGATGTTTTCCTTCACCAAAAAGCTACCCTTAAACATCAAATTATATTTCTCATATAAGTTTTATTTAACCCAGTAGTGGTACGAGGACTATAATTTCGTACTGTATACTAAAGCTTTTTTACGAGTCTGGGTTTTAAAAAAAGTAAAAATAAATAAGTAAGTAAAACGATCGCAGCGCACGCCGTGCAGAAATGTGTAATTTTTCGGGCAAGTCTATCAAAGTTACTATGGCATCTCCTACAATCTGTTTGTATTTTTAAAGTAATTTGAAATAGAAAATAAGTGTTGTTGTGGTGTAAACTGGAGAAATAACATTAAATATTCTGTATTTTTCCTAGAGTGCCTTACAAATTAAATGAAAGAAGTAATTTAAATGTGCTTTTTCACTTTCAAAGTTACGAAAGTGTCTGCAGAGCAAAAGGATGTTGTTTTGAAACCTACCCATATAACGCAAATCGGCATTCCTCATCGAAAAATTAATAAAAAAATCAATGTAATGCGAGTTACAAAAATTAATACAATCAACAAATACACAATTTTTTTTTAATAAGAATGAAAACGATGTTATCTTTATGAATACAACATTAGTGCAGAATTTGGTATTGGAAACATTATACGCAATCAGGTACCTAAACGGCATTAATTTAGAACTGTCAAAAGACAGCTCTTAAATCCTTAGTTGTCGTTGAGAATCTGATTCTACGTATTTTAAACAATAATTAACAAAAATGTCGTCTTGTATCTATCAAAAAACTTTCCCGGTCTTCACAGTTTTCCTTAATTCCTTTCATCTTGTGCTACTAACACGGATTAATGGCCTTATATCAGCCTAAAGTTGGAAATGTATGTTGTGGTACATACTTTTAAAATCGATTTTTATTCTATTGGCAGTTTGTCGATGCAAGGTATACACATCGAAAACCTTTTTGAATACTATTTACAGTATAGGAGTCTTTTTCGCTGTCTATTAAATGTATTTCGCATAAATAGTAAAATACGTATTATTCAATATTTGAAATTGGCCCGAAAAATTACAAACGCTAGGTGGCGCTTCTGTCGTGCACATAGCCAATATACCGCATGTTCGTAATTCAAATACCAAAACGGCTGCATCCGATGCAAATCTCGCTAAGATTACAAAGACCGCCCGCAACGGTTTTCAAATTGAAAGTTGAACGAACTCGGCCCAGCCACCAATGGCAGCGCTCCACGCGCAATGCGGCGACCCCATTGGAGGGTGCACCAGGGTAAGGAGAATGGTTTACAATAGACTGAAAATGTAGTAAATAGAAATAGGATTGGAAGCAAAGATTTAGGGTAATTAACAAACAATCTGTAATTGTAAGCGGTGTTCGTTAAAATCTGATTGTATGGAAAGTTTGACAAGTTTCTATGGGATGGCAGCTACCGGCGTTATAGTTAACGCTGATCGATCTGTCATCTTAAGTCTGCAAAAAATCATAACTACCGGATTTATCGCAAGCTCTTCAGAACTACCGGATTGGACGCACATAGATAGAAAAGAAATCTTCAATAAAAACGCAAAACTCTACACACGTTTTCTTAGATAAGTACCATAGAAGAGATTTTCAAACTAATTAATCCGTTTATTGGATTCATTAATACAATAAAAGGATTAATTGCAAGACCTCTTAAGGCTACAAGTATCTATGGAATGAAAATTCAAGCCTACATAAATGTTGGACTAGTTGGATGCCTCCCAAAATCCGACTAACTCCATGCAAGCGATTCCTCTCATATTTAGGTCAATTCACAGATCGTAGTTTAATGCAAAAACGTTGCCACTGCAATCCTACTGCATTTACTGTCAGCTAACATAACCAGAACACTTTTATGCAAAATAAATACATTTTGGCACGAAATATTGCACAGTGTTAAGAACCAGTTTTAGCCATCCATTTTGTGGTCTACTTTAGATCTTTTTGATAAGTAGGTACAGTATGTCGCAAGAAATTGATGACTCATGAGGCTGGAGGTATCGACTGGGTATAAAAATAAGTAAGTATGTACACACGTCTCATTACCCTATACCTAAGAGACCAGCATCTGTTCCATAGGATTATTCGATGTTTATGTCATTATTATTTCTCCCTATTCGCGATATTAATTTCACACAGCTGAATTTTATCACATACGTTATTCTTCACAATCTTTAATTTTTCACAATCTTTGTGTTGAATTGTGTATAGGATGAAACGAGATTGTGAAGAATTAATGACTGTGAAAAATAACGTTTGTGATAAAATTCGGTTGCGTGGAATTCATATTGCGCAGAATCGCAAAAAGGAAGAAACAACAATGGTATAAACATATATCCGTACTTTCGCGCAAAGTTAAAGTTTTTACCCAACAACATTAGTGAAAATAGTATTGCTATGGTATTATTACGAATTTGGATATTTTTCTCATTTTACACATTAATGTTTTTATGGGTATCTAATATAGGATCCGAGTCTTCAGTGCCTTTACCATGAGTTTGCATGACCGTACTCGCTAGCGACTGCGTAAACGATTCAGTATGCTGATTCTTAGTTCTATTGCGTAACCGCCAGAGGCGCTGTACTCTTGACCATACAAATTTTTACGCAGTCGCTAGCGAGTATACGGTCATGTAAACTCATGGTAAAGGCATAGATAAACAGAAATGTAACATTAGGTAAGTATATTATGCCGCTTATCAAATTCTTGGCCGGAGTTCTATTTCAGTTGAAAGTTCACAAATTTGAAAGCTCGCTCTCGCTCACAGCACGGCTGGGCGCGACCTATCTCGAATCTTTGATAAGGATGCATCTACGGCTAGTGAAACCTGCAACCTGACGTGTAGTGTTATTTATTTTCAGCTTCGTCTGATGTTTTACATATCCAAAACCAATTTATTTAATTTTTATTTGCCATTTCTATTTTATTTGTATAAACACTATAAAAGATGATTCACAGTAGACCGTTCCGTGTCCGGGCCGTTCCGTCTCCGGGCCGGTCCGTCTCCGAGCTTTTTTGTGTGTCAATGTGCTAACCGTTCCGCGTCCGGGCCGGGCCGGAACCGTGCCGTTTCCGAGCCTCGGACGTAGGTAGATCGGCCGTCAAACGTTTGCATTGATAATAGAGCGACCGTTCCGTGTCCGTTTCTGAGCGACACCGGGCCCGTCCGTGGCCGAGCGGCCGTTGATTTTCTGTCACAGAAAACGGGTCGGCCGGGACACGGAACGGTCTAGTGTGAATCATCCTTAAAAAGGGAGATGAAATAGTTTGTTAGTAACTACGTTATAGGTTTTCTAAACACTATAAAACAGATTCAAATGTGTATGTGAAGTCGCCAAACCGCACTGGGCCAGCGTGGGAAGTACTGCCCGCTCCATCTCAACTATGAGACACCTTAGCCCAGCAGTGGGACGAATATAGGCTAATAATGGTGAAAACAACTTAGTTTGAACAAAATGATCTTATTACTTTACGGACGGTACCTTATTATTTTAAGTTTTATTTATCTGTTTTGATTTTTAAGTGAACGTGCCAATAAAATAAATATCGCATTTTGTATATTTTACTATAAAATAAATGTTGAGGGTGAGCTAACACAATAAGTCCTCATACATGGCATGGCAGTCGTTCATGATTGTTCAGGAGTCGCAAGCGTCCATAGACTTCGGTGTCTGTTTATCAAGCAGGCCTATTCTCGTCATCATCACAATATAAAAAAGTATAGCATTTCAGATTTTAAGGAAGTCGGCATCAAAGATATGTTTACACTTTTGCACCTTATTCCGCTGTAATAAGGCGATAAATGTAGACATATACGTATACATATCTTATGAAACATCCCGTAAACTAACGAGTCCCTGACAAAGTAAACGGGGTGACCGCTTAACAAAGGCGTTGAGTTAATAGAACGTGCTCAACTATTCTATTTCAACGGTCATTTGCCGCCGAAGGCACCCCTGCAAGTTGTCAGAGTTCCAAAATAATAAACTGGATGGGCCGAGTTAAGAGCTGTAAGTATATTTCGAAAATTTCTATTTTTTTTTTATCATAGGGCCCGTATCAGTTAAAAAGTCCGAACCAACCTCAAAATTAAGTTGGTTTTAATAGGAAAAATAAGGAAATTTCAAAGGAAAAATCTGATTAATTATATATTCGTTTTTGTTGGTAAAATACATGTAAACGCTAAATAAACGTAAACCGTACCGTATAAACGTTAAGTATCACCTAATTTGAACAATTTTTTGTAAAAAAAAAGCTGAATTTGGTAGTATTTCATTCCTTTGTTTTTCCTATATTTTTTAAAATACAGTATTTATTTACTCAACGAGTTCTAAACAACGATACCCCAGTCGGTGGGATAGGTTAAAAAAAATCGCACCACCCTTTTGCTGTATGGGAGCCCCCCTCAAAAACTTAAAAAAAAAGTTTTGACAATTTTTATGGCTTTGGGTCAATAAATAAATAATAAATAAATATTTGTGGACATTCTTACACAAATCAACCTGGTCCCAAACTAAGCAAAGCTTGTACTATGGGTACTAGGCGACGATATACATATTTATATAAATAAATATATACTTAATTACATAGAAAACATCCAAGACTCAGGAACAAATATTCGTGTTCATCACACAAATAAATGCCCTGACCGGGATTCGAACCCGGGACCTCCAGCCTCGAAGGCAGGGTCACTACCAACTAGGCTAAAGCGGTCGTCCAAATCCAATAAGATGCTTATAATGTGAAAATTTGAAGACTATAGCTGTTTGGCTGTAAAAGCTGTGTGACAGATGACGGACGGATAGACGAGAGAGTAACAACAATAGGGTTCCGTATGGACCCTTTGGGTACGGTACCCTAAAACGCTCATCGTATGAAATCGACATTGACATTTTCTCAACGCTATTACCTAGAACAGAAATATCACGGTCTAACATTCCAATAGGTACACATTACTGAACTTACGGATGGATTCTAAATTCAAATCTGACTTTAAAATAAACAGTAACCGTATGCTTAAACCTGCGACCACACCACTGCTTAAAACACATTGACAGTGCGTTAATGCAGTGACGAGACGGAGAGACTTATTAGTTAAAAACGTCACGCATGAGGCACGTCACTGCGATTCCGTATCGTCACCGTATTTTGAGAATCGGCGTGGTCTCAGTTTTAGGGTGGGATGTACCCAACTGTCTGTAATCGTAAGCGGTGTTCGTTAAAATCTGATTGTATGGAAAGTTTGACAAGTTTCTATGGGATGGCAGCTGCCGGCGCCATATTTGATGTTGACCGGCCTGTGATCGTATGTTGGTGCAACCAACCCTTAATCAATTACCAATAGGTACTGTCATAATTAGTGTACAAAGACATTTTAAAAACGTTTCAAATCCCTTCTCTACCTCTATACTGTTTTTCCTGACTGATGTGGTTTTATAGGCCGGGCTCAACAAAGCAATAGGAGTGCGCGGTTGGAGAGTAACCTGGGAAAAATCCAGAGGGAATCTCCGATACGATCACGCGGGCGGTTTAAACACTGGAATACTCTAAGAGTTTGCGTTCCAGTGAGATTGGTTGAACGGCTTAAACGGAATCTGAGGTGATAGTGGAATCGAGCTACTGGTAATTTAGTCGCTGGTTCACGAAATCTAACCTAGCTGAGAAGAATGCAGCAAGAAACTTAGCTAGGCTCGACTGTACTTTCTATTAACCGCAAAGTCGAGCACCATAGTGGGATCAATTTCATTAATTCTAGATCGAAATTTAGAATGAAGGAAAAATTGAAAAATTTAGGCACCGAGCAGGATTCGAACCTGCGACCTCCCGGCACTCGCGGCCAGTCGCTCTAGCCAACTGAGCTATAGGTGCAATCACTACCCAGTTCTAAATTCATCAACCGTTCCTTCGTATTAAGCAGTACCGCTACTAACGTAAACTATTATTTTTATACAAACGCCTTAAGGGAGGCGTACAGCGACATCTACGAGAAGACTCATGCTTCATTAACGGCACTAACGTCTCAAATCATATTGAGAATCGTCAGTTACGATGCGCCATCCCATACCCAAATTTAGAATGAAGGAAAAAAAAGGCGTTAAGGCGTTTGTATAAAAAGAATTCGAGATCGCTTCCAAGTAAACTTTAGGCCGTATGGGTTCTCAGTGTCATCCGCTGGCGCTCAAGCCCCACGCCACGGCATGTATCCGCAACCGGCGTAGTTGGCAGGGGATTCGGCACCACCGATGGCACCGATACAGTATCGCGTATCGTTTGTGCGACTTGAAACTGCTTACAGACAAGTGCAAAACAGTTTGTAATATTGCTAAAGAGCGATTCTCCGCCAGACAACCAAACTCAAAATATTCTTTATTCAAATAGGCCACAATAGCACTTTATTCAATAGCACTTTTGAATCGTCAGTTATATATTACATAAATTGAATCTAATTATTCAGAGCAATTTATTGATGCATATGAAATTTAAAAAAAGAAATGAATTACTGTGATGTATGTCAAAAGAGAGTATAATAAATTCACTAAAAACCTTTGGGTTACAGGGTAAAGATTCCTATAGATTGTATACGAAAAGCTCTTATGCAAATAACTTAATAAGGGACTTGTTTGAAATGACTGACGGCTTACCATAAATAACCTTCTTAACTTGGGCGGGTAATCGTTTGTCTGCCACAAAGACATATCAAACAGTTTGCAAAAGATAAAAAAGTGAAACTATGACAAGGACAATAATGTGATATCATGATATGTCTCTCTTTGTCACTCTTATACAACGTTGTTGTATTATTATTTCATGTCGAGTCTGGTTAGTCTGAGCTTTGGGTTGTATGGATTCTTAGTTTGGTCACAGATTTGATTGATTTTGATTTTTGACATGTGACTGCTGTATGTACTGCCGCGCCGCGCCGTGCTTTTGAAAGTCTAATGGCCTACAGCGAACCGAAAATGAAATATCTGCCTCTCTAGTACATAAGAATTTATATAGAAAACGCCACACTATGTTAGGTCCACTTATGGCGAAATCGAATCAGGTAATTTCTATTGTACCGAGATCTTACTGATAATTATATGGAGGCTGGGCTATATGGATGCAGTACTGCATTGGATAAGTACGTAAGGAAATCTAGGCGACGTCATTAATGAGAAATTACCAGATACATGCCCCTTTGCTGTCACGAAGTAGTAAAGTGTAATACTTACCCATTTATTCATACCTGCGTCCCGTGGGCGGCCGCGGCCCCCACGGACACAGCACATGTACAAGCTTCGAGGGCCCGCAGGAAAAACAGCTATTTTAAATAAGAATGTATTAAATATGGCTCCAGTCATTTATAATAAGCTACCCAATGACATTCTGCAACTGAACTCGAATTTATTTAAGAAAAAACTAATTAGCTTGTTGTTAAATAAATGTTATTATTCCCTCAATGATTAATTAAATGACACATTTGCATAAATTCTTAGTGTGACCTTCTTTATTTGACATCGATAATAATAACTACGATTGTACGTAATTTTATCTAAATACCTGTTTTTATATTTTCATGATGTAATTTACTGACTAGAATGCTTTTGACTTTGTTTTTATATTATTATTATTGTAACTTAACTTAATATATTAAATATGCATGCTGCATGCTAAGCACCATCCATACATTTGTACACCTACGCTAGTGGGTAAAACATAGAGAACTAACTTGTTACACACCATCCTCATTGTACCTATGTTTCTACAAATAAAATTTCTGATTTCTGATTTCTGAAGTAGCCTAAGACAGACAGATCTCAACAGGTCTCGAATCCAGGACCACTAGCTTCGCAAGGCCGCTAACAACTACACCGGCTTGTCGTCAGTTAACGTGCGCGGGCGATTGGCGCGTCGCCCAACGAGCGCACCAATTATAGCAAGTTACGAGCAACTTGCGCCACCTAATTTACTACTTACAACTTTAGTTCTTACCAGCCAAAGTAGCCAAGCGATAAGGCATGCGCGACTTTCAATATTTGGTTCGGGTTGAAGAAATTTTACTTCTCAAAAGAAGATATTACAACTTCACTTAGATTATATATTAATTATTAACAAATAAAGATCTGTCGAAGCGCCTAGTAGAGGCTTCTGGTGACCAGAGGGCTGGTTTCTATTTCGCTGAGCGAATAAATACAGCCTGCCTTCTGGGCACCCTACCATTTGACAGCGATCTGGGTCAATTTTTTTATTTATAATTTTAATTTTAATTAGATTATTTGTTTTATTATGTGTTTATATTATAAATTGAGGTGTTTATACTCGTATTAATAAATGCATGCATTTTTATGTTAATTTACAATATATAAGAAATATGAAATTTATATGCAAATATAACTTACGGGATTAAGGTGGGTACGGAAATTCGGAAGCTTTTATACCTACACTTCTGCCTCAGTACCTACCTACACCGCGTTGTTGTTGAGTAGCAGGGAGGCGGACTCAATTTAATTTTTCTAATAAATTTCCCGGAATTTGACAGAATACCGAAAATTAGGATAACATAAACACATACGTATTAAATTATTTAAATAAACTATTTTAGTTATTACAATACAATACAATCTACTCTACTCTAATATACTCTTTATTGCACACCTCACATAATAAAATAGCACATAAAAAACAAAAAACAAAGATACAGGAAGACAGAGGCAGAACAACAGGCGGTCTTATCGCTAAAGAGCGATCTCTTCCAGACAACCTTTGGGTAGTGGAGAAATGAAATATAAAGCTGAAAAGTAGGTGGTGCATAAACTATTACAATGAGAAAAAAAGAGTTATTTCTATTTATAAAATGTTATTTAAGCCGTCGTCTCTCGGTGAAAAAAATAAACAACAGCATTCTTTTGTAATGAGCCCTGGGATCCCAGGGACCAGTAGTTAACCGGTGTGTGTTTCATCATTTAACTAACAGTACAGTACATTTATTAAAAATAATGGTGCAAACGTAAGCATCTTAGTTAAATCAGTATATTAAGGACGGGTAACGAGAAATATCGTGTTGTTTGATACGCTGTTCTCCCCAGACGAGGAAACAATAAGGATTTATTTTCAGATATAAGTGATTGTTGACTATATGACTGTGTTTTTGACACTAACCGTAACATAATTGCTTAAAATGTTGTAAATAGAAAACAAATCCAAAGACGAGTTTTTATTTTACTTTTTTTTACTTAGCCTACTAAAACAACGCATTATTAAACAACACAATTAAGTTAAATGATGGTATTTTACATCATCTAAACCCTGTGAACAGGAAATTTAATAAAACTGCACACAATCAGATGTTTACCGAGATTTGTTTAAAAAAGCCATTCCCAAAGAGCGTTGCATCCCGTTTTATCGTGCGCGAAAGACACAAGCGTATCTCTTTCGCAGGGGACGTGGCTGACCGAATCGAGGCATCCCCTTAAAACAGATGTGAACAACAACAAAAGCCATACAAAAAAGAACAGGTAATCATAATCAATCTAAAGCGATGTATGTTGTATGTTGACAAAAATCTCTGAAAATAACTGAAAATTTTATAAGGTAATATTTTTTCGTAGTTTTTATATAATCCCGGAACCGGGAATTTAAATGATTAAAATATTATTATTAAAAAGCCGACTCCATACTTGCTTAACTTTTGCGGGATTTTATTATTTATTATTTATTTAAACTTTATTGCACAAAAAGGATGTAAGTACAAAGGGCGGACTTAATGCCATGAGGCATTCTCTACCAGTCGACCATAGGACCAAACAGAAACTAGCAAATGTGGGTGCAATGAGAAAATAATTCATAAAAGATTTTGCTATTTGTAGGTAAAAAAGTATCCGAATTTCCAATCCCTCCTTATAAAACTATGTTATGATTTCTAAAGTGGGTACATACCGCTACCTGTATCGTTACTACGCGCTGGCAGAGTGCAAAGATGCTGGTTAGAATCCCAGCTCTAACTGAGTTGACAATACAATTCTACCTGCTCACAAAATTTCACGGTTGAATAATGCGGCCTGTAGAGGAGAACAGTTGGACAAACGAGAGCATTTATGTCCAAGCTGAAACGGAAAGTCTTTGCGCGCTCGAATAGTTATTTTTTTAAGAACCCTGTGGTACGGAAATGCGTTCAAACCAAGGACCGGAACCGGTTAACCTAATCAGGGGTTTCCATAGGCTTATTTTAGAAGTGGTTCTAAAAACAATTTCCGTAATGGTAACCGTGACCATAAGGTAGCCTTATTGATAGGGTAACCAAAATGCCAGCAAAACTCAACTTGCCAGTAACCAAAATGAAAACCCTCATTATGGCTTCCCTATTATAGGGAAATATGTTAGGGTAACCCTATTATAAGGTAAGTAAATTTAATGGGTTACCGAATGGATATGCTTAAGCCTAATTATCCCTGGTTCAAACTCACGACCTCCAGGGGCATATGCCTTATCGCTCGGCTACAGTTTTAAGCTTAACAACAGACTATTGTTAAAAAGCTAAAAGCAATTCAACTTCCTCGCATACAAGGCTTGTCGATTCGCAAGAAAATGAAACACATTTCCACTAAATGCTTCACCGCTTTTCAAAATGACTCAACCGGCTTGCACGTCAACTTAAACTAGACTTTAAGCCTTCTTAATTAGGTATATTTTGAAATAATGTCAATTTGGAAATATGCAGTATCTTTTTCAATAATTAAAAAAGTGGATATTTTCGACGGCATACGGGAAAATTCCAAAGCTCTATTCGCGAAAGGGGTCTTAGCCACAGAAGAAAAACGGAAAACGACTCACCCAATTTAAAACTAGATTTTATAGCATCATAAATTAGGTGTATTTTTAAATGACGTGGATGACAGTGTGGATCAATTAGCCACAAGGGTCGTTATGGATGACGTCACAGATGGAAAGGTCGGAAAGCGCGTCACATCGATACGGGGTAAACAAAACGCGTGGATTATTAAGGGGATGCTTCAATACGTGTACAGTCAGCTGCATAACTCAGAGCCGAAACTACTGAACGTGGAAGCTTGAATTTTTTGTAGTAGGTTCAAAGCGGTTCAAAGTTTGATCTTTGATTTGATGTTCTTATTTAGGCGTAACTTTATTGGATCCAGGACACATTCGTCACTTTAAAAAAAACGCAATTATTTATTCATTTTTTGTGCATTTTGGTCACTACTGACTGAAACGAACTAAATTTGAATTGGGGTACAGTTACGTCAGCAGTATAAAACAGTCACATTTTTAGGCTTTCGTAACATAATGGTAAAAAGAAATCCTTATGGTGCGACTCTGTCTGGCGAACTAATGGGCCGATTGAGCTGAATTTTTTTCGACCCAAAGGCGGACATGTACATAAACAGTTAAACAGTTATTCTTTTGTGTCCTGTTTACTAAAACATTTACTTGCACTTAGTCCTCACAATAATGGTACAATACAACTTAAAAACAAACTGACAAAAAACATTTTTGGTACAAGCTGTAATTGCCGACTGTACTTTTCTGTTTACCATCATCAACTACTCTTTGAGACGATTCTAACGAGCCCAAATTCAACGGGCTTACGTCAGTTAAATACTGAATTGGCCACCTTTGTCTGCATCATCAGATCAGCTCGATGGCACCATAATATTGAATTATCATCCAAACTATACCTAATACACAAAATTTCAGCTCAGTGGATCAATGAAACTGTGTTGACAAAACTATACGCCATTTTACATATATTTAGTTCGTTTCAGTCAATAGTGACCAAAAAGTACAAAAAATAAATTTAAGTGCACATTCGTCACTGGTGCCCAAATTAATTTCTGTGAAAGTGACGAAGTGTGTCCTGGATCCTTTATTTACCGAGGAGATGTTGGCAAAGTTACGAAATTTTCTCTATGGAAAGTTTTCAGTATTTACATTTTACAAACAAACCATGTAAATAGCTCACTGGACTAATACACTTTCAGTTGTTTAAATTGCCTGGGTAATTAATGAATCATTCCAATGGAAACTTATTTTTTAGAATGCCGAGAAAGTTCATGAATATAATATTCCGCAACTAATTCAACATTTATTGATTTACAAACTGTAGTAATAGTTATATAACATTAACTAAAATAATATTACAACTAAATTCAATCTAAAACAGGGGGCAGCCTTGGGGCAACTTGTACATTGACATTCTGAATAGGCTTTGTAACTAACCCCCTTCTGCACTGTAGCCCGTACCAACAATATCGTATGATAACCTCCGTACCAAGGTTCTGAGCCGAGCTCGATTAAGAAGGACAAAGACCACAATTTGCTATTCATACCATTCAGGGTTCCATGGCAGAAAATGCACTATATACTACTACTTGTCTTGGAAATGGCGATCACTTTCATCCCGAAGTTTTTTACTAGTTGTTCGCAGCAAACCGTGAACTCACATAACTACTTGTGTCATAATAATCATAACGCATACCTAACCGACAAAAATCATAAATCAGTTCGCATATATTTTTAACCCTAATGTCATAAATATGTTGCACATAAAAGCTATAAGCATAAATATCAATATTCATATCAGTCTTACGTAAAAATGAGAGGTTCTGTTCTCGTCGTCCCTTAACGGAGACCTGCCTTAGATAGTATGAATACACAGGTCAAAAATGATCACTCACCGTAGGAGAAATGTCTATTATCAGACAAAAAACAATAATGATCTTGGTTAATATAAAATGTGACATATAAATCAGAAATTAGTCCAGTAGGGCTGCTTGGCGTCTTTATACGAGGTGAAACATAGTAAAATTAGTTCATCACTACATAGTATAAATCAAAGTCGCTTTCTCTGTCCCTATATCCCTATGTATGCTTAAATCTTTAAAACTGCGCAACGGATTTTGATGCGGTTTTTTTAATAGATAGAGTGATTGAAGAGGAAGGTTTATAAAGAATTTTACATACATACATACATATTATATGTATAATAACATCCAATAAATAGTGCATCCGTGCGAAGCCGGGGCGAGTCGCTAGTAATACATAATAATTAATTTATTGCATCATAATCATGTGGTACAAGGTGTCATAATGTACATTAGGGTTGGTTCACACATGAACCCTGTTAGGATATAGAAACTATTTATTAAAATTAAAGTTACAACTAGGAGGTGCAAAAACATGGGTTAGAATCATATTTTTAGGGTTCTGTACCCAAAGGGTAAAACGGGGCCCTATTACTAAGATTCCGCTGCCCGTCTGTCTGTCTTGTCTGCTTGTCCGTCTGTCATAAGGCACCGTCCGTCAAGGCGTCCGTTCGTCGGCAAGGGTCCGTGTATCTCATGAACAGTAATAGTTAGACAGTTGAAATTTTCACAGATGGTATACTTCTGTTGCCGCTATACTAAAAACAAAACAAAATAAATATTGTGCGTGATTTTTTTTGCCGTTTTTAAGGGCATTATGTATTAACAGTGCACCAGAGCATTTTATTTTCTTGGTTGCAAAGTAATTTATTATAGGTAGTAGGGCCCTTTTACTTTTTCATGTACATAATTTTCAGTATTTTTTTTGTGCAGATTTTGGAATACCTAGCCCTCAGTTCATAGTTTTGTATTGTTATTTAGAAAGAGGTTTAATTACAGTATCACTTCCGATAGTTTTGCTAATTAACGAACCACAGACAGCTATATACATATGCCTCAGTAGTCCTTGGATGTCTCACAATTTGTATGAAAAAATCGTTTTTACCACTGAGTTACCCACCTTTTACACTAATATGTTAATATTTGAGTATTTTTACCTATATATATATATATATATATATATAGATATATATATATATATATATATATATTTAAATTGAAATATAAAAAGAACTATAAACTATACTAATGTACTACTTATATGGCATTTGTCCATAACCCTACGGTTATTTGTACTTTAACCACGTCATAGAATTTATGATGAATTAGTACTCAACATGTCGCCTAACTTTTAGCGTGGGTGCGACGAACTATTGAAAATAGACCCAAATAAGAGGTTGTCGACGTTCTTGACATTGTGCCTTTTATAATACTGTGGTTATAAATAAAACACCGAACAGTACCTAAGCGATGTGTACACTATAGTACTACTATAGCATTTAAATTATAATAATAACTAAGAATAAAAAGACTACAAAGTAAACTTAAAAATAAATAATATAAAATACGCTGCGCTGGCAACATTTCCCCTCTGTATAGCAATGCTGATGCTTTGTGCGAGGAAGCTGCCAGCCCTTTGGTCACCAGTGGTGTTCATTAATCTTTTAGCGAGTTCTTTGAAGAGCTCTTGGTCCCTGGGACCTCACGGACCGAGGGTTTCTACACCGAACGTAATTCGGTGCCGTGACCCCTATATTTGTTTAATTTTTCCTTTTCGGCCGCCTCTGCAGCCGCACCCGCTCTTACTACTAGAGCTACATTGTACATTGTAGTGTACGGTACGGTGTAGCTTGTTCTGCGGGTTTTCAGTTAAGTGTAGCTTTTACGACTATTTTATGAGCATTTTCACCCCAAACGTCCAAAACGAAGATAGATAGATAAATACTTTATTAATTCCCACAACATTAAAGGTGGCTACCTTTCATCATTACTTGTTTAAAGATCATGTCAAATAGTTCTTCACCTCACCCATTTTACAGGCGGCCGTTATACTCGTCTAAAACGGTTGACGGCTTACCTTAAACAATCTTTTTAACATGGGTGGGCATGGGTAATCATTTCTTTGTCTCAAAGTCATATCAAATAGTTTGAGGCAAAAGTGACACTATGAGTAAGGCAAGAAATGATATCTCACTCTATCGCTTTTACCCTCGAGGTTTCCGTTGGTGAAGCAAAATTTACCATTTTTTGTAAAATAATGTTTTTGGCCAATAAATAAAAAAAAAAAAATCTAAATTGTATACGCTCTCTCGGTAGTCACATTATTGTTTGATGTTTAGTATTAATTACCCTTTTTCCAAAAAAAATGATGGGCGACTGATAAAAATGCTCTAAAGCGGGCTCTATATATTTTTGACTTAGTCGATTTATTTGTGTGTTCGTACATGTATAAAAATAAATTTTTTTAATGAAACTGTACCAAATGTTATCAATATCTGAGGAGTTAATAGTGCAAAGTGATTCTTTCTCCATAAAATATTTGTGGTTAAATATCTATCGTTACGATTTAATATGAAACCAACTTAAATCAGACAGTTTATCCAATTTTTATTTATTAAACTGCCAATACATACATTTATAAACAGGATAAAGACGTAAAGATAAATAATATTAGTGTCTGACATTAATCCAAGAATTGCGACGCTATCCATACTATAATATTGTAAATGCAAAATTAACTGTCTGTCTGTTTTCACTTCATGCTTAAAAAAACCGCTGAAGTTATGATGAAATTTGATTTGAGATCCCACGAAGGACATAGGATGTTTTTTTTATCCCGTGGAGGTTTAGTTTTGTGCGACGAAATCGCGGGCAAAAGCTAGTGATATTAACTGACCTGTGTCATATTGTTCCGTCAGCTTGTGCGAGCGCGCCAATCATCGCGTGCCCACGCGCATATCGGTAGGCCAGCGGCTACACTAGCCGCACTACACTGACACTGTGCGTCACTGTTCTGTGGAAGAAATTGTAGTGTTTCAAATATAAGGTAAAAAAAATTGAGTCTGAGCAGGATAGACAGATGTCACTGTAAGCCTCCATAACGTATTGTAAGAGGGAATTGGGTGAGAAATTTGGGGGCCGAGCATGGTTGTTCAGTGGCTCAGTGGCTAGAGCGATTGGCCGCAAATGCCAGAATGTCGCAGATTTGATTCCTGCCCGGAGCCTAAATTTTTCATCCTTTCATTTGTAATTTGCCTCAGCAGCGTGTGTTAGCCCTTTATTAATAATCGTACATCAAACCTATTTTTAGTTAAATTGCCGCAAAAATTTGTTCGTCCTCATCTGTCCCTTTGACACATGTGCTTGTGAGACAGTGAAAAAAGGCAGTTTAGGGGTTACTAATTACGGGGAAAATGTAGTGAAATTAAGACTTTAATGCTGTATTATTCTACCATACTTCTCTGTCACCTGTCATCTCTTTCACGTCCTGTTTCATACCATCTAACAGACTTCATCTTCGGTTACCTCATCACTGGTAAGTACATAGAACGTCTTGAAGTACAAGTTAGAGCAGATGTTACGAGAGCCAGGAAAAGGTCTCCAATGAGATGGACCGACCAGATAAAAGCCGAGTCCACGCAGCCAATGATGTGGTATACTGTTTTTCCACTCTCGAGAAACTGGTCATACTTGGAAACGTGGTAAGTAAATCAGCCCGTGGTAGATGTCCAACGCGATAGACCGACCAATTAAGGATAATACCAGTACTACGATGTGGTGCGGATGGCCACTAATATAGCCGGTGGAAGTAAATCCTATTGGACAATATACATCAGATGATCACGATCTTCAGTCATGAAGGAACGAAGTAGTCCGTTTTGTTCTACGATTTTGTTCACATCGTAGGACAAACCGGACAAATAATTCCATTTTGTTCTACGACAGCATATGTCAAATTTCGTAGGACAAAACGGACATGAAAATCCGTTTTGTTCACTGCCTAGAATTAAACCGATAAACGCTGTAGTACAATCGCGACTACAGGGAGAGATTTGTGTGTTAAGGTTGAATACTGATTGACCACATTTGGCTGGGTCAAGCTAGTTCCTTCGAACTGGCCTATTTTGACAGACATTCAGCTGGACTCTTTGAGTAATAATTGCAAGGATAATGCTTGTCAGCGCTCAAAAAATGGCTAAAACTATACGCGTAATGGGGCCCTTATAAATTGCCAATAATCACAATAGGCTCCCCTAGTATCATCATCATCAGTGTCAAATATAAACTTAAATCTTGTATCTTGTAATCGAGCAGTCGTTCTATGTATAATATTGAAGAATTATTAAATTTGATATAATGTAACTTATTTGATCGTCATAGTAGTAACATCGTGGTACCGCCAAGTGTAAAAATATGTATCGAATGAATCCTCTCGTAAATATGTACCGAAACCTTAATGCGTAGACATAAGATCCATGGGACATATTTTTGAGTAGGTTGCATACATCCATATTTTTGCACTCGACTGTGCCTAGTAGTAACAATGACAGTATGATGTAGTTATTATCGCTCATGATATGAACGTCTACAATTAGTTTTGAGGTAAACCTACGTAATACGTTGACTTGTAATCTATATTACCAATAAAGTACGAGTGTGGAATATTGAAAAATGGTGGCGTGTCATAAAACGGGTCGCTCAAAAACCCGTAGCCACGACCAATCTGTAAAGAGTGTATCGACGAAGATGTCTTCATCTTCCTCATCACTGAACGTTTTACATTATTCAAAAATATCAGATCATAAAGTCATTCTCGCCTGGCTAAATTAGAATTGAAATTGGATATGAATAAAATAACTTAACAGCCCACCCTCTTTTGATTTTTCACATCTGCTATTTAGAAAAGAACCTTATTGTTGCCTTCGGTGGGATCAAAGTCGTACTTTTCTTTCCTTTGTATGTGCCACTCGGTAGCAAAATTATTTGTAAAACATTTCATGTTTCAGCAGCGGCCTCATAGGCGGTGTGAAAACCAATATGTGTCAAAATTATTTCCTTCTAGAGCGTAAACACTTGAATCCGTCGCTACGCTCAAGATTCTGTTTTAGAATCTTTCGCTTCACTCAGGATTCAATATACCGCCCTCACCGTGAATTTTCATTTTGCTCCAGTAGACTGTGTTACTATTGTTTTGAAAAAATGACACCTCGCCGAGTTTCTTACGCCGGTTCTTCTCGAGGCAGAGGTTTATTTTATGAACCGGTGGTAGTTTTTTGACATTCATAAGTGCATGTAACATGCCTAAATTGAAGAATAAATGATTTCATTTCATTTCACTATTAATGATTCGTTGTAAGTATTGCTAGAGACAGATGCAGGTCCCTCACTCTCAACACATGGCGTCTTTGGGATCGGGAACTCTGGCGACCATATGCTCACCAATAGGGACACAACACCACATGCCTACAGAGCAAGTGGTGATATTATTATGGATGCAGTCTTCTTTAAGGTGGAAGTCGTTGGGTATTTCCAACTTAAAAATAAAAACAAAAGTTTGCCTTTTTTCTGCAGTTAACAAAAAAGGTCCTTGATCGTTAGTTAAATATGACTATTCGTAATATTTTGAGTATTAATTCATCAACAATGAACTATTGAACGTGTCGCTCCCAGGAAAAAAGCACCTTAGCTGCTTTGGCGCTTACGTCAGCTTGAAGCCGTTAAACGTTGCGTCTGTATGAAAGCACCGTTAATAATGGCTTAAGAGTCAAACGCACTAAGTCCCTTTTCTTTCATAATAATTTGCGACATAAATATATTTTAAATTCGCAGACGGCCGTGTTCGGTAATAAATACGAATAGAAGACGTTTATAGCTCGTCGTTTGGCTTTAAAAAGGTCATATGTAGTCGATCAGTAGACAATTATGCACCTTATGTCACTGTAATACGACGATATTTAAATGTTTTGGACGTAACTATACACAAATCCTCAAAAAATAGTACCTATTTCACTCTGTTGTACAGTCAATCGAAATTATCTCGCAATTTATGACCAAGACATGTGAGCATGACAAGAGCGTAAAAGCGTACAGGTATTTTTGTCGTTTTGGGAACGTACAGTCAAGTGCAAAAATATGGATGCATGCAAGCTACTCAAAAATATGTCCTGGATCTTATGTCGGCGCATTAAGGTTTCGGTACATATTTATGAGAGGATTCATTCGATACATATTTTTACACTTGACTGTAACTACTTACATTATATTATTAATTCGATAGTAAAAGTGGCTGTGGATTAAACGAGAAAACACTAGGTTTAAACCTGTAAACACTAGCGACACGACACTGTATTGAATACAGGGCCAAAAGCAACAATGTAGTATTCTAAAATTGGATAATCCAAATAAACTTAAGGCTTCTTGCGGACCGTTACCAACTTCAGACCGTTGTTAGGTTACATCAATAAATTCCATTCGGAAAGATTTTCACAAACTGCCGCAATCTTATAGGTCGCAGGCCGATCTAAAAATAATGTTAGAGGAGTGCCCATTCGATAGATAGCCCACACAACCTTATCAAACACATCGCCCGCCGACCCACGTCATCGCCATTCACCACGATTACACACACATACACGCAACCACACCTGTAACAAACTGAAAAATCCACCATCAGACCATCACCGCAAAACTAAAAACTGCCATACACACATCCACCATCTTAAATTCATTCACAAATCGCTGTGACACAGCGCTTGCTTGTTTACCGTTTTACGCCCCAAATCACAGTTGATATCACCGAAAATCAACACTAGCACTGATTTGAACTAATACTATTATGTATTTGATAGGTTTTCGTTGTTAAATAACGTTAATAGCTCGGTTTTTGGCTGTGATATTGTCGTTTGGTATGTGTGGACATGACGTCCACCCCGCGCGGTGGTTTATGTGCAACTGAACTGAAGAATGGTGAGACTGCGGACGGCGCGGGCACGCATGCGCTGTGACTACCCGCCAAAACACCTACGCGCATGTAAGTGTAAGCTGTTTTAATGTTTGGAAACTTACAATGAAAAACCATTCAGATTACAACGCCATCTCTCGGGACAAAAACACAAATCATCTTTTTTAACGTATCTTTTTTTAGTTAGCTAAGTCAATCTTTAAAATGATGCTACGTAAATGTGTAATGCGGTTTTTATGTAACGGTGTAGCAGCTCTACGCGGCTACGGCGTAGAAGCTCTACGCTATAAATAGATTGTTTTTCTGAGCAAATTGGACGACAATAACATCAACATGATATTTATGGCCCGATGTTTGTCTGTTTGGATATTTGTTTTGATTCTGGGAGTATTTATTTTGGTAAAAGGTCTTAGGTCAAATATTATATATCATTTGATATTTAACAGTAGAGTTCGGTGAAGGCAAATATTATGAGGAAACTGGTCAAATCTCAACATGGTCTAGTTTTTCCTTGGGTTGGAAGGTCAGATGGCAGGTGCTTTCGTAAAACTAGTTATACGCCAAATCATGGAATAAGGTATCAAAGTGGACCTCGGGCTCTTAGACCGCAACCGGGAAAACGCTTGGAGGATGATGACATAGGTCAAACATTAAATGTGTATCAAAACAAATTTCCATGTACTCGAGATATATACAGAGTGTATCGTCCTAATTCAAGACTAGCTGAAGCGCTGAAGCGTGGACTGTGATTTGGTGATTTGTATGGGCTGGATTCCTCGTGGAAACAAATAAGTGAGAGAGAGAGAGCTACAAAATGTTTCTACTTATATAAACTTATGTCGGTGTTGCCAACACTAGCCACTTGGCTGAAGGATATTAAAAACATCCAAAAAAGTCTAGAAGAATCTAGAAGCGAGGATGGGA
Organism: Epiblema foenella; assembly: GCA_963556455.1. Taxonomy (NCBI): domain Eukaryota; kingdom Metazoa; phylum Arthropoda; class Insecta; order Lepidoptera; family Tortricidae; genus Epiblema; species Epiblema foenella. The sequence continues at coordinate 2,328,995 of OY747110.1, forward strand.
CCTGGAGGTGTAGGAAGGACAAGGAGCTGGAAGAGCTAATGGCCATTCTGAACGTAATTGGTGAAGTCAAGGCAACGCGACTACTCTGGCTTAGTCACTTGGAGAGGATGGGATTTCATCCTCCTGGCGTTATACCAGTACAATTGCATCCTGAAGGATGCCCGGGGTCCGCTATCTAATCCCAAGACTTGGCGTAGGCAATAGTTTTTACATAAGCGACTGCCATCTGATCTTCCAACCCGAGGGGAAACCAGACCTTATTGGAATTAGGCTTGTCAAGTGAGTGGGCAACTTGACTGATAGAAGTTCTCAAGCCGCCCAGAGGCCTCTAACTTGGCTTAACGACCGCAGCGGGGTCAACGTCTTAACGTGCCTTCCAAAGCACGGAAGCGCTCAGTTAATAATCACTCAAAGCGGTCACCCATCAAAGAGCTGACCTGGACCGACGTTGCTGAACCTCGCATACCGCACGCGGTACGCGGGCGCCGCTGGGCCGCGAGCGCTTCTATGGGATAAGATCAATCAAACATCAAACATTTATTCTGTAAGTAGGCCTCACTCAAGGGCTCTTTTACAAGTCAAAAACATAGTTAGTACCTATAGTGAAAGTACACAGCAATAAGTGAACAATACATCAGACGAATAACCTGGGCACGCGTTTGCAGAGAGATGTATAGAGTCTCAGGGTCTATAATTGTAAAATCACCTATTTGATTTTACCAACAAACTATGGGAAGAGCTGTAGCCTAACAAACCTAACTGCCCTATCTTCCTAACAACCCTAAACAACCCTAAACAACCCTAAAACCCTACAATGCCTAGCCCTAACCATAGGTTTGTAATATACATATATATAATAAATGCGGGGAGTCTGCACCAAGAGACCTAAGGCAACAGACGGAACAGGGTAAAGGTGGGATTTTCTCACTGCCAATCACACAGACTCATGTGACTGATCGTAAACGATGGTTAAAGGTGTCTTGACCACAGTGAGAGGAAACCTGAAGAGTGACAACGGCAATGTCCAAACTCAAAGAGACTTTATTTACAAATTTACAAGATATTTATACTAATTTATACATATGTGTGCGTTAATACGAACAATCCTCTTCTTAGGTGTATATTGTTAAGTCGACAAAACGTGGTCTTAGTACTTTGCCCGCTCTCTGTGCGACTGTGCAGTTTCTTGTCCCAGATCTTGGTGCTGATGTTGTGTACGCATGTTCAATGCACGTGAACAATAATAACTTTTTATAGTATAAACTTACCCTATAACTAAGAGATGTAAAGAGTCTCGAGTGTCACGTGACGATCGTGCAGTGAAGATGGTTTATATGGGGCGGTTCAATGGAAAACGTCCGGTTGGTCGACCCAGATACTGCTAGTGTGACGAAGCTCTCAAAGACCTAGCCAACCTCGGAGTACCCAACTGGTGTGAGGTGCTGCAAAATAGAGAAGAATCAGAATCAGAATACCGTTTATTTCGTAGTTCAGTATGTTTACATAATGTCCCTGGTTCCGTTCGGATCACAGGGTGTAACAGCTCGCTTAAGTCTACGTGAGATCAGTGCAAGTGCGGTGTGTTCTGATTTATGTTAGTTACTTTATATAAAGACAACTATCATATTCTGTTCCTGGTTGTGTTCTTAAAAACTAGTTAAAATTAACTTACAATCTATGCGGCCTAGGGGCTGATAATCTTTGGGTCATCGAGTCAGCGTAAGTAAAAAAAAATCTTAGCACGTCATAAATAATGAGGACAATATTTTTGGACCATGTTTTACCTATACAAAGCCAATGATGATACATATTCGACATGTCTCTACGTACGATTTCCGCTACAAGGCTAGCACGCGTAACGATCGTGGGCCATCGAATGGGTTAAGGCATTTTCATTGATCTACATTTTTTGAACCTGACTGTGGCTTTATAGGCCTGGCCCAATAAAGCGATAGGAGTGCGCGGAGAGTAGCCTGGGGAAAATCCAGGGGTAAATGCGTACCTCAGATACGACCAGTGAGCGTGGTCTACATTTGATATTGTTGTGACACAAAAATGTGTCATACGTAGATACCATCGCAACTTAGTAGTGTAATGCAAATCGGGACTGACATGACATCGGGTAACATTTATCATTTATTACACGGCTAATTTACAGAGAATGGCAAGTGGCTCAACAAGCTCCGTTTGCGACTGTACAATGTACATATATGGGTAACTTTCGTGTCACAACATATGTAACTGTTTGACTGTTTGTAGGTTATTAATAACTAAATGTTGTATTCTCATTTTTTATTGTAGTGATATTTCGGTGGCCGTTGCCCTGAATGTAGCGTAAGTAATATTGAGTAACTTTAGATACCTACGTAGCTACCTACGTCACTTCCTATTTCCGCCCACCGAGAGTTCCGTAAAAGTGTGTTGGTATTGATTACGTACTTTAAATAATGACTTTATTTTTTATGATTTAATTACAAATTATAGTAATTAGCTTTTTTCTTAGTAAGCACTTGTAGTGATTGTATTAATCAAAATGTGTTTTAATATTGACAGTCTTGACATTGACCTTTGTTGTAGAAATAAAACCTTGTAACTAAATAAAATTATTTTAACCATAAATAAAATATTTGCAAGCCTACTTTATAAGGTATTGACATTATATGGACGTTTTGTTATGTGCCCCGGAGATTTCGATCTCGGATCGGATATGATCGGATATTATTTTTACCTAACCAATAAACAAAAATTAGGAAAATACTTGGAAACTATCAGCAGTTTGACCATAAAAAAGTCCCGTACAACAGTCATTAGACAAAGTTATTTATATTTCCCTAGAAGCTTCATAGTAATCGAACGTTTTTGAAGTTTCATAATAAGTTGTTGAATTGAGTAGTTATCAGTAAAATACCAATATTAACTAGAGGGCCACGGCGGAATCTTCTTTCCCAACCATACCAAATTTTTTATGAGTAGAATTTTAACGGTCGTTTATCAAAATGTTCTACGATTTCCTATATCCGGTGCGAGGTCGGTGCGATATCGGTATGCCTATCAGTGTCACCTGTCAGCTAAGTCAGTACAGATTATTTACTGCACGCCTACATATAAATGAGTGCTGATTGGCGCGGTATGCGCAGAAGCGGGGCGGTCACATAAAGTGGTAAATATCACGAGCATTCATTGTTCACGGTTCTCGGTCACATCATCATCAGTTACGCGGTGATTATCAAGTATCACGCGTTACACTCATATTACAATACGTATCGATCGTGTATTCATGAATATTGAAGTAAAATGCATACTATTTTCTATACCAAGATAATATTGACAGTATTGTGATAATAATGACAATGTAATTTGCACTAAACTGTCGGAATCGTAAACTGTAATTGTTCGTTAAATTCTGATTAACCGGGGTGCATCGGAGAAGTGATCAAAGCTTATTTGATACGATGAAGTATTAAACGATAAACTGAATAAAGACGATAGCAAAGTTTTTAACAGACTACTATTTTAAATTATTAACAGAAAATAATGTATATTTCACACAACTTGGTCACGATGTTTTGTCATCGCTCATACAGTGTGTCAATACCGATAGATGGATGATTCCAATCGTTAAAGTTAATTGATGTCCTTACCGGTCCGAACGTTAAGTGAAAGTTAAGGAAATCTGAGAGCAATTTAAACTTATTGATGATTCCTGTTTACTCTATACCTGGATCCCTAACTGTTAAAATAGTTAAAGTCAGTAATAATCACACGAGTCGTTAACAATCCGGACCCGGTAAGGACAAATTAAGAAAATGTTAAATTTTGGAATGAGAATCATCCTAGAGTGACCATGAGCATTATGTTTCTGGTAAAATTTTGAGAAAATAAACTTGTCTTATGATTCGGTGTTACAACTATTGCATTAACAAGGCGATCATTCGTAGAGTCGGAAAAATTGATGATGACATCTCAAATGTCGCCTTGAAAAGTTTGACATGTTTGTACCTATGCGATGACCTGCCGACGCAATATTACCTAAACCCTAAACGTTGATCAGTCTGTAATCGTAACCCACCTCTTTAACTGCCGAACTTAATAAAAGTTACTCGCAATTTAGCTGTGTTATTTTTTTATGTTATAGGGGGCAAACCAGCAGACGGATCGCCTGATGGTAAGCGATTACCGTCGCTCATAGACACCTGAAACACCAGATGAGTCGCAAGTGCGTTGCCGGCTTATCAGAAGGGAATACGCTCTTTTCTTGAAGGATAAATCAAGAAGGCGTCGTTTACACTGTCACTGTCTAATATATCATACGATGGCGGTTAAAGGGTTAGGTTAGATAGACTCTGTCTCATAGCATAGACAAGGCATCAACATCGATTACCGCATAGTCTGACGCCGGTCTAGCGGCGCCGGAGTGTCTCCCAGCGTGCGTCACGGCGTCTGAGACGGGAGTCTGACAGGCTAGACTGTTATGTAACTCCTGTTCGCTTTAAATAGAATAGAATAGAAAAAGTTTATTCATGACGTTGACAAAAAATAAACATAACAAGTGCTTATACATAATCGTCATTGAAGTGGCCTCCACTCAGCTTTAATGTCAAGGTACCTTGCGAGTATCTTGACGCTGGTCTTCCGTGGATACCTTTCCAGAGAGCGAGCCAACACACTTCACAAATAATTAAATATACTATTCAAAATGATCTTACACTAGGTTTGAGATCAGATTCAGATATTATAGATATTGACCATATTGCACTATTGCAATTGGTAACATTTAGAATTCCAGAGGATGTCCGGAAGGCCTACCGCGGACTCACGATCTGCATCTCTATCGTGCTTGCGTATTCGAGTGACAGAGAGGGAGATAGTTCGTTTTCGGTTCACGATAGGTCCGCAGAGACAGAGAGCAGTGCCTTTGTAGCTAGGTAGTTTGTGGTAATAAAATAAAACTATAACATTAAACATAATGTTCAATGCATCTGGCTTCAATACTATCCTTGTGACTATTCTGAATTTCTAATCGATAGCATAAATAGTCCTTGCGATATTAGCAAGGTGACAGATAGACAAAGTGAAACCATAAGGGTTCCTTTTTTACCTTTTTTGGTACGGAACCCTGAGAAGAGGGCACAGCAGAATAGCGCCACTAAGGAAGTACCTCCAACTAACAGAAAACAGCAGCTATAATAACATACATACATAAACTCACGCCTGTATTCCCAAAACGGGTAGGCAGAGCACATGAAATTCAATTCCCATGCAATACAGCAATTGTAGGTTTAAAGATGGAGAAAATGTGATATTGCAGTGCTAAATAAATGTGGTAGTTATCAGTAGCGGCGCGTCAAAAATATTCTTAGGGAAGCCGGAAATAATTTGCCTTTCTTATTCTTCATGAGAAGAAGTAAAAGGACTGGACTGGCTGAAAATCAGGCAAGCCGGTGGGAATCGAGTTGTATGGACGCTTCGCCACTGGTAGTTATTGTTCTAGCACTGCAATATCACATTGAGTCTCATATGGACGGTAGGAAATAGCATTTTTTTTAACATAATGCCCTCGTTAAATTTAAACGTAAACAGTTTCTGACATATCGCCCTTCAATATAACAGGTCAAACTTATTTACAAAACAAAACCCCAATAAAGCACTCGTAAATCGGTCCACATTGACATCGCGGACGGGTACGCACGCCGCCCACGGTTCGAATCTCGAAGCATTCATACGCGCCAGACAGAGACAGAACACCTCCCAACATACTCAAACACTCAAGACGGAAAGGGATGTGTATGGTTATCGATCGGCTTGCGTCACACAGAACGCGTGGGCGCGATGACGTCACACGCTTGCAACCAATCAGGGGGCAGAGAAAAGGCGCCACGATCCTGAGAAAATGAGGGAAAATGTTGCAGAATTTTAATTCGAGTATGATATCAATGAGGATGTGATTTACTGTGGTGGCGTGAGTTGATTATGAATTTGGTAGTGTATGTTTTAGACTGATTTCTGCATGTTAGGGAAAAGTATGTACAATACCTATGTACGACAGATAGGACGGACCATTTTCCCCGAGAACAATAGGGTTATTTGATTATTGTATTGTAAGTACATAAGAAAATTGTAAGGTGCCTGTGTACATTTAATATAAACAATATTACTTATTATTATTAGTTGCTAAAAATCGACACAATTTAATTAATTACAGTGTTAGTTGCTACTGGTTGCCAATGTTCTAATTTATAGGACTTTTCCTATGCCTACTTTGTTTTTGTAGATTAATAAAAATATTATTCTTATAGCCTTTTTTGTGATAGGTACTAGAACGTCGCAATCTATAATTTCTTTAATTTACTTAACTTAAACTGCACTGTGGGCCCTCTGTTTGCTGTTGGTAACTTTAGCAATGTTCAGTATTTTTTTACAAACTCAGAACTTAATCACAAATCAGCGTTATAAAATTAACACAACATCAAGAATTAAAATACTACATTTAATGTATTTGTACTGATTAGTTACAACGCCATCTATATATGCTGCTAGGTACTAAGGATAGTTTGCGTGCACTTCGCTTGTTTACAATAGAGTTGACGTTATCCGCTAATTGACACAGATGGCGGCTCAATATGAGTTGAACTATGTCCACAATAATTAATAGCAGTGATTTTCGATTTCGATTCACTTTCTATCAATTTCATTACCTACTTACTTATTTTAGGAGCTAAAACTATAGATTGTAGATTACATGAAATTTGTCTTTGCTTTTTGCCTCATTGTGGGTTTGATTGAGGGTTCTTTTTCGTGGAGGTTAGGTATAGGTATAGGTATGTAGTAATAGTTATGTTCAAATGACCCGGCGAACGTCGTACCGCCTAACCTGGCCAGGTTAGGCGGTACGACGTTCGCCGGGTCACACCGTGTTAGGCCTAACAGTCAATGATACCTTTAACTAAATTTAATTTATGATTTTAATTAACGTACTTAATAAGATGAATCCAAAATATTTTTAAGTTTTATAACTCATTAGGATACTACTTATATAAGCGACGCGCCCCGGTTTCGCATACGGGTTGTCCATTTTTTTAAATCGCGTAAATTGATATACTCCCCTGAAAGCAGTTTGGCTTGATTCAACCGATTGAAAATTTCGGTTTTGACGTAGGTACATACATGTCGACGCAATATTGTTGACAAAATCGCAGCAATATTGTTGAAGCAGTAGACAAAATCGCAGTGTATATTGTAGTTATCAGCATTTTGACGAATTATCAAACGATATGCGTAATGATTCATCGAGATAACCTTCTTGGTAGGTAGTTTCCTCACCGGAAATAAAAACAGTAAAATTTATTTATGTAAATACTTTATTGTACACAAAACACAGGTAAAAATACAGACAAATTCGGTTACATTGGTACAAAGGCGAAATAATTTATATCTTAGAAATCAAACACGTCCGCACTCTATGAAGAGGTGAACAGCCGCTTGATCACTAAATCCCCAAAAGGTCACTTTGACCGTATTTCAAAAATGAAGTTGGTTTTAATAGAAAATATAAGGATTGATAAATCAGTTTTTTTTTCATTAAAATTATGAAAAAAAAAACTGATTTATCAATAAGTACTTTAGTATTTTTTTGTAAAATATACGTAGGTACCTACTTAATAATAAATATTGTCACCAAATGCGATTCATCAATCTGATTTATCAATACTGAAATTGTATCACAGGACTCATGAGTGACAGGAATAGGGTCCCCTAATCCCTTAGTCGACTCTTATGACTTCCTGTACTAAATCTATACCTATTCCATGTTGAAATATTTAATAATGCGTCATAGTTTAAATATTTATTTACTAGCAGCGCCCTGCGGTGTTATCCGCGGATAAAAGGTAGCCTATGTCCTATTCTGATGTCTAAGCTACAATACTGGAAAGTTTCATAGAGATCCGTTCAGTAGTTTTTGAGATTTAGCGGAACGTACATCCATCCACACAAACTTTCACGTTTATAATATTATTAGGATTAGGATTTGTTGCAGTTGCCCAGCCCATTGAGAAGTGTAAGCACAATATCGCGATATTCTATTTGTGAATCTTTCTAATTTTACCGCGACATTTTTTTTCTTTCGGTATTTTAATAGTTATTCTGCTATTCGGGGTGAAGACGAATAGAACAAATCAAAGATCATGAAAATCGGTCCGGCCGTTCTTGACTTATAAATGGTGTAATGGTATGATATGATAAGATTGATAAGTTATCGGTAAGTAGGTACCTAATTTTATTGTAAAACTACTACCAATATTACTCTCTCTGACATTTTCTTGCCTTATTTAATTGGGTACTATTTTCGTACGTAGGTACCTACATAATGAACTAACTTTACTTCCTGAACTAAGCTAGCTTAGATATCATTTTAACAATAGGCTAGAATTTGCCTTTTTGTGCTCCAGTAATGATAAGTATCATGATTTAGCTCATCATAATGGCAGTACAATCGAAGGCAAAAACAACAGAGGTCATTGCACTTGACATTGATTGGTTTTTCCGTGTCCTCGAGAGGTTAGAGTTCCAGATGAGATGATATAATTTCCATTGAGAACATAGTTTATTCGCTTGCCTATGTAATTGTGTAATTGAAACGAGTTCTTTGCTAATGGTCCTTATCAGTAAAAACGCTAATCTATTTAGGCTATTTTCTGCATGAATTGACACACAATATTATCTTAAATCTTGATATTTCCTCAACGCGCGGTACTATCTATATAGAACAGGAGTAGGTATTGCGGTCTAATATCATAAAATTTAAATGTACCTACTTATTTTTTGGATTTCTCGTTATGTATTGGGTAATGTACAATACAATACAAATACTCTTCATTGCACACCTCAATTAAAGGACACAGTACAGTACAAAATCACAATGAGTATTGGGTAATGTACCCTAGTTTGTAAAGTATACATTTAAAAATTTTTGAATTGCCTAAATATCTTCTGTTCCAATACATTTCAGAACTACAGAATGTATTAAACAAATCTACCCTACACAATTTGTATTCTTACCTATCGCCTACCTATAATTGTGCCTACAAAAATTTAGAAACAACAAAATTAAATGCCAAACGTGTTATTTTCTATCTTATAGACTGACCGACCTTAGAATAAACTACACATTAAAGCAAAAATGTCGATAAATAAAATATATCAATCTCATTTCTTTTTATATTCAGATCATTATGCCGAATTGCAGTAATTTATTACCGAAGTAGTATACCCGGTTTTATATTACTTAATAGCGTCGCCCGTGGCTCTGTCTCCATCAAGCGTGACACACATCAGCGGCCTGCGGTGGCGGCCAGTTGTAATCTATGACTATCCAAACATTCCATCAGACACACGCGGCCGTCCGCGGCCGCAAGCCACGCCCACGGCGGACCGCGCGGTCAGTTATGATTATTTGCAACTGACGGTACAAAAATTGCGCGAAACACCGAATGATGATAGTAATAGTGAAATAATATCCTCTTACTATACGATTTCAAACATCGGGAACATAAAAATACTAGAGTATAAAATAAGATTTGGGACGAAATTTCCCAAATATTGGGTGAATGTGATGGTAAGTAAATAAAAGTTTGTTCTACAAATTGCGTTTATTAACCAAAATTAAATGCAGTCACGCCTAAAATAAAAGTAACAACTCTTGTTCCATGTTGGCTTTGGCTGACTAATGAAATGACATTTGCTTTGGCGCAAAAATGGTGACTCAGGCCGCCACCGCGCGCGGCCGCTACAGTGTGTGGCTATTGCGGCCTTTCAACGGCCATCGGTAGGCCACCGCCGCAGGCCGTTGCTGTGTGTGACACGCTTCAAACCAATGATTTCAAGAGTGAGCACAGGCCCTATAGAACATTTTAAATTGACGAAAGAACTATTATATAATCTGTGTTGAGTGCCAGCGCGCGTCTTTCTAGCGTCAAAGGAATTTGACCCTTCTACACAGTACAGTAGAATTTCTAATTAGACCAAGTAAATCGACAGATGTCAGTGTGAATATTTCGGAATTTAGACATTAGATATTTCTGTGCTTAAAAATACATGTAACCAGTGATATAAGGTTAACTTTAATTCATAAAAAGTACTGCACTTTAACCATTATGGAATAATGACGTCCGATGTGCGCCCGTAAAACGTCAGTTTACTTGGTATTAAAAATTCTAGTGTGGTTACATTCCATCAATGATCGCAAACGTTAGCGACCATTCCTGTTGCCATTTAAAAGATGAAATGTAACTCCTGTATAGAAACATGAAGCTTGCGACCTTTCTGAATGGACGCTTGTCAACGTACAAACATCTAAACTTCGCACCTGTGTTATTTCTATTATATTAGTTGTATATCCAGTTTTACACATATTATCACAGTATTTTAATCTGTAGTCGAGGTTAAAAACCTTTTTATTATATTTTGCCAAAGTTTTTATTAGCCTCTTAATACCATGTTCTATGTCATTGACCGCATTTATTTCGTCTGTGGTTTTTTAGGTGTTTTTATGAACTACGGCGCGGTTTTTTAGGGAGATGTGCACTATTGAAAATCGGAGGTCGTGATCGATGGGTGTAGAATTTTTGAATCTTATCTATACGATTTGATAAAACCTTAATAAAAGCAACGTGTCCTCTAATCAGTTTATGGTACCGTAGAATCCGAATACAGCGGCAGTCAGGGGACCCAGTGATATTACGTCGCACTTGCAGAATGGTCGCTTTTATACTTAACCGTGGAAGTCCACGATTAACCGCCGTCACGATAAAAAAGGGGACACCCACGATATGCCGTAGGCCGGTTCTTCACCACGATATCGTGACGATAATTGCGCGTGTTGTGCGTAAAGATATGAAATTGTAGCTGTGTGTGTGCTGTCACTGTCACTGTCAATGTCAGCGTTTGCCGCATTTTCAGCTAAAACTCATTTTTTTGGCTCGGATATTTACCTTGTAGCTTGTATAACGTCAATATTACAGTTTAAAATACATTAAAACTGCATTTATGTATGATGTGGGATAAAAAAAGCTTGCCGTCACGGTAAAATCGACAAACTATAAAAGCTTCATGCATCGACGTCTACGATATTACGGTGGACGTCCACGGAAAAGTATAAAAGCGACCATTGTCGCACAAAACGAACTTATTTATTTACTTTAAAAAAGTTTGGTATGGAACTTAAGTGGCCGGCCTTATAAGTTTTTAAATGATTTGATTTCAAATTATGACAAAAGTATTCATAATACCAATCAAGTTATATATTAAAGGATACTATGATTTTATTAAAATTTTAGATAGTAACATAGCCATTTTTTGATTTTATTGTGTGTAGTAGAATTTAAGCGGAAAAACACAGTTTTTAGCTTGAAAATGGTCGATTTGGAGTGATGTTTGAAACGATATTTCTTAACGAAAATTCCAAAATATACATTTAAAATTTATGTCATTACTTCGCAATAGTCCTGTTCTAGATAGTAACACTGAGAAAATTTCAAGGTACGCGTCAATTCAATCGGAAAATCGTCAAATAGATGAGCGTTTTTTAACTGATAAGGACTCTTAACGTGGGGTGATTTCGATGTCGTTTTACTCACAACTTTAGTACAAGACATTTTAAAATTTGTAACGGCTCCTAGCAGTCTAGTAGTTTAATTTAGTGACCTATAGATGCAGCCACGAGCAACCTCTGATCCTATGGCATTCGCTGTGTGGCGCAACGCCCCGCCATCGGCTTTGTGTCGCTTGACACAAGCCAGGGTTGCCACACTACGCAAAATAGGTATTAGGAGAATTTGGAGCAACTGGGGAAGTACCGCCGCCTTGCAGAAGACCACAGCCATAATAACATTATTTACTATATTAGGAGAATAAGTATTAAAAAATACAATAACTAGTGAACAAATATAATTAAAGCTTTAACAAGCGACTGCCGATCCCAAAGTCAAACTGTTATTACACTATTATGGCCGATGTTTTACGTAACGTGAATTTTCAAATAAAATAATAATAAATATAGTATCTGTATATAAAATCATTTTTTGGTAAAAGCTGCTGAATATTTTTTTGCATAGTTATCACGTACTCGCTGAGAGGGATTCAATGAGTCCACTTAGTCTAGTAATTGGGTCCCGTTTGACCCTTTGGGTACGAACCCTAAAAATAACAAACAAAAAATATTCATAAAAAAAATCTCATTCATCATTTTGATTATCCATTGATCATTTTGATATAGTCCTGTGTTTTAAAAATCTTAATACATACTGTTGTCCTAGTTATTTAAAGCTTGGCCTGTTGATTTCTTAGTAAAATATTTGTAAAAGTTCCGCTGAAATGTATTAATGTTTCTACTTACTACCTTCTAGTTCTAACTTAGCTATCGCATCGCGCATTTGAATATATGTACTATGTGTTCTTAGTGAGATATATCCAAGGAAACATCTGTATCTATTGTCTATTCTCTATTTGCTTACACACATTGTATGATTGTTTCTGTGTTATCTCCGTAAATAAATAAATACCATCATTCATCCTAAGCATTTCAGTCATCATTCATTATCATCAGTCAAAATTCATCCTAAACTGTTGTGAGCAACCATGAACAACCCTATATACCCGTAGCTGCCCTGCGATCTTGTTGCAACGAGGTATGTATGTACCTCCTTTGTTGTCTTCGTAAAATGTTAACACGGTCCTCGGGCTCTGTTGGACTAAACGTATGGTATTGAAATCAGTTACACATTACAATGCGGTTTACCTCCTCATTCATAAAACGTAACAAACCTTGATCGATTTTTGGTTTTATTGGCTGATGTCTAGTGGGATAATTATGCCAGCGTTAATGTTGGAGGCTATACGAGTTTTGAAAACACTGTCCAAATGGTGAAGGTATACGTAATCGGTTGAAAAATCTAAAACAAAAGAGACGACATAATAAGGCTAACTACGACATACAAATGGTTAGTTTTTTTTATCCTTCTCTTTAAAAAAAACTGAGGATAATAGAATATCCAGTTATAATTTCCGCATGTTAATTAACCAGTGTTAGAGTCTTAATATTAAAATTGTTAATTTTAGCTAGTATATATACAAAGGGAGTATTAACAAAAGTAAGGATGTAACTAACGCGTACGAGTTTCACTACATTGCACGGCTTGATAGGTCGATTGAACCGGGCCGGGTCTCGAACCCGGGACCTCCAGCTTCACTAACAACTAGGCTAAAGCGATCGTCAAAGGTCAAAGTCGTAGTTATGACATAAGGTTGAAAGGGCCAAGTATTGGATCAGGTCGAACTAAACGGAAACTAATATAATATAATGAATTCACAACCAATTTGAATTTGTTGTGTTAATCAGAATAGGTCCTCTGTGTAAGATCGGATCTCCACGCACTATTTGACTGTTTGCTCGTAATAGATAACGATGTATTTAATTTCAAATTAGAGTAGATTCTACTGATATTGTGGGATTTTCAACCAAGTTTAAATGTATAATGAGGTCGTGTGATTGAGAGCTTTTAAAGATGGCAAATGCTGATACTGATAGAGAGTTCACCATTTTTTTTTCGTAATAAGGTAGGCGTGTGCACGACACCTTAGTGTCCAATAGATGACACCTATTAATCACCCTCTGTCATCATGACATAACATAAGATTGAAAGTGCCATATATTGGATCAGTGTCGAGCACAGGGACTTTTACCTTATACATCGTGAGGACCCCGGTTTAATCCAAACAAGTCCAGTTTCCGCTCTGGGTGGTGACGGTTGAAGGCGTTACCGATCCTTTATTAACTTGAGGATTCGCTTTACTTACGAGGCAGGCCGTATGCTCGTTAGCTATAAAAAGCCGTATACAAGCTTAACATTTTGCTCACACGGAGTCCTTGGCGTAGAAAAATGTCTCTTAATTCCATACCACTAACAAATAGCCTAGGTCTGCACAGATTACAAGCAACAATGGACAGAACTTCCCATGGCGATTATCGAAAGAAATAGTTTAGCAACCGTTCTATTGTTCAACAAAACACTGTTATTATGAAAAAACTATTCGCATGTAACACTGGGATTAATTGTTTGATGTGTTTCATTGGTTTGGGCGAATTATTGTTAATTTTTATTGGAATTGCGAACATGTAATGATTGGGCGCGAACAAGATTATGTTAATGGCAGACAGGCGCGGATACAGGGCTAGGCGGGGGCGGGGGCAATAGTGGGCTCCCCCACTATGGGCAATTGCAATTGCCCCCGTCTGACTGAAAAGTGTCCTCCGCCCCACTGACCAAAAACCTGTATCCTCTAAGATCTAACTATCATGAGATGATGATGAATAACTGAATAAAAATCACATTCATACAATTTGTATGGATTTCTAATATCATGTGAGAATACAGATACCTGCAACCGCTTATATATGTACACAATAATAGGTTAAAATAATAGTACATGTCGCATAAGATTAAAGGACAAAGGCGCACTATCCCTATGAGAGATCACTTCTAGCTGATTTTTGAGCCATAAAGCTTTTGGGCCTTTTTGCTTATCATACTTATCTTAAGTATAGTATTTGCTGATCACAGTTCACATAATTAATGTATCTAGTTCACGACTCACGTGTCCAAGATCTCATTAACAAGATGCGTGTCGCAAATAACTCTCACGATAGGACTTTGTCGTCGACGTGACGAAATCGTGACACAAGCTGACCTTTGTGCATACGCATGAGTAAAGATTAGTTTTGTATGGGGCAGGTATTCCGCCTTATATTATGCGTACCGCTTAGGCCAGATTAGGTCAGCCTGGTTTTTGGCGGCATCTTGGTAGTATGCTGGCGAGCCCATCCCCTACATGGTACAGAGCGTAAAAGCCGCAGCGCAGAGATTTTAGTGAGCCTTCCCTTACAAAAGGGCAGTCCCACATACCCCTGAGCCAAGGGGAATGCGTAAATGCATTTCGTTTGCAACAAAAAAACCGGTCAAGTGCGAATCTGACTCGTGCACTGAGAGTTCCGTACATAGATCTTGTACCCGCCCCGACCTCATTTAATTGCGTACAAATTGAACACTGTGGGCACAGCACCATCTATCGGTGCATTTGGTTACTAATTTGTACTCCTGAATAACGTAGTATGTATGTTGGTTTTTCAAGGGTAATTCTTTATCACATGAACCGATTTCAATATTTTATTTATTTGATAGGAGTAGACGTGCGCGCCGAGCAAAAATATGACGGCGGCGGCGCGCCCACTTCTAATGGTCGACGTGGCATATACCGCGCCACGTTATGGCTTATACTAAAATTGGTAACTATACAGACAACGCCGAATGTAAGTTAAAAAATTTGCACCTTATTCCATTGTGATAAGGTTGCCGGAACTTCCGAGAATGAGCTGTATTGAGAGAGCTGTATATGCATGTGCAACGAAAGCTCATATCTGAAAAAGTGATTATTCTGAAGTCGCAAGCATCCATAGGTTACGGTGTCTGCGTACCATCAGGTAGGGTGTATGCAGTACGCCACAGTCGTAGTATAAAATAAAAACTATATTTGCCGTAGAGTAGACATACTACACGCATGAAACACCGTATGTTCAACTACTCATTGCAATTAAATTAAAAAGCATGTAACATCAACCTTGATACTTCAATTTGTATTTTGTTTATAATATATTTCAGATCCTTTTTGCTTCGAATTGCAACGATCAAGATACCGTGGCCTCAAGGAAGTGAACGTAATATCGACGTTATTATAGATTATTACGGTCGTAATAATGTTAAGATCGATTGTACCTATATCCGGAACATTTCTTAGGGTTGTATAAAATGTTTGAACTCAAGTTATGACAAAAATAGGTGTTGATAATTACAATAAACTAATTAACGGATACGATATTATATCAAAGTTTTATATAGTAGAACTTAAGCGAAATAAAACTGGTTTTAAGAGTTATGAACGTTTTTAAATGAGAAGGATCCTTGAGCATTTTTTTGAAGTCAACATATCTTTTGCTAGAAGGCGTTGGTATATCGATAAACGAATGATAATGTATTTGATTGACTCTTATACCAATACTATGAAACGAGATACGCCCTTCTAGCTTTGCCGGGTTTGCCCCAGTTTCCGAAAGGTGAAGGCGTCGAAAAGGTAACACGGTCCGATAACATTTCTGAACAATTAACGTGGCTTTTGTTACCGGCTTCACCTTTGACATAGAAATTGTATTACGCTAATGTATTGACAGTGCAGAGACGTTTCAATTGTGAACCTTCTTGCTACTGAATAATATCTACTAAGTATTGGATACTTAATTGTATGAGTCATTGTCAGATTTGGGTTTGCGTCTTTTCGGTGGACATATCAAAAGTTAAGGGCCACAAAGCTTAATTTTAGATTGATCTAGTAACCCGCATAAACGGTGTTTCCGTAACTATAAATCTATGTAATAAAAACATAACTTACATGTACATAAGCCGTTAACTATTGACCACCGGGTGGACAACTTTTGTTTTTACAACTGACAATTACCCGTATAGTGATGAAAAATAATTCGAAAAGTAAGCAATTCACAACAAGTGGCGGCGAATGAGTGATTTTGACCAACTTGAGTTGGGAATTACGTTTCCGAACATGTATCGTACCTACAACGTTTTATAATGCATTATGCGAGGAAATAAAAAAAATCAAAAAGTTAATTTATTTATAGGTTATAATTTAAATTGTTCGATACTTCAACGTCTCTACTAACTGCACATGTGCAAAATGTAAAAACGGAAAGGCACAAGCTGAATCTGCATTCAGCCAAGCATGTTAGTGAATATTTAGTTTAATTTATTTATAGACAAAAATTTAAATCCGAAATAATTAATAATACGTTTAATGAATAATTTATAATTTTATACCTTTGAAAAGAATTTAAATCTATACTTACTTGACTAATTTTTAAGTAACAAATTCTCACCTCGTTCGAGCGCCAAAATATCTCTGGTGACATATTATTTCACCAGAGATACCCATTGGTCGCTTTCAATTCAACCCTTGGTTAACAATCTAGTATTACATACCAAGACGAAACTAAGGACGTAGTTGAACCGAAAGTAGTCATGCATTCCTATAAACTTCATACCAACCGAGCATTTCTGACATTTTATAAAAAGTAGCTGATTTCACTTTCAGTAAATAGTGTTATAAATAGGAATAGCTTCGAGTTCATGAATCTATAAACGTTCCTAAAGGGTCAAAAATATCTGACCAACCTTATAACATTTACAATAAAGTCATGTTCACATTTTTTGGTTACTTTGTCACTGCATATATATATATTTTCCTACTCGACTAAACATCACGTTATATTTACGAGTGAACGTCGTAACACTATGGGTCTATTTTTCAATCGCCAGATAAAATTATCGCGCAGTTAAAATTAACGCTGTAACTTTCTAATGTCATATTAAAGAAAAGGACAAAGCTAACATTTATCTGACAGACACGTTTATCTGGGGATATAAAAAAATCAGCCTTAAAAAATATGGTATCTTGAATATCATGTAATTTCCATGGGGTTTTGTACCGAGACCTTACGGTGTATGAGTTCGACTCGCACTTGACCGAATATTTGTCTTGTCACTGTCTTCATCTTAAAACAATAGATTAGGTAAGAATGATTAACGAATGGGAACGAGTTATGATCTTGATAGCTGATTAGTAAACTGATCTAGCTGATAAAGTTGTTCCATCGATCGACGAGCGTTAAGATCTCGATACCCAGTTCCGTCAGATTTTACATTGGACGCTGAAGAAATTAGTACCAAGGGCAGGTTGCATGAAGTTACAATTACAGACCGGCAGCGCGGGCAGCTGTCATCCCATAGAAACTTGTCAAACCTTCCATACAATTAGATTTTAACGAACACCGCTTACGTTTAGGTACCTACAGACGGTTTAGTGCAACTCACCCAGAATAATCGGTTATTAATATTTTACCAGTATTTGATAAAAGGTAAACAAATTGGAGGCAAAATATTAAATTAGGGAGGGGCTCTCAATACATGTAACCGGTGGATGAAAAAAAAATTTCAACGCACATAGTCATGTGGGGTATGGATGGATAGGCCCTTAAAAATGATATGAGGTTTCTAAAAAAACTTGTCAATTTAAGTCAAGCGTTGGTGAGATATTAGCTGTCAAAGTCATAGAAAGTGTGCCCCCCCCTCTAATTTCCAAACTATAACGTTTAGAATTCTGAAAAAAATTGAGGTGGTGTGTATTAGTAAATACTTTCAACGATTTTTGGTTTGAACAATATAGGTTTTACGGTTTTTGAGTTTTCGCTTAAAAACTGTCTTGCCCAAACAAAAGGTCGTAAGTGCCGTGAGTTCCCTATGAAGATAAGATTTTTTTAGATTCAATGTATTGGATAGTGATTTTAAATGTGGACTAGTAGGTGTTGGTACGGAACCCTCCATTGTGTGTGGTCCGACACGCACTTGGCCGGTTTTTTATTTATTTCAGTTACACTTTTTAGTGAGTCATTACCAGAGTGCATCTTATGACAATTCCAATAAGCTCAAACACCGCTCAGCTACACCGTTTTATTACGGAGTTCCGTTGTCTACCTTTCGGCTTCAAGTACCAGATCAGGTTGATAGTAACATTACATCAGGACCATTTAAATTGGCTTCGTCATACTCGCGTCAGTATCTTAATCGAAATATCTTAGCACTAACCATGAAACACTAGGAGTTTTGGATGACCAGCCGTGGTCTTCTTCATCAATTTCTGTACACCAAATGCTACTTTTTGAATGAAAATGCTCGATTTGTTACCGAAAATACTACAATCGCTATATGTTTCCCTTGAATTTTTGAGGAGTTCCCCCAATTCCTCATGATTCCCATCATTAGAAATGAACTTTGACCAATCTGGACGCATATGCTTTCAAATAAAGAAATAATTTTCCAAATCGGTTCATAAATGGCCGAGTAATCGCGTAACAAGGCGGATTGAGAACCCCCTCCTTTTTTGAAGTCGGATAATAAGAGTGTTGGTTGGGATCATATAGAAGGAACCCTTCTACTCCGCAGTTTACATGTTCATCAGTCTATAACTATAAATCGCAGAAAAGCCTTATTTATAATAATAATTTTTATGACATTGCAGAGTAGGTGTATCCAGGTTCGAATCCACGATTTCCTTCAAGAGGGCAATGTCAGTCAGAGGGGAGGGCACTATCATCACTTTTTATAGTTAGAAAGAGGAGCCCATGGACTGCTTCAGGGGAGGGGGGTGCCCTATTTCTCCCGAGTCGGTTCAGGCTAAAAAATTGGTTGCCTGTAAAGTCGGTATACGGGCGAAAGTTTCACGTGACAACGACTTTTTATGTCTGTCTCTCTCGCTCTTAGGCGGGCTAACCATGCCTCTCACTCGCTCTCATTGTGAGCGCATAACGTGAGCGGAGCGTAACGCAGTTTCTTGAAGTGTCACCCGGCAAACCAATTTATAAGACGTTGTCACGTCAAAAAAACATCTTGCATAATTCCTATACAGTGCCTTTACCATGAGTTTGCATGACCGTACTCGCTAGCGACTGCGTAAGCGACTTAATATGCCGATTCTTAGTTCTATTGCGTAACCGCCAGAGGCGCTGTACTTTTGCCCATACACATTTTTACGCAGTCGCTAGAGAGTACGGTCATGCAAACTCATGGTAAAGGCACAAGGCGTTTTAAAGAATCATGTTAATTGTGACGAAACAGCTCGATGTAAGACGGGACAATACAGATCGTGGCCCGTCCACACGCCCAATCCATTTGGATCTAATAGGGCCACTTTCACTAGTACCTATTATTTTTACTTTGGTAGGGTCGGTAGGTGGGTTTACGGCCTGTTAATTTGATGTGCCAGTTTGCGGCCACTTGGATGAGTTGATGAACCGAAAGGATATTTTCTGAATCGAGGAGCCATTTTGAACCTGGCCGCAGAGCGGTTCGTCCCATAAACGCTGAATGTGAAGAACGTTTTAATTTAATTTAATTTAATTTAGTTTCATTAGTCCTATGTTATTAATTACAGTAAAGTGCTTTTAGTTTATTTGCTAAATGTGGTACTGGAATTAAATTGCATGCGAGTCCTTTTGGAAGTACAAGTAAACACCAATAAGTGTTTTAAAAAAGAGTACAGTCCGCATCAAAAGTAACAACGCATACGAAGAGGTCAAAAACTCTTATTCATTTACAATAAAGACTTAATTATTTATGCTGACTGTAGTACATTGTTATTAACTTTATTGTCCACGAATGCGGTATAGATATCGATAACTGGATAAAACCCAGGGTTTAACGATACTTCTCTGTTAAAATAAAAAAGAAATTATTAATGTAAGTAAGTAATAAAAAAATGAATTTGGTCCTCACTCTAGTAGATCAATAATAACAATGGAAATACGTCATTAATTGTATTATTATGGCATATTTTGATTATTACATATTATAATCGAAACAAGGTAAAGTTACTTCCGCTAGGTCTTATCTCAATCACTCATTCAGTTCGAAATGCTACTTTCCTCAATGTACACACAACACATTTTCCAGTGACTATAAAGTTATTGGACAGACTGCGGTAATAAGTCCACACTATGATGTAATCCACATTTCTATAAGATAATAAATATATGTCAAAGGAAAGTAACGGTGAATTTCGAGTCAGGGAGCATCTGCCTCCGTGGCGCAATTGGTTAGCGCGTTCGGCTGTTAACCGAAAGGTTGGTGGTTCAAGCCCACCCGGGGGCGACACTTTTTGCTTTTTTTTGTAACTAGTCTAATCATATTGGATATTTATGAATAAAAGTAAGCTCTGGACCAAATTTGAAGTTTCTAGTTCCAGTAGTTTCGACTGTGCGTTGATTAAGATCAGGACTTCTTCTTTTATATATTTAGATAGAAACGTAAAGAAAGCAAATACTCTTACTCTTCATTCACAAAATACAAAACCATCATAATTTCATTAACAATATATCAAAATGCCATTACACAAATATTTACTTCTTATAAACCCCTATTTCGCACGAATCATTAACACCTTCGATAGCTCAGTTGGTAGAGCGGTGGACTGTAGAGGAATTTAAGCTGTCATCCATAGGTCGCTGGTTCAAATCCGGCTCGAAGGAATCTTTTTGTTTTTTTTGTTCCATAACTTGGGAAAAAACAAATAAACAAGACAAAACTGTCTACTTGAAATCTTGTTTGCATTGAAATAAAACTAGTTATATATCTAAATAATTTCTGACTGACATACATTGGACGACTATAAGGCCGGTAAGTAATCGGAAACAGCGACATTGATATGTAGTGTAATACCATTTTTTAAATGAACGCCCCTCCAAGGTGTTTCTCCTCATATCTGACGTAAGCATAGGTAGTTAGGTAGAGTCTGTCAAGCGAATATTGACACCGACCGTTTTGCTGATTTCTTATGATGGCAACAATATTATCTGTCAAACGGATGCATGGTTTAGAAACTTCCACCAATATCATTGTGACTTAAACCCAATGGGGGGCTATCGTTTTTGTGTTCACCAGTTGGCGCCACTGTCGAGTAAGGTCCAGCTGTCAAAGATTGTTATTGATTATTATGGACATGAGAACGAAGTTTACATTTAAATCATATTCAATACCTTAAAACCGTACCGTAAAAATATCGAATATACCTCATTGTAGCGCGGTCCCGTTTTGTTCGGAAAAAAGGAGGAAATAAGTCCAAAATAGTCACCATATTGTTCCAATTAGATATTAACCCGCGTAGCGCAACCACAAAGAGTGACATTTGATATTTCGGAGACCCCACGCTACACTAGCGCCTCTAGCGGCGAATTCATACGCGATAGCCCTCATTGAATCCATATGGAGTTTGGCTAAAAGGAAAATAGCAAGCCATTCCCAACTTTAAAACTTACCAAGAGAAGAAATGGAGAACTTCTTCGAAGAATGTTTTAATAGTGTCACTGCCAATGATTGGTAAAAATGCACAGATCACACTATTAATGTAGAAAACAAATATAAAATTGGGGAGGATACTCTCAACTGAGCCATTTACACTGACGCAAAGTTTTTCTCAAACGATCTTGTGATGCATTGGAGTTGTTCCGATAACGAATAACAAGTGTATGAAATAAATTCAAACTCAAAATGTAACGCCAACTGGTTAACATCCTGCTGAAAACTGGAACACGGTCCTTCATAACCTGCTGGTTTGTGGTCATGTGAACATTAGACATTTCAGAGTGAATCATCGTTACACATAAAATAACTATTTGTGTGAGCGATCGAGTTAGACTCATTTTGAAATATGAGGTCAAACGGCCAGGATACTCGTACACTTTGTCAGTTTTAAAATTGATGAGTAGGTACATCATTGGCATAAGCAGTAAATATGTATTTTTTAGAATAGTAGCAACACAACAAAATATAAGCCATAGAGTTTATAGTAATCAATCAAGCAAAGATTTCTTCGAAGCACTTATAAATTACGTATAAACCCGAAGATAATTCGATTAGAATTACTATTAAAGCTATTTTTTTCCTAGCGTAGCTAAACGTGTCAAAATTTCTGTATATGCCAAATATGTTTTTCTAGTACTAAAAGTACTTTAAATGGTTTTTGGCGTATATTCACAATAACTCCACTTAACACCACCTAACCCGTCATAATCACTTGTCGTCTGCTAGTCAGCCCGTAGATGTTTGTTGATTGCTTGAGTTTTTACTTTATTACCCGATTATACATTGAAATACATAAGTAAAACCAATCTTTATAAGTGATGGCTAATCTTAATAGATCAAAAACTTGCTACATTATGTGGTAAACATTATTTATTTTCTTATATTAGTATAGCTCATTATTTAAAAGCGAGCGTAATATTTACATCCAATTTCACGAAAGTGGGCTCTTAGTGAGTTGAAATAAGGTAACTACGTTAATGGTTATTAACTATCCATAATAGATCCACTTTTCGATCTTTAGTATTAGGCCGGACCACGGATCGACTAACAAACATCGACTGAGGGTTGTGTGCGCAATTGCGAAGTTGAAGAAGTGTGTTAAAAATGAATATCGACCTACAATGTATAAAAATATTCATCAAAATTGAAAACATTCTCGGATTTGCCAGACTGTTTGTAATGTGGAGCATTCCTGTAAAAGTATTTCTTCTGATTCGGTTATTGGCTGAATTAATTTTAATGGTCTATACTTTGACAAGTATATGTGTTGGTTACAATCTAATACAGCCCATGATTAGTTACTTCCTTACATTTAGTCCTGTACTATTGTCGTGTTATCACTCTAAAGCACTTGTAAAATTTCTTGAACGTATTAACAGCAATCACATACATTACGAGAGTGATAACGTGTATAGAAGTCGATTGAATATGCAATTTAAATTCGGAATTTGTGTATGGTGCGGTTACTGCGTGTCACTTTTCGGAGTAGTACTGGCATATTTCATTAAGAATGATGTCAATAAAAGTGTACTTTACATATTTATGTTCAATGAAGTTCTAAAAAATCTCCGCTTTCACCTCGAGTTCCTAATCCAATACTATTTGCTCAACATTATAAGTGAACAACTGCACTGCATCATTCGTTCCGTAGAAAAGGAACACACAAATAGTCCTAAAACAGAGAAATTTGAAGAATGGCGAATTTCTTATTTGAAAATAACAAAAAGTGTAAAGCTTTTTAATGAAATTTACAGTATACAGGTACAGCCTTCAATTATCATAATTTTTGACGTCAACTGTGAAATATGTTAGGTCCTATTAAAAATTTCAGTATTTAGTAAAATCTTTTAGTCCTAGATAAGAGTGTGTATGACTGGTAAATTTTAGTCGTTGAGAAGGTTCCGATGAGCCCAAGCACGATGGGTTTATCTTGTCTAATTTAGGATTTGCTATGGCCAGCTTCTGTTTTCATCATCAGATCAGCTCGGTGGTACTATAATATTACAATGTCACCCAAATTAATAATTAGATGCCAAATTTCAGCTCAGCCGGTTGAAGATAACGTGTAAAATTCAGTTGCAAGATTTGACCGGAACATACAAACTTAGATACAAAATTGCGTCAAATAATATTAGTAAGAAGTAAGAATGTAAGAAATACAAATTTCTTACTATAGACACAAGAAAAGAAAACAAGAACATAATAACTTCCTTTCCAGATAACGATGTCCTTTTTTGCATTCGGTGCGCATTACGTTAGTTTGTTCTATGGTTTGATTAGCGCAGGAGTAAAGGTAAGTCACATGTATGTCACACCTTTCCATAAAGTGGCAATTACCGCACGATAACATCCGGGAAATCCC
Organism: Epiblema foenella; assembly: GCA_963556455.1. Lineage (NCBI taxonomy): Eukaryota > Metazoa > Arthropoda > Insecta > Lepidoptera > Tortricidae > Epiblema > Epiblema foenella. The sequence continues at coordinate 2,353,385 of OY747110.1, forward strand.
ACCTCCTCGCCTAGGGGATACATAAAATTGTGTACTTACCACGGGCGGTAATAAAATAAGCCTCAAAATACCTGCGATCTGAGACATTCTTTGTTTTACCATCCTTGGTAAGTAACATATTGGTACTTTTTTTGATCCACTATATTTTCTATTTATTGTAAAGGATTTACTTCCCAGAGCCTTATTAATTTGTTCGCACAATAATGTTGTAGTAAGTATTGTATTATTTATGAGTGATAAAATGTCTGTATTTATGAACTTTTCCACATGTTACCATAGATATTGATCGTTGTGGAGGTTTTCCGTATAACGGATTGATTTCGGGCATCTCGCAAGGTTTCAGTAAAACCTTGTAATGAGATCTCATCGCCTGATTAATTAACCGTGCCATGACATGGTTATAGTCATAAAACAACCATAATAACCGGACAAGTGTGAGTCCGACTAGCCCACCGAGGGTTACATACAAATTATTAGGTATTGATTACGTACTTTAAATAAAGACTATATTTTTATGATTTACTTACAAATTAATGAATTTGTTTTCATATTTTTCACTATCCTTGTGGTATAAGACGATATTACTTGCCAACTTTCATAAATGTAGCTCAACGGAAACCACCCTATAATTTTGATTACCTTGAGACTGTCGAAATATAAGTTTTTTGGGGCTTTAAGCCGTATTTTTTTAAATTTACGCGTTTACTTAGAAGTTTGATTTATTTCATATCTCCAAGGGACTGTAGACCTGAGTATATGGTTTTAATTTCAACACGTTCCCGAGATAAAGGATCTTCACAGACAGACAGACGGATAAAAAAGTGATAGTATACGGGTTCCTTTTTTATTGAGTTACTGAACCCTCAAACCCTCAAAGCCCCGTTCAAAACTATTATATGAAAATGAAAATATTTATTAGGTTAAACTTGAAGTTTGTATACTTGTGACCGGAGGGTCCGCTCTTCCACAATAACATGGTTACCTACCTCCTTAATAACACACAATTTTACGTTTATAGGGCATGTCCACGAGTATGGATTACATCACAGTGATATCGGTATACTTGGCCACATTGTTTGCATTGATACTCATAATCATGATGGCTCGAGCTGCGCAAAACCTTCAGAACAACGCTAGCAAATTGACTCGCGGCTTACGATATCTACTCGCACGAATGTGCTCACTTGCTGGTAATTTTTTGAGTTCAATTCAATGCTGTGAATATCACCAACATCATCTTGTCTTATTAGCTTAGGATGGGTTGCACCAAACCGTCTGTAATCGTAAGCGGTGTTCGTTAAAATCTGATTGTATGAAAAAATTGTCCCCATATTTGACGATGACCAGCCTGGTGGAACCGACCCTTAAAGACGCCCAATGCACTGCTGGATTTTTTTTCGGTTTTACGCGGCCCTCTTCCAACGGTTTCCCGTGACCTTGAACATCTTTTTAAATTTAATGTTTAGTTCATATTAAGGAGACAGTTTTACAAAAAACTAAATTTGCTGACATTGTAAAACCATAATGGTTGATGACTTAAAACCAAAATCTGTAGTAAATTATGGGAGACGAGGGGATCCCCAAAAAAAGCATTATATTATCCAAAGTTACAAAATGCTTTCTGAATCTTACAGCTTGTAATGTAATCAGTTACCAAACTCAATAATTACTTTATTTTTCAGGTAACACAGAACACAAGGTACTCACCCAGTTCCTGCGAATTGTTTCGACCCAAACAATAAGTATTAAGACATTTGCAGCCGTCAACGTCAATATGACTGTCATTCCAGCTTGCGCTGCCTTTATTGTGTCGTACACTATCGTAGCGCTCCAGTTCAATAACGTCGTGTAACGTCATGATGCTATCGTGACGTTTACGGCCGTCAACGTCAATATGACGCTGACTCTGTAATTGTGTTCAAAATAACCCTTTGACAAATTCAGCAAGGAGTGAAAGCCAAAAACGAAAAATGAAATGAAATCATTTATTTTTCAATGTAGGCATATTACATGCACTGTTTACGAATGTCAAAAAACTACCACCGGTTCTGCCTCAAGAAGAACCGGCGTAAGAAACTCGGCGAGGTGTCATTTTTTTCAAAAAAATATACAATGTATGTAAAATAACAGTATCATAACACTACAGAATTAAAATGCTACAATACAAAACATATATATATATATATATATATATATATATATATTTAATAATAGTCTTACGTTACCAATAAATAAAGGTCACGGAAATACTCGTATAATCCATAATAATATTATGAATGCGACAGTATCTGTCTGTCTTTCTCTCTGTCTGTTACCTCTTCGTGCTTGAACTGCTGAACCAATTTAGATGAAATGTGGTATGCAGATATTTTGGTCCCGGGGAAGGACATAAGCTACTTTTTATCCGGAAATCATGTTTTAACGGGGTGGAAGGTTGTATTGTATGGAAAAGCCATGACTAGGTAGGCTCCTGATACAAAAAAGTTCGACGCAGACGAAGCCGCGGGCAAAAGCTAGTAGCACATAAAGAAAAATAAAACATTGTGTTTGACCAACATAAATCGTGTTTTTTATTTTATTTCCCTACAGCTTCATTCTAACAGAGTTTTTTTATTTTATTACATTGTGTATTACGCTAATGTTTTTTCGGTTTCGTTGTAGGTCCTATACTAAAAGTTATTCAGTACGGCTGGCAGAAGACTATTTGTAACTTTTTAAATAAATAGAACATTTAGGAGGAGATGGATAGTTTTATCTCGCCCGAGATTGCTTACGTGCAATTGTGTGCTACTTGCTAGTCAATGAAACACGTTGAAATCCATATTTTTATACTAATGAACATTTCTAAGTAAGATAAGTTAATAATTCATCTGGAATGTGAGACCTAGCTGTGAATTTTCTCCTCAGATAAACGCATGGAACTATTCATTCTCTTGTGCGTGGTCTGATACGCACTTGGCCGATTTTCTATTTAATATAGGAAACTACTAACACTGATCAACATACTGCGATCACATACGAGATTGAACCACCTTGAATTCCTTTCTAAACTTTGCATAGCCGTGGGAAAAAAAATGTCATGGGCTGATTATCTGTTTGTATGTTATGTCTGCCCGGTTTAATTGTATGGGCCTGGACACATGTCGCCGGTACGGTGCCGTCTACGGTGTCACGGCGCGGCGCCGTCAAACGGCGTCGTGCCGAAACACGGTGCCGCGTACGGTGCCGTACACGGCGCCGCGAACGGCGTCGTACCACGGCGCGGTGCCGTGTACGGCGCCGTGCACGGTGCATCGCTTGGTAGTTTAACTAGTTTTCGTTTTGCTGCTGAACGCATAACACGCAAGTAAATAGTGCATAAAAATGGCTGAAGATTATGATGTAGATTTTATAATTTCTTTAGGAGAATACGTTTTTCTTGGTCCATGTCAAGGCAGAAACTGAATACTTGTATATATTTAAAACGACAATTGTTTTGTATATTTGAACCGATGGTTGTACTTGCGTGTTATGCGTTCAGCAGCAAAACGAAAACTAGTTAAACTACCAAGCGATGCACCGTGCACGGCGCCGTACACGGCACGGCGCCGTGGTACGACGCCGTTCGCGGCGCCGTGTACGGCACCGTACGCGGCGCCGTGTTTCGGCACGACGCTGTTTGACGGCGCCGCGCCGTGACACCGTAGACGGCACCGTACCGGCGACATGTGTCCAGGCCCTAAGAGATTCAGACGAAATTACATAACACTGTAGAATTGTGTGAGGTCCGCAGGTCCTCAGGAGTGGGTGTTTGGATGGGGAAGCAAAGATTGGTAGCCAGGGAAGAAGGTATTTATTTCATAAAAACAATAAGGCACCTGCAACAAGCATACGATGCGTTTAGCCTATGATTTATTGGTCAGCTACGTATTAAATGGGTTAAATTAACAAATAGGTATGGAAACTTACAATATTGTGCCTTGGAACGGTATAATACACTGCACTTTAGAAAATAACAGAATACAAATCTCTGGATCACAATACGAATAATATCATAGAACTTTACTGTTTTAAGTAGGTATTTAGTTCTAATATATTTATTTTTATTAAAATAACAGCATAACTGGGTAGATGATTATCGATCCGAAATCAAGATCGAACTGCGCTGCCCATAATGGCTGCGCAACGTCACGTGGAATTCAAAAATGTATGTGTGTGAATTCAAATTTTAAAATTTAGAGAAAAGATAAGTCAGAAAAGCGGCAAGAAAGTTTGTATGTAACGGTCCGATACACGCATCGTTACAAATTGTACAGTCAAAGCAACATTATAATCGTATGGTCGGCCACACAAGGGTCTTCACACCTTTGTACCACATGTTTATTGTTTAAACTGTCATTTGGTAAGCTGGATGGATACCAACGATTTTCTGCTCGGATGACCTGACGTTGGCCACAAAGATCTCCATATACAGGGCGTCCCACGGATATGCCACATGGAGGGAAAGTAACTTGAATATTGTAAATGGGACATTTTATTGAAAGAAGACATTATTTGAATTTAAAAAACAAATTAAACTGCATTGACAGATATTTAAATAATTTTATGGTTGAACCGGGAATCGAACCCGTTACGCGAAAAAAATAATTACATACCCTGTAGCTTTATCATACCGATCGAAAGGCTTCATCATAAGGATTATTTTTTACTAAATAATATAGTGTCAGAAATAAAAGGAAGTCCATGAATTTTAACATTTTTAATACAAAATTAATTAATTTACCACGTGTGACGGGTTCGATTCCCGGTTCAACCATAAAATTATTTAAATATCTGTCAATGCAGTTAAATTGTTTTTTAAATTCAAATAATGTCTTCTTTAAGTAAAATGTTCCATCTACAATATTCAAGGTACTTTCCCTCCATGTGGCATAGCCGTGGGACGCTGAGCTGGAGGATCCTGAGCGCAGCGGGTGATGCTAAAGTATTTTATGTCACCCTCACCATAAAGTGGCACCGCAAACTCTGCTTGCGGAAAATCCCACTTTCTGGCCAGGGGATTACATACAATTTTGTACTTACCACGGGCGGTAAGAAAGAGTCCCTCAGATCACATATTTATCACCCTTGCCTTTGGCTCAGGCGTCAAATAACGGTGATCTGACACACTTTTTGTGTTACTGCCCTTGGTAAGTAATGTACTATTCTGTCTGTAGTCGAGCGGTAAGGCACGCGACTTTCAATTTTGGATGTCGCGGGTTCATACCCCGGCTCCTACCACGTGGGTTTAAAAAAAATATCTACGAATTATCATTTGATATTTAACAGCAGCTTTTCAGTGAAAGAAAACTTAACGAGGAAACCAGTGTAGTTTCCCATCAGGGTCAGATATGGCAGTCACTTCCTTAAAACTAGTGTTGGATTGATGGAAATATCTGCGTAGCAGATATATTTAGGTAGGTATCGATTTCGTAATGCTGCGTTCGAATACGCGAGTGAAAGATTTACCGATATGGGTCAAGTTCTGTTTAGTTGCTAGACTTGCTATAGCTCTTACAATTCACGAAGGCGAGAGGATATGACGAAATTAGACTACTTATATCGTCATAGTACTTATATCGTATATATATATTGTTGATTTCGTAACCTCAAACTTACATTAGGTATTTCTAGCTATCATTTTAAGTATGGAAAATGACACTTAGATCTACTTTACGCACGCTCGAATAGGTACGTTACGAACTAATTTGACAGATATTCAGAGATGTACCTGATGATTACGAGGATAATTTTGTTACTCGAAAAAAAATGCTTAGTCAATTAGGCAGGTACCTAGGATAGGCCGAGTCAGTGTCAAGAATAATAATATTAAATTATAAATGCGAATTTATCTCTATAAGGGATCTCTTCCAGCTAACCTTTGAGGAATTTAACTATGACTTATTTAATAGGTACATTTCAGTATTTATTAGTGTGTTTGAAATCATTTCTAACTATGACTAATTTAATACATTTGAAGGTTTATTAGTCAAACAGATAGACATGTCTGAAATTGTTTAATCTGTTCTCGAGATTAATATAAATACTTACATACAGGGTCTAGTGTGATAAACATAATAGCAAATGTAGCCGATTACGAAACGTTTGAAGATCTAATTCTCATTTTCCGATAGAAATAGGTATGTCAGTTAAATCTACGTACGTACGGTACTAGGTACGTACATTTGGAAGTTTTACGGTTTGGGAAAAAAGGTTTTAAGTTAAAGGAAACTTATAGGTAGAATAAGTTGAAACTTATAATACCTTTTATGCATTGTATGTCGAACGACCGTATTGCCATCCAACGGCAGTTCGCGAACCCCACTACTTTCTCTATAGATATATGGTGTTGTGTTCCTTGGTATATAGTGAGACTGGTGAGTAAGGTCACCAGAGCTCGCGCTGTGCTGAGAGTAGGGGACTTCAATTTCTCGCTAGCTGCCAAATGTCAAATACAAGTAAGCACCATTTAAAGAAGGAGCAGCAGCGTGCTTTGGTAACAGCAGACCCAAGCGTCCATAGACTACGGTGTATGCACCGCCATATTATAAAAAAAGACTTATCATCCTGTATATTTGTCCCTAAAACTCCGTTTCATTAGCGCTTTTCACTGAATTTCAATGAAGCTGCAGGTGTCTTGACAAAATCGGTCTCGTTTTGGCTCGCACGTGATTAATCGACTCTTTTTCCATGCGCACATTCACTGTCAGCTAAGTACAGTCAGCGACGCTGTTGTTAAGAATAGAAGCAGCAGTGTATCGAAGAAAGTCCAAGCAAACTAAGGTTGCGCGTTCCATCACGCGACCACGGTTATTCACGACGCTTACTAAGCACATTTCCATGAGTGGACCAATATAGCTCTGGGCTCCAATCAAGCATGGTTGCTACACGTATCATTCTCAAGTCATACAACAGTTGAGAGGAAAGGTGTCGTAAATGGCAAACTGCGTTGACCGATGCGCGGGGGAACGAACGCTGCGTTTGTGGTCTCTTCGCAGTCGCCTTTTCGCACGGACCGCTGCCGCCCGCGTTTCCGAACGCAACCATCAGACAGCCGCGAATTTAAATTTCGAACGCAATTTCGAAACCGCGCGGAACTCTGTGGCTCGTGATTTTTTTCAATAAAATCAGTGTTGCTAGTTCGAATTGACGGATTTTCTAAAAGTTTTCGTTTCTGCATTTCGTCGTGTCTTTTACGGTAAGTGAAAATAATGCTGTAATGGTAATAATGCCAGTGTGAATGATACTGATAATCGTATTTAAGCATTTCGCGACATAGCGTGCTGGCTTAATTATATCAGTTTCGTTTTCTTTCGTTGATTCTGCTGGTTTCTTAATGTTTAAATTATATGTCTTAGATCAAACGCGATCTAGAGGTAATTGCACTGTGTACTTACAATGTGCGGTTTGGCAAAAAATTTGCGGTTATCTCAAGTTAAATAACTCTTTATTTTGTGTAATTTTAACCCTTGGTAAAAAATAAATAATTTATTTTCTGGATTTAGTTAATTACATACTTAGATTAATATAGAATAATCTAGAACTAGACAAAAATGCAAAAAATCTTGTATGCTAGCTTTTCGAAATTTAATATTGTATGTATCTCATAGGATGCACTGTAAAGAACATGGAAATTTTAGTAGCTTGGATAATGTAACCCTGAGCATACATTTCCAAGAACGTGGAAATCAAACACTGATACAGAAATAATGTACAACTTTACTCATGTAACACATTAATATAATTAAGAAAAATATCTAACATATTTAAAAAAGTAATGAATTATAGCTTATGAAATGTCACAAAACAATTTCTATTGGGTGGTTAACACAGGTACTTAATTTCAATGCTATGAAAATATGCGCTAATTGCAGAGCGTGACAAATGCAAAAAGAATTTTTTTGCAAGAACCAAAACGGTGTAATAAACATTTGGTACCAATCACTTATTTATTTTAATAAAAAACGACTTATCGCTGTAGAAATTGTCAATATATCACTATTAATATTTGTTTTATTAATTTTTTTCTAAGTGAAATTTTTAGTCGTTTTTAAGTACGTTTTTTCACTTATTAGTTATTATATGTTTTGGTTTTAACTTCAATTGTTTTATTTTTATTTATCCGATGAAGAATACATACCTATCACTAAAAGACTTTGCACATGCCTGCATACTCGTATTACTTACCATCCCTACCTACACCTAGATAGAAAATACATCAACGTTAAGTATTATCTCGTACCTATCGTATGATATAACTGTATAAGCGATATTTTAAACTATAAACACATATAGTTTACGCTTAAAATTCCCTAATTTTTGCAAACACATTTTCATAAATAGGTATCTGTGGATAAATACGCATAATTTTATGATAATTTATAACATTAATTAAGCTCTTCGCGCGGGCTCGTCCGAATCCGCGTTGTACGAAAAGCTCGTTTAACTTTTGCCCGCGACTTCGTCCGCGTAAACTGCCATTGCCTATTTAATCCCTTCGAGGAATGATTTTCGGGATAGAATGTATCCTATACGTTAATGCAGGCTATAAACTCGTTTTATACCAAATTTCATCATAATCCGTTCAGCCGTTTTTGTGTGATTGAGTAACAAACATTCAAACATCTAAACATCCAAACTTTTAATATCATATGGTAGGATGACCTGTGACATCATATCTGTACAGTCAACCAATTTGATTTCTGGGCCACTTCGTACCTTGTCACAGTGACAATCAATATGAAAGACGCTAGAGATCTCGCATTAATGTCACTGTGATAAGGTACAATGTGGCCCAGAAATCAAATTGGTTGACCGTGCATGTACATACATACTATACTAATACACACTAATTGCTCCCAAATGGGAATCCTCTGATGCATACAAAATCGTTATTTGACAGATAACATAGCAATCATCTCAATTTATTAAAAAGGTATAGATTGCACACATATATTTTTTTTTTAAATTAAAGTTCCAAATAATTTAGCGTAGTTTGAAATTGCTTAACTGCTAAAGCCGTGAATGGCTTATTTACAGCTAGAGTTCGGACTAAGACTTACATTACATTCAGTTCATTGGTAAACAACAAGAAAGTACTTATCACAAGGCGTAGTCATAATTATTACATGACATAAAATATTTGTATGGCATAAATATTATTTATATACCACATGGTATATTACTGTTAGGACTTAATTATGTTTTTTAAGTTTTTTGTATGTACTAAGTAGTAAGACTACTAACCTTTTTTTTCACCCGTTTCAAGTACTCCTCGTTCTAGTACTAAATTTTTCAGTCTCAATCTCTTGCTTTCAACTCCCTTCGCTGTATTTCGGCATAGCTGCATATCATAACCCTAATAAACATAAATAGATTCACATTACGCGAATTCGCGTACATTTCAATTAGAGTGTTACAGTTACGGCAGTAGGCCGCTCTTCGGACCCAGTTCTTGCGCAAGAGTGGATTCTTAGTTATGTAAAACGCGTGAGGTTAAAAAGGTACAAGTTAACTTGACCAATCGGTTGTTCAGCGCCAATGCTGTAGGTAATACAAAACTATGCCCCCCCCCCCCCGAAAATACTAAAATACTTAATATAAAATACTTATAACCCTGTAACATCTCCTGTAATGCACTTGACATAAATGTTGAATAAATGAATAAATGTTGAATAAATGAATATTATAAGTGTGTAACTAAACTACGGACGGTACTTCTTTATTACAAATTATAGTACAGTGATTACAGCGATTTTTACACAGTTCACATGGTTGTTTCAATGTTTGTGTCCCCCCCCCGAACCAAAAGTCTGGATACGTGCCTGAATTGTAGGTGGTATTCCTGGACACGACCCAATAGTTGACATTTCCAATCTTGTCATATCATAATAATAGCGGTGAAAATAGTCAACTGTTGGATATTACCGTGTCAAACATTTACCTTACTTATTTTAAATACTTATGTAAAATTACTATATTGAAGAAACGCGTGAACTGGAGAGAGTTGTAACTCAAGTAAACAAGTATAATTTAGTTTTAGTATGTATGCGACGCATTCAAATTGTGTGTTTTACTGACCTTATAATAATGTTCTATCATTATTTTACGTTTACGAGGACTTACAAATTTGAAAATACTTATTCTAAATTCAAATTACTTATGATAAGATTGTACCAAACAAAAACTGTTTTTAGCTTGAAATTCGTCGATTTGAAGTTAAAAAATCTAAATAATACATATAAATCATCTTAGAATTAGAACACCATTTTTAAATTAATAATATGGTGGTTCGATAAATACTTTCCTTATAAATGATCAGGTAAGTACCTATTATTAGCGTAGTTCCGGGCGCGGCTCGGCGTGTGGTGGCTGATTTGCCTCCGATATCCAAGCGAACTGGCAGCAACAGTCGCTATGCGTTTCTGGTAATTCTACGGAATATAGGCATCAGGGATCGGATACCGGTATTTTCTCCATAGAAAAATACCGGTATTATTACAGTCACCGGTTCATTATTTCGTTTTTAATGGGACAATCTGATAATACGACGTTGTTACCTAAATACACGATTCAGCCCTACGTAAAGAGCAAAAAATAATCCAAAATATTGGGCTAATTCAGGGTTTTTTAAAAATACCGGTATCGGTCCCTGATAGACATATCCTAATATTATAAATGCGAAAATTTGGAGCTTTAGATGTTTGCCACTCTATCAAGCACTGAATGGATTTATATGAAATTTGGCGTACCAGTAATTCGTAAATATTACTACTGCAAATGTAATATTACAGTATCCCGTGAAGTAAGTGAGGAAATCTGTGAAACATCAGTAAGCTCACATCAAAGGACAAAATACCAGAATATCGATCCCGCCCCACTAAGTCGCTTAAGGGGCCTTATCAATTAAAAAACGTTCATCTGTGTCGATGATTTTCTGACTGAGTTTACATGCATCTTGACATTTTCTCGATGTCACTATCTAGAACAGGACTATTGCGACCTAATGTCATAAATTTTAAATGTATTATTTGCATTTTTCATTAAGGAATATCGTTTCAAACATTACTCCAAATCGACCATTTTCAAGCTACAAAACTGTTTTTTTTTCTGCTTTAATTTTAATACACACAATAAAATCCGAAAATGGCTATGTTACTATCTAAAACTTTAATAAAATCAACATATCCTTTAATCACTTTATTGGTATTATCAAAACTTTTGTCATAATTTGAAATCAAACATTTTAAAATTTATAAGGCCTCTTATGTTATTGGGTGGATCAACTATTCTTTGTTGCTCGTTACCTTGGTTAAGTCTCCTGAGTCATTCTTGAAAACTGTGATTTTATAGGGTTTACATTTACCAAACATGAGTTTTAGCGATGAGCATCTATCCATTTGGACATGGGTCATCTGTTGAGCATGCTTGAAGTCCATATTATGGACATTTTTCTAGGAAACTCTGTTACTGTTGTCTCCTCGCTGACGGGACAGAATAACAACAAAGAAAAGTTAATTGACCCTATTGTTTATCGGTAGAATCACCCTCAATATCAATGTATTTGAGCGGATTGGTTTAACATCAGTTACTTTCTCGCGCAAAAAGCCGTTGCGCGGAACTGGTGCCGGAAGGCGCCGCCAGCAATCCGGACATTCTTCATGGCACAAAGGCAGAGCGATACAACTCTAAAAAGTTTAAAAAAATCTAGGGATTTTTAGCAATAGTAAATAACTAGGCACGTAAAAGCCGGGAACGAAGATTGCCTGACGAGCCGAGTGTGTTCTAGACGTACGAGCGTACGCAAGACCACGTAGTTTACGAGGCATGCCATCCCTATTCCGGGCGAGGTATAGTACCTTTCTCGTAAAACGTGAGAAAACTTGGAAATAATAAGAAAAATCTAAATTAAATTATAAGGATTCACTAGCCCTGAGCCGCACGGGTGCAAGGTCACTACTCACTGGCCTAACCAAATTCCATTACCGACCTTAATATAAATCGTCAGTAACGATGGGTTTCGCAGTCTGTTATCGCGAACGTATGTTTTTTATTATCAAGTATGTTTGAGAAAAATGAAAATTAATGACATTATTAAATAACAATAGAATACAAACAATACAAATGCTTTTTATTCCACACCTCAAAAAAAGAACACAGTACGTTACGTTAGGTTTAAAATATAGAGGTAAACATCAGGCGGTCTTATCGCTAAAGATCAATCTCTTCCAGACAACCTTTGGGTAGCGAAGACAATGCAACATTGCCTATATATCCAATTGAACCTATAATAACCTTATTTTATTTATGAAAAAAGATTAAAATTAATAATAATAATAATAATAATAATATTCTTTATTGCACCACTAATACAGGAGTACATTTATAGATTCGGTAACATTAATAATGGTAACAACAGGCGGTCTTATCGCTTTAAAGCGATCTCTTCCAGACAACCTTTGGGTAGCAGGAAATAATTTTATAAGAATTATAACAGGCAGTGCAGGAATACAGCTAGAAGATCAAAAATAACACATACATCTAAATTAAAGATAATTACAGTATACAATAAAAACACGTAAACACATATGTAAGTAGATAAAATATATATTTATACATACATAATTATACATACATATATATACTAAAAGGCAACTCAAGGGAGCGACAAGTAGTATTGTTTCAGCTGATTTTTGAAGATGGGAAGAGATTTAGCACATCTGATAGATAATGGCAAATCATTCCACAGCCGAACAGCCCGGAAGGTGAATGAGTTATTATAGAATTTTGTGGACGATGGTGGTGGAGCGAGAAGATGGTTTTGTGAAGACCTGACCGAAGTGAGACGTCTAAATCGCTCTTTGAGATATGGAGGAGTTGTGGGAATAAAAAGTAAGCTATAGAGTAACGCAAGAATATGAGAATCACGACGGAGACGAATTGGAAGCCATTTGAGCTGACAACGGAAAGAGGAAACGTGGTCATACTTGCGTAAACCGAATATAAATCTAATACATAGATTTTGAAGGCGCTCGAGTTTATTAAGCTGGTCCTCAGAAAGATCCAGATAGCAAATGTCAGCATAATCTAGAATTGGGAGAAGGAGAGATTGAGCTAGCGCAATTTTAGTGGCGAGAGGCAAAAAGTTACGGAGTCGACGAAGAGAACCCATCGAAGCGAAAATTTTCCTGCTGACCTCGCTCACCTGAGGTGTCCAAGATAGAGTAGAATCTATTATTACACCAAGGTTCCTTACCTGGTGCGAAAAAGGAATGGTAACACCATTGAACATTATGGCAGGTAAACTATAGAAATCAACCCTAGGTAAGAGCTTTGGACTTCCTACGATTATGACCTGGGTTTTAGCGGGGTTAACTCTGAGTCCATAACGTTCGCTCCAATCAGAGATTCTCTCCAAGTCTTTATTTATACATTGGATAACTTGAGGCAGGTCATCTAAGGCTCCCTGAGAGTATATTTGGAGATCGTCGGCATAAAGATGATAAGATGAGAGAATGTTTCTAGTAATGGAATTAATGAAAATAGAAAAAAGAAGAGGTGACAGTACGCCGCCCTGCGGGACGCCGGCATGGGTGCTGCACCACGAAGAATGGGAAGAATCTATCTTTATGCGCTGCCGACGACCATGTAAATAACTATGAAACCAATCAATCACCGCAGGAGATATGTTAAGAGAACGTAATATCCTAAGCAAAATTTCAAAGTCGACGGTGTTGAAAGCATTACTAAAGTCTAGTAGGGCTAACACGGTGACTTTCCTGCTGTCCATGCCTGCACGTATATCGTCAGTAATTTTCACGAGAGCAGTAGCCGTGCTATGACCAGATCGGAAACCGGACTGAAAAGGATTCATTAAATTATACTTGTTCAAAAAAGATGTCAGCTGTTGATGAACAAGGCGTTCCAAAACTTTTAATATAATTAAAGACATAAATAAAACTAGCCTAAAATAAGAGGATAAAACAATTATAGCCTCCTACCAAATGTAAAAAAGGAGCGTTAAATTTCGCCAAATGCATTAAAAATAAAAATTATAAAAACTATTTACGTATTCTGCTAGTGCGCCAATATAACGCATCGTTTTGCATTTAAAAATAAACTGTTTGTTACGATCATTGGCTTTGAGATTTATGGTAGAAATTACCGCTGTTCTTAAGAAGGAATGTAACTCACTGGACTCAACTTTGTCCAACATTGGGCCCAAAAACACAATAATGAGATATTTATTTCGATAGGAGGTCTAATCCCAACAAGGTCTAGTGTTCCCTCTGGATTGAAAGATCAGATCGCAGTCGCTTTCGTAAACTAGTTCCTACGCCAAATCTGGGATTCAGTGTCAAGCCGGAGGAGGGTGATGAGTAAAAATATAATACTTATAAGTTTAAAGTATTTGGCTATGTGAATAGTAAAGTATTTAACGATTTCCTTGTAATTATAACTTCGTAACTAAACAATTAGTAAAGTTTGTCTAGACACATTATTACTTATTTCCTCTTGCATTGCGTGAGAATTGCAATGCCTAAATGTTTGAAAGAACAGTTTCAACACTTGCGTATGTTTGTTAGTGAATTTATCACCTATTCTTACTTAAATGATTTGTAAATTGTTTATAAAATACACTAATTAGTGTCTAGACAGAGAGGTACTTGCGAAAGTTTATATACTCGCACCTTTTATATTTAATTGTGATGTAGCTATTTTAATTGTAATTAGTTTTATATTCAATTCGTCACTTTGTTAATATTAAAGTATGCTTTTGGTTGTCAATAAACTCTTTTATATTTCATTTTTTAACTAGTATATAACTAGATTTCTCCGGCAACTTCGTCCGTGTAGAATATACTCTGTAATCGCCTTAAGCGATTGATATTCATGTCATCGTAATAATTTCTTTAATTTTATATGATGACGGTGGCAAACAAGCTGCCTGATGGTAAGCAAACAACGTAGCCTATGGACTTGCAATGCCAAAACATAGTGCGTTGCCGACCCTTTTATTGACTGTAAGATATGCATGTATCCCACTCTCAACATAGCACATCTTCGGGAACTCTGGCGACCCCAAAGTGACCCTAAGGTAAATAATCACAAGCAGAAACGCAACATCGAGCAAGTAATGGTGTCATTATTTCCGTTTTAAATGTCAATACTAATATCTTCAAATGGCAGCGCACCTATAACGACCTATTAAATTGATTTCACACATTATAGCACATCAAAAGCTTGCGCACCAGCCATTATTGATTCGACCCAATTATATGTGTAATTGTTCAAAGGCGACCGTAACGAAGCTACTCACAATCTGTCTCGACTCACATAACTCCAGAATTTGGCCTTCAGATTTATTGCCTAAAATTGGTACAACGGATCACTGAGGTCTTACAAAATTTATAATGTTTTGAGTTAAAATAATGACAAAAGTATTTATAATGAATACTAATAAACTGATTAAAAGATACGATGCATATATATGGAACTACTTTTTTATTTAATTGTGTCTAGTAGAATTAAATTAAGCTAAGCGTTAATTACGTTAAGCCAAGTTAGAGGCCTTCGGGCGGCTTGAGAACTTCTAACAGTCAAGTTACCCACTCACTTGACAAGCGTTGGTAAGGTAAGGTAAGGTAAGGTCTGATTTCCCCTTGGGTTGGAAGGTCAGATGGCTGTGGTTTCTGGAAAAACTAGTGCCTACGCCAAATCTTGGGATTAGGTAGTGGACCCCGGGCATTCTTCAGGATGGAACTGTACCGGGATAACGCTAGGATGATGATGATGATTTGTGTACTAGAACTAAATTGAAAAAAAAGTTGAAACGATTTCTCAATGAGAAAATATTAAGATTACTTTACTTAATACATTTGTCATTAATAAATAATTAAATATTTTCAGTCTTACACAAATCGACCTGGTCCCAAATTAAGCAATGCAATGCATAAGCATAGTACCCATAGTACCCATAAGCATAGTACAAACTATGGGTATTAGACGATGATATACATATATAGATAAATAGATACTTTTTTTTATTGATTTACAATCGGTAATAATAGTTAAATAACAATGACTTAAATAATATTAAAACTAACTTAAATCTAAAACAGGTCTTGGGGCAATGTACCGAGGATGCTGGCGGCATTTTCTCGCTGTATCGCAATGCTGATACGTTGTGCGAGCAAATCGCCAGCTCTTCGGTCATCAGTTACGTCAACCAAACACTTCGCATTTCAGTAAATAAGTTGTGCCCACTGGGACCCTAATAGATACTTAAATATATACAAAACATTGGTGGCAAAGTATGCCTTCTTATAAATCGCATAACTAAGATGACATCTACCTGGGAGCCAATTTTTCCGTCTGGGTCAGATTATAGTCTCGTACAACCAGTGCCTGATCGAAGATAACACTGGGTAGTCCGTTTTTAGAATTGACGCTCTTATACTGGTCGGCTTGAGGCGAGTTGTAGTGTAGGTAAGTAATCAGCCCAGGTGAACAATTAACTTCTGACCTCATTGCGTTAATGGCATGCACTTGTCTGGATGCATCTAATTTGTGCATCCATTGAAACGAATTAAGTACCGTCCTTGAACTTTTCTCATGCTGCTAGCGTTTGAGAAAAAATTACAATTGGGGCGCAGGAGTTGAGGGTGCTTAAGGGTTAAATCATGTAGGGGTTGATGTTCTTTTTCTAAAAATACAACTTATACGATTCAATATAAAATTATTTTTGCGTCCACACTACCTGATTTGATCAGACAATTTAATCAGATGGGCGAAAATTGTCCTGTCTGGACTGGCCTTTACATGTTATTATGTTTAAAAAAGTCATTAATAACACGTTCGGATTTCAAATATTCTTTGCACTCTTGTGGATAAAATGCAGTTTTGCTATCCGTTTTTTAGGAAAAAAAGGGCTTTCTGAGCTATTGAGGTGAAAAATACTTTCATTACTTGGTTATTAACCTGGTTGTGTTGTTAATGCTTTGTTTGACTAGGCCACAAGGAAAATAAAGACTCAACTTTAGATTTTTTTTATCGTTACAATTCTAAGCAATTATGCTTTGGCTCTAATTTAAGAAATAATCATATGGTCAATAATCATATATCTGAAATTCAGTCCTTATTCATGATGCTTCCCGATGTGGTCAGAACGTTGTACGGCGTTTCTAAGAACCCGATATTTTTCATTGCAAGGGAGCCCATTGCATAACGTAAATAAAATATTTGTTTAAATTTGAACCATATCATTAAGGTCATAAATTATATTTGCGGGTGATTCTCATCGTTAAAGTTAGTTGATGTCCTTACCGGCCTGAACGTTAAGTGAAAGTTAAGAAATCAGAGCGCAATTGAAACTTATTGTTGACTCCAGTTTTACTCTATACGTGGGTCACTAACTGTTAAAATAGTTAAAGTAAAAAATAATCACAAGAGCCGTTAACAGTCCGGGCCCGGTAAGGACAAATTAAGAAAACGTTAAATGAATGAACTTGCCATATATGGCTTCGTATGAAATAACGATCTAAACCATTAGCGGCACGCGTACGCGCCATTTGGTTATTACCTTCTAAATGGAACCTACTAAATTTCCTGCCTTGTGGGATTCCTTGGTAAATACAGGTCAATCAATGCAGCTAGTTTATTTCAACCAATTAGTCATTTACTTATTTACTGGAGTATAGCGCTTTATGGCTGCGAAACGTGGACGATGACGCAAAGGAACCGTGAAAGATTAGAAGCGTTTGAAATGTGGTGTTGGAGACGGATAGAAAGAATCAGCTGGACAGAGAAGAAAACTAACGAAGAAGTTTTAAACTTAGTTAGAGAGAAGAGGACTTTATTGAAAATAATAGAAAACGGAAGAGGAAAAATGATAGGACATCTCATACGCCTTGACGAATGGATCACAACAATAATAGAAGGAAAGATAGAGGGAAAAAGGAAAAGGGGAAGACCTAGAATGCCGTACGTGGAGCAAATAAAACATAAAATAAATGCTACGTCATACAAAGAAGTGAAGGACAAAGCTGAATGTAGAATAAGCTGGCAATTACTCCACCGACAAGAGCCAGCTCTTAAATATTATGATGATTTACTTATTTACCTATGTAATTTAGACATACATAAGCATAACAACAGTAAATTACACCGTGATCGTGATATGATATACAAATACAAATACAAAGGTTTATTTCTCAAAATTTTACAATGTTCAATCTATAATAATATGATATATGCTGTGGATATGAGTTGCCACACTTGTTTTATTTATTTATTTAAACTTTATGGCACAAAAAACAATGTACAAATTACGGACTTGATGCCAAATAGCATTCACTACCAGTTTACCACAAGGCCAATCCCCCATGGTTCTGTAGTTTTGAAAAACTGATTGGGAAAAATCCGACATACACAACCATTTTTGCCCAAGCTGAAATAAAGGCGTTTTTCTCACACTGGCTTGATCAGTCCCCCCTCCCACTGGCATTACCCTCCGCATTACACTATCAATTTTAATATTCATATTGCTACTCGTATATTCAGAGAATGCGTTTATAACTTAAAATATAAATATTTACACAACAAAAACTACGAAATACCAAGCAACGAAATATTCATATTTTGTTTATTTCAATTATGCATTTAAGTACTAGAAATTGTACTAAAAAAATCATACATATATTACGTAGCTTCCAATTATGCATTCACTAGATATTTTACTAAGAAATTCGTACATATATTACGTTGCAATTTTTTTATTTGGTTAAGTAATTATTTTTGTGCGTTGATTACTGTTTCTTTCCATGACCTCGCAAAAAAGTGACTGTGTTACTGTGATATTTTAGGATGTTGTTAATAATAACTTTCATAAGGTTTTATCTTGCTGTGAATTCCATTCAAAAATCTAGGCCATCGCTTGAATATAAGGTTGAAATTTGAACGCGTAATAACACCGTGACTAGTGTAGGCGTCTGTCAAATGTTTTGAAAAATTGCTATACGTTAGTTTTTGGTGATGGTTGATGAATGAAGGCTGTAAATAACTGGGACAAGGACATGGTGTTCGATAACTGATTTTCTTTTGTTTTATATTGCATAAATAATGTTCGGTTGATTGCGTGCTTTGCATGTTTTTTGGTGTGTCACTTTATCTATTTTTGCTATGTTTATGATGCATATAATTTGTAAATTGGGATTCGGTTAGGCTTAATCTTTTAAAAAGTGTAATTTAAGGACACAACCGAACACGCTACAAAGATGACATATATAGTTAAATTGAGGACGGAAATGGAGTCCATTAAGGCCGTTTGTATGGGATATTTGACATTAGCGAGAGTAGTTGCGACCCGTCGTTTGTTCTGTCATTAACCAGCATTCTTAGAAAATACGATACTAAACCATAACATTCTTAGTATTAAAACCACCTCGTTTAACTAAAATATGTTTTGTTCCTTTCTTAGAAACACATAGGTAGGTGTTTCTAAAATAGCAGAACGAAACCCTTAATAAGTTACTATATTTTATTTAAGTATGTGTTTGAAGAATGAACACATATTTATTTATTTTGTATATATCAATTAATAATGACCACTATACATTGCAAAATAAAATTAAGCCCGTTTACATAACCTTGTATCCTCTCTCTATCATGTATCAATCAATACTGTCAATCATTGACAAATCAGACATTAATACTTTTAATACAGAAACTTAATCCTAGCCGGATATCCTTTACTAAACCCAAGATCAGAATATATTAAGCGATAGTATATTAACGAACATAATATACTATAAAATCGTGCTATTACATATTCAACTTTATCTGCAGCGCTTTTAATTTAAAATTAGAGCAAAACACAGATCCCTAATATACGAGTTTGCGACAGTCATCAGAGATGTAGAGCAACAACGCTAACCTATCATAACGAGTCGTGTTTTAGCAAATTCATCTCTCTGTTTACACAGCTTTAAGTTTCAATTTAAATCTTAACTTCCATCTCTAATGCGAGTATGCCATAGTTATACAAATGTGTCTGGAGTATCAACCTATGAAAGAATATCGTATTGTTTCAAATTCACTTCTATTGAATGCACTACAAGTCCAAATTAAAAATTAACATCCATCCCTGAAGCGAGTTTGCTATAGTTATAGAGAAATGTATCTGGTCTGGAGTAACTAGTAATGAAAAAAATATCGTGTTGTTGCAAATAGATCCATATTAAAAGCACGTAAAGTTCAAGTTAAAGCTAAAAATGCATCCTCGATGCGAGTTTGCGATAGTAATAATAATAATGTATCTAGAGTTACGTCAGTTATATCGCAATGCTGTTAGTGTGTTAATATTATATCACACGATAACCTTGCTTCGAATAGCTCCGAGCTTGCGGCGCTATTATAAGATCCTGTTTATTTTTGTTAAAGTTTCGTATCTATGTAGGAATGAATGCATTTACTGAGTCATATACGATTGACTGGGAGAGTGAGAATGAATAAGAATGGAATGAACGAAAGTGTGGGATAGAATTGTGAATTTAATTAATAAAATGTCTAAAACTTGCTCTTTAGGTATGTGGTATTGAGTTCCTGGTCGCCAAAATAAATTTACTTAGGTATAAAATGTTGAATAAAATCGATTTTTTTAACGTGTTTTAATTCATACTAATATTATAAATGCGACAGTGTGTCTGTCTGTCTTTCTGTCTGTCTCTCTGTTACCTCTTTACGCTTAAACCGCTGAACCGATTTAGATGATTTTTGGTATGGTGATAGTTTGAATCTCGGGGCAGGACATAGGCTACTTTTTTATCACGGAAATCATCCCTGAAGGCGGTGGAAGTTTGTATGAAAGAGCGATGACTAGGTAAGCGCCTTATATAAAAAATTGCAATAAATTCTATTGCTGTGTACTAGTTCTACGCGGATGAAGAGAGACAAAAGCTAGTACCTAAGTAATACGTGCATGATTTCATTACCTACCGGACATTACGCCTACTTATAATACCCTCCTGAGACCACCATACAAATAAAAATACAATCGAATTTGAACCTAACAGTTCCGATTACAAATTTGAATTTTATTTTATGTCAAATCAATCAAACCAAAACAAATGCAACTCTATCGCTTCAAAATTTAACTTATTTTCCGTTGACCATATTTTGTCCTTTATATAGGACGCGGGGTCTTAGGAGGATACACATTACGCGCACTTACTACTACATGAGGGCCTACTCCGAGCTTCGTATAGTGCCGTCCCGTCCCTTTCACTCATATAGTGTATAACACGACAGTGAAAAGGTCGGCACGATACGAAGTTCGAATTTTGAAGTTCGGAGTATAGAGGCCTACCGTGAACCGTAAACGAAGCATTCCATCTCTGTCGCACTTGCAAGTTTGTATATGAGTGCGACAAAGAAGGCAAACCTCGTTTGTGCTTCGCGGTCGTGGGAGCTCCGTGGTATGTGAGAAACCTGGACATTCACAGGAACCTGGGCATCCGTTCAATAGCAAAACATTTTAAAGACTTGAGCCCAAATTTATTCCCTTCAGCCATCAACAGCCCAAACCATCTGATAAAGCATGCCTCGGGCATGCCCAGAGCTTCCGCCCAGGAAGGGGGTGCGTCGTCCAAGGCATGTCTTAACAGATCCCAACGATCCAATTACCGTTGCCCAAATTGAGCAACGCGAGCTCCTCGCATTAATTTACCACAGGCGCCAAGCTGAAACCCGCCGAAACACACCCAATGCCCGAATTAGATATAGACCCAACATTAGACGTCCAACAAACTTCACTAGTAACACAGGTCATTACAGTACTCAAAAAGTACAGAATATAAGCGACAACAGCGGCAGTTGACTGCCTGAAGAAGACTTTTCAAGAAAAAAAGGTCGTAAGTCCACAGAATGAAACGCCTTTTTAAGTAACCTGTCATTGACCACTAATTTACCAAGCGTACGGTTCTCATATTACTATGCTGTTGATTTAATTAACATGCAAATCAGAGCATTGTGTTGTGTGCATGAGAAAAACTATAGTTGGATGCGGTTTATCGCATAAGATGAAGCGGGCAAAAGACCGAGACTGGAGTCACAAAGGGTCATTGGAGCCTCAATACTGTGGATCACGCCTCCCCCCCCCCCCCGCACCCTTTCATTTCTTCTGCATACAAGAGAAAGACTTGTAACGGTCTACGGGAATGGTTTTTAGGCCCAATTTCGATAAATAATAGACTTCGTTAAGTTTTATTCATAATTCCTCTTGTGAGAGTTTATATGAGGTAAGATACTATATGAATTTAACTTGACCGTGCCTTATTGTTCAGATCACATACAGTCATACATAAAAAGATGGAGGTAAGTTACAAATATGTATAAAAATAGACCTGTAGGTTCATAAATGCAAACATTAACACAAGCCTTCTTGAGCTTACTTTGGGGCTAGTTCGATTTGTGTAAGATTGTCCTCTAATATTTATTTATTTATTAAGCAAAAAAAGTATACAAAAGCGTCTTAGCGAATGGGTAGAACAATAAGTATTTTTATCGATAACAATTTGGATCTCGTACGTTCTTTTAAAAACGTCAAGGGAGTGCATAAATGACACAGAAATGCTCAATGATTTTTTTAAATACCTATTTGGAAAATGTATATCTAGAATAATTAGTACGTGCGAAACTCACATACAACAAATTACGTGGACGTAAGGATATA
Organism: Epiblema foenella; assembly: GCA_963556455.1. NCBI lineage: Eukaryota > Metazoa > Arthropoda > Insecta > Lepidoptera > Tortricidae > Epiblema > Epiblema foenella. The sequence continues at coordinate 2,376,132 of OY747110.1, forward strand.
TTATTCTTTCTCAGATAAGCCGAAACACGATTGCTTTTTTCAATAATACAATAGCCAAGCGCTACCACCTGTCGCCGACTCCAAACCCCAAGTGTCGCAGATGAATAATCGTTTAACACTAGTTCTTGTTTCTCGCTTTTCGTGCATCCTTTGTCTCTGACGTTTTGTGCGTTGATTCATGGGTGAGTTAAGCAAGCAGTCCTTGGGAAAGTGTTCTCAATTTAATTGCTCAATAGTTGCATCTGCAATCCTCCTTCTCAATCGGTCCCTCGTGACGTAGCGTAGCCAGTATTCTTCTTCAGGAGTTTCAATCCGACCGAAGGCAGTCGGCTGCCTTAGTAGTTTTTAACCCAAAATGCTCGTATAAGAATGGTTTTCTCAAGCATAATTTTTTTTCCTATATAAGTAAACTTTTACTTCGTAGTGATCGATCATATCTAATGTACGAAGGAAAGTATACTGAAGACCGGAAGATGTGTGAGAGCCCCAACAAGGTCCGACGATACAAGTCTAGTTTTTGTCGTTTCCTGTTCGATTTCATGTTTTGTTTGTTTCGCTCGCTTCCACGTGCGTCGAGCTATTTATAGCAACAAGATAGAAGACACAGGAAGAAATTACAATAGAGAGATCACTGGGACCGAAGTCGAATGAGATGAGAGTGGCTGGGAAGTTGTATATAAGCAACAGATGTAAGAAACATCGATAGCGTGATTCAGAACAAGTTAGACTTGACAGTTGTCAGGACTGATACTTCAAATACATGCCACATTTCTGTTGCAGAATTATCCAATTGATATGTGCATGTGCGAAGTTTTGACGTTTGAGTAAAAGACGAATGCATGAATTTGAATGAAATAACTAGGTATTTATATTCTTCACTTTTATTTGAATCATGAACAATCTTACACAAAACGAACTAGTCACTAAGCAAAGCTACTTACTATATTATACTGAAGCTAGCAGGTACTAGGCGATTTTATGGATAAATATTATAATACTCAGGTAAATTTTGTCCGCTCAGGGCAAATATTTGTGTGATGAGCATGAATATTTGTATCTGGGTCTTGTATGTTTTCTATGTATTTAATATATCTTTTCTATTAAATTGATCGTCGTTTAGTAGGTATCCATAAACAAGCCTTAGCTTACTAAGGGACTAGTTCAGTTTGTGTAAAATTGGCCCCCTAATATTTATCTATTTTATTTCTTTATTTTGTCCTATGATCTTGACTAATTATACTATTAGGTATCTAAGGCCTCTTTGCCACTAATCTAATCGTATCATTTAGCGCTACTATGCGCGCGCGCATGAAATCGAAAGCGGAGAAAACAATGCGTGACGCAACCGTTGTGGGAACTAATGTTAATGGGCTTTAGCACTAAACGGACAGTGAGGAAAAATGGCTGCGGTGGTACAGTCAAAGGCATTAAAATAAGTGTGTACGTACAATATATCTGTAAACTCTAACACCCTTGTCATTAAACTCATGTTCGCATATTTTGTCACTGTATCATAAACATATGTATGTATAAGGTTGTCTCTTTAGCGATAAGACCGTGTGTTCTTTGCCTCTACTTATTGTGATTTTATACATGTATCCTTCAATTGAGGTGTGCTATAAAGAGTATTTGTATTGTATTGTAAATTCCCAAAGCGACAAAAATATCTGTACAGTGTGGGATGATATCCTGCGTTAAATGAAAGTATTATTTACCTGTTAAATGTAGTTTATATTGTAAAAGCGCATAGAAATTCGGGAACAATATTTGACACAGCCTTTTTCACCAAAACCTAAATGACAATGACATAGAACAGTTTAAGATTTGAATTAAAATTCTTCTTCTTTATAGCCTATTGGCTGTCCCACTGCTGGGCAAAGGCCTCTCCCCATGTTTTCCAGGTCTCCCTATTGAGCGCTTCTTCCTCCCAATTCTCGGCAAATGCATCCAGATCATCCCGCCATCTCCGTCTGGGCCTGCCCCGTCCGCGTCGTTTTAAAATTATTTATAATAATATATTAGCAAAGAGTTCGTAACACACTTTTATGATCTTGTCGTACCTAATCGTGAGATTGATTGTGAGATATTTTTGATGCTGATTATACACTCACAGACAGCGTGTGGCGGAGTAAGCTTACAAATTCAGCCTCCCTAGGTCATGATCGTCTTAATTTAAAGATTAACGAAAATTATTAAATCTAAATCTTAGGAATTAGGACATATCTGTGAACGGAACCCTCGGTGCGCGAGTCAGACTCGCACTTGACCGGTTATTTTACTTGTGTTTACTGTTATAACCTCAAATATTGTAAAGTTTCAAAGAATGCGGCCACTCCAATTATAACGTTGCACCTTACGAATACATCTTTAATTAATTAGGCAACGTGCTCGCACGCATAATTAACTATTTGGGTTAATGTGTACTATGAGAACAGGTTTTATTAATAATTAAAGTATTATTATTGTTATTGTTCCGTACCCAAAGGGTAAAATGGGACCCTATTACTAAAACTTTGCTGTCCGTCCGTCTGTCCGTGTCTCATGAACCGTGATAGTTAGACAATAGAAAGATGAGAAGAGATTTGCAGATGATTTATTTCTGTAGCCGCTATAACAGCAAATACTAAAAATAGAATAAAATAAATATTGGAGCCCCCATACAACAAACGTGATTTTTTTACGGTACGGAACCCTTTGTGCGCGAGTTGGACTCGCACTTGGCCGGTTTTTATATAAATATGGGGACAATCTTACGCCCCATAGTAAGCTCACTTAAGGTGTAGGTATTTATGGGTACTAGACGACATGTTTAATTGATGTTTATAAATACGTAAAAGTACATTATTTAATGCGAGCAAAAAGACAGTCTGTAACTATATGTAAGTTAACTCTTGTTGCTTGACAAAAAAAATAAAAGTACAATGCATAGAAACTCACACATGCGAGTAGAAACAATGTACTAGGAAAGCTTTCATTTTAAAAAGCTCGGTTTATTATGCTAGACTGCCGAATCTCGTAAAACGCTATTTCTGGTCAATTTCAGCGGAACACAGACCGGTCAGGCGACCTATATTATAATGTTGAGAAACCAGTCCGACACTACACCGAAGTACATTCGGGCACTACGGTGGTAGCGTTGCAAAACATAACATCACTTTATACTTAACGGTTCCACGGACAAAGAAGTAATAAACGGTGTTGTATTATTGCTCATAATAGGGCATTATTGTAGTTTTAAAAGTTTTGAAGATCACTGAGTTTCACTAGGCGCTTTTTAGGGTTCAGTAACAGACAGATACAATAGCAACCCTTATATGTCCTAATCTGTCTTTCTGTCACATCGTTAAATACCGCACGAACTACTTATGCTATCGATTTCATGGAATACCTAGTTATACACATAGCTAACCCACAATATGAAGTACATGAAATTAAATTCAATGTGAATTATTAATAGCAATACACTAAAAAGGATACCACTCAGCATATGCCACTAGCAACATACATATTATGCTAAGGCTCTGGTTTTCACGCAAACTGGGAAACAAAAACATAACTTATATTTTAATTGTCTATGAAAAGAAGGTCTAGGCAATGCCCTTATATTTCAGTATGAGCGACTGGATGTCATAGATTCTTCCCAACTTGCAGTACGGTCTCATGTTGGAAAAGATTAACATGCATACTATATATTTGATTATTCATTTTGCAAATTCCTTGACCAAATATGGTACGACGTACGATCTAAAAAGCCATCTCCTTATTTAACCCCTTTCAGTGTCGTTTTTGGTCAGTGTTATTAAACCAATTTGTCGTTACATGTACTAATGAACTACTTGCTTTTGAAATTCTGAGTCTTACCGTTTACTGATAAGGTTGAAATTGGTGTGTTGAGTGGCATTTGGTAAGACACACTGTGTTTGGTCCTGTCTATTACATAAAGATTACGTGGACGGACGTGAAATAAGTATAGCACGTCTTATGTATTATAATTATTTTTTAGAAACGAGCTCTAGGCTATACTTAAAATATGTAGTAATTGAGATATACTTAATAATCACTACTATATTGACAACTCGGGAATTGTCACCTATGATATTTCAACTAATACATCCATCGACCATCTTTACTCGACGACAAAGAAAGTCAAATTGTCATTTTCAGATGACAATTGTCAAATTGATGAATTAAGGGTCTGGAATCCTTCCTTTAGTTTGAGATTCAGTGCTGAGAGATGATGAGATTCTTGACGAAATATGGTATTTTGCTCCCTTGTTACAATCTACTATTGTAAACACGAACATTTTCACTTTTCATGAACAGAAGCCGACTGTACTCTAAAGTGGTATTGTACCATATTGCACTAACCGTGCCACTACAAATTGCCTGCTATTAATGGTTAATTTGACAGTAATTCGTATTATTATCTGTATTGTGATATAACAGAGTTTGAGTGATAGGTTGGTAGTGGTCGTGATATTTCGTTGTATGCTGTACCTACTATGTGATACCAATAGCTAATTGAAAATGTTTCCTCATTATATTGGTATTCAGCGCGGTTTTTGCGTTCTGTACCCGGAACTTATAAATAAGTCCAAACATGGCACTCAAAGGCGAAAGTACCCAATTTTTCCTTTAGTTACTGTTATTGAGTGACCTGTGTTTATGTAATGTGTCACACTTACATTAGATAGATCTAATTACAACGTTTAGTTTCAGATTCATTTATTCATAATATAAAATTACAATATAAATTGCATGTCAATTTACAAGAATTTATTGTGATCATAAATAACATTAAATAAAATAAATGAAAAATCAATGAATAAAATAGTAATTAAATAATACAACGATTTCCGCTTGATCTAAAATAAGTGGACACAGTATATTAAAATTCACCTGAGACGATCGTCATGATATACAACTATTTATTAGTAATATCAATGTAATAAAGTCAGAATTAAAATTAAAACTATATTTATGCGGTTATATAAAAATAATGATTTAGTATGGAAAATAGCACTATGTACTAAACAACAGTAAACATACATTATTTTCACGATACTAATGAACAAAACTCACGAAAATACTTGGAATACATTAAACGTCAACCTATTTATGCTAATTTAACGCATTTTAAATACATAAAGACGAAAAAAGGACGAAGCTCTACAGTACTAAATTGTGACTTCTTTTCATGAAGCGTCAAATTTAAAATAATATTGACAACTTACTTAGATGGAAGTGACCTGTGACTTTTCCTTTAAAAATATAAAGTTTAAAATTTTACTATAGTCAAAGCATAAATAGGTATTTACGTTAACAGTTTTTCGCCTTCCGAAAATGGTGCAAAAAAGCTAACTCAGCAAACGCTCTTGACTGTTTACTAGCTTTTTTTTTTTTTAAATTTGATTATCAGTAATCTACGTAAATCTTCGTTACACAAATTACCAGTCTTCACTAATTTGCACTATCAGTACATCTACCACACGATCTACCAAACAACAATGCTGGCCGGTGAAACCCCTGCGATAACCAGAGTGATGCCACAATGAAGACCACAATTAAGCTACTGACAATTATGATGCGCACGAGAGGTGCATGTTAGAATGTTTTCGTTATCTTTACAGAAATAAACAAGAACGATTAAGATTTGTCAAATCAAAATTAATAGAACTTAAAACTGGAATGACATCAGAAACATACAGATCGAATAAAATATAAAAAAGTAGGGTAGGAGTACCTCAAGGGATTATTCACGTACCTTTATTTTACTTGTTGTTGTGTTTACTTGGATGTGACTGCTGAACGGTAATTGGAACATATATCGTCGTTTATGACACATTAGCTTTTGCTCGCGACTCCGTTTGCGTAGAACTCGTTCATGCCTTAGAATTTTATTGCTATTCTTTTATATCAGGCGCTTACTTAGTTATCACTCTTCCATACAAACTTCAACCTCCTTAAGGATGATATCAGTTATGAAAAGTATCCTACGTCCTTATACCAAATTTCATCAATCGGTTCACCGGTTTAAATGTTAAGAGGTAACAGACAGACAGATAGACATTTATAATATTAGTATGGAGGATGGATTAAGGAATACAATTATGCAGTAATTAATACAGATCTTCATATGCATGATGCGAAATAAACTACATAGTATTGAATTATCTTTTTTTGAGTTCGTTTGATCTACACAAGTTCACCACCGAAAGCTGATTCAATATTATTACAAATTACATATTCCTATTACAACAATCTTCTACAACTTATCTTGTTTGACTGCTTTCAAAAATCCCCACAAACCTCATGATCAACAAGTAACCCCAACGTACATATACGATGCGTGATAAGTTACACAATAATTGTCTTCTTGAAAGTTGAAATAAATACACATGAATTAAAGAATACTACAAGAAAACGATTACTCGTGTACGTATCTTAGAAGCGTTTACTGTGTTGATAAAATCTGTGTTTTTTATGATGAGTTGGTCATTGTTAAAGGGAAGCAATTATAATGATGTTATTATGTTGTACCACCTGATTCAGCAGGTGGAAAACGCCATCATGTGACTCTTTATGTCTTACATTTTCCAGTCATCATATTGGTGACAATATCCATCCATCTCAGCATGGTGCAGGCGTAATGGCCAGTTAAATAAAAAAGTTAATATAAATTATAGCAGGGGACCAAAGCAATATATCACACGTAATTATATTTACAATAAACATTAAGTGCATTATGAAATGAATATTAATGTAATGTACCGATGTATAATAGTAATTACAAATAAACAAAGAAATTAAAATAAAACTAAAACTAACCTAAAACGAACCTAAATATACTTATCAAAAAACCTAATCTAACAAACCGCTATAATTATAGCTAAATTCCAGCTGCAAAAAAAAGATTATGGTTCTTATGTAAGTTGTAACAACACTAAGTAAGGTTATCAACGCCTCTTATTGAAACTCAAACCATGCAAACAAATACAGTTAACATAATAACATGTAAATTGTTGTATATATTAGCTACGAATTTCCATACTCATTGTTTCTTGTACACATATTCTGACTTATGTAAGCAAGCAGGTCCCATTACAATTCAATTTTCTACGCAATCCCTCATTTTGATTTTTAAATTCAGTTCAAGGCAAATGGACTCTCCGCGTCCATATATCATGTGATTATTATGAAACAATCATATATTTGGAATCCACTTGACTATAATTTCTGTAGGTATTATTAAGATTTCTGCAAAAGATGATGACAGAAGTTAGATACTAAACCTTATTGTTAACATTGCACATGCAATGTTGTTTTAGAGATGATTACCTCCAGTTTATAGAAAACGAGACATAGAGTGTCTGGTGGTGAGCTACCTATAGGTATAAGCTCGCTTCAGCTTCCGTGGAGGATGAGTTGAAAGTGAGGAACATGCATATGTACTGCAGACAGAATAGTATTAATAGTATCACATTATCTATCTGTCCACACAATGAATCATCGAATCTATAAACGGGTGCTAATGCCGGCCTAACTCCTCTGGAGACAAACGTTGACATGCTGTAGTGGCTGCTTACCATCTAGGCAGGCAGTAGGTTATTTGGCTTTAATGTGATAACTACGGGTCAGTTGCACCAACATACGCTCACAGGCCGGTCATCGTCAAATATGGCGCCGGCAGCTGTCATCCCATAGAAACTTTTCTAACTTTCCATACCATCAGATTTTAACGAAGCGTTAGCTTACGATTACAGAGCGTCTACCCACCCTGAATAGTGGCTCTGTGAGCCTGTGTTGTATAACTAGACCTCGAGTTATACAACTCCCTAGATCAGCAATTTTGAAAATACAAAAACCGAATTGACAATAAATTCCACGTACCTAAATATCGAACCTGAAACTAATGTCACGAAATCCGTTGTTATAGAGGAGAACAGCTTGACATCCGGACCTACGGAAATATTCTTACATTACACACTATTAAAATCAATTTGATACATAGAAACGTATCTATTATAAAGCATTTTCCGTACAATAAAACCATAGAACGGTCACGCTTTTAATTGTATAAAAACTTATAGAAATTATATATTTTTTGGTCACAATTTAAAAAGCGACTGTTAACCTTAAGGACCAAATAAAGTTCGTGACTGTACCTTTGTATTTATTAAGTATAATAACCGCCCATAAGCGTAATAAAAGTCTGCACTGTTCGAAGTTGCTCAAAAGTGCTCTGCCCTTTCGCAGCTACTTATACAAATACAGGTAAGGTCAGCTGCTGTATTTAGGATCATAAAGTCGTAAGTTGTCAGATTTCCCAATTACTTTCGTCTCTTTGTGTTAACAAGGTGGTTATCCTCTTAAGGTTTAGATAATTGTGATATTGCTGTTGGGTATTGTAGTATTAAAGTTACGAAATTAATCTTATAGGTACTTAAATATCTGTTTAAATATCGCGTTATTTAAACAGATCTTTAGGTATGTGCTATGTGTACAAAGCACGAGAGTTTAAAATGTTATCATCTTATAGGTTACAAAGTGTTTGAGCTAAAAATGTAAGCTCTCTCTTATGAGTTGTGTTGTGTGGCTTATGGCGCGAGATATTCCACGCCAAGCTAAACAGTCATTTGTTTTATTCCCCAATTGCCTTTTATTCGAATTCAATCTTCGCATCGCCACGATGGTCGAAAAGTACCTTAAAACAATATGAAATGAATATGAAAAGAATGTCTATGTACCTTACGTTTACTTAATACCTATAATATAACTGTCTTCGCAACTTGTAGATTTTTAAGATCTTTCGCGACTTCGTCCCCGTATGGATTTGTAATCATGCAATCATCGTTCCACTGACGACTCCAAGCCTATCCAAAATTCTCTAACTTTCATCTAAATACACACAAAGATATTAATTATACAATTATTAACAAAATCACCCAAACATCTCATCACACTAATGACGATCAATCTCAGCGAACCATAGATGAACGATACGACATAATTACCGTGCCATGGCCTAAGATCATACGTATATGTTCAAGTTATCTTAGTAAATCCTCTTTGTCTTGGGTCCGTGACCTAGACTTATAAGATCAATGATGTTATGGTAATTATAAAACAATAGCTAGAGTCTGTCATTACCGTCACGTTTGAGGCCAGAACCGTTATTACGTTGATTTCATGTTGGATCACATACTTGCAGGCAATCAACAATATCAACTGCGCTCCTGTCGCTTTATTGGGCCCGGCCTATAAAGCCACAGTCAGGTTAAAAAAAAACATTAGATTGTTAACTTAGGGTTGAAAGTGACCCATGTCACCTGAGATATAAGGTGAAATGAGTACTTTCACTCGGGTTAAACACTACTTTCTTTTCTATTTCGACTATGAGGAAAATAATTCAGTAATAAAAACACGCGCTGCAGCAACCAGCAGCCGGCGCCGCCGCGCCCCGCGGCCCGTGCGCGCAGCCGGCGCGCGCCCCCAGCCTATAGAACTTAAAAAAAAAATACTTTCCACCATGGGGGGCGGAAAAGCGACTTTCAACAAATCAAACAGAGATGAAAAAATAATATCAACATGACCACATTGTCCACCAGTCCCGAGAATCCCAGGGCTCATTACAAAAGAATGCTCTTGTTTATTTTTTTCGCTGGAAGACGACGGCGATAGGCGCAGAAAGCAAGAGTCCCGTTCTAGCCAAGCCACAAGCACTGTGATAGTTAAGCTTTGTGGAAACTTTACAGTTATACTATACTAGGCATATTTGATCGGTGCCCTGTAGCCCGGGCATAGAATATGGCTACGGTATCCTCTGCCTGTCGTAGAAGGCGACTAAAAGGGGGTCCTCGGGGTCGTAGACGGTCGTAGTTGAGGGCTACGATCGTCATAGAAACATAGCGGGGCCCACATAAGTGGACTCTAGGGCGACACTGGTGCGTTCCGTAGGAGATGCCAGAGCCGCCCGAAATGGGTTGAGGAGGACAAGCGGGGGTTTTTAGTCGGTGCAAGTCCGACATAACCACCGCGCCGCCCCCACGGTGCGGAGGTATCCATAACGGATTTTCCCTCGTCGAAAAAAAAAGGCATATTTGATCGAGCGAGTGAATTGTCTCCATTTAAGCTTGGGCGGAAATGCTTTCGTATGTCGGGCTGTTCTCCTCTACAGGTCGCATTTTCTGAACCGATTCTCGTGAAATTTTGTAAGCAGGTTTCATAATTATAGAAGTCTTTTGTGGATTCAGTTTCTTTAAATTAAAATAAAGAGAGGTATACAGTTCAGAAAGCCGCTAGTTATAGTGTCTAAGCTCACCCGTTTTTGTGAATAATTATATACACAATAAGCACTTACAGGGTAACCGGTTGCTATACAAATTAATTATCAAGGAAATAATATACACAATATCATGGCAATAATAGTCTTTATTTACGTAATGCATAATTGCATACATATGTAACGATATTAGCTGATAAATGGATTATTATCCTTGAACTGCGAGATAACAGGACCTGCTGCTAAATCAAGGTTGATTGCTGGGGATTACAATAAATGTTTCTCTTAAACGTTTTTATTTCTGTCCAAATTCCATACATTAATGCAATATTTTGTGTACGAGGATTATACTATTGAAGCGTAGATACTTTTAATTTTTTTCACACCATTCTACTTCTAATGTAGAATCTTTCTCTTCACTCAGGATTCAATATACCACCCTCACCGTAAATATATCCTTTTGTACCATTGAGTCACAATCTACTTTTCTTATTTAATTGTAGTAGTATTATCATTTATCAAGTTAATTGATGAAGATTAACTCTGTCATTTTAGTGTGGAGATTGATATTTAGATCCACAATGTACTGTAAATTTAGAAATAAATTAAAAATTAAAAAATTCAGGCACCGAGCAGGATTTGAACTTGCGACCCCCCGGCACTCGCGGCCAGTCGCTCTAGCCAACTGAGCTATAGGTGCAACCGCCACCCGGCCCGAAATTCCTCAATCATTCCTTCATTTATACAAACGCCTTAAGGGAGGGAGGCGTGTGTTGGCAGCGGTACTGCTTAATACAAAATTAATTTACAATGTACTGTATATACAATACAATACAAATACTCTTAATTGCACACCTCAATGAAACCACCTCTACCTATCTACCTTACTAATGCTCAAAAACTGCGTCTGTAGAGAGGTCCTACATAATGATCATAAAAAAATATAATTAAAATACAATTTTTATTATAGTATTTTAATTTTAATATATAATATTTTTGTAAGTGAAAATCAAAGTGTATTAAAGCTATTCATAAACATTTTTAATTTACTTTATTTTTATGAATGACTGAAAAGCGATTGGCCTTAGTCTCGCCTGATGGTTAAGCGATGACAAGGCCTAAGATGTAGCTCGCTGGTTCATAAATAAGTATTATTAGAGTCTGAGAAATGAAAGATGAGAATGATTTTTTTACGGAACTTTTTATATGACAACAGAACCTGAATTGTCAAACGTCATTGTTCTATGAAATATAATTATTGATACTTATGTTTAACCTATAAATTTACTCGTCGCTACTCATTGTCTAATACGAGTATAATAAAATTACACGCGGACTTATGTGAATTTAACTTAAATATTTTTATTTGGCATATATAGTGATCGATTATAACACGGGTCAGCATTTAGGTTACTTATGAATATCTTATTTGTCTCTTATCTCATGAATCGGTCAAGTTCACATGAGTCATGCGGAAGAAGTCGCAGGGCACAGATAGTTTATAATATTAGTTTGGATTGTACTAAGGTAAATTAATAAAATCGTTTAAAATTTTAAATATATTACAAGTGTCAAGACTGCTTTTTGCGTTACACGTCAGGGATACCACACTCTGAATTTTTGAATTTGCGTCATTTCTCATCTTTCATTTGCTAGACTCCATCACACATTTTTCGTACACATCCAAAGACAAATAGCAACCTTTTCCACATCTAACCTCCTTCTCCTTGTTTCAGATATCGCAGACGTCACATGCTTGACATCCCAAATCCAACAGTGTACCAAACTATGAGGATAGTTTTCTCCAGATAGTATTTGTGTTCAACAATGGCTTCTGTTGTGGTCTGGACCGTTAGTCTGTTGTGTGTGATTGGCAGGAATTGGGCGCTGGATAATGGGTTGGCGATGACTCCACCTATGGGTTGGCTGGCTTGGGAGAGGTTCAGATGCAACACTGACTGTAAAAATGACCCTGAGAATTGTATAAGGTGAGTAATAACTATATTTATAGTCCAAAGTGCAAAGTCCAGTGCAAAGATATGTATCTAATCAATTTTGTGCACGGCTCTAAGCCATGGGACGTAATGTATGTATGTAAGCACTTTATTGTACACAATAACAGGTTAAAACAATATACATGTCACATAAGATTAGAGTACAAAGGCGAACTTATCCCTATGAGGGATCTCTTCCAGCTAACCTTATAATTATAATTTTGAGTAAGGTGCACCTACATTTACACTTGACTGCAAGAAATATCGCTTCATATTTGGGTCATTGTCAGTTGGAAAAACAAAAGTTGTCCCTTCGGTGGTCAATAGTTAACGGCTTATGTGCATGTAAGTTATCTTTGTTGTACATGGTATTATAGCAACGGAAACTCTGTTTATGCGGGTTACTAGACCAATCCAAAATTAAGCTTAGTAACTCTTCATTTTTGATATGTCCACCGAAAAGACGCGAACCTAAATCTGACAATGACCCATTTAACAGTAGCTTTTGCCGCGAAGAAAGATTATATATACATAGTGAGGAAACCGGTCTAAAATTTTTTTTGAGCCTGGCTGTGGCTATATAGGCTGGGCCAAATAAAGATAGGATTGCGCGGTTGGAGTGATCTGGAGAAAATCCAGGGGAAACCTCCGACACAACAATTTAGTGTTTAAACCGCCTGCGTGCGGCGGCTTAAACACTGAATTATTGTAACAGTTTAAACCGGTTTAATCTTAATGAGATCTAGTTTCTCTTGGGTTGGAAGGTCATATAGCAGACGCTTTCGTACAACCAGCGCTGAGAAATCTTGGGAATTTAAGATACAATCAGGAAAACATTATAGAAAGGTGATAAGTCCAGTCAACATCAAAAATATCTATAGGTACATACAGTGGAATCCGTATAAAGCGACAGTCAAGGGACCGGTGATATTACGTCGCACTAACAGAACGTCGCACAAAACGGACTAACTTACTTTAAAAATGTTTGATATGAAATCTAACATGTGTTGATTTCGAAGTCGTTAAAAGCGGTAAAATGTTATATGAAGTTGTTATAAGCGGATTCTACTGTACAATACAAATACTCTTTATTAAACACCACAGAAAAAAAGAACAAAGTACAGTACATTAGGCTTAAAGTATAGAGGTAAACATCAGCGGTCTTATCGTCAAAGAGCGTTCGCTTCCAGACAAACTTTGGGTAGCGGAGATAATACAACATTATATATCTAATTCAGTAGGTGCAAACCGAACTAAGGATTTTAAGTAAATAACATGCAGGTACTTAGTACTTACTTGACAGAAAATAAATAATAATAAACATAAAATCAACATACAAACCGTTTTACATAAGTACTATACATTATCAGTCAAATAGGTTCAGCAGAAACCAAGAAAACCGAGTATTAATGGAGAGACAAATAATATTCTTTGAGTCGTGCATACTCATGAGATGACAAGGGCGTAGGAGCGTATATATATTTTTACCGCTTTGGGAACCCGTATATAGTCGGGTGACAAGCAAAAGTCACTAAGTAACAAATACCTACTTAAAATAATGCTCGTATATCAATATCGTTTCAGTACTGCGATACGAGGTTTTGAAAAGTATAGTGACAGAGGAGCTACTCTGTACTTCGAAATCTGAACTTCGTATCTAGTCGACCCTTGCACTCATGTAGTGTATAACACGAGAGTGAAAGGGACTGCCCGATACGAAGTTCAGATTTCGAAGTTCGGAGTGCAGGCTCAGATTCGATAGGGGTATAATTTTATCAATTACCTAATAAATGCATTTTCAGTGACCTAATAGATTATATTATTTGTTCCTATAATAGTAGATCTGTCACCTAAATTGAATCACCAAATAATATTAAAAGGCTTACCTAAACATACATTAAGAATTACTTGGAAATAACATCAATAATCAAATAATTATAGTGGGTCGATCAAAATAATGAAATTTTCACTAAAACTGAATCACCAGACGATATATGAAAATGTTTACCTTAAAATAAATATTATTTGAAATAATTGCGTTTTCAAATAACGCATGAGTATTTTCAACATACATATTCTTGAAAATATTTTCGTTTTCATATATAACTATATTAGGGTGTTAATAACAATAACTATACAGATTAGTGACGCGTCTAGACTTAGGTGACAGAAAATATTGTTTCCATTTCATAGTGAGTTTTGGTTGTTAATAGACGATATAATATACCTATGTCCACCGCTCTTAAAAATCTTGGGGCTTGGTTGTTGTTTATATTTTCATCCCCCGGTTAATTGAATGGAGTTCCCCCTAAGTTTTTTTCATTATTTCACATCACTTTTATGTAGCGGTTCATAGAATTCACCTTCCTGCCTTTCATAATTTAGTATGTAGGTACTCTTAGTCTCCGAGTAAATTGGCTGTGACATACGAACGGAGAGACATAGCCAAACATTAAAGGTTCCATTTTCGCCATTTTGGTTACGGAACCCTAAAAATGAACTCTTGAACATCATCGATTTGTTACTTCGAATGTTATTACCGGTTTCTATTTTCAGCAACTTAACACTTTTGCGTAAGATCTAAGTAATGATTTGTTACACGATTAACATGATTATCGCACGGAAGAGTTGCAGCTTGCAACAGGTCCAGATTAGCATATAGATAATAATTACGCATAGTTTTACATGCGATGTGCGCACGATTTGATTGACGGACGTCATCACCACAATGATCACACAATGATCCTCGTAGCCTTTTCCCGGTTCACCCTTAGAGCCCGTGGCCTTAGAGCATTTAAGACTGGAGACGCCATTGATATACTTAGGCTTGGTTTTATAAAGATCCGTTAGACCTTATGTCGGTTTGTTATGTCAAAAAATGTACTGAGTTACTGAAATTTGATCTGACATTTGGTCTAACGAATCTTTATAAAACCCGGCCTTAGTCCTGACAAAGTTATAGGTATAGGAGAAAAATCTGCCACGTTATTAAAAACTACTTCATTAATCGATTATATGTCAGTCTCGAAATCGTTCCCAGCGTATGAAGAGCTCCGTCAAAACGTCATTATTTCGGGTGCAAAATGCAAAAAACGTTTCAGTTTCTCAAATTTGCGAAAAGATGAATTATCAATTCACGTGCACGTATATTTTCGCTTTAATTATAATTTTCTGCACAATTAAAGTTTTACTTAAAATCGTATATCGGGCATCGATTACAAAATCGATTTAAAAACATTCGTACTTGACCATCATCACTCTTGGCCGCTATTTTGAATTTCTGACATCAAACGTCATTGTATTTTAGGACTACTGTTAACAGGAAAAGGAAGTCCACCTTGACCGAACACTCGGATGAATTGGTATTTAGATTCCTTGCAGTACGATTATCGAACTAATAGGAATAAAAAAGTCCAAAACCGACCAGTCGGATGAACAGGAATTGCGATTCCTTGTAGTCCGACTAGTCGGACTAATAGGAAAAAATATCCACGTCATCCGATTAGTAGGGCAAAGCAGTCAGACCACGTGGCAACAGGGAGAATATTTTGCAAGAGTGCGTAGTTTCTTTATATGTAGAATGTGTGGCGAGAATGACGAGACAATGGAACACTTACTGTGTGAATGTCATGCCCTTACCAGACAGAGAATCAATGACTTTGGAAATGGCTACCCCGAGCCAAAGGAATTCAGAGTACTCCCTCTGAGATCTATCATCCGGTTTATGGAAATGGTGGAGAACAGCTTGGAGCAGACATAAGGGGGCAATTGGACAAAAGATCCCATTGGGTCGAAGTGCATCCGCAAGGGCCCTCATCTAGATAAGATAAGATAAGATGCGCTGAAGGCGTCTCCTGTCTTAAATGCTCTAAGCCTGTGGCCCGCCTTCACACCTAATACCGAGATTTGACGTAACAAGAACCATTTTTACGAAAACGACTGCCATCTGACCCCCCGACCTAGAGGGAAAACTAAACGTTTCCTTTACGATGTTTCCTTCCGCCGTTAAGGGTCGATCAACTTTTCCTTGTTATTCTGTCCAGTAAGCCAGGAGACAACAGTAATCGATTTTCTTAGAAAAAAATTGTAAATTGGACTTCTAGCACAAGAGATGACCCAAGTCAGACTGGGTTTATGATCATCGCTAAATTTCAGGTTTAGTAAAATAATTATATCTAAGATCACAGTTTTAAACAGAGATGAATCAGGAGACGTAGCTATGGTATAGTATGGCCGAAACTGTAAGGCCAAATTCTTTTAAATGAACGCAAGCAAGAATCTACCTATAAACGCCCTTAGTCGTTTTTTGCCAAGTCACGTGCCTTACTACTCGGCTACAGGGCCTGTACTCCGAACGTCGTATCATGCCGTCCCTATCACTCTCGTGTTATACACTATATGAGTGAGAGGGCGGGCGGCACGATACGAAGTTCGGAGCAGCTCATCAGTGACTGTTACAGCATAATACCTATTAAATTTGCGTTGTGATATTTGTACTTGTACGCTTTGTACGCTTCGTCAGATATGGGCGGACACACAGTCAACTACAATGAGATGTATCGAATTTAATACCATATGACATTGTAATAAGGTTCAAAAGAGGATACAATATGTCATTGTTGTAGTTGTAGTTGACTGTGCTGTAATATTTTTATTAAGTTATTATGTGGGCGCTTGCGACTCCAGACAAATAACCAATGTCTACAAAGAAGTAACTTCAAAGACCAGCAGTGCGGCTATTACAGTGTCTGCATACGATCTTTGTTTGTTACCGCCATAGATAAAAAAAAGTATCTACCTAACTCGTTTTATTTCCAGCGACCGCCTCTTCCGAACAATGACGGATATCCTCGTATCGGAAGGCTACGCGGCTGCTGGCTACGAATACATAAACGTGGACGACTGCTGGCCCGAGCGGGAGCGCGACCCGCGCGGCAGACTAGTGCCGGATCGCGAGCGGTTCCCGTATGGCATGAAGAGCCTTTCGGATTATGTGAGTAGTACCTATTTCTAGGCATGTTCACACGTCACGCCAATGCGACGCGTTGAGTGCGGTGCCGCTGCGCGCTGCCGTACGGTAACAAGTTATCGACGCCAGACAGACTGCGCGACGCCAGCGGAACTTTTTTTATCTCTGGGTGGAGGAAATCCTCATTGGATACTGCCGGTCCGGTCCCGACCGCATGCCCGATTCGACTGGGAATTGGACCTAAAACCTTCACCCGGTGCAGTGTAAGATGTTACCGAGGCGGTGTGTGAGTATATTGTTTTGTGTGTGAGTAGTGTGTGTAAAATTTACATAGCTGGTGGAAAGGGAAACTGTAACATCGGCGAAGGTCTAAGAAGGATCATATATGATGTATTTGGTTCTATTGAATGATTTTAAATTAAGAACTACCTATATGTTTTAAAAATTGAATGAAAGCTGTTGCTGGTCGTCTCTTTAGTTATTACTTATTACTTCGGCCAGCGGAGCGTTTTATCATATATATATATATTGCTCGCTTGCGTCGCGCACGCAGTGTGTGACCAAGCTTGAGCTACATGCTTCTATTTTATTTTATTTATTGGGAAAAAACAGACAGGTGAATGAAAGAAATACACAACAAAAGTTATCTTATAGTAGGTATAGTATATTTCTTAAAAACAATACCCGCTGAGACATAAAGCAATTCAAAGTGGCATTGTTGCCCGTTTGTCGTGTTTGTGTTATTTCGTCCTTTCCAGAGATGATTTTCGGATTAAAAAGTATTCTACATGTTAATTCAATCTATAGACATAGCGGCGCCCGCGTACCGCGTGCGGTATGCGCGAGGTTAAGCAACGTCTGCCCAGGTCAGTTATTGGATGGGTGACCGCTTTGAGCAGTTATTAACTGCCTTCCAAAGCACGGGAGTGCCGTGCTTTGGAAGGCACGTTAAGCCGTTGATCCCGGTTGATGTCTATGATAGTAGTCGTTAAGCCAAGTTAGAGGCCTTCGGGCGGCTTGAGAACTTCTAACAGTCAAGTTGCCCACTCAGTTGACAAGCCTAATTCCAATAAGGTCTGGTTTCCCTTCGGGTCGGAAGGTCAGATGGCAGTCGCTTCCGTAAAAACTAGTGCCTACGCCAACTCTTGGGATTAGGTAGCGGACCCCGGACATACTTTAGGGTGCAACTGTACAACAACAAGGATGATGACGAATCCAATCTATAGACAAGACTTAGAGAGATGATATGAGCAAATCTAAAGGACTTTTAAACTCTTGACAAAAAACGTGTACCTATTCTTAAGCTAAAAGTCAATATAGTTGGCTTATAATGAAAGGTCAATAGATGGAATATCTACATCATAAAACATCGCTAATCAAATGCGAAAATCTCGTTTCTCCTCCCAAAAAAGTTAAGGCGAGTTGTGGCCATGGCGATATGTGATATTTTCGATTCCATTTTCTAGCGAAAACAACTTTACGTTATAGTAAAAGCTAAAAAATTTAAGCTATTTTTATAACGCGTCTTCACCGTTTTCTGAGTGTAACCGTAGGCCTATGAATAGTTGGGTCATACTTAGTTGAAAGAACAAAAGTCGTCCCTCCTGTGGTCAATAGTTAACGGCTTATGTGCATGTTAGCTATGTTTTTATTACAGGGATTTATAGAAACGGAGACACTGTTTATGCGGGTTACCGGTCCAATCCAAAATTAAGCTTTGTAGCCCTTAACTTTTGGTATGTCCACAGACAAGACGCGAACCTAAATTCGCGTATGACCCAGTGACGGTGACGGCGTAATAATAAAAATAGCAAATTCATCAGTTTTTACTAGTACGTAAAGTTTCCGTGATTGAAAAATATCCGCTAATGCCACAAAACGGAAAATAAAAAAGCCAGGAAGAAGATTCGCTGTGTTGGGAGCAAGACCCTGCTTGACATACTCGTATGTCTCTCAGGCATCGAGTCCTCAATAAACCAAGGATCGGCAATGCACATGTGACTCCTTTGCAGTTGAAAACGTCCCATTAGAGACCAGTTGTCAATACAAATCCATCTGGGCTTACCTCGCCTTAACCCTACAGTCACATGTGCATGATAATCTGTTGGAATGTTTATGTTAATGAAACTAAACTATTTCTATGCTAAGTTGGAATTATAGAAGACAGGCATATCCATATCTTACCGCGTTGGAAATAATATGCACAGTCACCAGCATTTTTTAAATCCTGACTGTGGCTTTATAGGCCGGGCCCAATAGGAGTGCGCGGTTGGAGAGTAGCCTGGGAAACCTCATGACCACCCATGGTTTAATTACCGGAATACCTACTCTAAGAGTTTTTTGCTTCAATGAGATGGTTGAGCGAGTTCAACGGAATCTGAGGTGTGAGTGGATTCGAGCTAATGCGAGTTTCCAGCATTAATATCTGCCAAAACAAAGGCAGCAAAAATATCTGACACGTTCTAACGGCCCTACATACAGAGTTGTGTCACATATTTATGCGCGCTTCGTTAAGGTAAATATTAGTGCTGGTGTACCGCGCACTGAAATTTTGGTTTAAGGGTCCTTATGACTTAAAAATGCTCTATACTATGTGGGCTATTTTCTGTATGCATCGATAAGTATCACGAAATTTTCTCTTCGTTACTATCTAGCACAGGAATATTGCGGCCTAACCTAATATACTAATAGACTTTAAGTACATATCGAGGGGTGAGTGGTCAAACCCGATAAATCGAGATAATTGTTTTTTGAAATAAGAACTCAACATCCATTACAGAGTTCTATTTTCATTTTCAATAAACCTTTTAGATGACTTATCGGGTTTGACCACTCACCCCTTGATATATTTTAGATTTAACATTGGAAAATATTTGTCCACCAAATCGACCAGTGACGACCTGAACGTATGAATTGACCTACAAATTGTACAGAGCTTTCTGTTGTTGACAATATATTAAGTTGACGGCAAAATGATTATCAATTTAATTTATGTTCCTACTAAGTATGCTGGACTAGATATTCAATATTCAATGTTGAAAAACAATTCAGAATTGCTCGTTTCCACGCAAAATCACAAGTATCACTTAATTGCGATATTATGCTCATGGACATATTATACATTTGGGTGTATGATAGCACTTAAACTATAATTTTTTCGTCGATTCTCAGTCGTTAATTTCGCTCCATAAACAGAGTTATCTGGTAGCACGCCTCAGCAACTTACAAAATTTAGTCATAATTGTTGCTCATCTTCGGTACAGCGACTTTGATAAATCGCTTACTTAACTGAATTAGTGATTAGAGTAACATCACACGTAATTCCTGCACGCACGCCGTTGGATGTACTACTTATTTAGTGGATTAACGACCTAACTGACTGTAATTTTAGTAAAACATTAGCTTTTATTATGTTCAGGCTGTTTAGTGTAGTCAATGAACGGATAGCTCTGGATTCTTGGAAGAGTGCTGAAAGGAAAATTTAAAATGTCGTGAAAAAGATGTGTACCTAAGCGGTGAAATGGTGGATTTACGAGTAAAAAGCTGATATATTATACTTTATTAGGTTTTGCCCGTGACATGGTACGCGTGGAATTTGTTTCTACGGGAAGAGCGTTAAACGTGATATTTATTATTGTTATAAATATTTTTGCCATTTCGCACAGAAATTCAATGAATTGGAGGTATATACAAGGTGTAACAAAACTACTGAGGACCCGTTTAAAGACATATTCGGTATCGTATTCTGATTAGGAAAAATTATTTTCTCTATAGGGCAGGTCGTCCAAGTCAGTTGCATAAAAAAAAATCTTCTACTTTTTTCTAATCAGAACACGATACCGAATATGTCCTTAAACAGATGCCCACGTATGCCCTGTATATACCTTCCTCATGATTTTCATGAAACATTGCGTGCATTGATGTAACGTTCGTTAGTTCTTTAGTTCATACTTTATTGTTCTGTGCATACCGACATACAACGAGACGCGGCGTTATATGTAGTGATAGTGATGGTAATGGGAGGGCAATGTCACCTTACAGTAGACCGCAGTCATAAGTCTACTTGCTCTGGAAGTACTGGAAGCATGTGGTCTAGTACTTCTGATGGTGAGTAAAGTCGCCAGCACCTCTATAGTATACGTTTTTTCGAAACAACACAAAAGAACTCCTTTGCGTTTAGTTTCAATTTGTATGGCAAAAAATAGTTACCACCTAAGGCCACCAGAGGCGCTGCTCGCGTTGCCATACAAATTGAGACTAAAGGCAAACGCGTTCGTTTGTGTTTTGTTTCGAAAACGTATAGTATAGGTACAGAGCTCCCAAGGATACATTCGGTTGAAAGTCAAAAATATAGCGAATCGAAATATTGTAAACGTTTCTTTTTAACAATTCCGTGCCAAGAACTCCCCTGGGGTATTATCTGCTCGTAGACGCGAAGTCGATGACATGCGTTTCCTCGTATGTAGAGGAAATTGCGTGTAATATCCTTACACTGAAGTCCGCAGGCGAAGTAAACTGACTGATAAGATGTTTCCAGGAGTAGAAAAAAATAGTGACGTTACACGTCGATAAAAACATATCTATAAGTATAACATTGCACTACCAAACTTATTCCAATGTTGTTATGTATGAGCTTTCAACTTTCCGGCCACTAAAGGCTCATTAAGTGAGACATAAATATTGAAATATAATGTTTAGTCCTTTAAATATGAATAAATCAAAAGATTAAATCATTTTAATTTGTCAATTTGGACAACATTACTAATTTCAATTTTCGATGTTCTCGGCAAGCACCTAGGAGTAGCCGATAAATTCGGCCGAAAGATCGGTAAGTTTTAAGAGAGGTAGGGCACAGCAAAATGTCATCTTGCTCGAATTTGGAGCAGCCCAACTGGGGAAGTACCTCCGCCTTGCAGAAGACCACAGCCATAATAACATTATCTACTATACAAGTATGTAGTGTTGTGTTCCTGGAGGTGAGCAGGGTTGTCAGAGATCTCGAGGATGCACTGTGTTGAGAGCGAGGGACCTAAATTTGTCCCTTCTGTTGTCAACACAGTGCATCCTCGAATTTTATAAGGGGTCGGCAACGCGTACGTGATTCCTTTGGAGTTGGGGGCGTCTATAGGTTGCGGTGGCCGCTTACCATCAGGTGGACCGTAAGCTTGTTTGCCACCGGCGTTGTATGAAAAAAAAAAGTTTAGTAAGGCCTTAAATAATATCGATATAAACAGCACCGGCCATACTGTCGCAACATTTGTGCATTTTAACTTGTCAAACAACATCGCCTAATGCTGGACTTCAGTATAGGTACCATCTTGTATAGTTCAAACTAGTATAATATTAGCATATTACATCAGAATTTCTTAGATTACACATTCCTTTTAGAACTCTATCCACCTCATACACGGCTATACATTCTTTATTTGAATTGACTAAGAACATCCTTTCATGAATAACTTCACAAAAGACTGGATTAATTGTAGGTTGTGTAACGCCTTTATTAAATTTAACATTGAACTAATGTTATATGAATGAAAGGCTGTGTGTTCTCGTTGATTGATTCCTTGTGTTCCCACGCTTCATCAGAGCTAAGCCATTCACATGTCTCACCTGAGGAATAGTATCTTAAGTGGAGTAGTAACGCCATGGTCGTTTTTGAAACGCTGCGAATAATACTGAATTCTGATTCAAATTCTTATAAACATTAAATACTGTTCAAAAACGATGAAATAAAATAAGGTCATTTTCAGCTTAAAATCGAGCAACCATCATTCTGCTCCATTAGGCATCTTGTTTCACTATATATGAGTAGCAAGTGCTTTTTCTTATAGTTAGGGTCGTCACGTTTGCGTGTTATCGTCATGATACAACACCGGCCGCAGTACGGTATCAGTGTCAAGCGTGCACGAAAACCGAGTTTAGCAGATGTGGCAGCGAGGTACAGTCACCAGCGTTAATATCTTTTTTATTACAAAATCGATCTAGTCCCAAATTAAGCAATAAAGCTATCTACTAAGGGTCGATTTTTCAATCGTCAGATAAAATGATCTGTCGGTTATAATTACCGCTATCACTTGCTTATATCATATGAATGAAAAGGACAGCGCTATTATTTATCTGACAAATAATTTTATCTGAGGATTGAAAAATCGGCCTTAAGTTATCTGAAAGAAAGCGGGCAACAATATCTGACACATTCTAGTGGCCTTAAATATAGTGATCTGTCACATTTTTACATACTATCGTTGTCGCAGGTATCTGCGTATCAAATTGTTTGACTGTACAGTCAAACAATTTGATTTCTGTGTCACTTCGTACTTACGTTGTCACCGTGAAAATCAATATGAGAGCCGCTAGAGATCTCATATTATGTCACTGTGAAGGTACGAAATGGCCCAGAATTCAAATCGGTTGACCGTACAGGCCTTGTTATAGTAGGCACATGAAGTGAGTCGAGACTCGTAAATCGACTGGCAGACGACTTCGGTTGCGTTATTCGGTTCAATTCGAATCGATTGCGTAATAGCGCTGTGCGAAAATTTATGAATTATACGACGTCTTTTTTACGTTGATAGTGTGATTATTCATAATATTTCTGAAGATTATATGTGAGTACGACTAGGTTCTAAAGATAATATTTAAGTACAATCTGTGCCTTTACCATGAATTTGCATGACCGTACTCGCTAGCGACTGCGTAAACGATTTAGTATGCCGATTCTTAGTTCTGTTACGTAACCGCCAGAGGCGCTGTACTTTTGCCCATACAAATTTTTACGCAGTCGCTAGCGAGTACGGTCATGTAAACTTATGGTAAAGGCACAGGCCTAGTTCCTCTTAACGCTTCGGCTAAATTCGGCTCGGTCACACCTCCGTGGTGTTTCTAAAATGAAAATAGAACTATGTGTAATGGATGTAGAGTTCTTATTTCAAAAAGCAATTATCTCGATTTATCGGGTTTGACCACGCACCCCTCAAGATAACTCTATCGCGCTAGGAACGAAAGAGCACAGCTATGCGGCGAGCGCGTGCGAGCGGGAAATCATGATAAACTGTCAAACATCGGTTTTGTTAGACTGAAAACCTGTAGTACTATTAATTATTCTCTGGTACGATTAGGTTATCAATAATACAAGCTATGCTCACGTACTTAAAAATTGGTAATCGCTGTCAAATAAAAAAAACACGTTCCAGTTATTTAGGGGATAATGTTTTTCAGGCCGATTGCATACGGTCGGCCTCACAAGCGGCTTTAACATGTTCGTATAGGTAGTGCCTCCAGAGTTGAGGTCAAACAGCAACATGTCATGTCATGACAGCGGGATTTTGAAATTACTATTCTTTTGACGTGACAACGTCTTATAAATTGGTTTGCCGGGTGACACTTCAAGAAACTGCGTTACGCTCCGCTCACGTTATGCGCTCACAATGAGAGCGAGTGAGAGGCATGGTTAGCCCGCCTAAGAGCGAGAGAGACAGACATAAAAAGTCGTTGTCACGTAAAACTTTCGCCCGTATACCGACTTTACAGGCAACCAATTTTTTTCGTACCGATAACAATTTCAACAGTGAATTGCAACATAGACCAAAGATCTTTAACTATTATGAGTATTATTCACAAAAATATATTGAATTCAATAAAATAGAAAATAAAATATTTTGATCTATTTTATTTCAATATCTATAGATATACCGATTCAAAGTTTTATTTAAATAAATGAGTTGTATGAATAAATAAAGGTCAGATATGTCCAGTTTTTACTGTTTTTTGAATACCTATTAAAAATATGTATTTGCGTTTTTATTTACATTCACACATCCATTTTCTTTGCGATCAGTACTTGTTTCATGTAGCTGTGTGTGTAATCATTCACCTCAACTCTCGTGGCACTACCTATACTACTAAATTTCCGACGGGTGAAAGCGACAAAGTAACAAAATGTCCAACTACTTATGAGACCAACTGAACGTAAGGTTCTATCTATAGGTATGTATTGTGAAGGGAAATGACAGATTTACTTTGACGATTATGCTCATTTATTTATAAGTTACGCAATTAGCGCTCTGAACAAAATTGATTTTAAAGTCGTTTTTCGGGACACCAACTATTATTATACCATGTCAAAAGACAAAATCGATAGAGACTTCTTAACTGATATTATTCTTGAACCTTTGGCCACTTTAAATAAATAAATAATAATAAATATTAGTTAACAATCATACACAAATAGACCTAACTAAGCAAGGCTTGTACTATGGGTACTAGGCGACGATATACATACTTATATAGATAAATATATAGAAATCATCCAAGACTCAGAAACAGATATTCGTGCTCATCATACAAATAAATGCCCTGACCGGGATTCGAACCCGGGCGGGACCTCCAGCTTCATAGGCAGGAAGGAGGCAGGGTTTAGCATATTTGGTCTATTGACCGACGCTATGTAATAATATATTGTTACCCCCTTATTCATAAACGTCTGTCAAACCTATATTAGTTAACTAGCCGCTAAAGTTCGTTTGTCCTTATCTGTCACTTTGACATTGATGTTTGTGAGAATGGGACAAAGAACTTTTTAGTTAGCAGAGGTTTGTTAAGTTTTATGAATACGGGGGTTAGTATTTTGTATCTACATTCTAAATAAATACATAAATATAAATGTTTTTTACAATTATGATATTAATACATTATTTAAAAGAGTTAATAAAGCTTTCAAATTATAACGAACATACTGACTGCCTTAAAAACCGTTAAAACCTGTTAATAAGCAATTTATGTTCGACCGGGTCATCGGCCATATTCTGTCTGTCAGTTTATTATAAATATACCTACACGTGACGGCACTTCAATTTATTGATTTTATAACTAACAAGTTTTGTAAACTAGAAATAATATGCTAAGAAATATAAATAGGTCTTATTTACTTACAAGTCTTTAAGTTACTTACAACCTTTTTTATTTAAGAATAATAGTGAATATTTGATGTGACTAATAGAGATATAATATAAGTATACCTATTCGATTAGCAAACCAGTATGATAATGACCTAAACTACATATTAAAAAATGTAAAAAATAAGCTTAGTGAAAAAAATAATAAGCATTATTCTAACGCGAAGATGTGTTTGTCTGTCTGCTCTTAGATTGAAAATGCTAGTCCACTTTAGATAAAAATGTGTATTATTAAAGGTAGGTTACACCAAACCATCTCTAATCGTAAGCAGTATTCGTTAGGATGTAATTGTATGACAAGTCTGACAAGTTTCTATGGGATGACAGCTGCCGGCGCCATATTTAACGCTTATCAGTGAGTAATCGTCATAAAAGTTGATGCAACCCGTCCTAAAAATGTCAAACCAGAAATTACCAGAATTCAGCAATAAAACGGGGTGGAAAAAAATATTTTGAAATTAGACCGAGGGACCAGTCCCTCCAGATAGACCTTATGAAAAGTATTGCATCAAGGATCTTTAAAAGTTAAAAACGCTCATCTATTTAGACTATTTTATATGCAAATTGACACGTATCTTGACATTTCCCCTTCTTTCTAGTGCTGGTCTTTTGGGGCCCGTTATCATAGATTGTACAAGTGTATTTTGGATTTTTCATTAATAAATATCGTTTCAAAAGCAAACGTCACTATATCGACAAATTTCAAGCTAAATGGCTCTGTTACTATCTAAAACTACTAAAAAGCATACCTTTATGTCATCATTTGAATTTAAAATATTTTAAAATTCATAAGGTAAAGTCGAGGCAAATGAGAGACGAGAATGAGTTTTTTACAGAACTTTTTATATGTCAACACAACCTGAAATGTCAAACGTCATTGTTCTATGACATCTCATTTTGGACACTTACGTTTATCCTATAAATTTACTGGTCGCTACTCATTATTTAATACGAGTATAATAAAATTACGCGCGGATTTATGTCAGGTTAACCTTAAATATTTTTATTTGGCGTGAAATTTGATATGATGATAGATCATAAGACGGATAAACATTAAGGTTACTTTTTAATTATGAATCAGTCAAGTTTACGTGTGTGATGCGGAAGATGTCGCAGGGCACAGATAGTTTATAATATTAGATTGTATTATACTGTGTATAGGTAAAAATAAAAAAAATAAAAAAAAAAATATATATAATAAATATTAGAGGACAATCTTACACAAATCGAACTAGCCCCACAGTAAGCTCAAGAAGGCTTGTGTTATGGGTACTAGACGACGATATATTTAATAGATATAAATACTTAAATACATAGAAAACATCCAAGACTCAGAAACAAATATTCATGCTCATCACACAAATATTTGCCCTGACCGGGCAAAAAATAAATAAAATCGTTAAATGAATAAAATCGTTTTAAATTTTAAATATGTGACAAGTGCCAAGACTACTTTTCGCGTTACACGTCAGGGTTACCACACACTCAGAATTTTTGAATTGGCGACAATTCTCATTCTCATCTGTCATTTGACAGACTCTATCTTAAGATTAATTTAGAATTCGCCAAAGCTTACGTAACTTAACTTCGTTATTGATATTCGACTAACTCTAACTACACGCCTTTAATTATGGTGATTATATATCTATTAGTGTAATGTAATGTATGGGTGGATCAAGTGGGTTCTGGCAATGTAGGCATATCAAGAAGCCTTGCCGCCCACTTGAACTGCAATCAACAATCGTAGATTAGTAATAGAAAGGTAAATGTCCCAATGTGGGGTACTTTAGCACATTTAGCGCCGAGGACACGATAGTTGGGATCTCCGTTCATAGACAGTTGTCGCTACAAAGCGGAAAAACCATGTTATCGGCTACGAGCGTAGCGCGTAGCACTCGTCGGCAATGAATGTGTTAATACTCAATAGTGACACCTATTATTCACCTCCATTATAGTAAGTATCAAGCACTGGAGCGGACGTCAACCTTTATTACATAAATAAGGTCCTCTGACTAACAAAACCATTGTTTGACAGCTAGAAAATTTAAAGCATGACATCCTATTTTACCTGAGAACATTGCCGTCCATTTTTGTGAAACATCGTTTTACATATACTTAGTGTGTATATTTGTTCATAAAAATAATAAGACCACTTAGATTAAGACATACATCTCAAAGGTTGTCTGGAAGAGATCGCTTGTTAGCGATAAAACCGCCTGTTGTCTACCACTATTACATGTATTTTAATTTCTGTTCTTTGAATGTACTTCGTTTGGTGAGAAATAAAGAATATTTGTATTGTATTGTATCTTATCTTATCTTGTCTAGTTGAGGGCCCTTGCGGATGCACTTCGACCCATTGGGATCTTTTGTGCAATTGCCCCCTCCTTTATGTCTACTCCAAGCTGTTTTCAACCCTTTCCATGAACCGGATGATTGAGTTCAGCGGGAGTACTCTGAATTCCTTTGGCTCGGGGTAGCCGATTCCAAAGTCATTCATTCTCTGTCTGGCAAGGGCGTGACATTCACACAGTAGGTGTTCCATTGTCTCGTCATCCTCACCACACATTCTACATTCTGTGTTTTCCGATAGTCCCATCTTGGCCAGTAGTCCTTTGACCCCGAAGTGACCCGTGAACACCCCAGTTATGATCCTGAGTTGCTTTCTGCTGTACTTCCAAATCTGTTTGGTCCAGCCTGGGTCTACTCCTTCCATGAAGAGCTTTGAGTGCCTCAAGCCCGCCTCAAGCCTCCACTCGTCTTGGTGTTTGGTTTTGGCGTATTCTTTTAAGGCTAATGTTATGGTTCTCTGGGAGAGACCCACGAACGGTTCCGGACCTTCAAAACGAATTGCTGATCCCTTTCTTGCAAGTTCATCTGCTTTTTCGTTGCCGATGAAGCCTTCGTGCCCCGGAATCCATACTAGTTGCACTTTGTTGAGTCTCCCCAGCTTATTCAAAGCTTGGACACCATTATAAACAAGTCTAGAGCCCACTTTCGGCGCTGTGAGCGCCTTAAGGGCCGCTTGGCTGTCGCTGAGTATATAGATGTTCTCCCCTTTGGGTTTTCTGTCTATATTCTCCTGTGCACATGCAATTATAGCGTATGTCTCCGCCTGGAAGACAGTCGCGAATTGCCCCATGCTTACACTATTACTATAGTCATCTGCATAAATGCCTGCTCCTGTACCGGATTCCATCTTTGACCCGTCTGTGTACCAAATTTTGTCTATACCCCCGGAACTTGGTGGTTCAAGACGTTCAGCCCATTCCGCCCTTGATGGAACTTCTGTGTTGAAGTTCCTATGGAACACATACTTGGGAAGCATTTTGTCACTTCCCATGTTTGTTATTCTGTCTAGGAAACTGTCTGTTTCCATGTTTGTGTGTTTAGTCTTGGGCTTGCTATCGCTCCACAGTCCAAGCACTCTCAGTCTGTAGAGCGACTTGCGCGCCTCCGACTTAATCACTATGTGAAGCACTATGTATTGTATTGTAAATCTGACATTCAGTTACCTGAATCAAAAAATTATACACATTAAATAGTTAATACGTCTTGAATATATAATGGAATAAAAAAAATATGATTTCTTAAATGATGACATAAAACATGTAATAATATATTAACAGCTAAAACTTAAAATCATATTTACTTACTAGACCATTATAAATATAATCTAGATGGATATTTTGATAATTTGACATTTGAAATTAGTATGTGGCGGATTCCTGACAAACATTATTACCTACTTAGCTACGATTAGAACAGTATTAGAGGTGACAGTTATTTCATATACTCACGTCACAGTGTATATGAAATGACAGCTATTGCAAGTGTAAACTAATTCCGGTCTTGTAATATTATCTCACTGACATGTAATCTTAACACCCGTGTGTGTTCTTGCAAAATAAATCATTTCATTTTCATTTCTGCCGCTCTCTATTATTCGATCGAGTCTGAATCTTACTTCTATAAGATCTGTAGGGTAAGGAAACCAGCCGGAAATCCGCCGTACAGGGCCGTACAGACATACGAAGGCATATTTCTCCAAGCAGAGACAGGGAGGCTTCATTTTTGCTCTTCCCGCTCACTTAACCAATTCTGTTATTGTTATGATATGTAGGTATTATATGTGTGTATATATCCAATGCCATCGATCTGATATCGTGGGAAACCTAGATGGACGAATATCCTTGGCATCACCCACTCACTTTGCAACAGCCTATTGATATTCACGCCTTCTTGTCTGTTTGTTTATACTAATACATCACTCGGAGCGCTCGTGGCCCAGCGGCGCCCGCGTGCCGCGTGTGGTATGCAAGGTGAAGCAACATGGGCCGGGGTCAGTTCTTGGGTAGGTGACCGCTTTGAGTAGTTACTAACTGTGCGCTCCCGTGCTTGATCCCGGCTGCCGTCTATGGCAGCAGTCGTTAAGCCAATTTGGGGGTCTTCGGGCGGCATGAGATCTTCAAACAGTCAGGTTGTTCACTCACTTGACAAAGGGGGGTCGAAGTTGCACCACGTCCGTAGGGAGTACCCACAGCTACCCTACCCGTGACCCCTGGGTGGTGCTAAAAGTGCAGCAAAAACTGGGCACTGTACGGTTTTCTCGAAGATCTCACGGATCGACGAAATAATTGCCATACGATAAATAAATAATACCACATCACTAATTACTTCTGATTGTTTAGGATGTGAACCTGTCGTGATATGAAATTACACGGCCGTAAATAAATAATGAATACCAAGGTGTGACAAAGAAACAAGATTGGCTAAAAATTTTTACTGATCTTAGTTTTTAGGGTTCCGTACTCAAAGGGGAAAACGGGACCCTATCACTAATACTCCGCTGTCCGTCCGACAGTTGAAATAATGTATTTCTGTTGCCGCTATAACAACAAATACTGAAATCGGCTAAATGCACTTATACTTTTCGATGACAATTCGAGGTCTTCTTCATCACATGTTTTCCTTGAAGTTTTCATGAATCCCATTATCAGAACTGGTCTTTGGTAACAACGGGACCAATCTAGAAGCATATATATGTGATAATCCACATCGAAAGGGACCTTATGGCGGCAGGCGCTTACGTTACACCTATTCACTGTTGTATTGGAACAGCGGCAATAAAGGCGTAAGTGCCGGCCGCCATAAGGTCCCTTTCAATATGGATTATCACATATATTTTCAAATAAAGAATGAATTTTCCAAATCGGTTCATAAATGACGCAGTAATCGCGTAATAAACATACTAAATAAAAACCGGCCAAGCGCGAGTCGGACTTCGAAGTGTCTCATGGGTGGCGCTAAGATATTTCGATCTAGATACATGCCTATAATCCTATATGCCTAAGCGATTATGACGAAGTCATTTGAAATGGTTTTAGTGTACTTTTATCATAAACCTGAATGTACCTAATGATTGAAGTCGGAAGGTAGGCAACGGAACCCCGTAATAAAACAACGTCTATTGGAACGTAAAAATACAAGTTGTACCTAGATTGTGCCTATTACGGAATTGGATAGAATAAGATTTAGCAAATAACTCAAATATGATACTTTTAATACTAATTACTTAATAGTACATTACTTACCAAGGGCGGTAAAACAAAGAATGTCTCAGATCGCAGGTATTTGACGCCCGAGTCGAAAGCAAGGGCGATAATTATGCGATCTGAGGCTTTCTTAATTACCGCCCGAGGTAAGTACAAAATTTTATGTCATCCCCTGGCCAGGAAGTGGGATTTTCCGCGCGCGGAGCGTGCAGTAATTGCCAATTTATGGCCAGGTGTGACATAAAGTAACATTAATAAATCGAACACTTTACACAACATAATACGTTCATATTAAGTTTACGAACGAGGAAGTCACCAACCCGTCAATCACGTCGCGTTAGGCGGCTGCAAATACAACAAAGATGTTTCACTTAATAGTTTTCGACCGCAGTGTGACTGATGCTTAACCGCGAGAACTTGGATACAGTGATTAGAGCACAGTAGGTCAGCAATGTAATGCTTTTAAATCAAATTAGATTTCCTTTCATCACTACATAGTATAAAACAAAGTTGCTTTCTCTGTCCCTATATCCCTATGTCCCTATATCCCTTTGTATGCTTAAATCTTTAAAACTACGCAACGAATTTTGATACTGTTTTTTTTTAATAGATAGATTGAAGAGGAAGGTTTATACGTATAATAACATTCATTAAATAGTGCACCAGTGCGAAGCCGGGGCGGGTCGCTAGTTATAATATAAATAATGATGAATTACATAGTGTCACTGTTTCGTTCAGGTATTTTTTTATACTTCAGTTAGACCAGTTCATTAATCTATGGGTAACACCTACTTATTCGCTCCGAGAGTGACATAGATGCCATGATTGAATGAATCAGTGATATTTAATCCAGTTCGTAGGGGGTTTTACTTTGCAAAAAGTGGAGATTAAAAAGTTTTGATACATATTGGTCCCCACCCCCACCAATATGAAAAAAAAACACAAGTTTCCGACCTCGGGCCGTGCGTGCGTTTGCCACCATCTCCATATATCTTCGATATCTATACTCCACATGCACTAGCAAAAATACATAAGAGGGAGGCCGAATCGTTTGCGACGCCTACTTTTTCCTCATTCACCCCCTTTTCCCTCTCTCATGGGGTGAATCTGATTTGTCTCAACATATTCAAATAGTCATTTTAGAACATCCTACCATCCTATAAATTGGTATTTTTAATTCAAATTTCAAAGGCAAAAAATTTGGCGCGAATACGAGAATTTTTTTAATAATACCGCTTTTTCCGCCACTCGAAACTTTTTCTCTGTAAGACTTAATAATTAAAGGACGAATGACAAAATGTAAGCAATTTTATTATCTTTAATCTGTTCATAGACACTTTTGAGATAGAAACAACTGTAAAAGTTCTGTTTCAAAAAAACCGAATAATGGCCCCTTTATATGAAGATTTTTTTTTATACAACGCCGGTGGCATACAAGCTTACGGTCCACCTGATGTTAAGCGGCTACCGCAGCCTATAGACGCCCGCAACTCCAAAGGAGTCACGTACGCGTTGCCGACCCTTATAAAATTTGAGGATGCACTGTGTTGATAACAGAAGGCAAACCAGAGGCAGAAGGTTTGATGGTGGCAAACGCAAGTACTTTTTCATCTCCACCTTTTGCAAGGCACTATACATTAATCAATATACATATATATACATACGGAGATGAATCCCCACGGACTGGATTAATTATTATCTAATCTACATCGTAGATGGATCTGTTGGGCTAATGAACTAACCTGAACTAGTGAACTAAATGAGTGAAAGTAAAAGAAGCATATATATTTTTCTTTTTAGTTTCTGCACATGACAACATGAAGTTTTTGTCTTTGCCGTACAGTCGTGCACATACTGTATCAAGTGCTACTGCGCTCGAGAAAGTGCCCCTAGGTAAGCGCGTGCGCCAATGACGTAACAAGCAGTTCGCGAACATCGTGCGACGATCTATTACTGTTTTTTTTTGCATCATTACTACTTGAGAATGCCATGCGACTTTTGACTCTAATTCCGATTGCGTAGAATTAATTTTAAAGCAACCGTATTTAAACGTGATGCATTATATAAATATGTTCTTAAGAAATGTCGTATTTTGCAAACGAATACGACTTTGAACTTAATTCCGATTGCGTAGAATTGCATTTTAAAATATTGAGTCTTGCATGTAACAACGAGTTGCCCTAATAGTAATTGTAGTATTGACATTGAATGATACCAGAACATTTTTAATTATCTGTGAATGTGTTGGACATCTCTTTCTACTTTCAATTGTTGTTGTAAACTATGAAATATGGTTTGAAGAAATGGAAGAAAATAATGTTATATTTACGAGACTAAAAGGACTTCTTCCTGAATGACGAAAGCTACTTTATGAAAATTAGAGTAAAATTTTAGATAGAAGAAGGCTAACGCTGAAAATTTTGCTTTAAGGTATATAAATGATTTTCAAAGTTGAAAAAAATAATAATGTATTATGTAAGAGATATATAATATCACAGATTAGAAAGGAATGGTCACATAAATAAAAAATATAATCAAGGAATCAAGCTTAACAACGGTATATGGGAAGTTCGATCTATATGGCACTAGTTCGCTGACCGTGGAGGAATCCAGAGGGTCTGGGGAAAGACGGACACAAAAAATGCTCCTATAGATCATCATTATCATCATTTTCAGTTTATAATCACCCACTGTTGAGCATAAGCCTCTCTCTTCAACTCTCGAATTGGTCCTACTCAGGAGTACTCTGGATCTAATTATATCCAGAAGTGACCAAAATCTTCTTAATGTCTTCAACCCACCTAGCTTTTTCCCAGAATTCGCCATCAATTCGTTTAGATTTTGATGCTGCTGATGCTGACGGCGGTCACTTTACCTGGCAATGTATCCTGCCCAAAATCCATTATCGTGTTTGCTATAGATACAGGCATATAAATAATCTACTTACAAACTCTGTGATCATAATGATAATGACAAACGAGCAAACAATGGACAATCTGCGAGCACTCGCTCTCACGAAGTTCGTGTTCTAATACGATTGCGTTGAGATTCTTTGTGTCCGGGGATGATATTAACAAACTCACCTCACCTCAAGTGGGCCAGTATTAGAAGACAACAATGGACAGTTGATCAAAGCAGTGGACAGAGATGGATACAGCTATCTAAAAGTACGTATAATATAGAATAAGAATTACAGATTTCTCGTTCTAGCTGGCAGTGTTGCCAGGGCCGTTGGGACGAAAGTTACATTTCTTTTCTTGAAAAGTTACATTTTTAACTCAAAAGTTACATTTTATATACTTTTCATAATTATTTATCAAAACATTCGATTCTAAGAAACGAGTCGCCATATACAGCTACAATTCGGCGAGTTCGGCGACAGAATTACGCCGGGCTGACGGGCGGTGTTTCAAATGTTATACAAAGTTGCAAGAGACGGACAGGCAGAGTCGTACTATGTAGGTTATTTTGTCACCTTTTCTGTATGGAAGCCTATAAATTGTGTCGCTTGATCCCGGTTAGATACAATTAACTTTCTTTTTAAATACAGTCTCATTATCCTCTAAAATTACAAAAAACTCCTTTACAACAGAAGTTACTTATATGTTACGCGAGCCGGTCAAAAGTTACGAAAAATGTAAGAAATGTAACCATCTGGCAACACTGTAACTGGTGCGCGTCCTACTTGGTCTACCTGACCATTCGATATGAAGCACTATAAGCATAGATAATGCCATCCATGACGACCTATATTATATCAAATTAAAAACATGTTACGTATCCTGCAATCAATTTTGTATCGGTGACATTAACAAATGAAGCATTGAGTGAGGTGATGGGTGAGGCGATAGTTATAGGTGAAGATGAGGAAGCCGTTTCATCATACGCCTAAAAACCAAAGAAATTTGAAGAATCGCATTACCGATGTCTTGAAAGAGTGAGCGGTGAGGTGAACAAGTTGTGAATAGCGCAGCTACGTTTGCGTTGAGGTAATGATAGGTTATTAAGGAAATAATGGTGCAAATGAAATGGAAAGGAAGATATGTGTAATTGTTTACACCTTAAGTATTTTGCAGTTTTAAAATACACCCTGTATAAAACCTAGTATAAAACACACTTAATTAAAGTACTTGACTAGGGTTTTATTAAGGAATATAATTTACAATATTACAAAAAACGGTCTAGAATTGAATTTAATTTTATGGGATAGGAGCTGGTATCCTGGACTCTGCAGGAAACAGACGAGATTAATGCTAAATATGAGAGACAGATACTCGACGAAATGTAATCTCTGAGCTAAGTTAGACATAACATAAAAGTGTCACATACCTGCGTAGAGTACTTTTATCTCACGAGCGCAGGTTAGCCATGCTTGTAGTTGTGACACGTACAAAAAACAACGTAAACTCATAGCTCCTTCGCTGACGCATACTAGACAATGTGCATGTATAGCTCAACACACAACCGTGGTTCATCCGCGCTCGTGAGACAAAAGTACTATACGTTCATTTTTGTGTTTATGTTAGTCGAATTTGTCACTAGATGGCGCTGTCCCGCCTGCGTGGGTTCTTGAATCGCGCTATAATTTTTTTTCTACGATGATGAGTTGATGACCTCTGGCCTGTAAATTTTGATTCTTCCATAGAACTGAGATATATCTCCATACCTTGTGTAGATTCTCCGATGCAAAACTTTTGTTCTGAAGGAGCTCAATGCCGTTCTATCAGTCAACTAGCTAGTGTAATAGTAAAACACCCGTAGTTGATAATAGTAAATCACCCGTAGTTGATGTATTGCCTCGTGATTGTAACCTAATATTAAAATTATGTATGTGCGTGACCAATGTTCGTGTATTTGTTTAATTGCCCGGCATGCTAAACCGGAATAGTACTACTTCATTGTTTACTGGAGCAGTAGTCACTTTATATCCTTCCGCTTTTAATGTGATATTACAGCATCAAAAATCATTTAACAATCACTTCATGATAAAAGTCACGCATATTACTTTATGTGACATTATAATATAGCTGTATTGGGGTAACTCGTCCTACACTTATACGTCGTCACGTCGTATTTCACCGATTGGCTCCGACGGAAGACCAGCGTCGACCAGTTAGGTTGGCACCATGCTGAGTCGGGACCATTTCGTGGCATTATTAATTGTTTTCTTTTTGTTTTACACCTTTTTTACAGTTTTTTATTAGTTTATGTGTATTACTCCTGTGCCACGAATAAATGTTTTTTCTTTCTTTCTTTCTAAGGCTTAGCGTATTGTATTTAAGCCGTTATCTCCCGGCCAAAAAAATAAACAATAGCATTCTTTTGTTATGATCCCTGGGATCCAGGGACCGGTAGACGATGGGTTAATGAACAAGCAGAAGCCTCGTTTTACTGAAGCGTCTGCCATCTGGCCTCTTCCAATTCAAGGGGAAACTAGACCTTATTGATTGGGATTAGGCGTGTCAATTAAGTGAGGCAACTTTACGTACGTTAGATGTTCTCGAAGGCCTATAACTTGGCATCCTCTTTTGCAAGATCGTAATTATATAAAAAATATGTACATGCAGTCATGCAATCATCTGTCTGGATTTATGTCACTTAATCGTGTTATTATAGATTAAGTGAAAGTGCGGGTAGTGATAGTGATGTAAGGCGTCAATTCGATAATAGCAAGTGTACCAACTTTTTTCTTTACTTTTACTTTCTTATTAACGATAGTATTACTTACGTATAGAAACATTTCGGATGAAGTTTTTTTTACTAAAGTTAGGAGTAGATACGAGGTATTTGGTGTGTAACAATATCTTTCAGTCTTGACTCATAGATTGTTCCCTTCTCCAAAATAGGGATGTTAACACTAAATAAGAAAATCAATAAGTTCCATATTTCTCGAAAAAGGATCAAATTCTTAATCAAATGGCGAAAAAAGTAACTTAAACGATCGTCATTTACTACGGCTCACGTGGTCAATGACGTCACTAATCTGTCGCGCTTTCTCTCTCTAACCAGCAACATTAAAACGGTTCTAGCTTCGTTATTTTTTTGTCACATTTTTTTGCCTTGTTTCTTTTGGAGTAGTCTTATGGACTAGTCAAATTTTTCATCATCCCTATTTAATCTGTGTTGTGATTTTCTTTTACTTAATTCCTGAAATCACCAATATTATAGAAAGTTGCTTAAAATACAGTATCTGTTAGCGACATTAAATTTTAATTAGACCAAGTAAACTAAAATTTACGGGCGCAGATCAGACGTGATTATGCCGTAAATGGTTAAAGTACAGAACGTTTTATGAATCAAAGTTACCCTTATATATGTATATTTTTATGAAATAATGTCTGAATTACGAAATATTCGTAGTAAACTGACATCTGTTAATCTACTTGGTCTAATAAAATGAAGAATATCGGAGAAGTCATTTCAAAGCTCAAGTGGAGTTGGGCAGGACATATTGCCAGACAGAGATGGCAGGTGGACAATAAATGCTAGGGCTGCTACCGCAAAATTTTTTTTTTTCTGTCGCAGTTGCAAGTTTGCCCATAAGTGCGACAGAGAGGGAAAACTTCGTTTGTGGTTCGCGGTAGCACTCCAGATTGGTGGCCACTTACAGGCAAAAGGAGTGTCGGTCCACCGGCACGATGGGTTGACGAAAGACCGCGGGTCACTCCTGGATGAGACTAGCAAGGGACCGGGATGAGTGACATTCTAAAGAGAGGCGTATACTCGGCAGTGGGCGATTACTGATTATTATGAATAAAAAATATGACCTTACGTTCATATATACCTGAGTAACCTTAGGTACGCCTTATTAAGTCGTGTTCACATATTTCTGATCACTATGGCCGTGCGCAATTTTTGAAGTCAACGGTATTTATCTAAGTGCTTTTTTTTCATGCAGTTTTTAAGTGTAAAACAGCGAAGTATTTTGTTCTAGTGACCGATCAGATCTCACTAACATGATTTAACATAATCTTATTCACACTGCAAGTCATTGTTAGTGAGCGCGTCTCAAATCACATGTAATTGCCCATTTGTTATCTTAAACTGTCATCTGGTCAGTAAAGAGAACATTGGCGTTTATAAGCGTCATGATCGCGTCTAATGGCATATATAAACGCTCATGCGATGACTGATATCAAATATTCGTGTGTAATCTCAATTTTGTATAAATTTCTGATTGGTGTGAAAATCTAGCTCTAATTAAGATTTATTTGACTTGTGTGTTTTTATGCAACGATGGTTGTATATGGTGGTGTGGGCCTTTGATAAACAGATATCATAGCGTAGCTTTTTTTTGGGTTCCGTACCCAAAAAAAAGCTACGCGCTAAAACCGGACTCTATTACTAAGACTTCGCTGTCCGTCCGTCCGTCTGTCTATCACCAGGCTGTATCTCACGAAACTGATAGTTAGACAGTTGAAATTTTCATAGACCATAATACTTCTGTTGCCGCTATATGCCGCTGCTCGCGAGTCCGTCTCGCACTTGGTTGTTTTTTTTTAAGTATCTTTAGCTTTGGAGCGCACCTCTCCATTCGCTAAATAATCATAAATCCTAGGCGTCCCTTTGGGCGACCCGGGGGACTCGTAGGGTGGCGTATAGACATTTGTGACTGCAGAAGAATCACTATCGGCACACTAAGGGCAGGTTACACCAACTTACGAATACAGACCGATCAACGTTAAATATGGCGCCGACAGTTGTTAACCCATAGAAACTTGTCAGATTTTCCAACTAATCAGATTTTAACGAACACGGCTTACTATTACGGGCGTATGGTGCAATGCACCCTAACCTTGTTTTTTTAAGATTAGAAATCAGATAAACAAAGAAGCAGTGGTCATCTCACACACACACACACACACTGAATTCGCATTATTTGTATGAAAGATCAGAACAAGTGACAGTTAGTGACTATGATAAACGCTTTTTTAACCTTTTGAGCGCCAAACATCGAACACAAATGACGCATCACTGACGACCATTGTTCAACGCGAAATGAAACCTTACGCAATAGCGCATGGATCGCTATTGCTTTGGCCAGGCTGTCGGCTGTATACGTCGTTGGCGTCCATGGCACGATTTTCCGATGTCGTGGTGTCTGTGGCGGTCAAAGGGTTAAAACCCGAACCGACATCTTACAATCTCTGTCTCTTTGGGTTTTTATTGTACAACTTTTAGATTAATCAAACATAATGGAATTTAAAAATATAATTGATGCCTTTTATCATTTAGAAATATATGTAAGTAAATATAGGTAGACAACATAGACATATTTTCTTATTTAAGAATAACAATACATAATGGAAGCATGATAACTGTTTTAATATTCATTGATATTATTTATTTTTACCGCACAACGTGGCTAATAAAAAACAAATGCTAAAAAACGAGGTATAAAGTTTTTGGTCGCAATGACCCTATACTTAAGTTTTTACACCCCGTTCAACTACGTGGAGTTAATTCATATATGTACACATCTAGACCCAGTACAAAAAAACCTTTCACGTTCCTCACCGGTCTAATGAACTACAAATCAGCATAAACATAAACATATTTGCAATGCGGTGAATAAACTTTGTCCACTACATAAATGACAAGATGTTATGTAAATTAGTATTTAAATTTAAATATGCCGACTTGTATCAAATTAGTTCGTTCAAAAATCGACTTAACTGTTCAACCAAGAGGAATCAAAATCTTATGACAGTTTTATAAGCTGTGGTACATTTTAAATAAGTTCAACTACACTTAGCACCTCTTAGTGAGGGTTATTGACAGACAAAGAGAACAATACTATTGACTTCCTGATAGGTGCCGATGACAGTTGCTTTGTCTTTATTATCTTTAGAAAGGTGTTGAAAATGTAAATTTGATATTTTTAAATGTGAACAAGTTGGAACTTGTAATAACATGAATAAGTACAAGTTGTACAAAGTTATTGTAGGGTTTCTAAAACCATTTTTTGATACAGATATCAGTTTGCGTGATATAAAGGTTAAGGCTGGGTTGCACGAAACCGTCTGTAATCGTAAGGTGTTCATTAAAGTCTGATTCTATGGAAAGTTTGACAAGTCTCTATGGATTGACACATTTGGGGAGTGGGTAGTCAACGTGACAAAATGTTTAATGGTTGGAATGTGCAGGGGTCAAAATGTACAGATGGACCGGCTGTCTATGTGGCAAAAAGTATGAACGTCATAATGCCCCGGTGTCAAAATGTACATATCATCATGGTCACACTACATTTTCAAGCCCCCCCTCCTCTTCCAACTAAACGGCCGATTTTTTTTTCAAAATAGCGGAGCCATTAGGGTTTTAATACTTAAAAAATCTACAGCTCACAGAACCACTTACTAGTTATAGTTTGTCCCACATTTTTGTTTTCACCGTCAAACACGGAACGCAGAATATCAATCGAAGCTCCCTGTGACAAAACTCTATCAATCAGAAGTGTCAATTTTTGACTTTTCGAATAAATGCCTTATAATGTCGGAAGAGAGTTTCTTTCGGGTTGAAGTCGTCGTTCCAATGGCCGAGTTCCGCTATTACATTAAAAATGCATATTAAAATACTTTCATTCCGTGATTCGGAATGATTAATTTCGCTTTCTTTATCAGTGGCCGATATTGGAAGTAAATTGGTGAATAATGTACCGTTATAATGTCGTAATTTTTATGTTTTAATCCATAGGTATAAAGAACTACTTACTGTAATTATGTGGTGTTGTGTTCCGGGTGGTGAATATGTAAATAAATAAAAGGATGAACTTCATTCTGCAAGTAGGCCGCAATGGCACTTTTACAAGTCGAAAACTACTAGCGTTTCTCAAGAGACCACTGCCGAGAAGGAACGCCGAAAGAAACTCGATAGTCAGTCATTTTCTCCAAAAATATGCTTATTACAATGAAATGAAATCAATTTATTCCAGAACAAGTCAATAGCATCATAAAATTATAAAACAAAATAAAAATGAAATTGAATTGAATAAAATAAAATTGAGTCAAACATAATAATAAATAAATAAATATTAGAGGACAATCTTACACAAATCGAACTAGCCCCACAGTAAGCTCAAGAAGGCTTGTGTTATGGGTACTAAACGACGATAAATTTAATAGATATAAATACTTAAATACATAGAAAACATCCAAGACTCAGAAACAAATATTCATGCTCATCACACAAATATTTGCCCTGACCGAGATTCGAACCCAGGACCGTCAGCTTCACAGGCAAGTGCACTACCCACTAGGCTAAACCGGTCGTCTTAAGTTAAACATATATCAGATAAAATAAAATCAGATAAAATTAAAATTACAATAAGTTAATTTAAATAGCTGTTGGGCCTTGGACATCTCTAAATCGCGGCTTACCCCGAATACAACTACTTAAGCAAATCTGAGTGGTAAACAACAAAGAAGAATTAAAATAAAGAGGACCGTACGCTTGTTTGCCACCGGCGTTGTATAAAAAAAGGATAAAAATAACAATAGGTATCTATTTACAATGTGTAATTTCACAAGAAAACATGTCGAAACTGTATACATGGTATTGCCAAATACGAGATAAGGAAAATAAAAATAATAAGGTCACCAAATCTCCCGATGGTGCGCTGTGTTGCGAGTGTGACTTACATTTGTCTCTAGTTGTAAACTTTTGTGAATACATGCGTAAGTTATGTGTGCCCGTGTGTGTATATGCATTACAGTGATTTCACATTCACGGTATCAATTTGAAACAGCGCAAATAATTTGACCAATTCAGGTTGATTGCGTAGCCGACATGAACTCTGGCTGTGCCCTTACCTCTGACTTTTACGTCAACTTACGTCGCACTTACAGTCAAATGGTCGGTTGCACCAACTTATGATCACATCATGCCGGTCATCGTCAAATATGGCGCCGGCAGCAGTCACCCTATACAAGCTTGCCAAACTTTCCATACAATCAGATTTCAACGAACACCGCTTACGATTACAGACGGTTTGGTGCAACCCAACCTTAGGGTCGGTTGCACCAACATACGATCACAGGCCTGTCATCGTTAAATATGGCGCCGGCAGCTGTCATTCCATAGAAACTTATCAAACTTTCCATACAATCAGATTTTAACAAACACCGCTTACGATTACGGACAGTTTGGTGCAACCCAGAATTAGCGTCGGTTGCACCAACATATACGATCACAGGCCGGTCATCGCCAAATATGGCGCCGGCAGCTGTCATCCCATAGAAACTTGTCAAACTTTCCATAGTACAATCAGATTTTAACGAACACCGCTTACGGTTACAGACGGTTTGGTGCAACGGTTTTCTCTGAAAAAGTCTTTATTGACCGAGCGAGCGAAGCGTCTGCGTCCCCGTTTCATCTTGGGCAAAAATGCTTTTCGTATTTCCGGATGTCGGGCTGTTATAAAAAATACTTAAAAAAGTATCACTCGTGACACTGATAAAAGATTGAATTTCACCTGGCTGGTGGAAAATGTTTATACTTATTTGGACAAATGCATCTGGTGCAAGGCACTTAAGTGGTATGTGGTTGACCTCGATGACTTTGTGGAGTCAAGGGCAATTTGTGTTTTCGCTATATTTAGAGTTGAAAATCTTATTTGGTATCCTGGATCGACGTTTTATTTTACACCTTTATTATAGTGGCAGAATTGTTGGAGATCATTGTCACATTGTATCGTCAATATGTACACGTATTCTAATTTTATTTCATTTTGTTTGCCACGCTCGTTCTGTGCAAAAACACATTGAAATCTATTTGGAATACTGTACATAGGATTTACGTGTCATTTTGAGCCTCTAGCGGCTAGATTTTCTGTAAAAATATTTATAACTTGCAAAGTAATCTAAAATCATATATTTTTCAATACTTTCCCCATGTGGTGTCGGATCAGAATAACTACGCACCCTCTCTTCCCGTGGTGTTCATACCAAATCGCTCTTATGCCGACGAATCACGGTTTCAGACGACGAATCAAGGAATTACAGTTAAATGACGTGAACCTTATTGCAATGGGATATGGTCCACTAATGGTCAGTAAACTGTGATATTAATAGTACATATTTTTGACCTTGTCAGTACTAGACTTCTGGTGTTGCCCAACTCGACTTGAGAGGATATGGTTTCCCAAGCACTCATTCGCCAGCATATCTAAAAGCAGCTTTCCTTACAAAATCACCCGTGATCTAAGCATTCATTTAACCGTTACAAATTGAACCATAGTTGCTTGGAATACGGGTCACAGCTATTACCAAATATCATGCGACAATCGTCTTTAACTCAATGTAGTAAGGATCATTATAGTAGTTTCCTGAGATGAGTTTATGGTTGAAGTAAAGCAAATTGTTTTCTGCGGCTTGCTTTCTTTAGTCATTCCTCAATTAGTTTGCAGTTGTTCCGTCATGATTTCTAGAACCTAAAATTGTCTATCTAATATAACTTAGTTTGTCTTACTTTTCTTGACATCAAGGACCCATTTTTCAAAGCTACAAGTTACAACTTACATGTGGAAGTTTCTTTCTATTAAAATGTATTGAAAACAGGGCCGTCTTTAACCAATTTGAGGCCCTGGGCACATTAGGGTAAAGGGGCCCCCATGCCCTTGACAGATCACTATTTTGTTAGAATAGACAAAGAAAGTAGCTAAACAAGATTGTAACATTTATTTTTATACGAACGACGAAGGTCTCTGCTTCAGCTTCGACAAAAATGCTTTCT
This sequence comes from Epiblema foenella, assembly GCA_963556455.1. Lineage (NCBI taxonomy): Eukaryota > Metazoa > Arthropoda > Insecta > Lepidoptera > Tortricidae > Epiblema > Epiblema foenella. The sequence continues at coordinate 2,420,618 of OY747110.1, forward strand.
ATGTCCCATTTTCCGGATTTCCGGTTGTTCTCCTGTACGTGTCGTATGATATGATCAGAGCTCGGAATAGGTAGTGCCTATTTACCTAAACTTCACGGGAGGACGTAACTAAGAGTGGTTACAAGCACCAAAAATAATTATTTCTTTTTAATGAATGCGGGATTTCCCGGGATTTACTGTATTATTCTAGAGGCTTAATACATTTCTCTTTACTTATAAATCTTGTTATATTGCATATTATTTGTTTAATTACCTTGAAATAACAATCAGTCATTAAAAATATAATATGGATCAAATTGAATTAAAAGGATTCCGAAATTTGATAGTTTTTAGTTGACTTAGACAGAATTATACTCCTTTCTTCCATGAGAGGGGACCTGTGTCTAGCAGTCGGACGTATATAGATTAGTAATGAGACAGAACTATGATATGGCACAGAAGATATCGTAAAGATGTATTCTAATTTATTTCTAATATGGTGGTAGTAAAACTATTTTTCAACCGATTATATCGCGTATAATGAATTTAAAATACATTCCGTGACCACGAGTGCTGTAAAGAACTCGAAACGTCGGAATGAATGTCGGAATTTTCTATACGATATCATAGTTCTGTCTCATCACCAATCTATATACGCCCTAATGCTGGGCACAGGTCCCCTGTCATGGAAGAAAGGAGTATAATTATGTCTAAGTCAACTAAAATGTATCAAATTTCGGAATCATTTTGATTCAATTTGATCCATATTATATTTTTAATGACTGGTTGTAATTTAAAGGTAATTAAACAAATAATATGCACTATAACAAGATTTATAAGTAAAGAGAAATGTATTAAGCCTCTAGAATAATACAGTAAATCCCGGGAAACCCCACATTCAATAAAAAGAAATAATTATTTTTGGTGGTTGTAATCACTCTTAGTTACGTCCTCCCGCAAAGTTTAGGTAAATAGGCACTACCTATTCCGAGCTCTGGATATGATCCACAAAAGTAACACTTAGTATTCACAGGTCAATGTTATGATTCTGTCAAAAAATTTATTTTTGTAGGTCATTATCGTTTGATTTTTTGAACTAAATATTTTTTCGGTAATAGATATTGTTTATCGTTTGGTGATCTGGCAGGAACTAGGGGGCCCTATCGATCGCGGGGCCCTGGGCACTTGCCCAGAGAGCCCAATGGGAAAGATGGCCCTGATTGAAAAGAGACTTCCACTTGTCACTTGTAACTTTTAGCTTCGAGAAATAGGCCCCTGATATCTAGTGTTTAACGTACTGTTTTTATTATTTATATTTATAATAAACCAATTTCATTATAGATGGCGGTGTTATATTAGTGAAACACGCTAACGAAGTTTTCCCGTAGATTGTATAAAGCTTTCTCCCAAATTTGAATTAAATGAGTTAATTATAAGTTTGTCAAGAAAGTATTTCATTACAAAAAGGTGATAAGTGACGTAGTGGGTAAACATTTAGAATCGGACATAATGCAGTTTAAGAATGTTTTAACTCTGTCAGGACCTCATTATTTGTCTCTGTCCCATTTCGGTATGTTTGGCTCACCATATCTATTGATACGTTAAATTAGCATTCGAATGCGATTCGGAAGCGAATCACAAATTGTACCTTCCACAGAATTTCAATGTTTAGTTCCTGATTCCTCGTGCTATATCATCCTATGCCACTTCCACAATGGCCACACCAACAGCCCACGATAGCTGTGACGAACAAGACTTGTCAAGCGTGAAATTTTGCGCCCATTGTAAACTTACCAGCATATTCATAAATAGGTGCGTATTGTCCAAATAGTTCTGTTTTGAGTTATGAGGCTTTATTATTCGTTTTACAATAAGCCTTATTATAAATGGCTACATTTCAAATTTGAGCAAATATTTTACTACAGGTTTCTGAAAATAAAGTAGTTTTGGTATTGAAATTATAATACTATTTGTATTGTTATGCCAGAAAAGAAGGAATTGGATGCGTATACCTGTGTTCGTTGATTTCATACATAAATAAAATGAAATTGAGGACTATGAGTATAGAATCTTTGTTTTCAGTAATAAACGAAGATTATCTCTTTTACATGAAAAAAAAACCGACTTCAATTTAATACTCCGCCAAGTCACTCCGAGAGTAGAAAACACCAAAAACGCCATTTTATTGGTGTCGGTTTTAATTTATATTTATCAATAATTTTATATCAGTCATTTTTCGGTTTTTAGCGTACGTGTACCTCCTAATTTTAACGAATTAGATAAGCGTATCGCCAACAAACTGCATCGCAGTTTGGCGAAACTTTACTCTAAGTATACACATATTGTATTTTTCTTAGAAATAAATTTTAGAAAAAGTCACACTAATAAGTCAATAAGTACCAGAGTGCATCTCATGGCAATTCCTATAAGCTCAAACACGGCAAAGCAACAGAACTATGTAATAAAACGGTGTACATTTTATTACATAACTCTGTTGTGCCTTTACCACAAAACTGTGCAAGCGTACAATTTGACAAAATTGACAATGTTTTCTATGGGCAATTATACAATATTCTCGAATTGTAGACTTGTAATGCTTTGTGGTATAAGGCCCAGGTTGATAGTAACATTATATCGGGACTACTTAAATTGGCTTCGTTATAGTCGCTTCAGTATCTTGATCGAAATGTCTTAGTGCTAACCATTAAACACTAGGAGTTTTGGATGACCATCCGTGGTCTTCTTCATCAGTTCTCGTTGACCAAATGCTACTTTCTGAAATTTGTTACCGAAAATACTGAAATCGCTATATGTGTCCCTTGAATTTTTTAGGAGTTCCCTCAATTCCTCATCAGAAGTGAACATTGATAACAACGCGACCAATCTGGAAGGATATGCTTTCAAACAATTTTCCAAATCTGTTCATAAATGGCGGAGTAATCGCGTACATACAAAAAAAAACATATAGTTCTCCTTTTCTTGAAGTCGGTTAAAAATACTGTTGATTAGGCTCTTTAAAACGTTATGTTGTCTCGCTCGCTCGATAAGCGTAATGTTGGCTCGATATGCTGTACTCATCGCCTTCGCACTGTTTGCGGAATTCGGCATCAAAATAGGTCGGAATGGATCCGTAACGCTTCTTCAGAAAATTGAACAATGAAGGTTCAGGTCAATGTATTTCGAATATTGATTGACTTGAGGCACCGGGTTAAATATCAGTTAATATGGTTGCGGTAGGTACAGTGAGCCAAGAACCATTTTGACTCTGTTATTTGTACATTAAGGTTCAAAAGTGTTCACTTCTTAGCGCACTGTACAGTCGTCTGCAATACCCCAGTGTCAACAAGCCGTGGGAATTCGTTATATATCAATGAATCTATCAAGGTCGCAGTGACAGAGTAAAATCGAGAAACTAGGCCAAGTGTACCACCCGCTTTAAATCAAAAGACGAAATCTTAAAAGAAAACGCGGCTTATACGCCTTTTCTTACGTTTTGTACATTGTGACAGATAAGGAAAAGATCAAAGTCACTATTAATCATACAAGCGCGTATTTAATCAACATTTTAATGCAAATTTCTACTCTATTTTGTGACTAATAAAGTCTGGTTTTGATAGTGAGCTGCGGGATATACATACGAGGTTTAAAAAGCATTATGCATTGTGGTATGACTGGTTAATTAACATAGGTAGAAAAATAATTGCACGGTTGCTCTTTTTGTAAAATAAATGAATGGTATTAAATTACGGTACAGCTGATAAATATAATATATGTCTAGTGATTAACATTTTGGGGGAGGCCTATGTTCAGCAGTGGACGTCTTTCGGCTGAAATGATGATGATGATGATGATGATGATTAACATTATTTATCGAGAAAACGCGGATCGAATCAATAGGGTCGAGAAAAAAAGTGACTTGCGCTTATTGTAGAGTAAGATTCGTTATACCAATCCCACAAAATTATTTATTTTGCAAAAACCATGGATCCAAATCATTTTTCTTTTTGTATAAACGCGGGTACAAATCTAGGATAGCTTAAAAAACCGGTCAAGTGCGAGTCCGATTTTATAAAGGTGATTAAATTACAAACTTAGTATAGAAATGCTTTTTGATGATAATAAATAAAGAAAAATTAGATGGAGCTATGGTTATGTTTTTTCTGTAAAATATACGTTTATATTAATGTTATGTAAAAATTCCATACTTTTTCCTTGGTAAACTTCGGAGGTAAGGGGTACGGTATTTTTTTTATATTTTCGCTCATGAATCGAAAATTACTATACGTAAAAAAATTGTTTCAGAATTTGTTACTCAAGCTCTCATATGACACCCCACTTGACATATAAATTTACTGGACTTGAATGACTGAAATGTTGAACCACATTTTATCTGTTTTTTTTTTACAGAATATTAAAATAAATAATAAAAAATCCATGTTATATGCATCTAGGTTAATCTTCTTTATAACTGCTCCAAATTTAAAATCTATAGCATAAGTAGTTCTTGAGAAATTCAGCGATGTGACAGACATACAACGTGAAACCGTAAGAGTTCCTTTTTACCATTTTGGTACGGAACCCTAAAAGTTACGTAGAACCCTTAATTGCCACCATATTGCTGTCTTAAATTCCATTTGTATTTTATTTATATTTTCTGTGTGTCCAATTATGTTATGACGATCCTTATTCGGTGAATATGTTTAAATCCTATTCCATTATTATTATTTAATTATTTATATCATAATTGACGATCATGATGTGAATTCGTATACTTACTTTTGACATGAATGCAAATTTATATTGTAATTTACATCTATGAAATAAATGAATCTGAATCTGAAAGCAGCTACTTCGACTATTTATAAGCTTCCAAACATAGCCAAACTAAACATTTAATAAGACGCTCCCGCTAAACTTTGACCTTGAACGTGATACTGCAAATAGAACGAAGCGTAGGTACAGAGCTTAGATGAAAGTGTAGGGAATCTGATTAGTCGAGCTCCCGTGACCCTAAGCGACGTGATGAGGGTCACAATTACTCCGTGTTTACAGAGGGGCTACCGCGAACCGAAAACGAATCAAGTTCGAATATCTCCCTCTCTGTCGCACTTGCTAATTCGTGCGACAGAGAGGGTGATATTCGAACTTCGTTTTCGGTTCGATTCGCGGTAGCCCCTCAGTACTTTTATCTCACGAACGGGTAAGCTATAAATAAAAAAATATATATATTTAGGAACATTTTTTCACAAATCGACCCAGTACCAAACTAAGCAAAGCTTGTACTATAAGTACTAGGCGACCATATACATACTTATGTAAGTAATAGATACTTAAATACATAGAAAACACCCAAGACTCAGGAACAGATGTTCGTGCTCATCACACAAATAAATGCCCTGACCGGGATTCGAACCTCTTTCGGGACCTCCAGCTTCGTAGGCAGGGTCAGTACCAACTAGGCTAAGGCAAGGTATGGTTGTGTGCGTCAGCGCAGGAGCTATGAATTCGTATTATCTATGTGTTCGTATGTGTCGCAACTACAACTTTAGCTAACCCACACTCGTGAGATAAAAGTACTATACTTATTATAACGATTTAAATTGGACGAGTAGTTTTTGGTATACAGCGACTGTGGCAGCTTATGGCCTGCCTGATGGTAAGCAGATACTGTATGTACCCTATGGAAACTTGTGACTGTAGAACGATTAGAAGCACGCTGCCAACCTTTTTCTAATGTGGATTCGTTTTATTGAAAGCAGTGGTGTTATTATAGCTGCGGTTTTCTATAAGGTCTCATTATAAAGAGGTTTTTTACAAGAGTCGTTGTAACATAATAACATGTAATAAATAATGTATAATATGTAAAAATACTTTTAAAAGTTCAAAATGTATGCAAAATAATTAAAAAACAAAACATGTATAAAAAATGCCATTTGTAAATAATAAGAATACCTATAGGTGGTATACATAATACTATACAATCTTAAATAGAATATGTACATGTAATATTACAGAAGGCTAAATAAATAAACTATATGCAAAAAAGTACATTAAATACAAAGCTACATTTACAAATACTCCTTATTACCTACTTAGTTTTACTATCTTTTTTTCCATAAATGTAATCGAACAAATATTAAATAAGGAAGTAAACTCAACAATACCTCTAAAGAAAAACTAAATTATGATCGAAAAGTTCAAGAACACGCACAGTTATCTCCTTTCCATTCCAATGATAAAGTATTAAATACAATCATACTTGTATAACGTAATCCACGGCACTCGAGCAGAAATTACATTACATTTCGGTCTCAAGGTTTAAATATAATACAGGTAAACATTACGAATGGCATTGTCCTTTAGCGAACAAGATCAAAGTGATCAAGTTTTTGAGGAATTGCGATTGGAATGACCGTCAAATTGTATGTACTTTTTATACACATAACGAGTATCAATTGTAAACAACGTATGTGCATTATTGCGCAGGTAGGTATAAGGTAAGCTTTGCAAGGCATATCAGGAATCAATATGAAACATGCGCACATTTTACGTGTGTATCGTTTCGTGTGGTCCAAATTTATCATTATGCGTGTAACTACATATTTACGCAAAAAGACTCACACGCAATATGATAGGTAGGTTACGTTCGTTAGGTTGCTTTAGATTCCCGGAGGGTAAACCGCCCTGAAATAGGAGCCCCCCGCAACGCGGTTTCATCGAAACTGTTAAATAGGAAAATAATGGTGTTGCAGTTGTTTTTTTTGCGTATGTGTCATACCGCGTTTGTGCCATGAGTATTTATCATTTCGCGTATGTTGCATTATGCGTAGATATGTCATTATGCGATAATAGCACATGTCGTATTACAAATTAAATTCAATATGTTGCGCGGTATATAAACAACAAGAATAAATTAACAACCAATAATTAGGTCTTCTAACCCTTTATTACTATATGTACCCTTTTAAAATACATACTAATATGAAAGCTCTTAACCTCGTACGTAACGGATTGACCTTTAAAATAGCATAACCATTATTTAACAAGTTCGAAAACACGATATGCAATTTACCTGTCAATTTCCAGACGTGAGTGGGTCACTAAATAGAGAGTCCGTAACCCATTGTAACAACATAAATTTTTGCTAAACAGGCCTAATTAGCATGATTCTAATAGTATTATTTATAATCCATGCTTGCAATTTTTTTTTCGGATTTTTTTTTGCAATTAACATTAAACTACGATTTACGGTGTGTTAATTAGGTAATCACTGAGAAGTAATATTATCTAATTTTATTGTCCTTTTTCGCTTCAATACGTCTGATCGCAAATATATACATTTGAACCACTGAATAAGTTACAATACAACTTATACAATGTTTAAAAACATTTACCTTAAGTATACGAAGTATGTGTAAGACAGAAAAAGGCCCAATTCTATTATAATCTCGCCAATCTAACTCGATCTTTTACAATGACCATTTTTTCAGCCGTTTCATTAGATAACAATCAGTGTCGAAACAGCCCTTAACAACGCTGTGAACCGTCTACAATGGCCGACAATAAGTGAAACATAATCTTGTGATATATCTGACTGTCTGCGTGTCTAAGGACCTTGTGGAGGTTCTCACGGCGTGTCTTGCAAGTCAAGTGTGGAGATCGGGGACTTGGGAGGAGACTGTGCGTGTGTTTTGATCTTAATTCGAATAATAATAGTACATTTCCGAGGCGGGGATGGTAAGGTTATCTAGCGAGATGTGCTCGAATATCTGTTCGTGAGTCTTGGGTATTTTCTATGTATGTGTGTACATATAAACAAAGTAATTGGGACTAGATCTATTTGTATAACATTCATCATCATCATCTTCCTAGCGTTATCTCAGTACAGTTGCATCCTGAAGGATTACCCTGTGTCCTCTACCTAATCCTAAGATGTACCTACTCTAAATCTTAGGATTAGGTAGAGGACTAATTTTTACGGAAGCGACTGCCATCTGACATTCCAGCCCAAGGGGAAACTATATTGGGATTAGGCTTGTCAAGTGAATTTTTTGACTTTGATTTCAAGATTGTCCCGAAGATTTATTTATTATTTATCTACCAAGTTTAAATAGAACAAAACAGGCCAATTTTTTGCATAAATATGACGTGCTCCTGCACACACCTGTCTAGGATGATTAAGGAAGCTATTAGAGCCATCACTAGGTTGCGCGGTTGTTTCGAAACGCGCGTTCCCACGCGCTCGCGCAATCGGCGCACGCGCACGATCCGCGCCGCTTACCGTCGGCCGGGTGCACACAGTACAGGGCACAGTATCAAATACAGGGTGGCTACGTATTTCTAGTCAAAAAGCGATGCAACTATCGCCATAAATACAAGTTTTGGTGACACTCTTGTATATCAGTCGCTGTAGCGGAAATCGGCCATGAGGCCATCATCATCATCATATTGTACCGTTCAGGGTGCTCAAAAATATCTGACTATCCGTTCTAACCTAATGCCTTGATATTTGTGAGTAGCATGTTCGCTCGTACATATTTGATAGCATATATATACTCGTATAAGTTATGCCCCAAGCACTAAAAAAAGAAGCCTCAAATGAAAAATATAAGAGTCGACTAAGAAACTTTTTATTGGAAAATCCATTACATTCAATAGATGAGTACTATGACATTACTGATTGAATTCATTACATTGTATTGTATCTTATTTGTATGACATCTGAATTGTTTAGTTATTTAAATTATGTGGGTAGTCTTAGGATTATAATGACGATCCAGATATGGTAAATGGTGGTCTTCATTTTAACGTATTGACATCTTTATCTTGTAACTTGTTGACATATTATATACTTACTTGTAAAATATTTATAATTTTAACGCAATTTGAACATGTTATATAGCTGACGATCACATTTTGAGTTCCTTAAAAATTGACTATGTTTAATTTTAAGTGATATCATGTCATCAATATATTTTATAAGCAAAAGGGTGCTAACACATGACATTTTAATAGGTACATGTGACTAGATAAAGAGGAAACTTAATATTTTAAAAGTAATAATCGGTGTGCACTCAGCTTTATACTCACTACCCTTTCTGCTAGTACTAGTGGCAGACATTTAAATGAACGTGGCTCACTGCCTCGAATTGAAATCGATTCGGCGCAGAATATGTATCAGTGGACATTGCGAAACTGCTCCTTTCATATTGCTATGTGGATGCAGTTTCTTAACCTGTGTCTTCGAAAGTCTAATGTTTATGAGGAGGATTACGGCACATGGTCGATTTTGAAACCCTAAGCCTCTTAAATGAGCCAGCGAATGTTTTAGAGATAAATAATGGATGCTGTACATGTATCAATGCATGCATTGATTTCACGTTTTACTTTTTCATGAGCAGTTTTCTGTCACAAAAAAAAATCTACTATATGTATTGAATTAGTGTACAAAAATAGGATTTCTAAATAGTACTTGAACCTAATGAAAATAAATCCGGTAAAAATACTTAAATATTAAGATATTGCTGGAAAAGGTGGGTAACACAGTGGTAAAAACGATTTTTTCATACAAATGGTGAGACATCCAAGGATCACTGAGTTACTCGATTTATGGATATTAGCTGTGGTTCGTTAATTACTAAAACTATCGGAAGTGATACTGCAATTAAACCTCTTTCTAAATAACAATACGAAAATATGAAGTGAGTGCCAAGTATTCCAAAATCTGAATTAAAAAAAAAGTGTCTGAAAATTATGTTCATGAAAATGTAGAATGGCCCATTAGTTTCATTTGCAAAATCTTCACGTTTCTTTTAATATTGAGAGAAAATAGCAACTTTATGATATTCACCAAGCTTGCAATTACACCTTTAATTAAAGACCTTGTTATATCTACTGTTTCGCAAATTATGAAACCAACAACAGTGATAATAATTTTAAACGGTATAATTTATCTTTGCAAGAGCCGAATTAAATTATACTTTATAGATATTGCTTTGTTCTTGACTACTATTACTGTTATTACTTTATATTTACACAATAAAAATATTACCCAACGTACATTATAAACGGACAGTAACAAATATCAATATAGAATATAATTATTAAGGCTGTAGAGTAAAATCGCCTGAGCTCCGGAAGATACATTGAAGGAACCAAAGGGGCTACCGCAAACCGAAAACGAACGAAGTTCGAATATTTCCCTCTCTGTGGAACGTATTAGCAAGTGCGACAGAGAGGGAGATATTCGAACTTCGTTCGTTTTCGGTTCGCGGTAGGCCCTCCGGGGATCTATAATAGTCGCGTGATATCATGATAAACATAAATCATCTGTCACATTCTGATACCACTCGATAGAATAAGAATAAGAATAAGAAGATATTTATTGCCCATAAAAAACCTTAACCTAACAGATACAAAACAATCAACAAACAGTAAGTAACAATAAGCTAAACCATCAGAAAAAGGTGAGGCAATGGGTCCCAGGCCATGTGCTGGGCAGAAGTGCCCGGCTCTGGTTTTCAGTCTAGTCCCAAGAACAAATATTAAATAAATAAATAAATAAGTACTATAACAAACACTACGATAGAAAGTAACAAATACTTTATCTTGTCGTTTATCACGCTATCATGAGACCATAATACGAATGATAGCGTGATAAACGGCAAGGTAAAGCATCTGTCAGTTTCTGATACCATTCGATAGAAAGTAATAGATGCCTTATCTTGTCGTTTATCACGCTATCGCGCCTGCATTACGGGGCCTGCATTTATCTCTGTCAACACAACGAATTCTCAAATCAATATGAGTCGGCAGTACAGCCAAAGCGATAAAAATATCTGTATGTATGTTACTAAAGTTATGTTCGCGTATTTTGTCGCTAGAGTGATATTTTTTAAATATTTCCGATATTGACTGTACAGTTGTGTCGCATTAGACGCAAGCGTTATCTACAGGCCCTATACTTCACCGCCGTCGTGGTTAAAAAAATCAATATCAGATCTACGCTTTTGTTGGCTATGGCCTTGACTTTTAACTTCAAGAAGTGAATGACTTCAGATTATCGTTTCGATCATAGACAACGTTTTTGCCTTTGGTTTTGTAACCGACAATGGGCAGATTGTCCGGTCATAATGTTGCGGTTAACTTTTTCTGACAGGCAAAAAGGTTACGCGATTACCGCGCTTGTTAAATATTTGTAATTATAAAGACAGCGGAAACAATCGTGTCTAGTTCAACAAGTTCCATAAAGTCTGAGGAAATTAATAAAACCAAAAGAAATAATTCGTGTAGTTTTAATAATTGCTACAGTTATACGTTATACATTGCGGTATCCAGATAAACAATACTCAAAGTTCTCGAGGGTGGGGGTTATGTTGAGCATGTAGAGGTGGCTTATAGGTGCCTTCTTTTGAAGTTTTTGCTCATATCGCAAATTTTTGTACGAGTACTAATAGTATTTGTATGAAATATTACAATTTTCTTTATAATCAGTTTTAGTCCATGGTCAATACTTTAAGAGCTTCAGAGTGTTTATTAAGAAAGAGAGTCCCTAACATCCTCAGCACACTCGCAATCCTTGAGGACTTTTAATATGATCATCGGGATACCGAACTAGACGAATTATTTCCCCCATATTCACCATAATTTGATCTAAATAGCTAAATATGTCAAAACAGTGCAAAAATTAGTTGACCAAGCTGAAAACAACGCAAGGCTCACAGTGTATGTTTTTGTTACGCTTAACAACAATAGTTAATCATGTACTTAATTATGTCTCAATTGTCCTCATTCCGACAATTTCATTAACATGTAGCCTGTTTAGATGAGAGAGATAAAGCACCATCATAATACATGTTATGATTAAGGGTCGGTTGCACCAACTTACGATCACAGGCCGGTCATCGTCAAATGTGGCACCGGCAGCTGTCATCCCATAGAAACTTGACAAAATTTCCATACAACCAGATTTTAACGAACACCGCATACGATTACAGACGGTTTGGTGCAACCCATCCTAATTTGTGATTTTTACTACTCGTTAGCTTTCATTATCAATTAAAGCCTTTGAAAAATTAAAAAAAAATGCTGTCGTTGTTATTTATTTTATGCTCATGTTTTGTTAGCGGATTTATTCAATTAAAATAAGTTGTTGGGTATGAGATATTAGTATATTATAAGAAGTTAATTTCAAGGTTAGATGTCAAATGTTTACTTAGACTTATTGATGTTGATCTTTGATACAAAGATGTTAAAATCTCGTAGCCGTCTGGATTTACGCTTCGCCTTGATCATTTCTTATATTTTAAATGATTTTATTTTTGAATAGGGGCTCCAATTGAATATGGGCTTCAATTGTTGTTGAATGTTCCTTATTTAAACATGATCATTACTATATTCGAATTTAATTATTGTATTTTCGTATACTAAAATATTAATACTCAATACTCAATCATTTCATTTCAAGATAACCAGTATATATGTTATCTTACAGATGGAACTTAAAATTAAATGGTACAGGATTATGTAGGTACCCTACTAGGCCTGCCGCACTTACTTATATACTATTTTACATAATTGTTACTTAATTAACATTACTGTTTACAGCTTATCCTCCAATTACTCATTTAAGGTGTAGTAGCTTTTTGATTACAGCAGTTTTTTTAGCTTATTTCTAAAAATTAATTCGACTCGTCTGGTAATTTGTTGTACACCTTTATGGACATTACAAAAGGCCCGGAAGAGTATATTTTAAGCCGTGAAGATGGTAACACTAATTTGTTTTTAAACCGCATATTTCGGTTCCTAGCTGCTTTGCGGTTCGTGTACAATTCGGGATATTTTCATACAAATTTACAAATTTCCATAATATGTATTATATACAATATTCAATTTCGGCGCCCCTTCTCATTAAAAGCTGTTTTTACATTGTGTTTCATTCTTATATCAATTTGATTTACCTGTTACTCTGTGGTTTATTATTTTGCAATTTAGGAATCCTTTTGGTTGCAGGTACACAGCAAAGGACTAAAGTTCGGCATATACGAGGACTACGGAAACTTTACTTGCGCAGGATATCCGGGCGTGGTCGGCCATCTTGCTGGAGGTACTTTTAGCATTAGAACTGTAAATAAAACAAATTTAACCTTAAGTCCTGAATTGATTTTATCGATTCGATCGATTTAGAATTTTCATAATTTCCATAAAGGTCACAATTCGATGCACATGCACATTTATTGGTATACCTGTGTGTGGACTTAATGCCGGTTTCCACCAAACGGCTCGCATCGGATCGGAAAAGATCGAACGAATGCGGCGACAGCCGAATGATTACCACCAAACTGCTCGCATTGCAAATCGCATCGGATCGGATGTCGACGTACCTACATATATGAACGTACCTACCCGTTTCTGTGCCTAATCTAATAGTTTATTATTTATTTGAATGACGTGTTTTACTAATTGAAAATGATTGAAGTTGACGTAATATTGTTGGCTATTGCATAGATTGATAAAATAAGAAAATAATCACACGGAAGATATCATTTATGGCAAAAACGGTGTAAGGTTGGCGAATGGATGTTGCCGCCAGCCCACGGCGTTGAGTTGAGACGCGACGACAGCCGAATAGATGCGATTGGATAGGACGACAGCCGAAAGGATACGATGACAGGCGAATGGAGCCGATCGCGCGTCAAGCTGCTTGCTGTACGCGGCTTGGTAATAAAATAGGCTTTAAATACTGCGTACATGATTCAATATCGTTTCAAGATTGTAAAATCCCTTCCGATCCGATGCGATGCGTGCGGTTTGGCAGAAACCGACCTTTATGGGGTTAATTTAATGTAGCCTAGTGACAACATGCCTAATCTCAACGCTATAATTAGGCAAACAAAACTGACAGTTAATTGCAGAAATATTGGAAAAATATTCATATTATGTGCCGAAAATATCGAAAATATTAATTAAATATATGTCTACATTCTCCGGTAAGCAATGCTTTACATTAGGTGAAGATAAGATAATAAACTTCTACTGCTACTTATAATTACAAATTGTTTTGAATGTTGCGCTCTCATAAAAATCGAAATATGATTTATTTTCCAGACAATAATAATGTAAGAAATACTCTAAGAATGCACATTTAATTAATTACTTAGTCACTTCTTACTGTTGAATTTCCTTATGTAAGACAATAGAAACAATTTATTTTTATATCCCAACCTCCACAAGAAGCCTTGTTTGTCATCATCAATGTCAATTATATTTGCATTTCAATTTAACATTCAAAGAAAGCTATTACCCCATATTCCTTACATCATAGCTATCGAAAAACAGCTATAATTTATGATACGAATGTCCTCAATTACATAAATACTATAATACTTCTTTTAAATTCAACTTACATCGTCAATGAGAGTACAATGGTCGGTGTAAGTGTTAAAATGGAATTGAAATGGAGTTGCGTAATGCGAGACGCGTGTTACAAAACTCTTGTCACTCGGTTTCCTGGACAAGTCGATTAGGTGGAGTGTGGACGGAGCTTGCGTGCAATTTCCTTTAGTTTTATGGAGCCCTTGCCATAACGTTGGACAAGTTTGAATTAGTACAGTCATCTGCAAGAAGATAGGATGTAACAAAGATAATGGCGATCCGTTTAAGGTGTTATTGATATCGCATTATGGCTCTAAATAAGGGGACAAAATGTTACAAAATTTTTAGACACGAAAAAAAAGGTTTCACATTATGGAGCTTCTAAGTCCGCATAGAAAAAAATCTAGTCAAAAAATCAACTTGTTTCTATTCAGAAAGCGATGCATATAATTAAATGCCGTAAACGAATCGCCGCGGCCCGAATTTTTTATTACACTGTGTACAGTCGACCACAAAGAGGTGTATAGGTACACTTTTTCACCTTATTGCATTATAATTTGTAATAAGGATAAGGCCCAAAAGTGGATATATCTCTTTGTAGTGGACTGAACACACAATTAGTCCCTTCACAAAATCTTCGCTAGACTCCATTAACCGTCAATTAACTTGAGGTTTTGAACTGTCTTATCCTGCATAATATTTTCGCAGCTGACTGGACCAGAAGATGCCTAAGTTTATCGATTATCGTTTTGTGGTTTATTTAATGTCGCTATTTATTACCCTCTTCGTTGTCTCAGAAGCTCGACAAACTGGATTCTCATCGTTAAAGTTAATTGATGTCCTTACCGGCCCGAACATTAAGTGAAAGTTAAGGAAATCAGAGTGCAATTTAAACTTATTGTTGACACCAGTTTACTCTATACCTGGATCCTTAACTGTTAAAATAGTTATAGTCAGAAATAATCACTCACGAGTCGTTAACAATCCGGGCCCGGTAAGGACAAATTAAGAAAATGTTAAATTTTGGAATGTATTCTATTTCCAAATTAAGGACAATGGGCCGGTATACAACAGATGAGGTATTCTCCCCTTATAAGGTAGGTTTGCCCGTTGTGGAACTCGTTCATCACTTTAGAATTTTATTGCTATTCTTTTATATCAGGCGCTTACCAAGTTATCGGTCTGCCATACGAACTTCCACCGCCTCAAGGGATTATTTCCGGGACAAAAAGTATCCTATGTCCTTCTCCGGGACTGTACTTCCATACCATATTTAGTCTCAATCAGTTCAGCGGGTTAAGCATGAAGATGTAAGAGACAGACAGACAGAGAAACACACTTTCGCATTTATACTATTAGTATGGATGTATTTAAAAATTAGATAGAAACATCAAAGAGAGGATAATATGTATGGAAAGGGTATTTTTTTTTGAACCTGAGTATGGCTTTATAGGCAGGTCCAATAATGCAATAGGAGTGCGCGGTTGAAGAATTAAGTGGCCTGTGGAAAATCCAGGGAAAACCTCCGACACGACCACGCGGGCGGTTTAAACACTGGAATATTCTAGGAATTTGCGCTATATTGGTTGAGCGGCTTCCTAGCTGAGAAGACTTCAGTAAGATAGCTTGGCCCGACCTGGATCTTGCTGACTCTACCCAGTATGCGGCGGTACCGGGACGAATAGGGACTCATCATGTGTCTGTGTTGTCGCCGTCGCGCGGTGCATGTCATTACAGTGTCTATCTGTCTATTCATACATTAATAGCAAGATATTCATTATTCTCATCAAATTCATAATACATACGTATACGAAGCGAATGCAAATACCGTTCAAAATGGCGCCGGCTGCTGTCATTCTATAGAAACTTGTCAAACTTTCCATAAAATCTGATTTTAACGAACACCGCTTCTGATTACGGGGCTATTCCCTAGCGATTTGTGTTTCGTACGCATATCCTACGCGTCGCTTGTGAATCGGCGCCATACATGTTCACTTTGTTTCGCACACGACGCGATGCGTCGACGGCGCGTTTTGACAACAGTCGCACGCTACTGTCTTGCTGGTCGCACGCTACTCGAGTTGTATACACGTGGCATACAAAACGGCGTTGGAACAAACTTGTAATATCAATTTTATTCAAGAGGTAGCAAAATTTCCAGTTTATACAATTATAAACTCCCAGAGTATGTTATAAAAAGATGTAACAGAAAAGATGTGGATTGAGATTGGAAAAAAAATCGATGTACGGGGGTACCAAAATCTTATATTTTTTCGCTTATTTCTGTAATATATTGGGTTGTCTTGTAATAATAGTTGCTTATATGAAATTAATAAATAAATAAATACATAGAGAATAATATTGTCTTCATCGCTAGAGTCACTAGACATCGTACGGACTTGTGTATTCGGGACCTTCGTTTTTTCCCGTTCTCACTCGAATAAAAAAATACTCTCATTTTCGTAGCGTCGTGTGCGGAAACAAGCAGCATACCAGTAGGCGATCGTGGTTTGCATCTCAGTCGCGAAGCATGTGAATAGCTTACTGAGAGACGGGCCTTAATCGTCACAAATATACAAGACAGAAACAGATGACAAAAAACGGACTCACAATTCGGGATAATGAGCAGCTCACACTACAAATACATCATAATGCAGCAGCATTAAGCAAAAAATGAATTTAGCATGAAAAAATATGTGTAGCCACACATTATAAGCCTATAATGCTGAAAGTTTGCGTGATATATTTTGCATATCACATCAATAAATCGAACCCGACATGAAATTAAAACAGCCACTTATAGATTACAATCTCAAACTCAATGAATAAAAATCGCTTCCCGTAATAAGGCCGTGCAATGAGAATTATCGCGTTCTTTGAAACGACGCTCTAACCAGAACAGGAAACAACAAAGGATTGTTTTTAGGGTTCCCTAGCCAAAATGGCGAAAACGGAACCCTTATAGTTTCGTCATGTCTGTCCGTATGTTACAGCCGATTAGGGTCATAATTAGTTGAGAAAACAAAAGTCGTCCCTCCAGTGGTCAATAATTAACGGCTTATGTGCATGTTAGATATGTCCTTATTACAGGGATTTATAGAAACGGAGACACTGTTTATGAGGGTTACTGGTCCAATCCAAACTAAGCTTTGTAGCCCTTAACTTTTGGTATGTCCACAGAAAAGACGCAAACCTAAATCCGCGTATGACCCATTAACTCGGAGACTTTAAGCATTACAATTATGAAATTTGGTAGGAAGGTGTATTCTATGAACCGCTACATAAGGGATGTGGAATTATAAAAAATATATATAAGGAGGTTTCTAAAAAACTCTTCCATGTAAGTCAATCGTTGCTGAGATATTATTAACCTGTCAAAGTCATAGAAAGTAATACAATACAATACTCAAAATAAAATTAATTACCTAAATGAAGTGTTACAAGCCAAAGCGATAAGAAATTAAGTGAAAGTAATAACAGTCCAGATTTGTTAGAGATTTATAAGGTCTCTAGGCGTCAAATGAATTAAAAGTTCTATAGAAAAAAAATCCTCTTCATTTTCCTTCTTTCCTCAGACTACTAAAACAATAGATTATTAAACGACACAAGCAAGTTAAGTTGATAGTATTTTACCTCATTCAAATTGTCATTACAGCGGGGCTAGCACAGCTTCCGCTGCGACGTGACGCGAGTAGAGAAAAATCTACCCTCCTCTTTCTAATTCGCACAGTTCGAGTGAGACAGGAATCGCTGAGTCGCGCGAGATACGACTTGGCGGCAAGTTGTGCTAGACCACCAGGAAATATACTTATATAAAACTTGACAATTTACCGAATTTTGGTCCAAAAATATACCCTAAGTGTATAAGATTTCAAGCTTACATGGTCATTTACATTAGAATTACGATTTGCCACAAACAGAACCGAAGCAACAGTTTTTGAACAGTGCCGAAATATTGGGAACTCAAAAATACAAATATACATGGTAAATATCCCGTTTCAAATCGTAATTCTAATACCCTAAGTGTGTTGCATCCCGTTTACCTTTGCGCGTATAAACCTTAAGCATCCGATTAACGATATATTTACGACATACAGGTTGAAATTGCTCTGTTATTAATTCGCACGATAAAAATTATGTAGTTATGGACAGGAACGGCGTGGCACAATTTGTCGGGCAAAGATCGATCGTGACAATTTGCGACTGCCTTCCTCAATTACGCAGCCTTGACACGATTAATTACTATCTAATGCTTTAAATTGATCATTTCATCGTATTATTGTTATGTCGGGCAGGTTCTTCGATGTCGATTAGGTTTCCATCTATGCTGATTCTTGTTATTTGGAGCTTATTTTTTTAATTTAGTCGGTCAAACTTCGGTGATCGACGTTTGGATTGGTGATGTTAATTGTAAATACATTAAAGCCGGGTTGTATAAAGATTCGTTAGACTAAAATGTCAGGTTCAATTTTAATTATTATTTCAGTACATTTTTTCATATAATTTACCAACATAAAAGTCTAGCGGGTGTTTATAAAACTAAGCCTAAATAACTTATCCTGCTTCTAGACTAATTGTACATATATTATTTGACTGTGACTACCATAGCGAGGCTAACACAACAGCCGCTACGACGCGAGTAGCGAAAAACTTACTTTCCTCTTTCTAATTCGCACGTTTGTGTGAGACAGGAATCGCTGAGTCGCGCGAAATACGACTTGGCAGAATTATGCTAGCCCACCATCCGTATTGTCATATTTTATTTTCATACCTTCTCTTTCCAGATGCCTCCACGTTTGCGTCATGGGGCGTGGATTACGTGAAGCTGGATGGGTGCTACGCCCTCCCCGCAGACATGGACCACGGGTACCCGGAGTTCGGACGCCAACTGAACCTGACCGGCCGGCAGATGGTGTACTCGTGTAGCTGGCCCGTGTACCAGATCTACGCTGGGATGCAGGTGCTGTGTTAACTTATCAAATTAATCTGTGCATAGGTGCTATGCGCTCTCTGCGAAAGAGACTGTGGAAATCTACCAGATCTAGGTTGGAATACCGGTGCTGTGTTTACTTATTTGATTAAGCTGTACGTGGATGCAAGCGTTTTCTGCAAAAAAAGGACCATGGGTACCCAATTCGGGCGACAGCTGTGTCTGACCGGCCGGCAGATGGTGTACTCGTGCAGTAGGCCCGTGTATCAATCTACCAACGCTTGGATTCAGGTCCTGGGTTTACTTATCTGATTAACTTGTGCATGGATGCTATACGCTCTCTGTAGACATGTACTGTGCGTACCCGGGTTAGATTAATTGTGGTTTACGTTTAACCTCCGATTAGGCATTTATGTTAGTCAACCCGCCATTATAGTAAATTCCAAAAGAATTGAGTTTATTCCTAGATTAATATGCAACTTAGACATTTAAACCGATCTTAGTTATTTATTCCATTCAACGCAGACAATTTTTTGTCATCTGAATTAATTTTCTCATAGCATACATTTAATATTCCAGCCAAACTTCTCCTCAATCATCGAGCACTGTAACTTATGGCGGAACTTCGACGACATACAAGACTCCTGGGCCTCCGTCGAGTCTATCATAGACTACTACGGAAACCACCAGGATGTGATCGTGCCGAACGCCGGACCTGGCCACTGGAACGACCCTGATATGGTGAGGATTCGTCTGAAACCTGGGAGTCATATTTTTTAAATACCACGCTATCGAACATTCGTAAACAAGAGTATAGGCCGTCTGACGGTAAGCTGTCACCTCAGCCTATGGAAGCTTACAACTCCTACGGTGTCACTTACAACTCCTACGGCGTCACATGAACGTTGCCGATTCTTTAAAAACGTATACATTCCTTTATTGAAGAACCCCATACTGTAGTTCCGCGGGAAAAAATCGTCAGAAAGCTAATGCCAAAATCGGAGTATTCAGAGAAGGGGAAAATTCGTCTGAAACTGTACCGTATGCGACCATTTCTTAGGTTTATCTAATTATTGCTTATAGATCGATCGATTGATTAATCTAAAAGTCGATAGCATTACAATCTTATCTTCCCGGATAATCAATCACGAGATTCTTTCTTAATGGCTCGATCAAACTTTATGTTGTAATAATTCAATACTAGACTACGAGATAACATTTTCTGTTGCTCAAGTTAATGCAACTTAAGATGCAGTCTTAAACTTGCATTAACTTGAGCAACAGAAAATGTTCTCAACAAAAATTGTTGTTAACTGAAATAAGATGCAGTCTAGTTCGATACTAGGTTGATTTGTGTAAGATTGTCCACAAATCGTTATCTGATAGTTTAGATGAGGATGTGACTTCCTTCAAATGGAACCTCCTCTCCATTCTCTTTTCTTTTGTTGTTGAGACCACTGCGATGTCCATGCGTCACTATGATCTAATAGTTATTGTTTCATTTTGAATGTTTTCATTCAGTACTACTGTAAATGTAGTATGTAGTAGCTAGTAGATCACCAGCTTCGCAGGCAGACTTTAGAATTTATGGGTTTCACTTTTTTTACACGTTTTTTTTGCGTTAGGTACTAAGATCTTTTTTACATACCTCCAGCTGATCATCGGCAACTTCGGCCTCTCGTATGAACAGAGCAAGACCCAGTTCGCGATATGGGCGATCCTAGCGGCACCGTTGCTGATGAGTGTGGACCTTCGCACCATCCGACCGGAATATAAGGCTATACTCCAGAACAGGAAGATCATTGATGTTGATCAAGATCCGCTGGGCATACAAGGCAGGAGGATATATAAGGTAAGAGACCCTAATTCTTCGATTGCCGTATCTCACGATTCTGTGTAAGGGTGAGTTGCACCAAACCGTCTGAAATCGTCAGGCGTGTTCGGTAAAATCTGAAAGAGAGAGAAAGAGGAACGAAAAGCAGTTTCATAACTTTTATTGTTATTGAATGAGTTGAGATTGAGGAAAGCTACTAAACCAAAAGGACAGCATATTCCTGAAATCACTAAGCAGCATGTTTGCACTATTTCATCAGAATAAGGTAGAACTCTCTTTACTTGGACTTCGAGGAAAACAGGCTTTAGGAAATAGTCGTCTTTGAAGTCACATAATATATATAAAATATTTTATTAAAATACGATACACAGACTAGAAGATGTGTAACAACTGTTACATAGTGGTGTGCAGGTCTCGGAACCGGTTTTTACTATTTTTGAAATATCTCTTAAAGTATTTGTCATATCCACATTTTTATTTTAAGATTTGTTTTTGTTAACTTTCATCTATGAAATAAATGTTTTAAAGTACTAAATAATATCGTAAAACGCAATTAACCGAAATTGTTAACCGGTTAATTGTATGAAGACGAAACCGCATCTTTAGCAACAACATGCATCTTTGTTTTCCTTCAGTATAGCCAAATTCCTATAAAAAAGCATGTCTAATTTAAATAAACACAGTCGTTAACATCCTCTCTGCAAGTCATTGACTAACTCATTATGACGTGTTTGGATTTCCAAGTAATAAAAATCTTATGATGAAAAAAAGAAGATAAGCTTTTTATTAAAGACGTGCTTTATGCCCGCGACTTCATGCGCGTGTTACTCGTTTATACGAGATAAATATCGTTCGTCCATATTAACTTCCACCTCCCATTTCGACCTCTAAGGAGAAGATTTCTGGAAAGAAAACTATCCTATGTCCTTTCTAGGGTCTCAAAATATCTCCATACCAAATTTTATCATTAGGTTCACCGGTTTAAGCATGAAGATGGTAACAGACATACAGAGTAACTTTAGCATTTATAATACTAACTTTTGCCCGCGAGTTCGTCATTACAGAACTCGTTTAGGTATGCGCACCTCCATAGAAATTTCCGTCCCAGCCAGCTTTGGCAATCGTTTTGGGACAAAAACTTCTTGTCCGTCCTTGGGATACAAACTATCCCCATGCCTCATTTTAATCGGCTCAGTAGTTTACATCAGACAGTCATGTATAGGTAATAGTATGGATAGAACCTATGGATAGATTCACGAGTACTATTGATTCTGATGAAGAAAAAAAATGTCGTCGATATTCATATAATTATTCTGGATCCGTTTTGTGACGAGCCATATAAACTCTATGAAAAAGCGTCACAAGACTGACTTCTTCTTCTTTACTGAAATGAATACTCCTCGTGAGTCTGAGTTAGAAAACCCATAATAAACCAAATCCGAAAAAATCTTAGAGATACCTACACCGGAAAGTAAAAATGCCGGCGTATTTTTTTTTTCATTTAATCACCATCTATGACTCTACGCTACTGCATGCCGCTCGGATGCGACGCGAGTAGAGAAAATTTTACCCTCTACTTCGCACAGTTCTAGCAAGACAGTAATCGCCAGATTCGTGCCAGATACGACTTGGCAGCAAGTTGTACTAGCCTACCGCATCTAAACCTGCCAATCAGGCTCACCTTATGATGCCATGTTCAGAATGTTCAGTCAACATCGAAAATATCTACAAATGCAGTGAAAATATGCGAACATGACTGTAATGGCAAGGGCGTAAGAGCGTACAGATATTTTGGCCGCTTTGAGAATGTACATTATATTTGTTATGTGTTTGGAATTTGTCTGTTCCAGCACCGAGGCATCGAGATCTGGTCGCGTCCGATCCTGCCGATCCAGGGGCAGCACTACTCGTACGCCGTGGCGTTCGTGAACCGGCGGACGGACGGGACGCCGTCGGACGTCGCCGTCACGCTGAGGGAGCTGGGGCTGAACAACCCTGCTGGATACAGAGTTGAGGTGAGTAGTTAACAAGTTTTTTACCTCACTAGCTCTGATATCCCTTTTCTATTTTTATAAAAAAAGATCAAAACCTGCATTTTATCCACAAGAGGGCAAAAATGCTTTCGTATGTACAGTGGATGTCCGAATATTCTCTCCAGGTCGCATATTTCAACCGATACTAGTGAATTTTTGTGCAGACTCGATAAATATATGGATCACTTTTGTCGGTCGGTTCAAAACGTAAAAATATTTATTTTCTGTTCCATAATATCTATTCGTCTATTTTATCCAATGTCAAACGTCAAGTAATTTACCTGTAATCATATTGTAACGAAAATGTTATTGTTTCCAGGACTTATACGAAGATGTGGATTACGGAGTGCTGTCACCACAGACGAAGATCAAAGTGAAAGTGAACCCCTCAGGTAGAACGTGTTGCGCTTGTTCAGTATCCCGGGCGCGGTTTAACACTAGGGTTTCAATCCCGGGGCTCTTTATGTCCCGGAATGGAAGCCCTTACATCTGGCTGATGGTGTTTTGTGCGGTTGTTTCTGAGGGAGTTAAGGAGTCATTCGTAGAGGCGTGTTCCGCAGATTCCAGGCCCCATATTATGGTGGCAGTTATCGCTTGATAAACGACAAGATATAGCAGCCGTTTCTTTCTGTCGAGTGGTATTATCAGATGCTTTAGCTTATCGTTTATCACGTAATAAACGTGACCATCGTAGACCTGCACAGTGACATAATTCTGTGGTAACAAGCAAAGAGTAGATTCATATTTTTTTTCATACCATTCGTAAACCATTATTCCATACGAAGCCATATTATATGGTAGACAAAATTTATGACCTCGTTGACGCCAAGGTTCAAATTAAAAATACCAACATCTTTTTATTCGTCACACTAGAGATAACAAAGAATTCCATTCCTGAATACAGTACATGATTGACATTTCGCATATACTCGTAATCCGAGTTTTCCCGATGGAAAAACATTATTCACTGACCCCCTTATTCATGAAAATTAACGAAAGTACCTTTGTTAACTAAAATGTGTTTGGTCCCTGTCTGACAAACACACATGTCAATGTGACAGATAAGGGCAAACTAATTTTGACAGCATTTTAGCTAAAATAGGTTAAATGAAAGGCATACATCTGAACAAGTTTTTATGACTCTTGAACCACCTTAAGACTACTGCCTCAAAGTAAACATCAGCTCAGTACTTCTAGTATAAGTTTTTCTCCAAACAAAACGCAAACGAACACGGTTGCGTTTAGTTTCAATTTATACGGCAATGCGAGCAGCGCCTCTGGTGACTTTGGTCCTAACTATTCTTTACCGTACAAATTGTCACTAAACGCAAACGCGTTCGTTTGTGTTTTGTTTCGAAGAAATTTATACTAGAGGTACAGACGGCTTTATATTTATTTTATTATCGGTGTAAGGTAGCAGAGCTTCGCCGCCATGGAGGTGAAGGTATGATATTGGGGCCCAATTTAATGAGAAAGACGCGCTTATTAACTCATCGTTGGTGTGAAAGGGATAGCGAGGAAGTGCATTGTCAAACTTTCCTTGATATGTGTGTTTATGACAGTAATGATAATAATAGAAAAATAGTAAAAATACCAAACTCCATTTCCGTTTCCCCGCTAGAGCTGCGGTCTTGGAAGTGACTATAGGTATTAACGAGGTTTTAATGTATTAATTCCCATGGTTTTTCTTGACTGTGGCGTTATAGGCCGGGAAAATCCGTTTAATCTCGTTTAAACACTGGAATCTTCTAAGAGTTTGCGCTCCAGTGAGATTGATTGAGCAGCTTCAACCAAATTTGAGGTGTGAGTGGAATCGAGCTACTGGGAGTTTTGTCGCTGGTTCATTAAACCTAGCCTAGCTGAGAAGAGTCCAGCAAGAAACTCAGCTAGGCCCGACCTGGGTCGGACTGACATTCCTATAGTCTCCCCGGTTGTGTTCTAGAGACGCCCGGGGTAGTCTTTGCCAACTAGTCCCCAGGTAGCGTGGGCACTAATTTCACGAAAGCTGCTCCCTGTGGGAAAACTTGATTTTGTTGCTATTAGACCGATTTTCTCACATTGTTTTCCTTCCTGTAAAGCTACTGTTAAAAATCAAAGGATATTTCATATATGTTTGTTCAAAAAACCCCTCTAGATTGAAAATTAGCCTTCCCGCTCAACTATAGTAGCTACGAGGTCTCAGTGCCATATGGCACCTATATATATCCGTGTACACACGAATATAGAACTAAATCGTACCTGTATTTAACTTCATCTCTTTAGGGCCGATTTTTCAATCCTCAGATAAAAGCATATGTCAGATAATTGTTAGCTCGGTCCTTTCTTTCATATGACATTAGAAAGTGACAGCGAAAATTTTAACTTTCATTCGCCAGACTAATTTATCCTGTCTGGCGATTGAAAAATGGACCTTTAGAATAAAACATCGTCTATAATAAACCCTTTCGGAAGAATGCAACTTCGGCTGAAAATGGCGTCATTTTATTTACTTTGCATCTCAGAAAATTGGGTCCCAGATTAACATTTTAAATAACACAAATATTTATTTTAACGTGGATGGGCACACAGGCATTTTCTATTCACACGTTGGTTTTGATACTGGGTTGCGCACATACTTAACAAAACTTTAATTTCATCTATCTTGAAATCTTACATATCCCCCCGAATCAGGTTTTGTTACAGAATACAGAGTTTTTTTAATCAGTGCACTGTTCGATCACTGTTGATTTTTTCTTTATATTTCTTCTCTGTATCCAATAATAGAATACCAAAAAATGAGAGGTAGAATATCGCTTGTAGAAATTTTCCTACTTTGGCCGTCGGGATATTCCGTAAAGTTCCCTTTTGTATGGGAAATCTTCCCAAGCTAACAATATTCGCCATGTAAATCAAAATATTCTTGAGAATGGCTCAACATTATTAGTCGCATATAGAAAATCTACCAATCTACTAATCAACCAACTTATCTCAAGTACTTTACCTACTACGCTGGCTCAGCGATTCGAAGTGAATCTTGGCCTCGGACACTAAGACAAGCCACTGTGCTTTATCCTCGACAGCTTGTCGCAAATCAGAATCGCCCGTTTGAAGGATGGCACAGGTCTTTCTGAACTTCGTCGATCCAGCGATACCTTTGTCCGCCGATCGGACGTCGAGCAATTGGAACTCAACTTATCTACTTAATCACCAATATTTAATATTGTATCTTTACCAATACTAATCGTGTCGTAATCGTGCAGGTGTCGTGATCCTCAGAGCCGACGCCCAGCCCGCGTACGCCTACAACGCGATCCCAACGCGAACGCCGTATTCACCACTCAACGACGTCTTCCGGCTTAAGAAGTAGCGCCATCTAGCGCGACGGGATTGAAGCAAGTCAACGAGTACAATTAATTTACCGTCGTCTGGGTTTTGGGCGGTGTGGTATGGGGATAAGGTTCATTTTAGCTTGCCGGGTGAAATGCCTTGAAATGGTACAGGCTAGAATAAGGAACTATCCCTCTTCATAGAAAAGTTGTCGAGATATTCGTTCTTTATAAATTAATATCACCTGATACAAGTGGATAATTGTATAAGTATTATCAATCGCCTACGCAGAATTGCTTCATATAGAAACTTCAAATTCCTTTGACTGTACTCGCGCCAAATCCGGCCATTTGAAATCCTACATAACTTTTACAATGTTTGATGAATCGTAGGTGCCGGAAATTTTGCCATGACGTGGTTTTCATATTGATTGGATACACCAGTCAATTTTACACTATAATTATCCTAAAAGAAATCAATTCAGTATGGCGATTGGCAGTTTATATTACATTTTTATCTCTGATACCAGTGAGAACTTAAATATATACTTATTTAAATGATAAACGACGAACAAATGACATAGTTTTGTATTGTATTATTGGACCTTATTCCTGTAGTACGTGGTAAATCCAGTTGTAAATGAGCCCAGTTATCCATGTCTGTGTCTTCCCAATGCGAGTGTGATGGTCTCAGTTTTATCGTTTTGTTAGAAAGGCAAGATCAAGCATTCGGTTTCTTTTTTACTCTTTGTCATGTGATTATCAGAATAAAGAATAATGTCAATTTATGTCAAAAGTTGTAAAACAGATCCCCTTAATCGCATATTGGTATCCAGTTGCGACAATGAGTTTATCTTTCTCATAAGAAACTCGATGCACTAGACAGTGCCTGTACTCTAAACTTCGTATCGTGCTGTGCTGTCCCTTTCACTCTCGTCTACATACACTATATGAGTGAAAGGGACGGCACGATACGAAGTTCGGATTTGGAAGTTCGTAGTAACCCCTCGGGTTAGATTTTTAGGATGTTTAAGACGCCGGAAGACCATACCGCCTAGAACAGAGATCACAACTACTTTCGTATGCGATAAAATTTGGACCATCATAGACCGCTTGCTATAAATTGGTGTCTGTAGTTACCGTCGTATTTGATTCTCTTGCCTTAGTTTACTTTTATTTATATTTCATTTCAGTGTGATCAGAACATAATTTGTGTAACAAATGTGAGGAATCGTTTTTGCCATTGCGTTGAATTAGGGTAAGGTGTACATTTTAGGTATCTGTAAATGTAAGTTTTTTTGTAAAGAATATAATAAATAATTATACATTCAACGACTTTTTTTTATTTAGAATACAATTAACGCTAACTTAATACTAAAAGAATGAAGAACGTAGTTAAATTTAACAGTCACTTGGTAATAAATTAACTTTTAAAATAAATTTTTCTCATCTTTTCATATTTAAAGCGAAGGTAGGTAGGTATATACAATACATGATATATAACAAGAGCTTAAAAATGTTCGTATGTTATATTTATGAAGAAGTAAGTTCACAATTTGTGAATCACAAAATATATTAGTTAACAGGTGTTCATGTTATATTATTTTAATTATAGAGATACAATAGGTACAGAAAATTGGTCACTCATTTCATCCGTTCACGTCTGTCTACACTCAGTACATATGATTTACTTTCTCTTTCCTACGATACAAATTATAAGTGCAACAATCTATACTCCTCGACTATTAGAATAAAACCATTTTTAACCATTTGCCATATGCCGCATAAAATTAATCGTTTATATATTATTTGAACCTTAACACAATGAAATAAAGTATAAAATGATATCTGCTATATATGGCTTCGTATGCGGTAAGTACTAACGCCCCTCCAGTGTGTTTCCTGGATGTATGAAAAACGTTAGCAAACTTTGATCCCATAAATATTGGATCCAAAAGAAAATATTTTACTACAGTCCCATGGGATTATAGGCATGGGAGGCAAGTGGAAGGAGGGTTTCCACATACATCTGACGTAAGCATAGGTATAGATAGGGTCAATACACAGAAACTCGCACATAGAGTTCATTGTAAGACCTACTCCTGGATGTCATATATTTGCAGTTATTTTCCACAGCAGGAAACATTGCTCGGCACATTTTTTCAGGCGTTGATATTCTTGTAGGTCAAATCATGGTTTAATGTTATTTCGTTGCCCGAGTATTTGAATCCACTTATAGTTGTTGGTAGGTTTTCTTCCTCTATTATATTATTACTTCTGTAAAATAAAAAAAATACGAGTATAAATTAATTTTGATCACGGCTAAAAGTAAAGTGGAATACTGAAAATAAATTTCAGAAAATGTTAAATCAGAGAAATTAATAACATTTTTTTTTAACCTGACTGTGGCTTTATAGGCCTCGGCCCAATAAAGCGATAGGAGTGCGTGGTTGGAGAGGAGCCTGGGGAAAATCCAGGGGAAAACCTCCGACACGACCACGCGGGTGGTCTGAAACACTGGAAGAGTATGCGCTCCAGTGTAATTGGTTGAGCGGTTTCAACCAAATCTGAGGGGCCCCTCTGTGAGTGGAATCGAGCTACTGGGAGTTTTGTCGCTGGTTCACTAAACCTAGCCTAGCTGAGAAGAGTTCTGGAACACTTCGTTAAGGGCCACGCTGGGTATTTTTACAGTATAATGCATACTAAGTTCATCCAAAGCGCACTTACATTCATAGATCCCTAGTTCTAGAAGAAATGAAGAAAGAAGATGGAAGGAAGGGAGCAGTCCTAGAATGTAAGGAAAATCCTGGCTGTTTTTGTAATTAATAAATATTACCTTTTAAATCGATTTTCGAATGCCTCTTCTGAAATCTTCGGCTCCGAACTTCCGATTGACTTGTCAGATATCCTTTCGTCAATAATTAATTCAGGATTCTCAATTAACGAAGCCTGATATGCCATTTCACTTGAAATCTCCTCAGTCAAATAGGATTTATCAGACTCATTTGATATGTCTTCACCAGCCATATTTGAGGATGATTCACTAGAGATTTCTTCCCCAGTGAAATTGTTGGAGGTTGCAATTATGTCTTCACTTGAACTTTCCTCAGTTAAATTGAAAGATTTATCAGGATAAGACTCATTTGATATTTCTTCTCCTGCCATATTTGAAGATGATTCATTGAAAATTTCTTCGCCACTAAAATTGTTAAAGGATTCACTTATGTATTCATTTCGAATTTCCTTAATGAAACTACTGGATTCGTTTGATAATTCTTCACCGGCCGTATTCGAAGACGATTCATTATAAATTTCTTCGCCTATTGATATATCAATCGAAGACTCATTAGAACGCTCCTCAGTGTAACTGTTTAATGTGTCGCTAATAGTTTCTTTTGAAATCTCCTCTACAGACACACTTTCAATAGATGCTTCGTTAGGAATTTCCACAATAGTAAAGTTCACATTTTCAGTCACGGATTCATTAGGAACTTCAGTTACCAATTCATCTGGAAGTTCTTCGCTGCTCAAAGACATATTAGATTCATACATCTCTAGTAAAATTTCTGTCGAATTAACACTATCAGTGTCATTAGAGTTCAGTTCTCTCGGGAATTCGGTCTTGTTTTCATATTCCGTATCATTCGTAAAACTGTTGATCATTTCATTTGTCGGATTATTTGTAAAAGGCTTTTCAGTAAGTTTCGTATTAGTTTTAATTTCTTCTGATTCTGCAACAAATCCCCTCTGATGATGATTTTCTAAGCCAGTGGTCTCTTCCATATAATTTATGAGACTTTCCAGGTTACCCACAACAAGAGAATCTGATACAGGTTTAGTGAAGTCTTCACTGCTTAAGACATTAGTCTCACTTGCAGTATGTTTTTCTTCATTCACAATTAGAGGACCGTGTAGCACAGATCCAAAAATATTTTTCTCTTCTTCTAAAATTGTTTTCTTACCTTCGTCATTACTGAGAGATATAACATCAAAAAAATCATTTGGTTTTGTTGCATCAAACTTAAGTATATCTTCTGAAATATCTTTAGTTTCATTTTTGGAGGAATTCAAAGGATCCTTCTCATTGAAGTATGTTGTTGAAGATTCAGTATTATTCACAATTTTTTCTACTAAAATCTGTAGATCATTAAAACCCAGTATTTGTGCTATGCTATATTTATTACTTTCTTCGCTATCAATGGTCAGTGAATTACTTTCATGTTGTTCTATTGCGTATTTAAGTTTATTTAAATCTACTGCTCTGCTTTCTAAGTCGTCTATCGATAATTCAGTGTTTGATGTGGCAGCTGTTTGATTTAATTTGACAGAAGCATGCTCATTTTCAGTTTCATTAGTACTTGTAAGAAAATCTTCATCATTTAGACGTCGTATGTCTATAGGGTATTTGTTAGACACTTTATCTAATGTTGATATTGAGTTATCATTCATTTGAATGGTATCAAAGACTGTTGTATCATTTACTTTGGTTGTTGGTGAAATTTCTTTTTCAATAAACTTCTTTTCAACTTCTTCTGAGTGTTTTGACGTTGAAAGTTCTGTTGTTTTGAATTGCATCATTCCATTCAAATTCCCTTTATTGAGTTCATGTTTATTCCTTAACGGTTGCTCTTCGTTCAACCTACTGATAACCGTCTTTACTTTTTTTGATTCTTCCGATTTCATTTCATCAATTGCTTTTCGGTTACTAGATATTGGTGGTGCTACTGTGACAGTAAATCTGTTGGTTTTCATTAAAGGTTCTCGTGGTGTAAAAGACCACGTCCGTCTCTGGTTTCTGTCTTGCATGGTAAATTTTCTTATTAACGGTCTTTTGGTGGGTAATCCTTGTTTTACGGCATCCTCTTTGTTCTCTTCAGTTTTGGGTGTGACCACAAACTTCATATTTTTTCTTGGGAATATGGATAGTTTACGTCGCTCCTCAGGCGGCCGATTCCATACAGGTGGTCGAAGGCGCTTTTCAAGGTTAACAACTGGTTTTGTTATGTTAGATTTCCGTTGAGCATCGGCAAATGCAATTAATAATACTGCCAAAAAGAATACCTGAAAGATATACAGACAATTATACTCAAAATAAATGGATATCTATATCTTATAATTTAGAGGATCACACGCTCCATATTCAATAAAACTTTTGACAAGTAAAAAAATACCGACTGAAAAAAAAAACATCAAACAAAAACGCCCTCTCTAAAAAAGTAAAAAGCGAAACATACCGAATTTCGTATAGAGACGCCAATACGACCATTGGTTGCAGTGGTTTCTTTATACCACATAATTTTCAATTACACAATTAATGATTGGCCCTGGGATTGGACCACTTTGACATAGACAAGAGTGATATAAATTAACACAAATCGACCTAATCCCAAACTAAACGAAGCGTGTACATATGTATGTATGTATGTATGTAAGCACTTTATTGTACACAATAATAGGTTAAAACAATATACATGTCACATAAGATTAGAGTACAAAGACGAACTTATCCCTATGAGGGATCTCTTCCAGCTAACACCGACAAATTCTTTTTATATATATAGTTACTTAAATACAAAACAATATCGTGGGTAACATGCGACAAATACTTTATATATATGTAGATACTTAAATACAAAACTACATCCCAGACTCAGGTGCTCATCACACGGATAAATGCCCTGACCGAGATTCAGGCAGGGTACCAACTAGGCTAAAGCGGTCGTAAAGTGGTCGTGGTATAATCTTTTCATAAGCTGGCTGTCATATCGTCTGGTTCAGTCTAAACTGTTTTAAACGCCAAGTTTTGAAAGCCAATAATGCCTAAAGGTGTCTCGTATTGTCGTGCCCACGGTGCTAATTATTGGCAGTCAATAACGCCTATAGGTGTTATGGACCAGAGATCGGACAAATTTGCGCCATTTCTCGCAATAATGTGGACGTGACTCCAAAATTAATCAAAATGTTAATCAATCAATTATTTCTTGAAATAAACTTTGCATTTCCGGAAATAATAGTTTATAGTTTATACGTGCTTATAATGATTAGAAACATGCTATTTGAAGTGGTTATCGTTTTCGTAAATATTTTTATATAATAAAAAAGTTACGATTTTAAACTGACACGATTCTTTACACTAGAAATAATACCCAACAACTACTAGGTACATGGTAAATATGTATCATGCTATGATTATTATTTCTGACGAAGAAGTATTCTAGTGGATTGCGAGTGGAGTTTTTCAGGTCTTAAGTATATTTGTGATGTAAAAAGAAATAGACTGTCTGCAATAAATTTGGAAAAAATACTGATTATTTTCTTTAATAAATATATACTTTAACAAACTTTAATATTTATTGACTAGGAGTCAAATTATATGGCAAGTAAGAAAATGATTAACTGATTAACATTTTGATTAATTTTGGAGTCATGTCCACATTATTGCGAGCAATGACGCAAATTTGTCCGATCTCTGGCTTATGACATAGGTACGTTATCAAAATCACCTTTGTCACTAGACATCATCACTAAACCCTAAAGATCATAATTCAATATCGTATGGAAAATAATTTATCTTGTAGGTGTCACTG
Organism: Epiblema foenella; assembly: GCA_963556455.1. Taxonomy (NCBI): domain Eukaryota; kingdom Metazoa; phylum Arthropoda; class Insecta; order Lepidoptera; family Tortricidae; genus Epiblema; species Epiblema foenella. Next base: position 2,453,659 of record OY747110.1, read on the forward strand.
CCGTACAAGAATCTAAAATGGTGGTCAAAGGGTTAATATGTCCAATATAATATAGCAAAACTTACCAAAACACTCCTCATTTTCACAAACACTAGTTTCGCACAATCTCACCCAATAACAATAAGCAAATGACCCGCTGCTTGGCTGCGAACCTAATTATAGCATTTCCTACAATACATTAGTCTTAATGAACAAATCAAATGATAGTTATGAATCATAATCAGTTTGGCTATTAATTACCATTTAGATATTTCCTATGAGTTCGATTCGTACTCGTTTATATGGTTAAGGCAAGGCACAGGGCATGGCCATTCCATTGGGAATAACCCTCTCTAACACGCGTGAGTTTGCACTCTACGGAAGCTCTCGCGTAATTTCGTAAAAATGAACTTTCATGCTACCGATTTGGTAATTATCAACGATAGCGATATATTTTTTTTTTATAAAAAGGATAGCTTTTTCATTGTTCTAACATAATAATTAAACAAACCGAAATAATTAAACAAACTACTACTGCGGGTATGAAGACTAGGCACATGGATCGGGCGCTCATTGATGTTTTTGTTCTATGTCCGCGGCGTCACGTGATTGGTCAATTTCATAATAGTACATTAACGGCGACTCGTGGTTGGCCAATTTCATAAGAGTACAGTAACGGCGACAAGTGATTGTTTTATTTCATAAGAGTTCACTTGAAGGGAGCTCCATAGAGAAAAGTATATTATTTTAGTTTCGTCTACGATATCTTAATTCAAACATTGAAGTCGACAAGTAGAAAAAATCAATTAAAATGTACTAAACATAAACGAAATTAAGCGCAGAGCTTCAGTAGAGAGCGGAATGGTTAATTTCTCTGGGCAGAACAGCGTTTCAAGTTCTTTGAAGCTGCTGGACGAAGAAAAACTAGTTTCGAAATGTCGTCAAAATACTTTAATTATTTATCGTTTTATTAATTAACTTTTTTTTCATTATCTTATTGCAATTTTGCGGAGTATTAAGTACGTATAGTAAGTCAAGTTTTAATAGCCACTTAGATTATTTATTACACTTTAAAAAATATTGTCGTCGTGTTTACTTTCAGAAATACAAATTGATATGATTATTTTCACAAGCAAATCAAATGCAAGCAATACTAGCTTTATGAAATACCTTGATCTAGTGATTATTTACTAGGTACTACTGATAGAGTCAAAATCGGCGACAATATTACCGTCACCTGTTATTTGGGTAATTTTTATATGAAACTAGGTTTTTCCCGTGTATTTTTTTATATCAGGTACTTACCTAAGTCATCGCTGTTCCATAATAACCTGCACGCCCTTAAGGGATGATTTCCGGGATAAAAAGTAGCCTATGTCCTTGGTAGGGAGTCAAAGTATTTCCATACCAAATTTCATCTAAATCGGTTTATCGGTTTAAACGCGAAGAGGTAACAGACAGACAGACAAATACACTTTTGCATTTATAATATTATATATAACTATATATTAGACGTGATATGTACGAAACGTTACTAAACTATATGTTCAATTGATCATTAACCCTATTCAGGTGTTAGAATGCCTGGGCCATAGTTAGAAACATAAAAGGTTGCTTAAGTTAGAGTTAGGTAATCATAGGCGGTCCAGACATTTAAAAAATACATTTGATCCGCTTGGTGTCATATTAATGCCATCTTTTTATGATATTATCGTACAAAAAATAATAAAGTATTGTATAGACATCTTTTTTGCAAACTCAAACTCAAAATCTGCCAGGGTCCTGAACCGAAACTTAAGTTCGTAACGATAAACTCTTCATTGTATGATTATATACGCTAAGATATTAACACTAAGCACAGTGTGTCCGTATCGATAACATATTTGCCTATACTGTACGAAAATATCTATGGAGGGCGTCGGCCTTCGGCCTCAGGGTAAATTTGATCACGTGCACCGTGATAACGTCTCCAAACGAGTGCGCTATCATATTCATATTAAATTGGAAATGCGAAACGTAAACTATTTCCTGGCGTGGCGGGACCGAAACTGTATGAACTATTTTTAGCTTTACCAAGATCGTCCTGGTGCAGTGGCGTAAAGGGGGGCGAGGGGGGCGGTCCGCCTCTGATACCAAGCACCAAGGGTAGACAAACGACGGTAAAAATCTGCTATGGGAAGCCGAGAGCGGCAGAGAGAGTAGAGTCAGGCGTTCGTTTCATTACGTCTTGCTTGATGGGACGCTACAGGCCTTCGGCCCTAAGGGCTGTTTGTGAGACGACACTCAAGGATAGGAAGAGTCTAGAGAGCGCACTTCGGGCCTTAGGTCCTACGCTCAGCGCGGTTTTTCTCTCGCTTGACCTTGCCGCTCTGCTCCAAAGAATATAATACTCACTAAAGGAGTCTGCTCTGCTCGTAAGACACTCGGGAATTAGGAGGATCTGTCTGGGCTATTTATGTTGGTGTTCTATTCTAAGTTTGGAGGGGAGAGCTCAGAACCGCCCCGGGTGCCAGACTATCTTACGCCGCCACTGTCTTATTGGCGTCCAGATTTCCTCACTTGACAGAAAACCACGACGAGGAGTTTATTCCACAACCGGAGCGTTGGTAAGAGGATATTCTTCTGTAATAAATTTCAAGTTTCCTTTGGAGGGAGCCCGAGATGTATTTTTTATTACTGAGATGATTTTTTTTCAATGTTTTATGGCGGGTATAATTCAAAATATAATAACGTGTCACACGTTACAGCACCTTACATTTATTACAAAAACTCTCATTGTATATCGACCGTTTTTACGAATTTGTGAATTTAAATCAGTTTCAATCACGTTAATAATCCCGTGACCTCAAATTCTGGCAAATGATTCACTGCACGTCGAAAATCCTCAACCCTACAGCAAAACGTATAACCATCTGAAGGGTTATCCGGGTGCCACGTCAACCAGCGGAACTCTTGGTTCCCTCTACACAAATCATCACAGAAAAACAAGTCCCTCGCTTCACCTGAGGTGTAATATGGATTATTTATACCCACAAACGCTATACCTTTACGAGAGTTCACATCATATATCACTTTGTAATAATATTGAGGGACTGGTATTACTGGATTGTTATTCTGGTCGGAAGAAAGGTATAAATCTACGCGTTCCCCGTATTGGTTAATGAGGCTGGTTACTCCAAAAGTTCCTGTGTAAATAATGGTATTATATCCCACTGCGTGAACATGATTTCTCAAGTCGACTTCTAGTGTGTTCCAATTGCCGCCATTGAAGTTTTTCCACTGCGGCGCGCAATTGACATAGTGGAATGTAGCTCGCTCTCCAAACGCATAGACGAAGTCTGTCTTCGCGGCTAAATGACCTCTAGACATTTCTTCGGCGGCAGTAACGTAGTGGTCTACGGCAGGCCCTACAAGATTCGCGATAGCTGCTCTTTGGCCCCACGGAGAGAACAGTGTCTCCACTGGAACCATACGATAATTCCCATCTGCCTTAAAATAGGGCCGAATAACTCCAGTTTGATACATGGCGTTATACGGCTTCTGTGTATATTTCGAGTAGATAGGTCTGAGTATGTCCTCATCGAAACACGACTCGTATACTGGATACCATTCATCTAAAGCCCGATATCCAACCTCATAGATTCTGCTACCATTGAAGCAAGTTTTGTTAGTCCGTTGGCTGATGTAGTCAGGAGATTCCTGGCAGCGGAATTGACTGAAGTCCGCAGGTGAGTTTAACCATTCGTCATTCTTGAAGTTCACGCCAGACTCGCAAGTTATTGTAGCTGAACTGACTTGTCGAATGGCGGACGGATGGGATAGAGGGCCGGAACTCCCGCAGCTCAAAGTCAGCGTGTCTCCATAATTTAGCTCCACATTTCCATATCGATCATCGGGCTCTAAGAGCCTTCCATCCCTTAATATTATTGGCAAAGGCTCTCCAAAGTGATTACGGGTATTTAGTATACATCTTTGGCCAGGAGACGCGTGGAAAATACATAGAATTAGAAGGTATAAACTATGAAACATTTAGCACTTTAGAATTTTTCGTATCAGATAAATTTCAATATTTTTGTATGTGTGAAACAACGTGTCCAAATGTCAAAGGTAAACGTCAATCGTATGAATTATGACTGCGTTCACACAAAGACTTCAATTTACACAAAAAGGCGTTCAATATGCCGAAAATACAAATAAGATAACCCAAGTTTAACTTAGTAATCCTTCCAATACCTACTAACAACTAAACGTTTATGTGCGTTTGTAAGTAATAACATCCAGAAAATGCCGCATCATCTTCTTATTTTAGACAATGTTGGAAACACAACCCGTATTATTTGTATACATAGTATGCAGTAACAAAACGCACCCGTCAGGTACAGTCATAAATATAATTATAAGAGCCATGATCTAAGAAAACAAGGTCTGACAATCCGGATTCGTGACACCGCGACATCACTGTCGACGACACACTCACACTTACGTCCGCATACCATCGATAGGCTGATGCCGTAGCTCGTGTCACCCACACTACTAACCGAGGTACCGGATTGCTATACCTTACAGTATAATATTATTGTATCATGTATAAGAACGGCTTTTTGAAAGCCACCAATAGCAACGCGTTACATACGCTACATTGTAAACTACAACGTACGTTAATTCAAATTGTTAAATATTGCTCATCATTATCTATTCTTTGTTCTCACATACAACCACTTCTGCACATATCTCTTTGGACAAGCAATCTTGTAAATCATTGCTTTTGGAGATTATACTGCAATCAACATTACATCGAAGTTTTATTTGACTCGATGTAAAGTTGAGTGCAGTGTAATTTCCAATACCACGATGGAACTTCCATCATCACATGATACAATAATATACTGCGCCAGGTTTGGCAAACCGGTACATCGGTTAGTTGTGTGGGTGACACGACCTACGTCATCAGCCTATCGACGGTATGCGGACGTAAGTATGAGTGTGTCGTTGACAATGACGTATGTGGTGTCGCGATCCGGATTTTCAGAACTTGTTTTCATAGACCATGCATCACCACGAGCACCGCAGGCTGCAACTAACGTATACCCGTATACCTAAGCGCAGCGAAGAGATTTTACGATGTTGTTAATCTGGGTTCACACTAGAAAAACTTAATCAAATTGGCCAAGAAACATTTTTAGTTAAAGGTAAATCCTTGATATACTTAAAAAGCTGCATAGTAACTTGTAACATATCCTGTCGCTTTATTGGGCACGGCCTATAAAGCCACAGTCAGGTTAAAAAAAAAGAACTTGTAACATATTACAGATTGTTTGAAATGAGGTTGGACCACAGACCATCCTTGTCTATTAACATTGACAGTTCATTTCAAATATTAATTTTGAATTTAGTTTTCTCCGCAAAAAGGAATCTTGTCACTATTGAATTGTCAGTGTGTATCAGTCTATAAAAACAACTACATTTATCACTATTTATTCCATATAAATATATTACCATATATTATATTATTTGCTAATAATCTATATCTGTTGTGCTCATTTTGTGTCACTGTGTCTCTGCTGCGTCCCACCCTATCAGGGTTATGGGCAAAGAAAATGAATCAGCATGAACATAAAAAATGTCAACGGGCTGTGGTGATTCTTCTAGCAAAGTGAATGATAACAGTGATATTGGAATTATGAATAGTTCTACGCTCTTCGATAAACTGGATGGCTGCTCGAACTATTCAACATGGAAATTCCAAATGGAATTGTATCTTATAGATACAGACCTATGGGAATACACGAGCGTAACTCCCGAGGCTACTGATACTGCAGGTACGAGAAAGGATCAGAAAGCAAAGGCTAAGATATGCTTAATGATCAAACCGCATTGCCTGGTGCACGTCAAACACGTGAAGACAGCTAAAGACGCATGGCATGCGTTAAAAGAAGCTTTTGAAGACAAAGGGTTGAATAATCGCTGTAGATTACTCTCTAGACTGGTGAGCTATAAACTAGAGATGTTTACGACAGTACGAGAATATGTAACAGCGGTAATGGTGACATCTCAGGAGCTGTCAGACCTTGGAAAGGAAGTAGACGATGAGCTGTTGGCTGCTTTGATGCTTCAAGGTCTCACGAATGAATTTCAACCTATGCGTCTGGCTGTAGAAAACAGCAACATAACGTTGACAACCAATTATGTCAAATCGAAACTTTTTCAAATGGAAGAAACATATACGTCACCCAGTACGAGTGGAACTACTACAACTTCTGCATTGCTTTCAAAACAAAAGCACAAGAAACAGCTGAAATCTAAACAGAAGAAAATAAAATGTTTTATTTGTGATGGTCCACATAAGGCATCAGTATGTCCAGAGAAACCGAAGAAGCAGAAGGAAGTTTTTAGTGCTTTTGCATTTGCCATGGTTGGAGATCGTGAAGAAGAATGGGTCCTAGATTCGGGAGCATCCACGAACATGACAAATAAAAGGCAGTGGTTTAAAGACTTTAAGGTTATTGATCGTGTTCCTATAACATGCGCTAATGGTGACAAGGTATATGGAGAAGGACAAGGTACGGTGCTGTGTGAGTCAACTGGAATGACAGTAAGTAACGTAATGTATGTTCCTAAGTTATCAGCTAACTTGATGAGTGTGAGTACTATTGCAGAGAGGGGATATGTAATAGTATTTGGTCACAAAAGGTGTGAAATCTACAAAAGTGACGAATGCAAGATAAGTGGTACGCCTATTGTCAAAGGTATAGAAGATAGAGGTGTATACAAGCTTAATGACTGTTGTTTACAGAATACGGCTCTCAATACTACGTCAGAAAGCAATGATTCAATGGAATTATGGCACCGTCGTATGGGACACCTAGGTATTCGAAATCTTCTACTTCTGAAAAACAAGATGGCAACTGGGGTAAGTTTTCCTAATAGCAATTTCAACCTGGAATGTGTATCCTGTCTGAAGGGGAAACAAACTAAGCAACCGATGAAGAAAAATCGTGTAACACGAGCATCAGAAGTGTTAGGGCTTGTACATTCCGATGTTTGTGGACCCATAAACGTACAATCGTTTGGTAAGTTTCTTTACTTTCTCACATTTATAGATGACCTTACGCGCAAAACCTTTGTTTACTTCTTAAAAAACAAAAGTGAAGTTTTTAAGTATTTTCTTGAATTCAAAGCATTAGTTGAAACGCAAACCGGTCATAAATTGAAGGTGTTAAGAACAGACAACGGAAAAGAGTACGTTAATAAGCAGATGGGTGATTTTCTTAAACGGAATGGTATTAAGCATCAGCTTACGGTTGAATATACCCCAGAACAAAACGGTGTTGCAGAAAGAGCAAATCGTACCATCTGCGAGAAGAGCAGGTCGATGTTGCATGAATCAGGTCTGGACAAGCGTTTTTGGGCTGAAGCTGTTCATCACGCGGTGTTTCTGAAGAATAGATCACCGACAATTGCAGTCAAGGAGAAAACGCCAGAAGAGGCGTGGACGGGAAAGAAGTGTAATTTGGACAACATAAAGGTGTTTGGATGCAGAGCTTTTATGCATGTTCCTGACCAGAAACGGACTAAATTTGATTCCAAAAGTGTAGAACTCGTCTACACAGGCTTTGCAGATGATGCAAAAGCATACAGATTGATTGATCCAATTACTGGTAGAGCATGTAAAGCAAGGAATGTGGTATTTTTTGAAAACCAGATGTACCGAACCAAAAGGCAAGGAATGCCAACCAGAGAAGCACCTGTTATCCAAATTATACAAGATGAGGAAGACCAAACTGTAGAAGATATAAGAGTTGAGCAACCAGCAGTTGAATTTTTACCTAATGTTCGGGAAGGTCAATCTCTCCCCATAGAAGAAGACATTAGGAGAGAATCGCCAATAATGGACTTCTTACCGAGTGTTCAGGAAAGTGAACCTCTCTGTATAGAAACAGAAGAAACTGTAGAAGAACCGCTAGTGGAACCTATCATGGAAAGAGTTCAGTTTCCTAGAGTGGAGATTGAAACGGTGGGTGAAGAATCTGAAGGCTTCATGTCAGCAGATGAAGAGGGTATAGAAGAACCTGCACAACCACGAAGATATTCCGCAGATGAAGAGGATATAGAAGAACATACCCAACCACGAAGATATCCTTTAAGGAATAGAAAAACCAGGCAGTTTCAAGACTATATCCTATATCACACAATAAACCATGAAAAGGAACCTACTACCGTTCAAGAAGCTCTTTCGGGTAAAGATGCTGATAAATGGAGAACAGCAATTCAGGAGGAGTTAGATGCTCTCAAGAAAAATAATACATGGACTCTCGTGAAGCCTCCTACCAACAGAAATATAGTTGATTCTAAATGGCTATTTAAAATCAAAGAAGAGGCGGGAAATAGACACAGGTACAAAGCCCGACTGGTGGCAAGAGGCTTCAGTCAAAGGTGGGGAATAGACTATCAGGAGACGTTTTCGCCTGTCGTACGTCACAGTTCATTGAGGTTACTAATGGCCTTAGCAAGCAAGATTGGACTGAACATAGACCAGATGGACGTTAAGACTGCCTTCTTAAACGGAAACCTAAGCGAAACTGTTTACATGAAGCAACCTGAAGGTTTTGAAGACAAAGAGAAGAGAGACCATGTATGTAAGCTCAATCGTTCGCTTTATGGGTTAAAGCAAGCACCCAGAGCGTGGAACAACAAGCTTGACGGAGAATTGAAGAAACTTCAATTTCAACAATCCAAAAACGAACCATGCATTTATACAAGATCAAAAGGAAACAACATCATCATAATAGCAGTTTATGTGGATGACTTGTTAATTTTTTGGAACAATGAAGATGAGCTTCGTAAAGTCAAGAGAGACCTCATGTCCAAATTCGAAATGAAGGATCTTGGAAAAGCTGAACTCATTCTGGGAATGCAGATAACTCAGACAAAGGATGTGATCAAAATTGATCAGGAGAGGTACATCGAGAAAATCCTCAAGACCTTTGGAATGGAAGACTGCAAGACAGCAGCAACTCCGGCGATTGCTGGCTGTCACTTAAATAAGTCAGAAAACAAGCCTGACGACAGGATCCCATATCAGAATCTTATCGGATCTCTGATGTATTTAGCAGTGTGTACAAGACCAGACATAACACATACAGTTAGTACTCTGAGTCAATTTAACACTTGCTATACAGAAGAACACTGGGTAGCAGCCAAGCGTGTGCTTCGCTACCTAAAAGGGACAAAGTCTCTTGGAATAGTGTACTCCAAAAGAAGTAATACACACAGATTCATCCAAGGATATTCAGATGCAAGTCACGGAGGTGATGAAGACAGAAAATCTTGGACTGGCTATGTCTTTACAGCTCAAGGATCAGCTGTCTGCTGGCAAAGTATCAAGCAGAGGACAATAGCACTATCAACGGCTGAGGCAGAATATGTAGCCATGTCAGAAGCTGCTAGAGAGGCAGTATTCCTCAAGAGGCTTATTGCGGAGATCATCAAGAAGGAAGAGGAACTGATTCCTATTCTCAGTGATAGCCAATCTGCAATAGCTATAGCAGAAAATCCGGTGCATCATCAGAGAACGAAGCACATAGATGTACGCTATCACTTTGTGAGAGAAGCCATCATGAATAAACAGATATCAGTTATGTATGTCGAGACAGCTTGTATGGTTGCTGATGTACTTACAAAACCTCTACCCAAAGTGAAGTTTGCATGGTGCACAAGTAAGTTGATGAGCATGTAAGATGATAGAATGTCTTAATGCTTGTGTTGTCAAAATTAAGGAGGAGTGTTTGAAATGAGGTTGGACCACAGACCATCCTTGTCTATTAACATTGACAGTTCATTTCAAATATTAATTTTGAATTTAGTTTTCTCCGCAAAAAGGAATCTTGTCACTATTGAATTGTCAGTGTGTATCAGTCTATAAAAACAACTACATTTATCACTATTTATTCCATATAAATATATTACCATATATTATATTATTTGCTAATAATCTATATCTGTTGTGCTCATTTTGTGTCACTGTGTCTCTGCTGCGTCCCACCCTATCACAGATTAAGATAATAACTAAATCAATTAAACTACAACACAATATTCTCAGAACTTCGTAAACCAGTACCGAACAGTTACTGAGATAGCATTGGTATTTTAAGCAACAAGCTAAGTAGTTGAAGCTAGTATCACATTATATGCAAAGTATGCACACATTGGTCTTGATTGAGATTAGATATTTTACTTTCAAGAGAAATACAGTTTACCATATCCATGGTAAATATAGTAACTTACGACTGTAAGAGATCTCTTAAAGGGATAAGTTCGCCTTCATACATAGAGTCCGACCACGCTAACTTTGCATTGAAATGAAATAATTGGCAACACTACCTCAAACGTCACATTTTCATACAAATATGACGTATAACGCACAGTGTTGCCAAATTATTCCTTGCAGAGTAAGCGTGGTCGGACTCTACCTTTTTTTTGCATTTGTCACTTTTGTTATTGTGTACAATAAACATACCTAGCATTGCAGCGGTCCTGAAACAACGACGGCTGCGGTGGCTGGGACACGTGCAAAGGATGGAACCTTCTCGTTTGCCACGGAAAACTCTCCTGAGCGAAATAGCGCACGCTAAACGACCCATCGGGCGGCCCATGTTGCGCTTTAAGGATAGCGCTAAGCGTGACATGGTGTCTTTTAGGATCGACCCCTCAACTTGGGAAGAAGACGCACAAGATCGTGATCAATGGAGGGAGACCCTTAGCAATGGGGTAGTGGAGCACGACCAAACTTGGTTTAATCTGTTATCCCGCAGACGTGAATTGAGACATCAGCGCGCTGCTCTGCCTCTTTCGTCTTCGGACGGGACATTTATTTGTCAAATATGCGGTCGTGGCTGTCGCTCCCGTATCGGTCTTACATACGTAAGTGCCGCACTTCTAATACGGACACTGCTTAAATCATCTTTCCATAGATGAACAAGGCCAATGATGATGATGACAATAAACATATTTACTACTAGGTACAGTCACGAACCGGGATTGTTATCCATTTGCCGTTGTCCGTAATTTAGCCGTGTAATAAATGACAGATGTTACCCGATGTCAAGTGGCTCAACAATCCCTGTTCGCGATATGGTACCTACTATATACTCGTATAAAAGTTCATATCATTCGTACTTTCCCCAGGCTACTCTCCAACCGCGCACTCCTATCGCTTTATTGGGCCCGGACTATAAAGCCACAGTCAGGTAAAAAAAGAACATTCGTACATTATTTCGTTTTCGTTTCTGACTACTGCAGTGACTGTCGGATGAGTCTGTTAAATTAATAAGGAAATGTCAGCGCAAAGTCACTTAACACGTCAATTACCCTAGCCACTCGCAGACCACGATGACCGATGCTAAAACGTTCTACCAATATAGTAGCTGCAATACTCATGTGGTATTTTAGCAAAAACTGTAAACGCAAATGGCTGTGTGCAAAGTTAACAAACCAGTCCTTAGATCATCAGGTTGTTGAACCTCCGGGTATTATGTTAATTACTTAAATACTAGCGCTCGTGGCGCAGCGGCGCTCGCGTACCGCGTGCGGTATGCAAGGTTAAGCGACGTGGGCTGAGGTCAGTTCTTGGATGGGTGACCGTTTTTAGTGGTTATTAACTGAACGCTTCCGTGCTTTGGAAGGCACTTTAAGCCGCTGATCCCGGCTGTTGTCTATGATAGCAGTCTTAAGCCAAGTTACAGGCCTTCTGGCGGCTTGAGAACTTCCAACAGTCAAATTGCCCACTCACTTGACAAACCTAATTCCAATAAGGTCTTGTTTCCTCTCGAGTTGGAAGGTCAGATAGCAGTCGCTTCCGTAAAAACTAGTGCCTGTGCCAAATCTTGGGATTAGGTACACCCTGGGTATCCTTCAGAATGCAACTGTACTGGGATAACGCTAGGAGGATGGATCATCATAGACCAAGTTATTAAGAGGATTGTGTATTGTGTAGCAGATTTTTTCCATACAAAACACGGCAACGTTTCTCACCCCCTAATCCTAGACCAATATCCATGATTTTTGGAGACGTTGTATATGTCATTAAATACGAGTTTTATACGTTTTGATTCTTTGTAAAAAAATGCATACAAGTGAAAGCATGGGCTCTTAAAGATTTGATTTTTCGACTCTTCTTTCTGGCTTTTTGTTATTATTTCATAAACGAGAAAAAAATACAAAAAAATCAAAACATATAAACCTAGTTAAGGATATAAGGAATCGATCAAGGCCAATATCGTTTCATTTGATAAAGGTTTAATGGGTGGAAAGCGTTGCCGCCTGAAGCACTGATTCTGCGAGAAATGGCGTCCAACGGCTGACGGCGACATGACGACTCTATCGCACGATGCGGGCGCAAGACACCGGCGAGTGAAACAGAAAGAATATTCCGAAATGCCTGTTCTCGCCTCCCACAATAGGTTCACAATAATCGTAAGAATTGTTTTCTAATCCTGTACTTGTCATCTTTATTCTCTGTGAGTTCTCCTAAAGAACTCCGACGCACAGAATGAACTTATTTCTTCATGTATGTTGTTTTTTTTAGGAACAGGCCTGTCCGGGCCCCGCTTTGGCATCTAACCCCAAGAGTTAGCGTAGGCACTAGTATTATACCTGTGACCCAGGCCTAAAATACACCTTTTTGAGTTACCGCGCGATGTTTTCCTTAACCGAAGAACTACTGTTAAATATCAAATATTTCCTACGTAGATTTTTCGTTTTTTAAACCAGAGGGTTGAGCCGAGAATCGAACCCATGACTTCCGGATTGATAGTCACGTGCCTAACCACTCATCAACAGGGTATGCCGAATTTTCAATTCTGAAGATTGAACAAAACTCTAAACAAAGACAAATAAAAAGTCTAGAAGCATAAAAACACAATAGACTATCGATATTATCCAGCTGATTATAGTATCTACAACAATACTTAAGACTTGATACAATATGGGGTGTATACTGGATTTAATATTATTACGAGCGTATGACAATGTTGGGAATTCAGTATCAAAGGGTTTCCCATCGCAGTAAATGTAAGAGTAAAGATCGAAGATGCAATTATGTATTATTAAGTCGTAAATACATTTCTAGCTATTTACTCCACCTTACGAGTATAGTGGCACTCTACAGGGCTGTAGGTATTTACAAAATATTCGTGTTGCATTCTTTTTGTTTATTTGCACAAGCTAAAAATACTAATTGCGCTTCAGAACTGCGATTTTAGCAGCAAATTAGCAGTGTTAGGTTATCTGGATTTTTTGTGTAGTCAAAGGAAAGAGATGCAACACGAATATTTGGCAAATACAACCCAGTAGAGTGCCACCATTAGAAACTACATGAATTGGATATTCAATACCCCACAATCGACACAAGCGCCTTACACAATTCTGTTTCTACTCATCACTACATAGTATAAAACAAAGTCGCTTTCTCTGTCCCTATGTCCCTATGTATGCTTAAATCATCGATTTAAAATACCCTAGATACACTATCACCTACAAATTCAAGACGAAAAAGTGTCCGAGCCAGCCGAGCTGACATTGTGAGTGTGTGCGTGTTAGACACACGCTAAACGAGCGTAAGTCAATTGGGATCAATTTATTTTTTTCCAATAGTCAGCCTTATATCACCAGCGTAACGTTTTATTTTAAATGAGAGCGTTTGGCGGTTACAGCATTACAAATTGCACGAATCAAGTCGGGACTGATTGTGTTGGCAGCATTGGACATACATTGGAACAGAGACGGTATCGTGTACCGTGGAGTCGAAAATGATTTGTTTAAAATAGGTAGGTGGTAAACAAGTATACGACGTCAGGTGTTAACGTCGATTTATTATAAATAGTAATGATAAATCGATTTATTATGTTGTATGTTCTTTTTTAATTTTTATTATTTTAATGTGTGTTACTTTAGAACTCCGTAGTTTATGAACCGATTCGGAAAATTCTTTCTTTGTTTGGAATCATATGCTCGAAGCATGTTGGTCCCGTTGTTGCCGTAAACTAGTTATGATGATGGTATCCATGAGGAATTGAGGGAAATCCTCAAAAAACCAGGGGAAACATATAGCGATTTTAGTTTTTCGGTAACAAATCGAGCATTTGCATTCAGAAAGTAGCATTTTGAGAACAGAAGCTGATGACGAAGACCATGGATGGGACCATCCAAAACACCTAGTGCTTGTGTGTGGCGCTAAGATATTTCGATCAAGATACTCAAGTGACTATGACAAAGCCACTTTAAATGGTTCTACTGTAATTTCATGTTAGGTTACCATTAAATTAAAGCAGTTCTAAATTTAAAGCAGTTAATCGAATAAGTTATACTTGAAAGAAGAAATAGAATATTATTATCCGTAACACAATATTTTTAAAAACAAGGTTTAATTTACAAAAAATACACTGAATCAGAGTAACTTATATATATGATAGTGTCTCAAGCTTTGAAATCTTTATTTTACATTTTGAAATTACATATAGGTAACATACCCTCAAAATTACCAGGTGGGCTAGCACAACTTGCTGCCAAGTCGTATCTCGCGCGACTCAGAGATTCCTGTCTCACTCGAACTGTGCGAATTAGAAAGAGGAGGGTAGATTTATCTCTACTCGCGTCGCGTCGCAGCGGCAGTTATGCTAGCCCCACAGAACTTATCTTTCTACAAACAGCCATAAATCATTTAATACTTTTTATCCACTTTCTTTTAGATAAACGCTAATATTTTAATTTATAGTTTTTACGATCTTACATATCTACATACACACTCCATAGGTGTGTACTAATAATAAACAATACTTGAAAGCTTTCATAAAAAAATTAGTCAGTCTGCGACTCCATTCCTTCGAAATTTTACTATAGTCTGATTCATAGGTCTCCCGTTTCGTATCGATATACGACTCACTCAACGTGAGGGAAAGAGACAGTAGCATAGCTGGTCGTGTGTCTGATATTTTGATAAAATAATGGTTATAAGTGCGTTAAAGCTTAATATAACTACAAATCAATTAAATAATGAAACTTTAAATAAATACTCACCGAAAATACGAAATTCCATCCTTTTTTAACGTCGTTAACGTGTTGTTTATGCATTTTTTTACGGAGCACTTGGGCATGTTGACTCGCCGATGGCTAGCGCGCGACTATGAGCGCAAGAGTGCTTAAAAGGCATTTAAGCACTCTTGAGCGCGGACGCTTTTGACAGGCGGATGGTGCATCTAGGGTATTTTAAATCGATGGCTTAAATGTTTAAAACTACGCAACGGGTTTTGATGCGGTTTTTTTAATAGATAGAGTGACTCAAGGGAAAGGTTTATATGTATAATACATGCATCAGCATTGCACCCGTGTGAAGCCGGGGCGGGTCGCTAGTCTACTACAATACTCAGTGGCGGAGAGTCCATACATAACTACCGGTTTTCCTAATTTCAGCCAGTCCAGCACTATTACTACGGCTCATGAAGAATAAGAAAGGCAAATTATTTCCGGCTTCCTAAGAATATTTTTGACGCGCCGCCACTGACAATCCTTAAATTAGAACTTCAGAGACCATTGCTTTTAAAGCTGAACCGAAAGTCTATGCTCTTTGCTATTACGAAATACGCAGAAACAAAATTTAAAAAAAAAAACCATGTTTTATGCAGACTAATTTTACGAATATGTTCAAAAAACTGCACATCAGTATATAAGCCTTACACTTAAGAAAAATGCGTTAAGGAACAATAATTGCGAAAGGTAATTAATATAAGCATTATATGTATAAGCTATAAATAGAAACAGATTAAGCGTTTAATAATGAAGAGTTAGGTACGTGGTTTAGCTCTTTAATGCACAGTCCGTTAATAACAGATATATCAATTAAGGTTTTAATGCACCTGCGAATACTCTTATCAATTTCTTTAATATCCGTAATCATCAAAAGCCTTTTAGAAATTACAAATAATATCAAATCCGAAGGTCCACCGGGAGGAAGCCGTATCTATTAATAGCAATAAGGTCTCATTTTCCCTTTTGGTTGGAAGGTCAGATTCAGAAAGGGCAGTTTCGATCTGCTTATTTATTTACTGAAATAAAATTTAAAAGTAAAACTTATTGAACAAAAGGAGGACTTAATGCCATAAGCATTAGGGCAAAGCAGACAAATTGTGAACGGTGCAACCTCATAAACGTACATACTACGTGTCCATATTATTATTACATACCCACAAATAATTGCTGTTTTACCCCCAAGGCACAATCTTAGCTCTAGAATTTTCCGAGTGGAAAAGTTGGTGACAAATGATATGTCACCAACTTTTCCACATTACGCTAGTCGCATACTTGTTGTTCGTAGTCATTAAATATGCGTGTAATTAATACCGTTTCTCGAAATTAACATCCATTGTCGTCTCATTAGCACGAGGATCATAAACATATTAGCACGTTTGACGTCCGCGGCCGTTGTCGCGTAGGCCAAGCGTACCTATGTGATATAATAACTTGTTTGTGTCAATCTGATACTTTTATTTGTATTCTGATCTGATGTTTAGAAGAATCGCCATCGCGTTGCCGACTCTTGACTTGAAGTTTTCTCGTGACATGCACACTCGACCGTCAGATTATAATCTAACTAGCATGATCGTAAACAGTCCAAATATTATAATCTACCGAAAAATAATGCGTTAAATTGTAAGCAGTATTTTACGGTTCCAACTATTTTGGCATGAAACTTGCAATTTAGGTTAGTTCGTTATCTAGGTCCATCAGAGTACAACGCAATTTTCGGTTCACAACCTTTCGACAGTTTAAAATCTCGCTAGTTAGATTAACGGTAACACATACACGGGAGCTCTGATAGCGACCTTACTTGCCACCAGGAATACCACATCACATATCTTATCAATCGCTATAATAAGTAGCTGGACACTGGTCCTTTGTCGTCTTCACCCGTTGGGAATTTATTGTGATAGCTAAAGCGACAAGGTACAAAGGTGCCAAGCATATCAGCGCCTTGTGACTTCGACCGTCCTTCCCCTTTTTTTGTTTTTTTTTTACTTTGACTGTGGCTTTATAGGCCAGGCCCAATAAAGCGATAGGAGTGCGCGATTGGAAAGTAGCATGGGGAAAATCCAGGAGAAAACCTCCGACATGACCACGCGATCTTTCGATGGACGCTGTGATTACGTCGACCGGCTCCGTGAGTGTGTGCCTAACCTACCGTGCGGCCCCTAATCAGTGATCGCTGAGTTACGACGCAGTCGACAGCCTGCCTAACTAACGGATTCCTATGATGGGGAGGGGGAGAGAGGAAGGAGTCCTTCCCCATCAGTTGCTCCATGCCTGTCTCCAAGCAGCTTGGAGGCTGCATGGTCTAAGAAAACAAGGTTTGACAATATATATCGTGACATCGTGACGTCATTGTCAACGGCACTCACATCCGCATACCATCCATAGGCTGATGACGTAGCTCGTGTCACCCACACTACTAACCGATGTACTGTACTGTCATACCTGCTGGCGCAGTATATTATTGTATCATGGGCTGCTCCAAAATAACCATCTTGGCACTGGCAGATGTAGCTATAGCAAAGAACCTCCATTTAACTCTCCATCAATAACATCATTAGTATGACCTTGTCTTAGCGTCAATAAGTATTTAACTATTAGTATGTGCTTAACAGTGCTTACAATTTTAGCGATCGTTCCAAATGCCGAGAATTTAAGAGAAATCATTAGTGGGCACTGAGCCGTTAAAATGCTATTACCTAAATATTATCTTTGGCGCACCGCGGTAACGTGCGTATGTTCATTCACGTTTTGCATTTATTTATTTTTATACCACGTCTGTGGCAATCAAGCGTGCGGCCTGCCTGATTGTAAGTGGTCACCGCAGCCTATGGACGCTTGTAACTGTGAATGACACCCCTGGAGTTACAGGGGTGTATTTACACTACTTATATAAGGGTCCTTATCAGCACAGAATAGTACCTATTATATGACACCCCTGGAGTTACAGAGCTCGGGCGGGCGGGCTTCGTGCGTGCGTGCTTGCGTGCGTGCGTGCGTGCGTGCGTGCGTGTGTGTGTGTGAGCGCGCATTGTGTGAATGCAAGTATGTGCGAGGATGCGTATGTGTGTAATTGTGTTGTTATATTATTGGATGCAGTAGATTTTCTGCATCAACATAATTTTGCTCCAGTAGCCAAGCTGTCACAGTTACCTATAATAGCCTACCTATAATAGTTAACCTATAATAGTTGGTTTCGATCGACATCTCAAGATACTCCCATTAAATGGAGCTATCTCCCTAACCATCGCTAGTTCAGGCCCCGCCACGCTGTCGGTGGCACCATAGGTTCGGTTTTAATATAATATAATGTTTCTTTTTTTATTCATTTGTTGATTTGTATAGAAATAATTGTTAAAAGCCTGAAATAGAAGTCATAATAATGTAGACAACACTTTATCTATTCAAAACAAAATCACGTCGATCTGTCTTTTTTTTCCTTATGCAAGCGCAAACATAGGCTGTCTACAATTTTATCACTATGTACATACATTTTAATACACATATAATCACGTTCGCAAATTATTGATAATAATAGGGTTATTTAATAAAGTGGTGACACATTTATCGTAGTACAAAATTAGCGTTTTCGGATATGTTTGTAGGTGCTTCTAGCGAATTATTTTATTACATACTAGCAGCCGCCCGCGACTTCGTCCGCGTAGATTTTAGATGGTAACAAAGATATAAATGAGGTTTATTTGTTTCTGTCAGTTGTCTGATGCTATTAATCTTTTGTGAAAATTACTCGAATGAAACTTAATGTCCATGTGCCATCTTGGATTTGAAAATGGATGTAATTTTCGGAATCGGCACCCCGAGGAACCACAAAGATGACCCCATATCGATTTTTAAGAAAAATAAATGTCCGCCATCTTGGATTTGAAAATGCATATCATTTTCGTAATCGGCACCCCGAGTAATCGCGACGATGACACCCATATCGATTTTTAAGAAAAATAAATATCCGCCATCTTGGATTTGAAAATGCATATCATTTTCGTAATCGGCACCCCGAGGAACCTCGACGATGACAACCATATCGATTTTTAAGAAAAATAAATGTCCCCCTCTGGGATTTGAAAATGGATGTCATTATCATAATCATCACCCCGAGGACCCTCGAAGATGACACCCATGTCGATTTTTAAGAAAAATAATTGTCCGCCATCTTGGATTTGCAAATGCATATCATTTTCGTAATCGGCACCCCGAGGAACCTCAATGATTACACCTATATCGATTTTTACGAAAAATAAATGTCCTCCTCTAGGATTTGAAAATGGATGTCATTTTCGTAATCATTACCCCGAGGAACCTCGAAGATGACACCCATGTCTATTTTTAAATAAAATAATTGTCCGCCATCTTGGATTTGCAAATGCATGTCATTTTCGTAATCTGCACCCCGAGAAACCTCGAAGATTACACCTATATCGATTTTTACGAAACGTAAAGATTTGCTCCCCGCACAAATTTGGAACCCCTTTTTACCCCATTAGGGGAACAATTTAGAAAAACGCTGGAACACGTTTTGTTCTATTTAAACAGAGAGTCTATATACGAAGTTTTAAATCCCGCACTTCAAAAAAGATTTTCTCCTCGTACGAACTTGTAAACCCCTTTTCACCCCTTTAGGGGAGCAATTTCAAAAAACGATGATGTACTTTTTGTTGTATTTAAACAGAGTCTATTTACGAAGTTTGAAATCTCTCACTTCAAAAAAGATTTGCTCCCCGTACAAACTTGGAACCCCCTTTTCATCCCTTTAGAGGAGCAATTTCGAAAAACGCTGAATTACGTTTTGTTGTATTTAAATAGAGTCTATATACGAAGTTTTAAATCTCTCACTTCAAAAAAGATTTACTCCTTTACAATCTTGGAACCCTCGTTTCACCCCTTTAGGGGAGAAATTTTGCAAAACACTGAAACCCGTTTTTTTTTGTATTTAAACAGAGTCTATTTACGAAGTTTGAAATCTCTCACTTCAAAAAAGATTTGCTCCCCGTACAAACTTGGAACCCCCTTTTCACCCCTTTAGAGGAGCAATTTCAAAAATCGCTGAAATACGTTTTGTTGTATTTAAACAGAAAGTCTATATACGAAGTTTTAAATCTCTCACTTCAAAAAAGATTTGCTCCTTTACAAACTTGGAACCCTCTTTTCACCCCTTTATGGGAGCAATTTTGAAAAACACTGAAATACGTTTTGTTGTATTTAAACAGAGTCTATTGACGAAGTTTCAAATCTCTAACTTCAAAAAAGAATTGCTCCCCGTACAAACTTGGTATCCCCTTTTCACCCCTTTAGAGGAGCAATTTCAAAACACGCTGAAATATGTTTTGTTTTATTTAAACACAGAGTCTATATACAAAGTTTTAAATCACTCACTTCAAAAAAGATTTGCTCCTTTACAAACTTGGAACCCTCTTTTCACCCCTTTAGGGGAAAAATTTTGAAAAACACTGAAATCTGTTTTGTTGTATTTAAACATAGAGTCTATTTACGAAGTTTCAAATCTCTAACTTCAAAACAGAATTGCTCCCGTACAAAGTTGAAGCCAACTTTTTACCCCTTTAGAGGAGCAATTTCAAAAAACGCTGAAATACGGTTTGTTGTATTTAAACAGAGAGTCCGTATATGAAGTTTTTAATTCCGCAGTTCAAAAAGTATTTGCTCCCCGTACGAACTTTTAAACCCCTTTTCACCCCTTTAGCGAAGCAATTTCAGAAAACGCTGATGTACGATTTTTTGTATTTAAACACAGTCTATTTACGAAGTTTGAAATCTCTCACTTCAAAAAAGATTTGCTCCCCATACAAACTTGAAACCCCATTTTCACCCCTTTAGAGGAGCAATTTCATAAATCGCTGAAATATGTTTTGTTGTATTTAAACAGAAAGTCTATATACGAAGTTTTAAATCTCTCACTTCAAAAAAGATTTGCTCCCCGTACAAACTTGGAACCCTCTTTTCACCCTTTATGGGAGCAATTTTGAGAAACGCTGAAATACGTTTTGTTATATTTAAACATAGAGTCTATTTACGAAGTTTCAAATCTCTAACTTCAAAAAAGAGTTGCTCCCCGTACAAACTTGGAACCCCCTTTTCATCCCTTTCGCGGAGCAATTTCAAAAAACGCTGAAATATGTTTTGTTGTATATAAACAGAGAGTCCGTTTACGAAGTTTTAAATCTCTCACTTCAAAAAAGATTTGCTCCCCGTACAAACTTGGAACCCTCTTTTCACCCTTTATGGGAGCAATTTTGAAAAACACTGAAATACGTTTTGTTATATTTAAACATAGAGTCTATTGACGAAGTTTCAAATCTCTAACTTCAAGAAAGAGTTGCTCCCCGTACAAACTTGAAACCCCCTTTTCATCCCTTTCGAGGAGCAATTTCAAAAAACGCTGAAATACGTTTTGTTGTATTTAAACAGAGAGTCCGTATACGAAGTTTTAAATCTCTCACTTCAAAAAAGATTTGCTCCTTTACAAACTTGGAACGCTCTTTTCACCCCTTTATGGGAGCAATTTTGAAAAACGCTGAAATACGTTTTGTTGTATTTAAATATAGAGTCTATTTACGAAGTTTCAAATCTCTAACTTCAAAAATGAATTGCTCCCCATACAAATTTTGCACCCCTATGTTACCCTCTTAAGGTTAGAATTTTGCAAAACGCTGAAAACACTTTCTTTGGATTTAAGTTCGTAAGCTTTTTATGAATTTTTAAGTCTTCAGCTCAAAAAAAAAATTTTGCTCCCATACAAACTTTGCACCTCTATTTGATCCCCTTAGGGGTGGAATATCCAAAAATCCCGTCTTATCCCTTGCATACGTCGTAAAAGTAAGCTCTGGACCAAATTTGAAGTTTCTAGTTCCAGTAGTTTCGGCTGCGCGTTGATGGTAGATCAGGACTTCTTCTTTTATATATATAGATAATCCATTAAGTTTATTTTTAAAAGTCGTATTAAATTAACGTTTTCACAGAATTCTTGCGGTGCTCGTAAAAGTTTTTAATATATCCACGAATTAAGTTAAGTATTTTTCGTCATTAGCAATAATAGTACCGCAAATATTTAGTTGTGCTATTTTATTTAGTTAGTGTGTGTGTGTGTGTGTGTGTGTGTGTGTGTGTGGATGTATGTGTGTGCGTGCGTGCGTGCGTGCGTGCGTGTGTGTGTGTGTGTGTTAATAATAGTTAAATAACAATAACTAAAATAATATTACAACTAACTTAAATCTAAAACAGGTCCTTGGGCCATTGTACCAAAGATGTTGGCGGCATTTCCTCGCTGTATCGCAATGGTGATACGTTGTGCGAGGAAGTCGCCAGCTCTTCGGTCACCAGTTACATCAATTAAACGCTTCGCAATTTCAGTAAATAACTTGTGCGCGCTGGGACCTCACGGACCAAGTATTTTTGTTGTCGCATTTGTTTTTGATTATACACTTTGACATTTATGTTTATGAGGAAGGGACGAAACATAATTTAGTTAGCTGAGGTTTGCTAGGTTTTATGAATAAGGAAAGCTCAAATGGATGGTTCTGGGGATATCTTTGCTCTGGGAAGTGTTAATGTTTAGTACCGCCATTTTTTTGGAGTCCGTTTTTATTAGGATCCTTACTTCCTGGATGCGATTAACATGTTCCTGAATCTGCTTCCTATTCTGAATTCTGAGGGCCTACTCCGAACTTCGTATCGTGCCGTCCCTTTCACTCTCGTGTTATACACTATATGAGTGAAGGAAACAGCACGATACGAAGTTCGGATTTCGAAGTTCGGAGCCTACTCCGAGGCCTCTTCTGAGGGCCTACCCTCAGGACAGCAACACAACAAGTACAGTGTTATGTTATAAATTTCATCTTCTGTTTCTGACAGAGGATAATCTCATCCGCATCGCTATAATATAAGATATTGTCCAGCGTCATATACTTTCAGATGCAACAGGAAATTTTCCAGATTTCCCTTATGCTGTGCTAAACCCTAAGTTATGCTTATATATTATATGTATATCTGTTACTGCTGCTAGCATAATCGCATTTATGTAATACTAGCTTTTTGCAGTGATTTCGTCCGCGTAAATTCTCACTCCCTATTTATACCTTCCAGGGATGATTTTCGGGATATAAAATATTCTGTATGTTAATTAGGGTATACCAAATTTCATCAGAATCCGTTAAGCTGTTTTTGTGTGAGTGAGTAATAAACATTCAAACAGCTATAATTTCGCATTTATAATAAGTATTAACGTGTAATGTAATATAGAACTTATCAATTCGGACATCTCGCACTTCCCCATTTCCTAGTATGGGACGAATGTTATTTTATGTCCAACCTTAATGGAATCGATTAATCATATAGCTAGCCAGAGCGGAGATATTACAACACGACATTGCGAAATATTTACTTGAATTACGATATTGTTGTTAAATTAAGTTATTTTGCTAAAAACAAGGTTTCCTGCGTACAAAATAACATCAACAATCCGTATACATCTCAATTGAGTGGAGGAACGTAATCTGCTACTGTTTATAATGAATATTCAACATAGTTTAAAATTACATGAGAACAATAAAAATATGCTTGACCCGCTTTTCGGTCTTTTTTATAAAGTAAAAGTACATATACTAAAAATAATAATAATTTATTAATAAACATGGTGTACAATATTAGAACTATTAACCCGCACAAACGGTGTTTCCGTAACTATAAATCCATAAAAACATAACTTACATGTACATAAGCCGTTAACTATTGACTACCGGGTGGACAATTTTAGTTTGTACAATTGACAACGACCCAAATGTCGTTTCAAACATCACTCCAAATAGATAATTTTTAGCTAATAACTGTTTTTACACACAGTAAAAGCAAAATTGGCTACTGTACTTTCAAAAACTTAATAAAAGCATAGTATACCTTGTTTTTTAAGATTAGAAATTAGGTACACAAATAAGCAGGGGTCGTAAACAAACACACATAGAATTCGCATTATTCGCACGAAATATCAGTATAATTGACAGTTAGTTGACTATGACAAATTACTTTTTAAAAACCCGAACCGACTTCTTACAATCTCTGCCTCTGGCTTTTTATTGTACAACCTTTAGATGTATGAAACGAAACGTAACGTAAAAAATAATTGATGCCTTATTATTTGAAAATATATGTAAAGTAAATATGTGAAGTAAATGTAAATTAAGCCATATTATCTTAATTTTGAATAAAAATTAATTTAAGCATGAAATAACGGTTTTAATATTCTTTGATATTTATTTAACACTTGTACCGCAGAACGTGCATGATAAAAAACCTCGTAAGCCGTTATCTGTCATTCTTTCTAATGCTAAAAAAACAAGGTATAGGCATTCTTAAATCAGTATATCGGAATTATCAGTGCTTTTATTACAACATAAAATATTTAAGACATCAAATAATAAAAACAAAATGTTATACTTTAATGTGCTAGTCTGAACTTAATATGAACATTAATGATATTATTATGTAGTATAAGTAGGTTATTTGACATGTATGACATGAGTAGATTTTTTTTATCGAAACGGTATAAAAAATAATCAGGGGGCAAACTTGATTGCAACCGCTAATATAAATAGTAGGTGTCAATAAACTTCGTATAGCTACGTTACGTTTTATTCTTAGAAGGAAAAGGTGTTATGTCATTAGCAATAAAAGGAAAATATAGCTATTATAGCACTAGTAAATAAACATTATTCAAGACTAAGTTCAATGACACATTGAGATTGTGGCTATGGATCAAATGATTATATTAGCATATACTTTATAGTTGACCGAGCGACCGCAAACCATCTTCATTACAGCTTGGGCAAAATTGATTCCGCACGTCTTGTGTGCTCTACAGTGCCCTTACCATGAGTTTACATGACTGTACTCGCTAGCGACTGCGTAAACGGTTTAGTATGCAGATTCTTAGTTCTATTGCGTAACTACCAGAGGCACTGTACTTTCGCCCATACAATTTTTTACGCAGTCGCTAGCGAGTACGGTCATGTAAACTCATGGTAAAGGCACAGGTCGCATTTCTTAACCAATTCTGCTGATTGTTCCGATTCAGTTAAAAAAAAATGGCGGCTCCATGGGGGTTAGAGACATAAAACAATGCGGCGTGGGTACAGTCAACCCATTTGATTTATGGGCCACTTCTTACCTTGTCACAGCCCAAGTCACGCAGTCATGCTGAATAAAGTTTGAATAATAGCAATTTGTAAATGTTTACAGCTGTAATCTCCATAACGTGTAAGTGAAGGCTAAAAAATAAAAAAATTAAAAAATAAAATAATAAATAAAATAAAAAAATAAAATAGCCAAATTCTGAATAATATTCTCTTTCGGCCTTTGAACCCCTTTAAGTTTAGTAAAAGTTGTATTAAGTTGAGTATTATACTAAGCTATTACCCAGACTTTACATTCCTGTTATACAGACTAAAGATTGACAAATATGCCCAAATTGCAAGCTCAAACAATATTCAGCATATGACTAGAATCCGACCACGCTAACTCTGCATTGAAATAACTGGCAACACTACCTCAAACGTCACATTTTCATACAAATATGACGTATAATGCACTGTGTTGCCCAGTTATACATAAATAAAATTACATTTAACCTAATTATTTATTGAAATATTGTTTAATGTTATAAAATAATGTAAAAATAAAATAAAATAATGTAAAGTATAATAATAATTAATAATAGATTAATAGATTATGTATTAAAAATTACCTTAGTTAATAATATTACCTAATGCTATGCCCTAACAGGGCCCATGTGAGACTGAAAATATTATGTATAAGATATGTAATGCCATGGATGCAATAAATAAATAAATAAATAAATAAATAAATAAATAAATAAATCATTCCTTGCAGAGTTAGCGTGGTCGGACTCTATGTTACTTAGGACTGAAAAGCAATATAAAAGCCGCCCAGAAATCAAATTGTTTGACCGTACCTACCTGTCAAAGAAGGTTCCCTTTAATTACCATTCGAGAGGAACTATTTACACGATCAGTATGTTAAAGTTCACATTGCATATTGATTAGATTACTGGTCACGTACATTGTACAAACATATGCCGCCTTATTACTAAGACATAAGGCGCATAATCATGACGTCGATCGTACGTAATATAAAACGTGTGTACTCGACATACTCAGTATGTATGTCGAGTGACGAACTACTTGAGTCAAAAGTGACGTATTTAAAATAAATAAAATTAATATTTGTGGACAATCTTACACAAATCGACCTACACCCAAACTAAGCAAAGCTTGTACTATGGGTACTAGGTGACGATATACATACTTATATAGATAAATATATACTTAAATACATAGAAAACATCCAAGACTCAGGAACAAATATTCGTGTTCATCACACTAATAAATGCCCTGACCGGGATTCGAACCCGGGACCTCCAGCTTCGTAGGAAGGGTCACTACCAACTAGGCTAAAGCGGTCGTCAATTTAAGATGTAATTATTATTATCGGTAGCATGTAGCGTACCACTATTGGGCATTATCCTCCCTCTTTGTTTAGAAGCCTCTGGCCTAGGGTTGCCAACTTATGTGCTCAGATTTGCGGGACTTTCGTAGTAGAATTGCGCGACCTGGCTAAAACATGCGGGACTCACGCACTCTACAGGTGTCAACATTTCATAACGTTTATGGAATTGTGATATAGGGTACATAATGTATGTATGTATGTATGTATGTAAAATTCTTTATTGTACATGAGTAAAACATAACATAAATTACAAGAACAGTTGACATATATCATAATTTATGCCCGCGACGTATAACTTCTTAGTGGAAGTACAGTCCTATGGGAGCGGGATACAAACTGTTTTCATTCATCGAAATTGCGCGCTCTTAACTCCAATAAAACAAAGTATTCATTCCAGTTCTTACAATTCTAATGAGACCTGGAAACGGGGCAGTCGGCGTCCCGCACGCATCCTTTGCGGGACGCATCCTCTAGGGCGTTGGAAATGGGATGTCCCGCCTGAGGCGGGACGATTGGCAACCCTATTCTGGCCGCTCATTAACAAAAAAATCTTCAGTTCACACTATATGGAGTTTATAATCCACCATATTGTTTTATGGTGACGTCACATTTCCTATGTTACTCTGGATGACATAGGATGATGAGAACTCTACTCTAATTTCATTATTCATCCATTTAATTTCTGGTGGATTAAAGACTGTTACGTAAATATACGCATATGTACAAGAAAGAGTCAGCCCGTTTGTGACTTTTCTGCAGTTGCAAGCGTCCGTAGACTACGGTGGTTGTTTACCTTCAGGAGTTCAGGACGCCCGCCGTTAGCCAGTTTGTAACCGTCGTAGTTTAAAAAAAAATCAAAAATAGATAGACGCAAGATCACGAATTCACGAACAATCTAGTGACGCAAGCTTTTAACCATACCCAATAAGTAAGCAAAAGCTGACACTGAGCATGATTTTTAAAGCCAAGCTTGATAGTTTGCTCGTACGGCCCCATCTATCTTTTTTCAGTCAAAGATTACCCTGAAAACCAGGGCTCGGAAACCGGTTTCGTCTTCATACGATTAACCGGTTAAAAATTGCGGTTAATTGCGTCTGTCGATACTTTTTCGTATTTTAAATTATTTATATCATAGATGAAGGCTAACAAAAGCAAATTTAAATATAAAAATGGAGATATGAAAAGTCCTTTAGGAGATATTTCAAAAATAGTAAAAACCGGTTCCGAGCCCTGCTGAAAACACTATACTCCTTTGTTGAACAGTCGTATATTATTAATATGTCTTTCCCGTTCACGGGACAATGGTATCCCGGACCTTTGGGAGGCGTGCGCGGAGCCGAAGTACCGAGGCACCGAAGTACCAAACGAGTACCACATACCCAACACGTAGAGGCCCTTTTGACACTTTAATGAAATGCAAGGGATACACCGAGCGGATGCTGTCCCTGCCCGTGTCATGGGACGCACACAGAGACAGCACCCGCCAGGGTGTACAGGGACTATTTCTGGTTGATTAAGCCTAAATGAACTGGGTTATTGGGTGAAAATGATGAATTAATGGCTGGGCTATTGCGTCAGACAACGGACGCCTGCCTAATAAAACTGTCTCAGATATTTATTTCCGGCAGACGGTGACTCGCTCTCTGCTAGATGGGCCCCCATAAAATAGCGACATTATAAAATGGCCTTAAGGGCAACACCGGTCAGAGAGCTAAAATTAATATTACTATTATTGTTTTTTGTGGGCTTTCTTTGCCGCCTCGACCAGTATTGATCTATTGTGGCAGCCCTTAAAGATCTTTACTTATACCCAGTATAATAGTCGTTTAAAAAAGAGTCTACTTAGTTCTCGCCATCTCCTATGTAATTAATAAAGGGTAAGTGTGGGGTCAACTAATAAAAGAATGGGGTCATCGCATGCGCTCGAGTCCGGGCACAGTCTTTCGTAATGTACTTATTTCTGACAGTACAGTGAGGAGGCTAAGCTCAAAGAATTTAATGTACGAAATTTTCTATCTCTATCTCACGCGCATAATTGAGCATAATACAGCACTGTATACTAGATAGGAAATGTCTTGTCAGTTAACGAAGTTATTCGTGATTAGCGTCCTTATTTTAACAAACGTTTTGGGAAGCTGGTTTGTCAGCAGCCATATCAAAAGAAGGGTCCATCTTTCTCCATGTCAGTATTGACGTAGATACTAAATTCAAAACTTAGAAAAACAGAGTTATCTACTTTTAAGGGCCCTTATCAAAAAGCCCATCTACTTGCCCTATAAGGGCTAAGTGATTTGGAATCATCAATTACTTATCTCATAATTTCAATGCAAAACATTTTATAAATTCAGGTTTCCGTCTGTCTATGACTTATTTCTGGGACGATATTTGACTTGCAAAATGTGTTGTGAAGCCATCGTGTTTCTTTTGTTTTGTCATTTTTAAACAAGAGAAATAAAACAATTTTGTAGAGTCAGCAACGTTCATATTTGTATACATAGAGCCAAAAAAACGGTGGGTACACGCCTTATAATCTATTTTGATTAACATAGCTAAGTGTACGTCGAATACTGGAAATACACTCGCGATTTCAACTCGTAACCCTTACGTTCTCATTTACAATCTCACGTTTGGGGAATTAAAAATAGCAATATTATCAAATTCAGAGCATTGCGGAGCTGAGCCACAC
Source organism: Epiblema foenella (assembly GCA_963556455.1). NCBI lineage: Eukaryota > Metazoa > Arthropoda > Insecta > Lepidoptera > Tortricidae > Epiblema > Epiblema foenella. The sequence continues at coordinate 2,482,952 of OY747110.1, forward strand.
GTGGTCACAATATATCATCTCACTCCTTACGCGAACGGCTGCAGGCGCGGACGTGTGGCTAACATAACATTACATATACATATTAACACGGTAAACATAAACATAACACCGTAAACATAAACAAGTGATGTCAACAATCGTGTTTATAGTGGAGTGACGGAGACAATGAATCGAACGGTGAGTGTTTTTAAAGTTATAACTATAAAATCTATATCTACAGGTAGATCTGATTTTAGATCTACATATTATTTACGTGATACGTATATTTAAATTGACGTTTCGGATGTGTTGCAAACCGAGCAGACTGCGGAGTAGATTTTATATGTAATTAGCTGGCCTACTCTCCTAGCGTATAGCAATGAACGCAACCGAAGCCGTGAGATAAAATATAGTCCATCCTAATAAGAATACGTTCTATACATATATAAATAAAAGGTTTTTGCAGTGATTAACACTTACATACAAACACCGCCTCTTTATTAGTTAAACCCGAGCGCTTCTTCTCCGTTTCAGATTAGGTAAAAATGATTTCTGATGTCTGGCTGTTCTCCTGTGGTCGATTCCATTTCTATTAACTTGGTCGTCATCACGTGAATTTTATAACAATGAAACATAAAGCATAATTTTCCGTGTCATAAAAATATTTTATGACATTTATTATGGGATCAATTTCATCCAATTAGTTTCAAGTGACGCTGGGTATTTTAATGACAGATTGTGTGTGACAGTGATATTACTAGTATGCATGCAATGTGTACAGTCAGAGTCATAAATACGAGTATATGTATACAATTTTCGGCCTTATCTCTAGTTATGAAACTAGTTATACGAAAGATATTCTCATTAGTCATAATATATTATTAGTTAGTTTTTTATAATATTAGTTAGTAATTCTATTATAAATTCAAAGGATAATACTATTTTGTTGAAGTGGATAAAGATTTTAATGACAATTTCGGTTATTTGTTAGAAGTACGGAACCACTACCAACTAACTCAAAATGCCACCAAAACCTACAGCTAATTTGTCAAAAACGGAACCACGCCCACGAAAGTGACGGTTGAAACACTCGAATAATGACCCAAATTAAAGAGATCTAGATAATTTAATTAGCATACAACTCTATGATTGGTTTCACTATTATTGCCTGATTATTGAAATACGTTTTTAATAACAAATATACAGTTTCTTACATAAATGTACAATATAATAAAGAACCATGGGAATACTTTAAACTATCTATCAATCAATTAATCAATTTATTTGATTATTTCTAAGAATATGGTACATTGAAGGTTAGTAAAAATGTGTTAGTTCAGCATATTCTGCCAACATCGGCGTAGAAATATTTTGGAGAAATTCAGTTAATAATAAGTGACATTAATTAACAGTAACTATTACAAAGCATTATTAAATTACAAATAAATAAAATGAACATTCTGATTAAAATAATATTATATGAATACAAGACCAAAACATAACATCGTCCTATTTGGAAGTCAGTAAATACAAATAAAAACGAGTTAAAAAAAACCACGCCGTTCAAAAGTTCTGCCTGTGGCAAAGGCGATTTTTTGGGGCCAAAATTCGGTTTGCGTTCCTTTGAAATATGATTTGACTTGGCGTTAGTGTGTGTAGCCAATATGTGTGTGATGAGCGCGCACTCTAATCAAGGGATGGAATTCTGGTGAAATTGTTTACTATAAACTACTAGCCCAAAAATAACGAATAAGGTAAATGGCCCGGTGCTTGACACATTAACGCCCATTAGTTGACACCTCTTACTATAGTGAATACTGATAGTGTCAAATAAAGAAAACACTGTATCCGAGGCATGCGACCTTCAGTACGGAAGTCGCGAGATTGTACCATAGCTCACCATGGTCTAAGAAAACAGAACTGACAATCAGAATCTTGACACCACAATACGTCACAGTCGACGACGCACTCATACTTATTTTTTTTTTGAACCTGACTGTGGCTTTATAGGCCGGGCCCAATAAAGCGATAGTAGTGCACGGTTGGAGAGTCTTCTTCTTCCATTTAAGAGTACGTTACTCTTGTCGGTGGAGCAATCGCCAGCCGTTTCTGTCCTCCGCTAACTCCTTTACTTTCTGATATGACATGACCTTAACCTTCTCTTTTATTTGCTCAAAGTAGTTTCTTCTTGGCCTTCCTCTTCCTCTCTTTCCTTCAATCTTTCCTTCTATAATGGTCTTAAGGAAAAGGTCATGTCTTAGCAGATGGCCCATCATTACTCCTCTTCTATTTTCTATGGTTGTCAATATTTGTCTTTTTTCGGTTGGAGAGTAGCCTGGGGAAAATCCAGGGGAAAACCTCCGGCACGACCACGCGTGTGGTTTGGAACACTGGAACACTCTAAGAGTTTGCGCTCCAGTGAGATTGGTTGAGCGGTGTCAACCGAATCTGAGGTGTGAGTGGAATCGAGCTACTGGGAGTTTTGTCGCTGGTTCACTAAAGCTAGCCTAGCTGAGAAGAGTCCAGCAAGAAACTCAGCTAGGCCCGACCTGGGTCGGACTGAACTCACACTTACGTCCACATACGATCGACAGGCTGATGCTGGCTGATGACGTAATGTCGTGTCACCCACATCACTAACCGGTGTAGCGGATTGCTATACCTTGCGCAGTACATTATTGTATCATGATGGCTCACTAACCTCGGTTTTTCAAAAAACTTGTTTACGAAATGTCATTTGATATTTCACAGTGGCTTTTCGGTGAAGGAAAAAATTGTAAGGAAACCGGGATAAAGATTATAAATTCAAATGGAAGTCGCTTTAGTAAAACCTACCCTATGTCAAATCTTGAGCACAACCGGGAAAACGCTAGGAGGATTATTACTGTTGAGTGTTGGGCCAGTGCCAAATACTAGGACATTTATCTTATTAGGTGAAGATTATTCGTTACGCTCAATAGTATTCGAATTTTAATTAAAAATGAAATGAGTCAATTAAGAAAATATTTAATCACGCTTAACATGGTGATAATCGTTAATTTCACTTCATCGATTCGTCAATTAATTAATTCTGGGTGATGTGTGGGTGACCTAAATATAATAACAGTGATATTTTTATGACAATTTGACTATGATAAAATCCTGTTTTTTTGGCGATAGACAGGTTTTAGAAAAAGTTGAAAACTGCGGAACCATGGGGCTTTAAATTTTGAAAACGTAAAAAAATATCAATCTAGAGGTGTACTAGTCACAGAGCTATCAGTCAAATCGTATCTCGCGCGACTCAGCGATTCTTGTCTCGCTCGAACTGTGCGGGTTAGAAAGAGGAAGGTAGATTTTTCTCTACTCGCGTCGCCTCGCAGCGGTAGTTGTGCTAGCCTCCTATGACATGGATTTCACGAACATTATGTTATATGTATTAAATATATCCCGACGTTTCGATCCTTTTCCAGCGTTTTATTTAATTTACATATCTTATGTTACAAAGTAGATTGTAAATGGATAACATTTATAGGGTTCCGTACCAAAATGGTAAAAAACGAACCCTTATGGTTTCACTTTGTCTGTCTGTCACATCACATCGCTAAATATCTATAGATGCATAGAAGACGTTTAATTTTTATTTTTTTATTTTCTGTGAGAAATGACAGATTCATACGGTGGTTCAAAATTTGTAAGTCAACTGAATATGTCACGTGGGGTGTCATATGAAAGGGCTTGACTTGCACATTCTGATTTTTTTTATGTTCAGTCATTTTCTATTTATGAGGGAAAATGTAAAAAAAATACCGCCCCCTCCCCTTATTTCCGAAGTTTACCAAGGAAAAAATATAAAATTATTACATAACATTGATATCAATATATTTTTTACAGGAAAAATAAAACTATAGCTCTATCTAGTTTTTCTTTTTTTTATCATCAAAAAACATTTCTATATTGAGTTTGTAATTTCACGTTGCGTGTATTTTTGTTTTATAAATTCCTACGCGATTATGCTGAAAGTACCTTCATTCAAATAAATAAAAAGAAATGAAATCGGTTAACGTAATAAAGAATTATCCTTGAAAAACTACCATACATACTAAGTTATTCAGTCGCTCAAACTTGTAACAAAATTCGCCGATATATGGCGTTCAATTTCTACACCATGTTGTTGAGATTTTCCTGAATGAATAGGATTGGAACCGGTACACATCTCGGTGCGCGTTTTGTATATTTTTTATTAAATCCAATAGGCTCGGTTTTATACAGATCCGTTAGACCTTATGTCGGTTTGTTATGTCAAAAAATGTATTGAGTTACTGAAATTTGATCTGACATTTGGTCTAACGGATCTTTATAAAACCCGATATTAGCTGAGCCGTTTTCGCGTAGATTAGCGCACTTGCTTAGGTAGACGTGCTAACGTGTAAGAAAGAGCGCGCAAAAGATGCAAAAATTATCAACCAAATAGCGGCCCTATACTCAGCTTCGCTGCTTAAGAAGTTATTTCAATTGGCTAAACTGTGTCAAAGTAATCCGTACAAAAAGCGGCTTAATATTTCATGCTAGAAGATTCAAAATTCAATAACAATTTTATAAAATACAAACCAACATAAAAGATGTCAACTATAAAATAACTGAGGATAGGCATAAATAAACAGAGGTCATATATATGCATTCCACATCTAAACTATGCTCTATGAGTCTAGGTCTAGGGAATAGCAATATTTATTCTATGAAGAGAGTCTTTGATTGAGGTTTGGTTAAATGAATAGAAGTACAAATAACAAATAAGTACTTAAATAAATTATCATTTATCTCGTTAAAAACGTTTTTTATCCTCCTTATATTCTACACACAATAAAAACGTTCAATCTTATCGTAATAAGTTTATTGAATATATAAATAAATATATCATATTTTGAGTTGAAAACATTTTAAAGTTTATAAGGCGTCTTCAAGCAAAATGTACATATTGAAATGAAATTGCTAATTGTAAAATGGAAGTCAGCTATTTAAACAACACATTTTTAAACTTGTATGTGGTAATACGTGTCAAAACAAAGTATATCTAGTATAAGTATAAATATATCTTTTATAGGTCGTACTTAAACAAACTATAGTTGAACTGTTGTCCTATATTTTATGAAACTCTAATTGTCTTTTCGATATTCTTATATGCAAAATTAAGTCGCTTCGTGTATAATTACTTTGACACAACTTGGCCAACTAATTACTAGTTTTTCTGGGGTCGCTTGACGCCGGTGGGGTCAACAGGTTAATAATATGTATGCAAATAGTCAGACAAACTGCTAATTCAGTGTCATATACGAAATACTGTTAGAACTAGTAGTAATATTGTTAAAATGTTTTAGCATGTTGCCCTCTGGGTGTTCCCAATGTGGAGTCATGCACCTTTGTTTCCTCACGATGTTTTCCTTCAACAAAAAGCGGCGTGCCTTTTTATATTAACTAAACAGGAGCCATTCCTCTGAAAATTTCCAAAGAATTAAGATAGTACCTAAGTATATACTTGACCTCATTAAATGCCATCTCACAGAAAAGTGATAATCTTGATAGAGATAACCGTCAATGGGCGACGAAATCAGTAGTTCATTGCCGCACTCAAATGTTTTTGATAAGAAATGCACTTGAAAACGCGCGCGTGACTCCGCTGGAGCTGGAATGACAAGTGTCCAGAGACTCCAGTGCCTTTACCATGAGTTTGCATTACCGTACTCGCTAGCGACTGCGTAAACGATTTAGTATGCCGATTCTTAGTTCTCTTGCGTAACCGCCAGACCGCCAGAGGCGCTGTACTTTTACCCATGCAAATTTTTACGCAGTCGCTAGCGAGTACGGTCATGTAAACTCATGGTAAAGGCACAGAGGGCCTACTCTGAACTTCGAAATTCGAACTTCGTATCGTGCCGTCCCTTTCACCCATATAGTGTAAAGTGTGAAACGGACTGCACGATACGTAGTTCGAATTTCGAAGTTCGGAGTAGGCCCTCAGGTTACGTTTCCATTTGACATTAGAAAAGGATCAATATGGTGATATTGTGGCTAATAATAGGTTTCTATTGTTCAATTAGGTTTTGACATGTCCACAGCACAGAAATGTTATAATGGTTCCTACTTAATATTTTTTTATTCATTCAGAAAGTTCGTTTGAGGGTCCTTTATCATTTCAAATTGCTCATGTATTTAGGCTTTGTTCGCAATGAATTGACATGTAACTTGATATTTTCTCAACGATAAATACCAAGTGAGTTCCAAGTGAGATTCAACCGTTGTTCTCTTATTAAGTGGATATACATACCTACTATCAAGAAAAGGACTAAGTACTACAAAATTGTTTTTACCCCCTGGGCAGGAAGTAGGACTTTCCGCACCGTAATTACAACTTAATGGCCGGTGTGATATTAAATAATATTGTTTAACTACTGTTTAATACCTTATTACCATATATTACCTACAACTTGGCCGTGACACAGACGTAACTTTAACAATTTACATGGAATATAAAGTCAGCCATGAAAATATTATACAGATATGAATGACTACTTAATGTAACATTATCAGGATACCTATGTTCTCTCACTCAATGCAGGTTTTCAATTTCACGCATTAAAAATACAATTGAATCGGAACCAATTCAAATGATAATACCACCAACCAATACTCACACTGCATATAATGGAAACGCACAGCTGAAATAATGGAAAACAGGATTCTCCAGAGGTTTATAATCAGTAGGTAATTTTTAATTAAATTACTCCAAATGTACCTAATTCAATTCAATTTTGGTGCTAAAATTTCACACAATGTTAGCTCGATTCGGTCTAATTTTAGAGAACTTTGTAATTTATACACGATTTTACGTCTTAACTCCGTTAATTAACGCCAGCGTCCGGCAACATTCGAATAAATTACCGGGATTCGAACCCCAAATCTTGCATCAACTTTGTATTAAGCCGTTGACTCCCAGCGAAAAAAATAAACATTAGCATTCCTTTGTAATGAGTCCTGGGATCCCAGAGACTGGTAGACGACGGGGTAAACGATAACCTCTGCTAACGCAAATTATAAATATTCTATTCGAGACGAATTGAATTGAATTTGTAATTGAGACGTTGGTGCCGTTAAAGAAGCTACTAGAAGACTCAGTCTAGGTCGATGTCGCTATAGGTACGCCTCCCTAAGGCGTTGTAAGAGGGAACAGTACCTTTACCATGAGTTTGCATGACCGTACTCGCTAGCGACTGCTTAAAAATGTACTTTTGTTTTGGTAAAAGTACAGCGCCTCTGGCGGTTACGCAAAAGAACTAAGAATCGGCATACTAAATCGTTTACGCAGTCGCTAGCGAGTACGGCCATGCAAACTCATGGTAAAGGTACTGTTCCCTTTTTTTTTTTTTTTTTGAACCTGACTGTGGCTTTATAGGCCGGGCCCAATAAAGCGATAGGAGTGCGCGGTTGGAGAGTAGCCTGGGGAAAATCCAGGGGAAAACCTCCGGCACGACCACGCGTGTGGTTTGGAACACTGGAATACTCTAAGAGTTTGCGCTCCAGTGAGATTGGTTGAGCGGTTTCAACCGAATCTGAGGTGTGAGCGGAATCGAGCTACTGGGAGTTTTGTCGCTGGTTCACTAAACCTAGCCTAGCTGAGAAGAGTCCAGCAAGAAACTCAGCTAGGCCCGACCTGGGTCGGACTGACTCTACCCGGTGTGCGGCGGTACCGGGACGAATAGGGACTATATGTGTCACTGTTGTCGCGATCGCGCGGTGGACGTCCCCGCCGGCGGGAATGCCTAAGTGTACGCGTCGTGTCAGAGTTGGACGCCGCAAGCGCAGCGTTCCATCTTTCGATAGACGCTGTGATTACGTCGTCCGGGTCCGTAAGTGTGTGCCTAGGACGCCGGACCGTGCGGCCCCTAATACTGTTCCCTCTTACAACGCCTTAGGGAGGCGTACCTATAGCGACATCGAGTAAAGGTATTGTTCGAAGGATTTGGGAACCTAGAGTAGTTGTTCAGATCAATTGGCTAGAGCGATTGGCCGCATGCGCCAGGATTTCGCGGTTTAAATCCTGCTAGGAGGCTAAACTTTTCCTTTGAAATTGCCAAATCTTGACACATGAATAAAATAAACACACCGAATTTGTTTGTTCATAATTATCCTTTTTAGGTTCTTGTGCCTCAAGTTATCTACTGGGGAATATTTGCCAACTGGGTTAACACTCAATGCTCGTGATCTCGCCTTGGCGACATGCCATTACTACATTTCATACCTATTTTGTACAAAACCAAAATAACCAAATACGAGTTCGAACTAAATATTTTATCCGAATATGTACACTATTAATTATTCGGTGTCTGTACCTGTACTGGATCTTATAAATGAATGATTTAAAGACTTCAATTCGGAACCAGGCACAGAATAATTAATAGTATAATAATAATTATACATTATCAGAGCTTATGAACGATTATTCACTTTAACAATAATTAAGTGAAAATGTACTGTTTTTATCTATAGCTTCTATATTAGTTCTAAGGCTTTATTTTACTAGATTGTAAAATGATTGCTATGCCCTAGCAGGGTCCATGAGGTTCAATTAACTGTATTCTTAAGAACCACCATGGTTGCAACAAAAAAATATTATTATTATTTCAGCACTTAAACCAGGTCCATAACGGTTAATAACTTAATAACATTGTTAATTAATGTATGACGAACCATTGAATTTTAAATCACACTAAATTGAATAAAAATACAAAAAAATCGATACAAATAATTAATTCAACTGGGCACACTGATTTCGGAATTGTTTATTTTCATTAATAGGACAATACAATTTCGAAGAAGTATAGTACCTATCAATAGCGCTATGTTTGGAAATTAACGTCATTGTGTATTCCGGAATGACGCGAACTGAAATAAATAATCAAATCACGAACAATAATTTACTTTCACATACTTCCTACTAATCTGCAGAATTAATAAATTATTTACTAAGGGCACAAATTTTATAATACTAAGGATATGTCCCGATTCGGTACGCCACGCCTCACGTGAAAGAGACACGCTTATGACTTTCGAGTACGACAAAACGGAATGCAAAAATCTTCGGGAATGGCTTTTTTAGACAAATCTCGATAAAAACCTGTCTGTGCGCTGTTTTATTAAATTTCCTCTTGACAGAGTTTAGACGTAGTAATGTACCATCGTTTTCACTTAATTGTGTCGTTTAATAATGCGTTATTTTAGTAGGCTGAGTAAAAAAATTAAAATAAAGACACAACTTTGGTTTTTTTTTCTATAGAGAAAATGTTAAGCAATCATTTAGGTTAAGCTTTCTCTGTTAATTTTTATTTTATAGTACCCTCTTACTTATTTAATTTATTTTAGAAATAATTACTGTAGTTATGATCAGATTAACAAAGCTTTCTAAAGAATTAAGAATTTTTTCAATAATATATAAAAATCGAGCAATCATTTTTCGGCTATTATCAGAAACACAGTCATATAGTCAAGAATCATATATCTGAAAACAAATCCTTATTGTTTCCTCGTCTGGGCAGACCAGTGTTTCAAATAACGCGATATTTCTCGTTGCACGGCCTCACATTTCATGAGGCGAGATGTCGGTCAAACTTTAGCCTATTTCCAATTATTTCTTTCATTTTGGGTATTTTAATGTAAATTCTTCTTTTCCAGGTCCTCTTCGCTCTGTGTCTGATCATAGCCAATGAAGTCACGAGCTACCGGCTGCTGCCATGGCACGGGACCCTCCAATCTCACACACACACACAAACTTCAGTTGAAACCACCACACGTGCCGCGCGACGCAATATGTCCGAAGACTATAGAAACTATAGTTACATCATTACTACGTACTTATGACACTAGGATGTGGTAGATTTATAAGAACTCCGATACAGATTTTTTATTAGACTAAGTAAGTAAACTAACAGATATCAGTGTGAGTATTTCGTTATTTAGACATTATTTATTGACGACCGGTTTAGCCTAGTGGGTAGTGCACCTGCCTGTGAAGCTGACGGTCCTGGGTTCAAATCCCGGTCAGGGCAAATATTTGTGTGATGAGCATATTTGTTTCTGAGTCTTGGATGTTTTCTATATATTTAAGTATTTATATCTATTAAATATATCGTCGTCTAGTACCCATAACACAAGCCTTCTTGAGCTTACTGTGGTGCTAGTTCGATTTGTGTAAGATTGTCCTCTAATATTTATTTATTTATTTATTTATTTATTTATTATACATTAAATATATGTAACCGGTGATATAAGGGTACTTTATTTCGCAAAATGCTGTATTTTAACCATTATGGGATAATCACGTTCGATGTGCACCCGTAAATGCCAGTTTGCCTTTTCTAATTAAAACTGCTACTGTAGACCAAATGTCAATTAAAATGTCTGTGTCTCACCTATATTATTTGACATAACTTATAAAATCTGTAACATAAGTTATGTTACATAACTTACCGACATAAGACTAACGGATCTTAACCTCCTGATGGCTGGGTATCAAAATTTGCCAGAATAAATGTTACTCTCTCAAATTGACAGACTCCAATCTTAAAGGGATGCCTCGAGTCGGGTCAAACACGCATCCCGTAAAAGATACACAATTCTTTTACGGGTAGTCTTTTGCGCACGACAAAACGGGATGCATCTGACTGTGTGCAGTCTCATTCAATTTCCTCTTGAGAGAGTTTAGATGAGGTAAAATACCATCATTTTAACTTAATTGTGCCGTTTTATATAATGCCTTCTTTTAGTAGGCTAAGTGAATAGGAAATACAAGACACAAATTTGTGTTTTTTTTCTATAGAGAAAATTTTAAGCAATCATGTTTCGGCTATTGTCAGAAACAGTCATATATTCAAGAATCATATATCTGAAAATCAATCCTTATTCTTTCCTCGTCTGGGCAGGGCAGCGTTTGAAAGAACGCGATATTTCTCATTGTACGGCCTTAATTGGGGCGTATGTAGGTACTATGTGTAGGACGCCGGTCATCAGGGGGTTAAAACCGAGGCTTGAGTGACTTCCTGACTTGGCGGGCCGTGATTGATATTTGGTATTTTGTTCTTTGCGATAAGCTTATTGATGTAGCAGAGATTTCTTCAATTCACGGGATACTTTCAGGATGACATTTGCGCAGTATTAACAGTAATAACATGCGCAGAAGAAGAGTAGTATTTTGGCATCGTCATCGCCCTGAATCTGCGTTTTCCGCGCCAGTCATGAAGCACTAAAGAAGCGCATTAAAAAAGCGGTACTGATTCGACTGACAATTGACAGTTTTCTCATATTCCATCTCCTCCGCACCTAATTCCAGGAAGTCGCTTAAGTATAATCCTAGAACAGGTATCATAGTTCACTTAAGTATAATCATAGCAGATTTATAAAGCAGTAATACAAATCCGTATATAGGTAAAAGTCCGATTTGACGCACTCGCACAATCACGCGTCGCTACAATGTACAGTACGGGAATTTGAATGTTTATCAATTTTGGACTCTATTTCTATTTTATTAGAGCCCTAAAATGTCAAATATTCAAATTCCTGGACTGTACATGCCAATCAAATTACGCTTGTGTGTGTAGAACTGACTTTTAAAGGAGCACAGGTCCAAAAACTCAAGATTCTAGTTAAATACAGCTTTATTAAGCTAATATTATTTACTGTGGTATAATACTGCCCTTACACTTATGTAATTACCTATCACACACTGCAGCGGCCTGCGGTGGCGGCCGGGGTGGCGGCCCGTTGTCACTATGGCAACCGTGGCTGCGTGTGTTTGAATGAATGTTAGGATTGTCATAGTGTACAACACACCGCCACCGCAGGCCGCTGCAGTGTGTGGCACGCTTAAGGTTAGATAAAAAAAAGATATTAAGCTTGGTACTCACTAGCGACTCTAGCGAGCTGTAACTATAACTTTATTAAATATTGTGTGACGCAACACAACAAAGATGCAAGAACAAGAGGGTTGTGGAACCCTTTACTTTACAGAATGGGTAACAGGGTCGTGGTCGTACACAGTATATGCACAACGACCTTCATCATCATCATCATCATCATCATTTCAGCCGAAAGACGTCCACTGCTGAACATAGGCCTCCCCCAATTTGGGGGGGATTTGCCATAGTCGCCACGCTTGGCAAGCGGGTTGGCGACCGCAGTTTGATGGTGGTAATGATCGAAGGATGCTGCTGCCCACCCTCCGATTTTCCCTTATTCGCCTCCTACGAAACCCACGGGAAGAGATGGCGCAATTCTTACCCGGCAACCACACGGGGCAACGACCTTACATGAATGTTTCAACCAAGAATTAGGCTCAGTTGTCAAAGGAATTTTTATTTAAAGAGCTATGACCACAGGAAAGACCTAAATATGTGTATGACTCAACAATGAAATATGAACTGTAACAGTTTCCCGGTCACAAAACTCGTCGCAAAGATTTACATTATTATACAGTCCAGTTCGAAAATATATACACGGTCAATGTGGTCAAATATATGTGAACACGACTTTATTGTCAAGTGTTGTGTGTGGGAACGTATATATATTTATGAACTCGACTGATGACTATGAAATAGACTGTATGTACATTCGCCATCGAATATACATGTATATCTGTACTCTTCAGTTAGTTACCATTAGAATAATATTCTCGTACAAAATATTTATTAAATTTCATATTTGTATTTAATAGACAAATGAATTAATTAATATTGCAGTTTTATTTATCATACCCGATTTAAGTGGGTGCACAAGCAAGGAAATTGAAACGTTGATGCATTGATGATTGCATAATGATAATAATGATAATCATAATTATTAATTACCTAATACCATAAGAAGTAATTACATTACATGCAACCATTATAAGATAAAGTTTGAGTCATGGAAACCCTCCCCATATTAATTAGTAAGTAATTAAATTACCAAGTGTCCTAAGAAAATCTTTATTAGGTCATTTGTAAATTAACGTTTAAAAGTGGATGTAACCTATATAAATGGTATATTAAATGGTCCTGGCATCATTCAACAAGTGTACTCCTTACCATCAAAACAGAAACTACTTTCCTCAACAATGGCTCAAATCCAGGTGAGTTCCATTATCTTCTATCAATGTTGCCGAATGTTGGTTATCCAATGAGCAAATACTATAAGCATCATTAACCTTGGCTTAACACCTTTGTACCGTCTCGCTTCAAGGGGCTCCACATGCTATTCATCGATTTTTACGAGTTTTGAGTTGATACTGCTCCGTGAAAACTGTAGATATATTTATGGCACAAACGGTTATCGGTTCTCAATCCTTTATCCGCATTTTCAAAAGCCAAATTTTGAAGAAACTGACTACTTATTTTTTATGATTTATTTTTTTATACAACGCCGGTGGCAAACAAGCGTACGGTCCATCTGATGGTAAGCGTCCACTGCAGCTTATAGACGCCCGCAACTCCAAAGGAGTCACGTACGCGTTGCCGACCCTTTATAAAATTTGAGGATGACTGACTGTTATTCAAACATGGTCCAAAGAAGCTCTATTGTCGATACTAGTATGTTGTTTATGTACTTACAAGCGACCCGCCCCAGCTTCGCACGGGTGCAATGCTGATGCATATATTATACATATAAACCTTCCCCTTGAGTCACTCTATCTATTAAAAAAAACCGCATCAAAATCTGTTTCGTAGTTTTAAAGATTTAAGCATAGATAGGGGTATAGGGACAGAGAAAGCGACTTTGTTTTATACTATGTAGTGATATATATGAAATGTACATGTAACTGTTCCTTATTGACGTCTCTAACAACACGAAAGATTTTTATTTTTAACTCATCTTCACAAAAGTTACGCGTCCAAAAAAACTGTTTTTTTTTGGCCTAAAATTATCAAAGTTTAATACCATATATATCGAAGACAGTGAGTTTTGAAGTAAATATGATATACTATTTCGGTAAATCTCGTTGTTCTCAATACGATAACCCATAAAAAACACGGAAACAGAATACGGAGAGTTACAGATCGAAGCCATTGGGAGATGGAGCTCCTAACGTCATATTTAAATTATCATACTAATTAAATTAAATTAACAATGGCTGAAAGTTACAAAGTACACTTTTCCAGCCGATGTTGAAGCATCTAACCTCCGCATTGATATACCAGACTATGACTGGCCGACTGACTGACAGATAGGTATGTATCAGAAGCGACAGGAGTTTCTGTGTATTGCTCCTATATGCTTTATATCAGATATGAGGAATACACTGTAGGCGCGATCAGTTAAAGATTGGTTTGAATTAGTAGTCAGTTTGTCTCTTATCAAGTTTGCAACTAATTCAATTAAGGGCATTACACGATGATTTCGCCGATCCCATAACATTTGGATCCATTGTCAACAACATGGATCTACTGACCATGAACTTACTGATTAAAATGTCTACCGCGTGTGACCGTATCACATTATATTGGTACCAATTTATAGTGTAAGTACTTATATGAGCACAGCGTGTATCAAAATATGATCTATATATTTTTTATTCCCAAAAAAGATAATGAGAGCAAGTTAACTCAACTTTTATAGCTACTACTTTCTCCATGGAGAAAATGTAAATGTACTGCTGTGATAGCGCTCTAGCCCATTGTTCAAAAAATGGTTTAACTCTACATGATCATCATCATATCAGCCGAAAGACGTCCACTACTGGGCTCCTCCAAAAAGTGCCACAATAACCGATCCTGCGCCACCCGCATGTCCGCATGTCCCGAGTGGCCCTGCGAAACTCTACATAATACCTCATAATATCTTACTTTCCAGAAAACAATCTTCTTGTTCTGCATCGCTACAGTCTATGCGGCATCTATACCCAACTTATCTGAAGAGGATATCTCAGCTGAAATTGAAACGTCATCGTCACCTATCTATGAGTCTAATGTGGAGAAAAACCTAGGCCAAGTCATGGAATACGAAACCATAAGCCCTAGCTTCATTTTGTCCGAACAATCACTTTCAAATGGCTTCCAGATGGGTAAATCTTTAGTCCAAGCGTTGGTGGGTATGTTACAAATACTGAAGCAAATGGATTTAAGCCAGGATGGTTTGAGGAATGTTTCGCTTTTGGTGGCTAGGATGGTGTCGATGTTTGCCGGACAATATTATGAAACGTTAAAGAAGTTGATGCCAGTGTTTTCTGGAATGGTGATCGCTTTCTTAGAGTAAGTACGAATAAATCTCTAGTTTATTTTGTTATAAAAGTTGGTAAAAAGTTAGTTTATTTTTAACAATCGCATCTCAAACTAGCCTAGATTGCGTTAATACCCAATATACTGTATGTACAGTTCGGTGACGGATCCAGGAAGGCAAGTTACAACGGAACCTAGAGTGTTTCAATCCAAACCTATGACTCATAGATTGTGTACCGGATGATGAAGCTAGTTGCCTCATACAATACAATACATTCCTTCAATTCTGGGTAGCCATAGCCAAAGCTATTGTAATCCTATTATTATTGTATTACTATTACAATGTTATGAAATGCGTCACTTACATTATTAACGTCGAATCCGTCAAATATCGCTCGACAAATGGCCACTGGTCCGTAGCATTGGCCGGGCATCCTCCGAAAACTGTGTAATTATGAATCGCAGTACGATTGGAAACATGTCGAGCAATATTCCACCTTAATGTCGCGAGTGACGCCTTTCATTATATGCTGCTTGAAGTTCACAAAAGTTTTGTATTTAGCATTGTATCACTAGACTAAACAACTTGATAACATCCCAGTTATTGACTGGCCCATGTTAACACAGACTTCTTTGTTTATTGCAGGACGCTGAGATGAAATGTACCTAAATTCCAGCTGCGGGAACCGATAAGCTATCAATTTCCAGTAGCCATTGATTTCCGATGAGTAGAATATTTAATTTATTTATAGTAGGTATGTTCTTATTAATTAAATTATATGAACAATTTGTCAAGATGTTTAATTTTGCTTTGCAAGCTTTTTACTACCCAACAGGGTCCCTGGAGATACCGTAATTCAGTGTTAATTTATGGGTAATTTCTCCAAACAAGATTTGAGTTCACCGATTTGTCACAACAATGAAAGGGATCGAATGAATTGAACGAATATGTTTAGTCTCTTTCCATTTTATTTGTCTTTCTCTAGATTATTATGACAAAATTATAGATCAGTAAAGCGTTCGTAGAACCAGCGATAGCGCACTACGAGTGTGTCTGTTTCTCGAGAGTTCCAGGAGGATTACAGAATAGTGCCACAGGGTGTTGTGGAACGCTTCTTCTTACTTTTATGGGCTGCATGATACATACATACATGGCATGATTACCTACTCCACAATCTACAGTAAGTATATTCGGAACACACGAATCACCCGCCCGTCTCCTAGTGGACAGCATCGGCACTTTTAACCTCTGCGTAGATTGCAGGAAGCTATATGAAAAGCACTATACATGTCCCGATAGTCTGCCTCCCTTGGGAAATGTACCCGTATGAAACCCCTCCGTGTGGGAGTTTCTCTACGTGATCGCATCAGAAATGAGGCCATTTGTAGCAGAACCAAAGTACCCGATATAGCCTTTCGAATCGCTAAACTTAAGTGGCAGTGGGCAGGGCACATTGCACGTAGAACCGGTGGCCGTTAGGGCCGGAAGGTTCTCGAGTGGCGACCACGGACCGGAAGGGGCAGCGTGGGTAGGCCCCCCACAAGATGGACTGATGACCTGGTAAAGGTCGCGGAAGTCCGCTGGATGTGGGTGGAGCAGGACCGGTCATTATGGCACTCTTTGGGGGAGGCTTATGTCCAGCAGTGGACGTCGTTCGGCTGATATGATGATGATGATGAAACCCCTCCTGACGGGACCGGTGATGGTGGGTCTCGAAAAGTGGTTCCCCCCCCTTTCCATTTATTTCGTACTCTCAAAAACTGGCTTGTTACATTCGGCCCAGCACATTTCCCTACAAGTATTCAAGAACAGCAAATTCAATCTTCCCTTACATTTATTGCAAAGTTTCATAAAGCGGTAATCAACATAACAAAATCTACACACACGAATCATCCGCCCGTCTCCTAGTGGACGGCATAGGCTCCTTAAACCTCTGCATAGACCTCCAGCAAGCCATAGCGGCAGCACTATAAGTGTCTTGGTACTCTGTCCTCCCTGGGAAGTCAGCGTTGTACATCTGGATAGACTTGGGAGATACACCCGTGTGGATCTCTCTTGGTGGGTTAATGGTAGGCCTGACGATTGGTGGAGGCTCGGAGAAGTGTGTGGGATCCTTGTAGCAACGGAGTATGCCGAGCCGGTTGCTCTCCATTGGGATTGGGGCGGGGGATTGTGAAGCGGCCATTATTTGTCTGTATTCGGTTATTGGGAATGCTGTTGGGAGATAAATATAATAAGTATGAGATTATCAGATAACATTTTTTGACAACATAATATACTATGAGATTCAAAAAGCGAGATGAGAGAGAGTGAAAGTAATAGTGACCGATAGCTATAAAACAGGTAGGGCTGTGACTATAAAAATCCTTTAACATAGTTCAGGGATATAAATACAAATCTGAGGACGTTACGAGTAAGTATGTCACGAATATTTGCATTCGCATATGCGAATGATTCGCATCAAGACTCGCATGTCTTCAATTTATTTATAGTATAAGCATCTTGTTGACCCAAAGCCATATAGGTACAAATTGTCAAGAAATATTTTAAAATGTTTTTAAGGGTCTTATATAGGTAAAGGGTCCAAGTATACTCACTTGACAAGCCTAATCCCATTAGCGTCTAGTTTCTCCCTTGAGTTGGAAGTTCAGATGACATCGCTTCCGTAAATACTAGTGCCTACGCCGAATCTTGTGATTAGGTAACGAATCCCAGGCATCCTTCAGGAATTTCAGGATGCAAATGTATAGGGATAACGTTAGGAGGATGATGAGAATATAGTTAAAAGCAGGGATGCAACAGATGTGGTTTTATCGGAACCGGAAGCAGAACCAGATGTTTTAAATTCGGTATATCGGAACCAGAACCGGATTCGGAGCCGGAACTGAAAACGGAAGCGAAACCGGATGCGGAGCCCGAGTGATGGATGGATAAGATGTTAAGTGCAGGGCAGGTCTAAGATAAGTCTATTCTAAATAAAAAATATTTTTGATGTACGCTGCTCATTTCCCCCCGCTGCGCTGCTTTGACATCCGATATAACATCTGTTTTAAAAATAACAGAACCGGAACCGAAGCCGCTGTTTAAAACCAATCGGAAGTTCCGACTTAACGGAACCGGAACCGGAGCTCTGTAACATCCCTGGTTAAAAGGGTGTATCGAGTGGCGTATCATTGTTTCGATAAACATATACTGTATTTTTTGTTTTAACAAATATTGGAAGATAAAGGAATGATAAGTCACCAAAATTAGCTTTTATATCAAAGTTTCCTTCTAATTAATTTTGGAACGCTAGTTAATTTTGCTCAAAGAAGTTTCGTTTCAAAGAACAAACATTTTTTGGTTGGTTTTATTGGTTGTATTGAATGAATTAAGTGTTTCCAAAACTGTATAACAGGAAAAATGAGGGAATTTCGAAGAAAAAACCCTAATTGTGCGAGTCCGACACGCACTTGGCCGGTTTATTTAGTGCAAGTCCTTAACATTCGCATCCGCATTAGCATATTCGCATTCTAAATATTCACATTCGCGAATGTGATGGAATGGAAATGACATTTCGTGACATCCCTAGTTACAGTCAATTGATGTAAGTGAATACACACTCCCGGTTAAGGGAGACAGACTTACATCTTTTTTGGTATGTAGATCGATACATTGTAGTCATTTTGCTGTCCAAATCGTCGCATGGGTGATCCAGTATATCATTAGTGACGTCTACCATCTGCAATGAAATCGCATTTAGGTACCTAAGTAGAAGATTTAGCCAAGTTTTAACCTGACGAGTACGAATAATGTTAGAGGGCATCTAGGGCTCCAGTTATGGACATCCAGGAATTTGAAACGTTATGAATAATGCAATATAGTATAATAACGTTATCAAAATGTGGCTTGTCACATAGACTGGGCTACTGCGGTAAGATTTACCTGCCGCCTCAACTGCTTATAGTCTTGACAGAGTTTCTGCTTCTTCTCCAATAGCTGCTTGTACTGCTTGACTCGTGGCGAGTAGTGAGCGTCGCAGTAGCAGTACTCACATAGAATGGGCGTAAGAGAGCTTCGCTTCGTACTCACATAGACTAGGCTACCGCAGTAAGACCTACCTGCTGCCTCAACTGCTCATCATCTTGGCACAGTTTCTGCTCCTTCTCCAGCAGCTGCTTGTACTGCTCGACCCGTGGCGAGTAAGTGAGCGTCGCAGTAACAGTACTCACATAGAATGGGCTACCGCAGTAAGACCTACCTGCTGCCTCAACTGCTCATCATCTTGGCACAGTTTCTGCTCCTTCTCCAGCAGCTGCTTGTACTGCTCGACCCGTGGCGAGTAAGTGAGCGTCGCAGTAACAGTACTCACATAGAATGGGCTACCGCAGTAAGACCTACCTGCCGCCTCAACTGCTCATAGTCCTGGCACAGTTTCTGCTCCTTCTCCAGCAGCTGCTTGTACTGCTCGACCCGTGGCGAGTAAGAGTGAGCATCGCAGTGGCAGTATGGGGCTACGGGAGCTGGTCGGACCGTTGGGGCGGCGTCGGGTGACGGCGGCTCGCATGGTCTGAAAAAATACAGCCAGCCGTGTCAGTTGTAGTTCTCTTTTTTTACTGGCAAAATCCCCTAACCTGAAACACAGCGATACAATACTTTGTGACTGATCCCGTTACACTGATCTTATTGTTACAGGCACCCATACACCCAGCGACAGTTACTAGCGCACGCACGCATAAAAACGCGGCTTAAGAGAATTTGAACTAAGTATGTATAAAAAACTGAGATACATGACATGGTATTTGAACGTACGTAATTTGAACGGACTACCATCTAAGTGCCACACGAATCGGCCAGGATGATGATGATGAAAAAAAACTGAACCATGAATTCCAGTATATTAGAGTGATTAAATCAGACTATTTTTTCTCCCAACCGACGAACATGTATGAAGAGATGTATGGATGTTATTGAACCGAAAGAAGATGTAAGGACCGTATTATTTGGCATTCTTTGGTCTCTGACTACCCCAATGGGATACGGGCGTGACTATATATATGTATGTATCATATGTATGTACTATGTATGTATATTCGGTTCTCGTAAGATAAATGGAGAAGAGCAGCGCCTATTGGATTATGACAATTATAACATGTATAAGCATTGCTAATGAAAAATGGTAGGATACACAAACAACAATCCCTCTTACTTTCCTATGATGGGTTTCGGAAATGGCCATTGAAAATCACTAGATACCGTTGTTGAAAAATCCATTTTTATGTTCTGCTTTTCCTGAAAAGTAGATATGTTTAAGTTAATTCAGTGAACAAGAAAATACTGGCTACTTATGAAGATAACTTCAGAATCTCACCACTTGTCAATACCACGATTTTACTAACCTCAGATTAATAAGTTGATTTTTTTGAGATTAAATACTACAAAATTTGCTAAATAACACCCTACATAATTTAGAATGACTTTTGCAGCCAAAAATTTGGTCTGTGTAATTATTTCTTCAAATAGGGAAGATGAAAACATTTTTGAAGTTTTATATTTTTTTATAACTGAATATTAATGGCATTGCATGCCATTGCGCTACTAAGACGATACAACGACTTTTCATGGACTTTTCCTTTTTTACGATGTAAATATTGTGTAAATACAGTTATTCGTAAGTACATTCTAATAATTGGTCAAATGTTGCATTTTGGTAAACGATGAATACAAAATTGCAATTTAAGATACGGAATTATATGAATAAAAATTGTTTTCCGTTATTTTTTACATATTTTCTTGTAAAGGTTGTTTTATTTCTAGTACTGGCAACACAAAAAAGCCACGCAAATATTTCTACGCTTACAACACCGTGTTGTTTTTCTGTCATCAGTCATCAAATCAGCTGTGTATCACACACAGGGAACATGTACATAATAAATGTGCGTATTAAATTATTCGTGTGAAAATGTCCGCTGACACAATTGATAAAAAAACAACTAAATGTTTATGATAAATTCATTGTCAAAGAGCAATGGCGCGGCGGAGCAGCATTGGAATTACGAGCTTGGGGTTTAACCAGGACCAAGGTTTGTGACATTTCCTAGTTCGATCACCTCCTTTGTTCTTTGGTGGTGCTATATTGTTCTCAGTTCTGGTGATTTTTGCGTACGTGATGAGTGTATGGATGAGTTTCGAGCAGCGTGTGAAGCGTGGTTGGCCAGAGCGCTCTTTGGGGGCCTATTTCGTGCCGCGTTCGTCGCCACGCTGTATCAACATCGTCACTCCACGTGTGTTGTATTTTTAGTAGCAACCACGCGCAGTTTCACTTACTCCACTATTGTTTGGGCGTTTTCACACATGTGTATAACCCTTTGTTTACATACAGACTTGTTATTGCATTCTTGGTATATTATGTTTTTTTCAGTTCCTTGTTCCTTATGAGGTTAAAGCGCATTAGATTCGCACGTTAGAATCAAGGTTATTTAATTTAATTTTATGCTATGGTATAACACAGAAATATGTATCTAGTTTATATTCACCAAGTATGTTTATTTAGTATTGAATTTAGCAATGTTACATTAATAAGTATTTACAGTACAGTTAACCCTTCTGAATATAGTAAAGTAAAAATCCCACCCATCCTACACTATTAAAAGCGCTACTTTGTATTGTATGTATATTTTTTTACTTCTAAAAGGCTCTGACAGGAGGTTTAATAAATTCCTTATAATTTTACATTCACTTCAATAACTTACTGATGGTTTACTGTATTATGTAGTGACTCTGTCTGTGAAGCTTACAATATTACTTTACTTTTGTCCTTGACTATGTTACCCAAATTGAACTAGTCCCGTAGTACACTCAATAAGGCTTTTTATGGGTACTATGCAACAACATCTGACTTCCCAATCCATATGAAAAACTATTCATTTCACTAAATATCCAATTTTGATGCTTGTTTTCATTCACCGGCAAGCTACTCTTAAAGTATCAAATTATATTTCGTATATAACATTTTTATTTTAACTAGATGTGGTTTGTGACAGGCTGCTTCACTTGCTGCCTCACGTCAGGCCTGCGTGTCTACAATGTGGATCCACTTGTGGAGAAAGCGCACTACAGTAAGTTTTTTACTATTATCTATATTTATTAAGTTCACTATACCAGCAGAATTTACATAAACAAATCACATTTCAGTACATTAAAAGTACAATTTGCAGTTAATAAAAGAAATAAATATGATAACCCTAATGTGAATTACTAATGTGAATCATGAAACAGATACCATAACTGGAGTTAAGAGTATCTACATGTATTCATTGATAATGTCTTATTGAATGACAAAAATAATTTACATAGATATCATTTAAGGACCTATTCTTAAGCCGTTACATTATCATGATGAGTCGTCAAACATTTGAGTATTATATTTGTTTTTTTATCAACTTGATGTTGTCCCTTTAAAGTAATCAAATGTGATCTATTTACATGAATTGTGCTGGTATAAGTATTAAAACTATTAATTTTCATGCAACAAAGGCCTATAACTAACACATTACAATGTGTGTTACGCAACTTCGTGGTGTCAGGTAACCAACTGCAAAAGTGCTGGAACTTGACTCCCTTCCGGCGAAATTCTTCCTGGTGAAGATCGACAAATGTTCTGTTGGAATTCTTACTTCAAAGGAATTAAAATTCACACTGTGAGACTCCAACCTCACGACCCTAACGATGGATCCGGTTTTCGATACTCTACGACTTACTCTGCCTTCGTAATTTCGTACGTATGTAGCCCGTGACACGTAAAGCTGCGTCGATGGTGTAGCGGCAGGCACGCAGCAGGTGATTTGATCCAGTAGTCGGTGCACTATTGCACAGATTCCGACAAGGCTTCTTCCCCTTCACCTTCTAAGAAGTTTTGAGTCTGCTGTGGCTGTGGCAGATCCTCTCAGTTGTTGTCGTGCCCAAGCTATTACAAAAGCATATTATAGGCTGAAATATACATGATGTGATGACCATCGAAGTTGAGTAACAACCCATGTATCAAGCCTTATTCTTCGGTACTTATTTACTAAGTATCGTAGGTGTAATGGCAGTATTTTTCTATGTAATAATTATGAGTAGGTGGCCTGTTTACCATTGGATTGTGTTTGTTACGCATAATCTCCATTTTAAATCGCTTGACGCATTTCTACGTCATTAGGTGTGTGAAAGGGTGTGTAAAGGTAGAAAATACGCATGACTGGTGGAATGTTGCTCATATTTATTGAACTTATGATTTTTATATGTTAAAGTACTGTTTCACTCTATAATGATCAAACGTCAATAGATAGCTCACAACCTTTCACTTGGTAGTTATAATTGGTCGGCAATTTATTCTGTAGGTACCTATGCATATCTTATCGTTCAGTGGAGGTCAAGAGGTTGCCATGTGCCTTATTGATGGCCCTAAGTTGAACCCTATGGGTGTCTTCATTCAGAAAAGTAACTTACTTTTTTCAGGGTTACCCTTTGACACCTAATATTAAGATTTGACGACTAGCTTTTATAGAAACGCGACTGCTAACATTTGACCCTCCAACTTACACTTCTAGTTTACTGCTCCCATTAGTTCGCAAGGCGCCAGAAAATTTACTTCATGGATCATTGTCAATTGTAAAAACAAAAGCTATCCACCCGATGATCAATAGTTAACGGCTTATGTACATGTAAGTTATATTTTTATTACATGGATTTATAGTTATGAAAACACCGTTTATGTGGGTTACTAGACCAATCCAAAATTAAGCTTTGGGGCCCTTAACTTCTGATATGTCCATCGAAAAGACGCGAACCTAAATCTGACAATGACCCACCTATATGACACTCAAGACGCTAGAATTCCTTTTACAACACAGTCGCCGTACAACGTGTTAATATTAATAATTCAACCAACTAACATTAACAGTTATACCATACATGTAAGTTATAGGTCAACTTGTGACATATATAGGTACAATGCGCAGTGAATTTCTAGCGCGTAGATAAGATTCATTTAAAGATATTTGTGCCAATCCTAAATATAGTCGGGTCGTTGACACTTGGCTAATTGACACGGATTTTACTCGAACGAAACCGCACACAGACCCTATTTTGTGGAAAGCTACTGTTATTACGTAACGTACCCGTTATGAAAATATAAACTGGTGTGATTTTGCTGTAAGGTTCCTTCCAAAGGTATAAACAAAGTTTTTTTTTAAATCTCATTAACTAAATGTCATGTTTGTTTCTATTGAATAAATAGGTGCGTAAATTCTAACTCAGAGGGCAGTATGTAACACGGTCGAGTCATTCAAATATGAAAGTTATCTTTATTAAAGGTGATTTAAGGTCGAGTTTGTAAAATTTGTATAGTTTTTAACAAGTGAATAATTTTTGCAAATGATATTAAATTTGATATGACTGAGCCTTCCGGCAGCCGTTTATGACAAGATCTCAGTTTAGCTACATCAGTTTTTCTGTCCTTGAGCGCAACACGGCTATGGGGGACTAATCCTTTTTTGATTCAAGTATTCGGCTTTCATAAAATAATTCATCCGCAGGCAAAGAAGAGCTGGGCGAGGTATCGCTCTGCGAGATGGTGTACCGAACCAACTGGTTGCTAGTGGTGAAAGCGAGGCGGCCGTGCGTGCTGCTACTACTGGACGACCAGCAGAGGGCGTTCCGGGCTGAAGTGCTCTTCAAGTCGCCTATACGCGCGCTGCGCGCCAGGCGAGACAAGTGAGTGAGACGACAGTGTTCTGCTATAGGTGTGAGTGAGACAGCATGCTGCTGGACGACCAGCAGAGGGCGTTCCGGGCTGAAGTGCTCTTCAAGTCGCCTATACGCGCGCTGCGCGCCAGGCGAGACAAGTGAGTGAGACGACAGTGTTCTGCTATAGGTGTGAGTGAGACAGCATGCTGCTGGACGACCAGCAGAGGGCGTTCCGGGCTGAAGTTCTGTTCAAGTCGCCTATACGCGCGCTGCGCGCCAGGCGAGACAAGTGAGTGAGACGACAGTGTTCTGCTATAGGTGTGAGTGAGACAGCATGCTGCTGGACGACCAGCAGAGGGCGTTCCGGGCTGAAGTTCTGTTCAAGTCGCCTATACGCGCGCTGCGCGCCAGGCGAGACAAGTGAGTGAGACGACAGTGTTCTGCTATAGGTGTGAGTGAGACAGCATGCTGCTGGACGACCAGCAGAGGGCGTTCCGGGCTGAAGTTCTGTTCAAGTCGCCTATACGCGCGCTGCGCGCCAGGCGAGACAAGTGAGTGAGACGACAGTGTTCTGCTATAGGTGTGAGTGAGACAGCATGCTGCTGGACGACCAGCAGAGGGCGTTCCGGGCTGAAGTTCTGTTCAAGTCGCCTATACGCGCGCTGCGCGCCAGGCGAGACAAGTGAGTGAGACGACAGTGTTCTGCTATAGGTGTGAGTGAGACAGCATGCTGCTGGACGACCAGCAGAGGACGTCCCGGGCTTAAGTGCTGTTCAAGTTGCCTACACGCGCGCTGCGCGCCAGGCGAGACGAGTGAGTGAGACAACAGTGTTCTGCTATAGGTGTGAATCAGTCAGCAGGCTGCTGGACGACCAGCAGAGGGCGTTCCGGGCTGAAGTTCTGTTCAAGTCGCCTATACGTGCACGGGGCACGGACCGTCAGGCGAGACAGTTGAGTGAGACAACAGTGCTACGTACTACAAGCGTGAGTGAGACAGCGGGTTGCTAGAGACCGCGTTCTGGGCCGAAGTGCTGTTCAAGTCGCCTGTATCGCACGCTGCGTGCCAGGCGAGATAAGTGTCAGAACTAAAGAACTCGACTCCGATAGAAATAACACCAAGTTTTAGTAGTGGGTGCAACCTTCGTATATGGTGCAACTAAGAAACAACATGTTGTAAGGCCGCACATTAAAGCGTAATATATATATATGTAATCCGCCATGTTAGGTATTTTTCTCAGAATTTGATACCAGTGACACGCGCAATCAAAACGAATATGATGCTGTATCATTTATCAAAATCGGTTGTGCTAGTAGTTACGAGGGGACATAGAAACGGACATACATACATAATCAAACATTTACCAGAACCTTCCTTTTGAGCTTCACCGCAGCCGAGTAAAAACAAACGAATGTGGTAGAAATAATTTCTCAATATCAGATAATTCTCAACTGGACTTATCATAGGGTCCATTCTAAATATAATTTTTTTTTTATATTCGATTAATCATTTTGGCCAATTATCTTTAACAAAGTTTATTTATAAGTAAGTAGTTATAAATTACTTAGAATTACCAAATTAAAAATAAAAAGCAACAGATTTGATTTCTGCGGAAATTAATTCGATTAACGTGTGGAATATGCGCCGAAACGTTCCGCTTTAATCATTTTCCCAATCCTACTGGTTATGAAACAGTGAAAAAAAATCCATATTCATAACTGGTTATGAAATCTTGGTTATGAACATGGATGAAGGGCCTATAACTATTTAATATGCGCACATATAGCATACGGAAGTTACAAATACTTAATCTAGATGTTTATAGAACCTTGAAATTCCCTGCCTGGCCTTCGATTAACTGTGTTTGCTTCTGGCAGATCTTTGTGTAGAACTGAGTCAGTATCGGAATAGTTCATCATCTTTTTGCAGTACATTCTAGTACCTACCAAATTATGTTAGTGTGGACTGGATTTTGGATCTTTTCGTATGGAAAATTAAGTCGCTTTTTGTTGTGTTTTGACACTGTTCGATCAACTCCAATAATTGTACCTAAACCGTGAATTGACTTTTCTTACACGATACTCACGCTTGCTTTAGTCGTTGATAAGATAAAAGGAACCTTAACCTAATGGTCACATTTTATTAAATATAGTTATATTCTGTAATGACTATTCAGAATAGAGCTTTTGATTTTCACTTTTTCGTAATTTTGTTTTCTACGTACATAATGTCAAGGTTGAAATTTAAAGGAATAATTTTATACATAATGCGGTAAAGGTTCTTCGTCTTAGGTTTCCGCAATTTTTGCTCATTTACGAAGTATTTATTTATATGTCGGCGTCCAGTACGCATAGTACAAGCTTTGCTCACCTTGGGACTAGGTGGATTTGTCTATAATGGCCCCCAGTATTTATGTATCCATCTTGTCTCGTTTTATTTGACTCTATTTCTATATATATTTAATTCGAATTAGTATCTGGCAGATTACATTAACCTCTATAACCTAATTTATCATCATCATTTATTTATTAAGTACTTTATAGATACGACTTTTTGAATTAGCCCTAATACCCTGCCAGTTTATTTTATATTTTTAGGTTGTAATCTCCAAAATTACTCATCCGATCTCAAAAATCATATCACCTGTTCATAGAATGCACCTTCAGAATAGTAATAAACTATGTTTTATCCCGTGGGTCCGTTTGCGTCAAAGAGTATAATAAGTATGTTGGGAAAAGAGAGCCATCTCGCGAGTTAACTTGGAAACACGTCTACACCAGCGCCGCAAGCTTATCTTGTCCGTACTAATTTTGCGTATGTGTGCGTGCACACACACATGCACGTATGTATGCACTGTTCACCAGGCGAGTTCCGACCAAAACGAAGATCAAGTTGCCGGATTTGAGCAAGAACGGCAGTGTGTAGGCTTGTCGGGATCTCGTCGACTTGCTAGTAACAAGCCTACATACTGCCATTCTTGCACCAAATCCGGCAACTTGATCTTCGTTTGGTCGGAACTCGCCTGGTGATGAGATATATTGAATCCCAGTGAATACAAAGATTCGAGAGTAATAAAAACAAGTTTTAAATGTTATTATTTATTTATTAGGTACATTATAAACTTCTATATGAATTACGTGAGATCTAAGCTCCTTACAAAAACAGAACGGTCGCCACTCTTATACATTATCTAGTAAAACTGTTAACATTGGCTGTTTTTTAATGAAATAATATAATCATATTCTGCAAGTAGGACGCAATAGTTTTAAATGTTATTAATTAATTATTTGCTGCCATTTTCACCCTCATCTTTTTGATCTTTGCTAGAAGAATGCGTGCTTCTGTAAGTTTGTGAAGACACCTGAAAGACGCAATAGTTTTAAATGTTATTAATTAATTATTTGCTGCCATTTTCACCCTCATCTTTTTGATCTTTGCTAGAAGAATGCGTGCTTCTGTAAGTTTGTGAAGACACCTGAAACACAAATAAAACCGTTGAATATCTCACAGCGTTTTATATGAAATTGCTATTATGATTATGGTTAACAATATTATCCCGAATGAAATTAGTAGGTAAATGAATGATTTATGTTTTTAAGAAATGTACAAAAATTATAATATAAATATTACTTTTAACACGTTCAACGTCCGTGACCCTGATAAGGGTTACTGCAAGCCTCTTTTGCAAAGCCGTGAGGTTTACAATTCGGATTCGAACAATAAAAGTATTATTTTTATTAAAAAGATATGTTCAATAAAAAAAAAACAGGTTCTCAATAGACAGCAGGGATCAACGGCTTAATGTGCCTTCCAAAGGACGAGAGTGTTCAGTTTAAAACCACTCAAAGCGGTCACCCATCCAAGAACTGACCTCAGCCAACGTTGCTTAACCTCGCATACCTCACGCAGTACGCGGGCGCCGCTGGGCCACGAGCGCTCCAAACACAACTTTTTTGTCAAGGCGTTAAAGAATTTTCAGATATATTTGAGTACCCTTCGATATTATGAAGTATATGATGATGACGTATCGTTATATCATTTATACATTTGGTAGAATCATCAAATCACTGAATAGTTAAGTTGTTTGCGAAATTTACTTACCTAAGTGATCGCACCCGAAGACAAAACCTTTTTTTCCCGGAATACTCGTTTTCACGAGTAACCACAACAACAAGAATGTCTAAAAAAGTAGGTTATGAAAAGCGGTAACACTTCTAATACAAAACAAGTTATATTAATTCTAACAAATAACAATAGCAAAAAACTAAAATAAGACAAACTAACGATATTAACAGAAATCATCACAGTCGTAACAATAATATGAAATTTACACTCGTACGAGTCTAGTAACACAAGAAAAGAAATTAAAATTACCCACATTATGACACCCGTGACACAGGTACGCCAATTCAATAAACGTTTCTTTTCACGACGATAAATAATGTTAATCGTGTGGGAACGTGCCATTACCAGAAATAATTGTATTATAATTATATATTATCAATAAATTAAAAATTAAAAAATAACAATTGGGCCATGATTCAAGGACAATTTGAAATATTATTTTCTTGAAACGAAATGTTATATCAAATTGTTATTGTCGTAACAGCGAAATCTAGCGGTGGTAAGTATAATTAGCTAGCAAGTAAGAAATGTCGGACAAGATGTGAAAGATGTCGCTACCTTCCTTTTATATAATGGGTTCGTTATAAGTTTCCGGCCCCTGGTTTGCGTTCCTTGTAAAACTCCTTGAAGTCGCGGTAACTGCTTGTGTTACGCTGCTAATGTTAAAATTAGGGTCGGTTGCACCAACATACGATCACAGGCCGTCGTCAAATATGGCGCCGGTAGCTGTCATCCCATAGAAACTTGTCAAACTTTCCATACAATCAGATTTTAACGAACACCGCTTACGATTACAGGCGGTTTGGTGCAACCCTACGTAAATTGTACTAACAAATTAGTGAAGAGTCATGCTAATTTCCTAGACAACCATGATTCTATAATTTCTATTTTTATTTTGCTATTATCAGTGTGTTCACGACACGTGTTAATCAGTTCACGTGATTTTATAACCGTTATTGTATTAAGAATAATTCATAGATAGAAAAAACCGGTCAAGTGCGAGTCTGACACACGCACCGAGGGTTCCGTACACAGATGTGTATCGGTTCCAACTCTATTAATTTAGAAAGATTTACATGGTGTAGAAATTGAACGCCATGGGTACAGCGCCATTTATCGGCGAATTTTGTTACAAATTTGAGCGACTGAATAACTTAGTAGGTATGTATGTTGGTTTTTTAAGGGTAATTCTTTATCACGTGAACCGATTTAAATTCTTTTTTCTTTATTTGAAAGAAGGTACTTTCATCATAATCGTGTAGGAATTTATGAAAAAAAATACATGCAAAGGTGATTCAATTACAAACTTAGTATAGAAATATTTCTTGATGATAAAAAAAAGAAAAACTAGATAGAGCTATAGTTATATTTTTCCTGTATAATATATATTAATATCAATGTTATGTAATTATAATTTCATATTTTTGTCCGTGGTAAACTTCGGAGAAAAGAGGGGAACGGTATTTTCTTACCATTTTCTTTCATTAATCGAAAATGTCAACGTAAAAAAAAAAACAGAATGTGCAGCTGAAGCCCGTTCGTATGACACCCCACTTGACATATTCACTAGAGTTTCAAATTTTGAACCATCTATTTATCTATTATATGTCAATTTTCACAGAAATTAAAAGAAAATATTAAAGAAAAAACGTGGTCTATGCATCTAGGTTACCCTTCTTTATAACTGTTCCAAATTTCATATCGATAGCATAAGTAGTTCTTGAGATATTTAGAAATGTGACAGACAGACAAAGTGAAACCATAAAGGTTCCTTTTTACCATTTTGGTACGGAACCCTAACAAGCGGTAATGTCTCAGAGCATTCGATATTATCTTCTTATATAAATGCCATGCGTGTTATTCACGAATCATGATACCCGAATAATGTGAACTTTTGATTCAGTTACAAGTAGAGTCAACTATTTATGAGAATTGCATCGGTATAATAAATAGATAAATTAGATATTTTTATTTTTATACAAACGCCTTAACGGAGACGTACAGCGACATCTACCAGAAGACTCATGCTTCATTAACGGCACTAACGTCACATATTGAGAATCGTCAGTTACGATGCGCCATCCCATACCCAAATTCTAGAATGAAGGAAAAATTGAAAATTTTAGGCACCGAGCAGGATGGAAATTTGTTTTTAACATTTCCATTTTGTATAGTGCACAATAAAGTATATTATTATTATTATTATGGAGCAGGAGGTTCGAATCCTGCTCGGTGCCTAAATTTTTCTATTTTTCCTTCATTCTAGAATTTAGATATTTTTAGATTATTTTATTGTAGTTATTTCGAACCGCGATATCTTCGAGAAGACAGGTACGGTTGCCAGTTTTGTTGCACTTTTAGCACCACCGTCACGTGTAGAGTAGCGGTGGGTACTCCCTGCGGACATGGTGCAACTTCGACCCCCAATTAATTCGTTAATAATCCATTATTATACCGATGCAATTCTCATTAAAAAGGTACTAATAGTAGTAGGGTAATAGTGTACTATATTAGCTATCTACTGTAGAGTAATTACGACTATGGATTGGATACGAGGGGCGTTGCATAGTTGCGTTATAAGTAATCAAAACTTTGTATTAAATAGAATGAATTTAATGATTTAAAAGACAACTTTAGCTATAATGAAATAATTGAACCTAGTGTTTATAATTTAAGATCTGTATTATTCTGTATTATTATTATTTCAAGCAATAAATGAATTATGAATTAACCCGTCGTCTACGGTCCCTGGAATCCCAGGAATCACAACAAAAGAATGCTACTGTTTGTTTTTTCCGCCGGGAGGCGACGGCTTAAGTTATTTTTGTGCAATTAGGGGCGGATTGCACAGATTCGATTACAGGCCGATCAACAGGACAGACACAGGCAGCTGACATCCCCTAGATACTTATCAAACTATCCATAAAATAGGGATGTACAATAGAGTATGCCTCAGATCGTAGGAATTTGACTTCCGAGCCGAAGGCGAGGGCTATAAATACTTGATCTGAGGCTTGTGTACTTACCATACAATTTTGCGACTCCCCCTGGCCAGGCTTGCCTTTTTATGACCAGATGTGATATCAATAAACATGTGTCATTCCAGAGTGGCAGTAGTCCTCTCGTCGAGCATCCAAGTGCTGTCGCTCCCGTCCTTACAGCGCGTGGCGCTGGTGCGCACGGCGGCGGGCGCGCGGCCGCTGTGCGCGCTGGCCACCGAGCCCGGCGCCGCGCTGCTCGCCGCGCCCGCGCCGCGCAAGGGCTCGCTCCAGCTCCTGGTACGTCAGCCGCATCAATACTTCCGGCCATTTCAGAACTGACAGACCTACTCTCTCTACTATTAAAGGGCTAAATGACGTCACATGATGTAAATCAGTGGTGGGCAAAGTACGGCCCGCGGGCCAACTGCGGCCCGCGAAAGCATTTTATCCGGCCCGCCGCCGATACATCGAATTAATTAGTACATGGCCCGCGATGATTATATTTTGAGGGTTCAGCTAAAAACCAAAGCAGCGGTTTTATACAAAAGTGCAGTTTTGCTGCAATTATGGCCCTCCTCCGAAATTTCTCAAGCTTACTGGCCCGCCATGAAAAAAGTTTGCCCACCCCTGATGTAAATATACCCTTAATTTTTTGCCGAAAGTGAAAGATTTTCTCAAACTCCAGCCAGTTTTAGATGCGATAATCTTCTCACCCTTGCTCAGCACTTTTCCCACCGTGTGCCATGAATTTTATCGTGATGTCATGAGACGTATAGGCATTTTGGGAGTGGGCTCACGGACTATTATCCCCTTGGGGGTAAAACGGCAATTCTTGATACCCCCAAACAGAGTGAGTTATTTGAATGGAGGGTAAAATCAGTTTCCCTTATATGTTATAGAAGTAACGATATTGAAAAGGTAAGCAACCACTGCCCTGTGTGAGGGTTATGGCGAGTTTTCTCAGTACAGTAAAAGACTAGGGCTAGATTTAACGGCTAGAACCTTCAAGGCTCTACTTAGTCTACTTGAATCACTCGTTTTCATTCCAGGATGTATCGCGCGCAGTGAAAGGCGCCCAATCCAGCTCCCCAGCCGTCCTAGGCTGCCACCAAAGCGAGCTAGTGTGCCTCGGCCTCTCGGCCAATGGGGCGAAGTTGGCGACTGCCTCGGCGAGGGGCACCATCATCAGGCTGTGGGACACCGCGTCGAAACAGCTGCTGCACGAGCTTAGGCGAGGATCAGACTACGCTAACGTATTCTGGTAAGTTTGCTTTCCAGAAATCCTGATTAGGGAATACAATCTCTCGGAGATCCCGCAATCCTGCCGTCCTAGGCTGCCACCAAAGCGAGCTAGTGTGCCTCGGCCAATGGGGCGAAGTTGGCGACTGCCTCGGCGAGGGGCACCATCATCAGGCTGTGGAACACCGCTTCGAAACAGTTGTTGCACGAGTTTAGGCGAGGATTAGATTACACTAACGTATACTGGTGAGTTTTTTTTAAGTGTATTCTAATTAAGACAGGTCTGTTCCTCTTGCCGCTTCGGCTAAACTAGGCTCTGGTACACCTCCGTGGTGTCCAGATACCCTATCGCGAGATCCACTGTGCCCTACCTTTCTCAAACTGATACTGTAGTAGCTAAATTTTGGCTAGTCAGACCTTATAACGCAAAGTTACCGAGCGAGATTGGCCTACCCCATCGAGTGGGGTATCGTTGATTAGAGCTCGTTGAGTGCCTAAATACAAATAAAAAATGTGTTATTAAAATATTGAAAAACAAAAGAATAAAAATTATAATTACCTACAATTAACTTTCCCCCTTTAAAATCTCATTAAATTATATTTATCCTGGCAAAAAAGTGTGTGGAATTTCAGAAATCAGAAATCAGAAATATTTATTCGTGCCAATAAAAAACACAAGAAGAACAAGAAAATAAATAAAAACAGAAGAAGCAGGTATTGCACGAAATGGTTCTGTCTCAGCGTAATGCTGGCGCGATTACCAGCGCTGATCTTCCGACAGAACCATTAAGTGATTTCCCAGAAGGTAACACATTATAAAAATAAACTAAAAATGACAAGAAGCTATAACTACAATTAAAAGAACAGAGAAAAACAAGCGTAAACAATAACATTAAACAAGAATATAAAAATAATAATAATATATATAATTTATTTTGTAGACAATTTTATGTAAATTACTTATGTCTGAGAACATTTTTTAATATGGGCCACCGTTTACGATTTTTTTTACGAAAAACCAGCAAAATGGTACCTTCAAGGGCTCGAGGCCCTGCTCAAGGGCTATGGATGGGGACTTGTCAAAAATTGTGTTCCAAGCATTTCCCTCTATACCTTTTTTTGAGCATTTGTTCCCTGAACTAGAGTTGTTTCGTTGTTTTCAGTATAAAGTTCAACCCGCCTGGCACGCTCGTGTGTTGTGTGTCAGACAAGGGCACGCTACATGTGTGGAGTGCGCGTGGAACATACGCGCACTTAGCGGCCGCACACGCCGCGCCCGATACACGCGCCTTGTGCGCGCTCACAGGAGACGACACGGCTGTGGGTGAGTGTTCATACATTTCTATACATTACAAAACCTCACTGCAGAAGCCGGGCCGGACAAGCGTGTGTTGTACGCTTATTGGAGACTGACTATTCGGCTGTGAGTGAGTGTCCATACAATTATATACAATATAAAAACTCGCAGCAGAAGCCGCGCCTGAAACGGTATGCGTTGTGAGCGCTTATAGTTGATGACACGGCAGTGGGTAAGTGTCGATACAATTCTATACATTACAAAACCTCGCGGCAAAAACCGCGCCCGACGCACATGCGTTATACGCTCACGGGAGACGACATGGCCGTGGGTTAGTGTCCAAATAATTTTATACATTACAAAAGCCGCACCCGCCACGCGTGCGTGTTGCGCTATTAGGTGAAGACACGGCCGTGGGTGAGTATCCATACAATTCTATATATTAGAAAATCTGGCGGCAGAAGCCACGCCCGACGCACATGCGTTATATACGGTTAATGGAGACGATACAGCTGTGGGTGAGTGTCCTTGCAATTCTATACATTAGAAAACCTGGCGGCAGAAGCCACGCCCGACACACATGCGTTATGCGCTTAATGGAGACGATACAGCTGTGGGTGAGTGTCCTTGCAATTCTATACATTAGAAAACCTGGCGGCAGAAGCCACGGCCGACACACATGCGTTATGCGCTTAATGGAGACGATACAGCTGTGGGTGAGTGTCCTTGCAATTCTATACATTAGAAAACCTGGCGGCAGAAGCCACGCCCGACACACATGCGTTATGCGCTTAATGGAGACGATACAGCTGTGGGTGAGTGTCCTTGCAATTCTATACATTAGAAAACCTGGCGGCAGAAGCCACGGCCGACACACATGCGTTATGCGCTTAATGGAGACGATACAGCTGTGGGTGAGTGTCCTTGCAATTCTATACATTAGAAAACCTGGCGGCAGAAGCCACGCCCGACACACATGCGTTATGCGCTTAATGGAGACGATACAGCTGTGGGTGAGTGTCCTTGCAATTCTATACATTAGAAAACCTGGCGGCAGAAGCCACGGCCGACACACATGCGTTATGCGCTTAATGGAGACGATACAGCTGTGGGTGAGTGTCCTTGCAATTCTATACATTAGAAAACCTGGCGGCAGAAGCCACGCCCGACACACATGCGTTATGCGCTTAATGGAGACGATACAGCTGTGGGTGAGTGTCCTTGCAATTCTATACATTAGAAAACCTGGCGGCAGAAGCCACGCCCGACACACATGCGTTATGCGCTTAATGGAGACGATACAGCTGTGGGTGAGTGTCCTTGCAATTCTATACATTAGAAAACCTGGCGGCAGAAGCCACGCCCGACACATGCGTTATACGCTTAATGGCGACGATACAGCTGTAGGCGAGTGTCCTTGCAATTCTATACATTACAAAACCTCGCGGCAGAAGCTGCGACCGACGCACGCTCGTTATTCGCTCACAGGACAACCCGAGTGGGTGAGTGTCCATACAATACCATAGAATATTCTTAAGCCATGGCAGTTAAAGGGGTAAATCTTGGATAATTCTAAACTCTGGCTATTTTAATTTTCAGTGATATGTGAAGATGGAACGTTCCACAAGTTCACGTTTTCCGCGGAAGGCAACTGTCACCGCAGCGAATTCGAGTATTTCATGCAAGTGAGTATACCTAACATTATGAGCTGGCCGATTTGCGGCAAAGTGATCCGTATGAAAAGAGACTTAATGTTGCATGCTAGAGGGTTCAAAATCCAACAAGTTCTAGGGAATACCGTCCATCACAAAAGATCTCAACTCGACGACATACGAATATAAAGATTAAAATTCTTAAAGGGGCAACGTACATGTGACACCCCTGGAGTTGAGCGTCCATAGGCTGCGGTGACAGCTTACCATCAGGCGGGCCGCACGCTTGTTAGCTACCGACGTGGTATAAAAAAAACAACGTATCATACATTTTTTATTTGTTACACTTACATCTTTTTATCTTTAGTTTAGTTTGTTCTTGTTTTTATATTCATTGTATTCGAATTAAAAGACTTATATCTTACATTATATTCATATATCAACTGACGCTTGTTTTCCCAAAAGGGGTAGACAGAGCTGCATATGTCTAACTGTCAACACAACGAATCCTCCAGTCAAAAAGGGTCAGCAACGCGCTGGTGATTCTTGTTGTATCGCTAATGTCCATAGGCTACGGTATCTGCTTACCATCAGGCAGGCCTTAAGCTTGTTTGCCACCGTCGTTGTATAAGTAATCCTAGGCTTGCAGTCCCGGGACTAGCTTGTATGAAAAGTCCCGAAAGTCTTATAGGTTTCCCCGAGGGTACAGTATGGGGTTCTTCAAGGAAGGAGTGTTAAGATTCTTAAAGGGTCGGCAACGCGCATGTATACCCCTGAAGTTGGGCGTCCATAGGCTGCAGTGACAGCTTACCATCAGGCGGGCTGCACGTTTGTGAGCTACCGACGTTGTATAAAAAAAACAAGAGTCCCGGGACTGCAAACCTTGTTTAAGTAATCCCTAATTTTGTATTCTTTTTTTAGGTGGGCGATGACGATGAGTTTCTGCAATGATATCGATTTAACAAAGAAATACAGTGTTAATTCAAAGTGAAACCATAGACTAGAGAATCGGGAAGTGTCATAATCTAAGATACCTATTCAGATAAGAATGCAATTAAAGATATAGCGAAAACACCTTTTCCACGCGTGTAATTAAACCTTATGTCGATGTCATAAAGACTGACAGGGAAAATCTTTTCTCACTTTATCTGGACTATTCTATATGTTGGCATACATGTCCATTATACGTGACTTAAGGTGTATGTGCCAATGTTCGACACATTAATACCCAATATTTCACTGTTATCGTTCGCCTCTATCTTATTCATTGTCACTTATTGGATCAGTGTCAAGCACTGACGCGTTTACCTTACTCAATTTAATTTTATACAAATGTCAGTAGGTTTATTTCTATTTTATTCCATAATCCTTGTGTAAATATAGCTAAGTTACAATATAAATTTAATGTGAATTATATGTCTACCAATATTAAATATATAGTTGTTTATTGTGAAATGTGTTCTGTTATATATAATCGCATTATGGTTTTCAATATATAAAAGAAAACCAATATGTTAGTTTAATATGAAAATTGTGATCTAGGGCTTATAAATAGGTATAATAAAAGACAAGCTCTTATTTCGCGGCAATAAAAGGAATGAATGATTTTTGAATGTTTTTATAAAGGTAATTCAATGTTTTAATTATTAGCGTATTACGCACATACACTCAACGGTGATGAAAGCGGGTTACTTACGGAAATTCCATGCAAACTGTGCCAGTTTCATTGCTCTCGACGATATTTCAGTTTATT
This sequence comes from Epiblema foenella, assembly GCA_963556455.1. Taxonomy (NCBI): domain Eukaryota; kingdom Metazoa; phylum Arthropoda; class Insecta; order Lepidoptera; family Tortricidae; genus Epiblema; species Epiblema foenella. The sequence continues at coordinate 2,520,903 of OY747110.1, forward strand.
GCCATTGCATTTCCATATCATGCGTGTTTAAACCCTGTATATAGGGTGTAACAAAACTATTGAGGATCCGTTTAAGGGCATATTTACATAGTATCGGGTATCGTGTTCTGATTAGGAAAAAGTAGTAGAATTTTTTTTGACGCAATAAATTTTTGGCTTTTGTATGGACAGTTGGCTGACTTGGACGACTTACCCCATAGAAAAAATTTTTTTTCGCGACAATAATTTTTTTTCCACTTTTTCCTAATCAGAACACGATACCGAATATGCCCTTAAGGCCAGGTTTTATAAAGATCCGTTAGACCAAATGTCAGATCAAATTTCAGTAACTCAGTACATTTTTTGACATAACAAACCGACATAAGGTCTAACGGATCTTTATAAAACCGAGCCTAAACGGATCCTCACTAGTTTTGTTACAACCTGTATAACGAAAATTCATTGTAGTTCATCAATAGATCGATATCATTTTAATTTGATTGTGATTTATTTTTAAAAATAACTGTTTAATCACTCGACGATTTAAACATATAGAGATCGTTTATAAACTAAACAATTTATTTATTGTAAATTTCAGATTTAAGATATTAAAATATAATTGAGACGGGTAACTAGCGAGCAGTAACTAAAACCAAACGGTTCGCGAACGGCTCGCAACGCCATCGTCTCCAGGCGAAAAAAATAAACAATAGCATTCTTTTGTTATGATCTCTGGGATCCCAGGGATCGGTAGATCCTCACACAGTTACGTACATACCTACCCCCGTATTCATAAACGTCTATCAAACTTATATTAGTTAATTAGCCGCTAAAGTTCGTTTGTCCTTATCTGTCACTTTGACACATGTGCTTGTGAGACAGTGACAAGACATTTTAGTTAGCAGTGGTTTGTTAAGTTTTATGAATAAGGGGGCTAGTATCCATGACACAATAATATATTGCGCCAGGTATGGCAATCCGGTAAATTCCCGGTGGGTGACACGACCTACGTCATCGGCCAGCATCGGCCTGTCGACGGTATGCAGACGTGTGTCGTCGACAGTGACGCATGTGGTGTCATGATCCGATTTGTCAGGCTTTGTTTTCTTAGACCATGATTCGTAATTAGTAGTTACGCTCGTTAGTTACAGTACCTCTAGTATAAGCTTTTTTTTTAAACAAAACAAACCAACGAGTCAATCAATAGTCTCAATATATATTACTAGCGACCCGCCCCGGCTTCGCACGGGTGCACTATTTAATGGATGTTATTATACATATAAACCTTCCTCTTCAATCACTCTATCTATTAAAAAAAACTGCATCAAAATCCGTTGCGCAGTTTTAAAGATTTAAGCATACATAGGGACAGAGAAAGCGGCTTTGTTTTATACTATGTAGTGATATGGTAACGCGAGCAGGGCCTCTGGTGGCCTTAGGTGGTAACTATTTTTGCCAACAAATTGAGACTAAACGCAAACGCGTTTTTGTGTGGTTTGTTTAAAAAAAAAACTTATACTAGAGGTGCAGTTCGGTTACAGTTACAGCTCTTTAATGAGTACCCGGATTTGAACCCACGACCTCCGCATTGGTGCAATGCTCTGAACCAGCTAAGCTACCGTGGGGATTCCTCGTGTCGAAATTTCACTTAACTTCATTTTACTTGATTATTATAATTTCGTTAGCCGACGCTTCCGCTTGGTAAAAATGTACAGTCGGGTTCGAATTTATGTGCCCAAAGTGACGAACACGACTTCATTGTTTAGTTAAGGTTGCTCAGATAATTTTGAACCTTTAGGAACGTTATTTATGAACTTAATTGTGTACACATCGAAATTTCATACCTTTAAAGCATTTGACAGTTCCATTTTAATATGGTTATTCATGTATAGGTATATTTTCAATCAACGATGTTTTTTTCTTGTATAACCAGTGTGATATAGAATCAGTTTTTATTTTTAATTGTATTATTTGTGTTCATGGTTATTTTTTTATTCTTCATCATAGTAATAGCTCAATGATTATTAAAACTGTACCTTATTGCATTTTGCTCACTCTAATAATAAAACGGAAAACGTCGAAGTGTGATTTAAGTAATAATAACAGACGAAATTTAACTTTATTTCATGCAACATAAGGGCCCTGTTTGCTTCGCCATAGACTTAATAATTGAAGTTTATTATTTATAAATTTGTGTTGAAGACGAACCCCTTTATTAATAAACGTCTATCAAACTTATATTAGTTAACTAGCCGCTAGAGTTCGTTTGTCCTTATTTGTCATTTTGACATTAACGTTTGTGAGAAAGGGACAAAGAATATTTTAGTTAGCAGAGGTTTTTCAAGCTCTTATAAATAAAGGTGGAAGTGTCGTAGGTAAATATTACATTTCGTTTGCATCATTAACCAGGGATCGTTACCGGTATTCAAATATCTGCCTCAATTCGCAACGTCTCATGGATATTTTACAATTACTTTTATTATATAGATTTACAGAACGCTAAAATATGCATCAGAACTGAAATACAAAAAAGAAACACTGTATAATCGAGATACTGAAATTAAATACCGGTTAATTACTATTAAAATAATACCGGTATTCACACCCTGTTATTAACAGGGGCCTATTGCATAATACTTGTAGCTAATATTACAAGTGAAGTCTGTTTGATATGAAAGGTGTTGAAAAAAGATATCCCCTTGTAATTTTAGTTACCATTCATTATGCAATAGGCCCCAGGTTTTATGTCCCACACAGTTGATAATATTGATATGAGAAAAATGTACCACATGACCACATGAGTCGTATTATTTACTAATAGACAGGGACCTGGTAAGGGATAAAATTGTAGCCTTGTGTAATGTTTTTTTTATTTGAAACTGCTAAATCTTATCGATATTTTAAGGAATTATTCTTGAATACAACTGTCTTTTTAGGGTTCTGTAGCCAAAATGGCAACAACGGAACTCGTATAAATATCTATTAAAAAACGTTAATCCGCTTTCATAAGAAACCATGTAAATATTTTCTATCAGTCACCATAGTTTTTCTACAATGGTAGCAAGAAATTGTATTTGAAAGCTTTGCTCAGTGCGCTGGCAACTTATATATAATACATAATTACATAAGAATTAGATCTCCAAATGGTGTAATGAAAATTAGATCGTAAATAGTTATTGCTTGTATATTGGTCAAAAATAAATCAATTTAGTAAAAGTTACTTTCACAAGTCTAAACTGGCAACACTGAGGCGCTTCAACAATGACGATTTATGTATACTTGAAATCATTAGAGTTGTCAGAGTTGCATAAAATTAATTCGTTTAAGAAGCTATTTTACCGCTTAAACAATAAGGTTAAAAATCCAACAACAGTTTTTAGTAATTCGATCAACAAAAGGAATTTAACCTTAATTTCTATTATTCCGCCTGAAGGACCATGACTTGACCAAAAAATCATTTATAAAAAAGACAAAAGACGAGCTGTTATAGTTTAGACTTGTCAAATTGTAATGTAACTTCGTGAAATGGCCCTATTTTACGGAAACTTGTAACTACTATTAATATTAGTGGAAATCTATTTCTAAAAAAAGTTATTGAAATGGAGTTTCCGTTTGTTACAAGCTTTTGTGAAATAGGCCCCTGTAATCTGTCCTAATTTATTTTCTCTATGATATGTGCAGTCACTCCACGTGTCATGGAATTGGACTGTGTCTATGTACTCAGACAAACATGGAATTTTCATAGAGAAAGTCAATGATCATAAGTTACAGCAATGTCTCTACTATTCAAGTTACAAAATATTTACATTATGAGTGTGAATATTGTTTCTTATTCACACTGTGGAGTTTCAGAGGACACTTTATTTTTTTACAAAATTGTATGCGACTCCACTGTTTGTACAAAGTTTTAGGTGTGTTCTGTGCAGAACATGCTGGATAAGGTTATTTTGGAAATTCTAAAATAAAACTTCTTTATAATAATTTATTGTTTTAATTTTTATTACCTAACACCCATTTAATAAGTTCTCTACTTGTAGCGGGACTTCACCGCAAAGTGGCAATCCCAGCAGCTATGTGAATGGCAGTCAATGTATATATAATAATTTATATTGAACGAAAACAAAAGAAACAATAGTTATTTGTTATACAAGGATGCAAAGTTCAAAGTAGTGAATGGATTCTAGGGTTAAACTACGAGTTAGCGAATGGATTCTATGGTTGAACCGCGAGCGAAACGAGTGGTTCGAAAATAGAATCCTGAGCGAAGCGAGTGTTGCAACACACGAGACGTAAAATAACTTTGCAGCCATGTATAACACAAATATTTTCACCTCACTAGAGCGAGGATTTTTTTTCTCCTCGTCCTAGCGTTATTCTAGTACAGTTTGATCCTAGATATAGTTGGATGCTCTAAGTCCACTACCTAATCCCGAGATTTGGCGTAAGTACTAGTATTTTTTAACACAACAGCACAATATAAAATTATTGTTGTTGTCTGGACTGGCCTTTACACGTTTAAAAAAGTAACAAATAGTATGTTCGTATCTCAAATATTCTTTGTACCCTTGTGGATAAAATGCAGTTTTGCTATCTGTTGTTAAAGAATAAATTAGCCAGGACTCATTATTAAAAATTAGGCTTTCATCAATAACATTACATTTGGCTCAGCAATTTTCAATAGGTTTGATCGCTCATGGTCAGGCACGTATCCAGAGGGGGGGAAAGTTGGGATTAACCCCCCCCCCCCCCCCGAAAACGTCTTTAGCCGTCTGTTTACAGTGATTACAGCGATTTTTACACAGTTCACATGGTTGTTTCAATGTTAATAATATTTTCATTAACTTAGCTCATCTTTAATATAACATTAATATGATCACACTATTTACATAACACCCATCTTCACTCACTCTGTGGTTTCTTGCGGTCAAAGGGATCACTCCATACTTTCATATCTGAAAATTACAATATATATATAATCCCATCTAATTATATATTTATCTCATTGAGTGAAATAAATGTAAAAATTTCTTTTGAGAATAAAGTTATCTAAATGAGTAAATAGAAAACTAATAAAAATTTAAAAAAGGCCCCATTATAAAAGTCCTTATGTTATTATTGTAACATAAGAAATAACTAAAAATAATAAAAACATGCATGATTAAATCCATTTAAATCATTAAATTTATAAGAAACTGGGGCTTGTCTGTAGATTATGTCATATTGAGTTCAGGGCTCATATTTTTTTTATAGATTGTACCCATCATCGTTTCTGAGAAAAATATTATTAAAGTTTTCAACTTTCCATACAAAATTCACTATGACTCCCGTCAATGTTAGTGTGCATTCATTTGCACATACTTATTTCATTTTTGAGTCTAATTATAACAATATTATTTCTATGTTATTTCATATGGATTGTTACATAATATTATGTATAAACAATATGCAATGCATAGTACAAACATTAAATATGCACAAGCCCAGAATGCCTGTTAGGGCAAAATCAACCGTTAATGCCGATAGGATAGAAGATTAAGATGGGAGTTGAAGCGATGCAAAGATCCCCTCTTAATCCTTGAAGTTACTTTTTTTTATAAAAGCCCAGAACAATTTGTTGCTAACTTAAAAAAAAAAAAAAAATTATGATCATATGTCCTTCAAACGATTTATGAATGCACAGTCCAACTACTGATAAGTTTTTCCAAAAACCATGTATTTCCCCTACTTTTCAATTTTAAAAATGCACTTAGGATGGCATACAAAAAAGAAATACCATGTTTGGCGATGTCGAATAAAGTACAGTCATTCCGAAATTGGCCCGATAAAATCCTAAGTTGTTTACTTACTTCCTGGTTGAATTTCTTCAATGTTTATATTCTTTCTTCCTTCTTTCTGTATGCTTTCTATAAACAAGGAAAACACATTTAGAATATAAAATGATCTGAATTCACGACCATTTTTACAAGTGTCTATATAGATAAAAAAATAATCCGAACAAGTGTAATGAACCTTTCTTCTTTGAATGAAAATTGTAGGTTATGTTTTTGTTATGACACATTATTTACATAATATTAACAGCACAAGAAAAACTGCAGTTTTTGTACGTGTTGTTGTGAAACTTACTGTACTGACTCGCATCCATCATAGGGCTAAATGCAATCGGGTATAGGGTTAGTCCGATCATCCCAACAAATCCTCCTAGGAAGGCGGCATATCGCCAGCCTTTGAAATACGCCATTTTATTTAGTTACCTATATTTAAGATATTTTGTCTCATATATATCACAACTAAACATTAATATAGACTGTAACAGTACTGCTACTGCTACTGTTATGTCATTTTCAGTTGCCATTGTCAAAATAGACTAGACAAATGTCAAGGTTTATAGACTGTTCGAGTCAAACTTAAAACGACCGAAATTTTAACACGTTTATTAGTAACTAGCTTTTACCCGCGGCTTCGCCCGCGTAATAAAAGTAATTTTTAACCGTCTACAAAAAAGGAGGTTCTTAGTTTGATTCGTATGTTTGTATGTATGTATGTAGATACGTATGGATGTCATTTCCGTAATCGGCACCCCGTGGAACCATAAAGACGACACCTATATAAATTTTTAAGATAAATTAATTTCCTCCATCTTGGATTTGAAAATGCATGTCATTTTCGTAATCCGCACCCCGAGGAACCTCGGAGATGACACGCATATCGATTTTTAGGAAAAAAATGACCGTATATCCATCATATAACGTCATCATATTTGAAAATGGTTGTCATTTTTGTAATCGGCACCTCGAGGAACAACAAAAATGACACCCATATCGATTTTTAAGAAAAAGAAATGTCCGCCATCTTGGATTTGAAAATGCATGCCATTTTCGTAATCGGCACCCCGAAGAACCTAGAATATGACACCCATATTACTGCTCCCTGCACAAACTTGAAACCCCTTTTTCACCCCTTTAGGGGAGCAATTCCGAAAAACGCTGAAACGTGTTTTGTTGTATTTAAATAGAGTCCATATACGAAGTTTTAAATCTCTCATTTCAAAAAGATTTGCTTCCCGTACAAATATGGACCCCCTTTTCATCCCTTTAGGGAAGAAATTTCAAAAAACGCTGAAATATGGTTTGTTGTATTTTAACAGAGTCTATAATATATACGAAGTTTTAAATCTCTCACTTCAAAAAAGATGTGCTCCCCGTACAAACACCACATGGAACCACCTTTTCATAGCTTCAGGGGAGTCATTTCGAAAAATGCCGAGTAATTTTTTGTTGTATTTAAACAGAAAGTCTATATACGAAGTTTTAAATCTCTCACTTCAAAAAAGATTTGTTCCCCGTACAAACTTGGAACCCCCTTTTAACCACTTTAGGGGAGCAATTTAGAAACACGCTGAAATACGTTCTGTAGTATTTAAACAAAGATTCTATTCACGAAGTTTCAAATCTCTCACTTCAAAAAAGATTTGCTCCCCGTACAAACTTTGAACCCCCTTTTCATTCCTTTTAGGGGAGCAATTTAGAAAAACGCTGAAATACGCCATTAATGTATTTAAACAGAGAGTCTTTATAGAAAGTTTCAACGCTTTTTCCCGCGGCTTCGCCCGCGTACTAAGAGTAATTTTTAACCGTCTACAAAAAAGGAGGTTCTCAGTTTGACCTGCATGCAGATATGTATTGGATGTCATTTTCGTAATCGGCACCTCGAGGAACCACAAAGATGAAACCCATATCGATTTTTAAGAAAAATAAATGTCTGCCATCTTTGATTTGAAACTGGATGTCATTTTCGTAATCGGCACCCAGAGCAAACTCGAAGATGACACCCAAATTGATAATTAAGAAAAATAAATCTCCGCCATCTTTGATTTGAAAATGCATGCCATTTTCGTAATCGGCACCATGAGGAACCTCGAAGACGACACCCATATCGATTTTTAAGAAAAATAAATGTCCGCCATCTTGGATTTGAAAATGGATGTCATTTTTGTAATCTGCACCCCGAGGAACCTCGAAGACGACACCCATATCGATTTTTATAAATATAAATATCCGCCATCTTTGATCTGAAAATGAGTATCATTTTCGTAATCGGCACCCAGAGGAACCTCGAAAATGACACCCATATTGATTTTTAAGAAAAATAAATGTCCGCCATCTTGGATTTCAAAATGGATGTCATTTTTGTAATTTGCACCCCGAGGAACCACGAAGATGACACCCATATTTATTTCTAAGAAAAATAAATCTCCGCCATCTTTGATTTGAAAATGCATGCCATTTTCGTAATCGGCACCACGAGGAACCTCGAAAACGACACCCAAGTTGATAATTAAGAAAAATAATTCTCCGCCATCTTTGATTTGAAAATGCATGCCATTTTCGTAATCGGCACCACGAGGAACCTTGAAGACGACACCCATATCGATTTTTAAGAAAAATAAATGTCCGCCATGTTGGATTTGAAAATGGATGTAATTTTTGTAATCTGCACCCCGAGGAACCTCGAAGATGACACCCATATTGATTTTTAAGAAAAATTAATGTCCGCCATCTTGGATCTGAAAATGGATGTCATTTTTGTAATTTGCACCCCGAGGAACCACGAAGATGACACCCATATTGATTTTTAAGAAAAATAAATCTCCGCCATCTTTGATTTGAAAATGCATGCCATTTTCGTAATCGGCACCACGAGGAACCTCGAAGACGACACCCATATTGATTTTTAAGAAAAATCAATGTCCGTCATCTTTAATTTGAAAATGAATGTCATTTTCGTAATCGGCACCCAGAGGAACCTCGAAAATGACACCTATATTGATTTTTAAGAAAAATAAAATGTCCGCCATCTTGGATTTGAAAATGGATGTCATTTTTGTAATTTGCACCCAGAGGAACCTCGAAAATGACACCAATATTGATTTTTAAGAAAAATATGTGTCCGCCATCTTTAATTTGTAAATGAATGTTATTTTCGTAATCGGCACCCCGAGGAATTTCGAAAATGACACCCATATCGACTTTTAAGAAAAGGAAAAATTTGCTCCCCGCTCAAACTTGGAACCCTCTTTTCACCCCTTAATGGGAGCAATTTCGAAAAACGCTGAAACATGTTTTGTTGTATTTAAACAAAGAGTCTATATACGAAGTTTTAAATCTCTCACTTCAAAAAAGATTTGCTCTCCGTACAAACTTGGAACCCCCTTTTGAACCCTTTAGGGGAGCAATTTCAAAAAACGCTTAAATGTGTTTTGTTGGTTTTAAACAGAGTCTACGTACAAAGTTTTAAATCTCTCACTTCAAAAAAGGTTTGCTCTCCGTACAAACTTGGAACCCCCTTTTGAACCCTTTAGGGGAGCAATTTCGAAAAACGCTTAAATACGTTTTGTTGTATTTAAACATAGAGTCTATGTACGAAGTTTTAAATCTCTCACTTCAAAAAAGATTTGCTCCCCGCACATACTTGAAACCCCCTTTTCACCCTTTTAGGGGAGCAATTTCAAAAGACGCTTATATATGTTTTGTTGTATTTAAACAGAGAGTCTATATACGAAGTTTCAGATATGTCACTTTAAAAAAGATTTTCTCCCTGTACAAACTTTGAACCCCCTTTTCACCCCTTTAGTGGAGCAATTTAGAAAAACGCTGAAATACGGCATTAATATATTTAAACACAGACTCTATATACGAAGTTTCATGTCTCTCACTTTAATAAATCCAGTTTTTCATACAATCTTTGGACCCCCGTTTCACCCCTTTAGGGGTTGAATTTTGAAAAATCCTTTCTTAGTGCACCCCTAGACCTTATAAGGAACCTACATGCCAAATTTGGAATCTCTAGAACCAGCGGTTTGGGCTGTGCGTTGATAGATCAGTCAGTCAGTCAGTCAATCAGTCAGTCAGTCAGTCAGTCAGTCAGTTTCTTCTTTTATATATTTAGCCATCTTTGATCGGAAAATGAGTGTCATTTTCGTAATCGGCACCCAGAGGAACCTCGAAAATGACACCCATATTGATTTTTAAGAAAAATAAATGTCCGCCATCTTAAATTTGAAAATGAATGTCATTTTCGTAATCGGCACCCCGAGGAATCTCGAAAATGACACCCATATTGATTTTTAAGAAAAGGAAAAATTTGCTCCCCGCTCAAACTTGGAACCTTTTTTTTTCATCCCTTAAAGGGAGCAATTTCGAAAAACGCTGAAACATGTTTTGTTGTATTTAAACAAAGAGTCTATATACGAAGTTTTAAACCTCACTTCAAAAAAGATTTGCTCTCCGTACAAACTTGGAACCCCCTTTTGAACCCTTTAGGGGAGCAATTCCAAAAAACGCTTAAATACGTTTTGTTGTATTTAAACATAGAGTCTATGTACGAAGTTTTAAATCTCTCACTTCAAAAAAGATTTGCTCTCCGTACAAACTTGGAACCCCCTTTTGAACCCTTTAGGGGAGCAATTTCAAAAAACGCTTAAATATGTTTTGTTGTATTTAAACATAGAGTCTATGTACGAAGTTTCAAATATCTCACTTTAAAAAAGATTTTCTCCCCGTACAAACTTTAAACCCCCTTTTCACCCCTTTAGTGGAGCAATTTAGAAAAACGCTGAAATACGCCATTAATATATTTAAACACAGACTCTATTTACAAAGTTTCATGTCTCTCACTTTAATAAATACGGTTTTTCATACAAACTTTGGACCCCCGTTTCACCCCTTTAGGGGGTGAATTTTGAAAAATCCTTTCTTAGTGCACCCCTAGACCTTATAAGGAACCTACGTGCCAAATTTGGAATCTCTAGAACCAGCGGTTTGGGCTGTGCGTTGATAGATCAGTCAGTCAGTCAGTCAATCAGTCAGTCAGTCAGTCAGTCAGTTTCTTCTTTTATATATTTAGATCTGTGCTGTACAGTCGCGCGCATAAGGCAATAACTTTTCAACAAAACGCATTTACCAAATTGCGATACTTATGCCAATAAATACAATACTTAAAACAAAATAAGGCCACTTACATATTACCGTTTTATTGTTAATTATTGGACATAAACGAATTAATAAGTGGCTGTGTAATAATGTCCTGCAGCCTTCAGTATCCATCAATCTTTTTCATGCAGGTGGTTAAATAGCTGGAAAGAATCATTATTCATGTTTAATATACGTAATTTACACGTAATGATCAAAATACTTGTTGTCCCTGTTTTATTTTGAGTAGGTTGTATGTAGCTTTAGATATTAGATAAGAATTTATTTGATATTGTTGAAAAAAATATTTTGTTCTTCTGGAATCCCAAGCGTCCATAGGCTATGGTACACCTGGAAGCTTAAATGTCACCGTCGCTGTATAAAAATAAAACTCCGGGCTCTGTGCGGCTGAAATATGAACGTAAAATTCGTAAAAATACAGATTCATTTTAGCAGCCATATCAAAGCGTATGTACATAATGTACGTATAACCATACGCAGGTTTTAGCACATTTGTTTAGGGTCCCTTACTTATCTATTCAAACGACCTGTTGCAATCGGTAAGTCTTATACTTAGATAAGATTTGTTCTGTGACTCACACTATCCACATGCAACATATGAGTACTACTTTATCTTTTATAATTATAACATGTGAACTACTTAAGTATAACTTATTATCAATGTTCATACCTACTCATCAGCATAAAGTTCAATTAGTCTCATGGTTATGAATCAGTATTTTGTTCATGTAAGTTTTATTCCGATTAATTGACTCATAATTAACAATATTGTTATTGTTATAAACACGTGTAGTAGGTAGGTACTAATAGGCAATTATACATTGTAGGTACATTTACGTAATTATATAACGTAACAAAACTTTAAACAGACTCGAGTAGGTAGTATTAGTAACCTAGGCTTATTGCTACACCACCTCATTTTTTTCAGAATTTTTCACTGCTCATGCTCGAAGTGTAGCATATTAGACTTATCAAGCCCCTAGGGATAATATGAATACATATTTATGATTTACAAAACATTCTGACCAATCAAAATACTTCACCATATTAAATCCACCAATCAGAAAACACTTCGACCAGCCAATCGGAACGCTGGCGCGTTTAACTAATTTTTAATACTTTAGGTCTTGGTCTTTTTTGTCCCTATTTCAACTAGTATAGGTATCTGAGTCAAAACAGTTTAAAAAACCGGTCAAGTGCGAGTCGGACTCGCGCACCGAGGGTTCCGTATACAGATGTATACCGGTTCCAACCCTATTAAATCAGGAAAAGCGACTGAATAACTTAGAGTCGGTTGCACCAACATATATAGGATCACAGGCCGGTCATCGTTAAATATGGTGCCGGCAGCTGTCATCTCATAGAAACTTGTCAAACTTTCCATACAATCAGATTTTAACGAACACCGCTTACGATTACAGACGGTTTGGTGCAACCCACCCTTAGTATGTATGGTAGTTTTTCAAGGATAATTCTTTATCACGTAAATCGATTCAGAATAATCTCGTAGGAACTTATAAAATAAAAATACACGCAAAGGTGATTAAATTACAAACTTAGTATAGAAATGTTTATTGACGATAAAAAAAAGAAAAACTATATAGAGCTACAGTTATATTTTTCCTGTAAAATATACATTGATATCAATTTTATGTAATAATTTTATGTTTTTTTCCTTGGTAAACTTCGGAGATAAGTGGGAGGAACGGTATTTTTTGTTTAGACTTTCCCTCATAAAACAAAAATGACAACGTAAAAAAAAATTGTTTCACAATGTGCAACCCAAGCCCTTTCATATGACACCCCACTCGACATATTAACTAGACGTTCTATTTTTGAACCACCCATCTGTCATTTTTCACAGAAAATAAAAAAATAATAATTAAAAAAGCCATATTCTGTACTCGTCTTTTTTGTTATTATGCACTGCCCAATAACTAATTTCTATACGCTGTATCGCTATCTGAAGGTTGTCTGGAAGAGATCGCTTTTTAGCGATAAGACCGCCTGTTGTTACCTACTTACTTAAGTCCTGTTCATGTTTCGTCATTGTAATAATTCCCATGTAGTGCACAATAAAGCATTTTTCACTTCTCATGCTCGAAAAGTGTGTCATATTAGACTTGTCAAGCGGGGCTAAAGTAGTACATTTAACCCCTAGGGAAAATATGAATACATATTTATGATTTACAAAACATTTGAATTTGACCAATAAAAATACTTGACCTATTAAATCCACCAATCACAGAACACTAATTTAACTCTTAAAAAAATATTTGGTATTGGGTATTAACCAACCAGAATACAGCTTTACTAAAATCGACCAATCTGGAAACATAATTATTTTTTCTAAAGAGTCTAAAGATTAAGTTTGTAGTAGTCCCTATTTCACAATAATTAAAAAAAGTGGTTAAATCGTTCGAGCAACACTTTGAAGCGCTCAATGGAAGGTCAGTTTAGCTTTTTTCGCGCGTTAATGTTGCGCGCGAACCGAATTGTCTATGTTTTGTGTGTCAAAGGAGTATAGAAAAAAAAACATGCTGCAAAAGTATATATCTTCGCCGTGGAATTTATTGTTAATTTTGGGTGGGTTAACCTTTGTTTATTTATTTTCTCGCAATCGAAGTGAAAAGTAGAGTGTATAACTCTGGTCTAAAAGCCATATTACCCCTCGAACTATTTTCCCTCACTTCGTTCGGGAAAATAACTATCTCGTGGTAATATGGCTCATTTTAGACCCTTGTCATACAATCTACTATTATTATTATTATTATTCTATGTATGTAGGTAAGCCTTCTTTATAACTATTCCAAATTTCAAATCGATAGCATAAGTAGTTCTTGAGATATTTACCGATCTGACAGACAGACAGACAGACTAAGTGAAACCATAAGGGTTCCTTTTTTACTATTTTGGTACGGAACCCTAAAAAGATGCCGCCATATTCTTATTGTATTTTATTATTAATTAGGGTTGAATAATCTTTGTTTAAATTTTCTACTCTCTACTACGATTTCAATGTTTACGATAGACGAAACTATAGCAAAAACTGCGCTATCGCGACAACACTGACACATATAGTCCCTATTCGTCCCGTTACCGCCGCACACCGGGTAGAGTCAGTCCGACCCATGTCGAGCCTAGCAGAGTTTCTTGCTGGACTCTTCTCAGCTCGATTCCACTCACACCTCAGATTCGGTTGAAACCGCTCAACCAATCTCACTGGAGCGCAAACTCTAGAGTATTCCAGTGTTCCAAACCACACGCGTGTCGTAGAGGTTTTCCCCTGGATTTTCCCCAGGCTCCAACCGCGCACTCTTATCGCTTTAGTGGGCCCGGCCTATAAAGCCACAGTCAGGTTAAAAAAAGAGAACGAAACTAAAATCACACTCTTATGTCATTGGCCAATCATGTGTCGCTGTTACTGTACTCTTATGAAATTGACCAATCACGTGATGCCGCGGACATAGAACAAAAGACATCAACGATCGCCCGACCCATGTGCCTAATCTTCATTTGCGCAGGACTAGTTTGATTAATTATTTCGGTTTATTTAATTAATTTTCGTTGACTCGATTCGGTAGCAAACTAGCATACGGTCTGCCTGATGGTAAGCAGTCGCCGTAGCATATGGACGCTTGCGACTCAATATTACTAAGCAGTGTGTTGACTGCTACATACAAATTACAAATGCGATGCATGTGCCCCAATCTCAACTCTACATAGCGCATCCTCAGCAGGTCTGGTGACCTTGCCACCAGCCACGCTAGGATGATCGCGTTTATGTCGGACTTATAGCATTCGAATAAATAATTTTTATAATACTTATGTTTAAAAATTATAAAAATATTTTTTAAACATAAGTATTATTTATCCGTATTGTCGAAATTAATAATGTTAGTTATCATAATTTCTCTCATACCTACAACATTTTTTTAAATATATTTTTTATTCAATGTCTTTTTAATCCTTGTCATTTAAATTCATAGTGTTAACAATCATACAACATTTTTTTTGCTATTAATGATTTACATAATTTTTCATTAAGCCTAAAAATGTGTTACCAAATAATGTTTCATCAAATTCTTATTTGGCAAAAAAAATAAAAAGAAGCCCAGAAAGACCTGTTGGGGCAAAATCGACTCTTAACGCGGATAGGTTAGAAGATTAAGACGGGAGCTGAAATGAAGCGAAGCTCCCATCTTAATCTTCGAGGTTATTTTTTTATAAAAGCCCAGAAAGACCTGTTGTGGTAAAATCGACTCAAACGCGGATAGGTTAGAAGATTAAGATGGGAGCTGAAGCGACAATATACAGCAACAATACGACAATATGACATTGTACGGGCAAATTAGGAATTATGATACTTTCTTAGTAATGACATTATTACTAGCAAAATTATGAAATATGTACTTTATGAGGGAAACTGTTATGAAAAACAAAATTAGGAATTCAGATACTTTCTTAGTAATGACATTATTACTAGCAAAATAATGAAATATGTACTTTATGAAGAAAATAATTATATAAAACAAAATTATGACTTCAGATGTGTTTATGTAGTGAAATGATGAACAAAAAGTATGACAACTGACCGTTATGACTTCGGTTGATGAACTCTCTAACTCTGCCTCCTGGATCATTCGTGGTCCGATAGGAGCCGGTCACAAGCCCGGATAAAAGAGGAGTGCACAGGCCGTGTTGCCATCTGGGGCTCCGGTCCCTCATGACAACACGTCCCCAAACCCCCAGGGTCAAGGTGGGAGGACGTGCCGAGGACCCTCACAGCCGGCTGTGGGCAGCGGGGGGTTGGTGCGGATTGGGCTCGCAAGCGGACGAGGAGAGGGATAGGAGGGCCTGCGGTGCGGTCGGAGGAAGGGGAAAGGCAAAGGAAAGGGAACCCCGGGGTGTCGCATAGGGACGCCCTTGGGGTGAACGGACTTCTGCCCAGAACTGGATACCGAAGTGCAGGGGAAATGATGTGCGCCGTTAGCCACGGAGGGTCATGAGCGACCATCTTGGGGTGGACGGTGATGGGCACTGATTCCCTGCACAGAAGCAACGCAGGAGCTGCTGGTCTCATGCTTGCGAGCCTACTCGGCACAATCGCTGTCTTGAACGACTATGCGTAGGGGGGTGGCGCCGCTGCGTAGGGGCAAATGTTGCTGGGTGGCAGTAAGGGAGCACTGCTGCCATTCTGAAACTTTCTTCCCAGAGATAAAGTTACGATAATGGAGAACAAGTTCAATAATAATGTAAAACCCACCGCGCAAGCGGAGAAGAAACCTGAAAAGGGAATAGCGAGGGAGGGGGTTAAGCCTCCGACCGAGCTTCAGGGGAGGAAGGAGGGTGAACCGAGCTCCTTGGGGCGAGGGGAACTGCCGGGGAGGTCAATTAGGGAAGGGACCCCAGATGTCCAGGAACAATTGGGGGGCCTGTCACTGGAAGAAGACCTGCTGAAGAGCCCATCACCGAAGAAGGCAACTGGAGACCAAGGCTTCTTCAAGTATGAGAGCAAAGCGCAGAAGCGAAAGGCGAAGATGGCCAGGAGAAAGGCTGCGCTTGGTGGGGACAGGGCTGGCCTTCCGGTGGTAATCTCCACTGGGGAGGCCATACCTGACCCCAGCACAAGGGGCCTGACAATGAAGAGGCAGAGCACGGATGAGGGACAACTGTCGGAGCGTCCTCCAGCGAAGCGTCAGAACCAAGGCAGGGCTGCGATAGAGGGACCACGGGAGGTCGCCAAGGCAAACCGTGGTCTGGCTGTGGCGGTGAGCCGAGAGGATGGCGCTCCGGTGGATGAAGCTCTGGCGAGGCTCATTAGGAAAAAGCTAACGCAGATGATCGAGGTGGTCGTACTGCAAGTGGTGAAGGGGGAGTCTGGCCTGGTAGCACCAAGGTTCGCTACGTCGGGGTTGGTGTCAGAAGGATTCTTCCTTGTGACACCAAAAACGACGGAGACGAGGGAGTGGCTGCTAGGTCAGGACTTCGGCGAGCTGGATGGCCACCGGATCATCGTGCGGAAGCTAGAACAGACGAGAGTGCAGGTCTGGATTCCGGGGGATACGGACACTGAATACGTAAAGGAGTTCCTTTACGCTCAGAATCCGGATCGCCCGGAATTAAAGATAATGAAATGGAAGGCCGCAGGGAGAGAGTCGCTGGAACTGGGAACCCGACTGACCTATGTGGTTCCAGAAGCGGTGGAGGAAAGCTGGGGGGAGGAACGCACGAAGGTGCTGGACTTCGCGGCAACCAGCGTTAGAGTTCGGATTCTGAGGGCGAACACACAAAACAAACCCGAAGATCCGAAGGAAGTACCCGCACCTAAGCAGGAGAGTGCTGAACCGGTCGGCATCCATACGGATGAGAAGGTGGGTATGGATGTCGAAGGAAGTGAACTCTCCGAGTAAGGGTGCGGGGACAGAAACACTACACATCCAACGACACTATGAACACACATAAGACACTACACAAACACATACACACAAACACACATACAAACATATGCCAAGTAAACCTCCAGCATTGCAAAAATGCTATGTCCGAGCTAGGGCAGTATGTTGTGAGGAACAAAGTTGAAATTGCTCTGCTACAAGAACCATATGCATGGAGGAATCAGGTGGCAGGCCTGGGACATCTGGGGGGAGCTCTCCACTACGAAAGAAATGGTGAGCTACCTCCTAGAACATGCATATATGTGAGCAATAACGTAAGAAATATGGGATGTGTCATGACCATATGTTACAGAGACCTGGTTGTGGTGGAGACCTACTTCATGGACAAAGACGGCAGAAGACACAAGGTGGCGATGGCATCCTGCTACCTGCCGGGAGATGGGGAGGCGCCAACCAAGGAGCTAGAGGAGACGGTACTGAGGTACAGAGGTAAGAAAATCCCACTTATTGTTGGATGCGATGCAAATGCACACCATGAGGTGTGGGGCAGCACCGATACCAACAGTAGGGGGGAGTCACTACTAGAATTTTTAATAAGTAACGATTTGGATATCATAAACACAGGTAATACACCGACGTTTGTGACCAGAGCGAGAAGGGAGGTACTTGACATAACTATGGCATCTAGAGAACTGTGCGACAAGGTAACGAGATGGAGGGTGGACGAGGAGGACAGCATGTCTGACCACCGTAGAATACTCTTCAGCATCGAGAGTCGCACTGAGAAGGTAAAGGTGAGAAACCCACGTAAAACAGACTGGGGAAAGTACGAGGAGGAACTGGAGGCACTGGTCAACGTGGGTGAGAAGTATGACAAGGTGGAGAACCTGGAGATGGGTGCACTCAAACTTAAAGAAAACATCATGGAAGCTTATCATAAGGCTTGCCCTGAAAGACTGGTTCAGTCAGGGAAGGGCCAGCCATGGTGGAATAAGGAATTGAACAAGTTAAGAAAAAGATCTCGCAGATTGATGAGAGTAGCCCTCAAAAAGGGAGACACTCAAAGCTGGGACGTGTATAAAGAGGTCAGGAATGCATACACCAGACAGAGAGAAAAAGCCAGCCGGGACGGTTGGAGGAAGTTTACAGAAAACATAAGCACTTATGCTGAGGGAGCAGGAGTAGTGAAGCTGCTTGCAGGGGAACAAATGTGCCAACTCGGTAGCCTGAGAGTGGAGGGTAGTCTAATTACTGATCCGGATGAGATCCTCGGTATTATGCTGAGATCGCATTTCCCGGACTGTACAGAGGAAGCAAAAACTGAAGTGGAGGTAAGGTTCAGTACGGCGGACTGGGGGGCTGCATTGGAGGTGGTGGAGGAGATGAGAATGGAGTGGGCGATTGGATCCTTCGCACCTTTCAAGGCAGCAGGACCGGACGGAATACTACCAGTCCTCATACAAAAAGGGTACAAACACATCAAGGAGAGCCTAAAGGAATTGTATAGAGCAAGTCTAGCCCTAGGCTATATACCAAAAGTATGGAGAGAAGTAAGGGTGGTATTCTTGCCCAAACCGGGGAAGAAAACGTACCAGGAGGCAAAATCCTTTAGAAGCATAAGTTTATCGTCATTTATACTAAAAGCGCTAGAGAAAATGATAGATAAATCCATAAGAGAAAAATTGGAATGCGGTGGTAATCCCTTACATGAGAACCAACATGCATACATGGCAGGAAAATCCACAGAAACCGCTCTACACAACCTGACGGTGAGGGTGGAGAGAGCATTAGACACGAGGCAATATGCATTAGGCTGCTTCTTTGACGTGGAGGGAGCCTTTGATAAGGCGACCTTCGCGGCTGTAGAGGAAAGTCTAAACAGAGAGAGTATCAGTCCGGCAATAGCGAGATGGATAGGAAGAATGCTTAAAGACAGAGAAATTAGGGCAGAACTGGGAGGAGTTGCCAAAAGAATAAGTCCGAGAAGGGGGTTCCCGCAGGGGGGATGCCTGTCCCCCCTAATGTGGTGCCTACTATTGGACTCATTAGTAGAGAAGGTCAACAGAGGAGGCGTGTATATGCAGGCTTATTCTGATGATGGGGTGATACTGGTGAGAGGAACAGTCCTGAACACTGTAAGAGATATCATGGTAAGAGGCATTAAGCAAGTGCTAGGATGGTGCAGAGAGAAAGGACTGGACCTGAATCCATCCAAAACAAAGTTGGTATTATTCACTAACAAAAGAAAGAAGGAGGAGATGAGACCTATAAAGATAGAGGACAAGGAACTGGAGATGGTAAGAGAGCTGAAATATCTGGGGGTGATACTGGATAGTACACTTAGATACAAGTCCCACATCAAGGAGCAATCGGCAAAAGCTATTAGAACACTGTACCAATGTAAAAGGGCAGTGGGTAGGAAGTGGGGGATGAGGCCAGAAATGATCAACTGGATCTATCAGGCGGTAATTCTACCTAGGGTGTTATATGGGGCCGTGGTCTGGTGGCACAGGGCTCGTATTAAAGAATATGAAAGAGAATTAAATAAAGTACAGAGACTAGCATGCCTGATGGTGTCGGGGGCAATGAGAACAACCCCCACACGTGCAATGGAGATAATGCTAGGAATGGAGACACTGAGGGTTGAAGTGGAGAAGAGAGCCACGGAACAGTGGTACAGAATGAAGGCGTGTAAGGAATGGAGAGGAAGCTGTGTGGATAGAGGCCATGCGCTGATACAGAAGGAGGCGCTATCAAATCTAGAGATGATGATAGCCAATAATGACCTAATCAAAAGGCAGGAGATGTTTGACAAGAAATATAGAATACATATAGGAGAGAGAGACGATTGGAAGGTTGAAGTGGAGCATCCAATGACTATCTGCTTCACAGATGGATCGAGGAGAGGATCGACCAAGCTAGCAGGTGCAGGCATAGTGGTACCTAAGCTGGGGATAAGAGAAGCCGTATCACTGGGCAGGTATACCAGTGTATTTCAGGCGGAAGTCTATGCAATAACGAGGTGCGTGCAGATGATAAAAGAGAAAAGACAGTCGACTGGAGGAGTAGTGATATACACGGATAGTCAGGCTGCGCTAAAAGCATTAAATAGGGCAACTGTGACCTCTGCACTGGTAAGAGAATGCAAAAAAGAACTCAATGAGATAGGAGAGCACCTAGGCGTGACCTTGGCATGGGTGCCAGGACACCAGGGGGTAGTGGGAAATGAGAAAGCGGACGAACTGGCAAGGGAGGGAGCGGGAACAGGATTTATGGGCCCTGAACCGGTTCTTCCCTTCTCGGCTGAGGTCACAAAGGGGGTCATAGAAGGACTAAAAAAGAAGGAGGCGGAAAGAGAGTGGCGTGAAGTGCCTGGATGTAGGCAGGCAAAGATGATGCTAGGAGGGATCGACCGTAGGAGAACCAGGTACCTGCTGAAACTGGGTAAGAGCAATCTGAGACTATTGACCGGGATCATCACTGGTCACAATACCCTTAATAGACACCTAAAGATAATAGGGATCAGCAATGACGCTTCCTGCCCACATTGTGGGGAAGAAGAAACCAGCAAGCACGTCGTAGCGGAGTGTATTATGTACGCAGCAATGCGGTTTAATATATTCGGTAGTGATATGCTAGAGGAGAGCGAATTAAGGGATGTCAACCTTAAAGATGTCCTTTTCTTCTGCAGGAAAATAGGAAGAATGGAAGAAGACTGTGTGGGAATGCCGCCGGGACAGTAACCTTAAGCTCCGACTTCAAGGGAATTGGGCTGAATGATCCAGACGTGCGATCGACAGCCCGCCTGTTTCCGGCCAGGCGTCCCTACACTACATCGGTTGATGAACAAAAAACTATGAGTACGAATTTTATGAAGAGTGATTATTAGGAGTACGAATTAGTAGTACAACCGAAAATAGGACAATGAATTTTATGTGAGCCAATGTGGACCCCTGAACACCACATACTTACAGACATATACTAACATTATTTACAGAGCAATAGATGTTATTTATATTATTCTATAAGGTGGAGTTTCCTCCCCAGCTGGGCTGTGCCCTACGTCTCTTCTCTCTTCGGTGGCATGTTGAAATTCTAAAATATCTGGAAATACTTACGTATCTATGTTGGTGGGAGTTGATAAAGTTATTTGGCTTATCAAATAGCAGACTTCGATTTGGTAAAAAAACCGGTATTAATTGAGACTTTTGGGGGAAACTAATTAGAATATCACGGAACAAAAACCGACTTCTGGCCACCTACAAGTTACTAGAAATATCAAGGTACCTATGTTTTACTTCCCTCATTAGATAGCCCAATAACTAAACCAAGTTTGTGACCTCAAGCGACGAACACAATTTTGTAAAAATCGAAAAATCGATTATTACCTTAAATAACTAGTTGCTGATAGTACCTTCTCAGGACGTTTTTAGAGAAGACTAAATTTGCTACAATATGAGACTAGAATTGTCTCTGTAGGCCCAATAGTTTCCGTGATAAGCCTTTGAAAGTTTGCGGAATTCGAAAAAATTATAAAATTTGAAACTCGAAAACTGTTTGGTCTGACGTTGGCCCAATGAATAATCCAAATTTTTGATTGGATTATTCATTGGGTGGACGTCATAAGCAAGTCTGCAATAAATCAGAACTACCGGATTTGCCGTCCACTAGTCCGTACTTTCAGGCGACAAGGTTACTGTATTAGTACAGGAGTTTGATCAAATTGAATTGTAGTAATATGTGTAATGATTTAATGAATAATAATAAAATATACAGTTTATTTCAGGTTACCAGTAATGCTACATTAACATTATACATAAGTATAATAGTAAAAGTAATTACAAAGCTAATCTCACAGCGATAATAAAATACGAAACTAGTTTTTACTTCTACGTTAACGCGACTTTTATCAAAACACAGCTTATCTAAAATATTTCTAAAATGCAGTTACCCAGTTCAAGCTAAGCTAATCTACTTCGTTTGTAAAAATATTAGCGTTTTTACTGACTCCTCTCTCTAACAATTCCAATAACTTTTTGTAAACTAGCTTTGGCGCATCAATAGCCCACAGAAAATCAATATGGTTGAACTCTTTCAAGGGCACTAAATAATGCTCGATAGGGTTTGCCAGTTGTCGGTATAACTTAGTGACATCAACGTCACTGGCCAGCCAGTCGTTCTGAGAACCGAACAATGCAATGGGCAAAGTGATCTTGTGTAATGGATATTGAGGAGGTTTCGGTGTTCCGTACTGTCTCATGTTGCCTTCACGCCCGTAGTCAAACATCTGAAATTGGCCATTGTTGCGAATCTCTTGAGCGTAGTGAACTAGAGTCCTCGTTGACGCTCCCGCAGGGACATGTCCCAGAATAATCGGTAACAGAGTCCTATTGAATTGCTTCTCATCATGTCCACAGAGAATAAACAAGGAATTCTCGCAAATCGCTTCTTCGTAGTGGTTTATTTCGCATGCATGCTTTGACAACCATCGCAGAACAGCGTTCTGTGGCAGGAACTCGTTTTGACCAAGAAGTTTTAATAGATATTCTATATTATCAGCATACTTTGCCAGCAGTTTTATTGGACTTTCGATATCGGTCATATAAGCCACCGGTGCTAACGCATAGCCTGCTCTTAAAACTTTATTGTAATGGGTCTTAGTGGACAGCAAAGCAAACAAGATTGACGTTCCCATTGAATGTCCGATGTAGTTGATCTTCGCATCCCATCCTTTAGTCTCCATTATGTAGTCGATCACAGCCGGCAAGTCGTACTGACTAACCTCATGAAACGTGAAGTTCCAGAAAGCAAAACTGTCTGTGTTGTAGGATATATGAGCTCTGGAATACGTGTTCCCTCTGACATTTGCCATCCACACATCGTACCCTGCGTCAGATAGAATGTATGCCAGGCCTTTTCCTGGGCCAGCAATAATCCAATCTGCAGAGCTGCCAAGCAAACCGTGGTGGAGTAGGACGGTTTTCCGAGGAATTTCAATGGTTGGGCTTAAATTTGCTACTTTTGCGTGAGGAATTCTGTGTAAAGTCAGGATATATCCGTCTTCAGCTACGACTGTATGGGACTCAGCAGTGAATCCATGAAGAGCTATTAATTGAGGCGTCGTCATATGAATCGCAGGATCGTCGTCGGAGCAATTATACTTCATCTTAGTCGGAGCAATCGAGTCAAATAGCTCATCGTCGGCTATTTGCGCTTTTTTTAAATAAGTTTCAAATTTCTCATTAATTCTCGTCTGCTCCGTCTGGGTATCCAAACTTCTCCCTCGATCCCCACGCGTAAAGTAAGAACTGATTTTGTTTTGCACATTGTCGACGTAGAGCTGCTTCAAATTGTGTGTCTTTTCCTGCACATAATTCTTCAGTTCCATAGTCTTATTCTTCACGATTCCTATGATATCTGGGAACCAGGAACTTTGGCAATCACCGTAATGTATTAGCACAAGAAACACGAGAAATATCGGGAGCTTCATGACGGCGCGCGTGCCGTTCGCAGACTGAACTGAAACGAATGCCGGGTTGACGTAATTTATTGTAGAGCGGGGTCAAGGGGAGACGCGATGAACCCGCGTTTGTAAACACGCATGATTCATAACATAAAAGTCATAAGCTTAACACTAATATCAACTTTATCGATTTTCCCTTTACACTCGTTAATATACTGCAGCGTTGCAAACTAAACTACGTAAACAAGAAGCAGTACTAATAATAATCCGCCGTGCTAAGATAAAACCGGTCGAATTGCTGGTTGACGTTCTTGCCATTGAAAACTATAAGGCCGCTAGACAGACGAGTCGGAAAGCGGAATAAGTAAATTATATCCAATCTTATTTAATGATAACAGTCTCATTAATACTAGTTGGGTAAATTGCCTATCACGTAGGTACTGGCCACTCTAGTCATTCTACCAAAACTGCTGACTTCGCCAAGCATAAATAACATAAATAGAGCATTTGTTTGATATTTTTATAATCAAATCAAAACATGGATATGCTGATGCAATATCGAAGCTTCGTTCCGATAATGACATCAGCATGACTCGTATTTGTAGCCAGTAACTCAACCACTTCATCAACTTTAAGCAATTTCTTTATACGGCACCGACTTCAAAAATTACAATACGACTACATTGTTCAATAAGAAGCGTATTAGTCTCATATTGAGATATTAGAAGTTAGCCAATTTTTTTTTCTTTTCAGTGTTTTTTGGAGAAGGTATTTATTTTATTTTACCTAGGCGTACCTACCTAAATAGATTCAATAATCCAAACATTATTCTTGTAACAGTGCCAAAAACGTAACTGTAAGTTTTTAAGGAATAGTTGCAGGGTTTTCAAAGGTAAAGCCACTAGGTACCTTGTAAAAATGTAATATGGTCAGACCTTTAATAATTCAATTAGAACTGACTGGGTACTACCTATGGATAGTCGCAAACTTGCATAAAATAAACAGCTGGCTGGCTAATTATTAAATTAGTAATTAGGTATATTATTTAATTATTATCACTTTTGTAAACACCTGTACAAACAAAATGTTATACCTACAAAACGACATAGGGTAAATTGCCTATTGTTGGCCACTCCCCAATAACTGGCCACTTCGCAAAAATGTGCACATAGCAAACCAATTGTTAGTATTTCTGAAATTAAATAAATAAAATTAAAATAACTGGGTTCAGTTCAGATCTAACTTCATAAATTTTTAAAAGGTGGTCTTCATTTGGAGGGTAGTAACTGAATGACATTTTTCTTAAGTGGCCTTCAAAAAAAACGAATTGAAAATTAAACTTACTATTTAAACATGTATTCCAGGTATACTTATTATGTTTCTACATAATTTACAATAATTCACAGTAAAGTTAATAAATTAATTTAACCTCATCGCATAATTCTTCAAAATTAGGTAACGTCCATTTACGTAGCTCATTTTCCAAATCAGCAGCGTTGAAGGCATCAAAATATTCGGGATCTTTAACAAGGAGAAAAATGTAGTGATTATTATTTGGTATAAGTATATTACAGTGAGGAATTTAGGTAAACACGTACCTGAATAACATGGAATTTGTCAATTCAATTATTATTTTAGTCACTCTGTAAGTGCGTTGTTTACCCGTTTGCACATTGAACTTTGTGGTAATATTATCTACCACGGTACCGCCTGCCTGAGTGTTATCCTGTTCAGCATTGTGCTTTATTTAGGTGTATGGTTGCTAGGCCGGTTATAGAACCAGCGTCAGTTTGCGACCAGGAATAGATACGAGGTTTTTGTCATTAAAGATATTCATATTTTTACAGACCCTTACGAAACAGTGAGTTGTATACATTTTATTTGGTAGTTAGTAAATGGGAATCCATTAAAAAACGAGAAAATATCCTTTCAGTTCGTCTCATCCAAGTGGTCGTAAACCAGCACACCAAAATAGCTAGTCGATAACCAAGCTTCCAGGTACTTTCTGTAAATTGAGTAGCAGCAAGATGGATCAAACATTACTTATTATTATTTTTAATTTGGCTTTATAGGGCGGACCCAAAAAAGCGATAGGAGTGCGTGGTGGGAGAGTGGCCTGGTGAATATCCAAGGGAAACCGCCGACACGACCACTTGGGCGGTTTAAACACTGAAATACTTCAAGAGTTTGCATTCCAGTGAGATTGGTTGAGCGGTTTCAACTGAATCTGATGGGTTAGTGGAATCAAGCTACAGGGAGTTTTGTCGCTGGTTCACAAAACCTAGCCTAGCTGTTCTAGCGAGATTGGTTGAGCGGTTTGAACAGTTACTTTTTTGGGTTTGGCAACTATTTGTTTTGTCTCAAAATAGGTAAGTAGGTAGTTGGGAATTGAGTTCTTTGGCGCCCAAATAACCTGATTCCCATCTTGCAACCCTGCTAGGCAAGCCAGGCCTTATTCTTCTGCGCATCAATACACGTAAAATGGGTTAACCAAAAAATTCCAAGGGCCTGGATAAATTATCCAAGAAGGAAATTCCCAATTGTTTCTTAACTATGAATTATAAATAAATAACTACTCACCGAATACAGGAAAATATCCACTCAGCTCCAAAGCCGCAACATTAAATGACGTCAGCTGCTTGATTCCAGAGGTGCTCAATCGTGGCGTCACCAATACTCTGACCACTTCCAAATCCTTACACCCCGGTACTGCAGGCTCTCCATTGGTTACCAAAATATTGTGTCCTATAGACATGGTAACAAGATGCTCAGTTAATCTGAATATGTCTTTAGCCGTTTCAGGTATGGTGTCTTTTGTAACTTGGAAACAAAATGCAGGCACAACATTCTTTATTAGGTATAGGGGGCCTTTAATGTGATAGCATTCCTGGAAGAAATATGACAAATATTTATAAATCATCAATTCATCAGCCCCTAAGTCCAACAAATAGCAATGCTATATTATGGTAACACAAGAATTCATTTAATCCGGCGATTGACTACAGCCACTTTAGCTGATATTTAACAGTGGCTTTTCGGTGAAGGAAAACGACGCGAATTAACCGGTCTAATTCCAAAAATTCTAGTTTTCCCCCTGCGTTGGAAGGTCCGATGGTAGTCGCTTTCATAAAGGATTAACGGGAAATCGCTAGGAGGATAAGGCACCTTTTTTATTACAACATATACTTGCAATGCTGACATTTGGCATTATTAATAGTAGGTGCTAATTACAGCAATAAATAATATAGGTATACTGTAGTGTTGTGTTGTGTTCCTGGAGGTGAACAAGGTTGCCAGAGCTCCTCCAAATTAGTTCCCTTTGCCCTTAAAACTCCTCATACTGTGTTGACCTAATTTTCTCCCTTCACTGTCAACACAATGAATACTCAAACTTATAAATGAACGGCAGTGCACACATCACTCATTTGAAGTTGCGGATGGCTTTCGGCTGCGGTGTCCGCTTCTTGAAATACTATTATAGATAATATTTTATTTATTTCTGTTGTGATACTCACATCTAAAGCAGGATGCAAGATATTCTTCTCATAAATCAGGTGATAATGCAGGTGATTCACAGACGCAAATGCACACAGACTGTTGAAAGCAATGATCACATCACTGCAATTCAAAAAATATATTTTATTATATAAAAATATATTCTCCTTTGGACTATTCTACCCTTGGACTATTCTATAAAAGCAATTTGGGAAGCAATGTTGAAAATCATTAGTTTGCAAAAAAAACTTAAGTTCAAAGAGTAGGTACTATGAATTATTTACAATTATACCAACAATAATAATATACATACATCATGAATAATATATTAGCAGCACTATACTGCCGTCTCAAGGAGAAAAACCATAAGTGACAAAAAGTAAGTTTCGAGATAAAGCCAAAAAATTTTAGATTTCTTGTAAATTATGCACTTGTGGTTGTCTAAATCGTGATCTACAAAAGATATAGTACTATATCTCCTAGAGAGAAAGATCACATTTTTTTTCCTGATTACAAGGCTGGTAATAAGTCCATTTTGCAAAAAATGTCACTTATGGTTTTTCTTCTTGAGACGGCAGTATAATTTTCTTATACATTATTATGGTTTCTCTTGTGTCTCCACTTATAAATGGCTTATGATATGAACATCTTACTTGCCTAAACTCACCGATCCCCAGCCAAGAATTTCACATTCAACACCAATCTTATACTGTCCTCATTCACAACTTGTGGTAGACATTTGTTAACCGATGGGCATAGCAAAGTGTGGTACTGGGATATCGGACTCACATTGACTATGAACAGATGAGTACCTGCAGCTAGAAAAACATGATTGTATTTTGACATGCAGACTACTTTTGGGGACAGACAATAATAGTACTCTGAATAATTGAAATTGACGACCGTACGTAGTGACCCTGCCTTTGAAGCTGGAGGTCCCGGGTTCGAATCCCGGTCAGGGCATTTATTTGTGTGATGAACACAAAATTTGTTCCTGAGTCTTGGATGTTTTCTATGTATGTAAGTATCTATTTATCTATATAAGTATTTATATCGTCACTTGGTATCCATAGTACAAGCTTTGCTTAGTTTGGGACTAGGTTGAATTGTGTAGATTGTCCACAAATATTTCATAATTAAAATGAATTCAGGTGGGCCATATGCTTGTTTGCCACCTTCATTGTTTTAAATATAAAACTCCAGTGAGTTTCAGATGTATTGAAATATAGTAAACAGGTCACTCACATCTTTAAGGTCGAGTATAGCTTGACATGTCTACCTTAAAAATGTGACAGACCCTTTTACTATATTTTAATACACCTTTATTGCGTAAAAAAAATGTACTATAGGTACACAGCCCGCAATAATACCAAGTAACAAGACAATGTCAAATTTTAGGTAAATTATATCTATGCTGGAGTACTGTAAGCGTTAACAAACTTGCCACCAATTTCCTGCATAATAAACAAATGTTCCTTTGATGATGTTTTGTTGAAATTAAACTCATTTTTGTTGAATGGTTTCCGGATATTGTCTATGAACTCAGGTTCTCGTCTTTTGGAGCCACGGTCAGGATTTAACTAAAAACAAAATTTTAAGTACTTAATTTCAATAAAATTTGGGTTTGTACTTATTAAAAACTTAGTATTTTAAGTAAATAAGATTTACCAGAAGTACATATCTATTATCCACTATCCTTTGACGCATTTTGTCGACTTTGTAGCGAAAAACATCAGGTTGAGCATGAATTTCGTCCCATTTCGTTTTAAGCAATTGTTTAAATTGATTGCTATCGATATTTGTTATCTCTTGTGCACAGTCCGTGTTGGAGATCTTGATAGTAAACATTATACAGAGCATTAACAGAAGTGTTAATTGTTACAATAATAATTTAGGAAACTGTAAAATAAAAATATGTGAAAAATATCAAACAAAATACACCGGAGTAATCAAACGTCATTGTCAATGTCAACTTGTGTCAACTCACACAGCTGGTCTACCACAGACAAGACAAAATATCACACACTTCACAAAACAAGAAGTTTTTTATTTAAATTCCATTACTCGAACAAAAAAATCATAGCTTTTCAGAATTTCAAAATGGAAAAGGGACTGAATATTTTAAGTATATACCTACGTACATCACAGTATGCTTGCTAATTTAGCCATAAAGTTCAAATAAATAAGTAAAATGAGATGATAATCATGCATGTTTTTAATAAAGAACTAGGGGAGTGAATGTTCTCAACTACTGTACCAAAGACTCACTCGACTAGCCCAGACTAGAAATAGGCATAGAAAATTACAATGAAGTTTTAGAGGTATAAATACAGGACAGTAAAAAACTTTTTACGTATAATCATCAGATTTTAATGTATTAGGATTCAATGGGTTATTTGCATCATACAGTAATAAAACCTCCATAATTTTATGTGATACCACAGCCGCATCATAAGAATTCATTTGTGACAGTTTTCTATTCACAGCTCTGCCTATTCTACCATTTCTAGAGTTGTCTAAACCAAATGCATCATTTTGGACGCCTTTGAATATTGTGACTAAGTTATTAGCTATATTCATGCAGTCTGCATTTGTAGTGGAGTTATCTGATGCCACTTCATTGTCCTCACTGCTCCATTCATCTTCTTTTGTAGAAACTATACTGTTATCCTGAAAACATAGTATACACTTTAATATAAGTAATTTTGCTATCTCCATAATGGAAGTCCCACAATTACACATTACCTAAACCTAGATCTTCTTCATAAAGTCTCATCAACCTAATGATTTTTGAAATGTTGTCTCATAGAATTATTGTGTCAATTATTTGATAACAACCCTCAAAATCAATATCTATTGCAAAAAAAATCAACAAACGAGGTTTTACTTCCCATGACAAATTAATACAAAAATATTCTTTTCTAAATCAATTTTATTTATTTAGCAGAATATCATAATATATTTTACTAGTATTTTTTTCAAATGCTTAAAAAGTATTAAACCAGTCTTTTTACTCTGTAACTATCTGATCCCAGAGATTCATCATCCTCCTAGCGTTATCCCGGTACAGTTGCATCCTGAAGGATGCCCGGGATCCGCTAACTAATCCCAAGACTTGGCGTAGGCACTAGTTTTTACGGAAGCGACTACCATCTGACCTTCCAACCCGAGGGGAAACCAGACCTTATTGGAATTAGGCTTGTCAAATGAGTGGGCAACTTGACTGTTAGAAGTTCTCAAGCCACCCGAAGGCCTTTAACTTGGCTTAACGACTGCTATCATAGACAGCAGCCGGGATCAACGGCTTAACGTGCCTTCCAAAGCACGGGAGCGCTCAGTTAATAACCACTCAAAATGGTCACCCATGCAATAACTGACCTGGGCCGACGTTGCTTAACCTCACCACACTTGGTACGCTGGTGCCGCTGGGCCATGAGCGCTCCTATCCCAGAGATTACGATGGGTTAATGCTGTTTGTAAGTATAAAACCAAAATCTTACTTTATTTTCATCATCATTGTTCTCAAAGTCCTCAGTAACAGAAGTAGATGTATCTGCCTTTCCTCTTCTGTTTACTTTCATTAAAAACTGACAGGGCTCCCAGAGATGCCAATTAACTTTGTATACCTGAAATATTATTACCAGTCTTTACAAAGTATGTTCATATTTTTATACAATTTTTATCTCCACCCTATATAGTAAATCCTCTTGAATGTGCTAAAAAGTGTATGTAAGGACCAGTTTTAAAATATCGCGCTAGCCAATAAAACCACACTCATGTTTTAATGCCTCTCATTATGTAGCAGTTGCATAAACTACTATTATAGTTTACTTGGTGAAGGAAAACATCTAACACTCCAATCAACTATCTAATTCCAACATGGTTTAGTTTCCCTCTGGGTTTGGGAGGACAGATGGTCTTTACTTTTGTATAACTAGGGCCTACACCAAATCTAATCTAATACCTAATATTAGACCGGATCCCACACTACTTAAGGATGTTATTGGAAAAATGATAGCAGAATGAAAAAGGAAGGCATTAACTTTATATATTCATGGTTCTCAATCTCAAAATTAAAAGAGAGCGGTAATTTACCTGGTGGCATGATCATGTTTATGTCCAACTTATAGCATTGCAGAGGGACAAATACTCTATCTTTACAAAGATCGCGCTACCGCTACAAAGTGCCCCAAATAAACGTGACCTGAGGGGCTACTGTGACCCGAAAACGAACGAAGTTCAAATATCTCCCTCTTTGTCGCACTTGCTAATTCGTGCGACTAGAGAGGGAGATATTAGAACTTCGTTTTCGGTTCGCCGTAGCCCCTCTGACCATGTAAACAAAATAATTGTCACTTACCTCTCCATCATCTTTCATTCTACTGGCGGTCATTTTCCGTACGTAATTGGCGAAGGTTGATCGAATATTCGTCCACCGATCTTTCACAGCCTGCCCTGTAAACTCATTCCCGTATTTTTCTGCAAATGCCGCATAAGTCCTGTCTCTGCATTCCACCGAAGTATATTTGGGATGTTTGGGATTCCAAATGTTAGGTTTACTCTGTATATACTTTACTAACTTCAGATTCATCTTTCGGGTCCAGAAGACCTTTTCTTTGGCAAAGTCAGATATCATTTAATTAAATTATCGAATACATCGGAAGTAAACAAAGTCTAAGTAAGTTGTTGATTTGACAGAAGGCACTGTTCAAAGAGTAAGAGGTTTTTTTTTGGGATTTCATGGCCTGGTTGCAGAGATCTTTAAGCCACGTCTTTATTTGGTAAAGTCACATCACAAATTTTAGTCCACTTTTATATTGTTTGTACTGTCACGTACTGTGTATCATAGTCTTAGATTCTGAGGGGCTACCGTGACCAAAAACGAACGAAATTCGAATATCGCCCTCTCTGTCACACGAATTAGCAAGTGCGACAGAGAGGGAGATATTCGAACTTCGTTCGTTTTCGGTTCGCAGTAGCCCCTCCGATTTTGAAGTTCGGACAGGGCCTGGGGCGCTACCGCGACAGCAAACGAAGTTTTCGCTCTCTGTCGCACTTACACGTTTGGACGTAAGTGCGACAGAGAGGGAAAACTTCGTTTGCTGTTCGCGATAGCACCCCTAGAATGCTACCACGCTAATAAAACTATTCGCCATGTTGCGGAATTTCATTGGCACTAATTTCTTACACTGGCAATAACTATGATGAAAGGTGTATATAATTTCCTCTATGGAAAGGTGATCACTGCTGTCAGCAAAGAAAATATAATCACTACGTTCTAAGAGACGGGACTTCGAACTAAGTTTTGGATGACAGTGACATTGTCATTGCATGACATTGACATAGAGTTTGGCAAACATTCTGTACCACAATAAAATAAAAAAAAGGAAATAGGTAGTGCCAACATAACATCGCGATAGGGATGTAACTTTGATGTAGTACGTTAACGATATCGATAATCGATGACTAGTGACGTCGTGGGTTCCATTTGTATAAAATCCCAGTTAGAGGGCGTCCATTATTTACGTGAGATATTTTTGGCGGGAGGGGATCGAATTTTGCCCAAAAACACCTCACATTAATAATGGATGCTCCTTTATTAACAATTGGGGTTTGAATCCATTCTCAACTGGTTAGGTTATTACGACTACACTACGACGTCCATGCGCTTATTCCGCAGTGGGTAGGGCTAGAAATAAATAAAATAAAAAAAGTATAAAGTTGTGTTGCTTTAAATATATTAACCATCTCGTTAGACGACTTTTCTTTCGGTTAAAATCTTTTGGGTTGAAAGTGGTCACCACAAACAAATTTTAATTCGTTCAACTTCTCAATCGGAACGTAGGCTAGGTCTTCATTGCCAATCACTTTCACCCACTGTCTGCAACTGAAAAATACCAAAGTTCTATATAATAAGCTAGTTATCGATATGTTACGGCCAACACTAGTATGTATAGTATACAAATGAAACTAAATTGCAAATAACGCTTCTTATTTTGCTTACATGTAACTTGCTGTGGTACATATTAATAGATAATCTCCAATTAATTGCTTACCGGTCGTGATCTAAAGGAAATCTTGCCATTATTATTTTTTTTGCCATTCATTATTCTTGCCATTAATTAATTCGTCATCTTTTCGACTGGCACGAAAACCACAAATAACACATACCCTATAGGCTGAAATAGTCCGTGGCATGTTGAAAAACACACTGCCTTCTTACTACATGCTTTTTCACTTTAAATTAAGGTTTCTACCATTTATAAATACCAAAATAACAAACTACAAACCACACTACGAACTGATCAACAAAGAAACTATATGGCGATCACTCAAGTTGAACGGAAGTGACCAGAGGTGACATTGACATGTGACTGAGACGGATTAACTGAGGGAGCGAGATAGCAGTATCCGCCATTATTTTTTGGCCAAATTCCATACAAAAGTGACATTTTGTAAATTTTGTTCCTAGTTGCGCGAGCCTGGCTGCATTAATCACCTGTTGCCATATAAATGAGAATAATAGCGCCCTCTTGACAATGGCCATATATTTCTGGTCGGGCTTGACCTGGTCTACATCTGGCGTAGTTTACCTATATAAGTGCCTACATTTTATTTAACAATCGTATAAATCGCACGTATCACAAAATTATTATTAAATAATACATCATTACAAAATTAATTCGGGAATTATTAAAAATCGGTTTGACTTTTAATCGATAAGACTTTTTTAAACATGCCATGGTTGTCAGCATTCAGCCAAAGCAAAAACTATTTTGGGAGAGGTTTTAAGTCACATGGTAGTTTAATTTCATTTAAACATAAAAAAACAGTCATTTTCAATATTATAATTAATTTACATTTCATTTATTTTTGGTGGAAATAAAACAATCGTTCATTCATCCGGCGCGGCGGTCTCTCGCATAATAATAGGTACTCGTTTCCGGTAATAGGTCTACTCAATCAGGCAACTTTTTGAAAACAGTTTTAGATTATTTAGTATTTGATAACCCTTTAACCTGTTTAATGTGCAATTTTAATGTTTTAAATATAATGTAAATAAAGTTTTAATGCCAAATGCGTTATTAGATTAATAAGTAAACTGATTGAACCTACAAGTCTTCCGTTGGATGAATGGCTTGGACCAATAATAAATTTAAAAAAAAATTGGAAAATTAAAAATAACTAGTGCGAGAAACGTAACTTTGCGCACGATATACAGCTACATAATGTAGAATGCACCACTTTTTGAGCAACTGTATTAAAAAAATATTAAGCGTAGTTTTCTATATATTTGTAAATAAACTATTCATTCACATTCAATAAAACTGTATTTATCTCCTATATTGGGTCGGTAGGTGCTGGGTTTACGGCCTGTTAATTTGATGCACCAGTTTGCGGCCACTTGGATGAGTTGATGAACTGAAAGGATATTTTCTTGCTTTTTTAAATATATTCCTATTCAATAGCTACTAATTAAAACGCATACGACTCACTATATTTTTAGGGCAAGTAAAAATGTAAATATCTTTAATTGAAAAAACTTCGTTCTTCAGAAGGTCGCAAACTGACGCAGGCCGCGTAACTGGCCTAGCTACCCTACCTACGTTCATAATTTGAATATATCAAAGCAAAAGCATTCAATGTGATATCCTACTAAAAGTTTTATTTCCAATCCAGAATACCACGATTCGAAAAGTGAAGGGCAAAAAAACGTACACTGCTATGCAGTTTATAATGACAGCCGACCATGACCGGGGAACAACGGTACCGCGGACGCTGCGCTCAGTCGACTACGCGGCCTTAACCGCCATGGGTCGTTCCTTGCTCAGAACGTATCAAACTTTCTCGTCAAAAAATGTTCGATACGCGACCACGGGCTGCCCGTTTTCGAAACGGCAGCGCTCTCAAATAGCCCCTGCGGCGGCTGTGAACGAAGAAATTTTCGCGAATGCGAAACCTTACTCTGAGGTCCCGGGGCCTAAACCAATCCCGATATTAGGGAATACGTGGCGAATGGTACCTGTGATAGGGCAGTATGATATATCCGAGTTTGCGAAAGTTACAAAGTTATTTTTAGATAAGTACGGTCGTATTGTCCGGTTGGGTGGTCTGATCGGGAGGCCTGATCTGTTGTTCGTGTACGATGCAGACGAGATAGAGAGGATGTATCGGCGGGAGGGCCCGACGCCCTTTAGGCCTGCTATGCCCTGCTTGGTGAAGTACAAGTCGGAGGTCAGGAAGGACTTCTTTGGGGAGCTGCCTGGAGTTGTTGGGGTGTAAGTATTATTTATTTTTTCAAATTGACGTAGTACATTACAAACATACATTTTATTATGTACTACTATTAGTAACAGCTGGGATTCTTTCCCCATCTGCTATCATTTGTAAGTAGCTATTGGGAAAATCCTAGTGGTTGCCTCTGAACCTCTTTTCTCCTTGGAGCTTTGTCTACTTTGTGGTAAAAAATAACTGTATTTTAACTGCATAAAAAAAACCGCAATCAAATCGGTTCATCCGCTAGGGAGCTACGATGACCCACAGACAGACACGTAAACACAGACACACATCATGTTAGACTTAATTACCTATAGGTAACACCCTTCATTTGTGTTGCGCCTCGGGGGTTAAAAGATGCTGACGCTAATAATGAAGCTAACCTACCTACATAACAATACAACAAGATCATTAAATATATTTTTTCTAACGAAGAATATATCCTTTGTTACATGATAGGTGCACTAAGTAGATTTTTTGCCTTGGCACAATTACTTACCTTGAGAAGTCTTCATGTTTTAAAGAAAAATATATTAGTATATAAATATTACTGTTTTATTTGTATTGGGCTTCTTTGAATATAACTTTTCTGGTGACTTTAAGACGTCACCTCATTTAGATTAATTTAAATGCCGTTAGTAATGTAATACTTATTAGAGTTTCTCCTACATAATGTTGACTTTGTTGCTTTCACTTTCTGCCCTCGTGAATTTAAACATATCTTTTAGACGGTAACGAATTTGGATTGTATATTAAATTAAATTGTATAGCCCAATCTAAACGAAAGAAGACCATATATTAAATAAAATATAAGCTTAGCATCACAATCTTAAAATGTAATTAATTTTCTTTTTTGAAATAAACAGTTTAAATTTTAAATTTTATTTTGAAATATTCTGGTTGGAAAACGTTTAAAACGTATAATAATAAAACAAAATAATGACTAATATTGGTCACACTTATTTAGGGGTTTTTCGTATTGGGCTAAAGGCGCATCATGACGATCCAGCATGGCAGTTCGGTTCGTCTCGTGAGATAGGACGATGAATCTAATGAATCTTTGTTTTCGGGTTCAATCTTATAGCTTGCAGGGCTACGATGCTGGACCGTTTCGACGTGCCTTAAAATGCTCATTACTCGGTATAGGTAATTTACTGTTGTCAATATTTCGATTCCTGCGGGGTAATCACGTAACTTTTTTACTACCGTTAGGTAGATTTTAATGTCAAATTTTAATTGTCACCTCATACATTTACACTTCAAAATTGACAGTAAAATCTATCTACCGTTAGAACATAAAGTTACGTGATTCGCCTGCTGGTCTGCTTATTTGTTTATTTCCAATATTTTATGCCAGTAGCGACATATTTATCGATCGATCGATCGATAAAGAGGGATCGTCCGTGATGTGGTCAATAGTTAACGGCCTATGTAACTACATGTAACAGTTTAAGACCCGAGAGCACATACGTAGTATCTTTTAAGTAGTCTGCGAACAGAGGGCCTACTCCGTATCGAGCCGTCCCTTTCACTCATAATCACGAGAGTGAAAAAGGACGCCATGATACGAAGTTCGGAGTAGGCCCTCAGTACCGTACAGGCCCGTAACTTCGCCTGGGTTTTGGCACTTTTTTGCAAATTTCTCACAAATTAACACCCTATTTTTGCTTGTTAAGATCAAAAACAAATTAATCTAAAAGGGACTTTAGTTTACCGTAATTTAAGGTCTAAAATTCGTTAAAGAATGACTACAAATGGACTCCAAAGGTGGTAGGCGAAGTATAGGCAAGATGCCCTGTCTTCGCCTACATACTGCCGGAGCGTAAATTATAGATAAAATTTGAAATTGCCTCCAGCTATCTTATTTATTTTTAACGTGTATTTCGAATTTGAACCTTAACTATTCCCAAATAGTCATATTTAAAAAAAAACGATGGTAGGCGAAGTCAGGTAACGATCTGAAGCTAGTTTCATACATTTACTGTACTTTCGATAGGGTTGTCAAAAATCACGTCATCTTACTCGACAACAAAAAAGAAAGGGTAACGGTTTAGGACTAGTAAAAAATACTTGTTTTCAAATTATGAAATTATTTCAAACAAGTTGTAATAATTTACTACTCAAAAATAAATATGCACAAACAAATATAAATGTATATAAATATACACCATATACAGATGTATACACAAATATAAAAACTAGGTAGTCAATAAATTATGAGTCATTGGAGAGCCACAACCTCCAGCATATATAAAACATATGATTTATAACATAATAATAATAATAAAAGCAACTCAAATCAGTTCACCCGTTTCAGAGCTATGGTGCCACAGACAAACATACATAGCGGTCAAACTTGTGTAAGGCCCCATTTAAACGTCGAGGGATGAATTATCCTTACTACTAAATGAGAAATTTTAAATATATTACACACTTGGATTGACAACCCTAGGGGTAGGCGAAGTGTAGCTACAAGATGGCCGGAACATCACCTCAATTACATTTTAATCGATTGCGACGTATACACATAACTTACGTAAACAATAATAACACCATAAGAAAGAGCATTTGTTGTACATTATAATACAAGCAAAAGCTCAGCTTTATCTCTTCTTTTGCACTTATTATCGTTAAGTTCCGCCGAGGTAAAACCGAACACGTGCTTTCATTTGAACGAAAAAACCGCGCTGATCGCAAACGGCGTTAAGTTAGCCACAATTGATGCGAGAATATTGCCATGCATAAAAAACACTTTCTATTTAGTAGTTTTGTGTGGAGCCTGCCCTAAAAACTAGGCGTGAATTTCAACTTTCATAAAAATAGGCGAAGATAGGTATCCCAGGCGAAGATACGGGGTTCGACGGTACTGTGCTGACGTTAAATGGAGTACGTAATTTATATCGACATAATTACTTATATTTTAATTTGATAATTACCTGTACTCAATCCGCATTATTATAATACTGTTTGTCTCTATTCGCGGTCCCGTCGGCCTCCACTAACGCCGGGGTACGAGCACCATTACGCAGAATGTGTTGCAACTATAACAAAAACTTAGTCTCGGTTGACATATTTAGTAGTACGCGGGCCATTTTTAAGCGCAAAGTTAATCAGCTCATATAATTTATAATTATCTTTGGTAGTGGTTGTTATTTCTCCTCCTGTAAGACGTAATTTCCTGTAATGTGTGTTAATAGTGTATATCTTATATTGTCAAGATTTAATTACGGATTATACTTACTTGTTCTACAATGTCATCTTAACTAATATGTGTGAAATCCTAGTGGGAATTGTCTTAGGATACAGACTGTACATACTTCATCTATACTGATTTGTCCTATTTATTACATCGGCCTGTATCTGTTTTTTTCCCCAATAAAAAAAAATACTAAGGCCAGGTTTTATAGAGATTTAAGAATTGCCATATTTGTAACATAGAAACGGAGGCGTTGTTCCCTATGCAGATTTGTGAGTCCAAGCAAAAAATAGGCTTTGTAGCCCTTAACTTTAGTTATTTCCACAGAATAAACGCGAACCTAAACCTTCAGTAACTATACTCGTAAAGGATTAAATTAACAAAATTATGCGTGGACGTGCAATTATTGCAACATCTGATTATCGCATTAGAATATATAAACAATAATTTACAGTGTAATTTTGTAACAGATTCATCAGCCTGTCCTTGACACATGAGTTGATTGAGTGCACGCAACACAGAGTCATTTAAGTAGCCACCTAACAAGAACCTTTGCATTGTAGAGGCGTTCTGACATTGGAGGTAGAGGTTATGGTTAAGCCGCATCCACACGCTCCTGCCTGATAATCCTGCCCCTGCCTAACTATCATGATAGGTTATATCGTCGGGTGACAAGCAAAAATCACTAAGTAACAAATACCTACCTGAAATTAAGCTCGTATCTCAGCATCGTTTTAGTACTGAGATACGAAGTTTCTAAGAGTCCTAGCGTTTTCCCGGCTATGTCCTAGAGGAGCCCGAGGTCCGCTTTGGCATCTAATCCCAAGATTTGGTGTAGGCACTAGTTTCAGGAAAGCGACTGCCGTCTGAACTTCCAACTCAGAGGGAAAAACAGACCTTGATAGAAGATTAGACCAGTTTCCTCACGATGTTTTTATTCAACGAAAAGCTACTGTAAAATATAAGTAAAAATTCGCCGTGATATGTAGTAGCCCGAATGGCCTAGTGGATTGGCGACGACACACGTTGAATTTGAATTTTGCATGAAATGAATGCCTTTACTTTAAATCTAAGTATTAGGTAAGATGTTGCATTGATACAAGAATGCATCTAACGACTTCTACGTACTTGATTGCGGGAAAGTAGCCAAGAAAGTCGGCCGGCGGGTGAAATTGTAGCTTTGCAACGAATCCCACGAATGGTTTTGATAAAAACCGCTTACTAGGAGGCCTATTTTCGTTCGTTACTTAAACTGGCAGGTTAAGGTTAACTGAAGTCATGTTACTGTTACTGTAGTTCACTATTTTAATCCGGGTGAGGACCAAATTCCCACATAAATTGTATGGGTAACTTTCGTGCAACAACGGAATCAATTAAAATGTAGGCATACAAGAATTTGGTCTTCACCCATTCTTGAACAATAGGTTTCAGGCTAACTAATAACGAAAACACGGACACATACGCTTGTGTGTACAGAAGAATGACAAACGCGATACCGACCCTTTGTTGCCTTGAGGATTCGCTGTATCGACAGCTAGAGACACATGCAAATAATAAATAAATGGTATAATTGGGTACTAGGTGACGATTTACATACTTATACAGATAAATATATGCATATAAAACATCCAAGATTCAGGAAGAAATATTCGTGATCATCATACAAATAAATGCCGTGACCGGGATTCGAACCTGGGACCTCCAGCTTCGTAGGCAGGGTCACTACCAACTAAAGGGTTCGTCCAAAGTCCTTCACTCTCAACGTGCTCTCAATACAACGCGCATCCTCGGGACCGCTGGCGACCTTAACCACTTACAACATGACATACCTAAAGAGAAAGTAGTGGTGTTGATGACTTCGGTCTTCTGGAAGGGAGGTACTTCTCCACTTGGGCTACTCTTAATATTATGAGCAAGATGACGTTCCGCTGTGCGCTAACCTAACCTAGAAAATTAGCGGTTTGAACTCTGGCCTTCCTAACTGTTTCTAGGTTAAAAACCTCAAGTCATTGAGTCTAACCTTGGATAAATCAATTCGAAGCCTTGGTCTTCATAGTGCGCTACCAAATATGCTGCATCACTAAACAAATAGGTACGAGTTAGCACCTAGCCGCTAGCCGATGCTAAGTACGCTAAAACAGATGACAGTGACTGACGTAGTGCGAGTTTTACTTTTAATGCTGGTGTCTTAGGAATCAGCACTTTAGTCTTATAGAGGGCGCGTAAGATGGTTATGGTCACATTGCTTATGCTGCTGAAGGTCGAAAACTAACATATAAATGGAACTTTATAAGATAAAAGGACTTGCATGCGATTTTCATTACATTGCGGTGTTTGATCAAACTTGACGTATACGATAGCCCCTGGCCCAGAAATGTATAACGAAACTAGCATACTCTCACCACGTAAATATGGCATTAGGCTTTGGACCTGTCATGAAATTATGTCCAATGTTATAATTAACATGTTACTTGCTTCTTCTTGAAAATCGTTAGAAGTTTCAATCTGAAAACTGTTTTTTTTTAATCACAATGGCTACGTTACTATGTAAATTACAATTACCTATATACATACTTATGATATAAGCACTTTTTTAAAAATTGTATCTTAAACTTGTAAAAGTGCCATTGCGGCCTATAACCAAGTCGAGGAAGCAAAACCTCGAAATGTTGGTGACTTTGATGAAATTTGGTACGAATGTTCATTGATTGCCTTGTTTTCGGTT
The DNA here is from genome assembly GCA_963556455.1 of Epiblema foenella. Classification (NCBI taxonomy): domain Eukaryota; kingdom Metazoa; phylum Arthropoda; class Insecta; order Lepidoptera; family Tortricidae; genus Epiblema; species Epiblema foenella. The sequence goes on from OY747110.1 coordinate 2,562,424, forward strand.
TCGGTTCTTTGACTGGGTTACTACTTGCAGAATAAAATTCATTTATTTAATTTGTGTAACTGGTCTTATAACGGTTCATGTCGCACAATGAGGGAGTTTCTTTGGTCAATGCATGCCAGTCGAATGATCGAGCAGGTTTTTAATAAAAACCTGGTCGATCATAAAAACATACAAATAAAAACTTTTTATGTTGATGTCCGGTTATGCAGGTAACGTTCACTTTTACTTTGAGACAATATTATCAGTGAAGGAGGAACATTTTTGTTTGTTGCTTCACATCCTAATCGCATTTAATTAATTCTGAACTGATCTAATTTGGGCCAGGTTATATTTTAAGACGCCTTATATATTTTAAAATGTTTTTAATTCGAATTATGACAAAGTTTCGATAATTCCAATAAATTAATTAAAACACGAAATTTTATATAATAACAGATTAAAACACGAAGTTTTATATAATAACAGACCCACGTGATGATTGCAATTAAATGTGTAGAAAAATTTAAATAGTTTTTAGCTTGAAAATTGTCGATTTGGTGTTGATGTTTAAAATAATATAATTTCATATTGAAAAATACAAAAAACAATATGACATTAGGGCTGTTCTAGACAATAACTTTGAAATGTTAAGATACGTGTCAATTTACACAGAAAACATGTTGCTTAAATGAGCGGTTTTTACTCTTAAGTTCGCTTGCATGCTGCATTCAAGTGCAGAATGCAGTGCCAATAACTGCAAAGGTTTACGCAGTAAATGTAAATGAAGTGTTACTTAAAGGTTTTGTGCAGTATAGGCCTTGAGCACCAACACAGATTACTTTAGTACTTAGTAAAATTAATGTTTCACAAGTCACCCACGCTGGCTCACTTAACTAAGCGTTCTTACTAATTTCTAAAAAACTGGCCAAGTGCGAATCGATCTCGCGCATGAAGGGTTCCGTACCATTATCTATAAAAACGTCAAAAAAAACTTTATTTTATGGGAGCTTCATTAAATATTTATTTTATTCTGTTTTTTAGTATTTGTTGTTAAAGCGGCAACAGATATACATCATCTGTGACAATTTCAACTGTCTAACTATCACGGTTCATGAGATACAGCCTGGTGACAAACGGACAGACGGACGGACAGCGAAGTCTTCGTAATGGGGTCCCATTCTGCTCTTTAGAAGAGCCACAGTAGCCGGGAGTTAAGGCGCGCACCTGGAGGTCGCGGATTCGAATCCCGGCTACCACCACTGTGGGTTTTTAAAAACTTTACGAAATATCATTTGATATTTAACAGTGGCTTTTGCCAATGCCATCATTAGCTGTCAAATATCGGTTTTGTTAGAAGAAAACCTTCTGTACGTAAGTTTTATTAATTATTCTGTGGTGTTACTATTGCTGCGGTATTCTGTAAGGGCTTGCGGTGTTCCAAATAAGAGCGAGACGTCATTCCGCTGTGCTCCTCTCTCAATCATTCAAAATGCTTTCTGGAAACAAAACTCCTCATTGCGATTTTTGCGATGACATTTAGTCAAGACTCTTCATCATCGCTAAAATCGCTGCTGGTGCTGCGGCATCGGCGGCCGAGAACCACAAGTGCCGCAAATATGTCGCCCTAGGAAGTGGCTACATGTTTTGCGGCGATTGAGGCGTTTGGCGCCGAAACCAGGGCTCGGAACCGGTTTTTACTATTTTGGAAATATTTCCTAAAGTACTTCTGATATCTCCATTTTTATTTTGAGATTTGCTTTAGTTAGCCTGCATCTATGGAATAAAATATGATTTAAAGTACGAAAAATATAGTAAAACGCAATTAACCGAAATTTTTAACCGGTTAATTGTATGAAGACGAAACCGGTTTCCGAGCAATGGCCGAAATTTTGGGGCCGTGGGAGCCAAACGCGCGTCGACTTTATTAAGATCTGTCGAAGCGCCTAATAGAGGCTTCTGGTGACCAGAGGGCTGGTCTCTATTTCGCTCAGCGCAAGAAGTATTGCCGTGCAGTGAGGCAATACAGCCAGCCTTCTGGGCACCCTATCAATTGACAGCGATTTGGGCCAATTTTTTTACTTAAGTATAATTTTAATATTATTAGGTTATTTTGTTTTATTATGTACTTGTTAATAAGATTTTAGACTAGAACAACACAAAGGCTAATGATCTGCCAATGTTGCAATGTTGTCACACGGTTAAAGAACGGCGTGATATGTGACCCACATGTGAAGCAGGGCGAAGCGAAAGCGTCACAGATCTCGCGTGGCAATCATCGCCGTGACGCGCACGCCAATGACCGGCTAAGCGATGCACGAGAGGGACTCCGGCTACCTGCATCACACCTGTTCTTTCGCGACTTCGGCTAAACTCCGCTGTCACACAGGAGGGGTTTAGACTACCTATTTTTATTTGATTGAGCAACAGTAATACTAGTTACAATCATCCGATTAGCAAATATAATGACGCCTTCTTACATCATTTTACGAGCATACTACATTCATAAAATAATGACGTTTTGTAACCGTGGACCGTGGGTCTACAAACGGATGTTGTAAATGATGTGTAAGTGATTTGACCGGTAGCCACTTTTTATTTGGAGAAATTTTAGGCTCATAAAACAAAGCTGTTTGAATAAGCATATAAAATGCGTTAAGATAAGACCCACTCAGCGATCTGACGAAAAGATTGAAGTTTGAGCTTCCAGTGTGAAGAAATAATGTAGATTTGCACTACACAATAATTACTGTGGATTGAAAAAGAGACACAATAACCGAACTAAATATTGATTAATGCCTTGGTAACTCTGTCCAAAAATTCTAAATGTCATTGTAGAAGTAAACTTAAATGCTGCCTATTTTTATTACAATTGTCAATGACTGTAACATTTTTTTTTACAAAAAGGATAGCTTTTTTATTGTTCTAACACAATAACCGGATAAATAGGTATATAGATTATATTTTCGATTCAGTTTATGGAAAAATAACACTCGGCTAACGACCTCGTCTAATCGTCGTAAGCCACAGGGCGTTGGTTGCAAAACCACAATTAATCTTACTTGTCCCAGCGTTTCGTAACGCATTTCCATCATAGATGGTAAGGACGGGCTTGCCAGTGCCGCAAGAGATGAATATTATACTGATCATTAAAAAAAGTTGTTATATTAATTAAAAGTTGCTTTCTTATCGGTGTAGTTCCCCTCAGTTCTTTCTACTTAACGCCAGTGCCTTTACCATGAGTTTACATGACCGTATTCGCTAGCGACTGCGTAAAAAATTGTATGGGCAAAAGTACAGCGCCTCTGGCGGTTACGCAATAGAACTAAGAATCGGCATCCTAAATCGTTTACGCAGTCGCTAGCGAGTACGGTCAACCAGGGCTCGGAAATCGGTTTCGTCTTCATACAATTAACCGGTTAAAAATTTCGGTTAATTGCGTTTTACGGTATTATTTCGTACTTTAAATCATTTATTTCATAGATGAAGGCTAACAAAAACAAATCTTACAATAAAAATGGAGATATGACAAATACTTTAGGAGATATTTCAAAAATAGTAAAAACCGGTTCCGAGCCCTGCGGTCAACTCATAGTAAAGGCACTGTTCTTTGACTTCTCGATACGACACGATATCGTAAAAAGTAAATAGATGGGTCATTCCACGGGCGTTTCAACCGCCGTTAGTCCCTAGTTATGAATATTGAACAAATGATACACCATGAATAACATTTTGATTGGCACTATGCTAGTAGATGTTGCCAGAATTAATCAGGTTTAAATCTTATTGTTGCTTATTTATTTAATATTTAGAACTAGGGCCTGACGGTGGTTGTAACTCCCAATCACGCCCATGCCATGGATGTAATGCCCCAGATAGTGTAGGTGCTGGTGTTTTTTATAAATTACAAATTAAAATATTCATAAGGATTATCACTATCAACCTGAATTAAATACTTCGGTTGAAATTGGTGGATGTAAAAAATAGGCTGTTGGTTCCGGTCATCATTGCTTAGATTAGTTATTTGTTATTTTAAATGCATGTTATTTAGATATATCGTGAAAAGGAACGTTTTCATTAGCGATAGTTTCGTAGGGTAGTTTTTCTCGTTTTTTTTGACATTTATAAAAGCCAGTTGAAGGTATATCGCTTTTGATGGGTGCACGCGCAAGCCCGTTCGTCGCGCTAAAAAATATCGCAAATATACTTCGATAACCCTCTCATCTGCCAGTACAGCATCAGCTCGTCACCGTGGACTGTCGGTACCGACTCATCAGTTCGAGGGCAAAATTGTGGTAAGTTGGCCTTCATCTTGATTTACTTTCACTGGCATTGATTGTAAATCAGATAGCTTTCGTTTCGCTAAAAAAAACAATTTCCTTACTCGAGGGCGATTGTACATTGGACCTTCGAACCGGATCCTCCTAAAAGTGAGAACGGCCTACCTGCCTCACGGCTAGGAGTGACGTGTGAACCATTTTCGTGTAGTAAAACTGTCGCTAATTTCGTCTCGTTAATATTTTGTCAATTTCGTTTGGCTATATCGCTCGCCTTGTAACATTAAAGTTGTCGTTGTTATAAACAAAGTTGCATTAGCAGGGTAAATTTTTGAAGAGCATGTTTTTTCAACATTTGTATGGCGTTTTTTTCTTTTGTGAAACTTATATTAATTCCTGCACGGTGAGGTAGGGTTTTGAAAAAGAAAAATTATAGTGTGTGAGGCACCACTCTGCATCTGATTGTTACTGAGATATTGACACTTAAAAAAACTGTGCCATACAAATGTCGACCACGCCATACAATTGTCGATTGCGCCATACAAATGTCACCAGCGCCATATAAATGTCGCAAGCGCCATATAAATGTCGAAATAATGCCGTTACATTTGATTTGAGTCGACATTTGTATGCCTTATTTGACACTTGTATGCCTTATTCGACATTTGTATGCAACATTTGACATTTGTATGGACAAAATAGCCGTACAAATGTCGCCATACAAATGTCGACAAATACGTTAATCAGCGATCTTTTGTACACTATTAATTTGATTCATTCATTTATTCAACATGAAACTTTTACTCCATAATACTAACTATTGTTATGAAACACAGAGTTGTATTTCAATTGCATACTGATAAATAAGGGCCCATACAAATGTCGTGATCGTTGTACCAAAATACGTCGAATAAGACTTAACCGTTTCTTTCGCCAAACACGCCGACGCCGCGTCCAATCGCTTTGGCGACTGAAGCCCAACTAACGTGGCATTGTATTGTTACGTAAATAATAACGGCAGGCCAATAGACAAACCAGATATTGGGAGGTATCGGGGAGTCAAAATAAAAGTGTTGCGCGTGGGACAGCTACGAAAAGGCCTACCTGGTTTTAATTACTGACGCATCCTTTTTTAAAAGTAAATCGTTAAATGCGTTAATTAATGCTCTTTATAATGATATAAGTTTTTTAATAATACGTTACTTGAGTTCATAGTTATGAATTTTTGTTTGAGCAAATCCGCGCGTGGGACACGCGAAAAAGCAGTAATTTACGCCGATTTTAGGGTTTCAAATCCAATTTTTTTGGAATCTATTAATATTTACATGAATTGCTATATATGCCTTAGTACATTATGATGCACAGAATGCAAATATATGCATAACAATGTTGTATTTTAAATACACTTTGAATTATAGCCCTGGGACAGCAAAATCACCTCGTTTGAAAATTGACCCAGCAGCATCGAATCCGTAGCCATCATTTTATACTTGTTCTTCAATTGCCCACGAAAATCGAATATTTTATAGTTAATTACGCATAGGAACATATTTAACCTCACAATAATTAATTTAATATCATTAAATATCGATTTTATAATTAGATGATGCAATCGTGTATTATACGACCGAATTGAGTGGGCGTTATCGTGACCCTAATACTGCTTGAACCGAGTACTCCTAAAATTAGTCGAGTAATACTGCACCGCGTGCCATTTACTATTTATAGCCTATAACCTATAACCTATAAATACCGGGTTGATTTGGTGACTTTAAAAACAGCGAAAATAATACTTGTTATTCTTGTTTTGTAAGGTGAATTATATACAAATATAAACATACGTAATTACAAGCTCATTACGGTTCAATACTGAATTGTAAGAAACATAAAATATTTATAATTTGCATATTTACAAATATCGTGCATTATTATTGAATAATGTTCACAGATAATTGTCCATTTATTTTCACGTAGTTGCCTTATAGATCCGAAACATTTTATCAATAGCTTATTATTTAGGTATGTAAACATAGAATTTGGCTCTAGGAATTGTGAATTCGATTTTAAGGTACTTAATAAGGTTGCTTTTCGAACAGCATTGATCGAATTAGGCTAAGTATCGTTGGTCTGGTTAAAATAAGTCACGTTAATATAAGTATACCTGACAAGTCACGTCGTAGGTTCGTTTATAAATAGGTAATATTTTGAAAAAATTACTATTCCTCCAAAAAATCGTTCTCTCGCTCCTCAATAGGTGAAAACAATTCTGGCCAACTGTTACTATCCAGGGCCAACCACGCAAACAAATAATGTTTTGTTTCGGTTGGCGAATTTGACGATTTCTTACAATGCATTATAGTCTCAACAAAACTAAGCGGATTGTTGCTTATATTCGTCGCTTCGTGCACAACTGTCGTAAACCTGGTGAAAAACAGAGCGGCCCGGTTGTGAAATCGGAACTCGATGCCCTAAATCATTTGATTAAATTAGCTCAAGAAAATGCCTTCTCAAATGAGATTAAACTCCTAAATGACGGCAAAAAATTGCCCAAACAATTGAGAAGGCTCAGTGTTTTTATCGATGAATGCGGTTTGTTGAGGGTGGGCGGTAGGCGTGTTCACTCTGAGCTCGACTATGATTGCAAACATCCTCTACTTCTGCCGAGTAAAGATCGCATAACCCTCCTTATTATCGATCAGATACATAATGACAATCAACATCCTGGATTGTGAACTTTGAACTTTTTGATTGCACAAAGCTTTTGGATTCTTGCTTCTAAACGCGCGATAAGCTCTCGCTTATCAAAATGCATTAAATGCTTTCGTGCCAATCCAAAATCTTTAGTGCCTCGTATGGCAGATCTTCCAAAGACGCGAATTTCACAGGCCTTCTCATGTATCGGTATCGATTTTGCTGGTCCCTACCCCACTTATATAAAACGACATCGTTGCCTTTTCATATGTTTCGCCACAAAGGCAGTTCATATTGAACTTGTAATCGGATTAACAACCGAAGCTTTTCTTGTCGCCTTACGTCGATTCATCGCTCGTCGTGGCCTCTGCCAACGCATACATTGCGATCAGCGTACCAATTTCGTAGGCGCCTACAACGCGTTGCTACCTCTCATGCAAAATGCGGCCTCTCACGAAAGTATCGAGTTATGCTTTAACCCACCCGCGTCCCCACACTTCGGCGGTCTGTGGGAAGTGAACATTAAGTCTTTTAAGACACATTTTTCTCGCGTCGTTGGGAATCAAATTCTGACCTACAAGGAGTTTCTCACGGTTGCCGCCTAGATCGAGGCCGTTTTAAATTCTCGCCCGCTCTGTGAGATGAGCTCTGATCCAAATGATATGTCGGTATTAACTCCCGGGCATTTCCTCACTTTAGAACCACATCGCTGATAAAAGCTCCAACTAACGACGCAACCATTCCTATTTCGAATCGCTGGCAACTAGTGCAGAAGCTGCATCGCGACTTTTGGAAGCGATGGCACATGAAGTATTTACATAAGTTGAATCAACGCTCGAAATGGCACTCGGACGCTAGTGAACCCAAGGTCGGTTAAGAAAGAAAGAAAGAAAGAAAGAAAGCATTTATTCACTGCACCAAAAGACACACAGTTACAAATATAATATACTCAGTACATGAACATACAGTTAAAAAGTGCGTCTTCGCGGCAGTGAATCGGTCGCTGTCTCAGCATTATGCCGAGGTGTCAGACACCTGCAGCGCTGGTTTTCAGACAGCACCGTACGTGATTCACGGAACGCAACACAACATACTATACATATAGGAAAGGTATACATATAATGAATAAAATCAAAGGTGTTATATATATGAATGAGACTACCACAAAACAGGGTAAACTGGTGTGAACATGAGGAGGAATTTACTCAACAGTGGGGGGATATAGACCGAAATGAAAAAAATAAAAAATAAAACAAGGAACAGCTTCAAAACAATTAAAATCAATTAAAAACACATGAAAAAAAGGTTTGGTTACTAAAAATACTACTTATTGTATGGGGGAATGGATTCCTATATAATACGTACAACTATTAAACGATTGGAATATATTTCTAGAAATCGGTTCATAATCCTATAACAAGAGAATTTACAAATACTGTACATATTGTAAGACGTAATTCCCTTCGGCACCCTTCGATAGATGTATCAGCTCATAGGATGAGGGAATAATACGTGACTCGAGTTGTAAAAGCGTCAATGTGAGGTTCTTCGAGGTACTTACTGTGTACATTTGCTTTGATAATGTATAGCGGATATGATCGCTGTTCATATTCAAAATGAACTAACACAGCTTTTAAATGGGATGAATTTAAAGTTGTGTTAGTTCATTATGAAAAAAAGATTCTCTAAGCGAGAAATTTTTAACTATGTGAAAAACGAAAAACCAATGACTATAATACGTAGGTATACGTTCTCGATGATTTAACATTGAAACTAAACGTAAGAACAGAACGGGGGGCATAAACGCGTTAATACCAGCGTTAATACTAAAAGCAAACACAATACTATCATACTTGTAAAATCCTATTGAGCATATATTTGAAGGTAGAAATGTTTAAATTACGTAACATTTTTTTGAGTGTTTGTTGAACGCATTTGGCAAGTCAACAGCGGTGGACTATATGATTACTGTTGACTATGCTTTCGAGTCACTTCTGTCCGTTTGGGGAATATTATTTTTAATACAGTTGCTCAAAAAGTGGTACTTTATGTAGCTTTATATCGTGCGCAAAGTTGGATTTCACGCCATAGTTCTTTTTGCTTTTCCAATTTTTTTAAATTTACTGTTGGCTCACTCCATACATCCAACCAAAGTGTTTTAGGTTCAATCAGTTTACTTGTTTATTTAATAAAGTATTTGGCATTCAGTCTATACCTCTATTATATTTAAAACATTAAAATTGCATATTACACAAGTTAAAGGGTTATCAAACATTAAAAAATCAAAAACTGTTTTGTTGAACAAAAAGTTGCCTGATTAAGTAGACCAATGACCGATTAATAGAGTATTCTGCAAGATCGCCGCGTCGGATGAATGAACGCTTGTTTTTTTCGCCAACAGATACATTTATTTACCAATAAATCACATAAGTATAAGTTGATTATAAAATTTTAAATAATTATTTTTTCTTGTTAAAATGTCATTAATCTACCATGTGGCATAAAACCTCTCTCACAATAGTCTTTGAATTGGCTGAACGCTGACAACCATGGCATGTTGAAAAAAGTCTATCAATTAAAAGTTAAACCGACTTTTTAAGTCCCACCTCCTTCATTCATAATATCACGATAGTATCTCCTAAGTAGTCTGTGTTTCACGAATGAATTTTGTAATGACGTATAGTTTTTTAAACATTTTGTAATATGTGCGATTTATACGATTGTTAAATAAAATTGTATGTAAACTACGCCAGATGTAGACAAAGTACGCGCAGAGTCCACAATGGCAAGTAACACATTTTGTTTTGTCTCTTTTAATTACTGTTTTATTTAGTTTTGTTTGTTTGATATTTTTTCGCAACTGCATTAAAAACCGTCGTTTGATATATGTGCGGAAGTGTCATTTTCACTCGTCCCGAGACACCTCGGGGCTCGTACAAAATGACAAACCTTGCATCAAAATGTACTATTTTCTTTTCGATATACGTTGAGAAAGTATCAACAATTTTTCTACAAGATTGTTGTTTTTTTTCTATATATCCTCATAAGTTGGAGAAATCTAATATCTATGATGAATTTAATTTTAAACACTCATTACGTAACGGAAATAATCCACATAACGTTACTTTATTTCTGTTACACAATTGAGGCAAATTGTGCATGAATTTAACATTTAATTATTCACTTTTGGTAACATTTTTTATATTCTTCAGGAAATACAATTATAAGTGTACAACCCTGACCTTATAATATTGCTGATCAAGAACATACCTAATAAAAACTTATTATAATAATTATTAAATCTAAATTATACTCTGACTGCTTAGGAATGCCTTTATTCACCTTGGTAAACAAATTAATACGTTATTCAAATTTAAAAGAAGTAATTGTGAATATACCTAAAGTAACTGTTAATAAGAGTTAAAATCACGCGACACGTATGGAAATTCCGACATGGTCCAACAAACCATCTATATGAGTAAAGAAATCACCAAGAGAATACAAAATACTATTCCATTGCCGGTCATTTTGTATTGACAGTACAAAGATAAGTATATCATTAGAACAAACACGTAGATATGCCCTTTTGGTATAGTAAAACAGCTTTGAAGACTTATGATTAAACAGTTGTAAATCAAGGCAGTTTTGTATACACGTAAGTCTTTTTTATGTGACGGAATTCGTAGTTCTTATTCCGTGAGAAAATGCGCAACGCCAAGAACCATATTTGTGTTAATTTCGAGCAAAAGGATTTTGGCAGCGTCAATACAAGGCGCCACTTCCTTAACCCTTTTTGGGGTTCCGTACCCAAAGGGTAAAACGGGACTCTATTACTAAGACTCCGCTGTCCATCGGTCTGTCTGTCTGTCCGTCTGTCACCTGACGTATCTCATGAACCGTGATAGTTGGACGGTTGAAATTTTCAAAGATGATGTATTTCTGTTGCTGTTATAACAACAAATACTAAAAATAGAATAAACTCAATATTTAAGGTGGTTCCCATACAACAACCGTGATTTTTTTGGCGTTTTATAGATAAAGGTACGAAACCCTTCGTGCACGAGTCCGACACGCACTTGGCCGTCTTTTGAATAATAATATATGTGATTTGTTATGTTTTGGTAGTAACATACATTTTTTTGATAGAGATGGTTATTGTTGGGAATGTTGGGCTTAGACCCATTTCCTCACGATGTTTCCTTCATTGAAAAGCTACTTTTATATATGAAATGGTATCGTACATGTTTTTTGAAAAACAAGTGATAGGCGGGGGCCAGCAGCCGGCGGCCGGCGCCGACGAGCCGGAGGCCAGCAGCCGGTCCCGGACACAAAAGACGATCACTTTGCCGGCGTAGGTCGGCAATGTTGTATGAAATTCCATTATGGGCCGCTCGTTGCGCCGCACCCGAAACGTGATACTTGGCAGCCTGTTTATAACAAACATAACGTCAATATTTCATTGCATGTTTGAGAAAAGATTATTATAACAAGCTATAAAACCTAAATATATCTAGGGTAATAGATCTTTTGTACCAGACACGCAACATAACTTACACGCTAGCAAAGTATTGTTAAAAAAATCGTTTTTTGCGCTTTAACTTATAACAATTTTCGTCAGAAATACCAGTACGGTAATTTGTTAAAATGTCCATTGCGTTAAGATGCGATGTGATACATTTTACCCACACTTGCCCGACAGTACTTGTAAAATTAGCCATTGTGTTACGATTTACGTAATATTTACCAACAACACTTCGCAAGAGCGATACACAGAGCGAATACTTGCAGGTGCCTGAGAATATCTCTTCTTGTGATTTTATACGGTGTATTGTATTGTATTTTTGCTTTGGTGAAAAAATCCTTTGTCTAACATTCTTTTAAGTCTTGTTCATTTTAGCTTTTGATCATAATTCCTTTGTTTAAGATATTTTTGTAGTCTTGTGCATTTATGCTTGCAAATTGCTACAATAGACAATATAATGTAAAAGGATGTCTCTATTCCTAGGCTTCTCAACGAATCAACAATTCAATAAATGGTCGGCAACGAACTTGTGATTCGTCTGACGGCGGTGTCAGCTTGTTTGGACCTATAAAAAGAACTTATCGAACTTCATTTGTTACCAGGCACGGCGAGAAATGGCGTCAGTTCCGCTCGAAGGTGCAGCGGCCGATCCTGCAGCCCCAAACGGTGAAGAAGTACGTGGCCCCCATAGAAACGGTGACTGAGGATTTCATCAGATACATGGAGAATGCGAGGGACGAGCAAGGGGACCTGCCACATGAGTTTGACAACGATATACATCGGTGGTCCTTGGAGTGTAAGTTAAAGTTCAAAGTGCTTTAGGTATTTGTTAAACATAACATAGGTCATCATCATCATATGTATCCTCCTAGCGTTATCCTAGTACAGTTTTTACTGGTTTTTACGGAAGCGACTGCGCCAGGGGAAACTAGACCTTATTGGGATTATGCTTGTCAAATGAGTGGTCAACTTAACTGCTAGAAGTTTTCAAGCTGCCCGAAGGCGTCTAACTTGGCCTAAAGACGGCTATCATAGAAAGCAGCCGAGATCAACGGCTTAACATGCCAGTCCAGCAAGAAACCCAGCCCAGTGTGCGGCGGTACCGGGATAAATAGAGACTATATGTGTCTGTGTAGTCGCGATCGGAATGCCTAAGTATACGCGTCGTGTCTGAGTTGGACGCCGTAAGTGCAGCGTTCCATCTTTCGATGGACACTGTGATTACGTCGTCCGGACCCGTGAGTGTGTACCTAGGTCGCCAGACCGTGCGGCGATTGGCAGGTAAATTGACTATTTTTTCCGGTCCATAAGAGAAGGTCCCCTCTTACATAATAAAAAATAATAATTTTATTTCATTTAATTCCGATGACAAAAGAGTAGAATTGAATTGAAATTGTATGCAACCGGTGATAATACTCAATACTATTTTATCATCGATAGCGACATTTTCGATTCTGGATTGCCTTTTCTCACCAACGGAAAACCTCCATTAGATATACTTCCAGAATTTATTATCATGTGACTTATGACGCCATCTATCGTGGCTTATCCAAACCACGTTATATTAACAACAACGCCATCTACATTCCAGGCATAGGACGTGTAGCGCTCGACACTCGACTAGGCTGTTTATCCTCCGACCTGACCAAAGAATCTGAGCCGCAGCGCATCATAGACGCGGCAAAATTCGCACTGAGGAACGTAGCGGTGCTAGAGCTGAAGGCGCCGTACTGGCGGTATATACCGACGCCGCTGTGGACGAAATATGTCAACAATATGAATTTTTTTGTTGAGTAAGTGTTGGAAACCGGTTATTAAATAGGAGTATTTTAGTTTTTAATTTTAGTACTCTGCTTGTTCCTCTGACTTAACCAAAGTACTTGTCAAGCGCAGTGTAATAGATTTAATAATCATAATCTGCAAGCTAGTCCCAATTTTACTTCTAATTCTATTATATTTTTTTTATTAAGCTATAAAATATGTGTAATTTCTCTTAACTTTTAGTATCATCCATATGACGAATTGAGTATTTAGTCTAGAGTAAAACTAAACTTAAAATTAACGCCCGTTTCCTAGCAGACATTGTTTCTGTTTATTGCACCTATCTTCTTACGCCCAGGTATAAGCGGAAACACAGTGGAGGGGCGTTCAATTAAATATTGTGTCTACTGACCTATAATTGGTTTGGAACCAAGGTACCAAGGTTCTCTGAAACCTGGAACGCCCGTTGTTTACATAATTTATGTCGTCTAATCTTGCAATCATGTTACTATAGTAGCAACAGTAGTATTTGTGGTATAAATAAGAATATTACTACTAATACTTTACACTAATCAATACCGCTTTCAATCACAGGTTGTGCTCAAAATACATTAACGAAGCGTTAGAAAGGCTAAAGACAAAGAAAGTGACCTCAGAGAACGAGCTTTCTCTGCTCGAGCGAGTCCTGGCCAGTGAAGGCGATCCCAAAATAGCTACCATCATGGCTCTGGATCTTATTCTTGTGGGAATCGATACGGTGAGTGGAAAGTTACTTTCATGATTCAGTAAATTATTTCTGGAAGTTGTGGATTCGAACGACGGCTTGTAACAATGGCTTTTTACAAAATAGGTTATGTATGTAATATCATATGCTATTTAACAGTAGCTTTTCGGTGAAGGAAAACATCGTGAGGAAACCGGTCTAATCCCAACAAAGTCTAGGTTCCCTCTGGGCTGGAAAATCAGATTTCAGTATTTTTCGTGACTAAAGCTAACTTAAAAAACTAGTACTAACGCCAATTCTTATTATTTGTTTATTTTATTTGGAGATCCAACAGCTATGATATTATATATCAGTATCTAGTTCAATAGACAACTCATTTTAGGTTACAACTGGCGCGCGTTAGTTGCGTTGGGGGATTAGATGCCAAAGCGGATCCCGGGCTGCTTTAGGACACAACCGGGAAAATGCTAGGAGCTTTTTTCTCATCTAAAGCCTGATTTCTTGATGTACAAATACCTAGTCCCATCAATACTGGTCATTTCTTTACTATAATGTTGGCACCATAATATAAACGGGCACAGTAGTACGCGCGGGACTTTCCTGAGGTATTAAAACTGTCGGATCGGTCTTTTCATTTTCGGATTTTTAAACTATTTTTTATACCACAGTGAGCAATCTTTGGCCCGACTGATGATACGTGGACATCTGCAACGAAGAGTCACAAGCTCGTAGGTGGCTCTTTATTGATTTGAAGAAACATAAGACAAACGGAGGACAGATATAGGTTCGAACGTCCGTGGCATGTCCTATAAACGCTTAATACTACACAAACTTTTACATTACAGATATCGATGGCCGTCTGTTCAATTCTGTATCAAGCGGCGACGCGTCTGCCACAGCAGGAGAAGATGGCCGAAGAGATAGCGCGTGTGTTCCCTGACCCAAGCAAGCCTATAAACTATGCAGATCTAGACAAGTTGCATTACACGAAGGCTTTCGTTAGAGAAGTTTTTAGGTGCGTCTTCTCCTTAAGAACTATGCTATTTTTCTGAATCAAATTGAAACATCGTATGGAAATAAAACTATAACGAGCACCATGTTCAATGAATGGTACTACAAATTGTACAACATCTACTTACACAGAAGTCGATGTTATATAATATGATGCGATGGACGAATAGCGTAATAGACCAATCATATCATGGACTAACTGCGTAGTAGACGATCGGCCAAACGCGATTTGGACGAAAAGCGTATTGGCCTAACAGCTAACAAATCGATCAAATATGGGTATGTTTAGTCTCCTAATTTTATAGAAATCTGTTTCGTGAGCTCACTTTTGCACCGAGCGTACGAAGCAAGTTGATACCCAACTGTAAAGTGAACGTAAGTGTCTGATCGACTCTCAAAGGTCTCTTTTGCTTTTTAAAATAAGGAACACAAGTGTCAAGATAATGCTATTAGAAGCTTAATGACTGATTATCTTTCACAGGATGTATTCTACAGTTATTGGTAACGGGCGTACCCTTCAAGAAGACGACGTTATTTGCGGATATCATATTCCTAAAGGGGTACGTGAATATTGTTATTATTGGCTAATTCATATTAGGTTGTGGGTAAATGTTTTACTGTGAAATTATCAATTTTTTATTTCTTAAGCCGCTGAATTAAGACGATCAGTAGATATTCCTACCAGCATTTAAATTATACAAAAATTTCTGCCGCATTCGTAAAATGATATATCTAATTGATTTTTTAAAGAAACAAATAATAACTAATACATACTCATTCAAGATCCAACTAAAAGCTGAAAATAAATAAATAACCTCAATTTTATGACAAGAATAAGCTGTCTAAATTTTAAATTTATTTGCAATGGTTAATCTGTGTTAATTTATGCTCATTTTACGTATTTGATTTGTCCATCTTTTCTATAATTTTGACTTTACGATGACTGTAATGACTGCTATTTGACATGCCTGGTTTAGCTAAACATATAAGGGACACAATATTGATAACTACACCTATACTTGTACCATATGTTTTAGTGAATAAACTTCTTTCAAAATTCAATGCTAAAGTAGCGTTTTCTTCTAGGTTCAAGTAGTATTCCCTACCATAGTAACGGGTAATATGGAGCAGTTCGTGTCCAACCCCCTGGAGTTCAAGCCCGAGCGATGGCTGGAAGGCGACGGTCGGCTGCACTCCTTTGCCTCGCTCCCTTACGGTTTCGGAGCAAGGATCTGCCTGGGACGACGGTTCGCTGACTTGGAGATACAAGTGCTACTGACTAAGGTAACTACTACACCACAGACTTTATTAAGTCATCTGAGCTATTACTAGCCCCGATTAACAGATCTCATTGGCTGTTAAGTTTTGAGCCATTCTACGATTCAGGGTGGTCCATTATGACTTATATTTTATTTGAAGAGTAGGTACTCTATCTTTAACTTGACAGTGTTCACCCAGATGGGCATATCCTTTTACCAGCTTTTGGCCAGAATCTTTTATTGAGTAGCAGTGAGGCTTGAAATATGGAGTTTATCTAGTTTTCGTTGAATTGAGGGTTTTAATAAATATAATAATGCCACATTTGAAATCGTAATAATGCCGCAAGTGGGCTGTTTTACCTATTATTATTTTAAGTTAGATTTACTTTTGTATTTATCGCTTTTGTTTTAATTATTTTCATTACTTTCGTAGCTAATTATTTGTCTACGTTGTTGTTTGTTTTTAGTATCTCTAATTTTATTAATGTAAATAACAACGTGAGCAAATGATTAGCTAAGAAAGTAATAAAATTAGAAAATATTAAAAACAAAAATATATTTTTTTTAACGCGAGTTTTTCTTGTTACAGTTGATCCGTCGATACCGGTTAGAATATCACCACGAGCCCCTCGACTACGCAGTCACCTTCATGTATGCGCCGGAGGGTCCTCTGCGACTACGGATGATTGAACGATAAAAACAATACAATTATACAACCCGTTTGCTCCGAGTTGACTGTATTTTGTCCCCGCTATGTCACGAGAGAGCGACCACCTCTCTTTTTCACTGACCAATTTTTTGTATGGTCACCGTCAAGAGGTTTATGTAATGCCCGAAAAATAATCTTTGAAACAAAGGCCATACAATGTGAACTTTGACGTTTCGCATTGTTATAAATTAGTATTTAAGCCGAAGAGTGTAATTAAAATATTTTCTATTGTAATTACTATTTATATTTAATATTATATGTAGTACAGATGAATGATAATGAGTAAAATGAAATAGATTACATTTTTAAGGTTATCTTTACATATCAAAATTGTTTATCAAAATTAAATCAAAACTGTAAGGTACGCGACTGTTAGTCTGGAGGTCGCGGGTTCGAACCACAGCTCGTATCACTGGATTTTGCAAAAAACTTATGTACGTAATGTCATTTGATATTTAACAGAGAATTTTCAGTAAGACAAGTGTGAAAACCAGTCTATCCGAACAAAATCTATTTTTCCCTTTGGTTTAGAAGGTTGGCAATGACTTTATTAAAACTAGTTCCTACGCCGAATACTAATACTCATACTCATACTCATTTATTCGTAAAGCCAATTTACATCATTCATCATTCATTCATTTTCATCATTTTATTTGGCTGTCAGTCCCGGTCGAGTAAGCAAGCTATTATTAGTTAAGTTTTAGTGTTCTTAAAAACAATTGTCTTCAAACAAGTACATAAATATTAGCTAGATACCATAGTATTGTAATTGAGGGTATATACATGTTTTCTGCCAACAAACTGTAATACAGTTTGGCAGATGAGAAAAAATATATATATGTTAACCTCACGTGTAATAAATAAATAAATTAAAAAAAAAACATGTCAAAAGAATTTTAAGCAATATCAATATTTCATTACAATATCAAAATCAAATTAAAATATATTGGGATTAGTTGTCGGAAATTGGGCTCCTTAGGGAACTACCGGAAAACGGTAGGACCACTGTTTTGAGATAATATAAATGAAGTAGCCATTGAAAGGCTATACGGACATAGCGTATTTTAATGGTATACCACTGGAAAGAAATATTAATTACTTATATATTAAAACATCCGTTACCAGACACGATCACTCACCGCACATAGCTAATATGTACAAGTATCTATGTGTAAACTTAATATTACTTTGACGACCGTATCTTTGATAAGTATAACACTTGTTTTCCTCAATTTACTAACATAGGATTACATTTTGTAAATAAACGTTTTTGGAGTAAATGTGTGATTATTTCTACTTTAAATAGGTGTTAACTTTTTTTTTACAATAGGTACGAGTATAATAGTTATTAGGAATTTTATGCATTGATATGAAATATGTAATAAAAAACTTAAACAAAAGATTAACACATCTGTAAAATTTATCTATAGTTGGTAAAGTTACGTAAAAGTTTTCCACTATACCGTTAGATGTCGCGTTTAAAGTTGCTTCACATAACGTGTAGATGGCGGTTACATCAATACTGAGTTAAAATATTTCTAGTGTTGCAAGACAGGTTTAGACAATCCAGGAAAACTAGAACCCTACATGGCTAGAGAAATCACTTCTTACGAAAGGAGGCAGTACTTACTTACCTAATTAATCAGGTTAGTTAGCTAATTTCCTTTTTCAATGGATCTTAATGACAGCCAAGTTTTAATTGAATGTTGGAATGATATTAGACTAATGTTTGTTTCTGTAACCATCTGATTTGATTTACAATATCAATATTCTCGAAACAGAATATACAGTGAGTCATACTAGGAGTTTTATATCGTTTTAGGAAAATTTGAATAGAGATACCCTAAACTATTGGTACTATACATTGATTACATGCGCCACCAAGCGCTTTTCATCATCTTTTATAAAGCGCACTGCTAAGTTTTGGAATTCCTTTCCGGCATCTGTATTTCCGAGTTCATATAACCTAGACCTTTTTAAGGCATGCGTGAATATTAATCTTCTGGGAGAGCTCGCTTCACCGTCCGCCTCAGTTTTAGCCCCCGGGCTAGATGCTGGCCTAGAGCAATCCCATTTTTAATAAAAAAATAAAATGAATTTTCAACAAGAATTAATAGCATCCACCTAATCTCTAAGTAATCTCAGTAAGGCTTTTGTTATGGGTACGTTGAGACGATATATTATATTTTATAGATATTAAATGCATTCATAGAATACATCCAACACTCGGAAACAAAAAGCTGTGCTGTGTTACTGGGATTCGCACCCAGGGCCGTCTGCTTCGTAGACTAATTCAGTTGACAAAAAACCTTAACCCATCGTCTGCCAGTCCCTGGGATCCCAGGGCGCATTACAAAATAATGCTATCGTTTATTTTATTCGCTGGGAGACTACGGCTTACAAATAAAATAGTCAAAAAGTGGTGGACCACTTGGTTTTGGGATTGGCCGACTGTACTAACCATCTGAGTTATGGACGTTATGGTATTACAAAAGCTTTTATGGTAATGTAAAGTTCCGTCTGTCAACTCAGTGCGTTGTTTGAGATATTAAGTTAAACGCGGAAGCGGAAAACTTATTTGAGAAGTCGCTGTAAGTTTCTATTTTTCTTTGTCTCCTTCGAAGTGGGTACTAAGCTGACCTTGGACCTCCTGCAGTACTTGTACGTACTTGTAGATAATTCTCATTAATCTATACGTCTAAAAACTTACCACTACACTACAAACTGCAACTTCGTTGGCTCAGCGACCTAAATTGAATCCCCATATTCATATTTCCGTGGTAACCGGATCAGATATTATGAGTATAAACTTATAAGTTAAATCATAAAATGTACTTTAGTGCAGTGTTGCCAGATCTACTGGTTTTCCAGTAGATCTACTGGTTTTGGGGTATGTCTACTGGTCTACTGGTTTTGCAAGAGAATCTACTGGATTTTACGAGTTGCATTCTGGTTTTAAAACTTTTTTTTACGTACATGCATTTGCGCATGGATAATGACGTATATTTACGAAGCAAGTGTTAAGGCGGGCTTAAATGACATCGACAAACGTCATTTATCAAAAAATTAGGCTATCTTCCCATTATTCGATATTTATCGGTGTCAGAACCGACGACAAATGTATGGGAATTTGACCGATATCGTACATATAACCGATAGCGTTCTTTATAATTTTGTCGGATCCTACGCCGATATTGTATCTGAGAGCTTGGCCCTTACGAAGTTTTTTAGTTCCAATTCTATTCAAGTATCTGCTCTTTGTTTTTTTGGTTACTTACTTAGACGTGCGGCACGTCACGTGCCTGAAGTTTTCTAACTTTGAAAAGAGTGGTAAAATTTTTTGAGGTAATTTCCTGTGATTCCAAACATCGAACCAGGTTGGTTATATCAGGTAAAAAGAAAAAAAAAGGAAAACTTGTGATTTGACAATATCAGGAGGTAACTCTAAAACGAAAGAAAATTTGTGATTTGGCAATATCAGGAAGTAAAAAGAAAGAAAACTTGTGATTTGGTAAGTTCTGGGGCATACATTTTTTCTACTGGTTTTTCCCCTAATCTACTGGTTTTTAGCCTCATGTCTCCTGCTTTTTTCAGATTCGGTCTGGCAACACTGCTTTAGTGTTAGACTGAATTAAGTTCACTATGAAGGTAAACCCATTCACTTATATACTAAGAAATTTTTAATCGTTTGTGCGAACGTAAGTTAGAGGAATTTGAACCTCTTGTACAGAAGTAAAATTTCATACTTATCTAAATTGCAGCAGCAATGATCGCTAATCACTAGGAATCGCTAGCGTGCAGCCTGGCGCAGTATATGTATGTACCTTTCTCTTGATAGTGAGGTCCTCGGTTAGGGAATTTATTTGTGTGATGAACACTAATACTTGTAACTGGGCCTTGGATGTTTTGTATGTATTTAAGTAACCATTTTTCTATGTAAGTCGCTTAGTACCCATAGTACAAGCTTTGCCTAGTTTGGGACTAGATTGATTTCTGTTACATTATCCACAAATATTTATATTTATTCATTTATTTTATCAACGACTCTGGTAAGAACCATCAAAATGTTCGGATGGGCCGTACTTTTGAAATTATTGGGTAAACATATGTATAGGCGATAAACACATTACAAGTATGCGACTTTCCGCTCCCTTCTTTAACTTGTGTCGGGAAATACTTAAACATTCACATCCCATACAAACACCGTAAAATCTGTTTGTTACGGTTTGAAAATTACGTTCGCGCGGTGCTTTGCTTTGTTTTGACTATTAGCTGAACTGTGTTCACATCCATAACACTACATGTGTAAGTATGTATGTATAATTGAGTAAATATTAACTTATGGTCTAAGGCATTATTATATATAACAAACATTAGGGTACGGTATCTACACATAAGTAAAATATATAGATTGTCGATGTCCACATATGAGGATATTTTCAATACTACCATTGTGACAGATCCGTTGCAATCTCGGTAGGCATCTATAATTGATTCCCAGTTTAGGGTTCTGTAGCCAAAATAGCGTAAATAGCGTATTCTATCAACCGCTATATAAAAGTGATGTGAAATTAATTACCGGGGGATGAAAAAAAATAGGATAGGCCCTTAAAAATGAAACTTCGTGAGATATTATTAGCTGTCTAAGTCGTAAAAAGTGTAGGGTTCCGTAGTTGCCCGTCCATCACGTCACCGGTTATATGCGGAGTTACGGACCAGTAGAAGGCTTTTTATTGATCTTAGTACTGATGATGTACTTTTTTGAGATGTTGTATTGTATACATATTTTTGCCCTTTACGGCAATGTCTACTTACCTGTGATAGTTTTCCTTTTAAATTCATCGTATATACTACTACAATGATTTTTTTCACATGCCTTAGTATAGCCACCATTTAGCTGGCAGGGGGGGGGGGGGGGGGACTTGACCATAGCAAAAGTTATCACTTCAAAGCTTAATATCACGCCAACCAATTCTTGAATCAAAAAATGCTTTTAGATATTTTTGAAAGAGCTATCCAACGATACCCCACACGATGGGGTTTGGAAGGAAAAAAATTGCACCACCACTATACATTTACGGGAGGTACCCTAAAAAAATTTTTTTATGTTTTTATTCTACGATTTTGTCGGCGTCATTGATATGTATACTCATGCCAAATTACAGCTTTCTAGTACTAACGGTTACTGAGAAACGCGGGGGACGGACGGACGGACATGGCGAAACTATAAGGGTTGCTTTTTTACTACGGAACCCTAAAAAGAGTAGTCAGTTTTTTCAAAATCTGGCTCTTGCAAATGTAGAAAAAGGATAGAAGAACCTATAAACGTTCGTCCCATAAATATATCTATAGTTTTTACGGAGCAATATCAACTCAAAACTCGTCATAAATCGATGAATAGCGCGTGGAGCCCCTTAAATGTGTCATGAGAGACACAAATAGTGATACCATTACACTAAGAAGCCCTATTTCTCTTCAAATATTGTTTTCTTCCTATTTTCACCTATTATAAACAGACATTATTTACTATACAAATATTTAGTGTTGTGTTCCTGGAGGTGAGCAAGGTTGCCAGAGCTCCCGAGGATGCACTGTGTTGAGAGCGAGGGACCTAAAAGTGTTCCTTCTGCTGTCAACACAGTGCATCCTCAAATATTATAAAGGGTCGGCAACGCGCACGTGACTCTTTTGGAGTTGCGGGCGTCTATAGGCTGCGGTGGCCGCTTACCATCAGGTACCGTACGCTAGTTTGCCACCGGCGTTGTATAAAAAAAAAGACACTTCTCAGTCTGCTAGGGTGGTCAGTCGCAGGGACCGATATCGGTATTTAAAAAAAACCCTGAACTAGCCCAACATTTTGGATTATTTTTTGCTCTTTACGTAGGGCTGAATTATGTATTTAGGTAACAACGTCGTATTATTAGATTGTCCCATTAAAAACGAAATAATGAACCGGTGACCGTAATAATACCGGTATTTTTCTATGGAGAAAATACCGGTATCCGATCCCTGGTCAGTCGTCACTGTAGGCGCAGTACGCATTTAGGTTAGGAGTCACAACAACTTGGCACGTAAACTTCAGTCAAAACCCAAACGAGATGCGAAAGGTTTGCGAGCTCAAAGCGATAGCACCTTAAATGCACTGATCCGGCTTCAGGCATTTAGGGGCAGTTTTCGTTACATCATTTCAGCCGAAAGACGTCCACTGCTGAACATAGGCCTCCCCCAGTTTGGGGGGGATTTGCCATAGTCGCCACGCTTGGCAAGCGGGTTGGCGACCGCAGTTTGATGGTGGTAATGATCGAAGGATGCTGCTGCCCACCCTCCGATTTTCCCTTATTCGCCTCCTACGAAACCCACGGGAAGAGATGGGGTGGCGCAATTCTTACTCGGCAACCACACGGGTTGGCAACCACACGGGTGCCCATAAATACTGGGACAATTTGCCGCCCCCAGTTCGGGATAGTAAGTCACTGGAGATCTTTAAAAACCGTTGTAAGGCTCATCCATTGGACTTTCAATAATAATATTCTAAAGTTATTAGACTTATTAGTTACAAGTGCTACTGTAGCACTTCTACATAACATGTATTAAGATTAATTTCTGTTTGGCGTTATAAGTTAAAGTGCCAGCTTATTACCTACTTAGTTTTTTTTTTGAACCTGACTGTGACTTTATAGGCCTGGCCCAATAAAGCGAAAGGAGTGCGCGGTTGGAGAGTAGCCTGGGGAAAATCCAGGGGAAAACCTCCGGCACGACCACGCGTGTTCGGAACACTGGAAAGAGTTTGCGCTCCAGTGAGATTGGTTGAGCGGTTTCAACCGAATATGAGGTGTATGTATGACCTACTTAGTACGTAGGCCATTGCGTAGTATCGTGTGACGCTTATTTAATTCACTTGCTTTAGTTTTTAAGCCACGGGGGTGGCAGAATGACAGCGTCTGTAGACAAAGAGTCCTTAGTGGTCTCTTGGTACAGACAAGCTGAGCCACCTACCATTTCAATTGTTTTGTATACGTTGTTTTGTTGTGCCTGTGTTAGTTACCCGTAAATTTCCATGTATACAATCATTGAATAAACGTCTTATTATAATTATTAACTTTGGGGACCTACTCATGATACTCATGTCTATTTTTAAACGGTTATCGCTTAATATGCTAAGTTTATTGCTATGTAGATGACGAAACAGTATTTCCATAATTTATTATAGTACGTGGGTTAGCAACATTTTATAGATTTCTGGTTTTAACCAGATTTTATAGATTTCTGGTTAATTTATTAACCAGTTAGGGCGGGTTTTACAAAGATCCGTTATACCAAAATGTCGGTTTTTTTTTGTACCTGACTATGGCTTTATAGGCAGGGCCCAATAAAGCGATAGGAATACGCGGTTGGAGAGTAGCCTGGGGAAAATCCAGAGGAAACCTCCGACACGAACACGCTGGCGGTTTAAACACTGGAATACTCTAAGAGTTTGCGCTCTTGTGAGATTGGTTGAGCGGTTTCAACGGAATCTGAGGTGTGAGTGGGAGGCGGATAAATTTAGGTAACTCCGTACATTTTCCAGCTAGCGAATCTATAAAACTAAGCCTTAATGTGTTCAATCGATATGACAACCACTTCATGGTATAGGGTATCTTAAACTGAACACCTCTATAATGTTTTCGCTCACGTCTAAAGTAGGTGCCTATACTACGTAAGCAACTCGGGTATTTTAAAGGTTTAATAAACTTTTAAAATAGAGGGCTAAAGTAGTTCTAAAGTAACTAAGACGCATTTCTTTTGAGATGCCTTTGTTCTGGTTATGTAGGACAGGCACCTCACATTCAAACAATATTTATTAGTGAAGTGTAACTCCACACATTTTATAATCGCACTCCTTCTGAACACTACCTACCTTAAAAAGTTTACGTGTACCAAGTTTTCTTTTAATTAGATTCTTCATATAATAGAAAACCAGTTTTCATTATTAATTCATCACTATGTACGTAGGTTTGCGCATTTAATTGTTTTTTTTTTTTAATTTTAGGTACTAAATAGCCACGGAGATTATTTATAATTGCTGCGACGTGTTTTAAGTTTTCAAGGTTTCATGTTATGTTTAATTGTTAGTTGAACTTACGGCTCTGTGTATGTACCTAGGTACTATTTAATTAACCTGACTAACTTAATACCTAGACTAGAATTGTTATCCTGTAAAGCAGTGTATGTACATACCTTTATATGTTCAAAATTTGTTTTATTTTGTACTGGTGTAAACGTAATTTATTGCGAAATAAACAAACGATAACAAATACATAGGTAGTAATATAAGGCTCAACTATAAGATAAAAATTAAATTATAACTATACTAAATCTAACAATGGCTCCTGCGGCATTGTGCCGAAGACGCTTTCAGCTTTTCCTTATTCAGCGAGAATTTTTTTGTGCGAGGGAGCTGCCATCTTCGAGATCTCTTTGAAGCAGGGATCGGATACCGGTATTTTCCCCATAGAAAAATACCGGTATTGTTACGGTCACCGGTTCATTATTTCGTTTTTAATGGGACAATCTAATAATACGACGTTGTTACCTAAATGCATGATTCAGCCCTACGTAAAGAGTAAAAACAATCCAAAATATTGGGCTATTTGAGGGTTTTTTAAAATACCGGTATCGGTCCCTGCTTTGAAGAGATTCAAAGTATTGAATACCCCACACGACTGTGTGCGTTTAATATTTTATTATTATTGGAGTGCCCTCTTTCGCCCCTAATTACACCTTCCTACCAAATTTCATAATTGTATTGCTTATAGTCTGCGAGTAAATAGCCTGTGACATACTATACAGACGGACGGACGGACTGACATGACGAAACTATAAGGGTTCCGTTTTCGCCATTTTGGCTACGGAACCCTAAAAAACTATTGACGTTTGATCACGAGATAAAGAATTTAGCGCTG
This sequence comes from Epiblema foenella, assembly GCA_963556455.1. Classification (NCBI taxonomy): domain Eukaryota; kingdom Metazoa; phylum Arthropoda; class Insecta; order Lepidoptera; family Tortricidae; genus Epiblema; species Epiblema foenella. Next base: position 2,588,296 of record OY747110.1, read on the forward strand.
AAAAACCAATACATATATAATAAATGGTTTGCAAAATGCACCGATATATGGCGCTGTGCCCGTTATTTCTTTTCCTGAATGAAAGGGGTCGTGATGGTGTGATGACTCTCGGTGCGCGAGTCCTACTCGCAGTTGGCCGGTTTTTTATATACAGGGTGGCCATCTTGGAGGTATACAACTTTTTTTTGCGGCCATTTTGTTTTGGCGGTAAATATGACAGTTATTGCATGAAAATAAGTTTGTGTAGATACGGCAAATTTTAATCCAATCGAGAAACGGTGACATTGCCTGGCCCCCAAGATCGCCTGATTTAAATGCTCCTGACTTTTTTTCCTTTTTTCTGTGGGGCTATCTAAAGGGACGTGGCCATACTAATAGGCCAACGAACCTTCAGCAATTAAAACAAAATATTCGAAACACAGTCACTGAGATAACGTCGGAAATGTGTGAAAAAGTGATGAAAAACGCGATGAAAAGGGTTCGCATCTGCGATGCTGCTAGAGTTGGACACTTGTCTGACATTATTTTCCATGTGTAATTGCCGACCCTAAATATTATATTTAACAAGGAATACTTAATGTTTATTATGTTTTATAGAATAAAATTTTAAAAATAAAGTGTATACTTCTCATTTGGCCACCCTGTATAAGGTGGACCATATTGTCATGTTTAAGAAGCGGCTGCACAGTCGGAGTCAAAGATCTGCTAACATTTTTGCACTTATGCTTTTTCGATAAATCGAAAACATACCTTTAACGTCGACGCACACATAAATTCGATGCCATTCACCTTGCAATTGAAACAGGCTGTAGCATTGTATCACTCACACTTAGCTGCTAAAAAAAGTAGAAAGTATGTGTAACAAGTAAAAGTACAGATGACGCGGTGCAGCGAATGTGCGTAATGGATGAATGGATGTTACGTGCTCTGTTTCAACATAAACCAGTAGTGGCTTTGTGTGTGGGTTTAGAACTTTAGACCATGGTTTCAGGCCATACGTCACTGTCGGCGACACACTCACACTTACGTCCACATACCGTCGATAGGCTGAACCAAAGCTGATGACGTAGGTCGTGTCACACAGACTACTAACCGATGTACCGGATTGCCATACGCAGTATATTATTGTATCATGGCATTGTGAGCTCATGTCTTATGCAAGTGTAGCTTTGGCTCACGTGCCTAATATGACATCGCTCAAGCCGCTTCAGGTCATTCAGAATCGTTTTCTCCGTAGGGCGACTGGTGCTCCGTGGTACCAGTCGAACCTCAGTCTGCACCACGACCATTTCACCATGTATGCTTTCTTTAAGCAGACTGCCAGGCGTTATTTTGATAACGCTTCCTATCATAGGAATCCGTTAGTTAGGAAGGCTGTTGCTACGTTCCCATCCCTCCCCCCTCTGTCGTTACTCGGCGATCACTGATTAGGGGTAATTTGACAAAAGTACGAGTATATGGAAAAACTGACACCTCTAATTGTATTCTAATCGCGGCTAGGTTAGATACCTACTTATGATCGTATTCGTGGACTCACGTATTGTAAATAAAACATCAACTCTGTGAATGGAGTGACTCGTAATTCGTGAATGAAATTGTAGAATCTAGAGAGACGTGGGGAGGCATTAGAGTAACTGTACATTACGAGTACTTTACGTCATTCTCAGTATATTGATGTAAAATTGCACGATTTTCACACATCATTATTGGTATGTAGGAATGAAGTTCATTCACCTTTTTTGTGGTTTGCCCGACGTTTGGAATAAATAAATATCTTATAATATCTTTCGACAATCTTACACAAATCAAGCTAGTCCCAAACTAAGCAAAGCTTGTACTATAGGTACCAAGTGACGATATACAATACAATACAATACAAATACTCTTTATTGCACACCTCAATTAAAGGAGACAGTACACCTACATACTTATATAGATAAATAGATACTTAAATACATAGAAAACATCCAAGACTTAAGAATAAATATTCGTGATCATCACACAAATACATGCCCTGACCGGGATTCGAAACCGGGACCTCCAGCTTCGAAGGCAGGGTCACTACCAACTAAGCAAAAGCTGTCGTCATTAATAATGATAATTTGTTGAATCTAGTTACTTTGTGTAACATGACAGTGGAATTATGTTAAATGGTTCCAGTGTCATGTTCGCTTTACAGCGATTCATACCTTAATATCTAACATTAAACTTATAAAGTACGCATTAATTACTTTTTTTCTTTTTTTTTAACCTGACTGTGGCTTTAAAGGCCGGGCCCAATAAAGCGATAGGAGTGCGCGGTTGGAGAGTAGCCTCGGGAAAATCCAGGGTAAAACCTCCGGCACGCCCACGCGTGTGGTTTGGAACACTGGAATACTCTAAGAGTTTTCGCTCCAGTGAGATTGGTTGAGCGGTTTCAACCGAATCTGAGGTGTGAGTGGAATCGAGTTACTGGGAGTTTTGTCCCTGGTTCACTAAACCTAGCCTAGCTTAGAAGAGTCCAGGAAGAAACTCAGCTTGGTTCGGACTGACTCTACCCGGTGTGCGGCGGTAAATACTAATTACCATAAATACTTCTTTCTAACACTTTCTGATTTTCGGACAGCAGTCTCGTATGTCAGCAGTCTCTGGAATGTGTCGCAATCGCAAAAAATATAATTATTTATTTATTTATTCAGTAAAGCAAATGACATGACTTAAAAATAAATACAACGTCCCGCAAAACTGTTTACACAGATTGACTCTGGGATCCATGAGTCTATATAAAATGAAGTACCTAAGTAATCTTTAATCTAAAAATGTTAATCAATATAAAAAACAGTCTTAAATGTTGTGGCAAAAAGTGGATTTAAATACTGTCGATGTAGTATTGGAACAGGGCTCTTTTAAATCTATTTTTGTACCGCTTCCTTCTAATAGCCGCAGGTAAGGCGTTAAATAAATATGGTAATCTCTTTTCGATGAGTCTATACACATAGTACAATTGCTTACTCTAAGTACAGCAGCATACCGCAGCTACAGGCCTATGTCAGTCAGCTCGCGGCCATTTTTTTTATTACAATTTGATCATCGTTATTAAGTTCGACTGCCTTTTTGTGTCACTGTATCATTGGTGTTTGTCAAAAAGAGACAGAAATCATTTCCCTAATCTGAAATAACACAGTACGTGAACAATAGGTGTCATCATCATCATCATCATATCAGCCGAAAGACGTCCACTGCTGAACATAGGCCTCCCCCAATTTGGGGGGGATTTGCCATAGTCGCCACGCTTGGCAAGCGGGTTGGCGACCGCAGTTTGATTGTGGTAATGATCGAAGGATGCTGCTGCCCACCCTCCGATTTTCCCTAGATTTTCAATAGGTGTCAACTACTAATAATTAAATTGTCAAACATCGAGATTTCTTAGTCACGTTGATTAAAAACTAACATAATTGTATTCGTGTTTAGCAACTTTAGGTATGTGAATTGGATTTAGACCGCGACTCAAAGTGGCCCGCCCTAAGGCAATTATTTTCTCTAAATTCGCCACATGTAGATAGACCTTATTGAGACGTGATACAGAGCAATTTTGATTGTTCGTTATCACGAATCCGAGCACTTTCGATCTCGTTAGAGTAATGTAACCTTACACTCGCCGGATGAGAGCGATGTCATTCTTTTAATGGACGCGTTTCCATAACACAACCATTGTTAAATAAATAGGGTATTAAATAACAGTAAAAATTAAGATAAAGAAAAAGTGTCACCAATTTTTTTATTCCATTATACTGTAACGTTGTGTCGTATATTCCGTATGGACAGTCACATTATGGTACTTCACGTAAACACTTGAGACGTTTTTTGTGTGAGAATAAAAAGTAATTACATAATAATTCTGAGAAGAAAAACACACTGACAGAATGTGATATCCGGACAACACTAAACTAGTCCTCGTAACTAAATCAGAATTTTAATGCTTGAGACGAAGTCTCCGCCACACCTGCCCTCACTCTGCTAGGGCCATGCCTTCCCCAGCTCTCTCTTATGGATGCCAATTCTACACTCATGATAAAAATCAACATAAAAGAGTAAAAAAAACACAAGAATTATTCAAATAGTCAACAAGTGACATATTATCGTCAAGTCGTCATCTACCGATCCCGGAGATTACCACATGGTATTGTTATGTTATTGTTTGTATTTTCTTGCCGGTATACAACAGGTTTACTGTGACGGTAGACACTGGATAGTGGAGATGCGTTCGCAGAAAGCCTGCGCGCGCGCTCAGTTTGCGTGCAGCTCGCTAAAAGGGAACACCAAACAAAGTGGGCCTACTGTGATTAGCGATACTATGGCTATTATTCAGTGAAGTGAAATATTGGAAAATTTCTGTGGACACGAAAAGGTAAATGGCTTTTATTACAATTATTTTTGCTACGCGAATCCTGGTACAGTCAGCATGAAAAATAACTATGTAAATGAAGAGAACAAAAGCTCTTATTCCGTTACAATAAAGACTTGAATCCTTCGTTACTTGTGATACTGACTGTACCAAAGCGGACCTCAACTCCTTTAGAATAAAACCGGGACGCTAGGAAGATAACGATATATATAATGTGTGCCTACCCCTTTTGGGAATACAGGCGTGATTATATGTCTTTATGTTATGTGTGAAATTTTACGCTTCTTATTGGACAATGTAGGTATTGCAATTATTTGAAGTCGATGCCATCCAAAGAAATTGCCTAAAGTTGAGGAAATGGCCGACTAAAAAAAGTACAATACAGTCTACATTGTTCAACTAGCGACCACTATTCAATGGATGTTATTATACATATAAACCTTCCTCTTCAATCACTCTATCTATTAAAAAAATCGCATCAAAATCCGTTGCGTAGTTTTAAAGATTTAAGCATACATAGGGATATAGGGACATAGGGACAGAGAAAGCGACTTTGTTTTATACTATGTAGTGATAAGAAGCGTAAAGTTTTATATTGACTTATTAGAAGTTAAGCAATTATGTTTTACTTTTTAGTGTATTTTTTTGGAGCTTGTTTTAATATATTACATTTTTTTTTATTTTCATACTTTTAGTGATTCATTACCAGAGTGTATCTCATGACAGTTACAATAAGCTCAAACACGGCTAAGCTACACTGTTTTATTACGGGGTTCCGTTGCCTACCTACCGGTTTCAATTACCAGATCAGATTGATGGTAACATTACATCAATACCATTTAAATTGGTTTCGTCATAGTCGCTTCAGTATCATGATCGAAGGTTTTGGATGACCATCCGTGGTCTTCTTCATCAGCTCCCGTTAACCAAATGCTACTTTCTGGATGCAAATACTCGATATGTTACCGAGAGTACTAAAATTGGCACGTTTTCCTTGAATTTTTGAGGAGTTTCTTCACTTCCTCATAGTTCCCATCTTCATTCCCATCATCAGAATTGAACTTTGAAAACAACGGGAAAGCTTAAAAATGCAACCATAACTCCCGACTCTAGTAAGGAAGGAAGTCCGGAGTCTATAACTCCCGACTCTAGTAAAAGAGTGTAGTACTACTCAATTATTAGAATTTCATTTCGAGTTTCCTTATAATTTTCAATTTTCATTGCTTTTTTGAGAAAAGCACTATATCATGTTTCGGTCGGAACAGGGATAGTCTTTCCTTCGCTGCCTTTGCAGTAAAATATGTACGCGAGCAAAAAAAAAAACAAAAATTACAAAACTATAACCGCGTGTGTTACAAGTGCTGCATTAGGTATACAGAGTAAAACTGATGTTTCTATATAAATAATAAAAAATAAATATTAAATAAATATTTGTGGAAAATCTCACTCAAATCAACCTAGTCCCAAACTAAGCAAAGCTTGTACTATGGGTACTAGGCGACGATATACATACTTATATAGATAAATACATACTTAAATACATAGAAACATCCAAGACTCAGAAACAAATATTCGAAATATAGAAGATAAAATGCCGAATGTGATTTGGCTTTGACTGACTCTAATCTAACTCTGATTCTGTTTCTAGTAGCCCTTGTTTTTCTTTATTGTCTTGCAAGAGGTGAGAAAAATAGAGTATACTTCTCGGGAATAAAGCTATTTTTGTCTTGGGCGCGCTTAAATCCCTCACTGCACTCAGGACTCAGTTTCATAACACCCTCGCTTGGGAATAAAATCTGGAGTCCTTTGTTACGTTCAGGATGCAATGTCGCGCTCGTGAAATAAAACAGTGCTTTATCCCCTTGGTGTACAATCTATAATTCCGTTCGTTGTATCCTTCAATCAGTTTATTGGAATTATCAATAGGTACTTTTGTGAGCTCAAACATTTAAAAAAATCGGAAGGCCTATGGACAGAGAAAGCGACTTTGTTTTATACTATGTAGTGATTATAGTATAAAACAAAGTCGCTTTCTCTGTCCCTATGTCCCTATATACCTATATCCCTATGTATGCTTAAAGCTTTAAAATTACGCAATGGATTTTGATGCGGTTTTTTTTTAATAGATAGAGTGACTCAAGGGGAAGGGTTATATGTATAATACATGCATCAGCATTGCACCCGTGCGAAGCCGGGGCGGGTCGCTAGTAAGAAATTATTAGAGAATTAATTATGTTACGTTTTCTAAAACTGTTTAAAGTTAAAATGTAGCTCAATGCCTACATTAACGACATTTTCAAGTCATACGTAGTTGAAAAAACGAAACTTGCCTTTCCTGTTGCCAATAGTTAACGGTTCACGAGCATGTAGTTTAAAGTAGGTAGTTTTCAATAAGAAATCCGTGCACAATACTACATTTTTAATTTATTTTTATAGAAAATGTATTGAAACGACGGCTTAAAGTTAGAGATTATATCTATTGTAAAACTAAGGTGGTAACGATTTTAGCTGTTTATCACTTTTTTACTACTACTAACTTTTTTAGCTGTTTTTATTTTGCCAGAACTATATATATTTATATTTCTTATTAATAAAAAAATCCAGGTAAGTATGTACAAAATAAGTATCGTTTAATGGCTTTCGTAATAATGTATTACGGTTCCGGTTTCCGCGATTGCTACTCATTAAATGAAACAATTTAGTTTATGAACTATTTTATTATTATTTATATTTTGTTGTTAACATATTGATTGACATATCTCAAGTAGGTAGGTTAAGTATTTTCATTGTAATAAGCATATTTTTGTGAAAAAATGACTGACTGTCGAGTTTCTTTCGGCTTTTCTTCTCGGCAGTCGTCTTTTGAGAAACGCTAGTAGATTTCGACTTTTTAAATTGCCTTTGCCGCCTACTTGCAGAATAAAGTTAATTTAATTTTATTTCATTTCAGTTCGTATATTGTTTTCGTATGTCCGTCCGGATTCCCGTTTATCTCCTTACATTTCTCAACAGATTCTCGTGTAATTTTGTGAGCAGGTTCGATAATTATAAAGCTTTATTGTCATGTCAGATTTTGGAAATTAAAAAAAACACGGTCGATGTCTACAGCAGCTCATAGAGCCACTAGTTTACATTTATTTAGAAATTCGTACTTGAGTCCATAAAACGGCCCAACGGTGTTAAGGAACCAGGAGTCATAATGATGTTATATAACAAAATGTTGTTAGTTTTAGAAAATGATATTTTGTTATATAAGTCTATAAAACATTTGCATTACTACCATAGAAAGCCTTAAAGTGCCCGCTTCTCTAAATTTCCTGACCTCTGTTGTGCTTATAAATTAGGTCTTAATACTGTGATATGTTCACAGAAAAGACTTATACATACTAATTATATGGCTTGTCATAGTACTTCATCTTCGACTTATGTCAAAGGCATTACACGTAGCTGTACGGGTGTAGCAACAAAATTAGGCCTTTCAAAAGGTCTTAAAACTTCCGATGTGTTCACCCACAGGAACGAATGTCATACGATACATCAACAACGCATACAGTTTTTTTTTCACCAAGCCATAATAAATTTTGAATCTTGATTATAAGCTGACAGTCGTTAGAAATATTGTACGTAGGTTGCTGTCTATGACAGCTAGCCCGTGTCCATGCAGCAGCATGCAGATATGCTTGGCAGCTTCAGGCGGGTTGATACCATTTAACTCTTACTTAACAAGCCTTAGTCTAGTTTCTAGCTTGGGTTGGAAGATCGGATAATGGCAGTCGCGTACATAAAAACTAGTGCCTAAGCCAAATTTTGGGATTAGGTGACCTCGGGCATCCTTCAGGAAGCAACCGCATAGTCATGAGATGATGATGGTTCTTTAGAAATATAGACGCCAAAATAGGAATACGCAAAACATAACAGAACGTACTGATGTATGAGGCCTTTTACACGGTGATTAATATGACGGCATAAATGAAATATTGTTGATGAATATTGATCAAAATCTAAATAATTTGGAGATACCCGATGTTATTGAAATACCAGTATGTAATGTGATAATCATTTTGTAAAAAGGCCCCACCTGAGTTTAAGAAGTTTAATCATAAACTATTTTGTGCCTTACTGTCATTGTGATAAATTTCAAATTGGAGCGTGAATCATTTTCCGCGACCAAACGAATATAACAGTTGCTTAGAAGAACAGTTAGATAATAAGTTAAAATTTTAAATATTTATAATACCTTCGACGTGTGACCTCCTTAAGGCTGCCTAATTTATTAGTATGAGAGATTAATGTCATAAAACAGGCTTGGCCTTCGCCTTGTTTGGGAAAATAGGCGTGTGAATCAATCATTGTACCTATAACGCGATGGATATTTCAACTAAATTTTTAGTTTTAGGTAGGTCCTCCTTTGTAGTCGTTCCTTCATGACTGAAGATCGTGATCATCTGTAGTCTTCCTGGACAGCACGACTTGCTTCCATCGGCTTCTGTTGGTGGCCATCCGCAGCACATCGTAGAACTGGCTGGTCTTATCCTTGATTTGATCGGTCCATCGCGTCGGAGATCTACCACGGGCGCTTTTTCCTTCCACGTTTCCAACTATGACCAGTTTCTCGAGGCTGTTGTCTCCGCGCCTCGTAACGTGGCCAAAGTATGTAAGAATACGGCGGTGGTATATAGTGGATAGGCGATCTTTGATGTGGAGTTGCGTGAGGATCGGTACATTAGTACGTTTGGCAGTCCACGGTATTCGCAACATTCGTCGCCAACACCACATTTCGAATGCATCGATCCTTTTTCTTTCTCGTGCCAAAATGCTCCACGTCTCTAACCACTAGCCGCATCTTTGTCCTGGTCGTGATGCCCCGTTTTCTCCAGATTCCCGATAGCCGTGCCATTGCATCTCTGCCCATGGCTATCCGACGTTTAATTTCTGGAACACAACTTCCATTATTGCAGATGTAGGAACCAAGATATATGAAGTTGTCTACCATCTCAATGCCCATGCAGGTGTTTGGTCCAGTTAGACTCCCCGCACGGTCGACCATCATCATTTTGGTCTTACTTCTGTTGATAGACAACCTCACATCCTCACTTTCTGTGGTCAGCTTCTGTAGCAGGTAGGTACATAACATTGCACAAGATTTTAATGCATATTTTACAGCAAAAATATAACTATAGCTCTATCTTAGTTTTTCTTTTTTTTTCATCAAAAAACAATTCTGTACATAGTTTGTAATTTAATCATCTTTGCATGTATTATTGTTTTATATATTCTTACGTGATTATGCTAAAAGTATCTTCTTTCAAATAAAGAAAAAAAATGTTGATCCCGGTTCACGTGATAAAGAATAATCGCAGTCGCTTAAATTTGTAACAAAATTCGCCTATAGATGGCGTTGTACCGATGGCGTTCAATTTCTACATCATGTTGTTGAGATTTTACTGAATGAATAGGGTTGGAACCGGTACGTATCTGTGTACGGAAGCCTCGATGCGCGAATCCGACTCGAATCAAGTGCGGACCGGTTTTTATTTGTTACTAAAAGCTATTTTTGTGTGCAGATCTAATAAATGAGCATTAACGCAGTGCATTAATGCTCGTGTTGTTATATATGTATACAGGGACCGGCTTTCATCACTGTCGGAAACCACGTCGCGGTTTTTCATGTTGTTACACAATGAAACCAGTACAGTTTAAAGGTTCGTCCACACCGCAGCTCAAATACGCTGCCTCATCGTAAACGCAGTGAGGAGAAGAGGTAAAAAACGTCACGTGTGAGTTACGTTACTGTTTTGATTAGCGTTGTGGTCAAATCTTAGAACAGTCGGCATTAACCAATCAGGTCGGGTTTTATAAAGATCCGTTAGACCAAATGTCGGATCAAATTTCAGTAACTCAGTACATTTTTTGACATAACAAACCGACATAAGGTCTAACATATCTTTATAAAACCCAGCCTCAATCAATGATTTATTTATTGTCAATACTGCGTATACAAACTCATTTTTCATATGATAGTTTTAACTGTTTATCGATTTCGAACGTAAAATAAAGCTTAAAAACTTAATTATCTGTACTAGAATATTCATTTAAATTATAGGAACTATAAAAGGGCTAGGATTCAAAAAGTACTTAAATAAAAACTACAGTACGTAGCGGCCCCCTTTTTTAGTTATATATCGTTAAATTTAAATAATTATAATTATTTACGAGTGGCGCTAGTGGACCCACTACATTTTATTAAAGCGCTCTTAACGGCATTTTAGCTAATATAGGTTTGATGAACGTTTATGAATAAGGGGTTTAATATTTTAGTCATAGCTGGAAGGCCGAACTGTACCTACATCATGTTTATATTGGATCTATTATTAATTTTTAAGTCACTTTTTTATAATGAAAATGTCATTTCTATCTATTTATAAATAAATAACAAATTACACGTCAAAGTAAAAATTATATTAGCTTTAAAAATGTGTGTGTGTGAGTGTGTTATCTGTAAACATAAAACAATTTACATTCTATTAAATAGTACAGGAGGTAAGTAAACGCTTTCCTCGCTGTCATAAACTCTGTGGTGTCCTCTTATCTTATTAATTAGTTATTACACAATGAAATGCGTCGCTTGAAGACAATTTAAAGCGATATGCATCTCACATAAATCGTACTCAAACGGGTAAGCAACGAACGTGTCAAAAACTGCTTCGCTGACTTTCATGAATAATACATAATATTACCTATATGTATTATGTTTTATTGATGAAAGTCAGCGAACCTAAAAAAACCGGTCAAGTGCGAGTCGGACTCGCCCACCGAGGGTTCCGTATACAGATGTATACCGGTTCCAACCCTATTAAATCAGGAAAATCTCAACATCATGGTCATTGAGCGACTGAATAACTTTGTATGTATGGTAGTTTTCAAGGATAATTCTTTATCAGAATTAAGTATACAATAAAATAGTATTACTCGAACACAATTAAGTCAATTAAAGCGACGAGATAAAGAATATACCAACATTCTACTATGTATGTATAAGTAGAGTAAAGTAAGGAGCGGCTTTCCTCACGCGAGCAAAAAACCTACCTACCTAATGAAAGCGAAAGTTAATTTTAAGACTGTAATATCGATTTAATTAAACGCATGCGCACCTATAATGTGCTCTATGGTCAAACGACCTTCTTGCAATGTGCGTAAGGTTCCTTTTCCCATATAATGACACGTAATTATAAGAACATCAAAACCAAGTTTGGATTTGCAAGTCATTCTCGCGTACATGCACGTAAATATACGAGTAACAAAGATTTCATAGAATCAAGCATTACTGGGCCCGGCTATAAAGTCAGGGGGGCTACCGCGAACAGAAAACGAACGAAGTTCGAATATCTCCCTCTCTGTCGCACTTGCTAATACGTGCCACAGAGAGGGAGATATTCGAACTTCGTTCGTTTTCGGTTCGCGGTAGCCCCTCAGGTTCGAAAAAAAAGGTAACAATATTTTCTGTCACCTAAATTTAGATGTGTCACTAATCTGCGATACCCTAATTTTAATATCTATAAGGAATATATTAGTCATCATTTTAATCAAAACTGTTTCTAAGTTCTCTGGCGGTTACTCATAGAACTAAGGATGGATAGGAAGGAGGACTATGAGTTCTACGGTAAATTACGTATCGAAAACTAAACGCTAGCGACTGACGTTTTGTAGCTGTCAAGCAGCTGTTACCTTAGAAAATCGGTACCATGAGTTACAAACTTGACAGATGCTATCGAACAATACGATATCGACTGTAGAAAACTATTTCATTAGCAAAATGGAGATTTGTATGGACAAAAGTACAGCGCCTCTGGCGGTCACTCATAGAACTAGCGATAGGTAGTATAAGTCCTACGGTAAATTTGAGTCCCAGAAACGAAAGCCGGGCTCAGTCAACTTCTTGGCAGTCATTGTTATATGAAAACGTAGTTATTTTGTATTAGAGACAATTTCATTATTTTGAAACCCAATATAATTATTTGATGATTGATATTATATCCAAGTATTTCTTTTTTTTACCTTGACATTTTATTAAATTATTTTAAAAACTAATTTACAGGCGGTAATGATAGTTAAATAATAATAACTTAAATAATATTACAACTAACTTAAATCTAAAACAGGCCCTTGCGGCATTGTACCGAGGATGCTGGCGGCATTTCCTCGCTGTATCGTAATGCTGATACGTTGTGCGAGGAAGTAGCTGGTATTCTTAATTGATATTTAGGTAAGCCTTTTAATATTATTTGGTGATTCAATTTAGGTGACAGATCTACTATAATGGGAAAAAACCAGGGTTCGGATACCGGTATTTTCTCCATAGAAAAATACCGGTATTATTACGGTCACCATGAACCGGTGACCGTCGTTTTTAATGGGACAATCTAATAATACGACATTGTTACCTATATACATGATTCAGCCCTACGTAAAGAGCAAAAAATCAATCAAAAATATTGGGCTAATTCGGGTTTTTTAAAAATACCGGTATCGGTTCCTGGAAAAAACATAATCTATTAGGTCACTGAAAACGAATTTATTAGGTAATTGATATAATCATAGCCAAAAAAATTCATACAATCAATTTTTCAGGATGTCGCTTTGGAGAGATTGGAGATTGTTGTGGTTGTTACAGATTCGATTTCTCGTTCCTCCTCCTAGGGTTATCCTCAAATTATATGAATATTTCTGTGAATCTAGTAGTTTTTGACTTTTAGAAGTGCCTTTGCGGCCTACTTGCAGAATAAAGTTCATTTATTTCATTTATTTATGAAGAAAAACGTCGTGAGGAAACAAGGTCTAGATTTTCCTCTAGGTCGGAAGGTCAGATGGCAGTAGATATCGTAAAACTAATACGTGATTAAGAAATCTTGGGATTAGATTAGATGCACGGACCCCGGTAAAGATACCCGGTAAGAAAGATTTACTGTATGCTGTTATTGCAGATATCGTGTTTTAGCGATAAGGTCGTATTTTAAGCTTTATGTTCTGAGGGCCTACTCCGAACTTCGAAGTCCGAACTTCGTATTGTGCCGTCCCTTTCACTCTCGTGTTATTCACTATATGAGTGAGAGGGACGGCACGGTACGAAGTTCGGTTTTCGAAGTTCAGAGTAGCCCCTCTGTATTGTGTTCCTTCTTGAAGTGTGCAATAAAGCATACATATTTGTATTGTATTGTTAGTAGGTTAAGATGAGGAGCCAAATACGAGTGGTGCAATGGCCTATCAAAAGCTACTGTCGCCAGGTTACCACCAACGCCAGAACCAGCCAGGCTTCTGAAGGACCTTTGGACAGTACGTATCTACATCATCATGATCATTATTATTTAGAACCTGAAAACAACAACTGCTGAGCTTAGGCGTTAGGGGTTTCTAGCCCATCGCTCACAACACACTACCGCTAAAATCAGCTTGGAATACAGCCATGGATGTGACCATATTTTATGAAATTTATCAGTAAACCGTGCTGAATAGATCATTTTAAACTTGATGCTCTCGCATGCAAGTTGAATAACTACATATTATAGATCAATGAAATTACATTATATATCTGGGTAATCCGCAATGCACTTAGTTACTGTACATAATTCACGTATTATGCTGTTGTTATAATTTAGAGCATGGAAACAATGGTGTGGGGTGATTCTCATTCCAAATTTTAACATTTTCTTAATTTAGTCCTTACCGGGCTCGGATTGTTAACGATGATTATTAGTGATTATTTTTGACTTTAACTATTTTTACAGTTGGGATCCAGGTATAGAGTAAACTGGAGTCAACAATAAGTTTAAATTGCACTTTGATTTCCTTATCATGCACTTAACGTCCGGACCGGTATGGGCATCAATTAACATTAACGATGATAATCAGCCTGTGTCATTAAAACAAGAAATTAGATAAGTTGTCGTTTTATGAATTCCCGGTCACATTTGTGTTGCTTTGGTCATTTTAATTAAAGCTGTTCTAGGAAATAGAAGATCTTCTAATTAAATTAATCAGTTAGTAGGTATGGTTATATTAGATATTTGTGTTTAATAGTGTTTATTATGATATTCTATTTTTAGGTTATCATTATTATGGATCACAGATAGTTAGTCTGCTAGTTATGGTTTCACTTCTCGTAGTTCTTATTGTTATGTAATTAACGTCTAATTTCATACAATCCGCACAGCGCAAAGCCCAGCGGCTCAGCCCTGTGGAAGGGCGTCGCCGCTCCGATTTCTGAATTACTTAATTTGAAAATCGAAATTACTAATTCTGGCCACCAACACCGAATGGAACACATATTAAATATTTAGTTAAAACAAAAGCCGCGAGTATTACAAGATGCGTGTACGGAGTAAAACTGCAGATTCTATCAAAATAGAAAATACATTTCTAATAAACGGTCGAAAGTTTTTTGGCTTTGACTGACTAATTTGATTCCGTTTCTAGTAGCCTAAGTTTTTTTATTGTCGCGCAAGAGGTGAAGAGAGTAGAGTACCTATACTCCTCCGGAATAAATTTATTATTGTCTTCTCTAACTCATAACACCCTCACAACGCTTGGAAGTAAGTACAATCTGGAGTTGTTTTATATCGCGCCTGTAACATAATACAGTCGTTTATTCCCTCGGTGTGTTAAATCTACTATAATAAAACTGACGATAATGTAAAATTGTTGTTGACGTTGTACACCTAATACTTAGTAAAACTCCGTAATGTTGGAAAAATATGTGCAGATTAATAAAAGACATAGATAAAACCTAATGACAGCTGTTTAAAGCATAAACTTTATGAGCCGGCTGCATTCCAAGGAGGCCGTCGTCTCCACCTGTCATAACTATGATGACGATGATACTGACGAAGTTGATGGAGATGATGATGACTTAATTAAATTAATCTTTATCATAGGTGGAAAACTCCCAGCGCGCCCATGCCCGGTCCAAGGTCACCGCGCCCGCTCCACTCACGCCGCTCTGGACTCGTCAGTGTTTGAGACGATTCCTTCCTCCATCAGACCCTGGGAGGAAGTTCCAGGGCCTAAGCCTCTACCGTTGCTGGGGAATACTTGGAGATTTGCACCATATATTGGTGAGTATGATAATTCTATGCTCCTGACCGCATACAAGAATAATGACAATGGAATTTAAACCCCGTGATATGGATTCTTAAATTAGAATTTTCATTTGTTCTAAATTGAAACGAACTAAAATAAATGAAACTCTATTCTTATAAAGTTGGACTTGATATTCCATTGCATCATTTTTATCCGACTCCGAATCCGATCTGAAAAAAGGTGGAGATTCTCAATTCAGTTGTGTTCTTTTTTTCATTTTTTATAACTCTTTCATTAATGAACCGATTTGCAAAAATCTTTCTTTGGTTGAAAGCATATACTTCAAGGTTGGTCCCGTTGTTACCAGAATTGAGTTATGATGATGGGGTCCATGAGAAATTGAGGGAACTTCTCAAGAAGGCAAGGAAACATATATATACCCATTTCAGTATTTACTGTAATAAATCAAGCATTTGCATTCATAAAGTAGCATTTGGTGAACGAGAACTGATGAAGAAGACCTCGGGTGGTCATCTAAAACTCCTTGCGTTTCACGGTTATGTTTCGATCAAGATTTTGAAGCGACTATGACAAAGCGAATCTGGTCGTTATGTAATGTTACTATCAACTTGGTTTGGTAATGGAAGCCAACGGAACTCCGTAATAAAACAGCGTAGCTTAGCTTATTGGAATTGTCATGAGATGGACTCTTGTAGTGATCTACTAAAATTACTATAATTGTAACATATAGGCTATTTAAAATGTGCAATGCCCTACCAGGGTCCATGTGAAACCACTATAACTATATAAGATCTACTGTATTTACCATGGTTGCAATAAATAAATAAATAAATAAATGAATAAAAAGTGTGAAATAAAATTTTATTAATTAATAAACTGACTCCAATATAGTCGTATTGCAAATTGTGTAGTCAGTGCCATTTCATCAACTTTAAGCAATTTCATTGTATGGCACCGACTTCAAAAATTACAATATGACTACCAAGAAGAACATACATAAGAAGCGTAGATATTATTCATATTGAGCTAGTAGAAGTTAGGAAATTATTTTTAACTTCTCAGTGTTTTGTTTTTGCAGTCGGTTTTTATTTCTTGGGTTCCGTACCGGAAGGGTAAAACGGGACCCTATTATTAAGACTTCGTTGTCCGTCTGTCTGTCTGTCACCAGGCCAGTCTGTCTCATGAACCGTGATAGTCACACAGTTGAAATTTTCACAGATGATGTATTTATGATTCCGCTATAACAAAAAATACTAAAAAATAAAATAAAATAAATATTAAAGGGGGCTCCCATTCAACAAACGTGATTTGTTTCCCGTTTTATAGATAACTAGCAACCCGCCCCGGCTTCGCACGGGTGCACTATTTAATGGATGTTATTATACATATAAACCTTCCTCTTCAATCACTCTATCTATTAAAAAAAACGGCATCAAAATCCGTTGCGTAGTTTTAAAGATTTAAGCATACATAGAGATATAGGGACAGAGAAAGCGACTTTGTTTTATACTATGTAGTGATAGTGAAGAAATAGCTATAACCTTAAATGGTCAGTTGCAGCACCTTCTTATTTTAACGCCTTTCCCATTATATAATCTTTCTCCGGAAGAGCGTAAACAAATATGGTGGATCTGTATCCAGAACCGAAAAATTTACTGGAATGAAGGTTTCATGGGGATGGAATGGTACGGAACCCTTCGTCGCGAGTCCGACTCGCACTTGGCCGGTTTTTAGGGTTCTGCATGTACCTTGCTTAGCGCTCGGCTACAGCGGATTACCTATATCTGAATAAGTAACAATGCGAGAAATTACTTTTACACCGCGCAAATTGTAGGAAAGTTGTTTTACATTTCGTCACGATTTGCACTCACGAAGGGACTGTCTCTTTGATTCCATTTACCGTCTGTAAACATAAATTATGAACTAAGCATTAGTATCAACTAATGCTTAGTTCAAACGGCATATATGAAAGGTATGAAGTACCAACTAAAAACTAGGACTCTTATAAGTAGTTTCGGATTTCTAGCCTGTAGGTATGACAGGCAGATCTGTATTGCCCCTGTCAAGGGAACCCAAGCTACATATCTCGATAATTTACAAAAGGGCATCGTCCTTAGATCTTGATTTGAATTTTTCATTCTGATTTTGAAAGACATAACCCAACGGCGCCCGCGTACCGCGTTGCGGTATGCGAGGTTAAGCAACGTCAGCCTAGGTCAGTTTTTGGATGGGTGATCGTTTTGAGTGGTTATTAACTGAGCGCTCTCGTGCTTTGGAAAGCACTTTAAGCCGTTGATCCCGGCTGCTGTCTATAACAGCACTCGTTAAGCCAAGTTAGAGGCCTTCGGGCGGCTTGAGAACTTCTATATAACAGTCAAGTTGTCCTCTCACTTGACAAGCCCAATTCTAAAAAGGTCTGGTTTCCCCTCGCGTTGGAAAGTCAGATGGCAGTCGCTTCCGTAAAAACTAGTGCCTACGCCAAGTCTTGGGATTAGGTAGCGGACCCCGGGCATTATTCAGGATGCAATTGTACCGGGATAACGTTAGGATGATGATGATGATTTTAAAAGACATGAATATGGGGATATCGTCAAGTTTTGAATATCGAATCGGTCCCCAAGTGTGCCGTGTTAAGTGACTAACTTTTTTAATTTCAGTCATGAACGTAACATCACTAATGATCGAATTAATGTCGCCATATAAAACAGACGTCCCAATTGTTATTCTACCGCACGATGACACTTGAGGAACACGTACGAAACACAAGTGCAGTTACGAAAATAATAGGGTCAAGGTTGGAATTACTTCAGATGTTACTGTAATGAGCGGTTAAATTATGGGAAACACTTAAGGGTGAATTGCAAAAAAATTGTACGTAACACAATGGAATATTCACAAATTAGTTACACAAAAACCAAGGAAATTACACAAAGGAAATTATAAAGTCGTTTTCATATTAGTAGAAAAATAACAAAATCATTTCAAGAAATAAAAAAAAAGAATTGCACGTTTTAATTTTCAAATCACTAAATTGAGACTTTTATTTTGCTTGCAATATTTGTATGTATATATATGTGTTCGATACCTATGGTATATTTTTTTCGAAACATTAAACACAAACGAACGCGCCCGCGTTTAAGTGTCAATTTACATGGCAACACGAACAGCGCCTCTGGTGGTGGCCTTTGATGGTAACTATTTGTTGCCATACAAATTGAGACAAAAGTCAAACGCGCCCGCTTGCGTTCAATATTTCGAAAAAATGTATTATACTATTTTCCGCGGACTCATTGAGCTGGAAAAAGGGACAGCTGGCAATAAAATTCTGTGTCAAAAATTAAAATTATGACAGAAATTTATTGGTTCAACAATGACAATGAACATTATGCTTAAATCAGAATCTTCAAATAAGTAATTTTATTATCATTGGCATTGGTCTTATAACAAGAATACTTAGGGCATTTAGGGACATCAATTAGAACAACCCCAAACAATACATATTCTGAACACTGCACAAAACGAAAAACATTCTTATCAAGGATTTGTATTTTCGCGCATAAATGCCAGTTTTGGTACAGTAGCTATACAATAAAATACAGTTTATTGAACAAACACTGTTTATTGAAAAATACTCTTTTTTTCCCGCTGTAGCACGACTATTATCGTCTCTTTCGAAAAAGTCAAGGAGTTGTTTCAAACGTTTAATTTTATACTTATTTAGTTTAACTTTGTTTCTTATCCTTCCTTTAAGGCCCAAATAGTCACTCAGAGTGGTCTTCATTTTGTATTTTTCAACATCATTGTCGACTACCTTCTTCAGTGTGTTTCTTTCAGAATTGAATTTTGTGTTGTCGTACTGTTCACTTAATGATTCTTTTAAAACAACGTTCTCAAATAGAATCTTTTTTACTATTTGCTTCTCCGGAGTTGAAATTGCAGTGAATGATTCCTCCATTATTTGTTGAGTTTTAGTAGCTGGAGTTAGTTTTGGTGGAGACTCCAGGAGTTCTTTTTCTATTGGTTCATTCATATCCCGTTGGACATTTTGATTGTCATTTTGTTTACTCATGTTTAGCTCATTGACTAAATTTTGTAACTCGTGTACTTTATTATTCAACCTGTAAATTTGTTTGGTCAGACGGGTTCCTCTCTGTAAAAGCAATTTAACAGATTTGCTTAATTCTGTATTACTTTTCCTTTAAAAATTAAAGTAACGAGTACGTTGATCTAGTGTTTTGGTCTTTTTCTTTTTTATTTTCTCCACTTTGGTACCTTTTCTATTGTTTCTCTATATTTTTGGCTTTTTTTCACGTTCTGCCTTAGAGCTCACAATTTTTTTTATATTTTTTCTTAGTTCTCTAACAATTTTCATTCTTCAACTGTCTGAACTTTTCCAGATTTTAATTTTTTAACTTCTCACGATACCATTTCTGTCTTTCTGCTGCGATCAGAGGCATTTTCCTGCAGAAAAATATTTATCGATTTGACTACTATCAAACACGATCGATCAGATAGATGAATAAAAACTACTGTTTTATTTTAAACATTCGATTGGTATGGTTGGCAATGTACATGTCTACAAATCTGTTGATCCTGTGTGCTAATCCTGGTGACAAGCATATTTATTTATATTAATACACAAAAAATACTCAAAAAATTAATGTCGTTATTGATTTTCAGTATTTTTTTGTATTAAACAATACATTTGTCTATTTTTGTATGTAGTACATCGCCATTCTTAAAAGTTTTAAAACATTGTTTATGATTTTTTTGTGTTTGTCAGTTAAATATTTATGTATATAATGTATTTATTAAGTTTCTACAAATATGAGGACACATAAAATAAACACCATGAAGAAAAATAGACAGACATTAAGGGAATAAAAAAAACATACTATAATTATTGTGACTTTTGGAACGATTATCGCCGAATGGAACCTATTCACTTATTTTTTTTACATTCGTTTTTAAAGACGTTATATAGGTAAAAACCATTTCTTGTACAAAGTTGAGGACCCAATTATATCCACATCTCAATTGATACCATTTCGTAACGCAAATTACTCACTATATGTATAAATTACATGACAAATTTTCGTCACGAAACAGTATTGTCAGTTAAATTGTAGACATAAATTAAGTCGTCAAAAGGCGCACAAAAAAAATGGTTTTTACCCGTCTATTGATGTACTACAAATT
The DNA here is from genome assembly GCA_963556455.1 of Epiblema foenella. Lineage (NCBI taxonomy): Eukaryota > Metazoa > Arthropoda > Insecta > Lepidoptera > Tortricidae > Epiblema > Epiblema foenella. The sequence goes on from OY747110.1 coordinate 2,608,973, forward strand.
GAATCACTTAATTTTTTTTTGCGGATCAGTTACATTTTATGAAGTGGCCTTTTAATTTTTTTTTTGGTAATTTGAATACATGACTATACTGTTGCGGTCTAAATAATACAGTAACATTTTATTTAAATACATCCTATAGTTTTTTTAATATTTATGAAAATGCTTATGACATACAGACATATATATATATATATATATACATATATAAAGTATAAAGAACCTTTATTTTAATATACAAAAAATCAACCATATTTATAATTGTAATAAGCCCAATATGAATGAACCTTAACGTACGAATTTGTGCCTAACGTAACACAATGTTACACAAACGAAGCCAAAATCGATGCCATAAAATGATTCAACACGTGTAAAACAGAAAATTAAAGGAATCCAAGTATTCCCTAATGCCAAGCCGTTTGTACACAATATTCATCATATAACTACGCTTAAGTATTAGAAGAAAACGATAAACTTACCTGTTTTAAGCATAACACAATTGGTTATTAAATTTGGGAAAAAATACCGCACCGCACTGTTTTGTATCACTACACCGAAACCAAAATGGTGACTCTGCGCATGAGCTTGCTTTGACGTAGAATAAATGTTGCCAGACTTAAAAACGTTATGGATGCGTTCATAATTACGTTTTAAATGCGAAATTTGTCGCTACACAGAGGACGTTACACAAAGTAACGAAATCTTTCCCCGGAGTTTAATATAAAATTTCTTTATATATCTTCATTCTACATACGTTGATTAACCCGTTTTTAGATAGCTTAATGCATACTTTAATGATTATAAAAGAAAATCTTGTCTGGTGTCCATTAAAACTAAAGTTATGATTTTTTGTTTATGGTGTGGTGTAAAAAGGACAATGAATTTTGTATGGGAACAGATTTGCGATTTTTCCATTAATGCGATTTTAAAAATATGTATATGCCTTTGATCTCATGAAACAGTACGAATTCGACTAGAATACGAATAAGGCTATACAGAAACATAACTAGAATTCACTTCCTGTTAGTATTTATTTTTTTATATATTTTTAAACTAGGAGGACATTGCATGATTCTGGAATGTACAATTTTTTTGCAATTCACCCTTAAGTGTTCAGGTAATAACATAATAGATGATGAATAACAATTTAGTTAACGTTGTTAGCCCTTAAAAGTTGTAGCTGGATCTGTACGGAAATTTGTGTTACATCTCATAGAGTCTGACAAATAATGATGTGCACACACAAATAAACAAACAAACATCCTTTAACCCTAAATGCATATACCTTCTCCATTCCGTCGTGGGTAAAAAGTGAGAATGAGTAGAAATATACGGCCGTTTATACCACAAAAACGTATATTTCAACACTCAAGGGAATCAAAATTTATAGGGTGGATACTATCCGTTGCTCTAGAACTATGAAATTTGGCAAGTAATATCATCTTCAGGTTTTACACAGGGTAAGACCTGAAAATTATACAGTTGTAATTGTTGGAGAGTCCAACAATAGATACCTAAATCATTAAGTTGGTACTACTGATATTCTAGATTAAACGTAGTATTAAGATTCAGTGTTTCCTGTCTGGATTATTATCTGTGGCACTTGTCGCTATACTTCCTCCCTTTGTGTGCAAGCCTAAATGTCGCAATACATAGTTTCCTACAAATTATCCTCTTTTACTGCTGCTGCATCTCTCCCACAACACACAAAACGAATCAACGCTTCAACCCTAACAGTCTACCCAACAGTAATTAAATCATAAAAAATAGTCTTTATTTACAGTACGTAATCAATACCTCTAAATTTCTACGGAACTATCGGTGGGCGAGTCCGACTCGTACTTGCTTGGTACTTTTGTTGGGAAGCAATTTTAATGTTCTGGAAGGCTTCCCTTCGTTTACCATTCAATGTACAACCCCCGGCGACATATGGTATTCTTCTCCATTATAATACAACCTTTAAGTTTTTGTTATTTTTCAATCATTTCTCCGTGTCTTATTCATGCTCCGTTATCAATCGTCAGGGATTAGCACAAATCAAAGCATGTTTAACAAATTCAAATTCAAACATATATCCTGCAAATAGGCCACAAGGGTACTTTTTCATGTCAAAATATTAATTTACAGTTGAACAAAGAATAATAATTTCGTGTTTATAAATATAACAAAATTAATGTACAGTGAAGATAAACTGCAAAGTTATCTATTACAAATATTACAACATCAGTAAAGTTAGAGATGTATAAGGTCTCAAGTCTGATTAAACAAAGAGTATAATGAAATTAATATAATATCCCAGATATGTACATGGTATCTGAGCGTCAAAATTAAGACTAATTTCATATTTTTAGAGATGTATATATATACATACATCGATGTATGTATATATATATATATATACATGTCTAAAAATATGAAATAGACCATATGGTCTCTAAGTCATTAATAATAAAAACGAATCCACAACAGGATGTCTCTCGTCAATCCCCTATAAAAAGACACTAGTGTTAACGTAGTCACTATGTCCTTGCAAGCATGAAATGACCGGACTCCACAAACAGTGCCTTTACCATGAGTTTACATGACCGTACTCGCTAGCGACTGCGTAAAAAGTGGTATGGGCAAAAGTACAGCGCTTCTGGCGGTTACGCAATAGAACTAAGAATCGGCATACTAAATCGTTTACGCAGTCGCCAGCGAGTACGGTCATGCAAACTCATGGTAAAGGCACTGCACCCGATCACGAGTATAACGCGTATCATATTGCGATTTTTATCCATCCGAGGCCAGAATATCGCGCTGTAAGAAGTGAAGCAGGAATGTTGCAAACATTATTACCTACACTGCCTACATGTGCATTCAATCGTTACGGTGTGTAGGAAGTCTGGTTTCCGACAACGGCCTGAGGTTTTCGTTATGGTTTCAGTGGAAATCGGTTTTGAATCACAACTTCGCTCATTTAACCTTTGAACTGAAAGTAAAAGTATTACATAACTGTCCTGTATGAACCCTGTACCTTTAATATTTATTTTTATTCCACTCACACCTCAGATTCGGTTGAAACCACTCAATCAATCTCACTGATGGAGCGCCAACTCTTAAGAGTATTCCAATGTTCCAAGGTTTTCCTCTGGATTTTCCCCAGGCTACTCTCCAACCGCGCACTCCTATCGCTTTATTGGGCACGGCCTATAAAGCCACGGTCAGGTTAAAAGTCTTTAAAAGCTGGTTCGAATGGCACTATAACAAAAAGTCAGTCAAATAGCGTATTGTCGAATGTCAACGTAGACGGGTAGGCCCACAGGAAATATTAGAAAACGTGAACTGCGGCCTAGTGAGGTCTGATGGGTATCTACTTGTGGGTGTATCAAACCTGTTTAGTATGAGGCCTCTAAACACAGATGTAAAGTGAAATATACACCGTAAGATAATAGACAAATTTACGAGCGAATAAAAATTGCTTACGTAAAACATTTTTGTGAAATTTCACTTTCTTACTGTCAGAAATAATGTAAACGTTCAAGTATTTTGACTTATTTACACCAACAGTGCACCGTACGCTTACCATGAGTTGGTATCGAAAACTCTTGTTACGTTACTACAGTCGCTAGCGTATTAACGCGTTTCGAATAGTTTTCTATTGCACTCGCACCATGAGTCAAGTACACGTTTACTACACTCGCTAACGTGAACTCGATCCATCGTGTAGTAATCGTTACGTCACGGAGTGACGTGCCTAACTTCACAGCTAAAAAAGCAGGGGCGCTACCGCGAACAGCAAACGAAGTTTTCCCTCTCTGTCGCACTTGCAAGTTTGCACATAAGTGAGACAGAGAGGAAAAACTCCGTTTGTGGTTCGCGGTGGCGCCTCAGGGGCGCTACCGCGACAACAAATGAAGTTTTCTCTCTCTGTCGCATTTACGTCCGAACGTGCAAGTGCGACAGAGATAGTGATAAGACACACAGGGCCTACCGCTAACCTAAAACGAAATATGTGCCTCTCTGTCGCACTAGTGAATCCGAGCGATAGAGAGGGAGATACATCGTTTCCGGTTCGTGGTTCGCAGAAAATACCTCTGTGGAAAATACAGCTAGCCATCCTCCATTCGCCAGTTCTTTAGCCAGCCATCCATCGATCATCTTCCATTAACATTAATTAAGCCGGTGACAGACACCCGATTAAGTCTTCGTTTTTACGGCTCTTAGTACGCGTCCTTAAAAACCGCCGAGTAAGTTCGCCGGCGACCCAACAGGTAAACAAACAACAACAACAACAGGAGAAATAAAATTAATAACAAGTTAACACACATTTGGAGCTAAACTCAAAAAGATTCTATTTAAACAGTGTTTTCATGTAGTGGAGGAGTTTATGACACAGGTGAACAGAGGGACTACTCCGAAATTCGAAATCCTAACTTCGTATCGTGCCGTCCCTTTCACTCATATAGTGAAATCACGGAAGTGAAAGGAACGCCATGATACGAAGTTCTGATTTCGAAGTATAGGCCCAGACTCTTAGTCTTTGACAGTAAGTACATTATTTTATAAAGTGTATACCTTAATCTAGATGATATTGTGCATTATTGTAGTGTATTTATGTAAATGAATGTAAACTTATTATTAATTACCTAGCATGACATGAATTTTTGATATCTTTCCTAGATTGTTTTTATTTATATTTAATCCTAATCTATTTGTAATTGTCTTATTTGTTGCCTATTATTTCAAACACAATGAATGCATTGTTTATGAATAAAATAAAATTAAAAATTAAAAACTCGTGTGTCCAGACACTACCAGTTAAGGGGCGCTACCGCGAACAGCAAACGCACTTGCAAGTTTGCACATAAGTGAGACAGAGAGAAAAAACTTCGTTTGAGGTTCGCGGTAGCCCCTCTGGGGCGCTACCGCGAACAGCAAACGAAGTTTTCGCTCTCTGTCGCACTTGCACGTTCGGACGTAAGGGCGACAGAGAGGGAAAACTTCGTTTGCTGTTCGCGGTAGCGCCCCTGAGGGGCTACCGCGAACCACAAATGAAGTTTTCCCTCTATGTCTCACTTATGTGCAAACTTGCAAGTGCGGCAGAGAGGGAAAACTTCGTTTGCTGTTCGCGGTAACGCCTCTGGGAACTGCAAACGAACGAAGTTCGAATATCTCCATATATAATAACAGAGAGGGAGATTATTCGAACTTCGTTCGTTTTCTGTTCGCGGTAGCCCTACTGGGCCTGTCCTCTGAACTTTGTATCGTGCCGTCCCTTTCAGTCTCGTGTTATACACTATATGAGTGCACGAGACGGCACTATACGAAGTTCGGATTTAGAAGTTCTTATTAGACCCTCTGTACTCCTAACTTTGAAATCCGAACTTCGTATCGTGCCATCCCTTTCACTCTCGTGTTATACAATATACGAGTGATAGGGACGGCACGATAAGAAGTTCTGAGTAGCCCCTCTGGTCTGTCACCCAATTTAATTCATTCGGCTGTCCACTCGTTTAAATGATTTTTATCGTTCACAATTCCTGAACGCACCCGCCATCAATGTCAATAAATAAAATCATAAATTTTCTGAACGCATCCGTCAATGGCAACAAACAAGATGGCCACAATATGGCCGATCGTTTTTGTCATTATTTAGTATACAAACAGGAAATACGCGACAATCCGAGTTTTGCCGATATATGTTGTCGATTCAAAACTCTTATTTTTTTACGTTCTTCAATTGAAGATGGGTCTCGATGTACAGTTACCATGACTTGCTATAGAAAAATGACATTATTTTACTACAGTCGCTAGCGTGTTAACGCGGTTCGAATAGATTTCGATTGAACTGGCACCATGAGTCAATTAGACGTTTACTACGCTCGCTCACGTAAGCTCGATCCATCGTGTAGTAAAAGTTACGACGAGTGACGTACCTAACTTCACAGCAAACAAAGTTATCTCTCTTTCTAACTATACTAAAAAGACAGAGCACGGACGATATTAGGCAAAAATCTAAGTATCCATCCCTTTTAAAAATATAGGAATAACCCGTGGCGCTACCGCGACAGCAAACGAAGTTTTCCCTCTCTGTCGCACTTGCAAGTTTGCATATAAGTGAGACAGAGAGGGAAAACTTCGTTTGTGGTCGCGGTAGCCACTCCGTAGGTGACAGTCGTTTGTTTTTGATAACAAAAACTTTTTGTTATGATCTGAGGTTATGATTTATAAAAACGCGTACAAGTGCCTCGTAATTCCAGTTACTGGTTAATTAAATATGCAGCAGTAAGTATCTATTTTGGACGAACATCTTAATAATGTTAATTGCTACCATCAACTGTTAAAGGTGGAAATTATTTATGTCTGCGTCCTTGTCTAGCGGGCCTAACATAAGACAAGGTCTATACAGACAATAATGTCTTTATTTAAACCTGTCGTTTACCGGTCCCTGGGATCCCCGTGATCATAATAAAATAATGCTATTGTTTATTTTTTTCGTCGGGAGACGACGGCTTAAGACAGTGTGATTTATATTTAATTTGTATCCTCCAGACAACAGAGAACACAAACAGAGTGAGACTGGCCTGTTGATTTATATTTTGTTTGTATTTTCCAGACTTGAGTGAGACGGGTCTGAATGGCCTAATACACGGCGACGAACTTGCGCCTCGGCTCTCGAGAATATTTATCCAGCTACTGGTGCGAGACAGCATGTACCACAGTCACACGGCCTTACCGCCAATGCAGCGTCAGTGGGGAAGATGTCCAATGCAAAACCTCTCATCTGCCCACAGAAGGACTTACACAAGCACTTTTATTGGGTGTTGTCAAGAGACATCCTGTTCTGGATTAGCTTGGTTGGCACTGTCTTTGGAGACCACATATATCTATAACAATATTAAGCCGTTGCCTACCCATCTTGGAGATCTCCGGACACATGGCAAAAGAATGCTATTGTTGATTTTTTACATATAGTCGAGGACCGGTTGGATTACTCTTCAAGTTTATTTTCACTATACGAGTTAAACCATCATCTCCTAGTGAAAAAATAAACAATAGCATTTTTTTGTTATGATCCCTGGGATCCCAGGGACCTGTAGACGACGGGTATCATACCGTCTCCGAACCAACAAATGCTAACTAACTGACTTGTGGTTATTTATTTTTATTATTTTGTAATATCAAAAATTCTTGAATTGTAAATAAATATTTGACATTTAAAAATGTTTATTGTTATGTCAGACTTACCTAAGTACATATTTTTACACATAAAAGGCTGTTGTGGTCTGCAGAATAAATGTTTGATTCATTCACAGCATACAGCCGCATCCAATAATGTAAATTTGGCAGCAGTTTGAATTCACTTGACTAATAATTTGAGTGATTTGTGACAGAATATGGTTGCAAATCTATTTAAGTAAATAACTTATTAAGACACTCGTCCTTAGTAGCCTGGTAAAGGAGGTTAGAGTTACGAGACTTGGCCTACTGTTACCTGGAATGTTTTTTATGGGATCTCACTTCTTTTTGTAGGTAAACGTGTGAATACATGAAGGCATCTAGAACCAAAAACTTATCATAGATGCAAGAACTGCAAATTTATAACTTTGTATCTCATGTATTTGTATAGTATTACAAACTTACTTATGCAGTTTGTATATATCTAAGGCGTGACTGAAATTGTAATATTTTTAGGTTTTTTATACTTGATAGGCTAAAATAGAATTATGTTTAAAATTAGAAGCTTGTGGGTCTGCTAGAAGTACCTTAGAATAATCAGCCAGTTAGTGTGTCAGTGACAAAACTGAGGAACTTTGACTGGCAATACTTAGTTCCTAAACTACATGTTTAAATTTAATAATATTGAGAATATATCTAAGTTATATTATACCCTATATGTTACTGAAATTTGTGGGTTTTAATCAGCCTTAAAGATAGTGGAACAATGGTTAGATTTGTTTGTACAATTTTTGGCATTAGGAAATAGAAATGAATATATTTTAATAAACTTTTTTTTTATGTTTATAAAGAGTATGCTCTTTATTTTTTCTATTCAATAAAAAACAGAAAAGTAGGTATTTGCAAACAATACATTTCTAAAACAAGAATATACTGTGGCCGCCTTGATTCAAGTCTTCTAGCTAATTGATTCTGTAGAGCACTCCCATTAATAAGCACTGGCATCAACATTTTCCAGCACCAAATTCTGTTGATGAATCTGAAAATTATAGTAAGAACAAATTGACATCTATAGATTTATGAACAGGTAATTGTTTGTTGCCTGCGAGGCAGGTTCGAATCCCAGTCAGGGCATTTATTTTGTGTGATGGGAATGAATATTTGTTCCCGAGTTTTGGATGTTATTTAAGTATATATTTATCTATATAAAGTATGTATATCGTCCCCTAGTACCCATAATACAAGCTTCGGCCTCAGGCGTTGGCGTAGGCCTACTAGGTTGACTTTGTAAGATTGTCCACAAATATTTATTTTTAAGTTATCTTCTGAACTACCAATCCAATTTCATAAATCCAGTATATAAATTGAAATAGACATAAGCTACATCTCGTCCCATCCCGCGGGTCCGCCTACGTTCTCGGTACTTAGTATATTATGAGGGCGCAGCTAGTTTATATTAATTATTTTCTATTATAGAATAGGTAGGGTCGGTAGGTGAGTTTACGGCCTGTTAATTTGATGCGCCAGTTTGCGGCCACTTGGATGAGTTGGTGAACTGAAAAGATATTTTTTTGCTACTATTTCTTTAGGGCATGTAAAAATGATATCTTTAATTGACAAAATCTCGTTCTTCAAAAGGCCGCAAACTGACGCAGGCCGCGTAACTGGCCTAGCGACCCTACCTTGATTTTGTTCAGGTACTTACACCATCCAGATCATAACAGCTTGAAATTTTCTCTGTTCACGTCGTTCGTCTTCATATGCAGCCTTTCGGTAACATATCCCACACTAAGTAATGCCTTGCAGACATTATCACATAAGAATTCCAATGTTTTCACGGCCCAATTAGCTAGTGAAATAGTTTACTATAGTCGATATCGTATTGTTCGATAGCATCTGTCAAGTTTGTAACTTATGGTACCGATTTTCTATGGAATCAGCTACAAAACGTCAGTCGCTAGCGTTTAGTTTTCGATAGGTAGAACTGATCCTTAGTTCTATGAGTGACCGCCAGAGGCGCTGTGCTAATGTACATACAAATCGTTTACGCAGACGCTAGCGAGTACGGTCACTGTCGACTCATGGTAGCACTATAGTGAAATAGTTACTACACTCGATAGCGTATTATTCGATAGCATCTGTCAAGTTTGTAACTCATGGTGCCGATTTTCTACGGTAACAGCCATTTGACAGCTACAAAACGTCAGTCGCTAGCGTTTAGTTTTCGATAGGTAATTTACCGTAGAACTCATACTACCGATCCTTAGTTCTATGAGTGACCGCCAGAGGCGCTGTACTTTTGTGCATACAAATCGTTTACGCAGACGCTAACGAGTACGAGCATTGTAAACTCATGGTAGTGCTACCGATTGAGTGTCAAGTAACTATTGGGTGAATAGCGTGCACTGGGACGATTACTCTAAATGAGGTTTGTAATATTCGTCGAAATAGTTGTCAGATAGATTAACATCGTCATAATTCATAATACGACACAATAATATTATTTTTTGCTAACGTGGCTTTGGTTTTTGTGGCACCATAAGCAAACTAACGATTTTCGTAATTTATCTATAGTTGCTACTTAGTTACGTATAGCTCTTATTTATTTATCGTATGGCATATTTTATTGCCAGTTTTTGTTGCACCGTTAAGCACCACCCAGGGGTTACCTACGTGTAGCGTAACGGCGGGTACTCCCTACGGACGTGGTGCAACTTCGACCCTCCTTGTCAAGTGAGTGGGCAACTTGCCTGTTAGAAGTTCTCAAGCCGCCCGAAGGCCTCTAACTTGGCTTAACGACTGCTATCATAGACAGCAACCGCGATTAACGGCTTAACATGACTTTCAAAGAACGGGAACGCTTAGTTAATAACCACTCAAAGCGGTCACCCATCCAGGAACTGACCTGGGCCGACGTTGCTTAACTTCCCATACCGCACGCGCGGCACTCGATACGCGAGCGCCGCTGGGCCACGAGTGCTCCATTAAGTAGTATTTCTGTGACTTGTAGACCTCACGAGTGATATTTTTTACGTATTCATCCCCTATGACTCTAACATTCCAAAACTAAACAAAATCCACAAAAATCCATCTAACCAAAAAAAGTCACGCTTAAAAATAATATTTATAAAAGACATTTAGTCGTCTCTTCTATTCATATTTTCAAGGAAGTACCTACTTTAAGTGTAAATAGAAAAAACAATAAATATGGCAGGAAATACAGCAATTCTGACTAAAAAAAAAGTAGTATTAGGAATTGAGATGTACAGTTGTCCGTGAAGAAATTAGAATGTATCTTGTATCTAATAAACACCTTGTGTCACATTTGTCTATACTTTTACCTGAAATAAAATTCATTATTATTATTATTATTATATTGTAATTCCACCTGCAGGCTAATCACGTAACTTTATGGTCTAACGGTAGATAGATTTTACTGTCAATTTTGAAGTTTAAATGTATGAGCAGCAGGCGAATCACGTAACTTTATGTACTAACGGTAGATAGATTTTACTGTCAATTTTGAAGTATAAATGTATGAGGTGACAATTAAAATTTGACATTAAAATCTATCTAACGGTAGTACAAAAGTTACGTGATTACCCCGCAGACAATTAAAATTTGACATTAAAATCTACCTAACGGTAGTAAAAAAGTTACGTAATTACCCCGCTGCTCATGTATAAATGTGATATGCAATAAACGTTTGATATTTGATATTAAATATTGTTGTTACGTCATTAGAATTCATAACGGACCTTTAGAATTGAGAATTTAGAAACCTGTAACGACTACCGGTTTAGAGTAAGGAATTATGACATGAACTAAATTTGTTTAAACGTCTCATTTACATACAATACAATGGCCGTGTTTCAAATTTTTTACAGTGATCGTACTATGTATTATTTCACTAAATATGCATGATGCATAATATTTACATAGAAATTGAAATAGACCGTGCATTCTGGTTAGAATAACACCACCTACTTTCGCCGAATTAGGGAGTGAGTTAAAAGTTACTCAGTTTTTAAGAAAGGTCAGTGGAACGTCATCTCGCTCATATTTGGAGCAGCCTAACTGGGAAAATAATCTTACAGAAGACCGCAGCTATAGTAACACCACTACTTGCTGTGCTAGAGTCGCTAGAGCTCCCGAGGATGCGCTGTGTGGTGTGTGGGGGACCTGCATTTCTCTACTACTTACCATCAGGCAGGCTGCAAGATTGGCTTCCACCATTATAAAAAAACCAAATAGATATGACAGACAGACAGGCAGACAGAGTGAAACCATAAGCGTTTCTTTTTACCGTTTTTAACTTTTTAGTGCGGAACCCTAAAAACCATCACTGCTACATCCCATCTTTTACAATTGCTAGAAGTGGCTAAAAATATCCTTACTGTTCAACCTTGGCTAAAAATTAAATTGGTATCATGGTGCAATTATGTTTCATCCGTCTTCTCAGAAGGGTAAAACGGGATCCTATTACTAAGACTTCGCTGTCCGTCCGTCTGTCTGTCTGTCACCAGGCTGTATATTATGAACCGTGATAGTTAGACAGTTGAAATTTTCACAGATGATGTATTACTGTTGCCGCTATAACAACTAATACTAAAAAAAAAGAATAAAAAAAATATTTTAGGGGGCTCCCATACAACAAACATGTTTTGCCGTTTTTATAGATAATGGTACGGAATCCTTCGTGCACGAGTCCGACTCGCACTTGGCCGGTTTTTTTCTTCTTCTTCACTATAATTTATGCCGTCCTATAGTCATAAATTTGGCCATAGAAAGTGCGTAATGGCTTTCAGATTAGTTTTAAATGCTCATTCACACAACCGGCACAAGTGTGTGCGAAATAAAGTTACGAGAGCCACGCATTTCAATCTGAGGTCATGGGTTCGTAACCCGGCTAGTATCATTTGGTTTTTCGAAAAAACTTATTTGAATTGAAAAAAAATTATTTGAATTTTAGTAGTTTTTCGATGAAGGAAAATATCGTGAGGACACCGGTCTACTCTACAAGCGTTCTCTGGGTTGGAAGGTCAGGTCAATGGCAATGGCAATCGCTTTCATAAAATTAGTTCCTACGCCAAATTTTGGGTTAAGGTGTCAAATCGGATCCAGGCCTCCTGGCACAACGGGAAAACTCTAGGAGGATTATAATGATGAGATGATGATGATGAATTATAATGTTTCATTGGAGCGCTCGTGACCCAGCGGCGCCCGCGTACCCCGTGTGGTATGCGAGGTTAAGCAACGTTGGCCCCAAGTCAGTTCTTGGATGGGTGACCGCTTTGAGTGGTTACTAACTGAGAAAGGCACGTTATCCGTTGATACCGGCAGATGTCTATGATAGCAGTTGTTAAGTCAAGTTAGAGGCCTTCAGGTGGCTTGAGACCGTCGAGTTGTCACTTGACAAGGGGGGTCGAAGTTGCACCACGTCCGTATGGAGTACCTTGCCGTTACCCACACGTGACTGGGTGGCGCTAAAAGTGCAACAAAACTGGCAACAGTATTGTCTACTCGAAGATGACACGGTTCGAAATAATTGCCAATATCACTACATAGTATAAAACAAAGTCGCTTTCTCTGTCCCTATATCCCTATTCCCTACGTATGCTTAAATCTTTAAAACTACGCAACGGATTTTGATGCGGTTTTTTTTAATAGATAGAGTGATTGAAGAGGAAGGTTTATATGTATAATAACATCCATTAAATAGTGCATCCGCGCGAAGGCGGGGCGGGTCGCTAGTATTTAAATAAAAAAAAAGCATGTTTCAATTCAATTCAATTCAATCATTTATTTATAAAATTTTACATTTTACATGTCAAATAAATATGTGATTACATTAGGTACATTATCATAAACATCATAATACAGGTTATAGTGCAAGGCTGGGCAAGCGAACCGATTCCATTTTGAAATTTAAAACCTACCTAGCGCAGGTGTTAGCCCTCGAAAAAGGCATCGAGTGTGTAGTAGGCGTTGGATGCCAGTTTCATTTTAAGTTTTTTACTGAAAGATCCATAGCTAGTAGCTTGTCTTACTTCTAGCGGGATTTTATTATATACCTTGGGTCCACTTACTCGGGTTTCACTTACTCAATTATTGAAAAATAAGAGTAACAATGCTCTTATCTCACGAACGCGGGTGACCCATGGTTGTGTGTTGAGATATACACACACATTATATGTGCGTTAGCGTAAGAGCTATGAGTTCACACGGTCTATGTATTCGTATGTGTCACAACTACAAATATGGCTAATCCGCGATCGTGAGATAAAAGTAGTGTATCAATAATTACAGCGCTACCAACACCATTTATCTAATCAACATACTATAAAAGGCATCCACGGTAGGCGCATACGTGAAAGTGAGAGTGCGCGCGCGTTCGCAATCGGCATTAGCTGTAGTTAATATTAGACAGGATGACTGCTCATTACATTGTAATTGCGATAAATGCAGCTCGTTTTAACATTTTCACTTTACAGTAAGGTACCTTAATTCCCTATTAATATAAGTATAACATAAGATTGCATGTGTCAATTATTGGGCCGTGTCAAATACTGAGACGTCTACCTTAGTACTAGTAGCCGATGTGACAACTAATGACTATGACTATGTCAGTGGCTAATATATAGTCTAACTACTAAACACTCGCTTGTTTTGAATTTTGAGTTTAACTCTATTCCCTTGTAATAAGGATGACGACTGGCAACCAGAGTTACCAAAAGCAAGGGAGTGGCTAATTATATCAATGTTCCACATTCCTGTATTCGATATAACATTAAATTTTTAAATGTAGTCTTATTAATGGAACCACAATAAATTACTTTTCACTTGTGTCATATTAGGCTCATCAAGCGGGTTTAAAGTAGTTACATTTAGCTTATAGGGAAAATATGAATACATATTTATGATTTACAAAACATTGTAATTTGACCAATCAAAATACTTCACTATATTAAATCCATATACATCAATCAGAAAACACATCTACAGCCAATCGGAACGTTGGGTTCTTTTTGGTACATACTTCGTTCTACTAATTTAACTATTTAAAAAAGGTTTTCTTTTTCGTTTCTATTTCAACTACTGAGGCAAAACAGTTTATAAAAAAGTTGCCGTCCATATTCTCATTGTATTTTATTATTAATTGGGGGTGGATAATTTATTTATTTTCTCGCAATCGAAGTGAAAAGTAGAGTGTATAACTCTGGTCTAAAAGTCTTATTACCACACGAACTATTTTCCTGGTAATATGGCTTATACAATCTACTTTTAAGCCAGTAGAAGACCGGCACTATTAAGATATAATCAATCAATTTTATATTCTTCGTTATTTCGATGCGTAGGTAGTTCCGCACGCATTTAACTTTTACTCACGCATGGTAACATGATATCAGTTAAAACTAGTTTATAGAAAGTTTAGTTAACAGATAACTTAAAGATTAGGCATGTGAGAGTTGATAAACGATTGGAATTATTGATTACTATAGCTGTTGCCCGAGACTTCGTCCGAACTTCCACTTCCTATTTCATCTCTTCGAGGGATGATTTATTTTCTTCTCTTTCTTTCTATTTTCGGGATGCAAGTACACGTCAGATTCAACCGATGTCACTGGAGCGCAAACTCTTACAGTATTCCAGTGTTTAAACCGCGCGCGTGTCTGTGTCGGAGGTTTCCTCTGGATGTTCCCCAGGCTACTTAACTGTCCAACCGCGCACACCTATCACTTTATTTAGTCCGGCCTAAAATAAAACTACAGATTCTATGTCAATGTCGTCTATGATATGTCAATGATGTTGAACCAAATATAGAAATAATTTATTTAATTAGTCAATAAAAAAGGGAAGAAGCAGAAACCATCAAGATCCACAGCGCAGGTTTCGTCCAACCACAACATAATGTATCCACCACAGGTTTCGTCAATTAATGCTACAAAATAATCACTGAACTAAATTGAGGTTTAAGTCGATTTGCCTGAAATTGTCCTAATTGTATTTCCTTCTCTTTTTTTCAGGTAACTACTCAGTAGAACATATCGACAAGGTATGCCTGTCGCTCCGGCAGCAGTACGGAAAGTGCGTCAAGATGGCAGGTCTGCTGGGACGTCCGGATATGTTGTTCGTGTTCGACGCGGGGGAGGTCGAGAGGGTATTCCGTTCTGAAGACGGCGCTCCTCACAGGTACAATGCTCTTATTATATTAAAAGCAATTACAGAAGCAACTGAGATCAAATTCGAATCCTGCGGGGCTAGCACAACTGCCGCTGCGACGCGACGCGAGTAGAGAAAAATCTACGCTCCTCTTTCTATTCCGCACAGTTTGAGCGAGACAGGAATCGCCGAGTCGCGCGAGATACGACTTGGCAGCAAGTTGTGCTAGCCTACATGGTCACAACGTTCGCGTAGATTCACTACAGTAATCAGAACCTGGCGTCTTTTCAGTATTCATAAATCTCGTCGAATGAAGTTGGTCACTTGGTAAGTTCGTTTGATCATTAATATATGTCTAAATAAATCCTTCAACATTATCATCAGCATCTGTATGAAAGTAGCAAAAAATGCGACCAATTAATCTTGTCACAGTAAAACATAGAGTAAGAATTCGACAAAATCGTGTTTTTGAAGCCATTGAGCATCGCTTTCACAAAAAGCTAGGCCAGCTAACATTTGCCTAAGTGGCGGTATATACAAAAACAAAAACATAGGTTCAGCCTTCCCCTCTTTAAAAACATCCGAGTCGTTACAGAAATCAAACCTAAGTGGTGTCATATTTTTAAAATAAAGTGTTTTCTGTTTATTTGCAGGCCCTCAATGCCTTCGTTGAACTACTACAAACACGTGTTGAGGAAAGATTTTTTTGGTGCCGAGGAAAATTGCGCGGGAGTCATTGCTGTGTAAGTGTGCCACGGATTTTAAGAGTTCGATAATTATATGGATGTATTTAGTCGATACATTTATTAGAAAATTCTCAAAGTAGTACCTTAGGGTTGACAACATAAAAAAATATCACTCGCGAGGTGAACAGCTCACAGCGCCACTAACACCTTTTGTTCACCTTTACTCTTATGAAGGTTGGAAGTGTCTATCATTGGTTCGGTGTCAAGCATTGGCAAGTTTGTTTTTTTTTTAATTCCAGCCATGGTGATTCCTGGTCGGCTTTCCGTACGAAGGTGTCAAGAGTGGCGTTGAGCACCAGCGCCGCAGCCCAGTACACTGTGGCCGTCAGTGACGTCGCTAACTCCTTCATAAATAGGTAAAAAAATCTATTCCATTGCTTTAGAGCAGCGGTCGACAACCTTTTAGCAGTCAAGGTCCACATAGTAGCTAACGAAATTGTCGTCAGCCTCACGTGTAATTGCGACTTTATCAGCAAAATGTACCATATTGTCGGTTAGAGTAAGAAAGATTATATGTGGTAAACAAGCACACGGCTGATGGTAAGCACCGTAGCCTATATACGCTTGCGTTCTTTTGCAATTTGAACAAAAATGTATGTATGTATTTATATTAATACTTTATTGTATACAACACAGGTAAAAAATACAGACAAATTCGGTTACATTATGCATGAGTCTATACAAAACTCTATTAAGTATTTGGTCATTTTTTAAAAACGGATTATTACGTTTTGTTAAAAAAAAAACTTATTTTATGTCGATTTTGGCAAGTTTCCGCGCGCTGGGGACGACTTGAAGTTGATGTGTTGTACATCAAAATGAACCTTTTCCTTATTTACGTAGTTGACAAATCGAATTTAAAAACACTCAAAACTTACTTTCAGATTACGAGAAATCAGAAATGAGGAGCATGAAACACCTGAAGATTTTTTGAATGAAGTTCACAAATGGTCGCTAGAATGTAAGTATTAACATACCAAATTCTCACACCTTTCTACGTGATGGTAGAGTAAAACCAATGTTAAACCTGTAGTTAAACTGAAGGCCAATCCAGTGTGTTTCCGCTCATATCTGACGTTAACACTCGTATGGGCGCAATTCACAGAAACAATGTCATAAGGAGGATGTTCATAATAAAAAAGGTTTTTACTCTAGACGCGGGCTGAATGCATTAGATAGAAGAAGAAACGTTTGAATAAGAGAGAGTGAGACATATGGCGATGAGTATACGCAGACGAACGCGCGGGTAGAAGCTAATAAACAGTATTTTTTCTAGCTCTTGGCTTAATAGCTCTCGATACGCGCCTCGGCTGTTTCAAAGCATCAGCCGGCTCAGAGAGCCAGCAGCTCATTGATGCTGTAAACACATTCTTCCTCTGCGTGGGACAGCTGGAACTGGAGGCGCCGTGGTGGAGAATATGGAACACCAAAATGTTCAAGCAATATGTGAACGCACTTGACACTATCCTCAGGTAAGGGGCAGCGCCTCTGCAACGCAGTTAACACATTCTTCCTCTGCGTGGAACAGCTGGAACTGAAGGCGATCGTTGGAGAATATGGAAGCCCAAAATGTGAACTCACTTGACACTATCCTCAGGTAAGAGGCAGCGCCTTTGCAACACAGCTAACACATTTTTCCTCTGCGTAGAACAGCTGGAACTGAAGGCGCTGGTGTAGAGAATATGGAACACCAAAATGTGAACGCACTTGACACTATCCTCAGGTAAGAGGCAGCGCCTTATCGACGCGGTGAACACATTTTTTCTCTGCGTGAGACAGCTGGAACTGAAGGCGCCGTGGTGGGTAATATAGAAACCAAAAACAAATCAAGCAATATGTGAACCCATCATTCATCCCAAGTCCTTAGGATAAAAACCTTTAAGTAAAATAATCTCTAATTAAGTCTTGTGATATTTCCAGTGTAACTCTGAGCCACGTGGAGAGAGCACTAGAGGAGGGCAAATCCAGCTCAAGCAAGTCGCTGCTACAAGACCTGGTGGCTGCTGCAGGGACAAGAGTGGCTGCCGTGTCTGCGTTGGACATGTTCCTAGTGGGAATAGATACGGTACGGTAAAGACCTGTCAGTCTAACTAGAATAAGACAAGCGTGCATAAATCACTGCTGCATGACATGGTGGCTGTCGCGTGCACGAGGGTGGCTGCCTGGCTGCGCTGGACATGTTCTTCGTAAGAATAGATACGGTACAGTAACAATTGGAGTGTGACTTAGCTTCGTGGAGAGACCAGGGGAAGGCGACCTTGAACAAAGTTACTGCTGCAAGACCTGGTGGATGCTGCGGGTACGAGGGTAGCTCCTGTGGCTCCGCTTCACATGGAAATTGATACGGTAACAAAGTGATTCAATCAAAAATTATTTCCTCCAAATATTTTCTTCGACGGTATATTTCCTCCATGCAAGTTTGTAGTCTATTGTTAAAAAAACTAAACTAATAATGCAGTTAAATTAGATAACAATAATCTCGTTCAGGAAAAGTCAGTCTTGGACTAGTTTTCGAGATATACCAATTGTAATTAGTGCTGGAATCAGAGGTTTGTGCCGGTGAAAATGCACCTTGAATTGAATTTACACCATTTTATATAGGAGCGATTCATAACGCCTTAGCGAAGTTGTCAGCAATCTTGGATAGGGTGTTATTGCTCTATTGATAATATTCAGCTAACCAATTGAATACATTTCAGACCTCAAATGCCGTAGCATCGACGCTATACCAGTTGTCACTTAGACCTTATGTGCAAGAAAAAATCTACAAGGAAGTATCACAAGTATTACAAGGAAGGGATTTGAAGCCTGGAGACATGAACCAGATGCCGTACCTTAAGGCTTGTGTTAAGGAAGTGTTAAGGTGAGAGATCGAGGTATACTTGAAAACGTGTGTGAGTTGGCCGAATTCCATCAAACTAATTCGTTACAAAAGCTATTTTACTGTTCAAACAATAAGGTATACATGATTTTTTTACAGTAATTGGGCCACAAAAGGAATTTCAGCTTTGTACTGTCAAAAGCATTTCTATCTTTTATAGAAATAAACAAACCGTGATTATGTAGAAAAAAAGGTAACATGTAACTCCTCGCATATGAGATTTATGAAATTTGTTTTTGCAGTATTATTTTTTGTATAAAAAAAATACTGCACTTAAATTAATTCCTCCGTTTTAGAGCTATTATGCCATATGTTGGGGATGTTTGAGTTTGCCTTCGATAGTTTTAGAGCTAGTTATCAAGAGAACATGAACTGATCCATTGCTTGGCTTGTGTCTTGTGTTTCTAAGGTACCCCTTGATCTGGATTTCTTCATAGGTCGCTAGAGCCTAATCCTGGCTTAGGTTTCAAGACGAGTATTTTAGTGGTTTTGATATTATATGGTTTTAAAGGCTTCAAGCATTTCGATGCTAACTGATAACGGTTGCGTGTTGCGCAGCGATCTCGCGTTTGTGGATCAGTGTTGCCAGCTTTCGGAAATGCGTGTAGTTTCATCTTCATCAAACTAGCTGTATGATTTGATATTAATCCCTTTCGAAAAGAATAAAGAAACACGTTGTGTGTTGTGCTATACCTAACGTAAAACAGAACACCGCAAATAAACATCCCTTTACGGTTAAAAATTGGCACAATAGTGAGCCTATATGAATCGTCTTGTATATTTATGGGATATCAGATTTCTCTAGATTATCACACACTAAATAAAAAATCTACTTCTATTAAATTGCATAATAGAGAGGTTGGCACCAAATAAGAAAATCAATACGTTCGAATCTTCGTGAAACAGGACCAAATTCTTAATCAAATGGCTTAAATAAATACTCACATAATAATAAGTCTTCAAAGTTTTAAGAGGGGGCATACTCTGTCCCTTTTCCGCAAAACGCATCTTTGTATTGGAATAATCGTCATTTACTATGGCGCTCGTTGTCAATGACGTCACTGATCTGTCGCGGTTTCTCTCTAACCAGCAACATTAAAACGGTTGTAGCTTCGTTATTTTTTGAGATATTTGAATAGGATTTTCACCATTTGACATATTTTTTTGCCTTGTTTCTTTTGGAGTAGTCAAATTTTGAGTCAACAACCCTACCTATAATGTACCGACATTGGACAAGGTTTTGCGTTTATAAATAAATACATATTTGTGGACAATCTACACAAATCAACCTAGTCCCAAACTAAGCAAAGCTTGTACTATGGGTACCAAGTGACGATATAAATACTTATATAGATAAATAGATACTTAAATACATAGAAAATATCCAAGACTCAGGAGCAAATTTCATGTTCATCACACAAATAAATGCCCTGACCGGGATTCGAACCCGGGACCAGCTTCGAAGGAAGGGTCACTACCAAGTAGGCTAAAGCGGTCGTCATGTTATGATTTTGTAATTAGATTTCTTAAATCAATCCGAAATCAATATTTTACGTTACCTACCATCCATTTTTGTTTTACAGAATGTATCCAGTGGTCATCGGGAACGGTCGACAACTAACCAAAGACACAGTTATTTGCGGCTACAATATACCTAAAGGAGTAAGTTAAGAATTTACAACGACATCCAAAAAAATCTAGCGTCTCTTCCAAATTGGTGTCGTTTTCAGGTCGATGCATCAGTAGTCAATATTAAAATTATTGAAAAAATCGGCAGAGCTTGTTTTACTTAGACTAACCTTTAATTGCAAGGGCCCATTAAAAAACAAGCGGACGCCTTTTTAGGGTTCCGTATAAATTAGGGGGGGGGGGGGGGGGGGTTTGGGCACTCCATACATGTAACCGGTGGATGAAAAAATCAAATTTCAACGCACATAGTCGTGTGGGGTATCGATGGATAGGCCTTTAAAAATGATATGGAGGTGTCCAAAAACTTGTCAGTAGTCAACCGTTGGTGAGATATTAGCTGACAAAGTCATAGAAAGTGTCCCCCCCCCCCTCCCCCTCTAATTTCCAAACCATAAAGTTTAAAATTCTGAAAAAATTGAGGTGGTGTGCAAATAATGCGAAATAATTTCAACGATTTTTGGTTTCAACAATATAGGTTTTACGGTTAGTGAGTTTTCGCTTAAAAACTGTCTTGCCCAAACAAAAGGTCGTAAGTGCCGTGAGTTCCCTATGAAGATACGACTTTTTAGATGTATTGGATAGTGATTTTAAATGTGGACTAGTAGGTGTTGGTACGGAACCCTTCATTGTGCGTGGTCCGACAGGCACTTGGCCGCTTTTTTTGATAGAGTACTCCGTTTGTAGGTAGAGAGGTACTACTATACATAATTGGCGTATTTTTAAAAAGAAAAGTGTCCCTAGTGGTAGTGTTTCTAATTATATTTCTTTGAGTACTGTAATCATATTGAAACAGCAATTTGACAAGCGTTGATCATCCGAAAATATTGTCTCGTATTGTACGAATAATTGCGGCACATTTAAAAAATACCCGTGTGGTTGCCGGGTAAGAATTGCGCCACCCCATCTCTTCCCGTGGGTTTCGTAGGAGGCGAATAAGGGAAAATCGGAGGGTGGGCAGCAGCATCCTTCGATCATTACCACCATCAAACTGCGGTCGCCAACCCGCTTGCCAAGCGTGGCGACTATGGCAAATCCCCCCCCCCCCCCAAATTGGGGGAGGCCTATGTTCAGCAGTGGACGTCTTTCGGCTGAAATGATGATGATGATGATGATGATTTAAAAAATATACATAACCTTTGTGTTCACACCAGACGCAAGTAATCTTCCAACATTACGTCATGGGGAACAGTGAGGAAAACTTCAATGAAGCTTCGGAGTTCCGCCCAGAGCGCTGGATTCAGCGCTCGCCGCTGCAGAAGCACAGCGCCTTCGCTTCGCTGCCCTTCGGCTTCGGTAGGCGCATGTGCCTCGGGAGACGATTCGCTGAGCTGGAGATACATACTGTCATTTGCAAGGTGAGAATTTGTTAAATAAAAATAGCGTATAAGTACTAAGTCATCGTATCATGAGAAACAGTGAGCAAAACTCGCCGCTGCAGAAGCACAGCACTTTTGCTTTGCTTCCCTTTGGTTTCGGCAGGCGCATGTGCCTGAAAGACGCTTTCTCGAACTAAATATACATACTGTGATGTGCAAGGTGAGAATTTGTTACATAAAAAATTGTGTATTAAATAAGTACCAAGTCATCATGTCAAGAGAAACAATGAGCAAAACTTCACTGAAGCTTCGGAGTTCTGCCCAGGGGCGCTACCGCGACAGTAAACGAAGTTTTCCCTCTCTGTCGCACTTGCAAGTTTGCATATAAGTGAGACAGAGAGGAAAAACTTCGTTTGTGGTTCGCGGTAACCCATCAGAGCGCTGGGGCGCTACCGCGAACAGCAAACGAAGTTTTCCCTCTCTATCGCACTTGCAAGTTTGCATATAAGTGAGACAGAGAGGGAACACTTCGTTTGTGGTTCGCGGTAGCGATTCAGCGTTCGCCGATGCAGAAACACATCACATTCGCTTCGCTGTCCTTCAGCTTCGGCAGGTGTATATTGGCCTTGGGAGACGATTCGCTGAGCTGGTTATACATAAGTACTGTGATTTGTAAGGTGAGAATTTATGACATAAAAGATACTTAGTGTAGGCGTTCCAAGCCATGGGTAATAGTGAGAAAAATTACCCTGAAGCTTCAGAGTTACGCCCAGAGCGCTGGATTTAATGAATGATGCGCGCAATTAAGAAATTTAGTATGACAGTTTAAATATGACGCTAAAGCGAAAAAGAGCAAAGGTGTTTAAACTTAAACCCCTTGTGAGGCAGGTAGTACCTATAATGCCTAGACAAAATATGCCCATTTCAGCAATTCAGTGTATCTATTCTCGTTGCTCCACAGATGGTGCAGGCGTTTAAGATGGAGTACCACCACGAGCCCCTGGACTATCATATACATCCCATGTACACGCCGAATGGACCCATTCGGATCAAGCTGATTGACCGTTAGAATAATTATTGATTTACTTGTGTAGATATAAATGAATGAGTCTCTGTAGCCGAGCGGTAAGAGGTAGCCGAGCGTGTAAGGCACGCGACTTTCAGTCTGACTCGTGCCACTGGGGTTGTCAAAAAACTTATGTACGAAACATAATTATATGTGTAACAGTCGCTTTTTGGTGCGCTTCGGTATAAGTAGCTAGTTACTTTTGAATTCGGGCATATCACAAGATGTCATTAAGGGGATTCCTCGATTCTATCAACCACACCCCCTGTGAAACAGACACGCTTATGTCTTTCGCGCACGACGAAACGGGATGCAACACTGTTCGGGGATGAGTTTTTCAGACAAATACCGACAAATTGTGCCGTTTAATAATGCATTGTTTTAGTAGGCCGGGTAAAAAAGGAAAATAAAGACTCAACTTTGGATTTTTTCAATCTAGAAAATATTAAGCAGTCATGCTTTGGCTATTGTCAGAAACACAGTCATATAGTCAAAAATCATAAATCTGAAAATCTGTCCTTATTATTTCCTCGCATAGACAGAAGAGCGTTTCAAAGAAGATATTTTTCGTTCTACGGCCTTAAAACAATTGAATGCATCCCAGTAGGTATTGCATGGCGCAGAGAAATTACGTATTTTGTTTACCCACCAACCTACATAGTTCTCAAACGTATAAACTGATTTTTCTGCAGATTTTTCAAAGTTTTTAATTATGTTTAATGGAACTTGGTTCTGTCATTCCCGAATACCTCTTTTTACCCCAAAGGGAGTTTGTAAATTAGAGAATAAGATGATTAAATGAACGTTGGATTGAAGGTCTGTCAATTGGATAAAATTTATTCAAATGTCCTACTATCCATTCCATAAGCTATTCATAATTTAGTTTTGTAAGAAGGTAAGAGAAACGACCCAATAATTGTCAACTTAATGCCAAATAGGTAGTTGATACCTACCTCATGTTCGCCTTTATTGTTTTGAATTATTAGGTTGAAAGTGCTAAGTATTGGGGCAATGACAAATACTGAAACCTTTAGGTTAATCGAATAAAACCTGTCTAACGCGATATTAGGCTCAATTGCTGACGACTCACTTAAATATTAACATTTATATCTTATTCTTCTCTTCATATTATCTCAAGTTAAAGGTAAGTTAAATTAAAGGAAAAGTCATTCAACAATGTGAAGACACGTCTCCTGATTTTTGATACATACGTAAGTACTAACTAAAACGTCCCGATATTTAAGGCATTTGCACCCTAATTGTCGCTTTATTACTGCGAATTCACTTAAGGTATCAACTTTTGGGAAATTGTCGAACATTGGGATATTTAAGTACGTTATTTATTGCAACATATTGTACATAAGCTCTAGAAATTGTATTGCATATATTTTTAATTTTAATATATGGTGTGTCTTACAACTGCTTGTTTGAATAACCCTATCCCTATAGATATTTAAAATGTCAAACTTTGTTTTTAAAATCCGTTTTTTCCTGTTTCATGTTAATCGTTCTTTATTTATTTTTATTTTTTTTCTTTGTCTTTGTACGGTTACACACCGTGAAATCACTCGACGGTCTCATCGGAAGACCAGCGCTGGCGATTGCCCGCATTATGCTGAGATGGTACCGTTTCGAGATAACACAACTTTTTTGGTTTTTTGTATATTTTATTTTCCATTTTACTGTGTTAATTGTTGTCTTTGTCTCGAATAAATATTTCTTATTTCCTATCCTAGTATCTTTATTTATGTTAGAAAAATCCTGGCAATAAAACCACTGTGCTTTAAATTTTACATTCATAGAATGTTTTTATTTGATAGAAAACATCAAATACACCTGAAATGTACAAAAGCGGTTAAACACATACATTCTAATTTATACATTCGTTACACCTCAATTCATAACGGTTTTTGTACATAACTGTGCGAGTCAACTTGTTTGACATAATATTATAAAATAACTAAAGTATATATATATACTTTTTACATCGAATGGCCACGCTCAAATACTGGCGAACTATATCATTATTTACAAATATGTAAATATCACAAATTAGAGTAAATAAAATCAAGCTTGAAATTTAAAGGTTACAGTATACAAATAAAAACATATTGACTAGGGAAATAAATAAAGTATGAAGAATTATTTATGTACATATTTCTGAGGATGCAATCAGAACAGCGATAGTTTTATGGCACTATTTTATAAAGTAATAAAATAGGCATCCGAGTATTAACGTTAGCTTAGAATACGGCAGTGATAGAATATAGATACGAATGCTAAAAGTAGCCATTGAAATAACAAAAAAAATTGCATAAAAAGACTTACTAGTATCACATTTTACCAAGTTCTCTTATTAACAAGTACTTTGAGTATTAGTGTTAGTATTTTTGTTGTGTTTGTACTTGTACATGGCTAGAGTAGCAGATAAGAGCATGAAAAGGACCGAGCCTACTGTCACGTAGATGAGAGCCGAGTTGTTCGTTGTTTGGGCAATAATTTCTCCTAAATGGCTTACGTCACGGGCTTTTCTGGACCTAGGCTGTGTTCTTGTAAACTGGAAATTATCTGGAAACAGAAAAATTAACGTTGCTATAAAACTAGTGAAACTATCAACAACGCTATTTACATCTCGATTTTATAGCTTCTATGTTTTAAACTGAGACGTTCTTATGTAAAAAACTAAATTAATTGTACTAATAATAGTTATTTGTTATACAAGGGTGCAAAGTTGTATTTTAACCGCGAGTGTAGAATTGAAACACGAGCCAGTGAATGGGTTTAGGGTTTACGAGCTAGCGACT
Organism: Epiblema foenella; assembly: GCA_963556455.1. Lineage (NCBI taxonomy): Eukaryota > Metazoa > Arthropoda > Insecta > Lepidoptera > Tortricidae > Epiblema > Epiblema foenella. The sequence goes on from OY747110.1 coordinate 2,634,796, forward strand.
GGACTTCATGGTTGAACCGCGAGCAAAGCGAGTGGCTCGAAAGTAGAATCCTTAGCGAAGCGAGTGGTTCAAAAGTAGAATCCTGAGCGTGCCGAGTGTTGCAACACACGAGACGTAGAATAAATTTGCAGTCGTGTATAACACAAATCTTTTCACCTCACTAGAACGAGGATTTTTTTTCCAGTACAGTTGCATCCTAAATATAGTGGGCCACTACCTAATCCTGAAATTTGGCGTAGGTACTAGATTTTTTAACACAACAGCACAATATAAAATTATTGTTGGTGGACCGTCTGGACTGGCCTTTACATCCTTTACATGTTATTATATTTAAAAAAGTTACGAATTGCACGTTCGGATTTCACATATTATTTATTAATATTTAATCACAAATAAATCAAATATAAATACAACAAATAATTAAAAACAAAACTTAACCTATTCTAATCTAATAACCCACCCCGAGCCATTCCTGGTGCAAAGGTGCCCAAAACGCTTGCAGCGTTGCCGCGTTGGACTGCAATGGACAACCTTTGCATCAAGAATGACCCGGAGCGGGGGTCAAGGCCCCTGTCCCGCATGCGTCTCCCTACCTCACTAATGAAAGTTTTGGCCTCTGCGCACCAACAGCCGGTCGTCTCCACCGCCAAAGGGACGAATAAGTAACCCCCCAGACATGAGTATTTTTCCCTTTTTCGCGAAGCCGCCAGCTCGGCCGCTGCACCAGCCACCCGGATGGTACGGCCGATATGCGATGTAGCAAAAGTACTGATGCAAGTAGCGTCCCAGAGAAGGCACTTTCCTTTTTTCCAAGGCACTAGGGTTAGACCATCTGGCCTCTTACCATCCGAGCGGCTTAGTCCAGGGGGCTCCAACATACAAGGGACGTTCGCTGACACAAGTGCCCTTCGGATAACTTCGTATAACATATTATTTGCACTCTTGTGGATAAAATGCAGTTTTGCTATCTGTTTTTAACGAATAAAAAAGGGCTTTCCGTGCTAGTGTGGTGAAAAATGAATCGCTTTATTATTGTAGCGTAAACAACGAGTAGGTTGCAAATATGAGCATAGATAATTAAAATACGACGTAATACAACATTACGTGGTATTTTTTATCATCTATGCTCATTTTATAAATCAGTGACTAGGTATTTAAAAATAGGGATTTTATTTGAGCGCCTTATCCCAGAAAAACAGTTTTCATTAAGTATATTGAATGTAAGTATGTTTGTGTTTTGATCCTCGTAGTCTATATTCTTTTCTACAGTCATTTGAGCTTAGAAGTGGGTTGAATTGTCAACGTCAAGGGTATATTAACTATTAACTAAAATATATATAATTTTGATTAGCACGGTAATTAATTCACAAAATTATTCTTACCTATAGCTGCCTGGGCTTCATCCTCGTAGTCTACATTCTTGGCAACCAGCCTGCCAGTCCTGCCAGAATTGATTTCATTCTCAGCAGGGAATGGGGGAAGATACGTTGAAGGCGGATTCGTGCTGCTTGGCCTGAACGGTTGGGGGCATTTTGGATCGTTTGATCCAGGATAGCATGGGCTGGGAGTTGTGGGTTGAGGACATCTCGCGTCTTTGCTGCCTGGATAACATCTTGGCGCCTGAGTTGCAGTGGGAGCTGGTGTAGTCTGTTTCGGACAACGGGGATCAGTGCTACCGGGATAACATCGAGGAGGCGCTTCGGTTGTAGGTTTGGGACAGCGGGGATCAGTGCTACCTGGATAACACCTAGGAGGTGCCTGAGTTGTTGGTTTAGGACAACGAGGATCTGTGGATCCTGGGTAGCATCTAGGTCCTTGCGTTGAAGGTGGTAAATAAGTTGGAGGGTTCAATGTCGTCGGACGTGGTGGCTGTGTGCAGTTAGGGTCGGGAGAACCAGGGTAGCATGCAGGTTTTTGTGTTGTTGGTTTAGGACAACGCGGGTCAGTGCTACCGGGGTAGCATCGCGGAGGTGCTTCTGTTGTGGGTTTGGGACAGCGGGGATCGGTGCTACCGGGGTAGCACCTAGGAGGTGCTTGGGTAGAAGGTACAGGACACCTGGGATCATGGCTACCTGGATAGCAATTGGGTGGGGCCTGAGTAAATGGCTTCGGGCACCGAGGGTCAATACTTCCCGGGTAGCAATTGGGAGGAGCTTGTGTTGTGGGTTTAGGACAACGTGGGTCGTTATTTCCTGTATAACAGTTGGGTGGTGCTTGAGTAGTTGGTCTGGGACATCTAGGATCTGTGCTTCCGGGGTAGCAGTTAGGTGGTGCCTGTGTAGTCGGCTTAGGGCATCTAGGATCGGTTGAACCTGGATAACATCTAGGTACTTGAGTACTCGGTGGCAAATAGGTAGGTGGATTCAGAGTAGTAGGTCTTGGTGGTTGTGGGCAGTTGGGATCAGGAGAGCCGGGATAACATACTGGTTTTTGTGTTGTTGGTTTGGGGCAACGGGGGTCAGTGCTACCTGGGTAGCATCTAGGGGGTGCTTGGGTTGTAGGTTTAGGGCACCTGGGGTCTTGGCTACCTGGGTAGCAATTTGGTGGGGCTTGGGTGGTAGGCTTGGGGCATCGGGGATCATTGCTACCGGGGTAGCAATTTGGTGGAGCCTGGGTGGTCGGTTTAGGGCATCGTGGATCATTGCTTCCTGGGTAGCAATTTGGTGGGGCCTGGGTGGTAGGTTTAGGGCATCGTGGATCATTGCTTCCTGGGTAGCAATTTGGTGGAGCCTGTGTGGTCGGTTTAGGGCACCGTGGGTCATTGCTTCCTGGATAACAATTAAGTGGGGCCTGGGTCGTTGGTTTGGGGCATCTTCGGTCATTGCTTCCGGGGTAGCAATTTGGTGGAGCCTGCGTGGTCGTCTTAGGACAACGAGGGTCATTTGAGCCTGGGTAACATCTAGGTCCTTGCGTGGTAGGCGGTAAATAAGTAGGAGGTGTCAAAGTAGTTGGCCTTGGTGGTTGAGGACAGGCAGGATCGGGGGAACCAGGATAGCATACAGGTTTCTTGGTCGTTGGCTTAGGGCAACGAGGATCAGTGCTTCCAGGATAACAGTTAGGTGCCGCTGGGGTAGTAGGTCGTGGGCATCTGGGATCGTTACTACCTGGGTAGCAATTGGGTGGTGCAGGGGTGGTGGGTTTAGGGCAACGAGGGTCGGTGCTTCCTGGGAAACATCTAGGAGGTGCAGGGGTTGTCGGTTTCGGACAACGTGGGTCGTTGCTACCGGGGTAGCAGTTGGGAGGAGCTTGAGTGGTGGGCTTAGGGCAACGAGGGTCGTTGTTACCGGGGTAGCAATTGGGAGGAGCTTGAGTTGTGGGCCTGGGGCATCGTGGGTCGTTGTTGCCAGGGTAGCAGTTGGGAGGAGCTTGAGTAGTAGGCTTCGGACATCTAGGGTCATTTGAGCCTGGGTAACATCTAGGTCCTTGCGCGGTAGGTGGTAAATAAGTAGAAGGTGTCAAAGTAGTTGGCCTTGGCGGTTGAGGACAGGCAGGGTCGGGGGAACCAGGATAGCAAACGGGTTTCTTGGTCGTTGGCTTAGGGCAACGAGGATCAGTGCTTCCAGGATAACAGTTAGGTGCCGCTGGGGTAGTAGGTCGTGGGCATCTGGGATCGTTACTACCTGGGTAGCAATTGGGTGGTGCAGGGGTGGTGGGTTTAGGGCAACGAGGGTCGGTGCTTCCTGGGAAACATCTAGGAGGTACAGGGGTTGTCGGTTTCGGACAACGTGGGTCGTTGCTACCGGGGTAGCAGTTGGGAGGAGCTTGAGTGGTGGGCTTAGGGCAACGAGGGTCGTTGTTACCGGGGTAGCAATTGGGAGGAGCTTGAGTTGTGGGCCTGGGGCATCGTGGGTCGTTGTTGCCAGGGTAGCAGTTGGGAGGAGCTTGAGTAGTAGGCTTCGGACATCTAGGGTCATTTGAGCCTGGGTAACATCTGGGCCCTTGCGTTGTAGGTGGTAAATAAGTAGGAGGTGTCAATGTAGTTGGCCTTGGTGGTTGAGGACAGGCAGGATCGGGGGAACCAGGATAGCATACAGGTTTCTTGGTCGTTGGCTTAGGGCAACGAGGATCAGTGCTTCCAGGATAACAGTTAGGTGCCGCTGGGGTAGTAGGTCGTGGGCATCTGGGATCGTTACTACCTGGGTAGCAATTGGGTGGTGCAGGGGTGGTGGGTTTAGGGCAACGAGGGTCGGTGCTTCCTGGGAAACATCTAGGAGGTGCAGGGGTTGTCGGTTTCGGACAACGTGGGTCGTTGCTACCGGGGTAGCAGTTGGGAGGAGCTTGAGTGGTGGGCTTAGGGCAACGAGGGTCGTTATTACCGGGGTAGCAATTGGGAGGAGCTTGAGTTGTGGGCCTGGGGCATCGTGGGTCGTTACTACCAGGGAAGCAGTTGGGGGGAGTTTGAGTAGTAGGCTTCGGACATCTAGGGTCATTTGAGCCTGGGTAACATCTGGGCCCTTGCGTTGTAGGTGGTAAATAAGTAGGAGGTGTCAATGTAGTTGGCCTTGGTGGTTGAGGACAGGCAGGATCGGGGGAACCAGGATAGCACACGGGCTTCTTGGTCGTTGGCTTAGGGCAACGAGGATCAGTGCTTCCGGGATAGCAGTTAGGTGCCGCTGGGGTAGTAGGTCGGGGGCATCTGGGATCGTTACTACCTGGGTAGCAATTGGGTGGTGCGGGGGTGGTGGGTTTAGGGCAACGGGGGTCGGTGCTTCCTGGGAAACATCTAGGAGGTGCAGGGGTTGTCGGTTTCGGACAACGTGCGTCATTGCTACCGGGGTAGCAGTTGGGAGGAGCTTGAGTGGTGGGCTTAGGGCAACGAGGGTCGTTGCTATCGGGGTAGCAATTAGGAGGTGCTTGAGTTGTGGGTCTGGGGCATCGTGGGTCGTTGCTGCCAGGGTAGCAGTTGGGGGGAGCTTGAGTGGTGGGCTTAGGGCAACGAGGGTCGTTGTTACCGGGATAGCAATTGGGAGGAGCTTGAGTTGTGGGCCTGGGGCATCGTGGGTCGTTGTTGCCAGGGTAGCAGTTGCGAGGAGCTTGAGTAGTAGGCTTCGGACATCTAGGGTCATTTGAGCCTGGGTAACATCTGAGCCCTTGCGTTGTAGGTGGTAAATAAGTAGGAGGTGTCAATGTAGTTGGCCTTGGTGGTTGAGGACAGGCAGGATCGGGGGATCCAGGATAGCACACGGGTTTCTTGGTTGTTGGCTTAGGGCAACGAGGATCAGTGCTTCCGGGATAGCAGTTAGGTGGCGCTGGGGTAGTAGGTCGTGGGCATCTGGGATCGTTACTACCTGGGTAGCAATTGGGTGGTGCAGGGGTGGTGGGTTTAGGACAACGAGAGTCGGTGCTTCCGGGATAGCAGTTAGGTGCCGCTGGTGTAGTAGGTCGTGGGCATCTGGGATCGGTACTACCTGGGTAGCAATTGGGTGGTGCAGGAGTGGTGGGTTTAGGACAACGAGGGTCGGTGCTTCCTGGGAAACATCTAGGAGGTGCAGGGGTTGTCGGTTTCGGACAACGTGGGTCGTTGCTACCGGGGTAGCAGTTGGGAGGAGCTTGAGTGGTGGGCTTAGGGCAACGAGGGTCGTTGTTACCGGGGTAGCAATTGGGAGGAGCTTGAGTTGTGGGTCTGGGGCATCGTGGGTCGTTGCTACCAGGGAAGCAGTTGGGGGGAGTTTGAGTAGTAGGTTTCGGACATTTAGGGTCATTTGAGCCTGGGTAACATCTGGGCCCTTGCGTTGTAGGTGGTAAATAAGTAGGAGGTGTCAAAGTAGTTGGCCTTGGCGGTTGAGGACAGGCAGGGTCGGGAGAACCAGGATAGCATACGGGTTTCTTGGTCGTTGGCTTAGGGCAACGAGGATCAGTGCTTCCGGGATAGCAGTTAGGTGGTGCTGGGGTAGTAGGTCGTGGGCATCTGGGATCGTTACTACCTGGGTAGCAATTGGGTGGTGCAGGGGTGGTGGGTTTAGGGCAACGAGGGTCGGTGCTTCCGGGATAGCAGTTAGGTGCCGCTGGTGTAGTAGGTCGTGGGCATCTGGGATCGTTACTACCTGGGTAGCAATTGGGTGGTGCAGGAGTGGTGGGTTTAGGACAACGAGGGTCGGTGCTACCTGGGAAACATCTAGGAGGTGCAGGGTTTGTCGGTTTTGGACAACGTGGGTCGTTGCTACCGGGGTAGCAGTCGGGAGGAGCTTGAGTGGTGGGCTTAGGGCAACGAGGGTCGTTGCTACCGGGGTAGCAATTGGGAGGAGCTTGAGTTGTGGGTCTGGGGCATCGTGGGTCGTTGTTGCCAGGGAAGCAGTTGGGGGGAGCTTGAGTAGTAGGCTTCGGACATCTAGGGTCATTTGAGCCTGGGTAACATCTAGGTCCTTGCGTGGTAGGTGGTAAATAAGTAGGAGGTGTCAAAGTAGTTGGCCTTGGCGGTTGAGGACAGGCAGGGTCGGGGGAACCAGGATAGCAAACGGGTTTCTTGGTCGTTGGCTTAGGGCAACGAGGATCAGTGCTTCCGGGATAGCAGTTAGGTGGTGCTGGGGTAGTAGGTCGTGGGCATCTGGGATCGTTACTACCTGGGTAGCAATTGGGTGGTGCAGGGGTGGTGGGTTTAGGGCAACGAGGGTCGGTGCTTCCGGGATAGCAGTTAGGTGCCGCTGGTGTAGTAGGTCGTGGGCATCTGGGATCGTTACTACCTGGGTAGCAATTGGGTGGTGCAGGGGTGGTTGGTTTGGGACAACGAGGGTCGGTGCTTCCTGGGAAACATCTAGGAGGCGCAGGTGTTGTTGGTTTTGGACAGCGTAAATCAGTACTTCCTGGGAAACAATTGGGTGGTGCCGGTGTCGTGGGCTTAGGGCAACGAGGGTCGGTGCTGCCCGGGAAACATCTAGGAGGCGCAGGCGTGGTCGGGGTTGGGCATCTGGGATCATTGCTGCCTGGATAGCAGTTAGGAGGTGCTTGAGTGGTGGGTTTTGAGCATCGAGGGTCCGTAGATCCAGGGTAGCATTTCGGTCCAGTTGTTGTTGGGGGCAGATATGTCGGTGGGGTAAGGGTTGTAGGCCTGGGAGGTTGTGGGCAGTTAGGGTCTGGAGATCCAGGGTAGCATACAGGCTTGGGTGAAGTTGGTTTGGGGCAACTGGAATCAGTTGATCCTGGATAACATTTAATCTGAGGAGGTGCAGTAGGTCTAGGAGTCGTGGGCTTGGGGCAACGAGGGTCTGTTGATCCAGGGTAGCAGTTGGGTGGTGCGGATGTAGTAGGTTTAGGACAACGAGGGTCATTTGATCCAGGGACGCATTTAGGAGGAGCAGGGGTAGTTGGCGTAGGGCACCTGGGGTCCCTACTGCCGGGATAGCAATTTGGCGGAGCTGGTGTAGTGGGTTTCGGGCACCGAGGATCGTTTGAACCAGGGTAGCAGTTCGGAGGAGCGGGTGTGGTTGATTTCGGGCATCGAGGATCAGTTGCCCCAGGGAAGCATTTAGGAGGAGCCGGGGTAGTCGGCTGAGGGCACCTGGAGTCCCTGCTTCCAGGATAGCAGTTTGGCGGTGCAAGTGTGGTGGGTTTGGGGCAACGCGAGTCAGTTGATCCAGGGAAACATTTTGGTCCCGTAGTTGACGGAGGTAGGTACGTCGGAGGGGTCAAAGTGGTAGGTCTTGGCGGTTGGGGACAATTAGGATCTGGAGAGCCAGGATAGCAAACAGGTTTTGGAGACGTAGGTTGTGGACAGCGAGGGTCTCGGCTTCCTGGGTAGCAGTTAGGAGGAGCTGGAGTTGTCGGTTTTGGACAACGAGGATCGTTGCTTCCGGGGTAGCATCTTGGTGGTGCAGGAGTGGTTGGTTTGGGGCATCGAGGATCCGTACTGCCAGGGAAGCAGTTTGGCGGAGCTGGTGTAGTAGGCTTGGGGCATCTTGGATCAGTGCTACCTTGGTAGCAGTTGGGAGGTGCCTGAGTGGTCGGTTTGGGGCAACGAGGGTCTGTGCTTCCAGGGTAGCAGTTTGGTGGTGCAGGTGTAGTCGGCTTAGGGCATCTCGGATCAGTGCTACCTGGGTAGCAGTTGGGAGGCGCTTGACTTGTGGGTTTAGGGCAACGAGGATCCGTACTTCCAGGATAGCAGTTGGGTGGTGCTGGTGTAGTAGGTTTGGGGCAACGCGGATCCGTGGAACCAGGATAGCAGTTCGGTCGAGGCGTGGCTGACGGAGGCAAATACGTGGGCGGAGAAGAGGTAGTTGGGCGAGGAGGTTGTGGGCAATTAGGATCGGGAGATCCAGGATAACATAGTGGTTGTCTTTGTGTAGTGGGTTTGGGGCAGCGAGGATCAGTGCTTCCGGGATAGCACCTAGGTGGTGCAGGTGTGGTAGGCTTGGGGCATCGAAGGTCTGTGCTTCCAGGATAGCAGTTAGGAGGTGCCTGAGTGGTTGGTTTTGGGCAGCGAGGATCAGTGCTACCTGGATAGCAGTTAGGTGGTGTATGGGTGGTGAATATAGGGCAACGAGGATCAGTGCTACCTGGGTAACAGTTGGGACCCACGGGTGTTGTTGACTTGGGGCACCGAGGATCAGGACTTCCAGAGTAACAATCAGGTCGCGCAGTAGTAGAGGGAGGCAAGTATGTAGGTGGGGAAGAGGTTGTTGGGCGAGGAGGTTGTGGACAGTTAGGATCAGGAGATCCAGGATAACATACGGGTTGTCGTTGAGTGGTAGGTTTGGGGCAGCGGGGATCCGTGCTTCCAGGATAACACCTAGGTGGTGCAGGAGTTGTAGGTTTGGGGCACCGTGGATCAGTGCTTCCAGGGTAGCAGTTTGGTGGGGCTTGGGTTGTGGGTTTCGGGCAACGCGGATTAGTAGATCCAGGGTAGCAATTCGGAGGGGCAGGTGTAGTGGGTTTGGGGCAACGCGGATCAGTAGATCCGGGGTAGCAGTTCGCAGGAACAGGGGTAGTGGGTTTGGGGCAACGAGGGTCTGTACTACCAGGGTAGCAGTTCGGAGGAGCAGGAGTAGTGGGTTTGGGGCAACGAGGATCAGTAGATCCGGGGTAGCAGTTTGGAGGAGCAAGGGTAGTGGGTTTGGGGCAACGAGGATCTGTACTACCAGGGTAGCAGTTCGGAGGAGCAGGGGTAGTGGGTTTGGGGCAACGAGGATCAGTAGATCCGGGGAAGCAGTTCGGTGGAGCAGGGGTAGTGGGTTTGGGGCAACGAGGATCAGTAGATCCGGGGTAGCAATTCGGAGGAGCAGGGGTAGTGGGTTTAGGGCAACGAGGATCTGTACTACCAGGGTAGCAATTTGGACTGCCAGTTGTTGATGGAGGCAAATATGTGGGTGGCGACAACGTAGTTGGTCGCGAAGGTTGTGGGCAGTTAGGGTCAGGTGAACCAGGGTAACATGCAGGTTTCTGGGGTTCAGGTGTTGTAGGTATGGGGCATCTTGGATCTGTACTGCCTGGGTAGCAGTTAGGTTGAGCTGGCGTTGTAGGTCTAGGACACGCAGGGTTGTTGCTACCAGGGTAACATTTAGGAGGCGCAACAGTTGTCGGCTTCGGGCAACGTGGGTCTTGGCTTCCTGGATAACAGCTGAGTTCTGCTGGAGTAGTATTTGGCTTAGGGCAGCGTGGGTCAGTAGCGCCAGGGAAGCAGTTGGGAGGAGCTGGCGTTGTGGGTCTAGGGCATCTAGGATCGATGCTGCCGGGGAAGCAGTTAGGTTGCGAAGGAGTTGTAGGCCTGGGGCACCGTGTATCGGTGGAACCAGGGTAGCATTTGGGAGCAGGCGGTGTAGTTGGCCTTGGGCATCTCGGATCATTGCTACCAGGGAAGCAATTTGGCTGAGAAGACGTCGTTGGCTTGGGGCAACGAGGATCGGTACTTCCAGGGTAGCAGTTTGGTCGTGAGGTGGTCGACGGCGGCAGGTACGTTGGTGGAGATGAAGTTGTTGGCCTCGGTGTTTGCGGACAACGAGGATCCGTGCTTCCTGGGTAACAGCTAGGAGCTGGCGTGATCGCTTTCGGGCATCTAGGGTCTGTTGATCCCGGGTAGCACTTGATTTGACACTGTGGGTCTCTGGATCCGGGGTAGCATTTCGTGTCAGGAATAAGTGTGGTCACTTCTGTCATAATTCCCTTACAGTTACCATCACAGTTGTTCGTGCAGAGCTGTCGAATAACACAAGTTGTTTATTAGTAACAAATCAATATTATAGCTTTGTAAAAATATCAAGTCATAATCTCACGTAACCTCCCCGTGATGTAACAGTGCTGTTAGAACAACTAGGCAGATTACCTTTTAACAAAGGTTAAGCAAAACTGAGACTATCAAGTATTTGGACTGGAATGCAGCGGAGAGAAGAGATAGGTAAGTAGTGTGATTGTTTCTCCACTCCATTCAGTACCTATGATAATTTCAAAGCGCGGTGCTTTGCCAGACCTTGTTTTTTTTTCTACAGAGTTTTTCGATTCCCTTTACTTTGCGTGACTCAGGGCAAGTACATCTGTCAGAAAAACTGCCGTTCAGTAAAAGTGTTCAGCAAGTCTTACCTCGACGTTACATGTGAGGTAGACCTGATCAGTCTCTGGGAATCGGAAGGCGCTGACTTTGCTGTAAGCGATCAGGGTAGCGCCGCTCTTGCCAGTGTTTGTGCTCTTTTGCCACAAATCGATAAGCTTCCTCTTCCTGAAAGCGGGTTAAATTAAGGTTAAATTATCTGTTTAGGTACTTTAAAATTTTGGGGTAACAATCAGTAGCTTACGTAATTTAAGGTAAACATACAATTTTTTGACACTAACCTAATACTTTACACTTTTAATTCTTAATTCATAACGATAGAGGTCATGAGGGTGTCAAACGTTGATACTTTTACCTTAGTTGGCATGATACGTGGACAAAATTTTATGATGAAATTTTGTCCACGTATCATGTCCATTTTACAAGTAAGAGATGCAGTATTCTTAACACAAAAACGCTGCATCAGGGCTATGTTTGCTGTAGACCAGATGGACTCGTGTCGCACATATTTTATAGAAAATAAGATCCTTACTTTCCCCTGTTTGTATATTTTTGAAGTTTGCGTGTTTGTCCATAAGTACAAATTCCTATTTGTTGAACTTAAGACTATTGTTTCTGGTGCGACTAGATTGCAATATAAATATACTTTACATAAGCCTTCAGTGAAATTGGCACTCTCTTCAAAAAACTCGTATGTGATGTGTATTTTAATATATAACAGATTACCAGATATGTTTAAGGACAAAACACTAAATGTATTTAAATCACACATTCATGAATGGCTTGTGCAAAAGTGTTATTACAGTCTCTGTGAATTTTTTAATGCTATGTGAGCAAATGATGTGACAAGAAATTTTATTTTATCAATTTTATTTTATATTACTTACTTTTTTTTTTTTTAACTTATTTTTAAATTATCTAATTGAATTAATTGAATAGACTGACTCACTTTGAAATCTTAATCTTGATATCGCATGAATTTATTATTATTTTAAGTATGTATTACAGTAATAGTTTATGACCTAATAATAATAATGTTTTTTTTTTAAATTTTGACATATGATGATTAAGATATATGATATAATAATGATACTTTGATTATTGTATTATTTTTATTTGATGTACCTAAATAGATTTTGACTTGTAAAAGTGCCCTTGAGGCCTATTTGCAGAATAAATGTTTTGATTTTGATTTTGATTTTGAGATGTTATATTTAAATTCAATCGTTTTGTTTGTACACCTGAAAAGGTAGAGTCTTGGTGAAACTCTTATGTGTAAAATTGTTTATTATACCTGCAATGTAACCCAATTCTCCCAAACAATAAATACTTTGACTTTGACTTTGACTATCTATAAATAAAGGGGCTATAATCAAGTAAGACTGTAATAAGTAGGATGGTTATTTACTTAGGACACCCTTCTTTATCAGTAAGTTGGATCTTGTTCGTCTTAGGGCTGTCGTACTGGTCGTTGTCATACGCCCAGCAGTCGTGGATCTTCAGGTTGAACTGGTTTCTGACGTCCTTCAAATACACCAGGATGGTCAGGTACTCTCCGATCTTTATGGAATCTTTCAATGGGGTCGTCTGAAACGGAATGATATTTGATTAGTCACGGTTATCCGATATCAGGAATTTATCATGATCCTCAATTTTGAGCAGTAACATCTGCTAACGCGAATTATGGTTTTCTAATGGATAAATTGGAATTACCGCAGGTTCAAATACTGCTCGGAGCCTAAAATTATAACTTGAAGAAAATTTTAATCGCCAGGAACGAAGTGTGACACAGGGGGTGGGAGGGGTCCAAAACGTGTCGTCACACTTTAAAATCGAATATATCTAAATATAATACTATCAATAAAAGTGTACGAGTATTAAAATACCAAACTTAAACTATTAGGTAACGAAAAAAATTATAATGTCAAAATATGTGACGTCACAGTATGTGAGATTATTACTAATGTGGCCAGGACCTGTACTCCAGAGCAGCCCAGCAGCTCTAACAAGGACGGGGAGAGGGTAAAAACACATGAAATTCGTAATACAATTTAACTCACATTAGGGAAGACACCCTTCTGTATATCCATCCAGCACTCCACGCCACCACCTGGTCCTTCCACGGCGACCACGTCCAACATGTCCACCATGAAAGGCTTCAGTTTGAGCGTGTGCTCCTCTTGTCTCTGTCCTGTAGACAGCTCGTACGATGTGCGGGCGCATGACACCTGGAAATAACACAGTCATCATCATCACATCAGCCGAAAGATGTCCACTTGTGGGCATAGGCCTCCCAAAGAGTACCACAACGAGCGGTCCTGCGCCACCCGCATCCACCGGACATCCGCGACCACATCATCAGTCCACCTCGTGGCAGATATACCCATGTTGCGCCTTCCGGTACGTGGTCGTCACTTGAGAACCTTTCGGCCCCAATGCCGATCGTTCTAAGTGCAATGTGCCCTGCCCATTGCCAAGTTTCGCGATTCAAAGGACTATATCGATTATTTTGGTTCTGCTACGGATGGCCTCATTTCTGATGTAATCACACAGAGAAACATCATCAGCTTCTATTATAAGTCGCACTGCTGGGTATAATTGTATGAGAGGGAACGGGCAATAGTTCCCGCGCTCGCCCAGTGTGGGTTGGGAACTTCATATACAGCATTCAGCGGCACTCAGAACGAGAAGCGAGACAGTTTGCCGTCCAGAGGCAATTGATTACCTTCCTGGCGAAGAGAGCCCTGTACGAAAGTCGTCAGCCTGGCACACAAGCACGTTGTCGATGGAACCACATGCGTTGCAGAGCGGCCGGGAGCCCCAGCCATTCGGCGGCACTCGTAACGAGTAGCGAGACAACTTCTTACCTTTCTGGCGAAGTCAAGCAGGCCCTGCACCAAGTCGTCAGTCTGGAACACCAGCACATTGTCGATGGAACCAAATGCGGTGCAGAGTGGCCGGGAGCCGCAGCCATTCGGCGGCACTCGTAACGAGTAGCGAGACAACTGCTTACCTTTCTGGCGAAGTCAAGCAGGCCCTGCACCAAGTCGTCAGTCTGGAACACCAGCACATTGTCGATGGAACCAAATGCGGTACAGAGTGGCCGGGAGCCACAGCCATTCGGCGGCACTCATAACGAGTAGCGAGACAACTGCTTACCTTTCTGGCGAAGTCAAGCAGGCCCTGCACCAAGTCGTCAGTCTGGAACACCAGCACATTGTCGATGGAACCAAATGCGGTACAGAGTGGCCGGGAGCCACAGCCATTCGGCGGCACTCATAACGAGTAGCGAGACAACTGCTTACCTTTCTGGCGAAGTCAAGCAGGCCCTGCACCAAGTCGTCAGTCTGGAACACCAGCACATTGTCGATGGAACCAAATGCGGTACAGAGTGGCCGGGAGCCACAGCCATTCGGCGGCACTCATAACGAGTAGCGAGACAACTGCTTACCTTTCTGGCGAAGTCGAGCAGGCCCTGCACCAAGTCGTCAGTCTGGAACACCAGCACATTATCGATGGAACCAAATGCGGTACAGAGTGGCCGGGAGCCACAGCCATTCGGCGGCACTCATAACGAGTAGCGAGACAACTGCTTACCTTTCTGGCGAAGTCAAGCAGGCCCTGCACCAAGTCGTCAGTCTGGAACACCAGCACATTGTCGATGGAACCAAATGCGGTACAGAGTGGCCGGGAGCCGCAGCCATTCGGCGGCACTCGTAACGAGTAGCGAGACAACTGCTTACCATTCTGGCGAAGTCAAGCAGGCCCTGCACCAAGTCGTCAGTCTGGAACACCAGCACATTGTCGATGGAACCAAATGCGGTACAGAGTGGCCGGGAGCCACAGCCATCCGGCGGCACTCATAACGAGTAGCGAGACAACTGCTTACCTTTCTGGCGAAGTCAAGCAGGCCCTGCACGATGTCGTCAGCCTGGAACTTCAGCACGTTGTCGATGGAGCGAAATGCGTTGCAGAGTGGCCGGGAGCCGCAGCCATTCAGCGGCACTCGGTACTACTCGGACTAGCTGCCACCCAGAGACAATTGATTACCTTTCTGGCGAAGTCAAGCGGGCCCTGCACGAAGTCATCAGTCTGGAACACCAGCACGTTGTCAATGGAACCACATGCGTGGCATAGCGGCCGGGAGCCACAGGCGTTCAGCGGTACTCGGAACGAGTAGCGTGACTGGCTACCGCCTAGGGACACGTATCTGAAAACGGGAGGTGGCTGATCAGGAAATGTTTTTAATTTGACCCCAGAAGAAGGGGTATCATAAATTTAACATGTACATCTAAGTGTCTGTGGTATCACAGCTCTGGAATATGGATTTGAATGCGGTATTTTTTAAATCGAAAATCTTGTTTGTGAAGACGATTCTTAGCTCCAATTGCTTGTCAAGGGGTTTCCAAATTTTTTATTTAGATTATTATTTCACTTTCAATCCAAGGCAAGAGGCGACTAATAATTTCTTTCGTAATAATCCAGAAGGCGTATTATGGTATCGGTTATCACGGATATATACTACAAGATAATTCATCGCTCTCTATCAAGCGGTGTAAGCAGAATGCTTTGTGCATAGGACAAAAGGAAAACAATGTTGATGTATAGTTGTTTACTGTTTTCCTTTAAAATATTTTGCAATACCATTTGCAATAGCATTGTTAACAGTCATATTTACAAAGTGAAGGGCTCAGATTACATATTATCCCACGCTCTTCCATATCCAGTTGCCAGGCAAGAAGGCCCATATTTATGCCCCAGTTAGCCTACCAAAGATTGAACTGTAACTGTTGGGGCCAAAACTAACATAGTAAGGGTCGGTTGCACCAACATACGATCACAGGCCGATCATCGTCAAATATGGCGCCGGCAGCTGTCATCCCATAGAAACTTATCAAACTTTCTATACAATCAGATTTTAACGAACACCGCTTACGATTACAAACGGTTTGGTGCAACCCACCATAAGAATCCTTTCAGAATTTAAATTAATAAAGGAAGATCTAAGTAAAGTTAAAGTACCTAGTACTAATTTTGCAATTTAGACAATTTTTGGTCTATATCTCGTCTGAGTACCCTTAGATCTACTAGACCTACTAAAACTCGACAATGGCATTTTAAATCTTGTCATAAAAATAGAGGTAACAATTATTAAACTATTTAAGTGAGAGAACAATAAATATCAATTGTTGGGTAAATAATGGAGCGTTTACCTTATTGCTTTACTTTGCAGAATTGTACCCCAAAAGCAGCCTGTGACAGACGGACCAACACCGAGTATTCGCAAAGGTGTTCCGTTCGACCAAATTTCGTAAGGAACATCTTTATGGCACAGACCAATTACGGTTTGATTTTTCAATGGCCAGATAAAAAATTATCGATGTCACTTTCTAATGTCATATGAAAGAAACAGACAGCGCTAACTTTTATCACGTACAGAAGGTTTTCTTCCAACAAAACCGATGTTTGACAGCTAAGTATGGCATCACGCTCGCACGCGTTCGCCGCATAGCACGTGCTCTTTCGTTCCTAGCTCGATAGGGTATCTGGACATCACGAAGGTGTGCCAGAGCCGAGTTTAGCCGAAGCGGCAAGAGGAACAGGCCTGCAATGGCCTCGTGAATAGAATGGTAAGGCCGTGCCTTCGTCTGTTTGTTTTCCTCGACTTAGCGGTGGCACTGCCAGACGATAAAATAATACATTACTTACCAAGGGCGGTAAAACAAAGAATGTCTCAGATCGCAGGTATTTGACGCCCGAGCCGAAGGCAAGGGCGATAATTATGCGATCTGAGGCTTTCTTAATTACCGCCCGAGGTAAGTACAAAATTGTATGTCACCTCCTGGCCAGGAAGTGGGATTTTTCGCGCGCGGAGCGTGCGGTAATTGCCACTTTATGGCCAGGTGTGACATAAAAATAGTTACACTCACTTGCATTTCGGATCATTCAAGAATCCTTTACTATAAATAATTCCATCGTAGACATCAGCGAATGCCACTGTAACATCAATGAAGTCTCCCGAACATTGCACGTCTATGTCGGGAGCCTGGGGAGAGTCGGCCGCTCGGGAGCCGCGGACGAAGTTAACCCCGATCTCCTCTGAGGACTCGTAGAAGGGGGAGAGGACATCTCCGGAGAGCTGGTAGTTCAGCTCAGCCGCAGTGAGGGTCTCATCTGACACAGCTGTAGCGAGCGACAGCTGAAAGAAAAGGATTCATTTTTTTTAATTTTTTTTTTTAATTTATTTACCAAAAAAGTTAGATACAGTTTTACATTAACAAACGTTCGCCAAACACAACGTTTATTGGCGAGTAATGCACTCATGCTCTTAACAAATTAATGTACCTATCTACCTTAAAACCTAAAATAAAATATGAAGGTATTTAGAGGGTATCTATTAGCAATTTTTTCAATTTAGCTTTAAAGACGTGTTTGCTACTACAATCATGTTCTGGAAAGATGGTATTGAAAATGCGTGGTGTTAAGTAACTTCGAGTTCTTTTGCCGTAATAGTTGTTAGCTACAGGTTAGCTTGCACCATTCAACTATCAAGAAGTATCTACAGGTGTGAGGTTGGCATTAACATTATGCTTTTATTCTATCGCATATTCTAATTTAACACTAATGTTTTTACATCCGACCAGAAATATATGACCGTGGAAAATGCTGTGGGATTTCATTGGAACTGATTTCTTAAACTGGCAATAATTTTAATCATAGGCTCTCACGGTTACTGTGGTGGTTTAGATTAAGTGTTGAATATTAAATCACTACATAGTATAAAACAAAGTCGCTTTCTCTGCCCCTATATCCCTATATCCCTATGTATGCTTAAATCTTTAAAACTACGCAACGGATTTTGATGCGGTTTTTTTAATAGATAGAGTGATTGAAGAGGAAGGTTTATATGTATAATAACATCCATTAAATAGTGCACCCGTGCGAACCCGGGGCGGGTCGCTAGTAATACATAAATGATAAAAAATACCCGAAACGATTCATTGTCAAGACAGGAACATTATTAACTATATACAGGGTGTCCAGTAAATAATGGACAAGCTTCTAACCACCGATAGAGTACCTGAGGCTGGTCCAGAAAATGGACTTTCAGGTTTAGTGAAAGAACCTTGGTTTTCCGGATAATCGAACTTTTCCATTTTCTTAATAATTGGTACCTTGTTTCACTTTAATGACAGGCCATAAATGCAAAGATTTTCTCGTTCTGTTTGTTGCTAAATATTTTCTAATAGTGATGCTAACAGACAAGCATTAGAACTATAGGGTTGCCAGGACTCATTATTAAAAATTAATCTTTCTTTGGCTCTACAATTTTCAATAGGTTTGATAGCTCGTGCTGAACAATAATTGAAAGAAAACTAGGGCAACCACTTTTTACAACATAGTTTATCTAATACTGATTCTAAATTGGTATAACACATGCTAATAATACCTAATTATTACAAACCCATTTCGGTTGCTGACTTGATTTGCTACTATCTGAGTTAACTAAAAAAGTTGTTAATGAAAAATCTAGATAACTTTATGTAGGACCTTGTCTCTTCTAGCTGTCAACACAAACAACCTCAAGTCAATAAGGGTAGGCGGCAATGGGTTTGGAAATCCTCTGGAGTAGAAAGCGTTCATAGGCTACGGTGTTATTGACTCCCACGGTGTATGAAAGCAAAATAAGTCATTTAATCAACAATCAATTTTAAAACGTACGATCTTCGAATTCAGAATGAAGTGTCCATTACTTTATATTGATTTTAAGGCAGAATATTATTTGAATTAACAACATCTGTCAGTGTCCAAGTTTCAGTTTCAGTAACCGTACTGTACGTAAATTCTACAATATATATATTACTAATTTATGCTCTCGACTTTGTCTGAGTAACGAACTCCCAAGATCAATACACACCTTAATTACCTTGGGAATTAGTCACCTAATAATAAAACCTTGTTGGAAACTATTTGTTTACAATAAATCACACTAATTTTATTGTCAGCTTGATAAATAAATAAAAAAAACTATTTTTTATAAATGGCGGTGCTATGGGGGTTGAACACGTAAAATATATCCGTCGCGAAGGTTACATCTCACAGAACCACCCATTTTAAAAGTAATTTTACTCTACACACTATAAAAATATATACCACACCACCACACCAAGTACAAATACTGAACCATAATTTTATAAAATATAATCCCTGTGCTCGATACTGACTCAATACATGGATTTTCAGTCTTATAATGTCATGATTTCAGAGGTGATCAATAAATAGGTGTCATTTACTGGGCAAAGTGTCGATCACTGGGACGTTTACCTTACACAAAGTTCTTGGGGCCACAAGTGCCCTACATTTAACCTGCGTAATGTGCTCAACCGTTCAGGGCCCGTGTTATCAAGCATCTAATATTTTATTGTTAACGCAGAACAATGCTTTTTGCTCTCACGTGACGTGATACATATTCCCAACTTCCAAGTTACATTGAGTTGTGTAAAACTGTCATTGATGAATCGTTATTTTCAACGGTATATTCGACTTAACATGTTTATTTGGAGTCGGAATTGTACAGTGCTTCGTCATAATTGGACGCTGTTATGGAATAATGTGTCTGTTGGCATCCCCAACACAGATAAGGAATATAAACTGTTACGTATTTTTGTTCATTCATTCTTTCTGTCAATCTCACATTCATTCGTCCTAGAATGGTTCTCTTACTTGATCAGGACACGTCCCCAAGCATGTAATACTTAACCTAAGAGTGCATTTATTTAATTAACCAATACAAAGTCTCCAGTGAACAAGCCGGCCTTTATTTTTATTATTATTTTTTTTTTTATTTAAACCACAAGATACAATAACAAAACACTTGAAATATTTTCGCCAAACTGCAAAACAGTTTGTTGGCGAAGCTAGCACTCATTTTTACATTTGACCGTTCAAACTAGGCTATTATATTAAAAACTAACATCTTATACCTACTCGCGATAAATGGCCCACTGCCTCCCACCGCATAAACAGATGTTTTAATTCGCACTGATAACACAAGTGACAGACAATTGAGTGTCACTGAAAGAAAGAAGAAGAAGAATTTTATCTCCACCTTCCATACAAGAAACCAGGCCAACACCACTGCACCGCTGAACAATACACGCTTACCGTAACCTACTATATCTGCATATCTATAAAAGCAGCAAAAAAATATCGCTTGTTATATGGGAGTCCGCTTAAATATATATTTTATTCTGTTTGTTAGTATTTGTTGTTATAGCGGCAACAGAAATACATCATCTGTGAAAATTTCAACTGCCTAACTCTCACGGTGAGATTACAGCCTGGTGACAGACGGACGGACAGCGGAGTCTTAGTAGTAGGGTCACGTTTGCGAACGAGCGCGCAAGTCCAATAGTTAATTGATTCCGATTCAGAACGTTTTGTGAATAGACTCACCGATTTGGAGTTAATCGTACCGAGTGATCGTTGATTGTTTGGGCGCAATTCGCATAATAAGTCTGTATTTTTTCTGCTTAATGAATGAGAGGACTATGGTAATTTGAAACATGTATTGGTACAACATTGTCAGTCTTAGTAAAAGTGTAACAATTTGTGACATATTAACAGGAATTTCTTTACCTTAGCTGCGGCTACACAATGTGTGGCACTGGAATTAAATTTCATGTTCTCTGCCTACTCCTTTTGGGAATACTGGCGTGAGTTTATGTAAGTATGTATGTGTAGCTGCGGCTCTTAGAAGGGAAAATAATATATAATACTGGACTTTGGCAGCTATACGAAAATTAGTTATCTAACTAATATAATGGCTCCTAGATACTGTATATTAATTTGAGCAACAATTTTATATAAAGTATTTTAAAATTTTATTCATACAATTAAACGCAATAGGTATTGTATGGATCAAAGGATGGTCCATCAAACAGAATTTTTAATGTGAAGTTAAAGTTTTCAAGACACGTGAGATAAACATTTTTCCGCGAATAATATAACGGTTAAAACATTAACTTATTATTTATGTAAAATCTATAAGTACCATATACATAAGTCTTCTAAAGAACCCTTGACCGTTGACCGATACGTCAGCCCTAAAAATACTCACCTTAACCTACGGTCTGGTCTACTCACGTACCTAATACACAAGATTAGTGGTTAAGTTGAAATGTAATTAACTTAATATTTTTTTTTAATGAAATAAGCAGTTCAAATTTTATTAGCTGCAAAAATTGTGAGGATCCGTTTAAGAGCATATTCGGTACCGTGTTCTGATTAACAAAAAGTGGAAGAAATTTTTTTTTGACGCGAAAAAGATTTTTTTGGGGCAAGTCGTCCAAGTCAGCCAACTGTCCATACAAGGGACAAAAATTTATTGCATCAAAAAAATATTCTTCTACTTTTTCCTAATCAGAATACGATACCGAATATACCTTTAAACGTATCCTCAGTATTTTTGTTACACCCTGTAGATAGACAAGTATTACATAAGAACCTAGCAGCATAATATCCATAGAATCAAATTTAGGATTCCACTATTTCCAATAATTATTATGAAACTAGTCGAAATTTGGGGTCATAGTTCGATTGACGGGTTAGCGTAACGAAAGATGTAAATTTCATTTTGAAATGCGTACAACAAAAGTTGTGTAACTTTTAGTGTGTGATTACTACACTTTATAGGTGTCAATAGCCTTTCGGAGAATGAATGTTGCTCTTTTATTTGTTTATAATATATGAATGATATATTATAAACAAATAAAATATCTTTTATGAATAATATAAGCACTGCAAACGGGTATCTATACTAGAGTAGTATCTTCATGTACCTTCGCTAAATGGATAGTAATTATCGCAAAAAAAATACCTAATTAAAATATGATCAAAATTTTGGACTAGGAATTTTCTAAAAAATTAGAAAAAAATATATTATTAATTGTACGTGTAATATAATTGTTTTTTTATTGTCTAAGAGTAATTAGTTTATTTATTGATTGTAATATTTTTTTTTTAGTGTCTAAGAGTAACTTAATATTATCAGGATTATTGTTTATGTAAATAATAAATTGTACGTATTAAATTCACGAATTTCGGAGTACCGTAATGTAATAGGACTCAAAGATTTAATTGTTTTTCCTCTAATCAACAGAATAATCAGTAACTTTTGAACCCTATTACATTATGGTACTTGATCCACCCTAGTGTATATATGGTACCTAAACGTAATGTTCACCATCAAACCAGCAAATTACTTGTTTTCCTTGGCTACAAAGCAGCAAGTCACATTTAGCCGTCAGTTAATATGTAGCGTTTCCAGTGCTGTGCTAGGCTACTTTTGACTCTCATTTTTGTTTTTTGTGTTACTATAATTGTAGTACTCATACAAACATTTGATGCCATATAAAACTGGTTCGATTAGTGCCGTGAAAAAATATATCTATATTATTGGTGCAATTATATCGTTGGTTGACAACCAAAACTCACTGGCGAATCTGTCATTACTCGACGACCGCTTTAGCCTAGTTGGTAGTGACCCTGCCTATGAAGCTGGAGGTCCCGGGTTCGAATCCCGGTCAGGGCATTTATTTGTGTGATGAACACGAATATTTGTTTCTGAGTCTTGGAAGTTTTCTATGTATTTAAGTATATATTTATCTATATACTCGTAAGTATATACGAGTATATCGTCGCCTAGTACCCATAGTACAAGCTTTGCTTAGTTTGCGACTATGTCGATTTGTGTAAGATTGTCCACAAATATTTATTTTATTTTTATTTTTACTCTTAGAAATCTCGTATCTCAGTACTGAAGTGATTTATAGATACAGATAGAGTTTTGGTGGCTAACTGACGATATGGGTAATCCTTTCGAAAGGACGGTTGTACGTAATACGTAATTTCATCTCTCAAGAACTAAGTACACGTTTCATTAGCCAATTATTACCTGCACAAGCGAGATCAGTGCCGCTATGCGCATGACAGCCGCTTCATGGGGGCCTGTAACAAAACAAAAGAATCGTTAATACAAATTAACTATCGTACAATACAAATTTCACACCTGCTATTCAGAAAAGAGTAATTATTGCCTTCGAATGACGCATCAAAGTCGTTCTTTTCTTCCCTCATTTGAGGGCAACAATGAGTCGTTTTCTCATATAAGTAGTGAAAAGCAGTATGTTTCACTCGGTAGCAAAATTATTTGTAATACATTTCATGTTTTTAGCAGCGGTCCTCATAGGCGGAGTGAAAAGCAATATGTGTGACACGGTAGCAAAATTATTTCCATCTTGGGCGTAAACACCTGAATCGCTCGCTATTCTCAAGATTCAATATACCGCCCTCGTCTTTAATATATCATTTTGCTACATAATTTACTATTTCACGGTTAGTCAATCAAATATTGTCCATGGCGTAAATTTTTGTTAATTCTCCCACGTTTCTTTTAATTCTCCCACTTTCCACTCAATCCTTCAAAGGTTAGATAGAATAGATCCCTCATAGGGATAAGTTCACCTTGGTATTTTAAGATTTTGTGATATTTATACTTTTTAACCTGTTATTGTGTACAATAAATGCTTAAATATATACATACAATACACTCGTGTATTGGTACAAAGTGAAATGTGAGTTATCAATTATCAATAAAAACTTAACATTGACAGATGTTAAAATAGGTATGCATTTTAACTCTAAATATAGAAATATACAATGGCGAGCATGTTATTAGGTTTCCTAGCAATGTTGGTATTTGATAAGTATGGTAGGGCTTGACGACTGTAGAAAAAGTATTATGACATATATGGAGTACAGGGTATACTACTTTGGTTCTTTAAGGCCGGGTTTTATAAAGATCCGTTAGACCAAATATCAGATCAAATTTCAGTAACTCAGTACATTTTTTGACATAACAAACCGACATAAGGTCTAACGGATCTTTATAAAACCGAGCCTAAATGCTTCGAGTATTATTGGTTTTAAATTACTGTGGAAAATAACAAAATTACAAAACATAAAAAGGTGTTTATTTCGTTCAATTAGTCAAACTATCAAAATTACACACGAAGCAAATGCTTCAAACCGCATAGTTCAAGATGAACGACTAGGTCAAGGAATTGACCTAACGTATCAATTAAATAATTCGACTGACGTACGGTAAGCGTGTAGAATCTAATTGAATCATGCTATATTTAATGGATCACGATATTCATTCATGATCTAACACTCCGACATTCGTCGTTGAAATGATTGTATGGTAAATTATATAGATCTGGTCGGGCGACTAGAAATATATGACAATCAGGGCTATCGTTTTTGTGCTCACCAGTTGGCGCCACTGTCGGTAAGGTCCAGCTGTCATAAATTGTTATTGGGCATGAGAACGAAGTTTACATTAAAATCATATTTAATACCTTAAAACCGTACGGTAAAAATATCGAAAAAGGAGGACATAAGTTTCCGAAAGATAAAACTGTCTCAAAGCACTGACAGTTATTGACCCGTAACACATATTTGCCATAATCAAGCTCAGGTATTGCAAAATAGTCATCATATTGTTCCAATTAGATATTAACCGGCGTAGCGCACCCACAAAGAGTGACATTTGACATCTCGGAGACCTCACGCTACACTAGAGCCTCTAGCGGCGAATTCATACGCGGTAGCCCCCCAAGAGGGCGCTTATATTCTTATTTAAATAGCAACAGGTCAGTAATGTCAGTATAATCGGAATAATGACATTTTCACTTGTTTACCTGTCAGTTCCTATGTCAATTTGAAATGTTTTTTAGCAAAATTGTTCCATTTCTAGAGCGTTTTTTCCAGACTTTTATTATATACATTGACATTGTTAATAATGTTCCGCTCTTACCAATGAATCGTTTTGGGCATTTTTTTCTCATTTATTACTTAATATTCAACACTTAATCTAAACCACCACAGTGAAACTGACGGCAGTGACAACCTGTGATTCAATTTATTGCCAGTTTAAGAAATTAGGTCCAATGAATATACTTAAAGATTTGTTTAAACGGGTCTAACGCGATATTTATGTATTTACCTTTGTTACCGACGTTTCGTTTAAGTATGTTACGTTTCGTTTCGTTTCGTTTAAGTATGTTTACAAAGCGCGAGAGTTTAAAATGTTATATAGGTCCAATGAAATTCTGCAACATGCCCAGCAGTCATATATTTAACACTACTAACATTATTTACTATACAAGTATGTAGTGTTGTGTTCCTGGAGGTGAGCAAGGTTGCGAGAGCTCCCGAGGATGCACTGTGTTGAGAGCGAGGGACCTAAATGTGTTCCTTCTCTTGTCAACACAGTGTATCCTCAAATCTTATAAAGGCTCGGCAACGCGCACTTGACTCCTTTGGAGTTGCGGGCGTCTATAGGCTGCGGTGGCCGCTTACCATCAGGTGGACCGTACGCTTGTTTGCCACCGGCGTTGTATATAAAAATCTGGTCGGGATTTAAAATACATAATTAATAGTGTTGTTCAAAATAACTGCAAACTTGAAAAATAAACGGCATCACTTCCTTTAGTATGGCTTTCTTGCATTATGTACATTTTCTTCAGCTAGAATCCTTCGAACCAAAAACACCGTATACAATACAATACAATACAAATACTCTTTATTGCACACCTCAATCAAAGGATACAGTACAGTACAAAAACACAATGAGAAGAGGCAAACAACAGGCGGTCTTATCGCTAAAGAGCGATTTCTTCCAGACAACCTTAGGGTAGCGGAAATGAAATCTAATCAGAACGATTCATAGAATCAATCATAGAATTCATTGGTGGTGCAGAGTTAATACATTTGAAGCCTACTAATAATTACAACAATAACATTTAATTAAGGATAATAAACATACATAAATATAGTATACAAATATACGTACATAAACATATACAAATATATAGACAGCCACATAGTCTAAAGGAGTCTTAAGTGTGTCATGAGAGAGACAAATAGTGATCTTTAAGCTGTTTTTTGAAGACAGCAAGAGATTCAGCACGCCTCAAATCAGGAGATAAAGAATTCCAAAGCCGAATAGCTCGGAAAGTGAAAGAAGAATTATAAAATTTTGATGAGGAAGACGTATACTTTATTTACTTTATCAGAATCATAAATAGTTCTGTCATAATTTGAGTTTGACATTTTAAAATTTGTTAAGCTTCTTAGACGCCTTTTAAATGAAGCAGGTATTTTCCTTTCCTTGACTTTCTTTGACTTTGATTATATTTGCCTAATATATCTACAGGCTAATTCTACTGCCTTGCTTAACGTACAGATGTCTCGATACCAGAACACTTTATCAAATAAATATACTTAATAGTAAATGGCAGGTCACGAAGATCTTAATTGTAAGGTACCTCCGATTCGTGAGGTCAAACTCTGTGAACTCGGGGCTTCCGCGTTTCGACATTACCTGTTGCAGGACTCTAAGTGTTGCGACAAAAGTACTTACGAATTTTAAAACAACTTGAACTCAAATGGTGACAAAAATAAACATTCCAGTAGCTATTCACAGTGCTCAACACCTTAACCAATAGATGACACCTGTTAATCAACTTAAGATTAAAAGTGCTATGTATTGGGTCAGTGTCCAGCACAGGGAAGGTAACCCTTAATTCCAATAGACTGATGCAAGGATACGATGTTTTTATTAGTTTTAGATACTAACAGAGCCATAGAGCTTTACTCGCTTTGCACGCTCATTCAATTAAGGCTCGTGAAAGCGAAAATATCACGTTCTTTGAAACGCTGGACGAGGAAACATGATTACTTAAAATTTTCTCGATAGAAAAAAACCAAAGTTGAGACTTTATTTTCCTTTTTTTAATCAGCCTATCAAAACAAGGCATTATTAAACGACACAATTAAGTTAATATAATATGGTATTTTACCTCATCTAAACTCTGTCAAAAGGAAATTTAATAAAACTTCACTCAGTCAGATATTTACCGAAAGTCTCAAAAAGCCATTCCCGAAGAGTGTTCTATCCCGCTTTGTCGTGCGCGACAGACATAAGCGTGTCTCTATCACGGGGGCATGGCTAACAGAATCGAGGAATCCCCTTTAAGATCAACAAAAGGATCTGGCATTCCTGTATTACTCCTAACCTCACGCACCCATAGTAGTACGTTAATAATTATTAATTCTTGGAAGCAATTGTTATAAAGCTCCCAAGTTTTTCTGAGCATTTTGCGAAAAAATCATTAATTTCCATTGTCTCTTTGTATCCGAGATCGATTACCGATATTCGATTGTGAATAATCGATACTCGGCTGTGGATTATGCATTGTTTTGTAAGGTTAGTATTGGATAATAACATGGTAATTAAAGAAATGCAAAATAGATCTTTACATGTTGATGATTTGTTGACCTTTCCCATACAGGTTATATATAGTTGACGGTTATATCCCCGTTACAACCTACTACTTTTTAAATCCTTCCTAGCGGCCGTCATCTCGTCATTCTTTCTCTCCATATGGTGTCTCATGTAGTTCATACACCTTTTTCTTGGCCTACCCATTCTCTTACAACTTTACACATTAATACCAAATACCCTTCCTGTCGCATGACTTATATCCCTCCGCATGTACATATTTTTATTTATTTATTTAACATCCCAAAAAATACAATTAAATTACATTTCAATAGTGTACTCGCCAAACTGTAACGTTTGATGGCTAGAGACGCGCTCAGTTTCAATCACATATCTAACTTATTCTATTTCATCTCTATAACTAATAGTATATTATATCCGGTCTAGTCTGAACATCTGCATAATATGACCTTACGACCGTAGGCGATGGCTGAACTTATTAACTATGGATGCTACTTTCAGGATACTCATTTCTTATACGATCTACTCCCGTCATGCCACTCAATATTCCTATTTCCGTAAAGCTGGGCACATACGCTAGGCTTTCGCGTTACACACGTCATTTGGGCAGGCATAACCATTAACCATTCGGTATAACCTAGCGTGTGTGGTCGGCTTAATATGAAATCCCTTTTTATTCCACACTTTTGCGGCCCAATATGCATTCCATACATGATCACAGGTCTTAAAACGCGTAAATACTAACAATACCAATATAAATACAAAGAATATATATGTTTACCCATTAAAAGTTCCTTGACCAGCTAAGCGACAGCTAAGCGATTCATAACCCCTCTCATCTCGACACTTGCTCCCAGGATATATACTAAGTCAAGTAAGACTGAGTATAGTACCAGTTATTACTTGATTAAACGGGACACAGCAATGCGTTGGAAATGTTTATAGAGATGCTTCCTTAGTAGTTATTAATCATACTACGTTAGAGGAAGATGCGAAACAGAAGACGATGTAGTGACAATTGAATTGAAAAAAACTAGGTATGTTCGGTATTTTGGGTATGTTGAGAGGATTTGTGAAAAGCAGACTAAATGGATTTATGAGATTTTTTTTTTTTTTTTTTTTTTTTTTTCATTTCGGTCTATATCCCCCCACTGTTGAGTAAATTCCTCCTCATGTTCACACCCGTTTACCCTGTTTTGTGGTAGTCTCATTCATATATATAACACCTTTGATTTTATTCATTATAATTATGTATACCTTTCCTATATGTATAGTATGTTGTGTTGCGTTCCGTGAATCACGTACGGTGCTGTCTGAAAACCAGCGCTGCAGGTGTCTGACACCTCGGCATAATGCTGAGACAGCGACCGATTCACTGCCGCGAAGACGCACTTTTTAACTGTATGTTCATGTACTGAGTATATTATATTTGTAACTGTGTGTCTTTTGGTGCAGTGAATAAATGCTTTCTTTCTTTCTTTCTTTCTTTCTTAGATAGATAGAAGAATCGAAAGGGGGCGACCAAGGCGAGGATATTATGTTCAAATTTCTGCGATCTAAAAAAATGCCAGGTGAGAAGTACCTAATACTTCTCCTATAAGATTCTCTTTCTATGATGTTCAGTCACTCGTGTCAGATGCTGAGATCTATAAAATTTGAGTATATAAGCTTGTGCTTATTTATTGGGCATGGTTTAAAAACCTGTCGTCACTAGGTTATTTTTAATGATCCGTTGGTTCTTGTTCTTGGTCTGATGTCACAGGTTAGGCTGTACAATGATTTGTCCAGTCCAACATGTCGGTAAGCATTGTGAATTGCCCAGTTCCCCGTATTTAGGCTACTACTAATATGAAGTCATACGATACTATATTACACAATTAACATACATACGAAGGTAATCTTCATAAAGTTCAAGGGAAGGCGTTGTTTTACCTAAGTTCGTCTAGCGACTGACAAAATACATTGAGCAAGGTTTATCAGCTGTTTGACAAAGTGGCAGAGAATTAATAGTTTGTTTTTTTACTATAACCATGGCAAACAAGCTTACGGCCTCCTTGTACCTGACACCGTAGCCTAATATGGACCTTGAGACTCAGGAAGAATCACAAAGTTATCAAAGTAGTTTTTAATATGTAAAAAGGTGGCAGAAAACGTGAATTGCCAGTTGTCACCTGCGGTGTATCTATATTAAGAGTGCTTTAATAAAATCTAACAGGTCCACTAGCGCCACTCGTAAATAATTGTAATTATTTAAATTTAATGATATATAACTAAAAAAGGGGGCCGCTACGTACTGTAGTTTGTATTTAAGTACTTTTTGAATGCATCAAACTAATTTTTTACGTTGCCAGATTGGTCTCTCTATGAGTTCAAAAATAAAACGGCCGTTTTAACTTTGGACGCATAGATTGACGAATCCAGCAACGTAATAACTAGTTTGATGGATTCAAAACGTACTTAAATACAAAATACAGTACGTAGCGGCATCCTTTTTTAGATATCTATCGTGAAATTTAAACAATCATAATTATTTACGAATGGCGCTAGTGGACCTGTTACATTTTATTAAAGCGCTCTTAAAAGCATTATAACATTTATAATGTACCGCTTGTGATCTGTGTTTACTTTCTACATCAACATGTTCCTTCACTATAAAAAGTCAAGTTAATAAAGAAAAAGTCAATGTAAACAATAAAATCAGTTTAAAATAACTATAATTAAAGTTTTCACGTAATCTGCTACAAATTGTGTCAGGGTCGCGACATCGCGGATCCCCGACCGGTCCGACCGGTCGACGATCTGTCGCACGATTTACCGCCAGCTGCGGAAAGGGCGGGCATCATTGCCCGCATAATTAGAATTATCACTAAAACAATTTGATCTTTATCAGAGAGTACAATAAGGTCGTTTTTACTTATATGATCTGTAAGCTTTGTGAAGTTGGGTTCATAAATGTATTTTACTTTCCTAAAGTGTCAAAACATCTGAGCATAAAGACGTGTCGACACGTTTCGGTCATGTTGTCCGTTACATATTTTTTCGAATTCGGCTGTGCCTACGATGGCCTATACCTATGTAAGTACTGATGTGTCGTGCGTAATACAAAGCCGCAATTCCATTCGTCTCCATTGACAGTAGCGTATATACCTAGAATATCACTTTTATGTCGCCCCGTTGTCAATCTGCTTGATTGCAAATATATGGCTAATAGGGATGTTGACTCTAAATTTATTGGTATCCAAATTATTATCCAAAAGAAAGAAGACATAAAACTATGCCAAATGGTGAAAATCCCATTAAAATATCTCAAAAAATAACGAAGCTACAACCGCTAGAATGTTGTTAATAAGAGTGAGAAAGCGCTACAAATCAGTGACGTCACTGACTTAAAGCGCCATAGTAAATGAAGATCGTTCCATACAGAGGTGCGTTTTGCGAAAAAGGGACAGAACATGCCCCCACTTAAAACTTTGATGACTTGTAATTATGTAATTATTTATTCTTTTGAGTTACTTTTTTCGCTATTTGGTTGAGAATTTGATCCTTTTTCGAGAAAATTTGAAGTAGTTGAGTTTCTTACTTAGTGTCAACATCCCTATTGAGTTTATGGCAAAAAAGTTTACCTACAGCTAACTGCATTTGTCTTTTGAGTTTCTCTCCAGTAGTATTCCGACCAACTGTGTATAAGGTGAAGTCATTTCCTGACCAATTGCAAATCGGGTTACTTCAGAATATTTCCATATACGATTAAATCAGACAAAGATACAAAAGTGAGGATATTACCTACGGTAACATGAAAAAAAGTCAGTCAATTTGTTCGGGGAATGCATCAACGAAAATGTATCAAACTTGTAGAAAATTTGGATAGTAATCGTTATGTTTAGAACACTTTTCATGTCATTTTCTAATTTTTATTTATGAAATTCATATATAATAAAACTTTCATAAAGGTAAACCGTCCTGTTGTACCTCACACCTGTATGTCCTGGACACCCATTGTTGACCTCTATTGTAATGAACTAAGATTGACAATATTGACTCAATGTCAAGCATTCGAATGTTTACCCTTCCCTACGTTTTTGTGAAAGCATCCATAATTTTCTGTGAACTACACTGCGTGTTTTACATCGTCACAATCAGTGTATTGTCAAAACTGCAGTAAATAAGGCCTGCCTGCATAAAACCATGTTTCGATTGACTTACACAACATTCAGTATGATTACAAGTGTCAGAAGCAATAAAATAAACGATAACCAGATTGTACAGTGGAGTTCGTTATTATATGTGCACTATTGCACTCTATTCCTTTTTAATACGGTTCAAAAATGCGTATTTATTTCTGAACCTCATTGTACGGATAACCGAAGCCACCGTGAACAATAATTGGGAAGAACACCTTATGTCGATACATTTCGTAACACGCTGTAGCTGTACAGTTTACAGCCGATACAGAAAAATGCTTCTTTATACCACGTCGGTGGCAAACAAGCGTACGATCCGTCTGACGGTAAGCGATCACCGTAGTCTACGGATACCTGTTCGTTGCAGACCTTTTAAAAATGTATACACTGCTTTATCTTTTGTAGATTGCTTAACTAGCATGGTTAATAAGATTTCTCATGAAAAGCCTGAGTATTCTAGACTTTTAATTGCTTCCTTTTTGTAACCATGTAATACATTTACACGGGTAATTTTTGTTACACAAATAGACCGGTAGTTACTTCTAAAAATCGCTATCTTTTTCTATGTCAATGGTATTTTGTGAGCCATTTTGGCAACATGACTTTCCCGAAGTAAAAAAGCCCGCTGAATCCGATTTCGAACGTTGTCAGGCCGGATTTAAGCTCCTTTACTTAAAATTAAAGATGGCTGCCAAAGTAGAAAAAAAAACCTATAAAAATTCCAACCGTAACTCAAACGTGAGGTGTCCTAGAATGAGATTTGGGGGTCGCTGAGCTCGATTTTTAAGCAGATGAAAACCAGATGGCGGGCAAAATCGGGCCTAAACTTAAAAAACCAAATGGCTCACAAAATGCCGCTCAAATTGAAATAATGTCATAAAACTGTCTAAAAAGAACCAATAAAAAAGGAGACGCATTAAGTTTTTAACTATGTATCTACATTGAAAATGACTAATTGCCGATATTCAAGAATTCTTTTTTTACTTATTTTTGTCTGACTGTACCGAAAGTTGACCGCCAGTGTGACAGAGTATTTAAGAATGGAAATAAGTGTCGATACCGAATAATTTTAAATGAGACAAGAAACCTCATAATCAGTTCGTTACAAGTTACAAATATCCGGTTTGGGTAAAATCTCCAAAAATTTTATTAATATCGTATTAACTACGGACATCTTTATTTAATGGAGAACAGTAATAACATAAATATAAAGAATGCGCATAAAATGTACTCAGAGCTGTTAACTGTTAAGGTAAACGATCCAATACGTCACACCTTAGTTGACACGCGTTTTGTAACCTCTACTGCTTTTCAAGAATTAATATTGAAGTTAATATTTCGGTGAGTGACGGAAATTGGATCATTTATTAACTTTAATGCGGAAGTCATGGCATTCATGGGGAGAGGCCTTTGCCCAGCAGTGGGACACCCATATAGACTAAAAAACAAAAAGTTTACTATTAAATGTTTTTATGGCAAAACAATTCTTAGATCATAAACGATTACGCAAGGCTGACATCAATCTTAATTTATATTCCATTTTAAAGGTCTAATATAAGTAATAAAAAGGCGAAACCCCACCCAGTTTGAGGTAAGACGAATTATTTCACACAATCATAAATTAAGCTACCTTAGATATATCATAATAGAATTATTGTAAGCAGTACCTTGAAAACCCATTTTAGAAACCCCACTATTTTTGAACGAGCTATCCAAGGACATGGACACACGATGGGGTTTGGAAGCAAAAAAAAACAGGCCACGTACGTCATATGCTCAATTACGGACCCGTTGAAGGGTTTTCACTGATATTAGTACTGATGATGTACTTTTTTGAGATGTTGTGTTGTATACATATTTTTGCCCTTTTGATTTTTTCCACATGCCTAGTAGCCACTGTTTAGCTGGCAGGGGGGGGGGGACACTTGACCATAGCAAAAATTATCACTTCAAAGCTTAATATCACGCCAACCATTCTTGAATCAAAAAATGCTTTTAGAAACCTTATAATATTTTTGAAAGAGCTGTCCAGCGATATCCCACACGATGGGGTTCGGAAGAACAAAAAATTGCACCACCACTTTACATGTAGGGGAGGTACCCTAAAAAAAATTTTTTTTATGATTTTATTCTGCCGTTTTGTCGGCGTCATTGATATGTATACTCATGCCAAATTACAGCCTTCTAATACTAACGGTTACTGAGAAAAGCGGGGGTCGGCCGGACGGACATGGCGAAACTATAAGGGTTCCTTGTTTACTACGGAACCCTAAAAATGCACCCGTGCCTTACATTTAAAGGAGGTACCCTAAAAAAAGTTTTTCAAAATTTTATTGCAACGTTTTGTCGGCGATCGCATATATTCATGCGAAATTACAGCTTTCTAGTACTAGCGGTTACTGAGCTAAGCCGCGGACGGACGGACATGGCGAAATTATAAGGGTTCTTTGTTTTAGTTTTACAACGAAATATTTAATACTTTTCATAACACCATAAGGTACTAATAATGTACTTTTGTTGTGTTAAATAATATATTGCCTTAAATATCCACAACAATAGAAAAAAATCTGGCGTGAAAGGTCAGTTGTAACAAATTATAAACACCATTCAACAAAACATCAAATCTTATCTCGACTATAATTAATTATTCCGAACAAAAAGCAGAAGATTTATGCGGTTTTTCGTAAGTTTGCGCCAGCGCGTCAGACTTAAGATACTGCCAGTTTTATTTATGGGCTTATAACAGACAATGGATGAAAATAGAAGTGTATTAATTAATTTTGCTGCCACTAGAAAATCCGGACAAACCACCTTATTAGACCTTCCTAATAAGTACCTTTCAAAAATTACGTAATAAATTTTTCAATATCAAGTGTCACATACACAATAGGTACTTTCTTAGCTACTTAATTAGTACGACTTTAAATAGATTTGTTATTTCGTAACATCTTTAACTTTAAGCAATACTCGCAATCAGGCAGTGATTTTTTCCTTAAGTTACGTAACATTAGCGACATCCATGAATCTCCCGCTGCCTTCATTATAGCCAGGACCGCGCCTGCGCAATTAAGTGGCGCAAGTGCACTCAGAACGGCTAATCACTTCTCGAGTCCTGGAGAGATTGGCTCTTGACGACATCGGAAGTTTATTTCAATGATTAAAAAAATAATGGGTACCTTTGTATTGAATATATATTGAAAGTGTGCCCATTATTTTTGCTATTGAGTGTAATTATTTTGGAGAAGGTACTAGAGTGAAAAGAAAGAGCAGCTCATAAGAATAGGTACATTTTAAACTATCTTCATAAACTTCAGCATGGAATTGCAAGCGCCCATTTACCTATTTTAGTTAAAATGCCGTTAATAACTAAACTATTCGTTTGTCTTCATCTTTCAGCTTGATATTTGTGTTTGCGAAAAAGGGACAAAACACATTTTATTTAGTAAGCAGAGGCTTGTTAATTTTCATGAGGGTAAGAGTATAAGACCAATTTTGAATTGCACGACCCTAGCGGCATTATTTTATGTGTGAGTTTCTGTGTATTGCGACACGAAGACCACGAAGTTCGATGGTTATAAGTTTGTGGCATCGAATCAAACACTTCCGAGTGAATTATAATAAGCATTTTACATACCGTAACCGTAATTAAATAATGAGTAAACATCGTTACGCGTACTTTAGCATCTCAGAATTATGACGTTACCAAATCGTATGATGGATAATCAAGCAATCACTCATATGCGCGAACGCAGGTTATGATCCGGCATTTGTTTATTAATGGCGGCTACTTTTGGTTTATTGTTAGGTGAATGTACATAGTTTAAGCCCAATTGGGAATTCCTCAACCCTACCGAATCGTCATATTGCCACATAATAAATACACTGCTAAGATTTGGAATTCCCTGTTAACGCCTGTTTTCCCGTTTTTATTAAACCAAACCTTTTTAAAGGTCGAGTGAAGAGGCATCTTCTGGGTGAGCTCACTTCATCTTTGGCCTCGTCTTTACCTTTGGGTTCTATGCTGGCTAAGAGCAATCCCATTCGCAGTAATAAATAACACCATAAGATCCATTACGAGTACAACACCATAGGCTTGCTTGCACCCCTACAGAAGGGCCGTGTTGTGTTCCTGGTGGTAGTAACTAAAGTCCCCAGAGTTAGACAGACAAAGACCTGCAATTGTTACTAGTCGTCAACACAATGAGATCGAAATCAGTAGGTATCTTTAAGAGTAGGTATTCCGTTCCAACGAAATAAAGAAATGCGGTCATACATTAAAATACCTGACACCAAATCATATAAATCAGAAAATTAAAAACGAAAATATCACGATTCGTATGCAAACAGTTATTAAACAAAACTACACATAATTACTATTATTCCATAATAACTACATGCATCACATTGACCCCGCAATCACGCGATATTTTATATCACGTATTGAGTAATTTGAAAATCAACCTTAGCAACTTTTAAATAAAGTTCACATTTTGAAAACGTTGACGCAGATACGATACTGATGAAATATAAGTGCGATACCGATTTCTGGGTCTTCATAGTGGGTCATAAGGTGTCATAATTGTGGGTTATGGTTATCTTTTCGAATATTCATTACCAATATTACCATACGGCAATTAATGTATTGTTTCGATGAATGTTGTTGAAATGCCATAAATATACTCAAGAGAAGAAAAGATCGCTACATATGATATTAAAATTATGTCATTGGGTGAACGATCTTTGCTCGGAATCCATTTTCCCAGAGATAAGACCAAGGTATATCGATTGTTCGCCAACAAATCTCATCGAAATCTGAAATTACTGATTAACACGATAAAGTAGATCGTCCGCGACCTTTTACAATAATAATTGTCAACTGCCCTGCTAGAACACATGTAATATATAATGGCGTAACATCACACTATGCACCCACGTATTTTCTATCAGCATAACCATTTATATACCTTATCACAACGCCATAAGGTCTGTAAGTGGTCAATCAAGTGCCTTCATTTGTTCATAGGTTAGATACCACGACGATGCGGTCACGCTAAAGTTCATCTCATAAATTGATGCACAATTATGTGGCTCTATTGAAAAGGGGTAAGTTCTATAAGATTGTACGGGATTTGAACCTTTTTTCATTTGGGTTAAGTACAGAATTGCACATGTTTGTATCGTGTTCAGTAGAGGTTGGCAATCAATTTCGATATAGGGTCCCCAAGCAACTTGTGACGTGTTTATTGACATTAATTTCAACCGGTTTACATTTAGTATAACAGACGGGCGACAAACAAAAATGGATTAGAAGGCAGGAGTTCCCGCTCGAGCCGAAGGCGAGGGTAATAAATAATTTATGTAATCTGAAATTATCCTTATTACCACCTATGGTAGGCAGTTGGCAATCAATTTCGGTATAGGGTCCCTAAGCAACTTGTGACGTGTTTATTGTTATTGACATTAATTTCAACCCGTTTACATTTAGTATAACAGACGGGCGATAAACAAAAATGGATTAGAAGGCGGGAGTTCCCGCTCGAGCCGAAGGCGAGGGTAATAAATAATTTATGTAATCTGAAATTATCCTTATTACCACCTATGGTAGGCAGTTGGCAATCAATTCTAAGCAACTTGTGACGTGTTTATTGTTAAAGACATGAATTTCAACCCGTTTACATTTAGTATAACAGACGGGCGATAAACAAAAATGGATTAGAAGGCAGGAGTTTCCGCTCGAGCCGAAGGCGAGGGTAATAAATAATTTATGTAATCTGAAATTATCCTTATTACCACCTATGGAAGGCAGTACAGTACTATGTGGAAATCTCTGTAGACGAGCGTTAAGGCATGCCTTTCAATCTAGAGGTCGTGGGTTTGATTCGAACGAACCCCGGATCGTACCTAGCCGTGGTTTAAAAAAGGTGATTTTATATTTAATAATAGTAGCTTTTCGTTGAAGGAAGACATCGTCAGGAACGCTAATTCTAACGAGTTCTAGTTTTTCCTTTGGTCTGATGGCAGTCGCTTTAGGATTAGGTGCCAAAGCAGACCTCGAGCTCCATTAGGTTAGGAGACAACTGGGAGACCCGCTAAGATGATGATTATTAATGAATGAATGAAGTTTATTCACTAAAAATATATGTTACAAGCACAGGTGTTAGAATGTTATGTCCCTTATATATGTTTAACCAAAACAGGCATGTGAAAATTGTAAAGTCAAATAGAATCAATGTTATGTCTCTTATATAATATGTAGTGTCCTCTTCAATAAAACAACTTCTTCCTTTACAGTTTTATTTCATAAATTTAATGTAAGCGATCTCAAAAACAGTTCTAGCTAATACGTCCTCTCAGTCAATCCCATTCACCATTCCCTCTCATTCCCTTGTTCGTTCTCACTCTTTCGGTCAATCGTCTAACACTGGGTAAACATATTGATTCCTACATATATGTGTAATCAAAACGGGCATGTGAAAAGTGTAAAGTCAAATAGCATAACACATTATAAGGTGTGGATAAGTAGGATGTGCTCCTATAAAGAACAATATACAATGTTGGATATATACAGGAAAGGATATCTACATATAATATACATATATACAATAGATAAGAGACACAGGAAGAAACGACAATAGAGAGACCTCTCAGGGACCGAAGTCCAATGAGAGTCGGTTGGAAGTTATATTTATGCAACTGACTTAAGAAACTTCGATAGCGCGATACAGAATATGTCAGATTTGACAGTTTATGGGATTGACGCCACATAGGCATTGTAAAGTAAAAAAAAAAGAAACTTATGATAGTACTGTACTGTTTGAGGATACTGCATATACATAAATTACGAGATTTAGAATAGCGTATCGCGTTAGAATAGGTATGGTATGATGTTTAAGGTATGATTTCTGGAATAAGAAGTATGTCCTTTGCCGGGACTCAAACTATCTCCACATTAAATTTCATCTAAATTGGTTCAGCTGTTTAAGCTTGAAGAGGTAACAGAGAGACAGATAGATACACTTTCGCATTTATAATATGGAAGTATGGATTAAATAAATACAAAAATATACCAGTCCTGCATTAGTTGATACAAATATTGCAATTGCTTAATATAATGCATATTTAGTTACCTAACTTTGTCTGACTTTAGTGAGAATAAAAAAATACAGTTATGCCATGCCATCATGATATTTGCATTTTCGATTGTAAAAATTTACGATGCTCGGATATTATTATAATCCGTTTAAAGTTATATCACTTAAATAAATTGCAAGGTTTTAAACTATATATATATTAGTTTTCTTAATTAGGTCTGCGCATGTGTTATGTAAATATTTATTAGCAATTTAAAGTAGCACTATTATTGTATATGTTGTAATTTTTAATTTGTTTCTATTACTTATACCTAATATACTCGTAAAAGTTTAAGTATAAAGCACTTCAAACGTAAAAAAACACAGAATTTACTATTAATAGAAGAGCCACTATTTCGTACATAAGTTTTTTAACCGACTTCAAAAAAAGGAGGTTCTCAATTCGGTGGCAGTATGTCTTTTTTTTAGAAAAACCCATTGGCATGAGCCGGCGTCCACACCCGCGACAACATTGGAAGTCCCTCGCCTACCGCTCGGCTACAGTCGCTCTTGCTCTTGCGCATTATTATAATACCAGCTTCTACCCGCGACTTCGTCCGCGTAAAGTTCCACTGCATATTTCATCCATTCGAGGGAAGATTTTCGGAATAAAAGTATTCTATTATGTTAATCCAGACTAAACACGTTGTATGCCAAATTTCGTCATAATCCGTTCAGCCGTTGCGTGATTGAGTAACAAACATCCAAACATCTAAACTTTCGCATTTATTTGGAGGCATCACTCAGTTATTATTTTACGAAATCCACTGAATACAATAGTTTCCGAATATAATATTGAAATAACTAACATTTACTAACATTTTCCCCAGGTCACGCCTCGAAATGTTTGACGTGTCTCGTAATACATTTGGCGTTCATTCCGACAGCCAATGTGCAGACAGTAAATGGGAAGCTACTGAGTATTGCAGTTGTTTGCTTTTCTATCACTTGTCAAAGTTAAACAAGCGTACGGTCCACCTGATCCGGTATTTAATCTTATGTCATAACGACAGAGGTGAAGTGTTGAGCATTGGGACGTTTACTTGATAATAAAGCACAGAAAAATTCTTCTCCAAAGGGCCTCTATGTGTTGGATCTATATCCCCATGCACGTTTCTCAAATGACCGGGCCTTAAAATTAATTAATTGATTAACATTTTGATTAATTTTGGAGTCATGTCCACATTATTGCTAGCAATGACGCAAATTTGTCCGATCTCTGATTATAATGTATCAGATATATTATTGTCTCTTGTTGTACTCGTGCATTGTCGAGTTTACTATCGACTTTACCTTCACAAAGTCATACCAATCCAGTTTATTATTGAGAAAGGCGCCATACTGTCTGGGGTACATCAAGCAAGGAGTCGTTGTTTATTTTTCAACTCTATTGTTTGAATATTAAGGTTCTAAAGTGATTGACAAATTTCTTGGATTTCTATGCACTTTATCAATATCGACAAAAATATCTTACAGTAGACAGAGAAAGGAAATAGCAACTCACTCCGGGCGACATATTTCGAACTCTCGGAAGTTCTTCAGAGTAAAATATGATTGAAACATGATTCACGAAAGTTTAATTTTAGTATATAAGTTCAAAATTGCTTCATTTTATTTGCAACTGTACCCATGTAAGTTACTAAAAGTATCTTTTCCCACGTTCATTAAGCAAACGATTTCAACGTTGTATTGCTCAGTACGAGTATTCGTAGATTTTGATGTTGAAGCTTCTTCGGACATCTTGGAGGTTAGATGTTAGATAGCTATAATGCGGTAATAACGTGAACCGTTATGCTTAAGTGGAGAATTAGTGGTCGTTTTTGAAATGCTAAGCCACTTAAATGAGTCGAGAAATTATTCTGTGAACATTCATCGATCATTCGAATTAGTGATTACTAATGTCAATGTTCCAATTGGAAATTAGTACCTAGTATATTAATGCTAATAATCGAATGATGACTACTAAATTAGTAGTTAGTCGACTCGAGCGGCCGCCGATTAGTATTATCACAAATTTTCAAATTAGTCGACTTATTCGAATGATTATAACTTAGTATCACTCAAAGTCGCGTTGCCACTAGGTAGAAAAATCTCTTGTGAGTTTGAACTGCACGTACGGCCGGTAGAAACCTATAATATTAGTCATGACTATGTGGGAATCCTCGCTGACCTTTTGTTTATTAGATGCCGTAACTAGGTGAATGGTATATTGTCAATATGGCGGCTTGTAAGCTTGCGATTGTAAAACGGACAAAGGCCGGTTTAAATTAACTGTTCAATTCCATAATCCTTGTAGCGTTTTCCCAGTTGTTTCCTAAGGAGCCCGGGGTCAAGTGTTCAAGATTTGGCGCAGGAACTAGTTTCACGAGAGGGATATCGTAAAAATATTTCCTGCGTTCCAAGCAGAAGAGAAGAATGTATACAAAAACAATCAATAGGGAAGATTACGGCATATTGAGGTACAACTAACGAGCGAGCAAGACAAAAAATTGGGATATCTTTAAGAATTTACAATGATTGTTTTATGGTTCTAGTGATTTTTTTTTCCTTCTACATGTTTTAAATCGCACCAGCCAAAATCGTTGTTCCTCCGCTTGTTTCACACAAACATCGAAACATCAACTTAGACATTAATTATAAGATTTCAAGGTCGTGAACATTTAATTCGTTATCGCACAAACAATAGAAACAGTTGAGTAACGGAGGCGGTGTCATTTCACAAACATGACAATGTTTCTCACAGAGTTAAAAAGTATTCGTAATTGCAAAACTTGGCCGAAAGAGCGATTCTCATCCTAAAACTGTTGCGTTTGAATGATAGATGGTAATGATACGTTGTATGAGGTTTAGGACTGATATTATAAGCTCAACTCTACTAAACTAGTAAAAATAATACATCAGTACCTCTAGTATATTTTTTTCGAAACAAAACACACGAACGAGTTTACGTTTAGTCTCTTTTTCTTTAGCAACACGAGTAGCGCCTCTGGTGGCATTTAGTGGCTATTATATTTTGCCATACTAATTGAGACTAAATGCAAACACGTCCGTGTGTTTTGTTTAAAAAAAATATATAGGTATCTTGGGCTTAGATGCTTAAGGGGACCCCGAGGGTCCTTTGGGAGACATCCGAAAAACCTTGATAATATAAGCCCAAGTTTATGTACCGTGTCTCTGTTTGTTCCTGTGGTTGACTGTTTCCCAATGGAACAAAGTTTTCCTAAAGAATTAAGAGTCGGTTGTACCAAACCGTCTGTAATTGAACTGATGTTCGGTAAAACCTGATAGTATGGAAAGTTTGACAGCCGGCGTCATATTTAACGATGACCGGTCTGTAATTGTAAGTTGGTGCAACCTGCCCTATCTTCTATTGTAGGATTATGTTATTTCGTGTAATAATGTTCATAAAGAAAGACATGTAAAGCGACGTTTTATGATGTTACAGCTTTAATACTTTCAGTGGGCTGTTCTCGATGTAAAAGGGGAGAATTCAATATCGATTTTTTTTATTGTTTTCAATATGTTCAGCCGGTACATTAATAACAACGTGGCCCACTGTACCCTCGTGAATCAATGTTTCCTTGACATCACATTACAAAATTGCCATCCCCACCATTTCCTAAGTATATATACCTTGTTTTTTTAAGAATAGAAATTAGATAAACAAAGGAGCAGTGGCCGTAAACACACACACATTGAATTTGTATTATTGCACGAAATATCTAAATAAGTGACAGTTAGTGACTATGACAAATTACTTTTTTAAAACCCGAACCAACTTCTTACAACCTCTGTCGCTTTGGGTAATTTATTGTGCAACGTTTAGATGAATGAAACGAGACGTAATTTAAAAATAATTGACGCCTTATCATTTAAACATATATATGTAAATAAATATAATTTAAGGCATATTTTCTTATTTTTGAATGACACTATATAATATAAGCATGAAATAACGGTTTTAATATTCATTGCGATTATTTGACACTTTTAAGGATGATTCACACTAGACCGTTCCGTGTCCGGGCCGGCCCGTTTTCTATGACAGACAATCAACGGCCCGGACACGGAACGGTCGCTCTATTATAAATGCAAACGTTTGACGGCCGATCTACCGACGTACGAGGCTCGGAAACGGCACGATCCCGGCCCGGCCCGGTCGCGGAACGTTTAGCACATTAACACACAAAAAAGCTCGGAGACGGGCCGGCCCAGAGACGGAACGGCCCGGACACGGATCGGTCTACTGTGAATCATCCTTTACATGTCTGATGAAAAACCTCTTAATTCATTCTCTGTCGTTCTTTCTCATGCTGAAAAAAAGGTACAGTCAAACTTTACATTTTGACAGGGACTTCTGAACAATAACCTCGTGCGACCGACTGACAATACACATAGATCTGCTGATTTTTTGCGTCAACACAATTGAATGTCATTGGCCAG
Organism: Epiblema foenella; assembly: GCA_963556455.1. Taxonomy (NCBI): domain Eukaryota; kingdom Metazoa; phylum Arthropoda; class Insecta; order Lepidoptera; family Tortricidae; genus Epiblema; species Epiblema foenella. The sequence continues at coordinate 2,677,393 of OY747110.1, forward strand.
TGGAGATATCATTATGAGCTGAACATATGATTGACTACTTAATTAATTGTGGTTTTTAATTAAACTGAAGTTGTAATTGCTAATTTTCCGGCAGCTATGATGCAATATAGCAGTAATGTATATTTTACTGTTTAATTTTGCTATGACCATCATGTAAACAAAATGCTATGTTTAATTTGTAGGTTTTTGTCAAATCTTTGCCAGTGTATATGTTATATAATGATTTCAAGACCGCAGCAAGTAGCAATATGTGATCTATGTCCACACCTCGAGGAAACAAACTTGATTATCGAAATGTATGTAATATGTTAGCGTACTTTCCAGAAAATGTTTCCTAAACCAACTTTATTAGACCGATTTACGAGGTACGTTAGTGGTTCCTAGTCCGATATTGACCAAAACTGTTAAAAGTTATTTTCATTCGTAATAGAAAGTAAATTACCTCTTGGATGCAACATGACCCAATCGTACCTAGCAATCAGTTCAATTGATGGTGAAACATAAATCTATGAATAACTATTGAAACATTGATTTCCAGATTTTAATGTGCAAAAATGAAAATCGAACCCACACACCAGTGGATAGCGTCCCTCGAGGACATAAATATGTACACATTTTTCAACCTTATTTCAATAAGGTGAAAATCTGTGTATTGGTGCTGCTACTAAAGAGGGCTTTACAAATGCCACCCTCATAGTGGCTCTATAATACTAATCAGTTCTTAAATCTGAGAAAGTTTTGACTAATTTATACAATAGTTCTGCCTCTGAGGACGGACAAGCTAAAATACCTTCTATTTACTAAAATACCTACTACCTACCAGACGCCGTTGGGCGTCGCCACCATGATACAATAATATTCTGCGCCAGGTATGGAAATACGGTACATCGGTTAGTAGTGTGGGTGACACGACCTACGTCAGCTTGCATCAGCCTATCGACGGTATGCGGACGTAAGTGTGAGTGTGTCGTCGACAGTGACGTATGTGGTGTCACGATCCGGATTGTCATACCTCGTCTTCTTAGACCATGGTTGCTACGGTCACACTCCATTGTATCATGGTACACATCTTCCACATCCCCACTTATGGTAGGTTGTATCTGCTTACCATGGGGCAGGCCGTAGTTTGCTTGTCATCGTTGTTGATTAAAAAAAAACGTAAACTAACGCAACTTTCGAAACAACGGGCCCTGAAGCTTGCGTCATTTCTCGCGCATGCTCATAGCACGAGTGGCATTATCTGCTAATTTCACGGTACACGCCTAACATAGGTTTTGACAGAAAGTTAAAAGGTTCATAGCCCGCGCATGTGTTACCCAATGTTCATAAATATATAAACATAAATCTCTGTTGACAATCTTAGTCAAATCGAAATAGTCACAAACTAATCAAAGACCATTATTACTTAAATAAATAAATAAATATTAGAGGACAATCTTACACAAATCGAACTAGCCCCACAGTAAGCTCAAGAAGGCTTTGTTATGGGTACTAGACGACGATATATTTAATAGATATAAATACTTAAATACATAGAAAACATCCAAGACTCAGAAACAAATATTCATGCTCATCACACAAATATTTGCCCTGACCGGGATTCGAACCCAGGACCGTCAGCTTCACAGGCAGGTGCACTACCCACTAGGCTAAACCGGTCGTCAAATCGTACTTATTCTGTGCTGTGCTTATGGGTTACTAGGCGCCGATGAATATACTTGTAAACTTGTATAGCTATAGGACACACTGGCACCGTCCTCCGAAACCTCCAACGAAATACGTACAGTAAAAGCGGGTGCAGCGGCGGAAAACGCCGAAACAGTAAAGCGTAATAAATATAGGGGCCTCGACAGAGAGTACAATTTTGTACCTTTTGTGTCGAAACTCTTGGTCCATGGGGTCCCAGCGCGCACAAGTTATTTACTGAAATCGCGAACCGTTTGGTTGACGTTACTGGTGACTGAAGCTGGCGACTTCCTCGCACAACGTATCAGCATCCCGATACAGCGAGGTAATGCCGCCAGCATCCTCGGTACAATGCCCCAAGGGCCAGATTTACGTTAGTTGTAATATTATTTAAGTTATTGTTATTTAACTATTACTAAATAAATGTTTAAAATACATGTAATTAAATAACGAATAGTAAAGTAGGAATAATAAACAGTCAGAATTTAAAAAAAAAGTTAAACACATAGAAAACGCCCAAGCAGGAACAGTTAATATTCATATTCATCAAATAAATATTTGCCGTGTCCGAGATTCGAACCCAGGACGTCAGTGTCGTCAGGCGAAGCGTCTTCGTATCAGCCTGGGCAAAAATGCTGCTTAGCTACATAAGGTCTACAGGTCGTGTTTCTCAACCAATTCTTGTGAAATTTTGTGAGCAGAGTATAAATTGTAACATGAGTCATCATCCCTAATATCGAAATCTGGCTAATGGAAAGAAAACCATAACAAAGAAATATTAACCCATCATTATTAAATATAACAAACGATTAAATAAATTAGTTGCATTACAATGCCCAAGTATTTTTATTTGTACAACTAATTTATATCGGAAATTTTATTACGGAAATTGTCGTCACTTAGCCCTTTTTGAATAGACAAACATTTAGCATTAAAAATTATAAGAATTAAAAATTCAACCTTATAATCTACCTATTCAATAAACTGATTACCAATAGTTATCGCTCATTCACGACGGGTATGCCACATATAACTACAAAATCATACCTTAACAATGAACCTTATTCGTGTGTGAAAAGGGTCTTTAATTGGCAAAACAATTTTAGTTTCAATCGAAAAGGGCAAAGCTCATTATAATTTCACGGATATAATCTAAGGTTAATGAAGACGTAATTGAAATATTATTGCCAGTACCTTGACTCCGTATAATCAGCGGAACGTGTTTGTTTGTTTAGAGTCGTGAGTACACTTGGAATGAGTGGAGAATTATATAGAACTATTGACATTTTTATTGCATCGGTGACCTTCTGTATATTAGCAAATTCTAAGTGTTTTATAAGTGTTATTAGAAGGTAGTTTAAAGTAATGACTCTGTGAGTTAAAATAAACAAATAGGTGTTCCGGAGACGTTTTTTTACGTTTTCAAGCTCTATGGCTGGACAATTTTGAAAAACTTGTCAGGTTTTAAAGTCAAGGTACTGAAGATGTACCAGTGACGAACGATGATGCAACGCTAGGTTGTAAGGCTGTGGGAATCATCGTCACCGCATAGTCATTACCTTGCTACGGGGCACAGCGGAGATCATCGTACTAAAAGATAACTGAGGATTACTAATCAAGCCCCGAAAAGGAGGCCGAGCATCACTTTTTTTTTAAAGCTGAGGGATGTATTGGCGATACATCCGTATATTATATATAGTGGATATTTCTTACGTTGCCTACCTATTTATTTTCGTAATAGAATAACCATCAATGTAGAATAAGCCCGAATATCTACGAATATTAAACGATACCTATCATCACTTTTATTTAGCTAACTCATACAAGCTTCCATCAAAAATTGAAATGAATATCAACGAAATGGTCTTAATACTGTTAATTTGACCTATATTGTTATTAAAGCATGGTAAGCGTCTCTAGGTAATTCATAATTAATACAAACATTTTTTTTTACCTGACTGTGGCTTTATAGGCCGAGCCCAATAAAGTCATGGGAGTGCGCGGTTGGAGAGTAGCCTGGGGAACATCCAGGGGTAACCTTCGACACGTCCATGTGGGCGGTTTAAACACTGGAATAATACTCTTAGAGTTTTCGCTCCAGTCAGATTGGTTGAGTGGCTTCAACCGAATGGTGTGAGTAGAATCGAGCTACTGGGAGTTTTGTCGCTGGTTCACTAAACCTAGCCTAGCTGAGAAGAGTCCAGCAAGAAACTCAGCTGGGCCCGACCTGGGTCGGACTGACCTACCCGATATGCATCGATACCGGAACGAACAAACAATAATTAATAGTGGAACTATAACTTTAAATTCATATTAAATTTATCTTCAGCCAGCTAACTCAAAAATCAAAATTCAAAATCAAATCATTTATTCTGCAAATAGGCCTCAAGGGCACTTTTACAAGTCAAACTCTATCTAGGTACATCAAATAAAAATAATAGAATAATCAAAGTATCATGAGTTAAATGTAGTGTTGTACATGTCAAAAATAAGACTAAGAAACTAATAACAATCGAGATTTGTTAGAGATCTATAAGGTCTCTAAGCGTTAAGATAAAAGGTAATAAGGTAGGTATACTAACCATAATAAAATAAGTTGAGCTATATCTATAACACGTCAACATGAAAATCATAAAATCTATTAAATAAATATCCTCAGAGATGTATAAGGTCTCTGAGCGTCAGTCTAAAAATAAAATCAAATGAGAACAGAGCGAAGTCTCTCATCATGTCCACTGAACACTAGTACGAAGTTACTAGTCCTTGCAAACATGAACAGACTGAATGTAAAATAAAAACATCAAGAAACTACTGTAAAGACAATAAAATAAATATTAATTAAGTACTCAAGTAAAAACCATGAATAGATAAGTCTTTAAACATTTCTGTGAAATATAAACTGATTAAATGATGTGAATGCAAATTTGTGGTCGTCTCTTTATTTTTATAGGTGTATTTGTATTCCACGGTAAAAACCGACAAAGAAATTTATAGACTTGTTTGTATTAAATTAATGTATAATTATGTTTATCGTTTAATGTTCAGTTTAAAATGATACCTTAGTTATTATAAATTCTTTCCAGGAATATCTGACGAACATCTGCTTACCTGTGAAAAGAAAATAGTGTTACAGTACATTCCCTTGAAACATAACATTTAGGGTGGGTTGCACCAAACCGTCTGTAATCGTAAGCGGTGTTCGTTAAAATCTGGCCCCTATTTCACCAAAGCCGACAGGCGCGACAATTGTCAAAAAACATTACAATTGTAGTTGGTGAAACAGTTTTCACATGAAAATTGACGGTCTGTCAGCCTACATATGTCAACTTGGTGAAATAGGGGCCTGATGGTATGGAAAGTTTGACAAGGTTCAATGGGATGACAGCTGCCAGCGCCATATTTGACGATGACCGGCCTGTGATCGTATGTTGGTGCAACCGACCCTAAGTCGCAGATTTTAGATAGTAAAACATTCCGTATTTTCGGCATAACGCGCGCGCATTACTCATTAGATTTCCATACAATCTGACAGACGTGCTGTCGCGTGTTACACACGGACTGTTATTTGACCACGACATTTTCAGCTTCCACTGCCAGCCGTACTCGCCTGATAGTCCGCACACCCGGCCATAAAATAATCGCATCATCAAACACAGTTAACCATCCATTTAATAAAGCTTCTACAACAGTTCTGAGGGCCTACTTCGAACTTCGTAATCCGAACTTCGTCGTGCCGTCCCTTTCACTCATACAGCGTATATAACACGAGAGTGAAATGGACGTCACGATACGAAGTTCCCACCGTCTGCATTAGACATGTATAATCTGAGATCATCTTGAGCAGTGGTATTTAAGCTCAATTGGCCGGCGATACCATAAAAACAAATGCCAGGGTAAAAGGCCATCGAACGTTGCAGTAATCTGCCTGGATAGAACGATCGTTTTGGAGAAGAATGGGTTACAACAATGGGCCATGATAGCGCAGACAAGGACGCAGCTATGCGATGGAATGAGATAAAAGTGTGTCTTTCTCCCTTTAACGCATAACTGCGCGCTTGTCCTGCGCTATCATGGCCCATTGTGTTGGGCACAAGCATTGAGACGGTCACTGTAGCCGAGCGGAGGCACGCGACTTTCAGCCTAGAGGTTTGGTAAAGTATATAATATGTTTATAAATAAAATAAATAGATTATTGATGATTGATTATTAAAATGACATTTTCTACACACTCATTCCTTGCTAAAGTAATATACAATGAAAATTTTATGTCTTTGTCAAATTAGAATAAATGGGTAAGTTTTTTTTATGTTACAGGGGGCAAACGAGCAGACGGATCGCCTGATGGCAAGCGATTACCGTCGCCCATATAGAAGGGAATACGCTTCCATAATTTGGTTGTGCGAGGCAGGAAATTTCTTGAGAAACGTTGACTTGTTGAACTTGAGTTGTGGACTGCCTAAGTTTCCTAAGTTGCTCTAAGTTTCAGTAATTCATGGATCTTTGAAATTTTTTGCATTTACAGTTTGTCACACATAAAATTTTAACAGCGCTAATCTAATCGTCAGATCAGTTTAAATATGTTTTCCTTGTTAATGAAATAATTGCTAAACGGTTAGACACGCGAACATTATAATTATGAAGGTTATGAATTCAGGGTTACCTGCTAAATTATGATTATTGAAATGTGGTGTGTAATCGTCACACGGCAGTGTGGATGAACAATATGAACATATATTTGTAGTGTTTCCAGTGACTAGATGTGGTTTGCGGTTTTTACATATTAGCAAATGCGGCATAGTTGAACGACCGAGCGAAGCGAGCAAATTATTTCAAGCTTACAGAGCCGCTAATAGTGTATTTGTAATTACAATTTCACCAATGAAGCCTTTTTTCCATTAAAAACATCGGAACTTATAGCGTACCCCAAGGAGGTATAATTGGGCTCAACGTTAAATAAATCAAGCCCGTAGTTAAAAAACTGGCTATATTTTAATTAGATAATTTAATCGGAACTTATAGCGTACCCCGAGGAGGTACAATTGGGCTCAATGTTAAATAAATCAAGCCCGTAGTTATTAATTAATTAAATAACAATAAATATTTGTGCACAATATTACACAAATCGACCTAGTCCCTAGCTATAAGCATAGGTTGTGTATGGGTACTAAGCGATGATATAAAATACAATACAATACAAATACTCTTTATTGCACACTTCAATCAAAGGATACAGTACAGTACAAAAACACAATGATATACATACTTATATAGATAAATAGATAATTAAATACATAGAAAACATCCAAGGCCCAGGTTCACACAAACAAATGCCCTGACCGGGATTCGAACCGGACCTCCAGCTTCGTAGTGCTCCCTACGAAGGTGTGTCACTACCAACTAGGCTAAAGTCGTCGTCACATAATAGCGTGTATTCATCCTTTAAGCATAACCATTTCTTAAATCTGTACACCCGAATCACCATTCAAATGTATATTGAATGCAAATCAAATATGAATTGGATTGCCAATCCAATAAGATTACAGTTATACCTAAAACAATCAAATCTGATAGCTGATAGCATCGCAATAAAAACCCGATTACCGAGCCATAGATCACTTGCTATTATATCATAAGCAGGTTACATAAGTATCTATCGACACAATGGATGTACTCTCAATGAAACAATATTGAACAATATGATCCAACGTATGCTTTCCATATTGACATTTAAAAAACCGGCCAAGTGCGTGTCGGATCACGCCCAATGAAGGGTTCCGTACCAATACCTACTAGTCCTTATTTAAATCCACAATCCATTATATTGAATCTAAAAAGGTGTTATCTTAATAGGGAACTCAAGGAACTTATGACCTTTTATTTGAACAAGACTGTTTTTCAGCGAACTTGTTCAAACTAAAAATCGTTGAAAGTTATGGTCATCACTTCAAATTTTTTCAGAATTTTAACTTCGTTACTTGAAAATTAGAGGGGGCCTCACTTTTTACGACTTTGACAGCTAAGTAATATCTCAACAACGGTTGACGTAAATGGAAAAGTTTTTTAGAAATCTGTATATCATTTTTAAAGGTCTATCCATGGATACCCTACATGACTGTGTGTTGTTTTTTTTGAACGGAACCCTAAAACATACAGCCCACAAAATTTCGACGATAAACATGATAAATTTCGTCATCGAATCTTATTGATAGTGATCTGAATGATGGAAGATTCTTTAGATATTAAGATCCTGTAATATGATATATTTACTAATTTGCACCTTAAACTTTGGTAATAAGGAGACGAATATATCTTTGACGTTCATTCTGCCTACTACTTGAAGTAAAGTAAAGTAAAGCCAATTTTAAAATGAACGCACGAGTAGATGTTCTGCGAGTTTCTATTTACTATAAGATCTATAGTCAAATTTGATGTGAGCGAAATCGCACCGAAGGAGAACCTTTCGGAAAAAGGAAAATCTGTCGTTAAACAATATAATATTGACAACTAGTGGCGCTGTGCTGTAAAAAAAAAAATCAACAACTAAATTGTAAAATTAATCCTTAAAATTATCAAAGCTGCTCACAAAATTTCACTAGAATCGGCTGAAAAATGCGACCTATAGAGGAGCAGCCGGACGTCCGGACAGACATACGAAAGCATTGTTGCCAAGCAGAAATGGAAACGCATCGCTCGCTTCGCTCGCTCGGGCAGTAATTAATTTACTACAATAGACCACTGATAATAACTTATAATAAACATTGCAAAAGGTATGGCTAACAAAGGTAATTAAATACTATATCGTCATCATAAATTTAAGAGTTAGACTCCCGTCGGTGTAGCTTTCTCCATCTGACTATCTAGGGCTGCCTCCTTGACCTCCTTATACGACACGACTGCTAATTTTCCTTTTATTTGTTTCATGTAGCTTATCCTCGGTCTTCCCCTTCCTCACTTTCATTCAAATTTGCCATCTGTGATGTTCTTTATAAAATCGTCGTGTCGTATACGATGACCAAAAGAGGGAAAATATTATATCATAGGTAGGTAAATTAAGTATCTTTATCTACTAGTCAAATATCTTAATCTACATATTGTTTATGTCAAAACCGTTCAGCATATTAAGAAGGTCCAGCTCTTTTAAAATAACCGGTATGATGCTTGGCAGGTATCCTTTCAATGTTTTAATAAATTATGAATATCTATTATCTATTAAGTCAAAGTCAAAAACATTTATTTGTGGCCTAAACCCGGATATTGTGCGACGTCACTTTTCGGTATAAATGTTACTTGTTTCTGTTTTTATCAAACCATCCCACTGTCAGGGTTAGAAGCTTTCTTAATAATTTTGGGAACTGTTTTAGCCTTTGTACCTAAAATTGATATTAAAATAAATAAATAAATAAATATTTGTGGACAATCTTATACAAATCGACCTAGTCCCAAACTAAGCAAAGCTTGTACTATGGGTACTAGGCGACGATATACATACTTATATAAATAAATATATACTTAAATACATAAAAAACATCTAAGACTCAGGAACAAATATTCGTGTTCATCACACAAATAAATGCCCTGACCGGGATTCGAACCCGGGACCTCCAGCTTCGTAGGCAGGGTCACTACCAACTAGGCTAAAGCGGTCGTCAAAATATTGTTATTGTTTGCTCTTATTTATTGCAAGAAAATATATAGTTTTACAAAATTTTAAATGAAAGTAAAATAAACCAACAATTTATTTAGTGATAATTAAGTGAAAAAAGAAAAAAATTAAAGAAGTAAAACAGCTTACTCAAAAAACTTGTCATACGTCCCATTGCTCGTAACTCTGGGTGTGACACTTTCAATCTTATGTCCCAATAATGAACAGGTGAACATTAAGTTATCAAGGTGTCACACAGTGGGGTATACGTTATTCTCCTTTGGTTGCATGTACCAGTGTACCTATTGCATTTCTTGTTATTGTTTAATCTAACTATATGTATTACTTAAGTGGACGGCTGCAATTCTCCTAAGTCCTTAACTTGTGGGATAATGAGTTAAAAACTACGCGATCCTTTTTTTGACGTTAGGCGGTTAATGGGTTAATAAAGGTCAAATGAAAGGACGAAATCAACGCACTCAAAAAATTTGAAAACACTATTGACCTATGTAAGGTATGCAGATTAATGAGGGTAGATCCCCCTCGCTCCAAATGCAGTTGTCAAATGTCAGTGCTCTCTTTTGTTTTGAATAAATACTGTTACTGTATAGACTATACGTGGCTTGCACTTTCTCTGACTTCCGAAGGCCCCAGCAGTCGTGGAATTCCTCAAATCTTCACCCTATTTCGTAATCGATCGATAAAGTTTTAGGTCGACGATGTATCGATTTCAACACTTCTCATCATTATTATCTTTCCGTCCGACCCGTGAAGACTCGTATGACCAAAAGTAGCGAATTCAACTACATAATTAGAATAATACGATGCGGGTTTTGAGTGACGGCTAATTGCAGTAAGCCAAGGAAGTGTTCAATCAGTTTTCGACTCTATTATTGTGCAATAAGGTACAACATTGCTAGACAATTCTATTGTCTGACTGTACCATCGACGCTGATTATATAACCACGCCTTTTTTATACAATGACGGTGGTACCCTATATAGCTTAAGGCCTGCCAGGTGGTAAGTAGACGTTAGCATGGACGCTTTGATTCCAGAGATTGCTTTTGACCAGCATCTAGCCAGGGGGCAAAGATGGAGCCGACGGTAAAGCGAGCTCACCCAGAAGATGTCAATTCACGCGTGCCTTAGATTCCGTCCTTTAGACGATTTGAGCGTTTCTTTTGCTTTGAGATTTTTTTGCGTTGACAGCTACTATGCGATTCACTTAGATCCGTTTTATATGGAAACTATCAAATTTCATTTGTTACTTATTGAAACAGTGACAGGTGAGAACGAGTCGTTTTGTGAATAATAACAGCCTGTACATATGCCCCTGTGACAGTATAAAAAGGGATGGTGTTATTTTAATTTAGCTAGACACGACACAGAGAGCCTACTCCGAAATTCGAAATCCGAACTTCGTGTCGTGCCGTTTCTCTCACTCTTGTGTTATACACTATATGGGTGAAAGGGACGGCACGATACGAAGTTCGAAGTAGGCCCCCTGATGACATTACAATGTTTGTTTCTTCGATTTAAAATTATAATGATTGCACTGGTTCTTAAATTTTTCTTCTTGCCGTCACGGACGTGCCGTCGGGTGTAAAATCATGGAAAATATATATATATATATATATATATATAATAGTTGACCTATGCTTACCCCTGGTCTCCGGACTCCGCAAAATAACTTGTAACTCGTCTTAGGTAATTTAATTTGTTGACTTAAATATCGCCATCCGCCGGCGGCCGCACAAAAATCGTCTTTTTTTTCTTCTTTTTACTTTCACATGCTTGAGCCCGTATAACCCACCCCAAAGCGATATAGATGCTTAGAAGTAATTTGTGGGAAGTGTAAAAAAGTAACATTGTTAAATCATCAAAGATTTTGAGACTTATTGTACAATACAATAAAGAATGTTATGTAAAGTTTAGTTAGTGTTTTGTTTGTTGTTGTTCGACGTTGTTTCACCAAACTATTGCAATGTGACAATAGAACATCGTAAAATTTCTTAAGAATTTTCACGTTTCGTATAATGTACATGTACCAATGTTTTGATGAAGTACTTGTTGAGCTATTTGATCATCTTTTGTGATATTTGTGTCATTATACATTTATATCCACTAGTTTAATACCAATTTTCCTTAGTTACCAAAACCCAGCGATTGATAATTAAAATTAGGCTATATACATTGGAGAATAATATACCTCAATCTCTGTAATCTTAGTTAATGTGTTTTGTAGTCAAATTATACAAATGTATTGATAATTCCAATAAATTTTGTGTTGTAAATGTTTAGTTAAATTGAAGTAAATACAAACAGTTTTTAGCTTGATATTTGTCCATTGGTGTTGAATTTTAAAACGATATTTTTTAATGAAAACTCCAAATAATACAGGCCCCAATAGTCCATAGTCGAGGGCACAAATATGAATATATTTTTGAATCTTATTTCAATGGATTAAAGTAAAAAAATGAATACATATTAGTGCTCTTGTCAAAGAAGAAAAATTGTCAAGAAACGAGTCAAATCAGACTCAAAAATAGCACTAAAATTTGAGCGTTTTTAACTAAGCGTTTTTTGTACTGTGTTTAGTAATTATTTTTATACGAGAATAAATGATTTCTATTTATCTAAAACAACTGATATTGACCCTTAAGGGATATTTCACACATTCGTCTTGTATCAGGTGTACTCCACCAACCATGCAAAATTAAGTAGTAGTAGTTATTCACGTGGATCTCAAATTGTCTCATAATTGCAAAGAACTCGAACAAAATTATAGTCACAAAAAACTGCATTGAATCCGATAGCTGCACTTTCACCTCGTGATCGACCGATTTGTATCTCGATCAGCACTCATCTCATTGTCTTCGTTCGCTCGATCCGACTCAACGGGGAAGTTCAAATTGATGAAGATGCTTCCCCATTACATTCATATTTAAGGCAAGGCCATTCCATTGCAAATACCCCCTCTAACGCGTGAGTTTGCAATTAACCATCCCGTTCTCTACGGAAGCTCTGCGCATAATTTTGTAAATAGGTATTTAGTACATTTTAGTTGATTTTTGGAACACTCGAATACTTATGAAAAATCTATCTGGTTGTTCTTTTAGAACAATAAAAAGCTTTTTTTTGTAGTAAATAATTTATCACTGTCGTTGATAAATACGAAATCTGCAGCATGAAAGCTAATTTTTCGATGATATTTAGGATTTTTTGACAGAGTTACCAACGCATTTTTCAATATTTAATTAGGTTATTTTGTTTCTTTTTCAGTCCAGAGTATTTTTTTGTGTAGTGTTATAATTCTACATTATTTCTTCACACTGGAAGCTCAAACATCAGTAATTTCGTCAGATCAATCTTGACTTAAGGCGAATGTTAGTTGTCAACGTTTTATCTTGCTCGCTCGGTAATGCTAGCTTGATGTGTTGTTGTCGCCTGCGCACAGAGCGACTAGCGAAACTGAAACATCCATACGGCAGGCCTTAATGAGTTTACTATAGGACTAGTTCGATGTGCGTAAGATTGTCCAATTCATATTATTTTACCGATGTCTGTAAATCAAAATCTGTGACATTATAGAATCATATTCAGAATTTTCAGCACATCAAAGAATATACCTTACACAACTAACCAAAGACAATAACCTCAACTACTTCGACTCAATATTCATCATTCATCAATCACAAGCATCATAATAATATTTAATTCGTTTGCAATAAAATTTAACAGGCAATAACATGATAATAAAATTAATTAAATAAGATAATCAAAGACATAAGATCATAGATGACCTTCTTCAAAAGTAATAATATATCCATATAAACCGTTTAATATTTATTAAATATAGGTACATCACATTTATATGAGCAGACCTAACTCAGTTAAAACTTATTATATAAAGCATCCTTAAATGATTATAATCCTTGAAATAGATATTAAAATGTTAACTAACCGTCTATATAAGTTTTTTTTAATGTGCCAAAAGTTGTCATAGATATAAATCAATTTGGGAAATAGTCACATTCGTAATAGTCACTTTATGATTTTGTTTGTCGTGTCAAGGCTATGACCCACCCACTATTTTACTAATGTTGTATAATACTATTTTTTAACAGGTTTGATGAGGCCAGGAATGGTCACGTTTTATTGAATTCATTTGTTACACGTTTTATTTAATTTATTCTTAATATTTTACTTATTTCGTTGAGGAGACGATGCTGTTGCTAAGCGTTTAACTTCCATGACATAGAATTTGAATATCTACCTACAAGTAGTATTTGTTAGTCTTTCACTGGTAACTAAATCTATTTCACGACACATTATCTAGTTGTTTAACCTGTCTCCTTATAACAATGTAATTTGTGTTGGAATCTCATTCTTCTTACCTAGTCATTAAATTAAACGTGTTTTGTCCATTCACAGAAAAAAAAACAAAATACATTATTCAAATTTGAAAATTAAAATGTACCTACTAGTTTTCAAAAACGTTAGCTGGCAATCTGGTGAAAAGTTTGCAAGTGTAATTAAAGTGGCACCCACGACAAAGCGTTGCAGGAGGTAAGTTGTGCAAAATCGCTAATTTAAATAAATTGGTGCAATTTCAAATGCAACACAATGAAAGCGTGAAGGGAGTAATGAATGTTTTACAATTAAAATTGGATCTTCATTCGAAGCTTAGAAAAAGATTGTTATACTAATAAAACGCTGAGATGAACATTGGAATGTAAAGATACTACTCAATGCGATTGGCATCATCGGATTACCGTATATTTATAGATAATATCTTCTTCTGCAGGGAGCAATCGGAAATCTAATCAGAAGTTATTTATCCGACTGTACTATGATCGTCTTTTCGTTGTATTACTTGTTAGATCTAATACAATAATAAGACAACACAAGTTTTTTTTTAAAAGCCTTGTTTTCGAATATAATAAGAAACGGCAGGATTTCTTGTTTATTGTGTAACGATTGGTTACTCTCTACGTTCCACCACCATTCAAGTGTATATCCTCAAATTAATTACAAATCAAGGTCACCTGATATTTAAAACCGATCGAGAAAAGGTTAAATAACAAATTAATGGTTATATACGACCAAGATGAGATTGATATTCATTCGTGAAAATTACATTTATGGTAATCTTGAATATGTCAAATTTAATGTTGCTATGCGGGCTTTTTTATGTTTTTCATTATGAAAATGATTAATTATACTGATTTATATGTTTCTGGTAATGTTTTATTCAACTATTATTCTATTACTAACTGTCGGTTAGATCAATCGATTAATTCATTCAAATTTGACATTGAATAGTGTCAGTTGGGGGTCGAAGTTGCACCACTTCTGTAGCGGGTACCCACCGGTGACCCACCGCTACCCTACACGTGACCCCTGGATTTTGCTAAAAGTGCAACAAAACTGGCAACCGTACTGTCTTCTCGAAGATTTCATGGTTACGATACGATAAATAAATAAAGTTGGGATCCGTCTTAAGCTAACATTAACAAACTAATACAAGTGAGTTGCGTGGACGCAAGATTGTAATATTTGTGGATTTCGCTATGTTTTACGGTACAGTCGCTTTAGCCGAGTGGTACGGTACATGAAATTCAAAATGAAGTTTGCGGGTTTAAACCACGGCTCGAATCATTGGGTTTAAAAAAAAGTTATGTACAAATTATCCTTAGATATTTAACAGTGGCTTTTCAGTGAAGGAAAACATAGTCAAGAAATCCGTTTAATCCCAACAAGGTCTAGAATTCTCTCTGGGTTGGAAGGTCAGATAATAGTCTCTTTTATACAACTAGTAATTTTTTTTATTGTAGGTACTTGTAGTTAAGATTTTTTTAAATAGATAAAGCCAAGTTTACACTAGACTAGAGACTCCTATTAACTACTTAAGGTGATATACAATTTGTTAATATTTCCTGATTCAAAATAGCAGTATTTGAAGGTCAATAGCACTAAAACAAGGCTAATTCTCATTCAATAAAATCATAAATGACGATCATCGATTGTTGACATTAACATTTAAGAAACATCAAAAAACACCCAGTCAACATTTTAAGACTCATTTGATAAAACGTTCTGCAATTTGAAATAAGGTGCAGCGCGGCAATCTAGACTGCGTGGCATTAAACTAATCGAAATATTTTCCGTATTTTACATAATTTACTAGTGCCATCTTGGTGAAATTGTGAAAGCGCTTTTTTTTTAACCTGACTGTGGCTTTATAGGCCGGGCCCAATAAAGCGATAGGAGTGCGCGGTTGGAGAGTAGCCTGGGGAAAATTCAGGGGAAAACCTCCGACACGACCACACGTGTGGTTTGGAAAACTGGAATACTCTAAGGAAAACGCTTTTCCGCTATCCAGGCACTCAAGCAAATGATGTAGAACACGGAAGCTATTTTCGATTACTTTTAATTTCCCGTAGTCTAGATTGCCCCGCTGCACCTTAAAGCATATTTTTTGTGAAAATGAATGACCGTAATAAACGAGTGCTTTAAGTCAACGTCCAAAAAAAATGAAAAAAGGTTAAAATATTCATTAAAAAAACTTGTTTTTCCTGTTTGGATGGTCAGATAGTAGCCGCTTTCGTAAAACTAGTGCCAAATCTTGAGATGTGCCAAAGCGGACCTCAGACTCTTTAAGGTACAATCAAGAAACCGCTAGGGGAATCATTTCACCCATTTGCTACTAAGTTTCTATTTTTTGCTACTGAATGCCGGCTTTAGATCTGTTTGATTTATTGCAAAAGCAGTGTCGAACACGTTAAGTTAATGTATGCTAACATTGAGCAAGTGCCTGACGGATTCAGATTTAGCACTTCTGCTTGTGTGTAATAGGTTAGTTTTCAACACGTTATTAATGTTAAAGGTCATTGGGTGCTTGGTTATTTATATTGTGACGTTTTAATGCATATCCTCCGCATTTTGGTAAAATAGGTGTTTTTTGGTGCCTAAAGCGGCAATTGCATTTCGTCGTTCACCGCAAAAGTGTAAAGAACACGTTAACATTAGTCGGCCGCATTCGGTGATCGACAGCTGCCAACGCTTATAGGTAGGCGGACAGACTAATGTGAAGACGACGTTTGTTGGCCTAAGTAGTTAAAAATGAATTCGGCGATCGCATTAGGCGAACGACGCAGTGTAATTGCCGCTTAAAGAACACGTTAGTCGGCCGCATTCGGCGATCGACAGCTGCCAACGCTTATAGGTAGGCGGACAGACTAATGTGAAGACGACGTTTGTTGGCCTAAGTAGTTAAAAATGAATTCGGCGATCGCATTAGGCGAACGACGCAGTGTAATTGCCGCTTAAAGAACACGTTAGTCGGCCGCATTCGGTGATCGACAGCTGCCAACGCTTATAGGTAGGCGGACAGACTAATGTGAAGACGACGTTTGTTGGCCTAAGTAGTTAAAAATGAATTCGGCGATCGCATTAGGCGAACGACGCAGTGTAATTGCCGCTTAAAGAACACGTTAGTCGGCCGCATTCGGCGATCGACAGCTGCCAACGCTTATAGGTAGGCGGACAGACTAATGTGAAGACGACGTTTGTTGGCCTAAGTAGTTAAAAATGAATTCGGCGATCGCATTAGGCGAACGACGCAGTGTAATTGCCGCTTAAAGAACACGTTAGTCGGCCGCATTCGGCGATCGACAGCTGCCAACGCTTATAGGTAAGCGGACAGACCAATGTGAAGACGACGTTTGTTAGCCTAAGTAGTTAAAATTAATTCGGCGACCGCAATAGGTGAATGATGCAGTGTAATGGAGGCTTAGAGCATCTAAATGACCAAAAAAATTTAAAAAATATCAGGCACAGCGATTTAAGCTAACATTAGAAATGATCTTATAAAAAATTGTGGAGTTATATAAGTATTAAGATGATTACTCCAACTCTGTTAGTACGCTTACCGCTAATCTCGCAATATAATGGAAAAGCAGTCATATCATAAAGCGGCAATAAGCCAAGTTATCCAAAAGCTATTACGGCTGTCGCCGAATGGAGATGTAACCGTAAGCTTTCTTGGAAAATGCGTGGGAAAGTTCTAGTGCGCAGCTCTATAAGGAAGCCTAGGGTCGGTACAGGGCATCATGCCAATACTTTGTCTTCCTTCCTGAATTTGCTATATTATTACCTTAAGTAAGCCTGAGACTTCTTGGAAGATGTCATTGAACGATTGTACGCCTCTCTAAGGCGTTGTAAGAGGGTATCGGTTGAAAAATTTGGGGGCAGAGAATGGTTGTGCCGGTAGTTCAGTTGGCTAGAGTGATTGGCCGCGTACCTATGTCATTTCCAAGGTTTGAACCCAGCTCAGAGCATATTTTTTTCAATTTTTCCGTTTGAATTGAAAGTTATAGTAAGTAATTCCGATTTTGTATGCGCAATATTTCCGAGAGGTAATTATTTATTATTAAACATAAAAAATGCAACTTTAAATCATCATCATTTTCAGCTCATAATGGCCCACTGCTGAGCAGGGCTTTATGCAAGAATGGCACTCGTCCTGGTCCAGAGCTTTCTTATACAAGAGTGATCAGCGATTTTCCTAAAATACTCATCGAGGTGGTAGACGTCAGACACTCCTTTATATATAATTTAATACGTGCGATAGAAATATTTGCTCTCAGAGGGCTTCCATCACTTTCAGTAAGAGATGGATGAGAGATGTACTTATTTTGTAGTTTTTTTATTAACTTTTTAAGGCAAATGGCAAACAAGCTACCAAATGATTACGGGATCCTATTAACAAATTTTTCCAACTCATGTATTTATTAATTAACCAACTAATGTACTATTAATCCAAAAATGAAATCCGCAACATGCTTCGTCAAATTAACTTAACATAAAGGACCGCCTCGGATCGTAGATGGCTCGAAAGTTCCCATAATACCGGCGGCGTTGCCACGCTGAATGGCCAAAAAGAGCCAAGAACGATCCGAACCGAGGATCGCAACCCCTCTCCCTCAGCCGTCGACCCAAACGATAACGATTAACTAATTAATTGACAATTAGTTACACGGTAATACATGCCAATATCGCTTCAAGTGGTAACTTCCCGAAGCGGGAAGGATAAAACATGGCGATAACTGGCAGACTCCATTAAGTTTTTCTTTTTTTTATCTGGCAGAAGTTCTGCGGGGCATTTCGTTCGTGTCGAGGATTTTTAGAAAAACTGCAATTTTTTTTTGTATTACACTTATGCACATATGCTATACTTTTTTATCACTATGAAATACACTATCAGATTCTACACAAACACTGTGTATATGGTGTAACAATAAAATAACATTCCAAGTCAAACGTAGAGAAGAAGTGTGTTGTAATAGCCACTTTATGACCACGGGTGACGTAAAATTTTAGCACACGTTATGACTTGGGTAGCAAATACGCTGTCAAATTATATTATTGTCAATATTGAATTAATTGACTGGCAACCTTTTAATACCAAATAATATTCTAAGGAAACCACCTACACTGTTTATATTGACGAAATTTTATCATTTGACGAAATGACTACTGGCTATGTTTAATTATGCAAATATAATCTATACGCGTAGATCAGAAAAATTAATATTCCGTATCAATATGAACCGAAGATGTTTTTATTATACTGGCATTTAAAGGTTACATTTGAAAATCTATTGTTAATAGGTATTATATTAGGCGACGACACAGCGACATTCTATTCGAGTTGTTATCATATTGATTGATAATCAATATATGTTTTTAAATGCTGAAATAAGAACTATAACACTTCCTGCTTAACAACATTACATTTACTGTGATTATCTTCATGCCATCTTGTCTACATTCATTTTCCTTTTAGGCTCCGCTTTTAGCAAAATGTGTACTAAAACTAAAATATGTGGGTCATTGTCAGTTTGCAAAAACAAAAGTTGTCCGCCCGGTGGTCAATAGTTAACGGTTTATGTACATGTAAGTTATATTTTTATTACATGGATTTATAGTTACGGAAACACCGTGCGGGTTATTAGACCAATCCAAAATTAAGCTTTGTGGCCCTTAAATTTTGATATGTCCACCGAAAAGACGCGAACCTAAATCTGACAATGACCCATTTTGGTGTACAATACAAGCAAAAGCATGTTTACAGCCAAGCTCTCTGCCGAAGTTTTACCGGTACGGTAGCCAAGGCACTTACCTTCAGCAAAAAAAAATCTTAAAAAAAGAAATATACACTTTTAAGTATATCCTATCTGCATAAAATAATACGTAAAAATATACTTACGTATTAATTTTAAGCAGATATCAATCTTGTTCACATTGATCTACGATGAATAGGTATAGTCACCGGATCTATCAAACAGTTGCAATTATATGATGGTAGTCATTTGTTTCTGCGCCCACGCATTACCCGCTTGTGAAATGATGTGGGAACCGCCTCAGTGCGGTCAAATTATTATAGCGTTTATGTAGTTTTTAACGCACTGGAAAATTTTAAGGGTCAAAATATTATACGATGTGCTAATGACGATTTTCGTCATTAAGTTTGTTACAGGTTTGATCCAAGGGAGTGAGGGCTTTTTTGGGAGTAATGATGTGCGGTTGGGAATATGTACCTATTCCCTAAACTGTATACAGTATTTATCAGGGTCGTCCATGGTGTAAGAAAACAAGGTCTGACAATCCGGACCGTGACACCAGTGACGTCACTGTCGACGACGCATTCACACTTAAGTCCGCGTACCATCGATAGGCTGCTGCCGTAGGTCGTGTCACTAACATTATCAGCCGATGTACCAGATTGCCATACCTGGCGGAGTATATTTAACATGGGGTCGTCATTGTATATCCGACGTCTGCGCATAGCTACGTATTTTGGGACAACACGTTTGTCTAGCTTATTACTAATTGTCACGAGTAAGTACTTAGACACATTGTAAACCTACACTAAAGCACAACAGCGAACTATTGTAGTAACTGACCTCGGGTCAAATCACCAGTGCATTTATGAAACTCGGGTGATTTAGGAATTGCCCAATTTCGCGAGAAGTGCATAGAAACTTATTTGTTACTTCTATTTGTATTAGTTTTCATAACTTGTCCTCGATATTGATGGCCGTAGTTAATAAGCCATTATTAAACTAATATGAAATAAGGTAAACGTCCCTGTGCCCGACACTGACCCCTAACATGGCACTTTCAGTCTTATGTTATAATGACAGAGGTGATCAATAAGTCTCATCTATTGGGCATTAAGGTGCCGAGCATTGGGACGTTTACCTTATAATCCCGCCTGTTCATGTACCATTATCAGGAACATTCCCGATTTCTGTGAAGATATTCCCTGTTGGGAATATATATTAATCCTGCCTGTTCCTTGATGGGGAAGGCAGATATAATCTGCCTTGGCAACAGTGGACTAATTAACATTAATTATTGTATTTTACAGACAATTATTCATTTTATTGCTAATCTTATTTGAGTCACTTTCCGATAAACGTGGATGGCATTATTCAGGATGTAATAACTCTGTGGCGTCTCCTAACATCTGTCAAATCTGACGTGTTCTGCATCGCGCTATCGATGTTTTTTAAATCAGCTACATAAATATAACTTCCCAAGAACTCTCACTGGACTTCGGTCCCTGAGAGGTCTCTCTATTGTCGTTTCTTCCTGTGTCTCCCATCTATTGTATATATGTATGTATATAATTTGTAGATACTTCGTTTCCTGTACATTATCCTACTAGGAACAAACTACTTATCTACAACTCTATCTAATCATTCGAAGAAACTCTGGTTTTAGGTACTATGAAGTCACTTTTTACAGAGTATAAATATGTAAATATACAATTTTGACCGGTAGTTATAATCGGATACGGAAAATCATATTGACTAATTAAAAGCGAAATTATTGTCGAAATAAATATGACACGTTTATTAATTTTCAGAACTGTAATCGAATGGAAAGAGACGATCAAGATGTCTAATAACATTAATCAACAGGTTAAATTGATGTCACCTTGACCTCGAAAGGACAAATTGCTCATTTTGGGGTAAATATAAACAAATATCTTTATTGACTACACCCGCTGAGCAACGCTTGCTTATCGATATCTTGTTGATCTTAATTGGCCATAACGTATTTCAATTTAAGACAACGATATTCATCGTTTATTATGAGATACTACAAGAACTCAGGCATTGTAATATGCCATTCCCGGAGAAGTTCCGTGGCTATTCTCTAGCTGGGAATATTCCGTGACTATTCCCGAGCTGCAAATATTTCACGATTATTCCCGAGCTAGGAATATTCCGTAACTATTCCCCGGCTGGGCACTATAGTGCGACCGCTTAAAGCGTGCCGCACTGCAGCGGGCTGTTGTACACTATGACAATCCTAAAATTCATTCACACACACGCGGTGATGATGGGCATAGTAACAGCTGGCCGCCACCGCGACCGCAGGTCGTTGCAGTGTGTGCCAGGCTTAAGTCAGACGGTGGGAGACTACCAGTGGTAGAGTACCCCTGCTGCCCTTTCCACGTTCCTTTGACGACACAGGTATGCCGTCCGCCACGCAGGCACCTGCTTTAAACCATAGGCCTATAGTCAGGTAGGGTTTTACAATTTTCCAGGTGCAACTGTCAAGATTAAATAACCTTTTTTTAGAAAGTATTAGATGAATACATGCATGTATCAAATCACATACTCGTAACCTTTAAGCTTTGAATTTGAACTTATAACCTCTTTAACTTCATACGTCTATCAGTATCACACGGTAAATCAAGTATCTATCATGTTACGTAACTGTTCATTCACCGAATAGCAGATTCATCGCCGTATGACCACGTAAACATTACATAAAATATACAGGGTGTTATGGACAAGCAAATGTTACAACTTACGAGTCACTTTCGCTAACGCGAGACGAATCGTACGGCTTGCCAACTATTATGTTGGGGCAAGAACGACCTATGTTTCTTTAGGCTCAGTTTACGTTGGACATTTTGTCTGTGAATTACGTTACATGTACTTTACTGTTGTACTAGCTAATGACTCATAGTTTGGAAACGATTAGCCGGGTTTAACACACCATTGGCAACAAAGTTAACTAAGTTTTTAAACCTTATTGCAACTAAATAGAGCGTAGGTAGACACTACTTTATAATAGTTGTTTTTACTCTTTCGTTTTTTTTTAGAGAGCTTATGGAGGTGTCCCTTAAAAATATGTTAGTTGCAGTGCCAAGGAACTAGAAGCGACTAGTTGCCTTTGTCTAATTGAGACCTTTTCTATTGGCCGTTATTTTATGAAACTGTTATTGGATTTTGAATCTAGTAGCATGTAAAATTAAGTCGCTTTATGTAAGGATAATATGTATCGATTACTGTGACACAACTCTGCCAACTCGAATAATTTTAAGTACCTATAACATATGTTTGACAATGGTCAGTTACAAGTTTCTCGTGGTTTTGTGCCACTGAATTAGTCATAGTTGTCATTGGGAAAATAAGGCACGCACTTTAGTATTTGCCAGCCTCTCATGTTAGTTACACTTGCTTTTCTTTTTTCCATCAAGACAATGTAACTTTAGTTATTTCGTATGTTAAGGTAAATGTACCTATTAAACAAGCCCATCGAAATCATCACCTTGTTATTTAATAATACCACCACCATACTGCTATATCAGCTTCCGTTTTACCCAATTGTTGACAGGCATAAAATGCCTTTAAGGCCGGGTTTTATAATGATCCGTTAGTCCAAATGTCAGATCAAATTTCAGTAACTCAGTACATTTTTTGACATAACAAACCGACATTAGATCTAACGGATCTTTATAGAACCGAGCCTTAGACATTAAATCCGTCAATAGGGTTGTTGACTCAAAATTTGACTACAAAAGAAACAAGGCAAAAAAATATAATAGATGGTAAAAACCTACTCAAATATCTCAAAAAATAACGATGCTACAATCGCTTTAATGTTGCTGGTTAGAGAGAGAAAGCGCGACAGATCAGTGACGTCACTGACCTCTAGCGCCATAGTAAATGACGATCATTTCAATACAAAGGTGCGTTTTGCGGAAAAGGGATAGAGTATGCCGCCTCTTAAAACTTTGAAGACTTATAATTATGTAATTATTTATTCTTCTGAGTAAATTTTTTTGCTATTTGATTAAGAATGTGATCCTTTTTCGCTGCAATGTGATCCTGTTGTACTTATTGAGATTCTGTGAAATATAAATAAATGAATAAGACCTAGATTAAAAAGTCAATTCTTTTAATACCTTCCCTAAACGCAAGGAACTTGCGTAAATGGCCTTTTCAGCAAACTTGCATTCAGTTAGCACCTGGATGTGGCAACACAGCCATTAAACCATTATCGATGCGTAATGGCGGATCGGCAAATGTCAGTTCCGACATACATAAGCATGATCTTATGACTTACCGCCACATTCTTGTTCTTCTGAGCAGAAATGTTATTCTTGTTTAATTGTTGGATGGAAATATTCCTTGCATATCGGATCAGTAGCATAATAAATGAAGTCTGAATTTTCCGGATTATGAAATACTAGCTTTTGCCGCTCCTCTCCTTTATAATCGTTCACCGCGTTAGAGTTTAATTCCTATTCTTTTATTTCAGGCGCTTAACTACATGACCAGTTTCCTATTACAAAAAAAAATCTATAATATGTATTGAATTCATGTACAAAAATAAGATGTCGAAATATTACCTGACCCTAATAAAAGGAATTTATAGGTAAAAATACTTCAATATTAACATACAAATGGTGAGATGTACAAAAACCAATGAGTTACTCGATTTATGGATATTAGCTGTGGTTCGGTAATTACGAAAACTATCGGAAGTGATACTCTAATTAAACCTGTTTCTAAATAACAATACAAAAATATGAAGTGAGGGCCAGGTATTCCAAAATCTACATTTAAGAAAAACACTTTTTTCTTAAATGCAGATTTTGGCATTTAAGAAAAAAGTGTCCAATAATTATGTACATGAAAAAGAAGAATGGCCCGGCCCAGTTATCGCTCTTCTACACAAACTTCCATCCCCTTTAAGTTATGATTTCGGGGATGAAAAGTATTTTATGTCCTTTCCCGGGACTCAAACTATATAAATGGATTTCATGTAAATATCATTATATTCAATGCCTTTTGAGTCTATTACTATAACTGCAGCAGTGTCATTAACATTCCATTTTTTTTGTACCACGTTGGTGGCGAACAAGCCTGATAGTAAGCGGTCAACGCAGTCTACGGACGCTTGCAACTCCAGTGTCACATGCACATGGCCGACCCTTTAAAAATGTGTATTCCCCTTTCTTGAAGAACCCCATACTGTTGGCCCTCGGGAAAACCTCAGCAGGGAGCTTATTCCACAACCGGAGAGTCCGAGGGAGGAAAGATGCAACTAAGATAATATTGATGTAAACAGAAACAAAAGTCACTTATGAATGTACTTATGATTCGAATGTGCTGTCGTAGATTATAGGCAGGTGACCTATAGTCATTGACCCGGCGTTACTTGTATCTAACTACTAACAAGACATTACTTACGAACATTCTTGCATAATTAAATCATTGATAAAATTCCTTACTCAAGCAATTTCATTCATATTGAAGTTGTTTTATTCGGCTCATTATGATGTTAATTGATATTATTTGAAATACATTTATTAAGCTTGGGGTTTCAATTAAGTTTATCGCTTTTGTATTTCAATCGCATTTTAGTATGTGTATAGCACGTTCTCGCTTCCTTTTTTTTAATTTATGATAAAAATATTGCATTGATAATACCAATCAACTGAGTAAAGGATACGCTATTATGAAAATTTTGGATAGTAACAGAACCAGTATTTCTTTTATTGTTGTTACCCGTCTTTTTGTTTAAAAATTATCTATTAGGAGTGATAAGTAAAACAGTACTTAAAATGCATGCAAAATCTATGAAATTAGACCTCAATAGTTTACATGACAGTAATAAAGAGAAAATCTCAGGTGTATATACACAAAGACAAGCTTAAATATGATGAAAGTTTTTAATTGAAAAGGTACTTTGCTCAAATTGGTAATGACTGTACTGCATTTCATTAGCATATCATCATCAGCCTATATTATGTCCTAATGTTGGGCATGGATCCCCCTCTCATGAATTAGACGATGCGATGTGGCATATATATTGCAGGTGATATGTTCGTAATATGACATCTTGAACTCTAGGGAAAGTAACAAACTACAAACACTATGAGATGTTTATTCATTTCCTCACTTTGCAATCACTAAACATGATTATTATTACCTTTTCTGTTCATAATTTAAGATCCAACACTTTAGTTGATTGTATTTACTAATTGGACATGGGCAAACATCTTTTCAAATTCACCTGAATATTTGCATACGCACATACGTGCAATCATCATATAATTACATACGCTCTGTAAATTGGTGTTGAAATGGAATAATCAGATGATTATTGACTTAAGATGTCTACATCTTTCATCGAATTTATGAAGCCATAGATACTAATACGGAAGTAACTCTGTCTGTTACTATTTACCATTTTGAAACGTTTAAGATAAAATTTGGATTGGGAATAGTTTGAAAATCTTGGAAGGTCGTAGGATAGATTTTATACTGGAAAACTTAAGAGATTAAGGAGGTGAACATAGGGTTGCAGTTTGTATGGATATTACACTCGAAAACGTAACGTAATCACCCTGACTTTGTGAAATATCGATTTATATGTACACAGTAAAAGTAACTGATTTGATCTATACATTTAATTGGCGGATATTTTGTCCAACCACAACAAAAAGTATCCACCACAGGTTTCGTCAATTTATGCTACAAAGAATCGTCCACAACACGTTTCGTCACCTATTCTAGCATAGGTGACGAAACGTGTTGTGGATGATTATTTGTATGAAAATGAGTGAACGTTAATAAAAACATAACTTATCGATCTAAGATCTAATCACAAACGAATATGATTGCAATCAAATTTCATGCGTTCAATGTCGCGTTCCTGAATAGAGTCCCAGTAAGTCTTGTACCGGCGGATTCACAAGGGGCTTAACACTTTAGTACTGTGTCGCTTTAATGTCATGTCTAAACTGTCATACTAAGTTTCCAACAGGTGAAAGCTACATAGTCCCAAAGTGTTCAGACGAGGCCGACTGTACGGACGCGTGAATGACCAACCGCCACCGGCTTCGAAAGTTACCGATCATTACCATCTCTCACAAACTACGTTACATCGCGTCGACAAACATATGCTGCGTAATTATCGAAATGCATCGCTTGCATCCGACCCAGGTCGGGCCTAGCTGAGTTTCTTGCTGGACTCTTCTCAGCTAGGCTAGGTTTAGAGAACCAGCGACAAAAGTCCCAGTAGTTCGATTCGCTCACACCTCATATTCGGTTGAAACAGCGCAACCTATCTCACTGGAGCGAACTCTTAGAGTATTCCAGTGTTCAAAATCACCGCGCGCTTCGTGTCGGAGGTTTCCTCTGGGTTTTCACCAGGCTACTCTCCAACCGCGCACTCCAATAAAGCCACAGTCAGGTACAAAAAAAAACATCGCTTGCATTTTTACAGTCGAGGTCGAAAATATTTGCACCGGCAAAGTGAACAAAAACATATGAACACAATTATTATCGACTAAAGATTAAGTACAGGATCATTATTATTAGGGACGTAAGGTTCATCAGTTACGTTTTATCCATACGGATGGCACATATACACCGTTGGCGTCAATAACCCGAAAGATTTAAGCCAACGACTTTAGAGCCTAATTAGAGTATATAAAGTTATATGACATATAGTCCAAAAACCCATAATTTAAAAGATATTAATTATTTAAAACAAATCACAAGTAAATAAATCTCAATTCTAACACACCCTAAAGGCGTGACGTAGCCACCTACCACTTTTACACTCAGACGGACTAACTGCATGTTTGTTAGCCAGTTTCACTTAATTAAGTTTGCTATCTATCCTACTAAAAAGGTTTCGCTACCGAAAGTTTTGTTCTGTTCTCAATCGCGAGAGTTCAAACTATTGACCTTCACTGATAACTGGCTGATAGTTTGAAATTGATGTCACTAAAATGACAATGCTCGCTCTCTGTTTCTCAACTTGATATTAATTAAACTCGCTCACTCTCTGAAGTACAGGTTTGTTCACAAAGAAGAAGTCAATTAATTTGATTTAAATGGAACTGAAATAGTAATTTGATTAAGACACATAATTGGACCCATGTTGACGTAGCATTATTTACTCGTACTGTCATCAAAAATACGTGGTTTAAATCTTTCGGGTTATTGACGCCCACTGTGTATTTATAAACTCGAATGTACGAGTATCAGCTATTAAGAAAATTAGGAAACCTAGAAAATATCAACATCTATTCATGAACATGTAATATTTAAATAATTAGTCATCATTCAAATATAATCATCACAACTCTAGTCAAATAATAGTCATTAAAAATGTCATAATCATCTGTCTAGCTGTCAAATCTATTAAATATCAGTTAAAGATTACTGTCGATGCAGCCTTTTGTAGTCGATTTGAAGTGCTTTCATTGAATTGCATTTTTATGAAGCTTAAATGGGATTAAAGTGTAATTACAATTATAGTTATTGCACGTGCATTAATCATTTTGTTCATCAACATTTCAATCATTCTATTTATCATTGCAAAACATAACGATCATTCGAATGTCAAGTGTTCAACTGTTGGCAAATAGTATTATGGTGCTAAAAGACTTACATTTTAAGATTCATTGTTTTTTTTTTATACAATACCGGTGGCAAACAAGCTTACGGTCCACCTGATGGTAAGCGGCCACCGCAGCCTATAGACGCCCGCAACTCCAAAGGAGTCACGTACGCGTTGCCGACCCTTATAAAATTTGAGGATGCACTGTGTTGACTACAGAAGGGACAAATTTAGGTCCCTCGCTCTCAACACAGTGCATCCTCGGGAGCTCTGGCAACCTTGTTCACACAACCAGGAACACAACACTACATACTTGTATTGTGCAAAAGAACTGATAATATATGGTATACTGGTATTCAAATCAGCAAATTTATATGAAATGTCGAAAACGCTCTTCACATGGACCAGTTAACAAGACGGATATGTAATCCGTTTGATTGAATCAATAAAATCCAGTATTTAAGATATTATCAACCCGTATTTTTTGCTATAATTTGAGCACGTAATCTAATTAACTAAACTCCCAAGCTTTAACACCCATACAAACATCAGTGGAAATACAAAATGACTATAAACAATACTCAACAATTTATTCAGATCAAATCCGTGGGAAAATAAGTTAATTCGTTAATAATGGAGGCCATCTTCATTCGTTTAGCGAAAAATTGTTTTGGTAAGTACAGTCAGATATGATAAAATATAGATATTTTTGCACCTTATTTCATTGCAATAAGGTCAAAGAAGCGTTCAATAGTTTTTTAAGTCGACTCTAAACTTAATGCTTATTAGCATGACCGTAAATAAACGATATTCACGAATGCAAGTATTCAAGATTTTTGCTCAAGGAAGGTAAAGAGAGAGGTGGCAGCGGGACGTTGTCTCGCTTGGATTTCGAGCGGTCCATTTGGGGAAGTATCTCCTTACAGAAGATAACTTGTTCTTTAACTATGTACAATCGCGAACGGCAACCAGCTGATTGCTGAAACACTTGACAATGTTCGCAATTTGGTCGTGTAATGCAAATTGGGACTGAGGGGCTACCGCGAACTGAAAACGAACGAAGTTCGAATATCTCCCTCTCTGCCGCACGAAATAGCAAGTGCGACAGAGAGGGAAAATTTCGAATGCCGTTCGCGGTAGCACTCCTGACATGACATCGAGTAACATCTGTTATTCATTACACGGCTGAATTACGGACAATGTCAAGTGGCTCAATGATCCCAGTTCGCGACTGTACGTCGTGGGTTGTTCCACCCGCAGGCGAATCACGTAACTTTATGTACTAACGGTAGATAGATTTTACTGTCAATTTTGAAGTATAAATGTATGAGTTGACAATTAAAATTCGACATTAAAATCTACCTAACGGTAGTACAAAAGTTACGTGATTACCCCGCCGGTACTGCTACATACCGGGTACGGATAGAGTCAGTCCGACCCAGGTCGGGCCTAGCTGAGTTCTTTGCTGGACTCTTCTCAGCTAGGCTAGGTTTAGCGAACCAGCGACAAAACTCCCAGTAGCTCGATTCCACTCACAATTCAGATACTCAACACCCTATGCGCCCGTACTACCATGGAAAAATGAGTAATTTACTGTTTCGGTCGTGAAATATTACATTTAGATACGTTGTTATCTTACAATTTTATGTTTACTGAAACATAAGAATCCAGACGGTGGTTTTTAATTTACTTTTAATCAATAAAAAATACATAATTTTTAGAAATTTTCAAGTGTCATATCTTTTAAGATTTTGAGCATATTTATTAATTTACTGTTTTTTGTCATAATTTGATGGTCGACTTTTCATATAAAGACATCTTATTATTCATTCCGCATGCATATTCTCTATTGTTACGAATCTTGGGGTCTAATATTTTGTAAAACTCAAGATTTTGTGTCAACTGTTTTCGCAAGGTCCATTCTATTTTCGTGTAGAATTGAGATCGGTATGTCATTGGCGCGCACTGGTTCTAACAGACTTGGTGCAAGAAACAAACAAATGGCAGTGCAGGCGAAATTCAAAACTGATTCTAATTTCATATAAAGACGAATAGACCCACAGGTCGCGCCATTGTTTGAGGCTCTCACGGAAGATGCGTGGCACAGTTACACATTTATTTGACATCTTGCGCTGTACCGTTTCATTACTATTTGCTTTTGCTTATTAACGTCCATTTTGTTTAAAATCTCAGTAGTAATAATATTATTTTATGTAGCTGCTTCAAAAATAATATCGTGTAGTGTGGCATATTAAATGCATAAAATAGCGACGCCCTCAAGAAATACAAATTTAAATACTAATTTTATTGGACTGGTTGACGAACAGAAAGTCTATGAAAGAAAATAATGAATATGAATAAAAAAATTAAAAAAAAAGGATTAAAAATCATGACCCAATTGGCCTGTCCAAAATTTGTTATTTATTGGTATAGTAATAAATTGATTGAAAAGAATTGAATTGAACACCCTTTTCCACGGGCTACATGAAATTCAACCTTAATTCAATGTCATAAAAACAATGACAGGTAAAAGCGTTTTTAATTACCAGAGCTCGGAATAGGTAGTGCCTATTTACCTAAACTTCGCGGGAGGACGTAACTAAGAGTGGTTACAAACACCAAAAATAATTATTTCTTTTTAATGAATGCGGGATTTCCCGGGATTTACTGTATTATTCTAGAGGCTTAATACATTTCGCTTTACTTATAAATCTTGTTATATTGCATATTATTTGTTTAATTACCTTGAAATAACAATCAGTCATTGAAAATATAATATGAATCAAATTGAATCAAAAGGATTTCGAAATTTGATACTTTTTAGTTGACTTAGACAGAATTATACCTGTGTCTAGCAGTAGGACGTATATAGATTGGTGATGAGACAGAACTATGATATGGCATAGAAGATATCGTACAGCTGTATTCTAATTTATTTCTAATATGATGGTATACATGTACTCATATATTAAATAAAACTATTTTTCAACTGATTATATCGCGTATAATGAATTTAAAATACATTCCGTGACCACGAGTGCTGTAAAGGACTCGAAACGTCGGAATGAATGTCGGAATTTTCCTATACGATATCATAGTTCTGTCTCATCACCAATCTATATACACCCAAATGCTGGACACAGGTCCCCTCTCATGGAAGAAAGGAGTATAATTATGTCTAAGTCAACTAAAAAGTATCAAATTTCTGAATCCTTTTGATTCAATTTGATCCATATTATATTTTTAATGACTGATTGTTATTTCAAGGTAATTAAACAAACAATATGCAATATAACAAGATTTATAAGTAAAGAGAAATGTATTAAGCCTCTAGAATAATACAGTAAATCCCGGGAAACCCCGCATTCATTAAAAAGAAATAATTATTTTTGGTGCTTGTAACCACTCTTAGTTACGTCCTCCCGCGAAGTTTAGGTAAATAGGCACTACCTATTCCGAGCTCTGTTAATTACCTATGTGGTGTGTGTCTTCTGGGGGGTGCGCCAAAGTTCATATAAAATTGCAATTCAGATTATTGTACATCCGAAAATGTATCTTATACAATTTTATGTCATAATGATCACTATTCATAATTATTTTTGGTTAATAACTATCGTATCTCAGAATTGTCAATATTTATAATGTTATTAAATATAAGTATCTCTGTCGCTATTATCTATATTCATATACTTTTTTATCATAACGATTATTAGCAATATAGTTTATTTTTATATAATTATTGTACATACTAGTTTTATTGCTAATTTTTTTATTAATAATATTCCGATATTTATGAACCGAAAATAATTAAAACCGTATAAAAGATTTAATAATCGAATTTGCAATTTCATATGAACTTTGGCGCACCTTTTTTATACATACTAGTTTTATTGCTATTTTTTTTATTAATAAAGTATATCAATATAATAATGAAGCTCGCA
Organism: Epiblema foenella; assembly: GCA_963556455.1. NCBI lineage: Eukaryota > Metazoa > Arthropoda > Insecta > Lepidoptera > Tortricidae > Epiblema > Epiblema foenella. The sequence continues at coordinate 2,709,395 of OY747110.1, forward strand.
ATTAATCAAAATATTATTGCCATGATTGCTAGCAAGTTTAGTATCTTCTAGTATTATTATATAAAAATGCAATAAGTTTTGATTGAGAGTTTTTTGTTGCTAATAATGATTTACATAATTTTTCATTAAACCTAAAAATGTATTACCAAATAATGTTTCATCAAATTCTTATTTGGCAAAACAAAGAAAACAAAAGCCCAGAAAGAGCTTTCGGGACAAAATCGACTCTTAACGCGAATAGGTTAGAAGTTTAAGACGGGAGCTGAAGCGAAGCGAAGCTTCCGTCTTAATCTTCGGGGTTTTATTTTTTATAAAAGCCCAGAAAGACCTTTCGGGACAAAATCGACTCTAACGCGGATAAGTTAGAAGATTAAGACGGGAGCTGAAGCGAAGCGAAGCTTCCGTCTGAATCTTCGAGGTTATTTTTTTTATAAAAGCCCAGAAAGACCTTTCGGGACAAAATCGACTCTAACGCGGATAGGTTAGAAGATTAAGACGGGAGCTGAAGCGAAGCGAAGCTCCCGTCTTAATCTTCGAGGTTATTTTTTTATAAAAGCCCAGAAAGACCTGTTGGGACAAAATCGACTCTAACCCGGATAGGTTAGAAGATTAAGACGGGAGCTGATGCGACAATATACAGCAACAATACGACAATATAACATTGTACGGTCATAGGTGATTAGGTTAGGGTTCCCTTACAAATTAGGAATTAAGATACTTTCTTAGTAATGACATTATTGCTAGCAAAATTATGAAATATGTCCTTTATGAAGAAAACAATTATGTAAAACAAAATTATGACTTCAGATGTGTTCTTGGTAGTGAAATGATGAACAAGAAATGTATGACTACTGATCGTTATGACATCGGTTGTTAGTAATAGAAATTTATGAACAAAAAAAGTATGAGTACGAATTTTATGAAGAGTGATGATTATGATCACAAAGTGGTATTATTAGAAAAAATCGATGGAAAAATTTTATATGAGCCAATATGGACCCGTCTTCTGGGATTGGCACCCATATATACCTTTTCATAAGCAATTAGGTTAACCGGCCATCATTAACATAACAACAATCTAGCTTTATTAATTGTTATATTAAGATTATAATAACTTTGTGTCTTCCGTTACACGACTATAAAGTTTCATAACAGCGTGGATATGTCCGCTTCTTACATTGAATGAAGAGGCAGTGTTGCCAGATACCGAAACAAAAAAGCTGGAAGTGCGCTTTAAAAAAGCGGATTTGTAAATGAAAACGCGGAATATATTCTTTGTTAATAATTTTCTTTATTTTTATGTTCCAATGAAACAAATGTGCCGTCAAATCCACTATAACGGAAGTTATAAATGTTACTTCCAATCATTCTAGCTAGTTCTAGTCGTTCGATATTTTGAATTGCCTTGCCTTTTTCACTGAGCAAATGCTAATATTTCAAAAAATCGAATCCTAGTTAGCTTAGTGCGGATAGCGTGGACAATGGCAAAAACGCGGAGAAAAAAGCGGAAAAGAGGGGTATCTGGCAGCACTGTGAAGAGGCCATAATAGCAAATGTCAGCGTGTTATGTGTCAAATAATAATTCTGTCATCGGCTGTGATTAATGTATGCATGTAAGTATAATGGCATGCCATTGCCAAAATCTTGTCACTTCGGCGAAACTCGAGTCTCGTTCACTGTAGAGGTGTTAGGAGAATTTGTTTGTTTGTAGACACTTGAAAATCTAGATGTCATCGAAAGTCAATATGAGAAATGGAAACGAATAAACAAGACCCAACTACTGTTACTAGAAAATTGTGAGGCCGGTTGGAGTTTTGATTATCTTCTACTTATTCAGAAATTCAACTTGTACATATTTTGAATTTTAAGAACAAGTCAATCGTATAAAAAAAATCGATAGCGGTTTTGGTTGTTTGCGAATTAATCGATTCAAATAAGAAAACATAAAACAACAAAGACACGGAAAAGTAGCACACCCAGATAATGGCTTAAAAAAATAAAAAAATAACGACGCATAAAATTCTAAATAAACTTGAATTCCGCAACACGAGCTCGCAGATCGAAGTAAAGCATCCGCACTCGCTTTATACGGTACGACTACGATACGACTTCTAGATACGGAAAACAAACTGAAAAATGAGGTTCAGGACACTGCAGCGTCAAAATGGGAATGGCACTATCCTTTAAATCACAAATATTGTAAATTTTGTAATAAGAGTTACATTTTTTAGGTAGAAATCTATTTAAATGAAAGTTCTGATTTTTTTTTGGGACGGTGTCTAGGGTAACTTAAATTTAACGTAACGTAATTATCAACGTAATTTTAGAAATAAATTAGCTTTAATTATTTATTTACCTTATGGTTTTCTGAATAAATCTATTTAATAATTATCGAACCTATCCACAAAGTTTTTACTAGAATCTGTTGAGGAAAGCGGTCATGTAGAGAAGAACAGCCGGACATACGATATTTTTTTTTTCTAAGTTGATACGGACACGATTCGCTCCGCTCGCTCGGAAGTTTGCATTATGTCTAAACGCTAAATTAAGCGCATAATAAAGAAACTCAAATTTGGCAAATTTTTTGTTTCAATGATCAATTGATCACAGGTGGCTTTGTTTGTGTGGCGAAAACTGTATATAAGAATGTTGCGATGTTTCTTAAACGTTCAGAGTCCTTTACCTATTTCAATAGACTGTATTAATTCCAATAACTAAAATGTCAAAATTAAAATGTATAGAAATCTAATCAAAGATTTTTTTATATTAATGCATCTAAAGCATTATAGCAACACACATGTCTCGAAGAAACAAAGCCACTGCTAGTGTAAACATCCTTACCCACTGACCCACCTCGCGTCCACTAATCAATGTAACCACGCGACAGTTGCGCAAGAGCACGCAACCTCTTCACTTTCGCTCGACCTCTGACATTACTCTACTCTGCGCCAGTGATCTATGCTTGTTTCGATGTTTTACTTTTAATTAGTTTCTTGAAGTCGTTATATGTGACCTATCTATGCTTTAATTTTTTATTATTATTTATGGTGCCTTTTTTGTTGTTGGTACCTTCGATTTGACATTAGTCTATGCCAATGCTCTATGCTTATCTCGACGATTTATTTTTCATAATTTTACTAAGTTAATTGCGATTTAATTTTGTAATACGTGATACGATTTGACGTTATTCTATGCAATATATTATCAATGTCTTTTTTTTACTATTAGTATCTTGTAATTTGGTTTACTATAATGTCAATGATCTGCCAATGATTTTTTTTACTTTAAATTGTAATATTACTAATTTGACAGTAGTATTCGTTAACTAATATATATGTTTTCGTTATTTTTTAATAATGACAATGGTTTGTGTTTGACCGAGTGACATTTGACGTCTTTCGTGTATAGAATTGTTACATTATTATCTATCATGTGTCTGGCTTATTATTCGAATTGTATTGTAATAGTCGGCTGTTTGATTACCTCATTATTTGTGATGGATTTATTGACATTTACGGATGAGGATTTAAATATATATTGCTAATCTTATATTTGATCGATGATTTAAATTTAGTACTTAGACATGATTTTGAAAAATTTTTTTTGCTTCTTGTAACAATATGATGAATTATCTGATAACTTGAACGAGCTACTCATATTAAGAGGTCAAAAATCTTTCTTGTAGGGGAATAAGAGTTTTTACGTCTTCTTTTACGTAGCTACGTCGTTTGATTACTGTACATCATTTGCTACATAAGTACCTCTTACGAAATTTGGAAATTTGGACCGGCTACGATCCGGGACGGTTCTACTGAAGATAGTCACTTAAGAACTCATAAGTACCTATTCATGTCTTTTATGTAATAAAAATGATTCAATTCAAATTTGGATTGAGATGGTGGGTACGAATATTAGGGTCATTATAGTGGGAAGTGCGACCGCGTGACATTTAAACTGTTCGGCCATATATGGCATCCACTAATTGATAAACTGTTTTGGAAATTAAGTTGCTTTCGTGTGCTCACCTTTCCGTCATTAGAAATCCATACTAATGTTTAATCTTTTTACCTTTAATCATGTTAAAGATTTATGTTTACGTCTAAATATGTCATTAGGAGAGAGGGTTTGACGAGATGACATTTTATGACTTTTGATGCACGCCATTTGAGATACATTATTTCTCTTATGCATAGCTCGACATGTAATGTGCATGGATTTGCTTTTAATGTTTTTGTGAATTGTGTTAATCGAATTCGTCTCCGATTGTGTCTTCCTGGTACAGACTGGATCCTAAGTGAATAATAATCTATAAAAAAATATATTTTTCTGTTGGTTACAAGATTATTGTGTAATTAAGTATTATAACATATATAATGTTACATCTGTTGATTATTAATAAACAAGTTTTGTTGTAAAATACTGTATTACATAAATAAAAATATACTAATCCTTGTTGCCTAAAAAGGTTACAGTTTAGTTGGTTTAGGGACATCGATATTTTAAAATTCTTTGTTCGAAGAAATTTACGTAGAAATAGATAACTATTTTATTAATGACTACAACTTTGCATGCATCCTCTTTTACTAACTAATATTCCTATGATTTGTTTTTTAAATTTTAGATGATATCATTTTTTAGTACACTCGAAAATGAGAATAAATGAAAATGATTTCTAGATTTAGGTGCATTACTAATTAACGAAGATTTGAATATAATAATATTATTACAACATCTAGAATGTTCATTAACGTATCTAGATTGTCTAAATAGTATGGCGCATATTTAGACAGGTCACAGCAAAAAAATATTGCCCTACTTCTAATTAGTCAATATGAGACTTTATGCTTCCTATTGAACAAAGTAGGCATTGCAAGTTTTGAACCGGTCCCATCCAAAGAAATTTCCTAAAGTTGACATAAATATTCAATTGAGAACCTCCTTCTTTTTAAAGTCGGGTAAAAAGATTGTCTTACCACTTGACGTTTACAGTTGAAATAATGTGTACCCTAATTTTATTATGCCGCTTCAATTTTATTTCTCATTAGATTACTACTATTTCTCGTACACATTCTTGTATTCTACAATTCCATTCATTAAGTTGTATCGTCGTCTTGTGACAGACTGTTCATCTACCATACATGGCTACACATCACTACTGATCTACGCATGCAATACAAGGACTCATGGACCTCGTCTCTTCAACGCACTTACGTCTTTCGGTGGATGTAGGCAGTAATGTAACTAATCTATGTATTCGAATAATAGAAGGACTCATAGATCTCCTCCCTTTAAAGCACTTACGTCTTTCGTTGTATGTCAGCAGTGATGTATGCCCGTCCTATTGTCGGTGGTATCTCTCATCTGCACATCCTTATGCTAATGGTTCAGCTACTCGTCTTGGTTTAATGAGATCGTGTGTTCTACTTAAAGGTTTCATGGGTTTGTGTATCTAACTTATATAGTAATCATCCTTCTAGCGTTTTCCTGGTTGTGACCTAGGGAGGTCGTGGCTCGCTTTGACACCTAATTTGATGTAGGAACTAGATTTTACGACTGCCACCTGTGCGGGATGCGAGGTTAAGCAACGTGGGCCGGGGTCTGTTCTTGGATGGGTGACCGCTTTGAGTGGTCACCAACTGAGTACCCCCGTGCTTTGGAAGGCACATTAAGCTGTCTATGGCAGCAGTCGTTAAGCCAAGTTGGAGGCCTTCGGGCGGCTTGAGACCTTCTAACAGTCAAGTTGCCCACTAATTTGACAAGGGGGGTTGAACATGCACCACGTCCATAGGGAGTACCCACCGCAACCCTACACATGATCCCTGGATGGTGCTAAAAGTGCAACAAAACTGGCAAAACCGTACTCTCTTCTAGAAGATCTCACATTTCGAAATAATTGCCATACGATAAATGACAAAACCGGCCAAGTGCGTGTCGGACCACGCACAATGAAGGGTTCCGTACCAACACCTACTAGTCCACATTTAAAATCACTATCCAATACATTGAATCAAATAACTTAACCAAAATTACAGTTAAATCAACCTATCTCAAAAACTATAAGAGATACTTTGATCAAACCAAAAATCGTTGAAAGAGTTAATTAGCATGCATCACCTCTATTTTTTTTAGAATTTTATACCCCGTAGTTATAAAAATAGAGGGGGGGGGACATACTTTTTACGACTTTGAGAGCTGATATCTCAAAAACCGTTCACTTTAAGAAAAATGTTTTTTAGAAAACTTTATATCATTTTAAAAGACCTTTCCATTGATACCCCACACGGGTATGTACATCGAAAAAAAAATTTTCATCCCTCAGTTACATGTATGGGGGGCCCCACCCCCAATTCTTTTTTTTACTATTTAGTGTCATAATTTTGTAGCGGTTCATACAACACATATTCCCATCAAATTTCATCACTGTAGTACTTATAGTTTCCGAGTAAATCGGCTGTGACAGACGGACAGACGGACAGACGGACAGACGGACAGACGGACATGACGAAACTATAAGGGTTCCGTTTTTGCCATTTTGGCTACGGAACCCTAAAAAGGGGGAAAACTAGACCATGGTAAGATTAGACCGGATTCTCACAGTATTTTCCTTCCCTGACATGCTACTGTTGAATATCAAAATGATATTTATCATATTTTTTCTTGACACCATGTGAAGGAATGCTTGCGCTGTCATTTCTTCGGATATTTTTCAAATTCTCTCCTATCTTATCTATTTGCAATATAATTTCTTGAATTATAACTGTAAATAACAATAGATTATCTTTGAATTGATTGAATTGACTCACTGAAGATACGTGTCACAAATTTCTTATAAGGATATGTTGGGTTTGTACAGAATAAATGTATTTATAATTACATTTTAGCCGTTAGGTCCGATACTTAAAGTGTTTATTTGCTATCACTGCTGAAGGCGAAGATCTCTCGTCGAACTTGCTTTTCCTTTCTTGACCCTTGACCCTGACAACCAGTTTGCGTTCCCTTTCATCCCAAGTGAGTCATCTGTTATTAATTTAATATTTATGTGAATAAACTTTATTGGATGGCCTTATATATTAAGTTATTTTGTTACAAATTACTTTATATAATATTGGTCCAATGTTATCCGTATAATTTTTGTATGATTTTGCTAATACTTTGTCTAGTGCAAGTTGGAGGAATGGCTTACTTGCACAGTTTGCTCAATTTACTTTTGTCTAAATATTTAATAATAATATATTTTTGTCGAGGAATTCTGAACTAAGTTTTACAACTATTCTTTTAAACCCGTCATGCTAAAAATTGGCATAACATCATAATCTTTAATCATATGTATTAAAAATCCTGATTAATTTTATAATATTAAATTGAGTGTGCGGAGATGAATCCTGTTTCATTTAAATACATTCCAATGTGTTAATAATTATCATATCATAATATAATATCACTTTATCTAGTAGACATTTAGGTTGTTTACTATTCCTCCCATCGTCCCTGGCTAAAGGTTACTCACGTGCGTCTAGAAACATACACATAGTCGTACAAGACCTATGGTTAACTATAAATTTGAACTTTAAAAGCATGTGATGAAGTATATTTTCTAAGTATTCTTAAGTGAGATACGAGCATGCTAAATTTGCTGCATTGAATGCATCATGAAGATAACTTTCGCAGGCTCCGATATTTTTACGCTTTGACCAGGAAAATCGATTTTATGCGTAGAAGGTTAGGTTGATATTGGCTTGTAGTTTAAAGAAGACAATGTGTCAGTGCTTGCGCATCACTCAAGCACAATAAAGCTTAAAGCTCATAAATGCTTATTGTAGTTAAATAGGTATTGTAAGTATTGAAACAATGATGTTGCACAAATCTGAATGTTAATTAGAGGTTTCTATTTGGTCGCGGGGACATGTAGTTAGAAAATAAAGAAATTGTTGCAGAATTAGCTGTAATTGATCATTATTTGTGTAATTTTTAGGCAGAGGGTCGCTTTTTGGCGGCGTTATTTATGGCGCCATTTCTTGGCGTAATTAGTATTGACATTGATAAAGACGGACCTTTTTTTCGAAACATACACATTCTATGCACGCATAAAATTGCGTTATGGGCATAATACTATTATTTTTTCTTTTATTGGGGTCAACCACATCATTCCAAGTTGCACGCAAGTTTGCGTAGGCTTTATTTTTGAGAAGTGACTACTATCTGATCTTTCAATCCTAGGAGGACTTTATCATGATATTGTATAATTAAAGGAGTAAATAAGTCAATTTTTTTTCCTAAATTGCTTTTAACTTCATGTCAATTATTGAAGATAAGTTACTTTTCTAAATAAATAGAACGGTAAGGAAGCGCGCAGCTGATAAAAAATCTGAGTACAAAAATTGAAGAGGCCTTAAAAGTTTTAAAATATTTTGATTTCGAATTATGACAAAGGTATTGATAATGCCAATAAAGTGATTAAAGGACACGATGACTATATTAAAGTTTTAAATAGTAACACAGCCACTATTTGATTTTAATGTGTGTAGTAAGCGGAAAAACACAGTTTTTAGCTTGAAAATGTTCGATTAGGAGTGATGTTTGAAACGATATTTCTTAACGAAAAATCCAAAATATACATTTAAAATTTATGGAATTAGGTCGCAATAGTCCTGTTATAGATATTAACACTGAGAAAATGTCCAGATACGTGTCGATTTAATCGGAAAATCGCCTAAATAGATGAGCGTTTTTAACTGATAAGAACTCTTAAGCGTTTTTTTAAACAGATTTAAGGAATGTTGAATTTACATTATTGTAATTAAAGCTAACATACCTGTAAATTAAAACTTGTGCAATAAGCAATAATTATTGAGCATTTGCCTGTCCAATTATTCAGTTTGTTAGCCAAATAATTTATGGTGGAGAATGTTAATAGTCATGTTAACAAACAGTAAAAATTATATGGTTAAGTAACCGATGGGGGATTATTTACGTAATATCGCATGACTGTTGTTTGAATTTCAAATTTGAATTAAGGTAAATGTTCGAATGCTTAACTCTGATCTAATAATTGACAATATTATATAACAACAAAGGTGAACAATCGGCTATAAGGGAATGTGTCGAATATGTCACGTTTACCTCATGTTCTAGAAATGATCATCATCATGATCACCATTATCAGCTTATATACATCTCACTGTATAGTACACAGGCACAGGCAACTTCTAATAGGAAATGGGCTGTATCCACGGAGGCTATGCTGCGAGTTGGCGACTTCACATACATTAGATTAAAGGCAATGCATATTAATCTTCACGTACTTAAAACCTGTTAATTTTCATTTCGTTTCTTGCAATTCATGAAATGAAACAACTTCCTGTGTAAACAAAAAGGATGGTAATGATGTAATGTAGTTAAGCTATATATTTTATACTAAGTTGCTAGCAGGTACAGTAAGCCTAGAAAGTGGTGCCAGTTTTCGACTTTATTATCTATGCGTTAAAGCTTTATGGCTGACAATACTTATGAATAAAGTACAATATAATAAGCTCGCTGCCGGTATACAAATTGTTTTTGTTGACCAAATTTCTATAAAAATACTAATAGATTTTGAACCTTATTTCTTGAAGTTTAGAATAGATTTTTGGCCGAATTATTTCGATGATTCTCGGCCAACTTAAAATATTTCAGCTTTATACCCGACGACACGTTGATGTCTATTTGATGCGCCATTACGGTTGCGTTCAAAGTTTCACACGCAGTAGTGTATTTAGGTGCTTTTCGTGTTTTTAGAATCGTTTAGTGTTTTCTTTTAAACTGGGTTAAAAATATAGTCGTATTTTTAGACTAGTTTATTGCAAATATGAATTACGTACTTTTTCGAAAACGAAATTTTGACAGCAATATAATAACTTTTATTCATGTTTTTTATGTGGCATGATTTTAATTTTTAACAAATTAATCAAACAATTATTCGGTTTCATAATAATATTTCAATTAGTATTAATATTTAATTATATATGTTATATATATTCTACACTTATTAATGAATTAATAGTTTGATAAAATTTAAATATTTACAATTTTTTATTTAAAAATTTGTGTTTACCTAAAAACCTTAATCTAAGTCTGAAAAATACAAATTTATAAAAAAAATTAAATCATCCCAAAACTCACCTTATGCACAAAAGAAAAAAAATCACTGCACTGCACTATACCGCGATCTATCCGCGCTTGTCTCGTGTGTAACGGCGGGCACACATGAGCGTCGACCCCCGACTCGCGCGCAGCCGCAGTGAAAGTGTTTATATAGCTTCGCGCGGCAGATGGGCTCGGGATTTCGGGTGTCCGATATCGATCGTGGAAGGACGATCGACAAAACGAAGATCCTTAGTTATACAACAGGACGTCTGATCTGAGGCTGCTCTCTGAACGCGCACTCCTATATTATTATTCAGCCCGGCCCTTATCTAAAAATTACCTCGCGGTAATGAGCTCGCGATTTCGAGTGTCCGATATCGATCGTGGAAGAACAATCGATCAAACAAAGACGTCCTTTAGATTTACATCTGGACGTCTATGATCTGAAATAATGACCTTTGTTTTGCTGCATATGGGCTCGGGATGTCGGGTGTCCGATTTTGATAGTGTTGAAGGACAATAGATATAACGAAGATCGTTAGTTATACAACTGGACGTCTGTGATCTAATGCTACTTTCGGACCGCGCATTCCTATCGCTTTATTCGACTCGGCCTATAAAGTCAGTCAGGTTCAAAAAAAATTGTGAATCGAAATAATAACCTTGGCTTTTATGGAAATGGGCTAGGGATTTCGGGTGTCCTATACCAATCAAGGACGTTCCATGTAACGACAAAGTCCTTAAGAATAACCCCAAGTACTTAAACGACTCAACAAATTCAATCCAAGTAATCGAATCATTTATTCCATAAATTGACCAACTAATGTACTATTAATCCAAAAATGAAATCCGCAACATGCTTCGTCAAATTAACTTAACACAAAGGACCGCCCCGGATCGTAGATGGAAAGAATTAAAGCTGGAGGTTTGTGTTCTGAACTCGGTATTTTGGGTATCGGATATCGATCGTGTAAGGACGATGTGACATCCTTTATAGACACAAGGTTTTGATCTGGAAGACTGAACTGATGATAGGCTAAGAATGGCATTTGGATGGGCTTGGGGCAATCAATTCTTAGTTTCCCCCGCTGAACTACTTAAGATTCACAATTTTATGTCGTTAACTAAAGGGTCCTTTAGGTTTGTGTGTTGGAGCCGTTGTCTGTTAAGTGTAAAGACAACTGATACGACGTCCTTCCTTCCCTTCTCATATGAGAAATAACGATTTCGTAGACCCTTTGGACTTGCGTCTACGGGACAATTAATAAGACATTCATTAGATTCACTATAGGAAATTTGGTATATGAAGGAATTATTTTTGGCATCACAGATCTCGAAACATGTATTGTCCATTAAACATGAATATTTGCTGTTATGTAGTGTTGAGTTCCTGGAGGTGAGAAAGATTACCAGAGCTCCGGAGGATGCACCGTGTTGAGAGCGAGGGACCTACATTTCTCGCTTCTGCTGTCAACACAGTGAATCCTCAAATTTTATAAAGAGTCGGCAACGAGCACGTGACTCCTTTGGAGTTGTGGGCGTCTGTAGGCTGCGGTTTCCGCTTACCATCAGGTGGACCATACGCTTGTTTGCCACCGGCGTTATATATAAAAAAACCTGGTTGGTATCTAAATTCACAGAACCATTTTATCATCCTATAAGATCAGAATGTCCTTAACTAGGGTCCATATTGGCTCATATACAATTTTTTAAATACCGCTTTGTGTGTGTATAAATAATTATGAATAGTGATCATTATGACATAAAATTGTATAAGATACATTTTTGGATGTGCAATAATCGGAATTGCAATTTTATATGAACTTTGGTGCACCCCCTTAACTAATATTATGCATCTACATTAATGCTGTAAGACGAAGATCATGTCAAATGCCCATGTAGCACCAACTCCCGTCCCGTTACGATCGGACGCTCTACGCTCGAAGTTGTAGACGATTAATACTGCGGTCATTAAACTAAAATTTTGCTACGATTATATATATTTATTGTTATGTTGACTCGGTCCATAAAAAAAAATCCATGAAAACAAGCATAAAAAATAATTGGGTCAATCAACTTTTTCTTGTTGTTATTCTATCCCGTCAGCGAGGAGACAACAGTAACTGAATTTCTTAGAAAAATGTGTATAATATGGACTTCAATCATGCTCAAGAGATGACCCATATCCAAATGGATTCATGCTCATCGCTAAAACTCATGTTTGGTACATTTAAACCCTATAAAATCACAGTTTTAAAGAGTGACTCAGGAGACGTAACCATGGTAACGAGCAACAAAGAATAGTTGATCCACCCAATTAACAGGTTTGTTGCTAATAATACTTAAAAAAAAGTTTTTGAAATATATGTTTCCCTGTAGGGGCTAAAACTCCGAAACTACTAACATCCGATTTCAAACGTTATTTCACAAACTCAAAGAACGGACCTTCGGGGTCGAAATTGATTATATTTTGTCCTGCGGATCTGCCTGAGCTCCCTAAAACCAGTCCTACTCGCGTATCTCTAGACCTCATCGTCATTCACATTACCCATGGTCTCAGTTATCACGTGAAAAACATAAGATAAAGCATCCGTCACTTTCTATCAAGTAGTGTCAAAAAGTAACAGATGCTATATCTTGTCGTCGTCCACAAGAGCATAATAGGCCACTGAGATTCTGAAGGGGCTATACTTGTGTTGTTGTCAAACCAAACGGTCCCCTTTGTCGATGCCAATAAGCACGATTTCTAATTACTGCTTTGCGGAAATAACTCTTGAGAAAGACACGTTTTTCTGAAGAGCGATAGACAGTTTATAATACACACACACGCACGTACGCACAAATGTGTGAAATATCACTTGATATTTCACAGTGACTTCTCGGTGAAGGAAAACGTCGTGAGGAACCCAGTCTAATCCCAACAAGGTCTAATTTTCTTTGGAAGGTCAAATTTTAGTCGTTTTCTTTAAACTAATGCCTACGGCAAATCGTCTCGCACATGGTCTAAGAAAATAAGGGCTGACAATTCGGATTCGTGATACCAGTGACGTCACTGTAGATGACACACTCACACTTACGTCCGTATACCATCGATAGGCTGATGCCGTAGGTCATGTCACCCACACTACTAACTAATGTACCGAACGATTCCTGTCTCGCGCGAATTGCGGGAATTAGAAAGAGGAGGGTAGATTTTTCTCTACTCGCAGTGGAAGTTATAGTAGTCCCACTGAAAATGGAGGTGCTACCATAGAAAGAGGATCCTATTTTTTTTTTTTTTTTTTGAACCTGACTGTGGCTTTATAGGCCGGGCCCAATAAAGCGATAGGAGTGCGCGGTTGGAGAGTAGCCTGGGGAAAATCCAGGGGAAAACCTCCGGCACGACCACGCGTGTGGTTTGGAACACTGGAATACTCTAAGAGTTTGCGCTCCAGTGAGATTGGTTGAGCGGTTTCAACCGAATCTGAGGTGTGAGTGGAATCGAGCTACTGGGTGTTTTGTCGCTGGTTCACTAAACCTAGCCTAGCTGAGAAGAGTCCAGCAAAAAACTCAGCTAGGCCCGACCTGGGTCGGACTGACTCTACCCGGTGTGCGGCGGTACCGGGACGAATAGGGACTATATGTGTCACTGTTGTCGCGATCGCGCGGTGGACGTCCCCGCCGAGGATCCTATACAAGGAGGATTATGGAATCCCCAAGAGGGAAAAACTTATGATAACTGGACTAAATTGATATGTAACAGAAGACTAACACATCCATCAGGAATATTCTGACATCTTATAATTAGTCGTGCTGTATATACATTGGCGCCAAATTAAAATTAATCCAATAGGTTTGGATACATTGATGACGTTTCGATGACACAGACCGGTTACAAATAATACGCTAGTTAGGGACAGGAGATGAAGATGACACATTATATCTCGTTCCCACGTGTGTGGTTGTCTATGCTTGCATCTCTTTCGCACATCTGTATACGTGTGTATTGCCGGCTCCAGTCTTATCCTTACTTCATGGGTGGTACTAATAAACGTGCGGTATGCGAGGTTAAGCAACGTCGGCCGGGGTCATCTCTTGGATGGGTGGCCGTTTGAATGGTTAGTAACTGAGCGCGCTCGTGCTTTAGAAGGCACGTTATGCCGTTGATCCCGGCTGCAATCTATGACCAGTCGCTAAGCCAAGTTAGAGGCCTTTGGGCGCCTTGAGGACTTCTAACAGTCAAGGTACCCACTCATTTGACAAGTTTAATTCCATTAAGGTCTAGTTTCCCCATTGTATTGGAAGGAAAGGTGGCAGTCGCTTCCTTAAAAAATAGTGTCTACGCCAAATCTTAAGAATTAGATAGCGGACCCCGGGCATCCTTCAGGATGCAACTGTATTGGGATAACGCTAGGAGGATAAGACTAACAGTTGCAAACGCGGAAGTCATTTCCCCAGTGCAACAATGACTGACGAACATTTGTACATCGCTATTGCAGAGATCTGAGAATAGGCCCCGCCGTGTTGATTAAGTAGTAGACAATGGATTGCCACCGAAAGAGATGGTTTTGAATTGGTCATTTGTCTTCTTTTCACAGCTACCGAATTTATGGTTATGTTACATGAATTCATTATAGTGTGACTGTCTTTAATTAAAATTTGAATTAATTGACCGAGCGAGCACGTAGCGTCTTCATTTCAGCTTTGGCGAAAATGCTTTCATATGTGCTCTACTACTGGACGAATTCCACAACCGATTCTCGTGAAATTGTGAGTATATTATTATTTTCATTTCATTTTCATTATATTACTGATTTTGTTATTGATTTTATTTTTAATTTTAAAAGTGGCAAAAAATATCTATAAATTAAATAAATTCTTTATCCGGATATTTGACAAATAATTTTGGTTATTTTGAATATGTGTGTATGTATTTATTTATTTATGCGTTCAATTTGAAAATGCTCGATTAGTCAGGGTTTATGTTCGGGTATTTTATTTACCTTCTTAGAGAGATATTGCCTATATACCATCGTATTATTTATGGTTCTGTTTCCCTGCATCGCTTGCGAGTTCTATAATTTAATTGAATAACTCTTAAAGCCTGTTTCATTCGTGTTAACAAGATTATAACGTGTAATGCGTCTTCCCCGATATCAAAAAAACATTGTTAACATATCTCAAATGCCATCTTGCAATAAGCAATCGATGCAATACTATGAATTGCATTACCCTTAGCAACTATCTTCGGCCAATTTTGCTAAGTTTGACTGCAGAAAAATAACTCTGCGTAGTTAAAGTGAAGGTTGAAAATTCAATGACAAGAGTGAATACGAATGGTCACTATTTTAAGTGCCAAAGATTACAAAGTATTGATCGGCGATATAACACATTGTTTGTGTGTTAACGTCTCCGGAAGACGCCGTGATTTTTGTTTTGTAACCGGTCATCGGACATTGTTAGGTTATGTAAACACAACTGTAAACGAACTAACTGTTCGATTTGGATATTCGGCATCGTTGTGGCTCGTTCCATTTGTTTATAAAATACGCCACGACGGTGGCAGCCAAGCTTGCCTGATACTAAGCAGATACCGTAGCCTATGGACGCGTAATGACTCCAAAATATCACAAATGAGTTGCCGACCCTTTCTTGCCTTGTGTTGACTTGTTAATCACTTGATAAACTCCTCATCAAGTGATTAACAAGTCAACCTACTCCAATTGCCATTCATTATGATCTTTACAAATTTTAATTCTTAATTATGGTATTTTATTGGGACTATAAATAAATTGACTGTTTTTCCTCATGATTTCACTTAAATATAAAAATAATTAGTTAGTCACAATCGCATCAGGTTGGGGGACGAGTAAGGTCAACAAGTTTCAGGATGTTCCGCTTTGCCCCGCGTTTTTAACAATTGTTTTTATTAGAAAGAAAGATATTTATTCGGATAACACAAGTATCTATGTAATACACCTTAAAAGCTAACAAACAGATGTGCTACCGAAAAGGACTTCACTCAGCTATGCAGTTGACACAGCAGTGCCAACGGCGTTGGTTTTCTGTGGATCGCGAGGTGTGCGGGACAGCATACCGCATATACTACGCGACTCGAGTTAGAGGATATAAATACATACAAGTACAAAAATAATATTATCATATATGTTTGAGAGTTAAATAATTTATACAAATGACGTCTAAAAGGCAGTGGTTGGCAAACAGAATATTATAAGGTAGATTTTCTAGTGCTTGACACTGGCCCAATACTTGTTACTTTTAATCTTATAACATAATAATAGAGGTGACACATAAAATTTACCAAAAACTGGAAAGTTAATTTATTTAGGCTCAGTTTTATAAAGATCCGTTACTCCTTTTGTCGGAAAATTATACTTGAATTTAAACTTTCTGGAGTCATGGTATAACTATATTTTCATAATCGGTTAAAGAACTTACCTTACTCACTCGGTTAAAATTAATATCTACGTGAGTTTTAACCATTTAGTAAAATGTAGTCGGTAAGGATATTATAAAAATAGAATTAGTTACCAAAATTTGATCTGACATTTGACTGAATAGGTAATATCGTCCTTAAACGTTGTACTTTAACGGTTAGTATGTTAGCAAAAAACGAATGAAATAGACTTACTTTGAAAGTATTTCCATAATACTTCATTTTGTTGTACAACTTTCCGTACCCAGTACACAAAGAAACATACCTTTTTTACGGCATTTGCGAAACTGCATAATTTCAATACGATTCGGTGACTAGTGGGTCAGACGTCAGTGACTCATTCGTCACGGATCAATGTGGGATCGATGTTAACAGCTTGTGTACCTTTTGCAACGGACGTCCGTTTCTTTTGACGATAAAAAAAAAATAAAATAAATAAATCGTTTACTTCCAAAAAAAAGTTACATGGCAGTTTAACCTAGAACCCGCCAAACTGTATAACAGTTTGTTGGCGGAGACACGCCACTGATAAGTTATATATATACATACAGGCCTATCCAACTGTCATTTTGGTGCTAAATTACACTTTTATATGGTGTATGTAGGTGTATGTTGCCAGGATTATTACCTACCACATCGGATATCATACACTCCTGTAATAGTTTTTTTAATGGCGAAATAAGGAGGTAAATTATTAAAAAATATTCACTAATATACTTTGATTAATCATTTTCGAGATTGAGATGTGTTAAAGGTATTTTTAACACCAACGAAAGAACGAAATTAAACTCATTAAATGTTGATTTGATCTTTCGATAACCGTCGCTTAATTACTAGGGGTATTGTGTTATGTATGTATAAAAGATAGCTTTGTCATCAATAAGGCAGATGGGATTTTGTACAGTCAAAGTCATAAATATACGTACGTTACTACGTTCCCAAAGCGGCAAAAATATCTGTAGCCATGTCCGCATAGATATTTTCGATGTTGACACCTTCACGTACTATAAATTATTCTGTGGCACCCATCATTAAACAAAAGTCGTCTCTGTGGTCAGTAGTTAATGGCTAACGTGCCTATAAAAACGTTATTAGCGCAAAAAATGTATATAAAGTTAGCTATTATCGCATAATATATTGCATAAATTACTTTGGCAATGTCCACGGAAAGAAACGAAGGAATTTAAATCTGTGTAACACAGATTATTATGCTTTTTTAAAAATGCGATTGCTCTGCGCCGGCACCTAGCCGGGGGCAAAGGGCAGAAAATGAATTTCATTTCATTTCATTTCATTTCATTTCAACTCGGAAATACAGACGCCGGTAGGGAATGCCAAACCTTAGCAGTGCGCAGTATTGCAGTTCGCGTACGAGTATGACCCATTTGGATTGAAAATGGAGCCAATTACAGTCATATTTTTATTAGACCAGGTAAACTGGTGGATATCGTGAGAATATTTCCTAATTTGGACATTATTTCATGAAATATACATAAAAATACATGTTACCGGTTATATACGGGTAACATTAATTCTTAAAAAGTACTGTTCTTTAACCATTATGGAATGATCACATCCGAATTTATTATTTGCCCGTGCGTCAGTTTGCTTGGCGTAATTAAAAATTTGACTGTACGGTCAGATAATTGTTGCTGTCGGGTTAGTGATTCTCAAAAATGGTCCAAAAGCTGAGTCTTGTGTCGCCAGCTTCTCCATTACTGTACCACCGTATCAGTTTCCAAATGGGTGAGGACTGAATTCTTGGACCATATCTTAGGCAATCAATTCATCTACAACTTAATTGATTGTAACGTGACCCGAAAAGGCATACATCTTACATGGGTAACTTTCGAGTCACAGCGGAATGAATTAGGTAAATTGTAGTCGAATAAATGCCTCTATGGTGCAAAAATTTGGTCCTTACCAGTAAAAGTATAATTGCTGTGCCTTGATCTTTGTGTGCGAAGTTTAATTTTTCAGGTTAATGTTCTGTGATGTCTTAACTATTAATGGTAAAACAATATTTAGGTATTACAGCTATTAAATGTTACGAATTTGAGCCGTTTATGACTTTCAAATCGCCGTAGCTATCCATTTTTATTACTTTAATATTAAACTAAACTCAGTTACGATAATGTATTCACATTGACATTTGAGTGTCAACATTATGAAATGAAGAAGGTCAAACAAGAGTAAAACATTAATTTTTAATTTTAGTTATTTTAATTGAATGTAGTTAGTTTTGTTTCATATTAAATTTTTGATATTAATGTATCTAGGTAGGAAAAACTTCGACAAGGTGGTTAGGAGACGGATACAGCTAGGCTGGGCAGCGTTTGCGAAACTTCGTCGAGTCTTCTCATCCCCGATACCACAAAGTCTGAAAACGAAAGTTTTTAATCAGTGCGTCCAGCCTGTAATGACATACGGAGCCGAGACGTGGCCACTTACTGTGCGTCTTGTCCACCAATTTAAGGTCGCTCAGCGAGCTATGGATCTCTCCATAGCTCGCTGAGCGACCTTAAATTTGCTCGGGGTTTCTCTTAGGGATCGTATCCGGAACGAAGTTATTCGTCAGAGAACCAAGGTTACCAACATAGCTCAGCAAATTGGTAAGCTGAAGTGGCAGTGGGTCACAATTAATAGTACATTAGACAAATTATTCAAAATCATAAAAATATATGGGACTTTAGAGATTCGCAAAAATTTAGTTTTTTTAATCGTCCAAATTTAAATTAAAAGTTACCAATAGACGTCTCACGTTTCAATAAAAAAGAAATTGTACGGCAACTATGTCCTTGAACGCATTATTTCACGACTAAAATGGAAAATTTACACATTTTTCCATACAACGGAATTACGATGCCATTACATTGTGATGTCACATTTCACTGCCTATCAGTATAGAGCGTTTTCAGTGCTCGTTAGATATGCTGACCTTTACCTCTCGTTGTCGTCTATTGTGTGGCTCTAATTGTAGTTGATCCCATACAAACATTTGATCGTCTCTAAAAGCTGGTTCGAATGGCACCATAAAAAATTGTAGTCAAATAGCCAATTGTAGGTATACAGGTTTACTTACGAGCATGACACATTCATACTTGACCGACGCATTGCGCGATCACTCAGAATCGAGATGCGCGCTTGAAGGGCGCAGCTTCCGGATACCTTACAGCGCACAGTAAACTAACTAGCAGTAGGCGCATCCTCGCGCAGTCCGATAGAAAGGTGATTTTAATGCCTTAGTTTAGGCCTTGGGACGTGACATGAAAATATTGTTTATTTTTTTAAACTATGTGTTTTCATCAACACTTTCATACCTTACAGCGCACAGGAAACTAACTGCCAGTAGGCGCTTCCTCATGCGGACCGGTAAAAATGTGACTTTTAAGGTCTTAGGTTCGGCCTTGAGACTTGGCCTTAAAATTTTCTTATTTTTTAGTATATCTGAAACGTTTTCATCAACACTTAAAATATCATTGAACAATAAATAGGTACGGTGCCAAAGTAAATATTCGAATGAGGCTCTTTACTACTTAATGTTCGGCACTGGTTCTAAATTATAAGCTACTTGGACCGACCTGTGAGGAAAATAATGAAAAGACACTAATACATATAAAACTATAATAATAAAAATAATAAACAGCTTGTGGCGAGCTGAATGGGAAGTGGCGTCTCTTGGGTCCCTTGCCTCCGAGAGTCGCTCAGGCTCCTCTCTCCGCTTGCCTTTATTGGCCGGCGGAGTGGACCCCATCAGGGGCCGCACGACTCTCACCTCTGGCTTGCCTTAACCGGCCGGTCAGAGTGGGGTGCCAGAGCTATATGCTCGCAGGGTGGAAGTGTATTGCACGTAATGGCGTAATAACGAGGAAACCCGCTCACGGGGGGTAAACCCCGCGATGGTGAAATCGGAGCCGCACCTCTCTACACCCTGAGCTGCTTACACCAGTGTTGTTACCCTCGCTGCCATCTGGTAGCTTCTAATAGGGCGGCCCACCTAGTGAGCGGCGAGTCACCGTCTGCCTCAAGTACAATGATGAGACATTTTATATGGCAGGCGTCCCGTTGTCTCATTAATATCCCAGCAACCAGTCCCTCAAGTTCCTTCCCATAAAACCGGTGTAGTTTCCCTTCTTTTCGCAATAGCCCTTGCACGTAGCGGGTGCTGTCTCTGGCTGTATCTCTTCAATAGTGCAGGCAGAGATAGTATCCGCTAGGTGTACACATCCCAATACATTATCGTATCTCAAAGGGGCCTCTTCGTGTTGGATCTGTATCCCCATGAACGCCTTCCAAAAGGACCGGACATTGTGCCGTGATATCCCAAAGGAGAGATACAAATAATAATAATAATATTCTTTATTGCACCACTAATACAGGAGTACATTTATAAATTCGGTAACATTAATAATGGTAACAACAGGCGGTCTTATCGCTTTAAAGCGATCTCTTCCAGACAACCTTTGGGTAGCAGGAACTATATTGTTTAACATAAAACTTAGGTGTTTTCGTGACGATTTTTTCAAGTTTACGCGCGCGGGACACGAGCACAGCATATTAACTAATTAAGTCACCATTGACGAGCGAGATAAAACGATGACGGTTAATACATTCCCGTGCGAGTTTATACTTATAGCCAGTATAGCGACCATCGAGATGCGCGCATGCAGATTCCGGGTACCACACAGCTCACAGTAAAATAACTAGCAGTAGGTAACGTTGATAAAAAACGTGCGTTGTTATGAAATACTGTCATGTCAGCTTTGATATGTACATAATATATGTATTATGTCACTTGTGTGTTGATACATTTAGTATCATGTAAAATACAATACAAAACAAATACTCTTCAAGACTAATGGTTACAGTGCTTTTAGAACAGAGAATATGCATGCGGAATGAATAATAATATAATGTCACTATATGAGTAGTAAACCATAAAATTATGTCAAAAAACAGTAAACGATTTTTTTAAGTAAAAGAAAATTTCTAAAAATGATGTAGTTTTTATTGACTAAAAGTAAATTAAAAACCACCATCAAGATTCTTATGTTTTAGTAAATATAAAATTGTACGATGACAATGTACCTGAATTTTTCACGATCAAAACAGTAAATGTTTTTCCATATAATGGTAGTACGGGCGCATAGTATATGACGTCACATACTATGCCTAATTAATATGAGTGTTTTGTGCACTTGGATTTTATGCTGTACTTTGAAATCCATTTTTATCTTTTCATTTATGGTTCATCAAACTCGGTGTAGTTAAATTGCAGCGAATAGTCGTTTTTTCTTATCTGTCACTTTGAAATTCAATTTCTGCTTATGAGAAATGGAGAAAACATTCAGGCAGTTCCTGCGCGGCGCATGACGTGAGAGGGTAGACGTCAAAGGCTAGGTAATCGATTCGGTAACGGAGCAGGTACGCGAATGAGAATAATTTAATAAGATATGTAAAGAAAATGTGTGTTTCATGTATCATGTTCTTCAACACATATTTACAGAATACGTGGTTGATGATGATGAACCACACTAATTACTTTTCTGTTGATTACAACGGCCGGTAATTACCAGCAACTAGTAAACATAAATGCCGTGCACAATCAAATTAAGGTAAAGGTTTATTCCCTTTAATTGTCTGCGAAGAAGCTAATTAACATTTAAAAGTTGTGTGTTATTATTAGCTAATCATGTATTAAAAATTACGCACTGTTTATAAAATTATAAACAGTGCGCAATTTTTAATAGATGACAATAGTTTAGTATCTAACATTTGTTAGATTCTAAATTCTTCCATTTTAAACAAATTAATATCGTAGTAGATGTCTTTCTGGCTTGTCGGTGCGGAGGTGGTATGAATCAGCTGTCATTGTCAACAATGTCAACTGTTAGTGACGTCAGAATCGCGTCTTGACTGCGCTCCCTAGGTTTTATTTTATCTTATTTGTATTATCTGTCCTCGGTACATAGTACGCTCCCCCTCGAAATAAACTATCTGATTCTATTGTGGACTATATATGAAATGTTATCTTACCGATTAATCATTTCATTTGGTCGAAATATTTAGCTAATCTATTAGATCCCTCGCAACACATTTATGATGTCGCTAAATTTGTCATTGAGAACATGGACACATGAAGAAAATAACTCGCACAAGGAAAGGGTTAAAATGCCAGCTCCTCACACACATGACCAAGTCAACAAAAACCATGCATCATGTGGGGCCTAAAGTGTGTACCCGCATTTTTCACTTCCCGCAGAAGTGAAAATGCGGGTAGTGTCTCCACATGTTTTAAAAAAATTAAAATCGTGGCTCCTCACCCACTCATTTAATAGCATTAAAGAATCTTATGACATACCCAATCATTAATAATAACAAAACCTATTACCTATGATTATACTTAATGATTACAGTAATTTGTAGAATTGAATTAACACATAATAATTAATACCACAGTAGGTATTAATTATAGGTAATTGAATTATAACAATGACATGTAAATTATTAATAAATGACTATTACTATGACCCATTATCAAAATAGATCCTTTCAACCATTTATAACAATTTAACATTACTTTTCCCACCATACTGCATCTGTATAACTGTGCGGTCGTGAATTCGTGATTTCCGTACGATACGTCGCTCGATCTGATCTAAACTAACTGGAGAGGAACAAATAAATACACCTGTTTCATACGCAAAAATTATAATCAGGAAGAACTAAATTACAATTAAAATATTATGTCGCATGTATATTTGATGTAAGTTTGTCTATTTTGTTCTACCAACCTTAAACTAAAATTCTCAAAGGTCAGCTGGAAGAGATCCCTTATAGGGATAAGTACGCCTTTGTACTTCGGCCTTGTGCGACATGACATGTACATGTTTAAGCTGTTATTTTGTACAATAAACTGCCTATATACCTCTACATCTCTTCGTTGATAAACTGAAACGGGTTTATGTTTTGTTTGGCGTGGTATGAGGTAAATTATATTTCAGTCACTTGTTTTAAATAAAAATAAAAAATATTTTCTAAACAAAACAAATTTTGTATCATTTTTTGTAAAATATACCTAATACGATACCTAATATCCTCATATCTATCTCTCCAAGAAAGCAATACTGAAAATATTTACATTTAGTATTTCTTTAGCTCTCATTTGACACCACACACGATAGGTTTTAGAAATTTTTTTTTTACATACCTACAAAAAAAGATGACGTCATAAATCCTCTCCTTTTTATTTATTTATTGGTCCAACGGGTCAAATTGATTCATATGGCCTACGGATCAATCTCTCCAATTTTCATGCTATTAGTAGCGCCATTCTACTTTTTCATGTACATAATTTTCAGAAACTTTATTTTTAAATGCAGATTTTGGAATACTTGGCCCTCACATCATATTTTTGTATTGTTATTTAGAAAGAGGTTTAATTGCAGTATCACTTCCTATAGTTTCGATAATTACCGAACCACAGCTAATATCTATAAATCGAGTAACTCAATGGTCCTTAGATGTCTCACCATTTGTATGAAAAAAAGGTTTTTACCACTGCGTTACCCACCTTTTACAGCAATATGTTAATATTTAAGTATTTTTACCTATAAATTTCTTTTATTAAGTTCAGGCACTATTTCGAAATCCTATTTTTATACACTAATTCAATATATATCATAGATATCTTTAATAATAGAAAACTGGTCATGAAAAAGTAGAATAACCCTAATACCATTTCCAGCATTTTGCTGAATTCCGGGGTGTACCGCTAAGACTAACAAGAAAAAGCCGAGGGCCTAGTATGATATTTGTATGCAATATATATCGAACTAAATTGACCTCCACCAAAATATCACACGCGGATGTATTTGATGACCGCACAAAAGTCATCAATACATCTCGAGTGGAAAAGATGAAATACGCCTCATTATGAGTGATGAATCCGTGTGTAAATAAACCTTCATTATCTGTTGATGATTTAATGATACCGATTGACATTTAAATAGCTATAGTTTTATGCTTTAAATGGAAATCTGTCAAATGATATTTTACCAGTCTCGTCGTTGTAATACAATCAGTATTATATTATTGTAATAATATTGTAGAAGGCCGACCGGTTATTTGTTTGTACGATTCCAATTGGTTTCAATGTGTCGTTCTGAAGCTTTAGTTTGATCATATATAATATTGCCATGTCCGGGAAACATTCCAGCTTTATAATTTTCCCCTCACAAAATCGAAAATATTCCCGGTAAAGATAGAAAAGAAAGACACACCTTGACGCAAGTGGAAACGAGGGCGTAAATACATTAAATAAGGTCAATTTGGAAACGAAGTACCTACTTATCTCCCTCTTTTACCGATTATGTTTTGACCTAAATTATGGCAAAAGTATTGGTAATTCCGATAAACTGATGAAAAGACTAACCCCCCTATTTACAAAACCTAACAAACCTGTGCTTACTCGAATGTGTTGTCTTTCTCTCACAAACATAAATGTGTAAGTGGGCTAAGTGGCAGATAAGGACAAACGAATTTCAGCGTCAATTTAACTTAAATAGGTTTGATAAAGGATTATGAATAAGGGGTTAGCTTTTAATACATTTCTAAATAGTAATGGAGCATTTTTTTGTTTTTATTCTGTGTAAAAACAATTACGCGAAAAAATATCGTTTTCATCTTAAATTTTGTCCATTTGGAGTAATGTTTGAAATTATAGTTATTTCTTAATGACAAAATTACTTTTTTAATACCTAACCTAAACTGATCGTCAGTTGTATAACATTTACAAATTGCATTGAAATTATCAACATTTTACAAGTATAATTTCGAAGTTCATAATAAAACAAATAAACTAATTAAAACTAAAATTACGAATAAAAAAATGGCCCAAATCGCTGTCAATTGGTGGGGTGGCCAGAGGGCTGGCTGTATTTCCTCGCTGCATGGCAATATTTATTCGCTAAGCGAAATAGAGGCCAGCCCTCTAGTCACCAGAAGCCTCATTAGGCGCTACGATCTTTATAAAGTCGGCGCGCGCTTGGCCCCCACGGCCCCAAAGTTTCGAAGTCAAACGCCGCAAACATGTAGCCACTTCCGACGACTTTAAACGAAGATCGGAAGCTAATCAATCTCAGTGGAACAACATTGAGCTTAAATCTGTAAATAATTACCACAATTACGCGTTTAACGGTCGTTACATTACAAGGAAACAATAAAATTAGTAACATATAATAGATACCGCAATTGATAGTAAGTTTTGGGGGCACAGCTTAGTCTGAGTAAAGATTCAGAACTCGTTTATTGCCTAAGAATTTCATTCCTATTATTTTATTGCAGGTACTTACAAACACCCACCCTCTTAAGAGATGATTTCTGGGATAAAAAGTATCCTATGTCCTTTCCCGGGACTCAAACGGTTCTGACGTGAAGAGGTAACGGATAGCCAGACACACTTTTGCATTTATAATATTAAGTATGGATTAGGCTAGCCAAAAATATTACCGGAACACGCAAACCTAAAATTTGTGTGACCAGCATTATTCCTGTTTATGTATCGACTAGCGGGCACCCGAGACTTCGTCAGCGTAGATTTTAGATAGGAACAAAGATATAAATGAGGTATATTTTTTACTGTCAATTGCCTAATGCTGTTAATCTTTTGTGAAAAATTACTCAAAAAAAAAATATTTGCCACCTTGGATTTGAAAATGCATGTTATTTTCGTAATCGGCACCCAGAGAAACCTCGACGATGACAACCATATTGATTTAAAAAAAAGAGTCCGCCATCTTGGATTTGAAAATGCATGTCATTTTCGTAATTGTCACCCCGAGGAACCTCGAAAATGCCACCCATATCGATTTTTATATAATATATTTAAACAGAGAGTCTATGTACAAAGTTTCAAATCTCTCACTTCAATAAATACGTGTTTTCTTACAAACTTTCATCTCTTATTTTACCCCCTTAGGGGATGAATTTCGACACTCTACAGACTTGTCACTTCAATTAAACCCCTTCAAAGTATATGTAGAGAACATTCGTAAAAATTGACGGAGCTTAGGTTGACCGCAGACATAAAAATTGACAATGACCGTTTTATAGCAATACTTCGTGTAATATTTTATGCAATTAACCGTAGTTTTGTTCGACACATTCCTTTTTTTATGGCAGTGAATATAATAAGTACTTCTTTAATTTTTCCCTAAAAATAATTGAGCACTTTGTTTTATTCTGTGGCAAAGATAACATCTTGAACAGCCAATGCGTTTTCAATTAACATCCGCGCGTTAACCGACGTTTCTAAACAATGGCAACGAAAACAGACTTGCGCTTTCGAAACACGAAACTGGCAAACTGCGCGGGAGTGCGCTAAAGTGGATAAGTAGCACCTACCTTTAAATTTTATTAGCCTTTGTTGCCATTTGATAGTTTTATTTTTATTTGTCTAATCTAGTTTTTGATAGTCAGATATTATATACGGAAATTAATTAAAATAAAAAATGTTATCACGTTACCAATAAAGAAAACTTACGAAAATACTTGGAAAACATCAAAATTTCTCATTGCGTCCTAAGGTCACTCTGCATTATACACTTAAGGTTGATTTTTCAATCGTCAGATTAAATTATCGGCCAGTTAGAAATTATCACTATCACTTTCTAATGGCATATGAAAGAAAAGGACAGAGGCTATCTGACAGATATTTATAGTTACTCTCTCTACGAAACTATTGCACTGCCTGCATATACAACAGTGTCAAGAAGAGTTAATGATAGAGTCATTTCCTTTCACGATCATAAAACAATTGTATTCAAATTAAACGACCATACACCAACTCTCAAGTAGTATTACGTACCTATACAATCTCGATTTATACTGCTTTGTCATCAATGGAACGTAACACATATGTCTTGGTGGCTTGCTACTTATAATTTGTACTACGCTAATGCTGTTTGGTCATAGTTTGGCAATGATTATGGTTACTTCCAACTTACCAGATAAGGTGGGCAGTTTTTTAGGGTGCCGTACCAGAAGAGTCCAAACGGCCTAATTGCTGTCATTTACGAGTCCGCTTGTCCATCTGTCTCAGTTATTCTTATAACGATACTTCTTTCTGATATTATACAACATCACATACTTCCTCTCGTGTGGCCTAACTCCTAATACAAGAGCTTCAAAAATGTACTAATTTTCATTGCATCATGAGAAATAAGAGTTATTTCACTGTCATGTCGTATTATATACGCTGCTATCAAGAGTAACGTCTTATATGCTATACGCTCTTACACATACAAAACACACATACAATACCTACTAAGGCTCGGTTTTACATCGGTAAGTTATGTCAAAAAATGCATGGTCTAACGGATCTTTTTAAAACCCGACATAAGACATAGACATCTTCATACTCGATAATAATGAAATGAAATGAACTTTATTCTGCAAGTAGGCCGCAAAGGCACTTTTACAACTCAAAATCTACTAGCTTTTGTCAAAAGACCACTGCCGAGAAGAAACGCCGACAGAAACTAGTTTTTTTTTTTTAAATGTGCTTACGACAATGATAATACTTAACCAACTTAAAATAAGTCAATCAGTTAACAACAAAAAACAAAGATATAATAACTTTTAGATGTCAACATAGGTATTAATATACAATTTAAGAAAGTCTGACAATGCAATAAGAGTAATAATATCAAAATTACAAATGTCATACAGTAAAAATATAACAATATTAATAACGTTAGAGATGTGTAAGGTCTCTGAGTAAACAAAAAGTACATGAAATTAATAAAACATCCCAGAGATGTTGTTGTATATGCATACAGCGGGGGCCACTGTCACTGCCCGCGCACACCTAAGATAGTAATAAACGGACCGCCGTCGTAACTGCCGTGTTTCATTGTGCCAGCCACATACTCCTTACTGGCGACGAGGATGGGATCGGGCGACAGTCGCGAACCGGGATTGTTGAGCCGCTTGCTATTGTCCGTAATTTAGCCGTGTAATGAATGGCCGATGTTACCCGATCACGTGTCAGTCCCGATTTGCGTTATACGTCCAAGTTGCGAAGATCGGCAAGTGACCCCAACAATCCCTAGTCGCTATTGTAGATGGTCTCTGAGCGTCCAAATGCAAACTCTTAGAGTATTCCAGTGTTCCAAACCACACGCGTGGTCGTGTCGGAGGTTTTCCCCTGGATTTTCCCCAGACTACTCTCCAACCGCGCACTCCTACCGCTTTATTGGGCCCGGCCTATACAGCCACAGTCAGGTTCAAAAAAAAAAACAATGAATAGTAATTATACTGTCCTTACAAGGTCTCAAAGTCAAAGCGTTAAAAATTAAAATAATAATATTTATTTAACATTGCTAGAGATGTATATAGTCTCTAAGAGTCAATGACAATAAAACTAATCCAGAACAGGATGATGTCTCTCGTCAATCCCGAATAAAATGACATTGTGTCCTGGCCAAGCATGAACAGACCGGACTCCACAAACAGCACCCGATCACGAGTATGACGCGTATCTCAGCCATATCTCAGTAATACTGACACAACTTTATTTAATCTATACAAAACTAAGTATCACAACACATAATTATGACATAACAAAAGCCATTAAATAATCAGGATTGTTTTAATATACAATTATAACATTAGACTACGAAATAATCATGAACTATGACTGCACTCACTGAAAGATTTTAAGTTATTTTCTAAAACTCGTAAACATGTTATGTGTTTACTTGCAAAAATAACTTTATTGTTAACATAATAGAGTTTAATTCAAAATAGCTTTGAAGAGGACTGGCATTAGATACTGTTTCGGTTACGTTGCTGCGACAAAGGGCTGGCGTTCGTATGTTGTGCGTATTCCATATATCTATGTATATTTGTCACGCTTGCATACGTGAAACTGCAACTTAATCGAATGCAGCAAGGTTTATTTTTTATTGGCAAAACTAAGAATATACTCCTATACTCATCGAATAGCTAAGATCGAATCATTTCCGCTCATACCTGAGCCCATCAATGGCTTAAAATGTCATGGTATTTTCTGCATACTTTGTATGATTGAAAACATGTTAACATATTATTTTATAATGTCAATAAAAATATTGACATAGTATTACAAGTCATAAAATCAAATGTCAAATTGTGTGTGTTACTCGGCGAGAATCAATGAGATTCCAATTACATAGATTACCCTCTGTCGTAACTCGGCAAACACTGATTAGGGGCCGCACGGTTCAGCGTCCTAAGCACACACTCACGGACCACGCTTACGGCTTCCAACTCATCCAACTTAGACATTACCGCCGGCGAGGACGTCCACCGCGCGATCGCGACAACACAGACACATAATATAGTCCCTATTCGTCCCTGTACCGCCGCAAGTCCGACCCAAGTCGGATCTAGCTGAGTTTCTTGCTGGACTCTTGTCAGCTAGGCTAGGTTTAGTGAACCAGCGACAAAACTCCCAGAAGCTCAATTCCAAGCACACCTCAGATTTGGTTGAAGCCGCATAACCAATGTCAATGGAGCGCAAACTCTTAGAGTATTCCAGTATTTTAAACCGCCCGAGTGGTCGTGTCGGAGGTTTCCCCTGGATTTTCTCCAGGTCACTCTCCAACCGCGCACTCCTATCGCTTTATTGGGCCTGGCCTATAAAGCCACAGTGAGTTTAAAAAAAAAAACATAGATTACCAATACAGACTATCCAGTTCAGCAATGTCGGCAGTTCAAAAGAACGCCTATTATGTGTATTGTGTCACAGAAATGTGGTCATAATTATGTTAATTATGTTATGACCAACTCATTAAAGGCGTGTCGCATAATTTGTTTCATCACAATGTGGTATTTTGCTGATAGTCAAATCAGCAATATTTTATCGTTATTTTATTCAAGTTCCCGTGTGGTTGCCGGGTAAGAATTGCGCCACCCCATCTCTTCCCGTGGGTTTCGTAGGAGGCGAATAAGGGAAAATCGGAGGGTGGGCAGCAGCATCCTTCGATCATTACCACCATCAGACTGCGGTCGCCAACCCGCTTGCCAAGCGTGGCGACTATGGCAAATCCCCCCCAAGGGAACAATAAAAAACTTGGGGGAGGCCTATGTTCAGCAGTGGACGTCTTTCGGCTGAGGTGATGATGGTGATGATGATTTTATTCAAGTAGGAAAGTACCCCAATTTTTAAGGTTCCGTACCCGAACGGTCCTAACGGAACCCTACTGTTGTCTCTCGCGCGTCTGCGTCCGGTTTTACAGCCAAACGGTTGGAGCTAGTCTTCAAAATTTTATAGTATAAGCATCTAGTTGACCCAAAGCCATATAAATGTAGTCATTTTTTTTTTCATTTGTTTGGGTCTCATAGAGCTAAAGTAAGCCCTAAAAAGTATATTTGACATATCCCTTCAAGGGGGGTATCGTTGTTTAGACCTTATTGATTAGGTAAATATTATATTTTTTGTTTTTAAAAATATTTTAAAATACAGGAATGAGAAGCCACCAAAATTAGCTTTTTTTACAAAATTTTGTACCGACGATTTTTTTAAATTCCCATTAACCCATAAACTTGAAATTTGGTAGTAACATTTATTACTACCAGCAAATGTTGATAAATTAGATTTTTTCATTAAAATTTCCTTATTTTTCGTATTAAAACCAACTTAATTTTGCGGTTGGTTTGGAACCCTAAATGTGCGGAGTCCGACTCGCACTTGGCCGTTTTTTTTACTTTCCTATTTGAGTGAGATGACATTACACTGTGATGCATGCGATTTCAATCTGGCGGTCACGGGAACCTGGCTCGGCTTGGTACGATTTTTTTTAAATTAATATTTTTTTAATTTCCTGCCTCGCACAACCAAACTATGGAATGAACTGTCGCCTGCGGTATTTCCGGACCGATATGACCTTCAAACCTTCAAGAAAAGATTGTATTCCCTTCTGAAAGGCCGGCAACGCACTTGCGACTCCTCTGGTGTTGCAGGTGTTTATGGGCGACGGTAATTGCTTACCATCAGGCGATCCGTCTGTTCGTTTGCCCCCTATAACATAAAATAAAACTGTTTTGTGGCTATTCGGTGAAGGAAAATATCGTGAGGAAACCGGTCTTAGCCCAAGAAGGTTTTCCCTCTGGGTTGGAAGGTCTGATGGTAGTTTCGTAAAAGCTAGTTCTTACGCCAAATTTTGGGATTAAGTGTCTAAACGGACCCCAGGCTTCTTAGTCCACAACCTGGAAAACTCTAGTAGGACGATCATGATTGCAGTAAGCGATAATGATTTTCACTTAAACTTGTTCATTATTGTCTTCAATTATTTCCGTGAGATCTTCGAGAAGACAGTACGGTTGCCAGTTTTTGTGGCACTTTTAGCACCACCTAGGGGTCACGTGTAGGGTAACGGAAGGTATTCCCTACGAACGTGGTGCAACTTCGACCGCCTTTTGTCAAGTGAGTGGACAACTTGACTGTTAGAAGTTCTCAAGCCGCCCGAAGGCCTCCAACTTTTAACGACAGCCGCCACAAACAGCGGCCGGGATCAACGGCTTAATGTGCCTTCCAAAGCACGTGAGCGGTCAGTTAATAACCACTCAAAGCGGTCACCGATCCAAAAACTGACCCCGGCCCAAGTTGCTTGGTGCCCGGCCACGAGCGCTCCTCTTTCGCTTAAACTTGTTCATTACTATCCTAGTTGGTTCATTATACTTTTATGTGACCAGTTTTCTATTGGGAAAAAAATACTGATATCTATTCATCATCATCATCGTCATCATTTCAGCCGAAAGACGTCCACTGCTGAACATAGGCCTCCCCCAAGGCTCGCCATTTAGACCGGTCCTGTGCCGTTCGTTTCCACCGGATTCCCGCGACCTTCACCAGGTCATCACTCCACCTTGTCGGAGGCCTACCGACAGCTCGTCTTCCGGTGCGTGGACGCCACTCAATCAGTTTCTGGCCCCATCGACCGTCAGTTCTGCGAGCAATGTGCCCTGCCCACTGCCACTTAAGTCTCGCAATCTATTGAATTATCGATATCTATTGAATTAGTGTAAACACTAATTCCAAAGACTACCAATTTATAGATAAAACACTTAAATATCAACTTATTGCTGCAAAAGTTGGTAACACAGTGGTAAATGCCATTTTTTCATACAAATTGGTGTGACATCAATAACCAATGAGTTACTCGATTTATGAATATTAGCTGAGGTTCGATATTTACCAAAACTATAGGAAGTGATATTGTAATTAAACCTCTTTTTAAATGACAATACAGAAATATAAAATAACGGCTAAAAATTCCAACATACTTCCATTTAAATGAAAGTGTCGAAAAATTGGGCCATTTAGAAAGAGGTTTAATTACAGTGTCACTTCCGATAGATTTGGTAATTAACGAACCACAGCTAATATCCATGCATCGAGTAACTCAGTGGTCCTTGGATGTCTCACCATTTGTATGAAAAAATGGTTTTTACCACTGTGTTACCCACCTTTTACAGCAATATATTACTATTCAAGTATTTTTACCTATACATTCGTTTTACTAGGTTCAGGTACTATTTCGAAATGCTATTTTTGTACTCTAATTCAATACATATCATAGATTTTTTATTGTATTAGAAAACGATCAGCATCGTTATTATAGGTAAAGATACTTAAACATTAACATATTGCTGTAAAAGGTGGGTAACACAGTTACACAGTTTTTTCATACACATGGTGAGACATCCAAGGACCACTTAGTTACTCGATTTATGGATATTAGCTGTGGTAACAAACTCAAAGTATATTCTGCGAGTAGGCAAGAAAAAGAAAACTGGTCATGAAAAAGTAGATTGACCCAATTATGGTAATGAAAAAAAAAGAATGGCCCAGTTAACAATATTACCCACAGAGCAAAAAGGCCGTTCCAAACGAGTGCCGAAGCAGGTTTCGCTTAGAAAAATGAAATTCCTCACCGATACACATCTAATGTCCTTTTGTGAGCAAAACAAAGGTGGATTCCTTCATGTCAGTAGTACAGATACCACATAAGCTGTGAACTTTGTATTTTGTACATTCTTAAACCACCCACACTATATTGAGTCTTGCATTCGTTGTCCAAAAGCCGAGATAATAGGGCAGGTAACTCGTGTTACAATTTATGTTTTGAATATATGTATGTATACAAAACCGTCAAATTATCATAACCAATAGTCATCATCATCATCATCATCATCATTTCAGCCGAAAGACGTCCACTGCTGAACATAGGCCTCCCCCAAGGCTCGCCATTTAGACCGGTCCTGTGTGTGAGACTAAAGTGGCAGTGGGCAGGGCACATTGCTCGCAGGACTGACGGTCGATGGGGCCAGAAACTGCTTGAGTGGCGTCCACGCACCGGAAGACGAGCTGTCGGTAGGCCTCCGACAAGGTGGAGTGATGACCTGGTGAAGGCCGCGGGAATCCGGTGGAAACAAACGGAACCAATAGTAAATTAGACAAATTAATTAAAACCGTAAATAGACATGGAACCATAAAGATTCGCAAAAAATATGTTTTCGTTTATTGGCCAAATGTAAATTGGAAGTTCCTAATAGAATTCTCATGGCTCAATAAAAAACAAATTGTACAGTAACTATGTACAGTCACGAGTTTTAATTTGTGACCCATTTCGCACAATTTTTGTTTGCATTTCTATACAATAAGACACGTGTATCGACCTTAAGGGGGTTCCAAATTAAAGCTCGTGACTGTACATAAACGCAATATTTCATAACAAATACGGCAAATTTATCTTTTTTTCATACAACGGTAGTATGAGGCCACGCCTGCGTGTCAATCAGTATGGAACGTTTTCAGTGCTCATCGCTGCCTCTCTTTTTCGAATTTTGCGTTGCGCTTATTGGACATAGTTGGTCCCATACAAACATTTGATCTCCTCTAAAAACCGGTTCGAATGGTATAATTTTTTTGTCATATATTCCGTGCTATTACAGATTCCGTGCTGTCCACATAGCGCTTCCTTGGTAGCCCTAGCGACCTTACTCATCGGGATCTCAACCGCAACCTACAGAGTTAATTATGGCTGCGGTCTATTGTAATGTAGGGTAGTTTCCATTTCAATTGCTTGATAATGAGCTATACGGTATTCCGCCGTGCCCTGTCGAAAGCTTCACCGTTTTATTCATAACCGTTCATTAAATCTATTTTAGTTATATTGCCGCTAAAATTCGCTTGTCTTTATCTGTCAGTTTCACAATTATGTTTGTGAAAAAGAAACAAAACAGTTTTTATTACCAGAAGTTTCTTATAAAGGAATTGGTTCGTAGTTTGCGTATTAGTTGGGACAATATGTGTATGTATAAAGGGTGGCATGCCATAATGGGTTCATTGTACTCAATGTGGCGGCCATTAAGCATCTTTTTATACAGGTATGACGGATTTGTTGATTCAAATAATTGCTTTATCAATAGATATGGTGCCATACTATGTGTGATATGAAAAGAGAACAGTTTATGATATTGAACATAGTATGACATAGGATACTATACTCATGTGATTAAATAAGTCAGGTTATTAGAACGGCATGTTACACAATATTTAGACTAAAAAACCTCTTCGATATATTGTTTGACGACCGGTTTAGCCTAGTGGGTAGTGCACCTGCCTGTGAAGCTGACGGTCCTGGGTTCGAATCCCGGTCAGGGCAAATATTTGTGTGATGAGCATGAATATTTGTTTCTGAGTATTGGATGTTTTCTATGTATTTAAGTATTTATATCTATTAAATATATCGTCGTCTAGTACCCATAACACAAGCCTTCTTGAGCTTACTGTGGGGCTAGTTCGATTTGTGTAAGATTGTCCTCTAATATTTATTTATTTATTTATTATTTATTTACTTTTAAAAAAATTGGCATTTAAAGTTAAAAATCGTTTTCCTATAAAAATTACTAAAACGTACTTGCATGTTTTAAAGTTTTAGCAGCCGAACACCTCAAGAAACTCTCGCTAGATGGCTGGGTCAAGGGTCAGAATATAGAAAGCGGAACTACTTCCTGGACACGACGCGGATAGTCAGGAGGTTCCTCTTTCTGTCGTCCTAACCATCGGTATTACCCGCCTTGCTGCCGGCGGCACCCCAGGTTGCATGGTCAGAGGCACCCTTTCACCCCCTTAAGGAAAAGGTAACACATAAACAAACATTTATTTTTCGCAATTATATGCATACGTGTTAAGGCCACGGCCTGGTTATGATCTCACTACATCTCACTTCTTTTGGTACTTTTTATCGATATACTTAATTAACGGCTCATTAGAACTCGTGATATTTATGTACACATTGAAACGGATCTGAAAATGTAAAAAATCTCTTTGTTGAGAATAATTACGAATTCTTCGTTGAACTATGAATCTAAATATAACTGATTAATAGGATATGATGATGATGATGATTCCGACCGGTTTCGGCCATGGCGACCACTTCGACTCCTAATCAGTGCCCCGGCGCTCATGCGCCCGAAGATGGCTGATGTAGCCTATTTTAGCAATAAAACTCCGCGCACATTGAGGGCACGTAAGCACGCCGTCTACATAATTGTAGGAGATGGCAGCAGGTGGGCGGGCCTTAAGCTGGTCGCGTTTGGTATCAAGGTCAACTTTACGTTGATCCTCGAATACCCGTACCTTGCCGTTCACCAGCCTGCGCCATTCTGGGCGTTGTGCTGCCAAACACTCCCATTGAGAGGGCTCTATGTCGCATCTCTTCATGTGTCGCTTTAGGACATCCTTATACCGGAGGAGTTGACCGCCATGCTTCCGCTTGCCCTCCTCCAGCTCAGAGTAGAAGATGCGCTTCGCCACTCTCTCCTCCACCATACGTGATACGTGACCACACCAGCGAAGCTGCCGACGCATTAAATATGCCTCAATGCCACCAACATTGGCTCGTCGCAGGACTTCGGTGTTACGCACTCTGTCGGACCATCTGATCTTCATAATGGTACGTAGGCATTTAAGGTGGAAGCGATCCAGAGTGCGTACGTGGCGACGATACACACACCACGTCTCGGAGGAATATAAGAGGTAATAGGATATATCACAGTTTCGAACGGAAATTTTATTTCAACAAACATAATCTATATATATAAAAGAAGAAGTCCTGATCTACCATCAACGCACAGCCGAAACTACTGGAACTAGAAACTTCAAATTTGGTCCAGAGCTTACTTTTATGACGTATGCAAGGGATAAGACGGGATTTTTGGAAATTCCATCTCTAAGGGGATCAAATAGGGGTACAAAGTTTGTATGGGAGAAAAAAATTTTTTTGAGCTGAAGACTTGAAAATTCGTAAAAAGGTTACGAACTTAAATCCAAAGAAAGTATTTTCAGCGTTTTGCAAAATTCTAACGCCAAGAGGGTAAAATAGGGGTGCAAAGGTTATATGGGGAGCAAATCTGCTTTGAAGTGAGAGACTTACAACTTCGTATATAGACTCTCTGTTTAAATCCAACAAAACAAATTTCACCGTTTTTCGAAATTGCTCCTCTAAAGGGGTGAAAAGGGGGTTC
The DNA here is from genome assembly GCA_963556455.1 of Epiblema foenella. Lineage (NCBI taxonomy): Eukaryota > Metazoa > Arthropoda > Insecta > Lepidoptera > Tortricidae > Epiblema > Epiblema foenella. Next base: position 2,746,530 of record OY747110.1, read on the forward strand.
CAAGTTTGTAAACGAGCAAATCTATTTTGAAGTGAAAGATTTGAAATTTCGTAAATAGACTCTATTTTTAAGTACAACAAAAAGAATTTCAGCGTTTTTCAAAATTGATCCCTTAAAGGGGTGAATAGAGGGTTCCAAGTTTGTAAAGGAGCAAATCTTTTTTGAAGTGAGAGATTTAAAACTTCGTATATAGACTCTCTTTTTAAATAAAACAAAATATATTTCAGCGTTTTTTGAAATTGCTCCTCTAAAGGGGTGAAAAGGGGGTTCCAAGTTTGTACGGGGAGCAATTCTTTTTTGAAGTTATAGATTTGAAACTTCGTAAATAAACTCTATGTTTAAATAGAACAAAACGTATTTCAGCGTTTTCTAAAATTGCTCCCATGAAGGGGTGAAAAGAGGGTTCCAAGTTTGTAAAGGAGCAAATCTTTTTTGAAGTGAGAGATTTAAAACTTCGTATATAGACTCTCTGTTTAAATACAACAAAATTTATTTCAGCGTTTTTTGAAATTGCTCCTCTAAAGGGGTGAAAAAGGGGGTTCCAAGTTTGTACGGGGAGCAAATCTTATTTGAAGTGAGAGATTTCAAACATCGTAAATAGACTCTGTTTAAATACAAAAAAACTTACATCAGCGTTTTCTGAAATTGCTCCTCTAAAGGGGTGAAAAGGGGGTTCCAAGTTTGTACGGGGAGCAATTATTTTTTGAAGTTAGAGATTTAAAATTTCGTAAATAGACTCTATGTTTAAATACAACAAAACGTATTTCAGCGTTTTCCAAAATTGCTCCCATAAAGGGGTGAAATGAGGGTTCCAAGTTTGTAAAGGATCAAATCTTTTTTGAAGTGAGAGATTTAAAACTTCGTAAATAGACTCTCTGTTTAAATACAACAAAACGTATTTCAGCGTATTCCAAAATTGCTCCCATAAAGGGGTGAAAAGAGGGTTCCAAGTTTGTAAAGGAGCAAATTTTTTGAAAGGAGAGATTTAAAACTTCGTACATAGACTCTCTGTTTAAATACAACAAAATGTATTTAAGCGTTTATCAAAATTGATCCTCTAAAGGGGTGTAAAGGGGTTTAAAAGTTCGTACGAGGAGCAAATCTTTTTTGAAGTTAGGGATTTGAAATTTTGTAAATGGACTCTATGTTTAAATACAACAAAACGTATTTCAGCGTTTTCCAAAATTGCTCCCATAAAGGGGCGAAAAGAGGGTTCCAAGTTTGTACAGGAGCAAATCTTTTTTGAAGTCAGAGATTTAAAACTTCGTATACGGACTCTGTTTAAATACAACAAAACGTATTTCAGCGTTTTTTGAAATTGCTCCTCTAAAGGGGTGAAAAGGGGGTTCCAAGTTTGTACGGGGAGCAATTCTTTTTTGAAGTTAGGGCTTTGAAATTTCGTAAATAGACTCTATGTTTAAATACAACAAAACGTATTTCAGCGTTTTCCAAAATTGCTCCCATAAAGGGGCGAAAAGAGGGTTCCAAGTTTGTACAGGAGCAAATCTTTTTTGAAGTCAGAGATTTAAAACTTCGTATATAGACTCTCTGTTTAGTTGCACCAAAATCTGTTTCAGCGTTTTTTGAAATTGCTCTTCTAAAGGGGTGAAAAGGGAGTTCCAATTTTGTACGGGGAGCAAATCTTTTTTGAAGTGAGAGATTTCAAACTTCGTAAATAGACTCTCTGTTTAAATACAAAAAAACGTACATCAGCATTTTCTGAAATTGCTCCTCTAAAGGGGTGAAAAGGGGGTTCCAAGTTTGTACGGGGAGCAATTATTTTTTGAAGTTAGAGATTCGAAATTTCGTAAATAGACTCTATGTTTAAATACAACAAAACGTATTTCAGCGTTTTCCAAAATTGCTCCCATAAAGGGGTGAAATGAGGGTTCCAAGTTTGTAAAGGATCAAATCTTTTTTGAAGTGACAGATTTAAAACTTCGTAAATAGACTCTGTTTCAATACAACAAAACGTATTTCAGCGTATTCCAAAATTGCTCCCATAAAGAGGTGAAAAGAGGGTTCCAAGTTTGTAAAGGACCAAATCTTTTTTGAAGTCAGAGATTTAAAACTTCGTATATAGACTCTCTTTTTAAAGACAACAAAATGCATTTCAGCGTTTTTTGAAATTGCTCTTCTAAAGGGGTGAAAAGGGGTTTACAAGTTCGTACCCGGAGCAAATCTTTTTTGAAGTGCGGGATTAAAAACATCGTATACGGACTCTCTGTTTAAATTCAACAAAAAGTGTTTCAGCTTTTTTTGAAATTGCTCCTCTAAAGGAGTGAAAAGTTGGTTTCAACTTTGTACGAGGCGCAATTCTGTTTTGAATTAGAGATTTCAAACTTCGTAAATAGACTCTCTGTTTAAATACAACAGAAAGTACATCAGCGTTTTTGAAATTGCTCCCCTAAAGGGGTGAAAAGGGGTTTACAAGTTCGTACGAGGAGCAAATCTTTTTTGAAGTGCGGGATTTAAAACTTCGTATACGGACTCTGTTTAAATACAACAAAACATATTACAGCGTTTTTTGAAATTGCTCATCTAAAGGGGTGAAAAGTTGGTTTCAACTTTGTACGGGGAGCAATTCTGTTTTGAAGTTAAAGATCTGAAACTTCGTAAATAGACTCTATGTTTAAATACAACAAAACGTATTTCAGTGTTTTTCAAAATTTCTCCCCTAAAGGGGTGAAAAGAGGGTTCCAAGTTTGTAAAGGAGCAAATCTTAACTTCTTAAATAGACTCTCTGTTTAAATACAACAAAAATTACATCAGAGTGTTTCTAAATTGCTCCCCTAAAGGGGTGAAAAGGGGTTTACAAGTTCGTACGAGGAGCAAATCTTTTTTGAAGTGCGGGATTTAAAACTTCGCGTATAGACTCTCTGTTTAAATACAACAAAACGTGTTCCAGTGTTTTTCTAAATTATTCCCCTAATGGGGGGTTCCAAGTTTGTGCGGGGAGCAAATCTTTGCTTTTTGTAAAAATCGATACAGGTGTAATCTTCGAGGTTCCTCGGGGTGCCGATTACGAAAATTACATCCATTTTCAAATCCAAGATGGCGGACATTAAGTTTTTCATTCGAGTAATTTTCACAAAAGATTAATAGCATCAGTCAACTGACAGAAACAAATAAACCCCATTTATATCTTTGTTACCATCTAAAATCTACGCGGACGAAGTCGCGGGCGGCTGCTAGTACAATATAAAAACGTTTCAAAGATTTTAATTTGACCAACCAAAATACAGTAAAAACGTCAACATAAGATTATATATAAAAAGATGAATAACCTAATAATAAAAAAAACTAAACTAAAATTAATAGTAGATTGTATGACAAAGGTCTAAAATGAGCCATATTACCACGAGATAGTTATTTTCCCGAACAAAGTGAGGGAAAATAGTTCGAGGGGTAATATGGCTTTTAGACCAGAGTTGTACACTCTACTTTTCACTTCGATTGCGAGAAAATACATAAACAAAGGTTAGCCATCCAAAATTAACAATCGAACGGCGAACTTATATGTAATATGGCATCATGTTTTTTTTTCTAAACTGCTTTCATGCTTTGACACACAAAATAGACACCGCGGTTCGCGCGCAACATTCACGCGCAAAAAAGCTAACTCACCTTCCATTGAGCGCTTCAAAGTGTTGCTCGAACGAACTAATCACTTTTTTTAATTATTGTGAAATAGGGACTACTACAAACTTAATCTTTAGACTCTTTAGAGAAATGAATTCTGTTTTCTGATTGGTCGATTTTAGTAAAGCTGTATTCTGGTTGGTTAATACCCAATACCAAATATTTAAAAAAAAGTTAAATTAGTGTTTTGTGATTGGTGGATTTCATAGGTGAAGTATTATGATTGGTCTAAATTGAATGTTTTGTAAATCATAAATATGTATTCATTTTTCCCTAGGGGTTAAATGTACTACTTTAGCCCCGCTTGACAAGTCTAATATGACGCACTTTTCGAGCATGAGAAGTGAAAAAGTAATTAGATTATATCTAAAAAGGGCCCCGTACGTATGTTGCATCGTACGTCACGTGTAGGGTAGCGGTGGGTCACCGGTCGATACTCTATACGGATGTGATGCAACTTCGACCCCCTTTTGTCAAGTAAGTGTAACTAGACTGTTAGGAGTTCCCAAGCCGTCCGAAGGCCTCCAACTTGGCTTAACTACATAGACGACAGCCGGGATCAAAGGCGTGTCTTCCAAAGCACGAGAGCGCTCAGTTAGTAACAGTTCCACTCAAAGCGGTCACCCTTCTAAGAACTGACCCCGGCCCACATTGCTTAACGTCGCAACGCGCCCTATATGATGGTATGTGTTTTGTCCGTAGCACTACTATTACTTATTCTGTGTCATAACGTAGGTAGGAGTGAGAATTTCTTCAGACTGAATAGTAGATAAGTATCGTTCGACGACCGGTTTAGCCTAGTGGGTAGTGCACCTGCCTGTGAAGCTGACGGTCTTGGGTTCGAATCCCGGTCAGGGCAAATATTTGTGTGATGAGCATGAATATTTGTTTCTGAGTCTTGGATGTTTTCTATGTATTTAAGTATTTATATCTATTAAATATATCGTCGTCTAGTACCCATAACACAAGCCTTCTTGAGCTTACTGTGGGGCTAGTTCGATTTGTGTAAGATTGTCCTCTAATATTTATTTATTTATTTATTTATTATTTATAATTAAAATTGGACTCGGACAGGCTTTTCCTCGGAACTCGGCTACAGGTGTCGGATGCGCGTGAGTCTATTTTTCCCACAGTTGAAAGGGCACGAGTGAAGGTCGCCTGACCGCATCCGTCTGCTAGTGATGCGCCCAATAACATCGATATTTGATACCGTTTGCAATGTCTCTGAATTTCTTAATGGCAGGTCCTTGAATAAGCTATAAATCCTTTGCTAATTGTTAATTTATACATAGCGCTATAGATTAGTAGAGATCCGTTAAGTAGAAAAAACTAAAAGGGACGATCGATGTTTATGGTGTACATTTAAAGTTATTTTAATTTATCTATTTCAACTATATTGTACAAAGAATACAGAATTGTACAAGTGACGGGTTTAATTCCAAATGACATTTTGTATTGTTCAAATTGTTTATTCTTCTTTTGTGTTAGACTGTATTATTATTCGTAATATATACACACTGACGATCTTTTTGTGAATCCATGATATTTTACAAATTGTTATTTTTATGAAATACCATGTATATTTTCAGAAAGAAAAAAATAAATCTAATATAATCTAATCTAATCATTCTCTATCAGCCAACCAAAAAATTCAAGAAAATAAGTCAATGTGACAATATATTATATAAAATATTGGTATTAATGTTTAATACGATTGTAATCTTGAATTAAAAGTTTGAGTTTCATAACTTTTTGACATAGTAACACAGAGTTACAGTCAGCATGATATTTCTTAGTGACAGCAGATATCCAAAAATATCGAAACAAGTCCTAGTGGCTCTATGAGTAGTAGACCACACAAATGTATTTTTTTAAATAAAAATCCAAAAATAAATAGATATAATTAAAATTTTTATATCATATGCAATAATTATTAATATTATCCAATCTGCTTACACAATTTCATGAGAATTGGTTGAGAAATGCGACCTGAGGTGAGGGTCTACTCCGAACTTCGTATCATGCCGTCTCTTTCACTCATATAGTCTATAACACGAGAGTGAAAGAGACGGTACGATACGAAGTTCGACCCTCTGTACCTAGAGAAGAACAGCACGACATACGAACGCATTTTTAGGCTTCGCTCGCTCGGTCAAAAACATTGAGACATTGAGGTTTTTTCGATGTTTCGAATGTATCACAAATCACAATATTCTTAGTCGCGGGCTAGTTAGCTCTCTTAAAAAAAGGTGAATAAATTTAAATTGCACGCGATTAAGTCCCGTTTACCAACAATAATGTTATTTTATGTTGTTAGAATTTTTAATAATGGTCTAATGAAATCCTTAACTTTTTTGTTTATATACTTCACGACATGTAAAAATTGGTTTTACTCGTATGAATAAAATAAATATGAATATGGATGTGTATCGTATCGAGAACGCCTGGAAGAGCTACTGGTCCATGAAAGAGCTAATGAAGAGCAACGTTCCACTGTCACTGAAGCGAAAACTCGTCGACATGTGTATTTTGCCTGTCCTAACCTATCGTACGCACAAACATGGTCGTTAACTGAGATCCGGGTGATAAAAGGACGGATCGTGTCCGAAACACTACACTGCGCTCTAAAACACGCATTGCTGACGTAGGTAAAAAAACTACCAGGCTCAAGTGGGACTGGGCCGGCGACGTCTGTCGCATATATCCAGATAGGTGGGCTAATGTAGCCACCAAGTGGGTGCCACATGATGGACGACGCAGACGGGGCAGGCCCAGACGGAGATGGCGGGATGATCTGGATGCATTTGCCAGCAATTGGAAGGAAGAAGTGCTCAATAGGGAGACCTGGAAAACATGGGGAGAGGCCTTTGCCCAGCAGTGGGACAGTAAATAGGCTATTAAAGTAACGTAAGTAAAGTAATGGATGTGTAACGACTATTAGTGAAAACTACAATTCAATTAAATTCAATTTATTTTCATTTAATTTTTGTTTTATACAACGCCGGTGGCAAACAGCTTACGGTCCACCTGATAGTAAGCGGCCACCGCAGCCTATAGTCGCCCGAAACTCCAAAGGAGTCACGTACGCGTAATAATATACATTTTGTCTGAAATTACATGTCAATCTTAAAATAGAAACAAAAACTAGGTCTATTGCAGTATATTATCAATTAATAAAGATTATATAATAAAAATAATACAGAACTTATAATTTCAAAAACATTAAAACTACACTATGTATGTCAGAAAAAATGCAATATATGTCATTATAAATGTCAATAAAAAAAAAAAAAATTCATAGTAATTAAAAACAAAATTAAAATTCTAAAATTAATCCCGGTCCAGATTACAGAATTCCTCTATTGAATAGTAACATTTCTTCAACAAGAAATACCTTAGTTTATCCTTTTTGTTACTGTTAGTGATTGTCTTTAGCTCAAGAGATAATTTTTTAAACAGGTCTACACTGATAATCTGCAGAGTGCTTAGCAATGTTAAGTGTAGTAGTTTCGGGATAAGGATAGATACATTTATGAAAACCTATTAAAATTTGATAATTTGTTATTATTAATAAGTAGTTCAATCAAAAATTATTTGCATGCTGTACAGATTAACTTGTAAAACACTGAAACAAAAACAAACTGAGAAAAATGATAATTTTATACATTTACATATATATGTATTCCTCCCATAAACAATCACAATTTACATACTTTATGTAACTGTGTCCACGTCCATAACGTTACGTCACTATTACCGAAACAAAATGTGTTAATAATCCATTGATGCGCAAGCGCAACACAAGTGTCACAACACTAGATTGAAGGATAATGGTATGTAGATGGACAGAACAAAGTTAAGCTTGCTGGTATAGAACAGTATATTATATAGACTGCCAATTTGTAAGATAAACGTCCCAGTGCTCGACACCTTAGTCGCCAAGAGAGGACTGAATCAGTGATTAATAGGTGTCATGATTATTAAACACCTCTGTCGTCGTGACATAAGATTGAAAGTGCCATGTGTTGGGTCAATGTCTAACATAGGTACATTTACTTTATACATTGTGGCGTACCTTTCAAGTAATGAGTTGACTGTACAGTAGCTAGAGATTCACTATAGAGAGGTCTCTGTACCATTCATATCGTATGATATTTAGACCTCAACTTAACGCCTTTAGCGGCATCTATGAGCACAGCAAAAAAGCTCCTTATAGATGTTACAGGTCGCATTTTTCAACCAATTCTCGTGAATTTTATATAGAATTATATAGAATATTTTAGTCGAGTCACTTTTTGGAAATTAAAAAACAAAAACATTTTTATTTCAAACAAAATTAAAAAACCAACACTCGCTAGGTCTACAGCTGACAGAGCCACAAGTTTACTATTATCTGTTGCTTGTAACAGTTACTAACACAAGTTAAGCATGCGACTGTTTGAAACAAAATATTATTTTTTTATAAAAAAAAACATCTGTTATATCCGTAAAAGCTTGGGGTCGTGTCAATCATATAGGTACTTATATGCTGCAGACGTGACCGAGACAGATCAGTGAGGTCATTTGAATTTGGAGCTTCAATGTCGCCGCTTCCTAACCTTTCTGCTATTGTGTTAATTAATGATTTATAGCTTGGAGCCGCGGATCTGTCGAATCAGTAATTGTCTTTTTATGCAATTTGGTACTCGATTTCAAAATCGGGGGGTGTCATCTGAATCGTGAAGTTTATAAATGGAATATGTTATGGGCTATGATTATAAACCTTAAGTTAGTTAAGACATTGAGATGGTTTTATGAACTCTGATCTTTTAACTCCCCATGAATAAGATATTTATTAAATACTAACAATAGTTTCAGATATATCGATTATAATAAACGGGTCACACGTCTTTAAGGTCGAGTATAGCTCGATATGTTTCGGATCTGTTGTATTGGTCCGAAAAAGTCGAGCCACAGTCGACCTTAAAGATGTGAGTGATCTGTATATTATACATCAATAGTAAATCAAACTTATTAATAGCATAGAACTAATAAAATGACCTACGTATGTGATACGAAAATTACTGAATTAGGTATAATATAGAAGTAGTTCAATGAAAACAGTTTTTCCTACTAAAAGTGTTTTCGGGATGGCACCTAAAATGTACAATTAATAGCCAAGAAATATAACTGTTAGAAAGATTGGTAGAATTTGAAAGAAACTTCTGTTTGCATTTCTAGTTAAAAAGCCTACTATTTAAGGAAAATGGAAACATGTTACATAAAGGAAGTACTTAACGGATGAATAATTGTATGCCTTATGGCAAGACATAAAAAGACGGTAATATTAATAATTATAAGACCTATGAACCTATGTTTTGAAACAAATATTTTTGACTTTTGACTTTTCTGACATTTTAGTCCGTAAGCCATTGAGCCTTAATGCACGGGACTTTCAATCAGGGCTGATTAAATTATCGCGAGGAAGCCGGTATGACCCCGATAATGTCCAGTTTTTCTATGGATTGGAAGGTCAGATGACAGTTGCTTTCGTAAGAGCAGTTCCTACGCCAAATCTTGGGAATAGGTAAACATAATGCCATCCACGACGACGCTCCCCTCCGCAGCGAATTTCATACTAATCTATGCAAACTCTTAGAGTATTCCAGTGTTTAAACCGCCCGCGTGGTTGTGTTGGAGGTTTTCCCTGGATTTTCCCCAGGCCACTCTCTAACCGCGCACTCCTAACGCTTTATTGGGCCCGGCCTATAAAGGCACAGTCAGGTTATAAAAAAAAGAGACAAAACCATAAATAGTTTCAGAATGGAAAAGTATGTTATAGCAGTAAGTTGTCAAGAGCAAGAAAGATTGTAAACCGATAAAAAATTGATGGATTTATTAAAATTGGGTATTTTCCTACGATTAAGATGTTGTGAACCATATATGACGAATTAATTATAACTTAAAAACCTTGCTCATTTAAAGTGGCATATATATTCAAGGTCGCCTGTGGACTGTCTAGAATAGTCTAGATTAAAAATGAAATGAGAGATACAGATGCGCTCAGATTACTACAAGATTTTATATTAAGGGTATAAGATTAAAATGGACCTGGGTATGTGACCCAACCCAGAGAGAAAAGTAGACCTTTGGAATTAGACTGGTTCCCTCGCCATGTTTTTCCACCCACAAACAGTGAAAAATCTAGTGGTATAGTTTGTTCGGTGATCTAAGGCCAAAGAGCCATAAAATTAATTGTGCAACAATAGCACTTTTTTCGAATGGTCACAAGTCGTAATACGAATTTTTGATTTGCAACCTAAGCCTAGCTTCTTTAAAGCTTAAAATAACTTGTGTGTTCCGTAAACAGAGATTATTCTCAACAGTTACGGTCAAATATTTTTTGCGTATTACAAGTTTTACTGGTGTACTTTGACATTGAACTTTAGTGCAAATTATTAAGTTAGCTTTTGGTATGTGTAAGATATCACTTACGATCTTTTGCCATAGACTTACCTAATTAGGTTATCTTTATGGCTGTTCGGCCTTAGATCAGCGGATGGACTGAGCCGGCTAGATCGATTCCACTTACACCTCAGATTCGGATGAAACCGCTCAACCAATCTCACTGGAGCGCAAACTCTTAGAGTATTCCAGTGTTCCAAACCACACGCGTGGTCGTGTCGGAAGTTTTCTCTTGGATTTTCCCCAGGCTACTCTCCAACCGCGCACTCCTATCGCTTTATTGGGCCCGGCCTATAAAGCCACAATCAGGTTCAGAAAAAAAAGGACTGAGTCGGTGTTCGAAACCGCGACCTCCAGATTGAAGTCGTGTACCTTACTGCTCGGTTACAGGGTCTCTTTTACTTATAGTATCTTGCAATTAATTTAAAAATAGAATAACATGTAAAATCTCTGGTATCAGCAGAGCCTGGAACTCCTATTTGTCCCCTAGAGAAAATTGCTAGTCAATGCAGGGACACTCAAAAACTAGAAAAAAAAACTCCTATTTCTAAGTATGTATATATTATTATTCTTAAATGTTTCATCATAAACAAAAGTTGAGACACGCGAATTGCACTTCAATTGAACGGATATTTGGTAACACAACCGCCTAAATCGTGTCGGCCATATCGATACATCCGCAGGTCGAGGGTCAGACGGGGTCCGAGCGATTTGTCGTGACATCTGCTCTGGCACGATTTGGCTAGACTTCAATTATTGCGATTTTTTCTTTAGCGTGAATAGTTGGGTATTTTCCACGTGTTAAAATGTATGTCGTATTTGGAGATAATAAAATTTTACAGTAATCATAAAAATATTGAAAAAAAAATAATAATAAATAAATAAATAAATAAATATTAGAGGACAATCTTACACAAATCGAACTAGCCCCACAGTAAGCTCAAGAAGGCTTGTGTTATGGGTACTAGACGACGATATATTTAATAGATATAAATACTTAAATACATAGAAAACATCCAAGACTCAGAAACAAATAGTCATGCTCATCACACAAATATTTGCCCTGACCGGGATTCGAACCCAGGACCGTCAGCTTCACAGGCAGGTGCACTGCCCACTAGGCTAAACCGGTCGTCAAAATTATTGAACTGACTCGGAGACGTTTCGGGCTCGCTTGTCTGCTCAATATTCATATTTTTTTTAACTAGCCTATTTAAGTGTCCCCCTGCTGGGCAAAGGCCTCCCCTCTTTTCCTCCATTCGGCACTATTGTTAGCTTGTTCCCGCCAAGTTAAGGAAAACGCATCCAGGTCGTCCCGCCATCTCCTTTTTGGTCTGCCTCTGTTCCGGTAGCCATCTTGTGGGGTCCACTGCGTCATTGCAATATTGTCATTGCGTATGCATTCATTACAATATAATACAAATATTCTTTATTGTACACCTCAATTAAAAGACACAGTACAGTACAAAATCACAATGAGTAGAGGCAAACAACAGGCTGTCTTATCGCTAATGCGCGATTTCTTCCAGACAACCTTAGGGCAGCTGAAATGAAGTCTAATCATAACGATTCATAGTAAGTGGTGCAGAGTTAATATATATGAAGCCAATAATTACAACAATAATACTTAACCCATCGTCTACCGGTCCCTGGGATCCCCGGAATCATAACAAGAGAATGCTATTGTTTATTTTTTTCGCCGGGAGACGATGATATACATAAATAAATATAATATACATAAATAAATATAGTATACAAATACATATTTAGGCTATAACTCCCTAGAGGTGAGGCATAACTACAATTTGTTGGTTACTGCGCGCCGGGTCATACGTGGAGAATCAGGTTTTCCGGAGCTGATGAGGCACATCGTGCGACTGTATACTCCGGATATCCCCAGGATAACGCTCAGGACACGGCGACACGATATGCTGGTGGTGCCGGCAGCGCGCACTGTGTCACAAAGGAATTCGCCACTGCTTCGCGCTCTCTCACAACTCAATGCGCTTTTGGCATCAGCACCGGAGCGTGACTTATTTGCGTGGCGATGGATAAATTTGTGCTATGGATGCCTGAGATTCTGTGAGGACAATGGATACTCGGCAATCTACTGAGCCCATGTAACTTATATGTATCTATTTTGTAGTATTCTTTTTTTCACGACGCATTGGTTTTATTTTTACTATAATGTCATGTTAACATTGTTTTTAAATAAATAAGTAAATAAAAATATATAAGTACATAAACATATACACATATATAGTCAGCCACATATTCCAAAGGAGCTAAGTCTTAAATGTGTCATGAGAGAGACAAATAGTGTTCTTTATGCTATTTTCGGTGCGTTTTTTAAATTATTTAACTAATTGCCACATACTTGAACTTTACGTTTGACAGCCTAATATGCTGCAACAATAATTTTTGAAACCTAAGAGTACGATATCATTGTTAATCAAGATTATTCATTGTAAATGTTAAGTTATCTGTCAAAAACATATACAAGTAAATGTCTGATGATTTTTTTTTTTTCATGTTTAAAGTTATTACAGCCGCCAATGACCGATATAATGTAGGTATTAACTCAAATATGAAAAGTTGTATGTAGTTGTATTTCCAAAGTACTAGTATCCAAGCACAAAACCTGTGTGTTCTATTCATGACTGATTCTATTGATGCCTATTTATGGACAAAAGGTGATGTACAGTGAGAAAAAACTAGCCGTCCCTTTAGAATATTTTATAATAGAGCATCGTCAATTAATCCGTCAAGAATAAAACATAAATGAAGCTAGGATGACGGCAATCACCGTAAAAGGCTCTAGGAAAGAAAAAACAATATATTTTTATGGATACCTTACACATATATTAAAGAGTTAAAGCTTATACTGGGCACTCCGCCATACTGGGCGTTTGAGAACAGTTCCCCGTCGCATGGCACTTGCAGGTAAGAACCCACGTGTCATTGGGCCCACCTATTACGAGCGACTGCCCGCTGATCTTAGACTTGAACCATCTGACGAAGCATTTCGACGCCGCCTGAAACGCCTCTTATTGGAAAATCCATTATACTCAGTTAAAGAGTATATGGATCTTAGCTTACTGACATGTAAATAATTATAACTCAATTTGAATTCAACTGATTTGTATTTTTGTGTTTTGAAATTTGTATTTTGTAATGGACATTATTATTTTTTATCTGACTGACGATTCCGAATGGGAGATGCATTTATTTTTCTGTTTACTTTTTATCGTGTTTTGTATTACTCTAGTTGACATTATGTTATTTTTATTTTTCCTGTTATGACGATCATGATATCTCATGAAATCGTGTCGAATAGAGTCTACACATAGACAATAAACATCAATTGCCGTACTTCGTTATCTTTATTGAAATTAGCGTTCTTTTATCTTAGACGTAAAGTTTAAATCAATCAGAGCGGCCGTGACCCGAACGCGGATGGGCCAAGTAAATGTGAGCATCAACACAGAGGTCTATTTTCATTCGACGCTTCACATCCCAATCGTTATATTTAAGAGATGTAGATGAGATGTTTGAGATGATTTCATCTACCACTCTCTCTCTCTTTCCTTGTTTGAGAGAAGTAGACGAGATGTTTGAGAGAGGTAGATTAGATGTTTGAAAGGTATAGATGAAATATTTGAGATAGGTAGAGGAGATGCTTGCGAGAGGTACATGAGATCATTGAGAGAGGTAGATGAAATGTTTGAGATGATTTCATCGATCTCTCTCTCTGCTTGTTTGAGAGAAGTAGACGAGTTGTTTGAGAGAGGTAGATTATGTTTGAGAGGTGTGGATGAAATGTTTGAGAGAGGTAGAGGAAATGCTTCCGAGAGGTAGATAAGAGCATTGAGAGAGGTAGATGAGATGTTTGAGAGAGTTAGATGAGATCTTTCAGAGAGGTAGATGAGATGTTTGAGAGAGTTAGATGAGACCTTTCAGAGAGGTACCTAGGTGAGATGTTTGAGAAAGGTAGATGAGACGTTTGAGAGAGCTAGATGAAATATTTGAGAAAGGTAAATAAGATGTTTGATGGAGGCAGGGCACTACGAAACAACATATATCACTCATGTTGGATTACCCCAAAACTATACCATGTTGGGATTAGATCAGTTTACTCACAATGTTTTCCTTTACCGAAAAGCTACTGTTTAATTTCAAATGATACTTCGTAGTTAGGTACGTTTTGTTTTATAAACCCAAGGCTCGAACCCGCGACCATTGAAAGTGCCTTACTGCTCGGTTACACGGGCTTGTTTTGTTTGCCACCATATTAGTACCTCAGTCAAAGGCATAAATATATGTATGTACCCAAACCGGCAAAACTATCTTTACGATCTTACACCCTTGTCACTAAAGTCATTTTCGCATATTTTGTCAATAGAGTCCATAAATATTTTCGCTGTTGACTGTACAAAAAAATGCTTCGCAAGCTCGCTTCTGAATGCGTCGAAATAATGTGTTGAAACTAGCGAAATACAATAATTAAAAGCGACTAGGATGTGAAAGAGATGAACAGAATAGATACTGTTTTGTAAGATTATAACATTTTTAACCTACTCGACGCTGACGGATTTTTCTGGCAGGGCGAGTGGTAATAGGTACAAATTTGCATAAAGCTCAACTTATTATCAAAATCTTAGATCAAAATATCGTCAGAATTACTGTGGGTGAACTAAATATGTATAAGTATAATATATTTAAGCATAGCTTTGAATACTAGCTTTAACTTAGCTATGATGCTTGCGTTGGAGGTTTTTTTTTAATTTAAAGTTTATTTTATAGGTAACCTTGTAAATAGTAAAATTATCTTTTTAATTTTCCTCGGCAAAATTGTACCTAGAGGCAGTCGACAGGTTAAACTAGTGCCAATGTAATGAAATTGCACTTGCATATTACAATAGCCCAGACATTTATTTGAGTTTACTATAAGTGTTAGCATTTCAAGAGCGGTCATAGTTCAAGTTGCGAAAGCGGCTGAATACTTTCGCACCTACGTCTGCTATACATTTGCTATGTATTTTTTCTGTAAAAAGTGTCGAAATTGTGTCATTGTCAAGTAATTTGTCGTTGTAGTGCCACTTGTTTATTGATTAGCGAAGAATATACGTTTCAGCTCGATCCTGCTCCGATTCAGAGATGTCCGATGGTTCTCATCTACAGCAGGCGAATCATGTAACTTTATGTACTAACGGTAGATAGATTTTACTGTCAGTTTTGAAGTATAAATGTATGAGGTGACAATTAGAATTTGACATTAAAATCTACCTAACGGTAGTAAAAAAGTTTCGTGGTTACCCCGCTGGTCGCATTACTCAAGAAATTCTCGTGTTTTGGGAGCATGTTGCATAATTGACTGAGTGAGCGACGCAATCGTTACAGTTTTCGTATGTCCGGGTTTCCGGATGTCCACCCGACAGATCTCCTCTACTGGGGGCATTTCTCAACTGATTTTCGCGAAATTTTGTGAGCAGGTATAATACTCGTAATTATATGGAGTTTCTGTCGAATCAGTCTTTGGAAATATTTCAAATGGGGGTTGGAAACCTAAAAAATGCTCGTGCGGTTACAGCTCACATAGCCATTAATATTATAATGGATGGATAAGACAATAGACACTCCTCATCACTACTCCTCTTCACAAATCCTGTCATAATATCTTGTAATTATTCCGACATTTGAGTTCAAACAATGGGTTACTTAAACATAGGTAACCAAGGGTAAATACGTTGTTTCTTAAATCTGGTGATTATCGTATTGGAGATCTGGAGGTCATAAGTAATGATAACTCTAGACCCATTCTTATCCATGATGAGTTTGGAACTTCAGTCCGAAATCGTGACAAGAATCAGACCTTGCTTATTGATAGGTATTTAGTAAACCATTACCAAGGTATTTGATTGTTGAAAATATAACTTAAATACTCCCCTACCAATGCGTTATATATAAAGGATTTACCAAAAATGCCACCATACCATTTCTTTTTGTATTTGTAATTTTTGTTATTGTGTACAATAAAGAGTTTACTACTACATACTATTAAAATGGCGAGGATCCGTTTTTTATATCAAAATAAAAATTGTACGGGAGACGGCCAATTTTATAGAAGAATGCCTTTTTGTTAGACCCTAAATAAAGTATAAAAAAAGTTAATTCGGCATATCTCCGCTATACCTCAGTGGAAAATTGGAAATGCAACCTAAAAGGAAACACCATTTTGTAACTTGATACGTAGACCAATACTCAACTACTTAAACATTTGCACATGGAGATAGAGCATCATTCTGTACTAATGTCAAATGTGTTTCATGAACATATATACTTGTATAGTTTTCATGTTTGCACCGTTTGGTGTTGAAACTCTGGGACCATGGGGGCCCAACGCGAAATACCTTTTCAAGGAGGTCTCCCAGCGCGTCATACTTATAGATGCCTCGGGTGACCTGGTAGCTACTTCGGTCGTAGTCTGGCCATCCACAGGGGTAACGCTGCCAGTCTTCTGGGCATTATAAGTCACAAAGACGACTTGGGGTGTGTTTTCTATTTATAAGTTTATTTTAAGTTTGCATTACTTTATTTTATTGACTCAGTACAAATAAATACTCATTTATAAAAATAGAAGGATATGATTCGAATGTCAAAATATATTTTTTACTTTGAAATAGTTGAATAGGTTACCGCTTGACCACAAATCTCTGCAATGCCTTTACCATGAGTTTACATGACCGTACTCGCTAGCGACTGAGTAAAAAATTGTATTAGCAAAAGTACAGCGCCTCTGGCGGTTACGTGATAGAACTAAGAATCGGCATACTAAATCGTTTACTAGCGACTACGGTCATGCAAACTTATGGTAAAGGCATTGCAGAGATTTGTGGTCAAGCGGTAACCTATTCAAGTATTTCAAAGTAAAAAATATATATTGACATTCGAATGATACCAGCTCAAATGTAGTGTATTCTCTTTATAGGTAAGCGATATTGTGGAACGCACTTACCATTGACGTACGTTTCGTAAATCGTGTCGAGAACCTGACTTGGCGAGGCGATATATAATATGGTATTTCGATGAACTTACTGATATCGTTGTGTCAACTGGTTCTATCTAATAGACTATATACGTACTGTGCTGAAATAGAAAATATTGGCCACCTGTCACATAGTTTTGTTACATTTGCTATTAAAAAAACACTAGGCACGTATGTTACGCGATAAGACAGGTGATTGCGGTTTTGTCAATAATAGCATTCGTCTCTCTAGCACTTGCATTTTCGCTCGTAAGGGACGATTGCTTTATGTCCAACATAAACGAGGTCATGCTCTAGGACTGGTGGTGAGACAGGTTGCCAGAGCTCGCGAAAACGCGCTGTGTCGATTTTTTTGCGAGTGAGGGCCCTATATTTGTTTCTAGCTGTCAACACAACGAATCCTGAAGTCAATAAATAAGGGTTGACAATGCACTTGTGATTGTTTAGGAGTTGCTTACCGTTGTCTAGATTGCATGTTAAATTATACGTTAATCTTAAGGCTGACGCATGCCAATTTCCAGTGAAAACGGGTGTCAAGTGAACTGTAAACATATTTATCTACACCCACACAGTAAATCCTCTTTTATGTGCTCAAAAAGTGTAGTTAAGGACCAACTTTACAATATCGCGCCGGTCCTTACACATACAATATGGCTATAACAGCATCAAAAACGGTATCGTTATGACCATCTCCGCCCATTACGATACAGGCTCGTGTTCAAAAAGACTTGAACGAGTTCACGAACTCGAACTCCTGCACTTTCAACGCAATGGTGCCTCAACACATGAAAGAGGATTTAATGTATGGATGTAGATAAAGTAGTGTATACAACTGTACATAATTAGGCCTTAAAACACTCGTGTGATCCTATTATGAAACTCGCTGACGCTCGTTTCATAAAACCACACTCGTGTTTTAAGACCTACCATTATGTATCAGTTGCATAAACTACTACTGTAACACGCAATGAGAGCTATCGTTTTTGTGCTCATCAGTTGGCGTTACTGTCAAATAAGGTCTAGCTGTCAAAAAATATTAGTGGTTATTATGGGCTTGAGAACGAAGTTTGCATTTAAATCATGTTTAAAACCTTAAAACCGTACCGTAAAAATATTGCACATCCCGCATTGTAGCGCAGTCCCGTGTTGTTCGGAAAAAAAGGAGGAAATAAGTTTCCGAAAGACAAAACTCTCTCAAAGCACTGACAGTCATTCACCCGTAACTCACATTTGCCATAATCAAGCTCAGGTATTGCAAAATAGTCACCATATTGTTCCAATTAGATATTAACCCGCGTACCGCAACCACAATGAGTGACATTTGACATTTCGGAGACCTCACGCTACACTAGCGCCTCTAGCGGCGAATTCATACGCGATAGCCCTCATTATCGTGTGGGTCTACAAAACTTCCCAGAAATGTTTCGTCGACTGCTGAAGATACTTTAATAGTTATTTAACAAAATTAAATTATTTTTATCTCTTTTTATTATCTCTAGGGTCAAGCGACCTGCTATATGCCTGTCTAGTGTGATAAAAAAATGGATGATGAAGTTCCTAGAAATAATGTATTGCCAATGACCTTCGTATTTTCCATTTGAGATAGATCAAATCTGACACAATATTTATTTTGTATATATTTTTTTAATGCATAATTTCATCGTTTTCAACAGCATCTTATATATCATATAGCGCTATCCCGATCGATGTCATGGTCCGCTTTTTCTTCCACTTTGCGAGGTTATTTTGGTCTTAATATCCAGCTTGGCTGTCTGATAGAGTTAAGGGCCATCGAAGGGTAATAAAATAAAACCCTACATATTACCAGTAAAGGAAGTCATCATGTTTATTTTAGTAGCATCTGCTGAGAACTTTTCTAATTCTTATCACAGTGGCAAAAATGGTAACGGGTGGGAATTTACCAATTTGAGCCTACCCATCTACATATTAAAAACCAAATATTTTTAACATTTTTTATCCAGTTCTTGATTCCCATGTAAATAGGTACGTTACCGATAAAACCTCACACTGAAAAATTCACAAATTACAAAACGCATCACTTCACTTTTCTAAAAACTAGGGTCAGTAAGAAAAATAAAAGAAAAATAATCAGTTAAGTATTTTTATATATACATAATAATTATTTAACATGTACAGTAATTTCAATAACGTCCCAGCCAGCGCGGTTTTTGACCTCGCAGTGGTACGACCCCGCGTGCGCCCGCGTCACTCGTTGTATCACTTGCTCCGATGAGTATATTTTCTCGCCTCTGGAATAACATATTAACTTTATTTTCTATATTTTTATTTGTTATAGTGATTTAGGGGTAGAACAAGGAATGGGGAAAAGGTATGGGCTGCGTGAGACAATATGGAAAGGAAGAATGTTGAGTGACGAGATGACGAGCGATAGAGATGTATTACAGAAAAACAC
The DNA here is from genome assembly GCA_963556455.1 of Epiblema foenella. NCBI lineage: Eukaryota > Metazoa > Arthropoda > Insecta > Lepidoptera > Tortricidae > Epiblema > Epiblema foenella. Next base: position 2,766,095 of record OY747110.1, read on the forward strand.
ATACCCCACGTAAATGGGAAAGCGAAGTGATTACATATTTGGCATGAACTTGGAGGGAGGTGGATAAAACTGTACGATGATGAGTTGATGTTTTTGTATGTATTTCTTCAGCGTATAATTGGAGCATCAATGTATTATGTTGCGTACACTTATTTGACACATGGGACGAGCAAATCCAGTGGATTTAGATAAAAAAAAACAGTGATACATTGCGTGCTGAATTATTTCACAAAGAAAGTCGTTTTTCAATAAAAGTTATAAAAATATTTTTATTAGGGATTATATATTAAGTACTATAGCAAATACACGCTGCAGAAGCGTGGACAAAAAACGTACGCCTGAAAAAACGCTACTTACGTAAACAAAGTAGTGTATTTGGAATCCAAGCCGATAAACGTCCACGTGATGGTGGGCGGAGGATCCGCCTCCTGGACGTGGCAGGAGAGCCTGAGAGGAGTGCCGGCCCTCACGGTGATGTTCTTCAACACTGGAGTGATGTATGGGCGAACTGAAAATCAAAACTTCTATTTAATACGAAAGAAATCGTTCTAACTAATATAGCTGACAGATTCAAAGTAGTAAAGGTATTGCCAGAAGAAGGTAACTTGGTTTTTAAATAAAATTTATGCCAATTATTCAAAAAAGTACTGGTTTTCTAGTCAGAGCTGCAGTGACCGTGAGGGATATTTATTTATTTACTGGCTTTTGCCCGCAAATTCGTCCGCGTAGCACTGTTTATATCGTATCTCCATACAAAAAGTCTAGCAATAACACTTGTAATTCTTACCCATAACATTAACGATTGTTGTTTTTTCAGCAGTGCCAGCCTCGTTTTGAGCAATGCATCGATATGATCCCGAATCGTTGTAACGTGCAACAAATCTGCAAATATGGTAATCTTTAATCCTACTTACGTTTCAAATGTGACAGTTCATATGGACCTTCGTATGGGTTAATCCGTTGCCGCCCGGCGAAAAAAAACAAACAATGACTTTTTTTTATGTAATTCGGCGGGCCATGATTTCGGCCAATATGCTGTGCATCTTAGAGCCACCGGGCCTAAGCCGAACGGATGGCATAAGACCAAATGGTCTTACACTGGTTCCATGGCGGAGGGGGCAGACCTCACGATGTCCAGGCTCGGCAGCAGAATCTGCTGCCAAGCTGAAACACGCTAAATACTCCGCCCTGGAGCCGGCATACGACTTTATACCTGTACCTGGGGCTCGGAGGCCCGCCAGCTCTTCAAGGAGCTAGGCCGATGTCTACGATAAAGAGGCTGCGACCCTCGCTCCGGGCCGTACTTGGTTCAACAGGTCTCCATCGCCGTTCAGCAGGGTAATGCTTCATCCTGGGGATCTTTGAGCCAGATACGATGCGAGGAGAGAGTCTCAATAATTAATTGTGCTTATTGTATTTGTGTATGTTTTTATTAATATAATTTCTACAGAAATTTATTCAAAAGGTGAAATTGGAGGCAAAAGTTTTTGTGGGAGTTGACGTGGTCCAAGCCTCGTGAAGTACCTACGATTATTATTTCGACTTTAGTGTTGTATTTTTTGTTCATTATTTACACGACTACTCACTTGAGGGAGTTATCATCGACAACATGTTTTTCGTCAGGAAAGTATACGCCGTCAGCACGTTCCCAATTGACCGTAGCTTTAGGTTCAGCGTCCACAGAACAGTTGAGGGTGACTAACCTATCCAGTAGCACATCTTGTGTGGTTGTTTCAGCGTTTTCAATCTTCGGTGCGTCTGATTTTTTTTAGAGAATGCGAGATTAGTCACTATTTTTACATCAGACCAGGTGAAAGTTACGATTACATTATAGTGAACTTTAACTGGTATAATGTCTCATGCAAATATGCAATGTTAATGATAATTTATTAATAGCGTAGACGCCATCCACCAGTTAATTATTATAGTTCTTTCGTTACCAAGTATATTTCCTTCTGTGTTATCATATATTTCTGTACAATCTAACATAAATGGACCTGGTCCCAAACTAAGCAAAGCATGTACTTACTATGGGTACTAGGCGACGATATACAAACTACTTATGGCTCATTGTTCAGCAGACTTACTAGTCTCGCAGGCATTTTGGTTTAAATGTCTCTCTTTTAAGCAAACACTTTATAAAATAACAAAAAAACGCAACTTACAAATAACTTTTAACTCAACTTCTCGTGCTTCATGTCCTTGATCATTGACGGCCTCACATTTGTAAACACCTTTATGAATAGATTTTACTTCGCTTATTTTGATATTTCCTTCTTCTACTTCAATATCTTCAGACAGATCCGTGAATTCATAGCCATCTACGGGCTTGTATTTCCAAGTTACTACTGGCGAAGGTCTTCCTTTCGATACTCTAAATACAATTATCAGTTGGTTAAGTTGAATTCGGTATTGCGATTTTTTAAAATAAAGACAAATAGTCCCCTATTACTAAAAATTTATTTGCATGTACTCGTACTTGGTAGGTATTTCTCTATATTTCAGAATCATTAAAAAATGTAATATACATAAGAACAATCTTCCAGTAAAAGAACAAACACACTATACGACACTTTAGTGGGATGAATTATTGCAATGTAGCATGTCATGTTTTGTTGTTTCGGCTATTACTACTATGTGATTTTCATAATTGTAATTTAAAAATACAAACCTGCATTCAATTTTCACACCTTCGCCTAGTCTCGAAGTCAACTGGGTCTCTGACATTTCCAATACGGGTGGTTCTGAAATTATCCTAAACTGTAAAATCACGACAAAAACGATGATTCATAGAAATATTATAGTTATTAAGGAGTAATGATCGTCAATAAAGAAAATAAATGTACCTAATCCTGATACTCCAACATCAACCTCAAATGCCACGGCGTTTGCGTCGTTTCTTACATCGCAAGTGTATGTACCAGCATACTTCGACGTCATATTTTTAATTACCAAAGCATTTTCTTCTTGATAATATTCTATTTCTTCATCAGAATGACTGAAATCATCGTCAGCTTCATTTGTGGTAAAAACTACATCTTTGTTATTATGATACCACCGTATTTTTGCTTCCGGATACGCATTTACCTCGCAGTAGAGTTTTCCTTCTGTTTCGTACTCTATGGTTGTATCTGGAATAAATAAAAAGCAAAATTTAACTAATAGTCTAATACATAAATTGCACAAAGGTCCTAATCAGAATATTTATCTTAGATTATGTTTTTTGCCCTTTCTTGATTTATTTCCGTTATACCCTTGCGATCTGCATTGTTCTTGATATGATATATAAGGGTACTTTTAAGTTTATGTTCTGTATTGGTTTCATAAGTGTGGAATAAAGAGTATTTGTATTGTACCTTCTGGCTTCCGTATCATTTCAAACACGTACGGTCTGTACACATAGAGTTGTGTATCTTTTGAATCCGTCCCACTGGATGTTCTGGCTTTGCAGGTAATTGTTCTGTTTTGTATGAGGCTGGGTATTTTGACATAACTAATGTATGTCGCAGGATACATCAATATACTGTCCTGAAATTAAAAAGTAGCTACACTTTATTAAACCTTTTTGATTTAGAGTTCAGTTATTAAGGAAGGTATTTTTTGGCAAGAAATGGGTAAAAAATTTTCGCAAGTAAAACAGGCTCGATATAATATAAATTAAGCAGAAAATATGCAAACTAATGGTAGATGTTACAATTGGAAACGCAAGAGCGAGAAAAGATCATAAAGGATCAATGTTTTGTTTTTATTGATCCGTAACAACACTTTGTGGTACGACCCCAATGACAGTACGTCTTTCCATCTGTGGTGGTTCCGTGTGCCGTAACAAATTTGGTAAAATTGAACAGTGAACTTATGGCATGATCCCGGAGGTTGTCCGTCCTTCTGTAATGGGCATTTTTTCGACCACCCTCTTTATTTTTGAGTTGTTGCGGTTGCTAAAGGAGCCTGAGATCCATATTTTTTTCTGCTGCACTAAAGGATAAACCAGACAGTTCTTCTCTGCCGTCTATACCTCTGCTAGCATCCTCTGCCCATCTTCATCTTCCCACCAGATGGTGGGTTGAGGATATCCCGTAACCTTACATGCCACTGTTGCGGGTTCCTTGTAATTTGTTAAAGAGGTTTCCGGAATAATGGTTTCAACAATAGCTGCAGACCGAGGAACGTTTGTAACTGCAACAAAAGAACAACACGATCATTTTGGAAAAATATCAACAATGATTTAATACAAACTTTTTTTATTGAACAGATGACGAGGTGTCGAAGGTATGTATGGGATCCTTGAGGAATTGATGGAATATCTTAAATATCATCGGCCCATATTATAATGACTTGGAACGCAGTTCATGTAGTAAAGTGGTATGAAAATGTACAGGAGTCGACTTTATTGGGTAAACAATTACCATATATGTATCATTACTTATGAAACTATAGTAACAGGTTAACAGGTTTCGCCAGACTATAGACAACAGTCTAATCCTATCGTTTTGTAATGGTAGTATTGATGATGCAAATATAAAAATGGTATAGGTACACATCACGCAGGTTTTTAACCTCCTTGTTTTTAAACGGTTTTGTATTTAATGTATTCGATTTAAACTGTACTGTTTTTTAACTACATTTGCTGTTTTTTTACCTTCTCTTTGAGCTTCTATAGTTTTGCTGATTATATGTACGGGCTCGGAAGACACACCGTCCACCCCATTTACCTAAAAGTAATGAATAATTTACTGCATAATTTAAAAGTTGATGTAAACAATAAGAAAAATGCCACAAAGACAACGAAATTCGTTATGGTACCTATGGGTACCATTATGGTCAAAGACAAAAGCCGATAGTGAGAGAAAAACATGTTAATTGTTTTTCTTACTTTGCTAGTTTTACTTAAAATTTTGTTTACACGGGTCTTACGGGATATTTATATATATTTACCTTTTTTTACCGATTTTTCGACACGGGTTGCACCGATCAGCGATTGAAATCAAAAACTTCCGAAAATTAGGTGATAAATCTTCGGATCTGTACGCGGATACTGTGAGTGTTGTGTGCCGTATCTTAGACAATTAGAAACATAGTGGACGGACGGTGAGAAAAGTTTTTTCAGCCTACCCTTCACATTTTTTTAACTTTTGTGGGGTAGTCAAATGTTGTGTATCCATATCTCCGGTGACAACTTGCTGAGACGACAGTTCTGCCGCGAACATGATCAGTGCAACCATGTCAAAACGTCGGTAAAAAAGGAAAATACATAAATATCGCGTTAGACCCGTTTAAACAAATCTTTTATGAATGTGTAAAAAACGCGAGAGTATAAAATGTTATTTGCTAGTTTTGAAAAGGACAATTGGCTCAGAAATAAAATAGGTATCTGTATAAAATTATATGGAATGTGGGTTTTAGAAAACTTACCATTATCCTGAAAAGACATCCAGGTTCAAAATAGGTGGTGTGACTGATGTAAACTCGGGCGCCTACGCTGCTTTCCATTAAATTCAGCGTCTTCTGGTTGTCTTTGTTCAACATGTGTATTTTTAGTGTGCTGGGTTTGTACTCGTAACTTTTTGGTACAAGAACAAAGATGAAACTTTCTCGCCCTGAAGATGTCAAATAAAATTAAAAAGATGCAAAGAAGTTAAAGCAAACGTGCCATAGTTTAACTCAATTAAATGACAATTAAAGGAAGAACTTCATCAGCATCACAACTGCAATGGTTTCAGTTTAAGATAATGTTCTGCAAAGCTTAAAAAAAGAATAAGTACCTAAATAAATAATAATAAATATTATGAGGACAATAACAAACAAATTATAAACTATTCCATAGTAAGCTCAATAAGGTTTGTTATGGGTTAAATTGCTCAGATCAAGAAAAAACTTGTATGATCTTGACATCACTGCGACACGTACTGAAGTATTCTGGGCATAGTTTAGTTTACATACGTGTGCATGAGCGGGTGCTTACATATTGGGCATGGTTATAAAAACCAGCTTCACTATACGTCGTTGTTCGTAATGCTCCGTCTAAGTACGTTTTTTCTAGGCAAGTTGAACTAAATCACATTTTCCATGAATTCAATACCAAAATTTACATTTAGATCAACCTAATCACCCTGCTGGCGGTTAACTATTTTATTTTATTTTATTATATAAATAATTGGATGTCAATTTCTCTGTTTGAAACAGAGAAATTAGAAACAGACTGTTTCTAGCACTATTCAACCTCCTTTCACGCTTAAACCGCCAATAATTTAGCATGGAGATAGTTTCGGATCCCGGAGAGACCCGTAGGATAGTTTTTATCCGAAAATCAGTTTTTAGTGAAAAAGGAGGGTGGGAATTTTGTATGATACAGCAAAAATTATGCCTGCACCTAATATTATTTAATAACATTTACATCCCTAAATCTATAACGAGTTTTACGAGAATGAAGTCCTGATATAAAAACGTTAATAGATAATAAGAGAAATGAGACCAGGTAATGGCGATGACGTAGTCTCCTCGATGCTTCTTGGATATAACGGCGAGAATCCAATGTCCAGTGGGAATTCTTTTCTCGAGTATATAGTCACAGACGTCAGCCCCTGACTGTTTACCGCGGCTCTGTATTGACCTCTGTGAGGTTCCACAATACGGACGACCTGCAAATCAGTTACGCTACAATCCGAGATCATTTCTCTCTCTCACGTATCAGCCCGCACCCGAAGACGGCTCTAAGAGAGGGACTGTATTTTTTGAGCCACAATACCATTTTGGTTACGGACATATCCCGCAAACCCAGCATGGACCTCCGAAAACTGATGAAGAGCGAAATACGTTGGACAGACCAAATCTGCATCACGCTCAACATCAACGTATTTCGCTCCTTGGTCACTTCTCCTCATCAGTTTTCGGAGGTTCATGCTGGGTTTGCGGGATATGTCCGTAACCAAAATGATATTGTGGCTCAAAAAATACAGTCCCTCTCTTAGAGCCGTTAGCTCAGCGGTTCATGCTGCTGAAGACCGGATGGCGGAACATTATCAAGATTTTGAAGAGTACCTACTGGTATATCAACTAAGGAGGAAGAGGCCCGCTTTAGTTACAATGTAGGGATGGAAAGCGATGTTTGATCATATTTTACCTTTGAATGCCTCGACTCGATGAGATTTTCGGTGCGAGGGCTCTGCCCGCTCTCGTGATAAAGTTCCAGAATAGGCAAGTCTCCTGACACGGCCACAATCAGGCCTCTTGTCAAACTATCTACCTGAAACTAAAAAAAAATCATTTAACTTTCTAGTTATAGAAACTTAAACGAATACCTGCAGATAATTGATTATATGTATTTATATAGATCTCCCAATTTCACCTTAATACCTAATAGCTGATACCTCCTGTTCACTTCTTCACCTCTATAATGAACATTGTAAGTGTCATGTGTTGGGTCTGTGTCGGGGTTATGTTTTTATTAAATAATACAAATATTGATATGTAACATAAGTATAGAACTGTGAACTATGATTAGTGATCCAGGATGGGCACACACATCTTCCATCTTGTCTGTGTCGTACATTGGGGATGTTTAAGATATCATTAGTAGTGATGCAGATGAAAGATATTTATACCATTATATCACCTAATCTTTACCTACCCTCCACGTGACGTCTTAAGGCAAGGCCATTTCATTGCAAATGACTCCCTCTAACACGAGTGAGTTTGCAATTAACCATCCCGCTCTCTATGAAAGCGCCGCGCGTAATTTCTTAACTATTTAGTACATCTTAATTGATTGTTGGAGCACTCGAACACTTATGAAAAATCTATCGGGTTATTTTATTAGAACAATAAAAAAGGTACCCCTTAAAAAAAAACATGTCACTGTCGATGATAAGTACGAAATGAATGTATATTTTTACCGTGATATTTAGGATTTTTTGACATAGTTACCAAGGCATTTTTAAATATTTTGTTCGGTTATTTTATTTCTTTGTATCTTTTTCAGCCCACGGTAATTTTTGTGTAGTGTAATTCTACATTGCTTCTTCACACTGGAAGCTCAAACTTCAGTATTTTCGTCAGATCTCTGAATGGGCCTTGCCTTAAATAACACTAAGTCGCAAAGGTATTATCTTATCACGCCGACTAGCTCAAACCTTGTCTAGTAAACATAGTGCATACATAGTTATTTAATTATAGTTACGAGTCCTACAGAAATACATGAACAAAGTTGAACAAGCTGCTTACTTACTGAACTTTTATTGCTTTACTGTTTGTGGAACATTTTATATCATCCAACAACGTTCCACCGTAAAGACGTCATCTTTTTGGCGAGAGAGATACATTTCATCTTTGTCCGCCTCTCATGGATTCAATACCTACTTATCTATTCGATTAGGCTAATACTTACTGGCACCTGCCGGTAACTTGAAATGGATTCGATCATCGCCACATCGTTGTATCCATCTTGCACTATTTCTTTCATGAAATTGAAAGCCTACAAGGCAAGTTAAAAAAATATTAATAAACAGTATTATTCTAGGGTACAGCAGAATATCAACCCGCTCAATATTTGGAGCAGCCTGACTGTAAGTAAGTGCCTTACTGAAGACTACGACCACCGTTAATTTATCGGTATGTGATGTTGTATTCCTGCGGTAATCACGTAACTTTTTTACTATCGTTAGAATAATTGTTCTCGCTACATTTAGGCTCGGTTTTATAAAGATCCGTTAGACCTTATATCGGTTTGTTATGTCAAAAAATGTACTGAGTTACTGGATCTGACATTTGGTCAAACGGATCTTTATAAAACTCGGCCTTATACTTCAAAATTGACAGTAAAATCTATCTACCGTTAGTAAATAAAGTTAAGTGATTCGCCCAAAGCCCCCGTCTTCTGTAGAGAGTAAGATTTCACTGGATCACAACATCTCTATTAAAATATTATAATAAAATCAATATTGTCACCGACAAGGCCAGGCTATTCGGTTCACCCGGTATCGGTAGATGTTTACACATGCAGCAAATTATAACTGATCCAACCAAGAAGAAGTACATATTCGGTTTACAGTAAAAGTGCTGATGTATATAGAGTAAAACAATTTTTAAGGCGATTAGCCGCGATCCTAGTACATATTGTTTGAATGTGTGTGTTTCTGTGTATTGCAATTATGCTTACGTCAGATTTGGGCGGAAACACACTAGAGGGAAGTTCAATTTAAGATATTACTCAACTTATATTGTAAAACTTACATTTCCGTATTTGTTTAGCTCCAATTGGAAGACATTGCCGAAACAAACTTTAGTGACATCCTGGTACGTCTCTATGTTCCCGAGTTTTTTTCTATCGGCAGAAAGGCAAGTACCGCTCAAGAATACTATTACCTGAAACATGTTAATTGAAGCATGAAGCCAACGAAACTAGATGTGTATTTGAGAGAAACGATTATCCTTAAGGGTCCTTATCAGTTAGAAAACGCTCATCCATTAACGCCATTTTCTGTTTTAATTGAAGCGTATCTTGACATTTTCTCAATGTTACTATCTAGACCTGGACTATTTCGACCTTATGTCATAAACTTTAAATGTATTTTTTTGATTTTTCATTACGAAATTTCGTTTCAAACATCACCCCAAATCGACCATTTTCAAGCTAAAGACTTGTTTTTTCCGCTTAAATACTACTACACACAATAAAAACAAAGAATGGCTATGTTTCTATCAATAACTTTAATGAAATCATCGTATCCATTAATAACTTTATTGGTATTTATCAATACTTTTGTCATAATTTGAAATCAAGATAATTTAATACTTATAAGGCCTCTTAAACAAAAAGAAAATTCCCTTACCTTGCTACGGGTCATCCGACATAACCTCTCAATATCCTTAATCTTCGCCTCGTCTTTAGCACAAGCATCGGTGAAGAGGAACACATCGGACTCAGGCCTGCTCTCCTGCAAAGCCTTTTCTAAACCAGAAAGAGAGTTCTCAGGGATATCAAGGCCGCCTGATACTGTCAAAGACCTTACGGAGGCTACGAATGAGTCGGCTTCGGTGAATGTCTGTACCGGTCCCACGCCTGGAAACAATCAACTAATATAATCTGACGGAAATACTGAAGTTTGAGTTTCCAATGTGAAGAAATAATATAGAATTACAGTAGACTGAAAAAGAAACAAAGAAAAGAAATAACCGAACAAAATATTGAAAAATGCCTTGGTAACTCTGTCATAAAATCCTAAATCTCATCGTAAAATAAACTTTAATGCTGCAGATCTCGTAATTATCAACGACAGTGATAAGTTTTTTTCTATTAAAATGATAGCTTTTTTATTGTCCTAAGGAAATAACCGGATAGATTTTTCATAAGTGATTCAGTGTTCCACCAATCAATAAAAATGTACTAAATATTTACGAAGTTACGCGCAGAGCTTCCGTAGAGAGCGTGATGGTTAATTGCAAACTCACGCGTGTTAGAGGGGGTCATTTGCACTGGTATGGCCTTGCCTCAATTTTTTCTTTTATGTATGCCGGATAATACGTTTGGACGTATGTAAAAGTAGTTAGTAGGTAGCTTAATTCTACGAAGGGGCGATTTTTCAATCGTTAAATATTATTATCCGTCAGTTAAAATTATCGCTATCACTTTCTAATATCATATGGTAAAAAGGACAGAGCTAACATTTATCTGATAGATACTTTTATATAAAATTTAAAAATTGGCCTTTACGTTATAAAAACCTGGAAGGTCGAGATTTTCTCGGCGTTTTCCCGGGAATGAGACCACGAAATAGCAAAATTCATCGAAATCATTAGAACTGTTTCCGGGATCCCCGAATTAAATGTACAAGAGTTGCTCGATTACTCTTTGAATATAAATCGTTCCGTTTTTTTATTTTGAGATACGGAACCCTAAATAATCGTACAGGATACTGTACGATTATAATATTATAAACGTGAAAGTTTGTGCAGATGGATGTACGTTCCGCTTAATCTCAAAAACTACTGAACGGATCTCTATGAAACTTTCCAGTATTGTAGCTTAGACATCAGAATAGGACATAGGCTACCTTTTATCCGCGGGTATCACCGCAGGGCGCTGCTAGTAAAAAAACATTTCTATGCACGAATTTATTTCACTTACCCGGATCATTAAACGGCACAAGAATATAGTTTCCTATCGTGGTATTATTACCAATAGAATTGATCAAGGGTTCTATTTGGCTCCGTATGAGATTGATCTCATTTTCCATTGAATACGTAGTATCCACGACTAAAGTGAAAGACTTTGCAGTGACGCAAATAAATATAGAACATATTACTACTAAATGCCTGAACGACATGTTGTAGTCTCGCTAGTTTGTCACTGAATGCTGCATTTCTAGTGCCCTATTGCCCTCTGAATGAATGATTAATATTAAGGGTAAGCGAATATGATATTGCAACTACAATTCCATATTCGTCTAGTTTTTACTGTGTATGGATTCGAACGATCCATACATTGATGGAATGACTGACACGTCGATCCACCAAAGGTTCGATTTCTTGATAGATAGATAGATATATTTATTTCCTTTATAAAATTACATCATGGTTTACATTTTTAAAACAAGATAAATTCACAAAAGGATCGTCAATAGGTATAATAACAATGAAAGAAAAATAATTGAAATCAAATAATGTCAAAGGTAAAAAATAAATAGAAATGTCAAATTTGTATACATGGCTAGAATATCCTAGGCAATGTCATTAGTCAAATTTAAAATAATAGAAATAAAAACAAAATAAACGCTCAATTCCAAATATGGTCAAATATCAATACAATGTCAGAACAATAAATAATATGGTAATGTCAAGAATTAAACGAAGTAAACAACAGAAATACAATTTAACAATAATCAACAATTTTATATTGGCTTTTCATTGTATTAAAAGTTATTTTAGCCAGCGTTCAAATATGTTGTTGTGTTTTGTGTTCTATATCTAAAATTATTTATTTATTTTCAACCAACTTACATTTACAGCATATTGCCAAACATGAAAGTTATATGTTATAGTATATATGAGTAACACAATCAAATTAAATTAAATTTACATTGCGTGTAGCTGTGTGCCCTAGACTAGGGCTCAAAGTTTATGAGCCACACCCTTGCAGCTGCTGCGGTGGCTTGGCTGATGCCCTTGGTCGGCACGGTCTACACTGCCAGTTCAGTGCCGGTCGGTGGTTTAGACACGCAGCTCTCAACTCGTCCACCGGGCTCTCGGTTCTGTATCCATCCCTTCGACTCTGGAGCCAGTAGGTCTGTCTGCTGCTAATGAAAAAAGACCTGATGCACATTAGTACCTTGGCATCTAGGTCGACCCTTGGCATGGGACGTGACCTGCATAGATACGTTGGCCCCGTCCCATGTCCAGCGCTCCGCCAATAAGTTGGGGTCAGCCGCTAACGAAGCCCAAAGTGTGAAATGCAAATACGCATTCTTAAAAGATAATTACTCATTTGCGGCACTTGCAGTGGAGACCCTGAGACCCTGGTCTTCGGACACTAAAGAGTTAGTGAAAAAAGTGTCTCAAAAGCTGATCGGGGTCTCAGGTGATCTCAGGGCCGGGTCTTACTTCACCCAGACGCTGAGTTTGGCTGTTCAACTAGGAAATGCTTCGAGCGTGCTGGGAACGATGCCTCGGACGACATTACAAGACAATAACGAGGGCGGACAATATTGCTTGTAAAAGTGTCCTTGATTCAGATTCAGATTCAGATATTTATTGGTAAAAATAAAAACATTTACAAGTCATGAATATAATAGCTGAACAGACACACAAGTATTTAAAAATGTCTTAGTAAGTACGCATATGTTACAGTCAGTGATTTCTTTGCAGAAAATTGAGGCCTATTTGTTATAAATTACGTGGTACTTTAATATAAATTACTTGAAATAAATTAAGTTTACAAAATTAAAAGTTTATAAATTAGTAAAATGGAACACTTATCTCTGTAAGTAGTTTTTTTTGTGTAAAAATGCGAGAAAATGTTAAAATTATAAGAAAAATCCAAATGAAGTTGTTAGGATTCACTAACAAAAACACGCCCGGCAAAACTCGCCGGTAGTTTCTTACCAAATCCCATATCGACCTATAAATGCGACCGCCCCGCAACGATGGGTTTCGGAGTACATTATTGCGAACGTAAGAATCTGTAACAAAATAATACATGTACAGTCGCCATCAGATATATCGGAGCGAACAAGGTGCTCACAAATATCTGAACAAGACTCTATTGTCAAGGCGTTAAAGTGCATGTTCAGATATTTTTGAGCACCCTGAAGAGTACAGATATATTTAGAATAGAATAGAATAGAACCAAATTTATTGCACACCAAAATAACAACACATATATTTGATATATTTGATGGCGACTGTACTATGTAATACAATAAGCGCATTATTTGCTTCAAGAAATGGTATGTCACTTGAGTATTGCAGTTTACCTACTACTAAAAATGGTAGGAAACAGTTCAATGTCCTCTGCTTATCCTTTTTTGGTAATGGGAGCATATCTGCCTCGGTTAATGAGGATATTGAAATATGATTCCGTGCCTCCTCTATCTTTTTCTCGTCCCTACTCTGAAAACATTTTTGTAGACTGAGCTCAGGTATCTTGTAACCCACCAAGAGAGTGAGAGAGGTGGGCTCTAGGTATCTTGTATTGGCCATGTGCCCGATAGAAGCGCTACCTAGCGTTTGTAATTTTTACTTAATATTTTACTTATTTATGCGAAATACATTTAATAGACAGCGAAAAAGACTCCCAAACTGTAAATAGTATTTAAAAAGGTTTTCGATGTATATATACCTTGTGTAGACAAAGGGCCATTAGAATAAAAACCGATTATAAAGTATGTACCACAATATACATTTCCAGCTTTAGAATGATATACGGTCATTAATCCGTGTAGCACAAGATTAAAGGAATTAAGGAAAACTGTGAAGAGCGAGAGAAGTTTTTTGATAGATACAAGACGACATTCTTATTAATTATTGTTAACAGTCGTCTACCGGTCCCTGGGATCCCAGGGATCATAACAAAAGAATGCTATTGTTTATTTTTTTCGCCGTCAGACGATGGCTAAAATACGTATATTTTAAATTACTTCTTTCATTTAATTTGTAAGGCACTCTAGGAAAAATACAGAAAATTTAATGTTATTTTTCCAGTTAACACATTTATTTTCCATTTCAAATTACCTTTAAAAATACAGATTTTCGGAGATGTTATAGTAACTTTGATAGACTTGCCCGAACAATTACACATTTCTGCCACAGCCTGCGCTGTGATCCTTTTGCTTACCCCCACCTTGTACTTCGCGCATAGCCAATAGTTAGTTATTATGGCCAATAGTTAAGTAACTTTCTGGTATTTCACAATAATTATCTTTTTATTTTCCTCGATCGACGACAAAAATAAACAATATCATTCTTTTGTTATGTGCCCGGTAATCTCCGGAATGGGTAGACAACCGTTTAAGGCAGCCATCGAGGAATTTTTAAAATAGATATATTTGAATTCATACAAATCGCGCTAATATAAGCCACTGTAGCCGAGTGGTAAACTGACGCTACTTTCATTCGGGGGTCGTGGGTTCAACCTCGGCTCGTACCATTAGGTTTAAAACAAAATGTGCACAAAATATCATTTGACATAACAGTATCTTTTCGGTGTAGAAAAACATCGTGAGAAAAGCGGTCTAATCCCAACATGGTCTAGATTTCCTTCTGAATTGAAAGGTCAGATAGCAGTCACTTCGTAAACCGTCTTATGCCAAATTTTGGGTTTAGGTGCTAAAGCGGATCGCTGAATCCTTTATGATGCAATCGGGAAAAAGCTGGGACAATGATACAAATCGCCTTAATGTTTCCTGCATATATTTTGTTGCATTAGCTTGCAACAAGCTAAGATTGTCGCTGTACATCGATAGCGTATGACCTACATTATTGAACAGAGTTCATTATGTTCCTGCCACGTGTCGGGCTTCATTCCACTGATGACTGTAACTAGTGATGGGCGGCTTGTAACATTCCAAAGTTTAAATTCTCTTTAAATTGAACTTAAGTTACATAATGCTATATGGTTATGTTTCGCAGCCGTCAGTTCGGTTTAAAGATGTTTTATTTCTCATTAAAAACAAATTGTCACTTACATGAGAAACTTAATTTTAAAGGTTTACAACTATTGTATTCTAACATAAAGTTATTATTTGACAAACTACTTGTACTCACAGTTAAGGTTAAGGCAGTTATCATAGTTATTCTTATTAATACTTTTTTGTAATTAGCTTATTGGCAAGAAACTTCTGATTTAGGATAGCTTAGCACCGTCCCATCTTCCAGGTACCAGCATAAATGCTGGCAATGCCGTATCCACAGCAGAAGACCTCAAACACCGCTAATACGCCACCCTCGGTAGTGGTTACATATTTGAGGCGTTTGGGGTCGAGATGCTGGGGCCATGGGGTCCGAGTGCACGCCGCATTTACAAAGATTTAGCGGCGCGACTGATCGAAGCCACAGGTGACCGGAGGGCTGGCCAATACTTCGCACAACGCGTTAGCGGCCAGCCTTCTGGGCACACTGCCCATCGGCACTGATTTGGAACAGTTTTTATTTGTAGGTAGCTTTTAGTTTTTTTTTTTTATTGCAATGTCCCTTTTTTAAGTTGTTAATATAAATAATAAAAGCGTTTACCAAAAAAAAGGATAGCTTATTACTTGTCGCATCTTATTACATTCAAAGTAATTGTGACGAAAACTATTCAGAAATTAAGTAAAATTAAAAATGTAATAAAAAATGTTTCCACAGCTGAAATGTAGAACAATATGTACCCGACGTTTTAAAAAAATTCAGAAATTGCCCATCACTATTTGTAACAAGAGATTTAATACTATGTTGCAACGTCATCCGCTTTAAATGTAGAACTCCGGGAATTCTATCTAATTATATATGTATTGTATATAAACACTACGTTTCCTGTATATTCGTGTTATATTATGATTTGGTAATCATTTTATTTTGTTTTAATTTTCTTTTTTTGTGCATACTCGTAATTAACGAGTTTTCGATCCTCATATTCCGTTTGTTTTTGTTAAACTCGTTTTCTCAGAGGCTGGCTTGAAGAGATCCCTTAATCGTTTGGTCGCCACATAACCTTTTGTTCTTGGCTTTCAAAGAGGTAAGGGGATAGTCTCACCTTTTCAGTTGTACGTTTTTACTCCAAATTTTACCAGTAACACTTTTTCTCATTTTTTATGTTTTTCCTCGTCATCATGAGGACTCTTGATCGTAATAAACAAAATACATGTACCGATTTTTTAATTGACTAAGGGGATATAAGTTTTATTCATAAAACCAATTTACATGATAATTCTAATAATCGTGTGTGAAATAAACTACCCGTCCCTTTCTAAGTATTCTAATTAGAAAGCCATAGAGAGATGCTGAAAAGCACTTCAGCACATACCAACAATAAGCTCATTTTGTCACGACTTCGCGTCCCTTATGACAGAATTGCAATATGTTGTAATCTGCGACCCGGGTAAGTCCTAAAAGTACGACCAAGACCACCGGGGGATGGGCAGCAGCATCCCTGGAGTGCGGTGGGAAATACTGCGATCGCCAACCCGCATGCCAAGCGTGGCGATTATGGCATTTACCCCCCTTCCCCCCATGCAAAGTATGGCACTCTTTGGGGGAGGCCTATGTCCAGCAGTGGACGTCTTTCGGCTGATATGATGATGATGATGATGTAATCTGCGATTTTTCGGTATTACTCGTATTGGCAGTACTCTATTTGCGCAGTAGCGCAAGCGAACCGCCCCGCATCAGGAATCCCCACTAATACTATGACAACACTAAGTATTACTACTCATTTTACACCTACAGTCACGCACAGCCACGTTGACAACGTACATTTAAGTACCTAATCAAGAAGTATCGCTTTTTGTTGTATTTTTACTTATTTTTCAGCTTGTGGAAATCTTTGGTTTATCCTGCTCACAATCATGTAGGTACACTTTTTTAAAGGACTTCTAATATAATGAAGAGGTTATCAAATCGGTTGCACGTTTCTTTTTTTATATCCTTTTCATGTCTGTTACCTCAGAATTCCGTCGTTTATATACTGATTTGGAAAATTATTTCTTTGTTTGAAAGAATATTCTTCCGTTGTTACTAAAATCTAGTTCCGATGATGAGATCTGTGAGGAATTGACAGATATCCTCAAGGGAAACAAATTGAAGGGAAACATATGGCGATTTTAGTGTTTTCAGTACCTAACAAATTTGCATTCAAAAAGTAGCATTTAGTGAACTGGAACGGATGAGGAAGACTACGGATTGTCATTCAAAATTCCAAGTGTTTCATAGGTGACGCTAGGATATTTCGATCAAGATATTGAAGCGACTATTACGAAGTCAATTTAAATGGTCTGTAATTTACCGTCCTTTTTGCTTTTTGGTATATTTAAAGACGGGTTTTTTTGGTTAAAAGTTATAATTAAGTTAGAATCAAAAGTATAATTTATGCATAGTATAGATATCTTATCATGACGACCACTGTAGCCCAGTTGGTGTTGGTAGTGACTCTGCCTACGAAGCTGGAGGTCCTGGTCAGGGCGTTTATTTGTGTGATGAACACGAATATTTATTCCTGAGTCTAGGATGTTTTCAATCATCATCATCATTTCAGCCGAAAGACGTCCACTGCTGAACATAGGCCTCCCCCAAGGCTCGCCATTCAGACCGGTCCTTTGCCGTTCGTTTCCACCGGATTCCCGCGACCTTCACCAGGTCATCACTCCACCTTGTCGGAGGCCTACCGATGTTTTCAATGTATTTAAGTATCTATTTATCTATGTAAGTGTGTATATCGTCGCTTAGTATCCATAGTACAAGCTTTGCTTAGTTTGGGACTAGGTCGATTTGTGTAAGTTTGTCGATAAATATTTTTTAAATTTTTTTTTTTAAATATTTTAATATATCTGAGTAACTTTAAACCCCGAAAAAATTAAACAAAAGTACTTAGAACCACAAGTAAAAATGCTTGCCTAATCATGCCTAAACTATATGCAGATGTATCGTGAGGACAGTACGGAGAAAAGAGTTCGTAATATTAATAATGATCCATTTACTTCCATAAAGTTAGACTGGGGTCACAAGAATACCTAGGCGTATGGTTTCTGGGAATCCCCAGAATAATAACAACACTGAATGTGAACCCAATATTAACAAGATAAATAAACTAGCTGTCACTTTCTCACACGCACACTTCCTGCTATGCAAGAAGACCAGAGCGATAACTTACATGTATTTATCAGAATTGTCCCCGTAGTATCTCAGGTCAATATCATCCAAAGCAAAACGAAGTAGCAGTGTGAAAATAAAAAGACGCATAAAGTATAAATTTTAAACCTTATTGAAAAGAGATAAGATGCACCACTAGTTACTTTTGTTTGTGAGCTTTATAAGTAGTTGCGACATTGCTGCATTGGATAGAAAATCTGATATCATTACCTTATAATGAGCAGGTTGAAAATAACTACTTATCACTTATAAATCAGGACTGTTGACCAGCAGACGCAAAATGAGATAAATATCAAAATGAGACAAACTTTTTTAATTCTCGTGCTGTTTCTCTTAGGAATAAATGGGAGTGTGGGTTCTAGTGATATAAAAAGTAGTTTAACGTTTGTTATTGATGATACGGGATCAATGGGTGATGATATAGCACAAGTGAAAAAAGATGTGAATGAAATATTTGATACGGTGATGAACTCTAAATCTTCACCGATTGAAGACTTTGTGCTGGTGACGTTTAATGACCCAAGTAAGTTTTTTAGGTTCTAAAAAAGTGACTTTAGCACCAGAATAGGGCACAGCGAAATATCGTCTCACTGATAATTTGGAGCAACTGGGGATGCCCCTCCACCTTAACCTTACAGAAAACCACATCATCTTCGCCACATAATAATAAAATTACTACTTGATCTATATGTATGGGGTGTTGTGTTCAGTGGTGAGGTTTTGGTGAGTAAAGTTACAAAGCATCCGAGGATGCACTATGTCGACAGTGGGGACCTTGATTTGTCTCTAACTGCCAATACAACCTCGCCAACGCCTTTATGATTGTTCTGCAGTCGTAAGCTTCCATAGGTTATTAAAGTATTTGCTTACCAACAAGCAGGCCGTATGCTTGTTTGCCATCGTCGTAGTAATGAAAAAATACGATCGTATACATACACAACAGCGGCGTTTGATAGTTTCGGGAGTCAAGCTAGTATAGAGGCGCTCACCCCTGTGCATAAACTCCTAGGCATCAACATAAGTTCGTATTTGAGCATGTTCCGATGTAGGACCGTCCTGGTTCTTCATAAACACTACTTTTCTCTACTATACTTCTCCGGTCTTTCATGACTACTGCAACTTTCATTTATTTTTTGCATCTTCTTTGTTTGCCAATTCGTCCATGCCATTTTAAACGGTCGGCAACGCGCATGTGACACCCTAGGAGTTGCAAGCGTCCATAGGCTACGGTGACCGCTTACCATCAGGCGGGCCGTACGCTTGTTTGCCACCGACGTTGTATAAAAAAAATCGCATGGCCGAATAGGAATCCCTTCTCTTCTTTATTCTTAAAGCGATTTACCAATTATGGACCCGTAATTCATGTGTGGTATTTGCATGCATATTATTATAACTTTTGATGACACTAACCATATTTTTGTCCTTTAAGCAACCAAGCGACGTACAAAAACGAAGGATAGGAAGGTTTTTAAAGATGCGTTGAACACAATTAGTGTACACGATGGTGACGATTGCCCGGAGATGGCAATGGGTGGAATACAATTAGGCCTTCAGAACAGCCGAGAAGGTTCTTCACTGTATGTGTTTACAGACGCTTCAGCAAAAGACTACGAAAAATATGACGAAGTGGTCGCACTCAGTCAGAAGATGGGATGTCAGGTAATTTGTTACAAGATTTCTTTTTAATCTAACCATGTTTATTCTATTCGGTTGTTAAATTATTCAGTCAGGTCGTGCAGCACTAGGCGACATCCTAATTTTTCAATACGGAGGCCTCACGATATCACATATCAGAATGTTGTCAGCCAATCGCTTTTTTTCTGACTGGTGCGGATGTGCGGATTCGGGGCGATAAGAATGTGGTACTGCCTAGATTCAGCGATGATACTACTACTACGCAAATTTAATACCGACTGTAAATATCCCGTCAAGTGAAAATCTTTGCAATATCAAAATTTGCGTAAGCTACATTCACAAAAATACCATATAACCATATACCTGCCCATACTGCCCCGCCAAGTATTACTCTACCTGAGTTTTGATAAAATGTAGTTGACTAGCTTTTTTTTAAATAGTACATAGCGGTATATATATAGTTTCTAAGTAAGGTAGGTAAACGTACCTGTGCTCGACAATTACAATTTTATGTCATGATGACATAAGATTGTAACTGACACTTCTAATGAATAAGTGTCATCTATTGGGCACTAAGGTGTCGAGTACTGGGACGTTTACCTCAGTCACAATTTCCAAACTTACTTTCAAAATAGCTTTCTGATATGCATCTTTCAAACAAGACGTTGCGACGTCTAATAGTAAATCTTAGTGTAGCCTGAGAACACGCTCGACGCAAAGCGGGCGGCCAGCGGGCATATAATACAAGTGAAGCATTCATTTGTATCTACATTGCATAGCCTTGCAGTCTACGACGCGTCAGTCAGAACTTGTGCAGTATCTAAAATTATTCGATATGAGTGCCTATTGTTATCCGCGTAGAAATTTTCGAAACATCAAATTATTTAAGTTATTATTATTAAATTATAAAACAGCTTTTTACTTATCTAGTGTGCATTTAGATACTGGATAAAAACAATTGGACATATGTAGTTCGTACCTGCAATATTCAAGAAACTAATTTATTATAAAAGGTATTTTAACTCCGGTTGTTTTTAGATTGTTTTTGTATTGACGGGAATTTGCGGTGGAAGGAAAGCGCCAAATTATTTGGTGTATAAAAAACTTGCGGAAGCTACGAATGGGCAAGTTTTTCATTTGGAAAAATCTGAAATCGGTGAGGTAAGCAGATTCATATTGTTTTTTATTAATTGAACATCGTTTATATTTGTTTTATATATATATATACTGAACTATCAGCGACAACACAATAATTCCCTTTCAATTGGTTTTATTTATGACATTCTAGCTCATTAAAGTCTTAAAAAGGTCCGATTGCAATGGCACTACGAGTCCCGTATTTTAGGGCTGATAATTTTATCTCATTTTCAGGTATTGGAATACGTGAAATTAAATATAGAGAACCGGAAAGATGTTTTGACTAGCAAATCGTTTCCTGGTGGTCACGGGGCTTTCGATGTAAGTAAATTATAAATATTAGTCGGATAACTTTACATAAATTGTTCTAGTCCTATAGTAAGTTCAATAAGGCTCAATACATCCAACACTCAGTGCTAACAAATATTGAAGCTCATCACACAAATATTTGTTGAGCCCGGGATGCGAACTCAGGACCTTCAGCTTCGTAGGCAGGGTCAATAACAACTAAACTAAACCGGTTGACGAACAGTATTTAGTGGTACAATCATACTGCTGATTTAACATTCCCATTATTATGATGAGTAATTTTAATTTAATAAGAATACCTATAGGTATTCTTATTAGATGTATGTCTCAGAAAATTCTTGTTGGTGAACTTTTACTATATATACGTTATTATATATTATTATTATTTGTATGTCTTTCCCGTTGACGGGACAATGGTATCCCGGAACTTTGGGAGGCGTGCGTGGAGCCGAAGTACCGAGGCACCGAAGTACCAAACGAGTACCACATTAGCCAAAGCCAACACGTAGAGGCCCTTTTGACACTTTAATGAAATGCAAGGGATACACCGAGCGGATGCTATCCCTGCCCATGTCATGGGTCGCACACAGAGACAGCACCCGCCAGAGTGTACAGGAACTGTTTCTGGTTGATGAAGTCTAAATGAACTGGGTTATTGGGTGAAAATGATGGATTCATAACTGGGCTATTGCGTGAGACAATGGACACCTGCCTAATAAAACTATCTCAGATACTTATTTCCGGCAGGCGGTGAGTTGCTCTCTGCTAGATGGGCCCCCATAAAATAGTGACATTATAAAATTGTCTTAAGGGCAACACCGGTCAGAGAGCTGGGGGTGGAGAGGTGGCACTGGACTTTAAACACATAGCCAACTCGCCACTTAGGTAACCACATCCACCCTCGAGCATCAGCTCTTGTGACTCCACTCTGGATGGCCGGTTAAGGCAAGCCAGAGGCGGGGGGGCCTGTCCCACCAACCACACAGGCCACCCCCAGGAGGACTCAGGTACGTAGGGCCGCTACTCCCTAACAGTTCGCCACAAGCCGCCTTACGTTGACTCATTGCACTGGAAAACCAGTGGGCGATGGGGTCCTCACATCCCTACGCCTATTTATTATTACTATTATTATTCGTATATACATAACATTATACAACATATTAATGTTCCAAGAAATCTACTTCGGTTTATCTCTGTAGTGATCAAGCCAGACGATTAAAAAAATATCAACTGAACTCTTACGAAGAACTGTGAAAAACGATAGATAAGAATTTATTTATGAGAATTATGAGTCCATCGATCGTAACATTTTTTGATGGACAGCGATTCCATCTGTCTTAAAAAACAAATATAAAGAATGTCCCAGGACATGGTTTTTTGAGTCATGTGTTTGCCTTAGGCAAAGCTCTTAAGCAATAGGCATATAGGTATAAAATATACTTAAGCGATAATATCCTTATCGTATGTGTCGGAGGTGTCACATTTTTAATTTATAGTCATTCTTAATTAATAATGTTTTTTAATTGGCTTATTGGCAAGAAACTTCCCGAAGAAATTTCCCGTCGGCGAGTCGAGAGTCAATCCTACTCAGAGGGGCTACTCCGAACTTCGAAATCCGAACTTCATATCGTGCCATCCCTTTCACTCTCGTGTTATTCACTTATAGTTTGAAAGGGACGGTACGACACGAAGATCGGATTTCGAAGTTCGGAGTAGATTCTCAGGTCGGTCCTAGCTGAGTTTCTTGTTAGCTTCTGAGCTAGGCTAGGTTTAGTGAAGCAGCAACAAAATTAACAGTAGCTTGATTTCACTCACACCTCAGATTCGGTTGAAACCGCTCAACCAATCCAACTGGAGCGCAAGCTCTCAGAGTATTCCATAATTTAACCCCCCGCGTGGTCGTGTCGGAGGTTTCCTTTGGATTTTCTCCAGGCAACTCTCGAACCGTCCTATCTATTTATTGGGCCCGGCCTATAAAACCAGTCAGGTAAAAAAAACTAAATTGAGAAAGTTAGTCGTCATTTGACCAGTCAAAGTATTTATACACTACGAAATGTTTCCCTCATTTTAGAAATTTTAATGAAATTTATCTTGATACGTTTTTCTCAGTAATAAACATATGTTTCTACAGCGTTTCACATTTCAGGTGAACTGCTGTCGCCGTGTGTTAACCGTGATAAAGCCCTAACGTGACCATACGTCGAGTAAAAGTCTTTTGAAAAAAGAAACATATTCTTCAGTTAAGTGTCTGAGACTTCAAATAAATTAATACGTCAATATGCATTTTTCAGATCGTAGTAGACGCTGACATGAAAGAGTTGGTAATTTCCGTATCCGGTAAAAGCCCGTCAGTCAGCGTGACCGACTCCGGAGGCACTAAATGGCCCACTACAGATGTGACCAGACTAAACGAGATTGCGGTGAGTACAAATCTAGAAGGCTTGACCGAGTGAACGAAGCGAGCGTAGCATCTCCGTTTCAACTTGGGCAAAAATGCTTTCCTATACCCAGCGTATGTTCGGCTGTGCCTTTACCATGAGTTTGCATGACCGTACTCGCTAGCGACTGCGTAAATGATTTAGTATGCCGATTCTTAGTTCTATTGCGTAACCACCAGAGGCGCTGCACTTTTGCCCATATACATTTTTACGCAGTCGCTAGCGAGTACGGCCATGTAAACTTATGGTAAAGGCACTGTTCTCCGTTGGTCACATTTCTCAACAGAGTCTCCTGAAATTATATTATAAATGCGAAAATAACTCTGTCTTTAGGTTTGCCTCTATGTCTGCCTGTTACTTCTTTAAACCAATGAATTAATTTAGATAAAAGTTGATTCGTTTGAGATCCCGAAAAGTACATATAGAATAATTTTTATACCGTAAATTATCCCTTAGAGAATGAAAAGGGGAATCTAAGTTTCTATGAGAGTGCGATAATAGATTCTGCGCCTGTGGAAAGTCTAATTATATAACTATTTAATTAAATATTTGCTATTACATTTTGCAGGCTGATGATTAACGTATATATTTCCTAAGTGCCTAGCAAAAGCTAGTGCTTCTATCTCATGAGCGCGGGTGAGGCATGGTTGTGTGTTGAGTTACATGCACATTGTCTAAGTGTGCGTCAGTATAGAAGCTATGAGTTCACATTATCTATGTGTTAGTTATGAAACAACTAAAACTAACCTGTCCTCGTGAGATAAAACTGTACATGAAATAAATAAATAAATAAATAAATATTAGAGGACAATCTTACACAAATCGAACTAGACCCACAGTAAGCTCAAGAAGGCTTGTGTTGTGGGTACTAGGCGACGATATATTTAATAGATATAAATACATAAATACATAGAAAACATCCAAGACTCAGAAACAAATATTCATGCTCATCACACAAATATTTGCCCTGACCGGGATTCGAACCCAGGACCGTCAGCTTCACAGGCAGGTGCACTACCCACTAGGCTAAACCGGTCGTCAAAATGCCAACGGCACCTGTTTATTTTTCCAGGTGGTGAAGGTGGTGGGAGTGACTCCTGATGTGTACACAGTAGAGGTGGTCAGCAAAGATGAGACGCACGTCGTGGTGTCAGCCTCAACCTCAGTGCACTTCCAACATGGCTTCTCTACCCTCGCGCCGTCAGCCATCACTGATACCGTCAGACAACCAGTGCCAGGTGAATCTTTATCTTAATTTCAAATCACAGTGACGTTGGTACCGTTTCTGAATTTGTAATAAGTTTGCGGTAGATGTCGCTACCTAAGGCGTAATTAGAAGAGTGTAACGATTGAAAGATCGTCACCACAAGGGATATCCGCGGTAGCTCAGTTGTTTAAGAGCAATAGATGGATATTTACAGGATTTAGTCTGGTCACATCTGTAGTGGGCCATTTAGTGCCTCCGGAGTCGGTCACGCTGACTGACGGGCTTTTACCGGATACGGAAATTACCAACTCTTTCATGTCAGCGTCTACTACGATCTGAAAAATGCATATTGACGTATTAATTTATTTGAGGTCTCAGACACTTAACTGAAGAATATGTTTTTTTTTTTCAAAAGACTTTTACTCGACGTATGGTCACGTTAGGGCTTTATCACGGTTAACACACGGCGACTTGCAGTTCATCTGAAATGTGAAACGCTGTAGAAACATTTGTTTATTACTGAGAAAAACGTATCAAGATAAATTTCACTAAAATTTCTAAAATGAGGGAAACATTTCGTAGTGTATAAATACTTTGACTGGTCAAATGACCAGTAACTTTATCAATTTAGTTTTTTTTAACCTGACTGTGGTTTTGTTGGCCGGGCCCAATAAAGCAATAATACGGTTCGAGAGTTTCCTGGAGAAAATCCAAAGGAAACCTCTGACACGACCACGCGGGGGGTTAAACTATGGAATACTCTGAGAGCTTGCGCTCCAGTTGGATTGGTTGAGCGGTTTCAACCAAATCTGAGGTGTGAGTGGAATCAAGCTACTGGGAGTTTTGTTGCTGCTTCACTAAACCTAGCCTGGCTCAGAAGCTAGCAAGAAACCCAGCTCGGAACGCTCTTTAAAGAGAAAAGATTTGTAAAAACCTCGTAGTGACGCTGGAAAAACAACTTGAAAATATCGGGTCGGCCTATATTTGGCAGCTTTTTTGTAGTACGAGTGAGTTGGCACATAAAAATCTGACGCAACTCAGATAAATCAAGCCGTTATTGTGTGTCATTCGTCGAATGGCTAGTTGAAATAGAATCTTAGGTTATTCAGTGGATTACCAACGAGCATCCTGTAGTTTAATTTAAGTGCTGTTAAATTATAATGTGCAATTCATAAATATTTGTTACATGTTAGATTTAAATAATTAGTTTAAGTTAAAAGCACTAAAAATGAGCGTATCTCGCCATCAAACGTCGCAGTTTGGCGAGTTTTATTATGCTGTAATAAAATGTATTTTTTTTTTATAAATTAAAAAAACAATTGCGTTCTTTATATTCTGATAGATATTAGGGCCGGTGAATGTAGGTACCTATACATAACATAATGTAGATATGTATACCTTTAAATAGGTTTTAATGTTTATGATACCTGTGTTCCATGCCAATGAAATAAAAATCACCTTTGTTTTCAGGCGAAAAATCTCATCTCTCCATAAAACTGTCCACCGAAGGTACAGACGTGGAACTGCGCAGTGTCCAGATTCTGGACATGAATGATGACGTCATCCTTGAAGCGCCGCTGAAACTGGTCGATAAAGCCGAACAGTTTTATACCACAGAGCAGATTACTCCGCCGGGTCATTTGTTCAAAGTTGCGGTAAGATATAAAAGTAAACAATGGACAGTCTATATCACTGTGCGAGCGCAACAGCAATATAATACTATGCGTGTCAGTGTACGAAATTCTTCGTGCTTAGC
Source organism: Epiblema foenella (assembly GCA_963556455.1). Taxonomy (NCBI): domain Eukaryota; kingdom Metazoa; phylum Arthropoda; class Insecta; order Lepidoptera; family Tortricidae; genus Epiblema; species Epiblema foenella. Next base: position 2,792,910 of record OY747110.1, read on the forward strand.
GTCTTTGCTCTAGCCGTACTTTTCTTTGGTTTATAAGTATCATTTGGTTTATTTCTACGAGAATTCTTCGGTTTATTTCTCGTATCAGAAAATGGTCGCAGCGTGCTTATGGTTGTTCTGCAATCGGAAACGTCCATAGACTACGGTGTCTTCTGTCCATCAGGCAGGACGTTTGCCTGTTTGTAGGTATATTAAAAAAAACACGTGCCCCGTGTAAGACATAGGTTTATGTCTTCTACGCATTAGAATACTTTTTGGCGATGAATATCTAAAACTGCTCAGTTTTGTTTGTATTAGATTCTACGAATCTTTATGTGAGATTAACTTGACTCTGTTTAACAACGAATTGTTTAAAATTGGCCGAGGCCGAGATAAAGAAAGGAAATAAAGGCCCAACTGCTTTTCTAGCCAGAGGGCCTACTCCGAAAGGGACGGCACGATACGAAGTTAGGATTTCGAAGTTCCTGAATGTGCCTGAATGATCCAAATCGCTTGACATAAATCAAAGGCAAACGCATTATTGAATAGAATAGAATAAAAACTTGTTGCGTTATTTATTGAGTTTGCAACCCATATGACGAGTAACGTACAAAATGTTCATTCAATTTAATCTCCAAAGTACAATTTTAATGCCACTATCCGGACATTTCATTGAAATAATATGCTTTTCCAGATAAAAGGTTACGATGTCAAAACAAAAGCCTTCCTAACGAGAATCAGTTTAACGCCAGTCCAGCCACAGGAATTTAAAAGAGGTAAGTTTTTGAGGCACGATTCTTACCTATTGCAGTATTGTTACCTACGCAGTATCGCACAGCCACGAGTATACAATTTTGAGGAATAACTCCTAAAGTTTTCGAAACCTGTCGCCTATAGAGATACGTAATGCACAGGTTTAACCATTTTGTGATTACAATGGGGAATATTCATATTTTTTAAGTATTGTTAAGCAATTCATGGGTGGGTATTTTATGAAATTATAACTTAGTTAAGGGCCGTCGTGCAAACGAATTAGAACTCCGATAATTCGAATATCCGAACTGTGATGTGATAGATATTTAGATATAGATTATTATAAACATAACAGCGGCTCGTGGAGGCAACTGGGGACCAGAGGGCTGACGTCTATATCGCCCAACGGATTGCGATCGCAATCCAGCGAAGCAATGTCGCCAGCCTTCTGGACACCTTGCCCCATGGCACCGACCTTGGCCCAGTTTTTTATTTGTAAATGTTTGGTCTTATTTTATTTTAGTTTATAGAGTTAAGCCTTATATTCGTGTACATTATGTTATGTTTTATTCGTTTTCATTTGTTTTTAAATAATTACATGTAGCTAAGTGATTATGACAATTGAAATAAATGTATGGACCATATTGGTATGGTCCATACATTTATTTCAATTGTCGTAATCACTTAGCTATTGTCGTAATTCCAAAATTACGAGACTGTTCCATATTTTGAATATCACTCACGATTGTATTTTTTTAAATACTTCAGATACAGTCAAGACGAAAGCCCCCGTGGTGGTATGCAAGACTGAAGTAACAGCTGCGTACGGCAAGCCACTACAACTGAAGTGCAGAGTCAGCGGTTGGCCCAAGCCGAATGTGATCTGGCAATCTGATGTCAAGTCTGCTGTACTCTCGCATTTTGTAAGTTACAAAGAGAAATGCGGTAATCGTTCTAATGCTTGACACCTCAACGCCTAGTAAACACTGGTTGTCATGAAGAAAGACTGAAAGTCAGTATCGTGAACCTATCGTGCGGAACAAGAACAGGCATTTCGGAATGTTCTTTCTGTTACATCCGTCGGGGTCTTGCGCCCGCGCCGTTGGCCGTTTGGCGCCTAATTCCTCGTAGAATTAGTAATCCACCCCTTAATCCTTCATCAAATGCATCGCGACTTGCGATATTCAGGAGGCAGGTGGTCAGAGATCTCTGTTCAAGTGCTCAGTCATCTTAATCTTAATCAAACAAAAACTTACATGTATCAAGGGCCATATACAATAGGACCGACAATCTTATACAAAAAAACGTAACTCTGAAATAGCTCAAAATTCGGTATTAAAACTAGGTGGCGCTACTTCGTAGCCTGGAAGTCGCAAAAATGTTATTTTCACCAATGTTTTCTCCTGTTTTTTTTGTTTTTTAAGAACAAACGTCTAAGTGCTTTATTTTAATACCATTATATACCTCCTATACACAATTTTATTGTATATGGTCATTGCATGTATCTATTTTCTTTCTCCAGCCCTCAAGTGGCAAATTTTAACTTTTTAACTTTCTAACTTGTTGCATTTTGTCATACTAGTTGTTTGTAACAGGAAAGTTACTGTATATGCTCAGTATATTGTTATGTGTTATGTACTTTAGGATAGGTTTCGCTCATTTTTATTTTTTGTAATCATGCTGTGCATGCATGTTTTGGGTGGCATTCCCAACCGGAACCTTCGAATTATCAACTTTTCCACATGTAATAAATGTCATCTGTTTTGCGTGCCTGTTGAATAAATAAATAAATCAATTGAGGCTTGATCGATTCCTTACTACTATAGTTTCAAACGTTTTGCTTATTTAGTATTATTTTCTTGTTTATGAAATAATAGCAAACAACCAGGAGGAAGTTTTCGAGTCAAAAAAACTTTAAGAGTCCATATTCTCACTTGTATGCAATTTTTGCCAAAAAATCAAAACGTATAAACCTGAACCCGTATATCTACAATATTTCCAGAAAAGATGCAAATCGCTTTAGGATTAGGGGGTGGAAACTGTTTCCGTTTTTTGTATGGAAAAATTCTGCTACACAAAAAAGATGAAAAGAATTAAATAAAGAAAAGAAAAAAGAAAGAAAAGAAAAAGAATAAAAAGAAAAGAAGAGAAAGAAAGAACTTCAAATAAACGCACTCTATAACGTGACTCGGAATATGAGTTTTACTACATCTGTCATATCTGCTTCAATTATAGGAGTCGACTGTGGAACTTCCGTATGACTATGTAAGCGTGGTGGAAGTACCTAATGTAAATAAAAACGCCACATACACCTGCAAAGCTGCTAACAGTGAAGGAGAAGGCAGTGCTAGTATCCTGGTTCATACAAAACAGACCAACTATTTTAAAACCATTGCAGCCCCTAAAGGTAAGTTAATTTTGGATGTTACAGTATTCTGATAAGAAGGCATTAGTTTCTCTGTTATCTTGCAAAATTTTCTGTTAAGTATGTAAAGTCAACCGCAGAAAAACCAGATTCCTCATGCAAGCTTCTATAATTATAATTGCTATACTATAATGGCTATAATTTTAATGGGGTATTAAACAAACGTAGAGATAAATTGTTTTGCAAATTACTAATAAAAATTCTTACGACAATACTCAGAAAAAAAGCAATCTTTAATTTATGTTAGCTATTTTAAAGATTATAAAATTAAAAAAAAAACGACCAAGCGCGAGTCGGACTCGCGAACGGAGGGTTCCGTACGTACGTATCTATAAAAACGGCAAAAAAATCACGTTTGTTGTATGGCCCCCTTAAATTTTTATTTTATTCTGTTTTTTATTATATGTTATTATAGTTGCAACAGAATCAGCACATCATCGGTGAAAATTTCATGTAACTACCATGGAGATACAGCCTGGTGACAGACGGACAGACACACGGACGGACGGATGGACAGCGAAGTCTTAGTAATAGGGCCCCGTTTCACCCTTTGCAACCCTAAAAAGGACGCTTTGATCACAATAATATCAGTAAAATGCCGTATTGATGTCCTTTCAGACATTACCATTGAATATCAAGCGTCAGTGGTAATTCCCTGCAAGACAGAAGCCTACCCACCAGCAACAGTGACTTGGTATAAGGGCGGACATGTACTCAAGCCAGATTCTAATATACAACTGTCAGCCGACGGTTCCGCCCTCACCATCCGATCTATGGAACCCTACATTGCCGATAACTACATATGCGAGGCAAGGAACAAAGTGGGAAGAAAACTTTTCAGGTTTAAAGTGGACATTAGTGGTGTAGGTAAGTAATTTAGATTAAGGGGCTCCACGCGCTGTTTTTTTAAACACGCCGGTGGCAAACAAGCTTACGGTCCACCTCATGGTAAGCTGCCACCGCAGCCTATAGACGCCCGCTACTCCAAAGGAGATTCATCGATTTTTGACGAGTGAGTTGATATTGCTCTGTCAAAAGTATTGATACATTTATGGCACAAACGGTTTTCGGTTCTTCAATCCTTTATCTACATTTGCAAGAACCAAATTTGGAAAGAACTGACTACTCATTTTTATGGTTTATTGAAACATGGAACATGGTCCAAAAGAGCGCTATTTTCGATACTAGTATGTTGTATATGCATTTATATATATGAAATGTACATGTAACTGTTCCTTATTCACATCTCTATCAATGCAAGAGAGATTATTTTTTCACTCGTGTTCACAAAAGTTATGTCCAAAAAAATTCTTTGGTCTTAAATTGCCAAAGTTTGATTCTATATATCTCGAAGACAATGAGTTTTGAACAACACACAAACAACAACAATGAGTTATGTGTTTTGACAATGAGTTATGGTATACTATTTCGGTAAACCTTGTTGGTCTTAATAGGATCGTCATCATCATCATCCTGAAGGATGTCCGCTACCTAATCCCAAGATTTGGCATAGGCACTAGTTTTTACGGAAGCGACTGCCATCTGACCTTCCCACCCGAGGGGAAACCAGACCTTATTGGAATGGGGCTTGTCAAGTGAGTCGGCAACTTAATGATAATCCATAAAAACACGAGAAAACGGAGAGTTACAGATCGAAGGTCATCAGGAGCTAGGAGCTCCTTGAGTAATCATTGCGTTAATTCACCCTAAATTAACAACTACCACCAAATATGACATAAAAATAATTATCATAAATCTAAACTACCCGCGGGTGCACTGACCGCACGATCAGCTGTGTGCCCACCGATATGTATTTACATATGTTACATTTGTTTGCAAGGGGCTTAATGCTGAACTGGTTAGCACATTAAGCAGCATCAATCCAGATACTTTAGTTAGCACGGTGATTGTGCAAACAAGTTTCTTTCAACGACATTAGTGCCTAAACCCTGGCACGAAATATTAACAATATTCACCTTAAACGTATTTTGAGTTGAGAGTAGTATGTATTCGCCGCTACTGGCCCCGGTTCCAGGTAGTAACCCTCCCCCAGCCCCCTTCCCCTGTCCTACCCCCGCCCCGCCCCCAAGGACCGCCCCGCTCTACCTGCCCAGGGGGGTGGTCAATCGGCAACATGGCGGTCATCCAATCCTAAAAAAAAAAAAAAAAAAAAAAAAAAAAAAAAAAAAAAAAAAAAAAAAAAAAAAAAAAAAAAAGTTTGGACTTTTTTTCCATAAACAGCCCCCCATTTGAGACGATTGCGCCGGGTCCCATAGCTCTACGACCACGCCTTCCCACTTTTACCTAATGTGCTAATAAAACAATACACACCACTCGATCCCTTTTCTCGGCTTATTCTATTGTTCGAGCATGCGACCCTCAGCGGCTACCTGCGCCGCGCGGACCATCGCCGGTCACCTGGGTACCTGTATTTTTTTCCTTATTTGCAATACAGCCATTCCTTATTCTCCTACAATTATCAATTTATATTTATAATATATCTACCTCTAATACCTACTCTTTTATCCGTAAGAGTCAATGTTCTAAGTAACCTAACCTAACCAAACCCTTTGTATGTACATAAACAAACTTAGGTGCCACATAGTGTGTGTAAAATGATATTTTTCAAGTAACTGTAAGTGATCTTCCTTATCAGTTTTAGGTATTCATTTTGATATCAAAATTTAATTATTTTCATACCTACACTTTTTTAATTACTTCAGGTTTAGTATAAGTTTCTTTTTAAAGCGATGCCATATAGTGTGTGTAAAATTATATTTTTCAAGTAACTGTAAGTGATCTTATGAAGCTGACTGGTCCCTTATCAGTTTTAGGTATATATTTTGATATCAAAATTTAATTAATCATTATCAAACCTCGTAGTTATACCTTGCTGAATATGATATGTTTTTAGAATTAATCAATCGCTAAATAATTAAATACTATAGAGTCTGTTTTCACACACATTTTAATTTATCTGTAATACGATAATATAAAAACTCGCAGTAACATCTTCTTTTTATTTTGTTTAAAAAAATTAACGACTCTATTTAACTGGTATAGATGTAATTCCAAGTATTGGGATCTAACGTGGTAATATTTGTGTACTTTGAATTCATTGATACAATGGCTTAACTGCTTTATTGGTGGATGCCTATTATGTTTTATGCTCTCAAGGGGTTCATTGTTTGTTGTTGAGACATGATTTGAAAAAGTTTTTGTGTACCTAAATAAAAATCATTGTCATAACGGTTTAATTGCTTTATTGGTAAAACTCTATTAAGTTTTATGCTCTCGAGGGATTCATTGTTTCCTGTTATTTTTTATATTTCTTGAGTATAGAAAGCGTCTGTATCAAGTGATCTTGTTGAGACATGATTTTAACGGTACTGCCGCCTCCCCTACTATCACAGTATAAAAACCAAAGAGAAATGGGATTGAGTAAGTATTGTCAACGTGGTAGTTCTCTGTACCAGACCTCCTTGTATCTATTGCAATATACAGTAATAGTGTTAATTCGAATAGTGAAGTGATTATAAAAAGGACCAACAATGGATGTGAGTATGTGTGTGTAATTACTATTACTTAAATTGAGTTTCGTTTTTGTTTTGTCTTGTGTTCTGTGTTATTTTTTATGTTAAGTAAATTGTAAACCGTGTGTAAATTATTGTTTGATATTGTTTCAGTTCTCTGAAAATACTTTCAAGAACTATTACTATCCCGAAAATAAAGACGAATCAAGCGACGAAGAAGGCACGGTTGGTCTAAAAATTAAAGAAGCCATCGCAAAGAAACGCTCAGGAAATAATATTGATAGCTTCTTTGAACAAACCAAAAAGCAGTGTAAAGTCTTGAAGCGATCTTCGAATGTGACTAAAAGTTCTCCGGACGGGATCAAAAACTTATCGTCCGGACATGATGACGGAGCGTATGCATCTCATTTAATTAAAATCGAGATATATGACATGCAAAAAATTAGAAACATCCCACCCACGGAACACTGGAAAAATGCAGACGTCAGATTAAAATATTTCGCTCTAGAAGATGATTGTGAACTACAGAGTACGAAAAATATTATATATAACATTACAAAGCAATTAGCTTCTAAGGAGTCTTGTGTGAGATATTCTATAGACAATAAGAAACAGTGATACAAATTGTGTGTGTAGATTACATTTTAGAAAAGGTTATTGTATTAGATGGTAATTTTCTATTTAGTTTTTATTTATGTTTTACTGTAATATTTGTGTAATTAAGTTGCAATGTAATAATTCATTTGGTTCGTGTACAGTGTATCATCTGTTGCATTAAAAATATAATTAAATAAAACACAGAAAAACCTTATAGACATTGTTTTATTTCACAAAAACTGATTTAAACAAGGTTCTTAATACTAGGTCGTTACATAAAGTATTATTAGAAAATAGACTTACAAAGTCATACATAGTTTTTCCTTGAAACTTAAAATATAGATAAACTAAACAATATTCTCCACAGACGGAGGTAAGATGGTTTTGAAGTGATTTGGTGTTATAAAACCACCTCCTTGTATTTCTTTTTAAAAATAACTTATGGTAACCTGTAGGTTTTCTGCCAAAGGAATCAAAGTATTCACCTATCCCATTAACATCAATATGCATGGCAACCCAATGAGAGCCGGGCTTGGAATCAGGATCTAAATTGCATATAATGAAGGCAGGTAAATTAACCCAAACAGGGATTTGATTTGCAGCAAAAACATTTGTTTTAAAACTAGAACTTATTTTGTTCATACATAATTGTAATTCATTTGTATCCATTATTATAATAATAAACATTCACATTTATCGATGATCTTGCTTGTAATGACTATGAGCTAATGAAAAAAAATTATAAAAATAATCTATTTATTTGTTTATTAACTGTTGTAATCTACCGTAACGTCACGGTTTTTGTTTATTTCTATTATGTTATCAAATTCTGCATATACGATACAGTTTATTGTAGTACTTAAAGATGATTCAAAACGAACTTCTATCCGAACAGAACCATGTCTCACAAGATTCCAGTGTGAAGTTGAACTGGCAGACAAATCAGGTGTCAAATCAAAACATAACAAACAATTACCCCCTCCATAATTTGATCTGTCTATTGCATTACCTTCATTATGGAAATGAATTCCTGATCCAGAAAATAACGTATGATATGTTGATGCTATTAAACCAGAATTAAATGAAGGTTGCAATGTTTTCGAAGGTATTTCATGACCGTCCACATACAAACTAAAAGAGTTCATATTGAAATGTTGAAAATTAAAAGGATTCAAAGCTAGATTACCATTAAATGCCGAGTTTGAAACGAATCCAATAATACATCTTTTAGGGACTTGCCCGAGAAATATATTATCTAACGTTTTTCCCTGTATTCCAGCTGGTAATGTAAGAACCTTTACTTCCGCTCTTGTGATTGGATACTTTGCTGTGGTTGATGCTAATACTTTTTGATGTGCTAACAAAACACTTGGATTGATTCTTGCTCTTCTTACTATGAGACTGGCATCCATTATCTGAACTTTAAGTTTGAGATCTTGGTGACAAATTAAATTAAACGATTCTTTAGAACGTGCCAATTTAACACGCATTTCGACTCCGTTTATTAAGAATTTCTCTTGGTTAAACATATCACCATGCAAGTGACCAATCAGCTCTACTTCCTTACTTTCTTTAATAAATTTCTGTCTTTTGTGAAAGCCTTTATTATTCACATCAGCGGTATCCATATAGTGTGGTGTATCTTCATACCATAATCCACAAGTAAGATGAGATTCTTTAGCTGCTGGACCATAATTAAGTAGATTTTCCATATAAGCACGATAGGCGTAGGTATTATTTGGTGGTGATATGAGTTTCTGATTTAAATATACATCTAGTTGGCTAAACAGGGAATGTAACCAATTATTGACGGGTGCAACTGGGGCATCTGCTTTTAGTTTTGTGCCATCTTGGTTTAATACTTTGGCATTGATATGTAACAAAGTATGTGATAGGTCAATATAGTCATCACCAGATCCGGGAACTTGAAACTCAATGGGTCCGTCGTCACTTAAAGATGAAATTGGTTTGTAATGAACCCACTGTCCGCTTTCAATGCTGGTTTGAGTTGATGGCAGTGCAAACAAATCTAGTTCTGATTTAGCACATTCACATGAATTACTATGTAAGAAAGACATAATTAGTTTGAAAATATATCCTCAATATTATATTTTTTATTTCTTTTACCTCCTCTTCGTCGTGAGGCTTTCAAAGTAATGAGAGGTTCCCGTCTCTTAGTTGACATTTTATACCCTGATCCCGACATAAGAGAATCTATTTTTTCGTCAGCTTTCCTTTTTAAGTTCGCACTTGCTTCTTTAAGCCGAGATCTAATAGAACTCTCCATAGGACGTGAATTCACCATATCAGACAACAGTCCCATCCCCGCATCTAAAGTTTCTCTTCCTACAGTTTTAAAACCTCTAGATAATAAAGGAAGTACAGACCTAAATAGTCCACCCAAAAAGCTACCGATTCCATGTCCTCGTTGATATGGAACACCTTTATAGACAATTCCTACACCAGAGCCAGCTTGATGAGAATAGTAATGTTCATAAGGACAGGAGTGAGACACTCGTTTATGATTCATTTTACTCGTCGAAAGTGTAGCTTCACACAAGAGGATCCAAATTGAAATGGTATTCTTGATCCCGTGGTTGTCCTTATATCTATTTCAAGAGTGTCAAACTCTCTACGTAAAACAGGAACATAGTGAGCAGGTGAAAAAACATGCATTTTATATGCTCCATAGATAAATTTTGTGGGGTCTAATGGTATTATTCTTAGTAATGATGTAATTACATCCCCCACCACTTGTGGTTGAATAATGTCAGTATAAACAAATATTTGTGATGGTAAACCTAAGTATAAATTTGCAGGATGTATTCCAATAGTACTTTCTTTTAAATTAGTTCTAGGTTTATAACCAAGCTGAAGACTTAATATAGGGGAAGTTATGATTGATGTTATCTCTTCGTTCGCTGTTACAGCCACCATTTTAGTAACTGCATCACATCTAAATTTAACTTTTGTCTTTAGCTGCGGGTTTTCGTTAAATGCTTTGAGAAAATGATCAATACTATCATACGAAGTTGCTGGAATGTGAGTTTTTACATCAACGATTTTGTATTTTTCCTGAGTCGGTACAGCTACCTTTTTTTTAATGTAGACTATGTTTTCATGTTCTTGAACATTATACATGGAACATGGGTATTGGAACTCCACTAATCCAACAACCCATTCTCCCTCCAATTTAATGGTTCTAGGTAATTTAGTTAAAAAATGAGCTGTAGTATTATCGGTAAAGTAGGTCGATGAGCTGTTACTCAACAAAGTTAGATAAAAACTATCTTCACTCATATTTCTTCTAAGTTTGATGTAGGTATCCAAGAGTTGAATTTATTGGGATAACCTTGCCACTTAACGAACACTTCCTTTCTGCCACCAATGCGTCGCGAGCGTATTATTTTATCAATTTTATACCTCATGGAGGGGCGGTAAGTGACTTTTTGTAATTCTTTAGAATAGAATGTACCAATAATTGGTTCACCTTCTAAATCTTTTAAAGTATAGACAATACGTGGGATTCTTTTAATAACTGAGGCTATTATGAATATTTCATCACTCCAGTTAGTCTCATACCCCTTTTGAAATATATGTTTATATTTAGTTATTCTAACATGATCACCTACATTAAGTATTGGAGATTCCAATATATTTCGTTTATCCTTATTGCGATCATATAAATTGCACCAAACAGTCATAATATTATCAGAGTTAACATCAATTGGTCGCATTTTAATGCTAGAATGGTAGCTATGGTTATACGAATGAAGCAGGTCTTGCAATACGTCGACGTAATTGTAAGTATTTTGATGAGTGAAGTAACGCCACATTTTAGATTTAAGAGTTCTTTGAAACCTTTCAACAATACTTGCTTTAATATCAGGATTATTTGTGGTATAATAATTAATGTTTTTGTTTTTAAAGTAATCTCTAACCACCTTTGAAACAAATTCGGTCCCTTTGTCAGATTGGATGTGACGAGGGGTAGAATTGGCTTCTGAAAAAATGCTTTCAAAACATTTTTTAACTGTTTCAGAGTCCTTCTTTTTCATAGCCCTAGCAAAAGCATATTTACTAAAAACATCAATAACACATAGAATATATTTATATCCATCGTTATACTGACTATACGTTCGCATATCACTAAGATCGGCTTGCCAGAGTTCATTAAAGTTAGAGAGGATGTATCTGTTTCTACTAAAACGTTTATGAACGGGTCTATGCAGCGTGTACGCTTCCTGTGATGATAACCAATCTTTCACTTCCCCTCTGTTCATTTTACCTTTCATTTCATTCACCAATTTGTTTACGCTACTATAACTGGCTGGATTTGATACATCGTAGTAGATCCTATTTATCTCTAATAGGGGGTCCATCTCTCCCAATCTAATTTCTTTCTCGATAGCCTGGGTGGTTTAGTAGATAGAGGAGTAGAGGTGTTTTTTTCTTTAACTGACGGGGTTTCCAGATTTAAAGAAGCAATCGAAGTTCTAGAATCATTAGATTGTAGTTTATTCATAAATTCTAAGTTCGTAGGATTACCTATACACGATTTAGGAACTTTTATATCATGTAAAACACTAGCAAAATCTTCCCAACCTTTTGGTTTTGAACGTTTTAGAGGTCTAAGCACGTCGCCTACTAGATCGAGAATATTACTGTTTGGAATGGTACGATTGTTTATTACTACTTCCCCGTTCTCCTTCCACCAAATTTTTGGTTTACTTTGTACCATACATTCCAACAAAGTTTGGCTTTTTGTTCGATAAGACTTGGGTATTACGTCTATAATATAAGACGGAGAATATTGTTTAGGTAAATCAGATTTTGTTCCTCCAGGTGGTGTTGCGTATACGTCATTTTCTATGTCTGGTAATACTGCGTTTTCAATTGAATTATTAACATTTTCCTCCTTTTTTGTGATCTTTGGATGCAATTCATTGTTTTCGGTAGTGAATTGATCAACTTCTGTCACTAATGGTATTTTAAACGGCTTTCGATCTGTTTCAGTAAAATGTAAAAACCTTTGTAATGCTTGAGAATATAATGCCCACTTTACTCGATCATCTATTTTACTCTTGAGAATTTTTTGCATTTCACCATCTAGACGGGATGATGAATTTTCGGATAGGTTATCACTATGTTTGAGTCTTTCGATGAAATCTGGTTCTACTAACAACATTTTTTTCGTATTTTCCATTTTGTTTATGTTAAAGAATTCACTAGAGCACTTAAAACTGCACCTAATACAATAGGCAGAAAACCACCACCTTTCTGGATAATTACGGTTTTTCTTAGCTTATGTTTTCCCTTAGTCACTAATTTTCGTAACGTATCCTTATATTTTCTTAATTTGGATTTTTGCTTTTTTTCTAAAGGAATTTTACCCTTTAATACGTTGTAAATACACTCACAAATTATATTAATTTCTTCGTCATCACACGATTTAAGTAAAGCTGTGCGATATTTTGGTTTGAGTAAATGAAGCGCTTCAAGTAAATGTTTATATGTGTTAACTCTTGCTTGCATCATTTAGAACTGACTAAAACATGGTGATTCTTGTTATATTTAAACCCTTTTTTAGGGATATATACTGTACAATGGCCATCGAATGGAAATATTTTGGTCTTAAAACGACACATATCATCAGTATTTTGTCGCAAATCAATCATGAGGTAACCATGTGCATTTGCAGTAGCATCCTTGTAGGCTTCATCTACGAATTTTGAATTTTCTGGATAAACTTGTCGAGATAAGTAGCGTATTTGAGTTTTATCACGGGGATTCTTGAAATAAACAATATAGCTCGTATTCAAAGAGATATCACGTTGACCTTTCCCCTGATGGAATATGTTTTGTGTTATATAGAAAACACTTAAGTTTCTATGGTGACTACCTTTTGTAAAAATATCTACTATTCGTCCATCCGATTCTCTCATCAAATCATCTATTATAAGTAGTTTAGGACTCTCTCCATCAAAAAACGAAAAATCTGGTATTCCTTGATTATAATTTACATTTTTCAGGTTGTAAAGAGGTTGCATTTCATCATAACACCAAATGATTTCATCAAATTTAACATTACACACCTCTTTGGAATTGCTCAAAAAGTTTGTAACAAATTGAGTTTTACCACATCCACTAGGACCTGCGACAATGGTAGTAAAAGGATGATAAAAATGAATCATTATTATATTGTGTAATGTGTGTTGATACGAAAACGGTTGGAAATCAAATGGTGCTATTTATGAAGATAATTACTTTTTAAATAGGTTACATATAATGAACAAAAGAAAAAAAAAAGCAGGAATCAGTGAAAAATAAGATTTGTTATTTGTGTGCACATAATTTATATTAATAATAATATTTTTTTTATTGATTACACTACTAGCGCTTCGGAAATTACCATCATTGACGAGAAGAAACGCCGCAAGAAACTCATCAGAAAAGATTTTTTTTTCTTATTTAAAAATCTAGGAAGTAGTACATCTTGTAAGTGTTTTCAGAGAACTGAAACAATGTCAAACAATATTTTACATATGGATTACAATACTCTTAATAAAGACACAGATTACAATATAAAATAAATACAAATCCTTTTTTTCAAATTCATTAACAACAAATTTTAAATAAAACATAAAAACAGTGTATTTCTAAACGAAAGATTTTTATTATTATCTAATCACATATAAATGAATAACATCACCTTCACCTTTGCCACCACCTGTTTCTATTAACTAATAAACTCATACAACATTAGGTTACATATTTACAAGTGATATCTTTAAAATATACTATGTTCAAAAAATAATGTTGAAATTGGAATGTTCTGAAATAATATATTGTCAATTATTTAGGTATTTTATAATGGCCCCACGCAAGAGTGTCAGAAGAGTTTTCTAGTAAGTAGCGTTTTGTGTCATTGTGTGATAATGATACTTTATTTATCTTTTGGGTGAAAATAACGTGTTTTATTGACTTAAATCTTAACATTTGTGCGCGTTGCATATTTTTATTAAATAAACATTCTTTGTAATTATCAAGCGTAAATTTTTCAGTGACACACTTATTAACTCCTTTCGCTTTAGATATAACACCATATTTTTTAAACTCTTTATCGTTTTCGTCGTGTTTTTCAATGTCTACAGCATAAAGTTTCGATCGCAGGCCTACAAATTCTTTAAAAATTCGACCATTGTTTTCATCTTTAAAAAAACCTAACCGCTTTTTATTTATCAATGGTAAACCATATTTGTTGTCATGAGCATAGTCTGATGTATCGAAATATACATTCAGATCTGATTTTATATCTGTATAATAGTTTTCTGTGAAAATTTGATATATTAAGCTATCGGTATCGGTATAAAGAAGCTTGAGATTATCTTGATATTTCGTTTTCATGTAGTCGTAATGAAATTGGTACATTAAAGTTTTCGAAATATCCAAAATGCAAAATCCCAAATAAATTGGTTTGTTGTAAAATATTTTAGTTTTGTTTAATTGAACAGCAGCTAAATTTTCAGAGAATATGGATAAACTATGAAATTCAGGTTTTGCTATCAAAGATTGAACACCCTGCGATTTTCCGTGATTTTCCCAGTGATTTAACAATTTAACATTTACACGTTTTGCGACATTTTCCATGGTCTTACCGAAAACTGAGTTATTCATTAGTTTAAAGAAATCTTTTTCGAAATCAGATGATGCCTGCGATCGCATGTGAGTGTTTAAATCGATATAACTTTTTAACCAAGAAGATTGCTTAAATTTCAAGATACGATGGATTTTACTTAATTGCAAACCATTCTTTAAACACTGCTTTAGATTTCTGTAATGTATGACATAATTCGTTTTTCTGTTTAAATTAGGAATTAATTTTCTTTCTTTAGAATCACCCAAAACAACATTTTCAGGGCAGAATGGTAAATCTGAATGAGAGTCATGCAATTCATTAGGGTACTCTAGATCAACTTCTAAAATAAAACCATGATCAGCGTCATCAGATATGTTAAAATCGCTGTCTACATTCACCCATTCAAATTCACCTGTTGGTAGACATTGAGACATAGCCCACCCGTAAAGGTTATTAGCGTCCAGGTACATAAGAAATGACGAAGGGATAGTTTGATTATAATCTGATAAAAATTTATTATTAGCTTTCGCATGTCTATTGCTACATTGTGATATGCCGCCGCGGATATTTTTTGCTATAAAAGCTATTTTATCAATGTCAGTCAAGAGTTTTAGATTTATTTTTGTAGTTCTTAACATTGCATCCCAACTTAATCCCGGAGCAGTATAATAATGAGCAGGATCTAATCCGTACGTCTTAATACAAAGATTTCTAAAATTTTCAAAAACGTCGGTTAGTAACAGAACATCCGTTTTAAGATATAAATCAGAATAATCCCCCATGTTTTGACAATGAAAATGAGACCAAACATCTTTTGCGTGTGTGTAATCGTTATCTGAAATTTTACTATCAGTCAAAGAACTATAGAATTTTTCTTGAGGGGGCAGAGAGGTTAATTTTAAGGAATCGTATGATGACATGTGTTCATAAGGATAGACACCCTTTCTTATCAAACGTTTAGAATCACATTCACGTGGAAAATTTAATTTTAATTCATGAAATTGTTCAGGCAACAAGTTTTTTGCTAATTTTTCTAAACTACCAGACATAAATTTAAGTGAATCAACGAATCTCAATTTAATTGTGCGATTGTTAACCTGCAAAGATTTAGAAAATGAAATATATTTCTCTTTGTTTTGTGGAATCAATTCAATGTCTCCTTCCTCAAAACCTAGCCCATGGACTATAAAATGACTATCATAGTTGCTCAAATTATGGAAAAATACAGGTACAAAATTAGGTGCCCTGTATTTTTCAGAGCAAAATTGATGGGCTACGCCTTCATAAAGACCAGTGTGGTGATTATAAGAAATGGTGGAATCACTGTTCAATGTTTTATCACAAATATAACATGTACTAGTCTGAGCAATATGCATGTTATTTGCTTCAGACAAAGGTAATGGTGTTTTTACAAAAGTATTTCTCTTACAAATGGATTCAAGGTCATTTTTCATGTATTTCATAAATGTTTTAGCACAATCTTCACCTTTATATGTTCTGTACACTGACAATTTATCATTATAAGAACATTTAACGTAGTATCCAAAACTATATACCTCGTGTTTTTGTACATTTGTTGTTGCGGATGTAGTTGGGACTGTAGTAGGTTCGTCAGAATGTGATTGAATGGGATTTAGAAAGGCTTCAAAATCGGCATAAACAACAAATGGTACTCTTAATTTACGTTCATAATTATCGAAGGTTACTTGGTTAGAAGGGACGTTTTCCTTGAACCAATTTTTTCTTTTAACCTGTTCTGAAGGTAGATTTGTACAAACATGGAAACAATCGTTTCTTTGATGGTTCATTAAATTGTCTTGTGATGTAAAGATAGATAAGCAACCATCACAAATATGGGCTGCATGCTGTCTACTGTTTAATTGATTAGATACTAATCGAGATAAATTTTTGATAAAACAATAATGCCCCTGACTGTCTTTGGATATATATAATAAATTCAAATGAGTAGCTTTTTTGCATTTTGTTAAGTGTAATGGACCTACCACATCATGATTTTTACTCTGCGAATTGTATTCGAGACCAAAAACGTTTATACTTATATCATTCATTTTTTCAAATTTCTTAATATCATCTAATTTAAGTGGGAAAGACAAATTTTTAAAGTTTAGTTTATCTTTATGCACTATATACGAACTCGTCAGATTTGAACGATGACTGGTAGTTGGATATAACCCTGACAATACAGCCCACCTAAAACATTCATGATCACTATTTCTTACATTAATAACAGCTTTTTTGTTCTGTATATCACGAGGTAATTCTATAAAAGAAGACCCACGTAACGGATTAAATTTATTCACATTGACATCTAAATAGTTCAACTTAACTAAACTCCATCCACTGTCTTTCCTCTCAAAGTTAGATATTTTTGTTATTATATCGTTAATTACAGATTCGAAAATGTCATTTTTGTCGCTGCTAACGTCTACCACATTGTTGCATAATTGAAAATCAAACGTATTATTTACTTGTTTGCTCTCTTGGGTGAAATCAGCATTCAGAATAAAGTTCACTTTTAAAGCACAGTGATCAGTAAGGGAGCGATCTAATATTGCAAAGATCTTTTCTTTATTTTCTTGTAAAATTATTTCAGGTGCAGATGGTTGGTAAACATTTTCATTTAAAAGTATTCTGTAAGTAGCAACCCTATTCCTGAATGCATTTTCAATTAGCTGCACATTTACCCATTCAATATCAGCCCTCAAAACATTATTTTTGTGGATATTACTGTTTAAATGATTATTAAAATATCTTCTAGACACAAACTTATTACACACAGAACATTCAATTTCACCATTATTATTTGTACTCACATCAATATCGGGGGTTGGTTCAGATAAAGTCGATGCTACAGGTTGAGCAGCTGCTGCTGGGCGGCGTGAAGTTGAAGCTACAGGTTGAGCAGCTGCTGCTGGGCGGCGTGAAGTTGAAGCTACAGGTTGAGCAGCTGCTGCTGGGCGGCATGAAGTTGAAGCTACAGGTTGAGCAGCTGCTGCTGGGCGGCGTGAAGTTGAAGCTACAGGTTGAGCAGCTGCTGCTGGGCGGCATGAAGTTGAAGCTACAGGTTGAGCAGCTGCTGCTGGGCGGCTTTTCTTCACCGGGACTTCTTCTGTTTCCAAAACAGTAGCTGTTCTCTTTACTCCATGTCCGATTTGAGAAGATCTATAAAAATAAAAATAAAATAAGTATTAATTACATAATATCAGTTTATAATTTAAATAAAATAACCATCAATTACATAATATCAGTTTAAATGTAATAAATTAATTGTTATATATAGATATATACTAACTTAAATCTTTTCGACACTGTTGACAATATGCTTGCATCATTAAAACCCCATCAATTACATCTAATGATGGAATATTTTGTTGGGAATCTTTGATATGTCCATCACATGGTGTAAAATATGGTTTTATTTGAGAATCTTCCAGTAGCCTGGCGGGTAATTTATTTGCTATATACCACATTCTTATATTTCTATGAAAATATGCTATAATAAATTCTTTACTTAATCCCTCAATCCCTTCACGAGGTAAAGTAAGACCAATAAGATAGTAAGAAAACACCATGATGAAATAAAGGGGGTTATCAAAATACACTAGTAACACAAGCACGGTACCGAAACACTGAACGGTTTCAAATCCTGATACCTGGCTTATATAGACCTCTCCCACCTAACGTTTACTCCAACAATAACATCAAGTCACAACAAGTTAGATGCACAACCTTTTTGATGAGTATTAAAGTACATTTAAACATGTTAGAACATGAAAATTAACGTATAAAATACTACTTACGCCTGTCGGTGAAGTTGACTCACGAGTCGGGCTGCCTCGCATAGTTCTTCATTTTCTTCTAATTCTTCACAAAGTTTGATGAGTGCAGAGTTGTAGATATCACAGCTCAGAGAGTCCATTGTGAAATGAGAACTCCAACATAAATTTCCTTTCCTTAAATACTAGAGTACAGATATGAGATTTCTTAAAGAAAGTGGGGGCCGCAACCTTTAAAAATAAGTGATAGTACAAAATTAACACGATTTGTTGTTAAATTTCGGAACAATACAAAGGAAAGATAAGAAATGAGAAATACGTTAATACTATTTAAAGTAAGTATTCATGTTATTTAATTTTTAAAATAGGCTATTGTTTAATGATAATAGGAAATACCCCGTGTTTCAAAGTTTATGAATTGTTATGGTATTTTTAAACAGCGCACACAATCAAACCATAAAATAATCGATTACAACGAAAAACCATTTGCGTTTACACTCGGTAGTCATAAAATATTACAAGATTTACACATTTGTTTTAGAAATTGCAAACAATACAAAGGAAAGATAAGAAATGAGAAATATGCTAAAAATACCTTAAGTAAATTTGAAGATGTTTAAATCTATAACAATGGTTATTGTATCAAAGACAAAGGTAATACCATGTTTTGCATAGTTTGTGGATAATTATATTATTTTTTACCATCTAATACAATAACCTTTTCTAAAATGTAATCTACACACACAATTTGTATCACTGTTTCTTATTGTCTATAGAATATCTCACACAAGACTCCTTAGAAGCTAATTGCTTTGTAATGTTATATATAATATTTTTCGTACTCTGTAGTTCACAATCATCTTCTAGAGCGAAATATTTTAATCTGACGTCTGCATTTTTCCAGTGTTCCGTGGGTGGGATGTTTCTAATTTTTTGCATGTCATATATCTCGATTTTAATTAAATGAGATGCATACGCTCCGTCATCATGTCCGGACGATAAGTTTTTGATCCCGTCCGGAGAACTTTTAGTCACATTCGAAGATCGCTTCAAGACTTTACACTGCTTTTTGGTTTGTTCAAAGAAGCTATCAATATTATTTCCTGAGCGTTTCTTTGCGATGGCTTCTTTAATTTTTAGACCAACCGTGCCTTCTTCGTCGCTTGATTCGTCTTTATTTTCGGGATAGTAATAGTTCTTGAAAGTATTTTCAGAGAACTGAAACAATATCAAACAATAATTTACACACGGTTTACAATTTACTTAACATAAAAAATAACACAGAACACAAGACAAAACAAAAACGAAACTCAATTTAAGTAATAGTAATTACACACACATACTCACATCCATTGTTGGTCCTTTTTATAATCACTTCACTATTCGAATTAACACTATTACTGTATATTGCAATAGATACAAGGAGGTCTGGTACAGAGAACTACCACGTTGACAATACTTACTCAATCCCATTTCTCTTTGGTTTTTATACTGTGATAGTAGGGGAGGCGGCAGTACCGTTAAAATCATGTCTCAACAAGATCACTTGATACAGACGCTTTCTATACTCAAGAAATATAAAAAATAACAGGAAACAATGAATCCCTCGAGAGCATAAAACTTAATAGAGTTTTACCAATAAAGCAATTAAACCGTTATGACAATGATTTTTATTTAGGTACACAAAAACTTTTTCAAATCATGTCTCAACAACAAACAATGAACCCCTTGAGAGCATAAAACATAATAGGCATCCACCAATAAAGCAGTTAAGCCATTGTATCAATGAATTCAAAGTACACAAATATTACCACGTTAGATCCCAATACTTGGAATTACATCTATACCAGTTAAATAGAGTCGTTAATTTTTTTAAACAAAATAAAAAGAAGATGTTACTGCGAGTTTTTATATTATCGTATTACAGATAAATTAAAATGTGTGTGAAAACAGACTCTATAGTATTTAATTATTTAGCGATTGATTAATTCTAAAAACATATCATATTCAGCAAGGTATAACTACGAGGTTTGATAATGATTAATTAAATTTTGATATCAAAATATATACCTAAAACTGATAAGGGACCAGTCAGCTTCATAAGATCACTTACAGTTACTTGAAAAATATAATTTTACACACACTATATGGCATCGCTTTAAAAAGAAACTTATACTAAACCTGAAGTAATTAAAAAAGTGTAGGTATGAAAATAATTAAATTTTGATATCAAAATGAATACCTAAAACTGATAAGGAAGATCACTTACAGTTACTTGAAAAATATCATTTTACACACACTATGTGGCACCTAAGTTTGTTTATGTACATACAAAGGGTTTGGTTAGGTTAGGTTACTTAGAACATTGACTCTTACGGATAAAAGAGTAGGTATTAGAGGTAGATATATTATAAATATAAATTGATAATTGTAGGAGAATAAGGAATGGCTGTATTGCAAATAAGGAAAAAAATACAGGTACCCAGGTGACCGGCGATGGTCCGCGCGGCGCAGGTAGCCGCTGAGGGTCGCATGCTCGAACAAGCCGTAGAATAAGCCGAGAAAAGGGATCGAGTGGTGTGTATTGTTTTATTAGCACATTAGGTAAAAGTGGGAAGGCGTGGTCGTAGAGCTATGGGACCCGGCGCAATCGTCTCAAATGGGGGGCTGTTTATGGAAAAAAAGTCCAAACTTTTTTTTTTTTTTTTTTTTTTTTTTTTTTTTTTTTTTTTTTTTTTTTTTTTTTTTTTTTTTTAGGATTGGATGACCGCCATGTTGCCGATTGACCACCCCCCTGGGCAGGTAGAGCGGGGCGGTCCTTGGGGGCGGGGCGGGGGTAGGACAGGGGAAGGGGGCTGGGGGAGGGTTACTACCTGGAACCGGGGCCAGTAGCGGCGAATACATACTACTGTTGAGTCAGAGACACGAGATGTGCTAACACCGTGTTATTTTAATTACAGAAGCACCGGATATAGATAAGACAATTACATCTATTAAGGCGGTGAAAAATTCTACAGTAGATATTCAATGCCCGTGAGTTGAGCTGTTTTTTTTCAATACAAATTATTTTATTATGGGATATAAGATTGAGAAAATGGAGAACTATAGGCAGAGTTGTAGGTAAATGCAGAGTTATAGGCGGACCGTTTACCTGAGACGACACCTGTAATGGGGGGGCAAGAGGGTTAAGAGGTCGACCTATAAATCTACATTTAGCTTGGCCTCTTCTTTACATTTATTTTTTATCACACTGTTCTTCCTTATATTTCTTAACTCTACATCGCATTTTGACATCAAGCATATTAATGTCATTTATATTCTTCAGGATTTTAAAAGGACTTCCAACACCGACTATTCACTGGTATTTCAAAGAGGTTACTGCTCCCGAATTCTCCAGTCTGTACGGTACATCGGACACCATTCATATTGACAACGTTGATACTATCAACGCCGGCACATATCGATGCACGGCAGAAAATATCATCGATTGGGATTACCATGAGGTTGATTTGATAGTAGAATGTAAGTTTGACTCACTACACATACATTTGTGTCGTACGCAGTTGCGATTAAATAAAAAAAAAGGTTTTTTACTATATTACTAATCTTACTCTCAGTTTAATTACAGCAATAAAAATACTAGAATAATGGTCTATTTCTGAATGAGTGCATACTTTTTACTTAATTCATTTCAAAAGTTCATATTCTTGCTTGGTTCAATCCAGCCTTAGACATATCTATGACATAAATAACAAATACAAACATGATATTTACACATAATCTGTACGATGTTCCCCACATTTTAAGACACATAGCTACACTTTACACAGGGTCATCTTATTATTTTACAATATTACAGATGAACCATCGATTTCAAAACACTATAAGTCCACTGTGACCGTGAACGAAGGGGACACGGTGACCTTGAGATGCCCTGCAGTCGGAGCACCAGCCCCCGAGTTTACGTGGAAGTTCGAGGGACACGCTGTCAGGAGCATTGGGAGGCATAGTATCTTCACAGACGGGACTCTTAGGTGAGTCGTCGAGAGCCTTGCGAACCAGGTACCCAGATATCGGGAGATGACTGAGTTATCTGGTATTTCTATCCACTAAAAACTTCACGGTGACCGCCATCTGCGCTACTCCCCTCGGGCTTAACTTCCTTACCTACGCACATTTGAAGTATCACGAGTAAAGTGACATATTCAGTTCTTTTATTTTCAAAGACAGACTAGAAAATGGTAATGTCCCGTCTGTCTAATAATTGTGGATGGTACAGTGGATCAGCGTATCATAGAAATATTGGAAATCAATTACTTATCGCACATTACGCAGACTCATGGTTAAAATGTAAGATTTTGACCGTAACGATAATTGATTTCTGGACCTTGTGTTCAAGGGAGGAAGGTATTAAGTAATAAGTGTAATTAATTTACCAAACCCGCGCTCTTTTTTTTTACTTTACTTTAAATTGTCTTATTTCCTTAAAATATTACCATTAAATTTAGGTTACCATACTCAAATCTGCTAATTATCTTGTATTTAGTACAAAAGTACATAACCAAAGTAGAAAGACAGCAGAAATAACTGACGATCGATTTCAGGTTTACAGCAATTTCATCCGATGAAGGAGACTACGAATGCGAAGCTAGAAACCCTCTCGGGGCAGTCAGAATCAATATCAAACTTAATGTTAATGGTGAGAATGACTTTCATAATATGATCTTACAACTACACAACACCAATACAACTTATGCAACTCGGCACCGAATATAATTTGGTCCCTTTTGGTGCCGAGACCCTTGGTCCATGGGGCCCGGGAGTTTTGAGCCTGTTCAAAGATATCTCGAAGAGGGTTAAAGACGCTACGATGACCGAAGAGCTGGCAGCTACCTCGCATAAAAAATAAGCCTAGCTATTCAGCGAGGAAATGCTGCCAGTCTTCGAGACAATGGCCCGGAACCATTATTAGATTGGCTTTAGTTTCATAATCTAATTTTTATTTTATGGACTTAAGTATGTATTTGTTTTACTTTTGTTTGGTTCTCAATAAATAAGTTTTAAGTAATATTCCATATGCCGTTGGCGATTTATGAATTATCATATTATTCAAAAGAGTTTATTTTATTTTTAGTTCTGCCTGTCCTCGAGTCTCCAAAGAAGAGCTCCATAGAGCAAATGGAAGGCTTACCAGTGACATTACCATGCAGGGCTGATGGGTCTCCTAAGCCTCGACTAACGTGGGTTTATCGCAGTAACGACTCTACTATTGGACCCAAAAAATTAGAGTAAGTTTTACTCCAAATTCATAGGAAATGTACCTTAGCCGCTGCTGGTATGTTAGGACTGAGTTGTTCTTCGACAGTATTCTCTGTCATTATCTATGTACATTAGTCCACTGGGAGTCACCAAGGTCTCAGTACTTAGTCGAATTATTTTAGAGGTACTTCGTTGGGCGGTCCTGTAACTTGACAACTTAATACCCAATAGTTGACACCAATTATCCACCTCTATTGTTATGACATAAGATTAAAATTGCATTGGATTAGTGACGAGCACTGGGATGTTTATCACATTGGTATAGTTTTATCAATTTTGCATTTTAGCCACCAAATAATGTATAAAGGGGGACTTCCCTATAACGGTTGCCACACTGATGCGGTTTCCGCAGGACGGTGCGGTGGGCGAGCAAGACAGGGCATAGCTGTGGAACACACGCACTGCGAAAACCGTCCGGAAAACGCATCAGTGTGACAACTGCCTATCTTCACGCAACTTTACGTCAATATATCCTATTTTCATCCAAGGTTTATCCGCCGTCTATATGTTTTTCGAGTATTATTGTAATATCAATAATAATTGAAAAGTATAACTCTACTCTGGTTATACTTAAATAGGGTCAAGTAGGTAAATGTCGTGGTACGCCTCCCTAAGGCGTTATAAGAGGAAACTGGTTGAACGATATGGGAGCCGAGCACGGTAGCTGAGTAATTGGCCGCGTATGCGTAGCGAATCGAAAATACTCGAAGCTTTAATTTTTTAATTTTTCCTTTAATTTAAAATTTGTAACTAAGTAGGGTTTCTGTTTTCATTATATTTCAGCCCAAGTGACGCTACAGGAAGGCTAAGGTTCGTCAGTATACAGCTGCAGCAGAGTGGTGAATATACGTGTATTGCTGCCAACTCGAGGGGATCCAGAAACATCACATATTCAGTTTCAGTGTTGGGTAAGTTTACATTTATCAAATTAATGAATAGTATGTATGTATTTTTATTCTACACAATTAGTTAAAAAACATTTACGTGCACACAAAAGATTAATTTAGAGGCTAGCTGAAAGAGATCCCTTAAAGGGATAAGCCTGCCATCCCTTTAAGCGATCTTTTCCACATCGCCTTTAAGTCCACTCGTAGCGTAGCCCGTAGTCCGAATCACTATTCATCCGTATAGGCTTGGACAAGCAATAAGCAAAAGAAAATAATTGTACGTTTCCAGTTATAGGCAATCAGAAGCAGATGATGATACAATTTTTATTTCATCACAATGTTATGAACTACTCCCTAAATGAAGAACTTACTTACTTTACTTATCAGCATATGCAAAACAGCGAGTCTACGTCAAGCGTAGGAGCTATGAGTTCGCATTGTCTATGTGTTCGCACGTGTCACCACTACAGCCGTTTCCAATCCGCGTTCGTGAGATAAAAGTATTGTAGCATAATCTGTAAATTCGCAGCACCTCCTACCATTCACTACTTGACCAAGGAGTTTGAAGGCGTCGTGGATGACATGCAACTGCGCATCCCCTGCAACAACACTGGAAATCCACAACCCGAGATCACATGGACTTTTGGAGGATACCATATTGCCTCAGGTATAATCAAAAAATCAAAATCAAAAATTTATTCTGCAAATAGACCCCAAGGGCACTTTTAAATATCAAAATTTTAATTTACAATTTAAGAAAGTCTGACTAATAATACATTTTTCATGTCAAAATATTAATTTACAGTTTAAGAAAGAATAATAATTTCGATGTTACAATTATAACAAAAATTAGTGTCATACAGTGAAGATAAACTTGCAAGTTATCTATTACAAATATTACAACATCGGTAAAGTTAGAGATGTATAACGTCTCAAGATTAAACAAGGAATATAATACAATTAATATAATATCCCAGAGATGTACATGGTCTCTGAGCGTGAAAATTAAGATTAATTTAATATCGTCAATCTATTTAGTAGTATATGGTCTCTAAGTCACTGATAATAAAAACGAAGAAGAGAAAGAGAATCCAGAGTATGAGAGAGAGAGAAAGATACAGGAACATAATCCAATTTTAACACATGATTCTATTTAATAGGTTCCAAATGGTTTACAATCGGCGAGGATGGCAGTCTTACCATCAGGAATATCAATAAAGAGTCGCAAGGAACCTACACATGCAGGGCTGTTAATAAATATGGAAGAACAGAAGAAGACTTCAATGTTGCCGTCCATGGTAAGTACAGTCAGATAGGTGACATTATTTCTTGCTGAATGCGAATAAATCATTTGGGTTTTTAGTAGTTAATGTAAAAGAATAACTTCTAATTTTTCGATGCCGTTTGGTCGTGGCAGTTAAGAATATGTCAATCATTCAATTCATTTGACTTTGTCACAAGAGTTTTACGGCAAAATAGATGTAATGAACGCCTTTCGACTAAGTAAATAAGAGAACGCTATATGTTGACGCGGATACACTTTCTTTCATGACTGGGTTTGTAGGCATAGCTACTGCTAATTTGTTGCTTCTTGTGCCCTATTACAAATTTATACGGTATTTGTAGGTCAGTATTAAACTGGCTGGGTTTCATTCAACCGTCTATAATGGGAAACGATGTTCAATAAAATAAGAAATGGAACTGTTTACAAGTATGTAGCTATATTTTTCTGTGACCGGTCTGTAATTGTCGTAAATAAGCTGGCGCATCGCAGGGTGAAAATATTTCATATTTTCGGTACAGATACGACTAAAGTTGCTTCTTGTCTTCTTCGGTACAGTTTTACACATTGGTCGTGGCCAGTATGCAGACTTTACGGTTTTTAGGAATTAGCTAGCGTCTGATTTTTTGGAAATTGTTTGTTGTAGATTCTCCCAATCCAGGTTTTATTTCCAATGAAATCCAGCTGGAGGAAGGAACTTCGGCGACAATCCCCTGTAGTGTTCCGCAACAGAAAACGGATAGATTGCGGTGGTTCAAGGTGTGTTTTAATTCTTTCTTGTTCTATTTGAATCAACTATAACCACTTCAGACGTACATATATTATTTAACTTTACTGCGACCCGATTGGACAACATTGAAATAACTTAATTTCGAATTAAAGGTAACTGGTGACCGAAGAGCTGGCGACTTCCTCGCACAACGTATCAGCATTGCGATACAGCGAGGAAATGCCGCCAGGATCCTCGATACAATGCCCCAAGGGCCTGTTTTAGATTTAACTTGGTTGTAATATTATTGAACTATTATTACCGCCTGTAAATTAGTTATTAAAATTGTCAATTAAAGGTTTCAAGGTAAATGTTGTTCTATTAATTAGGTTCATTCTTGTTTCTTCAAATTAATTGATTAATTAATTTATTTATTTCATTTGATACACAAACAAGATACTAAGCTAATACATTGATAAGAACATAAAGTTAGATAACACAAATAGCTAATATACTACAACGATCCAACAGAACTAATTTAGGAATTTATTCCACGGTAGACCCAACGTATTCTGATGTTTAACTTCAGATTAAGTCTTTATTCCTGTCTGAGGCGTTTAGATCTAGGTCGTACGTATTCGTGCCCTTAGTAAATACCGATTTATGTCCCACTTCATCATTCCAGGATGGTGAAGCCGTGTCTGCATCCGTGCTAGAACTGCATGACGTCAGCGAGTCAAACTCGGGCACGTACACCTGCCGCGTCAGCTCCGTCGACCGGCCGGCGCAAACCGGCTCAACCAAAGTTGAAGTCGGGTTTAAGCCACGCTTCTCCTACGATGACGATAAGAACATACCTTTTGTTTTGGGAGAATACGCGCTCATGGATTGTACGGCTACTGGAGTTCCGGAGCCAGAGGTAAATTTTATAGCAATTTCCCTAAAGGTCATTTTTCTTAGGCGCTAGTTTTTGTTTAATATATCATGGTGACTGTAATTTACAATAGCACATTTTACCGCCGGCTTAGCCTAGTTGGTAGTGATCTTGCGTACGAAGCTGAGGTCCCGGGTTCGAATCACGGTCAGGGCATTTTCTTTGTATGATGAGCACCAATATTTGTTCCTGAGTCTTGGATGTTTTCTATCTATTTAAGTACATATATCTATCTATATAAGTATGTACGTATATCGTCGCCTAGTACTCATAGTACAAGCTTTGCTTAATTTGGGACTAGGTCGATTGGTGTAAGATTGTCCACAAATAATTATTTATTTACATTGCCTATTTTTCTGCTGTTTTGTAAGCTTAACCGAGCGGGCTTAATGTTAAACGCTTTTGACTTGGCTCAGCCTATTGCATTGGTAAATGACTTAACGATTAAGATGGAGTTTGATCCTTCCTAGACTGCATAACCATTACCGCACTGTACTTTCCCTTTACTATCGAAGGAAGGAACTACAAACACTCTAAATAACAACAACTAATTAATAAATCCCAGCATTGATTCTTATGATTTGCGAAAGATTCGAAAATAAGGCATATTGTAACATTATTACATCAGTAAGATACATTATTGACATGTATTTAATATTCAGGTGAAATGGTACCTTGATGACAGAGAGATAAGTTTCAACGAGTTCAAATACGAGTTAGAAATGAACAACGACAACGATAGAGGGCGCTACACCTGCGTTGTCGGCAACAAATACGGGACCGTGCAACAGGAGTTTGTTATTTCAGCATTTGGTGAGACAATCTCTCCCCTTCGTCCAGTAATTTAAGTGAAAAATGGATCATTCACATTGGAAAATTACCTTGCCCATCACTAAATATGACCAACATGACAACTAACATTTTCAAGATAACTGCCTACCTGTTATTTCTTCTGTTTTAGTTGAATACAGCAGTCCAGATCAAAATTTGCTTTAGATTGTTGCTTTTTCAGATAAGAAGTCAACAACCGTTATGCACCTTTCTATTTTCAAAACTTCTTACGTGACCGCAGACACCTAATGCCAATTTTGCTTTCGTTTCAGAATGCCTAATCGATGTCACGCACTTAAACGGAAACGAACCTCTATTATTAACACCCTCTGATAAACTAACTAACTTCAGAACCAGTGATGGTTTAATCCATATACCTAAAGATGAAATCGTTAAGTTTGCTTGCCCTTCTAGTTTCGATACAATTGACTCTCGTTACATTATCTTAACTTGTGAAAACGAACAATTCGTGCAACAGCGTTCTGGAAGGCATTATTCGTACTCTGACTTAACATGCAGAGACAAATGGCAGCCCATAGTTAAGAGCACTGGACGTAGATGCACAAAAGGAAACTCTGAGATGTTTAGCGTTGGTTTTGACATACAAAGAACATTCCAGGAAGTTTACGCAGTATGCGTCGACAGGGTGTTAAAGAACCCGATTTACACGAAGCTAA
The DNA here is from genome assembly GCA_963556455.1 of Epiblema foenella. Lineage (NCBI taxonomy): Eukaryota > Metazoa > Arthropoda > Insecta > Lepidoptera > Tortricidae > Epiblema > Epiblema foenella. Next base: position 2,822,272 of record OY747110.1, read on the forward strand.
ATATGCAACCATCGTTAGCAAATGTAGTAGGGAGCAATGATACCGAATGGTTTGACGGTGGATCTCCAGTGGATTTGGATAGTTTATACGACTGCAGTAATCAGAAAGCGGAGATTACTTCGATTTTAAATACGGAATTCCATCGAGACGGATGCTGTTTCGCGAAGAGGATGCTGGTGAACCCTCGTGATGTAGCAGCGGGGATGCCACAAGCTACTACTTATACTCACTTGAATGTCGCTCCTCACTGGAGCACTTGTAATTCCAAGGTACGCTGGCTTTTAACAATGAACTCTCTGGCGGAATGAAAATTCGTTCTCGTGTTGAGTGTGCCCGCTGTATCCAAGTGGGGAGGCACACTACTTTCAATCCCTGAATAAAAAAAATCACGAGGAAATAGGTCTAATCCCAATATGGTCTAGTTTACCTCTAAGTTGGAAGGTCACAAATCTTAGTTTCATAAAGAGTTCATGTTTGTTAAAATTTAGTTCTAAACCTATTTTTTTCGAAATTATTTTTTGATAAAAGACATATCAGAGAGCACAGTATTCACATCGCCTCCTAGGGTTCCCTCATCTAAGTACCAGACATTAAATTTAGATTTTAATTTTTGAATTTATTTGGTTTATGGCCAAACTAAATACTGCTGCCCCGAGAGGATCACCTTGCTGACACCCAACCCCAGAAGAGGAGAAGATAGTAAAGTTCTGAAATTTTGTTTTTTACTGCCGTCAGTAAAGTGCCCTCCCTCCCCGTCCCTATTTACGGAATTGAAAGCATTTTTCACATAAATTTTGACTACAATTTCACAATCATCGCATCTGAGGTAGGTCCTTAAAGCATGGAGCAGGCTGGCCTTTTGTGCCAAAACCTAACTGCACTGGTTCAAAAAAAGATTGTAATTTTGATTTGATGTGTCTAACCGCAATTTTGGATGCCTGACGTCGTAAAGACCCCACAACGTTAGGTCTCACTCCTCCGTCCTTTGTTGGTTAGGGCTATCAGGTTAGCAGCGTAGATTTTGCTAGCGTAAGTTTGACTCGTCACGTAATCAACTAGGTAACGTGTGACTGAAAAATGTGGAAGAAAAAGGCATGTTGCGCGGAATCTTTAAGTCTAAGAAGCCATATCTACTCAAAATAATCGCTATAATCGGCGTCCACTATATTTCATATATAGACAGAGAGAGAAAGATACATGTAACAATCAGCAACATATAAATAGCAGCAGACAAAGTAGCCAAATATATCATAATAAAAGTGCTTTTATTATTTTTAAAGGGTTTCATTAAAGAGTCGTTTACGTTTTGCGATATAGACAAACATATAAACGTAACTTTAGATGTGACTAACTATTAGATGATGACTGTACATTATAGAAATTATTTTAGCTAAGATACGTTTTTCCAGAATTGGGATGATGTGGAACGTCGCATCAGAAATTTGGTGACGTCATCAAATAGGCCTCTTCAAGTATGGACTGGCACGGCGGAAGACCTGCAACTACCTGACGACAGACGCGAACAGAAGAATGTAACTATCAAGAGTAGTGGAAGGAGCATTCAGGTTCCAAAGTACTTGTGGAAGGTAAGCAGATTACACGTGAACTAGAATTTAAAAAAAATAGATAGTCTGTTAAAGTTTCGTAATATAAATAGGTAACTGTCTACGTTCATTGCAATTGTAAATAATGGAAATATGCTACCTAAGGATTATAAATGTACATAATTGCCGTCCAGTGTTATCAACTGTTGTTTGTCTGGCCTAACGCCAATTCAAAATGGAACCTGCTGTTACTCCTTTCTTGAAGAACCTCATAAGTACTTTTTTACGATGAGAAAGTGAAATTAGGTTATTGACATTGATATTGTACAATTACAGGTGGTACAAGACTCCTATACCAAGGCGTCCCTGGCGATCATTCAAGTGAACGTGCCTGACCTGAAGCTGACAGAAGCACGAAGCTACATGCTGTGTAAAGATATCTGCAAAGAAGCGGAGTGGATGAGGAGCGCGTAATTACAAACTATTGTTACATTCATTTGCCAGTTGTTTCATGTTGAAAGGAATAAGCCATATTTTATCAATCAGCTTCCATCTACGAGAATAGATCCGATCAGGAAATATGCTTGTAGAAATAAAAACGCAACTCCTCAAATATAAGTATTTTAAGCTCAGTATAATGATTCAGGAATTTCGTCGATTCCCTAGTGCTGCTTCTCTAAATAGCTTTGGACATATTCTTATTTAGCTGCAGTCTTCTATAAAATGTACTTTACCAGTCTAGATTTTTGAAATGAGATGAGAAACCTTCTCCTAAATTATTCTTATTTTTCATATAGACGCTGGCGTAACGTGAACCAAGGATACACATACTGCTGCAGTCTTCGTGACTTCGAGCGCGTGTTCCGGTTCTACGCAGTGTTCCCGAGCTATGACAAGTTGCTCTTGGATGTGTCTGATATCCCGAACGACCATTACTTACACGCTATTTGAAACAGTAATTAAGATTTTCAAAAAAAGATTTAGGTACAGAGCCGTTAACACTAACGATGTCTATTAAGTACACGATAAAACTCCCAAATATTCCAAATCGTCACGGTCTTATGGATGGTCTTATTTGTATGGATGAGACGCTATGAAACAAAAATGTCCATTTATACATTGGTAACTACATGGTACACAATAAACAACTAATTAATTAAACAAACAAGGCAGTGTAAATTTTTAACAATTAGATATTGTCAGATAAGCCTAACCTAACCTAATGAGCGCTATAAGTTAACGGTCTCGGTTATGCGAAAAGTATATATGTACTATACTTACATAAATACTTTTCCCATATGAAGTGATATAATCTGATAATTTTCATACATTACAGCCTTGTAATCCCAAATGTTTGGAAATGTTCAGTCAAAAGCATGTGTTATTTGTAAGATTGATCATATTCATTAGTTATTCTTGAGAATAACTTGCCGTTGCAATAAATTATAAATATGTTGTGGTATAATATTACGTTGTTTGATTTAATAGACACCTTGTATGAATAATGAATCATCAGATAATAATACCACTACCGAGCAAGTTGCTCGTATACAGAATAAGAGCGACAGAGAGAACCATATCATTTGTTATCTATTTCATTAAAAAAAACCGTTTTTGTCTCTGACTGTTTACTGGCTGTTTGTGTTGTTTGTTTGTGCGGGACTTTGAGGCAAACAAAGGATTACCCAACCACAGATTGTTTAAGGTAAGCCATCAGCAATTTAAATAAACCGGTCAAGACACCGCACCGCACACAAGCACCGGAGATAAGGGGGTGGGGAACGGTATTTTTTTACAGTTTCCCTCATAAAAAAAAGGACTCAACGCAAAAAAAAAACTGTCTCAGACTGTGTAACCCAAAGCCTTTCATATGACATCCCACTCGACATATTCACTAGACTTTCAAATTTTGAACCAACTGTCATTTTTCACAGAAAAAAAGTCATGTTCTATTTATCTAGGTTAGCCTTCTTTATAACTGTTTCAAATTTCAAATCGATAGCATAAGTAGTTCTTGAGATATTTATCGATGTGACAGACAGACAGACAAAGTGAAACCATAAGGGTTCCATTTCTACCATGCATTTTGGTACGGAACCCTAAAAAAACATGTTCTCAATTTAGGTGACTTCTCGATCGAAGTCATAGCCACTTTTTACTGCACTCCTAGATATAAATGAGTGCATCCTGACTGGCTTGGGATACCAGGAAGCGGGGCAATGGCTATTACAGCATTTAAGAGAGGAGACGCTGTCAGGGCATCTTTGCCTTGTAAAACATTCTTCCATTACTACGCACCTACTCTAAAACAATCGTGCACGCTCACTCAAAAGCATTTACACTAGGTCAATTTTTGGATGGCCAATGTCGCTAAGGATCACATTTTATAGAAATTGTTATAGAAAGTAGTCCTTGTATCCTGAAATACGGTGAAGTATGATGTCAAAACAGCGGCCAAACGTGATGGTACATTACGAATGATTTTAAATCGACTTTGTAATCGGTGTTCGATTTACGATTTTAATTAAAATAAGAGTACAATCTGTCTATTCTTGACAATGTATGATCAACACAATAAATTATGATATTCTATTTTAATGTTTCCTTGTAGCGGGCAAGGGAAAAACACATTACATTACCTACAAACCTAAATATTTGTATGAATCAGAAGGGTTCGGTCTAATTTTATACTTGGGTAATTCCAATACTTCAGTTTGATTGAAATGAACAAATAGTATATTTATATACTTACATACATGGCCTGAGTCAACGCAATTACAGTATGAACTGTATAACTTAATTAAATTCCTCACGTTTGGATTGCGCTTAGGTCAGTACCTCAATAACAACACATTTATGGTTTCAAAAATATAAAAACTGTGAGATGTAGGGAAATTGAAAATCTAGGTATGAAACGATGGACTATCTGGTAGTAGGACGAAAATAGTACCTTGATTGTATAACTAGGGTCTAAAATGTGTCATATTACTACGATATAGTTTGGTTGGACAAATATTTCGAGAGGTTTTAGGCCAGTCCGTAGACGCTTAAAGCCGAGGGCTACGTTGGAAAAGGTGGTGTAGAAGATTTTTTTTTATATGGTGTATATGGATGCAACTGAGTAAATATCAAAAACGGTAGCACGAGATATCTCAAGACAACTTTTGGCAGCTACAAAACTTAGAAATTATCTGACTTTTTCGATTTCTAACTCATATATTCTATACGATGCATCCTAGCTTAAAGCTACTTACTAACAAGTTAACACGATTTTCTTCATCTAATGAGTATAACATATAATTATTCTGTGAAGCAAGCGAGTGAGTGCTACCATTTTTGACATTTAATCAGTTGTATCCATATACACAATTTTTAAAAAAAACGTTCTACACCATTTTTTGCACGTTCAACGGACTGGCGTGACGTAGCCACCTACTACTTTTACAAGCAGACGCACTAACTGCATGGTTATTAGACAGTTTCACTTAATTAAGCTTGGTACCTATCTATCCTATAAAAAGGTTTCACTATCGAAAATTTTTCGACGTGATAAAAGGATGTGACTTGAAACCAATATACAGCGTAGTGGTTTATTATGATATCTTTATCTTACACATCTTTATCACAAGTAGCCATAGACTTTAGTTTTATTCTGTTCTCAATCGCGAGAGTGCAAACTATTTACCTTCTATGATAACTGACTGATACTGGCTGATTTCTTGGCTAATTATTAATTAAGTGGCTCCTTAACTCAAATAATCATAAACTTTAAGACTAGTAGTTAAGAATATGAAATCGAATGTAATATATATATATAATAAACAGTTTTTTTTTTAGTTTGAAATTAATGTCACTAAAATGAAAATGTTCGCTGTCTCTTTCTCAACTTGAGATTAATTAAACTCGCTCGCTCTCTCAAGTAAAGGTTTATTCACAAAGAATCGGTCAATTAATATGATTTAATTTGTACTGAAATAGTAATTTAATTAAGACACATAATTGGACCCATGTTGATATAGCATTATTTACTCGTCCTGTCGTCGAAAATACGTGGTTTAAATCTTTAGGGTTGTTAACGCCCACGGTGTATACACGCTACTTTTCACTTCGATTGCGAGAAAATAAATTAACAAAGATTACCTACACAAAATTAATAATGGAATGTCTTTTTTTAAACTGTTTTGACACAATATAAATGTGGTCACCACGAATAAACGACACTGACTTTCCACTGAATTGAACGCTTCAAACCGTTACTCAAACGATTTAATCACTTTTTAATTATTTAAAATAGGAACAGGAGAGGACGGGTGGTTGGTCACCTGATGCGGCACGACAGTTATTTGAAAACGTCAGCTTATCAAAGTCCGTCCCTTTTGGGCATTGGCTAATCCTCTTTCTATGGGATCTTCTTTCTACGGTATAATACGATTATTAAAACTTTGCCTCTGATAAGTGTTGTCAACCCATATTGCTATTCCATATTAACATCAATATTATAAATTATTTATTACAAACATACGATTGTAAAACAGTGTGTATGTATGTAATAGAAACACTTTTACATTAGTTTTAAAGTTTCTACTTCTTTCTGTCCAATAGAATAAGAACATGTGTCAGTGGTAAACTTAACTGTAATCAAGTATGATAACGAAAATAAATTGCTGCACGGTAATAAAAAAATACAAGGTCTAATTGAAGAGAAACTTTAAAAAACATTTAACTTAATGATAACACTACTAAGGTCTATATGCGGCTCGACATTTTATGTGTATTAAATTGACACACTGTATAATAAAATAAGCTATAATAAATTTGGCCTATATAAATTTGGATTCGTTCGCGAATTGAAGCATTTCAGCCCTGACCGCGACATCGGGCACAATGGCGGTAAAACAATTGCTATTTTTAGCATTTTTAACCCAAGTGTCATGTGAAGAACGTAGCGTAACTTTCGTTGTAGATGACACATTTTCTTTGATTGACGGAATTAAACAAATAAAAAATGCATCTCAGTTGATTTTGGATATGGTACTGGAAGAGAGCGAGATAGAAGAGTATGTGTTGGTGACGTTTAACGATCCAGGTGAGTTTACATGTGTTATTTTTAATTAAATATGGACTTTATTTCAATGGAGCTAACGTTGAAATTGAAGAATGTAAAGGCTATTAAACACCTACATATTTGGATACACGAGAGATTCGTTACATATTTAATTTGATTCCGCAATAGAGGCCCCGCAGGGTACGTGTAACTTTGCAACGATCGTACATGTATCGTATAAATAATAATAATAAAAAATATTTGTGGACAATCTTACACAAATCGACCTAGTCCCAAACTAAGCAAAGCTTGTACTATGGGTACTAGGCGACGATATACATACTTATATAAATAAATATATATATACTTAAATACATAGAAAACATCCAAGACTCAAGAACAAATATTCGTGTTCATCACACAAATAAATGCCCTGACCGGGATTAGAACCCGGGACGTCCAGCTTCGTAGGTAGGGTAACTACCAACTAGGCTAAAGCGGTCGTCATAAGAATACGATTAGAGGTGTCAGTTTTTCCATATACATACGTGAAAGTGTATACGAAATGACGGCTCCCGATCTTGACAAACAATATGTGTGTTGGAGGCAAATCTTGCAACTGAAGTCCATGCAACTACTATACAGAAGGTGGCCATAGCAACCCCAAACTATACAGGATAAACCCGTCATGTTTGGGCTCATTGGAACCGTCTCAAAGATTAATTGTATACTATGGAAAAAAGGTGAATAAAAATGGTACATTCAGCTTCAGTAACATGTTTCAGTCAGACACTACTGAAAAACCACAAAAACCAACTATGTACATATTTTTAATTTTTTAAACAAATTCAATCACATTAATTTATACCGGAGTAAAGAGTCATCATCATCATCATCATCATTTCAGCCGAAAGACGTCCACTGCTGAACATAGGCCTCCCCCAATTTATTTATTTTTCCCTTGGGGGGGATTTGCCATAGTCGCCACGCTTGGCAAGCGGGTTGGCGACCGCAGTTTGATGGTGGTAATGATCGAAGGATGCTGCTGCCCACCTTCCGATTTTCCCTTATTCGCCCAAAAAAGTTAGTAAAGAGTTATTTTCAAATATTAGTAAACAGGTAGTGGCACATAAGGCATGCAAACCGGGATCCCGGGATACCGAAACACCGAGATCCTGGTTTTTACGGTATTTCAATACTGGGATTGAAACAGACCAATACCGAAATATCGGAATACCTGTATTGAAGTTTTTGCATTGAATTTTAGTGGAAAAATATGAAAGTCTAGTGATTCGTAAAATGTAAATAAAAGGCAACAACAAGAGAGTTGAGTGTATATAATTATGTGGTTATTATTCTCGGTCCTGCATTATTTTTCTACTTATATATAACACAGATAGTTACAATGTGACGGTAAATTGTCAGTTACTCGTATTCTCAGGTTGAAAATCCCGGGATCCCGAAATTCAGAAATTCATTGTTCAGATGTATATGTACTTTTCTATGTACATTCATTTTTTAACCCCAATTACTCATACATTATGAACTCGACTCTCCCTATCAGTCAGGGTCAGGGCGTTTATGTATGTAACGAGAAAAAATATTTGCTCCTGAGTCATTAATGGTCGTCTATACATTTAAGTATTTATTTATCTGTATAATAAAAGATTGTACACCAATGGAATAAAGCACTGTTACGGGCCCGATATTGAATCCTAAGCGTAACGAAGGACTCCAGATTTTACTCCCGAGCGTAGCAAGAGCATGACTTCTGAGTGCAGTGAGGAATTTAAGCGCGCCTAAGACAAAAACAGCTTTATCCCCGAAGAGTACCTACACTCTACTTTTATCACCTCTTGAGAGACAATAAAAAAAACCAAGGCTAATAGAAACAGAATCAAATCAATCAGACAATGACAAATCACTTTCGTCACTCGACGTTTGATTAGAAATGTCTTCTATTTTTATAATAATCTGCAGTTTTCTCGTCTAGTAACACTCGCGGCTTTTGTTTTAATAATGTGTTTCATTCAGCTTGTGGTGGCCAGTACGAATAAATTTGACTTTTAAATCAGTTCGGCGCTTGGATCCCGGCCCGCGGCGCTGGGCTCACAAACATAACAATAAGGTTGGGTTGCACCAAACCGTCTGTAATCGTAAGCGGTGTTCCTTAAAATCTGATTATATGGAAAGTTTGACAAGTTTCTATGGGATGACAGCTGCCGCACAGTGGATCGAAATGAATGAAAAATGGACATTCGCATTTTTTTCCAAAAATCCTATTTTAAAAAATGCTCTTCGGTTGAAAATGATATGAGAAATAAAAAATGTTATATAAAATTTTTCAAAATGAGGCTTATTTTAAGCAGAAAAAAATTAAATGTTTTTTTTTTGTATGAAACTGAAAAATAGGTATCTTATTGTAAGAAAACCGTAACCGATCCCGCTTTCAAACCTTTACAATGTCATTGTCCTACTTTAGAACAGTAGAAAATAGTAAAAACCTTATCTGAGTAGGTGCCCGTTTTTTTTGTAGTCCAATCAAAAGTCAGTAAATACAACATTTTTCTTAGTGCTTTATTTTTTTATTTTCATTAAAAAAACGGTATATTCATGACAATTTAGTATAAAAATAAAATATATATGATAAATACAAGTTTTTACAAGGAAATGGTAAAAAATTACATTGAAAGTGTAGGAGAAGGTGGTGAATAAAATAGATCTATACAATGTATTTTTTTTATAACTTATATTGTTATTGTTGATTTCAAGTAAATTTTAACTTTTTGTTACTATCATAGTTACTAAAAACATCGCAATAAATGTTTCGATTTCAATGTAATTTTTAACCATTTCCTTGTAAAAACTTGTATTTATCTGTATCAAAATGTCATATATATTTTATTTTTATACTAAATTGTCATGATTATACCGTTTTTTTTAATGAAAATAAAAAAATAAAGCACTAAGAAAAATGTTGTATTTACTGACTTTTGATTGGACTACAAAAAAAAACGGGCACCTACTCAGATAAGGTTTTTACTATTTTCTACTGTTCTAAAGTAGGACAATGACATTGTAAAGGTTTGAAAGCGGGATCGGTTACGGTTTTCTTACAATAAGATACCTATTTTTCAGTTTCATACAAAAAAAACACATTTTATTTATTTCTGCTTAAAATAAGCCTCATTTTGAAAAATTTTATATAACATTTTTTTTAGGATTTTTGGAAAAAAATGCGAATGTGCATTTTTTATTCATTTCGATCCACTGTGTGCCGGCGCCATATTTGACGATGACCTGCCTGTGATCGTATGTTGGTGCAACCGACCCTAAGATAAGAACTAAGTACTTACCTATAGTTCAGGCAATTATCAAATTTTTCGTCATGTTTATATGTATTAGGCGGGCTCAAAAAAAATTGGCCTACCCCATCGAGTGGGGTATCGTTGAATAGAACTCGTTGAGTGTATAAATACTGTATTCTTTGTTTTTAAAAATATTGAATAACAAAGGAATGAGAAGCCACTTACAATTTCTTAGAATGAACTTTCCCTCTTTAAAATCTCATTAAATATTCAGCGAAAACAGTTTACAGAATCTTTATTGTAGAGAATTTTGTGTAAAATTACTCATAACAAAGACCACCAAAGATGGGACCTTCAACACCCCTGCCCTACCTATGGCTATGGACGGGGTCTTTTGATATGTTCACCTCCTAACTAGTCCAAATAAGTCACGAAGCCAAAAATTGTGTTACAAGCATTTCATTATTAACAAGCGGGTTATAATTAAACTCAGTACAAAATTACTACCCGGCTAAGGGCTGAAATGATTTACATAATGATTTAAAAATATGCTTTTGAGCAATGGTCTATGAAACTCTAATTTAAAGATACGGGTAAAAATATGTTGTATAATGTATGTGTATAATGGCGACCCATACTTCGTTTTTTTTTTTGAACCTGACTAGTTGTGGCTTTATAGGCCGGGCCCAATAAAGCGATAGGAGTGCGCGGTTGGAGAGTAGCCTGGGGAAAATCCAGGGGAAAACCTCCGGCATGACCACGCGTGTGGTTTAGATCACTGGAATACTCTAAGAGTTTGCGCTCCAGTGAGATTGGTTGAGCGGTTTCAACCGAATCTGAGGTGTGAGTGGAATCGAGCTACTGGGAGTTTTGTCGCTGGTTCACTAAACCTAGCCTAGCTGAGAAGAGTCCAGCAAGAAACTCAGCTAGGCCCGACCTAGGTCGGACTGACTCTACCCGGCGTGCGGCGGTACCGGGACGAATAGGGACTATCTGTGTCACTGATGTCGCGATCGCGCGGTGGACGTCCCCGCCGCGCCGGAGGGACCATACTTCGGTATGGGTCGCCATTTTGTCGAGCAGGTAGGTGAGTGTGAAAATATGTTTTTAACCGTATCTTTAAATTAGAATTTCATAGACCATTGCTCAAAAGCATATTTTTAAAGCTGAGCCTAAAGACCTGTAGAACAGAACAGCTGGATATCCGGACATATAAAAGCATTTTATCCCCAAGCTGAAATGGAGACTTTTCCTCCCTAGGTCAATAGGTAGGTATCCAATAGCTTAACGCTCTCAATACTTCATTTATGTAGGTATAAACTCGTTGAATTTCAAATGGTTGCTATGTTAGAATTTACTTATAACCTTAACCATCACTATTTGATAATGATGTCATACTGTGTGGTTATCAGGAATCGTAAAAAGTTTTATCAGGGAATAGGCAAAATATTATAACCAAGCGGAAAGCGGCGTCTTTCATTTTCTTATTTAATGTTAATGTCATTCAAAATATAAAATTATTACAATACGATTGTCAAAAAACATATTAATTAAGAATAGTCTGTCCAACGAATCGTATTATAAGCATTTTTAAAATATCTTTATATGGCAACAGTTTTACCTAACAAATAAGCTGTTAGTTATTTATAAGTACCTAAATAAAAGTAAGTACATAAATTGCATTGGTAAGTTTCGTGTCACAACGGAACTAATTTAAATGTAGGCGTATTAAATGCCTTAACTGTGCCCCAAGAATTTCATCCACACTCCGCCTATTAAATTGGTATTGGTATTTGCTTTTATTGGTATTTGAATTGGGATTTTATAAAGGGTCGGCAACGTGTATGTGACTCCTTTGGAGTTGCGAGCGTCTATAGTCTGCGGTGGCCGCGTACCATCAGGTGGACCGTAAGCTTGTTTGCCACCGGCGTTGTATAAAAAAAAATATATTTTTCGTGTTACCAGCATGAGATTATTCAAATTTGCCGCACTTTTGTTGTGACACGACTCCAACTGAGGACAACGTTGAACAATTGTGGTAATCCTAAACTAAGCAAAACCTCTTACTACGGGTAATACACGACTATATAAGTAGATGATTATTACTTAGAGAATACTTATAAGTACAGTCAACCAATTTTATTTCTGGGCCACTTCGTACCTTGTCCAGGGACCGATACCGGTATTTTAAAAAAACCCTGAATTAGCCCAATGTTTTGGATTATTTTTTGCTCTTTACGTAGGGCTGAATCATGTATTTAGATAACAACGTCGTATTATTAGATTGTCCCATTAAAAACGAAATAATGAACCGGTTACCATAATAATACCGGTATTTTTCTATGGAGAAAATACCGGTATCCGCTCCCTGGCCTTGTCACAGTGAAAATCAATAAGAAAGTCGCTACACATATATTATAGTACTAGCTTTTGCCCGCGACTTCGTTCGCGTGAACGTCTACTGACCTATTCCTTCCCCTTGGTAGATATATTCTGCAGGTTAGGTTATAAACTACTTAACTTTGACTGACTCACTCAAAATGTACTGAAACGTTTTTACGTCTCAAAGTTACAACCTTACAAAGTTTCTTATTCATATAAATATATTAGCTAGTGAAATGGGCCCCCTTGTTCATGAAAGGAGGCATGTGTCTTGAAGTAGGATGTAATAGGCGGATAATGAAACAAAATGGGTAATATGATTTTTCAATAGGTACTGGTCAAGGGTACTGGCCAGGAAATTCAGACGTTAAATACACATTTCATTCCAGCCCCGAGAACACCGTCGACTCGGTCCCATATAGCTTAAATACGTACAAATAATTTTTATGATTTCTTATACTACGTAACGAAACACAATGTGTACTAAGAAACTACGTCATCAATTCCATGAAGCATAGTGATGTCATGGTTCGATGTTGCGTACGTATACACATTCGTTCGCTTGTTCTATGAAGTTTCCCAATTCCCTACTTTTCGAGCCTTAGTAGTGACATGCTCTTTTTTTTTTGAACCTGACTGTGGCTTTATAGGCCGGGCCCAATAAAGCGATAGGAGTGCGCGGTTGGAGAGTAGCCTGGGGAAAAAAGTGACATGCTCGATGTAGCGACTACAGGGGAAAACATATTATGAATGAATGGAACAAAATTTCTGTTTCTCGACTTGCAACGTGTTAGGAGTCCTACATTATAACCCAAGATCTGTAATGACCTACAACAATATGACACGCTCTACTTGCAGTGAACACCTTGGGCACATGTCTCTACGCATTATACCGCTCTATGAAACTTTATTTAATACTTCTAGTATTATAGTATTAATGTCACTGTGACAAGGTACGAAGTGACCCAGAAATCAAATTGGTTGACCGTACACTCAAAAAATGATTCAGGACACGTCTGCTGACTTTTTTTGGCCTCTGTTGAGCCACTTCCTGACAGTACGGCAAAATTATCGTCTACTTTACCGAGATCCTGCTGACGTCGTCCGAATTTCCTCGCTTGTCAGTTTACTGTGAGTGTTACATTTTCACAGTAGTAATATGCAGAACGAGATCGGAGATGTCATCAGAAATGACGACATATGAAGTATCGAAAGACAAAATTAATGATGATCCCAGAGTTCCTAGTCGCAATATTAAACGATTACCGGAACAGAATTATTATACAATCTGGTCACCCTTCACCACACGCGGTTTTGTCATCCCTTGTAGTAATATAGCGTGTGTGAAAAGTGATAGGTTAACCAAGTCTTAAAGAAATACCTATTTGTTTAATTTTCTACAAAAAAAAACATGTCTTATAGCGTTGTTACGAATAGAACTAGATCCTAATTTGTAGAATCGGATAAAGTTATTTCTGATTACGTCTCCGATTTCAGCCTATAGGTATATTGCGCGTAAGCGGGCGGTATGAGTACAGTACTGCAACAGCCCAGCCCAGCTTTTGCTCACTCTAGGTACTCTTATGGAAATCAGGAAGCACTCATAGAAATGTAAGCGCGCAGCTCATGCATGCATCTTGTACTGACTCTGACATTTTAATACTGATACCTCTCAGACTACGCTCCGCCAAATCTGACAGAACGACTTATATTTGCATGCTAGATTCAAAATCCAACAGTTCTACAAAAATATCAGCCAGCAAGGTCTTAACTAGTATGCTTAGACTGCGTTACGCACAGAGTGTAGTTAAACGAGCGCTCCGCATTGAGACGTAGCGCTGGTCTTTTTTTTAAACCTGACTGTGGCTTTATAAGTCAGGTCCAATAAAGCCATAGGAGTGCGTGGTTGGGGAAAATCCAGGAGCGAGGGTCTGGCACAGCATATGGAAATTCAATACTTTTGACAAGGGCGCTGCCACCTATGCCGCGTATAAGTAGGAAACAGTTTGTATATTTGAGACTCGTCGCTTTTTATCATTGTCATAATCGACGAATCACAATAACGTAACGAGATTTCCATGTTTAATGGCGAAAATTACAGTGCGGCTTCTTTTACAGTGTCTTTGTGTATGAGTTTGTGTGCTGTGTTTATATAATACTCATAATTGGAATGAAATGAAATTACGGTATTTTCAGATACTGAACTTAAGAAAAAAACCCGAAACCGTAAAGAGTTGGTGAAAGCGCTGAACTCCATCAAAGTACATGGCGGCAACATAGCGGAGTGTTCTAAGCTAGTGCTGACCGGCGTTGGACGGGCGCTGAACGAGAGCCGGGATGGTTCATACGTGTTCGTGTTCGTCGACGCGTCGGCCAGGGACTATAATCAGTTTGAGGAAGTCAAAGCGCTGTGCCAGAAAAAGAAGAGTCAGGTACCTAACTAGTATAGACTATAGAGAAGATTGGCGATCTATGCGAGTGCAATTACATCAAACATGTATATAGATAGACTAAAGAAATACTGATGGAACGAAACCACAAACTCACAACCATACTACTGAGAACACACAGAAACAAAATACGCAAAGTAGTAGGAATAATAACAGAACGTAACACACTAAATAAACATATTTACCACTTTGGCATCACAGACAGCCCCCATGCATGGTGGCAGAGGAGACTTCTAGACACATTCTTTTTTTTTTTTGAACCTGACTGTGGCTTTATAGGCCGGGCCCAATAAAGCGATAGGAGTGCGCGGTTGGATAGTAGCCTGGGGAAAATCCAGGGGAAAACCTCCGGCACGACCACGCGTGTGGTTTGGAACACTGGAATACAAGAGTTTGCGCTCCAGTGAGATTGGTTGAGCGGTTTCAATCGAATCTGAGGTGTGAGTGGAATCGAGCTACTGGGAGTTTTATCGCTGGTTCACTAAACCTAGCCCAACTGAGAAGAGTCCAGCAAGAAACTCAGCTAGGCCCGACCTGGGACTTTATTGAGTTTATTGGAATTATCAACACTTTTGTCACAATCTGTGTTCAAGACATTTTATAATTTTTGAGGCATCGACCGCTAGAATATGGCAATAAACGTTAAATAATTATAAGCGCCTTTAACCACCAGTCGTGGACGTGATCCGGCTACGGGCCACGTATAGGTACTGAGCCTAACTGCTCATTCTAGCGTGATAGGTTTTATGGTCACGTTTTAAGCCAGGTACTCATTAGCGTAGTAGTAGTAGCTGTAACCGTAATCGACGGATACTGTAAGGAGTTCAAGTAAGTATGTACCTAACTGAGAGCGTGCCATTCCGCGGTTCGTTTCGAGCCGAACGGTTCCCGTACCAAGTATGTACAAATAGTTACAGTTACAGCTCTCTAGTGGGCACCCGGTTTTACAGTCGAAATTACCTAAAACATCTCCTAAAATGGTCATGACTTAAAACTGTCATAACTAATAGCTGGGCAGAAGTGCTTAAAAAACCATTGTAAACGTTAATATTCTCTAGTTAATTAATTCAATTGCTCCTAATGTTAATAGGAGTAATACGTCTAGGAATGTTGAATTATTAATGGGAATTATAAATAGTCACTGCCGATTATACACCGAGCTGATTCAATGGGGCTATCGTTTTTGTGCTCACCAGTTGGTGCCACTGTCGAATAAGGTCCAACTGTCAAAAATTGTTATTGGTTATTATGAGCATGAGAACGAAGTTTACGTTTAAATCATATTTAATACCTTAAAAACGTTCTGTAAAAATATCGAACATCCCGCATTGTAGCGCAGTCCCGTTTTGTTCGAAAAAAAAGTAGGACATAAGTTTCCGAAAGACAAAACTGTCTCAAATCACTGACAGTCATTGACCCGTAACTCATATTTGCCATAATCAAGCTCAGGTATTGCAAAATAATCACCATATTGTTCAATTAGATATTAACCCGCGTAGCGCAACCACAAAGAGTGACATTTGACATATCGGAGACCTCACGCTACACTAGCGCCTCTAGCGGGGAATTGATACGCGATAGTCCTCATTAGAATTGGTAACGTTTTCAGTTACGAGTGAAGTTAACCCGGCATTTTAAAGTTTAGAGAAAAAACGACGAGCTCTCATAAGTATTAAGTCCGTCCAAGCAAAAATATCGTGTTTTTCTAAAAAAACGATCTTCTAGCCAGACATAAAATAAGGATTGATTTTCAGATATGATTCCTGAATATATAATTGTTTCTCAGAGAATAGCCGAAACATGATTATTTAAAATTTTACTCTATTGAAAAATAAAAACAAAATTGATTTCCCTTGTTTTACACAGCCTACTATAATAAAACAATGCATTACCTACTAAACTACAGAACTAAGTTGAGCTTAAGTTAATATGGTGGTATTTTACTCTTTCAAGAGGAAAATAAAACTTCACACAGTTTCGCCATGCGGGACAGACATAAGTGTGTGGTCTTGTCTTGACAGAATCGAGCTAGTAATTGTGGCAAGAGTCCGATAGGCTAGCATGTATAGGTAGTTTGGTTTCATATAGTCCACACAATAACTACATTTATTGACCAAGACCATGAATGAACCTAATCTATAATGAAGCAGAGGCGCTGCTTAGTCGTAGCCAAACTGAAACAACAACAATAATAATAATAGTAATAGAAAATATGTTAATTTATGCGTTAATAGTAAATTAGTATATTACGAGCCAAAAGGGAACACACATACATACACATATACAAAAACACACACACACGCACGCACATGCACACGCACACACAGAGACAAACACAGACACACACGCACATGCATTGCCCGCATAATAATTAATAAGTTTAGCAATAATTATTAATATAATAAGCAGTAACATATAAATATCTTGATGTGTCAGTCTTTGGGTATCGAGGGTGAGGGCGTAAAGCGGGCGGTGAAGGAACGCTTCTTCTGTCGCCTGTCAAAAGTACTTAATAATATTTTTCACCTCAGTGGCTCAAACACGGCGGTTTTGCTGCTTGAAACCAGTGAGCAAAATGCAATTTTGCTGCGAGCGTGAAGAAAACTAACTTTTTAATTTTTCATATCGTAGGTTAGTCACAGGTCATCTTTTCATACTACGGGTGTAATACAAACTTGGAACATTTAAACTTCATTTTCTCTGTCACTTTCACTCCGTTACAAAAAAGAGAGAGAGATAAACTATGTCGATTCGTCATACGACTTCGAACTTCGTAGTAGGCCCCTAAAAAGCGGGAACGAAAAACTCGTTCCGAAACAAAATAAAATTCGAACTCGTGTTAAAGTCGTATAAAAATATTAAACCTATATTAAATCTTATTATTATAATCGTATTAATATTTCATTATTCTTAAAATACAATGAAGAAATGCGATATTGATCGCAAATATTAATTATTATAAGTCTTTAGTTTTTTTCATACGGTGAACGAATATAGATTCATATACAGTTTCAGAACGCATTTTATATTCTTTAAAAAGTTAGCGCGAATGAACTTTTTAAAAGTTATTCGTATTACGTTTTCTTGGATATAAAACATAACTTAAACTAAAAACTGTACTAAATATGAGTGAATAAATTGACGAAGCCGATGTTTTAACTCCTCAAGTGTTGAGAGATGCCGTCAAAGAGGCTGAACTGTGTTTTATGCCCGAAAAGTCTCGACAGAAGTATTTAAAGGGACACGAAATATTCAATAAATGACGATCGGATAAAGGAGCAACCATTACATCGGAAAAAGTATAAGTATAAGTAAGTAAGGTTATCCCATAACAAACAACCGAAAAACATGTGGAACAATATTCGATGCTCAAGCGACGATGAAAACGAAACACAATATTATACATATTGAAACGTACCCAAAACTAGTTGCATTTCTAAAACGGTTGTCAGTGGGCTTTTTCTTAACGTCATATAAAGTGAATGTTATGGGAAAGAGTAATTGTAGTTAATGTTTGTTATTTCACATGTATTTGTTGTTTGATTTTTTTTCATAAAAATGATTTGATTTATTCTATGTGGCGTTTTATTCCATTGAGTTATATGTTCTCGCCGCTGAGGTGAAAAGTTGTATGTATCACACGAGAGCAAAGATATTTGCATCTCGTGTCTTTGAGTCCCTCGCTACACTCAAGATTCTAATTTTGAATCACTCGCTACGCTCGTGATTCAATTATAGAATCTTTCGCTTGCTCGGGGCTCAAATTCAACACTTGCAGCAAAAATCTACTTTGCTCTCTTGTTGAACAAATAACTATTGTAGGGCGGCAGCAAGGTGCGCGCCTTCAACGCATGGTGATGCCCTTACTCACATACTCCTTTGGCATACTAAATTGTCAAAATAGCGGAGCCATGTGGAGTTGAACATGTGAAAAATATCACTCCTCTAAACAGAGTTTTGTTTTCAGATCTATTTCATTATGACCGGCCACTGTGGCGACATCTCTACTCGAAGGTATCAGGTATACCATAACTTAGCAGCGGCGTGCAATGGACAGGCGATTACGATACACAGGGACGATGTTGCTCAGGTACACTTGCAGCTCAGTCATATGACGTGCTGCAGAACCCAGGTCAACTTGTATGAAAAGTCCCGGAACTCCCGAGAATTCCGGGATTTTTCATATAAGCCAGTACCGGGAATGCAAGTCCTAGATGTAATCAAAACCGGCCAAGTGCGTGTCGGACCACGCACAATGAAGCGTTCCGTACCAACACCTACCAGTACACATTTTAAATCACTATCCAATACATTGAATTAAAAAAAGGCGTATCTTCATAGGGAACTCACGGCACTTACGAAACTTTGTTTGGGCAAGACAGTTTGTAAGCGAAAACTCAAAAACCGTAAAACCTGTATTGTTCAAACCAAAAATCGTTGAAAGTATTTACTAATGCACACCACCTCAATTTTTTCAGAATTTTAAACTTTATAGTTTAGAAATTAGGGAGAGACACACACTTTCTATGACTTTGACAGCTAATATCTCACCAACGGCTGACTTCAGTGGACAAGTTTTTTAGAAACCTCCATATAATTTTTAAAGGCCTATCCATCGATACCCCACACGACTATGTGCGTTGAAATGTTTTTTTTTCATCCACCGTTTACATGTATGGAGTGCCCCCCCCCCTAATTTCATATTTTTTTGTTATTTCACATCACTTTTATGTAGCAGTTCATAGAATACACCTTCCTACCAAATTTCATAATTATAGTGCTTATAGTCTCCGAGTAAATCGGCAGTGATATACGGACGGACGGACGGACAGACATGATGAATCTATAAGGGTTCCGTTTTTGCCATTTTGGCCACGGAACCTTAATAAAAAGATGAGTAAAATGTGCGAAATAACTCACAAAAACGGGTACCCATTGGTTATGAGGTTAAACTGTAGGGTAATAACATTTGAATTCTGAAAAAGGCATACTACAGTCGTGTTTGATAACATCTGCACTGACAAAGTGGTCAAAAATATGTGAACACGACTTTATTGTTAAGGGCATAATGTTGCTCAGATATTTTTGAGCCTTTGGGAACGTACATATATTTATGAACTCGACTGTAACGTTACTAAAGGGCCGCTGTGCCCATCGCATCCAGGATGTCTGATCACGTAACACACTCGTTTTTAACGATGAAGTTAATTAAATAAATAAATAAACACAACAATCTTACACAAATCGAACTAGCCCCACAGTAAGCTCAAGAAGGCTTGTGTTATGGGTACTAGACGACGATATATTTAATAGATATAAATACTTAAATACATAGAAAACATCCAAGACTCAGAAACAAATATTCATGCTCATCACACAAATATTTGCCCTGACCGGGATTAAGTTTAATTAAGTCTAATTAAGTTTTAAAAGTGGTGTTATGTTTAATATAATAAAAAAACCTGGTCAGTTGGGAGTTAATGTCACAAATACGAGTATATATATATGAATACAATGAATCATAAAGTATACTCGCTACGCTCGTGATTCAATTATAGAATCTTTCGCTTGCTCGGGGCTCAAATTCAACACTTGCAGCAAAAATCTACTTTGCTCTCTTGTTGAACAAATAACTATTGTAGGGCGGCAGCAAGGTGCGCGCCTTCAACGCATGGTGATGCCCTTACTCACATACTCCTTTGGCATACTAAATTGTCAAAATAGCGGAGCCATGTGGAGTTGAACATGTGAAAAATATCACTCCTCTAAACAGAGTTTTGTTTTCAGATCTATTTCATTATGACCGGCCACTGTGGCGACATCTCTACTCGAAGGTATCAGGTATACCATAACTTAGCAGCGGCGTGCAATGGACAGGCGATTACGATACACAGGGACGATGTTGCTCAGGTACACTTGCAGCTCAGTCATATGACGTGCTGCAGAACCCAGGTCAACTTGTATGAAAAGTCCCGGAACTCCCGAGAATTCCGGGATTTTTCATATAAGCCAGTACCGGGAATGCAAGTCCTAGATGTAATCAAAACCGGCCAAGTGCGTGTCGGACCACGCACAATGAAGCGTTCCGTACCAACACCTACCAGTCCACATTTTAAATCACTATCCAATACATTGAATTAAAAAAAGGCGTATCTTCATAGGGAACTCACGGCACTTACGAAACTTTGTTTGGGCAAGACAGTTTGTAAGCGAAAACTCAAAAACCGTAAAACCTGTATTGTTCAAACCAAAAATCGTTGAAAGTATTTACTAATGCACACCACCTCAATTTTTTCAGAATTTTAAACTTTATAGTTTAGAAATTAGGGAGAGACACACACTTTCTATGACTTTGACAGCTAATATCTCACCAACGGCTGACTTCAGTGGACAAGTTTTTTAGAAACCTCCATATAATTTTTAAAGGCCTATCCATCGATACCCCACACGACTATGTGCGTTGAAATGTTTTTTTTTCATCCACCGTTTACATGTATGGAGTGCCCCCCCCCCTAATTTCATATTTTTTTGTTATTTCACATCACTTTTATGTAGCAGTTCATAGAATACACCTTCCTACCAAATTTCATAATTATAGTGCTTATAGTCTCCGAGTAAATCGGCAGTGATATACGGACGGACGGACGGACAGACATGATGAATCTATAAGGGTTCCGTTTTTGCCATTTTGGCCACGGAACCTTAATAAAAAGATGAGTAAAATGTGCGAAATAACTCACAAAAACGGGTACCCATTGGTTATGAGGTTAAACTGTAGGGTAATAACATTTGAATTCTGAAAAAGGCATACTACAGTCGTGTTTGATAACATCTGCACTGACAAAGTGGTCAAAAATATGTGAACACGACTTTATTGTTAAGGGCATAATGTTGCTCAGATATTTTTGAGCCTTTGGGAACGTACATATATTTATGAACTCGACTGTAACGTTACTAAAGGGCCGCTGTGCCCATCGCATCCAGGATGTCTGATCACGTAACACACTCGTTTTTAACGATGAAGTTAATTAAATAAATAAATAAACACAACAATCTTACACAAATCGAACTAGCCCCACAGTAAGCTCAAGAAGGCTTGTGTTATGGGTACTAGACGACGATATATTTAATAGATATAAATACTTAAATACATAGAAAACATCCAAGACTCAGAAACAAATATTCATGCTCATCACACAAATATTTGCCCTGACCGGGATTAAGTTTAATTAAGTCTAATTAAGTTTTAAAAGTGGTGTTATGTTTAATATAATAAAAAAACCTGGTCAGTTGGGAGTTAATGTCACAAATACGAGTATATATATATGAATACAATGAATCATAAAGTATAAACATGGAACAATTAAAGTAAAATAAAAACTTGAGTAAAACTGCACTAATCTCATAAAACTGAATACAATAAACTAAACTAATGAAACTAAATAATATAATAATAACATCAAAAAAGACCGTTAGGCCGGATCCCTGTGGAAGGGTTCCCGTGCGATTGGCCTATCGATTAAGAATCATTTTAAAAATACGAACCAAATATCCCCTATTATGTTTTTTGACATTGACATAAATGTGTATGATATGAAGCATTGCTTTAGAAAAATACATATTTTCACTGACTATCTATTGCTTAATTTAAACTATTGCATGCACCTATGAGTAGGTAGATAATGTGCGCGTAACAATACTTGTAACACCTTCACCATTGTGAATGTATCATAATCTAGACAATTTCAATTCATCGATGTTAAAAGTCTGTTTTTTATTTAAGGTACCTGCATACCTCAAGGAAATTATCAAAAGTAACAGGATCGTGATCGAATCTGCAGTAATCCGCGCAAATAGATGGACAAATATTAAAGTAAGTTCTATAATATTGTCGGTACAAAATTTAAGAGTTGGGATTGAGAACCTAAAAATATTACTCGCGAGGTCTACAGATCAAGCCACTAGTGCTAAGATATCATACTCTAGGATTGGTTCCAGTAGACTCAGATTTTTTTTTCAACCTCACTGTGACTTTATATGGGACTAGCCGGGCCCAATAAAGCGATAGGAATGCGCGGTTGGAGAGTAGCCTGGGGAAAATTCAGGGGAAAAATGACGACGCGGGCGGTTTAAACACTAGAATACTCTAAGAGGTTGCGCTCCATATTGGTTAAAAAATAAACGAGGAAATTGTACTGGTAGGTAGGACGCCGCCAGGGTGTCTGTACAGGTGGCGTCCCACACCAGCGCACGGCGCGTCTCCCAGGGTATCAACGACATTCCGTCAGGGCACTTGCCATCGCTCCGCACAATCTGGGGCTCCAGAGCAGCAGGAACGTTGGCACTGACAAGCGCCCTTCTGGGAATGTCGATGAGAGTGGCGTGGCGGGACAGGCGGCCGAGGAGCAGTAAAGGGCATTGTGGCCAAGTCGGTCCACTGGAGCCCCACAAGAAACACAGTTGTGACCTGTGCAGATCCCAGCTGCCAACCGCAGACCGGCAGATATGCGTAGTGTCCAGGTCGATAAAAGTTCCAGTGTTGGGCGAGGGATATGCATGGAGCCAGTGACCAGATTCTGGCTTGGACACAGCTAACAGCCTGGCCTGGTCCCTGCCTGTTGAAGGTTGTATTTAAGTTTTTAAGGTGGCGACGGAGGCTATTGTATCCCAGGCCCTTTGTCTATGTGGTTTGGACGGGAGATTTGGGCTCGGTCCAGCTAGCCAGGTATTCGTGGCCTCGTTCAAGCATGCAATCTCGCAGTTAATGCCCGCTGGGGCTTTTAGTATTTTACCCGCAAGATCTAGCGTGCTGTGGCTCGAAGACAGAAATGCCGGTAAAGCCACACTTGATATTTTGCGGATTCCCAAGCCGCCGTTCCTAATCGGTAAAGCAAAAATAAACTGTTTTATTTCAGTTCAGCATTGATCAGCTGACCGAGAACTCTATAATATCGGTGTCTGGTGTCGACGTCGATCTAGCCATTACTAACGCAAGAAACACGCCGGTCCGTAGAGGGAAGAAGATTGTGTGGACACGAAATTTTAAGGTAATTTATGATAAGTAAGAAATGGTAAGTTGATTTGTCAGACATAGACATCATTTATTGGTACTGACAAGTAGTTACATTTCATGTCGAATTTTTATACATTATGTCGGGTGCCTTTATTAGTCATCATTTAGTATCCCATTTTAAAAGAATGATACTTAACTAATCCAGGAGTCACCAAATTTTCGAATGCAGATACTTCGTCAAAAATGCGAATCCGAATTCAGAGCGAGTGGGTTATTCTTAAATGGAACTAATTAGAAAAAACATTATAATATTTGTTTATGATATCATATAATTTTTCAGGCCTTTGAACCATCTAAATTAAGAGATGGAGTTTACACAGTGAAGGTTAGAGGAAAATCTCCTGTCGACGTAACGATAATGGCACGAACGAACTTCATATACGAATATGGTTTCTCCATTGAAAATGTAACGTCCCTGAATGATACTGATCCACGGCCTTTCACAGGTACCGATACTTCTAGTTATGCCGTGTCGTGCTTATGCCGTGTTTGTATGGACCGTCGTATTTCACAGTGGTCATATTATTATTGTTATTGTCATCATTTGCCTTTCCCCGTAATGCCCATGTGTTATTTATTTGAGGTCATCGCAGTATATTTTTTTGTTCCATACGTCTCTCTCAAATCCCTAATTTCCTATGCGTGCCATCTCTTACATAGTTCATCCACCTTTTCGTTGGTCTACCTCATGTTTACCAACCGTGCACTTTCTTTTCTAACAGTATTCTTGTCACATGGCTTTCATTCTTCTATAAGTCATGCTCCTACCGCAATGGGCAATTAGCTCTTGACTTTTTAGCAATGATGCTACTTTCATTATTTCTAGTAATGTCACATTACTACGTGCAGTTGAAAATTACCGGCTTATTTCTAATCCAGTCTATGTTTGTCAAGTTACTTTTATCTCAGTAACGTGCAAATATTCTATCATTTAAAACATACCACAATCTAGCAGAACATGAGTAACCTAGGTATAAAAGTCTGCGTGTGACCCATCCAAGATTTCTAACACTCGTGATTATGCAGATATCAAAACACGCTTACTGATCTTCGCGAAAGACCCTGAAGGCTCCGCAGAGGTGCAGGGGGTGGAGCTACATAGCGTGACGGGGAAAGTCTCCAAGCTGCTGAATCAAGTGATGGACAATGTGTATGCAACCGAGGAGTTCCTATCGCCAGAGCAGCCATTTAAGATAGCAGTAAGTATTATTTTAAGCATGAGATGTTTCACTAATATCTCTGGGAGGTGGGTTATTCCTTAATGATGGGCATAGACATGGGTATAAAACTCGTTTTAGTAAATTAATTGTTCTCTGTTTGTCATTATATTTTTCTTGATGCAACTTTCACTTCCACATTCTACCTAACGTCTCAGGTACAATTAACATAATTTCGAAATCGCTTCACCCGAAATTCGTAATACAAATGGTAGCTATTCAAAAGCCACGTTGTCTAGACAATGTAGGAAATTCATAAAAACGTGTATCCTGGCAAATATTGATATACGGTATCAATATTTCTAGAATTTTATAATTAGTACCTACTCGTCTGCTCATGTGTTACTTGCCTTAAGTGCCCATCTAGCATGTTTGTGGGTGGTTTGCACAATGTAATTTCACACAGAAAGTTTAAAGTCTCCCCGTTTGACCACGAGTGCTGTAAAGGACTCGAAACGTCGGGATATATTTAAAACGAGCAAAAATGTATTAAATACATCAATACATTTTTGCTCGCTTCAAGATGTTATTGGATTAGGTATTAAATAGATTTTTACTTACGAAATAAGTACCAAAAATTTTGCTAATTTCATAATGTCACTTTAGATTATAAAATATATCAGTTGTATATGATATTTCAGGTGGTTTCAACTGCGAAAAAGACGAAAAAAACTGTGAAATCCTTTGCCAAGATGCTTACCAATACCACTGACTTCAGGTGAGATTACGGAAATTTTGCTTTAATTTGTTTCTGAAAAACGAACAACACATAACGAAAGCATGTGGACGACAATTACCGGAATCGGTAGATCCAGTTAAGAGCTCGGGGTCTGGTTATACTGGTCTACAAAAGCGACTACCATCTACCTTCAACCTAGAGGGAAAACGTAGACCTTTTTGGGATTATAATAGCGATGTTGACTCAAAATTTGATTACTCCAAAAGACTAATCCAAAGAAATAAGGCAAAAAATATGCCAAATTCTGAAAATCATATTTTTATTTATTTTTCTATTTATTCAGAAACAAACAGTCATACATAGTTTTATGGAACAAATTAAAGAAAAGAAGAACAGACCTATAGTTTCATACAAAATAAAACATAAGGAGGTTCGTGGCTATTACATAAAGGAAAAAACACAATTAACTTGTATTTTACAATAACAAGTTACATACTTATAAAGCAAATCAATGAAATTGATACCTCTGTTAAAAATACATCGTAAGTAGGTACCAACGTTTAAGCAAGTTGTAAATTCCAGTTATATTTTATTATTTAAAAGCATTCTTAAGTTGTGCTAGTGTACAGTTAAAAATGTCTATATCATTAAGTTTAAGGTTCTCATTAAATAGTTTACATGCGCGTTTGATAAATACATTCCCACCGTACCCGGTCCTGCTTAATGGTATAGAAAACAAATTTCTTTTACGACAACGGCGCTCACGTCTTCGCGGAACTCTGAAACAGATTTTGTGTAAAAGTGTAGGGGCTTCTAGATGTGAATGGAGAATTTTAAAGAGCAATATTCAAATATCTCAAAAAATAACGAAGCTACAACCGTTTTAAAGTTGCTGGTTAGAGAGAGTGAGTGACGTCTCTGATCTCGAGCGCCATAGTAAATGACAAGCGTTCCAGTTAGGGATTACAGAACCGGTACTGTTTTCAAGAACCGGGATTTTCGGTACCAGCTAGAAATGGAACCGGGATTTCCCGGTATTTTCGGTTCTTTCGGGACCGCACTAATGTTACATATAATTGGTAAACAAACCGAAAAAGGCAATAGTTATGATTCTAAACTTACTGTTAAAAGAAAACAACTGTAGGAATGTCAATGCCTTTGCCTACCTACAGTTACTTAATTACTAAATATATAAACCGCCTTATGCATAAACGTTCATTAAACCTATTTTAGTTAAATAGCCGCTGAAATTCGGTTCTGACACTGACTCAGAACTGGTTTCAATGGTGAGGAATACATAGTTTTCTTTGAATTGCACTTTTCTCCTCTATGCTTAACGGCTGTTTCGTGTAATTTAACTAGATTTGAGAAAATATAGAGCAAAAATGGATTTCCTGAAATCCCGAAAGTACCGGGATTTCAATTTTGCAGTCCCGGTTCTTTGCTGGTCTAAAAATTCCGGGAAATCCCGGTATTTTCGATTCCGGTATTTCCCGGGAGCAAACCCTAGTTCCGGTACAAAGGAGCGTGTAGCGGAAAAGGGACAGAATATGCCCCAACTTTGAGGACTTATAGTCATGTAATTATTTATTCTTTTGAGTTACTTTTTTCGTCATTTGATTAAGAATTTGATACTTTTCCGAGAAAATCGAACTAATTGATTTTCTTATTTGGTTTCAACATCCCTATTATACCTGAGTATATATTTGTGATTGATTTATTGATATTTAAATGTAATAAGTAACGGTATATTTTTGTTTCATTTGTGCCCTGAATGCCGCAGTCGAACAAATCGAAGTCAAAGAAGGCGCTTCAATTGATATATCCTGCAGGTAAGGCTTCCAAATACACTGTTTTATACTTGAATTTATTTAAGACTATTAGCTTCTGCCCGCGACTTTGTCCGCGTGGAATTCAATTTTATCGTGCATCCATACAAACCTCCACCCTCCAATTCACCCTCTTAAAAAGGGACAACATGCGGGATCTAACATTGGACAATGAAATTTTTTTTTACCTAATAAATAAAGAGTTCAGATTGTAGGATTTATTGACAATGGCGTTCTCAGAATGATTGCCGGGTGTTTCGACTGCCCGATACTATTTGATTTGATCAAAATTGTCAAATCGAACTTAGAATTTATTTTTTAAATATATTGAATCAAAATTAATTATTTATTAACTTTAATTATAAGCCACATGTACCTACTAACAAAATTGGATCACTGTTATCTGTAAATAAATACAATTTGAATTTTAATTTTAATTGACCACTAAATAACTGTACAGTCGGTATCACAAATATGTATATATATTTCGACCTTATCTTTTAGCAAGAAAGTCTGAATAATATATACATTTAAATGGTAATTTGAAGCTTTAGAAAAATATATAATACTTTACTTTTCTAGGACTCCTACTAATAAAACGAAGGCCCAAATAAAGTGGTACGAGAGACAAAAAGAAGGTTACTTCAATGTGCTTAATGGTGAAACGAAAGAAGTTCTTCACGTAAAGAAGCCTATCAACGAAGTGTATTACAAGTGTTTGGCGCGAAATGCTACGGGATACGACCAGTATAATGGACAGATTGACGTACAAGGTACTAAAATCAAAGCTAAATAGACGAAATATAAATACTTCTTTCATTGATATAGAGTTTCTAGTATGTCACTCCTTTTCTCTTATGTCATAATTTATATTGTCTGGCTGGCATTTACGTCATCTACATCTTACTTTTACTATAGATCGACTATCTCAATGAGTCCTCGCCTGCGCGGGATTTCGGGCGCGAGCGCCGGGGTACCTATGGCGACGTAGGGGATTGAGAGGTGCGGGCGGCGAGCGTGAACCGCCGGTACCTCGGCGCTCGCGTCCCGCGCAGGCGAGGACTCAAGACGGTCGTATACATTCTAACCGAGAGGTGATCAGTGATTACGTAACCTTGTTGATCGTGCATAAGGAAGATTAAGAGTCATTTTCGATACTAAAAACAGTAAACACAACACAGATAGATCCTAACCTACCGTAAGTTCGACAGGTTTCGTAATCAATTCTAAACTACAAGAAAGACGCCTAGTTTAAGTTGCTGATTCTGACACAGGTAGAGTGAGCAAAGAAAGTAAGACCACTTTTGAGCCTTAATATACCAGTAATAGAGTCGAAAACTGGTAGATCACTTTCTTGGTCGTCTTTACCAACATCGTTACGAGCTTATCAGGCAATTGAATTTAATATATTAGTCGGCATCAGGCGTGCGTTCACAATTTGAGTTTAAAAAGTTTTTTTTTTTGTTAAAAATTATTAATTCCGTTTTATCTTCTAGTACGACCAGAGTTCTTCTATCCACCTTCTGTTATAAAGAAAAAGATTGGAGATACGGTTACGATTAACTGCACGTAAGTTACATAGAGATAGATAAACAGTCCTTTTCATAAAACTAAGGAAGCACATATGTGCTTATGTCTTTTTCTTACAAACATATATGCCAAATGAGACAATGACAAACAAGTTTTAAATCATTTTTAAAATGTTTAACAGACGCGTATTAAACACGGCTTGGTGGTGGTTTAAGAAATGAATGAAAAAGCTTGGTTTTTTACTGTTTTTTAACTCTCTTATTTAGAAGTTTGGTTTTTTAATCCAAGCAAACCTCGTGGCGTGTCGGCTGGTAAGCAGATACCAAAAGAATCATAGGCGCGTTGGCGACCCTTTATTGCCTTTAGGATTCGTTGTGTTGACTGCTAGGTAGGTTCCTCAATCTTAACATAGCCTATCCTTGGGAGCTCTGGTGGCCTTACTCACCACCAGGAACAAAAGACTTCATACGATGTACTTACTTTACGGTAATGTGCTCCCCAGTTGGGCTGCGTCAAATATAAGCAAGACGAGCATAGATATCATATGATATTTATCTAACCCAGTACATAAGTTTACTTATTAATACCACGAGTCTGTACTCAGCAGACCAGCTGGATTTTTGCAAATAAGACCTCTTTTACTGAACGCCCCTAAAATTTGTTTTCGGTCACACGTCACGGTCTGACGTAAGCATATATGTGCAATAGACAGAAACTCAAACAATGTCTGATTGTGATGTCCTCCCAGACGTGTCCGTCGACGGCGACATCCTGGTAAGCTTTGCATTTAAGGTGTGGAGACTACGTGCAAGTGCACGAACGTAACTCGCAAAACAAAACGGTTTTGAATGTACAGTCACAAGAAACACAATGAAATTGTCCGCCATTGTTGTAGGTTTAGGCCGTGTTTTCGAGACGTCTCGAAGATCAAACAATGCCTACTAAGAGAACGGCGTTCATTTTAAAATTGGTTTTACTATGATAATTATTTCGATGATGAAAAACCCTGATCGACAAATACTCTGCAGGTAATCGCGTAACTATTCAGACGATTGTTAAGGAATGTCCTGTCATTTTCCCCTGCAAGAAATGATAGACGATAGGTCCTAACGCGAGTTTGAAAAGTTACGAGATTACTATTAAAATACTTAAAATTTAATATAGTTTTCTTTCAGGATTTTCAAAGGCAACCCGCGGCCAGACATAACCTGGCAGTTTAAACATTTCAATGCCACCACATACAAACCAGTGGCGGAACGAGGTGATATACTAAATATAAAATCGGCTGAACTGGAACATTCTGGAGATTACCGTTGCTTCGCTAATAGCACGGAGGGGACAGATGAGAAGATTACAAAACTTCTGGTCCAAGGTAAGTAAGAACCTCTCGTCTAGGTACATCTAGACACACAGCAGTGTTTCATCTAGACACACTGCAATTTATCGTTCGCAAAGCAAAAAAGGCGACACATCGGTCGTAGAGGTTACCTATAAGTATTATATTCACGAACCTTTCCGGCCACTTTCTCCCAATGTATCAGGGCCGAATAATTTATTAGATTAGAAAGGCCGGATTAGAATGTAATGAAACGAATTACTCATTTCACATCGTTCGACATCTTTCGAATCGACACGCGATCAGCAAAGCGCGTCGAACACTGCGCGATCGTGATTTGCCCGGTCAGCTGCCTGATGTGGGATGAGGTGACAGCATAGCGGCGGAGGCGAGAATTTACCCTCAATTTGTTTGCCATTACACTTACTACATCACATGCTAAGTATATTTTCGTATGACATAGTGTAGGATATTAGTTACCTACAACTATAATTTGTGATGTGGTTAGGTAATTTTCCTACAATCGCTTTTATGTTTGCTAAATACTAACGTCGCCTTGACATTTATCGCCAACCTCTAGTACAGTGCTATTATTGAGTATAGTACTATTTGTGAACGCAATGAAAAATCTCCGACAGACGGCGCTATGTATTAAGTTGATTTCTAGAAGCCCTAAAGATGAATGGGAGTTCTGCATGGCGGCAACAGCTACTTCCAAACTGTCTTTTGTTTTAGAGGCTCCCGTAATATTGAAAACCGATGATCATTTCACAATCAAGGAAGGTGCTTCTATAGACCTGAAGTGCAGGTAAAACAATAATTTTTATTAAAATACTCGTTTAGGTATAAAGAAATACCAATGTATTTATCTATTATCGATTTCTTAGTCTATGCCGTGTGACTCTAAAGGTAAGATTATAGTCATGCCAGCAACAGATTTTTCATCACAAAGTCACCAAGTCCCTTATGGCGATAACTTATAAAATTATTCAGAGAGCTACCATGCCAAAAGTACCCATGAAGTCATGCATAAATGCCAGCTTCGATTCTGTGGGTGTCGAAATTTAAAACAACTGACGAAATCTGAACCTGTACCTGGCTTGTGGACTATTAGACCAACCACAAGTTTATTCATTTCTACGTGATTTTTCAGCATCCTTAAAGGCATACCTAAGCCTATTATAACGTGGTACTCGAAACAGGAGGACGCAATTGATTTCGAAGAAATTGTAGACGAAACGAATGAAACACTTCACGTGATCAACGCTAAGGTCAGCAAAAGTTACAAGTGCGAAGCAAACAATACAGATGAAAGTGATTTCTACATCATGAAAGTTGATGTGGAAGGTACGAGATTTAGATGTTTCGATGTCCATGATGTGTTAAAGATATCATTTTCATCATCACCAACGATTACTTCATCACAAGTATCATCATCATCAGAAAATTCGTCATTATCATCATCGTTTTCATCGACATTAACAAGTCATCTACAGTATCATTGCCATTTTGATCATAATTGTCAACTTTCAGTTCCCCTGTTTGTTAAGTTGAACAAAGATGTTTCCTTTACTGTCTTTATTAATTCACTCACTAGCTTTAACTAGAAAAAAACAATAGTAATGCTCAATAACAATAATTTTACATTGAATCTTTCAGCACGTCCGGAATTCAGTATTACAACACCTAATATTACAGTAAACGAAAGAGACCCAGTTATCATCGACTGCAAGTAAGTCAAATTGTTACAACCCTCAACACCATAATGATTACAAACATGGTCGACGGCTGCAGCATCAGAGGACCCTTTTGACCTTTTAAAAATCTGTGCACTAAGTTCAGATACTGCCTCGAAGGGTCTACCTAATTTTATGAATTTTCTTTGTAGGCTTCGCAAAGGCAGCCCACCTCTAGAAAGATCGTGGGAGCAAAAACTGAAGGGAACAGCTTCGTTTAAAGCCATAAGACATGAAGGAGAACAACTGATCATTCCCACTGCGGAACAGAGCCATGCCGGAGAGTACAGATGCGTCGCTGTAAATCCCGAGGGCGGCGCTGAGAAGATTACGGAGCTTATTGTCCGAGGTAATAAGACTTGAGGCCTGAGATGACAAAACTGTGATGTCCCCATAGTTTATTTAATGCCATCTTTAACGGAATGAAGACCGCTACTATCAATATAACATGCTATCAATCAGATCACCTGCGCTTGCCTATATACATATTTGATGTGCTAGGTAAATGTCATTGCTCGTGCAGTAGTATGAAGCACTAATAGGGTATAGTCTATTACGCTTATATTCATCTGTCTATATCTATCTATACATGTAATAAAGCTGTAGAGGTTCGAAAATCTGTACATTGAAGATATTAGCAAATGGAGGGGTCTAAGAATCGATAACAGAACACATTTCAACAGTTTTTAGAATCTGTGTTTGTTTTTCTGTCTGTTTATTTGTCTCACCATATAGCCAATAGATTTTAATACAACCTTCACTAATAAGTTTAATTGATCTTCGGCCAGGTTATTGGCTATAAAAATCATACAGATTGGGGATGGAAGGGGGTGACAAGAGGAATTGAACTTTGTATGACAAGTCCTTCAATTAATGACTTAATGGCTTGAAAATTGGTATATTCTTTCTGCCTCATTTTCTTTAAAGATAATTTGACAGTATATCAATGGTTGATTCCGACGTCTTCAAGGAAGGAGTGAGCAGTCATCTTCTGGCTGAACGTGACCCGTTAGACCTTGTCTTAACGTTACAAATGGTTTAATAAAGATGAGGAAAACGTGTATCCACATTAAGCGTTATATTTATATAACGTTTTATTTATTAATGTTCTTTTTAATCAAATTATAGCTAATCAAGAAGAGATTTTTTATTTCCATTCAAATTGCTAAATCTTTTTCGTACAGCTACACCAACGGTATTGGTGAACACTTCCAAGTATACCGCTGTTGAAGGCGACCCATCGTTGAGGCTCCTATGCGCCGCAGCCGGACACCCTACCCCCAACATCACGTGGCTGGTCGACGGTAAAATTGTCGGCCATGGTAAGTCATTCATCATCCTCTTACCGTTTTCCCTGTACCCTAAGGAACCCGGGCTCCACTTCGTCCCTTTATTCCAAGATTTGGCTTAGGCACTAGTTTTACGAAAGTATTTGCCATCTGACTTTGGGGTTGGAACCCAGACGGAAAGCTAGACTTTGTAGGGTCTAGTTGCCCAAAGATATGAGTCGGGGTTTAAATCGCCTCCAGATTGAAAGTTGCCTTATACAGGCAGTATTACTTCAGGTATACTAGATGATAAGTATATTTATTTTTAGGATTCCATAGATTGCATCAAAGAAAATGACATGAATAGTTTTAATCAGCTTTATACACTCACGGAGTTTAATTGTCGAGTCATTTAGATCTAGCTCACTTTATGGACACGCCATAGTTAAATTATGAAATGTTCAGTGTAAAGTGAGCTCTAAATGGCTCAACAATTAAAGTCCGTGACCGTACGTATCAAAACCATTTGAGAAATAATATTGCAATTGTATATTGAAAATATATGATTGGATAAATTCGGGAGAAGAAGTGAAGTGGGACCTAACTGAGCTCCAGACTGTCGACGACTGGACGGAAATAGCTAGAACAGGGAATCCTGGCGGTCTTTGGTATCGAAGGCCAAGATCCACTTCGGGTCGTTACGCCACAGCAGTCAGTCATGATTGAAACTAGTGTCGACCTAAACCAAAAACTTTAAAGCATTTCAGAAATCGCTCCTGGCCAATTTGCTAGATATAAAATATCGAATGTGTGATAGTCAGATCCATTACGGATTTTTATTTGTCTCAGGAAAATGTCAAGAAAAGTGTCCTTTTGCTAGTAGTTTACCCGACTTCCGTCCGATGCTGCCGTGCGCAGACGTGTTAATTTTAAAATACAAATCTCGGAACCGCCGGTTTCTGATAAGCAAGATCTGTAACCAAACTATGATGGTTTGAGCTTTAGTATAGTAATTTAGAGTAAAAGCACTTTTATAATCAATGTCTCAATATATGAGCGAAAACAACACTGGAAGAGCATTTCATTATGATTTTACTTTAACTATGTTATATAATGCAAAACTATTCATATTTGCAAAATGTAGTACAGAGCATCTCATCGGCACTGTATTGATAATATTTCTGATTGCAGGAAAATATGAACCAATTTACGTTGAAAACAGTGTTCTAATCATACAAAATCCTAAAGAAGCAAATTCGTCCAAATATCACACTTATGTTTGTCGCGCCAATAATGAAGTCGGTGAAGACTCTCAAACATATGAAGTTATTATAACAGGTAAATACTACGAAATTAAACTTGTGTATATGTTGTTATTTCTATAGAAATCCGCATTTACCTAAAAACAAAGTGTTTTTGAATGTGGTTTAAGAGTGCAAATTTTAGGCTATCACAGAACCTCGTGAAACGTTTCTGATGATGTTTTAATGTGTTATTATAGATCATATAGAATTCACCAAAGTAAATGAAACATACGGTATATACAATCAGCCATACGATATCAAATGCCCGCTGCCATATTCGGATCCAAGCTCGTTAAAATGGTACAAGGTAAGCGTTTTTTGACATCATAATTTTACGAGCACAGTTTCATCAAACAGTCCTAAATCAAGTCATCAAAATCAACGTCAACGATAATCAATGTTGCAATTATTATCCGACGCGGTCTCAACTCAAAAAAGCGAATGCTTCAAATGTATTATTTTGTCATTAGATGTAACATAAGTGACAAATGTGTATAAGCAAAATGTGTGTTTCAGAATTCAAAACTGATAGCCGACAAAACTGGTCCCTCATTGCATTTCGAAAACCCGACAGAACTTGACAATGGCAACTACACTTGCCGTGTGAGCGGTTTGACGGGCTCCCCCTCTCACACCGCACAAGTCATATTTGGTTTACCCCCTACTAGAAACGAAACATTCTACAACGTTGAATGGAGGAAGGACGAGAAATTGATCAATTGTTACTCTTCGGAATATCCTGAAGGCAAGGTACAGTAACGTGGAATAGTAAACTGTAGTATTTTTAATGAATAATAATGGTATTAAGGGATTTTATATAAAGATCAATAAAAAATGTAAGTTCTCCTATTACTTGGCGTTATCCTTTTTTTGGCTTTGTTGTCAGGGATATGATTTCCTACTTGCCTTTTCCCACTTTCCACAATCCTGTAGTCTTGTAGATCTTTGGTAAATAAATATGCTTATAAACCTTGCCAATTCCATTTACGAGTATATATGCTTGTTTCCAGCGAAAATGTTAAAAATATTCCGAGGACTGATATTACCTCAATGGAATTCATGATACACAACTATTATAGAAAACAAGTAATAGTACCTTTTTTGTGCTTAATAATATCGGATTTTTTTAGTATGAATGGTTCTACAGTGGAAAGAAAATTGGCTGGAATAAGGAAACTATCAATATAACCCATTGGGGAGAATACATCTGTAATGTCAAAAATCCTCTAGGAAGCTTGGACATCATCTACAAAGTTACTACTCCCGAGAAAGGTACTGTTTAAATATCCTGTTTTATCAGCACGGTAATATGGCTTTAATCTAGGGTGTTTTGTGTTTATCTTTTATATCTACATATAACGATGTATATAGTCAAAGAGTGCAAGCCTAAATTTTCAAGTCATAGCCCAAGTAATAGTCATGTTGAATAAAGTTTGAGTAAATGTCTATTCAGCTGCTATTCAAGCAATTTGGGCACATTTTTAAATGCTTCAGCCTGTATAACAGTGATATAAAGTCTGGGTAATAGCTTAGTAATACTGTGGTATGATAGCCACCTTAATACAACTTTTACTAAGCTTGAAAGGTATTAAAGATCTAAAGAGAATATTATTCAGATTTGGCTATATTAATAGCTTTTACTCATACATTATGGAGATTATTGCTGATAAAAGGTGTGAAAATTTGCAAATTGCTATTACTCAAACTTTATTCAGCATTCTGTGTTACTTATGAGTTAGTAGTTAATAAGATTTTGCCTTAAAAACATTAAATTAAAAGTTCTTTCTTACAGAATGCAGAATTCCTAAATCAATATTTACCTCCGAGCACGCACCTCTTGTACTTGATTCGTCATTATCATGGCCGATCCTCCAAACTGTTCGAGAACACTTTTTAGTACCTCATTCAGAAAAACTACAACTGATTTGCCAAGACGATAGCAATTCACCATCGAACAACAGCTTCACAACGTTCCCAAATTCGAAATCACTTTATGCTGCATGCGAAGAAGAAGATTTGTTTATGGTGGACGGCAATATTAGGAAAATTTCAGAATTCGAGTGCAAACAAAATGTAATAATAGGTGTTAAGCAAACAAGAATACCATGTCTAGGCGAAAGCACTGAATTAATGCAAGTCGGGGTTTCGGTTAACGGTTTTACTGAGGTATACCAATCTTGCATGGATTTAAATTAACTGGTTCCGTTGTATACAAAAATGAATACAATACCTGCAGAAAGAACGCTACGAGTAGTTGATGATGCAGCGAGGAAAGAATCCTGTGTAGACGAGTCTGAATGTTGCTACGAGTCGATTCAGTTGGTGAATGCGATTGATGTTAGTTTTGGACCAGTTAAAACTGCAACTATGTATGACACGCTTAACTCGGTTAACTACTGTAAACTGAAGAACGATGTAAGTTGTGTACTTTGATTTTATCGTATGATGTACTTGTTCGATTTTTTTATGACAAGACTTTAGTTTTGTAATTTATCTTTCTAACATATCTTCATTTTTGTTTTCAGTTTGATTGGTATAATATTGAGATGATCAGTAGGTCGGAAATCCCTTACACGGTGTGGACAGGAGCTTCAAGATATGAAAAAGTATACATAAAAGAAAAACAGATAAACACTCCTCGATATCTGTGGAAAGTACGTGATATTTTTATTTATTTTGAACATAAATAATTACATTGTGTTACGGATTCAATCATTCCTGTACTTTGCATTACTATTTTAAAACCGAATTATTATTTAAGTGGTTTTGAATTACGCCTACAAATATATACTCTTTACCACTAATAGAGGAGTACATTGTTACAAGATTTGGCAATCATGCAACTAATTCAATGATGAAACTGGTTTACTGTTTGTTACAGCTTAAGCTGTTAAGCAATTTTACAACAACGTAAACCATACCGTACGTATTGTAACGGCTAGAGTAAGTGCGGCCTAGGCTAGGTTTAGTGAACCAGCGACAAAACTCCCAGTAGCTCGATTCCACTCACACCTCAGATTCGGTTGAAACCGCTCAACCAATCTCACTGGAGCGCAAACTCTTAGAGCATTCTAGTGTTCCAAACCACACGCGTGGTCGTGTCGGAGGTTTTCCCCTGGATTTTCGCCAGGCTACTCTCCACCCGTGCACGCCTATCGCTTTATATAACGCCACAGTCAAGTTAAAAAAAAAACGTATTACAACTGGCTCTTCAAAAACCTTTCCTTATTCAAGGTGCTGAGATACAATAGCGGTCTAGATGAAGAAATCATAGCAATCATACACGAGAACGTGAACAACCCGGGGCCGAGGCTGTGCACAGGGGCGTGCGGCAAAAAGATTACCTTGTTCGAGCCATCGGGTCGCCGCACTTACTGCTGCAGTTTGAAAGACTTCAAGAAAGCACTTGGAGTTGATATAAACTTAAATTTATAAAGTTAGTTTTAAGGTGCCTAACTCGCTGTTTGTGAAGTTGTCATAACTGGCAATAAATGTTGAACTAATTGCAAACCAACAACAACAAGAATTGGTCTCCAAATCAACTGAACGATAAACTGTCAATAATGACGATATAACAAAAAGTTATTGAGATCTAGCAATTGATATAGTTTTCTTTAGACTCTAGTTATTAGTTCTGCATTTATGTGATGCGACAAACGCCTCTCCCACCTCAAGCATCATCGGACTCCTGATCTGACGCGTACTATAGTTTGATTGAATTGAAGAAATATCATAAAATTTTCGCTTATTGTGTGTATTCCGTTCTTTAGTCTAGTTTAAGAATAATGGTAAGCGACTGCTTTTCAGTAACACTGATGGTTGGCCAGACTAGAGGCGTCAAGATCGTATGTCGTCACTTTATTTTAATAAAGTAGTTTATACTAACCTATGTTATTTTACTATTTCATACTTTTATAATTTATGGTAGACTGTATTCTAATTTCAAAACGTTAGCTTGGGTAATTGATAAAAAAATAAAAATCCATACGTTAATGTTTTCAAATGAGAATTTTTCCATGAAAGATGTTACTAAAACGTCGCTAATTTTTCCTTCCATTTAAGTAATGTAATCATCATCATCATTCACTTGCCCTTATCCCATTTACTTGGGGTCGATACAGTATGTTTTTTCTTCCATTCCTCTCTTATCACCACTCACATCTCCGTGTTCATATCATCATCTCATCATCATATCATCTCTCGCAATCCATTCACCTTTTCCCTGTTCTACCCCTTCTATTACATCCCTTCAAATACAAGTAGGTG
The DNA here is from genome assembly GCA_963556455.1 of Epiblema foenella. NCBI lineage: Eukaryota > Metazoa > Arthropoda > Insecta > Lepidoptera > Tortricidae > Epiblema > Epiblema foenella. Next base: position 2,861,238 of record OY747110.1, read on the forward strand.
ATACTATATGCTTAGTATTTTAATTTGACCTCATCTGATAACCATTTCGACCTGATCACACAATGCTGTGCGATGATGCAAAACGGATCGCGTGAATTAAATATAAATAAGAGAGACAATTGATTGTCTTGCCGCGTTCGTCAATTACGGTATTGGAGTTTCATTGACACTAATTCATCAGCTTGTTGAGGTTAGCAAGACGAACTTGTGATCGAAGTGATAGTCAATTAAATAGCATATTCCGTTAATCGATTGTTTCAATGGCTCATGTCAAATTGATTTTTTGGTCAATCAATAAATAATATCGTTATAAACTAGTGACAATGGGCCTTATTTAGTACTTAAGAAAGGTGTATTTTAGGAAATTTACGGTTGACTTTTCAACGGCCAATAAAAATTATCGCTTTCGCTTTCAAAAGAAAAGGACAGAGCTAACTTATCTGCCAGATACTTTTATCTGGTGATTGAAAAATCGGCACTTAGAGAAATATGTGACTATAATCGCACTATATTAACAGTAACTATTCGGAAACAACTTGATAAGTAAGTCGAAATATTTACGGAGGTCACAGTTTATTGATAAACAGTATCAGAAAGAGGGGTCGAATATTTGTAGCAGCCAACAATTGTGATTAATTAGCGGAATCAGTAATTAAATACTGTAAAGCGTTAGTATGTAGTCGCCATCAGATGTATCGGAGCAAACAAGGCGCTCATAAACATCTGAACACGAGTGTTATTGTCAAGACTAAAGAGCACAGATATATTTGATGGCGGTTGTATCTATAATTAATGCACAACGAAATTAAGGCTATCAAGTTCAGGCCTAAAGTTATTATTTAAACTTTACCCAGAGAGAGATTAACTTTTTTGAGAACCCAGTTATCATAACATGGATTTATCGTTGGAACTACGTAACTTACATACTTTAATCTACGATATTTGAGCTTGGGCAAAATTGGTTTTCGTATGTTTGTCCGGATGTTCGGCTATTCTCCGCTACAACAGGGTAATCATGTTACTTTATGTACAGTCATGTGCATAAATAATATTATATACGTTCCTTAGCTTCCAATATATTTGGTAGGCAAAAATATCCATAGGACAATTTCGATCAAAATATGCGAAAATTAATTGAGTAATTAAATTGTGTACACTAATACGTTCATAAATATGAGTAAAATGACGGGCAAGTATATATAGACGAACACGCAGACAAAAGTATCTATGCACATGTTTTTCATGTACATGTGAACAAAGCTATGTTATTCATAAGCATGCGAACAAAACGGGGTCACGCATATATTACATTTTCCCTCATAAATCGAGGTTTACCCGACGAAAAAAAAAAAAAAACCGTTTCAGAATGTACAAAGTCAAACCCTTTCATATATGACCCTCCATTTGACATAGTCACTAGACTTTCAAAGTTTGCAACCCCCTATATTGGATATTTTTCACAGAAAACCCGAAAATAATATTAAAAAACCATGTTCAATGCATTTAGGTTAGCTTTGCTTATAACTATTTCCAAATGTATAGCATCAGTAGTTATTGAGATATTTAATGAAATGAATGTTGATTCACAAGAACATGTGGTACAGTAGAATGTTATAGCTGTCTATAATTACTACATTGTTGACCCTTTGTTTAAGGCACTCGTCAATTCCATTCGTCTTACGTATTATTTACTATCTGAGTAGCTCTCTCAAATACCATAGTTTCATACTTATGTCAAGTAGTCATTTTATGATAATATCTTAATATGATGGAATCGGTTCAAGTTATACAGGGTGTAACAAAAAAGTGTGGATCCTTTTAAGGGCATATTCGGTATCGTGTTCTGATTATGAAAATTAGAAGAAAAAAAACTCGAAGTAATGTACAATCACATTTTAACGGACACAGCTTACGAATGATTTGGTGCACCTGTCCTTAGCCTTGAATTATGTTATGTACGAGTGTTCGTTTCAAAATTGACTCCCTTTATCGCATCACATAATTACTCAATAGGGAAAATTATTCGGTCTCTTCTTATCAGTAACGTTGCTTGACCTTTTTACATATCAATCGCGTTTTATTAGTATATTCGGCCTATTTCCGAATCAAGAATGATGAAATGTCATTTTTAATAATTATTACTTATATAATTTAATTAACAGAAATGTTGATGGTAGTGACCCCGCCTAAGAATTTGGTGGTCCGGGGTCCAAATCCCGGTCAGGGCATTTATGTGTGATGAGCATGAATCATTGTTTCTGGCTCTTGAATGTTTTCTGTGTATTTAAGTGTTTATCTATCTACAAGCCGTATATCGTGTCCAAGTACCCATAGTACAAGCTTTGCTTAGTTTGGGATGGTATATGTGTATAAAATTGTCCTCACAAATATTTATTTATTTAACAAAAATATGTGAACGCGACTTTATTGGCAAAACAAATGGCAATTCAAACCATCTACTATTTTTTTCTTCTATTATTTTATTTTTATGCACGTTATTCTTTTTTGGCTTCTACCTTTTTCGTAGCTTTAAATGTTTTGACTTTGACTATCTATACCGTCATTCAAACCACCTACAATTATTGACCAAGTGAAACGAAGGTCTCTGCTTCAGCTTCGACAAAAATGCTTTCGTATGTCCGGATTTCCGGATTTCCGTTTGTTCTCGTCTACAGGTCGTAATTCTCAACCGGTTCTCGTGAAATTTCGTGAGCAGGTTCAATAGTTATCTAATAAAAAAATTGTTTTTGAAAATTTCCAAAAACAATATTTTTATCAATGATTCTGTAAGTTTCTGCGGGCGAATTTCGGCTTGTTCTCCGCTATAGGTAGCATTCCTCTACCAATTCTCGTGAAATTTTGTGAGCAGGTTGAATAAATTTACAGATTTGTTTTTTCGAATAAGTTTATGGAAATTAAAAGAAATATTGGTTCAACGGTTTGTTCTCCTCTACAGGTCGCATTTCGCAAACGATTCTCGTGAAATTTTGTGAGCAGGTCCGGTAATTATATAGATTTTTTTTGTCGAGTCAGTTTTGGGAAATTTTCAAAAACAATTCTTATTTCAAAGATTTTGTAAGTTTCCGCGTCCGAATTTCGGTTTGTTCTCTTCTACAGGTCCCATTTTTCAACCGCTTCTCGTGAAATTAATATTCATAATTATTCTTTTTTTTAATGCCAGATTTTGGAAATGATAAAAAAAAACTCACTCACGAGGTCTACAGCTCACAGAGCCACTAGTTTTATTCTTGTACATATTATTCTTTTTTGGCTTCTGCCTTTTTCATAGCATTAAATGTTTTGACTTTGACTTTATTTAATATGCCGCCTCAATATACATAGATGTAAGTAGCTGTGTGTAAGCTTCATATAGGTACTTACTTCATTTTTCCTCTAAACTTCATCTGATATCGTCCACTTGTAAGCAGCTAATAGATAGCAATCAATTACAAATTGGGACTGTTCGGCGGCAGTCGTAGAATGAGAATAATTTAAAAATGGAAGTGAGTTTTTTAATTCTCGCCGTATGCCTTTTGGCTTGTGAGACTATGGGTACTAGTGATTTGAAAAGTAGCTTAGCTTTTGTTATCGATGAAACTGATTCTATGGATGCTGATATCCAGGAAGTGATTAAAGTCGTAGACGAAATTGTAGACACAGTGACAAATTCAAGCTCATCGTCTATTGAAGAATTTGTTTTAGTGACTTTTAACGATGGTAAGTCTGACTTATTGCCATGTATATAATTAATTGCTATACTTGCATTGTTAGATGTAACTTGACATCATATAGGTACCTATATGATGTACGTTTATCGTTTATTACAGTGATATTATAGCGTTAACATATTAGCTCTAAATGGCGAAAGTTTGCTACACGATATTCAAGCTTAGGTGGGTCCCAAATTAAAGCTCGTGACTGTACATAAACTGTTTTTCATTAATCAAATTATTTTGTTAAATATTTTCTGATTCGTGTTAACGTGGCAGTTACCACGCTTTTACGTTTAAAATAATGAACCGTGATCTCGCAAGACGACCAAGTGCCCTGGTTTGAAATTGATACTGACTTATTTACTTATTCCATTGTATATTCTACTTTAACGCTAATGTAATAGAGTTTCTATTCCAAATTAGCTATCCGTAACAAATTATTAATCGTTTAATACAAGCTACTCGAACTTCCTCGTTAATTAACTAATATTAGTATCCGGTACTAAACTGGCAAGGATAATGTTGTAAAAAGGGGAATTTACAATAATTACACAAATAAAATACTTTTTTTATCAAAAATGTAATTGCTCTTGGCCAGCATCTAGCCAGGGGGCAAAGATGAGGCCGACGGTGAAACGAGCTCACCCAGAAGATGCCAACCAAACGAAGAAACGAACGAAGATGACTTAATCATTTTGTAACCCATCAGGCATAAAAACGTGTAAGAGCGAGCGAGAAATAAATACACAGAGGTTATTTTCAATGCTTACAGTGTTTTAAGTTGACAATGTATTTTTTACCTCACTAACCTGGAAAGCCGTTTTTAGATTTCTGTACCCAAAGGGTAAAACGGGACCCTATTACTAAGACTACGCTGTCCGTCCGTCCATCTGTCACCATGAACCGTGATACAGAATAAAATAAATATTTAAGGGGGCTCCCATAAAACAAACGTGATTTTTTTGGCCGTTTTTATAGATAATGATACGGAACCCTTGCTTGGAAGTCCATGCGCGAGTCTGACTAGCACTTCGCCGTAATTATTTTTTAAATACAGATGACAAAATTGCATTTTATCTAAAAGAGTGCAAAGAACATTTGAAATCCAAACATGTTATTTCGCTCGTGGTTCAACAATAGAATCCATTCGCCATCTCCTAGTTCAACCCTAGAATTTATTCGCTAGCGCGTGTTTCAATTCCACACTCGCGGTTAAAATACAACTTTGCACCCTTGTATAACAAATAACTGTTCCTAATCCGGTCTATTACCAAGAAGGGCCAGTTTTCCCGGATTGAAGCTCCTTTGACATATAACTAGGAAAACGCAAGGACGATGTTGAATATATTTTGTTTATGCCACTTTATTCCCATTACAGAAGTCAAACTAATAACAAAAACTAAAGAAAAAGCCGCGCTGAAAGGAAATATCAGCGATATAAATGTGGGCGGAGGAGACTCCTGCCCTGAAAAGTCGTTCACAGGAATCGAACTGGCACTCAATGAGAGCAGACACGGTTCTCTGCTGTATGTATTTACAGACGCGTCGGCAGAAGACTATAATCTGACTGAAAAGGTTGAGGCTCTGAGCCAGAAGAAAAGAGTTCAGGTATTTATTAAAATCTATTTAGCTATAAGTATGATTTTGTATTTATTTATTTATCATCATCATCATCATCATCAGCCTGTGTCAGTCCACTGCTGGACATAGGCCTCTCCCATGGCACGCCACTGAGCTCGGTCTTCAGCTCTTCTCCTCCAATCCCTGCCCACTGCCTTCCGAATATCATCGCCCCACCTAGTTACAGGGCGTCCTACACTACGTTTGCCGACACGCGGTCTCCACTCAAGAACCAGTCTGCCCCAACGGCCATCGGTTCTGCGACATATGTGACCTGCCCACTGCCACTTCAGCTTACTAATTCGCTGAGCTATGTCGGTAACCTTTGTTCTCTGACGAATAACTTTCGAAGTTATTTATTTATCGTATAGCAATTATTTCGAAACGTGAGATCTTCGAGAAAACGGTACGGTTGCAAGTTTTTTGCACTTTTATCACCACCCAGGGGTCACGTGTAGAGTAGCGGTGGGTACGCCCTACAGACGTGGTGCAACTTCGACCCCCCTTGTCAAGTGAGCAGCAACTTGACTGTTCTCAAGCCGCCCGAAGAGGCCTTCGGGCGGCTTGGCTTAACGACTACTGCCATAGACAGTAGTCGAAATCAAGGGCTTAACGTGCCTCCCAAAGTACAGGACCGCTCAGTTAGTAACCACTCATAGCGGTCACCCATCCAAGAACTGACGGAGGCCTATGTTGCTTAACCTCTCTGCCGCCGCTGGGTCACGAGCGCTCCGTACCGTTTTGTGAACAATAATGTAGCTTTAAGTATTAGGTATATTTACAATATTTTCTATTTTGTCAGCAAACCCTCTCTGTCGTAGCATATTTTTCTGTCTGTTTGTCTTTCCGTATATCACAAACTTGGCGAGTGTGACAAATGTAGGGTCGCTAGGCCAGTTACGCGGCCTGCTTCAGTTTGCGGCCTTCTGAAGAACGAAGTTTTTTCAATTAAAGATATTTACATTTTTACATGCCCTAAAGAAATAATGAGTCGTATGTGTTTTATTAGTAGCTATTGAATGGGAATATATTTAAAAAGCAAGAATATATCCTTTCAGTTCAGCAACTCATCCAAGTGGCCGCAAACTGATGCATCAAATGAACAGGCCGTAAACCCACCTACCGACCCTATATATAACCGATTTTAATTTCATACGTTAGGAGAGTAGATTATGATTATGTAATTCATATAATTGTTATGTTAAATGTTGTTTTTCATTTCATTTCTAGATTGTATTTATACTCACCGGAGTTTGTCAAGGCAATAGAAAAAGCCCAGACCGACTAGTGTACCACGACCTTGCCAGAGCTTCGAATGGACAAGTGTTCTATTTGCAAAAACATGAAATCGGAGAAGTGAGTAACCTATACTAAATTCTACAATCAACAGTTACCTAACCCACCAAATCACCGACACATGAAACCTGCCTAACTAAATCGTATTAGAGATACGCACAAATCGTCCCTTATACTTTTCCCTCGTTCTTTTTAAAGTTCTCTTTTGTTGTTTACCACTCAGATTTACTGAAGTAGGTGAAGTAGTATAATGATACTACTTATAATGGTGATAAGCATATTTTTGGAGAAAATGACTGACTGTCGAGTTACTTTCGGCGTTTCTTCTCGGCAGTGGTGTCATGAGAAACACTAGTTATTTTTGACTTGTAAAAGTGCCATTGCGGCCTAATTGCAGAAAGAGACCCTTTTTTGACATGAGGATTCGTTGTGTTGACATTTAGAGACATGCGCATTTCGCCCTTGGGATTTTTTATATACAACGCCGGTGGCAAACAAGCGTACGGTCCACCTGATAGTAAGCGGCCACCGCAGCCTATAGACGCCCGCAACTCCAAAGCCTACAATAAACCACACCAAAAAAAAAGCTTACCCAACACCTACAACTCCACATACCTTAAATACTAACATAATCTTGATACTTGAACCAAAAGTTTGTATGTTCTTATCACATTAACATCACAAAATTTAAAGCATTTTGATAATATAGTAATGTTTATGATTTCAGATACTAAAATATGTAATACATACTATTGACAGCCGAAAAACTATTATTGCAAGTAGAACGTTACCGGCTGGAGGCAGCAATTTTGATGTAAGTACTTTCATACTATTTTAATGCTTTGGACGCCAAGAAAACCTAAAGGTTGCGTGTGTGGTGTTGCGCCTTAAGTCTTTATTATGCTTACGGTGCTAATAGCGACTTAAAGCGGTCTTTACACCGATGGGGTTTCCGGTCATCGATCAGTGGGAAGTCAATTCAAATATGAAGTGTAACCACAGTTTAGGCGGTTCAATTTCCGTGGAGATGGTATTCAATATTTTATGGAATAATACAGTGAAGAGCACAATAAATGGGTAAAGATTGTACAGAGTGCCCGTAAAGTGACCCATTTTTATTGCACTTGAGTCTAGTTGGCGTGTAGACAAGTGCCGTACATAATGGCGTCAGTGTTAAAAAGCTACTCGTATCTTGAATAGATCGCCTACAGAAGGTAATATGACGTTACGCAGTAATGTATATGTAGCTTTGCTTAGTCTGGGACATAAGATTGTCCACAAATATTTGTTTATTTTATTCATTATAACTTTCACTAATATAAAATTAGTGGTTTAAGTCATGATACAAAATGAAAAATGTGAATCTATCCACGAAATGTGAATCTATCCACGATTCTAATCCACTTTTACTAAGGAACCAGCATCTAAAACATAATCTGCTGTTTCATACGAAAAGGAAGATCTCGAACTATCCAAATCGACTAAACCGATGTATGAAGTTGCTGTTTTTTTTCGACACGGTCTAAGTTGGTCACCAGTTGATGCCATTAGTAAAAGGGGTTTAAAATCGTGGATAGTTCTTTTTTTAACACAGCTAAAGTTTCATCTAGTACCTACAAGTTGAAACGGTGTTCTTGTGTCAAGCAGTGAATGGCACAGAGAGCTGACATGAGATACAATGCTGGATTTCGCCCTAGGCCTACAAGGCCCCGGCCTAGGGGCCCAGTCAGCCCTAGGGGCCACAGTCGCGGAAAAAATCTAAAATGGAATGGTTTCGGTATGGGAGTGGGGGCCCCAAATGCCAAGTGCTCAAGAATCTGAGTCCGGCTCTGGACATGATTGCTATAATATTATTATAGCACTTACATATTCACTAGCAAGGGGCGAATGCTATAAATGTTTACGTAACATATACGCGTACATGCAGCGAGCCAGCTTCAGCAGGCATTTAATTTTAAAAATGCGTCGCTTTGGGAAGACTTTGGTAGTCATATCAATATTAGAATAGAATAGAATAGAATAGAATAATTTATTTATGCACAAAGACACTGTTACATAATAAAACGAGTATATCCGATGAGTCCCAAACTAGGCTGAGCCTGTATCTTGGAACCCGTTGAGTTACAGTTACCCAAGTTGACTACGATACTCTTGAACTACGTTACAGAAGTTGTGTTCGATACGTTATACAACCATTATAAAAGCATATGTGATAATATATATAGCGAGACAATATAAACATTTAACAAAATTTAACTTTAACTTCTTAACTATGCCTATCCTAATATGGCTCTAACATATTACTTAACACGGCAAATGAAAATGCTAGTGTGTGTATGTGTGTGTGTGTGTGTAGAGCATGTTTGTGCATGTCTAGTTTGCGCGCATTTGTGTGTACGTGTGTGTGTGTAATATTTTTATGGTGTATGTATTTGAGTATGAGAGCGAGTAATATATAAACACGGAAGACTCCTAAATACATGGTCGTAGAATGTTTTCAGTGGGACTATATGAGAGGGTAGTAAGCCATTTCTTGAGGGTAAATTTAATTTTGTGAAGAGGACAACTTTTAAGATTACAGGCTTTGCAGACGGCATTGTAAATGAATGGATGTGCGTGAAATGCAAAGCGTTGAGCATGTGCGGACTTGACAGCGGGTACTGGGACTCTGTATGTTCGTCTGTTCATAATGCGATCTTTTGACGTAGACTTCGCAATACTGCGGTGCACTCTAAGAACAGCATTCACGATAAATAATTGTCTCACTCTAAGGAATCCTGTTTCTCTGTATAGGGTGTCCGTTGGGAAGCGAAAAGGCTTCCTCAGCATCACCTTTATGACTGCCCGTTGCGCTCGTTCAAGTACAAGCATATTGTTCATCTATGTTGGTATTCCAAAAGTTAGCAAAATGTACTAGTACGAGTATGTTACAGAGTATCAGCTGAATAGTTTCTAAACATTATAAGTAGGTATTACGCTGCTTAAACGATAACCTTACTTATTATCACATATGAGCTCATTAGTTTACGAAAAATAAAAAAGTTCGTTAAAATAGGAATACCTATCGTTTAAACAGTCTCCTTGACCCCTTACTCTTCTCGAAACTTCCTGTTCAGTGATGTTCCTGCCTTATTTATTTTTAGATTTTCCTTGGTTATTATAAATGTGGTTATTTGTGAACAACAATATATCCGTTTTTCGCAGTATTAATATTTATTACATTTAAATGTTAATATTTACTTTAATTCCTAGTGCCTAATTACACGGTGTCATATAAAAACTACGGAAAACTGACATGTATAATTTGAAGCTGTTATGCAATAATAAATATATAAATAAATATTTGTGGACAATACAATACAATACAAATACTCTTTATTGCACACCTCAATCAAATGATACAGTACAGTACAAAAACATAATGAGATGAGGCAAACAACAGGCGGTCTTATCGCTAAAGAGCGATTTCTTCCAGACAACCTTAGGGTAGCGGAAATCTAATCAGAACGATTCATAGCAGGTGGTGCAGAGTTAATACATATGAAGCCTACTAATAATTACAACAATAACATTTAATTAAGAATAAATAAACATACATAAATATAGTATAAAAATATACGTACACAAACATATACAAATATATAGTCAGTTACATAGTCTAAAGGAGCTAAGTCTTAAGTGTGTCATGAGAGAGACAAATAGTGATCTTTAAGCTGTTTTTTGAAGACAGCAAGAGATTCAGCACGCCTCAAATCAGGAGATAAAGAATTCCAAAGCCGAATAGCTCGGACAATCTTACACAAATCAACCTAGTCCCAAACTAAGCGAAGCTTGTACTATGGGTACTAAGTGACGATATACATACTTATATAGATAAATAGATACTTAAATACATAGCAAACATCCATGACTCAGGAACAAATATTTGTGTTCATCACACAAATAAATGCCCTGACCGGGATTCGAACCCGGGACCTCCAGCTTCGAAGGCAGGGTCACTACCAACTAGGCTAAAGCGGTCGTCAAAAGTAATATAATGTGTCAACCTACTATAGGTTTTCTTATTAGGTTGACACATTATTGCATAACGACATCCAATTGGAGTCTTGGGTGAGATGTGAGATGTGAAGACGCCATAGGCACTAGAATTACGATTTGAAACGGGATATTTACCATGTATATCCCGTTTCAAATCGTAATTCTAATGTAAATGACCATGTAAGCTTGAAATTTTATGCCATAGGCACTAGATTTCTTTAACCTGATTATTTGTAAAACAAAAACTGATCTGTGTAGGTAAATGTTGACGGAGACACAAAGGAGTTAATAATCGCAGTGTCTGGCGAGAGTCCGTCGGTGGCTGTCACCTCCGGCGGTGCAGTGGTCAACGCTATCAACATCATCAGACTCCAAGAGATTGCGGTGAGTTAACTTTAATCTGGAGAGGCAAATAGAAAAATGCTCATCTGTACTTGAGGCTTCATTGTGTTGACAGCTCTCTAGCTGAGGATGCAGTGTATAGAAAGCGGGACCTGCATACGTCTCTACGCATGCAAGTCCCGCTCTCTACAAACTGCATCCTCGGGAGCTCTCGCGACCTTACTCCCCACCAGGAATACAATATCACCTATCTAAAGATTATCTAGCATATTTTACTAGTGAATCTGTGAGTTGCAGACCTCGCGAGTTTTTTTTTTATTTTCCGAAGACAGACTCGTCAAAAAATCTATATAATATCGTACCTGCTCACAAAACTTCACGAGAATCTTGAGAAATGTGACCTGTAGAGGAGATCAAATCGAAATTCGCCCGCAGAAACTTACAAAATTATTGAAAAAGATTTTTTTTATATATTTCCTAAAATAAACTTGACAAAAAAAATTCTATATGATTACCGAACCTGCTCACAAAATTTCACGAGAATCGGTTGAGAAACCTGTAGAGGAAAACAACCGGGAATTCGGACATACCTACGAAATAATTTTTATCGAAGCTGAAGCAGAGACCGTTCGTTTCACTTGGTCTATTATCTAGATCATCAAAGTCGCCGTGAAGCCCGGCGTGTATGGAGTGCAAGTGAGGAGCAGAAGCGAGTCCCGCGTCGTGGTGTCGGCCAACACCTCAGTGCACTTCCAGCATGGGTTCTCTACCGTCGCCCCGTCAGCCATCACGGATACTGTCGGAAGTCCCGTGCCTAGGACAGACGAGGAACCAGGTATAAAAACTGTGACCTCATACAGTTTTGTTTCTCTTATAAGCTTTTGGACTAGATAACTAGTTTTTTTTAAATGCCATTCAACTTTTACACAGTACGTTTTAGAATGGATCAAATGTTTAAAAGCTTTTTATTTGCATTTTAAATGGATATGCATCGATTCGATTGAACTATTTCGATAGCTTAGCTGGTCTAAACCGACTGCGATAAAGATAAAGTGTTATGGACAAGATAAAAGCATCTGTCATTTTCTGACACTACTTGATATAAAGTAACGATAGATTTAATTTATAAGATTTCAAGCTCACATGGTCATTTACATTAGAATTACGATTAGAAATGGGACACGAAAAGGGGCGGGAAACGGGGTAATCGAGTTTCAAGTGACAAGGACGGTGGTAGTGACGGTGACACTGTGCGAAAAAAGCGAACCAGGAAGAGGGTAGATCGCTATGGTGTGTGGGTAGACCACAACTAAAGTCGCAGCACGTCATCGTCAGTTAATCCTTAATAACATGGTAAATATCCCGTTTCTAATCGTAATTCTAATAATTTATTTTATCGTCGTGATAACCGCGATTTGTATTTTTTTCTCTGTAATAAAAAAAATATGATTTAGTAAGTAATGGCCTGCCCCACTGTAAAAATAAGCTACCACATACATTATATAAGTGAGCCCCATGTGAGACCAGACCAGGTGCTCATGCAATATTATGTCAAAGTGGGTTTAGTGATGATAAAACTAGAAGGCACATAAGGACTTTGTAATAAGACAACGTAACTAGACTCGTTGTTTGAGTTGTGTCAGTGAAGCTGATCTTTTTCTATCAAAAACTTATTGTTTGCTAGATATTTTTTGTGTGCACGCAACTAACCACCTTATAAAATTAAAAAAAAACTTTTGCTAACTAAAATGTGTTTTGTCCCTTTCCCACAAACATAGATATCAATCTGACAGATAAGGACAAACTAATATTAGTCGCAATTTATGAGGTTTGATGAACGATTATGAATTGGGTTAAGTGTATGGAAGCCAATTTTTTTTTTTAACAGAAGTTAAATCATATCTATCCATACAATTGGGTCCTGGTGGAAAAAACGTGAGACTTAATAGCGCCCTGATTCTCGACTTGGACGACAATATCCTCCAAGAGCAGCAGCTGAAAGTTGTCAACAAAAAAGAACAGTTTTACACAACCGAGCCCTTCATTACACCGGATGACATGTTTAAAATTGCGGTAAGATATCTGATTATCACATTAAATCTCCAAATCGCTATATTTAAATAAGGTAAACGTTCCAGTGATGAATAGACGAAGAAATCTCCAAATCGCTATATTTAAATAAGGTAAACGTTCCAGTGATGAATAGACGAAGAAATCTCCAAATCGCTATATTTAAATAAGGTAAACGTTCCAGTGATGAATAGACGAAGAAATCTCCAAATCGCTATATTTAAATAAGGTAAACGTTCCAGTGATGAATAGACGAAGAAATCTCCAAATCGCTATATTTAAATAAGGTAAACGTTCCAGTGAAGAATAAACGACAGCTATTAATCACCTCTGTCATCAAAACATAAGATTGAAAGTGCCATGTATTGAGTCTGAGTGATCATGTAGTGAGTTTCGAGCACAGGGACGTTTACCTTAAGACTAGATTTGTGAAAAAGCTGACTTGGTGGCTTCTCATTCGTTTTTTTTCCAATATTTTTAAAAACGAAAAATACAGTATTATGAACTCAATGAGTGTTAAACAACGATACCGCACTCCATGGGGCAGGTCAAAAAATTTTTGGCCTACCCCTTTAGCTGTATTGCAGCTTTTAAAAATAAGTTTTATCATTTTGGGTCGATATTTACCCCCTTATTCATAAAACTTAACAAACCTCTGCTAACTAAAATGTTCATTGTCTCTTTCTCACAAACGAAAATGTCAAAGTGAGAAATAAGGACAAACGATCTTTAGCGGCTAGTTAAATAATATAGGTTTGATAGACGTTTATGAATAAAGGGGTTAAACTGTAAAAAATTGAAGACTGTAGCTCCAACCGTTTGGCTGTAAAACTTGTGTGACAGACGGCGGATGGGCGGACGAAATCGTGAGTGACAACAATAGGGTTCCGTTTGGACTCGTCGGGTTAAGAACCCTAAAAAATAAGAAAGCGGTGATACCTCTCCACTCGATTATTATTTATAAAGGTTATTAATTTTTCAGGTAAAAGGATATGATACCAAAACAGAAATCAGTGTAACAAGATACGGCTTAACACCCGTCAAACCGCAGTCTAATAAGGGTAAAAATTCTTTCTAACTATTTTACGATTTTGATTTATAAATACATACAATATTATACAAAGTGCAAGTGATCATGCTCTTAGCGCTTTCCCGCTGTGACATATAGGAAGCCAGGGTCCGTTTTGGCATCTACTTAATCCCAGGTTCCCCAGTTTCTCGAAAGCGACTTCCATCTGCTGCCATCTGTACAAATGGCAGTCTCTAATATAAGTTTTTACGAAACAAAACACAAACGAACGCATTTGTATGACAAAAAATTTAAAGTGCCAAGTATAGGTATTTTTAGTTTATATGAAGTGCAAGTACAATGTTATTATACAGTGTAGGTACTGGCACTCCGTATAAGCTAAAGAGACCTAATACTTGGCACTTTCAATGTCATGATGACAAGAGGTAGAGTAATAGGTGTCATCTATTTGGCACTAAGGTGTCAAGCACTAGACATTTACCTTGATATTAATATTTCAGAACGGGCGATTGAGAAGAAGCCTGAGGTAACGATTGAAGGAGCACCCACAATCTACGCGGACTATTACAAACCACTGAAGTTAAGGTGCAAAGTCAACAGTTGGCCTAAACCTGATGTGATTTGGAAGTCTGATGACTCATCTGAGAAACTTTTGTATGACAAAGTGAGTATACCAAAAAAAAAACCTATCAAGTAGTTATCTATTTGTTACATTATGCGGAATTAAAAGTTCGCAATTTTTTAGTTACTATGTGTTTAACACAACTAACTAATGGAAATCACGGAGAAACCAGTGGGTTCAAAGTCCCGCCAGGTACCGAATTTTTTCATTGTGTTGATATTTATTTCCATTATTGTACAAAATTATTTATCACCTTTAGGTATCAAAAGTGGAACTTCCATACGAGTACATCAGTGTGCTAGAAATACCTAAAGTGACAAAGAACACAACATACACGTGTGAAGCCTCGAACAGGGAAGGAGACGGGGCGAGCAATGTTACTGTTCAGACGGAAGAAACCGAATTCATTGAGGTCGACGTTGAAGGTTCGTTTCCTTAGAAATGTAGCATCTATAACATTAAAAGGAATATAATTTATATGCTTTCGCTTTATTCGCAAATAAATCCTGTCATATCCAGCGGGGTAATCAGTTAATCACATAACTTTTGTACTACAGTTAGGTAGATTATACATTTACGTATACTTCAAAGTTGTCAATAAAATATATCTACCGTTAGTACATAAAGTTACGTGATTCGCCTTCAGGTCTTAGCAGTTTTTTCCTTATTTTCAGTTTAGAGATGCTTTATTACTCAAAAATAAATTAAATTAAGAAAGATTAAGCATAATTGTTACAGATTCACAATACAGTGTCATAAATGTGATTTTTCAGTTTAGTTATAAATAAATTCAAAAAGTCGCAATCTTTTATATTGTTTGGTGGTTCATTGTACAGTCGTGCTCCTTCATATATTATGCTACTTTTACAATAACCAGTTCTATTTTTGCGCAGTATGGTATTTGAATGTCCGTGGTGTAAAGTGAATGTCGGAATGCATTTGATCATTTAAAACCTTTTTACAAATATGCACGTACAGTATATGTACAACTGTTTTAAATTAAATAGTTTTGTTTTATATATATATATATTTTATAGCCTATATAGTGTCCCACTGCTAGGCAAAGGCCTCCCCTCTTTTTCGCCACTCGTCTCGGTCGTGTGCTAGTTCCCGCCAATCCGTACAAAATGTATCAAGGTCGTCCCGCCATCTCCTTTTCGGCCTGCCTCTGCTTCGGGAGCCATCTTCCGGGATCCATTCAGTGGCTACTTTGGCCCATCTCTCCGAGTGCATTCGACAGACATGCCCAGCCCAGTCCCACTTCAGCTTTGCGGTCTTAACACCCACATCTACGATACCAGTTCTGGAACGCAGCTCCGTGTTCCTGATTCGGTCAATTCTACGGACTCCAACTATGCTGCGTTCCATTGCTTGCTGGCAAACCTTGAGTCGAGACTTTTGGGCTTCGGTTAATGACCAAGTTTGGGCGCCGTAGGTTAGGATAGGCAGAATGCACATATCGACGAGCTTGCGCTTCAGTGTCAAAGGAAGGTTGCCCTTCATTAGTGGACCTTCATGGACCAGAAGCTCTTCCAGGCGTTTTCGATGCGTCGATTGATTTCTTTAGACTGCCTGTTATCGAAGGATGCTATTTTTATTATTTGTAATTTGTTTATTATACACACCTGCATACTTGCCAGTTCTATTGACGTATCTGAAAATGTTGTATTATGAGGATGATAGCGTAATTAATATTTTAAATATGTTTTCATGGCATTTTCAGACACGACCATTGAATACCAGAAACCAGGCCAAATTACCTGCAACGTGAATGCATACCCACCAGCAACCATATCCTGGTACAAAGGCCGTAGTGCCCTTAAACCCAGTGCGAACCTGAACATATCTGCTGACGGTTCTGTCATCCTTATTCAGTCCATGGAACCAAAATTAGCCGGACCCTATTACTGCGTGGCTAAGAACGCTGTGGATAAAAAAACTAAGCCTTTGAAAGTCAAAATAGGTGGTGTCGGTGAGTAAGTTTTTGACATCATAGTAGAATTTAGATAAACTCTTTTACTTAAAAACCAACTTCAATTTAGTACTTCGCCAACCCACTCCAGAAGCTAATTCGTTGGTTAATACATAAATCATCAAACTCGCCATAGATGAGCCTAACTATAATATTGAATTAGAGTTCTTTAGATTCCTCATGGATATTGTCATCAGTATCTTCACCAAAATCATACCTGGCGTGTTAACCAGCGCTGGTCTTTCGCCGGCATTATTTGAAGCCTTGCCTTTTCACTAACCTGAGTCTAAGTATTTTTTGTGGTCGGTACACTTAGCCTACTTCTAACTTTTTTTTAAGGACCACCGAAAATTGATAAGACTATTTACCACCTAATCGGAGGGGAAGGAGAATCAGTGGAAATTCAGTGCAGGTGAGTTCCTGAAATTAAAAATAGGCTTAATTTTCATAAAACTTGACAAGCGTTCTGTTAAAATTGTATAAACTCCAATGCCCGATTCAACTAGGATACAAGGGAAGGGTAATAGGGAGCATTTTTCCCGGTTTTTTCTAAATATGTGGGGCTATATTCAATTTGTTTATTCATATATTGTCAGAGGTTGTCTGGAAGAAATCGCTTTTTAGTTGTCATTTTACATGTGTAATTTAATTCTGTTTTCATTTGTGTAATATTTTATGTGAGCAATAAAGAATATACAATACTCAGCTCAATATACAATAATAATTTGAACCTGCGAACTCCCGGCACTCGCGGCCAGTCGCTCTAGCCAACTGAGCTATAGGTGCAGCTACCACCCGGCCCCAAATTCTTCAACTGTTCCTTCATTTATACAAACGCCTTAAGGGAGGCCTGCTCGGTGCCTAGATTTTTCAATTTTTCCTTTATTTCTAGATTTGTAGTTTGCGTTAGCAGCGGTACTGCTTAGTACAAAATTAATGTACATTATTCTTTATTGCTTTTATATTAAAATCGCATTGTTTGCAGGGTTACAGCTACGCCCGAAGCAACCCTGCAGTGGTCTTTCAAGAACTCCACAACTTCTATTGCACTGAATGATACCTCAGATACCATCAGTTTGTACGACCTTGAGATCAGTAATGCCGGGACATACAGTTGTAAGGCAGAGAATGACTTCGGTGTTGACTACCATGGGACCGAATTGATTATTGAATGTAAGTATTCCTACATTGTAAACATTTATCCTAAGCCTAGTCAGAAAAACCGCGAGTTGTCCCAGGCACACTGTCAGACGCAGAAGTTGTATCACACTAAGTGTGATAGATAACCTCCGCACCTGTTACATCAGTTTCAATTCAATGTCATTTATTAGCCATATTGTAACATGATCATTGCATGGTATGTTAGTAAATACAATAATAATTTAGTCACTGTGTATATAAAACAAGATCTTAATTATGTTCTTAATCCTAAAATATGTCACTAATATTATGTTAGACGAAGTGTGTGGCAGTATTTTTCCTCTTTGACGTGTAGGTTTTTTAGAAACCGTTAACTTTTTAGATACAACCAAATACACTAAAGGAAAAGTAGGTTAGGTTAGGTTGGAACTGCGACTCTTTGTTAAGAAAAATGTTTTCTAAGGAATGAATATTCTGCAAAACATTAATTCGATCAAACGTTTGTCTACAAATCAATGCTAAACAGATTTAATTATTTATTTATCGTATGGCCCATTGGTACCATCGTCTTTTTGTCCCGTGACACATGGTTTTCAAAATGTGCTTTCTTTTCAGATGAACCGAATATTTTAAAGAACTCCAGCTACGAGCGCCAAAGAGCGGTGGAAGGACACACGGTGATTCTAAATTGTTCAGCGGACGGAGTCCCTGCACCCAATACCATATGGACACACAATGGGATAGCTATCAATACAACTAGACATAGTTTCTACACAAATGGAAGCCTTGGGTAAGTAATTACATGTACTTACAAGTTATTTTGTGTTACTAGCTGAGTGACAGCCCTTTTGTAAAAGGGTGGATCAACTATTCTTTGTTACTCGTTACCATGGTTACGTCTCCTGAGTCACTTATTAAAACTGTGATTTTATAGGGTGTAAGTCTACCAAACATGAGTTTTAGTGATGAGAATAAAGCCATTTGAACATGGGTCATCTCTTGAGTGTGATTGAAGTCCATATTATAAACATTTTTCTAAGAAACTCGGTTACTGTTGTCTCCTCGCTGACGGGACAGAATAACAACAAGAAAAAGTTGATTGACCCAAAAGCATACTATTTTACCGAAATATTTTTAGATAAATAATTTCCTGAATTTCCCAGACAGAATCAGTGATCAATATTGATAAGTACCTTACTTTTATGTTAGCTGAGTGAGAAGGGTTTTCTTTTTAGTGTTGTTTGGTATTCTATAATCAATTTCCTCACAGCTTTCTTCTATTTCATATTTCATAATATTATATGTAAGCATGTAAGATGTCCAATATTGACTTAATTCTTTTGTGAAGGTTTTCAGTCGTGCACTCCGATCAGGGTAGATACGAATGTGAAGCAAGAAACGACCTTGGAAGTGACGTCATCACTATCGAACTTGAAGTAATCAGTGAGTCCAAATGATATTAAAACAATTTATTGAATTTCTTTGGATTGTATTGGATCGATTAATCTACAGCACCGGTTTTTAGGTACAAACATATGCTATGGACGAAAATCAAACTAGAATGCACTCATAAGTAGTGAGAAGCCCCCTATTGAATTAAAAAGATCCATTACCAACCAAAATAAAAAAAAAATCATTTTTCATAACAATATAATACACTCGCGGACAAAAAATAAGGGTCGGTAAAATATCGTCATATTTCCTAAAATAGTTCAAACTTGTACAGTTTTTTAATCCTGTCATGATCGTTATTTAATTTTACAACTAACCTGCAAAAATAACAGTTAAATCGGACTCCTAAATACCCATGAAAAAAACAATGTTAACGAAGCGGGATATAGCAAAAATCGTTAGTTTTGATGATTGATATTTTTATATAAGTATTACGAAGAATAATAATATATCATCTTAATAAAACCAGTGTAAAATATTTTGGTAACCTTTTGCTGTTATTTAATTTAGGGTGACCCGAAATTTTTGCCCTCAAGTGTATATGAAATTTGAAACGTCTGCATTTCCGTGCATTGCTCTGCTCTTAACCAACTGAGATATCGCGAGAACCATTAAATTTTCGTTTGGTGTAATCATTCTAAGCAAGAACGTATTGTGTCCGACGGCTAAAACCCTCCTCTCTTTTTCCATTGCTCTCGATTTTTATTCTCACCTGAAAAGAAATAAGTCGTCCCGCCATTGCCGACCAGATTGTTTCAAGACAAGAGTTCTGAAGTCTCCACTTCAAGGGTTGTGTAAGAAAATTGTTTTTACTAAACATTTTTTTCTGCAGTTCCAGTCGCTGTGGAGTCCCCAGAACAGACTTACATTGAGCAAGAAGAAGGCACGCCGCTGACGTTGCCATGCAGAGCTGACGGCAGTCCCCAGCCGAACATAACATGGCTTTACCAAAAAACACCAAAAGCCGATATCATTAAACTGTCGTAAGTATAATTTAACTGGAAACATTTAACAATATTTTAATGATAGGCTGGCAGCAGGATTTTAAGAGTGTTGCTCCAAAAAGACGAAAAATTTCGTAATAACTCTGTGTTCGATTTTTATTCAGGGGTCATAAGCAAAAATAATTTATGACTGATAGACGAGAACAGCGATGACAATGAACGAAAGATAATTTTATGGAATATCAATTCAATAAGAACTCGCTTTGACGAGGAGACGAGGGCTTTAAATAAGGTGGTTCCCCATCACCTTATTTAAAGCCCTCGTCTCCCGGCGAAAAAAATAAACAATAGCATTCTTTTGTTATGATCCCGGGGATCCCAAGGACCGGGAGACGATGGGTTAAAAAATAGCAAAATTAATCAATAAATTTGAAACATCAATATGAAATGAAATATCAAATACAATTAATCAAAAATGTGTTTTATTAAGGCACAACTACGCTTCAGGGGACTTGAGGTTCAAGAGGATACATCACGGACAGAGCGGTGAATACACGTGTCTCGCTGTCAATGAAGGAGGCTCCAAAAACGTCACATATATCGTGTCAGTCACAGGTAAACAATATAATACTCATACTAGTATTGTAAAACATAATAAAAAATTGCCCTGTGAGTTTGGGTGTACGAGGTAATCGATGGATTTACTAAACCGATTTCAAACAATTTTTCATCAGTGTATGAAATTGACATTCGGAATAGACCTGAATTCCTGCTGGGTCGCGTTATCTTCTGAATGAAAGACACATAATAAGCTGAGTCCTATGTATTTACAGACACACTATGTACAATTCATTTTGAATAACTTACAACGCAGTTAGGAGTTCCTAAGATGACTAGATAACATAGTAAAGCAGATGTACGAAATGAAACGAATGCCCAATTCTAACTTTCATTTCATATTCCAACGTAGGTTATTTCAATACAGGTTATATTACAAAATAGGCTATATTTTCCAGCCCGTCCATCCATCCTGTACACAATGAAAACCTTCCACGGGGTGATTGACGATATGTATCTCCGTGTCCCCTGCGATACTACTGGCAACCCCAAGCCTGTGATACTCTGGACCAACGCCACAGGATACGATGTTGCATCAGGTAAAGACAAGGACTCATGAAGGTTCTAGTCTCTAAGCTATCTATGTCGAATTGCCGTTGTCAAGTGACAATAATCAAGTTAGTTATAAGTCTATTGACAATGAAATAGTCGCTGGTTAGTCTCTGGTGTCTCTGATTTGTTTGATATGTTTTTGTACGCACCTGACGAAGCTTTTGTTGCGGATTCGAATTTGTGGACCATGATTACTTAGTTAATTTTTAATATAATTACTTACTATTTATGAAACAGTCATTTTCTCAAACATCCTCGAAAATATAGAACTTACGTTCGCGATAGACTGAGAAATCCACCGTTGCTGGGTATCGCGAATTTATACGTCGGTTATGGTTATTATATATGAAATTGCCGTGAAGTCAGACATTGTCACTGCATCCCAAATTTAGGATATCACCCCTCTGGTCTGTGGAAAAGATATTTTTAAAGTTTTTAAGTACTCATAAAAAATCTCGTTCTATATCCCTCATCGCCGGTCGTTGGTGGAATAACGATTTCGGATATTGAGCATGGTTTGATTCTTATAGATACGGCATGGTATCTAGTCGGAGAAGACGGCAGCCTCATAATCAAGAACATATCGAACTGGGCGGAAGGCTATTATACTTGTACAGCTTCAAATAAATATGGAAGCGTGTCTGAAGTGTTTTCTGTCATCGTTGACCGTAAGTACACTATTTAGTATTTTAGGCTGTATTGATTCTAGTTAAGTGTAAAAATATTTTCGGACTCATAATACTCCTAGCGTTTTCTTAGTGGGCTAGCACAACTCCCATGATACAATAATATACTGCGACCTTTTTCTTAGACCATGATTTCTCCCAAGTCGTATCTCCCGTGACCTACTCAAACTGTGCGAATTAAAAAGACAAGGGTAGATTTTTCGACAGTCGACAGTCGCGTCATGTTGCAGCGACAGTTTGCTTGGAGCCCAGGATGCGCTTTCACACCTAACCTTCCAACCCTAAAGGAAGACCAATGATGTACCTACCTCTTATTAATTTCTGTTTCTTCTTATTTGTTGTTTTTATTTTGTGCAACTTCTTTCTGGCGACAATAAATCTCTTTTTATTTTTTTTAAGACTAAACCCACACTGCTGAAAGAAAATATCATCTTCGGATGATTTGTACTTCCCCTGACAAACCTCTTCATTAAATTAGTATTTTGACTGTTACAGCATACCCGATCGAACGGTTCCTATCAATCCAGGTAGAGGAAGGAAAATCTGCAAATGTCCCTTGTAGCGTGCCGCATACGCTCACTGACAGGTTACGATGGTTCAAGGTATGAGTTTTTCTTGATAACTAGAAAATGTCATGTGCAACTTTATCCTAAAAATGAGTGGGAAATATGGTTCACTGTTTTCTTAATTTCATAATCCATTGCACACATGATTCTGAATGAAAATACGTAAAATGTTGAGCACTACGCCCAATTGCGTCCATACTTAATAGTGATATGTCCAAGATTGTAACCGTGTATCAAAATGTTACTTAATTGACTAAACTCTTTACCTGAGACTAAACGTCTAAATTATTTGGACTAATCTTGGAAAAATATTTTCTTCCAAATTTGTCAGGATGGTAAAACCATTAATTCAACTGAGCTGCTCTTGCACAACGTGACCACCAAGGACGCGGGCACGTACACCTGCCGCGTCAGCTCTGTGGACCGGCCGGCGCAGACCGGCTCCACCAAAGTTGAGGTCGGCTTCAAACCCCGCTTCGTGACCGAAGAAGGAACGAACATACCGTACCGATACGGAGGAGTGGCGGTTATGGACTGTTCTGCTGACGGCATACCGGCTCCGAAGGTAAATATAAATCGTGAAGCCCAAGACCACAGCGCCGGCAGCTGTGATCCTCTAGAAACTTGTGAACCTTTAGATTTTGACATACCTACACCGGTTAATATCATAGACGGTTTAGTGCAACCCACCCTAAGCCTAAAATACTACAATAGCAGAATTTGGATGGTGTCATCCTAAAGACATGTTTGCAGGTATCGTGGCTGCATGATGGAATAGCGACTGAGGTCGCTGACTTTAGGTACCAATTTATGATGATCGAGGAAAACCAAAGAGGAAGTTACACCTGCATTGTTAAAAACCAGTATGGCTACGCGCAACAGGATTTCGTTATTTCTGGTGAGTAGTTCACTACACTACACCGTGCCGACTCAGAGCCAATGATGGTCTCAAAATTAATTACTTCACCTATTGGCAACCCTATGGCACTTTAAATAAGTATAGGTTCATGAATGTTCAGTTAGCTTTGGTGCTGATAATACCGAGCGGTATTAAGTAAATATAAATTTCAAAACCTGTCTTTCAGGAGCTGATGCAGCGTAAGGTGTGGAAATACCGTGGACAGTTTATGCTACGCAATTTTGTTCATCGTTCTAGGTTCAATTTATACACATAGGTACGCGATTATTTTATTTATATACGCAATTCTTCATAAACGGAATTATTTACTATAGCATTTCCTATCGGTTTTACTATACCTACTGAAAAATGAATGTACCTACTGATGTATTATGTAGGTGGCTAACATTTTATTAAACTGTTATTGTTTAGTTTTCTCGAATCTTCTAGCAAACAAAATGAAGTCGCATTTTGTATGGATTACTTTATAAAACTCGACCAAGTCAAATACTGAGTAAATGCAATGTGTTAGATACAGTATTTGTGAATCGAATTCCGAATGTGGTAAATGTACGAATTTAGAATAAAGGTGTCAATAACTGAAACGTTTACCTTACTTCTATTTTCACTAACGTAGTTTTGTAATTTTTTTTTTTTAATTTATTGGCCAAAAACATTATTTTACAAAAAATGGTAAATATTGCTTCACCAACGGAAACCTCGAGGGTTTATATGCTGGTGAATAGTTCGCTATGGTATACATTAACTTTTTTTACATTACGTACAACAAACTTTGTTCAACTATTCCGGTTCAGATAACGTTAGATATCTTTTTATAGCCGGTATCGACTTGAAGCTGTTTAAATATCTTTGCTGGAGTTCTTTAGGTCGAATCGAAAGGTCAATCTGAAATACTGCAATTTCGCGTTTCAATTAGATCTCAATGTTTTATACACACTGAGCTAACGTTTAGATTAATTTTCAATTCAATTTGCATAAAAATGAAGACCGCCTACTTCAAATTGATAGGTACAATACGAGTGCATACATCCTTGTAACGAATATTTATTTGTTTATATTGTATATGTCCGTAACTTATTGCAAATAAAATGTTTCTGAATACGAGAGACTTTTGTACTTTTTTATTTATCTCTTTTATCCTAATAGTCAACTAGTTAAAGACCTTTCTAAAAGGCTGGTGGATTCCACGCGGGATTATAGAGCTGGCAGCTTCCTCGCTCAACGCATCAGCATAGCGATTCAGCGAGGAAATGCTGCCAGCATCTTAGGGACTATGGCCTAGCCTAGGGGACCAAATTTTTTAAATATATTTTAGGTTTTTATTTAGTTTAGTTTTAATTTTTATGCATATATTCTCATGTTATTTTTAGTTATAATTAGTTAGATATTATATTAATATTTTATAAAAAATTTAAGTTTGTCAGTTGCTTTTGTAATTTAATCTAATTTAATTTATGTAATCTTTAAATTGTAATTTGCCTGAAAGAAAATATAAATGTAATTATGTGTTTCAATTCACTCAGAAAATAGACAATATATACGAGACTTGACGAGTATCAACTTGTGTTATCGTTATTTATATATTAATATATTTTCTTATCGTTACTATCCAGTAAATCATCGTCTAATAATATCATTTACATGTGTTTTTCGTATTTTTCGTTAAAAAATATCATTTCAAATATCAATTCAAATTGACAAATATTGAGCTAAAACCTGTTTTTCGCTTAAATTCTATTGTACTACATAGTCTAGGTACATACAAGAAGAGCAAAAAAAACTGTCTACTTTAAGACCTTAAACTATAATAAAAGCATCGTGACCTTTAATCAGTTTGTACTATCGATTTTTAACTAAACAGAACTGAACATCAAAAAATGTTATTAATGTTATAATTATGTCAAAAAGCTTTACTTTTCAGGAATATTTGAATATGTTGTCCCTGATTATCTTTCCTCGGATTATCCTCGGTTTATGGGATACCAGCAGTAAATGTATAATGCGCAACCAGCAGTAAATGTAATTTAAATATAAAATCCGAAAATCGGCTTCTAAACAATGAAGTCAAATCGACCGCGAAAACCAATTATTAGAGCAATCATACTTCCATAGTATTGATACGAACTACACATTTCTGATTTTTTCTTGAACATGGCTAATCTATTGAAAAAAAAATTCTCATACAACCGTGAGTGATTTGATTTCTAAGTTCCTATTTTAAAAGTAGTAAAATAGGTTTTGGAATGAACGCTCCTCCTGTGTGACTGAAGTATAGTGCGGCTTTGAATTTGACACTGACATTATGCTCCTGCTCCGTTGCATTTTGTACTGCAACACTAATGGAATAGCGTCTCTACTACAAAAATACACATCTTTGTAATAGAAACTAATACGGTTGGGCTTGTAAAAATGTTGGTTGCCCGTGTAAAATTTAAATACTTAAATTACATGATATCTATAAATGGGGTTCGGACGATCGAGTGCAAGTGACGTACGGAACAGGACTAATGGAGTAGAAACCATTGTTATTTTTTTATATACACAATTTTTTCTATATAGATACCTATAAGTATTACATATGTCGATGTCGTCGTAGATAAAATGTCTCCATAATTATTTCCTCGTTATTAATGGTGATAAATTTCGTCTATTAAAAGTGAGAATTATTTGTGATTCTAATATCAGATTTTTAAAGCAAATGACTAAAGTACAGCTGATGACCGTCTAACCTATATTTTGTTACATTTATGCTATTCTCCGTGTCCGGAAAGACAAAAAATGCATTTATCATATTAATATTTTGTCAAAAGAGTGTCACTAGGAATAATCAAGGCTATAAATATTAAATTTTATAACTTATATCTTTAATAATATTAATAGTGGTCCACGACATTGTCTAACCACAATTGTCTTGGATCCAGAGTTAAAGCAAATTCAGTTCGTTCGCTGTATATATTCGGTAAAAAATTAATTACCACACCCCAATATTATATACCCAATAAAAGTTTATACCCACTTTTTGTAGATGAAATTCATCACCATTAATAAAGATAAAAAATAATTGTGTATACTTTTTAAATACGACAACATCGACAAATTTATCGACTGCATAAAAAATGTAACATTGATTTCTATTCCATCACATTAGTCCTGTTCCTCATTTGCACTCGATTGTCCGATCCCAATCGAGGTCAAAAATTTCGGGCCATCCTAAATTGCGGTCATTTAGACCGCAAAAGGTTTTTCCATATATTTACACAACAGTATTAGCAATTCCCGGGATTCTGTCATAAAAATATCAATCTCCAAAACTGTCATGTTCATGGGTTTTTAGGAGTCCTATTTAAACCTGGAAACGTTAATTTTTTTAACTGTTATTTTTGCAGGTTAGATGTCAAACTAAATAAAGATCATGACAGGATTAAAAATATGTACAAGTTTGCACGAAGATTGTGCACAAATATTTACTTATTTCATATGCATTTGTGTGGGAAAATATTACACATTAGTAGAAACTGTAATATTTGAATTATAATTTTTATAATATCAGAGGTATTATTTGTAAACGTAGGTACATAGGTTAAAATTAATAACGGATAAATATTTGATTTCAATAATCTAAATTAAAATACAAGTTTGCACTATTTTAGGAAATATGACGATATTTCAGGAAATATGACCGACCCGTATTCTTTGTCCGCGAAAATACAATTAATCACTATTATTATATTCAGCTTACTGAGGACCTACGCTTCGCGGTCTGCTGAAGAACAACAAGTGTTGAAGAAGCAACTCCTCTGCTTGGCTCTGTGACCATATGAACTGTAAACTACACTTAGAATAAAATGAGCAAAAAATGCTAAATTGTAATAAGCAATAAGGATTCCGGCCTAGTGTGACGAGAAGGCCTAGATTGCGATAAAGAAACGTTGTAAATTAAGGTTATTTTGTTAATCTGAATGTAAACAGTAGGTATCTCTTAATTTTTTTTTTGTAACAATTTTTGGCGGCGTTAATAAGGCGCTATTTCCTTAGCAACGCAATCAGAAAATAGCCTTTATTGACATCGGCAATACGAGAACTATTGCTTTATAAGCACAGAAAATGCAAATGCCACCTTATGTGGTAAAACACCTATCTACCGTTCAACCGCATCGGTTCCTGTGGCACATGCAAATGGACTGCGAGCCGTTTCGGTGGCACACATCGGCGCATATGCTGACTGAGCATTTGTGACTCTTATTGTAACGAGATAAAGTAGACTTCTGGACAGGATAAAGCATCTGTCACTTTCTGATACCAGTCGATAGAAAGTAACGGATACTTTACCTAATTGTCGTTTAACACGCTATAACTGCGACCATAATATGGGGCTTGCTGCAACCCACGCAACTACTGCAGGGTACAGTCCCCGGTAGATTACGAGTAGAAGTCAATCCAGACATCTGCCATTCAATGTATGGAAAAGACAGGTGTCTGCTGGGGACTGTAGCACAATTTGTTGCAAAGTCGTACCTGGCGCGACTCAGCGATTCGAGGCTACTCTGAGCTTTGAAATGCGAACTTCGTATCGTGCCGTCCCTTTCATTCATATAGTGTACTAGATTTTTTCCGCAACTTCGTCTGCGTAGAACTCGTTTATCGCGGTAGAATGTAAATAATGAGGTGCTTGCCTTGGGGTGGATTGCACCAAACCATCTGTAATCGTAAGCGGTGTTCGTTAAAAACTGATTTCTATGGGATGACAGCTGCCGGCGCCATATTTGACGATGACCGGCCTGTGATCGTATGTTGGTGCAACTGAGCCTTAGTCATAGCTCTTCCATACAAACTTCCACCCCCTTAAGGGATGATTTCCGGGATAAAAAGTAGCATAAGTTCCCCCAGACTCAAAATATCTCCATACCAAATTTCATTAAATCGATCCAGCGGTTTAAGCGTGAAGAGGTAACAGACAGACATACAGACACACTTTCGCATTTATAATAATGGATAACACGAGAGTGAAAGAGACGGCACTAAAAAACCGTGTGAATTAGAAAAAGGAGGGTAGATTTTTCTCCAGTCGCATCGTGGTGCAGCAATAGTTGTGCAAGCCCCGCAGAAACAAAGCCAGTCAAAATTAAATGGTTTAGTGCTATTTATTAGATATGTTTAAGAGATTCATAGTCAACTTAAAACCACCACAGTGACAACCTAAGATTAAAATTAATGCCAGTGTAAGAAATTAACGGTCATATATTTCTAGTCGGGCTTTAACAAGATTCTACTGAAGTATCTAAAAGACTTGTTGAAGCCTTGACCTGCCAAATAAATATACGGTTTAAAAAAGCATAAATTATATGGGGATTTTTACACTGTTTTAATAACAAATAATATCGGATGACAATATTTATGGACTTCAATATTTATTGTTTTGGGTTTTTCTTCAATATTCACATAATTATGCTTCACTATTGCATGAATCGCGCAATAGTAATCTGTAAAAGGCCCCTGTATATGTTGCACCTTCCTATATATGTCGTACTGAATAATTCCGTGTAAACACCCATTAAATACACTTGTACATTGAAAATCACAGATGTTAAAGTATTCTGAAATAAGGAAAATATGCCTATATTAAATAGCTTACTTCGGCGGCGATGGCAGCGTTCGGATCTCTCGCTCACACATATAGCGCACGGCTGCGGTGCGACTCCCGCCGCTCGGAGTCCTGAGTTTACCCTCTGACGGCGCCTTTAGTGGCCTTGAGTGCTACCGCGAACGGCATTCGAAATTATTCCTCTCTGTCGCACTTGCAAGTTTGCACATAAGTGAGACAGAGAGGGAAAACATGGTTTGTGGTTCGCGGTAGCCCCTCTTACTATGAGCAAGCCGGAAGCGTGTTCGCTGCGGTTGCACAACGTGCTGGCCGCGGTTGCGCGGGTTATCTCGATAGGTCCCTATAATGTACATCCCGGTAATCTGCGTCTATCATATCTCTCTCTTTTTCACCCATGCGTAAAGAGACCTGCGGCTGAGTGGACCTGCGGCGATGACGCTGCGCAACCGCGGCGAACACGCTCACTCAACGCGCTTGTTTGCTGTGTGAGCCATGTGGTTCCTTTTTCACACTTTACTTTACAGATCCACACCGCTTAAAAGTCTGCGCGGTGCCAGTTGACTGGAGTGAGTCGAGTAGTCATCCACCTATCATCAAATACCCCGTCTGTCTCGTAGTATAGCGTGGCAGTAACATTTTATGAATAATATGTAGTTTAAGGCTCGGTTTTATAAAGATCTATTAGACCTTATGTCGGCTTATGTCAAAAAAGGTACTGAGTTAATGAAATTTGATCTAACGGATCTTTATAAAACCCGGCCTAAATCTGTAATAGTAATTGCGGGACCGTCCACAATACATATTGTTATCGATCTAACGGATTTATTATAATCCGTACCACTCCATACCGGGGATAATTCTCATTCTGAAATTTAACCTTTTTTTAATTTATCTTTACCGGGCCCGAATTGTTACCTAACGAGTGATTATTTTTGACTTGAAATATTTGAACAGTTAGGTGCCCATGCTTAGAGTAAACTGGACTCAACAAAAAGTTTGCAGTGCACTCTGATTTCCTTCATCATCATCATCATCATTTCAGCCGAAAGACGTCCACTGCTGAACATAGGCCTCCCCCAAGGCTCGCCATTTAGACCGGTCCTGTGCCGTTCGTTTCCACCGGATTCCCGCGACCTTCACCAGGTCATCACTCCACCTTGTCGGAGGCCTACCGACAGCTCGTCTTCCGGTGCGTGGACGCCACTCAAGCAGTTTCTGGCCCCATCGACCGTCAGTCCTGCGAGCAATGTGCCCTGCCCACTGCCACTTAAGTCTCGCAATTTTGAAGGCTATGTCGGTGACCCCAGTTCTGCTACGGATAGCTTCATTTCTAATTCTATCACGCAGAGAAACCCCGAGCATAGCTCTTTCCATTGCTCTTTGGGTGACCTTGAGCTTTCTTATGAAGCCCATCGTTAGCGCCCACGTCTCGGATCCATATGTCATCACTGGCAACACACACTGGTCAAAGACTTTTGACTTGAGGCACTTGATTTCCTTAACTGTCACTTAACGTTCGGGCCGGAGGAGATCTATTAACTTTAACGATGAGCAACACCCACCGATTAGCGCTCGATCGTACACTCGCCCGTGATGCGTCCCACATCCGTACGTTGTCAATAAATTAACGGGCGAAACATAAAGACTGTTACAAATGTGTAATATTTATTCACCGACTACTTCTGAAGGCTGAGAGAACGCTGTTTATGTAACATAAAAACTAAAACCTCTCAACACTAAATTTAAAAATGCGATTATTTGAATAGCCGTATCTTAAAACTATTAAACCTACCTGCTAAAACCAATCCTCTGTTCGTCTTTCGTACTTTGGTAGGGTCGACTGTCGGGCCCCGACCTTGCGACCCTACAACAGTTAGTTTCTGTCTGAATACACCTCGGCAGATCCGCGTTCGATGGCTGTCCTACAATCAACAGAATGCCCATGCCTCCCGCACGTGCTATTTCAGGCCCCTTTTCTGAAGTTACAAATTACAAGCGGAAGTCTATCTCTATTAAATGGTTTTAAAAAAAGATTTCCGCTTATAATTTGTAACTTTGAAGCGTCGAGAAACGGGCCCCAGATCGCTTCCAAATACGCGAAGACCAAGGGTCTATCTAATTGTACATTTCGTTAATTGTAGTCTAAAACCCGTCGTTAACTCGTGTATTATCACCTTATTACAATACCATGAAACCGTTTAAAAAGTTACTCGGAATTTACAACTTTGTCATAAATAAGGATATTGTCATTTACAACTGTTACTTTGCGTCATATAGAAGACGATGGTGGAAAGGGTTCTTAGTCAGGATATGACGCGCAAGTAGGGTAACAACATTAGTAATGGACAAGGAACCAATGGAAAATTCTACTTTTTCAAAATCAGTTTTCTGTTACAGTGAAGAATTTATGATATGTATTGAATTAGTGCACATAAATAGGATTTGGAAATAGTACCTGAAACTAATAAAAGGAATTTATAGGTGAAAATACTTAAATATTAACATATTGCTGTAAAAAGGTGGGTAACACAATGGTAAAAACCATTTTTTTCATACAAATGGTGAGGCATACAAGAACTACTGAGTTACTCGATTTATGGATATTAGCTGTCCTTCAATATTTACTAAAACTATCGAAAGTGATACTCTAATCTCTCTCTTTCTAAATAATAATACAAAAATATGAAGTGAAGGTCAAGTATTCCAAAATCTGCATTATAAAAACTGTCCGAAAATTATGAACAAGAAAAAAAAGAATGGCCCATTTGCACTAATTTAAAAGAAAATATGAGTACTTAATGTTTTATACAACAATCAATTTAAAACCGTATTATCGTCTAATTAGAAATGAAGTTTCCATTACTGGTGCTAGTCAGCTTAAAGTGGTGAGTTTACCTATTATATAAGCCTAACCTATAAAATCGTTCATGTTTCAGCGGCCGACCGTGAGTATTACCATGGTGGTATTACCATGTTTTTCACAATACGCGACAAGGCAGTAGTGCTTTTTGCAACTGAATTTGAACTGTTTGTATGAACTTGATAACGTTTATATATAATTATATTCGTATTGATTTAAACTTGTTATTATTGGGAACGGGACTTAATCGCGAATGCATTTGTAATTTTACACAAGTTCAAGTGTATAAGTGTATTATTTAATTATAACGTATATTTTATAAAACAAATACCAATATACTGATAACTCAGTCATTTTTCCATTGCGACCATTTCATCCGTTTGGTTTTTATTTATTTTTCAAAATTTTCAAGATATATTTTAGTTTAGTTTTAATTCACATACCTATATTTGATTTTAATTTTGTATTACTATTAGGTCTAGTTGAATATTTTTATTTTATTGATGGATATAATCTATATATTGAAAAATAATAGAAGGAACCTATTAATTAACTTCGTTTCATAATTATTAGGTACGTCCTATCTGACAATAACAATAATATGAAAAATAGTGTACGATTTTGTTCTTTGTCAAAATTATTTATTAGTTATTTATTTATTTATGGTATGGCAATTATTTCAAACCGTGAGATCTTCGAGAAGACAGTACGATTGCCAATTTTGTTGCACTTTTAGCACCACCCGGAGGTGGCTTGTAGGGTAGCGGTAGCAAAATCAAAAGACACAAGATGTTATTCTGAGCAGGATTTTGGAAATTTCGAATTAGATTATTCAATACTAAGGTAAACGTCCCAATGCTCGATACCTTAGTGGCCAATAGTTGACATATATTGTTCACCTCTATTATTAGGTATACCATAAGATTGAAAGTATCGTAATAAGCTGTAAAACTGTAAAAAAATGATACTGATCATGCTGAGCTGGGTCCATTTAGTTATACGCCTACACCGTCTCCTTGTTTCGCCATTGTTCGCGTATTTTGTATATTAACCCTCTGTAGCACAGGAAATTATTTTTATTTTATTTCTAATAATTCCTGCTAAGTATATAAATATCAGTAATTTACGAAACTCAATTTCTCAGTCTTCGTTTTTTTGGTAGTTTTTGCAAAAACAGAAAAATATGATTGTTGCTCAGAAACAACATCGTAAAAAAATATTAAAATATGCATGAATGTCTTTGTTTGTTCTATTACAATGTTGATCTTTGTGTAGAATAAAAATATATTAACATTTTGAGTTTAATCTTTTATATCATGATTTTTTTTAACATTTAATATACTAAAATTGTCTGTAAATTTCTATAGTATTCATACAGCAGCTTTACCTCTTGTAGCTTAACGTAGCCTAAAGGACACAGGCACTTTATTCCTACCTACTTACCTAGATAGGTACATAGACATGTAAAAAAATAAGCTGCATAAAAGGAATAAACGTTACAAAGTTTATAAACTTATAGTCCGAAAACATCAAAAGATTATTTTTTACCTATTTTTTTTAATTGACAAGTAGGTGGTTTTTGTTTTTTTACCGTAACTTTAAACTAATCTTGATTTCAAACTGGTGGCGCCATCTACACTTTTTCCTTGTATTCGTTTTCACAAACACTGGTGTAGACTATGAAATACAATATGTAAAAACGTGCTTATCGATTTCCTTCAAATTTCTCCGAAATTGGAAATCCGATCTTCGCATCGTGCCGTCCCTTTATATAGTGTATAAGACGAGAGTGAAAGGGACGGCACGATACGGAGTTCGGAGAGCCCCTCTGTGGGCTACGCCGTGATGCAGAGGGTTAACGAATGAATGTTGTATTATTTCACAGCGTACCATGACAGAATTAGAGAGACGGGCTGTTGCTACTCTATAATTAGCAAGAAGG
This sequence comes from Epiblema foenella, assembly GCA_963556455.1. Classification (NCBI taxonomy): domain Eukaryota; kingdom Metazoa; phylum Arthropoda; class Insecta; order Lepidoptera; family Tortricidae; genus Epiblema; species Epiblema foenella. The sequence goes on from OY747110.1 coordinate 2,895,222, forward strand.
CCAGGAACTGGCGCATGGCCCGCCAGTTTTGCCGCAGCCAGGGAGCCGAGATGCTCGTGTATGAGGACGAGCACGAGTTCCGCGTCGTCAGGGACTTACTGCAGACTTACGCGTGGAGTGACAAATTCACGACTTCAATGTACACTGGCATGTTTTGCGATCAACACCGCGTGTGGTGGACAACGGATGGTAATTTTACTGATATAATACTTATTTGTTAACCCTTTAACCACCGAAAGTCAAACAAATTGTATCATAAATCAAGAATGTGTCATTTATACTTTCATTTTGTCTCGTACAGTCCTGTGTTAGAGTTGACTGCTCCAACAAATTGTCCAAGTCGACCGACGGCGGCACACCGAACTAACTATGTTCACACGTTCATCGTTACACAATTGTAGTCCAGGAATAACAGGCTTCCACGCTGACGCAAACCTTGAAACCCAGCCCTTGTCTCTATTAAAATTAGGGCGTCGTCCAATTTCAATAGCCTCGCGGATCTTGCGTGGCACAAAACTTTTTTCCCGTGCCAACAGTTTCGCCTTGTCAAAGCGCAAAAAATGAGACGCACCTGTATCGCAATTGTAGTCCGAAACATGTCGCGAATAGTGACTTTCCAAGTGAGTTTCAACCGTTGTTCTCTTATTAAGTGTAAATATGTCTCACGTTAGTGTAAATTTATGTTTTACTAATGGTTCTGCCTAATTACGTATCAGCTCATTTTCATGTGATAATGTTAGTGAGCTAAAGAAACAGACAGACAGAAACACAAAAAATCTAAAAAGACCTTTAAAGTGTGTTCTGCTATCGATTCCAAGAGCCCTCAAATGCTAACACCTTCAATGTACTGGTACTTCGACCTTCTACAGCAGATAGATAAGAAAGAAAATTCTTACGTTGCAACTGTTTGCTTGAAACATGGTTGTGATGACGGCCAAAGGGGATGTAGCCTTATATTTTTGTTTTCAAATTTTCCTCCTTACTCTCGGTAACTTCGGCCTAGATCAGTTCTTGGATGGGTGACCGCTTTGAGTGGTTATTAACTGAGCGCTCCCGTGCTTTGGAAGGCACGCTAAGACGTTGATCCCGGCTGCTGTCTATGATAGCAGTCGTGGAGCCAAGTTAGAGGCCTTCGGGCGGCTTGAGAACTTCTAACAGTCAAATTTCCCACTCACTTGACAAGCCCAATTCCAATAAGGTCTGGTTTCCCCTCGGGTTGGAAGGTCAGATGGCAGTCGCTTCTGTAAAAACTAGTGCCTACGCCAAAATCTTGGGATCCGGGCATCCTTCAGGATGTAACTGTGCCGGGATAGCGTTAAGATGATGATGATGATGACTCTCCAAGATGATTTTATTTTAAATTTTAAATGTGTCTAGGCGAATTATTTACGGATTACAACTACGCCCCATGGACGCCAGGCGAGCCGAACAACGACGAGGGAGATCAGTATTGCGGCTCTCTATACACCTATACGGGTCTCTACGATGACATTAACTGCTACCGTCAAATTAACACCATCTGCAAGATACGAGTCCAGAGCGAACTATTAAAATATACTTAGAAATACTTAGAAGACCTTTTTTACGTATTTCTAACCAGTTAATACACAGCCAAGCCATCAAGGCGGGTTTTATAAAGATCCGTTAGATCAAATTTCAGTAACTCAGTACAATTTTTAGCATAACAAACCGACATAAGATCTAACGGATCTTTATAAAACCGAACCCAAATCTGTTCAGGTAACCGAGGGGTAACAGACTAATTCCCTTTTTTAAGTCAATTAGCATAAATTTTTAGAGAATTTCAAATAATGTTTAAGTAGTTATGACACTAATAACAATTAGAGTACAAAAATAGACAAAATAGGTCAGATCTCAATCAATATTTGGAGTTTATGGTACCTAGTAGAAAACGACATCAAAATCGCAAAGCACGATTTAAGGTAAACGTACCAATGACACAGACACCTATGCCCAATTGTTGACACTTGTCACTATGACATAAGATGGAAAGTGTCAGAGTAATTGTGTCAGTGTCGAGCATCGGGACCATAACCTTAGTTCTGATTAGTGATTTTTTGGTATGTTATTTGGATCAGTTAGGGTAATAGGGTAATATAATCCGGCAATATCAAAAAAATCTTTTTCTTTGGTTTTAGTGTGAAAATTGACTAAGGTACCTACGTCTGCTTACTACGATGTCAGAAAATTATCTATATTCTATATCGTAATGACGCCCCTCGAAATAGTATCGAGTAATAAATGTTTATGCAGTCTTTGTTGTATCAGAACATAAAGCTGGTGACTGTACCTACAGTAGAGTACGAAATATCTGCACGGGCAAAGTCATCAAAAATATGTGATTACGACTTTATCTTAAGGGAATAAGGTTGCTTAGATATTCTTGAACCGTTGGAAACGTATATAAATTTATGAACTCGACTGTACATTTCTAACCTTATCTAATAATTACAAAAGGAATATACAAACGTGACACATTAATTTTTACGTAGTCTATCTATACCATTAGTGGCTTCAGTGGCGATACAAAAATGGACGCTTTAATTGATTTTGTATCAGCAGTAACGCTCCTAACGCAAATTACAAACGTTATTTTAAAATTATTGGCTCCGAGCAGAATTCGAACCTGCGACATTCTGGAATTCACGGCCAATCGCCTTAGCCACTGAGCTACCGGACAACCATGCTCGGCCACCAAATTCCTCAACCTGGTCCCTCTTACAACGCGTTAGGGAGGCGTACAACGACATGCTGCTAAGAGCCTAAATTTTTAAAATTTTACCTTATATTTATGTTAAAAAAAAACAAGGTTTCAATAAGCCATTTATTAGAAATTTACTTAAAAAAAAAAATTGGCTGAATACATTAAAGTAATAAATATGACAGATTAATCCAAACGTGAAGCATAAAACCTGCGACTCAGAGCAAAAGTTTTGATATTCTATGATATTATACATACAACCCTGCTAAGGCAAACGTTCCAATGTTTGACACCTGAAGTCCTAGCTTTCACCTATAGAGGTCGTTAGGAGTAACTATCGGGACTACTGTTACGAATTAAGATCAAAATATTCTAAGTTGGGTGTGACACGGTAGCTGGGAGTCAAATAAAAGTATATACATAGTATATTATATCTTTCGGCTCTTAAAACCATAACATTGACGGTTTTCGTATAAGAAAAAAACATGCCCCAAATCTGTATTACATTCCGCGTCCTTCTTATTTACATGAAATTGACGCACTGGAAGAAATAAAATAAATAATAAAATCTAGTTTTTTTTTCTACTACAAGGATCTCGAGGATCAAAATATCAACGATTCTGATTAAATAAACTCCTAATATGGAATTCTGTAGAAAAAACTAGTTATTTTGAACAAAAAAATGGTTTAGTGTTCATCAAAGTCTATGTTGACTCCGAATGCTGTCTTGAAGTCAGCTAGACTGCAGCAGTATGTGCGGTCACCCCAGGGTTCGAACCAGTCGAACTCCACACCGCACTTTCCAGAGCACAGCTTGGGACTCGGCGTATTTACGTTCTCGTGGATGACTACCACCTTTTCCGACCTATCGGTCTCTTTCAGCACCTTTAAAAGGAAGACAAAAATTTAGAAACATGACAGACAAATATGAAGTCTACTATAAATTTCAAATGGAATTGAAAAATTTAGGTAGGTAGCTGTTACAATCGATACCTAGTGGCGCGGCCTAGAACCACCATGTCTTAGATTTACCTATACAATTGAGAGTAGACACGTGCACTCGGTGGTTCGGGCCGTACCCGCTAGGCGACGCTGGGATCGCACTGCTTTGCCAACCGAGTAACCCGTGCTCCTACGTTAAAACAGGGCGATCTCCTTATTGACTCCCTGCTACCCTTGAAGACGACTCTCTCCTCCGCTTAGAATATTTAAATGAACACTATGAAGAAACCTCACATTTTATTGGGAAAGGGGGCGTCCATGAATTACGTGGGGTGTTTTTTTTATTTTCTGTCCCTCCCTCCCCCCCTGGTGAGATGTCGTGAGATTTTATTCTACCCCCTCCCCCATCCCCCAATCTCACGTGAGATTTTTTAAAATGTGGGTTTCTTACGTAAACGCGCTGGATTGTTATTTTAAAAGAAAAAAAAATTGCTTCGTGCTTTTATTTACGACTAGTTAAGACTAGTAATCAATATTGCTTAAAGATAACGTCGAAGTATGAATGAAATTATTCTCTTTCGAACGAATTAGTGAATAATCTTAATCGTATTACGATTACGCTTAAGATTAAATCTTATAAGCGTGTACAATCTGGATTAAATGGAACAAAATAGTATTTTATTTTTTTGTTTCAATCAGAAAAAAAATTGCGTGATATTTGCCGAGAACCCCCCTCTCTCCAACGTAAGATTAGATGAGATTTGACTCGACCCCCTCCCCCCCTTAAACATCTCACGTAATTTATGGACGCCCAAAGGAAACATTTTCCTTCAACAGCGATATCCTGGAATACGCGGCCAATCGCTATAGCCATCTGAGCCGGTAGCTCAACAACCACGCTCGGCCCCCGAATTCTTCAACTAGTTCAGCTTCGTACAGTACTTCAGTTCTCATATAGCCTTAGAGCCCTAACATGACGCTTTATTACCTTTTTCGAGAAAATTCGAACTTATTGATTTTTATTATGTGGTTTCAATATCCATAATGTTGGGATCAGGTCCAAACCGAACTCTGGGTTATATTATGATATAATAGGGAAAACGCTAGGAGGAAGATGGTCCACAGAGTGAAATAATCTTACAAATTAAAAACGAAGAAAGACAAAATGATATTTTGCTTTCGTTAAATTTGTAGCTTCCTTACCAGGACAGTTCCTGTAGTGATATAAGCCCTCAGGCAATAAACAAATAATACTTTACTCTGAATATAGTGAAGTTATATGTACCTATATCTTATGTTCAGATAGCAGACTATCTGGCTACCAGAGGTAAGGATCTGAAATACCAGACACGATAAACACAAGCAAGCCTGCCGCTTTCCACTGAGTTGGCAATGGCATCGATTCTTTGGTATAAAAAAGACTTAATAAGTAACGCCCAGTGAAGGCCTTAAAATAGAGTTTAAAACTTTCATATACCCACCTTCCAGAGATACTTAGGTGTCCAGACATTGCCAATTTTCGTGTATTGAGTAGCCCCAGACCACACAGTTAACTGCGCTGGCTCTCTACCCATCTTTTCTATATCTTGCCAATTTGTCTGAAAAGGGAATAAAATAGATATAGGTTAAGGTATAAAATGTAATTAAACCTTTCTACAAAATAAAATATTTGCTATTTGTATATCATACAATAATTTGCATTAATAGGTGCGCGTCCGGGGCCCAGCGGCGCCGCGGACATTATGCGAAGTTAAGCAACGTCGGCCGAGGTCAGCTCTTGAATGGGTGACCGCTTTGAGTGGTTATCGCCTGAGCACTCCCGTGCTTTGGAAGGCACGTTAAGCCGTTGATCCCAGCTGCTGTCTATGATAGCAGTCATTAAGCCGAGTTAGAGGTCTTCTGGCGGCTTGAGAACTAACAGCCAACCAGTCCATTGTCCACTCATTTGACTAGCCTTATCCCAATAAGTTCTAGTTTCTCCTTAGATTGGAAGTTAAGATGGCAGTTGGTTCCGTAAAAACTTGTGCCTACACCTAATCTTGGGATCGGGTAGCGGACCCCGGCTATCCTTCAAAATGCAACTCTACTGGGATAACGCCAGCAGGGCGATGATATATATGACAAGTATTACAATATTTTCCGGATACTTACACCATTTATGGGCTTGCAATAGTTCACGTAGTTAAGCAAATCTATGAATGTTGCCTTCTCAGCCGGCCCAAAGCTGACATCCTCAGCGCTCACCAACTGTATATTCTCGTAACAGCACTTGTCTAAACACAGTTGTTTTCCTGTCTTTACCATACTTGGACTTGATTGGTATCTGTCTTCGATGGGTATTGTATTCATCTTTGTATACAACGGAACATTTTTGGTCTTATCTACGCATGACTGGTAGACATCTGTGAAGCCGTTTACATGGAAACCGACTCGCATCAGCTCTGTGTCTTGCCCCAGGCACAGCTTCCGAGTCGGCACAACACTCGGTGTTACGCGGTGTTTGCAATCAAGTTCAGAAAATTTCCGAGAGACTCCGTCGACCAGGAAATAGTCTTCATGGTCACATGTTGCATAGAGAGAATTTAATGCTGGGAACTTAGTGAAGCCATTACTTGAGGTGGTCTTAACACTGTTAACGCCTGGACAGAACAACTGAAGTTTTTCCGAATGTGGCACGATGATATACTGTCCAATAGATGACAATTCTGGCCATGATAATGAGGAATCCAGTGTAATAGGTGCGTTGTATTTCTTTAACAACGATTTATTAATTCCACATTCTGAAAAAAAGGATACAGTTAAATAAAATCTTGTTCATTGGTGTAACGTGTCATCTCTGGATATTTTAACGTTTTTCTCATACGCATGTTTAAATCGACGGGGCTCAGTCAGACCGGAGAGTTTCTGTTTTTGGACCATTACGTAGTTTCACTTGTCCGGAAGATTTACAACTTTCACGTTATTAAAAAAAGACTTGATCAAATGGATACGGAAATTCCACAAATCGCCCTGGGTATTGTCGCGTACCATCATAGACTACGGTGTCCTGTTTGCCACATTTGTTGCATATTGTGTCTTTTATAGGGGATTGACGAGAGACATCATCCTGTTGTGGATTCGTTTTTATTATCAGTGACTTAGAGACCATATACATCTCTAACAATATTAAATTAATTTTAATTTTGACGCTCAGAGACCATGTACATCTCTGGGATATTATATTAATTTCATTATACTCCTTGTTTAATCTTGAGACCTTATACATCTCTAACTTTACTGATGTTGTAATATTTGTAATAGATAACTTTGCAAGTTTATCTTCACTGTATGACATTAATTTTGTTATAATTGTAAACTCGAAATTATTATTCCTTCTTGAACTGTAAATTAATATTTTGACATGAAAAATGTATTACTTATTATAGTCAGACTTTCTCAAATTGTAAATTAATATTTTGACATGTAAAAGTGCACTTGTGGCCTATTTGCAGAATAAATGTTTGTATTTGTATTTGTATATCAAAAAACCAGACAAATGCGAGTCGGACTAGCCCACCGCGAGTTCCGTACAAATTTATTACAGATTCTTCTCTGCACTTGTAGTATAAAACGATATTACTTGCCAAATTTCATAGTTCTAGATGAACGGAAAGTACCTTATAAATTTTGATTTCCGTGTATCGAAATAAATGTTTTTTTAACCGGTTGTATCTTTTTTATGTTTAGTTAGAAGTTTGATTTTTTCACGGCTTCAAGGGACTGTAGACATGAAGTAATGTAATTGTTGTTTTAATTTCAACTCGATTCCTCCACACGCATTCCCGAGATAAAGGGTTTTGACAGACAGACATACAGACAGATGGACAACAAAGTGATCCTGTAAGGGTTCCGTTTGCCTTGAGGTACGGAACCCTTAAAAAATGGGTCGTTTAACTGAGACGGGCATCTTAAGCTTGCTACTCGCCGGTAGGGTTCTCGTCTCAGTTTCGCCTATGGCGTCGTGACTCAATGGATGGCAAAGGTGAATTCATTTCAATTGTACGCGATTATAGGTACCAAACCTATATGGGTATTGCTCCAAACCGTCTGTAATCGTAAGCGGTGTTCGTTAAAATCTGATTGTATGGAAAGTTTGACAAGTTTCTATGGGATGACAGCTGCCGGCGCCATATTTGACGATGACCGGCATGTGATCGTATGTTGATGCAACCGATCCTAAGCTTAGTCCCGTTGACGCCAATTTAAAAGAATTTTTGAAATTATTTGATATGGATGAGATTTGACGCAGCTCCTTTATAGGTAAACTCCCCAGTCACCTCAGAGGAAAGGTACATAAGCCTTGAATTATATACATTTGCTACAACAATACCTTTATCGTGACTTGTAACTTTCCATGTGAGAAGCACGTTTCCGAATGGATTACTGACACGGCAAGTATATTCTCCCCATCCAATCGGAGCCAGTGAATCTGAATCTGCATTTTCAATCTTTTGTCCATTGTAGAACCATTCGTACTAGAAATAAGTAACGAGTTGTGAAAACTAAATTGAAAATAAGCGATTTTACAATAAATAAAGTGTCAAAAGCGCTTATTTTCGACATAACTATACTTAAGTCTTAATCCGCGCTCGTTGACCCGAAACCGTGTCAAAAACACTATCCAGTTATCCGGTATCGACAAATGAATGTATTCTGTTTGATATAATACACAGTTATTAGTTTGAAAAGATTTTAAAACTAAATAAATTTCATTTAATTTTACCTGTCCATCTGGAATTGGATTTGTATCCAAATTGGAACTCAATTTTTTCTCTTCTTGCGTTGGCCATTCAATATCGAACGATGTTATAGCGTTTTTTGGAGGCCGACCGAAGATAACCTGTATTGTTTGGGAAATAGGTTTGCCGGTCATATCGCTCACTCGACAAGTGTAATTGCCACTGTCGGTAATATTTGTACTAGCGAAGTGCAATTTGGCCCCGGTAATATTGAGATCTTCGTAATCCTGAAACAAAAAAGCAATTTTGGTTAAAATATAGCAACACTCGATTAAGGCGACTGCCTGCCTTGTCGGTGCGGAGGCGATATTGATATCAGAAAATTGACAGTCGAGACTGTACCGCTTCTTTACTGCACGCCAACATTTAAATGAGTGTTTCCTGACATGCGCGGGATGCGTAGAAGCGGAGCGATACACCAATGCCCCCTTTGCGCGCATGATATTACTAGGGATTCTTTTTTTTTATACAACGCCGGTGGCAAACAAGCTTACGGTCCATCTGATGGTAAGCGGCCACCGCAGCCTATAGACGCCCGCAACTCCAAAGGAGTCAAGTGTCAACCCTTTATAAAATTTGAGGATGTACTGTGTTGGCAACAGAAGGGACAAATTTAGGTCCCTCGCTCTCAACACAGTTCATCCTCGGGAGCTCTGGCAACCTTGCTCACCTCCAGGAACACAATACTACATACTTGTATAGTAGATAATGTTATTATGGCTATGGTCTTCTGCAAGGCGGAGGTGCTTCCCCAGTTGGGCTGCTCCAAATTCGAGCAAGATGAAATTTTGCTGTGTCTGTTAAAATTATCAAAATTCTGTGAACTGTAGATCTCGTTTAATTTACCTAAACCCTACTCGACAAAAATATATATAATTACCGAACCTTCTGCTCACAAAATTTCACGAGGATCGGTTGAAAAATGCAAACTGTAGAGGAGAACAACGGAAATCTGGAAATCCGGAATTCGGACATACGAAATTTTTGTCAAAGCTGAAGCACAAACCTTCGTTTCACTCGGCCAATTATTACTGCGAAAATGTAATACTGACGATATCCCGTTAAGTTAAGGAATCTACGCGACATCAGTAAGCTCATGTCAAAAAACAACAATTCAGTTCAATCATTTTGAGAACCCCAGATGGCAGCCGACTTGAAGTGAGTATATAGAAATACAAATGCCACACACCAAGTACCCGTTGTCCCTTTGATGACTGGGTACCTGCGGTTTGACTAAGTAACGTTTTCAAGATGTCGCAAGCTTGATATCGAAATGTCAGATCTAACTTACATAAGTGTGAAACGTTACGTAATCGACTAGGTCGCTGGTTCGCAAATTTTCCCATTGAAAAAATATTTGATAATATAAAATACTTGATGGAATGGGCACCAAGACGATCACTAAGTAGCTTAGTACAGTACAAGTCAATATACATAGCTACCTAGTATGTACGTATGTAAAATTCTTTATTGTACAATGAGGAAAAATAAAATACAAGAACAGTGATGATATATGTTTTATGGGCGACAATAGAACTTACCTTATACCACCTTACTGAGCTAGGATCTTTGAATGGCAGCGGGCAAATAACATCGAATGGCTGATCCCTCAAACCGTAATGCGTTTCGTTAGGTTCCTTAAAATCTATGTATTCTGAAAATATACCGCACAGTTATTAATTAAGATTTCCTGTGCAACAGCCTCACACAAATATATATCTTGTCTATGGTCGGTTACTTTTGGTATATTCTGATCACTTCTGATTCACATTTCATTGTATTTCGCAGATCCGCGTGAAATATTTAAATGTAACTCGGTTGAGGAAAAGATGCACTGAATTTATGCTCTGGCTTGCACAATGTTATCGTCAATTTACAACCGCCACTTTACTTATCTGACTACTCCATAAGACTAATGGTGAAAATCCTAAACCGTGGTCTCCCGGCGAAAAAATAAATATTAGCAGTCTATGTAATGAGCCTGGGGATACCCGGCACCGGTAAACGACGGGTTGGGTTTGTCAACTTTAATTAAGCTATTAAAGTCTAGTCTATATCGGAGCCTCTTAGGCCGGGTTTTATAAAGATCCGTTAGACCAAATGTCAGATCAAATTTCAGTAACTCAGTACATTTTTTGACATAACAAACCGACATAAGGAGTAACGGATCTTTATAAAACCGAGCCTTAATGACAGGGTTAATATCTCTGTTAAATCTCGCAAAATATCCCAAATCCACCAACTGTAATCGGTGGTGCAAACGTTGTATTTTTTCTTGGCGAGTTAATTCATAACAACAAATGTAATAACTGGTAATAGTAGGTAATGTTTGCACAGGTACATTATTCTGTAATATTTACCATCGACGAAAACCTGGAACTCTTGAACAGCCGAACCGAACTTATTCGCTGCGTGACAGACGTAGCTGTGGGTTTTGTTGGTAGAGTCAGCACTCTTAGGATGTTGCAGAAGTAGCTCATTTCCATCCACGTATAGCCTTTTGGATTTGTCTAAAATAAATGAGTTTATTGAGTAATTCAGGGGATAAAAGCCACTGTAGCCGAGCGGTTCTGGAGGGCGCGAGTGCGAACCCCGGCTTGTACCACTCGGTTAAAAAAAAAACGTGTACGAAATACCATTTAACACTTTTGGTTTTCGTAGCGCTACAGAATTTCGTCTACATACGGGAAATGCATGTTATCGGCTACGTGTCTCTGAGCAGAGAACTCCCCAGGGGAGTTCTTGGGACCGAAAGTGTTAATATTTAAAAGTGGAAAACATTGGGAGGAAACCACTGTTTAATCCCGACATGGTCTGGTTTTCCCTCTGGGTTGGAAGGTTAGATAGCCAGCTGCCAGCAGGTGGCATTCGCTCGTAAAACTTTCGTAAGACTCCGGACTCCTTAGGACATAACCGGGAAAATGCTAGGAGGATGATGATGACTAATTCATGAGACACATCATCATTCGCTTGCAGTGAAATAAGGGTCACCAGACAAACCATCTGTAATCGTAAGCGGACGTGGTTAAAATCTCATTGTATGGAATGTTTGTCAAGTTTATATGGGACAGCTTCGCTGAACATTGATCGGTCTGTAATAGTAAATGTTGATGCAACCCATTTCCGTGCACTTTCATCCATCATCTCGACTCGTAGGAAAGCACCGGCTCATAGGAAATTTCAAACCTTAATCTTGACTGATTTACACCAAATGTTGTTTTCTTCTTTGTCGTCTTCTAAAGGTAAAGTGATGTACGTACCAGTGCCAATAACTTGCTCGTCAACTTTCCAAGTGATGGTCGGGACGGGGTGTCCCACTGCGGTGCACGGCACCCGTATCGCAACGTCGCCTTCGACGGCGATATACTTGTTTGTACTCGTCACAATCCTCGGTGGAGCTGCGATGTTAGAAGAAACATACTTGTCAGTCGTTATTTTGAAACAATAATAATCACTACATCGCTTTCTCTGTCCCTAATCCCTATATCCCTATGTATGCTTAAATCTTAAAAACTACGCAACGGATTTTGATGCGGTTTTTTTTAATAGATATGATGATAGTGATTGAAGAGGAAGGTTTATATGTATAATAACATCCATTAAATAGTGTACCCGTGCGAAGCCGGGGCGGGTCGCTAGTTAATAATAATTTAAGTGTGAGTTCATGCAATCAGACGTTATAAGCTTATTTACATCCCCCATATTCAGCGGTGAGAGCAGCTTGGTCCGATTCGAAACTGTTTGACACAGGATATGTAAATAGTTTTTTGTCGCTTCCTATTTCGGACAAAGCCGAGTTTTTATACAATTTAGTAGAAGTAGGTTTAAAATCTAGAGTTTAAGTTTCTTTTTAGCTTTTTGTACATATTCTATTGCCTCTACGGGGCGGTATGTTCGCCTGGCGACAAGCCCCTTTTTTCCTTAAATAAAAAAAAATACCCCATATTCGCGATATTCGCCGAGTTCATGTGCAATAACAAAAGTTTGTGTAGATATCCACCTTATATTTCAATGTGACCACTGTATGAATATGTATGATAGTTGATGGCTTCTGCCTGAAGCTGGTGTTCACTGATTTCGTAGATACCACTCCACAAGATGTTTTCATTATAATAAGGTCGACAGAGCATGTCCCCCGCATGTCTCTAGCTGACAAAATATCGAATCAATGGAAAATCAAAAAAGAGTCGGCAGTGTACTTCTGTTTTTTCTTAAATTCGTACATAGGCTACGGTGCCTGCCTACCATTAGGCAGGTTTTATACGTGTTTGCAACTGCCGTAATATAAAAAACTATGTAGTATGCCAGTAAGTTTAATTTTTGTGAGTTAGTTGTTATGAATTAAGATCGAAGTTGTAAAGACCCCAGAACATTTACCGTTGACCACAAGTTGTACGACTTGCTCTCGTCTTCCAACCTCGTTTTCCGCCACACACTTGTACAGTCCCGCGTGGCTCAGCTTGACCTTTCCAATATATATGTGATCCGTGTTATTGCTCTCGTATTTGGTTGAATGAGGACTTTTGTAGAACCAGATAACGGTTGGTTTGGGGAAGCCTGTGGTTACCCTGTAAGCAAGACATATAGCTAACAAATACTGGCAACAGCATTATATTATATTCTTAAATTCATTATAACAGTAAAGTCAATATGGAAAATGAGATCATGGCTTAATAACATAGGGCGTGAGAGTTAAGGACACTTTATATTTATGGGGAATTTTGTTTACAATGGGTACAATCAATTACGTAATAAAAAAAATGATTGTGTGTCTATGTTCCGCTTGTGGCCTAAAACCAAGCGAACCGTGCGAGTCTTACTTTATTGAGTTAAAAATATTAACATTCCCCTGTTTATATATATTTGAAATAGGCATGTATGTTAAGTCCAATGTAAACCAATTCTCTGTTTTTAATATTGTACGGCAGCGACATAGGATCGCAAATAACCAATCGAAAACAGCCTTTCGTGTAAAAATCATATTTGGCATGGCACCCAAACCATGTAATAAGCTGCCAGACTTTATTAGAAGATCTGAAATGCAAGAGCTTAAGAAATATTTATTAGAATTACGATTTGAAACGGGATATTTACCATGTAAAAATACGTTTCAAATCGTAATTCTAATGTAAATGACCATGTAAGCTATATTTAATAGAATTTTTGACTCAAAAATTTCGAGATTTAATGCATTTTGCTCTGTGAAAAAATATTTAGATTATAAGCCATATTTATTAAAACTACCCTAATAATTAAATTAAATTTTGACTAACCTTTTACTTAACTCTTAGCATTGTAATTTGAAATTTTAATATAATTTGCATGCCCAGTAGCAGGCAGAATACACTGTACGAATATTATTATTATAAAAATCCGCTTGACTGTATTCTAGCAAATAAAATATTTTTGACTTTCTTGACTTTTGATTAAATACTAGATTAGGTTATGGAATGAGCTCCCTGTGAATCTATAAAGTTTAAAAGCAGTACCGCCTTTGAAAGAAGTCGAAGAACCAGTGCTTTCTGCTAAATCAAAGTCAAATTATCACCGTGTTATTAGGTACGTCACCAAATGTAGAGGCTGTCAGTCTCTTTTCCTACTTGGTCTGCAAAGCAACAGATAAATTGTAGGACTACCCCCTTATGCGGCCTTATGGCTACAGGGGGTTGCGCCCCGCCAAGTCAGGCAGTAGCCTTAAGGCCGTACAACGAGAAATATCGCGTTCTTTAAAACGCTGTTCTCCCCAGACGAGGAAACAATAAGATTTGATTTTTAGATATTACATTCCTGACTATAGGCTGTGCTTCCGGCTATAGCCCAAATATGATTGCTTAAAATTGACTCGATAGAAATAAAATCTAAAGATGAGTCTTTATTTTCCTTTTTTACTCAGCCTACTAAAACTACGCATTATTAAACGACACAATTCATTGAAAATGATGGTATGTTACCTCATCTAAGCTCTGTCAAGTGAAAATTTAATAAAACTGCACATAGTCAGAGATTTATCGAGATTTGTCTAAAAAAGCCATTGTATCCCGTTTTGTCGTGCGAGACAGAAAGAAGCGTTTCTTTTCACGGGGGACGTGGCTGATTGAATCGAAGCATCCCTTAATGCGTTGTATGGTAATGCCAGCACTAACCTGCAGTGTAAATTGACGGGTGTGTTTTCCATAACAGACTGAACGTCTGGTAGTTTCTCTACCGCGGGTTTTGCTGAAAGTTAAACCAAAACAATAAAGATGTGCATTTCCATGTCGCTTTTTTACGATTCATACGGTATGTATGTCGGGAAATTCTGTGATGTTAAAACATTAGACTGCCTTATCCTGAATTCAATAAGACTACAAAAAGGTTTGGTTTGGTATAAATTAGGTCTTTGAAACAAGAAATATAATCGGCTTTGGGTTATTATGCAACTTCGTTGTGTCTGGTAACCGACTGCGAAAAGACCGGAATTAACTCCCTTAAGCCAAAGTTCCTCCAAGGAAAAGTTCGATAGATTGTTATGTTTTAACAAAGTAATTTTGTTGTAAACTTTTTAATTTGTATGTAGTTATTGTGCCAAGTAAAAAAATAAATAGATAACTCTCATCACAAAAATCAGGGAATTCAGGTGGCGTAACGAAAGCAATTTGCATTCCTTAACAATTCGGGTTATGGAAGCCGAAGCAAATCGCTTCGTGCACAAAAAAACTATATCAACGCAAGGACTAAAGGAAGAAGGAGTTTATCATTGCTCGGAATTTAACTTACCATTGACCACTAGTTCAGTAATCTTCTCATCCCATCCCTCATCATTATTGGCCACGCACCGGTAGTGCCCGGAGTGACTGAGCTGAGAACCTACGATGCTCAGTACATTGCCATCATAACTCATAGGCTTGTAAGAACCATCTCTTGGCTTGAACTGCCACTGTATTTTGGGAGCAGGGTTGCCTTTGTGAAGTCTACAAAACAGAAAGGAAGATTCAGGAGTAAAGTAAGTTGCCTATAGCATAGCGTTAAACAACTTAAGACAAGTCAAAGCTACCGTTATAACTTGCACAACTCAAGAGACAGGGGCACGTCATCTCATTGTGCCCAATCAATATGACAGCTACGTGATTATTCCGGTACGTATTCCAAAACCAAGACCCATCATAAGCAGCTCTTGAGATATTAGATGGACAATGTAGAGTCGCAATAACGGTTCCTTTTTTAGCCGTAACAAAGATGCTTAACACACACACATGATTATGCAAATATGCTTTTACGACTAGCTACTATTATTTGTATAAAATCAAAATTTCAGACAAGGCAAACGTTGTATCTTCGGAACATGTAACTTACTTGCAATCAATAGTTGCTGGTTCCCCCTCTTTTTTCGTTAGAACATCATGTTTACTCGGAAACTTTGGGGCCACTGAAAGAATAATTGTAAAATTTACCCACAGCACCAATACTGTCATTAACAGTGCTTTGATGGTAAAATGTATCTTCTGTGAAACGAGTAGCTATGAAAATATGTTTGTAAATTATCAATGACACTTCAGAGCAAATTTATGAATTATGTTGTGGTCTACCGTTTAACTGAGACAGACGTTACCTGCGACGGGACAGGGGCAAGAGGGTAGACATCAAAGGATAGGCCGGCCAACCGGCCGATTAGGGCCGGCGGGTCCCTGTCTCCCTCCACCCTTGCCCATCTCAGTTAAGCAGTAGACCTAATTTTTTATTTTACTCATATATGGCATTTATATACTGTAGACCTTATAATTATAATACCTTGTACGTCAAGTTGCAGTGTGTGTTCATCGTGTCCTGCCACGTTTTTCGCCATACATTTGTACTGATCATTGGTCAGGGCGTTGGTCACATGAATGACGTTATCAGTGCCTCTGAGTTGTGTGAAGCCAGCTGCGCCTTGCTTCTTCACGTACCACGTTATTTGAGGCATAGGCTTGCCTTTATTTATACTGTAAAAACGTACCTATTTATAAATTCGGAGAGTAACAGCGCCTAATAGTTAAGTATCGCTTATGGGTGAGCCGTACGCTTGTTTGCCTTAGTGCTATAAATTTTGTTAACTTTATTAAATAATATTATAGTGTAAAGTTATAACAAATAACAAAATATTGAGCCTCTGTTTTTCTTCAAATAATTTCATATAAATCCAATGTAGCATAAATAAGCATTCAGTGCTTACGAATCTATTTTTTGGTTTTGCATTAAGAAATATCGTATCAAATATTACTCCAAATCTAGAGAATCCAACTAAAACTGGTGTTTTCCACATTAATTCTGATGAACTCGGTAAAAGCAAAAAAAGAGCACTGATACTATTTAAAATTTTAATTAAACCTTCTAATTCTTTAATCAGATTATAAAATACTTAATTCTATTATCAATACTTTTACCATATTTTGGGTTCTGAACATATTATTTTAACTGCATTTAATTGGGCGCGCGCTTCGCCGTAGACCGAAGTACAAGCTATATCTTGTAGTAAAGTGTCGACGTAGAGGGGTGATTTTCATCGTTAACATTAATTGATGTCCTTACAGGTCCGGACTTTAAGTGAAAGTTAAGGAAATCAGAGTGCAATTTAAACTTATTGTTGACTCCAGTTTACTCTATACGTGGATCCCTAACTGTTAAAATAGTTACAGTCAGAAATAATCACTCACGAGTCGTTAACAATCCGGGCCCGGCAAGGACAAATTAAGAAAATGTTAAATATTGGAATGAGAATCACCCAGATGCCTTTATTCATATACGTTCATGAACCTGATTTTAGTTACAATGCCGTTAAAATTCGTTTGTTTTTTTCTTCGGGACTAAGCACATTTTAGTTAAGAGAGGTTTGTTATTTTTTTGTTAAGGCACATTAGCAACGTGGAAGCGAACTTGCGAAACATAGTTATAAAAAATTGAAAGCAATACTTCCGTGTCGAATTGACCCCGCTATTCAATTAAATTTAATATTTACGTACTGTAGTAAACAATGTTAGAATTTCTTTTTTTAAAAGAATCAGGGTCTATCCTAGTTATAAAATTAATAGACAGTACCATTTTAGTTTGACCTTAGAATTTAATTTAAGCAAATTTTGAGCCAATTATAAAAAGTGCCTTTTGCTTACCCGCAGCGCAAATCTACCGAACCACCCTCTTTGACTTTTATAATTTTATCTCTTTTATATATTTCAGGAGCCACTGCAATGCAAGAATAAGAATTAATTGTGAAATAAAAAAAATACCTTTACCAAGTAACACTAAAAAAAATCTAAATTCTGAAAAAAAAAACATATTAAAGGTACACTTACGGTGAAAGGATAATCATTTTTACCCACGACAGAACGGAGAGTGTATTGTGTGTTTAGGGAGAGGTTGTTAGTTTGTTACCCAATACCTATGAATTTCAGCCAGTTTACTTACTTAGCCTTTATTTAATACAAAAAGTACATTTCAATGTTATAAATGATTAAGTTTATTCACTAGTTTCCTGTCCATGACTAATAATAAGTGGTTGGGAAGTGCATTAAAGCTAATGGCATACTAAGTCGACGCTATTTTGTTCTCAGTCGACTTATTTCAGTATTTTTTTTAGCGATTCCAAAGTAAAGTTAAGTGTTTCGGATACATTAGGTACACACATTCGTATATTCCGGTAAATGTACAAACCTATACATATATGAACTCACCTGATTGAATTGGTGTAACTGGTGTTTTAGCAACGCGCTTTATAGTATTTCCAGACTTAGATGAAGTTGCAACGACCTGAAACCAAAAAAAACTTACTTTGGACTACTTTGGAGACTATAGAGAATAAAAAGAAGTTATGTAATTTTTGATTTAATTGATCCAAACGTGGTTGCACCAAACAGCTTTAAGCTTATGGTGTTTGTTAAAATCTGATTGTATTGACGTCATTCTTTACAAAGTACACTTAACGAAAGCGTGTCAGTAGTAAAAGCTGATACTTACACAACATTTAAAAAATGTGCGTCATAGTTAACGAAGCGCTCGAGTCGGAAACGTGCGTCATGCTTTACGTAACGCTATAGTCAATAATGTGCATCATTATTCTATCATGCATGAAATATGTGTCTAACGTTGTGCGTCATCCTTAACAAAGTGCTAGAGTCAAAGCTGTGCGTCATAATTAACGATGTAATACAGTCGGAGACGTCATAAATTACATCAAGCTTTACGTAACACTCTTGTCCAAAAAGCCCTTGAACCCTGGCTTTGTCATTTTTTATGTACCCCATGACAAGCGGTTACTAAGATACTCAGACCAAGTAAAAGAGATACGGAGCATTACGAACAAACTCGTTATACGGCTGTAGATTGTATGCGTGTGCACACGCTTGCTTATAAATATATAATAAGAAATGGTTCCAATAGAGAATGGTTTAAAAAAAACCGGCTTCACTATACGTTGTTTTTACATGACTGCTCAAAAAAACGAGTGTAATGGTTTCAGGGTTCATCATCTTCAGGGGGAGATTCTTTGTTACGAAGTAAGTTATCATAGTCACTAATAGAGAATATGCATGCGGAATGAATAATAATAAGATGTCGCTATATGAATTCTAAATCATCAAATTATGACAAAAACCATAAATTGACAAATATGCGCAAAATTTTAAAAATATATGATACTTGAAAGTTTCGAAAAATTATGTAACATAATGCCATATGGATTCTTATGTTTTAATTTTTAAAAAATGTACGACTACATTACTGCCTAAACGAAATATTTCACGACCAAAACAGTAAATTACTCGTTTTTCCATACAATGGTAGCACGGGCAGTATATGACGTCACATACTATGCTCAATGAGTGAGAGTTTTGAGGGCGTTTTGAGCGCTCGGATTTTGTGCTGCACTTTGAAATCCACTTTTGTCTTTTGTGTTGTTCTAATTGTACTTGTTCCATATACACATTTGTTCCTCTCTTAAAACTGGTTCGAATGGCTTCATGAAAAAAAATTATGCATATTCTCTATTGTTCGTGAAAATTCAATGTGTGTGTTTACGACCACTGCTTCTTTGTTTACCTAATCTAATAATAAAAAAAAGGTAGGTAGGTTGTTCGTAATGTTCCTTCTAGCTTTCGTTCTCAGTCTAAATTCAGATTAACAATAATAAATATTTGTGAACAATCTTACATAAATCGACCTAGTCCCAAACTTGGCAATGCTTGTACTACTCGTATGGGTACTAGGCGACGATATACATAGATAAACAGATATATATAGATAAATAGATATATAGGAAATATCCAAATCTTAGGAAAACATATTCATGCTCATCACATAAATATAATCCATGACCGGGATTCGAACCCGGGACCCCCAGCTTCATAGGCAGGGTCTAGGCTACTACCAACTAGGCTAAAGCGATCGTCAGATTATGATGTAATACGTACCGCGATTTTAAAGGTTTTTTGGGGAGGGAGGAACTTGTTAGTAAAGTAGAGATCTCCAGTAAGGAACGTCAGCGGCAGCGTCATGATCACCCGGTCGTCCATGTCTCTGAGCTCCACCTGGCGTATGTTTGCCGAGTGCGTCTTGTCTTGCACAGACACCAGTAGGTGCGTTTCGACGCCTGTCATTGAAAATAAAAATCTTTAAGTCATTAACAACCAGGTTTCGCCGGAAGATCAGCGCCAGCTCCCTGAGTCGGCATTACGCTGAGGCGAAACCTTTTTGTGGCGATTACTTGTTGTTTTTTTCTAATTACGTTTATTTATCTATATTTTATGTTTGTACCGTCACGAATAAATGTTTTTCTTTCTTTCTTTCTTCTTTCTTTCTTTCTTAAGAACGGTTATGTGGGTCAGTACTGGAATCGGAATCCATCATTTTACCGAAAATCGATTCATCAATCATTAACCAAACTAACTCAGGAATCATTAATCGGACTTCGTTAGGTCGATCATACATTTGTTCGACTTACCTTTTACACAATTATATGGCTGTCAAAGATCAATATGGCTTTAAATTGACTGTTATGTAAAAAACAAATAGCTCTTAGTTTCTTTTAAATAAGAATTACTATAAATCATTGGGTCCTTGCCTATTAACGGTACTGTTACTAGAATGTAACTATTCACTGTTGATGATAGTGTCATCATTATTCTTAAAGTATGAAGATTGAAAGAGTCACCTGTAGTAGGTTGAGGGTCAGTCGCTGCCAGAGAATTTTTCACTTCAGTGGAGAATCCATGTTGGAAGTTGAAGTCCGTCCTTCCGAAGACCATGATGTTGACCTCGGAGTTACCCCAGACCCTGGCCGTGTAGGTTCCAGGTGTCAAATTTGTCAGTTTGACCACCTGCAAACACCCATAGTCGGGTCGGGTTTTAGAACAATGCAGACCAAATGTCAGTGTTTTATTGTCTAAAAGTAAATTAAAGACCACCATCAGGATGTTTGATGATGTTTTAATAAACAAAAAATGTATGACAACTATGTACCTAAACGCAATATTTCACGGCCGAAACAGCTAATTCCTCGTTTTTCCATACAATGGTAATACGGACGCATAGTATATGACGTCACATACTGTACTCAATTAGCATGGGATTTTTTAAGGCCTCGGTTTTTATGCTATACTACCCATTTTTGTTTTTAGTGCTGTTCTAATTGTTATTGTTCCATATTCACATTTGTTCCTCGCTAAAAACTGGTTTCGTTTTAACGGATATTCATAAAACTGAGACTTAGTCATCAAATAGCTTTTTCTATATAGCGGCTAATTTATTACCAATATCCATTTTTAAAAAAATAAATTGAAAAGAGTACCTTCCCTCACCTATTTCCGGGGGCGAAAATTTTGAAATTTTCATCATGTAGGTAAATATTATTACATGAAAAATCCACTTATATTTTTAAATCACCAAAAATCCTTTACAAACTAAATTTGTACGAAAACCTCGGCGCGCGCGTCAGTACCGACGTTGACGGGCTTTTGTTTTAATTGGACGTTTCGGGTAGGTAATTATTCACAAGACAAAAATACTTTTATAAATGAATAAATGACAGTGGTCTCCATTTAAGGTCAACTCTCCAGTGCTCGCAGTGACACAATTAAATACTTCACACTTTCAACTTAGGTTTTAATAATAGAGGTGAACAAATGCCGGGTTAAGCCAAACTCACGTATCTTGAGATACAGCAATTTGGGTTAACCGGGCTAAATCGATTTTAAATACTGTCTTATATGTATATACAATAAAGGTGATATTAATTTTTCTCACAAATTTCGAAAATAATCAACATACCAAACTCCTGTAACTCCGTTTTTTAGAACTCGATTTACGCCCATTCCGAATCTTTAGTTACGATAAATAAGCTTAATGACGATACGTTTTAGTTTTGCCAATTTGCGGTATCTTTCGATACGTGAGTTCAGCTATGGTTCGGCGCAACCGTGTAAGTATGAACCTGTCGCAGGCGCAACGTGCTCGAGTTACGCCAAATTCAGGTATATTTTAATACTATGTGTAAGGACTATGTGATACCATTATAATACTTATACTGTGATGGGTTATTGGCGGTGCGGAAACATAATTGACTTCTTTGTTGTTTTTTTAATTGTTGTTGGTTTAAAACAGAAATAACAGAGGTTACTGCTGGTAGTATATGAATAGTGACCATTTCGTTTTGTTTTTTATGTACCAGAGAGAAGTGATGCAATAATTACTTTTTCACTTCTCATGCTCGAAAAGTGTGTCATATTAGACTTGTCAAGCGGGGCTAAAGTAGTACATTTAACCCCTAGGGAAAATATGAATACATATTTATGATTTACAAAACATTTGAATTTGACCAATAAAAATACTTCACCTATTAAATCCACCAATCACAGAACACTAATTTAACCCTTAAAAAAATATTTGGTATTGGGTATTAACCAACCAGAATACGGCTTTACTAAAATCGACCAATCTGGAAACATAATTATTTTTTCTAAAGAGTCTAAAGATTAAGTTTGTAGTAGTCCCTATTTCACAATAATTAAAAAAAGTGGTTAAATCGTTCGAGCAACACTTTGAAGCGCTCAATGGAAGGTCAGTTTAGCTTTTTTCGCGCGTTAATGTTGCGCGCGAACCGCATTGTCTATGTTTTGTGTGTCAAAGGAGTATAGAAAAAAAAACATGCTGCAAAAGTATATATCTTCGTCGTGGAATTTATTGTTAATTTTGGGTGGGTTAACCTTTGTTTATTTATTTTCTCGCAATCGAAGTGAAAAGTAGAGTGTATACCTCTGGTCTAAAAGCCATATTACCCCTCGAACTATTTTCCCGAACGAAGTGAGCTATCTCGTGGTATTATGGCTCATTTTAGACCCTTGTCATACAATCTACTATAGTTTGTTGTACCATTGATTAAAGTCTTTTTTCAGAGTATTTTTAGAGTATTTTTTCAGGCTCGTCTTAGAGTATTATATCAGATTTATTAAAAGGAACACATTGAGATACTGGAGATCAGAGATATCGTCGTGCTACCCGCGGAGTAAAAGCAGAGGCCACATTCACGTATTTGCAGATCCCGCATTTCGCGTAACTTAAAATGTATGTAATTTTAGAATGTCAATATCGTTTTTGGAATAACAAATAATTTAAATGCGTTAATAGTTATAAATCTGTCATTTTGTTAGTTATTGTATTTCTTATTTGAATTATTTTTTTGTTCTATAATTGGGTCATAAATTTATTTAATAGTCGTTTTTCTCGAAATTGCCAATTCTAAGATATGTGATATCGGCTTAACACGGCTGTCAGTAAGTGTCAATGTCAACTATTGGGTATTATGGTGTCAAACATGAGTGCGTTTACCTCACTAGCTCTTACCTTAACGTTACTCGTCCATGTAATCCTCACTCCAGCTACGGTGTAAGTGTTTCTTTGAACATTCAGCTTCACATTACGGCCAGAAGCGGACACTATCGCGTACTCTGTCTGATCATCTATGTTGAACTGAAAAACAAGAGGTAATTTATCGTTTTCAACGCCTTGTCAAATAAAAAAGCTGTCACTAATACGTCATGACATGACACGCGAAGTTGAACCCTATAGAAATGCATGTACTCATAGATTGATATCGCACTGCACGCCCTAATATATTATATCCGTAGTTGTCGTCGATCACAACATTGTTTCTATAACACCCCTTTTACCCATCCCCCCTCACCCTTTCCCCTCGCTTTGTATCTGTATTGGCCAGAACAGTGTATTTTGACCTGTGGCGTATCTACTCACATTACTTAACATTGTATTTATTTATTGAAAGTTACGTTTGAATGACCGGTTGTATATACGAGGATCGAAAATCTAATATTAGAACTATAGCTAATGTTATATTTACCTACTATACAGGATATTTGGTGCGAAGACTTTAAGGGGTGATAGAGGAGATCATTTTAGACGATACTCACTATTATACTACAATGACTTCTAGTTTCTAAGATATGCGCCATTTTATTTTGAAAATTTGTAATTTTTCAAAAACCTGAATTCCTACCGCTAACCGTAAAATTACGATAACCCAGAAAATTTTAGAGTACAATTAAAAATATTACTTTTATGTCTCTCCATTGGTTCGCAGGGATGGTTGCAGTACCGATCACTGTCCTGTCTCCTTTAATAGTTTCTTTCACGTATTCCAGCACCTTAAAAAGTAAAAATCACAAATATTAGACAAGCTAATAGCTTCTTATGAGTTCGAATGGGTTTCTCTGCGTGATAGAATTAGGAATGAAGCTATCCGTAGCAGAACTGGGGTCACCGACATAGCCTTCAAAATTGCGAGACTAAAGTGGCAGTGGGCAGGGCACATTGCTCGCAGGACTGACGGTCGATGGGGCCAGAAACTGCTTGAGTGGCGTCCACGCACCGGAAGACGAGCTGTCGGTAGGCCTCCGACAAGGTGGAGTGATGACCTGGTGAAGGTCGCGGGAATCCGGTGGAAACAAACGGCACAGGACCGGTCTAAATGGCGAGCCTTGGGGGAGGCCTATGTTCAGCAGTGGACGTCTTTCGGCTGAAATGATGATGATGATGATGATGAGTTCGAATGCTGTATGTGCTTACGTAGTTGAATGCGTGTGTACCTGTCCAACTTCATTTTTGGAGATGTCAAAAACTTGTCCGTTGCTGGCCGTTGCTAGTTTACGGTAAACTTTGTACGTTTCCCTGTCACGGTCATTGCAGTGCCCGGTCAAGACGAATACAATCTGAAAATAAGAACAATGTTCATATCTGGATGAGTCTACAGTGGACATTCTGGGCAAACCGGCCATGGCGGTCATCAACAAGGTTTAGTTTTTCATGTTTAGGTTTAGTTCATAACATAGCTATAAGAACTGCCCTCAAGTTTCGATTAAAATAACCGCACACCGCATCTATCAGGGAGCCACAGACAGAAACTTATTTTTCAATACAGTTGCTCAAAAAGTGGTACTTTATGTAGCTGTATATCGTGCCCAAAGTTGGATTTCGCTTTTATGCGTGATTTTTTTAAAGCTGCTGGTCCAAGCCAGTATACATATTCATTTAAAAAAACATTTGGCATTAAAGCTTGTATACTTTTATTATATATTTATAACATTAAAATTGCATATTACACAAGTTAAAGGGTTATCGAATATTCAAAAATCTAAAACTATGAACGCTTGTTTTGTTTTCGCCAAAACATACATTTATTTACAAATGAATAAAATATTTGAAAATTAAAAATAATTGTTTTTTCTGATTTAAATGTAATTAGACTACCATGTGACATAAAACCTCTCACAAAATAGTTTTTGATTTGGCATGTTGAAAAAAATCTATCAATTAAAAGTTAAACCGACTTTCTAATTCCCACCTCGTCCATTCATAATTTCACGAATTAATTGTGTAATGACGTATTGTTTTAATATTTTTGAAATGTGCGATTTATACGATTGTTAAATAAAATGTATATAAACTACGCCAGATGTAGGTAGACCAGGTACGTGAAAAGCCCGCAATGGCGAGTAAAAATATTTTGTTTTGTCTCTTTTAATTACTGTTTTATTAAGATTTGTTTCATTGATATTTTTTCGCAACTGTATTAAAAAATGTAAATTGATATATATGTGCGGAAGTGACATTTTCACTCGTCCCGGGTCTTGTCCCTCGCCTTACGGCTCGGGCTAAGACTACTCGGGACTCGTACAAAATGACATACATTCTGCACTTGCATCGAAATGTACTATTGCAAGCTTTTATTAAATGACATTTATAACTCCATCAATGAGGACAACTTTGACAGTAATGAAAAAAAAACAAAACTAAAACTAAAGATCAAAAACCGGCCAAGCTATTGACCGAGATATTCGACCTCAATGCACCCCCTTTGCTTTAGGCGGACCGAAATTTCAAAGAATAAATGTGTTTTGTCAATATTTTAGGATTTTTTGATAAAATATACTTAGGCCGGGTTTTATAAAGATCCGTAAGACCAAATGTCAGATCAAATTTCAGTAACCTAGTACATTTTTTGACATAACGAACCGACATAAGGTCTAACGGATCTCTATAAAACCCGGCCTTAATAATAAACATTATCACCAAATTGCAAATTCGTAGATCATTGGGAAGTTAAAAGTCTTCAAGACCAAAATTTACAAAAAAAAAGATTACTTTGGCTTCTTATTCCTTTGTTGTCAAATATTACAAAAACAAAAAAAACGTAATTTATCTAGTCAACGAGGTCTAAACAACGATACCCCATTCGATGGGTTAAGTAAAAACATTTTTAGCTGTACGGGAGCCCGCATAAAACATTTAAAAATAAGTTTTGACAATTTGTGTGGCTTTGCGTCAACAAGATGCTTACTGTGAAAATTTGAAGACTGTAGCTCCAACCATTTGTCTGTAAAACCTGTGTGATAGACGAAGGACAGACGGACGGACGCATGAGTGACAGCCGTTTGGACCCTCCGGGTACGGAACCCTAAGAAGATTAATGCCAGGCGGTATTTTTCCCAGAAGCCTGGCAGCATTGACATGTTGTATGGTAATGCTGATTCTCTGGGCAAGGTAAAAGCCAACCTTCTGGTCACAAGATGCCTCGACTAAGCGTTTGCATAGTCCTTTGAAGATTCGGTGTGTGCCCGGTCCCCATGGTGTGGTTCCATACTTGCATCGTTTAACATCTTCGGCTGAGTCAGCAGCGGGACCAGCCCCACACGAATTCCTCGGAATACGACGCCAGCTTTTATTTAACTTGCAATGTGTGTAACTAAATATGTATGTTGCTGAATATATGTCTGTTCGGGGCAAATCTTGTAACTCGATTCTAGACCAGTTATCCTCAACCGAATGGGCTGAAATTTGCCCCACTTATGTGATATCGATGATAATGCAATATTCTGGCATGGATATAGAAGGTAGCCATAGCAACTCCTAGAGAACACAAGAAAAACCCGTCGTCTTAGGGCTTATTGGAACCGCCGCAATGAGTACTTGATAATTGTGCAAAAAGGTACCTAATACAGTCAAAAATTTGTACCAGAAATGATATTTTTGACAGAAACTTATTCTTATCATCAAATGAGGCTGAGGAATGATGGACTGAGAGGTATGTTATTGCTGCAGATCGCTTCTGCAGTAATTCTGTGATGTATCTAAAGTTAACTGCTTTTGGTTACCTGGCTTTGTTTCTCCTGACAGAGAGTTTTGATCTCAGCAAACTTGCTGTAGTCCTTCGAGGAGGCGTCAGTGAAAACGTACACATAAGAGCCGGGCCGACTCTCCTCGAGTCCCTTCTTAATGCCCGAGAGGGACATCTCCTCACAGTCACCTCCGCCGCCAACATTGATTGAGTCAAGCGCCTGTCTCAGCTCCTTCGCATCGCGCGTCTTCTTCCTAAGCCTAGTGCCTAAAATACAAGAATTGAGGTAAAATCGCTAGAGCTCCAGGCTCTTGAGAAGTCGAGTGTATTTTTCCTAAGCCTTTTACTTTTGATCCGGAACGTTCATATGTCAGTTATGCGGTCGTGGCTATCGCTCCCGTATCGGTCTTACAAGCCAACTACATAAGTGCCTCACCTCTAATACATATTACAGACTCTGCTTAAATCATATTTTCATAGATGAGCACGGCCAAATAATGTAAAGTGCCTGAAATACGAGAATAACGGGAATTCAAGGAGTGGAGGTAAAATAGCCAGAGCTCGAGGCAATGCGGTGTTTGGGAGTAATGATCCCTGATTAAACCAGAAAATACACTGTCTTGTAAAACGGAGTGAGTAAGGTCGCCAAAGCTCCCAAGGAGGTGTTGAGAATCAAATGGGAGACCTGCATTTGTTTCTAGCTGTCAATACAATGCATCTCCTCATATAAATCATCAAAATAGGGTCAAGAGCACGCTTGTGATTATTATCAACCCATATTGTCCCACCCATCAGCGTAGAGATCGCATTGCGCAAATGGAGATGGATAGGCCACACTATTCGAAGAAAGGCACAAAATAATGCAAGCATCACTTTTGAGTGGAAGTCGCCGGACGGAAGGCGAAATCGTGGGCGTTCTGTGCATACATGGCGGATTGAGAATGAGCAGCAAGCAGATCATCCGTGCTGGAGCGAGGCCAAGGGCGTCGCTGAAGACAGGAAGGCGTGGCGCGAGCTTATGAGACCCTTCGCACCTCTGGGGTGCCCTAGGACAACTACAACAACAACAGCATATAATATATCCCACTGCTGAGCACAGGTCTCCTCTTATAGATGAGATGGAAAGTAGACCCCACGCAGACCCTGTGCGGATTGAGGACTTCACATATGTACACTATGAAAAAATCAGTGGTACTCACCTGGGTCATTAAACGTCACCAGCACTATATCTTCGATCTGGCTCGTTTTTTCTTTCAAAACTATATCCATAATAGACTTAGCGGCGCTTTTTACTTGCCGTATATCATCGTACATAGAGCCAGTGTCGTCTATGACGAAAGTTAAACTGTTTTGACGACATGACACATGGACAATTAAGAGCCCTAACAGAAACAACGCCTTGATCGCCATTGCTACATGCGCGATCAGCGCAAGAGTGTCGGCGCATAGGGACAATCGAGTTTATATAGGCGATCCAGAATATACGGGTGATTTAATGATGTCATTTTGCCAATTTAAGTGCATAAATAATATCTGTCGTAATGAAGGAAAACCAGGAGAGATATTGGTTGTTTGTCGGACAATATTGTCTTTAAACGGTACCTATAAGAGTATATGGCCCATATGCCTACATATATTTTTTAATTTTTTTATAATCGGACTCTTGTGGACCCAACGCGTCCACGACGAGATACCTAATCATTTTACATGTTTTCTTAGGCACTACGCAAAGCAATTACTATATTCACTACTTATAATTATTATGTACATACATGCATAGGTACTACAGAAAGGCTATTTGCGAAACGAACATTTTTAAGTTTAATTACTTTTTCATGCAGTTATTTTTTGTATGTATAAAAAAATAAATAATAATAATATTTTGTTTATATGAAAACGTTTAAATGGGTTACCAACCTATAAATAACATTTTCTCCATATTTTAAACCTGATTTTACTAGCCATTAGGCGTACATTTAAGAAAAAACCATTCAGCCGTTTGTCAGGAAGAGCCCATACTTGGTGTGTTCTGAAAATGAATTTTATTTTTCACGAAACCACTGGCTGAAATGTATGTGTCTTATATTTTTGAAATCAGCTCATGGATGGTCCATCCAAAACTTGACCTTTTAGTGGTTATTAATTGAGCGCTGCTATGCTTTAGAAGGCACGTTAAGCCGTTGATCGCGGCTGCTGTCTATAAGCCAAGCCGTTAAGCCAAGTTAGAGGTCTTCGGGCGGCTTGAGAACTTTTAACTATCAAGTTGCCACAGTTTGTGGAGTCCGGTCTGTTCATGCTTGCTAGGACATAGTGACTACGTTAATACTAGTGTCTTTTATAAGGGATTGACGAGAGACATCATCCTGTTGTGGATTCGTTTTTATTATCAGTGACTTAGAGACCATATACATCTCTAACAATATTAAATTAATTTTAATTTTGACGCTCAGAGACCATGTACATCTCTGGGATAATATATTAATTTCACTCCTTGTTTAATCTTGAGACCTTATACATCTCTAACTTAATATTTGTAATAGATAACTTTGCAAGTTTATCTTCACTGTATGACATTAATTTTGTTATAATTGTTAAACTCGAAATTATTATTCCTTCTTGAACTGTAAATTAATATTTTGACATGAAAAATGTATTACTTATTATAGTCAGACTTTCTTAAATTATAAATTAATATTTTGACATGTAAAAGTGCCCTTGTGGCCTATTTGCAGAATAAATGTTTGTATTTGTATTTGTATTTTGTATTTGTATTTGTATACTACTTGACAAGCTTAAATCCCAGTAATGTCTAGTTTAACCTTGGGTATGAAGATCAGATGGCAATCGCGTCCGTAAAACATGGTGCCTGCGCCAAACTTTGGGATTAGGTAGCGGAGCCCGGGCATCCTTCGGGATGCAACTGTACCGGAATATAACGCTATCATCATCATTCTCATCCTGTAATCATCCACTGCTGAGCAATTAAGCATCTTAGGCCTTTCTGAGTACGCAGCTTGTCCCATATACCTACTGATATTATTAGCAAACCAATGCATGTAAATTATTAGATAGGTAGTAGGTACCTGACATTTTATTTTTACTTCCAGTATATTCTCGGCATAATTGCGTCACTTTTTCAGATATAATGTGCTTAAGTATGTACTTGTGGACGTATGATTTTCTAATAATAAATTAATGTTTTCCTGTTTACGGGCTTAATTTAATGTTTAATTATATGTATATTAATTATAATTATTACGGTAAAAATTCCCATATGGCGAATTGTTGTGTCTACTAACTTATTTTACTAGCATTATTATGTAGTAGGTACATGTAAGTACATGGGGTCTCAAAAAGAGCACATCACAATATGTCTAGTATATGCTATTTAATTCAGCACCAGTTCTAAGTATGATTTATAATACTCAAAATTTTATGGGATTGTAATAATAGAAAGAAAGAAACATTTATTAACAAACACAGACACACATGTAAGTTCATAGCTCACAAACCATTGTACCCTGGGTGGAAAGAAGGTAGTTAGTACTTTACCAACCAGACGCATGATTTTTAGGGTTTTTAGGGTGTTAGGAACCCTTTTAGTTTTGCCACATGTTTTAGCTTGTCCGTGTCTGCGTCTATCCGTCATGTCCGCGCTCATTTAGGAAAACAGCACAGATATATACCTATACCTGCAGACGAATCACGTAACTTTATGTATAAGGTGATAACGGTAGACAGACAGATTTTACTGATAATTTTTAAGTATAAGGCCGGGTTTTATAAAGATCCGTTAGACCAAATGTCAGATCAAATTTCAGTAACTCAGTACATTTTTTGACATAACAAACCGACATAAGGTCTAACGAATCTTTATAAAACCGAGCCTAAATGTATGAGCTGACAAATAAAATTTGACATTAAAATAACACAAACATGAACTAAAAAACAATGATAAATAAATAACTGCGACTCCTCAGTGCCTTTACCATGAGTTTACATGACCGTACTCGCTAGCGACTGCGTAAAAATTTGTATGGATAAAAGTACAGCGCCTCTGGCGGTTACGCAATAGAACTAAGAATCGGCATACTAAATCGTTTACGCAGTCGCTAGCGAGTACGGTCATGCAAACTCATGGTAAAGGCACTGGTGTTGCAGGTGTTTATGGGCGACGGTAATTGCTAACCATCAGGCGATCCGTCTGCTCGTTTGCCCCCTATAACATAAAAAAAATAACAACTTGAGGTATACACAGGATTTGTACTCCTATGATTATTTCTCCGCAGTATCTCTCGACACTATAGTCAACATGGGCATATTTTTGTGCCGAAGTTATTTCATAGCAATCTGGGCACTGCCCAGAGAGCTGCTCGCCATCGACGAATAAATTCAATTAAATTCATTAATGTATCTATTTCTGACTTTAAAGATGGACACCTGCCGCACGAGACACACCAGCAGCAGACGCCGTAGCGGGCCCCCAGGCCGGGGGCTCGCACGGCAACACCACCAGCAGCATCCGCCGTCCCCCAAATGACGGCCCGCCGTAGCCGTAATGCTACCCGCCACAGCTCCTAAAGCGCCCAGCGCAGGCGGAACCCCTTAGCACCCAGGAGGGTGCAGAAAATACTTGAACGAACATAGCAATCCACCGACAACAAAGTATCCTGATTTTTAAATATTCATGTAAAATTTCATGTAACTACATCATTTGGCTCATACCTGTCCTCAATTGTCCTCAAATTCGTCATAGGTGAATCGTCGGTTTTCTTCAATGACTTCATACCAACGCCTGACGTTTCTCAGATGCGGTACTTCAGTCCTAAAACTCGTGCGGGGTAAGGAGAACTTTAGAATTTATTAGTATACTAGCGGCCGCCCGCGACTTCGTCCGCGTAGATTTTAGATGGTAACAAAGATATAAATGAGGTTTATTTGTTTCTTTCAGTTGTCTGATGCTAATCTTTTGTGGAAATTACTCGAAAAAAAATATTAATGTCCGCCATCTTGGATTAGAAAATGCATATCATTTCCGTAATCGGGACCCCGAGGAATGACACCCATATCGATTTTTAAGAAAAATAAATGTCCGCTATCTTGGATTTTAAAATGCATATCATTTTCGCAATCGGCACCCCGAGGACCCTCGACAATGACACTCATATCGATTTTTAAGAAAACAAATGTCCCCCTCTGGGATTTGAAAATGGATGTAACTTTCGGAATCGGTACCCCGAGGAACTACAAAGATGACCTCATATCGATTTTAAAGAAAAATAAATGTCGGCCATCTTGGATTAGAAAATGTATATCATTTTCGTAATCGGCACCCCGAGGAATGACACCCATATCGATTTTTAAGAAAAATAAATGTCCGCCATCTTGGATTTTAAAATGCATATCATTTTCGCAATCGGCACCCCGAGGAACCTCGATGATGACACTCATATCGATTTTTAAGAAAAATAAATGTCCCCCTCTGGGATTTGAAAATGGATGTCATTTTCGTAATCATCACCCCGAGCAACCTCGAAAATGACACCCATGTCGATTTTTAAAAAAAATAAATGTCCGCCATCTTGGATTTTAAAATGCATATCATTTTCGCAATCGGCACCCCGAGGAACCTCGACGATGACACTCATATCGATTTTTAAGAAAAATAAATGTCCCCCTCTGGGATTTGAAAATGGATGTCATTTTCGTAATCATCACCCCGAGCAACCTCGAAAATGACACCCATGTCGATTTTTAAGAAAAATTAATGTCCGCCATCTTGGATTTGAAAATGGATGTTATCGGTTTATCGGTTAGTCGGCACCCCGAGGAACCACAAAGATGGCACCCATATCGATTTTTAAGAAAAATAAATGTCCGCCATCTTAGATTTGAAAATGCATATCATTTTCGTAATCGGCACCCCGAGGAACCTCGACGATGACACCCATATCGATTTTTAAGAAAAATATATGTCCCCATCTGTCAACTTGGAATCCCTTTTTACACCATTAGGGGAACAATTTAGAAAAACACTGGAACACGTTTTGTTGTATTTAAACAGAGAGTCTATTTACGAAGTTTTAAATCCCGCACTTCAAAAAAGATTTGCTCCGCGTACGAACTTGTAAACCCCTTTTCACCCCTTTGGGGAGCAATTTCAAACAACCCTGTAATACATTTTGTTGTATATAAACAGAGAGTCTATGTACGAAGTTTTAAATCTCTCACTTCAAAAACGATTTGCTCCTTTAAAAACTTGGAACCCTCTTTTCATCCCTTTAGGGGAGGAATTTTGAAAAACGCTGAAATAGGTTTTGTTTTATTTAGACATAGAGTCTATTTAAGAAGTTTCAAGTCTCTAACTTCAAAAAAGAATTGCTCCCCGTACAAAGTTGGAACCACCTTTTCACCCCTTTAGAGGAGCAATTTCAAAAAACGCTGAAATGCGTTTTGTTGTATTTAAACAGAGAGTCCGTGTACGAAGTTTTAAATCCCGCACTTCAAAAAATATTTGCTCCCCGTATGAAATTTTAAACCCCTTTACACCCCTTTAGAGGATCAATTCTGAAAAACGCTTAAATACATTTTGTTGTATTTAGACATAAGAGTCTATTTAAGAAGTTTCAAGTCTCTAACTGCAAAAAAGAATTGCTCCCCGTACAAAGTTGGAACCACCATTTCTCCCCTTAGAGGAGCAATTTCAAAAAACGCTGAAATATGTTTTGTTGTATTTAAAAAGAGAGTGCGTATACGAAGTTTTAAATCCCGCACTTCAAAAAATGCTCCCCGTAAGAACTTTTAAACCCCTTTTCACCGCTTTAGAGGAGCAATTTTGAAAAACGCTGAAATGCATTTTGTTATATTTAAACAGAGAGTCTATATACGAAGTTTTAAATTTCTCACTTCAAAAAAGATTTGCTCCTTAAAAACTTGGAACGCTCTTTTCACCCCTTTAGGGGAGCAATTTTGAAAAACGCTGAAATAAGTTTTGTTGTATTTAAACCTAGAGTCCGTTTACGAAGTTTCAAATCTCTAACTTCAAAAAAGAATTACACCCCGTACAAACTTGTAACCCCCTTTTCACCCCTTTAGAGGAGCAATTTCAAAAACGCTGAAATTTTTTTTTTGTATTTAAACAGAGAGTCCGTGTACGATGTTTTAAATCCTGCACTTGAAAAAATATTTGCTCCCCGTACGAACTTGTAAACCCCTTTTCACCCCTTTAGAGGAGCAATTTCAAAAAACGCTGAAATATATTTTGTTGTATTTAAACAGAGAGTCTATATACGAAGTTTTACATTTCTCACTTCAAACAAGATTTGCTCCTTTACAAAGTTGGAACCCTCTTTTTACCCCTTTAGGTGAGCAATTTTGAAAAACGCTGAAATGAGTTTTGTTTTATTTAAACATAGAGTCTATATATGAAGTTTTAAATATATCACTTCAAAAAAGATTTGCTCTTTACAAAGTTGGAACCCTCTTTTCACCCCTTTAAGGGAGCAATTTTGAAAGACGCTGAAGTATTTTTTGTTGTGCTTAAAAATAGAGTCTATTTACGAAGTTTCAAATCTCTCACTTCAAAAAAGATTTGCTTCCCGTACAAACTTTGAACCCCCTGTTCACCCCTTTAGGGGATGAATTTAGAAAATCACTGAATTAGGTTTTGTTATATTTAAATAGAAAGTCTATATACGAAGTTTTAAATCTCTAACTCTAAAACAGAAGTTTCTCCCATACAAACTTTGCACCCCTATTTTACCCTCATAGGGTTAGAATTTTGCAAAACGCTGAAAACACTTTCTTTGAATTTAAGTTCGTAACCTTTTTACAAATTTTAAAGACTTCAGCTCAAAAATATTTTTTTCTCCCATACAAATTTGCACCCGTATTTGATCCCCTTAGGGTTGGAATTTCCAAAAATCCCGTCTTATCCCTTGCATACGTCATAATAGTAAGTTCTAGACCAAATTTGAAGTTTCTAGTTTCAGTAGTTTCGGCTGTGCGTTGATGGTAGATCACCCCTTCTTCTTTTATATATATACACTAGCGACCCGCCCCGGCTTCGCACGGGTGCACTAATTAATGGATGTTATTATACATATAAACCTTCCTCTTCAATCACTCTATCTATTAAAAAAAACCGCATCAAAATCCTTTGCGTAGTTTTAAAGATTTAAGCATACATAGGGATATAGGGACAGAGAAAGCGACTTTGTTTTATACTATGTAGTGATTTAGCCACTGAGCTACCGGAGCAACCATGCTCGGCCACCAAATTCCACAGCCTAAATTTTTAAAATTTTACCTTATATTTATGTTAAAAAAAAAACAAGGTTTCAATAAGCCATTTATTAGAAATTTACTTAAAAAAACATAAATTGGCTGAATACATTAAAGACAGATTAATTCAAACGTGAAGCATAAAACCTGCGACTCAAGCAAAAGTTTTGATATTCTATGATATTATACATACAACCCTGCTAAGGCAAACGTTCCAATGTTTGACACCTGCGGGGTAATCACGTAACTTTTGTACTACCGTTAGGTAGATTTTAATGTCAAATTTTAATTGTCAACTCATACATTTATACTTCAAAATTGTCAGTAAAATCTATCTACCGTTAGTACGTAACCTGATTAAGTACAAGAGCAAAGGGCTTGATTTCAATAAGGAACTGTTTAGGTACTATCGAACTCTAGTTAAAGATTTGATGGCTTCAGCGCATGAGCAGTACTTATTGAAAACTGAGCAGTCAATTAGTCGTGACCCTGCTGCCTTTTGGAAATATGTCAAAGATAGGCGTAGTCATCGACGGTCCATCTGTTATACATCTGGTGGTGTTCGGTTGGCAGAGCAAGATGCAGCGCATGCGTTTGCTGCGCACTTCAGCTCGATATTTCATGCGGATATCCCGCTCCTAGATGCTGATATAGCTGCTAGAAATGCAGTTAACGGAAATGACTCTACCTGTATAAGTCTACACAATGTGTCTGGCAATGAGTTGAGTCGCGTTGTCAGGAAACTGAAAACTTCTGCTGCACCGGGTCCAGACGGTATCCCTGCATTCCTAGCCAAGGACTGTATTTCGGTACTAGAGCCGCCTCTACTTTTCATCTTTAATTTGTCCCTTCGTAGCGGAGTGTATCCCGATTTATGGAAAGTATCGAGAGTCACACCTGTGCCGAAGGAAGCTGCCGCCTCAGATATAGCCACTTTCCGACCTATAGCCGTCCTGTCGGTTTTTGGCAAGATTTTTGAGGGTGTTGTCAACAGGCGCATTGCGCCGCTTATATCGAGACGACTCGCAGACGCGCAGCACGGATTTCGGGGAGGCAGGTCCACTACAACCAACAACGCCATTTTTGTTGATTATGCTCTTCTCCATATGGATGAATCTCGACAAGTGGACGCTGCCTACTTTGATTTTCAGAAGGCGTTTGACCTGGTCGACAACGATATACTTTTAAGTAAATTGTCCGCGTTTGGATCCTCACCACAACTTCTTAAGTTACTGGGGAGTTATTTGAGAGATCGCAGACAATATGTGCAGCTATCAGGCTATCAATCAGAAGAATACTTCACCAGATCTGGGGTAAGTCAGGGCAGTACGCTCGGGCCCACCCTATTTTTGGTGATGATCAATGACCTGCCTTCAGTTGTTAGTCGTGTCAAATGCTTATTGTTTGCTGATGATCTGAAGTTGTTCTATGCCGTTAACTCATCTATCGATTGTGACATGATGCAGCGTGATATAGATGCAGTCATGGATTGGAGCCAAAGGAATCGCTTGTCCTTCAATGGAAATAAGTGTAAAATAATATCCTTTAGTAGGAGCAAAAATATGGTAAGCTATACGTATAAGCTTGGTGGTGAAATAATCAGTCGCGTTGAAACTATCCGCGACCTAGGTCTAGTGCTTGACACTAAATTAGATTTTCATACCCATATTCAGGGTATAGTAAAGAATGCCCATAAAACATTGGGATTTGTAATGCGTACCGCGCCCCAGTTTTCTAGTATGGCAGTACCGATCGTATTGTATAATTCGTACGTACGGAGCAAATTGGAATATAACTCGATCATTTGGGATCCCGCCGAAGAGAATTATAAGCTCTTACTTGAAAGAGTACAAAGGAAATTTGCTCGATACATGTACAAGAGGCAGTATGGCTACTATCCTTTCCTGTATCCATCACTTTTTGTAGCAGGTATGGTCGGACTCGAGACCCTTAATTTTAGGCGGAAATTACATCTCGCCGTCCATTACAGTCTGCTGCTGAGAGGTCAAATTGACAATCCAGTGGCGTTGGAAGGCATCCGATTTTTCGTCCCTGAGCAATACGCGCGCGCTGGTCGCCGCCGCCGTCCGCTGTTCGCGGTGCCGGCGGCGGCGGCGGCGGCGGGCCCGCGCACGCGCCGCGCCTGTAACGCGCCCGGCGCCCGTGCGCCGGCGCTACTCAATCAACTGGTGCTGAGGCAGGATGCCGACGTGTTCGCAGATAGCTGGAGTACCCTGCTCTCTAAAATAAGTGAATTGTGCGATTTATATTGTTAGTTAATATTAGGTCTATATTTTCTTTAATTTGTTACTGTTAGCACTGATGTTGCAAATCTCATAACATTATAGGCGCTTTGGTACCTCACTGTTAGCTTATAAATGTATGTTCTAAATAAATAAATAAATAAATAAATAAATAAATAAATAAATAAATAAAGTTACGTGATTCACCTGCTGAAGTCCTAACTTTCACCTATAGAGGTCGTTAGGAGTAACTATTGGGACTACTGTTACGAATTAAGATCAAAATATTCTGTTGGGTGTGACACGGTAGCTGGAAGTCAAATAAAAGTATATACATAGTATATTATATCTTTCGGCTCTTAAAACCATAAAATTGACGGTTTTCGTATAAGAAAAAAAACATGCCCCAAATCTGTATTACATTCCGCGTCCTTCTTATTTACATGAAATTGACGCACTGGATGAAATAAAATAAATAATAAAATCTAGTTTTTTTTTCTACTACAAGGATCTCGAGGATCAAAATATCAACGATTCTGAATAAATAAACTCTTAATATGGAATTCTGTAGAAAAACTAGTTATTTTGAATAAAAAAATGGTTTAGTGTTCATCAAAGTCTATGTTGACTCCGAATGCTGTCTTGAAGTCAGCTAGACTGCAGCAGTACGTGCGGTCACCCCAGGGTTCGAACCAGTCGAACTCCACACCGCACTTTCCAGAGCACAGCTTGGGACTCGGCGTATTTACGTTCTCGTGGATGACTACCACCTTTTCCGACCTATCGGTCTCTTTCAGCACCTTTAAAAGGAAGACAAAATTTTAGAAACATGACAGACAAATATGAAGTCTACTATAGATTTCAAATGGAATTGAAAAATTTAGGTAGGTAGCTGTTACAATCGATACCTAGTGGCGCGGCCTAGAACCACCATGTCTTAGATTTACCTATACAATTGAGAGTAGACACGTGCACTCGGTGGTTCGGGCCGTACCCGCTAGGCGACGCTGGGATCGCACTGCTTTGCCAACCGAGTAACCCGTGCTCCTACGTTAAAACAGGGCGATCTCCTTATTGACTCCCTGCTACTCTTGAAGACGACTCTCTCCTCCGCTTAGAATATTTAAATGAACACTATGAAGAAACCTCACATTTTATTGGGAAAGGGGGCGTCCATAAATTACGTGAGGTGTTTTTTTTTGTTTTTTTCTGTCCCTCCCTTCCCCCCTGGTGAGATGTCGTGAGATTTTATTCTACCCCCTCCCCCATCCCCCAAACTCACGTGAGATTTTTTAAAATGTGGGTTTCTTACGTAAACGCGTTGGATTGTTATTGTAAAAAGAAAAAAAAAATTGCTTCGTGCTTTTATTTACGACTAGTTAAGACTAGTAATCAATATTGCTGAAAGTTAACGTCGAAGTATGAATGAAATTATTCTCTTTCGAACGAATTAGTGAATAATCTTAATCGTATTACGATTACGCTTAAGATTAAATCTTATAAGCGTGTACAATCTGGATTGAATGGACCAAAATAGTATTTTTTTTTTGTTTCAATCAGAAAAAAAATTGCGTGATATTTGCCGAGAACCCCCCTCTCTCCAACGTAAGATTAGATGAGATTTGACTCGACCCCCTCCCCCCCTTAAACATCTCACGTAATTTATGGACGCCCAAAGGAAACATTTTCCTTCAACAGCGATATC
This sequence comes from Epiblema foenella, assembly GCA_963556455.1. Lineage (NCBI taxonomy): Eukaryota > Metazoa > Arthropoda > Insecta > Lepidoptera > Tortricidae > Epiblema > Epiblema foenella. The sequence continues at coordinate 2,934,526 of OY747110.1, forward strand.
CTGGAATACGCGGCCAATCGCTATAGCCATCTGAGCCGGTAGCTCAACAACCACGCTCGGCCCCCGAATTCTTCAACTAGTTCAGCTGTGTACAGTACTTCAGTTCTCATATAGCCTTAGAGCCCTAACATGACGCTTTATTACCTTTTTCGAGAAAATTCGAACTTATTGATTTTTATTATGTGGTTTCAATATCCATAATGTTGGGATCAGGTCCAAACCGAACTCTGGGTTATATTACGATATAATAGGGAAAACGCTAGGAGGAAGATGATCCACAAAGTGAAATAATCTTACAAATTAAAAACGAAGAAAGACAAAATGATATTTTGCTTTCGTTAAATTTGTAGCTTCCTTACCAGGACAGTTCCTGTAGTGATATAAGCCCTCAGGCAATAAACAAATAATACTTTACTCTGAATATAGTGAAGTTATATGTACCTATATCTTATGTTCAGATAGCAGACTATCTGGCTACCAGAGGTAAGGATCTGAAATACCAGACACGATAAACACAAGCAAGCCTGCCGCTTTCCACTGAGTTGGCAATGGCATCGATTCTTTGGTATAGAAAAGACTTGATAAGTAACGCCCAGTGATTAAAACTTTCATATACCCACCTTCCAGAGATACTTAGGTGTCCAGACATTGCCAATTTTCGTGTATTGAGTAGCCCCAGACCACACAGTTAACTGCTCTGGATCTCTACCAATCTTTTCTATATGTTGCCAATTTGTCTGAAAAGGAATAAAATGTAATTAAACCATTCTACAAAATAAAATATTTACTATTTGTATATCATACAATAATTTGCATTAATAGGTGCGCGTTCGGGGCCCAGCGGCGCCGCGCGCATTATGCGAAGTTAAGCAACGTCGGCCGAGGTCAACTCTTGAATGGATGACCGCTTTGAGTCGTTATCGCCTGAGCACTCCCGTGCTTTAGAAGGTACGTTAAGCCGTTGATCCCAGCTGCTGTCTATGATAGCAGTCATTAAGCCGAGTTAGAGGTCTTCTGGCGGCTTGAGAACTAACAGTGCAGTCCATTGCCCACTCATTTGACTAGCCTTATCCCAAATAAGTTCTAGTTTCTCCTTAGATTGTTAAGATGATAGAGAAGTTAAGATGGCAGTTGGTTCCGTAAAAACTTGTGCCTACGCCTAATCTTGGGATCGGGTAGCGGACCCCAGCTATCCTTCAAAATTCAACTCTACTGGGATAACGCCAGCAGGGCGATGATATATATGACAAGTATTACAATATTTTCCGGATACTTACACCATTTATGGGCTTGCAATAGTTCACGTAGTTAAGCGAATCTATGAATGTTGCCTTCTCAGCCGGCCCAAAGCTGACATCCTCAGCGCTCACCAACTGTATATTCTCGTAACAGCACTTGTCTAAACACAGTTGTTTTCCTGTCTTTACCATACTTGGACTTGATTGGTATCTGTCTTCGATGGGTATTGTATTCATCTTTGTATACAACGGAACATTTTTGGTCTTATCTACGCATGACTGGTAGACATCTGTGAAGCCGTTTACATGGAAACCGACTCGCATCAGCTCTGTGTCTTGCCCCAGGCACAGCTTCCGAGTCGGCACAACACTCGGTGTTACGCGGTGTTTGCAATCAAGTTCAGAAAATTTCCGAGGGACTCCGTCGACCAGGAAATAGTCTTCATGATCACATGTTGCATAGACAGATTTTAATGCTGGGAACTTAGTGAAGCCATTACTTGAGGTGGTCTTAACACTGTTAACGCCTGGACAGAACAACTGAAGTTTTTCCGAATGTGGCACGATGATATACTGTCCAATAGATGACAATTCTGGCCATGATAATGAGGAATCCAGTGTAATAGGTGCGTTGTATTTCTTTAACAACGATTTATTAATTCCACATTCTGAAAAAAAGGATACAGTTAAATAATATCTTGTTCATTGGTGTAACGTGTCATCTCTGGATATTTTAACGTTTTTCTCATACGCATGTTTAAATCGACGGGGCTCAGTCAGACCGGAGAGTTTCTGTTTTTGGACCATTACGTAGTTTCACTTGTCCGGAAGATTTACAACTTTCACGTTATTAAAAAAAGACTTGATCGAATGGATACGGAAATTCCACAAATCGCCCTGGGTATTGTCGCGTACCATCATAGACTACGGTGTCCTGTTTGCCACATTTGTTGCATATTGTGTCTTTTATAGGGGATTGACGAGAGACATCATCCTGTTGTGGATTCGTTTTTATTATCAGTGACTTAGAGACCATATACATCTCTAACAATATTAAATTAATTTTAATTTAGACGCTCAGAGACCATGTACATCTCTGGGATATTATATTAATTTCATTATACTCCTTGTTTAATCTTGAGACCTTATACATCTCTAACTTTACTGATGTTGTAATATTTGTAATAGATAACTTTGCAAGTTTATCTTCACTGTATGACATTAATTTTGTTATAATTGTAAACTCGAAATTATTATTCCTTCTTGAACTGTAAATTAATATTTTGACATGAAAAATGTATTACTTATTATAGTCAGACTTTCTGAAATTGTAAATTAATATTTTGACATGTAAAAGTGCCCTTGTGGCCTATTTGCAGAATAAATGTTTGTATTTGTATTTGTATTTGTATATCAAAAAACCAGACAAGTGCGAGTCGGACTAGCCGACCGCGAGTTCCGTACAAATTTATTACAGATTTTTCTCTGCACTTGTAGTATAAAACGATATTACTTGCCAAATTTCATAGTTCTAGATGAACGGAAAGTACCCTATAAATTTTGATTTCTGTGTGTCGAAATAATTGTTTTTTTAACCGGTTGTATCTTTTTTATGTTTAGTTAGAAGTTTGATTTTTTCACGGCTTCAAGGGACAGTAGACATGAAGTAATGTAATTGTTGTTTTAATTTCAACTCGATTCCTCCACACGCATTCCCGAGGTAAAGGGTTTTGACAGACAGACATACAGACAGATGGACAACAAAGTGATCCTGTAAGGGTTCCGTTTGCCTTGAGGTACGGAACCCTTAAAAATGGGTCGTTTAACTGAGACGGGCATCTTAAGCTTGCTACTCGCCCGGTAGGGTTCTCGTCTCAGTTTCGCCTATGGCGTCGTGACTCAATGGATGGCAAAGGTGAATACATTTCAATTGTACGCGATTATGGGTACCAAACCTATATGGGTATTGCTCCAAACCGTCTGTAATCGTAAGCGGTGTTCGTTAAAATCTGATTGTATGGAAAGTTTGACAAGTTTCTATGGGATGACAGCTGCCGGCGCCATATTTGACGATGACCGGCATGTGATCGTATGTTGATGCAACCGATCCTAAGCTTAGTCCCGTTGACGCCAATTTAAAAGAATTTTTGAAATTATTTGATATGGATGAGATTTGACGCAGCTCCTTTATAGGTAAACTCCCCAGTCACCTCAGTGGAAAGGTTCATAAGCCTTGAATTATATACATTTGCTACAACAATACCTTTATCGTGACTTGTAACTTTCCATGTAAGAAGCACGTTTCCGAATGGATTACTGACACGGCAAGTATATTCTCCCCATCCAATCGGAGCCAGTGAATCTGAATCTGCATTTTCAATCTTTTGTCCATTGTAGAACCATTCGTACTAGAAATAAGTAACGAGTTGTGAAAACTAAATTGAAAATAAGCGATTTTACAATAAATAAAGTGTCAAAAGCGCTTATTTTCGACATAACTATACTTAAGTCTTAATCCGCGCTCGTTGACCCGAAACCGTGTCAAAAACACTATCCAGTTATCCGGTATCGACAAATGAATGTATTCTGTTTGATATAATACACAGTTATTAGTTTGAAAAGATTTTAAAACTAAATAAATTTCATTTAATTTTACCTGTCCATCTGGAATTGGATTTGTATCCAAATTGGAACTCAATTTTTTCTCTTCTTGCGTTGGCCATTCAATATCGAACGATGTTATAGCGTTTTTTGGAGGCTGACCGAAGATAACCTGTATTGTTTGGGAAATAGGTTTGCCGGTCATATCGCTCACTCGACAAGTGTAATTGCCACTGTCGGTAATATTTGTACTAGCGAAGTGCAATTTGGCCCCGGTAATATTGAGACCTTCGTAGTCCTGAAACAAAGAAGCAATTTTGGTTAAAATATAGCAACACTCGATTAAGGCGACTGCCTGCCTTGTCGGTGCGGAGGCGATGTTGATATCAGACAGACAAGTTGAAATTGACAGTCGAGACTGTACCGCTTCTTTACTGCACGCCAACATTTAAATGAGTGTTTCCTGACATGCGCGGGATGCGTAGAAGCGGAGCGATACACCAATGCCCCCCTTGCGCGCATGATATTACTAGGGATTATTTTATTTTATACAACGCCAGTGGCAAACAAGCTTACGGTCCATCTGATGGTAAGCGGCCACCGCAGTCTATTGACGCCCGCAATTCCAAAGGAGTCACGTGTCAACCCTTTATAAAATTTGAGGATGTACTGTGTTGACAACAGAAGGGTTCAATTTAGGTCCCTCGCTCTCAACACAGTTCATCCTTGGGAGCTGTGGCAACCTTGCTCACCTCCAGGAACACAACACTACATACTTGTATAGTAGATAATGTTATTATGGCTGTGGTCTTCTGCAAGGCGGAGGTGCTTCCCCAGTTGGGCTGCTCCAAATACGAGCAAGATGAAATTTTGCTGTGCCCTACCTCTCTTAAAATTATTAAAATTCTGTGACCTCGTTTAATTTTCCTGAACCCTACTCGACAAAAATCTATATAATTATCGAACCTTCTGCTCACAAAATTTCACGAGGATCGGTTGAAAAATGCAAACTGTAGAGGAGAACAACCGGAAATCTGGAAATCCGGAATTCGGACATACGAAATTTTTGTCAAAGCTGAAGCACAGACCTTCGTTTCACTCGGCCAATTATTACTGCGAAAATGTAATACTGAGGATATCCCATTTAGTTAAGGAATCTAGGCGACATCAGTAAGCTCATTTCAAAGAACAACAATTCAGTTCAATCATTTTGAGAATCCCAGATGGCAGCCGACTTGAAGTGAGTATATAGAAATACAAATACCACACACCAAGTACCCGTAGTCCCTTTGATGACTGGGTACCTGCGGTTTGACTAAGTAACGTTTTCAAGATGTCGCAAGCATGATATCGAAATGTCAGATCTAAGTTACATAAGTGTGAAACGTTACGTAATCGACTAGGCCGCTGGTTCGCATTTTTTTTTAAATACTTGATGGAATGGGCACCAAGACGATCACTAAGTAGCTTAATAGTACAAGTCAATATACGTAGCTACCTAGTAGATATGTATGTACACTTGTACTATTAAGCTACTTAGTGATCGTCTTGGTGCCCATTCCATCAAGTATTTAAAAAAAAATGCGAACCAGCGGCCTAGTCGATTATGACGACGTATGTAAAATTCTTTATTGTACAATGAGGAAAAATAAAACACAAATTACAAGAACAGTGATGATATATGTTTTATGGGCGACCATAGAACTTACCTTATACCACCTTACTGAGCTAGGATCTTTGAATGGCAGCGGGCAAATAACATCGAATGGCTGATCCCTCAAACCGTAATGCGTTTCGTTAGGTTCCTTAAAATCTATGTATTCTGAAAATATACCGCACAGTTATTAATTAAGATTTCCTGTGCAACAGCCTCACACAAATATATATCTTGTCTATGGTCGGTTACTTTTGGTATATTCTGATCACTTCTGATTCACATTTCATTGTATTTCGCAGATCCGCGTGAAACATTTAAATGTAACTGGGTTGAGGAAAAGATGCACTGAATTTATGGTCCTTGCACAATGTTATCGTCAATTTACAACCGCCTCTTTACTTATCTGACTACTCCATAAGACTAATGGTGAAAATCCTAAACCGTGGTCTCCCGGCGAAAAAATAAATATTAGCAGTCTATGTAATGAGCCTGGGGATACCCGGCACCGGTAGACGACGGGTTGGGCTTGTCAACTTTAATTAAGCTATTAAAGTCTAGTCTATATCGGAGCCTCTTAGGCCGGGTTTTATAAAGATCCGTTAGACCAAATGTCAGATCAAATTTCAGTAACTCAGTACATTTTTTGACATAACAAACCGACATAAGGAGTAACGGATCTTTATAAAACCGAGCCTTAATGACAGGGTTAATATCTCTGTTAAATCTCGCAAAATATCCCAAATCCACCAACTGTAATGGGTGGTGCAAACGTTGTATTTTTTCTTGGCCAGTTAATTCATAACAACAAATGTAATAACTGGTAATAGTAGGTAATGTTTGCACAGGTACATTATTCTGTAATATTTACCATCGACGAAAACCTGGAACTCTTGAACAGCCGAACCGAACTTATTCGCTGCGTGACAGACGTAGCTGTGGGTTTTGTTGGTAGAGTCAGCACTCTTAGGATGTTGCAGAAGTAGAGCATTTCCATCCACGTATAGCCTTTTGGATTTGTCTAAAATAAATGAGTTTATTGAGTAATTCATGGGATAAAAACCACTGTAGCCGAGCTGTTCTGGAGGGCGCGGGTGCGAACCCCGGCTTGTACCACTCGGTAACATGTACCAAATATCATTTAACACTTTTGGGTTTCGTAGCGCTACATAATTTCGTCTACATACGGGAAACGTATGTTGTCGGCTATGCATCTCTGAGCAAAGAACTCCCCAGGGGAGTTCTTGGGACCGAAAGTGTTAATATTTAAAAGTGGAAAACATTGGGAGGAAACCGCTGTTTAATCCCGACATGGTCTGGTTTTCCCTCTGGGTTGGAAGGTTAGATAGCCAGCTGCCAGCAGGTGGCATTCGCTCGTAAAACTTTCGTAAGACTCCGGACTCCTTAAGACATAACCGGGGAAATGCTAGGAGGATGATGATGACTAATTCATGAGACACATCATCATTCGCTTGCAGTGGAATAAGGGTCACCAGACAAACCATCTGTAATCGTAAGCGGACGTGGTTAAAATCTCATTGAATGGAATGTTTGTCAAGTTTGTATGGGACAGCTTCGCTGAACATTGATCGGTCTGTAATAGTAAATGTTGATGCAACCCATTTCCGTGCACTTTCATCCATCATCTCGACTCGTAGGAAAGCACCGGCTCATAGGAAATTTCAAACCTTAATCTTGACTGATTTACACCAAATGTTGTTTTCCTCTTTGTCTTCTTCTAAAGGTAAAGTGATGTACGTACCAGTGCCAATAACTTGCTCGTCAACTTTCCAAGTGATGGTCGGGACGGGGTGTCCCACTGCGGTGCACGGCACCCGTATCGCAACGTCGCCTTCGACGGCGATGTACTCGTTTGTACTTATCACAATCCTTGGTGGAGCTGCGATGTTAGAAAAAACATACTTGTCAATCGTTATTTTGAAACAATAATAATTAATAATAATTTAAGTTTGAGTTCATGCAATCAGACTTTATAAGCTTACATCCCCCATATTCGTGATATTCGCCGAGTTCATGTGCAATAACTAAAGTTTGTGTAGATATCCACCTTATATTTCAATGTGGCCTCTGTATGAATATGTGTGATAGTTTGCGGCTTCTGCCTGAAGCTGGTGTTACATAATAATAAGGTCGACAGAGCATGTCCCCCGCATGACTCTAGCTGACAAAACATCGAATCAATGGAAAATCAAAAAAAGGGTCGGCAGCGTACTTCTGTTTTTTCTTAAATTCGCAGGCGTACGACGTACATAGGCTACAGGCAGGCAGTGCCTGCCTACCATAAGGCAGGTTTTATACGTGTTTGCAACTGCCGTAATATAAAAACCTATGTAGAATGCCAGTAAGTTTAATTTTTGTGAGTTAGTTGTTATGAATTAAGATCGAAGTTGTAAAGACCCCAGAACATTTACCGTTGACCACAAGTTGTACGACTTGCTCTCGTCTTCCAACCTCGTTTTCCGCCACACACTTGTACAGTCCCGCGTGGCTCAGCTTGACCTTGCCAATATATATGTGATCCGTGTTATTGCTCTCGTATTTGGTTGAATGCGGACTTTTGTAGAACCAGTTAACGGTTGGTTTGGGGAAGCCTGTGGTTACCCTGTAAGCAAGACATATAGCTAACAAATATTGGCAACAGCATTATATTATATTCTTAAATTCATTATAACAGTAAAGTCAATATCGAAAATGAGATCATGGCTTAATAACATAGGGCGTGAGAGTTAAGGACACTTTATATTTGTGGGGAATTTTGTTTACAATGGGTACAATCAATTACGTAATAAAAAAAAATGATTATGTGTCTATGTTCCGCTTGTGGCCTAAAACCAAGCGAACCGTGCGAGTCTTACTTTATTGAGTTAAAAATATTAACATTCCCCTGTTAATATATATTTGAAATAGGCATGTATGTTAAGTCCAATGTAAACCAATTCTCTGTTTTTAATATTGTACGGCAGCGACATAGGATCGCAAATAACCAATCAAAAACAGCCTTTCGTGTAAAAATCATATTTGGCATGGCACCCAAACTATGTAATAAGCTGCCAGACTTTATTAGAAGATCTGAAATGCAAGAGCTTAAGAAATATTTATTAGAATTATGATTTGAAACGGGATATTTACCATGTAAAAATACGTTTCAAATCGTAATTCTAATGTAAATGACCATGTAAGCTATATTTATTAGAATTTTTGACTCAAAAATTTCGAGATTTAATGCATTTTGCTCTGTGAAAAAATACAATACAATACAATACAATACAAATACTCTTTATTGCACACCTCAATCAAAGGATACAGTACAGTACAAAAAAACACAATGAGAAGAGGCAAACAACAGGCGGTCTTATCGCTAAAGAGCGAAAAATAAATAGAAAAAATAGAAATATTTAGATATTAATAGAATAGAAATATTTAGATTATAAGCCTCATATTTATTAAAACTACCCTAATAATTAAATTAAATTTTAATATAATTTGCATGCCCAGTAGCAGGCAGAATACACTGTACGAATATTATTATTATAAAAATACGCTTGACTGTATTCTAGCAAATAAAATAGTTTTGACTTTTTTGACTTTTGATTAAATACTAGATTAGGTTGTGGAATGCGCTCCCTGTGAATCTATAAAGTTTAAAAGCAGTACCGCCTTTGAAAGAAGTCGAAGAACCAGTGCTTTCTGCTAAATCAAAGTCAAATTATCACCGTGTTATTAGGTACGTCACCAAATGTAGAGGCTGTCAGTCTCTTTTCCTACTTGGTCTGCAAAGCAACAGATAAATTGTAGAACTACCCCCTTATGCGGCCTTATGGCTACAGGGGGTTGCGCCCCGCCAAGTCAGGCAGTAACCTTAAGGCCGTGCAACGAGAAATATCGCGTTCTTTAAAACGCTGTTCTCCCCAGACGAGGAAACAATAAGATTTGATTTTTAGATATTAGATTCCTGACTATAGGCTGTGCTTCTGGCTATAGCCCAAATATGATTGCTTAAAATTGACTCGATAGAAATAAAATCTAAAGATGAATCTTTATTTTCCTTTTTTACTCAGCCTACTTAAACTACGCATTATTAAACGACACAATTCATTTAAAATGATGGTATGTTACCTCATCTAAGCTCTGTCAAGAGAAAATTTAAGAAAACTGCACATAGTCAGAGATTTATCGAGATTTGTCTAAAAAAAGCCATTGTATCCCGTTTTGTCGTGCGAGACAGAAATAAGCGTATCTTTTCACGGGGGACGTGGCTGATTGAATCGAAGCATCCCTTAATGCGTTGTATGGTAATACCAGCACTAACCTGCAGTGTAAATTGACGGGTGTGTTTTCCATAACAGACTGAACGTCTGGTAGTTTCTCTACCGCGGGTTTTGCTGAAAGTTAAACCAAAACAATAAAGATGTGCATTTCCATGTCGCTTTTTTACGATTCATACGGTATGTATGTCGGGAAATTCTGTGATGTTAAAACATTAGACTGCCTTATCCTGAATTCAATAAGACTACAAAAAGGTTTGGTTTGGTATAAATTAGGTCTTTGAAACAAGAAATATAATCGGCTTTGGGTTATTATGCAACTTCGTTGTGTCTGGTAACCGACTGCGAAAAGACCGGAATTAACTCCCTTAAGCCAAAGTTCCTCCAAGGAAAAGTTCGATAGATTGTTATGTTTTAACAAAGTAATTTTGTTGTAAACTTTTCAATTTGTATGTAGTTATTGTGCCAAGTAAAAAAATAAATAGATAACTCTCATCACAAAAATCAGGGAATTCAGGTGGCGTAACGAAAGCAATTTGCATTCCTTAACAATTCGGGTTATGGAAGCCGAAGAAAATCGCTTCGTGCCACAAAATTATATACTTATCAACGTAAAGACAGAAGGGAGAAGAAGTTTATCATTGCTCGGATCTTAACTTACCTTGGACAACTAATTCAGTAATCTTCTCATCCCATCCCTCATCATTATTGGCCACGCACCGGTAGTGCCCGGAGTGACTGAGCTGAGAGCCTACGATGCTCAGTACATTGCCTTCATAACTCATAGGCTTGTACGAACCGTCTCTTGGCTTGAACTGCCACTGTATTTTGGGAGCAGGGTTGCCTTTGTGAAGTCTACAAAACAGAAAGGGAGATTCAGGAGTAAAATAAGTTGCCTATAGCATAGCGTTAAACAACTTAAAACAAGTCGAAGCTACCGTTATATCTTGCACAACTCAAGAGACAGGGGCACGTCATCTCATTGTGCCCAATCAATATGACAGCTACGTGATTATTCCGGTACGTATTCCAAAACCAAGACCCATCATAAGCAGCTCTTGAGATATTTAGCGATGTGACAGACAGATAGACAGTATAGAGTCGCAATAAGGTTTCCTTTTTTTACCTCTTTGGCACGAAACCCAGAAAAACAACTGACTGCTTAATAAACAGACAAGATTATGGAAATATACTTTTACTACTAGCTATTATTATTTGCAAACGAACTATTATTATTTGTATAGGAAAACATTGTATAGATCATATAACTTACTTGCAATCAATAGTTGCTGATTCCCCCTCTTTTCTTGACATAACATCATGTTTATTCGGAAACTTTGGGGCCACTGAAAGAATAATTGTAAAATTGAACCCCAATACCGATACTGTCATTAACAGCGCTTTGATGGTAAAATCTGCATCTTCTAAGAAACGAGTAGCTATGAAAATATGTTTGTAAATTATCAATGACATTTCAGAGCAAATTGATGAATTATGTTGTGGTCTACCGTTTAACTGAGACAGACGTTACCTGCGACGGGACAGGGGCAAGAGGGTAGACATCAAAGGATAGGCCGATCGAAAAGGATCGGCATGATCAATCTTAATTAATAATAATGAAATATACGAGTACAAGTGAATAAATTTCATTTTTCCTGATACTAGTAGGTATGATAATATGATTATAAATTTTCAGTAATACTTCAGAGCAAATTTACAAATTGTGTTGTGGTTTACAGTTTAACTGAGATACACGTTACCTGCAATGGGACATCGGACGGATAGGGCCGCGGGTCCCTGTCTCCCTCCACCCTTGCCCATCTCAGTTAAGCAGAAGACCTTATTTTTTTATTTTACTCTTATATGGCATTTATATACTGTAGACCTTATAATTGTAATACCTTGTACGTCAAGTTGCAGTGTGTGTTCATCGTGTCCTGCCACGTTTTTCGCCATACATTTGTACTGATCATTGGTCAGGGCGTTGGTCACATGAATGACGTCATCAGTGCCTGTGAGTTGCGTGAAGCCAGCTGCGCCTTGCTTCTTCACGTACCACGTTATTTGAGGCATAGGCATGCCTTTATACATTCTGTAAAAACGTCTTTATACACACACTTGACCGGTTTGACACGCACTTGGCCGGTTTTTTTTAATGTATCCATTATATTACGAATATTATTCGACATTATTATGACGTAATTTGCATCGGTCAGCCGCCCACTATTTATAATACCTATATTCAGAAAGTAACAGCGCCTATAAGTTAAGTACCGCTTATGCGTGGGCCGTACGCTTGTTTGCCTTAGTGGTATAAAATATTAGTAACTTAATAGTGTAAAGTTATAACAGATAACAAAGTATTTTGCCTCTGATTTTCTTCAAATAATTTCATATGAGTACAATGTAATATTCAGTGCTTCGCACTCAGACACGTGGATATGCGCTGACACATAAAGAAGATAAAAATAATTATATTTTGAATTTTTCGTAAAGAAATATCGTGTCAAACAACACTCCAAATCAAACTAAATTTGTTTTTTTTTTAACTTTAATTCTGCTAGACTCGATAAAAGTATTAAAGAGCCCTGTTACTATCTAAAATTTTATTTAAACCTTCGAATTCTTTAATCAGATTATAATTTGAGCTCTGAACATTTAATTGGGCGCGCCCTTCGCTTAAAAAAATGCCTTTTGCTTACCTGCAGCGCAAATCGACCGAACCACCCTCTTTGACTTTTATAATTTTATCTCTTTTATATATTTCAGGAGCCACTGCAATACAAGAACAATAATTATTTGTAAATTTAAAATTATACCTTTAGGAAGTAACACTAAAAAAATCTAAATTCTGAAAAAAAAGTTTAAAGGTACACTTATGTTGCATGGATAATAAATTTTACCCACGTCAGAACGGAGAAGGTATATGCGTTTAGGGTGAAATGAAATGAAATTATTTATTCTACAACTTAAGCATATTACACTTATGAATGTCAAAAAACTACCATCGGTTCATAAAGTAAACCTCTACCTCGAGAAGAACCGGCGTAAGAAACTAGGGGACGTGTCATTTTTTCCAACCAATATACAATGTATATAAAATAACAGTATCATAATACTACAGAATTACAATGCTACAATAGAAAACTTTTTTTAAATATTTAGGACAAAATATTTCTGTGTTAGATTACTTGTACGAAAAGCTATCACTGCCAAACATCCCTATCCATGATGAAATCGTTTATCATATTATAATATGCTTTTGAAATAAGTTTTCGTTTCACGACAGATTTAAATTTAGAATCCGTAAGTTCAGTAATGTGTCTTGGAATTTTATTGTAGTATTTTATAGAATTTCCCAAGAACGACTTTTTCGCCTTTACTAGTCTGTAAAATAATATTTTGAGTTTCAATTCAATTCAATCATTTATTTATAAAATCCCAGTGTTTCTGGTAGTTATTAACTTAACAGTGTTCGTTGGGAAATTTTATGAATTCTTCCTAACATACATAATTATTTCAATTACGTACAGCGACGGCTGGGTTAGGATATCAATTTCCTTAAATATTTCTCTCATTGACTCACGCGACCCCAAGTTACAAATTGCTCGTATAGCCCTTTTTTGCAATATAAACACAGTCTCGATGTCTGCAGCTGATCCCCATAAGATAAAACCATAACTAATTAAATAAGCGAAGTAAACTAACCGAGCCGTTGCCACATTGGTAAGCTGATTTATTCTTCTGACTGCAAAAGCAGCAGAGCTCAACCTACTTCATATAGCGGTTATGTGGGAACCCCACTGCAATTTTGAGTCCAATGTAATACCTAAGAATACAGTGAGTGAGAGGTTTGTTACCCATGAATTTCAGCCAGTTTACTTACTTAACCTATATTTAATACAAAACCTACATTTCAATGTTTTAAAATGATTAAGTTTATTCATTAGTTTCCTGTTCATGACTAATAATAAGTGGTTGGGATGAGAAGTGAACTACCCCCCGAGTGGTGCCGGGTTAGCATAGCACCATCCCCTTTATTCCCGTGGGGGTCGTAAGAACCGCCTATGGAACCCGGGTTGTAGTGTGTTTTGAGCGATGGGCTGGCAACCTATCACTTCAATATCACATTTTCTCCATCTTTACACCTACAATTGCTAAATGTGGCACTGAAATATTTTTTATGTGCTCTGCCTACCCGATTTCGGAATACAGGCGTGAGTTTATCTAAATGTAAAACTCCGAGAGATTATTACTGCGCAGAGTAAAACTATTTGTAAAATGAACATAACTCACCTAGTATAAATTGTTGCAATGTATGAATTTCTGTGTATTTCGCCTGTAATAGGTATGTAGCAGACATGCTATATCAAACGTGACACTATTTGTGTTTTCAGGAATTACAAATTTAAGGTTCAGTTTTCTTGTACTAGTAGTACTACTGACCGAACAAGTGCGAGTCGGACTTGCCCACTCAGGGTTCCGCACAAATTTGTAGGTACTGGTACATACACATACCGTTGCTCAACCTCGATGATTGATTACCTACTTTAAATTAAGACTATATATTTTTTTTAAACAACGCCGGTGGCAAACAAGCTTACGGTCTACCTGATGGTAAGCGGCCACCGCAGCCTATAGACCTATATTTTTGTGAGTTAATTACAAATGTAAAGTTTTCAGATTTTTCCCTGTTCTTGTATTTAATTCCCTTAAGGGTGTCGAAATACATGTTTTTTAGCATTTACCGTAAATTAGGTTTTTCGTTTAAGTTTCATTCATTCATTTAACAAATATAGCCGGCATTGGGTTATTACGCCCCAAAGATTATTGAATGCAGAAGGCGTAACGAAAGCGTTTACCATTCCTTAACAATTCGGGTGCTGAAAGTTGAGACAAATCGCTTCGTGCGACAAAATTATATACTTATCAACGTAAAGACAGAAGGGAGAAGAAGTTTATCATTGCTCGGATCTTAACTTACCTTGGACAACTAATTCAGTAATCTTCTCATCCCATCCCTCATCATTATTGGCCACGCACCGGTAGTGCCCGGAGTGACTGAGCTGAGAACCTACGATGCTCAGTACATTGCCTTCATAACTCATAGGCTTGTAAGAACCATCTCTTGGCTTGAACTGCCACTGTATTTTGGGGGCAGGGTTGCCTTTGTGAAGTCTACAAAACAGAAAGGGAGAGTCAGGAGGAGTAGAGTAAGTTGCCAATAGCATAGCGTTAAACAACTTAAGACAAGTCGAAGCTACCGTTATAACTTGCACAACTCAAGAGACAGGGGCACGTCATCTCATTGTGCCCAATCAATATGACAGCTACGTGATTATTCCGGTACGTATTCCAAAACCAAGATCCATCATAAGCAGCTCTTGAGATATTACATGGACAATGTAGAGTCGCAATAACGGTTCCTTTTTTACCTTTTTTAGCCGTAACAAAGATGATTATGCAAATATGCTTTTACGACTAGTAGCTAGTTATTATTTGTATAAAATAAAAATTTTCAGACAAGGCAAACGTTGTATCTTCGGAACATGTAACTTACTTGCAATCAATAGTTGCTGGTTCCCCCTCTTTTTTCGTTAGAGCATCATGTTTACTCGGAAACTTTGGGGCCACTGAAAGAATAATTGTAAAATTTACCCACAACACCAATACTATCATTAACAGTGCTTTGATGGTAAAATCGGCATCTTCTGTGAAACGAGTAGCTAAGAAAATATGTTTGTAAATTATCAATGACACTTCAGAGCAAATTTATGAATTATGTTGTGGTCTACCGTTTAACGAGACAGACGTTACCTGCGACGGGACAGGGGCAAGAGGGTAGACATCAAAGGATAGGCCGGCCAACCGGCCGATTAGGGCCGGCGGGTCCCTGTCTCCCACCCTTGCCCATCTCAGTTAAGCAGTAGACCTTATTTTTTATTTTACTCATATATGGCATTTATATACTGTAGACCTTATAATTATAATACCTTGTACGTCAAGTTGCAGTGTGTGTTCATCGTGTCCTGCCACGTTTTTCGCCATACATTTGTACTGATCATTGGTCAGGGCGTTGGTCACATGAATGACGTCATCAGTGCCTGTGAGTTGCGTGAAGCCAGCTGCGCCTTGCTTCTTCACGTACCACGTTATTTGAGGCATAGGCTTGCCTTTATTTATACTGTAAAAACATACCTATTTATAAATTCGGAGAGTAACAGCGCCTAATAGTTTAGTACCGCTTATGGGTGAGCCGTACGCTTGTTTGCCTTAGTGCTATAAATTTTGTTAACTTTATTAAATAATATTATAGTGTACTTTATAACAAAATATTGAGCCTCTGTTTTTCTTCAAATAATTTCATATAAATCCAATGTAGCATAAATAAGCATTCAGTGCTTAGGAATCTATTTTTTGGTTTTGCATTAAGAAATATCGTATCAAATATTACTCCAAATCCAGAGAATCCAACTAAAACTGGTTTTTTCCACGTTAATTCTGATAGACTCGGTAAAAGCAAAAAAGAGCACTGTTACTATTTAAAATTTTAATAAAACCTTCTTATTCTTTAATCAGATTATAAAATACTTAATTCTATTATCAATACTTTTACCATATTTTGGGTTGTGAACATATTATTTAAACTGCATTTAATTGGGCGCGCGCTTCGCCGTAGACCGAAGTACAAGCTATATCTTAATGTAGTAAAGTATCGACGTAGAGGGGTGATTTTTATCGTTAACATTAATTGATGTCCTTACAGGTCCGGACTTTAAGTGAAAGTTAAGGAAATCAGAGTGCAATTTAAACTTATTGTTGACTCCAGTTTACTCTATACGTGGATCCCTAACTGTTAAAATAGTTAGAGTCAGAAATAATCACTCACGAGTCGTTAACAATCCGGGCCCGGCAAGGACAAATTAAGAAAATGTTAAATATTGGAATGAGAATCACCCAGATGCCTTTATTCATATACGTTCATGAACCTGATTTTAGTTACAATGCCGTTAAAATTCGTTTGTTTTTTTTTTTCGGGACTAAGCACATTTTAGTTAAGAGAGGTTTGTTATTTTTTTGTTAAGGCACATTAGCAACGTGGAAGCGAACTTGCGAAACATAGTTATAAAAAATTGAAAGCAATACTTCCGTGTCGAATTGACCCCGCTATTCAATTAAATTTAATATTTACGTACTGTAGTAAACAATGTTAGAATTTCTTTTTTTTAAAAGAATCAGGGTCTATCCTAGTTATAAAATTAATAGACAGTAAGTACCATTTTAGTTTGTCCTTAGAATTTAATTTAAGCAAATTTTGAGCCAATTATAAAAAGTGCCTTTTGCTTACCCGCAGCGCAAATCTACCGAACCACCCTCTTTGACTTTTATAATTTTATCTCTTTTATATATTTCAGGAGCCACTGCAATGCAAGAATAAGAATTAATTGTGAAATAAAAAAATTACCTTTACCAAGTAACACTAAAACAATTCTAAATTCTGAAAAAAAAAACATATTAAAGGTACACTTACGGTGAAAGGATAATCATTTTTACCCACGACAGAACGGAGAGTGTATTGTGTGTTTAGGGAGAGGTTGTTAGTTTGTTACCCAATACCTATGAATTTCAGCCAGTTTACTTACTTAGCCTTTATTTAATACAAAAAGTACATTTCAATGTTATAAATGATTAAGTTTATTCACTAGTTTCCTGTACATGACTAATAATAAGTGGTTGGGAAGTGAATTAAAGCTAATGGCATACTAAGTCGACGCTATTTTGTTCTCAGTCGACTTATTTCAGTACTTTTTTTAGCGATTGCAAAGTAAAGTTAAGTATTTCGGATACATTAGGTACACACATTCGTATATTCCGGTAAATGTACAAACCTATACATATATGAACTCACCTGATTGAATTGGTGTAACTGGTGTTTTAGCAACGCGCTTTATAGTATTTCCAGACTTAGATGAAGTTGCAACGACCTGAGACCAAAAAAAACTTACTTTGGACTACTTTGGAGACTATAGAGAATAAAAAGAAGTTATGTAATTTTTGATTTAATTGATCCAAACGTGGTTGCACCAAACAGCTTTAAGCTTATGGTGTTTGTTAAAATCTGATTGTATGGACGTCATTCTTTACAAAGTACACTTAACGAAAGCGTGTCAGTAGTAAAAGCTGAGCCTCATACTTACACAACATTAAAAAAATGTGCGTCATAGTTAACGAAGCGCTCGAGTCGGAAACGTGCGTCATGCTTTACGTAACGCTATAGTCAATAATGTGCATCATTATACTATCATGCATGAAATATGTGTCTAATGTTGTGCGTCATCCTTAACAAAGTGCTAGAGTCAAAGCTGTGCGTCATAATTAACGAAGTAATACAGTCGGAGACGTCATAAATTACATCAAGCTTTACGTAACACTCTTGTCCAAAAAGCCTTTGAACCTTGGCTTTGTAATTTTTTATGTACCCCATGACAAGCGGTTACTAAGATACTCAGACCAAGAAAAAGAGATACGGAGCATTACGAACGAACTCGTTATAAGGCTGTAGATTGTATGCGTGTGCACACGCTTGCTTATAAATTTATAATAAGGAATAGTTCCAATAGGTAATGGTTTAAAAAAAACCGGCTTCACTATACGTTGTTTTTACACGACTGCTCAAAAAAATGAGTGTAATGGTTTCAGGGTTCATGTATGTGAGATTCTTTGTTACGAAGTAACTTATCATAGTCACTAATAGAGAATATGCATGCGGAATTAATAATAATAAGATGTCGCTATATGAATTTTAAATCATCAAATTATGACAAAAATCATAAATTGACAAACATGCTCAAAATTTTAAAAATATATGATACTTGAAAGTTTCGAAAAATTATGTAACATAATGCCATATGGATTCTTATGTTTTAATTTTTAAAAAATGTACGACTACATTACTGCCTAAACGAAATATTTCACGACCAAAACAGTAAATTACTCGTTTTTCCATACAATGGTAGCACGGGCAGTATATGACGTCACATACTATGCTCAATGAGTGAGAGTTTTGAGGGCGTTTTGAGCGCTCGGATTTTATGCTGCACTTTGAAATCCACTTTTGTCTTTTGTGTTGTTCTAATTGTACTTGTTCCATATACACATTTGTTCCTCTCTTAAAGCTGGTTCGAATGGCATCATGAAAAAAAAATTATGCATATTCTCTGTTGTTCGTGAAAATTCAATGTGTGTGTTTACGACCACTGCTTCTTTGTTTACTTAATCTAATAATAAAAAAAAGGTAGGTAGGTTGTTCGTAATGTTCCTTCTAGCTTTCGTTCTCAGTCTAAATTCAGATTAACAATAATAAATATTTGTGAACAATCTTACATAAATCGACCTAGTCCCAAACTTGGCAATGCTTGTACTATGGGTACTAGGCGACGATATACATAGATAAACAGATATATATAAATAAATAGATATATAGGAAATATCCAAATCTTAGGAAAACATATTCATGCTCATCACATAAATATAATCCATGACCGGGATTCGAACCCGGGACCCCCAGCTTCATAGGCAGGGTCTAGGCTACTACCAACTAGGCTAAAGCGATGGTCAGATTATGATGTAATACGTACCGCGATTTTAAAGGTTTTTTGGGGAGGGAGGAACTTGTTAGTAAAGTAGAGATCTCCAGTAAGGAACGTCAGCGGCAGCGTCATGATCACCCGGTCGTCCATGTCTCTGAGCTCCACCTGGCGTATGTTTGCCGAGTGCGTCTTGTCTTGCACAGACACCAGTAGGTGCGTTTCGACGCCTGTCATTGAAAATAAAAATCTTTAAGTCATTAACAACCAGGTTTCGCCGGAAGATCAGCGCCAGCTCCCTGAGTCGGCATTACGCTGAGGCGAAACCTTTTTGTGGCGATTACTTGTTGTTTTTTTCTAATTACGTTTATTTATATATTTTATGTTTGTACCGTCACGAATAAATGTTTTTCTTTCTTTCTTTCTTCTTTCTTTCTTTCTTAAGAACGGTTATGTGGGTCAGTACTGGAATCGGAATCCATCATTTTACCGAAAATCGATTCATCAATCATTAACCAAACCAACTCAGGAATCATTAATCGGACTTCGTTAGGTCGATCATACATTTGTTCGACTTACCTTTTACACAATTATATGGCTGTCAAAGATCAATATGGCTTTAAATTGACTGTTATGTAAAAAACAAATAGCTCTTAGTTTCTTTTAAATAAAAAATACTATAGATCACTGGCTCCTTGCCCATTAACGGTACTGTTACTAGAATGTAACTATTCACTGTTGATGATAGTGTCATCATTATTCTTAAAGTATGAAGATTGAAAGAGTCACCTGTAGTAGGTTGAGGGTCAGTCGCTGCCAGAGAATTTTTCACTTCAGTGGAGAATCCATGTTGGAAGTTGAAGTCCGTCCTTCCGAAGACCATGATGTTGACCTCGGAGTTACCCCAGACCCTGGCCGTGTAGGTTCCAGGTGTCAAATTTGTAAGTTTGAAAACCTGCAAACACCCATAGTCGGGTCGGGTTTTAGTACAATGCAGACCAAATGTCAGTGTTTTATTGTCTAAAAGTAAATTAAAGACCACCATCAGGATGTTTGATGATGTTTTAATAAACAAAAAATTTATGACAATTATGTACCTAAACGCAATATTTCACGGCCAAAACAGCTAATTCCTCGTTTTTCCATACAATGGTAATGACGCATAGTATATGACGTCACAGTCTGTACTCAATTAGCACGGGATTTTTTTAGGGCTCGGTTTTTATGCTGTATGTTCTAATTGTTATTGTTCCATATTCACATTTGTTCCTCGCTAAAAACTGGTTCGAATGGCATCATGAAAAAAAAGATGCATCTTCTCTATCATTTGAAATAACAGACCGACGTAAGTTCTAACGGATATTCATAAAACTGAGACTTAGTCATCAAATAGCTTTTTCTATATAGCGGCTAATTTATTACCAATATCCATTTTTAAAGAAAAAAAATTTAAAAGAGTACCTTCCCTCACCTATTTCCAGGGGCGAAAATTTTGAAATTTTCATCATGTAGGTAAATATTATTACATGAAAAATCCACTTATATTTTTAAATCACCAAAAATCCTTTACAAACTAAATTTGTACGAAACCCTCGGCGCGCGCGTCAGTACCGTACTTGACGGTCTTTTGTTTTAATTGGACGTTTCGGGTAGGTTTCACAAGACAAAAATCCGTTTATAAGGTCAACTCTCCAGTGCTCGCAGTGACACAATTAAATACTTCACACTTTCAACTTAGGTTTTAATAATAGAGGTGAACAAATGCCGGGTTAAGCCAAACTCACGTATCTTGAGATGTATGCTGTAGCAATTTGGGTTAACCAGGCTAAATCGATTTTAAATACTGTCTAATACCATAATGCTAATTAATACATAAAATTAAATAAAAAATCGTAACAATACCTAACTATAAAAATAACATAAATACTGTCTTATATATATATATATATACGATAAAGGTGATATTAATTTTTCTCGCAAATTTCGAAAATAATCAACATACCAAACTCCTGTAACTCCGTTTTTTAAAACTCGATTTACGCCCATTCCGAATCTTTAGTTACGACAAATAAGCTTAATGACGATACCTTTTAGTTTTGCCAATTTGCGGTATCTTTCGATACGTGAGTTCGGCTATGGTTCGGCGCAACCGTGTAAGTATGAACCTGTCGCAGGCGCAACGTGCTCGAGTTACGCCAAATTCAGGTATATTTTAATACTATGTGTAAGGACTATGTGATACTATTATAATACTTATACTGTGATGGGTTATCGGCGGTGCGGAAACATAATTGACTTATTTGTTGTTTTTTTAATTGTTGTTGGATTAAAACAGAAATAACAGAGGTTACTGCTGGTAGTATATGAATAGTGACCATTTCGTTTTGTTTTTTATGTACCAGAGAGAAGTGATGCAATAATTACTTTTTCACTTCTCATGCTCGAAAAGTGTGTCATATTAGACTTGTCAAGCGGGGCTAAAGTAGTACATTTAACCCCTAGGGAAAATATGAATACATATTTATGATTTACAAAACATTTGAATTTGACCAATAAAAATACTTCACCTATTAAATCCACCAATCACAGAACACTAATTTAACCCTTAAAAAAATATTTGGTATTGGGTATTAACCAACCAGAATACGGCTTTACTAAAATCGACCAATCTGGAAACATAATTATTTTTTCTAAAGAGTCTAAAGATTAAGTTTGTAGTACGATTACGATTTAACCACTTTTTTTAATTATTGTGAAATAGGGACTCTATTTCACAATAATTAAAAAAAGTGGTTAAATCGTTCGAGCAACACTTTGAAGCGCTCAATGGAAGGTCAGTTTAGCTTTTTTCGCGCGTTAATGTTGCGCGCGAACCGCATTGTCTATGTTTTGTGTGTCAAAGGAGTATAGAAAAAAAAACATGCTGCAAAAGTATATATCTTCGTCGTGGAATTTATTGTTAATTTTGGGTGGGTTAACCTTTGTTTATTTATTTTCTCGCAATCGAAGTGAAAAGTAGAGTGTATACCTCTGGTCTAAAAGCCATATTACCCCTCGAACTATTTTCCCGAACGAAGTGAGCTATCTCGTGGTATTATGGCTCATTTTAGACCCTTGTCATACAATCTACTATAGTTTGTTGTACCATTGATTAAAGTCTTTTTTCAGAGTATTTTTAGAGTATTTTTTCAGGCTCGTCTTAGAGTATTATATCAGATTTATTAAAAGGAACACATTGAGATACTGGAGGTCAGAGATATCGTCGTGCTACCCGCGGAGTAAAAGCAGACGCCACATTCACGTATTTGCAGATACCGCATTTCGCGTAACTTAAAATGTATGTAATTTTAGAATGTCAATATCGTTTTTGGAATAACAAATAATTTAAATGCGTTAATAGTTATAAATCTGTCATTTTGTTAGTTATTGTATTTCTTATTTGAATTATTTTTTTGTTCTATAATTGGGTCATAAATTTATTTAATAGTCGTTTTTCTCGAAATTGCCAATTCTAAGATATGTGATATCGGCTTAACACGGCTGTCAGTAAGTGTCAATGTCAACTATTGGGTATTAAGGTGTCAAACATGAGTGCGTTTACCTCACTAGCTCTTACCTTAACGTTACTCGTCCATGTAATCCTCACTCCAGCTACGGTGTAAGTGTTTCTTTGAACATTCAGCTTCACATTACGGCCAGAAGCGGACACTATCGCGTACTCTGTCTGATCATCTATGTTGAACTGAAAAACAAGAGGTAATTTAACGTTTTCAACGCCTTGTCAAATAAAAAAGCTGTCACTAATACGTCATGACATGACACGCGAAGTTGAACCCTATAGAAATGCATGTACTCATAGATTAATATCGCACTGCACGCCCTAATATATTATATCCGTAGTTGTCGTCGATCACAACATTGTTTCTATAACACCCCTTTTACCCCATCCCCCCTCACCCTTTCCCCTCGCTTTGTAAGCTGTATTGGCCAGAACAGTGTATTTTGATCTGTGGCGTATCTACTCACATTACTTAACATTGTATTCATTTATTGAAAGTTACGTTTGAATGACCGGTTGTACATACGAGGATCGAATATCTAATATTAGAACTATAGCTAATGTTATATTTACCTACTATACAGGATATTTGGTGCGAAGACTTTAAGGGGTGATAGAGGAGATCATTTTAGACCATATCACTATTATTATACTACAAAATTTGTAATTTTTCAAAAACCTGAATTCCTACTGCTAACCGTAAAATTACGATAACCCAGAAAATTTTAGAGTACAATTTAAAATATTACTTTTATATCTCTCCATTGGTTCGCAGGGATGGTTGCAGTACCGATCACTGTCCTGTCTCCTTTAATAGTTTCTTTCACGTATTCCAGCACCTTAAAAAGTAAAAAACACAAATATTAGACAAGCTAATAGCTTCTTATGAGTTCGAATGCTGTATGTGCTTACGTAGTTGAATGCGTGTGTACCTGTCCAACTTCATTTTTGGAGATGTCAAATACTTGTCCGTTGCTGGCCGTTGCTAGTTTACGGTAAACTTTATACGTTTCCCTGTCACGGTCATTGCAGTGCCCGGTCAAGACGAATACAATCTAAAGAGTAAAGAGTAAAGAGTAAATTTATTGATTCAAACACAAAGATACAACAGGTAACACGGGATTTCTGGTGCAGTCCAAACTAGGCGAGCCTGTATCTTGGAATGCACCATTTGTAGCAGTTACGAGTATAAAACATGAAAATTAATAAACTAAGTAAAAGTGTTTGTGTGTAATATGTGTGAGTGTGTAAGTGAGTAGGGGTGTGGTGTGTGCGTGTGTGACGTGAATGAGTGCGAATAGCTTAGCTGATAAAGATTTAGCTGACCACAGACCAAGAGTAAGTGCGGATTATGTCTTCTGTATCATTGTAAGATAGAGTTGCAAACCATTTTTTTAATATTGATTTGACTTTTATCGAAGTGCAAGTTTTTAGGTCGCAGAATTTGCAAACAGCGTTATATGTAAATGGGTGAATGTAATAGCCAGATCGTTGAGCATGAGCCGTTTGGATGGTAGGTACAGGGACTCTGTATGTACGTCTAGTCATAATGACATCTTTTAGGGCTGATTTTCCTAAACATTTGTGAACCCTGATAACAGCATTGAGTATAAATAATTGTCTAACTCTGAGAAACCCGGTTTCACTAAACAACAAGTCTGTAGGATATCTGAAAGGTTTTTTTAGCATTACTTTGATTACAGCTCGCTGAGCGCGCTCAAGTTCGAGTAGTAGGGTCTTTCCAGCGCTACCCCAAACTGCAATACAATATTGTAAAACAGATTGACATAGCGCATGGTAGACAATGCGAAGAATATATAGAGGTGAACAGTCTCGTAGTCGTTTTACTACGTAGATAAGTTTTTTCATTTTCAATCTGAAAATAAGAACAATGTTAATATCTGGATGAGTCTACATTGGACATTCTGGGCAAACCGGCCATGGCGGTCATCAACAAGGTTTAGATTTTCATGTTTAGGTTTAGTTCATAACATAGCTATAAGAACTGCCCTCAAGTTTCGATTAAAATAACCGCACACCGCATCTATCAGGGAGCCACAGACAGAAACTTATTTTTCAATACAGTTGCTCAAAAAGTGGTATTTTATGTAGCTGTATATCGTGCCCAAAGTTGGATTTGGCTTTTTTGCGCGATTTTTTTAAAGCTGCTGGTCCAAGCCATACATCCAACCGAAGAGTTTTAGGTTCAATCAGTTTACTTATTTATTTAAAAAAGCATTTGGCATTAAAGCTTGTATACTTTTATTATATATTTATAACATTAAAATTGCATATTACACAAGTTAAAGGGTTATCGAATATTCAAAAATCTAAAACTATGAACGCTTGTTTTTAAAACATACATTTATTTACAAATGAATAAACTATTTGAAAATTAAAAATAATTGTTTTTTCTGATTTAAATGTAATTAGACTACCATGTGACATAAAACCTCTCACAAAATAGTTTTTGATTTGGCATGTTGAAAAAAATCTATCAATTAAAAGTTAAACCGACTTTCTAATTCCCACCTCGTCCATTCATAATTTCACGAATTAATTGTATAATGACGTATTGTTTTAATATTTTTGAAATGTGCGATTTATACGATTGTTAAATAAAATGTATATAAACTACGCCAGATGTAGGTAGACCAGGTACGTGAAAAGCCCACAATGGCGAGTAAAAATATTTTGTTTTGTCTCTTTTAATTACTGTTTTATTAAGATTTGTTTCATTGATATTTTTTCGCAACTGTATTAAAAAATGTAAATTGATATATATGTGCGGAAGTGACATTTTCACTCGTCCCGGGTCTTGTCCCTCGCCTTACGGCTCGGGCTAAGACTACTCGGGACTCGTACAAAATGACATACCTTCTGCACTTGCATCGAAATGTACTATTGCAAGCTTTTATTAAATCACATTTATAACTCCATCAATGAGGACAACTTTGACAGTAATGAAAAAAAAAACAAAACTAAAACTATAGATCAAAAACCGGCCAAGCTATTGACCGAGATATTCGACCTCAATGCACCCCCTTTGCTTTAGGTGGACCGAAATTTCAAAGAATAAATGTGTTTTGTCAATATTTTAGGATTTTTTGATAAAATATACTTAGGCCGGGTTTTATAAAGATCCGTAAGACCAAATGTCAGATCAAATTTCAGTAACCTAGTACATTTTTTAACATAACGAACCGACATAAGGTCTAACGGATCTCTATAAAACCCGGCCTTAATAATAAACATTATCACCAAATTGCAAATTCGTAGATCATTGGGAAGTTAAAAAGTCTTCAAGACCAAAATTTACAAAAAAAAAGATTACTTTGGCTTCTTATTCCTTTGTTGTCAAATATTACAAAAACAAAAAAAACGTAATTTATCTAGTCAACGAGGTCTAAACAACGATACCCCATTCGATGGGTTAAGTAAAAACATTTTTAGCTGTACGGGAGCCCGCATAAAACATTTAAAAATAAGTTTTGACAATTTGTGTGGCTTTGCGTCAACAAGATGCTCACTGTGAAAATTTGAAGACTGTAGCTCCAACCATTTGTCTGTAAAACCTGTGTGATAGACGAAGGACAGACGGACGGACTCATGAGTGACAGCCGTTTGGACCCTCCGGGTACGGAACCCTAAGAAGATCAATGCCAGGCGGTATTTTTCCCAGAAGCCTGGCAGCATTGACACATTGTATGGCAATGCTGATTCTCTGGGCGAGGTAAAAGCCAGCCTTCTGGTCACAAGATGCCTCGACTAAGCGTTTGCATAGTCCTTTGAAGATTCGGTGTGTGCCCGGTCCCCACGGTGTGGTTCCATACTTGCATCGTTTAACATCTTCGGCTGAGTCAGCAGCGGGACCAGCCCCACACGAATTCCTCGGAATACGACGCCAGCTATTATTTAACTTGCAATGTGTGTAACTAAATATGTATGTTGCTGAATATATGTCTGTTCGGGGCAAATCTTGTAGCTCAATTCTAGACCGGTTATCCTCAACCGATTGGGCTGAAATTTGCCCCACTTACGTGATATCGATGATAAAGCAATATTATGGCATGGATATAGAAGGTAGCCATAGCAACTCCTAGAGAACACAAGAAAAACCCGTCGTCTTAGGGCTTATTGGAACCACCGCAATGAGTAGAATTCTTGATAATTGTGCAAATGGTACCTAATACAGTCAAAAATTTGTACCAGAAATGATATTTTTGACAGAAACTTATTCTTATCATCAAATGAGGCTGAGGAATGATGGATTGAGAGGTATGTTATTGCTGCAGATCGCTTCTGCAGTAATTCCGTGATGTATCTAAAGTTAACTGCTTTTGGTTACCTGGCTTTGTTTCTCCTGACAGAGAGTTTTGACCTCAGCAAACTTGCTGTAGTCCTTCGAGGAGGCGTCAGTGAAAACGTACACATAAGAGCCGGGCCGACTCTCCTCGAGTCCCTTCTTAATGCCCGAGAGGGACATCTCCTCACAGTCACCTCCGCCGCCAACATTGATTGAGTCAAGCGCCTGTCTCAGCTCCTTCGCATCGCGCGTCTTCTTCCTAAGCCTAGTGCCTAAAATACAAGAATGGAGGTAAAATCGCTAGAGCTCCAGGCTCTTGAGAAGTCGAGTGTATTTTTCCTTTTGGTCGGAACGTTCATTTGTCAGTTATGCGGTCGTGGCTATCGCTCCCGTATCGGTCTTACAAGCCAACTACATAAGTGCCTCACCTCTAATACATATTACAGACTCTGCTTAAATCATATTTTCATAGATGAGCACGGCCAAATAATGTAAAGTGCCTGAAATACGAGAATAACGGGAATTCAAGGAGTGGAGGTAAAATAGCCAGAGCTCGAGGCAATGCGGTGTTTGGGAGTAATGATCCCTGATTAAACCAGAAAATACACTGTCTTGTAAAACGGAGTGAGTAAGGTCGCCAAAGCTCCCAAGGAGGTGTTGAGAATCAAATGGGAGACCTGCATTTGTTTCTAGCTGTCAATACAATGCATCTCCTCATATAAATCATCAAAATAGGGTCAAGAGCACGCTTGTGATTATTATCAACCCATATTGTCCCACCCATCAGCGTAGAGATCGCATTGCGCAAATGGAGATGGATAGGCCACACTATTCGAAGAAAGGCACAAAATAATGCAAGCATCACTTTTGAGTGGAAGTCGCCGGACGGAAGGCGAAATCGTGGGCGTTCTGTGCATACATGGCGGATTGAGAATGAGCAGCAAGCAGATCATCCGTGCTGGAGCGAGGCCAAGGGCGTCGCTGAAGACAGGAAGGCGTGGCGCGAGCTTATGAGACCCTTCGCACCTCTGGGGTGCCCTAGGACAACTACAACAACAACAGCATATAATATATCCCACTGCTGAGCACAGGTCTCCTCTTATAGATGAGATGGAAAGTAGACCCCACGCAGACCCTGTGCGGATTGAGGACTTCACATATGTACACTATGAAAAAATCAGTGGTACTCACCTGGGTCATTAAACGTCACCAGCACTATATCTTCGATCTGGCTCGTTTTTTCTTTCAAAACTATATCCATAATAGACTTAGCGGCGCTTTTTACTTGCCGTATATCATCGTACATAGAGCCAGTGTCGTCTATGACGAAAGTTAAACTGTTTTGACGACATGACACATGGACAATTAAGAGCCCTAACAGAAACAACGCCTTGATCGCCATTGCTACATGCGCGATCAGCGCAAGAGTGTCGGCGCATAGGGACAATCGAGTTTATATAGGCGATCCAGAATATACGGGTGATTTA
Source organism: Epiblema foenella (assembly GCA_963556455.1). NCBI lineage: Eukaryota > Metazoa > Arthropoda > Insecta > Lepidoptera > Tortricidae > Epiblema > Epiblema foenella. The sequence goes on from OY747110.1 coordinate 2,963,244, forward strand.
ATGATGTCATTTTGCCAATTTAAGTGCATAAATAATATCTGTCGTAATGAAGGAAAACCAGGAGAGATATTGGTTGTTTGTCGGACAATATTGTCTTTAAACGGTACCTATAAGAGTATATGGCCCATATGCCTACTTAGGCACTACGCAAAGCAATTACTATATTCACTACTTATAATTATTATGCACATACATGCATAGGTACTACAGAAAGGCTATTTGCGAAACGAACACTTTTAAGTTTAATTACTTTTTCATGCAGTTATTTTTTGTATGTATAAATTAATAAATAATAATAATATTTTGTTTATACGACAACGTTTAAATGGGTTACCAACCTATAAATAACATTTTCTCCATATTTTAAACCTGATTTTACTAGCCATTAGGCGTATATTTAAGAAAAAACCATTCAGCCGTTTGTCAGGAAGAGCCCATACTTGGTGTGTTCTGAAAATGAATTTTATTTTTCACGAAACCACTGGCTGAAATGTATGTGTCTTATATTTTTGAAATCAGCTCATGGATGGTCCATCCAAAACTTGACCTTTTAGTGGTTATTAATTGAGCGCTGCTATGCTTTAGAAGGCACGTTAAGCCGTTGATCGCGGCTGCTGTCTATAAGCCAAGCCGTTAAGCCAAGTTAGAGGTCTTCGGGCGGCTTGAGAACTTTTAACTATCAAGTTGCCCACTACTTGACAAGCTTAAATCCCAGTAATGTCTAGTTTAACCTTGGGTATGAAGATCAGATGGCAATCGCGTCCGTAAAACATGGTGCCTGCGCCAAACTTTGGGATTAGGTAGCGGAGCCCGGGCATCCTTCGGGATGCAACTGTACCGGAATATAACGCTATCATCATCATACTCATCCTGTAATCATCCACTGCTGAGCAATTAAGCACCTTAGGCCTTTCTGAGTACGCACAGCTTGTCCCATATACCTACTGATATTATTAGCAAACCAATGCATGTAAATTATTAGATAGGTAGTAGGTACCTGACATTTTATTTTTACTTCCAGTATATTCTCGGCATAATTGCGTCACTTTTTCACATATAATGTGCTTAAGTATGTACTTGTGGACGTATGATTTTCTAATAATAAATTAATGTTTTCCTGTTTACGGGCTTAATTTAATGTTTAATTATATGTATATTAATTATTTGTATGTCTTTCCCGTTCACGGGACAATGGTATCCCGGACCTTTGGCAGGCGTGCGCGGAGCCGAAGTACCGAGGCACCGAAGTACCAAACGAGTACCACATAGCCAACACGTAGAGGCCCTTTTGACACTTTAATGGAATGCAAGGGATACGCCGAGCGGATACTGTCCCTGCCCGTGTCATGGGACGCACACGGAGACAGCACCCGCCAGGGTGTACAGGGACTATTTCTGGTTGATGGAGCCTAAATGAACTGGGTTATTGGGTGAAAATGATGAATTAATGGCTGGGCTATTGCGTGAGACAACGGACGCCTGCCTAATAAAACTGTCTCAGATATTTATTTCCGGCAGACGGTGACTCGCTCTCTGCTAGATGGGCCCCCATAAAATAGCGACATTATAAAATGGCCTAAGGGCAACACCGGTCACAGAGCTGGGGGTGGAGAGGTGGCACTGGACTTTAAACATATAGCCAACTCGCCACTTAGGTGACCACATCCACCCTCGAGCATCAGCTCTTGCGACTCCACTCTGGACGGCCGGTTAAGGCAAGCCAGAGGCGGGGGGGCCTGTCCCACCAACCACAGGCCACCCCCAGGAGGACTCAGGTACGTAGGGCCGCTACTCCCTAACAGCTCGCCACAAGCCGCCTTACGTTGACTGATTGCACTGGAAAACCAGTGGGCGATGGGGGGGGTCGTCACATCCGTACGCCTATATATATTAATTATAATTATTACGGTAAAAATTCCCATATGGCGAATTGTTGTGTCTACTAACTTATTTTACTAGCATTATTATGTAGTAGGTACATGTAAGTACATGGGGTCTCAAAAAGAGCACATCACAATATATCTAGTATATGCTATTTAATTCAGCACCAGTTCTAAGTAGGATTTATAATACTCAAAATTTTATGGGATTGTAATAATAGAAAGAAAGAAACATTTATTAACAAACACAGACACACATGTAAGTTCATAGCTCGCAAACCATTGTACCCTGGGTGGAAAGAAGGTAGCAACCAGACACATGATCTTTAGGGTTTTTAGGGTGTTAGGAACCCTTTTAGTTTTGCCACATGTTTTAGCTTGTCCGTGTCTGCGTCTATCCGTCATGTCCGCGCTCATTTAGGAAAACAGCACAGATATATACCTATACCTGCAGACGAATCACGTAACTTTATGTAATAAGGTGATAACGGTAGACAGACAGATTTTACTGACAATTTTTAAGTATAAGGCCGGGTTTTATAAAGATCCGTTAGACCAAATGTCAGATCAAATTTCAGTAACTCAGTACATTTTTTGACATAACAAACCGACATAAGGTCTAACGAATCTTTATAAAACCAAGCCTAAATGTATGAGCTGACAAATAAAATTTGACATTAAAATAACACAAATATGAACTAAAAAAACAATGATAAATAAATAACTGCGACTCCTCCGTGCCTTTACCATGAGTTTACATGACCGTACTCGCTAGCGACTGCGTAAAAAATTGTATGGACAAAAGTACAGCGCCTCTGGCGGTTACGCAATAGAACTAAGAATCGGCATACTAAATCGTTTACGCAGTCGCTAGCGAGTACGGTCATGCAAACTCATAGTAAAGGCACTGGTGTTGCAGGTGTTTATGGGCGACGGTAATTGCTAACCATCAGGCGATCCGTCTGCTCGTTTGCCCCCTATAACATAAAAAAAATAACAACTTGAGGTATACACAGGATTTGTATTATTTTTCCGCAGTATCTCTCGACACTATAGTCAACATGGGCATATTTTTGTGCCGAAGTTATTTCATAACAATCTGGGCACTGCCCAGAGAGCTGCTCACCATCGACGAATAAATTCAATTAAATTCATTAATGTATCTATTTCTGACTTTAAAGATGGACACCTGCCGCACGAGACACACCAGCAGCAGACGCCGTAGCGGGCCCCCAGGCCGGGGGCTCGCACGGCAACACCACCAGCAGCATCCGCCGTCCCCCAAATGACGGCCCGCCGTAGCCGTAATGCTACCCGCCACAGCTCCTAAAGCGCCCAGCGCAGGCGGAACCCCTTAGCACCCAGGAGGGTGCAGAAAATACTTGAACGAACATAGCAATCCACCGACAACAAAGTATCCTGGTTTTTAAATATTCATATAAAATTTCATATAACTACTCATTTGGCTCATACCTGTCCACAATTGTCCTCAAATTTCATCATAGGTGAATCGTCGGTTTTCTTCAATGACTTCATACCAACGCCTCACGTTTCTCAGATGCGGTACTTCAGTCCTAAAACTCGTGCGGGGTAAGGAGAACTTTAGAATTTATCTATCTATACATATAATAAAGCTGTAGAGGTTCGAAAATCTGTACATTGAAGATATTAGCAAAAAATCGATGAAGGGGTCTTAGAATCGATAACAGAACACATTTCAACAGTTTTTAGAATTTGTGTCTGTTTGTCTCTCCGTTTATTTCACTCACCATCACGCGAAAACTAGCCCATAGTTTTCAATACAACCTTCACTAATAAGTTTAATTGATCTTCGGCCAGGTTATAGGCCATAAAAATCATACAGATTGGGGATGGAAGGGGGTGAAAAAAGGGGGTTGAACTTCGTATGACAAGTCCTTCAATTAATGACTTAAAGACTTGAATATTGGTAAGCATACAATTGGAAGCAAAATAAAAAGAATCTCATACAAAAATTGTACAATAAATCAATAATATGTGAAAAAACGGAGGGTAAAAAAGTGCTTAGGGGACTAACGACAAATAACCAAAAATCCCTCAACCCATTGTAACTGTTTGAAATGAGAGATTTAATTAAGTTAGTCAGTCGTTGTCAACATTGTCAAACCAGTGCCTTGAACTTCGTCTACCTATATCTGATATATATTCGTTGTAGACCAAGAAAATTAGCAAAACCTGGACATAAAAGATAACTGTAATTTTCTTTTTCTATGATATGAAGTATTGTTAGTTATGCTTAAAATAATAGAAATTAAACATTTTAAGGTTGGGCGTCACTGTAAAAAAACCGAAAAACTAAATTTAAACACATTTTGATTTCATAAGTACAGCATAATATGTAACTTCGTAAAAGTACCTCTATTATGATATGACGCTTGCATTCCAGTTAAATAAATCAATCAGTTAACTAATTAATCAATCAGTACTATCATTAATAAAGAACTTTCGGTAAGTTACACATTTTCTGGCTTATCTTATCAGGCATTATAGATAACTGTAATTCAACCATTTATTCTGAATAGTATATTATGTGTGTTGATAAATTATTAAAAATTAAACAAATTCTCTTTGCGGATCTCTAAAATCACAAATATTGGTAATTTTTGGAAAGGCAAAATACGTAACTACTTCAAAAGTGTTTAATTTATGCCATCAACATATTACTAGCACTAAAAGAAACAAATTAAACAAAAAATATCCACGATTATCAATTAATTGTTATCTTCTCTTACTTGCGTTTTAATATGAACATTATATCTTGCAGAATAAGGTCGTAATTTCTTTGTTTCTCAACTCACGGCCGTGCTGTCGCTACTCGCGAGCTATTCTCGTGTGGTAGTCGGCTCGTGCATTCATTTATTATAGGCTTATAGTCAATGATTATCAAACTTTTATAAGCACGTGGGGTGCACCACGGTTCGGCTGGGGCGGAAATTTATTGAAATATTGTGTTTATTAATTCGATAACAATGTTTATTTGTAATGTATTATTTCTTGACATTGTTTAAATTATTATTATGATTTGTAATTTCTTTTAATTATTATTAGTTTTGACATTGTTTAAATTATTATTATTATTTTGAAGTTTCTTATAATTATGATTAGTTTTGACATTGCTTAAATTATTATTATGATTTTGAAATTTCTTTTAATTATTATTAGTTTTGACATTGTTTAAATTATTATTATTATTTTGATTTTTTTTATAATTATTATTAGTTTTGACATTGCTTAAATTATTATTATTGTATTATATTTCTTTGAATGTTTATTATTATTATTGAAATTGAATTAAGTGCCTGTACCTGTTTTAATTCTATGGTGAAATAGTTATCCTAGTGTGTAAGTGATTTGGTGCAACAGTGTTGTAAGCTTACATTGTGTGTTACATAAATAAATAAATAAACAACTAAATTGTTCAAAATGAGATATATGATTTAGTGTTGGGTAGGACATGAAATTAAAATGAGTTTGAAGGAAGTACCTTATTTCCAAAAACGAGGTGGTTGAATGTCCTACTTCAAATGAGGTGAGGTAAGGTACCAACATATACTAAGTATCTGTTAGTAGCAAAAACAGATCTTTTTTGAGATGTAGTGTATATGATAGTCACCAACCACTTTCATGCATTATATTTATACTTAAGTTCATATAAAAATGGTATTTATTGTAGAGGCTGTTTTATTTTGGAATGCCCAGTCAGGTGAATCAAACCAATAAGAAATTAGAAGATTCTAAGTAATTTCTTTGACTGGCACTGCAAAAGATTTGAGATCCATAGACTTATATAATATGACAACCCAATAGTAAACCTCATAATTAACACTAAACACGTAATATACTCGTAAGCACTCAAGAACTACAGCAGTATAGTTATTATTCTAACTTGATAATTTGAGTATGCTTGGGTAATTAAAAAAAAAATGACATAGATTAGACTCAAACTATCACTACAAGATGTTATCATTTGAACTGACATATAAATAATTAGCTTACTAATGATATAACATCAATGAGGCGGAATAAAAACAACATTAAAAGTAATTCGGGAATCGTATGTCGCAGTCCAAAATGCAAACCACATCAACAACACAAGTACAGCCACACTACCAGGTACATACACAGATATTCATGTATCGGCTAAATGTTTCTACCGAGGCTGATACAAATATAAATTAAATAAACAAACAAGCATCCCAAAGTGATATAGCTTTGTCAGATTCAGAACTTGTTTGAATCTGACATTGTCAAAATTGAGTTGCGTTCCTTTTGCCCTTTTTTGACCACTTTGAAAAGTGTTTCGTTAACCCATTTTTAAACCCACAAATTCGTGTGGTGTTTAAAAATGATATGTAGGTTGCTTTAAAACTTTTTCATTTAAATCAACCCTTGGTGAGACATTAGCTGTCAAAGTCAGAATGTCCCCTCCTCTAATTTCCAAACTATGAAGTTTAAAATTCTGAAAAAATTAAGGTGTGCATTAATAAATACTTTCAACGATTTTTGTTTTGAACAAGGTAGATTTTACGGTTTTTGTGTTTTCGCGGAAAAAGTGTCTTGCCTTAACATAAGGTCGTAAGTGACGTGAGTTCCATATGAAGATACTTTCTTAGATTCAATGTATTGGGTAGTGGTTTTAAATGTGGACTAGTAGGTGTTGGTATGGATCACTTCATTGTGTGTGATTCGACACGCACTTGGCCGGTTTTTATTTTAATAATTCAACAGAAAATTTATTTTCGTAAAGATTGTATAGATTTTATTCTATTATTTATTAAATAACAACCATATATATATATATATATTTTCGTAATCGGCACCCAGAGAAACCTCGAAGATGACACCCATAACGATTTTTAAGAAAAATAAATGTCCGCAATCTTGTATTTGAAAATGCATGTCATTTTTGTAAACTGCACCCCGAGGAACCTCGAAGATGACACACATATTGATTTTCAAGAAAAATAAATGGCCGCCATCTTGGATTTGAAAATCCATGTATTTTTAGCAATCGGTACCCCGAGGAACCTCGAGAATGACACCCATATCGATAATTAAGAAAAATAAATGTCCGCCGTCTTCGATTTCAAAATGCATGTCATTTTCGTAATCGGCACCTCGATGAACCTCGACGATGACACCCATATCAATTTTTAAGAAAAATAAATGTCCGCCATCTTGGATTTGAAAATCCATGTCATTTTCGTAATCGGCACCCCGAGGAACCACAAAGGTGACAGCCATATCGATTTTTAAGAAACATAAATTTCCGCCATCTTTGATTTGAAAATGCATGTGGTTTTCGTAATCGGCACCCCGAGGAATCTCGAAAATGACACCCATATCGATCTTTAAGAAAAGAAAAAATTTGCTCCCCGCATAAACTTGGAACCCTCTTTTCGCCCCTTAAAGGGAGCAATTTCGAAAAACGCTGAAACGTGTTTTGTTGTATTTAAACAGAGACTATGTACGAAGTTTCAAATATCTCACTTCAAAAAAGATTTGCTTCCCGTACAAACTTTGAACCCCCTTTTCACCCCTTTAGTGGAGCAGTTTAGAAAAACACTGAAATACGTCATTAATATATTTAAATACAGAGTCTATATACAAAGTGTTATGTCTCTCACTTCAATAAATACGGTTTTTCATACAAACTTTGGACTCCCGTTTCATCCCTTTAGGGGGTGAAATTTGGAAAATCCTTTCTTAGTGTACCTGTTGGCCTTATAAGGAACTACGTGCCAAATTTGGAATCTCTAGAACCAGCGGTTTGGGCTATGCGTTGATATGTTAATCAGTCAGTTTCTTCTTTCATGTATTTAGATATATCACACCACGGCAGCAGTTGGAATTTGAATTTGAAATCTTTATTGTCATATTGTGAGTCACAAATTAAATTAAGTAACAAGATAGGTAAACGTTCCGTTGCAAAAATTTTACCGTGTGACGTAAACGCGTAAGATGTATGAAATCCTGCGGCGCTTACGACATTTTTGTCAACGCATGAGCATTGAGGTGAGTACTTCATGTCGCACTCGTTACGACTTACGACAGGTCCGATCCAACGCTCGCCGCTGGCGCTCCGCTCTATCCCCACCCCGCACCCACCGCATGCATCCCGCTCCACAACAAGTTCGCACGTATTTTCAATTTCTTAAGCGTGACATTAATGTACTTAATATTGATGAAAACATGATTATACTACACAAAAAGCTATTAATAAACAAAAAAATCACAGTTACGATTTTTGCCTACTGAGAAATACATTATTATTAAAACGTTAAAAATTAATGTTTAATTTTGGTCTGAAATGTCTTAACAGACACAATATAGCTTAAACAGATACAACTATCATAGTTACCATTTTTGCCTATCTAGATATTGAGATCAGATGGAATCTATGAAAAAAAACCTACTTGCGAATTTGGTTTCAGGTTAATTTTGCTATTCAGTGATCGCATTTGAATCCACCTCAAAATTATACTAACATGGTATTTGGTTACCTATTTTGCCTGTAGAAAAAAGTTAGGTAGTGTACAATAACTCACGATTTTTTTTAATACGTTACGATCACGCATTTTTTACTTAATATATCCAATGGATATTTCATACTAAACATTAATATCCGATAAAGTAATAAAAACAACGGGTTATTGAAGTATGTCCAGGTCTCGCTAATTTTCTTGGTCTACCATATGTTAGCCAATTATATTTAAATTTTAAAAGTTATTGTATTGATTTCCGTTAACTGTTTCTAGGCTGTAACGTCAATTGAATAAAAGCGGTAGTTTGAGATTTTAGCATTCATTAGTGCCAGTGGATTTTGTAAAGCGAAGATCTTGGAATAAATAAGTAAATTATCATCGAAGTATTTTATTGAAGATATCAGTTCAGAAACGGGATCGAGTTCAAACGCCTCAGGTATTTATTGGCTTTCGTGACATTACGTTTCGAATATGAATAAAATTGAAAAACCAGTGCATTTTACATTATTTTAACGGTACTGTAATGGCAAATGTTAAGTTGAACAAGTGAAAATTCTATAAACCTTTGTCGATTGCTTTGTTCTTATAATGTTTTCATCAAATCATGTGTTACGAACACGTTAAATTGATTTTAGCAATTGACTATAAATATAAGCCGTAAGTATATTGTATTGGTCTTATATATGTATATATTATTTTGTAAAACGACACCTCGCCGAGTTTTTGTATACACCGGTTCTTCTCGAGGCAGAAGTTTATTTTATGAATCGGTGGTAGTTTTTTTTTTTTTTGACATTCGTAAGTACATGCAATATACGGAGATTAAAGAATATTAGCAAACATTTTGTTTTAGTGGTCATATGGTAGGTTTAATGAAATGTAAAACAGTTACGCTTGTGTAAATAATTTCATTTCAGTATGGATGAATATGATAGACGAGTAATAAGGACGCCTCCTCTTCCACTCGACTATCCGCATGGAAATCGAGAGATGACACCACCAGCTACAAGCAGGCACAGCAGAGCTCGCGACCGTGAGCGAGAATGGCGCAGCCGCACGAAGAGGAGCAGATCCAGACGCAGCCGCGGGAGATGCAGCCGCATCAACTCCGAAGGGTCGAGCAGCCGGCATCGCCGCAGCAGGTCAAGATCGCGACACCACTGCTCGCGCCGCAGCCCGTCGCGTTCGCCGCGCAACTCCTCGCGCCATGCGCGCCGCAGTCGGTCACGCGTGCGTCGCAGCCGTAGCCGCTCGCGTTCGCGCCGTCATCGTCGGAGTCAAACGAGGTATGGTGATACACGAAATAATGACTTCTTAGACACATTGAAGGATTTATTTAGATCAGTTAGAACAGAAGATAGGTCAGATCATATTGAAAGATTTCCTGTAATGAATGTATTGCCCGAATTTAACCCGGCGAATCGGAGTCAAACTATAGATGTATGGTTAACCAAAGTAAATGAAACTGCCAGTATATATAACTGGACTGAGCGCCAAATCATTCACTATGCACTTCCTAAATTAGCAGGAGTAGCTCAAAAATGGTATCAGGGTTTACCTAGTTTAAAATATACGTGGCCTGAGTGGCAAGCTAAATTAAAAACTGCATTTCCAAGCAAAGAAAATTATGGCTTGTTATTAACAGAAATGCTTGAAAAGCGAGCAAAGTACGGAGAGTCCTTAGAAGACTATTTTTACGAGAAGGTTATGTTACTCAATAGGTGTAAGATAACAGGCACCGATGCAGTAGATTGTATTCTGTTAGGGATTGATGACAGAGCTGTAAAAACCAGCGCTGAAGCAGCTCAGTTTACAGAACCCGACAAGCTGCTTGTTTATTTACGTGGTCAAAAGGTTAACATTAAACCTAAAATTTCGTCTCGACCATTGAATAACAATTCTACTATTGACAATAAACAATCTAATCGGGGACCAAAGTCAGACAGTAAATTAGTTAAATGTTTTAATTGCGGTGAGGAAGGACATCCTCATTTTAGATGTAAACAACCGATCAAGAAATGCGACTCTTGTTCTAGAATTGGTCATATTGCTTCTGAGTGTAATATTAATAAAAAGAATTTAGATGTGAAATCGGTGTCATGACTAGGCGTAACAAGTGGCGTTGATCAAAAATATTATAAAACTGCAGATGTCAACAAAGTAAGTTTGCCATGTTTTATAGACTTTGGAAGTCAATGTACTCTCATGAGACAAGGCGATGCTCATTGTATTTTTGATAGTTGGCCAAAAGATAATTTACCTATTTTGAAGGGCTTTGGTAATTCCGTAGTACAAACAATAGGTAAGGTTATGACGAATATTGTGATCGACGCCGTAGAAGCCACTGTAGAAGTGTATATTGTGCCTGATAGTTATTTGAGCACGCCTTTACTAATAGGACAAACTTATACCGAACAAGACCACGTATTGACGCTTAAAACTAGTGACAGTCTAACTTTCACCAACAAATCTAAGGATGAAGAATCGAAATCTATTTCGCTGATTGTTAGTAATAGTATTACTGTAAATAATGTCACTGAAGTAGAGTTTTATACTAAGCCTAATGTGAATGGAAACATATACGTTGAATATAGTTTAAATTTACAACCTGAAAGGGAATATGAAACATTACCAGGTGTAATTACAGTCACGAATGGGCATGGACGAGTAATAATTAAAAGCTTATCATCAAAATCTTTTGAATTATCACGAGACAATATTATTACTCGTGCATGTATTGCACATGAAGCCAAAGCGTATGATGTTAATAGAATAGATTTTGATTCGTCGTCAAACAATGAGGACAAAATAACTTTAACAAAAATACAAGTAGATCAATCAATAGGCGAACAGGAGTTAAGTGAGCTAGTTGACATGTTAAATGAACATCGCAAATGTTTTGCATTTAATATCAAGGAATTAGGTTGCTGTCACTCCACGTCAATGAAAATTCAGCTTAATGATAAAACCCCGGTGGTATACCGTCCATACCGTCTTTCATATGCGGAAAGAGAGATTGTGCGTAATATGGTTGACGAGTTAAAGGAGGCAGGAATTGTTAGTGAGTCAACGTCTGATTATGCCTCACCGATTATATTAGTAAAAAAAAAGACTGGAGGTTATCGTATGTGCGTTGACTACAGGGCATTAAATAAAAAAACAGTAAAAGAGCATTATCCGTTACCGCGGATAGATGATCAGTTAGACAGTTTAGCAGGTTATACATATTACACTACATTAGATCTGGCATCTGGGTATTACCAGATACCATTAGCAGACCCTTCCAAGCATTTAACAGCATTTGTGACTCCTGACGGTCATTATCAATTTAATCGAATGCCCTTCGGATTATCTAACGCCCCAGCCAATTTCCAACGCACTATTAATAATATTTTGGGTAACGCTCGTTTTAAACATGCATTTGCGTACATGGATGACATAATCATACCATCCAAGGATATAAAAGATGGCTTTCATAAGTTGCAGCTCACTTTACAGTTATTTCGTGACGCTGGTATGACCCTAAACTTAGAAAAATGTAATTTCTTTATGAAATCTATAGATTATTTAGGATTTGAAGTCGACCAAAGTGGCATAAGGCCAGGCGAGAAAAAGATACAAGCAGTAAAAGATTTTCCTCGTCCAACTGATCAACACAAAATTAGACAATTCCTAGGTTTAGCCAGTTTTTTTCGGCGTTTTGTGAGGAATTTTTCGATTATTGCCAAGCCCTTAACACAGCTTTTAAAAAAGGATAGTAAATTTACTTGGGGAGAGTCAGAAGAAAATGCTTTTGTTCAACTCAAAAATGCATTGACAGATAGACCTATTCTCGTTTTCTTCAACCCGGCATATGAAATAGAATTACACACTGACGCATCTAAATTGGGGGTAGCCGGTATTTTGCTACAGAGAAAAGATAAAGCTGAACCATTTCAGGCTGTTGCTTATTACAGTCGACAAGCGTCACCTGAGGAGATGCATTTTACTTCTTACGATCTAGAGACGCTAGCTGTAGTGGCGTCTTTACAGCGATTCCGGGTTTATTTATTAGGCATACACTTCACCATCGTGACTGATTGCAATTCTTTAAGAGCAACATTTGAAAAAAAAAGATATTATATCTAGAGTTGCACGATGGTGGAATGTAATTCAAGAGTATGATTTTGAAATCAACTATAAACCCGGAAAAACAATGGCTCATGTAGACGCATTGAGTCGCAATCCAGTTTGTGAAGAATTTTATGAGGTTAATAGTATAACAGTAGATTGGATAGCCACAGTACAACAAAATGACCCCGAAATTCAACGTACTGTAAATATAATCAATGATAAAGGGACAGCCAATATAATAGAGATATCCAAAAACTTTGTTGTCAAAAGGGGATTATTATATAGGATCACTAGTGAGGGTAATCGGTGGGTTGTTCCTAAGGGTGTCAGGTGGCAGATCGCAAAGTCAAATCATGACGATATAGGACATTTCAGTTTTGACAAAACTTACGACAAGATTAAAGGCACTTACTGGTTTCCCAAAATGAGAAGATTTATTAAGAAGTATGTAGAGTCATGTTTGGAGTGCGCTCATGCTAAAGTGCCTGTCGCTAAAAGGGCTGGCCAGTTACATCCCATAGAGAAAATAGCAGAACCGTTTCATACGATTCATATTGACCATTTAGGTCCATTTGTCAAAAGCAAGCACAAGAATACTCACATCTTATTAATAATTGATGCTTTTACCAAGTTTATTGTTATAACACCTGTTAAGAATACGAGAACCACCAGTAGCATCAAGGCATTAACAGCTTACTTTCATACGTTCGGGGTACCAAAACGGCTTATTTCGGATAGGGGCACTTCCTTCACATCGAATAAATTTAAGGATTTTTTAAGTGACTTAAGTGTTAAGCACGTACTTAACGCGGTTGCCACACCAAGAGCCAATGGACAGGTAGAACGGTACAATAGGACTTTGCTGGCAGCATTAACGGCGTGTAATATAGGAAAACCTGAACGATTATGGGATGAGCACGTATCTAAAGTTCAATGGGGCATGAATAATACTTTGAACAAGGGCATTGGAAAAACACCGGCCCAAGCACTATTTGGTACTAATTTATCTGGGATGTCAGACGCGTTATTACGTTTAGGAGTGTCTCTAGAGGAAGACACTATTGAAAGAGATGTTATTAGAGAGGAAGTGATAGAACACATAGATCTTGATCAGAAAAAACAGAAGGATAGATACGATAGGAAAAGAAAACATGTTAGTTATAAGGTTGGTGATTTAGTGAGGATCGAAAGGGATGTACAGTCTACAGGGCAAAGTAAGAAGTTAATCCCTAAACTAAGAGGCCCGTATCGTATAACACGAGTAGTAGGATCCGATAGATATGAGGTGGAGGACACACCACTGTCTAGAAAAGGTAATAGGCCATTTAAGAGCATATTTGCTGTGGATAAAATCCACCCGTGGTTGGTATTTAATAGAGCCAATGACCTAGATGACAACAATGTTAGTGATGATTATCTTAACGTGGAGTCTGAAATGTCAGAATAAGATAAATAAAAATAAAAAAGATTATTTACTCAGTTGTATATATAAAGTATTAAATAGGCATGAGATTGAGGTACAGTTTATATACATATTATATGTATGGGAGATATGCAAGAGGCTTCCATATGTAATGTTAGATTTTATTGGAATATATGGAAGATATGAATGAGGCTTCCCTATATTGAGATAAGTTTATATACTAAAACATGAAGGAGGTTTTAGTATTAAACTTGTAATCATTATGCGATACATGGGAAATATGAAGGAGGTTTCCATGTATCTATTCTGTGTAATGTACTGGAAATATGTATGAGGTTCTAGTACTCAGGTGATATATTGAAGATGTGTATGAGGCTTCAATATTTATATATAGTGATAGATTAAATTGCTATGATTGATTTACTATGTAATTATACTACTTTATTATGAGTTAATATATTTTTGAAGATGTGTATGAGACTTCAATATTTATATGAAATGAAAGAATAAATTAGATTACCATGATTCGTATACTATTTAATTATACTGCTTTATTAGGAGTATGTACAAATGTATTTAATAAGAGCATAAAATAAGCAAGGATATTAGTCAATTATATTTAAATTTATACTCATATGTGAAATGGAATAGTGCAATGGAGATTTATGAAGGAATAAAATTCTTTGTATCATTATTTCTGTAGTGCTCTCAAGTGTTTAATAAAAGATTATCTACTGTTAGCAGAATCAATTGTGCAATGATGTATTGAGATTTTGTATAACTTGTTTAAATGAAAATGTGATTTAGTTTACAAGGAATATATTGAGTATTAATGTTAAGATTTACATATAGGTATTTAATTGTCATAATTGGCTAATGTTTAGAAGTATTGATATAAGTGATAACAATTATTTAGCTAAAATAATATAATTCCCGGGACGGGAATGAATTCAGGACGGCCGAATGTTAGCCAATTATATTTAAATTTTAAAAGTTATTGTATTGATTTCCGTTAACTGTTTCTAGGCTGTAACGTCAATTGAATAAAAGCGGTAGTTTGAGATTTTAGCATTCATTAGTGCCAGTGGATTTTGTAAAGCGAAGATCTTGGAATAAATAAGTAAATTATCATCGAAGTATTTTATTGAAGATATCACATAGCACAAGCCTTATTGAGCCTTATGGGTTTAGATCAATTTGCGTAAGATTTTCTTATTAAATTTTTGATTTATTTTTTGTTGCAGGCTCTGGCGTGTCCCGGCCCGCGGTTATATGTACTGCTGCAGTCTGGACAAATTCAAGAGCGCCTTCCAGCTGGCGTGTTATGGCGTATTGCCGACCTCACGAGAACTGCTCGTGGAAGTTACCAACCTTCCCAACAATGCAGTTTGAAAATGTTTCAATCAAATTAAATGCAAATAAATAACTTTGACCTTGATTTTGAAATCATACAAAACCACCACACACGCATAAATGGACGCCCGTGTCGCCAACTAGAGTACAATCTGTCTATTCTTGACAATGTATGATCAATACAATAAATCATGATATTCTATTTTAATGTTTCCTTGTAGCACGCAAAGGAAAACACATTACATTATCTACAAACCTAAATATTTGTATGAATCAGAAGCGTTCGGTCTAATTTTATACTTGGGTAATTCCAATACTTCAGTTTGATTGAAATGAATATTACGATCACGCATTTTTTACTTAATATATCCAATTAATATTTCATACTAAACAATAATATCCGATAAAGTAATAAAAACAACGGGTTATCGAATTATGTCCAGGTCTCGCAAATTTTCTTGGTCTATTGTTAGAGTGGTCGAGTGTGATAACGGTATGATCTGAGGTGAGGGCCTACAAAATACCACAAATTCCCACTATTCCCACTAATATTCTTTTTATTAATGTGAAAGAAAAATTAATTATAAATGTGAAAGTTCGGATGTTTAGATGTTTATATATTTGTTACTTAATCACGCAAAAACGGGTGACCGGATTATGATGAAACTTGGTACACAATGAGTCTATAGCCTGGATTAACATATAGGATACTTTTTATCCCTTCATCATCCCTCAAATAGATAAATTCGGGGATGGAAGTTGAATTTCATAGTCGATTTTGACGAAATTGTAGAAAGTGGGTACTTAGAAGGAGAAAAGTAACTTTAGGCAGCATTCCATCTCTCAGTCTTCGGGCTTACAAATTAAAAAAAAATATATAATTGTAATATGATAATGTGTGCGTAGATACTCAAAAATATTACTATTGTTTTAAGCAGTAACATCTGCTACCGAAAATTATAAATTGAAGTTAAGGAAGCGCGAGTCCTTTTGGTAGATATCACTCTGCGTAAGCCTCCCTAGGCTTTGTTTGTACGAGAGAACTGGTTGAAGGACTTCGTAACTGAGTGTGATTACTGATTGTTCAGACAGCTCAGTTAAAGCGATTGACTGCGTATGTCAGGATGTCACAGGTTCGATTGTACGTTTTGGAGGTAGAACTTTCATTAGAAAAATACCTACGATAAAGGGAAAATTTCTTACAGATATTTTGATAGGGTGCTTAAAATTTTTGTAAACATGTTTGTCTTAGTAAACTAAAAGTACCTACAAAAAACATTTTCTTAGTAAGACTAGAAGTGTTCAATTAATTTTCATACCGAGGGATAATGCGTAGAGGTTTTCACTACAAGTAGAGCGTGTCATACTGTTGTAGGACATTAATAATCTTGGGTTATAATGTAGGACTCCTAACACTTTGCATTTCGAGCAACATCAAAATTTTTGTTCTATTCAAGCATAATAATATTATGCTCATAAGACGTATTATGTCTTGCCCTGTAGTCGCTACATCGAGCATGTCAATACTCAAGGTCGGAAAGTAGGGAATTGGGTAACGTCATCGAACAAGAACGTATGTGTAGACGTACGCAACATCAAACCGTGACACCACTATGCTACATGGATGTGATGAGGTAGTTTCTTAGCAGTCATTAGTGTTTTGTTACATAGTATAAGAAATCATCAAAAATAATTCATACGCATAGATGCTATATGGGATCGAGTCGACGGCGTTCTTCGGCCTGGAATGAAATATGTATTTAACGTCTGACTTACTTAGGCAGTACCTATTACCAACATAAATACATACGTACCTATATATAGGTATTGATAAATCATACCCATTTTGTTCATTATCCGCCTATTACATTCTCTTCAGGACACATGCTTCCTTTTATGGACAAGAGGGCCCATTTCACTTGCTAATATAGTTACCTATATAAATTAGAAACTTTGTAAGGTTGTAACTTTAAGACGTAAAAACGTTGGAGTGTGAGTCACTCAAAGTTAAGTAGTTTATAACCTAACCGACATTTATCTACCAAGGGCAAGGAATAGTCAGTAGAAGTTCACGCGCACGAAGTCGCGGGCAAAAACTAGTTAGTATATAAAAGCGGTTCACTCTCACTCGCCCACCCGGCGTCTACCGGTATCGGGGATCCCCGGGCTCATTACAAAGAATGCTATTGTTTATTTTTTTCGCCGGGAGACCACGGCTTAATCGCTTTCCATCGTCAAAAGTCTGTAGATAGTTTATGTAAACGTCCAAGCCAAATATTTTGACTAAGGTGTAGAGTTTGTGAAGTTGAGCTTATAGAGTTAGAGCGTGTAGAGTTAGAAGCTTGGCTCTAAATGAGATTTGATAGCTTTTTGCCAGTGCGAGCGATATGGTCTCGTCTTGGTAAAAATTTTACATGAAAATGTTTTTCATGGGATTTCACTTCTTTTTGTAAGTTTTGACGAAAGTCACATATTATTTCTCCTAATTTAAGGGATTGAAATTTCAGCTCTGTAGTACTTCAGGAAGTATCCTAAGATTTTTCATGATCATCAGTGAGTAACAAAATCGGGGTATTTGAGATATTAATAAAACCTAAAGTATGAAGTCTAAGAGGTATGCAATGGGAGCTATCGCGTATGAATTCGCCGCTAGAGGCGCTAGTGTAGTGTCCTCCGAAACGTCAAATGTCACTCTTTTTGGTTGCGCTACGCGGGTTAATATCTAATTGGAACAATATGGTCACTATTTTGCAATACCTGAGCTTGATTATGGCAAATATGAATTAAGGGTCAATGACTGTCAGGGCTTTGAGACAGATTTGTCTTTCGGAAAATTATTTCCTCCTTTTTTCCGAACAAAACGGGACCGCGCTACAATGCGGTATATTCGATATTTTTACGGTACGGTTTTAAGGTATTGAATATGATTTAAATGTAAACTTCGTTCTCATGTCCATAATAACCAATAACAATTTTTGACAGCTGGACCTTAGTCGACAGTGGCGCCAACTGGTGAGCACAAAAACGATAGCCCCCATTGAAACTTTATAAGGCTTAATAGGTACGCTATTGAAATGAAATGAAATCATTTATTCTTCAATTTAGACATGTTACATGCACTTATGAATGTCAAAAAACTACCACCGGTTCATAAAATAAACCTCTGCCTCGAGAAGAACCGGCGTAAGAAACTCGGCGAGGTGACTTCATATCCCGAGAATTTTGTTTATGTGGTATATACACACCCAAGTTATGAGGGTTCAAAAAAACCGGCCAAGTGCGAGTCGGACTCCGCACATTTAGGGTTCCGAACCAACCGCAAAGTTAAGTTGGTTGTAATATGAAAAATACGGAAATTTTGTTATACTTGCTTGGCGTATTTTCGGATATACCTAGGTGCAAGGAATCTAAAAAAATTTTTGGGTGATTATATTTGGACCATCCTGTATAATAAAGCTTACTCGTAATCCTATTTTAACTTGAGTATAATAACTCATTAATTTGGAGGACTATGCGATATTGCATATGTAAAACCTATTGAGTTTCGTAAATTACTCAACTACATATATTATTTCAATTATAATTTTAAACAAATATGACTGTCAGGGCTTTGAGACAGATTTATCTTTCGGAAAATTATTTCCTCCTTTTTTCCGAACAAAACGGGACCACGCTACAATGCGGTATATTCGATATTTTTACGGTACGGTTTTAAGGTATTGAATATGATTTAAATGTAAACTTCGTTCTCATGTCCATAATAACCAATAACAATTTTTGACAGCTGGACCTTAGTCGACAGTGGCGCCAACTGGTGAGCACAAAAACGATAGCCCCCATTCAGTTGTATGTTTTTTTTTTTATCTTCAATTTAATGAACCCAGCATTACCTATTTGCACTATTGTTTATTTTTAATAGCCTGATCAAGTATCTCACTGCTGGGCAAAGGCCTCCCCTCTGGATTTCCACACATCTGTCTCCCGCAATCTCTGACCAATCATTTTCGAACGCGTCCAGGTCATCCCACCATCTTCTCCTGGGCCTGCCTCGTCGCCCGTGTCCGTCCTGTGGCAACCACCAAGTAACCAAATGAGACCACTTCTGTGGATTCATACGGCAAACATGGCCGGTCCAGTTCCACTTAAGCAAGGCGGGCTTCTTGGCCACCTCTGCAATTTTTTTAAAAGCGCAAGAATACCATATTCCTGACTCTATCAATCCTCTTGATACCTAAGATGCTGCGTTCCATCACATGCTAGAAAATCTTGAGTTTGGACTTTTGGTTTTCGGTCAGCGACCATGACTCAGCTCCATAGGTCAAGATGGGCAGGATACATATAAGTCCATGAGCTTCCGCTTTAGACATATTGAAAGGTTCCCTTCATCAGATCTTTCATGGACCAGTAGCTCTTCCAGGCGTCTTTCGATTTCTTGGTTCTGCCTGTTCCTGAAAGAGACTAGCTGGGTCAGCTGGACTAGCTAGAGATTA
The DNA here is from genome assembly GCA_963556455.1 of Epiblema foenella. Taxonomy (NCBI): domain Eukaryota; kingdom Metazoa; phylum Arthropoda; class Insecta; order Lepidoptera; family Tortricidae; genus Epiblema; species Epiblema foenella. The sequence continues at coordinate 2,983,027 of OY747110.1, forward strand.
GCTAGCCCAAATAGATGTATTCATCGACATACTGTATTTCCTGCCCATCGACCGATTCTTTAATGGCGACTGCTGATAGTCATGAGCTGCATTATCGAAATACAGGATGTAACAAAACAGGAGGAGTGAGGATCCGTTTAAGGACATATTCGGTATCGTGTTCTGATTAGGAAAAAGTAGAAGAAATTTTTTTTTGATGCGAATTTTTTTTTGTGCTATGGAGCAGGTCGTCCTATTGCGTCAAAAAAATTTTTCTTCTACTTTTTCCTAATCAGAATACCGAATATGTCCTTAAACGGATCCTCACTTGTTTTGTTACACCCTGTATGCATTTTTAGTCCAACCTCAAGACTTGTGGCCATCTTGTGGCGTTGAGTTCGCCGAGCATACATACTTTGCAGTTCGTGGACAGTCTATAGACAGACCGAATTCGGTCCTGTCTGCTAACAATGTTATCGTAGTCTGTGAGAGCTTGCGTTGCTTTTTATAATCCGATTGTATAGATTTGCTAGCTAGTTTTATGCTATTAAATGTTGATGTTATTGTCACAATCAATGTTGCAAGAATGTGATTTTTTAGCACGGTTTTATGTGTTTTTTGGACACCAGAGGGGTTACTCCGAAGTTTGAAACGCGGAAATCGTATCAGGCCGTCCCTTTCACTCATATAGTGTATAACACGAGAGTGAAAGGGACGACCACAATACGAAGTTCGGAGTACAGGCCCTGCGTGCGTTTGATGCTGTTTAATAATGTTTTTTTTTGTAATGGGTATTAACATTTGCAATGTCCACATCCAGGTTATGGAAACAGTTTAGCAGCTCCAGATTATTATTTTTTTGCCAATAATGATAAGGGTCTGTTTGTCGATACTATGTGGTGTTTTGTATAAGTTTTTGCGGTGGATTTTGACGTTAGGTAAAATGTATTATTGCTCGAATAGGTCGATGGTCAGAACTAAAGTTAAACTGGTTAATGACCGAAATGTCTTTTATTTAGTGACCGACCGAAACATGTTATTTTGCCGAAACCGAAACCGAAACCGAAGGTTCGGTTTCATTGTAGTTTCGGCCGAAACCGAAACCGAAACCGAACCTTTTATAAAAAACAAAAAGGCCTTAAAAAGTCGAACAAAATGTTAGTAAGTTTTTTTCTAAAATTAATATCTCGCTGACCTATAATTACAGGTTTCTACTTTCAAAGATTTATCACAATGAAGTTTCAGCACAGTTACAGAAGTTCTGTTTGAAAATTTAACTACCCTATAAATAAAGTGAAAAAAATACATTATTTGTAACACAAAGTTAGCGATTTTTTAATGGTGGTATAAAATAAGTCGGCCGGCGGAGTCAGGCGAGCTACGGCATATTGCCAGCCGTGCCGAGCGCGCCCGACGTTAGCCGAGCGCGACCCGAAGGTACGATGTTGTAAGTTTCGGCGCGGCCGAAAGGTTCGGCCGTTTTTGGCCGAAACCGAAACTCGGGCCGAAACTTGATTTTTTGGCCGAAACTGGCCGAAACCGAAACCGAAACCGAAATTTCGGTCGGACACTACTTTTATTATACTTTGATCGAGAGACATAATGAAATCTATTCCATTTTTTATATATTGAGTCTTAATAAAATTTTGTAATAATATGAATGCAGCACCTGGCACTCAGTTTCGATTTCATGTAAGAAACAAATCATTCAAACTTTAAAATTAAGTTTTCACGAAATGATTTTTTTGAACTTAACAGATAGGTAGGTATTTGCAGTAGTTGAACAGTATTTTCATCTCATACGCCTGCATCCGCATACCTGCGTCTGAGTGCTGCGTCCCGAGGGCCTACTCCGAACTTCGAAATCCGAACTTCGTATCGTGCCGTCCCTTTCACTCATATAGTGTATAACACGAGAGTGAAAGGGACGGCACGTTCCGAAGTTCTGATTTCGAAGTTCGGAGTAGGCCCTCAAGTCCTGCACCATCATGGCCCATAGTCCGGCATAAGCAAGGCATAAGAGCTGAGGGGCTACCGCGAACCGACAAACGAACGAAGTTCGAATATCTCCCTCTCTATCGCACGAAGTAACAAGTGTGACAGAGAGGGAGATATTCGAACATCATTCGTTTTCGATTCGCGGTAGCCCCTCCGACTGCTAAGGACTACCAGCGCCATCTAGTAGGAGCTTTTGTCAGAGACGCAAACTCAATTCACTCGCCTGTGAAGACAGATGGCGCATTGCTACAACACTTTAAATTCAGCATACAGTTTTCTAAAATCACAAATGTCACACAAAAAATACTAATAAATTATTCGTACTATAAGGGCACATCAATTTAAAATACAAATCACCCACTCATAAAATATTCCCTGTCTTTTTTATTACGTGCGGCAACAATTACGCCTCATTACAAACGTCAACATGACTGATTCATTGTCACAATCAGTGTTGCAAGAATGTGGTTTTTAGCACGGTTCTATGTGTTTTTTTGGACGCCAGTGGTCTTTTTACGTGGGCTTGTCAAAAATGTGCTAAAATAATGCTTTTTAAGTGCTATAATGCTTTGTGATTTTACTACTAAAAATTCGTAGGTAATGTTGGTTTGGTACTCACTAAAACAGTTTTTTTTTCTATTATCAGAAATTTTTACCAGTTCCTTTTTGACTTAATCACAAGAACCATACAATGTAAATCAGCATCACACTTCGAAACAATGAATTAAATCAAGTATTAATATTAGAGCTTCATGAGTAGATAGTCAGAAAGTTGTAATATGCGTTTTAGAGGAGCAATCAAATGAATGTATTTTTTTTCTATTCAGATGATATTTCTGTAAGTTGATGGAAATAGATCAAATGAATGAATTCATAACCATAATAAATTATGTGTTATAAAAAAAATAACTATTCAAATAAATTGCAAATGAATGAAGTGTGAAATTGCCTTTATCGCGGAATTTGGTAATTCAGGTTCGATTTCTGAACGATACGAAAGTGACGTAGGTAGAATAAAAATCAAATAACAAAAGTTCTTGCTCTAAATTCGTATCCAGTAATGAAATATATGGGAACATTAAAAAACAAATAGTTATAAAATCGATTTGAATAATCATTCACCATTCATTAATAATCGATAATTAAGACAATCGATTCGTCTTACCCTCATCACTATAAACGCCAATTCATAACTGTCAAAAAATTACGACATTAACGACCATTGTGTTAAACTATCTCTCCCCTACGCTTTGATATCCTCAAGTAATTAAAGGTTATGGCTTACCTGTGGTTGCAGGACCGGACTTAGGCGCTACCCCTCTCTGCCGCACTTACGTCCGAACGTGCAAGTGCGACAGAGAGCGAAAACTTCGTTTGCTGTTCGCGGTAGCGCCCCTGCAATTGCAAGCTCTATCGTTAGTATCGTGCAATGTTTACTTGATATAAATGCTGATGTAAGATACCTACTTATAAAAACGTCCTTTTTATTACAAAAACTTGTTTTTTTGATACCCGAACGTGCTTTTTGATGGGAGTGCTCTGGCAACACTGCTCAGTTCTAAAACTCATAAAACTGCAGTGTTGCCAGATGGTTACATTTCTTACATTTTTCGTAACTTTTGACCGGCTTGCGTAACATGTAAGTAACTTCTGTTGTAAAGAAAATTTTCGTGACTTTTGAAAATAATGAAACTATTCAAAAAGAAAGGGCAATTGTATCTAACCGGGACCAAGCGTGACAATTTATAGGCTTCCATACAGAAAAGGTGACAAAGAAACCTACATGGTAGGACTCTGTCTGCCCGTCTGTTGCAACTATCTATGACATTTGAGATACCGCCCATCAGCCTGGCGTAATTCTACAGCCGAACTTGCCGAATTGTAGCTGTATATAGCTACTCATTTCTTAAAATCAAACATTTTGATAAGTAATTACGAAAAATATAAAAAATGTAACTTTTGCATCGAAAACGTAACTTTTCAAGAAACGAAACGTAATTTTCGTCCAAAGGGTCCTGGCAACACTGTAAAACTGTCATTTGTGTATAAATAATGGTGTATTATTGTATCAAGTGTATAATGTTTGTTATTGCTAACAGTAGCAGTTGAAAAGGAAAAATGTGCTTATAAACATGTCTACAAGCAACCTGCCTCCGTATATTCTATTGGAGCTTCCTTCTGTGACCGAAGAAATTCATTACCCATTAAAAAGTGCGCAGCGTATTAAGGTTAGTCTAATAGTGATTAGCATTTTGGCATTGGTTCAATTCGAAGCCCTATACGATTGAGTCTATTAGAAGTCTATTGGTATTTGTTTTTAAAATAATTTTCTGTTTGTAATCGAAGTGTCGAGCCCCTTTTGATTCAATCCCGTATTTAGAAATTCAACTATCAATATTGTATCTTTGGGTGGAACCTTAGTCATAGAGAAATAGCGTCTGTCGTCTGTATTTCTATTCGTCGGGTTACAAGCAAAAGTCACAAATTAATAAATACCTACTTACAATAAAGCTCGTATATCAGCATCGTTTCCGTACTGAGATACGAGGTTTCGAAGAGTAGTGACAGATTTGATAGTGAGTTTTGTTATTCTGATGTACTTTATATTAGTCTGATGTAAAAAATAGTACTTAAAAATTTCATGCTACATTTTGCAATAATATTTATAATAAACTTGTGGCTTTTTTAAATGTTACTGGTAGTCTACAGAATATGTATGTTACTGTATGTAATAAATTAGTTGTAACAATACAACTAATTAATGTAGTAAGTACCAAAAATGTGTGTGTTGTGTTGTTTGTACAAGTGTAGTACATTAATATTTATTCAAATAACAATAGGTGGGGTTTTTGGAAGGCACATTGAATTCAGATGTCTTATAGGATAATCTATCAGTAATCAAATTCTGAAATAAAAATTATATAAATTAATATCATATACTAGCAGACCCCGGCAGACGTCCTGCCTGGAAAACCAGCGCCACCTAGTCTGTCACAATTGAGTATTTGACACATGTTAAAAAATTTGTAACACTTGTGTGGTTATATAGATAAAAAACCATCAAATTATCACAATAAATAATAAAATAGACAAATTAATTAAAATCGTAAAAAGATATGGGACTATAAAGAGTCGCATTTCTTTTTTGTGCAAATGTAAATTAAAAATTCCGTACCAATAGCCAAATTGTATGCAACTATGTCCTAAATGTAATATTTTACAACTAAAATGTCAATTTTGTGTGAAATAGTCAATTGTGTTTTCAAACCACCCAGGGACCTGTTGTTATGTGACAAGCATCAGAATAATTAAGATTTATCAAGAGAGTATTTCATGATGGGTGGTGGGCTGATGACCTCGTGAACGCATAACATACACATGGTGGTCACAGGAAACTGCTAGGTAATAGCCTGTGTTCAATAGTTGTGGCGCTCTTTGGAGGATGCTGATCTGACGATCTCGGCGGATGATAATGATGATTACTCATTAGGGTCATACTTAGTTGAAACCACAAAAGTCATCCCTCCGTTTCTATAAACCCCTGTAATAGAAACATAGCTAACATGCACATAAGCCGTTAACTATTGACCACAGGACCTGTGGTCAATAGTTAACGGCTTATGTGCATGTTAGCTATGTTTCTATTACAGGGGTTTATAGAAACGGAGACACTGTTTATGCGGGTTATTGGTCCAATCCAAAATTAAGCTTTGTAGCCCTTAACTTTTGGCATGTCCACAGAAAAGAGGCAAACCTAAATCCGCGTATGATCCTTAACTATCCGTTTCAGTATACCTGCTTTGATGTATCCAAGTCGCTAATAGCCTTCGGTGCCACAAGCGGAGGCATTTACATCTTCAACAGGAGTCCATGTGAATTTGTTCAGCTCATTCCAAACAAGGTACAAATGACTAAACATTTCTTTTAACTTTTAATTTAATTATTGAAACCATACATTTTTTTGTCTTATTGTATTATGTTTATGTTAGGCCTAGTCACGCGACTCATTGATAACCGGAAATGTGGTTCTATCAACATCATAGTTAACTCACCATTAGTAGACCTTATCTCATTGCAATAAGATTTTATAAATGATTAATTAACTGATGCTAATAGTACCTTTTGGCTGGATGTATAGTATCATACATTGTGTAGTATGAAAGCATTATACAATGTGTGCTTTGAATTTGGTCCCTTCTTACTTTTACAGTGGATTTCTCAAATATTTGCACCAACAAAGTGATCATAACTATGTGACTCTTTATTACTAAAGGGATAAGGTTTCAGGTATTATTGAACCTTAGGGAACATACATATTAATTAACTCCACTGTCTCTTTCAGCATATTTACATCCACTGCTGCATGTATGCCACTTCCATGGCTTTCAACATCTTTCTGGACGTAGCGGTTCTCCACTTTACTATTGTTAAATCTCATTCTAGGATGGCGCTATCACACGCATTGCTATATCAAACGACGATAAACACATTGGCTTTGCCAATGGTCGTGGGATGGTCACTGTCACCGACTGTGAGCAGACCGGACATTGTTCCTCCTCGAAGGAGCATGGTGGTAACGAGGTGACGGCCATGGTGTGGGGCGGGGGCCTGCTGTTTACAGGAGACGATGTTGGCCGGATAGCGGTGCTCCACTTACACAACTTCATTGTGAGTATTTTTATCTTTTGTGCCGTGTTAGAATAGCACTTCCTCTTTCTTCGCGTGGGTGTCGTGAGAGTCGACTGGGAACCGGGTTGGTAGTATGTTGTGGGCGATGGGCTAGTAACCTATCATTACAATATCATATTTTCTCCATCCTTAAACCTACAATTGCTAAATGTGGCAATGGAATTGAATTTCATGGATTGGGTTGCTAAGAAGCGTACGGTCCTCATGTTGTTTTTGTTGTTGTTAAAGAACTTCTAGTAGGTTAATATTTGTCTTTATTTTTATTTTTTCTCTTTGTTTTACATGACTAAGTATTCAAATAATTTATATAATTATGTAATGTTATTGGTTAAGGCATTGTACATATTACATAATTAACATGACACAATTAATTCTGTATGACTTTTGCATGTCGTTCACCGACTGAATGCTGTAGCTCTGTACATCAACACCCTGTAATATATTATGTAATATATATAATATATTCCCGTGATAATTATGTAACATATTTAATATATTCCCGTGAGTTTCAGACACATTGAATTATAATAAACGGTTCACTCACGTGTTCAAGGTCGAGTATAGCTCGACATGTTTCGGACCAATACGTGGCCCTTGATCATGAGAACTAGCCGCGACGAAACATGTCGAGCTATACTCGACCTTGAAGACGTGAGTGAACCGTTTATTATAATTCAATACCCTGTACTACGTTAAAAGTATTCTGGCCAATAAAATAATTGTGATTCTGATTGTAGGCGGTCATCGTAGTTGCAAATCTAGGGAGTCAAAATCAAAATAAGTGACAGTTAGTTACTATGACAAATCAAAATCAAAATCAAACATTTATTCTGCAAATAGGCCGCAAGGGCACTTTTACATGTCAAAATTTTTAATTTACTGTTCAAGAAGGAATAATAATTTCGAGTTTACTATTATAACAAAATTAATGTCATACAGTGAAGATAAACTTGCAAAGTTAATTATTTCAAATATTGCAACATCAGTAAAGTTAGAGATGTATAAGGTCTCAAGATTAAACAAGGAGTATAATGAAATTAATATAATATCCCAGAGATGTACATGGTCTCTTGAGCGTCAAAATTAAAATTAATTTAATATTGTTAGAGATGTATATGGTCTCTAAGTCACTGATAATAAAAACGAATCCACAACAGGATGATGTCTCTCGTCAATTCCCTATAAAAATACACTAGTATTAACGTAGTCACTATGTCCTAGCAAGCATGAACAGACCGGACTCCACAAACAGCACCCGATCACGAGTATGACGCGTATCTCGGCCATCGCCTCCCTCGACCATCTGTTAGGGAAGGTGGCGACCCGATCAACGACGCCACCGTAGGCAAAGCCCTTAAAGCGAGCATGACATATTCAAGCTGGCGGACATTGATAATAACAAAATTAAGGCGGACATTGATAATTCACACAATCACTGGCAGATCAGAGGGGCTACTACGAAATTCGAACTTCGTATCGTGCCGTCCCTTTCACTCGTATGGTGTGTAACACGAGAGTGAAAGGGACGGCACGATACGAAGTTCGGAGTTCGGAGGAGGCCCTCTGATACCACCTCGCGGGTACTGGGTAAATGTTCTCAGATTCTGGACCACCCACTCGTGCGGTCTGTTCCTACAGGTACGTCGCTACAGCCGCTTCTGAGGTACATTCAATATTTAAGTGACATGTCGACCGCTTTAGCCTAGTTGGTAGTAACCCTGCCTTCGAAGCTGGAGGTCCCGGGTTCGAATCCCGGTCAGGGCATTTATTTGTGTGATGAACTCGAATATTTGTTCCTGAGTCTTGGATGTTTTCTATGTATTTAAGTATCTGTTTATCTATATAAGTATGTATATCGTCACTTAGTACCCATAGTACAAGCTTTGCTTAGTTTAGGACTAGGTTGATTTGTGTAAGATTGTCCACAAATAATTATTATTAAATAATTATTATGAGAAACCCCTGGAGTTGCAAGCGTCCATAGGCTGCGGTGACCGCTTGTCTGGCAGTGAAAGTGATGATGGAATGAGGTGTCTGCTTATTAATGTCACGCCCTTGACAGACAAGGAATGAATGAGAGATGAGGAGAAGATTACTGTCGAGTTTCCTTCGGCGTTTCTTCGCGGTAGTGGTTTCATGAGGAACGCTAGTAGTTTTTGACTTGTAAAACTCGGTTTTATAAAGATCCGTCAGATCTTATGTCGGTTTGTTATATCAAAAAATGTACTGAGTTACTGGATCTGACATTTGGTCTAACGGATCTTTATAAAACCCGGCCTAAAAGTGCCATTGCGGCCTACTTGCAGAATAAAGTTCATTTATTTCATTTAATGGCTTCGGCAATGGTTACCCAGACCCAAAGGAATTCAGAGTACCTACTCCCGCTGAGCCCCATCATCCGGTCTGTGGAAATGTTGGAGAGAAGCTTTGAGTAGGCATAAAAGAGACGGCAAACGAATTCATTCAGATAAGATGAGATAGATAAGACCATCTGGCATACGTTGCGATATGACAACAATAGGTTACACGATTATTAAATAACCCACCGGGCATATTTCCTCGTCTGTATTATATGGAATGCACAATTTTCAATATCATATTCACGACCGCCTGTAATGTATAATTTCACGCCACCTGCATACATTATCATGTGAATGTAGGTTTTGTAGCACGTTTTACAATGTGCATTTGCTGTTGATAATGGAAGGTATAGGTAGATAATTCAAAACCAGCTTTTAGTACAAGCGCTTTGCATCATCTTTTATTATGCGCACTTCTAAGGTTTGGAATTCTCTGCCGGCGTTTGTGTTTCCGAGCTCATATAACCTAGACGTTTTTAAGGCACGAGTGAATAGGCACCTTCTGGGTGAGCTCGCTTCATCGTCGGCCTCATCTTTGCCCCCTGGCCAGATGCTGGCCAAGAGCGATCCCATTTTTAATAAAAAAAAAAAAAAAAATTAAGTACCAACGAGTATATCCGCTTTGTAAGTATTTGTATGTCGTTCTGAATACGTCTTATTTAGTTCCTTTTTATTTATTCATGGTCTAAGAAAGCAAGGTCTGATAATCCGGACCGTGACACCAGTGACGTCACCGTCGACGACACACTCACACTTACGTCCGCATACCATCTATACACTGATAGCTGATGATGACGTAGGTCGTGTCACCCACATTATTAACCGATGTACCGGATTGCCATACCTGAGGGGCTACTCCGAACTTCGTATCGTGCCGTCCCTCTCACTCACATAGTGAATAACACGGGAGTGAAAGGGACGGCACGATACGAAGTTCGGAGTACAGGCTCTGGCGTAGTATATTATTGTATCATGCTTTTTATTCGGAGAATTTATAATTATTACCTACCAGAGATTAAGGACTTTTTATGAAATGACGGTAGCAAATAATACGGACTGCATGATGGTAAGCAGACTTCGTAGCTGTAGCCTATAGACGCTTGCGACTCCAAAAAGATCACAAGCGCGTTGTCGACCCTTTACTGACTGATTCGTGTACACGACTAGAGAGATATGTAGGTCTTTCACTCTTAACACAACGTATCGTCGGGTGAGAAGCAAAACTCAATCTGTCACTACTCTTCGAAACCTCGTATCTCAGTACTGAAACGATGCTGATATACGAGCTTTATTTTAAGTAGGTATTTGTTACTTAGTGACTTTTGTTTGTAACCCGACGGTATCTTCGGAAGCTCTGGCGACTTTACTCACTGCCAGTATCACAAAACCACATTTTTTACGGTCCAGGCCATAGGTACAGGTTTCCTCCTTCAAAGTTATCTTCTTAGGCGACGATTTCTGCATATGTGACGTTATCAGGGTTAGCTCATAAGCTTGAAGTAAACTCATTAAACTTATTTGCTTTGAAAATGAAAATATAATTTAGAAAACATAATATGTAATAATTGCAGACGTAAAATCCATACTTTCATGCTAATATTATAAATGGGAAAGTGTATGTGTGTGTTTGTTTGTTTGTCCGTCTTTCACGGCAAAACGGGGCGACGAATTGACGTGATTTTTTAAGTGGAGATAGTTGAAGGGATAGAGAGTGACATAGGTTACCTTTTGTCTCTTTCTACCACCATATGATTACTTGTGTAAGTAATAATTTTAATATAATAAGCCTTAATAATAATTTTGATCTCATAAGTCATAAGGCGACAATGTGGTACCCTAAGGAATGTTAAACTAACAAACTTGATCTAAATTAGTAAAGCTGACGAAAAGACTTATTTTTTATAAAATAAGTTATGTTATTGATTGATAATAATATTTGTATTAGATATATGCACTTCTAGTGCGGACACTATGTTAAAATAATGGAAGTGGAATTCTTATTTCTCTAAACTTATGAATAGCGACAATGTGGTACCCTAGATCACTTTTCATACAAAAATCATGTTAAAATTACTAAACTTTGAAGTCACTTTTTTGATAGAAAACTACATTACTTTTGTGTTTAATTACACTTGATCGTTAGTTTTATTCCTAAATTAACGTAAATTATGAGAATTAAACAGTACAATCTTCATTTTGTATATTTTTTATATAAGTGTTGATTTTTTTTGTTTATTATTTAAAAAAATTATGCCTTGAGATATGGTTGTTTCATTATTTTTATTATAAACCTTACCTACATCATATTCACAAATCAACATAAGCCGGCTGAAAATCTGTCGATTTTGAGTTTTATAAAATATTTTATTTTTGATTTTGCCTCTACGCCCTACGTGCATTATTCTTGTATTATTTCTATAAAATGTAAAATGTTAGAGACAACATATGATTTGTCGAGTAATATAATGTATGTGGAACATTTTAAAACCACTATCTCCATAACTTCAACCTATAACTAGGTTTTTAGGCTTTCAAACTTTAAACTCGAATATCTCAAAACAGTATAATGATATGTTGGAACTTCAAAAAATTATTAAAAATAAAATACTCAACATAGCGATCTCGTTCTTTTTGTATATGAAGGAGAATGTTCTCAGCTATAAGGAGGTACCAATAACTCAATACCGACAATATATTACCTTTGCCATGAAAATGTCACATATAGCCATATGCTTGACTCTAGTTTATACACTTGCCCGCGACTTCGTAAGCGTAAACTGCCACTCAATATTTTATCCCTTAGAGGGTTGATTTTCCATATAAAAAGTAATAGTATCCTAGAATATTAATCCAGGCTCTAGACTCTTTGTATTGTATATATACCTACCAAGTTTCGTCATAATTCCGTTCAATTTACTTAATATAGTAACATTAGTAACAGACACATATAAAAGACAGGTTATTTATAACACAAATTGGGGCACCAGCGGGAGTCGCATCATCATCATAATATTTAAGAGCTTGGCTCTTGTCCGTGGAGTAATTGCCAGCTTATTCTACATTCAGCTTTGTCCTTCACTTCTTTGTATGACGTAGCATTTATTTTATGTTTTATTTGCTCCATGTACGTCATTCTAGGTCTTCGCCTTTTCCTTTTTCCCTCTTATCTTTCCTTCTATTATTGTTCTGATCCATTCGTCATGGCGTATGAGATGTCCTATCATTTTTCCTCTTCTGTTTTCTATTATTTTCAATAAAGTCCTCTTCTCTTTAACTAAGTTTAAAACTTCTTCGTTAGTTTTCTTCTCTGTCCAGCTGATTCTTTCCATCCGTCGCATAGAACATTACAATATACTACTTAAATACACTTCAGTAGCAATTAAACTGGGTCAATTTGTAAGGAAATTCGATACAAAGTGTGCCCGTTTTATTTGCTCTTGACCATAAAATTGTTTAAAAAACAATAGAAATAGAATGATGATCAATGCAAATTAAAGTGCCATAATGTAAATCAAATGAAATGAAAATAATAATGAAAATAATTTATTCCAGAACAAGTCCATAGATAGCATCATAAAATTATAAAATAAAAATTAATAATGATACTGAATTGAATTAAATTAAATTGAATAGATCAAGAAATAAAAATTAAAATTGCAATAAATTAATATGGACATCTCCAAAATAAATGAAGTAATTATCGTAACCAAGTTGGCATCTCATTACAAACAGTTACAGAGTTCACCAACCCAATTTAAATTTGTTGAATTTGAAAAAGTATGTCAATTTAAGTATTTAGATAAAAAGATGTCACCACAATCAGAATGGACTCTTAGTATTTGTAAAGTAGCCTGCATAGCACAAACTCTTTTTATTTTAAGGGGAATATGTAACACGAAGTTGAAATTAAAAGTTCAATTAAAATTCCCTGTTTGTAATATTTAATACTAGCTTTTGCCCGCGACTTCGTTCGCCCAGAACTTGTTATAATCGTATTGCTATTCTTTTATATCAGGCGGTTATCTAGCTATTAATCTTCCATACAAACTTCCACCCCCTTAAGGGGTGATTTCCGTATTAAAAAGTATCCTATGTTCTTCCCCGGGACTAAACCTATCTCCATACCAAATTTCATCTCAATCAGTTAAGCGCTTTAAGCGTGAAGAGGTAACAGACAGACAGAGAGACATTTTCGCATTTATAATATTAGTATGGATTATACCTATAGACATAGCCAAGACGACCGGTTTAGCCTAGTGGGTAGTGCACCTGCCTGTGAAGCTGACGGTCCTGGGTTCGAATCCTGGTCAGGGCAAATATTTGTGTGATGAGCATGAATATTTGTTTCTGAGTCTTGGATGTTTTCTATGTATTTAAGTATTTATATCTATTAAATATATCGCCGTCTAGTACTCATAACACAAGCCTTCTTGAGCTTACTGTGGGACTAGTTCGATTTGTGTAAGATTGTCCTCTAATATTTATTTATTTGTTAACCTAATCATTTCACATTTCGGTTTCAGGCGAAGACGATGTTTCAAAGCTCATCACAAACCATAATGAGCTTGGATTCCCGCATATGTCAATTAGACATGCGGGACTGCATGCTGCTCGTGTCGACACTCACTAGGTGCTATGTCTGCAACACAGCTCAAGAGCAGTACAGACAGATTGGCCACAAACTTAGAGACGGCGAGTTCGGAGCCTGCTTTGTCACTAAAGAGAACACCCCAGAAAACCCCACTGAAAGAATCAACAGAGATGTTAAAGAAGTCAAAAAGTACAACATAGTAGATGATGATGCAGGTTTTGCTGTTGGTGATAAATTAGCTAATACACTGATTTTTTGCGCTAGGCCTTCTTCTAGACTATGGGAAGCTACTGTAGCTGGAACAGTCATGAGAACACATCAGTTCAAACATTGCTTAGCTAAAAAACCTATGAAACTAGTAACCTTAGAATCTTATGAAAATGAAAATGTGTGTATAGAAATGGATGAAAGCGAAACTGAGGGACAATCGGTAAATTTTCCCAAAATTTTCAATGTTAATAGTTCCATATTTAGCTTCAGAAAAGATGGCTTATATTTTTTAAATGTCGATGACGTTGAGTATACTATGTGGTTTGACACATACAAAGATATTGTTGATTGTAAGATATACAATAATGTTCTGTATGTTTGGCTAAGCAATGGGTCTTTAGTGAATCTGAAATACTTAAAAATAGACAAGTTTCTGTTGAAGTGCTTTGTAGATGAAAAATATGCGCTCTGTGCTGAAACTTGTGCCTTCTACAGCGATTACTTGCTCTCCAATAATATATCACCAAAATTACACATCTTAGTCGGGATAAGAGAGAAACTGCAACCAGATTTAGTAAATAATATAGAACAGGTTTTAGAGAAATTTGACAGTTTAAAATTAAATGATTCCACTCAAATGATATCTGGAATTTTTGTTGTGGACAATACTTATCACGCACAAACATGTCTTTCTGATGATGAAAATGATTCTAAAACGAATGATGAAAATAAAATCGGAAATCCAACACCAGAAGCCTTACAAGCTTTCAAAGAACTAAGTGTCACTATGTCAGATAAACTTAGTTCCAGCAAAAAGAAGTTAAAAGAAAAATGGGAAGGCTTTGAAGATAAAATAAAACATTTCAGTATAGAAAAACAAACTATACAGGAAGTACAATTACCTGAAAGGAGAGCTCGGCAAGAAGTACCTAGTGAATACAATCCTGTAGAAGTAGACAATGATATTATTTACAAAGAGTCTAGTCCAAAGGCCATAGAAATAGACAATAAAGTAGACAATGTAGATGATAAAGTATGTAAATCGCTGTATCAATATTTTAGACTAAGTTTAGTTAGTAAAGAAACAGAGCAATCGAATTTATTTTCAATCGTAGATAACTATTCCTGTGATATTAGAGGAATCCATCGACTGATGCTGTTGCTGGAGGAATACTGCATATCCGTAGGCGCTAAAGAAGAATCTAAATATGCTCCTAATAATATTTTCCTAACGTACTTAAGCCTGTCTCCGAAAAAAGGCGATTTTATAGAGTCAATATTAAAAGACGAAGAACTATATAAATATTTCGTTGATTCATGTGTATCGGTGAATCTGAAAACGAGGAAAGTTTCCGAAATGGGATGCGAATGTGGCTTTCCCCTGCCGTATACAAAGACAGACGAAAAACCCGTGTTTTCCATCCTAATAGACGAGTTTATAGAAAAACAGTGGGCGAGTACAACGCGAAACCAATGCTATGAAATTTGTAAAAAGATGCCTTATTTATGGCGAAAAATACTGTATCTCCAACGAAATGAGGACTTACTGAACGTCTTGAGGATATTACTGCAAATGTTAGACGAGAACTTGCTGCATTCGTACCTGCCTCAATTCACATTAGACACCTGGGACCGTACTTTACAACTATACGTCACACTTCATGCAAATTTGTGTTTGAACTGCAACAAGAAATTCGATAATATCAATGTGAAAGACACGTTAAATTGGGATGATTTGGGAGCAATGATTATCAAATCTGTGGGTGGAAGAAACGCAATAAAAGTGATGAGGAAACATGGCGGATTGATCGGGGCCGGGGAAATCACTATGAAGTTCTATCATACATGCTTATTGGTATCGATGTTTGAGAAATTTGACGCGACTATCGTGACGCAGTTGACGGAGGTGTTGTATAGCACTTATGAACATGAAGACGTTAAAAACGAGGTTAGTTTTTACTAGTTTTTAGGTTGGATTTGGTGCAAACTGTCTGTGACCATAAGCGACGTTCGTTAAAATCTAATTGTATCGAAGTTTGACACATTTCTATGGGGTGTACTCTCAGCGTCAAAGTTAAATAACTGATCGGCCATAATCGTACGTGGGTTCAGTCCGCCCCTAATACTTGTCTATACGCCCACCGTTTCATTAAGACGGAGCCTGCAAAAAAAAACACAGAAACGCATTGGACGTTGTATTTCTAAGGAACAGAAAAAATATTCTAAATTATTCCCTCTGTGCCCTGCTTCAATTTACATCAATTGAGACAATTATAAAAGAAAACATTGTAAAATGAGATCATGAATAAAATATGTTATTGTATTTCTAATGTCGTTAAGTAAACAGCAAATACAATTTTCTTTCAGATTTGCCAACTTCTACGAAATACCGTGAACGGAGAAATCAAGCACACAGCCTTACCCATAGTGATAGCAGCCAAATCAACCAACTGGGGTTTAGATCCTTCGAAAATACCAGAACATACACTACCAGCCATTATAGAGAGTGTGCCCATACTTAATAATGGTGCTACGGATTGTGCCCTTTGCGGGTTGCCATTGCAAAATGAATTTTTGATCAAAGATGGCGGACTTTGGGTTTTTCGATGTGGCCATATGTATCATGGAGCGTGTTTGGATGTTAACAAAGTAAAGTTATGTCCAGATTGCTTGCCGGTAGCTAAGTAAAATGAATAACCTATGTTGAAAATTTAAAATATAAAAAACAGTTAATAAATCAAAAATCGATTTAAAAAAACCGCACTCTAATCGGTACATCCGTTTGGGAGCTACTATGCCACAGACAGAAATACTATCAGTTCCAAGAATTAGTTCTATACGTTTCTATTAGTTCTCTGAGCTGGAGGAGGGCAAGCGGAAGCATGGCGGTCAACTCCTCCGGTATAAGGATGTTCTAAAGCGACACATGAAGAGATGCGACATAGAGCCCTCTTAATGGGAGTGTTTGGCAGCACAACGCCCAGAATGGCGCAGGCTGGTGAACGGCAAGGTACGGGAATTCGGGGATCAACGTAAAGTTGACCTTGATACCAAACGCGACCAGCTTAAGGCCCGCCCACCTGCTGCCATCTCCCACAAATATGTAGACGGCGTGCTTACGTGCCCTCAATGTGCGCGGAGTTTTATTGCAAAAATAGGCTACATTAGCCATCTTCGGGCGCATGAGCGCCGGGGCACTGATTAGGAGTCGAAGTGGTCGCCATGGCCGAAACCGGTCGGACTCATCATCATATAGAAGCTAAATGCCATACGAAAAATGCACGACTAGATGGCGTTTTGACAGTACTGATGTTATTTAAATAGCATAGTAGACATTTGGAGTTATTTTAAACAAAACCTATCACAACTAAGCATTTTGACGATTTCAACGATATTAATCATGACTAATTAAGTACTGTTTTTTCTTTAATTATTTGGCGAGAATATATTTAGTAATATTTTTGTCTTTCTAGAATGTATCAAGCTAAGTCACAGTTAGCTATCTTAGCCCTTGCTCGGCTATCTATACAATCGAGACAGATACTAATCATCCTCCTATCGTTGAAGGCTGATGACAGTACAGTAGCTGCTTTTATCTCACGAGCGTGTGAACTCATATCTCCTACGCTGACGCACACTTAGATAATGTGCATGTATAGCTCAACACAGTCATGGCTCACCCGCGGTCGTAAGATAAAGTACTGTATATACCTCTAGTATATTTTTTTCAAAACACGCAAACGCTTTCGTTTGCGTTAAGTCTCAATTTGTATGGCAATGCGAACAGTGGAATACGGTGGTAACTATTTGTTGGTTGAAATTGAGACTAAACGCAAACGAACGCGTTACGTTTATATTTATAAAAAAATGTATACCAGGGGCCCTCCACAAAGTACGTCACACATTAAGGGGGAGGGAGAAGGTCGCCGAAGTGTGACAAGGGGTGCGACTCCTAAGTTACGTGACGTCACATTTCAAAATCCAATATGTACATCTAAATGTTAAAATGCCAAATTTCGACTATTAACGAAAAACTTAAAAATATTTCTAACTCTATCTGTATAGGCATAAGGTTGAAATTGTTTTACATACATACACATTGATATACTCACGTCCGTATCCCATTGGGGTAGGCAGAGACCAAAGAATGCCAAATACTACGGTCCTTACATACTTCTCTTGCTTCGATCACATCCATACATCATCATTAAATTGTTTTGTTGGTGATAATTTCTTGTTTTGTTACTTTTTCAAATTTTTGATTTGATAATGTTGGTTATATTAAAAATAATGACGATTAAACTAATTTCGGAACTGCTGTAAAATTGCAAAAAAAGTGTGACGTCACACTAGGGAGGGGGGGGGGTCTCCTAAATGTGATCAAAGGACGGGATAGCGCTCATAAAATCACGAAAATAGTGTGACGTACTTTATGGATGCCCCCTAGAGTTACAGATCTATCTATTTTATGTAGCGTTTTGATCTCGCCTATACAACGTCATCTGTATGAGCATCACAAAATAATTTTCTAGTTTTTGGCGTGGAGCATTTTTAAGCCGTCGTCTCCTGGCGTAAAAAATAAACGATAGCATTCTTTTGTAATTAGCCCGGGGATCCCAGGGACCGGTAGACGACGTGTCGAATTTTACTAATCTCACTAATTTAGCTAAGAAATATACCAAAAAATTAACGTAATGATTTTTTTTTGCAATATACGTAATATTCTAGCACATTTAATTATAAATTTAACTTAATTTTAAATGTATTTTCAAATGATCAAATTATGAATATTTTTGTAAATTGGTGCGATATTGCTCTCATTGAAATTATTCTGATATTATATTGTATAGCTGCTATATTATTACACGTATGTGAATAAATTTCATGTATACCTACATGTCTTACGGTTTTTTCAATCATACCTAGAAACGCCTGCCATCTAGTGGCGCAAACCCAGAACTTCTAAATTCAATAAAAGATTAAATAAAATATCGGCCAGCACGAAAAATCTCAACTATATATTTAGGGTCGACTGTTATAGCAGCAATAGCCAGATAAAATTATCGCTGTCATTTTCTGATATCATATGGAAGAAAAGGACAGAGCTAACATTTATGTACTGACAGATACTTTTATCTGGGGATTGAAAAATCGGCTCTTAGTCATATAGTTTTACTCGCGAGACAGTTCATATGCGATTTTGTGCTTACCATACTGATTTCGTTTTGTCGCAGTAAATTATCGATGGCATCAAGCTCTCTCATTATAATGACTAGGTAGAATTAAAAATAGATTTCACACAATTAATTAATTAGAAAGACATTTCAGTAGCTTTGTATTCACTGCCAGGAATTCCCTTCATTTTCATAGCATCCCTATTATTAATAGTACGTATTACTTAATACCCAACGCGGTAAAACAAAGGATGTCTCATATCGCGGGTATTTGAAGCCCGAGCCGAAGGCAAGGGCGATATCTGGGATTTTCTTTATTACCGCCCGTGGTAAGTACAAACTGTATCTCCCCTGGCAAGGAAGTGGGTTTTTTCGCATATGTAGCGTGCGGGAATTGTCATTTCGGCCAGGTGTGACAAAAAAATATTCCGAGCGATTTCATCAATCGATCAAAGGTACTAGGGAAACATATTTTGGGACAGGTGGCGCTGAAATTAATAGCAACAGACTATGAATGTATTGATCTTGGTAATTGTTGGGGCATAATTTAATTAACATTGCTAACTGTCAAATGGAACTTAGTAAACCTATATTAACTAAACTGTCAACGTTACTAATTTTGTTAGAATAAGTGAAACGAAAAATCCCAAATAGTTAAGCGACGTGTAGTGACGCGACAGAACGGTATCGGTTTCATACATAATGGCTAGATTCACATTCATCTGATGCATTCTGACGTGACGGCTCATACAGTGTTAGACGTAGAGCGCGTCAGAGAGCATCAAGACAGATAAATAAGCCTGATCATAGATGAGGGGGAACGGTCAGTCAAATATAAAAGCTGTCACTCCACCACACGCCATGACATGAGAATTTCAAACGTCGAATGTCAGATGTCGTTTTTTAGTCCTAATGAAATTTAGTTTGGTGAACTATAATTAAAGATGAAATGAAACGAAATAAATATTTTTAATGTTTACTTTTTAATATACTTTTGGGTTTTGGCACAATTTTAAACAATGTGACCTGGTTTATGCTAGGTAATAAAACCTAAAATCTACTTACTTATACATTTGAAAAAAAAATCGAATGCTAAGTCGAACGGGTGCATTGTGGAGTCAACAAAATACAAGTATAGACAAAAACAATTCATATAATAATCTAAACTACTATTTTAAGTACTGTGATGTTTCCGTTTTTAACAAAAATCATGGCAAGATTATCTACTTATTCGAAATTTTGTCTTTAAAATAAATTAAAATTGTTTAAGTAACAAAACACAAGTTTGTAGAGATCTATTCTCAATGTTGGTAGTCTTTTCCATTCGATGTTCCACGAGTAGTGAGAATAAATGTTTTTTTTGTAGAGATTTTTTTTATTCCCTCTACTCCCGCGCATCGCTATGTGCAAAATAGAATGGAATGGAACAAAAATGGACACATCCAGCGGTGAAATATTAAGTATCAATAATTAAATAACCACAATTACTAACGTTTACCATCAAATATCGCGTATTTACATGTATTCAACATAAAAATAAATAATTTAACGGCACTGTCTAAACCCTTACACATTTACTAAGAATAATAATAATACACACTACTTAATCCATAAACATTAAGTCCACATACACATTTTTTTTAATTTACGCTTAATCTATTCTACGCATCTCGATTACTGGCATACAGCGTTACAAATAAAAAAGGAAGAAAACAAAACGTTTTTTAAGAAAAATAAATAACAAAAATTATAAATGGCAATTAACGCATTAAACAACCACAGTTTAATTAACTCTAAATATCTATACAACATTGTATCTGTACTTATCATAAACGCTTATTTTATTTATTATGCTTGTATCTACGGCTTAGTCTATTTCCTACTAATGTAAATTGCACAATTCGATAAAGCGAATATTTTTTTATTATTTTAATAATAACCCACAAGTCGGTGGGGTTGTTAATACCGCGCTACTGTGCCAATATGACCAATTTGGATGTAGTTACGCAAAAATGAACCAACCTGTTTAAAACAAATTTAATAGAAATCGGAACATTTTGTGACAAAAAGTAATTTTTGCTATTCTTAATATAGATTGGCTCCTTTTCCCCTAACACAGAGATGTTATAAAACTATGAATGACAATTTATCAGATAAAAAAATTACGTCACGATTTCAATTCAGTGTAGTAAGTTTTTTTGTAAAATTGTAGTTTTATAATATCAGGTATAGGCCTGCTTGGCGCTAGTCGCGAAAAAAAAATACGATTTGTATAAAAACAATTGACGATTATTGAATTGACAACCATGTAAAGCTTTGTGCACACTGGTTCAAAAACAATCTTTTATAAATATTAAAAAAACTTTAGAACTCAATGATGAAAAACAATTTTCACTATTACCTTAAATACCGTTTAAACTGTATCTTACAATAGTAGCGATTTCTACTAAAACTATGAGTATTTAAGATTATTATTTTATTACAATCATTATGCTTTAACAGATCTCACTGGATTCAAAACAGTTCTGTGTTCAAAACACTACAATTTTCAAGCATACCGCTTCGAATTTTTGGTTTGATATATTCTCGATTTAGTCTAAAGCGTCTACATTACATACAAATATCCATTGGAACGGTTACACATGACCACTCCAAGTCTAGAACAATTCAAAAGGTACTTAGATAGTTATAATCTCTGAAACTTATGCTACATAAGCCGAAAGTTAAATATCTACAATGGCAACTGCCTATGTACAGTATCCTGGATGATTCAGGACTCAAACCTTTAAATATTGAAGTTATATACACTTGATCTAATTCCCTAATTGTTGGTTAAACGTTTGGCACAATTTTGCATTAAACTGCCAAATATTCCAAATCCTAACCCCTACAGGGCAGTCCACTAAGTTTTGCTTATTTCACTAATGGAATAATCTCATAATTATAGATATTTTGTATAAACGAGAGAGATCCAATTGTGACACTGGCATTGAGATTGCCTAAATTTACACAGGCAAATAGCACAAATAATGTTCGACATAAGATCTTCTAGTGTTCTAGAAGTTACCAGGGGTGGTGAGAGGGGGGTAGAGCGAGGGGCGCGGCGTGCGGGTAAGGCCAGCCGCGCGCCGGCCCTCAATCGTCCTCTCGAGGCGAGAGCGGGGGTGAGAAACCAGGGTTCATGTAGTTCCCTCCATTCGGAGGGGGTGAGGAGTTTGACGGTCCGGGGGACGAGAGGGTGGGGAGGAAGCCCAGCTCACTCCCCCCCTCCCTGCACCAGAGCTGCCGCATCTCTTGGCGGCGTGTGCGCATCAGATTCTTGTACTCCGATATCCGCATCTTCTTGCCGTCCACTATGCAAGTTCTCTTGGGTCGTGGTCGGTACCTGGAAATTGATATTGTTTTGGTCAATACATGTGTAAGAATGTAGCGGATCCCGTGCTCATTTAAGGGCAACTGAAGTAACGCACTGATGTCGGGGGCTTTGTTGAGCTAGGAGCTCAGTTTATACTGGACCTTTATAGTTGCTACGGACTGTCCAGTATAAAGTGAGCTCGAAAGGGCTCAACAATTAAAGTCGCCGAGTGTACCACTGGGTGTAATAAAGGAAGGCAAATATGACATTGTATTTAGGATCTTTAATATCGTAAGTACCTATTAATAGTACTAACATACAGATTTTCTGTCTAATAAAACCAATGTTTGACAGCTAATCATGGCATCCCGCTCGCGCGCGCTCGCCGCATACCACGTCGTGCTCTTTTGTTCCTAGCGCGATGATGCCACGGAGGTGTGCCCCAGCCGAGTTTAGCCGAAGCAGCAAGAGGAACAGCCCTTCCACTAGGATGATACCATAAGGTTCATAAATTCATACCTAGCGCTGGAGTTATTTTACAAGGAAAAAGAAAGTGAGGAGTTTCCTTATGTTATTCAAAGTAGAGTATAATTTATTTTAGCTATGAAAGCACTTATCAAAATTTTCAAGCCTAGGTAGACCACTGAAATGCGTTACAATAATTGAATGTAGTTTTGCGAAAAATCCGTAGGTGAATTTATGTCAGATAAAATTATTATAATATTGATGAATTGTTCTGCTGACATTATCTTAATGCTACTACATTATTATTATTTGCTAAAATGATTATTTTAATTCTTATTCTATATTACTTTAAGCAATGAGAACGCCTGTTGTTTGCCTCTACTCATTGTGTTTTTGTACTGTACTATATCCTTTAATTGAGGTGTGCAATAAAGAGTATTTGTATTGTATTGTATTGTACTTTAAATTGACATGTAATCTCTTGTACAATGACAGTATATGATTAATACCAATAATTTAATATGAATATATTAATACATAAGACTTTTGTTTTTGCCGGAAGTTGTACACATCAAATTAATGCCAATAAATGAATTTGAATATATGAATACCTAAGACTTTTGTTTTTGCCTGAAGATGTACACATCAAATTAATGACAATAAATTAATTATGAGTATATGAATACCTAAGACTTTTGTTTTTGACGGCAGTTGTACTCATCAAATTTATGCCAATAAATGAATATGAATATATGAATACCTAAGACTTCTGTTTTTGCCGGAAGTTGTACTCATCAAATTGTGCATACCATGCTTTGGATCCTTTTTGCAGAACTACCTCCAAATTTAAACACCATTATTAAGTGTCGATACCGAAGCAGAAAGGAATTGAATACGAGTAAGATCAGGTAAAAATGACGCAGGATATTAAACGCATCTCACCTATAATCCGGGTGCTTCTCCATATGGAGCTTGGACAGTCTCGACTGCTCCTCATAATACGGCTGTTTTTCAGCATTCGACATGGCCTTCCACCGAGCTCCCAGTATCTTGGATATATTAGAGTTGTGCATATCTGGGCAGGCCTTCAGGATCTTGCGGCGTTCGTCTTTGGCCCACACCATGAATGCGTTCATGGGCCTCTTGATGTGAGGTTTGCCCGCCTCGTCGCGTTTAGGCTGGCGGACGAGCTTGGCTTTCTCTGTGTCTTCAGATGGCGATTGGCCCCAAGAGGACGCTGGAAAAGAAAATGGATGAGTTAGATATGTCAGTTAATTGGCTTACGTCAAGTGCAAATACTTATTGATAGATAGGTTGAAGTCAAGCAAAATGTCTTTTAGAGTTTTTTTTTGTATAATAGTCATAGTTAAAGAAGTCGGTAAAATTATAAAAGTGCAAATCGAGGATAGATTAGAATTTAGATCTTGGAAAGAGAATTTTACCGCAATTTTCTTTTCCTTTGACTGAATTTAAGACCATCACGCGACAAATTGATGACAAAGTTCGATAGAGGCGGTGTCAAATTTTACGCCTTGAAGCCTAAAAATAAACACCTGCCTACCTATTTAGGTAGTTCGGTTTTTTGTGTTGTCTTCTATAATTGGGCGATGTTCGTACGAAATTTAACCCAAATTATTGAAACAACCCGGATTATGTTTTTATTATAGATAAGAAAACAAACCCCGTTGTCCACTAACTACATAAAATGAGTCCACCGGTAGCTATACTAAGCTAAGCTATAAATTAGAGCAATTTGTGCGCAGTAAAACGATCGTTAAGTGAAGATTAACACGTTACTGGCTAGTCTAAAATACCGTTTATAGCCAAATAAAGAAGTTAAAAAATATATCAGTTTGAGGTACGCCATATTTAAGTAACATTTGAAGATAATGAAGATTAATTACTGAAATAATTAATTCAGGAAATTAAAAATATGCCTAGACTATTTATGAAAAACGAAAAGACGAGATACAATTGTGATCTTAGGTACAGACGAGTACAAAAAGCCCTGCTACTTTTTCCTCTCACTCTTGTACTACACATTATAGGTACTTATACAAATCAAAGGTTTTATATTGTTGGTACCTACCTGTCTCTATCATATTAAGACTGTATCAATGGTTAAGTGTTAGATAAATGATCATATGTCACTTGGACCTTATGGCATTGTATACTAGCCAACCACTTTATTTTACTGTTCAGTAAAATTTAATTTGAATATGTATTTAGGTATAGTAAAATTAATTGCCATCTGTTTAATTAGTACTGTTTCTGAGTGTTTGCGTAGTATAATACCAATTACATAATACCACTGACAGAAATCATAAACTTAAAACTTTCCTAAACCTAAAGAACGCAACAGGTGCTTCGAAATTGTTATTTTGATCCACAAACGGGCCGACAGCAAGGTTTTATTATGATGAATTCATTAGTAAAGATTAGGTTGAGCGCCACAAAATGAAGGAATGCCGTATAGTAGGCCAGAACGTCGTAAATTGTTACGTTTCACACAGTTGTCGAGTTAGAAATGGAAATAACACGTTTCTCATTGGGAAAGCGATGTCAATCGCATTATAATAACCATATTTTTAGTATCAAAAGGGCCATATACCGTTGTGCTTTTAATTTTTTAAGCACTGATGATACTTAGTTTTTTTTATGAATGATTGTTTTAATGACATTTAAATTATACATTTTCTTCGTTTGCTCTAAGAGCTGGCTACGGCGAATCGTTTGCAATTTATAGAGACAATATTTGTATAGTTAGGGTGGGTTGTATCAAACCGTCTGTATTCGTAAGCGGTGTTCGTTAAAATCTGATTGTATGGAAAGTTTGACAAGTTTCTATGGGATGGCAGTTGCCGGCGCCATATTTGAGGATGACGGGCCTGTGATCGTATGTTGGTGCAACCGACCCTTAGGGTGGGTTGCACCAAACCGTCTGTAATCGTAAGCGGTGTTCGTTAAAATCTGATTGTATGGAAAGTTTGACAAGTTTCTATGCGATGACAGCTACCGGCGCCATATTTGACGATGATCGGCCTGTGATCGTATGTTGGTGGAACCGAGCCTTAGTGTGCCATGATGTTATGTTAATTGATCCGGGTGACTTGGAGCTCTTTTCGGCAGGAGGTTAGTATTTTTTATATAGAGATATAATGAATAAAAACTATAGTAAAAACTAATTCAACCTTTTACTATATACATTTGGTATCCAAAGAAGCAAAGTGTATACAAATAACAGAATTATAATTACATGCCAGAACGTTATTTATTTCAATAGAGCTCATTTATGATTATATAATAATTTTAAAGATGTGCTAACGTTTTATAAGTAACGTGATGTTACAATTACTTCACAAATCATAATGAGCCCAATAAACAGCGAGGAACATACAAACCAATCAAATTACGTGTAGGTACTTTATATTACGAGGGATCGTAAACACTGCTCTGAAATAATCTGGTAGGGATGTTACACTGTGCGTCGACGTCTGTATAATATTTTTATAATATAATAATTTATGTAGCATCTATTAAGCACTATGCTGTCGAGCACTGGGACTGGGACGTTTACGTTACTCATTTTTGCAATAATGTAGGATTCACATCAAACGACCAGTCTTACAAGAACAAATGGAATTTGAACTTTCTACACAGGTAGTTACATTCCATGTTTAAAAATGACGACGCCGCGTGCTCGCAACTATTCGCATTTTCTTTCGAAATCGTTTAACTTTTATAAATTATTTTCTCATTGCACCCACACTTGCTGGTCCTATGGTCGACTGGTAGAGAATACCTCATGGCATTAAGTCCGCCCTTTGTACTTATATTCCTTTTGTGCAATAAAGTTTAAAGAAATAAATATTGCTGCTGCCATTTAAATACGAAATCTAACTTCTGTTCAAATCTAGTAACACCGACAACACGACACGACACGACACGACACGACACGACACGACACGTGCCGACTCCGGCCGATTGATGAGAATCCCACATTATTGCGAAATAGAGTACATTTCGGAATCTCTGTTCCAACAGAACCACTTATACAAAAAAGGAAATTTTAGCGCATTGACCTAACATAAGCTGAATTATATAAGCACATAAAAATTATCTTAATATTAGTTATATGTAGCGATCAATGTTATATCCTCTGAGTCTAACCTACAGTGAACTGAATAGTAAATAAAAATTGGTATAGTTTCTACTTATTTAAAACTAACTGAGAAAGCGCAGGCGAGGCGCTAATCTAAGTAATTCAATCATCGTTAAACTCTTCTATGAAAATAAAATGATACCATGAGATGACACTGTTTAAGATCGTGCATAGATGAGATTTAAATGTTTAATATAAGACACATAACATAATACGTTAATTTTACCGTGTTTAGTTTAGTCTAATTATCGGGAGTTCGAATTAGTGCATTAGCTTCGACGAAATCTGTCGTATAAGGCAATTATACAGCCGTTAATAGGCGACAAGACGCCGATTGACTGTCGGTACATTCGTGGAATAACGGATACAGTACAGACTACATAGAGGATTTTGGATGTTCGTGACACTATAATAATAGATTTATTCTTGATTTTTTTCTACGATAGTTATAATTTTGTTTTACTGCTGTGTTACAACTTTAAGTAAGTAGGTACACTGATATACAAATCTCTCCCACCTCCTTCTTAAAAAGCTTACATATGATGTAGTGGTATAGGCGATGCTGCTAAATATTGGTAGAAAACTTCGTTCTTCTATGAAATAATATTTATTGAATATACGTGGTTGTTGACTGCAGCGAAGTGATTTGAATTCATTCATAATTAATTCATTTATTGCAACCACGGCACAGGAATGGAATTAGAGCCAAACCTGTCTGAAAATATTATATTTTATACAAAATATCCCATCTCTTCAGAAATTGGGTCAGATCACGACATCCGCTAGCATCGCTGACGGATTCGCCAACGCCACAAAATTGATAAGGTATTATGTAACTTTCGGTGGCACTGTAATTTGAATTTTACCACTTTCATATAAGGGTTGATATTTGCTGGAAATGTTATCGATTAATGTGGTCCTCTTTTATTTTAATCCCAAGAGTTGCGCGATTAATCCGCGCGCGGAAGCATCCACCACTCAAAGACGGGCATTCCTTGAATTAATTTGACACGCGGTTAGATAATTTATAACATCCTACGGCGGTTGATCGCGATACTGAGGTTTAGCGCGAAAGTTCACTTTAATAATAGAAAACAGGTGGCTCAAATTTGATTGCAAAATGGCTACCAATTAATTTAATCGTAATATTGATCGACTTAGATGCCATAAAATGCGAATGTGGCGCAGACGCAGTTTTATTAGTCATACCTAGTTGTGATAAGGTGACTAAAAATAACTGAAAATTTACCAATGACATTGGAAACGAGAGTGACGACATTGATGCTCTATATTATAGTTATTATCATTAAGAAATCAAAAGAACACTAGATTGATACTTGTAAATAAAATAAAAAAAAAGTGTAGGTAATTAAATTTAAGTGTCGTTTTGGAGTGGACTACACTTTATTTTGCTTAAATCTGGTGTGCGAAGTTCTACTCAGTAGTCAGGCAAATGAAAGATGAGAATGAGAAATGGCGGCAAATTCAAAAATTCGGAGTGTGGTATCCCTGACGTGTAACACGAAAAGCAGTCTTGACTTGTAACATATTTAAAATTTATAACGATTTTAATAATTTACCCACACATAATACAATACAAACTTATTTATTTACCTTATTGTTTTTTGAATAAATCTGCAAAATTTATATACAAACTAATATTATAAATTGTCTGTGCCCTGCGACTTCTTCCGGATGACACATGTGAACTTGACCGATTCATGAGTTACAAAGTAACCTAAATATGTTATAATCGACCACCATATCAAAATTTCATGTCAAATAAAAATGAAATGAAATGAAATGAAAATAATTTATTCCAGAACAAGTCCATATATAGATAGCATTATAAAATTAAAATTAAAAAAGACATAAATATTTGAGTTAACTTGACTTAAGTCCGCGCGTAATTTTATCATACTCGTATGATATAATGAGTAGCGACGATAAAATTTATAGGATAAAAGTATCTAAAATGATATTTCATAGAACAACAACGTTTGACAATTCAGGTTGTGTTGTCATATAAAACGTTCCGTAAAAAACTCATTCCCATCTTTCATTTCCCAGACTCTATCAGCGGTTTTTTTTTAATTTTTCAAAAATTTGTCTTTAAAAATACAAAACACTTGTGTGCCCGTCAGTGCATGGAGCGGAAGCGTGCGTCTCAAGCGCCATCTATTTCACGATCCGTGCACTTCTTGTTGCGCGCGTGCGCAGGAAGCGATGCGACAACCGCAATTTTGTATGCTTGGGCACACGCCAAATATTTAAAGTACATCGTTTTATTGTACTTGAGGATATAGTTTAGCTATTGCTTGCTGCCAATTAGCAAGGCAGTATTTTATTGGATGTTGCGGCAAAATAAATGGAACTGAATACTTACATCTGATCTAATTAACGTTGTCTCAATAAATTTCAAATAAACAGGCCATAAATGTAACATTATACTTTTATCGATTAAAAACCCCCATTAAAATACCATGAACTAACTACAGGATAAGATAAAAAACGCCTCAGAATTTAAAAAGCAAGAAAAGCGCGCGAAGCGACAATGCTGCACAGCTGGAATGACATCAACGATCTCAAATGCAATAAAAACGACAACAAGTAAACAAATAAGGCCGAAAACGTCCGTAAAGTAATAAAAATAAATTCGAAAACTGGTCTAGAAGATTTACAGAAACACATCGAGATGATTATCATGTGTAATTAATATTTCTAATGTAGACGCTTCGTTTTATATACACAAATGCTTTTAGTTGCGTTTCGTAAGCAAAGTCCTACATCGTAAGATAAATTGAATTAATTATTGTAAATCATTCCTAAGATTCATTGACTTGAATGTGGTGGTTCATTTTGCAATATTAGTAATATATACCTACATTAAAAATTGCAAAACTGTTATACTAATTTTATGATAAAAATGCTGTAACTTAGTATATAAAAGTATGTTATGGTGTCGAAACTCTTGGTCCATGGGATCCCAGCGCGCAAAAGTTATTTACTGAAATCGCGAAGCGTTTGGTTGACGTAAGTGGTGACCGAAGAGCTGGCGACTTCCTCGCCCAACGTATCAGCATTGCGATACAGCGAGGAAATGCCACCAGCATCCTCGGTACAATGCCTCAAGCGCCTGTTTTAGATTTAAGTTAGTTGTAATATGATTTAAGTTATTGTTATTTAACTGTTATTCACCGCCGTAAATCAATAAATTTAATGTTTATTTATTGTTATTTGCTAAAATTCAAATATCCTGTTGTATAGGGTGGGTAGGTGGGTTTACGGCCTGTTAATTTGATGCTTCAGTTTGCGGCTACTTGGATGGGTTGATGAACTGAAAGGATCTTATTTTTTTAAATATATTCCCATTCAATAGCTACTAATTAAAACGCATACCACTCACTATGTGTTTAGGGCATGTAAAAACGTAAATATCTTTAATTGAAAAACTTCGTTCTTCAAAAGGCCGCAAACTGACACAGGCCGCGTAACTGGCCTACCGACCCTACCAGAAACAAGTTAAACGAGTTCTTGTATTTTTATCGTATTTAAATGTCCCGTCCTAAACTGTCGTTAGAATTTAATTATGAGATCTAGCATTTCGCACAAAATCTACGTGACCTATATATTTCGATTGCAGAATATAATTATTTTACGGTACACGTATTAATTATATTTAGCAATTAAACAGATCAAAATGCTAGCGGCGACATGGGCAGTTGGTGAATTTTCACATTTCTGAGTTAGATGTCATTTATCTAAATCCTTGTTTATTTTGGTTTCGCAAATGTGAAATTGGTTTGAAAGCGTCTTGTTTTGCGGGTAAATTTGTTTAAAGATATTTACGTTAGGTTTTGGGAGCTACTTTGCTTAAACATAGTGGTAAAATTTAGTGAAGATTCCCATTTATTGTCTTTTAATTCTTGTATTGTTCAGGATAAGTAGGAACTCTTTTTCTTATAAATGTATGTAAAAGCTTTATTGTACACAAAACACACATAAACTTGGTTATATCGGTACAAAGGCGAACTTTCCCTGTAAGGGATCTCTTCCAGCTAACCCATGTTCGCTATGCGACCTAATCTAAGGAAAAAATCATCGTATATGATTTGACTTAGCTATTAATTACATAGAAACACGAAAACATTTAGAAAGTATGCGTGGCACACAAACAGATAACTAATTGAAAATATTGAAATACCATATTTTCCATCTTACATTATTAAGCACTAGCGACCCGCCCCGGCTTCGCACGGGTGCACTATGGATATAATGGATGTTATTATACATATAAACCTTCCTCTTCAATCACTCTAAATATCTATTAAAAAAACCGCATCAAAATTCGTTGCGTAGTTTTAAAGATTTAAGCATACATAGGGATATAGGGACAGAGAAAGCGACTTTGTTCTATACTATGTAGTGATAGTGATTCGTGTGAATTGTCAAAATTTTGTTCTAATTTCTAATGCATTGGTACAGATCTGGGACGAGGCCTATGAAGGGAGTAAGAAGAAAATCTGTTATTAATGATATTGCCATTTCGTAACGGTTTTTTTTGTCACAAGGTTAATTGCTCTCGAGCATTGTTGCATAAGAACATTCTTGGGTTATATCTACTCTGCGCTACTTGGCAGCCATATTGTTTTGCAAAAGTTGATCAGATCTGTGGCTCTAGAAGATCTATCTGTTAAGGCAGGTCATGATCCTACGATTTCTTTCTTGTTATCATTTCAGAGTGATCAGGCAAGCCTAATGAGGTATCAAGCCGTGTTTATTATTACTGAGTTGATTTCACAATCATCATTCATCAGATAATTAATAGAAAATTTTCTCTCCTAAATAACATTATTACCGAAATAATCCACAGAAATTGTCTATAATGTCTGTTTAACATGATTGTCAACTGTTTAATTATTATTCTTTAATCTGGCGGTGGCTTTATCAGCTGGACCCAATAAAGCAATATGAATGCGCAATATGGCAAAAAAAAAAAAGCAAATAAGCAATATGGTTGAAGAGTGGCCTGGGGAAAACTCCAACACGACCACGCGGGCGGTTTAAACACTGGAATACTCTAATAATATACATACAAATTGGACTAAAACCAGAGCCCCATCGTCGTCGCGACTTCACCCACGAACTATAAAACAACTGTTTAACATCACCGGTTTTGTTTCAACAAAATCGATATTAATCAGCTTAATTTAAGCATGCCGCGACAAATATGTCAGTCAATGGAACCTTGTACACTTTTAAATTTGACAACGTTATGTCCCGTAATACGTCGGCTAATAAATGATTTGATTAGACAGCCGCGTTCATATTTTTGGATCACTTACGTATATGTGACGCAAGATAACGTCATTATGTGGACTGTGTGGCGACGAAAGATCACAATCGACTAACTAGTGGGCATGGTCTATTTACAAGAACATTAGATATCTATTGTAACTTTTTATATCTAATTTTATGTCATTATGCAATTTGATTCACGTAAGGTAAACACGTAATGCTTGACACCTTAATGCCCAATAGATAACACGTATTGATCACCTCTGTCATTATGGTATAAGATTGAAAGTTAAAAGAGGTAAGGCACAGAAAAATGTCATCTTGCTCGAATTTGGAGCAGCCCTTGGGAAGTACCTCCGCCTTGTAGAAGACCATAGCCATAATAACATTATCTACTATACAAGTATGTAGTGTTGTGTTCCTGGAGGTGAGCAAGGTTGCCAGAGTTCCCGAGGATGCACTGTGTTGAGAGCGAGGGACCTAAATTTGTCCCTTCTGTTGTCCACACAGTGTATTCTCAAATTTTATAAAGGATCGGCAACGCGTACGTGACTCCTTTGGAGTTGCGGGCGTCTATAGGCTGCGGTGGCCGCTTACCATCAGGTGGACCGTAAGCTTGTTTGCCACCGGCATTGTATAAAAAAAAAGTGCCATGTTTGCGTCTTTTTTAGAATTGGGATGATCATCTTGTCTTCTTTCTAATCATCATGGGGACAGTAAGCTTGCTGGTCTTAAAGAAATCAATAAATAAGTATTGCGGGGCTATTTTACAAAAATCGACCTAAAGTGCAGCGAGGTATTCTAGACAGCGGGAAATTAAAACTAATCGAAAACATATTCCGTGCCCGTGCCGTGCCGTGTTCCGTGTGTCTATGCCCGGATAGCAGAAAAGAGCTTTCACAATTTCACCAGAATGGCACTCTTCTTCTTCTTATCGAGTCGATGGCTGCACTATGCTAAATTATGCTGGCCCAGAAACCAGCAACGTCTATTGCCCTTTGGTTAGCTTTGACCAGATCTTCCTGTGAGCAGGAGGATGGGCAAGCCCGGCAGTTGATAAGATGCGCCAGAGTTTGTGGAGTGACACCACACACGCAGCTGTTAGAGGATTCCCCGATGAAACCCCACTTGTACAAGCTGTCTTTACTGCGACCAGCTCCAGTACGCAGTCTATTGAATGACTTCCATGTTGCCCAGGGCAGGTCGTGCCCTGGTGGTAGGCTTAGTGCAGGTTGTACAAAGTTTTCAGGAGGGGGTGCTGTTTGTTTCCACAGGTTGAGAGTCGCATTTGTTCGGGTGACTGTGATTGGTTCGGCGGAATGCAGGAAGCTGGATCGGCTCTTGAGGCGGGGTGGCACTCTAGTAAATGATGACACGGAAAATAATTCGATTAGTGTTAATTCCACGCAGTCTAGATTGCCCCACTGAACCTTAATTCCGAATTAAGAAAAAGTTGTAACTAACATGAGTACTAGATGAATATATACATACTTATGAATAAATATTTAAACAATAAACATATAGAAAACATCCAAGACTCAGATTCGGACATCCGGACTTTATTCATTAAATTAATTACAAATAATAGGCGTTTATGGAAAATTGTGAGGTATTTAGGATAAAAATGTTGATATTGATAAAGTCGTTACTTGTTTAGCTACATTCAGACTTTATTTTTTTTCACACATTCAGATTTTGGTTGTAACTGTTGCTACACTCGAGATCAAAAATTTCGGGTCATCCTAAATTATATAACCGCAATAGGTTTTTATACATATTTTATCCTAGTTTTATTTATATAATGTATTATTCTTCGCAATACCCAACAGTGTTACCCATTCCCGGGATCCTATCATAAAAATCTCAATCTCATCGATCTCCAAAACTGAAGAATTTTGCGATATCTCGCTTCGTGAACATTGTTATTTTCATGGGTTTTTAGGAGTCCTATTTAAACCTGCAGGCGAATCACGTAACTTATGTACTACCGTTAGATAGATTTTAATGTCAAATTTTAATTGTCACCTCATACATCTATACTTCAAAATTGACAGTAAAATCTATCTACCGTTAGTACATAAAGTTACGTGATTCGCCATCCTTCAAAATTGACAGTAAAATCTATCTACCGTTGGTACATAAAGTTACGTGATTCGCCTGCTGACAGTTGAAATTTGACATTATAATCTATCTAACGGTAGTACAAAAGTTACGTGATTACCCCGCTGGACACGTTAATTTTTTAATTGTTATTTTTGCAAGTTAGATGTAAAACAAGATTAAAAAATTGTAAAAGTTTGAACACTGGAAATAGGACGGTATTTTAGCGACCCGAATTCTTTGTCCACGAGTGTATTTCTATTAGTTGCAACGTAAAGCCGCTTGATGCGTTTTGGTTTTTAACACTAAATCTGATTCACGTACGAGTGAGGGATTTTAATTTTCTATTTACGATCTGCGTCATCGGTATCTGGCCATTGTTTCCTTTGATGTGGATGTGTCAGAGGTGAGTCATTTGGTTCCAAAAACTGTTTTGCCAATGTCGAAAACTAAGTCACAAACAGGTTTAGGAAGATGGTGCAGATTGATTACGAGATTAAGAAACTACCAGATTAATTGTTCTTTAGAACTGGGATTTAGGCCGGGTTTTATAAAGATCCGTTAGACCAAATGTCAGATCAAATTTCAGTTAAACAGTTATATTTTTTGACATAACAAACCGACATAAGGTCTAACGGATCTTTATAAAACCGAGCCTTATACGATTAGATCGTATTGGCTTGAGACTTTTTTCTTTTTAGATTAAAGATTGATTTTTTCCAAGTATTTTTCTAAGCGTTTTTATTATTAATGTAAAAAATAATTAATCTCTACTTTTGTTTCCAAAACGAAACGAAAAAAGATAGCTCATGTACAGTCTTTATTCTACTTTCTCTTCTCTTCTATCACACGTAATAAAGGCTCTATACATGGGACAATTCGTTCTACCAATGGAAAAACAAAACGCGAAGTGCCTAAAATTATTCAATTTAGCGGTCAGTCTCGGCATTGAGAACCTAAAAGAAGAATAGAGTAAGTTATTCACTATTGCATACACCTAGCATTAAGCTAATTCCCCTCAGCATTCGTCTGTTATCGTCTATGAACAATTTGTCCTGTAGTTATATACCTCCATGGAAGAAAATAGGAAATTCGTGGCAGATGTCGCTACAATCCTCCCTAAGGCGTAATTAGAAGAGTGAAGTGATTGAAAGATTCGTCACCACAAGGGATACCCACGGTAGCTTAGTTGCTTAAGACCAATGTACGGATTCCAGAGGTTCAAATCCCACTTGTGGCATTGAAGTTTTTAATTCCGAACGCTTAAATTCCGTTTGACAAAAATTTAAAGAGTACAAAGCTACATATATAAGCATCTCTATGTCACTAATCAGTTAAAAATCACGTGTTAATTGTTAATCCAGGCGACATATTACATAGTTATAAGACACAAAATTAAATTTGAATAGAAATCTACTCACTATTGCATCCAGCACTGTATTCCTCTTCTTTCTGCATGCTGTACTGCTGGTCTTCCATCGGCGGATAGGGCACGAAGCGCGGCAACATCATCGGCGCAGGCGACGGCGAGCGCTGCTTGCTCAGGTTGAGCGGCGCGTCCGGGTCGGGGGGAGGGGAGCGTGCGCTCGCGGTTAGTTGGGCGAGCTGCGCAGTCGCCGGCCAGGGGGAGCCCACCTGTTAAAAATACAGATTTTTTAATACAACGACTCAAATTAGGTTACAGCCTGCTAGGTACCGTAGCCTATAGACATTAACGACTCATCAATCACAAGCGCGCTGCCGCTTTATTGACTTGAGGATTAGTGGTAACAGCAAGAGATATGTACAGGTTATTCAACATAACGCATCGTCGGGAGGTCTGGCCATCTTACTCAAGTCTCTTCTGAATGATATCCTCAACAGCGATAGCAAACTGGATATATTCTACAGTACTGAATCCAGTTTCCTCACGCTCAGCAGCCGTTACCTGGAGTCTATTGTCACTCCAAGTTCCATCCATGACGTTTAAAGCCAGAACAAATCTTTCACCCACGGATGGAACTTGGAACCCCTTTTTTGTCTCTCTTGTTAACACGTTTAGCTTGTCTGTAAGTGTTAGCCTAAGGAATAATAAATAAATAAATAAATTACAAGAAAAAAAACCAGTTTCATCAGGGTCTACTTTTCATTTTGAACTGGATGATCAGCTAGCGCAACTGCCGCAGGGGCTAGCTCGCCAGGCGCCGTGTGACACGAGAAGAGAAAAATACCCTCCTCTTTCTAATTCGTACAGTGTGAGTGGGACTTTGTGCTATCACATCAAATAGAAAAGTCGCTACAAGAACTATTAACCATGCCAATATTTGATTATAAGAAGCGGACCTCAGCCTTAGTATGCAACCGGAATAATGGTAAAATGAGAAGGATGATTGTGGAAAATTTATAATTTAATGATGCCTCTAATAAGATTGGAAGAAAAGTTATTTTTAATAGTGATTTTCTAAGTCCCTACTCTACGTTCCTTTCTAAGCATGTATCATACCACATCATCCCTCTTCCCGTGGGTTTCGTAGGAGGCGAATAAGGGAAAATCGGAGGGTGGGCAGCAGCATCCTTCGATCATTACCACCATCAAACTGCGGTCGCCAACCCGCTTGCCAAGCGTGGCGACTATGGCAAATCCCCCCCAAGGGAAAAATAAAAAACATGCTTGGGGGAGGCCTATGTTCAGCAGTGGACGTCTTTCGGCTGAAATGATGATGATGATGATGATCATACCACAATACTGTGATTATTGTATTATTTTTATTTGATATAGATAGATTTTGACTTATAATTCAAGTCAATTACCTACTTAAGATAAAGTAATTTATAACTAATAGGCCTCAAGGGCACTTTTACAAGCAATATTGTCCGCCCTCAACACAACCTAATGTCGTCCGAGGCATCGTTCCCAGCACGCACGCCGCATTTTCCAAGTTACGTAATTTGTCATATTTGTAATTTGTTATTTCTATCATGAAATACATGAATCTAAATCGATCTATTTGTGAGACATTAACAGACTATCACCATACTATAGTTTCGATCTTTATAACCCTTTGTTAAGAAATAGGCGACTGTCTACATACAATTGAATTTTTTATATATCTATATATTATTGTGATGTTATTAAGATAATTTTGTGTTCGAATTGTACATGTTTCTCGGTTTGCCTATTAATCTTAATCTCCACTCAATTGCTCAAAGGTTAGCTGGAAGAAATCCCTTACAGGGATAAGCTCGCCTTTGTACATATATGTCAACTGTTCTTGTAATTTATGTTATGTTTTACTCATGTACAATAAAGAATTTTACATACATACAATATTATGAAATAGCATTTAAAAATGTAAAACTTTATATAGGTAAGTGACAGATCAACACTGAATTCGCTTAAACTTTATGACGAAACCAACCAGATAAATCATTTACCTAACACACAATTAAAATAAAAAGGTTGCTGTCACTTACTAATTTTCCTCAATCCAAGCCGACGGATGTTACGTCTTTAATTCTCCAAATAATCTTTATAGTCCAAAACTGGATGACGGATCTCCTCGAGGTACTATTTTGCATAACACACCGGTTTTGTAATTATACAACTTTCATTTTCATCTTCAGTAACATTAACAAATATTGCAGTAACTTTAAATTTATCAGCGCAACGTCTTAACCGAAAATGCACGTGATTCCCATTAAGTTTATGTATCAATAGAGTTAAAGCTGATTATCGCATATTGATAGTCGTTAATCTTACGCTTTTTTGTGGTAACACAACATGAAGACGATTTTCTGTGAGACGGCACTATTGTCTGTTGCCTCATTCAGAACCGTGTTAATTAACAAGTACAGGATGTTAGATAATGGTTGACTCTGTCTTACATACAGTGAACTCCGAATAGAGCTGAACATAACACGATTTTACAATGTTTATAGATTGTTTAATTTGACGTATTGATTACTTCTATAGAGTGATTAGTGTTAGTTGCTCGGTTTTGATTTATGATACTCTGCAATAATGCATTTTTAAATAACTACAAATATATCAAGACAAATGTATTTTTTTTTAATACAACGCCGGTGGCAAACAAGCGTACGGTCCACCTGATGGTAAGCGGCCACCGCAGCCTAAAGACGCCCGCAACTCCAAAGGAGTCACGTACGCGTTGCCGACCCTTAATAAAATTTGAGGATGCACTGTGTTGACAGCAGAACGGACAAATTTAGGTTTAATTTTTTTTATTTAATATCTTAATGCTTGCACCTATCTGAACTTTATAACTTTTCAAGCGAGCATCTGTTACTTTGAAACTGCAAGAAAAGATACGGCGTCCATAGCTCCGTAACATATGACAATAGGTCAAACTCTACTCGCATGTGATGATGATGATGATAGTGTTGACCGATTTCGGCCACAGTATGTATATCCTGGTCTGGCATATTTACCCAGACTCATGGTGGGTTGTTGTGTTGTTCCGCCCTTAAGTGCACTCTTGTATTTCTACATGTAATACTGATATGTTAGTGCTATTAGTGGTGTAAAAACCATTAAGAATAGAAATCTGTTTAAAAACTGCATGTCGAAATATATCCAAGTTATGGAGACACGTTCGTATATCTTTCTGTTTATCCGTTTGCTTATCTATCTGTTTTGGAGGTCACGTATGCCGTCGGTGTCGCACCATTTTCTGCCTCAGCTGCTCCCGTCCGTCTGCTTTTCTGTGTGTATGTCTGTCTGTACTCACGCTCGGCTGCGGCCTCATCTGCTCGAGCAGCGGCAGCAGTGATAGCGGTGGCCCCGGATACATATGCTGTCCGCGTCGCACCATCTCCTGCCTCCTCAGTTGCTCCTGCTGCAGTCTTTGGAACTCCAACTCCGCTGTCACATTTCCGATGTTCTGGAACAACGAGAATCACCTTAGCAAAAGGAATTTGGTACGAACATTAAAAAAAACTGAAGGATCGAGTAAAGGAACTTGGTATCAAAATCTACTGCGATGAAGAATTATGTAGGTAATTTGAGACTCTTAAAGTACAACCTACATAATTTTTCATGGCGAGTCCCGGAATAGCGAGACTATTTTCATCAGACAATCTAACCACCACCACATCACCACAGGATTCTTTATAAAAATACAATGCTATGCGGTTATTGAAGAAGTTTCTAGTTAAAAAGGACGTTATATTGTGGAGGTTTCTGTAACATAAACGGATATTTTTAATGGCATAGGAAACTGACGCAGACAAATGCTTAATTCCA
The DNA here is from genome assembly GCA_963556455.1 of Epiblema foenella. Taxonomy (NCBI): domain Eukaryota; kingdom Metazoa; phylum Arthropoda; class Insecta; order Lepidoptera; family Tortricidae; genus Epiblema; species Epiblema foenella. The sequence continues at coordinate 3,022,650 of OY747110.1, forward strand.
AAGATTGCGATTATGCTAAAGTTAAATGCCACATCTAAACGACGGAACCCATAACCATTTGTCTCAGAAAGCGGTTTTACCAGATATCACTCTTTCAACAGTCCTTCCCTCACAATATATGGCTTGGAACAACAAAGAAACGAGTTACAAATCAACCGGTGGACGCGCACTAAATCTTCGCAGTCGTAAAGCAAATGCACAAATAAAGAAGTTCGATTAATTGCTCAGCCATGACGAATACAATATACATTTTATCAGCTCTTCATTAAGATCGCATTGAACTGTTAATGGCCTGCAGGACACGACGTTATAGGGTGCTGAAAACAAATGAGACAGGCTTCCGCACGACTCAAAGAATGCAATTTCAACATCCTTCTGAATTAAGCGCGGACAGCAATATCGCTTTAAGTGAATATATTAAAAAATACGCTAATGGAAACAAAAGATGCATAAATAAACATGACATAATGAGTGAATAAAAACGCCGCTTAGTGTAATAGGTATCCCTTGCGGCGCCAGCGTGTAATCGAGCAAGTTTTTCCATCGACCTGATAAATTGCCGTCATAACCGAACGGATTAAACTTTTTATTAAAAACAACAAACTGTGCATAATGTATGGCAATCGGCAAGGGACAGATGCTCCCGAATAACGCGCGCGATTTATCTAATGTAAAAAGACTTTTATTTAATAGCTTTGCGGAGATGTCCTAGCAATTGGCGCGTATATTTTACACCCGACCGTCGTTTTGGCATTTCGACCGCGTTTTGATAGCGTTATTAATGTTGGAGATGATATAAAAATGCGTGCTTTGATTGAAGAAGACAGCTGTGGCTTAATATATTGTTCTTCCGCAGGTGTACCTTCCGATAGGTACAGGGATGATGGAGCGGCCGCTAATCTTAGCCTCCGAGTGACAATGGCAGCTTTGCCAATAGAAACAGTGGGGCGTGATTTGGCGCCTCGAGCCGAACTGATCAATAAAGATCACCCGATATAAATAACCTATAACGCGAGCCATCTGTCAACCATCCTCGAAACATCAAACGCAGTTAATCTCACAGATTACACAACGAGTGGCCGACTATACGACGACAAATTATAATAATCTCATCCAACAATTGACAAGCTACTTAGCGAGATTATGATGATATAATGTATTAGAGATCAAAAAACAAAATGCGTAGGAAATGTAGAAGTTACAAAGAGATTATAGCACCGGACATTATAAAACCCACAGTCGATATCAAAATAGTTTAATCCGTCAAGGACATGTGATTATGACCTTTACACAATCGAGTTAAGGTTGATGTTTCGTATTTCCTTTGAAAATATATAAATCCGTATAATGAAACAGACGTCACATTGACGTAAGAGGTGCAAGATCTTGGGTGAAATCATAATATACTGTCATTGGTCGACATATTCTTATTTTCAGATGGATTGCCTACTTCTAGAATGTGGGTTTCTGGATTTTATAATTATCCGTGTTCTGGGCTTCAATTTATATTTACGTTAATATTAATATGCTGGCGTATTTGAGAATTAATTGTATTTCTGGTAAGACTTAATAAATCAGTGTGATTAAGAGCGTAAAGTTAAATACGTTGTAATAATGACAGATATTTAAATAAAACTACCATTAAACTAATAAAAATCTAACTCTATCTCCTATCTATGAATTTACACGATTAAATTAGTTCATGTCATTTATAATGTCTGATATAAATATTAAATGCATTAATTGACCGAACTACGTATAGAAATACTTATTGTTTGTATACATAATATACCTATTCCTTAGTATTTATCGTAAACGATGAAAATTATATTTTATGAATTTATGAAAGTTGATGACAACATGTGACTTTGTATAATACTAATTATTGATTTTCAAAATTTGCCTGTGTCTTCTAAGTTTACTAATGTCAAGCAAAACTGCTTTAATATTTGCTTGTATTTGTTTATTATAAAAAAACTGATAATAAACTAACCCCTGCTAAATAGATGAAAACAATGCTAACAACGAACAAATGTGTTGTTCAATACGAAGTGATAATCTGAATATTTATGTCAAAGATGTATATTTTGAGCCTTATTAAAATGGAATAAGGTGCAATGGTGTAAACATATTTTTGACGCTGACTGTACTTCTAAAAGTGCGAGGGGCACGGCCCTTGCGCGATGACAATCAAAATGAATCGCTAATGTATGTAGCAGTCGGCACAAAATTATGTGGAGTCGACATGATCTTAAAAAAGATTTTTATAATACCTACAGACATCCTACAGCCAAGTGGAAATCGTATCTTCATATTTTACATGTTGACTGACGGCAAATCGTGGGTCATGCGTGAAATTAGGACTTCATTTGTTTATCATAAAAAATATGTGATATACGACATATTTTAAATGTTTAAATACGCCGTGCTTGAGGCTGATACAAGCGGATAAAATAAAATAAACACTTTTATCATTACATACAAAATATTACATACAACCAAAACACTCAAAAGGCGCTAAAGTAAAAATTCAAAATACTGCACAGACACGTACTTCATTCAGGTAGACGAGAGGCATTTTTTAAAAGTCTGTTTCATCTTTTAATTGATTGCAAAATTTTGATTTAAATAAGATTTTGTCAAAAATACAGTTTTGGTAGAAGCTTTTATTGCCGACTGTACCTTTTTTCAGTTTAGCGCGGGTTTATATGAGCTCTATTACGACGGATTAACTAGTGTAGTTTAGAAGTTGCTATGACCACCTTCTGTATGCATCATCAAATCATCTCGGTGGCACCGAACTTAGATAAGTATGGCTTTCAGTTCAATGGGTTGAGGATAACTCCTTTAACATTCAGTTGCAAGATTTGATCCGAATATACATACTGACATACAAATACAGCAAATTATATAAAAGCTTGTAAAAAAATAGCTGTTTTTTTAATTACGTCACGTTTAAAGTACCACTTCTTTTACGATCAGCGACTCTATGCATTCCTGTCTTGCATTAAAATGCATTTTAATATCGACAACAGATTGCACAATGTATCCTGAATTAATTATTGCACCGCTGAGTTGCAATAACGAGACCAGTTTTATCTGATCGTCGGATCAGGAGATTGGTCCGATGACTCGGATTTAAGTTTTCCTGATTTTGATTACCTATCACATCTAATAATTCTGACTTGAGTCTGATGCGCTCTGACGCTGACACAGTATGTGTAACGTAAGAATATGAATCTAACCGAACTAAATGTATGTATATATACATAGATATCGTTCTGTCGTGTCACGTCAGACTAAGTATCATTATATATCATTAAGTATATTGCACAAAAGATCCCAATGGGTCGAAGTGCATCCGCAAGGACCCTCATCTAGACAAGTATCAGTCCGGCTTAAGACCTGCATCTAATGAAGTAATGTCTGTAAGTTTGCACGTGAGGTTAAACTACTCATCAGATGAAACTGTTTTTTTACTGTGTGTTTGGATCTTCAGGATTCAAGAGTGACATATATATAAGCTATATATATACTGCGGGGCGGGTTATTTTAGTATGTATAATGGGTGGTGGAGACAGGTCATTTCGCAATAAAAAGGATGAATTAAGAAAATAATTATCCTATTATAGAAAGTAATTTTGTATTTTTTTGCGCACTATCTTATCTATGTCTGTTTTTTTAGGTGTCCGTACCAAAAAGGTACAAAGAACCCCTAAGGTCTCACTTTGTGTGTCTGTATGCCACATCGCTAAAGTATTTATGAGGTAGTACCTAGGAAGACTAAAACGATACAATCACAGATCTTACCTTCTTTAAAACGATGGGTTGTCATTAAAATTTGACATTTGACGTTAACATTAGTTTCTGTATATTAATATAACAGCAACAATAGTACAGTGAGCAAAGGAAATCTCAACATAAATACGTGTTTTACTAAAACTTCGCTCGAGCTATACCAATTACAGCCAAGGATTTAGTTAGGTGGCATTTGCGATGATTTCAGACATTTGTAAGTGACATCGTCATATAATAGTTTTATTATGTCATTCTCGTTAAATGAAAGTTAAAAGTTCAATATACGTATTTATTGCTAGGCCAGGGGCGGCCCACTTCGTGACGTCATCGCGCCGATACAAGCACATGAGCCCTAGGGCTGTCTATTAGGGATTTGTTAACAGTGGGCCTTCTGTACTTAGTACTATTAATTATTCAGTGGCTAGCCCTAGAATTGAACCGAGAGCATTAAATATTAATCAAAATTCAACTCCTATTCAGGGTTTCCAGGTACTCTTGTCTGAGTTTCTATTAGCGTACATAGAATTAAAGCAGTCGAACGACTTTAATTAGTTATTGTTCTAAAATTATAACGGTACAAAAATTCGTTCTAGATGTTACTATAAGAAAACTTTTTATGATTAACGCATTAAATACATTGTTATAAAATGATCGTCACAAAAGTTTTTACATCCATATGCATAGGTACATATAACATTTCGTATGTATGTTCGTATAAGACATTTTATCACTACATTACGTTAACGACATCTCAAAATACAAATCTCATGCTAATAAGAAGTCTTAATTATTTTGCTGACCCTCACAGCCCCCCGCTGGCTCGTTTATCGCAGGTTTTTATCGCGTATTGTAATACACTGTGATGTGTGCTTTTGGCACTCAGAATCGATATGCTTTATGTGCAATGTATGCAATTAGTACATAGGTTTAGAGAATCCAATATAGGCAAATCATTAGTAGTTCTAAGCCCAAATTCTTATCGATTTATCGTGCTCACACCGAAATATATGCTTCGAGTTACAAAGCGTTGCTCAAACGGTTTAATAAATTGTTACTAAGCTAAGATCAAAAACATATACTTATCATTTTATCACTATAAAAAGAGGGTCTGAGACTGGGCCGGTCTGAATTGGGACTATTATCACTATAAAAAGAGGGTCTGAGACTGGGCCGGTCTGAATTGGGACTATTTCAATCAATCATACCTCGTAGCATTGCTTTACGTCCGAACCACGGTCCCTACACCCTGGGAGGTTCGCTTTAAAATTTTCTGGTTTACCCCGAAAAAAAATTACTGTAAGAAATGACACCTAGCTCAATCGATTTTTCGTCCCGGTAAATTTCCACGGTGTAATTATAATTGGGTCATTGTCAGATTTAGGTTCGCGTCTTTTCGGTGGACATATCAAAGGTTAAGGGCCAATAAGCTTAATTTTGGATTGGCCTAGTAACCCGCATAAACGGTGTTTCCGTAACTATACATCCATGTAATAAAAACATTACTTATATGTACATAAGCCGTTAACTATTGACCACCGGGTGGACAACTTTTGTTTTTACAACTGACAATGACCCAATTAATTATTGAATTCATTACAGCTAGTTTTGAGAACACATTTACAAACAAATATAGCAATGTCGCTCTTTTAATATCGTAGCCATATTCAGTTGCATGCATTGAGCTACTTTCGACCAATCGGTTCTGAGCTGCAGAGATCGTATCGAAATGATGCTGCACTTCGCGACTGTTTTTGTTAATGCCGTGTTTAACAATGTTTTTGCTCTGATAATGCTTTTAAGTTTGATTGAGCCGGGATTTGCATGTCCATTGTACAATGCATTAGCCCTTTGAGGGGAATAAACAATGTATAACATGAGTAGGTATTTAGTTACTCTATATTATTAAATAGGTAGGCAAAGTGAATAAAAAAGAATTGAAACACGTACCTTTTTATCCCTCATTATCATATGTCTACTACTACCTACTAGTTGATTAAGATTAAAAATAAAATATCATTAAATAAAAACCAGTTTTGGGAACAGTAGAAACGAAATAAAATCGTTTCACTCTGTGACTTATTATTTTTTAATGATTTATCACTAGCCACTTAAAACGCGCCAACTAATTCCCCCTCCGAGCCCAACATGAGGGTCGTAACAGCATCACTGCGGTCGGATTGATACCATCGGCGCGTGCGCCACGTGTCGCCTAATGACGTTCGGTGAGAGTTAGTGGTTTTGTTGTGATTTTTGGTCAGTGGCCCTAGTTCAATAGTAACTGATGACTTTAAAATTAGTTTTTTACTCGAACCTATAGTGGTTAGGCTCAGTCCCAAACTACTGCTTCTAAGTCTTTTTCGGAAGTGCACAGAGTTCAAAAAAATTACATAGGATAAAAATCTCAGTGCTCGACACCTTAGTGCCCAAAGATGACACCTATTAATCACCTCTGTCATCATGACATAAGGACGTTTCCCTTTACCAAACTCAATTTCCTTGAGAGAATAATGAATTTCAAGTTTCATTTTTCAAGTTTTATTGCACTCATGATGTTACAAATAGATAGGTAACACACGATACAATATAAGTATCAAATATGAACCCTGTAAGGGCATCGCAAAGTATAAATTGACTTAAAGCTAGTAACGTAAGAGGTACACTTTGTACACACTAACAATAATATAGTAGCGAAGGACGACGCCTACATTTTTTTCACGATGACGCCTACAATTTTATATTTATACCATAAACATACCCGCTTTTAAAACTACACTTACGAGCAAAATAATGGGTACACTTTGTATTGAATTTCCATAGAGAGTGTACCTGTTATTATATAATTCTTCAACAACGATTCGCAATTCATTCCGCACTCTTTATTTGATTGCGCCATTTCTGCTCAAACTCAAAACGATGTAAATACCTACAATGTAAGTAACTATACTACATGCGTTCGAATACTGAAGCAGTACAAAAGTCCTTCTTGAACTGTTTAGTACGGATATTCCTTCTAACACGTTCTATTCAATAAAGAGTATTGTTGCCCTGGAATAAGTGTACTTGTCTTCCCTCATTTGAGGGTAACAATGATTGTTTTCCTCATAAATGGTGTGAAAAGCAGTAGATATATAGGTATGCCACTCGGTAGCAAAATTATTTATAAGACATTTCATGTTGTTTTAGCAGTGAGCCTCATAGGCGGTGTGATAAGCAGTATGTGTCACACGGTAGCAAAATTATTTCCGTCTTGGGCGTAAACACTTGAATCACTCGCTACGCTCAAGATTTCTACTTTAGAATCCCTAGCTATGCTCAGGATTCTATTGTATAATCTCTCGTCGTGTACTGTGTCTGTGCCACGAATAAATGTTTTTTCTTTCTTTCTTTCTTTCTCGCTTTACTTAGGATTCAATATACCGCCCTTGCCGAAAATATATCATTTTCCCTTGAGACACAATCTACTATTGATTTCGAAAATAACGAGTTACTTATATGAAAGTTATAGTGGCGGTTGCATACAAATAATGGACCTGCCTGATGGAAAGCAGTTACTTGTAGTAACACGTTGCCGACGTTTTAGTGATTTGAGGATTCGTTGTGCCCTCACTGCCAACACAGCGCATCCTCAGAACATCTAGCGGCTTCACTCATGCCAGGATCACCATATTATTGCGTTCCGTGTGTCACCGATGGTACTGGCTGAAAATCAGCGCTGTAGGTGTTTGACACCTCAGCATAATGCTGAGCCAGTGTCCGTTTCACTGCCGCGGGGACACACATGTTATGTGGTTTGTGTATAATGTTTTTCTTCATTTATCATTTTTGTCATATGTGTCTGTGAATAAATGTTTCTTTCTTTCTTTCTTTCTTTCTATATAAGGCACATAGGGTTTTTTTAAATAAAAAATGTGATTGCTCTTGGCCAGTATCTAGCCAGGGGGCAAAGATGAGGCCAATGGTGAAGCGAGCTCACCCAGAAGATGCCTATTCACTCGTGCCTTAAAAAGTTCTAGGTTATATGAACTCGGAAATACAGACGCCGGGGAGGGAATTCCAAACCTTAGCAGTGCGCATTATAAAAGATGTTGAAAAGCGCTTGGTTCGTGAAAGAGGAATTTCGACCAGGTAAGTGTGGTAGCCAGCCATAAGCATTTGTCGTAATGAACTTCTATTCAGTTTACTGGATCGGCTGCGGCAATTTTAAGTTACTGATAAAATGTAGATGCCGTTCGGCCTTGCAAGGTGCTTACCTAACACAGTGTGCAGTGTCGCTTTAACGTCCTTCCAACCTTTGCACAGTGTTGCTAGAGGCTTTATAGTTTTGAAATGTTTTGGTTTCAAATTATGACAAAATTATTGATAATACCAATAAAGTGATTAAAGAATACGATGATTTTATTAAAGTTTTAGATAGTAACATAGCCATTTTTTGATTTTATTGTGTGTATTAGAATTTAAGCGGAAAATCAAAGTTTTTAGCTTGAAAATGGTCGATTTGGAGTGATGTTTGAAACGATATTTCTTAATGAATAATCTAAAAAAATAAATTTAAAATTTATGACATTAGGTAGCAATGGTCCTGTTCTAGATAGTAACAGATAGAGATAGTAAGTCTAGGTGAGAAAATGTCAAGATACGTGTCAATTCAATCGTAAATCGCCTAAATAGATGAGCGTTTTTTAACTGGTAACGACTCTTAACGTTACATTTGAACTGTCGTACAAAATTTCCAACACGTGAAAACGGCAAAGTACTATTTAGGAGTTCTACGGTACTGAATTAATATCTTTTGTATTGCAGACTTTGTAACTGTTGTAATACCAATTGCAAAATAAATAAATCTCAAAAATTACAAAACAAAGGAACATCGGAGAGCTAGTCACAATAAAACGGGTATATCCACACCAACCGCATCGCCATTATTTCCACCGGCTAACGGAAAACAAAAATAAACATAAGTAGGCAAGGAATAAAAGAAAACTGAAGTGTGACGAGCATCCGTGAGGCAAGGGGCATGAGGCAAGAGAGAAAGGGGGGCAAGAGGGGTTATTTTCTGTTTGAGCGGACCTCGGGGGTAGATCCCGCCCGGTTTGGGTTCTTTGTTTATCGTCAAGTTATTTACGGTGATGTACTTTCTTTAGAGTGGATATTTTTAGGTTAGGGGTTTGATGATAATTATGCTGTTCGAGTAGGTTTGGTCGAGTATTGTTACTGTTTGGGGTTTTCAAAAGATCAGGGTAAAAACCTTCATTATTTTTGTAAGTATCAAACGAATTTACCTGAAATTCGGTTGAAGTGTACCTAATGGTTACTATAGGTAACATAATTTAATAAATCACGAACTGCTCTAAAAGTCGTAACTTTTCTATTCTCTGAGATAATATAACATTAGTTAGGTACCCAAATGTCTCCAAACAATTCATCCTACAACTTACTTTGTTAGCTAATCCGCTACAAATGCGCCTGTTTCATCTCAACACTCAAAAGAAACGGTTATAAATCAAAAATTAATCCTCTCCATACACCAACACCAAACGACATACTTTAAAAAGAAACTAAGTTAGTTACACCTTTTTAGACGTATAGTTGAATCGACTTGAAAGGAGTTTTTAACAAAGGGTTATCGCGTCCGGTAGCCGTTAATGCTAGGAAACACGTTTTATTATTAAAAAAGAAACTAAATTAGAGAGATTAAGATGGTTGAAAGCGTATCGTGAAAACTTCCTACATAGTGAATTCGATGAGTATTACTGCCATCAAAAGAAACTATTAGCGTAGTTATTATATATATATTTCCATTCACAGTTAATATTATTAAATTTTAATCTCATTATTTTTACCCCATTTTGCCTAACGAAAATAACATGATTATACGTGACTAAAAATTAAAACTAATCTAAACTAAAATATATTTAAAAAATTGGGTCCCCTGGGCATAGTCCCTAAGATGCTGGCAGCATTTCGTCGCTGAATCACTATGCTGATGCGTTGAGCGAGGATACTGCCAGCTGTATGATCTCATTAATCCATCAATCTCTTTAGTTTACGGAAGAGCGTAAAACTTTCATATGTTAATTTACCTACTACTGAAGGGGAATTTATACTAAGATTGATTTTTCCTGGTTTAGTTTTCCTGGTTGTACCCTAACTAAGAGAAAAAGACTGACAATCCGGATCGTGACACTCCACTGTCGACGACACACTCACACTTACATCCGCATACGATCGATAGGCTGATAATGACTGATGACGTAATGTCGTGTCACGCACACCACTAACCGGTGTACCGGATTGCCATACCTGGCGCAATATATTATTGCATCATGGGGTAATCCTAAGATTTGGCGTATCAACTAGTTCTGCAAAAGTGACTCCCATTTCACCTTCTACCTCAGATGGAAAACTAGCCCTCGTGGGGATTAGATCGATTTCCACACGATGTTTTCCTTTATCTAAAAATGCTAAATATCAATTAATGTTTCGTACAGGTTTTTTTCTAAATCCAATGAGTGGTACGGGCTTACCCCCTGATCTATAAACGTCTGACAAAACTATATTAGTTAACTAGCTGCTAAAGTTCGTTTGTCCTTATCTGTCACTTTGACACATGTGCTTGTGAGACAGTGACAACAGACATTCTAGTTATCAGTTTTGTTAGGTTTTATGAATAATGGGATAAGGGTCGAATTCATGACCTCTAGAAAGTCCCTACAGCTAGTGGCTTCATAGGATTGCGTTGATAAACAACCAAAACCCGAAAACAAAGGAACGCTACAATAACGTTCCCCCAAGAGATATTACTTAGTTTTCTCCACACATCTATAACATAATTCTTTTCGCCGTCAATAGAGATCATACAAGTGAGAACCGCAAAGAGAAAAGATTAATAAAGCTTAGCTCGGTCGCACCTGTCTTTTGTAACTAATGGACCGCAGGCCTAATCTCTGGGGTAAAGGAAAATGTAGAGAAAATAGTGCGTCTTTGGATTTCAAATGGCTTCGGAGAAAGACAAGTGCTATTATAGATGGCAGACGGATTGCGGAAAAAGTACCTGCTCGTACAAAATGTGAACACCACTCTATTATCAAGGCATTAGAATGCATGCTCAAAGACTTTTGAGCACTCTGAAGAGTACATATTATGTACTGATTTAAACTTACACAATTTTCAAACATTATTATTTGAAAACGGGACTTAATCGCGTATAATACTCATTTATTTACCCTTTTCAAGGTTTTCACGTTTCGAATCATCCGTGGTCGCGAGTTGTCTATCGTGAGCGGGTATCAACATCTTGTAGCCGCAGAGGTTTTGCGAACTACCCGCACTTTGGTCTTTATTAAACACTTTTATACTAGGGCTGTCACTCCTCCGATTAAGTCGAGGTTGAACGCGATTCAGTCCCGTTTCCTAATAATAATATTATGTAGGTACTCTTCTACAGTCGCCATCAAATGTATGTACATAGAGTACATATATATATTTGACTTTAAATATAAGTACGTGTGTATGAATATCATCATCTCATCACCATCCTATCGTTATCCCAGTAGTTGCATTCTAAAGGAAGCTCAGGGTTCACTACTTAATTCCAAGATTTTACGTAGGCACTAGTTTTTTACGAATGCGACTGCCATCTGACCTTCCAACCCAAGGGGGAAACTAAACTTTATTGGGATTAGGCTTGTCAGTGACGTATGTATGATAATCCCATGTAAAATTCACTCAAGAAGAATGGAAATGGGTCAAATGACTATACTTAAAATGCCGTTGAATGCCATTCTATTTCCAAACTGCACGGAATCAGCCACTGCCCTAGGAACGCCGAAAAAATTAAAAAGTTACAGTCAGTTCCAGCCGGTTTGAGCTAGATATAATTGGAGGAGCCTCAAGCTAACGGGCCGGGTATAACAAGCGTATCCGGGCAAAAAACCGGGTGAAGCCCATCCGGGTAACGACGCAAGATGCAAACGAGATGCAGTCTCGAGTTTGTCTATCCCTTTGTGGCTTTTGGCGGGCAATTTGCATTTTATCTTTGTGCGCCATCTTGGATTCGCTTGTGAATGATTTATGAGCTGCTTTGAGGTTATTTTTGAAAATGTAATACAATTTGGAGGTTTTGTTTGACGGGTTTTTTATGGAGTTTAAATGGATAAGGGGTGGGAGGTGTTAATCCTTTAGGCCTGCATTTGACACGTGAAAGGTCTCATACAATTCTTTCATAGCCTACTGGTTCATTTGTGTAAATCATATCTAGATTTACTATAGGTATAGATCTCTTTCTGCAATTATGTTAAAAGTTAAGTCTTAAATAAAGGACCAAAACCCAAATTGCCTGAATACGTACTTTGGACAGGTAGGTACTTACATTCTACAACATTGTACGTACTACTGTAATTATACTATTTACATTAAAATACAGTTCAACTCTTTAAGTTTAAATAAACTATAAGTTTATTATTATTATTATTAGGTAATCCAATATATTTCACGTCAAAATCGTAGTTAACGAAAATATCAGCATCATAGAAAACACTAAAATAAACAATCGTTCTAATTACCTAACTTTAAAATAACATGTAAATTACAATTTTAAAACAAATATAATATTTTTAAAGTCCAGAATACACTACATATCATTAATCATAAACACTTCATGCAAACAGAGTATGTGTGTATGCTTGTCAGTTTGATGTAAAAGAAAATTCCCAGTATCTCTTTCAAATGTTTTTCAGTTTGCAGTTTCAAAATGTATACGTAATGCCAAATATATAACAACGCCTTAATGAAGTTCTAATATATAGATCATATACACACTGCCAGTAAACTAGCAGTTCGACCCGAGCTGTGAACTCGCGATGATTTAAAAAATACAATTTTTCGTTAAGATTAGTAGTTAAGAACATGAATTCCAATGTAATATATATGTAATAAACAGTTCAAATTTTTTTTTAATTTTTTTTTTGACTCTTACAACCCTATATATTTCGGCAACCCTTGACCGATTTGGCCTATGTTCCAACTTTTTTTGTCTAATTAATTACAACACTACAAAATTTTACTACATTCCGCTCTATCAAAGCCTGAGATCAACTCTATTGGCAAAGGTACCAAGGCATCATTTACCTTAATTGAACTTATATTTCGTACATGTATTATATATGTTAAATTCAACTGTACACGCATGCCAAAGTTATCCGAATCATAAAACCACATTATGTAACAACTATTACTTTATACTTAAAGCATTATATCAATGCGAGCCTCTGTCATCGCGTCGTTTTAAACGTAAAGCGCTTTACACACTACGCTGATTGACGGCCGTCCCGACTGACAAATCATTGTGTACCCGGCTGTCCGCGCCTTTACTGCGGATATATTGGAAGCCATTTAAAATGTGGTATTTAAATGGAGCTATTTTTACTGTTCGATATAGATTGGGTTGTTGAAAAGATTGTCATATTTCGGATATTTTTTAGATAACCACCACCTAATAATGTGACCTTGACACTTTCGGTTAACATTCATTTTCATGATGAAAATGAAAAATGACGTGGGAATAGGGTAAAGCACTGTAACGCTTACCTTAATCGGTAGCAATCTTACATTAATCCACCGCTTTTCGAACTAAGCGAAGTTTGTAAATAGGTGTCAACAAGCGTACCTACCTACATACTAAAGTCAAACAATATTCTAAGTGGATTTAATTAGTCTATTTTAGTTTCCTTATACCGTTTTGTAGTGAAACTAGGCTCAGACCGGTATACGGCATTCACTCAAGACTTAAATCCTCAATCTGAATTGTGATGCAAAAAGATCATACTAATAAAAAAGAACTCCATACTTAATTGAAAGACGAAAATTGAAAAGCGATCTTTCCCCATTCTTTCATAGCATCCGGTATTAATGAGCCACAATCACCTTCGATGCAAATTCCCTTATCTTGCAAATCGCCATAGAATACAGGTGGACACGATAAATGTTACAAAATTAACCGTAAGTTCAAATGATAAGGTAGAAAATCGGTTGGAGACCCTGCACCGGTTACATCAAAGCCAGTTAACTCCAGGATGTGAGATTGAAATTCCTGATCAGACTAGTAATAAACTTACTTTGCTTTAAAAAAGATTTTCAAAAGAACGAATAAAGAAAGCGGAGATGTTATTATTAAAATCGGCGCCGACGGAATAAAGGGGTTTATTTAAATGACACCCGCCATTTTGTTCTTATGTTATGTTTTTTAAAAGTGCCCGACAAATCTTTGAGTTTATGGAGATTTAAATATGGAATGTGTGGCCGGCCAGTATCGATGACATTGTCGTGATTGTTATCGTTATAATGGTTATTGTCTGTGGTCTGCGTATTCCGCGACGTTTAATTTAAAACTCGATTCTGTTTTTTTAAATACACAATTGGAATCGTTTTGAACGGTCATTCGGAACGGTTGGGGTCAGGGTTTTTCATTAACACTAATCTTTAGATTTACGAAAGGTGGACATGAAAATGTACTTCTGGATGTCATCAGCTTATTTATATTGCTGTTTTTGGTATATTCGTCTTAGTATCTTTTTTTATAGATACGTCAACGGTGGCGAGCAAGTTTATAACCTGCATGATAATAATCATATATTGTAGCCTATGAACGTTTGCGACTCTAGAAGAATTACAAGACTAACCGGACAACCCATTGTTTTATACGTTAACAGATTATTGAAAAAAAAAGCGAAAGTGCATGAAGTGAATTTTAAGTCTTCTAAAATAGTTTCACCTATTCTAAATCTTCGCCGTTTCGGAATTCTCTTACATTGTATTCCATCACCTATCACACTGTTGGATAGACAAAAGCTAGTGTTTACACTCGTTCTTATTTAGACGTCTGGCAACACTGAACAGCGCTGTTTGTTATTTTATTAAGTGCTCTAATACGAACATTTATTGTAACTGGCCAGTACTTTACAAAGAATTCCCCGATAACTACACAAAACTCGTATAAAACCAAACTCTCTTTTGTGATTTGATCTTTAAAGTTTTAGTTTTAAAGTTCAGTTTGCGGATGAATAATTTAATGAGTCACGAGATTAGGAGAGTTGGTTATCTTATTTTGTTTATGCTATACAAGTGTTTCTGTGTATTTAAACTTTTTATATCTTCTATTCTTAGCGGATTTATTTTGGTCGGCCTCTTCACTGGGATTGCATAAAAATAAATATTTAGTTTTGACCGCTTTTATATTGTAGGAAAGGTTAATATCAATGTAAATAGGTGCAAGCGATGATTGAATGATATAAATAAGTAAAGCCCATTTTGGATGAAAATAAAATCGTTCGTTTTTGTGTTTATACATATAACTACTACTATTTACACTCACTCTAAGAACACAAGTCATAGTATAAAATGTAAAACCAATCTTAAATTAAACGCCTTGTGTATTTCCACTAGTTTTAATTCATTGCATCCACTGGAAATTAGCCTCGTTGCACCCCGTATTGAGTGGACTCCTTGTTTGAGACAACACTAAATTAAGAAGGTGTCTCTTAGAGTATTCCAGTGTTTAAACCGCCCGCGTGGTCGTGTCGGAGGTATCCCCTGGATTTTTCCCAGGCCACTCTCCAACCGCGCACTCCCCATGGGCCCGGCCTATAAGGCCACAGTCAGTTTAAAAAAATGTCATTTAAGGCCCTAATAAGCACAAGCGACTTCAACTACATTACGCGGTTTGATAGATCGATTTGATCGATCCACGATTCGATCGATCGAAGCCATTCATACCTGGGTAACCCGCAATGTAATGGGAGTCTCGTACGTGTGTAGCTAAGGCTTTACATTGTCTTTTTTTGTCTGATATGATTCTGATGATGGCAGTTAAAAGGTTAAAACTGTACAAATAGGTTTTATTTTGATGTCTTCCTCATAATCTTCGATATTCAGGTACGGAATCATTTTCTGGGGCAACTCTACCAAAGGTGAATACATATTTTGTGCACAAAAAAAGTGTATACGAGCTATATGTGGGTTGCGCCCAACTGAAACATATGTAAACCTCATTTTATAGACTTACAAAGTCTCAAAATTATATATTTTATGATTCACAATAAAACATTCCGGTTCTGTACCTCTAGTATAAGTTTTTTCGAAACAAAACACAAACGAACGCGTTTGCGTTTAGTCTCAATTTATATAGATTAAACGCCAACGCGTTCGTTTGTTTTTGCAATTTTTCACTACCTAACCTATTGTATAGTTAGGTATTGTTGAACATGAACATAGGTACCACACCCAGCCAGGAAGCAAGCCTGACCCGGACGAGCCGGATATACCAGGGGGCACATATTAGTGAGGAGTGACCCGCTCTGGGATGGGAAGGGAAGACCGACCAGCCGCAGCCAGTCGGCCACAACCAACCGGCTGTGCAGCCTTTAGCCAATATTGCTATTGTATCTATTTAATCTGTTTATTTCCATTATAAAAAAATTAAGTTCATTTACATAACGGAAACCTTAATCTTAATATTAAAGATTTTGCGTGGCCTCGGTTAGAAAAATATTGAGTTACTCACGCTTATTTCGAGTTGGTATAGTTAGGTATTGTTTCAGAGTAATTATTGAGATGGATAGACATACACATGATTATGGGCTATTGTTGAGCATAAAGGGGGATTACAGTGTTGTGCGTTCGAGTGATTATTGCTCATTTGGGTATTGAGACTAGGGATGTAACAGATGTGGTTTATCGGAAATGAAAGCGGAATCAGACGTTTTAAATTTAGTTTATCGGAACCAGAAAAGGAATCAGAACTGAAAATGGAAGGGGAACCAGAAACAGAGCCTGAGTGATAGGTGGACGAGATGTTAAGGGTAGGGCTAAGACAATTTCCGAAATAGTTGTTTAATACGAAGTATGATTGGGAGTAAGAGCAATGGAAAGAGCTATGCTCGGGGTTTCTCTGCGTGATAGAATTAGGAATGAAGCTATCCGTAGCAGAACTGGGGTCACCGACATAGCCTTCAAAATTTCGAGACTTAAGTGGCAGTGGGCAGGGCACATTGCTCGCAGGACTGACGGTCGATGGGGCCAGAAACTGCTTGAGTGGCGTCCACGCACCGGAAGATGAGCTGTCGGTAGGCCTCCGACAA
Organism: Epiblema foenella; assembly: GCA_963556455.1. NCBI lineage: Eukaryota > Metazoa > Arthropoda > Insecta > Lepidoptera > Tortricidae > Epiblema > Epiblema foenella. The sequence continues at coordinate 3,039,581 of OY747110.1, forward strand.
GGTGGAGTGATGACCTGGTGAAGGTCGTGGGAATCCGGTGGAAACGAATGGCACAGGACCGGTCTAAATGGCGAGCCTTGGGGGAGGCCTATGTTCAGCAGTGGACGTCTTTCGGCTGAAATGATGATGATGATGATGATGACAATGTAACTACTCAAACTACACCACTAGCTACCACCACGTCCTAGCCACCGAATCCGAATGCCCGATGGAGTCCTCGCGACCTCCGCCGTCACCCCGCTCAGGTCCCGTGCCGTGACGCAACACCTCGGCCCAGGCAGGATTACTGACTTGACTGTTACACCTGTTTGTTTTTGATGTACGCCGTTTTTCGCCCGCTGCGTTGCTATGACATCCGATATAACTTCTGTGTTGAAAGTAACGGGACCGGAAACGAAGCGGGTGTTTAAAACCAATCGGAAGTTCCGACTTAACGGAATCGAAACCGGAGCTCTGTAACATCCCTGATCGAGACTAATAAATTGGTAACGATATACTATGTCCCTACAAGTTAAGTATGTAGTATGTTTCATGGTTTTGCACAGTGAATGGTTCATTGACTATACTGTCTATTAATGAAAGTGGGCAGCTGGTGGATGTAAATAAATATACTACTCAAAATAAAGGCCACTTATCTTCTGTTTTATTGTTAACTAGCTTTTGCCCGCGACTTCATCTGCATAAAACTAATAATCGCGATATAATTTAATAGCTTTTTTATATCAGGCGCTTACACGTCATCGTTCTTCCATACAAACTTCCACCCGCTTAAGGGTTGATTTCGGGGATAAAAAGTAGCCTGTGTCCTTTCCCGGGACTCAAACTGCTATCTTTATACCAAATTTCATCTAAATCGGTTCATCTGTTTGGGCTTATCCAGAATTCCCGTAACGTTTTTTGGACCACTTTTATACCCCTCTCCCCCTTGGTGATCTTTGGTGAGGTTCTAGGAGCCCCTATTAAAAACTTAGACTGAAATGGTATGGTGTTGATATTATGTTTATTTTTGTATATGTGTTATGCAAGCGCTCCAAAATTTCAAAAAACGTAAAAAATATAATTCTCCGTTTTGTAGGAACAGGAAAAAAATACACGAGAGGTCTATGTTGTACCCCCCTCCCCCAACGTGATCATCACCTGTGTTGAGAGCGAGGGACCTAAATTTGTCCCTTCTGCTGTCAACACAGCGTATCCTCAAATTTTATAAATTGTTTAGTACCGAGTAGGTGGTATTAAGCAATTATTAACACCTTAAAATAGCCTATTTTTATTTGTGTGTACATACGTACATATAAAACGAATGATAACTATCTACTTACTGATTTATGCCATTAAATTTCATTATGAATCACCCTAATTAAAACATCTTCCTACCCTCGAATCTCTTCAAATATCAAATAAAAATGTCTATCAGAATATTCAAAGACAAATACCTTATTATCTCCAAACATAGATCAAAGGAGCGAAAACGTCAATACAGAATGGATTCTTTATAAAGTACATATAATAGGATCTTCGAGTTGTTAAAAGAAAATGTCCAAATTATTTTTTCCGATCCGTAATTTTTCACAAAAGGCCGTGTCCTATCAAAAGGACAAGCCCGAATAATAATTTATGCAAGTGGTCAGCGATTCTTGAGGCCCATTTGGAAAATGTCTATGGAATTTGTTAGGATGTTTCGAGCGATATAAGGATGTTAAATGTCGAATGATTTTGAATAGGAGCCCCTCTAAGACCCTTACGGGTTTGAAGAGAAAAGGCTAAGTTTGAGTGTATTAAATGTATTACGCTAAAAGATGCGTTTAATTAAAGTAACCGATAGATTAATGTACAGAAATATTTTAATACTAACGTACACATGCTGTTTTTAGTAGCAAAAGTAGTTATGTTGAATGAAATGTACAAAATTGTGTTATATATAGGTACAGAGAATTAAGGCTTGTGAAGGTCATTTTAAGATTTATAAACATTTCTTCGTATCTGCCTCTAGTACCTATCTACTGACTGTAAGTGAGTAGGGTAAATGTCCCTATGTTTGACACCCAAATACCTAAAATTGAAAGCGTCAATTATAGGGTTAGTGTCAAGCACTTGGAACGTTAATATAATTTGAGCAGTCATTGTTGTTATGACACGATTTTCAGGGGGCTTTACACTTACATTTTTGAAGAGTTCGAATGTTAAGTTATTATACAAAGTGTAGATATTATCTGAAAATCACAGAAGCACCAACAGATTTTTTATATTTTAAGAAAAAGATAACACAACCTACCTCAAAAACTATAGTAATCGATTCTACTCTCGATTCTGAACCTCGATTCTATCGATTCAGTTAATTAATTTACATCTTGTATACCTACCACGAAATATTTGAATAGACAGCTTGACAGAACGCGAGTCAGACAAAACAAACAAGATGGCTACCTAATTTGCGAAAGTTACATATCGGCGGAACATCAAATTTCCAAATTCGAGCGCCTTTGATTCACGAACGATTATGTACCGAACGCTAATAAAAGCACCATTTTAAATTGATCCTCCTCCCCCTCCGATCATTACCATTCGCAGGCGACAGGGGGAAAGGGAATGAAACATCAGAGCCCGTAGCTAAATGAACGTCTTTAAATTCAAAACAAGCACAGAAATGTAAACAGACAATCAGTAACAATTTCGAAGATGGAATCCCACAAGGGGGGAAGGCAATTTGACAAACGCTTTGACTCCACCGCCGATTTGTGTTTGAATTTAGAATCTTAATCGCAACGTTTAGCGCTTATGACGAATATAATAAACAAAATTTGCGAGTTCAAACACGAATTTCGGGGTACCTAATGTAAGACGGTATATATGAGAAATTAATTAGGTAGATGACAGAAAGTGATTTATATAGTCAACAAAATATCATACCTGTTATATAAGCAGATATCTCAACTTTAGTATATCTACCTTTCGTTTTAAGGCAGCATTAGTTGTTTTAAAGAAAGGGCAGTTTTGTTTCTTTTAATATTTAAGTTAAGGTTAATAAGAGTTAAAGCTACTGTTTAAAATGTCTATGCCAAGTCCATTAACACTAAAATAATGTAAAATAGGCGATATCTGTACGTAGCCTACAAATAACGCAACGAAATTGTCGATGGTAACGAATCGATTTTTTCCGTGTTCTAATAAAATACAGATTAATCATGGGTTGGGTGTTTTTTTGTACACAATACGCGTAAAATAAAAGCAAAGCAAACGCATTTTGTCTGACGCCGAAAAAGGTTTTTTATACGTCACTCTTTCTATCGGGATGGAAGAATCGGCCAAACAAACGGGCTTTGAGATTCGCAAATGTAATCAGTTTTGTTAATTTTGAACGTCGTTCCGTTCCACGAGATCTCGGAAAGGAACCGTTAAGTCGTGTTTGCTTTACCGGTAATGATTATTTAGTGTTGGGGTAGGAATGAATAATGAGCTGGAGTTTTGGTAGCTCTGAAATTAGAGGTGAAATGCAATTTGGGTATTTGTACTTCGTGTTACTCGTAATTAAATTAGTTTATTTTCAACTAAAATGAAATAATGACCATTATGAATCTCGAATGTACATATTTTCATTTCAGTATTTGGAACTTTCTTAATTTTATAATACATAGTTCAAAGCTAGTTTAGGATTTGTTCTATATTTGGTACAATAGGAATCATCGCGAGGAAGGAACTTGATAATTATTTATTACCTAATGAAAAAATATTGTGTAAATCAGCAGCGAAGGCACACCATTAAAAACTTATGGTATACAATTTGAATATACATATCCACATTAAAATCAGTAACATACCCAACGCCCTTGTAAGCAAAAAAAAAGTAAGAGCATTATAATTAAAAACAACCTAAAGCTCTCCAAAGGGATACCTATTTGAATAAGCGCAAATTGTCAAAGAGATTTTATCTGTTTAAACAAAGATGCTTCTGTTAGCTTTTGCTACACCCTGTTTATTGTGTATATAATTAAGGGGTCCTATTACAAAGTATTATGAACTATTTTCCAATGTACTTTATAAAGGACGTTCTTGCCGGTGACTCCTCAGGGGGACTGGGTTTCATATAAATGAGGGACCCTTGGCATCTATAATAAGTTCATTTAATACATTTGATGATGCCTACGATTTGTTAACCCTCTTAATCGCGTGATGTTTTATCTCGCTCTCGCTTGTTTTATGTTCGATAGGGGGAAAGAGAGGGCGTTGTGAAAGTGCGCTTAGATTGTTTAAGCGGCTTATGATATTCTTTGTGGTAAAGGTTATTTGGTAATAATCCTGTATGGAGTTTTGTGTCATCTGATGCTACTTAATATAATATAATTTACATAATTAATTGCCGTAATGCCTACTTACAATTATAGGATGGTGAAAATATTTTCGACTTTTTAATTTCGGTTTCAGTCTGCTCTCAACTTTGGTTCTTGTAATTTAAAATTGTTAAGTACCCAAGATTTACTTCTTATGGAAAAAGGTAAAAACAATTCTATCTCATTATTAGTATCTAAAAGAATAACCTCGTTATGCAGGGTTTTTAAACGGAAGACTTTAAAAGTACAGTAGCTGTTAAAAAATCGCTTAATTTACGTACTTAACAATAGAAGAAACAACCTGAACTTTACCAGGTGCGCTAATCTCCTCAACAACAGCATCGCGCCCATTGAAACTCCGACACAACCAACCATCAATCCCAATTAAATCAACATCAGAAAAATCAAACAAAATCACCAATCACCGGCCACAAAGGGTGCTTTCATGGGAGTTTTTTAACAAGCACGCTCCCGCGTCACGGTGACGCCTGGAGATTTTTGCGTCATTAACTGTCGCTGCGTCATCGCCACACGATTTGTCTCAGGTTATCTTGCGATTTTTTCGCCACGCGTGGTTCGCCGGGCGCGCACAATATGCGAATTTTATGACGCTAATGTGACGGAAGGAACTTTGAACAGATAAGCCAAATGCTGGCTGGCGGTTTTGGAAGTTTGAAAATGGAACGCACGCTGTTTTGAAAGTTCGAAATTTGAAAAATAACGTATGGCTGAATACGGGCTTTCCAGCCAGCATTTCGCCATATGGGAGTTTATTTTTGCTGATATTATTCGTAATGTAGTTTGTCCAACCATTCCTGGAAAACAATTCTGTTTATATGAATTAGACTAGTCTCCCAAAGGAAGGGATGGTCATATGTTCGTTTTGTAGCTTGTCTGTTATCTGTTAGCCGTTACTGAAATAATTTAAACTATCGCCGTTCATATAGAAATTAATAGTTCTTCAGCTTAATAGGACTTTTATATACTCAATAGTTTTTACTATTCGTATTCCCATTCGCATTTCCGTATTACCGGTATAAATTTCCATTTACAAACTCCACACGTCAACTTCACAACAAACAATAAAAATAGCGTTCATTTTGGTAGCACTAACCCTTGACTCTGAGTGGAAAACATGATTTTTAAACCATTATTTTTTTACCGAACTTAGTCGGCAAAGCGACTACTCGTTCCGAATGGTCTCACGCGCCACAAAAACTCCTACAAACCTATGTCCTTTCAAAAGCACGTTGTACTTCGGAAACCGCTGTAATTGAAAGCGAGAACGACGTATATGTGTTTCGAATGTCCTTTATAGAGGACGTTTGGATGTGGAGCGTTGGGAAGGGTAAACGCGGGCACTAAAAAGCACAAGAGCTCTTGTTGTGGCACGCGTGGAACAAACGCGGCACGGGTACGACAATCGGTATAATTTTAATTAGAGAAAAATTGCCGTGTCCCGTCGAAATGCGCAAGTACAGTCAGGACATTCGTTTGTTCAATCGTTGATTTATATGTAAAAAAAGCAAGTGCTCATAGCACTGTTTAATTGAAGTTGCTAACAAATTTTTGCATTACAGTGTATTAATTTACAAAGATATTTATACCGTGGTACTCTAGATCTAGTAAATGTTCATTTGCTGGTTTTGCCTATACTATAAACACTATTAAGTGGCAAAAGATAAAATAATGTCTCTTCTACCAAGTCAAACAAGTAGGTACCTTGTATAATTTACGAAATAAAACAACTTTTCCGTAAAAGTATTCTAATGAAGTACTTACAGTGGAGAAAACTAAATGTTTGTCATTTTGGATTTTATTCCTGTTTAAATAGAGATCGTAGGGTAAAATGTTTAAGCTACACTACTAACTCTAGCGTATACTCTGCTAATGTACCCAAGACTTTATTTATATAAATGCATTATTACTTTTTTCTGCGGACCATAAAAACTCAGCGGAACAATACTTGAGCATGAGCAGCCCTTTCCGCAAACAATTAGCGAGCGAGGGCACTTCCCGAACAACGGCAATACAAGTGCATCCCTTTAAAGCGCTTCACGTCGCATCGAGCGCTGCCTGGCTTTAAACTATCGTCTTTTTCCTTTGCGACGCCGCTAGTCGTCTTTTGTGGTTCAAATTTGGAACGTTTTCGAAATGCAAATTTTTGGCTCTTTAATTAGGATGCTTTATCGGAGATTTTTTGCTTTTGTTTGTAATTTGGATCCTTTCAATTTTAATGAGAATCTCGACTAGATATTTGGATGTTTTTTTTTATTAAGGACATAGTTGAGGACTTAATTCATCGTTAGGAAACATGAAGCCGAAGAAATTCCAGTAAATTGTGAAATAGGTAACTAGCAATAACAAAAACGTTTTTAATGATTTTATACCAGTGGGAACGTATATGGAACTCTTAACTACCTACCAATTCTCAATCTTGTCTCATTCCTCATCTTATAATTGTGTAACTTGATTCTACGAATTATTATCTCACTAATGTTCTCTCACTAAATAGTGCCTCATAATTTGTAAGAGATACCAGTACGGCCCCAAAAAATGTATCCGCCGTTAAAAAACGAGTATCTCAAATGAAGTAGCCTCTATAAAAGACCTTATTCGAATATAACAATGCTCGTTATTCGTGGGATTAACTTTTTTGAACGGGATTCCTTTTTCGAATTTTAAAGCGTTATCGGCAAGACGCCATCGTTGATCTACTAATTATGCCAGTTGTTTTGTTGCAGGGTCAACCATAAAGTACCTTGGGTATCCGATGTCCACAGTAATGTTGGCAACATTGACCAAGACTAATTTTTATCACATATCAAATCAACAAGTTGACTAAAATTGATGTGAGAAGAGAAACGGTTAGAAATATTTTATAGCTCTAACAAAGAGGTGAAAAATACCGAGTAGTTTCGTAATTAATACCCACAATGGCGACCCTCAAAGCCTCTCTGAATGTCTGAATCCTCAGTACATTGTAATTACTGGATGAAAGTAACCTGCCTGTATGATAAATGAGGCAAAGACAACCCGTCATTGTTCCGCCAATGAAAGGCTTTTGTCTATGGCTGACAAACCCTCGGTGTCTAAGGATCGCTCAGTCTTTTGTTGACCGTTGTACCGCTCGGTTGCGTCGGTGGAATCATTAAATTTAAAACGAACAAAAAGGTTGCAAATGTTTGCGAAATCGTTGCTCAATCCTTGCAAGGACCACAGGCAATCGTAGGTTCAAGATGCCATTTAAAACTTGTAGAGGTTTCCTTTTCTATCTGTTTACCAAATGTTTACTTTGATGGACACAAAAGGCTTGAGCGAAACTGGTCGTTAGATCGTTAACTTTATGTTAAAATAAAATATGCAAATATAAATCATAATAATTACCTTCACGGTTAGCGTTTATGATCTCCTAATAAGGGCATTTAAATGAGCTACATATTTTAGTTGGGTTATTGTCCCACTGTTAATGTCTAATATTATTTTTATTCAGTGTTGGCAAAAAACTATGTCAGACACGAGACGAATAAAAAATACACATTTTGACAAATTTAAAGTTATTTACAAGAATTTGATATTTGTATAACAGTTGTTTTTTTCAATACTACCTCGATTTACAATTTTTTCAACTGTTCGTTAGCAGTGCCTTTACCATGAGTTTGCGTGACCGTACTCGCTAGCGACTGCGTAAACGATTTAGTATGCCGATTCTTAGTTCTATTGCGTAACCGCCAGAGGCGCTGTACTTTTGCCAATACAATTTTTTACGCAGTCGCTAGCGAGTACGGTCATGTTATCTCATGGTAAAGGCACAGGTGAGAGTAAAAAGCACATTAGATACAAAATGATTCAAATAACTCAATACGGACTGGTTTCTAATCGAAATTTTAACGCCAAGCATCCACATTCTATACACGGAATGTTCAGAACAGTCGTCGGTCGGGATGCCTGATAGAAGATATAAGTGTGTCATTTCTCCTAATAAACGTCCAATAACGTAGATTGGTATGGGATAATGTTATTTATTGTTATAAAAGTGAATCTACAAAATTAAACTGTTTAGTTTGGGTTTTGTCTATTGCAAGAATGAACATTTTAAAGAAAGATTTAATTAATTTGGTCAGCTTGCAGTCTCAAAACTATGTCCAGCCCGACCTCGTAAAGTTACATGAAGATTTACAGTTGGGGCAGTAAATGCCTCATGCATCCTAAGGATCTCTGGAGATCTTCTTACTTATCACCAGAATCACAACACTAGATAAATTATAAGTAGTATCCTTCTGAATGTTATAGTAGTAGTACTTCCCTAGTTCGATTAGCTGGGATATAAGCGAAATGTCCTAATTCCTTCATTTTTATAAACATCAATGAAACTGGTACGATATCACAGACATTTTATAAATCTAAAAATACTACACGCACTTGATAGTATGATAGTACTATATGATAATACTAACTGGAAACTACCATTCATCACTAATTACAAAAACATGACCACAAGAACAAATATACATACATATTTACATAATCTCACAACTAACTCATATGCATAGCCTTTCTTCTTATGTGTATTCAAAGCGTGCCTTTTCAGTTTGTCCGTCTGTCTGTCACGGACAATGGGGATGACAAAACAGCGATATTTTCCCATATGGGCGCACAATGAGGCTTTGTACACGCATCTCGGCAATATGGCGGCGGAATCCGCTTGCCTATTGTTTCGAGGTATTCCTTGTTTAGAATTGTTAGGTGAAATCAAATCCGGTATGAGATTTTAGCGCTCAATTTATTGCTCATTTGAAAGTACTTTCAAAGAGACACTGGACACAAGCATTCTGATTCATACAAAAAGGTCCCCGATTTTCGATACACTTTTCATGTGTCAGTTATGTGACAAGCCATGGTATAAAAAACAACGCAAATTGATTGACACTTTTTTTTAAAGATAATGAATAGATTCTGAGTCAGAAAATAAAAATTACCTAATTCTGAAAAAAACAAAGTTATAAGTTACATTTGACAACTACAAAAAAACACTACCGTAACGCGATTTTGGCTCACATGCTCTGGGTTCATACGCTCGTTTCTGTGAAGCAGGTAGCCGTGACAACTGAAAATATGAGTTATTTTTATGTCTTTGCGCGACAGAATAAGTTGTTTAAACCGACCTCTGATTATGTTAAACTGTAATACAGACTAATCGTCAACGCCATTTTACTTTTTTAAATTTTAACCAATAGCCTTGAGCACTGTTTAAGGACAGCATTCCAAGATAGCGCATGAATCACGAATTAATTATGTAAGAGGTATCATAAAATTATTTATGTCCAAGTTACGCTTTTCGTGCCTTGTTAACACACCACCCGAATTGTCAGACCGTAAATCAAACTAACATCTTACTAAAGTACTTTTGAAAGGACAAAAGTCGGTGAGTGTGAACATGCTTTTAAATACTTTATATAATTGACATGTTCGTGTTCGCTAGTAAACTAGCTTGAAAAATTCATACATTAGTTAAACTTATGGGATAATGTAAGCAACGTGCTTCAATCATTTTTCTTACAAACTTTTGGGCTGAATAACAACAAAACAAATACATCCGTTTGCTTGAAATTCTGCAAAGAATTGGTATATTTAAATAAATACTATTTATTGTAATATTTATGACATTTGCATTAAACCTTAAACTCACAGTTATATAAAAATCAAGTCACTTATATAAAAACCATCTCAATTTCCTCCTAATATAACCGAATATCTCTATCGGCCTTACTGTTGCGCGATTAATTTTATTACGAGTTATCATCCACACGGATCATTAGCCGTTAATTAATTACCTTCTGATTTATTCTTAATTCGTGTCTCCATTTTAAAGGTGAATTCATACTCGTAACTCTGTTAGAGTAAAAACAGTTTTAACCACCATTTTGTTTGCCGCAAAGCATAAGGCCTGCCGGATTGGTTTGACTCTGCGAAGTTCCTGTATTGCGCTTATATTGTTTTCTAATTAAGTAACATAGTTTGAAAATTGTTTTTATGAAAAATGCACCGCAGCGCTTTGCCGTACCTTGTAACTCGTATGAAAAGTCATATAGTATAGTATATATAGTATGTATAATTGTATACGATCCGACCACAAGGGGCTTAACACCTATGTACGATAGTTTTATCTCACGAGCGCAGCTGAACCATGGTTGTGTGTTGAGGTATACATGCATATTGTCTATGTGTGCCTCAGCGTGGGCGTTCACTCTGGCCAGAGGGGCTACCGCGAACTGAAAACGAACGAAGTTCGAATATCTCCCTCTCTGCCGCACAAATTAGCAAGTGCAACAGAGAGGGAGATATTCGAACTTCGTTCGTTTGCTGTTCGCGGTAGCACCTCAGGCCCTGTACTCCGAACTTCGAATCGAGCCGTCCCTTTCACTCTGTTGCTATAGCCACTCACACGTCCGGCTCCAAAACCAATATCCGCTCTTACGCCCATGGCTACTTTAGTATCCAAAAAATAAGTAGCGTCTTACGCCCATGGACGCTTTAGTTTCCAGTAGTGCGACTTGAAATAAATGCCATCTAGTGGATTTACTCGACTTTATTTTGATAAAGTGTAAACACAGAGTCGTAGCTAAGGTAATATTTCACCTAAAAACATCGAGATGGCGGTGAATGGCAGTCATAGGAAAAGAAAAAAAAATAGTTTTATCTGTGCTCGGAGGTTTTTGTGTTCTAGTGTGTGTTTCTTATCGGCTCCTCAGTTATGTCGCAGTATTTTCATTATAATTACATAAATTGTTGATTGTGATATATCAAAATAGTATAAAAGATCGCCGCTATTTGACTGTGTGTATATTTTACAGTGTGATAAAGGTAAACATGTTGTAATCGTAAAATCAATTTTCGGGGTCCTAAACTGAACATTTTAGGTTTAACAAAATACTATTATAATCTGTATACTTTCATCTACACGGAAATATGATTGTCTTAGCTGCAGTGTATGTGGTTGATTAGCAGTCATCATTTTTATCAAGAAAACGGGGCGCGAGCGCTGCCCGGCGCGCAGCTCATCAGGGCTGGACGTGACACGGCATATTGGGTTTGCGGGCCGGACGGGTGAGCGTTTATCTTTTTTTGGATACTATAGTTTCCTTGAACGTCTGAGTGGATAGACTATATGATACGAAGTTCGGAGTAGCCCGTCAGACCCGCATAAAACGGGCTAGTCGCGAGGGTCAAAGTGAAATGCGTCAAGCGAACCTTTGGTTCTCCCTGGAAGCGATGTCGTCGGACAATCGTTGGGGGTTTAGTTGGTAGCCTGGGCCCTGCCCAGGAATTCCACACACCCACCCGGTCCACCTTCGTCTGGGCGGACGGTGCGCCGAAGCATTCCCCCAACGCACAAAAAAGCAGCTAAGTATGAAATCACATTGTCTATGTGCTCGTATGTGTCAGTACTACAATTATATGGATAACCTGCACTCGTGTAATAAAAGTACTGTAATACTAAATTTCCAACTAGTGAAAGCGCAAAAGTATCAATGTCCAGAAATTTATGCGTTCGACTGTACACACATTTCTCCCATTCACACCTCAGATTTGGTTGAAGCCGCTCAACCAATTTTGCTGGAGCGCAAATTCTTATACCCCCGTATTCATAAACGTCTATCAAACCTATATTAGTTAACTAGAAGCTAACGTTCCTTTGTCCTTATTTGTCACTTTAACATTTACGTTTGTGAGAAAAAGACAAAGAACATTTTAGTTACCAGAGGTTTGTTAAGTTTTATGAATGCGTGTTCATGTAGGAGATTTCCCCTGGATTCTCCCCAGGCCACTCTCCAACCACGCACTCCTATCGCTTTATTGGGCACGGCCTATAAAGCCACAATCAGGTTTAAAAATACATACATTATTGTGTATGTGATATGAGTTATAAGAGGTTCTGTTCAACATAGAGACACAGCTTTATACTTCCAAATCAGTGGCGTGGGACTGAAGGCATTAATCCATCTTATTGTCTATATTTGGATATTTTATTGACCACTTGACTGTATATGACACACGACATTTTCATAATTAAAGTATATCTTCTTTTCGTGTACCAATCTATATTCGACTTTAATAGGTATTTTGTAAGGTTCAGAATTAAAGTTATTCATAGCTGCATTTAAGGCTGTTAAGAATAATGGGAATTGGATCCCACAGTTCGGAGGTGATAGTTCTGGGGTGTTCGTATTGACTGTGGATAATTTATTCATACATATAATCTATTATTATATTGAGAATTTGTATTTTTATTTATAATGGAATATTTTTAATCAAAGTAATGGATTAGGAAACACTGTGTCAACGTTATTTTAACTCCGCATATAAAACTCCCGTGAGTGTCAGACACACTGAAATATAATAAACGGGTCACGGGGCGAGCGCGCAGTGCTAAACTCGCGGCCGTCGCGGCTGTTTCTCATGATTAAGGGCCACGTATTGGTCCAAAACATGTCGATCAATATTCGGCCTTAAAGATTTGAGTGACCCGTTTATTATACTCATACCCATTTTATTGATAAGATATAAAATTTTAAATGTCAAATATTTGAAATTAACTAAAGTATGTCGAAGGTTTCATTAAATACATTTTTAAGATTATTATAAGTAAAGGACAATAATAATCATCAATTAAGAAGTCAGATTTAAATATGAATGGATTCCAGTACAATATCAAAAGTCGTTAAATACTAATACGAAACAGAAATTGAATCATAGATTTAACATTAAATTTTCATAATTATTCGGCTTATAAAATTCTGACATATAATTATAAAACGCCTGGGCGGTGATACTGTGTCATCGTCATAAAATTACTTAATTAAAATAAGATCCCTTAAAGGGATAAGTTCACTTTTGTACAAATATCTATTATTAATTTTACCTTCTACTTGATTTGTGCAATAAATTGTTTAATACTACTACTAATACTACTTAATCCAGTGGGAATAAATGTAAACCTGTTAAAATCTGACTAATATTTGAATATTTTGTTTTTTTTTCGGTGAATAAATTTAATAGAGATAGAGTCTAAATCTATTTTAATTTAAATAAACATCAATATGTTAATATGTAACCATTTTGCCGAATGAGTCAAATCTAATTCGATCCACAACATTCCCAAGATCAAAATAGGTATTTAATTTGCCATACCTATTGACTCAACAAGCTCCTTTAAGGCGAATACTAGCCGTCAAAATGTTGTCTCCCTCGCTCGCTATGCTGTCCTTGTCACTCGCGCGAGGAAACTTGTGAAAATCGGCAGTATAAGATTTTTGGGAATTGAAAAAGTAAATAATGATGGTTTAGATTATTATGATTATTTTATTTATTTATTTATTTATTTAAACTTTATTGCACAAAAAGAATATAAGTACAAAGGGCGGACTTAATGCCATGAGGCATTCTCTACCAGTCGACCATAGGACCAAACAGAAACTAGCAAATGTGGGTGCAATGAGAAAATAATTCATAAAAGTTAAACGATAAAAAAATAGTTAATATAACATGTCAGACAAAATTTAAAAGCAGAAAAACACAAACAATTTTTAAGTAGAAAACATATATATTTTATCCAAAGGCCTTAAGGGAGGCGTACAGCGACATCTACCAGAAGACTCATGCTTCATTAACGGCACTAACGTCTCAAATCATATTGAGAATCGTCAGTTGCGATGCGCCATCCCATACCCAAATTTGCCTGGCCGCGAGTGCCGGGAGGTCGCAGGTTCGAATCCTGCTCGGTGCCTAAATTTCTAAATTTTTCCTTTATTCTAAAATTTAAGTAGAAAACAGCCTCATTTGAATATTTATTTTAAAATAATTTTTAATATTCTCTAAAATTTGACGGATGTTGTTAATGAGGTACCAAAGATTCAGATATCTTCTAGCTATTTTAATTGTGGTAGCCATCAATTAATCGCTAGCGAAGGCGTAAACGATTTAGTATGCCGATTCTTAGTTATATTGCGTAACCGCCAGAGGCGCTGTACTTTTGCTCATATAAATTTTTACGCAGTCGCTAGCGAGTACGGCCAAGTAAACTCATGGTAAAGGCACTGTTGGAAAGATTCGCCTTAATTGAAATTATACCTTTGTCTCAGTCACTCAAATAAGTGCGATATAAACGAAGAAAAGATTTTCGATTTTTGCTTTAAGTGGTAGCTCTGACCTCTGAATATTCGATTATTGGAGTCATTAGGTAGCCATAGTAGTCATTTAGTAGCCATGCAGTGGAGATAAATAACAGTAGTACCGTATAATGTTAAGGTGTCGAGTTTCGATTACTATCGGAACATGAGAATTGTGTCGTCGATCGAATGGTAAAATAAAATCGATGGTTTATCACGAATGCTGACTGTGGACAGAAAAGTATAATACCAATACAATACTACTGTATCAATAAAAAACCGGCCAAGTGCGAGTCGGACTCCCGCACGAAGGTTTCTGGTACCATTATCTATAAAAAACGGCAAAAAAATGACGTTTGTTGCATGGAAGACCCCTTAAATATTTGTTTTATTCTGTTTTTAGTATTTGTCGTTACAGCGGCAACAGAAATATATCATCTGTGAAAATTTCAATTGTCTAACTATCACGGTTCATGAGATACAGTCTGGTGACAGACGGACTGACAGACAGACGGACGGACAGCGGAGTCTTAGTAATAGATTCCCGTTTTACCCTTTGGGTACGGAATCCTAAAAATTATTAAATATAATACTGACATTATACCGATTAGTGAGGAAATTTAAGCGACGTCAGTATGCTGTCGGGAAAATAGAAAATACCGCATACAAGTGCTTAAGTCAGGAGGGTGCCCTAACACGGCACAAGTTATATTAATTATCATCAACTTACTGATTATATATGTAATCATACTCATTTATTAATAGAATATGAAATTTTACATGTTACAGAAAATAAGGTACATTTATTTAATAGGTCTATTTATATACCGTATTACTTTTTAGCGTTTTCAAAAAAGCCTGTCTAAACCAGATAAGTTGTGGTTGCTAAAGATCATAAATTTATTAGAAGTAAAAGTTACTAAAACATCACATAAAGACATTAAAAATTCTAACTTAGTATTTCACTTTATAGATGTAAT
This sequence comes from Epiblema foenella, assembly GCA_963556455.1. Taxonomy (NCBI): domain Eukaryota; kingdom Metazoa; phylum Arthropoda; class Insecta; order Lepidoptera; family Tortricidae; genus Epiblema; species Epiblema foenella. The sequence goes on from OY747110.1 coordinate 3,055,055, forward strand.
TCTGATACTCGTACCACACGTGTATTCTCAACCCTATAATCAAAGGTCGTATTGAACAAAACTATCAAAGTACTAGAAAGAAACCCCATAAAACCTTATCGTCCAGTAACCTGATACAATCACGCACAAAAACGTTATTCTCTTCAAATACTTGAACTAACAAGTATCTATTACAATTTAGATAACACATAGCGTGTGAATTAAAAGCTATATGTCCTTACAAATAGACAACATAGTTGAGATTAAACTTGAATTCATGGAAATATACTTTATTCTGTTGGAATACGGGTGGTGCTAGTTGAATGAGTTTGTTGGTGGAAATGGTCGGGTTTATCCAGTATGGCGCAATTAAAGACAACGATTAAAAGCAAGCATTAGAGACTGTCTCGAGTTTCTTGGGTACCGTTAATTATTTAACCGGAGACTATCCTAATTTAATCAGATAAGTGGTTAAAAATGTCCTGTTTGTGCACATGATTAATGTTCACACTGTGCTGTAAAGTTTAAAATGGTATATTTAAGAGAAAGTTATTTTAGGAATTGAAGACGTAAAAGATTTCGTAGCTTTCATATTTTATATTTAGTAGCCACTTACGGCATTTGTAACTCCTCTAATACTCCAATAAAAATACCTGTGAACAAGAAAAAAATCTGTTATTTTCAGTCACCATATTAAATAAAAAGTGTCATTTTGGGACAATCTTACATAAATGTATTTAGTTGAATTACGGTTCCTTGAACAAATGAACACAATATATAGTTTTATATACCTATATAAAAACATGGTTATAGTAAACATTCCCATTCGATCCCGGTAATAGCCTTCATAAGGCAGGGTTACCCTCAACTAGGCAAAAATGGTGCTCAAAAACATATTTCCTATCATTAACTTAAGTATTCGTCCGTGTATGTAAAGTCTGCAAAAAAAATTCAATAAGTCTGTGTTGTAAGCATACACGATTCAAAATCAGAACTAACCTAACTCAACACATGTGTAAAAGCTCATAATGAATACGTCAGCTGAATAACCGCCCACTAATGAGCATAATATTCATAATATTGTGCCAGAGTTCGTAATATCCATAATATTGTGCCAAAGAGTCTTGTTACGTATGAGCGGGGTGTCGCGAAAGGAGCAAGTCTATTAAATTTTTACGCCGCGGAACGAGATAAGAGCGGACGTCGGTAGGCGTAAGTGTAAGAAAATTGATTTTTAGTAAGTTTTTTTACTCGGATTTATAAAATACGCAATTTAAGTGGTGAGGATAGGACAAGTACTTTATTAAATACCTACAAAATCTGTTTGAAATTGGGGTTCAAGAACAATTACGATTACACGCGTGACACGCGAATCGATATAGACTTAGTTAGTTTCGTGCCTGTTTATCAAGAAGGAAAAAAGTACTGCTAGTGAATTAGGACTCACACAGGATATAAGCATAATAATCTAAAAGAAAGAAGCAAATATGGTTTTCAAAATATTAGGGTCATAAGATTAGATCGCTGGAGTCCGATGGATGGAACTAGGGATTTCGATTTATGTATGTTATTACCCTTATATCACCCGCCGGCGTCTGTCGCTGGCACCTCCAAGCTGGCCGAGCAAAAGGCCTCACACGCTGAATGCACAAAGCCGTATAATAATTATAAGGCGGTCGCAATTAAAAAATTTAAGCCACTTTGTCGCCGGCCCTTACGGGGCTCGACTCGGTGCGCAAAGAACGTCATTATTTCATGTTACGTGTTAAGGAAAACGTTTAGTTTTAAACTAACGCTTTTCAAAGGATACATAATTAAGCCCAAAAGTTTTCTTGGTACGGATTGAATCTACATTTAAGATACCGCTGACTCTATAGTCAGACTATTTTTGTACCTACTGGCAACATTTAGTCAAAGAAAAGAAATTAATAAAACGCTTACGGTTTGAAACGATAGAGTTACCACGACAGAAGCTACGCTAGGCGTTAAATTTATATCGACATTAAAATTAATAACATTTTCCTGTATTCAGATATCATTTTCAAAATTAATTAATGGTTATCTTCCGCATAATATAATTTATAGACCGTTCCAATCATCCCGATTTCAACATTTTATTTTCGTCCTCCAACCGGCCAGTAGGTATTGCACTGCCATTCATAACACCAACAACTCGCTTCAAGAACCACCAGTATAAGTCTATAATTTAATTCCTTACACTTGTCCTAATCTCGAGCTCAAGTTATACTACATTCTAGTGAGATCAGTGTAGTATGTTAGTGAATCGTATTCGTGATTTAAACAAATGATTCACCTCCCCGACCCGCGGACGTACTAATAGGACCCTTTTTTCGACATTATCGCATGTAATGTCGACAACCTGTGTCGACGGAATGGCGACGACAGGGGGGCAATAATGTGTCCGGCGACAGATGTAAGTATTCGACTATTTAGGTGACATGGGGAATTGTGTTCGCGATTTCTGTTTTGAATAAAGTTCGAAGCGATCTTATAGTCGCCATCAAATATGTCTGTTCTTATACACTAGAGTACCCAAAAATATTTGAACTTGCACTCAAAAACCTTCACGTTGAAGTCGTGTTCAGGTCTTTAAATAATAATGAGCACCAAGTTCGCTCCGAAATGTCTCATGACAGCTATATACTACTTACATAAATAATTATAAATAACAAAGTGATTGTTACTTTTTCACGGCTGAATTACTGAAAAAATAGCGATGAAATATAAAAAAACCTTTATTTTTTAATGCATCGTCTGCGGAGATTTGGGGAGATATGAACATAAAAATTCCATATCTCCCCAAATCACAAACTATTACGCAAAAAAAGTGTGATTCTTCGTGGACGTATTTTATATTATTACCTACTGTAGGCGATCACTGTGACATTTACTTAATGAACCCAAATACTTTCACAGTAGTAAACATACGATTTGATTATTCATCATATAACCATCATAGAACCAGTTTAAAAACTCACATTTCTAAACAGAAAACTAGTACATAGAGTAATAAACAACAGAAGTGTCAGTTCGAGGAATCTTATTAGAGAATAAAGTGATTTCGCAATAGAGATGGACAGTGTACTGAGAAACGAGTAATGATGCTCTAGATCAGTGGTTGCAAACCTTTTTTCGCTATCCAATTTTATTGTTCGATCATAAGCTTGGAGAATCGACACAGGGAGTGGGAGAGAATTTTAAAAACGTATTTTGTGAAGTGCTAACTTACCAGCACCTATCCATTTATTAAATTATTTTACAATAGCTGAGGGTGTAAGGTTGCCAGAGCCCTAAAGTTGAATGTGAGGGATATGCATGCATAATGTCTTTAGCTGGCAACAAAACGAATCCTCAAATCAATAAAATATCGGAACTGTCCTTGTGCTTCTTCTGGGGTCGCCGGCGTTTTTAGGCTGCGATGTCTGCTTACCATCATTCACGCCGTAAGCTTATTTGCCACCGTCGTTGTATAAAAAAATCTAAAACGGTAACACTCGAAAAACGGCCAGTCGTTACTGGTCTAGCCATAATATTGCCAATTGTAGACTTAAAGTTTTGTGGTATAGGAACCTGGTTGGTAACCCCTGCCCTAGACAGACGGACGGACGGACGGATGTGATCTCTTTATTATTCCAATAACAATCCGTAATGAGAGCTCTGGTCATACGTAAATAGCGACTTCATACATTTGAATGATGGTAACGTAAACTCAGTTTTACACTATTCTATGCTAGGGTTGTCAAAATTGTTCGCAGTATATGTTTTCTTTGAACACTGATTGGTAAGTATATATACTTTATGACGACGATGTCGAAGGTTTTCATGATTTTGATAATGATGAATATTATTTATGTATATAAATTGGAACACAATTAAAAGAAACTTGGGGCCCGTTTCTCGAAGCTACTTTAATACAATATAAATACTCTTTATTGCACATCTCAATAAATAAAACTAATATAGATTATACAGACTTATAGAGATTATCTACTATATTAGTATGTAGTGTTGTGTTCCTGGAGATGAGCAAGGTTTCCAGAGCTCCCGAGGATGCACTGTGTTGAGAGTGAGGGACCTAAATTTGTCCCTTCTGTTGTCAGCACAGTGCATCCTCAAATTTTATAAGGGTCGGCAATGCGTACGTGACTCCTTTGGAGTTGCGGGCGTCTATAGGCTGCGGAGGCCGCTTACCATCAGGTGGACCGTAAGCTTGTTTGCCACCGGCGTTGTATAAGCAACAGGCGGTCTTGTCGCTGAAGAGCGATTTCTTTCAGCATATTTGGGTAGCGGTAATATAGCGCCTACTAGATACAACTTTACCAGGATGCCTGCAACACTGGTCAAATGGCCAGTCGTCATTAGTTCCACGCATGTCAAAAGCCAGTTTAGACATGGTGCCATCACAAGTACTAGCCGATTGTTATATATAATACACGATTACTAGCTATATTATTCGTTAAAGCATATCATCCTAGCGTTTTCCCGGTTGTGTTTCGGTGCCCGGAGCCGGCTTTGACAACTAATTCCAAGACAGCGTAGGCACTAGTTTTACAAAAGCCACTGCCATCTGAATTACCACCTACGAGTGAAATCTTAAAAATGCCGGGATAAGGACCGGTTTCATAACAATGTGATACTTCACTGAAAAGCTACTATTTATATTAAATGATATTTCGCATATAAGATTTTTTTTAAGAAAGTTTTCTTGTACGGTAGCAACCCTACCACCGCGGTAAAGATCAAAGCCCCACACGAATTTACATTGTACAAGTTGTTTGCCGCCGACCCCGTCGCAGGATGTATCGATTATTCGTGCTGGTTAGCTTTTGCATTTTATTGTTGTTTACTTTTTCAATAGGTTCACAGGTTAAGCCAGTAGTTGTGAACATTTTTTAGTAAGTGGGTCATTGTCAGATTTAGGTTCGCGTCTTTTCGGTGGACATATCAAGTTAAGGGCCACAAAGCTTAATTTTGGATTGGTCTAGTAACCCGCATAAACGGTGTTTACATAACTATAAATCCATGTAATAAAAACATAACTTACATGTACATAAGCCGTTAACTATTGACCACCGGGTGGACAACTTTTGTTTTTACAACTGAAAATGACCCAAGTGACATATTACGGTGTATTTACTACTTTGTATCTGCGAGTTCGTCCGCATAGAACCCGTTTATTGCGTTAGAAAAATAATAGCAATAAAATTAATTTAGGTGCAGGCTTAATATCCCTCTCTCACATGCAAACTTCCACTTGGAAATGGATCCACGCCTTTAAACAGTTATTTCCAGTATAAAAATATCCTATGTCCTTTCAGGGGACTCAAATTATCTCCATGACAGAGTTCATCTAAATCGGTTCAGCGATTTAAGGGTGAGAATGTGACAGACATACATTACTTCGCTTTAATATGAATACATAAGGTTTTCTTTACAGAAGTGACACAAGTTATATTATTATATTACCAATGTTACGTAGACTTCTTCCACTTAAACTCAGAAACACAAAACTCATACGTCGTTTTAGTAAATGTCAGAATATTTTCTTTTTATGTTCTTTGAGGCTATATTGGGTTATATTGGGCTCTGAAGAAGAAATATGTAAAATAAATAATATAGTTTGAAGTATGTTCTATTGAAAGATATTGAATAGAAACTTGTATATTTTCTATCCAACTTCACAATCCAATTACCTCTGTAAACAAAATCCATTTTGGCTTTTAATCAACTTTTAGTTTTTGTAAGAAAAAGGCGTCAATCACCGCAAATCGAGAAACTGAATACTTTCTTTTGATCTTTTAATCAATTAGTTGATAAAGCGAAGCCATACTGTGTTAAGTAAGTAATTTATTTCTATTTTTTTCTGTCAATGGTATTCAAGAATATTTGTTTTTCGCGTAATTTTTAAGTTCTGATTAGTATTTATATACGTGGAACACTGGAATACTCTAAGAATTGTTAATATGTAAATCTACCTATTGTATCACAATAAAATGAGTAAATAAGCAACAGTGAATCGTCTCTGGAATGCAATAAACGAAGCGACGACCGATATATGACTATCGAAAATTATCTACACTGTTAAGGCCAAGGGCGACAACTGGTATATTTACTAATTTATTATTACAAGATTATTTATTTATTTATTAAAATTTAACTGCAAAAAATGTACAAATGACGGGCTTAACACCTAATGGGACTCTACTAGTTTCATCAAAACTTTGGTATATTAGTTTTTATAACTCGTACGACGTACGTAAAATGTGATACATTTAGTATTGAAGCAAGTAGGTTCTAAGCGTTTATTTATATCCTTAGTGTACGTAATCGTCATCATAAACGTGAAGATTAAGAGATTTCTTTGATTATTTTCGCGATGTTCACACACTACTTTTACTAACTGAATGATAGGTAAGAGATATTAAGTTGTTTTAGTAAAACTAATGTATTTTTTATTATTTTATCGTAGGTAAGGTACTTGTCAAAAGTCGGATATAAAATAGTAACATAAGAAAAAATTTCTCCCCCTTAACGCGAACGTTACAAAACAGCGTTTGTTTTCGTATAATCGTCAGTTAGTGATCGCCACCCCTGACGTCTATTAAATAAATCGGAGAACGGTTGACGATCCCTGCTGACAAACGTATGGCGACCGCTATTATAACGGAAACGGAGAAATGCTGCCGATCACTGCATTTGTTTAGTGAAATAAGATGTTTTCGGAAAGAGTTTAAAAAATGTGGCAGCCCACTGCAATTATGGCATCGTAGAAAGAGGAATTAGATAGGAGGATTAGCGGATCACCAAGGGGACGGTCTTATGATAGGCTGACTAAATTGAGATATATCGGAAGACTGATATGGATGTAGCACAATTTCAACATTTCATAATTAGTCGTGCTGTACTGTACATTGGCGCAAAAAATTAAGCTAACATAGGCTTGAATACATTGGTGAAGTTTCGGTGACACGCCGGTGACAAATAATACGCGATGAGGGGGACAAGAGATGACACATTGTATCTCGTTCCCACATGTGTTGGTGTCTATGCTTGCATCTCTTTCGCACATCTTTGTATTGCCGGCTCCAGTCTTATCCTTACGTACTTCATGTATGTGATACAAATAAATAAATAAATATTAGAGGACAATCTTACACAAATCGAACTAGCCCCACAGTAAGCTCAAGAAGGCTTGTGTTATGAGTACTAACGACGATATATTTAATAGATATAAATACTTAATACATAGAAAACATCCAAGACTCAGAAACAAGTATTCATGCTCATCACACAAATATTTGCCCTGACCGGGATTCGAACCCAGGACCGTCAGCTTCACAGGCAGGTACTACCCACTAGGCTAAACCGGTCGTCAATACAATAAAATGAAATGTTTTTTATAATAAACAGAAAAAACAGTCAGTCATTATAAATATTCAGTAAGTTAGTTTGCTTGGCGTTTTTTTATTGCCTAATAATTTATCGATGTAGTCAATTTTTTTTACTTTCCGTCAAGCCTGTTTCTCTTGCCGCTTCGGCTAGACTCGGCTCCGTGGTGTCTAGACACGGGTTATCGCGCTAGAAACGAAAGAGTACGTATTATGCGGCGAGCGCGTGCGACCAGGACGCCATGATTAGCTGAAAGCTTCTGTATGTACTATTAATTATTCCGTGTTGCCATGTAGTACCCAATGGTAAGATTAATTTATTTGGATTAAAATACTTACCAAATACTGTATAGGTTTGAGGACCGCTTTAGTCTAGTTGGTAGTGACCCTGCCTATGAAGCTGGAGGTCCCGGGTTCGAATCCCGGTCAGGGCATTTATTTTTGTGATAAGCACGAATATTTATTTCTGAGTCTTGGGTGTTTTCTATGCATTTAAGATTATATTTATCTATATGTAATATAAGTTCTTATATCGCCGCCTAGTACCCATAGTACAAGCTTGTCCTAGTTTGGGACTAGGTCGTTTTGAGTAAGATTGTCCAATTTATTTTATTTTACTTGTTTTATTTGTTTATTCGGAATCAATGATTTAAAGATAATAACCAAAGAAGATTGCAGTATGGTTTATTACTTAATCATTTTTATACAACTATGAAGTCATTAGCAACATGGGTCCAAAAAAAAATCCACTACCATTTATTTTTAGTCACCTACACTGAAATCTTAAAACTCCGTAATAAAAAAAAAATACTATCCTTATTGCCACAGCTTGTTCATGCTACCGATTAAGTAACTATAATAGGTACATACAACATAAATTATAATGAGGATTACAACTGTTCAATAAAGCGCATTTATTGTGAGACAAACAATCTGGCAATGGAGTTATGCGTACACGCAGCTTTTAAAAACTGCCACAAGTTGGAAAAATACACATACATACATGCATGAACTCGAGCCTGCATTCGTAAAGGGATAGGCAGAGCACATGAAAGTTAGCGATCTTGCGATGCCCCAATTTACGGCGGAGCCGGTCTTCGTTGGTGGTTTTAGACGGTAGTCCTGCAAGGCTTCAGCCGCGGTTAGTCCGTCATACCCGTCCTGCCTCCCCGACAGGACGGGATGCGTAAATGCATTTCCCCAACGTTAAAAAAAAAAAAAAGAGTACATGAAAGTTAATTTCAGTGCCACCTTTAGCAAATATAGGGTTAAAGATGGAGAAAATGTGTTGCAGTGATAGGTTACTAGCCCATCGCCCACAACACACTACAACCCGGTTCGCATAGTCGGCTCTTACGACACCCACGGGAAGAAAGGGGGAAGTGATATTCTAACCCGGCGCCGTAAGGAAAAATAACTATCGTTTTTGTAAAGCTCTGTCACATAGTTTTTAATGGTAATTAAAAAAAAACGAGCTAAAACACACTACAATTAAAGGAACATACGCATTCTAAGGCGAGTGCAAAAACTCAGAAAGAGTCATCAAACTCTTCTCTCTTAGCAACTGATTAATTTTTTTTTCTATTTCAGTCTGACACAGGTGAAAAATGTGTGTCAACTGTTGGGTGTTAAGATGTCAAACATAATAGGCCCGTTTACCTAAAAGACTTAGAAGACCGTGAAAAAAGCTTTTTTAATACTAAATAATTATACTCCATTTTTTATAAGATTAGAAATGAAGAAAGATACAATTTTATCCTGTGATATCCTGAGTAATCGAATAAATATGTGCGAAAATTACCGTTAAAATTTTAATCTTAAAAAATAGGTGAAGCTATAGTTATAGTCTCATATCGCTCATTACATTTGTTTAATAGACTTTTTGCATCCAGACGAATAGAACATAGGTTAGAATTAAATATGATTGTTTTTGATTGTCAAATCGAAAAACAACGTCAGGTAGGTATGTCCTGAAAATATATTTCACTCAGGCGCCCGACATTTTGTGACTTATAACAATAACAAAACGTATCTCCAAATTTAAGAAAACAATAATAAAACCCGAAATCGTTCCAGAAATCGCGACTTAATCCTTCGTCTTCCCACCGTTTCAGCCCACCCAACAATGAAGATTAATAAAACTAATCGGCAAAAGGGCATAAAAGGCGCAATTTGTATACTAAAATACGGCATTTTTAATTTAGAAATGAGAATAATACAAGGCATTTAAATAAAGAACGCTCGAAATGCAACTGCCGCGCACCGCGTCAAACGTTGAAACGCATCACTAAATAAACGGTCATCCTGCGCCTTCTTGAGAGATCACGTTCCACGCATTATTCTGATGGATTCGATTTTCGAACGTACGTTTTCTTTTTTTCCTACAAACTTATTTTACCGTCCAGTACAAAACACATCACTCTTAAGACTACTATAATAAGATGGACAATTCCCTGTTTTTTATTTGATGCAATACACATGTTCGATTTTTCTGACCGATTTATGTTTATCAATAAGAAATAATCAGCTTCGCTCTTACGGTACTGTTATTAAAGTTGAAAATTTAATAATTTTTAGTTGAGTCGCTGCAAATAAATTACAAACGATGTAATGTTCTTGTTTCACGTATTACCAGCATCCGAACAATATGATAAAGTCGTTTCGGAAATCCGTGGAGTTCGCGAGAGATTTGAACAATGCACGAACTCTTTGTATTTTAAAGCCATTTTTTGAGGGCGTGAGAGTTAACGCACAAGTCATAGTTACAATGTAACGTGTGTTATTGTAAAAATAAAGTTCCTTTATCTTCAAGGTTTTGTTGGACTGGAACATCATGAAATAAAAAATACAAAGCGGAAATTAGAACTTTGATGCTTTTTGTCAATCAAAGCGAATATTTAAGAAGTAATATATTCGCTTTGATTGACAAAAAGCATTAAAAAAAAACTCATTATGTTATCAGTGTTTTCACAATCTTTCTCCTTTGATCAATCTAGACTCCAAGTCGGATGGTAGAAAAGCGCCTTAAAGAAACAGAGCGGTACGTAAATTGTAATACTGAATAAGAAAAGCGAACTAAAGCTCCAGGTTTGTAAAGAAAAATGAACCAGGATCCCATTCAACAAGGACTTATTAAATAAATTAACCGCAAAAGGAAAACTAAGCTTTCATTTGTATGGACAAAACAGATAATTTCTTAAAACCCCGCGTTCTATCGCGTATTCACTGCGGACGGTGGCGAAGAAAGCGGGGAAAATAATTGGAAAGTGACGGGACTCTAGGGCGGGAAGTGTCGATATTTTCTTTGGCTAATCGGTTTTCGTGTTGACAGATTTTACTTTTCCCCCCGGGTTGGAAGGCCAGCATGGCTAGCACGTGATGGCGCGTGAGCTAGCTTGCCACGATCCGTTCTTTTTAAATTAGCACACCTAGAAACAGACGGGTAGTCTATCTCGCGTCAAGACAGCTCGCGCGCCATCTTGTGCTAGCCGTGCAGATGGCAGTCGCTTTCGTAAAACTGGTATGACACATCTTAGGATTAGGTGCCAAAGCGGACCCCGGCGGACTCCTGGGATACAATACAACCGATAATATGCTAGGAGGATGGCGAGTTTGAAAAAAACCGGCCAAGTGCGTGTCGGGCCACGCACAATGAAGGGTTCCGTACCAACACCTACTAGTCCACATTTAAAATCACTATCCAATACATTGAATCTAAAAAAGTCTTTGACAGCTAATATCTCACCAACGGTTGACTTACATAAATGGACAAATATTTTAGAAACCTCCATATCATTTTTAAAGGCCTATCCATCGATACCCCACACGACTATGTGCGATGAAATTTTTTTTTCATCCACCGGTTACATGTATGGAGTGACCCCCCTAATTTAATATTTTTTTGTAATTTCACATCACTTTTATGTAGCGGTTCATAGAATACACCTTCCTACCAAATTTCGTAATTGTAGTGCTTATAGTCTCCGAGTAAATCGGCTGTGACATACGGACGGACGGACAGACATGACGAATCTATAAGGGTTCCGTTTTTGTCATTTTGGCTACGGAACCCTAAAAATAGCGAAGTAAAAAAACATCGAAACAAATTAAAATTGAACACGGGAAAAATAATAAACAGCAGTAATTGTGGTACGTTTCTTGAGCGATTCGGTTTTTGGGTCAGACAATTAGACACGTTTGAAATACGGAATAATAATTTATGAATTTATCCAGCCAGTAAAAATATTTGTAATAAAATTCAGCGCTCAGAAACCGGTTTTGTCTTCATTAAACCGGCTTAAAATTTCAGTTAATTGCGTTTTACGATATTTTTTCGTACTTTATATCATTTATTCACAGATGAAGGCTAAGGCTAACAAACACAAATCTTAAAATAAAAATTGATGTATGTGAAGTACTTTAGTACTTTTATTTCAAAAATACTAAAAACCGGTTCCGAGCCCTGAAAAACTTCAAATGTTTTACCTTACTGTTACAATTATTAAGATAATAAGTTTTTTTTGTAAACAATCGCACTTTTACCACTGGGTAGTACTGCACCATCACAAAAAACCGTAAAAGTATCGACACCGCAAAACCGTCACTAGCCTGCGTCCCACATTCCCAACTTTTCATCATTCCTTGCCTCCCGGCGCATTGTGGCCGTGGGAACCTTTATTAACCCCATAGAAAACCGGTGAAAGCCCAAGAAAAGCATTTGTGCTCTGAATAACACAAAGCCGCTTCAGTGTTGATTCCGTGCCGGTTTCAGAGATTCTTTTCATTCGGTATTTCCCGAATCTGCCGTGTTTTTGTATCGGTAAATGAGTTTCTGTAAAGGTTAATTTACTTTTCAGGGTTTTGTGCTATTCGTTGGGTTGTTGCAAATTGTGTTCATTTATGTTTGTTTTATCACAATATGGGGTAGATGAAGATTCATAATTGCTTATCCTTCTAATTAACTTATTAAAGTATTTTTTTTAGTTACGTAATATTCATTTTAGTGAGTTAGTGACGGCTAACAGTTTTTAACCTGGTTCCATAGGCATAAACAACAACGTGAGACATAGGTACTATTAAGTGTAACTATTAAAAAGTACCTTATGACTTACTTGTAACATTTGGTTGGTAAAGTTAAGAACAGTCAGTAGTAAATTAATCACGCCATAAATATAAAGTCTGTGAAAATATGATTCTAAAGATTACAGTAAAGTTAATTTACGAGTTTCACTACCAAGACATACTCAGAACCTTACACAATGATGCGAAGTTTTAATTATTAATATAAAACTCGGCTTCTTTTTTAAAGTTTCCGACTTCCGCTGGTAACTAAGCGTACACTATTTAATTATAGAACACCCCCACTAGAGGGGGTTAAAATATAATTTTCTCAAAGGTTTCTTGTCGACACTGGCTTGTTCTTTGTGTGGAAGCGGTCTGCGGGAAATACTTGAAATTACTTTTGCAATGTTACGTTGTATAAGACGGTAATTCAGACAGAAACAGGGATTTGTAAAATCTACATTTTATTAACAGTATTCAGAAGAGAAATAGGTAACTGTAGCCGAGCGGTGAAGCGACTCAATCAAGAGGTCTTCGGATTGAAAACCGGATCGTAGCACTGGGTTATTCCAACTTATTTACGAAATCTCCTCCTAGTGTTATCCCAGTACAGTCGCATCCAGAAGGATGCCCGGGGTCCGCTACCTAATCCCAAGATTTGATATGGGCACTAATTTTCACGGAAGCGACTGCCATCTGACCTTCCAACACAAGAGGAAACCAGACCTTATTGGAATTAGGCTTCTCAAGGCAACCTGACTGTTAGAAGCTCTCAAGCCACCTAAAGGCCTCTAACTTGGCTTAACGACGATAGACAGCAGCCGGGATCAACGGCCAAGCGTGCCTTCCAAAGCATGGAGCGGTCAGTTAATAACCACTCAAAGCGGTCACCCATTTAAGAACTGAACTCAGCCGTCGTTGCTTAACCTTGAATACCGCACGCGGTACCCGGGTGCCGCTGGGCTACTAGTGCTCCTGACTGTACGAAATATCAATTGATGTTTGACAGTAGCTTTTCGGGGTAGGAAAACATGAAAGCGGGTCTAATCGAAACCAAGTCTAGTTTTGCCTCTGGGTTGGGAGGTAAGATGGCAGTAGCATTCGTATAGTAGCGTCTACGCGAAACCTTGTGAATTCAATTAAAAATGAAACGGACGGATACGAAGTGCGTTTAGGTTCAGATATTTAAGTTAGCTTACGACCCGAGATTGGCCAAGGCATAAGCTCTAGACCAATATTGGCCCAACGCCGGCCAACGTGCGTCCGCCAACGTAATCTCCGCCCATTAAGTTGCGCACGATTTCACCTTTGTCGTCGGTAGCGACATCTGCAAATAGCTTGCATTAATCTTCCATTATCTAGCCTTTTACAGTACTTTAGCTACCGCGAAGTATGACACGCGATAATAGACCTAACGTTGTTAAAAAATCACATAAATGCATTAACTTTAGCTTAAAAGTAGAATATGTTATAAATAAAAATCAAGTCCTTTTTTTAGTTGTCCCACTGGTAGGCAATTTTTCCAGTTCATATTGAACATTTGTACTCCAAACCTTATTACGTACTTAAACTATGCAATATTATGTTTTTTTACTGAGTTTTAATCGATTGATAACAGAAGACCCTTAGTATTGTTACTTGTGGTGTATGACGACGTATGTAAATTTAAACACATCGCTAATTTTTTAATCTAATTAACTGCATTAAAAATTCTAATGTTTTTCTTAAAAACAACCGCGTTTAAATTTATTCAATACTATTACAATTATGCTAGATAGATGGTTTTTTTTTTGCTTTTCTCTAAGGTTCAAATATCGCATTAAGTTCTAGGATAAGATTTTCTTTTTTGTAATAAATACATTATACATACATCTATGATTAGTGTAATTCATGCATTAGACATATGTTCGATACCAAAAAGCCGTCTAGTTTATGTCGATTGCCTAATGACATCACTATCAGTCAACGAGCGTTCCTGATTGGTTCCCCTCATTTGTTCAACATGGCTGCAATACATTACCTGCTCACCGATTAACCATTCAAACTAAGCACTTAAATACCTTGCACAAATTAAAAGCACGACTCACTTTATCTTAACTAGAATTTTAATGCACAAGACGAGTTACTAAACCAAGTGCTGCCTCGTTTTGTAATTTTAAATATGGATAAATATTAAATAAGAAATGAGCACTATAAAATATGTCAATAATATTTTTGGCCCATTTAAAACACGTCGAAACTACTATATTATTAAGATGGTAATCGCAATAAGATCTTAAGAGATATGTGTCTATATAAACGTCATCAAGATATTTCTGTGTAAAGACAATAAAAATGCTCAGTTATTTACATAAACTAATGCTTTAATGACAACCAATTGATCCGTAAAAACGGGTTTTTAAAATCGTAATGACCATTTTATCGATACTTCCAGCACTAGCTAATGAAACTGGAAACTAATAAATGAACCCTATTGCGAAATTTGACGACGCACGCTGGTGACCAGTAGGTACTAAATCGGAAAACCGGTAGGAAAATACACGATATGAAATCCCACCTCTACTTTACGATAATGTTGCCAGGATAACTATCGGCTTTAAAATTAAAAATAGATCGTTTTATTACCTGTCTAACGTATCTTTAAACTTATAACTGGCCGGTCATAAAATTCCATTTGTTGGATTTAAGATGAAAACGCAGATGGGCGAATGGAAGAAAAGCTAAGCCACAATAGGCGTGCCCGATTTCCACTCGCATTGTGCTAGAACGCAATGGCGATACACCGTCCCACTCTAACAAAGACGCCGTCGAGATGGGTAACAGAGATAGTCGTCACAATAGACAATTGTTATCCCCACCGCTTCGGATTGGTGCCCTAGTGAAATTTATGTGCGCGAATTTCATTCGTGATTTCACCGTATTAGCCGGTAAGAAGGTCGATTGTCGCGTGCCACAGGAAATGGTTTTATGTGGCCAATAATTTGATTCGTGCTTTATCATTGGGAAGACAATGGTATAGGTATTCGTGGTATAGTTATGTAGGAAGTGGGTTAGGTGAAGCGTAGGCGGCGCCGGCCGTCTATTCTTGTACAATAATTAGAAATGTCATACTCTCGCTTGTCAGCGGGTAGTCTAACGGTGATCCCATTTATATTTTTCGTTAAAAATCATTTGTTGGACAGAAAAATGAGTCTTCATTCTGTCATCGCCAGAAGATTGTTCGAAAAATCTTGATTGTCAATACATTAAGTGTTAGGTAATTCAACGATGAAATAAAGTGTGACCCGTTGGGGTTTGAATTAAAAAAAATACGGTATTACTTTAAATAAACGCTCGATCTAAAAACGGTTTTTGAAACTCAAAATTTCACGTACAAGTGATGTGACACGTGTGACACTTGCCGGTTTTTTAATATGGCGATATTTTATTTTTTAATCAAAAACCTTGTCAACACATGTCCGCGCGGTCCTCTAGTTTTCTTTCACCAACTAATTGGTCTGACACTAACCCCAGCGGAAATATTTTTCAAGAGTCGTTTTTTAATACGACGAACTTGTTGACACACGATTTTAGCCTCAGTTGGACGATTAAATTTAATGAAAATGACACCTTTAAAAGATTCTTGTTTCAACCGAGCGGGGTTAATAATTTGATCTGAATGTCTGACGTTGATGTTTTACTTAAAACTATATGTATTTATACTTTTGGTTATTTTAGAACCGTGCGCCGATGATTCAGATTCAGATTCAGATTCATTTATTCACAATATAAGATTACAATATAAATTACAATGTCAATTTACAGGAATCTCTATTGTGATCGTCAATAACATTAAATAAAACAAAATAAATTAAAAATCAATGAAAAAAATAGCAGTTAAATAATACAATGAGTATGATAAAATTCACCTGAGAGGATCGTCATGAATATTAATATTTTTGGTACTCTAAACACGGATAACAAGGAAATTAAATATCAATATTTCGTAATGATCGTCAAAGTAAATATTAAAACAGGAATTAAATTAAATCAATAATATTGAATTAAATGAAACAATGTCAACTATATTTTATTTCCATGTATTCGCTAATAGAATATAACGGGGTTTCTAATAAAAAGTTTCTCAGTTGACGTTTGAATGTTTCGTCAGATGGTTCAGTTCTTAATTTGGCGGGTAGGCGCTCGTAGTAGGTTACAGCAAACTGTAATAGCTCACATTTAAATACAAAAGTATAGTAAGGCCATTAAAAAAGATGGCCGCCGTACATTTATTTGTTTCAATTTTTGAAAAGAGAACGCTCAATGAGACGCCCCTGATTGTCAATTAACGACATCAAACGGGCTTTTTGCGAATTAACCGTCCGTTTGTGTTTTGTTTTTTGTTTCGTTTGGGGGGAGGGGGGATGTAGGGATGCGTTTCGTTTTCATATTTCCGTTTGTGTATTGTGGGCGTTTACGTAGCCTCCCTTTGTCGATGGATATATACGTATGCGGAGTGCTTTCAAACGAAAATTACTCTGCTATGCTTTTATGAAATGGACAGATTAGTCCTGTATGACTGGCTGCGTTATTCTGTGATTTGTTACAATTGGAGTAATTGCGGTTATTAACGGAAAAATGAATTAAAGGCGATTTGTTTATTGTAAGAGTTCATTTCATTTTACTTTTTGGCAGATAGAGTCGTTTATTAAAATACTGTTTTTTTTGCCAGCTATACCTAAATTTGCTACATTTCCACTTTAACTTAGAATAGTAAGTACAGTTTTGGCAAAAGTGGGTGGTTTACCGAGCCATCCAAAGAGGAAATAAAGTCGAATGATTTTGTTCAAAAACCGAATGAAACAGGTTCCCTATCATTTTCGGTTGATTTCAAAATTTCGAATCGTTGAATGCATATTGTAAGTACAGTCGGCGCAACAAAGAGACTCTCATACTAATGAATGAGAGATAAAAACTCGAACAACACTCGATCACGGATTGGGCAGGGTTGTCGATGGCAGAATTTGAAATTCCATTTGGAATAGGAAGTTTTAAAGTTTAAATTCATTGTTGTTCGATTTGGGTTCACTAATGCTGCCATTTTTACCAACATTATAGTACGACCAGGACCAGTGTGCCGATAGATTCAAAAATCACATTTCGTCGTTCGCTCGCCGTCTAGACTCGTTAGTGCTAGAGAGAGGTAATGATTTATGACTATATCAACACCATGATTTGAATTTTAATATTTCATTTAAATACTTATAGACATGTAAATTGGTTTTATGAATAAATTGAATATGAATATGATTCTGGACCTACTGTCGTCTTTCGCACTTGGACAAAATTCCTGCCAGTGACGAGTAAGTCTAGTCTCTCGCTCGCACTAACGAGTAAGTCTAGAAGGCGCGCGAAAGACTAAATAGAATGGTGGTGTATTCCATAGTGGTAGCAAAAGCGTAGTTTGCCTGGTCATAAGCGAAACTTCCCTCTCATAAGAGATGTGTTCAGCAGTGGGACGTATGTTAATGATGATGATGATGGTACCGAAAACTGTATTAAGCTGATATTAATGGTATCAGATTTGTGTTGACAATAAGAAACAACATATACACGTATCTCCTTTCAACACATTGAATCCAGGTGTATCTCATAATCACCATGATAGATACATATACATTTGGACCAGCCCTAGCGCGATCATCAATATTGATACCTTGGAGGTGTGCGAGAACCGAGTATAACCGAAGTGACAAAAATAACAGGCTCGCTGTCGTGGTATAAAAAAATGAAAGAAAAAGATAATGCTTAATCCTGTAATCGTCACGTGACAAACTGCGTATCTCGTAATTGACATGACAATTGGCAGCCCTAGGATTGTTGACGGTGCAGATTGAAGAGGCCGTACATAGACGCGCTGCAAATGGAAGCGGCTAATGGCGGCCGCGTTTGTATTCGCGCGGTTTTAGGGCTCCGCAGGGAGTACGGAGATAGATGAGAGAAAGAAAGAAACCGAGTGCGATAATTTCTTTCTTTCTTTCTCTCTTTTCTCTCATTTGGGAAGCAAGGACATAGGGATATTAAAGAGAGATAAGAGAAAACTAGAGCATGAGAGATAGAGCGTGATTATTCATTTGTTTTAATTTACCGATGAATCCCTGCCATTAATGTGCCGTTGCCAATGGCAATATTGCTGGGAACATTGCCTGTGTTGGCGGAAATATCGCTGGTACAAGACAAATAATGTGAAAAATCTGTAAAAGAAACGTTTGTGAATTCGCGTAAACCGATTGCAAACATTTCATTAGCCTCATTGACAAAATATGAACAGTACCTATTAAAAAAAACAATAACAGATCAACAGTTGCAACATACATAACGTCCTTTACTACACACCTATGGCCGCTGTACACATTGGAGCATGGTTGGGCCAAGACGCAGTGTTAACACAGTTTGCGTAGCGCGCCAAGATCCTTTGATGTGTGCACGAAAAACCGACACCATTCAGCCAGCATTGGCGCCAACTACCAACATACAACCAAGTGGGTTGGCTCAATTTGTACTGCCAGTTTTACGCCGATGGCAATCAAAAAACCTTGGTGTACGAATCCAACTCGTGCTTAGCCGTTCTTTTTTCAAACTCGTCCCTTTGTTGACGTTCGAATCCACTCGCAATAGGCGTTCGATACTGGCGGGTAATTTTCTTTTTTCCAGTTGTTTGCAGCCAGACTGTTTTGTGAGTGACGGCATTATGAATTCTGTGTGTTGCCTTGCCGGTTTTTTATTAAAAAAAACTGCATAGCGGCCAAATGAATAATTTGAAAACCGGAATCTACAGTTTGTCAAGCATTATTTGCATGTTGGTTATCGGCACTATTTAATATTCGAATTACAGTGCTAACGGCTTTTTAATTTCTTATTTAATATATTAATTATTATTACTAACTTTTAGGCAGATAAATATTCATAATACCTAACTAGGTACTATAATGATAAAAGTGGCCCCCGTTAAACTCCTAAAACAACTATACACTACTCTAGCACAATCGATTATGACCTACTGCATATCTAGTTGGGGTGGTGCCAGTAAAACAAAATTCCTAGAGGTAGAGAGAGCCCAAAGATGCTTACTTAAAGTTACATTCTCAAAACCATTTATGTATCCCACCACGGAGCTTTACAAGGATTGTAATCTGTTGTCCATGAGGAAACTCTATATTGTAAGTTCTATTGTAAGATTGCATAAAACCCTTACCTATGACCCAACCACACAAAATCGAAGAAGAAAACACATTGTAGCTCCTGTCCCAGTCTGCAAGTCCCGCTATGCTAGCAAACAATTTGCCATTCAGTCAGCTCGATTATACAATCGTATAAATAAGACTATCAGTATTTATCCGCTTCAAACTTACCATTGTAAACTTACCTTAGTTGATTGGTTAAAAAACCTAACTTATGATGAAACAGAGGCATTATTATCTTTCACATCATAATTTAGTAAATCCTTCTCTGTAAAAGTACATCCATACACAAAACTACACACACATTACACACACGCACTCACGCACACCCACACACACGCATGCACACACACACACACACACACACACACACACACACACACACACACACACACACACACACACACACACACACACACACACACATACACATACACACACACACACACACACACACACACACACACACACACACACACACACACACACACACTCACACACACACACTAAATATAGATTATTATACACGATTAAAATAAGATAAATCTGTAACTGCTTAAGCGTCAAAATGTTTATTATGGTTGATTGTCCACTTCTTACTGTTTGGAAGAGCGGTGTCTCCTGACACAAGCAAAATTACTTGCTTAATAGGAGGCTCCAACCTTTTCTATTGTTGTTAAAAATCTTAAAAAAACCGAAATAAACTTTTTCATTTTTCATTTTCATTTTCAAGTTTAGGCCTATGAATGAGCTAATAAGTAGGTATATAACATTATTATTTAGAAAAATGTGTTTAGTTGCTACGGGGGAGTGTAAAATTAATAAAGTAACCTTCAACAAAACATTCAAAACAATAGCGTGTACTGCCGATTCTATAAAATCCGGTAACAGAAGCGTCGTTTTACATTCTAAAAGCGTTCGAATTATAGATTCCAAAATCGAACACTCGAGACCTTTTCAAATGAAAGACTTGAAAGCAACAAAGTCAATTTAAAAAGAAGAATTGGCGCGTAACAAACCTAATTTGCAGAAAGGGTAAACAAATGGGGGACTGAGAGGACCCTTGGACACTGGCTTTTAAATTCAAATCTTTGTCTACGGTTTTATTGTGCTTTTCTTGGCGCTGGCAGTAGTGTGGGATATTCGTAGAGCAATACATTTTCTATAGCATGGAAGTGTGAACGTGTTCAAACAAAAAATGGTCTACATTTTATAATACCTAATGATTATGATCTACAAAATTGCCTTCTGAATTCAACAATTTTAATAGGTAGGCTACCAGTTCGCAGCACAAAGTACGTTGCTACTTGATACATTCTTGGGATTAGGTAGTCGAGTGGATATCAGGCAATTTGATGATGAGGAGAAATCATAGTTTTAGAATAGCCACGTTACAAGTGCAAAGACGCTGGTACTGGGGCACGCTCTTAGGGACTGTCATCGGAAAAGGATCAGGTCATCAGAAGCCCTTCAACGTCTATCCAAAGCTAGTTTCGATCGAGTATTCAGAGGGGAAACTAGACCTTACATTGACTTCTCAGTCGTTTTCTTATAATTGTCGATCGTAACTACCACAATCGCCCCACACAACCTTCTTTTGGCACTTCTATCTAACCCATTCACAGGTAATCTTGGGCGAAGATTATTACCAGAGTTCGGACGGATGAGCGTCATTACTCGCAATAATATCATATCCGAATTCTGCTGGTTATTATTGAGACTAGACCACCGGTGAAAACCTAGAATATGAATTCTCCCTCTCGCAATGACAGATTCGAGTGATAGGTACTCTTTCGTGGTTAAAGGGGGTCATCGGGGTTGCGTGTGCTCAACGTGGCGGGGGCCGCAGCACTTACATATCAGCCCCAGGGACGTTAGCGCTCTAAAAGCCAAAGGTAGCAAAGCGCGATGGCTTTAGCGCGTTTAGTATTGAGATCCTGGAGTTCCGCATGACAGCGCAGATGGCAGACATCGTGGGGTTTTTAATAGAAGTAACACAACCCAGTCATCCCCCGATGTCAGGTAGATAGCAGGTTTTCTTGCCTTTTAGATATCTTTGGAGACCTGGAATAACCGCTCACCTTAGCATGCTCCTGCTGCGCCAACAGCTGCTCTCGCACCATCTGCAGCTGCAGAATCATCTCCGACAGCTGTCGCTCCTTCTCCAGCACGCTTTCGCCAGCTAATGCCTGGATGGCCGCTGCGTCTAGTACGCCTCGTCTGTCGCTGTGAACAAGACACTCGTGTTTATGCGTACTGAATGTATTCTAAGATATTATAGTTGGATTAGTGCTTGACAATGTATTATAATACAATACAATACAAATACAAATACTCTTTATTACACACCTCAATAAAAATACAAAGCAGGTCAGAAACATAACATAGCGAGATATACGCACAGGTAGACAACAGGCGGTCTCAACGCTAAAGAGCGATCTCTTCCAGACAACCTTTGGGTAGCGGAGAGAACTAAACACACATATTCAGTGGGTGGAGCAAAAATAAAAACTAGGTACTGGAAATGAATGTATATCAACATATATCTTGAGAATTTATTATTATCAATACAATATTCTACTTGTGTTCTATTCTATTGTTTGGTAAAGATATTAAAATAAAATTCGAAGCTTATTTTATAAATTGTGTCACTGCTTGATAACGAAGAACTAGAAGAATTGTGCGAAATATTGGTTAATTACTAATAAGTTTATAGCGACTTGTCATAACATATACCCTAATTAGTGTATAGAAGTTTCAGTATTAACACACATGTAATTATGCAGCAGGCTGCAACTGAATTATTCATAACAACAAGTTTTGAGCGCCGCCATAATGTCAACAAAGATGTACTCGTAACTTGGGCTTACTGGAATAAGTACGAGTACTACTGTCACTCGAAACTAGAATGCTGGTTCTATAAGCTTAGGTAAAATTAACATATTCATATTCATTTATTCATAATGTCAAAATTACATGTCAGATATTATTTCATTTTACATACCAATGTTTGTCACCTTAATGTCCAATAATTGACACATACTGTTCACCTGTATTGTGATTGAATGTCTTAAGTACTGAGTCAATGACCAAGTGCCTGGTGGTTTACCTTATTTTATAGAAATTGATGACGATTTACTGTTCTATTGAGATCTTCGGTTAAGATAATACAATATTATCTTGTAACTTCGTATTAGTTATTTACTCAGACTTAATAAATAGTCTAAATAATTTAATAGAGTTCAATCTATGGGGAAGTCTTTCCTTTTTATTGCGTATTTTATTCTCATTGCGCGCTATCTTTCTCTCTATCATCATCGACGTAAAAGCACCCCTCTTCTACGTACTATATGGAAAACTTCTAATCTAAAGTGTTGCTTGAACGTTTCAGTTTTTGTTCTCCCACATTAAATTGACTAATGTAAACTTAGCTGACTTTCTTCCTAGATTCTTCTCAGCTAGGCTAGGTTTAGTGAATCACCGGCAAATCTCCCAGTAGCTCGATTCCAATCACTCCTCAGATTTGGTTGAAGCCGCTCAATCAATCTTTCTGGAGCGCGAACTCTTAGAGTATTCCAGTGTTTAAACCGCCCGCGTGGTCGTGTCGGAGGTTTCCCCTGGATTTTCGCTAGGCCACTCTCCAAGCGCGCACTCCTGTCGCCTTATTGGGCCCGGCCTATAAAGCCACAGTCAGGTTAAAAAAAATTCCTAACACACAAGTCATTTAGTTCTCAGAGTCCCGTTAGTCATCGTCCTCCTAGCGATTCCTCAGTTGCGCTCTATGGAGCCTGAAGGCCGCTTTGACACCTATCTCAAAATTTGAATGAGAATGCCATTTGGCAATTCAACATCATCAACATCATCCCCTATCGTTATCCCAGTACAGTTGCATTCTGATGCCTGAGGTCCCCTACCTAATACCAAGATTTGGCGCATGCATATGCACTAGTTTTTACGGAAGCGACTGCCATCTGATCTTCCAACCCGAGGGTAAACCAGACCTTATTGGAATTAGGCTTGTCAAGTGAGTGGGCAACTTGACTGTTAGAAGTTCTCAAGCCACCCGAAGGTTTCTAACTTGGCTTGACGACTGCTATCGTAGACAGCAGCCGGTATCAACGTGCCTTCCAAAGCACGGGATCGCACAGTTAATAACCACTCAAAGCGGTCACCCATCCAATAACTGACCTGGGCCGACGTTGCTTAATCTCGCATACCGCACGCGATGCGCGGGCGCCGCTGGGCCACGGGCGCTCCTCTGGCCATTCAACCCATAGGGAAAACTAGACCTGTTTTACCACAGATATTTTATTTCCCAGTGTTTCATTGGTAGGGGTTCCATACAGCCTCGACAAACATGAGTACGGAACGACACTGCGTCTGAATTATTTATGTTGCTGCCGCTCGGTGCAGCCGATCGGCTTTGTGACACGGGAAAAATTACAAACGCTGGTATTGAAAATATTAAAGTGGGGTTTATTTGGCATGTATTTATAAATAAATATGCATGGACAATCTTACGCAAATCTACCTAGTCCCTGACTAAGCAGAGCTTATTATTATTATGGGTGCAAGGTGACCATATACATACTTATATTGATAAAATTCGTGTTACACTCAAATGCCCTAAGGATTCGAACTAGGGACCAGTTTCGTATTTCGGTGGGATATTGCAGCAAGTGACGTCACGAATTTTCTATGGTCAAACAGCATATATGTTTTGAATTCTATGAATTTAAAGATCTTAACATATTAACAATTATACATTGAAGTTCCAAATTTCGAGTATTTTCGCGAGTTTATTGGGATTATAAAAGTATTCATTCCCATTCTGTCAGCTCGCATTTATGTCATAGAATCTATTAACATATATCCAGATTTATAAAATTCCATGAACTCGCAGGTCAGAAGATCTGAAACGCCCAACGTAATTGGAACATTGTAATGGCAACTTTGTCAGATACCATTTACGACAGACATTTCTTATAAATTTGAAGGTGGGTTAGGTCGCTTCAGATGCCTGAAGGGCAAACCGCCCCGAAATAGGAACGCGGAAAATTCGTTCGGAATTATTTTATCATTGTTGGAATCTACTTGTCAGAACTGACCTAAATAAAATAAATTTCAGTTAGAAAAAAAAACAATCATATTCTGACGTAAGTGACATAAATTGATTGCTAAACTCTTTGGTTCCAAGACTTCCAAGCAATATCAGTCAAGTACAGTTATTTACAATGGTACAGAAAAAAAACATAAACGCTCACTCGCCGCCACAAGCGCATGAGGGAAATTGCGGGCATGTATCGTCATGCGACTTAATTGTTTAAACGGAGCCAAATAAGACCTTTCTTGGCCTTGGGCACAATGAAACTAACCTGTACGGGCCTTTCTCCGAGTACAGTCAAGACAATGCCATTTTTAAGGGTCTGCTGAGCTACATATAACAGATAGCTTTTCGGTGAAGGAAAAAGATAGTGAGGAAATCAGTACAATTCCAATATGGCTTTTCCTTCTGGGCTGCGGTGCGATAGCATAGCTTTCGTTAAAATAGTGCTGTGCAAAAAAAACTTCTCGGTTCCCATAGTCGACTCTTACGACAATGGCACGAATAGGGCTATTCTGAACCGGCACAACACGGGGAGCTTATAGTCAGAGCTCGGACAGATTATTGCAAAATCAAATAAGGGAATAGAACAAGGTTAAATAGAATCGTGATAGTGTAGTTACATATCACATAATTGCCCCGCGTGGTGTCGGGTTAGAATTGCACCACCCCATATCATCCGGTGGGTGTCGTAAGAGGCGACTAACGGAGAATATCCAAGGAACGGGCAGCAGCGTTCCCTGAAGGTCACACCTATTATTACTGCGATCCCCAACCCGCCTGCCAAGCGTGGGGATTATGGCAAAACCCCCCCACTTGGGGGAGGTCTATATCCAGCAGTGGATGTCTTCCGGCTGAATGATGATGATATCACATAATATATGGGTCTATTATAATATGCACCAGACTGTACACTCAGTGCACTCATTGTTTCAACGGAATAAGAACTGACGTTCCGAAAACGAGATCCGTCCAACCAATCCAACCTAATTCCAAAATTGTGTAACTGCCAAGTAATTTGTAAACACATACTCCCTTTTGTGCCACTTGTAAAAGTAATGGGGATAATTAACTTTCAGTTAACTGTTTAACTGTTAATCATCGGTTCATTGTGTAAGCTGAACGAGTTTCAAATTTGCAGTTGTTTTTGGTTCCGGTTTCAAGTGTCTTTGATGAGAGTTTTATTTATTTAATTATGATATACTGCAACTATCATTACAGTTTGACCGTAATGCAATAGTGCATTTTAATATAAGTACGGACTATTCGATTCAATCATTAACGTAACATGAAAGATTTTAGCTGATAATATCTATATAATGTCTATTTTGTAATACTTTTCATAGGGAACAAAGTTTGAGATTACTAACATTAAGGTTCGATTTGCAGACAATTAGAATTGCCAACTACTAATGAATAAATTTCAGACTATTATTTTTGAATTTACGAATACATTTTCCTTCTTTTAAGATTTCCTTGTCAACAGAAATGTATTATTTTAACGCACTTAAGACAGCGATATTTATTAGCGGTATATTTTTATTGCGTTTAATACTTAGTTTAACAAAATATTCAATGTGTAAAAAAAAGGACAAAAGTACAGAAAAGTGTTGAAAACTAGCAACACTACGTATGTAGTTGGCGAGCAATGAAAGACAAGATAACGTTCTGACAGCACCAATGTTGTTTGAATCGCATAGTATTTTTTCCCAAAACAAGTGAAATACACTGCTTCGTAAACAAAAGCTGTATATTTTTTAGTTAGCATATATTCTTACTACCTTATTCTTACAGAGGACTCGCCGTAAACCTCTCAACTCTGGTACAGGGGTGACGTCATTAAAATGGATGCCAAGGGGTTGTTGATACGTCGTATTTTGACAGTATACAAGGTGTTAAGAGATTTGGTTGTCTGGTCTTGTTTAAAACTGAAGTTGCCATTTTACGTGAACTGTTTGTTATACTATGTCTCCTGTAAGTATAAATAGCTGTACAAATTATTAAAGACCAAAAATATTTTTTTATCCTGCTTACACGTATAGGCCTCTAGTGCTTTTATACATGTGAGCATTGACATTGAAGAAAATTTGTCTACGATAAAATCTCACTAAGTACACATGATTTGCTCATTTATAATAAACAGTTTGATTTAAAGTGTATTATACTCGTAGAAATATACACAAGTACTATACTTAGTTAAAATAGAAATACTTACTCAATTATTTTATTTTTAGACACACTCAGAGACCTTATACATCTCTGAGGATATTTATTTATTAGATTTTATTATTTTCATGTTGACGCTTATAGATATATCTCAAAATATTTTATTATGATTATTTACCTACCTAATTACCTTTCATCTTGATGTTTAGAGACATTATACATCTTTTCTCATTTGTTAGTCTTATTTTTGACATGTAACACTACTATAATAAAAGATACTTTGATTATTGTAGATTTTGACTTGTAAAAGTGCCCTTGAGGCCTATTTGTAGAATAAACGTTTTGATTTTTTTTTTTATTTCAAATCTGTAATCTGGCCTCTAATATAATCAAAACAGTTTCAAAGACACGAGTGGGTGTTTCGATAAAAACACTTCAACTTCCATCCCCCCGTATACTGAGAATAACTTTTTAAAACAAAATATTTTCGCGAAAACACCGATCTCGAAAATTACAACCGTCACTGCCACCTGACAGCGTAATTGTGAATATCTTTTTATAACTTCATTCTTTTATAATGTTCATCATCACAAAAAGACGTAAGAGTCAAGAAAATTATATTAACTTACGACTTGTTGCATGAACCGTCCAGTGTATCGGTAATTCTTTGATTTTTTCCCTCTTCGATTCGATCAAACTTCTTAAGGGCTTTGAAGATTTAAAAGAAGGCAGTAAATGAGAAAATAATTGCTTTTGCATTATTTGGTGTATCTTTTTAAGTATTTCTATTGGAGAATTAATAAGAAATTAATTAGGTATCGTTTAGAATGATGCTTTGATAAGTTTGATACAGATGATTGTTTCGAGAATATTTTCTTTGTTGTTTAATAATGATGGGTTTCTGAATGTGATCGCTTTTAAAAAGATATATTCTTTCATTAACTTTGTACTTTAGGAAGAAAATTGTATTCGTTTTCTTTGAATTGTCAATTTGAATCAAAATCTACCTCTGTATTGTCACCCCAAACAAATAATCGAGAGGTTTCCTCAAAATACCTATATTTTATAATAATTTTATTCACA
Organism: Epiblema foenella; assembly: GCA_963556455.1. Lineage (NCBI taxonomy): Eukaryota > Metazoa > Arthropoda > Insecta > Lepidoptera > Tortricidae > Epiblema > Epiblema foenella. Next base: position 3,083,077 of record OY747110.1, read on the forward strand.
GAACGGAATTGTGACATGATTTGATAAATTTGGCATTTTAGATTTGGCGTAGGCCCTACTTTAACGAAAGCGATTTCCATCTGACTTTCCAACCTAGAAGGAAAACTAGACTGTCGCGATTAGACAATGTTTTCCTTCACCGACAAGCTACAGTCTTAGTCTGCTCGTCCTCCTAGCGTTCGTTTTCCCGAATTCGTGATTCCTGAGGATCATAGATTGTATGACGTCGCAACAACTATGACGTCACAAGGCAAACTATGAATAATTGAGGGATTTTTTTATTCCCTTTGCCGTCGCCTCCATCATTGCAGTATGTTTTATGCAGCGCCGCAAACGACACTGTGGTAACAATAAAGAATCCCTAACGCGAGGGGTTATTTGTCTTGAGGGCCCTCGACGCTTGAGCGAATAATGTGGACATGCCTACATTTTTTGGAATTTTCGGAACGGGCACTACTTTGCGGAATTTCATTATATTTTTTTGGAACAATAGCAGAATAGCAGAGAACTTTGTCCTAGAAATTTATTTACTTACCTAGAAATATTACTTGGAGGACATCAGAAACTTTCTGTCACATTTAAATCGACGAATTCGATCGAATCGACTTAGTCGTCATTAATTAAATATTCAACAATAACATAAAGATTTTTTAAATTTAACTTAACCATTTCACTCTCGTGTTCTACACTATATGAGTGAAAGGGAAGGCACGATACGATTTCGAAGTTCGGAGTAACCCCTCAGGTGTATTTCGCGGTAACAAATTGGCTAAAGTTACGCATGTAGCGAATCGTTTATAAAAAAAGCGTGGTTTGACCTGTGTGGCCTGGCATTAATCTGATACGGCTAATGCTTTCAAAATAATGGATATCCAAAATAGTTCAAGAAATATACAGTATTTTACAATAGCAATATGCTTGAAATTGTTTCAGCTATCGCTTGTAATGGATGCCTGCCTACTGGATGGCTACCACCGGTTTTCTAGCATTGACAAAACAGCTCTAAAAGATAAGTTTTTTTATCAGATAACACTAAACTAAGGCATCGCTGCTTAGTTGTTAAGTCGACTAGATATATTCTGAACATAATCTTTGGCCTTTATGACCATCTATGGCCACTTCATACCTGTCCGATAATTGATCAGTAAACTACGGACACAGAAAACACCATATACAACTTTTTCCTCTCTTAGTCTTATCTACACTTTTCTTCCCCCGCAGGTTCACAATGCAGTCATTATTATTTCACTCCGCCGTCCGTCAACTCGCTGCGTTTATGGATGGAACGGAACGCAGGCCCCGCTGATAGCATTTTAAATCAGGTTAAGGTCATGTTGAGCGTGGCAGGTTGATCGAACGGGATGCGAACGTTGTGCTTTCTTTTGTTTTTCTTTTCGGCCAGTGAGACATTGACGGGTAATTTGTTTTTTTTAAATCGAACGGGGAAGGCGCTCGATTGTTTTTCTTTGAGAATGGGGGTTCCGAATGTCGCGATTTTAGTCGGCTAATACGTTGTCCCTTCTTTTGTTTTTTTTTCTGCCAGCTTTAACAGAGGTCTTTGACGGGTAATATGATTTTGAAATTAAAATTGTTTCAGTTTCTTTTCGTACTGTCTATTTGATTGATGTGTTCCGAAGGTTGTGATCTTATTAAAGTAGGAAGGAAGCTTTGTTGTGTTTCTATTCTATCAGTAATCTTTTAATAGTGTTGATACAGTTCAAAAGCAAAAATTCGCTGTGGAAATATTTGCTCGCCTGAAAATCATTAAGGCAGCTAGGAAAACCATTTTTGTACAACAGCCCCATAAACGCTGGCAAGCAATAACCAATATCACCTCAATAAATAAAATGGATCCTGCCCAATACGTTGTGATCAATAAAAACACATCCCAAATGTAACGGCTATGAATTCTTCATTCGGAATTGTATGGCTGACCATGTTAGGGTATTATCATTTTTAGTGCTCGCCACATTGGTATATTCAGATGGAATTTTTGATGCACTGGCGACACAGGCGCGCTGCGATTGGCCGCTCTGAATATTGTATGAACCAATCACAGTGCTGCGCTTAACGCTGCATTCCGATTTCAAATGTTGAAGGCGGGAAATCGTTGGCTACATAGTAACGGCTGTTTTGCAACGTAATAGGGTTATTTGTTACAAAATCAAATGTAATTTCATCGTGTCCAAGTGACATTTGGCTCTGGCGCACGTTGGGTATGTCGATAATTTGATATTCTAGGCCAGAATTTTAATGAGATGAGGAATGTGTCCGCTGGCTTCTAAAATAGGATGTTCGGCGTTCCCGTGGAATTCGTAGTTTTTCGCGATCTTTTTTAATAATTTCTAACAACACTTAAATATGCATTTAGTTTCTTTTGGTATATTTTGTATCTAATTTTGGGCAATGGATTGCGTAAGTTTCGTAACTGTTATCAAAATTACTCTCTAAAGTCATAAGGTTTTTCATTTTGATTTTTATCACGCGGTGTGATACTTAATATATTCAGTAATATCAGATCTCACAAGCTATGAAGCAACAAATATATTTTTCCTAAAGCTAAATCAGAAATTGCTTAAAACTAGATAGGTAAAATAATGAAGTAAAATTGCATCACTTCACCATGCTGACCACTAAATGCACATTTGATCACTAGGAAATAAAATAAATTCATGTCTAAGGGTCGGTTGCACCAACACAGGCCGGTCATCGTCAAATACGTCAAAAGCGCCGGCAGCTGTCACCTTATAGAAACTTGTCAAACTTTCCATACAATCAGATTTTAACGAACACCGCTTACGAATACAGACGGTTTAGTGCAACCCACCCTAAACCAGTGTTCCCTAAGTCGACAAACCATAATCTACCATAGATTCGTAAGTCTATGAGAATTTTCAAAATAAAACTCGGTAAATCTATCATTCAAATTAACGATGATTAAATACCATTGGCGGATTTGAACACCTACTACGAATACCAAAATGCTTCCTCGCATCTGTCACTTGAGAATTTCATCATCATCAGCTAAAAGACGTTAACTAGATATAGGCCTCCACAGAAAATACTACAATGATTGGTCATGGGCTGCCCGTATCTACCGGACTCCCGTGGCCTTAACCTGGTCATCAGCCAACCCATTGGTTTGACAATAAGAAATCGCCGTATGACTAGTACAACCAGTGTATGTGTATGTATGGGGAATAGTCATCGTCGAATTTTCAGGATGATGAAAAAGGGTTATTGGTAAAAATATCAAATTTGGAGGCATTCAGTAAATATGAGCATTTCAACATTTTCAACCGCCTAATTTCTTTGGCACCATTTCTAGAGGAGTATCATCACCTAGTTGTTTTTGAATTTGATAAATATAAAAACAATAAGATTTCAATTACATTTAAACCGTCACAAATATTACGCAGTAGTTGCAGGTTGCAATTGCATTATCTCTCGTCCGGTTATGAGGAATTATGTCAGACATTGTGGCAATCGACATGTAACTAATGATGTTAGTTACCTATTCAAATTAGATGGAACATGCAATGACCGCTGCGGGAATCATTTATTAAAACGATTGCCCGATTTATTCATATTACCTATCTAATGCATTAGGAAGTTAGTGAATATTGACCGTTACACGTTACATGGATAGTGCCTAAAAGTTCTGGAAAGAGGAAGATTTACGAAAGCACTCAATGGGGTCTTTTTAAATCTAATAGCATACTGGTATGCTCAGTGTGAAAAACAGTGATATAAGACTCCTACACATAACCCAGACTACGACTAAAACCTAGATGTTTCCCCTTATCTCATTGATGAGACACCGCAGGATCTGTTTCAGAGCTAACTGCTTAACCCGTTGTTCATAAAGGTTCATCAAACCTATTTTAGCTAAATGCCGTTAATATTCGTATGTCTTTATACGTCACTTTGACTTGTGTGTTTGAAGTTTTACGAACAAGGGGGTTACAACGCTGTTTTTTTAGATCTAATATCTATACTTACTACACTGTATCAGTGGCCCGAAGGAGATCTTGACCTCCGACACTAATACAGGCCATATGCAACCATTCTGTCACTTAAACTATCAATGTATTACAAATATTATTTTCCATTTCTTATTGAAGAATCGTACACAAAAGTGTTAGTTAGCTGTTCCTTTGCGAAATCCACTACATTTCAAAGTTTTCCCTCAAGGTATTACAAATATTACAATCCATTTTCCATTTCTTATTGAAAAATTGTACACAAAAGTGTTAGTTAGCTGTTTCTTTGCGAAATCCACTACATTTCAAAGTTTTCCCATAAACAAAGCAGCCAACAAAATGACAGAGAAACAGTGTGGCAAATCTTAGCGTCGTCACAACCGACCATTGTCCGCACAAAGCCTCATTGTGGCCTTGTCGATTGTCTTGCGCATGAGCATCGCATATTTCATTGTCACGTGTTAGTACAGTCGTTCACAACAGTTCACCTCGCCTAATCTAGAACCAGAGTGAGGCAGACCTCCTATTACGCGTTGTTATTACTGGCATCAAAAACAATACGTGATTTGGGCGAGCCGTTATTTTGGTAATACGTGCGGTGAGGCGGGAGAAAACGTTTAAAAAATACCATTTACGTATACTTACATATTTATCAAGTGAAAAATTTGAAATTATTCCACATGATTAAGATTAATAATATGTATTTTTCCTAACTAGGACTTTTTTAAATGTTAAAATCTACAAAACCCACGATGTGCGAATCAAACTCGCACTTGACCGGATTTTTGTGTTTGTATGAGTGGGTTTGAAACAAATTACCCATCATACCTTTTAGTTTAATTCTTTTAAGTCAACACCTGCATTGTCTGTCGAATGCTAAGTGTATTGTGTAGGATTCATTGTGTTGTACAACCCATCATATACAGTCTGTTTCAAATTATATCCTGCAGCTAGTTTACTTTTTTGTTTAACTCTACATGTTGTGCACCTTGTTGTTAAAAAATCACATTTTATTCAAATTTACTAATTCAATACTTAAAGTAAAAGTGTTTATGATCATGACTGAATGATATTACTTGAATTTATTGAACGAACTAATTAAATCAATATAATATATGTACTTATTTGGACTGATAAAATTATATCAACGAAACCTCTTTTTTCAACAGCAGTAATAAGTGTTAACTATCTAATTACCATCAGTATTTGTAATGTTATCAAATTGGTGGATAAATAAATTCAACGTTAGCCAATAAATAAGATTAGGTACTGATTTTAGTAAAATATAGTTGGTACTTACGTATGGCATGCATTAACATGACACCTAACAAATAACAAGTACGTATCTAACAATTGTAAAGAAAGGCATACTATTTTTAATCATTACAATCGACTAAACAAAACCTTCTAACTTAATCCCCTAATTGTTACATCCACCTTTGTTACCCACAAAACTTTTACTCTATCAGTCATAAAAAATAATTACATACTAAACGTTACAAATTAATATCAATATTTTAAAAGTAAAAGGCATTGTTCAGTAACTAAAGCACCATAAACCGACCAAATAGTCCGTGTTCCAAAATGGCCGAGCTAAGGCCACTTCTTAATGTACATAAGCCGTTTTAGAATAAGACGGCCGCTCAAGACAATCATAAATAAGATATTCACATTAACTAATGTTTCACGTCTTTCATAATTTGGAGCAGTTACAATGTGCTCTCGAAATATATATCACTTCAAATTACTGTTGGGCCATTGTTAACGTTTTTAGTGGTGCGTGGTTTAAGAGTCGAACTAACGGCGGGATAGCGCGGGGTATATTAAAATAAAGCAATTCGCCTTTGAGAAGTGTCAATAATCATTGTCACAAATGATGATTTACACTATTATGATCGGATTTATCTGATATTACTTGTCAAAGAGTGCCAGAAAGTTAGTAAGGCTCGTACCTTATCTCTCTATCCCTCACCACGCGATTAACTCATATAATCTTAACTATTTACACACTGTATGTCTGTAAGGGCTATAGGGCCTTATTAAAAAAAAAACAAGATAACACAGAAACATGTTGATTAACAATATAATCCTCAATCATATTTATATTATGACATTTATTGAATATTAGAAATACTTAATATATAAAATATCGCGAAGCAATAAATATTAATATATTTTATAAGCATTGCTTTAATGTATATTGATGCTTGTGAAAATGACACGTCGGACTACACCGCTAACACAATTATAATGTAAAAAGCATAACATCAACATTTCCGCTACCGCAAAGAATACAGCCTGCGCTTGAAGGAGATGGATGACCGCATTAAGACACGTCTTAATCCTCGCGGTGGCGATTAGGCGTTTAATTGCGCCCGCGAGCGCGGCATTTGTCTTGATTTTCAGACCGGCGGTAGGCCTCAACTGGTCATAAATACTGTGGTTAATGTCCTGTGGGAACTTAGTGAACTAATAATGTCGATCTCAACAAAAAGGGTAGCTTATAGAGCATGAACAAGGCGATATTTCCTTGCATAACTTTTATTGATTTTAGGATTTTTTGTGTTGAGTTGAGCCCTAGAAACAAATCCAACCGACTCTGAAGATAGCGCATCCTAGAGAACTCAGGCTTAATAATGTCGATCTCAACAAAAAGGGTAGCTTTTAGACCATGAACAAGGCGATATTTCCTTGCATAAATTTTATTGATTTTAGGATTTGTTGAGTTGAGCGCTAGAAACAAATCCACCCGACTCTGAAGATAGCGCACCCTAGAGAGCTCAGGCTATTCACCACTATGAACACAACACCACTTACCTGCCGGGGAAAATATCTAAAATTAAACCTAACGTAACCTAAATTTTTCCCGTAGAATTATTATTAAATTAACATTATGTTGATATAAAACTGCTACCTACTGACCTATTTTATCAACCAATCTGTAAAAACCTGTCGTGATGTGCACTTTAGGTATTTTGGCCATAGTTATATCATAGGCGAATCGTGCAATAGGAATTTCATCCGTTAGGCGTTTTGAACATTAGGTATTTTGTTCATTAGGTTATTTGGTATTTCAAACTTGGGTTATTCAGACTGTAGGTGAAATGATTATTGGGATTTTAAAAATAGATATTTCTACCATACATAATTATTTTGACAATAGGTAAATATTTTTTAGGTATTTATGTGTAACCTGCCTACCTACTGGTCTTCTGTCAGGTGAAGGTACAAATACGACTGTGCCACATGAACTCTGTCTCTTTCAACTATGTGTGAGAAAAAGTGTTTACAAAACGTTACCTCAGCGGTGTGCGTGGCGATTAAAATAGGCTTAGCTTAAGCATTGGATCTTTCCCCTTAATTACAAAAAAATAACAAAACATTGCTGTGTTTTGTTCCTTTCTCACAAACGCAAATGTCAAGGTGACAGATAAAGACGAACGAACGGCATTTTAGCTAAAAATAGACTTGATGAACGATTATGAATAAGGGGGCTTGTCTTTATTACATTATATCATTATGTGTTGGAATTCTAATGCCATATGTTACTTAGTACTGTAATCTTTGGAACCATTGTTTTACAGGAATGTTCCTAAGTATTTATAAATATAAACAAACATTGTATCCCATAGTAACTGCAAATAATCATCACAAAAGCTATTAATTATGAGATAGCGCATGATAACAGCAAATACAAATATTGACACAGATCGGTTTGACACCGCCTTAACCTTTGTAATATCACCTCTTTTACTTATCTCAATTTATTGTAATCATCCACCAAGATATCTTGACCCCTAATCTAGTGAGTATTATGTGTAAAGATGGCTCACAATAGTGGTTGCATGTTATCTTTTGTTGTGAACTCTATCCTATGAGGATGTTTTAAATTCCGGTTATATCACTTTATGCTTATACATGTGACTAGTGATTACCTTCCGTAGGTTATAATTATGAATCATTCATTCAAGATTTGTACTTGAAAAAATTATAGTCAAGAATAGAAGGAGATCCCTGTCTAGAATAAATATCAGGTCAATCAGGTTATAATCATGTTATTTAATTATTCTTTTTATAATAAAAATATTTATTCTAGCCAGCGTTCTCCTATTAGCCAGGGATTCACTAGCGGCCAAAGGTCCTGCAAAGTCAACATAGCTTTGCGGAAAGAGATAAAAATGGCTTCTCTTTAAAACCTCTGTAAAATAACAATTACGAGTAAAAACAAGTAACTACCTACATACATTTTACAAACTTTACTTAATGATTAAAACTTATTATTGATTCATTTAAACTATGTAAATATTGTACAATTAACATTTTTGCATTATATTTTACCCGTAATACAGTATAATAAAATTAATTAAATTTATCAGTGATGAATTAAAATCATTACTTTAATCAGTGTCAATATTCCCATAGCCATTAGTAAACAAAATTATATCAGATGCGTCACAGAAATTAACTGGTGTCTTTAACACTAACTTACTGAGCTTTTTCCCTAAAATAATTACGTTTAAAACACATTACCCTTAAGAGGAATTACGTAAAAAGATTTAAGATAGCTAATTTCCCACAAACTTAAAAGCGTGTGACATGTGAGACAATTAGCCGTATAAATTTAAACAATTAAAGCAACGTAACACGTTTTTACATTAAATTTAACTAAATGTTACTAATCTCGGCTCAGAACCGTTGTTTCAGGCGATTTAGTGGACAATAAACTAAGTTGTTTTGTCGTTGTGTTATTTTAGACACGGTGTAATATGGAGACGGTAGTAAAAGCAGTAGGGTAAATAAATAGTACTTATGATCACTTGGGGTTGATGTGCTGTAAATGATACTTAGAAGTTTTTAAAGCATGAACCGGGCAAAAATAATACGTTCCGTTAAACATGCACGAAGTCCCAAATGGTTTTTTTAATCGTATGAATTTGAGTTGATATTTTTATTGTTTTTCTTCGAAGTCTACTAAACTACTATAAATGTGGAGGATTAATGTCTTCATTAAACTTTTAAATTTCAATCGATTCGCATTTCGATTGTAATAAGTTAGAGAATCATATCTGAGTTTGGTCGTTTTTATTTTTCTTTGTTTATCATGACAGCAAGATACTAAGAAATCTAGGTTAAATTGTCTAAGATTCCTATTTATTAACAGTAATCTTAAGAATTGGAAATCAGTGATTTATCAATCAACGTGACAGTGTAACAGTTTCACCACATAAACTCCGACAATGTGACCACAATGTTACGTCTATCTAATGGCTGTAAGTGCACCTATTAAGAAGCGACTTTATGCTATAATGGCAGTTTAAGTGAAAGCCTACTAGGCGATTACATACTTTACCCGTTATACGATTAGATTTACAATTTACATTGACATTTGATACAAAATGGCATTGACGATTTTTTTATCATGTCATATGTTGGTAGGTATTTTAACGTCTAACACAACTTCATTTGTATGCGCATTGATTGTTATTTTCCAACTGAAATATTATCTCAATTTTCGTTAAAAACTACTTTTTATTTCAACGTAATTTAGCGTGAGTAAATATGAATCTACGAGGCGACAGATTAATGATTATTGATTGAATATGATAATTGATAATTATTGCACTTTCGATTTAAAAGAAGTCACGTTATAGGTAGTTTCTAAATGAAACACCACCTGAACAACGTCTATCTAACAAATTTATATCTACCTAGATCTAACGATATCCTGTCACCGTCATAGTCATAATACGACCACTAACTAACCAAATACCTATAAAAGCCCAGTAAACGCGCGTTAAGCGATTTTATAGTGGACCTGCGGTGGTCGCACTCTTAACATTGTTTTTAATGAGTCATATAATGGTCAATTAAATTCTGTGTAACGATGGCTGAGAATAGTCGCGTACTGTGGCCATTGCTGTTATAGAGTTAGGACATAATAGTGCAATAAATGAAAAGGTATTTAGTGCCTCAGGGACGTCTCGACGTTTAACCTTTTTTATACCAATATTTCCATCGTAGTTTAAAAAGGATGAAGTTCTTTATATTACTAGCTTGTTTAAGCTCTTTTTTAGAAAAGGGGGATTTAACGTTTGACAACAAGTAAGTGCCTTTACGTCAGTTTGAGCTATGCGGAAGCTATTTAATTTATTGTAAGAGATGGTGGCTGTAAATAATTATTTGAGATTGACGTCGTATTGTTTATTTTTTTAAATTATTTCCTCAAAGAATGAATCAAAATTTTAAAATTAACAGTACCTAAGTACCTGAAGCCCAAATCATATAGTTACTTTTATATCATACAGAGATTGCAAAGTAGCACCTCGTGTCTTAGTCGTCGCAATCGGATCCTGGCATGACTTTCAAGCATAAACAGTTCTTTTTATATATGTTCTAGGAAGCATCATACACGATACGTAAATTGATATTTGGATCAATTTCAGACCAGAATAGTTAGTTCAGTACAATTTATTTATTAGTTGCATCCACGGTATTACAAGATGACAGTGTACACATATTGCTGTGCTACATGGACCTCGCTAGGGCGAAGCAACAGCTTATTTTAGCCTTAACCTAGAATATTAAATCTATATTCATAAAGCAGCAATAAAATCATATTTTATATTATAACATATTAACATTTGACCACCTGTCATACTAAAACTAAACAATATTTCGGAAATACATTTTGGCCTTAATTTGATAACTCTAAATCTTCCATTATGTTCTTTTACAGTAGGTATAAAAGCATTTAGAAACTAAAAAAACCTTTCGATTTTTTTAAAAATCCTGAGTACTTTTCTTCTTTAGATATGTCTGTGGGTAATTTGTTGTGTATATTAACGGACACTGCTAAGAGACCCTGGCGTACATTCTCAATTTAACGTAAGTACCTACTACCAGTTTTACGTCTATATCGTAGATTATGGGAACCCATATATAAGTATTTGGTTTGGGTGTATGTTCAGGATGTTTTCCAACAAATAACATAGTTACAAGCCTTAATTTAATTTGTCTCTTAATTTATTGTAGTGTGAGTTTTACGGCTAGAATGTTCACATTAACAGCTATTAAACAAGATGTATAATCGAGTCGTTATTCAACTGTATAATTGCTTCCGAGATGCAGTGTAAACATTGTGAAACAACACACTGGATAATCATTAGAAACTCAGTGAAGGTGACTGATAGTCGACTAATTAATTTGTGATCTGTTAGATAGATGTATTGTTTATCATTAGAAAATTATAACTGTGGAATATCCTGTCTCAATTATGATTCAGGGGCGTGGTTTCAAATATCTCTCTAGACAAACCCAACATAATGTTGGTTGTAGGTTAATACTATTTTTTCATTAATAATTTTAGAATGTGCTCATAAACAAGTCTAACAATCAGTGGGATTCAAATGAAGTCGAAGAGAAGTGGCTACTAAAAACATCAAAATTGACGAAGCGGATAAATATTTATCTAAAACATGGATTTTCAAGTTAGCAAACACTTGCATAATACTAAGACTAAAACAAGCTGCTAAAATGAAGCATAAAATCAACTCACTTGTTCTGCTTAACAGGCGTAGTCGACGGAGTAGGTCTTTTCTCCTCTTTAATGGTGCTATTATTCATTTTAGACGTCAGCCTCTTCAGAACGTCGTCCATCGACCGCTTATGCGGATTACCCAGCGACAGCGCGCTATTGTGGTTCAGCAATGAATTGTTGTTATTGCAAAGACCCAGTTTCGCTTCAGGGCCGGGGCTGCTGCATTCGGAGGAACCGCGCCGTCTAGCTTGGAGGTCATTGACTTGATGAAGGCTTAAAAACGAGGAGGGGACTAGAAGGTTGTTTGTCATTTCTAAGTTTGGTTCGAAGCGTTGCTTCTTGCTGGGTCGTTCTTCTTCAAATTGGTCTTCCTCGCTGATGGAGCTTCTAGTTGAGGAGCTGGGGGAGAATTTGTAGTAGGTCTGGTCCTGGTCTGACTCCTGGGTGTCAGGGAAGTCCAGGGGGGCCGGGCCCGCTTCCGGTTTCTCCGTTTCTGCTGCTCCTTCTTGCAATTTCGACGGAGGTGACTTTCGTTTAGATGACATGTTTCTGGAAAGAAGAAAAAAATGGTTAATAAAGTGTTTATGGCGTGAATACACTGGGATAATAAAAAACTCAATAACGATTGTTATTATATGGAATGAACTCTAAACCAAATTGGATTCCAATGTTATATTCACATGATTGGGTTTACTAAGTATTGCTAACACTAAGATATTATCAACAATTTTCATTAACAAAACCGCTAGAAATACAAGAAACAACAGCACAACAAGAATTGTTTAAGATGTGTAACATTTATGCACATATTAATAAAAGTGTGCATAGCCATACTGATCAAATCAATAGTTCACATGGACGGCAAAAGGTAAATTACCTTCTATGTACACCCAACGCACATAACTCCAACATAGGTACACGTTAACCAGAATAAGCAAAGGCTTACTTGAAACCCAAAGACAATCCCTCAAATCAGCTTATCCGCAATCAGTCAAGACGTCTTGATTGGAAACGCAAGCATATCGTTCAAACGCTTATCCAAAACCGGGGTCAGACGTCAAATGCCAACCTGATCCAAACAACGTATGTTAACTCCAATTCCATAGACATACGACTTTTGGGTCCTAGGACTGTCCCAATTGAAGATGGCTTATATATAGTTGGATTTAATACGTGCTTAGGACCTTTTGGTTTTGGGAGTGAGGAGTCAAACTCGCTTCGTTAAAGCATCTAATTGGGCCCTGCTAATTGCACTGCCTTTGGACTTAAGGTGTCCTCTATGTACAAGGCGGCGAGTGAAGCATGAACCTAGAACGGTTTAACGTTGTTGAGAGGGTAGTTGACTAATATATTCGATCTATGTAGCTACCTAAAGAGTCGTGATTCTTGGTTGTAAAGGTACGTATTCTGAATATTATTCGTGAAGAGACTTTCAGCAATTTTTCAATTTGCTTAAATGTCTTGCGGACTTGCTTAAGAACATTAATTGGCAGTCAATGAGTTAATAATCCATGGGTAATTTGTTTACCAAAATAATAGCAAATCCGAAAAGTCCCAGTGCTCGGCACTGACCCAGTACCTACTTGACAGTTTAAGTCATAATAATAGTGGAGGTGAACGATATTTGTCAAGTATTAGATATTAAGGTTTTGCTTTTTAATTGGGATGTTTACCTAAATATTTACTTTAAACATGCATTTTGGTTAGAAAGTAGTATTGTTATATATAAAATGTTTGAAATGAAGACTTGTTTGTTTAAATCAAACGAGCGTCTGCGAAGTTCCTGCACTTTCCAAATTAGATAAACGAAGCAAATAGAAAGTTAAGCTTCGTTTCTTTATCTAGATTAAGGGGATAAATAAATAATAATTGAAACAGCCCATTTATTCCGTAGCCAAAATATAAGATCAAAGGGGATACCAAAAGAAATAAAGATTTATACTGCAATGAATTTATTTATAACCAAAGAATAAACATTTATTCAATAAAACTGACGAAATCTAGAAACAAAGATATAGTATTATTACAAGGAAATAAATACAGGTTAAATGAAGAAAAAGAAAGAAAGAAACATTTATTCACAGACACAGAAGTCACACATATATGACAAAAATGATAAATGAAGAAAAACATATTATACCTACACAAACCACATAACATGTATGTCCTCGCGGCAGTGAAACAGACACTGGCTCAGCATTATGCTAAGGTATCAGACACCTACAGCGCTGATTTTCAGCCAAAAAGAACTAAACCTAAACTAAAAACCGACAGTTATAAGAAAAATACTCCTTCCAATAGCTCCGCCTGCGGCATGGTTCCTATCATGCTGGCAACATTGGCATGGTTCCCATTATGCTGGCGGCATAAGTTTATTATAAAACCATAATGCAAAAGGCAGATGTATAGTCGTATCGAGAAGTCTAAGAACTGGCGTTAAGTAGAACAGACTTCAGGAGGGAACTGCACTGACAAGAGTGAAACTCTTAAATAATAATAATAATCCAATGGACAGTCTTAAATGACAATACTAATCAGTAAACTATTTCAACTAAGAACAAAGTTTTAAGAAAAAAGGATCGTAAGTAACGTATCGGAGTCTTTAAATTTGAGGATTTTTTGTATTGACAGCTAACTCCCACTCTCAACACATCGCATCTTCGGTAGCTTTTTTTGAACCTGATTGTGGGTTTATAGGCCGGGCCCAATAAAGCAGGAGTATGCGGTTGGAGAGTAGCCTGGGGAAAATCCAGGGGAAAACCTCCGGCATGACCACGCGTGTGGTTTGGAACACTGGAATACTCTAACAGATTGCGCTCCAGTTGGTTGAGCGGTTTCAACCGAATCTGAGGTGTAAGTGGAATCGGGCTACTGTAGTTCGTTCTTCCGGAGCTCTGGCGATCTTACTCACCACCAGCAGACACGACACTACATAGCTACAAATTAGTGTTGGTGTTATAGTAGTGTGTCCCCGTGTGGTTCCAGGTTAGAATAGCATTTCCCTCTTTCTTCCCGTGGGTGTCGTAAGAGTCCACTATGGGAACCGGGTTTTAGTGTTGGGCGATGAGCTACGAGTAGCAACCTATTACTATCATATCACATTTTCTCCATCTTTAAACCTACAATAGCTAATGGCACTGGAATTGAATTACATGTGCTCTGCCTACCCCTTTTTAGAATAGAGGCGTTAGTTTGTGTGTGTAAGTAGCGCTGTTATTATGGCTGCTGTCTTCTGTAAGGTACAGTTGGGCTGCTGGATATTTCACAGTGCTCTGCCTTTCTAATGTATATATATACCTAGTTACATATGACGACCGGTTTAGCCTAGTGGGTAGTGCACCTGCCTGTGAAGCTGACGGTCCTGGGTTCGAATCCCGGTCAGGGCAAATATTTGTGTGATGAGCATGAATATTTGTTTCTGAGTCTTGGATGTTTTCTATGTATTTAAGTATTTATATCTATTAAATATATCGTCGTCTAGTACCCATAACACAAGCCTTCTTGAGCTTACTGTGGGGCTAGTTCGATTTGTGTAAGATTGTCCTCTAATATTTATTTATTTATTATTATATCACACACCGGATTCCCGCGACCTTCACCAGGTCATCACTCCACCTCGTCGGAGGCCTACCGACAGCTCGTCTTCCGGTGCGTGGACGCCACTCAAGCAGTTTCTGGCCCAAACCCCTGGCCCCTGGCCTGGTTCTGGGACGAACGGCACAGGACCGGCCTAAATGGCGAGCCTTGGGGGAGGCCTATGTTCAGCAGTGGACGTCTTTCGGCTGAAATGATGATGATGATGATGATGATATCACACACAGTAGGTAATAAAGAAACACAAGTGAACTTACAACTCGAACATTTTATTTCACCTTGTAATACGTCAGCAAATGGAAACTACAAATAGCGGTCCCCTCGATAACCCGATTCACTGCATTATATTAGCCGACGACAGTCGGTCGGCGATTGCGTTACCGGCCCCTCTGTGGGAAAACTATAGCCAATTGCCTTTTTGTAGCTTAACCTAAGCTACGAAGTACTAACCTAATACGTTCAATTTATGATGACACATTGAGAGTTTATAAGTAATACGCAAATACGCAACTGCGTATTAGTGGTAACGTGGAAGGTTTAATTAATCATGGCAAGGTTAATATATCTGTTGAATCCCACAAAATGTCCAATGTAGATCACCTTCGATATATCATAATTAAAATGACTCATCATCATCCTAGCTTTATTCCAGTACAGTTGCATCCTGAAGGATGCCCGGAGTCCGCTACCTAATCCCAAGCTGGCGTAGGCACTAGTTTTTACGGTAGCGACTGCCATCTGACCTTCCTTCCGAAGGGAAACCAGACCTGATTGGGATTGGGCTTGTCAAGTGAGTGGGCAACTTGACTGATAGAAGTTCTCAAGCCGCCCGAAGGCCTCTAACTTGGCTTAACGACTGCTATCATAGACAGCAGCCGGGTTCAACGGCTTAGCGTGCCTTCCAAAGCACGGGGGCGCTCTGTTAATAACCACTCATCCAATAACTGACCTAGGCCGACGTTGCTTAACCTCGTATACCGCACGCGGTACGCGGGCGCCGCTGGGCCACCAGCGATCATAATTAAAATGACTACTTAAGGTAAAATTTTGTGATTTATCTGTCACATGCAATAAGTCAAAAACTGCCGTTCAGAGTGTAAACTGAGTGTGAGTAAGTACTGAGCCAATTCGATGTGTGTGACAGTTCTTGTCATTTGTTATTAAGTAATACTTAGTTACTTGCTTTTGTTTTCGTTAATAGTTTGTTGAGAACACAAGGTCACTCATTGATGTCATAATCAGTGCTGCCGTTTCTCACGGTCCCTTATTTGTTCCGTTTTACGGAACTTTTGACACCCTCTCGGAGCTTGGAAGGGACTTTAGGTTTCAGGACATTTTTCGTAAATAACTTCCAATTTATTTCTTCCAAGTTTTTCTGGAAATAACTTGTTTTGCCACGAGTTATTGATGTTAGATATTTAATTTATTATGAAACAATATCATAACATATTTTGATAAGTATTAAGTCCATTATTATGATAATAACAATAACATTACCTTGTTTATGTGTAGGGCAATACAAACAATATTCCTTATAAATTGCAACAGTATCTACTGAGAAAGCGGATTTTCGTATATTGTTATATCTGCAGCTAGTACCTAAATATGTAATAAAAGAACAGACAAAACTTGATAAAATCGATTCGCTACCAAACAATACAATATTATATCACAACTTCGGCTTATCTCACTCAAACCAACACATTTTAAACCTTCTGATACAAATTTTAAAATACAAAATCAACATGAAACCATCGCGACATCTAACTCAATAGCCCAACCTATAAATCAACGTGAAGCGTATTACAACCTTATTTTTAAAGCATTAAGGTCCCTCGGTACAAATAAATCACTAGTTACTATTAATTTCCGTTTCATTAGGTGTACAATGACGTCACGCCGCGCGAACAATATGGAGGATTGGGGGGAAACTCGACAAGTCGATTATTGAACGAAATTAGTGCTGTATTTAGCTGTTCAATGGTTTATTTTGGTTTGTCCAGGAAATGCTGTACAGGATTTAATAATAAATTAGAAAAACAATTATAGGTACTGGCGGAACCATCAGGAATTAGTTCAGAGGGCACCCCAGCCAATCTGTGTCATAAAACAAGTAATTAAAAATGGCAGGCTTAATGCCAAATAGCATTCTCTACCAGCCAACCATTTTAGTTGTCAAGTACTATATGAAATAAGACTATTCACAATTATTTAATCGATGAAAGCGTATTTTCATATAACTAGTCAACTATCTGTAGTAATAAAAACATTTGAACGCCTGTAATTCAATTCCGACCCCGCGCGGCGCATCTTCTAAAAATATATAAACGACTTTAAACCTTATTCCCCACATATAACTACCAAAACGTGGGCATATTTATGGAACAGCACTTATAAAGTTCAATTGGGCACAGCTGATTCCAATTTAGAGGGGAACAATGCCGAACGGAACGCAAATTGTTTGTCTAACTCCCCTTGAAAGTGTTAAGTTTTTTTGTAGTGTAATTGGGTTTTAATTGTTTTCTATAGGGCGAACTAACTTGATTTCTTTTACGCGATATTCGGCTTTATTATTTAGGGGTGTGGCTTTTAATAATAGCATAAAATTTAAAGACTCCGGCTAGCACTTCTGCTATGACGGTTCCAGTAAATCAAAATTATTTTCGGAGTTAATTTATTTGGATAATTTAGCTACTATTTATTTATTTGGATAGTTTAGCCTGTAAAGGGGCCAGTTACTTCTTTGCTCGGTTTTTACAGGACATCCAAATAATTTTCGAGAAATTGTAGTATGTACAAAAAAACATTCGTACAATTGAGTAAACTCATCATCATCATCGTCATCCTCAGCCTACAGTCGTCCACTGCTGGACATAGGCCTTCCCTAATTGACGCCACCACACCCGGTCCTCAGCTTTCCGCATCCAACCGCTTCCCGCCACTCTCTTCAGGTGTCCAGGTCTCTTCAGGTAAGTAAACTAATCACAAATATTACTAAAAAGCCCCCTCGCCACTGTCTGTACTGTACCTACATAGAAACTTAGAAACTATCAGAACTAACGGACAGAGTGTTTCATGAGAAAACGTATTTGTCAGATTTAGGTTCGCGTCTTTTCGGTGGACATATCAAAAGTTAAGGGCCACAAAGCTTAATTTTGGATTGGTCTAGTAACCCGCATAAACAATATCTCCGTTGCTATAAATCCATGTACTAAAAACATAGCTTACATACACAGAAACCGTCAATTATTGACCACCGAAGGGACAACTTTTATTTCTGCAACTGACAATGACCCAATTAAGTCTTGTATATAATTGACTAAACCTCTTCTTGACGCTTTTTCGTCAGAAAATTAATTGCTAAATCTGAAACAGCAAAAGCTAGTAAAAAATGCAACTAGGCATGTAGATGTACAGGCAGAGCCATATAGTATTCGGTATATACATACAAAATATATGGTGTACCGAACTATTTGGATACTAGCTTTAGAATCAGCCGCAGTAAACTTGACCCCCCCCCCCCCCCCCTAAGTATAAAAGTTTCTATGCAAAGGGGGTTATTTCTGCAGCTGACTGTACATAGGCACCATAAATCAATATCCCAACTGGCCAATTTCAAACTAGTTAAATTCCTCATATTAACATCCGGTAAAATTAATGGAACCCACGTTGGACTCGTCTTAACGAAGATCCTTCAATCTATTAGTAGAAGGAAATTGCTCCCGTCTTACGTGGTCCTTCTGATTGGTCAATATTTACGCAAGTCACTTGACTAATAACTTGAACGTTGCTAGTACACAAGTGGACAGTATCAATAAAATGAAACCTTTTAAGTGTTGGGGTAGAACACTCCTAAGAACATGCCTTTTTAGCATACTTGAAATAATTTAAGCTGGCAGAGCTGCATGAAAGTAATTCGTTCAAATAACTATTTTTCACTTCGAACAATAAGGTTCAATATCTAACAACATTTTTATAGAAATTAGTAAAAGAAAAATAATTTCAATCTTTCCTATGTGTTAGTTAATTCAAGTCTCGGGAAAGAAAACTCCGGATAAATTATGGTAGACGTGAGTACAGTCGCCGTCTTATATCGGAGCAAATAAGGTGCTCACAAATATCTACACGAATTTGTTATTAATGCCTTAGAGTGTATGATGAGATATTTTTGAATTCTCTGCAGAGTGCAGATGTATTTGATACAGTCATCAAACTAGTACTAGTTCGTAACTTGTTCGTATCTTAAAGAAATATATACACACACAATAAACAAATATATAGACTTTTGACAAAAATACTTGTAAACTATAGGTACCTGTAACTCAAAAGTGGAACGTATCTAACGATCTGAAATATTTAAGGCTGGGTTGCACCAAAACGTCTGTAATCGTAATCGCTGTTCGTTAAAATCTGATCGTATGGAAAGTTTGACAAGTTACAATGGGATGACAGCTGCCGGCGCCATATTTAATCAGTCTGTAATTGTAACTTGATCCACCGGTCCTAAACCTGACACATGACAGGGCGTTTAAATGTAGACCTTACTTAAGAAATAACATTGTTCACACATCATACATTGATAATGGGTATATTACTTACCCTTTCTTAAGAAATAAGTACCTAAATATTTCCGTTCACATATACATTGATAATGGGTATATTACTTACCCTCCCTCTCTTGGCTGAAGAGTAACAGGAAGTTTATATTTTTCATATGAACTTCCCAGATTTTCAATAAGCATCTAACAAGCAAAAAATGTCTAAGAAAGTTAAAATACAATAAATAAGAGCAATAAAAAATTCAAATGGAGTCAATAAAACTGCGGAGGCTACAATGAAAAATAAAAATTAAATAGAAAATATTGTGCCAGCCAGTAATTGAATGAGAACCTGCGAACTGGCATTTCTCGGGTCGTAACTGAATTATTTTTATTTCTATAATAAGTTTATTCACAATAAGGTGAAAGGAAAAGACGAGAGGAAAGCTATTTAAGGCTTTTGTGTGTGTTGTTGATTTTGTTCAATTGCGAAGATTCTCAGTGGGTTCGCGGTACAGACAAGGTGGGGAACATTTTTTGTAGGATGGGTACTGTTCGATGGTTGTGTAAGGTGCTGGCTAAGAGATGAATAAGGAACGATCGAATGTGGTTTGAATTGTTTTCGACAGACGATTAAGTTGACGTATGATTCAGTTCTCACGAGGCGACTCGAACAGAGGAAGATGGTTTATTAGCCATATTTATATTTTGCAAATAAAGGAGTGAATAATTTGTTATTTCCCGTGCGCCGATTTTTTCGGAAAATTGCACATATATGTTTTATGCTCGAATGCTGGAAAAGATTCCATTTATGATTAACGAATCTGAATCTGATGCATAAAACCAGTAATCTATTTATTTTATCACGCAAAATTAGTGAAAATCCCACTAATACTTTAAATCGATAAGATTTAGTTTTCATATACATTATACAGTAATTTGACTAAATCCTCAGACCTATAAAGGGTTGGCAACGGGCACGTGTATCCTTTGGAGTTGCGGGCGTCTATAGGCTGCGGTGTCATATTACCAACAGTTGGACCGTACGCTTGTTTGCCACCGACGTAAACATTTTCCGTAGCGCTCAACAAGTATTTATTAAAGCTTTTTATTTTTAGATTTATTTTTAGGTTTTTCATTTCGCGTGTTTCCGTATTATAATTGTTTCGATCTCGGCATGTCAAAGCATACAAATGACACGTGCATTGCCCGATTGCCTCCATTGAGCGAGGGGGCTGGCGCGCTTGCGAATTACAAGAAAATTCTTTATAAATGTACGTCGCAGATATTAGGCTTCTGAAACAGACGTGATTCCTACAACGCAAGCATTCGCCTCCCTCGATCGCTGTGCCTTTACCATGAGTTTACATAACCGTACTCGCTAGCGACTGCGTAAAAAGTATGGGCAAAAGTACAGCGCCTCTGGCGGTTACGCAATAGAACTAAGAATTGGCATACTAAATTGGTTACACAGTCGCTAGCGAGTCATGCAGACTCATGGTAAAAGCACTACTTGAAAGAAAGTTACGGATTCATTCAGTACTTTCAGCAATTTACCCGGTCACTGACAAATTAGGCTTTATATTGGGTTATAGAATTAAACAGGAAGGAATGGTTAACACACCAGAATGTACTGGTTAGAAAACTGGTATGAATTTTTTTTTTAAAGACCATGTAAAGCTCATTTTGCCAGGCACTGTATTCTTGTGTGAAATTGAATTGTACTATTATTTAACTATTTATTACTGTATAAATATACATTTTTGTGGAAATATCTCTTCTAGTTAACATTGGGGTAGCATTTTCTTGCGATTGCGAGTGACAATGGGGAAAATTACCCATCGGCGAAGGCAAGTGGGCGTGCAGCTCGGCGGAATGGAAACGGCTTCTTTGTAACGTAATTCATTATAGGAAAAAGAGAGTTTTATTGTTTTTGTAATTGGTTTATGTGTCAATTTTTGTTTCAATAATATCATGATATTATTGTATGTACATATTGTACAAGAATAAATTGGAGAACCGTTCATACGGAAGGAGACCTGAATCATTCCATCTTAAGAGGCCTTACAATTTTTAATAAAATTTGAATTCAAATTAAGACGAAGGTATTGACAATTCCAATCAACCGATTATAGTTTATTTTATTAAAGTTTTAGATAGTAATGGAACTAGCTTCCGATTTCATTGGGTAGGTACTTTTACCCATACTAAAATTTATGCGGAAATAACAGTTTTTGTCATGAGCAATGTTTGAAATGGTATTTCTCAATGAAACATCTAAGAAATATCACGCACGCGTATCACGCATCTATGATGATACCACGCACGTTAAGAAAATGTCAAGATACGTATCTATTCATACACAAAATAGATGAACATTTTTTTAAATGATCAAGAACTTTCCTAGCCAAATAGCCAGAAGAAGTACACACGGAAGTCGAGGCATTCACGGGGAGAGCCCTTTAATCAGAAGTGGCACACCCATATAGTCTAGGGAAAAAAGAAACCTTAACACAGTTGCTGCCAAGCTTTTCGTAGTGCTACGCAATTTCCTATAGGTATATAAGGGGAAACGCATAGTATCGGCTACGCGTCTACGAGCAGAGCACCCGTTAGGCGGGTTCCTAGCAGTGAATGTGTTAAACAAAATCCTTTTCCACCCAGCAGCGCCGCCCCAGCGCCCCAACATTACGATTATTCCACAAACAATACAGTTAATATCGCGTCACAATGGTTCAATCACCGGTGAAGACTGTTCAACAGTCTTTGTTCTAATCGTAGGCTTACCGGACTTCGGGAAAATTATAGCCTTGCGCCCCGAAATCCTCTTTTATTGAGACTAAACTTGCTACCTAGTAATGTATAACTAAAAACGTATAGTTCTGAAACTCTTAGGCTGTTCCACCAATGCGTCAGAATGTAAGCGGTGTTCGTTAACCTGATTAGTATAGCAAGTTTGACAAGTAACTATGGGAATCATCCCATAGTTACTTGTTAGCTATCAAGCTATCAGTGCCACAGATATGTACTACTACTACTTACCCGTTACGTCGTCCGCGTAACTTCCACTCTCTATTTCATCCTGTCGAAGGATGATTTTCGGGATAAAAAGTATCCTATATGTTAATCCAAGCTATAAACTTGTTGTAATACTGTAGTGTATACGGCCTCTGGCCTTACAACTATTTGGAACACTGTTACGAGGATGTCAAGGTTGACTTTGTCAATAAATGGATTCATCCCCAACAGACGTTTTCCTGGTCTCCGACTGCTATAAATCCAAGGACTTAACAGTGGCGACGAGGAAATAAGCGAATAAACGACGAATACTCCGTGTTATTTTATGTACGCGTGAAAATTTCGGCCCAAATAATGTCAGTCGGTAAACTGAAGGAATTTGATATCAAGAATGGACAGTGGGCTTCATTTGTTGACCGAATAGAAATGTATTTTCTTGTCAACGAGGTTGCGGAAGATATGCGGATTCCCACCTTGATAACCTCTATGGGAGATGAAGCTTACGAGCTGCTTGTGAACTTAGCCAGTCCCAAGAAGCCTTCGACGCTCACGTACGCACAGGCGGTCGAAATTATGCGGCAACATCTTCAACCCACCCCGTCCGCATTAGCAGAAAGGTACCGTTTCCGCCAAAGACGTCAGGGAACCGTCGAGGACATCGCTTCATACGTAGCGGAATTAAAAAAATTATCTCGAAACTGCAAATTTGGAGCAAATCTCAGTGATAATTTACGAGATCAGTTCATATGCGGACTACGCAATGAGGTCGTCAAGCAACGACTCTTTGCGGAGGATGACACCATCACGTTTGCGGAGGCGGTGAAACTGGCGTACTCGCTGGAAGCGGCGGAGAGGAATGCGGCGGCAGTGGATGGATCGGTAACGACTGCGGCGGCGAGCGCGGTATACGCGCTGGAGCCGGCCGCAGGGCGCGGGCAGCAGGTGCGCGCGGGCGGAGGGGCCCGCGCCGGCGCTGCGGAGGGCGCGCGGGCAGGCAGCGCGCAGCGCGGAGCGGGAAGTAATTGCACGGTCTGCGGAGCACGCAGCCACGACAGCAGCGGTTGTCGTTTCCGGAAGTTCGTTTGTAGCAAGTGTCAGCGCATCGGGCATCTCCGGCGAGTGTGTCCAGAGTTTGACACGCCCGGCACGACAGCGGGCGGCTCAGGCTACAATCGGGAGCGTGGTCAGAGGAAGAAAGGCTTCAATTTTGGTGATGTCGAAGGCCGGAACAGCGGGGAAGAGGACGAGATTGAGGAGCGTCTGAACCTCCTTAGTTTAAACAACTACAAACCTGTAAGTTTACCTATATCGATAGATGGCAAAACGTTTAGGATGGAAATTGACACTGGCACAGCCATATCTTGTGTTAGCAGAGCAACTTATGATAAAGAGTTGTCACATTTTCCGATTCAAGAAGACAGCACGGTTTTACGGTTTTATGATGGTTCAAAATTAAAACCAATCGGAATTATTAAACCAACAGTGCAGTATTTAGATCAAGAGAAAGAACTTGAACTTTTTATTATCGAAGGCGGCACTACCTCCTTATTGGGTAGGCAATGGTTAACAGAATTACGGATTAAGGTACCAGATTTTAAAGGCGTTGGTATATATAACTCTGAGGTTTCAGTTGATAAGGAGATTTGTAATTTGATCGACAGATACAGTGAGGTGTTCAGCGGCGGGCTGGGGCGGTACTTGGGCGGCAAGGCGACGCTGCGCGTGCGCGAGGATGCGACGCCGGTGTTCCGTCGCGCGCGGCCCATGCCCTACGCGATGCGGGAGCGAGTCGACGCGGAGCTCGACGCGATGCTGCACGACAATATCATCGAGCCCGTCGACTGCTCCGACTGGGCGTCGCCGCTGGTGCCGGTCAACAAGGCTGACGGTACGCTTAGGATCTGCGCGGATTACAAGGCAACGCTAAATCCAGTTTTGTTGGTGGATCGCTATCCACTGCCTAGGGTCGAGGATGTGCTTGTCGGGTTAAACGGGGCTCAATACTTCTCGAAAATAGACCTCTCTCAGGCATATAATCAAATAGAATTAGATGAGACAAAGAAGTATACTGTGATTAACACACACAGAGGACTATTTAGGTATAACCGTTTAGTTTTTGGCCTTTCGTCAAGTGTAGGTATTTTTCAGCGGATCATGACCAACTTGTTTTGCGGCATACCTAATGTGCAGGTTTTCTTAGATGATGTCATCATAGGCGGGAAAAGTAAGTCGGAACACTTACTCGCGCTCAACGCGGTTTTCAAAAGATTAATAGAATACGGGTTGAAGCTTAAAAAAAGTAAATGCGTTTTCCTAGCAGACGAAGTTAAGTATTTAGGTTATATTGTCTCTAAAGGCGGGATTAAGGCGGACAAGACTAAAATAGAGGCGATTATGAAAATTCAACGACCGGAAAACGTGAGCGACTTGCGATCGTTTTTAGGTATGGTCAACTTCTTTGCGAAGTTTGTGAAGAATTTCAGTTCATTGTTAGTTCCGTTAAATAATTTACTACGGAAGGGAGTTGAATGGGTCTGGAACGCCGATTGCGAAAAGGCGTTTTCGAAAGTGAAGCGTGCACTGACCAGCACTGATGTTCTGGCTCATTATGACCCAAAGAAGCCTTTGATCGTAACATGCGACGCGAGCTCACGTGGGGTCGGTGGCGTGCTGGCGCACGGCGGGCCGACCGGAGAGCGCCCCGTGGCATACGCGTCGCGCACACTCACAACGGCGGAGAAGAATTACTCACAAATCCATAGAGAGGCTTTGGCAATCATATATTGCATGAAGAAATTCCACCAATATCTTTATGGCCGGAAGTTTGTGTTGCGCACCGATCACAAACCGCTCGTGTCAATTTTTGGACCCAATGCCGGCATACCAACTATGACAGCAAGCAGGATGCAGCGCTGGGCGGTGATTTTGTCAGCTTACGACTATGAAATAGAATACATCAAAACCGATGAAAATTGTGCCGATGGCTTGTCTAGATTACCGCCCGGTACAGACGCGCGGGCTGACACGGCGGAGATAGTTCCTGAGCAAACATATTTACATTTTGCGCAGGACGCCCTATTATTGAACCACAGCGAATTAAAACGGCTAACTGGAGAAGATAACATCTTACGGCAGTTGCTGTCCTTTATTCGTGATGGTTGGCCAGAGACATGCGACATTCTAGCTATGAAACCGTATTTCAATCGAAAATCTGAGTTGTATGAGGAGTTAGGGTGTGTAATGTGGGGCCACAGAATAGTCGTGCCAGGGGGTTGCCGGAAGCAAGTTTTGGAGCTGATCCACGAACCACACATGGGCGTAGTGAAATCGAAAGCTCTAGCGCGGAGTTACGTGTGGTGGCCTGGTATTGACGAAGCGGTAGAGCGCGCTTGCCTCTCATGCGCAGTATGCGCCGTACACGCAGACGCGCCGCCTCGTGCTGAACCACGTTCTTGGGGGTGGCCTTCACAAGTTTGGTCCCGGCTTCACTTGGATTTCATGGGCCCTATAGCAGGCAAAACGTATCTAGTGGCGATAGATGCAACATCCAAGTGGCTGGAGGTATTCCCAGTCCCAAGCACGGCGGCGAGTTTTACGATCAATAGGATTAGCGAGCTATTTAGCAGGTTCGGAAACCCGCGGCAAATCGTAACGGATAATGGACCTCCGTTTACTAGTGCCGAGTTTGGAGATTTTATTAAAAATGAACTTATTGAGCACATGTTTACGGCGCCTTATCATCCGGCTTCTAACGGCGCTGCTGAGAATGCTGTTAAGACTTTGAAAAGGGTCATTAAAAAAGCTTTAACGGAAAGGAAGGACGTTGACAGAGCTTTACACACGTTTTTAAAACATTACAGGAACACGGAACATGCCACGACCGGGAAGAGTCCTGCAGTAGTATTGCAGAATAGGCATTTACGCACAAAATTAGATGCTATTAAGCCGGATCGGGATACAAGGGCTCAAGAGCATCGGGAAGGGAACGATGGGGTGAACGATAGGTCCTTCCGTGTAGGGCAAGACATTTGGTTTCGGCAATACTTAAGGGGGGAGAAATGGCAACCGGGTAAGGTAATTCGCTCTACCGGGCCTAGAGATTATACGGTTCTAGATAGCTACGGCAAGCACATCCACAGACACGTGGACCAGCTAAAGAAACGTTTAGGCAATTCCCTTGTAACCCCCGCCGTTTCCGAACGTACGCTTCCAGGTTCACTGGCCGTACGTATGCCGAGCAGATCACATGGCCAGTTGGTCCAACCAGTATCGAATCCAGAGCAGTCGGGAATCACGAGCACGCCATCAGCAGTTGGTATTTCGGCGCCGCTTGCATCAGCAGCGAGACAAGCCGTGACTCCCTGTTGTTCGCGCAGTGAGCCAAATGGTGGACGTGACGTGTATGCCACGCCGTCGGCGGACACGCCACAATCGGTTTTGACTCAGGCGAATGCGACACCAACAGTCCTGGCGTCGTCGACCCCGGCACCGCTCCAGCCTCGCCCTCTTCGTCGATGTAGGCTCAGAAGGGTAATTAACTATAAGGAATAGGATGGAGGCATTTAATTGTTTTGTTATTTCTGTTAATGTACTCTTGAGTATATAAGTATATGGAGAATAGTGTTGTAGGTAATTAAGGTAGTGTGTAGCCAATTAAGGTGGAGGATTGTAGTGTATACGGCCTCTGGCCTTACAACTATTTGGAACACTGTTACGAGGATGTCAAGGTTGACTTTGTCAATAAATGGATTCATCCCCAACAGACGTTTTCCTGGTCTCCGACTGCTATAAATCCAAGGACTTAACAAATACCAAGTTTCATCATAATCCTTTCAGCCGTTTTTGCGTGATTGATGTAATCGTAAGTTGCTGCAGCCACACTTAGAGCGCTTACAGATGAGCAGATTTTTACGCTACAACCGCCCGTTTTTTTACGCTACAAATTTTATGAGCACATTTATTTATCGTATGGCAATTATTTAGAACCGTGAGATCTTCGAGAAGACATTATTAGTTTAGTATTATTATTAGTTTTGTTGCACTTTTAGTACCTCCCAGGGGTCATGTGCAGGGTTGCGGTGGGTCACCGGTGGGTACTCCTTACGGACATGGTGCAACTTCGACCCCCCAAGTGACTGTTAGTTCTCATACCGTCCGAAGGCCTTCTTGCTTAAAGACTGCTGCTATAGACAGCAGCCGGTATCAACGGCTTAATGTGCCTCAGTCAGTAACCACTCAAAGCGATCACCCATCCAGGAACTGACCCCGGCCCACGTTGCTTAACTTCGCAAACCGCACGCGGTACGCGGGCGCTGCTTGGCCACTAGCGCTCCTTCTTATAGACAATACAATAGAAAGAAAGAAAGATCCATGACGTTGTGGTTCACCGCAACAAAATTAGGCTTTAAAACTTATAGCCCCGGTTCGGTTGTAGGAAGGTAAGACTGAATTAATATATTAAGAACTGTGTATTTCTCTTATTTTGAGAGTATCATTAGATACTGCATCGAAGTATGGGGCAACGGGTCGAACATTAATTCTGTCCTGCTCCTACAAAAAAAAGCTATAAGACTTATTACAAGATCTAAAGGCATACCGATTACCCATAGAAATATGTTCGTAGATCAGAATAATGTCAACTATAATGTAACAATCCATATACCCAACGACATATTGTATTTTTTTTCCTTTTTGCTTAATTAAGTACCTACAATAGGCACTGAATGTATACTGTATCTTATAATATGAATGTATTTGCATGTACTTGTACTTAAGGCAAAAATCATCTGACTCTGAATCTAACAAAATGACAGTCGAAGTGCAAAAATAACATTTTTATACGGCAAGTATTACTTATAAGCCCCCGTTTAAACCAAGTCTTCAAGCGGCCGATAATCGTCTCCGTGTAAACAGAACCAGCAGTTGCCCCAGATGAACCAGTTGCTTTCAATCTCACTGTGACACGGTTCTAAAAATCTGTGCGCTGTCTAAACAAGAGGGCCTGATGAGAGCGCATTTTGCGCGGGTCAGTTGAATCTCTGTCGAGTTCACGGAAATGGTAGGCAGACTAGTACCTTGCTAGACTGAATGATGAACGGAATGAATTCGGTTGCTACTGAAATTTTGGAGGGTATTTTTTATTTAAAACATTTTGAACAAAGAAAATTGATAAGATTTGCTTATTTTTTGAAGTGAGTTGATATATTTAAGCTTTTAAATATAAATGTTATTAAACAAGTATTCATCTATGGTGTAGTAAGATTTCTAAGTACATTTTTATTTTTAATGTCAGTGCAAATATTTGTGTGATGAGCACGAATATTTGTATTATATGTATTATGAAAGGAAATGAAATCTTTTATTTCAGGTCTTTATCGACCCATATTAATTTATGTTAGTAACATTAATACTTATACTTAGGTTAGTAGACAGGGTATTATTTAATATACTTAGCTACAGAGTTTACTTGCCCAACCCAGTACTGAAACAATGCGCAATCAAATCTGTTAGCTACCATGTTCAGGATGCTGTTGTGACTTTTCCTAATCCATCCCATTAATGACACAATTTTGTAGCGCATTATAGCGTAAAAGTCATTGGTGTGTGCCTCAGCAAACATGCCCGATGCACTACACCATTTAGGCAGTCCCAACAGCATCCTGAACGCATTATTATATTACACGCGTAGGGCATTATAAGCTCGCTTTAATATCTATTCAATATATCATCGTCTAGTGTTTACCCATGACACAAGCACACAAATAGTTCGATTTGTGTAAAATTTTCCTCTTATATTTATTAATTTTTATAACTATAGGTAAGTACTAATCGTCGCAAAGCGCTCGAAACATGTCTCTCGTATTAGCAATGCATATGTGTAACAATTAGTTTATTTCACACTATCAATTATAAATAAAAAAAGCTTCCTCTAAAAGTGAAATCAAATGAAAATAAAGTAAAAACCACCAGCGGGGTGGCACGTAACTTTAGTACTACCGCTAGGTAGATTTTAATGTCAAATTTTAATTATCACTTCATACATTTATACTTCAAAATTGACAGTAAAATCTATCTACCGTTAGTACATAAAGTTACGTGATTCGCCTGCAGGATATATCAACGTCCATTTTATAGCTTTAAACTATTCCTACTTTTTTCAAGAAACTTAAATCAAATGTAACATAGAATAAAGGAAACGGAAACCAAGATACACTTGAGCACAATAATTGACTCAAGCAGCGGCCGACCCTCACTGAAACTTAGTTATGAGCACCACTTGACTTTGCCCGATTTGCTCAAATAACGTTCCTTAAGAACTGATGCTGAATTTTATCCATTCTTTTTTTTGGTGATTCGAACTGGGAACTAAAGTCGATATGTAGGCAACTGAATTCGACCACAGTCTTAATTTGAAAATAAGAGACAGACATTTCTGTGCCTTTTTTTATTTTGTGCCTTTCTGTTTTTTTTTACTTTGCGCATTATTATATTCTGTGTGTGCGCTTAAGATACCCCTTAAGATGTTATACTATACATACTCTTAGTTGATATATAACTTCACTTTTATTGTAAAAAAACTTTTTATCAATAAGTTTTTATGATTTTTACTATGTCGTCATAATTTGATATAAAGACACTATTTTATAAAAATATACATGCGACAACGCCGCTATGGTAAACTACTTTTTCTTCCTTAACTATAAAATCACAATCTTACTTTACGAGGCACGAATTCTATGAATGACAAACCTAAACAGATGCAGCCATTACTCAACTAAAGGATTAAAAGAAGACTGTATTCGTTTTCAATAAAATTTCAAACGATGTCGCATTGTTTACTTTGCCTCCCCTCGTTTAGAATAAATAAGTGCGCATCCTTTGACGGAACACAAACAATTGTCTAAATCATAAACAATAGTACATGTAGGTACATTGCAAATATTATCCGTGCCCTCAAAGTATCCCGGCATAATGAACCATTCATGCTCCCAAACAAAATCCGAGCGGCCATACGCAATAATTCCACACGATGATACCCACATGGCTCGCACCCCACGCCATTACAAACGACTATAAATCTAAACCCCAAGATAATAAAATTCAAATTTCACCCAGCGACAAAATAGTTGTAAGTCCTTGGGCCACTGACAAAGAACAGAAGCGATTTCACGACATCAAAGTGGAACACGACATATTACGCTTCAAAATAAACACCGGAATAACATCGCAATGTTTGTTCCGAAATATCGGAGGATGGGGTGATCATGATGTTCTAAATCATCGGTTAACAGAGGGTAGTGGGTCCCTTTTGGTGGAGGATTAATTTGTTGTTTGTGCATACGGTTGTCGTTGGGACTCGCAATTAATGGCCGACATGAGCGAACATTGTAGGCTTCCCTACAATGTACCGTATTAAAACTTTTCTAACGAACTCAAATTGTTCCCGCGTTCGAGTGAAATCCGAGTTTAAAAATGGTAGCCTATAATTTGCACATAAAACACATCCTAATGGCGTCGTACGTGATCACTTATTCGGCACTCACAAAGCGAGACATCTTCCTCTGAAAGCAGACTCTGATTTAAATATATTATTCTTGTAATAACGGGACGGACGGGATCCCTATTGAAGTTGTAGAATACATTATTTTAATTCGTACCACCTCTTTGTGACCCCATCAGGGAATTAATGGATTCAAAGCCTTCTCTTCCGTTCGACAAAGAATAATTTGTTAAGTAAATGAACGGCCAGACAATCCTGTTACGCTCCCAAGTTTTGTTTCCGAGATTAAAGAGTAAAATCAGTTAAAAGGGGCATTTCAATAGGTACGATCCCTGTGAATTATCTCTGTTAATTTCAGAAGGTCAATTAATACAACAATTTCATTATTTACCTTTGATACCTTTGATAAAGGATTTTGCTATGAAATATATATTTTGCGTTTGTAGCTTGAATATCTTAAGCTTCGTTTTGCAAGAGTAAGCGAGTGGTAATCTAAATTGGAAACGTTTGAGTGTCTATGCATGGAGGGTCGGTCTAAAACTCAGTATTCATTGGGAGACAGAGGAGCTATCGAGAATTATTGTCATGTCTCGGGAGAATTTCTCTACGATCGAGGGAAGCATGGATTACGAAGACGGTACAACTGAGAAGCTAACTATATTTTATGTATTCCATCTAATTCGAGGTCTTTGCATCTCAATTTCATTGATCATTAATGTTACTAATTATAGAAATCTATCTTCTTATACATACAAATCTTCAATTTCGTTATTTATATATCAATATCAAAATAAATATTTTAAGATACAACGAAATATATATATTTTTTATTTCATGCAAAATAAATTTAGTTGACTTAGTACTCACGTAACCATTTTCTGTAAGTTTTTTCTTAAGACAATTCCGCAGCGCAGTCTGTTTCCTACATCTCAGGCAATGTTCAAGAGGAAATTGGAGACGACTGCGTCTCGAGGGACAGTCTCAGACTGCTGACATCGTGGCTTACTCCGTGGATTAATGCTATATTGTATATTAGTTTACGGCCCCACGCCTTGGTCAGAGGAAACTGCTGAATTTTTGCTCAATTCTCCGTTTTTGTCAATTACAATGATTATATTGTTTGTAATAATAACGTTTGACGATATTAATAGTTTCTTAAGAACGTAAACATTTGCTTACTAGTTTAAAGGAGTATCAACTGTATTGGTTTAATAAAGATCAAAGTCTTTGATTCTTATAGAATTACTTATTTTGCCGTTTGAACCCAAATAAACATTAAAATATGCCCATTCAAAGACGGTTGTTAGATAAAAACCTACTTATAAATTCTGCCGTTTAGATGTTTATTATATCGATTACATTATGCCTTTTTATTTATGTTACTTATTATAATCATGTTTACAAATAAAATGGGATACTTTGCTAGCCGTAAACTTGTGAAGCCCACGTTCTTTACTAATTGCCCAGTATAGCCTATAAAGTTACCAAAAACCACTCATTAAATAAACAAAAACAAAAATACGTTTTATTATGACAGACCGCATGAGATGGCACGAAAGCGTCGAAAGGCGACCGATATCGGTCTGGCATATCGAATCCATATATTATTCATAAGTACACTAGGTACAGTCTGAATAATTTAGCGAGATCTTTTTATTTTTGGGACGGCATTTGTCCTGAAAAATGTCGGCGGTCGGGGGTAAATCTTTAAGGTTAAATAGGAGTTTGAGCTTGACTTGTCTGAGTTCGATCAAGTGATGTTGAAGTCTGAGGACCTGTTTTAATGGCAATGGTGTAGTATGTACTACTTTATACTCCAGCAAAACAATAGGTTTCTGTACTCAATAATAATGGGAACATCCAATTCCAGCACCGACCGGTACCTAATTAAATGTCAAACAGACATTAGGACGAGGACCGAATTTTTGGACCATAGTTAAGCCATTTAATTCGTCTTTATTTTAATTGATTCAGTTGTGACAAGAAATGCAATACAATCGATAGGTATGGGTAACTTTCGTGTCTTAACGGAATCAATTAAATGTAGTCGAACGATCCAAAAATTTGGTTCTCACCCATTAACCAGTGTTCCTAGCATTTACCTTGCGCATTTATTACAACGCTACAAATGGTAATGGTAAAAATTGTATGAACAAGAGTGATGTTTACAAAATGTTCTCGAGCGTACGGTAAGGTTGATCTATATATGATTCCACGTACTAAAAATTACAAAACGTTTTTTTTTGTAACCGATCCCTCTGCTAATGTCTTCGTCAAGGTAGCATAGGTATAAGATAGCGCTTTTTCGTCAATAGAACGACAAATGGTGTATTCGCTTTAACTATTTCTTCACCTCTTTAGTGGTTCTTTAGTCGACTTACCACCGTTTTACCCAAAACACTAAACAGCCAGTTTATCGCGACCGCAGACACAATATTAGAGGACATCACAATGAAATTACGACCGCAAAAGCTGGACGAAACGTGTCGAAACACGTCAAACATTACTGGTTTGTCAAACCGCCACAAATTGTGAGGTACTGAAAGGGTTAATAATGGCTGATAGTGTGGGATTGTACTAACGTCGCCGGAGCATTAAAGGTACAGATATACAGTAGGCCAAGCGTCTGTTTCTGACAATAGCGGAGAACGACAATTAGGAATGTTACTAAATAATCTGTTTAGTCCGTCAATGAGATGATCCAAAAATATTGGAGATGTATTTTTGTGTTTGTCAACCAAACAAAAATATATTCAGATATAGCCCGTTAATCCAATATTATAGACTAAATAATTTTTTTTAGTAACATTCCTAATTGGATGTTCATTTCTGGTTTGATAAGAAAAGGTGATACCAGACGACATTTTTAGTTCATATTGCGTCATGCAGAATATTGGATTTATGATTTATTTATATTCACTTGCACCATTCATGCCAGTGAATATTGAACCGAACCGTCTTCTGATTGTATCACCTAGTATCTAAGGTCTACAATTATGTATATCATAGTACGCAAATCAGGGGAAAAATTGTCCATTTGGTTAAATAGGGGCAGGTTGTTGCCTCAGTTTATTGAGACTAAGATCTCAACACTCAGACTTGGCTAAGAGTGACCATTGAAGTAAATAAATATACATACTCGTAGCTATATCTTTGATCCATGGCGTGACAGCTCTTGGGCTTCATAACACACCATATCATCATTTGCGTTCTTGTTTGCAGGCTCCATTTCTTTTATGTAATTAATTATATGTGTACTAGCGAAATAGAATCACATATGTACTCGAACTTAATATCAACTAAATTAGGTCTTTATCGAACTAGAATATCTTAAAAATATTTTCCACACCCATGAATTCATGACTCAACTCCAAACTCATAAATACGTAAGTAATAAAACCTTAATTCGCCGACGAAAGCCATGGGACATATCTACTTATTTGTAACTAAGTTGTATGCGCTCAAATGTTTAAACACATCTTTATTAATAATACGTAGTTACCCAATGTTTGTCTGAATGAGATCGTTCTTTAGCGATAATACCGCCCGTTGTTTTACCTCTGTCTCCCTTTATCTTTGTTTTTTTGCATGTGCTGCTTTATTGTGAGGTATATGTATTATACCTAACGTAATACCTAATCTGGAGTTGTAGTTACTTACGCTATGACAAGGATTGCAGTTGAACAAAAGCGAGAAGTCCTTCTGTTTCTGTCTCCATGGAGCCGTAATTCAGTTAGGAATCGCGTCTTGTGATTGAGGTATTGTGGGGAGCGCGCGCACAATTAATTCTAGTTTATTGTACGTATTCAAGTCAACAGTGTTATTAATGTGAACTATTATTTACGCGAACTATAGCCACTAGTTTGCTAAGGAATTGATTTGAGTTAAGACCAAATCCCGAATCCCGCTCCGTTAAAACAGGAGGACGCATTAAAACGTATGTGGTTCTACATTATTCTTAGCTCATATAGTTCTCATCACCATACATTACACGTCAAGTCAGAGTTGTTCGTCTTGACAAGTCATTTTGCAACACTGCATTAGTCCACAGTAACGGCAGGAACAATTGACTAAGATCATTATTAACATGAATGGATTGAGTTTACGGATGTAGGAATAGTTATAGAAATTAGACAAAACATCATTTGTCTACGTGTAATACGAGTCTATTGTTACGTTATCAGAAACTAAAGATTAGATTCATATTCATAAAACGTCCCATATGATAAAGGTGCCAATGTCTGACACCTTAATACTTGATACCTTAGGTCTATTGTTTTGAATTTGGGTTGAAAGTGTAGTACTGTCAAGCACTGCGACGATTACCTTGCGTACAGGCTTACGACCCACCTGATGGTAAGCAGACACCGTAGCCTATGAAGTAGGTATAGACTCTTGCGAATTCAGAAGAATTAAAATCTGTTCTTTTCAAGATTGTTTTGGCAGCTATAGAGATAGATGCAGGTCTCTAACTCTCAACACATCACATCCTAGGGATCTCTGGCGACCTTACTTACCACCAAGAACAAATCACATAGGGAAAATCGACACTGACCCAATACCAACCCAACCCACTTTCAATCTTATATGTCATAATGACAGAGGTGGTTCTTATTAGGCACTAAGGTATCGAGCACTGGGACGTTTAGCTTACTAACCACTATATTTATATTCAACGCCCATAACATTGCTCAAAATCACAACTTGTGCTCTGAATCGATTCGACTCCAAATCGAATGCGGGAGCGAATGAATCGAAAGCCGATTGTCG
This sequence comes from Epiblema foenella, assembly GCA_963556455.1. Classification (NCBI taxonomy): domain Eukaryota; kingdom Metazoa; phylum Arthropoda; class Insecta; order Lepidoptera; family Tortricidae; genus Epiblema; species Epiblema foenella. The sequence goes on from OY747110.1 coordinate 3,119,017, forward strand.
GATCGATTATGTCGCTCCACCGCGCACATATTGGGCCCTCCGTTATTATAAGCTGCCAATAAACACGATATTGTGTGACGCGGTGGAGATCAATTTGGTTCATCTTCCAGTGGTGGATCCAAGTTTTTGGTTCGACTTGGCTTAGGCCCTGTTGGGGGTTTTTTATCTGGACTAGGATGCCTTATTTTGAGTGTCAGAGACTTTGTGGATTGAGACCCTCAGCCCCCCAACCGGATGCGCTAGTGATCTCTTCGCATCTCATCCCAAAATATCCGAATTACTTTTTAATTTTTCTTGTGCTCGGTTTGACATATTGCGGGCGCGAAACTAATTTCAAAAAATCTTCCCAATGGTGTCAACATTATGTATGTATGTAAATACATTCTTCATAGAATGAAATAAAATGAAAAAAAAAACATTGTAAATATTCTCCTAACACTTTCACTATATAAACGCGAAAAACCGTATGTAGAAAAAAATGCCTACGAGATGAGCGTACACCTAACGGGTTCCTGGCACTAAAAGTATGCATAACAGGATGGTTGATGTTGTTATTATTTATTTATTTATTTTAAGGAGTAGGTACCAACAGCTACTAGATTATGATAAGAGACTTAGATAATAATACAAAGCCAATTAAAGGAACTCACAGATAGAAACAAAACAAGGAATTTAACCAACTTTGCGTACACATTCACACTTATTGACATTATGTCAAACCCTTACCCTAAAAGGACGTTCCTGACGAAAAATATCTGCTTAGGTATAATTATGAAAGAAATATCTAGTTATGTAAATAATCCTTGCATGGCCCTCTAAGTACGGTAAGTTTAGTAACACTGAATTAGAAACTGTATATGCAACCCAAACCACAAGACACAAATAGCCAAAGAAATAACAATCCTCTTTCAAACCGAAAATCATAAAAACGCATCAAACATTAACTCCTAAACCACTCAACACACAAAAGTTCTAACCGACGTGAATTTTCCGCAGAAGTTTCACCTTGTCGAACTAAAAATGTACACATTAATAGATATAAGACCGTACTTATAAACGCCACATGGCCTCAGTCCAACACTCAATATCTAGAAAGCATTATGACTTCACTGACACACGGTTCCAAGTAACATCAAAAAGAATCGTATGTTTACTTCGACAACCATTGATTAGGCCCTTGTCACATCAAAGACGCTATTGTATGACCTTAATAATAATGTTTTCATCAATTTTTCTCCCTCGTCGCTATTTCTATGAAAGTTTTCTTTGTGGAAATGAACAATGGCGTACTAATATTAATGCACGTCTATTTTGTTATACAATCAATGATATCACTGAGTTGATAACCTTTTTGCGATATTTTTCCTTATAATACGTTGGTGAACAAACATCATTCAGCCGGAAGACATCCACTGCTGGATATAGGCCTGGGTGAACAAACATACGGCCCGCCTAATCGAAAGCGGTTACCGTAGCCTAGGAACACCAAACAAAGGAGACGAAAGTGATTGCAGGATTTGGTATATCGACAGCTTGAGACTAGTTGTAAACCTCCCGAGTTGGTTTTTATTTAGAAATTGTCCAAAAAGTGATATTGAACATGCTCACAAAATTTCACTAGAATCTGTTAAGAAATACGACCTGTAGAGAAGAACAAACCGAAAATCAATGAAAAACAAAAATTGACAAAAAAATCTTTATTATTATCGAACCTGCGAGGTAATCACGTAACTTTATGTACTACCGTTAGGCAGATTTTAATGTCAAAATTTAATTATCAACTCATACATTTATACTTCAAAATTGTCAGTAAAATCTATCTACCGTTACTACATAAAGTTACGTAATTCGCCTGCGGCTCACAAAATTTCACAAGAATCGGTTAAGAAATGCGACCTGTAGATGAGAACAACCGGAAATCTGGAAATCCGGAATTCTGACATACGAAAGCATTTTTGTCGAAGCTGGAGGGGAGACCTTCATTTCACTCGGTCAGTAAATTTCTCATTGTCAATACAGTGCATCCTTAGGAGCTCTGATGAAACACTACATAGCAAGTAAAATGAATGTCCCAGTGCTCGACACTGACCCTACTTGGAACGCTTAATCTTATGTCATTGTAATAGAGGTGAACAGGTGTCAACTATTGAGTATTAAGGTATCAACCATTGGGATGTTTACCTTAGTGAATTTATATGTGTGTGTACTGAAAATTGAGAACATACTTTAATATTGTTTTATTTTATTTATTTATCGTAGGGCATTATTTCCAATGGTGAAATCTTCGAGAACATAGTACGGTTGCCAGTTTTGTTGCAGTTTTAGCACCACCCAGGGGTCACATGTAGGGTAGCGGTGGGTACTCCCTACGGACGTGGTGCATCTTCGACCCCAAAATATTTTGACATTTGGCTTTTCGGTGAGGGACAGCATCGTCAGGAAACCAGTCTTATACCAACAAAGTGTTGTTTTTCCCTCTGGATTGGAAGGTAAGTAGGCAGCCGTTTTCGCAAACCTAGTGCCTACGCTAAATCGAAGAGCTGCAGTCTCTCCGATACTGTTAGGTATAAATATGCAATTTTTACGTTACTAATAATAAAACTTACTAAAGAAATAAGAAAATATCAAACTTCAACCCATCAAAAGAAAAGGCGCAGTTTGACAATAGACACATCATACCAACCGAGTGTTTATGAATTTTATAAAAATTTACTGATTTGACAATCAGAAAAATATTATGTACGAATCCATTAAAGCCTAGTGTTGTTTTAGTAAAGTGACTCTTAAATAGCGAATGAGATCAAAGAGTGCAACCAAAGTGAATTCGCCGGAAACAGTGCCAAATTGAAGAAGAATATAAAAAACAAGACATTGTTTATGTCTCTTCTTATTAGTGGAAGATTTATATAACGACCCGCAGTGAAGTGTGGAATTTAATTTTTATTTAAGTGGGCTTCTTAACGAACTTCCTAAATTGACAGATTGTTAATGTTTCATGGAATTGTTGTAGCATTATGGTTTGAAATTTACAGTACAGGGTCGGCAACGCGCATGTGGAGTTGCAAGCGTTCATAAGCTACGGTGACCGCTTACCGTCAGGCGGGCCGTACGCTTGTTTGCCACCGACGTGTATAAAAGAACATATTTAAATAAACAATTAAATTCCTACATCGATGAATCATATATTATGCAATTATGCAGTACAGAACTTAGAAAACCGAACTTCGAGTCGTGCCGTCCCTTTTACTCTCGTATTATTCACTATATGAGTGAAAGGGACGGCACGCTACGAAGTTCGAAGTTCTGAGTAGCCCCAAAGTGCGTTTATCTCACGACCGCGGGTGAGCTGTGTTGAGATATTCGACGCTGGAAAGGCAAAATGGGATAACCGACATTTTTGGCGATATTGAGTTATACACACCGTTGAAATCGGAAGAATCTGCCGATTTCAACGGTGTGTATAACTCAATATCGCCAAAAATGTCGGTTATCCCATTTTGCCTTTCCAGCGTCGAATTATACATGCGTTCACATTGTCTATGTGTTCGTATGTGTCGTAACTACAACTAAGGCTAACCCGCGCTCGTGAGATAAAAGTAATGTAAAGTGTAACATACGTATAATTATAGAAATTCCATTTCTTCTGTCATACATTAATGTTAAAAAGGTAGGACACGGCGGAAGCCATCTCGCTCATATCTGGAGCAGCGGAACTGAGGAAGTACCTCCAGGACGCAGCTGGAGGTTCTCTACCTTACAGAAGACTGCAGCCATAAAATAAATAAATATAAAAATAAATAAATATTTGTGGACAATCTTACACAAATCAACCTGGTCCCAAACTAAGCAAAGCTTGTACTATGGGTACTAGGCGACGATATACATACTTATATAGATAAATATATACTTATTCTCGTCTCTGTCATTCTATCTAATGCAAAAAAACAAGGTATACAACAAATCGTGTTAATCTTAAAATGTCGACGTATGTATTCTTAGCTTATCGAAAATAATACGTGCATTTGAAAGCTGGTAAGCATTTGTCGATTTGTGAGAAATAAAACGATATCGCTCCTATAAACTAGGCAACTAAGTTGCGTTGCATTGCCCGAGCAGATCATTGAATAAATTTAGATCCCTGCAAATTGAATAAACCTATAACATGGTCGATAAAAACCGGGAATTACGAGTAACTTCATAAATATGAATAGGTGAATAAAATAGTCGTTAAGCATTGTTCAGTATATGGACCTTCTATTAGGTTTTTGCTGAAATAAAAAAGATTTACGTTTTGTAGCCGTGAATTGAATTGAATTAATCCCATAGAAGTGTTAGAGTATCAATTTAAAACGAACAAATTCTAGTAGATGGGTCAATCAACTTTTTCTTGTTGTTATTCTGTCCCGTCAGCGAGGAGACAACAGTAACCGAGTTTCTCAGAAAAAAATCTATAATATGGACTTCAGTCGCACTCAAGAGATGACTCATGTTCAAATGGATTTATTCTCATCACTAAAACTCATGTTTGGTAGACTTAAACCCTATAAAATCACAGTTTTAATAAGTGACTCAGGAGACGTAACCATGGTAACGAGTAACAAAGAATAGTTGATCCACCCAGATATTATTTAATTTGTGAGTTTCTGTGTATTGTGTATTGAAATACAGTGGAGTTCAGTTTTTTTTTAATCTTTATTTATTTCGAAGCTTTCGTCAAGATGACGATGTCAGCTCCAGCAAGCCTCTAAACATTACAACTTCTTGTAATTAAAAAAAACTAATAAAAACCACAAAAATTCTATACTTATTTTAAAAAAAAACCGTATACAAACCTTGCAGCCTTTGACAAAGGATCCGCTAAAATGGACTGAAAAATCGCAACATGCAAAAGGGAGAAGCCCCAAATTCTGTTCAACTTCTCCCTCTTCTCAGGATTTCAGTTTTAAAATGGTAAATACTACACCTATAAGACTGAGATGCTTTTTAGTAGACCCGTCGTCAACCGGTCCCTGGGATCCCCGGGACCATAACAAAAGAATGCTATTGTTTATTTTTTTCGCCGGGAGACGACGGCTTCAATGATTTATACAACCGAAGGCAAAAATTTAATAGAAACTCAAAAGAAATCGAAGAGAAACATCTTTGACCGAGACGCTTTCACTAACATTATTATACGTATCTTTTGTACTAAACGTCAAAACAGAGTTGAATCACAGTTAATCCCTCTGACAAATAGCGGAGATTGTTGGCGAACAAAGCTGCGAATAAAATTATATTGTACAAGCTTCTAGCAAGAATGTGTATTGGGAACATATGGGGACGTCGGCGAGTGGGCCGTTTGAAGATTTAATTCAATGTTTTGTTACCGAGACGCGAAGTAGCACTTTTTATAATTATTTTTGAAGTCTTAGACCAAATGAACGACATGGAAGAGATTGGTGATGATTTTTGGTAAAATCTGGTCTGGTGGTCACTGTTTATCGTTTCAATTGAAACATTTTTTATTTAATTTATTTATTTCAAATTTTCATACATGTTTACAGTGTAACTCCATAATAATAGAGACTCAAACATGTTACCCCTCTCGGGTGCTGCAAGTTGACAACGTTTTTGCAAAACGGGCATTTTTTACGCTAATTAATTCGTTGCTAACTTAAACTTTAATGAAAGCATCGTATACTTCAATCAGTTTATATTGAAATTATCATTACATTAGTCATCATTTGAGTTCAGAATATTTGCCAACTTTAAGGGCAGTAAGAGCACTGTGTGAGGATACCCATTTTTTAAATATGATGTAAAGAACACACCTAAATATATGTATTCTAAATAATATAGCAGAAATATTTGAATGGTATTAAAATGCGACCATATACAATAGTCACAATAAATATCAAACAATTCTAAGATCTGTGTAAAAATTATGATGATAACGTGCAGTTTGTTATTAAAACAATGATATTATTTCAAGTATGTGACACAATAAAAATAGAAACTAAGAAATAAAATGCAAGATTCATGTTTACCAAATTAAACGAATACTTGATGTATAAAAGTATTGTAGTGACAGTATGATAATTTAATGTTTACGAAATTCCTATAGAAATAAACGCAGAATAAGTCGTGAACGAGAGGTAGTATTAAATACTTTTATTAGTACAGACCCAAAACTATGTCAATAAACACGGATAGACTAGAAAATGTTTTCGTTATTCATAAAGTTGGAGATTCTGTTATTGAGAATAACAGCGTTGCAGAGGAGTAGGAAACGGATGTTGTTCCATTTTACTTTGTCTGTCTGTTTAAATTTCAATAAAACGCCAGACGTTTGCATTCTGTAAAAAATCTAATAAACAGAACAAGGAATTTATAAAGTACAGAGCATAAGACAATCAGGGCAGACAATTTTATTTCTGCTTATTTTTATTTTCTGCTTGCTGGTTTTATCCTTCTGAATCCATTGTAAGCAACGACAGTTTAAATTTGTAATTTAGATATTTGAAAACAGCTTTATTTCAAGATTAAAAAAAATATATTGAATGTTTTCCATTAAATCAAAAGTTCAGATTATTAATGAAAGATCAAAGGATTACTTAGGCATATTTATTCAGATTTATTCACGTAGACATTTTAGAGAAAGATTTGTTTTTAGAGTCGAAAGTCCATCCCGATTACCTTACACGTGAACTATTGAAAGTGGACGCACAACAATAAAGATAACGATTACATAAGGCCACTGTTCACAACAATAAGTTACAGTTTACAAACAATGGAACAAAAATATTTTGTACATACGATAACCGATGACCCGGCCATGTTTGTTCGAAGAAACGGGGAAATGACTGGACGATAAATGATAACCCGAAGTTGGGATAAATTTCGCAATTGTTTAGGCTATAATTTAAGCAGACGCTACAAAAAATTATAATTAATGATGGCCACTTCATGTGACCAGCTAGTAAATTAATTATCATGGGCTGAAAACTAAACCGGAAAATGATTGTTACTATAATGAGTAATGAAAACTGCATCTACCCATTTCAGCAAAGGAATTGTAATTAACTAGTCAAGGCCAACATAAAATCTTGAATATTTAATTAATGTAGGTCAAATAAAGGTATTAGATCTTCTGGAAACCCTTTTTTAGGCTTGCGGTGATCCGTTAAACATGTTTTAGTGGTTATCGCCAAAGGGCTTTCGGTAGTCTTTAAATAAACAAGGGTCACTACAATAATGTTTGTTCAAAGGGTCCCTAAATACCAATTACTTGTGAGTATGTATTTGAATTAAAACAACATTTTACTTGAAGTTTTCTTTTAAATCTGACGCTGCTTCTATTGGTATAGAAATCTACAAAATAAAAATAAAGTTTGAGTATCTATATAAGTGTGTATATCGTCGCCTAGTAAGTACAAGCGTTGCTTACTTTAAGACTAGGTCGATTTGTGTAAGATTGCCCGCAAAAGATTGCAGCGTCAATCAATAAGAATTAGTGGTACACTTCGTCGAGAATTTAACAATATTTTTATTTTATAATTTATTTATTTATTTATTTACTAGGCACAGTAGGTAACAACATACAAATCAAAAAGTTTACAACAAAATAAATTACATCGTTATCTTGTTAAATTTGTACATCGATGAATAGATGAGATTGTATTTTAATCATTGTCAAGATAATCACTAGACTAAAACTTGAGCTGGTACGAAGAGGTACACAAATGTTCTAATTATATATAGACAATCACCTCCAAATTGTTATTGTAACTGCAGAATTATCACTAACCTAAATTAAACGGCCACAATCTTAACTATATAGCATCCGAATTGGAAACAATAACACAGTTCATTACTATAAAGTCGGTTAAAAAGTGGAGTTATCATTAGGTCAGTCATCGACAATTATGTGACCCATATTACCACACGCCAAATCTCGCCACTCAGGAGACAAAAGCCGTATGACTTGCTTATATTCATTTTGTGTCTGACTACGTAACTTCAAAGTGATAACTAACACTATTTCCTAGGGCGTTTTTTTTATATGCCGATTTTTATATTTCGTGCAACAGCTACTTATAACTGGCAATGTTAGATTTTTATGTTAAAAGTGTAATACGTCTGAGCAAGCTGAAGGGGATAATATGTGTCATTTTTTGTGAGTCTACGAATGTCATGTAGTAGGTGCTCGGATCGTACAAGTCAATCGATTACAATAGAATAGAGAAAATTGAAGCTACAAGCATAGATGCTGACAAGTTTTTTTACATAGAGGTAACAGGCTGGTTACTATAAAAGGTTAAATCCGTATGGTCACATACAACTCCATTTAAGGCTATCTATTGTGTCAATAATTCCAACCCAAGCACAGTCATCTCCGTCATTCCAATAAGAATAAGCCCGACACAACCATTGGAAGGAAGATGTTTCTCCGCACGTGTTGTCCAACTACCGACCGACGAATTCTTTGTGCCCATTATTTGCATACTGGTCCACTATTCGATATTAATCAAAGGTTTTATTAGTGAACATCAAAGAATATACACAATGATAAAATCTCTTATAAGGTACCCTCAATAGTATTGTTGCTTTTGTCGGAGGTTGATTTATGAGCGGCCACTGTTGTTCAGGCATTGTGTTGTCAGGTTTTGTTTGGACCTCGTCGACATTGTACGCTACCCCTTCTTGGTCCTTTGTGATTTGATGCTTCTAAGCCCAACAATGACCTCCACGTCTAAATGGCTTAACAGATTTTTACTTATAAGATTAATATTAGAAGCATTCCGTCTAACTTAAACACTTTTGTAGCAAAAAAGAAAGATCCACGCATATTGTACCTTTTTTAAATTATCCACTTCACATTCCATTTTATCTACACTACAATAGCCTCTAATATTCTACAACACAAAACGCAAGCCCAAAACATCTCAGCCTGAACCCTTTGTCCCATCAAGTCCTTGACCGCGCATTGTACCCACAGTGTGCTTCACAAAGCGCGGCCGCGATTCAACTCGCTTGTAAATTTCATGCTTCGCTCATCGCATTCACGCGTACCTACATTGCCTTCAACCACTCTCTTCCGAATCATTACTTCTTCAGCTTTGTGCCCCCCTAGCAATTCTTCATTGTACACATCTTATTCATTAGACATTTCGCTCCCGCTCTTGATTGGCTCTTAAGTCGATGTTTTGGTAACGTTTGCGTCATCAATACTAATGATTGCAGCGCCGACAATACACATTGTTACATTCTTATTTGTCGGTTGTTTTTTTGTCGTCGGAATCTACAACGTCATTACATTTAGTTGGTTCGTTCTGTTGCTGTTTATTGTCAATAAAAATCATACGGTATAAATCAAAATTAGATTTACTTTATGTCAATATAACTTTTAGACCCGTCATAAATACGACAGTAAAAACAAGAGCTTGCATATATTGGAATTTAATTGGTGACGCTCAGTTGACATAAAAATTATAAGTTTTCACGTTATGATATGAATATGGATTATTAGAATTGTTGAGTTATTTGAAATTGAGTTCTATGACTTATCAACATGCAATACAAAGAGGCTTGAATATCACTTTTATGATGCTATGAGAGAGACATTGAAACCAGTATTTATAGAACAAATGCGTATGGTTTAAAATAATCTCATAAGGTATCTTTGTTTAGCGAACAACGGTATGGCCGTAAAAGTTTCATTTATAATCTCGAAGATAGTTGAACAGTTGTATGATTGAGCGGTTGAGATGAAATGCGCATGACCAAGCCTAAAGCCCGTGTGCATTAGCGGAATGTACGCGGAAAATACGTTGCAATTTCCAGTCATAGTGGTCAATCAAAACAGTGACAAAGAAAATTGTGTATTGTGTCTCAAGGGAGCAAAACGATATATTTACGGCGAAGGCGGTATATTGAATTCTGAGTGAAGCGAATTCTATTGTAGAATCTTGAGCGTAGCGAGGGATTCAAGTGTTTACGCCCAAGACGGAAATATTTTGCTACCGTGTGACACATACTGCTTTTCACACCGTCTATGAGGCCCGCTGCTAAAAACATGAAATACCTTACAAATGATTTTGCTAAAGAGTGCCACATACTGCTTTTCACACCTTCTATGAGGGAGAGTCATTGTTGCCCTCAAATGAGGGAATAAAAATACATCTTTGATCCCTCATTCGAAGGCAACAATAACTCTTTTTTGAATAGCAGGTGTGAAAACGTCTTTTTTATCTGTTATATTAACCTCCATTAGGTGTATTAAATAATACTGCTTTTGAGAAGTTTTACTATTAGGTGGCAAATTGGACACCGGGCTACTTTAGTATAATAACGGGGATAACGCTCAACGATGATGAGGTATATTAAATATAGCCTATTTTTATTTCCCTGTACTATTAAACTATCTAAATGCCACGTGATTAATATTATCAAATCAAACCAGTGGCCTTTGGTTTTTTTGCATAATAATTATTGTCTTGCAATTAGAAATCGCCCTTATTGACAGACCATAAGGACTATTTTTCTTGAGATAACACGCTGATATGTTATGTTATAATGTCAATGTTAGTCCAAGTTTTTTTTGTATTCTGTTTTTCACGTTGTGGTGCAGAATAAAGTATACATTATTATTGTTATTATATATATCTTATCGTCTGCATAAACAGGGAAACCATATAAAGGTATAAAAATTAATACATTGGTTTGACGACCGGTTTAGCCTAGTGGGTAGTGCACCTGCCTACGAAGCTGACGGTCCTGGGTTCGAATCCCGGTCAGGGCAAATATTTGTGTGATGAGCATGAATATTTGTTTCTGAGTCTTGGATGTTTTCTATGTATTTAAGTATTTATATCTATTAAATATATCGTCGTCTAGTACCCATAACACAAGCCTTCTTGAGCTTACTGTGGGGCTATAATAGTTCGATTTGTGTAAGACTGTCCTCTAATATTTATTTATTTATTTATTGGTATTTAAATCCTCACAAGGCATTGATTTAGTATTCTTACTCAAAATTATAATCAAACTTTTACAATAACGTTCCGGCTACGTGAAGTAAGACTAGTACAGTTATAATGGCACAGTCAGTTGTAAAAGCCATATTCCCAGTTATAAATTCATTAAGAACCAGCGTTCAGTTGTGGAGCGTGAAAGGTCCTCATAACATTCTAATTCTGGACACAATCCAGTCATAAAATATGGCTCCTACACTCCAACAATAAAACAGGAGTGGTCGGGGCGAAAGTGCTTCGTTATATTTTATTATTATCTCTATTTTAATTTGGTTTTAATCCGACACAATTTTGATATATTTCGTTGCTTTTTGGATCTATTTTTAAGCATGGGACACGGGAATAATGCGTTACATTTTTAAAGACATTTCGATAATATTGGAGAGGTAGGTTACCTACTACTAGATACGGGTCACATCACGGGTCGCACCGCGCGGTAAATATCGCTTTAACTCCTTTGTTCACAAATCTTTTTGTGCCCGGTTTTATAACAGTCCGTTTGCTTATTTCCGGGTCTGTTTTACGGAAATTTGGTAACCGAACATCATTTTCGTTTTATAATGATTGGTAAGTATCTCGTCACTGAAAATACAAAAATATCAAATATTATGATAGATTTAAGCAGTTCAGAGATCGAGCGGTTGCCATAATGTCATAACTAGTTTGTAAAATGTACCAGGTGGCGGTACGGCCAAGTCTAAAATACTAACTAAAACTCTAACTAAATTTTTCTGAAATAAAAACCACTATACGCGAACTGCACAGAACTGCAGTCGGGTCCACAAAACGCTAGTTTTTTAATAAATAACTAACCTGCTTTTTTTAAATATTAAACAAATACTAATCATTCACATTCTCCGAATTCCTTTCATTACCTTAAGATATGAGAATATAAGCAGTCATTAGGAAAAAAACATTCAGTTATTTGGTGTCAAGAAGAGCCCAAACTTGGTGAGTTTCAAAAATGAATCTTATTTTTTATGAAAACACTGACTGAAATCCAATGGTGTGGTATATTTATGGAATCAGATCATGAAGCCCGTTCATTTGATACCCCGCTCAATTAGTTTTTGAATAAAAACTGTTTCTTTTTTAATACAAATGACATCATACTGTACCTACTAAATATAATATTGTACCTATAATAAACTACTTACCTATTTATGATGACTTAGATGACATTTTGTGTTATATTAGATATTTTGACAATTTTATAATTTTAAATTCTCTTTGTTCATGTTTTCCTTTTTTGACATTCGACGCACACCTCTAAATTATTTGTTTTACTGACTGCTCTAACATCATTGTTAATGTTATTTATTAAATTCATAATATTGACTTTGCATGCCACCAGTTGGCTGAATGTATATGGCTCGTTTTGTATAACTGTCACCATTTTGTACCTACATTCTGGCAAATAAACTTATTTCTATTTCTATTTCATAGCAGGAAAATGTACTAGGTGAAGGTTGTCCACCCGACTCTAAAACGCTCACTAAAATACCTACTCACTTTTCCCGAAAAAAATATCCATACGCTTCCCTATAGGACAATAGCTATATCCTGGATTAGTAAGCGTCTAAATTTAAAAAAATAGCTATAAATTTTTATCACGAGGTCGAGTTCTACGCGGACGAAGTCGCGGGACGAAACTAATTGGTTAATAATTGCATAGGCTGTATGGAAAAAAATATCTTTAATTGATGTCATTAGGTTTAATGTGCATTCTCAGTTATTAATAAGTAGTATTGTATGGGTAATTTATGTTAGTGATATACAATTGATACATTTAACTGAAAACCATATTATACACTACATCAAGATTTAGACGGCAAAGCAAGGACATACAAATTACGTCTACAGGCTTCTTTCAATCAGAAATAATTATTTTATTCATAAGTTATATCGAAGCCAATTTGAACCGAAAGATAGGTAGAAATAGGTCCACTTCAGATTATTTCAGTTGCCCGAGTTCTCTCAAAGTAATCGTACAAAAAGCGACTTAATTATGCATGCAAGAAGATTCAAAATTCAATAATAGATTTTCAAAAATATCGGCCAGCACAAAAGATCTTAACTATACGGTAATCCAAGAAAGTGGTCTACAATTTTTGAACTGATATGCAAATAAGAGAGTGAAAAGTCGTAGACCACTTGTTTATATCATCATCATCATCCTCCTAGCGTTATCTCAGTACAGTTGCATCCTTAAGTCCGCTACCTATTCCCAATATTTGGTGTAGGCACTAGTTTTTACGGAAGCGACTGCCATTTGACCTTCCAACCCGAGGGGAAACCAGACCTTATTGGAATTAGGCTTGTCAAGTGAGTGGGCAACTTGACTTATAGAAGTTCTCATGCCGCCCGAAGGCCTCTAACTTGACTGAACGACTGCTATCATAGACAGCAGCTGGGCTCAACAGCTTAGCGTGCCTTCCAAAGCACGGGAGCGCTCAGTTTATAACCACTCAAAGCGGTCACCCATCCAAGAACTGGCCTATGCCCACGTTGCATACCGCACACGGTACGCGGGCGCTGCTGGGCCACGAGCGCTTATATGACTACTATGAATAACTAATTTTAAATCATGTGATAACTGACAATTCATAAGTGCTTGTTACTAGGCCTATTTGAATAAGTATTTTAGACTTGACTTAACTTGACTATACACTTTAACTGAGAGTTATTTACCAGTATAAAAGCCAGCCAAGTGCATGTTCGATCACTTATAATGAAGGGTTCTGCACCAACACCCACCAGTCCACATTGAAGTTCTCAAGCCGTCCGAAGGCCTCTTATTTGGCCGAACGACTTCTATTATAAACAGCAGGCGGGATCAACGGCTTAACGTGCCTACTAAAGCACGGGAGCGCTCAGTCAATAACCACTTAAAGCGGTCACCCAAATGGACGTTTAAGACTTTCCGTTCATAAGTTTAAGACCAATGATCCCACATATTCGCGTCACTAAAATAAACCAAAACCCGGGCGGAAACGGCCGTCGTATTAATAGACTCGACAATTCTATTATTTTTATTCAGTTTTGCTCATAAATCTAGCATGGCGGTTAAGTATGGAGATTCCTAGTAAAGTCGCACCTCATTAGATAAATGAAACGGTCCATTTAAATTTCTAAATCGATTTTACTAGAGGTAGCTTAATTGGTTTGAAACTATCATTTTACTTTTTAATTGTGATAGCGTGATTTAAAATCTTTAAGTATTCATATATTCGAATAAAAGTTCAAAGGGACCACTTAGCTTTGAATAAATAAGTTGTTTTCTTCAAATCAAGTGAGATGACAAGATTTTCGAAGATAATTAAAAGAGGAAACAAAAAATGTTAATTAAGTTTTGTTTTTTAATGCCAACTCGAAACCGATGTGGTTCTATATGAAACACGTGTGCGCTGCGCAAGCGCAACCTTGTGAGGGAATAAAGTCTTTACGGTATTGTCACAAACTAACAATGTAACTGGCATTTACATTGTTTCATTTTAGATTACGTAACGTTTTTTAACGTAACGGTAGTCTAATTGTAATTTCCCATACTAGACTTGGCCGCTAGGGATCTCTTCCAGTCTAGGTCGTACAATACATAGTACGTAAGTCTTTGGTTTTGACTTCGGTTTAAGAAAGATGGTTTTAGATGGTAAAAACGCGTAAATACAATAAAAATACTCTTTATTGCACACCTCAGAAAAAAAAGAACAGTACATTAGGATTAAAGATAGAGTTAAACAAAGATAGAGTAGCGGAGACGATGCAAAATTATATATCTAAATGAATAAGTGGCAAACCGAAGTATGCATTTTTAAGTAAATAACATGTGGGATATGGGTACTTAACCGAAAAATAAATAATAATAAACATACATACATAGACATAAAATAAAGATACATATAATTTTACATAAATACAATACAAGATCAGTCAAATAGGTTCAGTAGAAACAAGATAAAGCAGAGAAAATTATTCTTAGAGTCGTGATTTAAAAACAACAAGTTTTAGCACGCCTCATGTCCAGCGGTACCTATACACAACACAATACAGAATCAAAACAGCAACATATAGAGAGAGGCAGACCACAGCGGTCTTATCACTAAAGAGCGATCTCTACATAGATCTATTTTAAACAAGAAAGTTTCCTACGGACAGAAAGGATAAGCATAGCAAATCAACAATTGTCAGAGTTTCCGCAATAATATGGACAGAAGCTTATAGAAGAGAGAACACGTGATATTGCACCGTGCCTTTACCATGAGTTTACATGACCGTACTCGCTAACGACTGCGTAACAAATTGTAAGGGCAAAAGTACAGCGCCTCTGGCGGTTACGCAATAGAACTAAGAATCGGCATACTAAATCGTTTGCGCAGTCGCTAGCGAGTACGGTCATGCAAACTCATGGTAAAGGCACTGGTTCACAGATAGTTAGCCCGACTTTATTTTATTTTTGAACAGGGGGAAAGTCCGTTATGATACCGCGGGGGCGGTGCGATGGCTATGTCGCACTTGCAACGACTAACCCCCCCATGGTTCTCCTCAACCCATTTCGGCTAAGAATGGCGAAGAAAAGAGCCACCTTCTATCCTATTACATCGAATATATAAGAAACCTACCCGTATAACTTAAGTATAGGCGCCTGGTAATTTTAATTCCGATTTATTTCGTTTTCAATAACAAAAGCGACAGGGTACAAATCTGTGTAGATGTCTATGATTCCGTCTATTATTAGGCGGCATTCATTGTTTCATAATAAAGCATTAATATTGTCAACAGTTGCCACGGTCGGCCGCCCGTCCCAATTCTACTTCCGTTGGATAAAACAAAAAACATAAATCTCAACGATAGTAATAACTTGAGCTTTATTCGACAATGCTTTCTGACAACTTATTATATCGCCAATATTGAGACATGTTCAGCCAGCCAAGAATTTGTACCACATTTTGAACCTTAACATACCTACGAATAATAGAGTAGAAAAGTTTGCAACAAGTAGGGGCACCTTTTTTATGACTTAATCTCACTTGATTTGAGGGCTGAATTTAGAATAGTAATTAAATAAAAAAAGGTAAGTTTGCATAAAATCAAGATTACTGAAGAGAAGAAATTGTCGATCACATAAGCTGTCAAACGAAGATTGACTCAGTAAACATAAGGGCGCTTTTAAGATATAATAGTCCAAAAAATTAATAAGTATCCTTCTACAAACTAAAAGTTAGTTAGTTAGTTAGTTAGTTTATTTATCTCCATATACAATTACATTATAAAACATGTTCGCTTATTTTGCTAATCGTATATCGATCGTTATAACAATGAAATAATTAATAATTATAATATGAGGGTAGGTATATACTTAAATATATACCTACATTTAAACAATAATCAGGGAATAATATAATTAAAAATGTCATATAAAGTATGAATAGGAAAACAATACAATTGAAAATGTCATATAAAAATTAAATTGAAACTCTAAGATGAAATAAAAAATATTTAACAGTTGTACCAATGTAAGGGTACCAATCATAACAATGTCAATTTAATAAATAATGTCAGATGTTAATATAGCACTATAAATACAATTTGTAAGTGATACCATAGAGATATCGATTAAATGTCAGATCTTAAAAACTAGAAACAATGTCTCATAACTAACAAGTAAATAGTGCAATTTAAACAAGTAAATAGTGAAAGAGAAACTAAGGCCGGGTTTTATAAAGATCCGTTAGACCAAATGTCTGATCAAATTTCAGTAACTCAGTACATTTTTTGACATAACAAACCGACATAAGGTGTAACGGATCTTTATAAAACCGAGCCTAAGTATCAAACCCCTTGCTATAAGGGTCTCCACTCAGCTTTCTGTCAAGGTACCTTGTGAGGTAGATACCTTGACTTGACGCTGGTCTTCCGTGGATGCCCTTCAACAGAATGCTATAGGCAGCAATAAAATGTCGAATCGCGCCACAGCTCCACAGAAATCTGCCGGGATCTTCTGAATTTCGCTCACACATGCAAATCTTATATAATTAACAAAAACTTCAACACAAAAAATTTGAAAACACGTGCAACGAAAACGAAAACAAAAAAGGTCAACAATATGCCTAATCTACAATCCATGTCACAGGCTAAAGGTTACGGAAGGTTGCACAAAAAATCATCACAAAACAACCTCTGTTCATACGAAATCGTCCATTAACTTCATTAAGGTCTTTAAACTTCATATCTTATTTTAGAGATCTAAGGTTTATATTAGATTGTCTGCAGTTTGAATTGTTCGTACCTTAGGGAGTGACAACAGATTTTGTCTTTTTTCTCATGTCACATGTGGCATCGCAATCCTGGATATGCGACACATGTGTCGGTTTTAGGTTACTCTACAATAATGACTGCTTCGCCATTATCGCCTTTTAGGTTTATTATCATTTCCAAGTCAACGCACTTTTTCTTTGATCTCTAGTGGTATCGCGTTGCCGGAGTTTCATTAACAGGTGAAATATGTTCAGCCACTCCGTCTATGTTAAAAACAAATGACTATCGCTTTATAGTTTTTTTTTAATGACGAAAACAACTGAAAGCAACCTCAAAGTAACACGAAACCGAAGCACTCCTGAAACGTATCTGGCAGATAGCCGGCCATAAATAGAACCATAAAAATTATTTTACGATACAAGAGATACATTAAGACAATGTTACCATTTCACAATGAACACATTATGGGCTAATTGATTCAGCCACAATGCGCTTTATGCGCCACTCGTGCCCACAAAGATATTATTGTCTATGCCCGCAGACGTCTGGCAACACTTGACCAGAGACAAAATGCCTTTGTAGTGATGAAGGCGCCATCCGTAATTCAATACTCGTACTAAAACGTCTGATTTTGAAATTATCCACGTTGTTAATCGGAAATTGTTAACATTAATTTCTTAGAATATTTCAGATGCTACTGGTTTTCACTGTTTTGACAACATGAAGGGAATTAAGGGGCTCCCCTATCTGAATGACCTTGCTCGTTCCGACTCCCTCGACCCCCTCTCCTCGTTCTTCACCTTACAACTTTTACGTCTTTGCGCGCGATCACTCCCAAGCAGCCATCTAGTAAATAACAGGTAAACTACAACGTACGTTTGAAACTACTACCGACATCTAGCGGACTTGTTACGTAACGTGAAACCATTACTACGATTTTATAGGCCAAGAGCTGACAACACAATAGAGCTAAAAATAAATACTTATATTTTATTTATGATTAACTTTAATATTACATTTGAACACAGATTTTACTGCCTAAACCTACTGATTTAGGCAAATGTAATATTAAAGTGAGCCGATATTACTATTTAAACCTACTGGTTTAAATAGTAATATCGGTTCACTGAATTAGCCACCTCCCACTGTACGTGTTAACAAAATGTAAGGTAAGGACAGATAAATCACCAAAGGAACTTGTATTTTTACCATTGGTAAGGTCGGTATAGAAAAAAGCTTTACATTTAAGGGCGTTATAGCTGTCATTAATGTGCCTAATGTGTCCGTCCGTCTATCACCAGGCTGCATCTCACGAACCGTGATAGTTAAGACAGTTGACATTTTCACAGATGATGTAATTTTGTTGCCGCTATAACAACAAATACTAAAAAACCTGCCAAGTGCGAGTCGGATTCGCCCACGATCTGTTTATTTAACCCTTCGTGCGCGAGTCCGACTAGCACTTGGAAGGTTTTTTTATCTTTTTCAGTTTCATTCTCTATAATAAATATATGCAATAAATAATATATGATTTTTTTTTTAAAACAAGGTTTTAGAAAAGCGAACTAACAAGAAATACAGAATTAGAAACGAACTCAAAAAAACTGTAAATAAAATATTTGGCGAAAAATATTTTATTTGTAGTTTTTTGAGTTCGTTTTTGATTACAGATTTTATTTAATAATACTTAGTTACTTCCAATTTTATTACACTTATTGTTGTTCCTTCAGAAATACATTAATTTATAGTCTTTTCGTGTTCTATCAGTGTTTTGCTTGCCACACCGCGGGATATGAGGTAGAAATGGTTATATGGATACGCCACTAACCCTGCGATAGCGATATTATATAGGTACACTTGAAATAAATAGGTGCCATAAGTATTCATTTAATATTTATGATATATTTGCAGTGAAACATGAAGATTGATATTAGGCCGTTTTGTTTTACATTAATCAATTCAATGTCTTTTGAACTGCAGCCAGGTGGAAAGTGGCTGGCAATTTCCAAAATCTGCTTCACAAAAAAGTTAATGTCCACTATGCGTCTTCCAAGAATTTTCTTCTTTGGAATGGACGTGGTTTCCGCTGATATCTCCAACTGTAACAATATATTCACTTTCTTATTAAGAGTATTCGATCTGTAACTCTCCCTTTCTCGTGTTTTTATGGCTTATTGTATTAATTATTTCCTCGCAACTGACGTGAAAAGAAGAGTGTATAACTCGTCCATAAAACCCATTTTACACTCGATTTTATATCATGTATGCACTGTAGTACATAATTAGGCATTAAAATACTCGTGTGAACTTATTATAAAACTCTCCTTCGGCTCATTTCGTAAATCACACTCGTGTTTTAATACCCCTCATTATTTACCAATTGCATAAACTACTATTAATTAGGTTATGTTATCCAAAGTCACGTTTGAAATTGTATGTAAGTAAAACATGGGTGCGCCAAAGTTCACATAAAATTGCTACTTCGATTATTGGAAGTCCGAAAATGTTTGTTATATAATTTTATATCATAATGATCATTACTTATAACTTGTCTTTGCGCATAACTATCGTAACACTGAATCATTCATGTTAATAATGTCAATCGTAATAAATATCTGTAATACTAATGTTAATTTTCATTTATTTTTAAAATATAACGATTTTAAATAATAAAATATTAAATCATATTTATTTTTTAACAACGACAAATTAGTAATAAAAATTTATATAATATTTATTTTAAACTTTATCTGGTTTTGTTTATAAACTGTCAGGTATCTTCCACACCACATTCAACTTGCTATCAAAATAGAAATACAGTCCCAGAGTCGGGATAGGTACGACGACGAGCGAAGCGAGGAGGAGTGTTAGGTGTCTTTTGTTCCTCAGAGCGGAAAAAGGAGCCCCGCTAAGCGGGGCTCCGTCGACTCTTTGGCGGGCCGAAATCGCTTAATAAGCTAGGTACATGAAAAATAAAAAAGTTGCGGGGATAATCGATTCACATGTTGTAATTCAGCGCATACATTGACAGCCGATATACAATATAAGTTTATAATTATTAAGTTTATTTTAAAAATCATTATGAGTTGTGATGGATAGTTGGAAATAACATTATGTTGTTAAAAAATCTGCCTAAATATAATTATGAGTAATGATGTTGGTAATACAAATCTATATACAACAAATTTGTAGGCAAAAATATTATGACAAATGATTACTATGATCAAAAAGCGTTATTATGAAAAATAATATGACAAGTAATGTTATGTGAGCCAATATGGACCCGTAAAACATCTTTCTACTTTGAGGACAAAGTTGCTTTTTGATTGCAATTTGTTTGAAACTATTTTCTCTTACAACGTTGCATGAAGATATAAAAACTAAATAGTAAGTTAGGCAAAAAGTAACTAATATAAAAAAAAAAACAGACAGAAACTTACCACCTGCTGGCCGTAACTTCATTCTCCGAAATCGGTACGGGTGTAAGAGTTGGACTTGGAACAAGACATGTGGCAACTAGACGCTTCATTAGCCTCCTAAAATAATAAATTGTAGGTATAATGTCACATTGGAAACAATTGATACGACATGTAAACATTCACACAATAGGTACGCAGCCCTTAGACACTATGTAATGGTTATTATACAGAGTACCTAGTACCTATTATTCGTAAAAAATAAACCTTAGGTAAATATATACTTTACCTAGTTTATTAAATTAGGTAAATATATATTTCTAACTTTTGGACCCTCATACCGACCGCACTGCCCAGTCAGGATGTGGCTAAAAACGCAGTTTGACTCTTGGTCTATTTTACTTACTGAGTGACATCGCAAGTTCGAGGCTGACGATTTTCTGAGTCTGCACCTTGATTTTCTATGTTCCCATCGAGTTATTCGAGTTGTTGTAGTGCATGTGTTTTTCTTTGAGCTCTATATAAAAAAAAATATGATTTATAAATTTGTAAACTACGGGCATAACGTAAATAAACTAAGCGTTTGACGACCGCTTTGGCTAAGTTGGTATTGACCCTGCCTGCGAAGCTGGAGGTCCCGTGTTCGAATCATGGCCGGGGTATTTTATTTGTGTGATAACACGAATATTTGTTTTGAGGTCTTGGATGTTTTCTATGTATTTAAGTATCAGTTTATATATATATATATAAGTATGTGTATCGTCGCTTATAAGTATGTATATTGTCCACAAATATTTATTTATTATTATAAATAACTTTGTTTTTCATAACAATACTAAGTATATATAGTTTTCAGAAATTGCCAGGTCCGGGAATTATTTGAAATACCTATTATCAGAGACAGTTACATGTCAGCTGTTCGATTTAATTCAGTAAAACACACACAGCTGCCTTCACAATGTTTTAATTTACCTACTTTCATAATTACGCAGGTAGAAAATACGTCGCGGCAAAAAAACCGTGCATGTGTTGATTTTCTTTCTACACGTTAGCGTAATCGATATTATATTATTTCACTATTACGTTCTTTTGTAGTGTAATAACAAATGTACATTAAATATAAAATTACGATAACAAAAATGTGAAAGTAAGTACTTACACTGCGATTTTTATTTCATTGAGCCTTTGTTGTTGGTAACGTTTCACTTTTGATACTTTCGGCATCCTGAATTTGCACCAGCAAAACAATTATTGCGTCCTTTCGCACACTTACAAAACTAAAATCACTCAAAAGTCAAAATCATAGGGTCGATTAGTATCTTAAATTATTGCGTCCTTTCACTCACTTATAAAACTAAAATAAACAGTGTCCTATCACTCAAAATCACAAAAGGTATTCTAAAAGAAAATAATTGCGCGCGCGTCGCATCGAGTGGCACAGGTTCCCCGTCCAACGGCCAAGAGGCGACTGCCCCGCGTCGCCCGCGCAGACACCCGTGAGCCGTGGTTATCCACGAATTTGAATAGTATCGATTTCTCAAAAACCATTGAGAAATTTGAAAAACTGGCAGATGTAAATGAAATATACATCATTATTCACCATTGGTTGAAGTTTCATGTCTAAGTGCTACGAAATAAGGGAGTTTATAGAGATTTTAGCTCGAGAAAAGGGTTCACGGAAACTCCATTTTCTTGAGATACGGTACCTTTTATGAAATATCGGTAGACCATATTAAAGATCAATAACCAAGGTAAAATATTGTCTAAGAAACCTTATTGTTTATGTAACGTTCAAGCGTATTATAAGCGTCGTAAACACAGCAAATTCGTTATGGAGCCCCTTAAAAGTAAATGTCTGTTGTATTTCATATCCTATCTCACTAGTTATATAGTAGGTACATTAAGTTCCGTTAATACCGTGAACTTTGACTTGCAAAACAACAGCTACCTCGTAAATATATATACGATTAATACCTTAAATAATATTGCTTTACTCCATCCAACTAATCCACTGTATTTACCTGCAAAGAAAAGATAATTGTACAATCAGCCCAAACAAATTAAAATACAATCACGAAATCCAAAACCAAATGAGACAAAGCGTCACCCAAATCAATGCGGGCAATACAAAAAATATTCGCAAAAAGGAACATTTTTAAATTTGGAAACTCGATATTTTTTCTCTGTCAGCCAGATGCGTTAATGCAGTGCATGTGTTCCACAATGGATGCGTTCTTATTTTGAATGTATTTATAGATAGCTTTTGTTTAGAACGCTGACCAATTGATTTAATTCGTGTTGGGAGGTTGTTTAAATTTGGAATATGGTATGTTGTTATTACCTGACATTAATTTGTAGCATCAATTTGGCGATTTTTGAGCTTTTAGTCTCTTGCTAACATTATGATCAAAGCAGTAGACTTGGAAGGCATTTTCAGTTTTTGCAATGACGTCTAATTTTTTTATTATTATTTAGTGGCCTAAATAGTACATGCAAGGGCCTGTGACAGCCGTGGAAACACTCAGATCACCCAATTAGCAGCCCAAATAAAAATAATCGAAAATATTTTGAATATTATTGTAATTTCGTAAACAGATCCATTTAGTGTCTATATTTTGTCCACAAAAATAACAGCACAATCCCACATATTTCAGTCTACGATCCCAAACCCTTCATATTATCGGAAAACCAAACTCCCAGAATTCTAACAATTCGTTTCACTAAAACTCGTATATCCGTCGACAGATCATAAAACCAGAGACAATGCTGAACGAGTCCCGGGAAGTTATTTGGGAAACATAATAGTAGTCACTTTGTTGCTTTCATGCCAAGATATAGTCGGTGGGGTTCATAAATCTAGTTTGTGGACATTTGGATGGACTCAGACGGTGAAATATCAATTTCGGTACGATTCAAAATCAATAAGGTAAACAGCGACTTTCATCTTACCTTTCAAACCTAAACGATAACTAAATCTTGTAGGTATTAAAACTAGTATCCTCACGATGTTTTCTTTCACCGAAAAGCTATGGATAAATATCAAATGATTAGTAATTTTTTTTTATAAATCGATTCTATACGATCCGGATTTTGAATCGACGACAGTACCTCCATGGTCATCACACACATCGTCTTTAAAAAAAAACGGTATTGTCTCACAGTTCATAGGTATATTTACCTAACTCCCCTCTACAAAAACATTGTTCATATTCGCTCGCGAACGGAAGTCCCGAACAAACGTTATTATAATAAACGTACATAAATAAAAACTGCCGCTCAGTTTTATCGGTATTTATAATAAAAAAAGAGTTATGAGTTTACGCATCGATTCTAAAATTGTTTACAGGATGCAGGACTAGCTTTGTTGTTAAGACAATGTGTTTTTATATTATAACTAGCAGCGCCCTGCGGTGTTACCCGCGGATAAAAGGTAGCCCATGTCCTATTCTGATGTCTAAGCTACAATACTGGAAATTTTCATAGAGATCCGTTCATTAGTTTTTGAGATTAAGCGGAACGTACATCCATCCGCACAAACTTTCACGTTTATAATATTATTAGTATAGGATTAGGACATTATGTCGTTAATTTGGAAGCTGTAGCCGACCGGTAAGACTCGAGACTTTTAATCTTAGAGGGGTCTCTTAGGGTTCCGTACTCGAGAGGACCAAAATGAACCCTATTGTTGTCACTCACGTCCGTCGTCTGTCACACACAGGTTTTACAGGCAAACGGTTGGCGCTACAGTCTTCAAATTTTCAGAATTTAAGCATCTTATGTCAGAGCCATACAAATTGTTAAAATTTATTTTTTAAATATTTATAAGGGGGCGCCCATGCTTCTAAAAGGGGCGCATTAGTTTTGCGTAGGTAAGCGACTGGCATCTGACCTTCCAACTTACAAACTACACCTTTTTGGGATCTGACCGGTTTCCTCACCATGTTTTCGTTCACCGAAAAGCTACTGTTAAATATACATATATTTTTCCTGACCTGACCTGGGTCGACGTTGCTTAACCTTGCCGCACGCAGCACGCGGGCGCCGCTAGCCCACGAGTGCTCCAAAGGGGGGATTTACAATGAATGAGTTTAATATGAATATACAAAATAATGAAGTTACAATTACATAAATATGACATAAGTATATGGTGTATAGATTATTAAATTCACCGAAAACCGTCTCAACCTTATCTATGTAGATTAAAACCAATTTTAAACTGAACGCGCGTCCAGTGCGTTTTCGGACACACCCGAAACACGTTGGCGTAATACACAAAAACTCACACATTTAAAAAATATAAATAAATATTTTTGGACAATCTTACACAAATCAACCTAGTCCCAAACTAAGCAAAGCTTGTACTATGGGTACCAAGTGACGATATACATACTTATATAGATAAATAGATACTTAAATACATAGAAAACATCCAAGACTCAGGAACAAATATTCGTGCTCATCACACAAATAAACCCTGACCGGGATTCGAACCCGGGACCTCCAGCTTCGTAGGCAGGGTCACTACCAACTAGGCTAAGGCGGTCGTCACATTAAAACACTGTCTCCTAGGAGTTTTAAATTTTAAAACTAGTTTATTTCTACCTTTGAGTTATAAAGTGAAAAAGGAAAAACACGCTGAAAATTTCCAAAGAACTGCGTCAGGAATAGACAGGTCAATGTCCCGAGAAATAATTATCCACAATCACAATACAGATATGTCAATCGGCGTGACGTATATAAACAGACATATTTATTTTCACTGAGCCCAATGAGCTTAATTGAAAAATTCTGATTTATGCGGTTTAGACGACCGGTTTAGCCTAGTGGGTAGTGCACCTGCCTGTGAAGCTGACGGTCTTGGGTTCGAATCCCGGTCAGGGCAAATATTTGTTTGTTGAGCATGCATATTTGTTTCTGAGTCTTGGATGTTTTCTATGTATTTAAGTATTTATATCTATTAAATATATCGTCGTCTAGTTCCCATAACACAAGCCTTCTTGAGCTTACTGTTTGGCTAGTTCGATTTGTGTAAGATTGTCCTCTAATATTTATTTATTTATTTTAAATAAGTTTTTCTTTATTATGACGGTGGCAAACAAGTATACGGCCTAATGATAAGCAAACACTGTAGCCTATATCGTAGACGCCGGCGACTCAACCCTATTTTGGAATGAGGATTCGTTGTGTTGACAGCTAGACAAATGCAGGTCCCTCAATCTCAACACAGCATCCTCGGGAGCTGTGTAATGTGTAACCTCCATAGGCTACAGTGTCTACTTACCATCAAACCGTATGCTTATTTACCACCGTCGTTGTATAAAAAAGTTATGTAGAGCAGAAAAACAAGTTTTATTCCCATATCTCTAACTATATCATTACTATCTATAAACCCTTCATATATTGACGCTCATTGTAATGCATTGTCCCAATTGTCATGTACCCGTTCACACGTGCCGGGACAAAACGCTTCCTCTCCACGGTTGCAGGAAACCCATTATTTTCTAGATCCTTCCACTGCGCATGAGGGCACGTTTGTTCTGCGCGGACTTGATCCGGCGCGAAGGACCATTTTAAGGGCCTTATCACACTTGCGATTTACAAGCGAGGCGAAAGCGAAGCGAACGCGCAGCGAGTTCGTCGCGAGCCCGTTACCAATTCGCAGCGAGTGCGTCGCGACTTCGCCGCGAGCGCGCAACGATTTCGTAGCGAGTTCGCCGCGTCTAGATATGCTGTACATTCGTCAGCAAAATTCATTTCTACCCACTTTAGTTTAATCCTATCATTTGTAGTAGTTTATTATCTACGAGTGTGAGCGAACAGTAACAATAATGGCGGAACAATCAAACACTGTTGGAATCGATATCGAGGCATTTATAATCGAAATTCAAAATCGTCCCGTTCTATGGGACCAAACAAGGCGAGAATATAGTGACCGTAATTTAAAAAAACAAGCGTGGGAGGAAGTTTGCAATTTATTTATCGAAGATTTTGCAGCAAAAACAGTAAAAGAAAAAAATGAATCAGGTAAGCCAGATATTCGAAGCAATAAAGCTAACAGAAGTGTTTCGTCGTCGGAATCCATTATGTAAGTGACTGTCCAAGACGCAGATCACTTTCAGCGAATACGCAGCGTATTCGTTACGCGCTCGCGGCGAATTCGCGACGCACTCGCTGCGAATTAGTTACGGGCTCGCGACGAACTCGCTGCGCGCTCGCTTCGCTCTCGCCTCGCTTGTAAATCGCAAGTGTGATAAGGCCCTAACACGTTACGTTTTGTACACATTTATGCAATTATTCACCTGGTGCGTTTAGTTGACTGGTTGAGAATGCCGTATGGCTTGAAGTTCGCATTTTGTATCTGTATATTGCTTTTTTAATAAAGTTTATATAAAGCCGGGTTCCGTTAGACCAAACAGATAACATTTAGGTACAAGTACGTTCAAAAATGTAAGACCAAATTCAGTCAAATGAACGCAAGCAAGAATCTACCTTATAGGTAGAGCTCGTAGTCGATTTTTGCTTGCGATCGTTTGGCAGAATCTGGCCTCAGAGTTTCATACAACTATAAATCATTACATTTTTTGACATTAAGGTCTAACGACTGATCTTTAAAACCTGGCCTAAGATATATTTATTCTGTTATCAGCTCCCACAAATACAGGGTTGCTCCTACGATCATACAATCAACTTTAAACGAAATGACGTACAGCACGAGTTACCACAGACTCAACGAGCGGGAGTGTTCGAGCATATTTTTTAAAAGCTTTGAAAATTGTGATAAATGTTGGATACAATAAGGGTTATAAATTTAAATCTGCGAAGGGAAGCCAGGAAGTGAGAAGAACAATATTCTCACGATTTTATTCCCAAGAGGTTGTGACGGTTGTCGTAATATGGAAACACTTCAACTGTTTTTGTGACTGATAAAGTGGCATGGACTTAATTGGGTACAGGTAAATAATTTTAAGTATTACACTGAGCCCATATCTATTGGATATTAATACTAATGTATTAGACTTTGTATTGCATGCACACTGTCTAAACATCTTGTTTGTAATAGAAATAGTAGATTGTAATACATCAAGGGGATAAATCACTGTTTTATGTCACGGGCGCGATATTGAATCCTGAACGTAACGAAGGACTTCAAATTTTACGACCGAGCGCAGTGAGGGAGTAATGAGTTCCATGAGGTAATGAGTCCTGAGTGTAGTGAGGGATTTAAGGGCGCCCAAGACAAAAACAGTTTTATCCCCGAGGAGTATACTCTACTTATCTCACCTCTTACGAGACTAGAAACCGAATCAATCAGCCCGAAGTACTTTCGTGACTCGTGATTCTATCTCCTATTTTTGTAAAATCTGTAGTTTTACACCGTATAATGCAGCGTCTTGTAGCACTAGCGGCTTTTGTTTTAGGTATTTAATAGTAGATACATTATTGCAAAGGCCGCGAAGGAAGGAAGGTCATCCCTGTTCCGGCCGATGCCATTTTTCAAATTTGCAATGAAATTTAAAAATTTTAAGAAAGCTCCAAATTAAATCCCAAGGATTTCAGTAATAATTCGAAACAAGCGAGGCAGCAGCCCGCGGCCGGCGCGCCGGCTGCTGGCTTCGTCGTCGTGTTTTGTTTCGAATGCGACAGCCGCGGGCGAGCGACGCGGTTCGTGGAGCTGGCGCGTCCACGCCGCCGTGCGAGCTTCACGAAATTAGACTTTAAAGTTATAACAATAACAACTATGAAAAGTGAAATCGCATTATTACCCGGCGGGTTATAATGTGATTCAGTACAATATTACAACGCTGCTCATGCCAAGGGCTATAGTGATTTGTCTTCGGTAAGGTTTGCATGATATATAATCAGCCATTGCTGAGCAGGTGGTGTGAAAACTCTATTACAATAGTATTAAAGTCGACTCTAATACAATGAACTAAGAGCATATGTCAGTCGTGTCAACGTCAAAGTACCTAATTCCTTTCTTTCTCTTTCGTCCTAGCTATGAATCCCGTATGGGGGTGGGGTCAGCTTTTCAAAGTTAGATTTCTCCACTCCACTCTGTTCCTCAACATCTTCTTCGGATGCCTGGCCCTTTGAGCAATAACATACATATTAGGTATTGTACATCTTACATCTTAAACCATGTAGATTAATAGTGTGTACGTATATAGGATAATATACAAGGTTGGATAAATATATACAGGAAAGGGTGTATCTACAAATAATATATATATACAATAGATAAGAAACACAGGGCGAAACGACAATAAAGATCTCTCGCGGTGACTATTTTAACCACCTTGGTACAAGGACAGTCACCGGCATCAATATCTGCCACAACATAAACATCTGATACGTCTTTACGGCCCTTGAAATAGAGGCGTGTCAGAAATTTATGCGCGGCTTGTTGTGGCAGATATACGCCGGTGACTGTACCAAACATGAAGAAACATGAACTCTGTACATGGAAGACAATTCCACATCTGATTTTAGTAATAATTCCCCCAAATTAAGTTATCAAGTGAACCCCACAATGGCACTTCCTTGGCATTCACTGGTCACCGACAATGGCACACGTGCGAACGGAAGGGTTGCCAACAATGCCAGGAATGAGCATTGCCAAACAATGCCAGTCGTATGAGCATTGTCAAACAACGCTACCGTGGGCTGTAGGTGAGTGTTAAACGCAAATTCAATCGGGTATCCGGGGTTACGTCGTGTTTTCGAGTGAGTATAAGACTATCTACTTATTTTTATTAAATTTGACATTAGTGACTATCGGTGATATATTTTGGAAATACTTACTTACCGATATGTTATGGGTGCGTTCAGAATAGGTTAAGGCCGCGGACAGCGGAGCAACGTGATCCACAAAAAATGGTCTCGCCGGAAGACCAGCGCTGGCTTGTGAGTCAGCATTATGCTGAGGCGGGACCATTTCGTGGCAATTTTATTAGTTAATAGGTAAAAATCTTGTAGTATCTATGTCACGAATAAATTAAATTATAATCATTCATTTCATTTCATTCATTATGTAAAAATAATACTTGAATAACTAGCGAAAACAAAATAGAACTAAATATTAAAAGATCTACTTACTACCTATTTAGTATCCAGTTCACCCGCTTAAGGCATGGTTCTGAGGACGCTGGCGGTATTGCTCGTTTTTTCTAACCTGCCGGCCCGGGCCGAATACAGCGCTAGCAGTGCATGGTTGGAGAGTGGCCTGGGGAAAATCCAGGACAAACCTCCGACACAACCACGCGGGGGTTTTAAACACTGGAATACTATAACACCTTATTCATAAAACTTAACAAACCTATGCTAACTAAAATTTTGTTTGTCCTACTCTCACAAACGAAAATGTCAAAGTGGCAAATAAGGACAAAAAAACTTTAGCGGCTAGTTAAATAATATAGGTTTTGATAGACGTTTATGAATAAGGGGGTAAGAGTTTGCGCTCCAGCGAGCTTGAGCGGCTTTAATCAAATCTGAGGTGTAAGTGGAATCGAGCTACTGTGGGAGTTTTGTCGCTGGTTCACTAAACCTAGCTTAGCTGAGAAGAGTCCAGAAAGAAACTACGCTAGGACCGAAGTGGGCCGGCATTGCCCCGCCAGACTTAGCCGCTGGGCGAATGAGCCATTCCTGGGGGGCTAGCACAACTACCGCTGCGACGCGACGCGAGTAGAGAAAAATCTACCCTCCTCTTTCTAACCCGCACAGTTCGAGCGAGACAGGAATCGCTGAGTCGCACGAGATACGGTTTGTCAGCAAGTTGTGCTAGCCCCACTGTGGCCTGAGACGCCTGTTAGTCGTGCCGACACCTCTTTTAGGATTTTTTTGTGTCGGATGACCATGGACACAAAAACTCTACCGCAAGTGCAACGAATTCTTAGTTATTTATCAGAAATGAGTACTTGCGGCGTTTAGACACTTGGGCTTGGTCTGCGGCTGTTCCAGGTTTCCGAGCCAACCCTTCAACGTGGGACGGAGCTAGATGTCCTATACATAATGTAATATCATAATAATAATAAATATTTGGACAATCTTACACAAATCAACCTAGTCCCAAACTAAGCAAAGCTTGTACTATGGGTACCGTGACGATATACATACTTATATAGATAAATAGATACTTAAATACATAGAAAACATCCAAGACTCAGGAACAAATATTCGTGTTCATCACACAAATACATGCCCTGACCGGGATTCGAACCCGGGACCTCCAGCTTCGAAGGCAGGGTCACTACCAACTAGGCTAAAGCGGTTGTCAAATCAGTATTATTGAATTCGGGGACAAACTATACAAGATCCCGTAATGCATATATATTTCTGTTATTAATTACCACTGTTATGTGTTTTTATTGTAAGACTTTAGCTGAAAGAAATCCCTTACAGGGATAAGCTCGCCTTTGTACATATATGTCAACTGTTCTTGTAATTTATGTTATGTTTTACTCATGTACAATAAAGAATTTTACATACATACATACATACTTTTGAAAAGAACCCTTGAGGCCTCCATCCAGTTAGAGTCATTGTAAATTTGACGCTGCATAATTAACTAGCAGATTCGGGTTTTAAAATGCGATGTTCTGGATTTCATGTCATTGTCTGTAATTGGCATTTTTTGTCGGTTTGACAGTCAATGACAGTTATATGAGCATTTTCAAAACAAGGTTACTGACTTGATTTTGCATTAAGATATAACATGTCAAGTATTGGCACATTTACCTTACTAAATCGAACCTTACAGAATTTGGCCTCAATGCGACATCATGATGATGTTCAAAAATACACAAATTAAATTAACAATATTTCATAAAAAATAGTTAAATAAGCTGCATAATAAAACAATTTGTTTTTAAATAAATTATTTATTTATTTTTTAATCATTGTTAGCACTTCAAAAATTATTTAAGGATCCCTATCCACCTGATTCCTGCCCACAGTGCACAGTAGTCCTCCCGTACTAATGCCGGGACAAAATACAAAAAGCCCGAAAAATTCCCCTAGCGTTATTCAATATTTTTATTACACATGTACTTACAATAGGACGAACAAAGACGATTCGGCGTCGAGACGCGAAGGGAATTAATAAAAAAGAAGGGCAAATCCACTCCTTGATCGCTGAATACCCTATATTTTCTCCAAGCTCCAATGAAAAAGAATTTTATGAATAACGGAATAAGGTCGTTTTTATAATTATAGCACTGCGTAAGATACGAGGTTGTGAACATAAGTTATCAAAATGTAGGGTGACGATAATGCCACCGAATTACGAGAATTGCCTGTCACAATGGTAAGCGTTACGTGACCTACCTACGCAATTCGGACGGGTAGGATTTTTCACGTAACCGATAATAAGGTAATGTCAAATTTAAACTCAAAGATTTCATGTCTTATTTTTATTTTGCTAAAAGTTTGGTCTAGTGATTTTAATATGTTGTACTCTGCATAATGAAATGAAATATTCGGCTTATATGACACTATTTTATACAATATTCTTCATTTTTATATTAGTAGTAGGTAATTAAGTTTTAGTAATCTGTTTATAGTTAGACAATTTTCTGTGGGAATTCATATATGACACTTTCTTTTCGTGTTACTATCTAAGATTATAAGGATTATTTTGGCCTGGTATTAAATACTTTAAGTGGATTTTTTGAATTTTTCTTTAATAAATATGGTTTCAAAGAACACTCCAAAATTACTAACCAGCTGAAACCTGTTTTTATTGTTTAAATTCAACTGCAATCAAAAACATCTAAAACTGTTACTCCATTACTGCATCGTATTGTTTAATCAGTTAATTGGAATTATCAATACTTTTGGCATAATTTAAGTTCTGTAAATTAATTTTAAGAAAATCAAATAAATACGTATTTTAGTGTCTCTGTTTAGCCCTGTGGTTGACTAGTAGATAATACCATTTGGCATTAAATCCGCCATTTGTACACTGTTTTCTTGTGCAACAAAGTTTAAATTAATAAATAAATAGTAGCCGAATTAACCCAACGGCTACTAAAAGCCCACGAAAGAACTAACAAACATCATACTAGTATGGTAATTTCACGTCCATGATATAGCAAATTGCCCAATCATACACCAAACGTATAAAATTTGCGAAACCCTCATAAACCCACTTTACACAGTCATGTATCTAAGGACTTGGCAAATTAAACTCACCCATTAGCCTATAAACTGTAAATCTACAGCCACAATGTTTGAGTTACACAAGGTAACCACATCCTATAGATTTTTTAAAGTAATAAATGCACCATATAACCAACAACCGCATCTTTCTTTTATGACTGGCTGAAACTTTGACGGGTACCTATTTAGTATATCTGTTTGGTTAAATAGTTTTTTTTTAATAACTCCCGCATCCGGCTAGGTTTATATTCGATTGAATTTACGACTGTTTTCATTGCGGGCACTGTTTTATATAAATACGTGGACGTTTCCTGTGAATCAGAAATAGTATTTATTAAAAACAATTGCCCGTGTTACCGGAGGCGGCATTGCATTCCGAATCTAATATTGAATGTGGGTATGTTCCACTAAACTCCGTCCATGCCCTAATGTTTGATGCCCAATGTAAGTTTTACATATTGTGTAATTATGAATATTTTTTTCACAAAACCACAACAAAATTTGTTGTGGTTTTGTGAAAAAAATGAAGTAGCTGATTGAATTTATCATTAGCACCACTGTCTCATAGAAAAAAGAAAAACAGCCGAGGTTTCCATGTAAGTACTTAGATTTCTAGAAATCAAAGAAAATTTCTGTCTTATGAAAGTTATCAACTAAATTGCCATTGGAAAAAAAAACCTCATAATAGGTTTAAACATTGATATAATACACTGCACAGTAGTTTGTTTAGTAAACCACTATTTGCAAAAAGTTCCATGCACATTCGCCTTAATGACAGTGTAAAACCTTTTCGAGCTTCACATAAGATTAAACAAATGGCAAAATGGGAACGGATTTCCTGGAAATGTACGTAATCTTACTGTCATAAAATGTCACATTTCTTAGAAATTATGAATTAATAAAAACGCTATGTTCGGTTATATAGTTTCATTAACTAGATGCTGATAAAATAACATGATATTACAAATGCAAATAATTGCATGTAATTGTATACATTGCATTACGAAAATAAAAAAATGTAACTATTAAAAGACCGAAAAGGCCATTGCAGTAATTTAACAAATTTAACAGCTTGAGCTTTATAAACCTGACTGGTTCTTAAATTGCAAAATCTAAAGTACTTATATTTGTCTAGTTTCATCTAAAGTATCTAGTACGAAAATAAAGCAACTAAGTAACTAAAATATTCCTGAAACAATGCAATAACCTACAGGTACTTAAAGTGCAACAGAGTGTAGTTACGCAAATGTTCTTTAGTTAGGTATCAGACCTAGCAGCTAGCCTGTCACTTAAATGTGATATTTACTTAACCAAAACACTGAATGAAATGGATCCTAAAAAAAACCGGCTACATGAATCCCCCTAATCATTACGAAAACATATAAACAGATTACCGTCCAAGGGCATTTAATGAGAGAAAAGTCCGCATTTTGGAAACAAGAGACAAATTCACGTTAATTTACCATCTACTTAAGTTTAAATTTTAAATGCGGTGCCCGTCAGCGGTACACAATACGGTAAGTTCGCGTTTTCCCATTAAAACGGCAATTAACGATTGTCACCCTTTTTGTGTTCATTTGTAAAGGCAGCAATTTGTAAAGGCATTAATGCCTTGTTATGCAGAATTTGTAATACACTGTATTTAATATGGGTGCTATTAAATATCTAAAAATATTACCAACCAAAATATTACATTTAGTTGAAGCAATGGTTTTTTTTTCATTTTTTATTTAATAAACAGTTCAAAAATCTATTCAATAGTCAATAATGATAAAAAAATATATATCACCATTTTACGGTATAAAAATATTTCAATTATGATGGTCAGATTGACATTATTACATAGTATGACTGATCTGACCGAGTTCCGTACAAGCAATTTTCATTGTTTCCAACATGAAACAAAATTGATAAAATATTATTGTCTTATTATTGATAGACAAATACAATTAATAACGAAGTATGAAGCAGTGCGATCCCGCCTTTCAAATAATGACTCATTAAAATAGACCCTATAGAAGGACCAGCAATTACACAACGAAGCTGTTAAAATTTTTCAAATGGTATTGGACATTATTAAGAAATATCGTTATTTCAATGCCTGTACGTGTTGCATTATCTTCGGACCCATTAAAGATGAATCAACTGACCCAGAATAAAAATAAAAACATATTCAACAGAAGTAAGCTTTTTAAATTCTACCGCGGGCGTAAAGCTAAAAAGGTATTTAAGGATTGTTAAGCGCAAAGTATGTATTTATTCCTTTTACATCGGCACGTTATAGACGACATGTCATTACGCAATTTACAATAGCTTTATAGTTTTTCATGCATATTTAAAAGCAAACGAATGGTTAATGAGTGGTAAATCTATCTACCAAAGATGCAAAAGTGACACTTAATTCTATATAATTATTGCAAAATAACGAAAGAATTGATCATATGATCAATTTACGTATATACGAAAGATATAGGAATGTTCACTGAATTACTGACAAGGTTTATCGACATTTTATAATAATATTTGCTCAACAGAGGATGTATAGTAAGTAACTATAACTACATAGCTGCACCACTGCATAATTGTGAAAATCAATTGATATATATCAACATGTGTAATTTGGTACCTTAGATACATACTTATTAAACAAAATTGGAAAAAAACAGTAACTCGGTAGTAATAGTAACCTATACCAAATATGTTTAACTGCAATGGGCAAGTAATACCTTAAAAAGTAATATTAAAAAAAAGTAATATATTTTACGATTCCGAATGGAAGATGCAATTATTTTACTTTTTATCGTGTAAGTAAGTATGTTTTACTTTTGTTGACATTATGTTATTATTATTTTTCCTGTTATAACGATCATGATAACAATCCTTGTAATTTTGACAATGTAATTCCTTATCATGAAATACACAATGTAATCTGTCTATGTAAAATAAAAAATTTTACTTAGGTAGGTATGTCTACAATTTAAAAACAATTTTGAACCAAAAAAACCATAAACATCGAATATTTAATTTATCCAAATCAGAATAAGGATTGAATGGAACGTTACAAGCCAAAATTAAATGGATAAATCTAAGATAAAAGTGCATTCTAAATTGGTTGAATTAATATGACCGCGCTCAGTAAATGCTCAAAAAGTCAATTTATTACAACATTAAGATGCAAGTGAATTACATTTATCGTCGCATTCCCAAGCATACAATTATTACCAACTACCTTAAATCGAGTTATTCGTGTATTCAATCAATATAATAATCCCTTTTATTCAAAGTCGAGATCAAAAACTCCGACTTTCATCCATCATCTGGCCATGTCAAATGTCAAGCGATGAATGAAAACAGGTTCTTTTTTCACTGGCGGGCAACTGACAAAACTGCCAAGTATTTCGCAACCTTTTGCCACAATAAGGGATTTATTCAAATAAGAATACAAAAGGACACAAGAATTTGCTTATTAGGACTTTTGTTAAGATTTTAGACCCTACTAAACCAGTGGGCATGTTGTAACGTGAATGAAATCGGGTGTTTACGGTTTTTTTTGTTCACAATATAATCCTATCAGACTATTTTAAAATTATGGTGGAAGAGAATACTTTTAAATGTAATTTACAACGTACCTTCAACTGTGTTACCATTGTTCCTCTCTGCTTTCGAGACATCAGTGAAAACCGGCCAGCATTCAACAAAAAAATCAAATAAAAACAAACACGTTTAAACAGTCTCACTCTTTGGCATTATAACACAGTTCAAAAGTTAAAAACACAAACACAAAAAAACACAATTCGTAATTCAAACTCGTAACGAACGATCGAACGCGATTCGGAATTTGAAATTGTAACATACGTCCGCCCGACGCGCGGCGCCGACACACAATGCGAGCAGATCGAAGCGAGCGACAATACGCGCGCGCTACAATACCTGCCCCCCGCCCCGCGAGTGCGAGAAGGACGCACCTACCTAATGTCAGTGCCCTTCGAACAATACCCCGCTTAAACACCATTATTTCGCACTACTTGAATCAAATTAACCTTTCTAACACTAGATATTACTAAACCATGATATTTCTGAGGCTCTAGTACTGGAATTGGGTGTGCTTCTATTAAAAAATTGTGAAATAATCAATTATCTATGCGGAATAACAGCGCGGAATCTATACAAAGCGGCCGCCCATCCTTTTCTAGCGCAGTGTGACCGAGCGGCGCGCACTGTCCCTGTCTCCCGCATTATTTATCCACTAGGTGTGGCGCCGTCTCGCTCTAGGCTCCGCCCTGTGATCGTCTTAGTCCGGCGCACAGTGGTTCCGTGGCATTGTGAATGTGGTACACAATGGTACACAGTGGGTGTGTAGGGCGTTTAAAAAGTCAATACAATCGGTTAGGTTAGTCGAGAAAATTTTCTTTCTTGTCTGGGCGTTCACAATGCAAGGCGTGGCTTGAAGAAAACGTTCTATTGTGTTCTGATTGGTGCTATTGTTAGGACGGATTTTCCCACCGGTCCCAAGCGAGTTATTTTTAATTCTATTACAATGCAAATGTTAATCCATATCGATTGTCCTGTAAAAAGTACGTGGTTAAGGCGCGAAAGTTGAGTCGTACAAGTATTTTAATCTCAATGCCAAGGTTGTGCTAAATATAGGCGGTCGCTGAAATGAGCGTTTTTCGTGATTTTGTGAGGAACGCTTAATTACCGAGAGTAATGGTGCGTTTCGACGCACGTGCTACAAATACGTATTGCCCTTTAAGTACTTACCTAATTAATTGTGTAATAATTGCATATCGTACTGTCATCAACAAACGAAACTAATTTAAAAAAATAAAAGCCACATTACATTGGCATTCTTTCTACTTAAATAATTTCATTCCATATTTGACGATCATTATGTAAATTCTTATAACTTTGACACTAAGTGAATTTATATTGTCTTTTTTACTATGTAATAAACTGAGCGGAACCATCGTAGGTACAGTAAGTGTGGGTTGCACCAAACCGTCTGTAATCGTAAGCGGTGTTCGTTAAAATCTGATTGTGTGGAAAGTTTAACAAGTTTCTATGGGATGACAGCCGCCGGCACCATGTTTGACGATGACCAGCCTGTGATCGTATGTTGGTGCAACCGACCCTAAAAAGTAAACTATCGGTATAACATCATTATCCATGACTTTTTGAAACGATTAGCTAGAACTAGAATGCACCTTTTCTCAACACAGCGCACTTTGGGGTTTATTTTCTTACTTAAGCATGCCTTCAAAAGACATTGTTTTATTAAATTTAGGACGGCGGGGTACTTAACTGCGAAAAAAATCCTACAAGATTTAGAAGCGAAACTGAACATTACTTAAATATTTTTCATATGCTCTGTCTACCCTTTTTAGATATACAAGCGTGACTTTAGGGTTATAATCAGATGTAAATAAATAAATTTTATCTGGAATAAATAAATAAATTTTGAATTTTTATATTACGATCGCGTCGTTCCTCTGGATAGCCGAGGGCATGAATATTTGTACATTTTTGGATCTTATTTTCAATGAAATAAGGTGCAAAAATGTATACGTTTTGGTGCCCTTGACTAGACATTGTCTTTAAGTGATACTGATGATTGGACTCATAATGCGCATAAATAAATGGAGTTTTTATAGTACCTACTGGCTATTTTTCTTTTTTGCGTTGTACGACTTTACAAATGGTACAATTGAAATGCTCTTTCATGTTCACTACGAAAAACAATAATAAGCCTAGCCTAAAAGTCTCTAAACCCCCATTTAAGTACGTTGTATTTCGTAAATTTCACCTTTTAAACAGTTTCAAGTCGATACCGGCTATAAAAAGGTATCTAACGTTATCTGAACCAACTCTTTTGTAATAGAAGTAAACTTACTTACAATTACATATATTGTAAATGTAGGTATAATACGTTACGTATATTATAGCGAACTATTCACCAACATATACCTAAACCCTTGAGGTTTCCGTTGGTGAAACGATGTTTACCATCTTTTTTTAGATAGTTTTTGATCAATAAAAAAAAAATAAACAAATAAATATTAGAGGACAATCTTACACAAATCGAACTAGCCCCACAGTAAGCTCAAGAAGGCTTGTGTTATGGGTACTAGACGACGATACATTTAATAGATATAAATACTTAAATACATAGAAAACATCCAAGACTCAGAAACAAATATTCATGCTCATCACACAAATATTTGCCCTGATCGGGATTCGAACCCAGGACCGTCAGCTTCACAGGCAGGTACACTACCCACTAAGCTAAACCGGTCGTCATATCCTTCTGTTTTGAGCCATGTATCGAAGGTTTTTAACTATGACCCGTTACATGTACTTGGTTTTCACCTTTCACCAATATTTCCTTCAGTTTCGAGGTGTGTACAGTCAGCAGTCACATGTATAAATTGTAGC
Source organism: Epiblema foenella (assembly GCA_963556455.1). NCBI lineage: Eukaryota > Metazoa > Arthropoda > Insecta > Lepidoptera > Tortricidae > Epiblema > Epiblema foenella. The sequence continues at coordinate 3,158,288 of OY747110.1, forward strand.
ACTTTATTGGTTGGTGATAAGCTCGAAAATTGCGGCATTCTATTTTATCGGGGTAACCCCTCCCGGCTGACCTATATCGACCCCGGGATATTATCTCCGGGGGCCTTTATTCCTGTTTCAGATATTGCTTGTTTCAGGGCTTCAGTTACGGGCTCTTATGTGTGTGTGTTGTGTTATCCGTTGTAAGGGCATGTGTTTGTGGGAGTGTTAGTGAATGGTCGGAAATGTATATGGGAAATTCATGTACTTACTTACTTACTAATAATAGATAGAAGTGTTTATTAGATTGTTTGTATATCTAAATACAAAGATTGGAGAATATTTCATTAAGTTACGAGTTTGACGACCGGTTTAGCCTAGTGGGTAGTGCAGCTGCCTGTGAAGCTGACGGTCCTGGGTTCGAATCCCGGTCAGGGCAAATATTTGTGTGATGAGCATGAATATTTGTTTCTGAGTCTTGGATGTTTTCTATGTATTTAAGTATTTATATCTATTAAATATATCGTCGTCTAGTACCCATACACAAGCCTTCTTGAGCTTACTGTGGGGCTAGTTCGATTTGTGTAAGATTGTCCTCTAATATTACTACTTAACTATTGCCCCGTGTGGTTGCCGGGTAAGAATTGCGCCACCCCATCTCTTCCCGTGGGTTTCGTAGGAGGCGAATAAGGGAAAATCGGAGGGTGGGCAGCAGCATCCTTCGATCATTACCACCATCAAACTGCGGTCGCCAACCCGCTTGCCAAGCGTGGCGACTATGGCAAATCCCCCCCAAATTGGGGGAGGCCTATGTTCAGCAGTGGACGTCTTTCGGCTGAAATGATGATGATGATGATGATGAAGATTGTCCTCTAATATTTATTATTATAGCGTTTTTTGGGTAATGTCTCATTTATTTATTTGCAAACATTTCCAGTTCGTTACAGATTTTTAGCAAGATACGTGCATACTGAAGCTATTATAGTACCTACTCGTATGGGCAAGGAAAATGAATATTTCTCACTTTACAACTGTATTTCAATACAATATAAACAGGAGATAAAACCGACGGCCCCTTCTGAGTACCGTCCAGTCAGCCATGAAAGTGGTCAAACAATTTTCGACTCTATCATTTGCACATTAAGACTCATAAATGGTAATGGAACACTTTATTTTTTTTTTTTTTAATTAGGTTAAGACTAGTATATATATTTTTTGGTTGTCCTGAAAATCAGCGTCACGACACATCAGTCGTGGCACATGCTGAGCGACAACCTTTTTGGTGTATACCCATTTCTAATTTGTATTCTTCTTTTTATCTGTATGTACCTACACCAAATAAACGTTTTTTCTTTCTTTCTTTCTTTCTTTATTGACTGTATATATTAACCATGAATTTCTCCAAACTCATCTCCCTCATCTCAAAAACAATGCAATTATCTATAAAGCATCTCCCTTTCCGAACCCGAAGTTAAAACCCCACCTATAATCACCGATCGCCATTACTTGATTGCCATCGGTTTGTCCGTCTTAGTTTCTAAGAGATTGTTTTCAATATGTCTTTGATTTTGTTAATTGGGGGCCTTTACTTATGTAGATTAGAATCTTTGAGGTGTTTCTGAAAAGTAATAAGTACCAAAGAGTTTTGTAGCTAAATATGACTTATTAAATTTGATGAGTTGCTGTATTAGAGCCATTAGGGGCTTGTTTGAATACATTTGAGAGTATATACTTATTGTTGGATAATGTTCGGTTAAATACTGATCGTATTTAATTATTTTCAATGCTCAGGTAGGGCTGTAGTATATAGGTAAATTTTTCGGGGAGAAAATTGTTTCTTTTTTGAGTAGACTAAAATTGCCTAGGTACATTTGTTTGACGACCGGATTAGCCTAGTGGGTAGTGCACCTGCCTGTGAAACTGACGGTCCGGGGTTCGAATCCCGGTCAGGGCAAATATTTGTGTGATGAGCATGAATATTTGTTTCTGAGTCTTGGATGTTTTCTATGTATTTAAGTATTTATATCTATTAAATATATCGTCGTCTAGTACCCATAACACAAGCCTTCTTGAGCTTACTGTGGCGCTAGTTCGATTAGTGTAAGATTGTTCTCTAATATTTATTTATTTATTTTATCACTGATGAACGTTCAGATGTAAATACAGCAATATCTATTTTAAAATTGTACATTTTTATGTTTTGACAAAAATGTTATTCGTTCTAAACGGCATAAAACGTTTAGTTTGGCGAGTATAAGAGTGTAAAATGTTTTTTTTTCTCAGAATAATAAATTACTACAATACGGTAAACACATATCGAGATATAAGCAGCGATAAACAGGCCGATTTATCGCAGATATGTTCTAGTGCTAGCGATCTTTTTAGTTGTGTTAGCCCGCAGAATAAATAAAAAAAAGAAATAAAGGCTTGTTTATTTTTATTTTATTTTATTTTAGCCCGCAGACATATGTACACGTCCGGGTATCAGTTAGAGCTGACTGTACACGTACAGTCGTGGTAACGAAGCCGGAAGCGCCACAGTTGCAGCTGACTGTAAGTACAAGTACAGTCAGAGCTCTAACGAAGCCGGAAACACCACAATGCTGAATCCGATCCGGCCAATTAGCGCCGTCTGTCCGCTATTTTAGGAGCGGATTTTCTTGTAAACTTATCGTGTTGAAGTCTAATATTTTTATCGTTAGATTACGTTATTTATTAGGTCTTGTTCAGGGGAGATGAGTAATTTGATCAATATAATCATTAATGGCCTTCAAGTTGTTTTGTTTAAAGCTGACTGTGGCTTTATAGGACGGGCCCAATAAAGCGATAGGAGTGCGCAGTTGGAGAGTAGCCTGTGGAAAATCTAGGGGAAAACCTCCGACACGACCTCGCGTGTGGTTTGGAATACAGAATGCTCTAAGAGTTTGTGCTCTAGTGAGATTGCTGGTTGAGCGGTTTCAACCGAATCTGAGGTTGAGCGCTTTCAATCGATTCAAAAGTGCTTGTTGCTAGGCCTATTTGAATAAAGAATATTTTGAGTTTGAGGTGATGAGGAGTGAGTGGAATCGAGCTACTGGCTGTTTTGTCGCTAGTTCACTAAACCTAGCCTAGCTGAGAAGAGTCCAGCAAGAAACTCAGCTAGGCCCCACCTGTGTCGGACAGACTCTACCCGGTGTGCGGCGGTACCGGGACGAATAGGGCCTATATGAGTCAGTGTTGGCGCGATATTGCCGGCGGGAATGCCTAAGTGTACGCGTCGTGTCTGAGTTGGACGTCGTAACGTCGTAAGCGCAGCGTTCCATCTTTCGATGGACGCTGTGATTACGTCGTCCGGGTCCGTGAGTGTGTGGGACTTCGAGTCTATTACAGACTAACCAAGCAGTGTCGAGCAGGTAGACAACGTCTTTCGTGCCTGTGTAGGCCACTGCCCACTCAAACAAGCAACTTGATAGATTTTACTACATAGTCTTATAAAAGGTAGTCAATTTATTAAATTAAACATAGGTAATGTTTAAAACAATCAGCTTTAAAATTCACAGTTACCTACAAGATTTTTGTGATAACTTTAATAATGTGTCAGTTCTTAATCTAATTAAAACTGTTGCTGCAACCGATGTGCTCAGGTGGAAATAAGTTACATTATCAATTTAGGCAATATTTTTTTTGAACCTGACTGTGGCTTTATAGGCCGGGTCCAATAAAGCGATAGGAGTGTGCGCTTGGAGAGTAGCCTGGGGAAAATCCAGGGGAAAACCTCCGGCACGACCACGCGTGTGGTTTGGAGCACTGGAATACTCTAAGAGTTTGCGCTCCAGTGAGTTAGTTGAGCGGTTTCAACCGAATCTGAGGTGTGAGTGGAATCGAGTTAAGCAATATCTTCTTGGCTGCAAACCCTTTTCTTTTCAATGTATCTTACAATTACTAAGGCCTACCATATTTATGGTGTACATTGTTTTTGTCAATAAGTACCTATGAAAATAACAAGACATAAGAACTTTTTTATATTTACAATGACGGTAGGAAGCTTATGGCCTGCTTGCGAGTCCAGAAGTATCTCGCGCGTTGCCGACCCATTATTGACTTGAGGGAATCCCGAATGTGGGTCCCTCAATAAACAGCGCATACAATACTTAAATTTCTATACTATTCCTTTCTCTATTTTTTTTTAAATAAAAGTATTAACTGACATCCTTAGGTATAAGTTAGGTATATCTTTCCGGCTGATTTTACACTACACCCAAAATACTCTAGTCATTAATAGACCCTAATTTCAAAATTACCTTCTCTCAAAAACCTCTTTTCTTGAAGGACACTACTCTCGATACAACCCAAATTCAAGTGGACTGCGTCCCATTACGAATGAGTCTCAGAATACTCTATTCCCAACACCTAACAGTGGCGCAATAACCTTTGCCCGCGACTTTGTCCGCGTGGAAACCGTTTAGCCTAGTTGGTAGTAACACTGCCTACGAAGCTGGAGGTCCCGGGTTCGAATCCCGGCCAGGGCATAATATTTGTGTGAGTAACATGGATATTTGTTCCTGAGTCTTGGATGTTTTCTATGTATTTAAGTATCTAATTATCTATATAAGTATGTATATCGTCGCCTAGTACCCATATTACAAGCTTTGCTTAGTTTGGGACTAGGTCGATTTGTGTAAGATTGTCCACAAATATTTATTATTTACTTATTTTTATTTATTTATACCGTATCTTCATACAAACTTTCGTCCCCATTTACTCACTTACGGTATGATTTCCGGGATATTAACTATCTTATGTCCTTCCCTGGGGATATAAACTATTTCCATGCCCACCTAAGTTCTTTAAGTGGTTTAAGGGTGAAGAGAGACTTTTATAATGATCATGATGTGAATTCGTATACTTTTGACATGAATGCAAATTTATATTGTAATTTACATCTATGAAATAAATGAATCTGAATCTGAATCTGAATCTTATACCTAACTAATAAAGAAAATACAGAACCCAAACTGAAAATACCTCAAAACACGAACTTACACCTCAAATAGCAATCCCTATTAACCTCTGATCTTCTAACAGTATAACGAAGTTCACAATTTTAACTCAACTCTGAACTAAGCTGTGAGATAGGTACATTAAACCTAATCCCCAAGTTAAAGATTGTTCTCCCTAGCCTCCCCTTTAAGATAACGGGTTCATTTTACCCTGTTCAACCCTTTACTCACACAAATGGAACTTTTGATGCGTTTTAGCCGCTCTTCCTCTATCCCGTGCAATCTAAACTCGACCGCATATTCTTACGTTTAAAGTCAAAATGAGCTTGATGTTAGTATCAAATATTAATTCATAATCAACACAATATGCGTGTAGTTGGCAAGCACACATTGAGAGCTAACTTTCGGAAAGTCGTATCACGTTTTGCGTTCCGATTTCAAATAAAACCTACTCCATTTAGTTAAGATAGGATTTTGATTGATATGGTTGGATGAGATGGGTTTATAACAATATTTTATCGTGTGTAGGAAATATGTACCTGTATATTAATAATGTAGACATAATTATGATGTTAGGAGTGAAAATCCCCTTTTGATCTGTCAGTTGTGTCTTTAATTACGTGATTATTAATTTTAGTGGCGCATTAATACTTTGACATATGTTTGAAACATGTTTCCTTATGAAGTACAGTCAGCCAGAAAAGCTCGATTTATCGTAGGTACAGTTGACATTACGTTAGAAATAATCAGTCACTGTAGCCGAATGGTAAGTAACGGTCACGCGACTTTCAATCTGGAGATAGTGGGTTCGAATCCCCGCTCGTACCACTGGGTACTTAAAAAAATATTGCTTTTCGGTAGAGAAAAAATAATTTGTAATTCAATGAAATAAATGATTCTGAATCATGAGAAAACCGGTCTTATCCTAATCCCAATAAGGTCTTATTTTCTTTCAGTGTTTGGAAGCTCATCAAGGTTTTGGAATTTCCCAAAGATTGTCTGGAACATATCGCTTGTTAGCGATAAGACGATAAGACATGTTATGTACCATATACATGCTTAATTTTAATCCTGTTTTCTTTTGTGTACTCTGTTTTGGTGAGCAATAAAGAATATTTGTATTGTGTTGTTCGTTATAATAGGCGCTTTTGTAAAACTAGTACCTACGGCAAATCTTGCGATTATGTGTAAAAGCAGACCCTGAATTTCGGTTACAACCGCAGAAACGGTAGGAGGACTAATTTCAATGAAGCAGCTGGAAATGACATGAGCAGAATTAATGCCTTAGGTAAAGTATGTTGACATCAGAATTACGATTTGAAACGGGATATTTACCATGTATATTTCTAATGTAAATGACCATGTAAGCCCAGGGCCCAAGAGTTCTTCAAAGAACTTACTAAAAGGTTAGTGGACACCACTGGTGACCAAAGGGCTGGCAGCTTCCTCGCTCAACGCATAAGCATTGCTATACAGCGAGGAAATGCTGCCAGCATCTTTGGCACTATGCCGCGGGGGGACCCCTTATTTTAGATTATTTTTATTTTAAGTTTAGTTTGTAGGCCTTTTATTATATTGTATATTATATTATGTTATGATTTGAAAATTCTCATTTAAGTCTTGGATTATAGACGTGTTTTTGTAAGCTTGAAATCTTATATTATGTTGACATCAGTGCCAACATTACCATATAAAAAGAAATGTTAGGCTGGCATCCCTGGCCGATTATTAAGATGTATGGCAATATCGAGCCCGCCCGAAATATAGCTGCATGGAGGTGCAGGGCACAAAAATAAAATCTAATAGATTATTATAAGAAAAGGTGATTTTAAGATACATAAGTAGTGTAATTAGTGTGAACAAGTGCTGCATTATAAATACTCCGTATTACAACCAGCCGCCGTATCATTTATACCTATACAGTCCACAATAGAAGCCCCCAAGATCCCACAAGGTTTTCTCTACCAGTCAACCATTGTGTAAAGATTATAGGAAGATACTTCCTCACTTGGAATAGGCATTATCGCATTATCGGGAGCATCAGTAGATCCTATTGAATAGCTATAAGGTTATCAAATAATCTAGGTACTGAATAACTAATTGGCGAAAGTCTATTGGGAGAATTTTCTTTGACCGTCTGACATTTTAATGGGTCATGGATTACAATTTAGAAATAAAGGAAAAATTTAGGCACCGAGCAGGATTTGAACCTGCGACCTTCCGGCACGGTACTGCCAGTCGCTCTAGCCAACTGAGCTATAGGTGCAACTGCCACCCGGCCCGAAATTCTTCAACCGTTCATTTATACAAAACGCCTTAAGGGAGGCGTACAGCGACATCTACCAGAAGACTCAGGCTTCCCTATCACTAAGACTTCGCTGTCCGTCCGTCCGTTTGTCACCAGGCTGTATCTCATGAACCATGATAGTTAGACATTTTCACAGATGTATTTCTGTTGCCGCTATAGCAACAAATACTAAAAAACAGAATCACATAAATATTTAAGGGAGCTCCCATACAAAAAAGTTATTTTTTGCCGTTTCTATAGGTACGGAACCCTTGGTGCGCAAGTCCGACTCGCACTTGACCGGCTTTTTTTAAATGTTGGTTACTGTAATAGCTTTGCTTCGTTTGGGACTAGGTCGATTTGTGTAAGATTGTCCACAAATTGCGAGGTATATCGCGAGTTATCACCAAAATGTTACGAATACGACCTGTCGACTAAGGGTCGGTTCCACCAACATACGATCGCAGGCCGGTCATCGGCAAATATGGCGCCGGCAGCTGTCATCCCATAGAAACTTGTCAAACTTTCCATACAATCAGATTTTAACGAACACCGCTTACGATTACAGACAGTTTGGTGCAACCCACCTTAAATGTTGAAATTTATTAGAAACCAAAGTTAACTTAAGAGGAAACATATTTACACATTTCGTCTTAAAAAAAATATCGCTTACTCACCTTAATGGGAGCATTTAGTTACATTAATGCTTATTTGTAGCGTCCCCTATGATACACCCTAACTTCGGCAATCTCGTAAATCAGTGATATTTACCATTGAAAATCGCACTTAAAAACTGTTGTATAAGACTTATGTTTCTGTGAAGATGGTACGATAGATAAGAGTTTTAGAAGGTATATCACTATATTACGTGTTTTCAGTAACAGATGGACATTTCACTTAGTTTTTAAACGAAGCTTTTACGGAAAAAATGAACTTCATTCGACCACTTAAGCGTAGCCATTTTTTCTTGTATGGGCTTTAATGTTGGTTTAATGCCTTTGGGCTTTTTAAGCTTTTTAATGGGGCAAGTAATCAACGGCGATTAAGAGTGTTTACGCTAGAAATGTATTTTTAAATAAAAACGTATTCATTGGAACTATTTTTTTATTACAAAGGTGACAAACACGCATACGGCCTGCGTGCGGCCTGCGGTAGCCTATGGACGCTTGCGACTCCAGAACAATCACAAACGTACTGACTCTAAATGATCATGATTATGATGATTTACGGTGATCATGATTTGAGAAATCCTTGTTTTTAGGTATAGATAGTTAAATTCGACATGCATTTCAAATAAAACTATACGTAGGTTGGTACTACTTTCAGGAAATGTCAACTAAAATCTGTCATCCACCGTACTTGACTATTTTTTGTCTAGTTTACCTTTTAAACGTTACAATTAGGTCTATTCAGCAATAAAAACATTGAGTTAAAAGTGTTAAAACAAATGAATGAGTATGCAACAAAAACCAATTTCAAATCGAACGATTCAATTACCGAACCCCATCCCTTCCATTAGATTTTCTTAAAAAAATTGAAAACCGTTGGGCGTCGCTGGACTACAATGGGTATTGTTGTGGGCGTGGCCCATTGTGCCCCTCCACCAATCAGAGGGCCCCGTTCAACAATAGCGCACCGAATTGGAACGTTGCGTCAACTCTATTGTGTGATTGGTGTGGAATGTGTTCTAAATTTGAATTTTGCGTGACGTAGAACGGCCAATTATAGCTTTTCCCAGTTATAATTGTTGGTAGATGGTCTTGTCATCTTTATTTTTAATGACTATAGTAGGTTCAAATTGATTGGTGTTAAAACTTTAAAATTTTGCAGATAGGACCTTTTAGCACTTACTCCACTATTGTAATATAAACATGTATAGATGTCAGATTAACGTAAAGTGCAGCAAATGAAACAAAAAAAAGTAGGTTTCTTACATATTTGGCCCATAGGTTACTGTATGTACAAAATTGTATACAATCGACAATACATAAATGGAAGCGATTTCTTACGAAAACATAGTATGTCATACCTAGTATCTCTATAATACTACAATAATTATACGTATACGTAATTACTTTCATTGCACACACCACAATAGTTGAAAAGTCAACGATCAGCATCCCGCAATAGCTATCCAAATCGGATATCTCGTCTAAAAGCGTTATTCAAAACTCAACCTTACATCTGTGATGATTAGATTCAAAACTAGATTAAAGGTCAGCGAGATGCTAGCATGCGAAGATTACCCTCGACCCGGTGCGTTCGCTCACTTTGAATCGGCTCAAATTATTTAAAATCCGCCATTTAAAAAACGACCTTATTTCGAGAACTTTAGAGTTCAAAATCAAACTATTGGTAATGTGTAAATGAGAGTTTGCGAAAGTAACTCTCCGTTCATTAAAGACCGGATACTGAACTGAACAGGTGGCGAGTGACCGCCTCCGTACCACGGAACGGGTTAACGATATTATGGAATTAGAGAGAGCGTCGTGGTAAGGGGCGAAAAGTTTTCCCTAGCTTGAAATATACCTACCATATATAAGGTATTGGTATAGGTACCATATATAAGGTATTGGTATAGGTACCATATATAAGGTACGCGATAAACATTGAAACTGAAAGTTATAATGTTCATATAATAAAGATTAATCATTACTTCTTTATAATGTCTTGATTGTAAATCTATAGGTAGGTAATTAAATTACCCTTTAGTTTCAATGAAATGGTCTATTGTTATAGTAGGTAATGAGTATGTAATCAAGAATAGGCAGCCATAGGCTGGGTATCCACTAGCCATCAAGTAGGCTTGTTTACCACTATGATTGTATGAAAAGGTATTTTCGCTATTCATTTCTCATTCATTCCTTCATTGTTTGGTTGATTTTTCTCGCTGTCACGTTAACAGAACGGACGGAAAAAACTTAGACTCAGATTATTAGACTTATAAGTTTCTTCTAAGTAACGTAGCCAGTTTCCATTAATTGTATTAAGTCATCATCAATTGTATCAAATATCTAGTATATATAAATAAGTCGTCTATTTAAAATCGCTCAAGGTTTCCTCCGCAATTTTCCATAGAGTACGTTTAACGATTTCGCTGAAGCTCGCTATGGGGACACAGAGTACATCGCTATATTGTATAATGCGGGCGCCATAGAGTAGCGAACTCAGACTAAACAGACTCGACTCGACATAGCGTGCTCCAAAGTCAAAGTTTTCTTCAATTTAAGCATAATATAGTCTTTGTTTTTCAATTTTAGATTAAAGAAAACAATGCTTTTGTTGGGGTAATCATCATCATCATCATCATTTCAGCCGATAGACGTCCACTGCTGAACATAGGCCTCCCCCAAAAAGGGGGGGATTTGCCATAGTCGCCACGCTTGGCAAGCGGGTTGGCGACCGCAGTTTGATGATATATTGATAGGTAATGATCGAAGGATGCTGCTGCCCACCCTCCGATTTTCTCTTATTCGCCTCCTACGAAACCCACGGGAAGAGATGGGGTGGCGCAATTCTTACCCGGCAACCACACGGGGTAAGGGTTGGGGTAATCGCATAAACACTAATGACCACGTTGCAACAAGTCGTTAACCGCCTTGAATGTTCAATTGATTATCGACTCTATCTCCCTAAGCAAAAGTTTACGAGTGCAGTAATAGAGAACTGGCGGTCCAGATGTCATTTATTCTCACCATTCTCAGGTATTCAAGTAAACGCCGCCAGGTATATTGAAACTTGCGTGTAATGTCACATTTCTATTAACGCAATTTAAACTTGTAGCAAAGGCCCTAGAGTTGATAATCCGGTAAAGTGTTAATGCACATGCAGTCTTTATTTACGAAGTGTGCTTATTTTTATGAAGGACGGTAGTGAAGTAGCAAACCGCACAATAGAACAATGAATTGGACACAAAAAAAACAAATATCATCCACTATGATGTCAATAAACAACCACCGGTTCGGAAAAAACTCTGGCTCGAGACGAACCGAAGTAAAAACTCGATTGTGACGGAAAAGCTTTTAAAATTCTTTGGCAACTAAATTGAGAACTTGTTTAAAATACCTAACGGCTTTACCATAAACAACCTACTTAACTTGCGCGGAAAAATAAAACTCAAATTTCTTTTTTTTTTCCTAATACTTAAGTATAGAGAAAATCTTAAGCAATAGGGATGCTAACACCAAATAAGAGAATCAATAAATTCGAGCTTTCTCAAAAAAGAATCATATTCTTAATGAAATGACGAAAAAAGTAACTCAAAAGAATAATTAATTACATAAAAAAGCCTTCAAAGTATTAAGAGGGGGCATACTCTGTCCTTTTCCCGCAAAACGCACTCTTTGTATTGGAACGATTGTTATTTACTATGGCGCTCGTGGTCAATGACGTCACTGATCTGCCGCGCTTTCTCTCTCTAACCAGCAACATTAAAACGGTTCTAGCTTCGTTATTTTTGAGATATTTGAAAAGGATTTTCACCATAGGGCAATACTTGTTTTCTTTGTTTATTTTGGAGTAGTCAAATTTTGATTGAATATCCCTATTGAGAACTTGTTTAAAATACCTAACGGCTTACCATAAACAACCTACTTAACTTGCGCGGAAAATAAAACTCCAGTTTATTTTTTTTCCTACCTAACTATAGAGAAATTATGTTACATCTGAGTCTACCGATCCGATCCCACATTCAAACTGTTACAGACAATGTTGTATATTCAATTCAATTCAATTCAATTTATTTCCCATGTAGGTATACATTGATACACTTATGTCCGTCAATTATTGCACATTTTCAACTTAAAACTATTGATTGCTAATTAGTCAACTTAAAAATTACAATTATTCCATACATCTTTTTCTGTTAGATATTCCGACACGTTATAATAAGATTTTTCAGTTAATTTCAGTTTTACAAGTTTCTTAAATGTATGATCTGGTAAATCAATTATATTCTTAGGGATTTTGTTATAGAAATGTACTGCCTGTCCAATAAATGATTTCCGAGCTTTGGCAATTCGCAAGCGACGAACAGCAAGTTTATCCTTGCTTCTGGTATTAAATGTGTGTATGTCACTGTTTTTCGGGAGATGTTCATAGTATGTAGCTAATGATTGTGAATATTAAATAAATAAATAAAATCAGAACGGCGTTTCCAAGAACGAGATAGTTCTGATTTCACAATCTTAACGGTTAGGTATTACACGGCCATGTCACATATCACTCTATTTAGGTACGTTTCTGGCACTTACAACATTTACTGAAATCGAGAAGCGTTGGTAGACGTAACTGGTGACCGAAGAGCTGGCGACTTCCTCGCACAACGTATCAGCATTGCGATATAGCGAGGAAATGCCGCCAGCATCCTCGGTGAATGCCCCAAGGGTCAGTTTTAGATTTAAGTAGTAGTAGTAGTAGTAAAACTCTTTATTGTACACAATAACAAAAATTACAAATACAAAAAGAAATGGTATGTACAAAGGCGAACTTATCCCTTTAAGGGATCTCTTCCAGTTAACCTTTGAGCAAATGAGAGAAGAAATGAACGGAGTTAGACAAATTCAGCAACCTGTACAACAAGGTATAAAAAGACAAGAGATATAAAACATACATACACATAATAATTTATTAAGGAAAACAAAATAAAAGGTAAATAATTTATGAAATTAGCCAGAATCACAAAGCCACAGTTTCTTCAACTTCCCCTTGAGCGACGCAACAGACTGCGACTGCCTAAAGGAGGGAGGCAATTCATTCCACAATTTCACAGAGCGCACCGCGAATGATTTATCATATGCACGCGACTTGTGAGGAGGAATAGACAGTGCCAGGTAGGCACTAGACCTCAAACGATGGCCACTACCGTCTGCCATAAAGTGAAATTTTTCAGAAAGGTACTGGGGAGAAGAAGGGTTAAAAAGAGAATTAAAAAGAAGAGCAAGCACGTGGAGATCCCGCCTACGGCGAATAGGAAGCCATTGGAGTTCTTTTCGGAAATGCGATACATGGTCGTACTTTAAGTTATTGTTATTTAAATATTATTACCGCCTTACAACATGTCAAATATTTACGTAGGTAAATTTTCGGCAATTTCGATTAGTACCCTATCAGGTACAAAACATCCCTAAAACATTTTCCAGTCTCTCTCACCAATCTCTCCCCCCAACCACCCCCACCCACGTCTTGGCAATGTTTAGTCTTGCCTGTATAGACATTTTGTTTGCTTCAGAGAACGTCTTTTTAACCTTTGTGTGTGTGCCTTTATGTCTTTGTCAGTGTGTACGCGCCTTTGTATGGTGTGATTTAGGAGTGTGACGTCATAGTTCACGGCTTTGATATATTTTGATGCTGAGATGTTGGTAGTTTTTTTTGTTTCAATAGACATATAGAGTGATGGCGTTATATGAAATTGTAGAAGAGATTTTGGGTTATTACAACTTCAATCAGTAGTTCACCCTTAACTATATACTTGCAATCCCCTATAGTAATATCTTCCCTTGACCGATTTGGCTCATTTTAAACTTAAAACCTTTTTGTCTCATTAATTTGCTTACCAAATTGGCGACGTGCTCATCAACTACATGAGTTTTTATCAAACACATTTATACACAAGTACCCATAAACGCTTATTTTTTCTAGTAAACCTGAAGAACTTCGTTCTTTTATTGTTATTGGAATGAAATAATGTGATAAACCGAATTTAGGCTCAGCAATATCAACAAATATCGTCGGGTTACAAGCAAAAATCACTAAGTAACAAATCTCGTATATCAGCATCGTGTCAGTACTGAGATACGAGGTTTCAAAGAATAGGGACAGATTTGATAGTGAGTTTTGCTTATCACCCGACGATATATATGGTTAAATTATATGGTTTAAAATTTATTTCAACCTATTCAGTGCCGCGAAGACGCACTTTATAATTATACCTATGTTCAATGTACTGAGTCTATTCTGTTTGTAGCGGTGTGTCTTTTCGTGCAGTGAATAAATGCTTTCTTTCATTTTTTGTATAAAATATGTAAAACTGTTCGTTTCTTTTAAATATGTAAGTGTTAATGTTCATTGGGTCTTTGTCCATCACTGCCGCTGTTACCCTAATAACATTATCTTCATTATTCTTATTATTATAACGAGATATACATGACATAATATGTATTACATCTCACCCTAACCACGGGGTGAGTTGAAGCGAATGATTAGAAAACAAGAAACTGCAGGGGTGACAACCATCCCGTTACAACTTGTCTTAATGGATTGGGTGATTGAGATACTCAATTTTGCCATCAATATCATAATTAATGTGTAATTGTGACAGTACTTAATATACCTACTGGGCTACTGCTTATCATCACCAAAACTTAAGGCCATGCAGCGAGAAATATCGCGTTCTATGAAACGCTGTTCTGCCCAGACGATGAAACAATAAGGATTGATTTTCAGATATATGATTCTTGACTATATATGAGTGTGTTTCTGAAAATAGCCGAAACACGATTGCTTGAAATCTCTATAGAAAAAAAACCAAAGTTGAGTCTTTATTCTCCTTTTTTTACTCAACCTATTAAAACAACGCATTAACTAATAAGCAACACGACTAAGTTAAAATGATGGTATTTGCCCTCATCTAAACTCTGTCTTGAGGAAATTGAATAAAAAAAAACACAGACAGATATTTATCGACATAAGTCTAAAAAAGCCATTCCCGAACAGTGTTATCTCGTTTTGTCGTGCGCAAAAGATATACGCGTGTCTCTTTCACAGTATGCTGACCGAATACGCTCGCACGCTACTCCCGCCGGCGGGGACGTCCACCGCGCGATCGCGACAACAGTGACACATATAGTCCCTATTCGTCCCGGTACCGCCGCACACCGGGTAGAGTCAGTCCGACCCAGGTCGGGCCTAGCTGAGTGTCTTGCTGGACTCTTCTCAGCTAGGCTAGGTTTAGTGAACCAGCGACAAAACTCCCAGTAGCTCGATTCCACTCACACCTCAGATTCGGTTGAAACCGCTCAACCAATCTCACTGGAGCGCAAACTCTTAGAGTATTCCAGTGTTCCAAACCACACGCGTGGTCGTGCCGGAGGTTTTCCCCTGGATTTTCCCCAGGCTACTCTCCAACCGCGCACTTCTATCGCTTTATTGGGCCCGGCCTATAAAGCCACAGTCAGGTTCAAAAAAAAAAAAATCGCACGCTACGTTCTTGTCGGTGGAGTATTCGCCAGTATTCCCGGATCTCTGCCAGTCTTTCACCCTCCTGATACGACGCTCTCCTTCACTTGGTATGGTAATCTGGTTATGTTTGTCTCTTATTACGATTACGAAATTTATAAATATGGCATTTCAATGGAAAGGAATAGATTTTTGTGGCCTCATTCTTAACGTGTAAATTGAGTTGCACCAAACCGTTAGGAATTGTAAGTAAGTAAGTAGGTTTTTCGTTACATAACATATAATAGGGTGGTGATGGGGAGGACACCAATTTAGTCCCAAAAAGGTCTCGTTTTCCCTCTTTGTTATAATATGAGGTCAGATAGCAGTCGCGTTCTTAAAAATGAGTCCTCTGAATATTATTGAACGCTTTTACACCAACAGGAAGATAATGTATGTTCATATCGTATCTTTATCTAAGCACAATTGACATTTCTCAAACCCAGCCATTCTAGACCAAATGTAGACATATATTAAAAGCAAAACTGAAACAACACAAACATTGAGCTACAGGGTGGCGGGGGCCAAAAAGTAAAAAGTAAGAAACGGGGCAAAAGAGCAGTCGCTTTGTGTGCCACCCCTGCGGTACGGTCAGGGGAAACGTCATATATTTGCTTAAATTTTTATACTTTTTAAACCCAACGCTTTTAGGAAAAATCGACTGCATCTTCTATTCAGACAACAGGTGACGTTATCAAATAAGATAACAAATGATTTTTAACAATTGAAGAACGTTATGCATGACAGGAACTGTGATCTAAGGGACTTTGAAAGAACTTATTTTCCAGTTAGATCTTAGATCTCACTTCATGTAGCTGTGTGACAAAAATTAGTAAAAAGTATATCGTACAAATTCCATTCTACAATTTGCATCAACTGGTAAGTTGCCTATACCATAGAATAATTAATGCTATATATATACATTTAGGGTCGGTTGCACCAACATACGATCAGAGGCCGGTCATCGTCAAACATGGCGCCGGCAGCTGTCATCCCATAGAAACTTGTCAAACTTTCAATACAATCAGATTTTAACGAACACCGCTTACGATTACAGACGGTTTGGTGCAACCCACCCTTACATTCAGCAGGTTTTCTTCTAACAAAACCGACGTTTGGCTAATGGCATCGTGCTCGCAGGCGCTTACCGCATAGTATCTTTCATTACTCGCTATAGCCTCCTAAGACCCCGCGTCCTATATAAAGGACAAAATATGGTCAACGGAAAATAAGTTAAATTTTGAAATGATAGAGTTGCATTTGTTTTGGTTTGATTGATTTGACATAAAATAAAATTCAAATTTGTAATCGGAACTGTTAGGTTCAAATTCGATTGTATTTTTATTTGTATGGTGGGTCTCAGGAGGATAGAGTATCTGGATACACGGGGGTGTTCCAGAGCCGAGTTTAGTCAAAGCAGTAAGAAGAGGCTTGTGTATGCAGTTCGAATTTACGCGGGAACTCCTTACGCGCTGGCTGGCCGCGCGACTACCAGCGTTCGCGGCAGAAAACTATAACATTCATGACTTTTCTTCTTGCTATGTGAATCTTTCAACTGCCGAATAATTTCAAGTGTTTTGGGTAATATATACATAAACTACTCAAAAAAATCAAAATCAAAATCAAACATTCATTCTGCAAATAGGCCACAAGGGCACTTTTACATGTCAAAATATTAATTTACAATTTAAGACAGTCTGACTCTAATAAGTAATAAATTTTTCGTGTCAAAATATTAATTTACAGTTCAAGAAGGAATAATAATTTCGAGTTTACAATTATAACAAAATTAATGTCATATAGTGAAGATAACTAAATTAATGTCATACAGTGAAGATACTACTTTACTTATTACTTTTAATTTATTTTAATGTACATACCTCTATTATTAATTTCAGTTTCTTTTTATTTGTTGCTTTTAGTTTGTGTAACTTCTTTCTGGCGACAATAAATTTCTTTTTTTTTATAAATTTAAAATGAAGTAAACATGTAAACGTGATGTATACAATAAAGATCTTCAGCCCCAGCTGGCCTTTAAGGTTGCCAGCTCGGACGCGAGCGGTGCGTGGCCGTTGGTAGAAATTCTTGGCGGACTGCGAAATTCAATACTGTGCAATTCGTCTGTGTGTTAGTTGGGGTGTAGTAACCTTAACATGGGGTTTTAGTTGACATCCTCATAGGAACCATGCCGAAGGTGAAGCTGGAGATTATAGCTTATGATATAGATGGCGGCTGGCGACTGGAGTCTTTTTATAATTCTTATAAAATAATTTAGGATTAGTCTTTTTTCATACCTGTATTTTTTTTTCTTGTAGCCCGATGTTTACACCTTGTTTTTAGGGTTCCGTACCTTCATGGTTTCACTTTGTCTGTCTGGCACGCGCTAAATATCTCAAGAACTACTTACGCTATCGATTTGAAATTTGAAACAGTTATAAAGAAGGGTAACCTAGATGCATAGAACATGTTTTTTTTAAATATTTTTTATTTCCTGTGAAAAATGACAGATAATAGATGCTTCGGAGAATTTAAAAGTCTAGTGAATATGTCAAGTGGGGTATCATATCAAAGGGCTTGAGTTGCACATTCTGAAACACTTTTTTGTTTTCATTAAGTCATTTTCGATTTATGAGGGAATATGAAAAAATATACCTCCCCCCTTATCTCCGAAGTTTACCAAGGAATAATATGAAATTATTACATAACATTGATATCAATGTATATTTTACAGGAAAATATTACTATCGCTATATCTAGTTATTCTTTTTTTTATAATCAAAAAACATTTCTATACTAAGTTTGTAATTTAATCACTTTTGCATGTATTTTTGTCCTTCGCGATTATGCTATCGCTATATATCTAGTTATTCTTTTTTTTTATAATCAAAAAACATTTCTATACTAAGTTTCTAATTTAATCACTTTTGCATGTATTTTTGTCCTTCGCGATTATGCTGAAAGTATCTTCTTTCAAATAAAGATAAAAAAATGGAAACGGTTCAACTGGTAAAAAAATATCCTTGAAAAAACCACCAAACGTACTAAGTTATTCAGTCGTTCTAATTTGTAACAAAATTCGCCTATAGATGGCGCTGTACCCATGGCGTTCAATTTCTATGCCATTTTGTTAAGATTGTCCTGAATTAATGGGGTTGGAACGAGTACACATTTGTATACGGAACCCTGGGTGCGCGAGTCGGACTCGCCCTTGACCGGTTTTCTTTCTTTTCATTTGTAATAATCTTTCTTACATACCTACTTATCTTATCTGTTTATGGAAATTAATTTGGTTTTCACTAACTAAATTGTGATTGTTTTGCGATCCCTACATAACAGATAGAACTTTGTAAAGCTGGCAGTGGGGGCGAAATTAAGAGACACTTTGTGTCGATTCATAAAGGAATGTGTAGACTGTAGGTAGGGGCGTGTAGCGGGGCCATAATAAACAGGGCTTTGATACGCCTGTTAGGAGAGTAATTATAAAGACGCTCTGCAAATATATTTATGATTATATCGATGGCTTTTTTTCTTCGTAAATATATATTTGATTATGTGGGGGCACGGGTAGGGTCCAAATGTCTGGAGTCTCAAAGGTGATTCTGAAGTTCTGATTTAAGTATATACTATAGGCGTAACACTTCATTCGGTTACTTGACTGCCAAGTCTTTGTCCTCTTTCTTCTCCCTTCACAGCTCAAGACTATCCATCTGTCTCTTCTTCTTACCTTCTCGAAGATGGCGAAACTTAGAGTCAAATAGGGATAAAAAAGATGGCCAAGATTATCATTTAATTATATACAACGACGGTGGCAAACAAGCTGACAGCCTGCCTCACGGTAAGCCGAAACCGTAACCTATGGATCCTTTTGACTCCAGAAGAATCGCGAGCGCGTTACCGATTATTGACTCGAAGATTCGTCGAGTGGACACCTAGAGGCATTTGCAGGTCCCTTCACTCTCAAAACAGCGCATCCTCGGGAGCTCGCGATCTTACTCACCACCAGCAACACATCATGTACTAAAAGAGCAAGTGGTAAATGAATGAATGAATCAGATTTAAATGTGGGCTTCATTCACAATCCAGAATAATAACAAGAATAGACACTACAAAAGGTACAAACAGCCGATTAGATATTTCCGTGGCGGCTAAAATTGTCGTTATTAATCCTCGCGTGCGCCGGAAGCGGCCATCTTGCGCAAATCCGCCATTAGCGAAGAAAAATATTGTTTTGTCATACGTGTTAATGGAGTGTTCCTGTTGGATCGTTTGTTATATACGAGAGGTGATATTTTGCATGACACATTATGACGACTGCTTTTTCCTGTTGGTAGTGACCCTGCCTACGAAGCTGGAGGTCCCGGGTTGAAATTCCTATCAGGGCATTTATTTGTGTTATTGAGCACGAATATTTGTTCCTGGGTCTTGGATGTTTTCTATGTATTTAAGTTTTTGATTAATTATCTATATCGAGTTATCGGGGGTTGAAGTTGCACCACGTCCGTAGGGATTACCCACCGCTTTCCTACACGTGACCCCTGGGTAGTGGTAAACGGTACAACAAAATTGCCACACGACAATATAATTTATCTATATAAGTACAGTAGAATCCGCTTATAACGACTTCGCTTATAACATTTGACCGCTTTTGACGACTTCGAAATCACCACACATTAGATCTCATACCATACATTTTCAAAGTAAATCAGTCCGTTTTGCACGACGTTCTGTTAGTGTGACGTAATATCATCGGTCCCTTGACTGTCGCTTTATCCGGATTCTACTATTTATTTATCTACATATGTATAAATCGCCTACAAAACCATATGAGTCGATGCCTCTTAAATGAAATAATCCCGTAGAAACTTCATACTAAACCCACTATACCCAACAATGCCGATACCGATCTATAGATGCTCGGCGCAGTGCCATTCTTCGGAGAGCGAGCTCAGAATAGATCACAATAATTCATAACGTTATGAGTCGATGCGCGCGCGCTGGGAACAAAGAGCATCGATACACTTTCTACAGATGACAATTATTTTCAGTTTTAGGCCACTTCCGCATTAAATTTGTCGATAGATAGGCATAGTCGGTGTTTTTCAATTTTGGAAAACAATGCTATTTTTGGGGTAACCGGAAAAAACACAAATGACCATGTTGCAAAAAGTCGTATTAACCGCCTTGAATGTTCAATTGATTGTCGACTCTTATCTCCGTTTTGCGGTTAAATCAACAAAACCGTTGTTTTCTTTTAGTGGATCAGCCAAAATTTAAAAGCAAAGACTATAAAGAGAAGAGAAATGATTACTTACGTCAGGTGTGAGGGGAAACACCGGATTGGTTCATATTAAATGATTTTACTCTATTATAATATAACCATTGAACAAAAACAGCAGATTTTGTGTAACATCATATTTTTACTAAGGAAACTCCTGTAACGATGTTCTCTCAAAACATGTATAAGGTGTGACCATCCGTTTAAGTGACGCAGTAAATCATATGACTAGGAAATCATCGTAAATCAGTTCACGCGCAGTCTGAGGCCCATTGTCGGTTTCTGGGAACGTCAATGATTGTCCATCTAAAGGGTACTGGTTTTTCAATATTCTCCTGAAATTGAACTGTATGTTTACTACAATTAGATCTGAATTCGAAGGAACTGTGACATGGAATTAAGCCTTAAACATTATTCTAGTTGACACAGATGGTAATTGTTTTCTATTAGAATAGGGATGAATACACATATTACAATTTATAGTATAGTGTGGCTTATGGAGAGAAAACCAACGAAATTATAAAATAAATAGTAAATTAGACAAATTAATTAAATCAATACAAAAATATCGAACTATAAAGATTCGAAAAAACGTTGTTTTTGTTTATTGGCCACATGTATATTTAAAGTTACCAATAGAACCCTCATGTTTCAATAAAAAAGAAACTGCAAGTTATATATATACACAATATTGCACGACAAAAACGGCAAATTTCCCTTTTTTCATATACGAGGCTACGCAGGCGTGACATTACGCCTGCGTGTGAATTAGTATGGAGCGTTTTCGGTGCTCGTTACCTATGTTGCACTATGCCTCTCACTTAAGAAAAAGGTACATGTTAAAAATAAGCATTGATAAAAGTGATTTTTTTAGACTACTGTGGTATACCTAGTAGTATAATTATTGTGACAACCCAGCATGAACCCAAAATCATCACTACATAGTATAAAACAAAGTCGCTTTCTCTGTCCCTATATCCCTATGTATGCTTAAATCTTTAAAACTACGCAATGGATTTTGATGCGTTTTTTTTAATAGATACAGTGATTGAAGAGGAAGGTTTATATGTATAATAACATCCATTCAATAGTGCACCCGTGCGAAGCCGGAGCGGGTCGCTAGTTTTTTTATAAAACAAACTCGTTTATTGCCATATCACTAAAATACATTAGATATTAATAAAACGAGCCTTATGTACCAGAAATTGACAATTACAAATATTACAGTAATTGGTAACTTTAAAGTTGTAGCAAGAAAAATGTCATGCAGGGTGTCAATATTGGTATTAATATCAAGTATCAGCACGTTTACCTTACCGAGATCTATGTCACAGTACTCCCTAATCCAACATGTAATTAGCTCGCCGTTGACAATGCGCGCGGGCATCCGTTTCATCTGTGACTTACGGCCGGGGCAATTGTGTGCTAAATCCGAACATAGGGAGGGGAAAAGGTTATGTAGGGCACAGCGAAAGATATGATATAGTAAGCTAATAACCACTGCAGCGCGGCTAACCCACGACCTCCAGCAGGAGAGAGAAAGATAGACGGAGCATTTCGAACAACCGACTGAAGCCGGATTTTAAAAACATACACAACAAGTAAACTCACGCACACGTGCGTGTGTTCCTTCATAAAATAAACTATGCACAACATTCTTCAGTTAATGCTCGATCTATCTTGTTGTCTTGGTATGAGCACTTGCTTATTATAGTGTCCGCAAACTAAACTGCCGACCGAATTGATAGCGTTATCTCTTGCATACTTGCATGGTGTTACGTAGTTTAGTTCAGTGAAATTAGCTGAAAATTTGGCAAAATTAATGGAGAACTTTTATCTATCAGGATATGTAGATTATAGGACAAAGTTCAATTTTATCTACTCTCCCCCCCCCTCCGGGGCGAGCGTCACCCCCCCCCCACCCGTGAAAGTGTCCCGGAGCGCGGTATTTTCCATTTTAAAAGAAAACCGTACACGATACATAAAAAGTGTACAGGAACGAAATAATCCTTGATAAATTAGCTATAAACCTCTACTACATACAAAAGCGATATCACTCATAGTTTCAGCGCAATCTGCCACCAAATACGAACGTTTTCAAAAAATTATCGATATTTTTTGCTGTATGTTTAGTTTTCTCAAAAACTTCACACATTACCGCCAAAATATGTATGACTAAAGTAAAGAATAGAATATGCTCTTTATAAAAAGGTATAATTCATTTCTAAGCACTTTCATTTACCGTTGCTGTGCTATTTTTAGAAATTTAATTCATTCGGCCATACAGCGAAATATAAATATTCATACTAGTTCAACGGTGGTACTAAAATACCATATTCTTCTTATATGTTTTCCTGTAATCTGTAGGTATAGGACTATTTTCTGTATTTTTTATATATTTTTATGGCCAGTACTTTAGGAGATAAGAGGGGTGCGGAGAAATGGTCAATTTTCGCCTATTTTCTTAAATAATTTCAAAAATGTTTATCTTAAAATTATGAAAAAAATATATTTGATATCCTCATAATGTACCCTTTCATTTGATATGTCACACGATATAGTTCGCATTTTTTTTTTTTTTTAATATTATTTACACCCTACAAGTACCTCCCATGTTTAAAAATTTATTTATTTACGTAACACATCCGTATTTGGGACACCGATTTACATATGTGTGCCAAATTTCAACTCAATCAGTCCAGTAGTTTTGGAGAAAATTGACTGTAATAAACGGACTCGACTAATTCGACTGTGTGTGTATCCGTCCGTTTATCACAGTCAATTTTCTCCAAAACTACTGGACTGATTGAGTTGAAATTTGGCACACATATGTAAATCGGTGTCCCAAATACGGATGTGTTACGTAAATAAATAAATTTTTAAACATGGGAGGTACTTGTGGGGTGTAAATAATATTTAAAAAAAAAAAAAATTGCGAACTATATCGTGTGACATATCAAATAAAAGGGTACATTATGAGGATATCAAATATATTTTTTTCATAATTTTAAGATAAACATTTTTGAAATTATTTAAGAAAATAGGCGAAAATTGACCATTTCTCCGCACTCCTCTTATCTCCTAAAGTACTGGCCATAAAAATATATAAAAAATACAGAAAATAGTCCTATACCTACAGATTACAGGAAAACATATAAGAAGAATATGGTATTTTAGTACCACCGTTGAACTAGTATGAATATTTATATTTCGCTGTATGGCCGAATGAATTAAATTTCTAAAAATAGCACAGCAACGGTAAATGAAAGTGCTTAGAAATGAATTATACCTTTTTATAAAGAGCATATTCTATTCTTTACTTTAGTCATACATATTTTGGCGGTAATGTGTGAAGTTTTTGAGAAAACTAAACATACAGCAAAAAATATCGATAATTTTTTGAAAACGTTCGTATTTGGTGGCAGATTGCGCTGAAACTATGAGTGATATCGCTTTTGTATGTAGTAGAGGTTTATAGCTAATTTATCAAGGATTATTTCGTTCCTGTACACTTTTTATGTATCGTGTACGGTTTTCTTTTAAAATGGAAAATACCGCGCTCCGGGACACTTTCACGGGTGGGGGGGGGGGTGACGCTCGCCCCGGAGGGGGGGGGAGAGTAGATAAAATTGAACTTTGTCCTATAACCTACATATCCTGATAGATAAAAGTTCTCCATTAATTTTGCCAAATTTTCCATACATTTGAATCTAATTTTCTTGAGCTATTTGGGGACACTATAGGCATTCGAAGCAGCCAAAGTACGTTCACAATACAGAAAAATGTGAACAATAGGGATCATGTTACAATTTATAACATAGTGTAGCTATATGGATAGAAAACCATCGAATTATCACAAATAGTTAATTAGACAAATTAATTGAAACCATAAGAAAATATAGGACTATAAAGATTCGCAAAAATGTTGTTTTTTGTTTATTGGCCAAATGTGAATTGAAAGTTACGAATAGAATCCTCATGTTTCAATAAAAAGAAATTATATGGCAACTAGGTATGTACATAAACGCAATATTTCACGACAAAAACAGCAAATTTCCCTTTTTTCCATGCAACGATAGTACGAGGCCACGCAGGTGTGACGTCACGCCTGCGTGTCAATCGGTATGGAGCGTTTTCAGTGCTTTTACCTCTCATTTTCGTCTTTTGTGTTGCTGTAATTGTAGTTGATCCCATACAAACATTTGATCGTTTCTAAAAGCTGGTTCGAATGACATGTTTTTTTTGTCATATTCCCTATTGTGGCTCTGTAGTCTAGAGACTGTTGGTACGTGGTGTTGTGTTCCAGAGCTTAGCTTCAAAGTACGAGCTGTGTTGAGAGTGAGGTGAAATGCAGTTGTCTCTAACACAATTAATCCTCAAATCAATGTAGGGTTGGCAACGCGACGACTTTTAAAAGATCATCAGAGTTAAACTATTGTCAGTGCAGCTCTCTCAATTGCGTTATATCTATGCCGCCTTCTTGATATCCTTATACGACTCGAGAGCTATTTTTTCTTATATTGCTTTAATGTAGCTGATCCCCGGTCTTCCCTTCCTCGCTTACCTTCAATTTACCTCCTATATGAAAGATATTTCGCTACAACGCATTAACTGTGCCGCAGCCCTAACTCAAGGCTAAAAGAGAGCTTAGTTCAAGGTAGGACAGCGGGGTATAAATTAAACAAGTTGTAACAATGTTGTCTGTCGCTGTATTAAGCATTGTTTTAGTTAGAGCCCGTGCACACAAGCGATTGTTCTGCGATTATTCGGCGATTCGATATAAATTAACCTGCTTTTATCATTTTAATATAGCTTGGGTATGATGACACCTGTCATTTAGCTGTCATTTCAGCACGGTTGTGGTACAATGTTTAATCTTAAAACGTTAAATATTACGTAATTTGTACTTGGATGACAGTAGTCACCGTATACTCAAACTATCGTAGAAGGATAGGTAACTCAGATTCAATTGCAGAATCACTACATAGTATAAAACAAAGTCGCTTTCTCTGTCCCTATGCCCCTATATCCCTATGTATGCTTAAATCTTTAAAACTACGCAACGGATTTTGATGCGGTTTTTTTTAATAGATAGAGTGATTGAAGAGGAAAGTTTATATGTATAATAAAATCCATTAAATAGTGCACCCGTGCGAAGCCGGAGCGGGTCGCTAGTCAGAGATAAATAGAGAGAGTTAGAGTGAGAGATAGCCAATCGTTGTCAAAACTGTTATTTAAATTGATCTCCGTCAATTTAAAAATGGGGAGCATATTAGAATGGTAGATATTTTTGTGACACAATCACCTGTATTACTAACCACAACCACTTACTGTACTGTATTAAACCATAGTTAACACACGGCAGCTGTTCGTGTATTGTTATTAATAACGACTAGGTATACTTGGAGCTTTCAGAGCAATTCAACAAACAAATGTCATCTCGCTCATCAGTGGCGGGGAAGTAACTAGTGCCTTACAAAAGACCGCAGCCATAATATTATCACCATTACACCACCTACGTATTTTTTTAAAATTATTTTCTTGAACCTGACTGTGGCTTTATAGCCCGGGCCCAATAAAGCAATAGGAGTGCGCGGTTGGAGAGTAGCCTGGGGAAAATCCAGGGAAAAACCTACGACACGACCATGCTTGTGGTTTGGAACACTCGTATACTCTAAAAGTTTGCGCTCCAGTGAGATTGGTTGATCAGTTTCAACCGAATCTGAGATGTGAGTGTAATCGAGCTACTGGGAGTTTTGTCGCTGGTTCACTAAACCTAGCCTAGCTGAGAAGAGTCCAGCAAGAAACTCAGCTTAGGCCCGACCTGGGTCGGACTGACTCTACCCGGTGTGCGACGGTACTGGGACGAATAGGGACTATATTATGTGTCTGTGTTGTCGCGACGTCAGTGTTGTCGCAAGTACCTACGTATGTTGTGTTTTTTGTGTTGAGTACCTACGGTCAGAGCTCCTAACAATATTTTTCATTTCTTATTCTCATTCTGACGGCCTCAGATCAATAGGGAACATGCATTATTTCATTGATGTTGTCTATCTTCAATATTTAAGGATTACGTAAAGATACCAAACACGAAAACTTTAAAATACGCACAAATAATTCATTTAACTTAAATCATAAACCAACATTTCAATATAATAATTTCGCGCGTAAACGCTCACTGGCTTGACATGACGTCACTGCATAAGACGTCAAAAATATCACGGCGCATGAATATTGTTTGCATCACAGAAATAGTATTATTCAAATTCATTTAATATCATAAATCATTAATAACCTTCCATTTTATAGATATTTTTCAATGTTTTCTACTGAACTTACTCACTGATGAAGCGACGTCACTGCGCATTATAAGTTACGTTCCAATATACGTAACTTTTAATTAAAATATTTCGAATACAAATAATAACTTTAGAATAAATCTTCCAGTAATACACTTTTTATTACATTACTAAGGATAATTTCCCGATGTAATGCAAGTTCTCCATTCTTTATTACTAGCATAAGCCCGCAACTTCGTCTGTGTAAACTTCCACTCGTTATATCATAACTGAACAGAGATTGGCCTTAATCTCGCCTGATGAAAAGCGATGACAAGGCCTAAGATATAGCTCGCTTGTTCAGTAATATTAGGATATAGCCTAGTAATAGTAGGATAATTGCGTTAAATGTAGAAGTGGTACAAACACAGTTTATTGTCACATAAACCAAAAATAGTGACGTGACGCAATTCATGTTTTTGGAAACCACTTAGCTAGCCCATTAAAATGGTTTATTAATCTGTAAATTGTTCGTATGCAGAGTGGGCCGCGCTATGCGAATGGACATTGTAAAACTACGATTTGAAACGGGATATTTACCATGTATATTTGTATTTTTGAGTTCCCGATATTTCGGCACTGTTGCAAGCGCCATCATAATATCCCGTTTCAAATCGTAATTCTAATGTAAATGACCATGTAAGCTTGAAATCTTATATTGTAAAACTAGTTAGTAAGATAGAGAGAAGAATATAAAAAGCCGGACAAGTGAGAGTCGACTCGCCCAAGGGTTCCGTCCAAATTTGTAAGTAAAGATTACGTTCTTTAAATAAAGACTACATTTTTTATTATTGAATTTTAAATGCATATTTTTTAGGTTTTTCCATGTACTTGTAGTATTGGATGATATTACATGCCAAATTTCATAGCTTTAGGTCAATGTAAAGTACCCTATAAATTTTGATTCCTTTGGGAGTATCGTAACATACGTTTTTTGCGGCATAAACGGCCGCATCTTTTTCTTAAGTTAACTTGAAACTTTGATTTCATCAACACTTTGATTTCATCAGTTTCAAGGGACTGTAGACCTGAGTATATGGTTTTCATTTTAACTCGATACCTCCACGCGTTCCCGATGTAAATTAACTTGATAAACGGATAGACAGACGGACATCAAAATAAGTGAAGTAGATATTAATAAGATTACTACAGAAAATTATACCGGTATTGAGCTGTCTGCTGTCATTTCGAAGTGACATCTGTCCGCAAATACTTGCTTTCTTTTGATTCTTTTTTTGTGGTACGAAGTTAGGGTTCAAATTGAAACCTTCATGTTGAAAGTCGTGATCCTAAGCTCCTAGTGAGTATTGGACGTTTACCGTAATAAAATAATAAGAAACTAGTTTAAAACTTTTTACAAGAAAATTTCATCATTAATCTTTAGCAGAAGTAAGAAATTAACAGTTGAGTATAAAACTAAAACTACCTACAATGAAAATCTATTATCTAAAACTAAAAATACCTATCAAAATTTAATGCCCTTGGTTTATTAGTAGTTATTAGTTTAAAACTTGAATTTATCTGCAAATATCGCATACTCTGCGACTGCAAGATAAAACGTGTGTATGAATGAAACAAAAGTGTCGCGGCTCATCGCAAATGTCACGCGTTGCGGTCGGCCGACAATGCGCTCGGCGCGGGTGGTATTTCTGGCTGACTTCGGCTCTGTTCCTCTTGCCGCTTCGGCTAAACTTGGCTCTGACTTGCACACCTCCGTGGTGTCCAGACACCCTATCGTTCCCCTGGATTTTCCCCAGGCTACTCTCCAACGGCGCACTCCTATCGCTTTATTGGGCCCGGCATATAAAGCCACAGCCAGGTTCAAAATTTAAAAAAAAAACACCCTATCGTGCTAGGAACGAAAGAGCACGTGTTATGCGAGTGCGTGCCATCACAATGCTATGATTAGCTGTCAAACATCGGTCTTTTAGAACAGCAAGTGCTATTCATTGTTTTGTGATTCCGGAGTGCATCCTGGTATTTTCGCTATTGGCTAGATGACAAAAAAATCACGCCATCCGAACCAGTTTCTGATGATCAAGTGCTTATATGAGACCAAATACAATTAGAGCAACACAAAAGATGAAAATGAGAGGCAAAGTACAGCATAGCTAACGAGCACTGAGAAAGCTCCATACTAATAGACAGCTAAGTGTGAGGTCTCGCCTTCGTTACCTCGAACTACCGTTGTATGGAACTAATAAAAACTAAAAACCAACTCCAAAAAAACACTGAAAAGTAAAAGATAATTGCCTAACTTCTAATATATCAATATGAGACTAATAAGACTAATAGAAAGAGAGATAATATGAACTTGAAATTTGGTGATAATGTTATTTATTACGCATATTTTACTAACAAATCCGATATATTGATTTGTAATAGGAAAAATAAGGGAATTTCAAAGAAAAAAGTAGTTTTTTTCTTTGAAATTCCCTCATTTTTCTCATTACAACCAACTTAATTAAGAGGTTGGTTTGTAACCCTAAATGTTCAAAGTCCGACATGCACTTGGCCGGTTTTTCAGTATGTGAACAAAGAGCGAGAGTTTAAAAATATTACAGTTTTCCTACTAAAAAAAATATTCAAACGCCATGTTTACTTAAACATCACCCCTCTGTTGCCACGTCACAAAATATCATGGAATACTTTTTGAAGTGTAATATTTTTGTCTTGTTGAATGTCTCCGAAAATATCTCTTGAAGCCTATTTTTTAAAAGAATAAACGTTTTTATTTTATTTTAATGGAAAACTAATAATAAATAAACGTAGATCATTGATTTCTTCCCAATAATGTCTCTCATTCTATAATCAATTTGACAAAGTCCATTTCGCGCGTTTCGAAATTGTAATTAGCTTTTCAACTCTTAAACCGACTCCATACCAATTGTAGTTCTAATATCCTCTCCCTAACTCATAACATCCAAAATATCCGATTCATCCATCCGTCAAGTTCCGATTTTGAACCATCGCATTATCTGAAATAATTAAATGATCAAGTAATACAATGATTGCTAAAGAATCATGTTAAAACATTAACTTAACTGAAACTACAATAACCCAATTACTAATTACACAATAAAACTAAATAAAAAATACTGTAGCTGAAATACTGCCCATTAGATGACAATTTTAGTCGTTCCAGAGACCCATCTAGCTCTAATTGGCTGTAAATTATAAATAACATATTGTAAATTATAATAATATGTTGTAAATTTTAATAATATGTTTACGGTCCACCTGTTAATTTGATGGATAGGTCATAACCTGGCATATAGCATGACTTGACATGTAAAACTATATGTTTTATCAATGAATAAATGAATGAATGAACGAATGAAATAGATAAAGACAATACTTTTAGTACCAGCAATTAGGATGATGATGCGTAGTGTAGCGTGTAGGGGTCTTATAAAACTTATAAAATAGGCCGCTGTCCCTCTTTGTTCCACACTAAAAAATAACACTGATCACTGGCATATAAACTTGTCCTATTAAAAGTAAAAAAGAACTACATAGAAAAGGATGCATTCTTATTTAAAAAATGATATTGCAATTGCAATTTGTTCGTTTCTTTGTAGCGCAAATCGATTGGATAAACTAATTACAACATACCAATTGAGTTTGTTTCATAAATAACTCGTTCATATTCTCTTATTCCTTTTGGTCTATGTTCTAATACAAAACTACCTCGTAATCTATCTATCTATCTATACATATAATAAAGCTGTAGAGGTTCGAAAGTCTGTACATAGAAGATATTAGCAAAAAAATCGATGGAGGGGTCTTAGAATCGATAACAGAACACATTTCAACAGTTTTTAGAATTTGTGTCTGTTTGTCTGTCTGTTTATTTGTCTCACCATCACGCGAAAACTAGCGAATAGATTTCAATACAACCTTCACTAATACTTTTAATTGATCTTCGGACGGGTTATAGGCTATAAAAATCATACAGATTGGGGATGAAAGGGGGTGAAAAGAGGGGTTGAACTTTGTATGGGAAGTCCTTCAGTTCGTGACATAAAAGCTTGAAAATTCGTAAGCATATAATTGGAAGCAAAATAAAAAGAATCTTATTCAAAAATTGTACAATAAACAGATAATATGTGAAAAAATGGAGGGTAAAAAGGGGACTACCGACAAATAACCAAAAATCTCTCAACCCATAGTGACTGTTTGAAATTAGAGACTTAATTATGTTAGTCAGTTGTTGTCAATATTATCAAACCAGTGCCTTGAACTTCGTCTACTTATAATTGATATATCTTCGTTGTTATAATGGTGTCATCTAAGGGCCTACAAAATACAGCAAATTCCTACTATTCCCACTAATATTATAAATGTGAAAGTTCGGATGTTTGGATATTTGTTACTCAATCACGCAAAAACGGCGGACCGGATTATGATGAAACTTGGTACACAACGAGATTATAGCCTGGATTAACATATAGGATACTTTTTATCCCTTCGTCATCCCTCAAATAGATAAATTCGGGGGTGGAAGTTGCATTTCATAGATCCAGAATCATGTGGAATATTTACAATGCCCGCTGACTTACGAAAATTTGACTCAGATGAACCAGTGTAAGTCTGAGCTCCAAATATGCACATAGTTGCCACGAATCGTAGGGTCAAGATACAGTAAGGACGTATCGTGAGGCGAGTGTAGACTGTTGTAAATTCACGATATTTGACGTTTGGCGTGTCAAAGACGTGCCATTACACAGATGCCATTCGTTCAAGTCGAATCGAAGTTAATGTAGATTATTTACTACTTGCAGAATTCAATAATTTGAGTCTTATAGTTGCTAAGATAAAGTACGTATTTTCATGTAAAATTTTTAGTTTTACCATCGTAGTTATAAACTGATAAATGTCGCTACCAATTGATTATGATGAGCTATTATTATGACAGATTTCGGATCTTTGTGACTCTTAAAGCTTAATTATCTCAAAACCAAAGCGACTCATGTGAATGTGAATGTTTATAGCATTTCAGTACTTACCTGAAGTTCTATTAATTATTTACATGCATAATTGTAAGCTGTACCTAAATAACGCCAATCTATTATGTTTTAGATTTGCGTTATTTAGGTACTGACTTACAGCCTTTAAAGCGCTTGCGTTTTACGTTCACACGGGGGGCTTAAACACTGCAACTGGAATACTCTAAGAGCCACCAGTACGCTCCAGTGAGATTGGTTGAGCGGCCTCAACCAAATCTGAGGTGTGGGTGGAATCAAACTACTGGGAGTTTTGTCGCTGTTTCACTAAACCAAGTCTTTTTGGTTACTATAGGTCAGCTTATTTAAAATACTAATTCAATGTAGGTAATATGAAAACATGGATTACCTGACTGATTAGTTGTAAAACGATAATATGCGCGTAGGTAGTTAAAAATATTACTACTGTTTTAAATTACAAGTAGAAGTTAAGGAAGCGCGACTCTTTTTGGTAGATGTCACTCTGAGTACGCATCCCCAAGGCTTTGAAGAAGAGAAGAAAGAACTGGTTGAAGGATTTGGTAACCGAGTGTTATTACTGATTTTTCATGCAGACAGCTTAGGTAAAGTGATTGGCTGCGTATGTCAAGATGTCACCGGTTCGATTGTACGTTTTGGAAAGTGTTTCTTCACTAGAAAAATACCTATGATTAAGGGAGAAAATTTAACACTTTTGTAAACGTGTTTGTCTTAGTCAACTACAAGTACATATGAAAAAAAAATCTTAGTAAACTAGAAGTATTAAATAAAGTTTCATACAGAGGGATAACGCGTAGAGACATGTGCCTCAGGTGTTCACTGCAAGTAGAGCGTGTCATATTGTTGTAGGTCATTACAGATCTTGGGTTATAATGTAGGACTCCTAACACGCTGCTATTCGAGAAACTTCGAAGTTTTTGTTCCATTCAATCATAATATGTTTTCCCCTGTAGTCGCTACATCGAGCATGTCAGTAAGTACTAAGGCTCGGAAAGTAGGGAATTGGGAAACTTTATAGAACAAGAAGGAATGTGTATACGTACGCAACATCGAACCATGACACCACTATGCTACATGGATTTGATGACGTAGTTTCTTAGCACACATTGTGTTTCGTTACGTAGTATAAGAAATCATAAAAAATATTTGTACGTATATATGCTATATGGGATCGAGTCGACGGCGTTCTCGGGGCTCGAATGAAATGTGTATTTAACGTCTGAATTTCCTGGCCAGTACCCTTGACCAGTACTTATTGAAAAATCATATTACCCATTTTGTTTCATTATCCGCCTATTACATCCTACTTCAAGACACATGCCTCCTTTATTTATTTATTTATTTATTATCTAGGATCACCAACAGTGGCAACAACAGTCATTAGCACTATACACAGAAAAGTACATGGTTTACATTTAATTGAGCCACCAATTACAGGTGAACACAGCATGCATTACAGGAAGCATTGACTTTAGAAAAACTTAAGAAAACATCTACATAATTCATGTTCATCTAATCTTTCATGAACAAGGGGGCCCATTTCACTTGCTATTATATTTATATGAATAAGAAATTTTGTAAGGTTGTAACTTTGAGACGTAAAAACGTTTCAGTACATTTTGAGTGAGTCACTCAAAGTTAAGTAGTTTATAACCTAACCTGCAGAATATATGTACCAAGGGGAAGGAATAGTCAGTAGTCGTTCACGCGAACGAAGTCGCGGGCAAAAGCTAGTAACATCATAAAGCTATACTAGTACCAACGCAGGTGTGAAACAAATTTATGGACAAAAATGCTTCCTGGCAACTTGCTTGGTGGTCGCAACTTGTATGCGACATTTTCAACTTTCTCGCCAGAATTGCCTACTCACATTGTCTAGATTTTTTCATTTATCTATAGGTATCATTTGCGCATAATGGCATGTTTACACATTGGGAAGTAACTTGAAGTGTGTGCTGTGTTGGTGTCAATTAGGAAATGTAGGAACTTCGCACTTGTATTTCTCAACGTGAAAACAGGCCAGTAATATATTGGGCAGAGGCGGGCGGTACCGAAGCACTCCATCGGTAGCGCCGCTCATCCCACGCCAATCAGGAAGCATCCATTAGAATGTAGATAATCTGTACTGAATCGATTGACAGGTGATAGCTTGTCGCACCGCGCCGGTCGCTAAAATCGGCTCTTGCACACCTCCGAGTCGAAAATTCACACGAACGCGGTTGACAGTGACGTGAGAGAGTTACACTAATCGTACTGTGGCTGGCGTTTGACCACAACGATGACACAGAAACACGACGACCCTAACTAGACGAAGAAGCTCGTATAGTGAGATGCAGTGATATGAGTTTTCTTCCAAAAAAAATACTATAGACAGAGGAGCTTCTAGTGCCGTTATAATTATTCTGTGTCGGCACCTCTGTATGCGGAAGAAGCTTTAGAATTCCTCTGTTCCATCAATCAACGCTACTGTAAATGCGAACCTGTTGAGCGATCAGCGTCAGCACAACCCTACGGAAGACAAATGTTTGCGATCCACCCCTATTATTTGGGGCTTGCATTGTTTTCAGGGTTGCTACTCGTACTAACGGGCCCTTGTCAGTTAAAAGCGTTCATCTATTCAGGCTATTTTGTGTACAAATTGACACGTATCGTGAAATTTTCTTGTTCAGGACTGTTGTGGCCTAATATCATTAAAAAAATAAATACCAAAGGTTGTCCACAAAACGTCTCTCTAAATCGACAAATTTCAAGCTAAAAACTGTTTTTCATTTCTTCACTTTTTACTATACACGTTATTAAACATTGTAATGAGTGGAGGAAGACACATCTACTACGTTAAAAAAAAACTTTTTAAGTTTTCGTCTCCTCGTAATGTATATTACTGTTATCTAAACGTTAACGTGTATTTTAAATATTATTTCATTTTGGCACGCTATCATTTTGATAACTTTACCCGTTAAATTAAGTGAAATAAAACAACCTTGTGGCAGCCCTAATCAAACAACAGGGGTTGTTCACTTGTTGCGCCCTCGACAATGTGTTTATATCAATTTGTAGCGGTGCTGTTCAAACTTATTCGACTCTGGTTGTTTCGCCCACATTGTTCAATTACCTGGAACAAAAAAATGTAATTAACGGAGAAATAATAGCATTTAAAGGCTATGCTAAGCTACTAATATTACACGAAATAAAGAATTTTAATTTAAAGGCGAAATTATGTCTGCAAGGCGTTCCTTCTAGCTAACCTCTGAGCATGAGTGGAAGGTAAGTAGATCGAAACAGATAAATTTACGCCACGTAAGCACAATAACATCCATTTCCTGCCGTTTTCCCTTTTGCACCTAATCGCAGAATTTGATGTAGGCACTAGTTTTACAAAATATTTAAGAACTTGGCTCATGTCGGTGGTGCAATTGCCAGCTTGTTTCGCATTCATCTTTATTCTTTACTTCTATTTCTGTATGATCAATCTTTTATTATTTCCTTCATTTGCTCCATATACATTATTATATAATATCTAGGTCTTCCTCTCTTCCCCCCATGATTAAGTATGAAATAAATAATCAACGTGTACAATTTAAAAATTGCCTACAAATAGTATACCAAGTAAGTTATTCTGTGTAGCATTGTCGCATACAATGTTGTGTGGGAGTAACATCTCAATCGCTTGCTAGTTCACATGTACTCGTAAAATAGTCGCCAATTCCATGTATTGTCAGCTTCGAACAGTGTCAGATGTTTAAATATTATTCTATACTTTTTAAATATACAGCGTGTACAATCTATAATTTCACTAAAGTTATCTTTACATTTTTAACTAAGTATAATCTAAAAAATATTATAATGTTCCCTTAATAATTATTGCATAATTAAGTATTTTTAAAAGTTTTCTCGAGCAACATACATTACAATGAAACACACATACAGTTTGTTTGTCACTTCTTATAAAGATTCCTTAGACCAAATGTCAGATCTTTTAGTAACTCATTACATTTTTTGTCATAATTAACCGATACTCTATGGATCTTTATAGAATCCAGTTTTAGAGAGAATAAATGTCAGTCATAGAGATATATTGTTAATATGTCACCGTTACATTGCGTGCTGAAATCATTTGTATAGAAAGTAATGTTTTTTAAGATCCCTATGACAGACATACGGGTCTGAAAGCTGGCGACCACCGGACTATACGTAGAAATTGTGATATCTGTCACATCTATTTTCTCTATCTAGTATATATTGTAGTCAAAATTGGTTCGATTGAAACACAATTTCCAAGTAATAAAAACGTAGAAAGAATCGATGATACTTTCAACATCGAGTAAATTTCAATATCCTTACACCATCTGTTATATGGACATGAAAGGGGTAAGTACAAAGCTCCCGCGGGTCGTCAAAACAAGTGCGAGGGGAGAAGTGTCACTGTGACCCCAATAAAGGTGAGTGTGGCCTGTTTTATCATCCAGCTAGCACGCAGTATATCAACTAGAGTCGAAACCTTGCAACCTTTTTGTGCTTGCAATTGGGAAATAATTTAAATTGTAAGGTCGCCCCCAAATAAATCCAAGAAACTGATCCGGCATACAACTTGATAGCTGCACAAATCTACTGATTCTTTCGAGTACCGCTATATCTATCTAATGCCTGCTTGTGACGAATAGTGTGGCAAATTAAGAGCTCCCGCTTGGTTTAGACCTAATTTTTTTTTAAATGGGATTGCTCTTGGCCAGCTTCGAGCCCGGGGGCAAGGATGAGACCGACGGTGAAGCTAACTCTCCCAGAAGATTAATACTGTAAAGTGAAGTTTTTGTTAGTTGTGAATACTGTCAAGTTGGTGCCCCTTGCACCAGTCTTTATAAAAAAGTAGAAAAATCTTAAGACTAACATTATTTTGCAGTCGCTTTCCATATAGGTCCTCAGGCGTTTGATAACATGTACCTTTCGTCCAATCTCTACTTCACCATTATATATCCTTAGATATACCCTTGACTATATGTCAACAATATAAGTCCATTGAACTAATAAATAAGCCAAACTTACAAGCGCGGGGCAGTCGAACGAGAATTAATAGTCGTAGCATAACATCGGCAATTGTCGTGTCAGTTCGGGGCCGATCGGCTTTACGCGATTTTATGGGTGTCGTGCGCACACGCAAATGTTCCTGGCCAGAGATCATGGAGTATGGAGAAGTGGAAAGTATACCTTTGTGCATTTTTATCTGCGATCTAAGGCGACTTCCTGATTTGTCGGTGCGGAGGCGGTACGATATGAGAAAACTGTCAAATGTCAGTCGACTCAGTATCGTTGTTTAATGCGCCCCTATTTCCTGACCCCACTTCCGCGCATGATATTACTACTGCACAAATGTAATTCTGACTGTATTCCGTCAAGTGAAAATCTTTGGGACGTCAGAAGTGTACATCAAAGAAGAAAATGTCATATATCGATCCCGCCCCGCCAAGTCGGAGTCGCTTAAATGCGAGGCGCAATTTGCATCCGGTATTTCCACCGATATCTACTGATGTCATCCTCGTTAAGCCGTTGATCCCGGCTGCTGACTATGATAGCAGTCGTTAAGCCAAGTTCGAGGCCTTCGGGCGGCTTGAGAACTTCTAACAGTCAAGTTGCCCAGTCACTTGACAAGCCTAATTCCAATAAGGTCTGGTTTCTCCTCGGGTTGGAAGATCAGATGGCAGTCGTTTCCGTAAAAACTAGTGCCTACGCCAAATCTTGGGATTAAGAAGCGGACCCTGGGCATCCTTCAGGATGCAACTGTACCGGGATAATGCTAGGATGATGATCTACTGATGTCATCTAGATTTCTTATTTGTCAATTTTCTGACAGTATTATCCCACTTAAAATACTTTCATGTAAAATGTTGCTAAGAAGAGATCATATTACTGGCACTGTCGGAAAAGTATTAGATCTCATGTAAAGCCAAGCTTCTAACTCTACACGCCCAAACTTTATAACCCCTAACTTCACGAACTCTACACCTTAGCCCAAATATGCGGCTTGGCCGTTTCGCTACCGTCACATATGTAGGTGTAAGGTGAAAAATTTATTAAACTATCGTTACTATTCTACTATACAAATGAGTAGGGGTTTTTTTTATTGTAAATGGGTTTGCTCTTGTCCAGCTTCTAGCCATCTAGAAACCAACTTGATTTTCTTATGTATGTAATCATAAACATATAATAACGCTAGGATGATGATGAATCATAAACATATCCGGCCGGTTTAGCCTAGTGGGTAGTGCACCTGCCTGTGAGCTGACGGTCCCGATGAGCATGAATATTTGTTTCTGAGTCTTGGATATCTTCTATGTATTTAAGTATTTATATCTATTAAATATATCGTCGTCTAGTACCCATAACACAAGCCTTCTTGAGCTTACTGTGGGGCTAGTTCGATTTGTGTAAGATTGTCCTCTAATATTTATTTATTTTATTTATAGAATAAACTTCTTCGCTATTTTACTTCCTCCATGTGTCCCATAGAATAATATAATTGTCGATGGATTTACAGCATCACAACTCTATCGTGGTAAAGTCCGATAAGTAAAAAGGACGTCATTATGCTCTCACATTGGTTTATACGCACAATAATACCTAATGTCACGGGGAAAGCTTGTTGTAATTTATATGGTGGTTTAAAGATCGTGCTTCGACTAGTTGTTTAATTTTACTAGCGTGGTTTATGATTGGTTCACGATTTAATGACAATTTAACGGCAGTGAACAAAGGCAGTGGACATTTTAGGGATAATGCTAGCTTTAGACAAAAGAAGGTTGTGACTTGTTTTGAATTTTATTTATTTAATTCGGACTCAGGTCCATATGAAAGTTACACCTTTGCACCTTATTCCATTGTAATAAGGGGGAAAATGTAAACAAATATTTGCCGTCGACCGTACAACAGGCTTAAAACTCTATGGGTTAGTTTTAACTATACCTATTCCAAAATCCTAATCACATTATTCTCATTAGATGTATAAAAGTATAATAAAAATAAATAAATATTTGTGGACAATCTTACGAAATCCTAGTCCCAGACTAAGCAAAGCTTGTACTATGGGTACCAGGCGTCGATATACATACTTATATAGATAAATAAATACTTAAATACATATAAAACATCCAAAACTCAGGAACAAATATTCGTGTTCATCACACAAACAAATGGCCTGACCGGGATTCGAACCCTGACCTCCGGCTTCGAAGGCAGGGTTACTACCAACTAGGCTAAAGCGGTCTCCGGCGGTATGTTTTTTTTATGAAAGCGTACCTAAATCTCTAACCTAACATCTAAAATTGTGCAGGTATCATCCAAATTGAAATAAACTTGTCTGGCACTGCAATAAGCTTTTCTATATTTGTTAAACAAGGCAAACAAGCTTACCGCCTTCCTGATGGTAAGAAGACACCACACAGACAGACAGACAGTTTGTCACTCCAGAGGAATCACAAGCGTGTTGCAGATTCGATGTGTTGACAGTTAGACATACTCGTACGTAGCTTTTAGCTCTCAGAGGCGTTGATATATTAGGAACGAATAGTAACCATTCCCAGTGGTCGAAACTAGAGCCCAAAATATTAATCAACTCTGTCATAATGACATAAAATTGAAAGTGCCATGTATTGGGTCAGTGTCGAGCACACGGACGTTTACCTTAGTATTTTACTCGCCAGCAATATGCATCTACACCTACATCACATTTGGCATCTGCACAACGAAATCAACAGCCAGCTTTTGACCTTTCCAAACTAATTACTCGGCTCTCCCATCACGCGATTCAATGGTCGCTCTTTGTATTTCAGTCTCATTCACTTCGTCCTTTTGCTAAAAACCGCTTTCCGGTGGACAATTGCCAAGAACTCACTAAGGACATTTTACGTCCTTGTCCCACTGGTTACAATATCCTACTTGTGTCTCTGTCTATAGGAGAGGATTCCCTGAATGAATGGGTATTTTCTTCGTTTTGCGATGCCGCTGCCTGGCCGGCCAGTGCGTAATTTTGTCAGTGGTTATGTGGTAATGAGGATTTCAATAATTTAGGATTAAATGCGTTAAAATGATTTGGAACGGATGTTTGGATAAATATTTACTGGAATAACTACGAATAGTTTTGTTAATAATACATTGGTCCTATTGATACGGGTTCAGAATTGTTCAGAAGCAAGGCGATGATGATTGCCATACATGGAATATTCTATTATAGTTCACATCATTAATTAACTGTACATTTTTGCTCTGGTCCAAAAATGTTTAGATAATAGGAAAAGATATTAGATCTTTTGCTACTTTGAAAGTTGGGTTTATTTACTGACATTTTGATAGTGTTCAATTACTTTGCATGCCTCAAATAAGATCACTTTTCTAAGTGAACACAACTGTATAACTGAATCATATTAAAATTTTCTTATTCTAGTTAGACTACATATTCATAATATTTTATTTATGTTATTTTTGTTTAGTATTCTTGTATATATTTTCTTGGTACAATAATAATTGGAAATTTATAGTATTAATTTACGATTGAATTGAAATATTCCGTTCAATATTTAAGCTGAGTACATACCTACCCTGGCTAAGTTGGCTAACTGCGTAGATTTTTTTTAATTTTATGCGTAATCATAATATTGTAACCCCTAGTTTTTCATTCGCGATTTATGTAAGATTGTCACCCCCTCCACATAGATACAAAAACACGAAAAAAAGGCCCCCACACGCAATACTGTCAACCTTTTTTAGTCAGTTTGGTATTTTAATAGCAAACGGAATGGATTCATTTGAACAAATGCGTTCATAAATCGAATCCGAAGCGCGTTGTAAGTAATGGCGGATTCGGCTCGATCATTGTTACAGGAATACGCGCAGATAATCAGCGGCTCATCTCCGGCGCGCGCGCAGAACTAACCAACTCCTAGAAATGACACAAATTAAGGCCGGTGATGCTCCCTTGAGAAATTGGAATAAAGATTGATATCGACGAATCTATTTATTATTACGAAATATCAAACGTTCAGATTTTACATAAATAATTTACTCATTTTTTTAAAATCCTCCCTGCACAAGGCGGTATTAAAGTAAGAGTTTTAAACTGAAAACTAAAAGAGGAACGGTAGACACGGTAGTGGAATGTGAGGTGCTAGTGCAAAGTATCAGGGAAGTACCTACTATTAAGTGCGGGATCGATGAACTTCTGTGAGTATTAGTTGAGTCTAGAGATGGGTAATCTCGACTCCGGGGACCGATTCGAATCACTAAATCCGGCTCCGACCGACTCTGCTTATCGACTTTTCGACTCCTTTAAATCCTACAAACCGATTCACTCCGGACTCGCTGGCTTCGATACAAATCCAGTGATCTTAATGGTTCTTCGAATTGATTCTTTTAACTCCGGATTTGACGAAATATTATACGTAAGTCAACCAGTTTTACCCTACTATTCTTTTGGCTCCATGCCGATTCGGAGTTAATAACTCCTTGGATTCGATAAGATTCGAAAGTAGTCGATAAGGAATCGGTACCGCTTGCGGGTTCGAATCACTGAAATCATCACTTTACCCATCTCTAGTTGACTCAGTGTGGACTTTACCCAGTGTACGTAAGTCATCAGAATAAATCAATTTGAAACTCTATCCCGAACTCCGCGCTCGTAACAATTACGAAGTCCCGTTTGAACTAATCAATATAATAACATAAAGTATTTGCGGCTAGAAGACGTTGATATCCGCTTCCGCCAGTCTGCACGCGACCAAGAATGTTGTGACCCATTCGAAACGTTAAGTGACCTCAAAGAAGTTAATTTTAATTACAAGACATTAAGTTCCGTTTACTAATAATAAAACATACGTTTTTCCTGATAGTAACTGAACACTTTAGCGCCAGGTCATCACTCCACCTTGTCGGAGGCCTACCGACAGCTCGTCTTCCGGTGCGTGGACGCCACTCAAGCAGTTTCTGGCCCCATCGACCGTCAGTTCTGCGAGCAATGTGCCCTGCCCACTGCCACTTAAGTCTCGCAATTTTGAAGGCTATGTCGGTGACCCCAGTTCTACTACGGATAACTTCATTCCTAATTCTATCACGCAGAGAAACCCCGAGCATAGCTCTTTCCATTGCTCTTTGGGTGACCTTGAGCTTTCTTATGAGGCCCATCGTTAGCGCCCATGTCTCGGATCCATATGTCATCACTGGCAACACACACTGGTCGAAGACTTTTGACTTGAGGCACTGCGGAAGCTCCTGCTCCTGCTGGCTCCTGGTGAAGGTCGCGGGAATCCGGTGGAAACGAACGGCACAGGACCGGTCTAAGTGGCGAGCCTTGGGGGAGGCCTATGTTCAGCAGTGGACGTCTTTCGGCTGAAATGATGATGATGATGATGATGATGACTTTAGCGCCTAAGTGCCTATAGATGATTTGTGTTGATAGCAATACCTAGCAGAGATGATTAGTGGCTCATCTGGTTGAGGACAAAATTCTTATCACATAGTTCATTTCAATTAATTCCGTTGTGATTGGTCAGTCTTTGTTAAATTGTAAATTAATATTTTGACATGTAAAAGCGCCCTTGTGGCCTTTTTGCAGAATAAATGTTTGATATTTATTTTTTGATTTTGACATAAAAAAGAATAGTTTAAAGCGATATTGAACCGTTAGTTTAAGGAGAAACTTTACCTCCTCGTGCGTGTTCTATCGCTTGTATAATGGGTTGTGCTCCGAAGAACTGTTCGACATAATGCCCACGGCCGCTTCCTACCATCGCACCGCTCGCCGTCGGCAGGGCATTCATCCTCACACCTTAAAACCGAAATAGTCGCATACGGTACGGTTTCAGAGGAATTTCCTTCCACGGACGCTCCGGTTGTGGAATAAGCACTCTGCCGAGGTTTTCCCGAGGAACTACAGTAAAGGGGTTCTTCAAGAAAGGAGTGTATACATTTTTAAAGGGTCGAAAACGCGCATGTGACACCCCAGGATTTGCAAGCGTCCATAGGCTACGGTGACCGCTTACCATCAGGCAGGCCGTACGCTTGTTTGCCACCGACGTGGTATAAAAAAAATTGATTCCGTTGAGACAACAAAGTTCGGGTAAATTTGGTGTCTCAATGGAATCAATTAAAATGTATTTATTTATTTAAACTTTATTGCACAAACAAAATAAGCACAAAGGACGGATTTAATGCAATGAGGTATTCTCTACCAATCAACCATAGGGCCAAACGGAAACTTGCAAATGTGGGTGCAATGAGAAAATAATACATAAAAGATTTAACTTTATAAATTATTTTCTCATTCAAAAGAATAAATATGCGTATATTCGTAAATAACATACATTTGCCACGGAATAAAATATAAAAATACATACGTAAATATATAAATATTAAATACAAATATACATAGGTGTATTAAAATGTAGGTGCCAAGAATTTGGTCCTCACCCATCTGCGCCCATATCTTCTGGTAAGCGGACATCATAATTTTAGAATTAAAAAACATAAAATCGATAAATAACAAAATGTAATCGCTGTTTCTACAAATATACAAAGAATCTGCATTAAATTAACAATTTATGGACACAGAGCAACATTATACGCGCCTAACAAATCTTAGCAACAACTGTCAAATCTACCGTTTCCCGCGCGAACTGACAGCGGTTGTCAGTCGGGGTATTTGAGGCTTTGTTAAAAACTCATCGAATCCAATAATAGTTTATTAACACTGACCGTTTTTATTTTATATGAGTTTTCACAGTAAGAGACAAATGAAATCCCTTCACCTTCAACACAGGCATTCCTTGTGATCTGACTGTAAAATACGATTCATCATCATCATCATCATTTCAGCCGAAAGACGTCCACTGCTGAACATAGGCCTCCCCCAAGGCTCGCCATTTAGACCGGTCCTGTGCCGTTCGTTTCCACCGGATTCCCGCGACCTTCACCAGGTCATCACTCCACCTTGTCGGAGGCCTACCGACAGCTCGTCTTCCGGTGCGTGGATGCCACTCAAGCAGTTTCTGGCCCCATCGACCGTCAGTCCTGCGAGCAATGTGCCCTGCCCACTGCCACTTAAGTCTCGCAATTTTGAAGGCTATGTCGGTGACCCCAGTTCTACTACGGATAGCTTCATTCCGAATTCTATCACGCAGAGAAACCCCGAGCATAGCTCTTTCCATTGCTCTTTGGGTGACCTTGAGCTTTCTTATGAGGCCCATCGTTAGCACCCATGTCTCGGATCCATATGTCATCACTGGCAACACACACTGGTCAAAGACTTTTGACTTGAGAATACGATTATGTCTGCGTAATTCGTAACTCTGCCTTCGGATCGACTCTTGCGCATGTATTTCCGTCCAACATCAATGAAAGTGCTCTTCATTCAGCTATTCCTGCGACCAATAAGACAATGCGCTTTGAA
Source organism: Epiblema foenella (assembly GCA_963556455.1). Classification (NCBI taxonomy): domain Eukaryota; kingdom Metazoa; phylum Arthropoda; class Insecta; order Lepidoptera; family Tortricidae; genus Epiblema; species Epiblema foenella. The sequence continues at coordinate 3,202,772 of OY747110.1, forward strand.
GCTCTGCTCCCGTGCCACGGGCCGTTGAGGGGGGAAATGTCATGTCAGTATTACTTACTAAGTTTAAACAAAGTCATCTATTATGTACTGACAGGATTGAATTTCATCTTATTTTAAAGAAATAACACTAGGATTGAATTTCCAGACTTACACTCATTTCATTACCTTACCCGTGAATTTTTGAAGTCTACTGATTAATAATTTCTAATTAATTCTGAATACCTAGTATTTAAAACTTACGAAATGTATTTTGCTTTTTTTAAAAAATGTTTCATAGGTAAGTTTCACGTTATTAAATTGTTTTTTTTTTCATTATTTTGTCACATGCATTTCAAAGCACAATAAATCTTCTAGTGCCTATTAGATACATCACTAGTATCAATACATATAAGGAAACTAGACTCCGCCAAAAAAGTAGTACACTTCAAATTATATATGTACTTTAAAAAAATGTGCTATTGCCATTTTAACTAACACAAATCAATAAGGATGAGAATCGCATAAACTTCAAGCATAATCAATCATGCCCCGCCTGACACTGCTGTGGAATCTTAAATTGGATTCTGTTAACAATACAAGGATTAGTGCTGGTGCACTTTTGTTCGACCCTGTACCATGAGACGCGTAATACATTTTAAAACTCCGCCAATTTTCACAATCGCGACTCCTTTGCGTGATTTGTAATATTTGTTTTTAAACGTCATTTGTCGGAGCGTTAATGGATATGACATTTATTTGTTTACTATGCGTAGTTAGTGTTTTATAGTACGGGCTAATACTCGTATTTTAAAGTGTCAATTTCTAGTATCAATGGATTATAGGTTATTTTACGTAATGACATTCTGTTGTGTGTTAGGGATATTAAATTGACGAGGTAGGTATCGAGGTGACGAAAAAGATCAGTAAGTTGGTAGTTTTCTTAACTATTATTCTTGGATGTTTTGTATGTATTTAAATATCTATATATCTATATAAGTATGTATATATCGTCACTTGGTACCCATAGAACAAACATCGCTTAGTTTGGGACTAGGTTGATTTGTATAAGATTGTCCACCAATATTTATTTAGTTATTTATCTACACCCCGTTTTTTTAAGATTAGAATTTTAACGGTCATTTTCGCCTACAATTCTTCGTTTCCCTAAGACATAGTATAATTTTGTACTATTTTCACTTATTTCAGTAGCTTATCACGTCTCAAAGATATCACGCCACATATTTACCCGTTTCAAGATTGTTTCCTTGGAAATCGCATGACGACAATCGCATGATTTTTCTACTTAGAAAAAAAAACGAAGTATAAAACAAACTTGAACACTCGGATGTTGACAGTTTCTACAAACAAATATACATTTTTAGCATTTCCATCTAATATCAATCTAAAATAAAATAAAAAACGTTGAAAAGAAAGCAATAAAATATTACGAGCCCCATAAATACGTACAATGGCACTCGCTTCGATTATACCCCGACTTCGTCTGTTTATAGCGGCCCTACTCCACTTTATGGAGTTTCGATATTTCGCTTTTTTCGTTAACGATAGATTGCTATGGATACGGACGCTTTACGCCATGTGTTTTGGAAACACCAAACGCATTTGTTGTCAGTATTAGGTAAGGTATGTGCGTGTTAAGATGATGGGGTGGGCAAGCGCTCTCCATACAAACTTTATGCAAGTTTTTCTTCGTTTTTGTTTACATTACAGTTATGGTTTTTGGTCAATATGCTTATTTTTATGTTAGCCAGAGAACAGAGAATAAAAAATGTTTTTTTTTTCTTCAGTTTCTTTGTATGTCCATCCAATCCAATACTTACAAGCAAAAAATAATATATAATATTCGAGAGTGTCAAAAACGAAGAATAAAACGTGCACAGAGTTTGTATGGAGAAGGACTTGCCCTACCCTGCGCTGCTGCCCTACCCTGCTAATTTTTAAGATATTTTGAACTCAAATTTTGACAAAAATATTCCAATACACTTATTAGAATGCTCTTTTTAAAGTTTTAGAACGGAGCCATTTTTTGTTATTATTAATACAATATTATACAATGTTACGTCTCCATCTATCATAACCTTAATGCCAGTTTATGGTCTGCCCGATGTTAAGCAGATCGCAGCCTATGGACGCTTGTGACTCCAGAAGAATCACAAAGCGCTGTCGACTCTTTGTTGACTTGAGGATTTGTTGTGTTCGCAGCAAGAGACATGCAGGTAACCCACTCTCAATTCAACACAGCGCATCCTCGGAAGCTCTGGCGACGTTACTCACCACCAGGAACCACAACACCACATACCTACAGAGCACGTAATGTTGTTATTACGGCTATGGCTTCTGTAAGGTGGATATAAGCGAGAAGACATTTAGTTGTGCTCTACCTTTTTAAAAATGTATAAATTAATGAGACTAGAGAGTAACTCCCTTATTCATAAACGTCTGTCAAACCTATATTAGTTAACTAGCCGCTAAAGTTCGTTTATCCTTATCTGTCACTTTGACATTGACGTATGTGAGAATGGGACAAAGAACTTTTTAGTTAGCAGAGGTTTGTTAAGTTTTATGAATACGGGGGTAAGTAAATACTTAAAAAATGTGTTGGAAATATGACGAAAATCGACACCATCAACATTATGCTGTAGTATATTCTATATTGAAAAGTCAACCCTAGAGTTACTTTTAAACAATAATAGGTTGTTAACCAAAGGTTGAAAGTAACCCATTCCACACGAGATTCGTTCGAGCGCCAATAGTTCAAGGGTGATGGGTGCTTTCACCCGAGTTAAACACACTACTTTTCATTTCGACTATGAGGTAAATAAATGAGGAATAAAAGTGGATTCAGTAATAAAAACATGCGCTGCAGCAACCAGCAGCCGGCGCCGCCGCGCCCGGCGCCCCGCTAAAGACATTATACTTTAAAAAAAAATACTTTCCACCCTAGGGTCGGAAAAGTGACTTTCAACCCGGCTATCTACTAATGAAAATTGAACTTTCCGAACAGGAGACATGAAAATAAATATAATGTTACAAATGCAACTTTTTTTTATAAAAAAAAAACCAATAAAATACATTCTACCCCCATTTTCCCAGCGGATCCGATGTCCTCCACAATACTCTCCAATATATCGGGCATTTGAAAAAATGGAAACCACCCTCGACCGTGGAGGACCGTAAACTACTACACCAATTAAATATGGATGCACTGCCCACACCCTATTACGTACCCGCAGGGCTCGGATACCGGTTTTTTAATCCGGTGTCATGAATTTGATGAAACTGTTTCGTTTCGGTTTTGTTAGATAAACTGTTTTTTAAACCGGTTTTTGGAGGAGTTTTATATAAGGGATTAGTTTGATTGGTTTAAAATGATTACACTTTCAGCACCTGAACTCCCCTAGGGATTTCTTTGGTCGTAGGCGCATAGCCGATAGCATGGGTTTCCTCGTATGTAGAGGAAATTGCGTAGCGCTACGAAAAGCTTGCCAGGGAAAGTGTTAAATTCTGTTTATCACAAGAGTAAAATCAGGTAATAAACCGGTTAGGTTTAAATAACTCAAATTAGGTTAGTAAATTTTCCATTGCCAAACCACAAAAAAAATTAAACACTAACCACGAAACCAAAAATATCAGATCGTTAATACTTGTAATTTTTATATTATTTACGAATTGAAAAAACGCCTATGAGTGGGTATTATATTAAAACGAAACAGCTTCGAGAGTCAAATTATTGTAATAAACGGCATTATACCTATAACTGAACTAGTTATGACTGTCTCTTTTCATCTTAGACCTGAGCTTTAGGTTGTTAGAGATAAGCTAAAGATTTATACGTAGAACGTTTAATATGTTTATCTAGAATCGACTTCGACCTCGACTCGATATCTAATACGCCCACAGACCACTCAAATTACAGCGAAAATTCTAGTTCTACCCTCTATTTTGTTTATGCTCATTGTATTTTGTGGTTTTAGGGGAGGTCAGTATTGTTTTATGAATTATTGAGAGTCAATTTCGCATAAAGTTTTATGTGAAACCGATAGTAATACTTCAATAGGTTGTAAAATGTCTGAGGGATGTTTTTTTATGAAGAATGGGTTGCTATTGACTTCTGAAGTTTTGGCTGTGGGTTTTAGGGCAAAAACTCATATATTACCTTAATTAGTTTTGTGTTGTATTTTAAAATAGGAAGATTACGTCCTTCTAATGATTTCATTGTCTGTCTGTCACTCACGTGTTTTTTTTCCGTAATAAATACAATACAAATACTCTTTATTGCACACCTCACACAAATAAATCAGCTACACACAGAATCAAAACAACAATACAGGTAGAGGTAGACAACAGGCCGTCTTATCGCTAAAGAGCGATCTCTTCCACACAACCGGTCGCGAAAAAAAAATAGGCAGTGTAGCAAAGTTTTATGTGTACCTACAATGAACATTATGCTAAGCAATAAAAATATATTTAGTCATCGTTACCCTCGACGATTTTTTACATCATATTTTTATTCAAACATAATAAACAACCATCATCACCGAACCGCAACTTCTTCAAAGAAACTAATTATAAAAAAACACAAGTGTCGCGAACAATCCACAACCTGTCATACCTATCACCTACGTCTAGTTCTTAAAAACTCCCTTCAATAAATGCGCCTAATCGACAGGAATTTCAACTTTATCACAACTGTATAAAGGCTATGTCAACGGCATGCAAACTTTGCAGAAATAATAAGGGGTGTTGTAATTGCGAGAGGAGACAAAGTCGCGTCAAAGGCATTGTGGGTTGTATAGTCTCTTAAGCATTCGAGTTGACATCAGCGAATAATTGCGACGCGTCAATGGAACAGCCTGTATATTCCCTGAAAGCGAAACGGCCTAAGAATGCATGAAACTTTTTTACACTTACTACTGTTTTTTTTGTTGCATTATAATACGGTGTCTAAAGACATTATACTTTTTTAAATTAACAAGCGACAGTTGTTTTAGGTGTGTGTCTGTACCATTGTGCGATTGTAGTTAATAACGGTCATTATAGAATTGCGAATGTCGTCTGTTGTTAAGAAAATACGCTGTTTAGCGTAATGAGGTGTTGGGATATGCAGAATAAGATCTACTGGAGATAATGAGGTAGATCTAAAGTCTCTATTATGCGTACAACTAGCACAGTCAAAGATATGTATACATTTTTCGCCTTCGTTGATTAGATTCTAGGGTTCTATGCTGAAAAATGCCTTTGTAATTAGATTTATTTGTTAGTGACTTTTATTCATGACTACCTACATACATAGTTATTTATTCTAGCTAATTTTAATTAATTTAATAATTACATACAAGAAAAACAAAAGGAATAAAAAATACCTTAAAATATACCTAACTCAACGCTAAAATAATATACCGATAACCGGGGTTACTTTCAAACTGAGGGGCTACTTTAAAAATCCAGTTTCTAATGCGATGTTTTAGTTTTTATTTGCTTAACATGAGGTCAGTAAAATACCTTGGTACATTCCCAACTATTTACTAAACTTAATCAAACTAGAAATACTTGGTGATGTCTTCTAAATCCATCAAAGTGGCCCCGATTTTTCCTAAAGTCACCCTAGTTTACGGTATATAAAAAAGAAATCCCAATTATAAGAATAATATGCCGTCCAGTAACTCTGCCTGCGGCATGGTGCCCAGAATATGCTGGGCGCGTTACCTCTCTGCATGGCGAGGGATTTTTTTGCTTTATTCCACAATTACGCTATGAGGAAACTATGCTCTAGTGTAATCGAAACCATCAAACTTATTCAAGCATTAACTATTTAAAGTACCAAATGGATATCATGAGCTTTCTCAAGGATGTAACATATGATCTGTGGATATAACGAATATTGAAAATGAGCCTTAAGCAACATCGACAATTATTTTAAATATATAAGATTGACGTCTATAATTAAAAGAAACACAAGTACCAAATAACACAAATCAATAAAAAACAATTTCTGTACGGCGTCTTGAATAATCTCATTTATCATAACATGAAATACGTAAGCTTAAGATTATCTTTTGTTCTGCACGTAAAGTGGTATTAGCGTGTACAATGATCGTTTATGTAGATTCGCCATCGATCCAGACGGCGACAGTATCAATCCCTTAGGAGCGGGCTACGAGAACAGCGGAAAATCGCTGCGCCTTCTTATGAAACGGCGGGGTAATCACGTAACCTTTGTATTACCGTTAGGTAGATTTTAATTTCAAATTTTAATTGTCAGCTCATACATTAATACATCAAAATTGACAGTTAAATCTATCTACCGTTAGTATATAAAGTTACGTGATTCGCCTGCTGGTCCAAATTCCATGTACAAAATGTGACGTAACTCTCGCTGATGTAAGGATACGCCTACTCAATCCTGCAAGTCTCTCTAAGCCGCAATAAGAAAAGTAAAGTGACTGATTCGTCACTACGAGGGATCTCCAAGATACCGTAAACAGGGGGTGACTTTAAGAAAAAACGTGGCCACTTTGTTAGATTTAGAAGACTTACATAATCATCACCAAGTATTGCTAGTTTGATTCAGTTTAGTAAATAATTGGGAAATTTACCAAGGTATTTTACTGACCTCATATTAAGCAAATAAAAACTAAAACACGGCATAAAAACTGGATTTTTAAAGTCGCCCCTCAATTTAAAAGTAACCCCGGTTGACGGTACTTCACTCTCAGTTGATTCAGAACAACGCAGTACACGGAATACAGATATGTGCGTTCCAATTGTTCCAAATGGCGTGCCCGGTCGCTCGCCTCGCTCGCTTGTGCATACTGGATCCGCGGTTGACTCGTGACGAGTTATTGTTTAATTTATTTCTTCCATTGGATATCATTTTTGAGCATTTATAAAACATATTGTACCTATTCGTGTTGTGGTTGATTTACGTGTGTATTTCTATCAATTTCACATTTTGTGTCGGATATAAAGAGTATAAAAAATGGAGGCTAGTTAAATTTTAAGGACGGCCGGATTTCAGATTTAACGACAAAATTGTATGTGTGGATTTTTTTATACACGCCGACGATGGCAAACGAGCATACGGCCAGCGTGATGATAAGCAGACGCCACAGCCTTATGGCACTTGCGATTGCAGAAGTACAAGTTGACAGCTAGAGTTAATAAAAAAGTCAGAGACCTTGTTTGGTTGAGACGACACTAGGTTTTGTAATTCCATTTCCGCTACCCTAAGGTTGTCTGGAAGAAATCGCTCTTTTGCGATAAGACTACCTGTTGTTTGCCTCTACTCCTTTAATTCAGGTCTGCAATAAGAGTATTTGTATTGTATTTAATTGTCCTCGAAATGTAAATTTAATACACTTCTAATGAATCTATTTTAAATTATGAATGATCCATGCCTAATGAAAAATAAATAAAGTAGTTCATAATTTTCCGCTCTCTCTCTAGCCCCACAGTTCCCGCTATCTCTCCCCCTCGCACTAATGTGGAAACGCATTAATCATACGGTTTTATACAAGTCTGACTTCGTTGTTGATAGGGCTATCAGATGGGATCGGGTATGGGTAATGGTGACAGCCCTGGCGATACAATCTATGACGTTTCGGTACCTGTATTTGGGTACAATTCAATGACATAATTTAAACTATCGTCTATAGATAGTCATGTATAATTATGTTAACGTGTAATTATAATTATATGGTTGTTTCATTCTTTTTCTGCCATCTGTGTCCTAACCTTGGCCACCTCTCAGTGACCGCTTTTGCCCATCTGGCGTCGTCTGGGCATATTATCAACACCACCAAAATGTCACTAAAAGATAGGTTAAGGAGCTCTGTACCTCTAGTAAGTATAAGCTTTTTCGTAACAAAACACAAACGAACGATTTTGAATTTAATCTCAAATGTCTCAATATGTATGGCAACGCGAGCAGCGCCTCTGGTGGCCTTTGGTGATAACTATTTTTTGGCATACGAATTGAGGCTAAACGCAAACGCGTTCATTTGTGTTTTGTTTCGAGAAAACTTATACTAGAGATAGAGGTAGGGATACTAGAGGAGGCTTATTCAGTATTCAGACGTTTAAAAATGATTCCCTGTGTGCTGCCGGAATAGAATAGCACTTCTCACTTTCTTTTCATGGGAGTCGTAAGAGTCGACCACGGGAACCGGGTTGTAGTGTGTTGTGGGCGATGGGCTAGCAATCTATCACTGCAATATCACATTTTCTCTATCTTTAGACCCGATCCGATTTTTTGACGACCGGTTTAACCTAGTGGGTAGTACACCTGCCTATGAAGCTGACGGTCCTGGGTTCGAATCCCGGTCAGGGCAAATATTTGTGTGATGAGCATGAATATTTGTTTCTGAGTCTTGGATGTTTTCTATGTATTTAAGTATTTATATCTATTAAATATATCGTCGTCTAGTACCCATAACACAAGCCTTCTTGAGCTTACTGTGGGGCTAGTTCGATTTGTGTAAGATTGTCCTCTAATATTTATTTATTTTATTTATTTATGTAGACCTGCAAATGCTAAATGTGGCACTGGAATTTATTTATTTATTTATTTATTTCAGACATATATAAGCATAACAGTAAAAATACACCAAATCGCTTACATACTAGTCACAATTATAGAATTCACAATAATATATAAAATTCAGTCATATAATATCAAATTCACAATAGCTACTGATGCATTAGTTTCGATATACAGTCATTACACAACACACATATATATATATATATATACAACTTTCTCACAGATATTTGTTTAAAAACTCAAAAACTTTTCTGCGAAAACTCCCCACACTGTCTGCAAATACGTCGATCTGTGGGGCATCTATGGATATGACATTGAGGAGCGCGATGGCCCTTGCAGTGGGCGCGCCCGCGGCGCGGCGCGTGCGAGTCGGCCTCCCCGCGAACAGGCGCCGCGGGTGCCGCGCGGGCAGCGCGTTCAGGCCTGGGGGGCAGGGACGCCAAACTGGGACGTGGATACCCAGGCTTTCCAACACACAGGGGTTATTTACTGTGTTGTTGAGGACGCCATAATAATGCATTACCAGTAACAGTTTCCGTCTTAGCTCCAGTGTCTCGAGACCTACCATCCCTAGGACAAATAGAGAGGGATACAGTAGAGGGTAGTACCCGTATTGCCTTTTATAAAGGTATCGGGCGAACCGTCTTTGTACCCTCTCTATAATCAGCCTGTATTTATCCTCGTATGGATCCCAGGCTATGGCCCCGAACTCTAACTTACTTCGGACGTAAGCGTTATACAGGATTTTTGCTACTCTGAGGTCTTTGAAATGCGCGGCTACCCTCATTATAAATTCCAACGTCTTTGTGGCAGCTTTACAGATCTTCGTCATATGCGAACGAAAATCCAGCTGCGCATCCAAAGCAAGCCCTAAATCCGATACCTCGCTAACTCTTTCCAACGAATTATCACGAAGATAATATGTGACATAAATTGGAGAACGAGCTCTAGTGAAAGAAATTAATTTACACTTGGACGCATTAAATTGTAATTTGTTAGCGTCACTCCAAACTTCAACGGCATTAATATCATTCTGCAGCCTGGCGCAATCTTCTGGTTGACTTATTTGCAGAAAGAGCTTGAGGTCATCCGCGAACAGTAGGCACCGAGCTGCACTGACAACCCTCGGCAGATCATTGATCATTAACAGGAATAAAGTCGGCCCTAGTGTGCTTCCCTGACTTACACCAGAGCGAGTGTAGTAAGGCCGTGATCTATACCCTGATAATGTTACATACTGACTGCGACCGCGCAGATAGTCTGCAAAAAAATGAAGCAGCTTAGGTACAAATCCCAAATCTGCCAACTTACATAAAAGGATATCGTTGTCGACTAAGTCGAAAGCCTTCTTAAAATCAAAATAGGCTGCATCAACTTGAGAACGATGATCCATAGCAGTAGTCACGTAATCCACAAAGCAAATGTGGTTAGTTGTGGTTGATCTACCAGTCCTAAAGCCATGTTGAGCGTCGTCAAGTAGTACCACTACTTGATCAATAATTCGACTGTTAATAATAGTTTCAAAGACCTTGCCGAAGGCCGACAGTACCGCAATGGGCCTAAAGTTACCGACAACAGATTCAGCACCACTCTTGGGCACGGGTGTCACCCTCGTAATTTTCCAGCAGGAAGGATAGGTGGTATGCTGCAAAGCTAGATTAAATATGTAGAGTAGCGGTTGTTCCAACACGCCAATACAATCTCGGACTAGGAAGGAGGGAATAGCATCTGGACTGTGGAATTAAATTTCATTCGATCGTTCCAATTAAAAGGTGCGTTTTACGGAACGGGGATAGAGCATGCCCCCTCTTAAAAATTTGAAGACTTATTCATTTTGTAATTTACTCTTTTGAATTACTTTTTTCGCCATTTAATTAAGCTTAATCCTTTTTCGAGAAAATTCGAACTTTTCTTATTTGGTGTTAACACCCCTAATGACTAGCGAGATATTTATGTGACCCCACGGCCCTTGTTATCGTCTTGGATAAAGTTTCAAGGAATAAGTGAGATTCAAGTTACTTTTGCAAGGAATCAAGGATAGGTATAGATTATGTAGGTAGGTACAGCCCAACAGCGGCGTGGCCCAGCGGTGCCCGTATGCCGCGGGTATGCGAGGTTAAGCATCAACGGCGGTCGAGGTCAGTTCCTGGATGGGTGACCGCTTTGAGTGGTTATTAACTGAGCGCTCCCGTGCTGTGAAAAGCACGTTAAGCCGTTGATCTCTGCTGCTGTCTATGATATGAAGCCAAGTTAGAGGCTTTCGGGCGGCTTGAGAACTCCTAACATTCTAGTTGCCCACTCACTTGACAAGCCTAATTCCAATAAGGTCTGGTTTCCCCTCGGATTGGAAGGTCAGATGGCAGTCGCTTCTGTAAAAACTAGTGCCTACGCCAAATCTTGGGATTGGGTAAGGGACCCCGGGCATCCTTCAGGGTTCCATCCTGTACTGGGGTAAAGGTAGGATGATGGTAACCTTTGTACTTAAAATATATTTGTCATCCCTTTTGTCGGCGAAGTACGGTTTCGGTACATATTTATGAGGGCATTAATTCGACACTTATGTTTACTTTTGACTGTACATCCTCGTGTTAAAATAAATTAATCTCTGAAAGGCTGGTGGATTCCACGGGGTATAGAGCTGGCAGCTTCCTCGCTCAACGCATCAGCACAGCGATTCAGTGAGGAAATGCTGCAAGCATCTTAGGGACTATGCCTATAGGGGACCAAATTTTTTTAATATATTTTAGTTTTAGTTTAGTTTTAATTTTTAGTCATATATTCTCATGTTATTTTTAGTTATAATTAGTTAGATATTATATTAATATTTTATAAAAAATTTAAGTTTGTCAAAAAAAAACATTTATGTAATAAAAAAAGTAGCTTCGGTACAAATGGCACGTTGTTTACAAGACGCGTCTAAATGTTATAATAGCCATTGCAGGGCATAACTCCTTGGTGGAGTTCAAATTTTTGGACCACGGTGCAGGATTTGAATTATTTTACAATTTAAACTAGAGATGCGCCGAATATGGGTTTGACCGAATATGAACATTCGACCCAATATTAGGTCCAGCTGTTGCCGAACCGAATATTCGGCCGAATTGTAATTGTGTTGTAAAACAGACTAATTGATTGGTAAAATTTTTGTTCATTATCAAAGCGAAATATTGACCGAAAATAAGTTAAATCACTGTTAATAATGGGTCAAGTACTAATTTCACGAAGCAGTAACTATAGTACACTATCTTGTAACTTGTAACAAAACCCTCTCAAAATTGTTCGGTAAATATTTTATAATCATCTCCCGGAGGAACTAAAGCTGCTGGAGGGAAACGCCTTTAAACGCAGTCTAACAAAGTGGCTTTTAGAGCATTGTTTTACAGCGTAAAGGCGTATCTCGAACACCAGCATTAGAATTAGTAGTATCTAGTTATACAAATGTTATTGTTTTATGATTTTATTGTGCCTCTTTGATTGTGATATGCCTATTATGTTAACTATACTATTATTTCAATTTGACATCCTATATTTAATTTAATTAGTTTATTATTCTTTTGACGTTTTAATGGGCTGTAACTTTTGACATTTTATGTATTTGCACGCTTGCATGCAGGCTAGATGCATGAAACAAAATGTATTGTAACATTCCTATACCTACTGTGTATATGCAAATAAATAATTTCTGATTTTCTGATTTCAGCTGAACCGAATAATTCGGCCGAATACCGAACCTTCAAAAACCTACCGAATATGCCGAATACCGAATATAACCAAATATTCGGCGCATCCCTAATTTAAACCTTACTGCATGCAAAACCATATATATGGTAAATATAATTTATGCACTACAACCCGCTTCTCATAGTCGACTCTTACGACACCCACGGGAAGAAAGGGGGAAGTGCTATTTTAACACCACACTGGTTGCCGGGTTGTACTATAGGTACTGTGGATGATAGGCTAGCAACCTATCACTGCAATTGCACTATAGCACTGGAATAAAATTTCATGTGCTCTGCCTACCCCTTTAGCGCGAGGGCGTGAGTTTACGTCTCTTAGGTCATAAATTATACAATTTATGACCTTATTAACACTGGTCAAGGTTCAAATTTAAACTAATAATTTTATACGCAATCTCTAGTAAAGGGTTAATTGATTCCGTTGTACCGATATACATTTCATGAGAAATTTTCGTGTCACAGCAGAATCAATTAAAATGTAGACATGTACATACATAAGAGGAAAATGTATCTCTGAGTGATAGTAGTGAACAAAATAATATTGGGAATAATTATATCCCGAAAGACATTCAGAAATTCAGTTCTCTTTGAAATCAGCCATTAAAGTGTTGACGTCATTGTTCAACATACATTAAAAGACCTTTTTATATTCAAAGTATAATTAATCATTTTGCTTTGAAATATAAACTATTAGAATTATCAATGAAAGCACACCTTTCACGTCTATTTTTATTATATTTTTTATATATTATATTAATAAATCCAGCAACACCCTGACGTATAGATATTATAGTAAGTTATTTGTCAAACTGTACAAAAATAGCCGGCCAACGGTACACACTCTATCATAAAAAATGACAAAATCAGTCTCAGTTAATCGTTTCGGATGAAATATTTGTTTAATACGTGACTTTTCATAAGTTGTTTTAAATCTATGGTTTATGGAGCGTTTTATTTGTTTGAAGCATTTTGTTTTAAGAGAATTGTGTAGCAGATATTTTCCATAGAAGATGCGGCAACGTTTTACACCCTAATCCTGAACCGATTTGCATGGTTTTTGGAAATTGATAATATTGAATTAAGTACTAGGTTCATAAGTTTTGATTTTTTGGAAATATTGCCTACAAATGAAAACATGTAGCCTTGAAGATCCGTTTTTACTCGGAAACTTGCTCCTGGTTTTTTGCTATTAAAATAAATAAATAAATATTTTTAGACAATCTTACACAAATCAACCTAGTCCCAAACTAAGCAAAGCTTGTACTATGGGTACCAGTGACGATATACATACATATAGATAAATCTATACTTAAATACATAGAAAACATCCAAGACTCAGGAACAAATATTCGTGTTCATCACACAAATACATGCCCTGGCCGGGATTCGAACCCGGGACCTCCAGCTTCGAAGGCAGGGTCACTACCAACTAGACTAAAGCGGTCGTCAAGCGGTTTCGTATTATTTCATACGAAACGTATAAACCTAGTTAAGGATGTAATGAATCGATCAAGGCCAGTGCTGTCTCATTGATATACGCGTCATACTCGTGAACGGGTGCTGTTTGTGGGGTCCGGTCTGTTCATGTTTGCAAGGACTAGTAACTTCGTACTAGTGTTCAGTGGAATTGACATGATGAGAGACTTCGCTCTGTTCTCATTTGATTTTATTTTTAGACTGACGCTCAGAGACCTTATACATCTCTGAGGATATTTATTTAATAGATTTTATTATTTTCATGTTGACGTGTTATAGATATAGCTCAACATATTTTATTATGATTAGTGTACCTACTTTATTACATTTTATTTTGACGCTTAGAGACCTTATACATCTCTAATAAATCTCGAATGTTATTAGTTTCTTAGTCTTATTTTTGACATGTAACACTACATTTAATTAATGATACTTTGATTATTGTATTAATTTTATTTGATGTACCTAGATAGATTTTGACTTGTAAAAGTGCCCTTGAGGCCTATTTGCAGAATAAATGTTTTGATTTTGATTTTGATTTTTGAAAGGTTTCAGGGGTGGAAAACTTTGCCGCCCTAGAAATTAGGCGCCAAACGGCCGACGGCGACGACTCTCTCTATCGCACGATGCGGGCGCAAGACCACGACGGGTGAAACAGAAAGAATATTCCGAAATTCCCGTTCTCCCCCCGCACGATAGATTCACAATAGTTTTAATAGATATAATACACGAGAAAGTGTACCCGTTATTTTTGCTCGTGATATAAATGATTGTCTAAGTTTCCTCCTTGGGTTGGAAGGTCCGATGCTAGACGTTTCCGAAAAAACTAGTGGATTTGCCCAATGTTAGGATTAGGTAGCGGACCCCGGGCATCCTTCAGAATGCAACTGAAGGATGGAATAGTGGGAATTGTCTTAGGATACAGACTGTACATACTTCATTTATACTGATTTGTCCTATTTATTACATCGGCCTGTATCTGTTTTTTTCTCCAGTAAAAAAATAAAATAAACTGTACTGGGATAACGTGATGGTGAAATATAAATGATTGTAAATTTATAATAATCCAGTTTAAAACCCTTGTAGTCAACAATGCTAACATCGAAAATATCTAGACGCATTTAATGGCAAAATATGCGAATATGATTTCAATAACAAGGGCGTACAGATAATTTTACAGCTTTGGGTATATATATTTGAATTTGGCTATATTCTATGATTCATATTTATCTATCGTGACGAGACAGATCGATATCGGTGTCAAACATTTAGTTCAGTTAGATATACATTTATCTAATGCGTTCTGACGTGACGGCACATACTGTGTCAGGCATCAGAGCGCATCAGAGTATCGGAGTATCGAGTCAGATAAGTATGTATCCAGCTTTAAGGTTGATTCAAAATTAATCTTACCACGATGATTTTAGGTTGAATTTAGAAGAGACACTAAATAAGATTTTAAAATGGTTTATTCCTTTTTGACGACGATTTTTCTAGCTAATGGGTTTGTCTTTGTAGTACTCATGTTTTTATTTATTTTTCTCGCGAACGTTTTGTTGGTAGTTATATGTACCTACTCGTAAAGAAACCAACCATAATAGAGAATTGTGAAAGTGGCTTCAAGTTTCAAATCACTTGCTTATACAGTTTTGGTGGCGACTGTACTAGCAAAATTAAAGGCACGGCTTTAATGAAAAACTGAAATAAACAAGTCGTCTCACACTTGAAACAAATCACGATTTCTTCTTGAATACGCTAATTCACTTTTGTTCCTGAAATAGCGTGAACAATCACAATTCACATGTCATGAGTGTCATGACTCAAACAATACACAAAAAAGTCAAGCGTGAGCTGGGCTCGTAAGTAAATGGTCTTGCACCACAAACGTAAAACAAAATGAATAGAATAGAATAGAATAGAACCAAATTTATTGCACACCAAAATAACAACACATTACAATTTAAAACTTAATACATAGAAACTAGCTTAAAAATACCTATATACATCAGGTGAATTAAGTATAAAGAGCAGGAGTGCTGCTATAGTGGCCGCAATTGGACATCACTCAGCATAATGCTGTGACATTTTACAATGCCGCAGCGCTGGTCTTCCGTGGAGCCCATGGCTGAGAGATAGCTCAGAACAGCAGAAAGTGAAGGACAAGGGAAACATAATAGAAATAATTTTTTTTTTTTTAACAAGAACTAGTGGAATCAAACAGTTGTCAGTTTGGGGACAGATTAGGTAGGATACGTGGGATATAGCGTAGGATATATATATGTATAATATTACAATATTTTCAAATTCACACAGGAGTAAGATGACAAACACACCACAAAAGAATTTCGAATATGTATATCGCACATGTACACAACCTTCAAGACATGGTGCAGTTATAACAACAGGCTATGAGAGTTGTAGCGAAAATAAATGCTTTTTTAAATGAAGTTTAAAAGTACTCAGGACTTTGGAATTACGTATAGGGGGAGGGATATCGTTCCAGCATTTCGTGGCTAGATATCGAAAACTGCCGCGAAATGCTGCCGATTTTCCATGTCTTGGGCAGATAAGGCGGAATGCGTGTCTTGTCGGTCGGCTAGAGAATAAAATTTTATTGAAAAGGTATTCTGGTTTACGGTTATGTATTACGCCGAAGAGCAAAGTGGCAAAGTGCAAAGAACGACGGGCCTCCATCTTCAACATTCCGCCTCGGTTAAGGTATGGAGTGACATGAGTACGTGGCGGAATGGGGAAACAAAAACGAGCACATGCATTCTGGACTCGCTGTATATAGGCCTTTGAGCGAGCCAGTAAGCATCCGCCAATTACTGTGTCAACGTAGTTTAATTTCGAGAGAATTAACGTGTCACACAGCTTTATCCTAACGTCAACACTAAGATATTCCCGTACTTGGTATAACACTTTTAGCCTATAAAAACAGTTCTTAATGGTGTCCAGTACATGTTGTTCGAAACGCAACTTGTCGTCCATGAGAAGGCCAAGGTTGCGCGCCGTGGTAACACGTTCAAGACATTCCCCTCCTAACATCACGGCAAATTTGTGATTGGTGACTTTACTCACCTGGCCATCGGTGCCGATCACTAGAAACTTGGACTTGAGCGGGTTTAGAACTAAGCCACAATCCCTAGACCAGTCGTCAATGCGTAATAAGTCTTCGTTTAACAAATCTACGGCTTTAAGCGTGTTTGAAGGGTGAAATGTTTTGTAGATTTGTAAATCATCAGCATACATGTGAAACTCACTATTCTTAATGCATTTAGTGATGTCGGCAACGTACAAGATAAATAATACGGGACCTAAAATTGAACCTTGTGGGACTCCGCAGTTCACAGGGGTCCTATGGGAGAAATCCGTTAACCCGGAGGGGTTATTCAGCCCTACTTGTTGGGAGCGTCCAGACAGATAGCTAGCAAACCACTTTATGGTTTTGGTACTAAAACCATAGTATGCAAGTTTAGACAGCAATAGCGAGATGTTAATTGTATCGAACGCGCGAGAAAAGTCCAATAAGACGAGTAGCGATGCCTCGCCCTTATCCTGTGCGGAGAGAATGCCATCCATAACATCCAATAGAGCGGTGGCGGTGCTGTGGCCTTTCCGGAATCCCGACTGCTTACTCGGTAATATACTATTTGTTTCCAAATAGTCGGTTAACTGCAGGCATACCACTTTCTCCAAGATTTTGGAAACACAACACAAAACGCTAATTGGCCTGAGATCTTTTAAGGCAATGGGTTCGGGTATCTTGGGTATTGGTTTAACGATCGCCGACTTCCAAATTTCAGGAAAAGTGCTGGTAGTGATGGATTGGTTAATGATAGCAGTGATGATATGAAGCGTTTTTGGTAGCGTTAATTGAACCATATCCAACGAAATGCCATCCGTGCCAACCGCATTACTCGAAAAGGATTTAATGGCTTTCAAAACAGTTAATTCATCCACGGGGCGTATGTCGAACGTTGAGGAGCTAAACCTATGAAACTCATAATACGTTAGACTCGACATTGTAATGTTTTGTCCCAACGGCAAATCAAGAAAATGATTGTTTATTTGATCAGGGTTATTAAAATGAGCCGGTAAGTCATTACGCTTTTTGAAATCGACTATATTACGTTTAATATTTTTCCAAAGAATTTGAGGATTATTTTGGTAAATGGTTTGTTGACTTTAAAATTTATTTTATTTTTTAAATGTTTAAACATGATGTTTGCTAGATCATGAGTAAGTAAGTATATACGATTGGCAGAAGATCGACGAGAGTGGTATAATAAAGTAGCAGTAGATCCGGGCTGAATTAAGACTTGTTTTTTTGTATTAATCCTTAAAACAGCCAATAATAGTACATTACTTACAAATAATGTCTCAGACCTCAGGTATTTGACGCCCGAGCCGAAGGCAAGGGAGATAAATATGCGATCTGAGGCTTCCTTTATTACCGCCCGTGGTAAGTACAAAATTGTATGTCGGAGTAGCCCCTCTATCCTGGCCAGAAAGTGGGATTTTCATTTCATAGGCTGGTTGAATAAAGTAATTTTACATGTTGTGAAAATTGTAAGAACTGCTGCGGGTCAATAAAATACGGTCCTGTGACAGATCGACGAATGGACAGAGGGGCTACTTCCGAACTTCGAAATCAGGACTTCGTATCGTGCCGTCCCTTTCACTCTCGTGTTATTCACTATAAGAGTGAAAGGGACGGCACGATACGAGTTCGGAAGTAGCCCCTCTATCCATTCGTCCATCTGTCACAGGACCGTACAGGGCTAGGGCAGAAAATGGAGCCTAAGCAATATTTATCTGTAATTAGTAATATTTCAATTAGTCTTCGTTTTTCGTCTGCATCTGCTCCCGTAGGCATCTTGCGAGGTCCACTTTGTAATTGGGTGTAAAACCCTAAAAAAGAAATACACATTTCTTTCATTTTTGTTACTGAGTTCTTGTAAAAAGGCGATTTTAAGTTTCCAAAAGGTTCAAAGCAAGTCAGACGACGAATTAGTTTTAAAAATGTCGACGGTTTCTTTATTGTTATCATAAAATGTCTTGATTATTCGGTTGTTCAGAGTGATTTATTGCGAGCGGCTGTACTGATTATTGTCTGTTTAATAAATGTATTCTGTCAGCAAGTTGTACCTAAATGGCTATTGCAATAAGGACGATATTTAATTGCGTCAGTAAGCAAATGGCGCCGTATTACGCATATATGGCGTACAGTCAGCATCAAAAGTAACTACGCATATGAAGACATCAAAAGTCTTTATTGTAAGGGAATAAGAGCTTTTGACCTTTGATGCTGATTACACCAAGGCCAAAGAGAATAACAAATAACCATAAAGGCCGATTTTTCAATACCCAGATAAAAGTATCTGTCAGATAAATGTCAGCTCTGTCCTTTTCTTTCATATGTTATCAGAAAGTGACAGCGATAATTTTAACTAGCGGGCAATCTTATCTGACTATTGAAAATATAATAATTGGTATAATAATTGGTTTTACTGTCTTTTACTTCGTCTGAAATGTAATAAAGAGATATTACGAATATATTTTACTGATAGGAAATAGGTGACTAACGTAGGTATGTATTTTACATAGTAAGTATTATGACTTCCCTGTTAAAAAAAAAATCCCTGGGTGAAATGGGTGATTCTAAATAAGTATGGGTTTGCAAATACAGCTAATTAACCATATTTTTATAATTAAACTAAATGTAACCATCCGTTATACTTTGAACGACAGTACTTATAACTTACATTTTTAATGAAGGTACTCAATAAGCAAGTTTCAACAAAAAGTCATTTCAATTCCTAATAAATGATTCAAAACAAAAGACGAATTGTGTTTCCGTTGTTAAACCTAATCAATTAAAGACTTATTTGATTCAATCAGGTAATTGCGAAATACACACACTACGTAACGAAAAAAAAAAATCCCTTCTGTTCTCTTCCGCTGAATAGCCACCTTAGAGCATTTGTTTTAAGAAATGATACTTTTTTAATTGCAACAGTTTGTGTCAGTATTATGCTATTTTACACTATAAATAATATCCCTAAGTTTTTCCTGACATATTACCAGTTTCTGATAGTTTTTATGGAGGTAACCTAAAGGTATGTTTCAAAAGTGTATTTTAGGCCTTTTTTCTGCCCGCCCGTGCTTCTGATAATAAATAACGTAAAAGTTTTAGAAACTTTCGCAATAAGAAGAGTTGCATATATTTTGGCTGTATAGCAGCATTATATGAATGAAACAATAAAATACAAATACTTTTTATTGCACACCTCAATTAAAGGACAGAAAAAGAATGAATTTCATGCAAAATGGATGAATGCATTTCACTTTAATCTACACAATAACCGGTAAAACCATACATTGACCACAAGATCCAAGTACAAATCGGAACTTAGACAGAAGGAACAAAGACGGAGAGGGACATGGGGGGCGGGGGCATTGTCTAAGTGTAAGGTAGGTAAATGAGTTTGCGTTTAGAACTGTGGACTTTCGTAACTTAACCTATTTTCAATTTCGTTGTGCGGGCCTCGTTTTGCAATTCATTCCGACTAATTACTTAAATGACTAATTATCCTGCGTATAGTAACAAAATGTTCTTGAAATGCAAATACGTGCGTTAGGTTAACGTTCTAATATTTGTCACCTTTATTGACCAATAGTTTACACCACTATTGTTACGGTTGACGTCACTATTGTTACGGATAAGATCAACAATGTCAAGTTTGGGTCAGTGTCAGGCACTGAGTCGTTTACTTATACCTTTTTAATTTATATGTAAACGTCTCAAATTAAGCTAATCAAACCTACCTTACTTTGACCTAAAATAAAACAGAACTATTTTTTTATTATGTATATTTTTACATAAAAAAAAAAAATAAAAAAAAAATAAAAATAAAATAAAATAAAAAAAGCCTTTATTATTCCTTAAAACCAAAAAACAGAGTTACTAAAAATATAATATTATATAACAAAAAGTTTACAAAACGTTTTACCATTTTTTTTTTGTATACCTACCTATTCACTTAATTAATATTTGTTTTAAGGACCCCTCTTAGGGTGAAGGCCTCCTCCAGTTGGTTCCATTTCAGTCTGTCCTGTGCCTCTTCTACCCAATCCTTACCGGCGATTCTCTCGACCTCGTCTGCCCACCTTTCAGGCGGTCTCCCTCTTTTCCGCTTGTTTTGCGGGCCTTTCCAGGCGATGACTTTTTTAGTCCATTTGGAATTTGTCATTCGTGCTACGTGACCTGCCCATTTCCACTTTAGTTTTTGTGCGTGTTCTGAGGCATCTATCACTTTGGTAGTTTTCCGTATGGTAGAGTTTGGAACTTTATCTTTTAATTTCTTGCCCAACATACTTCTCTCTATGCCTCTTTGGCAGACTTGTAATTTGTTTCTTGTTGTATTGTTAAACACCCAAGTTTGACACCCATAAGTCAAGCAGGGTAAAAGGCAGGAATCAGCAACTTTTTTCTTCACACACATAGGTAGAGAGGACTTAAAGATTTCTCTATGACTCCAGTATTTATTCCACGTTTTATTTATGCGTCTTTTTAATTCCTCTACGTGTCTGTTCTTTTTGAAAGATTAGTTTACCGAGGTATACATAATCTTCCACGTAATCTAAATTATTGTCTTTCACGACTATGGGAACAATAGCCCCGTTCGTCATTATTTTTGTTTTCGTTGTATTTATCTCGGGCCCGATATTAAAGCTAGTAGAGCATAATTCTGTTAACATAGACTGGAGTTCTGACGGTGACTCTGAGAGGAGGACGATGTCGTCGGCAAAGCGCAGATGACTTAAACGATTGCCGTTTATCCAAATCCCCTTTTTAGTCCATGGTAAGCCTTCCATAATATTTTGCAAAACAGAAATAAAGATTTTTGGTGAAAGCGGGTCCCCTTGTCTTACGCCTCTATTGATTTTTATAGGTGGACCGATGCTCTCTAGTTTCACTCTACTTGAGGTTTTGCTGTAAATATCTTTTAAGATGTCGATATAGGGTTGTGGAACTGATTGTGCAAGTAAGGCGTCCCATATGCTTTGGTGAGAGATGGAGTCAAAGGCTTTGGCATAGTCAACGAAAGCCAGGTAAAGTGTAGAATTAAATTCTTGGTACTTTTCTATGATTTGGTCCAGGACGTGAATGTGATCTATTGTACTATATTTTTTTCTGAAACCTGCCTGTTCTGGCGGTTGGTAACTTTCTATTATAGGGCTTATCCTTTCTTCGATGCAGGTTGAAAATAGTTTGTATATACACGACATGAGACTGATTGGTCGGTAGTTACTCACATCCGCTGGATCACCTTTTTTGTAGAGCAGTATGATATTAGATTCGCACCATGATATAGGGACTCTCCGTTCTGTCAAGATTTTATTGAATAGAATAGTAATTGGTTGAAGTAAAAAAGGTATGCCGATTTTTAGTAGTTCATTTGACATGCCATCCGGTCCTGGGCTCTTGTCGTTTTTAGGTTTTTGTGTTTGTTTAAATATTTCTTTTTCTTGAAAAGGCTCTACTGCTGCGCTATTTTGGTATTCAGAAATGGTTGTAGGAAGCGATGACTGTTCTTGTGTACGCCCGCTATATAGGTCTCTGTAGAACGTCGTTGCAATATTCAGTATGTCGCCTCTTTTATTGTATATACTATCTTGCCCCTTTAATTTCTCTATCCAATCTTTATGAGTTCGTAAGTCTTTAGAAGCTTGCTTTAAACTGCCAGTAGTATTTAAATGTCTTTCTATTGTTAGTGCTCTGTAGGTGCTGTAGTCGCGCCTAATATATTTGCTTATTAACTTGTAAAGCGCTTTCAACTCATTTTTCATGCTCCGAGTTTTGGGTTTCATTTTTTGGAGCTCATTTCTGCGCGCCATTAATTGTCTGGTGTGATATTTTATTACAGGTGCCGATTTTACGCTATCTGACGAGTGCGTGACAGATTCATTTGCGCTGGTTTTTATAGCCTTTATTAAAATATCGTAATAATCTCTGACTGTAAGATTGTTCTGATCTGTAAGTTGGGTAGATATATTGTCCTGGAGAGATTCTAAGTAAGCGATCCTTTGCTTTTCCGTTTTCATTAAACTTGTATCATTTTTATTATAACTCGCTCGGCTTTTTTTTGGAATTTGGATCTTCATTTTTGCTCTTACTGGTCTATGGTCCGATGGGAACTTTATGTTTAAAACTTCTATATTTTGACAGTATTTTGGGAAGTTTGACATGACATAGTCTAGTTCATTTTTAGTATATCCATCGGGTGATCTCCAAGTCCACCTTTGCCTTGTTTTCTTTTTGAAGAAGGTGTTTAGTATCGATAATTGATTTTCGTACGCGAATTCGACTAGTTTTTCTCCTCTGCTATTTCTAGTTCCATAGCCATATTTCTTCATTATAATATGTTCATCGGGGCGTGGAATACCTATCTTCGCGTTAAAATCGCCCATTATTATTATTTTCCTGTTTCCTGCCCGTGATAGAGCTAAATGAACTGTTTCGTAGAAATCGACAATCTTACTTTCTTCCGCAGATTCAGTTGGAGCGTAAACTTGGATAATGGCGAGTCTGATTGTTTCGAAATTCAGCGTTAGTAGAGTTACCCTTTCGGATAGTCCAGCTATTTCCTCAATATACTTCTTCAAATGTTTTTTTATAATGAAGCCGACTCCATACAGGCCTGCGGTCTCTCCTACAAAATGAAATATGTAGTCCTCGTATTCTTGTATTGAGTTTCCGACTCTCCTTATTTCCGATAAGCCCATTACATCAAATTTAGTGTTTTTAAGTGATATTTTTACATATCCTTTCATAATTGCATTTCAATAAAAAGTTAATCGAATATTTACTTCTGCGACTAAAAAGCTTAAGTGTAGTAATTATTCACAATCAACATCATCCTATATATAACACATATATCCCCCTGTTCCCAAGTTATGTATATAATTTAATTAAAAACAAAAATCTTAAAAAAGACTTCGTGACAGGTTAATTTTGGACGTCATTACGACATCTTGAAATAAAATGTACAAATTACCACACAACAACCTCAAAAATAACGCGCCATTAAAACAACATACGCTTAATATTATCCCCATTATAGGCCAAGAAAAGCTCCATTATTAATTGTCCGAAAACTAGTTATTTATGGCCAGTTTGTCTACCGTAGACTAAAATAACCGCGGCCCACCCATAGAGCAGATACAATGTCTTTTCGGTTGTAAAATTGAGTGTTTTCCTATTTTATTGAGTTATAATGCTACTGTTATCGATATAAAGCTCTAAAAGCACTTAATTGGGGTCAAATGTTAAAACACAGGAACTTTAAATCAATTCGCTAAGTATCTATTATGAAATTCCCAGCTGAATACAGTAGCATTTCACCATCAAGTTTGCAATGCTATATTTTACTAGAGTTAATTTAATTTTTATACAATTTAAATTACTTGGAATTACATTAGTCTATTTTCGTTAATTCAGTTTTCTAATTTCTGTGATATTAGGATTGACATTGATGATTATTTAAATGATTTTTAGAACCGAGTTAGTGATACATGAAATATAGCTACCGGTTGCAAAAAATAACAAATATCTAGAATTTGCCCGCTGATTCGACCGCTGAACTCCCGTATTGGATTCCATGCCTAATTTGCCCCATTCTTAGACGAAAGGGTGCACATAGGGCCATTCGCTTGAGAATGCCACGTTTAAACTGTAAGCGATAAATTATAAAAAAAAAGTGAACTTTGTTTTGAATCGATAATAATAAGTATGTCGCCTGGAAACTCTGGGCTCGGGAGATGAAGGTTTAACTATAAATTTGCCTATAATCTAGATTATGGACTGTATCTATGGCAAATTGCATCTAATTGCCTATTTTGTGTGATTGAGTAATAAACATCCAGGTATGGAGATGAAATTAAACCTATATAGGTACTCAGGTCTACAGTCTTGAAGATGTGGAAAAATCGAACTTAATATAGTTAACGCAAAAAACGTATATATTTGCGGTAACTTTTTTTACGTTAACTTAGATTTCTAAACTCTGAAGGGGACCAAAATTTATAGGGTACTTTCCGTTGACCAAACTATCTCATAAATATAAATAGTGGGATAAGTTTAGAAATACATAAATAATTATGATAAATCATTTGGCGTCTTTGAATGTTCCTAAAACAATAAAGAGAGAAAAAAACTCACGATACATTAAAGTAATAACATTGATTTTAATTCATAATGATCGAACAAAAGTCTTAGTAATCAAACGACGCAAATTAGAAAATTAATAGGTTTCCGGATGCAAGACTTGTAGCTCATAATAATCGCTTTCAGGAAGCCGTGTAGATGTGGGTAGATGACAAATTATTGCTATGACAGTTTACTTTGCTGTCAAGGAAGAGAACAATCTGTTTTTGCTTATAAATAATTCTTTAAGATTTGATGAATAATAGAATAGACTCGTATTTACCAAAGCTTTCCTATATAATTAATGCATATAAAAGGAGGAAATATTAGCTAAATATGACTTGTGATAATCAATCTGTGTTTTTGTACCCCGTGTCATGTATTTCTAGGGTTGCATATCGGTTGTAAAAGAATGAAGAACGGAAAAAAATATGGATTGTAGAGCGCAGAAAGAATTATTAAAAATGAAAACACTATTTTTCAAATAATTTGTTCGTTTTACATGACATGATGACCCAATTATAAACCGTAATTTTACTGCCTGAAAAAAAAAACATAAAATGCCATTTTTATTCGACAGGTACACAATTGACGCGACAACATTTCCAGCTGACGTATTGTGCGTCCAATTAGGAGCTAAAAATAAGAACATACTGTTACCATTAGTCACGACACGCCCTGTATTTATCAAGATACCGCTATAGTGTATAGGATGATGTATTGTAGAAAAAAATATTCACTATTTTTTGGCAATGTGGTTCTCCAGGACGTTTAAGTTTCTCACGATTTTTTATTAACAACCGATTACTTGAAGTATAATACGATAATTGTAAAAGATTCAAAATATTTATTAAATTATTGAAATAAAATTGATTTAGCTGTATACGTATTTAAAAAAAACGAAAGGATATTTTAGACATTTTTGAGCATTGCGTTATTTTATTAGGTAGATACTGGGGCAAATTACTGCTTCTTTGTACTTTAAATATTTTAGACATTTTTGAGCATTGCGTTATTTTATTAGGTAGATACTGAGGCAAATGACTGCATGTTTGTACCTTTAACCTCATTTCTTATTACGTAAGAGCAATTCAACTCTTGTCACTCCATAACATTACAGTAAGAAACATAGTACTAAAAGTTTTAAAAATATTATAGAATTCCCCCTTATTGCGCACGCGTCGAAATAACTTCTAACATTCCTATAAACAAGATTGTTGCTCGAGATTGATGGATCCTGGCTAATAGCCACAAATAATTGGAGAACAAACTAGAGCGTTAGTGGCTGAAGAAATAATTGGGAGAAATGTAAAGGAGGATAAACTAGTGTTGATTGTGGTTCATCGATAATAATGAGATTTTTAAAGTACAGTCAACATAAAAATGTGAGAGGAATCATAGTAGGTAAGTTTCATTATGGGCGCAATACACATAAATTAACACATATAAACAATATCTACTTAAGATTTCAAGCTTACATGGTATTTTACATTAGAATTACGATTTGAAAGTATTTCTCAAATCGAAAAGAGACTGTTTCCGGAAAGAACTCGCGTGTTGATACCGTGAGTGTGGTATGTCGTCACCGTAATCGAGTTTCAAGTGACAAGGCGGACGGTGGTAGTGACGGTGACACTGTACGAAAAAAGCGAACCAGGAAGAGGGTAGATCGCTATGGTGTGTGGATAGACCACAACTAAAACTCGCAGCACGTCAGTTAATCCTTGATAATG
Source organism: Epiblema foenella (assembly GCA_963556455.1). Lineage (NCBI taxonomy): Eukaryota > Metazoa > Arthropoda > Insecta > Lepidoptera > Tortricidae > Epiblema > Epiblema foenella. Next base: position 3,229,472 of record OY747110.1, read on the forward strand.
GCGCTTGCAACAGAGCCGAAATATCGGGAACTCAAAAATACAAATATACAAGGTAAATATCCCGCTTCAAATAAAATTGTAGTTCTAATATCTACTTAGTTAGAGGGGCGTTATAAAACTGGCTTTACTCCACCTTATTCATACACTCAAGGGCGAATGAAATGGAAATACTTTGTATTGAAATTCCATATAAAGTGAACCTGTTTTTACAAACTTTTACATAACTTGTAATGTTTGTATGTAACTATATTACCTGCTTTCGTTTGCCTATGTTTTCAGGGTAAATCTTGCAACTGAATTTTAGAGCAGTTATCCTCAATCGATTGAGCTGAAATTTGTCAAACTTATGTAAGTTCGGTGAACAGACAATTTTATACCGAGCTGATCTAATGGTGGAGACAAAAAGTGGCCATAGAAACTTCTAAACAACACAAGATAAACCCATTGTATAGGCTGACTGGAACTATCTCAAGCAAGTAGTTGATAACTGTAGTAAAAATGGTACAGACGGCAATCAAAGCTTGTATATTATACCACAATTTCTTGAAAGAAACTTATTTTGCTCGTTAGTAAAAATGGAAAATGTCACCTATTAAAAGTAGGCAACCGATCTCCATAATATATTCGTCTAGCTTGTGTTTATGTTGGCAGCGCTCTGGAATCCGGATACCTTGCTGATAACTGACGAGAGTGACGAGTGAATGCGAGGCGAGACGATGAGGAATGGATGTCTAGTGTTATTGTCCACAGAGATTTTAAGAAGTATAAATATAAGTGTGAATACAATTAATTATGTTTTAAAACTTCGCCGCATACCAAGCCGTACATGGTAGATATCATTTTAGACATTAAAGAGGTAGCATCAGTGTCAAGGTTCAAATTTAAGTTAATAATTTTATACGTCATGTGGTAAAGGGTTAAGTATTATTCGGAAAAGGTATTTTTCATGTTTTATTTCTCATTGTACCCTGAATACGTGCAAATGACAGAATAACAGCGTGCGACTTGCATTTCTTGCAAATTGCAACATCTTGCTGAGTCCTAGCCTTTTCTTTATTGCTCACAAGATATTGCTGTATTTACCTTGTGACAACTGTGTACGATGAACCTACAATTATTATATATTTTAAGGGTATATAAAACAGTTGTGCATAGTCTGTTGTAGGTAGCATATACCTGTAAAAAGTGTTTTGTGTGTTTTACGGAATGTATCATTTTTCTTTCTTCTTTTTTCCAATGCCAAAGTGTACCCTCAACAAGATCTAGTATCCTTCTGGGTAAGAAGATCAGATGACAGTCGCTTTTTTAAAACTAGTGCCACCAAATCTTGAGAAAAGCCGACCCCCTGGCTCCTTAAGGGTAACCGGGAAAATGCTAGGAGGACGATGTACCCAAACAATCAGAAAGACAATTTACCCTAGTGCCGTCACTCAAGCGTCCGTAAGTCCGTCCGCGCGTGTCCGTAAGTCCGTCCGTCCTTCTGTCCGTCGTCCGTCACAAAATTTTGACCCGAAGATTTTTTTTACTTCCCATTGACCTATGAACTTTAATTATATAAATATAAATATTATACCAACAAATACTAATGTGTTGATAAATCTTATTTTTTATTGGATCTGTCTCATTTTTTCGTATTAAAACCAACTAAATTTTGCGTTTGGTTCGGAACCCTAAATGTGCAAAGTCCAACACGCACTTGGCCGGTTTTTTTACAAGATTTTATTTAGTGTGCACTGTTGGTATTTTTCTAAATATACTTAGGTGTCCTCAAAATTTGCAGTCCTTTTTTCAGTCACTTGCCGGTAGCCGATTGTGCTGGAATTTGGCATAGGTACTTATGTAAGTTCGGTGACAATACAATATTATGGTACCTCCAAGCTGATGCTGCGAGCTGAAGCTGGAGACATCAGGTAGCCATAGCGAGTCTTTAACTACACACTACACAAGATACATTGGTCGTGTTTAGGCGCAACCGTCTGAACGAGTATATAGTTGATGCCAGTGGAAAACAAAGTACAGTCGGCAATAAAAGCTTGCACCAAAAATAAAATTGACAGAAACTATTATTATTTCTCTTATAAAAGGTAAACGTCCCAATGCTCGACGCCCAATAGACTAATCACCTCTGTCATCATGACATAAGATCGAAAGTGCCATGTATTGGGTCAGTGTCGAGCACAGGGACGTTTACCTTACGTGTAGATAAGATATATCTCCACACGAGTTTTTGTCACTTCTGTTTAGAAGACTTTATTATTTGAATACCTACGAATTTCAATAGCTAATTGATGTCATATCTAATAATTAAAATGTAACTAAACTTTACTACCGTCATCGTTACTTTCTTAAAACATTAACAGTAAAAATGAAAGAAACTCACCTAAGTATCAAGTGTTTGCCGTCTCAAGTTATTATTATCATATTTGTTTGACGTTTATTTTTCAACGGTGTTCAATATTTTTGAAGCGCTATTTTTGTTGCTCGGAGCTCGGCGGTATAGAGTATAGTAATAACAGAAGGTGCGGCATACATGTATCTATATGTGTAGGTGAATTGCGATGATGACATTCATAGGTGTAAAAACACATTATCAAGTAATACAATTTATACAATGACATACTGAAACGTGATTAATGATGAATTTTGAAGAAACTCCAACTATTTTGAAATCCGCGATAATATTGACATTCCAGTCTTGCATGAAAACCAAAAATGTCCACATACTGAGAAAAAAGAACAATATTTTTTGATTTATAACGCTTAGATCTATGTTCTCCTGCGCCTACCGTAAAAGGCGACTAGAGGCAAACTAAATGTTATCGCGCGTATAATTTTTTTTGCACACATTTGCGATATGTACCGCCCGCGTAGTCGTGTCGGAGGTTTCCCCTGAATTTTCCACAGGCTTCTCTCCAACCGCGCACTCCTATCGCTTTATTGGGCACGGCCTATAAAGCCACAGACAGCTACAAGATAAATATTGGCAGCGTACTGTTGACGACTACTTTGGGCTAGGTACTGACCCTGCCTACGAAACTGCCGGTCAGGGCATTTGTGTGATAGGCAGGATTTTTTTCTCCTAGTCTTGGATTGATTTCTATGTATTTATATATTTATACATATAATATGTATATTTTCATCTAGTACCCATAGTACAAGCTTGGATTAGTTTGTGACTTGTGTATTAAGAGGCCTTATAAATTTTAAAATGTTTTGATTTCAAATTATGAAAAAAGTATTGAAGATAACAATAAGGTTGTTAAAGGCTGCGATAATTTTATTTCAGTTTTAGTTAGTAACATAGCTATTTTTAGATTTTATTGTGTATAGTAGAATTTAAGCGAAAAAAACAAGTTTTTAGCTTGAAAATGGTCGATTTGGAGTGAATTTTGAAACGATATTTCTTAATGAAAAATCCAAAAGATACAATTAAAGTTTATGACAAGGTCGCAATAGTCCTGTTCTAGATAATTTTAACATTGAGAAAATGTCAAGATGCGTGTCAATGCAAACAGAAAATGGCCTAATTAGATGAACGTTTTTTAAATGATAAGGACCCTTAAGGTTGTCCACAAATAATAAAAAAAAAAAAACATTTATTTATTTATTTACAGCGTACTCACCCCTCTGTTCTAATAGAATACACTGGTCTATGTCTTCACAAGTCGCCGGCAGTTCTGCGGCCATCCCACATCTCTTTACTGTCACCCATTGTTTATTCTAACGATAACCGCTATTTTTATTGCGGCGACGTTTTTCGATTACAAACGACGATGAAATAAATGAAATAAATGAACTTTATTCTGCAAGTAGGCTGCAAAGGCACTTTTACAAGTCAAAAACTACTAGCGTTTCTCAAGAGACCACTGCCGAGAAGAAACGCCGAAAGAAACTCGACAGTCAGTCATTTTCCCCAAAATATGCTTATTACAATGATACTACTTAACCTACTTAAGTAAATGTAAATGATACACAACAAATGTGATGTGATGAAGGAGGCTTCTAGGATGGAAGAAGGCTTCTAGGATGGGTTATTTGACTTATATTGGGTAACTACACTCGCATACAAAGAATACGGGTCGGTAAAATACCGTCATATGTCCTAAACTAGTGCAAACTTGTACAGTTCTTTAATCCTGTCATGTTCTTTATTTAATTTTAGATCTAACCTGTAAAAATAACAGTTAAATAATTAACGTTTCCAGGTTTAAATCGGACTTTTTTTTAATTCAATGACGGTGGCAAACAAGCTTACGGCCCACCTGATGCAAGCGGCCACCGCAGCCTATAGACGCCCGCAACTCCAACGCGTTGCCGACCCTTTATAAAATCCCATAAAAAAACAATGTTAACGGAGCGAGATATTGCAAAATCGTCAGTTTTGAGTTATGATAGGATCCCGGGAATTGCTAATACTGTTGGGTATCACGGAGAATAATATATCATGTAAATAAAACTAGTGTAAAATATTTAGAAATACCTATTGGGGATATGTAATTTAGGGTAACCCGAAATTTTTGACCTCGAGTGTATTATGATTTTCCCCATTTTTGTACTTTTTATTGACTGAAAGTTATTCTCCTAGCGTTTTCCCGGTAATATTCAAAATTTTGCTGTTCAAGATTTGGCGTAGGCACTAGTTTTACGAAAGCAACTGCTATCTGACCATCCACACCAAAGGGAAAACTAGAAATTATTGGGATTACACCGGTCCCACGGTGTTTTTCTTCACCGAAAAGCTACTGTTAAATATGATACTATATTTTTAAAAACAAGTTTTTTTGATAAACCCAGCAGTTGAACCCATTACCTCCAGATTGAAAGTCCTTACTGCTCGAGTACATGACTATGGCTTACTTAATAATAATAATAAAACTTCCCATAAAACTGGTGTAATTTCCCTTCTTTTCACAATAGTCCTTGCAAGTATCTGGTGCTGTGTCTGGCTGTATCTCCTCTATAGTCATTCATTCAATCACGACGTCTATGTCACTCTCGGAGCGAATGAGTAGGTAAACGATATGATTCATGAACTAGTCTGACTGAAGTGAAGTATATGAATCCGAACTGAACTATAGTGAATGAACGAGTGGCACAAGGTGAAGGACCTCATTTAAATCATTCATTCGTGAACTACTCATGTCTACTACTTATTACAGAATAAGTACTAGTAGACTATACTACAAAACAAAGGTAAATGTCACAACTGGATACAGTGACAAAAAATTGCAGAATGTATTAACATTTACGTATTTTCCAGACAAGTCAATTGCCCATTGTGTTCCACAGGCAATTCTACAGTTTTATTTATGAAAGAAACACAATGTAAATTTATTATTCATAGAACGAGGCTAATACACCAGTGAAATAGCTAATAATGTTATTAAAATAGTTCACTTGGAACAAAAGTACCTAATTATAACACATTGTAGTTCATTTTTATTTGCGGCTAACCTACATTTGACAAGAATAAAAGCTTCATAAATCTGTTGCGCGTAATTAATGACAAGAATTCGGTTAAAAGACGTAATAGATGATATAATATTGCTACGTTTTAACAAAAACTATTTCTTACGATTGTTTTGACGTCCTTCTATTCTTGTAGTCGAGGAATCACTTACAAATCAGCACCTGTCAGTTTTGTTAACGAACCCAGAAATATCCGCCCCATTGTTTTAAATATACTAGACTATTCTATCTTCACTTAAAAATTCTCGTGTTATTTTAGAACATCTTTTTAATGGCATCGTTTGCTTTGGTGTACTATAAGAACTACACTTGTCGTTTAGAAGTGAACTATTTGTTGAACTAATAAGATTCAAATTGGAAATTTTAGTCATGTGACATAGGTTAAGGATATCGAATGTAAAATAGGAGGGCATTGTTGCTTGGTGACAATAGAGTAAGAAGCGTTGACAGTTGATTATCGCCAACGAGACAATTGGAATCTTCAGCACCAGAAATGACTGACAAATTGCCTCGAAATGTTGTTTCTCTTTTGTTTTTTTTGAATATTGTTTGTCACATCCCAGCCGTGAATTTTAAAGATAATTTTCTCTTTACGAGTAGGATTACCGACAGTTTGTATGATATATGGGATTATTAAATATTTATAATGCACGACGTTATGCCTGAATGAATGTGATTTTCATATTTGACGTTTTTATTGCTTTTGTTGTACGTTGAAAGGTTTATTGTTGCTTTGTGCGTTGTTTTGTTTTAGATTTTCTTTTGTGCGAAATATTTTTTATAAATATTATTTTACGGTTTGTCGCGTCTGAGGTGCTTCATCATTTTCACGAATACACAAAATCGAATGTCGCATGATTCATAAATACATTTTACAAAAGAAATAATTTATTTGAAGATACAAACCAATATATTTCCCGTCAAACAATATCAAGACAATGACTTATTTGTTTCTATTAAGAAATGCCAAGTCTTTTTAGTCACGTTAATCTGGAGATTATAATGTCAAGGAGAGTGTCACCTAAAGCATACTTTGACACATTTCGAATACGTGACTATTTTTGTTTACGTTAGCACATTACTAGTACGCCGGGAAAAAAATAGCTGTAAGCAGAACTGAGCTTTACTACAATGTAACACAGTTTGAAATAGATTCACAGGTAATACTTATTATTACAATGAGAGATTACGATGTCACTGCACAGATTTTGAATTTGGAATATTTTGTCGGCTGCCACTTTGTTCAAGTCAGTTTGGAGTCGACAATAACGTTTGTTATTTGTTTTTGAAGAAATATTTAGAGCTGTCCATAATTTAACTTTTTTGTAAATGTGGCAATCATTCACTGGACAGGACGCAAAATGAAGTTTTAATTCAGGGTGACAACGGGTAATTATGCAAATTTGAACCTATTTCCGATGTTGTATGGGTCGGAGCATAAATTTTATTGTTCAAAATAATAGGTAAAATAGTACAAAAGATTACACAAACATACACGTGGAAAACGGCATACTGGTTTAGCAAGCCACAAAAAAGATATAAGAACGAAATTATGAAAATTGGGTCTAAAAATAACAATTTTAGCCCCTACTTATAAAACGCAACGAACCAATTTCAATGAAATGGGGTTTTCCAAGAAACTTTAAGTCCAAATAATTTTATCCACCATTATACAAAATTAAAAATCATGTGTCCAAATTAGATTACAAACAAGTTTATTTTAAACTTGTCTAATTTATCGCGATCAGTTGTAGTAAATCACAATAAATATTTGGACGATATCCTAAACATTGGCGTCGAGATAATATACATGGCGCGAATGGAATGAACATAATTATGTGTGGGGACTATAAACACGTATAAATTTGAATAGTACCTATTATCTTTAAACGTTAAGGAGAAGTTTTATTGTTAGTTTTAATTGTAGAGGCGGCGGTTTTTAATTTCGATTTTGTAAAAAAAAACATTATTTAGCATTCAATTACTGACGACATTCTGTATTTAAAATCATGCTTGAAAGTGACACTTATAATTAAAATACTTATAATTTATAAAACAAAAGGCGGGCAGTGAAAATAAGCAAATAAGGTCGCTGAATAAGTGGCTAATAATGTAAAGATCAATTTGTCACTTTTTATGGCCATTATTGCAACACAAACGTAATAAACGTCCCTTTTCATGTCGATAATTATCCTCAAGCAGTAATAATTGTTTTCACATTGAAAGCGATTTAAGGCAATTAAATACGAATTATTGTTCCACTTTACGCAAACAGCCACTGGAGAGTCTCGTTTGGACCACGGTAGAGAGCGGACGCTCCCTGGAGCTATTTCCGACCTCTAGTACTGTCTTACAAACAAGACAATAGTTCCGCGAAACAAAAGACGATCGACGGTCACCAACAGATGTTGCGCGCTAGCGACCGCCTCTAAGTCCTAAGCTAAAAGGGACAACACAGCCCACGGGCCGATCCGCGATTTGTTTACGTACTTAGTTTCGTAAAAAACGTCCATTCGTGCCAATTTGCAGTGCGTCCAAATAATTTACCTACTGTGAGTGCAATCAAAGCTTGTGTGATCCGAGTTGGAGCGAACCCTGCCATCGCAGACCCGTACTTACGAGCAACGAGCGCGGCCGCGCAAGGCAAAACTCCACTACAAACCCGGTGAGATCCTTCCATTGCTGCCTGCCATTTACTAACCTCTGTGTTATATACTTCCTGGCCCGGACCTGACCGGGCCCTAGTTACGCATAAGTCAGCGCACCTGGAGACCTCCAGACAGGGTCAATACAATAACAGACCTTGGTACCGCGAACTGACCAACAAGGTACCGAAAGGTTCCGAAACTTGTAATTCCCAAAGACACAGATAGTAAGTTACTTTACATATGTTAATGGACGCACTACAAACGCACTAACAGATGCACGAGGTTTGTCATGTCTCTTAGGAGTTTACAGATTAGAAACTATAACGTCCGTCGATCGTCTTCATCTGTTTTGCGCGGCAATTATTAATTTACTATTTCATTTATTTATTTATTTTTTGTGAGTGCAGGCGTGGGTTTGGGTGTGCGTGTGTGTGTGTGGGTGCGTGTGCGTGTGTGTAAGGTTAGGTAGAATTACGCGCCATCCACTTGATTACGCTGAGCAAAATAACTACTTACAATCAGCGGGTAGCGAGTGCCCCCCTCTATTTAACCCCATCTAAACCTATGTTAAAATCTAATTCGGTGGGTAATAAATTTCTCCCGATACACAGGAAGGTATCATAGGGACAGACTAACAAATACAAACGTATCCTTGGAGGTATCCAGTATAGAGATACAAAATTGATAATTCTATAGCTGAAATAAATAAATACCTACAATAAGTAGGTTCGCTAACAGTCAGACTTGTGGTTACTGTCCAACGCTACCCACCGTAGGTATGATTAAGTAATCCATAAAATACTAGGCACGTTATTTTTATTTCTTTTTAACACATTACTTAGATATACTAGGTCTAGGTTTGCGCAGGTTGAGAACAATCTATCCCCCAGCACGAAGACGGGTCGGCATAATCTAATATAACTACTTAGCTATAAAGAGAAGGTCTAATACAACAATCTTAGTGTACTTTATAACAGTTTCGCCAAGTCTGCTCATTAGCATAAGGAAACTTTATGATAAGGTAACGTAAAACACAGTCGTATTAATTGCACCACTACTCTTAGTCATAATTATCTCATCGATAGGTATATCAAAAACTTATACATACCATTGAGTAGCAAATTTCATCAAACTGGTCTTAGTTAAATTATGCGGGCTGAATCAAATATATTAATAATACTGTTCATATTTGCACATACTATAGTTTAGGTTCCAGCAAACTAATAGGTAACGTCTGGTTCGTTACTAAACCTCTCTCCGCATTTTTACGTTAGCCTGGGGATCTGGGGACAGTGCCTCTGGTCACCGCATCCAATCTCCCTAAGGATCCTATAAGTATTATAAATCTCTCACCCTGCACATACATGTGTAAATGACACACAAATACTAGCCTTTATAAAACTACCACAGGCTACCAGGAAAGGTCCCGTAAAGCACATAGGTAGGTACATCAGGAAGCCCGGCAAGGTTACACATCCCACGATTCCCACATTTAACAAAACTTAAACATTTAACAAAGCAACATCCCTAAATCCCAAGTTCTATCGCGGCCCGACATCTGGTAGGTAATCAAAAGCACCGCCCGGGTAACTTTCTTACAAACAACATGAACACCATATTCTAACCCATCATAAAACTTTCTGTCACAAAACCTGACTAACGGACGAAACAAAACTATTCCATAATACCCGAAGAGAGTTCAATCGACTCATTCAACATCTGCAACGCAAAAAGGGCGTCATTTAACAATCCCAAGTAATTACCCAATTTGCCCAAGTAAGAACAATACCCCCATATCGACAGTTGCCGCACCTAGCCATTGAACCGACTTTCCCATTGTAGGAGGACTGAGCCCAAGGCTATTGAATCAAAAAAAAATAATGGCCGCCATGGTAATTTGTCCAATACCTAAAGATGGAAACTGCCTCTACCGAGCTATAGCGGACCAACTCAATACTGTACTAGACCGAGATTTTGACCATCAAACAGTTAGAGAGTTGCTTGCCAGTCACTTATCCTCCGAGAGGAACGACCATAACATAAAACTAGCCCTCAATGGCAGTGTCTTGGACTATAAAACTACTACCCACTCTAATCTATCGCCCGCGCAACTCGTAGATGAATACATACGAAACCAATTCAAAGATGGCTTCTGGGGCGGAGAAGAAATCATCCTAGCTGCCACGAGCTGTTTTATGGTAAACATATATGTACATATGGACCAAAGACAACCGCTCCTTTACAAAGCGCCGATATACGAATATCATAAAATGGGAAGCCTACACTTATTCTATGGTAACCACCATTATGACTCGGTACGTTTCAATAGCGAAGCTGTGCATCTGCCAGCACAATCGAATACCATGCGCCAGGCCGCAAACGATACATCATTTAAACAATCGGGGACACAGGAACAATCTTGTCGACATACCAAATACCTTTTACCCACTAGCCCCGCAACAACTACCCTAGACCACATACCTTCACTGAACAGCTCAGTCGATAGCGCCCAAGACGTCGATTCGACCGGTCTTCGTTTAATAAGAGCAGTCCCCAACGCAAAAATAATGACTCCTCAAGCGTGTGAAACTATAACGGTAGCAACTTGGAACGTAAGAGGCTGCGCTCCACTGCAGAATAAAATTAATATTGACCACGAACTTTCAATGCGTAACATTACCATAGCGGCTGTACAGGAAACGCATTTAACAAGCGGGGAAATGACATCGAACAACTATCGCTGGCTTTTGCACGGAGGACCGCACCCACGTGAGAAAAGAGGGGTAGCTGTTTTAATCCAAAAAAATATCCAGCATGAAATAATAAACACTCACCGCAAATATAATAATATCATAGCAGTGCATATGAAACTTTCAGTAGTCAACCAAAGCTCACCAATAGAGCTATTTATTATCAATACCCACATGCCGTCCGGTGCGGCCACATGTCTGGCTAAAATCGGGACGCTACTGCGCCAAGCGCCAAAGAAAGCCAATCTAATTTTATTAGGCGATTTCAACGCGCACGTTGGAATAAAAGATGTAGATAACTTAACGGGACTCGTTTCCAAGAAAAATTTGTTGCACAAGGAATCTAACCATAATGGAAATCTGCTTATTAGTTTCATTCAAGAGCACGGTTTATGCGTAAAAACAACGTGGGGCCGTCCTTCGTGCAAAGTAACATGGCAGCAGGGCTCGCGCGCTTCACAGATTGATCATATAATAACCTCTTTGAATCGACCAGTATTCTTCAACAGTATACAAGGAACTTTTCCAAAACTAGTCAATACTGACCACAAACTTATATGGGGAGATATACGAAACTCATGTTGGGACAAGGTAAACACGCGAAAACAAGGTAGCGCCAGCGCCACACTGAATAGTCACAAGCCAAAAATACCTTTTCACTATAAGAACGTTAACTACGAAGCATTAGAAAGTACAGCAGTGGTCAAAGACTATCAAAAAGAGGTGCGACGCCTGCTTTCCGCGAAAGTTACAACAACACCAAGCCTCAATGACGCCAACGAACCGCCTACCTGGGCCGAACTAAGCGATATTCTCAGACAGGCTTCAAAAGTTATTCCACCTAAACCCGTAGCACGCTCGCGTGGAAGCAGGCTAGCACTTGCCAAACTGCAAAAAGCACTATTTATGAAAAATAGATATCCGACAAACGGTGACCACGACATAGAAATTAAAAAAGCACGCAAAATGCTCCGCAAAGCACAGGAGGGAGACTTCAACACCGAATGCACGCTCTTCTTTCGAAACCTTAGTACGGCACATCGGGCAATGAGGATGAAAATTACTTATAAGTTTTTAAAAAGCTATAGAAGAGCCCCAGAAAACAGAACCCCTACAAAACACTTTATCCCGATGTCGAACTGGGTATCAGAGTTAAAGAAGAGCGAAGGAAAACCAATTGACACAGTCCCCTGCGATAACGACCAACTTGCAAAAGAAAACGGACCCGACGCGAACAAAATATCAAAAATCATTCAAAAAATTAAAAACGGCACTGTGCCTGGTACAGACCAACTCGCCCCAGAACTGTACAAGGCCGCGCCAACGGAATTTATTGAACACATGGCAAATATTATGCAGGAAGCTTGGACAGACAACAAAGTGCCAGAACAATGGCTAGAGTCTAAACAAGTCCCCATTCCAAAGAAAACCTCACCAAAAAATGTGAGCGAGTACAGGAGAATATCCATATGCAACGTGGGTTATCGTATATATGCGAATTTTCTCCTCGAAAAACTTGACAAAGAATTAGGTACGTTGGGAAGCTATCAGGCCGCTTTCCTCAATGACAGATCTACAGACGACCATTTATTCACCCTGCGTCGGGTTCTGGACACTAACTGGAGAGAGGGAAGGAGGTTGTACGTGGTGGCTCTGGATATCGAAAAAGCTTTCGACAACGTAGATCTCCATGCCCTCAGGGATATCCTGCTCAGCAGAATAAACACGCCACTCACAAACAGAATTGTTGCCGCCTGTATGAGAGAACAAACATTCATTTCTTGGTATGGCCAAAGCTCAGAAACAATCAACAAAGGCAAGGGAGTCAAACAAGGGTGCCCTCTGTCGCCTAGGCTCTTCACAATACTCATCGACGATGTTCTCAAAACTCTAGAAGAAGAAGACGACGCGGTCAATCTAAATCAGGACAAACAACTTACCCTGCCCCTAATACTGTCATTCGCTGACGATCTCATTATGGTAGGAGACTGCCTTGCTACCCTAGACAGGCTAATAAATAAACTAAAATCACTATTGAGTACGGTAGGCCTAATTATCAACGAAACCAAAACTAAACTTATCATTAGGGATCCCTTCGGCCCCCCCGTGGCCGAACAGCAGCCCGAAAGAATAGGCGGTGTGCTAATACAACCGACAAGTATTATTAGATACCTAGGTACGTATATAACGGCAACACACGACAGGCGAGCTGCGATAAAAACCAGATGTGACAAGGCACTCCGCAATACCAAAATCATAATCAATTATATACAAAAATATAAAATCGAGTGGCAAATAGCCAGGCTAATGTATAGGAAGGTCATCGCGCCCTCAATGACCTACGGTCTAAAGGTCATGGCACTTACCAAGGGTAATAGATCGAGACTTAGAAAATATGAACGGCACATACTTAAGGAGATGCTAGGCGTCGCCAGGGACCCTCCGAAAAAGAAAATACCCGAAATTCTAGACGGTAAGACCATTACAAAGTTCATTAAAATATGCAGGCTTAACTACTACGGCCATATACTCAGACGACCACAACCACACCTCCTCCATGCCGCCATGAGATATAGAGAGAGCAAGCGAAAGGTTGGCCGACCAATTTTCACCTGGAACGATTCCCTTCATCACGACATAACCCACTACACAAATAGAAACCTAGCCTACTGGAAATCCATCGCTTCGAACCGGGGTCTTATAAAGAAAAAAGCTGAAAGAATATACAAAGCACCGGAAACGGATACTGAATCCGAACCAGACGAAGTCGAACATCAACAAGAGGAAAGCCATGATGGCCACCCTACAACTCACGAATCTGAGTAACAGCAGTCATATTCTCCCTTCATACATATTGACACACGTATTTATTTATTCTTCCTTGTACTGGGCACGATGCTAGTATTCGGTCTGGTTGTATCTAACCCTTCAATCCACTTCCTGACTGCAAAAGCCCTACACTCCCCTCCTGTACTTATTGGCTCTCCGGTGTCTCGGACAGGAGGGTCAGTTGGAGACATCAGGGCGGCAGAAGACGTGGAGGTCCTATCGAGAGGGCCCAAACGCCCGCACTGTCGCAGCACTTGCAGTTCCGGATAGAGGCTGCTAAAGTTCCTATGCACCTCCGGCCGACTGTTTGTGCGATGCCAGTGCGTTCATTTGAGCAAGTTCGTCTAGCCTCTTCGACCCTCCCTCCCGGGTGTCGCCAACGCCTCCGCGTCCTTGCAGCAGAACTGCTGGCTGGATGAGTCACTGGAACGGAACGGAACGGAACGGACACTTTACGCAAACAGCCACTGTAGCTGGGCTATAGCGCGCCCCTCCACAGCGAATATCATAATAATCTATGCGCAATTGTACGAATTCGACTGTGGAGGGGCGCGCCTTCGTGGATGAAACGCACTATACAGCTCGGTACCACTTGGTTCTGTAATGCACGCGATTTACAACCTTGAAGGCCGTGGATTCGATGCTTCGAACCCAACATGTACCATTGGATTCATCAATAAAACCTTGTGCGAAATGTCATTTGATATACAGTGGTTTTTCGATGAAGAGAGCCTCGTGAGGAAAACGGTAGAGCCATGGTCAAGCCCCAACAAGGTCTGGTTTTCTCAGATTGGAGGATGCTGGCCGAATTTCCCCGCTATATTGCAATGCTGATACGTTGTGCGAGGAAGTCACCAGCTCTTCGGTCACCAGTTACGTCAACCAAACGCTTCGCGATTTCAGTAAATAACTTGTGCGCGCTGGGACCACTAACTTGGGCTCTGGCGACCTAACTCAAGAATTATTTATAACTAGCTTTTACCCGCGACTTCGTTCGCGTGAACGTCTACTGACTATTTCTTCCCCTTGGTAGATATATTCTGCAGGTTAGGTTATAAACTACTTAACTTTGACTGACTCACTCAAAATGTACTGAAACGTTTTTACGTCTCAAAGTTACAACCTTTCAAAGTTCCTCATTCATATAAATATATTAGCAAGTGAAATGGGCCCCCTTATTCATGAAAGGAGGCATGTGTCTTGAAGTAGGATGTAATAGGCGGATAATGAAACAAAACGGGTAATATCATTTTTCAGGTACTGATCAAGGGTACTGGCCAGGAAATTCAGACGTTAAATACATATTTCATTCCAGCCCCGAGAACGCCGTCGACTCGATCCCATATAGTACTTACGTACAAATATTTTTTTATGATTTCTTATACTACGTAACGAAACACAATGTGTGCTAAGAAACTACGTCATCAAATCCATGTAGCATAGTGGTGTCATGGTTCGATGTTGCGTACGCATGCACATTCGTTCGCTTGTTCTATGAAGTTTCCCAATTCCCTCCTTACCGAGCCTTAGTACTGACATGCTCGATGTAGCGACTACAGGGGAAAACATATTATGATTGAATGGAACAAATACTTCTATGTTTCTCGAATTGCAACGTGTTACAACGTGTTCCTACATTATAACCCAAGACCTGTAATGACCTACAACAATATGACACGCTCTACTTGCAGCAGTGAACACCGGTCACATTGGGCACATGTCTCTACGCATTATCCCTCTGTATGAAACTTTATTTAACATTTCTAGTTTGCTAAGATTTTTTTTTCATATGTACTTGTAGTTGACTAAGACAAACACGTTTACAAAAGTGTTAAATTTTCTCCCTTAATCATAGGTATTTTTCTAGAGAAGAAACACTTTCCAAAACGTACAATCGAACCGGTGACATCCTGACATACGCAGCCAATCACTTTAACGAAGCTGTCTGTCTGAAAAATCAGTCATCACACTCGGTTACCAAATCTTTCAACCAGTTATTTCTTCTCTTCTTCAAAGCCTTGGGGATCCGTACTCAGAGTGACATCTACCAAAAAGACTCGCGCTTCCTTAACTTCAACTTGTAATTTAAAACAGTAGTAATATTTTTAACTACCTACGCGCATATTATCGTTTTACAATTATGTATACACTAATCAGTCAAGTAATCTATGTTTTCATATTACCTACATTGAATAAGTATTTTGGATAAGCTGGCCTATAGTAACCAAAAAGATTTGTAACGGTTTCTATGGGTCCTTAGGATAGACACAAAATTACCCTGCCGGCGGGGATGTCCACCGCACGATCGCGATATCGCAGTCACATATAGTCCCTATTCATCCCGATACCTCTGTATACCGGGTAGAGTCAGTCCGACCCAGGTCGGGCCTGGCTGAGTTCCTAGCTGGTCTCTTCTCAGCTAGGATTGGTCTAGTGAAACAGCGAAAAACTCCCAGTAGTTTGATTCCACTCACACTTCAGATTTGGTTGAGGCCGCTCAACCAATCTCACTGGAGCGCATACTCTTAGAGTATTCCAATTGCAGTGTTTAAACCCCCCGTGTGGTCGCGTTGGAGGTTTCTCCTGAATTTTCCCCAGGCCACTTTCCAAACAAACGCGCACTCACTATCGCTTTATGGGGCCCGGCCTGTAAAGCCAGTCAGGTTCAAGAAAAAGAAACTGTTTTACATTTCTCAACCATCCATTTTTTCTAAGAGTCACAAAGATCCGAAATCTTTCATAATAATAGCTCATCAATCATTGGTAGCGACATTTATCAGTTTATAACTACGATGGTAAAACTAAAAACTTTACATGAAAATACGTACTTTATCTTAGCAACTATAAGACTCAAATTATTGAATTCTGCAAGTAGTAAATAATCTACATTAACTTCGATTCGACTTGAACAAATGACATCTGTGTAATGGCACGTCTTTGACACGCCAAACGTCAAATATCGTGAATTTACAACATTCTACACTCGCCTCACGATACGTCCTTACTGTATCTTGACCCTACGATTCGTGGGGCAACTATGTGCATATTTGGAGCTCAGACTTACACTGGTTCATCTGAGTCGAATTTTCGTAAGTCAGCGGGTATTGTAAATATTCTACATGATTCTGGATCTATGAAATTCAACTTCCACCCCCGAATTTATCTATTTGAGGGATGCTGAAGGGATAAAAAGTATCCTATATGTTAATCCAGGCTATAAACTCGTTGTGTACCAAGTTTCATTATAATCAGGTCAGCCGTTTTTGCGTGATTGAGTAACAAATATCCAAACTTCTAAACATCCGAACTTTCACATTTATAATATTAATGGGAATAGTAGGAATTTGCTGTATTTTGTAGGCCCTCAGATGACACCATTATCACACTCGCTCGACCACTCTAACAACGAAGATATATCAATTACAGGTAGACGAAGTTCAAGGCACTGGTTTGACGTTGATAACAATTGACTAAAATAATTAAATCTCTAATTTCAAACAGTCACTATGGGTTGAGAGATTTTTGGTTATTTGTCGGTAGTCCCCTTTTTTACTCTCCATTTTTTCACATATTATCTGTTTATTGTACAATTTTTGAATAAGATTCTTTTTATTTTGCTTCCAATTATATGCTTACCAATTTTCAAGCCTTTATGTCACGAATTGAAGGACTTCCCATACAAAGTTCAACCCCTCTTTTCACCCCCTTTCATCCCCAATCTGTATGATTTTTATAGCCTATAACCCGTCCGAAGATCAATTAAAAGTATTAGTGAAGGTTGTATTGAAATCTATTGGCTAGTTTTCGCGTGATGGTGAGACAAATAAACAGACAGACAAACAGACACAAATTTTAAAAACTGTTGTAATGTGTTCTGTTATCGATTCTAAGACCCCTCCATCGATTTTTTTGCTAATATCTTCTATGTACAGACTTTCGAACCTCTACAGCTTTATTATATGTATAGATAAGTAAGTCGAAGTGGTAAGTATTTTTTAATTCTTTGGCAACAACCCAACAAATAAAAGCTGTCAGTTATAATAATGTATCACGTATTTCGTGTTACCAGTAGAGATTTTTTGTTCTGCCATCACTCGCTAGTCAGACGATAGGAGGAGTCGGAGATTTTCACCAGGCCACTCTCCAACCATTTACTCCTATCGCTTTATTGGGCCCGGCCTATAAATCCACAATCAGGTTGAAAAAAACTATACAAGGATGTCGCCTTAACACAAATCACGATGTCTCATTATGTAAAAGTTATACCGTTCTAGAAGCGGTCAAGAAAAAACAAACATAGGTACATTTGTCTGACGTCAACAATGATTTGAAATATATTAGTCGCGGTGGATATTAATGTGGCGGAGTGTACGATTAATTGTCTGTTTACATTGTCTTGTTTGATAGTGTGCAGTTTGAAGACGATTGTATAGGCCTCGAACATTTTATAAGAAATGAAATTTTCGTTGTTACATCTCTTTTTATAATATGACGGTGGCAAATAAGATTTCTATTTTATTTGAAGTATATGTTGATGCTTTTGCGGGCGATATAGCATCATAAATAGTAAAATAAAGCAAATTAAATCGAATCTCTAATCTCAGTGGATTTTTTCAGCATAGAACTCTAGAATCTATGAAAGTAATCAATGTAATAAATATAATTCTTGTCTTGCCTGATGGTAAGCAGACACCGTAGCCTATAGACGCTGGCGACCACAAGAACAATTAGCGTTTTGATTTGAGGATTTGTTGTATTGACAGTTAAAGACAAATTGCAGGGCCCCCATTCTCAACACAGCGCGTCTCGGGAGTCATTTATTTATTTATCGGATGGCAATTATTGCGAACCGTGAGGTCTTCTAGAAGACAGTACGGTTGCCAGGTTTGTTGCACTTTTAACACCACCCAGGGGTCAAGTGTAGGGTAGCGATGGAAACTCCTTCAACCGCCCTTTTTCAAGTGAGTGGGCAACTTGACTGTTAGAAGTTCTCAAACCGAAGGCCTCCAACTTGGCTTAACGACTGCTGCCATTGACAGAAGCCGGGATCAACGGCTTAACGTGCCTTCCAAAGTACGGGAGCGCTCAGTTAGTAATCACTCAAAGCGGGCACCCATCCAAGAACGGACCCCGGCCCAAGTTGCTTAACCTCGCATACCGCACGCGGTACGCGTGCGCCGCTGGGTCACGAGCGCTCCACCTTCCTCGGGAGCTCTGGCAACCTTGCTCACCACCAGGAACACAACACCATGTATGTAGGTATATACAGAGAAAGAACAGTAGTGTTATTAGGGCTCTGGTCTTCTGGAAGGTGGTGGTACTTTCCCAGTTGGGCTGCTCCAAATATGAGCAAGATGACATTCCTCGCTATAATAATATAATAATACCTCTGTAATAATATTATTTGGTTTAAGCTTCTCATTAAAAATATGTAATTTTATCATACTTTTGGTTGCAAAGACACGTTTGTGCGTTCAATCCGGGATTTTGGTCATATAGATTTGTTTTCAGTAATAATGTGTTTATTAATAATTCATGAATTTTACAAAAAATATTCTTAGAATGAATATTCTTTCATGTCCTTGCATAGGATCCGTTAAATAACTTGCGTTGTAAACAGCTCAAAATAAAATAGTTGTGACATATGCAATAAAATAGAATATAAACTAACCTTATTGTAACGTGTAAGCTGTGGTATTTAAGTTTTCTGTGCGACAGCCCCACTTACTTGAGTGTGATGGTTGCTTGGTTAGGTACAACGTCCTTCCACACTTGTTGGTATGCCTCGGTCTAGTCAGCTGAGAGTATTTTCAGGGATGAACGTGGGTAGGTTTGGGCAGCGGTCGTGGATCTACGCTAATAGTATACTCGATTGGAATAGAGAAGATAGAGGGCGCCAGGCATTTATATTTATACTCCAAATGCCAAGAGTCATGGGTTGAATATATAACGGTTAGATAATTGAAACAAAACTTGAATTGAAAACCACCTGGTATGTATATTAGAATATGTAAGAGCACATTAAAACAATGTTACACGGCCATGCCTGCTTACACTACGTTATTCTTATATCTATATGTCATGGCAAATGGCTGTCCCGAGCGGACTCAACCTGACCAAGGTTTTGAGATCGACTCTCTAAAGTAGAATATTATAGTTTTCAAGTTTAAAGTAAAGACTAAGCTGCTGTGTGAGAACTTGAGGTGTGTTACAAATTATAGACCTCTTTTACAGAGTATATCCGGCAACACAGAATGCGTTAAATTACGTTGAGGTTAGAATTTTGATTGCGGAACGATGTCACCTGTCAAACGTGGCGTTCGCGGCGGAGCTCACGCACGCGCAGACCACGACACGCTTCTCCCCTGATGACCGCAGGGGCCACCAGCTCGTGACGGGTTCTGCGTTCGGTGCCGGCGCATGCGCCAAGCTGCACCTCGACGCTCACGGCGTCCGATCGACGGCCTATGGATAACTGGGACAGGGGGAAACCCAGCGGCCAGCATCCAATCGCTGTAAACACCGTTAAATGTTAACGTATATTCATAACACGACACAACACTCCTGAAAAGAAAGCAACCCGTCGCGATCTCTAAATGCACAGAGTGAACCAATCACGGGATAAACATGAAACTCACCTGGCTAGATACGAGACTAAGCTTAAGGTGTATTCCTTGGTTAAGTTCTTGTACAAATTTTAAATCATCTGTAACAAAATAAAACGTGTCACGCACTGAAATGTTTTACTAAACCAACAAATATAAACGCCGCTTATGCATCCATAATGCGCGCGCACTTACCTCCTATTCCATAGTGTCATCGCCCAAATTCTTTGCGAGATGTTATTAGATTAAAACTGTTACATAGTTGCAAGCTAAGTTAACAAAATATGGCCGGAGGCCGTAGCGAATACCAGCGAGTACGTGCTCTCTCTTCACATGATGGCAACGCACTGATTGATGTCTATTCCTTTCGCTGCTGTCTGTGACATGAGCAACGATGCGTTCTTGTATGTCGGACTCCCAACTTTTGTAAACAAACAAAATTTCGAGACAATTAATTAGTTTGAGAAGTTTATAATAATCTATGCCTTTTTTTTAATATCTTTGTTTATTATTTAAGGACTTCTAGTGAAAACTATTTATTTGGATATCGAAAACAAAATCAAGAGACGAACGATCGGAACATGCGCTAGCGTCGCCGTCCGTACTCTCCAGATGGCTCTGTACCTGACTGCAAATAGCTGATCACAGATGGCGCTAAGAGTCTCAAAACTATAGATAGCAGACGTGTAAAATTACTCCGTAACATTACCGCTATAGTAGAATTTTTTTTTTTTTTGAAAAAAAAAAAAAAAAAGATAAGATAAGATAACAAAAGGAAGCAACTACCTCGACCAGGCGGGGAAAACAAGACTTCAACAGACATCATCCATCCGAGAGAGCCCGATGCCATTGAACTAGCCTATGAACTCTTAACAAACATCCTCATACAGAGGTCAATGACCCTTGATCTACATGTGATTACCACCTTATAAGTATACACCTTGTAAGCCAATAGGTGCCATTCCATTAAGCTTAACTCTAGAACCGGTTATCCTAACTTAATGTTTACCTATATGCGCAGGCGTCCCCACTACTATGCTACAATCTTCACTACGAATCTAGCTAAGACCTAACTATTTTTTCATGTACCTATACGATACCTATCTATCTTACGGTATGTACCTACCTATTCTAATGATTAAACTTAGTCAAGCTAAGCATTCACTTATTTAACTATTATATGCTATATCTACCTAACGCAAATGTTGGCCAGCCAAAAGCGTATCCTACTATTTAGGTCGACTGTACATTCCGGTACTTTCCGTGAGTGTGTAGTCATTGCCCTACAGCAACAACCTAGGAGAAACTACGTCCCTATATCCTACTCAACGAATGACGATTTCTCAAGAGATGGGTAGAATTCCATTATAGGTATAACACAATACATAACGTAATGTGCATATTATGGTTTCTTTATTACCTACATTACCTACATGGTTTGGTTATCAATCGGTGGTCATTAAAAATAAACGCTCTAATTAAATGTTTCAATTATATAAACAGAAAGTTATTTATCTTGCACTCTTGTCATGGATAAATCACGAGTCTACCTACAAGGCTGGGATATTTTATTTCCCTCATTATGACTCAGATCATTATGAGCGTGTTTTATGCACTATACGTACCTACATCAGAACAAACATAGTCACGATTGAATGTATTTGACCTAGTTAGTCTCAGGAGCATTATTGTTCACATTAGTGTAAAATGTCTCTGACCTGTGACCTAGTTTTTTGTACAAGGGCAGTTTCTAGTGAGGACACCGGGTCTCTTGCACCTAAAACATATGGTCGTGGGATATGCGTCACAACGAGAGTGGTGGTGGTTTCCACCACACTTTGCACAGTTCACAGTGGGTCTAGTTTGTCCCTGGCCAACGTTGCGAGGCCTAGCATCAGATGATAAGGGAATAGGGTTTGAGATCCCAGTACAAAAGTTAGGTACCACAGACTCTCTACCGGTGTTTAAAAATCCACGGTTTTCGCATTTAAACTTTGACACCTCTAAGCGCGCACAAATACTCTTAAGTTCCCTCACGGTTTGTACCTCCGTCAAGGCCAGACGCGAGATGAAATACGGATTCATGTTAGTCATGATGATGTCGAGCTGCTCTGCATCAGTGATAGGCACTGACAGGCGTAAAAACAAACCTTCCATGATATTAACATATGATCTAATCGATTCATTCTTGTCTTGCAACCTAGCCCTAATCTGGTTTAATAGACACCGTTCGTATTCCACCGGTTGAAATTCATTTTTAAGCGACTCGATAAGATCTTCAAAAGTACTAAAATGAGACTTATTTATGCGAAACCACGTTAGAGCTTCTCCAGAAAAAAGATAAACCGCGTTTCTCAACAATTCTACATCTGAAACCTCCGAAGCGTATTTGAGCTCTTGTAATCTAAAGACGAAGTCATGGACAGGAGCCCTACCGTCGTACACAAGACCCCACTTAAGTACCTGAGATGTATGTTTTTGACAGACTAAAGAAGCAACAGAGTCAGCAGTATTCATCGCAGAGCTTTGAGAAGATGTGCCGGGCTTTGGATTACATCTTAAATTTTCTGTAGCGTTAAACGCCTTCGCCACCAGCGCTATCTTTCTCAATCTCTGTTCAGAACTAGTCAAAATCAATTTCTCTAACCTGAGTATGACATGAGACAACTTCGATAGACACCTTCTCCGACAGGACGATGATGAGTGGTCAGTCCGCAGCACTGCATCCAGCTTCGCTTCGCAGACCTGAAATTCGTCGGCAACGGACAAGCCTGAGATGAAAGTGTTCGCTTTCACACTGTCAAGGGAAGTGCCTTTAGCAGACTTAAATTGTTGTCTAAGTTCATCTACTGTGTTGCTAGGATCTACATCTATGCCTCTTGTTTGCAATTCAAACAGTAGTTCGTCCTTGGTCAGATTTTCGACTTCAATTTGTAATGCCATGTTTGACAAGTATATAAGTGTATAACACCCAGTTAAACAAATAAAACAGATAAGTGGAAATAGTTCCTAGTGTTAATTACACTTATCTTTTTCATTTAGGAGAAGATAGGTTATTTAATCACACTTGTGATTTTACATCGAAGTAGAAAATTATTCTTAAGTAATATCAAGAGTAACTTATGTATGAAATTGACAGTTCAATAATTATATAGTGGGTTAGCTTATTTACTAAAACCATCCACAGATTGTGTTCACTTGGAACATTAGAAGCAGTAAAGTTTTACTCATTTGAGTGAAAAATATTTAATCACATCTCGCAAATACACAACAATAAATCTAAAATATGTTGACACAATGGAGGATACTTATCAATCTATGATGCTAAGTAAGATAGTAGTCTTGTTTTAATCACAACCACAAGCCTCACACACAGCAAATAACGTTTAAAATTCAAGTTTGTTTAACAGATTATTATTTATTATTCAATGAAGTAAGAGCGTACATCCACAAACCCAAAATATTCTCCCAAAAGCCATACGTTGGGCCGCCAGAAATGTAACGTGTAAGCTGTGGTATTTAAGTTTTCTGTGCGACAGCCCCACTTACTTGAGTGTGATGGTTGCTTGGTTAGGTACAACGTCCTTCCACACTTGTTGGTATGCCTCGGTCTAGTCAGCTGAGAGTATTTTCAGGGATGAACGTGGGTAGGTTTGGGCAGCGGTCGTGGATCTACGCTAATAGTATACTCGATTGGAATAGAGAAGATAGAGGGCGCCAGGCATTTATATTTATACTCCAAATGCCAAGAGTCATGGGTTGAATATATAACGGTTAGATAATTGAAACAAAACTTGAATTGAAAACCACCTGGTATGTATATTAGAATATGTAAGAGCACATTAAAACAATGTTACACGGCCATGCCTGCTTACACTACGTTATTCTTATATCTATATGTCATGGCAAATGGCTGTCCCGAGCGGACTCAACCTGACCAAGGTTTTGAGATCGACTCTCTAAAGTAGAATATTATAGTTTTCAAGTTTAAAGTAAAGACTAAGCTGCTGTGTGAGAACTTGAGGTGTGTTACAAATTATAGACCTCTTTTACAGAGTATATCCGGCAACACAGAATGCGTTAAATTACGTTGAGGTTAGAATTTTGATTGCGGAACGATGTCACCTGTCAAACGTGGCGTTCGCGGCGGAGCTCACGCACGCGCAGACCACGACACGCTTCTCCCCTGATGACCGCAGGGGCCACCAGCTCGTGACGGGTTCTGCGTTCGGTGCCGGCGCATGCGCCAAGCTGCACCTCGACGCTCACGGCGTCCGATCGACGGCCTATGGATAACTGGGACAGGGGGAAACCCAGCGGCCAGCATCCAATCGCTGTAAACACCGTTAAATGTTAACGTATATTCATAACACGACACAACACTCCTGAAAAGAAAGCAACCCGTCGCGATCTCTAAATGCACAGAGTGAACCAATCACGGGATAAACATGAAACTCACCTGGCTAGATACGAGACTAAGCTTAAGGTGTATTCCTTGGTTAAGTTCTTGTACAAATTTTAAATCATCTGTAACAAAATAAAACGTGTCACGCACTGAAATGTTTTACTAAACCAACAAATATAAACGCCGCTTATGCATCCATAATGCGCGCGCACTTACCTCCTATTCCATAGTGTCATCGCCCAAATTCTTTGCGAGATGTTATTAGATTAAAACTGTTACATAGTTGCAAGCTAAGTTAACAAAATATGGCCGGAGGCCGTAGCGAATACCAGCGAGTACGTGCTCTCTCTTCACATGATGGCAACGCACTGATTGATGTCTATTCCTTTCGCTGCTGTCTGTGACATGAGCAACGATGCGTTCTTGTATGTCGGACTCCCAACTTTTGTAAACAAACAAAATTTCGAGACAATTAATTAGTTTGAGAAGTTTATAATAATCTATGCCTTTTTTTTAATATCTTTGTTTATTATTTAAGGACTTCTAGTGAAAACTATTTATTTGGATATCGAAAACAAAATCAAGAGACGAACGATCGGAACATGCGCTAGCGTCGCCGTCCGTACTCTCCAGATGGCTCTGTACCTGACTGCAAATAGCTGATCACAGATGGCGCTAAGAGTCTCAAAACTATAGATAGCAGACGTGTAAAATTACTCCGTAACATTATAATAAACTAAACTAAAAACTAAATATTTACAAGTAAAAAAGAGGCTCCAGCTCGGAGCTCGGCGGTAGGGTTGTGACTGAAATGATTAAATTTTCTTGTGTACTTACACACACTTTATATACGCATATCTTAACGCAATCTCGCTAAAAAATGTAAACAAAAATATTTCCCGACACATCACAACATTGGGTGCTAATTTTATACACCCAAATTGGTTATTTTCATCCAAAATACGAGCGATTCTCGACCGACGCCTGTCGTTATCGTTATGACATGTCGAGCTTGCGTTTAACTCAATGAAGTTTATGTGCGTGAATGTACCGCGGGTAATTACAATTGGAACAACCAAATTTAGTCCTTATTTCTGGAAGTAAATGGTTGGATTCATCGGCTGCATATTGATAAACTTACGACAGTTTGCTTTTAACAAAAATGCCAGATTAGTCGGTATTTTACTGTGATTTTTGCAATTAATATGACAGTAACATTCATTTATTCTTTGGTAATCACTTGGCCTAGAATGAAAAGTTATGTTTATTTGATGCGATTTAATTAATTAAAAAAAATATATCTTTTTATAAAAATGTTATGCGTTTGTAAGTAAACAGTTTATTTTGAAATCACCAATGAAACTAGACAAAGTTCAGAGGAAACTACGAAAATGCATATTTTACTGTGACTAATAATTACCTATCATTATTCATTTTACTGTAATAAATCAAATAGCAATAAATTACCAGGGATGTAAATATATACTATTTCTTTTTTTTATACAACGCCGGTGGCAAACAAGCGTACGGTCCACCTGATGGTAAGCGGCCACCGCAGCCTATAGGCGCCCGCAACTCCAAAGGAGTCACGTACGCGTCGCCGACCCTTTATGAAATTTGAGAATTCACTGTGTTGACAGCAGAAGGGACAAATTCAGGTCCCTCGCTCTCAACACAGTGCATCATCGGGAGCTCTGGCAACTTTGCTCACCTCCAGGAACACAGCACTACGTACTTGTATAGTAGATAATGTTATTATGGCTGTGGTCTTCTGCAAGGCGGAGGACTATGTACTGACAATGACACAGTAGTAGTAGTAGTATATTATTACTGAATAAAATGTTTTTCCCATGTCTAAACGGTTGATTTCCCACCATGCTGAACGTAGGTTTGCTTTAATATAAAACCGGCAAATTTTTATTCACCACAAGAATAGAAACGTAGTTCGCAAAATATTCGCTAGCACAATTATATGAATTTCACATAATATATTTATTATTACTGTTTATACACTCAAAACCCTAAAAAACAATACCGCAAGCCATCAATAACTCGTGACGAGCGACGCAATAATTGCCCGATCCATCATCGCCGTGACAAGAACACAACTAAATAATTTCGGGTTAAACATTCAATCGGGGTGGAGTGGGGTAATTAGGGGGTTGAAAAATAAGAGGGGATTAAGGTTCATAAGTACATTTTCGTAAATTATGTCTTATGTCAATATTTGGGACGTAGCCTAATCAAACCAGCAACTTTTTTAGAAACTTCATAAACGAGAAGTTAGTATGAAGTTCTTTATAGTCAAGAGCATAATTAATAGGTACAGATATTTTTATATACCACGTCGGTGTCAAACAAGCGTACGGTCCGCCCCGCCTGATGGTAAGCGGTCACCGTAGCCTATCGACGCTTGCAACTCCTGGGGTATCACATGCGGGTTGCCGACCCTTTAAAAATTTATACACTCCTTTCTTGAAGAACCCCATACTGTAGTCCCTCGGGAAAACCTCGGCAGGGAGCTCATTCCACAACCAGAGCGTCCGTGGGAGGAAATTCTTCTGAAACCGTACCGTACGCGACCATTTCGGAACAGATTGTACAGAATTCCCGTATAAAGTGACCCGTTTTATTTAACTAGAGTAAAATATTATAAAAGTTATTCATAAAACTTAACAAATATTTGCTAACTGAAAATTGTTTTGTCCTTTTCTCTCAAATATAAATGTCAAAGTGATAGATAAGGACAAACGAACTTTAATGGCAATTTAACTAAAATAGGTTTGATATACGATTATGAATAAGGGCCTAAATATTTAAACAGATACAAGAAAGCGTACCTATAAGCATACTTAGGCGACAGTGTCTGCTTGCTATATGTGAGCCGTATGCTTTTTTACTACCTCGTAGTATGAAAAAAACCGGCCAAGTGCGAGTCGGACTCGCGCGAGATGGATTCCGTACCATTATCTACAAAAACGTAAAAAAAATCATGTTTGTTGTATATGAGCCCCCTTAAATACTTTTTTGTATTCGTTATAGCGGCAACAGAAATACATCATCTGTGAAAATTTCAACTGTCCGTCCTTCTGTACCTCATAGCCTGGTGACAGAAGGACGGACAGCGGAGTCTTAATAATAGGAACCCGTTTTACCCTTTTGGTACGAAACTGAAGGTACCCTGAAACTGAATTACTAAACCAACCCAACAAATCCACAATATCTTTGGTAACAGCACTACGTATCCATCAAAACCCCAATAACCTTAAACCCGCGCAATACCAAGCCCCAACAAAACTCATCACGCATTATAAAAGTCGAACAAAGCGCCCCCTGGCGGCTCAGCGACAATCTGTCGCACAATGAGGGATTAGCGGTTATTACGTCACCTTTGTGGGTGATCGAGGGCGAATATTAAGGATTATGACGAGGGCTTTTCTTTGGGCTGGCCTAGGGCAGAAAGGGGTACCTGATACAGGCTCGTGTCCAGAATTGTGTTTAGGAGGGCAATATCATTCAGATAAGGGGCTATTAGGTGTCGGGGTAATATCAGACGGGGGTTGACTGCCATTTAGAGATGTAGACGAATACTTAGCTTCTCTTGCTAAACCTAGCCAAGCGAACCAGCGACAAAACTCCCAGAAGCTCGATTCCACTCACACCTCAGATTCGGTTGAAACCGCTCAACCAATCTCACTGGAGCGCAAACTCTTAGAGTATTCCAGTGTTCCAAACCACACGCGTGGTCGTGCCGGAGGTTTTCCCCTGGATTTTCCCCAGGCTACTCTCCAACCGCGCACTCCTATTGCTTTATTGGGCCCGGCCTATAAAGCCACAGTCAGGTTCAAAAAAAAAACTTAGCTTAAATAAAAAGATGATCATACAAAATTCAATCAATAATTATATCATACCAGCGTGTAAATGAATCACATTATTACGCTGGAAGATCACCATAAGCGTATTTTTTTAATAACTTACATACTTGCTGTAAGTGTAAATAACTGATTTAAGTTATGAAAAATAACTGCTGTAACTAAAAACGAGTCATTATACCGCCAGACTTCTCACTATGCTAGAGGAGGGGCTTCCTTTGTGCGTTAGTTGTAAAAAATACTATTAACTGTTGTAGACGTAGTTTATACGAAAAACCATATACTCGGTTTCACTTTTGTTCAAATTCCCGGGTATCCTTTGTAAAGTTGTTGGCGCACCGCATTAAGCTAGTATATTGGTTCCCTGGTTTGTTTTCAAACGGGTTCCAACTTTGACAAGAAATGTTCGGATTGGAAATCTAATTGGACCGTATTGTCTGTGTTTTGATTGGTTTGAGGGATTGTTGTACAAAGGGGTTAAAATTTAGTAAAGTAAGCGCCTTAATTTCCTAAAGTTGACACCTTTCTTCTGTTGTTATGAATTAAGATTGAAAGTGTCCAGTATTGGATTAGTGTCAAGCAATGGTACGTTTATCGAAATTGTATAAATTTAGCTTCAAATCTTACTAAGTCTGTGGTGAGATCGCTAAACCGTCGTTATATATAGTTTAAAGTTTAAATAATATAAATAGGCTGTAAAATAAAGGCCTTGATAAATTCTGTAATTACGTTAAAATAATGGGTTAAGTATTATTTAGGACTAAAGGTAAGTAATGCGGTAAATAATGACGTAAAAAATCATTTAAAATCAAGGAGGTAAAGATGAGCTTAGGATATTAGGATAAACACTACGCAACGCAATACAAATTACATACCATGTCAACAAAATGTTCTTACATTAAGTTACATATTAACAAACTATGGGTAAAAGGAACAAAAATTAAGTAACAAATTATTATCAAATTTGTGCCTAGGGTGACATGATTAGTTTGCACTATAACGACATCACAAATTATCAATATTAATAATGTTGGTTAACGATCTAGCGTATCTAAACTTTTACGAAAAGACGACATTTTATACGAAAATTCAGGTGATTACGTCCTTTTTAAAATAATACTTATGTACATGTTAGATTAGGTTTCTTAATCAACAGGTTGATTCTAGATTTATCCGCTTCTAAGATTTATTGACAATATAATGGCACGAAACAAGTAGTTGTTGGTAATAAATAAGGTTGAATTCGCTACTAGTTTTCGCAGAGTAAAACAGCGAAGTGTGTTTGAGTGCACCCGATTTTAGACCAATTAGGTGTCACTTATTCATTGTACGCGAGAACGTAAAAATTGTAGAAGCTGAAATGTTATCAATCAAGCTATCAGGCTTTTTAAAATACCTCCTGGTATGGGTACAGTGATTACTAATCACTAGCTACTACCAATAACGAGGTGTAAACGGGGGTTCATTTGGGAAAAATGGGGTTATTTGACACTACAACACGGGCATATATTGGTACGTAAGTCACATATTTAGTACCGGCTTTACGTAGGTACTCGGCGTCTTATTGCGTATAGTGAACACATCATCATTATCATTTACGTGTATTAGTCTAGGTACTGCTGGACATAACCCTCTCCCAATACTCCCTTTACCCTGTATTCGGTCACATCTGGAAGGCCTACCGTAAACCGAAAACGAAATATCTGCCTATCCGTCGCACATAATATTATTCGAGCGCTTGTGGCCTAGCAGCGCCCGCGTACCGCGAGCGGTTAGCGAGGTTAAGCAACGTGGGCTGAGGTCAGTTCTTGGATGGGTGACTGCTATGAGTGGTTACTAACTGAGCGCTCCCGTGCTTTGGAAAGCACTTTAAGCCGCTGATCCCTGCTGCTATCTATGGCATCACGTTAACCCAAGTTGAAGGCCTTCGGGCGGCTGTAGAACTTCTAACAGTCAAGTTGCCCACTCACTTGGCAAAGTACCCACCGCAACAATACACGTGACCTCTGCGTAGTGCTAAAAGTGCAACAAAACTGGCAACCGTACTGTCTTCGAGAAGATCTCACGATTCGAAATAATTGCCATATGATAATTAAATAAATAATATTCGAGCGATAGACAGGGAGCTTTGTTTTCAGTTCACGATTGGTCCTCAGATTTTGCCAGTGACCTTTAGCAGATCATCATTTCACCTAGCTAGAGGGCGTCCTACACTACACTTACCAAGTCGCGGTGTCCACTGAAGAACTTATTTAACTCTAACGTTTATTCACAATGAACTATCTGTTGTTATTTAATCCTCTTTATGTTTGAACAGGGTGTTTGACAGCTATAATCTTCGATATTATCACACCCCATATTCGAAGCTGTACAAGAATTTACAAGGTTTGAAGCGCAAGATAAACATATTTCACGCTTATAACTTTAGTGATTATCGCTTGAAAGTGCGTGCAAATAAGCCGCCGTACTGGCATAAGTAATTCATTTTTAGGGTTCCAGCTAAAATGACATAAACGGAATCCTTATTCTTTCATTGACATGGTTATTAAATACTTTCAACGACAAAAGTTCTAAACAATATAGGTAGTATGGTTTTTGAGTTATCGCTGAAAAACTGCCTTGCCCAAGCAAAATGAGGATTTTGTCGCTTTCACCCCCTGTTGAAAATTTAGTAACAGTGTAATGATACGTTAAAGCGACAAGGTACAAAGTTAAAGCCCCTTGTGAGTCCAAATGTAGCGAAGGATCTTCTAAAACATGTTCCGTGTGAAGCAATCAGTCTTTACGACAATAACTAAGCTGCAGCAAGTTTGATTAGCCCGGGAGCTGCTGTCGTTATGTGCTC
The DNA here is from genome assembly GCA_963556455.1 of Epiblema foenella. Taxonomy (NCBI): domain Eukaryota; kingdom Metazoa; phylum Arthropoda; class Insecta; order Lepidoptera; family Tortricidae; genus Epiblema; species Epiblema foenella. The sequence goes on from OY747110.1 coordinate 3,260,895, forward strand.
ATGCGGGATTACGCTCAGCGGGATTATATCCAGCATTATATTGTGCTCATCGATTCAGCGGGGCTAGCACAACTATCGCGACGCGAATAGAGAATAATCAACCCTCCTGTTTCTTTTTCACAGTTCAAGTGAGACAGGAATAGGTTTGTTGACTTAAACTACTTCAAGTCTTCAAATAAACTAGACAAAAAATGTACCAAATGGAGGGAATCCTTTTCTAATATCTCGAAAAATAACGAATCTACAACCGTTTTAATGTTGTTGGTTAGAGAGAGAGAGCGCGACAGATCAGTGACGTCACTGACCTCTAGCGCCATAGTAAATGACGATCGTTCTCATAAAACGGTGCGTTTTGCGGAAAAGGGACAGAATATGCCCCCTCTCAAAACTTTGAAGACTTATAATTATGTAACTATATTCATTCTATTAAGTTACTTTTTTCGCCATTTGGTTAAGAAATTCATCCTTTTTCGCGATAATTCGAACTTATTGATTTTCTTATTTTTTGTCAACGTTCCTATTTGATTGTGGAGTCGCGCGACATACGACTAGGCAGCTAGTCGACGGTTAGGTTACAGGTGGTTTGGAACATAGTAACATTCGTAAGTTGGTGTAACCCATCATTAGTGTCCCTGTCTAATTTGGGTAATTCCTATATTTATGTATGGAAATACTTATTATTATATGCTAGTGTGTGGGATGGGGATACGCTATGTCTAAGTGCGTCTCTGATTAATTTAAAAACCACCTCGTATATTATGTTTCATTTTAATGGTCAAAGTCCCCGTCAAGGTATGTATGTACGGAACGCATTAACATGCGTTTAATGGATTTGTGTACAGTATGTTGTGCGATACTGGAATTCTGGACAATGTCAGCTAAAATTGTCAAATCAGTTACCAGCTTAAATCAAGGCCTCCATAACACTAAACTGCAGTGTTATGTAAACACGAGTGTTCATGTCACTCCTGACACGACATAGTTTACAGCATATCATATACGAGTACAAGAGAATTTTGTTTATAATATTGTCACGAAAAGAGAATTATAAAAATTATTTATTTACGGGTTAAGCATAACAATCGTATTTTTACTAATAAAACGTGTCAGCGCTGGAATAATTGGGGCAGAAATTATTATATTATAAATAGTTTAGAGCGGGAATGATTTTATTCGGTGGCGCGGGTTGCGGCGATAATTCATAATTCTGTGCAACGTGTCCGCCCAGTCTTGATACTTGCTAGAGCGTGCATTCTATTGGACACGCGTCAAAGCTATAAGAAGTATTGTATTTTAGACGTTCTTTCTTATCAGGAAGTGCCAAAGAGTAAATTAATATTAAGGTAATGATAGACCCAGCTTCTCGGAGGCAGGTTATAATTTAAGTAAAATCTAGGTAATTAACGTGTATTTTATTGTTGCTGCGCAAGGATACCCCAGGGATGCAAAGGGCCTTCATAACCACTTTAAATATCAGGGTACATCATTGGCCTCACTCCAGCTCAGGCCAACTGCTCTCTCTCAATTGCAACAATAAAGGCAAATAATAAATAAATATTTGTGGACAATCTTACACAAATCTACTTAGTTCCAAACTAAGCAAAGCTTTTACTATGGGTAGTAGGCGACGATATACCTACTTATATAGAGAAATAGATCCAAGATTCAGGATTCATGTTACTCATACAAATGCCCTGCCCTGACCGAATTCGAAACCGGGACCTCCAGATTCGTAGGCAGCGTCACTATCAACTAGGCTAAAGCGGTCGTCATGTAGGCAAATAATAAACCTTAATATGCTCATAAGTGTGCTAAAGATTCTGTTGGTAACATTATTGTACCTACATGACTATACAATGAATAAATGAATATCAATAAGATAAGCAATTTACCTTTTCAAATCCGTAATTTACTACAGCTAATTCAAAAAGTACCAACATTGTTAATACTTGTATGAAAGCTTGTTCTTTTTGTGTTGTAAACAAAATGTCGTAAAACTATTTTCGTGGCTAACAGCCCTTCATTTAATTTATTAAAGCGCTAATAAATTTGACATGGTAAATGATTTCTGTAACTGTCTGCCAGTCTCCATTGGCGCCAGCATCGACCCATAAATACATGCACATTTTATCACTAGTGGCTCTGTGAGCTGTCGACCTCGTGAGTGAGTTTTTTTATCATTTCCAAAATCTGACATTATAAAAACGATCAATTATGAATATCGAATCTGCTAACAAAATTTCAAGAAAAGCGGTTGAAAAATGCGATCTGTAGAGGAGAACAAACCGAAATTCGGACGCAGAAACTTACAACATCTTTGAAATAAAAATTGTTTTTGAAAATTTCCTAAAACTGACTCAACAAAATTCTCTATAATTACCGGACCTGCTCACAAAAATTCACGAGAATGGTTTGCGAAATACGACCTGTAGAGGAGAACAAACCGTTGAACAAATATATTTTTTTTAATTTCCAAAAATTTAAAAAATCTGTATTTTTACCCAACCTGCTCACAAATTCCATGACAATCGGTTAAGAAATGCGACCTATAGAGGACAACAAACCGAAATTCGCATGCAGAAACTTACAAAATGATTGATAAAAAAATTGTTTTTCCAAATTTCCAAAATCCGTCTCAAAAACAAAACTCTATATAACTATCGAACTTGCTCACGAAATTTCACGAGAATCGGTTGAGAATTGCGACCTGTAGACGAGAACAAACCGAAATCAAGTAATCCGGAATCTGGACATGCATTTTGTCGAAGCTGAAGCAGAGACCTTCGTTTCACTCGGTCAATCACTACGCTTTAGCTACTATCAAAACTACTTACTTCGTCAACCTCTAAACACAACTTTTTAAGTATTGTATAAAAATTATAATAATAAAATTGTTCATATAAATAAAAAACTGTTATTTATGCAACGTCAAAAACTACAAGACACTAATTCGTGCTATAATATTATTGTTTTATTGGTTGAAAATATCAAGAAGAGGCGGGTACGCGCACGATTTATCGGCCATTTTATTATTTGTTTCCGCGAAAAAATGTGAATTTCGTCAGTCTGTCGTCACTGATGTATTTTTTGCTTCTTTGATCTTGTTCGATTAGTATGAAATATTGGTCTTGCGTTATCTAAAAGGAGCTGTATAATACACCGGAAGTCAATTAGGCGGCTGTGTTCATTTGATTGTTAGTAACAGAGTTATTAACATACTAGTATATTTTTATTCCTGATGCTGGAATCATCTGTTTTACGATGACACGTTGATGTCCATTGGAATGTCTCATTCCGTGTTTTACAGCTATTATATTTTTTTCCAGAATGCTGAAATCAACATACAAGTTTTAGTATGATTACGGGTTTTTTTTAATTATTTCAGAACAAATACACACATACATATATTTACAGTTTTAAAGGGTCGGCAACGCGTACGTGACTCCTTTGGAGGCTGCGGTGGCCGCTTACCATCAGGTGGATCGTAAGCTTGTTTGCCACCGGCGTTGTATAAAAAAATATATACATTGATACAAGTGCAGGTTACTCCTACAGCATAAATAGCAATATTTTTTTGTGGAATGCCAGTAAAAATAGAATTTGTTTCCTTAGAAGTTTCCTTAATATAAACCTCAAGAGTATTTTATTATTATCTTTATTTAAATATTACATTAACCCTTTGATAACGCGTATTTATTTTTTTAAGTTTTTTCGAGTAGCTAATGCAACATACATACCAAATATTTGACACTTCTAGATACAGTCGAATGTCAGTGTTATGAGCTGCTAACTCGTTATATATTGCGTGCTAAATTAATTTGTTTGGAAAAAATTTATAGATATCAATTTTATGTTCAATAGAAGCTTATACTTTCAGCACTTAAAATGTAAGTACGTGTAGAATACACACTGTAACATTATGAACACCTTGTATAACATCGACACTTTACGACCAGTAAAATAAAGCTACCAATTTCCACACAAGACTAATAACGCACAGATCCCTTGAGCGGGCAACTTTTGTCGGAACTAATCAAAGTTGCGCGACTTGGCTGCAGTTTTACGCGACTCTTGATTGTGACAAGGATTAGGTCTTGAGCTGTGCTGACAGGTTCGTTGACCTGCTACTTGATTATGTAACACGTCAAACTTACGCTAGGTAGATGTAATTGTCTAACTAATGTGAAGCCCGGCCAGAAATATATATATATAACCGTGGGCCATGTTGCAAAATTTCATGGAAACTAATTGCTTACACGGGCAATGAAATGAGATGAAATCGTTTATTCTTCAATTAAGGCATATTACATGCACTTATGAATGTCAAAAAAAATACAACCGGTTCATAAAATAATCCTTTGCCTCGAGGCGTATTCGGCGAGGTGTCATTTTTTTACAATGTGTGTAAAATAACAGTATCATAATACTACAGAATTAAAATGCTACAATATAAAACATATATATGTATTTTTATTATTTGAACATGAACATAGGTACCACACCCAGCCAGGAAGCAAGCCTGACCCGGACGAGCCGGATATACCAGGGGGCACAAGTTTGTGAGGAGTGACACGCTCTGGGATGGGAAGGGAAGACCGACCAGCCGCAGCCAGTCGGCCACAACCAACCGGCTGTGCAGCCTTTAGCCAATATTGGAAACGAGGAGTGGTAGGAAAATTCGTCGGTAGATGAGCGTTGGTGAGATGCTGCACGTTGCTTCGTATGAAGTCTTCTTATTTTCAGAGTAGGTCTTCTCGGAGGTTTCCGTGTATTATAGATAATCGTCGTCGTAAACTATTAAAACGATTCTTGTCTATCCGATGGTTTCCTTGTTAAAGTGCACCATTGAATGATAGAAGACCTTCCGAATTATAGAGGTTTATGTGGGGTATATCCTTGTGTCTGAGTCATCAAGCAGACTTTAACGATAAGCTGTCGTGCACTAGCTTCTCAACACGCGGTTACTTTTCACGATGTAGACATGCGACACGTACGACACTTTTTCTATGATAAGTATATATATACGTGTCTTTATTATAGTGATATATTATAAACAATTAAACATTCACTCCTACAGACACATACACCCTTAAAAACTTTACTTGTGCGGGACGCTATCACTGCCAAACATCCCTATCCATGATGTAAATAATCTTAATTATAGGTTGCCACTGTTGTCGGTGTCACTGTGTTGGTTTAGATTAAGTGTTGAATATTAAATAATAAATGTGGCCAAAAACGGAAGAGCGGAATATTATTAACGATGTAACTACGATAAAATTCTGAAAAAAAACGTTCAGGAAATGAAAATATTTCGCTACAAAAAAAGAACAAAATTAACATCAGAGCTGACAGGTAAATAAGTCAAAATGTAATTATTCCGACTATACTGACATGATTGACCGAGCCTTATAAATGACAATAATAGCGCCCTCTTGACAATTCATTTATTTCTGGTCGGGCTTTAATAGTTTCTATCACAAACATACGATTTTTAGACAGCCTATACCTTTGTTAATGAAACTATATAACATTAGAATTAAAGTAAAATATCCAATGGTTTAAGATCAAATATTAGTGTCATACTTAAAATACCTGTATATTCACAATTATTATCTACCTTACGCAAGGGTTTCTCCTCTGATGGCAATGGTTGTTGTTGTCAATAATATGAGGATTTTTTAATATTACATATACAGACTGTGGCATTCACCATACACTTGATAAAATAATATATCCTAGTCATAGAAAATCGCTACTTGATTTGTAGGTATGTTGTGTTTCTCGGGCTTTTCACTCTATATATTTCTGATTGGCTCGATCTGGTTGGCTATAAAGCCGATTAGTTATCGAACTGCACTTCCGGGGGCACTACAGTCTTTGTGTATGCATGTGTGCGTATTTGTGTTTGTATTTGTCAGTGTATACTTACCCTTGTTGGCCATTTTTGGGACACCATACTAGATGGCGCGGCAATCGTAATGCTTGACTGAAAACTCTATCTCAGTATTGTAATAATTTTCTCTATGTTGTGTTTTTCCTATTGGTATGTGAGGTTACCAGAGCAGCCCCCAAGCATGTACTGCGCCGAGAGTGTCTCTTGGCGTCAATACAACGTACTCTCATATCAAAAAACGTCGTAAACGCGCATGATAATAAATGATATTATAAGTAAAGTAGTATTTAAAAAGAGACTAAAAAATACATTAGTAGAATTATACAGTAGCAAAAATATTTAAAGTTTCCAACGTCTTGTAACTTGCATGCCCTCGTAAGTTCATTAGTACCTAATAAAATAGAATAAGATAACTCACATTTGTAAACAACAATTACCTTATGTTAAAAAGTAAACTGAGCGCGACGCGCCAACAAACTGTTCGCTACAGTTTGGCGCATTTTGTGAACTGTATTATGTAATTGTTTTTACCTGAATAAACGATTTCTATCTATCTATCTATGTGACTCCGCTAGAGTTGACGGCGTATATAGGCTGCGGTTACCTAATGGTAAGCGTACACGTGTGGGTCTTACGCTTATTTGTAACAAATGTAGTATTATTAGCAGCGCCCCGCGGTGTTACCCGCGGACAAAAGGTAGCCTATGTGTTAATCCAGAGTATAAGCTAACTCCATTCCAAATTTCATCCAAATCCGTCCACCCGTTTTTGAGATTAAGAGGAACGTACATCCATCCGTATTCCGCGCAAACTTTCACATTTATATTCATTAGAATTTCTCGATCCAACGATCTTTTCGAGAAAACCTTTTACATGAAAGTCATTTGTAGTCGATTAAAAACGCTACACAGCTTTCAGCCCATCAGGGTTCAATTCCCTGCTATTTCAGGCTCCCTGTCACCCGGATATGACAAGATATGACAATAACCATATTTCCAGCCATATTGTTACTTTAGCTGTCATATCTGAGTGACGTTATTTGTATAAAAAATGAATGAATCACTTTTAAAACGTTTTCTTTTTAAATCTAAATATGTGCTGAAGTTTGTTCACGCTGTATTTATAGAACTTGGTATTGTAAATAAAGAAGGACGGGACATATCAAATTCTTACTACTAACGTTGTAATAAATTCTCTATCTAATAGATTCTAGAATTTACTAGCACAAGATTTCTATCAGCAACTTAATCTGTGGTTTCCCGACGAAAAATATAAACAATAGCATTCTTTTGTTTGCACCCGGGGATCCCCGGGACCGGTAGACGACAACTTACATTTATAAGGACTTGCATGCAATTTTCACTAAATCACTGTTAAATATGAAATGATATTTCGTACGTAAGTTTTTTGAAACATCCAGTGATACGAACCAGGATCGACCCGTGACCTGGAGATTGAAAGTCGCATTACCGCTGGGTAGCCAGTGCCTTTACCATGAGTTTACATGACCGTACTCGCTAGCGACTGCGTAAAAAAATGTATGGGCAAAAGTACAGCGCCTCTGGCGGTTACGCAATATAATTAAAAATCGGCATACCACAGACTTACCAGACGCGATATGCAAATAATAATACCACAAATAATAATAATACGAGCGAGACAGTCATATACATTTTTGTATAAGAGCGACAGAGAGTTACATATCATTTGTTGTCCCTGTCATAGTTTCACTTTTTTTGTCGAGCACAACTTATTTTATATGACAGTTGTGCCCAATACAATACGTCACATAAGCGATTAGCCGATTACCCGCCCAAGTAAGGAAGTAATTTATGGTAAACCGGCAGCCGTTTTAAACCAATTGTCAATTTATCCGCATAAGACCTTTTCCGTCACTCTTGGTGGCCCGCGTATAGGATCTCTTTAGAAATATTTATACTCTAAGCGGCATACTAAATCGTTTGACGCAGTCACTAGCGAGTACGGCCATGCAAACTCATGGTCAAGGCACTGTGGCTTCTTGTGGACTTAAAACATACATACAAGTCTCAAATGTCCAAATTCGTGGTATTGTGTAGTGTGTAGCGGTGGTACAAAACTACCATAAAGATGAAACCATGAACTTATCAAATAGATCATCTTCATCCTCATTAAACTTAAGAGCTACGCTCTTGTCGGTGGAGTAATCGCCAGTCTTCCCGGTTCTCTGCAAGTCTTTTGACCTCCTGATACGATGCGACACCAATTTTTTCCTTCACTTGGTTGAAGTATGTCAATCTGGGTCTACCTCTACCCTTCTTCCTTCAATTCTGAACTCCAAAATGTTTACAAAAAAATTTCGTGCCGCATAAGGTGTCCATCCTTCCTCTCTTGTTCTGTATTAATTTTAGCATAGTCCTCGTCTGTTTCACGATGCTTCTACTTACAAGAACCTATTTATTTAATTTTAAAATGAAAATAAATCCATTTAATATGTAAGTGCTGTGTGTTATACACAGATCGAAAACAAACAACGTCTATCTCTTTTCTGCGATTTTTTTTAAATCTCATTTATTTTATAAGCCATACATCTTATGATTAAGTCGGCTTAAAAATAATTACAATGTTACTTAACTTTAGGTGTTACTTTAAAACATTGGGATATGTACTTAAGGAATATTTTCTGCGATTTTATTGCATAAAATTATATATTTAATCAGGAGACACTTTTTATGAGGATTAAGAATCCAACCAAAATAAGACTCTATAGTTCTTAACTTTGGCAATGTCAACGTTAATCTGTATGACAGTAAGTATAGTACAGGAGTGAAAAAGTTCGACAATTTTCGACTTTATTGTAATAATATAAAGGTCCAAACATTCTGACTGTATTTATGATCCAGTAGTTCAACTCTTAAGACATGAATCTAGGAACCTGAATCTAAAGCAATTTGAACTGGAGCTGGGTTATTTATCTAAGGATTTAGGTCACAGCGGATATGAGACATATTGGCGCTTTACGGTCAAGCCGAATTTCAATGATGAAAAATATTATCGATCTTGATATACTTTTTATCGCCTATTCATTTTAGTTAAAAATGAGTTTCGATTACTTATTATACTACCTATTATTTCTAATTCAATCAATTAATCCGAAAAAGGGAATTATTATTTATTTATTTATTTATTTATTTTATTTTATTAAGAAATAATAATACAACACAAACAAGTACATAGACCCACAAAACCGTTTGCACAGTTTGATTGTGGGATCGATCAGTCTCATCTCTCTTCTAACAGTAAATTATTTTATGAGTTTAACAAGGCAACTTTATATATTATGATTCTACATCTAGGTACAATAGTTTATGAACTTCCCTTATGTAAAACAAATATTGCCATAAGGGTGTCAACCTTTTTGATACGGAACCCTAAAAATAATTTGCTTTATATGTTCATTAAGATTACCTACTTGCTTATTAATTCATTATTCAATTTAAGTAATAAAACAACTCAATCTGACATTATAAAATAATAAAATTACCGTTTAACCACTCCAGAATTATAATGTACGAATGAAGTCAAATAAGGCCAATAAAACTTTATTTGCATCAATAAATAACCCAGTTAAAGTATTAATTACGAGAAAAATTGCACTTAAAAAGTAATATTACTCCATGTACGATTGATATATCACGGGACTACTTACAGAAACTCTCATCTCACTGTTACTATCAACGTAATTTAAACTCTGTTCGCATCGTTATAAGGTCGTGATTTAAATACCTGCTTTCTCGGGATAAGAGGATTTGAAGTAAAAACTGGATATATCTTGGGCCATTAAAAAGAAATGTGAGTTCTTAATTGAGGTACAATGACAAGGGTAAAAAGGAAGGATGTCCCGAAATAGACGGAATAACAAACAGATGGTAAAAAGTGTTCGGTAACGGGTTAAGGGTGCTACACATGAATGTAAAACGCAGTTTCACAATCCACATTATTATTATAAATCAGAAAGTAACTCTGTTTGTCTGTATGTATGTCTATTTCTTAACCTTTCACGCTTAAATCGCTGAGCGTATGACATGAGGCATGGAGATAGTTTGAACCATCGGAAATTAAATTACTAACATTAGTTAATTATATCATACATCAACTTTCTTTAAAGAGTCTGAAAAGGGAGTGAAAGTTTGTATGGACTCATGGAGGTACATTGTACAAATAAAAGAATATTAACCTCGCGGATGAAGTCGTGGATAAAATCAAATAAAAATATAAATTTATATTTATACGCCACTTGAAATAAGTTAAAAAACGCCACGTTTTTCAACCTCGTATGAAGCACCTTTACCGCACATACCCTTTTATTTGTCACTCTTTATTTATTGTTCGAAGTGCCTCAGGTTACTGCAATAATTTAAAAAAAAAAAATCATTCAAAGGTTTAATTTTAACCCTAAACTGCCAGCGATTTGTTAATTGTTGGGGTGTTTTTGTTTCTTTGAGGGTTTATTTATGAAGCCAAATGGCCTTTGAAGATGGGGTAACGCTAATTTGAATTTTATGAGGTTTATTTTCGATTTCGAAAGGGGAAAATCCCTTGAGAGTTGCTAGGAGGTGTCTTTCAATTTGCTGTTAAAATAATGTTTGTTTTATCTTACTTAACATTTTTAAGTTTGTTAATTATTAACGTGCAACATACAAAGATCTTACGAATCAACTAGCAGGTCGAACTATAAACCCTTGTCTCAAATGGTCGCAAACTGAGCCGGACCGCGCAACCGGTGTAAGAAATTACATATTTTAAGTATACCAACACAAATAGCGATAGCGGGTACATATTTGAGCCTTTTGGGGTCGAAACACTTGGGCCGTGGGGACCGGGAGCCCATAAGATCTTCAAAGATCTACCTGGACGTCTGGTCAACGCAACACGTGAACAAAATGCTGGCCTTTATCTGGCACAAAGATTGAGCATTGCCATCCAACGTGGCAATGCGGCCAGCATTTTGGGAACATTACCTACTGGCAGCGGTTTGTTAGATTAGGGTTTTTGATAAGTATATTTAGGTTCATTTTAGGTTACTTTTAGTTTTATTTTAATTTCTTTGTTTATTTGTAATTACTATTATGTAAGTCTATGTCAAGGGTGATTATTACTAAAGAGCCTTAATATTTTGTTCGTTATAAAAGTGAAATACAGTATTTAAGTTGCCAGGTAAATGACCAACACAAACTATTAAAAATTTAACTTCCTAGTCCTATAAACGTTGCAGTTCTATAAATGTGATGATATATACTCATAAAAATACCAAATTAAATGATAACTCAACATGTAAAAGTTAATTCATGAACAGCTAAGTAAGCATAATGACCGTGTAAGGTCTATACTTGCAAACATAGCACACGGAATAATAAAATAGTTGGCTGGGAGCAGATCACGTCGGTGAGATGCGCACGACCACGTTATGGCACAGTTTTAAAACAGTAAGTTAGTGTGGTCTTGAAAATAAAGCGTTTACTTGTTTGAGCTGGAAGGTTTTAAAGTTGGAGCGAATAGGCATCATCTGGGTTAGCTAGCTCCGTCTTTATCCTCGCTTTCACTCTTGGGTGAGAATCAAGAGGGGCCAACAGCAAACCCATTGGCAATAAAAAATGGTACATTCAAAATCGAAAATATCTACACGAAAAATATGCCAACATGGCTTTAATGTTAAGATTGTATGAGCATACAGATATTTTTGTTGATTTGGGAACGTACGTACTTTATACCTTTGACTGTGCTTACTCACAAAAAATAAGCCTAAAATTGAACCAAGTTGTTCACGCTAGCAAATGCTGCCAGTATCTCTGACATAAAGACACAGAAGCCATTTTTAGATTTAGGTTACTTTTTACTTGATTTGTATCTTATTTTATATATTTTAGGTTTATTTTTGGGTTATTTGTCTTTATGTAATTAATAGTTATTTGTTTTGTATTTGAGCCTTCTAATAAAATGCAAAATGTATTTCTTGTCCATAATAATGGTGCTATATCCCTAACTACTCACGAACAAAAATAATGGGTACACTTTCTATAGAAATTCAATACAAAGTGTACCCGTTACTTTTGCCCTTGAGTGTATGATATAGCATATTCGGATAACTGTTTACGATTCATGTGTCCTGTTTTCTCTCAATAATAAGCCATTTACACGGTGCAAGAACTTGCGTGCAATTTTCATTACATTGCTGGTTGTGAGCTACTGAGGTAGGACGAGAACGATCAAACGCTGCAATGTAATGAAAATAGCATGCAATTTCTTGCACAGTGTAAATGGGGCTATAAGCGTATAGAGCCTTCAGCATTTTTTTATAAACTTGGACCTTAATATAACTACACAATTGTGTTACACAGTACATATTACATATTTGTAAACTGCAAAGCTTTACAGTTTACAATACAAACATGTACCAAAGAATTATTAGCTAGTAATTATTTTCGACGAGTTAATGTAAGAAGTAAAAATGTCGCTCGAATTAGTAAGTGCGATACATACAGAGATGCTTCGTTTTTGGATCGCGGTAGGATCTATAGTCACGATTAGGTTCACCTACCGCCACGTACCCTGTGCCTTTACCATGAGTTTACATGACCGTACTCGCTAGCGACTGCGTAAAAAATTATATGGGCAAAAGTACAGCGCCTCTGGCGGTTACGCAATAGAACTAAGAATCGGCATACTAAATCGTTTACGCAGTCGCTCGCGAGTACGGTCATGCAAACTCATGGTAAAGGCACTGATCGAGTTTCGGTAAGATCAGGTAGTATAATCTGTGTGATATGAAGGCAGTAAACTAGACCCCCGCGGAGGCGCATCTTGATGCAGTTAACGAGGAACAATGTCTCTATTAGCTTATTCTGGACTTTTTGATTAGGACAGCAAAGGCTGTGGAGCTGAACTAGCTTTGCTACCAATTATTCGGTTTCCTGGTGCCCAAAACTGTGTACTCGCGATGTGATGCGACTGATCCGTTAAGCACCATCCAATGGTGTTTAGAGAGGCTATGTTGTCAACTTAACTGATTTGGATCATGTTCTAGCTAAAGAACTATTTTTCTCTGCTAAATTTGTTTAAAAAACTCGACGTTCCGATCAAAGATAGTTGAGTTATCGTTGAACAAACATTTATCACCCCAATACAGCAGAAGCCGTCTTAAAAGTAGAAGCATAAGGCGGTTGTTATACTGATACAGTTCCCGGACGGTTTCCGCATTTGTGATAACCGCCTTAGTGTGTAAACACACTTTTCGCACACACGCCAACGTTAAGTACCACAACTTATCAAGAAAATATGTAAAAAAAAATATTATCACCGCGACTCTACACTTCTGTTCTGCCGAAGAATTCCTTCCCTCGGCTATGCAAATAAAGTCGGTAGCAAAAACAAAGCGATACACGGTAATTACACGGGAAATTAACTGACATCGATACCGGCCCTTAATGAGAGCGGCTTGGTTCTCTAATAGGACACTATTTGGATGCTAATCTAGTGTGGTAACTTGGCCTGCCCACGGTCACACCCCCGCCTTACGATCTTATAAATCCCCGTTTTCCCCGGTTGTGCCCTAAAGAGCCCAGGTTCCCCTTTGATACTTAGGATTTAGCGTAGGAACTAGTTTTACAAAACATACTGCCACTTGACCTTCCACCGTAAAGATAAAAACTAAACCTAGATTAGCAATGTTTGACGTAAATTTTTTCTCACATGATTCATTTTGCCTAAGTTTTATTTCCTATTCCTCAGTGCTTTCTGAAACTTGACATAATAGGCTCTATACTACGATTTGTTTGAATGTCCTGTAAGTTAACGATGTCATACTTTGGCAAAAGGTGAAACTTAATGTGAAAAATATTTCGCCCATTATGAAGTGAATACCAATACTTTTGAATATCCAGAAGGTAGCAAAGAAATACACAGCCTGTCTGACATTAAAAAGGTACCGTAGCATACTGACGCCTGTAAGACCTTGTTCTTACATGGGTAATTTTTTAAGCTCAAATGTAAAAGTTAAGCTGATGCTACACAAACAAGACCCATGCAATATAAGCATATGTATCCTAACAAATACATATTTTTTTGATTTACAAGCGCTAATAACAGTTAAATAACAATAACTTAAATAATATCAAAACTTATTTAAATCTAAAGTTGATACGTTGTGCTACGAAGTCGCCAGCTCTTTGGTCACCAGTTACGTTAACCATATGCTTCGCGATTTCAGTAAATAACTTTTGCGCCGGGACCTCATGGACCAAGAGTTTCGACACCAAAATGACCATTAATTTGTTTACCATTAATTATATGCCAATGATTTGGAAGTAATTGCGACAGTTAGATGCAATAAAAATTCTTGATAATTGCAGGCCCACCAGACATCGATACGGTCTTAATGAGGACAGCTCCGTCTAATGGGGCATGTCCCGACTACTGTTAAGAGTTAACACTAATTGGACGTTTAAAAAAACTGTATAAGCATTGAAATTAATACTTCTTGCTTCAGGTTCCGAATTAATGGTAAAAGATCGGCCAAGTGCGAGTCAGACTCGCGCACGAAGGGTTCCGTACCGTTATTTATAAAAGCGGCAAAAATATCACGTTTGTTGTAGCCTCCTTAAATATTGATTTTATTCTGTTTTTAGTATTTGTTGTTATAGCGGCAACAGAAATACATCATCTGTGAAAATTTCAACTGTCTGACTACAACGGTTCATGATATACAGCCTGGTGATAGACGGATAGCGGAGTCTTAGTAATAGGGTCCGTTGTACCCTTTTTGTACGGTACCCTAATAATTATCTAAATTAGAAGTTGTAATAATACTGTATGCCGAAATTAACTTCCTTTCCAGTCTGCTAAACGGGGGTTAATCAGGGATATAATTTTCTCATTGCAATTTTGTTACAATATGTTTAGCGTGGTTTCCTCGTATAATAGAGTTCGAAATGTCTGAACAACCTTCGCCCTTTGTAATAAAGTCATGTTCACATGATTTTAATCATTTAGTCCGTGCGCATGTTTGCGAACTCGGCTGTAAAAAATGCCGTTTTATCTCAGACTGACATTCAACTAGTTAAATACGTAACGTGCCAAACTTACATACCCTAACTGTCATTATTATATAGATTATATTGGGAAAGGACATTTTAATTAAACTTACGCACATGCGAAAATATTACGTAATTACCTCTCTATTTTCAAAAATGGAAATAGGGAATTAGGATTGCTTTCTTATATTATGCGCCAGCCTCTGACTTTTTTACAGTAAGTATGGTAATATAATAAAGGGTGGATCGTCGAGTTTTACGTTACTCTAAAATATTGTTTGCAATTTAGTTTTGAGTTTGACCAGATGTTTTTAGAAAATGTATATTATTTGGGATAATAAAAAAGAAAGAAGTGTGCATTTTTATTTATAAATAAATAATTTCATTTACCGTATCATCACTTTGTCTTTTTGTAAAACGATACCTTTAAAAATGCTAGATCATCACGCAAATAGCGATCCCAGAATAGCCCAAACTTTTTACAAGCCGCGCTCTATTTCCGTAGGCAATTTATAAAATAACGAAACACGATCTTTTCTGCATGTGAGGGTTAACTTAACCCTATGAACGCCACATAAATCTGCAGGCAAAGGGTTGTAAATCCACCACCCTTCCCGAACTGTGAAGTAGTGCTGACCATTATATGAGATCTTCTCCGTATTTCTTTGTAGAACAAAGTTGGTTTTTGGATGTGGATTTGTATGTGTGTTCAGGGGTCAAGTTGGAGTGGTCACGTTGTAAATGCGAATGAAATTTTGAAGATGTTGTAAAGATGCGGGTTCCCTTTTCCAGTGTATTCAGCAAATTGATATCGGTTCTCGGACGCCGTTTATTTGGTACGTGAATTTTTAATCGATTGAAGATCGATGTTTATCACCGATTTTTTTATTTACCTATGCGAGTTGCGAGGGTGATTTGAGTAACGATATTAAAAGATTTATTTGTCTATTGGGAATTATTAAAGCTCGCTCTGCAAACGTCGTTTATATGTATGAACTTCCTATACAGGGTAAGTAGTTGGAGTACAAGGGATTTTCCTGTAAACAAGGAATTGGTACTATACTTTTGTCAAATAAGTTATTTTGATATTCGTTACAGTTTTCGAGTTAAAACTTCTTAAACATCAATTAAAAAGCCAACATGTTTCAAACATATTTTATACGAAAACTAGAGACATGTGTCACATCAAAATGTATAAATAAATACTTAAAAAGCAATGTTCGTTAAATAGCAATCGGTTCCAACCCTATCCTTTGTCACTAATATTAAAAGGTGTTATTTCAATGTTTTTTTTAACACAAGCTTCTAATGATTACAATTCCATTGTATATCATTTAAATGACCGCATACTTCTAAAAAATTCCTGCTTATATGTTGATGGTATTGGTTTTTTTTTTACATTGACAATCGCTTTGCATATCAGCAGAAAT
The DNA here is from genome assembly GCA_963556455.1 of Epiblema foenella. Lineage (NCBI taxonomy): Eukaryota > Metazoa > Arthropoda > Insecta > Lepidoptera > Tortricidae > Epiblema > Epiblema foenella. The sequence goes on from OY747110.1 coordinate 3,277,289, forward strand.
CGGGTAAATATTATGTTGCAATCTATTACTTTTATGTTCGACAATGAAGGTTCCTTTTGGGATGGAATTATACCAAAAAATAACAGAACTATCGATAGGTATACCTGTGGGCGGTCCCCGGAGCAAGCCGCGATCGCTATATTGTACAGACTGAGTTACGGGAGCGATCGGGCTCAGAGTAATGTAAAGACAGAGCCGGTTTTACCATTTTTTTTACAACGACGGTGGTAGACAAGCTTGCGGCTTAACTGATAGTATGCAAATACAGTAACCAATACATTTGCGACTCCGGAAGAATTGCGTTTTCAACTCTTAGACTTGAAGATACAACGAGTGTTGACAGCTAGAGACATATGTTCCTCACTCTCAACACAGCGCATCCATGATACAATAATATACTGCGCCAGGTATGGCAATCCGGTACATCGGTTGGTAGTGTGGATGACATGACATTACGTCATCAGCCAGCATCAGCCTATCAATCGTATGCGAACGTAAGTGTGAGTGTGTCGTCAACAGTGACGTGTCAATCGCGATCTGGTTTGTCAGACCTTATTTTCTTACCCCCGTATTCATAAACGTCTATCAAACCTATATTAGTTCACTAGCCGCTAAAGTTCATTTGGCCTTATCTGTCACTTTGACACACGTGCTTGTGAGACAGTGACAACAGACATTTTAGTTAGCAGAGGTTTGTTAAGTTTTATGAATAACGGGGTTAGACCATGAGCATCCTTGGGAGCTCTGGCTACCTTACCACTAGGAAGACAACACCACATACTACACACTACTAGTGTTTAAATTTTGTGAAGCGGAATCGTCCGCAAAAGAAATTATAATTTTTAATCAAAGTGAAAAATTGAGTCTGGCCTGGTCTGTGGCTATAATTTTTTTAAATTTTTTACTTCGATTGAAAATTAAGTAGGTAGCAGTTTTATTATACTGTCGTTGAAATTTTGTTTCGTATTCAACTTTAGTACAAACCTTTTCACTATTTTAGTTACTAGGTACCAAGCGCGTTTCATCCTAGACCACAATATCGCTTACCATTAGATGCTTTTTCAAGCGCAAACCTAACGAGAATAAAAAAAAAAACAGAAAACACCCGAACATCGACAAACTCTATGCCTAAAACTACTTCTATTTGGGAAGGTTTTCTTTGTGAATTATTGCGGTTTCCGCGCCCGTGTCAATACCCTAATGGCGGCAGACTGTACCTGTAAAGAGTAAAAAATAAGAGGCTTTTTTGGCTGTCTTGTGGTTCAATCTTTGGAGTGCTTGGTTTATTGATTGGAGTGCTAGAAAGGTTGTTTTAACGCTACGGAACTAAGTTACTACTTAATAACACGTGTTTAAATTTTGTTAATTTGGTATAGCACTAGTAGTTTACACCTATAAAATTCCGATGTATATGAATAAATACCAAATGAAAAAAAAAACTCACTGCCTACTCAAGTTACTATTACAAATTGCCAACAAATTAAATAAAAATAAACTTAACAAGATAACATGACAGTCAATAAAAAGACTCGAAAAAGATTTTGTTATATAAATGGTCAAGTTTTCCAAAGTAATTTTAGAAATTAGTTTGAACAGTGGGTATGTGACACGGAGGTTAATATGTCATTAATCTTTACAGCTATGATGTCATCCGGATCCGTATATTAATAGCATTATCATCTCCATATACTTATGGAGAATATACTTATTGAATAATCATTAATAATTGATTACCTTCTTTCTTATAAATAACCGAGCATTTGCCGTGAAACACTATATTCCAACATTATAATAGGTATACACCTTAAAGACAGATTTACGACCGTGGTAATAAATAGACAAATTATTTAGTTACTTTTTAAAAATAGACGTAATCCATTATTAACGATGTTCAAGCCATTTCATTCAATATACGGGTCAGAGGGCTACTCTGGAATATGGAATCCATTTGTAAAGCATGTGACAAGTCAACCTGTTTAAGCCAATTTGACATATAGCTGATATGTCCCTTTCTATTATATATTGCGATGACATGGACATGCAACTGAATTGAGGGTATTCTTTCGTATATATATATATATTAGGGTGGGTCGAAATTCACGAATTTTGGAGTATCGTAATGTAATAGGGCTCAAAAGTTGCTGTGTATTCTGTAGATTACAAAAAAATAAAAAATATATAGATTTAGACTTTTAAAGCCACCGCACGGCTGTTAATTATCTGGCTGCTGATTTTCGACCCACCCTAATATATATATATATACCTTCATTACCCACGCCGACATTAGTTGCAAAAATATGCTCACTACTATACGAACTGAATTAGCAGATATGTAACTTCTTTCATTACAGTACTTTTACCTAAATATATAAATATGTAAAATATGTTAAAAGAAGTCTACAGTATAGAAAAATAGCGTATAAAAGCGTACAATACAAGCCAAGATGGAGTTTTGATACTACTAATGTTATTTGAATCGCATAGTATTTATAATACTCATATAAACCGCCTTTAAAAATCACTAAATGAATCAAGTTCAATGCCTACTTTATTTAAAAATAAACATACATAAATATGCAAAACCTCCACCAATCATACTCTTAAACATTTTAGAAAGCATTCCCAAAGAATCGTATGACAACAACGAAGGCCTGACGCTCTCTATTTGCAACAAAATGCCGGTTTCAGTAAATTATTAAGTTAAAACACGATTATGCAAATGAAATGGCCGTAGGTACGTGTCGAGGCCACGAGGCGACATTGGGTCTAGCACGCAAGTTATTGACCCTGGTGAAATCGACAAAAAAAAAACTGCTGCGTCATGCATGATATGTTTGATAGTGTGATACTTACGTAGTCATTTGGGCGACACACAAACCAAAAATGCGGCTGTGGTGAATAGTTAACGTACATAAAAAATGTTATAGTCACATTAAATCATATAAGAAGAGACGCCATTTATGGAGATTAAGAGACAAGCCCAAAAATTAGGGTTCTCATTTTACTCATTAGTTTCTAATATATATACTCATATACATTTGTAGGTAAATATCTCTATGCCGTCTGTGCTACATATAATAGGGAAAATTAATATAATGACAGTGATTTTTTAGTACATTTCGAAAAAAATAATACACTGATATAATTTCCCGTGCATCAACAGTCATATACGATACCTGCCAACTTTGTTACTCATTAATTTCACTGTATATGCATTAATAAGATATTTTTTTAGTTACCAAGCTTCTTTTACCATTAAACTAACTATCTGTACGAACGTTTTTCTTTCATCATCATCATTTCAGCCGAAAGACGTCCACTGCTGAACATAGGCCTCCTCCAAGGCTCGCCATTTAGACCGGTCCTGTGCCGTTCGTTTCCACCGGATTCCCGCGACCTTCACCAGGTCATCACTACACCTTGTCGGAGGCCTACCGACAGCCCGTCTTCCGGTGCGTGGACGCCACTCAAGCAGTTTCTGGCCCCATCGACCGTCAGTCCTGCGAGCAGCGTTTTTCTTTACTTTGCACATTTTAAAGGTCTAAAGTTAAACAAAATCTCAATGTAGATGATCCAAATACACATCATTGTAGATGATCCGTCGTTGATTTCTCAATAAAAATAAAAAAATAAATATAAAATAGTATCATAATTCTCCCAATTATAAATAATAATTATCACCATGACGACTCGATAATCATTTCAACCATCTCGGAATCTTGTTCGAAATCTGATCAGTAGTCCACAAATCTACTGAATTATGTGAGAACTGAATCCGAACTTTTCGAACTACGTTGTATATCATAGTTATTATTTTTATTGACGGCCTCCCTGCTGTTACCGTAAAGTTATTAAGCGGCCTTACTAGATATTAGTGTAACATGAGGCTAGTGAGCACCTAGTTTTCGTAGGAATTTCGTGTTAATATAATAAAATGCGGATACTGATAAACTTTAATTGACTGTCGTAATGACACGGAATTTTACATCTTCGAGTAACTAGTCCAGCTCGGCTGTCACGACGACTCAAAAGGAGTCTTAGCCTCTCACACAAGGGTACGTCACTTTGCTTACATCGTGGCAATAGGACAGTAATTAAATCATACAAGAATTTTCCGAGAGCGGTATTCTCGGAAAATTCTCTTTTCTTCAATAAGGAGCTCAAATGGACGTGAATTCAGTGTATTTTCTCCCACATCTGACGTTAGCATAGGTACACATTGAAATCGTGGTATACTGCCTTTTCGGCGAAAAACGTTTCGCCAAATTTCACTTCGCAACCAACTTTTCGCAGAAGTTTCATTTGGCAAACCAACCGTTGGCATAACTTTACTTCGCACTTTTCTTACTTGGCAACATTTTTATAATGCCAAATTTCACTTCAACAAACTTTTATGTGGCAAAAAATTATGAAGCAAATGATTTGCTTGGTATAATGACTTTTCGGCGAAATAGGTTTCGCCAAATTTCACTTCGCACCCAACTTTTTTGCAGAAGTTTCATTTGGCAAATCAACTGTTGGCATTACTTTACTTCGCACTATTCTTATTAGGCAACATTTTTATAATACAATCAAATAAGCATGTTTTATAAGAATAACTTTTCTTTAAAATCAAAAATACCTCAGGACATCGGATTACCTACCTATTGTGCTTTGAACAGGGACTTAGTGGCAAAACCGACTCGGATCGCGGATAGGTTAGAAGACGGAAGCGGGAGCTTTGCTCCCGCTTCCGTCTTCGAGGTTATTTTTTTTATAAAAGAGCGGAAAAACTTGTTATTAACACTTACAACAAATGACAATTGGGCAATTTACTACTAAGATAAACATAGGCTCAAATCACTAAAATCTAAATACCTAATGATTAAGCTTTCGGTATTTTGAATATAAGTGCAAATGCATCACCCTACCCACTTAAATAAAATACAATCATACTGCAACTTGAACCATCTATTCTATCGAACTAGGTACCTATTGTTTATCAAATAATTACTTAGTTGGGAAATGATATCAGTGCTAAAAGTATGTATGTTGCTAAAAGTATGGTATGCCAATCAATACATTTGACGAATACATAAATGACATCTTAAACAAATCCCAGGTAATATTTTTCCTAACAATAATTTATCAAATCATTAGTTGGGAAATGATATCGTTGCTAAACGTTGAGTTGGGAAATAAAACTTCGCCCAAATCAAAATATGGGATACAAAGTTTGCGAGTTAAAAATTTGCTAAATAATTTTCGCCGAAACATTAGTGAACCTGAAATCGTATCAACTAAGAGAGGGGAGTTCAATCAAAAAATTGTTTTACTCCTTTACGGGCTAACCGTATAGTACGAAAATCGTGCAAGAGAGTCTGTCAAAGTAACAAAATGTCGCAAATACTGAAAACTTCAATGTGGCTCAGTATTTCGTGGTTAAAAATCAAAGGCTGTTCCTCTTTTTCAGACTACCCACAAAGGCCTCACCTTTGGGAGTGATTAGTAAATGCAAGATCCGTTCGGATAAGCTTTTTGGCTGGGGTAAAAAAAGGATTCTTTGACCGGACTAAAAGCACTATTGGGGTAGGTATAAAATGTGCTGCGTGCACTCGTTTTGACGTTTTAATGCAATATAGTATTTTACTGACCGTCTAATCAGCATTTTTTTAGGAATCGTCAAAAATATATGAATATTTTAGGGTAATATTATTTATTTAATGACGCCACAATTATGTGTTCACACGATCGTTAGTTATTTTGTAGGGAATTTGCAACAATAGTGACAACACAATTTTTCTATCAAACAGCTTCTATTTTATATAAAAAAGGGGTCAAGTGCGAGTCCGACTCGCGCACCGAGGGTTCCCTACAAAGAGGTTTACCGGTTCCAACCCTATTAATTCAGAAAAATCTCAACAACATGGTATAGAAATTGAACGCCATGAGTACAGCGCCATCTATAGACGAATTTTGTTACAAATTGGAGCGACTAAATAACTTACTATGTATGGTGGTTTTTCAAGGATAATTCTATATCACTTGAACCGATTTCAATTTTTATTTCTTTATTTGAAAGAAGGTACTTTCAGTATAATCACGTAGGAATTTATAAAACAAAAATACCTACAAAGGTGATTAAATTACAAACTTGGTATAGGAATGTTTTTGATGATAAAAAAGAAAAACTAGATGTAGGTATAGTTATATTTTTCCTGTAAAATATACTTTGATATCAATGTTATGTAATAATTATATATTTTTTCCATGGAGAACTTCGGAGATAAGGGGGAACGGTATTTTTTTACATTTCCCTCATAAATCGAAAATGACTCAACGTAAAAAGAAAAACTAAAAAATTGATTTAGAATTTACAACTCAGGCCCAATTATATGACATCCCACTTGACATATTCCCTAGACTTTCAAATTTTGAACCACCTCTTATTTGTCACATTTCACAAAAAAAAACTAAAAAAAACTCATGTTCTATGCATTTAGATTACCCTCTTTTATAACTATTCCAAATTTCAAATCGATGTGATCTGTAGTTCTTGAGATAATTAGCGATGTGACAGAAAGACAGAGTGAAATCATAAGGGTTCCTTTTTTACCATTTTGGTACGGAACCCTATAAATCATCAAAATAGCAAAAATAAGTTGAAGCGTGCATTTTTTCAAGTATTTCGAAAGCTTTTTAGTAATCTATTTTTTAGTAAACGTAAGTATAATTTATGTTTACTCCTATCAACTACAGTATTATGTTCACTTAATAAGAGAACAATGGTTGGAACTCACTTGGAAAGAAAGAAAAAAGAAGAAGAAGTGAGTTCCAACCGTTGTTCTCTTATTAAGTGTAAATATGACTCACGTTAGTGTAAATTTAAGTATTATGTTCATCCTCAAAGTTGTCCTCGCTAAAGTTTTTGACAATTTGCTTGAAAGAAATGTAGCTATGTCACAAGTGTTTCATTTTACTTGTCGAATCGACTTAGCATCAGGTTTCTCCGTAATAATGGTGTAACTCAGCTTTTTCTTTAATAAAATAGTAAACAGTAAATTAAATCGAACTTAACTTGGCCCGTACTGTTTTGGTCAAGTGTGATTTATTAAATAGGTACCTATAAAATGTCGGTATGAAAATGGATGTAACATTACCTGTAGGTACATATTCGAGAATATCCGAGGAATACATGTACCTACTGACATTATTGAAGTTTTGGAGGTTTTCATTACCTATGTAATTTACAGGGACGAATATTATTATGTATGTATGTATGCAAGCACTTTATTGTATACAATAACAAATTTTGCAAAGGATTAAAGTACAAAGATGCACTTATCCCTATGAGGGATTTCTTCCAGCTAACCTTTGAGGGATTGAGTGGAAAGTGGGAGAATGAGGTAGACAAACTTATACCGTGTACCTACAACAACGTTGTAACAAGGTAATCAGTAATCAAAACTAAAACTACATAAATATGCATAGTACATTTATATACATTTTTAAATAAATCCATTGAAAGGTTTATTAGAAAAGGATTTATATTTCCTTTTTCTGATGCTGAACCCAAAAACAGTAAAACAATAAAAAATCAAACAAACACATTGAAAACAATTATCAACTTCTGTTATAGACTTTACATATATATTATTAAGATATAAAAAATCACAAGATTGCGGCTACGATACAACCAACATAGTGGCTGAACCTATATTTCTTCAATTGTGCATAGAATGACAGATCAACTTAGTGGATTTCTTGAAAATAAAACCGAAGTAATAAAATCGCCTAACAAGCAATTACTCCGAAAGGCAATCTAATAACTTTGTTGTATAGCGGTAGGTAATTGTTATTTTCGTTAGATTCGAATAGTTTTAGACATTCGCTAAATTTGGTATTAATTGTGTGTATTAGTATACTACCCGCTGTCTTTTTAGGGTCGATTTTTCAATCGCCAGATCAAATTTTCCCTCAGTTATATTATATCGCTGTCACTTTCTAATGTCATGTAAAAAAAAAGGACAGAGCTAACATTGAAAAATCGGCCCTTAATATGGTGGAAGACGGCTGATGCTTCTCTTTACAATCCCGCGGGTTACTTCGATGAGACTAGGAATGGGCCGGGATGAATGATGTACTAGAAGAGACACCTATGTTCAGTAGTGGGCGACTACAGGCTGAAGATGATAAATAAATAATAAATAAATAAATAAATATTAGAGGACAATCTTACACAAATCGAACTAGCCCCACAGTAAGCTCAAGAAGGCTTGTGTTATGGGTACTAGACGACGATATATTTAATAGATATAAATACTTAAATACATAGAAAACATCCAAGACTCAGAAACAAATATCCATGCTCATCACACAAATATTTGCCCTGACCGGGATTCGAACCCAGGACCGTCAGCTTCACAGGCAGGTGCACTACCCACTAGGCTGAACCGGTCGTCAAATAATGATGATGATGGGCGTCTAAAAGGCAATGGGTTATGCGTTTATGGGAGTTACAGTTCATTAAAGTATTTCAAGTTTGCGCGGCGTGCCTGTGCCTATAGGTCTTCTCAAACTGCAGGTGCTGAGGTGAGTTAACCGAGGTGCATCAAAGTAATTCTTTCAAAAATCTATTTTACCATTAAAACAATAAGGTTCCAAATGTTATTACATTTTTACAGAAATTCGGTCAACAGAAAGAATTTCGATCTTACTACTTGTTGGTATCGTCTTTTTTGAGCCTGGCCGTGGCTTTATTTTAGTGCGCGGTTGGAGAGTAACTTGGAGAAAATCCAGGGGAAAAACACGACCACACGAGTGGTTTTGAACACTGGAATACTCTAAGAGTTTACGCTCCGGTTTGATTGGTTGAGCGGTTTGAACCGAATCTGAGGAATCGAGCTACTGGGAGTTTTGTCGCTGGTTCACTAAACCTAGCCTAGCTGAGAAGAGTCCAGCAAGAAACTCAGCTAGGCCCGACCTGGGTCGGATTGAGGTCATCATCCTTCAAGCGTTTTCTCACGTAGTACTAGGTACCGTAGGGTACGTAGTAATTTCTGACACTATTCTAAAATTGTTATGGAATAAATTACAGTACTGCTTGAGTGGCGTCCACGCACCGGAAGACGAGCTGTCGGTAGGCCTCCGACAAGGTGGAGTGATGACCTGGTGAAGGTCGCGGGAATCCGGTGGAAACGAATGGCACAGGACCGGTCTAAATGGCGAGCCTTGGGGAGGCCTATGTTCAGCAGTGGACGTCTTTCGGCTGAAATGATGATGATGATGATGAAATTACAGTATCTTATCTTACCTCGTAGATACTTATTTTGTTGTACCTATGAAACTTTAGCTAGGTATATTTTAATCCAATAAAAGCTTAACCTTTCTCGCTCACTTAAATTTAACAGAACCGTTTGGTCTTATTACAAGGGAATAGAGTTCAACTTACCTTTTTCTAACTCATCACGAAATTGTAGAATGCTTGGATTCTTCTGCGGGTTTCAAAAAATCGGCATAAAACACCTGAAACAACATGAATAATATAAGGTACATTTGCAAAAAAAAATAGTCATGCGAGAGGAATCGAACGTTAATTTTGACTTATTTCCCATTAGGTAACTCGCTTTCAAATGCATTGTTAGAGAACGGTGGGTGCAAATAAACATACGTCCTCTCTAATGATAAGCATATACCGTAGCCTATGGACGCTTGACAGTGCGGAACGATCATAACAGGGCTGCCGACCCTACAAACTTAGGTCATTCATTCATCGGCCTATGCATCTTGACAGATGATTTAAACAGCGTCTGTGTGTGAGAAACAACGCTTCTCGTAGCTGTATAGTCCAATCCGGGATCGACATTTACGACCACATTTATAACAAGTGTACTGAGGATCCGTATCCTCTTGGCGGTTACGCCTTTTAGCACGCTTGTGGGCCAGATCTTGGAACCAGGCGTTATCGTGGATTTCGCGGCCTTTTGCGATAGTATTTCTCCACTCATCGCGATTACAGGCAAGATCTTCCCAAGTTCTGCGATTAATGTTAAAAGCAACCATGTCGCGTTTCACGCAGTCTTTGTACCGGAGCATGGGACGTCCTACATTGCGCTTTTCGAATGCAATTTGGCTTAACAGTATCTGCCTAGGCAAACGAGAGTTGTTCATGCGTTGTACATGCCCAAGCCACCGCAAACGCCTCTCTTTCAGCAGAGCGGTGATGCTGTGGAGCTGTGCGAGCTCCAGTACTCTTTCGTTAGTAACCTTATCCTTCCATGTGATGTTAAGGATACTCCGAAGACAGCGCATGTGAAAGGTGTTTAGCCGTCGTTCTTGCTTAGCATACGATGTCCAGGTTTCAGCTCCGTACAAGAGTGTGCTTAAGACGCAAGTTTGGTAAACATTCATCTTGGTCCTAATAGTGAGATGTTTATTATTCCACACTCTTGTACGAAGCCTGCCGAACGTCGTGGCCGCCCTGCCGATGCGGACGTCGACTTCTCCGTCAAGGGAGAGGTTGCTCGACACGGTCGACCCTAAATAACAGAACTTATCGACTACCTCTAAGAGAACACTCTCCAGTAAGATGGACGGCTGTTGAGTGAAACCTTGCGCTAAAATTACGGTCTTCTTTGTATTTATAGACATGGAGAACAGGCATGGCATGTAACATGCCTAAATTGAAGAATAAATGATTTCATTTCATTATCAGGTACACAAGCGACTGTCGACTTCACAAGGGGCTTAACACCTTTTTACCGTGTCGTTTTAAAGTCATGTTTAAACTGTGTTCAGCATGAAGCAAGGATAAGACTGGAGCCGGCAATACACACATACAAAGATGTGAGAAAGAGATGCAAGCATAAACACTGAAACACGTGGGAACGAGATACAATGTGTCATCTCCTGTCCCTCATCGCGTATTATGTGTTACCGGCCTGTGTCACCAAAACGTCATCAATTTATTCAAGCCTATTGGCTTAAGCCGTGGTCTCCCGGCGAAAAAAATAAACAATAGCATTCTTTTGTAATGAGCCCGGGGATCCCCGGGATCGGTAGATGACGGGGTTTTAAATTTGGCGCCAATATATATATACAGCATGACTAACTATGAGATGTCAGAATTGTGCTGCATCCGTATCAGTCTTCTGATACATCTCAATCTAGTAAGCCTATCATAAGTCCTCCTTCTATCTAATCCTCTTTCTACGGTGTTCAGGCTTTGTAATCATTCAATAACAATTAATTATTTATATGTGATCAGTGTAAAGCTGACTGGGTAATTATTTTTCACTTATGTTTACAGTTTCATTAACTCACCATTGTTGTATGTCCCGTAAACTTTAATTAATGCACGAATATCAACAATTTTGTTTACTGTTGACTTTATTCTCTGCAATTAACTTTTGTCTGTTTCATGTACATACTTGTTTATTATAAATTATAATTGCTACACTATCTTATTCTCAATTGTAGTCGTGAATGTGTGTAGCAGGCCCCGCCATTTCTGGACGCACCTTTTGACAGTTGGACATTCATGTGACGGCCCGACGTGACAAGACGGCGGTGTCAAGTTGTATTAGGTCGCGTTCAATTTTTAGGCGAAGCGTGCTACACACACCGTCATTAACAACCAGTATTCGCCGGAAGATCAGCGCCAGCTCCCTGAGTCGGCATTACGCTGAGGCGAAACCTTTTTGTGGCGATTACTTGTTGTTTTTTTCTAATTACGTTTATTTATCTATATTTTATGTTTGTATCGTCACGAATAAATGTTTTTCTTTCTTTCTTTCTTTCTTTCTTTCAATATGAAGGTAGATTGCGACGGCTCGATGTTCGGCGGATTTTGACGAGTAGGAAACAAAACGGGAGTCTAACGTTGGCGCGGCACAGTCTGACGCTAAGCTATGCCTCTGGCTGAATATACTATTTAAACTCGTTGAAGCTGTGTGATTTCGTGGTTTTATGTGTGTGGACAATTTGCATATTATAGATGTGTGGAATACGGAGCTTGCAGATGCAGCAAGGATATCAAAGGTTAGTGGTCTGCATCATATAAGTGCAATGCAATGCTTAGCAGCTATTAGAATTCCAGGCCCAGTAAAAATCTCGAAGGTTTGTTCTTTACACGAACAAACTGTCATAACGGGTGAGCGACAATGTCCCAAGTGTGCAGCTACTTATGAGGCAGAGACTAGGAGCGCTCGTGGCCTAACGGCGCCCACGTGCCGCGTGCGGTATGCGAGGTTAAGCAACATGGGCCGGGGTCAGTTCTTGGATGGGTGACCGCTTTGAGTGGTTACTAACTGAGCGCTTCCGTGCTTTGGAAGGCATGTTAAGTCAGTGATCCCAGCTGCTGTCTATGATAGCATTCGTTTAGCCAAGTTAGAGGCCTCTCAGACTCCCCATCCGGGTGGAGACCCATAGTTCTGTTGGACGAGACGGGGAAAATCCTAGAGCGTATCCTCGCCTCCCGGATCGTCCAACACCTACACGACATGGGCCCCAACGTCAGTGACCGCCAGTTCGGCTTCCGAAATGGGCGGTCCTGTATGGACGCATTGGAGGCCCTAAGAGGATTTTCGGAGGAGGCGGCTGGTAGGGGGGAGGGAGTGATCGCGGTGTCACTAGACATCGCGAACGCGTTCGGCTCCCTCCCATACTCGGTCATTGGGGAGGCCCTCAGGTACCATTGCGTGCCCCCGTACCTGAGGCGAATCGTAGAGCACTACCTCACCCAGCGGGTGGTGCTCTACGAAGACAGAGACGGGCGTAGGAGGACGAGGGCCATGACCTGCGGAGTGCCCCAGGGGTCCGTACTTGGCCCCCTTTTATGGAACCTGGGATACGATTGGGCCATCCGAGGTGTTCTTCTTCCCCGGATGGCAGTCATGTGCTATGCTGACGATACGATGGTTGCCGTCCGGGGATCTGAGTTGGCGGAAACATTAAGGAGGGCAGAGGTGGTTGCTGAGTTGGTTATTACCCGCATCCAAATGTTGGGATTGAGGGTGTCCCTCCCTAAAACAGAGGCGATACTCTTCGGGGGCAGGGGGTGGCGGCCGACTGCGGGGGCCTCTTTAATGGTCGGTGGGGAGATGGTCCGGATAAGGCCCCATATAAAGTATCTGGGTCTCATCCTGGACCGGAGGTGGAACTTCGGGGAGCATTTCCGGCAACTTGCTCCCCGAATTGTTGCGGCTGCTTCGGCCCTCGGCAGGCTGCTGCCCAATGTAGGAGGGCCTTCCGTGACATGCCGGCGCTTGTATGCTGGGGTGGCTCGTAGTATGGCCCTATACGGGGCCCCAATTTGGGCGGATAAGCTGGGCACGGCGAATAAGGCCCTGCTAAGGAGGCCGCAAAGGGTTGTGGCTATCCGTATTTGCAGGGCCTACGTCACGGTGGCGTGGGCGGCGGCTGGCGAGCACTCCCCCGTGGGAGCTGGATGCGGAGATGCTTGCGGAGGCACATCGGGAGCGGGTAGAATGGAGGTCTTCGGGGGAGTTTCCAGCTCCTGAAGAAATAAGGGCCGCCAGAACGCAAAGGGAGCGCAGGCTCAGAGATAGGTGGAAAAGTGACCTCGAGGACTCCCCCTATGGAGTCCGCACTATAGAGGCACTCCTCGGGTCATTCGACAATTGGTTAGACAGGCAGCACGGCAAGGTGGGGTTTAGGATGACGCAGGTAATGACTGGACATGGCTGTTTCGGTCATTACCTGCATAAGATAGGTAGAGAGGGAAGCCCCGCCTGCCACGAATGTGGCGTGGGGGACGACACGGCCCAGCACACACTGGAGCATTGTGTCCGCTGGGCCGTGGAGCGCCGCACATTAGCAATGGCTCTGCAGACGGTTGATCTCTCGCTGTCTAGCATTGTAGCGGCCATGCTACGCAGCGAGAGATCTTGGGGGGCGATGGCCTCCTTCTGTGAAACAGTCATCTCGCAGAAGGAGGCCGCGGAGAGGGAGCGCGAGGATAGGGTGGACGCGCTCCCGCTCCGGCGCAGACGGAGGGGTAGAAGGCGCGCGCGGTTTGCAGCCGCTGGTCGCGTGTTCCCCCAGTAGGGCCAGTGGGCTGGGGACCCACATGGCACCGCCCTATACGACTGGGGGAAGGTCAAGCGTCCTAGGCCTTCCCCTCCCTTGGTGAGGGTATCCTGGCACTTGTGAGCCAGGACCGCCGGGAGGCGTCGCGGTTGAAATGCTCGCGACCCCGTGGCGCCCCCTTTAACGGCAGAGCGGGTGACGCCGGTGTGTTTTTAGTGGGTATGCTCCTCCCCTCCCTCTGGCTAGCAGAGGGGGGTACGGGAGGAGAGAGTCCCACATAACCCCCATAAGTCCCTCCCCGGGCCGGGGGTATGCGTAACGCATTTTCACACCGTCAAAAAAAAAAAAAGTTAGAGGCCTCCGGGCGGCTTGAGAACTTCTAACAGTCAAGTTGCCAACTCACTTGACAAGGGGGGTCGAAGGTGCACCACGTCCGTAGGGAGTACCCACCGTTATCCAACACGTGACCCCTGGGTGGTGCTAAATATTGCAACAAAAACTAACAACAAAATTGCCATACGATGAAATAAAATATGAGGCAGACTGTACCTTAGACCTATCCCTACGAGTTACTGTATCTCTAGTTAGCCTACAGTAGCTTCAGTATCGGTAATTGAAGCTCAAACAAAGGCAATAGCAATTTGAACCATTTCATCCACAATCGAATCACTATCTCCAGTAATCTAACTAAAAAACTCTTTGAGCCGTACCGAGCATCCGTTGGCATCGATTCCCGCGGATAATTTTAAAACATATCTGAAAAAGAACAAAGGGACCGCCGCTTTGTAAAATTCACAGATTACCCAGGCATCCGATAAACCAATAACGTGTACAGTGCGGACGGTGAGAAATGGTTCGTGCGCATTCTTCGTTAAAAAAGATTTTATTTATACCACGAAATGCTGTTCCACTCCGTCGCCTGTGGACGCTGACGGCTTGACATAGTACGGTTCGATAGTGAGCTTAATGAAGGCTAAGGTTTGCTTAAACTAGGTATTCTAAAAGGATTCCGTTCTCAGAAGGCCATCTTTGATTGTTTTTTTGGTATCAATTTTCATAATGTGTACCCGTTCTGTTTAAGCGGTGCGCGTGGAAGCTACCAAATGCAAGAAATGTTATTTTGACATCAAACCAATAAAAGTATCGCTAAATAAAAAAAAACTTTCTTTTAAACCCATTTAGCTCAGTTTTCGCCAGATTATTATTCACAATCCATATAAAATAATACATAATCACAGAATATTGACCGATGTGAAAGGGTTGTAAATTACGCCATTTTCAATTCAGCTACTAAATGTACCAATTAAGCTTCACAAATATTTTTACTATCACGAAACACACATTTATCGTAGTGATATATCAAGTCCAGCGTGATTCCGTTATCAAAAAAACC
This sequence comes from Epiblema foenella, assembly GCA_963556455.1. Classification (NCBI taxonomy): domain Eukaryota; kingdom Metazoa; phylum Arthropoda; class Insecta; order Lepidoptera; family Tortricidae; genus Epiblema; species Epiblema foenella. Next base: position 3,292,710 of record OY747110.1, read on the forward strand.
TGTCCAAAAACAAGTGAAAGCTAGTACATCAGCCAATCCACTCCGGCGCACTGTAAAAGACAAAGTGTCAAGATGAAAGGCGCCGCCGCCGATTGTCGCGGCATTGTATCGTCACTCGTTAGCTTGGCATTATCGTACCAAGATTTATTTTAACGATTAAGTGAGTGGCGCAGATTAAGAGCGGCTAGCGGCAAAATCGTAGCAACCTCTTTTATTAGTGATAATCTGACAAAACTAACATTGTTATCTCCCAACTAGTGGCAAAAAAATAATTTTTAGGTAACCTATTTCCTTTTATAATCAAATCCAACCTTAGCTGGGTTCTACAGTTCTTGGTTCGGCTATTTGCATCATTTGAACTTACTGTTTCTCAGATTTGTCATTTTTATTTAGTACTTATTACTTTTTACCAATCATCCATGTTTAATTTCCCTAGAAATTAGGTGCAATGATTGTCAAGTATACATGAGTAGGTTGAAATTGTATCAAGTCATAAAAGTAGAAACTGTAAATTCACAGAAGTTTGGTCTATAGTTTGTTAAAGTATTATCAGACTATGTAAGTTCGTAAGAAACCATAAATAAATTCTAAGATTAATAATAATAATAAGCTATGTAAGCTAACAATATCTCGAAATAGCCACTCTTAAAAAAATTGAAACTTGAAATAAAAGAATTACCCAAAAGTTGAAACTGCGTATAACGAAAGTCAAACGTACTCGAAATTGCTACCGCTATCATTTCCACCACCGCTGCCTCCTATTAACCGGGCCACAAGTGGCTCCAACGATTAACGCTTATAGCCAGTCATTAAACCACAATTGGTCCGTGTGTGCCCCTTTACAATTTTAGTATGTCGCCACTATTGTTTTAGATAACAATAGGCATTTATTTATGCCTAATACGAAGTCTCGTAAACTATTATAATTAGGAGCTAAATATTAGAAAAATGAATTGGGTTGGAATTTACCATTTTGAAATTCAATTAGGTACTTATGCCAGAATGTACAATACCAAAATTATGACCATAATTTTATAGTTATTAATTAATGTGTTTTTTTAAATATCGAGTTTGAGCTTTGGAAAAGGATTTATTCCATACCTACATCGAATATAATAAACAAAAACATCTTTAAATTCATTGTACCTAAGTATAACGCTATGGTAGATCCAGTTTATTTTTAACAATCCTAAACAATAACTTTTATATATATACTCTTATAGAAAACGACTTTCGCGGATAAGCAATAAGATAAAAGTTTCCCACTAGCACATACGCAACTAATTACAGTTCCTAATATGACACCATACATTTTGTGAAAAGTGGCAGCAACAGAGTTGTGTCACACGTATTGCTATTCGAATTAAAGGAAATGTAAAACCATTTCAAGAACGACCGCACCTCTGTCCTAGTAAAAATTGCTTTTAATGTGTCAATGTATGTGTATAAATCTATGTTCTAGTATATCCTTTATGCTTAAGTAGGTACGTCAGATGTGCATTGCAGGTACATTTAGTTTAACTGTGTAGACTCGGACCAGATTAGCCTCCTTATTCTTATATTGAATAAAGTTTTTTCTTTCCTTCTTTTTTATTCATAAAACTCAACTAAAATCGTTCGTTTTGTCCCGTTCTCAAAACACTAATTTCCAAGTGACAGATAAAGACAAACAAATTTTAGTTTGGATAACTAAAATAGGTTTGATGAACATTTATGAAATAAGGGATACACCTGCCTTCCCGCCTGTCGTAAAAGGCGACTAAGGATGGGTTGCACCAAACCGTCTGTAATCGTAAACGGTGTTCGTCAAAATCTGATTGTATGGAAAGTTTGACAAGTTTCTATGAGATGACAGCTGCCGGCGCCATATTTGATGATGACCGGCCTGTGATCGTATGTTGGTGCAACCGAGCCTAAAGGTGCTTTTCGGAGTTGCGAGTGCTCCATGGGCCGGGGGCCACAGCACTTGCCTATCAGCCCCAGGGAGGGTGGCGTGGATAGCGAAAATGCGTTCATTGTTATTTGTTAAGGCCTCTACGGACGTATATTGTAATTTTACTGTAGTTATTTAGTAGTAGGGCGCGAGGGAAGCTCCAGTACGTTCAGTATGAGATACTAGGAGTCTCCCGCATGAGAGCGCTGATGGCGGTCACCGTGGAGTTTTAGTCGATAGAAACACCACATAACCCAGTCATCTTTGGATTGGATGTCTGGGTACCTGAACGTATGAACGCGACAAATTATCCAAAGTGTCCAGCTACTTAGGTTTTTTTTTAAACCTGACTGTGGCTCTAAAGGCCGGGCCCAATAAAGCGATAGGAGTGCGCGGTTGGAGAGTGGCCTGGGGAAAATCCGGGAGAAACCTCCGACACGACCACGCGGGCGGTTTAAACACTGGAATACTCTAAGAGTGTGCTCCAGCGAAGTTGGCTGAGCGGCTTCAACCAAATCTGAGTTGTGAGTGGAATCGAGCTACTGGGAGTTTTGTCGCTGGTTTACTAAACCTAGCCTAGCTGAGAAAAATCTAGCAAGAAACTCAACTAGGCCCGACCTGGGTCGAAATTACTCTACCCGGTATGCGGCGGTACCGGGACGAATAGGGACTATATGTGTCTGTGTTGTCGCAATCGCTCGGTGGACATCCCCGCTGGCGGCTACTTATGAGTTCGACTAATTATTGTACCAAGATCGGCGACCACAATCGGAATTGATCCCAAGCTCGTGTGTATGTAATGTGTAATTGCGTATTTTTGGGTACCCATTCAAAAAACGAAATACCTTTGTTACGTCTCGCGTGAACGCCTTTACAGAATCTGTACAAAAACGGTTTAACGACGTTCTGTTAAACTTGTTAATTCAACCTGTAATAATCACACTCAATAAAATTTAACGCCCAAAGTAACCCACTTTCGTGTGGCTGTATTAATTCGAATGCCTTTGGCAGCCCCTTAAATAAAGTCATTTGTAGCCATCATTAAGAAATATCACGGGAAAGAGTTCCGTATAAAATGTTTCAGATTGCGGCTTTTAAGGGTCATTTTCTGTGCGAATTATTACGTATCTTGATATTCTCTTCCTTAGTATCTAGTACGACTACGTAATATTACGTGTATTTTTTGAATTAATCGTTAAAATACTTTTATTACTTTATTATTATACTTTAATTTTATTATTATTACTTTTCGTGAATTCTATTATTTAACTTTTTTGTTTTAATTATTGTATTCTTTGCTAATTTATTATTGTTGACATATTATATCGTAACGTACGCAGCACTTGTAAATGTTTGCATGCCTGCGTGCAGGCTGAATACATGGAACTGTATTGTAATGTATAAGACCTATTTCTACTTACTGTATTCCAGCAAATAAACGATTTGATTGATTGATTCAAATTCAAATTCAAACATTTATTCTGCAAATAGGCCACAAGGGCACTTTTACATGTCAAAATATTAATTTACAATTCAAGAAAGTCTGACTATAATAAGTAATACATTTTTCATGACAAAATATTAATTTACAGTTCAAGAAGGAATAATAATTTCGAGTAACAAAATTAATGTCATACAGTGAAGATAAACATGCAAAGTTATCTATTACAAATATTACAACATCAGTAAAGTTAGAGATGTATAAGGTCTCAAGATTAAACAAGGAGTATAATGATTGATTAAATATACTTTTAAACTTCGCCAATATTTCAAGCTAAATACTGTTTTTTTTCGGCACCAATTATCCTACTAATACTACTTCTTACTAATATTATAAATGCGAAAGTTCGCATATTTAGATGTTTAAATGTTTGGATAATCACGCAAAACGGCTGCACGATTTATGATGAAACTCGGTATACAACAAGTTTATAGACTTTATTAACATACTTAATATATGATACTTTTTATCCTGAAAATCATCCCTTAAAGAGATGAAATAGGGGGTGGAAGTTTACACGGACGAAGTCGCAGGCAAAAGCTTGTATTACATTTTTTTTATACAACGCCAGTGGCAAACAAGCGTACGGACCACCTGATGGTAAGCGGCCACCGCAGCCTATAGACGCCCGCAACTCCAAAGGAGTCACGTGCAATATAAGTAAAAAATAACTATTTATATCTTATATACCTGCGAGCCTACAGAACCCTTGTAACGGCACATAATTTTAACAATGCAGTATAATTCAATGGTGCAGGAAATTAATGAGTATTTCATTTCGCTGTAGTGCTAAAAATTTTAGTTCTTTTATTTTTCGGTTGTAAAATATGTTTCGTTTTATGTTAAGATTAAAGTGTATACGATATACGAGACTGGCATAAAAATATTTTCAAGTAGATGCGTTACACCTAGTAACTATTAATAGTCATTAATGCGTTACACCTACATGGTAGGTAATCTATTAATAAGTCTTAAATATCAATATTATAATGAATTAGATATTACAAATATTATTATTCAAGAACAATGAATGCAACCAATTAGTATGTACGGGTAAACTTACACGATTATTTGTTTCTAAGTCAATGAATGGTCAATGTCATTAATTATTACTATTACCAACCCTTCTTTTAGTCACATTTAATTACTAACCAATGGATCTGAGTTATCTGAATAAAGAATACTTTGTTATTTGTATGTCTTTCCCGTTCACGGGACAATGGTATCCCGGACCTTTGGGAGGCGTGCGCGGAGTCGAAGTACCAAACGAGTACCACATAGCCAACACGTAGAGGCCCTTTTGACACTTTAATGAAATGCAAGGGATACACCGAGCGGATGCTGTCCCTGCCCGTGTCATGGGACGCACACAGAGACAGCACCCGCCAGGGTGTACAGGGACTATTTCTGATTGATGGAGCCTAAATGAACTGGGTTATTGGGTGAAAATGATGAATTAAAGGCTGGGCTATTGCGTGAGACAACGGACGCCTGCCTAATAAAACTGTCTCAGATATTTATTTCCGGCAAACGGTGACTCGCTCTCTGCTAGATGGGCCCCCATAAAATAGCGACATTATAAAATGGCCTTAAGGGCAACACCGGTCAGAGAGCTGGGGTGGAGAGGTGGCACTGGACTTTAAACATATAGCTTTCTTTGTTATTTATTATTATTATAATTATATGCCCGTTCATACGTACAAAGTGAAAAAAACCGGCCAAGAGTGCGTCGGACTTTGCAGTTTTAGGGTTTCGAACCAACCGCAAAATTAAGTAGGAAAAATGATATTTCAAATAATAATAAATATGATATATCAATATATTAGTACTTGTTGGTAAAATATACATAATAGTAAATATTATCACCATCAAGCTCATAGGTCAATGGGAAGTTCTTCGGAACAAAATTTTGTGACAGAATACCGACGGACGGACGCGTGTGTGACAGCAATGGGTTCCGTTTGGACCCTTCGGGTACGGAACCCTAAAAAGTACGGTCTTACGCCCTTATAATTAAATATTTTTGCCCAGTTGCACCTTTAGGAACCTGGGGTCCATAAGGCTCGGTTTTATAAAAATCCGTTAGACCTTATGTCGGTTTGTTATGTCAGAAAATATACTGAGTTACTGAAATTTGATCTGACATTTGGTCTAACTTTATAAAACCCGCCCTAAGTAGTTTTAAAAACGCGACTCCCATCTGACCAACGAGAGAAAACTGGACTTTATTTAACTGATTGATTTTTAAATTGCCGATGATAATGCAGTTATTTCAAATATCTTTCTTTTATTATTATTAGTACAGTTACATTTATGTATACGAAGTAAATTAAATGAGTGTGGGCTCAACACGCTGTTAGCTTGAAATACTGTCAAATACTTAGGTAACAATATCTTCCAGGCAACCTTCGGGCTGTGAATTGTCATTTCCACCCCCTAAACCAGTTAGCCCTCCCGAACAAAACGGCAACAGCGAACTTTTCAATCGCACGGAACTTTCAAAAATCTATTTCCCGTCTGGACGCGTTTCCGGTCGATCGCGCCAGTTTCCGGTCATTTTGGAAGCCATTATTTTCCTTATAAAGGGTGTGGGGGTTTGTTAACTGAGTGCAGAAAACGCACGCTATTTTACTGTGGCCCTATAGACTGTCGATTCGATATGGCCTTAAGAGTTCCAATTTTATTTTGAGTTTATTTCAATGTGTTTTTAAAAATAGTTTGAATAATAGATGTCATCCCAGTACAGTCAAGGGCACCAATAACTATACATTTTTTCACCCTATTCCATTTATTTTCATTTTTCCTTATTCCTTTGAAATAAGGTCCAAAACTGTATACATATTATGCCCGCGACTGTACAATGACCTTAAGGGCGAGCTGCAGCTAACCGTCGGCATTCGTAAGTATAATATAATAAATACATGATTATATGAAAACGTTTACTAGTTTATTTGAGATAACAACTGCGTGCGCAATATTTGGGTCATTCTACTTTTTCATGACCAGTTTTCTATTACAAAAAAAATTTATGATATGTATTGAATTCGTATACAAAAATAGGATTTTTAAATAGTACCTGAACCTAATAAAGGCATTGTGTAGATAAAATACTTGCTGTAAAAGGTGGGTAACACAGGGGCAAAAACCATTCTTTCATACAAATGGTGAGGCATCCAAGGACCACTGACTTACTCGATTTATGGTATTAGGTGTGGTTCATTAATTACCAAAACTATCGGAAGTGATACTGCAATTAATCCTCTTTCTAAATAACAATACGACATTTAACGCTGATCAGTCCTTAATTGAAAGTTGGTGAAACTAATTGAAATGTCAAAAATGACATAATTTTTACAGGTATGACAGCTGTCAGTACCGTACCCCAGGCAGTGTTTGTAAAGACTCAAGTCTTTGGAGTCTTCATTTCTAAGTCTCTACTCAGTTTTTTAGAGTCTAGTCATTAATTGCGTCGTGAGTTCTTTTAAACTTGTTAGGGAACTTGAGTCTGCGGAGAGAGAGATATTTTAAGGCCGGGTTTTATAAACATCCGTTAGACCAAAAGTCAGATCAAATTTCAGTAACTCAGTACATTTTTTGACATAACAAACCGACATAAGGTCTAACGGATCTTTATAAAACCGAGCCTAAAAATGTCATTAAACGATTCGATATTCATTGAATTTTATAAATATACTAGCTGCCCGAGTGTACTAATGAAGAAAACGAGACCAAAACTTCCCTTTGCAGTCCCTGACTGTGTTCTGTCTTACTCATTAACTTCTGATAATGGAGTTTTTTAATCCGATTTTTTACCATTTTTAGAAGAGTAAGCCAAAAACCGCTTCACGGTTCTGAACGTATGCGCATATCTACAATAAAAGTCAGTGTATTTCGAGTACTGATTTTTATTTCTGAATATTGATAGGATTATATATTTTGAAATATATAGGGAATGTGTTTCTGCGTATTTATGAACTGAAATTAAATTATAGAGATTGGATTTTACTATTATTCACTTTTGCCGCTACAAAAATTGAATTTATTAAAAGAAATAGGCAATAACTAATTCTAAAATATTTTTCATTGAATCACAAAAATCGTAATTTAAATGCATTGAATTGGAAGAAACAAATGAACAGTTAAATAAACTAGCTGTTCAAACAATCGATTATTGTATGAGAAATAGACATTTTTGTATTAAACGGGCACCACCCGCGGTCACCACACGTTACGTGGGGAAGGCGACAAATTACATGTTCTTTTCGAGTGTAACAGTTCTAAAATTATGGTCACCCTACAACCAAATTAAAAAGAACTGATTCAGCGAACTTTTTATGTCTGTAAAGAGGTCTCATTTTATTGGTCTTCTAATCAGTTGGAGTCTTTTTTTCTACATAACCTAAGCATCGAAGTGTAATCAATATAAACAGTAGGGGGCCTCTAATTAAATGATTTTCTTGGTATACATAAGTCAGTGGGTTTACCATACAAATTGTCCACCTAATGGCGGTTGCTACGGTGGCCAACGCCGTATGAAATTCGATATGGAAATTAACTAATTATTAATGTATTTTGTTGGAATTTTAAGTAACGGCTGATTGTTAAATGAACGTGTGAATTTATTTAAGTTAGCTTTGTGTTTTGTAATGATAACATTTCATGTTTGTATGTGGCGTATTTTTAGAAATTATTTATTATTTGTTCGGTTCGTGCTCGCAAACATCTTAACTCGTCTCTTGTCTAGGCATAAGAATGTTCAGATATTCTGAACACCCTGAAACAAATGTAATTAAAGAATGTCGCTACTATTACACCAATCAGCCGCTATTACTGTTGTAACACTTTTGAGGGTTCCGTTTAGTACCCCTTTTTGTACTCACCATGTTCTTTATGGTATTCACCGATGTTTTCGTAAATTGGTTCCAAAATATCCTTCTGAGCGTTGCTTAACTTCTGTTTTCTAGTATAATACTTAAAAAGAAATCTCCTTCGAATAAATCCACAAGTTTTAACATGTCGCGATAATAAAATGGGTATTGACTACCAAAACTGGCCGTGACTAATGCTTACAAGTCCCCCTACGACGTTTACCGTAAAACTCTTAAACTGATAAATAAATAATCAATTGATAACCATCTAACCACTGTATAAATCATAGAAAACGCGGCAAAATTATTCCAAAACCATCGCTTTTCCATTTGTATACGACGTATAACAAATTTTATAAAAATTACTTTCCGTGTTCGAAAAATCAATTCTCGAGGTCATTGATTCTTTTGGGGTCACATTGTTATGCATAAATGCATTTTTAATACAGTAGTAAACGCAAGTAAACAATTTTCTCGAAGACCAACTTTAAAATACCGTTTATGCAACCTTATTCTTTAAGAAATAAAGTATATTATCGCCTGGTTTGGGTGTTTGTGGATGTTGGTCCGGTGGTTATGGACAGACGGACGGGTCCAGAATGAGTTTGTGCATATTTCAAACGCAATCTCAAGTTGCGCTAAAGTCGCTATTGTTCTGCATTGTGCGAGCGAGTGGTTGCTCCACTTTTGAAAATGTTGGAATATTGAAATTACAGCAGGTGACGAAAACTTCGTGTAATGCGTTTGTTATTCGTTATTCAGTAGTAAATATATATATATATATATATAAACATTTGTTGACAATCTTACACAAATCGATAGCACAAACAAAGCAAAGCGGTACTAGGCGTCGATATACATACTTATATAGATAAATAGATACTTAAATATGTACATAGAACACATCCAATACTCAGGAACAAATTTTCGTACTCATCAGAAAAAAAAACGTTTATTTGGTGTACATACAGATAAAAAGAAGATATTACAAATTAGAAGTGGGTATACACCAAAAAAGGTTGTCGCTCAGCATGTGCCACGACTGATGTGTCGTGACGCTGATTTTCAGGACATCACAGACATAAATGTCCTGACCAGGATTCGAACCCGGGACCTCCAGCTTCGTATAGGCGTTACCAGTTAGGCTAAAGCGGTCGTTTACATAATCAGCCAATCATAATTTCCCTTGTTTGTTTCAGTCAGTCTTATGTGAGGGTTTGATTGGGTACTTCACATACATACCTTTGAATTTCTTCACAGAATAGATACTACTTCAAAAGAAACAATGCAAATAAATATGCCCAATGGTGAAAATCCTACTCAATTATCTAAAAAAATTACGAAGCTACAGCCATTTTCATGTTGCTGGTTAGACAAAAGCGCGACAGATCAGTGACGTCATTGACCACGAGAGCCATAGTAAATGACGATCGTTCCAATACAAAGGAGCGTTTTCCGGAAAAGGAATAGAGTATGCCCCCTCTTTAAACTTTGAAGACTTATAATTCTTTATTCTTTTGAGTTACTTTTTAAGAAATTGATCCATTTTCAAGAATATTCGAACATATTGATTTTCTTATTTGGTGTCAATATTCCTATATTATGCAGGTTTCCTCATGAAATAATGTTTTCCTACCATATCTCTACTATTTACAATGTTTTCACAAATTCCTCAATTTTTTAGACGGATATTTCAATATAGTATATCCAGTAGAGTATTTCCCCATACAAGTGCACGCAAGTCAACAGCTTGTCACCGCATTGTGGCTGAAAACAAACAACAATAGGCCTCTCTCCATACAATATCCTTTGTCAACCTTTTTATCAGACCGCCAGCACAAGGAACTCCGAGGAGAGGGCTAGTAAGTTGTTAATACTGTATTAAACAAGAGTAGGAACATATTTCTTCACACCTGTTATTCAGGAAAGAGTAATTGTTACCCTCGAATGAGGGATCAAAGTCGTACTTTTCTTCCCTCATTTGAGGGCAGCAATGACTCTGTTCCACATAGAAGGTGTGAAAAATGCGCACCCCTCGGCAGGAACATTATTTGGCAGGGTCTCATTTATAGGCGGTGTGAAAAGCAGTATGAGTCACACGATATCAAAATTATTTCCATATTGGGTGTAAACACTTGAATCCCTGGCTACGCTTAAGATTTTACGTTAGGATCCCTCGCAATGCTCAGGATTCTATTGTAGAATCTTTTGAATCACTCAGGATTCGTAAATGTATCATTTTGCTCCCTTGAGACACAATATACTATTCTTGCTGCAGATTTCGTAATCATCAACGACAGTGATATATTTTCTTTTTTAAAACGGATAGCTCTTTTATTGTTTTAACAAAATAAACGGATAGATTTTTCATAAGTGATACTGTGTACTAAATATTTACAAAGTAATGGGCAGAGCTTCCGCGTCAAACTCACGGGTGTTAGAGAGGGTCATTTGCAATGGACTGGTCTTGCCTTAACGCTAGTTCTTTGACTTCTCGATACGACTCAACTTGGTACATAAAAATGAAAAAAAAAAACGCGTTTGACAATAAAATTGGAACGTCGTTAGTCATATTTCCATAGAAACTTCACAAGTTCACACAGACCCAAGGGTATTTTGGCGTTTCATTAAAAGTTTATGATTTAACTATCAGTATTTTACCGTATTGATATTGGTGTAGCCAAGTAATGAATGGAAAGAAATTATAACCTCAAATAGGAAAACATAATTGGTTGCCACTTGTTTATGTAGTATCCTATGGTATAATCACGTTTATGTCACATTCGTCCTTTTTGAAGCAAGTATGTTAGTGCAGGAGGGATGAATGTTTTATGCCTAATATTAAAAAGAATGCTTGGCTAAATAGTATAGCGAATCGGTGCAAATTATAATCATCAATCATTACTAGTGATCTCTAAATCAATCGTACCTAGACACAACTTAGTATGTAATGAGTTACATAATACGTTAATAATCATATTAATGAAAGTGAACGGGATCCTTAGTAATGATAGATGAATAAGTAATATCACATACGATAGTATGTCAAGGCCGCCGCCATGTATGTATGTCTGTACGTTTGTGACAGCCAGTCAATGCGATGATTTGCATAATCTTTATATAATTGTTAGGAGGACTGTAGGCTTAGTATTATTATTAATGTATGTACTATTAAGATTGAAGTAATTATAGTGGTTAAGGCTGCTAAGAAACTTATAACAGCATTACAATTATCATATATGTAATTTGGCATATATTTACTATAGGTCTGCCATTTAAAAGAGACGGCGTCTTTGCCGGGGCTGGGGTAAGCGGGATGACGTCAAAGGGATGCGAACGGGTAGCGGGCGGCGGGTTTCTGCCTTCCGCTACCCGCCCGAGTCGTTTCAGCTAAGCGGATGGCCTATAGTGTTAAATGCAAGAAAGTTATACAATGAAAAAGTAACTTTTGTTTATGTTCATCTCATTCTCATGAGAATAAATAAGATATGTCATTATTCGCGAGACAAGATATGTTTAATTGGTGTAACCACATGAAAGTTCACTTTGTTTCGTAGCAATTATTAATTGAGTATTCAATTGTTTGTCACTGTCCTCCTAACTTACTAAATAACTTTGTGAAAACATATAACATGGTACTGGAGAACACTAACTATAAAACGAGCATCAACTGACTGAAAAAAAATATGTCCTTAAAGATACTCGTAGTAAAACAGATGATAGGAACCTAAAAAATTAACAATATACACATTCCCCAAGGTCGTTGCCTCTAGAGAGGTGCCCATAAGGCTGGCCACATTAGCTCGCTGGACAGCAATACCTATCAGTTGACCGAGGAAGTAGGCAGCCCTATGGCCAGCCGTATAATCTAAAAAAACATTTTCTTAGTCAATTCGAAAACAAGGTCATTTTATTCCACTATCTGAAACGGAAACCTTTTCGGTTGATTATACGTTTTATTACATTTAGAACTGAACCACATCCTATCAATTAATAAATAATAGTAAACAGAAGTTAATCATCCATTTTATCACTTGCAAGTGGCTAATCTAAAATCAAACCACATCCAGGATACACAAGAATAAAGATTAATTGCTATGTAACTTAAACTGCTATCAAATAAGTCGAACTACGAATGACAACACGTAGCGTCTCTGTGAAGCTATGATCTGGCGCAACGCGCAACCACTCAAGTGGTCGCAAGTGTACATTGTTACAACCACAACAAACGAGACGACAAACGATATTTGCACCTACATCTTACATTAGCTTTTAAAACGACGTGTTTAGGTCGATATTCCTTTGATTAGGAGCTGTTTGCTGTGTCGTTTTGGGTGCTAAATGTACTATTGTTGCGAAAAATTGATTTACGTATAGCATCTGTTAAAAGCTTAGCCGTATTGCTTATGTTCGTAAGCTCGGTGTGAACTGAGGCTAATGTTTGTTTGAAAACAGTTTGGTGAGAAAGTATAGTGGTCTGTGTTTCTTGGGCCTCTAGTTGGTTAATCTCTTGCAGATGCCAAACATATTTTTATCCAACATTTACCAAGCCCGGTAATTACCGTCCACATCTTATTGGTACGTATTTGTTTTTTTTGACGACACGATAGTTTAAGCCCGTGTAGCGAAAACTATTGCTTTCTTTTATGCGAGGTTAAGCAACGTGGGCCGAGGGCAGTTCTTGGATGGGTGACTACTTTGAGTTTTATTAACTGAGCCTCCCGTGCTTTGGAAGGCACGTTAACCCGTCCTGGCTGCTGTCTATGACATCAGTCCTTAAGCCAAGGTAGAGGCTTTCGGGTGGCTTGAGAACTTCTAACAGTCAACTTGCCTACTCACTTGACAAGACTAATTTCATTAAGGTCTGGTTTCCTCTCGGGTCGGAAGGTCAGATGGCAGTCGCTTCCATAAAAACTAGTGCCTACGCCAAATCTTGGGATTAGGTAGCGGACCCCGAGCATCCATATACTGGGATAACGCTAGGAGGATGATGATTATTGTTTTTCAGACTAGAGCCGAAACGTGGTTGCTCAATATTTTCTAGCTCACACAAAATAAATACAAATCCATCCATAATAAAAACATTTGCCAGTTAACCTTTTACACAATAACAACAATAAGGTAATTAAACGATCAAACCTATACATTACTCGCTGTCTCAATACTCGTTGGACAGGAATAAACAACAATTGGTTACACCATCGATTAATTATACTACCCTCTTTATTCGAAATGGCGGGTGTTACCAGGAGAGCCAAGGCGGTTAAGACCCTTTGCGCACGGGGTTCGCTTTGATCGAATCTTGCGCAGGCGACAACTCATCGATCAAAGATGGCGCCCGCCTGATGGATGGTGTGGCGGCTTCAAGCGATTGTCAAAGGTTTAGTTAAGACAATTGATTGGACTACGAAGTCCCGTGGCTGAGTTGATTAGGGCAGAACGAAGGCAGCAACTGAATGAATTCTGTTTAATGCGAGTAGCATTACTGATGCGCAGAGTAAGGGATAGTGCCAACAGCCTCCTGAATAGCATATTGGAGAAAGTTAACTGCCCAGTTGTAAAACACTGGAACATTATACATATGGGGGACAGGACTCCCATTTATAATTTCAAATAATATTCCCCGTAATTAATTAAATAATTATAACTAATCTAGATATATAAGTGAACAAATGTTACTAACAATGTTATGCTATGGATGTCTTGTCTGAAAATAAAATGATTATTATTATTAAACATGATTTTAGTATTAATATACGACATACTGATTACTACTAGCACTTACTTACTTATTAGTTATCAACAGAACGAATCCTCAAGTCAATGAAGGGTCGCCAACGCGCTTGTGATTCTTCTGGAGTATTGTACTTAGGCTTATTTGACAGTAGGTATCTACAGCTTAAGTTTTACCGTCATTTTATTAAAATAACGTAAGAATACTTGTGTTGCCCCAAAGAGGTTGTTTTTGTGGTCACTCACGCGTCCGTTCGTCCGTTGGTTCGTACGTCATCTGTCACACAGGCTTTGCAGCCAAATGGTTGGAGTTACAGCCTTTAAATTTTCACAGTATCAGAATCTTGTTGACACAAATCCATACAAATTTTTAAAACTTAATCTTAAATTTTTAAGGAGGCACCCATAGAGATAAAGAGGCACGAAATTTTGTTTGACCTACCCCGTCGAGTGGGCATCGTCTAGTAAATAAGTCCCTACTGTATTATTTGTTTCAAAAAAAAATTTCAAAACAAAGAAATGAGAAGCGCCCAAAGTCAGCTTTTTTTTTTTAAATGTTCTGGAGATTTTTTTTAACTTCCCATCGACATATATATTGAACTTGAAATTTGGTAATCATGTTTATAATCAATTACTTATGTTTTACCATCAAATACTAACATATTGATAAATCATTTTTTTTCTTTAAATAGTCTTATATTTTCCTATTAAAACCAACTTAATTTTGAGGTTGTGCGAAGGCCTATTCGCACTTGGCTGGTTTTTTTATCTTAAGGGACTTGTCCCACCGCCGGTTGGACAAGTGCACTTGTCTCATAGTAATTCCACTCGCTTGAGCGAGAAAACAAGTGCCTTAACAGAACTGCTTGGCTGGTTTTTTATCTTAAACAGAACTATCGCCAACGATCTCAAGTGGACTGGCTTGGAGTCGTTTATCGGCCGGCTTGCAAGCGCCATGTTTGACCGAGCGGACAACCCCAGCCACTTCCACACAGGGCATGGGCATTGCCCCACAGCATGCCCGCTCTCCAGAGCGCAGATCTCGGGCGCTGCCCAGAGAGCTGCCACTGACGATTAATAGTTATATCTGACTTTACAGATGGACACCAGCCGTACGAGACACCAGCAGACGCCGAAGCGGGTTCCCAGGCCGGGGGCTCAAACGGACACATCACCAGAAGCATCCGCCGTCCCCCAAATGACGGCCAGGTCCTGTACTCCGAACTTCGGAATCCGAATTTCGTATCGTGCCGTCCCTTACATTGTCGTGTTATTCACTATACGAGTGAAAGGGACGGCTCGATACGAAGTTTATTTATTTATTTATTTTAGGAGAAACAATCAAAAGTAAATGTACAAAAGGAAAACATGAAAGTACCAGTACTTAGTTGCTAAACATGCATTTACCCCCTTGACAGTTCCCACTGAGACATAAATATTGTAGGTATAAGTACACTACGCTACACTTAACCTAGCTCCACATACAGCTTTAGATTTGACCGCTAAATTCTGATGCTAACATTTTTGCCACTTGATAATGAAATTGTTTTTTATTCATATTAAACATATCAACCGAAACAAAGCGTTTCTTATACATGTTGCACAAACGGCGTAAAGGAGCGCGGACTCCGGCGTTGCTGGAGGCCACTGGAACGGCGAACAAGGCGGCTTTGCGAGAGGTGCAGCGAGACGGCACTAGAAAGGAGATCCTATGCAACAATTCAGTGCTATTGTAATGACCCCTGCAGACGCTATATAGGGTTACAACGTCAGCTAAGTTAGTAGTAGTACCTCAGAAGCCCGTCCCGCCGTAGCGGTGGCGCGACCCGCCACAGCTCCAAAGCGCCCAGCGCAGGCGGAGCCCCCTAGCACCCAGGAGGAGGGTGCAGAGGGCCTACTCCGAACTTCGAAATCCGAACTACGTATCGTGCTGTCCCTTTTACTCTCGTGCTATGTCTATATGAGTGAAAGGGACGGCAAGATACGAAGTTCGGATTTCAAAGTTCGAAGTAGGCCCTCAGAACAAACTCGAACAAAAATTGTTTTCATTTGCAAGCATTTACAATTACGAACAATGTTAAATTGTAAATTCAATGTATTGAGCCTTTGTTTCTTGTTACTTTGTGTTTTGTAAACTAGAAATATCAGTCGATGAAAAAATCGAAATGTTCTTCAGGAAAAATTGCTTTCTTATTCGCAAAGTAATAGTTATCTCTGGATACCTCATTTCCCAGCAATTTAATTTAATTTATTAGGTACTCTAATTCAGTTACGCCAATAAACTTTATTACCTTAATCTAGACCATCAATGAGTACCCATTAGCTTAAAAGGCATAAAACAGCATTGAGCAACGACCGTTACACCTCTGCATGGTCACTTAGTTACTCTAGCCGGTGTTCAGTTCTCACACTAAATTATAATGTTTGCATGAAGTGGAGTAGCTTGCCTTGCGAGTTGGCTCCGCTTTTTTCTATACAGTAGATGATTATTTTTAACCTTTTTTTGGTATTTTATTATTAATAATTTCTGAATTACGACTTAATGTATACGCGTCATTTTCCAGCAAAATGTCATTACGATATATTTTAATGACAGTAAAATTTTGTCTGGCCGCGGTTGGAATAGGAGACAAGTGTAAATGAATTGACAGCTATTCCATGCCCTAGCTAATCGCAGTATTATAATATAATTTACTGATTATTTGTTCGGGAGTCATGGATATTTTCTATGTACTACCCGAAACAATTAAAAATATTGAGAGTGACGTGACATTTATAAATAATTAAAAAAAATGGCTAACGGCGAAGGCCTTCTATGACATAGATGAATATGTAAATTAAATTTGTTGCATGCTTTTGTAATTGTAATTTTTTTTTTACATTCAAATTCACTATGTAATAATTTAAATAATGTACCTAATCTAATTGAAATTTTTATTTTTTATTTAATCGACATAATTAAATTATTGTAACAATCTTCTGCCATGTAAATTTTTTGTATATTTTATGAATAAATAAATATGAATATGAATATATTATGTTTTATATTTATCTATACATGTAAGTATGTATATCGTAGTATAATACCCTTAGTACAAGCTTTGCTTTGTTTGGGACTAGATCGATTTCTGTAACATTGGCTCCGAATATTTATTAATTAATTATTAAATGGCAAAATAAAATCACGCTGTATATTGGCTCGCTGACCACCGAAAGTGGATTCATCATTGTGCAAGCAACAATCGAGTGGCAACTAGTACGATAATTAAATAAATGTGGGTTCTTAGATAACTAGTTCTGACCTCTTGATCATGCAGAGTTAAGAGTGGTGTAGAAGCTACGTAAAATAATGATATATTCTCAGACTAGCGACCCGCCCCGGCTTCGCACGGGTGCAATGCTGATGCATGTATTATACATATAAACCTTCCCCTTAAGTCACTCTATCTATTAAAGAAAACCGCATCAAAATCCGTTGCGTAGTTTTAAAGATTTAAGCATAGGATATAGGGACTTAGGGACAGAGAAAGCGACTTTGTTTTATACTATGTAGTGATTCTCACCGAGCGAGGTAGGTATACTACGGACGATGTATACTACGGAACGTTTTCTCGCTCATATTTCAACTAGCCAAATGGGGATTTTTTTTTTATTTGGGGCATCAACAGCATTACAGAAAAATTATAGAAAACTTAATAGCTAATAACAAAGCCAATTATAGATGTCCAAACAAATACAGTTAGTTGAAAAAGAACGTAAAACATAAAACATACAACTGGTAAAATAGAGGCTAAGATGGCAATTCATTTAAGAATTAAGTTTTATTAAACATGCGTGTATTACAAACTACTCCCCAATCCCGGTCAGGGCAAATATTTGTGTGATGAGCATGAATATTTGTTTCTGAGTCTTGGATGTTTTCTATGTATTTAAGTATTTATATCTATTAAATATATCGTCGTCTAGTACCCATAACACAAGCCTTCTTGAGCTTACTGTGGGGCTAGTTCGATTTGTGTAAGATTGTCCTCTAATATTTATTATTTTATTATCAAGACAAATTAATATAAAGAGGTACTCCATTTGAACGAGCCCTTAAGAAGATTGTGTAGCAAAATTTATCCATACAAAAAGCGGCAACGTTTTTCACCCCCAAATCCAGAACCGATTTGCATAATTTCTGGAAATATTGTAGATATCATTAATTAATAAGTTTACATGTTTTTTTTTGATAATTTTTTTTATAAATGTAAACTCGTTTTTTGACTCGAAAACTTCCTCCTGTTTTTTGCTATTATTTGGGTCAATCAACTTTTTCCTGTTGTTAACCTGTCCCGTCAGCGAGGAGACAATAGTAGGTAACAGAGTTTCGTAGAAAAATGTTTATAATATGGACTTCAAGCATTCTCAAGAGATGACCCATGTCGATATGGATTTATGCTCATCGCTAAAACTCATGTTTGGTGGATTTAAACTCTATAAAATCACAGTTTTAAAGAGTGACTCAGGAGATGTAACCATGGCAACAAGCAACAAAGAATAGTTGATCAACCCATTTCATAAACGAGAATGAACCTGTAAACCTAGTTAAGGATGTATTGAATCGATCAAGGCCAATACTGTCTCATTTGATTAAGGTTTAAGGAGTGGAAAACTAGCTGCCCGAAGCAATAATTCCGCGAGAAATTGGGTGCCAAACGGCCGATGGCAACGACTCTCTCTATCGCACGATGCAAGCGCAAGAGCCCGACGGGTGAAACAGCAAGAATATTTCAAAATGGCCGTTTTCGCCCAGCACGATAGGTTTACAATAGTCTTAACCTTACAAAAACCACCACCATTATGAAACCACTATTTATGTGATGTGTTCCTGGTGGTGAGTAAGATCGCCACGACTCCCGAGCATGCTGTCAGCATAACGAGTACTCAAATAAATAATTATTTATTTCAACTGCATTATAAATGTTTCACTTGTTTGTTATTGATTGGACATAATCAGAGAGCCTATTACGAACTTCGAAATCCGAACTTCGTATCGTGTCGTCCCTTTCACTCTCATGTTTATACACTATATGAGTGAAAGGGACAAGACGATACGAAGTTCGGAGTAGGCCCTCAGTATATGACGTTTTGACGCCATGTTCCAGTTTAATATTCATTTAGTTCCTATAGTTGCCGCCTGCCATTCCTTGGCCGTTCCAACCGTCATTGGCGCTAGTTTAATTATCTGGAACAGATAGCGCATGCTAAATATGCTGCGTTCACATGTCACTTGTTTTAAAATGTCAAATTTTGTTTTTAATGTCCCTCTTGTGTAATTGTAAGTGAAATGCATTTTAATTTTATTCTCTTCTTTCTTTTTCCTAAATTCGTGTTCATAATTCTTTACTAATTCTTTTTTTTTCTCGTACGGTTACTTATTGTAAAATCACTCGACGGTCCCATCGGAAGACCAGCGCTGGCGATTGCCCGCATTATGCTGAGATGGTACTTACCGTTTCGAGATAACAGAACTTTTTAGTTTTTGTTTATTTTTATTTTGCTGTGTTAATTGATGTTTTTGCCTCGAATAAATATTTCTTATTTCTAAAGGGTCGGCTACTTGCTGATGCTTTTGGAGTTCATCGGCTACGGTGTCTGCTTGCCAAGCTTGTTTGCTACTGTTTGTGTGTGTTAAAAAAATAACACAAGTCGTGAGGATTTTAATTGATGATGATGATGAAGAGTTCCTGTTATCCCTCATCAGGGACATAGGGCTCTCATAGAAGTCTTACGCGGCTTCTTTCAGCTCCTGCCAGCCGAGGCTATTAGAGCCCGTCTCTTTCTCAACTGCTCTGGCCTTTATCTGCCAGTAGATTGCCAGCGGAGGCCCTGCTTGGAGAAGTGGTCATCCCATCATCGAAGCGCGTGCCCAATCCATCGCCACTTTCTCTCCAGGACTTCTTGACTTCGTTCATTTGAATAATTGTTAATAAAAAAAAAACTTAAATTGTTCTCTTTACTAATTTTAGTTTAACTTAATCGTGGTCGAAAAAATTAAGTTGTTGGAGCTTTCTAGGCTTATCTAACTCTATGACCGAAAAACGAAGTGCCAAAACGCAATTCTAATTGATTGTTGTGATTAGAGATGTTTCAGATATTTATCGACCTGTAATTACCTAACACTCTGCCTTTAAACCGAACTGATCTAAATCCGTTTAAAAAACGACTGAATATCAATCTTAACACAAGCGAATAAGATTTAGAATTGAGTAACGGCTATTGACAGTTAGTTTAAATATACTGAATGATGTCAAACTACGTGAATCAATAATATGTTATTAATAGCGTTTAAAATAAGAAAGTAAGACAATTACCACACTTAAATGATAATTTATCGGTGTTATGCGTGTAATCAAAATGTACCTATAGTTGGAATCATTTATCGTGAGCAAAACTAATTTTCTATACGGCACGTTATATAACACCGCATTGTTAAAAATAATGGTGTAATATTAAAATATTTAAAACAATAATCAATGGTAGAATGTCAGGTTTAGAACAATCAAACGGTTCGGCGATGATCTTGAGAAGTTTAACTGAAGTAAGAGAGACTCTAGTAAGAGAGACCCCACATTAGCGTAGCACGCAACGTCGACGCAACGTCGTCTCGACGCCAGCGGCGTTTTTCGAGCGTCAGCGTCACAACAGCTGTCAGCGCCCGAGGTTTTTAATTTTATCTCAGGAACGCGGGTGAGCCATGGTTGTATATTTAAATATGCATTAACATTGTCTATGTGTGCGTCAACGTGTCACAACTACAGCTATGACTAAAGCGCGGGGCTCGTGAGATAAAAGTATTGTATTGATACCTAGCGACCCGCCCCAGCTTCGCACGGGTGCAATGCTGATACTAACTATACTACAGAATATCTTTATATTTCGTTCACAGCTTATTTGTCATTAGACAATACAAAACATGTTTTCTTTAGAGGTTACTACTGAAAGATCGACATATAATTGGCCATTTGAAAAGTAATGTACCAGCGCCCGGCCGGTATCGCCGCAACCGCTATGTCCCTGCATTTTAAAATCTGTAATATCTTCGAAAATATTAATTTAATTTACATGTTATACAGGGCCATATTGGTCTATAATTAATGCACAATATATATAAGGTACTTAATCCGTAAATAAGCCATTATTTCTCGTAAAAAGTAAAGGAAAAAAATGGTTATTGTGGGTTCTCCCTAAGAGATAGACATATACTATATTGGACTTTTTTGTAGACCTTTTTAAGGTGTACAATACCGTAGTACATTATTTTGACATATCTAGTACGGTTCAGCCAGCGTTTGCAATGTAAGCGCAAAAAAATGTGTTTATATACGATATCACAGAAACCTCTAAAATTATCAGTGTTTGTCTACTATGTATATCGTGCATGTATTACACTCTATATATTAAAGAAAACCGCATCAATGAGAATCCGTTGTGTAGTTTTAAGGATCTAAACATACCTAGGGACAGACAGACAGACAGACAGTGGAAAGCGACTTTGTTTTATACTATGTAGTGATAGTTAAGAGGACAGGAAAGGCAATGAAAATATGTACATATCTAGCCTAATAACGGTTCTTATTCACTTAACAACTTCCAATTATCTTTTCCACAAATAGCTCATTATCTCATTAAGAAGAACGGCTCAACAATGCGGGAACTTTGATCCGGGATGCGCGATTTTACGTTAAATCATTCGAAGTGACTTAGGTGACCGCAAAAAGTCTGATCGTTTGTGGGAGCTAAAATGCTGCTTGGATTTCAAACTTAACCCAACCTGTAAGTATTTTGTGTTTATATAATATACTAGATTTTGCCCTCGACTTCGTCCGCGTAAACTTCCACTCCCTATTTCAACCTTTTGAAGGATGATTTTCGGGATAAAAGTATCATTTAAGTTAATCCGGGCTATAAACTCGTTGACTATCAAGTTTCGTCATAATCCGTTCAGCCGTTTTTGCGTGACTGGTACGAGTAACAAACACTAAAAACATCTAAATATGTTAACATCCAAACATCTAAAATTTCGCATTTATAATATTAGTAGGATGAAAAAAAAAACTAGTTTGCTGGTTAGGAGGGAGGATAGGGTCATGCTAAGTCACAGGCTTGAATCTTACTGAAATGTTTTTTTTCTTTAAAGTTTTAATTATTTTGCGATAAGACCGCCTGTTGTTTACCTCTAGCTGTCTACTGTTGTTGTTTTGATTCTATGTGTAGCTGATTTGTGTGAGGTGCGGAATAATGAGTATTTGTATTGTATTGTATTTATTGATTTACAAGCGGTAATAATAGGCAAATAACAATAACTTAAATAATATTAATACTAACTTAAATATAAAATACACCCTTGGGGCATTGTACCGAGGATGTTAGCGGCATTTCCTCGCTGTATCGCAATGTTGATAAATATTACGTTGTGCGAGAAAGTTTATTTTAATTTAAAATGGAAAAGCGTCATTTTACCGCCCAATTGAACAATACAGAATCGTGTATTAACACGTCACACATACTATTTATCATGCGCGCGCTGACTCAACAATGGCTCGTATTACAATACACGGATTTCAAATTTTTTACGTATTTTTATTCTTAGTGTGAAGCCATTAATTGTGTTAAGGAAAATAAAAATGTGTTTGACATTGACCTTTTGAAGGTGCCTGGAAGAATTAATGGGTTATTATCGTATTGTCTTCTTATGATGTTGAAATCGATGGATTTATAGTTTTTATATAATATCTACTTACTTATTTTTACCATTGCTATCACAAAAATACTGTTTTGATGACCACTCTAGCCAAGATGGTAGTGACCCTGCCTACGAAACTGGAAGTCCCGGGTTCGAATCCCGGTAAGGGCATATTTATTTGTGTGATGTACACAAATATTTGTTACTGAGTCTTGGATTTTTTCTATGTATTTAAGTATCTGTTTATCTATATAAGTATGTATGTCATCGCTTAGTACCCATAGTACAAACTTTGCTTAGTTTGGGACTTGGTCGATTTTTGAAAGCTTGTCCACAAATATTTATTTATTTATTGTGAGAGTTAAGAATATTATTATATCATTATTTTTAGCTTCATGATAGTTGATTCGCGAATTTCTTTTCCTTTTTAACGCCCGACGCGCGACGGATAAGAGGGATGTTATCATCTAACAAGTGTGTGTCTTTCTGTGCCATCGTAGCTTCCTAACGGATTAAACTATTAAAGTGCAGTTTTTTTATTAATCTAAAATCTTGATGGCGGTTCGTAGTATGTATAGTGTCTTTTTATTTTATTTTAATAAAACTGGTCAACGAAATGAATGTGTTTAGCAACGATCTTACAGAAATATAAAATTAGTCACGCTTGCGCCACGGCTAAGTTGTTTTTCGGCTAGAAAGCCTATTTTAGTGGGCTGCTTCTGACGCTTTTCAATTTGTTTGTGCGCTTAACTAACGATTTCACGGACACGAGAAACATGTGCAATTCTAATGCGATGTGACAGAGATGAACCAACTGCGGTCTTGACCTAGGAAACCCTTACAAGTAACTCAACTTATCTTAGAATCGCTTGAAAAATAATCTTACAATGAATTAAGAAAGATAAACATAGTTCAACATAAAACTAATTCACAATGAATGCATGAAGTTACAATAACATCTTGTAACAAACGTCTGAACAAATACTTGAAGAACCCGTCATACCCAAAATAAATGTGACCAATTGTTCAATAATATTCAGACATAATTCAATCCTATTTTAGTGGACTAAGGTTTAAATTTGAATACATGTTGAAGTTGAGTTTGACCACTTGCCACTTAACCTTTGAGGTTGGTGATTTCATGGTTTCTAGTATAAATACTATCTGATGATGAGAATAATTGTGTGTCTTGAGTGTTTGACTGCGGTTTTGACATACTTTTTACAGATGAATGTCGTTTTATCATGCTTATAGGCAGATACAGACATTGCGAAGTTTAAATAATACGCCACTAGATATCTATATACTAATATGAGTAGAGTCTACTGAGATGTGTTAAGTTTCATTAATTTATAATAGAAATTTATTAATTGACTAGCGACCCGCCCCGGCTTCACACGGGTGCACAATTTAATGGCTGTTATTATACATATAAACCATCCTCTTCAATCACTCTATCTATTAAAAAAACCGCATCAAAATCCGTTGCGTAGTTTTAAAAATTTAAGCATACATATAGGAATATAGGAATATAGGGACAGAGAAAGCGATTTTGTTTTATACTATGTAGTGATATGCATCCATCTTCATCAAAAATTGTTTGGTCAAAACCTATATTTTCTTTTAAGATGCAGAAATGGCATGAAATGATGCTTTTTAACAATTTTCGGCTACATACCGGATACCGAGTTTCACAAATATCGTTTCACAATTTGCCTGGCTGGCCTTCTCGAAACAAGTCTTTCTGTTCTAGGTAACAAAGTATAAATTAGTAAATTGACAAACAGGTAGCCATTGGAGCCTCTCTCAGTTGGAGGGCCCTCACAACCGCTCTCAATTACGCAACAATGTGGGCACAGCAAACACCTAAACGTGTCAACAAACACGTGAGGTGACACGCAGTTCCGGACACAGAAATTTAACACAGCAGTGTTATTCTAGTAGTCTGTACAAGGCTTCACCTCGCCCTAGGTGAACCAATCCATCAGACCTCCGATTACGTGATTTTATTACAAATACATATAGGTCTAGGGGTGATCTGTGAGATGAAGTTTGTAAATCCTAATCCTAATAATATTATAAACGTGAAAGTTTGTGAGGATGGATGTACGTTCCGCTTAATCTCAAAAACTGAACGGATCTCTATGAAACTTTCCAGTATTGTAGCTTAGACATCAGAATAGGACATAGGCTACCTTTTATCCGCGGGTAACACCACAGGGCGCTGCTAGTAACATATATGCTGGTTTGTTACACCAGCGCGGTTAAAATAAAACGTGATGTACTTGTTTAAAAAAACCTGGGAGTCCGAGTCTATGTTCGGCGTTTTCCCGAATATGACACCTGGCTAAATAGATTGTTTGCCCCTAAAAACCCCTACATAGCAAACATCGAAATTTTTAGAGCAGTTTTCGACACCCCCGTAAGAAATACTGATAGCGTTTAAACACATTAGATATATTATTTTTCACCCTCTCTTACATCTCGGCAATCGTATCTTCGATTCAGCTCACATTCGAACTAAAAATTCGTTTAATCTTATTAATTTGCCAGACACGACGTTCCTATCAACGATACTCGAGTTATCTTCTTGCACAAATATTTATACATATGTACATACTTAAGTAGCCGGATGTTCCAGTAGGCTCGCAGAACTTTACTTCGTTCGCTCGTTCAAAAATGTGGTCATGTATTGTAAAGAAAAGTCAGATCGAATGTATTCCTTAGAATTGAATTGAACTTGAGTTGAATTGGAATCTATAGGATCAGTGTCGAGCACTGAGGTCACCTTAACATCTTATTTAAAACGTCATTTCCTAATTGCCTTCGCTAGACTATAGAAAAAAACAGCATGTAATATAAACTTTTGCTTCCTCATGCCACAATCTAATATTCCCTATCAACAGCGCGTTGGTAAAGAAGCATATTGTTGTCTCACCAATCGATCTTTCACGCTGACAAGCAATTCATAGTTGATCGTACCGTGACTAAACACTGTTGAAAGTCATGGTTAGAAAATGGGCAGAAAATCTATAGATTACCCACATCAAATGATCGCTACGCGTATTAGAAACGTGTCATTTGGAGGTGTATTTTAGTTTATGGATGTTTACTATTTATGACGCTATAGCATTTTCTTTGAGTAACTTATGAAGCATTTTAACATATGGTTCGGTTTCGATTTATGAGGAAAAAACCCAACCATTCCTTTTATATCTGAAGTTTAGCTTACGAAAATTTCAAACATGCATAATATTACAGGAAACAAAATTAAACATAGTTTCTAGTTTTTTATCATAGACTAAATTTTGTACGGAAGCCTACGCGAGGTAGATTTTCTAATGTGAAAATGCATTCATTTCATTTATTTCAGAAGGAAATCTTTTCTATTATATTTTTAGTATAGAAAACCGCGCTGACCAACCGCACACTAGGAAACAAAAGCATCCATTACGTTGCACAAAACCAGCAACGTTTTCACACCACAATGACCACTATCCAAATAAAGCTAATCAAACAACAATACAGGTGAGGTCCAGACCACACAGTGTCGTTGCTTTCACAATTAACACAGGTACGGAAAAAATGACAGTCATTGTAACATTCAAATGATGTCTTTGAAGCAGTACCTAAGAAAATTATTGGATGGAAAATTGCTACGCATGGGACGTCGTAATTGTACCATTTGTACAACCGAACCACAATTTCAAAATCTTCTGGAACAGTCCGGCGTTGGTAAGAAGATTCTAGTACAGTCAAGTGTAAAAGTGTGTCGAATGAATCCTCTCATAAATATGTACCGAAACCTTAATGCGTAGACATAAGATCCATGGGACATATTTTTTTCCACTCGACTGTACCACTATCAAAACATAAGATAAAGAGGTTATTATCGTAATTAAACAAAGCCTACTTTTTACACAAACCGCAGGCAAAAGCAAGTTGAAAATTGTCCAAATCATCAGAACAAAGGCCAGTAATGACTTAACGGAACAATTGATTTTGTGCTCCGTGTCAATATTCTCGTAGTAATTCTAAAAGTAGAAAGACATAAGTGTACATCAATAGTAGTGTAACATACGTTATTATGAGTCAAGTTACTTTTAAGTTTAGTCATGGTGAATACGTATGGAATTTACGAGAAATTTTCTAGTGTACTTAACATGGAAACGGTGAAAACTTTAAAAAATGCCACAAATGTGATGCAAATGTACCCGTTAAAATATAGTCAGCAGAAGTAGCTATGCGGAAAAATATATAGCATAGAAACTTGTCAAACTTTTAAGGCAAGGCTAGTCCAGTGCAAATTACCCTATATATTAAATTACGTGAGTTTGCAATTAACCATCCCGCTCTCTACTGAAGCTCTGTGCGTAATTTCGTAAAATATTTAGAACATTTTAATTGGTTTTTGGAACACTGGATAACTGATGAAAAATCTGTCCGGTTATTGCATCAGAACAATAAAAAGCTATCTTTTTGAAAAAAAAACATATCACTGTCGTTGATGATTATGAAATCTGCAGTATGAAAGTTTATTTTTACGATGAAATTTAAGATTTTTTGACAGTTACCAAGGCATTTTTCAAATAAGTATGTTGTTTTTCGTTGTTGTTTTTTCAGTCTACAGTATTTTTTGTGTAGTGTAATTCTACATTATTTTTTCAAACTGGAACCTCAGCCTTCAGTATTTTCGTCAGATCTCTGAAGGGCCTTGCCTTTATATTGAAAGTCAGAATTTAAAGAACTCCGCTTACAATTACAGACAGAGATTTCGGTTTGGTGAAACCCACCCTTACTATGCATTATTGCTTCAATATTTCACAACCAAATAAAACCGAGAGTAAAAACAAAAGAATGATTAACTCACGTTAATAAAAACAAGAGCTAAACAAAATCAACGGCGATAAGTCAACGGACACTCAGCATCCATTACTGCGCACATTGTGTGAGCGTACAAATCGATTGTGCAGGTGGCTTGTGTATGCTGACCCTTATCCTTGTCTGGGAATATACCTGTAACAAATGTAAAACACATTTTATGAAATATGTTAATAAAATGCACAGTGCCTTTACCATGAGTTTACATGACCGTACTCGCTAGCGACTGCGTAAAAATTTATATGGGCAAAAGTACAGCGCCTCTGGCGGTTACGCAATAGAACTAGGAATCGGCATACTAAATCGTTTACGCAGTCGCTAGCGAGTCCGGTCATGCAAATTCATGGTAAAGGCACAGGAGAGTATTAGGGTACCTATACGCCGCCGTGCTTGACTGACCCAATATGTACGGTCAACCATTTTTATTTCTGTGCCACTTCGTACCTTGTCACAGTCACATTAACATGAGATCTCTAGCGGCTTTCATTTTGATTTTCACTGTGACAAGGTACGAAGTGGTCCAGAAATTATTATTATTATTATTATCGTTCGGCCTTGAAAAATAGTCCTGCGTGCGTTACAAAGCTATATCTAAATTTTTCAGCCAGTCCATAGCCGGCTCAAAGCACTGGCTAAGCTCCTTGATGCCACCAATAAAACATCGGATGGGGCACTCCTCCACGATGTGAGAGACTGTTTGCTGTGGTGCGCCACAGTCACACGCCGGCGACTCTTTCAGGCCCCACTTGTGTAGGCAGTAGTTGCAGCGAGCGACTCCCGTGCGGATTCGGTTCAGCGTCGTCCAGCTTTTACGGCTGGCTTTGAAACCAGGTATCTGGTCAAACGGGTCTCCCACGAGGCCGCCCGCCGCTGAGCACTCCTGGGACTGCCAGTCAGCTGACCAGGAAGACCGTATACAAAAGGGCAGGCGAATAGCGGGATCAGACCAGAGAGGCTTACGCGAGGGGAGTCGCTTCGGTATATCCCTATCCAGGGTTTTGGTGATTGGTAACCTGTGTGGGAATAGGGTGTTAGCCGCCTTCCCCCACTCGGCCGCTGCAGCGTGCGTGCGCCTCAGATGCGGAGGTGCTATGTTTGATAGCACGGGAAGCCAGGGAGTTGGTGTGGGTCGCAAGGTCCCCGTGATGATGCGCATGGCTCGGTTCAGTTGTACGTCCAACTTGTGAGTATGAGCACTCCGGTACCAGACCGGGGCACAGTACTCCGCTGTTGAGTATACCAGAGCCAGCGCTGAAGACCACAAGACATCAGCACGGGCACCCCACGTGGTACCAGCCAGACGCCCAATCAGGTTGACCCGGGTTTTAACCTTCTGCGCCGAGGCTTCTAGATGTTCACGGAAGGTCAGCGACCTGTCCAAAGTAACGCCAAGGTATTTGGGGGTAAAATTGTGCCGCACGCGTTCTCCGTCAAAGAGTACGCTTAGCTCCTTTCTAGCCATACAGTTAGTGAGGTGGAAAGCGGTTGTTTCTGTCTTGGACGGGTTTGGGCAGAGTGGCCATTTTTTATAATACTGGCTCAGGGCGTGGAGATCATCAGTGAGCACATTGTCACCCTCCCGAAACTTCTTACCCTGATATGCCAAAGCCAGGTCGTCAGCATAGCTGAACTTTTCCGCGCTCGTTGCAGGCATATCGCTTGTGTACACGTTGAAAAGTAGTGGGGCCAGCACAGAGCCTTGGGGCAGTCCATTTTTGACCATTTTGTAACTGCTTTCCTTAGTGCCTGACATCACCTTAATCAAGCGAGGGCCTAGCATGCTTTTAAGTAACTCAAGGACCCTCTTGCATGGAACTATATCTACCAGCTTGTGAAGCAGACCCTCCACCCATACAGTGTCGTATGCTGCCTTCAGGTCGACAAAAACTGCAAAAGTTTTGAGACCCTCTTGAAAGCCGGCTTCTATGTAGGATGTCAGGGCCAAAACCTGATCTGTACAGCATCGATTTGCCCTAAACCCAGCCTGCTCTGCGGGAATTTTGGGGTTGACAATTGGGTATAATCGGTTGTACAACAAGCGCTCTAGCAATTTATACGTGACGCTGAGCAGGGAGATTGGTCGGTAGCTCGCAGCGTCGTTAGCGGGCTTTCCCGGCTTTAGGATGGCTATCACTTTAGCCCTCCTGAGGATCGGTGGCAAGATACCGGTTTTGAGGATGTTGTTAAAAAAGCTTGTGAGCCATCGTTTCGCTCGCTTTCCGAGGTGGACCAGGAGTTCAGGGTATATATCGTCTATCCCAGCCGCTTTGCCACATTTGGTAGACCGCTGAGCTATCTCCAGGTCGTCCATGGTAAAAGGAGTATCAAGGGTGTCATGTGGTGGGAGTTTTTCAACCTTTTGAGTGTACTCCTTACGCACCGCTTTGGCGAACACCCTGTCCAGAGAGCCGGCCTTCGTTAGTTGTTGAAGACGCTTTGCGATTTCTTCTGGATGCATTGAATTCTCTATTGGCAAAGATGCGGCTGCACCCCCCATTTTTCGGAGGAGAGTCCAGATTCTTTTACTAGAGTGCGTGAAATCGAGGCTTTCCACATTTTCTATCCATTTCTGACGACGAGACTCATCCAGCGCGTTTAAGATGTCGTGAGCCGCGTCCGGGTCATTTGTGTTAAGGTACTCTTGATACGCTTCCTCCACGTCAGCATTCCAGCCGGGGGTGTATTCTTTACGGCATCCCCTTGGGATGTGACGGTTAGCGGCACTTAACAGGACCCGACAGAAGCGATTGTAGTTTTCTGCGGTAGGTTTGATCCACCGGACGGTAGACTCCACCTGCATCCCATAAGACTCCCAGTCAGCTTTCGAGAAATTCCAGCGGGCTTTAGGCACAGACTTTACCAGTGGTATTTCACGGCCGACCGTGATACACGCTGGCCGATGTTGGCTTCTTGGAAAACCACCAAGAATCCTACGAGACGCAGGCACAGGACATCCTCGCTGGTCGGTCGAGACAAAACAGAGGTCAGGGTTCGTGTCACGCTGCCATCGCGCAGAGTGGAAGGATCCTTTATCCTTGGGGTCAAACACGAGTTGAAGTCTTTCCTGCTCTGCCCAATCATTCAGAAAGATGCCGTTGGCGTCATTGGATGTATAGCCCCAGGAGGAGTGGTGACTGTTGAAGTCGCCGACATATACACAAGGGTGGCGGTGAGTGTGGAGGGGAGGATTCGGAAACGAATTGTTGGGAGGCTTATAGACTGACACTATAGTTATATCAGAAATTTTAAACGTTATTACTCCAAAGTTATTGGTATTACTGACATTTATAACTGAGAAGTCATTTAGAGTCGATTTTGAATATACTGCCGATCCATAAATGGGCGACAGTATGTATGCCAAAAGGTTAAAGCCGGGTATGGACGCCCGGTGGTCCAACTTACTAATATTATCGATGTGATGTTCTTGGAGAACTATCACATCGATGTCATTGTCACTTGCCAGCCTGGCCAAGTAGTCACATTTGGATCTTGAAGATCCCTCAATATTTAGTTGGAGAATGCGGACAGAAGGTCCGACAATCCTCGTCATATGGTCCTTAGAAGGTCCGTTTGCTTGCATTTCTTATCTTTAATTTAATCGCAGGATACGCTGGGAGTCTCTGAAGGAGCAGATCCAGCGGGCCGATGAAGGTTAGAATCGTTTAGCCGTCTTCTATGCAGATTGCTTAGTGCAGATTGCTTTTTTGGAAGGCGTTGCCCAGGGTGGACCACAAGGAGGTAGATTCAAACCAATTACCCCACCCCAGAAATCAAATTGATTGACTGTACCTACAGTTAACCTCATTTATCTTTGGGACTTAGTCGTTTTCACTCGTTGTATGACATTTCAAACATGACATTAAAGCGGCACGGTACCTTAGTAGGCCTCACAAAGGGGCTTAATATCTTAATGAAGCCTACTGTACATGACACTTTCAATCTTATGTCACAATAATACAGGTAAAAATGAAGAATCGGGGCATTGGGTATAAAGGGGTCAAACATTGGCTCGTTTACCTTAGTTGTGTTATGCTCAAAAGATTGTCGATGTCAATAAGAACGATTTCTGATTGAACCGTGAATTAAATGGCGACTAATTGACGCTGCCATAAATACCCTTTCGCTTGACAATGCGAAAATTATAGATTTTTTAACAGCAAACCGTATATTATTGACATAAAACTTTTTACGCTAGGTCAGTTTTTTTGTACTTCAGTAATATTAAAATAATAATTTTTAGAATCAGCTAAAACGTGAATTGTTGAGTTACCACCGGCTCAAAATACCTTTAACATTCGGTTCTGAGTTAAAATCAGGTAACTTGAGGGCACTTACACAAATAAATTCTATTTATGTAATGATCGACCGAGTGAAACCAAGCTCGCTGCTTCAGCTTCGACTAAAATGCTTTCATATGACCGGACGGCGGATTTTGTTTGTCTCTTTTGGGACTGGGCCGATATGGGTAAGAACACTAAGAACCAGGGACCGTTTTCGGTACGGTATAAGCGGTATGGTAGCGGTATTGCATATCGATACCGCTTCGTTATAAAGGTAGAACTATACCGGTTGAAACATAAAGGTACGCTACCGGTATAAAATAGCGATATCGCTATTTTTCATAGATGTACTTAAAACCTTTATTATAACGGTAGCCAACCAGTATTATTTCGGTACCGAAAAATTTCGATCGTAACTCTTACGATGGGTACGTAATCGCGACCAACAGCGAACAGCGACTACGTCAGTAATCTATCGCACCGAACAAAATTTAACAAAAATGAGTATTTTAGGCATAAACTCAATAACTAGCGCCGATTGGTTGGCGCTGTTGACGGCACCCTCGTAAAGCCCAAACAGTACCTTAATGAAAACGGTTCAGGTATCGAAAAAAATAACGGTACCGTTATATTCCGCTACCGAAAAAATTCTTTTGCGGTATCGAAACCTAACCGAAACGAAACGGTATGACGTCATACTGTTTTAAAACGCTACCCTTATTTTCCGGTCATGCAGTCCCTGGTAAGCAACAAACAAATGAATAAAATATTTCTATGTTTATGTCTAAGAGGAAGAAAAATCCCCTCGCATTTGTGCCGCTGATTTAAAAGACGACAATACAATACAAATACTCTTTTTTGCACACCTCACACGAATTAATTATATAGTTACACAAATAATCAAAACCGGCAACATGTAGAGGTAGACCAGGCGGTCTTATCGCTAAAGAGCGACCTTAGTCTTATAAAACTATTGTTAACTTAATTTCTAATATCCAGCTCAAGTAACGTTGGTCGAGTGAAATTTTAAAACCAAAGCCAAAGGTTAAGCATTATCGTATGTTAATGCTCAGTGCAACGGCATAAATCAATTATGTGCGTGACCCTGGGGTCAGCCGGTTGGGTTCCCGAGCTTTTACACCTATTAGTGTTATGTAAGTGCAATAGATTCGTAATGGGATGCCAGTCTATTGTTTTGTTAGCTATGCTCGCGTTAGGGAATGCTATTGCCAAATAACTACAGTATCTGTAAGTAGGTACTGTGAAACCAATGAAATTCAATTTTTTTATTGTATTTCTTGCGTAATTTTCTGTGCAAACCTATAAACAGAACTTGAATTTACCCGCTAATTAAACGATACGCTAAAACTCAAATTCGAATTGCAACTATTAGGTCAACGACATTTTAACCTTTGAAGATGCATGTTAACACCAAATTTATTAATAATCATTCAAAACGCACAAAAAAGGATGACTGTGCGTTTCTCCAACGGTCAACAAAACAGTTAAGCTGCCTATTGACAATGGACGTTTTTTTGCTTTTTTTTTTGGCTACTTATAGTGATTACAATTGAATCTTGATGGGTGAGTCGGGAGATAATCTAATTGTAAGATTGTGTATGGATTTGGAAGGAACGTCAGCAATCATATAAATTAAATTGTATTTCTTGTTCCTATTAATAGTTATAGATAGGTATATTTCACTGTCAATACACTCAGAAACCTCGTATCTCAGTATTGACTGTTAGGTATTTGTTATTAAGGCTCGGTTTCATAAAGATCCGTTAGACCTTATATTGGTTTTTATGTCAAAAATGTGCTGAGTTACTGATTGTTGATCTGAAATTTGGTCTAACGGATCTTTATAAAACCCGGCCTTAGTGAGCTTCGTTTGTCAACCGACTTATATTCGACGGAGTATATTAAAGTTTATAAATTTTCAGTATCACTTTTAGCAATTGTAGGTTTAAAGATGGAGAAAATGTGCCCAACAAACCCAACACTCACAATCAACCCCAACCCATAGTTGTCTCTTACGACACCCACGGAATGAAAGAAGGTTGCTGTAAGTACTATACTAACCTGACACGGACACCACACAGGGCCCGTAATATAACATACCTACATATAGCGCAAGTTATTATTTGAAGAATATTGAATAGATTAATATATATAAGTATGTATTCAGTTCAGTGATTTGAGAAAAATCAATCAAAGAACCTCGTACTTAGTTATTAAAATTGCATATTATTTCCTCAATTTTTTACCTCCAAAACCTTGGCCATCTTCAAAACGAAGATCACGATCCGGGGGTCAAAGCGAGTCACTCTGAGCATTGTATTGTCTTAGCTGAGTCGATTGTTGGCATAGTCAGGTTTGATTTCACACGCTCTTCTCATTTCGAGCGTAAGGCATAAGAGACCAGAGTGCAGGCGCAGATACAGGGAGAGAGACCTCGCCCCTCCCCTGTCCTGAGTGGACAGGGCCTTATAGGGCCCCCCTATGTGATATTGCCCCCCGCATGCCTGATAGTGTCCCTCCCCTGGTGTAACCAAATCCTGGAACCTCGCCTGCTAGACGGAAGGAACTGAACTAATCGCAATCTTTGGCGTAGGCACTAGACCCTTTAATTATTAGCGACTTCCTGATTCCACAAGTGGTGTGATCGACATTTGGTATTTTGTTCTTTTGGACGAAGTGTGTTGCGGATACGTAATGTATAATTTTGGACGAAATCTGCGTTTTGGATTTGGCTCTGAAAGTGTGAATAGGTACCTATATCTAATGTAAAACGTTTTTTCCATAAATTAAATATGCATTTTTGTCTTCGACATTAGCTTACTAATGTCGCAGACATTTCC
Organism: Epiblema foenella; assembly: GCA_963556455.1. Lineage (NCBI taxonomy): Eukaryota > Metazoa > Arthropoda > Insecta > Lepidoptera > Tortricidae > Epiblema > Epiblema foenella. Next base: position 3,327,495 of record OY747110.1, read on the forward strand.
TGACTTCGAAGGGATACTGTTATCATGCGCAGAAGCGAAACAGTAGTGCTTTTGTATCGTCCCGCTCATTCATTCAAAATGTAGGAGCACAGTAGGTAACAAGCGGTACTGAATCGACTGACAGATGACATTGCCAGTTTTCTCGTATCATACCGCCTTCGCATCGACAAATCAAGAAATCGTCTCTTTTCACAGTAGGCAGTAAAATTCAATCGCTCGTCACTTGATACAACCACTAGACAACTTGCGCATCAATCATCCGCTCGAAACAATCGTGCTGCGCCAGCGCAGGTTTTACGCCGTTGACAGATTGTTAGTACAACGCGGACACCGCATCACATATGACCACACATCTATACACAACCTTAAAACTCTTACAATACCGTCGGTTTTACCACATCGGCTGACCAATGTACATTTGTGGAGATGGTTTGGAGAGAGCTTTATAACAAGGTAGCTAGGTTCAAATTCTTCAGTGGATTTCTCAATGCCCCATGCTGTTATGTGACGTTTATTTGACGGGGAACGCGAAGTTTAGAAGTGATTTTTGCGTAATGGGCATTGGAATGAAATAATGGAGCCGCAAACACGGTGGGTCTCAATGCGAGTGGATCATCTTGACAAAATCAGCATGCTGAGGGCACACAATATCCGCGTTAATGTTGGTCTTGTGAATTTACTATGCGTCACTAACATTTGCATAGGAAACTTGAATGTTAGGAAATTATGGAGGTAATAAGAGAAGAAATAAATGAACGGACTGATAATTCTAGTTATTTAAACGTACAAGACTACATGACATTTAAAAAAATATTAATACTATACGAAAGAGGTTGCAGTGTTTTATAAGCGCGCTAAGTAACGCAACACGTTTTTCCTTTCTGTCGCACTTACATACAAACGTGCAATTACGACAGAGATGGATAACTTCGGTTGCGGTTTGCAGTAGACTTTCTGGCTGCTGTCTGTGTGACATTATCGATTGGTGCTGGTAGCAGTCATATCAGGACTTATGCTGCGAAAATCATAATAACTGGGTTTCCATTATTTAAGTATAATTTATTTAACCTATTGTTTAAGGATAAAGTAGTATACACTACAGTGATCACAAGATAATTATGCATTATAACACTAGAATTAGCACCGTTTTCTAGTCCTGAGGCCTAAGGGTATCCTAAAAGCAAAAGGTCATCTTCCTCGAATTTGGAACAGCTCAACTGGGGAAGTACCTCCGCCTTGCAGAAGACCACAGCCATAATAACATTATTTACTATACAAGTGTGTAGTGGTGTGTTCCTGGAGCTGAGCAAGGTCGCCAGAGTTCCCGAGGATGCACTGTATTGAGAGCGAGGGACCTAAATTTGTCCCTTCTTCTGTCAACACAGCGCATCCTCAAATTTTATAAAGGATCGGCAACTCGCACGTGACTCCTTTGGTCGCATCAGGTGGACCGTGCGTTTGATTGCCAACGGCGTTGTATAAAAAAAAACCCAGCGCTACAGATCTCAAATTTCCCAGCTGCATATAGACGCATCGGGTGACCAGAGGGTTAGTAGTTACTTTGAGATTAAAAGATAAGTTTACATCTGGCTACCAAATAAATTACTATACTACATTGATGTCATACCAAATTTAAGATTATAGTTAATTCACTTAACCAAAACACGTATTATCGCCTCATCGATTGAAACCAAGCACCTACCACATCTAACAATAACTGCCATTAAAAAACCATTCCTGTGAAAATTCTACCTCACCTTACTGATATAAACGGGATAATACAACTAGCAACTTGACCTCTAGCGTTAAGACCTATATAAATGTATATTTTTATTGTATTTTACAACAAGGAGCCGATGTGAAATTGTCGTAAAAGCTTTGATGGCAACGACAACACATTTTATACCCTCTAAGAGGATATTAAAGATAGAAATATGCGAAAGGTCTCTGCATAATATGGATTGTTTAATGTCGATTTTACAGCCATGGGTTTACGCGTACCTAAGGCATTCGAGGATTTAAAGAAGGCACTTAAAATTTTCCGTTTATTAGTTTCAAGCAATATTTTTTTGTTACAAAATATTCGTGGTCGTATGTGTCTCTCATTTTGATTTTAAAAGAAACAGGCATGACAATTTTAATATTGCCAGGGCCTTAACATATTAAATTTTAAATCAGGTCCTAAACCTGATTAGTAATATTAGGAATGAAAGTATAGGTTTCAGAAAGATTCATAACGTTCATTGACAGAGTTATGAACGATTTGAAATAATATATCTAACTAAAAGATTCTTAGCCGTTTATATCGTTAGCTTTTTCATTCCCATATATTTCTACAGACGTAGTGCCTATATAGCAATATAAACTATAGACACGTACTTAGTTACGTCTTTAATCGCGTCATATATCTGTTTACAAGGTAACAGTAAAAGGAGCTACAGCCATCCCATACCTTATATAGATATGTGGTCTAGATACAAAGAGTTACTGGAAGGGATCATTTTCCATTAAATGGTAACTAAACCTAATTAGGAGCCGTTGCCAATATATCTATTCCCGACATTATTGTAGGAAATTTCTAGTACTGGCTGTGTTTGCTGGTACAAAAAGTGTCATTTTCTTGATTTTCATCGCAAAGTACTGAAAATAAACGGTATGGGCAACACGTTTACCTATTGTGAATTTTTTCAGTCTCTGGGACGCAAATAACAACAGTTTTCGAAAAAATATGCGGTTTCAACTGCGAGATTCAAATGGTAATTCTAATTTCCCAATGTTGCCGGAATCGGCACATCACTCATTGTATACCACGATATTTTATGAAGCAATGGTAGCCTAGTGTTATATAGAAGGATGCGGCTGTCAAACTGTAACAATGGGTTCAAATCTCAAAAAACTCCAAGTGGAAAGCTACATGCATCTGCAAAGAAATTCAAAGGTGTATACGGGCCAAAAAGGAGAGTAATCCACCACCACCTTCTCTATGGTCTATCACTTCTTTCTCATATACCTAACCTTTTTGCACTTGCTTTTGGCAACCAGAGTTATTGCCTTTATACACTCCCAAATTGTTTGTGCTACAATTGTGCAATTTAGGTAATCATTAAAAAAAAACTAAAATCATATGACTGTCCTTTGTTTATGATAGCGTCCATCATTTTTAGTGAGAAACAAAAATCCATGCATTGTTTTTTTTTTTCATAGTACGCTTAGTATAATTGCCGCTTCTTGTGCCATAGGTCCATGTGCCCGCGCACACCACGCCGCCTAATCAACGCAATGCTCAGCGGTCATGTGTGCGCGTTGTCATACTACTTTCTACATAATTTTTTACACCGGCCACGTTATAGTGAGGCTTTTGTACCATTTTTATAAACTGGTTTCTTGAGATGAGCACTATTTATTGATATCGTGGTGTAGGTTTATAATTAGGAACTTCGTATTTGAGGTTTGTTGAGAAAATAGTGTTGTAGACGCTGTATGAATTTATCGACAATTAATTACAATTTACCCAATGGTCTTCTAGTTCTAAACTGAATATTATATAATTAAAAAGTGAGAACTTGGAATTAAAAACGAGTAGATGATAATGTCGATTGTATTCCTACTTGAATGTTTTTTTTTTCAGTTGGTGTTTTCAATTAACAAAACAAATAGGTACTTTATCAATTCCTTGACCTCATTGTCCCACGCAATTATTTCTCACGCTCAGTTATTTTACGGCTCAATTTTAAAACAATAGTTTTACTTTTCAATACCCTCAAATATGGTCATGCCTATAAATACGGTCACCAGACTGGTCATCTGTCGCACTTTTAAACCAATAATGTCTTAAGATGAAACCCGAATTCAATAGAAAATCAATCTTAAACCAACCCATTGTAGTGTAAAATTCTAGTAGCCAAGAATGAGATTTGTTATTTTTTGTCTCTAGGTATCGAACTGTTCTGTTTGCTTTGTTATACCCACAACACGATACCATCTACAGATATATCTCAAGATAAATCTAGTTATATTTGGAACGTATGAACGAATTTATGTTAATGAGACATTTGGATCTGATGATAAAGAAATGAGGAGATAAAATTCTAAAACGTTTCGTTTCGAGTTGAAATGACATAATTGATTTGTACGTTCGTAAAGACGTAAATTGCAATTATTGATTGACTATGATAATAATTTTTTAATTTGGGTTTTTTTTTATAATAATTATAACATTCAGCAATATTCTTCAAATTTAAAAGCTATGTTTATAAAGTAAAAACTATTCCGTAACTACTTTATGTATAAAAAAATATTAATATTGACATCGTAAAAAACGTTTCCCCTAATTGGTTTAGACATTTATAAATTAAATTAATTAAATAGAAAAAAAATATAGTTTAATTATTTACGCGCAAAAAAAGGATGTTCCAACCGATTTAGACAAATTCATATTGCCGAGTAAAACGAAATATCGATAGTCGATAATTCATTTTAATTGAAATGTTCAACTAATAGTTCGGGTTTCTGAACGTTTGACAGCACATCATTAGTGACGTGATAGAGACATGATTGAAATTACAATTAATTGTCTTCGTTTATTCAAATAATTTAGATTTTAACGGTTTCTCGATGGTGAAAAGTTTGTATCAATTACCGTTAAGCGTTTCGATTAGGTGTTGTTTTTAATGGAATACTTGTAATTGTTTACATGTTGAAAGCAGTTATAAAATGTAATAATCACCATAGTTAATTATTGTTTAACGTTAGGTAGCTTAGCTTAATAATAGCCAAGTAATGATTTTGATTTACTACACAAGGGTTTTATTTTATAAACATACGATTCGATATTCAAAATGTGATGTTCACTACGATAGCCTCACTTGTCAATCTTACTATGTCTCTGTCTTTCAATAAAATAATAATGGAGACAAGGAAAGCGATATCCTAAGGAGGTTTCATAGAGAACAGCAATCGCAGACTAGATGTATCACATTATTAATGACAGGCTTGTTCTTCTTGGCTACCCGGCTCTATCACACCTCCGGTGTCGATACCCGATCGCGCTAGGAAAGAAAGAGCAAGTGCTATCTTGCGTCAAACGTTGAATTGTTAGACAGAGGACCTTCTATATGTATGAGTAAGTACTAGTTGTTCTGTGTTAATGACCAAGTACCTAAGACATAATTAGTTCCACAAACATCACACAAACCGCCTCCCGTTAACCGTTTATTAAACAAAAATAAAACTAAGCAGCATTAAGGTTCGTCGGCGACAAATAAAGTGGCGATCTCGAGATGTTATCGCCGGACAAATCGGCCGCACGCACACACGGAGCTGTGAGAACCTAACGCACCTGTAGCGACCGGTCGGCGCACGCGCAGCGGGGCGCGGGTCGATAGATTTATCGATGGACGTTTGATTTATCGAGTAGTGCACGATATTAAAAAAACTTGCATGTATGTAACACGTTGTTTGATAGACAATTATACATGAAGTTTAATACTTCCGTCACAGATCCTAAGAAAAATTTAGCAGTAGGTGTACGGGATGGCAGAAACAGTATTTTGCCGTTAATATCAATAAAATGTCAACTTAATTTTACATGTACCAGGCAACATGAGCAATATTGCCAATGGCAATATATATAGAAATGGGAATACAGGTAATGGCAGAGTCCTCACTACTATATTTATGTTAACACTACATTAGCTTAGTCTCTCATAATTAAGCAAGAGTCAGTTTCATTTAGAAGAAGAAGTAATCGCTTGGGAATAATGATGTGCTGTTACCGGGTATATGCCCGACTTTTAAGGGATTCGGGAATATTCCCATTAGCAGCACATCACGAGAAACATATGTACTTAACCGAAATATTTTGGCAATCACGGTGTTAAGCTATCGATAAATGCATCCTCTCGCATCCCTACTATCCCATGCGGCGTTCCATCGGTGCGCTCACATCATAAATCACCCGCTAATAGCCGGTGCATTCGCTAATCCGACGCGGGCGCATTTCTTATTGAAACCCTTTCCGATTGATTGAGATGCTTTGTTAAGGGAAATTCTAGTGTTCCAGGTGGTGAGTAAGGTCGCCGAAGCACACCAAGCATGGTTGAAAGAGAGACCTCCTGAATCCTCAAATTCGTACAATGCACTGACTCCTTTACAATTGAAAGCATCCCCAAGATAACCTTCTCGATTGATTGAGATGTTTCAAGGGAAGCTCTAGTGTTTCTTAATGGTCGTGATGGTTCCTGGTGGTGAGTAAGGTCGCCAAAGCTCTCGAAGACACGCTGAGCGGTACTTATCTTACTCGCCAAGAGATTGTCACTCCAGTCCCGATGAAAGAAAGTTCTAATAACTATAACTTAATGAATACGGCTAACTCAGTACAAAAATCGATCAACTCCAGTTATTGCAAGTAGCATAGGGTAATCTCGTAGATAAATGGTCTATACTAGCCATTAGTTACACGTCTAATGAACGGCTAGGCAAATCAAAGCGTGTAATAATGCCCATCCGGCGCGGGCGCCGGTTTGTCAAGCGGGATAAAAACGCGCGTTCGCGGCATAATCGCATGGGCATTACGGAATCGCGTTTCCACTATACGATACGCCTCTTCTACAGAACGTAGTATTAGTATGTTCCCCTCTATTGCACTTATTAACTCGCACGCAGTACGACCTTAGAAAAATGTGACGTTATTAAGTGATGTTTCCCCACAAACTTCATACCAACCAAGCGATTTTGACATTTCACAAAAATATAGATGAATTGATTATCTGTAAAATAACGTAGTGAGATATCGTCGGGTCCCTAGTCAAGATGAACTTTTCAATCACTTCAAGAATACCTATTTAAATATTGCACTATGACTGTAAAATGGAAAACTCTTTCTCTGTCTCAACAATAACTGATGCCAACAACGGGCACAAACACCAACTATGAGAATAATTACGAATCGTTCGCTTATAATTGGCGGCCGCGCGTACACGATAAACCATCATTAGCCGTGACATTACCCGATATTACTTATTGTAGTGAGGAGTTTACGGCCTATTACTCTATAACGTTGGACAGTTCAAAAGGATAGAAATCGGGCTCATTGATTCCCTTGCTATTGAGGTCACAACAAAGAGAGTCGTAATGCGCGTGTCATATGTGCTTCTCGAGAAAAAGGTACCCTTTGCTGGCTGGCAGCAGACGTCATTTAATTATTGAGGCAATTCGAGATTTTTTACATCAACAAAGACTTTACATCAATAAAGGACCTTTTGTTTGATAATGACACATTCCACCCAAAGTTTGACTGGTAGAGATTTCTTACGTTTACGTATGACATCAAGCCCGCCCTTTGTAAGATTTCTGAAATATTTTATGAAAAATCTGATAGTATTATCCTGACGATCGCAAGCGATAAGACATAAGTCATCATCAAATATGCCTGTTTTGCTTCAAATTTGCTTTTGCCTCCGCTCTGGTAGTATTTTGTGGCTCAAACTTAGTAATAATTTCGTGTAGTTTATATTAGAAACAGGCAGGCAGACAAGAATAGGTACTAGAAACGAAGATATTGATATGGGGCACCGGTCCAATTTGATTGTAAATAGATACAATTTATCTGGCATCTACCGGTTTGTTAAATATGTACTTAGCTTGACAATCTGTTGTACTTTCCGTATTACGAAACCTACTTGAATGGGCAGCCGATTGACACAATGTGGGAGGAAGTGGACGGCAAGAGATTCCGTTGTGATTCAATAAAATGCAAAAATAATTTATTGGACACATCTTATATAAACAGCAGTTGCTTGCAGGGCAAACAATAACAGCGATTACTTCCAGACAAGCAGCAGCAGAGAAAAAAAAAACACTACACAAAATTATGGGATGATTTCTGATACAATATTTTTAATTGTTTTAAGTATATCTTTTTCTGTACAAGTACTAAAATATAGTATTTACATGTACTTGTACTTTAAGCAAATAAATAATATAAATCTTAAAAACGTACTGAAATAACAGAAAACACACTTTATTGTTAAAGAAGTCTTGATCGTCCACCAGCTTGATGAGACGAGACGCAAATAGTTTATTGCACATTGTACCAAGCAATGTTAAAAAACAAGAATTCTGAATTACAATTTTCCTTGATCGTACCGCGAGATAATAACAGAATGGCCTATAACTGCCATTATTTTGGAAACATTGCTAATAGAACGGCAATTGTAAGTCGACTGATTAACTGAGACGGCGCGGAGGGTTAGCGGGGGGCATGTAGTCCCGTAGGCACAGGTACCGTTCCAGTTAGGTAGACTTTGAAAACCTATAGTATAGTATATCATAGACCACCATATCAAGGAATTCAAAGCAATATTATGAAGATACTGACATCATTACTACTGATTGTATCTGGGTACCTCAGAGTAAACAAGCGAATAAATATTCACAATACATTGTCCGCGAAATAGCTTAGTCCACTCTAAACATTGATTTTACGACATAGGCTTAAGCTTGAGTGGACCTCGATATATAGCGCAAGAAGGGACTTCTGACAAAAATATTTTAGGAATGTATGATTTTCCTTCCTATTATTGATAAGATAGAATATTCACATAGATTACTGGGCAGAATCAATAAACATTCGGATAGGTGGCACTTAAAAATGGTTTAAAAAAAAATGAATGAAAGGGTAACCCAATTGGTAGATAAATGAAATTGCGAGCATGATTTTTATATAAAAAGTTGGTTGTAATACGTTACCATTTATTTTAGGTCGTCTTTGGGCTTTTGAGTAATGTGTCCAAAGAACTCAAGAATCCTTCGAAAGTATATATTAAAAAGCCTTAGTTTCTTTTACATGTTGAGTTCTTTGAGAAATAAGGGGTTAGTTTTGCACACAGTCTACAAATACATAAATTCATAAGCTAATAATTGAATGTTCCTAGTAAGTTTTGATGAAAGCATAGTTGTCAATTCTATGGTACATCCAGTAATTCTAAATCCGAGCCAAATCTCTTACACGTCGCTGCGGCCTCTATGACATCACGCCTTTGTCTGCAGACAAAAGCTTGCAAGTGTATGTCAAGACACTATTGACTCGAAACAATATTGAATCACTCGTGCTCAGCAGATATGGCAATGGGGAAGTACATGAATTTAGATTCGGATTTGTCCTTTCGTCCATTTAGGCTCTTAGGACTATGCCCGCGGCTGTTTTCTACCACCGCATCGTTCGTAGCTTATTAGTCCTTACGCCCTTGAGCGTAAATAATTACGTACTGTAGGGTTTCAGAGGAACTTCCTCCCGCAAACTCCAGCTGTTAGGTCTGCCGAGGTTTTTCCATCATCTGTCCTGGTATTTCATTATCTCACTTGAGTTTAATTTAAAATTGTCTAGTCCTGACACGGCTGTCTCTCATTTGCGTTTTTATTACATTGTTTGATTCTGAGATCATTTAATCAAGGGTACTATAGAAACTCAAAGCTTAACATGAATTAAACTCACCACTTTAATCTGACCGTGCTTAAGTCTCCACTGTTGGACACACATCTGGTTCTATAACTATACGACCTTGATTCAACCGAACAAGATCTACAATTGAGAAGTTTAAACAACCGCATCCAAGTTTTCGAAACCGCAAACAATAGAAGCTGCCAGAGTGTTTACGGAGTGTGTTTGCTCGGCGATAAAGGCTTGCGTCAGCGCAGGTTCGACGGTAAGAGATTTACTTCAAATTGAAAGCGTGTGGCAAAATATTGGGTTGAAGGAATGGCAGATGTTTTGCTTTTAGTAAGAAATGTTACTGTGAATGAATTTTATTCTTTGTTAGGAATTGTATGGGGCTTTTACGGTGTTTGTAATTAAAGTAGCATCGTAAACAGTTGAAAGTACAGTTATCAACATAAAGATCTGCCAAAATAAGGTGCTTATAAATATCTGATGTATTTATTTCTAAGTTAAGTAAGTCTTCGTTGTGACGTGTCAAAAATGTTAATGCCCATTTTGTGTAGGTAATGAAACACCAATATTACTTACCTATTGGAAAAAACTAAATTAAATCATGCGATTCTTATTGATCTGACTTTTTAGTTCATGAAATAGAACCTATTATGTATGACCTGAGGGTGATTACGTAACGTTCTCAATCGTACGTAAGATTTCAACTCATTGCCATACCTACTCCGTATTACAGTTAGATCTACCTAGAAACCTAACGCGAGTTTGACACGTTACAAAATCGCCTAATAAAAGCTAGTACATATTAATATATTAAGATAATCTTTGATAACAAACCTAAATATAATAATTTAACATCGAACTGAGTCAGATAACCGGTAGCCACAATCTCCATTGTCCAGATGAGATGCGGAGATGCGATACATCTCGACGTTTGTTTGTCTGTCGAGATTTATCGCCGGGGACGCCGGAACACGCTTTATTACAATAGTAATGATTAATGTAGAATTATGTGGTAATTTATGTGCGTTTTGTTGTAGGAGCTGCGATATCCGCTGTTACTTGAAGTGCGTTTGTCCTTTAATTGATAACGTCTGGTGGTAGTTGCGCAAAATTTGTACGTCCACCGCTTAAAGGCCCATTTACCGCTTACCTCCCGCGCTGTCTCAGTTAGGGCCGGTGTACATTGTGCAAGAATTTGCATGCGATTTTCATTACAATACAGGGTTAGAACATATTCATCGTACCTCGGCAACCCACAGCCCCGCAACGCAATGAAAATCAGATGCAAGTTCTTGCACAATGTAAACCGGCCGTAACTGAGACAGCGCGGGATGTAAGCGGGTGGTAGGACGCTACCGGCCCGGCCGCTACTCGAGCGCTACACTTTGATGTCTCACCTCTTACCCCTCTCATATCAACGACACCGTCATCAGTTAAACGATAGGCCTATAGCAGTCCTCAAACTTGACTACTTTTGTTTAGCATCAGTACATTTAAAAATTAATGTACTATTTTGCGACTATGAATACTAACGATCTTCTGGCTGTTAATCTGGCATCATTCGAAACGACCAAATCAGCATATCACTTTTCAATCCATCCCGAAATAAGTTTCCATTCTTAATCAAAACAGGACCAATTCAAGTTGGTGAAAGCCATGTTGAAGAGGCACGAAAAGGGAAAAAATAAAAATAAGTATATAGTAACGTCAAAGTCATATATAGCATTTAAAAAGAAGAGATCGCTGCCTATCTACATACAATACTCATAGCTTACAATCATAGACAATTAAATTAAATTACAATACTCTTTTATGTTCTCAACACAAGGCACCAGAAGCAATGATATCTCCCACTGTCCGCACCAAGATTAGAAACGGACCATAAAAGTCGAGTCTACCGCACTAAAAAGTAAAACCAAAGACAATGCCCTGCGTCTCAATCTCAGACGGCCACTTATCATAAATCTAAATCAAGATAAACGACATTTAGCCTTTTAATGGACCTTTCGATTTATTAATGCCCCATTCACTTGTACGGAATGCTAACGGGTGGACGCACTGTTTCAAACGTTATCTGGTTCGTTATTCACAATTCACCTTACCACGAACCAGTGTAAGTCAGATCTTCGAATCATCAGACTATACAGGTTGTTCCTAAAACCAAAACCGACTATGAGTTCTGATAAGCTTTCAGAGCAGCGTTTATGAATTTTGACGTTTTACTTCTATGTAAATGTTTTCGTTTTTGAGTTATTGGCACATATATAGTAAAAATGCCAATATCACGAAAAACAGAAATTATCAGTGATAATCAATTTGCATAATCTAGTAGATTATGAGTCTTGTTTTAATCTTGGGGTTGGTTTTAGGGATACCCTGTGTACAATACCTGTAAGTAACATCGAACCAGACACCTATCCCTACTCTGATTTTATCCCATTTACCTGAACTGATAACAGGCACCAATATACTAAATAAAGAGGCAAATGGCTCTAGTATATCGTGACCCTAAGGTTAACAACAAGGTCAAACTTAAACTGGCGTAGTAGAGTCAGTAAGCTTTGTGAATAAATTTACAGGTGATTTTTAATTGGAAGCATAAAATGAGGTATTTTCGGTGGGAACGTAGCGGTTATCGCTGATCGGTTGCTTTTCATTTGTTTTGCGGTTTTTTGTTTTAATTGACAGTAACAAATTATATTCAAATGGCGAATGGCTATTTGGTTTTGGAATATTCATGACCGTCGGACGAAGAAATTCAATAGACCAAACAAAAATATGTGCTTAAAAGATTCAAATTGTAACTGAGTAATACTCATCTTAAACTGAACGCCCATTCAGTTTGCGCTCACATCTGGCCTAAAGATAGCTATGCATACTGCATAATGCAGTATACAGTTCACAAATGGAATCAATAGTAGGATCGGCCGTTTACTTCAAAACTGGTTTTAAAGTGATTTTTCTATTACGTGTGTAACTTGACATATCATCTGTGGAATAAGATCCACATATTCAGCTCAACTACAAACTGCACCTTAGTCAGTTACTTCTGGGAAACTGGAATCCTGTCCAACTTACTAAAAAGGCAGATCTTAGAAGGAATTCTCAACAGTTACTTATTATTCTAAGTACACATTCTTCATCTAAGTAATTTTATTGAAATCTTGTTGAGAAAGTGCGGTCTCGCGATGGAAGTCGTATTGGATATTATAATTAATGATATTGGTTTTATATGGGCTTGGAGATATACTTAAATGGAATGGATATTGCACATAGGCGTGAGAACTAATGATTTGGTTAATTTTTATTTCCTACCTGGCTTTCTAAGTTGGTTCTCTGATTTCGATAAGCACAAGCTTTTATTTCATTTTCAGCTGTCAATGTCACAATGGCAGGCCCGTTTGTCTTACCACTTCGGCTAAACTCGAATCTCGCACACCTCCGAGGTGACAATTCGCATTGACATTAGCCACCAGTGTTGTCATTGTACACAGTGTTGTGCGCACAATCATTACTAGATGAAAAAGCACGTGCTACGCGGTAGAGTGAGATTGCATGATTGGAGTTTCCTCTATTTAACATCGGTTTTGTTGGATAGAGGACTAATGCTATTCTGTGACGGTAGTTAAATGGTAGATTTGTAGTTTGTAGGGTTCCTTACTTCAAAAGAAAAAAATGAAACCCTTATAGGATTACTTTGTTGTCCGTCTGTCTGTCTGTCTGTCAAGACTCTTTATCTCGGGATGGCATAGAGGTATCGAGTTGAAATTAAAACCACATACTCAGATCTACAGTGCCTTGCGCTTTAAAAAAATCAAAATTCTATGTTAACTTAAAAAAAATACAGCCGTTTATGCCGCAAAAACTTTTATTTCGATACTCTCAAGGGAATCAAAATTAATAGGATACTTTCAGTTGACCAACAACTATAAAATTTGGCAAGTAATATTTTCTTATGCTACAAATACAGGGAAAAATCTAAAACTATACATTTGTAATAAAATCATAAAATATAGTCCTTATTTAAAGTAAGTAGTCAATACCTACATATTTGTACTCGCACATATCCGTTCTTTTGCATAAAGTCGATGTTGGAGACCAATATACAAATCAATAACATATTATCTTTAAAACACTATAAAAAATTAGCCCATCCCTATTTTGTAATTAAATGGAACATAAAAATGTAATTTTAAATTAGGACGATTAAAAACCTATAAAAAGATTCTACGCCATTCGGTTATTCTAACTTTGCAACTTAAAATTAATCTCAGAATGCCGACTACCAATTTATTACTATAATTAATTCAACACGTTCACAATTATAATAGTATCTCAACAATTCAACTTCAGAAGCTATAAGGTCACATCTTATATAAATTTAACAAACGCATGAGTCGTTAAAGTACTTTATTCAAAAATAACGTTAGAGTCTAGTGCCGCGACGAATTGAATCGATAAGTTGGAATCGATATCGAAGAATCGGTATCGTAAACCGAATGAGGTTTGGCTACCAAAATGTACAGTCGATTTATCAAGCCTTGCTTTCTAGTGTTGTGGACAAAACGAATTTCACCTCGATTGGGTTATTTATATCGGCCGGTCCAAACAGGTGTGGTGTATACAGGCTGATTCTTTTTATCTTTCGTGTGAAAAAAGTGACAGGACAGTGATTTAAGTTTTTTGTAAAGAAACAGAAGTGAAATGTTGTTATTTGCTTTATTCATAATATCATAATTCTTACGTTTTAAGGTTAACATTAGGAACTTTTTTAAGTGTTGATACACGATTATTCATTCATAACAACATAATCACAGAAAAAACACTTACATATCTTCATAATATGTGAGTACAGTCGGAAAAGTTTGCGTTGTGTATTTTGAGTAAAAAACAGGCAGGTTAAATAAACATTTTGTAAAAAACTCACTGACGCCATTGATATCTATGAAAAATAAGTAAAAAAGTAAATTTGGTTGTTTGAAAAGAAAAGAAACATCATTCATTACTATTAAATTAAATGTGAACGATTATATTTTGGAAAGATCAATACTATATCATATACTCGTGATTCTCGTAAACAGACTTTTATTTTCAAGATTTATAAACAAGTGTAATTATGAAAAATGCAAAAATACTTACATACTTGACAAGACATTTTTTATACTTAGGTACAACAAAGGCATCATCTGGTTTTCAAAGTTTACAACATCCTGTATTCGAAGCGGCAATGCCCAGAGGAATGTTATTAATTCGGAATTTGTTACAGCCTATACTTAAGCGCCGAGCTACGCATAAATATGACTGAGCTTTGTGCGCGTACGCACGCGTATAGCTTGCTATAAGTAATGTAATGTGATGTTCGCATGTTAATGTTCGTATATGTGTGAATTTTGTAAATACTTACGTATATGATTTGTAAATGTATATATGCAATATTGTCATAGTGTGAATTTTTATGGGTATAATTTGAATATAATGATGCCGCCCACATGTTCTGATGAAATTAAGATATTGTAAGGAAAACTAATTTAGCTCTTCATAAATTACGAGTTACGTATACACTACGATAGCTAATTTTCTTTGCTGTATTTATTAATCAGTGGGAAAAAACTGAATCTATTATATGAGTTGATTAAATGCCTACATTAGTTTTGTGTAGCCTATCAACCATACATTGCTATATAGATAAGAAAAGAACACGCCAGTAATCCAAACAATTTTTTTTCGCTTAAAGTATACAATAACAGCAAAACAGTTTCTTTCAAAATTTAAGTTTTTGGTAAAGTTTTTATTGCCGACTGTACTTGTTTTTCGACAGTTCGATAATATTGTATTGTCACCGAACTTACATATGTATGTCAAATTTTAGTTCAACCAAATACCGTCAAATGTCTGAGAAACGAATTGCAAATTTAGAAGACATCTTGTTACACATTTGCAGTGCAAGTTAAATAAATCATGTAATAATGGCTTTGTCAATATCTTAAACTTTAATTAAAGCATCGTATACTTTAATGACGACCGGTTTAGCCTAGTGGGTAGTGCACCTGCCTGTGAAACTGACGGTCCTGGGTTCGAATCCCGGTCAGGGCAAATATTTGTGTGATGGGCATTAATATTTGTTTCTGAGTCTTGGATGTTTTCTATGTATTTAAGTATTTATATCTATTAAATATATCGTCGTCTAGTACCCATAACACAAGCCTTCTTGAGTTTACTGTGGGGCTAGTTCGATTTGTGTAAGATTGTCCTCTAATATTTATTACAATATTTATTTATTTATTTAATCAGCTTTTTGGAATTATCAACACTTAGGTTATTATTTCAGTTGTAATTTTGAAACTTGTAAGCAGGCCTCAGAAGCGACGTCTAGTATTATTGATGAATAGCCATTTTATTTCAACAAAGAAACGGAGCTGCGGTTAAGATTTTACTACGAAATGGACTGTGACTAACGAAATTGTTATCTCGGTTAAAAGCATTTATACCAAATGATGTTATTGCGTTTTTGGCAAGTCGTTTTTTATTTAAATGTGATTCCATGAATTTGGTTATTTGAGCGTCGATTTAATAAGCCTGTCTTTTGAGGCAGTTTTACCTTTTGATGAATATTTTTGTTGATATATTTTAATGTAAACTCTACTTAACTGTAAATCGATTTCAACTCTCATTAAAAATATTTAGACTAAAATCAATCTTAATCTGAACGCCCTTCTAATGAGTTTCCCAAGTGAAGAAAAACATCACCAGGAAACCGATGTAATCCCAGCAAGGTCTACTTTTCTCTCTGGGTTGGAAGGTCAGATGACAATCGCTTTGGTAAAACTAGTTCCTACGCCAAATCTTTTTATTAGATGTCAAAGTGGGCTCGGACTCCTTATGGCACAATGTGAAAAACGCCAGTAGGATAATGATTTGCCTGTATGAATACCGCTACTATAATTAATCGATACTGTACGGGGAGAAAAATGAAAGTTTATAGCCTACAACAAGGAGCTGTCGTAATGTTGAAGGAAGTTGGCATAAGCCCCGTTTACGCAAGTCGGATGTCGGCGATTACCGCCGCTCCCGTCTGGCCTGCCCAGTTAGGTAGGATGGCTCGATTACACTGGCAGAGTAAATTATTAGAGTATTGCCTAGCTTCTGGGGGCAGTATTCACAATATATTAATGATTTTTGTGACGTGGTAGTCATGTGGTGGATGGAGTGACAGGATGTCTTCGGGTAATTTCGAAAATAAGAAATTCCATTCTAACTATGCGTTTTTTTGCAGCTCGTCATTTTAAAAAAGGATAGTTAAATATTTTGTTTATTTTTGGACTGTATACGTTGTATTTGAAGACGTCTTTCCTCGTTTTTTTCAGATTAGAGAAATCGTGCGTAATATCATTTTATCATACCATTTCTAGGAAAACAATCTATGAGAGATGTTATTGATACTAAAATGTTAATTTAATTCTCAATGATTTTGCGTCATGACTGTGCCGACCAGGCACATAATTCTATATTGATTAGATAATGTGTAGGTAATACGTACGTTTAAGATAAGTTAGAGATTACGAGCGTGCGAGACGTATGGATCATTATGTATGTATATGCTAGTATATAAGCCTATTGATATGAATAAATATTCACAGTTGTACAGTTTACTGCAGATTACTTCTGAGTGTCACTGAGTATGGATTTTCATAAACCACTTTGGGCTGTAAGGCACACTCCCTCAACCAACTGCCCCTAAAACGACTAAGATAGACCACAAATTAGTACCGTTTTAGCCTGGTGATTAGTGAACCATCTACGACGCTGATGGTCCCAGGTTCGAATCCCACGACAGATATTAGTGCGAAGAGCATTAATATTTGTATTTTTTTTTAACCTGACTGTGGCCTTATAGGCCGGGCCCAATAAAGCGACAGGAGTGCGCGGTTGGAGAGAGTGGCCTGGGGAAAATCCAAAGGAACCCTCCGACACGACCACGCGGGCAGTTTAAACACTGGAATACTCTGAGAGTTTGCGCTTCAGCGAGATTGGTTGAGCGGCTTCAACCAAATCTGAGCTGTGATTGAAATAATTTGTTCGGAGTCATGGATGTCTTCTATATACATATCTAAGTGTTAATATAATTAGTCTAGAATCGATAACACAAGCCTTATTAAACTTATTTTCTCCTGTTATTTATCACTACATAGTATAAAACAAGGTCGCTTTCTCTGTCCCTATATCCCTATGTATGCTTAAATCTTTAAAACTACGCAACGGATTTTGATGCGGTTTTTTTAATAGATAGAGTGACTCAAGAGGAAGGTTTATATGCATCAGCATTGCACCCGTGCGAATCCGGGCCGGGTCGCTAGTTTATTTAATAAAACAGCTTTAAAACTGAAACCATTCTTCATATTTGAATCAACATACATATCATCATCAGTATAAAATTATAATTTTCGTCATTATAAAGTCCCAGCCAAATACACATGTAAAAATCTTAATAACAAAATATTTTTGTACAGTCGCCATAAGATATATCGGAGGGAACGAGGTGCTCACAAATATCTGAACACGACTCTATTGTCAAGGCGTTAAAGTGTATGTTCAGATATTTTTGAGCACCCTGAAGAGTACAGATATATTTGATGGCGACTGTACCAGTCCTTAAGCTAATATTGATGCATAGTACAAATCAAATCATTTTCACCGACAAAAGTAGGTAGATTCATTGCCATAACTTTAAATAAACATTTTAAATAACTTTTGCTTCAACCGGTATACAGTTTTAACTAGATATTTACCTACTTTTTTACTAATAAATGGTAGGTTAAGTACGCATTTGCAAACATGGGAGACATCTTCAACAGTTGGTCTCACGTTACTTAGTTACATATACTTACTGGAATTATTCCAGGCACTATTATAGTGGCTTTGCCTTCGCAAACGTAATTCTAATCAACCCAAACGATCGGTAAATCAAGAAAAGGTTAGGGATCCCCTAATCGAAATACTTCGTTATTACAATAATAAAAAGTAAGAAGCCCAGTGCAGATACACGCCACATACTTGATACTTTCAAGTATGTGGTCTCTAGTCGTCATTTTATCAAGAGGTGAACTATAATAGGTGTCTACAATTAACCTTGGCAATATCTTAGTCCAAACAAAACATCTCCAAACGCCGTCGCTAAAGCTCAATGAAAGTAAATATAATATAGAATTTAATAAAGACCCATAGCGGAATAAACCTAATGCCTCGGGTGCTACTGCTACCGCCAGTTACTCGCCGGGAAAGTGTAAACAAACGTCACTTCAGACTCGCTCCAGTAACTAGTCAAGCACTTGACCATTACAACACTACACTTAGTAGCACAAAAGGCACTTGTTAAAGAAAATATTTGTGTCAAAAATGAAATTGTGTACGGTGGCAATCAGATGGTAAAAGACACCGTAACCTATGGATGCCTGGTACTCCAGAAAAGGCAAAAATGCTTATTCGACCGTAACCTATGTTGACATCTAGATAGAAATGCACGTCCATATTCGGTTGGCTTCGAACTAAGGACCGCAACCTATATGACCAACCCTTGATCAATTTTGCTCATGTTAAAACTTACTTCTTTTTGTATCTTTAGGTAATTCACAGCTTCGAGCAACGATAATCGAGCTATTTTCTACTTTTATACAAACAATACATTTATGAACATTTCGGAAAACTTCGAAGAGCTGTAATAAATAATGTAAAAATACCGGCATCACACAGATTTTCTCCGAATCTAATAATATCGTCTTCCCTGTTGAAACGAGGAAGCTTTCGTACCGATCTTTGTTATTAAATCTATAATTAAAACTTGTCCATCCTACTTGGACAAGTGGTCTGTCAAGTCCGCTCCGACGAGTCGGCTCGAAAGTGGTCGTTACTTGAATATAATTTCTACGGAAACGCGTTTTTGCTTAACAATTGATAGAAAATACTCGTAGCAAGTGAACTCGAATGAAGGTTTGTACACGAGTTTCCATGGACAAAAAACTTACTGTTGTATTGCTGTATGTTTATGATGTTTATGTCTCAGGGAACAAGGTATTAACAGGTCTCTCAGCAGGTCATCTCTACACAGCGCACCCTCAGGAGCTATGGCCACACAAGTCTAAATTACAAGTTTTTTTTTAACCTGACTTTGGCTATGTATAGGCTGGGCCCAATAAAGCGATAGGAGTGCGCGGTTGGAGAGTGGCCTAGGGAAAATCCAGGGGAAACCTCCGATACGACCACGCGGGTGGTTTAAACACTGGGTCTTTGAGTTTGCCCTCCAGCGAGGTTGTTTGAGTAGCTTAAACCAAATCTGAGGTGTGAGTGAAATCGAGCCACTGGGAGTTTTGTCGCTGGTTCACTAAACCTGGCCTAGCTGAGAAGAGTCCATTATTGTTATGGTTGCAGTGTCTTGTCAAATTAGTGTCGAATTATTCCCATTATCATTTCTTAATGGCTTGAAACTTCAATTGTCACCGTACCTGAAAAAAATAGGCTTTATAAATAATAATAGTGCAATTAATCGTATTCGTCGTTACAAATAAAGTTGAAATATTCCGTGCTTGCTACCAGTGATATTATTTTGTGACTCCACCATTCCTTTCCAAGTATGTTATTTCATATTACAAAGTATCTATATCGATTTTACGTAGCTACAACAAAAACCTAATTATGAAATCACCTACGATTCCATCACTATCAATTCCTGTCTACGAATTCATTATAACATAACAATAAGACAAAAAACACCGGGTTTCCGATTCACATGTGACAAAAAAGATCGTGTATCGATCGACAAATGACATAATTCCTTTGAGAGTCCCAGTAACTTACTCCCTTATGTTTCTAGTTACTCGACATATAAAAACAGATTGACATCTGTCCATCGGAGCGGTGGTTCTCGGTTGGTTGAGCAAAATCAGGTATTACAATTAAATTAAAAATCACTCAAGGTGGTTCTGAGATAAAGGTACGGTCGGAAAAAAGTATTTTTACGAGTTAATGAACGTGTTGTGTTCTTGGTGGTGAAACTGGTGAATAAGATTACTCTTCCTTTGAGGATATATAAGAAGCAAGAAGAAAAACCTAACGTACCTACCTAAGAACAGGGCAGGGCACAGCGGATCATCATCTCGCTTAAATTTGGAGCAGTCTGAGGAAGTACCTCCACGTTACAAAAGACCGCGGCTATAGCAATAGCACTAATAGTTCTTTAGGTATGTGGTTTAGTATTTCTGGTAGTGAGTAGACGTTACTCAACACCAGAGCTCACGAGGAAGCGCTGTTGAGAATGGCCTGCATTGGCCACCTTAACGCCACTATTGGCTCTTTAGAAATGTGGTGTTGTGTTCCTGATGGTGAGTAAAGTCGCCAGAGCTCTCGAGGAAGCGCTGTGTTAAGAGTGATTGCATTGGCCACCCTAACACCACTACTGGCTCTATGTATGTAGTGTAGTATTTCTGGTTGTGAGTAGACCTTACCACCAGAGCTCATGAGGAAGCGCTCTGTTGAGAGTAACCTGCATTGGCCACCATAACACTACTACTGGCTCTTTAGGTATGTGGTATTATTTCTGGTGCTGAATAGAATTTACTCACCACCAGAGCTAATAAGGAAGCGCTCTGTTGAGAGTGACCTGCATTGGCCACCCTGACACCACTACTGGCTCTTTAGATATGTAGTGTTGTGTTCCTGGTGGTGAGTAACGTCGCCAGAGCTCTCGAGGAAGCGCTGTGTTGAGAGTGACTTGCATTAAATTCTAGCTGTCGATACAATGAACCATCAAATAAAAATGGTAGGTGCGTTTGACGTTATTCCGAAAGAGTCCATTGGCTACGATATCTCCTTACAATCAGGCGGCCGTATTCTTGTCACCATCGTAGTATAAATAAACTATTCTGGGTAGGCAGTACTGATATCATTTTATGGACAAGATTTTATGTCGTTTCATGTTCTGACGGTACATAAACAAAATTAATGCTCGACTGATTCAATTGAGTTCTCGGTATGTATGGGTTTCCACATTGTGGACTGGGGACACTTTCTACAGGTGTCATCTACGGGGTTTGGTGACAACGGTATTTTTAGGATTCCGTATTAAAAGTGTAAGTGGAACCCTTTTGGTGATCAGGCTCTTCGGCTGTCACAATTATGACTGTCTCAGGTACTAATTATGCCATAATGTCAAATTTAAACACTTTTAGATGAAGAATTGCCGATATGACGGGCATTCCACGTCTGGTTACTGAGTAGGTCAAGTGGCGATCAAATGAAATAGCTCAAGTTACAGATTATGAAACAGTTTTTTTCATTATTATAAATAAATCGAAAATGTAGAAATTACTACATTTGGTTTTTTAGTTTTATTAAACCGTCATGTCCCAGCGAAAAAAAAAAACAATAGCATTCTTTGTAATGAGGGACTGGTATACGACGGGATAAAAATCCATCGTTCATTCACTAGCTTATTTTGTACGAAACCCTCGGCGCGCGAGGCAGACTCGTTCTTGGCCGGTGACTGGTTTATACTTACCGCTATTCACAACGTTTTCCAAGCATATCAGATGGACCAGTGTAAGTCAGTTTTCCATTACGTACAGTTCTTACAGATCCGTGGGTCAAAGTATGTTGGACAAGGCTCTTAAATACGCACAAGTTGTTTTATGATTAGTGCGACTTTCTATTGTTTTTTGTGCATCAATTTCTAGTGTAGGTGTATTAAAGTTGACCTATAGCTTTATCGGCAAATTAATGAGTATAGAGAAACTATGATTATTGGGAATTGCAGAGTTAAAGGAGTAAAACCAGTTTTAAAATAGACGCCCCTCTCAATAGATATTGCCTCAATGCGAGTTTTATTGTATTGAACTTTTATGCTTACCTCAGATGTGAGCGGAAACATAGTGGAGTGGCGTTCAGTTTTACTCTTCCCTTCGATTGAAGTGTAGGTTAGTAGGTGTCTGCTTATCATCAGTCACCGTAAGCTTACCGTAATGCCTTATTTATACCGGTACGAGACTCGCAAGCGAATTTCGCTACATTGCGCGATTTGAAAGATCAATTGAACGCATTATACCTCTGCAACCCGCAATGTAATGAAAATGTAGGTATTCCGTTATTTTAAGCTCCGACATGTCAATTGGCAAATATTAAAATAATTGCTGAAATGGCTTTATTACAAAACATCTTACAACAAAGTATCTTAGAGTAATTTATAGTCACCGTTTACTGACCTGTCAAAGGCTCTGTTATTACTGAATCTTCAATATTGCAATATGTTATTTTATAATAATTCCCACAGGCTATTTCGCAAATGTGTAACAGTTATTTCTAATTTTCGGCACGGGCCGGGCAGGACAGACTGTGTACTGTAAAAAACTGATCGGCTATTTTTGGGCGTAGATGATTAAAGTTTTGAAATTTAATTCATCTTAAAATGTTTTGAACTCAGTGTGACAAAATTATACATGATTCGCCTTTGTTCGCCTTTGTACATGATTGATCTGTTTTTTTTTTTCAGTATAATTTATTTTACCTTGTCTTGTGTACAATAAAGTATTTACATACATACATACTATTGATAATTCAAAAAAAAACTTATAAAAAGATACACGATGATTTTATTGTAGTTTTATACAGGTGTATAGTAACGTAGAGCTTGTGAACTTTTGTTCTATGTAGTAGGATTTATGCGGAAAATAACACTACGAGGCTTGAATTTTACACATACACTTACAATTTTGTACTAAAAGTTTTAGATTGTCTCGATTTGTCAATAACTAATTTCTCAAATTTTTTTTTCTATTTAATTTGTAACTTGATAAGTATATTATAACGATTAACTGAATACCCAAAACGAGGCACGAGACTGAATACACAGAACGTTTTCCTTAGAGCTACTAAAATGAGTACACTGTATCGAATTTCCATAGAAAGTGTACCCATTTTTTTTTAAGTGTAGTTTTTGGTTTTACGTAGCTAAATCAAATTGTAATGTAAGCGAGTGGTCTGTTCCTCTCTGGCGGGCCATCGCCATAACTAAAGTTTAATTTTGCCAATAACTACACCTATAGGTTATAATTAACCGCATAGGTGGCGGATATTAACTGAGAAACTATAGTGTTGTTCCGTAAGTTAGTGTTGGGCGTATAATAGACATATCCATTTTAAATTAGTTGGAGATACCTTACTTTAAATATAAAGATAACTGAGATAGGATTTACGTTATTATACCTCCATAGTAATTAATTAATGTTTCAAAACGTGTTGCAATTTTATGTAACTTATTTAGGACCGTACGCTTTTTTGCCACCGGTATTGTTTAAATAAAATAAAAAGTCATTTTCCATACTAAAAATGTCATTTTGATCAATATTAAGTACGTTTGAAACGTTACGCCCCCTATCCCTTATTATTCCCATTAAAACTAATACAGAGTTTAAAAACTTAAACAACATGGTTTCTTTTTTTCAATTTCAGATAAATTATTAAGTTACTTATTATCAGGAGAACTTAACTAACGTATGTAAAACTAAGTAACAACAGGAACATCAACAGCAAAGCCAATTACAGTGCCTTTACCATGAGTTTGCATGACCGTACTCGCTAGCGACTGCGTAAACGATTTAGTATGCCAATTCTTAGTTCTATTGCGTAACCGCCAGAGGCTGTACTTTTACCCATACAAATTTTTACGCAGTCTCTAGCGAGTACGGTCATGTAAACTCATGGTAAAGGCACTGGATTTTACTAATAGCGAAAGAATACGCATGAATTAAGGTAGGTACCTAAAAACGCGTATTCATGAACAGTTACGACCAGCAACCGTTATTGAATAGGAATGTTGGACACTAAATAAGAAAATCAGTAAGTTCTCATTTTGTCGGAAAAGTATTAAATTATTATTATTATTTATTTATTTATTAAGAAATAATAATACAACACAAACAAGTACATAGACCCACAAAACCGTTTGCACAGTTTGACTGTGGGATCGATCAGTCTCATCTCTCTTCTAACAGTAAATTATTTTATGAGTTTAATAAGTTAACTATGTAGCTTTTTACTAAGTTTAGCTTTATTGGCTTGCTGCCTGATGTCAGAGGGCAGGCTGTTGAGTATGTAGGGAATGCTTAATCAAATGGCGAAAAATTTTACTCAAAATAATAAATAATTACATAATTATATGTCATCAAAGTTTTAAGAGGGGGCATACTCTGTCCCTTTACCGCAAACCGCATTGGAACGATCGTCATTTAATATGATTATGTATCTATTGTTTTGCTGTTTTGGTAAATAAATAAATTTGTATTTGTATTTGTATTTGTATTTGTATATGGCGCTGATCTGTCACGCTTTCTGTCTAACCAACGGTTGTAGCTTCGTTATTTTTTGAGATATTTGAATAGGAATATCACCATTTGGCATATTTTTTGCCTTGTTTCTTTTAGAGTAGTCAAATTTTGAATTAACATCCATATTCAAAAAAATTAAAAAGAATTACTTAGTGATAAAACAGTGCTGCTATGCTCTATGTGGGTAATCTAATCTTATATGAATTTTAGAGTTTCTATGAATCTCGATTAGAAATCAATAACAATATTTTAACTATCGCATAAAAATAAAATAAATATTTGTGGACAATCTTACACAAATCAACCTGGTCCCAAACTAAGCAAAGCTTGTACTATGGGTACTAGGTGACGATATACATACGTATATAGATAAATATATACTTAAATACATAGAAAACATCCAAGACTCAGGAACAAATATTCGTGTTCATCACACAAATAAATGCCCTGACCGGGATTCGAACCCGGGACCTCCAGCTTCGAAGGCAAGGTCACTACCAACTAGGCTAAAGCGGTCGTTAAAATGAAATCAAAAGACTTGTTGCCACCATGATGTCACTTTCTACAAAACCGCCGCAATCCGCTAATTACGAGCCATAGAGAATAAATAGAATATGCAAATTTATTACAAAAAAAATATGTTTATAGGACACCGTTACACAGTAATTTAATTACTGTATGATATTAGATTTCTCTTTGTAATTCGACCTAATCGGCGATATAATCAAAACAAAAGCATTTATCTTACGGGCCACCAACACAGATTCCTATTAATTTCGTGGCCTTTAAATTTATAGCACCATTTGTATTGTTTCAATTAGAAAATATGGTATTAGATTTATACTTGAGACGCCCAAATTGCTGTATTGGAGTTCCCATTGTATGGTTATTATTTATTGTATAATATCAATAAGCTTTAGAATATTCCCTAGAGCGATAGCGCATAGATAGATACAGTAAATTAAACTACTGAGAGTATTGAGTTTATAGTACGTTTTATCAATCAGGACTTAATTTCATATAATTAAATTGTCGTCGGATATTGTGGCACATCCTTAACGTAGAATGACCTCAAAAATATATATAAATCATTAAGCACCAATACAAAATAATATGCCGAATTAATTAGTAAGTGAATTCATCGAACAATGAATATTGGCATTCGATATAATTCACTAATGTGAGCATTCATGTGAGTGAGCCGTCTTTGCAGGTAAATTAAAGTATAACACTGACATATCCTTTTATATCATTGGATATTCTACTTTGACACTGATGTAATAAAGTTTCTATTACAGATCTACGATTTTAAAAATCGTAGATCTGTAATACAAACTCTGTTACATTAGTGTTCAAGTATAATATCCAATGGATCCACGCCAGTGTACAACTCGAAATAATAGTAGGTACTGTATCAGTATCGTCTTTATAAACTCCTCTTCTGCGCTTATCTAATCTGTGGTTTCACCGGTAGACACGCCTATATTGTGTTACGGAGTCCATTATTTTAGTGGGATTTGATTTAAATTCCCATTTGCTTACGATGTGAACTATCATAGTAACAAGCATGGTAACAGTCGCACGAGTCTAACGTTGCTAAATGTAAAAGGCGGGGCTAATATACGTTTTATTTGGTGTTTGATGATCATTGTTGTTGTAACGGCTTTTAACTATACGTTAATAAACGGTTAAAATTTACTTATTAATTGTCACTTCGGGTAACATGTTTCGAACTCTTCCTCCTCAGGACGTGTCGTGACGTAAAATATAGTTTTAAACATCTCAACAACTATCGAAAATTTTAATACACGCTTTTTACTGCTTCAAATTCGGTCTAAAAACTGATGATTATAGTTAACTACTCTGATTTAATCCATTCAGTACATCTAGTATTAGTTTTTTTTAAACAAAACACAAACGAACGCTTTTGCGTTTAGTCTAAATTTGTACGGCAAAAATAGTTACCATCTAAGGCCACCAGAGGCGCTGCTCGCGTTGCCATACATATTGAGGCTAAACGCAAACGCGTTCGTTTGTGATTTGTTTCGAAAAAATTTATACTAGAGGTACAGGTTCCGTATACGGTAAACGTTCAAGTGCTTGTCTCTAATCCAGTACTTGACAGTTTCAAGGCGGGTTGCACCAACTTACGATAATCGACCGATCGCTCTTAAATATGGCGCCGGTAGCTGTCACCCGATAGAAACTTATCAAACTTTCCATACCTACAATCAGATTTTTGAGTAATTATTTATTTATTTACAGGCGGTAATAATACTCATACTCATACTCATACTCTTTATTGATAATATTGTTAAATATTACATGTCACATTACAATTTTGCACAATATATATAAAGTAACATTATCTTAGTACAATCATTATTAGATACAGTGTGAACAAATTGTTGTTAATTAGTATAAATGTCAGTGACTAGCCATTATTAATTAATTTATACATGTCAAATATAATTTATTTAATTAATTAGCGTTATAAAAGTAATTAATAGTTAAATAACAGTAATATTTAAACTAACTTAAATCTAAAACAGGCCCTTGGGGCATTGTACCGAGGATGCTGGCGGCATTTCCTCGCCGTATCGCAATGCTGATACGTTGTGCGAGGAAGTCGCCAGCTATTCGGTCACCAGTTGGGTTATTGTCAGTTGCAAAAACAAAAGTTGTCCCTCCGATGGTCAATAGGTAACGGTTGATGTGCATGTAAGCTATTTTTTTAGTACATAGATTTATAGCAACGGAGACACTGTTTATGCGGGTTACTAGACCAATCCAAAATTAAGCTTTGTAGCCCTTAACTTTTGATATGTCCATCGAAAAGACGCGAACCTAAATCTGACAATGACCCATTTACATCAACCAAACGCTTCTTTCAGCACTCAACGACGACGATTTGGTGCAAACAACCCATAGGCTTTCACGGAACCTTTGTATCACAAAACACAACCAACCAATTACATTAAAAAACGTGTACCGCCGCTGTTAGCACGTAAAAAAACGCCAAGTCCGATTCAAACAACGCCAATTAACTACTTAAAAGAAAGCATGACAGTTTTTCTAACATGATGCAACCAATTTGTGGTTTGATTGATACTAATCCCCTTAATCCGGTGTCCGCCAGTTACTAGGCGTGTCTAGTTTTATTAAAGAATGTGTTACGTACATTGTGTAGAAACGGTATTTTTTGTGTAAGAAGAAGCTTTATCGTGAAAAAATTTGGCCTAAATTTTACACGATGCATCTCATTGAAAGTGCGAACAGTATTGAAGAGCTCAGTGCTTGTCACTGGTTCAGCTTGACGATTTCTTCTTCACTACATAGTATAAAACAAAGTCGCTTTCTCTGTCCCTATGTCCCTATATACGCAACGGATTTTGATGCGGTTTTTTTAATAGATAGAGTAACTGAAGGGGAAGGTTTATATGTATAATACATGAATCAGCATTGCAACCGTGCGAAGCCGGGGCGGGTCGCTAGTAATTTATACAGTAAAGTTGACCAACGTGGTGTTTATTAAAATTAAGGTTTCAAACATTTACCCTATTCCATTTATGGGCGCTTTTGTCCAAAGCGTCGATGTCATCGACCATCTGTCTAATAACAAAGTAAGAAGTATATGAGGGCAAATTAAAAGAAATGATAATGTCATTACCATGTCATAAAATTGGCTGTCACTGATTGCAAAAAATATTTATCGAATTACGCACGCAATTAGAAGGCCTTTGATGACACACAGTGTAAACTGTTAATTTTTTTTTTGGTAAGCAAGACCAAAAATCATCATGTATATGAGATAGTTCATATCATAATAGCATATTAAATTAAAACAGTAATGTACACTTTCATTTAATACTGTGCAATTATAATAATGTTTAAAACATAGCTATCATCAAAGTTTCTCTGCCAAGACCAGTAATTTCACCGTATTGTATCATAAAACAATCTCTAAACCGTGTCAATAATATTATCGATAATTATTATTCCGAAACTATCAATAAATTACAGGCTATTAGGATTATT
This sequence comes from Epiblema foenella, assembly GCA_963556455.1. Taxonomy (NCBI): domain Eukaryota; kingdom Metazoa; phylum Arthropoda; class Insecta; order Lepidoptera; family Tortricidae; genus Epiblema; species Epiblema foenella. Next base: position 3,356,349 of record OY747110.1, read on the forward strand.
ACCTTTGAAATAACAATTTAAAACACCAACCATTCACAGAGCTTTTAATAGCGACTTACCCCTTTTCATAATCGTTATACGACTGCATTATTAGTAATACATATTGTCTAACATCAGACGAGCAGTTTCATTCCTCGACAGACGACTCTGAAATTATGCTGTTTTTTTTAGCTTGATTAGAATGTCAGATGTCACTTCATATGTAACTTTGTAAGGGGTTGAGAAAAAATAATATTTTTTTCCAAGGGACAAATATTGCTCGTAAATATTAAATTATAACGTTAATATACGGATTTTATATAGACTAGAATTCAGAAAGTGTAGCTAAATAGGTAGTTTAGTTTATAGCTAATATAAAACACTACGCAATATTTACTAATACGTTTTAGGCGAGGGTTATCGATAAAGAAAAAACGATGATAAAATATAAAAACACAAAAAAAATGGAAGATTGGGAGACATGGATGTGCGTTACGTTATACACGCGCCGATAACGAATCAGTTATAAATTTGCAAGATTGTTCATCAGAGTCTGAAAGTGACACGGAAGATAATGAGTAAAATGTATTTAGATATTTAATACTATAGACTTTTATTTAAATACCGTTACATTTCCCAACAGTATTACACCGTCGATACTTTTAGCACAGGTATACACTACATGCGAATAGCATACATGGTTTGCATAACAGTGATAGCACCTCTAGTTACGTCAGTTTGGCATCTGTCATTCTAATAAAGCTAGAAAAAACCCAGAATAGTAAAAAAATCCTATGATATAAACGATGGTCTGACAGGGACGATCGTACAAAATAAAAGCCAATATATTCAATTTGCAAAAAACCAATGTAGAAAAACATTGTTGCCATAAACATAAAACGACATACTGTAAGTATTACGGTAATAACTACTCACACCTTTTCAAATATTGCAAACGACTTCCTGTACAAAAAATTGTAAAACTGTCCATACCCAAACAATAATATAATAACATAACAAAATAAAATGAATGCCAACGTAGTTTATGAAAAATGATTACGGCATGAGAACCAATCTCTACTTGCTTTCAAAAATTATAAATAGACTCCTAAATTACATACAAGATTTATACCTGGATAGGTATAAATCCTGTCTTGTACCCTAGATTAATTAACAAACGTTTTATGTCATGTACTAATTATCATTCCGCCTTATGATAAGTGTTTTCTTGTTGTTTACTAAATGAACTGAATGTAATAAGTCTTAGTCCGAAAGTCTTAACCGACTTCATACGTGTGGAATTCTTCTCTGAGGGAAGTTAAAAATGTAACATTAATAGTTTTTTTAACCAATTTACACAAATCTTCCTTGCGAAACACTCCGTCCATTGGTGAAAATCTTATGAAAATTCCTTCGGTAGTTTTCCAGTTTATCGCGTATAGAACATGATTACCTAAAATATACGTTAAATATAACCATACTTAAGTGAGGTTAATTGTTCGAATTCGCAAAAGTTCTCGTTCAACAAATATTTATTCGTAATCCACGGCGGTCTTTTGTTTTACGCTTCAATTTACCGCTTCCCACACCGGGTAATGCGTCTTAATGCGGCAACCATAATTATAGAGATATTAACACCCGTCGGACAGGTGTCCGTCTGTTCCGTTATATGATTAGCAACAATTGAAGAGAGTAGTGGAAGCCTATGAGGATTAGAGAGCTGACACTGTTTTTGAATTAACAATAAATGTGTCTGACGGCCGAGGCTATTCGAGTTGACGTATTGAAATTGAATCTGATGAGATAGGCTACTTACGCATTTGTCGGTGCGAAGGCGGTACAGGACTCGTATCAGTAAGATGACAGCTGTCAGTTTCAATTGAGTTACCTACTACCGATTCTTTAGTGACTGGCGCGGTAATAGTGGAAATGAAGCGGTAAAAATGCAGTACTGCCTGCATTATATTACTGTGCAAATGTAATACTGACAGAATATCAGCAAATTAAGAAATTTGCGTGACATCTGTAAGCTTAAATTGCAAAGCCTTAGGAATGGTGCATGGGGAAGGGAGCGCGCCAAAAAAATCAAAACCAATTATACTTTTATACCTTAGTCCAATAGAACCCTTCTTACAAATCCAATCTACCTAATGACTATTGGAACGGATAAGATTCTTGAAGTTGTTAGATTTAATTATCTTAGAGATAACAACAAGTTCAACTACTTTCTTAACTTAGCCCCGCATAATACAGGCGTGATTATAAATTTTTTAAATGTAATTTATGAATATTCAGCTAACTTCACAAATAACTGAATAGATTACGCGAAGTTCCCATAGCAATATTCAAATTATATATGAATTTACCATCATAAAGAAGGTGGTCTACCTTATTGTTATATATTGATGTTAGGCTATCGATACATCACATTATACAAGCTTTGAGAAAAACATGGAAATTACTATGAATAACACCGTTCTCGCTAAATATGACATCATGGTGGATTTTTAGACTTAACTGTTGTAGAAAGGCCATAAATCTGTAAGCGTAAAACCAAGGAGGGATATACTTCGTCCATGTTTGATACGTCTTTAGTTAATATCTGGATCCTTTGCTTTGCTATGTCATGTATTATTTGTCTCGTCTCGTTACTATATATAAACACAATTTAAGTCTGATATTGGCTTTAAAAAAATATTACACTGGAATCAATATGTTGGTACCTTCTTCTATCATCGCCAACTCAGCATTTTACCGGTTGTGCCCCATTCGGCTTACTATTTATCTTACCTTAGCTATCTTGTTTGGGGGAGGCCTATGTCCAGCAGTGGACGTCTTTCGGCTGATATGATGATGATGATGATGACCTATCTTGTTTAGACGAGGGCCCTTGCGGATGTACTTCGACCCAGTGGGATCTTTTGTGCAATTGCCTCCGCCTTCATATCTACTCGAAACTGCTCTCCAACATTTCCACAAACCGGATGATGGAGCTCAGCGGGAGTGCTCTGAATACCTTTGGTTCAGGATAACCATTGCCAAAATTATTTATTCTCTGTCTGGCAACGCCGTGACATCCACACGACAGGTGCTTCATTGCCTCGTCATCCTCGCCACACATCCTAAATACGAAAATGATGAACTGGTGTTAGCTTGAAATCTTTCACACACTCAGATTTTAACAACCACTCTTACTATTTCAGATGGTTCAGTGCACCCACTGGGCACATTTGGGAGCTGGAATATCTATATCCCACTCCAACTGATTTAACTATAAGTATCTGTTGGAATAAAGTTAATGGACTCAACATTTTTATTATTTCTGGTCGTATTACAAAGCAGATAATACTTTTATTGGGCGTAGATGAGTACCGATTTACTCAAGTTTCACCACATTGTGTTACCTACAAGTTTTCAGTTATGTCAAAATAGTTACTTTAGCACCTATTTGTAAGTCGTAAAACACAATCTCTCTAAAATGTGAGCTTGTCTAATAAAAGTTGGAATTACAAACAGTTTTTCGAAGTAACAAATTGTATATTTTCACCGCCAAGGTTAAATTTCAATGAAAATTTTAAGATCGATAATTTATTGGGAAAGATTGATAATTTAAATGTTTGGTTATCAATTAAAAAGCCTTAAACATAGATCTTTCGGATAGATAGAGGAGGAATCGATACTCCATACCATCCATTCGTCTTTCTAGAGTGTCATCGGTAAAAGTTATGTTAAAGTTATTGTCATTTTAACATTAACAATTCGTTTTCGAAGTTATGTTAAGATAAATGTTAAATGGTGTCAGAGAGCAGCTAGGGTTTTATTTTGTAGTTTAATCATTACTTTTCATACTAATAAATATATTTAAACACTTTTAAATTTGATACTGCTACTTCCTTATTTATTACAAAATCCTACAATGACTAATTGTATTAAATACTAAGTACAAATTGAACAGAAATGTATTTTTCTATAAACATTTTATTACATTTTTGTCAAAGATCAGCGATAGTTTTGCATTTTTAAAATTAGTATCTCGATTTGAGCCAAAGGCATCAGATATTATACTTAAAAAATTACCGTTCCTATTAGGTATCTATGTAGATTCTGCGATTCTAAAATCTCTATACCGTCCATCACATATCATATATAACAATTATGTATAGGTATTAATATATTACGTTAAAAAAATGTGTTAATCATAATAACAACAGAGGTATGATAATTTTACGAGCAAACTATTCTGAAAACGAGAAATATTGTGTCCAAATTATGCAGATATCTGCTTTGGATGTGAGTTGGTGGTCTTTTTGTGAAAAGTGAGTCATTTTTAGCGTATTCTACATTTTCATATGTCTGGAGATGATATAGGATAACCAATTTTGTTATAATATATAGGCACATCAATATTTTTGTTCATAAACGTTTATCAATGTTATTTTAATTTTAAATATCCGTAAAAATTCGTTCGTCTTTATTTGCAAGGTTTGACATTTGTGTTTGTGAGAAAGAGACTAAACACATTTTAGTTAAAGATTTGTTAAGTTTTATTAAGAGGTTGTATCATCTGCAGACACTTCAGTGATTATAAACATTTAAATCGAGGACGGTAGAATATAAAAAAATTACCAAAATTTAATTAATTTCTTTTAGACACTATCTCAATGTATTTATGTCAAATTAATGTTTTATTTTACCGTCGTCTATCAAAAAAATACTGAAGCCGAGATGATGGAGAACATTATTAAAGTACCTAAACTATCAGCTATCAGCAGAGTCAATACAGATTATTTTCCGTGCCGCTACAATTAAATGAGTGCTTTTCGATTGGCGTGGCGGTGTACAGAAGCGGAGCGGTATACAATACAATACAATACAAGTATTCTTTATTGTTCACCAGAAAATAGATTGAAAACAAGATTAAGAATTAAAAATGAGCGGTATGATGCAGTCCTGCATCCATACTGCTTCCTACTCGTAAATGTAATACTGACTGTAAACAGAACTGTCCAACGAAGAAATCAGGCGCCGTGTGTAGCACTGACACTGTGATATGACCATCCATATAGACACTCGAGGTCAAAAATCGGGTCACCCTAAACTAAATAACCGCAATAGGTTTTCTAAATATTTCACACTAGTTTTATTTACATGATATATTATTATTCGTAATACCGAACAGTAAGGAATTCCCGGGATCCTATGATAAAAAATACAATCTCTAAAACTGACGATTTTTGCGATATCTCGCTCCGTTAAGTCCCGATTTAAACCTGGAAACGTTAGTTTTTTTAACTATTATTTTTACAAGTTAGAAGTAAAATTAAATAAAGATCATGACAGGATTAAAAAACTGTACAAGTCTGCACTATTGTAGGAAATATGACGGTATTTTACCGACCCGTATTCTTTGTCGGCGAGTGTAGATAAAAGTATAATATTGAAACCCGCCTCGTCAATATAAAAAAAAACTGACAATATTTTAAATGACACTGGTGGCAAATTGTCAGAGTCACGCTTTATGTACATTCAAGAAATCAATAAAGATCCAAAGTTATGTAGTTTTGTAACGAATAATAGTTGGTGTTGGCTTACAAATAACTTCAACAATAGAAATAGAGACATTTCGGTTGGAACATGGGTTGAAATTTGAATATATTCTCTATTTAAACGGTTTGTGCATAGATATGAGGGTTTATGTTTGGCTTAGTTGTGTTGTATTTTGAGGTTAAGTTGGAAGTGGAATCACTCAATTGTATTTTTATAAACCACTGTATTTTGTAAAGTCAATCGTATTACAGCGGAATTGATTTGAATTAATTTTATTTTATTACAAGCGTATTTAACTGCACAATTTTCACATCAACTTGTTTAAGCATGAAGGTAACCGTTAAATACACATTTAGTTTTATATTAATTTTGTTTTTTTGTGTAATTATTACTACGGTATTTTACAGATAGCAAGTTTTTACGAAACGTATGAAGTTTAAAGGGAAGACCTCAGTATCATTCCTGATATAAAGTGAAATCCTGATAAAACAATACACTAAGAAACGAAAGGCTGATAAATCAAATAACCAGTATACGCTGACCTCTCCCAGCTAATGCACAGTAGCCAGTCATAGCTTATGTCAGATTTGTTGCATAGCGCATATCATAAGTTTTCCCATCCAATATAATCTGGCTCGCTACTCCTACTACGTCTTAAGTAATGTTAGGTCTTTATTAAATGGTTATTGTACTGCAAGTTGTGATGTAAAATTTTAGTTTATAACTGAATCCTCTCTAGTATTATTAATGGTAAGTGTTCAATGCAAGCTGGTGTTTGAATGTTTGCAAATTAGTGGATTTTCTTTATTACCTGACAGATGTATGTAGAGTAAAACCAATTTAAAATGAACGCTATTCTTCTAGTGTTTCAATGTGTGAGTTTCTGTTTATCGGGCATATTCACATGTGCTTATATCGGATGTGAGCAGAAACACTGAGGGCCTACTAAATTAAAAAAATGTGTTCTACCAAAGCAAACGTAGAGGTACGTAAGTCGCTGAATAAAATTTACGTAATTATTTGGCCCTCAATATCTTTAAAGTAAAGTAAAAAACTGGCGAACCTTTTTATTACTCGACCATACCTACATTCAGTTTGAAAGAGTGTAGACAACTTTCCTGGGTGATTGTACGACAGTTGATTAAAATAAAAAGTTAATAAAGTAATTCCGCAACAGTTATCGTATCTATTAAAACCCAAAAATTCTATAACACTGATATGTAAAAGTAGTAATCGGAATAAATTGTCCGATAAACTATCAAAGTCTAATTCAACTAAGTACATATTCATTTCCCAAACACGTATCTTAAGAAAGCGATTGACACGAAAATCTCTCGTGCGGCAATTAAAATAGGAGCTATATCTCCATGAAATAAAAAGCCACGTACGTGTTAGAAAAAGTAAACCGTTGCTATGTCTCGCTCGCTAATGTATAATAGATCGTAAAATTCGGCTGGACTTAGGAGTCACACTGGTACATATAAAATTACTTGAAGATATATTTAACACTTTATTTTCGATTTTATTACGTTTAACTGTGGGAAATGTTATCTGGAGATTTTTTACTGACGATATTTTTATTGAAATCGTGTATAAGCTTCGGATTATTTCTATACTACGATTTTATTTTTTGAACAATATAGAGTTTGGTAAGTCTTTCAATATTAACCTTTTAGAGGATCAAAAAAGGGCTGGCAGCGCGTTAGTTCTTGACACGCAAGCGTTCACAAGCTACGGTGTCTGCTTAGCCGGACTGCAGTAGTAGTAAAACTGTTTATTGTACAAAATAACAAAGGTGAAAAACACACTTAAACAAACAACTTATCCCTTTACGGGATCTTGCAGATACCCTATGAGTAAAATGAGAAAAGAAATGTAGAAATGTAGACTAAATCAGCAATCCGTACAAGATACAAGAAAGAGAATAGATATAAAACCAAGTACCGTATCCACAATTCCCATATCTAGAAAAACAATTTGAGCGAAAACATGGAAACGGTCAAATTGGCAAGCAGATGGCTACCGCGACTTATCATTGTAAATGCTGGCAATTTGCGTACAGTTCCTTGTTCATCAGAGCGTTAAGGCTCGTGCCCATGCGCAGGTCGTATGCGCGTACGCATACGTGGGGTACACAGATGAATGATGCCTTTTACGTTGAAAGAAACTTCACTGTTTTCTGTTATATCTCCCCTTTTGTCTTGAATATAAAAGGTGTATTGGCAAAGTGAAATTACTTTTGCTTCTACAAAATTTATCACAGTTTTTGTAGTTAGATTCTATCTATATCTAAAATCCTACTAATTTGGTTTTAGTGACTTCATTTTGGGAAACTAATAATTTTCTTTGTTGAATAATTATACATTTAGTTCAGTATTTGAATCGTAATATTTTGCGCTTTAATGTCTTGTCTTGAGTAAGAAATTAATGACAAAAATTTTATAACTTCACTCTGCTTTTGTGTTTAATTACGCATACCTAACTTAAATGAAAAAAACGTGGGGGGGGGGGTGTTGAAAACTGCCCCACTCATTGACTCTTTGTATCTTAGGTAATTTATATCAATAGATGTTAAATAAAACAATAGGTTGTCAGTTATTGGATTACAGAATTAAAACAATTTCGATTACGTATAAGGTAATCACCCAATATTCTTGTACATTTGTTGTATAATTAGAAAAGAACGATATAATCATTACGAAGATTATATTTGACCTACAAAATAGGATATTCACGCATGTGTCTACAGCTCTAGCGAATTCATTCGCTCATACCACTACGTTTCCATTCTGCGAACAGCCTCATTACGGAGATTGGACGTAAGTGAGTGAGATCATTTTACCAACGGTTTTCGGTGATTACTCCGGCTTTATTAGTCTAGGCCTACAACAACATGGTTATGGTAATCAAATCGTAAACAAGACATTGTAAGAGAGGTCATTTACAGTGCGGTGCTTGCATTATGGATTGCATTTGTTGTTAGAATCTCCATCCGCGTGCAAAACGTTTACTTACGCTGCCCTTCATAATTGACCAAGTGAAACAAAGGTCTCTGCTTCAGCTTCGACAAAAATTATTTCGTATGTCCGGCGGATTTCAGTTTGTCCTCCTCTACAGGTCACATTTCTCAGCCTATTCTCGTGAAATTTTATTAGCAGGTTCGATAATTACATAGATTATTTTGTCGAGTCAGTTTTTGGACATTTAAAAAAAAAATGTTTTTTCAATGATTTCACATGTCTCTGCGACCGGATTTCGGTTTGTTATCATTTACAGGTCGCATTTCTCGACCGATTCTTGTGATATTTTGAGAGCATGTACGATAATTTAATAGTTTACTTTGTCTAGTCACTTTAAGGGAATTAAAGTTTTTTTTTTAATGATTTGTCTGCCTCTACAGATTGCATTTCTAAACCGATTCTCGTGAAATTTTGTGATCAGGTTCGGTATTGACATAGAATTTTTTTATCCACTTACTTTTAAAAATATTCATTAACATTTTTTTTTTCAAATAAAATTTAAAAAAACGTCACTTGCGAGGTCTACAGCTCATAGAGCCACTAAGTACTAGTATCGATAACTTCATTTCTACTTACGTCTAACCTGCGTTGCCGTCGATATTAAATTTATGATCCTTATTTACCTACCACGAATTAAGGAACATTAATACGAAATCTACTGCATGCTTTGGCTAAAAGCTGAAATCAATTAATGAGACCACATACGCAAATACGTGAATAATATCGACATTATGAAGAAAACATGTCAAAGTAACGAAATGAAAAATACTCAACCCTCATTGTCCGTGTAAACTTCCAAAAACCGAAAGAAAATACAAATATTATGTCTCTATGAAAAAAGAACACATTTCAAGCAATATTCTAGGTTAATTTATTATTTCACGGATATGCTCATATCCGTGAAATAATTAATTCACGTCATATATAGTTAGCGGACGCAACACATTGTATATCGATATCGGACGCAATAATAAAACATTTATATTAGGTCATTTTATAGGACAATGACTTAGCTGAAATGACAGATGTGACAGTGCCGTGAGAACGTTTTCAAACGGAAATGACCGATTGTAACTGTAATGCAATACCGATTGTAATCACGACTCGATTAACTAAAAGGAAACTAGATAAATAAAATAACTAGGAAATTTATGCAGATCTTTCAAACCATGAAGATACTGATTATGAACTAATATATGTATCGATAGTATGTACATACTATCGATACATATATTGACATATATGACTGTACAGTCAAGGGCACCAATATGTATACATTTTCCAACTTATTACATTGGAATAAGTTCCAAAAATGTATATATTTATGCCACGTATGTAGGTAAGGACTTTACTGTAGGTACACAATGACAGGTGAAAGTTTGTGCCGATGTATGGATGGAAGGAAGTATGTAAGTTCCTCTTAATTTCAAAAACGGCTTGACTGATTTGGCTGAATTTTGGAATGGAGGTAGCTTATACCCTGGATTAACACGTAGGTTACCTTTTATTTGCAGGTAACACCGCAGGGCGCTGCTAGCCTTTGCGGAAACGAGAGCAAGTGAGTAGACAAATCTAAGACGATGCTTTTATGTCTACACTTTGGACACATACAAATTAAAGGTTGCACGCAATGAGGACCTCGTAATCAAAAATTGTATGATGTATGCTGGTACCCATAGAGTGTAGATGGGTCAATCAACTTTTTTTTGCTGTTATTCTGTCCCATCAGCGAGGAGACAATAACTGAGTTTCTTAGAAAAATATTTATAATATGGACTTTAAGCTAGCTCGACAGATGACTCACGTCCAAATGGAGATACTCATCGCTAAACCTAATTTATGTAGATTTGAACACTATAAAATCAGTTTTAAAAAGTTGCTTAGGAGACAGAACCATGGTAACGAGTGACAAAGAATAGTTGATCCATCCAGATATTGAATTCCAGTACTTTTATCTCTGCCCGTGTGGTTGCCGGGTAAGAATTGCGCCACCCCATCTCTTCCCGTGGGTTTCGTAGGAGGCGAATAAGGGAAAATCGGAGGGTGGGCAGCAGCATCCTTCGATCATTACCACCATCAAACTGCGGTCGCCAACCCGCTTGCCAAGCGTGGCGACTATGGCAAATCCCCCCCAACGGAAAAATAAATTGGGGGAGGCCTATGTTCAGCAGTGGACGTCTTTCGGCTGAAATGATGATGAGGTTATACCAAATAGTTTTTACCACGGGATCGTATTATTTTAGTTGGTTAGTTTTTACCACAGGGCCAACAACGCAATCGAAAAAGTCCTATACTCGGAGGCTAAAGTACATTCCCTCTGATTCATGATGGCTTGTGCTCGGAAATGTAAAGGTTGATTACTAAACTCAAACTCAAACTCAAAATATTCTTTATTCAAATAGGCCTAGCAACAAGCACTTTTGAATCGTCAGTTATATATTACATAATCTAATTATTCAGAGCCATTTATTGATGCATATGAAATTTTAAATAAGACATAAATTACTGTAATGTATGTCAAAAGAGAGCATAATAAATTCACAAAAAGATCGTCAATATGTAAAATAAAAACATAAAAAATAGTATAATCTAGACAGTTTCTAGAATAAAATCTGAATGTCAAGAGGAAAATTTAATGTCAACCAGAGTCATTAAGATGTAATGTCATAATTATTAAAATATAATTAGAATTTCAACCACAATTATACCCACGGTGTTTTATTTTTTTTCATTTCATTCATGTAGTCTTTTGTGCTATTATGAACTTATATAGCACAAATAACGTGTTACCATCAAATTAATAAAAATTACAAGCAGGTACTATAGTAATATTCGACTTCAAAGCCTGACTTTACCTATATTAATGTTGGTCAAAAGTAGTTAAAACTCCCCTATTATTTCAATTCCTATTTAAAAAATGGGAAAATACACTGCAACAAAAGTTAGAAGGCAAGAGTGGAATGTACAAACGGCAGTAAATAACTGACCGTTAGACCTTATCTAAATGTAATAAGGTTTAAGATTGGACAGTTAATTGTCGTCAATAGTAGATGCGTGGGCGCAAAGAACGTTATTCAAGTTTTTATCGTCGCGGCTGCGTTTGTGCTGCGGCTCTTTTAAAGAAGAATTTTTAATCTTTATTACGCTGTTTTATAAATGTAACAATTACGGATTTCGTTAAATATCTCCAACACAGTTATTAGACGCAGTAAGAAATAAACTGGAACAGGAAATATTTTAGTAAGATTTTATTTGACACTAAGAGCATTGTTAAATCATCAAATTAACATTTTACAAGCTTGTGTTATCAAAACTTGTAATTGTATAGGTCAAAAATTAAAAAAAAAACGTCGAAATTATACTGCAGTTTTTCAGTTATGCAATCTAAAATGTAATGTAAAATAAACTGATAAGGGCGCCCGCATGCCGAGTGCGGTATACGAGGTTAAGCAACGTAGGCCGAGGTCAGTTCTTGGATGAGTGGCCGCTTTGAGTGGTTACTAACTGAGCGCGTCCGTGCTTTGGAAGGCACGCTAAGCCGGTGATCCCGGCTGATGTCTATGGCAGCAGTCGTTAAGCCTAGTTGGAGGCCTTCGGGCGGCTTGAGAACTTTTAAACAAGTTGCCCACTCACTTGACAAAGAGGGGTCAAAGCTGCACCGCGTACTGTCTTCTAGAAGATCTCACAGTTAGAAATAATTGCCATATGATAAATAAATAGTCGTTAAAGAACAAAAAATTACAAAAATTTACCTACATTCAAAAATCTACTATAAACCTGTTTCACATTAGGCATAAAATAAAATGATAAATCAGACAAACGACACTAAAGAACTTTTGGGATTCGGCCGCAAATGCTACACTTCTTCAAATACATAAATTAGATTAAATGCGATACCTGATGGCTACCTTAATGGTGAGACCGTAAATCAGATAGGTATTTGTAAATGTAAAAAATTAGAACAAAACTCCGAAGTGACAAATTATATTATACCGCGAAATAGCTGTTAATGTTCCTGAGAAATTTAGTTCTATCATAAAAACTATCGACAGATACAGTAAAATTCAAACACGACCGTTGTTTTATGACTTTGACTCTTATTCAATAAGAAATAAGGATGTTCATAAATCTGCACCATGCAGTAGGGGAGAAGTGGCATGAAGGAGCCAGCTTTCGAAAGAGCCATTTGCATTATTTCGGAAGATTCCGAACAAATCTTGTACTAGTTTTTAATTTTACATGGCAACACTAATTTTTCATAACCTATAAAAAAATGATAGTTTGGCCCAACCAACGGATGATGGAGTCAAAGATTCAAGCAATAACCCGTAACAATATTGCTATAATTATTTTGTTTATTTGCCATTCCATTACAACAAATAAAGGTCATCAATGGGTTTTTTCACATGCTTGGCCATGTATCTTAGTAAAAATTTAGGCCAAAAAGTTTTGATTTCCTTGCTGTCTTGATAATTATACCTGTTTTTTTTATAACTCAGTCATGAAAGAACCGGGTGAACAGGCCATGAAAAGCTCAAGAGTAAAGTAATTAAAATATAATATGATTCAAATAAGTACATAAAGGCCATTTTACTTATAACTAAATAAAAGGTAAAAAAATCTCGATATGGTGAAAACTGTATGAAAAAAATATAAATGCGCCCGAGAAATCAGTTACTTACTGAAAAAGCGGCCTAAACTGAAATTGTCTTTTAAATATTTTTGATACAGAAATTAATATTTTACCTTGCTTATTTTTGAGATTGTTATTGATAACAAATGAAATTCAAATAATAAGTAGGTATGACTGAGAAAAATAGAAAGTTTTAAGCATTTTTTAGGAATACCCAAAAATTGCCGCTCCTATAATATGCCAAAAAGTTTACTCCATTTTTAGTATGTAAAAAGTGTTTATTTTTTTTATATATGCAACAATAGCTATTTTATATGATTAACATCTGAATTTTAAATGTCATAACCGGCTCTTTCATAACTTTTGGTGGCTCTTTCAAGATCCCTGTTTATTGAAAAAGCCAAAAAAAAAATTACAAATTTTCGTAGATCTTTAATTGAAACCGTATTTCTTGTTCCATTTATTAAACTGGCTCTCTTACATGCCACTTCCCCTAATGATGACAACTTTCTTTCTTTTAATATATTTATGGCTGTTACTTTAATTTTGGAAGAGAAAAAGTTCGAAATTCAAAAGGCGATTGATTTTTTATCAGCCAATGTCACAATAACGATGTTTTATTAATTGACATGTGCAAATTATAGACAAAAATGTGTTTTTTTATGTTCTTAACTACCTTGGGCTATAAATATAAAACACATGCTGTTAATAAGAGACTACTTGATAAGCAAAAATTCAGATACATGTAGATTTGTGATTTTATGACATACTAGCTTTTGCCCGCGACTTCGTTCGCGTGAACGTCTACTGACTATTCCTTCCCCTTGGTAGATGTATTCTGCAGGTTAGGTTATAAACTACTTAACTTTGAGTGACTCACTCAAAATGTACTGAAACGTTTTTACGTCTCAAAGTTACAACCTTACAAAGTTTCTTATTTATATAAATATATTAGCAAGTGAAATGGGCCCCCTTGTTCATGAAAGGAGGCATGTGTCTTGAAGTAGGATGTAATAGGCGGATAATGAAACAAAATGGGTAATATGATTTTTCAATACCTATATATATATGTATGTTGGTAATAGGTACTGGCCAAGAAAGTCAGACGTTAAATACACATTTCATTCCGTCGACTCGATCCCATATAGCATTTATATGTACAATTTTTTTTTATGATTTCTTATACTACGTAACGAAACAATACATGTGCTAAGAAACTACGTCATCGAATCCATGTAGCATAGTGGTGTCATGGTTCGATGTTGCGTAAGTATACACATTCGATCTTGTTCTATGAAGTTTCCCAATTCCCTACTTTCCGAATCTTAGTACTGACATCCTCGATGTAGCGACTACAGGGAAAACATATTATGATTGAATGGATGAAAAACTTCTATGTTTCTCGAATTGTAACGTGTTAGGAGTCCTACATTATAACCCAAGATCTGTAATGACCTACAACAATATGACACGCTCTACTTGCAGTAAACACCGGTCACCTTGGGCACATGTCTCTACGCATTATCCCTCTGTATGAAAATTTATTTAAAACTTCTAGCTTACTAAGAAAATCTTTTTCATATGTACTTGTAGTTTATTAAGATAAACACGTTTACTAAAGTGTAAGAAATTCTCTCTTAATTAAAGGTATTTTTCTAGTGAAGAATCACTTTCCAAAACGTACAATCGAACCGGGCCAGCAAGTTTTGATTTAAAACGCAAGCGCTTTAAAAGTTGTAAGTCAGTACCTAAATAACGCAAATCTATTATGTTTTTCTTACAATTATGCATATAAGTAGTTAAGAGTAGAACTTCAGGTACTGAAATTCGGTAAACATTCACATTCACATGAGTCGCTTTAGTTTTGAGATAATTAAGTCACAAATATCCGAAATCTTTCATAATAATAGCTCATCATAATCAATTGGTAGCGACATTACTTAGTTTATAACTACGATGGTAAAACTAAAAATTTTACATGAAAATACCTACTTTATCGTAGCAACTATAAGACTCAAATTATTGAATTATGCAAGTAGTAAATAATCTACATTAACTTCGATTCGACTTGAACGAATGGCATCTGTGTAATGGCACGTCTCTGACACGCCAAACGTCAAATATCGTGAATTTACAACTGTCTAGACTCGCCTTACGATGCGTCCTTATTGTATCTTGACCCTACGATTCGTGAAAATTATGTGCATATTTGGAGCTCAGACTTACACTGGTTCATCTGAGACGAATTTTCGTAAGTCAGCGGGTATTGTAAATATTCTACATGATTCTGGATCTATGAAATTCAACTTCCACCCCCGAATTTATCTACTTGAGGGATGATGAAGGGATAAAAAGTATCTTATATGTTAATTCAGGCTATAAACTCGTTGCGTACCAAGTTTCATCATAATCCGGTCAGCCGTTTTTGCGTGATTGAGTAACAAATATCCAAACATCTAAACATCCGAACTTTCACATTTATAATATTAGTGGGAATAGTGGGAATTTGTGGTATTTTGTAGGCTCTTAGATGACACCATTATCACACTCGACCACTCTAACAACGGAGATATATCAATTATATGTAGACGAAGTTCAAGGCACTGGTTTGACAATGTTGACAACAACTGACTAACATAATTCAATCTCTCATTTCAAACAGTTACAATGGGTTGAGAGATTTTTGGTTATTTGTCTCTAGTCCCCTAAGCACTTTTTTACCCTCCATTTTTCACATATTATCTGTTTATTGTACAATTTTTGAATGGGATTCTTTTTAATTTGCTTCCAATTATATGCTTACCAATTTTCAAGCCTCTAAGTCATTAATTGAAGGACTTGTCATACAAAGTTTAACCCCTCTTCTCACCCCCTTCCATCCCCAATCTGTATGATTTTTATAGCCTATAACCTGTCCGAAGATCCATTAAACTTATTAGTGAAGGTTGTACCGAAATCTATTGGCTAGTTTTCGCGTGATGGTGAGACAAATAAACAGACAGACAAACAGACACAAATTCTAAAAACTGTTGAAATGTATTCTGTTATCGATTCTAAGACCCCTCAATCGATTTTTTTGCTAATATCTTCAATGTACAGATTTCAGAACCTCTGCAGCTTTAATATACGTATAGATAGATAGATAGATAGATTTCACATGCGTGTGTCCTTTAAAAATCCTCAAAATGTATCAACAATTTATCTTAAAACATTTGTTTTTGTATGCGGTTAAAACATTCATCTAATTTTAAATCAGAAAAAGGTCTAAAACTGACCGGGATTCGAACCCAGGACGTCCAGTTTTGTAGGGCAGGGTCACTACCAACTAGGCTAAAGTGGTCGTCATATCACAAAAGATATCAGTATTAAACTAAAGATGTTTTATATTTTTACGTAGTTGATACTAAATTAGAATGAACACACAAGTTAGAGATTAAGATATCCGACACCACATACAGTTAAGTAGAATATTCGTATTCCATATGTATAACTAAGTTAAAATTAGCATTCGTTTATAAATATTAATAGAAATATCTACTGATTTGTTACAAGTATTTTATCTAATTTTCATCTACGAGTAATATACTTAATATCTAGTAAATGTTTATTATTGATCAGTTCAATGTGTCGTTTCGAGGCAACAGTGACCTACGTATTATCGGTAGATTAAACAAAACCATTTAATAATCCAAAACCATCCATACCATTTAATATGAACGCTCCTCTGCTAGCAGCAATCGTTTCAATGTCTGAGTTAAGGCCCATTTACACGGTGCAAGAACTTTGCGATATTCGTTACATTGCAGGGTTTGATCGGAATGCGTCTTTAGTAGCCCGCAGCGCCGCAATGTAATGAAAATCATCGCTTTATTGGGCCCGGCCTATAAAGCCACAGTCAGGTTCAAAAAAAAAAGTAATCAAAATCGCAAAGTTCTTGCACCGTGTAAATCAGTCTTTATATGCTTACTTATGTCGGCCATTTTAAGAAAAGTTATTTTCTCAGTATTTTAAAAGTTTAGGTTATCTTTACTCACAATGGAAACGTTCATTCATTACGAAGGTTTTGCTTCATAACGAGCTTGTTGCCACAAAACCATGTATACTGTACAGCCAAGGAATTTAATTTCCTACTCATGTCGTTGAAATGTCATTAGACATTCGCAATGTATTAAGGTCGAAAATAGGGGTGTTATTACCAAATAAGAAAATGAATAAGTTCGAATTTTCTCGATAGAATCAAATTGTTAATCAAAAAGTAACTCAAGAGAATAAATAATTACATAAGTAATTATTAGTATTCAAAGGTTTTCAAAGAGGGCATACTCTGTCTCTATTCCGCAAAATGCAACTTTATATTGGAACGATAGTCATTTACTATGGCGCTCGTGGTCACTGATCTGTCGCGGTTTCTCTCTTTAACCAGCAACATTAAAAGATTGTTATTTTTGAGATAATTCAATGGAATTTTTTAGAGTAATCTTATGGAGTAGTCAAATTTTTAGTTAACATCGCTATTATATTTCAGTAATAGTATTGAAATGTTAACACTATTTGTCACTTCACATTACTTACAGATACCTCTTTAAGAAAAGTTATCATTTCTTTTATAATTACGAACATGTGGCAGTGTCAATCGAGAGGGATTGATAAGATTTGGCAAAGTGCCTTCGCGTCCCAAAGTTCAGTTCACCATGTTAACGTAGATAATCTGTTGCAGTTACTAACATAATAAGATGCATGTGTTATGTCAAAGTAACGTCGTGCTCCATCTTATCGTGACAGTTTGCTATACTATATTGAAGTTGTGGGTTGGAAGTTAAATTCCTTGACTGTACCTACGTCCGTTCGGCGGTTCCGGGCTCCGGGTCCGTTTTAGCACGGAAGCCCAAGATTTGGCGTAGGCACTACTTTTACGAATGCGTCTGCCATCCTAACTTCCAATCCTCTCACCGAAAAGCTAGTATTAATTAGTAAGTATGTTTGTATCTAATTTTTTTGAAAAATCCAATGGTACGAACCGAGGTACAAACTCACGACCACCAGCTTGAAAGTGGCTTGCCTTACAGTCAGATATAGTGGCTTAGTGTGGAACCAAGCTAATAAAAACAGCTGGTCCATTTTTACGACCCATAAAACTAAATACCCTGTATCAGCCCACACTCCTAAACAATACCGGGATTGACAGCTCTTCGATTAAGACGTTCTGCCTACACAAAACGTCATATCCAGAAGTAAGGCGGCTTAACTACAGTCAGCGTCATATCTATGTATACATCCTAAGACTTTATAGCTGAGAGATTAAGTTGAAAAGTGTATACATATTTATGATGACTGTTCCGGAATGTGCTAATATTGGTCCAGTTAGAGAGGAGTGTTAGGGGGACAGCATATTGGAGATAACATTTCGAAGTTATAAAGTTGTAAGCGATCGGAAAATATGTCTATTACTGGTTATGTTGAAACATGTCACTGTAACAGACAGACAGACGTTTGTACAATGACAATCTTAAGCTGAAGTGGTTGATGATGCCTCTATTCCTACCTATAAAGCTGTCAATTACAAAACTTCGTCAGATTCCACACATTCATATAAAAGTCAAGAATCTACAAATACCTATTAACTGTACCGTGGCGGCTGATTTGTACTTAACAATCCTTCTTATGTTTCGTGTCACTTGATAGTGTATGTTAGTTAGTTAGTTTTGCTGGGCATTTTCCGCAAGTCGACATCCAGCGTGCCTATTTTGCGTGAAAAAGGGGTAGCGCTACTCTAACCACCCTAGTTCCTGTATGAACCTTATTAGTGCTTTTATATTATTTACAGCTTCCTGCAGTGTTCGGATTTCCTATGTGCTTCTTCCTGTATACTTCTACCTGCTTACAGTCTAGTAGAATGTGTCTAGATGTCTCCTCTGCCTCCATGGAATTCTCTACACATGGGGCTGTCTGTAATGCCTAAGTTGTAAAGATGTTTGTTTAGTGTATTATGTCCGGTTATTATTCCCACTACTTTACCTAGTTGGTTTATGTGTGTTCTCAGTAGTGTAGTTGTGAGTTTGTGATTTCGTTCCAGCAGTATTTCTTTAGTCTGTCTGCACGTGTCTATCTCTTCCCAATGTATTTGATGAATGGAATGTATTATGACTGAAACGCACAAATATTTCTACCGCAAAAAGATACCGTGAGTCAGGGACTCCGTTCTTGCTCCTATTTCTTCACAGGCTCCTTCTAATTTAAAAGGTAACAGACTTATAGCTGTAATCTTTAAAACAACAATCTACAAACCGTATTAAAACCACAATCAATTTTATATAAAGCAACCGTGACAAATAAGAAATGAAAGGCACCGATGAGACAAAATCAAGAGCGAATAGAAAATTATCGACCCATCACTTGAAGTCCAGCAAAGCCAGCCAAATCACAATCAATCTTATTAAAAAGTTATATAGTTCAGAATTGAACGTGTAATTATTAATATGGCCAATTAATCACACAATTAAAAGTATTTGACATGTCATCCATCAACTAAACGTGATTAGGAGGTGAGATGTAGACAGGTATGTTTTTCTAGTTAATTTGTATTATTCTCTGAGTGCACGAGAGACAAGTCGTATTGTGATTGTATTTGAACAAGTTTAGACGTAACGGTTTAAGTAAGTCTAAATAAAAGCTAGAATTTTAGTCAGCTTGACCTTTATTGACTGGGTAGGTAATGATAAATACTTCTGTGATTACGTTAAATGCATTTTTGCCCAAGCTAAAATGGAGTCATTGCGCTCGCTTCGCTCGCTCGGTCAACTAACCGGAAAGGTCAAGATAAAAAAAACAAATCATTTTATTAGGTATACTGTACAAATTGGTATAAACTATACGGTCTATACCATAGGTTTAAGGTGTTTAACTAACTTTAACACACTAGATATCCAAACAAAAACACTCCATCATTCCCAAACATCCCAACTATTCCACATAACAGCCTTAACAACTCGAAATAAAAACAAGAGAGCTCCCAATTCATCATGTCTAATGCGAGGGCATTGTTTTTCACTTAATACTAGATAGCAAGTGTTGAGTACAGACGAACCGACAGTTGTTGATTGTTCGGGTTACTTTGGAAACTCGATCGGTTATCGATTTCGTTTATGTGTTTAATATATATGAGGCCTTAAAATTAGCATTATGGAACCGCTATCTAATGCCGGTTGTCGTTCAAATATTTATTAGTAAGGTTAGTTATTTTCTCGATGCTTTGGCTGCGAGAAACAGTTTTTAGAATTTCTTAGTTAAAAAAGAACATCAAAATCTACCTAAAGGAATACTACTAGTTTTTGTGTATAGTTAGACTGATTTTGATCCAAAGCAAAGTAGGTACTTTCTACTTAAATACCCCTGCGCGACATTTCTTTGTACAGAAAATCGTATCCCTAAATAATATTAAATACTACTTGCTCTTTACGTATATGTTGTGTTTCTTGTGGTGAGTAGAGAGTTGTAGAGCGTGAGAATGCAGTGTTCAGATTGAGGGACCTCCACCTGGGCAAATAACTTCTTCTTACAGAAAACCGCAGCCATAATAATATTAAATACTACTTGCTCTTTGCGTATATGTTATTGTATGCTGGTAGTGCAACAGAGTTGCAAAGAGTGAGAAATCAGTGGAGAGATTGATGGACCTGTCTCTATCTCTCAACACAACGAATCCTAAATCAACGAGTCCCAAGTGTCCTTGGGCTACAGTGTCTGCTTATCACTAGGTAGTTCATAAGCATGTTTGGCATTGTCGTTGTGTAAAAATAAATCCTAGATCGTATTTTCTACTTTCTTTTCAAGCCAATGGTATCGCCGTCGCATCACGACCTGCGCATACGATGCGATGAGTCGACAGGTGCGCGCATTATGATGATTGAGCTATTGTTTCCCACGACCCTTTGCTAACGTGTTGCGCGTACATGCACGACCACTATAATGGAAGGTATGGTCAGAGAAAACTTTTTTTTAAGGTTTACTTTTCTATCGTTGCAGTAGAATGCCATTTGCGATCCTAAGGCGCCCCACTGAAGGCGTAGCCGGTAACCTTAGGTTTTTAGACGGTAGTACGGTCTAACCGGATAGTCCGTCCGGTCCCTCTCACCCTCACCCCGGTTTTTCTCCGGGTGGGATACGTAAACGTATTTTCCCAACGTTATAAAAAAAAGGTTAACTTTTCTATAATTTTACGGGTTTAACGATCCGCCAAGCGCCCCAAGGCTGCCGTGAACATAACACCACATACTATTAGTGTTGATATAGCTACGGTTTTCTGTTAGGTACCTACAGACTTGCGATGAGTCGAAGTGGTTAAGGCTCGGTTTTATAAAGATCCGTTAGACCTTATGTCGGTTTGTTATGTCAAAAAATGTACTGAGTTACTGAAATTTGATCTGACATTTGGTCCAACGGATCTTTATAAAACGCGGCCTAAGGGTACCTATATAAATAACACAGCTTGCTGCTGGTGGAAGAGCACCGTTTTACATGCCACTAAAACTAGAGATTACCTGACAGTATTCGGTAACAGTTTGACCGGTACGCTTCGACCTGTAATATTAATAGTGGCTAGACGCCCTACCGAGCCTGTCAGTCTGTCCGCGTGTCAGTGATGAACGGAGCCGGCTAATCGCTAGTGTATTACCGTTTTCCTATACCGACGTAATATTGAAGGGTTTATGCAATAGTGTTAGTTTCGATTTGTAATTGATATTTAATTAGATTTGTACTATTTTTTTTAGTTTTTATTCCTTACTTTTAGGTGTTTCTTCCGCAATCCATACATTCTCTGTAATTTAATAACATTTAACCGTACATGTATGATTTTTATATATTCTTTCTCTATTTTTATGTAAACAATATACATTGTGTTTGAAGACACATAATAAACTAACAATTTTATATAGTAGTTGATATACCGTAAATAATAAATATACTTGAATAATAATTGAAAACAACAGACAAAACAATTAGTTTATATGATTATTATAAATATTAGTTGTGATATTTAATACTTATATAAGGCTGTCTGGAAGAGATCGCTTTTTAGCGATAAGGCCGCCTGTTGTTGCGTTAATGTTAGTCTAAGGTTTTTGTATTTTGTTTTTCACACTGTGGTTCACAATAAAGTATATATTATTATTATTATTTAATTATTTAAAATCCGTTATATTTAATTTTTTTTTTTCGAATGCGATCTATTAAATTGGTCGTGATTGATCTGTCACCCAATAGTGTGGGATTAACAAGGATGTAAGTCAGTAAAAAATGTAAGTAAAATTGATCGCGCTTGGGCACTGGATTTGCAGTTGTAGTTAGTAGAGGACCGCGCATTTTGAGCATTTTCTTGAGAATCACGCATCTAAAGCATGTGTCCCAATAAATCATATTAATTTCCCATCAACAATCTTACCACGTATCAATCCGTCTTAGTAAAAACTAACCTAACTGTAATCTGCAGAGAAATCTGCGATTTGTAAGGACTAACGTAATATCCCGCTGTGCTACCTACTCAATCTGTATGTCACGTTGGTACACCAAGGTGTCGTTATACACGTGTTCCACATTACAGTATAACTTAAGCAGGAACACAACTACGTTTATGATTATTTTAGAACACGAAAAATTTTAAGGTAATGGCTTTTTTTACGGACTATGCTCTGTTTTCACGCCTGCAGTAATTCCATGCAAAGTTCACTACATTGGAGAGTTCGATAGATCGATTGAACTTATTATGTCTCGCTGACGGTGTATAAATAGCGCATTACGCATGACTGCCTGACGTGCCTCAAGACAAGTTCTCACATATCCCAATCTTGCTTTAATGGACCTATGTATTCGTCTGTCGTCAGATCGAAATGTCGAAATGTCTTAGAAATAAATAAGATCAATATCTGGTGGAGGCGGCCTAGAAGGCCCACAACGAACCAATAATTGACCGAGTGAAACGAAGGTCTCTGCTTCAGCTTCGACAAAAATGTGCTTTCGTATGTCCGGATTTCCGTTTGTTCTCGTCTACAGGTGGCAATTCTCAACCGATTCTCGTGAAATTTCGTGAGCAGGTTCGATAGTTATAAAGATTTTTTTTGTCGAAATGGTTTTCGGAAATTTCCAAAATCATTTTTTTTATCAATGATTTTGTAAGTTTCTGCGGGCGAATTTCAGTTTGTTCTCCTCTACAGGTTGCATTTCTGAACCGATTTTCGTGAAATTTTGTGAGCAGGTTGAATAAATATACAGTTTTTAGGCGAATAAGTTTTTGGAAATTAAAAAATATATATATTTGTTCAACGGTTTGTTCTCCTCTACAGGTCTCATTTCGCAAACGATTCTCGTGAAATTTTGTGAGCAGATCCGGTAATTATATAGATTTTTTTGTGAGTCAGTTTTTGGAAATTTTCAAAAACAATTTTTATTTCAAAGATTTTGTAAGTTTCTGCGTCCGAATTTCGGTTTGTTGTCCTCTACAGGTCGCATTTCTCAACCGATTCTCGTGAAATTTCGTGAGCAGGTTCGATATTCATAATTGATCTTTTTTATAATGTCAGATTTCGGAAATGATAAAAAAGCTCAGTCTCGAGGTCTACAGCTCACAGAGTTACTAGTAAATAATAATAGACATAAATACATAGGGGGGTACCCCTGTTGCACCATGCTTAGCTAGTGTATGTTGTCATTTTCATACGAATCCAAATATAAAAGCAGTGGGGCTGTAGTACAGTAGACGCTTTTCACTTCATTTTTTGTGTAAGTATGTTATGTGCAGTTTTAAAATGTATATACACATTACATTCTGTATTAAATGTGTGTTAAATGAGTTTGCTCAAACCTCAACGCCACCGATTTTTTCATTAGAGTTACTTTTGAAACAGTCTTGTAAATATTATCATCGAATCCGTTTTATACGCAATCGTATTACTGCTTTAACATCTATTTATACCATTACTGCATGACTGACATAAATGTATTTCTACATCGCAAAACACTGGACATCGAGATAAATATTGCAGATTCATTGATAGAAGCTAGATAAACACATTACAAGGTTTCCTCGCAGCACAATAGGCTATTGCAACACAATGCACACAATAAACATGTATATTAAGCGCAGTACATTTACTGGTCACGATTGTTGTGTTTTGAGTGAACAATGTAGCTTGAGGTAATTAACTGTGCGGTTTGATGTCAACAATGTTTACGTAGGTCAAAGAAGAGTTATTAATACGAAGAAAATTTAGAATTGGACTTCTATCAGTGCTAAGGTAGCTATTTAAGATGTCTGTTCCTTCAGTCCGACATTTAATCTTGCATTATTAATAAATAAAACATACGACAATACAAGGAAAGCAACACGCCTCAACTTCAACTTATTTTTGTTCCCTACTACTTCATACATACTAATAGAGCAATTGTCTCGATTTACAAAACAACTGTCAAGCACTGGGACGTCTACCTTTATTAAGTCTGTAAACACGTTTTCCGTCTACGCTTGTCACCGCACTTTACTCCCCGCAGGTACACTCACCGACATTTTTGCATCCGCTATTTAGTTAAGTTCGATTTCAAAATGAAACCAGTTCGCGAAGACAAGAGTCACTTTTATCAAGTGTCGGTGTTACAAAACCTGCGCGAGAGTCCACTGGGTCCATTCCGAGATTAAGGCGGAGAACACATCGATTCCATAAGATTACCTAAGGAACCGATGAAATAGCGTTAAGCTATTTTCATAACAAGGACGAGACAAAATATAGCATAACATTTTCCCTGTGGTGTACAAAAACAAACAATAAAGTGCTGACGTAAAACATAAAAACACAAGATACGTCGACTTGCGGAAAAGGCCGAGGATAATTAAAACCAGACTTGGCCGATCGGAATAAGGCTTAGTCTTAGTTTAAACATCCAAATTTTATAAGCTAACCTGGGAAAACTGTATTATTGCTTTGCGTTAAAGTGCGTTTACCCAGTGTGTATGCACCTTCACTCCAGCACATTAGAAACGTTCGAACCATAATAAGCGCATTACTACATACATACGTGATAAACCATCCATTACGTTTGCCCGGCTCATAATTGCATAAATAAACTTTTCACATCTATTAAGACTTATGTGATAAGGAATAAACCATCTTACAGCCATATTAATATGAATACCTAGATCTATTTTTATAAAGGCTAAGAGGCCTACCTCTCGCACTTATGTCCTTTTAGAATGGAAGTGCCGTCGAATGGATGCGATGATAGGCAAAACTGCGCATAGGCAGTTTTGCCTATCAAATTGGCTGATAAGGCATTTAAGTATATGGGCTATTAAAAATGCTATTTACATTAAGTAGAGAGATAAATATGTCTCACAAAAATAATCGATTTAAATATGTGTATTCTGATTTCTAGGATAAAACTATTAGAATATAAATAACATTTTCGATCTTACTTCTCTTCTCGATTGTTATTAGTTTATTAGTCTTATTTTTGACATGCAACACTACATTTAATTAATGATACTTTGATTATTGTATTATTTTTATTTGATGTACCTAGATAGATTGTGACTTGTAAAAGTGCCCTTGAGGCCTATTTGCAGAATAAATGTTTTGATTTTGATTTTGATTTTGACTTATCTACTAGTAATACAGTTAAATTGTGATTACTTCGTTCGCTGTAGTTTCCAATATTATGGAAACTATACCATAATGTGTATTGAGCGATTATTTATAACACATAATCTCCAATAAATTTTGACATGTTTTCTTTCAGAAGCTACACTATATTGTACAATTTACATTAACTAAGTGTTTGCTAAGTGAAAATATAAGAATTTTGTCCGGGACCGGCTTACCCGAATACTTTTAATAAATATCTGTAAATAAATATGAATATGACATACGCAAGATAACAAACCTCAAGTAATTGTCAAGTACTGAAACGTTTACCTTACCTATGTACACAACTTCCTTTTCTAAAGCTAGTTTAAAAACATTAATCAGGATCCACGAGACGAAGTTAGCCAACAATCAAGGCGCGTTTTGCAAGAAGTGGACGCTCGGCCTTATATGGTGAGTTTATCTAAAAAGTGGAACGCCAGTATATGTATGTATTAAACAACGGAATCCAAGCGGATAATAATTATTTTAGAATCTATGGTGTAAGTGTTTGATTGTGCCGTTAGGAAAGCGGTATATAATAGTTTTATGTGAGACATTTGGTTTAAAAACAGCCAGTTACAAGTCATAGTTAACTGTTATATTTCATTGTAAAGTGCTTTATCGCCGCTGAGCCAATACTTAACGCTCATTCGTGAGTCGTTAAACGTCATTGAATATAACTCAAGACAAAAATCGTATCTGCCTCACTGCTTGGTCGGACCAGCGCCCAACCACTAGGCTACTCAGACATACATCATCACCGCGAATTTTTGACATATATTCACAACCAGTACCTACTACTACCGAACCCCATTTATTGACCACTAATATAAAAAAAAAAGTATTTAGGTACTTTATTCATCCCGCAAACATGTAACTTGTACCCATTTGTTTATAACCATTGTTTCCGCGACGGGCCGGCAATCAAAAATTAACGACCGCTTTACAGCCGCAATGGGCCGTAAATAACAGGATATTCAGATGAGTTACGGCCTAGGACTGTAATTAATACTTTGTCTTAGCCCGGGTTTTATAAGCCCCGTTAAGAAATATTCAGATCACGAAAATAAGTTTGGTTTTTACTGTGGACTTTCTTCTTTTAGTTCTAGATCGTCTGGTTAGTCAAGTAACAAAATAAACAATTACCTGTGTTGTGGTCAAATATAAGAAAGATATTATAATGTTATTTTTTTGTTGCTAAACATATCAATAAATTTTAACATTAAAGTATAAGGTTTAAAATAATTAAGTACATATTTAAGACAATTAGTGAAGGAAGCAAGAATGTATACGCAACGGTGCGGAAATATACTTTTTACTGTAGTTACCACTTGAAACTACAATGTTACCATTATTCAAATAGTAATTAAAAACATTTCAAACAACCCCACACCCATTACATACCTCATCCCCACAAACAACAGTTTATTTTATCTTGACAAACAAATAAGAAAAAAATCTAGCGAGAATCCTAACTCCGACAAACTCACAGCACATTTCTGCAAAGCATTGAAATCTCCACCTTATTGTTGAAATGTTAGGATTGAATTTGGAGCATGGGGGTTGAGAACAATAAGAGGTTGTGAAGGTTATCATAATAAGTTGCGTGTGAGCACCCGTTTGCTTGGCACGGAAGGTGCATCGACTTTTTGCGATAATCGAAAGGTAAATTGAAACCTTTGTCGATAACGACGTTAACGTGGTTTGCTGGTGAAATTATGGTTTGAGGTGTTTTTACAGCTGTTGAATGATAATTATGTTTTTATAGTAATCAATATTTTATGAATTCGATACAGTACTTTTTAACTGATTAAAATAAATAAGTTGCTAAATAGTATATTACGTTTTTTTTTTCTTTTTGTATTCCTTATTAATCGTAAAATTTAATTCAAGTTACCATAACTAAACTAAATCTACCTTAAACTACGGTGTCTAACCAATAACTACAAATATCGCCTAAATCACTGTAATTGGGAATGGAGTCCATAAGGCTAGCTTCGTTCCCTCGCTGAATGGCAATGGCAATGCAATTGAGCGAGAAACGAGCCAGCTCTACATTTAGATCGTATTTTTAATATTATTGAATTATTTCACGTATGTGTTACTATTATAGAGACTATACCTCAAATCAATCTTTAAGTGGATTTATAGGGAATTCTAGTCTTATACGAGTAAGTACGTATATATTAATCCTGTTAAATTAAGCTAATGAAGTTCCTAATACCGACGATCAGCTATGATTAATGTATAGGTATCTACACGTAATTTCCAAAAAATAGTTTCCTTGTTATCGTTTGCGACACCGACCAAAAGCTGGTTCTATAAATTCAGTAACTAGTTAAGTTAAAATCTAATTAAATTATTTTAATAATTACAAGTTCTAATATAAAATGTCTGACTCCTGTACTAGGTGTAGCCTATATAAGAAAAATATTCTAGTTCTTGACACTTACTATATTAATTCGTAACAATGAAGGTGACCTGTGAGGTAATGAATAAACGACTATTGGGAACTAAGGTTCCAAATTTACTTTAATTCCAAATTTACGTTCACTTTAACGTTACTTATTTTATTATTCATTACTACTTTATACCACATCGGTGGCAAACACGCGTACGCCTGATGGTAATCAGATGGTGGAGTGGCTGGGATGGTTAGATTACTTTTTAGCAATTTTTTTATTGAGACACAAACACGGGGGTTATTTTTAATGAAATTAATAATTACATTTTCGTTAATACATGGCATATTAGCTGTAAAGCATCGCGGAAGTAGTAAACAACAAAACACCACAATGCCCATGCGGTATAATTGCCGCGCGTTTAATTATCGGCTCCATTGATTACTCGCCCCGCCCCCTCGCTCAATGAAACTGTCCGGCAAATTATAGGTATAAATATATATTATACTGTAGCTGTAGATTAGCTTTTACGCTATAGCCCCCTGAGTTCTGTTCATATAGATTATTAAATTTATTAAAATTATCAATGGAATGCAAGCTTTAATGTTTCACACCCTACTACTAAATAGTTTTCACTTATTGCTCTCTCGGGGTTTAACTTAAATCAAAATTAAAAACAAATCATAGCAGCATTTCTTGTTAAAATTTACTTTATAACAATTGAAAATCTGAAATCACTATGCGAATTCCTTTAAATTCCATTGTATTTTTATCGTTTCGTCCTCGACTTAGTTTACTTCGCGGCTACGCCCGAGTATTGCAAAGAACGAAGCCACGGCGAAAACATATCTTAAGTCTATCTGAAAAGCCTTATGGATATAATGAAAGAATTTATGAAATTGGACGAGTGTCAGAGCCTTATAACAGTTAACAATATATGAACTAAGGCTTATAACAGTTTAATATAAGCTTCATAATGACGCAAATCAACTGATTTCATCAATAATCCACTACTTTAGTATAAATAACTGTAGAATGACACAATATTTAATAGTACTAAACAGCCTATATTTTTTTTCAATCAAAGTGAAAAATTAATCGCCATAAAATATTAATTCTGCAATTTTTATTTTTATTGAAAATTATTATTTTGTTAGCCGTCGCTTCCGCTTGACAAAGTTTAAGCCTATTTTAATAATGAAAACTATGAAAATGTAATCTAATTCTGACCTACGCTTCTGTAGTGAATCGGTTACCGACGGCTCGCGAGTTGGGCTTATACGGTAGACTTCAACGCGTCGCGGCGCTTATCAGCTACTGGGAGGAACGATAGGTACCTCAGACTTTCCTGAAAGTATGTTCTCATTTAAATAACCTAACCTAACCTAACCTAACCCAACCTATATTTGCTTCCTAAAATAATAAATAGCCTCCCAACACACATACAAGATTCATACCTATCCAACCCTAAATTACTTAAAGATGTTAACAAATATTTTATGCCATGTAATAATTATGACTACGCCTTGTGATAAGTACTTTTTTGTTGTTTACCAATGAACTGAATGTAATGTAAGTCCTAGTCCGAACTCTAGCTGTAAATAAGCCATTCATGGCTTTAGCAGTTAAGCAATTTAAAACTCTGCGTTAAATTATTTGGAACTTTAATAATAAAAATAAAAAAATGATGTACAATCGAATTGTAATCATTAGAAGCTTAAGTATGTTAAAAAGAAAAATAAAACAGTTTAATATCGATTTAACACTGCTATTTAAGTATTTATATTTTAAAGTGACATGTTCTTTTATACCAAGGGTAGAGAAGCGCTGTTTTTAAATTGACGTTTAAGAAGCTATATCTCGAATTACGAACATTAATATAAAGTAGGTACTAAGACTAATCTATTTATCTATCTATCAATTCCGTCTTTTATATTACACCTTGACAAACGTACAATACTCACAACTTAATAATATATATGAATATCCTGTTATTTTTAACCTTTCATTACAACTCATACACAAAATCAGAATTATATTTATTTTTCGTATCTTGTCGTATCAAGAATAAAAGACAGAATAATAGAAGTCAAAAGCGAAATACGAAAAAGTGAGAAACAAAAATAACACCACCGGCTGGATTTAATCTCAAAAATATAAGTTGTAAAAATTGCAGACATAAAATTGTAAATTTTACAATAGAATCATATTATTATTTTTTAATAACAATGATATTCCTATAGTTTCTCAGGATTATTTAAATTATATTGAATATATATAGGCCTTTATGGCAAGGCCGCTACAGCATGGCACCTGTTGATAGCATATCTGGGAAAACGAGTTGTAGTATTAATAAAACTATACTTAACAAACTAGAATCCTATTTTAAGCTAAACGATTAGGCGAATATATCAGCTGATATATCTGTGTCATTTTTTGACAAATGATTCAATTTTGTCTGTTTGTTTTACCGTAATCTATTATTTTCCGTAACCCTGAACTACCTTTTTTTCTTTTTTTTTATGTTATGGGGGGCAAACGGGCAGACGGATCGCCTGATGGTAAGCAATTACCGTCGCCCATAAACACCTGCAACACCAGAGGAGTCGCAAGTGCGTTGCCGGCCTTTCAGAAGGTAATACGCTCTTTTCTTGAAGGTTTGATTTCTTCCTACATTCTATTATAAAACAAATTAAACCTCTACTATATTTTTTATACGACGGTGGAAAACAAGGGAATAATGATTTTTTGAAGTCATAAATATCATTGTTTGGAATAGAAAAATATTCGAGAAAAGCTATTAAGTAAATTAAAACAAACTAACGGCCTCTGCGACATTGTGCCGAAGATGCTACCAGCATTACCTCGCTGACTACTAAACTAATTAACTAATTATCTGTGCTACGTAGCTGCCGTCTCTTCGGTCACCACATCTTTTGCCATTGCAATTCGCCTTTTTATCTCTGCCGTCATTGCAGATTTGGGAGCCCGATTACATGTAGCGGTCGACGATATTAACGCCAAGAATGTTGCAGATGACATTCGCATCTATTATCTCTTTGATTTTCTTTTCAGTTTTAATTTAGTTATTTTTATTGTAATATATTATCAATATGAAAGATAATTCGCCCATATGAAGCAACATCTTAGAGCTCGATCGCAAAGAGTTTGATGCGCAATAAAGGTTGTCGGTTGCACCCGTTACTGGTATTTCTTTCCACATTCATAATCATTAACCACAACTCAAATAATCCTACACTCTTTACCTACTAAAATAAATAAAGAAATGGAATTAAAGAGGGTCCGAGCTGGAGCCTCTTTTTTACTTGTAAATATTTAGTTTTTAGTTTAGTTTATTTTAAGCTTAGTTTATATTCTATTTTATTTCATACGCCTGTGCATCATCAATAAATATAGGATTAAAATCCTCGATTATACCTACAACTTATAAAAACATACAACCTTCACTCAAAGAGACGTTCCTACAATTAAAGTATTTTTTCTTTCAACGTATAAATTAACTAGTTTGAACAAATTTGTTCGCATTGTAATCAATTAGTATAACAGCTTTCGTTACATTTCTGGTCCAATAAGCAGTTACGGAACTGTCACGGTTGACGAGACGACAGGTTGTAACAAAAGCCTTTTGTCTCGCTCATGTGTCAAACTAAGTGCGAACCGCATTTGCGTGTCGAGTATTCCGTATGCCGGTCGACAACTCACTTGTGATTCTTCTGGAGTCGCAAGCGCCCATAAGCTGGGGTGTCTTTTTACCACTAGACAAACCGTAAGATTGTTGGTCACCGTTGTATAAAAATACTTTGCAAACGGAATTGCTCCCCCGCAATGTCGCGTTTGTCTATGAAAGTAGACAGCTCTAACAATATTTCTTGTTCATTTTGTTTTATGTCTTAATCACAAAAGAAAACAGGATATCCCTCCCGTGGTGATATCCCCATGACAATTTGGCGACGTGTCACATTGAATCTTAATGAATGACGATGAGATCCGACCCCAAATGAAATGGGAAAAGGCTTGGAAAAGGTAATTCCTCAAAATTCAACTGCTTATCTTTTATCTTTCCCACTAAATTTTCCTATTCAATCATCACTTTTCAGATATATTTTGTTTGACGTCTGTGTTTTTTTGAGTTTTTTACCAAAATGGACGTACTCGTAAAGGTCCAAGAACACTCATGCGATCACTCGCTGTCTGTCTATCACCGACAGTTCTTATACCCTAAATTTTACTGCGATACTGAAAAAAGTCCCGGTCAGAATTACCCGCAACCCGCAACCCGCAACTGACTATTCTGTATGAGGAGATTAGCGGATGTGATAGAAGCGTAAGAAGTATTTTAAGGACCGATAGTACTTACTTGACATTGTTTGGTCTCTGTCTACCGTAATATGATGCGGGTGTGAGTAAATGTACCTATGATTTTTTTTACTCATGTGAAATCAATTCACGCGTAAGATTAATTTGGGTATATTTTGTATACATTCAATTTAACAAGCTATGCTTAAGGCAAGGCCCATTCAGAGATCTGCTTCCAGCTTCCAGTGTGAAGAAGTAAATGTAGGATACACAAAAATTACTGTGGACTAAAAGCGAAACAAAGAAACAAAATATTAAAATATGCCTTGGTAACTCTGTTTTGTTTTTTTTTTTACAAAAAGGGTAGCTTTTTATTGTTCTAAAATAATAAGCGGATAGACTATTTATAAGTGATCCAGTGTCCCAGAAATCTAATAAATATTTACTAAATTACGCGCAGAGCTTCAATGAGAGCGGGATGGTTAATTGCAAACTCGCGCGTGTTAGAGGGGATCATTTGCAATGGAATGGCCTTGCCTTAACTGTATGATAGCTACCTCTCTATAGCTAATTTTAACGCGCGTAATTGCAAATCACATTACGTCCTACAATAAAATATTACAAAACATCTTATAGTAATCCGTTCAGCTAATGAGGAAATTTAACTATAAGATTTAATAGTCGTAAATCAGACTATATTGTTACAATCCTTTATAGTTGAAGCCATTAGGCCGATCGTTGTGGTTTTAGTATCATAGCAAATATATTGCCACCAGTAATAAAACCTACACAGCGTACTAGGAAAGCTTTTTACTATTAGATCTGTATTATGATTTTGCAAACATGGAGAATCACTTGAGGGGTAATTATTCTAAGTGCATATTCGTCGACTGTAGACTTACTTAATATAATATCTTGAACGAGCAATTCTTGTATTGTTTTATTCGGGGATCTCGGAAACGGCTCGAACTATTTTGATTGATTTTGATGATATTTGCTATGTGGGGGTTTTCAGGGGTGAAAAATCGATCCTGCTTGTACCTAATGCCTCATCGCTGGGAAAACACTGAGCAAAACTGGTTCTCTTAGGTCTCATAGTTATAAAGATTGACTGATGATTGCCAACTTATTTTCCCGATTCATTTTACTTAAGTCTTGTTATTTTTACTTTTCTTTTAAACCACAAGTCTTTCACAAGTGTTTCCGAACCTAATGGGCTCTATACATTTTTTTTAATAATTCAACGGTTCCATTGTTTGGGGAATGAAATACATGCAAAAAATAGTTCATCTATACTGTATAAAGTGATATCTTATATAAAATGGCAAAATCTTGTTATAATATTTATAACTCTCCATGTTCTTGAAAAATCATAGTACCATGACCTCTCTCAAATAGTGATATGATACAAAAACATTAATAAATATAGCATGTTATGAAAATACACGCGGTAGAAAAGTCTATGCGAAACTGCACCCGCGCATTCTTAGACAGGTGTCTAGTTTTTGTTAATTTTTTATCCTGAAACGCACTACTGTCGCAATTGTAGGATCAGGTGTGATTTAAATGATATGTATATATATAATGTATAGACCGATATATTTATAAAACAATGCTGTTTAGAATCATGATGATGATGACGATTTGACACATATAGATTAACTTGTGTTGTAATGAATGCTCCTATTATTACTGCCATTTAAAACAAGTACGTGCCTTGATGTCGGCTTTAGAAATAAACTTGTTTCGTGGATCATTTTTTATTAAAACAATGTTTGTTTTATTGCGGTGTGGAGCTTAATTGCCCTCCAAAACATTAACACCCAATCTAGCGTATTAAGTGCTGTGTGTGACCTACCTTCAGTCCGCACACGAACACAACACACAACACAACACTTACACAATCAGCTCACTACACATAACATTGTCATTCATCCTGTGCGCGTGCGTAGGTACGATACCTGTCGTACGGCCTGCGTCCGCGCGACTGAAATCACCTTGCAAGGCCCAGTGTTGCTGTCTCGCTCGGCTCTCTTTCTACCGGGCATTGTGCCTCGAATGGTCAGCTTGACAATAAATTACTATTGGAATCTAATCAGTTTAATAAATGTGTGTTTTTTTAATATACGCTTACGGTAAAGTTGGTTGTGAGTTTTGTGTGGTTTCGCAAGCTTTAGCTTTCATAAATCATGTGCCTACTAAATTCAGTAGATGTAGTTTTGTTAGGTATTAAATGGAACCCGCGTTTTATTTTTAATTTGAAAAAGTTAACTGGAAATTAGTCACGGTAATACAGTAAAGGTTTAATACGAGTTTTATTGTTAAGAAAGTAATATTGGCTTCGGTTATCGCGATTATTAGTCACCCGTCGTCTACCAAAATCAAAATCAAACATTTATTCTGCAAATAGGACACAAGGGCACTTTTACATGTCGAAATATTAATTTACAATTTAAGAAAGTCTGACCATAATAAGTAATACATTTTTCATGTCAAAATATTAATTTACAGTTCAAGAAAGAATAATAATTTCGAGTTTACAATTATAACAAAATTAATGTCATACAGTGAAGATAAATTTGCAAAGTTAACGATCCCTGGAATCCCAGGGATCATAACAAAAGAATGCTATTGTTTATTTTTCTCGCCGGGAGGCGACGGCTTAAGTAAATAAAACGATTAGGTACCGATGTTTTCATAATGTAGAAACAGACGAAATTAGTAATTTTTCATTTGACTCCAAATGTAAGTAACATCTGAAACTTGGGAATGTATTTAACAATAATAAATATATATTTATGGACAATTTTACACATACACAATTCAACTTAGTCCCAAACTTAACAAAGCTTGTACTATGAGTACTAAGTGATGATATACATACTTATATAGGTAAAGAGATACTTAAATACAGAAAACATCCAAGACTCAGGAACAAATATTCGTGTTCATCACACAAATAAATGCCCGGTATTTAATACATAATATATGTTAGTAAGTCCGTTCACATTAATTGAAAGAGATGGTGAATTAATTGGTAAAAAGAATCGTAATCCGTGTCCAATTGAATAACGTAAAAACTTAAGTCATACCGTGAAAAGTTTTCTTCTGTTTTCAAAAAAGTTACTGTATGGTAAATACAATTTAAAAACTTTGTTACGTTACCGAACAAACACAACTAAAAATTTCAATTTTTTGTAAAGATTTGATTATCCGAAAGCCTAACTTAAAATCATAATTTTATATACGTCTAATATTAATAAAGTAAACTATTGAAAAATATGATGAAGTTTTCTATAGTTATTGCACATTGTAACCATTAATTTTAGCTTATAGCAGTAAATGCAAATAATATGAGTATGGATCATTAGTTAAAGACAAATAATGTGGCCGATGCTGAGGTCAGCAGTACGGAATACGTATTGGAAATGCTTTCAGTATTGTTTTCATTCTATATTATGTCATATTCCATTGTAATAAAGAGAAAAATTGAAGAATCTTTAATGTTAATTGAAAAAGATGATTACATTTGTTCTACGCTATCCTAAGGTCTGGAACTACGCTTTTTTAAAAGACTGGCCCGAAACTGCTCAGAGCCGAGACGAGTGGAAATCAAGGGGGGAGGCCTTTGCCCGGCAGTGGTACACCTTACAAGCTTAGAAAAAAAAGGTTGTCTGTAAGAAATTGCTCTTTAGCGATACGACTGCCTATTGTTTGCCTCTACTAATTGTGATTTTGTACTGTACTGTGTCCTTTAATTGAGGTATGCAATAAAGAGTATTTGTATTGTATACAGCCAAGTCATAAATATCTGTAGGTGTTACAAAATGTCCGTACGCTCCTATGCTCTTGTCATTAGAGTCATGTTTGCATATTTTGTCACCGATTACCTATGTATAGATATTTTCGATGTTGACTTTACGTGTACAATTTATCTTTTGACCGCTACTTTATCCGTGTGAACTGCTGTATATACTAACTTACATCCCGGATTTTGTCCCTTTGAGAAATACTTTTCACGAGAAACAGTTTAAAATTATGTTTTATTTCAGCAGAGCAACCAAAATATATCTAGTTTTTTTTAGGGTTTCGTACCCGAAGAGTCCAAACGGAACCTCTATTGCTGTCACTCACGCGCCGTCCGTCCGTCCGTCCGTCGTCTGTCATAAAATTCTATCCCGATTTTTTTTAAATTTCCCATTAACTTATGAACTGGTGATAAATAAACATTACGTATTTTTACCATCAAATACTATCATATTAATAAAACATTTTTTTATTTGACGTTTTACTTATTTTTTCTTTTAAAATCAACTTAATATTGCGTTTGGTCCGGAACCCTAACTGTGCGTAGTCCATAACGCACTTGGCCGCTTTTATTTATTTTAAATGGTACTACTGTGCTGGGTTCACCTAAATCCATTTAGGGTTTTTTGCTTGATAGGTTTTTTTTAACAATCACAGCCTATATAGCTATAAAAAATAATTGCGACTTCTAACCTTACTCACGACTAGGAACACACGGGCGCTGCAATGTTCTCCACTCTGAGTGCAGAGAGGAAGACCAAACCACCGAGCACATCTTCCAGCGCTGTCTCCTCCACTCTTACCCTGGACCTGCTGAAGACTTGGTCATCTTGTCACCTGACATAACTACCGGGCTTAACAGCCTCAAAGCTGTACTCTAATTGCCCTCTGCAATTGTGTATTGCCATACGATTAAATAAATAAATACTAGGAACACAACACCACACACCAACAGAGCAAGTAATGGTGTTGCTATCGAATCTATCTCATTAGATCCATTCAGTAGATCCACTGTGTATCTAATGAGATTGTTTTTTACCGCTAGATACATTGCAATTCATAATGGATCTATCGATGTGGTTTTCTGTAAGGTGGACGTACTTCCCCAGTCCCGCTGCACCACATCTGAACGAGATGACACCGCAGTGCCCTACCACTTTTAAGACTGCAACAAAATGAATAGATTACTTTGGACCCACAAATGCGATACCGTTAGCAATAATAGTTACGTAACAAGTCTATGCGCCTGAGTTTCCCTCATTGCGTATGCGATAAAGATGATTTTCCTGTTCCATACAGGTTTCTATTATGTATATAAATACAAACAAGCGTTAACGGAGAATCACATGTGTAATTAAAGTTTTGGTTTCCCTTTGGGAAATTAATAAAAATGATAAATCAGTGTATTATATATTTTGATGGGTGGTAATTGTTTATGGATGATGATGGAATAGGATTGGGATTTTCGTTACGTTGTATGTTTGTTTTGTTTTGATAAGTTTACTGTAGTTTTGTTTATTTAAACTATTGCAGCAGCTTTATTGCTTTACTAGACTACAGTATGGGATCTTCAAGAAAGGAGTGTATAAATTTTTAAAGGGTCAGCAACGAGCACGTGACACCCAGGAGTTGCAAGCGTCCATAGACTACGGTGACCGCTTACCATCAGCCGGCCGCACGCTTGTTTGCCACCAACGTGGTATATGAAAAAAAAACTAGAACAGCTGCGAAGTTTATTTCCTGTACCATGTTCTAGATTTCTTTTATTATTTTTTTAGAAATACTTCAGAACTTACCTGTGTATTATACAGACTCAACTCAATCACCATCTCTGATACTTTCAAATTGACAAGTTAAGATACGAACCTGAGGGGCTACTCCGAAATACGAAATCCGAACTTCGTATCATGCGGTCCCTGTCACCCATATAGTGTATAAAACTAGAGTGAAAGGGATGGCACGATACGAAGTTCGGATTTCGAAGTTGGGAGTACAGAGCCTGCTCCCACATAAAGCCCATATCCTGTATGCGGTTCGAAGCCTAGTTTTTGCCCCTAGGCGATTCACATCTTCTCGTCATTAAATTAATATCCAGTATAACTTGACTTCTAAATTCAACGTGGCAATGGGTGATCGGAGGTCAGACTTATTCTGGACCTATATTATCGACAAAGGTTGTGAAATCCCTGAACAAGCATTGTATGTATTACAAATTGTAATATTCCCCTTCTAAGGAAACGTCGCTTATTTTACGGCATCGATACACCATTAAGTTTTTATCCAGTATTTAAAATAAGCATTGAATAAGATTTATAGGGCTCGTTATGAGAGAAAAAGAGATAAATGTGAGATTTGCAGATAGCAAGGATAAAATCTATCGTATAGGTCGCCCGCTTAACTGAGACGGCAATGAAAGGTAGCGGGAGGCAAGGCCCCGCCGCCCCCTGCCCCCCCCCGCTACCCTTTGACGTCGCCCTCTTCCCCCTGTTCTGTCACAGGCGCCGTTGCAGTTAAATGGTAAACCTATAGTTTTTGGATTTTTGTTTTTCTTATTACGAATTAGGCCGTTAATTGGTATATTGAATTGTTTAACGATCTGTTGTTTAATATCTTCTCGCATACGTAAATTTCGAGTCTTGCAATATTTTGGAAACCAACAGGTGCATAAAAAAGTAATTGTTATTAACACACATACCACAAAGATGTTAGGGCCGAATTCGGTGTACGATGTACAGTGAGTCATTGTTTATACTCACAACTTCGTCAGATTTAAATACACTTGTTAACTGATGCAAAACTCCTTACTATTGTCACATTAAGATACGATTTCGAAACACATCAACATCATCTCATTTGCGATTGTATTTGGTGCCGTTTGCTGACAAAAAGCTTTGTTAAAGATCGCGTTAGATCATTAGGCATACAATGTCCAGGAAACTATTCAGCTTGATGTATTCAATTGAAATTGGTTTCGTATTATCCTAATTCATAGATAGCCTCACATCGCGGAGGCCCGCTTTGAAACCTAATCACATTTTTTTTACAATAGCTTTTGCCATCTGAATTTCCAACCCAGAGGGCAACCTAAACATTAAAAGATTCCAACACAATTGTCGGAATCATCGTTTCGACACGACCGGACCACTCTAACGTTTGTAGTGATGCGCGACTTCGAATGATTTGTCTATTCGATAGATTAGCTATTACTAATGTCAATATTCGAATTTGAAATTGACATTAGTAATCGGTAATCATTCGAATAGACAAATCAAACTATGTATATATATATACTAATGCTAAAAATCGAATGATGACTACTAATTAGTGGTTACTAGTCAACTCGAGCGGGCACCGATTAGTTATACCACTAATGATACTACTAATCGGAATGAACCGAATAAACAGAATCATTTTCAAATTGGTCGATTTATTCGAATGACTAAAAGACTTATCATTATTCTAAGTCGTGCCTCATTATCTTGTTGGACTTAGACCAGTTTCAGCAAAGAAATATTAAATTGATTCCAATTCGCCTTAAATTCTAATAGACTCCCTGCCTTTTGTATTGCTCATGCCTCTTGCCACAAAAACTGGCATCGCCCAATCGGAAGGGAGCCTTTCCTGCCTTAATGTGCCGAGTTTGTGTTCTGATGGACTGCAGTGCTGGTTTAATGTGTTCTGGCA
Source organism: Epiblema foenella (assembly GCA_963556455.1). Lineage (NCBI taxonomy): Eukaryota > Metazoa > Arthropoda > Insecta > Lepidoptera > Tortricidae > Epiblema > Epiblema foenella. Next base: position 3,396,409 of record OY747110.1, read on the forward strand.
TGGTGTTCTTTAGATAAATTAGTAGTATATTGTATAGTCAGCCAAGAAAGTGGTTTACCAATTTTAGAACACACAAAATCGAAAAGTAGACAACGTTCTTGGCTGACAGTGTATAAGTGTAATGCAAACTACTGTGAGCTTTTATAATTTTCAAAAAATCAAAATAAATAACGCAAGCAGCCTTTGTCAATTTTAATGAGGTGTACGTACACCGATAATTAAGAGTTAAATTTAAAGTCTTTTTAAAACATTACAATTATTATAATAACAACATAATAAAAGCTCACAGTAGTTTGTACTAGGCTTAAAGACTACCTAACCTTATCTGTCAGTGACTAGGCTATTAGTACTAGTTCTGTCTACTATTCTAAAATAATAAAAAAAAAACAAATTAACCTAAACATAAACAAACCTAGAAAAAGAAAACCTAATCTACTAAACCGCTGCCAGTCGGTAACGTTCCCAAAATGATGGCCGCATTACCGCGTTGGATAGCAGCAATACTTAATCTCTGTGCTAGATAAAGGCCAGCATTTTGGTCACAAGCTGCGCAAATAAATAAGTTTCGACCCCAAAAATCTCAAATATGTACTCGCTATATACAAAGTTGATATGATATTTATGAACATATCTAGTTTTCTGGTTCTAATTTGTGAATGCTATTTGAATACACTATAGACACGCATCAATTCAGGATACGTATGCAAACGGTATAGAAATATAAAATAATTAATATCTGTAATGATTAGATGCCTTCTAAAACTACCAAAATATGCCTAATATGCATATTTTAATAATTATTTGAGCCATTATAAACACGATAAACTATAATTACTTTCAACATACTTATTAATTTAAAATGGAATCCAAACAATTTGTTTGTCGTTTTAATTTTTAATTTCATATTTTGATTAGTAGCTCATGACATTCGTGAATTATGTTTTCTGTACTTACCTACTACTTCGCCTATCATGTAAAAACTTAGAACTCGTTTAATAATCCCAATTCCCACCAAAACCCGATATCCTACTAACAGTCACCATCACTCAAAACTCCATCACCTCTCATCTGAATTGAATATATGACTCTACCTTAGATCTTTATCAACCAGCATCACATTGTTTTCAATAAATCAAAATCTATTAATTTCGTCATTAGATTAAATCTACTATTAACTAATTCGGAGGTTTCGACCGGACGTGCCGTGGATTCCCACACAGAATATACTGGTCCATTCTTAAGAATATCAAATAGTTCGTGATATATAGGTACTTAGGTAAGTTTATTTTATGTAATATTTATGGATGTTTGTTTTCCGGATGGTACACATACATAAACTCACGCCCGTATTCCCAAAAGGGGTACGTAGAGTACATAAAATTCAATTCCAATGCAACATTTAGCAATTGTAGGTTTTAAAATGGAGAAAATGTAATATTGCAGTCATAGGTTGCTAGCCCAGCATAGCTTTAAGTGTTTTAGGGTTCCATATCAAAATGGTAAAAAAGGAACCCTTATGGTTTCACTTTGTCTGTCTGTGTGTCTGTCTGTCACATCGCTAAATATCTCAAGAACTACTTATGCTATCGATTTTAGGAATAGTTATAAAGAAGGCTTACCTTCATACATAGAACATGACTTTTTTAAATGTTTTTTTGGTTCAAAATTGGAGTCTAGTTAATATGTCGAGTGGGGTGTTATATGAAAGGGCTTGGGTTGCACAGTCTGAAACAATTTTTTTTACATTGAATCATTTTTTTTAATGAGTGAAAATGTAAAAAAATATACCGTTCCCCCCCTTATCTCCCAAATTTACCAAGGAAAAAATATAAAATTATTACATAACATTGATATCAATGTATGTTTTACAAGAAAAATATAACTGTAGCTCTATCTAGTTTTTCTTTTTTTTATCGACAATCACCATTGCATGTATTTTTATTTTATAAATTCCTACGAGATTATGCTGAAAGTACCTTCTTTCAAATAAAGAAAAAAAATTGAAATCGGTTTACGTGATAAAGAATTATCCTTGAAAAACTACCATACATACAAAGTTCTTCAGTCGCTCAAATTTGTAACAAAAGTCGTCGATAGATGGCGCTGTACCCATGGCGTCCAATTTCCACACCATGTTGTTGAGATTTTCCTGATTTAATAAGGTTGGAACCGGTACACATCTGTATACGGAACCCTCGGTGCGCGAGTCCGACTCGCACTTGTTTTTTACTCGCAGTAGTTTTTGCACCACCACTGTTACTGTGTGAATATCTTTGTTTATTTCTCACACGGTTTTACAGCTTTTTACAGTCGAACTCATAAGTAGCTGGAGACTTTGATATTTTTCGTCTTCACCCGTTGGAAATGTTAGTGTGACAGTTTAAACATGCTGTTAAAGAAACAAGGTACAAAGGTGTTAAGCCCCTTATGAGTGACCACTTGATATTTCGGTTAATAAAAGTGATTTTAAGGTCTATTCGTTTCCGAGAATAAGCCATTTGCCAAAATTTCTCCGAAGGTATTTTTTTGAAACCATTAGGTTGGGTTTGATTTGTGTTATAATTACACTTATAAGTTAACGGCTTCTGAAAATTAAATTCGAGAAAATATAACATTGGGAAAAGCGTGAGAAAAGTGATTTATCAATTTCAGTTAATTTGAATTCGTTTAATGTTCTTGGTAAATAGTTAAAGTTTAAATGGGCCGATGATTAATAAGTGTAATAAAATGTCACTTAGAAATAAGCTGACACTTGAACTTGTGTTCGTCCAATCATGTCTTATGCAAGTGTAGTTTTTTTTACGCGCCTTATGACATCGCTCAAGCCGCGTCAGGTCACTCAGAATCGTTTTATCCGTCGAGCGACCGGTGCGCCGTGGTACCAGTCGAATCTCAGTCTGCACCACTACATGAGGATTAGCATCATGCATGGTTTCTTTAACCTGACTGCCAGACGTTATTTGGACAACGTTCCTCATCATAGGAATCCGTTACGTAAGAAGGCTGTTGATTACGTTCACTGATTAGGGGCCGCACAAATCCGGCGTCCTAAGCACACACTCACGGACCCGGACGACGCAATCACAACGTCCATCGAAAGATACTTACTTACTACATACTTACACTTGATGTCCAACACTACGATAGAGACAATACAGTCCCTATTCGTCCCGGTACCGCCGCATACCGGGTAGAGTCAGTCCGACCCAGGTCGGGCCTAGCTGAGTTTCTTGCTGGATTCTTCTAAGTTAGGCTAGATTTAGTGAACCATTGACAACATTACGTAGCTCGATTCCACTAACACCTCAGATTTGGTTGAAGCCACTAATCCAAGTTTCTCTAGAGCACAAAATCTTAGAGTATTCCAATGTTTAAACCGCCCGCGTGGTCGTGTCGGAGGTTTCCTCTGGATTTTCCCCTACTCTCCAACCGCACACTCCTATCGCTTTGGGCCCAGCCTATAAAGCCACAGTCAGGTTCGATTTAAAAAAAGTTGAAACGTATGTAGCGTAGGTATATGAAATACGGAAATTTCTGTGTTCTTTTTGGACCTATGCTCCTTCCTTACTGTCCTGGATAATACAAGCGTACCTACTATACATCTACATACATGATAGTAATGTACTATACATGGTAGTGTACTATACATAGTAAGTTCGGTGAAGGAAACCATCGTGAGGAAACAGTCTAATCCCAACAAGGTCTAGTTTATCCTCTGGGTTGGAAGATGTCTAATCTTTATATAAAAGGCAAATCGCTTTCGTAAAACTAGTTCCTACGCGAATTCTACGGATTAGTTGTCAAAGAGGACCCCGGGTTTTTTGGGTACAACCAGGAAAATGCTAGGAGGATGATGATGACGAAACAACATCACATCTTTTTTTTTCGAAGCATGAATATTTAGATAAAAATCTGACATATCGAAATATAATAAACGGGTCACATACGTTTTTAAGGTGGAGTATCGCTCGACATGTTTCGGGCCAATACGTGGCCCTTAATCATGAGTACCAGCCGCGACGGCCGCGCGTCTAGCACTACGCGCTCGCGCCGCTCCGTTTATTATATTTCAATATGTCTCAAACTCAAAGGAGTTTTATAAAACCGTAAGATACATAAAATATATATGTATCTGTTAAAAATATGTATTTTCTTATTGTTATTAATAGACAAGAAAAACCCGACTAGAGAGACATCTACAAATCACAGAAATTAACCTGCATAAACACACAATAACAAAACCAGTAGGTGGTCCCCCGAATATTTGTTAGTAATTGACACTATATGAATAACAGCCCGTTTTAATTATGAGTCCGTGTAATTTCCTATAATTGTGTTTTTGTCACAGATATTAGCTAGATAGATCACTCAAATGAAACTAATTTGCGTGCCAACTAACTATTTATGTAACTATTAGCGGCCACCCGCGACTTCGTTTACGTACATTTCATATGGTAACAAAGATATAAATAAGATCTATTTTTTTCTTTCAGTTGTCTGATGCTGTTAATCTTTTGTGATAAATTACTCAAAAGAAACATTTTATGTCCGCCATCTTTGATTTGAAAATGCGTGTCATTTTCATAATCGGCACCTTGAGAAACCTCGACGATGACACCCATATCGATTTTTAAGAAAAATAAATGTCCGCCATGTTGGATTTGAAAATGCATGTTATTTTCGTAATCGGTACAGCCAAGCCCCCTTTTCACCCCTTTAGAGGACCAATTTCGGAGAACGCTGAAACACGTTTTGTTGTATTTAAACATAGAGTCTATACGTATACGAAGTTTCAAATCTCTAACTTCAAAAAGGATTTGCCCTGTACAAACTTGGAACCCCCTTTTCACGCCTGCTACACCATTAATGTATTTAAACAGAGAATTTATATACAAATTTTTAAATCTCTCACTTCAATAAATACGTGTTCTCATACAAACTTTCATCCTTTGTTTTACCCCCTTATGGGATGAATTTCAAAATATATTTTCTTCTCCCTAGCCTATGTTAGAAATGTAACCGACTGTGAAAGAATCAACTCTCCAGTATTAGCAGTTTCGACTGTGAGTTGATGAGTCAGTCAGTCAGTCAGTCAGTCAGTGAGGACTTCTTCTTTTATATTTATAGATGTAGTATTCATTTAATAGTGGTGTTCAAGTCGATTTTTTGAATGGATTATGATTATGGTTCTAGAAATGCGTCTAACACTTTTAAACGTGTTTATTAATTTGCATGTAGAGACCAATATCAGACTCTAATAGGTATCGATTAAAAAAGTCACAATAGGTGCTTAGCCAATCCATGTTGCTTACCATTTGGTAGGATTTATTATTTAGTATTTACCCATCCGGGTTAAGTAATATTCGTGACGTCGCACTTTCCCTCATAAAATGAGTAAGTCTTTATACGACATGCGTCGTCTACTTAAACACACGTCTGCGGTTCTTGTTGATTTATCGGCGCGCGCGCAGTGGGAGGGGCGGGCAATTTTATTGTTTCGGCGTTTCGGAGGCTGATAACGGTACTAGGGGGTGGTGGTCAATGCGTGATTATCCGTTTTTGGCAAAGTAAAGTAATGAATTACTTAATAGTAATCACAGGGTATGTAGTTTTTTTTAACCTGACTGTGGCCGTGCCCAATAAAGCGATAGGAGTGCGCGGTTGGATAGTGGCCGGGGGAAAATCCAAGGAAAACCTCCGACACGACCACGCGGGCAGTTTAAACACTGGAGTACTCTAAGAGTTTGCGCTCCAGTGCGATTGGTTGAGCGGCTTCAACCAAATCTGAGGTGTGAGTGGAATCGAACTACTGGGAGATTTGTTGCTGGTTCACTAAACCTTGCCCAGTTGAGAAAAGTTCAGCAAGAAACTCAGCTAGACCTGGGTCGGACTGACTCTACCCGATATGCGGATTATATGTGTCTGTGTTGTCGCGATTGCGCTCTGGACGTCCCCGCCGGCGGGAATGCGTAAGTGCACGCGTCGTGTCTGAGTTGGACGCCGTAAGCGCAGCGTTCCATTTTGCGATGGACGCTGTGATTACGTCGTCCGGGGTATATGGTGTTGTGTTCCTGATGGTGAGTCAGAACGCCAGAGCTTTCGAGATGCTCTATGTTGAGAATGGGGGGCTACATGTGTGTATGTGTAGCTAGCTGTCAATACCAGGGCTCGGGACCGGTTTTTACTATTTTTCAAATTTCTCCTAAAATATTTGTCATACCTCCATTTTTATTTTAATATTTGTTTTTGTTAACTGTCATCTATGAAATGAATGATTTAAACTACGAAATAATATCGTAAAACGCAATTAACCGAAATTTTTAACCGGTTAATTGTATGAAGACGAAACCGGTTTCCGAGCCCTGGTCAATACAACGAATCTTCAAAATCATGATTCTTCTAGAGTTGCAGGTGAGCATAGATGCGGTGTGTCCTTGCCATCATTTCGTTGCTTACATACCATTTCCTTTTGTATTTTTCATTTCTGTTATTGTGTAAGAGTTTTACTGCTACTACTTCGTTATCATTAAGTCCGCCTTCAAGAATTATATAACTTTATTTTATTTATTTAAAAATGCAACAAAATTCAATTCACATACCAGATGTCATTCAACATATTTTTTTGTTATAACGTAAATTGTTGGTGCATCATAAATCAAATCGTTGATTTTGATGGTTAAGTATATAGATCTGTTATGAGTAGATGAAATGCAATTTCCATTTACACGATAACAAGTTTCTTGATATTTCTTTGCCGTGCTAATTTGAATTTAATATTTGTATATAAATTGATAATTGTAATGAAAACGGGTTACTGTTAAAATATTTTCTTTACTATTACGATCAGATAACTTTTATATGCATTTATTGCTACTTATCCTTCCATGATATGTATTTTAAGTATTTACTTAATCGTGCAGAATATTGTTCTGTTTTAATAAAGCATTTCAAATAAGATATTTATTATATTTCTGTTGATTCATATTATAATCGCTAATGTTGGTAGGTATAATCATCACACTTTATTACAACAATCGCAACTGTTCAATTCCTAAAATCTTTGGTGTTATTAACATATATGGTAAATTTATTACTCTAGCTCTTCGTTAAAACGGTACCGTCATTAAACGTTCATTTAGAAAGAACGCCTCTAAACTTTTGACACAATAAAAAGCAAATTGATTTTGAATTTGGAACTAAGTTAAAAGCGATTCGTTGTCGAAGAGTTAGACAACTGTCGTTTAGACTTTCACATTTGTTCCCACGACGCAACAATTAGACAATTGTCGGTCACTTTAACGATACCATAAAATCGGGTTTCAGCTAGTCATTAACCGCATTCCTATGATACTTCCTCTTTTATAGTTTTACTAATCAACGCCGAGAGATTAATACGATCCAGTACGTAATGGCGTTGGTTGTTGGATTAATTTTATTGGTCCAGCTCTCTAACAATTGGTCGTATACAGTCGTATAGATAATTGAGTTTCGAATGTCGGCTTTTTTCTTTGGTTTTTATGTTTACTGTAGGACCACTTATTTCGGTAAGTTATCGGCTGGTCGAGTGGTGACGGGACGGGGAAATATCTAATTTAGATTAATGAAACTGATGTTACCGTATTTGTTTCTTGGAAGATATTTCGTTGTGGTTTCGCCTTTGTTTCATATGTATGTCTGAGTCATGAACATGAAGCTTAGTTTATTCTCTATAACACGTGAAAACTAAGCGTAACTTTATTTACATATTTTTTTATACAATGCCGGTGGCATACAAGCTTACGGTCCACCTGATGGTAAGCGGCCACCGCAGCCTATAGACGCCCGCAACTTCAAAGGAATCACGTACACGTTGCCGACCCTTTATAAAATTTGAGGATGCACTGTGTTAAGACCAGTGAGGAAGTCTGGATATCGATGAAAATATCGCGTGCAAATTCCGCAGAAGACGTGAAGTCCACATAATTATGTCTATTAGTAGTATTTAAATGAATTTCAATACCTACCTACTTTACGATATGGATTTCAAAATTAATACGATGTACATACCTCTGTTTAAAAATACGCATCCTCGCAAAACATAATGGTTTTCTTTTTATTTTGCAAACTTTATTACATTTTATTTTAAGAGTCCTTATCAGTTAAAAACGCTCATCTATTTAGGCAATTTTCTCATTGAATTGACACGTACTTTGACATTTTCTCAATGTTAATATCTAGAACAGGGTTATTGCGACCTAATGTCATAAATTTTTAATGTATTGTAGGTATTTTTCATTAAGGAATATCGCTAAAAATTTTCAAGCTAAAAACGGTGTTATTCCGCTTAAATTCTAATACACACAATAAAATCAAGAAATGGCTATGTTACTATCTAAAGCTTTAATAAAATCAACGTATCCTTTAATCACCTTATTGATATTATCAATACTGTTGTAGTCATTTGAAATCAAGACATTTTAAAACTTATAAGGCCTCTTAAGACGATGGGTAATTTGAGTAACCCATTAAAAACTTGAGTGACACTTTTATACAAGTCGAATTGCCATTCAGTTGATGTCATTTTGATAAAATCTAGACGCCAACCGTATTAGTCAATAATTAATATTTTACGGCATAAATATGTGTAAAGATAACATTATTTATGTATCTTTTTTTGTACAAACTTCATTGGTTTCTGCCTACATAAATATATTGCTACCTTCATTATCTTATAGGTATTTACGAATATATTTTTACTGTAAACTATATCGCCTATACGAGTAGGTTAGAACTTATATATGTAATAACTAATGAATATAAGTTTCGACTGTAGTTTAAAATAGACTAAGAAAACTCCCAAAGATTTTAATTGAATTTAACGGCTTAGGCTTAGGTATGTACCGTTCAGTAATATCGCAATCATTAAAACATTTCGATTCAACAATAAGCATTGCCATTCAATACTGTTTTTGCCTAGGTTATGTTTTATTTTATTGTTTGTTAATAATGGAGTGCATTGTGTTTTGTTATTAATTATAACTGAAATCAAAATCAAAACATTTGTTCTGCAACTATTTGCAGAACAAATCTTTAAAACATTTCTATTCAAGAATAAGCATTGCCATTCAATACTGTTTTTGCCTAGGTTATGTTTTTATTTTATTGTTTGTTAATAATGGAGTGCATTATGTTTTGTTATTAATTAAAACTGAAATCAAAATCAAAACATTTATTCTGCAAATAGGCCTCAAGGGCACTTTCTATTCTATATCAATTAAAAATAATACAATAATCAACATATCCCTCAATTGAGGTGTGCAATAAAGAGTATTTGTATTGTATTGTATTTTAATATCATTAATTAAAGTTGCAGTGTTACATGTCAAAAATAAGACTAAGGGTGGGTTGCACCAAACCGTCTGTATGGAAAGTTTGACGAGTTTCTATGGGATGACAGCTGCCGGCGCCATATTTGACGATGGCCGGCCTGTGATCGTATGTTGGTGCAACCGACCCTAAGAAACTAATCTCCATATTTGTTAGAGATGTATTATTAACGCCTCTTTACGGCGTTACGGCGTTGCGCCAGCTGGACTTTACGGACAAGAGTTTAGTATCGTCTTGAAAAGAAAATGGACTTAAATTGATTTAATATATATCAAGAAGAAAAATGCATTTTTATATTTTATTTACTGTTAACTATTCGTAATAAACAGACTTAAATTAAAAAAAAATATTATCATGAATAAGTAAACTTGGCTGTAATATGTATTAGGCCTCTAAGCGTCAAGATTTTATTTTCTTTTCTTTATTGGGGAAAAAACAGATACAGGCCGATGTAATAAATAGGACAAATCAGTATAAATTAAGTATGTACAGTCTGTATCCTAAGGCAATTCCCACTAGGATTTCACACATATTAGTTAAGATGACATTCTAAAAAATTAAGTAATCCTTAATTAAATCTTCACAATATAAGATAGAGTAATGAGGTACACTAATCATAATAAAATGTTGTGAGATATGTCTTTAAGCGTCAACATGAAAATAATAAAATCGAATTAAATAATCATTCAAGAAAATGAAAAATAATAACTACCTTTTTCTCTAAAAAAACGACAATGTTTATATACATTATACCTACACTTTTAGTCAGATTCAATTTTCATTTTAGTGCGATCTGCCGTGCCCTGTTCACCTGTTCATCGATTATCCATTCACTATCATACACCCTGTAGAATCTTATATGCACATTGCACCCTTAAACATTATTAGCTAATAATGATTTAACCAAAATAAAAGCTCAAAAACACCTTTGAAATCGTCCTGTAAATACCCCGGAGCAAATACAAATCATTAAAAGGGCCGCCCTAATTTGACAAGGGTTTTTCTAGCATTGAACGCTGCGCCCGCGTCGTGCTTATCAGTTTAATTGGCTGGATGGCCAGGTGTACATGCACGTCCCGGACGGTCACTACCGGACGGATTTCTAATTAAACTGGCTTTAAAGGACATGCTTAGATAAAGGAATAGGAATTCGGACACTAAAACGTAACATCAATGGAGAAAAAAAGCAAAATTTTGCATGAAAAAGATTACCGGTATTGTAAGAGTTAGTTATAATCTAAGATCAGAAATTATAGGTATATTGGGTACCTATTTGAAAAAATTATTAGTGTCTGAATTTACTGTAACAAAAATAACTTATCAGAGTATCAAATTTATCATCATGCTAGCGTTTTCCAGGTTGTATTCTGAACAAGCCCAGGGTGGGCTTTGACATCTTTTCCCAAGATTTAGTGTAGGCACTAGTTTTATGAAAGCGGCTGCCAACTGACCTTCTAACGCAGAGGGAATACTAGGCGTTGATTAGGATTAATTACATCGGTTTCCACGTTTTCCTTCACCGAAAATGACACAGTTAAATGTCAAATGATACTTGACAAGACGAAGATATTGATTTTCAAAAACTAATACCTACATATCACATTCATTAGTGATTAAATGGGTGTGAAGTTGATTTATCAAACAAAAGCCGCAGACGCCTCGAACCGCGACACCCCTCATAAAAACGTAAAAATTAAGTTAATTTATCGTACAAACAACAGTTTTTGTTCGACCAATCAACGACAATCATCACGCTATTACATGGCCCGTTAACCCTGTAATCGTACAATAAAAAACCTAAGCGCGTGCTCGACGTGCAATCTTTAACAAAAGTAATTTTGCCGACGAATAAAGAGAAGAAAATCTCTAATGTACCTTATTTCGTACGATATAAGACCGTTTCTGCTTTTCAAATTATATTGATCAACTTTTCCAGCTCGTGTCTTTGGGCAAAATTGTTTTTGTACTTGGAAATCGAACTTCCACACGTAAAAAGTTCTTAATTCACAGGAACAAGGGCGTTTATTAGTAATTCGGGACAGCACAATAAACAGTAGAGCATCAGTGCGTGAAGCTTATTTCGGAATGGAACGTGCTAGCTGCAACTAATTGCATGAAAATTTTATACAATTTGCACCTAATTTTGATATAAACTGCTTGTTGATTCTGTTGCGGTTCGTTGGCCATATACTGGGGGGATTATATCTATCTATTAGCTTAATTGTTTTCACACGTTGTCTGTTGTCTATAGTGGGCGTGTTTCAAAGAGTATAAAAAGAGGTGGCTAATATAATGGGTATAGCCTTGAGTGTTATGTTATCTGTCACTGATTTTTATAGACATTTTTAATTTGTTTTCTCCATCGAGTTTACTCTTTTATCAAGTTATTACATAAGGAGGAATAACTTTGAGTTCATAGTGGTAGAACTTGGGTTATTTTTAAAAATGTCTTTAGAAATATGCGGATTGAGAGTAGCACTAGACTATAGGTATAATAACACATATAGTATCCTTTTTTAATTTTAAAATGAACGCCACTTTCCTATATCACTTTCAATGTGAAGTTGTGCGTTACACCTATAATGTGACGTCAGGTCTGGTGTGATATGGAGACTGGAAGGGGATTCAGTTTAAGGTTGGTTTAGGTTTGACTTGGTTTGGTTTACCTATTGAGTTAGGCTCGGTTTTATAAAGACCCGTTAGACCTTATGTCGGTATGTTATGTCAAAAAATGTACTGAGTTCCTGAAATTTGATCTGAGATTTGGTCTAACGGATCTTTATAAAACACGGCCTTATACTCGTATATAGATACAATTTGGTAAATGTCCTAAGGTGTAAAATATCTTTATACAAATTTTATCACAGTTAGCTCTAGCCTAAATATCAATGTTGTTAGCCATAGAATCACTGAAATGCTCAAGAAATTTTAACGAATAAGAATTCATTGCACATTTTTGTGTTAAATCAATTAGCACGGTTATAAATAGTTTTGTTCAATTAAAACATTTACAAATACCCGAGTAATTATAAGGTGTTAAAATAATTGCCGACGCGTGCCTTCTCCCTCCTTTATTAATTATCAAGATAAAGAAAAAAAACGGTCAAGTGCGAGTCCGACTCGCACACCGAGGGATCCGTATACAGATGTGTACCGGTTCCAACCCTATTGATTCAGGAAAATCTCAACAACATGGAGCAGAAATTGAACGCCATGGGTATACAGCGCCATATATATGCGAATTTTGTTACAAATTTGAGCGACTGAACAACTTAGTAAGGATGGTGGTTTTTCAAGAATAATTCTTTATCATGTTAACCTATTTCATTTTTTTCCTCTATTTGAAAAAAAAAACCTTCAGGGTGATCGCATAAGAATTTATAAAATAAAAATACATGCAAAGGTGATTAAATTACAAACTTATCATATAAATGTTTTTTGATGATAAAAAAGAAAATCTATAAGTAGTTGTATTTTTTCTATAAAATATAAATTAATATCAATGTAATGTAATAATTTCATATTTTTTCCTTGGTTCGGATATAAGGGAGAGCGAACGGTTTTTTTTTACATTTTCCTTCATAAATGGAAAAGGACTCAACGTAAAAAAAGTTGTTGTCTTTAAAGTCGGTTTACGTATGATAATTTACGTGATCGACTAATAGCGTCATAAGAAAAAAAATATTAAAAATTGCATACTGTTATGAATTGAATTGAATTTATCACTGAATTATCATTATTTTGTATAATACAAAAAAAAAGATAATTGAAGTGGCGCCTGTGATCGCCCTGCTTTGCCGACGGAGCCGCCCACGCTCTTTGGGTAAAGCAGGACTTACGCGTTTTACCCTTTGAGGAGAAAAACCGGTTTAACCGTCAACTGTTTAGGTGTAACTTGAAATCATTCACTCGGTCGAGTTGCATCAGAGAAATTCGTTCCAAAAGTTGTTATACCGTTCGAACAATAAGGTTTAAAATCCAATAACATTTTAATAGAAATTCGCTTAACAAGGCTCAGGCTAGTCATACATTACGTCACACTTTTTTGTGTTGGCATCTGTTCATCGATTGATAAGACGCTATCACGTCAAAAAAATAAAACAGTTTCAGAATGTGCAACTCAATCTCTTGCATATGAAAACCAATTTGACATATTCACTAGACTCAAATTTGGAACCACCTATTTATTATCTGTCATTTTTCACAAAAAAAATTAAAAAAAAACATGTTCCATCCATCTAGGTTACCCTTCTTTATACCTATTCAAAATATCAAATCGATAGCATAAGTAGTTCTTGAGATATTTAGTGACGTGACAGACAGAAAGACTGACAAATTGAAATCATAAGAGTTCCTTTTGTACCATTTGGGTACGGACCCCAAAAAGATATTTGAGTCATTAATTTAATGCTGACTTTAAGAATCTTAATATTTTTAGAACTTTTCATTCAACATTAAGGTTACAGGCGCTTGCGACGCCACATAAAACGCGTTGCTGAACCTCTGTTGACTTGAGGATTAGTTCTGTTGAGAGCGAAAGACAAATTCTGTTACGAACACTCACTTCGCGATGACTTCACATCTCCCTCACTCGTCTTTACGGTAACTTGTAGGATCATGAAACGACCCGGGTTTGAACCCAGATTGAAAGTCGCAAGCCTTACTACTAGGCTACACTGGCTCCCTTTCATCTTCACTCTCTACATATATGAGTTTACGTCACACTTGGTCATAAAGTATCAAGTACAGCCAGTTTCATGTGCGGATAATCCCAATTCCTGGTCAGAAGAAGACGTATAGTGCCTACCCACCACGGGCAGTGATAAAGAAAGCACCAAATCGCATATTTATGGCCCTCGCCTTCGGCTCAGGCATCAAATACAAAATTTGCGATATTATTTATGCTACCGCCCTAGGTAAACAATATACTATTATTATGTAAATAAAATATAAATATTAGTGGACAATCTTACACAAATCAACCTGGTCCCAAACTAAGCAAAGCTTGTACTATGGGTACTAGGCGACGATATACATACTTATATAGATAAATATATACTTAAATACATAGAAAACATCCAAGACTCAGGAACAAATATTCGTGTTCATCACACAAATAAATGCCCTGACCGGGATTCGAACCCGGGACCTCCAGCTTCGAAGGCAGGGTCACTACCAACTAGGCTAAAGCGGTCGTCGTGTGCATTAAACAATCTTACTGCGCTTCCGGCGTCCAACTTAGACACGGTATTTTACACATTAGGTATTCCCGCCGGCGGGGACGTCCACCGCGCGATCGCGACACCACAGACACGTATAGTCTCTATTCGTCCCGGTACCGCCGCATACCGGGTCGAGTAAGTCCGACCCAGGTCGGACCTAGCTGAGTTTCTTGCTGGACTCTTCTCAGCTAGGCTAGGTTTATTGAACCAGCAACAAAAGTCCCAGTAGCTCGATTCCACTCACACTTCAGATTTGGTTGAAGCTGCTCAACCACTCTCACTGGAGCGTAAACTCTTAGAGTATTCCAGTATTGAAACCGCCCGCGTGGTCGTGTTGGATTTCCCCCGGGCCACTCTCTAACCACACACTCCTATCGCTTTATTGGCCCCGGCCTATAAAGCCACAGTCAGGTTCAAAAAAAAAATCTTACACACAGTCGGTACCTTTTATACTAGTCTTCGTTTGCATTCAAATATTTACAGACCAGACATGCACTAATTCGCGTATTATCCACACTTGCTACCAATTGTATTGCACCTAACAACGCTGAATCTCAGCGGCCATCGAACATTCCAGTCAGAGGAAATTTTACTCCAAATCAAAAGGACTTATCTGCCTTTCAGAGCTATATGAAGATGCGCCGTTTCGGGTGGGCGCGGCAGATTTGTTTGAGTTCACAGCTCAGCTAGTTAGTACTACCCCATTGATCCGTCTGTCTGCGCGCCGACAATGGCCAGAAAGGCGCCTGCGCAACTAGTGATAGATGATTTTGAATTGTAATTGGGAGCCGGGACAGGTGGGATGTTAGTGGTGGTTAGTTTAAGTTGAATGGGGAAGGGAATGGTTGAGAATTAGTGCTTGTCTTGCGCACGGACGGCGGGTGTGCGGACGTGAAAAAGAATCCAACTTGGCAGATGCCAGACATTTTTAGAGTGGCTTAAAACCCGAATGTCATTTTAAGAGCTGATATTCCCAGAGACACAACGTAGGTTACATTTTTACCGTCCGTTTGTGAGCCGAGTCTTTTTACTTATCATTATATTTTTAATTTTATGACAATATTATCACAACCATTTGACAACATAAAACACTAACAACATTACACGGAGCGAATCCAGATCGAAAACCAATATTTTTACGACCGTATCTACCGGCTGTGACGTTTGAAATATCTACATACAATATTATGGTATAAATAATTTAAAATGTCCGATTTTATATAAAAACGGTAGCAGATTTTGAATCTTTTAGCTAAGGCAGTAAAGTCACTTTTTAGAGGTATTCATTTGATACAACTTGGCCAACTCTAGTAATTTTAAGTATACTTTAAATCGTACATACGGCTACACTATTGATAGATGAGAGTGATCAGTAAATACGTGATGCCTCAATCCTGGTTAAAAAAAAAAATACCATCTTAATGTTTGTTATCTTTGACTATAACTTAGCGGTTTAAAAAAGGAACAGCGGCCATTTTGAAATAGATGACATGCGCATGCGTCTCTCAAGAAACTTCTTGTCTCGCACAATCAAACAATGGAATGAACTGTCGCCTGCGGTATTTCCGGACCAATATGACCTTCAAACCTTCAAGAAAAGAGCGTACTCCCTTCTGCAAGACCGGCAACGCACTTGCGACTCCTTTTGTGTTGTAAGAGACTGGGCCACGGTAATCGCTTACCATCAGGCGATTCGCCAGCTCGTTTGCCCCCTATAATATAAAAAAGATGCGGAGGTTCTTTCGCATTTTTTTAAATAGGTAACGAAGTCGAACCAGTCAAAACAAGCTTACGGCTACCTTATGGTAAGCAATCACTTCAGCTTATGGACGCATGCAACTCCGACTTGCTAAACCTTTAAAAAATAATTTATTCTTTAGTGATTGATTATTTTTGTTCAAAAGTGGGTGTATTCAATCATTCGTTTGTCGACAACCAGAGACAAATGCAGGTGTCTACAAGATGGAGGTACTATCGAAAATGTGGACAAAACCGAGTAGGTACCTATTTGCAGATAACATTGGCTAATCAATCGTCATCGTCAAAGCCATAATATTTTTTTTTCCCATCGGGGACGCTCGGAATATGACTATATCCGAGTGTCAGTCATGTACTGTAAATAAAGTGATGGAATTATTTACGAATGTCCATTAATGTGAAATTTCATTAGAAAATGTCAGATATCAAGATTTGTTTAAGCGGGTCTAACGATATATATGTGATAATCCACATCGAAAGGGACCTTATAGCGGCAGGCGTTTACGTTACAGCTACTCACTATTGTATTGGAATAGCGGCAATAAAGGCGTAAGTGCCGGCCGCCATAAGGTTCTTTTCAATATGGATTATCACATATGTATTTACTTTTTTTACCGACGTTTCGACATGGTTTGCACCGATCATGTTCAAGGCACAGAATGTCGTCTTAGCAAGATGTCGGAGATATGGGTACACAACATTTTGACTACTCCACAAAAGGTTATAAAAAAGTGAAGGGTATTCCCGAAAAACACATCACTACGTAGTATAAAATAAAGTCGCTTTTCGCTGTCTGACTGTCCCCATGAATGCTTAGATCTTTAAAACTACGCAACAAAATGATCCGGTTTTTATAATAGATAGAATGATTCAAGTTTTATATGTGAAATACATGCATCAGCATTGCAGCGGTGTGAATCCGGGGCGGATCGCTAGTAAATACATAAATATCGCATTAGATCCGTTTAAACTAATAATTTAAGTATGTGTACAAAACGCGACAGTTTAAAATGTTACATATCAAGATATTACCATTTTTCATTCTGATATTTCACATGGACTAATAAAATTTCATATTAATGGATCTTAGCTTGTCATTTATTCATACCGTAATTGATTGACATGTCGTGTTTAATCGTATTCCGAGTTTTTCCGATGGAAAAACATTACACACTACACCAGTTGTCCTGCTCTAATGCTCAAATGGAATTAAAATTTAATTATTAACTGCAATTCTACAACTAGAGCTGAATTTAGACGCTAACTAAAGTGTTAGCGAAGCTGCAATGTAGTTTGTATTTGTTATCAAAATGTTAGTCATCGTCAGAGCGAGATAGCATTGCGAGGGAGGAATAAAACGCTGTTATCGCGTAACAAACGGGGCCAATAAAAAGCGAGATGATGGCAGTAGCCAATTTGAGAAATGTTGATGCGTCGTGGATATAAACATAGAGTTGATGCAACAACGATACTATTATTAGGAAACGTGCCTTAGATGCGTTCGTAGAAAGTAGTGGCACGTAATAATACCAAGATTTGGCGTAGGCACTAGTTTTACGAAACCCATAGGGGAATAGGTTTAGACCGGTTTTCTCATGATGTTGTCCGTCACCGAAAAGATACTGTTAAATTTAAAACGATAAAAGTTTTTTGTTAAACCTAGTGGTATAAACCGAGGTTTTTACCCTCCAGATTCAAATCGCGTGCCTTATCGCTAAAATTGGCCTTTATAGTCTGACATTTAGTTTCATAGATTTAGTTTGTATATTTACTAAAAATGTTAATAAATATAACATTTGTAACAGTCGTTAGTGATTTACTTACATGCAATTAGAGAAAAATATAGGAAACTGTAGGTATTGTTATATTGTCATTGTCTAGCTATTAGCTAATTGCCCTGTATTTATTTAAGACTGTTTGTTTCTAAATAAAAAAACTTATGAAATTGGCCAACGTTTATACTCTACTCTGAAAACAAGCATTACAGCTCTATAAAGATACAATTTCAATCGTCTGATGTACGCCGACCAGCGCGGATGATAACGCCGGGACAAATACAAATTGATAAACAAAAAGACACCTTTACACACAGATTGTATATGTTTATTGTGGTTCAACAGGAGTAGGAAATAAGAAAGATAGAGAATTGCTTCTGGTAAAAGGTTTTGTTGTGTGTAAAATGATGTAGAATTGATGGTTTACAATCCTTATATTGATATCTTGTTACTGCATGCGTATGATACGGTAACGGTTTTTACCGTTAATTTTACTGGACACACATTTCAGAACAACCACTTTAGCTTAGTTGGTAGTGGCCCTGCCTACGAAGCTGGAGGTCCCGGTCAGGCCATTTATTTGTGTGATGACCACGAATATTTTGTTACTGAGTCTTGAATTTGTTCTATGTATTTAAGTATCTACCTTTATAGGTATTTATATCGTCACTAAGTCCCCGTAGTACAAGCATTGCTTAGGCTGCCATTCCACCAGAGCTATACTATGCAGCTGTGCTCCGAGGATGTGATAGCGTTGAATATGATTGGTGGATATCAACGCGCCCTCATAGTAGCGTCGCAAATCTCTGGTGGAAAGGCACCTTTAGTATGGGACTAATTCGATTTGTGTAAGATTATCCATAACTATGTGTTTATTAATTTAAAAAATCGTATTCTTTAATCAGTTTACAATACAATACCTCCCAATCAATATAATTATCCTTTTTAATACAGTTGCTCAAAGAGTGGTACTTTATGTAGCTGATTATCATGCCCAAAGTTAGATTTCTCGCACTAGTGCTTTATATTTTTTCAATTTCTTTAATTTTATTGTTGGTCCAAGCCATACATTTAACCGAACAGTTTTAAGTTCAATCACTTTACTTATTTATTTAATAAAGCATTTGGCATTAAAACTATACTTCTATTATATTTAAAACATTAAAGTGCATATTAAACAAGTTAAGGGGTTATCCCATACTAAAAATTGAGTAGACCAATGACCGAAAACGAGTATTATGTGAGATTTCCGATTAAGAGAGTATTATGCTTGCGACCGCCGCACCGGATAAATGACCGCTTGTTTTTAACCGACTTCAAAAAAAGGAGGACGTCCTCATTTTACGCCAAAACATACGTTTATTTACAAATAAATCAAATATAAATTATTTGTATTTCAAATAACTAGTTTTTAATGTTTAAATGTAATTGAATATCATGTCTCCCAAAATAGTTTTCGATTTGGCTGAATGCTTACAACCATGGTACGTTGAAAAAAGTATATCAATTAAAAGTTAAACCGACTTTTTAATTCCCGCCTCTTTCATTCATAATTTCACAAATTGATTTTGTTATGACGTATTTTTTTAATAACATTTTTGTGATATGCGCGATTTATACGATTGTAGAATAAAATGTATGTAAACTACGCCAGATGTAGGTACGTGCAAAGCCCACAATGGCAATCAAACACTTTTTGATTTGTCTCTTTTAATTACTGTTTTATTTAGTTTTGTTTCTTTGATATTTTTTCGCAACTGTATTAAACAACGTCGTTTGATATACGTATGCAAGTGTCATTTTCACTTGCCTCACGCCCTCACAGATCTGGCCGAGACAACTCGGGACTCGTGCAAGATGACAAAACTTCACGCACATGCATCAAAATGTACTTACTGCTCATCAAAAAAAAAAATTTTTTAATGTTATTTGAATAATAGGTATAAATATACAATGCGAGAACCTAAAAATGTAACTAGATAATATGTAAGTATTAAATGTTTTCAGTACAATAGATTAGCTTATATCAGTAGAATACTCAAGCGAATGTTTCCCATAACTAGCTATTACACATATATTCTTGAGCTGTGAAGTAGGTGCGGGCTAAAAAACAGCGCTGTCCAGCCGTCCAGGCTCGCAGCATATGCTGGGCCCAAGCCTATTGTCGCAATTACTTTTAATTTATTTTAATGTACCTACCTCTATTATTAATTTCTGTTTCTGTTATTTGTTGCTTTTATTTTGTGTAACTTCTTTCTGGCGACAATAAATCTCTTTTTATTTTTTTTATTTTTAAAAATAGTACACAGAAGAAAAAAGATTAAAATTAAACATGTAAACAAAGGTAAAATACGGTCTCAGTGTGTTTCTCATTTTTTTGGATATCAATGCTTTTCTCATAATTTGAGTTCAAAGCATGTTAAAATTTTAAGGTCTTAAAATGTGATTTCATTCCGAAGCGAAGAAGAAAAATAAGCCTCCGGGAATCCTTCATTTCTTCATTTATATTTGAATTTTATAACACAATAAAAATAGGCACAAGTGGGACACATAAAGCGTCTCGTGTCGAACAGAAACTTGCATAGATGTGTGCAAAAATACTCTACAAATATATAGGTAATAAAAATGAAGTAGTTAAAGTAAAATAATGTGATGTCCTCACAATGCCGTGATCCAAAAAAACTCCACAGAGGTGTCGATATTTTTGCGCTCAATACATACATAACTTACATACGCACACAGTACAAACATCACCGGTGACAGTAATGAAACTCGCTTTGACGGAACAATGTGATGTTGTATTTCACATTAACATTATGTTCACAAGCGGGATGTTGTCCGCTATTGTCCACTTATGTTTGGATCGGGCGCGGGCGGGGTTACATGCGGCGCAATTGTTCGGCTCCTCTGAAATATTATTGAACTGGTAAGGCTCGGTTTTATAAAGATCCGTTAGACTTTATGTCGGTTTGTTATGTCAAAAAATGTACTGAGTTACTGAAATTTGATCTGACATTTGGTCTAACGGATCTTTATAAAACCCGGCCTAAGTGGTTCCAATATATATATGTGACAGCTTAATACAGCAAACGGGACGGTGAAGAGCTGAGAGTGGGGCAATTTGGAGTGGGGCGAAGGAATCACCGGGGACATCTACTGGCTGGTTTCATGGAGAAGGAGGGACTCCACATGATGAACTCCTTCTTCAGGAAACGTGAGCATAGGAAATGGACCTGGATGAGCCCGGATGGTGCAACGAGGAATGAGATAGACTATCATGTCGACGAAAAAGCATATATTTAATGATGTCTCTGTGATCAACGCGATCAAGACGGGCAGTGATCACCGTATGGTACGAGGCACATTAAATATTCAGTTTAAGCTAGAGAGAAGTCGATTGATAAAGTCTACGCTCCGCCCGGCACCAGCCCAACTACAAAACTCCGAGAGCTTTCAACTCGAATTGCAAAACCGTTTCGAATGCCTAGGGAGCGACGTGGACGAAAACAACGATGGGTTTGTGGAAGCTGTCCATACGGTCGGGTCCAAGTTCTTCAAGACCCGTCGTAAAAAGGTCCAGAAGATCTCTGACTTCACTTTGAAGCTCATGGATGTAAGACGTGAGATGATCCTGCAGTCTCCAGATGATGCGTCTCGCTTTCGGCGGCTCAACAGACAGATCTCGAAGTGCCTGAGGCGCGATTTACGCCGATTTAACACTAACTGTGTTGAAGAGGCTATTGAGCGCAACAGAGGCTCTAAGGTTTTCGCTAGAGATCTGTCTGTTGGTCAGAGCCAGATGACTAAGCTGAAGACCGACGATGGCAGAATCATTTCTTCCAAACCTGAGCTTCTGCGTGAAGTTGAGAGGTTCTATGGGCAGCTATACACAACCACCCAAAGACCCACCGTTGATCTAGCCAAAGACCCTAGAGCTAGATTAACCCGACACTATACCGAAGATATTCCGAACGTCAGCCTGTATGAGATTAGTATGGCTCTCAAACAGTTGAAGAACGGCAAAGCCCCGGGTGACGACGGAATTACAGCCGAAATCCTGAAGGCGGGCGGTAAACCTGTCCTCAGAGCCCTTCAGACGCTGTTTAATTCTGTAATTCACGAGGGGAAAACGCCGCAAGCATGGGACAGAAGTGTGGTGGTGCTTTTCTTCAAAAAAGGAGATAACACTTTGCTGAAGAATTATAGACCCATCTCACTTCTGAGCCATGTTTACAAACTGTTTTCGAGAGTCATCACGAACCGTCTTGCGCGCAGGTTTGACGACTTCCAGCCTCCCGAACAAGCCGGATTCCGAAAAGGCTACAGTACCGTAGACCACATACATGCCTTGCGGCAGGTTATACAGAAGACCGAAGAGTATAACTTGCCACTTTGTTTAGCATTTGTGGACTACGAGAAAGCCTTCGATTCGATCGAGACTTGGGCTGTACTGCAGTCTCTCCAGAGGTGCCAAGTTGACTACCGGTATATCGAAGTCCTGAAGTGCCTGTACAAAAACGCCACCATGTCCGTCCGACTACAGGACCAGGAAACAAAGCCTGTTCCACTGCAGCGGGGAGTCAGACAAGGAGATGTGATCTCTCCGAAGCTCTTCACCGCTGCACTGGAGGATGCTTTCAAATTTCTGGACTGGGAAGGACGAGGCATCAACGTAAATGGCGAGTACATCACTCACCTTCGATTTGCTGACGACATTGTAGTCATGGCTGAGACCATGGAGGACCTCAGTACAATGCTCGTTGATCTCAGCAGAGTTTCCGATCGAGTTGGTCTGAAAATGAACATGGACAAGACGAAGGTCATGTCTAATGCCCATGTTGTACCAACTCCCGTAATAATCGGCGGCTCTGCGCTCGAAGTTGTTGACGAGTACGTATACCTGGGACAAACAGTCCAGTTGGGTAGGTTCAACTTCGAGAAAGAGATCACTCGTCGAATCCGACTCGGCTGGGCTGGGATCCGAGACATGGGCGCTAACGATGGGCCTCATAAGAAAGCTCAAGGTCACCCAAAGAGCAATGGAAAGAGCTATGCTCGGGGTTTCTCTGCGTGATAGAATTCGGAATGAAGCTATCCGTAGCAGAACTGGGGTCACCGACATAGCCTTCAAAATTGCGAGACTTAAGTGGCAGTGGGCAGGGCACATTGCTCGCAGGACTGACGGTCGATGGGGCCAGAAACTGCTTGAGTGGCGTCCACGCACCGGAAGACGAGCTGTCGGTAGGCCTCCGACAAGGTGGAGTGATGACCCGGTGAAGGTCGCGGGAATCCGGTGGAAACGAACGGCAAAGGACCGGTCTGAATGGCGAGCCTTGGGGGAGGCCTATGTTCAGCAGTGGACGTCTTTCGGCTGAAATGATGATGATGATGATGATGATGACAGCTTAATAGCCATTAGTTGACAACTATTGTTTATCTCTATTATTATGATATGATTGAAAGTGTTTATTATTGATACATTTAAGTATCTTAGTCGCCAAATCTTATAACATAGCTGGACGAAGTCCATTAAAGGGGTAAGCTCGCTTTTGTTCAGCCGTCGTCTTCCAGCGAAAAAAAAAACAATAGCATTCTTTTGTAAATTAGCCCTGGGATCCCAAGGACTGGTAGACGACGTGCTAATTTATTGTAACACGTATATGTTTTAAGCTGTTATAGTACAATAAAGTGCTTACATATCTACATACATTATAATACAGTGTCGCTATATTTATTAAAAGATCAAATCACAACAAAAAGCATTATGGGAGCTATCTATAAGCATAATATATATATTTACTGTAGTGTCTTTTGTACTTATACATGTAAATAGTACTCATGTATGTAATGTAACCCGTCGTCTACCGGTACCTGGGATACCAGGAATCATAACAAAAGAATGCTATTGTTTTTTTTTCGCCGGGAGACGACGGCTTGAAAAAAGAGAGTAGATGTATGTTCTTTATTTAAAAATTGTTTAGAAGTTCAATTATCTCCCTCTTTGTTGCACTTTTAAATTCGAGCGACATAGAGGGAAATGTACTTACGGATTTCGTTTTCGGTTTGCGATAGGCCCTGAGATCGTAAGTCCACCTTCCGACACTTACATTCTTTGAAAATTCTGATACATCTCCATGTAAACCCACCCAGCCCTCATTGTAGCGGCGCAACCATTGAAAGGGCTACCTATTGTTATTCCATTATAAAAGACAATACCCAAAGGTTTTCACATAGTCTTTTATTTGTTCAGTGTCTCTTTGAGTTTGCCGCGGCGGCCTCTTTAGCTTGACGATTCATTAAATTGACTTTTTGTTGCGTCTCATTGACTGGGATTATTGTGTGAATCCAGTTCATTCATTTGTTTTTCATTGAATTTTTAGATGGTGATGTGGAGGTTAGCTATGACTATGTTTTAATAGTGCGTGTCTTCCATTCGAAATTATATTTCAAGTCAAAAAATGTAAAAATTGTTCAGCGGTTTCAACCGAATCTGACGCGTGAGTGGATTCGAGCCGCTGGGAATCTGAGGTGTAAGTGGAATCGAGCTCCTGGGAATCTGAGGTGTGAGTGGAAACGAGTTACTGGGAATCTGAGGTGTGAGTGGAATCGAGCTACTGGGAATCTGAGGTGTGAGTGGAATCGAGATACAAGGTCTAGTTTTCCCTTTGGAAGGTCAGATGGCAGTCGCAGTAAAACTAGTGCACATTAGGGCACAACCGGGAAAAGCATAGAAAAAATAAATAAAATATATATTTGTGGACAATCTTACACAAATCGACCTAGTCTCAAACTAAGCAAAGATTGTACTATGGGTACTAAGTGACGATATTAATACATATATAGAAGGATGATGAATGCAGCCATCTAACAAAACATTGACGACCGCTTTAGCCTAGTTTCCTACGAAGCTGGAGGTCCAGGGTTCGAATCCTGGTCAGGGCATTTATCAAAATAAATAAATAAATGATGATGATAATAAATGTTTATGAGCATTTATTTGTGTGAGTAGCACGAATATTTGTTCCTGAGTCTTGGATTTTCTCTATGTATTTAAGTAGGTGGGTGGATCAACTATTCTTTGTTGCTCGTTGCCATGGTTACGTCTCCTGAGTGACTCTTTAAAACTGTGATTTTATAGGGTTTAAATCTACCAAACATGAGTTTTAACGATAAGCAACAATCCATTTGGACATGGGTCATCTCTTGAGCATGCCTGAAGTCCATATTATAAACATTTTTCTAAGAAACTCGGTTACTGTTGTCTCCCCGCTGACGAGACAGAATAACAACAAGAAAAAGTTGATTGACCCAGGTATCTATTTGTGTATGTGCAAGCTTTGCTTAGTTTGTACTGTACTCGGTCGATTTGTGTAACATTGTCCCCAAAATGTTTATTTATTTTATTTGATTTAATGTGGGAACATATCCCAGTAAGTGTGTTCAGAGAATACCTTGTTACTTAAGCCTGTTTTAATAATTCTACTTGTCTTTTTTGTGTATGCCGAGCGGGTTCGATGCTCTGTGGCTCATTTACGGGGATCAACAATAAAAACGAAATTTGATCATTGTGGTTAAGGCACAGACTGAGAATTTAATGACAATTATTCATGAAACTTAATAAGCCTCTGTTATCTAACATTTGTTTTGTTCCTTTCTCAATCAATCTTTATGTTATGTCTCCATTAATGCCTTGATGATTCTGCCAATGTCGAGTTTGGATAAAGTACGACTAGTATTAAAATCACATATGTCATTTTTGTTATCAAACATTTATTTGTCCCTTCCTCACATACGTAAATGTCAAAATGACAAACGAAATTAAACGTCATTTGACTTTTTCATAACCATTTTTCTATTTAGAACACATAAATACGTATTGACTGGGTGTACAAGAATTGTATTTCGATATACTTAGTACCTGACCAAAGAAAATGAGTCTAATAAAGTAATTAAAAACTTTTAGATATTTATTTATATAACTTAAAACGGTGAAGAATTTTTATAATACCATACGGCGAAGACGTCATACTTGTCTTGGTCTCAGATCGGCCTAAGTTCAGATTTCAATAAAATTTAAATAAAACGTCCTTCTCCTTAATCTGATCCCATTATCAGATCGCCCCGTCGCTGCTCAATAAATACCATACTTTATGGTCTATCCATTGTTATCCTCATTAAACCTTTGTCTCATTAGCTCTTCCATGAAGCCGATGACAGTGTGGATTAAAATTTTATTGTAAGTATAAAATTACGATGCGGTTTTGTTTTTTATGTTTTGTTAAAATTGTTTTTTAAATATATCTATACCGATACAACAGATGCACAGGCTGTTAAAGTAAGAGGTATAAAGTTCCCATCAAATATATTTGTACTCTTCAGAGCTTAAAAATAACTGAACACCTTAACAATAAATTCGTGTTCAGATATCTGTGAGCATCTTCGCTCCGATACATATGATGGCGACTGTATTCCACTGGGATACCATAGTTGGCACAGTATAGATAGAGTAAAATGATCCCTATTTTAAAATGATCGCCTCTTTCCTAGTCGATATTATTTCAACGTATGAGGTTCTGTATATAATAAACTTAATTGCTTAGGTCAAGGGTCAGTGACCGTAAACACACTGTAGGGCGTTCATTTTAAGAATGGTTTTACTATTACTATATATGGCGTAACAGTAACAGGAAGTGATACAAGAATTTTACGAGTAGTTACAATAGTAAGTAGTAGTTTTTTCTTACTTGCATAAATATTTTTTTTTTATAACCTGAGTGTGGCTTTATAAAGCTTGCACATTGTTGTGGGGTATACAACCAGCCTCAAGTCTCTTGAGTGTATCTTAAAGTCTAATAATACTTTAACAATGGACTATTCAGATATTTATAAGCAACCTATTCGCTCCGATATATCTGACGACTTTACATGCTTACAAGTTCACATGCATGTACAAAAAGTCATTGTAAATGGTCATTTGATTACACGGGTAAGGGCGTCGGTTGACAATCGGCGCGGCGAGCGCAAAGGACTGACGGACGGAACAGGTGTTGTCGCGGACCTTTCTACCGTCCCGAACGCCGATGCCAGCGAGGTAGGGCTTGAGGGATAAGGGTTAAGCGAGTTAAACAATAATACAACACAAATACTCACACTACTCAATACTGTGTAGGTTTCACACTCTGTAATTTTACAACTTCTACACTTAAAGCACGTAACCTTGTGTGTAACTGATTTTGTCCTTAATAAAAAAAAATACTGTATCTCTGTGAGTTTACAGTTTAAGGGGCTCCTAGCTCCCAATGACATTCTATCTGTATCTCTCCGTTTACTCATGCTTTTTATGGCACAACAGGTTAAGAACAACTAGGTTCACCGAAATGGTATACCATGTTTAATTTAAAACGCACTGTGTTCGAGATATATGTCATCAAAGTCAATTTTAGGCCAAAAAACAGTTTTTTGCACGTAACTTTTGTGAAAATGAGTTAAAAATAAAAAATAATCTTGCGTTGTTAGAGATGTCAATAAGAAACAGGTATATTTCATATATATAAGTGCATAAAGAACATACTAGTATCGAAAATAGAGCTTTTTAGGACCATGTTTGAAAAAAATATGAAAAAAAAAGTAGTCAGGTTTTTTTTTTATATTGTTCTTGCAAATGTAGATAAAGGATTGAAGAACCGAGAACCGTTCGTACCATTAATATGTCCACAGTTTCGACGGAGCTATCAACTCAAAACTCGTCAAAAATCAATGAATAGCGCGTGGAATCCCTTAATATAATGAAACTGGTCAACCGGTGCCGTACCGCCGCTCAAACAATCCTCGAACCCGCAGCCGATGAAGCCAACTGATTACAAGTTACCGAAAAGGAAATGAATGACAAAATCTGTAACTATAGCTCGTGGACTAAACGTACTTATTGACGGAGCGAGCGCAGTAAAGCATCTCTTTTTCGGCTTGAGCAAAAATAATTTCATATCTCTTTCCGGTCTGCGGAATACTCTGGAAGTCGGCACGCTGTTCTCCTTTACATGTCGCATTTCTTAACTGTTTCTCATAAAATTTTGTGAACAAGTTCTATAATTATACGGATTTTTATGGGCTATTCGGTTTTGGGTCTTTTTCCGGTCCCTGGGATCCCAGGGCTCATTACAAAAGAATGCTATTGTGTATTTTTTTGCCGAGAGACGACGTCTTAATGTAACTCGCGAGGTCTACAGTTCATATTGCCTGTAGTCTATTGTAACCTCTTTAAGCTTCTGTCTTACGCGCCCGCCATATCGATGCGGCTTTTCTGTTTAATGCTTACACGTGGCAATAGTGCCAATTTGTTGCATATTATCTACTTGAATGACAGAAGGACTGACAGACTGCCTCGTTGCTTTCAGCGAGCCTGGGAAAAATTCGCTATTCCGAATAAAATGTCATCGATACTAGCTGATTAGAGTTTGTTGATATGAATGGAATCTGGGTGGTAATGGACGTTAATTGTTGACAAGTGCGGCATTAAGTTGTATTGATACGTGTAACAAGATGGGTGGTAAGTAGACAAGTAAGCTTGCGGGCTTTTAAAGTGAAAATGTGTACTTTACATACATTACATTCTCGCAAATATGAAGAGGTGGCCTACCGACAAAAACAACATTTATAGGAAAATAATATAATTGTTTTAGCCTAGTATTTAAGGGCACATGATTTGCACAGCTAAAATACTTAATAGTTTCAGAGTACATTTACAAACTTCAAACATTTATTCGTGACAACATAACAAGTTATTACAACAAGTTATTTTGAGAATTTTTCACGACTTGCATGACTTTACCTCTCTAATAAAACCGCCAACTTGGATGCTAACCGAAGAGAGATATATTTGACATTACTGACATGACAAGAAAAATAAAAACATCATATTCAAATATAGAACGTCTAGGATAAAAACCGTAAGATGTAGACAAGAGCCTCAATAGATGGCGCCACTTTGATATCAAACAACAACCTCATATGTTTATAATAATTATAATGAACCGACACAGACCACACACAATAATTCACATACGACATGGCTCAAAACATTCAATTTGCTTTACGTCCCTTCATGTCTAGATTTATTTCTACCATGTTTTGTGGTCAATGCAATAAACCACCACAAAGCACAGTATTTACCAAAATGGACGTAAGTGTCTAGAATCTTCTAAGACATGCGGCATTTTCTGTAAGGATACCTATGTCATAAAACCATTTCGCTTACGAGTAGCTTCACGTAAATACTTAGAACTGCGCTGGCTGGCTGTCTGAGGGCCAATTAAAGTTTAAACTAAATGCGAGTAGGGTAATTGTGCTTTTTCAATTGTGTGCGCTGTTCCATTGGATGAAGAGTAATATATACTTTATATTATAATGTCCTCCTAAAGTCATAGTTTAGCGATAAGACCGCCTGTTGTCTATCTCTACCTGCGGGGTAATCACGTAACTTTTGTACTACCGTTAGGTAGATTTTAATGTCAAAGTCTTCGACCAGTGCGTGTTGCCAGTGATGACTTATGGTACTGAAACGTGGCCGCTGAATGTGGGCCTCTTAAATAAGCTCAGAGTTGCTCAGCGTGCGATGGAGAGAGCTATGCTTGGAGTTTCTCTGCGGGACATGATCCGAAACTCGGAGATCCGCAGAAGAACGAGGGTTACCGACATAGCTCAGAGAATCTGCAAGTTGAAGTGGCAGTGGGCGGGCCACATTGCTCGTAGAACCGATAGCCGTTGGGGAAGAAAGGTTCTCGAGTGGCGGCCTGGCACGGGAAGACGAAGCGTTGGACGGCCTCCCACTAGGTGGACTGATGACTTGGTCAAGGCAGCGGGGAATCGCTGGATGCGGGTGGCTCGCGACCGTGTGCTGTGGCGCTCCTTGGGGGAGGCCTATATCCAGCAGTGGATGTCTTCCGGCTGAATGATGATGATGATGATGCGCTGGCTGGCTGTCTGAGGACCAATTAAAGTTTAAACTAAATGCGAGTAGGGTAATTGTGCTTTTTCAATTGTGTGCGCTGTTCCATTGGATGAAGAGTATATATACTTTATATTATAATGTCCTCCGAAAGTCATAGTTTAACGATAAGACCGCCTGTTGTCTATCTCTACCTGTATACTGTTGTTGTTTTGATTCTGTGTGTAGCTGATTCATTTGTGTGAGGTGTGCAATAAAGAGTATTTGTATTGTATTGTTATTTTTGCCTTAAACTATTGGCCGAAATATCTCGGGTGAGATGGGTCTCTTTCAACCCTTGTTTAATAATTTACTATTAGGGTACCTACTCATAAAAAATATTTGACCGAGTGAAACGAAGGTCTCTACTTCAGCTTCGACAAAAATGTGTTCGTACTCGTACGTCCGGACGGCGGATTTCCGTTTGTCCTCCTCTTCGATTCTCGTGAAATTTTATGAGCAGATTTGATAATTAGGTATATAGAATTTTTCGTACAGTCAATTTTTGGAAATTTTCTAAAACAAAGTTTTTTTCAATGATTTCGCATATGCGGATGGATTTAGGTTTGTTCTCCGCTACAGGTCGCATTTCTTAACCGATTATCGTGATATTCATTGTGAGCAGGTTCGATAATTTTACAAATTTTATTTGTTGAGTCAGTTTTTGTAAATAAATGTTTTTTTTTGGTTTATCTGCCTCTACAGGTCGCATTTCTCAACCGACTCTCTTGAAATTTGTTGAGTCGGTTTGATACTTACATATATACATTTTTTTTCTGGAATCAGTTTTTAGAAATAACTCGCGGGGTCTACAGCTCACAGAGCTACTATAGTTCTAGTTGCATATGAATGTCAAACAATCTCTTTTCTAGGATGACTGTAAGCAGTGAAAAAATCTGTTAATGACAAATACTGAATCGGACAACAGTTTTTATTAATTTGTTATCATTAACCAACTGAAGGTTGATGTCATATATAAAAATTCTGAAAGATAATTGAAAATTGAATTTCATAGCTACCAACTAATGCTCTTTAAAAATACTTACGGCAATATAATTCACACAACTATATGGGTACGGCACCTGCGAAGTACGGTCCGGCGCCGGCTGCGGCCGCCACTGATTGGCGCATTGTAGCGCGCACAATAATTCGATTACTGCCGGACCGGACACGCTTCCGGCAGCGAAGAGTGGATGAGACGACACTGCCTTATAGCTTATTCGAACCTTTGGCTACAGTTTTTTAAGCAGTGAAACTGCATAAGATTGGTCTTTAGTGATATAACGCCTTTTGTTATTATGGTAGGCACTTGTCGGTTTTTAATCTTTTTTTAATGGAACATTTATATTTATACTGTTATTTATATTTTGGCCAATTTGTGTATACAGTGATGCATTGCTTTTACAAAGTTGTCACTAAGTGACTG
This sequence comes from Epiblema foenella, assembly GCA_963556455.1. Classification (NCBI taxonomy): domain Eukaryota; kingdom Metazoa; phylum Arthropoda; class Insecta; order Lepidoptera; family Tortricidae; genus Epiblema; species Epiblema foenella. The sequence continues at coordinate 3,427,939 of OY747110.1, forward strand.
TTATCTACACTCAGGCTCGGTTTTATAAAGATCCGTTAGACCTTATGTCGGTTTGTTGTGTCAAAAAATGTACCTCAACTGATATTTGATCTGATATTTGGTCTAACGCATGTTTATAAAACCCGGCCTACATAGATCAGTAATATTAGAGGGATACAAATCGAGCTAGTCCCCAACTAAGCAGAGCTTGTACTATGGATACTAATGGAGCATCCAAGTCTGAGGAACAAATATTGGGCTCATCACACAAGTAAATACCTTTACCGGTTTCGAAACCACGACCACCGGCTTCGTAGGTAGGGTCTACCAACAAGGCCAAAGCGCTCATCAGTATCAACTCGTTAAGTAACCAGTCCATGTTAAAATCACTAAACCAACAGTTAAATGTAGATTTGATGTCGTCATGTCCCCGTTACCTTTAAAATATCAAGCCCCATCTGCCCTATGCTATCACTCTCCGGCCCCCAATTAGGCATGGCCGGTGCTACCGAGGCACAAAGGCAAAGATAATGGTCAGTTAACTTAGTTTGCAAGATAGTTCACTTAGAGCGAACTTAACTTTATCAAGTTGCAATTAAGCTCGGTGGCTTAATTGAGTATTCTCACGGTCCATATCACAATTACCCCGTGAACCTTAGGGTATCGATCGACATCGTGTCTGAAGTGATTTAGGGCATTGCTTTTGTGACACAATTTTTAGGGTATTGATCTGTACTTTCATCGGTTTGGACTATTTTCGATACCTACTTATTGTTTACTTTTTCTTAATTGGATCCGTGTCGATCACAATCACGTATTCTTTATTTAAACATAGATAAAATAAATAAATAAATATTAAAGGACAATCTTACACAAATCGAACTAGCCTCACAGTAAGCTCAAGAAGGCTTGTGTTGTGGGTACTAGACGACGATATATATAATAGATATAAATACTTAAATATATATAGAAAACATCCAAGACTCAGAAACAAATATTCATGCTCATCACACAAATATTTGCCCTGACCGGGATTCGAACCCAGGACCGTCAGCTCTGAAATGATAACGGCTTTTAGTAACTTCACAGTGATCTTTTGTTCATTTTACACCAAAATCAACATCGTATGATTATTGTTGAAGCGTCGATAAACTCCACTTTACATGTAGCGGAGGTACCTAAAAATAAATTCTCAAGTTTTTGCTACGAGTTTCTCAGCGTGATAAATTATTAATTATGTACACCCGTAGAGATCGTGGGTCACTCTTGGATAAGACTGACTCAGGACCGGTACGAGTGGCGTACTCGAAGAGAGACCAATGTCCCCAGTGGGAAAGAAAGAAAGAAAAAGAAAGGAAAAACATTTATTCGTAGCACAGACACAGCACAAATAAACATAACACCACAATACACAACATAGCCACGAAATGGTACCAAATCAGCATAGTGCTAGCAATTAGCTAGCGCTGGTCTTCCTTTGGGACCACGTGAAGCCACGAAGGACAAAAACACAGAAGTTATGAATAATATAAAACTTAAATAAATATGATGATGGACGATTACAGGCAGAAAATGATGATGATGAGAGAGCCACTGCAGGTGAGCGCTGGATTCCCTGAATTTATCAATTAAACTATTACTGAAATCCAACAATACCTTGAAAAACTGTACTTAACACTATAGGTAAATGCTGCCTTAAGGTTTCCTTAAACTTGTAAGTAACTGCCTTCGAAGCTGGAGGTCCCGGGTTCGAATCCCGGTCAGGGCATTTATTTGTGCGATGAACACAAATATTTGTTCCTGAGTCATGGATGTTTTCTATGCATTTAAGTATCTATTTATCTATATAAGTATGTATATCGTCACTTAGTACCCATAGTACACGCTTTGCTTAGTTTGGGACTAGGTTGATTTGTGTAAGATTGTCCACAAATATTTTTTTTTATATATTTATCTATATAAGTATGTATATCGTCACCTAGTACCCATAGTACAAGCTTTGCTTAGTTTGGGACCAGGTTGATTTGTGTAATATTGTCCACAAATATTTATTATTTATTTATATCTTTAATCCTTTGGTTTAAAAATATTCGAGTCGCAATTACTAGGTATATACAACGACACTAAATTCGCGTCGAAAACTTTATTCACTACCCACCGCACGTAACAATAAGCAAACAATGAAAATAAAATGAACAATAAAAAGAGAACCGGTCGCGAGACAATACGCCGCGAGATTCTTGACGTTTTTATCATTTCGAGAAGAACAAAGCTAAGGCTTCCTGTTGAAGCTGCATCACCATTCTGGTAAGGTGGGTCGGGACACACGGACCACTGAACTGGTAAGCAGTTTTAGCACAAACTAAGTAGAACATTTATTCATAATACACACAAACTTAATAACAAATAGAAAAACCTGCTACCGTACCATTATTTAATTATAAAAACGGCAATTAAATCACGCTTGTTGTATGGACCCCCCTTAAATGTGTAGTTTATTCTGTTGTTTAGTATTTGTTGTTATAGCGGCAACAAAAATACACCATCTGTGAAAATTTCAACTGTCTAATTATCACGGTTCATGAGATACAGCCTGGTAACAGACAGACAGACGGACGGACGGACAGTGGAGTCTTCTAAGTTTCATTACACTTAACCGCGCAGTATAGTTAAACTCGCATGTGAGTCTCTTACGTGTGTATTGGCCTTCAGGATATAACGGAGAAATTTGACGGAGGCCGCTTCGAGAATTTTGATGTAAAAGTGGCAGAGCACATTTATATCTTAATACCATATCAATTATTAGCTATTCTTTGCGTCAGTGTGTATCTGATCAAAGCAAGTCTTGTCCAAGAACATTAACTTACAATAGAGGTGGACGATCTATTCATCTGCGCCACAAAGCGATCTTCGGAACGGTCGCCCGATCGATGCAGTGATCGTGCGTGATACCACTGTCAAGTGGGGTGCGATTTTTGAACGGAGCGAGCAAAACTTGTTCAATCGGTCAAATAAACTAGTTCGTTCATACCTATTTCACATATTTATTTCGGAAAAATGTGCATTATTTTGTCGGATAGGATATATGTGTACCTAAGTTAATGGCATTATAAACATGCCATTAACTCACACATATAATCAAACCAAATAAGTACCTAATTAAAAACAAAAAAAGTTTTGACTTACATACAACAATCACTATACATATCATATTATACTACAACAATGTAAATTTTATAACAAGTCATAAAAAAAATATTTTAAATAATAGTTACGATTTTTTATTTTCGTTTTGAATAGGGCGCCAAAACGAACATTCACCGTGGTCGCCATATTATGATGTCAGTAAGTTGTATTAAAAATACTATAACCTTATTATATTTAAAACTAATATAACCGTCATAAATTATATTAGTTTTAAATAATCTTTTAAGTTTTTAGTTTCAGTGCTCCTTGTCTTTTATATTCCAAAACAAATTTTACATGCAAATTGTTTTCGTCACCCAGGTTTTTAGCACCCTTTCAAATTAACTTATCTTATAATATACTGTGTCCAGCCCCTATAAGCTTTGAGACACTTGGTCATTTACTCCCCCCCTCGCGCTCATACAGTTTTCAAAGCCTACTGAAATCTAGAATGCGAGTTTAAAATAGCGTTTTTTTATTGGAAATTTACATTCTACTGTGATCTAGTTCCTTTCGGCTGCGACAGTTCATTCCTAATAGTTCATAATTTCCGACTCAACTCTATCAAGTGCCAGTGGTATTGATGGTATTCTATGAAAATTGAAGAAATTGGAAGGCTGAATATGTGGCATGTTTTTGAATTTATACATGACCAATCAACACATGCTTTATATAAAGTTTTTATAGGAGGTATTGTTAAAATAACTCGTGTTGGGACAGGTTTGATGAGTGGGAAAATATTGCGGTTAGGTATTTATGACCATAAGAGAATTGTATTCATTACAACATAATGCATCATTGTTTTTAAGATAGCATAATTTTTTCATCATGCCATTCGAACCAGTTTTTTAAGAGGAACAAATATCTACATGGAACAAGTACAATTAGAACAATACAAAAGACAAAAATAGATTTAAAAGTACAGCATAAAATCCCTCGAAACTCCAATACTAATTGAGCGTAGTAGGTATGTGACGTCATGTTATATATACTGTGCGCCCATACTACCATTATATGGAAAACACGAGTAATTTGCTGTTTTGGTCGTAAAGTATTGCGTTTAGGTACATTGTTGTAGTACAATTGTTGTTTATTAAAACATAATAATCCTGATGGTTGTACATTTAGTGTATAAAAAAAAATTACATCATTTTTCGAAACTTTCAAGTCACGTAATTTTTTAAGCCTTTGAGTATATTTATTAATTTAATGTTTTTTTGCCAAATTTGATAGTTTAATATTCGTATAGTGACATCTTTTTATTATTCACCATATTTTCTATTGACTTGGTTTGTTTCAAAACAAACCTTCAAAAATGTAGGCATTACACGTAACTAAAATAAATAAAAACTAGACTATGTAGAAATCAGACCGACTTTATTACAATGTTTTTCTTCACTAAAAAGCCTCTGTTACATATCAAATGATGTTTCGTATGTAATTTTTTTCACACAAGTAATGCCAAACCAACCTATCTTACCTCTCGACTGCAGTGGCTCTCATCCCGGGCGTAACCAAATAGTATTATAATAAGACAATAAATCTGTGTGAGAAATAATCAGCATGCGGCGACCGGGGCGTGTATTAACGAGGTTCGAGCCGGGCATTTGTCAAAAGAATATTTACACAATAAGTGTTATGGATAACCAATAGTCGGCTTGGTTAGCCGTAACGATGGTACGTGGCGCGGGTGGAAGCGTGGGGCACACTGGGTACAATGGGAAGTTTATATAACCTCCTCAGAATTTTCAAACTGTAGGTATATATGTAACCTGAATTCCATATATCCAATAAATAAATAAATAAATATTTGTGGACAACCTACACAAATCAACCTAGTCCCAAACTAAGCAAAGCTTGTACTATGGGTACCAAGTGACGATATAAATACTTATATAGATAAATAGATACTTAAATACATAGAAAACATCCAAGACTCAGGAACAAATTTCGTGTTCATCACACAAATAAATGCCCTGACCGGGATTCGAACCCGGGACCTCCAGCTTCGAGTCCCACGAATGGATCTTAGACCTCGTACGCGCCCGCTTTTAGCAGTGCCTCCGGCTCGCACTGTGTCTCACAGGAACTCACCGCACCTCCGCGCAGGGTCACTACCAACTAGGCTAAAGCGGTCGTCACATAAATAATTTATTCGTTCACATATTCATTTTGAACTTTTCCTGAAAAACAAGGAGACCTAAATTCAAAAACCCAAATTTATAAGTTCCGGGTTTTAAGGAGATAAATTCGAAAGTATGCAGCCTGTCTATTTGTTACCTCTTCACGCTCAAACCGCTGAACGGATTTAGATGTAATTTGGCATGAAGACAGTTTGAGACTCCGGAAAGAACATATAATATTTCAGGTAAAAACATATCAAAGTAATATGTCCTATAGCTTAGATGAATACTCAGCGTCAAATACTTAAGTACTTTCAAGGTCGCTCGAACATCAGACTATAAGAACAGAAGACCTAAAACTGCACTTGTGTAAACTTAAGCACCTGTCTGGCTTGCTGCAAATAAAACTCCGGCGCTGATGATGTCTGCGCTACCTTAAGCTTGGATGTGGAGTGACACGCAGTGAGAGCTTCTCAGAGACTGTATTTTTTAATCAGTTTTTTTTCTGTCACCGTGCCAAAATCCTCTTACGCTTCCAGCTAGACCACCAAAAAAGTATTTATTTTATTTATTTACATTACAGTGAAGTTTTCACAATGAATTTGATAACAATAAGAATAATTTATATTATGGTGCTTACATACCGGTAGCTTAGGCCCCGCCTCGCTGCCGGCTGCACACTAGGTTAGGTTTTTATAATGATTTTATGTCTTGAAAAATTATGTTTTACTTTTTATATAATTATTATAAGTCTAACCTAAGTCCTAAAGTAAGTAAAGAGAATAATTTACATCAGTCTTACGGTAGCAATATTTTTTAATATGAAAATACTATCATATTTAATTTATGCAATAAAGAAAAGTCATGATGTTATTGTTGTAATTTCCCTGGAAACTTCATAAAGTAGGAAACAGAGCATTTTTGACATAACAATTTCCTAATTTGAACCAGTCAACCATCCCCATTATATTATGTATAATCGCAATCATATTGTTCCCATTAAATATTATTATGATGATTATAATATATACGATACGATGATTAAGAGTCCGCTCCAGTGTGCCGCGGCCTTGCGCGGAACAAATGCCGCGCGCGGCGGGGGGCGCGCGACCGGCGCGCATTGTCGCTCGTTACCGCGCGACAAATAGCCGCAACTCGCCTGACCCCTGAAAAATATGAAATCCTGTTTTATTTACCTCTGTTACCTACTTGGAACAAGCATCGACCATGGCTCAAAGAGATAGAGAATATTTAGAAGTCAAATGTGGTGTTGGCGAAGCATTGAGAAAATTAGCTGGACAAAAAAATACAAAGAAGAAGTGCTTAGGAGCGTGAGGGACAAAAAAAACTGTTGAGAGTCATAGAAAATAGAAGAGGGACAAGGACTGGCCATCTTATACGACACGACGCTTTTATAAAGAACGACTTAGAAGGCAACTTCGAAGGAAAACGAGGAAGGGGAAGACCAAGGATAAGCTACATGAAACAAATAAAATGAATATAAGATTTCAAGCTTACATGGTCATTTACATTAGAGATTTACTGTGAGTGTGGTGTGTCGTGACCGTAATCGAGTTTCAAGTGACAAGGCGGACGGTGGTAGTGACGGTGACACTGTGCGAAAAAAGCGAACCAGGAAGAGGGTAGATCGCTATGGTGTGTGGGTAGACCACAACTAAAACTCGCAGCACGTCAGTTAATCCTTGATAATGGCGCTTGCAACAGTGCCGAAATATCGGGAACTCAAAAATACAAATATACATGGTAAATATCCCGTTCCAAATCGTAACTCTAATGTTAAATAAAAGGAAAATTAGCAGTCGTGTCGTATAAGGAGGTCAAGGAGGCGGCTAGATAGTATCTGATGGAGAGAGCTACACCGACAAGTCTAACTCTTATGACCTACTTGGAAATTCAAAAGGGATAAGAGAAGCCACTGTAACGAGCGGTGAAGCACGAGACATTCAATCCGAGGGCATGCCTTCGAACCCCGGCTGGTAGGCACCTAAAATTTACCTTTTAATCCTAATGATATTAAATTATAAACGTGAAAGTTTGTGCCGATGTATGTATGGATGTATGGATGTACGTTCCTCCTAATCCATTCACAAACGGCTGGACGGATTTGACTGAATTTTGGCTTATACCCTGGATTAACACATAGCAACCTTTTATCCCCGGGTAAGATCGCAGAGCACTGCCAGTAATTTTATATTTAACAATAGTCTTTCTGTGAAGGAAATCATCGTTAGGAACTCGGACTAATTACAATAAGGTCTAGTTTTCCCGGTGGGTTAAAAGTTCAGATGCCAGTCATTTTTGTAAAATTAATGCTTACACCAAATGTTGTAAAAACGCCATTAGGATTATGTCTGTTTGAAAACTGATGAAGCTTAATAATAACCTATCAATTATAGAAACACTGACTAAAATTAACAACTGTTCAGTGTGCATTTTTTGTTGTACCTGACTGTGGCTTGTACCAAGGCAAGCGATAAGAGTGCGCGGTTGGAGAGTACCCTGTGGAAAATCCAGGGGAAAACCTCCGACACGACTGCACGTGTGGTTTGGAACACTGGGGTACTCTAAGAGTTTGCGCTCCAGTGAGATTAGTTGACCCGTTTCAACCGAATCTGAGGTGTAAGTGGAATCGAGCTACTGGGAGTTTCGCTAGTGTGCATGTGCCACTTCGTTAACTTCTGAGACGTTCTGAAAGGTACTTTAATGTCCCAATGTTTGACACCTTATACACGAATTATTTCCGCCAATTTTCCTTCGTTGGGCATACTATACGTACCATGAATTCTTATGCCAAAAATGACAGATGTAGGTACTTTAAATTTGACAGATTATATTATGAACAAACAGAACTAAAAAAGTTGGGGTGTCTATTATTTTATCGAAATATCTTACATCGATTTTCATTTCACCGAAAACTGTTCAACGAATTTCATTAGGTTTTTTTTTCTAATCACATAATCATCAATTCATTGCATTTTATATAATCGAACCACTTTTCATAGTTAATCGTTTCGAATCCGTCTCTAATCGTAGCGTAACGGTACATCGAATTTACCTTTCATCGAAATATTCGTTATTCATAGTATTAATTTATCGAAACTTGATACACAGATAGTACGTTCCATATAGTATTCTTTCCAAGAACAATGTTTCATCGAACAACCAAGCAAGCATGATTTTTCAAGGCGTATAATCTTTCTGGTCTTATATAAAAAAACTAACCTCGAAGATTAAGACGGGAGCAAAGCTCCCGTCTTAATCTTCTAACCTATCCGCATTACAGTCGGTTTTGCCCTAACAGATCTTTTGTACATTTTAGGTTTTAGGTATTTTTGTTTTTGAGTATTTTTGTTTATGAGTACTTTTACAGAGTACACCAAGAATCTGAGAAAAAAAATAATTTTAGACTTACTTATATCAAGAATAGTAAACAGTGGTGAAATGATGTTCTAGGTAATAAGAATTTTGGGAACTGAAACCTTCGTTAAACCAAAATTATACTAAAGGCCATTCGATGAACGACTACGTCGATGAACAAATAAAATACTGAATTAAAATTCGATGAGTTGATTCTTGTGTAAAAGGTAATTCGAGCAAATGTTTGAGCGATCTAACGAAGTTCGATGAATGATTCCTAAGTGATAATAAAATTCTGCGAATAGTGTTATGGGAAATGATAATCGATGTAACGATTTTCGGTAAAATGATGGATCCCCAAAAAGTTGACAACAATAAGCTGACATAAGAACCCATGCATCTCCAAAAACAAATCCCTTAAAGCGATAATCGATAAATATTTTCACCTGCCTCTGAATCAATAACCAGTAAATAAACGCTTTTACATGAATACATACTACAATTAAGCCCTGTCCATACAAAAGCAGGTGCACCGAAAATAATTGACAACAACAGACATGTCCATCGTATGCCCAAGTTAAAATAACAGACTCAAAAAGATGTAAGATCAATATATTTATCAATGGCATATGACGAAAAGGATCTAAGGTAGGTATCGAGGATGCTGGTGCTAATTGGTGGAGGAAGAGAAACTTGGAAGTATCAAATAAACTATACAATGAAGTTAAATTACACCTACACAGGTGGATATATACGTGCAAGTTTGTGACACTACCCGTCCATTGCGATAGTGAGGCCTACAACTTGTCTAATTCTGCTATCCTAATTAAAATCATGCGAATCAAATAACATTAGTATTGTCCAAATGACATCTTGTCGTACAATACTCGCCAACTAAGAATAACTAGAATAGGTAGCCATCAAATAATAATATGACTACCGAGCGATATGGATATAACAACAAATTATGTTTCGTTGATTTTAAAAACAATAGTCGGAAAATTACTCTTTCTGGCAATTCTCACACACGCACTGTCATAAAAAGTCCAAAATGCGATCCAGTTTAACAAAACCATTAAAACAAAGCACTTAAGAAAATGAGCACATTATTTTTATCAAATGTCAACATCCTGAACCGATCTTCGCGCTAAACGAAACCGTCCAAAAAACCGCTAATTATGTCATCCTCGCTCCGCACCGGACAACCGACCGATTCCTGGAAATCAAAATTTGAATTTCGAATAAAAGAACGCAATTTTAAACTCGCATTCCAGAAAACAATGTCCGATCTGACGTACTGCCTTAAGGCAGCGAATGCATTAACGAAGTACACCTTCTTTGATATTAAGCGTATTATTTTTAAGTTTTTTTATTCCAGTTTTTTATACTCTTTGTATCACGGCACTGGTAGCTCCACGAGTCGCCCGGAGCAAACGGCGGTTTATTACCCACTGCCCGGTAATTTATTATTACATTTTTTGCATTATCAATAGCTTACGGTCTTGTTCTCTTTTCGATATTAAAACTGCTATTGTTTATGAAAAATCGCCGGAGAGATTCTTATCCGGCCGCCGAGCGCTCAATCAGTAATTGCCCGGCCATTATAATAGCTCCTGAAATAAATTTGTGATTACACGGAACAATAACCATCAATTGTCATATTAAAATTTACATAACAACAACGTATTTATTGCGACTGTAAAATGACTAAAACGGTTCCCGGGTACAAACATAAAAAACCAGTCGAAGAGCCTTTATTTTACGGCGGACGCATAATCTATTTAATTTACAACCCGTTGCGTACAGTCCGAGTAAATGAGATAAGTGCTTATCAATTTCGGAGGCAGGGAACAAAGTAGCCGCAGAAATTAACAAACGTCCCTCCCCACAATCTTCTCAATTTGCCGTTAATAAAGTAAAAAAAATTTTACAACGCAACGAATTGTTCTTTCTCCAAGTTTGGAGCGCAGTCGAGATAAAGGTCGACGACTGACTACTGGTGTTTGCGAGGTCCACATGACTTAACTGGCCTAATTTGGTGGAAAGAGTAAAAAAAGTCACGCAAACTCCATTGTGCATTTCAAATTGAAAATGAGGAAGGGGACTATTGGAGCAGGCTCTTGAAACAGGAACGGTGAGTTTTTAAAAAAGGAATCGGTTAAACGGCCGCCGCGCGTTCGCAGGTAATCACAGGCGACTTGCGCTCGCGTAAGGCTGCGTTCACGATCATTAAAAATATAAAATGTTTTGAACACAAATTATGTCAAAATTATTGATAATTCTAATAAACTGATACGAGGCTATTAGTGATGTTTTAGCTAGTAACGGACTTAAAACTTAAAAACCATTTAAACTTGCCGGTATACGATTTAAAGCTAAAATTTGGCATACACTGTAAACTCGGTGATATATTATGGTGCCGAGCTGATCAAAGATAATAACTCCTAAATGACACAAGATAAACCCGTCATATTTGGACTCTTTACAACCCTGTCAACAAGGCGATGACTGTCAAAAAGGCAGTTGGTTGACAATAAAATCATGTACCAGAAATGAAATTATCATAACATAACGCACCCCTAGATCGCGTGCACGATATACAGGTGCGCGCCCGGGGCGTCGCCTGCGCAGGTTCATTCATTGTTGCCGGACAAGCGTAATACCGCATTGTTACATGCCTTATTTATCTACAGTAGGCTTTCTAATTAAAAATGCGCATGTTCCATACATTTTATAGGAACAAAAGGTGATTAATTATACGAAGTAATTAAGCTTTAAGATTCTCAAGTGCTTCGATTTATGATTTTCTGATGCCTTTTTTATACAACGCCGGTTGCAAACAAGCGTACGGTCCACCTGATGGTAAGCGGCCTTCGCAGCCTATAGACGCCCGCAACTACAAAGGAGTCACATACGCGTTGCCGACCCTTTATAAAATTTGAGGATGCATTGTGTTGACAACAGTGCCTTTACCATGAGTTTACATGACCGTACTCGCTAGCGACTGCGTAAAAATTTGTATTGGCAAAAGTACAGCGCCTCTGGCGGTTACGCAATAGAACTAAGAATCGTCATACTGAATCGTTTACGTTACGCAGTCGCTAGCGAGTACGGTCATGCAAACTCATGGTAAAGGCACAGAAGGGACAAATTTAGGTCCCTCGCCCTCAACACAACGCATCCTCGGGAGCTCTGGCAACCTTGCTCACCTCCAGAAACACAACACTACATACTTGTATAGTAGGTAGATAATGTTATTATGACTGTGGTATTCTGCAAGGCGGAGGTACTTCCCCAGTTGGGCTGCTCCAATCGGTCAACGTGTGTTACTGACTCAGCGTTGGTGGTATACAAGGACACGGGCTGTCTGATGTTGAACAGATCGTAGATTGTAGATGCTTGCGAATACGTATAAGAGACGTTACAAGCGCGTTGCCTACCGATTTATTTGAATATTCGTGAAAATAATGAAAGTGTGATGAAATTAAAATGTAACACTGGGTGATGGGCAGTGCAGATGTCTTTTATTTATTATTTATAGCGACCCGCCCCGGCTTCGCACGGGTGCACTATTTAATGGATGTTATTATACATATAAACCTTCCTCTTCAATCACTCTATCTATTAAAAAAAACCGCAACAAAATCCGTTGCGTAGTTTTAAAGATTTAAGCATACATAGGGATATAGGGACAGAGAAAGCGACTTTGTTTTATACTATGTAGTGATATTGCTATCACATATTCTCCACTAGCTTATTACCCCTCCTTCCGCTTGGAACTCGTTTATATACAAACTTCCACCCCCCCTTTAATAAAAACTATCTTATGTCCTTTCAAGGGTCTCGAACTAACCCCGTGCCAATTTCATCCCAATCAGTTCAGTGGTTTAGGTGTTAAGATGTAAAAACCAGACATAGTTACTATTTATATGAATGATAGTTAGTAAATAAAAATTCATAAGATATAAAAAAAGATATATAAATTCATCGTCATCTACATATAGATTGCGTGGTCAATTAAAGAGAAAGAAAAAAATATGAATGTTGTTTACCAGTTTTATATAAAACTCTCATCATGTTTCACACAAAAATATAATGAAACAGGTCACCCTGAGGGTCAAATAACTCTTTATCCTAGAAAACGAAAACATATTATAACAGATATTTATTGATAATTGTAACTATAAAGCTACTTTATATGTGCTTGCTGTGGCCAATGTACAGTCAAGTGCAGCATATTAAAAAAAAACTTTATTCCATTGAAATAAGGTCCAAAAATGTATACATTTTTACACCTCGACGGTACGGCCACGATTATATGGCCATCACGCACGATGTCACGCTCAGAGAGGAAACTATTTGTATTATAAATAAAATAATTACAAGCGTTGGTCAGTCGGATGCGGCATCGGTCATGTAAGACGATTAAGGGGCAGTGGGAGGGGACACAGTAGGTCCATTCTGTATCTGTACACTATTTTCTTATTATAGGTACTCTAAGGCCAAATTCTGTCAATCAAACGCAAGCAATCGACTAAATGCTATAAGGTAGATTCTTGCTTGCGTTCATTTGACAGTATGTGGCCTTACACTTGTCGGTGAACTATATAGTAGTATATGAGCCACTGTAGATGTTATTCTGTTACCTGTTATTCTATCTGGAGGTGGTGGGTTCAAACCTGGTTACATACTACTGTGATTTAAGAAGCCTTATATGTTTTAAAATGTTTTGATTTCAAATTATGACAAAAGTATTGATAATACCAATAAAGTGATTAAAGGATGCGATGATTTTATTAGTCTAGGTAATAGCCATTTTTTTTGATTTTATTATATGTATTAGAATATAAGCGAAAAAACACAGTTTTAGCTTGAAAATGGTCAATTTGGAGTGATGTTCGAAACGATATTCCTTAATGAAAAATACAAAAAATACATTTAAAATGTATGCCGCTAGGTCGCAATAGTCCTTTTCTAAAGAGTAACATTCGAAGAAATTGTCAAGATACGTGTCAATTCAATCAGGAAATCGCCTAAATAGATGATCGTTTTTAACTGATAAGGACTCTTAAAAAAATAAAAAATGTAATTTGACATTGATTGTAGACCTTCAGTGAAAAAAACTTCGTGAGAAAACCGGTCGAACCCCGAAAGTGTCTAATTTTTTTCTGGGTCAACTCAGACACCCAGATCAGGTGGCAGTCTCTTTCTCTCGTGCCAAGAATGTTACTGTTTATTTGTTTCTCCTAGAGAGGACGGGTTTAATACATGTATCGATTTCAACTTGCACGATTTCCACACATTATTATTAGTAAACGGAACTTAATCACTTATAATTAAATTAATTCCTCTTTTTTATGATTACACTTTGTCAAGAGCTGACTGGCGAATGTACCGATAGCTTCTAGTCGCACGGGTTTTGCGAACCGCTAACACTCTATTAAAAAATAATTGGCCTATTAATAATAACTTATTAATGTAATTAATTTTGAAGATAGTTTAATCTTCCAAAAATTGGACTCAAGAATTAAATGCAAAATGTACCTACTGTAATTATCTCTTCCTCGTAAGCAAGTTAGAAGCCTCGCTGAGTGATCTGGTTGCAAGATTCAGATAGTAGAATGAAGATGCATGCACGCAATCACTCTGTAATGGTACAAGCCCAGGCGAACATTAGGTTTAATCGAATTGTTGGAAGAAAGGTAATTAGATTTATAATTAAGGGAGTAAGGAACGGAAGGGATGTGCATGAAATATAAGGCTTATGTGTATGGTTCATGAACACGGAGTAGATAAAATGTTGAAGAGAATTACTGTTACCGGTGGGCTCCCTTCGGCCGCCTTCAAAACCAAGGTTCGGAACCAGTTTCTAAGTGAGAATAATATTTCTTCTTTCGAAATTGGTTTCGATAAAAGAATAATAATTCTTTCCTCTGAGTTTCGATAGACGAAATAATATTCTTTAATGAAACGAGTTCCGAAATAAGAATTATTCTTATTTTATCTTGGTTTCGAAGGCGGCCGAAAGGGGTGGAGCAGCCGATATTTGTATTTTCTGACTTAAGTCAGTGCTAAGCATTCGCCAAAATCTGATCGTATGGAAAGTTTGACAAGTTTATTTGGGGTGACAGCTGCCGGCACCATGTTTGACGGTTATCGATGTGTAATCGTATGAAATATCATTCGATATTTGACACTGGCTTTTCGATGATGGAAAACATTGTGGGGAAACCTATTATCCTAATCCCAACAAGGCCTGTTTCCCCTCAGGGTTGAAAGGTCTGATGCCAGTCACTTTTGTAAAACTTTTTCATTTGTTTTGTATTATTGTTATTTTTATATTCTTGTCATTGATATTAATTTGTACTTTAGATATTGAAAAAATAATAATAATTTCGAACACAATGTACATTGTTAACGAATAAATGAAATGAAACTAGCGCCTACGCCAAATAGTGCGACACAAACGGAATAATACTAGGAGGATGATTGAGATGATGGTATATATATAATCGTAATTTGGTACCCACCCTAAGGCCGGGTTTTATAAAGATCCGTCAGACCAAATGACAGATCAAATTTAAGTAACTCAGTACATTTTTTGACATAACAAACCGACATAAGGTTTAAAGGATCTTTATAAAACCAAGCCTAGGTGTCCCTGAAACTTAAATTAATTTCTCCGCTTTTGATTAGGTTGACAGAAATTTACTTATTCAGTACGACTTAGACATTTTAACCATTTATTTTCATTAACTTAAATTAGCTACTGAATACTAGAACTACCATTCAATTGGTGATCTATTAAATCATTATCAGGCAAAACTAATTACAATTACAAATGTTACAAGAATGTTTACCTGATAAGGCATCTAAAACGCGCACGCAAGGCTTGTTCATTGATTTACTGTTGATTTAAATAATAGAACACTAGAAATTAATATAATCGCAGACAAGTTTCAGTCATTATAATTAATATTAGGTGTGGATACTTTAATACGTAATTTAAGTAACGCACCTTAACCGAGCGGAATAGCCTCTGTATGTATAGTTCATTTTATCTAAGACGCCGAAAAGTACGTAAAACTTGATTTTGCAACACTTTTTGTTGTCTAAATATGAAAGGAAAAGATAAAAAGAGACGTCATGAAACTGAAAGATGCTGCACGTGTACTGTATTGTAAACATATTTAAACAATACACACTTGCGTAGTTATTTTACAACACTACTTGAAGATAACAGTTAAGCAATAGATGGTGGTAATGGTTGGTTGAAGGTCGGTTGCACCAACATACGATCACAGGCCGGTCATCGTCAAATATGGCGCCGGCAGCAGTCATCTCATAGAAACTTGTCAAACTTTCCATGCAATCAGATTTTAACGAACACCGCTTACGATTACAGACGGTTTGGTGCAACTCGCCCTTAAAGTAATTTTCGTCATCTTCATCGGATCCCCGTGTGGTGCCGGGTTGGAATAGCACTTCCCCCTTTCTTCCCGCGGGTGTCGTAAGAGTCGACTATGGGAACCGGGTTGTAGTGTTGTGGGCGGTGAGGTACCAACCTATCACTGCAACATCACATTCTCTCCATCTTTTAACCTACAGTGGCTGAATGTGGCACTAAAATTAAATTTAATGTGCCCTGCCTACCCCTTTGTGTGTATAGCCGAGCGCTAGGGCACGCGACTTTCGATCTAGAGGTTGCTGGTTCCACTCTAACTCGTAACAATGGTTCATTTGATATTTAACAGCGGCTTTCCGGTGAAACACGTGGGGAAACCTACCTAATCCCAATCCAAACAAGGTCTAGTTTTCCCTCTGGGTTGGAAGGTCAGATGGCAGTCGCTTTCGTAAAACTGGTACCTACGCTAAATCTTGGAATTCGGTGTCAGAGCGAACCCCGGGTACTTTAGGGCATTAAGGGAATGCCTCGATTTGGTCAGCCACGCCCCTCGTGAAAGAGACAAGCTTATGTCTTTCGCGCAGGACAAAACGTGATGCACCACGCTTCAGGAATGGCTTTTTTAGGCAAATCTCGTTAAATAATTGACTGTGTGCAGTTTTATTAAACCTCTTGACAGAGTTTAGATCAGGTAAAATACCATCATTTTCCCTTAATTAGGTCGTTTAATAATGCATTGTTTTAGTAAGCTGATTAAAAAAAGGAAAATTATAACTCAACTTTGGATTTTTTTTCTATAGAGAATATGTTATGTTATATGAAACATTTATAAATATTTATTAAATTTCCCCTTGACAAAGTTTAGATCAGGTAAAATACCATAATTTTTTCTTAATTAGGTCGTTTAATAATGCATTGTTTTAGTAAAATGATTAGAAAAAGGAAAATAAAGACTCAACTATGGATTTTTTTTTCTATAGAGAAAATGTTAAACAACCATGTTTGAGAAACAGTCACGTAGTCAAGAATCACATATCTGAAAAACAATCCTTATTATTTCCTCGTCTGGGCAGAAAGGAGTTTCAAAGAACGCGATATTTCTCATTGCATGGCCTTAATTAACCGGGAAAACGCTAGAAAGATGATGACTTTTATATGTATTTTATTGGAAATTTGGTGTGTCCATGTCTGTGAGAGTCCATTTATCTTGGATTCTACAGGATTCGAGCTGTAAAGTCTGCAATCACAATATTTCTGACACTACATAGCAACATAATCATTAAACTTGAGAGCTACGCTCTTGTCGGTAATCGCCAGTCTTTCTGGTTCTTCGCCAGTTTTTTGACCCCGGATATGACGCGGCACCAATTTTTCCTTCATGTTTTCCCTCCAAAATGTTTACAAAAAAACTGTCGTGCCGCATTAGGTGTTCAAATATCCTTCGTTTCCTGTTCTGTATCGATTTTAGCATAGTTCTCGCCTCTTTCACGATGCTTAAAACCTCTTCATTTGTTTTCCGTTCCGTCTAACTAATCCCTTCGATTCTCCTCCAGCACCACATTTCAAATGCTTCCAGTCTCTCTCTTTCCATCTAGATCAGCTTCCACGTTTCACATCCGTATGCAATGCTCCAGATGTATACGTTAATTAGTGATTTTTTAGCTTTCTTCGATATCTTCGCTATAAGTGACTCCTTTTTGTTATTGAAGGCTACACAGTATATGCCAAAAACTGAAACAGTTTTTTTTTCAAGTATATTAGGTATGGATCTGTAGATTTCGAGATATTTTAAGAGAAGCGGACTTATCTCACTAGTGCAATTGACCTGACTTTATATATGAGGATTCACGTGAACAAAGCCCCAGGAAAATCCTAGTTATTTCATTATAACAAATAACTTAGCAGAAATTATACTATCCTATCTCAATTCATTAATAATAATTATTGTTAAAGCAAAATTAATTACAGAATAGAAACCACGTAGCGAAAGGATCAGATAAAGTGTAAAATTGAATTGTCAATAATTGCAGACTGGAAGGGTCATGCTGGCGTGCCCTTTCCAGTGCTAGTGATTTAGTAGTATAGTGACTGATAATGGGTATGTGAATAAATATTAGGTACTTTAATTATTGCTGTATGTCACAGGGTTTATTCAGAAATGTCGCGATGTTTTTTTGGGGTACTTTTAGAAAATGAAATCCGAATTCTGCCCCTATAGACACGAGTCGGCCGCGGCCGGCTGTCATTGTAATAAAATTAAACAATTTTTTTTTATGACATTGAAAGAAGCTTTTTTTATAGTTAACTAGCTTCTGCTCGCGACTTCGTCTGCGTGAACTTCCGCACCCTATTTCATCCCTTCGAGGGATGATTTTTAGGATAAAATGTATACTGTATGTTATGTAAAATATTCATAATTGTAATGCAAATTGTAAATGTTATATAATAACAGACGATCACAATTTCAGTTCCTTAAAAATTGACTATGTGTAATTTTAAGTGATATTTGTATATTGTGAGATAAATAAATCATATCATATCATGTCTGTAAACACACGTTGTGTACCAAGTTTCACCATAATCCGTTAAGCCGTTTTTGCATGATTGAGTAACAAACATTTAAACTTTCGCATTAATAGGTAATATAAGTACGATTATTTACTGTAATGCAATGAAACACTCTGCTGCACTCTGACGCTCTGTTTCGCAGTTTAACGTCTACATTTCCAACATGTATGAGACATGTAACTTTCATATCGGTCGGTCCCCCCAAGCATTGGAAAAGTAACACTTGTCGTGTGAAGCCGCCTGATACAGCATTAGCATTAGCTGCGCAAGCGCCGGCGGCCATCTTTTATTTATTTACAATCGCACGTGGGAACGTGTACTGTGAGTCCACGGGACGTGTTCTTAATGTTTTAATGACAATTCGAAACATGTGGCTTTTGTTAAGTTATTTGATATTCTTCTGGATTATTGATTTACATGGCACCTCAAGTCGCTTGCGCCTCAAATCAATTAAATATCGTCAACCCTTTTTAACGGTGTTTGCTGACCATAAGGCAGATTGCATGGTTTTTTGCCGTGTTGAAAGAGTTAATCGAATTACTAGACTACAGCACTACTTTAGCCAAGTTGGTTTACCCTGCCCACGAAGCTGGAGGTCCTGGGATCGAATCCTGGTCAGTGCACGTATTTGTGTGATGAACATGAATATCAAAGAGAATATAATCACTACGTTTTAAGAGACAGCACTTCATAGATACGAGTGATCTCTCACTTTTTTTTTTAATTTCTGAAATGTTATGCAAAGTATTGCCAACCGAACGTAAAAAAACGCTAGTGCTGCCCAATCTCATCTTAAATTTATCCACGTAGTGATGTACAAAGTCGGTATTTTTAACGATACTTTTACAGGCTCACCGTATTCCTCTATATATTACTATTCGAGTACTAAATCAGCAACATTTGTATACTTTACCTGTTTTTAGAAGGGATATCTGATACGGCATTTGAGAAATCAAAATTCTTCTGTTGTTCATTATTTATTTTTATTTATAGAAAATTCAAAATAAATATATTGAAAAAGAGGAAACCATAAGCGATTTATTAAACTTTTTGACGCGTGTGAAACTTTTGTATTGGACATGTCGTTGAAAAGGTTAATATGTTAACAATTATAGACATATGTAGTAAGTTACGCTTTGTACAGAGAGATACTGGCAAAGGCAATTATAAATTATACGGTGTTAAGTATATAACAATTAAACTATAATTTAATTTTATGTTGTCATTTCTTTAATAGTTTACTTTTATTAATACACAACAAAAAACGAGCAAAAAACAAACAACACAATAATATAAAGCATTATAAATAAAAAATTTGCCCTAAGTCTTCGGTGCTCGGTAGGGTTCCCAGAAGGCTGGCCGCATTGCCACGCTGGATAGCTATGCTAAACCGCTGGGCGAAATAGTGGCCAGCCCTCTGGTCACCGGAAGCCTCTATAAGGCGCCGTGCAATGTCCTTATAGAGGCGACGAGCACTTGGACCCCATGGCCCCAGAGTCTCAACCCCAAACGCCGCAAACATGTAACTACTGCCGAGAGTGGCATATTTGCGGCGCTTGAGGTTTTCAGCTGAGGATGCAGCTGCACCAGCATCAACTTTGGTGCCTGGAATATGAGACGGCGCCAGGGTATCTACACATTTGTTATCATTTCTATTTTGTTAGAAAAAACCCATTAAAACAAATTTAAAATGAGCGCCAAGTTCAGTATTAAAAATAAGCGCCGTTGTTGACTTCGCCGGCTAAAGAATTGAGATCTTTATGGGTGCCAAGTTTTGTGTAGAACTTCCTGAAATTCATTTCACTACGCATGTATTTCTCAGGTCAGGATTTGACTTAGGTAATTTTTACCAACAATACAAATTTTAGAAAAATAACGTAGAGAGATATGTAAAATGCTGCATTTCGAGGAAACTGAAAGAAAACAACTCTCAGTTTACACAGTTTTTCGTACATTTCATAACAACTAATTTAAGTTATCGCAAATTTCAACAAAAGAGGTAAGGTGGTTAAGTTCACCATTAATCCTCAAAGTCCCCAACATTTTGAGGTTTCACAATATCGGATGGACTTAGCAAAATAGAATGGAAAAGCCCAACAAATTATTGTTAATGAAAAAGAAAGTTATCTTTTTTAGTTAGATCATTGTTATCATTTTGCATATTTTTTAAATCATTATTTACAAGTTCAGACACAACATAAGGTTATGTTGTGTCTGAACTTGTAAATTTTAGACACAAGAAAACTTCATCTTTCTTTAGATTGTTGTTGGGCTTTTTTAGTTAAATCAGCATTACAATTTTCCATATTTTTTAGATTACTATTTACCATGGTACATTGCTGTCGAATAAATAGCTTCGCAACAGTAGTGAATAGTATTTCTTTCATTTTCTGCGAGTGTTCTGGACAAGCAAGCCATGTCACATCGCAGTGCATCTCAAACACGAGGACAGTAAAGTTGGATATATTCTCACTGTGTAAAGATTTCACAATATCGCTTCCAAATACGTTTTTCGCCGTATTTATTGTGTTACATAATTCTTTTGTGGGATATGTAAGAGAAGTTCTGTCTTTCCACCATTCTCTGAGAGATATGTACTTATATAAACCTTCTTGGCAATCTGGGTTTTCATTTTTTATACATGCCTCACACATGCTACATGTACTGTTATGTAAAAGTTTAGTAGCGATGTACCCGCTTACATATACAACCGGTTGCTCTTCAAATGAGAGCAAGTCATTTTCAATGTCTTGTAGTTCTTCTGGTAAAGAAATAACAGGGTACTCTTCTGTGTAAGCTGAGAGTTCTTGTCTCTCAGTTTCCACGACGTGGAATCCAGATGACGAATAAGCAGTATTTTCATCTACAGCCCCACTTTTCTTGTCTGCAAGTAAATTTTGAAAATGGAACAATAATAGATTTCCGTCTTCTTCACAATTTGAGCCTCGATTGTGGGAAGCAGTTAACCCAGATATTATCGAAGACTTCAAAGCCGCGGTAAAATGCGAGCACGTGGGATTTCTATTTGTTGGGCTGTGCTGCCTGATTGTCCCAAATAAATTTTCGAGGGAATCTTGGTTGAGCTGTCTAAGGTTTAAGTATTTGAACCCCTTAGATTTTAAGCAATTCCAAATGTCTTTAAGAGAATGGAGAGTAATTAAGTACCCTTTTATACATCGTACATTTCGCAGTGTCACCTTTGAGTGCGATTTCAAGAATTGTACGGTCTCCATTTTTTTAATATAGTAATCCCACGATTCCACGTGAATAGACTTTTCAGAGACATTTTCGCGGATTCCCTTTTTTTTGTCTTTTGGGGACGATGGTCCATTGGTGACATCTAACAATCTGTCCATTTCCTCTATCACGTAAGCGGTATCGTTCAATTGTTGCCTTACTGGCTCTACTTGGCTCCATGCTAACATTTTTATTATAGCAGCCATAGTGTTGCTCAGGGCATGGACGGCATATTTTACCTTCATTTTTATCCTGTAGGTCGGATTTACCACAGTTGAATTAAGTTTTTTAAAATTCAGGAAATTCCTATTTCTTTCTTCAGCCTCGATCAAGTGACGCCACTGTCCAATTTTTCCATTGTACGAGAGTTGTCCTGCTTGACAGAAATTATTTCTTATTGACTTGAATAAATGTGGGACATCATAAATCATAAAAACTTTTTTTTCATCCACAAAAAAGAAATTATCGGTGGTTTCTAACCTGGACATTCTTTTTAACAAGTTCAGTGCTCCTATATTGGTTGGCCCTTGGTCACACACGGTTGTTAAAATAGAAATGCCAACTTCATTGAGTGATATTACAATATGCTTTATAATAACTGCCAACTTCTCGGATGACACTGTCCCATTAATAAAATAATAAGCGAGTGGCTGTTTTATTTTTTTTCCAATACCTTGTAGCATGAAAACTAGAGCGTGATCAGCTACGATGCAATTTCTTCCCATGTTTTCTCCTGGACCATAGTCAACATACCCTTCAACCTTGTCGGTGCTTTCGTTGTAAATTAGTCTTTTCTTAAGGGCAATTTCATCGAAAAGTAGGGCACAATATTTTTCCTTTTCACTCAATTCTTTTGTTTTATTCTTCAACATTTCAATTATGCCTGAATTTAGCCCCGGTTCCATTGGTATGCTCCTTAATAATCTGTGTAAGGTTTTTTCACTGGGAAGAGACATTTTTTTCTGTAGAAATCTGTAAGTTCGTGGCGAACGTTTAAATATTGCCAGTGCGGATATTTTATTTTGCATGTCCCAGCGTTTGCCATGTGGAGCCTTCTTTTGATTTTTCACGAAATCCATTAAGAAGTTTTTCAAGAAAGTGGATTCTAATTGGTCAATATTTATTGAAGTCTTCGCTAAAGCCCGCAAAGAAAGTTTCGCCTTTTTAAGACGTTCTAAAAGTTCCGATTCTTTTGTGTTTTTTGCGTGCTTCTCCCCCGAGGTCCTCTTCCGTTTATAGCTTTGCACCAAGGTTTCTTCTGTTGCGCTGCTTGTTGACGGTTGTGGTTCCCCTGATGCGGCGCCGACATCAATATCATCTGAAAAGGCAATATTAAGTTATGAGCAATAAATACTTAAACACGTTACCTCTATTATGTCGCGCAGTCGATTAAAATTATTGGATAATTCCGTAGCAGAGTAAATATCATTTTACAAGCTTTTATTTAACTTGCAGTCATTATCAACCGGTCGTCAATCACCGATTGAGGTGAATTGGTGAGTCAATGAATCAAAAATTAGAACTTTGATAGTGGTCATATTTTACCAACCTACAGAAGAAATCTAAGAAAGAACACTTTCTAAACGCTCCTGCTATTCCCGTAATGAGTAAGTGCCTCATACATAAACTCCGAAATAGTGTAATATAAAATACCTACATCTATGAATTAATACAAAGTAGAATTAATAATACTCACCAAATTTTCTTTTGCCATATTTTGGAACAATTGAAGTCCTATCTATATTTTCTTCAACTACCACTGGGCCTGAGTAACATTCTGAAAATTAATATACATATTTCATTAAAAAAAATTATAACGAAAATACTAGCTTTGTACTTCGCCATATCTTTTCCATTCGATTTCGTAGACAATACCCAAGACGCCATAGGTAGGTAGTAGGGCCTATGATATTTGCATATTATAGAATTTGAATTGGTAGGTTATAGAGTATCTAGGGTATTTTAAATCGATGATGCGCTGTGCAGAGAGTGGAAATACAAAGAATCTTCATATCAAAAAAACCGGCCAAGTGCGTGTCGGAACAATGAAGGGTTCCGTGCCAACACCTACTTACCAACGGTTGACGTAAATGGACAACTATTTTAGAAGCCTCCATATCATTTTTAAAGGCCTATCTATTGATATCCCACACGACTATGTGCGTTGAAATTTTTTTTATCCACCGGTTACATGTGTGGAGTGCTCCCCGTTATTTTTATTTTTTTTTGTAATTTCACATCACTTTTATTTAGCAGTTCATAGAATACACTTTTCTACCAAATTTCATAATTGTAGTGCTTATAGTCTCCGAGTAAATCGGCTGTGACATACGGACGAACGGACGGACGGACGGACAGACAGACATGACGAATCTATAAGGGTTCCGTGCCATTTTTGATACAGAACTCTAAAAAGGGTCGGCTGCACGCTTGTGATTTTCTTCAGTCCCCGCGTCCTTAGTCCGTATGCGTGTTTGCCACCGTTGTAGAATGAAACCATTTGGCTGTAAAACCTGTGTGATAGGGGACGGAGAGATGGACAGACCGACACGTGAATGACAGCAATAGTGCTCCGTTTGGACTCTTCGGGTACGGAACCCTAAAAAGCGACTTCAATCGAGGTAGTACTGGTAGTAGCCCACTATTATGTACAATATTTCATCGAAATCTGGGAAATGACTACATTCGTGAGTAGTTCCATATTGGTTCATCAGTAGTTATAATAATCAGTTCCACATCACAAAACTTGTGATTTAGTATACCTAAACAGGACAGTAAGTACAACACATAGTAACAGCACTGATATCTCGCTGGGTATTACATTTTGCTAAAGTCCCAGCCCTTTCGAATTTACATTGTGTTGAGAGTTAGAGACCTGCATTTATATTATGTTGACGACACAGGTAATCCTAACACCAATAAAGAGTTGGCAACGCGCTCTAGACTCCCCTGCAGTGAGTGGTAAACGTGCAGAGACTACAGTTTCCTTTAGACAGGCGGCTTGATTGCCACTGTCACGCATGATATTTAAAAAAGAAAATACTGATATTCCCGACGCGGTCTGGGTAGAACTCGTTTATCTCGATAAAATTAACTTAATTGTTATTTTTTCCATATCAGGATTCAGGCGCTTACCTAGTGATCGTTCTTCTATACAAACTTCCACCCCCTTAAGGGATGATTTCCGAGATAAAAGTATCCCATGTGTCTTTCCCCCGTTACTTTTTTACGTTACTTAAACTATCTCCATACTAAATTTCATCTAAATCGGTTCAGTAGTTTAAGGGTGAAGACGTAACAGACAGACACACTTATAATATTAAGTATAGATTTAACGAATTAGGTGTCAACATCAGATCATGACCAAATTTATATGGCACCTAGAATCTAGAATATCATATGTACCTATATAAAAAATAAGAATATGACGATGACCTGAGAACCTCCCACCTTTCTTCTCTTGGAGGTTTAAAATAAGTTTGTATGGCCAGTGAAGGGTTAATTTAATGATGTATGTATTTAGATATTACCTGCAGCAGTTGAATGTTCCTGATGACAGGGCTTTTGGTGTTGTACATCTTTCATCAAATTGGTGGAGTCTCTCAATACCCCTGAAAACAAAATAATACCACTGTTGGTAGTAACGACATTTTTTCTTACACATACGCGCGGGTCGGCTAAATGGGATCGTATGTAACAAATCCATGCATTTGCAAAAAAAAAATACAGCCAATGAGTTGAGGGGCAGTATGGCAGAAGCAACAACAACATACAATATTTTTAATAGCTCACCACTCTGACTGTTTTCTTTTTCCCAACCAACATGTAGTGGAAATTCATCAAAAAGTGCTTCTGGTAGAGGTGGAAGAGGCAGACAGTACTTCGGAACTGCACTTTGCAATAAACGGTTTCCCTGTTTGTTGAAGTCTTCACGAGCAAAATGGATGGCGCATACATATTTCAGTGCATGCAATTTTTCTATGGGCATGTGTACTAAATCTTCTTGCCCAATGGCTTGAACCCACAAACGACATCTGTAAGTGATAAATGAATAAAATAATTATACAAATCTGTTATATTTTATTTAGCAATCAATAGAGTACTGAATAGTTGTTTCTATGGACGCATAATAATTCCTATTTTGGTATTCCTTTGTACAAGGCATAGTATTACGAAATCGACCATTCTATCGGAATATATTATTAGTTCCTGAGTCCTAATTGTTTTATGTGATTAAGTATCTATTTAGGTATGTACGTAGGGTCGCTAGGCCAGTTACGCGACCTGTGTCAGTTTCCGGCCTTCTGAAGAGCGAAGTTTTTTCAATTAATAACACTTACATTTTTAAATGCCCTAAATACATAGTGAGTCGTATGCTTTTTAATTAGCAGCTATTGAATGGGAATATATTTAATAAGCAAGAAAATATATTTTCAGTTCATCAACTCATCCAAGTGGCCGCAAACTGGCGCATCAAATTAACAAGCCGTAAACCCACCTACCGACCTAGTTAGTTAGTACCCATCATACAAGCTTTGCTTGACTTGGTTGATTTGTGGAAGATGCTAAAAGTAAGTAATTTAGTATTCTGTAGGTACTACAACAATTATATTTATAAATTCTAAGTTTTACTTACCGAACAGGATCAAGTGGTAATGCGGCTAAAAACACATCTGATCCGGTTACCCGTCGAGTGTTACACACTGTACACTTTTTATACATACGGCTAGCCATAATTCCCAGTCAGACACACTCTTATCTAGGAGCCATAGCAAAATTTATAACCGATGACTAATGTTGACAATGATGACGGGATTTTTGAAAACGGCGCCATTTTAATTAAGAACCACAGATTCAACAGACAATTCAAAATTGAAAACTTGTTTTTCAACAAATAATGTTACTAACAGTTGTACCAACCTGACAAAAATATTTTTCTCGTTGAGTTGGTACACCACCAACCGATATATATATTATTATTATGTTGGCGCAACACGCAGAACATACCAGTATAACTTGAACCAGTAAATCAAAGTGTTATTAATGGCTACAGGGGTCAGTAAAACTGGAAGCCTAACAATGTAGGCGAGTGTCCACCCACTGATGAATATTTGCTTCTGAATCTTGGATGTTTTCTATGTATTAGTAGTAAATAGGATATTTATCTACTGATATAATGATGTATATCGTAGCTTAGTACCGATAGTACAAGCTTTGCTTAGTTTGGGACTAGATCCATTTGTGTGAGATTGTACACAAAATATGTTTATTTTTTATACTTTAAATAGTAAATTTGGGTTGTCGTCATGATGACAAATGGGTCGGTGATTTTCTAAGCTAAATTAAGCCAAGATAAGTTTGTGAGTGAGCATTTACTTTGATGAACGGCGTATTCGAAGAGAAGCTTATGCTGATCAGTAGTGGGCGGTTGTGGGCTGAAAATTACGAAATATTTTTGAATGTTCAGTATTCGGTTCAACCTAACGATGTTAGAGATATTAGGTATACGAGTATGAAGAATGAAATATAATCGCCGCTTTGTCAAATTGTCATCCTTTCGTCTACCGACCGAAAAAACAAAAAATACATAACAATAACTTGTGGACGGTAATTACCGGGCTCGGTAGAAGTGGATCTCGGCGTACGATGGGCTTCCACTTCCATAGCTATATTAACGTATTGTAATAGTTTAATAATGGAAAATTGTTTTTCCATTATTAAACTATTACAATTTGTAAAAAGCATACTTTATTAACCTGCCTACTGTAATGTTTTAATACAGTATAAGACAATCACACGTCTGCGAAAAGGCATATTTTTTCTCTTCTTTTAAAGCCATATTTTTTATACATTCTGTGCAACAACTTGATTGACAAGTGAAACTAATAAGTCGAATTTTATTACGAAATACGACTTTGACCGGTCAAGCAACCACGTAAAAATGATTAATAGATATAAATCAGAAAATAATCTTAATATTTTCAATATTTTGATTTTGACACATTTTACTACCGTTTCACTCTATATTCATTGGAATTGGAATTTAATATGCAATGTCCAATCTTTAAAAATTGCTTTACAAATCGATTGATATAAATGTTGATTGGTGTTAAATAGATCAAAAATTAAAAATCTAAGCTTGTTTTGAATAATCGAGATGCGAGGGTATTCTCGGCTATCCCGACAGATTACTGACGTCATGTAATCTGTCGTAATACCGCTTTAGCCCAGTTGGTAGTGACCCTGCCTACGAAGCTGGAGGTCCCGGGTTCGAATCCCGGTTAGGGCATTTATTTGTGTGATGAGCACGAATATTTATTCCTGAGTCTTGGATGTTTTCTATGTATTTAAGTATATATTTCTCTATATAAGTATCTATATCGTCGCCTAGTACCCATAGTACAAGCTTTGCTTAGTTTGGGACTAGGTCGATTTGTGTAAGATTGTCCCCAAAATATTAATTTATTTTTATTTTTTTATTTTATCCTTATCAACTTATAGGTACCTTTAAATATTGATTGTATTATATACTGTGCGCAGAGGACGGTACAGAAGTAAGTAGTTCCCAAGCTCCCGAGGATCAGTTGTATTGAGAGCGGAAGAGCTGCATTTGTCTGTAGCTGGCAACACAACGAATTCTCACATCAATAAAGGGTCGGCAACGCGGTTGTGAGTCGAGAGTGTCAGTAAACTTCGGTGTCTGCTTAGCAACAGGCAGGCCGTACTACGTAAGTACATTTTGTTTGCCACAGTAGTAGTATTAATAAAAATTAATAGCCAATACGTATGTCCGTGGTTACAACAAACCCAACGCCAATAATAGCTCCAACAGTATAATCTCTATAACGGTGTAAGCGTACGCCGACAATTAAAAAACCAGTTCCATAAAAACTAATATATTCAACAATACATCTTGTCACACCAATCTACAGCCATTATTTCGCATTCAATAATCCCACCAATAGGAAACCCGCCGGCACCTCCTTTGGCCGTCTCGACCAATCAGAAGCCGTCATTTGAAAAACAATAGAACATAAAAAATGACGTCACGCACACTGCGCCTGATTACAATTCGTGGCACTGTTATAAAAGTATCATTACTATTGGTCAACGTTGTTGAGGTAATTCAACTGTTTGATGCATTGAGTGATGGAATAATTACTTATTTATGTGAGAAGATGATGTCATTTATGAATGGATCTATTATAATAATTATGGCCGTTATTGTCGGTGACATACATAACTATCTAATGCACGACTATAGCTGCCAATTAAGTAATTGAGTTGCCTCATGTTAAAATACCAAGGTGTCACTATCGCACAGTACTTAAACCGTAAATTACATAAAACAATGAATATAAAAATTAGTTTTTATTTTATTTCGAATCAACACAGAAGCTTAGCTGCTGAGACCATACATATTTCATACAATACAGTATGTTAAAATAAGCAGTTAACACAGCTCTGGACAACGGTCGAATTCGTTTGAAATATTGAAACGCAGGACCTACTACTAGTACCTAGTAGAGTATATATAGGTGGCCGATTGGCTTTTAAGCATTTAAGATTGGTGAAGTAGCAAAAAGGAAAGTGGTGAAAATCGCGTACCTGGTTCAAAAACGTAGCGCTGGCTGCAAGATATCAAGGGTGCCGGTCTTATGCAGTTCTCTTCTAAATACTTGTGCGTTGATGGTGTAACAAGCGATGATAACCACGTATTTGTTAGTTCGAAGCCGTGATTAGTGACGGGATGGAGATAGTATTCAACACTGACCGACCCGAACAATGTCTAAAGCTGAACTGACTGTCAGTTGATTTTCTCGAGATACCCGCGTTTTCTAGGATAGGGTTTTGGCTGAGATTAGGGTTGGCTTATATTAAAAGCTGTCACTTGATATTTATAATCTATATTCTATACTAAACAATTGGTTTTATGACAATAAAAGACATTGTCAGTTGAGAGTTTATCTTGATTTATAAAATTGAGTAACTGTAATATAAAAAATATAAATATTCCATATTGTTTCAGAAATTTCGTGACTAAGCTAAGTATCACCAAAGTTCGATTTATTTTAAACTGTATCTTCTACGCAACCGTTACAAAGTTGCTACCTATTCTACGTCAATTTACTCCATTCTAACTCCAAACTTATGTGCCGAGTTATACGAACGAAATTCCAAATTCGGCGTGGTAACAACGGAATCGTGATACTCTTTTAACAAATTAGACTGGGTTTTAATTGAACAAAAGGTTCAGTTCCAGAATAGAAAGCGTACAGGGATTCCAACACCTCGGGTCCCTAATTAGGGAAGGAAACACCTACGGAACCCGCTAGCGCCTGTCTGTTTGCTAGGGCTGTTAAATTTGCAAACATAGTTTAGATCATACTTAGTTGCCAAAGCGGAGCTTAGGCTACTATGGACACAATAGGGAAAAAGCCAGGAGGATACTGAATTTAGATCATACACAGAAATACCTAAATGTAAAATATATGTTATTTTGCCACTGCAGCCGAGCACACAGAAATACCTAAATGTAAAATATATGTTATTTTGCCACTCAGCTCATACCAATAGGTTATAAAAATTACACACAGATTTAGGTATTACATATCATTTGATATTTAACAGTAGCTTTCCGGGAAGGCAAACATCGTGAGTAAACAACGCTAATCCCAACTAAGTCTAGTTTTCACTCTGGGTTGGAAGGTCAGAGCGCAGTCGCTTTCGCAAAACCTGAGTGCCTACACCAAATCTTGGGATTAGGTATTAAAGCGGACCCGGGCTTCTTAGGCCATAACCGGGAAAACGCGTGGAGGATAATCCAGTAGTAAGTACGTGCCAGGGTTCTTACCCACATGCTAGAGACTGAAAGTCGCTCGTCTGTAGTGTCACTTACCGCTCAGCCGCAGTGGATGTTCCCATAGCTAATACAATTACAAGCAGAAAATATTCTAGTGACAACCCTAGCTATCGGCTGGAGGCGTTGCGTGTAATTAGAGATTGTATACATTAGCGAATACAAATAAAGCACAATGCGAGCGACGCCGGGCCGAGACGTTAGTTGCTGGGGTCGCAGATACCCTGACCAAGGGCCGGTATACTAGCTGGTTAAACTGTGGTAAATCTTACGTTTACGTTATGTTACTGCGCCGAGCCTTAAACACTTCGCACACGCTTAAGAGGCTTTATTGCCAAACACGATTTTGTGTAGTTTATTTATTTATCATATGGAACATTTTTTGCCAATTTTGTTGCACTGTTTAGCACTTACACTCGAGTGGTGCGACTTCGACCGCCAATTTTGTATAGCAAGAGGCAATGGCAATATAATTACTAGTTTTGATTTATTGCGATTTTGCCTTAGAGGTTGTGGTTTAAACTGAGACAACAATGCTGCTAAAGTACCTACATTTTAAGAGTCAAAAAAATATTTAAATTTAAAAAAAAATAGGGAATGAGGGTTGGCGCATGAGCCATGCGATAACTTAATTTTTGTCTCGTGGTACCCGTGGTTCTCCTCCAAATTAAAACCTATGCTAACAATAATAATAGGTCGGCAACGCGCGAGTGATGCCATTCCTACGTGGCGTTGGCGTGGCGTGGTGACGTTGACCACTTACCATCAGATGGGCCGTCAGCTTTTTTCAAACTGAAGTGGTATAATAATATCTGACATCCCCTAATTAGATTAATGTAAATTTTATACAACGCCGGTGGCAAACAAGCTTACGGTCCATCTGATGGTAGACGCCCGCAACTCCAAAGGCACGTACGCGTTGCCGACCCTTTATAAAATTTATTTAATGTTTGAGTAATTTGTTGAATGTTTTTATGCGGGCTCGTAATTCCTCTTAATCGGCGATTAAGACACGCATCACCACCGGCCCCACTCCCGCGCACCAGTGGCATGAACCACTCTAATTAACATAAACACCAACTCGCCACATATATATATTTGCATACATATATAAGCAGGCGTGAGAGTAATTATTCACGGTGAGAGATTGTCTTCGAATCGATACGGATTTTATCTCTGATGAAGATATTTTATTGGATATTTCTTAGTGCGAATGTTAGGGATGGGAATGGGATATCTATTTACTTAGTACTCGGGCCGTAAATTCAAGCTGCCCTATTGACAGAATGGGTATAGATATCGCTTTTAATTCTTGTTTTTGTAAGAAGGATAATACAGATGACGGACGACTTACGTTACAATTTATAACATAGTGTGCCTATATGGACAGAAAACCATCAAATTATCACAATAAATGTTAAATTAGACTTTATTAAAATCTTAATAAGATATGGGACTATGAAGATTCGCAATAACGTTGCTTAATTTTTATTGCCCGAATTTAAAAATGAATTCTCATATTTCAATAAAAGAGACTTTAGGGCAACTATGTACATAAAACGCAACATTTCCCTTTTTCCATAAAACGGTGGTACGAGGCCACGCAGGTGTGGCGTCACGCCAATCAGTATGGAGCCTTTTCAGTGCTCGTTAGCTATGCTGTATTTTGCCTCTCATTTTCGCCTTTTTTGTTGCTCTAATTGTAAAAAAACATTTGATAGTCTTTAAAAACTAGTTCGAATGGCATGAAAAAAGTTTTTTGTCATTATTGCCCATTGAGTAAATTTTCGATAAGTATTTCAAGTTGTAGGACTTATTCGGGTCATACTCTCAGACTACCATACCTCAGATTCGGTTGAAACCGCTCAAGCAATCTCACTGGAGCGCAAACTTTTAGAGTATTCCAGTGTTCCAAAACCACACGCGTGGTCGTGTCGGAAGTTTTTCCCTGGATTTTCCCCAGGCTACTCTCCGACCGCGCACTCCTATCATATCTCTCCTATAAAGCCACAGTCAGGTTAAAAAACAAACAGAAAAAAAAGAAAGGGTCATACTCAAGATAATCGTTTTGGCGTTTCGTCCACTGTCCGTACCCTTCTCCGTATCCGTAAGAGTAAACATTATCAATAAACAAAGAAATATTTGTGGACAATCTTACACAAATCGACTTAGTCCCAAACAAAACAAAGCTTGTACTATGGCTAGTACCCATAGTGACGATATACATACTTTACTTTTTTGTACTGTACTGTATCCTTTGATTGAGGTGTGCAATAAAGAGTATTTGTATTGTATTGTATTGTACTTATATACATAAATACATACTTAAATACATAGAGAACATACAAGACTTGGGAAGAAATATTAGTAATCATCATGACCGATTCGAACCCGGGACCTCCAGCTTCGTATAGGCAGCGTCACTATCAACTAGGGTAAAGCGGTAGTCATTTAGAATAAAAAGTTAGTAAAAAGAAATAATACGGAATTAAGAATATTGAATTTCCCGCTAGGAGAATGCGCTTATTATAATAGGTGATTGTGAGTACGACGTTTAGAATACTGATATCGTTGGATGAGAAGCAAAACTCAGTATCAAATCTGTCACTACTCTTCGAAACCTCGTATCTCAATACTGAAACGATGCTGATATACGAGCTTTATTTTAAGTAGGTATTGGTTAGTTAGTGAGAAGAATCACCCATCCACTCAATTGCTTTTGGTAACTCTGGTTACCAGGCGTCGCCCTTATTAGTGCTATATGAATTAGTTATAACCAATATACTAGTGGCTGTGTGAGTTTGGATATACGCTAAATCCAAAAAACTGAATTGACAAATAAATATCACATACTTATCGAACCAGCTCACAAAACTTCACTACAATCAGTTGAGAAAAGCAAATAGAGACGCATAGCTCGCTACGCTCACTCGGTCAGTTATTAAAAAATAGATTTAATATTTAAAATGCTAAATCCAGCAGATAAAGTCGCGCCTTTATTTATCGCGCCATAAAATTTAAATACGTAATGTTCCCACCGCTCAGCGTGAAGTGATTGGACGGGCTATAATATAACGAAATTCTACAATTTTGCTACTAATTGCTATAAATGGCTTCTGTTACCCGCCGTTTTGATAATAAAGTTCGCTATAGGAGTCTTTAAGCGGCTTCTAGATTGCACGAAATAGCACTAAGAATATTTTTTTAACAAACACTGTAGGTGTTTATACTTTATATACTACTAGTTACGGGTATTACGAGTATACATAAAATATTATATGAATTATAGAATTTAGTTCCAATACACAACTTAGTTTTTTTTTATATAATTATGATATTTATGATGCATCGTAACGCGTACCATATAAAAACCGACTCCAAGAAACATTAAAAAGTAAAAAATAATTGCCTAACTTCTAACATGATATTTTACGCTTCGTATTGAATAATGTAGACGTACCTGCTTATTGTAATTTTTGAAGCCGGCGCCATCCAAATAAAATGGTCTAAAGTTGACGAAATGGCATCGACTACAAAAATTGCAGTAGATACGTCTACATTGTTCAAAAAAAGGCGTAAATTTAGAAGGAAGGATTTTTTACTTTTTAGTGTTTTTAGAGACGGTTTTATTTATTAATTAAAAATTTTATTTATTTCACACTTTTTAGTGAATCATTACTATTCATTACCAGAACGCATCTCATAACGATTCCAATAAGTTGGAGTCGTTGGAGTTTCGTTGCCTACCTTGCGGCTTCAATTACCAGATCAGGTTGATGGTGATATTACATCAGGACCATTTAAATTGACTTCGTCATAGTCGCTTCGGCATAGTTTTGGATGACCATCCGTGGTCTTCTTCATCAGTTCTCGTTCACCAAATGCTACTTTCTAAATGCAAATGCTTGATTTATTAATTATTACAGAAAATACTAAACTTGCTATACATTTCCCTTGAATTTTTGAGGAGTTCCCTCAATTCCTCATGGATCTCATCATTAGAACTAGATTCTGGTAACAACGGGACCAACCCTAAAGCATATGCTTTCAAACAAAGAAATGAATTCAAATCGGTTCATAAACGACGGAGTTCTGAGGTAACACACATTAATAAAAAGAACATACAACCGAATTGAGCCTCCTCCTCCTATAACCTCCTCCTTTTTTTGAAGTCGGTTAAAAAGAGAGTTACTACTAAGTTAGAGCAAAACCAATTTTTAACTTAATGTTCACTACGTAATCACAGCGTCTATCGAAAGATGTAACGCTGCGCTTATGGCGTCCAACTCTGACACGACGCGTACACTTAGGCATTCCCGCCAGCGGGGACGTCCACCGCGCGATCAACAATGACACATATAGTCCCCATTCGTCCTGGTACTGCCGCACACCGGGTAGAGTCAGTTCGACCCAGGTCGGGCATACCTGAGTTTCTTGCTGGACTCTTCTCAGCTAGGCTAGGTTTAGTGAACCAGCGACAAAACTCCCAGTAGCGCGATTCTACTCACACCTCAGATTCGGTTGAAACCGCTCAACCAATCTCACTGGAGCGTAAACTCTTAGAGTATTCCAGTGTTCCAAACCACACGCGTGGTCGTGCCGGAGGTTTTCCCCTGGATTTTCCCCAGGCTACTCCAACCGCGCACTCCTATCGCTTTATTGGGCCCGACCTACAAAGCCACAGTCAGGTTAAAAAAAAAAACTTAACGTGGGGTCCAGTGTTTTCGCTCACATCTGTCTGTAGCATAAAGGCGCAGTACCTATACAAAATCCTCACACATTCTCGTAGTAGATACTAGAAAGGAGTTTTAAAATAAATTTTACTGTACTCAAGTAGTCTTAGTAAGTAGGTATCGATCAGCACCTTGATCATGTTATTCATATTGTAACTAGCTTTTTCCCGCGGCTTTGCCCGCGTACTAAGCGTAATTTTTAACCGTCTACAAAAAATAAGGTTCTCAGTTTGACCCGTATATTTGTATGTACCTACGTATGGAGGTATGTATGGATGTTATTTTCGTAATCGGCACCCCAAGGTACCACACAGATGACACCCATATCGATTTTTAAGAAAAATAAATGTCCGCCATCTTGGATTTCAAATTGGATGTCATTTTCGTAATCAGTACCCCGAGGAACCACAAAGATGACACCCACAACAATTTATAAGAAAAACAAATGTCCGCCATCTTGGATTTCAAATTGGATGTCATTTTCGTAATCAGCACCCCGAGGAACCACAAAGATGACACCCACATCGGTTTTTAAGAAAAATAAATGTTCGGCGTTTTTGATTAAAAAATGTATTTAAACAGATAGTCTATATACAAAGTTTTAAATCTCTCACTTCAAAAAAGATTTTCTCTCCGTACAAACTTGGAACTCGCTTTTCAACCCTTTAGGGGAGCAATTTCGAAAAACGCTGAAACTTGTTCGTAGTATTTAAACAGAGAGTCTATTTACGAAGTTTCAAATCTCTAGTTTCAAAAAAGATTTGCTCTCCGTACACAATTTGAACCTCCTTTCCCACCTCCCTTTAGAGGAGAAATTTAGAAAACGCTGAAATATGTTTAATGTATTTAAACAGAGAGTCTATATTCAAAGTTTCAAATCTCTCACTTCAATAAATACGTGTTTTCATACAAACTTTCAGCCCTTGTTTTACCCTCTTAGGGGATGTATTTCAAAAAATCCTTTCTTGTCCCTAAGAAAAACGTCTAAATTTTACAGGTAAGTACTTATTGGATTTCTTATTAAATCGTCATTTTCAAACATCAGTCCAAAACGACTTTCAAGCTAGAAACTTTTGCCACTTAAACGCTTTCACGTCAGGAAGTAGCTTAATTGTTCCAATATTTTTGCAGCTTTGCACGCGTAATCCACACGTGTGTAGCCTACTTAACTTTACATTGTTTAGGTATCCGGAATTTAATACTTAACCGAGATACACGTTTTGATTGCCTTTTAACAAAATAAAACAATGAGGGGAAAAAACCTGTTATTAAACGATCTTAAATACAGGATACAATAAATTTCAATCTAGCGTACATCACTTTATTCACTATGTAGGGAGAACAGACTATTGAGTTTATATTTACGTCTTGCATAAAAACAATGGTTGACGACCGGCATGATGAGTTGATGACATTTAGACAGCGGGTTACTCCTGGATGAGACTAGCGAGGCACCGGGATGAGCGGTGTACTAGAAGAGAGGCCTATACTTAGCAGTGGATCATTACCAGCTAAAGAAGAAATGATGATAAAAACAAGAACAAGCATAAATTGGAAAGTGTATTTCAAGCCATTTTATTTTCTAAATTTTGTTTACATAACTATAAACAGAATAATATCGGAAACATAAACTAAACTTAGATTATCTAGATTTTAATTGTATTATTAACTTCATAACTTTTGATACTGTTGCTGCCTCATATGTGGAGAAACTTAAATAAGGAGTGTTCGCCTGTCTACCTCAGGTCAAAATAGCTCCGAATGTAGCCGGTTGCCTACTGAAAAGAACTATGGGATGGTTATCCCTAAAATCGTTACAAAAGAGTTAAGTAGCCTAATTTTTGCATAAATTTTGGAACGTGTGAATATGAAAGCCGATTTCACACGCGTGGTGCCCTTACACTCGTTCGGAAATATATAAGTACGCAATTACCTTGCAGATCATTTATTTAATGTAATGGCATACAAAGTAAGTAATCAGAAACCATGTTAAATCAAGAAGAGTTTAGAAACAATCACACACGCACACGCACACGCACACGCACACGCACACGCACACGCACACGCACACGCACACACACACACACTTTTTAACAAAACACACATTTTATTTCTTAATTTACTACTTACTCGTAGTCTTAAGTAGTTTAACAATGTTGCTTCTTACTTGGTCTCCTGCGATACAGGCTATGCCTAGTGCAGGGACCGGCACATAATTGTAATTATTACTTGTAAAATTACCATTCAAATAAATGCCATATGTAGTGTGAAGTTTGCCCTCTCTGGCCGCCATATTTAAATAGGTTCGCGTGATGTGAAACTGCTACCGAAGAGCCTCCGGGTGTTTTTGATTGTATATGTCTAAGTAATGCACTATCCGATTCTATTACGAACCAGTAAACTTGTTTACTATGAATATCTTAAATGATCATGGGAGAGAAAATTGGAATTTTAATCCCTAGTCCGTACCGTCGGACAAGACATATTTCTGGTTTACTCCGTAGATTTATAAGTAAAATTGCTATTAATATTTATACAAAATGCGAAATTGAAGTAGTTTATAATGGAAATCTTCAAATCTGTTGTAATACTAGTAATATTATTTTTTCTGGGTAATTAGATGCATCTTCGTTCAAAAAATATTTAGTCCGGGTTTCACATAAAATCAAAAATATCTATAGGTACTCATTCAGTGACAGACAGGTAGATGACAAGGCATATGACGCGGAATGTACACATAATTATTTTGTCACTTTTGGGACGTACATATATTTATTACTTTAACCGTTTTACTTACCATCGGTAGTTTAACTCAGATGGTGATAATAAGCAGACACCGTAGCGTATAGACGCTCGCGACTCTATAGTAATCACAAGCGATAAGAGTGCGATTGAAAACTATTTCTCAATTGGCAAGAGCAATGCGCGGAGTGCAAAGGCCACGGGTTCAAATTCGCGTGTACCTACCTATATCAATTTTTCCCTTTCGTAAGTGCGTAAAAATATGGATTAGATAGTTAAAACCGTAATTATTATACTACATGTTTACGTTTAAGTTAACTTAGTTGCCAGCACATTATTGTTCGACCAAATTACCCTCAATTGGATATATGAACTTGATTGTTTTGTTTTATAACCATTCAAACTAACAACGAAATGTAACTTAGGACATCGTGTAATTTATCATTTATAGTTATTGATGACGAATGACTAACTTACTTCACCGTAATACAGTTTATAACTAGTACGGGAAGTAAAGGAAATCATACTGCACTATCAATTTATATTTGAACTAACATAACTAGGATAAAGTGTCAATACCTTTGTGTACCTACTAAGTGACTACTGTTGTTGTTGAAATGAAATAAAGTTATTGTTATTGTTATTGTTATTGACGTAACGATGTGGACATTTTTACTAAAAAGTACAGTACCTTATAAGAGTACTTTATTTTTCAGAAATCGGAAACAAACTATTTTCCTTACTCCGAAACATGCGCGCTCGTGAGTCTTATTTATTAAAAATAAAAAAAAACGTGTCTCTGAGTTTTTAATTCCACTGTGTGACGTTCGTCGTACATTTTATACTGAGCGTCACATATTTGTAAATGTAATAAATTTATTGATAAATGGGGTAATATTGTCATATAATATTATCTATCGCAGATAAAAAAAAATGTTTCAAGATTTTTAAAATAAAAATAAAAGCAAGTGTTTTTAATAAATATGTCATTCACAAACTGCATGCATATAAAAATATAATTTAAAGACAAAGTCAGGGGAAAAAGCTAGCCGACCATAATTAAATGGTCTTTAGTGCAATCGATTTACTAACTACTTGTATAAGCAAACACATAGAATCCAAATCAATCATTCATCACGCGATACAAAGCGATTTTTCATAATATTTAAATATATCGGCATCCCTTATAAATCTTCGGGACACGGTACAGTAGCCGACGCGCACGCAACCTAATTAATATGGAGTACATCGGGATTTATCGACGGTTGTGCTCGAGTTACGTGTTGGGAGAATGGGGACACACGGACAAGACGAGCCCTTCTTGTTCGCAAGATAAGTCTAGAAAAAAATGTTAAATAAGTCGTAAACGAAACAAAAATCAATGTATTTTGCAATAGACAACCAAGAAACTACTCTGCCCAGCTTACACGACGACAATATACCGATGCGGTAGGTACCGAATGCTGCAGTCGAACTTCTTCGCAATATACTGACACTACTGCGCCAATGTACCTAATGCTGACAACAATTAAGTAAGGAAATCTACGCAACATCGGCATGTAGTCGGGAAAGTAGAAAATACCGCTTACAAGTTGCGTCCCGCCAAATCATAAAGAATCCTAAAGGCATTTACATGGTGCAAGAACTTGCGTGCAAGTTTCATTATATTGCGGATTCTGATCGTCTTTGCCTTATCTCGGTAGTCCGCAACCGGCAATGTAACCGAAATTGCTTGCAAGTTCTTGCACCATGTAAATCGACCTTAATGGTATTTAAAGGCCTGTACTGAATTTGACCGTTTAAGCCTGTATTCTAAGCTTAACTGTTGTTTCACGTAATAACAACCGATGTTCGCCAGTCTTTACGTCCGTATGTTCACTCAACAAAGCATAAACTATCTCACATTACAGTCTTGTCTTCAGAACTATGGATGAACAGATCATTATCTACAGTAGTTCTGTTACCGAACACTGCCCCATCCTGGTATTTTTGAGGTTTTATTGCTTTGTTTGTGTTAATTACCACAGATGACCATATATTTCAGATCGGTAACAATGTTTAGTTTTAAATTCTCGCGGTCCTAAAATGTATTTTTGTTGTTAAGGTCGACTGAAATGACACTTACAAAAAGTAACATTTTTAAGGAATATAGACGGTCAGTTACTTAATTGACTGAGAAGAAAGCTCTGTTTCAGATCGGTAAAAAACGCATTTTTTCGAGCATCCTTTTTAAGTCCGGCTGATGGATTTCAAACTGTTCTCCTCTTCAGGTCGTGTCTCAACCGATTTGCGTAATTTGTGTCCAGGTCCGCGTGGTCGTGATGGAGGTTTTCCTTGGAGTTTCCCCAGGCCACTCTCCAACCGCGCACTCCTATCGCTTTATTGGGCTCGCCCTATAAAGCTAGAGTCAGGTTAAAAAAAATGCAATCCAATTGACAGAGACATGAAAGTAAAGCGATAACTTAGGGATATCACCTTTCAATGAAGAACAATAGAATCGCAGGCCGTGCTCTAAATTTTTCTACAAATCAGTATACAGAGAATAACATTATAATTATATTTGGTATATATTTTATCATCACCATGGCTAAGATGATATGAAAGACTAATTACTTAAAACACCTAACGACAACAATTAAGCATTTCATTACATGCTTTTAATCTTATATATCTCCCGTAATAACCTCAAATTACGTGACATTTTCAACGCAGATTTCTTTTAGAAATAGAAATGATTGGTCTCACGGGGTGTCAAGTTATAGTGAACCCCATTGGAGTCGGCTTGTCAATTTATAGCTCTCTAGAGAGCTGTGCCATAGTAATGAGAGAAAGTTGAGAATATTGAGATATTTTATTTTTATACAACGACAGTAGCAACAAGCTTACGGCCTGCCTGATGGTAAGTAGATACCGTAGCCTATGGGCACTAGTGACAACAAGGCTCACAAGCGCACCCTTTATTCACTTGAGGATCGTTTGTTGACAGCTAGAGTCATGCTAGAGACTATGCAGGTCGCTCGCCCAACACAATGCGTCTTCGGGAGCTCTGGCAACCTTGCTCAAATACTCGCAACCGGGAGCGGAACACAACTTCACATCTGTGATGTGAGCTAGTAGTGGTGTTATTATGGCTTCGATCTTCAGTTAGTAAATAAATATAAATACTTGTAAGACGATCTTACACAAATCATCAACGGGAAAGTTTGGAACAGCGAATAGAATAAATGGCTAATTTAATGTAAAAATTCAAGTAGTAGGGCATACAGTAGTGTAGTTAATTTACATATACGTACCTACATAGTGTTTTTTTTTTATTAAAAATGGGATCGCTCTTGGCCAGCATCTAGCCAGGGGGCAAAGATGAGGCCGACGATGAAGCGAGCTCACGCAGAAGGTGCCTATTCATTCGTGCCTTAAAAAGGTCTAGGTTATATAGGTTAGTGTGGCTATAAAGGCGTGATTTCATTATTATCATATGTTAATATGTTTCATCGCTCAACAAATATGTTTAAGAATATGAATAAAATTGTAAATTATTCAATCATGTTATATTTCATACAATGTTAATCAATTAATTTTACTATGCCATTGTATATTAGTAATAAACAAGAGTATCACTATTATGCTTACCAAGCCCACGCCTGGCCAACCCTGAATTAAAATACCCATTACTCTCTAGCTTCCGCCTCAAGATTTGTGTCCCTATTGTCACACAAATGCTCCCCGTCGCTTACCGCAAACAATCCTCAGCATTACTCACAAGCGATCTGTCAACGGCTTAATGGCATCGAAACAATTTCGCAACAAAAAAAGAGGAAACACACATCCAAACACACCACTTCCGTAAAAAAAAAAACAAAAACGTCTTAGGGAAAAGTCGTGTCAACTTTCGTCGCCTTACCCTTGCCAAGCGCACCTGACACCCAACTTAATGTTACACTTTTTGGTGTTGAAATTTGGTTGGTTATTCTCTGGCTCTTGAGACGTTTTGTAGTTTGACTTGGGAAAAGGAAACCATTATTTCGAGGGGTTATTCCAAAGGCATTTGTATCGGGAATTTGAAGAAGTTCGACAGTTTGTTTTCGAGTGCATTTTGTCATTAATCAATGTTTTGTTCGGCTCGTTTTATTATTGCCTGTTTTACCTGTTTTCCCTTGGAGTTTTCTTTGACAGTTGCCCTGTAATTGATTGTGGAATACTTTCTTACTTGTTGTTTGAGTATTTTGGTGATTTATTTGTTCTCATGTTATTTGGGTTATAGGTTTAAGTTGGAAAAGAGTTGGAAGTTCGTTCTTGGGTTCTATTTGAATATTTACTTCTTATTAGATTTTTCAGAGAAGCTACAGTACTGGTAAGACCGACTTTCAATGGAGGCCGTGGATTCAAACCCCGGTTCGTACCAACGAGTTTCACATTAATATTTCTAACCCAGATGTAAAACTAGACTGTTTGCCTCATCAAGTTTTCCATCACCAAAAATGTTAAATATTAAACGATATTTGTTTCAAAAGTTTAGAAAACTCATCGCTACGAGCCGGATCCGAGCCCCACGAAAGCCGCTTAAAAGTCGCATACTTGATCACTGGGCGATCATTTCGTATAACAGTAAATGGTTTGTTTATTTTTATTCAGTTAAATTAAGTTTCTAAAATAGAGAATAATAAAATCTTTTGTATATGTTTCGTTATTATTTTCCTAATCTTACCATGTATTTAAACTAAAACCCTCGCTACTCGTAGTATCCAAAACTTGAAGAAGCGAAGTTATTACGCTGCCCGGCTGCTGGTATTGAGTGATTTTCTATATCCGCCCGCTTTCCTTTATGCTCCGTGCAATTTTATCCGGCACTGACGCTATGGAGCTGCAAGGAAAATATATGTGGATACACCTTTAAACTTTGATTATTTGTTACTGAATAATGATTAACTAGCATATGGCCAGCTGGATTGTTAACAGATAAAGTCTGATAACGATAACGGCTCGGCCACGACGAGCGGCGGCGGTAGCGGCAGCAACTTTCCTAATACATTGCGTGTGGTAACAACTAACCGCATTGCGTTGCTCGTCTCGACCGTCCAATGAACAGATAAAACTTCTGTTACGTTGATACAACGCTAGACAACAACTGACAGACAAAAATTTGGCAACATCGCCGTCACAAATGTCTAAGTAAAATTATTCTACGCAGAATTAGCATCTACTCTAACGCGTGCAACGCCTATCGACGCCTGCCTATAATGCCTGCGGATGTCAAGAATCATTCGTTGCTAAAGCCTTTATCCTACATAGCAATTTTTTTAGGATATTTATAACAAAATTTCACGCTAAGATTGACGGGTTACACGCGGTGGAAAAAAACAAGTCGTGTATCCTTCGGTCAGTAGCTAAGGGCTTACGTGGAAGATTTTATATTTAGAATGAAGAAGAGAAAAAAAATGGAAACGCCGTTTTATTACGCCGGGATTATGAGTCCAATTAAAAATTAGACTTCATAGCAATTAACTTTGGCAATGTCAACAGGAAAGACGCTAACCCCTTGTCTATCGAACTCGGCCATTAATGACGACATATCTATTCATAAAAAAACACCGCCATAAAGGCGGAGATACTAATTTTTAACTAACACGCTCATTTGAACATATTTTTACTCCTTTATATTTAAAATCTGATAATGTTAAAAAGTGTTGAATAAAACAC
This sequence comes from Epiblema foenella, assembly GCA_963556455.1. Taxonomy (NCBI): domain Eukaryota; kingdom Metazoa; phylum Arthropoda; class Insecta; order Lepidoptera; family Tortricidae; genus Epiblema; species Epiblema foenella. Next base: position 3,471,847 of record OY747110.1, read on the forward strand.
TTCCCGATCGTATCCACCCTATTAAAAATATGATCGGACATCATTTTCTTGGCTCTTTAGAGAAAATGCAGCTGACTGCCAGTCTGTAAGTTCCATTAATGTATTTTTATTAATATCGAACCCGCCTATCTCTTTGAACACGGGCCCTGTCAGGCAATTATTGGATGTCTTTTAATATGCTTCTAACAAGAAATTTATTATATATTTCTGATAGTTGTATTTTGAAAAAGCCTTTGAGGATCTTGATGAATACAGGTCTTTCACAGGATATTAAGTAAGTACTACCTTAATCAGTAGTTATCTTAATAATTCCTTGTTGGTTCGAATCCCAGTTCGTACCAATTAATTTTACGGAACTTATGTATGGAATACCATTTGGAATTTACTGTTAGCTTTTCGGTGAAGGAAAACACTGTGAGGAAACCTGCAAAACTCTGCGAAAATTTTAAAATGTGTGTGGGACGTCCCTAATCCGCAGTGGGCCAGAGTGGGGACTTACCCTTTACCTCTCATTTATCCTGCGGAGGAGTCCTGCCGTTGATCCGGGCCTCTGTCTATGATAGCAGTCGTTAAGCCAAGGCCTGAGAACTTCTAACAGTCAATTTGCCCACTTACTTGAAGCCTAATTCGAAAAAAGATCTGGTTTCCCCTCGAGCTGGAAGGTCAGATGGAAGTTGCTTCCTTAAAAACTAGCACCTACGCCAAAATCTTGGGATTAGGTAGCGGTAGGATGAAACTGTACTGGGATAATGCTAGGTGGACGATGATTATGAGAGGAGTCCTGTGTCCAGCAGTGGGGCTTATTTAGACTGATGATGTTGACGATGTTGTAGTTAAACTAGCTCACTGGACTTCGCTTACAAAAGTTACAAAAAGTTATCATTTCCTAAGATGTTTTAGAATAATCGAATTACGGTTCAAGCACCAACCAACAGTTTAAACATTAATAAGACTTAATTACGGTGCACCAAACCGTCTGTAATCGTAAGCGGTGTTCGTTAAAATCTGATTGTATGGAAAGTTTGACAAGTTTCTATGGGATGACAGCTGCCGGCGCCATATTTGACGATGACCGGCCTGTGATCGTATGTTGGTGCAACCGACCCTTAGACTTGTGGGTGCCACATGACGGAGGATGCAGACGGGGCAGGCCATGGCGGAGATGGCGGAACGACCTGAGGCAAATTGCATAATGAATTATAACTAAAGAGACTTTAGCTAGTAATATTAGTTAGAAGTCATTGTGCACTAGGCCCCTGGATCTAGGTACATTCAGTCACCAATTGGGAGGAAGAAGCGCTGAATACGGTCGCCTGGACAACGCGGGGAGAGGCCTTTGCCTAGCAGTGGGACACATATTAGGCTGTTAAAAAATCCAAATATCAAATAGATAGCATAAGTCATTCTTGGGATATTTAGAGATGTGACAAACAGACGAAATAAAACCCTAGGGGTTCCTGTTTTACCTTTTTACACCTTCCCCCCTACCGTACTGGTCGGTATTGCGTTTACCATTACGCAGGCCGTATGCTTGTTTTCCACCGTTGCAGTATAAAAAAGTTATATAGTAGAAACGTTTAATTACTGTATCAGGTATCGAAAGTACAGTTCATCGTTATCTCAGGTCAACGTAATTATAAGGTACCGTGCGCAGAGTCACGTGTTAATCACCACGTCAATTTATCATCGCCGCACCCAGAACGCAGACACAGTAGACATTATTACCAGGGTGGGTTTCACCAAACTGTCTGTAATCGTAAGCGGCGTTCGCTAAAACCTGATCGTATGGCAGATTTTTTTTTAACCTGACGTTGGCTTAATAGGCCGGTAATAAAGCGACAGGAGTGTGCGGTTGGAGACAGGTCTAGTGACAATCCAGGAGAATCCTCCAACACGACCACGCGGGCGGTTTTAACACTAAAATACTCTAAGGGTTTGCGCTGCAGTGAGATTGGTTGAGCGGCTTCAACCATATCTGAGGTGTGAGTGGAATCTAGCTTATGGGAGTTTTGTCACTGATTCACTAAACCCAGCCTATCTGAGAAGAGTCCAGCAAGAAACTCAACTAGGGTATGGAAGATTTGACAAGTATGTATGGGATGACAGATAGCGGCGCCATATTTAACGTCGATCGATCTGTAATCGTAAAGTGCAACCCACCCTTGGTTAAACAGATCCGAAAGTACTAGTCGACGCACGCACACAGACATGTGTCGACATAATAAAGTTAAGTAGACTTCGCTGAATACGGAGGTAGCGATAGATATAGTTTAACTGATCCTTTGTAGACCTTATTTCATCGTAATAAGGCTCACGGATGGTCGTATATAGTAGTCTACGAATTTGAACGTTCGTTACATGTGGACTCTCTATGTATTAAAATAGTGTCTAAAAGTGACAATCAATCAAATTCCTCTATCATAGCATAAAAAAAGTTTCAAGAGACTCAAATTGAGATACTGCTTTTGCTAATATATTTACTGTGCAGATCTATGGTTCTAGGTTGATATGTAAATGTGTTAACACAGTTGTTAGTGTGTCTGAAAAAGGATTTATTTAAATTACGAAGTTGCGAACAGTCGCGTTCAGACATGGATTTATTGGAAAACATGTTGAATTGAAATCGACAATGTCTCCTGTTCACGAGTCAGAGATCCTTTTCGGAAAATTGTGATCCTTGTAACGGCCGGTTGCTAGTGCAACCGGCCCTTGCCGGGGGCTTTGACTTAACTTGCGATTACAGACCAATCAACTCCGGCAGCTAGCATCTCATAGAAACTTATCAAACTTCGCATGAAATAATATTAAAACAAACACCACTTAATACCACTTACTACAGAAGATTTGGTGCAACCTACTTACGGACATATTAGGAACATCTTATTACATGGACGAGTATCTAAACGTTGCCATCATGTCATAAGAATATCTCCACTTTTATGTCTCTCTCTATCAAAATCAAAAGGAAAGATACTGTAAACAACAGTGATCAAATGTACACTTATGACAAATATGACAGACATAATCAAACAAAATTATAGATGAAATTACAGACGGAATCGCGGCCCACAAGGGCCACAAGTTCCTTGACTGTCGCTCCCACGCACTAAGCCTAAGTACCTATATCGGAACGAGCGCGCGAAATATTATGTGATTTTGCTTTAGAAAGCATTAACTGAATTGAGATTAGAATTAATAAATACAAAACTGACTCAAATGCAATACGGTTCTCGAATAGATTCCGACGTTCTAGGGGTCGATTACGTAAAAAGTCTTTTGAATCGAATTCAATTGAATTTTTTTACAGAGAGCGTTCAAAGTTCAAACCAATTTTAATTGTAAAGTAACGCTTCTTGCTAACCTTTAAAATGTAAGTATCCAGATACTGTTAATAGATATCAACCTACACCCTTTTTGATACGCTACTAGATATATGTTATTTTGTACTAAACTTTCTTTTATTTTGTAACTTCAAACTCTTAAAAACAACACGAAATTATGCCAAAATAACAATGTCTTGATCAAAGGTTCCCACAGACAGTATAAGCCGACCAAGCCAACGTAGACCAACGAAATGTATAGCTTCTTCCAATCCAGTTGTCTTCCTCGTTTGGTAGGCTTATACGGGAACATGCCATATATCAGAATGCCGGTCGTGGACATAACTCTTTATCGACACGGTGACACAGGTGTTCCCATATTGTTTAGGGATTGGGAAATGTACACAGAGTAATAAGGCCACGTTCATGAATAAGCGTTTTAAGGAATAATACGTAATAAATTGTATCGCACACATTTCACAAACAAAGCTATGACACTAAAAGAATGTGATAATATCAATAACATGTACAAAGGTAAGCTAGTGGTGTTACGGCCAAAGTGCGATTTACTCCAGACAACCTTTATGTAAGAATAACAGGCAATATAATTTGTAATAATAGTGTAGACTTCACTTGACCCAATAATTCATATTTTTAATCGTATGTAATAATATCACACTCTATATCATATCACATTCACATGACGCTTTTGCAACAGTATATATTTATGTATGTATGCTTGTATATATTTGTGTTTGTTTGTAAATATTTTTTTAAGTTCTTTGTATGTATATATGTGGCGTTCCATAGCAAAAGGATCCTTATGGCCTTTGTGTGTATCGTTATTATCTGAAGATTTTTGCTTCTTAGTCTAAATCTTGCACCCAACTTTGCAAGGTTCTGTATGATGACCCTGTGGTTGACTGTTAGAGAATGCCTTGAGACATTAAATCCACCATTTGTACTCATTTGTATTGAGCAAAAAAGTTTAATTTAAAATATAAATGAAATTGAGATAATACATCTCAAGATACAGTAATATTCATGTCTTAAGTAACGACTTATGTTATTTTTGGGCGCCACCGCAATCAGTCCGTTTAGCCATGGATATAGCCTTAGAATTTAACTCGCTGATCATATAGCACAGTACCCATATCCTCCGGGTCACAAGCCATCACACGAGGCGTTATTCATTTGCATATTATCTCGATTGTCATCTTGTTAAGTGACTATTTTAATGTTTTACAAGATATACCACACTATTAATTATCGATTTCAACACCGCTTGATTTAGTGGGAGCGAGATGGACAGAATCGTGATTAAAGATTCACAGTGCACCTAGCCGAGTCCCAACTGTGCTGACGGCCGGGACGAGCCGGTCCGACGCCGTAATGTACACCGGTAACAATCAATTGCAATTCTCAACGTATCTACGTTATTGTTAGCTACATTGATGTGAGACTAATTCAATAGGCACATGAACGGTAATGTTAAATCTTACTATCACCATTTTCAATGATCCAAATGTTATCTCGATTGACAATGAAAGCTACATACAATAGAAATTGTCAAATTCATGAACGCAGCATAGTTGAATTACATGGGATCAAGCGCTCGTGCCGAACTCGGCCCGGTGCGGTGTAGGTAATGTAAATCAATATTTATAACAAAATGAAACAGTCGTGTTTATGGGACAATTAAAATGTATAATACTTTGTATCGAGTTTCTGGTGAAGTAAATAAAAAAAATCATTAATTCATTGCATTTTTCTGGACAATACTACCTTCCGCCTGGCAGCTAGTCTACGTTTAGACTCCAACAAACCAGCCACATCGCTGTCAATGCGGAGGCGTGGTCGACAGCCTAGGCCACCACGGCCTTTCATGCGTCCGAAGCGCTGGGAGGATCCCCCGCCATGCCAGCATCAATGATGTCATCCGAAGGGCCCTTGTTAGTGCCAAACTGCCGGCAGTCCTAGAGCCTAGCGAGGCCAGCTTTCTGGGCACCCTACCAATTGAGCTCTATGATATTACATCGGGAATTTAGAGCTTCCAGGATATGAAGTCAAAGTGCCTTATACTCAACACAGTGCACCCTCGGGAGCTCTGGCGAGTAAGGGCACACCATCAAGAATACAACACCACATAACAGCAAACCTCATCAGTAAGGTGGAGGCTACCACTTCTCTCTAAGGAGGTATGGATGTACCATTCCTATTCTGTAAGGTGGAAATACTACAGTTGGGCTGCTCCAAATAACAGCGAGATGACGTTTCACTGCCCTTCCTCTCCTACCTTTATTAACTTTCCTAAAGTTTTCCAATCAACCACCATAAATTACAGTGGCAATTCGCTGTTTGTTTATTTTTAACCTGACTGTGGCTTTATAGGCCGGGCCCAATAAAGCGATAGGAATGCGCGGTTGGAGAGTGGCCTGGGGAAAACCTCAAACACGACAACGCGTGCGGTTTAAAATACTAGAATATTTTTTTGTAGCAAACATGAACAATGTAGGAAACTTAGCACAATCTTTTAACCTCATTATCATTACGCAAACCGACGCAAGCGCACTTAAGAATCCAAGCAATCTCGCCCACTTTCATTGTCGGTCCGCGCAATTATCGCTACGTAATTTCTATTTTATAACAACCACGACAATATTGTGCAAATAAATTCCTTGTAAGAAATTTCCACTTAGTCCAGTCATATTTAGCTATAAATTATAGTAAGTTTTTCTATTGAGGCTAGGTTTTATAAAGACCCGTTAGACTTTATCATCATCCTCCTAACGTTATCCCAGTACAGTTGCATCCTGAAGGATGCCTGGGGTCCGCTACCTAATCCCATGATTTTGCGTAGGCATTAGTTTTTACAAAAGTTACTGCCATCTGACCTTCCAACCAAAGGGAAAGTAGACTTTATTGGGATTAGGCTTATCAAGTGAGTGGGAAACTTGACTGTTAGAAGTTCTCAAACCGCCCGAAGGCCTCTAACTTAACTAAACTACTGCTATCATGCACAGCAGCCGGTATCGACGGCTTAACGTACCTTCCAAAGCACGGGAGCGCTCAGTTAATAACTACTCAAAGGTTAGCTGGGCCACGAACGCTCTCGTTATCCGATAGACCAAATCTGCGATTATTCATAGATGAAAATCAATCTCATGTTGATATCGCAAGGAAAACTTTTCATACAGCAATCCTTTCAATACATATGAAAATGCTGATAAGCAAATTTTAAACCTAATGAGGTTTCTTAACGTTGATTACAAATTAATTAATAATTACATCCCGCTCGTAGCCCATTTTTATATGTCGCTATTTAAATATTCTAGCCAAGGTCTACCGATTAATATGTAGTAGCAGTTTTATACTTATCTCTGTCTAACTTAGCCAGTTCCTTTCCAAACTAATGCGGCTGCAAAGAAGTAGTCCGTTTCAGAACCGGACGAAAAAATCCGTTTTGTTCACATCATAAGACAAATCGGACAAAAAAATCCGCTTTGTTCTACGCGTTGAAAATGGATTTTCAAGTCCGGTTTCGTGTTACCCGCAATGTTGTTGTTATGATATCAAGCCAAATAGATATAAAAAACAAAGTTTAACATTTTTGTGCAGACAAAAGTGTCATCGAATTTATGTTTCGCAGAATTTTCATTCCATAGAAAACATGTTTTTCACAAGGGGTCGCAGTTCTAATCCAACCTAATCTACTTGTCTGATAGACTTAGGCCCGGTTTTATAAAGATCCGTTAGACCTTATGTCGGTTTGTTATGTCAAAAAATGTACTGAGTTACTGAAATTTGATCCGACATTTGGTCTAACGCATCTTTATAAAACCCGGCCTTAATGGTTTGCACACTATGAACTGGTTTGCCGTACCTAAAATGTTACCGGGTTTCTGAAAAAAAGTTTTGTTTAAGAAATAAGGGATGACCAATTAAGAGTTGTACACGTATTGGGTACCTACGCATGACTTAAGCCGTCGTCTCCCGGTGAAAAAAAAACAATAGCATTCTTTTGTAATGAGCCCTGGGATCCCGGGTACTGGTAGACGACGGGTAATCAGACAATATTACTATACAAGACAACTAGTTGTTCTGTTTCCTTATAGGAAAAAGAAACTCCCAACAAAAACTAACCCTAAAACGGCTTCGTGACACAAACGAGAACAATAATTAATTTCGGTTTTCACACGCTCTTATAAAAAACCGAATAGGGTTGCCAACGCGGTCTAACGCGTGATCGTTTGTAATTGGCATCCACTGATGGATGAGACGGACGGCTTCTCATTACAGAAATACCTACTTATATTTACTACCACACAACGTCCTAACCACGATTTTAAATCCTAAACGTTAGTTGATAAAGTTCCTGATCGTGATTCTGATGGTAAAGTTAAGTTGGTCCGTTTGTAGAAACAGTTGGTAATTATTGGCAACCCTGAGAGGTATTTTGCGCGGTTAAATAGAATCCTGTTAACTATTTTATATTTAGTTTTAGTTAAGTTTCAAAGTTTACGTAAGATATAATATGCACAAACGAAACGGTAAAAACATCTGAATTCGAGAATTAGGGAAAGTGGTTTAAAAACAGAATATTATTCAGTTATTTCAATTGAAACATATTACATAATAATATTGTGATATCAACCTATTTATTCAATAGGTAAAAGTATTTGTACTTCAGAATGCGCCTTCTTGAGTGGCGATGGTCATACAATTTTTACCAATAAATGCCAACGCAAACTGACGCCAAGGCAACCTGCCCTATAACTCCCCTGGAGTAGCTAGAGTCCAAAGGTCAATGTTTTAACTATTAGGCACAACATATGCCTGTTTGCCACATTCGTGATATAGAATACGGTCAATCAATTTTTCTGATAAAATCTCCAAGTTATTTTACAAGTTTTTTTTAGTTAGTTAGTTTTTTTTAGTTTTTGGGCATTTATTTGCGTGATGAACACGAATATTTGTTCGTGAGTCTTGGATGTTATATATGTATTTATGCATATATTTATTTATATAAGTATGTATATCGTCGCCTAGTACCCATAGTACAATTATTATTTAGTTTTAAAATTACACACCACGCCTTTAATTAAATTAAAATATAAACGAAACACGATAAGTGCGCCAGAACGCCCGAACCTCTTCCTAAGTCACTAGTATAAGTTTCTTTCGAAATAAACCACAAACGAACGCAATTACGTTTAGTCTCAATTTGTATAGCAAAAAATAGTCACCACCAAAGGCCACTAGAGGCGCTGCCCGCGTTGCCATACTAATTGAGACTAAACGCAAAAGCGTTCGTTTGTGCTTTGTTTTGAAAAAAGTTATACTAGAGGTATTGTCAACACAACTAACGTCGGAAACACGCTTGGGATTCTTTTCGAGTCTTAAGGCCCCATAGGCTTCCATCAGTCGTAACTCGGCGATCACTGATTAGGGGCCGCACGGTCCGGCCTCCTAGGCACACACTCACGGACCCGGACGACGTAATCACAGCGTCCATCGAAAGATGGAACGCTGCGCTTACGGCGTCCAACTCTGATACGACGCGTACACTTAGGCATTCCCGCCGGCGGGGACGTCCACCGCGCGATCGCGGCAACATTGACACATATAGTCCCTATTCGTTTCGGTACCGCTGCACACCAGGTAAAGTCAGTCCGACCCAGGTCGGGCCTAGCTGAGTTTCTTGCTGGACTCTTCTCAGCTGGGCTAGGTTTAGTGAACCAGCGACAAAACTCCCAGTAGCTCGATTCCACTCACACCTCAGATTCGATTGAAACCGCTCAACCAATCTCACTGGAACGCAAACTGTTAGAGTATTCCAGTGTTCCAAACCACACGCGTTGTTGTGTCGGACGTTTTCCCCAGGCTACTCTCCAACCGCGCACCCCTCTCGCTTTATTGGGCCCGGCCTATTTAAAGCCACAGTCAGATTAAAAAAAAACTTCCATCAGGCAACTGTAAGCTTGTTTGTATAAAACTTACGTCACTTAATTAATCACCTAAAACGACAGGAGGAAATATTACATAGTTGCCAGCAGGCAACATTACCATATGAAATAGGAATTACTAAGCCTATTAGGTTGACGGCATAGGGCGTGGTGTCCCTGTTTTGTGTTCTAGCTAGGAATTAATTAGGTGTTAAGTACGAAATTGTCGTTTAGGAGCACTTTAGGAGAATTGGATTTTCGATACTAAAATTGTTAGGAATATTTTAGGAATCAGAATAAAATAAAATGGAATGGATATGGGACGACAACATTGAAGCATTGTCATGGATAGTTCGTTTTCCAAAATACACACACAGGCACACACACACACACACACACACAAACACACAGTGTATACATTATTCCTTGTCATCAAGCAACGAGTAAACCGCGCCGTTTTGTAACTGTATAATAATAACGATCCTTTTACAGTTAGAAGACGGCGCGGTTCTGTCGGTAAAATAAACTATAATAAATATAAAAATGTTACGTATATATAGTCCTCTTTTCACTACATAGTATAAAAGAAAGTCGCTTTCTCTGTCCCTATATCCCTATATCCCTATGTATGCTTAAATCTTTAAAACTACGCAACGGATTTTGATGCGGTTTTTTAATAGATAGAGTGATTGAAGAGGAAGGTTTATATGTATAATAAGATCCATTAAATAATGCACCCGTGCGAAACCGGGGCGGGTCGCTAGTATTAAATAAATTAGTACCATGCTTATAAAATCAGTCCATTATAAGTCTAGAAATGAAAAAAATAGAATAAAAGGGAAATTGTATAGTTTAACTCTTAATATTAGAAGAGACAGGGTACCATATCGAGTAAACTGTTAAAGGGATATACGAGACATACATTTCGCATTCAGATGTGACCACAATGCTGGGCACACAGAGGAAATGGGCAGTTATTCACCACGCTGGCCCGGTGCGGACTGCGAATTTCACTTATGTAAAGTTTCTGCTAGGAAATACATCAAAAGCTTCTAAGATTTGAACTTAACATTCATGTTTGCTAAAGAAATGTAATAGGTAACAGTAAGGTTTGATAACAGCTTGTAATAAACTTACTGCGCTAATGACTTTCCCGTATGACATTACTCAAGGCACAAATCACCCCTTCTTGAATAATTAATAGGAACATTTCAAATTAAAACCGAATTAAAACAAGCAAATTAGATATAATTCCCGTAATGCGCGGATGGGGTCATAGCGCGCTATTTAATAATGCACTGCATTACAGGGGGAGCGATACAGAGGAGAATGCAGAAAGTGCACTTAAATATATGAAAAATCCGGAAATTTTACAAGGAATATTATGATATAACCGTAATGGTAGTGGTTACCGCAACGTCGCACTAACGAGTCTATCTTACAGGAGCTCAATGTAACAACAAGACTGTTCACCATTTGTACTCAAAAAGTCCTCAAATTCTTCGGGCACATGGTCAGGCGCGACGCAGATGCACTAGAAAGGCGCATAATTACTGGGCGTGTCGATGGTAGGAGGTGCAGAGGACGTGCACCCAGGAGATGGACAGATGTGATCCAAGAAGTTGCCGGGTCCTCCTTACAGGCAACTGTACAAATGGCACAAGACCGAACAGCCTGGAGAGCAGTTGTCGAGAGAGTCGCCCATAGTCGTCACGTCCCTCAGACTTGAGGTTACCACTAAGAAGAAGAAGTGTTACCGTAATCGACATATCAATATACACTAACGAGCAAAAATAACGGGTACGCTTTGTATAATTTCCATAGAAAGTGTACCCGTTATTTTTGCTCGTGAGCATATGCCATCATCCTCCTAGTGTTTTCCCGGTTGTACCCAAAGCATCCAGGGGTCCGCTTTGAGACTTAAGCCACCGATTAATTCTGGTCTGCGAATTGTCAAACCAAGTAAGGTACTCTACGTGTCGCGCCTGACACCGCAACGGCTGATGAATTAATGGAGTACGTTCATCAGAAGACTGGCTACCTGTTGAGGATATTCCAGCTTTGTTCGGCACACGGGCACTTCGGCTCGTTTGTTGTGCGTATGCCGCGACCGCTGGAGGGGAAAAATGCGTGTGCTGACTTCTGGCCGGAGGGTGTTGTGTTTCAGCGGTTCCGGGGCAACCTTCCGAACCCTAAATCAGAACTGACGACGTCGCCTAAATTAACTCTTTTTCTTTCCTTTCATTATCATGTTAATCTATAAGGTATATGTAAATATGGGCCTTGTTGCCTGATACAAACAAATACATAAATAAAACCCAAGATTTGTAGTACAAACAAGAGTAAGTACCCAAGCTCATTACCACCGAAATGGAATCTTTTGTCAAAACTATATTTTATTAAACGGTTAAAATTAATTGTCACTCCGGGCAACATATTTCGAACACTGACGTAGTTCTTCTTCAGAATGACTGCGTTTGCGATGAGTTCGTAACGTATGACTCACAAAATCTTAAATACTTTTGTTTTTACATTTTGGATTTAGTGCTAGATAGTGCGAAACAGAAATGCATAAAAATAAATTGTACACAATTTCTGCAGACACTTCCTCCTAGAAACACAAAGCGCTTATATAATTCATTAAAGCGAAATACTTTTGTATTACTACTCTATGGCAGAACTGAGTACTAACCTAACTAATCTTAAAGTTCAATCTGTTGTCACGGCGGGGTCCTTGTGTCAGCTCAAATCCCGTGACAGATAATCCCATACCATGTGATAGTCTACAATTAAAAGATAGAAATCTATATCTAATACACAGATGCGCTGCAAGCAAGTACTAACGCACGTATTCATAAAACTTAACAAATCTCTCCTAACTAAAATATATTTTGTCCCTTTCTCACAAACATAAATGTTAAAGTGACGGATATGGGCATACAAATTTTAGAGGCAATTTAACTAAAATGGGTTTTATGAACGATTATGAATACCTAATGGGGTAAAAATGTTACTATTACTGGTTCTGTGAATAGTAGACCTAGCGATAGTCAATAAACGATAGACATTAGGAACGGAAAATAGATATTTTTTTAAGTTTGTAACCCGATCGACAGAATCCATATAATTATCGAAGCTGCTCACAAAAAATCGCGAGAATCGGTTGAGAAATGCGACCTGTAGACACACGAAGGCATTTTTACAAGTACAAGAGGACTGACATCCGCTGAACTATACGAGAATAATGACGTCAGGCAAGGTTGTCGGCAGAGTAAATAAACATCTAATTAAATGACATGTATTTGTTATATGTACAGTTATCGAAATGGCACAAAACATTTTGAAAAATTGGTCGCCAATTCGAACAAGCGCCAGGTAAAAGTACACATAATAAAATAAATAACCTAATTAAAAATAAAATTACCAATAAAAAATTGGCCCAAATCGCTGTCAATTGGTAGGGTGCCCAGAAGGCTGGCTGTATTGCCTCGCAGCGCGGCAATACTTATAAAAAAATATTATATTATATTGAAATATAATAAACGGGTCACTCACGTCTTTAAGGTCGAGTATAGCTCGACATGTTTCTGACCAATGCATGGTCCTTAATCATGAGAACTAGCCGCGACGGCGCGATTTATTATATTTCATTATGTCTGAAACTCACGGGAGTTTTATATTTAAAATTATTATACTATACTTATGAACTACAGTATTCAACTAGCCAATGTTATTCATAACCTCAAAAGTGCGCACATAAGTTACGCACTGATTAGGGCTGCGCCAGAAACGGCTCGCGATTACTATTATTTTTCCTTACAGGGCGAGGATTCCTACTCGGACGGAATATAACGACACGGCCATTTTCGTAGGAGTACAGACTTTTGAATATAGCAGAATTGGTGCAGCAAATCGAAACGTTCGTATTTAGAATAGAAAATGTCGATAGACTAATATTCATGTAAACCATTTTAGTGCCCCTTTTCTAATTGCATTCACATTTTAGCGTAAGCGCGCCTATATCGCAATACATTCTATAATCAGATAAGTATCTGCCCCTAATGTGAACTAGATATAAGAGCATATTTGTTTGCTCATCATCATATATTTAAGAGCCTAGCCTAGTTCTTGTCGGAGTAAATCGCCATTCTGTTCGGTTCTCCGCCAAGGCTTTGAGCTCCTGATACGACATTACATTTGACCTTCTCTTTTGCTTGATAAAGCCCAATAAAGCGATAGGAGTGCACGGTGAAAGAGTAGCCTGGGGAAAATCCAGGGAAAAACCTCCGACACGACCACGCGTGTAGTTTGGAACACTGGAATACCCTAACCCCCTTATTCATAAACGTCTATCAAACCTATTATTAGTTAACTAACCGCTAAAGTTCGTTTGTCCTTATCTGTCACTTTGACATTGACGTTTGTGAGAATGGGATAAAGAACATTTTAGTTAGCAGAGGTTTGTTAAGTTTTATGAATATGGGGCTAAGATTTATGTGGTACACTTAGGCATTCCCGCCAGCGGGGCCGGTCACCGCGCGATTGCGACAACACTGACACATATAGTTCCTATTCATCTCGATACCCGCCACACACCGGGTAGAGTCAGTCTGACCCAGGTCAGGCCTAGCTGAGTTTCTTGCCTGACTCTTCTCAGCTAGGCTAGGTTTAGGAAACCAGCGAAACAACTCTCAGTAGCTCGATTCCACTCTCAGATTCGGTTGACCCCGCTCAACCAATCTCACTGGAGCCAGTGAGATTGGTTGAGCGGTTTCAACCGAATCTGAGGTGTGAGTGGAATCGTGCTACTGGGAGTATTGTCGCTGGTTCACTAAACCTAGCCTAGCTGAGAAGACTCCGGCAAGAAACTCAGCTAGGCCCGACCTGGGTCAAACTGATACTACCCGGTGTACGGCGGTACCGGAACGAATAGGGAATCGTACAACTAGAAGAGGAACAACGCATCACCACCGAAATACAAAACCCTAAACAATAATCATAAAATAACAATACCGGCACAACGAAGATGCGTTATTGAGCCAAGTTTAGCCGAAGGGATAAGAGGAACAGGCCAGTCATGTCTAGAAGTTTCCAAAGACACACGTTGCCACTCGACCAATCAGGAAGCCAGTACATGTCAATCACCAATTACAGCGCAGTTTGTCGCGTCACTTGCGAATCGACAACTGAATTTCAATCTTCGGAATTCGAATTTAGTAGTGGCGCTTGATTCTTTTGAAGCCGTTATATTTACCTAGGTACCCTCATTTATCACTTTCACCTGAACTTTTACATTTTTTGACTTAGGTACCTTATTATTTGTTCTATTGGTTCAAGTTACTTAAATGTGCACTTTTCATATGAACGGTTTTCGGACATGAGCTTCTTACTAATTTGGCAGCCGGACTTTGTATGAGCTATTTTCTACTTCGCCAAGATTTTACTGAAGTCGACCAAATTTCTTCACATGTCATTGTACTGGCAATGTAGTACTAAACATTGACGATGCAGAATTATGTCCGAATCGCCCCGAATCTGCGAATGCCGCTACGATCAAGAAGCACTCATTTAGTTATAGTCACAGTAAAGGATCTGTACTGATTTGTATAAACTGGACAGTAAATATCGACTGTTGGTTATTACCGTTTCAAACATTGCTACGATTACATTACCAACTCACTTTTTGACGTGACAACGTCTTATAAATTGGTTTTCCGGGTGACACTTCAAGAAACTGCGTTACGCTCCGCTCACGTTATGCGCTCACAATGAGAGCGAGTGAGCGGCATGGTTAGCCCGCCTAAGAGCGAGAGAGACAGACATAAAAAGTCGTTGTCACGTAAAACTTTCGCCCGTATACCGACTTTACAGGCAACCAATTTTTTTTCTAGATGACTACAGCTCCATGTTCCATTAAATGACAATAAAACAAAACCGATCACTGTCGGTATCCACCCCACAATCATAACCCTTCACGAGGGTTTAACCCTTTATGATATCAATTAATCGGCTCAATTTGTGAGTTATGCACCGACTGACAGAGGGAATCGGTAAGTAGCATATAACAGCATTATTCCATCTGTATTAATTAATAAAGGTGATATCCCTAGGGTATCATTTTTGTTGTCTCTGTTGGTCCAAGTCTTATATACAGAAGCTTCTCAGTCTGTAATGGCTCACTGTTGAGCCTGATGGTAATCGGTTACCGTAGCTCATAGACGCTTGCAACTCTAGGGGCGTCACACTCGGTTTTTATTTACATTTTCCATCATAAATCGTAAACTACCCCCTCCATACAAAAGAAAAATGATTTAAAATGTGTAGTTCAAGCATTTTCACACACTTGATCTTGTAGGTATCAAAACATTGTTGTCTACCCCCGGCCCCCATTTTTCGTATCGACCATTTTTTATTGAAAATTAAAATTATATGTTTACGTTTTTAGTTTCCCATAATCTAGGGTTGGCCTTGTTTACTTGTTGGTAGGATACGTAGTTCCTGAGGTAGGTACAGAAATTGTGACAGACGGACAACCGTAGTCACACCATAGGGTTCCTTTGTTACCTTATTGGTACGAACCCTAAAAATGATTTAACTACCATCGTGCGTTTGTTTACCAACGCCTTAATATCAAACTCGGACATTCTATACCTTATCATAATTGGTAATTAAATTCCGTTTCTTACATTAATTAAATTAATAATAAAAACCTACCTCTATCCCCGTTGCCGCTAAGATATTATGATAACATATCAAAATACACTGCATCATACGCAGGTGAACAACGCCAGCGAAATAAATTCCATAAGAAATTCTATACCGAGTGTAAAGCATCATAAATTCCTACACAACAGTTTTTATTCCTCGTACGTTGTCCAATTAAAAAACTATGAAGCTAGTAGCGATTTGCATAGCGATGTGGTGGATAAATCAAGGCGGCCATTTTGATGCGAGGCGCCATCTGTGTCAACTGGATGAGTTATTGCGCGCAGGGTTATCACTACTTGGTTTCTGGAGGGTGGCGTTTTTGAAAAGACTATAACCCGTGTTAAAAGGGAATATATTACAAAAACTACGGAAAAAAACATACAATTTTTTGTTGCTTTTTGAGTTCGTCTTTGCACTTTGTATTTTATTATTTTGTTTATTTTGTAATTTTTTTTTTTATGTACGATCAAGTGCCATACAACAACAATAATTTTAACGCCATTTTAGCTAAAACGATGGGGTTGATGAACGTTTACAAATATGGCCCTGCATTAGTATTTAATATTAGACTGCTTTCATATTTTATATATTAATGATTCAAAATTTATCAAAATGGCATGTTTTCATTTACATTTTGATTGGAATTACTTGAATAACAGGATACTGTATCATATTTTTTAAGATTGTTTATTTATAAACATTCACAAAATATAATATTAAGATATTTGACAATAATATACCTTTTTACAGACACCAGTGGACCAAAGTTATTAGAATGTAAGAACTTTTGATAGTATTTGAAGTACGTAGTGACCGTCATAGTGGAAGTCCTAGCATATATTGTTATCACGAATCCATTTAAATAAAAAAGAAAATAACATTAAATATCTTCGCGAAAACTGCTCAGCGACAACCCTATTCATATAAAATGCAACATGATTTATAGGGCAACCCCAAGAGATTAACCCTTTGAGGTCACATCAGTCGGGTCATGTATCGTTCTGTGGGAAAAGGAACCTAAATGTATTCTGCGATAAAGAGGGAAAAACAACCTTATCCTAAATCGCTAAGGTTCATTTTTCGACTTGATGGAAAGGGGCTTTGAGGTCGTTCTTCACAGAGACGGACATACAAGAACCCTTATTTATTGTTACACACATATTATTTATTGTATTTCTCCACGCCAACTATGAGTTATCTTGAGTCTAATTTGATTAATTTCATTATCCGGGATCGGATTTGTGTCAGTTCCATTCATTTCTGTATACATATGGCATGAAATTTTTAGTTATTAAATCCTTATTTGCCATATTCCTTATATATTATAGTTACGACTATAATTATAATAAAATATACATTCAAAGACTTATCCTAATCTAACATAAAGTTAACGTTTAATGCGACATTATCGTAAATAAAAAATGGATTCTTGCATTAAATTGTTGTTTCCGTCAGCTTTGTACATATTGTAGTGTTCCCATAATTCAACTCTGACCCAAAGTCTATTAGTGCATTAAAGATGGTTTGAAATTATTATTTCGTGGCTTTGGATGCACTAAATCAAAGTTAATTATTGCGCCGGCTGCTGTCATCCCATAGAAAATAACTCCACAAATCGATTTTCATAAACAGCTTACGAAAACAATGATAATAAGATAAACAGTTAAGATTAATGTGTATAATATCACAGAAGCATTTAAGTTATAAACCAACGTGAAAACGAAAGCAACCACTTTACCGCCATTCCCACATCACTTACTTTAAACACAACTATGATACGTAGTAATATCCTCGGTAGTCCAACATAGTGATACTAAGTACCTTGCCCTGAGGAACAGTTCAAGATATATTCTTTTAATAACTGCATCCACTCACAGCGAACACAAATAGCTAAAAAGATTAGACATCGGGTACAGACTGCAAATTATTCAACGTTTCTAAAGCTGTTATAGATTATTGTTAACATTTTATCGTTTGGTTTTCTATCAGGCGTTTGACACTCTTAAAGACCTTATTTTACAGACTTAATAATTGCAATACCATGTCAGTACACTCCTCGTCTTGGTTGATAAACAATACCGATGGTAGCCAACAGCGACTAACTTAAACAGAAGTGTACGAAATTGGCGTTGTCTATTGACAACTGTAGAAATAGGGGTAAGGTGTCTATGTCAATGTTCATTATAAATCTCCAATACAATAATAGATTAGAGACCATAAAACTAATACGTACAGATTCAAAATGTGTTCTTATCGCTGAACATTTATCTCTTCTTGACATTTTCTTGTAGATATCTTAACTACCTAATTAGTCTTTGTGAATTCTCTCAGCATCATCATCTTCGCCAAATTTAGAAACATGAGCTGCAAATCCAAAACAAAGGAAATCAAACGCAATTTGTGGATAAATGAATATTTATTTCACCGCACAGTTTAAAAGTTATTCCAGCCCTCATTCTTATTGAGCCCATTTAACTTCAAGTTCGTATAATTAATTTCTCTCATACTTAAGAAGTAATTAGCTTCTGAGGGAATATTTTAAGTCAAGTAATTGTGGCAATAAAAGGAGTTTATACTCGAGCGAGGTCGGGTGAAACAATTTGCGAAGTACTTTGCTATTCTGAAAGATTTTAGTCGTTTCTAAGACCTTCTGGCTTGTTCGCAAGTCATTACTAGTCTTTATAAGTTATTACAAGTACAATTAGTTATATAAAGTGGATAGTAATTAATATTATATGGACGGTGCACATTAATTAAGCATTTAATTAGATACTTATAAGTTGCATATAAGTATCTAATTAAATGCTGTTGGAAACTTTCGTCTTCATCATTTATATTGAGATATTATAAACTTAGTATAATATATAGGCTCTGCAAAATGACACAAGTATATCTATATTAAATAAGTACGGCTACACAAAACAATACGTATTATTTTTTATGTATCTACCACCCAATTAAAGCATGATTCAATTACTCGTCTAGAACACATCTGACTAGAAAATTAATAATTTATAGATAAACATTTTGTAAGGCACTAGCGCTACAATGTTTGTTTTCCCAACGCTACGTGCCTGTTCCAGCGCATCGCAGGTAGCCTGATTTACAGCAGTCTTAATGAAACCTGTTATATAACTGGAATTATTTATGATTTCGTCCAGCCCGGCGGGAATTACGAGCTACTGTGTTAGATAATAATTGACTTTCTGTACCTAGACTAGAGGATTAATGGCCCAGGATATCATTACAAAGGACCAATAATAAGTTTTAATAATAAACTCGTGCGCAGCTTTATTATAAAATCTCGGGCTTTATAGGAAAAAATAATAATATTTATTTAAGGGAAAGGAGGGCAAAATAGGGGTCTAATTCTTAGTTGTGATGAAATTAAATTAAATATATCGAATTGAAAAAAAATATGGTTTTTATAATGTACTGTAGAACAGACAAACCAGCCGACGCTTTAATGGACACTGCGAGTCGGACCGAAATTACGTAGTAAAGCACAGCGGCCGAGTGTCTGTGTGCGGTGGCAGCAGATAAGGTGTGTGATTCGTGTGTAGGTAGTTTCCAATCCTTCGCGACTTATGGCTTATGATCGATGCATAATTCAGATTGACCTAGGTACCTAAACAGTTGTGTCATGGGTTTTTTAAAGACTATTGGGACCAGCTGAAGTTGTTGCTCAATTTTAAGCAGTACATTGTTTATTATCAACCAAAAGATCCCTCAAACACCAAAGCACCCAATGCAGTGAAAAATCTTCAATGCAGTTAAAAATCGTCAATATTGAATATTTTTAACTTCATTCGTAATTTTTAACTTAACGCCGCAGAAAGGTACCGTAGAGTCGGATTACTTTAGCCCCGGAGGGTAACTTTGACGTCTGGGATTTAGTCTATCTAAGCATTATTAAAATTATGGCACATTACAATATGGTTTGAAATAACCATCGATTTTCATGTTTTATTAGAACTTTCTATGAGTGGTTTTACCCTTCATTGGGTCAAAGTAACCCGACTGTACGGTACCCCGTTGCATCAAGGAAGAGATTTTAAGTCACACCTCAACACTAACTACTTTTATCACTATTATATATTCAATCGTTACCCCAGTAGTCAACTCAGCTATAACCATTAACTGTTACAATTTAGTACCAGTCAGATTGAAAAATACTTCACTTTAACCGTTCCCGGCGATCTCCAGATAATAATATAAATGTTAATTGTTCTCGTTTCGTCGGAATGTCACATAACAGCATTTCTATGAAAATACCACAATTACCATCTCAAATAATGCATTATATTTAAGTTATATCATCGTTTTATCGAAATTCGTAGTTACTTTATACGTATATTTAAAATTTAATTATGCTATTAAGAGAAAAAAGTGTTTCTCTGTGGACATTCTGACGTGTTGGGGGGACCATTAAGAACACGTATCTACACGCGAGGAATCTATCGGAGATCGTAAGTCGGTAATCAATTTTGTCCAAAGATCGACTGAAATATTCGAGGCATTTGCGAGCTGTTTTGGGGTTTAGATGAATAGTATAGAGTGGCTACAACCATCTTGATAATTACGTATTTTACATTTTGCTACGTTAAGCCCGCGAAGATGCGGGTAAAATTTTAAAAATAATGTCTATTTTTAAAACACAGACCTGAGATATGTATAAAGCATTAATCCGATGTTAATGAAATAATTTTATTATTAAAACTCTTCAGTACAATTAAGTTTAAAATTTTAATAACTATCTCGACATGTCCACTTGTTTCTTTCTCAGTAATCATCAATTTGATAGGGGTAAAGAAGATGGGTATTATGTCACAGAAATCGTGATCTCCATGACATAATGGAAATAAGTACGTGTGAAATGAAAAAACTATGTGACTAGTTTTGAAAACTACCAAAATATAATAAAAAGATAATAATTGAACATTTATATAATGAAGCTCGATAATTGAAACTAAGATAGCAAGCAGGGATATGAAACCTTCATTTTATAGCAGGTTATGTGGAGCGGCAAATGAGTTTTGCTTCCGAGATAAATAATTTTCACTACCAACTAGACATTAACTACAAAATTTTACTGCGACTGATAATACGTTTAGAAAGAAAATATTATCTCATAACTCTTAAATAATAATTTACGATGTTTTACAATGTATCCGTTCAATAGGGATGGTGACTCAAAATTTGACTACTCCAAAAGAAACAAGGCAAAAATATGCCAAAAAGTGAAGATCCTATTCAACTCTCTCAAAAAATAACTAAGCTACAACCGTTTTAATGTTGCTGCTTAGAGAGAGAAAGCGCGACAGATCAGTGACGTCATTGACCACAAGCGCCATAGTAAATGACGATCGTTCCAATACAAACGTGCATTTTGCGGAAAAAGGGACAGTATGCCTCTTGAAACTTTGAAGATTATTTTAAGTTACTCCAATTCGTACTATAGTCGCCATTTAATTAAGAATTTGGTCGTCTTTCGAGAAAATTCTAACTTATTTATTTTCTTATTTGGTGTCAATAACCCTATTATTGGGACGAATGACGACGGAAATTTTATTTGCTTTATAACGATTAACTAGAGAAAATTAGAAAACATCACAGGAAATGTACGATTTATGAAACTTATGTAATGTTCCCGGTACCGTAGACCGAGAGATCTCTAGTCTATGATGAGATACTTGATACACTCCACAAACATCCCTAAGGAACAGTTGAAGAAGAGACTATGGAATAAGTGCGGAAAGAAACATAGGAAACTCATCACTTTGTTCTGGATCGTGCCTAAAGCAGAATTAAATGCTTGCCATGTTAGTTAACAACGGAGGTAATAACCTCTCTATGACATCACAAATGTCAACTAACCACATTGTTTCACCTAAACCGAGTAACAATCATTTACTCGATCGCATCTGTTTATTTATTATTCCTCCTTTTATTATTTTTCTTATCAAAACCGATTTATTAATGAAGCGATTAATCAGTTGTTATCGATTCGGCATCGCCTTTTGAGTCTCGTATTGTGGATAATGAAAATTCTTTTTTAAATAAATCATGAAGCGGCTCCGGAACATGAAGTGCATAATTATGTTCATAACTATTCGGGAGTCGTTTATCAGTGACTATCTTAAAAACAAGAAATTTAAATTTTATAAGAATATTCGTAATTTTATATTGTTATATTATTGGCTATAATCTTTTTAGCACTAAACGCTGCATTTTGTAGCCTGCCATGATATATACAGTTTAGTTAGTAATACCTTTGTCTTTTCTCGTGGATGAGAGAGAATGATAGAATGATATTTATAGTTTATATTCTGGGATATGTTCACGAACTTGTAATTTTAGAGGTTTCACCAAAAAGTTATCTTTGGGTTTCACCAATCATTTTTTTTAATGGTCGACATCTACAGTTGAGTCCACCATTAGGTGAAGTTCTTTGACAAGCCAAAATGCATAAATGTTGCCACAGTATGGCCAGTGCTGTTGGTATAGATATTATTAAAGGTGTTTCTAGACTTACCGATCTATCGGCGCAAACATCGAAAATCGAAATTAGTAGTGTTTCTCTCAATCTAATATGTTATCTAATATGGTAGTTTGCTTTATCAAATTAATATGATTTGTAAATCTTATGATTTATTCCTATTGAACGGACTCAACTTCATATTTAAATATCACTTTTGTGCAGCTCAACGAGGCTTTATGCATATCTTATAGATAACAACATTGGAATAAGTTTGGTAGTAGAACGTTATGCTTGTATCGATATGTTTTTATCGATATATACCGTTACTATTTTTTTTCTACTCCTGTCAATATCTTATCTGTCAGTTTACTTTGCCTATTGGATTTTGGCTTATGCAAGTAATTCTGAGTCGGATATGACGATATTTAATATCGTAGGTATATGTAGTTGACTATTTATTTAATACTTTTTGTAATAAATAAACCTTAAATTCCCGTAACACTATCTTGTGGTTATGTAGACAATGTAATGCCTTGATCATAGTATCGATCTTTATTTTAACTATTCCGTCGCATGGCGAATTTGTGGAATAATGGAGGTCCCGTATGTAAATGCAGGATCTACATAGATCGCTGACGATCCCGATATCGGGATGGTACTCGTACCACGACGTTGTTGTTTCACAATGGTTTACGACACAAAGTTTTTTTTTATGTTACGACGATGGCAAACCGGCATACGGCCGATCTGATTCTAAGCAGACACCACACCGTCTATGGACGCTTGCAACTGCAGAACAATCATAAGCGTGCTGCCTTATGTCAGATATGAGTATTCGTTATATTGACAGCTAAGGACAAATACAGGTCTTTTACTCTCAACACAGCGCATCCTTGAGAACTCTTTCGACCTTACTCACCACCAGGAACACAAAACCAAAATATGGTTAAACGGAGCTTTAATCAAATTTCCCTGTCTTTTTTAAAGAGTCGTACAGTATGTTGATTAATAAATTAAAAATAGGCCTATGTGGATGTATGTGTAAATGGATCAATTTATGTTGATCAACAGATCTGTTTTTGAACTCAAAATCACGATGAAACTTGTAAGTAGGTATTTCCAAAAAACAATGTGTCACAACACCGATGTGGGACCGCTTAGTATTTCTCTCAACTGTGCACAGTGTGTGACACAAGTATCGACACAAGTACCCCCATAGTGGTGTGTCGACTACACTGATCAACAACACAGATGTGGGAATATCCCCGCTTAATCACAACGACGCACAGTACTTGGCACAAGTATCGACACAAATCCCCTATATTATTGTGTCGAAGACATTGATCAACAACACTGATGTGGGAATATCCCCGCTTAGTATTTCTCAACGGCGCACAGTGTGGCCGGCCCTTTAGTTTTTGCTCCGATTCCAATTCGCCTTTGTAGAGGTCTTGCTTGTCTACCGTTTTTGCGGTTGAACTGTTAGACTATATTTGCATACGCCGTTGACAAAGGTCGGTTACGGTTACATTTTGCTAGAAATATAATCAGCATTAGGAGTAGTTACACGTATGATGAAATGAAAAGCACTTATTTTAATTAAAACTTTCGATCTCTTCATATTCTTTACTAACGCCTATGGAGCCCTGATGTAAGCTCCGAAAAAAAGAATGTATTATTATTATTATACAGATACCAACTTCCTAATGCTGGATATAGGTATCAGTCTACATTTACCTCGATATCCCGTGCCCACACATGATTCTTAGTTGTTAATCCCAATTTTATAAATTCAGAAGAAACGTTTTTTGAATATAAAGACATATGTTGATTTTAAGTCTAGGCTGCCTAGCCTTATTTACAAACACTACAATTGAGAGCTTAAAAAATTCTGAGATAATTAGCGATGTCGGTCTCTCCCATTACTAGTTATCACAAAGTACCTACTTTTTGGTGCGGAAACTAAAAAATACAGGACGAGAAAAAATACTTGCAAATTTTGAAGTAAACAATAAACATAAGATAGTACAATTTAGCGCTTACATATTATGTCCCGTTGGTCTTTTACATTCACTAACTTGACTTTATTGTTTGCCGACTAGGTTAGACTATCATAAAACTACTCACGCATGTTAAATTGTATTCGCAAAGTGGCAGTAAATTAACTAGCAAGATAAGACTGCCGGTTTGGTAGTCATAAAAGCTACATAAAAGCTTAAATGTTGTCATCCGTTTTAACAGCGTTTTCTATCGACCCCTAGGTCGATATAAGTAGGTAATGAGTCGTCAAAGTTATGTTTTGTAGAATTCTCTTACCAAGCACTATATACACATAAGTATAACTGCGTAACTACACGACACTCAGCTCGACAGCGCACCACCACTCCGGTTGCCGGTCGGACCACTACTGATCCCCACTCCGGTCATCGTGACGTATGCGCACGAGATGAGGGTAGGACACTACATGTTTCAACAGGAGATGCCCCAGACCGTGTGACGATCGTGCAATCCGGAGGGCGTAGGTACTCAAGTCGTCTAAGTCCAGCTGGTGGAAGATATGGTGGGGGTCTTGTATCGATGGGGCGATGCCGTCCGTCCGCCGAGGGTCGTCGCCTGAGGGGCTACCGCGAACCGAAAACGAACGAAGTTCGAATATCTCCCTCTCTGTGCAACGTATAAGCAAGTGCTACAGAGAGGGAGATATTCGAACTTCGTTTGTTTTCAGTTCGCGGTAGCCCCTCTGGTCTTTGATGTCGGAAGCCAAGATCTACTTCGGGTCATTCCGCCACAGCAGTAAATTAGTAAGTAAGTAAGGTCTGGTTGATGTGACTTTGGGGTTAATATTCAAATAAGTAGTCACATAGTTTTTGCAGGATTTTTGCCTGTGTAGTAAGAAAATGCAACCACAATGTCCCTATCCAATTCTAAAGGATTGTTCCGCACTCTAAAGGATTGAAATACTCGTAAGTTGTGTGCTCAACTCTATAATTTAGGATGTTTTTGTAGTGAAGTAGGTACCATGAACTGATAGATCGTACAGCTGGTATAAAGATAACAACAATGGTAACATTTTAAGTGAATCAGCAGGTTTTTTTCCTCTCCGATATTATTGTAAAACTCGTTTCATGCGTGGGTAGTTCTACAAAGTAAGGAATTTTCGACAGCTCAGCTAAAATGTCATGAAAAAATTGTTACAACCAAGTTTATTTTCATAAACTATTGTTTACCATACCTGTATCTACCTAGTCTATAAAAATAATTTAGATACTAATATATTATCTTAGGAAAAAAAATACTCAAAGCGTCAAATTCCCAGGATCCTGGAGTGTCCCACGAGCAAAATTGAATCTAATGTGCAATATTATTTATTTTCTACTACATTGAGCCCATAAGTTAAACCAATATAAATGACATCCTATTATTATTGTTACCTAGGTGACATATTACTAATTTATTGTAACAAAAACATTATAAAAACTTTGTCCAGAAGTTGTCCCAACAGTTTTATATCAGGATCCTGCCCAATGTTAAATAAGCGAATATTCAATATTCTATTAGCCGCGCGACCGTGACGTTTAGCTGAGTTCGTTGCCGGTAAGAAAGAGACAAAGAATACCACCTATCGTTTTGCACCCAGTGTGTTGCTTAGTCTGCCCGGCACATTTGATGGAGGAAGTTGCGTCATAATCAGTCGAGCTCACAGAATCCTGGCAAGATATTTAATTACGAAATTCATGTGGTAATATGGTAATTGTAGCATTTTGATGTATAAATTGCTTACACGAAGGCTTAATGCTGCTTGATTTTGGTTGAATGTTATAAATAGACGTTATTTTTAAATATTATTCCGAAATTCTCAGGAACCTGGTCTCAGGATCCTATGAAATAAATAGCCAGGATACTGAGAAAAATGCAGGATCCTGAGTGTTTATATTGAAAAATACTTTTTGTTCAACATCATATGTTACTTTTTCTGCTATATATTATGAAGTCAAAATTTATTATTTTATTAAAGCTAATTTTGTAGATTCAATGATAAAAGTTCCTGTTCAAGACTGATTTAGATAGATAATTAGTATAAGTCAAGAATAGACTTAATTATCACGATAGTTCAAGATATTTGGACAATTACAAACTAATGGTTAGAAGCATAGTTTTTATTTGTGAATTTATTATTAAATAAACGTTGATTTTGATTGATATTTGTTTAAATCCTCAGTCTCCTGGTTACAATCTCAGTTTCCTGCTGCTTGATTTCTTAAAATTGCCATAACTCTAATATTTTTGAATATTTTGTCCGTTCCACTTAACATAGGCTAAAAGACCATGTAATCTTTATGATAAACTATATTTTGTAACCATAATGAAAAAAAATCGTCGGGCCGGAATCGGACTCATTTTCGTCCTTAGTTTGTAGAACAACCCGCGTACGACCTTAAGTACATAATTCGCTCCAAAACCATATTGGTATTTCACTTACATTGTAGTTATCTCATACACATTCATATTTTAAACAAAAGGTTATTAAGGCTCTCTCCGTTCAGCCCGAACCGGCCTATCCCATTAATATAAATTTTACACCTCGCCCGTAATTTCCCATATGAAAGTTGTCGGATACACACGCGCAAGCGCACCTGTGGAGGAAGCTGTCGGCTTTATCACTCTATCAGTCATGCTGGACGCTTTCCCTTGCCTTAGGATAGGGACATACTAAGGGGCTCTATAAGAAACAAAACATTCAAGAAGTCATATCATACTTTTACGTTTTTTAGCGTTCCGTACCTCAAAAGGAAAAAACAGAACCCTTATAGAATCACTTTGTTGTCCGTCTGTCTGTCTGTCGAGGTCCTTTATCTCGGGAACGCGTGAATGTATCGAGTTGAAATTAAAACTGTATATTTAGGTCTACAGTTCCTAGAAGCTATGAAAAAATCGAACTTCAAAGTTGACGGAAAAAAACGATACGGCTGTTTATGTCGCAAAAAACATATATTTGGACACTCTCAAGCGAATCAAAATTTATAGGGTAGGTTCCGTTGACCTAGGACTATGAAATTTGGCAAGTAATATTGTCTTATACTAAAAGTACAGGGAAAGTCTGAAAACTATACGTTTGTAATTAAATCATAAAAATATAGCCTCTATTTAAAGTACATAATCAATTATCGAGGTTAAGTAACGGTATGCGTTGTGCCTACAAATAATTATGTACGGAACCCTCTTGGCCAGTTTTTAATATAACCCATTAGCCAGTTTTTAATATAACGTCCGTGGCAAACAAGCTTACAGCTTGCCTGATCGTGAGCCGGTACCTTGAAGATATAATGGCATACTAGGTCATCATCTTCGGCAGCGGGTGCAGCCTTTCCTGTGCGGTCCACTTGACGAGGAACCGAACTGCATGGAAGGCAATTGCGTGCGGTCTCGATCCTCAGTCATGAGGGATCGACTTCGATGAAGAAGAAAGTCATCATCATCTTTGCTCCGGTATATTCCAAGGCCCGGATTCCGCTTAAAAATTTTCCCTTATTTTTTTTCCTTATTGAAAAGTTTTAGTACACTGTGTAAGTTTGTCTATCTCATTCTCCCACTATACACTCAATCCCTCAAAGGTTAGCTGGAAGAGATCCCTCAGGGATACGTTCGCCTTTGTACTCTAATCTTATGTGACATGTATATTGTTTTAACTTGTTATTGTGTACAATAAAGTGCTTACATACATACATAAAATTTATCGATACCTGATTTCGCTAGACTTCTCGCTACGGGTATTCGAGGTAGGTAAGATTTTTTTGTTGTACATTTATTTTATTTAGTGAGAAAATCTTGAAAAGATTAAACAATACCCCACCCATTTAAAGACACATCAAAAAACCTTCCTTTTGTAGAAAAAAACAATTTTAATCAAAAATAAAATACTGATAGCACAGCAAAACAATTTCATAAAAATATTAGCAACAATTTAAGTTTGCAATGCAATGCTGTTTATTTAAAATTATATATATTTTTTTATAAATGCATATCTAATAATAATACCTTATATCACATTTTTTTTTAAGGAATAGGAACCCGGGGCTCCGTCGAAACTGTCTAATTTCATGAAAAAAATATTAGGTCAGAAATTATGATGTGGTAGCTTGCTGTAGTGTCACAGTTTTTCCGAACACTCCTCCTCGCTTCGCTCGTCGTCGTACCTAACTATTGTGTAGAAAAACTAATTTTAAGTTTTTAACTAACCATATCAGACGCATGTCATAAATTTGATGTGCAATCAGTATATTTGTTATGAATAGTTGGGTAGTACCTACTAGTTTTGCTAAGCATTTGGTGTTTTCCCACTAAAATAGTTTATTTGATTAAAAAGCCGTTTAGTTGACTCAAATAAATTCCCGGTGGTAGCATAAGTCTTTGACGTACAGTTTAATATATCCCAAAATAAAAATGAATCGGTCCGAAACATGTCGAAAGATTATAATAAATAAATTAAATACATCAATATCACATCCGTTGCATATATGCAGTCTGCACTGATCTTTACAACATTCAATATCTCGATTTAATCTTTATATACCAGCTTCTAAAATTAATAGAACACATGAGCCTCGCTTCCTCTCAGTAATGTGCATGTCAAATGTAACTGTCTCGCTCTAACAAATCCGAGTGATTATTTCCGTACATTACTTTTATCTATAGATATGAAAGAGAAAACAGTTTGTATATCACCTAGTTTAAGAAGTATCATAGATTTCCCGGTTGTGCCTTAAGCATCCCTGGGTCCGCTTTGACACCTAAATTAAAGTCCACCATTAGACGAAGTTGTTTGAGAAGTCAAAATGTACAAATGTTGCCACAGTATGGCCAGTGCTGTTCGTATCGATATTATTTAAGGCCTTACTAGACTTACCGATCTTTCGGCGCAATTTATCGGGTACTCTTAGATGCTTGCCGAGAACAGCGAATATCTAAATTAGCAGTGTTTCTCTCAATAAAATATGCTCTGAATTTGTCAAATTAAAGTGATTTGTAAATTTAAAGGACAAAATTTTATTTTTAAATACCACTTTTGTCCCTCTTAAATAGCCTTTATGCCTTTATGCTTTATCTCATAGATATTGGAATAAGTTTGGTAGTACAACGTTATGCTTATCGATATGTTTTTATCGATATATACCGTCACTGTTTATTTTTTCTACTCCTGGCAACATTTTATTTGTCAGTTTACTTCGCTTAATTGTGGACTTCAGAGTAATCCCAAGATTTGGCGTAGGAACTAGTTTTACGAACGCACTGCCAGCTGACCTCCCAACCCAGAGGAAAAACGGTTTTGTTGGGATTAATATTCAGTGTGTGTGTCTTACTCTTTAGTATGTGGTTCGTTAATTCAGTCCATATGTTTAGCGAATTATAATATAAATAGCCAACTACATTTTGTCTTGATCGCTCGATATGGTGTATTCGTCACCTGCGCGCGAAAATTTGAGGAAATATGCATGAAAATTAGTTTTATGCCAATAAGGATTATTAAAAATAGTTAACATTCAAAAATTAATTTATTTTGTTCTTTTCCCGAAAAAGCAGTCAAAATATCACTTGAAGTTTAGAAACAGTAGCATAATATTATTAGTAGTAGTTCAGCTTTAATTGAATATTTATTATGACATAGTATTTATTATTGGTCAAAACAAAATAGAAACAATAAAATTGTTGCCGAGTCTGACCAAAACTTGAGATATAAGTTTTTTTTTTTTTAATTTCCTTCAATCGCTTAATTTCAGAGGGATATTTTAGGTCTAGACATATTACTTTTTAACCTACTTTATTACCGGGCATCCTTCAGGATGTAACTGTAACTACTTGAAATCTTACATTGGAGAATGATAAACATACTTTATTATCTTCCCAACGAATTGAAATAGTTTCATTATATCGTAAACTAACATTAATAATGCTGTAAAAACAGCTTCAAAATGAAAATTGTTTCCTTCGAAAATACGACAAAACCGAATCGATGAATCGACAACCCTAACGATTGCTCATTAGTAAGAGAATAAAAAAAACTATTCGCAAACACCTCATATATCCCAATCAGGGCCACATCAGCGCTAAAAGAAATGTCCCAGCAACAAATCAGTGACAACCCTGTAAACTATGCGACACACGGTCGCGCCATTTAGCAAACTGCCATTAAGGTGAAGTCCACAATTAAGATAAGATGTTGCCAGGAGTAGAAAAAAATAATTACGGTATATATCGATAAAAGCATGTCGATAAATATAACGTTGTATTACCTAACTTATCTCTATGATATATTCTATGTGAATTGCATAAATAATATCCTCTTTGGCCACTAAAGGCTATTCAAGCAGGACATAAGTATTATTGAAATATGAAGTTAGTCCTTTAAATATGAATATATCATGAGATTTACAAATCATTTTATTTTACGAATTCAGAGCATATTACATAAATTAAGAGGAACACTAGTAATTTCGATGTTCTCGGCGAGCACCTAGGGGTACCCGATAAATTGGACCGAAAGATAAGTAAGTCTAGTACACAAGGCCTTAAATATAGCTCGTATCGATATGAACAGCACTGGCCATACTGTGGCAACATTTATGCATTTTGACTTGCAAGTCAAACAACTTCGCCTGATTCTTTCTTCTTTTCTATTTCTGCACTTCACTTTAGGCATTAGCTACGCCATTTGTAAATATATTTTTTTGATACGAAGTTTTGACACATAGGCAATCACCTGGGAATTATGTAAAAACTGATTGCAAAAGTCAACCGGTTATGGCTTACTTAGGTTGGGTTTTAAAAAATCTATTTGATCAGATTTCAGATCAAATTTTGGTAAATTAGCAAGTACATTTTTTGACATAACTTACCAACATAAGATCTAACGGATCTTTATAAAAGTGAGCCTTGGGGAGACGTTAAAAGGTAGGCAGCCGGGGCTTACCTCGCTTACCCATCCGTTTCCCTTTGACATCTGCCTTTTTATACTGCACGCCACGCATGAACCGTTTGTGATAATCACTTACAACTTATTTAATATAGAATGGTAATTTATCGAAAAGTATAACTACACTTATAAACTTTACACTTCTTGAATAAGTATTTCTACTTAAATATGTACCTTTGTCTACATTTCGATAGCCAAGAATATGGGCACAAACCTACAGAGCTAATTATGAAGATTCGGTAAGTTTACCAAAGCGCTACTAAATGTAAAAACCTACGTATACATATAACTGAAATATGACTACATTTCTATCGAATTGAACATTTCTCTAACGACCAAACCCGGAACACAATCTAATCCACTCATACAACAAAATTGCTCGTCAACCGTCCTGCCATTGACAGCCCTATGTAAAACAAGGCGACACCCAATTAAAGGGGTTGAAGAGCAAATTTTTCACCACATCGCCAACCCTATTTGGTTAACGCGCTCGTCAGACCAACGCACTCTTAAGTCTCATACAAACGCCGATCAAGAGGGGATTCTTAACACTCCACGCGCTTTATATGGCACCGCACCTTAAATTAGTAGAAGCAATTGTGGTATACAACCCGGGGTTGTTAAAGCTGGTTTCCCGGCGGATTGTCAATCGTTGGGATTTATCAGGTTGTTACGCCGTGGTAACGGTCAGGGGTGCCATTGTTGGTTGTGGAGGTATTGTTTATTCTTGTGATAGGTGATAAAAACATACTGAATTTGTAGTGTACCTAATAGATAATTGGCATATTAATTGTGATGAAAGGAGTAGCTATTGAAGAATTTGTATCTTTGGCGCGTGTAAGCGATAAGTATTTTAATAAATAGACAGTTTAACTAAATTAATGACCTATCCTCCTGAAACTGGCATCATTTCTTGGTCTGCAATTAGAGTCGTTACACCGTTTACGAAACAATTGTCAGTTTGCAACCACCTTGGACATAGTTTTTTAATTACATATTATTATTAGATATACATTGCTATATAGGTACCTACCCTAAAACGATACCGTTTTATTTTGATAGTTATCGAATTAAAATCTATTTATAAAACGAGAAAATATAATTTCATTTCACCATATCAACCAAGTGATCGCAAACCGGCCCATTAAATTAGCTGGGCGATATTTTCTTAAATAGCCTAGTTATTGACGAGAAATCGCTCTTACTATAAAAATACAGACAGTTTTCGCTCTATATTTTCAATAGAGGGCAATTTATGTCTACCTAACTATTTTTCTACTTTCGTCACTTAAATTTAATAAACCGTAGTTTTGAATTATAATGAAAGGAACCCGACGTGAGTGTCTAAAATATTTATTGAATAAAATTTAGAGACACACGTGAAAGATATATCGTTGTCACAGTGCCTTTACCATGAGTTTGCATGACCGTACTCGTTAGCGACTGCGTAAACGATTTAGTATGCTGCGCTGCACTTTTGCCCATACAAATTTTTACGCAGTCGCTAGCGAGTACGGTCATGTAAACTCATGGTAAAGGAGCAGGTGTGTGAAAATTGGGAGTGGTATCCGATATTCACTTGGATCAGATTTTAGCTAAAAGAAAAAGGGACACAGTCTGGACAAATCTTGGAATAAACTGTTATAGTGTTGGTTGAATTCTGTCTATAGGTAACTGCTTTATAGTAAAAGGGTCATTGTCAGTCGTAACAACAAAAGTTGTCCACCCGGTGGTCAATAGTTAACGGCTTATGTACATGTAAGTTACGTTTTTATTACATGGATTTACAGCTATGGAAACACCGTTTGTGCGGGTTACTAGACCAATCCAAAATTAAGCTTCATAGCCCTTATATTTGATATGTCCACCGAAAAGACACGAACCTAAATCTGACAATGACCCAAAAGTAACTGATACCCGCGATTTCATAACCAATGTTATATTCTGATATAGATATCTTAAGCTATTATTATAAAAATCGGTTAAGTAATTTTTGAAATTAAGAGGTAACAAACACTGGAACAAACTTTCACATTTACATTAGTAAACGGGTCTGCCCATCCATACAAAAACGGACGGGCCTTCGAATTGTTATCTCTGAAATCTTTAATTGAAATTCAACCAATGACGAACCGCTTTAGCCCAGTTGGTAGTACGAAGCTGAAGGTCCCGGGTTCGAATCCCGGCCAGGGCATTTATTTGTGAACATGAATATTTGTTCCTAAGTCTTGGATGATTTTTATGTATTTAGGTATCTATTTCATCCATATTAGTCACTTAGTTAGTGCCCATAGTACAAATTTTGCTGTTTTTGGGACTAGGTTGATTTGTTTAAGATTGTCCACAAATATTTATTTGTTAATTTATTTATTAGTGCTAAGCAATTCGTACACAAAACAGAATGGATCTGAGGAGTGAATTAGGTACATATACTTTTCAACCTTTTGGTTATAAACAAAAGCATATTCATGTAACCTACAGATCAGCAAAATAGACTCACTATTAAAGCAAATTCACAATCCCAAGAACTAGTTTCAGCTTAAGTGCACCCAGACTATCCCATGGCAAAACGTCCTAACTACATTAAAAATCCATAGACAGTTACTGCAGTTTAGTACGTGATTGTGGCCAATTATATTCATAGCATATCTCGAATTATCTCATGTCATTATAATCCG
The DNA here is from genome assembly GCA_963556455.1 of Epiblema foenella. Lineage (NCBI taxonomy): Eukaryota > Metazoa > Arthropoda > Insecta > Lepidoptera > Tortricidae > Epiblema > Epiblema foenella. The sequence goes on from OY747110.1 coordinate 3,505,947, forward strand.
GGATTAAGTTGAGCCGGGCTTAACTCCTGAGCGTATTGAGGTAGGTCTAAGACTGTAATTAGTTATGAGCTAGCATGGTGCAGTGCAGTGAAATGAGCTTTTATGTGGAGTATGCTAGAGCCTTTGTAGTGGTATGATTCAGTAAAATTGAATAATTCTTCTCAAGTAAAGACAAGAATAAGAGCTATCTCGAGCGTAATCCCAGTACAGTTGAATCCTGATGGATGCTCTGGGTCTAATGTCAAAATTTGGCGTAGGCACTACTTTTTACGGAAGCGACTGCCATCTGACCTTCCAACAGAACCTATTTTGGTATTTTGTTAATTCTAGCTCTTGCAGTATAATCCTTGAATTGTCCCTAGTTAAGTATGAGTACATTACCTACTATATTCATTTGATATACAGAGCTAATTGAGTTTGATAACATCAAATTACACAAATCACAACAACAACAATAAGGAAATCATAATCAGCATTTACAATAAGGTTGCATTGAAAACGGGGCTAAATGAATAAATTAGGGTATCTGTCGTATCTCACAGAACAAACGAGGTCTAAATAGACGAGCGACGCGAACAAATTGACGACCGTAACGCACCTATACACGCTGCCGAGGTAGATTTGATACTTGATTATATCATAATTTTACTCTAATATCATTTTAACAAATTAGATTAATACAAAAATCAAAGTTTTAAGTATAGAATTTTGAGATCTTTGCATTAAAGGAGTACTTATAACTCTAAATTGATGGAATTTCAATTCGAAAATGGAAGTTTCTTCTTCATGAAATCAGCTGAAGCTTCTTATTTTTCTGCAACAGAATGTTTCAAAAATGAAACTAACAGTGATAAACGAAGAAAAATCGCTAAATTTGTGTCTATGTCCGGGCCAAACAATTCATTAACAATGAGTACTATATACAAGCGGGAATAGATGAAGATGAAAGAGAAAAGAAGATTGCCCGCACCGAATCATAACATACGCTGACGCCACGTTTACGTATGTAGCGACATATCTTAGCCCGCGTAACGCATAGGCGTAAGGCACACACTCGCGGCGCCGCACGCGATTTCACACGTGCCTTTCAGAATGTATGGAAGTCCAATGCGTTTATAATGCTGCGCAGCATTTCGCTTGGAAGTTAACATGCCTTATTTTGATGCATCTAACTCTGCTTCATCGTGCGAGTTCACTAGGTGCCATTGCATTGGGCCCACACTTTAACTCTTATGTTCAACATCAAAGTATCAAAACGCGTCCATCCCCACCACGTATTAAGTGCGGAAACAATAGGGGATCAAGTGCACAAGCGGTTCAATTGGCCGGTTGTAATTTCGCCCCATTGTCTCTGCCCCTCCTGTCCCACGCGCCTGTCCCCCAGGGGACGTCGTTACGCTCTTTTTATGTCAGCGGAAAATGATTATTACTTAATTTATTGTGTTACTTGAGAATTATTGTGCGTTTGTAAGGTGTGTCTTTTGCTTAATATTAGAAAATCTAAATCAAAAATCCGTAATCACACAACTTACATAGAGTTGTGTGATTACGGATTTTTGCCAATCGTACATTGATTGACAAAAATCCATATCAACTCAAGTGTATTTAAATATGTACCAAAACGTTAATTCGCTGATATAAGAGAGATAGGACATATTTTGAGTACCAAATGGTGTCGTATGCATCCATATTTTTGCACTTAGCTACACTAAAAAACTACTTTCTAAAAAAAAAGAATTTGATATTCAATTAACGTCTAATTAAAACCCGACCAGAAATATATGCCATGTTGCGGAAATTCTTTGGAACTAATTTCTTACGCTGGCAATAATTTTAATCTTGTTTTCACTGTTGTCAGTGTCACTGCGGTGGTTTTGGTTAAGCGTTGAATATTAAATAATAAATGACAAAATGTAATTAAAACGATTCATTGTCAAGAGCGGTACATTATTAACAACGTATATAAAAAAACTGAAAAAAAATGCTATGGAAATGATTTTATTTCGCTTCCATTACATTTCATTTCCATTGATTTTATTTCGATTACATTTCAAAATTAACATCAGAACTGCCAGGTAAACCGATCAAAATGTCATTATTCCAACTATACTGACATTGACATTACTGACCTGTTGCCATATAAATGAGAAGAATCCCTCCTCCCCCCCTCTTGACAATGGTAATATATTTCTGGTTGGGCTTTAACTTACCTCCCTTGTTTGTTTCTTAGGATCCATTTGGTCCGATCCCACCTTAAAAAATTAAAGGGTTGGCTCCTATACAGTCGCAGGCGTGCATTGGGTTGTATAAAACCTTGTAAAAAAAAACTTAATCAATTTACCATTTATTTACCGATAAAGCCTCATTACCGATAAATAGTTACCGGTAATACGTAATGAATTAATTGCAGAAGGCTTTTAATGTTTACTCTACTAAATTATGCAAAGTGCATTCTCATATACCTATTTTTTATCGTCTTTTAATATGTATAAAAGTTAATTAATACAAATTACCTGCCCTTAAATAATTACGAATATAGAAATGCAATTTGTAAGAAAACAGCTCTATTTATTCTTTCAATTATCCGAAATACTTGGATTAAAGTATCTTGACACTTTACAAATGTCCCTTGGCACGCAAAAAATCTAAAAACGCATAAGACAAAGGAGTATTCCTGGGCTTTAGTCAGATACTAATGGACAACCGAGGCGTAATCACACAAACAGATCTCCTCTTGAAGCAATTAAAGCACGGGATTCTTCGGAGCACAGCCACCGTGCAATCAAAATAATCACCGCGATTTAACACTTTCCTACCTTGAGATAAGCGATAACATACCTACAGGCAAAAAAGAACGTTATACTCACAAGTTTAGAGTTGGATTATGAGATAACAGTTATTATCTCACTTTCAATTGAAGTCTGAAGCCGAGTGTGGTGTTGTCCGTTTTATGTCTTTACCAATCAGGCGGACAATGCGATTGTGTATGCAAAATAGTTTTTGTTGTTTTTAGCAGCTGGTAGTGATGCATCTATGTACATACATGTCTTTACATATAGCATCGATATTTTTAAATTATTACTTAGATACCTTAATTTTTATGACTCCAATCATCTGATATTTACTATTAAATATATTAAACTCGTACCTAAACGTGAACTTTTGTGGTGATCTTTAGCTTAGACACTAAAATAGGCTATAATTTACATGCTTATTAATTCGTAGCCAGTAAAACCAAAAATATTATTAGTTTTTGATAAGTACAGGTGCTAATTAGTATGCAATATTTTATGCAGTTTTAGCGATTCGATTATAGTTACATCCCAATTCTATTTATTATTATATGTAAGTACACTCAAGATCAAAATGGATATCCTAACTTATTTGAAGTTGTTAAATAGCAGTTAGTCAAAAAAAGTTCTAATTCTAATGATATAAACATTCATAACTTAAATAAATAATATATTAAAATGTTTCTTACTCTGTACTTACAGAAACCAGTTAACAAAAAAAAAACCATTTAAAACCGTATCCTGTACTTTAAAGTGACTTCTGAGTTGCAAATGCTGGCGTTATCTTAACAAACTTGCAATCAACGGTCGTTTCATTACAAACTGCGCCTTATCTTCGTGTTGATAAAGTTCAATTTGTATTACATAGGTGGTTTGACAATAAAATAATGCAAAATACCTTAGATGGCCTGTGGAAATGTTAGGCTTGTCTACGAGTTGTCAACTGGTTTTGATGCGTACAAAGTACGAAGTCTCCATTTTGCAACAAAGTATTTCGTTCCAATTCGAACTGAATATCAGTGCATCGCACTCACACGCACTCGGTTATGGATAAATGCAAAAGTGAGTAAACGAACCAGGAATATTCACGTATGATCTTAACGTAAGAAACGTTAATGGAAAGAGGCCCAAGAATCATAACGATTATGTGAGCTTCAAGCATCAAGACCGTTTAGATAAAAATTATTGTGAAAATAGAATTGCAAATGCTATTTTTAGTATTTCATTTGTTTTATCGTTTAAAGATTTTATTAAAATACTCTGTTTCTTTATATTAGAAAAATTACTCAAGATATTTTGGAGCAAACCTTTCTTTCTTTGCCATTGGGAAACTCAATTTATTTTATATATTTTAATTATTCTAGTTTTGTCATCCTGAATCACATATTTTCGTTTAAATAAAAATAACTGTATGTATGTAAGCACTTTATTGTACACAATTACAGGTTAAAACAATATACATGTCACATAAGATTAGAGTACAAAGGCGAACTTATCCCTATATAACTGTTTTATTGGACTTAAATAAATTATATTTAATATCTTAAATTATGATATTTCAACTGTAAAATATTCTTAATAACGTGTTTCCTCAGTCGTCGGATGCTGATATTTTTTGACAAAAAATGTGAAATCATTTTAGTTGTATACGATGTAGTTACTTAATTAATTACTCGGCAATTGCCACCCTTTCCCACCAATTTCATGTAAAACTGTCTCAAGTTTTATTTAACTCGATTAATATTTGTATTGCATTTCATTCCGGTAGCATGCACGTTCGGTTAGGGTATGAGATCAATGTTCAACATTTATTACGTGTCCACCTTTAAACGAAAATAAAAACATTTATTACAAGCTTTTAATTAACTTCAGCGGTTAGCTTGTGCATATAAAACAAATTGACATGAATGATGGAATCATTGAATACTTGGTACTGGATGGCGTTAAAGTTAAGGCGACTGTAGACGTCAACATTGTGTCTCGCTCTCTTATTATTGCCCGCGTGCTGAAAATGGGAAAAATCGTTCCAATATTATTATTTTTTATCAAAACGGATCATTATTTAAAAAATGTGAGCAATAAAGTTTTAGATTATTTTATATCGATTATTTTCCAGAAACAGAGTGGTTAAGTGGACATTATATTCTTGGCAACAAGAGTGACATTCATTCATCCGTATCAATATGTACACTAAAATTGTGGTGTATTTTCAAAAAAACTTTCAAAACTTAGTGCCACATAATAAATTTTATTTTCAGTCAATGCTACACGACACGACGTTTAGTACAGTCATGTTTACATAAGTCAAGAAGGCATTAAACCTACTAAAAAACGTCATTCATAGCAAATAGTCTTGGACTTTTCACGCTGGTCCATTAAAATAAGTAAAATTGAACGGTGTATTTCTACTCTATTCGAATTGGGAATTATTACGCCAACAAGTTCCATCTTTCCAATCGTAAGCCCAAGGTATTAGGCTTTTGTGCCAGACCAGTTCGAAAACCAGTTAGTGCCCAGAAGTTTCGCAAGGTCCATTCAGCTACAATGTCGTCTGGCCATCTAACAGGTGCTTTACTATTTATTACGACTGTTGCAGAATGGCAGGTTATTTGTTATGTAACCTTTTTATGTTTATCGGTTGAGTTTTAGTACATTATTAGGACCTTTTGAAGGAGCTGTGGGGATTATTTATCAACTACAGAGGTGAAGGTACAGTAATGAAAGTTTTTTAAGAGTGGTGAAGTGTGAAACTGTCATGAATTTGGATACCAAACTGAGGCTGAGATATTATAAAAGATCTGTTAGACCTTATATCGGTAAGTTAAAAAATGTATTAGTTAAGTAACCAAAATCTGACACTTAGTCTAATGGTCCTACATAAAACCCCGCCTAAACCTTTTTTTCTGCTTGAAGTTTGTTCATGTTGTTTATATTTTTCTGTTAATTCTACGTACCAGGAAAACCGCTGGCTGATATAAACTGTTTCCATAATTTCTTGTTTAAAATCTATTGACAGAAAGGTAACAGTTAAATAATTTCAGTCAGTAAAGTTTCTACGCCACAAGAAAGTCAAAATATATATAGTATCATATCAAGTTGACATAGACACTATAACAAAAGCTTAGTCTCGGTTGACATATTTAGTAGTACGCGGGCCATTTTTAAGCGCAAAGTTAATCAGCTCATATAATTTATAATTATCTTTGGTAGTGGTTTTTATTGCTCCTCCTGTAAGACGTAATTTCCTGTACTGTGTGTTAATAGTGTATATCTTATATTGTCAAGATTTAATTAAGGATTACTTACTTGTTCTACAATGTCATCTTAACTAATATGTGTGAAATCCTAGTGGGAATTGTCTTAGCATACAGACTGTACATACTTCATCTATACTGATTTGTCCTATTTATTACATCGGCCTGTATCTGTTTTTTTCCCCAATAAAGAAAATAAAATAAAATAAAATAAGTAAGTTGACATCAAAGCTCCATCAGATTGCCTGAGCATGCAGTGTAACTTGGATGCGACCCACAGGTGGAGTGTCGAAAATCGCCTCTATCTTAACACTTCCAAGTACTATATCATGAATTCATGAGTTTTACTCGATCTAGGCAGAGTGTACTCCCAAATTGTTTTATTGATAATGTACAGCTCTCCCGTACTTACTCTGCAAAGGATCTCGGTGCCATGTTCGATCGTGAACTCACGTTTCATAGTCATATACGCTCACTAGTAAGTGAAGGTTTTAAATGTCTGGGTTTTGTCTTCCATAACTGCAAAGACTTTACACATGTTGGTGGCCTAAAGCTACTGTATTCGGTACTTGTAAGGTCCAAATTAGAGGCAGCTTCGTGTGTTTGGAATCCACATGAGTCAACCTTATGTTCCCTGCGCCATCATTTTAAAAGGTCGTATGGTTTTTATCTCTTCTCGCTGGCTCTTCGTTTGTCGCTCTTCTACTCGCTGGCAACGCGCAGATTGGTTGACCAGCTTATCACAGCACTTCGTATCCTGCGGGGTCGTCTCGATAGTCCGCGCTTGCTCGGTGAGTCGTGTCGCCTCTTTGTACCTAATGGACGTGTGCGCTTCTGTGCAGATCAGCTGCGAATCTTCGCTATCCCTCTTTGCCGTACGGTCTCGCTTCGTAACTATCCTCTTTGCCGCTCTTTGCATGCGCTGAGGATATTTATTTATTAGATTTTATTATTTTCATGTTGACGTGTTATAGATATAGCTCAAAATATTTTATTATGATTAGTGTACCTACTTTATTACCTTTTATCTTGACGCTTAGAGACCTTATACATCTCTAACAAATCTTGATTGTTATTAGTTTCTTAGTCTTATTTTTGACATGTAACACTACATTTAATTAATGATACTTTGATTATTTTATTATTTTTATTTGATGTACCTAGATAGATTTTGACTTGTAAAAGTGCCCTTGAGGCCTATTTGCAGAATGAATGATTTGATTTTGATTTTGATTTTGCTCATTAAGCTCGAAGCAATGCAACTACCCTGCGATCTGTTTGCGGATGGCTGGTCGGTTGTTGAGTGTGCTGGAAATTGTGCGATAGATTAGTATTATTATTCTTTGTATGTAATTAATTAGTGACCATTGTATCACTACATAGTATAAAACAAAGTTGCTTTCTCTGTCCCTATATCCCTATATCCCTATGTATGCTTAAATCTTTAAAACTACGCAACGGATTTTGATGCGGTTTTTTTTAATAGATAGAGTAATTGAAGAGGAAAGTTTATATGTATAATAACATCCATTAAATAGTGCACCCGTGTGAAGCCGGGGCGGGTCGTTAGTTGATAATATAACTTATCTAAGCAATTTCAGTCACGATAAAAAAAAGTAATGACTTAGGATATAACGTGTAATTTTTTTCATGTTTATAATATATAAATAAATTATTACCATCGGCGTGGCCACGGCATCAAGCGGCGGCGGCAGCGGGTTTCTTTTTTTTTTTCCTGATGACATTGCGTGTGATCCCAACGAACCGAAGTGCGTCTCAACCGTCCAATGAACAGAGAAAACATGCAATAGTTGAAACCGGCTCTTTATCTCTATTAATATGACTTTAAGATTGAAAGTGTCACGTGTCGCAAAATTCATAATATGTACCTTATTATTATAAATTGATCACAACGCCTCACAAGAAAACCTTGCCATCAGTAGCGAGCCACCGAATTGCCATTTTGTTTCCTTTTGTACTTTAATTCTTTATAAAGGTTTATTTATCATTTAAGAGCTTGTCGTGCCGCCTGATTGCTTTCGTGAGTGGAGATATTGTTCTTTTATGCTGCCGCGAACCTTTTATAAAGAATTTAAGATACTGGGCACGATTTAGTGCTCTCATTACGATATTGATGGAAGTAGGTTATGTTTATACGAACGATGTTGTGCGTTGTTTCATTATAAGCCATTTTTTTTTTACAATTTGTTATATTTTTTTTTATACAACGCCGGTGGCAAACAAGCTTATGGTCCACCTACTGGTAAGCGGCCACCGCAACCTATAGACGCCCGCAACTCCAAAGGAATCACGTACGCGTTGCCGACCCTTTATAAAATTTAAAATATATATTAAAATATAGGTTTTTTTTTGTTAATATTTGTATAAAGAGTAGGAGTACTCGTGGCCCAGTGGTACCCATGTTATTTCAATTTGTATATTTTTTATATATAACTGCTTAGGTATATTTTAAGGAATAGACATTAAAAAAAAAATGGGGTGTGAATAATATTGTATTTTTGAAATTTTTATTATGTTGTTTACTGACATTCTGAATCAATAAATAATAAATATTCTGCAATGATATACATAACATTACGTTTACCTTTGTTTACCCGTTTGAGTCATCGCTAACGGAAGTCTTAACCTCAAGCAGTAGCTGTTAAATCATACGGTTTACGATTTATCAGTTCTATGGCACTCAATTCAATGGTTATTTAATCAATAGTTAAAATGAAGAACCTTTCCAACAAGCCAGAGGAAATTCGTCGTATATCAAAATACTTTCCTCACTTTATATTAGTTTAAACTTGCACGAAATTCACACATAACGGTAAATGAGATTTAATTGCGTATAATTGAAATTTATTTACCATTTGAGGTTTTCCCGATGTCTTAAATGTGTCACAAGTGTCACAAATCACAACATCCGTGGTTGCGAGCTGATAAAAAAGTGAATAAACTTCAATTGTACGCGAATAAATCCTTTTCAAATAATCATTTTTCACTTCAATATAAGATTTCAAGCTTACATGGTCATTTACCTTAGAATTACGATTTGAATCGGGATATTTACCATGTATATTTGTATTTTTGAGTTCCCGATATTTCGGCACTGTTGCAAGCGCCATGACGCGCTATGACGATGACGCTGTGTGAAAAAAGCGAAATAGGAAGAGGGTAGATCACTATGGTGTGTAGGTAGACCACAACTAAAACTCGCAGCACGTCAGTTAATCCTTGATAATGGCGCTTGCAACAGTGCCGAAATATCGGGAACTCAAAAATACAAATATACATGGTAAATATCCCGTTTCAAATCGTAATTCTAATTTTTCACTTCATTTTTAATCAATAGGTTACTAATGTTTCCATTAGACATAACCCATATGACAGGGTGGGTTATGGGGTAGGTAAATTGCTTATTGCTGTCCATCAACTGCCCACTTCGCAAAAGCCTGTATTGTAGATTTACCATATCACTGTTAAACTCCTAACAGATATTAGTAATAAAAGTAGTGAACAAATTCGCAATAACCTTAAGAGAGAAATGTTAAAAAAAGCTGCACATACCTAAACCTAAATGTGCCTAATTAATTTAATATGTTGTCTCTATTTATTAAGCGGCTTCTTAACTGAAATAATCTTTAATGTTAAGATTAGTAGTGAAGAACATGAATTCTAATGTAATATATATGAAATAAACAGTTCATTTTTTTTTCTATGCAAAATATTACATATGCTTTGCCAGTAAGTGTTTTCCAAATTCATGTATGTAAAGTAGGAAGTAGGTACATTATAAACAGACCTACCTAATCCAGTTTAACACCCAACATACACAACTAACGACATCCGTTCGACTCATTTAAAAATAACTAACAGTCAACGAAATAATTACTTCTAAACTAGGTCTTCCTTTGAAATAAGTAAATACAAACCGCTTACCAGTTAAGTAAAGTAAAACTGTCTAGTTAAAGAAGGTTCTTAGTCTGTATATACTACTAAGGCGGTTAAGACGTTTTAAGCTAGGGGTTAAGAAATGCGGCGTATTGCCAAACGGTGCGACAGAGCAACGGCCGCATACCGAGACCTGATCTATGTGATGACAGAGAGCCTAGTTGTTAGTGCTCTGAAGCGGTGCAGGGCACAGGTGAAAGCGTGCCGTTGGGTACCGCTACCGCTTATGAAATTTCGGTGATAGTGAAACCGTCGAGTTTTGAGGTTCTAACGTATTAGCAAGGTCACATGAAGTTTGATGAGGTGATTTATATATTTCAGCTTGACGATGGGCGCTAATAAATATTTGATTTGTGTGATTATAGAGATAATTATATTAGAATCTGAGGTAATTTAAAAGAGATCTGACTGACTAAAATTCGCTAGAATCTTGTAGTCATACAAGAGTAGGTACTTTTAAGGTACGGTAGGTGACATACCTACCATGGGAATGAGTGCTGTCTAGACTCTCTGATATGAAACTCTTCCTTTACTATGGAATTGTTGTGGACAAGTTTCATACTTAACCTCACTCCGCAGTCAATGGAGAATTAATGCCCATTTCCATTCATAATCATTAGCTATTGGCAATTACAAACGGGTTAAAAACAGAACCTACTATAGTATTCATATATGCATTGTATGTTCACGAGTTTACACTCCTCCCATTTTGTTTCAAGGTAATTTCGATTGAGGCCTCCATAATTTAAAAAAGTGTTGTGTTTTTGGCTGTAAGGTCACCTCAGCTCCCGAGTATACCCTGTGTTGAGATTGATGGACTAGCACCCAGCGTTTTGGTCGCCAAACTGAATCCTCAAATCAATAAAGGGTGGGCAACACACTTGAGATTATTCTGGAGTCGCTAGCGTACCTACACAGGCTGGAGTTCCTTCTTACTATCAGGCGGGCCTTACGCCAATTTTGAATCCTAGTAATAAACAAAAATAAACAAAGAGCAGACCGCTTCACGCTTGTGCCTTGAACCATTCTGCCTAACGTACTTCTCCTCTATTTTAGGTAGGACATCAGCTTCTGAATTCACTTTGTGTACAAATATGTAGTTTCAATTACCAGACGCGTTTAGATATGTATCAGTGTTACATATTTGTTTTTGTAAGTAGATGGGGATTATAAATTGTTTTTACTTCAACAGCTTTAGGTGACTTGAAATTATCCGTCCACGTAACTGCTTATAAATTTACAAACTTATTAGTGCTCTTTATTGTGGCGCTGTTTAAGTGGACTTTGTTTGATTTTATATGGAGTGTTTTAGTTCTCGGTTATGCCAACTTGTTTGTTAAGTTTGTGGTTTAGACATGAGTGCTTATTAATAGGAACCAGTCTTGCTAAATTAATTTAAACATTGAGTACGTTTAAAAGGTATAATTGAAGTCTATTAGATTTAATGTAGGATGTTTCTAAACTTTTACTTCGGATTAGCAATCTTTTTCTACTGCGAAATGCAAGTGGAGATCATCGCTTATGCGTCATGTAACTTTGTCGTTCTCGAGTCACTTTCAATCTTAATTAAGACGTATAGAGACAAAAGGTACCATATATTGGATCTACCTTAATACTTACGATTAGAATAGGTACATAGTTTTTATACTCATACTCATACTCATACTCTTTATTCATAATATTGTTAAATATTACATGTCACATGTCATGTGTGTGTTGTTAAATATTATATGTATATCAATTAATAAAGGACATTTGTGACGTAATACAGACAACAATTAATGTAAATACATAGACTCACTATTCCCAAAAAAGGTAGATAGGTCACAAGATTTCAGCTCTAGTTATAGCAGCGATTTGGAGAAGATGGAGAAAATGTGATATTGAAAAGATGGATTGTTCATCGCCAAGAACACTTGTACGGTCATAGTTGATTGTTACGATGCCAAGGAAAGAAAGCGTATAATGCTTGCCAATTCAAATATTTTATAATTCCACTGTTTTGTAATAATAACATTGTGTATGCCTTTTGTGAAAATAAACAGTAATTGCAGTTTATGCTTTGTTTATGTTTAAATGTATCTAATCATAATCATTTATTGGAAGATGAAAGCAAATAATGAAGATCACATAAGGTGGTATCGTCGCATGTTTGATCCCTAACATGACGTCATATTAAAACATGATCATGTCAATTATGAGATAAGAGGGAAGATGATTCACATTCCTGATTTGTTGAGGGTTCTGCAAATATAAATAGGATTACTATTCATATTAAAAATGCGCAAGTAACTGTGTGTCTGTTAACTTTTCACACTTATACCCCTCAACGTGTGAGATAAAGCTGAGACCTTGAGAAGGAGATATGGAGTAGTTCATATCAAGGAAGTTTTCATGGGTGTTCGATATTTAATCGCTTTGAACGAAATGTTTTAAGCGATCAATTAACGAGCCTACGCTGATGAAAACGCAGGAAAAAGTTAGTATATTATTATTAACTTGAAATATTTCTTGTAATCGATGTAGCGATGTAGCGATGTGTAATGTGTCGATATAGCCTTCCGAATCGCTAAACTTAAGTGGCAGTGGGCGGGACACATTGCACGTAGAACCGATGGCCGTTGGGTCCGGAAGGTTCTCGAGTGGCGACCACGGACCGGAAGGCACAGCGTGGGTAGGCCCCCCCCAAAGTGGACTGATGACCTGGTAAAGGTCGCGGGAGTCCCCTGGATGCGGTTGGTGCAGAACCGGTCATTATGACACTCTTTGGGGGAGGCCTATGTCCAGCAGTGGAAGTCTTTCGGCTGATATGATGATGATTTCTTGTAACTCAATTAATTACTAATCGCAGCTGCTATTAGTAACTGATTTGATTTTAAAAACCATTTTATCAAATATTTTCCCATCGACTTTACCTTTTACCCTCTTTTTATCAGATGACATCATCATAGATAATTAAAATAAAGAACCTACACTACGGATCGCTGAAATCCCGCAGACTATATGGCAAACCAGGATGCGCATGGGCAACAAAAACGCCAAGCGCGAACAACGGTCGCTCGTTACCGCACAATCGCCGAGTTTTTGCGACGACATGTCGGGCTCCCGATAGATGGCGCTAGCTAAATAAGAACATTGTTTTTATTGTTATTGTTGCGTCTTCGTGCCTTAAGGAGAACGGGAAAAAGTTGTTAGAGCTAGACTTGTCGGGATTGAACTTTAATGCTATTCGTAAACGTTTATGTAGTCAAGGGAATTAAAACGCGGCTTTTCGTGTTTCAATGTCCTTAATCGTAAGTTAGGTTTAATTTTAACATTTATTGTGTTCTGTAGAGATGACATGTTTAACATGTATGATAGATTTTATTGAAAAACTGGAATAAGTTGAGGACAGTCAGGGCTCTGCCCAGATTCTTGGTGTATTTTTTAAAGAATGACATTACATTGAACTGCTTTATGCCTGAAAGTCTTTTTTTTCATAGGTTTATAAACGTTTTTTTTTTACTCAGTACTTTCTCTTGTATACCTACTGGTTTCTAAATAGTTTAAATCTAAAGGTTTCTCCCTGAGACTCAAAAGATGAATAGCCACCTAGACAGCGCAAAATACCTGCTATACCGATATGATAATCAGCAATAGCTCCTGTTTTCCATTTGGTAGCAATTAGCAGAACAAAACGAAGCATTATTTACATGCTACGCTACAATAAATCACTCGATTCACTTTCCTAAATTGATATTGTAATCCGTTCTGTTGTTTTGTTCCTTTGCTGAGAATAAATGAAGACGTTGTGATGTGGGTTCGTTAAATTGCTATCTCCGTACTCTGTTCTGTGATGGAGAGGCCGTTAATATTGCTTAAAATGCCTTTTTAGAGAGGTAGGGCAGAAGGAAATATCCCCCTTTTTTAATTAGAAATATATATCCAAGTGGCTTTGTCAGTGTGAGCTATAGACCTACCAATGAAACAACCACTTTGAAAAAAATCTAAAAACTGAATTCAACGAGAATAGGACAGACATACGAAAACATTTTTCACAGGCGGAGACGCTTCCTTCGCGCTTCGCGCTCGCTCAGTCAATTTACAATTATTATATTTGTAAAAGCAGTACAAGAAGTAATCTTTTGAATGGACATAGGCATTGGCAGGTACTATCCTAAGAATTTATACAATAGCTGTTCTTTTTGAGTGCCGTCTCCACGCCTCCCAAATCCCCACTTATCGTCCCGATACAAAATGGAGAATCACGATGAACAGAAGCCGCTGACTTATGTCCCGGCCCGTGATATGTTCATCTCAACAATAAATACTGTAGGCCAATTATACAGTCGGCGTTATGATGGGATAAGGTTTGTTAGTGCTCCACTGCGGATATATTGCGCTGTCAGTGAGATAGCTGAAGTTTATTCAAAAGTCTACTGGGAACTTTGTGAGTCCATAATGCAAATGGGTCATTTTTATGGGCGTTTTTTCCAAATCACTTTCATTTTTTTAAATATATATTTAAATATAAATAAATATATTTTGTGGACAATCTTACACAAATCGACCTAGTCCCAAACTAAGCAAAGCTTGTACTATGGGTACTAGGCGACGATATATACTTATATAGATACATATATACTTAAATACATAGAAAACATCCAAGACTCAGAAACAAATATTCGTGTTCATCACACAAATAAATGCCCTGACCGGGATTCGAACCCGGGACCTCCAGCTTCGTAGGCAGGGTCACTACCAACTAGGCTAAAACGGTCGTCAAATAGCCACAATCTTGTCAAATTGCATAAATATTTCAATGACGTCTTCGATAATTACGGGGCCGCTACCAACTAACTCAGAAATATCACAAAAACATATAACAGCCAATTCGTCAAAAACGTCGTTACCGAAAGTGACGCGGTTGAAACGCTCGAATAATGACACAAATGGAAGAATCAACGTGTTGTCAAATCTTAAATCGAGCATTATTTTATAGCATTCAACACAAGACGGACCATTGGTAGGTACCTATTCTAAAGTTTTTGCGTGGATGAGGTAGATCTAAATATCTATTCTTAAGTTACTTATAAGTGAATGTCATTCTCTATACTAAAAATGACAGACATTTAGGAAGATATTTGGGCCAATGTCAACCCATCATTGAGTGCCGAATATTAATTCCACGAGGATGATCATAGTTTCACATTTGATACATTAAGTTTCACATTTGATACAGTGCTTTTATTAATATTTTAGATACCAATTGAGCCGTTTTTGGATTTAATTGTGTGTATATCACTAAAAACTGCGGTAATAGTAGGAAAAACCAGTTTTAGCTTGAAAATTATCGATTCGGAGTGATGTTTGAATCGATATTTTATAAGTCCAAAAAATATTTTTAAAATCTACTATACCAAGCCGCAATATTTCTATTTATACTAGAAGTAATGAAGAGAACATATCAAGATGTATGTCAATTAATACATAAAATAGCCGCAATACATATGTTTTTTTAACTGATAGAGGCTCTTAACCAAGAGATCCAAAAATAACTCCTAAGGTTTTTCGTCCTGATTAGACCGATTTCCTTACTGTGTTTTCCTTCACCGAGAAACTAATTGTTAAATATCTAGTAGAGACATCCCTTAGCCGGTACAAGCCATAGTTATTAATCGCATTCCTATATAGAGTTATATGTGCATATTTAACGTAATCCCATCTGCATATCCAGTCATGTCGTACGATGAAATTGTTTTACTGAATCGATTAAGTCGATCTGGTATCGATTGTGCATCGATTTTTTTCTTTCTCCGCCATGTGATGGCTGTATTAAATCGATTTAAATGTGTTAAAAGAAATGCTACTTTAAAATAAATGGGAAGCGGAACGGGCTTTTTGACGCAATTTATTGTGAATACGGTTTTTGGTGTTTATTGAACTTTTTTATTTGGGTACAGGTTCGATCACAATTTTTTCATTACAGCTTCAAGCGCCGGTATCTTTGGAGGCATCTTGATAACGTTTATGAGAAGTGTAAATATTCTTTGCAAC
The DNA here is from genome assembly GCA_963556455.1 of Epiblema foenella. Lineage (NCBI taxonomy): Eukaryota > Metazoa > Arthropoda > Insecta > Lepidoptera > Tortricidae > Epiblema > Epiblema foenella. The sequence continues at coordinate 3,521,986 of OY747110.1, forward strand.
GGCCACGTACGAGTATTTATTGAGGATATTTCTTGTAAATTGTGATTTTTACAGATTCGGACGTTAAAAATAGTTTTGTTGATGATGAAAGTCATGAATTTTCCTAGTGGTTAAAGGCATGAGTCATGACAGCTATTGATGCCAAAAATTTGGCAACAAATAGTTCACAACTCGTATCACCCACTCCAAATGATGGTAGGTATGATAAACAAAAGTAATGATAATTGTAAACGTCGTGCTTTCTAATGGATGACAGTCAAAAGTATCTTAATAGTTCTGACATACAATTTTACTTCGTGTAATTCCGTGTCAAAACCGGCATTAGGTTATAAAATATTAATAAATAAAAAAAGCATTAGAGCCATCGCTGCTTGACAAATTGATTGTTTCGTGTTGCTTAAACTATGTTTGATTAAATGTTGGGTCCAATACGCCAGGGTCATTAGCATATTGGATACAATGTTTGGGCCACTATTTCTACTGACTTCATATCACTGACAGAATGTATAATGGCTTGTAGCCTAGCATTATAGGTCTGAGATACTTTGTCAGATTTATCATTGCTATTATTGGTAAGTAGTTGTTTCCAATCGCAAAATTATTCAAATCAGTAATCAAAATGATTCTACTGGAGTTTCGATGTATTGCTCATATCATGAGCCTATGAAAACAGCATTAATGCGGAATACCTTTTTTGGAATGGCAACAAAAATATTTAATAAAATACCGAACACTATTAAAAGTTAAGAGACACACCAATTTAAAAAACATTTAGTTGCATTTTTGGTTGAAAAATGTTACTATTCAATAAAAGAGTTTTTAGAGACACCTTAAAGATGTCAATGTTGTTTTTAATATTTTATTATTGATATGTAATGAATTTCATGTGTATTAACTATTTCTACGCCAACACTGGCAGGATGTGCTGAACTAAAATAGTTATAACACCCTAAATTGTACCACATTTATAGAATAAATAAATAAATTGATTGATTGATTGCTAAGCTAGGTGTCCGCAGGCCGTATGCTTGTTTGCCACCGTATTAAAAAATGATCAAACATTTAGCCAACAGCACCAACGCGGCACATCTTGGACTTAAGCAGATAAACAAATTATAAAATGTTAATGGGATAAAACCTTTGACTCGAAGCCACAATACATCATTGTGGGCCGTTAGTGCGCCCGTTCGGGTAGGGGCGGCGGACACTGCGCAGATTTTACTTCAAGCAAGGCCATTCCATTGCAACTGACCCCCTTTAATACGCGTGAGTTTGCAATTAACCATCCCGCTCTCTACGGAAGCTCTGCGCGTAATTTCGTAAATATTTAGTAGATTGCAATAGATTTTTGGAACACCGGATCACTAATGGAAAATCTATCCGGTTCTTTTGTTAGAACAATAAAAAAACTACCTATCCTGTTTGTAAAAAAACATATCACTGTCGTTGACAATTACGAAATCTCCAGCATGAAAGTTTATTTTTACGGTGATATTTAGGCCTTTTTGATAGAGTTACTGGGGTATTTTTCGATATTTTGTTCGATGAGTTCGTTTCTTTGTTTTTGGTCCACAGTATTTTTTCTGTAGTATAATTCCACATTACTTCTTCACACGGAAGCTCAAACTTCAGTATTTTCATGAGATATCTGAACGGGCCTTGCCTTAAGGAGATTCCTCGACTCTATCAACCACGCCCCCCGTGTAAAAGACACGATTACGTCTTCCGCGCATGAGCAAAAAGATGCATCACTCTTCGGGACTGGCTTTTTGGATATAGTCAATAATTCTCTAACTTTGTACAGTTTTTTTCATATTTTAGAGGAAAAATACCATCATTTTAAGCGTCGTTTATAAATGTATTATTATAGTAGGCTGAGTAAGAAAAGGAAAAGTAAGACTGAACATTTGATTTTTAGTAGTAAGTTATATGAAGTATAAAAAAGAATAGACAAGGAAGAGACTAAGAAATAAAAAGATGTTTATCAGAATAAAATTCGAAAGAATCATGCTTTCAGAGCAACAACTATTTGGAATTTGTACACCCAAGAGCAGAACTTGGGTCAATAAACTGTATTTCACAAAAAATGTGCCCATCTTTTATATATCCCCATCCCGTCCCATTATATGGACACACATACATATATTCAGCAGCGTATATACCTCAAAATAAATGTTTCTGTAAATAAATCTGCGACACTAGCGTTTGTGGCTAATAAGATCAATGCGACAACGTCCGCATATTACTTAATTTTGCCGAACCCACCCACTCCACGCTGCCCCTTATTCTATTAGCGTTGCTGACTGCCTCAGTTCCCACATTAACTGAGACATCACTAACGTAGCTGTACGTATTACATATTTATTACATCCATTTCTCTCATCTAATACAGATTTTGTGGTTTTTACGACGGCAGCGAAGTGCGAAATGCCTTGAAATTCGACTTAAGGAGACTCCTAGCTTGGCGGGATATGTGACATTTTCTTTGACATAAACTTACGGACGTCGATTTTCACTATATTTCACGTAATATTGTTGTTATTACATCTGCGCAGTAATAATATCATGCGCAGAAGCCAAGCAGTACCGCCTTCGCATCGCCCCGCTACCGCGCATCCCGTATCAGTCAGGAAGCACTATTAAATGTAGCGACGGAGTAAAAAGCGGTGCTGAGCCGAGTGACGATTGACAGTTTTCTCAAATCATACCGCCTCCGCACCGGCCGAAATATGTATCTTTTTTTATAAATGATTTTCGCATATTTCTGTGTGCGGGCAACGAACACATTATCTAAACATTACTAAGCGAATGAGACAAAATTATTGTTCGTACTCCTTTCTAATCTAGTTATTCGTGTGCAGTTTATAAGGTTCTAACAATGTTTTGACACACATACGGTATTGTATAGGTGTGTCATATGAAAACAATGGTCGCATAACTCTGATACTTGCAATAGTTATTGCGTGTATCATAATAAATAATCATTCGGACTATAATAAATATGGTGACCGAGTCTTAATCCGACATGAGATAAATCATTAAGCAATATGTAGAGTAAAACCAATTTTAATTTGAACGCCTTTTATCAAGTTCTGATAGGTAAAGGATTCGAGGAAGAAAGACTCAGTGCCTTTACCATGAGTTTACATGACCGTACTCGCTAGCGACTGCGTAAAATATTGTATGAGCAAAAGTACAACGCCTCTGGCGATTACGCAATAGAACTAAAAAATCGGCATACTAAATCGTTTACTTTGTTTGATCTAAAGTTAAAAAGTTACGATTCACGATATGATTTTTATCATAAAAAAGGAAAGTATACAAACAAACTTCAGTTCAATAATCATCAAAATATATTATATGTTTAATTACCATTTTTTATAACACATAAATGTTTAATAATAATGTCCTCGTATCTACAAGACCGCTAATAGGTACCCATAAAGGATGATAACTAAAATGTATAAATGAATAAAATGTAAATTAAATCACCAACAGGCTTCTGTAGTAGATTTCGCTTCTTTGTTATTTCAAAACGGCGTAAGTCTAGTAAGTCCAAAAATGTAAGGCCGAATTCTGTCAAATGAACGCAAGCTAGAATCTACCTTATAATCAGAGCTCTTAGTCGTTTTTTTGTTTGCGTTCGTTTGACAAAATTTGGTCTTAAAGTTTCGCACCAATACATTAGTGTCAACGTACAATCAAACTCATAAGTATCTGGACACTTCAGTACTTTGTCGCCTTCACCCGTTGGAAATGTTAGTATAACATTTTAAACATACATTAACGCGACAAGGTACAAAGGTGTTGTCCCCTAGTGAGATCTGTCATAGAACCTTTCATAACTATTTCGGAATGAAATGCCACAAAATAACAGTGTTAAGAGGCCTTACATATTAAAAATGTTTGAACTCAAATTGCAAAAGTATAGATAATTTTGATGACGACCGGTTTAGCCTAGTGGGTAGTGCACCTGCCTATGAAGTTGACGGTCCTGGGTTCGAATCCCGGTCAGGGCAAATATTTGTGTGATGAGCATGAATATTTGTTTCTGAGTCATGGATGTTTTCTATGTATTTAAGTATTTATATCTATTAAATATATCGTCGTCTAGTACCCATAACACAAGCCTTCTTGAGCTTACTGTGGGGCTACTTCGATTTGTGTAAGATTGTCCTCTAATATTTATTTATTTATTTATTTATTTAATTTTATTAAATTGATAAAGGTTTACGATGCTTATATTGAAGTTTTAGATAGTAAAGGAGCAATTTAAAAACCGCAAAAAAAATGCGTTTTTTGTATTGGCCTCTTAAATATTTATTTTATTCTATTTTTTAGTATTTGATGTTATAGCAGCAACAGAAATACATCATCTGTGAAAATTTCAACTGTCTACCTATCACGGTTCATGAGATACAGCCTGGTGACAGACGGACAGCGGTGTCTTAGTAACAGGGTCCCGTTTTACCCGTTGGGTACGGAACCCTAAAAATAGTGTTTAGATTGTATTTAGTCAATTAGAAGTGATAATTTTTTTTTAATTCAAACAATACAAGCAAAGTTTGATACTATAACGCGATAGTTCCGTACTAAATAGCAACTAAGAGAAAATGTTAAAATACGTGTCAATTCGCATAGACTATAGATGAGCGTTATATAGTCCCTATTCGTCCTGGTACCGCCGCAATCCGGGTAGAATCGTCCGACCCAGGTCGGGCCTAGCTGAGTTTCTTGCTGGACTCTTCTCAGCTAGGTTTAGTGAACCAGCGACAAAACTCCCAGTAGCTCGATTCCACTCACACCTCAGATTCGGTTGAAACCGCTCAACCAATCTCACTGGAGCGCAAACTCTTAGAGTATTCCAGTGTTCCAAACCACACGCGTGGTCGTGCCAGAGGTTTTCCCCTGCATTTTCCCAAGGCTACTCTCCCACCGCGCACTCCTATCGCTTTATGGCCTATAAAGCCAGTAAGGTAAAAAAAAACACTGACGGTCCCTTAAGAAGATATAATAAAATACTATGAACAGTGTTAATGTAAGTCAGATAATTACATTTATTGGGCCGCCATGGGAAAGCATCTCCGCTGCCAGTTACGTGTTACATTGTTTATAATATTCGGTTTATTGCTACTAAAATGAAATGTTAATTCTTTATTAAATGTGTTTCGATTAAATAACTTTTTAAATAATTAGTGTAATTTTCAGAGGAAGTAATTTTTTAAACATAACTGTAATTAATTTATATATAGTGACAGTTACAATTACTGCAGGAATAGCTCTTTGATTTTACTAACATGTGTTAAGATATCTACAAAGTTACTTTTAAGTCATCATCCTATAACGTCCTAATTACATACAAGGTCTAGTTTTCCATCTAATCAATGAAGGTTGCTTCTGTAAAAACTAGTGCCTACGCCAAATCTTCGTGTTAGCTACCGGGCCCCGGGCATCCTTTACTGGGATAACGCTAGAAGGATAAATCTTGAATAAATTAATGTTCGGTTACTTCGATTGGTGAAACACTATGCTAACACATTTTTATTCTATTTTTAATGTTTTGTTTCCCTCTACAATAAAAACAAAAGCCACTTTATAACACCATAGCGTAATTGCTACTCTCAGCTTCGCGGTACATAAAAACACGTTTTTTTTTCTTTTTCCATTGTTCACGATCCGCCTTTGGTGGCGTATGATAAACCCATAACCGAAAAACTCGATAAAACCAGCGAGATAATACCTTTATAATTCTCGCATTGCGATTATTCTCGCCGGCCCCGAGATAGCTACAGTTTTACGGAACAGCGCAATCATTTTAACAGAATTAAAAAACTTGACATTTATGTACTTTGAACTTGCTGGTGACAATTTGATATAGACATTATGTTACAACAACATGGGCTTTCCTTTATGTAAGGTATGCAAACCTTACTAGGTTTGTATACCTTACATACATATTGCTATTGCTAGGTACTCCTCAGCTTAACCATGAACTTAACTTTATTATAAAACTTAAATTTCGACCTATTTATTTTCTAACAAAATTATAATTGTGAGCTATTTACAGCAAAATCAATTGATAACTCTATGAAAAATACATCCCTTAATTTTCTGTTTAATAAACGTTATCTTACGCAGTGCACCTACTTATATAATATATATTATTGATGTGCGAATTTCGGAAATTGAATAGAGATTAATTCATGTAAGGTAAATATCCTAGTCATCGACACTGACAGACGTGATCAATACGTGCCAACTAGTGGGTATTAAAGTTTCGGGCATTGGGACCTTTTACCTTAATTATGATATAATTTGCTAACATTATTCAAAGTACAGTTGTGTACTGTAATCCTGATTGTGGCTTTATAGGCTGGGCCCGATAAAGCGATAGGAGTGCGCGGTGGAGAGTCGCCTGGGGAAAATGCGGGGGAAATCGCCGAAAGGACCACGCGGGTGGTTTTGAACACTGGAATACTCTAAGAGTTTGCGCTCCAGTGGGATTGGTTGAGCGGTTTCAATCGAATCTGAGGTGTGAGTGGAGTCCAGCTGCTGCGACTGAAACCCTGTCACATATGAATAAAAAGGGTGAACTTCGTAGTACTGTGACCTTGTTAGTGATATTTGTAGAGGAATTATTCTCGGGAACAACACATCTGTAATGTGGTCTCGCTGTAAGAATGCGATATCTGTTAGTTGGTTGCGCTTGCGCAGGAGCGCGCCGCCGGCAACCGCCACTCTTTATAATTTGATCACATTTGTGGCACAATGCTGGCCCAAAGCGCGCTGAGACGACAGCCGGACAGGGAAACTATGGAGACTGTTTAATATTATATGGATACTTAAAATAAAATAAATAAATAAATATTAGAGGACAATCTTACACAAATCGAACTAGCCCCACAGTAAGCTCAAGAAGGCTTGTGTTATGGGTACTAGACGACGATATATTTAATAGATATAAATACTTAAATACATAGAAAACATCCAAGACTCAGAAACAAATATTCATGCTCATCACACAAATATTTGCCCTGACCGGGATTCGAACCCAGGACCGTCAGCTTCACAGGCAGGTGCACTACCCACTAGCCGAAACCGGTCGTCACACTTGGTGGGGATAATGGTATGACTAGCTTTCAAGAATCTTTGGTCATGCGAGAGACGAAGATGAGCGGAGAATCAGAAAGAGTAGCAATGTAAGATCTAGAACTTTCTAAAAATTCCAGGAAACTGAAATTTAAGAAAATGTACACGAAGTTACATAAATAAAATACACGTGTATATCGTTAGTGTAACTTCTATAACTTAATTATTTCCACGTGCTATTAAAACAACTGATAATGCACGTATCTTGTGAGTTGCGAAATGTTTTCAATTTGTGTAAAATGTAACTTGGTGGAATTTTGGGAACTCATCCTAGGCAGGTAAGACATTTTTGCAAGCTTTGTGAAGTTGTGTGATTATTTTATTTTATTTTCTTTATTGGGGAAAATAACAGATACAGGCCGATGTAATAAATAGGACAAATCAGTATAGATGAAGTATGTACAGTCTGTATCCTAAGACAATTCCCACTAGGATTTCACACATATTAGATAAGATGACATTGTAAAACAAGTAAGTAATCCTTAATTAAATGTTGACAATATAAGATATACACTATTAACACATAGTACAGGAAATTACGTCTTACAGGAGGAGAAATAAAAACCACTACCAAAGATAATTATAAATTATATGAGCTGATTAACTTTGCGCTTAAAAATGGCCCGCGTACTACTAAATATGTCAACCGAGACTAAGCTTTTGTTATAGTTGCAACACATTCTGCGTAATGGTGCTCATACCCCGGCATTAGTGGAGGCCAACGGGACCGCGAATGGAGATAAAGAACGCAGAATAATATTTTTCTGAAGAAGTGAAGTTTATCGATTTAAAGTTTGATGTTATATACGTCATATACACTTTCTGTGTCAGGAGCTAGCCTAGGTGGGAAGCTCGTCTCGTGGGTGCTTTTTTGTAAGTAACGTTTTTCGCATACGAGTGTGGCGCTACGAAATCCTTGTCAGTGAAAGTGTTAAATTTAAACTTTTTAAAAAATAGCGACTCCACCTATGGCCCTGCGCATTTCACGCAGCGACTCCTTCAGAGGAGTGGCCCCGGGCGGCCCACAATGGGGCTACTTTTTCTCGGCATAATAAACATTTGTATTCGACGCGCGCGGCGATAGATACGTAATAACTGTAGTGTTGGAATTCTTATGATTGGTTAAATTTTCTTAACCAAATATTTTCTGCATTACCTAATCTTTATAGTAAAAATACGTCGAAATTCTTAAAATAAATTCAACCAAGAGATTTTCAATACAAGACAGGTAATTTACAATACAACAATTTGTGCTGTAAGTACATCGCATGTGTACCAATTAACCTCCTGAGGCCTGACTTTCAAAAATTTACGAAATAATCGCAACCTTAATACATTCAAATGTAGTTAAAAATCAAATGTTTTTATCTAATACTTATATTACACGGGGCCTCAAAAATTTACGAAATAATCGCAACCTTAATACAGTCATATGTAGTTAAAAAATCAAATGTTTTTATACAAAAATACAAACAGGTTTATTTCTCAAAATTATCTAATACTTATATTACACGGGGCCTCAAGAGGTTAAATTGAAAACTTTATTTATTCGAGTGGAGGATGCTCCAGACAATTGCACACGATTGTCGATGTCCGTAAACCAGGGCGCACCTCCGCAGGGCGAATAGGGATGTACCCGTTCAACGCATATAGTAAATGAATACATCACTATATTGGTTAATCGCATTTAGATCAACCTTACGCACACTCGACAACGTTACTGTATTTGTCTCGAGCTGTCAATAAAACGAGTCCTAAATCAAAAATGGTTCGGCAGCACGCTTAAGAGGTGGAACAGTGCCTTTACCATGAGTTTACACGACCGTACTCGCTAGCGACTGCGTAAAAAATTATATGGTCAAAAGTACAGCGCCTCTGGCGGTTACGCAATAGAATCGGCATACTAAATCGTTTACGCAGTCGCTATCGAGTATGGTCATGCAAACTCATGGTAAGGGCACTGCACGCGTATAAAGACGAAGGTATCTGTAATAAAAGAAAGAAGGTATAAGGACGAAGGTATGTGTGTAGGTATCTAAAGTATATGTTTAAATCCTATTCCATTATTATTATTTATATCTTAATTGACGATCATGATGTGAATTCGTATACTTTTGACATGAATGCAAATTTATATTGTAATTTACATCTATGAAATAAATGAATCTGAATCTGAATCTGAATCTAATCAGGCCGATCATATTCTAGTTTGCCTCCTTTGCATAAAAAAAACAAAATTAATTACCGGCCTGTTATTACTCCTCCTACCCTTCTTATTTAAAAGAACAAGTTGGTACTGAATGGCGGGTTTCGTATGGATCTTAGGTAAACGTCCAAGCGCTTGACACGGACACTTTCAAACTAATGTCATTTTAATAGAGGTGAACAAGTGATGTCAGGTATTGAGTATTAAGGTGTCAGACACTCGGACGTTTACCTTAACACCACCAAACGTTTCCTATAGATTGCTCAATATCAAATTACTAATACCGAATACCTAATAATCTTACTTAACCCACTCCAACTTCTAATTATAAAACCATATTTTTATTAACCTCACTAAATAACAATGATTACTTCCTAATACCGGAGTTTAATGTAGCTATTAACAATGTTTTTACCTATAAATTGCAATTAAAGAACAATGTCGTAAAGAATGCTCTTATAACGCGCTTATACGGCTATAGTTGGAGTTAATGCGTACACGCATTATAAGTCGGTTTCCCATAATAATAAAATCGAATTATAATGGGCGTGCCGTGACCGGGTGGTACAGATGTTGAATACAAAGATTGTACAGTCTGAACAAACATGTTATGGAATGTGTAGTGCATGTGGTTGAAATCATATGAAAGGTGGTTTTCGTGTAGGTACGATACTGCGGAGATTAAGTAACACGCCCGAGTTGATGCCTGTGGTTTTTTTTATGTTTATATTCATATTCATGAAACTTTTTGATATCTTTGTACTAACATCCATCCCTAATATGAATATATTGCCCTCTCTTTCTTCGTAAAAACCAAGACGTGAGTTTCGAATTTGTTTTTTTTTGTTCGGTGGATCGCGGTCCTGTCAACTTTGGGAACCACTGATCTATATCATCAATATTACCTACTTGTCAACATATGATTTATAAAGTCAAATATCAATATATTAATTACAGGTTTAAAAAATCATCATAGCTGTAATTTTTGCTCGAGAAGTCAATTTTAGCTTTCGTTTGAAGTATTGTAAGGAAAGGGGCTGACTTGACTTTCTGGTTATTTTATTTAAAGAGTATGTAACTATTCTCAATAATTATAATGTTGTATATATGTATTGTGTATACATAGGTAAAGGTATACTTATTCAGATTACACAGGCGATTACGTCTTAGGCCAATACTCTTTCCTTTTCTTATAGCATGCAGTATTTTTACTTCATATTGTAAAATGTTACATATATGCATTTTTATATCAAATGCATTCTTGGTTTTAAGTTGTAACTAGGTACGTACTGATTAAGTTCATCCATGGCGTTTGTCATCACCATGAATTTAACATAAAACAGAGCCCGCAAACAGGTGGACATTTCAATACTTAATACATTAGGGGATTTAGCGTTACGTGTTATAAAGTTTTCTCTCACGGGCTTTGACAGTGCCACAAAGGTTAATTCATTTCTATGGGACCTTTAAGTGACCATTCGTTGCCTTATCTCGTTCTAATAAGGTAATATAAATAGTATGTATCATTTGACTAGGTGTGGTGATGACATCAGGGATTGGAGGAGAAGGGCTAAAAACCGAGCTCAATGGCGTGTCATGGAGAGGCGAACAGTAAAGTCCACCATTGGGCGAAGTTGTTCGACAAGTCGAAATTCACAAATGTTGCCACAGTATAGCCAGTGCTCTTCGTGTCGATATTATTTAAGACCTTACTAGACTTACCGGCGGCAATTAATCGGGTACTCGGGTCATACGCGGATTTAGGTTCGCGTCTTTTCTGTGGGCATACCAAAAGTTAAGGGCTACAAAGCTTAATTTTGGATTGGACCAGTAACCCGCATAAACAGTGTCTCCGTTTCTATAAATCTCTGTAATAAAAAGCTAGCTAACATGCACATAAGCCGTTAACTATTGACCACAGGAGGGACGACTTTTGTTTTTTCAACTAAGTATAACCCACTCCTAGGTGCTTGCTTAGAACATCGAAAATCTAAATTAGTAATGTTTCTCTCAAATATGCTCTGAATTTGTCAAATCAAAATTATTAGTAAATCTTATGATTTATTCGTATTTAAATTACTAAACTTCATATTTAAAAACCACTTTTGTACCGCTCAATGAACCTTTTTACATATTTTTATGCATATCTCATAGACATTGGACGGAGGCGCTCGGCGGACACAGTCGAAAGAACGAGATTATATATATTTCGACTTTGTCCGAGCGTTTGGACTGTCAGATTCTAAAGTGCTGGCTGTCTGTGCACCGCAATAGAAATACGAAATGAATGTCTTGTGACTGTCCATCTTTATAATGAATTTTTGTAATTTTTTTTTTTTTTTTTTACAATTTTATTATATTATGTTGTATTTTGCATATGAGTAATTACCTGAAATTAATTACATTTTTATTGTTATTATTATTGGAATAAGTTTGGCAGTACAGCGTTAAGCTTATTTAGATAGATAGATAAATACTTTATTCATTGCCACAACATGGTATAAAATGACATAAAAGTAACAGAAAGATGACAAAAATAAGCAATGACAGTAGATATTTATATTTTTTTACCAATATACACCGTCACCATTTTTTTTTCTACTCCTGGCAATATCTTATCTGTCAGTTTACTTCGCCTAGTTGTGGACTTTATTTCCAGCAGTGAACTGATACGGTGTGATAATGAAATGTTATAGCACTCATGACACTTCTGTGTTTAAAACGTCACCAAAACGCTTAAAAAGGGGTCAAGGTCAAGTAATTTTGCGTCGCATACTACCATTCCCGTTTGGTTATGTCTTTGTCTTATGTCTTGACGACCGCTTTAGCCTAGTTGGTAGTGACCCTGCCTTCGAAGCTGGAGGTCCCGGGTTCGAATCCCGGTCAGGGCATTTATTTGTGTGATGAACACGAATATTTGTTCCTGGATCTTGGATGTTTTCTATGTATTGAAGTATCTATTTATCTATATGAGTATGTATATCGTCACTTGGTACACATAGTACAAGCTTTGCTTAGTTTGGGACTAGGTTGATTTGTGAAAGATTGTTCACAAATATTATATATTATTATGTGGTTTATTATTATGGGCCGAAGTCAGTTCTTAGATGGGTTACCGCTTTGAGTGGTTACTAACTGAGCGCTCTCGTGCTTTGGGAGGCGCGATAAGCCGTTGACACTGGCTGCTGTCCGTGCCAAGCGTTAAGCCAAGGTGGAGGCCTTCGAGCGGCTTGAGACAACAGAACACAAACAGTCAAGTTGCCCACTCACTTAACAAAGGGGGTCGAAGTTGCACCACGTTCGTACACGTGATTCCTGGATGGTGCTAAAAGTGCAACAAAACTAGCAACCGTACTGTCTTCTCAAAAATCTCACGGTTCGAAATAATTGCCATACGATAAAAAAATTAAGATAGCGTTACTTAACATTTATATATCAACTCATGAATCTTTCGGCGTAGGACTCGTGAAACACACACTCCCATCCCTTTGTAGTTGAAATCATAAGCAGTGAACAAAAATAGGGCTCCTTATGTACCAGCGCTTCTTAAACCTCACACTCAGACGATAAGCAAAAGTAACTAGTAGTCAGTAATTTAAGAGGATGTCACTGCTTCTCCGTGTGGTTGCCGGGTAAGAATTGCGCCACCCCATCTCTTCCTGTGGGTTTCGTAGGAGGCGAATAAGGGAAAATCGGAGGGTGGGCAGCAGCATCCTTCGATCATTACCACCATCAAACTGCGGTCGCCAACCCGCTTGCCAAGCGTGGCGACTATGGCAAATCCCCCCCAAGGGAAAAATAAAAAACATGCCCTTGGGGGAGGCCTATGTTCAGCAGTGGACGTCTTTCGGCTGAAATGATGATGATGATGATGATGATGATGTCACTGCTAAACTACTAACCTGACATACGTTTGTAACGGTAACAACTTGTTATTAACTTATTATGGTATATTGCTTTGTACTGTAGACTACAAAACATTAAAAAACATACGGGCTATCGATAACCAAAAATGAAACGGGAATAAAAAACAAAATCCCGTAAAGCCTTAACGCTACAATCAAAAGCACAATACCAAAGTAACCCGACAAATTATAGACACTTAATCTACCTTTATAAGCGTTGTCGATAAATTTCTCGAGACATTATGAAGTTAATGGTATTTTAAATTCGGCCGAGTGTACCCGCTCATTACTGGGAACAAAAGGGTGATCATCAGAATAAATTTGCCAAATTATTGTTATTTTGAATCTGAACCGGAGGCGATCGTTTGGAAATTACAGTTGGTACCACGAGAACTCGATTGAAGATTTTTAAAAATATAATATTTATTTACCACTATTTTCGATTCAAGATCGAAGAGTGAGTTTAAACATATTTTATTTACGCCTGAAAGCAGCTTTCGATGCAAAAAAATACTGCTAACAACTTAACAACCCTGTGTAAGGCGAAAAAAAAGGTTAATTTACATATATTGCAGATCTTTCTCACAATATTTAAAAAAAAACGGGTTGCATAGTCCTTAATCTTTTAGCGGCTATAGTTAACTGTCTATCCGTCTTACTTGTCCAAAAAGTACTTAAAATTACCAAGACTCAGTCCGTTTTATTCTTCACTACGTGCCAGCAGCAGCGCGGCCTTATGGGTTGATTCTCTACTTTATTACTGGTAGTTTTCTCTCACCAACTGCATAGTCAAACTCATAAAAACCATACAATCATATACTCACTATTAAGTTTACTTGAATTTTATCTTTACAGTATTGGCTATACCTCAGGTAGAACCAGTTACATAAATATCGTCACTACTTTTAAAAAAACTCGTATCTGAAAATCATCAAGTTTCTAGGAGGAACAATAAACATTCTGTAAATTATTGCGATTGATCAAAAAAGTTCTTGTTAGTTTCATGAGATACTTTGATAGCCAGTCATTAATTTCACAAATACTCGAATAACTCACTCAAACATTTTTTTATAAAATTTACAGTTATTCGTAAGATACAAGATTTTTGTTTTAGTATTGACTGAAAGTTGTTAAGTTACTATAATTTTGCTTTGAATTTTATGCTACAAAATGAAACGAAATGTATGTTTTTGTGTTTATTAAATTAACTAAGTAAACTCTCTTCGAGTAACAATAGACGGACTTAAATAACAACGTGCCTATGTAAAAAAAGATCGGGTCGAATTATTTTTTCTCTACTATACATGCAAGAAACTATCGTAAAATGCATGAAAGTCTTTTGGCAAAATCGGTTTTAGAGATTGCAAATCATCATACTTTCGTTTTTTAATGGGGACCGGTCCAGAATATAGCTGAGGAATCGCTTGTTCTTCGGAAATATCATGGAATCTTTGAGGTAGAACAGTCCAGATGTCATCAAAGCGAAGTTTAAACTCAATCGGACTGTGAGGTGTATATTTTAAAGCCCTCAAATCTACCACACATGGGTCACCTGCTCTCTTTCCAGGTCTTATAGATGTGTAGTGCTTAAGTGTGGCATAGTTTTTGAAAAAACTCCAGTGTAAATATTTTACATTGTAGTTTTTAGTCAAAGATGCCTCTGTTATTACTTTTACAAAATCGGCAGGCACATGAAGTTCTCTTACGAGACATCTTACTTGAAAACATTTTCTTCAATGATTGCTGCCTATTTTATATGACAACTTGACAAGTCACTATTATATTTTAAATACTTGAAAATTATTTAACCAGTACCAAATAAGTAGGTACCCAAATAAAAAAGGAAAGAAAGGAAAAAGTATAATAAATCGGATACGAGTTTTTTTCAAAGTAGTGACTATAATTTGTTTAGATACGATTTTTTTTAACTAACGAATACTTACTATAATGACGATTTATCGTCATTGGAGTTTGTGCATCATACGAGGTGTATTTTTATTAGTTTAATGCGAAAATAAACGAAAAAAAGGAAAAAATCAGATACGAGATTTTTTAAAAGTAGTGACGATATCCATGTTATGCAAAAAAAATCCTACTAAAAGAACTGCTAAATTATTTACATATATGCATGGTGCAGTATAATAATATGCCATTGTAGTACTATAATTCGTACCTACAAATTTAAGCTAGAAACAAAATAACGTGCCGTGTATTTCACTATGGGCAGTATCTACTTATTAAAAACAAAAAACAGAGTATTCCTTCTCGCAAATCTCTAGAAAATGAAAAATATTAGAATAACCACCCGTCACTCGTAATCGAGTTCTGATAGTACCATCCCATAAATGATCTACCTCCCAAAGTAATAGCGCGTACGCATGATTCAAGCCACAGGTGCCGGTCTCACCCCCAAAACTAAAACGACTTAACTGCCACATATTTTGTCGTGAAATAAGTCCTTTTTTCCTCCTGAGAACAGATTCGCGAACATCGCGGGCGATAAGTGCTTAAACGGGTAAAAACCTTTGGACAATTACCCGTGCTAATGTCTTATTAAAAGGGGATTTATTTTATGCTAGCAAATATGAGGGAATATTCAAGTCAGTTGATCGTGCGCTGGTCTCATTATTTCAAGTTCTGTTAGGTAGCACATTAAATTACATAATGATCATCATACAAAAATATACTGCGCCAGGCATGGTACATCGGTTAGTGGTATGGGTGACACGACCAACGTCATCAGCCAGCATCAGCCTATCGATGGTATGTGGACGTCCGTGTGTGTGTCGTCGACAGTGACGTATGTAGCGTCACGATACGGATTGTCAGACCCTGTTTTCTGACACCACCGATGAACCGTTAAAACTAAAAACGGATCTCTAAAACTCCCATGAGTGTCTCAGCCATTAAAATGCGGTAAAGAAAAGAACCAGATTAATAGATATTTTAAGTGTACCATTAATTTTTTTTTGGGGAAAATGACTATAATGTATTGTGTTTATCTTTTGCCGGCGACATATCATAATTTTCTACCCGCAATCACTCTGTATTTAGCATAAGCTTTTCTCGAATACGTCACTCATCCTGATTCTCAGCTCTGCGCAGGAGTGACCTGCTGGTTATAGGAAATCAAACTGGTAGACGACGCTCATTCAACATCATCATCATCATCATCATTTCAGCCGAAAGACGTCCACTGCTGAACATAGGCCATTCAACATAATAGAAACCTAAAAATATTTAAAATGTGATTCGTGGTGGTGGTGGTGATGATCTTCATCCTCCTTAGCGTTTTCCTTGTTATATCCTCGCTTGAAGGAGCCCGGGGTTCTGTAATACCAAGAATTAGCGTGGGCACTGATTTTTTAAGAAAGTGACTGTCACTGACCTTTCGATCTATAGAGAAAACTAGACCTTGTTTGGATTAGACCTGTTCTTTTATTCATCGAACCGATGTTTTTGTTCAACGAACATATCAGATGATATTTCATAAGTATTCAAAAAAATATAAGCTGCAATTCCAAACGACAACGTCCAGAATGTCCTGTGCCTTGCCGCTCAGTTAATGTAAATTAGTACAAAAAAAGTCGATTAAACCATTAAGTGACTTCCACCACCATCTTTACGTTACTTAAAACACTAAAACATCGCGAGCATTTTAACAGAACATTAAAAAAATATATTATGCTCTCACGTTTCAACGCGCTAATAATTTAAATAAAGGCTTAAGATAACCCTTAATGGGCCAGCCATGACAATAGCTGTGGGCAACCAACCAGAAGAACAAGGTCGTAAGTATGTTCGAGATCTATACTTAGTTATAGCCTTTTGCTGTATAACGGTCGTAAAGGTGGTCTTGGCACGCTAAGGGGCAGTTAAGCATGCAAGTCTTGAGTCTGTTACAAGATAATTATATAACTTCAGGTTCTGTCTTGGACAATACACATTCCGCCTCTCCGTCGCTCTGCACCTGGGAGTGATCTGCGTTGCCCCACATCGCTGTCGTTGTGGTGACTCGATCAGTCGACCAACTCGGCCACCACGGCTTATCTTGCGGCAGAAGCGCATTCTGCGCCACTCGTCATTCCAATTTAAATGATGTCATCCGTCGGGCCCTAGCCAGCGCGAGAGCGCCAGCCGTTTTCTAACCGACCGGCCTTGCCTGCGATGATGGGAAGAGACCCGACGGCATGACCCTCGGCCATGGAAGGTTGCTGCTGCCGCTGGTTGAAGACGCGACTTGTGCTGATACCCTGGCGCCGTCTCATCTTCATTGCACCGCCTCAAAGGCGAATTCGACCGAACGGCTCAAGCTGCGCAAATATGCAGCCATCAAGGATGGCTACCAATTTGCGCCGTTTGGGGTTAAGACTCTGGACCGTGGGGTGAAAGCGCACATAGTTTATTCAAGGAATGCTCCAAACGCTTGATGGAAGTCATGCGTGACCGGAAAGATGGACCCTACCCTATCTGGCACAAATGATCAGCATTGCCATTCAACGTAGTAATGCTGCCAGCCTTCTGGGCACGCTGCCATCAGAAGGCGATTTGGGGCAATATTTTATTATTTTAAGATATGTTTTAGTAACTGTTTACTGTTTCTTAATTAAATAATTATATCACCCCCATTGAAAAAAAAAATCGAACAAAATATTGAAAAATGCCTTGGTAACTAACTTTCGTGCTGCAGATTTCGTAATTATCAACGACAGTGACATGTTTTTTTTACAAAAAAGATAGCTTTTTTTAGTGTTCTAATGCTATAACTGGACAGATTTTTCATAAATGATCCAGTATCCCAAAAACCAATTAAAATGCACTAAACATTTACGAAATTACGCGCAGAGCTTCCGTAGAGATCGGGATGGTTAATTGCAAACTCACACGTGTTCGAGGAGGTTATTTGCACTGGAATGGCCTTGCCTTATCAACAATCATCGTTCATAGTTTCTAACATCGATATCAAACAAAGCAGCTGTCACAACGCCCGCAAGCTGGCATAATACAAATGATAATTTACACAAATCCCAACATTTTCCGAACGCAATATCCTGTCCTGTAGCGCTCGCGCACCCAGTATGTACGGCGCGACAGCTCCCCGCGGAGCCAACGGTATTTGTGGGTTGATAAAACGTAATAAACGCTCTGCTATGCAAATCAATCGGTTGCGTAACCGCCTTTGTCAGGCTGCACAATACAGGAAATTACCGTTTGGCAGGGCTGTCTGTTTTAAAGTTATATATTACTTGTATTATGGGAGACATCACTAGCAAGTTCAAGCATGTCAAATAGGAAGACACATCTTCCATCGCATGGTCATTTAAATAAGGCTTTGAAAATAAATATTACAATATATGTAAAAATAACAGTATATACTAATCAGCCAGAAGCATTATCAAAGGATTTAAGAGGATTTAACAGCGTAAATTATGTACTTACATAATACTTGTATGCTACGGTTACCTTTCCAGTGCTCGTGGTCGGAATGTATTTATTACACTTCGTAATTAAATTCTTTTAACAGTGGGAGCAAAATGATTTATTTACGGCGAGGGTGGTATGTATTGAGTCCTGAGTGAAGCGAAAGATTCTACATTTATTTATTTATCGTATGGCAATTATTTCGAACCGTGAGATCTTCGAGAAGACAGTACGGTTGTCAGTTTTTGTTGCACTTTTAGCACCACCCAGGTCACGTATAGGGTAGCGGTGGGTTCTACCTAAGGACGTGGTGCAACTTCGACCCCCCTTTGTCAAGTGAGTGGGCAACTTGACTGTTAGAAATTCTCAAGCCGCTCGGAAGTCTCTAACTCGGTTTAACGACTGCTATCATAGACAGCAGCCGGGATCAACGGCTTAAAGTGCCATCCAAAGCACGGGAGCGCTCAGATAACCACTCAAAGCGGTCACCGTCCAAGAACTGACCTGGCCCGACGTTGCTTAACCTCGCATACCGCACGCGGTACGCGGGCGCCGCTCTGCCACGAGATTCTACAATAAAGTAATCTTGAGCGTTCAAGTTTTACGCCCAAGATGGAAATAATTTTGCTACCATGTGACACATACTGCTTTTCAAATGAGCACTGTTGCTAAAAATATGAAATGTCTTGGCACATTTTCGCAACCTATATGTCGATATAAGTTATAGAAAAGAATCGTTGTTGCTCTCAAATGAGGAAAGAAATGTACTTCTTTATCTTATCCGAAGGCAACAATAACTCTTTTCTAAATAGCAGGTGTGATAATATTTTTTTTTAATAAGTAACGGAAGACTATTATAATCAGAAGCTTCTTCAAGATTTGCCCATCATATAGTAACTAGTAACCTGTAGAAATAAGTATTTTACTTTCAGATTATTGCATTAAAACAATAATAATATATATTATAATATACTTAATTACTTAATAATATAGTACACGGAATTAGCATTAATTTTGCTAAATTGTAAGACACTAATGTATTGAAATTAAAGCGGTTTCCATTCCATTGCAGTATTCTCGTAGTAGGTAATAAACGTCAATATAATTTTGCATCTTCTCGTACAGAGGCCACACACGTCGGAAATAAACAGGATTATTTACGACAAAGTAATTAAAATGATCTTCAAAATTTGTTCGTCATCACCAAATGATTTACGACTTTATAAATTATGACCACTTTAATAATCATCATAATTAGCTTCACATCAATACGCCCGTGCGATAAACTTACTCAACAGTTACAATTCAGTGAAACGCCTCGAGTCAAAGAAATTCACTTTAAACCTTCACACTCATCAAGATATAAACATAAACATAAGAAACAAATTCCTCATAAGACCTCATAAATCAAGAATCATTAAAGCGAAGAAAATCAAGCAGCCCTGTTGTAAAGTATGTCAGAATCGCCAGATCAGAGATAGTGAATGATTGTGAGCGAATAACGCTACCAGCCAATTTAAACACTATTATCCCCAGGCTACACACAACTTGTTGATTCCATTGTGAGCTATTTCGTTCTAACTTGGTTTACAGTAGCCTTAAAAACAAAAGACGAATAGAATGAATTTCGAACTTTACGAGTTGAAATTACCGAGGGCGATAGAAATGGAGTAATAGGCACGTATGAAATATGTGAAGACGTTGAAGATGTAACTTAAAATGAGCTTAAAGGTGATGCATTTAAAGTTGAAGTTGGTGTTGATAGGGGTTTGATGGGAGAAGACAACAGTTTAGAGGTATCGCTCCAGGCTCGGTCGTTTAGCGCGGGTGAGCGCTTTAGAAATTTATGTGACATTAGGTTTCCTCGCTTGCTGACTTATATATCGTTATTTATGCTGTGTTAGATAATATTTGTGTAGATTATTGAAATGGAAGTAATTTTCGCTACTCCTACTGGGTTAGTTCCAGATTAGGAATAAGATAAGAGTTTCTTTATTGAATGCGTAGGTCGTTCTGGCGATACAATACGGTGATGTTGTACTGTTTTAATGGAAACGAAACAAAGAGAATAGGCACACACTCACGGACCCGGACGACGTAATCACAGCGTCCATCGAAAGACGGAACGCTGCGCTTACGGCGTCCAACTCAGACAAGACGCGTACACTTAGGCATTCCCGCCGGCGGGGACGTCCACCGCGCGATCGCGACAACACAGATACATATAGTCCCTATTCGTCCCGGTACTGCCGCACACCGGGTAAAGTCAGTCTAACCCAAGTCGGGCCTAGTTGAATTTCATGCTGGAATATTTTGACCTAGGCTAGGTTTAGAGACCCAGCGACAAAATTCCCAGTAGCTCGATTCCACTCACACCTCAGATTCGGTTGAAACCGCTCTACCAATCTCACTGGAGCGCAAACTCTTAGAGTATTCCAGTGATCCAAACCACAAGCGTGGTCATGTCGGAGGTTTTCCCCTGGATTTTCCCCAGGCTACTCTCCAACCGCGCACTCCTAACGCTTTATTGAGCCCGACCTATAAAGCCAGTCAGTTTTTAAAAAAAGAGAATACTTTGTGTAGTCAGTAGAATAGACGTATTATTGATTACAGTGCTACTAAATAACTTTAATTCTTATATTAATTTACTTGAGATGTTAAGTTTCCATTATGAACTGCATTGTATGAAATCATTTGTAGTAATTTATTTGTGCTACTTCATTATCAGCTAACTAATGAAAATAAATAAATCAATGCGCTAGTTGGTTTCCAGGCATTGAATGAGTTAATTTTCAAATAATATTAGTTCGTACAAAGTTTTTTTTTAAATCCGAGTATCCACGACCTGCAGGTTAAGTGCAGTGGTTGTCCCCTTTACCGCCCGTCTACAATGATCCATTGCCATAAAAACGGATTATGCTAAGCCATATTTTAACATTTATTTTAACAGCCGACTGGCACGCGTCAAACACCTTAGCTAGTTAAAACTTTATACGCCATTTTCGTACATTAACCACTACCGTTGTACGTGCGGACTATAAATCACACTGGCCATTACTCGAACGCAGTTATTCGAGTTACTAGGAAAAAAGGGCGTAAATGACACGGTATACATATGTATATAAGTCATTATATATGGGCAGCAGGTGTCTTATTTATTGGCTATCAGTGTTGGTTTTAGTTTAATTGCGGTTGTTTTTATTACAATTTGCTAGGTCGATGAACTCTAGATTCTGTCATAAATGTTGGTTCTAAAAGTAAGAACTTAAAATAACTTTAAAATCTTTATAATTATAATATTTTAGGGTCCTCTACAAAGTTTCCTTTATCATTGTTTCCAGAAAAAATCTGTAAATAAGCCTCAAGGGTTTTTTAAAAATGTTTTACGTATATATGTTCATATTTTATTGTACACAACAGGTTTAAAATGTAGTCAGGCTAGGTTATACAGGTACAAATGCGAATTTATCCCTCTAACATTCAACTGCCATCTTGAAACTCCATGACCCTCATTTATTTAAAAAAACATTGTTTAAATTTCTAGCTACCAAAGCATACTATTCCATACAAGAATATTTAAATGATCCTAACATAACATAAGCGTATAATACATAATTAAGTAACTATTTTATATTTAGTGTGTAAGTATGCATGCTGCATGGTATTTTGTGGCTGTTTGTATGCCTGAACAGGCAAGACATAGTGATACAATCCGTAAACTGAAACACCGATTTACATACCTATATTTAACAAATAAAATATTTTGTATTGGTACATTGAGTTTATTTAAAACAACTTCTTCCTATTTCTTTTCAGTTTCTTGTACAAGAAATAAAGTAGTGGCCTGAACTATGAACCTTGAGAACGAAATAACATATCGGTATGGGCCTACATATTTTACTAACCCACTTAAAAAAGGAGGAGGTTCTCAATTCTTTCGTTTTGTTTTTCTCATTTTAATGTTTGTTACCTCAGAACTCCGTCATGTATAAACCGATTTGGAAATATATTTATTTGTTTGATAGAAGGTATGTATCTTCAAGTTTGTCCCATATAATTCTGGTGGAGGTTGTGATGACGAAACCTATGAGAAATCGATGGAATTCTAAGTAATAATTATAGATACTATTTTAGCGATTTGGGTTATTTCTGAACCAACGTATTAGCGAAGTGGTTTGACAAAGTACTAAATCGTAGTCTTTTTTTTTCAAGCCAAATAAAATTGTTAAAAATTACAGATGCATTTTTGAGTTACATATTCTTTGAAAATGTCCTCTAAGTACCTCACACATCATTTTAATCTTGCTTAGTACCAATTATCAGAACTAAACTATCATTCGTTTTGAACCCACGTCCCAACAAGCCCTGACCACTGGGCTATCCTGCTCCGATAATAGTATTCTACCGCTACCGGCGATTATCTTACGGAAATCATTCTAATCCGCGAAAAACGCCTCATGTTCATACAAATCTTAAGCATTTAAGCCCTTTTTATTTTTCTGAACCCTTGATTCTCGAAAAATGGTGTAATATCATACGAAATATACGGCCCTTACGCCCTTTTGACTAAGGGAATTATTGAACGTGCTTCGATGAGATAGCGATGGCTGATCTTCAAGAATCGACCAATTATCCAGTTTGCTTTAATAACTTGAAGGTACAGTTGAACTCATAAGCAGCTGAACGCTTTGGTACATTGTTGCTTCCACCAGTTGGAAATTCTTAATACAACAATTAGGTACAGTCGCGAACCGGAATTGTTGAATCACTTGCCATTGTCCGTAATTTAGCCATGTAATGAATAACCGGTGTTACCCGACGACGTATCAGTCCCGATTTGCATTACCAAGTCCAAGTTGCGAAGATTGGCAAGTGGCTCAACAATCCGGGTTCGCGATGGTGCCTAATTAAATAAAATTGAACTAAAACTAAATTAAATCTAAAAAGGCCCTGCAGCATTGTGCCGAAGACGCTAGCAGTAATTCCTCGCTGAATAGCTAGGCTATCTATACAGCTACCTTTTTTTAACGCTGGAAAATGCTTTATGCATACCGGCCTTCCTAGGGGTAGGCACGGTGATGTCGGACTCCTGAACATCATCAGTCTACCCACTAAAAACCAGCGGCTTCCCCTAATCGCCCGTGTGAGACACCGCAGGATTCGACGATTGAGACGTCTCGGCATCTATACAGCTACCTGCTATCAGCTCTTCAGTTACCGGTGACATCAGATGGCCCACCACAAACCGTAAACGACGTTTTCCCTCTCTGTCGTACTTGCAAGTCTGTACGTAAGCGCGACAGAGAGGGAAAACTTACTTCGTAGTTCGCGGTAGCCCCTTCAAGTCTCTTAATTTCAAACAATTAAACCTTTCTTCTATACAACGACGGTGGCAAACAAACTTACAGCCTTGCTGATGGTAAGTACTGTAAGTAGACACAGGAGCCTATGGACGTTTGCGACTCCAGAAGAATCACAAGCGCGTTACCGACCTTTTATTGATTCCTTATTCTATCCGTCATTTCAATTCAAAATTATCATAACGTTACGAACAGTAGTAATCCACATAATAACTAGCAACACTTACGTACAGAAGGTTCTCAGTCTAAAAAAACCGATTTTTGACAGCTAATCATTGAATCCAGCTTGCACGCGGTCGCACATGCTCTTTCATTCCTAGCACGATAGGGTGCCTGTACTACTCTGGACATCACAGAGGTATGCCAGACCAGAGTTTAGCCGAGGCAGGAAAAGAAACAGGCCTGTCATTACGTTATGATAATTTTGAAACTGAAAACTTTACGAAACTGTTTCTTGTTTATTGTGTAGGTTCATGACAGTTTCTCGATCAGTAAAACAATCGAACCAGTTTTCTAACGGCCTAATCAGAACCAATTACCGGCGATTGTGGGGCGCAGTTACCCCTACATACACTTATGTGCCGGTTAATGTACATAATAAGAGTTATTAGGCAAGACAGCTCGCAGCGGTAGCAGCGATGTGCCAATCTTTTCCTAGCTTATGCTGGGCTTACACTGGCTTGGTAGGTAGTTTATTCAGATGACAATAACATAACTAGTGGGTCTGTGATTTTTTTTAACCTGACTGTGACTTTATAAACCGGGCACAATAAAGCGATAGGAGCGCGCTATTGTAGAGAGGCCTGGGGAAAATCCAGGGGAAACCTCCGACACGACCCCGCGGGCGGCTCAAACACTGGAATACTCTAAGAGTTTAAGCTCCAGTGAGATTGGTTGAACGGCTTCAACCAAATCTGAGGTGTCAGTGGAATCAAGCTACTGGGGATTTTGTTGTTGGTTCACTAAACCTATCCTAGCTGAGACAAGTCCAGCAAGAAACTCAGCTAAGCCTGACCTGGGTCGGACTGAGTCTACCCGGTATCGAAGAATTGAATAGCATTTAAATTCTATCGCGAAAAAAGAGTTCTACGCAGACGAAGTAGCGGGGAAAAGCTAGTTATGAAATAAATCCAAAACGTCGCGTGACATCAAAAATGTAAATAAATTTAACGGTGCGCGATTAAGCCCCAGTAACTGACCGTGCCAGTTTAAACCAATAAACTATTTCATGCATTATGTATGCAAGCCTTACTTACGTAAATACGTTCGACTTTAAGGCTGTATAGGCTTTTCCTATAAGAAAATGTCGCCACACACAAAAAGCGTAATCCATGTAAACCCGGCTGTACGTAATCTACTATTAAAAGGAGTCAACGTACCCTTATGTGTGGCCGTAGTGTGCAGAGGGACCACTTTAATACAATAACGACTAGTGGCTCTGTGAGCTGTATACCTGGCGAGTTATTTATTTTTTACTTTAGTAAAACTGGCTCAACAAAAGAAACCTATATAATTTTCTAACCTGCTTTAAAAATTTCACGAGAATCGGTTGAGAAATGCGACCTGTAGAAGAGAACAAACCGAAATTCGCCCGCAGAAACTTACAAAATCATAAAAAAAATTTTTTGACAATTTACAATAACGGACTCGGCAAAAAAATCTATAGAATTATTAAACCTGCTCACAAAACTATAAAGGAGTACAACCGGAAATCTGGAAATCCAAAAAGCCGGAATTTAGACATACGAAAACATTTTTGTCGAAGCTGAAGCAGATACCTTTGTTTCACTCGGTCAATAAAATTATCTAAACATTTTTTTAAATAAAACGACGCTGGCAAACAAGCTAACGGCCTGCTTCCTATGGACACGATTGCCTCAACAAGAACTACAAGCGCATTTCTGACCCTTTATTGACTTGAGGATTCGTTGTGTTGATAGCTAGAGACATATAAAGGACCTTCACTCTAAGTACAATGCATCCTTTGGAGCTCTGGCGATCTTACTCACCACCAGGAACACAACAACACATACCTAAAGATTAATGAGGGCTACCGTTTTCGTGCTCACCAGTTGGCGCCACTGCGCCAGTGTCTGTCACTGTCAAAGTTTGTTATGGGCGTGAAAACAAAGTTTACGTTGATATCGTATTTAATACACTAAAACACATATTCCGTATTATAGCGCAGTCCTGTTTGGTTCGAAAAAAACTAGGACATAAGTTTATGAACAATAAAATTGTCTCAAATCACTGAAATATGTTGTCTCGTAACACATGTTTGCCATAATTAATCTCAGGTATTGCAGAATATTCAATATATTATTCTAATTAGAAAATAAATAAACCCCCAAAACTCACCCACACACTATGAAATTAGACATTTCGGATGCCTTACAGCACACTAGCTCCTCTAGCTGCGAATTCATATGCGGTAGCCCTCATTGGTCAATGGCTGACGAATAGTGAATGACTCTGTCACATTGGCCAGTCGATGTAGCTATGTTGTGACTTGCCGAACATGAGTCCTGTTGAATATCACAAAATGTCCTAAACATCTTGAAGATCAAAGAATAGTATTATAAACAATAGTCAAAATATTATTTTTACATCATCAATAAAACGAAAATAATTGATGGAAACATCACTACAAAATACATTAAGTTGAAAAAAGAACGTACTTTTGCCACAGAAAATTGTGACTTTTCTTAGTGCATTTTCCTATAAACTTCACACGAGCCAAGCATTCTTAACGTTTCAAAAAAGTTACTCATTTCCCATCAGATGACGTATAATATAAATGTGATTGTAATTGATTCATTTGTTATTTTTTTTACTCAATATAAAAACAAGAATATCGATAACATATTAATAACCAGTAGCCTGTCAGACACTAATAATGTCAGTATTTTATAACTGTCTGTCTTACTCTAATTTCATATAACTCTATAGGATTGATAGCGAAATACTGTCATTATTACTGATAGTGTCTGGCGGGCTACAGATTCTAGTGGATAGTCTGTCCAGTGCGCTGTGGCGCTGGTATGTGGCATGTAATAATAACAACAGCTACTGTTTACCAGCTGGACCGGCTAACCACTATGAGCGACAACTTGCGGAGCTCTATAGAGCTGCTGGATATAGAGTTGATAATACCGCAGGAATAGTAAATTAGTTTAAAAGAGCAGTCAAGTGCGAGTCTGACTCGCACACCGTGGGTTCCGTACACAAATCGTGTACCGTGTACCAAAATCAAAATCAAACATTTATTCTGCAAATAGGCAACAAAGGCACTTTTACATGTTAAAAATATTAATTTGCAATTTAAGAAAGTCTGACTATATGAATACTTTTTTCATGTCAAAATATTAATTTACACTTCAAGAAAGAATAATAATTTCGAGTTTACAAATAAAAAAGCTATTTATTACAAATATAACAACATCAGTAATGTTATAAATGTATAAGGTCTCAAGTTTGATTAAACAAAGTATAATGAAATGAATATAATATCCCAGCGGTCTGCGAGCATCAAAATTAAGACAATATTGTTACATAGAGCTGTATTTATGGTCTCTAAGTCGCTGATAATAAAACGAATCCACAACAGGATGATGTCTCTCGTCAATCCCCTATAAAAAGACACTAGTATTAACGTAGTCACTATGTCCTTGCAAGCATGAACTGTTGAACAGACCGGACTCCACAAACAGCACCCGATCATCGGCTAGTATTTGTAATACAAAACAACGCAACGAAGTAATTTAATCTGCACGGCAAATGGGTGATTTAAGTGAACATAAAGATTCAATCAATAAAATACGGCTTTTCATATTTAATCGATTTTTAAGCTGGCACTAAAAGTTTTAAGTAAATATATGATTTTTACACTTCTAACGGTACTTACTTTAGAATTTCTTTATTTTTATTATACTCAGCAATGGTACTTCAAATGATACGGCCTACCTTGTGATTTGAAAAATTGGTGTTTGAAAGTTAGTGAAAATTAATATGCAATTATTGCTTTCTACGGTTTGTTAGTTACAACATACTTATTATTAGTTGAAACATATATTTCAAATGCATTGTCTATTAAATATTTATTCAAGAAAAATCAAACTAAAACAAAGACACTGACAGAACTGGATTAAAGCACTAGTTTTAATGGAAGCAACTGCCATCTGACCTTCCAATCCGAGGGGAAACCACACCTTATTGGAATTAAGCTTGTCAAGTGAGTGGGCAACTTGACTGTTAGAAGTTTTCAAGCCGCCCGAAGGCTTAAGAAGGAAGGAAGGAAGGGGGGAACTTGGCTTAACGACTGCTATCATAGACAGCAGCCGGGATCAACGGCTTAGAGTGGCCACACACTGATGGGTGACCACTCAAAGTGGTCACCCATCCAAGAACTGATCTCGGCCGACGTTGCTTAACCTAGCATACCGCACGCGGTACGCGGACGCCGCTGGGTCATGAGCGCTACTGTAGCCACATTTGGCTACACCATTAATTTACCAAGTGAAACGAAGGTCTCTGCTACAGCTTCGACAAAAATGCTTTCGTATGTCCGGATTTCCGTTTGTTCTCGTCTACAGGTCGCAATTCTCAACCGATTCTCGTAAAATTTCGTGAGCAGATTCAATAGTTATATAGATTTTTTTTGTCAAGGCGGTTTTTAGAAATTTCAAAAATCATTTTTTTTTATCAATGATTTTGTAAGTTTCTGCGGGCGAATTTCGGTTTGTTTTCCTCTACAGGTCGCATTTTTCAACCGCTTCTCGTGAAATTTTGTTAGCAGGTTCGATTTTCATAATTGATCTTTTTTATAATGTCAGATTTTGGAAATGACAAAAAAAATCAGTCACAAGGTCTACAGCTCACAGAGCCACTAGTATACTATGCAATGTTAGGGGTTAAGCCGTCATCCCGGTGACGGATATCTCCGGGCACATGACAATAGAATGTTATTGTTTATTTTATTCGCCGAGCGAGGACGGAATAACGAGGGGAGATGAGGTAAACTACAAAGAAAGATAATATAAACTTACAAGCTTTAATTATAAACAGTGCAATCAAACTTTTATGAACCTATAACTTACCACAATAAGCTCAAAGTATTCTTAAACACAAATCGCTTGCAGTCAACATAAACACGAGGAAACATAACAATAAAGAAAGTTAAGCACTAACAAACATGGGGACAACGAGCGATAGCCATCGTTATGACAACTAGGGGCACCAGTATTGAGGTTTTAGTGGGACAGGGTCTTTCTTTATTGTGTCAAGATTACATAGGATCAAAGCATTAAAAGCGTCGATAAGACGTTGCAAGCGTTACGTGGGTTCGAAATAGAAATTTTGAAGACTCACGCCATGTAATAATACTGAAATTGGTGCCGAGCTTCTTTGCTGATAAGGTTTCTTAAGTTTTATTTTTTAATTCACGGAATTTTGAAGTCACTGCTCGTGGCTTTCATTTTCAAATTAGTCATTGTAGATATGACATTACTTTTACTTGGACAAAAATCTAAGTACAAGAGCATTTTAATCGCAATCCAGCTCAGGAACGCGGCCTACGTGATGGCCACAAATTTTTGATAGGTATTTTTAATGTTTTGTTTTAGTTAATCTAATGTTGGTAGTTTTAGCTTTATATTCAAGTTTTGGATACATATTTAAAAATATAGCTAACTTATATTCAAAGATTAGAAAAAAAAATAAAAAATCGAAGTACAATTTTAAATCATGGGCACCCTATGCCAACAGTAGCAACAAGCGGCTCAAGAAATAATGCGACTGCTTCCCAGCAAATGTATGCAAAATGTCCATAAGGTGAGACTTTCGATTGAGCAAGCGGGTGCATTGGAGCCAGCCTGACATATATATTATTTAACTGTTTATTTTATAATAGTATAGTATTAGGAGTCCATTATTGTTTGCGAAGTGTTTGCATTTTATAGTGAATTTATTCTTACTAAAGTTTTGATCCGAATTGGGAACTCGCTATGACGTACTCGTGGATCCGTCGAGCGCCATTTATCATGGTATTTTGTGTCATGTTTTCAACACATTACGACTCTCTATATCTCGGCAACCCTTTGACTGACTTAGACTTTAAATAAAAATACTTATTTGTTTTTCATAAATTATCCTAATAACTAAAAATATTTATGAAACAACATGTACAAATGAACACCGGATGGTCCAGTATTAAAACGTTGTTTTTTCCACGAAAACTATGACAAAATTACGTGAATCATGCATTCTCTGTGCGTGTGACTGACGCCGAGGATTCTTCATAAGTAGGTTTTTTTTACAATTTTAATCAAATCACAAGCAAGTGACAATAATCTTCTTTTTATTGAAAGAGTGAAACGAAGGTTACTGCTTCAGCTTCAACAACTTTGTTTTCGTATGTCCGAATTCCGGATTTCCAGATTTCGGGTGTCGTCCTCTACAGGTCGAATTTCTCAACCAATTCTCGTGGAATTTTGTGAACAGCGGGGTAATCACGTCACTTTATGTACTGCCGTTAGGTAGATTTTAATGTCAAATTTTAATTGACAGCTAATACATTTATTTATACTTCAAAATTGACAGTAAAATCTTCTACCGTTACTAGATACCTATATACAATTTAATTACGTGATTGGCGAATTATGCAGGTTCGGCAATTATATAGTTTTATTTTTTGGAAAATTTCAAAAAAATAATTCGTGAGGTCTACTGCTCACATCCTTGAGCCTTGGGGGAGGCCTATGTTCAGCAGTGGACGTCTTTCGGCTGAAATGATGATGATGATGATGATGACTGCTCACATAGCCACCACTTATTAAAAATTGAATAAGAAGAAATCACATATTATACCATCCCTAGTTACCAAATACCTACTTAGAACACATAGCTAAACAGGTCTATTTTCATTCACCACTTCCGATCCCTACATTTCAATCTGTATGACAGACTGAGCAAACTGAACACATTGAAATGCGAATGTGATACGAAAGAGACGAATCGAATGAGCCCTAAGCTGGTTGACGTCACATGTCCTGTTTGCTATGTCGTTGTCGCCGTACACAATAACCACTGGTTGCGTACGACTATTAAATACATCTATAGAGCAGCCAAATATAGGTATTGAATTATAATATATTTAATTGACATGAAGACGTATAAATTTTTAACATATATTTACGCTTGCATTCCCATGGGGCAGTGACAGAGCACATGAAATTAATTTCAATGCCAGTTGAATTTTTAATCCATATCAGTAATTTTTCATAAAACGTGTTTTTTTTTCTAGTCCGTTTAGGTGAACCGAGTTTATATACCTTTCTAATTTATTACTCTTCTCTTAGTTCCTGAGATATATAGCGATGTAGCACATAATCGTGCCAAGACAGACAGGCAAGTATACCAATGTTAAACTAAAGACCAGTGTCCTCTCAGTAGGTGAAATACACAGATATATACTCACACATATTGAAACAATGTCTTCAAGGAGAGGGGAATGTCCTACGTAGGTATTATCTACTCTATGTAAATGTAATTGATGACAATTAGATTGTCAATGGACAAGTGTCGCGGACCTGTAGGCTGCGGTTAAGAAACGCCGGTTATAATTATGAGATTGCAGCTTTCCTCGCAATTTCAGTGCGACAAGCGACAAGTTTATAAGGAATCTAGTTGTATTCTGTCGTTTACATCAAGGTACTCGATTCCAGATTCAAAATATCACGTACTCGACATCTCTTGGGTATCACCACTTTCATCCTTTAAACTCAGTGTGAGAGATATGAAAATAAAGTCACAGCACATCAAATGAATGTGAATCTAATTGTAGCTTTCTTTCAGGCTTCAATCCGCATCTTAAGCTTCAATCTCCTTGTTGTTCTATCACATCTGTAAAGAAAAATGATTTAAGTCTATTTAAACCACTTATGTTTCGATTCAAATAAATAAGAACTACATTAAAAAAACAGAGTACACTAAGTAAGCAAACACTAAAAGCATAGATAAATATTGTTCGTACGGTCTGATCGTTCAATCTTGCTCAGTGATGGATGACCGAAGATTGAATGGATTGACCGAATGGAAGCGATTTAGTGAGCAATGGCCGCCATTTGCATATGTATAGGACGAGAAATGAGATCTTTACGGGCGAATCCTGGATGTTAGTGGTTAATGAGATTTTTGAAAAAGGGTGGTTTGTGGAAGTGTGTTAGTGGTCAATAAATATCACTTTTATTGGTAATAAAAATGGCAACATTACTTGTATTTTTTTAAAACAATAACGTACATAATTTAATTAACTGTTACTGTTTTTATATTTACTTGTTTTTTTTTAAGTTATCTTTATTTTCTTTAGACGTGATTTTCAATATTTTTACCTAAAAATCTAATTTCACGTTTGTTAATATTTCTTCAATTTATAATTAATAATTGGTTAAATCTATAAAAAACATATATGAACCAGCCAATTGTTTAATTTGATTTTAAATGTCAGACGACTAATAGTTTCTATTACCTCCTTTCTCTATCTTAGCGTTTATTCCGTAGCTTATAAATAGGCACATTATGTAATACTTAGAATACAGATGTTGGATATAATTTAGAACATAAAATGCACCTTTTTTATAAACATTTTTCGTACACCTAAAAAAGGACTCGTAACGTTACATCAGTTAATCGAAAACATGTCTAAATTTAAGTCATTGTAATAAGAGTTAGTTTGTACATATATTCCTGTGTTCAAAGAACAAACACTTGGCCACACAAATCGAAGGCAATCTATACTGATTGCCGGACGTACGTGACCGCTGTCCGTCCGCGATTGTTCTAGTATATTGTTCAACTGTATGTTTGTACGCGACTGAATTACGCACGAATCGACTCGCGTGGACAGGATGCTGGGGATAAGGCCTTACTCCCTTATTCATATAACTTAAGGGGATTGTGTCGCAGAATTTTTCCATAGAAAAACGGCAACGTTTTACTAGCCCTAATCCTGAAACGAATTGCATGACTTTTGGAAATGTGTACACTATTAAATACTAGGTTTATGCGCTTTTATTTTTTGAAAAAATTGCCTACAAGTGAAAATATGGACCCTTGAAGATTCGTTTTTTTGACTCAATAGTTCCTCCTAGTTTTTTGCTATTATTTCATAAATGAGAATGAATTACTAAACAAAACGTCACGTATAAATCTAGTTAAGGATATACTGAATCCATCAAGACTAATACCGTCTCATTTGGTAAAGGTCTAAGGGGTGTAAAACGTTGCCGCCCGAAGCACTAATTCTGCTAGATTAGTCACCAAACGGCCGACGGCGACGACTCTCGCTATCACACGATGCGGGCGCAAGACCACGATGGGTCAAACAGAGAGATTATTCCGAAATTTCGGTTCTGGCCACGCACGATAGGTTCACAATAGCTGATAACTAAAATGTGTTTTGTCCCTTTCTCACAAACATAAACAAATTTTAGCTATAACAGGTTTGATGAACGATTATGAATAAGGGGGTTAACCTTTAGGGACCTTATCAGTTAAAAAGCTCATCGACTTCGGGACGATTTTTCAATCCCCAGATAAAGGAATCTGTCAGATAAATGTTAGCTCTGTTTTTTTCTTTCATATGGCATTAGAAAGTGACAGCGATAATTATAACTGAATAATAATTTTATTTGGCGATTGAAAAGTAGACCATTTGGGCAATTTTCTGTAAATCTCTTGTAATTTTTTCCTTGTTTCACTACATAGTACAGGGACTATTTCGGCCTAATATGATAGGGTTTACACTTTTTTTTTATTAAGAAATGTTCTTTTCAAACATATTTCCATATATCCATATCAACATATTTCAAACTTAAAACTTTTCTTTTCTGCTTGAATTCATATACACATAAAAAATGGTTCCGTTACAGTAGAAAACTTTAATTAAGGCATAGTATTAAAAAAAAGTTAATGGAATTAGGTATCAATACTTTTGTCATAATTTTGAAAGAAAGAAAAAACATTTATTCGTGGCACAAGAGTTTAAGAAGCGGA
Source organism: Epiblema foenella (assembly GCA_963556455.1). Taxonomy (NCBI): domain Eukaryota; kingdom Metazoa; phylum Arthropoda; class Insecta; order Lepidoptera; family Tortricidae; genus Epiblema; species Epiblema foenella. The sequence continues at coordinate 3,556,077 of OY747110.1, forward strand.
GTAATACTTACACATAACAAGAATAACATAATTTGAGTTCAAAATATAAAATAAATGCATTACTTATAGATATTTATACAAATACGAGCTACCTAGAGGTATGTTTATTTCCTGTAATTACCTATTTTTCCCTAAGTTTCGCTTTACTGAATATGTCAAGTACCACGTCGGTGTAAACATGTGTATTTTCAAAAAGTAACAAGAAAACTTGACTCGAATATACTTAAATACCTAAAGGCATGTCCACACTAGCGGTTGCTAACCATAGGTATCGGCCGCCATTACCGCGGCTCCCGCGCTACGGCAAGACGGCAACCTGCGCGAGCGCCGCCAATTGTTCTATTTCCTGTAGATACTGTAATTACGAGAGCTTTGTTTTGCTGTATACTTTTTAATAATTACGGGTGCGTATTAGGTAAAATCTCGTGTTAAAACAGGTTAAAATAGATCATGCAGAGAGAGATAAATTGAGCGGATCAACAAGTTTTTGTAAGAGGTATCCAATCATTCTTTCTGTGATCTTATCAGTTTGGTGATGCTTTATTACTCAAAAGAACAATACGGTTCACTTCAATGACGTTACTATATAATTTATAGAGTTTAAATCTAACAAACATGAGTTTTAGCAATGATTATAGCGTCGATATGTATCCATTTTGACGTGACTCATCTCTTGAGCATGCTAGAAGTCCATATAATAACTTCTTTTCTAAGAAACACGGTTACTATTGTCTCCTCGCTGACGGGAACGATACGAACGAACAGAATAAAGATAAGGATCCAATCCAATTACAAAACAATTATGAATGAATGAAAACGTTTATTTCAGATTCAGGTCTATATCGGTTAGTAACATTCTTGACTTAATCTAGTGTTAATACTACGTACTATTTTAATTTACTCCAATTAGGTTCCAGAATTTCAACACCGCCATGACGACACGATAACGTTACGACATCATTAATTCCATATTACTACCGTTAAGTATCAAAATCAAAAGATTAAATTAAACAAATTAGCCATCTCATGTTTGGACGCAATTTATAATACCTTATGTTAATTCGTGGTTTCCCACACTAGGATGTAAATAGGAAACCCATAAATACTTAGATAGTACTATAGCATACTTAAATCTAATGTCATGTTAATAGTTATTAAGTGAGGACGGTATTATGCCACATGAAGACAGTTGAAAACTTAATTAATAAAATTTGATAAGTAATAGTTCGGATACTATTTATTTTTCTACATAGCGGCTGTTGGTGCTCGATGTTTTACACGATCTATGTACTCGTAGTAATGATAAATATTATATTAAATAAAAACTGTTCCCAAAATCTTTTGAGGTTCAAATAGCCAAAAGTAAATACCTCTAATATCATCCTTTTCCGTGAAGGAAACCATCGTGAGGAAACCTGCATACACCGCGAATAAATTTAAAGGTGTATGTGAAGACCCCAACTGGGCCAGCGTGGGAACTACTGCCCAATCCCTCTCATGGATGAGACCTGTGCCAAGCAGTGGGACGTATAAAGGCTGAAGATGATGATGATGGTGTAGCGCTATAGGGATGACGTCAAATGTTCGTGGTCGGAGAACGAACGCCAGGGACCTGCTCCGCTCCCCCACCCCTACCCTTTGAGGTCACCTCTACCAATTTTACGCCGCGCGCCACGCAGTTACCGTCTGAGTTAACGCATTCAGCATGCCAGGAACCCGTCTAGCAAGGGCACTGCTCGTAGACGCGCATAGGTACCACGCGTATACCGATACTATGCGTTTCCCCGTCTGAAGAGGAAATTGCCTAGCACTACAATAGGCTTGGCAGCGAAAGAGAAAAGAAAGCATGTCTCCTATAGTACTTACGTAATGTGAAAAAATTATATACAAAAAGGACTGGTTCAATGTTACACAATAAGGTCCCCGATTAACATAACATAGGCATCGACAGTTCGGTCAAAAGGTAGGGAATATTTGATTCGCGAAGAAAAAACTATTTTTATTGTAGTATATTTATGGTGACAGCTAGAAACATATTTATGACGTCATTGTGTATAAGATCTTTTGAAACACGGGATTTACATAAAGTAGATATATCAACATGAAACATCAATAGGTAAATATAATTATAGAGTATTTCCCCTATACCACAAAACTACAATTTGCAAGTCTACAATTTGACAAAATTATTTTCCATTGAAATGTTGACAAAGAGAGCTACCGATTTTGTGCTCACCAGTTGGCGCCACTGTCGAGTAAGATCCAGATGTCATAAATTGTTATTGCTTATTATGGGCATGAGAAAGAAGTTCATATTTAAATCATATTTAATATCGTAAAAATATAGAATATCTCGCATTGTAGCGCAATCCCGTTTTCTTCGGAAAAAAGGAGCAGATACGTTTCCGAAAGACAAAACTGTCTCAAAGCACTGACAGTCAGTGACCGGTAACTCATTTTTGCCATAATCAAACTCAGGTATTGCAAAATAGTCACCATATACTTACTATAGATACTATATATTTATATGTACTTACTATAGATTGAACATTGTAAAATTTTGAGAAATAAACCTTTTTGTATTTGTATTTTGTACCATATTGTTCCAATTAGATAATAACCCACGTAGCGCAACCACAAAGAGTGACATTTGACATTTTAAAGACCTCACGTTACACTAGCGCCTCTAGCGGCGAATTCATACGCGGTAACCCTAATTGCGAGCCTATGGACGCTTACGAGTACAAAACTTACGAAAATACTTGACAAAAAGCAATTTTTAACCTATTTATGCTGTCAAAGTTTTAATACATAAAGGTTAACCATAGAAAATTATGACATCATCCGTCACATTCTCCATACAAACTTCATATCAAACCTGCGATTTAAGTCATTGAAGTACATACAAAAATCAAATATGCCAGAATCTCGAAAACTAATAGAAAAATTCTATAGGTACCTAAAATTAGATATTGTGAGAGGTAGTTAGCAGCTCTATCAATTGTCCCGGATTATCGTCAGTTTATGGGACACTCTGTATACAAAAAGCAGACAAATGTATGCCCGCCAAACACAATTGTAGTCTTTAGTTCACATTCGCAATTCGCACTGTGCTAATCTAGTAGAGTAGCACTTTTCACAATTTTATAGTTACAACACTACCTTACAAAGTTATGCAATAACCTTACAAACTTACACAGTAACGCTTATTTCAACTGGCATAAGACTTAAATAGAAATGACTAGTGAATGGGGTAACTGCATTATTATTCAATAATCTTAGAAGGTGTTCTTTTACCGATGTCTTGATTGAATCGAATGGCACTCGTAAAATTCGATTGTGATGGATACGAAGAATCGCTTTGAGTCGACAAGTCGATTGTAAAGGAGAAAGAGTAAATAAAGGCAATAGAATAGACAGGGATATCGATGGTTATGTGGAGAAGCTTCGCCGAATAGAAATCGTTTTATTTCAATTCAGAAGTTTACTCCTGGATTTAGCCTAGTTGGTAGTGACCCTGCCTTCGAAGCTGGAGGTCCCGGGTTCGAATCCCGGTCAGGGCATTTATTTGTGTGATGAACACGAATATTTGTTCCTGGGTCTTGGATGTTTCCTATGTATTTAAGTATATGTTTCTCTATATAAGTACGTATATCGTCGCCTAGTACCCATAGTACAAGCTTTGCTTAGTTTGGGACTAGGTCGATTTGTGTAAGATTGTCCACAAAATATTTATTTATATTTATTTCCATTACATAACATACAATTACATTCCTAAACGAAGCTAAGGATATCTAGTGATAGATAGTGATTCAAGCATGAGGCTGTCAAGTGACGGTTATGCATTCGGATCCCGGTTTTTGATAAATAAATAACATAAATAAATAAATATTCTTTATTGCACCAACAATCAACATAAAGAGAATATGACAGTTAATCCTTAAGAACTAGGTAACAACAGGCGATCTCCCAAAGAAGTATTTAGGAGAAGTATATTACCTACAAAAATCGATCCAGTCCTAAACTAAACAACTAAAACAAAGGTACTACATAGATACTAGGTGACGATATACTTACTACTTATGCATAAAAACATCCAAGACTTAGAAAATAATCTTTTTCAGAACCATTAAGAAACCTCCATTCTTCCAAAAATTTTATTCATACTTAATATTAATGTTATGATATTGACTGTACTCTCAATGTCAATTCTATTTTAAGGACGCGAGAATAGACCCACTATCGGAACGCAATCACGATTGTGTACAATATTCCTTAACATTCTAAAACAACACTGCTCCCGACTTAATTCAAATGCCATTGATTTCGCAGCCCTACTATTTGTTCTCATTTCCCATGCCATATCGCACGGGCCGGTATCGGCAAATGGTACAAATTATGCGGCAGAATTCTTTCGTTCGAGATAATGTATTCGATTCCGGGCGGGGAGATGGCATCGTTCACGCGAGCTTTGGATGTTAGCGCATGGCAGTGGTACCAAAGGAACTCATGTAAAAGTCGCTTTGACATCGATAAATTGATTTTTACTGTTTCGTAGACGATACTTATTAAAAAGCCACTGTAGTGGAGCGGTAAGTCTCGTGACTTTTAATCGGGGGGTCGCAGGTTCGAAACTTGACTGGTACCGCTAGGGTTTTGAAGAAAATAATTATCAGGGTTTTTTCGGTAAAATAAAACATCGTGAGGAAACAAGTCTAATCGCTACAAGGTGTTAGTTTCCCCTTTGATTTGGAAGGTCAGATGGCAGTCGCTTTCGTAAAACTAGTTCCTACGTCAAATCTTGGTATAAGGAGTCAAAACGGACTTCCTTAGGGCACAAGTGGGAAAACGCTAAGAGGATAATGAATATAATCGATTTACACTAGTACCGCCGCCGATGAATTCGATATTCGTAGCTGATTGTATCGGCACGCGACGGAATATTTTGTCGAGTGGACGAAACGTGTCACACGTCCCGATAAAATACCCAATTGCTCTTCTTCGTGCGAAATTCTGTAATTTCTCATTTAATTGGATGAAATATTTGCCGAGAAAATACTTTTGGAAATGCGTTTGTCGGTTGTTTTTAAGTCGCAGTTTCTTTTCACTCGTTGCTTATTGAATTCATACTTTGTACAAGTTTGGCACAAAGCGGCGTGTCTTTAAGGTAGTGCTACCAATTTTTTTGTCTTGCTCACACACTAGGCACTCGACATGCTGAGCTTATCGCCCATGCATGAACAAACTTGCAAAATATTACCTAATAAAATATCATATTGTCAAAACGAATCATTTTAACAGAACTGTAAACCTTAAGAATCTTAATTCGTGACTGTACTTTCTATTGTTTTTAGGCTTCCGTACCCAAAAGCACCCATTACTAAGACTCCGCTGTCCGTTCGTCTGTCCGTCTGTCACCAGGCTCTACCTCATGAACCGTATAGTTAGACAGTTGAAATTCTTACAGGTGATGTATTTCTGTTACCGCTATAACAGCAAATACTAAACAGAATAAAATAAATATTAAAAGTGGCTCCCATACAAAAAACGTAATTTTTTGCCGTTTTCATAATGTTACGGAATCCTTCTTGCGCGACTCGCACTTGGCCGGTTATTTATTTTTATGCAACAGCGATGGCAAATAATCCTGAGTGATGGTAAGCAGCCACTGTATCTATTAGGATACAAGCAACGCTTGCAACTGCAGAAAAAACAAGCGCTATTCCATCCATTTTTAGCATGAAGATTTATTGGGAAAAGTGGACTCAAGCTGGAATAAGAAGCTTTGGAAATTCAGCAGAAAGCAGCTCAGAATCATATTTGCGGTGCTTACAGGTCACTTCGGAGTCAAAGGCCTCTTGGCTAAGATGGGACTAACAGACAACAAAGATTGTAGGATATTGGCGAGGATGACGAGACAATGGAACACCTGCTGTATGAATGTCACGCTCTTGCCAGAAAAAGAATGAATGACTTTGGCAATGATTACCCAGAATCAAAGGAATTCAGAGTACTCCCACTGAGCTCCATCATCCGGCTTGTGGAAGGGTTGGAGAGCAGCTTGGAGTAGTTATAAAGTAGGGGGCAATTGCACATAAGATCCCATTGGATCGAAGTTCATCCCTTGCGGATGAACTTCGACCCAATGGGATCTTATGTGCCCTCATCTAGATAAGATAAGATATGAACATTAATTTTATTGACGGCTAGAGACAAATGGGCCCCCCTTATCAACAGAGCGCATCCTTGGGAGCTCTGTGCCTTTAACAGGTACTCTCTAGCTTGTACTCGCTAGCGACTGCGTAAAATTTTATATGGGCAAAAGTGCAGCGCCTCTGGCGGTTACGCAATAGAACTAAGAATCGGCATACTAAATCGTTTACGCAGTAGCTAGCGAGTACGGTCATGCAAACTCATGGTAAAAGCACTGACGACCTTATTCACCACCAGGAGCAACACCACTTACTTACAGAGCAAATTGTGATCATACAGGCTTGTTCACCCCGTGTGGTTGCCGGGTAAGAATTGCGCCACCCCATCTCTTCCCGTGGGTTTCGTAGGAGGCGAATAAGGGAAAATCGGAGGGTGGGCAGCAGCATCCTTCGATCATTACCACCATCAAACTGCGGTCGCCAACCCGCTTGCCAAGCGTGGCGACTATGGCAAATCCCCCCCAAGGGAAAAATAAATTGGGGGAGGCCTATGTTCAGCAGTGGACGTCTTTCGGCTGAAATGATGATGATGATGATGAGGCTTGTTCACGCGTGCGCGACGCAAGCGGCACGCCGCGCCGCGCAACGCGACCGCTGCGCGTCAGACTGTGATGTGAACGTCCCGCTGCGCTTGCGTCGCGCAGCCTGTGTGGCGTCGCTAACATTACCTTACGTTCCAGTGCGCGGGCGTCGCGCACGCTGCGGCCCCAAGCCTTTTTATAGCTACGGTCTTCTGTAGTAAGGCTTGACAAGGGCTAGAAAAAGATAGTGCCTATAAATACAACTACAGAGGACCGATTCAACGTAATGAGATCGCTAAGGAATGCTCTATCAATCGTTCTAGACCAATTAACATTGTATTCTGAACCAGCAATGGAAACCGCCGGTGTAACGCATGCATTGCAGTCAAAATAAATAACGTTACATTGTCTTAATAGCATTTGTGTTTTAATTAATGGCATTCTGGAGACCAAGCTTTGCGAGATAATATGAGTGAAAACTCATTTTACACTAGGCATACTGTATTTAGTAATCCCTTTTGAGTTTATTTATGCTATGTCAATTATTTCAAACCGTGAGATCTTCCAGAAGACAGTACGCTTGCCAGTTTTTGTTGCACTTTTAGCTCCACCCAGGGGTCACGTGTAGGGTAGCGGTGGGTACTCCCTACGGACGTGGTGCAACTTCGACCCCCTTTGCCAAGTGAGTGGGCAACTTGACTGTTAGAAGTTCTCAAGCCGCCCGAAGGCCTCTAACTTGACTTAACGACTGCTATCATAGACAGCAGCCGGGATCAACGGCGTAACGTGCCTTCCAAAGCACGGGAGCGCTCATATAATAACCACTCAAAGTGGTCACCCATCCAAGAACTGAAATGGCCCGACGTTGCTTAACCTAACGCGTGCGGTATGCGGGCGCCGCTGGGCCACGAGCGCTCAATACCCATTTTGAGTGTTATGAGTGTTCGTAGTACAATCATGAACTTTAATTTGGGACAAGACTGACAGTCCTGCTAGCTACAGAAAAAAAAAAAAGATTTTTTGCGAAATGAGTCCCAAATCAGGGAGCGTGACCATACCATCTTTTATTTAGTAATTACTTCTTACTATTATCAATTGAAACCTATAAAATGAACTTTAACGACTGCGAAGCTGAGTGCACTATAAAATAGGTACATAAAACTCCAATGTCCGTAGATCGGCTAACACAAACGTATCCACAGGAAGCCAGATAATATTTTAATTGGCGTGAAAACTCAATAATTGAAGATAAAAATCAGCGGCAGAGACCAATTACTGCAGCCGTGTGGCACTATGCATCGCGCGATGGACGCGTGCTAGGGATGGAGTAAGGAAACTAAACTATCGATAGACTAGTTATTTTACACATCTTCTAAAAAGGAGGAGCAAGAAGGAGTAGGAACGAGGATAAGGTTTTTAGTGGATGCCTTGATTCGTGGAAATCGCTCCCCCATTTAAAACACACGTTTGTCATCCGCACACTATAAAACGAGATAAAACTCTCTTCTATGGACCAATTCTGATAAATATTTAACGTTATGAGATTTACAATATCTATTTCCACATATTAGAACTTAGATCCATAATTTCTTGATTATGTCCAGGTAAGGTATTGTTTAAGTAGGCTGATGTAAACAAGGAAGATAAAGATTCAACTTATGATTGTAATTGTAGGAAAAAAATGTTATGCTATTGATTAATGACCATAATAGCTTTATTTTTTTTGGGATAGGAATATAACAGAAATTTGTCGTGAACCTAGTTTGTAGTTTGTGGTTGACTGGTAGAGAATGCTTCTGGTATTAATTTTGTGCTTTTGTACTATAAGTTTTACTTTTGTACATTAAAGATTAAATAAATAAATAACCTATAGACTAGCAATTTCTTAAACTTGTCGAACATTAATCTTATTTTAGCTAGAACTGCATCTAAATTAAATTGTCTGTGCTCTTCCTGCCCTTTTTGGGAATATTTTTAATTTTGTAAATTTTTTCAACTTAATACATCCCTACACTCAGCTAGTGCAGTTTTTCAGCGGGCACTGCTCTAACAACTCATTAGGCGGTGGCCGCCAGCTTTGAATTTGTGCCAACCCTGCCCGCAGGGTTCATTGTTTTTAATTTCTTTTTTTATTAGGGTTTAACGGAAGTAGTGTTGATTTGATTATTTTCTGATAGTACATGATTTTTAATATCTGATATCATTGGTATTTTCCTATGTAAAGAAAAAATGTTCGGAACGTGAGTAAATCGGAACGTATTAAGAGAATGAACCAGAATGTAAGCGTAACATAGGCAAATAAGGGATTTATGAATGATCGAGTGAAAGGAACAGAGGATAGTGCAATAAATATGCATTATGGCTGCAGACCCAACAATCAACACACCATATCCATATTAAAATATTATACATTCGGAAGTAACTCTGTCTGTCTGTTACCTCTTTACGCTTAGACAAGGCCATTCCACTGCGAATGACTCCCTCTAATACGCGTGAGTTTGCAATTAACCATCCCGCTCTCTACAGAAGCTCTGCGCGTAATATAATTTCGTAAATATTTAGTGTATTTTAATTGATATTTGGAACACTGGATCACTTATGAAAAATCTGTCTAGTTATTACATTAGAATAATAAAAAATCTGTCCTTTTGTAAAAAACATATCACTGTTTTTTTGTTTATGTTATAGGGGTTAAACGAACAGACGGATCGCCTGACGGTAAGCAATTACCGTCGCCCATAGACACCTGCAACACCAGAGGAGTCGCAAGTGCGTTGCCGGCCTTTCAAAAGGGAATACGCTCTTTTCTTGAAGGAACCTTCTTTTTTCTTTTTCACTGTCGTTGATAATTACGAATTCGGCAGCATGACAGTTTATTTTTAGGATGGTATTTAGAATTTTTGACAGAGTTACCACTGCAGTTTTTCAATATTAATTCGGTTATTTCATTTGTTTCTTCTACGGCTAAAAGAATTTTTAATGCTCAAATCACTGTATTCCATAAAGGAATACAATGAACAGCCAATATAAAATTGTTGATTATTGTTAAATTGTATTTCTGTTATTTATTTATTTCGGTTAATTCTTGACATTACCATATTATTTATTATTCTGACATTGTATTTGATATTTGGAATAGAGCGTTTATATTGTTTTTATTTCTATTATTTTAAATTTGACTAATGACATTGCCTAGGATATTCTAGCCGTGTATACAAATTTGACATTTCTATTTATTGTTTACCTTTGACATTATTTGTTTTCAATTATTTCTCTTTCATTATTATTATACCTATTGACGATCCTTTTGTGAATTTATCTTGTTTTAAAAATGTAAACCATGATGTAATTTTATAAAGGAAATAAATATATCTATCTATCTATCTATATATTTATCTACTTCTTCACACTGGGAGCTCAAACATCAATATCTTCGTCAGATCTCTGAATGGTCCTTGCCTTAAAAAACCGCTTAACGGGCTTACATGAAATGTGGCATGGAGTCTATATCCCGAAGAAGGACCGAGGATAGTTTTTATCTCGAAAATCATCCCCTAAGGTATAATGGGAACGAAAGTTTGTATAGAAGTACTATATAAACGATTTCCACGTCCGAAGTCGAGTGCAAAAGCTAGTACATTTATATATTGTAAAAAAATGTGATACATCGCATTTTACAATGCTTACTTAAGATTTTGATCGGCTTAAACGGCGGCTAAACAGAAGAATTGTTTTGACAGATGTTAAACATTAAAGATCCGAAGCGATGGCTGTCAATAGTGGCACGTGTCACGACTCGGATTAGCAGTTATCTCCGAAACAGTAAGCTCTTACAGTGACAATTAAAAAACGACAGATTTTGTTTTAGGTTATTAAGAGGTTGATAAGACAAAACAGTTTAGTATTCTTGTTGTGTTTAGCAGTAAGTAGGTGAATGGAAGTCCCCAACCTGCACTAGTCCATTTGGTGACTACTGCCTCTCTCTCATACTTTTTTTTTTCTAACCTGCCTATGGCTTTTTAGGCGGGGCCAATAAAGCGATAGGAGTGCGCGGTTGGAGAGTACCCTGGGGAAAATCTCCGACACGACCACGCGTGTGGTTTATCTCTCATCCATGAAAGCATATAGTATATACTCGTACATATATATATATATATATATATATATATATATATATATATATATAGATATATATATATATATCCCGCAATCAATCTGCCGTCCGCTGAAGGCGAAATTACATTTAAACTGGCGTCCACCGGCATAATGCGTCCGTATACCGGACGCCACTTTTTTTACCTATGCCACGTAAGTCCTTTTGGCCTTGGCTACCTGTACACCAAAAATCGATGGAAGTCAAAAAATCGGCCAGACGCTTGCAATTGTATTCTGAAAAGTTCACGGCAAAAACTCAGTCGACGTGTGGCGCTGCTGTTGCGCGGATATACGGCAGACGTATACTTCGATTATCTTCTGATGATGACACCGCGTATTTGGCGTCCCCAATGCGACGTTGCCAGCTCATTTACGCGGCATTAGATCGGGCGCAATATTGCAACCAAAACATATACAAATATATAATAGTAGGTGGCGCACGGACATTTGTTTTTAAAACGTATGTTGTTGTTTGTGATTTAAATACCTAAGTGTAAAAAAATAGGAAATAAAAAATAAATTTACAGAACAAGCTTTTATATTAAAAAAAAACTAAAATTAAAAAATATGTATAGGCTGTTCGTAGAAATATGCGTTAAATAATGCGTATAATTTCAAATTGTTATATAAAGATTATAAAAGCCTGAGACGCTTACTTCAGTGCCTTAAAATTTTATAAGATTATATTACAATTAGAAATGATATATCTATATTACCTACGTTACTAGGCACTACTGTAGATTAAAACGTGGACGTCAAATAGGGGCGTAATAAATCTAAATATATAAAAGAAGAAACTGACTAACTGACTGATATATCAACGCACAGCCCAAACCCCTGGCTATAGAGATCCCAAATTTGGCACGTAGGTTCCCTATAAGGTCTAGAGGTGCAATAAGAAAGGATTTTTCAAAATTCACCCTCTAAAGGCGCGAAACGGGGGACCAAAATTTGTATGAAAACACATACTTATTGAAGTGAGAGATATGAAACTTTGTATTTAGACTTTGTTTAAATATATTAATGAAGTATTTCAGCGTTTTTCTAAATTGATCCACTAAAGGGGTGAAAAGGGATTTCAAAGTTTGTACGCGGAGCAAATCTTTTTTTAAGTGCGATATTAAAAACTTCGTGAATAGACTCTGTTTAAAGAAAACAAAGTCTTTCAGCGTTTTTCGAAATTGGTCCCCTAAAGGGATGAAAAGGGGGTTCCAAGTTTGTACGGGGAGCAAATCTTTTCTGAAGTGAGAGATTTAAAACTTCGTATATAGATTCTGTTAAAATACAACAAAACATTTAAGCGTTTTTCGAAATTGCTCCCCTTAAGGGGTGAAAAGAGAGTTCCAAAATTTGTGTGGAAAAATCAATACGGGTGTTATTTTCGAGGTTTCTCGGGATGCCGATTACGAAAATGACAAGCATTTTCAAATCAAAGATGGCGAACATTCATTTTTCTTAAAAAATCGATATGGGTGTCATCTTCGAGGTTCCTCGGAGTTTCGATTAGAGAAATGACATCCATTTTCAAATCCAAGGTGTCGGACATTTGTCTAACTTAAAAATCGGTATTGGTGTCATCTTCGAGGTTCCTCGCGGTGCCGATAACGAAAATGACATGAAAATGAAAATGAAATGAAAATGAAAAAATGTTTATTTTCCTGTATACTTGTGTACAATTGCCATCAGTGGGTGGGACTTCCATGTAGGTGAGTGAACCTGTGTTAGGTTGTCCCGCTCTTCCATAGCTAAATATCTTTTTAGGAAATATTACAGTACTATTTAACAATATATTAGGTGCATGCGCTATAATTTTTTTTTTTTTTAGTTTTATTCTATTCTAATTTAATTTAATACTATATTGTGTGTGTGTGTGTGTGTGTGTGTGTGTGTGTGTGTGTGTGTGTGTGTGTGTGTGTGTGTGCGTGTGCGTGTGCGTGTGCGTGTGCGTGTGCGAGTGCGAGTGCGTGTGCGTGTGCGTGTGCGTGTGCGTGTGTGTGTGCCACATGTTAGCTATACTTAATAATTTGCTCGATACAATAATGTCTCCGTAGCGTCATAACTTTGGTGTTTCAGCCATTTCGTTAGTTCGATCTTACATTCATACAGTGGTAGTTTATGGATATTGACAATTTTGTTTACATTGTTGTAAATATATGCTGATTGTGCTTTATACTGCCTTTTAGCAAACATCGATTTACAGGTAGATAGGGGGGCCACGTTTTTTTTACGTCGACGTGTTTCTAATATGGGGTTGAAATCTATGGTCTTGTGTAGCCTGAGTGTTGTACTCAAAACATACAGCTTCCTCATAGTTAGTTGGTCACTGATGTCATAAAGTTCTTTTGTAGGAAATCTATATGGTTTTGAGTACATCACCTTGAGCAAGCAGCGTTGCCCTCTCTCAACCTCTAAAAATTTTGTTTTGGCAGCGCCTCCCCAGACAGTAATACAGTAACTCATGACAGGTTGTGCTAATGTTATATAAAGTTGATTTAAAAGTTCTTCAGTGGTAATATGTCTAAATATCTTAAAAATCCAATTAAGTTTTCTAATTCTATTGTTTACATGTTCAATTTGCATATGCCAAGAGAGGCGTTGGTCCAGTAGTACACCTAGGTATTTAATAGATTTAACTTTAACAAGTTCTATACATTTACAAGGGGGATGGTCATGTTGATTACAGGTATGTATTTTTAGTTTTAAGTTATCATTAGGTTGCGTACTATCGTACTTAGTGAAGCATATGTAATTAGTTTTGCTGGCATTAAGCGTCAGAAGGTTACTTCTAAGCCATGCAGTCACTCTACAAAGGCCAGATTCTGCACCTCTGTATACCGACTCCCAGGAGTCCCCTTCGAACACTATGGCAGTGTCATCAGCGTAAGAGCCGATGTGCCCACGTTGTAGTTTGAGATTCGTCAAGTCATTAATATAGATAAGAAACAACGTGGGCCCTAGAACGCTCCCCTGGGGGACACCATACGTTGTATTCGCTATGTTACTTATAAAGTCTCCTATTTTCACTTTTTGTGTTCGCCCCTGTAAGTAGTCACCCAACAATTGGAGAGGTAAACCCCGTATGCCAACTCGTTCCATTTTTTGTATAAGAATGGGGAGAGAGACCGTATCGAAAGCCTTTTTTAGATCTAAAAATATGGCGAGGCATTTCTTGCCATTATCAATTTTGTCAGTAATTAGAGATGTTAATGATAGTATTGCATCTTCAGTGGATCTGGATTGCCGAAAGCCAAACTGTTTGTCAGATAGTATATTGAATTGATTAAGGTAAGCTACAAGTCGATTGTTTATTATTTTTTCTATAACTTTGGAGATGGCAGTCAACACAAAGATAGGTCGATAGTTGCTTACGTCAACTCTCTCTCCACTCTTATACACAGGTGTCACAATCGATTGTTTTAGTGGGGTGGGGAATACTCCCCTTGCAAAACAAAGATTTGTTAGGTGGCTAATTAGAGGGGCTACAACATTACAGGCTTGCTTCAGGAATTTAGTTGGTATGTTATCCCAACCAGGTGCGCTATCGGCTCTCAGACCCATGATGATGCAGTGTACTTCCTGGGGGTCAGTATCCAGAAGTACAAATGAGGAGGGAGTATAATCTGGCAGGTTATTTCCGGTAGGGACAATTGGATCAAGATTATTTGAAGTACTTAAGATTTCTTCAGCTAGTGTTTTGCCAATGCCAGCAAAATACTTGTTTACATGATCAACAGAGGCAGTTGGAGATGGTTTAGTGTTTAGAAGTTCAGTGTTATGTGTTTTATCAGATTTGTAATGAGTTATCCTTTTTATTGTCTTCCAGAGCATTTTAGAGTTTTTAGATGATTTTCTCAGCTGTTCTTTTTCATATTTACGCCTAATTTTTTTTATTAAATCACTACAGTAATTGCGGTATCTTTTGTAGGTGATTTTAAGAATTTCATTATGTGGTTCCTTTCGTGATTTAAATTGTAGTTTGTTACGATTTCTAATACATGCATTTGCAAATCCAAGATGGCGAACAATTATTTTTCTTAAAAATCCATATGAATACTTAAAAATCAATATGGCTGATATCTTTGTGATTCCTCGGGGTGCCGATTATGAAAATGACATACATTCCAACATTAAAAAACTGGATCCCCGATGCGAAGCCGGGCCGCGTCGCTAGTAATAGAGAAAGCTAACTGACGTCCGTATACATTTTCAAAGCTGAGCGATACATATACGGACGTCGGTTTGACGCATACTTTTCAAACTGCACTAAATTTGACGTCCGTATATATGGAATCTATGACACTTTTTTTAAAACCTGACTGTGGATTTATAGGCGGGCCCAATAAAGCGATAGGAGTGCGCGATTGGAGAGTGGCCTAGGGAAAATTCAGGAGAAAACCTTAAACACAACCGCGCGGGCGGTAGTGCCGGGACGAATAGGGACTGTATGTGTCTGTGTTTTCGCGATCGCGCGGTGGACGTCCCCGCCGGCGGGAATGCCTGAGTGTACGCGTCGTGTCTGAGTTGGACGCCGTAAGCGGAGCGTTCCATCTTTCGATGGATGCTGCGATTACGTCGTCCGGGCCCGTGAGTGTGTGCCTAGGATGCCGGACCGTGCGGCTCCTAATCAGTGATCGTCGAGTTACGACAGAAGGGAGGAGAGATGGGAACATAGTCGACAGCCTTCCTCAATAAAGGATTTCTATGATGAGGAGCGTTGTCAAAATAACATCTGGCAGTCTGCTTAAAGAAACCATACATGGTGCTAATACCCATGTCGTGGTGCAGACTGTGGTTCGACTGGCACCACGGGGCACCAGTCGCCCTACGGAGAAAACGATTCTGAATGACCTGAAGCGGCCCGGGTGGGGTGTGGGTCCTAGTACGTTCCCTATAGTCTGTATCAAAAGCTTCGATTCCTGAGAAAATATCGTAGGTTGAGTACGAGTCTGTCAGGCATACCGAGCTAATATAACTTGTATATCATCACGTAATGCCAGACCTTGTCGAAGCCTTTGATACGTCGAGAAAGATCGAACCGGTCCTGAGCCCCTGGAATCGCCTGAAAGCGTACAGCACGTGCTCCGTGACACAGTGCACCTGTTGGATGCACGAGTGTGCGGATCTAAAGCCGAAGTGCTCGTCGATGATGCCGTTATTCTCAGCTGTAAATCTAGTGAGAAAGATTAGAGTAGAATCCTAGTGAGAAAGATCCGCTTATATAGCTTTCCTAGAGAGCTAAGTAAGCTGATCGGCCTATAAGAGACAGGCGAGGTCTGGGGCTTTCCGGGCTTCGCAATCCCTATGACTGTTGCACCTTTCTACGCGGCTGGAAAATGAGCATTGGTTAACGTGGCATTGAAGATACCTACCAAAATGAGGGTTTCAGGGAGAAGTCTAAGGATACGATTGGATACACCATCCGCACCCGGAGCCTTCCTAACACGAAGACGCCCGACAAGGTCACTGACTTCCTTAACCGACACCAGTAAAATGGGTTAAGTTACGGGGAGGCGCGATCTCCTGTTCACTTTGGAATCGACCCATCTAATATGGGCTTCGTCGGTGTGTAGGAGACTAGGCGAACATTGGGACTCTAAGCTACTCGCAAGGCATTCGGCTTACTCACTATCCTCGAAAGTAGGGGTAGGGAGTTCCGGCCGATCCAAGGGGGGTATGGTCCAACGGGAATCTGATCTTATCCATCAGATTCCTGAACGAGATCTCCCGAAATTCGGCAATTCTCTGTTTGGACTCCTCACTAAGGATAAGGCTACAGGAGTAAGTCCTGATTTCACGATTTTTCCTAGTCACTAACTTTCTCAATTCCCTAGTGAGACTTATGCAATGTAAGTTACGTTTATAGAAAATGGCTCATGCCATGCTGTAGAATAAAATATGGAGGTAAACAACAACACATGGAAAACATGAAACGTAATCAATAATATATACAGCTAACTGACGTCCGTATGCATTTCGAAAGCTGCGCGATACATATACGGATGTCGGATTGACGAATACTTTTCATACTGCACGATATTTGACGTCTGTATACATGAACCTATAGTGCTATAGGAATTTAATCGGACGTCGAATATGGTGCGACATGAATAGTATATATCGTCAATTGACGTCCGTATACATTTCCAATGCTGCGCGATACATATGTATTATACGGATGTCGGATTGAAGCAGACTTTTCATACTGCACGATATTTAACGTCCGTATACATGAATCTATGGCACTACTGTAAAATAAAACATGAACGTCAAAAATGGTGCGTAGTGAATGACATATATGGCTAATTGACGTCTATTCTTCTGCTTACTGGTATCCGAAGTGCCTTGACAAACAAATTACCTTATGTAGTCGTAAAATATGTTTACAAAAGCTTCTATTTAAAAAAGAAACTAATTATTACAAAAAAATATTTATAAGCTGTTAGTAGAAATATGCATTCTAGTAACGTGGGTCTGCTATGCTAATATATGTTACTTTACATCAGCTTTTATAAGATAATATTACAATTTGAAATGATATACAAGCTGTTTGGCAAATCGTCTGCCAAAAGACTAGGTTGGGTTGGTAGGGTCAGTAGCAACACATTTAGTGCCAATTTACACTCGTTCTACCCACGGTATTTTGTTTATGATTTTTTTAAATTATGTCTCGGCGTTTACCGAAAATTTACCAATCAGGTTTTTTGTTTTTTTTTTTAAGCTGATAGCCCAAAAACTTCTGTATGATTTTAATCTCTAATTTATGAGTATCCTACAGAAAACTTATTATTTTTTTTATTTAAAAAAGTTATGAGCCGACATAGTGTAAAGGACAGAAAATAAAAATGTTCAAGCTCAACTACATGGCACAAAAAAAAGCTGGAACTCCTCAGATCTTCCAATATCATAAAAACTTCTCCATTTCATGGCTATTCTAACGGTATACCACATGTCTAAAATCAGTTAAAAAAATGGTTTGTGAGTAAAATGGTGAGTTAAATCACCTAGTACTTCTTTGAAACTACTTAAAAATAAGACGAACTTTATTAACTTGTTTTCTTTTTATTTTAGTACCTGTTTAAATTGGGTAATTTACCATGCATAATTGTCTGGAAAAAATAAATTAGGATATTTTTGGTCGTAGCTTTCTTATTGGATACGGATAAAGAATTAGAAAAATAAATCAATTACTAACTTTAGGGTTATTTATTACTTTATGCATATACAGATGTCGGTTTGATGCATGCTTTTCATACTGCCACTAAATTTGACGTCCGTATACATGAATCTATGGCACTACTTTAGAATAATAATCGGACGTCGAATATGGTGCGGCATGAATATTATATACTGTCAACTGACGTCCGTATACATTTCCAAAGCTGCGCGATACATATACGGATGTCGGATTGACGCATACTTTTCATACTGCACGATATTTGACGTCTGTATACATGAACTTATTAGACCTAGTTTAGAAAAATATTGGGACGTCGAATATGGTGCGGTATGAATAGTACATACTGTCAACTGACGTCCGTATAAAAATGGTGTTAGAAATCCTTTCCTTAGTCCCGGTGATAAGTAGGTTATCATACCACCTGCTCGACAATGCCAAAGTGTATATCTTCTGGGTTTTATTGTTATATCCTTAAAGTCTAATTTCGTGAAGTCCGCACGGCGACGCGGTCCGGGGCGCTCGCCCGCCGCCAGCGCGCCCCGAAAACAAGAGACGGCACCGACCTTATCCGATTCCGATTACTTTTAAAATTGATATCTGAGCGTCCGAGAGGCCAGTTAGAAAGAATTTTACGTCAGATTTCTAAAAAGTTACGACCATCTTGATTTTGTTTATTTAAGGTCCTATCACGTTCAAAATCGATATCTGAGCATCCGAGAGGCCAGTTAGAACGAATCTGACGTCAGATTTTTAAAAAGTGGCGGCCATCATGATATTTTGTATTTAAGGTCCAATTGCTTTCAAAACCGATCCGAGAGGTCACTTGGAAAGAATCTGACGTCAGATTTTTAAAAAGAGACGACTGATTTTCTTTATTTACAGTCCAATTACGTTCAAAATCGATATCTGAGCTTCCGAGAGGCCCGTTAGAACGAAACTGACGTCATACCTTTGAAAAGTGGCGGCCATCTTAATATTGTTTATTTAAGGTGCTATATATTCAAAATCGATATTTGAACCTCCAAAAGGTTACTTGGAAAGAATCTGGAATTCTGAATTTTTAAAAAGAGTTAACTTACAGTCCGATTACGTTCAAAATCGATTTCTGAACTTCAGAGAGGCCAGTTAGAATGAATCTGATGTCAGATTTTCTAAAAGTAGCGGTGATCTTGATTTTGTTTATTTAAGATACGATTACGTTCAAAATCGATATCTGAGCGACCGAGAGGCCAGTTAGAATGAATCTGACATCAGATTTATAAAAAGTGGCGGCCATCTTGATTTTGTTCATTTAAAATCCGATTACGTTTAAAATCGATATCCAAGCGTCCGAGAGCAAAAAAAGTGAAAATGTATATCATGAATAATTTGAAATAATACAATAAATTCAGCAACAAGTAAATTAACAAATTTTAAATTTTAGGGACGAAACAGCGGTAATTACATGACTAATATTGATATTGACTCAAAATTTTACTACTCCATAAGACTATTCCAAAAGATAAGACAAAAAAATATGCCGAATGTTGAAATTCCCATTTACATATCTCAAAAAATAACAAAGCTACAACCGTTTTAATGTCGCTGATTAGAGAGGGAAAGCGCATCAGATTAATGACGTCATTGACCACGAGCGATACAGGAAATGATGATCGTTCCAATACAAAGGTGCGTTTTTCGGAAAAGGGACAGACTATGCCCCCTCTTAAAAGTTTGAAGACATAATTATGTAATTATTTGTTCTTTTGAATTACTTTTTTCGCTATTTGATTAAGAATTAGATCCTTTTTCGAGAAAATTCCCACTAATTGATTTTCTTGTTTGGTATCAACATCCGTATAAAGTGTAGTCCAAGTAAACTTTTACGCAGTTAAAATAATCGGACGTCGAATATTGTGCGGCATGAATAATATATACCGTCAACTGACCTCCGTATATAGCTTCAAAGCTGCGCGATACAAATACGGATGTCGGTTTGACACATACTTTTCATACTGCACGATATTTGCCGTCCGTATATATGAATCTATGGCACTACCGTAAAATAAAACATGGACGTCAAATATTGGACGTAATGAATAATATACACCGCTATCTGACGTCCATATACATTTCCAATGCTGTGCGTACTTAAGAAAATTAATCGTACGTCGAATATGGTGCAGCATGAATAGTATATACCGTCAACTGACGTCCGTATACATTTCCAATGCTGCGCGATACATATTATACGGATGTCGGGTTGAAGCAGACA
Source organism: Epiblema foenella (assembly GCA_963556455.1). NCBI lineage: Eukaryota > Metazoa > Arthropoda > Insecta > Lepidoptera > Tortricidae > Epiblema > Epiblema foenella. The sequence continues at coordinate 3,576,396 of OY747110.1, forward strand.
TTTCATACTGCACGATATTTGACGTCCGTATACATGAATCTATGGCACTACTTTAGAATAATAATCGGACGTCGAATATGGTGCGGCATGAATATTATATACTGTCAACTGACGTCCGTATACATTTCCAAAGCTGCGCGATACATATACGGATGTCGGATTGACGCATACTTTTCATACTGCACGATATTTGACGTCTGTATACATGAACTTATTAGACCTAGTTTAGAAAAATATTGGGACGTCGAATATGGTGCGGTATGAATAGTACATACTGTCAACTGACGTCCGTATAAAAATGGTGTTAGAAACCCTTTCCTTAGTCCCGGTGATAAGTAGGTTATCATACCACCTGCTCGACAATGCCAAAGTGTATATCTTCTGGGTTTTATTGTTATATCCTTAAATTCTAATTTCGTGAAGTCCGCACGGCGACGCGGTCCGGGGCGCTCGCCCGCCGCCAGCGCGCCCCGAAAACAAGAGACGGCACTGACCTTATCCGATTCCGATTACTTTCAAAATTGATATCTGAGCGTCCGAGAGGCCAGTTAGAAAGAATTTTACGTCAGATTTCTAAAAAGTGCCGGCCATCTTGATTTTGTTTATTTAAGGTCGTATCACGTTCAAAATCGATATCTGAGCGTCCGAGAGGCCAGTTAGAACGAATCTGACGTCAGATTTTTTAAAAGTAGCGGCCATCATGATATTATTTATTTAAGGTCCGATTACTTTCAAAACCGATGCGAGAGGTCACTGAGAAAGAATCTGACGTCAGATTTTTAAAAAGAGACGACTATCTGATTTTCTGTATTTACAATCCGATTACGTTCAAAATCGATATCTGAGCTTCCGGGAGGCCCGTTACAACGAAACTGACGTCATATTTTTGAAAAGTGGCGGCCATATTAATATTGTTTATTTAAGGTACTATTATATTCAAAATCGATATTTGACCGTCCGAGAGGTTACTTGGAAAGAATCTGACGTAGGATTTTTAAAAAGAGGCGACTATCTCATTTTGTTAACTTACAATCCGATTACGTTTAAAATCGATACCTGAGCGTCAGAGAGACCACTTAGAGGGTCAATTTCCCAAGCAGTAAAAAATGTTGGCAAGACTGAGAACGCAGGTGCAGAAAGTTTAAATAATAATTAACCATTTTTTTTCGGAAACACATCCCAGTTAACTACCTCGGGCAATAGCTAAAACTTAAATATTAATGTATTTAATAATTAAAAAAAATATATAAAGCACCAATTTCTCATCAAGGTGGGTTGTCCCTAACCTGGTTTTGTTTGCATAATGTCGCCTAACTCGAAAACTGTGTATGATAATAAAAATATTTTAGCCTCATTTTAAGACCAGCTAAATAGGCAACAATAAATATAGCTTCCTTTAAATCTCATGTGTACCTAACCATTTTATAATGTGCAAAAATGTTTGTCCCGAGAAACTTTTTCATTACCGCGGACCACCGCGGACCAAGCTTGTCAACGATTTATTTGCGAAGTTTGACTCGGTAAGCCCCCCGTCTCCTGCGCACTTCGAGAATCAGTTACGCCGCGGTGTTCGGCGAGGGAGGACACCTGGTGCGGTAATTCGTCGGCCTGCTATACACATGAGTATATCGTGGCCGTGATACGCGGACAAAAATAATATCATTCCGGAGTTTGCTATATCTTTTTTATTTTTTATCTGTTTCGATTGAAACTAATATATAACATGTAATATATATTTGTGATATCTAGAACCTTGTTAATTTAAGAATAAGTGGCTTGATCTTTTTTTTAAAATTAATTTTATCCTGTGTTTATCATTCCGCCGTTTTCATTCCGGTGTTTCCGGTGTAGTTAAATAGAAATGTAGCTTCACTTTGCTATATATTGGAATTAATGATTATTTTTACTGAGTATAATATATTTATTTGATGTCATATATGCCTATTACCTAGTATTTATATTTAAATATTATGTTTCACTATATCGTGTTTTGTCAATTTACTTGATTATTCGCGCATTAAGATATAGAAAATATATTAAATCGATTTTAAATGTACTTCTCCTCAAGATTATTAGCGTAATTAGTTTTTCCGAAATGGATCAAGCATTTTACTATAAAAGATGGTAATAATTACACAGACAGGCGTCGGTTGGAAGTGCTAAATATGAAGTTTATTAATGAAAAAAATATTTCAAAAATTGGTGTAAAAAGTCATACGATATATTTAGATAATTTATTTCATGATAAGGAATTACGTTATTCACACATGTCAAAATTACAAGAATTGTTATCATGATCGTCATAACAGGAAAAATAAAAATAACATAATGTCGACCAGAGTAATACAAAACATGATAAAAAGTAAACAGAAAAATAAATGCATCTTCCATTCGGAATCGTCAGTCAGATAAATAATAATATTGTTCATTACAAAATACAAATTTCAAATCATAAAAATAAAAGATAGTTCCGTAATATCATTTTAACATTACTGAAATATGTTTCTTATACTACAGATTTGTGTTTTCTAGAAAAAAAAGGTATAGGGTTCCAAACCACATGAACCATGATTTTTCTTTTTCTTTCTATCAAAATTTACAACTAGTTACATAGTTTTTTATAAACAGGATGCAAGCCTCTGGACATTTACACTATTTTTAACTTATATACAAAATTCTTGTGCTTTTAAATCATACACCTAGTACTTTTTTCTATAAATCATAAAACTATAGTCTAAGAAGCAATTATTTATTATTATTCATATTTAACACATAACACAAATAACATAAGTCCCGTTGTATTAACAGGCCAGTCAGTAGAGGTTTTTACTGGTTACGTGAAAGATTTTTTTTTAGTTTTTATTACTTGTTTGTAGCATTGCTGCTTGTAATGCGTTTTTTTTGAAAAAGTGAATGATTATTTTTATTAGTATAATTATTAAATTGAAGTGGTCCACCAGTTTATTATAAAGCGGTCTTGAGTAGTGAAAATGATTGTTTTCAGGTACTAGCAGTACAAAATAAATAATTTTATAATTTTGAGGAGTTTTTTTTTAAATTCCGATGTATGTGCTCTAATTTTCATTCCTGTGGACTGTTATTATCATCCCCAGTGTATATTTATCATTCCGTTGTGAGTTTCATTTTTAATCTCAGTTATCTCAAAAACTGTTATAGATATCAACATCCCTTTTAGAAGATTTTCATAATATAGTCTGAAGTGTCTTTTGATATTAAAAAATCCACGAAAAACTCCCAAACAAAGAATCACACCGGAATGATACAAAAATCATGCACTGTTGAAATTGACCCTAGAACGAATCTGACATCAGATTTTTAAAAAGTGGCGGCCATCTTGATTTTGTTTATTTAAGATACGATCACGTTCAAAATCGATATCTGAGCATCAGAGAGGCCAACTGGTCTAACTAGAATGAATCTGATGTCAGATTTTCTAAAAGTAGCGGTCATCTTGATTATGTTTATTTAAGATACGATTACATTCAAAATCGATATCTGAGCATCCGAGAAGCCAGTTAGAATGAATCTGACATCAGATTTACAAAAAGTGACGGCCATATTGATCTTGTTCATTTAAAGTCCGATTACGTTTAAAATCGATATTCGAGCGTCCGAGAGTAAAAAAAAGTGAAAATGTAAATCATGAATAATTTGAAATAATACAATAAATTCAGCAACAGATTAATTAACAAATTTTAAATTTTAGGGACGAAACATCGGTAATTTCATGACTAATATTGATATTGACTCAAAATTTTACTACTCCATAAGACTATTCCAAAAGATAAGGCAAAAAAATATGCCAAATGGTGAAATTCCTATTCAAATATCTCAAAAAATAACGAAACTACAACCGTTTTAATGTCGTTGATTATAGAGAGAAAGTGCATCAGATTAATGACGTCATTGACCACGAGCGATATAGAAAATGACGATCGTTCCAATACAAAGGTGCGTTTTTCGGAAACGGGACAGACTATGCCCCCTCTTAAAAGTTTGAAGACATAATTATGTAATTATTTGTTCTTTTGAATTACTTTTTACGTTATTTGATTAAGAATTTGATCCTTTTTCGAGAAAATTCTAACTTATTGATTTTCTTGTTTGGTGTCAACATCCGTAGTAAGTGTAGTCCAAGTAAACTTTTACGCTGTAAAAATAATCGGACGTCGAATATGGTGCGGCATGAATAATATATACCGTCAACTGACGTCCGTATATAACTTCAAAGCTGCGTGATACAAATACGGATGTCGGTTTGACACATACTTTTCATACTGCACGATATTTGCCGTCCGTATATATGAATCTATGGCACTACTGTAAAATAAAACATGGACGTTAAATATGGGGCGTAAAGAATAATATACACAGCTACCTGACATCCATATACATTTCCAAAGCTATGGGTACTTTAGAAAATTAATCGTACGTCGAATATGGTGCAGCATGAATAGTATATACCGTCAACTGACGTCCGTATACATTTCCAATGCTGCGCGATACATATTATACGGATGTCGGATTGAAGCAGACATTTCATACTGCACGATATTTGACGTCCGTATACATGAATCTATGGCACTACTGTAGAATAAAACATGAACGTCAAAAATGGTGCGTAGTGAATGACATATATAGCTAATTGACGTCTTCTACTTACTGGTATCCGAAGTGCCTTGACAAATAAATTACCTTATAAAGTCCCAAGCATCAAGAGTAAAAAGTATAAAATAAAATAGTATATAACAAAATATTTTTACAAAAACTTCTATTTAAAAAAAAACTAAATATTACAAAAAAATATTTATAAGCTGTTAGTAGAAATATGCTTTCTAGTAACGGGGGTATGCTATGTATCATTTCAATTTGTCATATAGATATTATAAAAGCTTAGGCACTATCTAATATATATGTTACTTTACATCAGCTGTTATAAGATAATATTACAATTTGAAATGATATACAAGCTGTTTGGCAGATCGTCTGCCAAAAGACTAGGGTGGGTTTGTAGGGTCAGTAGCAACACACATTTAAATAAAAGAGAAAAATACTGAGATAAATTTAAAAAAGAAAATAAAAGAAAATACCGTGAGCAGGAACAGTGTTAATTGGCCCAAAATGTGTTGCAAGTGATCCTACCTACCCACCTTAGTCTTTTAGCAGACGATCTGCCATACACTCCGAATAAAATACCCACGTTAATAGGACGGATCTTTCTACTAACAGCCTATAAATGATTACAGGCTTAAATATTTTTTTCAATATTTATTTAATCAAATACATGAAAATAAAATACTGTACAAGTACATATTTTTATAAGGCTACAAAATAAAAACATAATTAAAAACTAAACTAAATTTTAAAATGGCCCATCCGGCATTGTGCCGAAGACGCTGGCAGCATTTCCTCGCTGACTAGTAAGCCAAATTTTTTGTGCGAGGTAGCTGCCAGCTCTTTTATTGTTTTTACTTTTTAGTTATTTTTTCTTTTAAATAAAACTTTTTAAATGTATTGTTTTAAATATTATTTAATTACCTTTTAGGTACGTAACCCTACAAATGACCTCGAGGTAGCGCGGACTTTTTCCAAGAGACCTATCGAACTGCAATAAGTCGGTCTGAAAATTCATTGCTTAGGTATTACTGTAGAATGTGAATAAATTCAACCCGTACATTTCACATCTTTAGAAAAATACACGGACTTCGTCTATAGAACTGATGTCCCTATGTAGTTTCAATGCCGCGCGATACAAATACGGATGTCGGTTTGACTTATACTTTTCATAATGAGCGATATTTGACGACCGTATACACTAGTGGCTCTGTTAGCTGTAGGCTGTAGACCTCGTGAGCCTTGCAAGGCAAAATAATATATATATATTTGGATTTTCTAAAAAGTGGCACGAAGAAAAAATTCTATGTAATAATCGAAACTCCTCCAAAATTTCACGTAAATCGGTTGAGAAATGCGACCTGTACAGGAGAGCAAGCGGACACACAACCGGACATACGAAAGCATTTTCGTCCAATCTAAAACATATACCGAACGTTACACTCGGTCGATGAATGTATAGCACTGCTTTAGAAAAATACTCGGAAGTCTAATATGGGGCGGCATGAATAGTATATACTGTCAACTGACGTCCGTATATAGCTTCGAAGGTAGGCGACACATATACGGATGTCAGTTTGACGCATACTTTTCATACTGTAAGATATTTGACGTCCGTATACATGAATCTATGGCATTACTTTAGAAAAATACTCGGACGTCGAAAATGGGTCGGCATGAATAATATATACCGTCAACTGACGTCCGTATATAGTTTCAAAGCTGCGCGAAACATATACGGATGTCGGTTAGACTCATACTTTTCATACTGTACGATATTTGGCGTCCGTATACGAGAATGTATAGCACTACTTTTCGAGAAGTAGGGCACATCGGAAAGTCATGTCCCGCCCCACTGGGGAAGTACTTTCATCTCACAGTCCTTATAAAAGACTACAACTATAATAACACCACTACTTGCTTTGTAGGTATGTGGTGTTGTGTCCCTGGTGGTGAGTAAGGTGACCAGATCACCAGAGGATGCGTTGTGTTGAGAGTAAGGGACCGGCATTAGTCTTTAGCTGTCAACACAACGAGTACTCAAATTAATAGAGGGTCGGCAACGCGCTTGTTCTTCTGGAATCACAGGTGTCCATAGGCTACGGTGTCTGCTTACCATCAGGCAGACGGTATGCTTGTTTGCCACCGTCGTAGTATTTAAAAAAACACTGGAAAAATAATGAGACGTCGAATATGATACGGCATGAATAGCATATATCGTCAACTGACGTCCGTATATAGCTTCAAAGCTGCACGAAACATATACGGATGTCGGTTTGACTCATACTTTTCATACTGTACGATATCTGACGTCCGTATACATTAATCTAATAGCTCTACTCATTCCTTCTCCTATAAATGCATAAACTCTCCTGGAAGGGTTTCGCAACAATCAGATAACTAAATTTATAACTAGGTACACTAGTGGAACTGTGAGCTGTAGACCTCGCGAGTCTGTCTTTTTTGCATAACTCCGCCATTTTGAAAAATTTTCAAAAACTCTTGACACAAAAAATCTATATAATTGTCGAAGATGCTCACAAAATTGCTCGAGAACCGGTTGAGAAATGGGACTTGTAGAGGAGAACAACCGGACAGCCTCTGGACAGCTGGACAACCGCCGTACAGCTGGACAGCCGGACATACTAATCTAAAGCATTTTCGTCTAATCTAAAACATAAATTTTCGTTAAACTCGGTCATACACTAGTGGCTATGTGAGCTGTAGACCTCGAGAACCTTGAACGAAAATTTTTTTTTTTGGATTTTCCAAGAAGTGTCTCGAAAAGAAATTAATTATCGTATTATCGAACCTGCTCACAAAGTTTCACGAAAATCGGTTGAGAAATGCGACCTGTAGAGAAGAACAAACGGACAAATCGCGGCCAGCCGGACATACGAAAGAATTTTCGTCCAATCTTAAAACATAGACCTTCGTTAACACTCGGTTAATAAATGTAGGTATTTACGGGCAAAAATTGCAATTTTTGATATAGCGAAGAAAATTTTCAGGTTCTGATAATATTAACAAATATGTCGATATTTGGATTTCTTGGGTGTACCATTTAAATAGAGTTTTGTGGTAAGACAATCACAGCTCGATCGGGTCATTCCTGGATGAGGCTAGCTAGTGGCGTACCTTAAGTAGGTACTCGAAGATACGCTCAGCAATTGGCGATTACATGCTGAGAATAATCTATCAGAAAAATCTAGTCAAATTAATCTTGTAATAACATCTTGTATATATACAAAAATGAGAATAACCAAATAAAATGGCGGTCTACCCATCTCTCATAGGTTCACCCTATAAAAAAATAATTATTTAAGTACAATAGACAATACTTTTTGCGAGACTCCGTGAAAGAAAGAGACAAGTATAAATAAACGAATCACAATGCTGGCAACGTCGCACTTTCAAATCCCAACCGTCTGATTTGGACGTAAAAATATCCGCGGCATGAATAAATAATATTGATATACGTAGGAGGCCGAAAAAGCTCCACTAGTGTGTGGGGTCCAAAAATGTTTGGGACTAACTGCAAAATGAATATCGCGGAAAATAAATGAGCAAGAAAATGAAGTATCCTATGGAGTAGGAAATCAAAAAACTAAGCAATATTCATCGAGAGATGATAAAAAATATAAGGAGAACTGGTGGACGTCGTAATGATGCACCACGTGCATGACGCCAAATGAGTTCCTGGATGTATATATATATATATATATATATATATATATATATATATATATGTATATATATCAGTGAGAAAAATCTTACACAAATCAATCTAGCCCCAAAATATGACGTCATCAAAAGATACCCTGTTGCTTGAAAATGACACTCATAAATATAATTTTCTTGTATATGTAGAGTATTGTAGTCTTAAAGTCTAATGAATGTTTAAATATAGACTCTATAGTTAAGAGTCCTTTTAAATTAAAAACTCTCATCTATTTAGACATTTTCTGTGTGAATTAACATATATCTTACATGCGTTTTGGATCACTCCAAATTTACAGCTAAATAGTAACAAGTTCGTGTCGGATCACGCACAATGAAGGGTTCCGTACCAACACCTATTACTCCACATTTAAAACCATTATCTAATACATTGCATCTAAAAAGGTCGTATATATCTTCAAAGGTTTTATCTTTATACTCACTTACGATCTTTTGTTTGGAGAAGACAGTTTTTCAGCAAAAACTCAAAAACCGTAAAACCTATCTTATTCAAACCAAAAATCGTTGATATTATTTATTAATGCACACTAACTAAACATTGTCTAAATTTTAAACTTCGTGATTTGGAAATTAGGGAGTGGGGGGGACACTTTTTATGACTTTGACACCTAATATCTCACCAACGGTTGACTTAAATGGAAAAGTATTTAAGAACCTCCATATTATTTTTAAAGGCCTATCCATGGATACCCCACACTAGTATGTGAGTTTTTCATCTACCGGTTACATTTATGGAGTGGGCACTCCCTAATTAATTTTTTTTTTGTAATTTCACTTCAGTGTAATTTCATAATTCTAGTTCTTATAGTCTCCGAGTAAATCGGCCGTGAAATACGGACGTTTTTGCCATTTTCACTGCAGAACCCTAAAAAGTGGTTATTTATTCTTAAATTCTACACTCAGTAAAAGTAAAAAATTGCTCCGTTAGCCTACTGAAATATTGGAAACGTGTATCCAAAATTTTACTAAAAGCATCGAATACTTAAATCAGTTTATGCAAATTATCAGTACTTTTTGCATAATTTATTCAAATCATTTATAAGGCTTCTTAATAAACTGTAAATGGTGACCATATTATAATAACCTACAATAATTACAAGTCGTTAAAGGTTAACTTTCCCGGCTATTAACTTGTACATGTAAGGGTTATCTCTTGGCTATTTAGCCGGTATCACTACATGTCGGGACATGAAACAATAAACTTGTGTGCCAGATACTGCGCCGGTATTGTTAGGTCAGATTAAATTGGGTATTTTCCAGTGATCGAGATAAAATATATAACATAGACTAAATTAAAGTTTATCATGAATTAATTCTTTCGGAATTCTCATTTTTTTGTTAATACGTCCAAAAGCATTTCATTTATGGAACATTATAACACTCTTTTTTATCTGTCTCACGTAACTTCAAACAAAAATATGGAACGTGTGATGAGGTTATATGTGATGTGACGTCATCTATTTGTATTTCCAAATGTCAATCATGAATTGTCGCTATCGCTACCAAATAGTTTTAATATGCTAGCTATGTTTTTGAATACAACTTACTGACGTCATAATATTGCGGCTACGGTGAATGTCCGTTTTAGCACCGAATACAAAATGTAAATTTAAAAAATCACAATTTAAAAAAAAAAATTCTACGTACATATACCTGTATACTTTCATTAAATATTTTCAAAATGTTGTCAATAAACCTATTACGAGTGTATGTGAAGTAATTGTAGCCCAGCAATAAGGTACGTGAGTCTTTAGTGGTCGTGGATTCGAGTCCCAGCTCGCACTACTAGGTTAAAAAACTTAGGAACGAAATTTCATGTGCCATTTTAAGAGTAGCTTCTCGGCGAACGAGAACATCTTGATTCCTCACTGGTATAGTTAGAAACTGATGGCAGTTTCGAAAACAATAAGCGTCTACGCAAAATCTTGGGATAAGGTGTCAAAGCGAACCCCTTAGGATACAACAAAGAAAAATGGAGGATGATGATTATCCCAAATGAGAGAAAGCCAGTGCAAAGCAGTGGAACTTATAATGGCTGACGATGATGATCATGATGATATTCATGATGATGTAAATACTTGCGGCTGTTAACTATTTATTTTTATACAATAGGTGATGGGAGCTGGTTCTAGATGATAAAATGTGACGTCTTTGGCATGTTATAGGAATATATATGCTTTTCGTGTCTCGGTCTCAAACATCAGAGCCAAGACGATGTTTTTGTTATTCTCATTTTGAAAGACATAAAGATGCTGTCACCTGTATGAGTTCTACAATAAGAAATAACTATAATAATCAACTATGATTCCTCGAACATCACTACTTGCTCTTCAGTACCTCTAGAATAAGATTTTTCGAACCAAAACATAAACGAACGCGTTTGCGTTTAGTCTCAATTTATATAACAAGCAAGCAGTGCCTCTGGTGGTAACTATTTTTTGCCGTACAAATTGAAACTAAATGCAAACGTTTGTGTTTTGTTTTAAAAATCTTATAGGTACTAAAGGTACAGGTATGTGGTGTAATGTTCCTTGTGGTGAGTAAAGGTGGCCAGAGCTCCAAAGGGTGCGGCGTATTGAAACTGAGGGACATACATATGTCTTTAATAGACACGACAAATCCTTCCTTTTAAAAAGTTTTTATTTAATTAGTAAATTGTCCGCACTGTTATGACTCCAATTACTAAATTTATTTAACGTATTTATATTAGTATGTTCCTAGATACTGGAATAAGATGTGGTATTAAAATATGACTTAAGTTATTCACGCATGTATGGTGTCGTATTGTTTGTTGATGATCCTTAATAAATAAATAAAAATCCTCAAGTCAATAAAGGCGCGATTGTGATTCTTCTGGGGTCTCAAGCGTTCATCGCCTACGGTGTCTACATACCACCAGACTTAAACTTCATTGCCACCGTTATTTTATAGAAAAAAACCGGCCGTAAACTAACCGCAAAATTAAGTTGGTTTCAATAAGAAAAATAAGGAGTTTTCAAATGAAAAGTCTGGTTTATCAATATGGTGGTAAAAAAGACGTAATAATATACATTATCATCAAATTTCATGTTCATGGGTCAATGAAAAGTAAAAAATTCTTTGAAATATTTTTTTTTCTACAGAGTACGGACGGACGGACGCGCAAGTGTCATCAATCCGTTTGAACCCTTCGAGCCCTAGAAACTATACTTTTTTATACTTGTACTTAAACCACGGCCGATCTATATGGACCGCTATTGTAAATGTAAATTTAAACTCGACTGAGCGCAGCCTTAACTAACAATGAGGCAAATTTCATTAAACTCTCGTTCCCACGTAGTTTAATAAATAAAGCATTATCTGCAATAATAACTTGGTTCGATTGAACGGAACAATGCCATGGACGTGTGGGCGAGCTGCTGGGATATATAGCAGGAGATGATAACACCACAGAAGAAACTAGTGGTTCCATGACACAGAATAATTGATAGTACATGCAGAAGGGTTTCTTCTAACAAAACCGACGTTTGATAGCTAATCATGGCAACCCGCTCGCGCGCGCTTGCCGCATAGCTGGTGCTCTTTCGTTTCTAGCGCGATGGGGTATCTAGGCACCACGAAGGTGCGCCAAAGCCGAGTTTAGCCGAAGCTGCAAAAGGAAAAGGCCTGGCCATGATTCTGATTCATTTATTCATATGTGTGTGTCTACGTTCATGTGTGTTTGAATTCGCAAGTGATATTTGTTACGTTTACAACCCCCGTAGCACCGCGATTTTGGAAAAAAACAAATTTGAATTGCCGAAAAATTCCATATAATTATTGAACCTGCTCACAAAAATTAACGAGAATCTGTTCAGAAATACAACCTGCTGTAGTGGAGAACAGCCGGATATCCGCCGGACAGACGAAATCATTTTTACCCCAGCTGAACGCTTTGCTCGCTTCTCTCGATCAGTCAGTAATATATGCTTCCATATAGAAGGTACTCCATTCAACAAAACCAATTTGACAAATACAAAACCAATTTGACAAATACAAATACAAACATTTATTCTGCAAATAGGCCACAAGGGCACTTTTACATGTCAAAATATTAATTTACAATTTAAGAAAGTCTGACTATAATAAGTAATACATTTTCATGTGAAAATATTAATTTACAGTTCAAGAAGGAATAATAATTTCGAGTTTACAATTATAACAAAATTAATGTCATACAGTGAAGATAAACTTGCAAACTATGCAAGACAGCTAGAAAACTCCTATCATGCATTCCCACTCTACCAATCTATAAAAGTATAATTTTCTATCTGGACTGGATGGCATTGGGTTTTTGTTAAACTAGCTTCTAGGCAAAATTTTGGAATTTAGAGCCAAGAACTAGGGCGCGGAGTCTCGGTACCGGATTCCATATAAAATTCTGGGAATACCCGGGAAATGGCATGTCCTACAAAGAAGCCCGGCCGACCCCGGGCTCCTTAGAATTCATTTGAGAAAACATTTGGAAGATGGTGATGACCACAAATGAGAGAAGGCCTATTTATTTATTTATTTGGCTCACATACAAGTTACAGACATTACATTAAGTATACTAACCACAAGGCCTATGCAGTGGGACTTGTCTGCAAATGATGATGATTTTGATCACAAAATAAGCATGATGCGGTTTATTGTGTGTAACATTATTATCAAGATAAATGTTTTGTACAAAAAAGAACTTACTGTTGTTATCGTTAAAAACACAAACAAACCAACATGATAAAAACTTTTTAGAAAAATGGTACTATCGCACACTGGCTACTAATGTTTTTGTGAACGTGATGGATTCGCTTTAGTTTTTTAAAATTATTTTTAAGTTAATAATGTTTGTTAAACAGGAAAAAACAAAATAATAAAAAAAAGACATTCTAAATTCGAAATGTTTTACTCCACAGTGGTATGATCCCCTCTAGCTGTATAACCGTCACAAGAAGCCTTTGTAACAGCAAGTTGGCTGATTTAATTGTGGCCAGCGTTAATTGGCCATTGTCTGGCCATATTGGCTGCCCAGCTCCGACCCCATTGTCTCTGGCTTTATCAAGAGGATTATACTTGTAAGGATTAAGTTATCAAAGTATGCGCATGCACATTTAAAAGTGTAGTTTTTTTATGTATTTATTTATAAATGTATATTTCTGTTTCATATGTCCTTCATCAATTTTTTACACAACGAAAATGCTACTAGCTAACGGCGAGATGGACGCCTGCGATTTTAATTGACTTGAGAAGTCATTGTGTGGACAGCTAGAGACATATTTCCGTCACTCTCAACACAGCGCATCCTCGAGAGCTCTGGCGCTTACTCACCAGGAATACAACAATTGGTGTTGTTATGGCTGCGGACTTCGTAACTCGGCGCAAAATTTTGTCGCCTATGCAACCTCCTTAGAGGATGATTTCCGGGATAAGAACTCTTGTATTTTCCTCGAGGTACAAGCGCCAAATTTGGGTCAGTTGTTTAAGCGTGAAGGTAGTTCTTTCTGTCTGTTGACAGAAAGACAGACCTCTGACTTTCTGTCTGTTACCTCTTACTGTTAATGTTACTTCTTACTTTCGGATTTTTTGTAATATCTGCTTGGTTTAACATTCATACATGTTTTAACATTTAAACAAGGTGGTAGGTTTTTTTCTATCAAAGACATACTTTGATAATAATTGTAATAATAATTACTATGGTGGGACAGGCCCCCCCGCCTCTGGCTTGCCTTAACCGGCCGTCCAGAGTGGAGTCGCAAGAGCTGATGCTCGAGGGTGGATGTGGTCACCTAAGTGGCGAGTTGGCTATATGTTTAAAGTCCAGTGCCACCTATCCACCCCCAGCTCTCTGACCGGTGTTGCCCTTAGGCCATTTTATAATGTCGCTATTTTATGGGGGCCCATCTAGCAGAGAGCGAGTGACCGCCTGCCGGAAATAAATATTTGAGACAGTTTTATTAGGCAGGCGTCCGGTGTCTCACGCAATAGCCCAGCCATTAATCCAACATTTTCACCCAATAACCCAGTTCATTTAGACTCCATCAACCAGAAGTAGTCCCTGTACGTGTACACCCTGGCGGGTGCTGTCTCTGTGTGCGTCCCATGACACGGGCAGGGACAGCATCCGCTCGTTGTATCCCTTGCATTTCATTAAAGTGTCAAAAGGGCCTCTACGTGTTGGCTATGTGGTACTCGTTTGGTACTTCGGTGCCTCGGTACTTCGGCTCCACGCACGCCTCCCAAAGGTCCGGGATACTATTGTCCCGTGAACGGGAAAGACATACAAATTACTATGTAAACGGCCACACTTAAAATTAATTTCAACAAAATATGCTAATGGTAAATATGATACCTACCTTTTAGGTATATTGTACATGTACAAGCTTCATTGACATCTTGCAATTCCATGAATATCGGGCGCAGTCCTGTTAAAGTACAACATTATGTAAATCTTATCATTCGTGTTTTACAAAATCCTGTACTATAAACCTCCTACTTGCCGACAATATAAGGCCTACGTAATATGTTCCGGCGAACAAAGACCTGACCAGGCTTCAATGTTCCCTGAAATACACATAATCATAATAATTAAATGTCGCAAGCTCCCTTATCACCGGACACGGGGCTACTGACCATTGAACATCATTTTCATTACACTACGCAAATACCTTCACGACATTACCAATGAAATAAAGTTCACTGCTGGTTTTAGAAGCGAACTCTGAAACTGCACAACGCGAAACCATCATTGGTTGAGGCTTTGATACAATCAATCGTTGTGAACTCGTTTCGTTGTAACGCAATGTGTCAGACTAAGAACCAGTTAGGCAAATTATCTGCGAAGAATCAGTGACTCCACCTGCCGGCCGTCTTCATTTATTTATTTATGTATGCGTGATGCACACACGCTTGTGTGCGTGATTAGTCCATCGATTGTTTTTATTTGTAGTTCAATAATGGATTCTTTTTTGTTCGATCGGTGGTGTCAATTTTCATTAAGCTCATTTATTTGTGGGGGTACGCTCTTTAATTATAGCCTCCTCAATGGTCACGCATTATTTTTTAACATAGACAATGATGTATAACGTAACTGCCACTGTCTAGTCTTATCCATCATTATAACATCAATATTTAAAAACAAAAAGCGTAACGTGTATAACAAATCTTGAACTATAACATAAGGCCTGCTACGAGATTTTTCAATCAGCAACGCAGCGTGAGGCCTAATTAAAAGTATAATGATCTGGATGCGTACGCGCACTTAAAAACGCACACGTTGTTCTGGGAATATTTTAATTGGATGCATTAGAATAAGTAAATAATGCTCATGGTGCTTAACATGCTCTCATCGAGATAATTTTGCTATTAAACATGTTTTAATGTTCATTTATAAGTAAGTCTATTTTGGAAAGTGTCCAGAATGTGTTAGAACATTTGTAACTGAGATTCCGTCTCAAAAGTACCTTTTATGTCTGACTACGATTTAGTCCCACTTTTGGCAGTTATCTACCAAAATAGTGAAACGGAACACATATGTATATACGTATTGACAATTATAATACCATTTCTATATTTATTTGTATTGAGGATGATAGTATGAAGAAAGTAAATCAATCTAAATCTACATCTACATACTAATATGAAAATTGCCAAGTCAAATTATGCTTTTGTGATTTAAAATGATCTAAATGAGCCTGATTAAATATGAAAGAGGTTAAAGGTGATTTTAATTTCTATATCATCTCTTTTTGGTCAGAAATAATTTCCGACTGATAATAATAAGATAAGTTACTTTCATTCACGAACCCAATTAGATATGCGCAATTAAATTAAAATAGTCCATTTAGTATAGTCGCGTCTCTACTCATCCTGTTGAAATAAATTAAAATCAATTAAATCTCACGGAGGCTAAGAATTGATTACCTGGCGAGATTAATGCATATTATTTTATGTTATAATTAAGACATTTATTCATTTACTTTCGATGTATGCGTTCAGAAATTTATGAGTTGATTACTTACTGGAGATTGCTGGTAGCGTTAGCATGCAATTTGCTAATTCAAAGTGGTCCGGAATTTTCAAGACTACGTTCTGAGGGCCTACTCAGAACTTTGAAATCCGAACTTCCCTTTCACTCTCGTGTTTCACTCTATATGAGTGGGAGGGACAGCACGATATGAAGTTCGAAGTAGTCCCACCGTGTTGCCTGTGTTACGGACCGGACTGTATTGTATAGACTAGCAGAGAGCCATTAAGCTGCCTTTTGTAATGTAGGTTTTGTTTCAATATAATAATGGGAAAAACGAGCTAATAAATGAGAGACAAGTAAGATACAGGGCAATACTTAACTTAGATATGTTGTAGAAAATACTAGATCTTACCACTTGGGGAGCCAAAACCAACTTACTTACTTATTCACTATTTATTTTCTGAGTGACATATCACACAGAAGGAAAGAATATTCAAATTTCAACACCATAGAGTTTCCTACAAATGTCGTTAATATGTGCAGACTTTTATAAATTCGGAATTAAATTTAGATTATTTATTATTGTTAAGGAATTTTTGTTCTCTGCAACTTAAGCAGTTTTCATTTAAACTGCTATTATATATGTTATTAAAAAGATGTTTTAATATTTTTGGTACATAAAGTATGTAAATCTAATAAAATAACTTATAAGTTGCAATTATTATTCATTAAGACAAGGCAATTTTAAAGTTTGTATTCACTTCTGTAATCGCATATTATGATTTCATATCAAGATCTGTATTGATAATTGTATGTCATGAATCATATCAATATTATTCCTGTGACGACAAAACAAATAGTCAAACAATTTGCACACGTGGATACCATATCTTGGATTTCTTTTTTCATTAGTCTGCGACATAGGTTTTCGATAGTACAAATAAGACGGTCTTTGACTTTCGACCAATATCGCTAATCCAAATGGCATCCGTCTAAACCTTTTTGACGACCGGTTTAGCCTAGTGGGTAGTGCACCTGCCTGTGAAGCTGACGGTCCTGGGTTCGAATCCCGGTCAGGGCAAATATTTGTGTGATGAACATGAATATTTGTTTCTGAGTCTTGGATGTTTTCTATGTATTTAAGTATTTATATCTATTAAATATATCGTCGTCTAGTACCCATGACACAAGCCTTCTTGAGCTTACTGTGGGGCTAGTTCGATTTGTGTAAGATTGTCCTCTAATATTTATTTATTTATTTTATTTATTTAAACCTATAAAATCTTTGAGCTTCAACGACGAAGGTTGTTTTGCCGATGCTCCTGCTATCGAATGCCGCTCGATAAATGGATCACACCGCGATCTCCCGCCATTATCAACTCCTGATTACACTGCTCATTTTGTACAACTACCGGTTTACGTGTGAATTCTTCAAGATCATTTTCCTTACTTAAAACTGCATTTGCTTGTCAATTTTCATCAATTTCATCGTTATCTCAATTATGTGTTGATATTGATTGCTCTGCTTATTGAACATGTAACTGCCGATTAGTGGGTAAGTTAACTTTTGAAAGTGGTTACCCGAACTTAACAATAAAATGATTTCTAATTTCCATTTTTATCAATTTAGCAGTCGTAATTTTTAAACGATGCTCGCGTGTTTAATTATGTACATGTAATAGTATTCATACCTAATAGACATTAACCTACTCTTTCTAACCAAACACACTTAACTAGTCAGATATACCAATTAGTGTCTCCTCTCTAAGTTTCCAGATTCAAAAATAGTATATAGATTAAAATGAGCCTAAAATATAACGGAATAAGTAAGTATTCAACTTTTACATCGTCACCAATGACCATTATTCTGAGAAAACGTTTCCATATATATGTATTCTAAAGCCATAGACACACGCTAAGCACACAACCATTTCCGTCACAAAGGAGAATTGTCGCCGACATAAACGTTCAATCGCTTCATTCAACGATTGTTTAATTTATGTGGCTCATTTACAGACGAAGTAAAATAAGGAAGACAGGTCGGTTTTAATTGACCAACAATTAACGACGGAGTTGAAGAATAGGGTCTTTAAGTCTCTTTATTTAATTTACTGCTCTTGAGAAAAGGTATGCAAATGGAAGTCTATAGTTAACGAAATACTTTAAATGTTTACTAAATGGTGGATGTTGGAGAAAATACGTGTTTTGCTTACTGCTTTAAATCAAATATCATTTTCTGATAATAGTTTTGAACAAACATCACACTTACTAATTAGCGACCTGCTTTTAGGTGGAGTTTTTATTGACACTACACAATATTTCATTTTTATTTATGTCAATAATGCAACAGAATTCCCAACATCCACGGTTATAATAACGCGACCAATTCTGAAAGTTAGCATAATACTATTATAGTATTGTGGGGCTTAGCGGCATGTATTCCGAAGATATCTTATAATACAAACCGACAAATATACCACTTTATACCCTTAGATAACTACTAAGTAACTTAGCTAGTTTATGAGTTATGAAAAAGTAGATAGTGAAGGGAAAAGGGCACGAAATGAAATCGCATACTTAACAGTATCTTTGTCTAAATGTGGCGACAATGCAGCAAGATTAAGGCTAGTCGCACACTGAAGGGAGCATCCGTTTTATAATAATCATGACGATTAGATTTTCTCCATTACGTCTTATAAACTGGTATGCAGATCAAATCGGTTATAGTCGATGCGATTTATTGTATTAATTTAAGGTAGTAGTTACGGAGAACTTTGTAAATATTCCGCCAATCGCCGTTGCCCTTGCCGGCAACACTATACTGCCATTAGCAATATTCCCGGAAATGGGAATATTGACGTTACCTCAGCAACAATATTTCACTCATATAACACAGGAAACACTTCACCCATAACACTTTAACCCTTGTCAAATCCAAGCCCTATTAAAGCCCTCATAATCCAAAGCTACATCACGTATAATTAACAACGTACCATTATCCAGTCAAAACGTTTCCGTGTGCGCCCGCGCAGTGTGCGCGTATCGCAATATTTGAGAGTAATCCGCAAACAGGTAATAGTATCCAGGGCCGAGATAAAGAAAATATCAAGACTATTATAGCCCGTCGCATGCACGTCGGTCGTGCGTTAGATTGTGGTGGATACGCCTGAAATCCAACTGTTACTGTGTGCAAATGTGTGTCACCAAAAACAAATAAGGATGGAATACGAATAATTAACAATATGGATTAAAACACAACACTTTTTTAAATCGTTCTTCAAAGATGAAGAGGGTGAAAGTTGGTAAGGAAGACAAAATTGAAAAAATCAAAATGTGTTATTTGCCAGAATATTGTAACAGGGTGAGATCTTAAACTTAATTTTTCATGCATCATTCAACCTGCATGCAGGTGTGCAAATTATTACAATGTCAAACTAATATTTTAACAAAACACTTGTATTAGGTTACACCTTTCAGTCGACAACTTATATAAATGAAGCCTTAACATTCTCTGAGTCGTTAATTTATAACATGTCATTTATATATCTTATAATTATCAAGTCCCTATATCAATAATATAAATATGTTATATAATTAATTAATGTCAATGGCCAAATATTCGTTAATAAACATTTATTCTGCAACCATTTTGTCAACTTACTTTTAAACGAGTTCTAATTTTCTAATTTTAGGTTATCAGACAAATTGCTATAAAGAAAAAAAGAATCCAATCTTATAAAAAATCTCTAAATGTGCCATGGAGATTTTTTATAAGTTTAGATTTTAAATCCGATCAGTTTTTTAGAAGTTAGCATCCAACAAATATAGATAAGAATCTGTAATGGTCATTATTTTGTGTCAATAAAAAGCTTTTACTTTAGCGCTGAAATGCTAAATTTATTAAAATAGACCTTTTTGCTGGAAATAACGTTTAAGACTCCAAGAATGTCATAAAATTTCTTATCATCTCGAAAATCATTTATTAGGGGTGAAAAGGTAGATGGAAATTTGTATAACTAAACTGCGTCTAAATTAAATTGAAATTATTTTTCTAAGCCGATATGTGGATGCTAGTTATGTTGAATAAAATCTTGATATTATACATTACACTATTTAAAAGAAAATAGAGGCCACAAGTATTTTGATCTTTACCTGAAATTTATATTAAACATCTAAGTATATATTTTTCAGCTATTAGACTTAAACATAAAACTACATACTGAATGCATCATTAATCACTTAAATTATCAATTAGTTTATGTCCAATAATTAACACTAAAATAGAAATACGTATGTTGCCCCTTTTTGTTTTGAGCAGCATATAAAGGCAGGTCCTTACTATGCTGTCCGCATCCTGTATCTTTTGTACTCGCATCCTCGGCTGTCACACGGCGCGCGCGAATTAACGCCAGGGTAGGGTTGCATCAGCGGGCAGCGGCCTTTGCCACGCCGCTTATTACATCGTGTTATGTTCTGTTGCGTCTGTGAGAAAAATGCTTTTGTGGGATCCGATTTTGAATTAGAAATAATACATTAAGTCGCCTTTATACATGGCTAAATTTAGCACGCTAACTTGGGGAGGAGAGTTAAATCATCTGACTTATTAGAGCGAGATAGTTTAACTCCCCTCCCACTTTATAACCGGGACCGATACCGGTATTTTTAAAAAACCCTGAATTAGCCCAATATTTTGGATTATTTTTTGCTCTTTACGTAGGGCTGAATCATGTATTTAGGTAACAACGTCGTATTATTAGATTGTCCCATTAAAAACGAAATAATGAACCGGTGACCGTAATAATACCGGTATTTTTCTATGGAGAAAATACCGGTATCCGATCCCTGCTTTATAAACCGCTTTATAGGTTCCACAATCCAAAAAGTGTCGGTAATAATATGTTGACGAGATTTCACATTATAGGAACTTAACAAACGTATGCTAGTTATTCGCGCGTTACTGCCTAAATTAGCTGTCATCTCCCGGGCCTGGAGGTATTTTTCGCAGGCCGGCAATGGGTTAACTTTACGCCAGTCTTATTACTGCGTGTTGTTTTTCATTTGTGTGAAGAATGCTTTTGTGGCATACGGAATACTTTAGTAGATTGTGTCTCAAGGGAGCAAAATGATATATTTACGGCGAGGGCGGTATATTGAATTCTGAGTGAAGCGAAAGATTCTACAATAGAATCCTGAGCGTAGCGAGGGATTCTAAAGTAGAATCTTGAGCGTAGCGAGGGATTCAAGTGTTTACGCCCAAGACGGAAATAATTTTGCTACACATACTGCTTTTCACACCGTCTATGAGGCCCGCTGCTAAACACATGAAATATCTTACAAATGATTTTACTACAAAGTGTCACATACTGCTTTTCACACCTTCTTTGAGGAAAAGAGTTATTGTTGCCCTCAAATGAGGGAAGAAAAGTACATCTTTGATCCCTCATTCGAAGGCAAGAATAACTCTTTTCTGAATAGCAGGTGTGAAAAATGAATTTGTTAGCTAGATTGATGTGGCATAATAGTTTTTACATCAGAGGCATTAACAAAATCTGAAAAAAAACGAGTAATGGTTGATGTTACTTCATTTGGGAGTCTTAAAAATGTGTGTTTGTTATTTTTTGTTTGTTTGTTGGATTCAGGCGCTTCTGTCAGGATTAATAAGTTAAAGGCAGTGTAAGTTTGAATGTTATGTTGTGTTTGCGAGAAAAATGCTTTCGGGGCATTCCCAATTTGCAATTATGAGCTAGAATTATGTGGCGTAATAGAAAAAATAAGCTGCATATGTATGTTGGCGAGACTTGGGAGCCCTTCATATGATTGTTGTAGGAAATCACTTTAACCCTTCAGAATATATATATTCCTGTATAATTACGGAACCCTGAATAAGCCGTAGATATCATGGCATATGTATTATAAAACGTCATAATTCACAAATATAGGTGAATATACTTGACGTTTTAGTTAATAAATCTCTTAAATAGGCAGACTTGTGAAATTAAGTATATTTATGGCGTATTTATAATGATAGTCGTTTCCACTATTGATTGTAAAAGCACCATTAATATATTTTACATGTTTCGTCAAATTGTAGTTTTAATTTATTAACATATTTATGATAACACACAGAAATACCTTTGTGAATATTTCACACGTAACCTAGATAGGATCAGTTAGAGCCCAGATGGATACACTTAGGCTCGGTTTTATAAAGATCCGTTAGACCTTATGTCGGTTTGCTATGTCAAAAAATGTACTGACTTACTGACATTTGGTCTAACGGATCTTTATAAAACCCGGCCTTATTATACTAAAATAAATTTAATAAGAAATGGAAACAAATGCGTTCACTGATTTTCATTATGTGCAATAATAGTCTGTTTACAAACTGTTATTTTTACAGCTAGATAGTCTAGAGACTAATTCAGGTCCGTAACTCTCAACTCAACACAGCGCATCCTCGCGAGCAGGGCTCGGAAACCGGTTTCGTCTTCATACAATTAACCGGTTAAAAATTTCGGTTAATTGCGTTTTACTATATTTTTTTGCACTTCAAGTCATTTATTTCATAGATGAAGGCTAACAAAAGCAAATCCTAAAATAAATAAATAAATAAATATTTGTGGACAATCTTACACAAATCGACCTAGTCCCAAACTAAGCAAAGCTTGTACTATGGGTACTAGGCGGCGTTATACATACTTATACAAATAAATATATACTTAAATACATAGAAAACATCCAAGACTCAGGAACAAATATTCGTGTTCATCACACAAATAAATGCCCTGACCGAAAAAATTAAAAAAAGTAAATAAAAAAAAAAAAATGGAGATATGAGAAGTACTTTAGGAAATATTTTTAAAATAGTAAGAACCGGTTCCGAGCCCTGCTCGGGAGCTCAGAGGCTCTAATATAACTAATATAAGTTTTTTTCAAAACAAGACACAAACGCTTTAGTCTCAATTTGTATGGCAACATGAGCAGCGTTTCTGTTGGCCTATAGTGGTAACTATTTTTTGCCATACAGATTGAGACTAAACACAAACGTATTCGTTTGTGTTTTGTTTCGAATAAACTTATACTCGAGGTACTGGAAATCTTACTCACTGCCAGCAACACAGCAGCGCATACCTACGGTGCAAGTGCTATTATAATTGCTGCGGTTTTCTGTAAATATCTTCCACAGCAGGGCTGCTCCAAATATGAGCGAGATGACATACTTCTCTATACTCTCTCTTCAGTACTCATAAACTAAACGAACTAACGTGCTTACTGTGGTCTCAATCGCGACACGGAACCGTTGAACAAATAACAGTTAAGATACCTGTTCCAGTACTCGTACAAAGGGGTATCGTATAAAAATATCGAGTCGTCTCTCGGCCTTATATGCCTTACAATGGGAGACGTGCTTTGCGGGACTGGGGGCGTAGGACGTAAACGCGCACGTCTAAGTTTTAAATATTTTTATGTAAGTACTCTTATTTCATCGGCAAACCTGTCATATAATGTTCATCACACAATGTTGTCTGCAAAACAATTGTAAACATGTACCTTTATCTGTGTGTAGGATTAACAAAGAAAGTATATGAGGGAAAATTAAATCTTATTAGTTACAATTTCGAATAAGTAAAGATGTCTTCAAAAAATTGTACTGAAGAGTAAGAAAATGTAAAGACGAAAATATACCAATTTTAAGTTTTCCACGGCAATGCCCTGTGGTTCATACTAATATTAAGCACCTACATGAAATAAATAGCATCATAAATAACATGGTTCACAATATAACGTCAAGCTTATCTAGGATGTTTATTGAGTACATGAAGTAAGGATAAGACTGGAGCCGTCAATATGCACATACACAGATGTACGAAAGAGATGTAAGTATAGACAATAACATACGTGGGAACGAGATACAATGTGTTATCTCCTGTCCCTCATCGCGTGTTATTTGTCACCGGCCTGTGTCACCGAAACGTCATCAATGGTACATTTCAATTTAGTCAGGTTATCATAAGTCCGTCCCTTTTGGGTATTCGGTAATCCTCCTTCTATGGGGATCCTCTATCTACGATTAAGTATAAACGTGGTAATAATAAAATTCAAAATTCTTAGTTCAATCAAAAAATCATGAATAATAAAAGATCCAACACATTTAATGGTTTCAGTATTTTAAACAATTTCCATAATACTAACACTCACCTATTAAAGAAAAATAATTCGGATAAACACAATTTTCACTACGGGCGACATGTTTCGAACTCTTCGAGTTGTTCTTCAGGTTAAGTGTAGTCGCGGCAGTATCCCATTGTAACTCTATTATAAAAGATAAGAAAATTCAATTTTCCACCGCGCACCTTTACCTCCTACGTCCGCTTGTCGAAGTTAAACGCGAAAATCACTATTTATTGTCTATCTGACGAGCCATAAATCCGACGACAACTCACCGCCATTGTCATCCATTGTAGCTTTATTGGTATTCGAACTCGTACTCGCTATTATTGAATTACCGGTTCCGATTGTTAGTAAATACTTGGTATTTTTACCTTTATGACCCTCTCTGACTTGTTTATGTGAGGTTTGTGAAGTGAGTTGTTTGGTTTTATTTGAATGGTTACGATTTACATAAAAGGTGTTATATGAATGTTGTAAGTAATATTAACACGTATATGGACTTTTTAATGTTGAAAGGGTGTAAATATAGTATTATTTTATACATATATATAGCTACATTGTTTTATTAGTGCGAGTTTCATGAAAGCAATCTGCACTTGTAATAGATTTACGTTAAAGTCTGATTGTATGGCAAGTTTGACGAGTTATTATGGGATGACAGCTGCTGTCACCATGTTTTATACAATTTAATAGTACATTACTTACCAAGGGCGGTAAAACAAAGAATGTCTCAGATCGCAGGTATTTGACGCCTGAGCTGAAGGCAAGGGCGATGATTATGCGATCTGAGGCTTTCTTAATTACCGCCCGAGGTAAGTACAAGATTTTATGTCACCCCCTGGCCAGGAAGTGGGATTTTCCGCGCGCGGAGCGTGCGGTAATTGCCACTTTATGGCCAGGTGTGACATAATAAATATATATTCCATTGTATTCTATTTATTTAACGTTGATTGGTCAGTAATCGTTAATAGGGCTTGGTGACATGTTATTGATTCCTCATACTAGTATCTATCAATTTGATCTGACGGCACCAACCGTTGGTGCATCTCACCATGTACTGATATAATAATTATATGGAATTGTTTTTAATTAGTCTTCAGGGCAAATTGTCGAATATTAGTATGACGATTCAATAACATGTCAATAAGTCATATTAACCAATAATAAAACAAAAATTCGTTGTGTTTATATAAAGTGGCAAATCGTACTATATTTCATTTACATAATAGTGAAACTGTGTCATAATAATTCTACTATAATTTAGATATTACATTTAAATTTCCCACGCGGTTTATATAGAAGTAGTTATATTAAAATACAGTTTTAGAAACTTCTACCATATTTACATAGTACAATCCTTACATGTCTTTACATTTTAGTAAGTACCCTCACATTTGAAGGTATGCCTGCATTTGAATATATTACTCCGCACCTTTACTAAATTCTTGTATCAATCCTTTCCCGTCTACAATTCTACGTTTTATCATTTATTCCCAAGCAACTACACAATTTGCGTAAAAGTCTTTTTTCCTGGCGATGGACGTTGCGTGGCATTTTGAAAAATTCCGTCTTCGCGAGCCATGCTCTTGCGCATAAATTAAAACCATTTAAGGCAAAAGAAAAACGCCATAAGTGACTATACAATGTGTACGCGCTAATGACTATTCGATGCGCGTGAGTGGACTCTTTGTCGCGGGCGGCGCGTCTGTGATGTGTCATTGTACTGGAGAATTAAATAAAGAGTTTGGTATTTTAAGTAGGTCTTATTAAAGTCTAATTTCATGATTTTTTAAATAATCAGTTGGTTGTTTTTAATTTGTATAAGTAATGGTTTAATTCGATTGCTTTGTTTTGGGATTGCGAATTAATTGGTGTATAGGGATGGTATGGAATGCTTGCTACTTGACATTTTTCTAATGGATCAAACGATAATAATAGTTAAATAACAATAACTTAAATAATATTAAAACTAACTTAAATCTAAAACACGCCCTGCCGCCAGTATCCTTGGTACAAATTTTACCGAGGATGCTGGCGGCATTTCCGCGCTGTGACGCAGTGTTGATTCGCGATTTCAGTAAATAACTTGTGCGCGCTGGGACCCCATGGACCAAGAGTTTTGACATTATTTACATGTCAGTAAGTTAACATCCATATACTATTTAACCGAGTATAATGGATTTTCCAATAAGACGCGTTTCAGACGCCATAAATTAAAAACTTCGTAGTTATTTTTAATGATCAGCTTTTCCTTTGACACAACCTTATTTTCTCGACCCTTTGGAAAGATTCCGCGCTCGATCTATGGGCATTGCGTAATATCGAGCTTAAGTGAGCGAGCGTAACCAAATTTCAACGTCTCCATTTGTCTTAAACTCTAATGTCGTCAACGTCTTCAGATGCCCAATTCACATAAGATAAATCCAAAATTATTTCACCATTATTTAGATCTTGATCGATCGTAGGGACGTGTTCAGTTTTACTACTTTTTAACGTCTCTCCTGAATTGGATTACGTACTTTCAAAATAATTTCCATAGAGATTTCTTGATAACCATGGAATGTGTGATGGTTTTCTGATTAATCTATGTTAATATCTAATTAAGGAATGACATGAAAAGTCGTTAAATGTTAAATTATTCAATAACAAATTAGATAGCCTCCTAACTAGGGTTGTAGCGCCGGTTACGCGACCTGCGTTAGTTTGCGACCGCCTAAAGATAAGGATTGTTTTAATTAAAAATATTAATTAGGCAACATCACAACAGTCTCTAAGAAAACTGTAAAACTGTGAGCATTTTATTTTGTAGTTATTGCATTCGAATCCATTAAATAATGAGCCCTTATTACCTACTCTAAATAAATCCAATAGAAAGTGGATAAAAGTAACGACGTTCAAAGCAGTGCCTCGGGCGTGTTCGGGAGCGCTCGGGCGTCTTCAGTAATTAAACGCCCGCGCACGGCCTAGAGCGTCGCTTCTGTTGCCATTTCATTATGTGCCAACGGCCAGTATCTTCAGTTAAGGCTTTTCACCAGTTTTACCACTATGCATTAATAATTAGAATCTTTTGTTTCCTTCTTCAGTTCCGTCATGTCACTTTTTTAAGTCAAGGTACATGTGAGTTAGTTTATGCATGAAACCAAAAGCCTTAAGAGATGATGTCAAATCACATTTTTGGCATTCAACCTCTGGTGCGTTTGCTCTTGATTTGGCCCAGTATGAATCTCCTTTTCTTCTTATTCTTTCACATAAATGTTAAATAATTCCGTCCCCGAATTCCCGAATATATTTCGTACTACATAATTTACAAGCATATTCTTTTAACATTTTTGAAATGGCACGCGTAACTACAATTAACACAAAATCGATCCCATTTCCATAAGTTTAGTTGGAGATTACATTGTAAGCATAAAATTACACAAATTGTTGACAAAAATTCCTCGCATAATTAACGTCAGTCAAACGCTCGGCCGTCGGTCCCGTCGACGGTAATTGAGGCGCGCTCGCGCACGGCCTAGAGCGACGCTACTGTTGCCACTTTACTGTGCGCGTAAGGCCTATTATAGCGTTAAGGAATTTGTAGAAGAAAATAACTTCTTTTAAGCCATTGAGTTGCTCAGTGTGTTTCTATTTTATTCTACTGTATTATTTTTATTATTTATTATTATTTTATTTAGTGGCATATTATTTTATCAGACAACTCATTTTGACTTTTTTGACTTGTATTGTTATGTTTATCATTTTTTGTATACAGTCAGCTGTTGACATCCAATGATTCTATAATTCGAAATTTTAATGTGTACTTTTAATATTGTATCATTGACATTACTGTATAATAATTTTATGTATGAACTTCTTTGTGACGTTTCACAAGCACTCTTTTGAGTCTATATGAAATAAAATTATTTTTAATTTGAATTTAAATGTGTGGCTATAGCCAGTATATTGACCTCATCCTGTTGTAATGTTTTTATCAGTTTAACCACTATGAATTCATTATGAGAATCTTTTATTTGAACTTCTCAATGTTAAGTTAGTAATACCGTCCCCAAATTCCCGTATAATTTAATAGAATTTGTACCTACTATCAACATTCATTAGTTTTGGTGCGCGCGCATGGCCTAGAGCGACGCTACTGTTATGAATTTACTGTGTATTTAACTCACAACCAGTATCTTAACCTTTATGCAAATGTAATTATATCATTAATAAATAACTAAAAGAAAATATCGTCTACACTTGTATCTGTGTAAATAATTAAGTTTTAACTATGCAGAGATATACAAAATATTTACAATAAGTATGTATGCTTATTTCAAATGTAAAATACAAAATATAGGTGAAATTACTTTATTTATTAAAAAAAATGATATAATACCTATAGCAAACTACTGTTTCGTACCTATATATGTCAGTCTAATAGTATTAATAGTAGCATCACATTTGTTTCATTATACACCGTGATCGTCAATAACCCTAAAGATTTAAACCACGTATTTTTGACGACAGTACGAGTGAATAATGCTATATCAATATAGGTCCAATTATGTGTCTTAATTAAATTACTATTTCAGTACAAATTAAATCTTACTAATTGACCACTTCTTTGTGAACAACCCTTTAATTCGGAGGGTGAGTGAGTTTAATTAATCTCAAGTTGAGAAACAGAGCGAACATTGTCATTTTAGTGACATCAATTTCAAATTATCAGCCAGTTATCTGTAAAGGTAAAGAGTTTGCAATCTCGCGATTGAGAACAGAACACCACTTTGTTCTGTAGTGAAACCTTTTTGTAGGATAGATACCAAACTTAATCAAGTGAAACTGTCTAACAACCATGCTTTTAGTGCGTCTGCCTGTAAAAGTCTACGTCAGGCCTTTAGAATATTTTAGTATTAAGATTTTTAAATTTGTGATTTGTTTTAAATAATTAATATATTAAATTAAGTATGAGTTCTTGGACTATATGTTATATAACTTTATTTAATCTAATTAGGCTCTAAAATCGTTGGATTAAATCTTTCGGGTTATTAACGCCCACGGTGTATAAGGTTCACTAATGGCTAGTTAACTGTGATATATGCTGATAGTACATGCCGCCATTTCAAAATCTATTTTTTACAGGCCTGTACCTCTAGTATAATTGACTACTGATTGAATACACGAAAAGCGGAGATATCCCTATGACATGCCAAAGACGTCACATTTTATCATCTAGAACCAGCTCCCATCACCTATTGTATAAAAATAAATAGTTAGCAGCCGCAAGCGTTTATTTTATATCGTACTGGGTGGTATTACACCGGTATCCTATAGTAGATTGTTAACCAAGGGTTGAAAGCCACCCATTTCAGACTAGATATTTTGGCGCTCGAACGAAGTAAGAACGCCAATAGTTCGAGGCTAAAACGGATGGTTTCCCCCTAATTAAACACTCTGCTTTTCATTTCGAATACTTGCAAACTAAAAAAATTATAAATATGCACAAACATTTTCTGCATTAGTGAAAGAACCATTTTGGCGGCAACTGTTGACTGACATTAATGGTGATCGTGTATGGACCATCTTATTTTGTTTATATTAATAACTAGCGACCCGCCCCGGCTTCGCACGGGTGCAATGCTGATGCATGTATTATACATATAAACCTTCCCCTTGAGTCACTCTATCTATTAAAAAAACCGCATCAAAATCCGTTGCGTAGTTTTAAAGATTTAAGCATACATAGGGATATAGGGACATAGGGACAGAGAAAGCGACTTTGTTTTATACTATGTAGTGATAGCGATAAAGAATTAAGCATACTTACACTCAGACTAACCAGACTCAGGGTCGTATACAACTTTACATAAGAGCGACAGAGAGAGACATATCATTTGTGATGACAAGGACATTGTCGTAGTTTCCCTTTTCAGTTTATCTTCATGGTGGCACGTGTATAGGATATCTATAGAATAATTTGTATAGTTTACAGCCGTTGCCCAATATAACTCTGATTCACCATAATATATATTTTTAATACTTTTCTGCTAATCTTTCTCTAGAGCAGAAATATACCCCTTTCAGCACGCCACTTAGATGAGCAATAACCCATTTTTCTGAGCATGAGAAATAACAACGATATTTTTCTTCATCTAACTATCGGACCATAAAGAAAAGGACATCTCAACTAAAGAAAACATAACCAGTTGCAAAGCGAACTCCTTACAAGCGTACATGTCGAAAGCAAAGAATGAGAAATAGGTAATTTCCACATGCGGCACTTAATTTATTCATAGAACCTCTCAGTGTCGTTGATCGGTTGCAACTCTCATGGTGCGCTTGCGTTGCTGACTTGAGGGCCCTTCGCAGTTTAAAAACGCTCATCTATTTAGGCTATTTTCTGATTGACACGTATCTTGACACTTTCCTGTAGGTATTATTCCCAATTAGTACGCCCAACGAAGGAAAATTGGCGGAAATAATTCGTGTATAAGCGAATTTTGGCACAGTAAAGATGTCCTAAACAATGTACTAAAAGTACTGGCGGATGGGCAGTAACTAACGGGTAAGGGGGTGTAAAGGTCCCTTTTTTAGTTTTTTGCAAAAAGCTCACAAACGGTGGCCCGTAGCAAAAAAAAATGTTCTTAGACATAACTAATCTACATAAAATTCTCTACAAAAAAGATTCTATACACTTTTTCGCCAGGATCAATATTTAATGAGATTTAAAAGGAAGAAATTTAATTTTAAGTGGCTTCTCATTCCCTTTTCCATTATTTTTAAAAGCAAAAAAATGGTGTTTATCTACTCAACGATACCGTTCATTCTAATAATAATAATAATTAATAATTATTTGTGGACAATCTTACACAAATCAACCTAGTCCCAAACTAAGCAAAGCTTGTACTATGGGTACTAAGTGACGATATACATATTGAAAAGGTTAGGGTATACAAGGATTTATTGTCAATTAAATACTGAATAACGGTTAAATTAATTTCATTTATTTTAATTTTATTTTTATACTTGGAAGCTAGAACACGTCGTCTATCTACGAGTAAAGTCTTGATCAAAGAGGGGCAAGGCGAAGGAGTGACTAACAGATCTGAACAGAGAATGAATTGAACTAAACATTCACTCAATCAATCGGTCGTTCATTCCTTTAACAAAGTAGTCAAATCATTTACCTTTTATTTACAGGATATGTTAATTTTTGTATATTAAAATATAATAAAATCAACACGCCCCCTCAAAAATTAACAATTATTTACAATAAATAAGCATCAGATCGTATTTAACTTCCAAGTATTGTCTGGGGAAATTACAATTTTATGACCCAACATTTGTTGCAAGGATTGGGAAAACCCAGAAAAACCCAATCAGGTCATCAAGATAATTATTACGCCATAAAAATAATCATCAAAAATGTACAATAATTATCTTAACAATACATTATTTAGTATGTACATTTCAATCGCATTATTGCAAACCCATTTCAGATCGCATTGCTTTAAAGGCAGCTGTAGGCAACTGCTTTGTTAAAGCGTCTGCTATTTGTTTACCTGTGGGAAGATAACATAATTTAATAACATTTTTCTCAATTTGCTCCCTAGAGAAATGATACTTAATGTCGATGTGTTTTGTCCTCTTGTGGTTAGTGGGATTGTTGGCAATACTAATACATCCGTTGTTATCCTCATAAATAACAATCGGCTGTGTGATATTTACATTAATGCTTTAACCATAACTTTAACCATAAAGCCATGTACTGGGCTTCAGTTTATGAAGCGGCAACTGACATTTGCCTCTTTGTACTCCATGTGATTGTACAATTATTGAATAACTTAAATAAATAACCTGTGGTACTCTTCCTATCACTTGAATCATGGCCACCCCAGTCTGAATCGACATAACCACATAGAATGTTATTAAAATCACATCGTTTGTAAGTTAATTTTAAAGCTAATGTGCCTTTCAAATATCTCAGCACCCTTTTTAAACATTGCCATAATTCTTTGTTGTTTTTATTTGTATACCTGCTTAAAATGTTATTGCTTGTACTTAAATCAGGACGAGTACATAGCATTATATACATTAAACAGGTTAGCTGGAAGAGATCCCTCATAGGGATAAGTTCGCCTTTGTACTCTACTCTTATGTGACATGTATATTGTTTTAACCTGTTATTGTGTACAATAAAGTGCTTACACACATACATACATAAACAACCTATTACACTTCTGCAAGGGGCATCATACTTCTCTTCAAAGTTTAATGCTTCATAATTTAGTTTTACTTCTAGTGGTGTGCTAATGGGGTTACAATCATGCATTTTAAACTTACGAAAAACTTTTCAATATATGCACTTTGATTTAATGTGATTTCATTGTCCAGACCTATCAATTTTTATACAAAGAAATAATTTTATATCTTGTAAGTCTTTCATTTGAAATTGACTCATTAAATACATTTTGAAATTATTCATTATTTATATTTCACCACATGAAATAACTAAATCATCCACATACAAAACTACGTAAATGTTTTGTTGGACGCTTCCTCTATCAAGCATGTATATACATCTGTCAACCGATGAACTTATAAATCCTTTTTTTTATTTTTCAGTGCTTGCTTAAAAACCTGAAACCAGCATCTAGCAGCCTGTTTCAGTCCATACAATGCCTTATTTAATTTACATACATAATTCTTATCGCAATCTACTTCTTTCGGCACTTCCATAAAAATCTCTTCTTCTAATTTACCATTTAAAAAGGCAGTTTTAACATCCATATGGTGGACGAGTAAGTTAAATTGATTTGCAAGACTAATAATGAACCGAAAACTAGCAATTCTGGCTAGAGGTGCAAAGGTTTCATTAAAATCGACAAGGTATTCCTGACTAAACCTTTTGACAACGAGACGGGCTTTATATCTTTGCGGTCTACCAAATTCATCATACTTGATAGAGAAAACCTATTTATTATTAACAACATTTTTATTCTGTGGTCTCGGCACTAAAGACCACGTGTTGTTTTCAGAAAGAGATTTTAACTCTTCTTCTATGGCAACTTGCCACTTAACACTAATATAGACTGCGCACTCAATATGCACTCATCATCATCAGTTTGATAATAATGAACAGGTGGCCGATTTTTAAGTCTATCACTCCTCCTTACGTCATCTGTGTTTTTATTTTCATTTTGATTTACCTTCGTACAATTATCAGGGGCATTACTAGATGTGGGTTCAATAATGGTTTCATTTAATCTGCGATTTTTCATAGGACGGCCGAGATCATCAGATTTAAATGCATCTGATTTTGAATTGTCAACAGGACGGCCAAGATCATCAGATTTAAATGCATCTGATTTTGAATTGTCAACAGGACGGCCGAGATCATCAGATTTAAATGCATCTGATTTTGAATTGTCAACAGGACGGCCAAGATCATCAGATTTAAATGCATCTGATTTTGATTTACTGGTTTTATTATGTACATAAACCGTGGCACCAAAAACCTTCCAAACTTTATATCCGTTTGGTTCATAACCTACCAGTATTCCCTTCCAAGATTTATCGTCAAATTTAGATTTACTGGTTTTATTATGTACATAAACCGTGGCACCAAAAACCTTCCAAACTTTATATCCGTTTGGTTCATAACCTACCAGTATTCCCTTCCAAGATTTATCGTCAAATTTAGATTTACTGGTTTTATTATGTACATAAACCGTGGCACCAAAAAAAAGCTTGAAGTATTTAAGTTGTGGTTTTTTTATCATGCCACAATTCATATGGGGTTTTCGATTGCATAAGGGCTCTTGAAGGCGTTACATTTATTAATCGAACAGCAGTTAATACAGCTTTACCCCAAAATACTTTATTTAATTTGGAACCACTAAGCATAGATCGCGCTTTTTCTGTAATAGTCCTTACCTTACGTTCCGATACACTGTTTTGTTGCGGTGTTTTTGGAACTGTCAAATGGTAAGTTTTGCCCTTTTCAATACAATAATTTTTCATCTCGGCAGATAAATATTTGCCGCCGTTATCGCAGTATAAATTTACCATTTTCAAAATTCAATTTTGCCTCACATTTACGTCACTACGTCCGTACACTTTAAAAGCAGTAAATACCTCTGACTTGTACGTTATCAAATACACAACACAGTAATGCAGTACATACCAGTATACCCTTATGGTCAATAAAAAAAATACAAAATAATTTTTATTGTATATCGTGGGAGGAGTGATTTGGCCACAAACATCAGAATGTACCACAAATAAAAGTCGTGTAATGTGATCTTTATTCTTAGTCAGATTAAATGGTAATCTGGCCTGTTTGCCGTTTATACAAGCTTCGCACATTTTATCATTTGGCTCAACAAACTGAATTTGATTAACATCTTCAATCATGTTTTAATTGTTTGAATTTATTTTTACTTATATGACCCAAACGCTGATGCCATAAATTTTAGTCATTATTATTAGCTTGGTATAGGCAGGAAACAGGAATAGCCATATTTACTGATACAGCAAAGTCTACAAATACAAATACAAAATACAAATATCTTTATTTTGCTTAAAACTGCAACTGCTGCTGCTTGCTGTTTTTACTGCAATTTAATTGTTCAGAGACTTACCCTTCATGACAGTTGTGTCACCTTTACAAACTTGGGAGCCATGTTGGTCGAAGATGATCGTGTAGCCAGCTCGCTGCATCTTGGGCACCGACAGCAGGTTGTAAGGGGCATCTGGGCAGAACAGCACATCCTCCAGAAGTCCTTGCACGCCCAAGTCGCTCATCACCCTCATTGTCCCTTTTTGTGTAGCTGTAAAAAAAAAATTCCCTGTGCTTAGCAATCGATATTCTCAAAGGTGGATTAAGAATTGTAAAATTAATGAAAAGATCCGACCTGTTTGTGACGTGATCCGATGCTCCCGAGTCCAAAATAAATCTCACTTTATCTTCTTGAACATCATCTTGACAGTCTCCCGTCATAAAGGCGAAACCCGAGAAATCGTTAGCAGTTTCTTGATTCAATTCGACTTGTTGAACTGTTCGCGTCCTATTTGTTTCAGTCTGTTTTTCTTGCATCATTTAAACAAATGATGTAATAACAATCCTTTTTCGCGTAACCTTTTCGTCCGCAATGATGACATTTTAAAAATGTGGGTATTTTTCCAAGTTTTGTTCTTGTAATGTCTACGGTTATTATTATGGTGGTTTGGCGGTTTAGCTGTATCGATTATTCTCTTCTTTGAATTATGGGGCTTATGCTCGACATGCAGTACTTTTGAGCTCGTATCTGCACTGTCGTTTCTCAGCTTAACCTCGTGGTCTAATAACCTTATTTTCACAAATGCCAAAGTTAAACTATTTTCAGATAACGTCTCAATTGCAGTGATTACGCCGTCGTAAGTTTTGATATTTCGTTTTGATTTTAGGTTATATATTATCATTAGAGTTTCAAAGTTTTAACGCGTGGCCTGGGCCCCATAACCTATTGAAAAGGTTAGGGTATACAAGGATTTATTGTCAATTAAATACTGAATAACGGTTAAATTAATTTCATTTATTTTAATTTTATTTTTATACTTGGAAGCTAGAACACGTCGTCTATCTACGAGTAAAGTCTTGATCAAAGAGGGGCAAGGCGAAGGAGTGACTAACAGATCTGAACAGAGAATGAATTGAACTAAACATTCACTCAATCAATCGGTCGTTCATTCCTTTAACAAAGTAGTCAAATCATTTACCTTTTATTTACAGGATATGTTAATTTTTGTATATTAAAATATAATAAAATCAACAATACATACTTATATAGATAAACAGATACTTAAATACATAGAAAACATCCATGACTCAGAAACAACTATTTGTGTTCATCACACAAATAAATGCCCTGACCGGGATTCGAACCCGGGACCTCCAGCTTCGAAGGCAGGGTTACTACCAACTAGGCTAAAGCGGTCGTCAAATATTATCTAGTCCATATTCTCTCAAAATTATAAAATGTATCATTTCTACGAGGTTATAAAGTGTATCATTTCCTAACCTCGTGGTTATACACTCAGCGGGACCGGGGGCAGCGCAAGCGCACCGTGGGGCGATGTCGCGTCGCCGCGGGCAACGGCTCGCCTACAATTACGTCATAACACGTACCCTGTTTGATTTGTCGGAAAGTTTAATAAAGCTTGCCCCACGTACACTCGATCTCGATGAATTGGTATAATCGATTGATCATTTCGCTATGAGACGTCGTGTTAAATTTGACATAAGATGGCTGTAGTCTGACTAACGAGTCGGCACGAGAAAGATGCGGCAAATAAAAAAAAACGCATGCTAGTAACAGCATTACATAGCAACGTGAAAACTGACAGCTTATTTGTTAGGTAATATTGTTGCCATATAGATAATTTGGAAAAAATGCTTGTGCTACGACTCAGTTAGTCACTATGTGGTCTTTAATATGCACGTCGTTTTAGTGGCATGTGTAAGAGTACTCTTCCACTGGAAATTAGCTGTGTCATTTGTATAGAAGATACTCTTAGCCACTTTGAGCCTTCGCAAGTCTAAACAGAACGGTAGTGTTCGTGCCGGCGGGGATGTCCACCGCGCGACCGCAACAACACAGACACATATAGTCCCTGTTCGTCCCAGGTCGGGCCAAGCTAAGTTTCTTGCTAGACTATTCTCAGCTAGGCTTAGTGAACCAGCGACATAACTCCCAGTAGCTCGATTCCACTCACACCTCAGTTTCGGTTGAAACCGCTCAACCAATCTCACTGGAGAGCAAACTCTTAGAGTATTCCAAAAAGATATTTCACATTTTGAAGATGGCACGCATTTCATTAAAATGAAAAATCCATAAGACTGTACATATTTAGATATCGGTATTTAGTTTCCTGATAACTGTTTAATTTTCCGGTACAGCAATGCTAAGAACCGTTCATATTTTTACATATTTGGAAATTCATTCGTAACCAGAAAACTATGTTTTTTTCTTGAGTTAAACTATGTCAGTTCTACATATTTTATTGGTAGAATATTAATGGAGTTGAGGTAATCAAGTAATTGGCGCCATTTGTGATGATGAATTTATAATCGTTTGGTATATTATTTTTCTCAAAAATGCAATGAAATATTGACGTTATGTTCGTTATACGAGTAACATGCTGCGAAGTATCAGGTGTCGGGTGCGGCGCAACGAGCGGCCCATAATGGAATTTCATACACCATTGCCGGCCTAGGCCGGCAAAGTGATCGTCTTTTGTTTCCAGAGCGCGCCGGGCCGCGGGACCGCCGCCTCGTCCCGGTAACAGATGACCCCGGCCGCCGGCTGCTGCAGCACATGTTGTTATTAATATTATTTATTTATATCACGTCGATGATAAACAAGCGTACGACCCGCCTGATGCTAAGCGATCACCGTAGCCTACTACTACTATTACTACTGTATTAATGAATCCTTAGAATTTCATTCCGAGTTTTCAAATTTTCAAACTTAGCATTTATTGAGCGCTATACAAGCCTGTCGGCCTCTGCTGTAATGACTATTAACTTCTTGCAAGAATATATATTGTAGTGTATATTGCGTTGTATAATAATATTAGAATTACGATTTGAAACGGGATATTTACCATGTATATTTGTATTTTTGAGTTCCCGATATTTCGGCACTGTTGCAAGCGCTACTATCAAGGATTAACTCTAATTAGTTAATCCTTGATAATGGCGCTTGCAACAGTGCCAAAAAACAATATATTTTTTTAATATTTTTTTTATAAATCCCGGTCAGGGCAAATTTTTGTGTGATGAGCATGAATATTTGTTTCTGAGTCTTGGATGTTTTCTATGTATTTAAGTATTTATATCTATTAAATATATCGTCGTCTAGTACCCATAACACAAGCCTTCTTGAGTTTACTGTGGGGCTAGTTCGATTTGTGTAAGATTGTCCTCTAATATTTATTTATTTATTTTATTATTTTATTTATAAATTAAATGACCATGTAAGCTTGAAATCTTATGTTGTATAATAATAGCAATCCGCAAAATTGCGGACAGTAACATCTATAATGATAATGAAGTCATACATAAATATGAAATAATTTATAACAAAGTTAGTAAAATAATTAAATAGATATATGGATCAGAATAATAACGATGGTGAATTCTAATACTTTTGAAATTCTGACCGACATAGCAGTTGGATTATATTAGGAAACATTTTGTTAGATATGAGGATATAACGAGTCATCCGGCATAGCATAGGTATATTTTAGAAAAAATCATTCAGGCGTTCCATATTAGGAAGAGCCTAAACTTTAATTTTTTTATGATTTACATTTTTTCGTAAGCACTAGGTTAAAGGTGTGGTAGTTTTGGATTGAGCCCTTTCATTTGATACCCAATTCGATAGATTTCTGAATAATTGCTGTCTTTTTTTAATACAAAAAGTATGATATCAGGTGATGGCTGTTCACCGAAGTTTAAATTACTTAGTAAGACTCCTACTACACTTTCCTGAAACATTTCTCAAAACTTCCCTACAGTCAGGTCCTGGATCAAAATCACTACTATTGGAAATTAGGGAAAAATCTAGTGAACAATAAAAATATTGCACTGCTATAGGTCACGCAAAAATAAATTAATATAATAATTTATGGAAAAAAACCGGTTTCATCAAAGTTAACCGCAGTTTACCAATACTCGATGGATCGTTTGTGGTGAGTAAAGTGTTTTTGTATTTTTTTATCCAGTTGACAAGTTTCAACGTAAAGCTTTTGAATGGTTATACAAAACAACAATTATAAAATTGAAAGTTCTTTGCAACTTTACTGTTTACGAAGGAAAACATCTTATTTCCAATCTACAAAGCGATCTAGGTGACCTAAGAATTACAGTTGAATCACGTTTCTCAGAACCAGTGACCACACATCGCAACGGATTTTCCCGCATTTCACCCGTTCGAAATTTTAATTAAGCAAGCCCTTTATCTCAGAAACAATGAAAACAACAATTACAGTCTTACGGGACCGGCGAAAAAACGCGTCGTGACCCAGTTGCTCTTTTTACCGGCCGCTGCAGCGGGCAAGGGCCGCTTCGGTACAACCCGATTGATGAGGAAAATTAAATATTATTTGTCTTTACTTTTTTCTTTCTATTCTTGCCATGTTACGTAAACCGTCTAAAAGTTTCAGTGGCTCTATGAGCTGCTGACTTCGTGAGCATTTTTTACGTTTTAATCAACCCCCATGGCTCCACCATTTAGAAAAATTAGTAAAGACTAACTCGACAAAAAGTTGCATATGATTATCGAACGTGCTAACAAAATTTCACGATAATTACTTGAGAATTGCGAGCTACAGAGGAGAATAGCCGGAAATCCGCTAGCCGCTTCGCTCTATTCGCTCGTTCAGTCAATGACACCGTATCCAGGACCGGCTATAGCGGAGAATATCAGGTTAAATTTCAACCGGTTTTTGTGAATTTTTTAGCAGCTCACTGAGCCACTAAATAGTAATAAGAAAATATTACCATCGAAGTCGCGAATCGGAATGCCCACCACGGGAACCCATCACGATCTCGATAATGGCGAAATTTGCCGAAAGCGAGTTGTTTTCGGGTCAGCTTGATTTATTAACAGTTTGATACAGTTCCGCGTGCGCGCCTTTTTGCTCACAATGTGACTGGAATTGATGAGGTGAACGTAATGAAGTCGTTAAATAATTGGTTGCGTTAATTCGGTTTAGACAATCTATCAAAGAATTATTTACTGTAAATAATAATACTACTGTACCTATTTAGGCCGGGTTTTATAAAGATCCGTTAGACCAAATGTCAGCTCAAATTTCAGTAACTCAGTACATTTTTTGACACTACAAACCGACATAAGGTGTAACAGATCTTTATAAAACCGAGCTTTACTGTGTGCGTCCGTGAGGTGTTAGTAAAATATTTTTTGTATTTTTTTTAATGTCCTGTTGCTGGACATAGACCCAATACTTGATACTTTCGATCTTATGTCATATTAAGAAAGGCGAACATTAGTGTTCCACTAACCTTTTTCACGAATCAAATTAATTTAAATGAAATTGACTTTTGATTCGTGTTAATTTAACGTTAAGTTACCACAATCAAATTTTCAATCATTTGATACAGATACAATATACGAAGAAATAATGGACCAATGGATAGATGGGATGGATGATTGGAATGGATGGATAGTGCATGAGGTGCTGGTCCGCAAACCAGAGGCGCGGGTTCGATTCCCGTCTTAGGTTCCGTGCGAAATCACGATCCATTTTTTCTTTGTAATTGTTCTCTGTATCAAATGATTGAATAGTGTGCCAATTATTGGGTATCTAGGTGCAAAGATTGGTACGTTTACCTAACTGACAAGTCTGTAAATTAATTTAAGCTACCATTTTTCCAAAACCGAAATCAGGTGAAATGATAATCACTTGAACATTCCGAAAGAAATGTGTGCTTTCAATACAAACTGGGTCAGCAATGCGCAAGTGACACCCCTAGGGTTGCAAGCTTCCATAAGCAGCGCTGAGCATCAGGCGGGTGGTATATGAAAAAATCACCAAGTGCGAATCGGACTCGAAGGGTTCTCTCTAAAAACAATCACGTTTGTTGTATGGCAGCCCCCTTAAATATTTATTTTACTGTGTTTTTGGTATTTTTTTGTTACAGTGGCAGAAATATATCACCTGTGAAAATTTGAACTGTCTAACTATCACGGTTCACGAGATACAGCCTGGTGGCTGACTGACAGACAGACTTTGGGTACGGAACCCTAAAAAATATATTATAAAAAAGCAGTAAAGCCGTCTAAGTATGCAACACTTTCGTAAACGAGGGGGTCCGTTTGAGAATTACGTTTCGCATTTTTTTATTGCTGTTGCGTTGGAAGCTCTTTCTTAACCCCAACTCAGGGCGTATGGAAGAAGAACCGAAGGGTTCGAAACATGTCGCCCTTATAGACACATTAATAGGTACATGATTGTAAGTTTTCAGATGTAAAATTTTAAACGCGTCACAAAAATTAAATTCAACATTACATTGAAATCAGAATAAAATACGAAACTTGACTCTCAGACTGACCTCCCAGTACATTACCCGTCCAGGGCTATAAGAGTCTAGGGCGGATAAAGGCTATTTTCACACAACGACAAACCAGACCCAAGCACCTGTCTATTTAGAAACAATCAAATCTGCACCTTATCCAATTAAAATACAGTTCAATTTTGGTTGAAGTTGATTATGAGAGCTAGAAAATACTGAATCATGCGCAGTTTGGATTTAAGTAGTCTTATTTATTGCAAATTTGTCAGGGAACGAGATTTTAAACTGGTTTTAATTGCTGGCTTTAGGAGACCGGGGAGAAGCTGAGGCAGACAATCGTTTGTTACTATAGGGTTACCCTTACCGCTTAATTGAGACGGCGCGGGCGAGAAGCGGGAGGCAGGGCCGCGCCGCCCGCTACCCGCCCGCCACCCTCTGGTGTCGACTCTCTTCCCCCTGTCCCGCGACAGGCACCGTCTCAGTTAAACGGTAGACCTATAGCGAGGCAGACTACGTTTGCGATTGTGACTAATAGCGAGTATAATTTGTTCAGGAGGTATGTATGATTCGACATTAAAGGCATGGTTCTTGCGGTAATTACGCTGGCGATAGGGATGACATCACAGACAGCGAAATGGAAATGACATCATACATCATCATTCGCTTGCTCTTTTCCCATTTATTTGGGGTCGGCGCAGCATTTCTTTTTCTTCCATACATCTCTGTCATTCGTCATCTCTTCACAACGTCACACATGTAGAAAGATAAACACATAGCGGAATGTCATCTCGCTCATATTTGAAGCAGCCGACCTGTATTTGATTAGAGGATTCGTTGTGTTGACAGATCCTGAGCTCTGGCGACTCTACTCACCACCAGGAACACACCACATACCGACAGACAAGTATTGGACCGATTGTCCCGTTCAATTGAAGAGATAAACGACTTTCTCACGTCACATCTTAATTCAAACACTAACAACGCATCCTTTTTATTTCTATGGCGGCCGCCATCTTGCTTTTATAATTTTTCCCGCGCAATATTTATGAATGTAACTGTTGGTTCATTGATAAATTGTTACGGGGCCTGGGAACTCTGTACAGGTGTTTTGTAGTACATTCCTAGGGATTATACTTTATTTATAGAGGCGTGTAATTTTATAAGGCTTCGTGCTAAGGCGCCATTTGTTGTGCTGAGTTCAGTAGCATGGGAGCTTATTGAGTATTATTTTGATTTCACTTTTGATGGGCATTTATCTTAAACGAGTATCCCATAGACCCGTTTAAACAAACTTAAAAAAAACGTTTAATTAAAATATTTAAGTTAGATAAGGGGGTATGAGATTATCCTCCTATTGTTTTCCCGGTTATGTCCTAAAAGATCACAGGCTTCACTGTGGCACCTAATACCAAGATTTGGCGTACGCATTAGTTTATCTGTTGTGTTTAATGTATCACAACATCTGACGTGAATTGAATCAGCTCGCAACCACGGATATTGTGATGCATTCGAAACATCAGGCAAACCTTTAAAAAGGTAAATGAATTAGTATTGTACGCGATTA
Source organism: Epiblema foenella (assembly GCA_963556455.1). Lineage (NCBI taxonomy): Eukaryota > Metazoa > Arthropoda > Insecta > Lepidoptera > Tortricidae > Epiblema > Epiblema foenella. The sequence goes on from OY747110.1 coordinate 3,619,536, forward strand.
AGTCCCGTTTTATAAATAATCTTAGAAAATCGTGAACAAATCAATGTGGTTTTAGGAAAACGAATACTATGCGAGCTTCCAACCCAGAGGGAAAATGAACTTGATAATATGGACTTTTACTGATAAATGAGTTTTATGATTTATTGTTAATGCTATATTTAAGGAATAGTGTTATTTTTACACTTCAGTGTAATGTTCCTAATGTTCAATAAAATATTCATTGATCTGAATAAAAAAATGATTGATTGAAAATGAATATAAATATGTACTAGAGCTCAAACTATGAGATAAATGCCAGGATAGAAGACATCCGGTTACACTTCCCTGTGGGACGGAGCAAGTAATAGGTCGCATTTTCGAGGTTATTGTTTTAGTCTCTCCCGACTCTTTGTCAAACCAGTTCATTTCTACACACTGCTGACGATTTTGTAAATATGTTACCTCGGATGCCCATACCGTAAGTTTCCAAAGTAAAATCTCATGTGAAACTCGGTCGTTGACTTTTGACATATCGAGGAGTAACCCTATGGCGTATTTTTTGCAATTTAAATTGCTTAAGATTTCCTTTCAATCTTCACTGATTTTTGTAACGACCCTCGGCTGGTTTCAGCCAAATACAAGTCACAACCTTCATATAACGGCATTGTCGGTAACACGCGTAACAATCCCGTCAATCAATTTGGCTATCAATCGAAAGTATGTGATTGTCGATTTCCTCCCCATTTCGGGCAATTTTACCCCGGAAATGGGGGAAATCCATTGAAGGAACAAATGTATTGGAATTTATTATGTTATGTTATTGGCTTTTAAATATAAAATTGTATTTGGTGTTGTTACACGTCAAATAATCATCATTTGTAATGGAAAGTTTGACAAGTTTCTATGGGATGACAGCTGCCGGCGCCATATTTGACGCTGATCGGTCTGTAATCGTAAGATGGTCTCTGGATTTTCCCCAGGCTGCTCTCCAATCGCGCACTTCTGTAGGGCCCTATATAAAGCCAGTCAGTTTAAAAAAACTGGCCAAGTGCGAGTCGGACTCGCTCACGAAGGGTTCCGTACCATCTATAAAAACGGCAAAAAACAGGTTTGTTGTATAGGAGCCCCCTTAAATATTTATCTTATTCTGTTTTTTTTTTAGTATTTGCTATAGCGGCAACAGAAAACATCATCTGTGAACATTTCAACTGTTTATCACGGTTCATGAGATGCAGCCTGGTGACAGACAGACAACGAAGTCTTAGTAATAGGGTCCTGTATTACCCTTTGACTACGGAATCCTAAAAATGTCCCTCACTCTCAACACAGCGCACCCTCGGGAGCTCTGGTGACCTTACTCACCACCAGGAACACAAGACCACGTAAGTACATAAAGAGCAAGTGGTTAACCACCATGGCTTATGGCTGCGGTCTTCTGTAGGTGGAGGTACTTCCTCAGTTGGATGCCCTACCTATCTTAAATTGTAACAACGCGAACAACAATATCTCTATTAAACACAATACAGGATAACTAAGCTCAAATCCTCTTTGGCCGTTACGACATGTTTGCAGATTTATCGTACAACTTGTCAGCCAACATAAATCTGGTCTGATTCTTAATCACAATGTAGGAAGCAACAATATAGGCTTTGTGGAGATCTCGACAGATCATTTGCTTAACAATAAGGTAAGTCCTACTCATCATCGGGAGGCTTAGGTGCTGCGTTTAGACGCACTGGCATTATAACTGGCACGAATCTTTGGACGTTGGTGTGGAACACTGGTAGGGTGAATATTCAACGTTATAATGTACTTTTTTCCTCATTGTCGTCTTTCAATGTCATTAAAGGAAATTATTATTAATAATAATAATATTTATTTATTTGCAGAAAATGGGTAAGTTTACGTTTGTTAGTGTATACATAATTGTTTCACCTTTCCCAGCTGTTATTAACAACATGCAAAAATATATTGTTTAGGTTAGACAATAGCCAAACAATTTACAATAGACTTAGATATAACATGAAATTAAGCATTTGTTTCTTTATATTCAATTATAACTTTATAGCTTAAATTATATTAAAAACTAAAAATATTATTTCATAAACTCTTTTATATTATAAAAGCACCGATCAAGTAGCCACGTTCTTAGAGCATGTTTAAATCTTTTACCTTCCAGAGCTTTTATTTGGATGGACAACTTATTGTAGATCATGATAGCCATGTTGTAGGCATTTCTTTCATAAATGTCAGTCATGCAGCGTGGCTGATACAAAAGATCTTTATATTGTTTTCTTGGTTCAATTGAACACATATTTGAACGTTTAATAAAATATTTAGGGAAAGTCTTAGAAAAGGTGCAGATTTTTAATATGTACACGCTAATGGTAATATATTCAGTTGCGTATGAGTTGAAAATGGGTTTACAACTGTTCCCTATCCTAGCGTATATTATTGCGCGAACACATTTCTTTTGCAACTTAAAAACCCTTTCGATTATGGTTATCTCTCATCTCTCGGAGTTGTTAATATTTGTTAAAAACTTAGGTAAACAAATGTCGGTTTAGTCTCATTTTATTAAAAATCTAGGTCTCGGTTTGTCTTACCTTTATGGAAGAAATAATGTTGAGCTGACAATGACGTTAGACACAAGTATTTAATTCACCCTGGTAGATTTGTTTGGCACCAGGGGTGATTCACCGCGTGACGTCATCGCGCCGCTACATGTGGCCGGCAGCGGCCCTCGTCGTGGGCCTATTCAGTGGTTGCAGCGGACCCGCACCGTTACATGTTACTTATTCTGTGACGTGAATGACAAAAGAACGTAATTACTGTATCGCAGCGGGTTGTAGTAATAACGACTTAAATTCGGGCGCTTCGTTTTTACGCTCCCATCAGAACAGTCGGAGAAGGTAATTGAAAGGAAAGAAAGTGTTTATGTCGTTTATTTTATTCTTAACATATCTTTTTACAGCAATCTGGCGTAAGTCACTTAATACAAGCAATTTAAGTTTGTTATTGTTATATCTATTCAATTAGATTACCTATCAAATTAATCATAAATATACTTTGAAGTAAGAGTATATTTTAGAATACCTATATCCGTTTTGTATGAATTAAAAAATTGCGCATTACTCACGATCATTTTAACAATTTTGTCAATTAATTAAAAGATTTGCTAAAAATTACATAGTGGGTACGAATAAAATATATCTATACCTATTCTCACCGCCAAGGTTAAGCGAGTTGGCATCATACTCGTAGTAGGTAGGTACGATCGACAAAATTGAATCATGACCCACACAAAACATGACATCACAAAAGAGAAATGCTATTACTATCTCTGTTCTTCACAATAATGCCATAGCCTTCTTCACTGAGCAATATAAACCGAGCTCTTTGCCAAATGTGGATGGTGGAAATCTCATTTGATATGATTTGACATTGACGTCTGACAAGCAACTGTTTTTTGAAATTGAATTATATTTTTTTGTGATGTCAGTTAGGTTTTTTATTATAAATGACAGCTTATTCGAGATTCGAAAATTAACTGTTTTATTTAAAATCTATTTCAGTGATAACAAAAGGTTAAAATTGCATAGTTCTCCGACCCGAATTGACGCAATTTGTTATTATTTAAAACGACTCAAGTGCTACATAGTGCGAAACATGAAAATCCTATTGTTTTGACGGTTCCAAGCCTTTTATAGGCCAAATGGGTCATGAATCAGTTGGTTCGACTGTACGTGAGCAGTAAATAGCATTATCTAGTTGTTAACACTACTACCTATACTAACGCATAATGTAATAGGTTTTCGCTGGTGAGAAAACCTAGCGCTAAGGCGCCGCTCCCGAAAGAGTGCGTTGTGAACGATAGAAAGATATAGCCACATTTAGGCACGTTTAGCATACCTAAATGGGGAATTTGTTAACGAATGAAATTTGATCACTGACAGTGCTAGTTATAGTAAATGAAATGAAAAAAATACAGATCATCATTATTTTTACTCCTTAACAAACAATAAAACAATAAGATTTCTAAAACCAGTATTGATTTTACCCTTCTCCAGGCCACAGTGTATACGTTATATTATTACTTAATTTTTAGATATGCAGATTATTAATATTTACATCATAAAAAATCACAGCTTTACAAATAACATAATCATAAGCAAAAATAAAAAATGCACAACCCCAGGGTATCATTCAAGTAGGCACGCCCGAGTAGTGGTTCAAGTGTACTAGCCAGTGAAAACGAGCGCCTGCCCAAGCCGTTATCCCATCTCGAGGTATCGTTGATTTATCCAGACTCCAGGCTACATTGTGTAAGGTAAAAACTTATTACGCTCTTTGTACTTTTTGCAATTTGTTACTGTGTGATGGGTTTAGAATGACTTTAATTACTTTCTGTTCATAACTAAGCAAAAATTCAGGACGAATTCAAAATAAGGTGTCCGCTAGAGTTAAGATGTAATCTTTATTGTTATCTTAACGACAAAGGTACTGCCAACACACCGACAGTGTTCAGCAACTTATGAGTTCTGCTATGCGTACATGTTTCTACATACACATTACATTTCCGCCTGGCTTGATACGTGTATAATTGCGAAATTGTAGATAAGTTACGTAAAATGGCAATTGGTTGTCACTATTGAATCAAATTGAAGACAATAAACATTCGTTTCCCGACTTGTGTGGGATACTCCAATCAATGCAGCGGTCGCTGAAATATTATTGGAGAACGGAACTTAATCGCGTACAATATTAATTTAATTACCTTTTTCAAGGTTTGCCCGACGTTTCGAATGCATCACAATATCCGTGGTCGCGAGCTGACTGACGTGAGTGGGTATCAACATCTTCTAGCCGTACGCGTTTTTCGAACTACCCACACTTGGTTTTTAAACACTTACTCGCCCAACACACTGCACTAACAATGTCCGTTGATGTAATGGACTATTTATTTTCACGCTTGCACTTACTGACTATTGGTATTCCACGAAGATGAAATCATAAAAACCGTCACCCTGGTTGAAATTACGATGTTTTTTTTTATTTCAACGGCTTCACGTACTTTTCTACAGTAGAAATGATGTTCTATACTTTCGATAATAATAATATGTGAAAATCGTGTAAGTAAATCAATATATTCCATTATCTAGATTCGTAGTATAATTCTGGTGTAGGTAGACGCCCATAAGAAAGAGATAGTACATCGAAATTATTCATAGAACTGGCTTGATCATCATACTTTCTTTTTCTTAGTTGTACTTTAAGGAGCCCGGGGTCCGTTTTGATAGCTAATCCCAGGACTTGGCGTAGGCACTAGTTTTACGAAAGCGATTACCGTTCAACCTAAACCCGAAACACGGATGTGAAAATATGAATACTTGAGCTCCAACAATTTGCCTGTGTGACATACTACGGACAGACAGACTTGCAGACGGACGCGTGAGTGACAGCAATAGGGCTCCGTTTGGAGCCTTTGCGTACGGAACCCTAAAAATTATGCCCAACTATACTAGTTATGGAATTTTACTCCACTACCACGGGTATTATGTATACAGACCGGTAATTATTACCGGTGCATAGAGACTCCACTTCGCTAGTTGCTCGTAACTAATGTTACTTGTATTAATATATAAAAAAAATTACAGTAATCTTTGTTGATTAGGCTATATCGGGCGGTAATTGTTTGATCGGCGCGTGATTGTGGCGGCTCCAGGATATTGCGCGGAGTGCCATTCTCCGGTACGCTTGTTAGTTCGGCTCGGGAGTGTGGAGGGGGTTTAAGAATTAGGACTCGTTTACATTCGTAGAATACTTTTTACTACAAGGGTGACACGAACATACAATCTACGTGATGGTAAGTATAATGTGGCCTGCAAATTGTTGCAATTTCAGAAGTGGATAATAAATAATAAATAAATAAATATTAGAGGACATTCTTACACAAATCGAACTAGCCCCACAGTAAGCTCAAGAAGGCTTGTGTTATGGGTACTAGACGACGATATATTTAATAGATATAAATACTTAAATACATAGAAAACATCCAAGACTCAGAAACAAATATTCATGCTCATCACACCAATATTTGCCCTGACCGGGATTCGAACCCAAGATCGTCAGCTTCACAGGCAGGTGCACTACCCACTAGGCTAAACCGGTCGTCTATAATACTGCCGTCCTATGTCTAAAACTGATCAAAGCTGCTTTATAGCAGTTTTCTGTAGTTTACATGGGCTAAAAGAGAAAGAAAAGCTCTATCGAATGGTCTTGGAATCATATTTTTATCATTTGTAGTTGCGAAGATACTGAGTCGACCTACCACGCTAAGTGCATGATAGTTTGAGACTTTACAATACTATATAATCGCAAACCAACATTACTACACTATAAGTACTCTAAAAGCCCCTAGCTGTTGTTTAATTTAATAAATCACTAGCATGATTCACAGCTAAAAAACCGTTATTAGACAAAAACTTCATAAAGCGCCGTTAAAGTCCTTTTACCTTTTTCTTACCTTCTTTTATAGATATAATTTCTTATCAAATACTACACAAAAAAACAGTTACTACGCTTATACACGGCAAAACACCCTTAGCCCTGTATTTGTAAGACTTTGCTTGTGATTCCTATTGCAAATACAACACTAAAACCTAGTAACTGTAACTAATCCGTGACTACCTACATTAAAAAATATAATAATGCAACTCTTAAACCCGCCTAACCAGCAATGCTACGCTAAAACCTAGCTATACGCAAAATATTATCCCTCCGATTTTACGGCATGCGGCCAGTCAGCCGAGCGGCGCGTGCGCAGGACGTTGTGTCTAGTTGTGTAGTGAGTGATGATATTAATTATCGTCACAAAATGTCAGGAAACCATCCTTCAAACCGTTTCATAGCCAGCTACCATATGGAAATATAAAATCCCGTTTAGTAGGTAGATACGAAACGAGACTTTCTTTACCATTTTGTAGCCAGCAACCGTATGGGAATTTAAAATCCTGTTTAGTAGCTGGATACGGAACGGTAAGTGGTAAAGGAGATCGTCGATTTTGTACCCACTGAAAATTGTAACGTTTTAAATTCAAAACTCAGATAGGACCTCAGAACTCAGGTCAGATTCTAGACTTGTTGAATTTAGGAGGTAAAACTCTAAATACCAAATTTTATCAAAATCGTTAGCCCTGTTTTTGAGATAGCTGGGTATCTAATATACAAGATTATCTGGTTAAAATACTGTTAGTTGAATTTACCTATGCTATTTTGCCAAAGAGTAGTCGAAATATTTATGCTGATCACACAAAAAATAAATGTGTTTATTTGATATGTATACATTTCATTACTATACGTTACAATTTGTCGTGGACCCTCTGGTCCTATCGCCGAACATAATCGACGGTCTTCTCTATAGTAATTGAACCTATTTGAATGCATCGCAATAAAATAGGAAAAAAATGCAGTAGATATGAGTTTTCAACGCTGTCTTGCTATCATATCATCAGAAGTTTTAGATTGGATATTGATATTCTAATTTTCACTGCTTATTTGAGTTGATTGCTGAGAACACTATAACAATGCATTATTCATATGAATATTGTGAGCCGCCTACCTCATCAAGCGTGTTAGAAGATGATTTAAACAAATTACAGCTTATTCCTTCTAAAAGAGGAGCATAAATACTGTTAATCAATGGCCGTAAATATTACCGGAAAAAAGTGTAAGTACAAAAAATACTCCCAATCTTTGTGGATATGTGGTAGTACACCAGCGTGCAAGGGAAATGTTACACAGGACTCCGGCTGGAAAGGTATTATAAAAAGCAAATACCATGTAACGTAATGCATAACAAATATAACAAAAGACAAAAGAAGTAGTAATAAAAAGAGATTGCTGGTTTTAAAAAAGATGTGCAAATAATTACGAACCAATCCAGAAGCAGTATACTTAAATGATATGATCTTCAGAAAAAAAACATTTATCTTCACTATTAACTTCCAAAATTTAATATTAATAAATCTTCGGCATATCGACAGAGAAAAAAGAATCTAGAAGTCTACTTTTTTATTTAAGAGTTGACTATAATTACTCTTGTCGATTGACTAGGTACTCTAGAAGAATTAAAATTAAAATATTGTACGCCCGAACAATGTCAAATACTAAGGCAATTTGCCGATTTCCTACTCGTTGACGACAACTGCGATGGAAAAACGGTATTATTGGTGTTTGCTTAAAGTGATTGTAAAATCCAGATAAACAAAATAAGTACACCACTTCACTGCGGATGGTACTTTCAAGTCTTGTCCTCCTCCATTTTCACAAATTTACAGTTTGCACGGCTTAAATGAACAAACATAACGTAGGTATAACCCTATTTATTTATGCATTTTTGCATAACAAGAACATAAAAACGTATGAAATTTTGCTGAGTGTAATAAAATCACAATGGTCGGATTGAGATCCCAATAAAACAACTTTAGACTTCGAAAGCTCTGCAATGAAAGCTTTCACTTATATATTTCCCGATATTGTTGTTAAGGCTGTTGGTTTTACTTCACTTAAATAAAAATCTTTGAAAAAAAGCACGAGATCTAAAACTTAAATTGAGACTAGGCCGAAGACATGACTGTAGCACGGTGTGCTTCAATAGCCTAGTTACCCATGAGTTAGATCTATGAAGGATTCCGATATATATATTAAACATAACTAAGACAACGACGGAGACAAATAAATTTCGTATCTACTAAACGAGATTGTATATTCCGATAAAGCTGGCTATGAAACGGTTCGAAGAGGATTTGTTTTTTTTTTTGTAAACAAATAGATACATCTATACAGATTTTATACATTTATTAAAAATATTGAATTACTTTTAAAACTTACTTCTATAATAGTGTGGATTAACGTGGTTTTGCCAAAAAACTAAAGCTTTTTTCCACAAGATTACACGACTAAAACCCAGTTAGAGGCGATGGTTCGTTATCTAACGTGTTTTTAAATTAGGAACGCATACAACTTGCTTGAATATTTGCAGTTATTGCAAAGCTACAAAACGGTTACAGTCCAATAACGTGCTTATTTAAAGTTTTTCAGTGTAATCTGCTCACAACTACAAATACTATAAAATTGTTAAGTGACTTAGCCGTTATTTAGCTATATTCTGTTTGTTATGCAATGCTAAAGAACGGCTAAGGTATACTTAACGGTGTTTTAAGTGTAATATCGTTGGTAGTTTAGTATTATTTGCAACAGTAAAACACAAAAACCTTATTATCAAAATAAATATTCATTCTTTTACTGAGTAATGCAATAAAAAAGCAAGTATAAATTTAGTTTTAATTTTTACGTAAAAGAAATCTGGAATAAATATACACATTCCCTAGAAATTTTTATTTTAACGTTTTTTGCTCATATCTCAAAACTATAATTTGTGGGTTAGTTTGGTTTTAGACATAGGACGGCAGAATAAATTGTTGTTCGTTAGTTGGAGGAGTAATGCGACGAACCAACCCTTTATTTATTTGAGGATTCACTGTGATAGCAAGAGACAAATGCAGGATTATCAACACATCGCATCAACGGGAGCTCTGGTTACCTTACTCACCGTCTACGAGCAGGATAATTTCGTACCTTTTCGAACGTGCGCTAAAACTTATCAACTGTCATTTCGTGAAAGTGATGATAATTGATATGTTCTAATGATCGTTTTTATACAACGCCGGTGGCCAACAAGCGCACGGTCCAAAGGAGTCACGTACGCGTTGCCGACCTTTTATAAAATTTGAGAATGCACTGTGTTGACAGCAGAAGGGACAAACTTAGGTCCCTCGCTCTCAACACAGTGCATCCTCGGGAGCTCTGGCAACCTTGCTCACCTCCAGGAACACAACACTACATACTTGTAAAATAGATAATGTTATTATGGCTGTGGTCTTTTGCAAGGCGGAGGTACTTCCCCAGTTGGGCCGCTCCAAATTCTAACAAGATGACATTTTGCCGTGCCCTACCTCTCGTAAGTTGGTAAAGATATGCAATTACCCTTCAGGCCTATTTAGTCAGGGTGGATTTGGTAATTGTTTGATGGGCGCGTTGCAGTTGTTGCGGCTCCCGGATATAGTGCGGAGTGCCATTCTCCGGTGCGCGTGTTATTTAGCTCGGCTCGCGAGTGTGGAGGGGGTTTAAAAATATTTTACACATTTTTAAATATGGACATTAGTAGGCATACGATCTCGGCAGAGTAGAAAATATGCCAACCGCCATGTCAGGATCAATTCACAAAGGTCTGAGGTCACTCTAGGCCTTTTAAGTTACAGTAATGTTGAACAGTGATATGCATACGTTCCTAAGTTATTGCTGCTATGCTTAAGCCAATATGTTTGTAAAATCCACGCTGTCGAAATAGGATTATAGCCTGTAAGGACTGTTGTGTATGAAAAGTAAATAAAGAATACGACAATATAGATATTTTTACGATTATTATATTCGTATATACATACCAGTGGCGGCGCGTCAAAAATATTCTTAGGGAAGCCGGAAATTATTAGCCTTTCTTATTTTTCATGAGCCATAGTAAAGGTACTGGACTGGCTGAAACTTGGGCAAGCCGGTGGGAATCGAGTTGTATGGGCGCTCCGCCACTGATACATACCTATCTATTCTCTTCATTCGGACACCTATAAATTCAAATATCACTATTTTAAACAGATAATGACTGTGGCGTATATTATCGCGTACGTATGGATAATTTTATTTCAAAAAAAATGAGTCTTGTATTTTTCCAAAAAAACATTTAAACCAAATACTTTGAAGAAATTTATAAATAGTTAACTTTAGATTTTGCCATTTAACTTGCACAAAACAAAGAATGGGTACAAAAAACTAGACAAATTTCAAAATACCTCTGCCATTTTTTTTATTTCCTGTGTCAGGCAGGAGGTCTCGCTCTTCCCGATTCACATATGAATTTTACCTTAAAATAAAAATACTTATAGAACTTAAAGAATTAGGTATTACTTGACATGTTGTTGTGTGCGTGACCTGAACTCTCCAATAACTATACCGAATCACGATTTCATTGAAAACGGAGTTGTGCCACTTTTACTAAGGGTCCATTTGCGAACAAGTTTTCGCTTGATAATTTATTTTCAATTTGTAGTAAATGGGACACGGAGTATGGGTACATTCCCTTACCTACGCCACAGTCTCAATACCTATAAAAAAAATGCTCCCCGGCGCTCCCTCAGGGAACACAGTTTTTTGGGTTCTGCTTCAACTTCTTAGTAAATGTAGGAGTCACTCCAAAACTATACCCTATTTTTTTAGCATTAGGAAAAATGACAGAGTACGATTTACGAGGTTTTATCAGGCACATTCTGCGGTAAAATTGTCAAATAATTTCAATGAATATTAAAATATTATACAAAGATAAGAAAATATGTCTTAATTTATATTTTCTTATATACATTTTGAAATTAAGGCATCAATATTTTTTTAGATTACGTTTTCGTTGCATTCATCTAAAAGTTGTAAATAAAAAACCGAAAGAGACAGAGATTGTAAGAAGTCGGTTCGGGTTTAAAAAAAGTAATGTCAAATTGTCATAGTCAATAACTCACTTTTTCTCATCTTTCGTGCGAATAATCCAAATATGATGCGAATTCCATGTGCGTGTGTTTACAACCACTGCTTCTTTATATACTAAAAACTCACTGAATTAGGAATTGAATTGCGAAATGTCTCAGAACGACCTGCAGGTGTCAGGTCGCCTGATGAAGACATCGAGCAAGATTATTGGAATTACTTTAATTGGCCCAGTTTACATAGATTTTATTTATTTGACGCCTCCGACTTAGGCACCGCACGTTATTGGTGATTTATGAAGTTAAGAAATACTTAAAAGAATTAGGTATTTATTTGAGGAATGGTCTTTCAGACAATAGACTTTCGGAAAATGATTACCCCGCGGACCGAATTAAATTCCTGTATATACACATAATAGGCTATAATATATAGGCTGTCTACCTCAAACTGTTCCTCGGTATCTTATCTTATCCAGTTGAAGTTCCCGTTCTCAAAAATTAAATTAAATTAAATTTTACGCGATTAAGTCCCATTTACAAAAAATAAAGGGTAATTTACACACATCTGCTCTTTATATAAATATATAGGTCTTCCTAAAAGCGCCTAATTTCCCGGAGCCACAGATATGTTCGACACTAAAACACAAGCAAAGCCACAGCTTACTGCGGCGCAGCGAGTTGCTTGGTAATGTTTGTTCAGCGGTCGTAAACCTTCGTTACGACGCGGCAACAAGTCGCTATGACAGCTTTGTTGTCAGTGAGCGCCTTACCTAAATCAAGTTTGGTGCGCACTTAGGGAATTGCAGACAGGACATTTTAACACATTATTATTGGAAAACGGGACTTAATCGGATAAAATACTAATTTATTTACACGTTTGAAAAACGTAAATAAATTAGTATTGTATGCGTTTAAGTCACGTTTTTCAATAATAATGAGTGAAAATCGTTTACGTTTAAGTCTACATTTCGAACATTTTAATTATAATTTATTGATAAAGAAATGGGGATTTATCAGATTCATTTCAAATAGATTTTTTTAAAGACGGTTAGAGATGAAAAGTAAGTGTACTTACAGAAAAAAAACAAAAGTTATGAGACAAAAGGAGAAAGACAGGTAGTAAGGTGCATAGGAATTACAATAAAGAAGTGGCAGAGGTCTCCTGAACTAGGCTAAGGCTATTTTGGTGGTAGTATTACTGACAAACTCACTACATGGAGTCTAATTTGGGCTAGTCCTAGCAGTTTTATAAAGCTGTCCTTTGATTTCGTAGTAAATTTGACTATTCAATATTTCTCCATATTAGAGTATGTAATGTAATGTGTTGTCACTCATAACGATAATCTTTTGTTTGTTTTCTCCGAATTTGTAATTTATTCGGATTTCCTACTTATAATCTTGTGTACTATTCCAAAAAAAGATATCCCATATATTGCTTAGGTTACTACTACGTCACACAGTAGAATAGAATAAAATTGGGTGTCATTTTTTGTTAATTTTGAGAAGAAGAAAATTGTCCATATCAAAAATCTTCAGCGAAAACGCTCAAATACAAAAAAAAAACAAATTACTATGTCTTATCATTCCTTACTCTACGTACTCAGGCGCTATATGCAAATCCATGTCTGAAAGAAACTTATAACAAGTGCAGCTCGCAAATCCGTCCGTCTGTCATCCCGGGTTAGTTATGGACGATTCGTTTGTTTAAAAAAATAATTAGCCCGAGTGTAAACATCACACAATACCTGGTTGGGGATCCGCGGTAGGTAATGGAGTATCTTGTGGTTTTATAAGTTTTGGAGATTTTTCCAAATTTGTTGATGAAACTCCTTCCACTTTAACATTTACATTTATAAGATAGGGACAAAAGACAAAAGTGAGACTAACGACTTCTAGTCAAATAGGCGTAAAAATGATTCGTTGGAAAGAAAGTAATTTGACTTTATGAGTTAAATAACGCCCATCTATTTAGGCCATTTTCTGTTTGAATTGACACGTATCTTGACATGTCCTCAGTGTTACTATCTAGAACAGGACTATTGCGATATTATTGTCGTAAATTTTTGATTCTTTTTCGTATTTTTCATTAAGAAATATTGTTTCAAACATCAGTCCAAAACGACCATTTCTAAACTAGATACGACTTTTTTCCGCTTAAATTCTACTACACACAATAAAAAAAATCCTATGTCACTTATAAAGTCATCGTATTATTTAATTACTTTATTGGTCTTATCAATAATTTTGTCAAATTTTAAAATCCATTTTAAAACTTTACATGGCCTCTTAATAGTACATTTTGATACAAGTGCGGAAGGTATGTTATTTTGCACGAGTCCCGAGTTGTTGAGACTCGGGAAGAGTGAAAATGACAGTTCATCAAACGACGTTTTTTAATACAGTTACGAAAAAAATATCAAATAAACAAAAATAAAACAGTAATTAAAAGAGACAAAACAAAATGCGTTTTCTTGCCCTTGTGGGCTTTGCACGTACCTGGTTTATATCTGGAGTAGTTTAGATACATACAACTAACTTATTTAACAATCGTATAAATCGCACATATCACAAAAATATTATTAAAATAATACAAATCATTACAAAATTAAATCGAAATTATGAATGAGAGGCGGGAATTACAAAGTCGGTTTAACTTTTAGATTTCAATAATGTGCTAGTTGTCAGCATTCACCCAAATCAAAAAATATTTTGAAAGAGGTTTTATGTCACATGGCAGTTTAATTACATTTAAACATGAAAAATATATTCTTTTATTTTAAATTTAATTTATGTTTGATTTATTTGTAAATAAATGTATTATTTAGTGAAAAAAAACAAGTGTTACTCCTTTCCGGTCATTGGTTTACTTAATTAGTTTATTTTTTGAAAACAGTTTTAATTTTTTAAATATTTGATGATCTTTTAACTTGTCTAATATGTAATTTTAATGTTTTAAGTATAATAGAAGTTTGTATGTTTTTCATGCCAAATGCTTTATTACATAAATAAGTAATTAGTACTGATTGAACCTAAAACTCTTCGGTTGGATGTATGGCTTAGACCAACAGGAAATTAAAAAAAAATGAAAAAGTAAAAAAACACTAGTGCTAGTGCGAGAAATCCAATTTTGCCACGATATACAGTTACATAAAGTACCACTTTTTGAGCAACTGTATTAAAAAGTACATTTTAGTTACCAGGTAACAATAATTCGTAAAGTTTTGTTATTATGTAATTGTTGTTGTTAAATTTAATAAATAGCTGACAAATTTTTTAATAAATAGCATTTAAATTATCCGTATCAATAAGCCGCACCTCCACATTTGTATATGAATTACTATACATTCTGATGAACACTCCATTCATTTAAAAACGTTACACAATTATCTGGCATTTATTGTGGAAACCGTGAACCGAAAAAATAATATACGGAACCATTCTTCAACTTTCTTTAATCCCTGTCAATCGCAAAAAGATCAAGAGGCACAAAGGCGATTTATCGCTAGCATAAGAGGAACAGACCTGACGGGGAGAAATGAACGAAAACGAGTTACGCTTACGTGATGCCAACCACGATAATTGGTAAGCCATGAGTCACACTATCGACTGTTAATCGTTTGTTATTATATCGTGCATACCCCAATCCTCAAGGATCCCGAGAATGCTGCCTTTACCATGAGTTTACATGACCGTATTCGCTAGCGACTGCGTAAAAATTTATATGTGCAAAAGTACAGCGCCTCTGGCGGTTTCGCAATAGAACTAAGAATCGGCATACTAAACCGTTTACGCAGTCGCTAGCGAGTACGGTCATGCAAACTCATGGTAAAGGCAGCATGCTACAACACAACGAATCCTAAAGTCAATAAATTGTCGGCAAAACGCGTATGATTTTACTAGAATCTCAAGCGTCCACAAGCTACGTTTTCTCATTGCCACCAGGTAAACCGTGTGCTTAGTTGCCATCGCCATAATATTTTCTTTTTTTCTTAAAAACTTGGTTAGATGTTGCCTTTGCCCAGGCCGGCAGGGAGTGGAGGAAATGCCCTAGGCCTTTACCTACCTCTTTTCCTCCACTCGAACCTATTTCTTGCGTGCTCAGCCAATCGAAGTAAAACGCCAAGCAATACAAACCGATGTAATTAACCTAAAACACCCATTAAAAAATAAGCAATGACGTCATCTTTATACCGTGTACCGTCAACAAATACGGCACTGATGCGCAAAAATATTTATTATCTAGGGTGCAAGATATATAATAAACTTCCGTCAAATTTGAAACTGTTGCCTATGCCGTGTTTTAAACGGGAATTGCTGACATTACTTATTAATAAATGCTATTATACCATTTCGGATTATTTAAATGATAATTTTATGTAATATTTGACTTTTGACTATTATAAAATATGCCTTCATTGCTCTAATAATTATTATATGACTTGCACAATTTTTTTAATTTTTATTTTTAATTTAGATTGATTATATTTTCGAATTGTTTTTTATGTATTTCTATCCAATGTTTTGTACGCCTATTGGCAAGACATAGAAGATCACTAAATGTATTTTTAACAACTCTGTATTCATCAGCCTACCTATGTCTACAATAAACATTTTTCTGATTCTGATTCTGCTTCTGATTCTGATATACAGGTAGAACGCGAGCAAAATGTGTATATACCCTTACAAGGTATGTATTGCTGTCCGACTGATTGCTTGTTGGTGTGTTCGCATTGTAAGCTTAAATTAACCCACCTGTCGATAAGGGGCTGTGGAATACTGGATGCGAAGCTATAGCTGTTTTAAGGGTCCCTAATTTAAATTTAGAATGAAGGAAAAATTGAAAAATTTAGGCACCGAGCAGGATTCGAACCTGCGACCTCCCGGCACTCGCGGCCAGTCGCTCTAGCCAACTGAGCTATAGGTGCAATCGCTACCCAGTTCCAAATTTATCAACCGTTCCTTCGTATTAAGCAGTACCGCTACTAACGTAAACTATTTATTTTGAGTTTTCTGGTAGATGTCGCTGTAGGCCTCCCTTAAGGCGTTTGTATAGAAAAAAAAAATTAAGGGTCCCTCTTCAGTTAAGGTTAAGGTCTCATCTATTAAGGTGATTTTCTGTTTAAATTGAGACGTACGGAGACGTATCTTGATATTTTCACTACGTTATTATCGAGTATATACCAATAATACATATTTTATTAGATTTTCTATTAAAAATACCGCTTCAAACGTCATTCCAAATGGATAAATTTCAAAGTAGTAACTGGTACGCTAAAATTCTAATGATTCACAATAAAAGCAAAAAATAACTCCGAATGAAAACTACCTAAAACTACTATCTGATTAAAAGCATTGTATGAGATGAAAGATGAAATAAATCATTTAGTCATAATAATTTAGTCGTAATAATTTTGTCATAATTTGAGTTAAAAATATTGTGTTTGCAATAGGTGCCTAAATCTGCTCTTTTTCTTTATTATTAACTTATTTGCATGCCAGCTGCTGACAAAATTTGCAATACTTGAACTTTGTAACATCTTTCGTACCACATTTCAAGCAAAAATAAAATATGTGTATTTGTATTTTGTCAAAATTATAATTTCTAAATTCTCAACTGGTTGCATATGCATATAAAGACAAAATATTCTTCATTCACAACTAGATGCCAACAAAGGAGGAAAATACTTTCTTTGCAACTGGTTGCGATGGCGGCCGAAGGGAATTTTTTGGAGTCTCTCGGTTGCGTGAAAGTTGAATGACTGAAGACTTAACTTTGTGTTGGAAAGCTAGCCTAGTGATCAGCAGGTGTCTAACCGGAACCTAAGAACAAGTGCGTAATCAATTATATAATGTTTCGATGATTCGTTGTGTCGACAGCTAGAAACAAATTATGACATTACTCACCACCACCATTACATAACACCACATACCTACCTAAACAAGTACCTACAGTGCTTTTATCTCACGAGCGCGAGTTAGCCATAAGTTGTAGTTGTGACACATACGAACACATAGACAATGTGAACTTATAGCTCTTACGCTGACGCACACATAAACAATGTGCATATATAGCTCAACACAATACTATTTACAATAATACAATAAATTACTACGGCGATAGATGTCTTCAGAAACGCCTTCCCTACATACTCAACAGCCTGCCCTCTGACGTCAGGCAGGAAGCCAATAAAGCTAAACTTAGTAAAAAGCTACATAGTTACCTTATTAAACTTGTAAAATAAACTATTGTACCTAGATGTAGAATCATAATATATAAAGTTGCCTTGTTAAACTCATAAAATAATTTACTGTTAGAAGAGAGATGAGACTGATCGATCCCACAGTCAAACTGTGCAAACGGTTTTGTGGGTCTATGTACTTGTTTGTGTTGTATTATTATTTCTTAATAAAATAAATAAATAAAAATAAAAACAACCATGGCTCACCAGCGTTCGTGACATAAAAGTACTGTAGTGGTTATGTTTGCGGTCTTCTGTAAGGTGGAGGTTTCCCAGTTGGGCCGCTTTAAATATAAGGAAAATGACATGCCGCTGTAAAAAAAACTATTTTTTTTGTGTTATAATAATAATAATTTCATTTACTCAAATACCAACTTGGATCAATGATTGTTAGTAAACCTTAACCTAATATTAGTAGTAAACATACATCAAATAAATTAAATTATAACAAATTAAATTAGGTCAAATTACTCGTAAATCAAATTCAATTAAATAAATCATCAATATCTCGGATTTATTTTAGTGTGTATCATACAGCAGTGGTTGATATACACACAGTCCAACCGTCCAGCGATCATTTTCACGATGCAGGATGATTATAATGGGACAAACGAGCAAACGAATCGCCTGATGGTAAGTTACCGTTGCCCATATACACCTGCAATATCAGAGGAGTCACAAGTTCATTGCCGGCCTTTCAGTTAGGAATGTTATCTTGGTGTCTACTACTGCTTCTAAGATTAAAGCAAAGCACAGCGTAGCCTTTTCACTACTTTCCAAGCCTCCTCGACCACCCGACTCCCCATACATACACTCCGATGATTTATTCTCCAGCCGTCTAATTATTTGGGCCGATCTACTTTACCGAGAAAGTGCGATTGTCTCGATATACTCGATATTTATTACTTCACTGATTTCGTGCTGTTAAGAGGCTATGGGCTGCTGAAAAGTTTTTACACGTCGTCTTTATTAACATGGTATCTTTCTGTGTACTGTGGTAACTAATGTGGTAACTAACGTGGTATATATATTAATACTGGGGTATGCTGCACGAGAGGTACGGGTTTAGAGGTACTGGGAGGAGATTGTAGCTAAAATATAACACTGGAAGCACATATGAAACTAGTATATTTCTTACTGTTACTGAAATATGCTTACAATAATCTCTTAAATGGTTTACAGAACTTGTGATTCCGATGGTGTCGTGAAGACAAGTTCCTGAAAAACCAGCTGTTTCCAGAAGAATGCCAGTTTGACGCATTCTCGAATCATAGTTTTAATTCAATTTGTATACGTTATGATTCTGGACCTCCACGGCCAGCCTCATACCGTAACAACCTCTACAGTACCTAATTTTTAAATAACCATCACTATTACCTCTCCACAATATTCCGGGAATGTCCGTTCAGCTTTTTTGAGCTAAAAGTACCTAGTCTAAAAATCACTAAAAACTTATGATCTTAGAATCTTAGGATTTTGGGTCAATTCGACGCCAGGCATACTCAATGTAGAGCAAGCACCCATGAGATGGTCTGTGTTGAAGAAGCGGTGGCGGCAGTATGCAGCATGCAACCCACATATCTTATGACCTCACTCTAAGGAGACAGAGCATACGTGGTCGTGATCCTCAGTAATGATAATGAGGGATCGAGGAAGAAGACTTGTTCTGATGACGAGTGAGGCAACTTACTGACTTTGCGGAATAGGATTAGTACCTATGTGGTGCTTTGTTCTTTGATATGAGTCAATGTTGCACAGATTTCCTCAATGAGGGTTACCGCGTATGAATTCGCCGCTGGAAGCGCTAGTGTAGCGTGAGGTCTCCGAAATGTCAAATGTCACTTTTTGTGGTTGCGCTACGCGGGTTAATATCTGTAATTGGAACAATATGGTGAGTATTTTGCAATACCTGAGCTTGATTATGGCAAATATGAGTTACGGGTCAATGACTGTCAGTGCTTTGAGACCGTTTTGTCTTTCGGAAACTAATGTCCTCCTTTTTTTCGAACAAAACGGGACTGTGCGCTACAATGCGGGATGTTCGATATTTTTACGGTACGGTTTTAAGGTATTAAATATGATTTAAATGTAAACTTCGTTAATATACAATAACAATTTTTGACAGCTGGATTTTACTCGACAGTGGCGCCAACTGGTGAGCACGAAAACGATAGCCTTCATTGACGGGATACTGTATATATTACATTTGCGCAGTAGTAATATCATGCGCAGAAAAGGCGCAGTACTTACTGCATTTGTATCGCCGTGCTTCCTCGCATTCCATGGCGCGGGCGCCAGTCAGTAAGCACTCATTTATACAAAATGTTACAAAAATGGTGAGGATCCCTTTCAGGGCATATTCGGTATCGTATTTAGGTTAGTGTTATAAAAAATCTGAATTTCAATTTCTGTTCCTAAATCTGCATTAAATGTAGAATTTTTAAGGCTAATAGGCACTATGGTCGCAGTACTTTTTTTACACGACAGGACTTCAAACTTCAAGGAAAAACTGGAATTCAAAATTTCAACTTTGATACCTTTTTAAAGAACAACTGTTAACACTTCTGAAAAACTTTGATACACATCTCATGGAACATTCAATTCCATTCAATAATATAAAAAAACCGTATTGAAGAAACTCAGACAAAAAAAAATAAAAAAAATGTGAAAAAATTAAAAAAAAAAGAAAAACCGAATTGATCTCTAAAACCAGACTTTTACTAAACATGTTGGGTTATTACGATAGGAAATCCTCTTATCTAATCTCTATCATTGGTAAATTAAGATTCTAAAAGGTTAGCAGAGGTGGAGAACAGCGGATTATCATCTCGTTCATATTTGGAACAGCCTGACTGCACACAATACCTCATTCAAATCGGGACGTATATCATCATATTTGTTTTCTCAAAAGCATCTAATCTCACAAAACAAGCATACAATTACGAATCAGCCTCCCATGGCACAAGTTATTAAACATTACATTCTAAGCGCAGGTTTTACAGACAATTTAGTAGAACAAATTATATCGGGGCGGCGCGAGGCACAAGCGGTTAGAGTTTATTTAGGTGACTTCAGTAAGCAGCAGTGACCGCTTACCAGGAAGACGGACACTTTTGCCACCGACGTGGTAAAAAAGGTCTTTGACGTGAGCTTATTGATATCGCATAATTTCGTCACTTAATAGGAAGTAACTAGTCATTTAAATGTTAGTGCGCGTTTAAAGAAGCGGTTCTGACTCAACTGATAGCTTTCTGATAACTGTAACTGCCTCTACACCTCCTTTAGTGAGTATTATATTCTTTGCTCTACACTGAACGAATTACGAAGTCATCTAGCTTAGCTAACTCTCTGAAGCTAAGCGAAGATGCACGCCTGTGCACGTCTGTATGAAATCGCTGCCGCTTTCGCTGCCTCTCGCAACTCGCTCGCCCAAAGTTTCAGTCGCAGCGCAGCGGGGCGCAATCTCTGACAGTAGCTAACAGACACAATTAACCTTCAGATTTGCTCTGAAACTAAGCCAAATGCCCCAGGCGTATGAAATCGCTTCCGCTCTCGCTGTCTCTCGAAACTCGCGCGCCCAAGTCGCAGGCGCAGCGCAGCGGGGCGCGATCTCTGACAGTAACAGACACACAGTTAACCTTTAGATTGAGATGTGAACCGGGCTATAATAGCTTCGGTATGAATAGTAATGCGGCGGGAGAAAAAAGCGTATTGAGTCAGTACAAAGAGCAAGTTAGTTGGCAAGTGCCTCTGTTAAAGCTTGTTTGTTGTGACTATTTTAAGTACAATTGTAAAAAAAAACTGCCTACGTTAATTCCTGGAATAGTTTCGGGCTCTTCCAGGATACTATAGACTACACTAAGGCCACTATAAGCTTGTATGAAGAGTCCAGACAATCCTGGGAAATTTGGGACTCTTCATACAGACCGGTTCAGGGACTGCAAACCCTAAAGGCCACGCTTAAACTTTTCCTAAGAGGTGAATGAGGTTTATCGATTGTTTCTCATATTTTAAAAATGTTTGATAAGGTTTTTCTTATCATATCTTATCTAGATAAGGGCCCTAGCGGATTCACTTCGACCCAATGGGATCTTTTGTGCAATTTCCCAGGCTCTTCATACCTACTCCAAGCTGCTCTCCAACATTTCCTTAAACCGGAAGATGGAGCTCAGCGGGAGTACTCTGAATTCCCTTGGTTCATGGTAACCACTGCCAAAGTCATTCATTATTTGTCGGGCAAGGGCGTTAAATTCACAACACAACAAGTGTACCATTGTCTCGTCATCCTCACCGCACATCCTACATTCTGTGTTTTTCGATAGTCCCACCTTAACCCAAAGTGACCTGTAAACACCCTAGCTACGATCCCGAGCTGCTTTCTGCTTTATTTCCAAATTATCTTGGTCCAGCCTGGGTCTACTCCTTCCATGGACAGCTTTGAGTGCCTTAGGCCCGCCTCATCTTAATAAGGATTAGTCTCCACCAGAATGCCAGTGTGATGAAATGTATTCCACACCTAGTTTGCTTGAGAGCTAGGAATTTAATTTACTTACATGGATACATATCTTAGCACATCTTTGGTGGACTCACTCCAGAAATAATATACAGTTCCTCTCTCGGATGCTCCGGTTGTGGAATTTGACCTATATCGATGTTTTCCCGAGGGACTACGAGTATGTTTGGGGTTCTTCAAGGAGTGTATACGTTTTAAAGAATGGGCAACGCGCATGGGACACAACTGGAGTTGTCGATAGGCTGCGGTGATCGCTTAACACCAAGCAGACCGTGCGTTTGTTTGCCGCCGATGTGGTAAAGCCACCATTTTAGGTAGGTACTTATTTTGTTTAAGTTTAAAATTTTGTATCGTTAGCTTTGGCTAAAATCTCAATAACCTACTCGTATCTTTATTGCACTTGCACAGAAGATTACAAAAATAAGTTCAAAGAAGGTAGAAGAAAAAAAAGGCATCAAAGGAAATCTCTTGTGTTTCTAAAAACCCCTAACACACCAAATTATATAAAGAGAGATCTTTTTCACTTTAAAATTAGTTTCAGTCAATTTGCGCTATACCGTCTCCTTATTTTTGTTTTCTACAATAACATATCAATTTCAGTCCCACCAATCTCATATAAAATAAGACCACTACATAATTTGTCCCGCAATCGGGTACGTGCGGACAAATTCCTCACTAACAAGAATAAGTATTGTCAATCATGTCATGTGATTGTCGCGGACTGGCACAACCTCTGTAGGCAACAATCATTACTGTAACTAGGTACTGTGAGGGACGGTTCATGTAACAGTGAACAATTTTAAAATCTACCTTCCAAAAATCGAATCATTATTTATGGTCATAACTCGGTCCGTGGGGTCCCAGGGCCCAAGAGTTCTTCAAAGAACTTACTAAAAGGTTAGTGGACACCACTGCTGACCAAAGGGCTGGCAACTTCCTCGCTCAACGCATAAGCATTGCTATACAGCGAGGAAATGCTGCCAGCATCTTTGGCACTATGCCGCGGGGGGACCCCTTATTTTAGATTATTTATTTTTAAGTTTAGTTTGTAGGCCTTTTATTATATTATGTTATGATTAGTTTATCTAAATATATAAATAACAATAAATAATAATGTCACAAGCGGTTAATGTATGTTGAATAAATAAATAAATAATAAAGCCGTGGTCTCCATGTTTTACTAATGATTATGTCTAAGTGCGTATCATATACCAATCTTTACAATTATTCCTTCATCTATAATAGTATGTACACGAACCAGTTTTTAAAAGCAAGCTGCACTCAATCATAACCGCTGGCAATCTTGGCATAATCCCGTCCCGGACGGGCGGAGACACATCTCAGAAACTGCGCGTGCGCCTGACGCCGTGCGACTTTCGAGGGACATTGTGGTACACTTGAATGCAAAAAAGTGATAAACTATATAATTATGTTTTTTTTTTAATTACAAACTATATACCTGCTTACTCGTTATTGTTTTGTCTTTCTTTGTAGAGTGGTACCAATTGTAGGATTGTCGTTTTCGTTTCCGCTTAAGCAATAATGATTTCGTATAGGGCTGCTCTCCTCTACAGCTCGCATTTCATAATTGATTCTCGTGGAATTTCGTGACCACGTTAATTATATAGATTATATTGTTAAAACAGTTCATGGAAATGATTCAAAAACACACGCGAGATCTACAGCTCACAGATCCACTAGTTGTATCTCCTTGACTACGAATTTTGACTTAGACACCTGGGGCGCTACCGCGAACAGCAAACGAAGTTTTCCCTCTCTGTCGCACTTGCAAGTTTGCACATAAGTGAGACAGAGAGGGAAAACTTCGTTTGTGGTTCGCGGTAGCCCCACTGATTTACCACCAAGTGTATTCTCACGTCACGTGCTCTCCGCCATTACAGCTGCGTGACGTCATCACCTCAGTCACATGTGCCGTGGAGGCATCCAAATTGATGTATTCTGACCCATTATGGGACTGATTGGAAGTAATATGAGAATGGCTGAGGTGATCTGAAAAGATAAATTATGTAATGCTAGGAAATCCAGGAATTTTAGAGTTGGGTCATTGTCAGATTTAGGTTCGCGTCTTTTCGGTGGACATATCAAAAATTAAGGGCCACAAAGCATAATTTTGGATTGGTCTAGTAACCCGCACAAACGGTGTTTCCATAACTATGAATCCATGTAATAAAAACATAACTTATATGTACACAAGCCGTTAACTATTGACCGGGTGGACAACTTTTGTTTTTACAACGGACAATGACCCAGCTAATACCTACAACTTTGAGTTTCCATGTAGACTATTTATTTTCATCACTCCTGTTTGGAAAGTTCGATTTTCATGAGTAGATAGCCGGGTTGAAAGTCGCTTTTCCGACCCTAGGGTGGAAAGTATTTTTTTTTTAAGTTGTATAGGCCGGGGGCGCGCGGGCATCGGGGAGCGGCGGCGTCCGCGGCTGGTTGCTGCAGCACGCGTCTTTATTACTAAACCCTTAGAATATCATTTACGATTACTTTTATTTCTCAAATATTTTCCTCATAGTCGTAATGAAAAGTAGAGTGTTTAACTCGGGTGTTACACTCGGGTGAAAGCAACCATTTCACTGGGTCATTTCAACCCTTGGTTAACAATCTACTATTATTTAAGGACCGATAACGAATAATACATCTAAATGCTTGTTTAAAAGATGCTTAGCCACTTAGGTGACCACAGCTCACATATATGTATGGAACAAAGAGTCAATAAACACATATACATCTGCATTCATATCAATAATCCATACTTTATAAATGCGAAACTGTGTCTATCTATCCGTCTGTTACCTCTTCACGCTTAAACTACTGAACCGATTTAGATCAAATTTGGTATGTAAATATTTAGAGTTCCGGGGAAGGACAGGATACATCTTATCCCGGAAATCATCTATTAGGGGGTGGAAGTTTGTATGCATTACATTTTATCGCGAGCATTGTCAAAATAACATCTGGCAGTCTACTTAAAGAATGTTGCTAATTTCCATGTCGTGGTTGACTTTGATATGGAAATGTTAACGTGCCTATAATACCTACGTGAAATAGTTTGTAGGCCCTCAGATAACACTGTTATCAAACTCGACCACTGTAACTCCCTTCTAGATGACCCCTTATGACGTATATCGATTATAAGTAGACGGAGTTCAAAGCTGATTTGTCAATATTAACAGCGACTGATTAACATAATTGAATTTCTCATTTCAAACTTTTACTATGGGTTGAGGTATTTTTGACTTAAGCCGTGGTCTCCCGGCGAAAAAATAAACAATAGCACTCTTTTGTAATGGGCCCGGGGATCCCCGGGACCGGTAGACGACGGGTGAAGGGGACGTTTTTACCCCCATTTTGCACATGTTATTTGTTCATTTCACAATTTTTGAATGAGGTCCTTTTACTTTGCTTCCCAATTTTCAAGCCTATTGTATTTCACGAATTGGAGGACTTCTTATACAAAGTTCAACCCCTCCTTTCACCTCCTTTCATCCCCAATCTGTATGATTTTTATAGCCTATAACCTAATCGAAGATCCAATAAACTTATTACTGTAGGTTGTACTACAATCTATTTGCTAGTTTTCACGTGATGCCTAGACAAATAAACAGACAGACAAACAGACACTAATTCTAAAAGCTGTTGAAATGTTGTTCTGCTATCGATTTTAAAGACCCCTCAATCGATTTTTTGCAAAGGCTAGTAAATATATACATACATATAAGAAAATGTATGCATCCGCAGTTTCCTCACTATGTTTTCTTTCACCGTAAAGCTTCGGTAAATATCAAATAATCTGTACATAAACTTCGAAAACCTCTTTGGCATAAAAATGTATACATTTTTGAACCTTATTTCAATGGAATAAAGTGAAACATATATATACATTGGTGCCCTTATCTGTACGAACCGGGATTCAAACCCACAACCGCCGCTTGACAGTAGCCTGCTAGAACCACTAGGCTACCGTAGCTTTTACCTCTAATAATAAATACGATATCAATATTGCCAATATTAATCATATGACATGCTGCAAATAATATTGCATTTAACATTGAAAAGGCGGGATTACAGTTACTGAAGAATAACCAGTATCTTAATAAGAGAACAACGGTTGAAACTCACTTGGAAATTCACTAGTTGCGACATGTTTCGGACTACAATTGGCGTCCTTCAGCAGGTTGAGTGTTATCAAGGCAACCGACCGCGCAACACAAGCCTCGCGCAGTCCTGTGTGTGTGTTGTAGTCCGAAACATGTCACAAATAGTGAGTTTCAACCGTTGTCGTGGCTTATTGCAACTCCAAAGAGAGATTAAAAAGTTTTCAAATTCTGACGCTGACTGTACCTACTCAAGATACTCCTAGCGTTTTGCCGGTGGTTCCCTAAGAAGTCCGGGGGTCCTTGACGCCTAATTCTAAGGTTTGGCGTAGGAACTAATTTTACGAAAGCGACTGTTATCTGACCCAAAGCGAAATCTAGACTGTTGGGATTGGACCGGTTCCCTCGCGATGTTTTCCTTCACTGAAAAACCACCACCTTTTAAATATCATGATATAAGTGTGGAGTAAGCCAAGAGAATGATCTACCACTTTTCGACATTATTATTTGCATATTAAAGTAAAAAACTTATAGACCACTTTCTTGGCTGACTGTACGAGCCGGGATTACTGTAGGGTTAAAGTCGCGTGCGTTACTTTGTCGTATAGGTTTGTCAACTCAATTTGACTGCTCCAAAAATATGCCAAATGGTGAAAATCCTATTCAATTATCTCAAAAAATATCGAAGCTACAACTGTTTTAATGTTGCTGATTAGAGAGAGAAAGCACGACGGATAGTGACGACACTGATCTGTCGCGCTCTCTCTAAAATCGAGCGCCATAGTAAATGACGATCGTTCCAATACAAAGGTGCGTTTTGCGAAAAAGGGACAGAGTATGCCCCATTTTAAAACTTGTAACTTGTGTAATGTAATTATTTATTCTATTGAGTTACTTTTTGCGGCTTTTTATTAAGAATTTGACCTTTTTTTCTAGATATTCCGAACTTATTGATTTTCTATTTGGAGTCAACATGCTTATTGTATTAGGTACAATACTGCTTGCATATTACCTATTTTATCGCGTCTATCTCGGACCGCGACAGCGACTGCCGCTGTCGCGACTAAGACGGAGTGTCGCGATACTGCCGATACTAATAATGAACAAGATCCGATTGTTTATCGCTTGTCGAGGTTGGTCGCTGCTCTACTGCCAATACTGCCATGTTACAGTTGTACTTAGGCCTTTTTTGAATAGCCTGTTTATGTACGACTGCTTCGAATTTGAAAATGTTTTGAATACCTACAAATTATGACAAAAGTATACGTTTTTATTGAAATGTTAGATAGCACGGAGCTACTTCTCTTTTTTATTGTGTGTAGCGGAATTTAAGCGGAAAAGCGTGGAAATTGTCGTATTGAATTCGTATTTGAAAAGATATTTTTTAATTCCCAGTGCGGTGCCGGGTTAGAATAGCACTTCCCCCTTTTCTTCCCGTGGGTGCCGTTAGAGTCGACTATGGGAACCGAGTTGCAGTGTGTTGTGAGCGATCGGCTACCAACCTACCACTGCAATATCGCATTTTCTTCATCTTTAAACTTACAATTGCTAAATGTGGCACTGGAATAAATTCCATGTGCTCTGCCTACCCCTTTTGAAAATATAGGTGTGAGTTTATGTATTTTTTTAAATTAAAAATCCTAAAACGTAAATATAAAATCTATGATGTTGTTGCCACAATAGTTGTTCTAGATAGTAATAGTCACGTCGACAAAAGGTCAAAATACTTGTCAATTTATAAACCAATAGCATAAACAAATATAGCGTTTTAAAGTATTAAATTGAATAAGTACCTTTACCATAAGTTTGCACGACAGTACTCGCTAGCGAATGCGTAAACGATTTAGTATGCCGATTCTTAGTTCTATTGCGTAACCGCCAGAGGCGCTGTACTTTTGCCCATACAATTTTTTACGCATTCGCTAGCGAGTACGGTCATGTGAACTCAGGGTAAAGGCAAAGGACCCTAAAACGCGAAAGGTTGAAAACCTTGTGGGATCAGCTCCTTTCCGGAGTCTTCCCAAAGAATTTTAATAAAAACAATGTACGGTCCAGGGCATAAATATATATACATTTTTCGATCTTGTTTCAATGAAATAAGAGTCAAAAATATATACCATACTGTAAAAGTAGGCCCCGAGGATTCTTATATCGGCGAGTTAAAGTTTCGGATTTGTGACAGTTTTAAATGAAATTGTTAGGGAGATAGTTATCACTTTCATCGGATAATACTAGGACAGGTTTATCGGTTTTATCATAGTTCATGTGTACCACGTATACCTACTTCATTTCTGGATACTGGTTTCTAAGATAGTGAAAGAGTAGGTAATTCAGACTGCTGAGCAGAGTATTATAAATTACAATACTGGGGTTTGCAAATTCGAACTATATAACTTAGATAAGTTTCAGTCAAACTATTTTATGGTACAAGCTTTTACTGTCGACTGTACCTTTTATAAGTTATCAACTACTCGTTGAGACGGTTCGAATGAGCCCAAACACGACAGGTTTGTCATGTGTAGGGAATGTAATCCCGCGCGATAATTTCGATCCCGGTATGCGGGATCCCGCAGGGTTCAAAAATAATATAACAAACAGATAATATATTTTTATAACCTCTTATGCTGTTTTCATATACCACGCTACATTGTAATCAGAATGACTCCCATCAAAGTTTCATATTAACAAAAAAGTATTCAGACCAAAAAAAAAAAAAAGTACCTTCAATAAAAGTACCTTCGATGAACCAAACATTTAAGCTAACATTGCCGAGCCAAATGATCGAAATATTAATTGGCTTGAATAACAGAGCTAATACGATTTTTTAAACAAAAAAATTGTCTTATGACAAAAAATTACGACTGTGGGTGGCTAGCTAGGTTGCCCTCATAGTTAAACGCATGAACCTTTCAATCCCGCAATGTCGCGCGAGTGCTCTAAGGTCGCGCGGGATCCCGCGCAATTTCGTGCGGGATCCCGGTATCCCGGTATTGCATTCCCTATTCGTGTGCAGTTTATATTAGGAGTTGCTATAGCCACGTTCTGTCTGCCCCATAACATTATATTGTCACTAAGGCTCGGCTTTATAAAGATCCGTTAAAATCCGGCCTTAAACATAACTATACATAACTATGCCACATTTCAGCTCAATAGGTTGAAGATTAAATGGTCTAAAATTCAGTTGCAAGATTTGCCTTGAACGCACAATAGTTACATTGCAAATTAAATGGTATTTAAAAAAAAAAAAGCTAGTGTGTATAAACCGACGATAATTAGACACATCTGACGACGTAATCATGCAAAAATATATTAGTAAGTTATTAACTCAACTTTTATTTTAGCGCCATCTACCTACTACTCTCCGAAAATTGAAGAACCGCGGTAGGCGTCAGTCCTCAGCAGTCGATGTGGACATAAGGTTCCCAACTAGTCCGTTAGTAATACACGAGATGGCGCTAAACTAAATACTAAGCGTCACCTAGTGGTATTATGCAGAACTAGCATAAACACGGATTCTCTGGAGAATGTCACGATTCAATAAAATGAACGTAGATGGCGCTATTCGCATTTTCTTAAGTTAAGTTTAACGAAACTAGATGGCGCTATCCACAATAAGTGACACTTGTTTTCATCACTTAAATCACAAATTTTTGTTTGAAAAAAGATTAACTAGCTTCCAGATTCTATAAAAACTAAATACGCAATATTTAATAAAACTGGCTTGGCGCGTTTTAGCGCTAATTTAGAACTAAAATGTCTTCACGAATTGCGCTACTGCCTTTAGTTTGGCGTTGTGGTAACAAACATGGAATTCAATAGATGGCAGCACGGAACACGTTTTGCTGCAATATGTGGTTCAAAAGTTTTTTCTCCAATATGCTCAAAGATTTTACTGTCGCAAAATAGTCCGTGAAGCATCTCGTTATAGACTAGCACAGATTTAAAAAGTTAAAAGTCATTATTGTTCTGCCGCAGCGGCCGCGAAACGGTACGAAATTCCATTATTGTATTGTTTTTTACCTTTTAACTAAGAAATTCATTGTAAACAATAAAATGCTTGCGCTATCAAAGATCTCCCTCATTAACTTTTTGCCACAGACGGGGTACAGTGGAATTGGGAACCTTACGTTTTTTGGAGTGTTGGTAGTACACTACCTAGTTTAATAATTCTTTATTAGACATAGAGTTGAAAACTGTTAGCGGTTTTTTTCATTAATACGTAGGTTAGTGTAATTTCCAAGAAATATTTTTTTGAATGTTATCCTTGACATATATCACACGCTTGGAGGGATTAGTAGGATAGTGCGTTGGTTTGCCGCAAAACAAAAAAAAATCAACTTGACAGCTGACAGATCGTATCGATCCCAATAGTTAAATTAAAACCGGTAACAGTTTTGAACTCTGAAATACCTACGTATACTAACTATCAATAAAAATATAATATGGACCAGTCCAAAAAAAATTAAGGTTCTCAATTATATATCAACCAGCGTACCTATTTAAAATTTAAAAACGCTGTTACACTCATTTGAGACAAGTTTAAAATTTAAACGTGTCTGTAATAGTTTAAAAAAAAAGTGTACGATATACATACATATATAAACTCACGTATATATTCCCAAAAAGGGTAGGCAGAATACATAAAAGATGGAGAAAATGTGATATTGCAGTGATAAATTGCTAGCCCATCGCCCACAACACACTAAAACCCGGTTCCCGTAGTCGACTCTTACGACACCCGCGGGAAGCAAGGACGGGAGGAAAGGGTGGTGCTATTCGAAACCGGCACCACACGGGGGAGGGGCTCGATATTAAAATTCCAAAATTAACTAAATTGTGTTAAAGGTTGGTACGTATTTTAACTCCGTTTTTATTTAAAGTTGTTATTAGATTTAAATACTAATTATATTAATGACATAAATTTATTATTTCTTGCCGTTAAAATAAAATTCAATTTTTGATTTGTTGGTATTTTGTAATAAAAATACATTTTAGGTAGGTATGGGCCATATAGTCAACTTTAAAAAAAAGTTATGGCGGGTAAGTAGTGTGGGTCGTAGAATAAGTGTTGTTTTTTCTGAAAAACTGTGTCACGGTGTTAAATTTTGTATTTATTTCACAATAAACAAGAAAAATGAGTTAAAGTTATAAAGAAACTGGCGACCCGCCCCGGCTTCGCACGGGTGCACTATTTAATGAAATGCAATGAAATGAAATGAAATCGAAATGAAATGAAATGAAATCATTTATTCTTCAATTTAGGCATGTTACATGCACTTATGAATGTCAAAAAACTACCACCGGTTCATAAAATAAACCTCTGCCTCGAGAAGAACCGGCGTAAGACACTCGGCGATGATAATGGATGTTATTATACATATAAACCTTCCTCTTCAATCACTATCTATTAAAAAAAACCGCATCAAAATCCGTTGCGTAGTTTCAAAGATTTAAGCATACATAGGGATATAGGGACAGAGAAAGCGACTTTGTTTTATACTATGTAGTGATGTTGGACGATACGCCTCCGAATTGGCAGCACAAGCAATGTTGGTGATGGCTAACATGCTACCTGAAAGTAGGTATACCTACATTTGGTATAAGGTACCTGCGGGTAATAAAGCCTATCGGCTAATAAGGCCTAAGTAACCAAAATCGTATTAAATACGAGCGCTCGCTCTCAAGGCCAAGCGTCCCTGACGCCAAGCGGACAAACAAGGAACTACAGGTTCGAACTGGCTCGATGCCCCGCTTCCCGCCGCCAGTGTTGCGTCATACATTTCAGCAGGTGGGTACCCGGCACGTGGTACAAAAATCGGGCCGAAACGAAAGTAAGTATTTATTGTAACGTTACATTAATAATATCAATTTGCATACAGTTGTTCTCCCTAATTAACGCTTCTAATGTTGTACAAGTTTCAATAACATATTGTGAAGCAAATATTTTATATTTCGTTTTATTTATACACATGGTCAGCGGTGAATAAGGCCTACAAAATTTACCTATAGGCCTTATTGCCCTCTATGACTTGGGATATCTTTTAGGCCTTATTATCCTCCTACTTCATATATAGAATTTTGTTTGGTTCTTATAATGTATTTCGGTATTTTAAGTTATACTACTAACTTAGTGTGCAATTAATTACCTACTTGATATATTTTCAGCTTTCGATCACGATGCCTCCCAAACGAACATTGTGGTCAGAAGATGCCCTAGTGTCTGCAGTTCAAGCAGTTCAAAGAGGAACGCTTAGCAGAGAACGCTTAGAACGTGTAATTGTTTTATTTTTATGTTGAAAACGTAATAGGCCTTCTTATACTACCTATAGTATAAAATGGCCTACAGTAAAATAAGGCCTTTAGGGCAAATTAAAAAAATACTCAATTTTTATTTTATTTTTATAGCAAGGATTACTATTTTTGGTTATTTTTTATGTTAGTTAAAGTTTGAGACTGATTATCTCTATACATGTTAATTAGATTGCTAGTTTACATAGCGGAATATTTGGATGTCTTTTTGTACTTAATAGCCATACAATGAGCAATATTATATCTCAATAGAAGAATATAAACGTATTTGTTATAATTAAGTGATTATTGATCTCGACAACAAGTTTGTTTGAATTATTTAAGTATGTTAAGGTCTTAGGCCTTTTTATGCTACCATATTTAAATAAGGCCTATTGGTAGGGTTTTAAAAAACCTGTCACTGTATGTCTCTTTATGGCAATTTATGCCATTTTTCACGTTGGTGGTATACTGATTGAAATTAATGACTGATTAATATATAAATATGTTGATTAAATATGCTATTTTTCATTTTATTTACATTCTCCCTTAGCTAGGCCTTAATACCCGAAAGTACCTTATGCCTCTGCGGGCATAGCTATTCGTATCTATCGTCGGACTCTATCGGACAAAATCTACTCGTCCACGAGCTATTTCCCGACCTCTGCAATAATATACTATTCAGTATTAAATAGGTTTACATAACAATAATAATACCTACTTGTAAAAGCGATGGCAATAGGTAC
The DNA here is from genome assembly GCA_963556455.1 of Epiblema foenella. Lineage (NCBI taxonomy): Eukaryota > Metazoa > Arthropoda > Insecta > Lepidoptera > Tortricidae > Epiblema > Epiblema foenella. Next base: position 3,653,016 of record OY747110.1, read on the forward strand.
TTGAAATGCCGATAGTCGTTATAATATATTATAACCGGCATTATTATACTTATATATACTTGTTTTTTTCGATTGCGTTCTTCGTCGTTACATCCCATGTCATGTCAAACTTTTATCTCCCTCTCGTCTTCACCACGCCTCCGTCAAGTTGAATAATTCCTAACTACTTACATAACCCTGAATAGGCGAGATAAGCCCCGGCGCCCCGAGGCCCCGGAGGCGAATAAGGGAAAATCGGAGGGTGGGCAGCAGCATCCTTCGATCATTACCACCATTAAACTGCGGTCGCCAACCCGCTTGCCAAGCGTGGCGACTATGGCAAATCCCCCCCAAGGGAAAAATAAATTGGGGGAGGCCTATGTTCAGCAGTGGACGTCTTTCGGCTGAAATGATGATGATGATGATGACTTACATAACCAGTTATGTTATAAGTAATCAAGATGTGTTGTACGTAACAGCGAAGTGTCCGCGTGCCGCACATTCCGACGGCACGCAATAAACACTGACACGTGTTACCGGCGGGCTACAAAACTAGAGGATCACGACTCGAAATAGTAACTTGTCCAAAATGTCTTCATTTTTAGAGTTCCGTATCCATTACTTGACGACCGGTTTTGCACCTGCCTGTGAAGCTGACGGTCCTGGGTTCGAATCCCGGTTAGGAATGACTCATATTTGTGTGATGAGCATGAATATTTGTTTCTGAGTCTTGGATGTTTTCTATGTATTTAAGTATTTATATCTATTAAATATATCGTCTAGTACCCATAACACAAGCCTTGTTGAGCTTACTGTGGGGCTAGTTCAATTTGTGTAAGATTGTCCTCTAATACTTATTTATTTATTTATTACTAAGGCTTCGCTATCCGTCCGTCCTTCCGTCCGTCTGTCACCAGGCTGTATAATAGTTGAAATTGTTACAGATGATGTATCTGTTGCCGCTATAACAAAAAATACTAAAAAACAGAATAAAATAAATATTTAAGGGGGATCCCATACAATAAACGTGATTTTCTTGCTGTTTTTATAGATAATGGTACGGAACCCTCCGTGCCCGAGTCCGACTCTCACTTAGCCGGTCAAATGATATCTCGTGCCTGGCCCTATACTCCGAACTTCGAAATACGAACTTCGTATCGTGGCGATCCTCTCAATCCCGTGTTATACACTGTATGAGTGAAAGGGACGGCACAATACGAAGTTTGAAGTTCGGATTAGCCCCTCTGAGGGTAAACAGTTACCCTATAGACCCTCTCAACACAGCTCATTCTCGAGAGCTCTGGCGACCTTACTAACCAACGGGCATATTGGTTTAACGCTGAATACAATTCTTTTTTTGGGTAGTAGCGTAAAAAGGAAAGAGATAGGTGTACTAATATCAGACAAGGATGACGTATATCTCATCTCGTTGGCTTTGCTTTACTTAATAAAGCGAGAAGGTCAATGCACTGTGTTGATGATGGCGAGCTGCATTTGTCATAAGTATAGCTTACTAAATATACTTACTAAAAATGGTTTTACTCTGCTAGTCTGCTAACGCAGGTGTACCTACGTTAGCAGATTCAAACAATTTTTTGTACTGTCGCTGACCTCTCTCCACCATTAAATAAAAACAAAAACTAGAAAAATATAGGTATGCGATCTGTAAAGGAGAATAGCTGGACATCCACTGGACATATGAAAGCAATTTTGCCCACGCCGAAACGAAAACGCTTCGCTCGGTCGTTCAATGCTCGCTCTCCTAGTGCCCACTGTTTCAATGTGTGAGCTTTTGTATGTATATTGCCCCTATATACTTACTTACGTCAAATATTAATTACAGCACGCTGGAGGGGTGTTCATTTTAAAATGTGTTTCTCTAACGCACTTGGAATTCAAAATGCCTCATTTAATGGCCCCATACAAGAAAATTATCAGTGAATGGTTAGGTATCTGAGGTATTTCAATTAGATCACACACCCTCCAATCATAGACGGTCCTGCGGAGGAATTTTTTCACCCGACCCGTTCTGTTGCTATGCCAGTGACTGGTAATGAAACATCTTAATCTAGGTTTAGAATGACATCCAGTACTATCAGACACTGGTAGGTCGACAAATGACTTCAAATATCAACATTACTTTATTCCTATGAAAAACACTTAAATTAGAAAACACCCCTTCAACCTTTATCAAATGAGACAGTTCCTTGTTCGATTCCTTACATCCTTAATTAAGTTTATAGGTTTTGCTTTTTCGGTAATTCTTTCTCGTTTATGAAATAATAGCAATATACCAGGAGGAAGTTTTCGAGTCAAAAAACGAATCTTTAAGATTTCATATTTTCACTTGTATACAATTTTTTCCGAAAAATCGAAATATAAAACTAGTATTTAATAATATCTACAACATTTCTAAAAATCATGCAAATTGGTTGAAGATTAGGGGGTGGAAAATGTTGCCACTTTTTGTATGGAAAAATTCTGCTACATAATCCGCTTAAAAGTGAAAGTAGGACCTCGCCGTTTTCCCAGAAACGAGAACTAGGTATATCCATTTTTTGAGTCGGACACCTACAATGTAAGTGCCAACCTTGCTCTATTTTACTTTGTATGGCAGAATAGGTCCTCTACGGTATAACTACCTTTGAGTAATATGTAAGGATTTCTTCAGACTGGAGCGTACCTACTTGAAGTATTGGAGTGGCTTGGAATGAGCAGACCACTTACAGTTACGAAATAACCCTCTTTATAACCAGAGAAAAGGTTTTCCTCGGTTTGCTTTTATAATGAAGATACTTTTAGAATATATTTTCCCACTTATGTAATAATAAAGAAATCGCTTACAACATGCAGTAAGGATAAATTTGTATAGCTTATTTATTGAAATGTCAATCATAATATTAAATTTAGTAGAACTAATGCATCTTTTAAATAATGGATATTTTTAACTTCAATATTAAATACACCAACCTAATATTGGGTCGCAAGACATGACCAACCTGTTTTCACAGAGACATAGATCACGCCACCAATAAAAAAATAAACGTTCCTATTTTGAAAAATCGAACGCGCATCGTCAACGTTGAATCAAAATTGACATTTAAACGTCGCGAATGAAGGAAAATTTGCTGTGTAGTGTCGTGTTTTTTGTTAAAAAGTTGAATATTGCAAAAATAAATGATGTTTTCTGATGACGAAATAAAAGAAATGCCGGGTGGTAGTTTCATGAGGCCTGGCGATGAGATAATAAGGTGCGATCTTCGATTATTTTCATGTGATAAGTGATGTAAGAGATAGATCGCAACCATATTGATTGATCTTTATTATGATTGTGTTTTTATATTGTTTATAATTCATTAATATATAAACACCTACCTATTTATTTATGTGCCGTATTTTGTTCTTGTTGCAGTATACGCAAAGTGTGTTTAAGCGACAAATTCGAAAAACATGATTCAGTCTACATTAAGGAGCCGCTAATTTCAAATTCAAGTGGTTCTGAAGTAAGTGCATAATAAATAAATCGTTACCGTTAATATGTCAAAGTATTATTTTCTCGTTCGAACTTTAACGTAATACGATACGTAATTTTTGATTATGTCAATCATTGTATTTATTGCCCTCGCAATTTCAAATGTGAATAAGTTTATTTTACAAGCGGCTGCAGTGCGTGGCATTAGCGGCAGTTTTTCAGCCACATATTAACGAAACATTTTATTTACTACGAGCGTATTTTTATCTATATATGTATATTTTTTGTTTAAACATTTTAATCGATGCTTGTAACTTAGTAGTTCGAATCATAATCGTTTTAAATTAACTAATACATAGTCACATTATTTCATAAAATTGTCGGGATATGTCAGTGTCTTGTTGTAGGGAATTGGTGAAGTATTGGTATTTAAATAACTGCTTATGACATGTTTTTTCCTTGTATTTTATACTAAAACTAAAACTTGCATTAGAAGCATTTTATAGAAAAACAAAATTAAAAATTTTAAAGATTCTAATTCCTGGTAGTTTTTTCAAATTTCTAAAATAATCCGTGATGTTTTTATTGCTAGTCGACACAACAACACGACATGTCGCGCGAGAGACCAGTTTTAAAATGGGCGCCCCTCCTGCAGATATTGTTTTATTGTGGGTTTGTGTGCATTGCACCTTATACAATACTACACACTGTAGGGGCGTTCAGTTTAAGCGTTTTAGGTGCATCTAAAGGGTGGACCCTCTTATATACCTAGGTAGGTAGACTGACTTGGGAAACAGTAAATTCTCCACTTATTTTACTACTTTCAAAACGATTTATATTTTAATTTTAATGTCTTAAACATGCAACATTTTCAGCTAGAAGTCTCCCGCTCTCTATTTCGCGATGGCTTCTTTCCCGATACCCTGGAGCACACCCAAGCCCGCTTCGCCTGGACGGAAGAAGATGGCAATATCGCGTCGCTCGTGTCAGAACCGGGGTTCGGGACGACGGGACAGACTGCGTTTGGAAAAGACCTGGATGCTGCCCTTAGTAACGAGGTGAGGAGTACAGACAATATATTTACGAAGTGTGATGAAAAGGGCGGAGACATCGCGTCGCTCGTATTAGAAGTTCTAATCCCGGTTCTAATTTAGAACCGGGGTTCGGGACTAATGGACAGACTGCGTTTCAATAAGACCTGGACGCTGCGCTTGGTGAGGGCCCACTACTCTTTTGTCTCTGTCCCGTCTCTGTTATAGTTGAGGTCTTTTGTGCCGGCCGATATTTTATAAAACTGTTAAGAGTCTGGCTAATGAAACATGAGAATGAGAAATCACGGCAATTCAAAAATTCATAGTGTGGTATCCCTGACGTGTAACGCGGAAAGCAGCCTTGACACTTGTAATATATTTAAAATTTTAAAGGATTTTATTAATTCATCTGTACAAACTATCTGTACCCTGCGACTTCGTCCGCATGACATATTATGTGAACTATACCGATTCATGAGTTAAAAAGCCCTAAATGTTGACCCGTGTTATAATATAATCGAACCCCATATCAAATTTAATGCCAAATAAAAATATTAAGTTAACCAGTTCCTTTACCATGAGTTTGCATGACCGTACTCGCTAGCGACTGCGTAAACGATTTAGTATGCCGATTCTTAGTTCTATTGCGTAACCGCCAGAGGCGCTGTACTTTTGCCCATACAATTTTGTACGCAGTCGCTAGCGAGTACGGTCATGTAAATTCATGGTAAAGGCACTGACATAAGTCCGCTCGTAATTTTAATACACTTGTATTAGACAGTTGCGACGAGTTTTATAGGATACGTAAGTATCAAAAATTATATTTCATAGAACAACGACGTTTGACAATTCTGGTTGTGCTGTCATATAAAAAGTTCCATAAAAAACACATTCTCATCCTTAATTTGTCAGACTCTATTAGTATCATGTGAAAAAGTCGCTTTTTGTACTGATTACTTTGACAAAACTTGGCCAACTCAAATAACCTTGCACATATATGCTACTCCTATAGTTAATTTCCGCTACGCTAAGGTTGTCTGGAAGAGGTCACTCTTTAGCGATAATACCTCCTGTTGCATGACTCTACTCATTGCCATTATGGACTGTACTGGTTTTTTGTTGAGGTTTTACAATAAATAGTATTTGTATTGTATAGTAATACCTACCAAATACCAATGAAAAGTGTTCATTTCCTGGTCTGATGCTTCTAGCAAGAGGCCGACACGTCGAGCTCTGTGTTCCACAGCCGCAGTTATCTTCAGAAGAACTCGACGGATTCCCACCTCGTCTCCTCAACTTCTACTGGTAACTATCTGCATATCGCCGGTTGACAACCAAAACTCACTATAAGCTGGGTTGCTCCTAAGGCATGCAATACCGGACTATACTCAATCCCGGGATTAAAATCCGGTATTGGACCTCAATGCCAGGATATCGGTATTTCAGGATCCCGGGATTTATCACCTGAGAACTATTTCTGTTAAATATAAGAATAATATCAATTATTTGTTATTATTCTCTGTCCTACATTATTTATTTATTTATTTAATCTTTATTGCACAATTCAAGAAGTGTACTGTACAAATAGTGGACTTAATGCCATAAGGCGAATGGTTGACTGGCAGAGAATGCCAGTCAACCATTATTATTTTTCTTTCGTTCGTTTTTCATCGTTAACGTAATAATAATAAGTACCCAACTCTCATGTTTATGCTTTTTTTATAAATTTTACGAATACATGAGACATATTTTTCAATTAAAATTTAACGCAAAAAATTCAATATTCCCACATTTCGGTATTGGTCTCTTTCAATCCCGGTATTGTAATACCGTAAGAATCGATCGGAGATCCCGGTATTTTGGGATCCCGGGATCCCGGTTTGCATGCCCTAGTTGCACCAGTCTGTAATCGTAAGCGGTGTTCGTTAAAATCTTTCACATCATCATCATTTCATCATCACTTGGTGCCTTAAGTCGGTGTGGTGTATCTCTTTGACATTCCAATCTGATTTCAAGCGCTTGTTCTGACGATTTAGCTCGAGACACCAGTCAGAACATTCGTCAATAAAAAAGATATGCTGTACCCAATATTTCTATCAATCTCTACAAAACATTGCTCTCTGAAATAAGCCTTTTTCCGTGTATTTCGATACACGTAAAAGACTTATTTCAGCGAGATTGCATCCTATGCTAGTATTTTTAACGTTCGACAACTTACCTCACACAAACCATCTAAATCTGAGCCCTGATTGACATAGTTATTATGAATCTTGTGGTAAACTTACACTGGGAGTGGTGAGCTGATTAGAAAACAGAATATGACTAGCCTAGCGGTAGGCGTATGCTCCTTTTAATCTCGCAAATGGATCCGTCTTGATGTTTTATGGGTCGACCTTTATGCTAAGTTTCTACAAAAAGGCATATTGAGCTTGGGTTCTTCTACTATAGTATTACCTTTTGTATTTTGATGGTAGATACATAATCATAAGTAACTATACGTAATATAGGGTATCTTCTGTGTTGAATTAAAAGTGCTATATATTTTACCTCACGGACAGTTATTTTCCACCATCCTACTGTACTAGCGTTTTCCCGATCGTCCGGTGTTCGCTTTGGCATTTAATCGTAAAATTTGTTCTACGCACTAATTTTACGAAAGTGCAATCACGCAATGGTCCCAACTATACCTACATAAATGCGGTCCTATTATTCCAGTATTGGGTACCGAACGCCGAAGCGCCCAAGGTGCCTGCAAAGTGGACAAGACGGACCCTCGCTCGCGGTTTCACTTCGTCAAGTACGTGAAGCGACACGGCCGCACCGTCAAACTGTGGGAGTGCGGCATTTGTAAGTAACTATTAAATGTACCAGCAGTGGGACCCAGGGCACCTGCAAAGTTGACAAGACGTACACTCAACTTTAATTTTTCTCGTACAATCGCCATCAGATATATCAAAAAGCATCATCTCTGTTAAAAAGCGTTACTGGCGTTATTAACTAGGGGCTGTACCTACCATCAGCATCAAAGATTAACTGACCATTCATGATCCTTATTGCAACGTGATCAGCTCATGGTCAATTAAATGTGATACTGATTTTACAGATTACTGGAGATACTAACGCCACTTTTTTAACCTGACTGTGGTTTTATAGGCCAGATCCAATAAAGGGATAAGGAGTGCACGGTTGGAGAGTAGCCTGGGGAATATCCAGAGGAAACCTCCGGCACGACCACACTGGAATACACTAAGATACTAACACCCTTGTTCTTGTCCCCAGGCAGCAGAGAGTTCCAACACCAATACACGCTGATGCGCCACCTGCCTACCCACACTGATGAGAGGAACTTCCATTGTGACACGTGTGGCAAGAGCTTCCGGCAGCTTTCTACCCTGAGCCAGCACCGGGCTATACACTCCGCCGAGCGTCCATACGGCTGCGAGGTAAGACGTCATCACACATGAGACATGACATTGGATGAACCTCCATTGTGATTTTTGCGATAACTTCCGGCAGATTTCTACCCCATGGTCTAAGAAAACATTTTGACAATCCGGATCGTCATATCAGTGACGTCATTTTCGACGGCACACTCACACTTAACTACGTCCGCATACCATCGATAGGCTGATGCTGGCTCATGTCGTAGCTTGTCACCCATACTCCACACTACTAACTGATGTACCGGATTGCCATACCTAGCTATAGCGCAGTAGATTATTTTATCATGTTCTACCCTGAGTCAGCACCGCGCTATAGGTTCACTCCGCTAAACGTCTCTACTGCTACGAGGTAAATTTGAAGACCTCATTAGCCTAGTTGGTAGTGAGCCTGCCTACGAAGCTGGGGGTTTTGAATCCCGGTCAGGGCATTTATTTGTCTGATGAGCACGAAGTCCTTAAGTCTTGGATGTTTTCTATGTATATCTATATAAGTATGTATATCATCGCCTGGTACCCATAGTGCCCTGGTAGTAAGAGTAGTGGTAGCTTTGCTTAGTTTGGGACTAGGTCGGTTTGCGTAAGATTGTCAACAAATATTTATTGTATATTAAAAAAATATATATGCTATCCAAATTATCATCATCACCCCTCCTTAGGCTCCTTAGGGCACAACCGGGAAAATGCTAGTGTGGGCTGATATAGCTCTTCACACCATGTCGGATATATCTGTCGTTGGCATTGAACTGTTGATGCTGATAGATCCGTCGTGGACTTATTTTAAAATTTAAATACTTTCAATGGAATTACAAAAGTCTCGCAAACTATTGCAGGCTCATTATCAATAGGAATAGTGAATTTGACGTCGAAAACTACCCCTTTGCGGCCAATTTGCGCCAAAGGGGTTGTAATTGTTCCCCATGGAACGTATTTGGGGAGTAACCACGTCAATTACACGATGTTTCTTTTGTCCTGCATCGTGATAATACATTTCGGGGTTATTTATTGCATTCTTAAACCATTTCTCTTCTATGTCAGTAACGGATGTTTTCGCAGCATAGGGTTCTTGATCGGCAACGGACACAAGATGATTATTATCCAGTCCGTAAGCTTGATGCTTTTCGGTGAAGGAAAACGCTTTAAGAAATCTGTCTAACGAATCCCAACAATATCAGGTGGTTTTCTCGGGTGCCAAGCTCAGATGGTAGTCGTTTTCGTTAAACTAGTGGCGTCAAATCTTGGGATTAGGTTCTATACCCACTTAGTCGAGCCTGGGCTGATTTAAGGCACAAGCAGGAAGGCTATAGGAGGATGAAGAGACTGTGGACTCTTCGATCACTTTGGCTTCGGGTAAAATTATAAATTTTGGCATAAAACTTGAGACGAAAAACTCAAAACTCTACTCTCAAAAATCAATTTTAAAAATTCTACTCGTACTCAAAAAATTAGTACTCCAGGACTGCATACTCATACTCATACTCATACTCTTTATTGATAATATTGTTAAATATTACATGTCACATTACAATTTTGCACAATATATATAAAGTAACATTATCTTAGTACAATCATTATTAGATACAGTATGAAAAAATTGTTGTTAATTATTATAAATGTCAGTGAATAGCCATTATTAATTAATTTATACATGTCAAATATAATTTATTTAATTAATTAGCGTTATAAAAGTCATTTAATTTGTAGAACGCATGACCGATTAACCAGTTTTTTAACTTCTTAGTAAAAGTGTTAGGGTTGTCGACTGTTTTGATGTGGATTGGTAACATATTATATACTTTCGGGCCGATCACTTGCATAGTTTTGGAGGACTTGGTCAGTCTGTGACTGGCTGAGAGAAGCCGTGTTTTAGATCCCATACGGGTGCGGGTAAGTTTGTTTGTGTTGAAAATGTGTTTGTTACAGTGTACGTATTTAGCGATGTCGAAGATGTATTGTGACGGTAGTGTAAGGATGCGCATGTCAGTAAACAACTGTTTGGCTGGTGTCCTTGGTGGGGCTCTGGATATTATTCTTATAGCTCTTTTCGTATAAAAACGTCCATTCAAACACCATAAGATGAAAAGCGCTTAAATTGTACTTTGCAGGTTGGGTTGTGGATTTTTAATATTTGGCAAGACTTATAACAGAGTTACCTTGTCATAAGCTCTCAGTCCTATCGACAGCGACTTTCGAATACCAGCATCTCAATTATCGAATATAAGAATGTGAGACAGTGATTTTCTGCACGAACCCTATGTTGGTTAATAATGGGTACAAAATCACTGCCTCGCATTCGAGACGCTAATAGTTCACAAGTTAATATATCCAGTCTATCCACACACACGTTAGTGACAGCCACGTCATAGTATGTATCCTAAAGAATCTTAAACACAAAGTGCAAGTTAAAAACCATTTGATAACTCAACAGGTGTGTAACAAAACCTTCAACCGCGTGTCCACCCTGATTTCCCACCGCAAGACCCACTCCGACGTGAAGCCCTACAAATGCCATCTCTGCCCTAAAGGATTCCATCAGAAAGGTTACCCTTCCTTATCCCATTATCATCACATCCAAGTGCCCATTTCATAATATAATCCTTACCCACCTTCCACTACTTATATATTTGTTTTCAATTCAAATAATTTATTTCAGACAATGTCCGTATCGTGTTAGTAACAATTCAAACTTACAGAACTATGTTAGCACTAAATAAATAATTCAAAATAACAAAATAATAATTATGACATTGTTATTTTGTTATTTTGAATTATTTAGTCCAAAATAAAATAAATTTACAATAATTAAAACAATTTACAATATACAGTCCCTCTAGAGCCCATGTGTAGGGCGTTGCAGTGCCTCCATACGGCGCAACCAGGATCCTCCCATATCAGCTTAAGAAGAATGTTGGAGCCGTGACAGTCCCATCAACCCCCTGAAGCCGTTGCTGTATTGGATCCGCAGGGCATTGAGCGATTTTTTAGCACAGTTCATCCACAGATTAAAAGGATTGACAAAAAGCCTTGTAAAGAGTCTTCTAGACATCCCCATTACAACGCGCAAACCTTCGTGACGGCATACAAATACAAATACAAACATTTATTCTGCAAATAGGCCACAAGGGCACTTTTACATGTCAAAATATTAATTTACAATTTCAGAAAGTCTGACTATAATAAGTAATACATTTTTCATGTCAAAATATTAATTTACAGTTCAAGAAGGAATAATAATTTCGAGTTTACAATTATAACAAAATTAATGTCATACAGTGAAGATAAACTTGCAAAGTTATCTATTACAAATATTACAACAACAGTAAAGTTAGAGATGTATAAGGTCTCAAGATTAAACAAGGAGTATAATGAAATTAATATAATATCCCAGAGATGTACATGGTCTCTGAGCGTCAAAATTAAAATTAATTTAATATTGTTAGAGATGTATATGGTCTCTAAGTCACTGATAATAAAAACGAATCCACAACAGGATGATGTCTCTCGTCAATCCCCTATAAAAAGACACTAGTATTAACGTAGTCACTATGTCCTATATTGCATCTAACTGCCAATGTCCTGCGTTCCCTTTCAACATCCACATCGTCATGGAGATTCTCGGTGACCCAGTGCCCGAGGTCTTTATTCTTTGTAGTCTGTATGTTTGTTTGTCCTAGTAGACAAAGGCCTCTCCCCATACTTCCCAATTTCATTGTTTTTTTTTAAAGTGTTTATGTGCAGGGAACCTTCGTAACCACCTGTTCACCCATACCAACGAGCGACCTTACCGCTGCAACATCTGTTTCAAGGGATTCAATCAGCAGTCGAACCTTGTGTGCCACAAAAATAAGGTGGGGTATTTCTATTACATACTTAGAAATTTTATCGAACCTATTCTCTATTAAAACATTCAGTTTATGTTCAAAATTTTGACTTTAAAACGAAGCGTGGTCAAACCGCGTAAGTCGAGTAAAAAGTTTTTTGAAAACAGAACTATGCGTAACGAATGTCGAGTCCTTATTTCAAAAAGTAATAGTCCCGATTTATAGGGTTTGACCACCCTCGCACTCCTCGATATGCTCAATATGATTTTTTCTTTTTACCTTTGTATCAATGGTATAATTCTAGTGCAATTTTTTTACTAAATTAGTGGGCGTAAGGCTTTAAAGTATGTTCAGATAATTTTGAACATCCAGAAAAGTACGGTTATAGTAAGTTGTTTTGCAGAAAAAGGTTTCATTTTTTTTTTTCAATTGGTTAGTTCTAATTTAACCTAACTTACTTTTCTGGTAGATTTACATAGTTGGGCTCTAACACAATGGCATTTTAGCGGAAGCTAAGAAGTTCGCGGTGTCTGAAAAAAAAGTCGTTATGAAATGAAAATTCTGCGAAAATATATTCTATGAAACATTTTTCTGCATAACATGGCGTCACCAGAAAGGTACAGATATATTTGATGACGGCTGTACAGCTACATTTCCCCATATGTACCAGGCTCATAATGAAGATGGATGCAGTGCGTCGGGCCGCGCCCGCGCCGCGCGCGCGCCGGGTGCGGCGCCGGGGGCGGGGGCGGGGGCGGGGGCGGAGACGGCCTCACCTGGGTACGACTACTCCATTTATTTATTTATTTATTTATTTACCAGACATATATAAGCATAACAGTAAAATGCACCAAATCGCTTACATACTAGTCACAATATACATTGTATTTGTACATCGAGTTCGAAAATATGACCGCTTTAGCCTAATTGGTAGTGACCCTTCCTACGAAGCTGGAGGTCCCGGGTTCGAATCCCTGTCAAGGCATTTATTTGTGTGATGAGCAGTATGAGCACAAAAATTTGTTCCCGAGACTTGGATGTTTTCTATGTATTTAAGTATCTATCTATATTAGTATGTACCTATATCGCGCCTAGTACCCGTAGTACAGGCTTTGATTTGTGTAAGATTGTCTACAAAAGAAAAGAAAGAAGGACTGTTCTTAAGGCCATTAAGAAGATCAGATATTTTTGAACCTTTGGGAACGTACATAAATTAATAACTCGACCGTATACAGTTTGACTTTGGGCCGTAGTGATAGATAGTAAGAGAGAAAGAGAAGGATAAAGTTAATAGTTATCGTATACTGATAGGTAGTCGTGACTCGTAGAATACATATAGCCTCAGTGCCTTGAATTGTTAAATTACTTTGACACACCTATTTGTTTCCAGAACATCAGTTGACCAATGCGAAGTATCCTCCTCCGTAGGCCCCTACATGGGAGCCTCCATGGAAGGTCTCTCGTCATCCTCCTGGACCCCAAAATCCTCACCGTCTTTAGAATCCGTGGATTGGAGCACCGATCTATCCTGGAACGTCAGCAACGGTGTCATAGTAGATCCGATCAAGACGTACCACATGGGGGTAGCCTTGGCTACCAGGCAGACTCCGTTTGCATTGCTAAAACCAGATAACAGTACGCCAGTTCTGGTGAAAGTGATTGATACTAAAATTCCTGGCGGGAAACAAGTAAGTTTTGCACTTGCACATATACGATTGACCACTCGTCTTAGCAATTATCCAGTTAATAGATTATTTACTTTCTTCCTCGTAAATAGGTACTAGGCATGGGTCATATTTGATTCATACGTTAAAAACATTAGCATTAATTATTCGAATGAACAATGGTTGTCCTACTTGTCCTTCTATTATATCCATGTCATGTTCTATTATTTTTAGTTATAATGTTATAATTATGTTTAGTTATAATGTTATACGTGTAAAAAAAAGAAAAAAAAAACATTTAGTTTAGAACATAGTCCTCCTATGTCCCGTGGTGGGTCCCAGCGTAAATAGCTGCGACACAGTTTATACTAATGCAGCTGCTTACGAACTAACTGTTTTTAGATGTGTGTTATTTATCGTTTATCATTCAGTTAGTACCTAAGAATGTATACTTATCTCCGTTAATTAAACTTTTGTCACTAGTAATGTTCATGTTGATGCATCATTGGCTCGACTTGGCTGAAATAGAGTAGAGTAACTGTGTTATTGTATGCTGAACTTGATTAGATTTAACCATGTAATTAACCCTGCTCTGTGTTGGTCGACTTGACACTAGTGCTGTATGTGCACTTGGTCAATTATGCGCTTACTTATTGATCATGCTGTGTGCACTTGCTTTGGATGTCATGCTGGTCTATAAACTACTGATTTTGTGCAAACTTAACTGTATCATTTATTGTGTGATGTCTGTAAAGTGTACCTTTTTTTTTTTTTTTTTTAAATAAAATAAATAAATTATGTTAAATAAATTATTATTATTATTTCCGCTTGGCGACTATTTAAAGCAACGACCTTAGATACTCATTCTTTTAGTGAACCTTTACTAATGGAGCTCCGGGTCCGGTTTGGCACCAAACCCTACTCATTCTTTAATACCTAATGTTCATTGTTTATTCTAGATGCTGGTTCCTGCGACGGCTGACGATTTGAGGATCGGTGGAAAGATAGTACTGAACAATTCAGATGACGCCCGATCTCAGGTACAACTTCAATGGAATAGTTATTTCACAACATGCTTTGTTCAAGAACGATTGTTATACTTCAAGAGTAAGTGAGAAAAGTGGAATATTTAAGGGATGAAAGGTAGAGTTTGAGCGCCTACCCAGTGGATAGACACTGTAAAGGCATCAGCTGACACAATCGCCCAAGATTCGTTACGAATGGCACAGAACAGGAGTGGGAATGGGAGCCCCCTTAAATATTTATTTTATTCTGTTTTTTTAATATTTGTTGTCATAGCAGCAACAGAAATTATTTGTGAAAATTTCAACTGTCTAGATATCATGGTTCATGAGATACAGACTGGTGACAGACGGACGGACAGCGAAGTCTTAGCAATAGGGTCCCATTTTATCCTTTGGGTACGGAACCTTAAAAAGGGGAAAAAATCGATATAGTGATGCAGTATTTGAAATCGTTGTGAAAGCCACGTTGCAGTTCTAACATACCTTTTTTTAAGAGGGGAAAATGCGTTACGCATACTAGCGTTATGCCCAACCCCGCGCCCTGGTGGTTAGGACGTCATGGGATCGCTGTCATTCTACCACCACACCCCCGGGGTTCTAACGTACCTACCACTCTTCTAGGAGCAAAGATCCCTTTCTGACGTGATGAGTGCCGTCCAGATACGAGTGCCAGTGGTGGCCACCGTGGTGCCGCGCATCCAGGCCGGCGGGCAGCTGCACCTGGCCGTCGAGGAGCCGCACCATGCGTACCACACCGCGCTCACTGATGGTAAGGTCGTTCTAACATACCTATCACTCTTCTAGCAAGGTTCACTGTAGGAAGTGATGAATGCCGTTCAGATCAGAATACCAATGGTGGCCACATTGGCTCACTGATGGTAAGGTCGCAGTTCTAACATACCTACCAATCTTCTAGCAAGACTCGTTGTCTGAAGTGACGAGTGCAGTCAAGATAAGAGTGCCAGTGGTGTCCACCGTGGCTCACTGATAGTTAGGTCGCAGTTCTAATATACCTACCACTCTTCTAGCAAGTCTCGCGCATCCAGGCCGGCGGGCAGCTGCGCACATTATTGCCACGGCACCGCAAAAGATTCCTCCTCAGGCATGCCTAGGTGTGCTTAAAAATGCCGAGGCATCCCTAGAAATGCCGAGGGGTCCTCAGGCATACCAAGGCATCATTAGGCATTTTAAAGCGTCCTTGGACATGCCCACGGGCTTTTCACTCGGTACATTTGCCTCGATTCTCAGACTCTTTACTCTGTTGCTCGATCTGATTGGCGACTAGTTATCGAACTGCAAGTCAGAGGGCGCTACAGTCTCTGTGTAAACATGCGTGTGTGCGTATGTGTATTTGTGTAATTACTTCAGCTTGGTAGCTATTTTTTGGGTCACCATACTGGATGGCACGCCAATCGTAAAGCTTGACTGACAAACTCTATCTCTGTATATAATAATTTCCTCTATAGATATGCCGAGGTGCCCCCTTTCCCTTGGGCGTCCCCGTCCTTAGGCATGCCGAGGCGTTCTTAGACAGGGCGAGGCGTGCCCCGCGGCATTTTCAAGCACACCTCGGTATGCCTGATGGTGAGGAGGAATCCTTTGCCGTGTCATGCCGATAGTGGGTACGAGGCCTAAAGCCGTATTTACGGACAGCTGCGGCATTTAGCGAAATCCGACTCAGACACAGGTATAGCGTTGATTGCGAGTGTTTATATACTGGTGTGAGCGTTTCTATTGAAATGACTACCTATAAGCAGTAAGGTTTAAGTAAGAACATAGGTAGTCAGTCATTTTTCCTTTTAGGTGTCGAAATGGAACTAGGTCATTAAACGCGATCAATATACATAGTTCGCGACCTTGAATACTTTTAAGTTGTTATATTTTCTTCTGTTATGTCATGTTATCCTGACTTCTGACAACCGAATTGTCATCTTTTCCTCATTCCTCAATTGTGTCACAGAAGTAAACCGTAAGCCTTGCGCCATCAAGGAAGAGATACTACCATCTCCACCCCGCTTGCTGCCTCGCCTTGAGCCACGCGTGACCTCTTGCCTGCCTACCCATCTGCCACCTCTGGAGTGTCATCTTACTCCACGCAACTATGAAGATGCCATTAAACCTGGTAAGGTTTTCAATAGAAATAGATCCTGAAGTTAAGCACAGACGAAAAAGAGATCCTGCCGTTTCTACGACGGTTGCTGTCTCGCTTCGAGCCACGCATCGGCCCCCTCTGGAGTGCCATCTTACTCCACGCAGCTATGAAGACGTCTTCAGACTTGGTAAGGTTTTCAATGATAATAGAACCTCCTGTAATGCTACGGCGGTGTCGTTACCTGCTAACCGTCTAGATATGAAAAGTTAGTGTTGAATTGATGATACGAAAACGAACAAAGAACTGAATTCGAGGTTTCTTGTCCAAATTAAAATTAGATCATAATTCAAGTTTCTTGCCACCGTATAGATGAAAAAAATGCGTCAAAAAATAATACGAAACGACGACCATAAACGGTGGTAATTTTTTCCTCAAGATTTAGATTGTGCCTTATCAAGGGTTAAATCGGTACACAAATGATTTGTCGATCGCTCGGTAGCAATAAGACCACCTGTTTTGTACCTCTACCTACTTGTTACGGTTTTGATTCTGCATGTACCTGATCCATTTGTGTGAGTTGCGCAATAAAGAGGTATTGTATTTGTTCGTGTGCGCCACTGTAGGTTAGGATGGTGATGATGTTGGTGATGCTAATGATGCACTGTGTCACAGGCAGCAGCATCTCATCAACATGCGCGTTGCCGCCGCCGCCGCCGTCGCCGCCGCTCGACCTCATCACCGACCTGTTCGAGCCCATGGAGTGCATCCCGCTTGGTAACACCTGCAAACATACATATTTTTACAGTCAATTCATCCAAATAAGTACAGTTCGGTACAAGAGTGTTATTATTTGAAGACATCACAATTTTGATGCTAAATAGTTGAATCTTAGAGCTCAGCCGAGCCGTGAAGCCTCAAACTGTTAACGGTAAGACTATTAGCCTGACAGGGTAATTCCTTTTCATCATTGATGGCCGTCTTGCTGCAGGTCCTCAAATAACGGCGGTGGATAACATAGACCAGCCTCCGCACTCTGATGACTCCGACATCTTTATTGGCGAATTTGAGGTACATATTTAAAAGGTTTTCTATTACTTACCATGACAATACAGCGCACGTTGCGGGTTCATATCCCGGCCAAGGCGATATTCTTTAAATTTTATCATTTCGAAATTATAATTTTGGAAATTGGTTATAATTTCGGCTTGGTATAAGAAATTGCAGTGAATCATTCAATGATTATTCTTTTTTTGCAGGAAAGCATCCCCCTGTCCGATTCCGACTGAAAATATTTATTTATTTATTGTTTTTACGGTGGAAAATGAAGTTTTGATTTAGGTATAGTGTTAAGCGAAACCAAGTTTAAGTTTGTTGTATTTAGCTATAGGTGGTTTGTTTTTAATACATTTTAGTATTTTAACATATTGGTTTCATTTCAATTCCTAAACATGGCAAATGGAAAATACAACGTAAAAAAAAATCAAATAAGGAATTAAACAATGTGTTCGTCTAAAGATACACTGCCAAGTGCAGACTACAGGGTTAACTTTGCGCACATGCTTCGATAGCGGGGGAGACAGTGCGAGTGGGAATATTATTTTAACCCTTCGAATGCTGACAATGTCTAAGTTGTCATGAACTGTCGTGTGCAAAATGCACGTCTACCTACGTGAATTGTTAGTGCGTATATGCAAATTTTTAAATATTTTGAACTCAAGTTATGACAACGTAGGCACTAGTAGTATTGAAATACCAGTCAAGTCATTAAAGGATACGAATTATCCCTTTCGAATATTGACATAATATGTTTTTGATTTGACAGTAAGTTATAATCAAAGCACACGATCGTATTGGCCGGGTTCGAAAGGGTTCCTTATGAAAGTTTTAGATTAGTGACAGAGACATTTTTTGCTTTTATGTATGGCATGGGGATTACGCGGCTGGTTTGAGTAAAAATTCTGTTAGACTCCTTTTTTAGAGACCGCCGGTGGCCCACGTCGCACAGTGTTAAATTTAAAAAAAGACAGCAGTCTTCAAATGTAGAATAATAAAAGTAATTTTAATAATGAAATAGCGCAACAACAGAATCTCTATTATGCCCCAAATGCTTATAATCCAAAAACCCTCGGAGGGCCAATTTCCTGTTGTTCACGTAATAATCCTATATTATGACGCAGTGATGACGTCGCCATTATCTCACTGACGTTGCTTTTGTATCGTTCTGACATCGCCATTGTGTCGTCTTGATATCGCTGTTTCGACACGTGAACGGAAATTGTACCAGAGGGCGTGGATTAGGTCGGAAAATTGAGGATAGATGGCGTTAGTAGTTGCGTTGTTGGGATTATTGAGAAAAATAGCGATTTTACACCCTAGTAGAGAATTTCGTAAATTTTTCGTAAAAAAACGCCTTTTTATGTAAACATAAACCGCCAAATTATTGCATAAATTTTTATTCAAATTGTTTTTGTGGTAGTAACACAAAATACACAAATAGGTAAGTTCATGTATCTTTGCTGCCAGGACGCAAGGACGCAGGAGTAGGAAACATTTTGCAATGTGAAGTAACGTGCAATGACTGTTATTAGTAATAATAAACTTCCTGATAAATTGTACGCGGGCCATTCTACTTTTTCATGTACATAATTTTCAGACACTTTTTTTTAAATGTAAATGTTGGAATACTTGGCACTCATTTCATATTTTTGTATTGTTATTTAGAAAGAGGTTTAATTGCAGTATCACTTCCGATAGTTTTGGTAATTAATGAACCACAGCTAATATCCAGAAACCGAGTAACTCAGTGGTCCTTGGATGTCTCACTATTTGTATGAAAAAATGGTTTTTACCATTGTGTTACCAACCTTTTACAGCAATATGTTAATATATAAGTATTTGTACCTATAAATTCCTTTAATTAGGTTCAGGTAATATTTTGAAATCCTATTTTTGTACACTAATTCAATACATATCATAATTTTTTGTAATAGAAAACTGGTCATGAAAAAGTAGAATGACCTACGTCAATTTTGGTAGAGCATAGAGACTCACATTATTTTTATATAAGATCTTCACATGTACCTATCTTTCACAAATAAATTATCTCTCTCTCTCGATCTGTGTTCAGATCGCCCCGCTAGATGGATGCATCATGTAATTTATTTTAGCCACATCATCCACCTTTTATGAGACGGCAAAAACCGCCCAGTTACTGTGAATTCTCTGAGGAAATTGCAAAAAGTGGCGACACCATTTTTCTACGATCAAACAACGATCATTTTCCTTTCAATAATCCTAACTTAAACCATAACACACAGATAATTTTGTGTAAGCTGATACCAAACGCCTCGTAACAATTATTTTTTTCAAACTTGTAGAAGACTTATATAAGGAACGTGATTATTAAATAAGTTACAGTTGTATACTGTTACGTTCAAGAATTAGCGTGTAATTGCTGTCACACAATTACACCGCTTTAAAATGTCCAAGCAATGTAAAATTTAGCATATGAATACATCGTTTCAACCACGATTGCCAACCTCCCTCACCACAATAGCTATTTAGAACCATCCAATTTGGTAATGACAGTCCAGCTAACCACAAAGGAAACCTTGTAAAAAACAGCATTTACGAAAATGACAATATAACTCGAATTATTTGGCCTATAGTTTTTTATCAAAGCATGCCACGCGCTCGACACGCGACCAAAAATATTAAAACTGGTGTTAGATCTGACACGCGGCCATTCCCACCAATAAATAGAGAAATCTTCTGACAACCCTATTTTATTAACTTTGCAAAACCCATTCCAAAACCCATCTTAATTCCCCACGTTAGAGTTCAATTTCGACTGCAAGCATCTACCTAGATTAACGCAATGCCCTAGCTGATCTAAACCTTGATGCTCTCAACACACGGTTGCATTTCCGTCGATAGCTGAAGATAGTAAAATTAGGGTTGTCCTCAATGGTCTTATACCGCCCCCGACAGTTATCGAATAATGCCGAGGCACGTGGCGACGACGTTTTTTATCGAATTTTTATTTCGTGCGAACGCAGAAGTGGCGGCTGGTGGCCGCCTGTGGGATTCGTTGGATGCCATTTTTTGAACATCTCAGCCTTTTTAATCGAATGGGGTAGTTGATGTAGCTCGAATTTGGCTTGAAATAAAAAATATTGAGTAGTTTTACTGATTACACACATGTTTTGTATTGTTTAATTATGTTTTCAATAACCATTTTGTTGGGTCTATCTAGTGCGGCTGAGGCTTGAACATACATTTTTTAGCCCGGGTTCGTTTAATTTTAAAAGAAGATACGCACGTTTAATACGTCTGATGCATGAGAGTTACAATTTGGAGTTTTGAAGAATAAGGCTTGACCATTTTTGTCGTTCATTTTTGACATGAAAGTTATCGAGTGAATAAGACTAGAGTAAAACCACTTTTAAAATGTGTCACTGCAGTACGTGTGTTTCTTAGTAGGGGTGCTAAGCTGAAACATTGTGAGCTTGGGGTTGGACTTAAAGCATGAGCATTTTAAGAATTGGAGGGATCTCAGATTCGTCGCCTGTGCGCGGGGAGAGCAGAGTGAATGAGACCATTTTACAGCTCCTTTTAGTTTTTTCTTTTACAGCTCAGTTACGGCTACACATTTTTTTTAATGGAGCCATAACTAATTAAGATAAAAAAAATATTCCTGATTACACGAAAACGATACCACACTAGGTCCAATAGCCTTGACTGAACAGTAAGAAAAAATCTAAAAAAGAGCTGTATTTGGTCCCATTGACCCCGCTTTCCCCGCGGACAGGGGACGAATCTGACTTCCCTCCAACTCTTAAAATGCTCACCGTGGCACACAACTTCTTCATCGTAAAACTTGGTGCTTTTAACTCGAAGCGCACAATCATGTCGAAATTTCGAGCTAAGCATAATACTATCTGGTTCTGGTCACATCTGACAGACTCAGACACAAACTCCACACATTATCGCTCACCAAAAACGAAATTACACACAAACAATGTTAGAGAACAGGCGGTCTTATCTCTAACAAGCGATCATTTTGAGGCAACCTGTGGGTACTTGAAACGATGCCAACAATGTCTCCCTTTTAACTTTCATAATACGTTCGAATTAATTATCACTCCCATTATTTAATTAACCATCGCAATAGCCAAAAATATCAATATCATAAATATTAAAGCAAACAAACTCCCCCAATCATATTTTGATTATGATATCAATGTCACCCACTCATATTCAATTTTTTATATCCTTTAGACATTGCAGTAATACGCACATTAACCCACTGCCCGCGCGTGGCGACATAATAAAAAAATTATGCGTATAATAAATGTATTGTTGTTTTGATATCGTTAGTATAACTGTTGGGAACGCGATGACAAGGCTCTGGGGGGTTTTTTATTGTATCGATTGTGTGAATTTTGCTGGCGTAAGCTCCTTTATTAGGGAAGACAATAACAATATGTGACATTTCCTTATGTATGTATTTATTACCTTTACACCGATTTACTCATTAAATGAAACAGGAGTGAGGAACTTAGCCGGATTCGAAGAGCAAGGATTTTCGCAGAACGAAAGGTAAACCAACATTGTATGTTCTAATCACTACATAGTATAAAACAAAGTCGCTTTCTCTGTCCCTATGTCCCTATATCCCTATGTCCCTATGTATGCTTAAATATTTAAGACTACGCAACGGATTTTGATGCGGTTTTTTTAATAGATAGAGTGACTCAAGGGGAAGGTTTATATGTATAATACATGCATCAGCATTGCACCCGTGCGAAGCCGGGGCGGGTCGCTAGTAATCTTATATAGTTTACTAGCGACCGGCCCCGGCTTCGCACGGGTGCACTATTTAATGGATGTTATTAGGTATACATATAAACCTTCCTCTTCAATGACTCTATCTATTAAAAAACCGCATCAAAATCCGTTGCGTAGTTTTAAAGATTTAAGCATACATAGGGACATAGGGATATAGGGACAGAGAAAGCGACTTTGTTTTATACTATGTAGTGATTCATAAATGTTCATCAAGCCTACTTTAGCTAAAATGCCGTTAATATTCGTTAGTTTGAATCTGTCACTTTAACATAATCGTTTGTGAGAAAAGGACAAAACATATTTTAGTCAACAGAGGTTTATCAAGTTAAAAAAAAAAACTCAACTTGACATTACAGTCGTGTTTAGATCTTTTTGAGCACTTTGTTTGCTCCGATTTATCTGATGACGACTATCTACGTACATTGAAGTTTGTACAATATAGGCAGTAGTTTTGACCAACAGAAGTTGTACCTATGCTTGTGATTACGACATTTCAAGATTTTACTAGACGTCAGCTTTATACGATTTATCGTACTAAGGCTCGGTTTTGTAAAGATCCGTTAGACCTTATGTCGGTTTGTTAAGTAAACAAATGTATTGAGTTACTGAAATTTGATCTGACATTTGGTCTAACGGAGCTTTATAAAACCCGGCCTAAGTATATTGAAATAATTTGTAGTAAAGTAAAAGCATTGTTTGACTAAACGCCCTGAGACCGAAGTTCCTATGTATGAATGTGATGTTATAGTTAAAAGAATGATGTTTGTCAATCAACATATGATATTAACATTAAACTATACCTACCATAAAGTTACGTGATTAGGCACTGGTCACAGTCAGTAATTCATGCCAATGACAGTTTGTATTCTGAACAAACAAACTTCTACCCAACCGCCAATTTCACACACTGTTAATTCGCCATACTTACCCTCATTACGACAACGTTGTCACACTTCATTAGGTGTTGTGATTGTGACACTGCGATTGAGATGTGCGCGGGATTACGGCCGCGTGCAGACGCGTGCCGGCGCGCGCGCCGTCGCAAGTCGGAGGGGGAAGGAGACGGACTGTTAATATGGCTGGACATGACGGACAGAGATAAATGGTCATTTGATTTTAGTGTTTAAATTGTGTTGTGAATTTATGTAGAACATGTTCAAGAATAACCCATTGTCAGCGACTCAGTAAATGTCAGATATCAAAATACTACCAGTTTCCATTCTGACATTTGACATTGACTACCTATTAAAGTTTTATATTAATGGACATAAACTTTGTCATTTATTAATTACAAACGAAGAAACTATGAACTTACGGTAAAACACTGTGTAATACAATTGTTATTGTCATTGGTTACACGGTGATTATTATTACGCTACACTTATATTACAATACATATCACGTGGGTACCTATTCATTAATATAGAATAAAAATCGCTACAAAATTGAATATCTACCACGATAATATTGATACCATAGTATTGTGAGTAATCATCACAGTGTCATAACCATTGACTTCAGAAGAAAGAAACATGATGTTGGAAAGAAATCGCTTATAGTGTGGCAGTTTGTCGAAGTTTCTCGGAATTACTGTGCGCTTATCCCGTTTCATTCCGTATGTTTTTGGCCCGGCTCTGTTTTTGGTCTTCGATTGTGCTCATTATTTAAAGTCGTTGAAAACCCGTGTTTTTATGATTGACCGATCGAACTGTAAATTAGTTTAAAACTAAAAGATTGGATACTAAATTGGCGAACCTATCTAACAGTTTAGCCTCCAGAAAATTGGAACAGGTTAGGGACCATCATACTCACGTCTATCTTTCTTATCTTATTGTATGGAATATAGACGCCGTACACTAATGTCTTGTTTGAGGAGACTGATACAATCATGTGATATGGAATATATACGGCTTGATAAAAACCTTTCAAAATGATATGGAATATATATAGGTTAAAAAAAAACAAATATCGGCTGTAAAGTCACAATCAATGCAATGATCACATCTTAGCTTCATCACTACAAACTTCAATCCATAAATGTGAAATATTGAAATCACGAAGTAAACATCTGTACACATCCCATGTCCTATACAAACCGCACAATCGAATCGCCTGGCAAGAGAATAAAAATCAATTGTAGAGCAGAATGAACACGGCGGCTTGTGCCGCGCCGCTGCACACGCAAATTGCGCGCTAACCTGATTACAACTGCTAGTGCTAGTTCCATATTGTCTTTGCTGTTGTGATGTTGCACTAGATGTGACAAAGATACTGGAGATACAAATATCTAAAAATTATCAA
Source organism: Epiblema foenella (assembly GCA_963556455.1). Lineage (NCBI taxonomy): Eukaryota > Metazoa > Arthropoda > Insecta > Lepidoptera > Tortricidae > Epiblema > Epiblema foenella. The sequence goes on from OY747110.1 coordinate 3,677,691, forward strand.
GAAATCCCGCAAGCGGCGATCAAGAGTCAATAAAGCAATTTAAGTGTATCTGTCGCAGTCAAAATTCTTTAAACATCTACAAACGAATCTTTTTTTGCGAAGGACGAAATTTTATTTAGTAGGGTCCCTAGGCCAGTTACGCGGCCTGCGTCAGTTTGCGGCCTCCTGAAGAACGTAGTTTTTGCAAATAAAGATATCTGCATTTTTACATGCCCTAAAGAAATTGAGGCGTATGCGATTTAACTAGTAGCTATTGAATGCGAATATATTAAAAAAGCCAGAAAATATCATTTCAGTTCATCAACTCATCCAAGTGGCCGTAAACTGGCGCATGAAATTAACAGGCCGTAAACCCACCTACCGACCCTACATCCATTGCTACAAAGAACCCTCGATCCGATCGAATCCGGATATAACGTTTTTTGAATAAAAAAAAAACAATTGTACAACTTGTAACAACAGTATTTAAGTAAAAAATAAGTATGTATTTGATATTGTAGCTGGATGCAAATCATTAAAAAGAGACAGTTGTCAAAAAGTAAATTACTTAAATATGACTATGTGGCAATATTCTGGAAGATTAAACTATCCTGAACTAAAATCACATTCATCGAAACTGGGTCATTATCAGATTTAGGTTCGCGTCTTTTCGGTGGACATATCAAAAGTTAAGGGCCAAAAAGCTTAATTTTGGATTGGCCTAGTAACCCGCATAAACGGTGTTTCCGTAACTATAAATCCATGTAATAAAAACATAACTTATATGTACATAAGCCGTTAACTATTGACCACCGGGTGGACAACTTTTGTTTTTACAACTGACAATGACCCAACTGGTAGCGGCGAACTTGGACAAACATAAATTAGTCGTATGTACCTATCGAATAGTATAGGTTGGTAGACGCAGTATTTGAATAGCCTACGTACGGGGCCTATAGCAAATGTGTAATCCCGCCACTGATATATGTAGTAATGACATTTCCAGTATTACACTATCATCGGAAAAAATAAAAGCCAGAACTGGTGAATTCCCATTTGTCGAATTTTGATGGAGCCACGATGCATTGTTGCTAAACAGATTAGTGTATGATCGAATTATCTCAACAAGTGGATATGTTATTTTCTACCAGTACCTACCCCGAACGATACTCATCGATGAGTATGCTTGTGATTTGAATGCAGAAATAATACAAGAGTTGGAAGAATATTTATATGTTTTTCAGTAACAACAAAAGACTTTAAGTGACTCTTAAATATTTTTAGGGGTCTGCGTATAATTCGATGATTGGACACCTGATGCCGTACGACAGTTTTTTTTTGTAAACATTTTGGAGGGCAGAATTGAAGGAAGGAGGGGTAGAGGTAGACCCAGGTTGACATACTACAACTAAGTGAAGGAAAAAATTGGTGCCGCGTTGTATCAAGAGGTTAAAATAATGGCAGAGAACCGGGAAAACTGGCGATTACTCCACCGAGAAGAGTCCACTTTTCTGTTGATTATGATAAAAAAAAATGTTGTCGCGGTTGTTATTATTCAAACTCAAACTCTGAAGAAACTTGGAAATACTAATCGTTACACTTAACAAGCCTCTGCTAACTCAAACATTTTTTGTTCCTTTCTTACGAGCATATATTTAAAAGTGAGATTAAGACAAAATATTTTAACAGCAGCTAGCTACAAGATGGTTCATAAACGTTTATGAAAAGCCGGCGAAGTGCGTGTCGGGCCACGCACAGTGTAGGGTTCCGTAGTTGCCCGTCCATCACGTCACCAGTCATATGCGGAATTACAGACCAGTAGAAGGGTTTTTACTGATCTTATGATGATGTACTTTTTTGAGATGTCGTGTTGTATACATATTTTTGCCCTTTACGGTAGTGTCTACTTAGCTGTGATAGTTTTCCTTTTAAATTCATCGTGTATACTACTACCATGATTTTTTTCTGCCTAGTAGCCACCGTTTAGCTGGCAGGGGGGGATTTAAAAACCTTATAATATTTTTGAAAGAGCTATCTAACGATATCCCACACGATGGGGTTTGGAAGAAAAAAAAAATTCCATCACTACTTTACACGTAGGGGAGGTACCCTAAAAAAAAATTTTTGGGACGGACGGACGGGCATGGCGAAACTATAAGGGTTCCTTGCTTACTACGGAACCCTAAAAAGGCATAAAATACAAAAGATTACGTTCGAATCTTTTGGTTTTTGCAATAAATGTTCTTGCTTTAATAGAAATTTCTATTACAAGAATAATCCAAAATAAACAAGTCATGTAAAGAGCTCACAATAATGCAGCAGATTATAATTAAGGAATTGAGGGCCCTCCCCATGCAATAGACGGTAATTTGATTTTTATTTTGATCTCATTTGTCGGCCCCTGGCGGTAGGCATTTGTCATTTCATTTGTACATGTTTTGTGACGTAATATGGAGATTTATTGAATGGAATTATGAATGAAGACTGCATGGTTGTTGTAGTCATGCAAAGTCAAGTGAACATAAGATAAACATTTCAGTGCTGAGCAGCGGCTGTTGCTTGATACTTTTAGACAAGCTGACAATAGGAGTTATTTTAAGGTTAGTTCGCAAGGTGGTGCACTGTGTTGAGAGTATCTAAGGTACTTATATTTGTCTATAGTACCTACTGAATACAACCAATCGTCAATCATTCCTCCTCATTGGCTATGATTAGACATCAAAAATATTATAATTAAATGAACCATTGAGTACAGTCACTTTCACAAGTATGTACTCATTTCTGTATCTTATTACTAAGGAATAGAGTGCAAGTGTGTGTTATATTAAAGGGCCAGCAAAGCCCGTGATTTTTGCTGGACTCTCATATAATGATGTCTACTCATCATTATGCAAGGAGTACGCTTATTTGCCACCGTTCTAAAAAAATATTTACCGTCGATCGCAAGTCGGCGAAAAACCATCATAACCAGATAACCACTGCCAATGTAAAACCCCACTCCATTTTTAAACCCTCCTCCAAGTAAACTCGAGGCTCAACTCTAATAGATTCAGCCATCAATCTCCAACTTTCCCACTTATACGGAAAACCAAGGGGTTTAATAAATTCGGTTTGCAAAAACCTTTGTTGGAGCGGATGTCACGGGTTCACGACAGAACCCTTCCGTGACAGACTCATTGGGGATTCAGCGCTGGAATCACAACGCACTTAGGCAGAAAAGCGACAGTTTTAAGAAAGCGGCTGTACGGTTTCATCACCGTACATTTCTTTATGCTTACTTGCGACCTACTTAGAGTCGCGTGGCAGCGAATATTATAGTAATATGTTAAATTATAAAAGACAGACAGTGCATTACAAAACGGTGGACTATACGCATCTAGAGAAAGAGCAACCAACTATTAACTTTACTGTATCTTTACGTTATTTTAATATACTTCTACAAACTTCAACGATCTTTCACCGCACTCCAACAACTACCAGTAACTACAAGTCAAGTGTAGCTGCTAACTGGCCGCTACAGCGGCTGTTTAGTAATAGTTAAAGATATAAAGAACAATTTTTTTACTAACTCATATGTCACATATTCATGACTGAATCATGATGCAATTCATGGACTGAATGTTGCATTTTGCAGATTGTTGTTTAAAACAACTTAGCTCTTGGCTGCCTGATCGACTAATCACTAGAATCTGTCCAGCAGCTCTGGAGGGATTATATCAGCCGAAAGACGTCCGCTGCTGGGCATAGGCCTCAAAGAGTGCCACAATGATCGTTCCTACACTACCCGCGTCCAGCGGACTCTCGCCACCACCCAATGCCTAGTCACTCGAAGCCTTCACTCAGTAGCAATAAACGGCTATTTTAAAATAAATCGATCGTTTGATCGTTGTAATATTCAAGTTAAGAGATCTTAAATATGTCTAGCTAACCAAGTTATTGCAGCAAAATTGTCGACGCCTAAACATGTAAAATAACTAACTTTTAATCCACCACAGCGTTTTTATACTCAGTGCGTATCTTTCTCAAATTTACATAGCACGCCCCAAGGCAGCCGGAGATTTTAAACTTAGTAAATTTACTAAATCTAGGCTGGAACTGATTCGACTAGCCCAGACGATGGCAAAGGCTAGACTGGGCAGAACTGACATTGATTCAATTCTTCTATTAAATCCACTTGTGGTTTAGACAAAAACTATAAATTCGTTCGTATTGACTTACATATGTTTAAAACTACACAATTTTTTTCCTGGTGGAATTGCATTTTAGACCATGTAAAACACGTATTTAGGTTTAAATCTTATTACACATTTGCACATAATTGCTAGATTACAGTCAAATGTGTGAGAGCAAAATCTCACCAACCAATCAATTCCAAACATATTTCAACACCCCAATAACATGTTCCTCTGGCGTTACTGTAAAATCACAAAATTGTTTATTATTGTTTAATTATCAGACTTATCTATCAGAATAGGTACATTTATCTCACGAACGCGGGTGAGCCATGGTTGTGTGTTGAGATATACATGCACTATCTATACAGCGGGGTAATCACGTAACTTTATGTACTACCGTTAGATAGATTTTAATGTCAATTTTGAAGTATAAATTGCTGAGCTAATGTCATGTTTTTTGTACCCGACGCTAGTACATAATTGAATGAACGATTGAATGGAAATCCCATACTAAATTGAGAAATTGATCAAATGATTGGAAACACGTAACTTTTTGACGGTTAAATTGTACGGTATAAATATGTCAATTACTGCGTGACAAAGTCATCGTCAGTCATCGTGTCTGTCATGTCATAACAATGAATTAAACAAGGATTTGGTCATGATTTGGGTTTATTAATTAGTGAAAATGTCCCAAATTTCCTTGAAATGTCTTTAAAACACACGATCGAGTTTAAAATTCCCTAAGCACTTTAAATAAAACGAAAAGTAAGTAACAACAAATGTCATGGTCATGTGGTATTTATTTGCTCACATTCGTATTTACTAATATATTTGGTATTATTATGTGCTTCTTTTCAGGATGTACGTAAACCAGATTCCCCATCTCTTGGTGATGATGCGATACTGCAAGATGCAGAGTGTGAGAGACAAAACGAGGGAAACTATGAAGTAACATGAACCAAGCAATAGCGTGCCATATTATTCATCGCTGAAATATAGAAGTGTTAATTTATAAGTATGTACTTTTTCATATACGTGCCCCGGGTGTCGATGTATGCTTGTCGATTTATGAAAAGTAATAGGACGACATAAATTACCGACCCGTACCTACCTAGTCTCCGAATCCTTTAAACATGAGTTTATTAAGTCCACTTGGGATGCTATTTCTTTCTTCCTTTGTAACCAGCATGTAATGTGAACCTTCGGTATGTACATAAGATATGTTATATCCCGCGCCTCTACTTGCTTTTCCTAGCAAATAGAGTAATACTCCGGAGGATCCGCGCGGGTGGGCAGGTAAAGTAACACAAGAGTTATACACAAATGTCAAATGTTTTAGATGATACAACGAGATTGCGAAGCCGTCGGTGTTGCTGGTGAGTTTTAAATTCCGCGCGGGTTTACTGCCAAGAAAAAATCCTACTCGCATGAAGAGAGAAGAAAGTTGTATAAAGACATGATGTTATTTCTTAATATATTTTTGTATTTTTTCGTTGTTGTTTACATTATTTAAATATGTAAATAATACGTTTCGTCATTCATTAGGTGTAAGCAGGTACATACGAATACACTATATTGAAATTGTGTGTATGCTATTGCATCGACTTATGTTCATTAAATTCTTCTGAAATGGTATTTCTTTAACTATGCAAATAGAACGAAGAAGGAGTTTCATTAATACTCTTACTCTTTTTTATTCAAACGGTACAAGTAGCGACGCGTGGGCAGATCTATAAACCTTGTAGGGTGTAGATAGATTACTATCAAGGCACATATCGCACCCAAAGCAGTCTATAACGCTAGCGCAGAGCAATAAATTTGGCAAGAACAAGAAGCCAAGGGACTTCATCAGTACCGATTGCGTAGTTGAGCTCAAAATACATTAATCTCGAATAATGTTGTAGATGCAATAATGTAATCCATGTGTGAAAAGAATAATATCACGTTATTGGTCATGATTATAATTATATATGATATTTATTGTAAAATACAACTGCTGCCCAACGTGTGCATGGATAGATTATAAAGACTGAGTTTCTCTCAATCACCTCTCAATGAAATAACTAGTAATGTATATACAATAACTTATTCTACTTGACGCTAGATGTCTAAAGTTGAACCCATTTTGTTTCATACAATAGCAATGGTAAAATCCGGTAGTCTTCTTCTAGCATTAAGAGGCTGGACAGGTACTTTAACTTTTAAAAATAATAATTTGACACCTCGTGTCAGTCAACATTTTAGAAAAAATGAGTACAACGAAATATGTATTTATTACAATTATTATGTAATATTTAGTCCAGAGCAATATTAAACACTTATTTGGTGAATTTCACGTATAAAAATCATTTTTTCATAATGGCTCGTATCGAATAGTTGGCTATGGTAGTTCACTTAAGTAACGACTTTATCTGCTACAACGCCCCAAGGGTAAGTAATTTTATTACATATCAGTAATAAATAGTGTGCATGTTACAACATAACACCATGGCATAACTCATTATCATTAGCTGAATAGACGTCCACTGCTGGTCATAGGCCTTTCCCGGAAAATGCCTTGCTGATCGGTCGCGTGTCGTCTCAGGTCTTTTGACTTTAAGGTCATCAGGTCACCTCGTAAGGAGCCTTCACTCACTGCGTCATCCGATACGCATTCGTCACTCGAAAAGTCGCTGGTGTGGGTTAAGCAGACACCATAGCCTATGGACGCTATCGACTCCTAAAGAATCACAAGCACGTTGCCGAGCCTTATTAAGTTTAGGATTCAGGGTCAGGGATATATGTAAATGGGTATTTTGGTGTTATGAAATTGCGGATTTTTGAAACTATGGATGCGTGGGTGATACTGAAAATAGTACTGAGTCAAATGAGGAATGTCCTTATTATAAACTGTAGCATTTTTAGTTTCTACGGCTACTATAATATACATAATCTGTAGCCAGGGTCATGATAATTCAGATGCTATTTCAAGATGTTCATTACTATGCTCTAACTTCTTCTTTCAGTGCAGCAATTGTGAATTGCGTATTTTTAAGCAACATGTTAAAGATGACTATTTCTTTGATCAACACATGGTTATGATGATAATTGGATAAAATGAAAATCTATAACCGCCACCCTGCTGCCTGCTCCACAAGATCTCCTTACCTCAAGGCAAGTAAGTTTTTTTATTGAGTAATCTCTAAAATACAGTATGAACACTTGGGCCTCCAGAAGAATCACAAGGTCGTTGCCGAGCCTTTATTGACATAAGGATTTGTTGTATTGATAGCTAGAGACAAGTGACGCACTCTGAAAATAGTGCATCCTCGGGAGTTCTTGTGACTTTGTATACTCACTACCAGGAACACAACATCGTATACCTAAAGAGCAATGATGTTATTATGGCTGCGGTCTCCTATAAGGTACAGTCAGGGTCAGAGAGAAAAAAAAAGGATTTGAGTTATAAGGTTCCGTAGTAAACAAGGTAGCCTTATACAAAGTGCAAAAAGATTCCGTTTTGTGGCGCATTTCTCATATAGTTTTATATGGCACGTCACAAAACTGACACAAAGTATTAGATGGTAAATCGAGGACATTTTTAAAATGGAACCCTTATAGTTTCGTCATGTCTGTCCGTCTGTTCGTCCGTCCGTCCGTCCGTCCGCCCGTCCGTCCGTCCGTCCATCCGTCCGTCCGTCTGTCCGTCCGTATGTCACAGGCGATTTACTCGGAAACTATTAGCACTATAATTATGAAATTTGGTAAGAAAGTATATTCTATGAACCGCTATATAAAAGTAATGTGATATTAGAAAAATATATTAAACGAGAGTCCCGTAGCGGCGTCCCGACGCCGCTAAAATACGGAAATTCTCATAGTTATTCAGAAAAGGAACAACTGAAGGTACAAATACATTTCTTTACTTTTGTGCCTCTCTTAGGAACACCAAAAACATGTAAAAAAGGGTTCTTAAAAATCGACAGTTCCTTTTCATTGTCACTTTATGCCGGACCAAAACCATGCTTAATAGTAGACTGCTAGCTAAGTTAGTTTTCCGGACAACGTGGATGCGGCACATCATCATCATCATCATCATCAGTCGTTCCGTCAATGCTGAGGACATAATGTCCAATTCTTGCTGACCAGACTGCTCCATAGGCTCCTGTCACCCACCTTATGGATGGCCTCGTGCAGATATAGTTACAGGACACCACCAGTGATTTGGGTATTCCGTCTAGCGGGTAGTCTGCCTCGGGACCTCTGGCCCTCAACTTTTCCCGTCATAATATTTATCTACTGGCTATCCGAAGAACGCCGTGAGAGGTGTTCGAAATATATATGAGGATGCGGTCCTGACATACTGTCGATAGTCGACAGCTTAACGTAGCTGGATGGACTGGTTTGTTCGCCTTGCAGTCTATGGTATTAGAGATTTTCTCTCAAAATATTGAATATGCGAAGAATTTGTATAATTATAATTTTTATTGAAATAAAAAGGTCATGAGGTTAGTATGCATGTATTGTAGATACCCCTTACATGGTTTTTGCGAGCGTAGTCTCCTGACACAAGTACATTTATTACTTAAAAGGAGATTCCAACCTTGCTTTTGTTAAACTTTCTTTTAACCAATAGGTATGAAAGTAAGTATGTATTGAATCGCACAAACGTGTTGCCCAACCAATATCCTCGTAATTATGAGGATTCAGAGTGCTGACTGGTACGACCACGATAAAGTAAATATAAAAGCGCCTTTTCTGCGCGGTATCGTTCATATCATACTTGGTAGACATGAAAAATGTATTACTTATTATAGTCAGACTTTCTTAAATTGTAAATTAATATTTTGACATGTAAAAGTGCCCTTGTGGCCTATTTGCAGAATAAATGTTTGTATTTATATTTATTTGTATTTGTATATCTGCTTAACATCAGTTTAACTATTTTTCAGCTAAAATATGGCGGTCCGTCGCTCTCAATACAGCTCCACCTCTGAAGCTCTGGCATTCTTGGTTGCCAGGAACACAACGCCTCATGTGTTAGTAATTATGTGTTATTGCTATATTATATACTATTATTATGGCTTCTCCAAGGAGTAGCATACTTCTCCAGTATTATAGGCTGCTCAAAATATTAACCAAATCGGGGGTCATTATCCTCACAGTATTTTTCCGGTTGTGCCCTAAGGATCCTGGGGTCCACTTTGACACCTAATCCCCAGAGTTGGCTTAGAAACTAGTTTTACTAAAGCGAATTCCGTCTGACCTTACAAACCAAAGGGAAAACTAAGCTCTGCTGGGATTTGATCGGTTTCCTCACTATGTTTTCCTTCACTGAAGCGCCATTGTTACATATTAAACGAAATATCATATAGTTTAAGATTGAAAGCGACGTGTCTCACCGCTCGGCTACACTAGCTCGGGTTATGAAATGATTTGTGTTTTATCGTATTCCAAAAGATTTTGACGAAATTTGACTATTTATATTTATTTTAATATTAAAGTTTAAATGTTTACCTAACAAAAATAAAAATAAAATCATATTTTTGAGTGTTACAGACCTAAGTAATTCTGTAATATGCTACGTGGATTAGGTACAGACCTAAACGTATAATATTACAGGATATGACTAACATAATATTTTTTTTAGCTCTGAAATACGATAGAAGTTTGCAAGAGAACAACGTCATCTAAAGGTTAAGCTATAATATATTGATATCTATATGTTTATTATTCAGAAGCCTGCAGAATGGGAGTAAATTGTGCCTTGAGCTTAGAAAGAAAGTAGTACTCAATCATCAAGTTTTTTGTAAAGAAGCTTATGGCCTGCCTATGCCTGACGGCAAGAAGACATCTTTAACAGGATTTGTCGCATCTCCCTCTCTCTCTTGCAGCATATTTGCATCCACTTCTGGACATATGCCTTGATGTCGTCCGACCATCTGGCTTGTGGCCTTCCCACACTAGAACTTACCGCTCGAGGTCGTCATGTAGTAGTATTCTTATAAGTGACGAGTCAGTGACAAGAAAATACATAGAAGAATACGTAACAACAATCATCATCATCATCATCCTAGCGTCATCCCGGTACAGTTGCATCCTAAAGGATGCCCGGGGTCCGCTACCTAATCCCAACAGTTGGCGTAGGCACTAGTTTTTATACATAGTGTAATACGTAACAACAATATGTGAAATAAATATTATTTAATAAAACTATCTTCAATCTAAAACAGGCCCTTGAGGGAGGCGTACCGAGGATGCTTGCGGTATTTCCTCGCTATATCGCAATGCTGATACGTTGTGCGAGGAAGTCGCCAGGTCTTCGGTCACCAGTTACGTGAACCAGATGCCTCGCAATTTCAGTAAATAACTAGTAATTCTATTCTATTGACTAGCTCTTCGTACCTTATACTTATGTCAGTTTATATACTGTTATAATAATTTCAAATTGTAAAATGATGTATATGAATAAGTACAATTCAATTTACAAAGCAACTTTTACAGATCAAGTTTTTTTTTCAGGAATGCTTGAAAACTGCAAACAGAAGGTTTTTTTACTACAAATTATGACTTGCTACGGTCTTCCTCGCAACGTTCAAATCATCGCGGCAGACCCAGAACGTAACGATACTCGTACTTTATACACTCAAGAGCAAATAGTAATGGGTATACTTTCTCCATAGAAAAATGGATACAAAGTGTACCCGTTATTTTTGCTCTTGAGTATGGGTACTTGCTTATTTAGGTAGTAATAAATGATATTTGTGTGTTGTTTTATTATTATAGAAAGATCTTTAATAAAAAAGGATTTAAATACTTTTAAAGGTATGAAGGTTCCGACGTATTTCTTACCGCAAATAGTAATTTTTTACCCTTATTCCATATGTCTCTACCGACACATCCCGTCTGTTAGAGAAATGTGGACATTTTACTTTCTTCTCTACCGGTAGGGATATTATTTGGCTATTACCCTTGGTCCCACCAACCATTCCTTAACCGTGGTACCATCAGATTGTACCATCAATGATACTACTGCAAATAATGTTCCATTGACATAATAGAACCACGGCTAATATTATTTTTTGTTACCCGTGGTATTGGATAGTAGACAATTTGGTAATTAATTAACAGTCATATAGATAATGGGTACATATAATTTAAAGATCTTATTTTAATAACTGCATAGAAATATAGAAAATAACATTATTATTATTTAGCCAAGTCGAGCAATACAAAATCACGGCTATTACCATCCGTTTCTCGAAGCCATTCAGGCCATTTTCAGCCTCTTGTAATTTTGTGTTGGCTAAAGCTCCATTCATAATTTATTTCATTTTCTATTATAAGATTCAATTGAACTTGTTGTTTTTGAACGATTGCAGGTCAAAGTTCATTAGTTTTGTCACTGACTGGCTGATCATTGACCATTATAATTGCAACGCAATGGTACTAGTGAACATTTATTTTACCGTATTACCATCAATTATACCAGATACCACGGCAATAAAATACTTCGGTTGTACCATTAATGCTACCATAGCAAAAAAAACACCATAGAACCATCAATAGTACTATCTGATGGTACCACAGTTAAGGAAGGCCTTCTGGTGGGTCCACGGGTAATTTGTTTTATCCGTTGTCCTACCGTCGTTCTTGACCCGTCGTCCTACAGTTCGAAACAGTGTTCGCAGGTGGGTCTACATGTCCCCCTGGTGGGTAATTGTATTTGATCCGTTGTCGTCCCATTCTAAACAGTATTCGCCAGTGGGTCTGCGGCCAATTTATTTTTACCACGGTCCCACTGCATTAAGCGGTAAACATTAATTAAAAACTAGCTATTTTGTTTGGTAGAACTGCGAACAAGTAATATTTCTGACCTAACCAATTGTAACGAATGTTCGGTTCTGGCGCTTCGCCGGCTCTGTAGGCTCATAGTTCTGTTTAAACACTCCTCGCTTCGCTGCATTAGAGTCGAATACGTAGTGCAGTGGGACTATGGTAAAAATAAATTGCCCGTAGGCCCACTGAAGAACACTGTTTAGAGCGGTAGGACAACGGGTCAAATAAATACCCGTGGATCCACAAGGGGGACATGTTGGTGGGACCTCGGGTAATAGGCTTGTTTGCCAGTGTGCCAACGAGCGCAGCTAGAAAAAGTGTTGGTGCAACTGCGACATTACAAGCAAAGCGACCGTGCCGCGGCAGCGGCCGGCGAAGCACCTGAACCGAACAGTCTTTTCTAACGACCATTTTATATGTGAGAGTCAGGATGGCGGGTGTACCTAAACAAATATTTAAAAGAAGTGTACGAAATTTTTGTACTAAATTTGTACTATTTTGTACCACATTTAAAAAAAATTGTACCCTTCCGTAATTAAAGTTATTACAAAGTGACCGTATTGCCCACAAACCGTATTGCATTACAAACAAACCGTATTGCCCAGCAGTAGAAAATCATCAAATGTGTAAAACTCGCAAACTACGAATTAGATGGTTGAAGTTTTTACTGTATATTTGAGTACAAATTTGGTACAAAAAATTGAGATATTAACATTGGTTGACAATTGGTAGGATCATAATATTTCCAGGTACACCCGCCATCCTGACTGTCAGGATGGCGGGTGTACCTTCACTTTGTAATAACTTTAATTACGGAAGGGTACAATTTTTTTTAAATGTGGTACAAAATAGTACAAATTTAGTACAAAAATTTCATACACTTCTTTTAAATATTTGTTTAGGTACACCCGCCATCCTGACTCTCACCATTTTATTTGCAACTTGTCGGGTCGCACAGTTTTACGAACACTCCTCCTAGCTTCGCTCGTCGTCGTGCCTACACCTCTTTTTAAGGATGGTCGTCAAACGAACTACTTTTATAACGACCACCCTTAACAGATGTAGGTGGACGTCAGTAGTTTCATTTGTAGCGACCCTCCGGGGGAGATGTTAGAAATCACAGGTAAGGATAGGATGGAACTTATTGCATACTGGTATCCCAGATATCTTGGCTCCCACTCCCAAGCCACGCCACAGCTCAATAGCATCCAGGAATATATTCATTCCCTTACTTTCATATAAAGATATCAGTAGTAGGAGTAGTCGAAGCTATTGTATATCCAGATATACAATAGCTTCGACTACTCCTAATAATAGTAATGCCAGCATACAGCCACCTCTCCCTACCCTGGTGGGCGGTATGGGAGCCAGAAGGAAAACAAATTCCTGGGTCCCAAACAGCAGCAGTATGGGAGCCAAGAGGGAAAATCGGCGGTATGGGAACCAGGAGGAATAACGTTATCCCTGGATCCCGTTGGGCAGTGGCTTGGGAGAGACGAGGAAAAGTACCACCGCTGGATCCCACAGGGCAGTTGTATGGAAGCATGACGGAAAAATATTTAGTTATCAATGGATGTTATGGCAGCCAAACGGCATCAAAATACATCTAATGATACCATGGGAGCATAGCGACAAAAACATTACGTTGCAATTCCATGGAATCATAGGCTTGGGCACCAAGTGGAAGGAGGGAAATCTAACGGTAAGCTACCAGGGTAAATGTAGTGGTAGAGATATATGGAATACGGGTAATGCTAGGCCTCTGCTCCAATATACTAAACTGTCTGTTTGACCAGTTGAACATATTGGACAACTTTCCTCTATTGTTTTGAAATGTATCGTAAGAATAGTTCATTTTATTTAACGTAATTGAACTTATTGCATTTTTAAGTAACAAGTTGCTCGACTACTTTTTAAAAATTGAAGGAAAGTTATACAATATGTTCAACTGGTTAAACAGACAGTCAAACATATTGGAGAAGAGGATGCTAGGTGTATATGGTCAGACTGATAGAACCAAGGACAAAGAAAATTACCTGTGGTACAATTATTAGGACTAACGGTGTAGGGCCACGGGCAAAGAATGATTTTTAGTTTATCATTATGGACCATTACGAAGTAAAGTCATGAAGCAATAATTAGGCAAGCCTACAGTGTGACCTTCAATTTGTCAGAAGTTTGTCAAATCCTTAGGCCCGGCACCCATTATTGGCACGGCATTGGCACGGCAAGGGATTCCTCCTCGGGCACGCCAAGATGTGGTTAAGATTGCCGGGGTTGCCGAGGCGTCCTTAGGCATGACGAGGCATCCTTAGGCATGCGCATCCATCCTTAAGCATGCCCAGGCCTCATTAGACATGCCGAGCATTCCTCGGCATTCCCAAGCACACCTTTGGCATGCATTGTCTATCCCGCTAGTCTAATGTGTGAGGCTGAGGAGCCCTTTGCCATGCCGTGCCGATAGTGGACGCCTTTGCCTTCATGTACCTACTTAGTGTACACTGATGTCGGATCCGATTGAATTATAGAGAACATTCTGTCTATTGTGGATATTCAAGGAACGTCCAGAGCTATTATGTATTAAATTTGGGAAATATAAATGCTCGTTTCATTTCTGTTTGGGGACGTAGGTAGATTAACCCTCTTGATATGACAAAAACGCCTATAGGTGTTACCTGCTTACCTGGTGGTGTGGTGTGGTGTGGTGTCACGTACGTTGTCAAAGTGACCTTCGTGCTTTACACTAAAGTTCATATACAATCTCTTATGGAAAATGAGTTTGTTTGTAGGGATCCCTGCCGTACATGACCCATGGCGATTAAACGGTTAACTAAAATAGGCAGGTTATGCCTACAATTCTTAAAATTTGAACCTTTTTGGACTGATTTGAAAGACTATACCGATAATCTTATTGCAATAATAATATTGTTATGATAATGCAATTTCACCACACTTTTCATTTTATAATTCGGTGCGGATCTAGGCTTCGGTGTATAGCCAACATTATTTTACTGCCTGATAGTTCTCCTACTGCATACTAGATGTCAATATTATGGAATGCAAGTGAATTAACTGTCAACAAGTTCTCCTATTCGATATTAGATGGCATTTAGTTCTTTAAAATAAATATTATTAAATGATACAATATAAATTGTTATATTTATTTGTACCGATATTATTTAAAGACTTATTAAAAGAAAATAATTTAAAATATTACAAAGGTTTTACATCGTCACATTTACATTTGTCTTTCTGTCGTACTCTCTCTGTAATAATGCGTTTTGTGTTTATCGGTTGCATGTTTAGTATTTGTGATTTAAATATAATAACTCGTGTTCATTTATCAAGATCACATTTTTCCTTAATTTTAGATAAAGTGCTTTGAATTGGGTTATTATGATAGTAAATTTGTGCAAAACATTGGAAGGAATAACCATTCGTTCATTGGATCACCTTTGCAATAACAGAACGTCGAATCTCATTCACCTTGTGAACGGTACGGTACGAAACGGTGTTTCTAACGTTAGTACATAAAGTTACCTGGTGCGAATTTTTGACAGGCGTTCGAACGGTCGAAAATTGACAGTAAAATCTATCTACCGTTAGTACATAAAGTTACGTGATTAGCCTGCGAGCTATGTTCACATTGTCTATGTGTTTGTAGTTACGCGTCACAGCTACAACTATGGCTAACGCGCGCTCGTGAGACAAAAGTACTGTGCCTTTACCATGAGTTTGCATGACCGTACTCGCTAGTGACTGCGTAAACGATTTAGTATGCCGATTCTTAGTTCTATTGCGTAACCGCCAGAGGCGCTGTGCTTTTGCCGATACGATTTTTTACGCAGTCGATAGCGAGTACGGTCATGTAAACTCATGGTAAAGGCACTGTACCAATTTACAGAATCCGTAAAGCGTTTAACTAAGAGTAAGGTGACGTAACGATGAGGTGGATAAGATGAACACTGGCGAAATACTAAAACTTAAAGAAATGGATATATGGGATGAGTTGGGTCATTGTCAGTTGTAAAGACAAAAGTTGTCCACCCGGTGGTCAATAGTTAACGGCTTATGTACATGTAATTTATTTTTTTATTACATGGATTTATAGTTACGGGAACACCGTTTATGCGGGTTGCTAGACCAATGCAAAATTAAGCTTCTTGGCCCACCGGAAAGACGCGAACCTAAATCTGACAATGACCCAGTTAAGGTCTTTTTACTAACATAGTTACATAAGTCCCTGTAATACTAACAATCTATGGGTCTAAAGTTGTCCGAAATAAAATCATTTTTTTTAGGTAGACGCTATAACCTTAAACCCTACCCTAAATATTGAAATCTACAGATAGTTCGAAATTAGTGATGCGGGAATGATTAGGGATTACTATTGTCAATATTTGAATTAGTGGTATACTTATGCTATTAATCGAATGATGATTGCTAATTAGTAGTTACTAATAGTTGACTCGGACGGGCGCCGATTAGTAGTATTACCAACACAGAGCATTAAATTACCAATAATCGAATGATATTCAAATTTGTCGACTTATTCGAATAAAATAATTATAATAATCGAATTAGTATCATTCAAAGTCGCGCATCATTATCCAAAATAACGACATCTTACATCCATGCTACAAACTAAACCAAGAATGTTGTATTCATGTTAGATGTTGTAGTATTTATATATTTCGGTGTATTGCGCACCTTGTCCTATTTGACCCTATAATGCGAGTGATATTTTTTATACTACCTTTTAACCCGACAAAAAAATCTGTTGAGAAATGCGATCAGAGGGGCTGGCTACTCCGAACCTCGAAATCCGAACTTCGTATCGCGCCGTCCCTTTCACCCATATAGTGTATAACACGAGAATGAAAGGGATGCCACAATACGAAATTCGAATTTCGAAGTTTGGAGTACAGGACCTGGGGCGCTACCGCGAAGAGCAAACGAAGTTTTCCCTCTCTTGCAACTTGCAAGTTTGCATATAAGTGAGACAGAGAGGGAAACCTTCGTTTGTGGTTCGCGGTAGCCCCTCTGTAGAGAAGAACAGCAAGGGCATCTGAACATACGAAAGCCTCTTTGCCTAAACTGAAACGGCCATGCTTTACTCCTTCGCTCAATAAATGGATTAAGAGCGCTTTAATAAAATGTAGTGGGTCCACTAGCGCCACTCGTAAATAATTGTAATTATTTAAATTTAACGATATATAACTAAAAAAGGGGGCCGCTACGTACTGTAGTTTATTATATATGCGTCCAAAGTTAAAACGGCCGTTTTAATTTTGAGCTCATAGATTGACGAATCCAGCAACGTAAAAACTAGTTTGATGGATTCAAAAAGTACTTAAATACAAACTACAGTACGTAGCTTCCCCCTTTTTTAGATATCTATCGTTAAATTTAAACAATCACAATTATTTACGAATGGCGCTAGTGGACCCACTACATTTTATTAAAGCGCTCTTAATAGATACGAAACACTAGAACTATCTCGTCTATCGTATTTGTTCTCTGTGAGCAAGCATTTTAGCATTTTACCTCAGTGTTTGCGTTGCGCAGGAGGCGTATTGATTCGCGAATCCGATTTGTTTGACGCAACATGCAGTCACTTCATACACATAAGATAAAGGTAGCTATTCTTTTAAACTATTTAGTAATCTATATTTTTAATGTGGTGGTTAAAAATGTAATCACTATGCATGAAA
This sequence comes from Epiblema foenella, assembly GCA_963556455.1. NCBI lineage: Eukaryota > Metazoa > Arthropoda > Insecta > Lepidoptera > Tortricidae > Epiblema > Epiblema foenella. The sequence goes on from OY747110.1 coordinate 3,695,380, forward strand.
CACTATGAAAGGATGGAATACGTGTAATCTGTGTAAGGTTGTCTGGAAGAGATCGCTCTTTAGCGATAAAACCGCCTGTTGTCTACCTCTGCTTATATCTCGCTATGTTATGTTTCTGACCAGCTTTGTATTTTTTATTGAGGTGTGCAATAAAGAGTATTTGTATTGTATTGTAATCTGCGCCTTGTTACTATTAATGCTACATAATCCTAAAAAGTATATTAGGTAGTGTAACTCTGCCCATGAACCCGATGGTTCTGAATTTGAATCCTGGAAATGGAAAGGGCATATACATATTTCTGTCATTGTACAAGCTTTGCTGAGTTCGGCCTAGTCTCAATTTGTGTAAGATTGAATTTAATTTTTTTTAATTCCTATAGGTAGGTATCATTGAATTCGGTTTGAAGGACCATATGTACAATCAATCAATTTGATTTCTGACTGCTTACCTTCTCACAGTAAAATCTCATATTAATGTCACTGTGGCCGAGAAATCAAATTGGTTGACTATTTACAATATACTTACAGTCCAGTGAAAAAATGTGAACACTCTTAAATATTTACCAAAACTTGATTTGGCCCACTAAGGCCGGGTTTTATAAAGATCCGTTAGACCAAATGTCAGATGAAATTTCAGTAACTAAGTACATTTTTTGACATAACAAACCGACATAAGGTCTAACGGATCTTTATAAATCCGAGCCTAAATATGTCCCATTTTGATGAGTAAGTTATGTACGCTCCCATATTTTGCAGCTGACCATACCATTCCTCAAAACTTTTTATATACTTTCAAAGTTGCAAAATACAATATTACGGGAAATAAAAATAATAACTAATAACTATATAATTTCCGACATTTAGGCCGGGTTTTATAAAGATCCGTTAGACCAAATGTCAGATCATTAGTAACTCAATAAATTTTTTGACATAACCAACGGTCTAACGGATCTTTATAAAACCGAGCCTTAGGCACTTAGTTAATTGAAGTAAAATTAGCCATTCGTTTTGATATCATTCATTTAATCATATCCAGAGTGGCCAATAGGCAAATCATGAAGAACAACTTCCAATGAAACCTAATATATCATTATGTAACTTCTCAATATTCATACCCGTAGCCACGACCACTCTGACAGGAGTGCACCACTGAGAAGAATAAGAAAAATTCTTCACCACTAGAACACTATCATTATAAATAGCAAATTTGAAAACCCATAAAACATTTCACAGCATCCCTATTCAGGCTGACAAAGCGATTTACCTAAATCGGTCACGGCGAATTCGACTCGTTAGTCGAATTGTAAAAACCGAAAATTAGTGACGCACCGATCGTGCTCACTATAGTACCACGACAAGTGCAACAATGACGTCATTATCTCTACAATCAATATTATAACTAAAAGTCTTTAACGTCATAAAGCTAAGGTTTAAAATCATGTGTCAGGAGTGTAGTGAAATTTCGCCGTGTATGAATTTAAAAATAATAATACGTCATCCCGTCCCTGTGTCTTTTTGATTCAGTGTAGCGTAATGCATGTTTCGGTCGTGTGTTATTTGAGGAGAGCGTGCTCGTTGTGGGGTCCGACACGATATTACAACATCTTATTTTGTGAAACTTAATCCAATTACACTGGTTCTGGAACCTGGCTAACTTGGAATGTTACCACATGAAGTTTATTTTTGCATTTTCGATTTGTGGTGTATTCTTTATCCGTAAGATTTATGAAATGGATTAAAAATGGAGGTTTGTTATGTACTGTACAATGATATTCATGGTAAGAAAAAGTAGTATAGACATATGGAATTCGTAGTGTAAACACGATAGGTAAGGTATTGTGAGCGAGATGGCCGCTATTTATTTGCACGGTTTAAAATACCGTTAACACAGTCAGTTTTGTTAATGTTAAGACACAGTTAAGTAGGTATGTTTTGTTGGAAAGTTGATACCTCCAAACAAGTTTTGCCGTCCTGTATTTTTTTGCCATAAGTATCTTGCCGTCACCTACCCTAATCCCCGCGACAATGGAAACCCACAATATTCTAATGGCCACATTCGCGCGTGAATTTAAATCTCGCCCCGAGCTAGGTTAGAAGCGTTGATTTGTGGTTATTTACCTCGGTTGTTAAGTTTCCATTCTGCACAGCCACTCGTGCGGAAGCCGCCATTTCGATTCGACTAACATTTTTAATTTCGGAATAGGGATTCGGAATTTGAAATTCGAACAAAAGATTTTACGGCCAGTGGTTCGGTATGGGATTTGATTTTTTCGTCGGTTCTGAACTGATGTCGTGCATGGTTCGTTCTTTTGTGGCGGATGATGGTTGAAATGCGCCTGAAGCCTGGGATTTAATCTGTAATTTTGATACCGAATTGCGGTTGATTACCTTCAGGTTGGATGAAAAGTCGACAACTGGGTTCATTTCAAAATTCGGTGCCAGTTACATGAAATTTGATTTACTTAAATATTTCAATAAAATTTGAGATACTTTTTACTTAAATGGGAGCCCATAACAAGTTATATCTTCCTTAATTTTTTACACATAAACCGTGACTAATTTTTTCAGTGTCACAATTCATGCGTCCTCTAAATTTAACCGAATCTTTCCGTATTACGTATTAGGATTTTCGTTGGATCATTCAGCTATTTCCCCTAAGTGTGTTAAACTAAATGAACCTTCTTTTGTCCCATATCGATTACCCAGTTAATATAAACGGTATTAACCTTCCCTGTCCCATTTATAACGTCACTAAACCGCACTCATTACCCGCCTCGCGTCTGACGGATAGCGTTCGGATGCGCGCGGCACTGGTTCCGGCGGAAGCGGCGCGCGCGCCGTTATTCGCCGGTGACGTCACTTCCGGCCGGGATTTATAGGTGATACGGGGTTTTATGAGGGGCATATTGTAACTAGTTGGTGGACTAGTTCAATTATAGATATTAGTTTAGTCTCGTCCTGCCCAAGCATTTTAATAGCGGCTTCCGAACCCTGACCAATGTTCTCTATAAAGGACCGTTTTATTTTAATGAGTTCTGCCCAAAATCGTTTTTCTTTATTTTATGTGTTAAAGATTACCAAGATTTTTTCGGTATAAGATCCATGAAGCTACTCAATGTGTTCAGCCTATAAGCGGCCTAGTTTCTAGTTTTCGTGTAGATATTGTATGTTGTTTTTAAAAACATTTGAACAGAAACTTTATATAATTATTATACTTTTTCTTTTATTACGTGTGAACCAAAATATATTCAAAAGGATAACCTTTACTTTAAAAATTGACATGATGTTCCTTTCAAACAGATCAACAAAATTCTTGTTATGTCTATCGTACGATACTAAAATATCTCCTATTTTCTTAATTTAGTTTTATTTTAATAATCAGCAAGGTATCGTAAGTTCCGAATTTATTTTACTACCTAATTAAAGTAGACCTCAACAAGTAAATTCTAAATCAAAATGGAATGAACTACTTGTACTAGTTTTCTGACATACGTGTGCAACGCCATTGCATTGAAATTTTTTTAATCTGCCGAACTCAGTGCTAGTACAATACTAACAAAGCATAATAAGATGAAGAGAACAAGTTATAATAAGATGAGCATGTTGGCAAACATCTGCTCGGGGCAGTTCATTAACCGACAGTTTAAGTTGTTAAGTAAACATACTAAATATTATTGAATAACTGGATAGTGTTATGTAATCATCACCAAGAAATAATATTAACGATACGGTCGATTGGAAAGCAGCGTTTATTATATTGTTAAAAGGTGTGTTTATTTCAACAAATTTGGTAAGTACCTGTAGAAAACACATGTGTTGGTATCGCCAGCTAAAGTCGCAAACCACTTAACTCCAAAAATGGTATCAAGAGGTTTAGCTATCTGACGATATCTAGTTATTAATAATGACTCTGAGCTGGTCAAAATTTAAAACTAAAATATGTAACATAAAGCAATAGAATCATTTTACGCCCATCCAATTTGATATCAACGGTTTTAGTGTAAATACATTTTACCTCACTATCTCGGAAAGCAATTTATCCACAAGAGTGCAAAGAATATTTGAAATCCGAACGTTTTATTAGTATTTTTTTAAACATAATAATATGTAAGGGCCAGTCCAGACAGTCCAGCACAAATTTTATATTGTGCTGTTGTGTTTAAAAAACTAGTACCTACGCCAAAATCTTTTTTCCTCGCTCTAGTGCGATGAAAGAAGACGTCTCTGTGGACGTTTACCTTACATAGCCTCAGGAACTAATATTATCTCAAATCCAAAACTACTTCGAATAACAAGACCCTATAAACATCGTAGCCATGTTGAATAACACCATCCAAACATCCCTCACAGATTAAGCGCGCTAATCAGAGGGTGCAAACTGCCCCATCTAAAGCTGGGGCTGCGTTTTGAAAATACAATGACACATAACATACATTCGCAACTCTAACCCAACCACTCAAAAACCAGAAACACTTCAATTTTCATCCCTATATTTAAAAGAGGAAGAACTAAGCTAACTTTTGTGAGGGTTATTGTAAGTTTGTAGGGATTTAGTGTAATTCGCAACGCCTTCAAAGTGTCATATCATTCATCGGGATATGAAATACATATTTTGAATTGTGCTATTATACTGGGGCTGCTGGAGGGTGCATTTTGTTAAGTTTTATGATAGCACTTTAAAGTGTTAATGTTTCATGACGTTTTGTTTGTGAAGTTTAAGGGGTAATGACGTCATCAGTTTAGGTATATTTTAGTTTGATGGGCAGTGCAAGGTTAAATTTGGTTAATAAATTTAGCGTGCAACGTGGTTCCACAAATATGCAACGAGATACTATAAATTTTGGTTTGCAACAAGTTGTCAAGTTGAAGAAAACCTATGAATTCCCATAAGAGGGCTCTACAATTACGTATTTAATAATAATAATAATAATAAATAAAGAAATAATAATAACTTTATTTCAGATTTTTTTTTTTACATCCATATATTGTTAGTGAGACTTAAACGGTATATTAGTAAAGTAACTAATCTAATAAACACTTACTTAAATCTATATTCAGCGACCGCCTTGATTTGCCCTATCCAGTACATAAATATTGGGCAATCATACCTGTCCGCAATGACACTCAGTATGCTGTTTGAACTACCTCTCAGTCGGCCCAGCATCGAGACGATTTGACTACAACAAATGTTATAGGTATTAATTATACTACTATTTGACCGAGTGAAACGAAGTTCTCTGCTTTAGCTTCAACAAAAAATTTTCGTAAGTACCGATTTCCGTTTGATCTCCTCTACAGGTCGCATTTCTCAATCGGTTCTCATGAAATTTTGTGAGCTAGTTCGATAATTATGTAGTTTTTTTTTTCTAGTCCTTTTTGAAATTATCGTAATAATTTTGACGTGACAACGTCTTATAAATTGGTTTGCCGGGTGACACTTCAAGAAACTGCGTTACGCTCCGCTCACGTTATGCGCTCACAATGAGAGCGAGTGAGAGGCATGGTTAGCCCGCCTAAGAGCGAGAGAGACAGACATAAAAAGTGAAAGGCACGCGTCCCTTCCACTCGAGCACAGTTAGCCCGCCTAAGAGCGAGAGAGACAGAGCGAGAGAGAGAGAGTGAGTCGTTGTCACGTAAAACTTTCGCCCGTATACCGACTTTACAGGCAACCAATTTTTTTTGTTATTTTGGTTTGTTCTCCTCTACAGGTCGCATTTCTTAATCGATTCTCGTGAAATTTCAGAGACGTGCTGTGCGGATTGTAGGCGATCCCAAACTCACAAGTGATATTGAACCGTTAAGTTTAAGGAGAAACTTTGACTCCTTGTGCGTGTTCTATCGCTTGTACAATGGGTTGTGCTCCGAAGAACTGTTCGAGATGATGCCCACGGCCGCTTTCTACCATCGCACCGCTCGCCGTCGGCAGGGCATTCATCCTCACGCCTTAAGAACCGACATGGTCGCGTACGGTACAGTTTCAGAGGAATTTCCTCCCACGGACGCTCCGGTTGTGGAATGAGCTCCCTGCCGAGGTTTTCCCGAGGGACTACAGTATGGGGTTCTTCAAGAAAGGAGTGTATAAATTTTCAAAGGGTCGGCAACGCGCATGTGACACCCCAGGAGTTGCAAGCGTCCATAGGCTACGGTGACCGCTTACCATTAGGCGGGCCGTACGCTTGTTTGCCGAGGTATCAAAAAAATTGTGACCAGAGGGGCTAAGATGATCGCTTAGGTATATGTCGGACATATATCATTCATCTCTCTCGCACTTACATACTTGACAGTAAAAGGACGAATGCTATATGACCGACATATGAGCGACCGTCTTAACCCAGACAATTTTACAACATTTTGTTTTTCGTGTCCGTTTATGTAAATTAAAAATATAAAAAATGTGGTTTGTCCTCCTTTACAGGTCGCATTTCGTGAAATTTTGTGAGCAGCTTCGATAATTATATAGAGTATTTTTGCCGGTTTTAGGTCCGGGTTTTATAAAGATCCGTTAGACCAAATGTCAGATCAAATTTCAGTAACTCAGTACATTTTTTGATACAACAAACCGACATAAGGTCTAACGGATCTTTATAAAACCGAGCCTAAGAGTGATAAGAATAGTTGTAAACTGCATTACGATTTAATTAAGTCTAATTTTAAAGTGTTGTAATTGTGATATCTGATGTTTTCCCGTGTAAGCGTTTTGGTGAAATGCTGTTAGCTTATATGTGTGTGTTGAATAAATAAATAAATAAGCTGACAAAAACAGTTACTTTCGCATTTATAATCTCCAAAATTTAAGCATTCTGGTCATCGATCTAATACCTCTTTATCAACACCAAAAAACCCCCATGGCACGTCAACATATTTTGGCGAAAAACAACAATAAGAACGAAAATAAACCCACAGAATACAGTTATAATGTATTAGGTTTATTATTATTTAAATTCGGGCGTCTCGTACGATTTGAATCACAATACAAGGGTCGGGAAACATGTTCCTTTCCTCTCACATTAAAGGTCGTAAATGAATGGGTTTTTCCTAATATGATATGACGTTTTGAGCGGCCATGGCAGTCATATTTTAAGTTTAAATTCGAGGGAGCTGGGCCCGTCGAGTGCTTGGAAGTATTGCCCTGAAGATAATTGGGATATAATTAACATTAAAACAGCATTCCTGGTCTAATGTTATGCCTGATGCTTTAAAACTGTACCTCATTCAAGACTATTAGTCGCAAAAGTTACGGATTAAATACCTATAATATTTTTCTTTGACTGCAAAAATTTTGATTAAGAAACCCAACTCAGGCGGAAAACCGTAGAAGGGATTTCAAAAACGCACAAATACTTTAGTTTTAAAATTGTATTGAAATTATCTAAAATTGGTGGCGGTTTATTGTGACCTTTTTAAGAGCCGACGTTCTTTGTAGAGGTACCTATAAAGATTTTATGAATATTTCTGAACGTTTCTTATTAGTATTGACTTTCAATATTATGCATGCTATTTCAATATTAATAAAAAAGGCACTTTATTAAGTCGCGTGGTAGATGGCGCCACCGGCCCAGTTCCGGCGCCGCCTGCGCACGTGCCGTGCCAGTTTAAAATATTACGCGCTTTACGTTGCTTTAAATATTAATTGAATGAAATAAAACGGGAACAATGAAGTGATTAGACTTTTTGAAATAAATACACCGTTGAAAATAACAACATGTAATATCCTTTGCAATCATTTTACTCAAAGAGTACATCTGAATGTCTGTCAAATTAGACCAGCAGTTTCCCACGAGGCGGCTTGATTCGATACACCGTTTTTTTTCCTAACCCAACTTCTAAATAGTTTAACTATTGATTGGCGTCTTGAGGCTTTATAAAAAGTCCTTTCTGACCAATTAATATGGAGTTCAAAAAAGTCCGTTAGAATGTTAAAGTAAGGAGCTAGCTACTATAACAATAACGTATGAGACAAGCATGAACTACTTATGTCTCCTTTCATGATTCACTTTAGGTAGGTAATACAAAAAGCGAAACTATAAGACTATAAGTTGCCAAAATTAATTTAAAGCAGACAAACCTTTAGACTCAGAGCCTTCAGTTACAAAATTTAAAGCAATCAATTTATAAATGCGCGTAATAGATGGCGCTACCGGTCCGGTTCCGGCGCCGCCCGCGCACGTGCCGTGCCGGTTTAAAATATTACTCGCTCTACACTGCTTTAAATGCTAATCGAAAGGGAAACGGGAACTATGAAGTGCTTTGACGTGACATTTATTTAGGTATTGCGCAATAAAATGGGTGTCGTTGTGAGTGCGGATTCGAATGGGTGCGGGCAGGATTTTTTTGTATTGACCTGTGACCAACACCAGAATTTTGAAAAACTCAAGTATGAAGTTAAGTAATATGGTAAAATGTTTTTCTTTTTGTAAATAGCCGAACACAATCTTGATGTGACAATACTTCTTGACAGAATCGAAATAATAAGCTGAGTATATCATCATTCTGTAACGAATTTCTGGGATCTTCTCGGTGCAGTCCGACACAGTTCTCTCCATCTTTGCCGGCCAGCTTCCTGACTTTCTGATACGACACGACCTCCACATCCTCCTTTATCTGGTTCATATAACTTTTCCTCGGTCTTCCTCTTTTCCCATTAATTTTTCCTTCTAATGTTTCTGATGAAGTTGTCGTGTCGTAACAAGTGGTCATTTTGCCTCTTGTGGTTTTAATTCTGTTCATTAAGCTTCTTTTTTTTCATCTATTCAGGACGGCTCCGTTCGTCACTCGTTTTGTCCATCTTATCCCTTCCGTCCTTCGCCAACACCACATCTCGAACGCCTTGAATTATTCCTTATCTCTCTGTGTTAACGTCCATGGTTCCCATCCGTATAAGGCAATAGATCGGTGTCCCCTTGTTTTGCAGACAGAAATTTCATAGAATTTTGTTTCGCAGAAAATGTTTCAAATAATATTTGGTCCTTGTATTTTTATTTCGACTATTATTGTTTCAATGACTATTTACTTGAATGAAACATATTTCACAGAAACACAATTCAATGAATTTTGTAATATCATTTTTTTATTTAAAAAACTTATCAAACCGTAAAATTACGTTTGGTGTTTCATTGTTTCGCAGACAGAAAAATCATAGAATTTCGTTAACCAGAAACATATATTAAATAATATTTGGTTCTTGTATTTTTATTTTGAATATGATTGTATTACCGCTTATTCACTTCAAAGAAACATATTTTGATGAAACACAATTCAATGAATTTATTTTGTTTATTTCTTTATTTAAGAAACTTATCAAACAGTAGAATTATGTTTTAACGATCATTGTTTGTTCGGTTTTTTTTTTCATGCTATTTCAAATACATCAACACATAATAACTATGTATACGTACAAAAATATAATATCTATCATAATATCTATATATAATACAGGTTATTTTATTAATAAAAGCCTAGAAAGACCTGTTAGGGCAAAATCGACTCTAACGCGGATAGGTTAGAAGATTAAGACGGGAGCTGAAGCGAAGCGAAGCTCCCGTCTTAATCTTCGAGGTTATTTTTTTTATAAAAGCCCAGAAAACCTGTTGGGGAAAAATCGACTCTAACGCGGATAGGTTGGAAGATTCAGACAGTTCAGTTTTACTAGATTTTTTACCCGCATTGTTGTTGTGAACGCAGTGTTGTAATTTTATAGGAGAGTATGCATTTTGTCAAAGGCATGAATTGGAATGTTTAGAAACTGCAACTCAATAACATGTTTTTCTGCGTAATAAGCTTTATATTAACTAAATAACGTAAGGTCAAAGAATATATGATTTGTAATTATATCGTAATGAATATCGAAACATTAAATTTTCTTTGTAATAAAATTCTACTATAAAATTATATACAAATTAATTATTTTACGAATTGATTATTCTATGAAATGATAATATGAGATTTATTTTATGAGAAACAAAATTCTATACAACTATTGTCTTGGTAATAATTTTTACGTAAACTAAATAATATCAGAAAAAATAATATTTCATTTGTAATTCTATGACATGAATATCGAAATAGTAAAAAATATTGATATCAAAAATCATTGATTTGAGTTTCTACAAAGTAAGTGTTCGGCGTAATGATTATTTTGTGAAATGATAATATGAGAAACATTTTCTGCGAAACGAAATTCTTTGAAAATGTTGTCTATAAAACAGTGTACAACCCAATAGATCACATATATAGCCAGTTAGTATATAGTAGTATGTTCAGTTTCAAACAAAGCTACTTAACTTATTCTATTTTAAATCCTATAACTACCTATAATATTATAAACCTCTTTCGTATCTTTAAAGATATTCGTCACCTTAACAGTGTCTTTAAAAAGTAAAAAAAGTTATAGAAAGTCTGTTTGACCATTGCAATTATTGCCTTTATGTCGGGTGTACACCTTGAGTTTTCCGTTACGATACTTCCCAGATATTTGAAGCTTTGGACTTGTTCTACATTTCTCCCATCTATTTTTATCTCCCTTTTTATGTTACCTTGCTTTGATACTATTCTGATTTTAGTTTTGTTGTTATTTATTTTAAGTCCAAAATCGCTGAATATCAGTCTTTCTAATTCTATGTTGTTGTTGGCTAAGGCTGCAGTATCATCGGCGAACCTGAAAAACTCGCAAACACTGTGTTCTAATAAAACCATAATATTCCTGAAATGTATGAATTGACAAACATTGGAAACGAAAATTAATCATCAGCAGATCACCTGAACATCGTAATTATGAGGTCGGGATAAAACGACAGTCTGGTGGCGAGGCCGCGGTACTGATACGGGGCGGAACAATAGAGATGAGTTGTGAGAGAGATCTTTTCTGAAAATATGAATTCATTTCTTACACAAAAAAAAAACAAATGATACTGTTAAAATCCACAACGCTGGTTTTGTCCATACTTACACAAAATACGTATCCAGCACAGGATAATTAAGTTTATTAGTTTTTATTAATTAAAAAAAATCTGAAAACATATGTATTCAAGCTGGCTATTATTTGGGCAATTGTTCCAAATCACTTTCCTGGTCAGTAGTTTGTCGAATTTGCTAAACTACGACTACTGCCACACAATAGGTCAAGGTGTATAGTAATTTTGAGGCTGATTATGATGATATACAATACCGAACCTATCGATATGCACTATTCATATTCTTTCAACACTTCATTAGACTTATATTTTGAATATTTCTGAATTTGAAGCACACAATCTATGAACGAACTATGTCATATTATATAACTATTATTAATAATTTATAAATAATCATTCACCCTAATGAGATCGGCTAACCATAAGTTTTATTGAAAAGTACAAGAACTTCGTCAACGCTCAGGGTGAATATTCACCAGAGAAGTACGAATTTATATTTTATTAAGTTTTTGGTGATATATTATGAAAGACAAAATTACGTAATTTAGAAATATAATCCGTCTTCATGAACTCTCTCAGCCCTCAACGCATCTCTAAATCTCCAATAGCTAAGAAAAAATGGGCAAGAAATTCATTCCGACGACCGCGGAGTGGAAACTGAATGGAAGCAAAAAGCGCGGATTGAAAGCCAGCGGAGCGCGCCGGCGCCCGCGCTTGTGTAACTTGTATTACACGCTCTGCGTTGATATTAACGGAGTGCTTCAATTTTGATATTGTGATTACGTAAATTATTTGATTATTTTCATCTTGTGTTAGCTTTTTATTAACTTATTGCTTCCACATGGCTTTCAATGCAAATTTGCAAGTGCTTGGATGTTTTACAGTCGCCATCAGATATAACCAGTGTTGCCAGATGGTTACATTTCTTACATTTTTCGTAACTTTTGACCAGCTCAAGTATCATGTAAGTAACTTCTGTTGCAATGGAAATTTTCGTAACTTTTAAGAACAATGAAACTATTTAAAAGAAAGGTTTTTTGTATCTAACCGGGACTAAGCGGGACAATTCATAAGCTTCCATACAGGAAAGGTAACAAAAGAAACCACATGATACGACTCTGTCTGTTCGCCTGTTGTACGAGTAGGTAACTATGTATGACATTTGAGATATCCTCCATCAGCCCGTAGTAATTCTGTCGCCGAGCTCGCCGAATTCTAGCTGCATGTGGCTGCTAATTTCTTAAAATCGGCAGTTTTGATCAGTAATTATGAGAAATAGAAAAAATGTAACTTTTGCATCAAAAATGTAATTTTTCAAGTAACGAAACGTAATTTACGTCCCAAGGGCCCTGGCAACACTGGATATAACGGAGACAACAAGCTGCTACTTCATTGTTACGGCGTCGTCGCTTATGATTATGTGCTAAACATAATGTTTATAAATAAATGTAAACCCAATAAATCTATAAATCTCTTAATTTAGTGCCTAGTGGTTCTGGTCATATTATTGTTACCAAATATTGTAATTCTTAGACAATATTTCCCAACCATATCGCGCCTATATAGTGTTCTTTTACATCATCATCATCATCATCATTTCAGCCGAAAGACGTCCACTGCTGAACATAGGCCTCCCCCAATCCCTTGGGGGGGATTTGCTATAGTCGCCACGCTTGGCAAGCGGGTTGGCGACCGCAGTTTGATGGTGGTAATGATCGAAGGATGCTGCTGCCCACACCCTCCGATTTTCCCTTATTCGCCTCCTACGAAGCCCACGGGGTTCTTTTACATGTTGCCTAATATTTCTAATATTTCTTCTTAGTATTTTGGTATTACTTCCGGAACAAAATGATGCCTTGTGATCATATTCATATTGCCAAGTTTTGGCCATATTTCCTGATAACACCGCATCAGCCGGGCATAAGCCGTGGATGCATCTCGCATCGGCGCGCACACGCGATTTGCCTGCGCACTTCGTTACACACGCCAGTAAGCCCCAATCTATAACTGTGTTATAATACAGAACAACATGCTGTCGCATGTTATACGACTGGACATGTTATGCGAATAGCCTGGCTAATAAAAGTTGGGAGTAGAAAATAGCAACAAATGTGGGAAAAATCTGAGTGTTGCAACACTACACTAACAGTACATAATCTCTTTCACTTGAAAAAAACCGACTTCAATTTAATACTTCGCCTAGCCACTCGGAGAGCATAAAACACCGAAAAACCATTTTTTGTAGTCGGTTTTTAGTGAGTCATTACCATCGTGCATCTCATGACAATTCCAATAAGCTCAAACACGGCTAAGCTAAACCGTTTTATTACGGAGCTCCATTGTCTGCCTTCCGGCTTCAATTACCAGATCAGGTTGAGGTTAATGGTTGAGGTTGACATTACATCAGGTCCATTTTAATTTATTTCGTCATAATCGCTTCAGTATCTTAATCGAAATATCTTAACGCTAACCATGAAAAACTAGAAGTTGTGGATGACCATCCGAGGTCTTATTCATCAATTCCTGTACACCAAATGCTACTTTGTGAATGCAAATACTTGATTTGTTATCGAAAATACTAAAATCGCTATATGTTTGCTTTGAATTTTTGAGGAGTTCCCTCAATCCCTCATAGTTCTAACAACGGGACTAATCTGCGAGGAACTTGCTTTCAAACCAAGAAATAATTTTCCAAATTTATTCATAAATGGCGGAGTAATCTCGTAACAAACATACAAAGAAAAATCATACAGGCGAATTGAAAACCTGCTTTTTTTGAAATCGGTTAAAACAACAGGTAACACACACTTGAGCCAAAGAAATAAATTTTCGCGCTACGTATTAAATACATTTTCGCATATATTTAAGGTAAACGTCCTAATATCTTAGTGCCCAATAAATGACACCTATTAATGACCTCTGTCATCATGACATAAGATTAAAGGCGTCATGTATTGGGTCAGTGTCGAGCACAGGGACGTTTACCTTAGCTGAATGCAATACTATGCAATATTCCCAGTTGTGCCCTAGAGGAACCCGGGGTCTCCTTCGGCATCTAGTCCTAAGATTTGGCGTAGGTACTAGTTTTACGAATTCGATTACCATCTGTCCTTCCATCCCATAGGAAAAAGTAGAGATTGCTGGAATTAGACCGATGTCCTAACGATGTTTTCCTTAAAATGTCAGATAATATTTCATACACAAGATTTTGGAGAAACACCCATTAAAAACCCTATGTAAACTTCAGTACAGATGTAATGCAAAATGATTTTCCTTCGTACTTTATCGGAAAAGTTCGTATTTATCGTGCTCTCTCAATTAGCTTCAGTACTCATCTTACAGCCGTAGGGGTAAGTCGCATTAACAGACCAATATATGTATAGAGTGGCTAACACGCAATTCAAATATTCGCTATAGTTTTGATTATATTTACAGTTTACTTATAAAAAGGTTGTATTACCATGCCGAAACCTCAAAAACGGTTAAAAAATCCAGTCCAAGGAATTATATTTAATATATACATGTACTTCATATCAGAAAATAGAAAATTCAAAAATAGCAATAACTCAGAGTATTTTGGCAAAGTCAACAGCAAATTTCGGACGCAACGGACATATCTAAGCCTACAATAAGAAATTTTTTGAACCAGGAAGAAGAATATAGAAAAAATAAAAATACCAACACAAACGATATTAAGCTGGGTAGACCACGCAAGAAATTTTATCTTGATCTTGATGATTTCGATTACGCAATGATACGATGAATGGTTCCACTTCCATCTGAGTTATTGAAGGTGGTTGTAACATCTCTATATTATACAATAACATTTTTCACGTTGACATTTGACACTAAACAATAAAGTTCCATAATAATGGATATGAAAACGTCACTCATTTTATACAATCATTGATTGACAGTTCGGGTGCCATCGTATTCCGATTGAGATCCGAGTTTTCCCGAGGGAAAATCATTTTGCAATACATCTGTAGATAGTAGATTGGTTACCTATAACCCGTGTGGTATAAAAAAAGTTTTAGTCATGTATAAGGTATCACATCATCATGTATAAAACAATAAATATACCAAAATAAAGATCACAATAAAACAGTTAATACATTACCAATAGAAAATAAACCATTTTAATCAATAATTAAATCTCATTAGAAAAAAAGAGTAGGTGGCTAGGCATTCGGGTTAAAATAGCACTTCCCCCTTTCTCCCCGTGGGTGTCGTAAGAGCCGACTATGGGAACAGGGTTGTAGTGTGTTGTGGGTGATGGGCTAGCAACCTATCACTGCAATATCATCTTTACTTTAAATCTACAATCGCTAAATGTGGCACTGGAATTAAATTTCAGCATGTGCTCTGCCTATCCCTTTTGGAAATACAGGCGTGGGCTTATGTATGTAGGTACCTTTCTACATTATGGAAGGTATAACAGCTCTTACTTAAGTAAAGAGACTTAAGCATCAAAAACAGTTCCATTAGTTAAGTGCAAGAACTGGGTTCTTAGATCTCTGCTATTAACCTAAAAACTTCAAAAGGCTTTCAGGCCTGAGATCCAATGTTCAGTCGAGTTCATATAAATCTGCACGTGGCCAAAGGTTTAAAACGATCTAAACAACCTTATGCCCTTAGGAATAAGTTTTTGTTCACATAATTCTGATCACTTTGTCCGTGCATATGTTATCGAACTCGACGCACTTGCGAATGCCATCTGCATAGCAATCTCGGGAATGCATTTTCTAAATGGGCGTGGTCTAAATCAGCCAATGTGCAGTCAGGCGATATATAGTCCATTCAGCCACCTTTGGCCTCCTACGCCCCGCTTTTCCCATACAAAATGGGAGCAAATCGAGCGAAACCAGGAATTTCAAAGGTTCTAAGTAAACTGGTCGTATACCGGCTCCGCCCATCGGCTCGCTTGGTTGGTTTTCCGAGTAAGCCAGAATAGGATGGCTATAAGAATTAGATAGGGACGCGCATAGCTTTTCTTAAAGATAGTTGGCAGATTATGTAAGATGACAATGTCAGAGCACATAGGGATATATAAAGTGTTCGTATGTAAATGAGATGGATATTTATGACGGCGGAGAAGAAGAAATTGTAGAAATATGTGGAAAGTCAGGCTTGTTACTCGTAGTTATTTTCGTTATTGGTACGGTTCGGTGGATTTAGTTAACGAACGTGGTTATATATAAGCGACAGGCACAATCATTACGAATTCCTGGAATTGTATTCTATTTCGTAGATTGAAAAGAAGCTCACGAACTATTCAATGTGTTGAGAAAGACACTTATAAGAACTTGCTGTGATCCCAGAGCTGGTGCGTTTCTCGGACAAAGGCTCAGCATTGCTGTGCAGCGGGAAAACGCTGCCAGCATCTTGGGTTCATTTCTGGCAATGAGCGACCTTGGGGACGGTGTCTAGGGTTTTTTATATTTACTACTCAACTCAAATTAGTATTGTCTATCTCCACTACTCTAGCCAAGTGGTAGGACACGCGACATTAACTCTAGAGGTCGCAGATTCGAACCTCAGATCGCACCACAGGATTTAAAAAAAACTTGACGGCGGCAGAAATATCGACCGTAAGTACTATCGGCTACTAAAGTCTACCTATATTACATGGATCTAAAGAATTCGGTTCATTTAAAATTACCTATACACCGACCAACCTAAGTACTTATAAGTTTCGTTTACATTGGCACAATAGTATCAAAATAGTTCGTTCGAAATAGACTCAACTGTCCAAGGAACATGAATCAAAATGTAATGTCAGTCTTATAGTATGGACATTTTAAATAATTTTAACTAGGTATAGACGATTTTATTGAGAACTTCTCAATGAGAAGCCTAATACCTCCATACAATAGTCAGCACATAGGTACCTAAATAGAATTAAGCAAATTGTTTGTAATTTGGCTAGTATCTACGAACAATTTCTAAAATTCCACTCCGTTGAATCCAATTTTTGTCACCTTAGTTTTTAATAATTGATAATTGTTTATCCGTTATACGTATTGGGTCAGTGCCAAGCACTAGGACATTTACCTTATACTACCATATCATCATACTAAACACTTTGTGTGACAGTCTGACTCGGCTCGCTGCACTGACTTCTGTAATGCTAGGGCTGTATCGTGTTACATTACACTGAACTATTCAGTCAGTCACCTTTACATTTTACAATTCCAATACATATAGTTTATTTTTAATGCACATAAAAACAGCCATAAATTTGCGGAACTATTGCAAGTCCGCCTCACATTCCTTACGGTGGCTGGGATGATTTGCATCAAGGGAAAGGGAGGAACGGGTAAGTGAATGGGGGAATCGGTAGTTTCAAAATGGAACTTATTTTCGTGTTTAGTTGTAATTTTGTTGAAAAGATTAAATCGATAATGCAACTATTATTGCGGCAATACCGATAAAAATACAAGCTTTGGAAACCAATTTTAAAATGATCGTTCTCTATTAAATAGTCGACTTTGTTTCGAAGTTATAAGTCCTTGAATTTATGTCCCGTTTTAATACGCTCTCAATATGTTTTAGACTCAGCGGCGTTTTCTAAATGAACAATAAGGTTTATTGGTGAAACCAGTTTAAAAATGAACTTTCTCTCCTAAACAATTACATACTTTCATTGTGTATCGTGTGAGTTTCTGTACATTTCGTCTTTAATACAATACAATATAAATACTCTTTATTGCACACCTCAATAAAAATTCAGAACATAACATAAAGGTAGACATCAGGCGGTATTACTCGCGGTAGAGGCGGTTTTAATCTTATTGCTTACGTCAGATGTGAGCGGAATACTGGAGGGGCGTTCACCGTTCCGCATAACCCATTCGAGGCCCACGAACGCTACATGTGCTACGCCGTAGCACGTAGCAGCTTTTTCCCGCCTTGCAGCGGAAATTGCACGTAGACGCATGACCCATATATGGATCATCATGGGAATGAGTTAAGATTGGTTTCAGTCAGCACCACGACATGGGAAGTAGCATCATGTATGGTTTCTTTAAGTAGACTGCCAGACGTTATTTTGACAACGCTACGCATCATAGGAATCCGTTAGTTAGGAAGGATGTCGACTACGTTCCCATCCCTCCCCCCTCTATCGTTATTCAGCGATCACTGATTAGGGGCCACACGGTCCGGCGTCCTAGGCACACACTCGCGTAATTACATATCTAAAGATGGAACACTGCATTTACGGCGTCCAACTCAGACACGACGAGCACTGGCGGGGGCACAGTACAGACACATATAGTCCGGGTACCTCCGCATACCGGGACTCTTCTCAACTAGGATAGGTTTAGTGAACCAGCGACAAAACTCCCAGTAGCTTGATTCCACCCACTGCAGATTTGGCTGAAGTTGCTCAAACAATCTCACTGGAGCGCAAACTCTTACAGTATTCCAGTGAAACCTTCCGCGTGGTCGTGTCGTAGGTTTCCCATAGATTTTCCCTAAGCTACTCTCCAACCGCGCACTCCTACCGCTTTATTGGACCCGGCCTATAAAGCCACAGTCAGGTTCAAGAAAAAGATTTTCTCTACATCTTTTCAGACTTCGAGACCTAGAAGACTAGGACTGTTGAATGGACATTTCGAATTATTACGTTTGGGACATAAAGCTGTAATATGAAAAAACTCTAAATTGTCCGTTCGAGATCGTCTCCAACAATAAACCTTTCATGAATTTAAACGCCCTACCCAGTCTCAACAAAAAGGATATCTTATTATACTTTTGCGGCGTTCTTAGTTTTTATGACGCCGGGTAAAATACGGTAATGGCGCCGGTTAGGGGCCGTATGGAGATCGACCCTCTTCAATGTTATGTTGGGGGCATAGCCTTCACGGGAACTATTGATTTTTTAAAGTTTTCTTCAATTCTTCAACTGCTTTGGATGTATAGGTTATGGATAATGTTTGAAAACATGATATGGTAGATAGTTCTTATTTTGAAATTGTTAGGTTTTTTTGCTGATTCTAATTTTAGTGATTTTGAGATGCGATTGTAATCTGTACGACATTTCTGCAAAGGATTTTAAACTATTCCTTTAGGAATTTCGTGGCAAAATTTTTTTTTACTCTGCTTTTAGGAATTACATTTTTCTATGTACCCAAAATATCGGAGAAATAAATCCAAAAGGGAAATTCGACACAAACAGCCAATGGCAATGTACACAATTAATCAATTTTCAAGTTCGTGACCGAAACTGTCACTTTTGGAAAATTACAGTTTTCTTATCGCTCGCTCGGTTAAGTAATTACACAATCACAGAATAATTATATTTATTTTCATACATTTACGACTTAATAATCATATGCCTCGGACGATACGGTTGTGGAGTGAGTTCTGCCCTGTCAAGGTTTTCCTGAGGGGAGTATAACATGTGGTTCTTCAAGAAAGGAGTGTGTACATTTTTAAAGGATCAGCAATGTGCATGTTGCATCCCTGTAGTTGCAGGCGTCTATAGGTTACGGTGACCGCTTATTATCAGATGGCGGCCCATCTGATTGCCACTGACGAGTTATAAAACACAAATTAATACAAACAGAAATCATCGAATCCTCAGCAATTAGGAGATGAGCACGTCGGTCTGGCTGGATCTTACAATCAACGCCATACGTGAATCCAATCAGTGTATGCCGTGTTTATGTGCAGTACGCATGTTGTTGCATTCATGCACACTAGGGCTGTGCCAGAATCGACTTAATAATTTTACTCCCTTATATTCGAAACGGGTAACTCTCTTCTTTGAGATTGAATGTCGATCGATCCCAAGATAAGTATGGCGTTTACGAAAGCGACTACTATCCGATCTTCCAACCCAAAAAAAACTAGACCTTGCCGGGATAAAACCGGTTTCCAACCAGAACACTTTTAAATAAAAAATCATGTTTTCACACCTGCTATTTAGAAAAGAGTCATTGGGCAACAATGAGGGATCTAAGTAGTAATTATCTTCCCTTCGAGGGTAACAATGACTCTTTGCTCATATAAGTTGTGAAAAGCAATATGTGCCACTAGGTAGCAAAATAATTTGTAAGATATTTCATGTTTTTGGCAGCGGGTCTCCATAGGTGATGTGAAAAGCAGTATGCATCACACCGTAGCAAATTTATGTCCATCTTGGGCTTGACACTTGAATCCCTCGCTACGCTCAAGATTCTATTCTAGAATCTTTCGCTTCACTCAGGATTCAATATACCGGCCTCGCCGTAAATATATCATTTTGCTCCCTTGAGACACAATATAAGTACTATTGTGGTACGACCCAGATGTTTGATCCCCATACCCTTCAAATAAGACTACGTTACGGCGAAAAATATTCTAATACGCTACGGTGCAATTTCCTAATACCATACAAAAATATAGATAGAGACAGAAAAAAAGAAGCCTGGGGGATAACCTGGTTACATTAAGTAGTGTAATTAAGGGTTGATACATATTATCTGCTAACAAACTGTCATGCAGTTTGGCAGATAAGTAAAGGTATAGTTATATTTCATTTTGTTTTTTTTTTAATATGTAACACTGTATTGTATGCTATTATTCTTCTTTCCAATACATTGCTTTAAGTAAAAGTTCATATAACCCTTTTACTTGTAATAATAAATAAAAAACTTATTAAGTGGATATCAGTAAAATTTCACCCGTTGCATGTGTTAACAACTGTGTTATCATAAATGTCAGATCAAATCTAAGTGACAGGAGTGAAATAATCAAATTCAGTGTATTAAGATCATCCTTTTAGAGTTTCCTCGAAGCGAACTTTTTTTACGATAGATGGCATTCATTAGTCGATGGACGGTTGTGTATCGAATATGTCTGCGGTACTGTGAGATGATGGATGAGAGTTGATTGATATTTGAATTTTCCTATTGTGAATTATGTGTTTTATAACCTAAATTATACAGTGCCTTGGTTTCGACTGTAATGCTGTATATGTTTTGTTTGCAATAAATAAATAAATAAATTAGATGAATGCCATCTAACTTCCTAACCTAACCTAACGTAAACTAGATCACGTCTGTAATCTGGTTTTAACATACGAAAGTAATATTAAGTTCCTGTAGTGACAACCCTAAACCCGGCAGGTACGTGGCGAAGTCATTAGCAGTAATGGCTGATCCACTGCACATCGCCAGATTTACTGCTGGCCGCATGCATCGGCATTAGGGCTTACATGGCACAAAAGGAGTGCATTTCAGTACAATGTTGCCGTCGAATAAAACGATGTAATGGTTTGTATACAGAATGGTAGCTAGATTTAAAAAGTTTCAGGGATGATAGAGGAGGTGATTTTGGACATTTTAGATCACACTTCTCACTTTGTTATAAAGTCTTCTAATTTCTAAAATATGCGCCACATTATTTTGAAATTTATGCTTTTTCCTTGCGACCTTACGATTAAATCTGTTTTTCGGAGGCAGGGATGGTGGATTTATTACGCCTATGACCCAGGGAAGTTAACAAAGAACATATCGAATTATTAGGTTAGGTTAGGTCTTTTGTCGCTTCGTTCACTGTCAATGCATTTCATGAGTTAAGTATGTTAGTATAGGAGAGGTACATACCTTTTGGGATCGATACCCCGTATGCACTACACTAGTGGCTCTGTGTGTAGGTCTATCCATAATTACAGCTCCAAGATGTATTGAACAATGATTTACCATCGTTGAAACTCGGAATACGAGTTTTCAGTGATTGAATTTTTGTCCATTATGTGATCTCGCCTTGCCTCGCCGGTCATAGAGCAAGCGGTAAAGTAAACGTCCCAATTGATGACACCTTAAAACCTATAGGTCATCTAGCTTTAGAATTGTAAACGTCATTCATTGAATCAATGTCGATCACTGAGATATTTACCTTACCTACTCAGTTGTAAAAAAACTAGTGAAAAGCCTCACAGAATCACCACTGCGAGACGCAAATTTGTTTAATAACTTCATTGTCGGTCCGCACCCCCGCTTACTCGTAACTAACCACTAATGATTTTGAGTTCACATCCATTACGAAACCAATCAGTTGTTTTTAATCGAAACTGTAGTTTCTTTATACGATTTTGCAGATATATTGAATGTTTTGTAAAATTAGGATGAGTTGCATCAAACCGTCTACAATCGTAATTTTCTAAAGGATGTCTTCGGCTGGCGCCTTATTTAACATTGTAACCGTAAGTTAGTGCAATCCATCCTTAGAATTCTGCAGCAGCAACATTTTTCAACAAGTGAACGAAGCGAGTGAAGTTCTCGGAGCCAACTGAAACAATCCGGCGTTTGAATGTATGTAGAAATATTTGATCGATGATAACTCGAGTAATAGTGGAATAATTTCGTAGAGACGAAAAGACAATATATTTTAAGTTCCGGCATGAGCCAAATCGGTCAAAGGCTCGTATAGAGATAAAGGAGATTGTAAGAAGAGTCGCAAAATTATATATTTTTAAAACTAATAATACATTACAAGTTTATTATTAGGGTGAAGGCGAACCATTAGTATTTTAGTATTCAAATCTATTAATTTTATTTAATACTTAGTCTTCCTATTGAGGTTTTTTAAATTATAATTCATTGCGTAGGTATCATGAAACATTTATAGGTGTGTCATGCTTTTGTCTACTAGAAATATGTTATTTGGTATGCGTACAGGACAAAGTAGTTAAAAACAAATCTCTTGAAAAAATATGTCGTATTTTATGATTCCTCCCTCTAACTTCGAGAATCTTGTGTTCATTCTAGTTCTATGAGATGCGTATTCCAGTAATTTAGTTCAGGCTTAAACCCAAATTACCCTCAAATATCGGCTTGACGAACAAAATCTAGATGCAAAGTGGCCGCGGGAAGGCAACGTCCTAACAAAGGGTGTAACCTGGCTAGGCCTAATAGGCGTAAAGTGTAATTTTGTAAAGCTGAGTGCCTCCGGTGCTAGACCTGGATAGGGCTGTCCATTGCCGAGCTAATAAGTTTTTTAAGGTGTGAAGATTTTAACTTGTCATATTTACCGCCGCGCTCTTAGTTGAATTACAGTTAGAAGAGTATTTTGGACGTACCAATAAGACCGGAGCTCTGTAGCCGCATTACATTAATGGTTAATAGGTGCGTTTACTGACTAAAATATTGTCAACGTATAGTACCTATATATAGTCATAGACTGATTTCCGCTTGAACTGAGATTACTTGAAATATAAGGAAATAATTTAAGTGAGTGATGATGACAGTGAATAGACAAATTAACAGAACTATATCTAGGTGTGCTAAATGTCGTCCAAATCCATTCAGTCCTATTTTTACGATTGAACATACATTCAAATTTTCATTTATAATTTTAGCAATATGTTAGTAAAACGTATTGTTACATATTACATCAATGTTACCTACGCGTAGTGTCCCTCAGAGCTAATCCCCTACCGTAAAGCCCAGTGGATGGGAACTAACGACTAGGAAGTGCGGCTATTTTAAACTTTATAGCTCCACCTAGCTTCGTCGTGTACGAACCGGTGCCTATTCTAATAGCCATAGTTAAAATTACCTTTCTAGAATATTTCAAAGCCAGTACAGAAAAAGGTGCAGGCTAGGAGAAGCGGTCGCTGGTTTTTTTAATCACATTTTATTATATAATGTTATTTGCAAGATGGGCAGATTTTATAAAATCCACGACGAAATGTTTCTTAACGGGGCGTGCACACTGCTACGAATGTTTGGGTCATTCTACTTTTTCATGACCAGTTTTCTATTACAAAAAAAATTATGATATATATTCAATTAGTGCATAAAAATAGGATTTCGAAATAGTACTTGAACCTAATAAAAGGAATTTATAGGTAAAAATACTTAAATATTAACATATTGCTGTAAAAGCTGGGTAACACAGTGGAAAAAAAACATCTTTTCATACAAATGGTGACATCCAAGAACCACTGACTTACTCGATTTATGAATTTTAGCTGTGGTTCGGTAATTACTAAAACTATCGGAAGTGATACTGCAATTAAACCTCTTTCTAAATAACATTACAAAAATATGAAGTGAGGGCCAAGTATTCCAATATCCGCATTTAAAAATAAAGTGTTTGAAAATTATGTACATGAAAAAGTAGAATGGACCGTTTGTCTAAATACTTAATTTTGTGACTATTTATTTACGTACTTAATTGCAATGACTGAAATGCCTAAGCAACAAAGATAGTTGGGTTAGCAGTTTATTCCCAGAATGACTAAAACTTTCAGTCGAGAGCCCCTTTGGAGG
Organism: Epiblema foenella; assembly: GCA_963556455.1. Classification (NCBI taxonomy): domain Eukaryota; kingdom Metazoa; phylum Arthropoda; class Insecta; order Lepidoptera; family Tortricidae; genus Epiblema; species Epiblema foenella. The sequence continues at coordinate 3,719,555 of OY747110.1, forward strand.
CTGACTCGAAAGGTCACGGTTGAAAAATAATTCGCATTAAAACAAAAAACCGGTCAAGCGCGAGTCGGACTCGCGCACGAAGGGTTCCGTGTACCATTATCTATAAAAAGAGCAAAAACACATTTTCTGTATGAGAGCCCCCTTAGATATTTTTTTCCGTCTTTTTTTGTATTTGTTGTTATAGCGGCAACAGAAATACATCATCTGTGAAAATTTCAACTGTCTAACTATCACGGTTCATGAGATACAGCCTGGTGACAGACGGACAGACGGACGGACAGACAGACGGATAGCGGAGTCTTAGTAATAGGGTCCCGTTTGACCCTTTGGGGTACGGAACCCTAAAAATTATGAACTAGGTAATATATACAATAGCAAACTGTTATAGAACTGTATTCATCAACTGTTTTTGACCGGATAAGTCACATATTCGATATCAGAGTATGTACTTAGTTATTGTATTGCAATAGCCATTTGGGTCAATCAACTTTTTCTTGTTGTTATTCTGTCCCGTCAGCGAGGAGACAACAATAACCATGTTTCTTAGAAAAATGTTTATAATATCGAGGGGTGAGTGGTCAAACCCGATAAATTGAGATAAATGTTTTTTGAAATAAGAACTTAACATCCATTACGCAGAGTTCTATTTTCAAAAAACCTTTTAGACGACTTATCGGGTTTGACTACTCACCCCTCGATATGGACTTCAAGCATGCTTAGGAGATGACCCATTTCCAAATAGATTTATACTTATCGCTAAAACTCATGTTTGGTAGATTTAAACCCTATAAAATCACCGTTTTAAAGAGTGACTCAGAAGACGTAACCATGGTAACAAGCACCAAAGAATAATTCATCCACCCATTTACATATATCTGTCTGTATTTTACCTTTAAACTATTGATCATTTCTAAGTAAACCTAAATTCACATCTTAATTAACTGTTAATTAAGTCTAACATTAATTAATCTCCGCCATTTTCCAGTCGGTCCACATGGGCGGAAAACGTGCTGTTATTAATAAAGCGAACCGTGGCTCCAATCTTTGTCATAGCCGAGTCAAACCAACGGCGCGTGCTGACTTGCCAGCTCGATGCATGTACAAAACCGACTAGTGTGTAAACACAATATGAAGCTATACTTCGCAAGCGGATTCCAACCTAATCCTTAAAATTTAAGGTTGGTTTTTGAGTGGGGTTTTTGGAAGTAGTAGGTGTAGTCTGCATGCAATATGGGAATATATTGCAGGGTGCCTCGGTTCCAGTGCTTGACAATAATGCATGGCTGGACTAATGTTTGCTTTGTATCAGCGGCTAGTTGTGTTGACCGCGAGTAGCTTCAGGCGTGACTGTATAATTTGCGAAGCCAATTAAAGAGGCTCATGCATTTTGTATGGGATTACAATTGGATTAAGGGTATTGAATAGTTGTTTTGGTAATGTGGCTATTTACATATTGTGTGAAGGATGAACATGTAGCCATAGTTATTTGAATTATGCGATAATTTTCTGCTATGAAGAGTATTAATCTATACAACTAATTATACTATATAAATATTAACTTTGCGTTAAAGAACGCTAGTAAACTTTGACTTGTAAAAATGTCATTGCGAAATAAAATCATATTACTTCATGTAACTTTTTCAAATAATTGTGAACCTCAAGTTTCTTACAGTGGTCCATATTATATTTTTTATTATAGAGTTGAAAACCGTTGCCGGTTTTTTTTATTAAGTATCGAGAGTATTATTTTAAGAGAACTTAATAGGACAGTGCCTTGGTCTACTGCGAAATAAAAACAAAACATCAACTTGACAGCTGACAGATGTCAAATGTGGCAGTTACAACTATGATTTTGTATATTCATAGAACTCTATAATAAGTCTACTATCAGGGTCAATCAACTTTTCTTTGTGGTTATTTTATCCCGACAGCGAGGAGACAACAGTCACCGAGTTTCTTAGAAAAATGTTCATAATATGGACTTCAAGCATGCTCAAGAGATGACCCATGTCCAAATGGATACATACTCATTGCTAATACTCATGTTTGGTAAATATAAACCCTATAAAATCACAGTTTTAAAGAGTGACTCAGGAGACGTAACCATGGTAACGAGCAACAAAGAATAGTTGATCAATAAAAATATAATATGGACCACTCCAAGAAGGTTCCCAATTCCTAATGCTGCGTCGATCAATCACATCGCAATATCTGACGTGGTCATAGGTATGTAATCTAATTACTGAAACCCAAATCGCATCATCTAGCCCACTGACATGTGGACCGGATTAAGTCCTCTCACACTAATTTGGCTAAGAGGCAGCCGAGACTGAACTCAAGCCAAGATGCTACTTAACGATCTATGTGCCTACTTCATATAATTAAGACAAGAATTTCCGTGCATATTTATTTATTTATTTAAGGTTTGCCAACAGATATAACACCATATGACTTACAAAGTAAATTGTAGCGAATTGTGTGATTGTGAAGTAAATTGTGACGTGATATGACGACCGCTTTAACCCAGTTGGTAGTGCCCCTGCCTTCGAAGCTGGAGGTCCCGGGTTCGAATCCCGGTCAGGGCATGTATTTGTGTGATGAACTCGAATATTTGTTCCTGAGTCATGGATGATTTATATGATGATAAGTATGTATATCGTCACTTGGTACCCATAGTGCAAGCTTTGCTTAGTTTGGGACTAGGTTGATTTGTGTAAGATTGTCCAAAAAATATATTTAAAAAATATATCTAGAGCTGATTTAACAAAGCTCGTATCACGAATTTTCCAAAAAAACTTTTGTGCAAAATAATATTTAATTTTTTACAATGACCTTTTGGCGAAGGAAAACATCGTGAATAAACCAGCCTTCTCCCAAAGAGGTCTAGTTTTCCCTCAGAGTTGGTTGGTCAGATGACAGTCGCTTTCGTAAAACTAGTTCCTACGCCAAATCTTAGTATGTATTAGGTGTCAAAGCGGCCCGGGCTCTTCAGGGCACAACCAAAGATGATGATTTTATATCACTAATGATCCAATCCAAGCAAAAATAACGGACCCGTACACTTTATATAGAAATTCAGTCAAAGGGTACCCGTTATTTTTTCTCGTGGGTGTATTATCTGCTTTATGAAACGACGTAGTTGTTTATTAGAAATTTCATTCGACCCAATCTGTAATTGCTTTTTATAGTAAGTATGTTTCTTTTTCTACATACATACATAAACTCACGCAGTGTTTTCCCAAAAGCAGCAGAGTACATGAAATTTTATTCCAGTGCCAAATTTAGCAATTACATAGGTTTAAAGATGGAGAAAATGTAATATAGCAGTGATAGGTTGCTAGCCCATCGCCCACAACACGCTACAACCCGGTTCCCATAGTCGGCTCTTATAACACCCACGGGAAGGAATGGGGAAGTGCTTATTCTAGCCCGACACCACATGACTAGCCACCTACCACTTTTTTCTAATGAGATTTAATTATTGATTAAAATAAACCATCTTTATTTTCGTGTATATTTATTGTTTTATTGTGACATCCTAAGCTAATTCAGAATTGTAAACCTTATAAAAGTATATTTTAGTACGCCTAAAAAAGTGTTTAAAGCGCTATATAAAAAACTACATGTTTTTATTGAGTGTCATTTTTAGCAACATGTACCTAAAACAGCAAACCTGCAAAACATTCTACTTTTATACGTTTTCGTCTCTAAAAAAATAACACAATTTTTTTCCATCTGTAAACTCAGCCGCGCGTTTTTCGACCTCCCGTAGTCATAGTATATTAAAATCACGTAACAGCCCTCACGCTCTCTGCACAGGAGGGATTGAAATACACCAACGTTTTATATCCAGCCAGAACTCAAAAAATATTTTCCCGAAAGTTATACAAGAAACGTTTCGGGCCACGCAACGGTGTATAAAATTTAAACAACGAACTCACTAATTATTTTGCGAGGAACGCAACGCATATGCTGGCCGTTGGGAAAATAAAAACAACTTAAAATTGGAATGTTTGTGTTTGCAGTGGTGATTTTGTAATAATCAACGACAGCGATATGTTTTATTTTTACAAAAAGGATAGCTTTTATTTTGTTCTAATACAATAACCGGACAGATTTTTCATAAGCGATACAGTGTTCCAAAAATCAATTAAAATGTAGTACTTACGAAATTACGTAGAGAGTGGGATGGTTAATTGCAAACTCACGCGTATTAGAGGGGTCATTTGCACAGGAGTGGCCTTGCCTTACAACTTTTTAGAGAGAGGCTGGACCTCGTTGAAGCAGCTTTTTTGTACATTTATCTCTTAGATATATTGCGATTTTGTTACCACCCACTCTAAGAGTTCACAGACTGTAGATATGAGATTTATGTCACAAACCGTCTGTAAACGTAAGCTGTGTTCATTAAAATCTGATTGTATGGAAAGTTTGACAAGTTTCTATGGGAAGACAGCTGCCGGCGCCATAATGTTGATCGGTCTGTAAAAGTTGGTGCAACCCGCTCTAAGGGCGTTTAAAGCCCGAAACAGGCACGTTAGCACGAACCGGCGGGCTACATAGAATATATACTAGATACGTTAGGCGCATATAGGCAGTGGAAAGCCGTTCTGCCTCACAATGGGCTCGAGGCGGCTGTAGCGCAGGGCGTGACACGTGTCGTGGTCAACGGGTTGCTTAGCTCTTAGAACCTGATAGATAAGGCAATTGGTCCGTTTTTTTTTCACATGCACATATTATTTAATAAGGCAACACATGCCACTCTAATTCCTATCTAAATATATAACGTTGGTAACAATAAAAATGTATTTTCTAATCCGATACAGAACACGTCAGAATTAACGGATGACAGAAGTGATGTGTAACGATGCATACAAGCATACGGTCTAATGGATACCCGAATTCGGAGGAAGAGGAGAATTGTATATTATATATTTTTCCGATTCCGTTCAGAACGCACGCGGTCTTACTTTTGTACAACAATTTTCACCGATGCACTCACCAGCGTTCTTGTTCCACTGAAATTAATTGCAGCTACAACAATTGATGCATCAGACAGCGAAGCGAACATTGGACGACCAATCATTTTGGCCGAAGGACTAACGCGATCAATGTTCGTGTTCTCACTTTAATCCGAATAACACATCTTTGGTGACAATTCGTTTACTTTGTCGGTAAACATCATTATCATTCTGAATTTACGTCGCAAGCTAGAGTTTGTCAATTGTTTTGTTACAGTAATTAATCCTCCCGATGCCGCTGTAATTTTTTTTCATTCCAACAGTGATTTTGAAATTTAAGTGAAAAGTAATTCATCGCGACTGATCCGGGACAAGGCATACGAAGAATTAATAGTAGTATGAATATTTCTGACTGAAAAACTCAAAGATCGGTCGTGTCTAGTCGTCTCCCGCATCTGCACCCCGCACGTCGATGCTGCACTCTCGCAAATAGAAGTGCATGCTCGGAAAACAGTGCGCCAGCCATCTTTGGTAACAGTTCGTTTGCCGTTATTTTAGGGGATATTGAGATGAATTTTCAGATATCTCGGTGTTTGAGATGAAGATATCGCATTGTGAGAAACCGATCTAAATCCGACAAGGTTTTGTTTTCTTTCTGTGTTGGAAGGTCAGAAATCTTAAGAGTCCTTACCAGTTAACAGAACGCTCGTCTATTTAAGTTATTTTCTGTATGAATTGACACGTATCTTGATGTTTCCTCAATGTTTTTGTAATGTTGGGATGTTGACTTAGGGCGTGTAGGCAGGATATATATATTTAATATTAATTTAATAATAGGAGCGTGAATGAAACGAAGCCATGTTTGGAGCTAAAGACAATCTTTATTTTTCTATTTCACCTTATATAGATGATGACCATAGACATAACAGTTTTCAAATCTACAAAAGGACTATTGCAACCAAATGTCACAAATTTAAAATGTATTTTATGATTTTTCATTAAAAAATACCTATCGTTTCAAACATCACCCCAAAACGACCATTTTCAAGCCAATAACAATTTTTTTTGCTTAAGTTGTACTACACTCAATTAAATAAATAAATGGCTATGTAAATATTTAGATCTTCAGTAATATCATTTTATCCTTTAATAACTTTATTGGTATTATAAATACTTTTGTCATAATGTGAAATGAAAACATTTTAAAACTTGTAAGGCCTCTTAAATCTTTTTCGTAAAACTAGTATCTCGCTAAATCTTGGGTATAAAAGCTGTCAAAAAAGTGTCCGGGTTCCTTTAGGATAGATACGGTCAAGCGGGTCAAGAAATTTCATTTCTGGGTCAGTTGTACCTTGTCACAGTAACATTATATGATGTCTCTAGCGGTTTTTATACTGATTTTCACTGTGAAAAGGTACGAAGTGGCCCAGAAGTCAAATTCTTTGACTGTACAGTCGCCAGGTGTCACAGTGTCAGAATAATAAGTATCGTGTATCATCCACACAGAAGGGAAATAAGAGTAGCTAGACCGAAATGGTTTCACAATGAAATATCGTTGCTCAAACGAGCAACGAAATGTTCCATTAATTTCCAACACCGAATAAGATTTATAATCGCTGCTCCACTCTCAACTCGGCACGTATGCCAATACGTACCTAATTCTTAAATAAATATGGTTTAAAAACTTAAGTCCCATTAAATACAATACAATAGTCAAAAATACATTGTTAGCCTTATTAGGGTGCAAAATTGTAAAAATATTTTCACGTCAACTGTACATCACAAGCAGCAGCAATACCCCCAAAAAGGAAAATTCCAGGAAGTCGCTATCTTTATTTCGCTCGCATATTGTAAGTGTGACAGAGACAGAGATTACAAACTTCAAATCGATTTTCATTTTCGCATTGCAATACGATAATCGACAAGGCAGTACGGCATCGAAGCGAGCGATCCGTGAAAACTGAAATCGTTTGGCCGTCCGCCAACGATGGAATTATGTGGTGCGCATTCATAATGCGACCGGGAATTTCATCAAATATTACGGTGAATGTCCGGAATGAAATAAAGAATTTCTTCATGTGTCCTGTTATGTTGTATTTTTATCGTTGAAATGATCATTAATAGACATACCATAAAACCACAGGCGCGGTCGTGTCGGAGGTTTTCCCCTGGATTTTCCCCAGGCTACTTTCTAACCGCGCACTTCTATCGCTTTATTGGGCCCGGCCTATAAAGCCACAGACAGTCAGGTTCAATAAAAAAGACATACCATTAAAAATAGTACCTGCATGTCCTAAGTGGAAACTCTTATCCTGATTATAAACTAAACTACATACAAAAATCTAAATTTAACTACTACATATATAAGTGTTTTTTTCTTGGTTGGTAATTACTTTTACTTAAGGTAGGTAGTAGGTCACCCAAAGGTATTAAATTAAAAGTGTTTTTTATCAATCACATATAGCGGGATTCAACCAAAAAACTGCTTGAATCCAATTAGTTAGATTTTCCTTTCGCTTATCGTAAAACGAAATTTAGTATTACAAAATCTAAGTAACAGAATAACCAAATAAACGGGAAACTAGGTAATAAGTTCTTCATTTATTAACTATGATACTATCAAAAGATATTACCAAACATAATTTTGACAAGTAGGTAGTGCCAAGTCGAAGAAGTTCAAAGTCAGTATATATTAATATCAGTATAGTTTTGCGAGGCGAAAATACCTTACCAGGGCCAGTGGCACGGCGAACCTGAACATAGTTTAATTTCGCGGTAGCTACTCCGACATTTTGAAAGCACGAGTTCCTTCCTACAGATTTATTTTTAGTGACTTTTACATCGCTTTGGCTAAATCTATAACAGCCTGCCTAATTATTGGACAACAGATTGACAATATTGCAATGATAACATATTTTATTTTCTATTTAACTGAAGTATTCAGTAGCTGTAATAGGTATTATACGATCCAAGTGCATTGTGTTTTTTTGTTTAACTACGTTTTGAAGTAAATTTGCACACTGAGTATAACTCTAGTTCAATAAATTCTGAACGCATTCTCACATTTACCTAATATAACTAGTATTTGAAGCCATTCTTAATTAATACATTATTTATTATCATGAAAACTAACAAGGTTAACAAAAATAAGTAACAACGTTAATATTAAGAAAAGACTCGATTACATTGTTAGGCTACTTTCTGACTTAGCGAGGCGGAGGTACTTCTTGCTTTACCGAAATCGTACTGATATCATCCAGATTTTCTCACTTGTCGGTTTACTATCAGTACTACATTTACGCAGTCATATCTAAACAACAATTAACTGTGCCACCGGCCCTCACAAATATTGGCGTCAGGGGGCAAATTGAGAAGCGCCATCTTTGATCACACTTGCAAGTCAAATTGGCGGTTTGCGGTTATAGTGTGCCACATCCACACGGCGTAAATATACGTACTTTACCACCTAAATACTATATTGTGCTTTGATACGTATGTACGTTGGTGTAATGTAAGTTTATTAGTGCTGGTGAATGTGCGTTTATGAAGCGTAATAATATTGTGCGATTTCAGTAAAAGTCGGTCTAACTTACCTATTACCGCTTAGCTTAATAAAATTTCTAGTAGGCGAAGGATACTAGTTTAGGACTAGTGATGGGCATTTCTGAAACATTTCTTACCCTAAACTGTCCATCGATCACTATCGCACTTGTATTACTTGACCATGTTGGAGAATTCGTTTTAATATTTTTTTTTGGAGTGCCAACGGATTTTATTCCCTATTTCTATACTTAATACTGTTAACTTAACCGACTGCCTGCTGCAATGACAACTGCCGCATCGCAGATCAAACTCCCCTAATTAGTGGATTGTTTCTCGCGCCGTTTGACCGTGCGTTTGACGGCCGTCAGTGGATGCACACGCATCAACGGGTTTGGTGTGTAAAGCAACTGGAAATTCATAGAAATTGTATATAGTACAGTAGGTAAATGCGTATAAAGGATGTCTCAAAAATCAGGTACGATGGTATTTTTCTTCGTTGTTTGTTGTTTCCCGCCACATTTTCCATAAACATTATTGATATGTCCAATGTTGTTGGGTAAATGTTGTAGTGGATTTCTTTCTGTGTGTCCGTTGGCGATCATATTCACTAGTCTAATTTAGTTTATTATTTGCATTATTATAAGAACAAACTTCGATAGAAATGTCTCCGAGACAATTCCAAATTCCAATCATACTTATGTACTACAAGTCGGTAAGTTCCCCAGTTATTATATTATTAGAGCGATTTTGAAGAATCTTCTTTTGAGGCATAAATATTGCAGGTATATATTGCTTAGTAACTCAGCAACTTAGTAAAGTACATTTGTAAATTCCGCCATTTTGGGTAGCCCCCGGGCTAATCAATAGTCGATTAATCAGTCGCAGAGCGGCGCGCGCGCAATCGCGCGGAAAATCTTACAAAAAATCGCAGCCCCGCGCACGCACTACTGGGCCGAGTTAGACACGGCACAGGAATGGAGTGGAGTCTCTTATGAATTGCACAATTTACGATCGGTCACGGGTCTCGGATTTTGACTTCTCAGCAGTTACTACTCTCTTTGCAGAGCGGTCGTAATCAACAACTATCTGTATTCTCAGGCGATGTTTTAGATGTGTAATATCCCGCCATCTCTCTGAGAGTCTGTGATAGTTTGTGATATTTAACTGTGCTATAACTATCATGGTCTGGTGGTCATAATTAGCTAGACGATATAGTAGTCGTTATATGATAAGGTTATTTACTTAATAGGAACATTAAAAAGTATCAAAACATTTACATTATTTAGTCTGCTTAGAAACCCTAATCTTCTTAACTAAAAACTAACTAACAATGTCGCACCGATCCAAAATGAGTGTTATAAATACAAGCGGTGGTGGAGAGAATAATATTTAAAAAATTGAGGAACGTATGGCCGCCCCACATCATGAAATAGATGTTATTTTTGACGAAACCATTAACATTATAAAACCTGATCTAACACAAAACTAGCACGCAAATCTACTCCACCCCACCTCCTTTTTCGTGTCGACAGAAGGGTAGGCCGCGTCGTGTCGATAGCAGGGCCCCATAAATCATTCGCTAGCAAATGTCCCGCCGTTCGCTGCAGATTTGCCTGCGTGTCCAACACTGCGGCGAACACCCCTAGGCATATAATGTTGGAGGTATTCAAATTTAATGCTGAAAGTTTTCGTCGTAAGATTGTAATAAGCCACATGTGTTCATTTTGTAAAAAAATGTGTCGCTTTTTTAAATGCTTAGTCGTACATAGTAGCGAAAAAGGGCAAAAGGTCTATAATAAATTCTGCTATCAAACACGATTTTCAATTAATGTAATTAATATTAGGCACGTATGTTGAATTGCGGAGAAACAACCATGTTAACGGTTGTTACGTAATATCAATACAACCTTCAAATAATTAAATTCCTTATTAACATAAACAGTATTTTGGTGCTATTGAATAGGCATATCCCTATTATGTTGTAAATATTTGAGTAACAAAGTATCATGTATCCTTTTCTTCAATAGTACTTACGAGTCACGAGGCGAGCTAGTTTTTATAGCATTTATTTTGAAACGTGTAACCAATATCGTTCCTATCGAGAACAACTTGTTTAAAATTTGATTTTTTTCAAAAAAAATCTTTATTCCGTGAAACCAGGCCATGTTACTCGTACATCATATTGAAACTGATGATTATAAAGCACATTAAAAATTACAGCCTCAGTCACTAATAAAATCCCCCTTTAATTCTCCGAATTCCTTCTAGATGTCGCCAGTCCCAGCTAAATAATTCAACATGTTACGTGTGACGTCACGCGCGTGATACAGGCGTAAATCAGCATGCCCTGTTGACTGGCTTAATTAATTCTAGGGAATGTATGTGATACGTTTGAAATTAATTTCGACGTTATATACAAATTCTAATTTAAGTGAACGTAAGTATCTATTTATCATTGCGACTAAGTTACTTTAAAGTATACCTATTTAAATCATTAAAAGACGGTAATGTAAAATATATTTGAATAAAGGTACATAATACGTTAGCTAGATAAGTTAGATTGTGTTTGGAATCAGAAACAACGGACAAAAATAGCCTTCTTAGTACATTGGTTTACCGGTACATAATTATGTTCGAAAGAGTACAGTAGGTACTGTAGTTTCAAGTCGCTTCGGCACATATTGACAATTAGGTACTTGTGTGATAAGAGCCCTGAACAATAACAATGATACCAGGACGTCAAAGTATTGTATTTTTTTTATATATACAACGCCAGTGGCAAACAAGCGTACGGTCCACCTGATGGTAAGCGGCCACCGCAGCCTATAGACGCCCGCAACTCCAAAGGAGTCACGTATTTGGCTACTTACGAGTAAATATCTACATATTTGCGGTATAAAACGATTATTTTAATGAACTAAATGCAAAACGGAGTAGTGATAGGATACCAAATATAATTAGAAAGAAGTAATTTTTTAAAGTATTTTGATCTACCATAAGATATAACTGCAGGAAATCGTCAAGAAACTGACTACAATTGACTGTTATGGCAGACAAACGCTGTATATTGTTGCAATACTATGCGGGCGAAGCCACGGGCTCTCCTAATATTATACGTATACTTATCTCAAATCAAGGAAATACTTCCACACGTTAATATCCTCAAAAACCTTCTCGAATGACGGAATTTTACACATTAGGCGAATTTACATGGAATTAAGGGCAGCCAAGACCCTTGTTTCCCAATTTGCCTGCTAGGGAGCAATTTGCGACCAAATTGTCTTATTGGGGTTTCCAGCCCAATTCAATTATGCCTATACTTCGCCATTTTGATTGTTTCCTAACAATACTGTAATAGAACATTAATCTTTGCAAAGTTGAGGCTTAAGCCATCCTTTCGGATTTTGTAGAGAAATATTAGTTTAGATTAAATTAACAAACGAATGGGAAATAATATTTTGCATAAGAATTCTATAGCAAAGCTGTAAAATGGCTTTTATAGGGGGTTTGATAACCTCCTTCATAAAACTTAACGAGCTTCGTTTAACTAAAATGTGTGATGTCCCATTCCCACTAACAGAAATGTCCAAAAATAAAGATAAACGAATTTCATTAAGATCAATATAAAGCCAAACCCCACATCCCAAATCAAACCGATGTATTAAACAAACTGTAAAACTATCTACAATAACAAAAGTCTTCCATTCCGCGGGACGGCCGGGAAAGAGCTACATTTCCAAATGGGGAGCGATCTTTAGCTTTTTTTACACTCATTACTAGAGCGGTTTCCGGTTTTTTTTCCTTTTCCGGTAAAAAGAGGGAAAAACGTGAAGATGAACTGGCGAGGTGCAGGGTAAATATGGGGTCAGCTAGGGTTGGGGTGAACCGGATTAAGAGTTATCGATAATAGATAGATTGCATGATTGTGACATTGAATCAAATATATTTTAATTTCAAGCTTTTGTTTTCACTATCTCATGTATATTATTATTTTTAAAAATTAACAAAACGCTATGTTTAGTAGGTTAAATGTATGGTGTAGCTTAATAAAAATAATTATAGTTGTAGATATGTATCTAATTTACTTGACCATATTTTGGTGTGCCACCTACTCTGATGAAAATGTTGCATTATCTCTGCTATCAAAGGTTATCTGGAAGAAATCGCTCTGTAACGGCAAGTCTATTGTTTACCACTACTTTAAGCCATATATTTTCTATGTGTTCTTTTGTAAGATGTGCATTAAAATGTATTTATATTGTTTGTATAGTTTTGTGGATGCATGCATGCTAGTCTTATTGTAGCATCTATATAAGTATCTCTGTTCAATACTTACGAGATCGGAACACATTTCGGTTGAAGATATGTTTTAATATTGTATTGCTAGAAGTACGCTATGCGATTAGGACTCAAATAATAAAGGAACTAGGAATTTGAGAGGCGGCAAGTACACAGTAATTAATAAACAACTTTGAATTGGTTTACTAACTAAGCAGAAGTGTTTTTTTTTAAGTAAATAACTTATTTCAAATGAAATCGAGTTTGAGTTCCTACTGGTTGATAAGCCCTGTCTTTATTACCCATGACAGAACGGAGAAGCATATTATGCTTTTAGGGTGACAGATTATTTGTTTGTTTGTGTGTGCACATCAATATCTCCAAAACGGCTTGACCGACTTAGGTAAATACGGTTTTTTATATTAAGTTTGTAGTTTAGTCAAGACGAATTTTATTTTCTTTTCCCATGTTTCGAATAGTGTCACCTTAAATGGTGGTTACAATAAATACAATATCGACATTAGAAAAGGCCCGTCCCTCGGCGGACCGCAGACCGCACGGGCCGGTAGACACGAAAAGTCCCAAAAATATATTAGAATATACATTACCCTACGCGACTTGGGAAATGAATAGCCTACTTGCGATCCACATTTATCTATCACACAGTTATTTATACTTAGGTTTTTTGCTTTAGAATTTTGTGTAATAAGTCGGTTTGTACTTAAGGTATAATGAAACCCTCGGTGGAGTGGCTTTTGTGTAGGTACTTAATTTACAGGCTAGGCTTTGACAGTTTACATTTGCAAAAGGCAATAGCGAACATTTTATCGTATCTTACGATGACCGGACATATTAGGGCCGGCATTTCATCCGCTATATTAGGAAGGAGACCAATTGCCAATTTATTTTCGATTGTTGAACCGTTATTTTTTTACTCTCAGTCAAGTATCGCCGCTGGAATGCCGTCCCAGAGACTTTAAAAATTAACGATTGTTAGCACGCATATAACATATACTTTTTGTGCAATATCAATACAAACACATTGCAGCATTGTAAACACTTCTCACAGTAACTGATGGACTGTTACCTCATTGAATCTGCACTGTCACGGATTTAGTCCGAAAATATGTTGTTTTGCCACTATAAACAAGTAAACTGAACAATTAATTTCATACGCACGAAACCAGGAGCTTTACACTTAACTTTGCTAACTCATCTTAACCGGCTTCCCTCAATATCCTTATTTTAGGCACATTATGTATCTAATTAAGAATACAAAAGTAATGAGATATTTTGCACATGACACTTCCTCGTCAAAACATGACGCAACTTGCGCGTTAGTGACAATGACGTGCACAACACACGTCTCGCTTTAACATACCACCGTTTTGCGTTTGAAACTTTATCTTCATCGCAGCAAGATTCACGTGCCCATCAATAACAAAAAGACTGTCTCCTTGAAAATAGTACAAGTCACGCTTCAACATCCCTCACTTGACGGTGTCCCCTTGTTTTGCAGACAGAAATTCCATAGAATTTTGTTTCGTAGAAAATGTTTCAAATAATATTTGGTTCTTGTATTTTTATTTTGACTATTATTATTTCAATGACTATTTACTTGAATGAAACATATTTCACAGAAACACAATTCAATGAATTTTGTAATATCATTTTTTTATTTAACAAACTTATCAAACCGTAGAATTACGTTTGGTATTTCATTGTTTCGCAGATAGAAAATTCATAGAATTTCGTTTTACAGTAACTTATATTAAATAATATTTGGTTCTTGTATTTTTATTTTGAATATGATTTTATCACCGCTTATTCACTATACAGAAACATCTTTGCTGAAACACAATTCAATGAATTTATATTTTTTATTTCTTTATTTAAGAAACTTATCAAACAGTAGAATTATGTTTTAACGAACATTGTTTATTCGGTGTTTTTTTTTCATGGTATTTCAAATACATCAACACAATAACTATGTGTACATAGAAAAATATAGTATCTATATATAATACAGGTTATTTTATTAATAAAAGCCCAGAAAGACCTGTTAGGGCAAAATCGACTCTAACGCGGATAGGTTAGAAAATTAAGACGGGAGCTTTGCTCCCGTCTTAATCTTCGAGGTTATTTTTTTTATATAAGCCCAGAAAGATTGTAAGAGCAAAACCGACTGTAATGTGGATAGGCTAGAAGATTAAGACGGGAGCTTTGCTCCCGTCTTAATCTTCGAGGTTATTTTTTTATGTAAGCCCAGAAAGATTGTTAGGGCAAAACCGACTGTAATGCGGATAGGTTAGAAGATTAAGACGGGAGCTTTAAGCCCAGAAAGATTATGCGTCCTGAAAAATCATGCTTGTTTGGTTGTTTGCATGCATAGTGTGTGAATTGCTCAAAAATGGCATTATTTTTGAGTTACCTCTTACCGTTTCTGAGATACTAGTAATTAAAAGATAGACCTCTGGTTGCTATCTTTACCATACACTTTGTTCTTAGATGAGAGGTCAGCTTATAGTAGTTATTAGTCTATCAAGTTAAAAGTTAAAACTGTCAGATTTTGACAAACGATCCCATCTTAATCTTCGAGGTTACTTTTTTTATAAAAGCCCAGAAAACCTGTTGGGGAAAAATCAACTCTAACGCGGGTAGGTTAGAATATTAAACAGTTCAGTGTTACTAGATTTTTTACCCGCATTGTTGTTGTGAACGCAGTGTTGTAATTTTATAGGAGGGTATGCATTTTGTCAAAGGCAAAGGCATGAATTGGAATGTTTAGAAACTGCAACTCAATAACATGTTTTTCTGCGTAATAAGTTTTATATTAACTAAATAACGTAAGGTCAAAGAATAAATGATTTGTAATTATATCGTAATGAATATCGAAACATTAACTTTTCTTTGTATTAAAAATCTACTATAAAATTATCTACAAATTAATTATTTTACTAATTGATTATTCTATGAAATGATAATATGAGATTCATTTTATGAGAAACAAAATTCTATATAACTATTGTATTGGTAATAATTTTTACGTAAACTAAATAATATCAGAAAAAATAATATTTCATTTGTAATTCTATGATATGAATTTCGAAATAGTAAAGAATATTGATATCAAAAATCATTGATTTGAGTTTCTACAAAGTAAGTGTTCGGCGTAATGATTATTCTGTGAAATGATAATATGAGAAACATTTTCTGCGAAACGAAATTCTTTGAAAATGTTGTGTATAAAACAGTGTACAACCCTCACTTGACACTTCCTTAATTCAGCACAAAGCGACGCGCGTCAATAACAAAATGCTGTCTCCATGAAAATAGTATAAATTACGCTTCAACATCACTCGCTTGATTCTTCCTTAAACCAGCACAAAGCGACGCGCGCGTCAATAACAAAATGCTGTCTCCATGAAAATAGTATAAGTCACGCTTCAACATCACTCGCTTGACTCTTCCTTAAACCAGCACAAAGCGACGCACGCGTCAATAACAAAATGCTGTCTCCATGAAAATAGTACAAAGTCCTGCTTCAACATCACTCGCTTGACACTTCCTTGTCCCAGCACAACACGACGTGTGCGTCAATAACAAAAAGACCACATCAACAGACAATTGTAGAGTTCACGCTTCAACATCCCTAACTGCCCGTGGTCATCAAAACCACGTGAATCGTCAGCTAAAATGCCACTGATACGAGTTTCTTTCAGCGTTCCCTTTTATAGGGTAGCGTGCTTATTTCCACCGGAGCTGAAACTTGCAGTCGAGCTTAAAGTTCGTGTCTGCGTCAGTGCGCACGAGTCGAACTCGAGACTAGCTTTTCAAAGTTGTCTCGGCGCTAACACGCAAGCTGGAAGTGTAAGTAGTTTATGGTGTATGTAGAGTGGGTAGAGTTGAGCCTGGGAACTAAGTAGTTGTAAAACTATAATCATGATTATGTTTTTTAAGGCTGGCTCGGTAATTCCAGTTCGGCAGGTAAAAGTGTGGCTTTTTACATAATTATCAACAATTCTTTTAAAACATAAACTCGAATGCAGGTAAACGTCTGTTTCACACCTCAATACCCAACAATGTTGTCACTTGTTTTATCCTATATCCACTTACATTGACTACTTATTTAGACTTTTTTGACTTGCTTATTATATCTTATAAAATTAAGTATTCTATAAAATACTAACTATACGATATAACTAAACGATATGATTGAATTTAAATACATTTTAACCCGTATTATTTAATTGGTATAAGTGTACATGGAAATTATCCACTACGAATACATATCGGCGGGCGTTTGCCGTCGGAAGTGCCCCTTCGTGCATTATTTCCTGCTTCCTGCTCGTGAAGCGATTATTCAGATATTATACATATGAACCGAATAGTATTCCCAACTACTGAAATTATTTTAATAGTAGAACGCTAGAAAAAACTTCTAATTCAGCATCCCAATTTTTAGGTCAAGTTTTGCAGGTAGTAACGTAATAGAGGATTCATAGGTAGTAGGATTCTGTCTGATGCAATTGTTCGTGCTTAATGCTAATGATAATGAATAACCAAATGGGTATATAATTCATTCATTCATTCATTCATTCATATAAAAGTGCAATGCAACACACTCATATATTATATTAGATCTTTATATTGGTCATTGAATGCATGCCCAATTTGGATTAAAGCTAATCTATAACTCGTATGAAATGAAATGAAATGAAATCATTTACTTATTCTTCCATTTAGGCATGTTACATGCACTTATGAATGTCAAAAAAACTACCACGTATGTTTTTAAATGATTGGTTGGGAACATCATCATATTATTTACCAAAAAGATTGGATAATTAGGCTTTTTTTATTAAGTACTACCCATATACTAACATATAAAGACAAATAATAACCGAAAAATGTAAACAATAATTGAGTACTCAAAAAAATTAGATAAATTATATATCATTTTTTAGCATCTGTTGTTATAGAGGCTTCAAAAATACGTACCTAATCTGTCAAATCTTCAACTGTCTAACTATCACGGTTCATGAGATACAGCTTGGTGACAGACGGACTTACAGACAGACGGACGGACAGCGGAGTCTTAGTAATAGGGTCCCGTTTGACCCTTTGGGTACGGACGGAAAAAGGTAGGTATGGTCACAATATCTGATGCATTGAAAAGAACAAGGTGACCACAAACATTTAGGATTAGGTGTCAAACGGATCCCGGGCTACTTTAGCCACAACTGTTAGGAGGAGAAGGAGGATTCGTTTCGTACTGCCAACACATAAAGGTGAGTACATAATATAACAAACCAAGATCTGCCTAACTTTAAATCTCCCCACTACATAGCCATAAAAGCAATAAAGTATATCAAAACCATATTACGAGCATGAAACCTTACATAGTTAGTAACTTACCACGCAGTTTGGAAATAAAGTAAGAAGTTCTGAGGGACGAAGTTTGGCCATTGCAATCTCGTTTGCTGCACAGTCCAGTTACAAAATGTCGTATGTTAGTTGGGAAAGTATGTCAGTTACGATGTTTTGTTTTTGGGATAATGTTCGTCGCATACTTCATTGTTATGTGGCATCCTGGCAGCCAAACTGCCGAGAGGCTCGGATTGGATACGATTCTCAAATTGAGTTAGTGAGAATTTTCGTCGAAACCTAGCGTCAAACATACTCTGTGTATTCGATAGGCGAAAACATTTGAAAATATTTTTTGACAATTGTTGACAATTTCTAGGCACACCCACCCGCGGACCCGTCGCCGCGCTTCGAAAACAAAAGACGACGCCTGCCGCCGGCTATTGCAGTGCATGTTTTTATCAATGAATCCTTAGAATTATAATTTCGAGTTTTCTCATATTTTTCCACTGCATTTTTGAGAAAGCACTAGACAAGCCTAGGCGTGAACAGGAATTGTCGGCAATCTCCTATGTCGCGGCCTCTGCAGTAATGTACTATTACGTTATCAATAAACAAACTCAGGTACGAAATTTTAAATATATAAAGATGCAATGAACTCAGATAAATCGGAGAAAATTGTGACCTCATTAGTCATATTTCCCCACAAACTTCATATCAACCAAGCGTTTTTAACATTTCATAGATAATTGCTGATTTGACGAAATTGACGATCAGTAAATTTTGTAAAATATTGTATGTATATTAAGTGTTATGTCACTTATATCCACCTTATATCCGTCACGTTAGTCAGCTAAACTAAAAAACAGCATACTTATACAGTTGTTTCATTGTTATACAGACGATGAAATTAACAGATTATATTAAAACCAATATTAAGCTGAACGCCCTTCCTATGTACAGCCGCCGTAACCTAATATAAATGTACTCTTCAGAGTATTGAAAAATATCCAAACATACTCGTTAACGCCTTCATAAGACATAGACTCATGGTCGGATATTTTTGAGCTTCTTGATAACTCCTGTATATGTTTAGGCGACTGTACTTCCGCATATGTCTGACGTAATCAGATAGGTGACAAATAAGTTAGGTTAGGTTAGGTAGTTTGTTTTTATTCTAAAAGGTTTACTTGTAGTTTAATAACAGGTGGAAGACTATTTATTTATTACAAGCGGTAATAATAGTTAAATAACAATAACTTTAATAATATTAAAACTAACTTAAATCTAAAACAGGCCGTTGAGGCATTGTACCGAGCATGCTTGGCGGTATTTCCTCGCTATATCGCAATGCTGATACGTTGTGCGAGGAAGTCGCCAGCTCTTCGGTCACCAGTTACGTCAACCAAACGCTTCGCGATTTCAGTAAATAACTTGTGCGCGCTGGGACCCCATGGACCAAGAGTTTCGACAGCAAAAGGTACAAAATTGTACTCTCTGCTGAGGCCCTCATATTTATTACACTTTAATATTTCAGCATTTACCACCGCTCCATCCGCTTTTACTGTAGTTCGTTATTGGAGGTGGGACGGTGCTAGTATATCTACACAAGTAGTATCCCACACCAACATCCGTCCCAAGCTCCAAGGAACTAAAGACACCCCATCAGGTTTCTTACCGTCATCCCTGACCACGCCAGTTGGCTCAAGAAGAGCAGGCACGTTGACGGTGACAAGAGACCCGCGGATTATGTCATTTAGCGTCGCATGTCTTGAAAAACATGCACTTTTTTGACAATATAATCCATGGTAACCCAGTCGGTCCACGTCTGCGCCATAAGAGTAAATGTATGAGATACATACTGCGACCCCGAGTTGTAACCCAGTCGCCAGTCTAAGGGAGGTCGGATCCAAAAAAGTACCGGTATTTGGCGAGGGATGGGCGTGTAGCCAGTAACCAGCTCCCCGGCTTCCGACCGCCAAGAGTCTTGCACGATCTGGGCCTGTACTACTATCTATTAACATATTTAAAAAAAAAACGGCCAGGTGCGAGTTGGACTCGCTCACGAAGGATTCCGTACCATTATCTATAATAACGGCAAAAAAAACACATTTGACACGGGAGCCACCTTAAATATTTATTTTATTCGGTTTTTAGTATTCGTTATTACAGCGGCAACATAGAAATACAATATATCATCTGTGAAAATTTCAATTCTGACTATCACGGTTCATGAGATGCAGCCTGGTGACAGACGGAGTGTTAGTAATGAGGTCCCGCGTTTTACCCTTTGGGTACGGAACCCTAAAAAATGTCAGCTACAAAATACATTCACATTACTGCATGTCGATCACTTCAGCATTAACCCCCTAAAGTTTCCGTCGCGCCGGCTCAACCCGTTAACTGTTCAAGTATTTACCCGCTGATGACTCGACGCAGTTACGGGTTAACTTTGAGACGTTTAGTCTCAGACTGCTATATCGGGTTGATACATGATTTTGACCTTTAATGGATGTTATTACGGCAAATACATTAAACTAGTTTTTGGCAGCGATTTCGTCCGCGTTCTCGTTCATCGTGTTTGACTTTAATTGCTATTTGTTTATTTCAAGCGCTTACCTAGTAATCGCTTTTCTATACAAACTTCCACCTTCTTAAGGCACGATTTCCAGGATATAAAGTATCGACTGTCCTTCCCCGGGACTTAAACTATATTTCTATACCACATCTAAATCTAGAGCGGAATGAGAATATTGAGAATGTCTCAATCAATATCTATACTTCACTACTTTTTTGGGGGTATAAGTTGCAGGTGGTGTGAAACGGTGCAACAAAAACTGGCAACAAAATTTCCATACGATAAAAATAAACTACTTGTTTACCTTTATTATTATTATTTTATTTATTTATTTATTCGGGGCATCAACAGCATTACAGAAAAATAATACAAAACTTAATAGCTAATAACAAAGCCAATTATAGATGTCCACACAAATACAGTTGATTGAAAAAGAACGTAAAACAAAACAAAAATTAACTGTATTTTATCTTAACTCGATCACACAACCTGAAAGCACGTCTAAAAAAATGTGTATGACGTAAAACCATGCGCCATAAAAAGCGTAAAATCCAATTTTGACGTACCCTTTGGAAGCGCGTTTTTGTCGTCACTTATCGTGGATTAAATTTTCACCTTCAGCTAACTGAAAAAATCCATTACTTACGCCAGATGTCGCTGGGATCAAATGTCGCGACAGAGCCGTGGAGAAGGCTGTCTTTTTATATTTGTGGCACCTTTTCATAGTAATAGAGATCATCTACGTTGATGTTGCTACGTTGTGGTGGTTTCGATTAAACGGCCTAGCGTTAAACAGAGAATAAACTCTGTTTCTCTCATTTCAGCTGAATGGGTCAACACCACCACCCTGTAAAGTAACTGTCGAACAAACCGAGTTACAGATCGTTCAATCGACAAAACTACTGGGATTTCAAATCGATAGCGGTCTCACTTGGGAGTACCACATTGACGAAATCTGCTCCAAGTTGGGCCGGGCCTGCTTTGCACTCCGTCGTCTCGCTGGCACCGCGTCTCGCAGTGTAGTATTATCATGCTATTTCGCGACCGTCCACAGCCTCATCACCTACGGCGTGGAGCTGTGGGCGCGAGCAGCGGACGCCGAGCGAGCTTTCAGAATGCAAAAACGCGCCGTACGCGCTATTTTGGGCATACCCGACGATGTATCATGCCGAGAGCTATTTAAGAAGTTACATATTATGCCCCTACCATGCGAACTCATATACCAGGTGGCCCTTTTCACACACAACAACTTGGATGTGTTTCGCCAACGAGGCGTCAATGCATCACATATGATGCGCAGCAACAAACTCGCCCATCTCCTCGTCACGCCCTCACACAAGCTGCGCAAGTCGGAGAGGTCGGTTTATATCATGGGCCCGTCAGTATATAACAGGCTGCCGGACACTATAAAAAAAGATGCAACTTCCTTGGTGGTATTTAGGTTAAGATTGCGAAAGTGGCTCCTTGAAAATACATTTTACTCTATAGATGAGTTCTATGAGCTCCCCATTCAATGAGTTTATGCTTATATACATTAATATACCTAGTCAAATTCCAAGTGAAAAACTGTATTTAATTAATAATTCAATAATATAATGTACTGACGTGTTAGTACTTAACCCTGACCTGTAACTTGGCGTTATTAATAAAGTATTTGTATTTGATGGATTTAATTGTTGAGCCGTTTTGAGCTCACTTTATACTGGACATCAGAGCTTAAATGTTACAATAGCAAAATTAGTTTGACCTAAATCGCTAACCTCCTTATTCATAAACGTGCATCAAACCAATTTTAGGTAAATAGCTGCTAAAAGTCATCTGTCCTTATCCGTCACTTTGACACATGTGCTTGTGAGACAGTGACAAAATACATTTTAGTTAGCAGAGATTTGTTAAGTTTCACAAATAAAGGGGTAAGTAATTAAAGTTAGTGAGTGAGAGTCGCACAGATTTCTTCACTTGATGGGACATTTACTGTCAGTAATACGTTTGAGTACGATTTTTTAAATATAAAATAATGATATATGTGTAATGTAAAATAACCTGATTTAAATGAATTAATGACATGTCATTTGTCCCTTGGATATAGTGACTTACAATGTATGATTACCAATAAAATATGAGTTTGAGTATTAGTACTAGGTATACCTAGCTTCCATGCGGCGCGCAATAAAGAACTAAGCCAGTAACTCAATCAACAGTTGACACTGACAGTTCTCTCATCAGTCGGCCGCTTTAGAGGATTTTGAATAAACACGGACTTTTTGTTTGCCAGCCGTGTCCATGCCTCCCCTGTGCCAGGCCTCAGTTTTCAGAGACAGACATTAATCAACGTCGATCCCACGCAGGCCATTGTCTTCTATTACCAGCCAATCACTGTTTGAGGTTTCGGATCGTGCTATCGATATTGGTGTCGAGATTTTTTCTGTTTTTTTTTTCACTCTAGATAGGTTTGTGCTTGACATCATATCAGCTGCTCCCTGTTATCTACGTGCAGTGGGATACAGGGTGACGATGGTGATCAGCTTTTATGAACCTACAAATACGACGGCCCAGGGGCATTCCAGCAGGGTAATTGTATAGCATTTCAGATGAGCGTCAATGGGTAGGTATACACAAACCTTCCTCATGAAATACTTTGTGATTTGACAACATATGAAAACCTGTTCCGTAGTTTTTGAGTTTATCGCTTAGAGATATAGAAAGATACACAGCGAGCGCTTTCATAATAATTATGTAGTATATACGTAAAATTCTTTAAGTCTAAGTTTCAGTTTCTAAAAGTCAAAAGCAATCAACACCATAGCCTCAAAACGCATACAAGTGCAGTGAATCCAGCGGGTAAATAGCTTAACCGTAATCCTGTAAATGCTTTAGACAAATCTTATAAGGCGGCGACGCGGGCGCAGTGGAGCGCGCCGCGCGCTGGGGCGGAAGAGGCGGGGCCCCACTTGCCGCGGAAGCGGAAAATGTGGTAAGCGCGCGTCGGAAAATAAAAATAGTATTTAAGAAATCGTGCAGTGTCATAAAATGTACAACACGATTTCTTAAATGTTTATTTCACGGGCGTTTCAACGGCCGTCAGTCCCTGGTTCAAAATACTCAAGAGAAAAGCTACTAATTTAAACTAGATTATTTCTGACAACGTCTACTAGCTCAGTATATTATGTTTGCATCTAAACGTGATTCCTGATGTAGCTCATATCTTCAATATTTTTATTTATTGACGGCAGTTGAAACGCCCATGACCAAAATATAAAAAACTGACCAACCGGTCGGACTCGCGCATGAAGGGTTCCGTACCATTATCTGTAAAAATGGCAAACAAATCACGTTTGTTGAATGGGAGCCCCATTAAATATTTATTTTATTCTGTTTTTTAGTATTTGTTGTTATAGCCGCAACAGAAATATATCATACTAGCTTTTACCCGCGACTTCGTTCGCGTGGACTTCTACTGACTATTCCTTGCCCTTGGTAGATAAATGCCGGTTAGGTTATAAACTACTTAACTTTGAGTGACTCACACTCCAACGTTTTTACGTCTTAAAGTTACAAACTTACAAAGTTTCTAATTTATATAGGTAACTATATTAGCAAGTGAAATGGGCCCTCTTGTCCATGAAAGGAAGCATGTGTCCTGGAGAGAATGTAATAGGCGGATAATGAAACAAAATGAGTATGATTTATCAATACCTATATATAGGTACGTAAGTATGTATGTTGGTAATAGGTACTGGCTAAGTAAGTCAAACGTTAAATACATATTTCATTCCAGGCCGGAGAACGCCGTCGACTCGATCCCATATAGCATATATGCGTATGAATTATTTTTGATGATTTCTTATACTATGTAACAAAACACTAATGACTGCTAAGAAACTACTTCATGACATCCATGTAGCATAGTGGTGTCACGGTTTGATGTTGCGTACATCTACACATACATTCACACCCTATCAAAATATCAAGAAATTCTCCCTTTATCGTAGGTATTTTTCAAGTGAAAGTTCTACCTCCAAAACGTACAATCGAACCTGTGACATCCTGACATACGCAGCCAATCGCTTGAACTGAGCTGTCTGGACAATCAGTAATCACACTCGGCTACCAAGTCCTTCAACCAGTTCTCTCTTACAAAGTCTAGGGAGGCTTACGCAGAGTGACATCTACCAAAAGGACTCGTGCTTCCTTAACTTCAATTTATAATTTTCGTTAACAGATGTTACTGCTTAAAACAATAGTAATATTTTTAAGTATCTACGCACACATTATCATATTACAATTATATTTAAAAAAAACCTCATAATTCCAAGAAATTCGAAACAAAGCCTGATAAAACTGGCGGACAGCTGAAGATCGAATTTAGGTGGACGCTGGACGACCATAGGCCAAAACCTCTTCATATACCTACTACTTGTACCTCCCAGTGATTTGATTGTTTATAACTAATCAGCTAGGTAATCACTGTTTTCATGTTACCTACATTAAATTAGTATCTTGGATAAATTGACCTATTGGTATTTTGATTAAACAAAAAGATTTGTAACAGTTTCTATGGACCCAAAAATACGTCCACCGCACGATCGCGACAACACGGACACATTAATCCCTATTCGTCCCGATACCGCTGCATACCGGGTAGAGTAAGTCTGACCCAGGTCGGGCCTAGCTGAGTTCCTTGCTGGACTCTTCTCAGCTAGGCTAGGTTTAGTGAACCAGCGACAGAACTCCCAATAGTCTGATTCCACCTACACCTCACATTTGGTTGAAACCGCTTAACCTATTTCACTGGAGCGCACACTCTGAAAGTATTCCAATTGCAGTGTTTAAACCGCCCGTGTGATCGTGTTGGAGGTTTCTCCTGGATTTTCCCCAGGCCACTCTCCAAACAAACGCGCACTCCTATCGCTTTATTGGGCCCGGCCTATAAAGCCAGTCAGGTCCAAGAAAAAGAAAACTTATTATATATTTCTCAAACGTCCGTTTAAAAAAAAAGAATAGAGTGGAGTGGAAATTCTATAATTTTTATGTAGGCATATATCGAAGCACTGGTAGGCTCTATCTCGCGCGACTCGGCGATTCCTGTCTCGCTCAAACTGTGCGAAATAGAAAGAGGAGCGTAGATTTTTCTCTACTCGCGTCGCGTCGCAGCGGCAGTTGTGCTAGCCCCACTGGTCAGTCAATGCTGATAACAATCGTCTACGTCCAATTTATTTAATCTCCAATTTTATAAACAGTAAAGTTATTTAGGCTCAATGGGTAAGCAAGTTTTGATTTAAAACGCAAGCGCTTTAGAGGGTGTACCTAAATAACGCAAATCTATTATGTTTTGCTTATGATTATACATATATGTAATTAATAGAACTTCAGGTACTGAAATGCGGTAAACATTCAAATTCACATGAGTCGCTTTGGTTTTGAGATAATTAAGCTCTAAGAGTCACAAATATCCAAAATCTTTTATAATAATAGCTCATCATAATCAATTGATAGCGACATTACTTATTTTATAACTACGATGGTAAAACTAAAAACTTTACATGAAAATACCTACTTTATCTTAGCAGCTATAAGACTCAAATTATTGAATTGTGCAAGTAGTAAATAATCTACATTAACTTCGATTCGATTTTAACGAATGGCACGTCTCTGACACGCCAAACGTCAAATATCGTAAATTTACAACTGTCTAGACTCCCCTCACGATACGTCCTTATTGTATCTTGACCCTACGATTCGTGACAACTATGTGCATATTCGGAGCTCAGACTTACACTGGTTCATCTGAGACAAATTTTCGTAAGTCAGCGGGTATTGTAAATATTCTACATGATTCTGGATCTATGAAATTCAACTTCCACCCCCGAATTTATCTATTTGAGGGATGATGAAGGGATAAAAATTATCCTTTATGTTAATCCAGGCTATAGACTCGTTGTGTACCAAGTTTCATCATAATCCGGTCAGCCGTTTTTGCGTGATTGAGTAACAAATATATAAACATCTAAACATCTGAACTTTCACATTTATAATATTAGTGGGAATAGTGGGAATTAGTGGTATTTTGTAGGCCCTCAGATGACACTGTAATCGCACTCGACCACTCTAACAACGAAGATATATCAGATATAGATAGACGAAGTTCAAAGCACTGGTTGTTGTCAATGTTGACATCGACTGACTAACATAATTAAAGCTCTCATTTCAAACAGTTACAGTGGGTTGAGGGGTTTTTGGTTATTTGTCGTTAGTCCCCTGAGCACTTTTTTACCCTTCGTTTTTTCACATATTATCTATTTATTATTGTACAATTTTTGAATGGGATTCTTTTTATTTTGTTTCCAATTGTATGCTTACCAATTTTCAAGCCTTTAAGTTATTAATTGAAGGACTTGTCATACAAAGTTCATCTCCTCTTTTCACCCCCTTTCATCCCCAATCTGTATGATTTTTATAGCCTATAACCTGGCCGAAGATCAATTAAACTTATTAGTGAAGGTTGTATTGAAATCTATTGGCTAGTTTTCGCGTGATAGTGAGACAAATAAACAGACAGACAAACAGACACAAATTCTAAAAACCGTTGAAATGTGTTCTGTTATCGATTCTAAGACCCCTCCATCGATTTTTTTGCTAATATCTTCAATGTACAGATTTTCGAACCTCTACAGCTTTATTATATGTATAGATAGATGTGTAAATTTTAATTGCCTAACTATCACGGTTCATGAGATACAGCCTGGTGACAGACAGACAGACGAACAGGCAGCGGAGTTTTTGGTAATAGGGTCCCGTTTTACCCGTTGGGTACGGAACCCCAAAAAAATATATAAAATACTTAAACTACACAATTTAGAAGCTCTTTTTTCATTTGCAACAAGGCTTGATGTCACGGCCGTTTTATTTGCAAAGTAAAAAATTAATTTATTACATTCGTTCGTGAAGAGGCGCCCCACCTCTTCAAGCCGCTGACTTCGGCTCCGTGAATCCGAAAATCGGAATAAATCGCATCTCCCGCCGTACAACTTCCGTAATTATTAATAGCGAAATATGCAAACCTTCTTAATACAATCTCAGGACGGGTTGTAGAAAGATTTATTAGACCAAGTGTCAGATAAAATTTTGGTAATTCTGTACTTATGTAATATCTTTTTTTGACATAACTTACAGGCATAAGGTCTAACGGATCTCTATAAATCCGAGCGATCACGTTTGTATTTGCGTAAGTATTAAACTCTTTCTTTGGACACATTCTATTTGTTTTGTATAAATAAGGAGCGCGCGTGGTACGAGAGGTTACCACGTGGGCCGAGGTTAGTTCTTGGATGGTTGACCGCTTTGAGTGGTTATTAACTGAGCGCTCCCGTGCTTTGGAAGGCACGTTAAACCATTGATCCTATGTTAGCATTCGTAAAGCCAAGTTAGAGGCCTTCGGGCGGCTTTAGAACTTCTAACAGTCAATTTGCCCACTCACTTGACAAGCCTATAATTCCAATAAGGTTTGATTTTCCCTCGGGTTGGAAGGTTAAATGGCAGTCGCTTCCAAAAAAACTAGTACCTACGCCAAATCTTGGGATTAGGTAGCGGAACTCGGGCTTCCTTCAAGATGCAACTGTACTGGGATAACGTTAGGAGGATGTATAATTAAATGTGCCTTCGTCTTAGTCATATCCTCATTACCAGTCTACCAGTCTACCAGTCTTAGTCATACCGCACCAGCTATGCCAATCCGGTACATAGTGTGGGTGACACGACCTACGGCATCAGCCTATCGGTGGTATGCGGACGTGTGTGTGTCGTCAACAGTGACGTCACGGTGTCACGAATCTGGATTGTCAGACCCTGTTTTCTTAGACCATGACGGCCGTCTTGTACCACCTTCCTCCAAGCACTTCTGCTCTGTGCCACTCGTAAGGGACCCTGGGCGCTAGTTCCCACTGCTGCCTTTACGGTATCTATCCACCGGGTAAGTGCTCCGCCTCTACCTCTCTTCCCTTCTATGTGTGCCTAAGGTACTTAATATTTTGATTGACGAAGACGATAAGACGTCAATGTCATGTTTTTGTTTTTTGATGGAGACGAAGAATTTTTGTTATAGAAATCTTCAAGTACGCTGTCAGCATGCTCAAATTGTCAGTAGATGAATGTTAAACTGAACGTTTCAGTATGTTTCTACTCACATCAGACGTAAGCATGTACCTATGAAATACATTAAATGTAAATGGTTGTAAATAAATTTCCTGTGCTTATATCTCAATACGTTCTTATATAGATGTGTGTTGGAGTATTCCTATTGTATTCTTGTATTGTAAACAATAAAGATTTCCACGCAAATCCACAGGGCACAACAAGTCCATCGCCACTCGGAGCCTCTAGAACTTTCGCTATCTTTAATCCAAGACAATTAGAATTTTAGATTGTGATTTTCATGTTCGTCGTTAACGTATTTCTCGAGTGGGATGTAAATTTCCCTATTGTGGTAAACGGGTTACGAAAGCCATTTTATACTTCGAAATATTATAACAAAAACGTTATTTCTAACTAATTTTGGTAATTAAAAATGAATTTTATTGTATTGATTATACAGTTGATATTGCGTTTAAAATAGACCTAATCCATTGAACCTTTTGTTTTCAGAAATGGTTTGGTTTGCAGGATAGCTTATAGGATCCAGTTTTGAATATTTAACGTACTTGTGGTATAATAAGTGGAGGCGATCGCTCAGCTTCCAAATTATTTGACAAATTAAATAGAATCATCGCGGTAGCCTGACCTAAAACCATGTCTTTGGGTCATACACAGATTTCGTTCGCGTATTAATTTTCCTATGGAGATTATCGCAGATAAGGGCTATAAAGCCTATTTTTTGAATCAACTCTTAATCTGCGTAATAGGCTTCTTATATAATTGTATGTCATTGTCCCTTCCACGCTAATAACGACATATACATGTGTCACAAGATGCTTTTGCTTGATATTCATTGATCGACCAGTACTATATCTTCGACTACAGTAATTGTCAACTCACGATTACCAACACAAAGTTAATCCGGCGCGAACATTGGTTAAATAAGACTCAGAACTGATATTTTTTTAAACTAATAAAAGCTTAAGCTTTTTACAAAATTTGTCTCCGATCATCGTCTTCTTTGACAATATTTAATGAGATGACGATGACGAAAAAAACACCGTAATAAACGCGGAAAACTCACCCGGCTACGGGTTACGACGTAAAACGCGTAGCATTGCCCTTCGAATGGGTAAAACCGCTACAGTGCACGGCGGTGGCGTAGCGCTACTACTAGGGTATCTACTTACCTTGTATGCTATCTAGACCGACCCAGGTTGGGCCTAGCTGGGTTTCTGGCTGCACTCTTCTCAGCTAGGCTAGGTTTCGTGAACCAGCGACAAAACTTCCAGTAGCTAGATTCCACTCACACCTCAGATTCGGTTGAAACCGCTCAACCAATCTCACTGGAGCGCAAACTCTTAGAGTATTCCAGTGTTCCAAACCACACGCGTGGTCGTGCCGGAGGCTTTCCCCTGGATTTTTCCCAGGCTACTCTCCAACCGCGCAATCCTATCGCTTTATTGGGCCCGGCCTATAAAGCCATAGTCAGGTTCAAAAAAAAAATATGCTATCTAGCCGTATCTGTTTTAAGACTAGTGTTGGAACCTATCATGCGGGGCGAGTACGGGCATTTCAGAATATTTATTCTTTTACCCGACGTGGTATAGAGTCGTCTCCATCGTTTGGCGCCTAATTTCTCGCAGAATTAATGCTTCGGGCGGCAACCTTTCCCACTAATCTTTTATCAAATGAAACAGTATTGGCCTTGATCGATTTGTTACATCCCTGACTAGGTTTATACGTTTTGCCTTTTTAGTAATTTTTCTCATTTATGAATAATAACAAAAAAACAGGAGGAAGTTTTCGAGTCACTAAAACGAATCTTCTAGGGTCCATATTTACACCTATAGGCAATATTTTCGAAAAATAATAACGTATAAACCTATTATTTAATAGTATCTACAAGATTTCCAAAAATCATGCCAATCGGTTCAGGATTAGGGGGTGGACAACGTTGCAGTTTTTTGTATGGAAAAATTCTGCTACATAATCCTTTTAATTTTGCCACTGTCGCTAGTAGCGACAGAATTTTTTATTTTCCTACTCAAAATTATGAGCACTTGATCCTAATAAAGAAAACAAATTACATCACAACAAAAATAATATTCTTATTTACCAAAAAAACATCAACACACATCTATATATAACTAGTGAGAAGGTTACCCATAGCAACTCAATAAGTCAGATCTTATCTACAACATGTCTAATAAACGCCACATGTAGAGTTATATTGACAGCACTTAGGCCCTATTCGAACCGTCATTGTCAGACAATAGGTACCCTGCGGAGCCGCGCCGGCGCCGATTCAGCGTTAATCAGGCGTCCCCGCAGTCAGGACCTCATCTCGTCTTAACCAGCCCCCAGGATATAACACTAAAACTGGGGACTAAGCCAATTTTTACTGACTTTTTAATATGACGGTGGCAAACAAGCAGACGGCCTGTCTGGTGGTAAGCCACTGTATGTATGGTGAGTCACACAAACGTAAGCGGCTGAACACATTTGTAGCATGTTGCTTCAACGTCATATTTAAACTGTCAAGATACCAAAATGTATAGATACTCATGAGGTCGACTATACGCTTGAGACTACAGAAAATCACGCGCTTTACTGTGCCTTTTTGATTTGAGGATATTGAGGATTCGTTGTATAGAGCAGGAGACCAATGTAGACAGACTAAATGCAACGAATTTCTGAAATTAAAAAACCGAAGGTTCTGAAAAAAAACTGCTCCTTTGGTATCTCGTTGTTGGATTTTTTTTGTAGCCGTGTGCTCGTCGTATATTGTATAGCTAGTATAAGCGAGTGAGCGAGACATCCTTAAGTTACAAAGTACATTGAACATGACGTCAACTATTGGACAAATTTCCATATCACCAGTGCTTAGTTTAATCCATAATTTAAAGCCGTTAAACATCTTAAATACAAACAGAGAACAACAAAAGAGACGAAGTGTTTTTCTTAACATTTTTTTGAGTTGAAAATTGCAAGTAAGTACTTAACTTTCTTGACAGTTAAAAATGTGTCAATACCGAAATTGACCTTGCAAATTATACAGAATATATGACAGTTGTACTATAAATAAATATAAACAGACGAATTACTAGAAACCACAGAAATAGTACCACTAAAACTTAGTGGTAAATGCGAAGCCTGGAACCTTAGGTCCAAACTATACGTGGTACCTCGAACAATTTCCTCCACCGGTTATTCTTCGAAATATGATTTAATCCACACACAATGGCCGCACGGTGGCTGCGTCTTCGATAAAACCCGCCGCCTGGCGTTTCTGATCGCCTGGTAGGTACTCGATTTTGCGGATCACTCGAGGATTTTTTGTGATGTAAGTACCTACCTATATGTCATTCCTATTTCAGTTGAGTATTTTGACATTAATGGAAATAAGTTTCTGTCAAAACTCACGCACACTCCAGATAGACGCACTCATCCTGTGGAAGAACTCCCGAAGAGTTCGAAACGTGTCGCCGGTAGTGACTATTATATTCGTATTAAGTCCGTGGTATATTAACTTGAGAGACGGGAGTTACCATTGCCTAAACGCCGCGATTTTCATAGCCCCTAGATAAAAAAAATAAACAGCACCTGTCAACACTACAGATGTCAAAGTCATTGGAAGTTTCCGCGCCGAAACGAAACGTTACGTCGCTTAGGGAAAAGTGTTTTTTTTCAGTGAAATTTCATGTTTCAGCAACATTTCACACACCCAAATGGATAAATAGAAGCAAAAGAGTGAAAGGATGTTAGGAATCACGATATTTATACGTGAAAATCGTAAAATTTGAAAAGGGCTTCAGCTCGTAAGTTACGACAAAAACACTTCTTTATTTACATGAAATGCCACTATTACTACATAATATGTTATATTATGTCGCCTTTCCCCGTTGGGAGAAAGGATCTCTTTGAGATAAGCTGCATTTTGATGTTATTCACTGATGCTTTCACAAACAGTCTAAATGACTTATACCCGGTTTTCAAGTTTTGAAAACCATGATTTTTTATACACTAGGTCATATTGTGGCGTTTTTCCATTGGAAAAGACTAAGTCTCTTCGAGATAATGCAGAAATATAGAGTGTTAATTAATATTTCTGTTATAACCTCCACTACAAGGTTCTTACCCGTATCGTTTGATTTTTAAAAGCTTGTATCATGGTTTTCCATGATTTGTGTAACAAAACTTACTAGAGTGTACGAAAGAACACATTATCATTGTGGCACTTATTCCGTTGGAATAAAAAATCTAAGTCAGATCTGCATCCTACTCATTTTCTGACACTAATAAGAGTAATTATAAATCCTTATAAACATACAATTTTGTTCTATGACTTTAAACACTACTCCCGTTGGGGGAAGCTATTAGCTAGCTTTATGAAAATAATTTATACAAAAACAGTTTATATAAACTTCTACAAACAGAACCTAAATAAGAAGGGTTTTCTTCTGTTATTTAATGTATCCTTTCCGTTGGAAAGTGTTACTCAGAACTGTTGGGTATTGTTACCCGGTCAGTGTGGCAAAATAACACCTGACTTTATGTTGCAACAGTATACCGGAAATTAATTTTGTACTGTTTTGCTAAGTTAAGTTAACTTCAGCTTTATAGATCCAGAATATAATTCAGTTCTTGATTGAGTAATGCATAGTAGATGGCAAGGTTCACTGGAAAGGAAGAAGCACTCAAGAGGAAGGACAAGTTAGCAGCAGAAGGTACCTAACATCAAATACCTGCACAAGGTACCACAACTCATAACGAAGTTGGTTCCATTATAAAAGTTAAATCCATTGTCAAGCTTTGAAACTTAAACAATTTTCACAAATCATAGCAAAGTTGGATACTTTGTTATCACATACCCGTCAAGTGGCCAATAGAGATATCAAAGGATATAGAGATATCATATGTTATGTGATGGGATCTTGTGAGTTTTCAAACCTGTGATGCAACAGTTCTTGCCTAGAAGTATTAATGTTACAAACTTCATCCAACAAATGTATTAAAGGATTACCACAATTTGTATAGATTTGCAAAAAGTTGTTTATTCTAAGGCCTAAGACTAAGGTCTAAAATGTGTCAATTGACACAAGTCTAACAATTGCCAAAATTTATATAATTATGAAGGAAATCTCTATAGGAGAAGTCAATAGACGTCTTCTTCATCATAAATATACCCAGACTGTACATTCTGTCGAAGGGTTCCAAATTTTCAGGGTCACAGACCAGTCAAGTTGTAAAATAGTACCTACAGAAAATGGTAACTGTCTGACTGCAAGCATCCACATTTTCTGCCAAAGGAGACCAAGAAACACTGCATCTTGATATGGGAACTTTGAAAAACTTTCTTTAGAACTGAACATTTAGTTTACTCAACAACCACATAATTTATTATTACCTGAAAACAGATACAATACAATACAATACAAATATTCTTTATTGTTCTCCAGAACAGGTACAAAGTATTCCTTCACTACTATTTGTTATTGAAGATTAAATTCGAATTTGGGGAGACAAATTGAGCAATTACAAAATGCCAACCAAGTGTAAGGCAGTTTTTACACTTTTTCTGATATTTCAAAGAACTTTCTGAAATATAATGTGGGCATATAACAATTAATCTTCTTACCGCCCGTTTGTTTGGACAAAAATACTAAGTCAATATGAAGAGTAATGGTCAGGTAAACTTTAAAGAACTATCTTTATAGTTGAGTTTTATTTATGATGTGAATGGTAGTGTGAAAAAACTATATACATTATTTTACCATTCAGTGAATGGTGGTGTGAATAAACTATATACCTTATTTTACCATTCAAAGAGTTCAGTTGCAAGTCTTAGGAAATGTATTTTAAGAATTCAACATAATATGATAAATACATGAAGAATATTTGATTGATATTTATGAAATCTTTATATATTGACTATGTATTGGTGTGGTTCCCTTATATTCATTTTTTCCAGGGTCATGATATGAACTCTATGGACGGAATAAAAATTATTCCTACTGTCCATTCAGAAAATACAGTTGTTAAAAATATTTGGACATAAAAAATATTGTTTTTGGGTTGAGTATTTACATACAAGTACTAATATAGATACATAAAGTAATTTTGGAAGAAAAATAGATACCTACAAATGGACTGGTAAAAATGGAATTAATGTGGTGGATCGTTACAACATTTTAAAGAAATCACTTCAAAAATGATAACTTACAAATATTTTCAATGTTTAAATAGGACCATATGTATGAAGTGGAGTATATTCATGAAACAATTATTTAGGATGTCTGCCTATTGTGAAAACCTAAAGGGCATCTGGTCTGGTCAGGAGAAGCGCAACCAAATTTGTGCAACAATATGTTGGGGCAAAGACCAAAAAAGATATAAATATTTTATATAATATGATTTCATTAACCCATATTTATTGTATAGGCAGTTTGCTCTCATCTATACTACATTGTTTCATACATCAAGCAAATTAAAATTCATCGAAATCTGTAGTTATCAAAGTCAATCAAGGTAATCGAACAGATTCATATTCACTGTAATCACAGTATTTCAAGTATGTGTTTTTCTACATTTCTACAAATGCTATTGTACAAGCCTTTATTATATTTTTAATTTGCATTAGCATGAAGAAGACCATGGATGTTTTCGTTCCTGTGCTATTTATGATATCTTAACTTTGATAGGTACCCTTTTTTGACCCGACGACGGCAGAGCCAAAAGGAAGGGTTACGGTTTTTTGATACTAGTCAAAGTATCAATCCTCTCTACATACACAAGCCAACATAAAGCATTCTAAAGAAGGTCTGTTGCGCATTGCGCGGTTTCCCTAAAGCCAAGAATACTATAATGCTATGAGTCTTCAGCCTCTAAGTACAGATAATAGTTATGCATATTATCTACATATTTAAGATTATATTATGCGTAACAAAAATGTTCTATATAGGAGAGGTGCAACTAATCATTAAAATAATTATTTGAGTATGGTCCACAATAAAGTAAATGGAATAATATGGAAGTTAATTATTATTCAATATCAGGTTAAAACATGATGTGTAAATTTGTCGCACACGATTAAAGATCGAAGGCGAACTTATCCTCATAAAGGACCTCTTCCAGATAAACTTAGATGAATGGAATAGAAAAATCAACTATCATTTTAAATTATTATTCCGCGGGAATACTAAAACACTGATTATGTTACTTCTTATTAAGTATTATGGATAAAAGTATAAACGAAGTACTTAAGTATTTATAAGAAAGATATGTCGTAGTCGTCAAAAGCATTCAAATTCAATTCAATTCAAATCAACCTTTACGGCTTTATTCACTCCACCAAACAAGGTTTTTGTTGACATTTTTTGACCCCCTTTCAAATGGGCCATGTCCACTTTCTAAGCATGTTATAATTGTCATATTATCTCCGAGCTAAAGATACTGAATAACAACTAAACATAGTTGAATAACCGGAAAACATAATGACTAAGAGGATTATTGGCTGCCTTTGTCTGGGATTTTTGTAGCAGCTAATACAAACTAAAAAAGTTAAAACTAGGAACAAAAACCTTTCCCTAAAAAATGACACCTTTTTATGTTAACAACAATTGCAAGATAGGTATTTTCAATCATGAAATATTATTCAAAAACTTTTTAAAATAAACTGTAATCATGAGTTCATGACGGACCTATAATTTATTTAATAAAGAATAGTGAAAAGGAGGTATGAGCTCCAGACATCATTCATATTTATAGAGATCTTACCGTAGTTAAATGGATATCATAGAAGGTGGTTTACAAGGTATTATTTCAAATATTAAAATTGCGGTCAATATAATAGACCATTTTTTGTACATTTTTAGTGACAACTAAAATGCAATCCGCGCATGTATAAAGTTTACCTTTGGGATATTAATTAATTTTTGTTATAATGGTATACTTATACTCATTATTACCCACAGGCCAAATGTTAATACACAGTTTTGCAGGAAAATGTATGTATATTAGGTGTTCTGTACTTTGATTAGTAAAGTACCTAAATGATAATAATAAATAATCATATTTTTTAAATTTATAATAAGTAATAAGCAGATTCTATAAATTCATATTATTATTATGAAATAATGATAGTTAATAATGTAAGTAATTCAATGTCATATTATTATAATGATAATAAAGTAACTCAATGTCAGGTTTTATACCAACGCAATATATATTGTAAAATCAAATGAAATTGTAAACCTGCAGCGTCAATAATTCCTCGTAGCGTGTACTATAGTCATACGTAAACTATTGGAAATTATACACACATCATAGTCGGCCTATTGTAGGCATACCTCGAAAGATGGTGGATGAGAGGAAATGAGATCTGGTACCGGCATTCTGGTATTCTTGTTTATTTTTTATGAAAAAGTTTAAGATTTGAATTAGAGCATTATGGTGTAATGGGTGTACATTATTATGTAATTGGTGTAAGAGTGATGTTAATTTCTCTAAACATCTCTCAAGTTAATATACCACGGACTTAATACGAATATAATTACAGGATTAAACGAACTTACCTGAAGTGAAGTTCTATCCTGATTATATGAAGTATTCAGTCCGTGGTAGGTAGGTCCCTCCCTCCCAAATATTATCATGATAAGTACATGCTAATTTTTTCCCTATTGTTTTCTTTATTTAGCTCTAAACTTAATGACTTTGACATCTGTAGTGTTGACAGGTGCTGTTTATTTTTTTTATCTAGGGGCTATGAAAATCGCGGCGTTTAGGCAATGGTAACTCCCGTCTCTCAAGTTAATATACCACGGACTGAATACTTCATATAATCAGGATAGAACTTCACTTCAGGTAAGTTCGTTTAATCCTGTAATTATACATGAGTTTTCTAAGTTTTGCCTAAAATTTCAGTTCTCAGTCATCAACTACTTGTAGAGAAGGTTCTAAAGAGCCTAAACACGATGAGCCACTCCAGCATCAGACCAGCTTGGTGGTATCATAATGTATTGTCACCGCCACATTTCATCTCAAAAATTGCAAATTTTTAGACCAACTTCCATTTATACATACATACGAACAGTGCGAGCATGTAAAAACTGATATAACCGATAAATCAAATACAGACATTTTCAGGGCTAAAAACGACCACTTTAGTTCGTGTCGACCTTCGCCTCGCAATGTGACGATCACTCATTTAACGTCACGAATACGGACGCAGGAAATCTGTAAAAGTTGACTTCCTATTTTGCCGAAATCTGTGAAATCGAGTCCCGGCAATGCGATTTGGGGTGCGGTTTGTATTCAGCCCGTCGCAAGCCGAGTCATGAACCCAGTATTGATGGATGAGACAATAATTATATTTTACAGTAACTTCTAACTTCTGTCTGTCACTCCTTGCGTATCGTCGGGTGAGAAGCAAACTCACTATCAAATGTCACTACTCTTCGAAACCTCGTGTCTCAGTACTGAAATGATGCTGATATACGAGCTTTTTTTAAGTAGGTATTTTTTACTTAGTGACTTTTGCTTGTAACCCGACGGTATGTCCAGATCCGTAAAACTGAACCCAGACCCTCCTACCATTACGAGTACTTACAATTAAAACTCATGTACAGAGAGTTAAACTGACAATCACAATACAAATTAATAAACATTTCCTGTACTATTAGGGGCCGCACGGTCTGGCGTCCTAGGCACACACTCACGGACCCGGACGACGTAATCACAACGTCCACTGAAAGATGTAACGCTGCGCTTATGGAGTCCAACTCAACCACCGCGCAATCGCAACAACACAGACACGTTATAGTCCCTGTTCGTCCCGGTATCGCCGCATACCGGGTAGAGTCAGACCGACCTAGGTCGGGCCTAGCTGAGTTTCTAGCTGGACTCTTCTCAGCTAGTGAACCAGCAACATAACTCCCAGTAGCTCGATTCCACTGACACCTCAGATTTGGTTGAAGCTGTAAAGAGTATTCCATTGTTTTAGCCATTGTCTAGGTACCGATAACAAAAAAAATGTTATGTGCCCGTGCGTGTGAAAAGATGTACTTTTTAAATGTTTATTTAGTTTCGGTACCTCTGATTGAATATTGCATATCGTATCCAACAGTATCCTGAATTTGTGTCCCTCGGAAGAATAGCGGACGTGAGTCTGTCACGCGACACTGCTCTCGGTGCCCCCGCCATGTGTATTATATAACTTATATACCCGCAGCGTAATCATGTACCTTTATGTAAAGGGCATAGACATGTATACATTTTTGGACATAATTTCAAAGGGATAAAGTTAAAAAATCTGTATCAGAATCAGAATCAGAATCAGAATCTTTATTTGTGAAACATAGGTGGTACAGAGTTTGGTCTCACATAAATACATGGATCTCTATGTTTTGCCGGTTGGCATACAAATATTCAAGGTCAAACAAGGGTCTGTCTTTGAAAAGTAACAAAATAATTATTAAAACACGAGTGCAATGTCAAACGAATTATAAACAAAATAGAAAATAATCATAAAACATAACTATATAATGTACTTTAAAATGTCAATTATATTAAAAAAAATAAATAAAATAGAATTACAGATCCGTGTCATAAATAAAATCTTGAGTAGAATAGTAACATTTTTCAATTAATAGCGTCGTCAACTTTTTCTTAAAAGGTTCTATTTCCAGTTGTTTAATGTCTGCTGGTATTTTGTTATAGATTTGCGGTGCCATTCCTAATAGACTTTTGCGCACTAATGCAGTTTTACACTCTTTACTACGTAACTTGTTTTTATACTGTGGACGAGTGGGTAGCTTACGTGTATCTGTAATTTTATTAAATAAACCTGGATTACATTTTACAAAGATTGCAACTTCCAAAATATATAAACAGGGCAGGGTAAGAATTTTTTGGGACTTGAAGTAAGTAGAGCAGCTGACAGTTATTTTTAAGCCGTACATGGCTCTTATGCACCATTTTTGTGCCTTGAAAGCTAATTCTTTGTCCACGGAATTCCCCCAAAAGACAATACCATAGCGCAGTGTTGAGGCAACAAGGCCGTGGTAGGCAACAATCAGAGTGCGGTTATCCACTGTTTTTGAGAGTTTGCGGAGTGCGAATGCTGATTTGCTCAGTTTGTTACATATTTCCTTAATATGGTATTTCCAGCTAAATTGACTGTCAATAATGAGCCCCAAAAACTTAGTAACCCCTACAGTTTCTATAATATTTCCTTCATAATTTATGTCCATATGATTCAATTGAGTCCGCTGATAAAATTGCATAATGTTAGTTTTTGTCAGGTTTATTTGTAAGTCATTTTTATTAAGCCACATTATTATGTCAGAGAGTGCATTATTTATTTCATTTTCATAATTATCTAGATTACTACATTTTACAATAGATGTACTATCATCGGCAAATAGTACCATGGGGTGGCTGATTGCTTTAGGTAGGTCATTAATATAAACTAAGAAGAGCAACGGACCAAGTACGCTCCCCTGTGGTACACCATATTCTACACGCCGTGCGTCTGAGAGGGTTATTTTTTCCGTTCTACTTTTCGGACATATTCTACTTATCTCGGTGAACTGCAATCGGTTAGTGAGATAGGATTGAATGAGTTCTAGGGGTTTTCCTCGAATTCCATATTTTTCGAGTTTGTATAATAAGATCTTATAATCTACATAGTCAAAGGCCTTTGACATATCAGTAAAAATAGCACAAATAGGTATTCTGTTATCAACACTTTCTAACACAGTATTAACCAAGTCGTATATTGCCATATTTATACTTATATTTTTTCTAAATCCCTTCTGCTCATTACATAATATACCAAATCTATCAAAATAACTGTAAAGGCACTTATATATGAACTTTTCAAAAACTTTAGAAAATATTGGAATGAGTGATATAGGTCTGTAATTTTGAGGGTTATCATTGTCTCCTTTTTTTAATAGGGGTTTGATTACAGACATTTTTAACTTGTCAGGAAAAATTCCTTCATTTATACAGAGGTTGAATATGTGTATCATATTTGTGCCCTTGACTGTACTAACGTTAGGCGTATTTTAATATATTTTTTTTTTACCCAAGCTCATCCATACTAATATTAAAAATGACAAAGTGTGTCTGTCTATCTGTCTGTTATCTCATCACGATTAAACCGCTATAAAATACCCGTATACTTTGAGAGTACATAGTTTTTTTTTTATTTAGTTCCGTCACATGTATAAGAGGAGGCCTTTGCCCGGCAGTGCGACGTATGATGAGTCCGGTTCATTTTCTCGCAATGTAATTTTTTTTTCATACGCACATTATTTAAATTCATCTACCAAATATTCATACCGCCGATCTAAGCAACATTAGGCAACATATGAACTACTCGCAGCGAGCGAGCGACGCGAGCGAAAATGCGCATTACGCACGCTCGCGCAGAGTGCGTAATTAGCCCGTAATTACGGCGACACTACACAAGCCATAATGTTGGGTGAACACGGGACATTCCATGTTTAGATAATGAACTAAGTGTGTGTAAGTGGTTGTCATATTAATGAACTAAGATCGAGTTCTTTTGCTAGTCTTGTAAACCACGTAGGCTTTATGGACATTTGCAGCGACACTCGGCTCACCATGATATATGAACACAACGGAAATCGATTTAATTTCAATAAGGTCTAGTTTTCCCCTGGGTTGGAAGGTGCCTACGCCAAGTGTTGGGAGTAGGTGAGGGGGGGAACCACGGGTTCCATTAGGATATAACCAGGGAAACGCATGGAGGATGATGACTGGCTGCAATGCCTTATGTACCTTCTTCAGTTTGTGTCATATGATACCATGTGGCTAGGGCATCAGTCTTCTATAGGATAGCCCTTCATTTCGATCCGAATGTTTTCTATGCAATCATCACTTCAGGGGTAATAGAAACAGCCAGTTTTGTACTTCGTTTTGTACTCCCGTTCATAACATACCTTAGGGTTTTCATAGTTCCTGCGTCTACACAATTCATAAAGAGTTCATCGCTAAACGCAGACTTAAGAATAACTTACTCTGTGGCACAGTTAAGTAATATTTTGTCCTATTCTCAAATTCAAAAGTATTGGCAACCTAGCGCCGTCGTCACGTATTTAGGTTGGTATTACAGTAATTTGTTTATTGCGACACGGGGGCTCTTTGACTTTGTGCCTCGGAAATTGTATTACCTACTTAGAGGTTTGTTTCGAATATGGTCCTTGTGTGTAGGGTTGAGATATAATCTGAAGGTTGATTTTGCCGGTCACTTCAATGCTTTTATTTATTGTTAAAATATAATAAAATTTTTAGTGAAAGTTTGCTATATACAACTGTTTAAAAAAATGCCAACATATAAATATTCTTCAGCATGAGTATGGTATAATAAAAGTCATAAATTATAAACAAAGATGTGCAGCATGAT
This sequence comes from Epiblema foenella, assembly GCA_963556455.1. Classification (NCBI taxonomy): domain Eukaryota; kingdom Metazoa; phylum Arthropoda; class Insecta; order Lepidoptera; family Tortricidae; genus Epiblema; species Epiblema foenella. The sequence continues at coordinate 3,761,847 of OY747110.1, forward strand.
AGAGCACTAATTGCGTAATTTTTCGGACGAGCGTATGTATGTACAACTGTCAATTTAACCTTCAAAATATGACAGTTGATTAAAGCTCATTAAAAAATACGCATTTTATTTTTAGTTAACTACAAGTTAATAAAACTGGCCTTTCAATATGTTTCGCGTCTGAAACATGAAACTCTGATTGGAGTATGAAAGAGATTCAGGATATCTGCCGGACTCGATGTTGTTTTTTGTATCATATTAGACATAGTGGTACTTCCTCGTCGATTGAACTATCTATAATTCTTGAGTTTCCTTACCGAAAAGTCAACCCTACTTGTTTCATGCCTAAACTGTTATCGTTGCTCTCTACACCTAAATAAAGAAAAGCCCTATTGCTTAACACGTTAAATCTTAGGTCAAAATAATAGAGGCAATCAATAGAAGTATAAGGCATTAATGTGTGACACATAAAAACGTTTACCGTACTATATAACAAAATCTTTCAAAAAATCTACCTAATATTAGACGCGACGTCATCCTCACTGTAATCGCATTTAGGGCATCGATGCTCCAATATCGCTGGCAAGTCCTCGATCGGCAATATTATGGCAATATTTCCGAACGGGCGCCCGGCAAATTTCTCATCAGCGCCGTGGTGCATGCCTTGAGCACGATATATTAATTGCGGACAGTAATTCAACTAAAAAACGCCTCACCATAGCGTGCACGTAAAACCTTTAGGTACGGCAGCTTTAAGAAATCCAAGGGAAACCGCCGCCACGTTAATATAAAGTTAGTGTTCCGGCAAATGGCTAGTCTCGAATTTGATTTGATAGTAGAGTTATAGGATAGGAGTTGTGGTGGAGGTATTCGCGGTCTTGGAAAGAAAGTATACTGATCCAGGTACTTTTAGTACGCTAACGCAGTAACATCAACTTTAAACAGTTTCTCTCTACTAGCAGTTCTCTCTATCCGAGCCAGGTTCGTCCAAAATATTAGATTTCGGTTTTTGGTCAGCCAAAACTGAAGCTTACATTCGTACGTTCTCTCTTTCAGTAAGCATGCTCCTGCAACATACGTTAAAAAATAAATTGCAAATTAATGAATACTAGGTCTCCTGTGAAGATTGAACGAGCCGGTTTTTATTTTATCTCTACTTCCACACAAGCAACTAGCACTGCATCGTCTGCATCATACACCGAGGACTTGGATAACTGTGTACTAAGCTATATTTAAACTGTGGCCGTGCGTCCCCGTGCATTCAGCGTGCAAGCGGTAATTGCACCGCGAAATGACGCTCAGATCACTAACTTGCCACGTAAATAGTAAAGGTTTGATTTAGGGCTATATCTTGTTAACGGGAACGTCTTTTTGAAATCATACGGTAGCTTTTCGCGATGCAGCCATAAAATAATTTTACACTTAACATGGGTGGGTCGCGTATACTTGCTTCTTGCTGTGTTACTGACATACTTCTTTTCCTTTAATTTATTTTCACACATACACATCGTCCATTACGATTTACGAGTATGATGTATATTCTTATTTTAATCGACTCTCTGGGTAGCCACGGCTTACATTGCCAAATGAGCGCCGGCTGACTATACAGGCATGCTACTCTTAATAACCTGATCCGCCGGTCACTTAGCACTGCAGCTCTTCCTGCCTGCAGGACTGTCCGCAGTTGATGAGAAGAGATCCGATAGCTGCACTCTCGTCCGCTGGTGCTTAGGCCGCCCTTTAGCGTGGAACGCAACCTGTGTAGACACGCTAGCTCCGTCCCACATTGAAGGGTCGGTTCGGAAGCCTGGGACCGCCGCAGACCAAGCCCAAATGTCCAAAAGCCGCAAGTAAGCGTTTCTCACGAATGAATACGACTTCGTGGCACTTGCGATGGAGACTTTGGGGCCTTGGTCGTCTGACACAAATTAATTTGTTAAGGTGTCTGGACGTTTAATAGGCATCTCAGGCGACCACAGGTCAGGGCCTCAAGTCTTGCGGTGCAAAGAGGGCCACCAGCGTCCTAGGCACCATGCTACAAGCGGGCGATTTGGGTGGGGTATTTTATATATAGGTAGTATATAAGTATAGTTTATAGTTCTATTATTTCAATTAGCCTGAAACTGAGATAATATACTTACTACTTCTGTGGGAACTAACGATGGCTATTTGCAGTTCTCTCAGATCATAAAATTTAACCCTCTTTCGTACTAAGTTGCAAAGGTATTAAAAATCACTTTACATAAATATTTATACGTATTTTTAGTTGTTTTGACATTCATTAAAGAATAAATAACTTTAACTTAATTTTTATAAACAGCATTTCCATTCCGGAGCTCCAGTTCTCGAAAGCACATTTAGGTATGCTTAACGCACCAATCAATACGATTCCAAAGTAATATCAATACCTTGTTCGACTCAATCAGACTAGTGCCTCTCCGTTTACATGGCCCGCTCGCTACCGGCCGCGTGATGCTCACAGATACTGCAAGGCACTTTAGAGATTAATGTGTTTTCAATGAAGGCTTGCATTTTGCGACAACCAATTTATACATACGTCGTATATATGAGGTATGGTGTATGTAGTGGCTCTGAGCTGTAGACCTCGTTGAGTGATATTTTTTACGTTGCAAACGCTCATATCTGAGCTATTTATAAAATAGTGACTGTGGGGCAGATTAGCGTTTTTACGGCGATTTTTTTGTCGTTGTCTTTTCATCAAATGTTGTAAAAGAAGACGATGATCAGAGTAAGCTTTTGTAAAAAACGTAAACCAATATCGGTTCTGAGTCTTATTTGATCAATGTTTTTGCCGGTTTATCCTAATATATCGTATCCTAATGCGTCGAGAATTCCGTGACTTTAGAATCGTCCTGTGGCCACCTTCTGTCTCAATAATCAGATGAGCTCGGTAGTAACATGGTCTATCTATATAGTTAAGCCCCTTAACCTGAACTTTACTGTTTTTTTTTATAACAATATCTCTGAGTCAGTGTGCCTCCTCTAACCTCTTACATCGATAAGTGTCATGGTATTATATTGTAAATCGTTTGTATTTTGTCCAAATGAGATTGTTATAAACATATAGGTATATGAATTACGCTTGTTTAAGTTTTACCTACCTACCTTTGGGACACTATCTTTGTAAGTTTTCGTAAAACATTAAACATAATCGACAGATTGTCAAAACTGAAACATTTGCTCTAATACCAGTCAAGTGCCACTCGACTCGCTCCCCATGTATCAAGCTACTCGCCAGCGAGCTATAGAGTACTTGCACTAAACACTGCAATTGCTTATTTGCACTTGAACGTAATCTGATTTCCAAGCCCTATTGTTGGGTGCGGTGAGATAGAAAATTGATTTCGAGGATTTAATATTAATATTGTATTGTTCTAAAACACATGCTGCAAATGGAAAAGCTAGTATTAAGGCATTTGTAATAATAAAGAGGATTTGAGATATACCTACAGATGTAACTTTTCAAAGTAAACGTTTTATTTAAATTAAGTATACAGAATTTGCTACCTCTGGTTAGGTATATTTCTAAACCGTCAGTAACCACAAACATTCTTACTCTTTGTGAAGGTAAATGTTCAAATTATTAAATAATGATTGAACCTGATTTCATTAAAAATATCTAGATTGGAGCACCCAGGTTTAAGTCTAATAAATGACCTAACTAGAGCCTGTAAAAAGTGGGTGAACCCAACAAATCCCGCGATTAAGGCGCTGCCTTGTTCCTGATTGTGCAGCACCCATCCTACGGCTCATTAGACAGTCCGATTAACGTCTCTTGCACACGTAGCTCAGTAACTCAGTACCTTAATTCTTAAGCTGACATGTCATCCTTGTATTCTACCGGCTGTGCACATAAACGTTTAACTCCCTTAAAATGTTCATCCCCCTTTATCTCCTATTTTTAAGAAATGGACCGATGATTAGAAAATAATAAAGTGCTTAGGCTTCTTCTCTCCAGAGTATTGATTACGTAACGTGTGGCGTTTTATTTTTTGAGCACGCGTAACGCGCAAGTCTTATCGAGACATCATTTTCCAGAAAATTACAGTTAGTAAGTACCTAAGTTTGACACGTTGTATATTCAACTAGCTGGTAATTACTATCTTGAACATGAAGTGGGTTAATTAAATGTGCGGGTATTACCTAATTGAATGTTTAAAGTAATAGGTACCTAAACACATATCCCGCCCATGGTACCTGGGCGTGTGTCCATCGCTCTCGCTAATCGAGCGCAGTCAAGATTAATAAATGGCGCTTAAACCAGCCTTTTTTCGGGCGGGCTAATGGCGCAGAACTAATTAGCTACTTTTTATGGCCACGCCGGATTTATTATTGGAAGGCTCAATAAATTATTAGCTGCGATGGGGGAAGGTTTAGTAGATTAAAAGTGAATTAAGTTTGGCTTTGCTTTGCATGTGAAAAATGGAAAATGAAAACCATTTCAACCACAAAACCAAACATTGTACCCGGAGATATCTATAATGATATCTAAATGTGCCAGTATTTGTATATTGCGTAAAAGTTGCTAAGGTTTTTCATATAGGTGGGGAGACTGTTGTATAATATTTAGATACTCACGCGCTATTTTATTACACAACCTGTGCCACTTGAAACGTCATCTGTCAACATTGATATGAAGTTAGTAAGGAAACTCGAAGGTAGCGTGTCTGTCAAAAAATTAAGTTTAATATAAATTCTGTTATAAAAAGTTAATATTTTGCTTGCTCTATACTAAGCTTGTTTATTTAATTTTGTTTAACTTGATGTTGGCGCTGAATGCATTAGGTTAAAGTTACGTTAAACAGTACAGTAGTTTGGACCTAACCTCAAACAGAAGTGCATTTATGAGGCATATGCTTCTCTAAAAAGTTGCTTGGTTGTACCTAGGACACTGAAGGTACTATGTACCTTGGTCAGTGTCCGAGGTTGCTGCGTTATACTGCTGCGTTATACTGCTGCGTTATACTGCTGCGTTATATGGCCGTATAAATAATTATTACTCTCTCTAGTGATAAACTCGATAAGTATTTTTCTAAAAATCTAAATAAAAAATACCGGCCGGGGTACAACGGCTTCCCTACATAGTTAATAGATCCTATTGTAAAATTAAGTACACTCAGATGCAAAAACATAGGTAAGTACATATAACTTACACAAAAATTTGTCCCATGCTCTTATGTCAGTGAATTAGGGTTGCGGTACGTTTTTATGAGAGGATTAATTCGATACGTACTTTTGCACTTAACCGTACCTACCTATTTGTAAAACCAAAACATTACATTACCTGGAGGTACCAAATATTTCATTCTAGATTGTAGGTGTGGTTTTTAAGAAAGTGAAACTACAATGAGACTAAAATTTAAATATTCCCGACAAAGTATCGGGTAATGTAGCGATTTAAGTGCCAAGTGTTTCATTTCTTGCGCAACTACGCAGTTACCAGCTATTTAATTCGAATGTTCGTAAGGACATCAACTGTTTCGAACATATGTTCGAAAATATACGAATTACCCACTCATACTGATCACACGATTCAACGGCTGCCTCTCTAATAGATTAGACAACCGCTCGCGTAACCATTGGCGCCATCTACTAGGAGATTTCTTGTTGTATTCATAGGATGGCGCTATTGTGTTAAGCAGAGGTCTAAGTCTCAAACTAAATCAATGGTACAGGGACCTCTGCATAGTGAAACTAACCACAGCAGGCTCATTATTTTTAAGGCACTACACAACGTATGAATATTGGTAGTATAATATAATTTACTTGTCCCTAGTTAAATGAAGTTTTTATGTCGAATCAGTCATTTTTTTCAAAATAGCGGATCCGCATGGGGGTTTAAAACTTAAAAATACCACTCGCGAGATTTACAACTCACAGAGCCACTATTTATTAATCGCTTTATAAGATGTTTCCGAAGAGAGTTAAGTCGTACAGGTAGCGGTCTGCGGTTGCACCCTGTTGTACATACACTATAACAATCCTAACATTCATTCAGACACACGCGCCCTTGATTGTCATAGTGACAACTGGTCACCACTGCAAGCCGCTGTAGTATGTGAAGGCTAGGCTCGGTTTTACTTATTACCCGTTACACCTTATGTCGGTTTGCTATGTCAAAAAATGTACTGAGATACTGAAGTTTGATCTGACATTTGGTCTAAATGATCTTTATAAAACCCGGGCTTAACTCTCTTTACATAGGATTATCAAGGGGTATTGAGTTCAATCTATCTATCCAACCGCACAATGTAGCGACACTTGCATATATGTCTCGTATGTGTGTAAATCGGGCTTAAGCATATCAAAGCGATATTTATAAATAATAAAAGCCATTTATAATTCACAATTTATTGAATCTCGGATTGATTAATATAATATAGTCATAATATTATATTTACATCAATATTTGGATATCCATCTAGGTACAATATATATTTTTTTTATTTCTACGATATACATAAATAATACGTACGCAACAAATAACTATATATTCTCTTAGGTTTTATAACATTTATTTAAAACTTAAAACCATTTTAATGACCTTAGTCATTTGATATGATTTTAAAAAGCATTTAAGTTTTGAAGATGTCTTGAAGATAATATGAATACATACAATTATATATATCATAGTAATATACGTAAGGCTGTAGTGACTATGGTTGACAAGAATTCATAAAAGTAAGAAAAATATGAGTAAATTATTTGTTTCAGCGGCAGTGACCATTTCAAAGTTATTATATTCTTTAACCTACCTACTTGGTTTAATCGCTAAAGTTTTATCGAAACTATAAATTAGTTTAGTAGTCTATTAATTTCTTTGGTATACATGCAGTAATTTCTAAGGATTTTATCTTTTTATTTTCTTTTACCTGATTAATTTGCATGATTATAAAAATGGTCAGTTTATAATTGTTTTCGTTACTATAAATTATGACAAGACGTAACAATGTCTGAAAAGACACTGCTCTATTTGTGTTGTGTAGTGTTCAGATAGTTTTGAGCCTTTGTCATGTCAGATATTACTGCAGGTGATTGTTATTGCATAATTCATGCGAGGGAAATGTGGTATCATGAATATAAAGCAACGCATATCGATAAATACATACTGTATCAGGTATCATATACGCTACTTGACCCCAAATCAATATAACAACCATATCATGAGCAACTCTACTTAATTATTGTATACATGAAAAGAAAGACCGTTTCAAAAATTGAAAAACGCTACAAAAACGTACCACCTAAAATATTTTGTATAAAAACCTAACCCTACCGGGGACGGTAAAAAAATTACTGTCATTATACTATGTATATTAAATTACCGAAATGAGGCCAAATTTACAAAATTGGTGTTCCATAAGTGAGCATCAATTCAATTTACTGGGTGATTTCGATCATGGACTCATGGTCATGAATGACCAAAAGTGAAGAGAATGGCTTTCATTATCCTCCTAGGGTTTTCCCGGTTGTGCCCTAAGATGCTCTGAGTCCGCTTTGGCACCTTTTTATTTTGACGGGGGGAACATCCTTTATGGATACCTTCGCACCGTGAAGCCGGCGCGGTGCATGGTTATGTCGGACTTGCACCTTCTAAAAACCCCCGATTGTCCTCCTCAATCCATTTCGGGCGGCTCTGAGATCTCCTACGAAACGTGCCAGTGCCACCCTAGAGTCCACTTACGTGGGTCCCGCTATGTTTTTATGGACGATCTAGCTCCCAACTACGACCGTCTACGACCACAAGGACCACCTTTTAGTTGTCTTCTACAGGCAGAGGACACGGTAGCCGTAATACCAAGATTTGGCGTAAATAGGGAATAGTTTTAAGAAAGCTACTACCATCTGACCTTACAACCCAGAGGGAAAACTAGACCTTGTTGGCATTACACTGATTTCCTAGCGATGTTTTCTTTCATCGCTTTAGTGGTTTAGTGAAGAGAAAGGTTGTACTAAACACATTTTTCCATAAGAGCAGCCACTAAAACGGTAAGATAAAACTCACTCTCATAACCTAGCATTTAAATGTTAATAAATAAATTTTTCGCGATATCGTGGTTTAGTCCCATGAGAAACTCGGTTTGAAGAACTTTATACTCAAATAAAATTACATAAATTCACTTACTTGAGAATTTTATAGTACTATATCTATATCTAGGTATACTGTATTTGACACAAACATCTGAACTTCCATCTCATCTGAACAATCGTTCACCATTACCATCTTTTTCACTTTTAGTCATTCCTGGTCATGACCTCAAGGTCACCCAATATTTTAATCTGGGGTTGTATATTGGCGTAAAGCACCTGTATCCATGAGTTTTGGCACAAATCTATAGCTAATATTATACCATAATTATATAAATAGCCATACCAACTACCTTATTATAAGAACATCGACAGACATCTTAATTTTTAAGAAAATGTTGTACATAACTCGATTCATAGTGTAACAGTTTTATAAAGCTCAGCTACATATACATATAAAATATTTATAAATTAATAGGAATGAAATATATAAGTCGCAAGGTCATAAAATGAAAGAAACATACTCATTTGAATACTTTTACTCTTTACATCATATCACATGAAATCTCATAAGTAATCAGACGAAATAAATAACATCCCAAAATGTCACTAACGTAATACCAAGTTATACAACAATTTGTTACTAAAATGATATTTCATTCGAAAATTGAAAACGTGAAAGGCTTTGAGCAAAAAGTTGCATACTTATGAAGAAAACATTAAACATTTTTTTTGCAATAACTTTTTTGTCATTTTTTTAGACATGATTATTGTACGAAGACAACGAATTACATTATATATAATTTACAAGCAAAATTAACGTCGGAAGCTCATATTATACAAATTTAAATACGTTTTGACCACATAAATAACAAATGTTTCTTATATATCATATGAAAAAATATGCAGACATAATATACTTACCTACGTTAAATATGTTTTGTGAAATGCACAAAAAATATAATGCATTTGTTGAATGATACATATGAACACAGAATAAAGTGTTGCCTAAAAATATGTTACTAATGTGGCCAAAACTATTGAATAATCGTAATAATGTAACATAGGTTTGATATGTTTAATGTACTATGTGTTAGGCGCATTCACAAATCTCATCATAAGATGTGTAATATCAACAATTCGATATACGTCTATATGCACCCTAAAATTATATATTTACATTTCTCACGACACCGAAAAATTGGTAACGCTCAATAGGTACCTACTACAATACAACGACCGCGATACATTTAGGCCTTACCAGTATCTCCATAAAAAAACTCATTTGAAAAAAAGTAGCTTTTAGTCCTAATAATCGCGCATAACGTGAACTCTTAAATTATGCTTTATTTTCAATATTCATAAGTGTAGCTCAAATCTAATCTGATAATTGTAGTAACATCCACACACAAATTGCAAATTAAACAAATAATATACATTTACAACTACTATAAATACAACAGCCCCTATTTTTACTATTCAATAGTAAAATTGATTATTTAACTATTCGTTATATAATAAGGTTTATGGTTCATAAAAGCAGTGTCGAAATCGAAATACAAAAAGTCAATAATCTTATAATTTTATCGACCAGTCTTAAGAGTCAAGACCGGGCAAATTATATCATTGCTGCAAAATGTCAGCGCACTGTATCACTATATTTTATGACCGATAACAATTCGAGTAATTTGAAATTTTTAAACACTAACCTCGTTACAAAATTTAAGCCTTTAACATTCAATTGGAAGCCATTTCTAACGGCTTGTAAATGCCAGTTAAATTCCGAACTAGTCTTATCAACGAATGCTACATATGCTACTTCCTTAAATCTTTACCTTCACAACTCTTCCGTGGAAGCAATAGGCGCTTTGAGGAGCGGCGTTCTGGGACTTCGAGAGCCGTCGGAATTTCTTGAAGACTGGAAATCCTCGTTAGACAAGGAAGCAGGCATGGGGGCTATTTTCAGTTGATGGCCGTTTAGTTTAATCTCTGTAATGGAATGTGATCTGCCGTGGTTGACGATAGGTTTCTCCTTATTGGTCGCTGTCATGGGGTCGTGGGTAGGGGTCTTGGCCTGGGACTGGGTGACTCTGACTCTATTGGACTGCTCTCGGAGTGCCATCTGATAAGCAACCTCGAACGCTTCTCCGAGTGTTAGGATGACTTCAGTCGCTTGATCCTGGAATAGAGGAGATCAGTAATTAGTCTTTGTTCTTTAAAAATCAAAAAACGGTATGTGTCTTGGGGTAATTCCGAATGTCGGGTAATTGCGAAAAAAAACTAATTCCAGTCTAACTAAGCGATTTCGTTGCACTAACAAATATCAACAAAAAATTTAACATTTCTTTTTGATGATAATGATGAAGAGATGCAATAAAATCGCCTAGTTAGACTGGAAATTGTTATTTTCGGAATTACCCGACATTCGGCATTACCCGAAGGACCTTACTATAAAAGGTTTTTTTTTAGATAAACACTGTTAAAGTTTCATAGAAATTGGAGACGAAGAACTAAACTTTGAACATCGGATAGCTATCTACTTGCTTTTGATACAGAAGTTCGTTTCGGACATGACGATTTAAGTGTAACTAGCGTAGCAAGACTTTCGCGTTCTCTCATGTGTAATAGCCGTTAAAATGCTCTTTTAAGTTCAATTGTTCATTCAACTGTTATTTAAGATGAACATGAATATGTTTTTGAAGATGAAGATGAAACTTACCATGGTAGCGACTCTGAAGACATGGCAGTAGTGACTCTTGGTGGTGTGGTCCTTGGTAATGTAGGCGAAATGCGTGAGGTCGTCTGCGTCCTGGCACGCGCAGTGGATGTTCCGGATCTCGTGCTCGCAGATCAGCTCCTGAACAATGAGAAAGATGAGTTGAGATAAGAGGAAGTGCGAGAAAGAGAAGGAAGAGGAACAACTTTAAATTTGTAAATCGTGACTTAGTTTCCGATGACAGTGGACGTCAATGCCTTCCGGGGTGATTTTGCTGCAAGAGGCATTGTGCTTCTCATACAAACGCTGTTTAAATATTGTTAATTAATATGGTTTATAAGCATAAATTAGTTATACTCCTTGTAAGTGGAATTTTTCGAGTTCCATACTAAACAATATTAAGTCCATAATTCACCAAAATTGAGACAAATTACAAGTAGACCTTTGAGAAAAAAAAAACAATATATCTTAAACATGAAAGAGTTTATCATAAACAAAATCACCCGGTCAAGCTCAAAAGAGCACAACACCGAAAAACATTAATTAGCCGAGCTAACTAACCGTGATGGCACAAAAAAACAAAAGAAAAAGCAATCCTTTTTTGTAAGAAACACAAAGGCAAGATTGGTCAGTGGTCCGATGAAGTGTGAAGATCCATAATTAAAAGTCAAGCGGAGACGGGGCTTTGTTTAGTACTGTGAGGGATGTTTGCCCTTGTCTCGCTTGGATGGGTTCACGAAAGAGACTTTTATAATACAAAAACTTGCCAACTATTATGCTTTATGATTTTTGGGTTATTGTCATAAATAACCCCTTTATATTAGTGAACAACGACTTCTCCATATTTTATTTTACAAAAGATTGTAGGTACTTTCCCCAGTTAAACTAAAGTAGTTAAAAGGTAGGTAAACGATTATGGTGTTCATTTTTTTTAAATATAACACTTACTCTGGTGATCGTGTTAAGAAACTTGACACCTCTATAGCTGATCGAGAGAATAATGTCAGGGGAATCTCTGGGTTCTTTGGTTGACTTCTTTAGCTTCTGTATCGACTTCTTCGTGGACTCTGTACCCCGTAGCTCTTTCACCACAGTTGACCCGAGGTACTGTTGAAAAATTACCATTAGTGTCACTGTTATTGTCAAAAAAATATTGTTGTTCTCGACACTTTTTCACAAATGTCAAGGATTTTGTAAATTTGATAAATCAAATTACAGATTGTAGAGAATATATTTCTAGAAGTATTTACTGAAGATGTTGCCGTGACGTTATAAAATATGTAATACACTCAAGTTTTGTTAAATAATTAATGCCTTAACAAGAGACTGCCGATCCCATAGTCAAACTGTTATTACAGTTTTGTGAGGCTTGTGTTTATTAACATATAATAAATAAATAATAATAATAATTTCAATTATTTATCATATTTTATGGGAAAAATTCAAGTCCCAAGTATGTTATTACCTGCGTTGCAATACAGAGGCAATAATTAGAATTAAACACTGACACAACCTTTGAGATTAACATATGTGATCGGCTAGGGCTAAACGCTATGGAAAACACATACATTAGCCACATAAGTCACAGCCCCCGTCACCAACACGAAAGGCTGATGCTTCCATTGCGTCTTCAAGGCTCCAGGGACTCCCACCAGCAGCTCCGACGGCGCCCTGATCTCCAGATCCGAGGGTCTAGGCGGCTGAGGAGCTGGTCTGTTCTTCTTGCTTCGCTTCAAAGTTTCCCCACCAGGGGGCGCGAGTGAGGGCACCACAGGAGGAGGAACTGGTTTTAGGTGCTCCGAAATAGGTAACTTTTCTTTGATGTCTTCTTTCAGTTGTTTTATGTTGTTTTTCTAGAACAATATAATACCTCCTTTAAAAAAGTTTAAAAAGTTTCCCTTCATGTCGTTTTGATTACATATTTTTTTATTTTTGTGTGTCATATAAAAAATAAATACAATAAATATGACATGACGTGAACATAGCGAATAACAAGCCTCCTTTACTGAGGCAACTTTTTAAATCAAATCTGGCGATTCTAAAAGTCATAGAATTTTAGTTTCGAATCAGTGAAAGATTTTACTCTATCCACGAACAATAATAAAAGAGCCTCACCTCGTAAAAATGTCGCTAATTAAAGAAAAAGTTAAACAAAGCGTACAGTAAAACAAAAGGGAAAAATGACACTCAACACCGATTCACACTTCACAGGTGCGAAACAAAAGTAATGACGCAACGACAAAAAAGATACGAACCATGAAATTTTAATTAAGGCACTGGAATCAAAGGTATGAAAAATAATTGACATGAGCCGTCTAATTTGACGAGTGTCATTTTGTTTGTAAAAATATAGGAGGCGTCTATTCAGAGTCTGAATGGATGATGTTCCGACGGAGCGGGTCTCAATGCCTGGGATACGTGATGGCGGTTAGTGGGGCCCAACTATGGGGTCAGTTTCAGGCGAGTTTGGAACTAGATTTCACCTTTGAGACTTAACTTTACAACTTTGTAATAAGAGTTTAAAAAATTAAGTGAACTTCCTACTGTTTCAGGGGGGTTTACTTCGAAACATGTCTAGCAATATTACATTTGAATGATGTGAGTGACTCGTTTCAGTACTATAATTTAACTCTTAAGAAGATAGAAATATTTGATTTATATTAATAACATATTGGAGCTATTTAAAAACATAAGTATGTACATAGGAAAAACAAACGCACAAATATTTCTACTTCTGACTTTTACTGAGAAAACTTACTTATTTATTTAATCTATATTGCACAAAAGCAACCTGATCGTGCAAAAGGCGGACTTAATGCCGTATAGCATTCTCTACCACTCAACCTTAAGGCAAATCAGAAAAAATTGTTGGCCGTGCAACTAACAAGTAAAGAAACTCAAAATTATTTACATTTAGTCCTTTTAACATACCATATATATAGACGAAATTTACAAAACATACTTTACTCCACGAATCTGCCAGCAAATAAATCACGTACCGATTTTCTAAAAGCGAACTTGTTCGGGGATTTTCGCCGATTCACTCGCTTAGTCCTAGCTCACCATTAGATTTTCTGTTTTCAGCAATTCAAGACGGTTAACATTTCTTTACTCGTGTAAATAACATTTTAAGCTTGACGTGTAGGTAAATAAATACCCGTCCCCATGGTAAGGGTAGCTCCACCTGCCTGGCTATGTATGGAGCATGAATAGACGTAGGATTGAGCACTAATTACCTATACATGCCCGACGATGTGTGAAATTAAAAAAGACCGCCGTACAACAACCAAAACGGCGTAGGCGTAACGAAAACGACATCAACTTAGTGCGTTTTCAACTGTACTTTTCAAAAGTTTTATTCAGGTTTATTGCTATTTTAAGGGAACTAGTCACATCCTTATGTCTGAAGAACGTTGTTGGAAAATGAAACATAAAACTTAATACAAATCGCATTTCGCATTTTTCATTTTGAAGCGACTGTAGACGGGGTTCAATCAGGTTCTTTAAAAAAACCTACATATTATGTACGAAATATTATTTATAACTTCTCGAGGAAGGAAAACATTGTGAGGGTACCAGGTTTAATCCCAAAACGGTCTAGTTTTCCCCCTGGCTTGGAAATTCAGATGGCTCGCTTTCGCAAACAAAATCATTAAATGTAAAATATCTTCTTCACACACACGCGTTTTTCCTAAAGTGCACATCACATCAAATCAATACACATTTCATAACACTTAAATGAACATTAGGGCACTCCCACTTATAAGGGCATTATCACACTAGCGGGGTTGCCTGGCTACTCCCTTTGCACGTGTCGTCATAATTACAGGTGAGATGAGCAATTTGCCAGGATTAGACATTTTAATCTCATCGTTTGGGGTAAAATTAAGTGATAGGTTTAATATAAAATGGTGTTTAACTTGTGTGCAATTAGCCTTAGCAAAAACGACTTTAAGGGTGACACAGAGTTGATTTTTTAATATGAAATAAATATTATAATAACTCAGAAACATACTAGCAATTTAGATATTTATGCATACTTGTGGCTGTATCTTGGATAATTACGTTTTATATCCACAATAAAAACACGCAACATCTTTGCGTAATGGAATATTAGACTAAAATACCTACATTTTTGAATAAAAAGGTCTTTTTATTTGTTGAAAGTGTCTCACCTGCTCATATTAAAAAAATTTCGCTACTGAATTGACGATATGAATTACCCACAGGTCATTAATACAGAACTATATATCAAAGTTTAATGTGATGACATCCCATAAACATTGTTACATAATTATTGTTTTACGTAAACATTTAGTTATTAGTTTTACATGAATTAAAAATATATCAACAATATATGCCTAAAAGAAGTACCTGGTGAAAAAAGGTGCCTATTTTTCTGGGGCAAACTAATAAAAACATAAAGTAAGTAATCGATATCGGTGTTTGTTTTCGAATTCTAATGTTTGTTAATTATTGCACTATACAAAACAACAACAATTTACCTATATAAGCCAAGTAGTACATGAGGATAATTAAAAAGTAGGGTACATATGTCGTGTCAATCAATGGCCTTCGAGTCGATTACAGACTATAGGTACAGTCGCCATCAAATATATCTGTACTCTTCAGGGTGCTCAAAAATATCTGAACATGCACTTTAAAGCCTTGACAATAGAGTCGTGTTCAGATATTTGTGAGCACCTCGTTCGCTCCGATATATCTGATGGCGACTGTACAAGCAGTGTCAAGCAGGTAGACAATGTCTTTGGTGGCTGTGTAAGCCAATGCGAGAGCGGCACACGACCGCAACCCGTCGTGCAAGGTACGAGGAAAAACACTGCTATACCTAAGTTGATAGTGAAGTTTCTATTTATAGTTGAGTAACAGCAGAAGCTATAACAAACATGTAATAATGGCATCCTTCATGCATTATATTATACGTTCTTATTTCGGCTCATTCTGTAACCTACACAAAGATATGAAGATAAATATATACCTTATTACGTATGAGTAAGGCATTAAGTAGATGAGCTGAGCATGCCGCCGCCGGCAGGGATGTCCACCGCGCGATCGCGACAACACAGACACATATATCTATAGTCCCTATTCGTCTCGCACCGCCGCATACCGGGTAGTCAGGTCGACCCAGGTCGGGCCTAGCTGAGTTTCTTGCTGGACTCTTCTCAGATAGGCTAGGTTTAGTGAACCAGCGATAAAACTCCCAGTAGCTCGATTCCACCCACACCTCAATTTGGTTGAAGCCGCTCAACCAATCTCACTGGAGCGCACACTCTTAGAGTGCAGTGTTAAAACCACACATTCCTATCGCTTTATTGGGCCCGGCCTATAAAGCCACAGGCAGGTTCAAAAAAAATGAGCATGCCATTTTCATAACTGACATTTTAAAATCTGTACTTAGCCGTTTAGCCTGCCGAGCGTGCCTAAAGAAAAATACTTAGGAATACATAGACGCAAAATCATTTCCCGCCTTTTGTATGAAGACACCCTGTACCTAGAGGTAAGTTACCCCACATGATCCAACAAGTTGGATACAATCTGACACAAGTCACAGCATTGTCACCCTATAGTGCATTATGCAGTAGCCAAGCAACTCCCTCGAGGATATCCTTTTTACTACGATTGGACAGATTGCCATCTTTATTGCCCGCCATTTTGCAGTTCAGTGAACTGATATCGGCCACTTTGGATTTGTATGCCTATTAAAGTACATTTTATAACTTATAAATCACTTTAGGATATAAAATGTTTTAAAATGCATGACAGGTGGCAGGAGATTTTATCTATATTGATATGCAGTTCTGACCTTCTGACCGACTTTTGACATTGACACATTGTTTTACTTATAAGGTCGAAGTCGATCAAATAGGTTTTAATCCAAGATTAAACGTCAAAATTAATGACCAAATAATATGATATTATATGATTTATTTATCTCACAATAAACAATATCATTAAAACACGTAGTTAATTTTTAAGGAACTGATACTGTAATCGTCAGTTAAATACCATTTTCAAATTACATTAAAATTTTCTATATTTAACAAGTATATAATATGTCAATAAGACGAGACATCAATACGTTTAAATTATGATCGCTATTCGTCATTTCTGGATCGACATTAATCCTAAGAGTACCTACCCATCTAATCTGGGGATAAACTCTTTCCACACTAAAGATGGTCAAATTGAGGAACTTCAAACTATGAAATACTTCCTGTACCTATGTAATAGCTCCTAAGCGAAAGAAGTACTTACTATGTATATTTTTATTTTTAAGTTGTTATATGCCCGAAATGGGTTGCTATTGAACTCGCATACTTATATTTAAGACCATGGGAAACCATAAACCATAACTTAAAATGCAATATCATTCGTTCACTCCGAGCAGCGCGTCCGTTGCCTACCGTGGTGGGAATACGTAAGTCATAGACGTATTGTCTATTGTAGTCAAAATGCCTAATCGAAGTACGTGACAATGGCATTAAAGGAGCTGTATTAAATATAGTGCAGTATCTATGATATAAAATTGTATGTTGCCTGGGTATTGAACGGAATTATGATAGGTATGTTAACACTTGTATCAGATAACCATCATTATTCTCCCGGTAGTATCCTATAGCAGACCGGGGTCCTTTGGCACCTTATCTTTTTTACTTTGGCCTTGGACTCAATCGAGCGCCGAGCTCGTAAACTTTATGAGGACGACCCGTCAGTTGAGTCTAAATTGCAAAGCTTGGAACACCGCCGTCGAGTCCCTTGCCTATCTGTATTTTGTAGTATAGATTTTGGAGCGTGCACAGGAATTACACGATTTAATTCCGCCTTCTCCGTTCCATCAGCGGACATCCAGACGGGGGAAGCGGTGTTATTCTTATGTTGTTAGTCTTGCGTTTATTCGCACGAATTTTTTTTATTTTCTAATGCGAACAGTAAAGGAATGGAACTTGCTATTGTTTCTGTATTTAATTATAATCCAAGCTTTAAGGTAAGAGTGAATAGGCTATTACTGAGCAAGCGAGCTACATCTTAGGCCTTGTCATCGCTTTCCATCAAACGAGACTAAGGCCAATCGCTATTCAGTCATTCATAAAAGAAAAAAAATCTTGTCTCAAGATAAGTATTACTTTAGGAAAGGGACTGTCAAATGGTTATATTGTGCAATTTATAGACACAGAAAAAATAATATAAAATAGCTGAAATGATAAAGAATTTGACATGCATGCTCAATAATTTGTAAGCTGTAAGGCGCCACGTATAGAAACTGACAAATAATAGTAGATTGTAACTCAAGGGAGCAAAATGTATATTTACGGCGAGTGCGGTATATTGAATCCTGAGTGAAGCGAAAGATTGTACAAGAGAATACAGAGCGTAGCGCGGGAAAAAACATCAGAAAATCTTACAAATAATTTTGCTGCCGAGTGGCACATACTAAGTAGTATTATATTCACACCTTCTATATAAGGAAAAGAGTCATTGTTAGGGAAGAAAAGTACGACTTTGATCCCTCATTCGAGGGCAACAATGACTCTTTTCTGAATAGCATGTGTCAAAATGATTTTATCTTTATGATATCTATAACTCACCAAGGAATTGAGATCAGCATTAAGATCCTCCACCGGCCCGTTGGCTGGCCCGTTCTGTTCCCCCGACACCGAAGCCAGGATCCTCTTCCTATGCCCCGCCTTCTGTATCTCTAATACTGCTGTCAACTCCACCTCCCAAATCCTCCTCACTCTATCCATATCTACATACAAATGCTTTCTAAACGTATCACTATATATCTCTAGATTTATATTTCTTAGCCACTCTTCTACTGATTCGTTTTGGTTTTTACTTATATTATTATTATTGTAGTTATTGCTTATTTCAGTTATTTTAAGAGGTAATTGTTTCGCCGATTCTAGTATTCTTTGTCTATCGCTTTCTTCTATTCCCATTTCTCTGAGGTCATTCTCGTCCAGTATACCATTCTGGAAGAGAAAAGTACAATTAATAAATGGAAATATTTTAAATAGACTAAGTATTACATCCTTTAAAAAAATACAAATAGGAACATAACAATACTAACCTAACTATAAACTAAAATAAAATAAATCCAAATATTCACAAATAAAAAACTGGCCCAAGGTCAGTGCCGTGGGCAAGGTGTCCAGAAGGCTGGCGGCATTGCCTCGCTGGATTGCAATCGCAATCCGTTGGGCGAGATAGGAAATATGTACTTAAAGACAATGATATTGATATATAATACGTTTGTATTATTATATATAAGCAGCGATATTTCAAACACTCCTTAATATTGATGAAATTCAATCGTGATCCGTTGCACAATAGTTTTCTATATCGTCTACTAACTAACTATACTATGACATAGTTCGTACCTAAACTCGTAATTATTGTATCATTTTGTGCGTTTATTACGAGTATGTGTTGTTGAGATGCAACTTTTCTGAACTATTAGTGAGTATCGCGTCTAGCACTGACGCGCGGCCATCGCCGGCTGGTTATCAAGATTAAGGGCCAGGTATTGGTTCAAACATATCGAGCGATAATCGACCTTAAAGACGTGAGTGTCCCGTTTATTATATTTCAATGTCTGAAACTCATGGGAATTTTCTTCTCTTCAAACCAAATTGACACAATATAATACGTATACAAGAATGTTCATAAGAAAATAACGATATTAATAATTAGGTATGCTGTCGCAAAACGTTGAACGCCTAATGACACCGAGTAAAAATCCAGTCATCAAACCACATCCTTGTATTAATTGTCTCAATATTTAATGCAAAATTAATGTGTCAAAATGATCAATGGACTATAATGAATGTAGGTTACCTAGTTATTATTGATTATTTAATCAATTTTATTGGTCATCGAATTGCGATTTTCGCTCTTTCAAAACAATCACACAATTAAAGTCACATGCATAGTCCTTCATCATTAGTCGGGATTTATTGACTTATTGTTCATCGACAAATACGAGCATGCATTTTCAAAATAAGGAAGTGCTAAAACCGTGAACCCTTATGTCGAATGACTACCTACTAAATAACAGTCCCGTTTAGAACTACATAAATAATTATGCATGTCGTCAAAACTGTTCTTAAGTTGTGGCCAAAGGCCACGAAAGCAAATGAAGCCGGACTCGGAGCGATAAAACTGAGCCGTAAATTAAGTCACCACTTTTTCAAACCTGCCTGACAAACTGATTCGAGACGACTCAAACTGAACTCAGGGTAGGGTTTGAGTTCCGGGACTTTTGAGACTTTTCGTACAAGATAGTCCCGGGACTGCAAACCCTAACGCTGAGCAATAGAGGACTAAATTTATTAAATTTATTTAATTTATTTAATAAACTCCTCCCTTAAGGCGTTTGTATAAATGAAGGAATGATTGAGGAATTTCGGCCCGAGTGGCGGGAGGTCGCAGGTTCAAATCCTGCTCGGTGCCTGAATTTTTCTTTTATTTCTAAATTAATAGAGGACTAGTCAAGATTCCATTTAAACTTACCACAAAATCCACATCGTCGAACCCGCTCTCCAAAAACAGTGGCTCATAGTCATGGAGTCCGAGGCCGGACAACCAAAGCCCAAGGTTTGAGGCCACAGACGGACTCAGGCTAGACTCAGAGCAGCTGAGGCCTAGTCGCGAAGTGAACTCCTGCTCCAGTTCGGAGACGAAGACGGACTCGCGTACAAGCTTGCTGCCGAAGGAAGCCATTATCTCTGAGATCTTCGCCCATTCCTCCTGTGGACAACGGAACGTTTGAAATGGTTACTTCATTTGAAAGTATCTATATTTTAGTTGCATATAATTTTAGTCAACTCTTTTCAAATACAGCCAGTCTGGACAGTGCGCCATAGAAGAAAGCGCGTCTTACATTCAAAATATCGAAATTAACACACATTACAAAACTAACGACATCTTTCGTCCCCGCTTAAAACTAAAGCTATATATACTATGTCCACTGTATATAGTAGGTACAATTTATATAGACAAATCACATTTCAATACTTGAAAGGGATAAATAACTTCCAGTAAAAAAAACAATCACCCTACAATGTTTTGAATGACTAAATCTCATCATGATATCGGATTAAGACTAGTATCTGCATGTATTAATAATGTCGTAATCAATAAAATTAGCCATAATTAATGTCAAAATGCTGCAATTGTCTTTTAATTATCCAAGGTTAGGTTAGGCTGTAGCTATAAAGGTCATGCTTTTTATGGAAAGCAGTGCCACTAACACTAGTTTCATAAAAGATTATTACTTCAACAATATTTTGTATAGACAACTTTGGCACCTGATGAAGGGCTTAATATTATCTCATCTTTTGCTTAAGAATAGCACTAATTTAATGTTAGGCACCTACGATTACAAGAAGAGTGATAGGTCATTTACTAAAAACCGCATCCATCAATGTCGGCCTAAGTAGCACAAAATATGAATAAAAAACCTCGTAATTGCTCCCCACATTCGCTAATAACCAGCTGATACTTAATGACAATAATAATTACTGTCACAGCTGAACGACGGTAAAAACCGATAAAAATGTCATCATGAAACATCTGCACATTGCCACACACGCAATTCACCTGTCACAATCTTAAATTCTCTGTCTATACGCCATCTGTACTGGTATCTAATGTATCTTGACCCCGAAATGTAAAACCCATAGACATATTTTAATCACCGTGATATTATGTACTCCAATCTGAACATAAAAACCGAGAGTACCCATTTCTAAGTGAAAAGTGTGAGTTCACTAGGATATTGGATAATGGGCAAAGATAACGTTTTCTTCGAATGATAATGTTTTTTCTGATTCATATTTAGTTCGATTCTAATATAATAATATAAATTACACTCGAATCTAGGCATACTACTGAGCAACCGCACACAGTGAGATTCATTTGGTCTCCGTTTTAAACAAACTTTTGATTAAGTTTAAGTTAAGTTATTATTTTATTACACTTTATTTAAGTTTTTATTTTAATTGTTCCGTACATGATTTATGTCTCTTACTATTAATTCAAAGTTTGAAATTAAAATTGGAGTCAAACACAAATGTACAAATTTCCATACGTAAATTATGTCTTAAGTTTCTTTACATTCAATATTAGAGTCAACCACAAATGTACAGTTTATGCGCAAAGGGGATGCAAACTCTGACGCAATTATAAACCATTATTATTGAAATCGGCAAAGCGGGGCGATTTGCTCGAGAACGACACATTTGATAATCGTTGTGACGAAGGAAGAACATTTGAGTGATCTGTCTAGACATATGTCTGTGTCGTTATATAAACGGAGGTTAAAATTACACCGGTTAGCATGTCGAGTTGTTGGTTGTTGTGAATACCCGCAAGCTGCACGCGCACCTGCCTACCTGCATGGTGCGCCTGCGCATAATTATGTGCAATTATCAGATAACACTATATGCCCGCATTATCTCATATCAGCTAGGCATTGTTTACGCAGGAAGCTTTTTCTCATAAACTATACTTTTTTTTATACAGGCTGGTCGTGGATCATATTTATTTATAAACGCGTTAAAATGAAGAGCATGGTCGTCCCTTCTCGAATGTCGAATCCTTCTCGAATGTTGTTGGCAGACATATTTCAACTATTTTATTACAAATATCCTAAAACAATCAATTTGGAGAGGTTTAGCATTTCAAAAATTAGGTCATGTGAAAATCACCAACAAAATGAATATTAGGTTTATTTCACTATTACTCTACTGTAATTTATATTGATAGCAAACTCATAGAAATAAACAGTTTCTATGAGTTTGCTATCAATATAAATTACAGTAGAGTTATGGTGAGTTATACTAACTTTCTTAGTTATCTGTCGACACACCTCACCGCGATTCGTGACCGATAAGGTCAAGTTTTACCGCGAATTGCACAAGCGAGCCCTTCTATTTACTGAAGATAGTAATGAGCTATTCAAGCATTGCCTTGTTAATCCGATCCGTGGCTTACTTGCCGTTATTTCTCATTACATAGGATAACGTTATAAAAACTTTCTGTCAAATTGTATCTAAAGTGGATTTTATGTAAGGCAAGAAACAAAGGCTTGAAGCTATTTTTTGCCATCATCTATCGATGCTCGAAAACTCTGGGCACACAAAAATTGTGGCGAGCAAAGCAAGGGGAAGAGCGAATATGAAGAGACAAGAAAGTATCAGAAACTTTTAGACATTATATGATCTACAAATAGCAGATTTTGTTATATTGGATTAAATGAGGTAAGCTGTGTGGAACGCTAATGAATGTATGAAGAATAAAAAAGATTATTTTTATAATAAGAGTATATAAACGTCTAAAACAGTAACAAAATATAACAGGAATTCCGTGTGAACACAATGAAGAAGACATCCAATTTTCTAATTACGTGATTGAACAATACTGTTACCATACGTCCTTTAAATGTTCTAACGCGTAATCATTCTTACACACTTCAACTTGTCAATTTTCGAGGCCTCTCAACATATTATGGAAAGTAATTACGCCAGAGGCAACTGGCTAAAGCTAGTAGCATTAATAAAGACCATTTAAGCCGTATGACATAACCGATTGAAGCAATTAATGAGTTAGAGCGGCTCTTACAAAGGTCGCGTAGTGCTTTTGTTTGAACCAGTTGTGTAACCAGCATGTACCAACTCAATAACATATGTAATTTGCTGTTGGATATCTGATTATTGATATTGTGCAAGGTAGCTGTGCCTATGTCCCTAGTGCTTGCACGTGTAAAATAATGTTTGATACTTCTATTTTACGAGGATTACACAAATAGGAATTTGGTATTCTTCTCTTTCCCAGACGGTTTATACACAGAGGAAGAAATAAAGGGTCTGTGCTAAATTCTTTTAACGGCCTATGTGGTGTGATTCATGTTAGATTTAAAGAAACGGAGATGCCGTTTTTACATAGATTTAAAGAAATTGAGATGCCATTTATACACGGTATGAGCTCAATATAAAATAAGGTTACCTAGCCCTTGGTTTTAGATGTGTCGCACCTAAACCTGTCTGTGTTTTTAAAACCTGTTACTCTATGGGCCAGGTTCGTGAAGAGATCGAAGTGAATGGGGGGAAGTTAGACTGGTGAAATCCAGGGAAAACCTATATTTGAAGAAGGATCCGCACAACACTATACACCCTGATACATGGCAAGGGCATAACTGCTCTTTTGTTTTGAACCTGACTGTGTCTTTATATTGGGTCGGGCCCAATAAAGCAATAGGACGAGTGCGCGGTTGGAGAGTAGCCCTCAGAAACTCCAGGGGAAACCTTTGCGCTCTTGTGAAATTGGTTGAGCGGCTTCAACTGAACTGAATCTGAAGTATGAGTGGAATCGAGACTCACCTGCTCATCAAACGGGCTAAGTATCGACAGCGACTTGTCTCCGCTGTGGGTCGAGCTATTCGTGTTACTGCGTCTCCTGACTTCATCCTCACAACCATTGACATTCCTCTCCTGTCCATTGCTGCTCAGGCTAGAGATGGTGACCGCGGCGGGGTCAGTCGGGGAGGCGTCGTATACCGACTTTAGCTTGCGCAACGTCTTCGGCCGTTCGGCCGGCATCGGCCGAAGACCGATGCCGTCGAGTGTTGTTGTGGAGCCTTTGAAGAGGCCTGTGGACAAGAGAATTATATCGTTAGCTTCATATTAATACAAACCATCAGCAACTTCGTAAAAGTTGGTGTTTTGACTGGGAATATTAAATTAGTACATCCTATGTATGTACTAGCAAAATCAGGTCGTATAGTTGATTGATTTTACTGGACCAAAATTGGGCTTAGGAAGATGTTCGTTGAGCACTTATCTCAATTGTTAATATAGTAAAAGAATAAGCGATAGTCTATATCAGATCTATAGACGCCCTGTTTACACGGATCAAACTTATAGCATACTCGTACTCATACTCATTTTATTGATAAAATATAAAATTTTACATGTCAAATATTTTAAATTACGAGATAATTACGAGTTTGATATGAGTCTCCATTCTTGCACCAGACTCTCGCCTACTGAATGTGGTTATGGGCTAAAACTAATCAAGGTTAATATTAGGACTAAACTAAGGTAACCTTAGCCTAACAGCATTACACCATTACAATTATCAAGATGTAATGTATTACTGCTTGTCACATTACGGTTAAGCCCCATAGCCTCATTTACACATGCAGTACAAATCGCATTCAAGTTTCATTACATTTCAGGTTAACGAGGCTTAATGACTTCAGCCAACCTATCAAATCACAATGTATTTATATGCTGCTTACATGTGCGTAAATGGGACTTTACGATGACAGTATATCTAATCAACACGGTTGGCTTCGTCAGCCTTGCCGACCGGTTACTTCTGATAACTCGAACCTTGGCACCGATGCTGCGTTTGGCGTTTTCACTTTTCCTTTCTTCTAAAATATTCCGTAGTTTGGTTAATAATCACCGCGCTTCTCACTACAATGAAAGACTATTGTAATTGCGCCACGTGTTTTAAAAGGTATTAAAATACTACCAGATCATATCATAATTAGAAAGGTTTATTGTCTTCTTATCTATAATATAAACAGTAGGTACGTAAGACTAAAACAAACGTACTTATTACAATTGGAACAGATTTTGAAAATTGCCCGTATTTAAGATGTGAAATATGGCACATAATAAACGGTTTTGGGCAAACCATAAATTTGAAATTCATTTCCAAAGCAAAAAATGCGAAAATATTACCATAACCTATTCATCATCGCAATACAATGCGAAGAAAATGGATGGCGCCTAAAATTCTTCATTACGTCTATTCAAATTTAAACCCAGAACTTGGGCAAACAGGGTTCAAAATTGTATGATGTGGTTGTAAGTAGTCATTTTCTGAATATGACCTGTGCAGTGCGTAATTTTGCGTCTGTGGCCGTAATTGGCTTGAATTGTTGGATGCCCAGCGGAAGCATGCACATTGCACATGTTCAGACATACAAACATAAGCATATTACATACTATAGGATGTATTCGCACCCACACAGCACCTTTGTTATCCTCTCAAACTAACACAGTTGTGTGTGTGGTATGTGTCACATGTCACAATTTATAACATGGGGTCACTCTGATAGATAGTTAAACTAAATCATCAAAGTATCACAATGGTATTTAAAGTACTCCGTTTGGTGAGCAATAAAGAACATTTGTATTGTATTGTATCACAATAAATTGTATTATTTACCAAAATCCGGCTGTTTTTCTCTACAGGTCGCACGCATACTTTTCTGTCTATTACATTTTTGGCAATTTTTCCAAAACGGCGGTGCTACTCTTGACTTCTAACTTGACGACCTAAAATTATCGATTTTCCATTCTATAATTATTAAAAACGACTATTTTATCTCTAAAGCTCACAGAACCACTAGTATACGTACTTAATAATAAAGTTTCGTTATTGATAACATTTCTCGCCGCGTTTCGAACAACCTGTGCAAATAATGTGTCATCAACAAAGATTGACGTTTCCAACCGTGTTCCGCATGTTGGTCTATTTATGTTCCTCAGATACGACTTTATTGATCCCTACACTTATATTATAGAGTTTCAAGAATATGGTCCCCACCAAGTTAGTATCACTGATGCTGATGCTACTATAAAATTTAATTTAAACTTTCGTGAGCCACTTTTAAAACCATATTTTACTAAACGGTTAAAACTCACGTAAGTATCATCACTTCGAGCGACATGTAACGAACTCTTCATTAGTTCTTCCTCAAGATGAGTGCAAGCGACTAGCCGGCGACATACACTGTTGTCCATGTAACTAGGTATACTACAGTAGTCAGTAAGTGGAGGAAGCCACCGTCGAAAACCACACACACATATGATAACAATGGTGTCCAAACAATAGCCATTGTGTGCTGTCAGTTGATGCAATTACGATAACAGTTGCACTTTCCACAGGTCGTTAAGTTTTTCAAAAGTAACGTGGAAGATAATAATGCACATACGTAGGTAAGTACAGTCTTGGACAATAATGATATTTTAGGCCTACCGTTTATCTCAGATGGGAACATGTAGTACTGTTACTGATTGTTTCTGAATTGCCTATAAATAAGTAATAAGTATTAGGGGATAATCTAACTTTACGTATTGGGAGAATCGAACGGCTTGTGTTATGGGTACGAGACGACCTATACACCTTACCCACCTTACATTGGCTTATACCTACATAACATTACCCGGCGTTAGACAATTCCTTTATCATTTCTATTGACAGTGTAGGTGCAGTGAAGGAATGTACGGTAAAGAATTACAATATTATTCATCACATTATTAATAATAGCGACTGGACCGCCAAACTAATGATGAATACGAACGATGTGCTAATTGAAAACTCGGAAGTCATCAAGGTGACCCAGATGATTCTGGTTACATTAAAATATTACCATCATTCCAAATAAGTAGTCCAATATAATCAAGGGGTGTTCTTCTATGCGGTGGACTGACAAGATATATCACACAATCAGCCAAGAAAGTGGTCTACCACTTTTGATCCTTAATGTGTAAATAATAGAGTCGAAAAGTGTCAGAACACTTACAGCTTACTGTACCGCAGAGGTAACAGATACCATAGTTAGGTGTAGGTGTATTACCACGACTACTCTGTTCTCTGCCTAGAATATCGAAATATAAAAAATAACGAATAGAAGAAGTAAATAACACAAGCAAACTATTGCAAAATTGAAGAACAATAAGCTAAACTAAACAAAATCAATCCAAATAACACTTGGCCAAAATACATTGCAAGACCTTCCTCAACAGCTACGTAGTAGCATTTTTTTGCGCACTTATTTCATAATACAGGTAGCTTGAAATAGGCTCAAGGAACGGAGTAGAAACTCCCCGGTAAGTGGCGTCTTACACCACGGCAGTAAAAACTAAGCAGTGTCTGTCGAAACTTTTACGACCTATAATGACCACTTTATGGAAACACCGTACTGTACTGTAATTATCAATCCAATATTAATAATAGTCACAAAAATAATGTTCAGTAAAAAACTCTGCTCGAAAATTATGCTGACACATAACATCGATTTGTTTCGCAATGCTTTTTCTTATAAAACCTGAAGGTAATTAATAGTAATACCCACATGAATTTATCAACATTAGACCCTAACGCGACGTTCTATTTCATGACCTTAAATTGAATACTTTACAAAAAGGAAAATTATGAAGTAAAATAGTTGTGAACTCAATAGTACATACAATTTCCCATCAGTGCAGCAGGCAGATGCTCCCATGTATAGCGCAGTCATTTCTATTAAAATCATTCACCACTTCAAAACACTTCAATTCATAATTATTGAAGTCAACACAGACTTGTATAATGAAGTCGCGAACAATACATTTCATGCAGACGGCCTGCAAGGCACTGTCGAACTTGCCAACTATTGATAAGAACAGCCGACGTCACTTATCGCCGCCCGTTTTATTAATCGGTATCAATTTATTCATGAAAGCAATTGGTATTGAAACCTTCCGTCTGAGTGATTGGAACAAATGACTGTCATGTGGGAACGGGGAGGAAGTATTCTTCTCTACACCAACAAGTGTCATTGGATATGTGTTTTACTTGATTTCGTTTCAACAGTGTCAGATATAACTGATACATTACAGATGTTTTTCAACAATTGTCCCTTGCGGAACGGCTTGTAATGAACTTACGTACCCTACTTTAGTGTTTTGCATAAACTGTTTTTTTGTCCAACATACTTTTTTCATATAAGTCACTAGTTAAATTTATCCTATCCATGTTCATCAAATCTGATCGATTGCAAATGGTACTTAGATTAACCATTTGCATAACCAAAATGTACTGTAATTCGAAAAAGCAAAGATTACAGCGGCTGTATTGATAAGAAGGCAAATAAGGACGTTGTTTGATAAGCGAAGCGACCAGTTCTCAATGAAACGCGCATTGAGCAAAAAATCTCTTTATCATATCACTGAGTGAGCGTAGCTATGCTATTTCGTTATCTGCCATTCATGCTATTTGTACTTTGTGTAGAAATAAGGATTTATAAGAGTAACTGATTTTCGTTGTAATTCAATGATTTTAGTACACTTATGATTAAAAAGATAATTGATCGACATCTAATGCAATTGTGTTGTTCTGTATGTTTGTGTAGGTAGTAAAGAACAAAATCATGTTTTCGATTCCTTTTTTCTCTTTTATCCTGTACTTCGTCGTCGTCGTGAAGTCACGAACTATCGTGTGGATAAACTTACTGATTCAGTGTCTTCATAATTCATAAATAAAAGAATTTCTCTAAGACACTTATTAACAACATTGAAAAAGCAACTCTATTTCAACAGACGTAAGCCATCTTAACTGTAAAAATATTAATATTTATCTTAAATACCCGCTGAGACTGGTTAGATTTACATATCAAAGTAAGCAGATAAAGTTATGATACTCATTTATTAACCATGATAGGTAACTTAACTCGTTAAAAGCCGGTCAGTTAACTTGTGAGATTTCTCCCGGTTTTATAATATTATATAGTATTACGCATATTACAAAATCAACAAGTCATTAATTAAGAAAATAAACATGTTTTAAACCAGGATATGCTAGCAAGACTTTTAAAATACTAAAGGCAGTAGGAAAATGTAATACTTAATCGAAACAAAAACGAGTACCAGTCGAACTCACAAGAGGCTGAACAACTTCGCACCTTGTCACTTTAACGTCATGCTTAAACTATCATAATAACATTCCCAACAGGTGAAAACGACAAAGTACCAAAGTGTCCAGCTACTTATGAGTTCGACTGTACGTAGCTGATGACCTCTGTAACTCATCCAATATAATCACATCTAACAAATCTACCAAAACTAAAGTTAAATACAGCATAAGAAAATAAGAAAATTCTGTTTTAATTAGTACGTAAATAAATACTAGATTTCACACGTAATCGTAACTAAGATCATAATAACGTTCAAGACAATTTAACTGGAAGTAATGAAGAAAACTTGATACTTTAATTCATTACGTGGGCCATAAAAAGCGGTAACAGTAGCGCTATGTTATGTTCTTATGTTGGATAGTCTTACACTAATATTTGTGTAACATGTGGTCAATGTCAGGGTTGGTTGGGAGATATCGGGTGATGTACTTGGAAACCGCGGATACGATACCTATTTGGATGATCTTGATGAACTTATATATTAATAGCAAGATTATTTACTAGCAGATTAACTCAGTATCTGTTAATAATTATTATAAGTTTGTTAACAAACTGATGAGATGATGGAAAATGGACTAAAACAGCAGTCAACAACGGAAATCATAGACTTCCTTTCGTTCATGTAACTAATAAGTACTTGGAATAATTACGCGAATAACATTTTGCAGATCTTTACTTGTGTTATATACTCGTATGTCCTAATTAGAATGAACCGCACATAGTGAATCCCCCAAGGACTGACATTAGGACCTGTGTTACTGTTAAGGACTGTTTTATACTCAAACCTCTTTATTTATTTGATAACCTTTAACTCATGTCATTCCTTTTTCTTAGCAACTGTTGTGTTGATTACAAATATATGTTTATACTGTCACTAATCCACGAGTCTCTTTTCTAACTGATAAATTAATTTTATTAGTTACTAGGTACTTGTGTAAAAAAACTCAGCAGCCGATTACGAGAGAATAAAAGCACAATCTAAGTATATTTTCATCTAAAACCACATGCTGTAAGTAGCGTTTTAAGAAAAAGTAACCCCTTCTCAAAAACGTGGTGTCGTAAAGACGATGATCGAAGCGGAGCTAGTAACTCAACACTGGAAATGTCTCACAAAAACGTCAATTTACATTACCAGTTCGTGTGAAATGGAGCGGCCTTGGATAACCAATTTAGACTTTAATTTGTAGCCGAAAGGTTTTATTTTGATTGTGGCGGTTTGACCGAAAATTGAGCTATCAGGTTAGTGTAACTCGATAGTTGTGGTTTGATTTTTTATTTTAAAAATGTCAGCGCATGTGTCTTTTATTTTAAGAAGCTGATATTGGAAATGCATGTTGACTTTATATTGGGCTTTATTCAAAAACAGTACCTAACATGTAAATTCTAGCTTCATGGCAATAATTACAAATATAACATTAGAAATTATTTCATTCGCTACATCAACAAGTTGAAGAGTAAAATTATCTATAAGGACCTCGATGTACGCTTCGACTAACACCTAATCCCAAGATTTGGCGTAGGAACTAGTTAACAAAAGCGACTGCCATGAGCCATCTGACTTTCCAACCCAGAGGAGAAACTATTGGACCTTGTCGGGATTAGAAATAATATTTTGTACGAGTACGTAAGTTAAGAAAAGGCCTGTGGCCAGTACTTTCATTAACTATAAGTCGATAAATTAGGAATGCCACTTTTTCAAAACACTATCGAACTGAGACTTGCTTTGGCAAAAAACCTATACCTATTGATCGTTTTCTGTCCACTTAAAGTCAATTTACGATCGACCTTTTACAAAAATCCCACTGAATAATTCTTTACAACACACGTTTCCTGGATTAGAAATAGTCCGAACTATGACGAAGAGGTAACAATAAGAATTTCGTAAACAGGAAAATTATAAATTCTCAAAATTTCAGATTCAACTGCAGTGCGAGTTATGACGCAGACTGACGAATGCAAGAGATAAGAATCTTGACGTTGGTGAAACATGGTTTATGAAAGTATAATAAGTGAAACAGTTGTAGAAATACAGTATGTAACATAAGTAAAAAACCCAACTGTACTTTGAATAATTCCAAACAAAGCGGAGAAGCTACCTTAGATAACAAAGCTAGCCAATGTGAACAAAAACACGATATGTCTTTCAAAAATCCATATCACAATGTCCAACAATCATACGCACTTTGCTGAATAATATCTTTGTGAGTTTCGAATCAAACGATAGAATGCAAGGTGACACAGTTTTTTGCTACTACTCAACACGTTGGTGATCTCTACTGAGTCACTTGTGACTCAAACCCTGCTCACACACACTATAACCCGGGTAACCGATAAATATTTGATAATTTCACATTCTTTGATTCTATCCATGTGTATGATTTGATTAAGTCTTGTTATCATTCCAAGGATTCTATCAGTGTTAAACTTGCTGCTCTATGCTAGTTATATTAATCGATTCTCACTCTCAGCTTGAATGTATTATCACGTAGGTATTTAACTTGTATTATTTGCTTAGTATGTATACCTAAAATAAACAATGCGAACTTGTCTTAATATATTTAGCTGGATTTCATTTCTTAGAAAACAAATAAAAAACAAAATTATCTGAATAATATATAATAGGTTCCGTACCCAAAGGGTAAAACGGGAGCTTATTACTAAGACGTCGCTGTCCGTCTGTCTGTCTGTCCGTCTGTCACCAGGCTTTATTTCATGAACCGTGATAGTTGACAGTTGACATTTTTAAAGATGATGTACCTATTTCTGTGGTCGCTATAACAACAAATACTAAAAAACCGAATCATCATCATCCTAGCGTTATCCCAGTACAGTTGCATCCTAAAGGATGCCCGGGGTCCGCTACCTAATCTCAAGAGTTGGCTTAGGCACTAGTTTTTACGGAGGCGACTGCCATCTGACCTTCTAACCCGAGGGTAAACCAAACTTACTGGAATTAGGCTTGTCAAGTGAGTGGGCAACTTGACTGTTAGAAGTTCTCGAGCCGCCCGAAGGCCTCTAACTTGGCATAATGACTACTACCATAGACAGCAGCCGGGATCAACGGCTTAACGTGCCTTCCAAAGCACGGGAGCGCTCAGTTAATAACCACTCAAAGCGGTCACCCATCCAATAACTGACCTGGGCCGACGTTGCTTAACCTCGCATACCGCACGCGGTACGCGGGCGCCGTTGGGCCACGAACGCTAATGTGCGCTAGGCGACTATATGAATACTTACTTATATAGATACATACATAATTAAATGCATAAAAAACATCTAAGACTCAGAAACAAATATTCGTGCTCATCACACAAATAAATGCCCTAACCGGGATTCGAACCCGGGACCTCTAGCTTCGTAAGCAGGGTCACTACCAACTAGACTAAAGCGGTCGTCAATAGATACTGTGCGAAAAAACTTAATAGTGTAAAATTAAATACACGGTTTTCCCAAAAAATACTCATATTGAAATATTTGAAGAGTTTTTTAAAACCGACTTCTCAAATAGGTATAGAGGTACTTACCTACGTGTGGTGATGTAGATAATATTTTATTTTTGTATCCGGGTGGTCCGCGGTGCGCTGCCTTGTCATACAAATATGATAAAAGTGTTAACTTCTATCTCAACTATTACATTGCATATTCGCCACTATTCCATGTAACTAAGATTCAAATTACTAACAAAACTTGAACAAAATATGCAAATGTTGTATACTTATTTCTGATTAAATTTATTGACTGCAATAAAACAGTGCTAATGACTAGTACGTAAAACCGCCAGTTATTGTGTCGTGGAAAAATATGGCGACGCATCGCAAATAAAATAGCAGCCGGTGAGACTGGACAAAGGAGTTCGATGACTCGAAATGCGGGTATCCATAGTTACACGAGATTTTTGAAGCGTAGGGGCTGAATTCCTAAAATAAATGTAATTGGAATCGTATTGTTGGGGGTGTTAATCAGACTATCGATCTTGAGCAAGAAAGAGCCACGAACCAATAGATTCCAATGTAATAATCTACTGTAATTCGTTTTAAAATGGAGCTAAGTTAAAGTAAGCTAAGAAAGTGGTACCACTTTTAAACCTTAAAGTTTAAATAATAGAGTCCAAAAGTGGTTGACCGATTTCTTGTCTGACTGTGCTCCTACTAAAACGCACAATAATCTAATCGGTATATGTATATTCGTATTAAACGACACTGACTGATTTACTACATAATTTTCGTTTACTGCTCATTTCATTTTAGAAACTCTGTCGCCACCCTTATTACAAGGTATTAGAGTTCAACTCAAAATTTAAAGCAAGCGAGTGGTTATGAATACTTATGTTCCGTTTCAGTGAAGTGTGTTTCTAGCTGATAAAAACTTATTGCAATATAAAAATGCATTGTGTAATTAACGATAAGAGATAGATAACTATGCCACGATAAGTTTTTATGAACAATGCGTTTTATCTATACTACATTTTTTCTTACTCGCGAGTCGCCGCCTGTACACTCTCGCGCTCGGCTACCTCGCTGTGTCTCGCCGAGAGTGTATGTATCGCCGGCGTTAACATTTAGTTCAAGTAAGAAAAATAATAATATAGTGAGTTCAAGAGATAAACGTTAGATACTTCTTTATCTAATTAGTTTTTGTGCCGTTTTAATCATGTAACATGCGGATAATTGATAATGTGACCTCAATCGACCCTAAACACGGTGTAATTAGAGTAAAGATAACTTTTATTGTCAGTTATCGACAGCGAAATTGATAATCAGGGTCATTTATTTGGATTACAATACAAATATTCTTGATTGGAGGGGTGCAACAGAAACGAATTAGTTACAAAGAGAAACAAAAAATGATATGTATAGGTATGTAGAGGTAGACAACCGGCAGTCTTACAGAGCGATCTCTTCGAGACAGCTTTTGAGTAGTGTTGAAAAAATACAATAAATGTTCATAGAGACTAAGTTATTTCAAATAAATACCTACGAAATATTATCACTTGTCAAGTGGCTCAGTTGTTATCAATAGTATTTTGCGGGTTAAATACAATCTCGTGCCGTCTCAGCGTTTGGACACGGCCGCAAGTCGTTGCACTGACCCCACCACCTGCTGACCTTGCACTAGGTTTATGCGCCGGCGCCGCTCGCTATGGCATGATACACGGGCATTAATAATCTGATGTAAACAGCCTTGATGATGTTACGAGGCATGCAGGTTAAATGGTTTAGGCACTATTGCATTGAGTTGTCCTGTAATAATAGTTGCTTATATGAAATAAATAAATAAATAAATAAAAATTTTGAGAATTTGAGAATTCACCTTCACAACCAGGTATCATATGATTAAATTAATTGAAATACCTATGGAGAAACACATTTTTCGCATAACTACTTCATTTGGAGTATGACCGCCGGCAACTACGGAACCCTACACTGCACCATAACTGCGAGCGGCCTGACACGCACTTGGCCGCTTTTTTATACTGCCTATAGCTCAGCTCAATAGAAAAAAATAACACTTTCAACATTCTGATTACATTATATTAATATGCAAAGATTGCACAGTACATCGAAGGTACGAAACAAACAGTACGCTGTTTTCGGCAACTGATAGTTAACTTTCACTAAATGCAATTAGCTACCTACTTGACCCATAGTTACCTTAACAAATGTTAAAATGTTTTTTGTAGCTACTTTAGAGAACCCTTTTTTGTCGTTCCTATTATGTAAAGTTCTCTTAAGTTTCTATTGTTAAAAGGCCATTGTATTCTCGTACTTGCAAGTTTAAAAGCCTATTTACGAGTACGTCTTTTCGATGCAAGTTTCGTTTAAAGGTTTATACGTTATTTTTAAACTACCTATTTTGTTATTACAAAGAAGATATTATGTTCGCCAAGAATATTTAACGGGTTTGGTGTTCTTTTTAAACGCTAGTAGCCTCCACTAAACTCGTTTACAAAAACGGCTTTTGGTTCTAAGTCAAAATTGCACACTGGCATTTCAGTGTACAATATATCTTTCTTATTAGTTTTTTTTATTGCCTGCGTTTCGATGTTCAACTCTTGGGGTGACAATCAAATTTCACTGGAGCGCAAACTCTAGAGTATTCCAGTGTTCCAAACCACACGCGTGGTCGTGTCGGAGGTTTTGCCCAGGCTACTCTTCAATCGCGCACTCCTATCGCTTTTCTGGGCCCGGCCTATAAAGCCACAGTCAGGTTCAAAAAAAAGAGTAAAAGACGTCGTGCTTAACATTACTATATCATCTTTTCACAACGTATATGATACGAAAACATATTTACATGTCTATTAGCGCGACGCGACCTACTTACCACATAAGGTGTTAACATGACAACGTCCCACTAAAAGGTATAATGTGTATAATAATTTGAATCAGTCATACAACTTTTCTGACCTGCGCTACTGAGTTGACACATGCGTAGCTAATAAGTGTTTACATACATTGTCCCTTTAGTACAAGATGCGAGGCACACTTAACCTGTACCCAAATTACAATTTTAGGACACTTTCACTTCATACAGGCTTGTCATTCTTCATTGGATTTGTAGTGGCGAGAAAAAACATTATCAATATCAGAATCAAAACATTTAATTCTCAGGAGCAGAACGGGAACCAAAGAGTCTGGTGAATGGCTGAACGCTTACCCATCGCCAAACACTGGCACCTTCTTGGAGCCTGAAACTCTTCCGATCTCGACTTTCCTGCGGCTCGGGCACCCTATCTGTACTCCTCACATGTGTCCTTGCGGGAGTTTGGTTGACCCACAGGGACATCACGGGCTATCTTGCCAAAAAAGCGCTGGCCGCTTTTCCAGGCATGCCGCTCTGAAGACATCATCCACCGGTTTCTAGCTACGGTCAACGTGCCATCCGTTCTTGAACCAATTGGCATCGCCAGAGACGATGGCAAGAGGCCGGACGGGATGTCCCTCATACCGTGTAAGGTGGGTAAGGCGCTAGTCTGGGATGCTACCTGTGTAGACACTCTGGCGCCTTCTCACCTCCACGGAACGAGCAATCACCCAGGTGCGGCGGCCGAAGCGGCGGAAAAGCTCAAAAGGCACAAATATAGGAGTCTCGGCACTGGTTACACTTTTATCCCGTTCGGTGTCAAGACCCTTGGCCCGTGGGGCCCCAGTGCCCGTTAACTAGTGATAAAACTTTCTAAAAGTCTGGTAGATTCCATGGGGGATCATAGATCTGGCAGCTTCCTCGCTCAACGCATCAGGGGCAAAAGAAGATTTGTTGAAATTTTTCGAAAATCCCAGTGAAAGAACCAGGGTTCGACCCTGCGATTGAAAGTCGCGTCGCGTGCCTTACCTGTATATACGAAATGTATGTCTCATATTGACCCTCAAACCAAGTCAGTGTTACAGCGTGTTGAAAGACTATAAAATGAAAACAATACTGCCCTGGTTCCCTTAATCTTTAACAAGAAACCTCGAGTTTGATACATTATTCTCTCGACACGCTACATTTTAGACGGACCCAAAAGTGGAATTAACTTTTCGCATTTTTTGTTAATGGCACTAT
The DNA here is from genome assembly GCA_963556455.1 of Epiblema foenella. Taxonomy (NCBI): domain Eukaryota; kingdom Metazoa; phylum Arthropoda; class Insecta; order Lepidoptera; family Tortricidae; genus Epiblema; species Epiblema foenella. The sequence continues at coordinate 3,798,911 of OY747110.1, forward strand.
AACACCATATTCGGTGATGAAATAAAAGAGAACAAAAATGGCAAATCACGGCCAAAACGTATTTTTTACAACGAAAAATGGAAGGATGTAAAGCCATTCATTACTCGTTTTCCTCTTTCATTATAAACTGACAAAGAGTATCCATAACGATAGAGCGAACAGGAAGTCACAGGTATTAAGCCCTCCTTCCTGTGCATTTTGAACCGGAAGTGACGCCAAATATATCAATCAGATGTTCGAATTGATTGTTAAGTGCCGTGTAAATGGAGTAACGAACTGCTGAACTATGGGAAGGGGAATTGATAACAAAACTTGACAACAAACAATATCATATTGGAAATAAATATTCTCTTTGTGCAACCTCTCTTTCTCTTGGTTTTATTATTTAATACAGTGCATCAATTGCATCTGAATTAATTAACAGAAGGTACGCTCAGGAGAATATCGCTTTTGTTTAAATTTTGTGACATCGAAGTAGAAAACTGACTTCATGTAACCAGATCACTAGAGTACGCAACCGTGCGTTATTCGTGTTAGGAAGGCCTGGATGATTAACAACTTTAGTAAATGTCACGTAGAAAAAGCCGACACTTTACAAAACTTGTGTTCGTCCAATCATCTCTTATTTTATGCAAATGTCGTTTTTGCTCACGTGCCTATGACATCGCTGAAGCTGCTTCAGGTTATTCAGAATCGTTTTCTCCCCAGGGCTACTGGTGCCGCGTGGTACCAGTCGAACCTCAGTCTGCACCACGACATGGGGGTTAGCACCATGTATCGTTTCTTTAAGCAGACTGCCAGACGTTATTTGACAACGCTCCCCTTATAGGAAGCCGTTAGTTAGGAAGGCTGTTGACTACGTTCCCATCCCTCCCCCTCTGTCGTTACTCGGCGATCACTGATTAGGGGCCACACGGTCCGGCGTCCTAGGCACACACACAGACCCGGACGACGTGATCACAGCGTCCATCGAAAGATGGAACGCTGCGCTTACGGCGTCCAACTCAAAGACGACGCGTACATTTAGGCATTCCCGCTGGCGGGGACGTCCAGCGCGCGATCGCGACAACACTGACACCTATAGTCCCTATATTCGCCCCGGTACCGCCGCACACCGAGTAGAGTCAGTCCGACCCAGGTCGGGCCTAGCTGAGTTTCTTGCTGAACTATTCTCAGCTATTTCGGAGGTTACATTACGAATCTCAAATCGGACTCCTGGATAAATGAGATACACCATACACAAACCATACATTAAATTTCAAATCCACAGAGACTAATTCCCCATAATATTAATTATATCTTGGTCCCTTGAAAGAAACTCAATCCTATCACTTGTCAACTAACCTAACCTAATAACCTAAATAACTTTTAGGTCGCAACCATGTCTCAACTCAACATGTATCGGAATTGTAAATAACAGGAACGGAATTTATTTTTCAGGAAATACTACCTAATGAAGTATACGTATTAGTTAAGACACACCGACAAAAAGAAAAAACCTCTCATAAGGTATTTTGTTGAATCGAAAAATTAAGGACCAGCGAAGCGTAAACCTAGCTTAAACAATATATCGACTACAACCCCGATGTTCTGGTTTCCATCCATTTCACAATTTAGCTTCATTGTCCCATACACACTATAAAGAGCCTTTCCTTCAGAAAACATAAAAAAACTTAATTTTATTCAACTCACGAATCACGATTACAATGGACGATAAAGGCTTCTGTAACGCTCTGGTTACACAATAAAATATGAACTCTATTCATAAGTACCATTAAGTATAAAATAAATGACATCGTAATGAAAACGAATGACAATCGTCGAGACAGCACTTTTTACGATGATACAAAAAGGACTTAATTTTGATTACGTTTAGGTACGAATTCGTAAGACGACGCTTGACAATATGGAGTAAAAAATGGCCGTAAAGGAAATTTATGTGACAATGGAATTACATCGTTATTGTTCTGCGTGAAAGTGTGTTTTTGCTGTTTCTTATGTAACCGCGGTCAAGTTAACAATGGTCATAAAAATTTACACCTTTCACTGCCGTATTTTAAGAGCATTTGTGTCCATAGAATGGTTTCCTGTTATCTTAAATCCACTATCGAAATAGTACCTGAATCTAATAAAGGGAATTTATAGGTAAAAAACTTAAATATTAACTTATTGCTGTAAAAGGTGGGTAACACAGTGGCGAAAACCATTTTTTCATACAAATGGTGAGACATCCAAGGACCACTGAGTTACTCGATTTATGGATATTAGCTGTGGTTCGTTAATTACCAAAACTATCGGAAGTGATACTACAATTAAACTTTCTTTTAAATAACAATACAAAAATATGAAGTGAGGGCCAGGTATTCCACAATCTGCATTTAAAAAAAAGTATCTGGAAATTATGTACATGAAAAAGTAAAATGGCCCAATACATCGGAAAACTGTCATCTCATTGTGGGTCATTTTCAATACAAGCTTTTCGGTGTTTCAATTAAATGACTGTCCCTACCAGTAGGTACTCAAATTTAAAATGATCCCACTTAAGCACTTTGCAATGCTGTAACATTTTATTAATTCTCTTGTTATTATACATATGGGTATTATGTGTTGCGAGATTTAGCAGTGATATATATCTATAACTAGTAGTAAGCATAAAGGATGGGCCCAAAACACGCTGATCTGAATCATGCGTGACGTTTTTAACTCATAACTGTCTCTCTCTCGTCACCCTCAGCCTCAATGTGGGCCATCCTTAATCCTGACATGACGTCGCTGTCATTATATAAGTAGTTGGGGTCTACCAAAGTGTTCCAAACCTGAACTGTCAGAAAAGCAAATTATAGTTTGTGTTTTATCCATAGAAAAGAATTGGGCGCTTATTTGTTAACTGAATGATCTACATATACGTACATACCACTATACTATATGACTATCTATTAGTAACCTACTATATTATAATAGGTTTGTTAAGGATCTGTGTTCCAAGTAAGTTCCCAAAGGTTTAAAATTACCTGAGCAACCTTATTAAAAAGTTATTTTATTTTTATCAATAAAACAAGCTTGGGAATAGAATTGGGTAACTATATTGTTTACTAATAATGCATTCCATATAAGATTTCAAGCTCACATGGTTATTTATATTCGAATTACGATCGAAAACGGGATATTTACATGCATATTTGAATTTTTGACTTCCCGATATTTCGACACTGTTGCAAGCGCATTCATCAAAGATTAGCTGACGCTCGAGTTCAACATCGAGAACTCAAAAATACAAATATACATGGTAAATATCCCGTTTTCAATCGTAATTCGAACGCATTCCATAGCCACCAGTCAGCCACTAATCACAAAATGGCATTCAAAGCTCGCATATAGCGCCACTCTGCAAAGACAAACTATATAAGGAAGATCTATTTAAAAGGCATCACATTGTCTAGGACAGCGAAAAACTAGACCTAGACATCTCAGGTTTGTCAAGACAAGCAGTCTAGCCCAATTCGGACGGCGTCTCCATTTCTGGGAGACAGAGAATAGAATAACTTGACAATGGAAATAAAAAATATACGCAACAATGCTTACAATAATTATAACTCAGGAGTAAGGGCAAGAATAACCACTAGAATCAGCCAAGAGCATCGGTTGTCTATTATGTAGAATTTATAAGTTCTGGAAATCAGCAATGCAAACAAGACTAAAACTTTTTGGAATAGGGAAATTGGAAGACATAACACAGGAATAACTATGAAAATCATAACAAAAACCAAGAAATAAAAAATAACCAAGTCATGTATTGCAATCTGAGGCATTATGTATGTGTATCATGAATATTTAAATATATAAACTCTATCAGTAAAAATAAGCTTCACTTTCACGCAACATGCTATAGGACTAGTTCAAATTAGTTGTTTTTTATGAAAACGTACCCATTTGCCCGTCCGTTGGTGCGTAGTCCGGAATTTTGAGGCCTGTTACACACTGCACGGCTCAATAGACTGTTGACATTCTTTTTTGGAAAAAAAAATTGCCAACTTTGTTTCTCAGTTCATTCACGCACATTATTTCAGTTGTTTAACTGTCATTTTTACCTTTAAAAATAAAGAAAGTAAATTCAAATAAAGGGAAATAAAATATATAACAAACGTATAATAAAAATGAATAAAAGTGGTTTGAGTATTTTCGATAAAATAACAATCCGTGGAAGTGTTTATAAATTACAGGACCACAAAAATAAATATAATTCTAACGTGTTAATACATATCTTGACACCGATTCTATTACTAAAACCTCTTTTTATTATTTTAACTAGAATGTATTTTGTCCCATTCTCACCAACCCAAATGTCAAGAGACATATGAAAACAAACGAATTTTAACGGTAAGCTAGAACAGGTTTGATAAACTTAATTATTCACGACTACGAGTAAAAAACCTTGATAGTTTTACAATTGACCAATAAGGAATGGGACATACCGTTGCTCAAAATACGCTGACGCACCTTAAACGCAATGACGAGAGACAGAGTTATGAGTTAAAAAACGTCACATTCACATTAGTCACGTCATAGCGTTTCCGGTCAGCGTATTTTGAACAGCGGTGTAGCTCATCCTGAAAACGATCCCTAAAAATTTAATAAAATAAAAATAATATCCAACACAGCTGATGCTGACATTTGGCAGATGTCAGGAGAATGTCAAAAGGAATCCGAACCCGCCGACTGTTTTGACAGGGCTAAGTATCGCAAATGTAAACACCGGTTGTTTGTCTAGACATTATATTGTGTTTGGAAAATTATAATGCACAGTCCTTCAAATTTCAACTACCAAACCTACCTATCTTTTAACACATGTAGGGTTGTAGTGCAGGTTACGAGACCATCATTAGTTAGCGACCACCAAAGGGCAAGGTTTTCAAAGATATTAAGAAACAGTGCATCAAGTGTATGCATTTTTTTAGAAGTTATTGAATTGGATCTCCCGCTCGTACGACTGAAATAATGATAAAGATACGTTACGTACAAAATATCATTTAAAAAATGTTTATTTACCTTTGTCTTGTGTACAATGCCATTTGATATATAACAGTAGCTTTTCGGTTAAGAAAAACATCATAAGGAAACCAGCCTAATCACAAAAAGGCCTGGTTTTCCTTATGAGTACCGCTTTAAGCTAATAAAATATGCAAATAATGATCTAGTCCGTTGAAATGATCCGGCGAAGGTAGATACGTTAGTAGACGAACTAAAAATACTTGGGTATTTAGCACGCTCAGGTAACCGGCAACGAACGCAAACATCGTGTCAATATTCTAGATTCAAATTTAGAAAACGGTTATCGGTGCCTAAGCGCGGAAGAAATAAAAGCCATAGACAAACAAACGTCATAACAACTCAGGAACACCATAAACAAATAGAGAACTGGTGGTTAAGGCAAAGGGCGGCATACGACGGTCAATTTTATGACTATTTGTGATGTTCTATTAATACCATCGGTAACAATACGAAATACTCATTACCGCATGCTTCAGAGGACGGCAATACGCAGGTATAGGACAAAAATACTATTACATGTTTACTATTACAAGTGACAGCACGTAAAAATATAATTTAATTTAAGGTATGTAAATCTTAACCGGGTTTAACTTGATAAAGCAGTAAACACGGCAGTCACAGAAGAAACAAGAGAAAAGATTAAGTAATCGATACATCTACAAATAAAGTCTAGTTTTGCCAGCTAGTATAGGGTCTTAAGCAGAACTAAAACTAACTCATCGCCTTTTATGATGTGATGGTGATACCGAAAAAAACTGTAGGTGTAACCTAATTTCTTTGGACTACTAGATGGCCCGACTATACAATCTCCATGTATTGACAGACATACCCTTGTAGAAAACAAGACATTGTGCCCCTTAACTCGCCGGCAAAAACAATAAGAAGCCATCGGCCGGGAGTTCACTGCGCGGGAATAGACCTTTCTATATTTAAATCGGCCGTTAGCGAAGCGCCGCGGGAACACTATTCTAAATTTAATTTACTTTTAAATTTCGAATCCTGTCGTTTTGTCACGTTCAAGGTCGTAGTTCGTCAATCAGCGATTCGAATTTTAAGTTTTCTCTTTTTTTAGGAGACCGACGAACATCTGGTGATCATTCTGCCAGTAATGTTATGGTAACAGAAGTTTTATGGCCTTTAAATTTAACGATTTAGTTTTGTTGCCTCAACAAACATGAAGTCGGACATTGAACTAAATTACTTAAATGAGACAATTCATTCAACCTTGCCTAAGAATAGGACAACTAAATTGCTAAAAACAGTTATCAAGTTTAGATTATCCATGCTCTGTCCAATTGATCTTGATTCTTGTTCAAGGTCTGAAACCAAATATAATCCGAATAAGAAATTGTATATTTAGTTACAGTGTGCTATTATAGAAAATATCTTAAAATAGCATACATTAAAGAAGGCTATTCCATTAGAATCTATATGGCTGACAAACATGAAAATATGTTGATAAAGGACGATTTATCTAGAATTAGTCATTAAAAACAAATAAATACTTAACCACAAGTTACTAGTGGAAGTTAATATTCTTCCATATTCATATCAATGTATGAAGGAGATAAATACTAGATGCAATTCAAAAGGTATATACTACTTGGTGACCGAGCGACAGGAAGAAAAGCTACCATCCTCGCCATTTAACCCCGGGTGCCAACTTTGGTAGCTAAGCCACTGCGTCTTAATTTTAAATGCTTCACCACCGTAATAAATAAACATGTCGGTTTATTCATCAACCAGAATTACCTCCAAAAATAGTCAAGTAACATCCCAATTCCCAATTCCTGTAAACCTAAACCCATGGCACTATATATAACGTGGTGACAGACAGACAAATTGGTTTTCTAACTCCTACCGCGGTATTGGGTGACGGTAGATCTAATTATAATGTCGCCATAATGCCAAGTTCTCATTATTGGTCTGATTTGTCTAAATATGGACAGATTTATGTGTTTTGGTTGGATAGAATAAGTAAGCGCCTTAAGTCGGTTGATGGAGGTGGAAAATTATATCGTATTCCGGACGAACGAAGTCCCCGTTAATGGGGACTTACTATGAAGTGAAGAGGTACGACACAGCCCACTATCATCTTACTGATCTTTGGAGCAGCCCAACTAGTGAAGTACTTATAGGTACCTCCGTCTTAGAGAATACTGCATCCATCATAATACTATCACATAGTTTGAAGCTGCGGTGTGCTTCATGTGCCATAACGCGAACTAGAAAATCAGGGACACAAATTCACTGTCCCCAGCATGTTAGGAATATATCACTACATAGTATAAAACAAAGTCGCTTTCTCTGTCCCTATATCCCTATGTATGCTTAAATCTTTAAAACTACGCAACGGATTTTGATGCGGTTTTTTTTAATAGATAGAGTGATTGAAGAGGAAGGTTTATATGTATAATAACATCCATTAAATAGTGCACCCGTGCGAAGCCGGGGCGGGTCGCTAGTTATTCAATAAAAGGATGTCAGGTCTTCGACTACCGGCACCGAAAAACTAGAAACAAATAAAATAATAGTTTGATCACCCCCGTTGAGTCCGATATTAAAGCTTCGTTATACGTACTCGTCACCAGTACATACATCGAAGCGAGCAAGGTCTTCGCAAATATCTGAACACGACTTTATTGTAAAGACGATAGAGCGCATGTTCAAGTATTATGAACACCCTGAAGTATACAGATGTAGGCATATCTATATCTGATTACGACGGTAGGTATGCTTTTGATACAATGCCGTAAACTCTCTTCCTAACTAACAAGAGCCATGTCCCAACAAGGCTACTTCAGTTTTTGTAAGTCTTATCACAGTCTACAGTGTCAACACAATGGTACCATTAAGAACATCTTAACCTGTTTTTTCGAGCCCGGTGGTCCCTCATACCTGCACTTAGTTTTTTGCTTGTTCAAACTATGTTTTACCAAAAGTGATTCAAATACAAAATAGCCCTTATGAGCGGTTGGCTAGACATTAGGTACAGTTATAACTCTTCTCTGGGGCTTTCTACGTAATATACGCACTTTTTATTAAACTTCCGCACCTCGAAAGGAAAAGAGGAACCCTTATATCTGCTTATAAGATTACTTCGTCTATTAAGTTTTTTCTCAGGAACGCGTGGAGGTGTCAATTTGAAAGTGAAAAGGAAGGTTTAAATTGAAGTAAAAAAGGGAGACTCAGTAAGATAAAAATATAGACATAAATACAATCAATAACGTAATGAATTAATCTTAAAGCAATAAAAATATATTTCTTCATTACTAAACGCTAAAAGTCATTCATTTAATAATAAAATCTTCAAATTGCCGTAATTGCCCATTCGGACGGTTTGATACGCTCTCACAGCATGAATACCCTAGGCCGTAAAATAAATAAAGTAATAGTTTATAAACAAACTTATATGGTTGACCGAGATACTGTTCGTACGGCAGTTAAAATTTAAATTATTTCAAGGAGCTTATTCCGTATTGGAATAATATAAGGGTGTGTCCAAATATGACCAGTGTGAGTTAAGCCAAGTTATAAGGCTATTGGTGGGTTCAGAAAGATGTATATACGAGTTCATGAACTGTTATCCATCCATATTTGGCTGCCTTTGATGTCTTAGTCATTGTGACTTTTGGAGACATGTTCCCTTCAGTCATTTACAAATTGTAACAAAGTCGTGATATAGGACATATATATATCGATCTTTTTTTCCGTGGGACTAACCCTATCTGCAAGAAAAAAAATCTGATGGCTTATAGGAAATGGTATTCAATAGAGGAAGCAAAATATATGATTATCTGATATTTTTAATCTTCAAAACCTTCATTCTGTATCGATCAAAATCATGGACAGATTCACATTTTTTTTCATTTTGTATGCCGACTGTCGACTTGTGTTACACCTTATTGCGGATGAAATACCTTCCCAAATTTATTTTATTTTTATTATTTAGTTAACGTTACAAGCACTTATAGGTACACCGAAGAGCCCGATGCAACGTGTTGCCCGCGGGCGCACCGTTACCGAGTAATTGGGAAGCACCCTTAACGGGCCGCGCACGACAGTGTCATTAGCATATCAGTATGTTGGTCACCACATGCAAGTCATGCATCTTTTAAAAAAATATTTTGTTTTTAATGGAGCGTAAACTGATTTCATCCCGTTAGGTAATCGTGTGCCTAAAGCTATAAAACGCTTATCGCTCAGGATTCAGTCATAACAGACGAATCAGAATATACGTTTCCTGTATGTGGATAATTCATTATCATTTTTGTTTTTGTATTACCACATTTGCATTTAGCGTTAGTTAATAAATATATTGAAACTGATCATTTGTATTATTGAAATCATTATAGTGATAAGGTTTATAATAGTTGCATTACAGTTTATCCCTTAGATTATAGGAAATAATTTTATGTCCTGAAGTTAATCCTGCCGAATTTTGTGGATTTACCTTTATTGCAGTTCAAGCATGCCGCTAAAGTACATATAATATATATCCGCTATGAATTGGCTATTCTCTCGCTTGTACGGCATTTTAAAATACCTTGATTTTTCCGTATCGAAAAACATATACATCGTTAATTAAAGACGTCATCAAAAGAACTTTCACGTCAATATCATATTAAAGTCAAAAAAATACGTTGCGTCAGTGAGAGGAAACCGTAAACTTCGAATCACACGCAGGCTGCGCAAGAGTGTATCGTTCAAGGATCTGCTTTCCCCGCAGGAATTCGATCATTCATTTCTGATTAGCAACTCTAATGCGGTGGCAATAAGGACTGTTATGTTCAGTGCTGGTAAAGTTCAGTGGTTAGAATTTGCGTAAATAAAGCATTGTCTGCATTGTTGTAATTAATTGTGGGAAACGTTTTGATAGTGGCTTGTGAATTATTGTTATCAACAGTTAATGTACTGTAATAATTTCAAGTGTGTTTTAGAGTTACTAACTATTTCATAACTGTGCACCGAAGAGTAGGTAGAGGTTCACTCTAAAAGTAAGAATCCCCAGGATATGGACAATTCAAACATCTGGAAAACAAGAAAGCGGATTGGATTCACGGTATTTTTTTCTTTGTATTTATTCTCAGTATCAAATAATTGAGAGTCATGCAACATTATTCTACCCGGCAAAACGCGGGCCAAGTACAATCATACCATTGTAAAATTTAATTCAGTGTAATGAAATATCAAACGAAAATATGTCTTTAAGCAGAGACACATATTGTATTGGTTTAATAAGTCAATCAAAGAAGTCAGTGTTTAGAAAATATTACATTTTACGACTTTAACAATAGCTATATTCACATAACTTAAGCGCCTAACTTCACAATCACAATGGTATATTGTAACAACAATCGCCTATTCACGGCAACACTGTAATTAACAAATTAGAACGAAGCGAAACTATCGCCTTCCGGTTATATTCACAAACAGTCTCTAGCCTCTCAACATCTTAGTATTACTTGATACCGGTGATATTTGTTACAACTATGGACATCCCACAAACCTGGAAGTCCCACAAACTGTGTCAGACGTATGGAGCGACCTTCTCGTTCAAAGACCAAGCTCCATTAAATTAGATTTAAAATAAAAATATGAACATGTTATGCAAAGGAATCACTCATTTGACAAGGAGGGTATTAGGTATGAAAGTGAGAGATTTAGTAGAAGGGATAGGCCAAGGAAAAGATGGACGGACTGTGTCTGAGACGACATGTAAAGCATATATGTGAATGACGAGATCACGGGCGACTAGAGGTATGGACGAAAAATACATGCTGCGCCGACCCAAGTAAATGGGATAAAGGCAAGCGAATGATGATGTTCTTAACAACTATGCGTGAAAGCAGATCTGGTTTACAATGGTAAGATTGAACCGATATGTCGGTAAGGAATGGGTTGTGAACAACTAGTTCTGATAAGCGATTGTGAATAAGCTTGCCTGGACTCCTGGTCAATACTCCTTTTGATTAAACTGGAAAAAGGACTTAATCAGAGCTTACACAATCTATAAGACGTATAATACTAAACTCTATTCCTCCTAGTCGATTCGTAATGTTTCAAACGCACGTATAGGTACATTATATCTAACTGTCATTTTCACGTACAAACAATGCCAGATCTACCTAATACGTTTGAAACGTTACGTACCTATAATCACCCCTCCGTTTGGTTACTTAAAGAAGCATTGTAAATGTTAACTATCAAATTATTAATCCGAGTACACTATACAAGCTTTGGTTAACGAATCATCAGGAATCAAAATCTAGCATCGTGATAAACGTCGCTACAGTGACCTCTATTGCCATCACTCCTGGTAGTCCTGGTGGTACGCAGTATTAGCTCACATCACATAGTTACGTGAGCGCAAGAACACGTCCACACGTACATTATTACCCCAATTTAAAAAGACATCCATTACAATACACGTTTTCTTACATCATGCGTTGTAGAGATTCTGATACAACGATTAAATGATAGTATTTGATCTGCGTTTTGATAATGTGATTGAACACATTCAAGAGAAGAGAACTATCTGGTTATCAGTGGGATACTAAAAATTGATCTGTTCTTTGAGGCAATCTACATATAATATTACAAGACATAACTGATATATCAGTTATGTCTTGTAATATTGACCAAATTCTTAATCAACCTATGGAGGTTATTAATTGCGATTTGCATTGAGACCTTGCTAGAAGATTTTTTTTGGATTTAGATTCATATCATGGACATAACTAAGTTAAAGGCTGAAACTAAATTTTGGATAACATTTATAATCCGCATAAACAGCGTGGCAATTGCTATAAATTTATGTAATAAAAACGTAACGTACATGCGCATAGGCCGTTAAACTATTGAACATGAACAGAAGAAATACAACTTTTATTTTTTCTACTATTTATGAACCATGTAACTAAAGACTAACTGTAACTCGGTGATTAAGTGATTTAGGAATTGATATGCTTTTGAAGACCATTACAGTTGTGCACAAGTGCATCGTTTGAGCCTGTTGTACTTTGATAAGTTTATCCATAACAATCTTAAAAGGAATATAAAGTCATCGTCAAGGACACGTAAACGTGATAATGATAAACATCTAAACAGTCATCAGTGTTTATAGCGATCACGAACAATGGTGAATTACCTAGTTGCGTAGTGACGTGTCTAGAGAGTACAGACCTCATCTTTAAATAACAAATGGTTTCGCACAGATTCGATTCGATTTCACAGATTTGCATTCTTATTCTTAATTTGTTTATACTACGTTGCCAACTTCCATTCCATTATTATGTTTTTTTTTTACGTTGAAACCATCTATATAAATAAATTGATTCTGCCTGTCTCATGGATCCCCTATTGTATTGAACAGCCCAAGTAGCCCAACACTCAAACACAAAACAAATAATCAACCAACCTACAGCCTTGCACGGAATGTGTTAACGCCAAAGGTATGATATGATATAATGTACCTATACATTTTTTGTCTTATTACCATGGCATGAAGTGCAATCGTGTATATATATAATTGCAAGCCTGGAGCGCTAACTAAATTTCATCACCGCATTACTAATGCAGACGAGCTAAGCGGCACAGTTCACGCTTCCTGTCGCTTCGCAGAACAGTCCGTTGTAATGGATGGAAATGTTGAGGACAATAGTCAATGGATTTTCCAAGATAATTAAATTATATTACCTACTTAAATCAAAGATAATGTCAATTAATTGCAAACTCGTTGAGAAAAAATGAACTACAGACTTTTCTTACCAACATGTGGGGCATACACAATTACCCTGCAGTGTATACTAAACTACTTCTCTAAAGTCACTAAGTATTAAGTTTATTTAAAAGTAAATTACATAACCAAAAGCAGAATCTCAACATTGCTTGTCAAGGATTTATTAAGATAAACCCCGTCATTGTAATATTTAAGACAGAGGAAACTTATAATGTGACTAATATACACGCGCCAAAAAACTGCATTGTAATAACTTCTATTGTTAACTGGCTCAAGTGACTGAAGCCAAAGCGTGTTGAAATAAAGAACTCAAAAGAAGGAAGTCCAATGAATTCCATTCAATTGCGATTAATTGTTGTAATCAAGCAATTGTCAAGAGGATTACATTGCTGAAATTAACAATGATAATATGCGACCGAAGGGCACAAGCCCTAATCAACCTAAAGCCCTTCATGACAAAGATTAGAATCGTAAAGTCAATGACAATATGTAGCAAGAACTGTAGAATGAAGTAAATAGTAGTAATATGTTGGAACGAGGAGATCCGAATAGCGACCATTTAAGGTTTAATGGTGCTTGTAAGTAATTGTAAGCGGTACAGTAAAAAATTATCCCAAGGTTTATATTCAGTATACCAGGTTACGTGAGAAATGCAAGCGTCAGGGAATTGAGGAAAAAGGTGTTTTACATTGAGGATCGATACATATCGATGAAAATGGATACAAGGCACAAAGTTGTTTTCAGATCGGACCAGAGATAACTGTATCTCGCGTGAGAAGAGTAGTTTTGCAATAACGTGCCGTGTTAACGTTATAATAACATATGATCTACCTAATAAGAATAATTTACGACTTTTTTGTCATAAACATGAAGAATTAAGTACTAAAGCGAACGATTCAGAATAGTGTTAACATCCATTGCGCTAATGTTTAACCCATAAGTTCCCAACAACTTCGCATAAATTTAAACGTAAGTAGACGCTATTAAAGTCGTCACGCATGGAAGACCGGAATTCTCAGTACATCCTAATTTACCTCATACGATCAATAGAAAAATGACTCACCGCTGCCGAACCGTGACAATTAAATACAATAAGCGTATCCAATCCGATTTAATCTGTAACATTCTCCCATGACAGATCCAGATTAAATGAAGGTCATGACCTGATTATAGATGATGTCACATTGATTCAAACGGCAGGGTCCATTAAAGGCCAGAGTAAAACCAGAATTAGATGACACTCTGGACAGCGAGCCTTTGCTCTTTGATGTTCCAGTTGTAGTAAAACTGAAACAACAGGGGAGCTCTAAATAAAGTGGCGATGACATGTTACCAAAGTAATCTGAACTCTAAGAAACTGAGCAGTTCCCTGTTCAGCTTCTAATTGTAGTATCACACGGGAAACAACAAGGATCAAACAATATTGGTTATGATAATGACGAGTGCATTGAGTGCGTAGTTTACATGGAATCGTGACGAGTGGGATGAATGGGGACAATGATATTATTCCGCTAAAAATACAATGTCATTTTGTTTTCAAGGTTTTTGAACTTGAAATTAGTGTCAGTGACGTAGCATCTAGCTCATTCTTCGAATATTTAGAGTCATTTTTAAAATAGAGTGATAAATCTGTATTTAAATTTATACAAAGACGGTTGCAAAGAAGCATATAACCGGCTTTATTCATTTGAGAATTTATTACGTTGAGAGCTAGATAAAATGCAGCTCCTTCACTCTCAACACTGCGCATCCTCCGGGGCCTGGTGTGGCCAATACTTCCATATTTTTCAAATGTACAATCCTTACATAAACTGTCATCCTAACACTCGCGGTTACAGTTATTTTCATTCTTCCCCGCCTGGTATAAGCAATGTTCCATTTTGCTTTAAACAGGTTACTCTCCCATCTCCGATGGTTCTTTTGTGACAAACAAGTCTGGTAGCGGTGCGTGCATCCCGTAGGTAGGTACCTACCTGCGCTTGTGCGTCTGGTGTAGAACCCGTGATACTCGTTGATTCATTGCACTATCTATAGAGGCAAACCAGCGACATCTGAGAACGAAAATCAGCACTGTTCTCTATCATAGGATATGTATTGTTGATCTGTTGATATGTTATTAAACGATAGTGAAAGAAACCATAAGCAAAGTAGCAGTGATGCTGTATAAGGATATATCAAATCAAGGAGTCCTAAGTAGGACCAGTTGGGAAAGCTCTGTCCGCGACAGCTACCCGGACAAGAGTCAAATTCTTGAATATACGCAGTGAAATAATTTGAATATTTGGCACTTTTGATATCTATTACCTACAATAGAAATAGAGTTCGAAAGAGACAAACATTCAAAGTCCTTGACTGTACGGTGATGACACCAGTATGATGATCACATTGTTATTTTTGTCTTCCAAATCCAGCAATAGAATCCTTAAGATTTTAAAAGCTACATTCCATTTATACACACGAAAGGAGGGAACGAAATTGAAATTGCACTTATCGTCATAAACATTAGTAAGATCTAATTCCCTGGCCTGACCACATTGACCTCGAAGTCATTAATTTAATTATAATGATAACCAAACCCATTAAACCCATTAAATATACTGTTTAATTCAATAATTGCTACTTCATCATTCTCAGCACGCTATTGTAACTTCTCTTTTTTGCTAGACTTGACCGTTGTGAAGTAATGAGTCATGCTCGCCCACACGACACGTGGTTATCAGTTATGTCAACTGGTCATTAGCTGTGAATTAGTAGACAAAGGTCCAAATCATTGGTAGTGTTATCATTCTGTTTAAACGCCGTAACGACATTTGTGTTTACAATTATGAGCGTCAATTTCAAGACAAAGAAACGCTAATAAAGGAAAATAAATATCAGCACTGTCTCATTTATACTTACATGGAAAATAAAGTGTCTGTCTGTATTTTATACAACATATACTTATGTAGTTCTGAGTAAATATAAGCGAGTGAGTCTTAAAATTAAAATAATATATAAATAATAAGACTTAGGCTAAATAAGCATCGCATCTTCTAGATTTATATTTATAACAGGGCTCGAAATCATGTATGTAGACCATAATACATATTGATGAAATCTGGCTATAACTACTCGGTTTTCGCTATCAGTTAGGTATTAATCATATTTTGAGGGTTCCGTACTTAAAAAGGAAAAAAACAACGGAAACCTTGTAGGATCACTTTGTTGTCTATGTGTGTTTGTCCGACAAGATCCTGGGATCGAGTCGAAGTATAGGTACTCAGGTCTATAGTTTCTTGAAGCTGTGAAAAAATCGAACTTCTAAGTTAACATAAAAAAAAGATACGGCTGTTTATGCCCCAATAATGTATATTTCGACACTCTCAAGGGAATCAAAATTTATAGGGTACGTTCCGTTGATATGGAACTGTGAAATTTGGCAATTAATATCGTCTTATACTACAAGTACAGGAAAGATCTGAAAACTCTACATTTGTAATTAAATCACAAAAAATATACCCCCTTATTCATAAACGTCTGTCAAACCTATATTAGTTAACTAGCCGCTAAAGTTCGTTTGTCCTTATCTGTCACTTTGACATTGACGTTTGTGAGAATGGAACAAAGAACTTTTTAGTTAGCAGAGGTTTGTTAAGTTTTATGAATACGGGGGATAGTCTTTATTTATAGTAGGTACGTAATCAATACCTACAAATTTGTACGGAACCCTTAGTGGGTGAGTCCGACTCGCACTTGTCCGGCTTTTTTTTGGAATTAGGCTTAGTTTATGTAAAAAACAGCACTGTTTTCGATCGATCTAACACTTGTTGCAACATATTGCTTTTATTGCTGATTAAACTTGATCTCAGCAACCAATTTCAAGCCAACTCAGGAAGACGCCATTAAAACATTCCACAAAGACCGGGTTTGCGAGTCGGTGCCGAGTGACAGGTGCTACTACGGGGAATTTACTACGATATAATTGACTAACTATTACTTAGAACGAGTTGCTGGACAAAAAGATAAAATACTTTTTCCGTTATAGAAAACTTACCACCAAAAATTGCTGAGGTGTATAAATTATTATAATAGCCTGTTATATTCCAAAATACATGCCGGAAAATTCTAAACAAGCCTTTCGATATTGAATAAGAATGTTAAGTTTATTTTTAGTAAACTTGTATCGTTTTACAGCGATTTTTGGTATACGCGGAACCTTTAAGTTAAATATGCTTTTAAGACTAAAAACTGATCTCCGTCACATGTGTTCTGTTTTTTCTCAAAACTATAACATAACGTTTACGTTGTAAATTCAAAGTTCGTTCCCATCGTAAATTCGTCACTTTAAAATGTATGACGGTAATTGAAAAGCAATCACCAAACCAGTTTGCCAACTTAATCATATCACCAAAACTTTTTCGGGTATCAATTTAAAGTCAAATTAATGTGACGTTAATTCGTAATGTATACGACATGTTGAATAAGGAACGACTTAATAGTCGTGAAGCAAAAATGAACTTTCGATTGCATGTTTACTCGTGTATTGAGACTTAGAGGAGCGGACGTGCTTATAATATTGGGAGTCCCAAGTCATGTAATGTCATATCGAGATATGGATCAGCAATTACCTATGACTATTATGAGAAGAAAAGTTTGAATGTCTAATAGATACTAAACAGTTCACAGGTACTATACCAAGTGTACTATACTAAATGTTTGAGGTGCTCATGTTTGTCAGAAGCAATTTGCAAACTTTTAAACGAGTTGAAGTCACGGGGAAGCAGATCCGATCCACCGGGAGACTTAGGACAGTACCGCGTCGCATGGCACTCTCAGCTAAAAATCCACGGGTAATTGGACCAACCTACTACGAGCGCCTACCCGCCAAATTAAGAACTGAACCATCTGACGAAACATTCAAACGTCAACTGAGAAACTTTTTATTAGAAACCCCGTTATATTCTATTAGCGAATACATGGAAATAAAATATAGTTGACATAGTTTCATTTAATTTAATATTATTGATTTAATTTAATTCCTGTTTTAATATTTACTTTGACGACCATTACGAAATATTGATATTTAATTTCCTTGTTATCCGTGTTTAGAGTACCAAAAATATTAATATTCATGACGATCCTCTCAGGTGAATTTTATCATACTCATTGTATTATTTAACTGCTATTTTATTCATTGATTTTTAATTTATTTTGATTTATTTAATGTTATTGACGATCACAATAGAGATTCCTGTAAATTGACATTGTAATTTATATTGTAATCTTATATTGTGAATAAATGAATCTGAATCTGAATCTGTAATTCCTACTTAATATTCCAATTGGTACTGAACCAATTATAACAAACAAAATATACAATTAAAAATATTTCAAACACAAGCATAACGTTCGAAATCATGAAACAAATCTGAAGCCTATCAGTTTCACAAGAATTCCCAGACCATATTACCTACACCTTTCGAAATGTTCTCATCACCGGAACGTCTCAAAATTAATCGCTGCCATCCGGGTCTGGAGTGCCGGAAACACCAAAATTTGATAAAAACCACAACAAGGGCACCATTCATCACGGGAAGAGGTTTTTTACAGTCACGGTACCGTTAACACACTAACAAATATATATTTTTCAATATGTTCTGCATTTATAAGGGTCTTTATTAGGCATGTATGTACTTTTTAAATGAATTCCTCGTTTATTATTTATCATTAACCTGCTCGAGTTCTATACTTATTTCAATAACTTTTTAATTTGGTTCTTTTGTTTAAAAAGCTGGTGCATACACCAAACCTAAACAGACACTAATCTCAACATTTGGGTTTGCCAATTAATCAAATTCATCCATTATTAGTTTTTTTGTTTTGCACATGTCTGGAACTGAACTTAGTTGTTGCGTACATTTCAATTATTGCAGTGAAAAATTAGTCTTCATTCCTTCTTTAATTTTTGAGCCAGTTTCGGGTGGACTTGTTTCTTGCATTTTTGCTGCATTACCTATTACATACAGAAGTATTTGTTTCTGATTGATTAATCACGTGCACTAGTGACAAACGTCACTGAAAAAGAAATAAATTATAAAGTCACACACGTGCTACAACATGCTAACATTACGAACATAATATTTGATCACAATTACGAAACGCCAATGTCTCATAAGTGATCCATCTATGTCATCCAATAAAAACTCACGATTAATCAACAGGGACTAAGATATACGGAAGAATAATCCAGTCACCCAAATTCCTGTTATTTTAAATAATATTACTCCATCTAAAGATAATAATAATAGAGAAACGTCGGCAGACGTTTTTGACCTTAGAATAGATAGCATACGTGCCTATCAGGGGTTAAGTAAATGTTTGGACGGTCGGTCGACAGCTTGGGAAAACATACAAAATCAATAGTGATTCACCGAGAATCCTAACTTTGAATTTATTAATCAGTACAGCGATAGGCATAGGTACTATAAATTCGTGAATGGAAAAACAAGTATTTGTTTGGTCTGTTTTGGCAGAACTTACTTAATGTAAATGTGTTATCGCATGTAATTATTTTTTTGTATAATTTACTTATACTATCTATTTATAAATGTTACCAATATTCCCCTACAATTTAATAAATCTCAGGCTAAACACCTTCATTATGAACGTCGACAAATTAAAAAAATCAATTAATTGATGTAAATTTTAGACGAAAAAACGTAAGATGCAAGAATTTGAAGCATGTAATCGTGTAACTGCAGCATACGTTAAGTAAAGCAAAGGAAGTAGTAGCTAAAATCGTTAATTTCATGAACTAACAAGATGCAAAAACTTTATGACCTTTATTGTTATGTAGAAACTGTAAACAAACCGGTGATAACATAGCGTTATGTAATGCTGCCGAATTGTGTCAAGAATTAAAGGTATATTCAATTTCATGCTAATGATAGCAGAGGGCACCAATTTCGTCACTGATTCACTACCAAAATGATTCATAACATTGTTTACATCAACGATAAAAACCAAGTCACCGAGATGAGTCGAATAACTAATTTTAGAAAAATTATTGAAGGAAATAGGTAATCGATGTGTGATAATACAAAAATACTCAAACCACTATCGCTCTTATATAAATAAATTAAAATGTCGTAAAATAGATAACATATAGAAACAAACCTATCATGAATTTCAAAGGTGAACAAACTCCAAATGTATCCGAAATGACCACTGTCCTTACACTGTTTAGATAACTAAATCACATGGAATTATCGATCGGGATCTACGCGGCAACGTGGATCGATGCGCGAGAGCAACTGACAGGCGGCGATCCATAGCTTTGCGCCCGCGCTTATAATCCGACCAAATTCAGAAGGTAGCGACGTTCATTGCAATCATTTTATAATGGAACAAACTTCACTGGATAGGTTAATACTGTTTATACACCATGAAGTGTATTTTTAGTAAAATGTAGGGGCAGGTAACAATTCTATGGGCCAAGGGCTTGTTGGTTTAAGGGCGTTTTATTGTTTAGGGTGGACGTAAATGACATATATAAATTACCCTGAATGGTAATAACGGTTCTCTTGCTATCCCCATATGTTTGAAAACGTCAAATAGTTATTTAGAGCGTTCTGGTAGAGTTCTAAATAAATAATTCATTGCGATTTCTTATGACTTGATAAAACTAAAACTGGTACCAATACCTAGTTTACGTTGGCTGTAATAAATAACTGTTAAGTTATGTTAATATCTATTTAATTCATTCTATCATTTTGCAGAACAGGTTTCCAAAAGTTCAAGATTTTTGTATACATCAGAAATAGTTATTAATATCTTGTCAGATTATACACCTTGTCTGTAGTGTTGAAACGTGACTATTAATATTATACATGTTTGATATGATAAATAGCGCGTTGATTAAATAAAGCACTGTGCATGAAACTTTATTATTTATCAAACCGTCTGTAAGTACCTACGATTGTCTTGATAAAACTAGCTTGTAACAATTGTAGGAAAACCCACAATACAACAATTTTCCTTCCTGATTTAATTTTATTTCTCTTTTCCTTACAAAGACGAATATCTACAGCTACAGTTTTTTTGAGAACTATAATCTATATAAAACTGTTTCCACCAACGTTAATGTTAAAATTAATTTGACGACTTATCAATCTACATCCACGACTTACAATTACACAGGAATTAGATTTTTGTACATGAATATTACTGTAAAATTTTAAGTAACTTACGCATAGGATCTGAAAGGTTTAGTATACGTGTGAGATAATAAACCTGCTACATATGCATAATGATTTTTTTTTCACTAAAGATTGCTTTATTTTTATTTAGTAACTTTTGCGAGCCACGTGGCTCCCATCGGGCATAAACCCGGCATAAAATAATTTCTCCAGGTCATTCTAATTCGGTAGCCGAACCAGGCCGTTCGGGGATCGATCCGATCAATAACACGGAACACTGGGCCCACTGCCTGTGTCAACGCTCCATACTCCAGTCAACGAGGATTTTTATACTTTCTTGAGATCGGCAGGGTACCTTACGTCGCAGGCACAGAACAATAGTTCTGTGGTCGCGGGCGCATTGTAGAAGAACTCTGTCGCACGGAGTAACAATTAACAAGGGGGCTTTAACTGTTTCGTGAAATATAGTTTTTTTATATGCAGGATATCAACGTTTTGGGAATTATTTGGAATTTTTCAGTAAAGGGTCGCCGTTTCTAATTTAAAAACAACTCGCACATTACACAATATCTTATCGTGACCGCTGATTGGGTATCTTCATATAATAATACCAAGCCGCGATAAAAATTGGATTATAAGTGACAATTCTTCCAAATATACCTATGTCAAAGTGTATATAATCCATTCCCTAACTAATAATAGCGATCTTCTAACAACTACTACTGCGAATACTTACGATTATTTAAGTTGGCCGAGTCGCGTCAAAGGAATCCACACCAAAGCGACTTGAACTTTTAATGCTATAAGATTCAAATTCCAACAACAGTTTTATAAAATTACGGCCAGTGCCTTTACCGTGAGTTTGCATGACCGTACTCGCTAGCGACTGCGTAAACGATTTAGTATGCCGATTCTTAGTTCTATTGCGTAACCGCCAGAGGCGCTGTACTTCTGCCCATACACATTTTTACGCAGTCGCTAGCGAGTACGGTCATGTAAACTCATGGTAAAGGCACAGCACAAAAGATATCAACTATACCTACGCCCTCAAGCGTTGTGCTTGTGCCTAACGACCGGGCCCTATGGCGGTTTGGACGCTATAAATAGACGTAGGCCGGTTAGCATTGGCCGACTACGAGTACAGATATTGTGGGTTCGATTCCCGCCAGAATGAGATACCATAACCATTAAATTAATTGGTATGATCTTCAGCACTGCATTCCGACAGATAAAACAAAGACTTTTGAAGTTTAAAAGCCATGTATGTACAGGGTATAGTTAGCCAATGGCTCCATTGTCGAGATCACGAGTAGATGAACATTTCTTCGAATTTTTCAGGTGACATTTGAGTGCTCGATTGGTATGAACAATTCTAACCTTCCCATTGTTTTAAGGAAAAACCTAGAATAGAAGAATATGTAAAACTAGTATAAATTTTACTCAATTCATTAAAATAACAAAGAAGAAACGGTTGGATGTAACTAGTAATAAATAATACATATGTATTTAATAATAAATATTTTGTGGGCAATCTTACACAAATCGACCCAGTCCCAAACTAAACAAAGCTTGTACTATGGGTGGTTGTACACTGTTTTATAGACAACATTTTCAAAGAATTTCGTTTCGCAGAAAATGTTTCTCATATTATCATTTCACAGAATAATCATTACGTCGAACACTTACTTTGTAGAAACTCAAATCAATGATTTTTGATATCAATATTCTTTACTATTTCGAAATTCATATCATAGAATTACAAATGAAATATTATTTTTTCTGATATTATTTAGTTTACGTAAAAATTATTACCAATACAATAGTTATATAGAATTTTGTTTCTCATAAAATGAATCTCATATTATCATTTCATAGAATAATCAATTCGTAAAATAATTAATTTGTAGATAATTTTATAGTAGATTTTTAATACAAAGAAAAGTTAATGTTTCGATATTCATTACGATATAATTACAAATCATTTATTCTTTGACCTTACGTTATTTAGTTAATATAAAACTTATTACGCAGAAAAACATGTTATTGAGTTGCAGTTTCTAAACATTCCAATTCATGCCTTTGCCTTTGACAAAATGCATACCCTCCTATAAAATTACAACACTGCGTTCACAACAACAATGCGGGTAAAAAATCTAGTAAAACTGAACTGTTTAATATTCTAACCTACCCGCGTTAGAGTTGATTTTTCCCCAACAGGTTTTCTGGGCTTTTATAAAAAAATAACCTCGAAGATTAAGACGGGATCGTTTGTCAAAATCTGACAGTTTTAACTTTTAACTTGCTAGACTAATAACTACTATGAGCTGACCTCTCATCTAAGAACAAAGTGTATGGTAAAGATAGCAACCAAAGGTCTATCTTTTAATTACTAGTATCTCAGAAATGGTAAGAGGTAGCTCAAAAATAATGTTTTTGAGCAATTCACACCCTATGCATGCAAACAACCAAACAAGCATGATTTTTCAGGACGCATAATCTTTCTGGGCTTATATAAAAAAAATAACCTCGAAGATTAAGACGGGAGCAAAGCTCCCGTCTTAATCTTCTAACCTATCCGCATTACAGTCGGTTTTGCCCTAACAATCTTTCTGGGCTTATATAAAAAAATAACCTCGAAGACTAAGACGGGAGCAAAGCTCCCGTCTTAATCTTCTAACCTATCCGCGTTAGAGTCGATTTTTCCCTAACAGGTCTTTCTGGGCTTTTATTAATAAAATAACCTGTATTATGTATAGATACTATATTTTTCTATGTACACATAGTTATTGTGTTGATGTATTTGAAATACCATGAAAAAAAAACACCGAACAAACAATGTTCGTTAAAACATAATTCTACTGTTTGATAAGTTTCTTAAATAAAGAAATAAAAAATATAAATTCATTGAATTATGTTTCAGCAAAGATGTTTCTGTATAGTGAATAAGCGGTAATAAAATCATATTCAAAATAAAAATACAAGAACCAAATATTATTTAATATAAGTTTCTGTAAAACGAAATTCTATGAATTTTCTATCTGCGAAACAATGAAATACCAAACGTAATTCTACGGTTTGATAAGTTTGTTAAATAAAAAAATGATATTACAAAATTCATTGAATTGTCTTTCTGTGAAATATGTTTCATTCAAGTAAATAGTCATTGAAACAATAATAGTCAAAATAAAAATACAAGAACCAAATATTATTTGAAACATTTTCTACGAAACAAAATTCTATGAAATTTCTGTCTGCAAAACAAGGGGACACCACTATGGGTACTAGGCGACGATATGGGACTTATATATAAATATATACTTAAAAACATAGAAAACATCCAAGACTCAATAATAATAGATATAGAGCATAAAATATAAAGGAAAAATCAATTAAGAACTGCGAAACCTCTTTTTTTGTGTTGAAACAAGCATCGGGTCCAATTATTTTCGGCCAACTGTCCCCGTTTTCAACTAAAAAAGGGAAGAAAGGGGAACATTGGGCCATGTGCGAGAGGGTAAATAAACTTTAAACAAAAGACTGTCGCGTTGTGTCGTCACAGGATAATACGATCTGTTACGCGATCCATAACCACTCTCGATCCATCTCACCACTCCTTCCCGGTATACCTTGGTCCCGTAAAAATAATAATGTACGATGTAGTACACCCACCGGGCGACGCCGGCGAGCACGTTGTAAGTGCCAAAGGAGATTGAAGCGTCGCTGCTGTAGTTAAATTCCATATTTGCGCATCTTGTCGGCTTCTCGCGCACACGCGCAACTGCATAAATTCCGTGCAAATGTGGAATTTAACTACAGCAAAGACGCCTCAATTTCGTGTAGCATTTACAATGTGCGCGCCATCGTCGCCTGGTCGATGAAGATCGTGCGTTCGGCTCTCAATAATCGGAGCTCAAACTTCTGCTTATTAGCCTGTGAATTGTTGGTAAGCGTTACGAATGTCCTCCGCCGGTAGCCGGACGATGACGCGCGCGCGCCGGCGCGACGGCAACGCAGACGCCGGCGAGGCGCGTCATGCGCAAGAGCACATGCATTGACGATGTACAATCAGAGAGCAATGCAATGTAGAGAGAGATAAAGGTGCTTACGTACGACTACTAAGAAATTCTATATGAATTGGGCGAATGGAGTCACTTTAGGGACGTGAGCCAAAATCTTGATGAACCATTTGTAACTATAGAATGCAATTAATAGATTATGATGAATATCATTACTAATTTTAATATGATATTCGTCTCGGTTCCCTTACGCGTTAGAGCATTCAAGTGTGTATAAGCGCGTCCCATTGATAGGTAATTAGACAAATATACATATCTGAAGCTACGGTAGCCTAATGGTTAAAGCATGTGGCTATCAAGCAGCGGTGGTAGTTCGAATCCCGGCTAGTACCAATTTCGAACTTATATGTCCGGAATATCATTAGATATCTACCATTAGCTTTTCGGTGAGGGAAAACATCATAATTTATTGTTAAGGACATAAGCTTGCTGAGATATTTTTAAAACTTTGGGAACGTAGGTATATAGGTTAGGTACATATATTTATGAACTCGTCTGCACACCATTGTAGAACTTTCGTTGGTTTGTCCGTAAACCTTGTAAGTTTTAAATAACAACCATGACCAATACAATTCATGACACGTTAAGAAACTTTTTTTTACATTCGCTTCAGTGAGAGTTTCCATTCAGACAGACAATCCTTTTATTATACGTACGCGATACGGCACAATTTTTAAACGGCTAATTTAACTTGTGATCTAAAGTATATGTAAATAATGTTTGTTTTTCAATGTTAGGTGAGATTCAGCTGCAAAAGTTTAGGATTTAGTGACGCGACACAGAGGCGACAGAGGATTTCACGAGTGGGCTAGGTCGTGTATTTATCTGTTTGTTTTGCATTGTCTGCGTAGGGGTCCTTATGAGTTGAAAAATCTCATCTACATATCTGCATACACTTGCGGGCAAAGAATACGGGTCGGTAAAATACCGTATTTTTTCCTAAAATAGTGCAAACTTGTACAGTTTTTTTAATCTTGTCATGATCTTTATTTAATTATACGTCTAATCTGTAAATATAACAGTTAAAAAAAATTGCGTTTCAAGGTTTAAATCGGACTCCTAAAACCCATGAAAAAAACAATGTTAACGGACCGAGTATCGCAAAAATCGACAGTTTTGGAGATTGATATCTTTATCCCGGGAACTGCTAATACTGTAGGATATTATAAAGAATAATATATCATGTAAATAAAACTAGTGTCAAATATTTAGAAAAACCTATTGCGCTTATTTAATTTAGGGTGACCCGATTTTTTTTACCTCGAGTGTATTATTAACATGTAACTTGACATTTTTCTCTGTAGTATCGGGCATTTTTGATTTTTCATGAAGAAGAATCGCTATCACTAATCGAATTTCAAGCTAAAAATAGTTTAATTCAGTTTAAATTCTTCTACCACAATAAAAGCAAAAACTGGCTCTGTTCTTAACCTGTTATCTAAACCTGCGATAAAAACATCATATCTTTTAACAATCGATTGGTATTATCAATACGTTTGACATAATTTGAATGCACCACATTTTATCATTTGTAAGGCCTCTCTTCAGCTTATAGGGGCCCGCTGTGTCTTTCCGCAACATATAAGTGCTGTAGACACATTAAATGAAACAATGTCTACTAGGAGAGAGGAATTCGTTTTTAAGTAAATTAGTTTTTCTCCTTTAAGTATTTGTTTTATTTAACTACCAAGCTAAGATAGATAAGCTAACATGTGCTAACCATCGCAATTAGGTTTTAGGTACCCAACTAATGCGTTTAAAATTATAGAATAATCTTATCTTTATTTTTTAATTAATTATAATGGGTTCTGTAAACTAGCGATGTCCTTATCGTTTAATGAAAAGACAAGTTAATCTCACTGACAAACATACTGGAGAAACCATTAGAATACCTCGCAGTCTTCCATCCCAGTATTTACTTGTAAAAACCAAGAAAAAAACAAATATTTTTTGTAGTCGACTGTGCTACGGCCACACGATATCTGAAGCCTTCAGCTATATATCCGTGAAACAGAGATGATTACTTTTTTACAGCTGGGGTTCTATAATGGTCTCGTTTATCGCGCGATAAACGACAAGATATTTAAAGCATCAATCTATCCCTTTCTGTCACGACTTGACAGAAAGTGACGGAGTCTCTATCTTGTCGTTTCTCACACGATAAATACGAGCATAATACGTTTTTATTTCGGAAGGATATCTGTATAGGTGTTTCTACAACCTAAACAGAGTAGTATTAACGCTTTATTTTTAATTATTTCTCTTATTTCAAGAGTCTCGGACTAAGCTCTAATCAGTTGCACCATGCTGATTTGGGGCCAATTCGTGGCTGTCTTGTGTATTGTGATGTTTTGCTCTTTGTATTGCATTTGTGCCACGAGTAAATGTTTATTCTTTCTTTCTAAAAACTCCTTTTTTGGCGGTTGTACCCCAAACGATCTTTTGTTTATTACAGAGATCCATCTCATAATGCACATACAATTTTACGAACGAAATAAAGAATTTTGTAATAAATAAAGCCAATATTAATGTGAATTAAATAGACATCTGCATAATTTAAATGTATATGCTCAGCCTTAAGACCATATGTACATAATATTAGTATCTTATTGGAAACCCGTTTCTGTCTACGTTTAGTGGCTTTTGACCCGAGAACCCTCCAGAACTCGTTAGAATGCGTTTCGTTACACGCATAAAATTATAATTAAATATGTTATTTGATTAAATTTTATAAAAGTTCTTGGTCAACTCTAATCACGAGACAAACAAAGATCAATTGACTTTATTCATTAAGTAAGGCCGGTTTTTATAAAGATCCTACAAACCCAATGTAATTTGAGGAAAATATAAGGTCACGTAAAGTAAATTACCTAATTTCACACCTGGCGAGACATAAATTTTTGTACTTACCACGGGCGGTAATAAAGAAAGCGTCAGATCGCATATTTATCGCCCTTGCCTTCGGCTCGGGCCTCAAATACCTGCGATCTGGGACATTCCTTGTTTTACCGCTCTAGGTAAGTAATATACAATTAAGTTTACCACCGACATAATCACACTCTTATTCTATTGTATATTGTACGTAAATGCTATTGTAATAGAGTTTCTTTGCATACACATGCAGTGTCTCAAAATCGTATATCTGTAATACAGAAATCTATTACAATAGTTTTAAAGTAGAATATCCAATGAAATAACAGCATACGTCAGTGACAAACTCAAAGTAAGTAATCTACTGTAACGTACAGTCGAGGGCATAAACATGTATACATTTTTGGACCTTATTTCAATGGAATAAGACTGTTCTTAGTTGCGAGTGGTTGCGAGTTCTCAGTTAGGGGTGGACCACTAGTATTCTTGCAAAACCATAACTATGATTGCGGGTCGGTAGTTGCAAGTACAATCAGCAACCTGGCTGGAAATGACTCTTTGTTTCCCTTGTACCGCAAACAGTCAGTAGTAAATTCTTGTAGGACTATGAGGAGTCATTTTCATTACATTTCCACCGCAAACAATCATGCCGTCGATTTGCAAGAGAACGCAACTGCAGTTTACTGTACAGTTGCAAAAGAAACTATTTAGATCCTTATTTCCTTGTGTTAAGGAGGAACATTGTATTGTTTACGTGGAAAAGGTTACGATTGTTCATTTTACATAATATGCGTAGCCACTGCACTTACAGTAGAGTTAAGATTATCCTACGGTATATTGTATGAGTATTCCCTTTCTAATATATTCCTTCCTTTCTATATTTTGTTCATACAGTGCGTTACCGGCACGCGGGCATTTATTGAAACTGATAATATTCCATTAGCAATTATTTTCATGTATAAGAAAATCAAAAACATGTGAAATAACTGCCATATTGAATTTCCTAACACGGCATCTTCAATGTACGAAGCTTCAGCGTTTCTGACCTGTAAAGAATCCAGCACAGACTTATAATAAATACAGACGTGACGCGGTAATAATAATACCAGTTCCAAGCGAGAAGGTCATATACAAATCTCGCTAAGTGCGCCAGAGATATGTATCATTTGCTGTCTTTGTCATAGTTCCACTTTTTGTTATTGGGCACAATGTCAAAGTTAGCATCAGTTGGGCTCAACAAAAGGTAGTCGGAAGTGTCATCTCAAAATATAACTGAATTAATTAATGTTTTTGTGCATAAAATAGTGCTTTGGGCAACAAATGATATAGATCAGGGTTTATGTGGTACAGTTTCTATAAAACAATGGTAGTTTGCAGCGTGATCGGCTGTAAAAGCCGCAGAGAAAGATGCGAAGAAAATGTAACCTTTAACAAGTAATTATACTATTTTATACATTTATCTAAGCGTAATATGTGTTATTTCATTGGTACAGTCAGCGTCATATAGTATGTAGCAGCCAAAGTGGCCATAAAGATTGTAACACTATACAAAATATATGGTGTACCGAACTATTTGGCCACTATGGCTGATACATACTATATGACGCTGACTGTACCATTACGTTTCATTCAAAATCTTGTACAATAAAGCGATTAATATTGAAATAACAACATTGTTTACATTGGTGATTTTAGGTTATAAAGTTTTTGTCGACGTTATTACCCGCCTAAATTACGTAGGTTGTTTATTGTAAGCTTTCAGAAATGTTTAAATCCGTTCTTAATTTAGCTTCCCTGCAATCAATTTAGGGATACCAGCCAATACGATTTAAAAGTAGCCCAATTATATGGTAATTTAGAGTACTATAAAAATAACACTTGTCATTATATAAAATACTTATAATGCTAGCCTAGGGTGAATTTTATTGTATTTAAATTTATGTAGCAGCAAAATTGTAGTATTTCTTAGAAATGGACAAGCAATATATAATTTTCTTTTCTAGGTTTCCACTAAGTTATTCCACCCGAAATAAGTGGATAGCAGCGACAGGTCGGCAAAACTGGAAGCCGTCTAACAGCTGATTGTGTTCAAAGCAATTCGAATTGCATTGCTTCCGCAAAACACTATCAAGAGTTTATGTGATTAAGACCACTACGCCAAACAGAAAAGAAAGTATTAGAAAAGTATACAGAAAATTAATATTATTCAAAGGTCAGTAAGTGCCCCGATCAGATTCCTGTCCTATCTTTAAAAAAATATTATATGTATAATAAATGTATGAATGTATATTTGTTTGTCATTTCGTTCCTTAGTGGAATTATTTTTTCGCCTTACATATATGTAATTGAGTAGTTAAGAAAGTGCATCATCAATTTTAATTAGAGAACTTCCGTGAGTCGGACATATTGAAATATAGTAACTCGCTCACGTCTTTAAGGTTGAATTTCGCTCAACATGTTTCAGACCAATACGTCGTCCGTATTCAATAAGAACCAGTCGCGATGGTAGCTTGTCTAGCACTGCCTGCTAAATAAATGTTGGCGGCGGCTGTGGCGAGGGTCCGTTTATTATATTTCAATATATCTGAGACTCACGGCAATTTTCTAATTAAGTAAAATCGCATCTACACACTTTAAACCTATACTTACACGCCAAACCACTCAAATGTCAGAAAGGTATGGAAAGCTATCTCGCTTGCACAAGCATGACAAGCACCATAAATAAGGTAGGTACATGTTTTGTTAACTCGTCGTCTACCGGTCCCTGGGATCCCAGGGATCATATCAAAAAATGCTATAATATTGTTTATTTTTTCGCCGGGAGACGACGGCTATACCTATTAGTGACAATAACTTGTACTCAATTTCGGAGCATTATACCTACAATAACTTCCACCTAATAATTAACTTATACACTTTAAAGAAGTTATTTAGCATGGAATACCGCAAAGAAACACTGGGTGCCGAGCGATTCTCTAACTTACCGGTCATATGTCATTATACATGTAAGTATACTTTTTTCAATTATTTCAAACAAACAACTTACTCTATCGCTCATACCAGATAATTACATAATGCCTATAATAAGTCGAAATATACAAAATAAACAGAAGCCATGGGGTAATTTTAGTAACATGGTCACCCCACGGGAGGTATGTACTCTGTTGTCGTCCCTCGTTGCGGCACGCGTATAGCAGCTCTTTAGAAATATTTATACTCTAAGGAATCCAGCAATATTTGTCGCCATTGACACGGCAATTAAGTGACGTTTGACACATAAATTAAACAAAACATTAAGAGCTGTCATTTACACTGCATTATCAATTTACTTTGCTATACATTGCTGGCATTTTACATTTTGTTAGAAATTAAGTAAACTCGAAATTTTAGTTTCATAATAAAATCAAGCGCATGGTTAGGTTAAGGAACTACGTTTACGTTTTTTTTAAATATCCTAAAATAGAGAAAATCCCGCATGCCGGTAACACACTGTACACTCCTTAAAATGGTGTCTTCGGGTAATTCTGAACGTCAGGTAATTCAGAAAAAACAAATTCCAGTCTAACTAGGCGATTTCGTTGCACTACATCAACAAAAAAAATAATGATGATGATGATGAGATGCAATAAAATCGCTTAGACTGGACCGCTTTAGCCTAGTTGGTAGTGACACTGCCTACGAAGCTGGAGATCCCAGGTGCGAATCCCGGTCAGGGCATTTATTTGTGTGATGAGCACGAATATTTGTTCCTGAGTTTGGATGTTTCTATGTATTTAGGTATGTATTTATCTATATAAGTATGTATATCGTCGCCGAGTACCCATAGTACAAGCTTTGCTTAGTTTGGGACTACGTTGATTTGTGTAAGATTGTCCACAAATATTATTATTATTATTATATTCGGCATTACCCAAAGACACCTTACAATCACCAGCTCCAATACCTACCACAACAAAGCATACCTATAATATCTGGCATGGCATTGCTTCATTTGTACACCCGTCAGAACGTATGAGATATTTTGTCTGCCTATATTTTGGCTGATATTATTGTTGGTGAATGCTTTCATATGCGATATTCAGTCTTTACAAATAATCCTCTCATTGTGAAAGACGATATCACCAGATCACTAAAATTTATAATTTAATCACACAATTCACCTACTTACCCACATCGGTATTAAAACTCAATTGCGTTACAAACTGACATAACAATATATAGCACGAGCTTTAATTTTTTTTTTAATGTCGGTGGTGCGGCGCCGGCGCACGTTGTTTTGCGCTTTTTTCGATTACAGCGACGCGCATGATTTTCTACATTTTTTATTTTGTTTTACGTAAAGATAATTCAGAGAACTTTTATGCTTGTTATAGTAATTTTAAATGGAGATGCAATTAGTTCAATTGAGCAATAATTTATTTAACATAGCTGTTGCTATTGGAAGAACTTCACGTTAAAACGCATTTTTTTAATGAACATTAGAAGATTGACTACTACGACGTATTTATTTGACTGGATTTAAATAAATAAGTTATAGTAAAATACCACAATTATTATTCGTTAGTTGTCAATCATCGAAAACGAAGACAGTCAAAGTCTACAAAAAGTATTTAGTAATCGCAATTATTTTATTGAGAATGTATTTGCTGTTTCGATTGAACATAATTTTGCTTGTCGGTTGGCCCCTACTTAGTGTATGGTAAGCCAAGAAATTGTTCTACCACTTGTCGACTCTATTAATTGTTAATTAAGGTTAAATTGTGGTAGACCACTTCCTTGGCCGAATGCACAGCAAAAATAATGGGTACACTTTCTATGGAAGTTCAATACAAAGTGTACCCGTTATTTTTGTTAGTGAGTATACTTTTCGTATATGTTATTCGATAATCGAACACATCATCCTTCTAGCGTTTTCCAGGCTGTGCCGTAAGGAGCCCAGGGTCTGCTTTGCCAGCTAATCCTGATTTGGAATAGGAACTAGAAATCGGAAATCGACTGCCATCTCACTTTCCAACCCAGGGGGAAAACTAGAACTTGTTGGGAGACCGGTTTCCTCAAGATGTTTGCCTTCACCGAAAAGCCACTGTTAAATAGCATATGAATGAATGAATGAATGAATGAATTATTTATTTGAAACCACAACATAAAGTACAGTTAGCTTAAATCCAGGAAATACACATTTGAGGATGGTTCCAAAAAGGAGCCCACTCAGCATTGTGTCGGAGCATGAAGTGCCGCGACGCTGATTTTCAGTGGATCCATTTACACAGTAATAATAATATACAACTAATTAACCTAAGAGAAGCAGAATATAGCAGAGATGTGCAGTGTCGTGGTATTATGCGAAAATTACGCCAGATATATTTAGAATAGGATAAAAATGAGTAAATAATGAATATATAATGAATATAATAAATGAGGTGAAAACAAAACAAAATGAAAACAAAACAAAAAAAAACAATGATATGATGTTTCTTACATAGTTGAAAAAGCGAGCGGTAAAGACCTGGGTTCAAAGTTATTGCAGCACCGGACATATCATACCGCCGTAAGTATTTTAGCTATAAAGCGATTTTAAAATTGGGTTCTACGACCGCTTATTAGGCAACTGTTTAAGCAACAGTAAAAGCACAGCAAAGCCAATCAATTTACTAATAAATATTATTAAGGAACTATTAAGCTACCGTAGTCCATAATAAGTTGAACGATGTAACCACAAAATACGGTTCTATACTCCTTGTAAACATAACAGATCGTACCTAGTACAAAAGTTCGGATACAGTGTATACATTCTCGAACATAAGTGTGGGGAATAAGGTTTCGAATTGCGTACATATTTATAGAAGGTACCTATAGATACATGTACGCTTATAGACACTTTGGTTAGTGATTAGAGTTCAGCTATGAGGAAGTTTTGCGGTCAGTGTTTAAGAACCAATGAAATGGTATGGTATGAATTTCAAATATGTTTATTGATAGTTGAAGTGTGTATGTAACTGTATACACACGCACAGTTAACTTGGTTTATATGTGACATAATTATCTGTGGGACGGGTACTTTTTGATGGCTGTGTAAGGTGCTGGCTGCTATTGATGAATGAGGAACGTTCGAATAGAATTTGATTTGTTTTGGAATGGCGATGAGTTGACGTATGATTCAGAGCCTGTATTCCGAACTCCGGAATCCGAACTTCGTATCTTCCCTTTCACTCTCGTGTTATTCACTATACGAGTGAAAGGGACGGCATGATAAGAAGTTCGGATTCCGAAGTTCGGAGTAGCCCGTTTCGGAGTAGTAAGTTTGTAAGATTTGAGTGAAGACGAAAGACGTAATCTTAATAAAGTATAAAGAAATGAGAAGTTTTTTACAAAGAAGACTTGATTTCTAAGTAGTCCCAGTCCAGGGCCTACATATATTTAAAGATCAAAGATGTCCTATAACTACTCAATTATTTATATTGATCCAATCGAAAAAACGTGCACATAAATAAATTAGTACTTGAGTTATTCTACTTTTTCATGTACATTATTTTCATCCACTTTGTTTTTAAATGCAGATTTTGGAATACTTGGCCCTCACTTCATATTTTTGTATTGTTATTTAGACAGAGGTTTCATTGCAGTATCACTTCTGATGGTTTTGGTAATTAACGAACCACAGCTAATAGCTTAAATCGAGTAACTCAGTGGTCCTTGGATGTCTCACCATTTGTATGAGAAAATGGTTTTTACCACTGTGTGTGTTACCCACCTTTTACAGCAATAAATTAGTATTTAAGTATTTTTAGCTATAAATTCATTTTATTAGGTTCAGGTACTATTTCGAAATTCTATTTTTGTACACTAATTCAATACATATCATAAACTTTTTTTTGTAATAGAAACCGAATCGAATACGAAAAAGTAGAACGACCCACTTATTCAATTTATAATCCTTTTTACTATACACATTTTCGTAGTAACGTGCTTATATGTTGATCATATTCACAATATACTCTTATAAAATATATGGCACTTTACAAGGCGATGCTTGTAAGGCACGGTGAATTAAAAAAGAATAACAATTCAAGTATAGAATTAGAAGAGTTCTTACGTTTGCAGAAATTTCATCATTAGATGAATAAAAGCTATATTTTAAATCAGCAGTAGGTACACCTAAGTACCAGAACATTCAGTACTTATTTGCAATTCTAGCAATCAATGTACTAAAATTTAGTATAAGATTAGTATGCCTAAACAAATTGTTAGGTCACATTCACCTTACCTAACATTCCTAATTCCTGACAAGTTATACACCTCATTCTCAACTTAGTGCAATAAAGTGCCTTGTACTCGTATAGTTAGGCCCTGAAATTTGTAAGAAATCCGTAATAAGAGCAACTTATCTATGCATATATATGGATATCACAAAAAACTTCTTCACTAAATGACTTCTTCAACAATAAATCTAGACAGTAGTTTTACAAATAGTTGCATGCCTACTATATTATACTTAAGGTATCAAACATTATTGAGACTCACTGTATATAAAAACACCTTCATAATGTACATGATATTTGCCAAATTATTTATTATCTATGTATTCATTTGTTTTCTTATGTTAAACGATGAAACCACAAAATACGATTCTATACTCCTTGTTATTATTATTATTTAAAAAAACTCTAAATTGTACATAATATAACTATGTCGCGGCCAACATAGTACCTACACCTTTATTTATATGTTTTCATTACAATATACACCTTGCAGTTTTTGACTAAGATGCCTGCTGTGACATACGGACAGATAGACGGGCACGACGAAACTATAAAGATTCCGTTTTTTGGTATTTTGGCTACAGCACCCCAAAGTACAAAGGTGAGCTTATTCCTTTAAGGAATCTCCTCCAACAATGAATAGATTGCCCTCTCCGCATAGATCATAATACATACGTCTAACACAAGCAAACATTTTTGTAAGGTATTCAAGTAGGTACCTCTGGTACCTATAAGATTGCTTCACGGCAAGTAAATTAATATTTAACCACGGGTTAGCCAACACGAAGGGCGCGTGAAAACAGTAATCAAGTAGGAAATAAAAACACGAGCAAGCGTGAGCCACAGCAACAAACAAGTGTTCCGTACGAATATATACTTTCCAACACGTTATAGTATCTGTTTTAGAAACCTCTCTTATTCGCGGTGTTTCAACTTCTTTTACTTTAGGTAACTCCTGTAATCGGTATTCCCTGTCAATTACAATCTGAGTCTCTTCAAGATAACAGTAACTATCCTATTGCTGATTCAGTGAGCTACATTCTTGCTCTTTCACTTTCTTGACTTGAGACTGGTACTTCTGTAAATTTAGGCATACGGAACACGTTGCTGATATACAAGGTGTAAGTAGTGATACAAAATATAAAATGTGATGACATCCAAGTCATTGTTGGGTCCCGTACCCAAAGGGTATAACGGGACCCTATTACTAAGACTTCCGCTGTCCGTCCATTGGTGTGTTCCTCTTTTTAAGCAGGATACGGGGAAGTAATAAAATTGTAGGTTTAGAAATATGAAATGTTGTCATTGACTACAGGAGGGATGGGACTTTTGTTTCTTCAACTATATTTATTACCCATTTGGGGCTAGTTTTAAGCACTCATCTGCTTCGTAAGCACTCTTTGAATGGTCACTGAACCTGAGGGTTTCTCGAAGGTGTACGGAACGCTAATGACAACTCGATGGTAATATCGCGCGTGAGACCGCTATAAAAACACCACTTTCAAATGTACGCGGTCGTGTAAAATGACGCTGACAGTATGATGACCACTTGGCACCATCATTATTTCGAAAAGAATAATTCAAGTGTTTATTATTTTAGTAAAATCAGAAAATAAATGGTTTTAAATTATAAAAAAACAATGTGGTCAACTCTGGTCGAGCAGCGGGGTAGCCAGCGGATGTTCATACCAATGGACTCGTTCAAATGTATAAAACCCGGCGCTTGTGCCAATAAAAAAATTTGGTATTTGATATTCTGAAATAATTTCACAAGTTGGCCCGTGCACGCGGCATATCGCACTACCAAATAGCGAGCGACTAGAAAAAAAAATATTACAGTTCAATTCAATGCTATGTATATTCCTCTCCTGAGCTATAAACTACCCGATTTCATAGGTGTCCAACTATTCGTGCACCATTTTATGGCTATCGTGTAATGGCCTTATCACGTGTATCTCATTACAGCCGTATAATTGTGGTGTAATTGCACGCAGTGTAATGAGGTCAGCGCGAGAATTCGGTACAGGTGATAAATAGATGATGTTTTAGTGTTGAATACCACGTGTGAATTGTTCGGCTTTAGAGAGTGTTTACCATTAAGCTGGTACTAGTTTGTCAAACTCAATGGTGAAAAAAACTATGCTGAAATGTAATTTAAGTACATAGAAATCTGCAGTAATTATATTATCTATGAATCGTCATGTATTCATCGTGAAAACAACGTGGGAGCTATGGGCTCACCCGCCAGACATCGTGCCATTACAATACTTTTATTTCCTAAGTTATCCACGCATGTATGGTGTACTTATTATCTGTTGGTGATCCAATAAATAAATAAATATATTCCATGAGCGCGGGTTTCCATAGTTGTATAATGAGGGCTATCGCGTATGAATTCGCCGCTAGAGGCGCTAGTGTAGCGTGAGGTTTCCGAGATGTCAAATGTCACAGGTTGCGCTACGCGGGTTTATATCTGATTAGAACAATATGCTGAGTATTTTGCAATACCTGAGCTTGATTATGACAAATTAACTAACGGGTCAATGACTGTCAGTGCTTTGGGACAGTTTTGCCTTTCGGAAATTTATTTCCTCCTTTTTTCCGAACAAAACGGGACTGCGCTTCAATGCGGGATGTTCGATATTTTTACGGTACGGTTTTAAGGTATTAAATATGATTTAAATGTAAACTTCGTTCTCATGCCCATAATAACAAATAACAATTTGTGACAGCTAGACCTGACTCGACAGTGGCGCCAACTGGTGAGCACAAAAACGATAGCCCCTCATTACGACACATACGAAAACATATACAATGTGAACTCATACCTCCTATGCTGACGCACACATAGATAACGTGCATGTATAGCTCAACACAGTCATGGCTCACCCGCGGTCGTAAGATAAAAGTACTGTATACCATTTAGAAAATTTATTTATTTATTTGGGAAACAAACAGGCAAAAATATTACATCAAGTTAATCATAATAAACATAACATTAGCCAAACAGTCTCCACTATTGACTAATACAAAATCTGTTGCTCAGACCAAAAAACGAAACTTCAAAATAACACAATATGCTAAGAATTGATAATTTACACAACTAATACAAAATCTGTTACTCAGACCAAAAAACGAAATATCAAAATAACACAATATGCTAGGAATTGATAATTTACACTATGTGACACAAGAGAAACATGCATGTATTTAAAGAGTTACGATACCTACAGAGCATCATTCAAGACATAACACTTAAATTGTTAGTTTTTTTTATTGCTTTATTTATTTTGTTTTTTTTTGTTTTTTTGAAAATCGACCTATTAAGACCGCGTATAACTGAGACGACGCGGGCCGACCCTTTGACGTCTCTCCTCTTTCCCATGTCCCACCTAAGCTACCGTCTCTATCAAGCGGCAGACCTATAATCTCATTGTAAAATTATGGAAGTTGTAGGTACTATTGGTACTACAAGATGAAGAATTAATCTTACCAAAGAATAGGGATGTTGTCACCAAATAAGAAAATCAATAAGTTCGAATTCTCTCGAAAAAGGATCAAATTCTAAATCAAATGGCGAAAAAAGCAACACAAAAGAATAAATAATTACAGAATTGTAAGTCTTCAACATTTTAAGTGGGGGAATACTCTGTCCCTTTTCCGCAAAACGCATCTTTGTATTGGAACGATCGTCATTTACTATGGCGCTCGTGGTCAATGACGTCACTGATCTGTCGCTCTCTAACCAGCAACATTAAAACGGTTGTTTTTTTAAGATTATTGAATAGTATTTTCACTATTTGGCATATTTTTTGCCTTGATTATTTTGGAGTAGTAAAATTTTGAGTCGGCACCCCTATTAACAAACATAAACATGTACAAACACTTCATACATAAACAAAATTAGTGCCTTTACGTACAGACTTCCTTGCTTACTGTGTGGTAAGCTGTTGTAATCATGAATACTAGCCACTTTCTAGTTCCATAGTATGTGTGCCATGTAACATAATCTGTAATTATTATAGTTCACGAGCAAGGTTTAATCGCTTATAAATAAGTTTCTCTGTTATGCCGCCGTACCTCAACAGTTAATACCTAATGTTTGATACCATGAAGTTTATAAATACACTTACTGTTCAGGATCAGCACAACACAACATTATAGGCATGGTTCTTTTATCATGCGCATTTTGTGTACGTAGGTAAGTACATACTAGATTTTAGACTAAGAGTTATTAGCCTTCAGACACGTCAGTCGCTTATAAAGATCATTCGCAAAGCTATGTTATTTTCTAGGAGGTTAAAAAATTTAGAGATGCGTCAAATATGGGTTTGACCAAATACGAATATTAGGACCAGCTGTTGCCGAACCGAATTATTCGATTCAGTTAATTCCTCCATCTATTGTTGTGAAACCGACTAATTAAATGGTAACATTTTTGTTCATCATCAAAGCGAAATATTGATAAAAAATAAGTTAAATAACTCTTAATAATGGGTCAAGAATTATTTTCACGAAGCAGTAACTATAATACACACTTGTAACAAAACCCTCTCAAAATTGTTCGGTAAATATTCGGCAGCTGAAGCGAATAATTCGGCCGAATACCAAACATTCAAAAACGTGCCGAATATGCCGAATACCGAATATTCGGCGCATCCCTATAAAAAATGTTTCAGTTCGGTTTTTATCTCTCAAAACAGTATAAATTATACTGCTAATTATATAATTATAATGAATGAGTGCGCTCTATAGTTAGGTCTATCGCTCAGCCAAACGTGTGTCGACTTAAACCTTATCTCAATATGTGAATTACGCATTCGGAAATTGATTGTCTTTGTCAAGTATTATTTATCAATAACATCCCAATGAAACAGTTCAATTTGTTGTTTCCATAGGGCAATTTTCTTCGACTTTTAAAAGTCAAGGGCAAGTGTGTACCATTCTATCTTATTCTACCTAATCTTTGGTATTAAGCTACGCAACCGTTAGCACGATACGTGTAGTTTAACATACCATGCTGCTTTCACGACCGTTGCGAGGTCGAGCCCTATACTTGCCATTACGATGTAGTGTAATTACTTTTTGATATTAGAATTTTGTCATCACTGAACAACGCTTTACTAAGGTACTGCAAATTGCATATAGCTCAAGAAAATTAGATTCAAATGTATGGAAAATTTGGCAAAATTTATGGAGACCTTTTATC
Organism: Epiblema foenella; assembly: GCA_963556455.1. NCBI lineage: Eukaryota > Metazoa > Arthropoda > Insecta > Lepidoptera > Tortricidae > Epiblema > Epiblema foenella. The sequence continues at coordinate 3,839,293 of OY747110.1, forward strand.
TATCAGGATATGTAGGTTATAGAACAAAGTTCAATTTTATCTACTCTCCCCCCCCTCCGGGGCGAGCGTTTAAATAATATATTTAAAAAAATTGCGAACTATATCGCGTGACATATCAAATGAAAGGGTACATTATGAGGATATCAAATATATTTTTTTCATAATTTTAAGATAAACAGGCTTGAAGTTATTTAAGAAAATAGGCGAAAATTTACCATTTCTCCGCCCCCCTCTTATCTCCTAAAGTACTGGCCATAAAAATATATAAAAAATACAGAAAATAGTCCTATACCTACAGATTACAGGAAAACGTATAAGAAGAATATGGTATTTTAGTACCACCGTTGAACTAGTATGAATATTTATATTTAAAAAATAGCACAGCAACGGTAAATGAAAGTGCTTAGAAATTAATTATACCTTTTTATAAAGAGTATATTCTATTCTTTACTTTAGTCATACATATTTTGGCGGTAATGTGTGAAGCTTTTGAGAAAACTAAACTTACAGCAAAAAATATCGATTATTTTTTGAAAACGTTCGTATTTGGTGGCAGATTGCGCTGAAACTACTTGTTGAGTGATATCGCTTTTGTATGTAGTAGAGGTGTATAGGTAATTTATCAAGGATTATTTCGTTACTGTACACTTTTTATGTATCGTGTACGGTTTTCTTTTAAAATGGAAAATACCGCGCTCCAGGACACTTTCACGGGCGCTGGGGGGTAACGCTCGCCCGGAGGGGGGAGAGTAGATAAAACTGAACTTTGTCCTATAACCTACATATCCTGATAGATAAAAGTTCTCCATTAATTTTGCCAAATTTTCAGCTAATTTCATTGAATTAATACCTAATCCATTGAAGCAGCGTCCCACCCTGTATCGATTACATGAGATACACCTACTATAGTTATACAGTTGGATAATTAGTTGGATAAATGGTGCTCCCATTTCCTCGAAATTAGAACCTTAACCATTTCAATAGCCATTACCTTAGGAGCCATCACTTAAGGACCATAAATTCAGTTCCAGTATCCTTACCTTTCAGAAACAGAGGAGTTATCTGATTCAGATTTATTTATTCACAATATACGATGATATTATAAATTACATGTCAATTTACAAGAATCTCTATTGTGATCGTCAACAATATTAAATAGAAACAAAATCAAATACAATATCAATTAAAGGATCTTGTTGAGCAGTGGCTGTCTCCCACTGACCTAGTTGCTTTAGTCTCTACAGATAAATGAATATGTGGGGACATTATTCCACCATGTCATTCGCATTGTATACCTACATGAGAACAAACATCGAAAGAACTACTCACAACAACTCTATTTAGGCACCTTACAAAGACGAGGTCGACATCTACCTATATTGCCAAGGCGCTAGAGCCCATGTTCGGATAATTTTGAGGAATCTGATGTGTAGATTTATTGATGGCTGTACCTAGAATTGCGCATATAACTTATATATACGACGGTGGCAAACAAACTTGTAAGCAGACACCGCAGCATATGAACGCCTCTGCGACTCCAGAAGAATCACAAGCGCGCTATTGCCTAGAGGATCCATTTGTTTTGACGGCTACACTTACCTAATACAGGTTCTATTACAATCATAGCGCATCCTCGCGAGCTGTGGCAAACTACTTACCACCACTTACCTACCTACCTATAAATAACAAGTAGTGCAAGTAGTACATATAATTTTTACGGCTACTATTAACGATTGCCTGATACATGGTGATTGATGTGTTGGTAAAATATGCTCCAACGGCATACCGATCGAATGAGCTGACGCAATAAGTTTAAATGCGTCCTATTAGCGGTTGTTAAGTCTAAATTGCGGTACTAGCTATTTTATCACGTAAAATTTACTTGCAGTAATATCATTATATCACATATCCGATCTTCAGAGAGAAGTTACCATAAATAATCAAAACACTATTTGTCGTAGACACGGCTCCTCAGCTTGACGATTATTTTTAATTTAAATAACGAATACGTACTTTAGTTTTAAATCCTCATATATCAAGAGCCCGGTAATTCCTGGCGACATAAAATAGCGTGGTAGACGTAGACGCATGGTAGACGACAGCTATGAATGACCGGTTTCAAAACCTGTCCTTGGTAGATCTACAATACCGAACATACATTATACTCTTTGGTCTAACATAAATGTAACCAGGCAAATTCATGCTTTTCTTCCCATTACCATGAAAATGCGTTGGGAAGTGGTAATATATTGTAATTAATCAAGAATCAGAATAAGATTTTAGATCCGCCATTTTGAAATGTGTAGATACTAAGGTTTGTTCTTTTGAAGACACTGGGTGGAATGTTCTAATTTTCTAATGCAGCCATAGTCACTCGAGAGGTAAACTGCTATGTGCGCTCGAAAGCTAAATTAAATACGGCATTATTTTGCAGTGGTATTTAATGGCGATAAAAATGTATTATTTTTAGGTAGGTATTACGTAATATCTTTTCCAATAAACATATCATACGAAAACACTCGAGTAACATCGAACTTGAACTTCTTTAATGATATTTAAATACCTACACAAAGACGAAAAATGGTAGCAGTTTGGTTGGCCACATTGAAGTATTATGTTACACTAGAACAGAGGGCCTACCGCAAACAGAAAACGAACGAATATCTCCCTCTCTGTCGCACTTGCTAATTCGTGCGTTGTAGATATTAGTGGTTTATGCCACTGGTACATAATGAGAGGCAACACACGAGTGTGGTTCATAATAAGATCACACAAGTATTTTAATGCCTTATTTTGTACAGTTACATACACTACGTAGTATTTATATCCTATATTAAATCCTCTATCATGTGTTTCATGTGGGTGTGTTAAAGCCGGCAGAAGCAATGTTTGACGAGATACCCCGGCCCTTGTCACTTTCCTGACAGCGTGGTGAAATCCATTTTGTTACTCTATGACTTCGTTCAAACATGGCGCGTGGGTATGAAATAAAATCGATACAAAAATATTTAAATTGGGCGTGATTTAACGAAATAGCAGTGAACTTACAGGTCATAAGTCACTCCTTGATTTTTATTCGATTTGCTTGCACGGTTTGTGCAGTACCTAAGAACACAGGTAGGCATATTTAGACGTACACTTTTCTCTTATATATACGTTCAACTGTCACAGCCGTCTGGCACAGACTAAGGGCAAGCGTGTCAATTGACTCAAACAGGTTGGACAAAAAATCAAGTTGAGATGTCTGTTCTAGTAGTATACATTATTACTCAAAGGTAGGCCACAGAAATTTGAGACGTTACTTAGTAAGTAATGTTTGCATTTTTACCTACATACTTCATACCGACCTAGCGTTTTTGACGTTTCACAAAAAAATGGTGATTTGACTAAACTAGGGTATAAGTAAAATACCGTACGGTGCACTCTTACAAGCGTACACCCACCGGTACTACATATCTAAGCAAATAGTCGTCATTGAAATACTTTCCACTTATAGGTACACAAACATAAAATTCATCCGAATCAAAAATAAAGTCGGCGATTGTGGTTACCAAACATTGGTAAAATGTTCTGCTGGATTTTCTGTCGGGACTTTTTGTTTGCAGTCTGGCAACCCACTCCGCGCATGTTGCCATATTTACAGGGCAAACAGAAAAATCGGGAAAAGGTATGGATTCTCGCCTCCCCAGTCGTAAATGTTTTACGCGGTGCAAGAGCAACTAGGGTTTGTTGTATGCATATTGATTTTGTTTGTTTGGGAAAATTTTATACAATTTGTGTATTTTGTGCAATAAAGTTTAAATAAATAATTAAAATTTGTTTTTCAGTTGCTGCTAACTGAGAAAATGTAGCTATTGATTTAATATTACTGCTAGACCGGGTGATATATATAAACCGGAATTATATAATGACCTACGTATGTTGCTATTCATTTTGGGTCGGTTTTACTAAACACATGTTGTTCCGGTTGTACATATTCTATAATTCGCCATCCGCTTTGGCATTTAATTCCAAGATTTGGCGTAGGCACTAGTTTTACGAAAGCGACCGTAGAGTAATTAAACCATGCTGGGATTAGACCGGTTTGCTCACGATGTTCTCCTTTACTGAAGAGTACGGTTATTTATCAAATAATAGGTAGGTACTCGTATTTTGTACAAATGTGCATAAGTTTTTGAACGTAAGGGTTCGAACCCTGATTGAAAGTCGCGTGGTATGCCGATCTCACAGAGCTATCACATCGTAGTCACAGAATAATGAATACTACTTACGTACAGAAGGTTTACTTCTAACAAAACCGACGTTTGATAATTAATCAGGGCATCCCGCTTGCACGCGCTTCCCGCAAAACACGTGCTCTTTCGTTCCTAGCGCGATAGGGTATTTGGACACCACGGAGGTGTGCGAGAGCCGAGTTTAGCCGAAGCAGCAAGAGGAAGGCGGCCACAGTCCCATATTTATTTATGACACTGAATAATATGTACCTACCTGTAATAGGTAGAATTTATCTATGAACGTTCCAACTGGTGAGTGATTTCCCTGCGAGCAATGTGATTACATCTAATACGTCCCCTGTAAAGGTGGCCGTGATGAGTCACCACAGAGCATCAATTTAACTAGAGGCCTTGTACCAGGCACCTCAATCTGTATGAGAACCGACCGTGTCACTTTTTTGCTGCCTACTGTAACGTCACGAGAGCATATTAGTGATGTGAAATCTCCGTTGTCCCCGCGAAATCGATACAAAGGCGATAATTATATCGCCCGCGCCCGTGCAGCTCGAGTCGATGAATCGGACTCGGACAAATCGGTCACGAAAAATATGTTCATGTAAAAATAATACCATGACGACCAATATAAGGAAAAACGATACTAGTCTGGCTTTTTTAAATGAAAAGGCTTCTTTTTGTAAACATCGAATTTTTAGTTCTAATCAACAATCAGAACGTCTAATCTTTACTGTGAAATAATAAACATTAAGTTTCTAAGAACAATGCCAGGGAATCAATACTATCGACTACAACGTCAATCTACAAACTGCTTCACTTGTTGATTTTTTCAGTACATCAATGGTTGGTACTGCTTCAGGAATCAGTTGACGTTGTTTTTTTGTTTGTTTAAAGCTGCTATTATCGAAATGTATGGAGCAAATTGTGCTATGTTTTGTTGGAAACCAGTTTTTGTGCCCGGTCGCTTCCATCCATTTCTCTTTTATGTATGGATTACTTGGAAACCTGTAATTTATAATTATAATGTGTCACAAAATACCTAAGTGAACATTACCATACCTCGATTTCAACAAACGATAAGAACTGTGACGAATCGAAAGGTGAACATCACTATTCGCTTCATTGGACAGATGAATGAGGATTTCCCCTTACCAAGAAGCCGAGCGACACAAGCTAAAAATCGATCGTTTTATTTCCATTTCGAAGTTCGGAGTAGGCACTCTGTTTCGAGCCAGTCGTACCTATAGGAAAGCGTCTGTCTAGGTCGTCCCGCCATCGCCTCGGCTTGCCAGGTCATCGTTTGCCCAGCGATTTGACACCTTACAGGCTTAGAAAAAACTTACCTGCAAACGGCACGTCGCAAACGTACTCCTCGACGCAGTCGGTGTTACCGCTGCGGTCTGTCGCGCCGCTCGCGACAGACGCGACGGACATGGCGCGAAGCAATCGCTCCGTGTCTTGGCTGTCGCGCAACATGTCGCGCAGCATCGAACGCCGCTTGTATTCCTGTGGAGGGAAGCTTCGGTGTATATCTATAAAATATATATATCTTTAAACGGGAAATTCTTGTAAATTTATTTCGGGAACCTCGGAAACTGCTCTAACGATTTTGAAGAAAAATTGCTGTGTGGGGGTTTTCGCGGGAGAACAATCGATTTACCAAGTTTCATTCCCGGGTAATGGCCGAGCAAATCTCAGCCTCCCAGGTAGGTACTACATACATAGTAGATAGGTACTAAAAAAACCGGCCAAGTGCGTGTCGGATCACGCACAATGAAGGGTTCCGTACCAACACCAACTACTTAGTCCACATTTAAAACCACTATCCACGATCTTCATTTACGACCACGATTATCACTTACGACCTTTTGTTTGGGCACAACAGTTTTTCAGCGAAAACTCAAAAACCGTACTTATCTTGTTCAAACCAAAAATTGTTGAGTGTTTATTAATGCACACCACCTCAATTTTTAATTATTAATAGTTTGGAAATTAGAGGGATCACTTTTTATGACTTCGACAGCTAATATCTCACCAACGATTGACTTAAATGGAAAGGTTTTTTAGAAACCTCCATATCATTTTCAAAGGCATGTCCATTGATATTCCACACAACTATTTGCGTTGAATTTTTTTTTTCATCCACCGGTTACATACTTGTAGGTATGGAGTGCCCCCCCTTCATTTAATATTTTTTGTAATTTCACATCACATAATTTCAATACACCCTCCTTCCAAATTTCATAATTGTAATAATCTCCCTGGAATTGCAAATAATATTGCAGTGCCCATCAGGGTTCACAAAACTCTACCTTATAAGTTTACCACCTGCACAACTACTTTGTGAAAGTGAAATAAATATTGAGTATTGATTATAGTCTCCGAGTAAATCGGCTGTGGCATACGGACGGACGGACAGACATGATGAAATTGTAAGGGTTCCGTTTTCGCCATTTTGGCTACGGAACCCAAATAAAATGGCTACTCTCGTAACACTAACGAAAATGACCATGCTTATATTAAATTCTTGGGACAATTCAGTACCTAGATGTTTTCTTTAACACATTCAGCGGCGGTGACAGGAATTAGTATTACTTTTGTATGATTAGGTATGACTTTCGGCGCCGAATGCGTTAATAGACATTTGCTAAGTACTTATCCAAAAGGACAAGAAAAGAAAATAATACTTACACAGTGTCTCACACCTGTTTTGCTATTTTTATTCGTGCAAGCATTACTTACCTACTGCAATAAGGTACCTAATACCTACCTACATATAATATACGGAGCCTATTTAACTATATCTACACTATAGCGATGAGCAAAGGATGATAAAAGGATCAGTGAGGGGAACTGTTAATTTCCATAATAAAACGTATGATTTTTACGAGTACAGGACTAGGTATTATATTTATATATTTAGGTAAGTACTGCAATTTATTATGTCAGACGGCTATGCGACATAATACTTCTGTTTTCAATATTACAGGCATTTTTCCATTTATGTAACGTCCTGAGACCCTGTATTACTACTAATACCTAGTTCGTATGTAAAATTCGGATGATATAGGTACCTACCTACAGAGAGACGTAGACGTAGGTATGATATAGGGATATAGGTAGGTACCTACCTACAGGGAGACGTAGGTATGATATAAGTACCTACCTACAGGGAGACGTAGGTATGATTTAAATTTAGTTATTTCACAATATACAATGACACTTAAAATTACACATTGTCAATTTTGAGGAATTTATATTCTGAGCGTCAGTTTGAAACATGTTGGTACACATTAGGTAAATATAAGTATTAAAATTACCATAAATAAACATTTGGGAACAGTCTTACTCCCGCGTCACCATGGCTTTGGCGCGGTAGTAACTAGTAGAGGTAATTTCAAATTCGAATTCAAATAATTTATTACCAAAAAAAACAAAATTAAAAATTTTGAAAAACCCACGACGGATGTACGGTGAAAAATGTTTACTGCAGCGCCCCCTGGTGAGTTATCATCGTAACACCCAGCTAAAATTCGTCCTGACTAAACTACAAATCTATTGCCGAAAACCGCTTCTAAATCGGTCAAGCCGTTTTGAAGATATTGATGTGCACACACAAACAAACAAACAAACAAACAACCTCTCACCCTAAACGCATATACCTTCTCCGTTCCGTCGTGGGTAAAAATTAATATTTACCAATACGACATGTAGTTATTGGCAAATGAATTACAAAATTAAGATTTGTCAATAATTTTAAATAACACCTTACGGGTCGTCAATAATCTAAAAAATACATAATTCAATAAAAAATAGAATACAATAAATCTAACTAGTTATGTCATAATACTCATTTATAGAATAAAGTGAATTTTCCAACAAAAAGTTTCTCAGACGACTTTTAAATTTTTCGTCACTAGTTTCATCTTTCAGTTCTAGGGGTAGTCGCTCATAATAAGTCGGCCCTATGACTCGTGAGTTTTTCCTGCCAGTGCCATGCGACTTATTGGGCCTGTTCTTAGGCGTATAACTTTGTCTAATACTTGTGACCTCTGACAAACATTAAGACTTCGAACAACTAAAGCGAGTAGTGCGTCATAATATGGTTTTCAACGAAAATGACACTGCATGAGTGTTTTGTTTTCACTCCAACCATTGTACGTAAGGCACGTTTCTTCAGTATTAAAACTCGATTGGCATCTGTCGAGTTACCCCTTATGATCGTACCGAGTACATATGATCGTACATTAGCAAGTGAAACATTGCAAAATAAACCAATCTTAAGGAAACCTTCGATATGAGGGGTTTTAGTTTTCGCAACACGAAGACGGCACTACTCAGCTTATCGCACAGTTTGTCGACATGGCACTTCCAGTTTAGGTTCGAATCTACAATAAACCCGAGGAACCTACACTCGCTGCACAGCGGCATCGGGACGTTAACTATGCAGGGTAGAAGTGTGGGACGTGCCGCCCAGCGAAAATCAGTATGTAATATGTATGTGCTGATACGTATGGACATACATCAAGATGTATGGATTATTTTCGGCCATCTTGCCAGCGGAATCCTATAAAGAAAAGGATCGAATTATAGGTAAATACCCGTTCTTGCAGGGGTTCCCCTATATACTCTACAGCTCCCTATTCAATGAGTTTATACTTGTAAATAAAAATTAACAATAGCATTCTTTTGTTATGATCCCTGGGATCCCAAGGACCGGTAGACGGTGGGTTTACCTAGTCAAATATCAGCTGAAAAAATACTAATTAATTATTCAATGAAATGAAAATTATAAGAAATGAATATTAATATAATGAACCGATTTATTAGTACTTAATCCTGAACTTGGTGTTATTAATAAAGTATTTGTATTTGTATACCTAATGTCCCCTAATAAGCAGTATTATGCACCTAGGTAGGCATAGGTAAAAACACTTAGGCCCCTCTTGTGTGTTAGTTGTGACGTTTTCAAATACTTTACATATTACAATTTTGTGTGAAAAATAAAACAAATTCTAATAGTCCATTATGTTACATGCAAAAGGGGCTTTTGCCGTATTTCACACATTGCTCGGTGAAATGAGTCAGGCGCGTGCTGCAGCACTAAAGTCAGTACACTATGCGATATTCGATATACAGTACCTACGTATCGTGTCGTCCCTTTCACTCTCGTGTTATGCACTATATGAGTGAAAGGGACGGCACGATACGAAGTTCGGATTTACATGTTCGGAGTAGGCCCTCTGCCTCTTTCTCTAAATCCGAAAAGGTAAATATTAATATTTTGTTTTAATCTGGAGCATCTGCAAGTATGGTTAATCTGTATTTTTCTTTGTCGTGTAGAGAGATATAAATTGCTGCTGGGCAAAATGAAATGAAGTTGTAATTGTACCGAATCATCTGTTTGCATGCCTTGCCCTATGTATACCTATCTGTCGATTGACTAGCTATTAGTCTTTGCCTGCTTTGATGTGCCCAGGAGAAACTTTATTTTCTATAACGAGTGAAGAGATCCCTTGGGAGTTCAAATTTTCGAGTTTTTGTACCCATTCGCTGGGACTGTGAAATTGAATTCTTAGCCTAGCTGTTAGCACTAAAGTAATTACATAAAGGTAGAACCATCAATCGCAACATGCAATGAGGGCTATCGCGTATGAATTCGCCGCTAGAGGCGCTAGTGTAGCGTGGGGTCTCCGAAATGTCAAATGTCACTGTTTGTGGTTGCGCTACGCGGGTTAATATCTAATTGGAACAATATGGTGACTATTTTGCAGTACCTGAGCTTGATTATGGCAAATATGAGGGTCAATGACTGTCAGGGCTTTGAGACAGTTTTGTCTTTCGGAAACTTATTTCCTCCTTTTTTCCGAACAAAACGGGACAGCGCTACAATACGGTATGTTCGATATTTTTACGGTACGGTTTTAAGGTATTGAATATGATTTAAATGTAAACAATGTGTTCTCATGTCCATAATAATCAATAACAATTTTTGACAGCTGAACCTTACTCGACAGTGGCGCCAACTGGTGAGCACAAAAACGATAGCCCCCATTGCGACGTGATAATCCACGTATCCTATATCCTTACTCGTACAGTCGGCATCAAAAGTATAGCGTAATATAAATTGCTTTGAATAATTTTAAATCATGTGATAACTGACAATCCAAAAGTGCTTGTTGCTAGGCCTATTTGAATAAAGAATACTTTTGACTTTGCCTATAAGACAATTTTTAGTTTTAATTAAAATAAAATAACAATAATACTTACAGGTTTAAGGCGTACTCCTTGATGGTATGGGAATGAATTTAACAAACAATAATAAAATAAAACAAGAAATAAATGACTAAGTAATTTATTAAAATCGCAACTTAAAGAAAATAATACATGACCAAGCTTTAAAATAAAGAAAATTAACAATAAATTAGGAAATCTTTCACTATAGGGTAACAACCCAACTGACACAAGAGCGGACTGTTTCAAATTGCTTAAGGCGCATTCTTAGGCGTCATTTTTATTTAGTCGATTATCGTCTGCAAATCTACGGGCCTACCGCCGGAAACGAAGTATATCCCTCTCAGTTCCTGCGTGTGCTGCGAGTGAGTGCGATTGAGAGGCAAATATTCCGTTTTCGGTTCGCTAACTTTAGCTTTCTCGCATCACGAATGTAATAATCGACCGAATATAAATTACGCCCAAATCCCTCGTTTAACCTCGGATAAGGGTACGAATGTTTGTAAATGAATAGCAAATATATCTACACAGAATATTGTCCTATACTCATGTAAACTGTTACCCCCTTATTCATAAACGTTCATCAAAGGTACTTTAGCTAAAATGCCGTTAATATTCGTTTGTCTTTATCAGTCACTTTGACATTTGTGTTTGTGGGAAAGGGACAAAACACATTTTAGTTAGCAGAGGTTTGTTATTTTTTTATGAATAAGGGGGTTATTCTCTAGACAACACTGTTAAATGAAAACATGTTTTGTGTAGATATACTCGATAGCTTATTAATCATAGAACGTACAGTCGGGTTCAGGTCAGTCAGGCTTAATATACGCATTTGTGAACCTTATTACAAAGGAATAAAGTGCAAAGTGTACGTATATTACTGAACACGACTGTACATAAACCTCAATTCGTAACACTCAATTGTAGACCTAATGGAATTGCACAGTTTACGTTAGTATTAAAATACTTTTTCTAAGCGATGAATCGTGTTTTTTTAAATATTCCAAGTTCTAGCAGAGTTCATGAGAATAAAAAATGCAATTAAATAGATGTGCCAACCCGGTCACGATACCCTATAAATTTTGAAAAAGAATTTAGTAAGTATGTACTATTTTTACTTCAGTCTATTTAATTGACGAACAAGTAAAATATCGTTTAATACTCCAATAAGGCACTAATTAAATTCGAAATTATTTAAATATAGATATATTCTTATTATATTCTAAAACTATCACGTCTAAAACTGTCATGCCTACAAACCTTAGTCACATTATTTGACAAAATTAGTAAAATATGGACATTTAAAATGTACGGAATTCATAGACATTTTGAATTATGAAATAATCCCTTAGTCTTCGTTTATACGAACAAATATTTAAATCATGCAAAAGTTTTAGAGAGGTAGGTAAATTAATTAATCAACATTTTCATGAAATGAAAATCGAATGATATCTCAAACAACGGCAAAACTTATGGATAAATAAAATAGACATATTCTGACGTTTTCACATTATAACTTAATATCATAACTCATAATACATAGCTATTACTACAGAATATAGCACCTAGGTAATATTTGTTTCATTTACATTAAACAAAACAATAATAATGATAAAACAGCACCCGATACACTAGAAACATGGAAGGACTAGGTATTTCAAAATACCGAAGTTCAGTTTAAATGCATGAACTGGGTTTTATCTATCAGCTATTCGTTAATACGTCTGCCTGAGATTTTTTTCTAATTCTTATTTCTTCTATAACCTCCATAATAAGCTGAAATGTTTGAAAAATATATGTGAATCTCATTTTATTAGCCACTTTCGACAAATCGTACAAAATAGGACGAAATGTCGAAAATGTAACTAGTTACAAATAAAGCGTTTGTACAAAAAAATAACACCAGCAATAACAATAGTCCGTCTATTCCAGAGAGAGATTTCATAGTATTTCTATTGGTATTTTGCGTATTAGCTGGTTTCCACCTTCATCAAGCTAATAAACTCAAAACGAGAAAGGAATACGATACAAATACGATTCCAATTTCATATTTTTCTGAAATAGACGCGCATTGACATCAAAAGATGACTTTTTTAAACACTAACGCCTCATTTTTTGTATTATTCATTTCTTAAGTACATTCGATGAGAAGTATTTTTCAAGACACCTTACATGCGATGTGTGCATAACATTAAGACTACGTGGCAATACGTCATACAAATAAAATATAAATAAATAACCGAGAATACACAATAGTGCTGTTCAAATAGGAATAAGTAGCTAGTCTACGTGCAATCAGGACTAACCTGGCTTAAAGGCCTGATCCTTTCGTGTATGCTGTTCTCCGCTTGCCGCGCCGACGGCGGCGGGTGGTCAGGCGTAGGGGGCTGCTCGTAATGTGTAGGTGATAAGGGAATATCAATTCTAGGCCCATCGTAATACCGCTCACAGTCGCTCGGACTGTTAATCGATTGGTCATCCAACAGACTCTCTAAGGAAGACCGGTCTTGGTTGGAGTATTTTCTCACTCTGTCTTCCATTCTGGGTTCGTTGTCGTTCTGTGGTCCGAAATTGTTTCTCCTTAGTTTTCTTCTCGGGTTCTGTTCTTTTATGACGACGTTTTCATACATAGCAGTGATGGCGACAGGCTGTGAGCGGTGTTTGAGGCTCGGCCTGGGGTTGGGCACGGGCGCTACGCGGGGGGAGTTGTGGTTCTCCTCGAATTCAGAGTAGGATAGTTTACCGTCAACGTATTGGTCGACGGATCGACCGTGTTTGAGGTAATGTTTAGCACTCTGCAACAAAAGAGAACAGTGATAATGCATTGGAGATTATATAGTTCTTTGTGTTGACATTTTTGTCATGAAACTCATGAAGATATAAACGGAAGGGAAATCAGAGAACACATGATAATGATAATGCAACTTTAGAAGGTAATGACAGCACGACGAATGTATCATTACAAACATGACATGTAGCATACGATGAGTAGGTACCTATTGTGATAACCAGAATTAAGGTCTACACTTTCGGGCACAGAACAAGGCGAGGAGTCTCGAGGAAGGGAGGGGATGGACAAGTCTAGGTACTTATTAGGAAGATTCTAAAGAGCCTAAACACGACAGGTATATCTTGTAAAGTTTATGGAGTTGCTATGGCCACTTTCTGTGTACATCGTCAGCTTTATGGTAGCATAATATTTGACTTCTGCATTACAAAAGTGTACAAGTACTCGATTGGACTCTGGGAAGTTAATGAAGTATGGCTTGCAAATTTGCCTTAAACCTGGTAACATACAGACAGTGGAAGTCAAATAAAAGCTTGTAAAAGGCAGATGTGATAACGGTAACTGTCTTACCTGTATCTCATCCAAATCGTCCTGACTCCTCGCATGGGTCCTCAGTTCATAACTGTACCCAGAGGAAGGCGAGTTGGCATGTGTGGGGGACACTGATAGGTTTCTTCGGGGAGGCTTCTTAGGCGGCGTGGGCTGGGGACAACGAGAAGGTCCTATTAGGTTTCATAGTCTGGGTCTCAAGTCACAAGAATCACGTGCAAGATAATTAATTACGTCGCGTGTTACCGAGGGAGACCTCATTATGAGGCCAATCGATCTGTGGTGACCCTGCAATGTAGTTAAACTTGCATGCAAACCTTGCAAACGTTTAAACCGGGCCTAAAGCGAGGTTTAGACTAAAACTTGCATTCAAGTTCTTGCTAATTTAAATTGGCCTTAAGATATCTAATAGTGTGCAGCGTGGCTTGGAAAAAACTCATATGGGACAGTTAAGGGCCGAAGTTGTATGTACGTAGTCTTAACCCCTTGCACTAGAACTAGCTTAGTTTTAAAACTATGCCCGTTTTGACGATAAAATTATTAACAAGCCAGGATAGTCGTTATTTTGTGCCGGATGGTCGAGGACAAGGGAAATCAATAGATTTAGTCATCACAATATAAATTGAAATATAGGTATGTAATAGCATTATATTACGCATAATACAAGATAATAGAAATATGCCGTACTCATATAACTCATCTCATGCACACCAGTATCCCACAGCTGTAAGATGTTGTAAGGTAATCATACCATGTTGTATAGGGTATCAACAGCAAAAATCAGCAGAGGGCGTATGCCTATGCGTTGGGTGGAAACGGTAACATCTTCGACGAAAGATACGTTACAGGCTAGCATACACTAAGCCCAGCTTAGAGAGCGGTGGTGGGGATACCCCCATCGTCACGTCCCTCAATAATGAGGATACGACAAAGAAGAGAAGAATAACACAACACAGTCATATATATTTACACTCTAAAATCAATATGACGACCGCTTTAGCCTAGTCGGTAGTGACCCTGCCTTCGAAGCTGGAGGTCCCGGGTTCGAATCCCGGTCAGGGCATGTATTTGTGTGATGAACACGAATATTTGTTCCTGAGTCTTGGATGTTTTCTATGTATTTAAGTATCTATTTATCTATATTAGTATGTATATCGTCACTTGGTACCCATAGTACAAGCTTTGCTTAGTTTGGGACTAGGTTGATTTGTGTAAGATTGTCCAAAAATATTAATTTTTATTTTTATTTAATATCCACCCATCAGCAACAATTGCGTAAAAGAATACAAATTTAGGAGCAAATACCGATGATTTTGAGATGATATTTGCGACGCTACTTCACTGGTTAAAACAAAATCTAAAAATATAACACGCTTCCGCGAATAATTGACACAATTAAAAGAATTACTCTGCGTCTTCATTTAAACCTAAAATGTATTCCCACGTACGTCTACTAAATTAACGAATGATGACATCGTCTCATTGCCCATGCCCACACTCATCAAATTGCATGGCAGAATAAAGGAACGAAACTTGCCTATTTCCAGATCTCGTTGTCAACGCTAAACCGCAATTGAGTAACAGTGCATTTGAATACAACGCTGGCAGCCGTGGTCCAAGTTGAAAGTGAGCCAGCTGGGGTTTATGTTGATCACGTCTATCCATTGATAGACAACATAGAGCATACCTACCCCCTAGATACCCCCCCCCCCCCGTAGTATCTAGATAACATCCTGTCATTTATATTAATAGTTATAATTGTAATATGCTGTATGTTTAAAAATCTAACAGCTGACCTGTAAAAAATGCTTATTTTTTACCAATAAATTCTGTATTCTGTATATGTCACTTTCTAATATCACTAGATAGAAAGTGACACATGCTTTATCTCATAACTGCGACCATAATACTGCGCCTAAGGAGACAGTCAGGAATAATGCCGAAGAGGTGTATTAAGGGTCAAAGCGACAGTGTAGGACTGCGGTCAACATATGGAGTGGGACGCGGAAGGATGTGCAACTGATAGGGGATGATGATGGAGGTCAATACTATGCCTCCGAAATCCGAGGTGGGTGGGAATACCCGAATTCTGGATGCATGTACTCCGAGTCTAACTAATTTCATCTTGAGAGGGAACGCGGCGATTTATGTTTGTGCCACTAGTCGCACACAACACAAGTCCAAGCCTAGTTACAGTCAAGTGCAAAATATCATGTCATCATAAATATAATGGATCGAAACTTTAATGTACGGACATAACAGCTATGTGTCATATTTTTGGGTAAATTATATGCACTCATACTCTTATCTTGCAATTTACCTTACAATTCTTAAAAATGATCATACAAATGAATTTCTATTGCAAGACAAATGTATCTACTCCTATAACTCGGCCCGCGGCTAAGCAAAGTGGACAAGTAATCCAATAGAGAACCGCGGATGAGGCGCAAATTGGCGACAGCCGGTCACTGAATGGGCCGCATAAAGGCAGCCTGTCGCCGAGCCGATTTGTAGTCGGGTAATGACGTTGTTGGAACCGCTGTAGGCTTAAGGAAAATGGTATAGCAATAAAAACGTATTATTTAAATGTGAATATAATGTATTATTTAAGCTATAATTTGTTACTAATTGTTTTAATTCCTTACTTTATTTCATTTGTGTAATTGTCACTAATAATAATTAATTTTGTATCCCACTAAATAATATTCACCTACATTGTAAGTTACAAATTGCTGTGCCCTGGCAGGGTTTATGTAAATCGCATGAAGCAATAAATAAATTATGAATTATGAAAAAAAATGGCACCACCAATCACCATTATATTAGTACGATTCAATACGATGGGCGTGTTTTACCGGATTAAACATTGCGTTCAGGCAGACAGACAGTGCAAGAAAGGCAGATCATAGATCCTAGGGAATTTAAAATATTATTCCTAGCCATGATAGTCATTGCAAATAGCGTATAGCGGGTTTTTAGTTGAGACAAAACGCACAATACTTTTGCTTAAATTTGAGATATTATAGGTTCATAGGGCAAAATCACACTAAAACATAAACCCTACATTTTCTTGAGATCGCGAAGGCATTATATCCCTATTTTCGGTTTTCTTATTATTTCACCTAATTCTCTTGCACATCTATATATTACAAATTTTCAAGAAAAATCCTTCCACTAACGTTTATTCCCCGAAGTACATTAAGATCAAAGTACTTCAAAGGGAACAAAGTATTAGATATAAATCAGCCGCGTGCACCGTACCATCCGTTCCTTACAACGAAAAGGTTGTAACTATAACAAGCTACAGCATCTATGCGCCCTTGTCACAGTAACAGTTATGCTCTACGCAAACTATAAAAGATTGGTATTGCATTAGAACTTACTGCACATATGCCTTTCTTAATTATTAGGAGTGGCGCCAAGAAACCATTAAAATCGTTTAGGATAATTAAGCATGGTGAATCGGATTTATAGCGATAAGCGGGAGATGTTAAATGACTGGCATACGTGACTTTCGATGAGGATAAATTGCTGTGTTGAGTCATTGTCGAGAGCAATTGGCTACTAGTTTTTAGAGAGGATTATATGTATATATGGGACCGACCACAACAACAGCAAATAAAATAAAGGAAATTATATTATGATGTCACAACAATATATCAATCGTTATTAATTTCTATTTTGGTCGCGCAATACGTCATCTATAGGTACATATTTGTCATACAATTTAATTTTAATTTTTTGTATTAATATTTTTTTATTTACTCTATGACGATGAATGGGCCTCTTTTTTAATTTATTGGCCAAAAACATTAAAATAAAACACATTAAATATAAAAAACATAAAACATTAAATATATTAAACATTAAATATTTGCACTTTTAAAAAAGTTCACTCCCCAATTCAAACGTAATATGTTCCCATTGGGAAAGGCCGATTGGAAACTGAAGTAACTCATGGACCACTGTCCTCGGCCATTCCTGGCAATGCTTATGGCATCAATTATGTACACTTTACCTCAAACGAAATTAATCTATGTATATTAATCTATCTCCACTGTGGTAGATTAGGTATGTAGGCTACTACAAGTATACGTAGTATATCAGGTGTTGAAAAATGTCAGGAAATCCACTATGTAAACAATTGCGACCCACTGCCCGCCATATTTCAGGAAGATTTCAGACAAACACCTCAACCTAACCATCGCAAGCTCGCTCCGTCAAACGAGTCACAACAATATCTATCTTGTGACAAGCGTTTAGAATTCAATTCAGAATTTGTTGTTTACTATAAAAGTTTGGTGTAGTTATAAGTTCACATCTGCCTCAACATGTGTATGTGTTGCAACGAAGTAATCCAATAATAGTGTAATGTGTAATACACAACGTGTAATTACCTACTGTAAACGGAAACCCGCTAATTGTTGTTTTGAAAGATTAAGACGAATTGTAGGTTTAGTCGGCGATGATTTATATGGTTGCGAAAGAATATGAAGTGCAGTTGACTTCAAAAGTGCCTCTATGTGTTTGTTTACTTTTAAAGTTTATAAGTCGAGCGAAGAGATGAAAAGCATTTGGTGCAAGGTACACGTAAAGAGTAATAATAATAAAACTATACTATCTATACTGCACAAATCAAGTAGGCGCACATAGCAGAAAATAATGATGGGATGGTTTGAGCAAATAATAGAATATGTACAGACAGACGTGTGTGTTGTATAAACTGTACTGTACCGTATAAACTATTTCAGAAATAATAAAAAAAAGTACCACTGTCTTCGACAATGTTCCATATAGCAGGGCTCGGAATCGGTTTTTATTGTTTTTTAAATATCTCGTAAAGTACTTCTCATATTACCATTTTTATTTTAAGATTTGTTTTAGTTAGCCTTCATCTATGAAATAAATCATTTAAAGTAGGATTAAATATCGTAAAACGCAATTAACCGAAAAATTTTATCCGGTTAATTGTATGGAGACGAAACAGGTTTCCGAGCCCTGCCATATAGTATGTTACCCGGGATACGTGACATTCTTACGATGTTTATCTCAGTTATCTCACACACCTAAATCGGTTTAGGCGTTTATTAGTTCTAGTGGCATAAAAACAATCACATACTCATGTATAATACATACATGGACGCTAAAAGCATTATAAATTATAATCCTCTTTTCAGCCGTAAGAGTATAGTAAAAATATTAGGAAGATTATTAAGTTTCTGGAAAATTCACTAGAAAAATAGTAGTAAAAAAGATCCATTCAGTCTCTAACTCATTAAGAAATGAGAGCAAACAATCTGTCCATTTAGTTAACCCGTTGAAAGAAAATTTTGGCAACATTTGTTCCTAACCCGTTCAAACCGTAACAAACGAGAATAGCCCTTACGACCGAAGCAATAAAAGCGAACAGTGGGTCATTATTCACGTGATGTGTTCTTGCAAAACGAGAAAGTATTTGTAAACTGGCTGGTGGCCAAACGTCAGTTCATCGGTTGCTATTTCCGTGGATTCCGAACGTTTAGCGATGTCAAAGAACAAGAGAACAGAGGTTACAGTAATGGAGTACGGACACGTTACACTAATTTGCAGTGTTTATTCCGTATTGTCGCAGAAATATCCCAAGAAGAAACTTAAAGAACACAAATGTGAACATCTTTTTAGTCGTTCCTTTCCCACGAAGGGGTAATATAATAAGCTTTCCCTTACCAACTTTCATTGCGTGCTTACTGACACAATACGCTTCCCACATGACGTACATAAGTCATCGGCTTTACATACCAACGTATTCGTGTTCGACTATAATGTGTTCATTACTTAGTTCGTGATAATGATAATGTTTCATAATGTAAATGAAGAATCAGAATCATATTTATTGCCTCAACCTTAAAACTTTAATAGGTACAAAAGCCTTACAATTTAAACAGTACTAAGAAGTATCTAAAATAAAATAAAGAAATTAATATCACATATTAAGACATTGGTTGGGCAATGGGTTCCAATCTCAGCGTATGCCAAGCATAGGGCCTGGCGCTGGTTTTCAGACTGGACCCTAGAGATTGAATTCCTAATTATATCACTTCCAGTCCGAGATTTTTATTTCTCGTTTTGTTCAGTTGATACTTTATAAAAGTATTCAATTCTACGAAAACCGAAACATGAATATTAAACAACACGATCAAAAAAATCTGGCAGAAGAGTGCGTAGATGCCAAAAAATCCTTGGAGACCATTCCCCCTACATACGAGTCAACATCGTAAATGTCTAAATTCACTCCGTGACAAAATATGCGAAATTTAATGACAAAGGCATACGCCCAGCGTACAGATGTTTTTGACTCTGGGAACGGGAGTTTGACTATAAACGTTATTTTATTTAGAAAACAAAATTTGAGCGATTTTTAGGACACTGTACACTTTCTTTCCATAGCTAATCTTTGAACCATAAGGTATTTATATGAAGTGAACGCATTATAAAATTAAGAAACGATGAAATTGGGTGATGGCACCCTTGACCCAATTTGGTTTCATAAATTGGCAAATTCGAATCTAGAAGGGTATAAACATCAAACCTTTTATCTTGACGCTTATACGTAGAGACCTTATACATCTCTAACAAATCTCGATTGTTATTAGTTTCTTAGTCTTATTTTTGACATGTAACACTACATTTAATTAATGATACTTTGATTATTGTATTATTTTTATTTGATGTACCTAGATAGATTTTGACTTGTAAAAGTGCCCTTGAGGCCTATTTGCAGAATAAATGTTTTGATTTTGATTTTTTTGATTTTGAAACATGTCGGTGATATGGAAGTAGATTTTATGAATTCGACATATTGTTGATAACAAAAGTAAAATGATTGAAACGTCAATATCTAAACTTGTGGCTTATAATACTGTAATTTAAGTAATTTCTGAATGTTAAATGTTGATACATAGATTGACGACAGCTCTAATCGCGTCCAAAAACAAAAATAGAACACTAAAAATAGAAAAAAAACATAAAAATCCAACTTACATAAACTATTCACACAATAATCCCAAATCACTGACACCACACTAACTCAATCAAAACAAAACCAAATCACACATTTTTTCACACGCATCACTTCACAAACAAAACAAAAACATATCACCACAAATGGTCAGAAAATCGATCGAACAAACGACTCGAATATTAAATTCAGTAATCGAGTGTAAACAACACTAAACTACACATACATAACATAATGAATAGCGCGAATATTATCGCGATTGGTATCAGATTTATCGTTAGATCGAGACGCAAGCGCGGCGCGCACGCTACGGCACTACTGCCTAATTCTTGCGACTCCGGCGCATGTGGGATAAGACGGGGCTAATTAGAGATCCTCATTTATTAACATTGTTCGTAATAACATGTTATCTTATATGTGAGATAGTATTCCACTCATTCTTGTGGGTATTAAAAGTGCATGGATTGCCACATGAATAGGTTTTTTTCTGTTATCTAGTACAGCCGACGGGATAAATACAAAGTTCTAACTTTGACATACTTACTACACGCAATCTGTTGATAAGTCGTTTAATTTATGAATTTTATGATGTTATACATGTGTGTGACTGTGTTTTGTAGTTTAATAATGGCAAACCAATCGAATCTAAGTAATTATAAGCTTTAACACCTCATTTATCCGCGAGCCCGGAAATTCCCGACGACATATCTATTCATAAAAAACCCGAGGGTGAGGGTTCCGTACAAATTTGTAGGTATTGTATTGGTTACGTACTTTAAATAAAGACTGTATTTTTTATGATTTAATTACAAATGTATTGTTTTCAGATTTTTCCCTGTACTTGTAGTATAAGACGGTATTACTTGCCAAATTTCATAGTTCTAGGCCAACGGAAAGTAGGTATCCTATAAATTCTGACTGTCCAGCTACTTCGTTAATTTATTAATAGTAAATAATTTATTATTAAATTTTTAAAACGTAGTAAGGAAATAGTGTTACAAAACCGAACAGTGTAACTCAATTTGCGTACGAGATAGTTATCTCGAACACAAACTTACGCTTTCGTCCCATTGCTGAAGACAGAACTTCTTTCACGGGCTAGGAAACATGCGATTAATAGGAGAATATAGTATGCGAATTGAAGACACAAAAACATTATGAGACAGTGTAGACCTACCCCCTGACCCCTCGAATGCAATTAACCATCCCGCTCTCTATGGAAGTTCTGGGCGTAATTTCATAAATATTTAGTACAATTTAGTTGATTTTTGGAATACTGGATTACTTATGAAAAAACTATTCGGTTATTTTGTTAGAGCAATAAAAAAGCTATACTTTTTGTAAAAAAAAAACATATCACTGTCGTTTATTTAACTTTTTTTAACATGGACGTTTGACAATATTTTGTTCGGTTATTTTGTTTATTTTTCAGTCGACAGTAATTTTTGTGTAGCGTAATACTAGGTACCTACATTACTTCTTCACACTGGAAGCTCAAACTTCAGTATTTTCGTCAGATCTCTGCCTTAATTCATTTTGTGCAACATCGTATGTTTTGCGCAGAATCAAGTACTTTGATGTTGTTATTATGTTCTTCTTCTTTCGTGTCGAGGTTCCTCAAACAAGAGATGCCCAGTTAGCAGCGATGGGCACGGCCATGACCGTCGCGTCTTTCAGGTCGTATTATATTGAATGCATGGTATTCTCAGTTATATTGCAGTACAATACAATACAAATACTCTTTATTGCACACCAAGCAAGCAGGTCAGAAACATAACATAGCGCGATATAAGCAGAGGTAGACAACAGGCGGTCTTATCGCTAAAGAGCGATATTTTCCAGACAAACTTTCCGTAGCGGAGAGAACTAAAGACACAGTAGTCTACCACTGTAACCATTCCAGGAATTGTGACAGTGTGCAGTGGTTGAAACCGTCTTAGAATCATCAGAGGTATCTATATCAAATGATAATCATAATGCGTAATTTCTGATATAAATTCATCAATGCCCTACTTCCTAAAAATATGACTCTGGTCTAATAAAACTATGTAATTGTACTAATTATGCACCTAATAAAAATATCGTGTCGACATAATGAAATTAGCAGAATTCACGAATAGCGTGAGATAAGAAGTGGTCGGCGAGGCACACGGAAGGAAATACCATAACGAATTACTGTTAGAGGAAATAATAGCTCTATAGACATAACGTACCTACCTACGAATATTTGAATGATAAAACAATGTAGTTCAAAATTAACTCCGGAATGTAGAAGAACAAAATCAAAGCTTTATTTGAGTAAATTCAAAAATTTAAATTAAATATTTGATTCCGAAGTTTACATTTTTTTAACGGGTTAAATCATGTTTGTGCAAAGCAGTGTTTTCATACATTTAACATCCCATAAGCTTGACAGCTCAGGATCAAAATATATGAAAATACATCCTGGCGCATCTCTGGTGGATATTCACCCTCAGCGTCATTTGTAATGCACTACATCAAATGATGTAACTACTGTCTACATTAACGTGTAAATGTCACGTTGTTGAAATAGGGACCTGAAAAATAACATTTTAGCTTCCACAATTTATGATGAGTCTACTAATACTATTAATGTTTGCAAGATTTAGCATATCATGACGTGGCTGTCATGTTGATTGGAGTTATTGTCTGGTCTATTAACCAGTCGATGTGATATCCACGTTATTATATGGTCACCGATCATAATTTGAACAAGTTAAAGATCCATATAGTGAAGTTAATAGAAACTCACCGAAACTTTACTGTAGTCTTGATGATGCGCCAGATGGTGCGGCGCGCAGCTGGACGCTGCACTGGAGATGCTCAGAGCGTCGCCCTCGCTCGTACCCTCAGCCTCGTCCCACCGCCGGCGCCCCGACCCGCTGCGAACACCCCCGCATCCCGCATCCCGCTCAAGCGAAGCGACACCAAGCGAGCCCGCATCGACACCCGGAATACCACTATCCTCATCACACTCCGACGAAGTCTCAGAGCCTTCGACGCTGATACCGCTCTCGATCTTCGAAGGCGACTCAAATTTGTTCAAAGAGTCACTAGACGAATTTGAATCCTCTTCTAAAATCGCATAGTTTTGGATTTTCGGACCGCTTTTACCGAAATTGAAAGAGTCACTGTGAACCCACGGTCGTTTAGCGGTACTAACATCAGTTACATCAGATTTGACGGTTTCGGCATCTGAGGAGTCTTCACCGGAACGCAATGTGCCATCGTCTGAATCGTCTTCAGGATCTTCGATGCAAGTTTTAAAGGATGTGTCGGACTGTATAGTTGTATTAGAATTGGACGAAGCTAACGTCCAACGGTCAGAGTATTCCGATGATGTCGATTTACGGAGCGGTATATGCGCAGAATTCAAAGCACAAATAGGGGAAGCGTCAGTAGATTCAGAATGACTGTTAAGTGAAATCACATCTGCAATATCTTTTATAGAATATTTGCCACTAGATGATGACAGAGTAGAAGGTTGTGACACTTGTGACATAACTGTATAGATTGGACTTTCAGGTTTGACGGTTTCCAAACCTTTATTTCTTAAAACAATATCTTCTATATTAGTTACTGCGTAATGGATTTCTTTGTTCGGTGTTGACGGATTTTTCATTGAACTGCTTCTATTCACTGTCGAAAAAGAAGTATCTAGCGTGATGTCGGGTGTAGAGATGCTTTTCTTTATCGCAGAAAATTTGACCATCAAATCATGTGATGATTGACGTTTTTTAGCATGGAAAGTACATTGGCCGGAATCACAAAAACAACGAAAAGATGTGGAAAATAGTTCCGTTCTTGCCCGTAGTGCGTTTAAATCTATAGTTACTTTATTTTCTTCTGCTACATCGAAAGGTACTTGTAATAAATCTTCAGCGCTTTTGTGATGTTTTGGAACCTTTGGTTTGCAAAAGCAGATCGCTGTTTCGAAGTAGCTTTCTCGGTTATTATTAGGCACCAAAGTAAATGGTGGCGTATCTGAATAAAGAGTATCTCTATTAAAAATATAGATAAATTCTTCAACAGTTGGCGCTTTATGAATACAATGTCCAGTGCCCCTTATGTGATAATTAGCTAAAGTTTCTTTCATAAATTCGTAGTGATCCAAATGCGGTGTCGCATAATTGATAGAATTCCTATCTACTTCGATATTTGTGAATGTCTTATGTCTAAACAACACCTTTTTCTTATTTTCTGGATCTTTCTTTGACTTGAGAGGTAACGTTCCACTCATCGTCGTATAAATATCTTCACTACAATCTACATTTTCTATGGCACTGGCTTCTGTAAATTCAGACACGTTAGACGCATCGGATTGAGTCCTGCTGATCTGACTTTTACTGCTGGTCATTTTTTTAACTCTTCGAAAAGATTTAGATTTTTCAGAAAGCAGAATATCTTCAAGATTTGTTTCATCTTCCATCGAGTCAGATGACATAGTAGAAGATCGGCTTAAGGTTGTTTTTTCAAAATTACTTGTAACTTCTTTTTCTTTACAGGGTATATTTATTTCGGTCGGAGACTCATCTTGTAATTTTTCTTTTAGGACTGATATATTTTCATATAATGCTTTACGTTGTACTTCATCTAAGAGAATTTTCTGTGGCACAATATTTCTCGCAGCCGGCTGAGGCGGAATACGCTTACTAATCAGACTAACATTTTCATAAATCATATTTTCCTCAGTAGTGTGCATCGCTACATTAACTCGAGGTGATGGTTGAGGTAAATTATTATTATTTTCGACTTTTGTCCCTGTTTCGCTGTCAGAAAATTTACACGATTCGTAACATTCATTTACTAAATCAGCGGAATCATTATTTATATCAGAATCATTGTTGTTACTAATTGTGCGTTGTCTAGGTTCGAATACAGTAAGTTTCGTATGTAGATTAATAGCTTCTTTGGGTTGGGATTTAGGAATATCATTGTCGACTTCAGTAATAATCACAGAATCTGAATCACTAAGCTCAGCATTCTCAGAAATATTCGGTAGAGACGTCTTGAACCCAGGGCAACTACGGTTGCTTCTATTAACTGAAGAATCCCTGTTTAACGTACCTAATCTATCCAATGAAATAGTATCAAATTCGTCATTACAATTTATTTCGCCAGATTCTTCTTTTTTAGACAGTATTTTATTGAAAAATTTACTATTGCCTATCAACAATGTGTTTGTGTTACTTTTGTGATCAGGATTAGACGACTTAGCAGGAACATCCGAAAACAACGCTATACTGTTAGAAATGTTGGGAGCCGAATTAAACTTTGCTTTGAGCCCCAAGCATTTCGAAGCAAGCTTTTTGACAAAACTTTGATGATTCTTTGTTAAAGAAGATGAAGATTGAGACAAGCTTAGGTTTATGTTAGTATTTTTCTGGGTCTCTGGAGCTTTCCTGAAAACACATGTAAAGCAAAAAATAGAAGTAAAAAAAAATACTACCTTACATTCTAATTTAATACATAATATGGATTATTTTTATATTGTTATTAGATAGTATGCCACCACCAGAAGCATCAGGACATTATTTATAGATCTTATATTACGATTAGACGTATTTTTTGTTTTATATTGGTTACCAATCAGTTACAAACTGCTTCGCTTGGTCAACTTTTTTCCGAAATAAGGAGGAAAATCGTTTCACTCGAGTAAGAGTACTCGTAGAATCTTCACTAGATGTAGATGTATTTATATTCTCGAACGGTTCAAACTTTGTTTTGTCAGCTAAATCTAACTTTGTAGGAATATCTTCATCAATTTTCGCCGACACATCAGGTAAGGACGTGTAAATTTGGTTTTTGTCAATAACGACATATATTTCCTCGCAACTGTAATATACTTCTTGTCCATTTTTTTTTGCTGCTTCTTCATGGCAATAACAGGGCATATCACCGACTTTAGTTCTATTTTTTATGAATGGAGACGCGTCACCTTTGTTGACATTTGGATTTAATACGTATTGATATTCATAATCATCGGAGTTGTAAATACAACCCACATCTCCTTTAACGTGTACACCTAAACAACGTGCTGAAGTAGTTTTCACCCGTATGATGGATAATCTTTTCTGTACTGTTTCTTCACCCATTGGAATGTACTCGCCATCTGAATATATTTCTGTAATGGAATTTTGTTTTCCGTCCATCAAAACGTACTGTTTCGTGTCTGGGGTTGACAACCGTCTCTTCGCTCCAGTTTCATCCATCGTAATGTATTCACTATAAATAGCCTCCTTAATGCAATTTTTACCCGCCATTTCTACGTAATTAGGAGCAGAACGCCTGTTAAGACGCTTATCAGTAGGCATCTGAACGTAAGCACTATCGGCTTTCGAATTATTAGGAGTCATCGAGATATAAGCACTATCGGTTTTCGAATTATTATTATTATTAGTCATCATGACATAAGCACTATCTGCCTTTGAATCGGTGTCCACATTTCTCTTCACTTTTTCATCATCCGGCAAATTTCCATAAATAATGTAATCTTCCTTATGATTGTCTGTGCTAGAAGATTTAAAATTGCCGTCAATGTCTGATGTTTCAGCTTCCTCTGAAACATTATTTTCTTGTGAATCGTTACTATTTTTTATTCCTAGCTTTTTAATTAATTCAGTTAAGCTTATGGTTGGTTTTTGAGACTGATTCGATGGTTTTGGTGGAGGCTTTGGTTTCTTTTTCATGCTGTTTTGCGAACCAATCTCTGCCTCAAGTTCTTTTCTTAAATTAACAGTTTCTATATTTCCATATATTTCGTTACTGACAGGCAATTTTTGTATTACTTCTGTTTCTTCTGACAACATATTTTCGTAATTAACATAATTTGGCTGTACGTCTGGGCTATCCGTCACGGTTGGTAGTGTTCCCCTTACAGGAGAATAGCGATCAGCTTTGATTTGTATTATTTTGGTTGACGCACGTCTAAATGGTGGCAGACTATTTTTTGATGCAGATGAAGTGTTAAACACACGTTTTTTTGAATCAGTGTTAGTAATAGCATCGGAGTTAGTGCCAAGCATTGGATAAACCGTAATCCTGCAAAGTTAAAAATGAAATGAGTGCACATCAGACCTTGAAAATTAATGTGCAAGTATAATTTTTGTATCGTAGTTTTCCTCGATGACAAAGGCCAACGTGTAAAATATATGTTTCCTGAATCGTATATCTGCGCCTATTAACGAAAAATACTGCCTTGAATTAAATTCCTTTTCGTGCACTTTTTGTGCTGTTTATTTGTGTTCATCCCTGCGGGAGAGAGGCGCTTTGAAAAGATGTCGGCAAGTCTTGGGGGCTCTCACCTGACCGTTTGCGAGACAAAATCAAAGGCACGGAAGATTTTAATGAGGTTGCATTGACAGTTTTTGTTTCGCTTACATGAATTTGTTTAAAAAGTTTCTTGTTGTTATAATTTACGTTAATGAGTGCAGATTCGTGAAGTCCGATAATATACTTCTTAATGTGTTACCGGTGCTCGGGTGAAACGTACTTTGTTTTGGTATTTAGTTGCGTTGCTAAATTTTATTTGTGATACCACCATTATATTTTTGTGATGTTTCAGTAAACTTACAGTACATGGTGTCTTGGTTATTGAATTAGTGTTGGAACTATTAATTTTACTAGCGTGTTAAGTAGAACCAAAACCTTTTTGCATTTATTTTGTAAACAGATAACACTGAAATTCCTAATCATTCTACAAACAAACGAGTATATGACATTTAATTGACAACGAGAGTCCCGTAACGGCGTCCTTATTCAGAAAAGGAACAACTATAGGTATAGATAGATTTCTGTAATTTGTGCCTCTTTTAGGAACACCAAAAATATTTGAAAAAGGGGTCTTAAAAATCGACAGTTCCTTTTCAGTGTCACATTAGCCAAAGCCAAGCCTAAAGTAGACTGCCAGCTAAGTTATCAGGACAGCGTGAATGCGGCACATCATCATCATCATCAGTCGTTCCCTCGACGCTGAGGACATAATGTCCATTTATTACTGACCAGACCCCTCCATAGGCTCCTATCACCTATCACCTTATAGATGGCCTCGTGCAGATATAATTGCAGGGCACCAGTGATTTGGGTGCTCTATCTAGCGGGTAGTCTGCCCCGAAACCTGTGGCCCTCAATTTTTCCCGTCATAATATTTTTCTACTGGCTATCCGAAGAACATCGTGAGAACTTCCCTTTCTTCACAGTACCCGCTCCATGATGCGCCTCAGGTAAGGAGGGTCTCCATGATATTGGAGTGACATTGGGGCCCGCATTTTCTTATTGTTTCCCGATCCGGGAAGCGTGGATTCTTTCCAACATATTCCCGGTTTCATCCAAGAATACCATGGGCCTCCACCCGTAAGGGAAGTCCGCTGGGCGATTTGCCATCTCGAGGATAGAAAAGTTTTCTAAAGGCTAAATCGCCAATAGGAATTGTAGTCCTATCGGCGCGCAAGGACAAGATACCAAGATACTATAACAGAGATGGACGTCCACGACAATGAATGGCTTAAACCTAAAGAGGTTTTCTCTCAAAATTTTGAATATGCGAAGAGTTTGTATAATTATAATTTTTATTGAAGTAAAAAGGTCATGACAATTTAATACTGGCATAAAAGAAAAAAATATTAAATGTTCACGTTGAATTAAATGACGATACACTACGTTTGTCATTCATGTAAATTGTAAACATTGCAATAAGATCGTTTGTATTGTATTTTGTTAATTTTCTTGGGGTTGTGGATATGTCGCCGACTCAAACCGTATATTTCTCATGCTGAACAACTTACTACAGGTTTGAGTTCAGTTATTGTTTATTTTTTACTGTGTTATGTCAATTCAAAACAGGAGCCACGTCGCGTGACGTCACGCGGCCAAAGTCACGTGGTCAGCGCACAGTAGTTTTTTAAAATCATTTTTTTAGTCCTTTTCCTTAAAAAATATGAAAAAATAAGAGTTTTATGCAACTCTTCAGCATGAGACGAATCTTATGACATATCATTTATTAAAATCGGACCATAACTGTAGATCTGATGGGGTGTACAAAAATCGGCCTCGCGTAATATATATAGTTTCCCTGTACTCAGGATGACTTTTTTCAACAAAATCATGGCTAAATAATCAAAGTGTCTCACAGAAAGAGCATTCTAAACACAACGGATCAAAGGTGTCACGTAGTATGTCGTAATTGAGATCGCTCTCCAATTAACGCGGATCTCTCAGCCTCTTGAGTAGTTAGGGATTCCTTTACCTACGCTCTCAGTAACCGCTTTGGGCCTCAAAACGACTGTTTTTCTTCCACTCGTATTATTTTGGGGTGGTATGTTGAAATCTGAACTTTATTTAGCAGATGATAAGATTGTTTTTCAATGAATGGTATCGAGGTGAACCACGTAGTTAGAATTGTAATCCATCGTCTAGTTATGTGAGCCCGCACAATTCAATAGACGTTTAACCTCAAAGGGAGGATCTTTTTGAAGCATAATTTGTAGCGATATTTCGTTTTAAATTTTTATTTACAACTTTTTTTAATTTTATTACCTATACGTTGTTTAAAGTTCATTTCAGTGTTGTCTACATTATATTTGTGCAATCAAATGTAATTTCACAAATTAGAAAGTTAGTATTGCATTTTATTTCTATATTATTATTAAAATACATGTTTATTTAACGAAACTGATTTTAAAATGATTACTATTGGACTAGTTATTTTGACCTGTGTTAATCATGACTGTTGTAACAACTCAAAATATAGGTAATGTGCAATCAATAATGTAATATTACGAAAAGCAAATAAATTAAAACAACCCGAGAGACACCAAAAAGCATCATAAACCGAAGAGTATGACACAAGTAAAACTACATGTCTTTCATTGAACTAATATTCAGAAATTTCACATTAAATACATGTTAATGAAAGTTCAATTGAATTTTAAATAGCAAAGGCTTGTTTAGTTTAATTAATTAGGTAGTTGGCCATTGGGACAAGAATAATTAGATAAAAACATGTAGTGTTACAATATTTAACCCCGTTAGGGAATCCTTATATTACAGCCCACGTACCATCACCGTTTTAGTTGATACTTAACCTACTTTAGTGTCTATCCTAGTTAGCAGTTACTATAAGTATATACATGTTAATGCTTCACGAGATAATCTAGACTACAAAAGATAATAATATTGAGGATAGAATTGTTTTACTTCAGGATTAATACATGAAGCACGTTCATAATGTTAACTAAAATGACAGTCACTATACCGCCCTAGCATAATAATAAATCATTGACATAGCTTTCACCTCTTTTAAATTACAGGCTGTTTGGTAACTAGGTGCATAGACTTTAAGGGATGATAAAGGATATCATTTTCATCAACAGGTGGATGGATTGTGTGAGAGACGATATAGAAAGAAAGAAAGCATTTATTCACTGCACCGAAAGACACACCGTTACAAATATAACAGACTCAGTACATGAATATATTATAATTAAAAAGTGCGTCTTCGCAGCAGTGAATCGGTTGCTGTCTCAGCATTATGCCGAGGTGTCAAACACCTGCAGCGCTGGTTTTCAGACAGCACCGTACGTGATCTACGGAACGCAACACAACATACTATATAGGAAAGGTATACATACATATAATGAATAAAATCATAGGTCTTAAATATATGAATGAGACTACCTCAAAACAGAGCAAACTGGTGTGAACATGAGGAGGAATTTATTCAACAGTGGGGGGATACAGACCGAAAAGAGAAAAAATAATAAAAAATGTAAAAAAAATATGAATAAGATATGAATAAGAAGGATGTGGATGAAGAGATGACGAATGACAGAGATGTATGGAAGAAACAGACATGCTGCGCCAACCCCAAATAAATGGGAAAAGGGCGAGGGAACGATGAAAAGAGATCATTTTAAACATTTTAGACGTCACATACTATAGTACAGTCTTCTAGTTTCTAAAATATGCGCCATTTTATTTTGAAAATTTGTACTGCATACATCCGTACAATGACAAAATCTTACTTTTTAAATTGATCTTTAATTTTTTTCTGGGTTATTGTAATTTTTCAGTAGCGGTAGGAACTAAGTAAGGTTTTGAATTTAATTTAAATTTGTTCTGAGGACTTTTTACTTGTTTCATTCACATGATATTCATGTGTGAGTCTGAAACGGCTTCCTCTATCATCCCTTAAAGTCTTTGCACCTTGCTACCAAACACTCTGCATATGTGGGAAAAACAAATGATTTACGTCGGCGGTAAAAGTTACAGTGTAAAGGTATGCATATTGAGTCTGCATAAACTTTTATAACAGTTTTACATTTGAAACGTCAAAAAACTCCATCATTACTCATTCATCAGCAGATTTAGCAACGCAAAACCACTAGCTTAATATTATCTTCACACGCTTGATTCTCTTGAAATTGCTCTGTGAAGAACATTTCGATAGCTTCTTTGCGTAGATAGATCATCTACTGGTCTTGACAATGCACAACGTATTACGTTTTATGACTAGAGAAAATATGGAAATGCAATACTTGCTCACTTTTCTGGATGACTTTGTGACCATAGCAACGTTTTTAGGTAACAATAAACAATCGATGCATCAAATGTAAAACATGTTATTGAAAAACTGACTGTTTGGTATTGAAAATAGAACTCACATTGGGTGGGCGTTCACGTAGGCGCCGACAGGGCTGGGGTAGTCATTCGGTATAGGCGGAAGTTCTTCTTCGCTTTCGTATGAGACCTTTATCTGATTTTCAAACTCTGGTAAAGAGATAATATTACACAATAAACAACACATGAAGTCGGGCAAAGGGTATGGCACTTGTCCCACCGCCGGCGAGTAACGAGTAATCTCATAGTAATTCCACTCGCTTGAGCGAGAAAACGAGTAGAATTACTATAAAATTACTCGCTGCTCGCCGGCGGTAGGACAAGTGCCTAAAGTTGGGAAATAAATGCATGGACATAGCTTAATTTGTAAGGCGTTGCTCTCAAATTTATGATGATGTGATAAGCATTACATTTGGACTACTAGTAGTGTATTATATGATCCGTTTTGGACAGGATTCCAAAACTTCTGGAGGCCTTGCCTTCAATTGAACTGTATCTATCGTTTTAATATAGGAGGATTGGATAAAAGCTGGCTGTCACCAATTATTTAGCAATTATTATAGAAGATATTTTATTCAAAATTAGCAGAACATGGACAGATGGCCCCATCCTATCTTTAGTCTTCAATCCCGCTCCCTTGGCGTGCAGCACTTTCACCACTAACGCTTGGAGGTACCGGATACCTTAGTGGAGGGGTCAAAGGCCATTGGCATATTTATTGAAAACCATTTAAAGTATTGCACTTACCTTTAATATATTTTTTAACTTTTTTCGTAGCGTCCTCAGGGTAAGTAGCCAGTAGAGCATGGACAGAATGCCCCATCCTGTCTTTGGCCTTCAAGTCCGCGCCCTTCGTGAGCAGTACTTTCACCACTGAAGCTTGGAGGTACCGGATACCTTCGTGAAGGGCTGTGCCGTTTTCTGTACGGACGTTGGGATCCATACCGGCGTCTATTAGGTATGCTACCACCTCCCTGACGTCAAAGAATGTTACATAGATTATAGTATCAGGTGTACAAGACATAATACTTTAAAAGACAGGTGAAAAAAACAGTCAGAAATACATTCTAGTTAATCTATGATTTTAAGAAACGATTGAAAATTATATAAAGAGGCGATGACCCCACAAGAAGACGAAGAACGTAACGTGACATCAGATAATTCAAACGTAACTAAATAATGTTGAAAGTCGAAAGGTATAACGCGAATTGGGAAAGGCCTACACATATCAACACCTAAGATAACGATAGCTAAATAAGATATGACAATTGTACTCTTTGCATAGAAATCCTACGCAAAAATAAGTACCATTTTTTAGGGTTTCGTACCCAAAGGGTAAAACGGGACCCTATTACTAAGACTTCTACACTGTCCGTCCGTCAGTACGTCTGTCCATCTGTCACCAGGCTGTATCTCATTAATCGTGATAGACTGTTGAAATTATCACGGATGATGTATTTCTGTTGCCGCTATAACATCAAATACTAAACAACTTTTTTTTTGTCTCGATGCAGCATTCCACGACAGCTAAAAACGAGTACATGAGAGTGTTAATAACTACTTAACTAGGTGTTAATAACATAACAATAAACACGAATAAAAAAAAACAATTAATTTAATTTAAAATGATTTGTTTCGTGAAAAAGGTTAAAAAGTATGACTCGCGATCATTTGAAACCTGTATTCGTTTTCATAGCTCTTGGATATATCTTTACAGCTGCTATGTATACAATAGTGGTAAACCGTTGTATTGAACTCGTTTTTAGTAGCAAGGTAAATTCATTAATAATTCATACACATGGTTAACGAATCCGGAGCGGATCGCGGTGTTTTTGGAAGGAAACGCCTAATTGAGTTGCGATACGAGGAAGTGCATGTTACTTTGCTGTCATAAATCATAATACCGTTACAGTAAGCCGAAATATCTACACGCACTGAGTGCTCAAAATTATGTGCATATTCTATCGTCAAGCTGATATCTTGTTCGCTAGCACATGGTCTAAGAAAACAAGGTCTAATAATCCGGATTGTGACACCAGTGACGTCACTATCGACGACACACTCACACTTAAGTCCGCATTCAATTGATAGGCTGATGCCATAGGTCGTGTCACCCACACTACTAACCGATGTACCGGACTACTCTACCTGGCACAGTATTATATTATTGTACCATGGGCTAGCACAACTGCCGCTGTTACGCGACAATAGTAGAGAAAAATCTACCCTTCTCTTTCCAAGCCGCACAGTTATAGTGAGACAGGAATCAACGAGTCGCGCGAGTTGCCCACCTGCTCTAAAGGTTCTTTTTAAGCGCTTCAGTGGCAATAACGTAGGGGCGAACAAGTAACTCATAAATATCTCAACACGACTTTATAAAAGCGATAGAGTACAGTGCATGTGTAGATGTATTTGAACATCCTGAAGTGACTAGCTGAGTTTCTTGCTGGACTCTTCTCAGCTAGGCTAGTTTTAGTGAACCAGCGACAAAACTCCCAGTAGCTCGATTCGACAAAGTAATATTTCAATTTGTGTCTATTTTATTGATGCTTATCTGTTTGATACTGCCATCAGGATCGTAGGAAATCGAAGTGATGTGATCTCTGTCTACCCCAATGAGAAACAATGCGTGGGCAAGTATGTATAGTTAATTATTATTGAAAAGGAAATTCATGTTCAGTAACTCAATTTCCTTAAATTTGTCATATTGTACATACAAGGCCAAGCGATACACATTTCGACGGTAGGATTCATAAACTTCTAGCGAATTTGAATAGTCAAAGATATAGAACAATGTAGGGTCGCTAGGCCAGTTACGCGGCCTGCGTCAGTTGGCGGCCTCGTGAAGAACGAAGTTTTTTCAATTAAAGATATTTACATTTTTACATGCCCTAAAGATATAGTGAGTTGTATGCGATTTAATTAGTAGCTATTGCATGGGAATATATTAAAAAAGCAAGAAAATATCCTTTCAGTTCATCAACACATCCAAGTGGCCGCAAACTGGCGCATCAAATTAACAGGCCGTAAACCCACCTACCGACCCTACCTGACTCCGACTCAGTTGACAGGGTTATACTTGGTATATAGGTAGAATTATACTTCCCATGCAACAAATATTTTTTTTTTTATATTTCAATGCAATTCTTGTTTATTCTATAATTGACTTCATGGATCATTAAAGTGAAAAGTTCTCTTATAGTTTCAAATCTCCCCACTATCCCATTTAGATTTCTCAGCTATAAAAGCATGTTTGGTGCCCACCCATTTGTTGTAAATATCACCGTATAATTGTAAGAATACCGTAGAATTTTAAGCGATAACATTATAAGCAACTATATCCATCACCATCAGTTTCAGTTTTCATACGTTTCACACAATTCGATATTAGCAGTAGCTTTCTGGTTAAATAAGGAAGCCAATGTTCTTTGTAAATTCGCAGCTATTGGTTTAGTCGAACTCATTTTACGTAGCTGAACATTTTAGTTTGGTACTTTGTCGCTTTCACCCTTCAGAAATTTAGTATGACAGTTTAAATATGACGATAAAACGACCAGGTACAAAGGTGGTAAACCCATTGTAAGTCCGATAGTAATTAAACCGCGGGCTCTCGTCGTTTAAATCAAAAGGCAATCGTCAGAAGCCACGTGCTACCAATTTCACCCCTTCAACCGTTATTATGGAAAATTTGCGCCGATTTCGAACGTCATATTACTTGGATGGTATAGATGTGGTAGTTTGAGCACGGTTAGACACACGTGAGCACACTTGAGTTGAATTGTTAGCGCAAGTTTTGCTATTTTTCTTGTAGCTCTGCTCGTTACTTCGGCCATTAACCTTATGGGCGTTATGATACCTAATGGTAGGAAGGTGTCGTGGCCACAGCCCAAGGACAGCTATAGGTTAATGCGTAAAATGTCAAATGTCAACATCCTGTCAAATAAGGTTTATCTTCGCTCCTCCGCAAAAAAGAGTTTGGCGTGACACGGCTGACTGACAAAAGGCGTTCAAATGGTTATATTTAGAGGAAAGTTAATAAGCGTGACATGCAAATAATTTTATCGAAGAATCCCACAAATATCTATCTGAAAACGACTCTATTGCCAAGACGTCAGACAATCCAAATCTGAAAAAGACTAGACAATCCAATGGCGACTGTACAATCCAATTATTAAATATCGACCTATACCGTATCCGTTCAAAAGACATTCACACATCCCGAACATGTCTATAATAAAGCAAATTTACACGCACGGAACCGATCGGAGCGTTATAACGAACGTATATGAATATGAAGCGATTGTCGTGTGTACACGCCTTCACATTACCATAACACATTTGCATACGCGAGATGTTGCAAATAAATAATGTAAATATGTCGCTGAAAACTAGGCCGGGCTGAGGGTTGTATATTAAATAACATATTTGACTAATATTTTGTTGAGAACAATAGAGTTTGATACAATAGCGCAGAGAAAGGTAATTTAAGATTGTTCCAGATGCAATTGAATATTAAATTGGAGGTTATGGTTCAAGTTTCGCAATAAAAAATGCTTCTGAGCTATTGGAGCGCCGTCTCAATGCAAAGCAGAAATACACTAGCGGAGTAGGGGAATCTTTAATATAAAGATCAGTCAAACATTTTGCATTAAAAGATTAATCCCACAGTAAGTTAAACCTTGTGTCATGGGTACTTTAGGCCGGGTTTCATAAAGATCCGTTAGACCAAATGTCAGATCAAATTTCAGTAACTCAGTACATTTTTTGACACAACAAACCGACATAAGGTCTAACGGATCTCTATAAAACCGAGCCTTAGTGTAAAAAGTTTACTTAGTAACGGGTTAGTGAAAACATTCCATTTGTAGACCCCCTAACTTGATACATTAGCTTCATTCAGTTGTGCCCATTCATGATGGCCCGGTAGGGTCTAGGGCGCTCTGGGAATGACCGTAGGCGGCTAATCGGGCGGTAAAAGTCGAACCATTGTGGCTACATGCGAAATTTTTCACTGCATCGTTTTTATTCACTTCAATTCATGGTGGATAAAGACCATCCACGGCTGATCGGACGGCTTTTTTTTTGAACCTGACTGTGGCTTTATAGGCCGGGCCCAATAAAGCGATAGGAGTGCGCGGTTGGAGAGTAGCCTGGGGAAAATCCAGGGGAAAACCTCCTCCGGCACGACCACGCGTGTGGTTTGGAACACTGGAATACTCTAACCCCCGTATTCATAAAACTTAACAAACGTCTGCTAACTAAAATGTCTGTTGTCACTGTCCGACAAGTACACATGTCAAAGTGACAGATAAGGACAAACGAACTTTAGCGGCTAGTTAACTAATATAGGTTTGATAGACGTTTATGAATAAGGGGGTAAGAGTTTGCGCTCCAGTGAGATTGGTTGAGCGGTTTCAACCGAATCTGAGGTGTGAGTGGAGATCGGGCGGCGTCACGCGCGTACAGTTCCAGTAACAGCGGTTGTGCATAAAAAAATATAAGTATATCGATTTTACTCACTTGTGGCCATTCATGGTGGCCCTGTGTAGAGGCGTGGTGGGGAAAGGCCGCCCGCGGCTGTTCGGTCGCCGGTACGGTTCGAGTAACTGCGGTTCCGCCCTTATTAACTGCATCACCGTCTCCAACCTATGGGACAAACAAGAAAACAAAAGTTAATGTTACGATCGTCAACATTTTTGAAAGATTGCGACACAAGGAGTCGACTAGCTTTTGATTCTTCTGGAGTTATAAGCGTCCATAGGCTACGGTGTCTGCTTACCATCAGGCAGGTCGTAAGCGTGTTTGCCACCACCGTTCTTGATTTAAAAAAAAATCCTATATGAGATGACAGCTTCTCCACTAGAGTCAATGAGTTATTTATTGGTCGCATGACGCGCACAATCTGTCACAGGGACCTTAATGACAACTTTAATGGTCTGTCCATCGGGTTGTATACCAAATTTTGAGAGCCTAGGCAGTGATTGTGATAATGATGACTTTAAGTATAATACTGCCATATGCTCTTATTCCATTGGATATTCTACTTTAACACGAATGTAATAGTTTCCATCCCAGGTCGGGCCTAGCTAAGTTTCTTGCTGGACTCTTCTCAGCTAGGCTAGGTTTAGTTAACTCGCGACAAAACTCCCAGTAGCTCGATTCCACTCACATCTCAGATTTGGTTGAAACCGCTCAACCAATCTCACTGGAGCGCAAACCACACGCGTGGTCGTGCCGGAGGTTTTCCCCTGGATTTTCCCCAGGCTACTCTCCAACCGCGCACTCCTATCGCTTTATTGGGCCCGGCCTATAAAGCCACAGTAAGGTTCAATTCTCAGTCTAAAAATATTTGAGTTTCACATACATAGGTACGTGAAACTCAAAGTACTATTGAGACTCAAATTACTCTAAGTAATCGCACTGCATGCATCGTATTTAAAAATTCCCTGGCTTTTCCAAATTACAATATAGGTAATATTACTACATTGTAATTATTCGAATCCGTTCGAGATAATGTTCCTTGTTATAATATTATACTCATAACATATATGGTGTTTGACGTCAATTGTTAACACTCAGGATGTTGGTTTACCACATTGCATGGTGATTACTACGAATATTTAACAGTTATAATCCAGCAGTTTACCTTTCCTTGGCTTTAATAATAATTTTAGGTAATACATTTTAATGCAATTTCAACAAGTGATAAATCTACATTCAAGTA
This sequence comes from Epiblema foenella, assembly GCA_963556455.1. Lineage (NCBI taxonomy): Eukaryota > Metazoa > Arthropoda > Insecta > Lepidoptera > Tortricidae > Epiblema > Epiblema foenella. The sequence goes on from OY747110.1 coordinate 3,878,451, forward strand.
TTTTAGTGACACAAATTACAGTAAATCCAACCTGCAGGTGTAATACTACTTTGACCGCAGAGTATGTAAGACCTAACACTTTAAATGCATACTAATTTAACTAAGTAACATATTACCTGTCTCAATTTTCCTCGGAACTTTGTAAGACACTCATAAGTAGGAAAATCTAATTTATGGAGCTTGGAAACGATACCGCTACTTCAAAATCTTGGCGAGTTGGGAACCAGAAACTTGAGATATTCGACTTGTACTATAACGAGTTCATTATACTTTGGATGTGCATAGACAAATTAAAGAGTTGTCTATACTGTCTACATTAGTGGCTCTGTGAGTGAGTGGATCCCGAGTGATTTTTAATGAAAATTTCCAGACTTTTAATAGCCAAAAAATCTATATTAACTTGCACACATTATTTTAAGAGAATCAATTGACAAACGCGTCCTGTACTGGAGAAGAGAAGGACTTAACAAAAGCATTTCTGCTCAAGCTGAAACGGGGACGCTTCGCTCTTTCGGTCAACTAATCCGTAACTACTCATCCGATTTCCAAAATTCTTTCACCATAGGGATGTTGACACCAAATAAAAAAATCGACAAGTTCGATTTTTCTCGAAACTGATGAAATTCTTAATCAAAGGAATAGATAATTACATAGTTGTGTATTTAAAGTTTTAAGAGGGGGCATGTTCCCTTTTCCAAAAAACGCACGTATTGAAACGATCGTCATTAATTATGGCGCTCGAGGTCCGTGACGTCACACATCTGTAGCGCTTTCTCTCTCTAACCAGCAACATTAAAACGGTTTTAGCTTCATTATTTTTTGAGATATTTGAATAGGATTTTCACAATGTGGCATATTTTTTTCCTTGTTTATTTTGACCCCCTATTATAAAGAATATACCTTCATGAGTAATAGAGAAATAGATGGAATGGACAATTACACTTACGAGCTAATTATTTAATTAGAACTTCAACAAGCTACCGCACATACGTTTTTGACATGATTGAGACTCAATATTAGCATACACAAGTGTCTTGTATAAAATTGTCTCGTACATATAAACAAGCGTCGGCAAGAATAAAACTTTTATCTGAATACATGTATGATATCCATCGCTTTACGGCTTTTACGGAAAGCTCCCATACTTGAAGTGCACTTGGGAGCTTTGGCAAAGTTTGGCATATTGCGCAACTTGTGACGAACGCTCGGGCAAAGTTAGCAAATGAGGTTCTTAAATCTACTATATCATGCCTTTCTAAAGTAAATAAGCTCATGTTGTTTTTATACTATGCTACTTTTTATAATAAACGAACCCCTGTCAGATGCGAGCCCCCAATAAGCCTGTATGAAGGTGTGAAGGCGAAAAAAGGAACATCCACTCCATGTAACGTTTTTAAGTACAAATCAGATTAGAAATGTCCAAAACACGTTGAAGTTGATCACTCATACCAGATTTTTTCTTACGCCCAGATTAGATTAGAACTGTTGTGTAAAATACTTTCGAATCGAAAGTGAATGACCAGCAACATGTTCCTACGTTACTAACGGAGGCGAACTGGTAGATGTTACTCAATTGCCATACTGCGAAGCCAGATCCAGGGGGCTCTGCTCCTTGTTGTTCTTGACTCGACAACATGTGAGTTTCCCTCAAGAATCTTGAGAGGCACGTCAGCGCACTTGGGTATCAGCTGCGAGACAACGTCTACATCCCCGAACTAAGCCGCGATGACCTACGTCGTCTCCTGTTACTCTGAAGCCATATATACATACTTACACTCTCTATTCACCATTATAACCCATCCCCATACTTCCCGTACTGCAAAACCAAGTCCATAGGGCTCTCCTTGTTATTCCTGAGCGACACGTCAGCGCCCTTTTACGAACTGTGCCGCCATGTGAAACAACGTTTGCTGTTATTGTAGGGTCTTACAAGCGCTCTCTTTTCACCGTCATATCCATACCCGTACTTACTTGGCGCACTACCAAGCCAGGTCCAGAGGGCTCTCCTACTTGTTATTCTTGAGCGACACGTCAGCGCTTTTGCACGAACTGTGCCGCCATGAGAAGCACCGTTTCGCATTATATATCCGTACTTACTTGCCGTACTGCGAAGCCAAATCCAGAGGACTCTCTTCCTTGTTGTTCTTGAGCGACACGTCAGCGCCCTTGGCTATCAGTTGTGAGACGACGTCCACGTGTCCGAACTGAGCCGCGATCAGCAACGCGGTCTCTTGGTCGTTGGTCTGGAGTAAAAAATAAGGTCGTTAAGGGTGAAGCCAGACGAGCGTAATTTTGTGAGTTGTGATCCGCCTAATTTCAGCCGAGACCATACTTATATGACTACTAGCAGCCGCCCGCGACTTCGTCCGCGTAGATTTTAGATGGTAACAAAGATATAAATGAGGTTTATTTATTTCTGTCAGTTGTTTGATGTTATTAATCTTTTGTGAAAATTACTCGAATGAAAAACTTAATGTCCGCCATCTTGGATTTGAAACTGGATGTAAATTTCGGATTCGGCACCCTGAGGAACCACAAAGATGACCCCATATCGATTTTTAAGAAAAACAAATGTCCGCCATCTTGGATTTGAAAATGCATATCATTTTCGTAATCGGCACCCCGAGGAACCTCGACGAAGACACCCATATCGACTTTTAAGAAAAACAAATATCCGCCATCTTGGATTTGAAAATGCATATCATTTTCGTAATCGGCACCCCGAGGAACCTCGAAGATGACACTCATATCGATTTTTAAGAAAAATAAATGTCCCTCTCTGGGATTTGAAAATGGATGTCATTATCGTAATCATCACCCCGAGGACCCTCGAACATGACACCTATATCGATTTTTACGGAAAGTAAAGATTTCCTCCCCGTACAAACTTGGAACCCCTTTTTACCCCATTAGGGGAACAATTTAGAAAAACGCTGGAACACGTTTTGTTGTATTTAAACAAAGAGTCTATATACGAAGTTTTAAATCCCGCACTTCAAAAAAGATTTGCTCCGCGTACGAACTTGTAAACCCCTTTTCACCCCTTTAGGGGAGCAATTTCAAAAACCCTGATGTACCTTTTGTTGTATTTAAACAGAGAGTCTATTTACGAAGTTTGAAATCTCTCACTTCAAAAAAGATTTGCTCCCCGTACAAACTTGGAACCCCCTTTTCACCCCTTTAGCGACGCAATTTCGGAAAACGCTGATTTACGTTTTTTTGTATTTAAACAGAGTCTATTTACGGAGTTTGAAATCTCTTATTTCAAAAAAGATTTGCTCCCCGTACAAACTTGGAACCCCCTTTTCACCCCTTTAGAGGAGCAATTTCAAAAAACGCTAAAATACGTTTTGTTGTATTTAAACAGAGAGTCTATATACGAAGTTTTAAATTTCTCACTTCAAAAAAGATTTTCTCCTTTACAAACTTGGAACCCTCTTTTTACCCCTTTATGGGAGCAATTTTGGAAAACGCTGAAATACGTTTTGTTTCATTTAAACAGAGAGTCTATATACGAAGTTTTAAATCTCTCACTTCAAAAAAGAGTTGCTCCTTTACAAACTTGGAACCCTCTTTTCACCCCTTTATGGGAGCAATTTTGAAAAACGCTGGAATAGGTTTTTTTGTATTTAAACATAGAGTCTATTTACGAAGTTTCAAATCTCTCACTTCAAAAAAGAGTTGCTCCCCGTACAAACTTGGAACCCCCTTTTCCCCCTTTAGAGGAGCAATTTCAAAAAACGCTGAAATATGTTTTGTTTTATTTAAGCAGAGAGTCTATATACGAAGTTTTAAATCTCTCACTTTAAAAAAGAGTTGCTCCTTTACAAACTTCGAACCCTCTTTTCACCCCTTTATGGGAGCAATTTTGAAAAACGCTGAAATAAGTTTTGTTGCATTTAAACAGAGAGTCCGTATACGAAGTTTTTAATCCCGCACTTCAAAAAATATTTGCTCCCCGTACGAACTTTTAAACCCCTTTTCACCCCTTTAGCGAAGCAATTTCGGAAAACGCTGATGTACGTTTTTTTGTATTTAAACAGAGTCTATTTACGAAGTTTGAAATCACTTACTTCAAAAAAAATTTGCTCCCCGTACAAACTTGGAACCCGGAGTTTTTACCCCTTTAGAGGAGCAATTTCAAAAAAGGCTAAAATACGTTTTGTTGTATTTAAACAGAGAGTCTATATACGAAGTTTTAAATCTCTCACTTCATTGGAACCCTCTTTTTACCCCTTTATGGGAACAATTTTGGAAAACGCTGAAATGCATTTTGTTGTATTTAAACATAGAGTCTATTTACGAAGTTTCAAATCTCTAACTTCAAAAAAGAATTGCTCCCCGTACAAACTTGGAACCCCCTTTTCACCCCTTTAGAGGAGAAATTTCAAAAAACGCTGAAATATGTTTTGTTTTATTTAAACAGAGAGTCTATATACCAAGTTTTAAATCTCTCACTTCAAAAAAGAGTTGTTCCCCGTACAAACTTGGAACCCCCTTTTCACCCCTTTAGAGGAGCAATTTCAAAAAACGCTGAAATATGTTTTGTTTCATTTAAACAGAGAGTCTAAGTTTTAAATCTCTCACTTCAAAAAAGAGTTGTTCCCCGTACAAACTTGGAACCCCCTTTTCACCCCTTTAGAGGAGCAATTTCAAAAAACGCTGAAATATGTTTTGTTTCATTTAAACAGATAGTCTATATACGAAGTTTTATCTCTCACTTCAAAAAAGAGTTTCTCCTTTACAAATTTGGAACCCTCTTTTCACCCCTTTATGGGAGCAATTTTGAAAAACGCTGAAATAGGTTTTGTTTTATTTAAACAGAGAGTCTATATATGAAGTTTTAAATCTCTCACTTCAAAAAAGAGTTGCTCCTCATACAAACTTTGCACCCCTATTCTACCCTCTTAGGGTTAAAATTTTGCAAAACGCTGAAAACACTTTCTTTGGATTTAAGTTCGTAACCTTTTTACGAATTTTTAAGTCTTCAGCTTAAAAAAATAATTTTCTCCCATACAAACTTTGCACCCCTATTTATCCCCTTAGGGCTGGAATATCCAAAAATCCCATCTTATCCCTTGCATACGTCATAAAAGTAAGCTCTGGACCAAATTTGAAGTTTCTAGTTCCAGTAGTTTCGGCTGTGCGTTGATGGTAGATCAGGACTTCTTCTTTTATATATATAGATTACCGAAATTTTCGGTTAATGTCCGTGTTCAGTATGTGTACTGGGTGTGCACTGACGGATTGCAGTGACTAAACAGCATCGTCACTACATGTGAATCCCCCTGATCAAGCTGCCAGATGGAGCGGTTGTTGCCCCTTCACAACTACACACGAAATACACGTCTTTTACGGTACTAACCTTCTGGTCTATGTTGACTGGTGGGTTGGAGTGGCCCAGCAACATAGATACAACGTGTGAGTCTCCCTTCCAAGCTGCCAGATGGAGGGGTGTCGCCCCCTTCTTGTCCACTACACATGGCGACGCGTCCACTTTGAGCAGGAGGTGGACAATCTCCCTGTAGAAATAATAAAATACTAGAGTAATTAAATTTAAATAAATAAGAGTGTACATATCGAGACTACGATGTTACACATTGTCAACAAATCAGTTTGCATATCAGATGATTCAAATATTAAATTCACCCCTTTACTTGCCAGTAGGTAGGTACTTAGCAAAAATGCGTGTATTATTATTTTTTCTATGTTAATGCTCTATCATTTCAATAGCGATATAATTGCAAGGCTGCCAAGGCATAATTTAAATCTAGTATAAAACTGCTTGACCACGCACTTCTTTAAACAACGATTTTTGTGAATGAATTTATGTAAAGACATGACTGACGACTAAATAACGTCATTGGCAGGCTGACACAAATAAAATAATCTAAGATAGTAGGGTGTCAAAGATAAGTAAGACACACAATTAAGCTCGAAACGCACTGACAGCGGTGTCGGGACGGGAAAGGGCGGCGCGGCGCGGAGGCGGTAGGTACCGAATGTAATATACGAACTGATATGAAAGGGTCCGCACAAGAAAACCGGGCGGAAAAAGCGTGGCGGTGGCGGCGCGGACGCGTGAAACGCCTGCACAGATAGGCGAGTGCGGCGCGGAGCGGTATTACGGCGTGACGTTGTATTACACAGCTGTCAGGGTACCAGCGGGTGCCGACGCCGGCGGCGCGCCTCGGAGGCGTGCACAGAGCGGTGACACGAGTTGTATTTTTTTACAACTTTACGTCCTGTTCCGCCATGAGTACAGTCGCCATCAAGTATATCGAAGCGAACAAGGTGTTCATAAATATCTGAACACGACTTTATTAGCAAGGCGTTAGAGTGCACGTTCAGATATTTTTGATCACCCTGAAGAGTACAGATATATTTGATGGCGACTGTACCAACGAAAATTTAATTAACCTAGTAACATGCCTTTATAATACGCGGGAAAAACATTACCGCGATGCGATAAAAAGTAGTTTTGTGGGAGAAAATTTCCCATAAAGCGAGGCGATCTTCATAAAAGTCAGTTTTTGACATAGGTGATGGTATTCTCCAATTCCAAATTAGATTTTTCTTTTTATTTTGCCATAAGGCAAGTAATCAGTAAAACCTAGTTATCAATATCGGAATACCGAGCGGTTCTTTGGTGCTACGTCCTCCGGACAACATTCGCTTTACCGCAAAACCGCCTCCGCGCCGAACCGCGTCACGCCGCCCTCTGTGCGTGTCAAAGCAAAATCAAACATTATTCTGCAAATAGGCCAAAAGGGCACTTTTACGTGTCAAAATATTAATGTACAGTTTAAGAGCTTTAAAGCTATAGACAAAACCCTCATAAATGCAGCAAAAACCTCTACTCGTTGGTTTGTATTGGACGTAAACATAAACCTTTCTTTCATATAGAATCTAACATGTAGTCTACTGAGCCTTGATAAAAACCTGTTTATCGAATAAAACTATACCTACTACCTACTTGTAACAATTATCTAAAAATACCTACATACATTTATATCTTGAAGTATGAATCAACTTACCTATGACCATTCATACACGCATGGTGAAGCGGTGTGTATCCATTATCGTCTTGTACATTGACGCCTGCGCCTCTTCGTAAACTGTGAAAGAAAAAAAATACTTTCAGTAATACTATAAAAATAAAAGCAAAAAAGTTCGCAGTCGGTAGGATTCGAACCTACGCTCCCAGAGGGAATCTGATTTCTAGTCAGACGCCTTAACCGCTCGGCCACGACTGCTCGTGTTGGGGTGAACGAAAATACCGGTTAGAAGCAGCGGCAATCGATAAAACACAAAATTATCTTCTCAACATTAGGAACTGGGACAAAAATGTGGGACGAGACACATGTTGAATAAACAGAAATAAAATGACAGCATTTGAACGTTTGAGAATAATATATTTCTTTTTTTTTCATGTTCTAAAAGGTCAGTCATCAAAAATATTGAAAATCGTTGCTTTAAGGAAAGGAACATGTGAAAGGAATAGTTCTAATTTCTTATAGTTGCTTTTTAGACAGGGTACGTGTAACATTCGTGTTTTCTGAAAAACATTGGAAAATCATTCTTCAAGATTTGACCCGCTAACAATATTGTCAATTAATGCATTTGAACAACCTTGACCTCTCACCTAACTGTCAACGAACCTAAACCAGCATGTCTCCGCCCATTGGTCCATGTCGTATGTTGCATAATCACTACAGAATAAAACCAATCTTAATGCGAGTAACATAAAGCTCACATATGAAATCAACATTTAAAGCGTTACGATTTATTGTGAAGTACCTAAAGATTGCGTAACGGTAAAAGGTATCATTTATACAGCTTTAATGGGTATATTTCGTTATGCCGTAAGTAAAGAAAACCTATATTAGAAACAGCTGTGGCAACACAATGCAAACGGTTCAGTAATATTGTTTTCCTTTTTCTGACAACATTGGAGGCGTTATTGCTAATGCTATAAATTTAGTTGAAATAGAGCGACAAAAACCGCGCCGTCAAATTAGAAGTTTTATTAGATGGCGTTCATGTTATCATTATATTATCACATCACAGCGCCGTACAAAATTTATAGACACAACCACTTAGATTTAACCATTTTGTAATGTAATTTATTATGTTGTTGTTGAAAAATAAAAATGTATTCTATTCTATTCCCCTCAGACGAATCAGTATGAGTCAGACATGCGTATGGGCATAGTTGTTAAGGATCTTCAGATCAAGTCATTCTAGGGACGATAACCAAGTCGATAGGTAGGGAAGCGCATATTTGGCATTCACAACGGCTTCAAAATATGCCACTGAGTCAAACCAGTAACTATAAATTTGACATCCCATTATGGATACTTGCTCCGGGGGATCAAATAATAATAGATATGAATCTTGAGGTAATTTGAGTATTTTTTGTGAATCTCTGTGGTCAGACACCGCCAAAGCCTCTGCGTTATTGGCTCCCTTCCAAGAAACCAAACCTAATGCGCGAACAACTTGTAGATTTTATTGGGTTAATTTATTCAGTGATTCAACTGCCTGCGAAATTTTTAATAAACTGGTGTGTATCGTCGGTTAAGTGAATTGTAGTATGTCTATAATAGAAGTTTAATTTAAAATGACACAAAGCATGGACATAGGCCAGGTAGTAGAACAAAGGATACTACGTCTAGAACTAACAGTACAGTTCTAGTTAGGCCTAAAGCCATAGTACTAAGGGCGGGTTCAACATTAAATATGGCGCCGGCAGCTGTCATTCCACAGAAACTTGTCAAACTTTCGACACAATCAGATTTTAACGAACACCGCTTACCATTACAGATGCTTTGGTGCAATCCACTCTAAATATACGAAACCGATATTGTTCTGTCGCGTCACGACTTACGTCAGGCAAAATGAATCTTCCTTTAGTCGACATCTACCATCGACCACCATCGTACAATAGTCTCTGTCTCTTCCTATATTTACACATACAGATCTCCTCTAGACAAGGAAGTACTTATGAGCTAGCCACACGCCATCTCAGTGCGAATTAGGAACTAGATAATACACATACAATAGACTTCAGACTACTATACTGGATTTTTTCTAACTTGATTAGAATGACGGTAAGCAAAATTAATTTTTTAAAGAGATAAATATTGCTTATTATTAGGTTTAACCTAAATCACGTTTAATATATATGGATGTTATATAAATGATGTTGGACGGACGGACGGACGGAGGATGTTGAACTCAAAGTCTAGCTAATATAAAACACTACGTACGCTTATATTCTTAAGTGAACGTCATTACAATCTTGTCTCAATATGCTTGGATTGCTGCACTGGCAGCAGCTCTAGTTATTTAGTCAGTTTGGCATCTATCATTCTAATCCAGCTAGAAAAAAAACCAGTATACGTAACAATTGTCATGCACTCAAACGAAGGATATGCTGCAAATGTGGGTCACCGTTCTAATTTGAATTGAAAGCGTTAGAATATTCATTTTGTAATTATCAAACTTAAACTGGAACTGATTTATACATTTCCGACTAATTATTGTATACAGTGCATTCAAACTCAATGATTCAATTTAGTCGAACTTAAAAAAATATCCTAACCCTAATGCCGTCATGCCCATGCCTCAATATGTTTATGATATGAACTTCGTTACGTAGACTGTTAGGGTTAGGGTGATGCGTTGGATCAGTTGAGTTGCGGAAAGGGCAGCAACAGTAAAATATGATTATTTCGGGAAACTATATATACCTATTGCGACCATGAAGGTTATTAACACAAGAAGAAAGTATGGCGACAAGTGCCACAGATAATCACAATAGAATGGTTAAGATCATAGAATATCAGTAATACCAACTTATAAGGATTAACTATTGTTGGAATCTCCAACAAACTTTTTTTTTGAACCTGACTGTAGATTTATAGGCCGGGCCCAATAAAGCGATATGGGTGCGCGGTTGGTTTTGAACACTGGAATACTCTAAAAGTTTGCTCTCGTGAAATTGGTTGAGCAGTTTCAACAGAATCTGAGGTGGGCGTGGAATCGAGCTACTGGGAGTTTTATCGCTGGTTCACTAAACCTAGCCTCACTGAAAAGAGTCCAGCAAGAAACTCAGCTAGGCCCGACCTGGATCGGACTGACGACCCGGTGTGAGGCGGTACCAACAAACTTAACTATTTATAACAAGCACAAACCAGATCAAACCAGTACGAGTCGTTACGAGTTAAATACCTTAATAACTGCGATTATAATAGTTTGAGCTCACCTATCAACATCATACAGCTTCTTTTTCAACTTCCCTCCCATTAAACTCCTAATATGAAACTTAGGACAACACTTCACCGTATCCACGTCACTCATTTTAATAATTTTACTATTATAACTATTTAAACAGAATTATGAAGGCGACATTCTCCCAACGCGGACAAGGAAGAACTATAGGGAACGCGGTATTTGTGAGTCATGGGGAAACATTATAAACTGGTTGTGAGTTTGTGAGGCAAACAATAATAAAACACAAAATGAGACGGGTAATTGGACAGCAATCAAATATGGATAAGTGTGATAGTGAAATGTGTGATAAGATACCCGAGTTGGAATGAGCTAGTGATCCAATTTAAATTAATGCGTTATAGCTATAAGTGCAACCTTTCAAGCAGGACATTTAATAATGGACCAGAGCAGTCTTCACATTTTTTCGTGAAGGTTATCCTTGACAAGACATTTAGGTATATAAAACAATAAGTCTTGCAACGGGTTCCTGCATTAAACATAGGGAGATAGCCTGTATCGCAGGAGACCAAATATTACTAAGAGGCAACATTGTTAAAACTAAGTAGTTAAATAAAATTTTAATTTACAATTAACATTGTGCGTCTGTTTGTGTGAGTGTGTATCTGAATACGTGAATTTGCGATTATTTACAAAATCTTCTCTGAATATTATCAGTAACAGAAGATTTATGAACGGGGGCATATAGGACTTGCGACGCTCCTTGACACCAAGCCAGCTAGCATTATCGTGTTGCATTGGTTAAAAGCGTTTGTCCCTTACTAGCAAGTATGTAAGTACTAGAAGGACGACGAATACAACCAACGGAGGCGCCACCAGTTTCAAACGTTAATAAACTAGTAAAACACTTTACTATTAATAAAATATTATTAGAGAGGTAGGGCACAGCAAAATGTCATCTTGCTCGAATTTAGAGCAGCCCAACTGGGGAAGTACCTCCAACTTGCAGAAGACCACACCCATAATAACATTATCTACTATACAAGTATGTAGTGTTGTGTTCCTGGAGGTGAGCAAGGTTGCTAGAGCTCCCGAGGATGCACTGTGTTTGGAGTTGTCTATAGGCTGCGGTGGCCGCTTACCATCAGGTGGACCGTATGCTTGTTTGCCACCGGCGTTGTATACATAAAAAAAACGGGGATTAGTAAGTACAGAGCACAACAAACACACAATGTTTTTTTCCTAAGCATAAAACTTATGTTATTCATTTCTATTAGTCACTTCACTCATCATCAAATTTAAGAGTTATCCTCTTGTCGACGGAGTATTTTCCACTTTTCTGTCTCGTACGCCAGCCCATGTAACTTATTTGGTCCATATAACTGGGGCTTGGTCTTCCCCTGCCTCGCTTTCCTTACCTACAACATGGTCTTGCTTCAAGAAGTTGCTGTGCCGTATCAAATGTTCAGTAATTTTCCCTCTTCTATTGTTAATAGTGTTTAGTATCGTTCTTTTCTCTTTCACTCCTCGTAATACCTCTTCGTTCGTTATTCTCTCGGTCCAATTGATTCCTTCCATTCGTCTCTAGCACCACATCTCGAAGGTTCTAGTCTATTTAGGTCTCTTTGAGGCATTGTCCACGTTTCACTACCATAGAGAGCAATACACCAGATATATACACTTTAATTAGCAACGTTTTGTTCTTAAGTGACAAATTAGATATCAAGATTTGCTTTTTCTGGTTAAAAGTCAGTCAGTTTAGTAGGTAGTACAATTGTAAACAAGAACCTTTGGGTCTGCACTGGATTGTGTTTTCAATGATTTCATGGAGCCCACGTTGGGACCCTTATCTGACAAGTAATGACTTGGTCGGGCCAGTTTTCTTACGGTGCGAACAACGTCTTAAAGTATAAACCTTCTACTTATTAAGTACAAATCTTTCCGTGTAGTGGTCCTTTACTTTCGCTAGAACTAAAGGCTTGGCCACACAGAATGCGCGATGCCACACAGACTGCGCGCCGAACCTGTGTGGCGTCGTCGCTAACCTGTTACCGTACGCTGTGTGACCAAAGTCTTAATTTAAGCGTCATGCAATATATTCTAAGTAGTGGTGTTGGTCCAAAGGTTGAATGTTTTATCAACATCCATTGTGCTAACGAATGGGTCAATGGGCCATTCGGCCATTACTGACGATTGAGCGTGGGTTTCAATCCTGGTGCAATTTTTCTTCATAGAAAGTACGACTTCTAATGACGGCTATTCAAAGTTGTCTCTTCCTGTGCCGTTTCTTAGGAATTATACTACATATTCTCAATATTTGACAAGTGGGTCAGAAGATATCGACACTTTTTTTTTTATTAATGAACCTGGCTGTGGCTTTATAGGTCCGGCCCAATAAAGCAATAGGAGTGCGCGGTTGGAGAATAACCTGGGGAAAACCTCCGACACGATCACGCGTGGTTTGGAACACTGGAATACTCTAAGAGTTGGCGCTCCAGTGAGAGAATCTGAGGCGTGAGTGGATTCGAGCTACTGGGAGTTTTGTCGCTGGTTCACTAAACCTAGCCTAACTGAGAAGAGTCCAGCAAGAAACTCAGCTAGGCCCGACCTGGGTCGGACTGACTCTACCCGTTGTGCGGCGGTACCGGGACGAATAGGGACTATTTGTGTCTGTGTTGTCGCGATCGCGCGGTGGACGTCCCCGGTGAATGCCTAAGTGTACGCGTCGTGTCCGAGTTGGCCGCGCGCTGCGTTCCATCTGTCGATGGACGCTGTGATTACGTCGTCCGGGTCCGTGAGTGTGTGCCTAGGACGTCGGACCGTGCGGGCGTTAGTCAGTGCTCGCCGAGTTACGAGAGAGGGGGAGGGGTAGGGACGTAGTGACCTGAAGCGGCTTGAGCGATGCCATAGGCACGTGAGCAAAAGCTACACTTGCATAACTAAGACATGATTGGAAGAACACAAGTTTTGTAGAGTGTCAGCTTATTTCTATAAGTGACATTTTACTAAACTTGTTAATCATCGGCCCAAGCCTTCCTAACACGAACAACGCACGATTGCGTACCCTACTGATGAGGCTACGGAAAGTCAGTCTTCTGTCGAGGGTCACTCCAAGATATTTCATTTCGTTGGCCTAGGGGATGGGCCGGTTAAACATCTGGATCGGAGCCACCCGCCATTCCATGTTAACGCGGTCAGACGGGTGGAAATCGACACTAAATAGACAAGTTACCCTCATTTGCATCGCGCTGTCGGGTAAAAAGACTAACATCACAAATCACGAGGTAGTTATGGTTCTGTTTTTTTTCTTCTTCCTAATATTGGGCTACATAGAATTCTACAATAAATTCCAACACCCCACTTGATATATTCACTAGACTTCCAAATTTTGAACCACCTACCTATCTTTCATTTTTCACAGAAAATAAAATAAATATTTAAAAAAAACATGTTCAATGCATCTAGGTTACCCTTCCTTACAACTATTGCAAATTCCAAATCGATAGCAGTAGTTCTTGAGATATTTAGCTATGTGACATACAGACAGACAGACAAAGTGAAACCATAATGGTTCCTTTCTTACCATTTTGGTACGGAACCCTAAAAATCCTAAATCACATCATGCTACGCAAATTTTAAACAAGTTTTACTGACTACGAGAGATTATCAAATTAGTGAAATTACATAAACCATAAACTTATTGATAATTTAGAATTTAGAACGATGTAATTTCTTATGTAATCAACACAACAGTCAATGCACAACCAAAACAATATCGCTTGGCGTTGTGTTACCAACGATTGTAAATATAAATATTGAGGCAATGCCAATACGAACACGTGTACAATTACAGGCCAGATGAAATTCAATCTTATGTGGATGGCATAAAAAACTTTGTTGACAGAAATAATTGTTTCACTTTTTCTGTAGGCAGTACGCGTTCACTGTTAACATTAGATTCGTTACAGTATTCGTTCGTGAAACTAAACATACATTAAGCACAGCTGAAGATAAAGTATATTTTAGTATATTCACTCTTCCGCACGAACACCACATACAAATATCAAGCTTAGATGATTCCCGTGAATTGAAAATAACTTTTGCACTTCTGATTTAGTATTAAGTTAATACACACTAATACACAGATACTTGTATGTAAAACATTATTCTTATGCGTAAAAGTTATAGTTACAGACATATCATTCAAGATAATAATAGTAAGCCACATGACTTACAAAGTTACTTCTTCATAATATTAGCATAGATTAAGATTAGTATAGATAGAGAATATAAGCATCGGCCACACTAACCTGAACCGCCTTCGTAAATTCCTCAGCATCCTATGTTCGTTACCAAACGGTATTTTCAATCTCATTTTCACCCCACAGAAATCACATAACTAGCTTACACAAATTCAAAATCTTGGTATATAGCATTTGACACTATAATAAACTCCTAAAGGATTGTCGGTTTTTTCGAATGGTTACTTAAATATTTACAAGAGGCGTAAGGTACGTTTCGATGGTCAAAACTGACTGAGCTAAGCCGACGACTGTTACGATGATTCATAGGAAACAACCGGACAGTAAAGAAAGGCTTTTAAAATAAACGAAGCTCATACTCTAATAATACCTTTTTCCTTTGGACGGGCACAGCAAGTCATTTAGAACTTTTTGTTGCGGTATTTTTTGCGTACTTAACTGTTTATAAAAGTTGTTCCAGTGCTCTAATTTGGTCGCAAATTGTGTTTTATCCGTGTTAATAGTGACTTTGTCTTATTAAGGCTTCAAACTATCACTTTGCTTAGTTCAGATGTTGCCCAATTGGATGCTGTTATTCAATAATGTGTCAACCTAATAGGAGAACCTATAGGAGGTTGACACATTAATGCATAACAGAGTCCATTATACAACAATTAAAACAACAATACGAACATAGGTAGCCATACTACTTCTGATTAGTTTACAAAGCTCGAAACCGGCCTGCTATTCATAATTTAGTCAATAATTACTTTCAAAAATATAGTCAGGAATTAAAAACGAGCCAATAAATTAAATAAAGGATATACAAGGTTTCGGTGAACGATGATTCATATAAAAACCTGGACTGCTGTTTTCGTATCTACTCGAATTTCATCACACAGTTCAATGAAATGTTATGAATATGTAACGAGAGGCGATATTAGAATTCGTCTTTAGACGGCTCGAAACATGGCTGTGTTATAAATTTTTTAACTTTATAGGGGAAAATAAGTCAAGGAAAATCACGATTCGTCGTGCGTTGGACCGATGCCGTGAAAAAAATTTGCAAGGGAAATTTGCAGGATAGCCGAAAACGGATCGACCTGCGCAAAGTGATGACCTCGTGTAGTCACGAACCTCAGTCCTGAATCGAAATAGCAGATGAATAAAATTTTAACTTTCTCTGGCTTAGGGTGAGGCCAGACGAGAGTAATTTTGTGAGTTGTGTTGTGAGCCGCGTAATTTCAGCCGAGGCAATACACCGAACTTTTCTATTAATGTCACAAGTATGGCATCGGCTGAACATCACATAACTCACAAAATTATGCTCATCTGGCCTTACCCTTAATGAGAATTCGAACTTAGAGTAATAAATTTTAATCTTCGATTAATCACTACGATTTGGAAGTTAACTTTAGACCAAGGCGCTGGCTGACTTTCACACTAATCTTGTAATCTTCGATACAAATATACTAACACATTTAAAGAAACTCCACTTTCGCCCGAGTTCTGACTAAATATGCGCATTGTATTACAGTTGACACTCGAATAATGATGTAATGTTAATTTGTTCATACTTACGCGTCAACTGATCGATTCATTGTTTGGTTTAACAATAGACCACCAATAGTCGTTTGTGGGTTACCAGTCTGTAAAGCGCTTGCATTTTGCGATAGCTTATCTATTTAGAAAAGGTTTGGCCTTAAAAGATAAAATAATGATTGTGGTTTCCGCAGCTTTTCAGCAGGTAGTTCAGTGGTCAAGAACTTGTGATACGAGGCAGGGTATAATTTAGGTGACTCTGAGGCGCCAAACATTATCCTACTCTTGTTTGTTTAATGTAGTGTCGTACGGATAGCGTATCGTCATAGATGTGGCCAAAAATTTACATTCAACCATCAAATTGGTCTACCATTTTTCGACTCTATTACGTATACACTAAAATTCTAAAATTCTTGCTCGCAGGACTGACGGTCGATGGGGCCAGAAACTGCTTGAGTGGCGTCCACGCACCGGAAGACGAGCTGTCGGTAGGCCTCCGACAAGGTGGAGTGATGACCTGGTGAAGGTCGCGGGAATCCGGTGGAAACGAACGGCAAAGGACCGGTCTGAATGGCGAGCCTTGGGGGAGGCCTATGTTCAGCAGTGGACGTCTTTCGGCTGAAATGATGATGATGATGATGAAAATTCTAAAATGGTAAATCATTTTCTTGGCTCACTGAACATGCAGTTTCTTTATTTTTGAAATGCCAATGAGCGGTTCTGAGCGCACGTTGGAGGCAACTAGTAAACATGTCCATTAAACTCGGTTTCCAATGGTTTCCTACAGGTCTTGTAGAATAAGTAAGCCAGATTAACAGTCATTAACTTCGGTTTACCCAAAGATCAAGTATATAGTGGCCACAGTGGACAATTTTAGTATGGAAAATCATCCTTCGTGACCTAAAACACGTTAAAAGCCTACAGTAACCTAGCCACTTTTAAAAAGGTTTAAATTAGAAAACCTATCGACTCGTGCTCGACTAATTTGGCAAACAACATCCCGTTAGAAGGACGGTGAACTGCGAACGTCCGCAAAGTTTGCGGTTTGAGACAAGACAGGTACAGACTTGACTGGTTTACTCAATCAATAAACATTTACAGTAGAGTATTTGAGCCATGAAGGCACGAAAGAGCAAAATCTCTCCTGTTACAGAAATGTAAGGACACATGAACCTTAATTAACACTTTCATATTAGCACTTATGACTGATTTATAAGTTGGGCATGATAGGCTATTTTCCACTCTAGGTATACCAAAAAGTTATAATTCCTATCTCGTCTCGTATCTCTAATAGAATTATTTTTTCCCTGTAAAAATAAAGAGACATTTTGACAACAAAATACCTGCCATATTTTCCAGCGAAAAGATAACATTACAGTCATAGTACCTAAATTAAACAGATATATAAAATACCGACAGATTTCGCCACTTTACAAACATCAATTCATACCGACAAATACCTAATGTCATTAACACGTGTTTTAATAGTCAAGTCATAACATAAATGTAAATGTGGCAATCAATTGGACAACCGATGTCTTTTTGTCTAGGCATGTATTCAATATTCATTTAATTCAACGGAAGGAGTGGGAACTACAATACCCAAAAGAACCGAATATTCAAGGAACACGCAAGTTCTGGAAGATGTTTTGGCAACCGGAGGCCCACGCTATGGGATAGCCTGCGACTAGTACTCATGATCTTAAAAAGAACTGTTGTGTGGTAATGGTTGAATGAGCCCAGGATCAGCAAGTATTATGTTTTATGTTGTAACACGAAACACGACATAAAGGATGAGGATACGTTGATGTTAGACGAACCAATGATGATAGTACCTAAACAACAAAATGCCATAAATGCCCATTATCATCCGTTGCCTTTCCCATGATAACGTCATGGGTTTTAATTCTTGTTATATCAAACCGTACATAGCTTCGTGACCAATATAAGGAAAATAACATTAAGTCATTTAGTGTCACAAACAATGTAAGATACAAAGGTGCAAATATTACAAAATGAAAAGTAGATCTTATAATTAGGATGTCGTGGTTGAAATTGTTTAATTTTTATGCACGCCCAGTGTCATTGTGACACTACTTTGAAATCATGTTGTCGTGTCAAACAAACGCTTGCGTGCAGAACTAAATCAATTTAATTAGCCGCTATTAACCAAATTAGGGCCAACAGGTCCGCAGCCTGAAATGGGTCGCGGTGATAAGCCGATTAATTTGTTTATTTTATCTGTCCGTTAGTTACGGGAATCAATGGAATAATTAAACAGAATAATGATTTTTGGATGACTATAACAAGGAACACTTTCCAAATTAGATATATACGTAGTTCGCTCCGCCCCAATAGACGCTTTACAATCCCACCTGTCATTTCAGGATTTCCAGGAAAAAAATATCATCATAACATATCCTGAAACTACCTATCTCCGATACGATATACACCCATACCAACATTCTTGACTTATAAAGTTAGGTACTTTAGATACGCTGTAGCAGTTTTAGATACCTTTCTTACATCTTCTATAACGTGAGAGAAAGACCTTTTTACAAGTAGATAATACACATACAAAGAAGTCTTAGGGCAGGTTGCACCAACTTACAATTACACACCGATCAACGTTAAATATGGCGCTGGCAGCTGTCATCCTATAGAAACTTGTCAATATTTCCGTACAATCACATTTTAACGAACACCTCTTACGATTACAAACGGTTTGGTGCAAGCTAGCCAGGCGAGTCATACGACTATGGTCCCGGTTCGACTCACTTTCTCATTGGTTTATTAATTGTGGCGAAAATGATGACCTAAAATACACCGCAACGATTAATATAAACTGTCGTTCCAATCATTCATCAATTTATCTTCTGTGCGTTTACCATATTCGCTACTTCTCTTCCTAGCTATAGCTATATTATCCCACATGGTGGTGGTATCAGCTTTCCGTATCTTCCTTCGCCACTTCGCTGTAGAACATAGTCTCCGATCGGATCGGATACCTTACGCTACACTATCATGTTACTTAGTATTACACCCTATACAGGTTATAATTATTAAATTAAGAGAAATAAGTAACACCACAATTTTCTAGCTAGCTATTCAAGCTTATCTGTTATCATCAATGTATTATTTATCTTAAAGTACAGCATAGGCACCTGCATATACTTCATGCAAATGTTTAGTCGTGTTCAAGACATGCGGAGTCTGCAAAAAAACTGTGTCAAGCACACAAGGCCAAGCTACGTGTCTTGCACGCACACACTTAGGGTTGGCTATGGATACATTCAGCCGACATCAACGTTATATCACACACGTATCTACATTTTTCACCTTATTTTAAAGGAACAAGGTTCAAAAGCGTAAACATGTCTCTGAGGTCGACCGTACACAGGTAGGATTACCCGTATGATCGACTGACTCACTTTTATCCTTTTTTTCGAGTGTATAACATTAACATTACCAACTAGTTCCTTAGACGACTAAGGCTCGGTATTATAAAGATCCGTTAGACCTTATGTCGGTTTGTTATGTCAAAAAATGTACTGAGTTACAGAAATTTGATCAGACATTTGGTCTAACGGATCTTTATAAAACCCGGCTTAAACGGAGGATTTAATCAAAGTAACGTTTGATGACTTATACATTTTTTTTAAACTAAGCCACATACGACTTCCATAATTCAACTCAATTCTAAAGAATAAACAAATCTACATATAAGAGTTCTAGCAGCAAATCTACATTATTTTCGATCTAGCTGAACCATCTGACTATCCAGAACCGCGTGCTTAAATTCTTTATATTTAGGTTGTGACTGCTACCAGTGCTATCTTTTTAATATAACATGGTATTTCCTTCCCCTGCCATACCTGCGCTCCTCTCTTTCTATATACTTACATAAAAATTATAAAAACATCTTGTAAGATGGTAATTCAGGCGATCATTGTCCATAGTCCCTTTTCCAATTTCAATAGAATCAAACTTGTCTTTACTGTACAATATACTTAAATTAGTAAATTCCTTGGTTTATCAATAATTTAATATGGACGAAGATATTCAATCCCATCGCATGCATTTAGCATTCTCGGCCTTCACCAACCATATTCGTACCTTGCCATGACCGGTCAAGTACTGCATACAAATAATCACATGTAGGCTACGTATAGACAGACAGTCAGACAAAGGTTCAACGTACGTTAGCATAGCATCGATTGGTGTCTGGCTCACAGCCAAACACTTCACTTTATAATGGTTTGAGTTATCTTACTTCCTTAAATAGATAACCACTCTCTTAGATGATATTAACGATACATTTTCGATGAGTAAGCTCGCAGTGACTTGCATTGTGTATTATTGTTTTGAAAACACGTTATGTATTAAAGCAGTATCAAACCGCATAAGTCATCTTATAAATCCCCATGAATTTACTTACATACACTCAGTTCTGGACTATAAATCCTAAACTTGCAATTGGCTTCCCCTGAAAGTAGAATCATCTAAAGAATTTTTGTATGAAGGAATGTAAAACAGAAAATGGAAATTTTGTAACTATAGGGGCCCATTGTGCTCAACAAGAACTGGGGAGTTTTATACAAATTAGGTATGTATAGTATTTTTATCCAAAAGACTTCTGCTTGACAACAAACAGTATAAGTTTTGGGTTACCCTTGAAAACTGAATCATCTAAACTTTAGATGACTGAACTTTCAAAGAAGACCCAAAACTTACCCTGTTTTGAGTGATTCTGAGGAATGTAATTTTTATTCCAGACGAGCCATTGTACGCAAAAGTAACTGAAGCGCTTTACAAATTTCTACTTCTGCTTGACAACAAACTTTAGAACAGCGGAATTAAACTGCCTATAATACTTATCCTTCGGACATCGACCTACGACATAGGTAGGACAAGGAACTCGTTAAGTGCTAGTTTCAGAAATGCCGGGAGCCCATAATTGTTACGGACGTGTCCGTGATACTTTATAGACATTACGGGACAAGGTTGCAGAGCAGTGGACTTGAGTGCACCAGGAAGCATTTAGTAACACAGTTTCGCCTGATAATTATAATTAAAGGGAAGTCAGTTGTAACGAATCCATTGAAAGCCGTCTACTCCTGGCGAAAAAAAATAACAATAGCATTCTTTTGTAATGAGCCCGGGGATCCCAGGAGCCGGGAGACGACGGGTTAGAGAGGTGTTTACCAACCAACTAGTTGATGAAGTTGAAAATATGCACATGACAGAATGGTTCGTGGTCGATGGAGTTTTAACAGAGTTATAACGTTAGGAAACATTAACCGGTTAATTAACAAGTGGTTATGATAAGGTTAATTACACTGTTAAATCTCCCAGTGTCCAAACACACAACCCATCGTAATTTGTGAAAGTTATATATGTAGAAGACAGATCATGTCCAGTAAATACTTTCCTGTAAAATAATACTTTGACCGCATGTTTAATCATAGGCGTATTGTTCGATACATCAACACATAGCATGTACCTTATATTATGAATCAGAAGCGGAACAAGTTGTATAAATAGAAAATATACTGCCAAACGCTATATAAGGAAAGTAAAAGTAGATGTTGCCTAATAAAAATAGCTGTATACAGTATACGAGTACGTACCTACACTACGAGAATGACGAGAATTACCTCAATATAATAATATAATCTATATTGACGTTGGTCAGTCATAATCAAACAATACAGTAACCCTTCTGTAGAAGATCCATCTACAGATATTATTCCCAATAGACTTCTCTTGCCAAAACAACATAATTGTTTCGGACTTATAAACGTATATTACCTAAATGGAAATTATTAGTACATTACTTCTGACATATAAACAGACCCATATCCTTAGAGAACTGTGGGACTTCCCGTATCAGATTTTAATGGAGGCAACTTCCAAATCTTACGAACAGCGATGGAAATCATGTTAGTGGGCGATCGTACGTAATACGCGAGCATTTGTCACGGAGACTGTGACACAGTCTTGACTGGGGTAATCCCCATCGCATCGAGTGGGTAGGGTATACGGTTACAAATCAGTATCGATATGTATCCCCGTGTCTACGATTGTGTTAGAACATTCAACAGATTCCAGTGACGATATCGTTTCTTAATAAAGCAATAAACAAAGACGATAGAGCTTATGCATAACCGAACGACCGAACGAAAAAACGTTTAGTTAAACCAAATTACTTCTTTATGGTACGACGAATCGGTGACGATCTGGTCAGGATCGTGAAAAACTACTAGACTAGTCATTGTGGTTTTTGTCCAGCAGTAAACGTCTTTCGGCTGACATCATGATGATGATTTCTTTGTCATAGAGAACACCACAGAGGAGTTCTTGGTGGAGTTGGGCTGTTGCTGTTACTCCCCTTATAAAATACCATCAGCTCTCTCGTTTCGAAGACTTTTCTGGTGCATTTTTGTAATGTGGATATGGTCGGCCCAACGGATGGTCAACAGTCTTCTTTTTCCTTCTGCCCTACCCTGTGTGGTCTGTTTACTGGGCCCTGTTTCGCCTTGAAACCTGGCAGAAGATTTTGAACATACAAGACGATATTATATAATGTCCTTCGTACGCGAGTTTTATGAAAAGAAGAACGTTTAAGGGTCAATCAATCCCAGCAAATTCATCAGATTTAGGGCAAGGATTTCGAATCGCTAGCCTTGTAGCCAAAACAAACACAAATGTCGAGTTATGTATGTGATTGATCACGTTTCATTACAGTAAGTCGCCTTGTCCACCTGGTCAAGATTGACAAACGTTCTGATGTATTTTTGGAGTAAAAATTGCAAGGATAAAACAAGTCAGGATCAGGCTCGCAGATGAAAAATATACGTAACCCGTATAAATAAAGTAGGTCAGCAAAAACTGTGTCAACGCTTACTGAGCAACATTCAGGATCAGCAGACGGGAGCCGCGCCAAGGCAAATATTAGATTGTTTTCTTACCGAACGATTCAGGAGCAGTTAAAGTAAACACTGATGAAGTGCTCAAAATGATTTAAATAAGTAGTTGGTTTGGCGAAATTATATTTCCTTCTGCAAGTCCTTTGGGGATATTTTGCATGCTTTCTCTGCGTCTTCTGACTGCATAGGCACGTGCCTAGCTAGCATGTTCGTGCTAATGTCGGACATTAAGCATTCGTCCGTCTCGCATTTATATAGGTTCGTACTTGCTAGTAAGGGACGAATGCTGTACGAGTATGTCCGATATAAATGCGATCACGCTAGCTAGACAGAGCTGTGCTATTTACGCCCGTCACTGACGGAGCTACTTATAATAAGTATATATTAATATATCCGTCTGTAATGGGATTTAAGCTGTGGTTTTTCGTACATATTAGACGAAAACGCAGTTTAACACGAGGCTGACTGCACAACCGTATCCCGTTGCACCTAGTTTACCGCCGTGAATCGCAATATTCCGAATTGAGATGCAAACAAGCTCTTAGGAAAAAAACTAAGTAGCTTACATGCATCGTAAAAGACGTTTAGGTAGGTACAAGTACCTTTGCCACTCTCATGTTTTTACCCAATGGCGAATCAATGAGATGTGAATCAAACGACCAATAATTATATAAAGTAGGCCTTATTGCTATGCTATTAAGGGCTACAATGTTGATCGATGATGATGTCAACGGTTGTTAGTAGGTACCTATGATTACTGTACCTCATTAGAGTGGCGACGTCGATGTGTTTATAACTGAGAACTACGCACGTCAAAATACCTAGGTCTAGTCATTTTAAAATATACATACATACGGCACACGAAGGTACCTACCGGTACGGGTTAAACTAGACACCAGCATGTCTTAACCCAATACTTCTACTTGACAAACGTGGAGTGGACGCGCACTCTCTCCACACGTAACAAACAGAAATACTTAGGTAGGTATACGCCTAGGTACCCACTGAGATTTCCCATGGCTAAGTAGGTAATAGGTAATAATAATAAGTACACGGTGAAATACCTAGTTTAGGTTGCCACTCTAAAAATGCTATAGTTGTAAGGTCAATAAGGCGTTTACATTTAACACGGTTTATCTCACTACTGTAAACGCAAGATTTATCAAATTGGCCTTGCCTTCAATAGGCACGAAACGGTGATTCAAATCTTTGTACAGATACACAGTACTTAAATTTTCTTCATAACAAAGCTAAAGCTGATACATTACATTTATTCCAAAAACACGAGAGCACGAAGGAGTAAGTCATCGTTTATTCGTTATCACAGCAAGAGGTACTGATAAGTACGTAAACAGAAAAATACCACTAAAAAATTCTGGATACTCTATTGTTTATACAGATAACTTCCGATACCTCCTAGTCACCAAACCTAACAGTGAAACCAGTGGGTAGAAGGCTATATGAACCAAAGTGTCTCGAAGCTAGATGTGAAGATATCTAATAACAAAATTGCAAAGAAATTCGCGACCTACCTGGTAAAAGGACCACTCCTTTTCGTTATTAGTGTAAGTATTTTCGTGACAGTCCGCACGTCGCCCTTGCGGGCGGCGTCCAACAACTCCTGGCCTCTGCCCATGGCCCATTTAATTTAAAACATCACACACAAAAACAACACATAGATCTATCATATCAATTTTTTACACTAGACTTCACTACACACTACTACTTCATTGATCGCGCCGCCATGTTTAGTTAAATGTGACGTGAGTGCGCTCTAGCGGCCAGCCAAGGAATCGATATTCCGGTCTCGATGTGATTCGCCTTGTAGACTGTCATTCCAACTCGAATAAAATCACTTTATACATATTTTCAATAATACTGAAATGAAATACCTACTGTTATATTACAACAATAACAAAGTTTCTCAAATAACATTTGGCTTTTGAAGTAATTTATATTGCTCGATTGTCGAGTTGCCGCATTCCGACGCATTTGTTGTCTTACTCTTGCACACGCGTTTCAACCAATGCTCTCTCTTTTACTCGTCTATAATTCACTTGTTCCATTCGTTCTGACATTCAAATATTCATTCAAAAGTCAGCTGTCAATTCAATTCACTTCACTTCACTCACATGTCATTGTTTTGGTTTTTCCTGTATCGTAATATTCGTAATCCTACTGTCTTCCTTGATACGCCCAGATCATTGTACGATTTAATTTTATTTTAGCGCCTAGAAAAATGTGAAGTGCTTCTGATTATGGAAAAATCTGGTGAAGATTGTGTTTCTGGCTGTCAAAGTTGGAACCAAACACAGCTGATTCCTGTCGACTAACGAAAAAATTTATATAGAAAAAACTTGTGATTGATATTTTATTTTATCTATTGATTCTGATTCTAGTTGTGATGTGATGTGATCAGATGTGATATACAATTCCGAGTTTATCAATATGTTTCAATATATTCTACTTGTATTATGCGTTTGTGCTTCTACTAATGCTCAAGAACTTGAAGGTAAGTTTTATATCTGAATAATTGTTTATGTTTTCATGTCATTGACGTTTGTGCTGGAATAAACAGACTTGTGTATTTTAGTAAGTTAGCTGCATGACAGTTGAAGTTCTAAATTTGGTTGAAACTGAAACTACAACTTTTTTGTGATTAATTGATATTCACAAGTAATAAGATTTTCATTGGCCAAGACACTCGAATTTATTTGACCACAATTTTCACTGCCAACCTTGCATAGGCCTAGAACTACCCAGTAGCATGTATGTTCCGCTTTGTGTGTTCCACATAGTTTCACATAAACTGTGTATGGACAGACTAAAGTACTCGCTAAATGTTAATCCATGTATTATTTTCTTAAAAAATAATGTTAAGTACGGTAGGGTTGCTTGGTTATGCGACCATCTTCCGTTTGTAGTATTTGATAGAATGGGAACCCGTAAAACATAAAGCAAATATTTTTTAGAACAACTTGTCCAAGTGGATGCTAACCAACACACCAAATTAGCTGAATGCTAACCAACCTATCAACCTTATTTGATGCCTAACTGTCCCATTACTTTGGTCTACCAATCTTGCTGTTAAAGATGTGGCAATTAATTACTATATTTTTTTAATCCAGCTGCTGTATTGTTTTTTCACTGTTATCATCTTTTGTTTTGTTTGGTCTATGACAAAATAAAAGATAGTGCACTATCTTTTATTTTGTTACATACAGCTTGTCCTGGATATTTCCCTTCGTTGATTGCCCTCAATATTTCTTTCTGTGAGGTTATTAATAATTCATTTTTGTTTCAGATACAACATTAATAATATCATTAAATAAAACTGATAGTAATAATGAACTCTACAGCAGCATAATTGACATAAAAGGAATATCTCGAACCCATTTCGTATTCACTAATATTCATAAAAATGTCTCCTTCATTGTATTTCAAGTACACAGCCACTTACACAATATAACTATGCGTAATGAAACTTGCTTTATGAATCTACATATTAATAAAACCTGTGAAACTGTAACGGGGACGAATATTGGTCTGTACAGCCAGACACACCCGATATCAGAAATGTCTGTGTCTAATCCGAATGAAAATGATTTAAAAATATTCATTGCAGTACATGGATACACATATGTAGGTAAGTGTGTTAAACTTTGATACTAGGCTTTTGTTCGTATTGGCACTCATTGGCTATTAGACATCTAAAACATTATAATTTAATTTTGAACCATTGTGTACAGTCACCTTCACTAATATGTACTTATTTTTGGATCTTATTACTAAGGAATAAGTGTGTACTTATATTAATAAACTCGACTCAACCCACATCAAATAATTTTAACCAGGAACAATTAGAGTTCTTCAAAGAGTATGCTGTATGTCCATAGAATTAAAAAAAGGATAATAATAATGAATACTCTAAAACCAGTAAATATCCAGGCATCCACAAGATCTTCGAAAAATCTTACTGAAAACAGTCAAAAATAAGATTTTTTAGCTCTGTGGCATAGAAATAGTTTGTTTATTTTTCAGTATGGATTTTAAAACTGTTTTTCCAAAGAGTGGAGTCATACCAATAATAGTGCGAACAGAGTTTAATAGCTAAATATTTTTCCAACAGGATAAATTTTAGGATTTTCTGAGTTAACATTTGTCCTGTTGATAACCAAGGCAATACAGGGTAGCAACTAATCAAATTATTACAGCGGTAGTTACTTACTGTTTCTACCTAATACATGTAATTGCCTACTCATATGACTTAACACACCTCTGTGAACTTAAATAGTGCAAAAGCATCAAAATAATGGAGCAACCTTATGCACTTGTCAATAAAGTCGTTTACGTATATTTTTGACCACTTTGTCACTGTACATTATTTCGAACTCGACTATACTATTGTTTTATCGAAAAACTTACAACATCCTATTGTTGTCAATAACCGCATGTGATAATACGCAGTATTATATCTTTGTACAACTGCAAATGTAGTGACGAATGAGACAATAAAGGTTTTTGCAATCTGTTTGAAATATGTTACCTGATCACAATAGGTATCTGTGCATTCGCCGCGTGTAGAGCGCCTACTCCGAACTTCGAAATCCGAGCTTCGTATCGTGCCGTCCCTTTCACTCTCGTGTTATATTTCACTATATGAGTGAAAGGGACCGCACGCTACGAAGTGTACGGATACAGGTGGGGTTGCATGAAGCAGGCCTCTGAGCCTGTTACCGACTTTCTAGGTACCCACCACCAGATGTGCCTAAAATAGTGTAATAAGTCATAACACTCTTTTTGCTATCAATTCCACTAAGAATATTCTCGTGAAGTCATTACCTGGGACGTTTCACTTGCCTGGAATAAATAACCTGATAGTTCAATTAAACCTTCACCTATTTTAATACCTGTTAACTGTCTCTGTTTTCCTCATATATCGTCCTTTTCTCATACAGACCCAGTGCCTGGCGGTTGCAACATGGAAGGGCCCATAGCAATAGTTCCATTCGTCTCTTCAACTATATCCCCACACAGGGATTACATCAGTCTATCGGCCCCCTCGGCCGGTCTGTACATGGACCCAGACAACTGCTCTGCCTCTGAAACTATATATTTGCAGTTCTACAGGCTATATTTGCCTGAGAGAGATTTTAGTATCGACACGTACTTCGGAGGTATAAAGGCTATGATGAATTATGATAGTATTTTGGAAAATGGTGAGGCTGTGAGTACTTTTATATTTTGCTGGTAAGAACTTGGTTATTTCTGTTTTGAGTATTAGGTAACACCCAAAAATCAATATTTTTTTAGATATATTCATTTAACGTCCATATGTATTGTCTATCACAGAACATTTGGTTGCAGTTGTGTATTTTTAATTTTTTTCCATTTTCGCTACACCTGTCTCGGTCGTGTACCAGCTCCCGCCAATCCGTATAAAATATATCTAGATCGTCCCGCCATCTCCTTTTCTATCGGCCTCTGCCTCGGTAGCCATCCTGTGGGATTTATTCGGTGGCTACTTTGGACACTATATTAGGCTATAAAAAAACGAAATTTTGCCAGTGATGTAACCTATTGCTAGATGCCTCTTCTCTTAGACAAGCATGGTACCACATAGACACGTAAAATCCTGTTTAAGGTCTAAGATGTGTATAGGTAGTACATTTACCCCTTAGCACAGTGGAATAAGGTGCAAAAATTTAAATATTCTAAGATGCATGTGAAGTCTCCAATAAGCACTGAGTCAGCATGGGGATTAAAATGACAATCGCCCAGTGGTATGTAAATGGGCTATGATGATTAAGTATGTCTTAATGTGACGAAGAAGGTGACCTACAGTGTATTCTTAGGCCGCCAGCACATTATGAACGTTATACACTTGTTAGTGTGAAAAAGAACTTAATTATACGTGTATTTTTAGATACCCAGAACTCACCCAGCAAGCATCCGCAGAACGGTCAGTGCGTACCCTGGAACAGGGGCGGTTTTCGTCGCCGTAGCGCTATCCGCGAAGTTCAACTCCTCGGGTGTTATTGACTCTTCTGTGTACGTGCCGACTGTTACGTATGTTTGTTCGCCGCTGGTGGAAGATGACTGCCTCCTTCTAAGTAAGTAGGTATACTGTTTGTAACAAAACAGTAATCGCCAAAACTCTCGGGGATGCGCTAACATTGAGACTTGAGAGTGGCAAACAAGCATAATTAAATATCAAGTGTAATACGAGTATTATTATATGCATCTGAAAAAGCAGACGCTGACATCTGGACGCTTGCGTCTCCAGAAGAATTACCGCCTTATTTTAAAACGTCTATTAATTTTATTAATTTAAAACGTCGCCCCTTGTTTAAATACAGCAAAAGGGGGTTGCGAAACATTTTTTCAATTCCATCGAATGGAGTTTCATTGTTTAGAGCTCGTTAAAGTACATAAATATTTATTCTTTTTGTTTTTAAAAATATTGCGAAACTACTTATAACCTTTAAAATCTTATTAAATATTCATCCTAGAAAAAGTGTGTAGAACCTTTTTTCTAGAAAATTTTGTGTAAATTACTTATGTCTAAGAACATATTTGCTATGGGCCACCGAGTTACGAGTTTTTTACGAAATACCAAAAAATGGTACCTTCAGCTGGTACTTTTTGCTTAGGAAGTGTTTTGTATGAAAACCTAACATGAGGGGATTTCGACGTCGTTAAAAGCGGATTCTACTTTAGTTTATTTATTTCGCCGACTGCGAACGCCTAGTAGAGTCAGCATCAAAATGAACTACCGAGTTACAGCTTTAGCAGGTAGCTTTTGACCCCTTCAGTTACGTAGCTACATAAATGAAGAGGTCAAAAGCCCTTTTGATTGATTGATTGATATTTATTAATAAAATTATAAATAATTTTACAAGTCTTCATGTTACAATTTTCTACTCTTGGTAGGTAGTTATTAAGTATAAGGTTATTTCTAATTAATTTAAATTACAATAATACATTGCTTATCCGGTGTTCAGGTGACTACGGTCGCTCATTTCTCGCTCAGCGGCATTGCCATTCAACGAGGCAACGTGGCCAGCCTTATGGGGGTTATGGGAAACCTGCCCACTTGCCCAGTGGCAGCGCCTTGGGCGAACCATGCCCTTACAGTTTAGGCCTTTAGTTTAGGGTTAGATTAGTTACTGTTAGTAAGATCTTGTTTTGTTTTTGTTCTATATTATGTGTTTTTTTTTTTGCAATATACGTTAGTTTCACTAACGGTTGCTTAAATATATTATGAGACTTTTGACTTTTTTTTAAGGCTGATGTACCTCTGTAAGCTATCAATTTTATAAGTTTCTATATCCACTTTTCAATCCCAGGCGACCGGCTATCCCAAATCCTATGTGCGTCCCTGTTCTTCGTGGGCCTGTTCATCTGCTACTTCGGCCACAAGTTCTTCAAGACTGAGATGTTCATATTCGGGATGATGAGCGGAGTCATCGTGTCTTACATTGTGATATCGCTGATTGCTGAGATGGAGCAAGCACGTGAGTCATATCCAACTTTAGTCCTTAAGACTTGGCAAAGTAAAATAGGTTTCAATACTTGATAGCTAGTCAGAATTTTAAGGTAAAACCATATTAAATGAAAAAGATATGGTTTTAATTTCTTACACGCTTTTACATGTACTTAGCACAAAACTTGGAATCCTAACTTTATATTAATCGATTTAGTCTAGTATTATAATATATATTATAAAGGTTGTCTGGAAGAGATCGCTCTATAGCGATAAGACCGCCTGTTGTTATGGTATATTTATAATCCTGCTTTGTTGTCGGTTTAAAAAATCTTTATTCTCATAATTAATTACCTAAGATAAATTCCCTTAAGTACTTAATAAGATAAATTCACTTAAGTACCTAATAAATATTTAGCAATATAAGTTAATTCAGCAGCTGTGCAGTATTTATGTAAATATTTACTGTTTATAAAAAATATAAAGACTATGTAGATAACATAGTCTTGTTTTTATAAAGATCCGTTAGGCCAGGGGTCGGCAACCTTTTAGCAGTCAAGGGCCACATATTAGCTAGCAAAATTGCCGCGGGCCGCATGTTTTTAACAATTTGTGACTCTTATCAGACATAAGGCACATTGTAGGTGGTTAACAAGGAGGCTCGCGGGTCGCCTGTTGCGTTATGTCGTTCATCATTAAACTTAAGAGCTACGCGCTTCTCGGTGGAGTAATCGCCTGTTTTCCCGGTTCTCTACCAGTATTTTACCCTCCTGATACGACGTGACACCAATTATTTCCTTCACTTAGTTGAAGGATGTCAACCTGGGTCTACCTCTACCCCTTCTCCCTTCAATTCTGCCCTCCAAAATGTTTACAAAAAACCGGCCAAGGGCGAGTTGGACTCGCGCACGAAGGGTTCCGTACTAGTATCTATAAAACAGCAAAAATAACTTAACCAAAATTACAGTTAAATCAACCTATCTCAAAAACTATAAGAGATACTTTGATCAAACCAAAAATCGTTGAAAGAGTTAATTAGCATGCATCACCTCTATTTTTTTTTGAATTTTATACCCCGTAGTTATAAAAATAGAGGGGGGGGGACATACTTTTTACGACTTTGAGAGCTGATATCTCAAAAACCGTTCACTTTAAGAAAAATGTTTTTTAGAAAACTTTATATCATTTTAAAAGACCTTTCCATTGATACCCCACACGGGTATGTACATCGAAAAAAAAATTTTCATCCCTCAGTTACATGTATGGGGGGCCCCACCCCCAATTCTTTTTTTTACTATTTAGTGTCATAATTTTGTAGCGGTTCATACAACACATATTCCCATCAAATTTCATCACTGTAGTACTTATAGTTTCCGAGTAAATCGGCTGTGACAGACGGACAGACGGACAGACGGACAGACGGACAGACGGACATGACGAAACTATAAGGGTTCCGTTTTTGCCATTTTGGCTACGGAACCCTAAAAAACTGACGTGCCGCATCAGGTGTCCAATCATTCTTCCTCACCTGTTCTGTATTGATTTTACCATAGTTCTCGACTCTCACGATGCTTAAAACCTTTTCATTTGGTTTCCGCTCCGTCCAACTAATCCCTTCCATTCTCCTTCAGCACCACATTTCAAATGCTTCCATTCTCTCTCTATCCCTCTGGGTCAGCATCCACTTTCACACCTATATAATGCAATGCTCCAGATGTATACCTTAATTTTTCGTTTTTTAGCTTCAATATCTTCGCTTTAAGAAACTGCTTTTTGTTATTGAAGGCTCTTAGCCACAGCAATCCTTTTTATAATATCTGCGGTGCATATGGAGTCATTGGTAATTATACTTCCTAAGTATTTCAATTGGCTGAGTGGTTCTGTTGCAGAGTTTTGCAATGTAATTGGGTTATAATTTAGTCTATGTTTCGATATTGTTGAAGTTTTTGTCTTACTAGTGTTTATATTGAGCTCAAATTGATTAAATGTTGTTAAGTATCTCAAAAAATGTAGGTACTGAGTTTTTAGTACGTAAAGCAAAATTTGATCGAACATTTCCTTTAACGGATCTTTATAAGCCTTATTCTGTTACACAAAAGCGGCTAAAAGTGTTTTATGGTGTTACAATGACAACTCTTTCTTATTCCGTTTGAAAATGACGGATACTTTATACAGTGACTGTATTACACCTTTACCTGCCAGGCTTGAGCTCGTGTATGCCCCTCCCGCATTGGCTGAAACAGCCCCGAAAGAGGATCGGCTGTTGATTTATTGAATACAACTTACGCCTTCTGGGCTCTACTGCTCTATGGTCACAATGAAAACTCTTACTCCGTTTTACAGAAAATGACTGATGCTTTATACCGCAATTATAATACACTGGACTGTACAAGTGTACACTTGTGTAGTCAACATCGAAAATATCTATGTGCAATTATTTTTATTATATAAGAGTTTCACTCTTGTCGATGCAGTTCTCTCCAGTCCATTCTAATTAACGCCACTTCTTTGCCTTCTCGATATGACTCGACGTCTAAGTACCTTTTTCTCTATCTGGCGCAAATAACTATTCCCCGGCCTTCCTCTTCCTCTCCTACTATTATTTTTATTATCATAGCCTTTATTATTGTTCCATAACATTTACATTTGTTTATATTTTTTTTTTTGTATATGTTTCATGTTAGATTAAGGACCCCTGACGGGTATAGGCCTCCTCCACGTCCTTCCATTTGTCTCGGTTTTTTGCGCTATTAATCCAATTTGTTCCTGCCACTGCTGTAATGTCATCAGACCATCTTGCTTTAGGCCATCCCACTCGTCGTTTTCCTTGTGGTCGGGCCATTTAGTGACTTATTTAGTCCATCTCTTGTCGGTGGTTCTTGCAATGTGCCCGGCCCATCTCCATTTTTGTTTAAGTATGAAGTCGAGTCCGTCTGTTAGTTTTATTTGTGACCTTATATTTTTACTTTTTTTTTTTAATTAGGCAACAAACAGTCAAATACAAAAATGATATTTTTACATATTGTGGTAAAAGACCTTGAGTGCCATATTTTAAGATTACATAAAAATTACGTTAATCTTGTCCTTCTTTTTAATCTTTAGTGCACTCCTCTCCATTGCCCTTCCTCTCCTATACGCAATAGAACTGTATGTGCGATCATGCCATTAATGACCAGGGCCTAATAGTGTATCTAATTGGATATTTTTCTAGCTTTGTGCACGTGCATATATTTATGCTGTTGACTGTACAGCTCTAATTGGCGCTTCATTCGTATCCGGAATTCTGTTCGGCTTCATCTGGCTGACCTTCTGGTGGTT
Source organism: Epiblema foenella (assembly GCA_963556455.1). Taxonomy (NCBI): domain Eukaryota; kingdom Metazoa; phylum Arthropoda; class Insecta; order Lepidoptera; family Tortricidae; genus Epiblema; species Epiblema foenella. Next base: position 3,912,203 of record OY747110.1, read on the forward strand.
CTACGGCATCCCGGTATTCTCCGTGTTGTTGGCGACCCTGACGTTTGGTTTCTTTGGCGCCTGTGTTCTGTACAATCAGATACCTGGTAAGTATTTCACTCTAGCTGAGCTACTTGGTTAGAATTCATTCCACGAGATTGTCGCTTACGTGATGAGGCGTATGCATTATGGGAGCTACCTCAGTAAAATGAATAAAGCCCGAGAAAATATTGTCAATTTTTAGATCAAGCCTTGAAATAGAATCTGGCCAATGACCGGCTTCCTAGCATTGACAGAAGTTGTAAAAGAAAAGTTTCACGTAAGCGACATTCTCGTAGGATGCCCCAGAAATTCAATTGGCCGAACATTCTTGGTACAAACATCTATGGACCTTTGCAATGAGATCCATAATACATAATTTCGTGTTCTTTGGATCACATTAAGTACTGGATCACTAATTTCGCTTTCGCCGAAGAAAGGTCTTATAGTTGCCAGAATAGGTAATCATATTGAGTGGTTTCATTAGCGGTTTTAAAATTGTTAAAAAATAAATCTATCTTCCAGCAACAAAAAACATAATGGAACTGGTATCTCACACTTTTTTAAGGTCGAATATGATTTGACGGGTTTTGAACCCATAAGTTATCTAATGAGTTCGCACCTTCAAGAAGTGTCGCCATAAGAAGAATACTAAAACCTGCAATCTTTCCAGGCGGTCTAGTAATGATGATGCAAGACCTAAACTTCTGGACTCTATTCATCCTAGTGATGCTCCTGACAGCGGTCATCATAACACCAGCGACATACCCGGCTAACATACTCTGCTGCGCCATCCTCGGCGCGTACGCAGCTATATACCCTATTGACTACTGCTTAGGGTCCAATTTGAAATACATAATCATCAATACTGTGAGACGGGCTACTGTTGAGAATTTTTATTATGCGGTGCTGTCGCCTCCTTTCGAAAAGAATGGTGAGTACTAATACAGTAATTACCTAATTCATTTAAGGTGTTTTATGACTTAGGACAAGACTAGGTACTGTGTTTTCACCGTTAGGCTTTTTTAATCATGTTTACTTTGCAGTAATAAATAATGTTGTCAGAAGTGTTATTCGAGAATATTTTACGTTCCATTTAAAGCGCATGTATTTTGCTGGCCGTACCTAAAATTCAAAAGCGGAATAGTTGTTTGTTATACAAGGGTGCAAAGTTGTATTTTAACCGCGAGTGAGGCATTGAAACACGAGCTAGCGAATGGATTCTAGGGTTGAACTACGAGCTAGCGAACCCATTTTATGGTTGAACCGCGAGCGAAGCGAGTGGTTAGATAATAGAATCCTGAGCGAAGTGAGTGGTTCAAAAATAGAATCCTGAGCGTAGCGAGTGTTGCAACACATGAGACGTAAAATAACTTTCCAGCCGTGTATAACACAATTTTTTTCACCTCACTAGAGCGAGGAATTTTTTTAAATAATATCACGTTCGGATTTCAAATATTCTTTGCACTCTTGTGGATGAAATGCAGTTTTGCTATCTGTTTTTAAAGATTTAAAAATGTCTTTAAAATATTTTTCCCCATTGCTTTATCAACTTTGGTTATGTTTTCATGTTTATTTGGGCAAACAACGGTACAAATAATACTTAAAATTATAATACCATCAAAGCTACTGACTTTGATGTTATACTGGCTAATAGTTATTTTCTTTTTAGGGGCCTATACTGTATCCCCCAAAAAGAAAGTAACCATTATAAATAAAATTAATATTTGTGGACAATCTTGCACAAATCAACCTAGTCCCAAACTAAGCAGTGCTATGGTTACTAGGCGACGATATACATACTTATAGTGAAAAATAGATACTTATAAAACATCCAAAACTCAGGAACAAATATTCATCACTCAAATAAATGCCCTGACCGGTATTCGAACCCGGGACCGCCAACTTCGTAGGCAGGGCCACTACCAACTAGGCTAAAGCGGTCGTCGTGGGTATAAAAATAAAATACTTAATAAAAAAACTTTGTCGAACACGTATAAGAGAAAGTCGATTATAATTATTCTATTCTATTATAAAAGGTTAGAAAGTGTGTAACACTGACACATTCCCACAGATGCCCTGTTAGTTCTGCTGTGGGTGACATTGGCCACAACAGGATTCCTGTTCCAACACTACCACAACCGAGGGAAGCCTCCGTTCCCTCCTCCGCCGAGGAATATTCGAGAGAGCCCTGAGTCCTTCGGATACGGGGCCACCAACAGCCCTTACTCACGGTATGTAAACTCATGATAACATCGTGTGTATCTACAGATGCAATTGATTTTGGTAGATATAGGTGATGTTAGGTTACATTGGAATTCCTGTTCGAAAACTACCACAACCGAGGAAAGCCTCGATTCCCTCCACCGAGGAACATTCGAGAGAGCCCTGAGAGCTTCGGATATTGGGCCACCAGCAGCCCTTACTCACGGTATGTAAACTCATGATAACATCGTGTGTATCTATAGATGATAGGTGATGTTAGGTTACAATGGAATGCCTGTTCGAAAACTACCACAACCGAGGAAAGTCTCCATTCCCTCCGCCGAGGATCATTCGAGAGAGCCCTGAGAACTTCGGATATTGGGCCACCAGCAGCCCTTACTCACGGTATGTACTTAAACTCATGATAACATCGTGTGTATCAACAGATGATAGGTGATGTTAGGTTACAATGGAATTCTTGTTCTAAAACTACCACAACCGAGGAAAGCCTCCATTCCCTCCGCCGATGAACATTCGAGAGAGCCCTGAGAGCTTCGGATATTGGGCCACCGGCAGCCCTTACTCACGGTATGTAAACTCATGATAACATCGTGTGTATCAACAGATGATAGGTGATGTTAGGTTACAGTGGAATTCCTGTTCGAAAACTACCACAACCGAGGAAAGCCTCGATTCCCTCCGCCGAGGAACATTCGAGAGAGCCCTGAGAGCTTCGGATATTGGGCCACCGACAGCCCTTACTCACGGTATGTAAACTCATGATAACATCGTGTGTATCTACAGATGATAGGTGATGTTAGGTTACAATGGAATTCCTGTTCTAAAACTACCACAACCGAGGAAAGCCTCCATTCCCTCCGCCGAGGAACATTCGAGAGAGCCCTGAGAGCTTCGGATATTGGGCCACCGACAGCCCTTACTCACGGTATGTAAACTCATGATAACATCGTGTGTATCTACAGATGATAGGTGATGTTAGGTTACAATGGAATTCCTGTTCTAAAACTACCAGAACCGAGGAAAGCCTCGATTCCCTCCGCCGGGGAACATTCGAGAGAGTCCTGAGAGCTTCGGATATTGGGCCACCGGCAGCCCTTACTCACGGTATGTAAACTCATGATAACATCGTGTGTATCTACAGATGATAGGTGATGTTAGGTTACAGTGGAATTCCTGTTCTAAAACTACCACAACCGAGGAAAGCCTCCATTCCCTCCGCCGAGGATCATTCGAGAGAGCCCTGAGAGCTTCGGATATTGGGCCACCGGCAGCCCTTACTCACGGTATGTAAACTCATGATAACATCGTGTGTATCTACAGATGATAGGTGATGTTAGGTTACAGTGGAATTCCTGTTCTAAAACTACCACAACCGAGGAAAGCCTCCATTCCCTCCGCCGAGGATCATTCGAGAGAGCCTTGATAACTGATGATAACTTCGTGTGTATCTACAGATGCCATTGATTTTCGTAGATATAGGTGATTTTAGTTTACAATGGAATTACGTTCAAAAACTACCACAACCGAGGGTAACATCCATTCCCTTCTCCTCTAGGGAGCGCTGAGAGTTTTGGTTTGGGGCTAATGCCCTTATATGTATACGGTAATTATTACGTCGATACCTTTTTGAGTATCTGCAGATGTCATTGATCTAGTCTGTTATTAATCTATTGCTAAAATGTGGTCGCATATTTTTCACCAATTCGCATAACTTTTAAGGTTGTCATCTGAAAGCTCACAACTAGTCTCCTAGGAAGAAATTGAGCCGAACCTTTTTAACTTTTGATTAATAATTACATAGAATACAGGAGTGATTTAATGGTTTTACATTTTTTAACCAACTATTTCTTAAATTTCAGTGTGGACAACGCATCTTCAGATCCACCGCTCCGGTCTACAGCCAACTTAGAAAGCAACGAAAATACCCCGTTGCTAGCCTAAACACACATTTAATTCTATATACCTAAAAATTATATTTATATCAATTCCAAAATTAACACAGATATTTTCGAGGGGTGAGTGGTCAAACCCGATAAGTCGTCTAAAAGGTTTTTTGAAAATAGAACTGCGTAATGGATGTTAAGTTCTTATTTCAAAAAACATTTTTCTCGATTTATCGGGTTTGACCACTCACCCCTCGTTTTGATCTCGCCAACTTTCGAAAATCATTAGGTATAGAACACACTGTTTTAACCTAACCTTTTAGCCGCCATTCCCGGATATCACTCGGCCATGTCAGAGCGATTGACAAGTTATAGCAAATTACCTTTGCCATAAATATATGATCTCTTAAGTTGAATTAAGTTGTGGACTCTCATGTTTAGTATGAAGGTTAATAGGTTAAAAAGGTATACAACCAAAGAAATGTCTGTGAAATGTGTGTGAATGTGTGTTCTTTCACAGGTAATACAAAAAAAACACACGCTGGTAATTTAATGAACATTGGGTACATTATTGAATGTGATTTTAAAAATCCAACAGTAAATTGTATGTAATAATTTACGTGAAATGGTCAAAATGTTAAAAATTGTAAAATACGTTTGAAGCTTGTCAAAAGATTAATAAGACAGAATTATATGTTGATTTCGCTGTAAGTTCTTGGATCATCTTGTTTTAGTTCTTATTTTAGTCCTAGTGTCACTAAATATGATAAATTTTTAAGACTGCTTTCATGTGATATATGTGATGCGTTTGATCCGTCAATCATGATATAATATGATGGATACTTTTAGGCCGGGTTTTATAAAGATCCGCTAGACCAAATGTCAGATCAAATTTCAGTAACTCAGTACATTTTTTGCCATAACAAACCGACATAAGGTCTAACGGATCTTTATAAAACCGGGCCTTAACTTGCTTGGATTACGACCATGAATAATCCTATATAATTTGTATCATTCTATCCTATGTACTGTGAGGTTTGTAGTTATAATCATTAGAATACAATTTAATTATTTGGTTGATGTTATGTAATCAATGGAGTTATAAAATAACCACATATACAGGGTGTCCCACGGCTATGCCACATAGAGAAGAAGTATTTCAAATACTGAAAATAAGACTTTTTAAGTACTGAAAGAAGACTTCATTTCAGTTTTAAAAACAATTGGAACTACATTCACAGTTTTTGAAAAGTTTTCCACCTGAATCGGGAATCGACCCCGCTAAAATATGTAAAATAGTCATACTATATTTTTATTTTATTATTGCAAAGGTTAACCATTATTTATTCGCCACCGATTGTTTTATCCTAAATAACTTGCCATATTAAAACAAAAGGGATACCATGAAATTAGTTTTTTACACGTTTTATAAAAACCTGTAAATGCAGTTCTAATTATTTAAAACAAATGAAACAAGATGTGTGTGTGTTTTTGTTTGTATTTATATTTACTTATTAGTATGGTCTAGGAGACACTGAAAGTGTTAAAACCATGCCATATTGAATTGACAAAAAAAAAAATAGAAATCCGTTTAACCGAATTTGAAATAAAGATTGCACTATAGCAAAAGATTACCTATTCAAATCAAATGCAGAGGGATGGACAGACATGTAAGCCAATTATGAGCGTAGATAATCTGATGAATTGTTTGACAGGGGTTGCATGTTTTTGATAGAATTCCATTATAGCAAATATAGGGTGACTATATACGATCAGTACAGTTATTAAGGCCAAATTCTGTCTAACGAACGCAAGCAAAAAACGACTAAGAGGTTTGACTATAAGGTAGATTCTTGTTTGTGTTCATTTGATAGAATTTGCCCTTACAGTTTCAGACGTACTTAAAGACTATAACTGAACTGACCAGTCATGAACCTTATTCCAACGAAATATGGTCATTAAAATGTGATGAGTAAGGCAAGAAATTGGTCTACCAATTTTCGACTCTATCACTTGTGTACTAATGTTCAAAAGTGGAATACTACTTGTTTGGTCGACTGTACAGTAAGCCAAGAAATTGGCCTACTAGTTTTCAACTCTGTGGTTCAATAAGGTTCAAAGTGGTAGACCACTTGTGGCTGACTGTACATTAGGTGCGTTTGTACGTGAGGAAACCCAATAAAATGCACGCAAATTAGAGGCATGTACAGTCGCCATCAAATATAACTACTCTTCAGGGTTCTCAGATGACCATGCACTCTTAACGCCTTGATAATAGAGTCTTATATAGAGAGAATAAAAGCATCGTATCAGTAATCGTTGTAATCAGTTTATTGGGAAAAATTATCAATACGTTTCCCATAATTTGAATTTAAAAAAAATGTAGAGCCTCTGCGCTTCACCTGTGTTTGCACTTGATCGAAAATATTATGTATTACGTTTGTACATTGACTTGTTAAACAACTTTGCCTAATGGTGGACTTCAGTATATCTGTTATGGTCGCTAAACAGACCAAACATAGAAATAAAATACAAATTTTGTCAGACAAACGCAAGCAAAAAACGACTAAGAGCTCAGGTTATAAGGTAGATTCATGCTTGCGTTCATTTGATCGAATTTGGCCATACAGTTTCGGATGTACTATACCACTGTATAGTACCGATTACCTTAATATTGACAAGCAAAAGTCACTAATTAACAAATACCTACTTACAATAAAGCTCGTATATCAGCATCGTTTCAGTACTGAGATACGAGGTCTCGAAGAGTATTGACAGATTTGTGTGTTTTGCATCTAATCCGACGATATACGCTTTTATTCCATTAGATATTCTATTTTAACACTAATGTAATAGAGTTTTTATTACAAACTTATGATTTGTAGACTGAGTATGTAATATAAACTATTACATAAGTCTTACAGTTGAATATCCAATGGAATAAGAGCATTTATCAGTGTGATACTTAAAATAATTTACCTGTAGGTACTATATTTGACCTCACCTGTAAAAATATTGGAGCATCGGAATTCCGATAACAGTTGACGTCAAAGCATATATGCCTTAACGTCATTCGCCTTATTACGAGGGAGCAAGGCACACAATTGTAGAAATATCTTTGACAGTGGCTGTAGTCTATGACGTGTAAAAATATGGAACATTGGAATTCCAATAATAAAATTAATTGGAAATAATAAAGTAATAATGCCATTCCTCATAAAAGGGTCTAGGAGTTGTATTTCATAGTTTATTTTTTAACAGTTATATTTAAACGGCTCACAAAGATTCATTGTTTAATTTGCCATCAAGTTCTGTGATGGACGGTTTGAGATATTAACAACCTATTGCAAGGACATGAGGTCTATGAATGGTCAGTTATAGAAATAAAAAAATTAGGAATTAAGTTTCATTTATTTGTTTCGTTTGAATTTAGAACAAATTAAAATTCAAATATATTATTAATCTGAATTAATTGGTTCAAATTCCACTGTTTTTTCTTATATGCAGTCTCAACAGTAAAGAATATTGTAACGTTACCTATGCTTTGTACTGAATATCTATTTACTCTACAGCTACTTATAAGCTTTTCAAGTATCCCAAGTGCTTCAATAAATTATTTTTCAATAAACTGCGTAATAATTACCACACGTTTAAACTTCACCATACTGTGCGATCACTGTAATGCTACAATACAACAGTTAATCCCATCCTTTTGTGTTCAACCCTAAGAGGGGATCTTCGTGTGTGCGTCCCCTATAGCCCACACAAATTAACACAGCTAAATGTATTTAGAGAGTGCAACAGCTGTGCCATTCAAGCAATAATCGACTCTATATCAACGCAGATTAGACACAATTCAACACTGGCTTTATTTAGAGGCTGCAATTTAGCTGTAACGGACAAGCAATAAACGCCTTTATATCAATGTTGTAAGATTCTAAAGCATCGTAGAGGAACAGTGTTTCTTTAGTCTGGAAAACAGGGTTGGCACTTGTGCAATAAAGTTGCATTTTGTTTGAACTTTCGTACCATCTGCTGCATCACAATTGGTTATTAATAATAATATTTTATTCCGCACTCTATTAGGGCTTTGTTGCACTATTAGTAACACTCGAGTGTTCCCATTCGTCATTTTAAATGATCATAACTTTGTTTGGGGTTGTGATATTGACTTGTTAAATTGATAGGGATATTTCTGCGGCTGTGCAGAGATAATAAGCAGCGTGTATTAATCTAAATTTGAATAAGAGTTATTACATTGCTGATATCTGATTACAGTTTTGTAGTCAAGGCATTATTGAGTCCCCGAAAAGTACAGATATAATTTAATGGTGCAGCCTGTGGTACATTAATAAAACAAAAAAATGTAATGGTTAATGCGATATTTATTAAATTTCACTGTAATCCCCTCAATCTATATGCACTTATAATCGAATAATAATTTATTTTACACTTTAAAACTAAATTACAATTATACATACATTTTTCATATCATATCGCCCCCTCAGTATTGCATTTCATTTCATTGACAACAATGAAAATATATTAAATGTTCACTTTACATTAAAATTAAATGTGTATTGAACTTGCTGAAAATCAGCACCATCGTATCCCATACTTAATACATAAAGAAATAAATGCAATTTTGGCATGTTACAATTCACGAATTCAACAATTTGTGGTAAAATAAAATCTATACCTACTAATTTAATCACAGCAACATTGATTCCTATTATAAGTAAATAAATATAGTAAATTAACTAAGTGCTGCTAGAAAATGTGAGACGAATTGTACAAGTCGTTATACAAATAATACAAATGCTATTTGTTAGTGATAATTTGCCGTGGGGGCGAAAGTCTTTATACCGAACATTTCCAACTTTGCTGTTCTGCATTAATACTTGTCACCCCTATTGCATACATCAAAGAAATAAAAGGGTTGTGCACGCAAAGGGCGCATAACACTTATAATAGAACGTTGGCACAAACAATTATTTACATTTATTCCCGCGAAGCGCCGTTCCGCTATCCGACCATAGATGGCGCTGTTATATATTTACACCGCTTAGCTTTTAAATACCGAACGCGCGCGTTAAACTACGCTTTAAAAAGAAATTATTATTGATAATATCGCAGAATACAGTGTCATTTAACGCACGCGAACCTTATAACTATGTTTGAACATCATCAGTTGCTTTGTATTACCGTAGACGGTGTCTTCATATGGGCGAACTATTTTTCGCATATTTTTCATTTCGCATAAGTTTTCTGTCCCAAAACATGGAACCCTTAACTTTTTGAAACTTAAAAAAATATGTGTAGGTTAGGTTAGCTTTGTTTTATAACAATCGTGAAAAGTTCAAAAAAGAGACAGGAAATAAAACTTAGGCGAAATAAAACAATTCCGAACAAATGTTATACCATACAGTAAACTACCGTAGACTGATTACGATACGTTTTCAGGCTGCAGTTCTATCGCGTCATGTCCAGCTGTCATGTTGAGAGCGTTCATGGAGAGGTCGGCGTAGTTGTGCGCGATCTCGCTAGATGGCGTGTCTGTCGGGTTCTCGGGCATCAGCAAACGATGGGAGAACCCGAAGAGCTGCGATCACTGAAGCCGGCCCCAGTAGTTGGACGCCAGGTCGGGCCCCTGCGACGGTATTTGCACGGGGACGCTGACGCCCGCCGATATTACACCTACGGAGAAGGGGAGCGTTATTGATGTTTGATTGTTGTGGAATTTGACGCCTATATCGATGGTCTGGCTATTACATGGTAAAAGTTAAGTTGTGAATAATACGATTACGATTGTGCACAAAATACAGTAGACGACTTTGTTGTAGATATGCCCTACTCAGTTAACGTAAGGTTGACGTATTTTAGGTGACGTTAAGGTACAATAAAGTTAGTAGGTAATACAGTTGAATGTAGTGAGTTGTCTGCTGTTATGATATGCAACAGATATACACTTTTCAAAATTATTTCTGAACCATTGTCATAACGAAAACTGTGGGGCCCAATCAGCGTGGTGTAGTGTATATAACTTGTTTTTTAGTTACGTAAAACTAGTTTCATATTCTTTGAGTCCCTTATAACATAATATTTAATTTAATTCTCGTTTATAAATACGACTTGATAGAAAGTTATGCTTTATCGCGCGATAACTACGACCATAATACATGCCCAGGTGATTCTGATTATATTATTTTACAGAATAATTAATATAAGTAGCTGTTCCTATGTGACTGTACCTTTACAACGGCTTATAGTTACGGTCAAAGCGTCAAGCAGGAAAATGCAAGCGTCGACAGCATTCAAAGGGTTGTGAACTCAGTTAGATATCGATCGATACCTTAATACTGCATATTGGACGTCCGATACGCTTAGCATTACGCATCAATTAACTAGGACCCGAACGTCATACCTATCGTAAAACCTATTAGCGTGTCAAACCATCTAATCTAATACGATACTGATAACTACGAAACCTCACATAATATGTTCATAGGGCTAGTCAAAACAAGACCTTGAGTCGTCGAAATGTGGTTGAAATCCGTAAAGCCTAAGATGTGATAGGAGTTAGTAGAACTAAGTATCGATACATATCTACGATCGGTATTACATGCTATCTCGCTTGATTATGCTAGGAAGCTGAATGACAGCCCTATAGACATGTATATTGTTAAGCGAGACAGATATATGTGCTATTGGTTCTCCTATAATGTTACGTCGTTTTAAAACTGCCAGGGTTATATAGTACCACGTAAAGCATGCGCAACAAGCGATTATGAATGTTCCGTCAATGCAATAAGGGTGCATGTGTGTAGATAATGTATTAGACTAAGTTGTGAGTTGGGAATTGTTTATGTTGTCCAGAAGCTAAGATGTCTGACTCCACCAAACCAAACTACTGCCTATCCTATTATAACAATAACAAAACTGCATTTCTGACACTTTACCGATCAATACTAAAATAATGGCGGATTTTTACGTTTGATATAAGTTTCATTTCGAAATACGCAACTGAGTTATTAAGATTAGTTTCGAACCGTATTCTCTCTTCGTTCACAAAGCATGTGTTAGAGCGACAACTCACCAACTGAAACGATACAAATTTCACGTCCCTGAACAACCCTTTAGGTTATATTTCAGATATCTAGATAGTTACACGGCTGAGTACCAACCCCTTGCCTGCCGCGCGCGATAACCGCCCGCCGCCGTGCGTTTGTTCACGGCGCCATTATCGACGCTAAACAGCCGCTTAATCAATGGTCTGTGCTATGGCCGTTGTTTATGGCACGCTGCTATTGTCTGTGGTAGTTTGTTCATCGATATTTAGAGTTTCATAAACGCGTAAAATTGGGTAGGTTTAGTTACGTGCTCGCATCAGATTTTTCTACCATCAATGGGTGAGATTTTGATTGAATGTTCTACCTTATTGTAGTCTACGTCATGGATTGGTTTCTAAGATATTATCATGACGAGATAACAAGAGTATTCTGCAGCAATGCAAAACCTCCGGGTGCTCCTAATACGTTCATTGGGTCAAAATTTTCCATCATGGCTTGATTCATGGCGCTCCCTTTATAAAGCAGTCTTATATTTCTTTTTGTCTTATTGCCAGCGCTGTACAGTGTAGTAGAGCTTATTCCCAACTAGCTCCAAAAACACGAAATAAACTAGATTAAAAAAACTGGTCAAGTGCGAGTCGGACTCGCGCATCGAGGCTTCCGTATACAGATGTGTAACGGTTCTAACCCTATTAAATCAGGAAAATCTTAAAAACATGGTGTAGAAATTGAACGCCATGGGTACAGCGCCATCTAACGGCGACTTTTGTTACAAATTTGAGCAACTGAATAACTTATGATGGTACTTTTCAAGGATAATTCTTTATCACGTCAACGATTTCATTTTTTTTTATTTGAAAGAAGGTACTTTCAGCATAATCTCTTAGGAATTTATAAAACAAAAATACATACAAAGGTGATTAAATTACAAACTTAGTAAAGAAATGTTTTTTGACGGTGAAAAAAAGAAAAACTAGATAGAGTTATCGTTATATTTTTCCTGTAAAATGTACATTGATATCAATGTTATGTAATAATTTCATACCACCTATTATCTGTAATTTTTCACAGAAAATAAAAAAAATATTTACAAAAAATGTGCTATATGTATCTAGGTTAGCTTTTGTTATAACTATTTCAAAATTCAAATTGATGGCATAAGTAGTTCTTGAGATATTCAACGATGTGACAGACAGACAAAGTGAAACCATAAGGGTTCCTTTTTTACCATTTTGGTACGGAACCCTAAAAATCAGACACCCAAAGAAATCCCCACAGCACAAGGCGCCAAAACGAAAACAGGAACAAATCCGCATTATTTAATACCCTAGCTGCGAATGCACTAGTCGAAAGCAAAAGACTAAATGAAACGGGCGTGCATTTTGAATGGAAAACTCTTTTGTTCGCGCTGAAACGCAGTCGAACAATGCCGTACAACAATAATTCATGCCTTTTTCCGCCACCTACAGCTAAAAATGTCCGCCACATGATATATAATATCAAATGGAAAAGTTACTGCCTTTTGGGAAACAATGGGAGCGCCTCTCGGTTTGTTCTCTGAATAATAAATCCAGATCCGTTAGATTTTGTTTAGAGTTTTTTCACGCCAAATTTTCATTTGTTTTTGGCGCGCATTTAAATTAATCATACTACTTACTTAATGTATTTTCTTTTATATGTATAACGCCCCTGTATTTGTCAAAAAGTTGTAGGTCTTTTCACGTTTTTGTCCATAACAAAGGTACCTACTATAACCTAAATACTATCACTTAGCAACTAAGTTTGTCTTGTCACCAAGTAATGGAGAATCAGTGACAGGAAACATCTTAAATTCCTAATCCAACGTAAGAGTGAGTAAACCTTGTTACCAACACTCTATCTCACAACACATACTCACTTAAAAGTCACATTCCAAATTTATGACTTTTACTAAAGATTGGATATTTTTACTTGGTTTGGTACAGTTCCAAGCATATATACCTAGCTACCAAAACAAAGATGCAAAAATATATGACACGTCCTAACCGCCCTAAACCTCGTTTCAGATATATATGCGCGCATTATTATGGGAGATAAGTATTAATAAGTAAGTATTGATTGTTATTGGTGACTTATGATTATATGGTATAACTTTTCTTGTGCATCTTCACGTAACCTTAATTGTACTAGTTGTAAGTTTCTCATGTAAGCGAATTGTATAAATTCTTATGAGAATAAAAGAATCTTTAAACCGAAGTATTGGTGTAGGTGACTGTACAAGTCAACTGTGTCGACTTGAACGGTCGGGCTCACAAGGGGCTTAACACGTTTGTGTCATGTTTAAACTGTCATATCTACTTAATATCTATCGGGTTAAAGCGACAAAGTACCAAAGTGTCCAGCTACTTATGAGGTCGTACACTTGTATTTGAATTTGTCTGTTAAATTGGCGCGCCATCCAGATTTGCGTAAGAATTAAACCGTCTCCGGCAAAACCGTTCGATATTCAAAATCAATTTAAAACCCATTTGTAAGGCACAGACAACGGCAAATCCAATCGGGGCAACTCCTATTTTTCCCTCTTTTCCCCGGTTTTATTTTTTGTTTCCCTGTCATGTCGTGGCGCCCCTTGCTCTTGACTCAGCGTTTTTTACATTTTATTACGGAGTTGGTAAATATTTTCCAAGGCTCTTGATTTCGAAGGTTTTGTAGCGTTTTTTGGCATTGGTGTTCAATATTTTTATTTCATAAATGATATTTGAGGTTACGAATGAAATAAACGCCTATTGCAGCAGAATTTTGCCAACTAACGTTTGATATAGATCCCAATACATACTGCTATCAGTCCAACCCCAACACAAAAAGTACTTCGCAAAAATATTCAATAGTAGGTAGTTATTGGGCTGCTTCGACCCTCTGCAGCAACAAACATTCCTACGTAGCTCAGTATTCTCGTACCGCACATGTGCACTAACGTTGATATTTATTAATTTATTATAATGTACCTAAGTATTTATTTTTATGGATGATATGAACTACATTCCACTCTTCTCAATTCTGTGCCACCTCACGCCAGTTGGGTACTCCGAGAATAGAGAAGAAGTGGCGTTCTCTTGTATCAGAGGCCAAGATCCTCTATGGGTCATCGAGCCAGCGTACTAAATAAGTACCACCGCGAACAGGGATTGTTGAGCTACTTGATAATGTTCGCAACTTGGTCGTGTAATACACATCGGGACTGACAAATACAAATACAAACATTTATTCTGCAAATAGGCCACAAGGGCACTTTTACATGTCAAAATATTAATTTACAATTTAAGAAGGAATAATAATTTCGAGTTTAACAATTATAACAAAATTAATGTCATACAGTGAAGATAAACTTGCAAAGTTATCTATTACAAATATTAAGTTAGAGATGTATAAGGTCTCAAGATTAAACAAGGAGTGAAATTAATATATTATCTCAGAGATGTGCATGGTCTCTGAGCGTCAAAATTAAAATTAATTTAATATTGTTAGAGATGTATATGGTCTCTAAGTCACTGATAATAAAAACGAATCCACAACAGGATGATGACACGACATCGGTTAACATCCGTCATTCATTACACGGCTAAATTACAGACAGTGGCAAGTGGCTCAACAATCCTGGTTCGCGACTGTACCTAAGAACTACATTAGTAGTTGTTCTGTAGGCTTACCAGTGCTCGCGGCGGCTTGTGGCTGGCTGTACGCGGCATGCTGTTGGTGCGCCGCTGGCGCCCTAGAGTAGCCCCCGCTACCGAGCACGTCTCCGAACATGTACGGGTAGCCTCCATCGCGCTGTTGGAGGCAGGAGGAGGAGAGACCGCCCGGCATCGAACTGTGGGCAAATGTGGGGTAAGTACATGATCATATTACATTTAATTGAAACAAATATATAATTTGACAAACATGTTAATAGCTTCAGAACCAAGGAACATAATTTGACAATCGTGGGTTCATGAAGCTGGGTCGAGCTAGCGTCATTATTTATACTTAATCTGTGCTAACTTAATCAAAACGCACGAAACAGATTGATAATCAAACTAGAATACGCAGTGAAGGTCTAGATTGACCATATGGCGAGTCCATCTTATACCTACGGCTTTTCTGAATAGGTACTCTATGGCGTAGGTAGCTCACACAACATTGCTTGTTGCACCCGATTCTCACGTTTTTGTTTTAAGTGGATAATCTTTGTGTATTATAAGCAGAATAATCTTGAATACATTGTACGTATAAACGAGACAATGCTGAATAAATGTAGGTATTTTGAGCGACCATAGTACAAGAAGGTAATGATTCCAAAAAAACCACGTAAATTCGTTATTTTAAGGCCGTAAAAACTTTAAAACGAAGTACGTAAGTCGGAAATTCAATTCTGAATACCTATGAGTTTTTATTCCCAAAGTTAGCGCTCATTCAAATTATAGGTACTCGAAAACATCAAAATCATTCATAAACTTTACGAGCTGTGAACGAGTAAAAAAGTGTTAGAGGCTAGTATTCTGTGAAGTGTTAAGTAAAGGGTAAACTAAGTTAATTTCCACTCCTCGACAAAGGCTAAAACCTCGTAGTTCACCAAGTATTAAAAATCAATTCGGGTGGAAGGCCGACTTTCGGTTCGGAAACTTAGAGCGTCTCAGTGCATACAACCAATTAAAAAAGTCCCAAGTGCACTACTTCTCAGTTGCTTATACGTCGTTTCTAGAGTAGTGTTGCGGAAAGCGCAAGGCGCGACCTTTGTCGCTCGATTTCCCGCGCAATTTAATTAGTGTCGCCACTCGATGATAGATGGCGCTAGTGGTAAGAATGCGAGTTCAAGGCACTTTGGAATCCTTTGCACGTGTGTTGTATAAGTGTTTTCAGTTCTTTTTCTTGTAAGGAATTGTGGCTTTGAATGGTTTCGTAAGAGTTGTTTGCTCATAAGTAATTTACAATCCGATTTCAGCATCTTTACAAGGAGATACAATGATACAGTCGAAAAAGATAGGTATGTATTTAAGACTATTAAGAGTGATCATTTCACAGCCTTTCTTAACTTTGAAAACGTGCTTTGGTGTGCGGGCACAAATTAATAGTAGATTTCCGAGACTTGAGAGAGTGTAAGTATGAGGGTTTAGTATTAGACAAATATTAGCTCCGGTTACAGGAATATTCACTTGAGCTTCCAGCGAGACTGAGTTCTATTAACACTTTCGCTACGCAATTTCCTCTGTATACGAGGAAACGCATCGCGTCTACGATTAGAGCCCGCTAGGCTGCTGGCAGTGAATGCGTTAAGGTACCTACTTCCAACTCTTTTTTTACTCACCTGTAGGTATCACCCATGGTGGCAATAGGTTGCGGTATAGGGCTGTACATAGAGTTAAACCCGCCGTTGAGGGGCAGCCGCGGAGCGGGCGGCGCGGGCGGCGACGCGGCGGGCGCGTCTCGCCGTTGACTCCTCAGCTTTTCTTCCCGTCTCCATTTCGCTCGCCGGTTTGAGAACCACACCTGTAAAGAAATGGTCTTTAAGTTTGGAAGACCTAATTTCAACATTACTGCGTCCAATTTATGTATCAATATCGGGCTCCTTCGACGTTATGCAACGACATGTATTTTTGCCGTAGCAAGCTCTAACTAAGATTGGCCTTCTTTGATCTTAGCTCAGTTCATGCCTTTAATGTCATTATCCGTTGAACATACACTATAGAGCATCGACAGACATCATATATTGCTTATTCGAAACTTCTCTCCAAAAAATATTTTTTTATTAAATTTTAAGTAACACGTTGCTGCTTCTCTTCGTGCACTCGACAAACGTGACAATGACAACTCAATTATCCATGACAAACTTTACGAGTTGTTACTTGGTTTTTACGCGAGTCTCCGCGAATATTTAAATGTTTGTTGTCACGTTTCAGAATGCGATGGACATAACGCTGACACTGTTGATAGGTTGGCAACATTTAGAATTTTATTTAAATTTCGGGGATGCCTATCGCTATGCGTTGAACGTTTTAATGTAATGAAATATGAGGGTAATTTACGTAATGCTTATTAAAGCAGCATGTAAGTACATTAACGTAGATATTAATTAAATTAGGAGTGCCCCTAGGCTTCGTAAATGTAGTCATGGGTATCATGCACATATCAAAAATATTTTACTGACGTCCTATACATATCTGAGCCGTCCTAAAATATAAGTCTGTTTATAGTAATAATAATAACACTAAGTTTATTTCAAAGAATATGGTACTATTTTGGTTAGTACATTAGTTAAGTAGTCTCACAGATTCTGCCGGCAACTGCGACGTGCAAATTATTTAGGTATCTACCTTAACACATCAGTTACATTTTACAATAACACATTTAAAAAATCAGCGTTCGATTAAAATCACTTATCAAGTAACCATTTGAACAGGTTTCTTATAAATATTTAAATTGTTATTTCATTCATTTTTTTATGAAAATATTATTTTATGTTTTCCTTTTTGTATTTTTCTTTTAAATTGGGTAATTAGGTAAGTAGATACTTACTCGTGTGTTATCATATTATGTAAACAAAGTTGTTGCTATTACGTGAAAACATTGGGCATCTAATTAGAATTAATAAAATGGATTTATGGGACCAGATATGCATATTTTTCTTCTATGGGGAAAAGAATTCATAAATATAGTCTTAGGTAGATCACAAATTGATTTATCGGTATTTTTCGACCCGATAGCTTTGTAGGACATGTACACGTAAACTAGAATAGCTAAACAGTATGCCCTAAATATCAAACAACAGAAAGTAAATCTTTAAAACAAAACTTGCGCGCGTCATGTTTTCGCAACAATATAAACTGAACAATTAAATAAGTCGACCGTTGCGTGGAACGGAACGGCGGAAGTCGCCACGTGCGCTTCCGACAGTCATGGCGTCGCAATATGGCGCTGCCAAGGGTTGCCTGTTAATGATGCTGATATTTTCACTGGCCAGTACACATAGTTTAACACTTTACTAGCTAGGTACTGCGTTTTGTATTTATTTTTAAGATTCAACTTGGAATGAGAAAATAATGCCTTATGTACACATGCACGAGAGTCGCAAGCGAGTTTAGAGCCTGGCTAATGAAAGCTGACGAACCTAGAAAATAGCGGCAAATTTAAAAGATCTTCGTGTTGCAACACTGTGTACAATATTTTAAAACTATAATGATTCATGGGCAGATATACATTTCTTGTCTGACATGGTTCAGTACCTAGTCCTATATACATACCTACTGTGCATAACATATAACCAAAAACAAGATTGTCTTAATAAAACTAAAGATATGTAAGTATTCTAATTCTGTTATTAATACTTAGGTTTTTTGTTAAATCAGAAATAAAACCAAATTTTACCTTAATATTCCCGATGTTGTACGTTCCTGACAATAAACCACATACGAACACGACGTTCACCAAATTATTCCTCTATTTAAATACTTACGTAGTTGATAGGAAAATAGGAAAAGCCCCAAACATTGCCATCAAAGGGGCCGGCAAAGCAATATGTCATAATATTATTGCTCGGCCTCTGAAATTGCTGCCTACTATATTTTATTCCGGGCCGAAATGGGGAAAAGGGTCGCTGTACGTTATATTTTATTACTATATATTTAGTTATATGGATGTTGTGTTTATGAATAGATAGAATCTCTATAGCAAAATATTAGGGGGTATATAGAATATGTTACATATTTTAACAAGTATAGATATAAAAAAAATTCAAATATAAGGGCCGTACACACATTAAGGTGCTAATGTGCTTCCTGTTATCGATACATAACATAGCAAATAACAAATACCGAATAGTATGGATACTACGCCGGGGTACATAGTTACAATTAGATCAGAAAATAACTTTTAGATCCTTAACTTTTGTAAATGAGAGCCAATTTTTGTTATTCCGTGTCTGTAGGTACTCTCTGTTCCCAGACTTTCGCGAATGGAAAACTAATATCAACTTTCTTTTAAGCTAACTTCTGGTTTTTACCTAAAATCATACCAAGAATTTGTAAGAGTTTGCCAAGCATTACAAATACCTAACATGAAACCCGCTGAAACACATAAAAATGGTAGAACGCCCCGAATATTGTGCCCCTGCCCAGTAAAATATTATGACGTTTTTCTTTTCCTCATCTATAGGTATAGTGACAGCGATGACAAGGGGCCTCTCTGTCATTTCCTCTTATAAATTGCGCGCCATAGTTGCAAGGGTTGCTAAATGAGATTTGCCCGTAATTCTGTTATTTTGACAACAAGTTGCCACAGAGTAATTGTTTTGGTCTAACCTTGTTATGGAAATGTGTAGTTTTGCGGACTGCGCGGCTATGAGCTTCACCGATTTTTATGTGAAATGTATTTTTCGTTGTCATTAGGTAGTTGATTCCGATTTTTTGTGTTATTGACGATTTCTCCTGTCATATATTAACGTGGCTGTTTGTCTGATGTACAAACTAAAATTTTGCAAAAAAAAAGGAATTGTTCCTCAATTTTTTCATGATGAGCGCAGATATATACTTTCTACTATAGGTACTATATGTGAAATTTATTTTTCTTTCTACTACATTACTATGTATATGCAATAAATAATAATGTAGTTTCTTTACTACCACTTATTTTATTTCCGCCATTTTGAATCTGCCGTTTGTAGGGTTCGCAGACTGCTTGTGTTCTATCTCATTACGAAGTTTGCTCATTAGCTGCAGAATTATGAGTAATTGTCATTTACAATTAAATTTTGTTTAGCTCTGCGATGTTGAAATGGCGCGCTTAAAGTTTGTTAAGCCAGACTACAAGCAATCCGACAAAGAGTAATTTATAATTACTATGCGTATATGGTAAATAATAAGTGCCAGATTTTTGTTAGTCATGTTCAGATCTACACTAACAATCAAAAATTGTTCAACGAGTTAAAATGCAGGTCCTGTACTAAAACGTGTAGGTATTCATGTTTTGTGGACTTATAAAAAAAATCTATGACAGACTTGAAGTAGATAGGTAATTAACAATCCTGTTTACGCGCGCAGAACCATCAAGCCGTTTTGTGATATAAAGCAATTATTTTTACTCTATGGCTAGCTATTATTATTGTTATTCTTACTGATTTAAGTTACCAATTATGATACATACAGGTATTTTCAATGAAGGTATTACCTTTGTATATAACATAATACATTTAAAATAAGAAATTAAATTAAATGCCTCCACAAAAACAAACCAGTTATTTACTGGCATTAATCAAAAAGGACAGGAGCGGGAAAACACCCGCACGCTCAACTCAAATCCAACCTTGTTATCAATAGAATAAAATCCATTTTCAAATGATTCACACACAAAGGTTGTTCTTCTATGGATGAGTCCGATTTGAAATGGGTTTTAAGATAAGGGGATAGGGTTTGTGTTTGGAATGGCAGTGTGTGAAGGTTGGTATGCGCGGTGGGTGCCAATTTTTCAGAACCCCCTGGCGGAAATTCGCCCTCGCTTCCTGTAGGCTGGGTCGATATGGCACCCCTGTAGTGTGGCCACAAGTGGGACAGTGTAGGACTATTGGGTAATATTTTATGATTATTATAAGGGCAATAGTTATATCGTATTTAACAGAAATCTATAGCATCGGACTGTTTTATTTTGCATACTTAGACTTATATTTCATCTTGTTGGTGCAAATCACAGTATCTCCAGTGTGCAATAAAATGACAGATGCGGGAATGTCAGTGTGCGTGTTTCTTTGTTTTAGTTTTATTCTAGCACGTCTTTCTGTATGCTATTTTATTTCCGATTTGTTTAGTATTTTCTTTCCTTGTCTCTTTGTAATGTAGCTTGATGTATAACCTATTTAATTTTTTCTTTATTTTAATTCGTTTAATATATATATAGGTATATATAACTGTGGTTGGCGTATGTGTCGCCACTTACCTTAGTTTTTAAGTCAGGTCCCCACTGAAAATCAGCGCCACAGCTTGCTGAGTCTCGCCGTGGCATCATGCTGAGTGGGGAACCTTTTTTAACGTTATATGTACTTTTTAACTGTTCTATTTGTAATGTGTATTGTTGTGACGTTAAATAAATGTATTTTCTTTCTTTCTTTTTCTTTTCTGTTACCAATAAGATAATATTGAATAGATAATACAGAAATTAGAAAAAAAATAGGTAAATGGCCTTTTGAATTACAGAGAGACATAATTCGGCCAACGAGGGCGAAATCTTGGTTGGGCGGTTTTAACGCAAACGACAATCGGAAGACTTTAACTTCTGCTTTCGCTATTGAGGTATCCAATCTTGAGGTACTTATATAAAAAAGTAAATATTTAGGTACACAATTACACTTGGCGATCGAATATATCCGGAATTTTCCGCTAAATTGGTAACCCTACACAGCCTTGAACCCGGGGCAACACGTGGTGGCCGCTGAAAACATCTCCTCGAAAGCCTTTGATCAGCCAGAGGAAAATGAGCCTTGTTCACTAATCTTAGAGTGTAAAGTGGGTTGATAGGCGCGTTAGAGTAGGGTTGCGCAGTCGATAATTATTTTGTTACATGGCAAGTGAATATAGGTACCTATTATTTAAATCTGGTTAGAAAGTTTTTGTGGCTGTCCAAAAATTCTGGTGAATTTATAATATAGTACATCCCGACTTAGTAAGTGTTATTTTACTAGAGATACTTTTCATGAATGTAAGCAAAAAAATATTTAATTAAAAATATGTTGCAATTTTACAAAAATACATTTATCTAATTTATCTTGACATGTAGAAGTGGATAGCCATACCGAGACAAGCATTTCTGTTCGTTCTTCATATCGTAATAAAACTAGTGAAAACTTTAAATCATACGTATACTTTAAAAATTGTGGTAATTGGTCGACAATCAAGTAATACATTTTCCCGGAAGTATGTACAGCAACAAGATATCCATAACGTAATATATTCATTTATTCAATTCCACGAATATTGTACGTAAAACTAAACCTAATTAAGTATACTTTAAATTACCAACCCTAGCCACTTGTTGACCGAAGTGGTGCACCGGCGTCGAATGTTAATGCGCCCAAACCTCGCAAGGTTAATGCGAGATGCGAGCTGGCTGGATACACCGATGCCGCTGTCTAGCACAGATTTAAAAAAACGACGGTCGAATGTCGTGTAAGCCGACATGAGTGCGCTCACGATAGAAAGAAAAACCGGACACCGCACAATTAGAGTTCCGAACTAACCGCAAGATTAAGTTGGTTTTAGCTGTATGAGAGCCCACATTAAAATCAAATTAAATAAACTTTGACTATTTGTATGGCTTTGGGTCAAAAAGATGCTTACATTGTGAAAATATGAAAACTGTAGCTCAAACCGTTTGGCTATGAAATCTGTGTGACAGACGACGGACGGACGGACGGACGCGTGAGTGATAACAATAGGGTTCCGTTTGGACCCTTCAGGCCGACCCGTTTCACGAAGCTACAAGTTTACACTGACATTCATAGCAGAGGGGGAATAAAAAAACACAGGATACTATCATGCAGCGTTTTCTCGCAAGAAGGCAATTCATTGCAGTGCAACAAACAGTACATGACCATTTGTTACAAAAACTTAATGTTGGACTTCTATATTTTCAATTGTTAGAATGTTTTTGCAGACGCTGAAAACGCATCACAAAACCGAATAAGCCAGATTTTTTCTCAAGAAAATGTTTTCTATTCATAGAAGAAACGGTTTAAAAGATTATATATATGAAATATTTTAAATGAAATGTACAATATGCAAGCGAAATACAGTTCTTTACCATTTAAAGTGTTTAAAAAGATCCATTACATCACACATTATATTTATATTTAGGTACAGCGCTGCAAATTAAATTAATCCTTTTAAAAATTGTAACGTCATACGTAATTCGATTTAAAATCCGTTTAGCTAAAAGCTAAAAGCGGCAACACTAGCCAACCCTCGTGATGGATGTCGGTTTAAACTGTTGGCAACACTGCGAGTGGTTATTTTTAAGTTTACGCGTTGTCTTAAAAGGTTAGGGATGTGTTTATCATTTTTCATGTTTTAAGTTGGTATAAATTACATGAAGAAAGTTTAAACTATTCTTAGTTCAAACTTTCTTCATGTAATTGCGAACTAATAATCGCCTGAAACGTGTCCAAAAATAAATTGTATACAGTGCTCAATTATTTCAAGTTATAGGAATACCTGGTTAAAACCCAGACGGTCACTAAGCGGTTCGAGGAGATTTCAAAGGGTAGCGGAGCGATGGGCCACATGGACGGGCTTTGAAATTAACTGTATGCATTTAAGTTTTGTCCAGGTACTTAAACTAAATGTAATATAATATGTAGCTGTAGGTGAATAGTCAGTGGAAAAAAAGTTATAAATCACACCAGAGGGGTTATTTCGTTACTTTACAGACGAGTGTTAGGTGAAATAAAATTACATTTAGATACCTAACGTAGGTACGAAACGTTACCCAGCGAATCATCAGTTTCTCGTGACGACAACTCAGTAAGGTATAGCTAAAGATGATTTGATGCCTATAAATAATGTCACGTCAAGCTAAAAAAGTGGAAGTAATTATATATACGACGAGAACATCAAGCCTTTAAGAACATCACGCGTAAATAATTCTTCTGAAATAAGTACTTTAGTAGTTACCTAATATGAAATATTTTCCTTTCATTGAAAGCCGCTTCTTCGAAAGACGTACAATATTCGCCAAAACCCAAACAAAAATTGGCACACAACTCACAAAATGAAAAATTCAAACAACAAAAACAATGTTTAACATATTGTTCCTCAGAATATTTACATAAGCTATGTAATATTCACGTATATTTGCGCGGCAGGGAGGGTATATTATGCCCTTGTTTTTTTAGTCTGTTTGCTAAAGACGCATCCACACGGCCGTGCCTACGTAAACAGACAGTGTAAACAAGTCCTTATGAACGCATTCATTGAGCGCTTTTAATAAAAAACGCCCTTCGATATACTAATTAGGGACTACGCGTCATTGTGGAGGTTTATTTTACTATTACGGTAACAGTCGGTTAAGATGAAAAGAGAATAGTTTTTCTTGTCAAAATCTTTCATAGAAAAGTGAGTTTCATCTATTGCAAAACCACTATAATACCAGCATTTTCATGTCTGGCGCTAAGGTCAAAAGTATGAGAGACAAATGCAGGAACGAAAAATTAGTAATAAAGGCGAATAAAGATTTTTGATTATTTTTAGCAAACGTTCTCAGTTGCAATGCTATATCTACGTAAGCGTTGCACCTTAGTACTTACACGAAATACAACTTTTTACAGTTTAAGAAATCTAAACTATATTGAATCTCACACACTGTTAATCAAAAATTTGTACCAAATACATATTTTTATTAAACATGTGAAGATTGTAAAATACCCATTATTAATCCTCCAAGTAAACTAATTCTTACACCATTGCCCCAAGCGATCTTAATCTAGTTAAGTGGATTACCCATGTGTCTATACACTGCTTAGTACCAAAAAGGCGGCAAAGTTAGTATCGGAACGCGAGCCACCTTACAACTGGATTTTTTTTTACCTGGATACGTGCCTCAGGCAATCCGATCTTTTCGGCTAGTCGCTCCCGCGCGAACACGTCGGGGTAGTGCGTTCGTTCGAACTCTGTGGACAACATTTCAAAATTAAATTTCGAATGGAACACGTTCGAATTTTAGAGAGACGGGAGCGTCAAATCGAATCTTCCATCAGGTTTTTAGGGAGCGGAAAACGGAGTTTGTGGTCTTTGGTTATACATGCAATTCAACTGTGAGATATTAGAGTGATGCACTTTACAATCTCATATACCTACAAGATGACACATAAGTCATGATACAAATAAAAAAAATCGGATTCTATTCATGATTACGAAACAGTTTTACTATGGGATCAACTTTGTCCGTGCCAAAAAAATCGGATTCTTCGTACATTTTGATTAGTCGATTGAAGACCATTTCCTATGAAACAGCAGTTTGTTTCGCTCATATAAGGTTTGTCCCATAATAAAAGTGGTTCAGAATCATATTTTTAAATTTTGTATCATGACTTATATGTCACCTTGCATATAGTGAGTGTAAACGAATGAATTAGGTGGTTATTACAAGTACATTTATAGACACACAGTGTAATAAATACAATTTTAATTCTCTGATAGTGAAACTAAATAACATAAGTACAAAATAAGAGCTTAAAAGAATCTCGCTCGTAAGCAACGATGATTTGTAATAAATAGGTAATTAGATTAAAAACATGTTTAGCAAGCTAATAAATAAATTACGACTTCCATAAAACAATAAAGTCATAAAGCAAATAACGCCAATATATCCTTAACATCAATTATTGCGTTCGTGCCAACATTCGAGCGCTGAACACACACGGGGGACAATATTTATTTATTTACTAATAACTGGTGGACAAACAATAAATAAGATGAAAGGGACATGGGAAATAGGTTTATGAGGGCCCGAGGGACCTCTTACAGGCGGGAGTGACCAATTTCGGCTGTCAATCGAGTAGTTAGTGACGGGGATTTATGAGTCTAGAACGGGCTTGAGCTGAGTCGTGGTGGATAACGGCGGGTTAAGACAAAGAATTCAGCAAGTATCAGTGCAAGTACCTATTACTCGTATTTAATGAGCTTGGATTGCAAATTAGGGTAAGATTTTAAGAAACTAGTTATTTTTGGAACCATGAAGAAATGGTAGAGAAAAATACGTCTAAGGTGAAAGACGGTACTTTCACATTAGACTGACTGAAATTCTTGAGGAAGACATAAAGTCATTCTTAATATCATGTAAAAACAATGTGAGACAAAGATTAAAGCAAATCCTATTAGAAATGATATTTTGCAGTGATTTGGTTGATTTGAAATACTCTTCTTTAAAGTATACAACAACATTTTAAGTGTAATCAGTTATTATGTAATCCTAGAGAAAATTGTAATAATGTGTTTACATGATAGCACGGTCTAAGAAAACAAGGTTTGAAAATCCGGATCGTGACAGTGATGTAGATGTCGACGACACACTCACACTTACGTTCGCATACCATCGATAGGCTGATGTAGGTCGTGTCACCCACACTAATAACCGATGTACCAGAATGCCATACCTGGCGCAGTATATTATTGTATCATGCATGATAGGGCACGTAAGGATGAATAAACTTTACGTGTAGGTGTTTTTGGTAGACTTTATTTTGAGTCTTAATTCTCTCCGTCGGCTTCTCGCTGCATACAATGAATATTTCACCCATATCGACATATATATTTCACTTATCTTCCACTAAATATAAACATGCCATCTTAAAAGCCTTAAATTAACCCATAATTAATCATTTTTCCTTTTTTGTTGTTATTTTCTTAAAATTAATTGTTAGCCGTACGTTACAACGCTTCGTAGTGTGTTCACCACTCACAGTTGAACTACATTTATTTTCTGTAGACTAATTGTTTAGTGTTTTCCCTGATTTCCTTTCATATATTATGTATTTAAACTTAAAAATAGTCTCACTATGGCAACCCTAAATGTTAAAGTAATCTGTGGATAATGCTGTTGACCATTCACATTGTAACACGGAATCTATTGTAACTCTCGATGTAAACTTAAGTGTATGGTTGTTTGTTATCCCTAAAATAAATAAAATAAAATAAAATAATTAATACAATTAAGAGACGAAGAATACAATGAAGAATTCTTACAGGTGATTCCTGTTTCGTTTAACGTAGTTGGGTTAGGTGTTGTGTGGAGGTAACCAGCAACACGAAAAAGAGAACCACTACTGTTTATGAGGCATATCGTAGATTTGCTAACACTTACCTTTCTCCAGGCTGTCTATCTGGTCATTCGTGAAGGACGTTCGGTTCCTCTGCAGTTTCCTCTTCAGCCGTAGCCTCATCTGCGAGTCCTCGTCACCTGATGACGCGTGTTCACTGTTCCCGTCCGAACCAGCTTCGGACTGGAGGGCGTCTGCTGTGGAAGAAGAATTCTGTTAGTTATGCAGTTTTAGTTATATAAATACGAGTACATACTTATAGAGATATGATCTGAGAGTTTAGAAACGACGTTCTCACAGGCCTGATTTTCTCCAGTGGTATGATCGAAGATCCTGATACGATGAAGTAATATCTAAGACGTTTCCTTAAATGTATGTTTGTATCTGAGTAACTACAATCATTAAATCTACCTATTATCTGCTTAGTCCCCAATCTTCTATGAAAAATAACTGCTACGGATCATTGGATCTACATTTCCTCGGTAGATGTAAGTATCGTCCGACCAGAAACATATGACCGTTGGCCATGTTGCGAAATTGCATTAGAACTAATTTCTTACAATGGCAATGATTTTAATCATAGGTTGTCGTTGTTATCAGTATCACTGTGGTTTTTTTTTTGAACCTGACTGTGGCTTTATAGGCCGGGCCCAATAAAGCGATAGGAGTGCGCGGTTGGAGAGTAGCCTGGGGAAAATCCAGGGGAAAACCTCCGGCACGACCACGCGTGTGGTTTGGAACACTGGAATACTCTAAGAGTTTGCGCTCCAGTGAGATTGGTTGAGCGGTTTCAACCGAATCTGAGGTGTGAGTGGAATCGAGCTACTGGGAGTTTTGTCGCTGGTTCACTAAACCTAGCCTAGCTGAGAAGAGTCCAGCAAGAAACTCAGCTAGGCCCGACCTGGGTCGGACTGACTCTACCCGGTGTGCGGCGGTACCGGGACGAACCTGTGGCAGTTTAGGTTAATGGTCGGTTGCACCAACATACGATTACAGGCCGGTCATCGTCAAATATGGCGCCGGCAGCTGTCATCCCATAGAAACTTGTCAAACTTTCCATACAATAAGATTTTAACGAACACCGCTTACGATTACAAACGGTTTGGTGCAATCCACCCTAAGTGTTGAATGTTAATTAATAAATGATAAAGAGTGCCCACAACGATCAATTGCCGAGAGCGAAATATTATTAACAATGTATATAATAAAATTCTGGAAAAAACCGATTGGGAAATGGAACAATTTCACTACAAAATATTTGAAATTTAACATCAGAACTGACAGGCAAACAAGTCAGAATGTCATTATTCTGGCTATACTGACATTACTGACCTGTTGCCATATAAATGAGAGTAATAGCGCCCTCTTGACAATGGCCATATATTTCTGGTCGGGCTTTATATCATGCAACTTTATTATCCTTGGGATGGGTTGCAACAAACCGTTTGTAATCGTAAGCGGTATTCGTTAATCTGATTGAATGGAAAGTTTGACAAGTCTCTAATGTCTCTATGGGTTGACAGCTGCCGGCGCCATATTTAACGTTGATCGGTATTCAACCGTAAGTACCGGAACCGTAAGTTGGTGCAACCCGCCCTAAATAAATAAATAATAAATAAATATTTTTTGGACAATCTTACACAAATCAACCTGGTCCCAAACTAAGCAAAGCTTGTACTATGGGTACCAAGTGACGATATACATACTTATATAGATAAATAGATACTTAAATACATAGAAAACATCCAAGACTCAGGAACAAATATTCGTGTTCATCACACAAATACATGCCCTGACCGGGATTCGAACCCGGGACCTCCAGCTTCGAAGGCAGGGTCACTACCAACTAGGCTAAAGCGGTCGTCCTAAGTCCATAAAGTGCTTTTAAGTTTGATTTATTGCAGCTTTAATGCTAACAACCAAAGCAGTGTTTTTCAGGGAAACCCACTGAGCTACAACAATTATTTGCAAATCTGTAGCATAAACAACACACGCCAATAGCAACGAGCGCCTCATATTTACGAACTGCACTCAACAACTATCAGCCAAATGACGTCAACAAAATTGTACAATTACTCAGACAAACCAGTCATCATGACCCTTCAAACGTATCAACGCACTCTCCAACATGGCTCGTCATAAACACGCTTTAAAAACTATTTATTAAGGACCCGCCAGACTGTCAATTCGCTTGGAAGGAGGGGTCGTGAACGCTGGCGAGTATACCCTCTTGTGAGGGCCAGAATTAAACGTTATTCGTAATGTCGACATGCCCCAAGCTAATTGATTAATTTGCTTTATGGTCGGCACTTGAGTGTGGGTTCGATGCCGGGCCCGTAATGTTGCACGGGCTAGTGCAGCTCAATGGGGGCTGTTACACAATCTGCCACATTTTTCTGATACGCCCTACGGATCGTTTGGTAATGTGATGGATGCAATTAATGATTACAAGTGCATCCGTCAGATGGGTGAAATGAATTGGTGTAACAGAATGGATGCTCTTAGCTAACTTGCTCTTGACTTGGACTTTGAGATACGATCGGGATACACAATACACGATTGCAAACAAGCACGTATCCAGACTTTTGGTTCGGGGGGGGGGGGGACAAACATTGAAACAACCAGTTCACAACTGTGTAAAAATCGCTGTAATCACTGTACTATAAAAACGGCTAAAAACGTTTTCGGGGGGGGATAAATCCCAACAATCCCCCTCTCTGGATACGTGCCTGATTGCAAAGTTTGCCAAAGAGCGAAACATCAACTACCTCACCTAAGCTCAATTTAAATTTTGTATTTATAAGGCAAACATCCTAACGTTCGACAACTTAATTCCTAATAGTTGACGCCTATAGAGTATTAAGTCAGCGTCAAGCACTAGGACGTTTAGTTTTAATGAATATAATAAAAATATTTTTATACTCTATTTCTTATAGAAACATTTTGACAACCTAGCCTAAGAAAAAAGATAAATAATAATATATTTATTAACACACAAGTTTACAGTATAATAACAAAACACTTACCTCTAATGTGGTAGTCATAATTTAGCAAACAAAAATAACAATTATGTACTAATAGATCTACGTGTGTGTAATACCCGTAGATATGTATGTGCGTCTCCTTTATGACCCTACCTTGGACATATTCTCGCATTCGGAGCCGAAATTCCTGGCCACAGCCACTCGGTATCTGGAGTCAATTAACACTCCTACCTCAATACAGTACTGAATATTTATAAATCATAGAAGGTTATTATGATAATTTTAATTTCGTTAATTTAATTTAATTGCTACTAATACTATAACCTATAATTTTCATGTTTGATAATACGCTGTAAATGTAAGTTGGTTGAAAATAAATAAATACAATTTCTACTTAACGAATACAAAATAAAAATAACTTTAATCAATACCTAGATATATAAAGCGGCAATTGATAATATTCTGCCTGTGTTACCTTTTCATGTTTTAGCCGCGGATCTGATATAAGCAGGGACCGATACCGGTATTTTTAAAAAAACCTTGAATTAGCCCAATATTTTTGATAATTTTTTGCTCTTTACGTAGGGCTGAATCATGTATTTAGGTAATAACGTCGTATTATTAGATTGTCCCATTAAAAACGAAATAATGAACCGGTGACCGTAATAATACCGGTATTTTTCTATGGAGAAAATACCGGTATCCGATCCCTGGATATAAGTAGAAGAAACTTTATGGATGTTATAATACCGGAAAAGGACACAGGATACTTTTTGAGATAGGAAGTAAAAGCTTATGCGGGAACAAGCTGTGACTATGGAAATATACTCGAAATATAACTTTACAGTCTAGTTTATAATTTTTTTTTCTACAACGCCAGGGGCAAACAAGCTTACGGTACACCTGATGGTAAGCAGCCACCGCAGCCTATAGACGCCCGCAACTCCAAAGGAGTCACGTACGCGTTGCCGACCCTTCATAAAATTTGAGGATGCACTGTGTTGACAACCGAAGGGACAAATTTAGGTCCGTCGCTCTCAACACAGTGCATCCTCGGGAGCTCTGGCAACCTTGCTCACCTCCAGGAACACAACACTACATACGTTACTACATACTAATATACGTTCCCAAAGGTTCAAAGATATCTAAGCAACCTTATGCTTTTAACAATAAAGTCGTGTTCATATTATTTGATCACTTTGCCACTGTACCACTTTCAGAACTCAGCTCTCACTTAAAAATGGATCATCGACATCAAAAACAAAGTTCGACATCAAACCAGCCTATACAAATATTAAGCGGGCGCTACACGGAATGATTGATGCGCGACATTCGCTCGGCGCGGACTTTCCAATCGGTTGACAATTTTGATTGATCGTGTGTGCGCGCCCTTGCTACGGCCCGTGCAAATTAGTGTTATGAAAATTTAAAAACGTTCAATTTTTTTCCATGTGAAGAAGAGACTTGAGAATTTAAGGAAAAAAAAGGAATGTGAGGAGTTAATTTAGAAAATATAAAATTCATTAGTTGTTAATACTTAGTCAAAATTATAAATATTGGCATCATATTCTGGTCATAACGTTGGTCTTTGCATAAAAATTACGTAGGGTCGCTAGGCCAGTTACGCGGCCTGCGTCAGTTTGCGGCCTGAAGAACGAAGTTTTTTCAATTAAATATATTTACATTTTTGCATGTCCTGAAGACATAGCGAAGCCCTGAAGCATGTGCCAGTTTGCGGCCACTTGGATGGGTTGATGAACTGAAAGGATATTTTCTTGGTTTTTTAATATATTCCCATTCAATAGCTACCAATTAAAGCGTACAAGTCGCTACTTGTACGCTTTAATTGGTAGCTATTGAATGGGAATATATTAAAAAACCAAGAAAATATCCTTTCAGTTCGTTTAATTTGATGTGCCAAATTAACAGGCCGTAAAACCACCTACCGACCCTAGATTTTGAAAAAAATTATTCACCTGAACAATATAGTAGTCGAAATCGCAAACATTCCTAACAATAGCACAAACAGCAGAATTTATCAAAGCGTCTTAATTAAGCTCCTTGATACCGAAAGAAATCTTTTTACCAATGGCTCCAACAAAGTAAGAATAAGCAGCAAAGAATTATTTCCCTTATAAAGGGGCACATTTTCATTATTTATCAGCGTCTCGGCCTACGAATTTCATTAAAAAACGAAGAGCACTTGCCCACAATTCAACCAATACAGATCGGAGAAACATGAGAACAATTCAAATAATAGTGGAAAAATAAGGAGGGGAAAAAATTGGTGGGAATAAGGGGGAGTTATTGGGGGAGTGGGTGGGGGGCGATTATGTGAGATCGATACTGTCAGTTGCGCGGGGGCAAGGTAGCGGCGGCGGCGGAGACATTGGGCTTTTGCCTAGCACGTCGCTAAAAAAATGTAATTAAAATAATATATATAGCATGATTTTTACTTTTGTTCTGTAAAAATTTAGATAAACATTACGTGTTTTTTTTCTTATTGGATATCTACTGATTTGAAAAATGATATACGCCTTCAGGTATCCAATTAGATGAATATCATACAACCTCACATAAATCTTTATCTAATATCTTATTACTATAATACGCCGTATATACCTAATCCAATATATAAATAATTAAAAAAACTAGCCAAGTGCGAATCAGACACGCGGGCGAAGGGTTCCGTATCATCATCTATAAAAACGGTAAAAAAAATCACTTGTTGTACGGGAGCCCCTTAAATATTTATTTCATTTTGTTTTTAATATAATTTTGATATAGCGGCAATAGATAAACATCATTTGTGAAAATTTCAACTGTCTAACTATAACGGTTCATGACAGACAGACAGATGGACGGACATCGGAGTCTTAATAATAGGGTCCGTTTTACCCTTTGGGTACGGAACCCTAAAAACAACATTCAGACATTTAATACTAAATACAAAATATTAACAAACATCTTCTTTGTTGCTTTCTTTTCTACTTACTCAGGGCAATATAACTTTTATGTCACACCTGGCCATAAAGTGGCAATTACCGCATGCTTCGCGCGCGGAAAATCTCACTTCCTGGCCAGGGGGTGACATAAAATTTTGTACTTACCTCGGGCGGTAATTAAGAAAGCCTCAGACCGCATAATTATCGTCAAATACCTGCGATCTGAGACAGACAGACTTGAGAGTGTTTTACCGCCCTTGGTAAGTAATGTACTATATTTCACAATCCGCTGCCGCTCATCGCCGGGCCGCGCTAAGCAGCCTCCCTGCGGCCGGTCAGGGCGCGATTCGGCTAATTCGCCGCGCTTCCGCAAATAAATGTTCGGCTGTGTCTCCGCTCAAGCCTCCTTTTTTCTAATACATATTTTAGAAGTAAAATTCATAAAATGCTCAACGTGGAGTTCAATGAAGTTTTAGCAAAATGTTTGTTATAAGTAAGACAATATCTAGCTTAGTATTTTTATTTTTATGAAAGCTTATGTAAGTTCTTGGAAACAGCAAAGATTTTTTTTTATTTTGACGACCCTGCCTACGAAACTGGAGGTCCCAGGTTCGAATCCTGGTCAGGCATTTATTTGTGTGATGAACACGAATATTTGTTCCTGAGTCTTGGATATTTTCTATGTATTTAAGTATCTATTTATCTATATAAGTATGTATATCGTCACCTAGTACCCATAGTACAAGTTTTGCTTAGTTTAGGACTAGGTCGATTTGTGTAAGATTATCCACAAAAATATTTATTTTCTCCAAGAATGATGGTGTTCGTTATTTATATCTTTTATTAGTTGTTACTACTTTTTTTGTTACTTAAGTTTTTAAACTATTTCATAAAAACGTATTCCACTACTAATTACTACATCATAAAATTAACTCTCGTTATGAAGACTTAAAAATCAATATGTTAATGAATAATTATTCAATCACTAAGATTATTGTAGAGGTACAAAGGGTACAGTACTGCTTAATTAAATAGTTCTTGATATGAATAATGAACGGCCTAATAACTGTTTGTTTGGTACTCTAATTGCATGTCCCTCAAGAGAATACCTAATGTACCGCTCAGGGCATTTGGTATCACTACGCTGGTACAGTCGATGTCATTAACTTCGAAAACCAGGGCATACTGATTCATTTATTTATTTAAACTTTAATGCACAAAAATGCTTTCTCTACCAGTCGACCATAGGACCAAACAGAAACTAGCAAATGTGGGTGCAATGAGAAAATAATTCATAAAAGTTAAACGATTTCGACTGACGTTGTAAATAGAAAAACAATTTTATAATATCCAATTGTTTTTCGCGCTTAAAACATTGATCTGTTTGAGCTGAACGTTGACATGGTTGTCCTGGGAGTCCAGGGGACAAAGTTTGGTCAAATCTACTTAAGCAGCAATTATTACATTAACAGCAAATTAATTATTGTCGGTGTGAAAGTGTGCGATGAGCATTCTATTACAATATTGGAAACTGAAGTAAACCAAAAGAAAACTCGATCCAAACTTCTTTGCTAACAAAGGAAGTATATGAAAAAAAAAGTTAAAGTTTTGCCTTATAATTTTTTCCAAAGTTCAACTGTGCAATATTCTGTTAAGTATATTCACCAGGTGCTTAAACCTCTTGGCATAAACTATTGATATCAAATGGGGGTTCCATTACAACCCCCTCATTACCATCCATTCCGACCATTTAATATTCAATGAAACAATACCCATTTTTAATTGAACACTCCATAAAGTGGTTTCGTTCTATATCGTGGTTAACGGCAAACTATTCTCGGTCTTCATCCTTTGTGTTTCGGTTTATTATCGTGTGCATCGGTGGACAGATTGCTACTAAATGAGGTTGGCTACTGTAATTGACTTTGTTGTAGGGCCTATACGTTTCAAGAACACGTTTTGTGAACACTAACAAAGTATATGTCTTTGAAGTTTTGGGCAATCTTAAGTGTGAAATCCGATATGGTAATCATTTTAAATTTAGAAATAGTTATTTTCATTCGTTCTAAATTGCTACCTACTTAATTACTAACTTTAGTAAATATTCGTGATTTAAGGCATGTGGATTCCTATTAGATTAGTTCTGTTATTAAAGTTCAGTTTTTTGGTCGTTATTACCATTATGTACAATTTTATAGTCACTATCGCTATATGTGTAATACGTGCTCACAACGATAGTAATGTAGTAATATAAGTATATTTCTATACGATTGACTTATTGCTACTGTCTTTTAGACGAGCCCTACTTATATCCCCAATCAAAATAACTACATAAAAACCAATCATTTGATCCCATTTAGCTAACAATCGTTAAAACTATCCATTATCTGTCCCTAAGTAATTGAGAGTCCGCAGGGCCTGTCAACCAATCTAGCGTGACACTTAGGTCCCCGGCCGTCAATGAACATGTTTACTCAACGTCACTTAGGCAGGGGTCTCCTTGAATGGTGGATAGATTTCCTCAGAGAACAAGGCTGTAATCGTACGATTACTCTGCATTTTATTGTGTGGATAATGATGTAATTAAAAATTTGCGATATAAAAATGTTAGCGACACTTAAGACACTTTGTGTGGATGTGGATGAATAACATAGATGAACCACTGGGCGACAAAAAAAGAGTATACGGTTATTTTTACTAATAATTAAACTTTACTAGCACACGTAAAGTTGTGAACATTTTTTTTTTGAACCTGACTGTGTCTTTATAGGCCGGGCCCAATAAAGCGATAGGAGTGCGCGGTTGGAGAGTAGCCTGGGGAATTTATGAACAGTTAAATACAAAATATTGAAAGGATACGAAGATAAAATATGCGATAAAAATATTTTTCTAAATAGTTTCAGGTGTGCTTGAATGAGTTATTAGAATCTAGCGGAGCGAGTCAGCACGGACGATTTGCTGACAATTGCTGTATCGGGGCAAATATTTGCATCACCTACGGTCATTACACGGATAACTGGTCACTAGTAAGTATCGTTAAAATTTAATTCTCGCCTTAAGACAATATTCAGCAGCACTTTTTGCCTTTAAGCGATTATTCCACCTTCCTGAATTTAGAACCCTATTGCCCTGAACAAGGAAGAGCATCATTTCAGTCTAACGCATTTGTCCCTCTCCTACTTCATTCAGGAAAGTATATTAATAACTTCTTCACTTGTAGGTATAACACCACACTGGTTTTATGTGATGATAAATATCAAATAATGTACGGGCTATATTCAATAACTTTTGGAATTAAAACCAAACCGATCTTGCACGGTGCTTTGAAAAATCCAATTGAATATCCCAATTCAGTTAGCTATCAGTCAATTAGTGTCCAACCGAGCTGCGGCCGCACCACTGGGCGCCGCTACCATTATTGTTCTAAACGTGTGCACAAACAATTTGTGATATTATTACGAAGCACTGTGCAAATGTTGCGTGATATTTTGATGGTTAATATTATTGATATTTGTAATAATCGTGCAGTGAATCTAGAGTAACTCGGAATAAAATTAAGGTTAACTTTTAAGTTAATTTAAACAAACCGAATTTTTATAACACTAAAAGTAAGTTTCTAAATTGTGGTCTAATTGTAAAGCTTCGAGTTACTATGTGAGTCGTAACAACTAACAATTATGCTAACAGTTAACCTTTGACTAAAACAACACTAACAACAACTCTCGGTTATTCCGCTCTTCTTTATTTTCTATACCAAGCCAAACGCAAATATTTTGTCTGTTTGCATGTAGTAACACTGGCCATACCTATTGGACGGAATTATGTCCACTTTTTTCCGTGTAGCAACATTGGGCACATTGGCTGAAGCAATCGATCCGTGGGTTGCGCTGAATATCAAAAACGTTTCTAGAGCGAGAAGCTAAATATTGCTGGTATTTTTTTGTTTTATGTCCGAGTAGGACAAACATCTCTGTTATGAGTTTTTGGTTTCCATTTCCATTTACTGCAATATAATGGATATCAAGATTATTATTAGATAATTAATGATACAACTGTTCCTTTTTAGGGTTCCGTAGCCAAAATGACGAACAATACAATTAACCAATAAAAAAAAAAATTCAGTGCACAAAGGGTATTTTTGGATAGGCCTTTAAAAATGATATAGAGCTTTATAAAAAGCTTTTCCATTTAAGTAAACCGTTGGTAAGATATTAACTGTGAAAGTCGTAAAAATTGTCCCCCCCCCCCCTCTAAATTCCCAACTATGAAGTTTTAAAGTTTTTGAAAAAACTTGAGGTTCTGCACATTAATAAATACTTTCAATGTAAATTATTCTGAACCAGGTAGGTAAACAATTTTTGAATTATCGCTGAAATACTGCTTTGCCCAAACGTTTTTTAATTAACGTCATCATAGGATAGAGGATTTAAATGTGGACTCGTAGTAATAAGCACGGAACCCTTCATGGTGCGTGGTCCGACACGCACGTGGCCGATTTTTTTATAGTACGGCCGTACGGTTGGCCTGATGTTAAGTTGTAGCCGTCTACTATAAATGCTTGCTACTCCAAATTATATTCATTTAATGATTTTCGTACTTAATAAATTATACCTGTCTCACATAAATCGGAACCCATAATTTTAATTTACTCATAGAATGATCTTTATTGTTAAAGCCATAAGATTACTCAAATATTCTTGAACCTTTGAGAACGTAGGGTCGCTAGGCCAGTTACGCGGCCTGCGTGAGTTTGCGGCCTCCTGAAGAACGAAGTTTTTTCCAATTAAAGATATTTATAATTTTAAATGCCCTAATGAAATAGTGAGTGTATGCGTTTTAATTAGTAGCTGCTATTAAATGGGAATATATTTAAAAAACAAGAAAATATCCTTTCAGTTCATCAACTCATCCAAGTGGCCGCAAACTGGCGCATCAAATTAACAGGCCGTAAACCCACCTACCGACCCTACTTATGTTTCTGAATTCGACGTAGGTACGCAGGTAAATTGCAATACGAACGTAAATGGAAATAAAACAAAGCCAATTTAAAAACATCACCCCACTTAATCACCACATATCCGTAAAATGCGTAAAACTTAATACCGGTACAGTCAGCTTTAATAAAAACATAGTCGTGTCCGAGCCAACGGACCGGTTGCAATAAAAGTGCCCTTATATATTCCCATATATCCTTTATATATCCCGTTTTATTGGCCGCTTTACATGTCGGTCATCATATTATGTATGTGAGTAATAAAAGGTTTTAGTAGTACGTATTGGACGGACGGTGCGGAAATATTATGATGAACGTATTTTATACAAAGTTCAATGTAAATTTTACTTTGTAGTCATGGCGTTCATTTCACATAGTTGCATGAAGTTTGATTACCCTCCTTTTCCATTATTAAGAACAAATTAAAAAACTTCTTAATATTTTCACAAGTCTGATTTCCAGCAAGGTTTTCCGGATTTTTTCAAAGCTTTTGACTTTTTTTTCTTGTCGTCGAAGGTGGGGAAATACTTAACAACAATTCAACAATACTTCAATCCGTCCACGCCAATAACCAAGTCGTCGAGCGTCCGAACTCATAAGTAGATAAAACGCTTTAAAATATGAAAATTCCTTTCCACAAAGCGAAGTTTCACAAACGAGCCGCGCAAGGAAGTGTATTCAGGTCACGCGCCAAACAACGCCTCTGAAGAGCGAGGAAAAGTCGTGAGGGGTCATGCTGTCAACAGTTTAGACGTTGCGTATTTTCGAGGACGAGTTTGGCATGTTACCTAACCACATACGGAAATATAGGCACAAGTAGGTAACAAAACAATTTTTGAGTAGATAAGATGATTTTGCGGGAAAATGGCATGCCTATGAATTAAATGTGCCAGAAAACGCCACGACGCGCCCTGTCAAAAGTTTACCTAGATGGTGTGTTTACTTTCTACAAGGTTATAACTTACTTTGCAGTATTTTTCTGGGATAGGTATCTAAAGAGAAAAAATAAGCGCAGCAAAAATCGGCGATAAAATCAACAAAGTAAAACTTGAAGACGTGGGCAGGCTGTAAAGAGTAGAAGTTTTTTAGTTATTGGTGTTTTACGAAAATATGTTGTTGTTTTCTCGTTTTACATATTCTTGAATAAGGAGATATTTGTTTTTTCTGGATCTTCTTGTTTATTTTATTCGAAACATGTGAAGCATAGCGACCTCGGAAAAGTGCGAGGAATTTTTTTCGGAACCAGAGATCAAACGCTTTCAATTGTTCTATAAGACTTTATTTCTTTCTGCGTTATGTTTATAAATATATTTGGTATGTATCATACCTATAGTTTCAGCCAATGTGTTTATGGTTTTTAAGGTTTAGTTAGTGCATTAAACAATGTTTGGTGACTAGAAAAGGAAACGGGATAAGAAAGCTCATGTGAAAAAACCTAAATCATCATTATAGGCCTCAAACGAGCCAAACATTGTTATAGGCACCGTTTTTGTCCTTACATAGCCAAATAACTATACGACCTTTTCCCAAAAACTAAAAACCACACACTTGATCTGCTCCAGACAACGTCCCCTTAAAATTGAACTATGCCGCTTCCTTCCCCGTTCATCTTTGACACGTCTGGGCCCAGTTGACTTGCCTCGATCTTGGGTCGGCTCTGTCAACGGTCAGGTCGCGTTAGCCTAATGTGATGAAGGCAAACCCTCTGTATTTTATTTATGAGGCATCCCTCTGGATTCTTTGTCTTTAGTCACTTGGATTTTGCGCTAGGGGAAATAAGAACGAGTAAGTAAAATGTTAGGTTTGGTATGTGTGTATATAAATAATTATTACGGGGACAATTATATACAAAACGCCCTAGCCCCATTTTAGGCCGGGTTTTATAAAGATCCGTTAGACCAAATGGCAGATCACATTTCAGTAACTCAGTACATTTTTTGACATAACAAACCGACATAAGGTCTAACGGATCTTTATAAAACCGAGCCTAAATAAAGCTTGTGTGTGTTATGTTATGGGTACCTACTAGAGAGTTGGGTGTAACAATCTCAATTTATTTGAATGTACGTACTTACTCGCGCATGTATTCGTTAAAAAAAACTGTATAACTTTTAGCAATCGCAGGTGCACAGATGGATTACTTTTATGTCGTAACAGGTCATGTTCCGTATCGTTACACATGAATCGTTTTAGACGTCTGTGCCTTTACCATGAGTTTGCATGACCGTACGCGCTAGCGACTGCGTAAACGATTTAGTGTGCCGATTCTTAGTTCTATTGCTTAACCGCCAGAGGCGCTGTACTTTTGCAAATACAATTTTTTATGCAGTCGCTAGCGAGTACGGTCATGTAAACTCATGGTAAAAACACTGAACGCTGTACTACAACATATTGCGAGATCATTCAACTAAACATTTTCAAGTTATACGTCTCATTCCATCTGAATACCTGGTAATGTTTTTGATGTCATAACAAGAATATACCTATAAATAAGGCCTAAAACACAAAAGAGGCTACGGTAATCTTCACAAGCCTGGAGTTGCCCCCCTAAAGGGGTGGTGTTTAGACCGAAAGGCAGTATTAATATTTTGCAAGTTGGAATGTGCAGCGCTCGACTCACAATATTTTTGACGCGAAAGTTTTGACATAGTTCCGTTTGCTTTTACGAAAGACTTTGTAAATCGTCAGGAAAAAACATCAAAGACACTTTTCGCGTTTTCCTGTCTGTATAAATAATTCACCCTGAGAAAGGATTATTTACTCACATCAATTTATTTACTGCAAGATATTAAAGAACCAAATAAAACGAATAACCCAAATTATAGACTTTTACAGCCAACTTAGTCTGTATTAATAACTAGCTTCATGTGACTTGATTATTATAATTATGTTATACAATGATGTATTAAATACGTTAAATTTGTGTGTGGAAGAGTCCCAAACATACTCACAAACTTTAAAGTTTTACTTTCGAATTCACTCATTGCCTTACTGCTGATCTGCGTACCTACTGTACCCACATTTACATAAGATAATGTCTACGCGTCGGCTAAGAGCTGTTCACGCTACATTTACTACAAAACTCAGCCTGTAAATCGCTAGAACTCGCTAGAAACAATAGGTGAGTTGAGTAGGGTCAGGTCATGTTAGTAACTTTAACATTGCATGATTTAGGAATAATGGAAAGAGGTCTAAGTTAGTCTAAACTGGCAAACTTGTTAAAGTGAGTAGGTAACGGATCATTTATCAGATAAAAAAAAAAGTTGTCCCTCAGGTGGACAATAGTTAACGGCTTATGTGTATGCTATGGCTTGTGTGTAAGCTATGTCTTTATTACATGGATTTTAGTAACGGAGACGCTGTTTATGCGGGTTACTAGACCAATCCAAAATAAAACTTTAAACTTTTGATATGCCTACAGAAAAGACGCAAACCTAAATCTGACAATGACCCTAACGAAAGAAATGTCTAGACATAGAGAATTTAATTTGATATGCATTGCGCGCTGCATAATGTCGTGGATAGCCTTCGTATACGTCTAGCCTTAATTATTTTGACTGAAAACATAGAAGTACCGTATTATTCGACACCACATACACCACTATCGGTCGCTCAACAACGGTGTCCATTGCGCGCTGCGCGCATATAATGATAGAACGCCTAAGGCGCCCATAAGCTTGGTCACCAACCTCTTTTGTGTTCTTCGCTGCTCGGACGATTAAGCTGCGGTGGTAGCGGCGCCGGCAGCGCGGGCGCCGGCGCGGGGAGACCGGGGTACCACCAACCCGTCGCCGCCTGCCCGTTGAACATGCGCAGTTTCTCGTACACGCTGTCGTTCTGCGCAGACGCAGCTTGCTCCTTTTGAGACGCTAGGTTTCGGAGTACTCGGTTTATTGAGGATACCTGTGAGAAAAGACATTCCTACAATATTTTAGACAGAAATAGTGGTCGTGGCGCAACACAACATGTTAGTAACAATAATACGTAGCAATGTGATAGGTTCTTACAAGTGACATCTTATTTTTTAGGTAAAATTGTTGCCATATACAGTATCTCTACATAGGTTTTTTTCGAAACATAACATGTATGGCAAAAAATAGTTACCACCGAAGGCCACCAGGAACGCCGCTCGCGTTGCCATACAAATTGAGACTAAACGCAAACGCGTTCGTTAGTGTTTTGTTTCAAAAAACTTATTCTAAAGGTACCTACAGAATTTGAAAAAATGCTTGTGCCACGACCCGGTAGTCAGATTCTAGGTACACATTTTAATTAAAAGCTTAAAAATACTTTCCACTCAACCCCTCAAAGGATAGCTGGAAGAGATCCCTCATAGAGATAAGTTCGCCTTTGTATTTTTATCTTATGTTACATGAGTAGTTTTAACCTATTATTGTGTACAATAAAGTGCTTACATACATACAAAAGCTACGGCTGACCATTCCTGCCACTATAGGGCTGCATAAATGCTAGTTTTTAATAGCCCAAAGCCCTAAAACTAAATAACAGCCCAATAAACAACTTTCAAATCTAATTAAAACCGTGACATTAACGAAGGCCAAGGGTCAAGTTATATAATAACTAACCATTGTTTCCCGGTCACTCATATTCATGAATGATAATAATCCTCTGACACAAAGTATAACTAAAGTAAGTAAAATACTACTTTCGAACCTACATTAGTTTGAAGTGAAAAACGTTGACGAGAAATGATACTCAGAATGCCCTTTATAAGGTCTTATAAGACCTGTAAGATGTGTAATGTGTGTGTAGATATCTGTATGTAAGTAGTAAGTGGATATTATTATTATTTTTCTCTTATGTATTATTTTTTCTTTTGTAGTCATATTTAATTATTTTTCTTTTGGCTATTCTAAATTCTAAATCTTCGACGAAAGTCAAAACGGATTTCGTAAAAAGCGATCAACAACAACCGCAGTGTATAAATATATTCATGAGGTCGTAAATGCTATAAACAAAAAAAAGCACGCACTCGGTATTTTACTTGACATGACCAAAGCGTATGACAAAGTCAAATATAAAATACTATTAGACAAATTATATGGAGTAGGAATCCGCGGTCTGGCTCATAAGTGGTTCACGTCCTACCTTAAAGACAGAGAACAGCTTACAGAGATAGAATACTATGACATAGAATATGGTGAAATAAAATCGATCCGGTCGGAACCCAGAGTAATCAGCTCCTCAATTCCCCAAGGGAGTGTAGCCGGATGTCTCTTATTTCTCCTGTATATAAACGACCTGCCCAAAATACTGGATGAAACCTGCGTTCTATTTGCTGATGACATCTCCTTACTTGTGACTTGCAATGATTCAACTGACTTGAAGGACCAACTCAACTTGATACTAGATAAAATTACATACTGGCTGGACGATCATAATCTTGAAATTAATTACTTGAAAACCAAACTTATGACATTTCAACCCT
This sequence comes from Epiblema foenella, assembly GCA_963556455.1. Classification (NCBI taxonomy): domain Eukaryota; kingdom Metazoa; phylum Arthropoda; class Insecta; order Lepidoptera; family Tortricidae; genus Epiblema; species Epiblema foenella. Next base: position 3,955,579 of record OY747110.1, read on the forward strand.
ATCAAAAAACACCCCTTGACATAAATTTTACCTATAAAAATACCCAATTAGAAGTGGTAAATGAGTTTACGCTGCTTGGTTTGGTTATAGACAAACACATAAATTGGAAGGCACATATAAAAACCTTAAGATCAAAAATATCCAGCTTTGCCTACGCGCTCTACGAAACCAAAAAAACCACAAACATACAAACTGCACTAGCCGTATACTATGCATACGCCAGCGCATGGCTCTCCTACGGCATTATTCTTTGGGGTCATAGTACCGACGTGGATACTTTGTTTACACAGCAAAAGAAACTAATTCGCATCCTTGCAAATATAGGTAACACGGACAGCTGCAAACCACATTTCCAAAAATATAAAATCCTTACGCTACCTTGTATTTATATCCTGGAAATATGTAAATTCACACGACAAAACCCTGACTTATTTAAACAAAGACAAGACCTACCCACAAAACACGCGCTACGATATAGAAACAAACTTCTTCTACCAGCCTCAAGACTAAAAATTCATTCTGACAGTACTTATGTTATGGCCATAAAAGTATACAATAAACTGCCTAGTGTAATAAAAAGTGTAGAATCGTATGACAAATTTATTAAAAAAGTTAAATACCTCCTAGTTTCCAAATGCTACTATACTGTTAATGAATACTTGAATGAAAAAAATGATTAATTTTAAATGATTTACTTTGTGACCACTCATGAAATTGCATAAGAGGGCAGACTTTTAATTTCTATTTACCATTGTTTGTACCTATAATTTACGTTCTTGTCACGACTTTTATATATTTAGCACTGATTACTGATATCGCATCTAATAACTTGCCGTACATTCTATGCTTGTATAAATTAAACTCCGGACATAACATTTAAGAGTAAGTTTTAAGTAGTACTTCTTGACATTATTTATTAAATTCATAATTTGACATCAATTCCAATTATGTACCTAAAGATTATTGCATGTAAGTCGATTGCTCAGCTAAGATAATATAATTAGTAACGTGTTAAGGTTAGCGATTTCATTCCATAAAGGCTGTAAGATTACTTTCCCTTCGTGAAATGAATATGCTGCACCCTTGCCTAGTTTGTAAGAAAATTGCAATGCCCTAACGGGGTATCATGTACCGACTAACCAATAATACTAACAGACCAATGTAATGAACATGATGGCAATAAAATATATGAATATGAATATGAATATGAATATTATTTAGTGTATGGCGGTCCGTGAGTCACCGACGGTACTGGCTGAAAATCAGCGCTGTAGGTGTCTGACACCTCAGCATAATGCTGAGCCAGTGTCCGTTTCACTGACGCGGGGACACACATGTTGTGGTTTGTTTTCCTCTGTTGTTTTTTTTTTGTAATATGTGTGTCTTCTGTGTCTGTGAATAAATGTTTCTTTCTTTTCTTTTCTTTCTTTTTCTTTTAATCATCTGATGTTTCTTTAAATTGTATTGTAGTCATTTTGTTACAGTAACTATCATATTCATTTTATGAAGCTGCGTCACTCACTTAAATATGTGAAAATGTTATATCCTACGGCCATAAAAATGCCTACGTACTAGTATTCTCATTTATTTCTATTAACTTATTTCCTATTATGCTCACTATTCTAATAAGGATAAATTGCGATCCTGATAAATACATTAGATACATCCACAATACATCAACTTTATTAAATCTCTAGGCCCTATTATAAAATAAGAATTGCTCATAACTTCGCCTGTAAAAATATCCAATCAGAAACAGCGAACTCATTTTTCCCCACCCATTTCCTCTCTATTCTAATAAGCACCAAACTGCGACCCTGTTTCAAAACACGTGTAATTTAAAGTCTAATATGATTACTAAATTCCAATCGCCTCAAAGGGGCCAGATTAGGACCCCTCCCACCCGAAACCCCAATATCTATCTTTCGGAAAAACCACGCATGCGTTAAAAACCGACCCACACAAATACATGCCTATTTTAACACGTAACTATATGCGTTATACGTATGTGGGTTTATAATATCTGTTTTCTTGTTGCCAATGGTAACGCTCGGAAAATAGACTGGGGGTCGAGCGCGCATACAAAATAGCGAATGTGTTTTCTTTGTGGTGAAATGTGAGTTAGATGTTTTAGATGGATTGGGTTACTAAAATATTGCTAAGCTGATTTGGTGAATACTAAATATGTGGTTTAGTAAAAATCTTTCCAGTAACATTTTACTCCAAGGTTAGCGCATGGGGACAATTTTGACATTTCATCTTATAAATACCACAGACTACTTAGGAGATTGATAAATACTCCCTATTTTGACGTCAATCAAGTTTGGTATCTGCCTGAGTTATTAGCTCAAGTTTTCCAATAAGAAATAAAGTCAATTACAAAAGTCCAAAATTCATAGAAGTGTTTGTTTTCTTATTCATCACAATCCGTCAAGGACATTCTATTTTATTCTCTTTTTGTCCACTAAAGTTATCGCTTCAAACCCACTATGCACTAAAACATCAAAAAACCGTTCATTTACCAACAAAACAATATTCAAAGCAGAATATTCAGATGCAAAATGTACAGTCGTTGCTAGTTTTAAGCGGGCCCGTACAGTCCGCGCCGTAATGCTCGCTACCTATTAATCCCGTGTTACACTAATGGAAGGTAATGTGCGCCGGGAAAACGGATATCTGGCTGGTCAGATTTTTAACCGACTGCAGAAAAGTTTACAATCAAAATTCTTTAGCATCTGAGTTAAGTCAAAAATGTATTTTTTGGTCTACCTCAATTTATAACATCTGTTTTTTATACCTATTTACATGTTATTGTTTGAGCTTATGTAATACGTTTATAAGCTGCATGAGAATATAAAAATTACAAAAGTTTTACTTCGGCTTCTTGAAAAAAAAATCGAACGAGTAAAACAGAAAGATAATAAAGAAAAATATTTAAAACAGGTCGTTAATAATCGTAACAAAAGTCACAGAGGCTTGGGTATTCGAGTATCGCCGATTAATGATTCAGACATTAATATATACAGATAGACGCCTAGTAGAAATATAAATATCGCTACCGAATTACACACAAAAAAACCAGTTTCACGCTACACGGCTCTTTAAAGGTCATTTTATATTCCAATTTCATACGCAATGCACTCTCTAGTATCCTAATAAGATATTGGAAAACCAATTATGGATTTAAATCCTTCCCCAATCAGATACCACAACAAAAAAGACCTTCTATACTAAACGCCAAAAACATTCGAATTTCGAATCCGGCCAATAGGAGAGGTGCATTTAAAACACAAATTCTGTTTCTGACAGCTCCCTGGCCAATCAGATAGGCTAGCAAGATTAAAGCGTTCGTGTTCGAATTTTAAAGGATTTATTTTTCTTTTTCATGAATTTTTATTGGATGTGGTCAGGTGTCGGAGACGTGGAATAGAAATTAATATATTCTATTTTGAAATTTGATTGACTGCTATTGAACAATTGGTGAACGGTCAAATTTGAATTTTCGCTTTATTTTTCTTAAGTTTTTTCTACATTTACATTAAATATAGGGAAAATTTTAGAAATATTGCAAATTGGATGTAACTAACATTTGAAAACAAGCACGTGTTGTGTAGTGATTATCTTTATTGATCGTATTTGCTCAGATGTCATTATTTGAGCAAAGGGGCTAATTCTTATACCACATTATACGCAAGAACGCACCCAGCCGTCGTTTTTTTGTGGAATTGTTAACTAATTGGTTTTGTGTATCAGTTTAACGTTTAAAAAAGTTATTTGTCTTGGAGTCCATCCAATTTACTTATATTTTTTTTATTTGATGGACACTAGCATATTATGTGGGTAATGACGTTTTAGAAGCTCAAAAAAGGCCTTTAATATATGTATACCTATATATAGTTAATTAACCGCATTTTTTAAATAATGTAATTTATTTTTGAATGTGTTTTACTACATTCGTTTCAGATTATCTCCTTAACTTCGCTTTTACCGAACATGGACTTATGTCCTTTACTCCCAAGCCACCCGAATTAGTGTCCACTGATGTGTATAACGGGCCTAAAACTTTCCCCAGCACACAGGGTGCGTGTGCAGGGGGCTTTAAAGAGATTTAAAAAAATATATTTTTAGCCAACTTTGATCGTAAGTTTTTGAAGCCAATGGCTACGCTAGTTTAATTTTTTGATGCACAGTGGTTTTCACGCGACATGGGGTCAGACAAAAGCGTAATTTTTCACTCTTTTTCATCTACTTTTAATGAAGTGCCTACACATATTTTTTTTATAAATAAAGACCACACATTTGAAATAGTTGATCATAGTTTTACAAATTATTATTACCGATATTTCAACAAGTTAAATTTCTTACCTATAAATAGGCCGAGAACTTTCAAAAGCCCTCAGACTTCAACCATACTTGCGATAAAGCTGACACGTCAAATAATTAACATCTGTCAAGCATCGGTATACGACGGGCGGTCAGGCCTGAAATCTGGCAACTACCGTACATGGCGGTAACGCGATCCCAGCACGACGCTCGTGACGACGTAAAACGATATCGCACTTTCGTTCGTCCTTGCTTATAATTATTACATTTATTTGACGTGGTAAATATCATACATATTCCATTGTGCGTTATAGTTGAGTAACGACAAAACACCTATAGAAACAGTATGATTTTTTATTAACCGTTAAGAAATGTATTTCGCTGGCCATTTATTCTTTCTTTACCGCTTTTGATACATACATATTTAATGTCTGCTTCGATTAGTTTGCATTAGAACTTTTAAAAAGTTAACGAAGTACCATTGTCGTTTTAAAGTTCAAAGTGCTTTATTTGTCCAACGTAGGTATAACTGATTTATACAGAGATGTTAAATACTTATAACAAATCACTGTGTTTTGTCGGTTGGCGTACAAAAACATTTATATTACTTCTACATTATTCCATTACATTACTAGTTTATTCATATTGAAGTGTAGTCAAGTTTCTTGTTCTATACAAAACGTCGCTAACATTAATATGATCTACGTCGATAAAATTTCTATCTAATTAAAAGTTAACGTATCATATTTCGCAGTGATAGCTCTCATAGATCATTCCATGCGCGGGCGTTCCGTAGCGTCACTTAATGGATTGACAAGCAAAACAACCTTAGTCACTTTGCGACTACGATTAATCTTGTACTCTGAACTCAAGGTTATAAGGTCTAGATTAGGTTGGTAGTTAAAATATTCCAGCTCGTTTTGGATGTGTCAGTTGACAGTTGACAGGTGTCACGTGAGCCGCGCGCGCACCTCATTACGTGACACGGCGATAGATCATCTAGCGAGCGATAGTGTTAGAGATCCAGCCGTTGGTGGTCCGGTGGGCAAAGATTATTGACAGTTTTTGTGATTTTTGCTAATGCAGCGTTTTGTTTACGAATATTATAAAATGTTTTAGTTTTTCTGTATTTTTTGTTGGACGATACCCTTGGAACGCAAAATTCTTGGCAATGCTTCATTTTATATTTAAAAAAGCTACATTTAAATTGTACAAACATTGTCTGTGTAAGGCAAGTTTACTGCCACAAACAAAATAAATTTACATTATAAGCTGTAACAATTTCTAGAGAATATTTAACGAATTAGGCTTTGTAATAATTTGTATCGATTTTCAGGATTAAAGCCCACTGGTTCTACCGTTTAATCTCTCAGACAAAAAACGCGGGTTAGATGAAAACCCCTATTAAGCCGTTACACTTTTCCAAGCCCATTCAGCATCAAACCGATACAAGATATCCGGACAAAAGCCATTACGCTGAATAGAAATTCCGTAAGAGGGTCCGTCCCCATTAGAATTACTATTACCTACATTGGTATTATCTATAAACATTTTAGCGTACGCTTAACCCGCGGAGACCCGGGTTCGATTCCCCGGTGGAAAGCGGTTAGGGTGCTTCGGTTAGGGAGGTTTTTTGCCATTCTCTTAGGGCGCCGAGATTGGATAGTTCCCTGATGGAGCTCTCGTCGGGTTCATTATGGATGTTAAATTGTTGTCGGCGATTTGGTTTGAAGGGCTTTTTTAAAATGCATGAGTAATGAAATGAAGCTGGCAGGAATATTTTGAGAGTAATATATTTTCGTTATCGTTCTTAACTTACAAACATATTAAGTAAAGTGCTTGTATTTGTGTTTGCAAAATTCATTTCTACGTAGAAACGAAATTGTAGAATAGAGTAATAGTTTTTCATTAATTTATTTATCTATTATAAGGGCCATTCTCCATTTACATCTACATAATTTACGGACACTGTTTTTTAAATACATATATTGGAATACTTGGCCCTCATTTTATATTTTTGTATTGTTATTTTAACATCTTTAATTAATCTAGGGTTGGATAGGTTCTTGTTCTCTCTATGAATCTTGTATGTGTGTTGGGTTGGGAGGCTATTTACAATGTTAGGAAGCAAATAGAGATTGGTCCTCATGACGTAAACATTATCATATACAGTATCACTTCCGATAGTTTTGGTAATTACCGAACCACAGCTAATAACCATAAATAGAGTAACTCAGTGGCCTTTATATGTCTCACCACTTGGGTAAAAAATGGTTTTTACACACCTTTTACAGCAATATGTTAATATTTAAGTATTTTTACCTATAAATTCCTTTTATCAGGTTCAAGTACTATTTCGAAATCCTATTTTTGTACACTAATTCAATACATATCATAGATTTTTTTGTAATAGATAGAACTGGTCATGAAAATGTGGAATGACCCATAAGTTTGAGGCACACAAGATTAGAGATTAGTAGATTCTTGTCAATGTATATTTTCTGCCTATTAAATATTAAGAATTCGCATTTTAGATTGCATTTTGATTAAAAGCAGCAGAAGTAGCTATTCAGGTGGTGTTGCTGTTATTACCCCAATAAGGGCTATTTAATTCTTTAATTTTTAGGTTAGTTCTAATTTTGCATTAGTTGGTTATTTTATGTTTTTCAAGCAATGTTTCTAAAAATATTTTAGTGGTTTAAAGCTAATAAAACAAAAAAACATTCATTAAGCTCCTAGTCTTTGCATAAAATCACGTCTAGATCATTTTGAGCACTTTTTTCGAGTAGCTACATCTGCTGACTATAGCGAATATTATTCTTTCCAGACGTCACCCCGTCTGTAATTAACCTGTCTTCTCCCTCTAGTGCCATGTCGCTTATGTCGTGAATTAAAGAGTAACACTGCGTGACAGAGGGCGAGGGCGTACAAGTTAAGCAATAGAGTGTATGTTTATTACTGTTATTACGACTGTTTATTATAGCGTTATTGGTTAGAGACAACTAGCACGTCTACAAATTATGTTATTAAGTATTTACATGAGCGAGGCGAGGCTAAACAGCGCTCTGTTAATTTGGTGTAGTAAAATAGGTACTCATTTATTGTATTGCCGATCATAGGCAATTACAACATTTCTGGCATTGCTAGTAAAAATTTATAATCAATATAAATGTGTCTGTTACATTTTAATTTCAACTCGGCCGAACCAATTATGATGAGGTTTTTTATGGAGTAATTTGTGTCGACGGAAAGGTTGACGTTATTATCGATAATAATTATAAAGGAAAGCAATGTTTCAAATACCTGGGAATTTTGTAATCTTTGCGTGATGAGTTCTACACGAACGAATTCGAGAGCAAATATACGGACCTTTAAAGGGTAATTTAAACATCATAATGCTGTTTAATTGGTACAGAATCGTTTTGTTGAACATATATTTTTCTACTCAATGAAAACCCTTTAATCAAACATCATGTAACGCCTAGTTAATACTCTATAATGCCACACGCACGTAATCGACACCACACACCATTTACAACCATTTTGCGTGTAAACGAAAACAAAACCTGGCTACATAATATACTTTACGCTCGGAAGCCCCGAAAATGCTCGACGGTAGCGTTTTGGCGGTGTCAGGTTACGGTTAGCCCACTGTGCGATCGAACACATTTAATTTTCGAACGTGTCTTTAATTTATATTTAAACACAATTTGATTAGAATTGTCTAAAATGTTAGTGGCCAGTATTTTGATTTTGTTTGATGTGACGTCATAGTGCTGGTAATTAGTAAGGAGAGTTTGCAACACTGGACGGTTTTTCTTTGTGTTCGGAACTGGAACTTTAGTTACCTACTAAAAGTGGCGTTTGTAAAGAACTACATATTTAAGTGAATAAGTTGAGACCATTGAAAGTTGCCGGTATAGAAATAGGATTCTGTTAATTTGTATAATGCAAGTCGTTCAATGATATCCGATTCTGATACATCATAATCTTCTAGCTGAGCCGTCAGAGAGATCTAACTACTGAAATGAATTTGTTACCTGTGTCAAAAAAGTAATTTCTCTTCCACCTATAGGCCTCAATCTCAGTCTAGCCTAATCTATAATAAAATCTACATTATTCTAAACTTGCTACCGATATAACACCCAAATATAAATTAATGGCTAACACTCGCATTATATTTTGACATTTTCATAAATTCTGAACTTACCCGTCAATTCCTATGGCATAAGCAGTTGACGGTAATCCGTTAGACAAGGGCAGAGATAGGGGATCCATGGGGCAGAATGCGAGTGTGAAGGAGGCAACAAATGTTCTGTGCATTCACGCGTAAACGGGGAATTATAGTAGCGAGGCAGGGGATCGAAGTGACGTAAGTTGAATTGTGGAGTTTTCTTCGGTTCCTATACTTAGGTATGTTGGATAGAAGTTTCATATCCCAATTCAACATGGAACTTATTTATATAATTAAAAATATCTGATATCACTTAATGAAATTGACGGTGTCATTATAGGTAAACAATGTAAACTAATATAGTATTCTCCAAACATATATATGTCTCACTTGCATCTTATTCCATTGTAATAATGCAAAACGTGTATACATAAATTTGACATTTAATATGACGACTCATTTTCAAGAAGTAAAGATACAACAATGCTCTGAATTAAAGATAGAGCACCGCTGCACTTAGAGTGTGAATTGAATCTTTGGTGTCGATAGAACTCATTTGATATTTCTCAACACAACTCTCACTTAAACGAGAACCCGCTTCTGCACACACCTATAGATGTATAGATACAGCAGAAGTAATCAACGCGCACCGCTCTCCCCACAACCGGAGTTATGGCATTTTTCCTCCAAGCAATAATCGATTGTTCCTCGTATTTTTGTCCGCTTTCAGTTGGTAAGAAACATCACGCCCATTCGACCGTTATGACTAGACGACGTCACGCACGACATGTAACCATCTCGCTCTTACACATGTGTCTGCGTATCCGTTGCCCCGCTCACCTATTTGCCCAGTGGGCCGAGTGCGTAGGTACGACAGTCATAAAAATAGCCCCTTTGGCGCCGAATCTCCTAGGGGCTCACGGTATTTCGATTTTGTGTCCTCTTGTTAAGCGGGGGGTGGTTGTAGGTAACTCGATGTATGTCGACACTTATACGCGTTTTATCTGTCGCAAGTATCTATTTCTACGTGAAGGTTATTGAACTCACTTTTAACTGATTTTCTAAAAAAGATTTTAGTAACGTTTTCAGGCTTTCTATTAAAGCATTACATTACCCGATGTGTATTACGCGAAGTTAAGATTTATTTCTTATAAAAGTAAAAGTTTCGAAATAAATCTACACCTTTCCACATTCATTTGTAGACGACACGCAACACGTCCTCAAGACCGAGTCGACACTCGAAATTACAAAAACTTTTTTTGTTCGCCCTCCATTGTGTCGCCGAGTGTTTACATTATGCTCTGCTTTTGGGCAAAAACACGAATTCGTTGTGACATTATTGACGTAGATTGCTTTGAAAAAATAATTTTTATTTTTTGCTCACATTGGCCAGGCAGATGGTCGCGTCTGGTTCGATTACCGTCCGTGTCATTTTGCACACAGCTTTATTTATAATCTCCTACGCGATACTTTCATAGGGATCGCGGCTTTTTTCTAAAGTTAATTATCTCTGAAGCGTTTCAAAGGAAGTTCTACGTGAAGTTTACTGTGGGCCGTTTCACGACGAATTTAGCCGCCGTCTATTCGCGGTGTTTCTTGCTGTAATTAGATTTTACGTTACTTTAGACACGAAAACAAATATAGCTTTAGCTTTCTGAATGTATAAATAATAGCAACATTGAGAAGTCTGGGACGAAATTCTAAAATGTTTACTCGCTTTGGGTGTTTGGTTTGGTAGTGGATTTACTTGCAAGATTAAAGACTATATAAATAAAGGAGCAAGTAGTTTGTCACTTATATTTATTGTCTTCATAATGTCAATACACGAAATCGGGTTTATTAGCCGATGCATTCCAAATAAAAGCCGTTTCAAAAATTTATGAACTACTATAATAGGCAAGCATTTGTATGGACATCACAAAGAGCTAATAAAATGACATCATCAAACATGTCGGCCGGCGATTTCATAAGCAGTCATCAATAATACGTAGAATACTCGTATTATACTGAGTAGGGTCCATGGGTCCATCTTGAAAAGAGCCAGTACAATGACCCATGTCGTCCGAAACATATGGTTCGCGATTGTAACGTGAAATTTTTCTAATCGCAAAATTGGATTAAGAATTTGTGTTGGGGTTTTGTCTGGATTATTTTGACGTTTACCCAGTGGGCTGACATGTGATAAATTTGGACACAGATCTTACACAATACATTTTATTGATATTAGCCAATATAAATTATAACTTGAATGTAGACCTTCCGCGGCGTATAACGATTATTGAAGAAACGAAATCCGTGTTTTCCACTGGGTAAATAAATCAGGATTTGTGTATAGTGTCAAAAAAACTATAAAGTGTTATTTTAAACATCACTTTATCTTGACTTCATGCAAATATAAGTGTCAAATATGATCCTCAGACGCATTTAACTTACTATGTTAAATTGTTTTGACGTTGCCCGATACTGCTATAAGCGGCCACGCATGGCACGCCAAGGTGAACGGAAAACGATCTTTATCATCCAGATTACGAAGCACTGAATATAATGGATTTAATAGAGTAATTATATACTTGACGTCAATGAGTATTACACAGACGTTTATAGCATGTTATTGTTTTTGCTAATTCAATGTCTTAGTGAACCCACCGTTACAGGAAGATATCATCTTAGTTTAGAGTGGTTAAATTCTATTAAAAATATAGCCTACCTTAGCAGTTGTCGAAAGCGCACTTATTAATAGGTAACTTTAGCGCTCATTAGACTTTCCTGCCTTGAGCATTAGTCTGAATTTAGAACAGAGAAGGCATCTCGCTCCCAACGTATTTCTGCCTGAGACTCTAATGATGCTGAAGTACTATAGCTGCTAGCTCTTTTAACCAATCATGTCAGTAGTCAGTAAGCAAAGGAAATTGAAAACATTAAACTGGTTAACAGTTTTACAAAAAACATTGATGTTAAACTCAGCTCCTCTCCAGCGACACGAATGGTTCGTCAGACTATTAAAAAAAACCGGTCAAGTGCGAGTCAGACTCACCCACCGAACGGAATCAGTTCAAATTTGTAGATACCGTATTGATTACGTACTTTAAATGAAGACTATATTTTTTATGATTTAATTACAAATGTATAATAGTTTTCAAATTAGTCCCTGTACTTGTAGTATAAGACGATAATACTTGCCAAATATCATAGTTCTAGGTCAAGGGAAAGTACCCTATAAACTTTGATTCCCTTGAGAGTGTCGAAATATACGTTTTTTGCGACATAAACGGCCGTATCTTTTTTTTACGTTAACTTAGAAGTTTGTTTTTTTCACAGCTTTAAGGGACTGTAAACCTGAGTATATGGTTTTAATTTCAACTCGATACTTCCACTCTTCCACGCTTTCCAAGAAGGTGGACGTCGTGTCGATGTCGGATCGAGAAGTCAAATAACTGGCTTTAAGTAGAACGAACTGGAGAGAACTGCACCGATAAGGGTGAAACTCTTAAATAATAATATATACTTCCACGCGTCCCGAAATAAAGAGTCTTGACAGGCAGACAGGCGGACAGCAAAGTGATCCTAAAAGGGTTCCGTTTTTTTCCCTTCTGAGGTACAGAACCCTAAAAAGTATACTCACGCTGCGTGACGGCGATAGCGCGACGAGCTAGATTCCTTTTTAATATAATGGCCATAGACTGCTCACAATCGGAAGGATTTGAGAAAGCGAGGGAAGACATTTGGCCAGCAGTGGGACACTACTGGCTCATAATATTAATAATAATACTCACGCTAGGTATATTGTCATTATTGCACACGTTCTCGCTGAGCAGGCGATCCCGGATCTCCCACGCGAAAATAGAGGGGCACTCCCTCTTGTAGTCGGCGATCTTCTGCACTACCGGGGTAGTGGCTACCCGCGGCTTCGACCCCCCGATGGCGCGAGGCTTGATGGACCCCGTCTCGTAATATCTGCGTGCAAAGCTGAACTTAGTTTGGACTTGGGAATGTCGTGAAAGCGTAGGGAAGCTTAATATACCTATGAATACAGTCTAGGTAATTATTTATTGACCAAGTGAAACGAAGTTCCGTTTGTTTTCCCCTTACAGGTCGCATTTCTCAACCGATTCTCGTGAAATTTTGTATGTTTTCATGTTTTCGGATGTTTCTGCGTGTGGTTTTAGGTTTGCTCTCCTCTACAGGTGGAATTTCTCACCCGACTCTCGTGAAATTTTTTGAGCATATTCGATAATCGTGTAAGTAGTTTTATTGTCGAGTCAGTTTTAGGAAATTTTCAAATTTTTTTTAAAGTTTGTTCTCCTCTACAGGTCGTATTTTACAACTGATTCTCTTGAAATATTATGAGTACATTCTATAGAATTTTTTGGCGAGTCAGTTTCTAGAAATTTTCAAGAAAAAAACTTGCCAGGTGGGCAGCTCACAGAACCACTAGTAATTAGGAGTGTAATGTAAATTAAAATTTGTTTTAAAAATATTAACGTTATTTTTACCTAAGCAATGGTGTATTTTTGGCGTATCCAACTATTAAAATGAATACGTAGAAACCGAAAAAAATTAGAAACGGTATAGAAAATCTAAACGTAACAATAACAGCCCCGGAATATATTTTTAACACTAAAACTTGTCAAGCGTCAGGAATTTCAGCCTTTGCGAGCCTTTTGCCTGTAGGAAATGACTCGATTTTTAAATTCAATATATTTCTAACGTATACCATTTTTCACTTTTGCTTTGATTTTACACTTAATAAGAAATATTTTGCGAAAAAATGAAATAGGTGAAAAACCCAGTGGTTGATTCAAATACAAATAGGAGACAAAAAACGTTGGGAAAACAAATTGTATCATTTATTTTTGTATTTCTGAAATCACTTAAATAGTATCACACTCGTCATTAAATAATATCTGACACTGATACTAGTACAGATTGTAAAGAAAATGTATGCTAAGTTTTCTGAATGAAACTTTAAGTTTAAAGCAGCAAGGTTTCCTTGTTTCAAAAGCTGATGCTTATACGCTATTGAATTGTCATTAAAAACAAATGAGGACCTTACTTTAGATCAAATAGGATTCCCTTTAATTTCATGAATATATACCAGTCCATCAGTATTAATAGGTCGAATGTTGTCGATCAAAGTATGAGAGATAAGTCTTTTTGGTTCTCGGTCTATACGTTTAGATGTAAGGATGTAGGCACTCGACATCGGCATTGTGTGATCGACATGTGTCGATACTTCGACAGTCGATACCATTGTAGCATTGACAATGTAGATATTTGGGATAAGTGGCTACAAACGGTTAGCTGAAACGTGCCGATATTAGAGATTATAAGAGATGGATGGGAATTTGATGGTATTGAAATTATTTCCTGTTTAGGGTAGGTACAGTAAAATGTTACGTCTTCATTTTAGGTACTACAAACTACAATGTTTTAGCTTATTATTTTGAAAGCACGACTCACAATTTAATTTGGCCTTGTACGTAAAAATATCTGTTTGAATCTCGAAACTTTCCTATTTTTTCAAAATCTACTAAGGTCAGTCTTCATTGGTCTCAAATGATGTCAGTTAATGATAACAACATTGAAGGTGCCTAGGTAAGCACTAAGTTATACTAGAATGTGAAGTACCTAATGTATGGCGTGTAAAACCTATAAGAAGTGTAAGAAGGAATGCGATTTTTTAATACATATAGAAATAAATATACCTGATTTTGTTTTATTAAATCTATGAAAGAAATAAATTAGATACTTTCAATTGTACTTCAGGTTTCAATAAAATCTAACAGCCGTGAATACTTTTTACCTCCTCAAAACATCAAAGTAAATATTTATCTTAGTTCGTGTTGTTCTTCATTGACCTATATCTAAACGCAAAACCAACACAATGGCAACCGTTAAACAAACAATATCGAATCCCGATGTCATCTGTCGATTCAACAATCGACTCGATTTGTACCGGCTAGGCCCTGGCCAACTAAAGGCCCGTGGGGCCTATACAGTTTGGTAATCGCTTTCGCCTTGGGCGACAGATTTCGCGTTGAGGGTGCGTAGATTACATTTTAATTGAGTAGCAGTTTATTTAAGGTCGGCGAACTTTCGATTGTGTTTTAAACGCTTTTTATGTTTGTTGGGTTGGTAAATAAAGCATTTTCAGTGAGCGGAAAATTTGACATTTTTTGTTTACTCAAAGGAATAAAGGTACCTAGTATTCAGTCACAGCAAAAGATATTGTGCATATGTAGCGGTAGGTATGTACACGTAACAAAGAGGGCTCAAGAGCCATAACGTACTTAAATATTTAACAAAATGGATAAACTAGGTAAGTATTAGAAGTGTATTTATTCTTTGTTTAAGCGATAAACTAACCGAAAATATCTATACTATTTTGAAAATTCGACATTACTGGACTAAAACCAAAACGTTATTAAACTAACTAATTCCGTCCGCAACTGGATACGTCAAATTGTCGCCTGACCGTCGAATTATTTCATCAAACAATAACGAATTGATTGAAATCAGTTTTGTTCCGCACACAACACAAAACGCCAATTAATTTAATATTTCACATTCATTACCCCGTTTAATGCAAAATTTCACAGTAGGTCGCGACATTATCACGATGGACCCACTGTGCAATTTCGTAGAAAGTTGAATTCTCCCAAATTTCCATCACGATACAACCCAACTTTTCTCGATGCACGGTGGGTCGCTAGGCAGAACGGGGGTGATTGTGGAGATAACGTTTTCGGAGGCAAAAAGGGGCTTATCTGAGATTGTTTCTGAAGTGGTTATTCAAATGCAACTAAGTTACTGATGTAATGCAATTGTATTTACTTGAGTGGATACTTATTTAGTCTGTTGTTATGAAATTTGAGTAGTTATGACAAAAGAGAGACGAAGATGTAAAACAGCATTTTTTTTGTGAAAAACCTTCAATAAATTAAAAAAATAATTAACACGTCGTCCACTTACAGAAAATATAGAAGTAAATAAAATTTTAATGTTATATTCAATTGTATTCTCTGTTTATTAAAACTAAATTCCCTCGGAGCCCATGTCGTTTTGTGGGAAAATCAGACCGATATAAATACAAGCGATTTTAAAATAGCAAACTTAAAAATGTGAAGAAAACAGCGGGGCTGCTCCTTAATTAGGAGTCCCGCCACGCTTGCCCTTCCGAACCCTTTGGTAATTGGCACGATAAGATCCAGGGGCGTATGGGAAAAATGGCTTTTGCAGCCAGCTTACTTGGCTATAGGTATTTTAATTTCATCGTAACATTTGGCATAGCGTACTTATGGCATCTATAGTTCACTTCCTTATGAATTATTTAGAAAAGTAAACGAGACATAAAAATTGCCGATATAAATCTTTATGAAATGATATCTCACCTTGATTTGTGTCATTGGCAGGTGTAGACTATTAAAACTATTCAACAATTACATTAATAATCATTATACAGGTAAAGAAGGATAATAATAATTAATATCCTTTATCGATGCTTGTTTCAAAAACATACTTATTTAGACTTCTTAAACTCATATTAAGTAGCAAAAGCATTTTTCTCGATGAATAGCAAAACAAGTTTCCAAAACAGCAAAATAATAAGATAATAACATGTGCCCACTGTGCAATATTTTAGGGTTCCATAATTTGCTTTCCTATAAGATCTCTTGAAGTGGCGTCAAGCAGGCTGCCTCAGTAGGGGTGCCAATTACTATAAAATAATGTTTTATTTTGATTTTTATTTAGGGGCGGTCGTGGGACAACCCTGGAAGCCATACCGTGAATTAAACAGGCGTAGTTTCTTTGATTGACGTTCTTTACATTTTTTATTGTTCGCGATTGACTTTTGACGTCTTTGTTTTCATTTCGTACACGAAGTCAATTGTATTTCACTTCGATTTCTTTATGGATAGAAAGGGAGAAATTGAATATTTGCTACTATTTGCTACTATTCATACAAATATATCATTGTAAAAGACGTGAATGTCAACAAAAATGTAATGAAATGCATAAAATTCGCAAAATAGAATACTTTTAACGATTACCGTTTAAGCCAGAAACAGCCTGGAAATCGAAACACACTGAAACAAATGGAACAGCAACTGCTACGCATGCCGCTTTGCTAATTCCACGCTTGTCAGTTGCATTCCGATTACAAAAACAATCGGATCCCATTCACGTTACAATAAACACTCAGGCTCAAGGAGGGTTGGAATCCCGTGATCTCCAGATAAAATCGCAATCAAACAATAAAATAGGAAATTAGAACACCCCAGCACCAAGCACCCGACGCGTTCCCACCTAGAGCCCCTGTAGCGCACTCGATTCAACAAAAACAATACACTATGGGAATGCATATATTCTATTGATTAATTCATTGAAATTTTTCCTCAATTTTGTCCTTACAATCGACCATTGTGCGGTTCCTTAGGCGGTGTTATGGGAATTCCATCAATTTGTGAACGCGTGTCCCCGGAATTTGACCCCTTAGATCGATTCTTCGACTTTTGTTCGCACAATAGGTTTTGTGCTAAATAATTCGTTTATAGTTGTCAAAGTAATAGTGATTTAAAATGGGTGCTTACGGTGCTTCGTGATGTAATGAGAGTTGCGATGAATTGCCGTTTTAGAGTATTTTCTTTATCTTCATCTGTTTGAGCTTAGGAATTCACGATTTCTTTTGAGATGTTATCTGCTTCATTAAGCGAATCCGGTTAGGTATAGATCTATAGATGACCTATTTGTTGGTTTCTGGTTCATTCGTTCAAAAGTTAACTCTACACCAAAATGTTTTTGGCTACCTCAACAAGACAGTTGTGATGTTTGATCTTTATTAACATTCATACATTAAATAATATCAACAAATACGTCCAAAATACTGGCTGCCTTTACGGCTTTGTAAAATATACCTTGAGTTTCTTTCGGGTGAATTTAGTCCGCAAAATATAAAGGTAAAAATATTGTATAATATGTACACGAAAAATTAAAAGCATTTATTACAGACCAAGCCGTGGTCTCCCGGCGAAAAAAATTAACAATAGCATTCTTTTGTAATGAGCCCGGAGATCCCAGGGACCGGTAGACGATTGGTTAACCCGTTGTCTGTTATAATTAAAATATTGTATGTGAAGTTTAAAAGTTTTCTATCCAGGAACGATGCCGTGCTGGGGGCCATATAATATATGTATAACGAACATTCAACTTGAGCTTGCGCTAAGATTTTGCTTATGATACAAAGTGCTTTCGCTCTTGTAGACAGATCTTCCTCCTCTTCCTTCCAACCTCACACACGAATGAGTGTAACAAAATAAATGGAACTCGCCTGCCCTGGGGTCTTCCGTGGTGTGGTCATTACATTAGTGCACAACTGACCGGCTATTTTTGTATGTCCACTCAATTAGTGGAAAAATAACCGATCGGAGGTCAGTCAGACTTCGCAGAGTAACTTAGAGATCTTCTGGATCGTGGAGTCCGGCAGCGGCCTGCCTACCACGAGTGCAACTGATCTGCCGAGTAATTTTGGAGATACAGGCGTTGGAGACCTACAAGATCCGGCTGATGTCGCACAGCCGCGCGCCAGAGTTCGCCAGCTCCACGATCTTCTGGCCTATGGAGTCCGGCAGTGGCCTCCCTCCTACAAATCACAGGTGTCACTGACCTGCCGAGTATCTTGGAGACGCAGCCGTTGGAGACCTGCAGAATCCGGCTGATGTCACAGGGCCGCGCGCCTGAGTGCGCCAGCTCCACGATCTTCTGGCTTGTGGAGTCCGGCAGCAGCCTCCCTCCTACAAACCGCGGGTGCAACTGACCTGCCGAGTATCTTGGAGACGCAGCCATTGGAAACCTGCAGGATCCGGCTGATGTCACAGGGCCGAGCGCCCGAGTGCGCCAGCTCCACGACCTGCTGGCCCGTGGAGTCCAGCAGCGGCCTCCCTCCTACAAACCACGGGTGCAAATAACCTGCTGAGTATCTTGGAGACGCAGTCATTGGAAACCTGCAGGATCCGGCTGATGTCGCAGGGCCGCACGCCTGAGTGTGCCAGCTCCACGATCTTCTGGCCTGTGGAGTCCGGCAGCAGCCTCCCTCCTACAAACCGCGGGTGCAACTGACCTGCCGAGTATCTTGGAGACGCAGCCATTGGAAACCTGCAGGATCCGGCTGATGTCGCAGGGCCGCGCACCCGAGTGCGCGAGCTCCACGATCTTCTGCCTCGTGGAGTCCGGCAGCGGCCTCCCGTTGACATAAACTCCCCCGAGCTGGTTGATTCCGCTGTGGCCGGCGGAGGAACACCCGAAAAGTGCCCCTCCGCCCATCGCCGCGCTATGCATGAGCTCATCTATAACAAAATGGTCTGTGAGAGATTTTACTACCGAATTTTGGAACCACTATTGGTGTAAAATAGTCTTAGTCTAGTTGGAAAGCATCTAAAAGTTTTTCAGGCAGATGATATTTTTCCTTACGTTTTAAGCCCTGTTTTATATTCCTCGGATGCCCTATTTACTTTTTTCGCCCGACATTTGAATTAAGTAGAATATGAATACTTTTTTTTCAAGAGACCACTTCAATAGAAGTATTTAGGTTCAAAATTGATTTTGAACCTTACTTCTTCTGAAGTGGCCTCTTCAAACTCACGACGATATAAACCTAACGATTCAAGTGAATATATAGCTTTATAAAACTAACGCTATATGAGTGACAGGGTTTGCCCCTTGCGAAATATCAAGTATTTCCGAAACCGATTAAAAAATAGTTACGGCCCACTAGATCTGTGATTTCGTGATTATCTTAGATATCTGCTAAAAATTCCCTAATTCTATATTAAAGTACAAGGTCATTTTAAAAAATCTGTGTTAAAATTGACGAAACATATAATTTAGGTCAACGAGCCCCATAAACAATCGATCTGATTTTAATTCCGCCGTGAATACATCGTTAGTGGTGTTTGTTAGCCGGCAATAAAACCACTCTTTCATTGCAATACCGCTACCTAACAATTAATGGACACTTCCATTAGTCATGTTTTGACTGGAATTACTTATTTATTTGAACCTCTGTGTGAGTGCGCAATCGGTGGGTATAGTTCGACAAAATCGGTGTTTTCATAGAATGATAATTAACAGTAAAAGCACTGAGCTATAAAAGTATTGTGTAAATGTGTATGTATTTGAGTTACCTACATCTACACTAACTACATCGTCGTTTCTTAAGTGTAGTGTATGTCTTCTGTCACTGTCAAGCCTTATGTCATTGGCATTAAAAAATGGCGGATTGTGTTTAGTATCTGGCTGTAAACACAGACAAAACGACAAGCACCTTATCTGTAGATTGCCTGTTTTTACGTACTTTGGTACTAAACTATTCTAAACCACTTCTCCACATAAAAATTTCTTTTCCACAGCACAAAAAAATCAATTCAGCTAAATTTATATAAGTTTTTTAGGGTTTTCATTAAAGTTGTATAGCTATAATTATTATTTAAAGGATGCAGCTGGCAAACAGAAAAATAGATACTTCAGGATCATCCGTTTGTCATACAACTAAAAAACTTAAAATATAATCCTCTTACTTCGGCACAATAGAAAGGGTTTCGCGTTTTTAAAACCGCAAATTTTTATCTAATACTTGAAGATCCGACCGCTTTTGTTAAACTATAAATAGTACTATCGAGGTTTTTAATCTTCAAAATGTGAATAGGAGGAGACAAAAAAATAAGCGATATCTACAGAGCCTGCAATTATCTATTTTTTATTTACCTACTCCAAACATTTTTTTACCAATAGGACACCACTGGGTAGTCACCAAGAAAAGTAGTTAAATTGTACCTAAGCAAAATTTTGTCCGATTGTCATGTGAAAGCCGTACTGTGCACTTTTACAAAAAATAAAATGTAGCAAGATTTCCGAATATTGAAATTACACTCCCTAGTCGTTACAATATCATCGTAAATTGCGTTGTAATCATAATAGTAATATGTACGCCTTTGCATGTATGTATGCCTTTGGTACCTAATTATATAATAGAGTCGTTTCACTACTGACATTATGTTAACTAGGCAGGAATGTTCCGCTAAAAGTTTTCCAGTAATGACACACCGACGTGACTACTTTAATTTTACTAAAATGATGAAAGAACAATAATAAGTGAAGTACATACAACATCTTTACTTTAGTTTATAACAACTTTTCGAGGTTTAGATGGGTTCTATGTATTTTTAATTCAAATTGAGAACGAGAAGTATTTCATTGAATGTTGATTTTGTCTGTCGTAACCTCGCCTACGTGGTTACCTAGTTTGTTCTTTACGGCTAAAATTTGGCAGCTAATGGTGTCACTAAGGAAATGGTCCTTCTGGTAATATTTTGCAAGTATAAAATGAGCCCTACCTAGCATAGGTAATAAGGGTACTAATCAATTTTGTTTTACGAAAGCTAGAGACACGTAAATAGTAGTTAGGTTAGTTACTGCCGATAAAGATGAAAAAATTGTGTCAGTTGAAGTCTTGATGCATAGAAGTGATATAACGGCCATATCACTAGTTATCAAAAACAATGTCAAATTACTCCCCTGATAACAATGTTTGAATGTTCCGTCTATTCCACCCGTTTTCACGCCAATAGCTCCCAATGACGTCACATCGCATCAGTCAGATGCGCACAACCGTTGGTCCGCCAGATAATTCCCTTTTTTCTCAACACCCCTTATAAACACGCCTCGTGGTAAAAAGTGAACAATTGGATGCAATTTGTGGGCGAATTTGGGGCAGTCCCTTGATTAAGGCCAAAGGGGGGAAAGTTCATTGTTTTGGCCCTTTTTTGCGGTTTGTATAATTTTGGCGGGCATGGATGGAATGCGAATGACGATATTATTCTTTTGTTTTTGATTATACGCGTCTTGCGAGGAAAAAATGTTATGCGTAATCATTGTGCGCAAGTTTTATAGATCTTTAATTGTCTTTTTTAACTGTAGGCACTTTGTACATTATTTACTTTATTTATCTCTTTTTTATAGCAGGCCTTTATTTATAATATCAATACAATACAACAATAATACTCTTTATGGCACACCTCTATTAAAGGACACAGTACAGAACAAAACCACAATGAGTAGAGGCAAACAACAAGCGGTCTTACCGCTGAGAAATTTCTTCCAGGCAACCTTAGAGTGGAAAATAAATCTAATCAACGATTCATAGTAGGTGGTGTAGTGTTAATATATGAAACCTACTAATAACTACAACAATAATACTAAATTAAGAATAATATATACATACAGAAGTATAGTATAAATAAACATATACATATATATATATATATATATATATAGTCAGCCATATAGTCTAAAGGAGCTAAGTTAAATGTGTCATAAGAGACAAATAGTTATCTTTAAGTTGTTTTTTGAAGACAGCAAGAGATTCAGCACGCCTCCAATCGGGAGATAAAGAATTCCAAAGCCGAATAGCTTGAAAAGTGAAGAAAGAATTATAATTTCTAAAGAAAACAATCAATTTATTTATTATTATTATTTTTAGTCTTATCAGATTATTGATAAACCTACTAAAATAAAATGATTCACATATATTTACTGCTTGAAATGACACACCTACGTATTCGGGGGAAAGTATGCCCGAGGAGATTACAGGTGTGATTTTTTTTCTTTTTTTAATGCGTGGGTGGAACTACGAATTAATTTGCGCCAAGCTTCCGCCAATTACGTGACGGATTTCGCGCCAAAACTCGTAATTAATCACACCTCTTGCAGGCGTCGTCAACCATCGGCGCACTAACAAGCGCGGCTGTTAAAAGAACAATGGACAATGCGCCCCGCCTTCACGTGGTCTAAGGTATAAGCGGAAGCGGATTGGCGACCAAGTCCAGCGGTATATATGTCACGCCCTGCTAGATCGAGTATTACATGTATTGCACAATATGTCGAGATATTCAAATAAACAGAACCTAAACTTCAACTCCACATATGTTATATTATAATTTAACCCCAGTTAAAAGTGAGCAGTATTAGTATATTATGTGCACAACATAAACTAAGAGAAACAATGCTTTGAATTTGAGTACAGTCAGGGTCACTAATTGACGGAGTGAAAAGACGGTCTCTGCTTCAGCTTTGACAAAAATTCTTTCCTATCTCCGGACGGCGGATTTCTGTTTGTTCTCCTCTACATGTCGCATTACTAAACCGATTCTCGTATAATTTTGTGAGCAGGTTCGGTAGTTATATTAAATTTTTTGTTGAGTCAGTTTTTGGAAATTTTCATAAACAAATATTTTTTCAATGATTTCGTGTTTTCTGCTTTGTTCTTATCTAGAGGTCACATTTCTCAGCCTATTCTCTTGTAATTCTGTGAGCAGGATCTATAACAATATATATTTTTTTTGTCGAGTCAGTTTTTGTAAATTTTTAGATACATTTTTTTTTTGGCTTTTTCTCCGCTACTTGTCGCATTTCTCAACCGATTCTCGTAGAATTTTGTGAGCAGGTTCGCTAATTATATAAACTTTTTTCGAGTTCGTTTTTGGAAATTATCATAGAGCTCACAGAAATTCTAGTATATACACATTTTTGGACCTTATTACAAAGGAATGGAATTTAAAAGTGACAACTAATACATTGATGAACTGATTGTACAACGCCAAACACTGACTTCTAAAATAGACTTTACTTTTCAGAACTTACTGGATTCGTCATTGTTATGTGTAGGTACGATTTGTCATGAACGAAATTAATCGAAACATCATTAAAATGTCCAATTGCAAAATATGTAACCTAACACTGTATCACAACATCTGTGGTCGCAGTTTTCAATAATAATGTGTGAAAATCGTGTAAGTTTAAATAAATGGGTCAATTTCAACAGTGCACGTTTTTTGTCTCATTCCGGTGTAATTCTTTGTTAGAGGGTTTTCTTGGTTTTCTTAATATCTAAAGTCACTTCAGACTATAGTATGAAAATCTTCTAAAATAGATTTTGATATCTTAAATAGTTATTGAGATATCGGGAAGTGAAAAGAAACTCACAACGGAATGATAAATATACACTGGGATGATAATAACAGTCCACGTGAATGACAATAAAAGTACACAAAATAATAAATACGGATCAAAATGATAAAACCAGTAGGCGGTAATGATATGTCAACGGGGAATTTAAAAAACAAGATTTCAGAATTATAAAATACATACTGAATTTCTTATCATTCCAGTGCGTATTAAAGCCGTTTTACTACATCGGAAACACCGGAATGAATACTGCGGGATGATAAACCTGAGAATAATCAAAATATTTAAAAAACAATTAAACCTCGTATTCTTAAAGTAACACAACGGGTTAAGTCACGAAAATAAGGCACATGTTATATATTAATTTCATTCGAAACAAATAAAAAATAAAAAGGTATAGCTAACTCCGGAATGATATCTTTTTTGTTCACGTATCACGGCTGTGACATATTCAGATGTATAGCAGACAAACGCAATACTACACTACACGTGTTCTGTCGCTAAACGCCGCATCGCAATGGGAACTTACCGAATCAAACTTAGCAAATAAATCGTCGACAAGCTTGGTCCGCGGTAATGAAAAAGTTTCTCGGGACAAACATATTGTCACATAATCAAAGGGTTAGGTATAAAGGAGATGTAAAAGAAGCCATACTCATTGCTTCCTTTTTATATGGTGATAAAATAAAGCTAAAATACTTATATCACAAATAAATAAATAAATATATGTCGACAATCTTACACAAATCGACCTAGTCCCAAACTAAGCAAAGCTTGTACTATGGGTACGAGGCGACGATATATACTCTTATATAGATAAATAAATACTTAAATAAATAAAAAAACATCCAAGACTCAGGAACAAATATTCGTGTTCATTACATAAATAAATGACCTGACAGGGATTCGAACCCGAGACCTCCAGCTTCGTGATGATTGGCCACAGCATCTTCGCAGATGATTGTTGCAGCGTCAAGAAGGAAGTCAACGTAAGGTATTGCGGGGGGGCAAATAAAACCAGGTTGGGGACAACCCACCTTGATGAGAAATTAGTACTTAATATTTTTTAGAATTATGTATGTATGTATGTAAATACTTTATTGTACACAAGACACGTAAAATAAATTATACAGAAAAAAAAACAGATCAATCATGTACAAAGGCGAACTAAAATTAAATGGAATTAAATGGAATGGAATGGCGAATTATTAAATGAATTGATATTTAAGTTTTAGCTAATGCCCGAGGTAGATAATTGGGATGTGTTATTTAAACTATCTGCACCTGCGTTTTCAGTTTTGCCAACAATATTTATCGTTTGGGAAATTGACCCCAATATAATTCTCCCATTGATAGAATACGTAAACTAAATAAAAAGGAACGTCCGTGGTGCTTAAAAACAGGCTGCATAAACTCCGTAACGTATCTCCGGTGGCTTGCGCCGCACAGCACGCGTGTCGTGTGAGGGAGTGTTTTAATTTCAGAGGTGCAATTTATTCGAGCGATTTATTTTTAATCCCCGTTTTTATGGCGATGCTATAAATTTCATGTGTAGTTGAAGTTATTTATTATTTTCATTTATTGTCGCTGCAGTTTAGTTGCCGGTTTACTACCACTGGAATGATGTTTTTTTGCATTTTTACTTAGCGTATGTGCATGTTGGATTCAGTGAAAATCCAGTAGAATGTGGGTATGTGGAGTTCCGATGAGGTGGTATCATCATCATTGGCCTCTAAAATATGATAGCGGCCAGAAAGATGTGGTGCTTACGTAGAGCAAAAGAGTAAAACCGCTAAAAAAATAAAAAAATACCTCCTATTAGATATTTTTTTAATGAGTATGTGATATTGTGCCTTTCATTAGATGTGAGTAGGGCACTTCAGTTTAAAATTTATTTTCTCTACGTTGTTTGTAAAACCATGCGAGTGAAGCCGCGTACTGTAAAAATTATTTACCTGGTCATTGTTCAATAATATTCCATAAAGTCTGTTTAATGAAAAAAATAATCATCCAGATGCTCTTCCACTATTTCACCACCGCCATTAACACTCCATTCCACATTATGTAATACTTAATTCATTTAAATAGACAATTACATAAGGGTGAGACACACCTGGTGACATCCCCCTCTTATTATTATTTTGTATCTGTTTTTGAATTAATCGGTAGGGGAACTGTAATTGTAGTTACGCCATTTTGAATTAACTAAATCCCATTGGAGCGATCATGGGTCGATTATACGGTTTTATTGGAACTAAATAAATAAAAACTCATTCGTTGCAGGTAACATTATTCGATGACTATTTTTTAACAAGTTAGCTTCTTTGTGTTATACAAATGAAGATAATTATATATTAATATTTATTCGTTTCGTTTTTCTTCGTGAGCAATGAAGAGTATTTGTATTGTATTTTACTGTCACTTTAAATTTTAACTTTATATTAATTTAAAATTATTCGATAGGTACAAGCATGAAATACATCACTAACACATTATCTGACCATAGGGATCATAAACATAATGTAACTAAAATGGTGGTGATCCGTTAAGGACTTTTTTTCTAAAAATGTTGACCTACTTATTTCTAATCAGAATGAGATACCAATTAACGCTTTAAACGGATCCACATTTGTGTCTCACTCGCTATAATTGTAATTGGATGCGAAATATACAAGTATTTTTGTAATCAAAAGTTAATAATATGGATCAAAGTCAAATACACTCTAACACTCAATATGACAAATCACACAATTCACGCACGTCGCACACTCTCAAGCGAACGGCAAGTTTTTTTTTATCGACACAGTTTCATTCATTCGCCGAGTCGTTTGTTTCGCCCTGACATAATTTATTGCGAGCGCTGTCAACCACGCCCCTTAAAAAAAACGTTCGCAAACGTCGACATTATGCTGGAATTTATAAGACTATTACACTAAAACGTTGACGACGACTTGAATTGCGAAGTTTATTTTGACGATTATTATTCTCGAATTTCGTATTCGTTCTCTATTTCTTACAACTAACATAAGCGTTCGAGACTTATTGTGTAGGTCATAAGTTATAATGAATATCTAATATACAAGGAACCGATTAACTATTGCACCTATATACAACCCATAACGGTTACCAAATCTATTAACATTGTTAACTTTATCCAAAAACAATCCAACAATGTCATTGTTCAACTGTTAAGTAGTAACAAAGTAAGCACTTTGACGATAGTTAGGAAGTTGACAAAATTAACAAAACCTTTAAATACAACAATAGGATAAAAGCTACTTTGCGATCTGTATTCTGTTATTCATTGTTTTGAAAATTTTTGTCAATAATGAATATGAGAGGCCTACCGACAGCTCGTCTTCCGGTGCGTGGACGCCACGGACGGAAGACGAGCTGCCGGTAGGCCTCCGACAAGGTGGAGTGATGACCTGGTGAAGGTCGCGGGAATCCGGTGGAAACAAACGGCACAGGACCGGTCTAAATGGCGAGCCTTGGGGGAGGCCTATGTTCAGCAGTGGACGTCTTTCGGCTGAAATGATGATGATGATGATGATGAATATGAGAGATTTTAAAAAGTTTTTTTTTAACCTGACTGTGGCT
Source organism: Epiblema foenella (assembly GCA_963556455.1). Lineage (NCBI taxonomy): Eukaryota > Metazoa > Arthropoda > Insecta > Lepidoptera > Tortricidae > Epiblema > Epiblema foenella. The sequence goes on from OY747110.1 coordinate 3,982,694, forward strand.
TTATATGCCGGGCCGAATAAAGCGATAGGAGTGCGCGGTTGGAGAGTAGCCTGGGGAAAATCCAGAGGAAAACCTCCTAGTAACTATAATATAATACTGATATTGAGTGCTCTTGTCTACAAGCCCAATTTCAAGAGGTTTTAGATTTCTTATCCCACTTAAGTTCGGGTCGGTATTTCTAATTTTATTTTCTCTTTAGTCTAGAAAACATGAAAGATTAACTATGATGTTGTTCAAATGAGAACAATATCGCGACAAACTCAAACATTAATACCGGACGTATTTTATTGTGATTGTGTAAATTGGAATAATTATAAAAGTCACTTTTTTATGGTTTCTCCCTCAAAATAGAATTAATGCGGGCAAAGCTAGTTTATGTGTAAAAACATATTCGTACTTAAAACATGCTGTACTTTTTTATTATTAATATTAAGAATAGCTTTTATTATTAATATAAACAATTACTGGTAGGAACAGCTTATTTTAATTTTTTATACCAATAGACTAAATATTAATTTCAAGGCTTATTGTTAAAGTATTAGTTTATTTAGATAACTAGGTAAATCTTCTTCAGCTGTTTGAAACCTTTGTGTTCCCAAGTTCCCATGAGCGTTATACATGGCGTCCCACGGCTATGCCACATGGAGGGAAAGTACCTTGAATATAGTAGATGGAACATTTTACTGAAAGAAGACATTACTTGAATTTCAAAAACAATTGAAACTGCATTCACAGATATTTAAATAATTTAATGGTTGAACCGGGACTCAAACCCGTTACACGTGATAAATTGATTAATTTTGTATTAAAAATGTTAAAATTCATGGTGTTCCTTTTATTTCTGACACTATGTTATTTAGCAAAAAAGAATCCTTATGATGACGCCTTTCCACGACGCTGGTTCCAAATCCAAAATCTAACTTCCAGCCAGCCACGTGTCACGCGGCGTCCCCGCGCATGCGTCCCAAATGTCCCAAGTTGTGTTCCTTTTTCAAACGCTCCGTATTCCAAGCCGTTTTCAACGTTCTTTGCATTTAATTGAAATTTTGGAGCTTTCAAAATTAGAATGTCACTTGACTGTTGAGATTCAAAGTCAGGAAAACCTGACATAGGTGAAAGGAATAGGTAATATGTTTTAGGGACCTACTGCAAATTGACTAATTAATTTGTCGTAAAGCGAATAAATCATTTAAATACCATAATTCAAAATGTCAAAAAATTTACACTTCCTTTTGTTCAGGAAGATCCCTGGTCAGGACTTTCAGGAAATAGGAGTGAAAACGGTTACTAATTGTCTGTAATTGTATGTTGGTGCATCCCACCTTTAGTTGACAAATTTCGAGAATTCTCCACTTCACAAGTCCTATATTGGTGCTATAGTAACTCATCAACAAGTGTTTGATTTAACACAAAATTAACTAAATATCCATGCATGGGTATTTTCAATTCATTAACAACATTCTAAGTGGGCATTAAGTTTATCCAAAACCCAAAGAGTCCACAAATTCGCGATATCGTCGACTTGGCTCGGAGTCACGCCGCACGCCAGCCAAACCGAGCATGCGGCGATTCTGTCACATTAAGCACCAGACAAAGACAAATAGACCGGAAAAACGGCTGTTAGAACGAGATAAACAGCAATTGCAGTCACCGCCTTGAAGGAATTTTAATGATTGAGCACGCAGACTTGCTATTATTTTGTCTGGTTTCTGGGGCAGTTTTGAATTTGAATATGGAATGTGGGACGGTTAAATAGAAGAAGTTTTTTTAAGGCTTAATTTACACTAGGCAAGTGTATCCATTCATTGATATGTAATTTTGAATATCTTTCATTTAAAGCCTAAGTAAGTAATCAAGTTAAAAGATATTGTACGATCATTAATTTATAATACGCTGAAATTCAAAAATATCTGAAAATTTTATTGACTAATAATGTCAATGAAATACAATCGGTGGATCAACGGTAATGTCAATCCTAGCATTTTCCCGGTTGTGCCCTAGCCAATGGCATCTAAACCTAAGATTTGGCGTAACCACTATAAGTAGTTTAATGAAAGCGACTGCCATCTGCCCTTCCAACCAAGAAGCTAGACTTTGTTGGGATAAAAAATAATAATAATTTGTACGTACAGATAGTACAGACTTAAAAACAAAATTGCACATCCCTATTAGCATCTTACAGTTGGTCGAGTGACAAAAACTTTTAAGACTTTAGATTACCTATAAACATATAACTGACACCTCAAACATTTCCAACAAATCTTTCATCCTCAAAAGTCCTTTCGGGAATTTTAACTAAAACCGAAAATTATAGAGTTTTCAACTTTATGTAAATCCTAACAAGCGCTTGAAAAGGTCAGTCGCTAACGACTTGCGAACTTGACTACTTGACAACTTGCCACTCTATCTGTAAGTCATAGTAAAAAGTTTAGTTAGTTAGTCAGTAGGAGATTTAAGAGGTAGTTTTAATAAGTTTTTTATTGTGTTAGATTATTTCGTCGACCACTGTGGAGCGGTAATACATGCGGCTCTTTCGATTGCCTAGGTTCAAACCCCGACTGGTACAACTACTTAAGTTACTTTAGTGAGAACTGTCATTTGATATTCAATAGTATAGCTTTTCGATATCCAAACAAGGTCTAGTTTCCCTCTAGGTCGGAAGGTCAGGTGGCAGTTGCTTTCGTAAAACTGGTGCCTACGGCAATATTTTGAGATTAGGTGCCAAAGCGGACCGCGGGTTGCTTTGGGATCGAGCCGGTCAAACGCTAGGAGGAGGTGACTTGAACGTTTGTTATCATTTGTTACCCCTAGTGTCTCTTAGTTAGAGTAAACGCGACCATAAGCTAATTCGCCATATGCAAAAGTGGAAACCCTGGTAATATTTCAGTAGTGTACTATACATGCGTATTTATACATGCTAGGGTGTACCCTAGCATGTATAAATTCAGGACCTAGCCAGTCCAGTTAGCGCCAGCAACTCGTAACTCCACTTGTTTACAACTTTACAACACAATAGTTGCGCCAAGTTCGCCGGAGACTCGCCACTGTCTTTGCGTAGATTTCGTTACCAGTACCGTGTAAACTCACCGGCAACTCGCTTTGGAATTTATATCCTATACTTGCATTGCAAATTCGAACAACAGAGAGGGACACGCGTATTAACTTCGTTTTCACTTTGCTGTAGGTCTTTTGACATAGACTTAAGTATGCTACAATTTTTTGCTGACTTAAAAGAGAACGAACATTTTACTTCAAAGTGTACAAACACTAAAAATATAGATTACGCACTAATAAGGCGTAATCTATACTGCTACCTGTTTATTTTTCAGTGTTCTATCCATTTTATAGCCTAAATTGCATTTTTACTTTTTGGTGTATATTTGGAGTGAGAATTACTTTATAGTGACAACAGAGAAAATTTTCAGATATTTTTTTATAACACTTATTCAACTCTATAAACGAAGGTCGTCAAAAGGAAAGTTTCGCAAAGAAGTAAGATGAAAAAAAAACGCTTTTAAATAATGATATGAAGACCAATTGGTATAAGTTCAGTACGGGTAGTATTGGTATTAGGTACGTAAGGTTCAACTGTAAGTACTATATATACTATACTAGCGACCCGCCCCGGCTACGCACGGGTGCACTATTTAATGGATGTTATTATACATATAAACCTTCCTCGTCAATCACTCTATCTATTAAAAAAAACCGCATCAAAATCCGTTGCGTAGTTTTAAAGATTTAAGCATACATAGGGACATAGGGATATAGGGACAGAGAAAGCGACTTTGTTTTATACTATGTAGTGATGATATAATAAATAAGTTTTTATAACGACTTCATGTTTTGTTATTTAATTTAATTCATTCATTTCTTTTTTTCTGGTACCTTCATATTGCATGTTATTATTTAAGAATGAACAAAAATATACACAATTAAAAATCGATATTAGGTTTCACATTTTACCTTCTATATAATTGGTTAATCTAACATGAAAACAGAAATAAATAAATGAAGATCAATAGTAGTCTCAAAAGTTGGGACGCGCCGTAGCGGCAGCGACAGCGAGTCAGCGACCGATGCACCGCGCTCAAACCGCGCGTGTACACTCGACTTAATGTCTTTGTGAGCTGTTTACAAGGGACTTAATTAGGTAAACGTTCATATGTAATTTAATTAACGTATTATTAGCTACTACCTACTAGCTATTAGCTAGTACCTACTATGTTTAGTAAGGTATCGCAAATTTAGTACCTAATCAAGGCAGGGCTTAGCGATCGCGTTTATGCCAGACATACCTAGCGATCGTCCCTCTCGCACTTACGTAATTGGGACGAATGCTATATGTCCGAAAATAAATTAATACTCAGTCCAGTAGATAATTTGTGGATCAAACTCTCTACTCTCTACTCGCTACGCTAAAGTTCACATCACAGTATTTCATATATTTCGTAGCTTAAATTAATGTAGTTAGCTAATTTTAAATGAGTTAACAGTGCAATTTGATTAATTATTTAGTATGCTGTTCGAGTCAAACGTTAAAAATCTATTAATACGTACTGTTTATTTGCTGAATAAATTGATTCCAGTCCACTAGCTAGCCAGTGCCAGCGGCACTATACTGTCGTACTACATTATAAATGTGAAAGTTTATAAGTACTTCTGGATCTTCGCTACTCACGTCTGTCACTCAAAACAGATGAAGCAACAGAATAAGGTGATTTTGGCAAACAGCTCATAATCTAAATTAAAACATATGATACTTTTACCCCTTAAACCAACGACCACAAGAAAATAATTTTCCTTCACATATTGACCTCGTAAATAAATGGAGCTTAAGTTTTTAGTTGATGAGTTCCGTTTCCAAACAGTACAATTAGATAAATTATGCACGGATTGTCTCTTGTTGACATCAGAGTAAACTCCCTAATATAAGACTCGCAGCGCATGCTAGTTTAACTACATAGTGCGGTTTGATAGATCGATTGAAGTCTTAAACGTGGGTAATCTGAAATGTAATGAAACTCGCATGCGAGTCTCGTACGTGTGTAAATAAGGCTTAACACGGGATTGTTAATGGGCCAAATATCTAAATGATAATACTATTTATTTGGACCGCAGAAGCCTGATAGATAAACTTAAAGAAGACTATCAATAATACATACTGATTGCCAAACTAACAGTCTTCTGAAAAAACCTTATCCATCTATCACTCTATTGAAAAAGGCGGCTTGGCTTTGTCGTAACTCGTCTGGTACTTATTAAGGTAAAAATCCCAATGCTCGACACTGACCCAATACTTGACACTTTTAACGAAAGGTGGCATCTGCCGGCCGCTTATCTCATATTACTCTTTAAGTTAGACTCACCTTTGTGTGGCATCTTCCAGAACGCTTCTGCCGCCGTGGTTGGTTCCCGCGGCGGCGGCACCAGCCCGCCGACCAGCGTGGTGGCCGCGTGCGCCGGCGCCGGCCGCCCCCACCCCCCGTGGAGAGCCACCCCGCACTGCCCCCCTGCCCCCCACAAAGACCCACCACGATCTACTACCAGCGCAATGACTGATTCTGTCCTCACTGATTTTGCACAACCCTGGACAAGTTTAACTACTTAGCGCCGAACGCGGGCTTGCTATTGGCTGGAGCCAAGCTGAGAATGACACAGGGTTGACACTTTATATTAAAGTTTAAAATGAATCGGTCATTGAACGCTTAAAAAGACCCTACGTTCACGAAGTTTTTTCACTTCCGCGCTTCACCTCCGTGACCTGCAAAAGAAAAACACGATTCAAGAAATCAGTTGACCCTAATGCGGCATTAGACAATCGGATCATCAATCACAATCATTTCTTTGAAGACGACGCCGAATATGCTTCCGTCTTACTCAAACCAAGCTGCCCGCCGTGAGTTAGAGTAGTACAGACGTTAATTGCTGAATGATGGTGCTGAATCGTTGGAGAGCGCCATCTATTGTTGCATATCAGGAATAGTTCGGTCGTGAGTTGATTGTAATCGTTGTAATGAACTTAGATGGTATGATAGCTGCCTGCTATACCACCCAGTCCGAACGGTAGTGATGTCTGTCGATCTGTCGGGCGATTTGTTTGAGTTTTTGTTTGACTGAGACGTTGGCGGCCGCTACCATGTATGACGGTGCGTTTTAGATTATTGACTAATGAAATTATGAGTGGTCTGTCTGAAGTGATTAGGTGAAAGACGATACGTCTATTATACGTGCGTCGAATCAAATTTTTATTATTGTGGGTCTACCTCTACGGATTCTAGCAAGATTACCTATACCCTTCTATGATGCATCCAGTTTACACGAGAATAGTAGGTATATACATGTCTAAAGGGGTTAAGCAGAGGTCGTGAAATTTAAATTCATTCACAGCATTTGCAGGTTTACAGATCTAGAATATGTGCACCAAGACGCCTAATCCTAAGATTTGGCGTAAACACTCAGCTTTACGAAGATTGCCATCTGACCTACCAACCCAGAGGGAAATCTAGACCTTGTTGGAATGTTGAGATTACACCGGCGGCGTTGCTCCCACTTCCAACACTAAACCTATAATATTTGCTTGCTGAAATACGCATTCGATCAACACCAAAACATAGGCGTGACAAATCATTTCACCTTACCCCGTGGGCAAAGTAACAGGTACTTAAGCGTTTGATCTTTTCAAGTCCCGATATCGAGTGACTTTGATATCCCCCACACAATATCGTCGTTGGAGATCTGAGTCCTGAGTCTAGTCAAAGTGAGTGCCACTTGAGTGCAAAAAGTTTGGACACAATTATTCTGTTTTGTTGTTAATTGGATTTTGAGTTGTAATTGGAGTGTTTAACGGTTGGCTTTTAATGCTGAATGTTTTTTCTAGTAGCTTTGATTTTAAGTTGATGTTTAAGTTGTACAGGCATTTTAAAGCTTAAAATACACTAGTAATCAGCATAGTGTACGCACTGTAAAGTTAATTTTGATAGGTATTTACATCATTCTGTGTCGGTAGTTACACTTTACGTATTACATACATACCTGCTGTATCGCCTCTACGTTTACAAATCGCCCGACACTTTAAGATTTATGCAATAAAATCGGTCTTTGAAGAATGACAACAAATTATGATTATCTCATAAAACTTTCAAGAGAACATTTAGCGAATTCCATGGTACTGGCCCGTCAAAGTTGGGCTATCTTGAATTGTGCCTCATATTGATTTGAGACACACAACCATAGGCATCTATGCAAAGATTCATACCACAGACCGCCGGACTTTCTCCCACATGCATCCCGGAAAGTCATCTACCTCTTTTCGACTCTATTCTTTGTATATTATGGTTCAAAAGTGACTTTCTTTACTTGACTGTACAGCGAACACTCGAACAGATTCATCACTCAGCGCTATCGGACGATCAGCGGCCCTTTTATCTATACCACACGTATCGGGTTGCCACAAAAACTTGTTTCTAATTAGTACAATTAGCCGATTTAGTCTGTAAGTGAACTCGCTGAGTGTTGCGTGCGAAAGTGCGACGAATACCATATATTGTAATGGAATCATTTGTAGTGTTAGAAATATAAGGGCCAGTTTATGCGTGTTGAGCAATTGTAACGCCGCGTTTTGTTGAGATTTATTCAGTGATTGAAAATCTTTGTATGTCTATGTCGAAATGTGTAGTACAAAGTCAGTGGCGAAACATTATTGACTGTGTTAGAAAGTTTTAATTTATTTTAATTTTAACTTAAATATTTTATATATCTCTCGGCAAACATTGGCCTACGTTCTGTGTAGCCTACTTTCTCGTCACTGTAAAACTCTGACATTACAGAATAAATATTCGGATTTTGTTTTTAATATATAATATTTGAGGGTAGGTTAAAATGTAATCTAAGCTAACTGTTTTACAGTCTGTAAATACTTTATAACCCCACAATGTCGCTGCAGACTACGCAAACTAAATTCACATTGGGATCAAAACGGAATTTCTACGCTAAGTAACGTCAGTAAAAAAACAGTTTTTCTACGTACGAGTAAATGACCGTCTGGCTGCGTCAAAGGGAGCGAACGGTAAGTATGTATTTTAAAGTTGTGAGTTAGAGATAATGTTGTCGATAGTGGTAGAAGGTGGCAAGTTGGATTTTGCTTTTTTGATTGTATAATTTAACTAGTTTTTCTGTATTTCCTTTATGAATTTAATTAGTGACCACCCCGGCTTCGCACGGGTAGTCCAGTTCTTTTCCCTTCCTTTCAAAATTATATGAGTCCGCTCGGATAAAACTCAAAGACATGGCTATGATAAGCCACAAACAGATCTGATCATAATGTCACTATCTATTTTCATCGAGCATAGAAAATGCTACTCTAGTCTCACAGTAATAGTAAAATAAGTTAAATAGATAAATACGAGTACTTAATAGAAGATTCATTTCATAATTTTTATTTCCTATTCCTAAGCTGCAAATGCAGCTCTAAATACTTTAAAATGTATTCAGACTCCGTTAGTTCGCGCCATAGACTAAGAAATCTACATCCACTTTGAACGGATTACCATAGAGTCAGGATCGGATGTCTGGTGTTCCGGCACACCTCATTAGGCCCGCTTTGATTCAGCAGGTGGGTCTAATGCACGCTCCTTAGCGGAATTGATTCTGTAATGCTAATAGTTTTATGTTTCTTTTTTGCTTGTAGCGAGCTGCGTGTGAAAAGGATATAGGACTATTTTTGGGGACTGGAAATTTAGATTTATTTACTTAGAGCGTTTTTTTTAATACGAGTATTTTGGTGAAGAGATTGAGAGATGGTGATAATGGAACAAGAGAAAGTGATTTTAAGGTCATAATCGATTTAGCAGTAGTGCAGTTAAGAGTAAAACGAATAATTCCTCAGCCGACAAGAAGTGGTTTTTAATATTGTTGTTGGTCAATTGATGAACATTTCTTTCTGTCAATGTTGTCAAGTTTTCTTTTCGTTCCACTGTACAAAAATATATTTTTGATATCAGGAAACGAATGATTCCTCCGCCGACAAGAAGTGGTTTTTGATATTGTCGTTGGTCAATTGATGAACATTTCTTTCTGTCAATGTTGTCAAGTTTTTTTTTTATTTTACTGTACAAAAATATATTTTTGATATCAGGAAATAAATATGAAGACATACCTATTTTAATGAGACTATCAGCGCTTCAATTATTTCACCAGTAACCATAGAACTTTGGTTGCATGCGTGAAAAATAACATACAAAACATATACCTATTTAGCCAAGTGCTCTCAACTTAAGTTGTAGCTTCAAAGCTCGCTTCCTATTCACATTTTTAAAAGCGGGGAGCTTTTATGTCCTACCCACATATAATTAATATTACGACTCTACAAACATTTTATATCGCTTTGAATTTTTGAGAGTCATGCTTTGATATTTGCGTTCATTATTTTGGTTTAAAGACGATAAATAGACTTTAAAGCAACTTTTTTCCTTTTTTCTCATTAATAGACAAACTAGAGAATTCGGAAGTAAATTAAGAAGTAAGTAAGTTTTCATAGTAAATTAGTAGAGTAGACGTGCATATATGTATTATTAAATATTATTAGTACCTAAAACAAGGAAATGAAATATTCCGGTTTTTTAAATTCTCTAATTATTTGCATCAAAATAGAGTTGATTTTACTCAATAATAGTCATTTCGTTATAAAGGTTAGGATTGTTTTATTGAATTTAGTTTTTATAAATTGATACTTAAATAAAATAAAAAATGTTTGAAAATTTGTCATTGTAGTTTATCAAAAGGCATATATTACAAGTATTTTATATGAACAAATATTTTTTTATAACCAAATAATATAGACACTCTTTGATTAACTTTGTTAATGTTTCATTTAGTAGTTGTATTTTTTTATTGATAATTTTTATACATAATAACATGAAATTGTTATAATTGCAGGTTTATTTATTGTTAATTATCCTTAAAAGTCCCTTCGTGGCTTATTTATAATAAATATTTGATTCTGAGCGCTACCGGCTATCTCTACCTACAGCACACCTACCGTTTCAAACACCGACAGACCGTCTAATTCAGCCGGTCTTCAGAATAGATATAAATTACTCTGAGGCTGTGCGTCGGCCGATTTGCTCCATTGATTCTGCTGACGGATACCGACAGCATGCACCTACAGGTGCTCTATCGGAAATTATAATAATACCAGAGCCTAGTAATATACGAACAGTCAAAATACGCTAACATGACTTTATTGACAAAAGCGCACGAGCGTATGGATAGTTTTGACACTTTGGGAATTGAACTTCATCCTCCTATAGTTTTCCCGGTTGTGCCCTATGGAGCCCGAGTCCATTTTGACACACAATCACAAGATTTTATGCCATGACATTCCGACTCAGACAGAATACTAAGGCCTTGTTAGTATTAGACCGGTTTTCTCACGATGTTATGTACCACTGTTAAGTATTACGAGTTTTATTAGTGTCGGTAAAAAAGGCCGGTTTTTATACGTGTACTTGTGACTACAAACTAACGCACGCTATTCTTGCTATCGCTACACACCGTCTGATTTGTCGGTACGATAAATCAATCGTCCACTATTGTGATGTGTAGAACATGGCCTTTCTACCGGCTACTACTGAATTATTACCTTCATAACCAAAAAGGCATAACTTCAAGTTTCCTGAAATAAGACTTACGGCGTTTCGCTTCTGTCGCCAGCGTGACCCGTGATCTCGTAGGAATCCGATCCATTCATACTAATGATTCGAGCTCGTTTCGCTTTTTTGAATAAGGAACTCTATTCAAATATGTTTTAGTTATTTTGTTTACAGTTAACATGCACTAAATTGTGTTGGTGATTACATGGTTAGGAATTTGCGCCATTTGTACATTATATGACGATACTATTTTATTAATGTTTCATTTAACGGCGAAATTAGATGCGAATTTATATAATAACAACATGACTGTGAAGTTACCTAAGTATCTAAATTATTTATTTATTTAGATATTTTTCAACACACCCCCATTTTTTCTGAAAATAAGTCACAATTATTCATATCTTTAGTAATTAATTAGAATCGAACTCAAAGGGGACTTAACACCTTTGTACGTTATCGCTTTAACGTCATCATACTAACATTTCCAACGGGTAAAAACGACAAAGTACCAAAGTGTCCAGCTATTTATGAGTTCGACTGTATTTTATACTTTAAAACTTACAAGTTTTTAAATGCAATTTGCATAATAAGCTTAACCATTCGCACACTGTTACAAAACGCTTTTTTATCTGACCAAAAATTAAATGTCACTTACTTTATAAACGAAACCAACAGTTTAATTAAAATAAAATTATACATTTATCTTCGATCCAGCTATTTAAAACACCGGCGTTTGGATAAAAAAAAATGTCACAAGTACATGAAAAGCTTTTTACTTAAAAAAGGGTATATCTTAATCCTTATTAAGCCCGAAAGGGTGAGGCTATTGAGACCTGTTATTTTGAGGAGGATTATTTTTTTGGCTAATAACACTTTGGTATCATATCATGCCGTAAGACAGGGGCGGCTTGGTTCAGTTTTAAGAAGATTATTTGAACGTACTACATAAAATCATTTCCTTAAGCTGGCTTTTAAATTTATTTTTTAGTCCTATAAAGTTTGGAGAGGAAATCTTTAAGTTTAAAGTACGCTTTCATGGAATAGAGGGAATATGGAGCCGCTGCTAAATTAAACTTATTTTACGGCAAATACAATTTTACTTTGTATGATTTAATCTAATTTATTGCAAAAAAAATATTGAAATATGTACATAAAACGATTTTAAGACATTCGTATTTGAAAACTGGTGCTTAATATTTTTTTAAATAAAATTCTTATACCTAAGCAAAAAATCTACTCGCCAATCTAATCTAAAAAACTGCTTTAAAACGTATAGCTATAATATTAGTCTTAAATTATATGACGAATTAGAATCTAAATTGGTAATGCTAAGTTTAAGGATTAGCGTCAAAAATTAATAACATACAAGACCCTCGAGTTTTAAGTGACATCGATTACTTAACACTAAAATGTCGCACATTACACGCTGTTCACACATTTAGCCGTGTAATGACAGTATGTGAGAACGCAACTGTCAATGGTTATGTCTCTCTTTGTCAAAAAATGTCATTAATATGACAAAAAAAATGTCAAAAGTGCCGATTCCCCTCTGAGCTGTTATAATGCGTGTCAACACTTGAACAGAGTTTGAAATAAATAATAGTTCAGTGAATGAATTGTGCTTGTCGGCACGCTTGACTTGACATCACTCGATTTATTGATTTTTATACATTTTATGGCGTTTCTTTGATGTCAACTACAAATAAGTTTATTTGTGTTGGCATAGGTTGAGTGTAACTTTTATATCAAGTAGCTACTATACCGGTGAAGTATTTTATATGATGACTATATTTTGATGGTGACTTTGTTTTTAATGACTTTTAAGAATTCATTATTTATTTTCTATTGCTATCGATACATAAATCAACGATAGTTATAAAAATGATTTTAAAATAGTAATTCAATTTTATTTCAAACAATTGTCTAAACTACTTGGCTGTCATAAGTTTCCTGACTTGAAGATTCTAAACTTTTCACGTCTATCCATTTAATACCGAAAAATCATACAAAAAAGAACTCCTTTTGTCAGTTACGAACGGCCGTCCGCCATTGTATCCCAAGTATCGCTTACCGCAAAAATTATTTGCTACCAACAATGCTCTCGAGATCTCTATTTAACGAAATTACAAATTTCGGATTTACCCGCTTTTATGTCGGTGGGATCAAAGATGTCGTCAAAGGACGTATCTTCGATTGACGTTTTTCATTTGTTTGCTTTGGGTCGACATTTTTTAATCAGCCAATTTTGTTGCGTATATGTAGTATTTATTGTTACTTTACAGTACTTACCAAAAATACTGTTATTTAATTATTATTATATCGAATCGAAATACTTTCGTTTAGTTTGAATTCTTTGATAAAAATTTAAAAAAGATACTTGACCAGATAAAAATGATTAACAAAAAAATTTTCAACATTCAACAAAATATTTCAGTAACTTTCAAGTGTACTTTTTTAAAGAAGTAAATTGGATATGGATACCTATAGTATTTTTAAGGGAAAACCTGATACTTACTAAAGCTATATTTAACTATGTTTATTTCATGAACACTTTTACATTAGGCTTCCAAATGAACTTAAACCTACTAAATGTGTTATGTAAAACCCATGGCTAGGATTTTAAATCTATCAAGTAACCCTTAGTAAACTATACCACAAATTATCTCTGCAGAATACCTTTTAAATAAAATATCACATTACAAAAAAAAAACACAATAACGCCAAATGTTTACTTTTACAAATTATCTATAACAATGAGTATTTTATTTCAATTTCTGATGCCACGAAGGTTTGGGTCAAACTAAAATATCTTATTACACATAGGGATGTTTTTTTTATTGGAACAGGTAGAATTTTTATGCACCAATTTGGCTTTAATTTAGTGGATGTAACTTCAGTTTTAAAACATAAATCGATAACAAAAAGTTATTATTAAAGTACTTTGATAAGTTTTTGTCAAATGTACCTTATAGTGATACTTATTCTTCAAAAGTGTGTGTTTTATTGGCAATTGACATTAGGACTTTTTTAAACATAGCGGTTCGAGAAAAGTTAATATGTACTAGTAATATGTAGTGTTATTACGAATATTCACATTGTTACTGTAGGTTTTTAAATTATAAATTTTGCATCTAGAATAGCAATTTTTTTAATTTATTAGAGCCGAATAGTACGTAGTACCTATCATGAAAAAAACATTGTGTCTTTATTGATAGTTAATGGTATTCTTCTTAGTTGTTTCTATTATTATTCATAATTCCGCATTTAAATAAAACAACCCGTTATTTAAAACAACTCTTAACCCTAAAATTTCATATGACAGCCACTTCCAAACTTCACTTCCGCCTTGGCGCTTAGAATCCTAGGCAACCTAGACTTAACTAAGACCTAACCTAAGTTAAAAACAAACCACCTACCTAAATCAGCAACTAACAGTCCACACTATAAACACAAACATCACAGTCCAGAAACCGGCTTCTTAAATTTGGTTGAACGCAACCAATGGTCAGCGTAGCGCGTAACCCTAATCACCGAATGCCCTGAAGTATTGGGTGAGAAACGGAGTCCGCCAACCGTTCACGATGTCACGGCTGGGTAGCGACTGGCCCAGCCATCTGATTCCAAGTCAGCCGTGTGAGCATCGCGGGGGGCGGGGCCTATTCCCCTTCATAGGGTGGGTGTGCACACAACCACGCTAACCCACACACCCGTAATCGCACACTTACAAACGCCAGTCGTTTAAAGCACGTTGTATGAGACCGTCTTGAGAATTTGACAATGCTGCCAATTGTTCTGTTTTATGATTTTGGAAATTGAAGAAGGAATGTTGCTGGTTTTCAAAAGTGCTCTCTTTTTTTTTTTTTTTTAACAATTACGTGATAGATTTAATGCAATTTTAGATGCATCGCGTTCGTTAATAATACATAAATATATCCAGTGTTTTAATTTTTACTTGTGAATATTTTTTGTGAATCAATCTGATATTTTCAGGCCGGGTTTTATAAAGATCCGTTAGACCAAATGTCAGATCACAGTAATTCAGTACATTTTTTGACATAACAAACCGACATAAGGTCTAACTGATCTTTATAAAATCTAGCCTCACACAACTTTTTAATGTTTTATACGAGTTACTTGTATTTTCCAATGCATCATCATTCATTTTTTTTAAATTAGTGAACTTTAATCTAAATTAAAACAGTATTACGTAAAATGCTTCCAAGCATTTTTATTTTATTTAAAAGGAGTTGTCAACTGCGTACGCCGCCGAGACGAGAACACCAGTCGTAAACTTTACAGTCTCGGTTACGGTCGGTTTGTCTCGCCCGTAAAAGGTTAGGTTAGCAGCTAAACTTGACGGACCGACGTCATTTGTCTTATATGTTCTGTCATATAAGTTTAAACTGTAAACTAAACATGAAGGCATGCTTCATCATAGCTCCCAATGTTTACTTGTACTTTTTGTTTATTCGTGTCTTTCCTGTTATATGTAGGTATATTTAATAATTATCTGTTTATTAACTAATGTGGAAGTAAACCCTATATTAAATTTGACATGGCTTATTTTTTTATTAGTTTTCACGTTAAGTTTTTTTTTTGAATAATATTTTCAAGAAAGTCATACTAGGTACAAATTTATTAAGTAATTTATTTAAATACATGTGTTTTATATATATTTATTTAGCGCACTACAGCTCCGCTTTTTCCGCGAAAATCTAATGCCATATTTTGCGACTTTTCTTTTGTGCGGTTTTTTGTGTTGTGGCCACACTTCGTCTAGGATTATGATCGCCACAGTCCGAGGTTTACGACCGTTAATGCCAGTAGGTAGGCAAGTAACTAGTCTTAGTTCTTTCCGCTAATGAAGTGGAGTGGCATTAAGGATAAGCTAAGAGGTTCAATTATACGGAATAAGTCAGAGCTTTAATTGATTTTTTGACGCGTTCAAAAGATTAAGGTTTGCTAAAATGCGCTAGGCCACTAGCTAGCTTTTAGTTAGCATAAATATTCTCGTACCTAATTCATTTTATGCAATCAGGTATAACGTAAACTCTTCTTAATTAATGATTATCCTATTATGCTCTATCTCTGGTTAAATAGTTTGTTCGAATTAGATATACTCACTGTATGAATATATTCATAAGTGCAACTTCCTGTAAATGTTGTAACGTTGGAAACAAAAGCTTAGTTTCAAATTAGGTTTAAAGAACTTTATTTCTGAAAGAAATTTTATATTTCACTTAAGAGAAATTAACTTACAATACACAAATTTTATACGTAAGCACCGCAAGGCGCTGATCAATATAAAGTACAACTTAAGTAATTAAAACTCACAAAGACTAAAATTGAAGTTCACAAAAACCGCATTTTTTCTTCATTAGTCAAATATACTAGACGTATGACCACGTAGGTAATTTAGAGCATATTAATGGCATGGCATCGCTTGTAATGTAAATGTCCCAATGCTTGACACTCACCCAATAATTGACACTCAATATTCACACATAACGTACATGTATTTACGTACTGGTCAATCGCATTCGGTTACCACGTAATGATAGACTTAAGTTGTACAAAAAATAAATAACAATGGAGGCGACCGATATGTCCACTATTGAGTATGTGTCAAAACTAGAACGTTCGTCTTAGAACACACAAAATAAATAAAAATATGTATAGACAATATTGTGCACACTATTAGTCTCCGCCATTGTCAATTCTACCAAAAAATCTCACGCCATCCCATTAACAACGTTACGTCACGTCACGCGCAATTATAGCAACAAAACTTAATCATGTCATTACTAAGCGTTACGCCAATAAATCTGCACAATAACAGACTTTATGCCTCAGTAATAAGGGATTAAACTAAAACATTTCATCTTAGTTGCAATCGGTTAAAACTAACAAAGGCGCCACGCGGCCAGCGTCACTGTCCCCGGCCTGAGTCTGAGCCCTAATTCATCCCCATTCCATAAGGGCATATGCCCCTTTTTGCCCCATACGTCGACGAGCATGCCTGACAGTTACCAAACACTGTAGCCTAACGCTTGTAATTTTAGTCACAAGCGCGTTGCCGCTTTATTGGTTTGATGGTTCGCTGTTTGGAATGTAGCTCAATAAAGCACTCGAAGGTGAGAGGTCGTTCTTTAGCGACAAGACCGCCTGTTGTTTACTAACACATGAAGCCTAATATTCTGCACTGTATACTGTTTGAGGTGACATACAGCATAGGTATTGTAGCAGCTCATTTCTCGAGAACGGCTTACTACCAGGAACACCGCAACCGCATACTTACATAGCAAGCAGTGTTAGCAAGCAAGAATCTACCTTATAGTCAGTGCTCTTAGTCCTTTTTTACTTGCGTTAGTTTGACAGAATTTAGCCTTACCAGTTTCGTATGAACTTTACGGCTGCGTCGCCTGTAATGGGTGAGCTAACCTAGGGACTGCTACAAAATATACTAAAGAACAAATAAAACGAATACTCTTTGTAGCGAAATTCGATATAAACCGTACCCGTTTTTTGCCCCGTTGCTCTCGACTATATGTGTGAGATGACGTTCTGCTATGCCCTCTCTGTACCCTAAAGGTACATATGACCTTATAGTCATAAGGGTCGGAACGCTGGCCTTATTTCACGCTCGCTACTTACCCATTGTGATATTTGCGATCCAGTGTCACGGTTTTCGTTGCGCCTGGTTGATTGAGTTGTAATTTTTTTGGGGGTTTTGGTCATAAATTATAAGGTTTGTTGGTTAAAGATGATGGTTAGGATGTAACTTCCCCATCACAAATCAAAATACGATTACGTTTCGGCATACCGTTCTCAGCTCAAGTGGTTACCGCCGAAGAAATAGTACATATTTTAACTATATAATGTTTTGTTTACTCCTTCTTCCCCACCTTCCCTTTCGGAGAGATTTAAGTACCTACATGGCAGACGGCAGTGCCCACCGGCTGCGTTCCAGTGCGATCCTTCCTTGCCATACGATCGTCGTTTATAAGGAAACGACGATCGTATGATGAATCGTTTTCGGTATATTGTGTGAATTTATGGAATGCTTTACCGTCTCGACTTAGGCAGTGCAGAGCATCGCTAAAGGCAAATTTGACAAGTTTGTGGCTCTCTGATGAGTATTGAGTAGAGGGTATGTGCGGTTTTTATTTGATTTATATATATTTGTTGACCAGTATATGTATGTATGTATATATTATACATTTATTCTGTTAAATCTGTTTATATTATTCTTCGGAATACAGTAGTACTCATTGTCATACAATTTTGCCACTTGTACATATTGTTCAGTATATCTGCCATATAACATGTCATCTCAGTTTTTCAAAAGTTAGCTGGAAGAGGTCCCTTAAAGGGATAAGTTCGCCTTTGTACAAATTTGTATTATTAAGTTATTTTTTTACTATGTATAAAGGGTTTACTACTACTACTACTACAATGGTATGAAAAGAGCAAATGGCGGCAAAATCCAAGTTCACTTTACACTGCTAGATTATTACATTTATAAAAGGAACATTGCAATAAATAAAAGAAAAAAAAAATAAAAACTAAAAGCTGCCGATGACCACTTATTTACACTTAGTTTTATTAAATTTATTTAAAATTAAGAACTTGCTACGAGTATATCATTTGGGATGTTATCTATAGGTATTTCACCTATTTATTGCCCTGCCCTAGACATATGTGATATATAGATAATATGTGATGATTAAATCATGATTTTGATATTACATAGTGTACTATATAAAATTTTTTACTTTATCCCCATCGTTTTCAATAAAACAGCGAGATCAATACCCGGCACCATAAGGTCAAAAGGTTTGTGTTTTCCAAACAACGCAACTTTGATAAAATCGCACCCAACAATGAAACATGCGCTAATTTAAAAATTTCTACTCAAATCAAGTCAAGCTTGAAAACCGTTGCACAATAAGGTTTAAAAATAAATATTTTTTTTATTCAAGTGTTTGTCTAAGAACAATTCTTGTACCGCAGCGGGACGTCTCTTGAATCAAAAAATCTTGTTTTATTCTCGTTGAATAAAGTCTTAATTTACGCATCGGTGGCCTCATTTTGTACCAACGGATTGTTCTTAAGACGTTTGGCTACATTGGGCTCATGTTTTTCTATTGTTGGTGTGCAATAATGGTCGTTTTATACACCGTTGAATATGAAATTGGTTGAAATAATAAGTTTGCAGGTTACGGTTACAGATGACTCGCAATTGTTCCTAATTGAAAGTGTAGTAGTGTTGTAAATAAATATAAAATTAAATATTAAGATCCTGTCATAGATTAGATACGTACGTATTAATCTTAATAAAATTTTACCTACTTTTTTATCCTCTTCACCGCTTCAGTAGATTTCGTAAGTTGTGTCTCACACACCAAAGCCAAAGAGCAAAAACGACTGAAAAATGAACCTTACTTGAAAACAGCACGTAGGTTGCTTTACATCCACTTGATATGAAGTTATGGCGTTTACGACACTAAATGAACTGACTTTATATCAAGTCAATAGCAGCGAAAAGGTTAAATGAGAAAATGTTTACTACATATTTTTTTGTAATTACTAACAAAAAATAGATGCTTAGCATACTTTTCATGTACAACACTCGGCGACCTTTTTTTTTTGACCCTGCCTGTGGCTTTATAGGCCGAGCCCAATAAAGCGATAGAAGTTCGCGGTTGGAGAGATTCTGGGGAAAACCTCCTGCACGACTACGCGTGAGGTTTGGAATACTGGAATATTCTTAAGAGTTTGCGCTCCAGTGAGATTAGTTGAGCGGTTTCAATCGAATCTCAGGTGTCAGTGGAAACGAGCTACTGAGAGTTTTGTCGCTGGTTTACTAAACCTAGCCTAGATGAGAAGAGTCCAGTAAGAGAAACTCAGCTAGGCCCGACCTGGGTCGGACTGACTCTACCCGGTGTGCGGAGGTACCGGGACGAATAGGGACTATATGTGTCAGTGTTGTCGCGATCGCGCGGTGGACGTCCGCCGGCGGGAATGCCTAAGTGTACTTGTCGTGTTTGTGTTAGACGTCGTAAGCGCAGCGTTCCATCTTTCGATAGACGCTGTGATTACGTCGTCCGGGTTCGTGAGTGGGTGCCTAGGACGCCGGACCGTGCGGCCCCTAATCAGTGATCGCCGAGTTACGACAGAGGGAGGAGGGGTGGGAACGTAGTCGACAGCCTTCCTAACTAACGGATTCCTATGATGGGGAGCGTTGTCAAAATAACGTCTAGCAGTGTGCTTAAAGAAACCATACATGGTGCTAATCCCCATGTCGTGGTGCAGACTGAGGTTCGACTGGTACCACGGGGCACCAGTCGCCCTACGGAGAAAATGATTCTTTTTGACTCGGGACCCATTAGAGCTATTTAGAGTTCACTCAATTTATATTGCAACGTAGCAACTATGGAGGTCCAGTATAAACTGAGCTACAAATGGCTCAACAATTAAGGATCCCAATTGTCGTACATTACATTTACACACATTTAGTAAGTCAGTATTTAACATGTAATGTAATGAGAATGAGTTTCATAACTTCAAATATTATGCCGCCGACAAGAGGTCACCATTGAAATGCAAAATGTTTATTTCGGCTAGACGGCTAATTTATAATTTTTCATTGCGTGGTTTGGATCGGTTTCGCAAAACTAAGGGAAAGGTCCCAATGTGAAATACCCTACCTAATAGTTGACAACTATAATTCACCTCTATTATTTTAAATTAAGATTGAAAGTGCCAATTAAGTCAGTGTCAAGCCAGTGCTTACGTGCATGTCCCAGTGGACAATACGTCCGATTTAAATCACTTTTTATCAAACGTACCAGGAAATCATAAACATGATGAGCCCAGCGTCAGATAGCCATACAGCCCCATACGCAGCTGCCGCGCCTTACACGCATCGCCGCACGCGCTGCGACGGGCTTTGTGCGTGCCGATATACCGGGGTGGCCCAAGCTACGAGAATACACGGGGTTATGATCTCGGTTTTTAGCGTTTTATAGTCCAGAGCAATAAGACGTACCGTCGAACTCACAACACCTTTGTCGCTTTAACGTCATGTTTAAATTGTCATTTAAATTTCCAATGGAGGAAAGCGGCTAAGGGTGGGTTGCGCCAAACTGTCTGTAATCGTAAGCGGTGTTCGTTAAAATCTGATTGTATGGAAAGTTTGACAAGTTTCTATGGAATGACAGCTGCCGGCGCCATATTTGACGATGACCGGCCTGTGATCGTATGTTGGTGCAACCGACCCTAAGTATCAAAGTGTCCGGCTACTTACGAATTCGACTGAACATGCTATGTTCAAATTGTCGAACTAAATTCCCAGCGGGTGAAACCATAAGTCGTACAAAGTATACCAAAGTACCTTGGTTTTAAATCGAATAAACAGGAATAAGCGGGTATGACATAAAACGCCAAAATAGTAGAAACTATTAATTTTGCCTTACATTTATTGTGGCATATTCGATTCGTGGTTTTCAATTAATAATACACTAAATTAAAATTTAAGCCAAAAAAGAAACAAGTATACGAGTTTTTTATCGTTGAAGTATGTATTTTGTAATAAAGTGCAAGAAATTCAATTTAAAGTATAGAAACAAATACACGAGTATCATATCGTTGAAATATACACCGTGGGCGTCAATAACCCAAAATATTTAAACCACGTATTTTTGACGACAGTACGAGAAAATAATGCTATATCAACATTGGTCCAATTATGTGTCTTAAATAAATTACTATTTCAATACAAATTGAATCAAATTAATTGACCGCTTCTTTGTTAAATAGAGAGCAAGCATTGTCATTTTAGTAACATCAATTTCAAACTATCAGCCAGTTATCAGTAAAGGTAAATAATTTACACTCTCGCGATTGAGAACAGAACAAAACTTTCGGTAGTGAAACCTTTTTGTAGGATAGGTACCAAACTTAATTAAGTGAAACTGGATAACAACCATGTAGTTGGTGCGTCTGTGTGTAAAAGTGGTAGGTGGCTACGTCACGCCTTTAGGGTGTGTTGGAATTGAGATTTTATTAACCAGTAGAAATAATGATTATGTCTTAATTTATGGGATTTTGGACTATATGTTATATAACTTTATATACTCTAATTAGGCTCTAAAATCGTTGCTTTAAATCTTTCGGGTTATTGACACCCACGATGTATATTTTGTAATAAGCATTTGAAGATAAAATATAGTGTAAGGAATTAAAATTAAAGTAAATCTTTCTGTCAATGTTATAAATTCTTTTCTCACTTTATTTTTATATTTCAACTACCTTATCTAACGTTACACAAAACTACCCGCGAAAATAAAATACTTAACATGTGAATTTCGTATCAAATGCATTTCCTATAAATAGGGTTGATATATAGGTAGGTTTAGCGGTCCGGTGCCGGCTTGTGATCACTTGGATGAGTTGATGAACTGAAAGGATATTTTATCGTTTTTTTAACAGGTTCCCATTCAATAATTAACAAATAAAATGCACACTCATTATTTCTTTAGGGTTAGTAAAATATTAAGATCCTTAATTGAAAAAAAATCGTCTTTCAGGTGGTCGCAAACTAATGCTGGTAGAGTAACTCGATTTTTCTATGATTTTGGCATAATAGCCCTTGATTTTACATCGCATCATTTCAACGATTTTTATTTTGTGTATTTACCCGCTTACTCCTGTGACGTGCGCCACAATAGTGCATTAAAAAAGGATGTGAGTTTTTCGCCGATAGGTTACAGATTAGCGTCAATCGCAGTGTTCCGCAGCGCGGGTCTTGCGGTTGTAGATCGCGGGTTTCGATCGCGGGTTTCGATCGCGGGTTTCGATCGCTTTAGTGACAGCGGAATCGGTGAAATACTTACGATATTTTTCCACCGAGCTACTTAGAGGTGTTCGGCTGAAGTATTTTTGATGTCTCACTGAGTATGAATATACGTGATGTGGCTTCAGTTAAAACAATCTATTCGATAATGGTTAAAATTGTTAAAATAATTAGGTAGGTGATGTAACTTTGGCAATAAAGGTAAAGAAATAAATACATGTACACGGGAAATAAATAACAAATAAATATCTATATTTATCCGTGTTAATTTTTTTGAAAGTAAGTTATAGACCTAGTTAAATTCATAGTTATAAAAAAGAGGGGTATTTGGTTTAGATAGGTATCTATACAATATTTAGAATTACTTAGCTCTACTTTCTGACATTATATAAGTGTCTTTGAAACCAGATTTTTAAATTAGGTACCTATTACTAAATGTACTGTTACTCATACGAAGAACTTAATTTTCCATTCTTATAAAGATTATAAGCATTCACATAAAAACTTAAGAATGTAGTTACTTATGTACAAAAACTGTTTCAATTATTAATTCAGTTAGATAATATAATGTTCTAATGCTTAATTCAGTTAGATTATATTATTAACAAAAAACGACCTATCTAAATTAGACTCCTAACTAAAAACAATAAATACAAAACTTAACAAGATACTACTCCTTTATATGGTCTGCTTCACAAAAACAATGGTACGACTTTAAAATTTTAATTATATGTACCCTTCGTTATAAATTCATAAATAAAGAACTGAATATGTAATCGCGTATTTGTTGCGAGGGGAATATTAACACTGGCCTGAAGGTTTATGAATACATTGTTATAAGTTAATGCAATTATGGAGATTTCTTGACATTCAAGGGTCTCAGAGCCCGAAATACAGCGATTGTTGACTTGAACCAAAAAATGCCTATTTAATATGTGTTTGTGTAAAGACATTGTCAATAAAGACCCTGTCCCAAAAAAGTTCGTTATATGTAGGTCATTATGCCGGCTAGCGACCGCGACCAGATAATTTTGTGCGCCGGTTTACAACCATTTAAAATGACGTATATTCACTCGATTTTTTAAATGGATTCTAATCCAATAACTAGTCTGTAGAAATTTAATATTTTTAATTTAAAAAAATCCTTAAGGTGCTGGCACACTAACGCTGGTGCGCGTAGGCGTAAAGCCCATGATGACTTAATTGTTGTGCATTCTTAATAGGATAGTATGTACATAATGCCGATGCAAGGCGATGGGCAGTGTTATAAATCCAAAAAGATTCAATTGGTTCTAATTACAATAACAAGACTGAGACATACGACGGAATAAGCAGACTGATGGACACGGTGAAAATAAGTTTATACTTTGACTCCCAACAAAAGGGACCCAAAAAAAGATATTAAAAGTTAGAGAGAATCGAGGGTACATTTAAATTTAGGTCACGGCCTGAAGGTCAAATGCTAATAAGAATGTAATAAAAAATTTGATTAATCCAAGAGTGTAGTAGCTCATACAGACACACACGTTACTCTATACACATTCATTAAAGACAAATAAACAAAAAACTGGTACCTAAAGATAAAACAAAATCAAAACAATGGCGGAACACGAAAAAGAAATATTCGAACAAAGAACGTTCCGAATATCTGAAAAAGTTGAAAAGGCATTCCATTTTCAAATGTGACGCACCTCGGCAGCCAGTGCGTTTCCCGTGCTTTCCCCTTCCACGCACACATAGACAACGATATCTGCTCTGTAGTCTGTAGTGTAGGTACTTACTCTATGCCTGCCAGCAACGCATCGATGATGTAAATTACGAGTAAGTACTTACAGAGAATTTAATAGGTAAATGTTATAGATAGTATTTAAAATAATTTTACACAACTTCTGAAGTTTTCCTGAAGTACGTATATTTATTATTTTTACCGGCACTATAAGTTATGATGTCGCTTATAATTTAATCCCTAAGCGCAATAACTCGTATACAATATTCACATAACTTCAACTTAATCCACTCCTTACCTATTGCGAAAAAAAAAATACGTAAATAACCGAACAGCAACCGATACTAAAACAACACAGATGCATCATATTCCCCCATAGCATGTAAACACGTATACGCGTTGTCGTGCTCTAGCACTTAGCTTTCCCGCATAGCGGCATCTCGTTCACGGCCGGGGCGTGTTCTGGGCTGTGATTGGTGGAGGGGAGAATGGCGTTTATCGGAATCCGACGGCAACCTCCCGTCGGCATTTTCCCGACGCTCCGTATTCTAAATTCGAAAATGTGTTAGGAACGATTGTTCGTTTTATGAAAATGTATTTTTTTCATATTGACAGTACATTTTTATTTGTATTAGTGACGGTGCTTTTTTGTGGTGTTAATACAATTTGTGTCGTGAGCTGTGTGTTTCTTAATAAATGAGTAGGTCGTTAAGTATTAAAACGCATGTGAACAGGTTATTTTTACAAGCCTTGCATTTGCATATTTTACTCATATAATTGAATATGTGTCTTACTCAATGTAAAACTGTTTTTTGTAGCGTTGTCAAAACAGTAGGTATGTCGGGGCTTTACTTTCAATATGAAATTTATATTTATATCTTTATTAAAAGTTATGTGAATAATATAAGTTACTGCATAATTATATATTTATTTTAATTCTACATAATCACTTTATAATGTATTAGGTAATACAGATTTTAACACTGAATGAAGTGTTTTTCACAGTTATGGGTGTCTACCTATTTGTATTTATTAGAAAAAATGTTTGAGATTAAAGTTATAAACTGAATCATGTCCCAATGTTTATTTCTTTAACTATAACCTATCACAGAGATAATCCTAATCCTGAATCTAAATGGAATATATAGAATTAATTTTGTACTAAACAGTAACGCTAGTAACGTAATTTAATTTACTTTTAATATAAAATTTGGAATAGTATAAGATTCACTCTTGTGCGTTTGATATAAGTTTAAGGGTGGGTTGCATCAAACCGTCTGTAATCGTAAGCGGTGTTCGTTAAAATCTGATGTACGGTCGCTAGGCCAGTTACGCGGCCTGCGTCAGTTTGCGGCCTTCTGAAGAACGAAGTTTTTTCAATTCAAGATATTTACATTTTTACATGCCCTAAAGACATAGTGAGTCGTATGCGTTTTTAGTAAATATTGAATGGGAATATATTAAAAAAGCAAGAAAATACCCATTCAGTTCAGTGGCCGCAAACTGGCGCATCAAATTAACAGGCCGTAAACCCACCTACCGACCCTATAAGTTTGACAAGTTTCTATGGGATGACAGCTGGTGGCGCCATATTTGACGATGACCGGCCTGTGATCGTATGTTGGTGCAACCTAGCTTAAGTCTAAAGCAAGTTTTCACTCAGCATCGTAAAGATGAGAATGTTGTTTTCCGTAACGGAGAGTGAATGGCAAATCGATACCTACATTGAACGAGTGGAAGTTCAGTTAGCTGCTTTGGTGTTTAATGGATCAAAATGTATAGGGAATATTTGTCAAATACAAATACAAATACAAACATTTATTCTGCAAATAGGCCACAAGGGCACTTTTACATGTCAAAATATTAATTTACAATTTAAGAAAGTCGATGGATATGTTCTGCATGTTTTCGAAATGGTTATAAATACTCTTATCCCCTTATTCATAAACGTGTATCAAACCTATAGTCACTTTGACACATGTGCTTGTGAGACAGTGACAACAGACATTTTAGTTCATTAATTATTATGAAAGGGGGTTAGTAAGTTAGGGTAAATGTCACAATACTTGTCATTTAATTCTTTTCCTTGCATGTTTATTGTTAAATACACACGAATTAGGATTGAAGGCGTTAGCCATCGTTAAGCACGGGGTCATTTAGGTAAAACAGGTGTTTTATGTTGGTAAACTTTAGAATACCTAGTTTTTTTTATCTAATACGTGATCGTAAACATATCCGGTTATTTATTCACATGTTGTTAATAAATCATTCATAATAAAAATAAATTAAAATATAAGAACTAAAATTATATTTAAAAAAGGGCCCTATTCTCCGTTGGATAGCTATGCTGATCGGCTGAACATTTCTGTTTTAACATTATTCTACTGTCAACTTTAGTTTTACCTTAGTTCATGATATTTGTATAGTTTACATAATATATGTTGGTGTTATAAATAAATCGTCGAGTGAGAAGCAAAACTCAGTATTAAATTTGTCACTACTCTTCGAAACCTCGTATCTCAGTACTGAAACGATGCTGATATACGAGCTTTATTTTAAGCAGGTATTTGCTACTTAGTGACTTTTGCTTCTAACCCGACGAAATAATCTTTAGAAGAGATCGCTCTTTAGCGATAAGACCGCCTGTTGATCACCTCTAATTTGAAGTCTGTATGCTTTGTGGTTCTATTTATTGTGGTGTGCAAAAAAAGTATTTATATTGTGTTGTATTGGACTAAAAATTATACATTCTCACTTGTATACTTTATTACCACATCCACTTAGTCCTTATCGCGGCGCGGCCCCTACTCGTTAAGGGCGAACGCACACGACACTCGGCCAATTACTGCGTTACACGACTCGGTGCGCGTGCGCACTCGTTTGTAACCGGCCTTATATCCCGCTCCAAAGAGCGTAAAGCCTTATTCACACACGTACGAGACTCGCATGTGAGTTTCATAACATTGCGGATTGCCCAGGTATAGGTAATGACACTAATGTCTTGAATCGATCTATCAAACCGCGTAATGCAGGTAGTTAAACTCGCATGCGAGTCGTACGTGTGTACAAAGGCCTTTAGTGACGCCTATTTGCTGTAACAGTAGGCCCTTTTGAAGGCGCCATTTTGCCTCATTATTGCTGTGGCCTGGAAGGAGGTAATTGCAGGCTGAGTATTTGTTTAAACGGACGAGCTTACGAGTGATTTTCTCAAAAATGGGGGAAATAAGACGAAATTTGAATTAAGATTTAATAAACATAACCTTTTTTTTAACAGTGTCGCAAGTTTATTTATTTCCCCACGCATAAACTAAAAGTACTTGAGACATACTAAAACGTCCTGTTTCCAACACAGAAATACGAGCTGTGCCGTCTTTTATATATATACCTGTTTCTACTTTTTTTTAAGTTTGGAACCCGACAAATAAAAGAATTTATGTTACATTGCAGGCGGCCTGCAATGTATTTATTTTTAATTTTGATCCGATGTTAATAATAATGTTCACTTTGCGGGCCATTTTTGTGAAAAGTAATTTAACTGTGATGCCTTATCTGGTCTGTTCACTCTTTCTTTGAAGCCACTATGAAGCGATGAGGAGAAAAAGCTTAACCCGGCGGTATATCTTGAGTTCGGGACTCGTAATAACAACACGTAATCGCAGGTCTGGCACATTGCCTTGCCTAGGGTGAGATGTACTACATGCACATACTACTAGAATAACTCTGGTACAGTAAGACCGTGTGACAAGTGGGTCGTTAGGTGACGCGGGCGCGTATCGGATGCCTCCTAAACGAGTTGCTTACGAGTGATTATGTATATACTACGACGTTCGCAAACAACCGTACGGTCTGCTTGATGGCAAGCGTACAAGTAATTTAGGTATGTACAGTATTCATACTCGCGTCCCGCATCGCCGCACGCGTCGCCATCGCCACCCCACACGACATAGACACATAGCTGACTACTAAATTAACACTGTGAAACAAAACATCCCTAACTAACTCTGTTTTTCAGTTCCTCTAAGAGCGTCTAAGCGCATTACCTACATTTATAATCGGCTAAGTATTGAATTGTTCCATCCATCCATTGTTTGGAGGCTTTAAACCTTTGGCACCCTAGAGAATTGGTTTCGAGAGTTTAAGCCTGCCGCATTCCATAAAAATAACCCAAAACCAACCGTATTGTAATTAGAAACGGCTCGTTTTCGCTTGATCTAAATTGGAAATGATTCCTGAAAAGTGAAAGCTTTCCTACGCAAAGGTATTTTAGGTTTAAACTCCTATTGAAAGAGGTGAAAGTTTGGGGGTTGGGCGGGTGTTTGATTGTGGACTGTATAACGTTGTTTTAATGCTGGTTTTCGGGTGATAGGATGTTAAAGACGGTCCCGTAACGAGTATACAGAGTGTAATTGTATCGGGACCGGGATCAAGCGGTCGCTGCAAGCGATTTTGACGCATACGGTGTTGTCTTTAAGAACTGCGTTTGGGTGGGAAATACTCGCGTCATTTGCACGTGTAGGTACATGTTTCGTTAAAAAAATTATATTGAATAGGCATAAATTCCTTTGGAGACGGTACTTTTATAAAGCATACATACATCATCATTACAATCATAGTCATTTAACATATTAGAACTGCACATACAAATTTAAGCCTAAATATTTTTTAGTTTAAGTTTAACTCTTTGAAACGAGCTAACTAGGATTGTCATTTTTTTTAAGTACTGTTGGAACATAGAGTTTGTGTATGTACCAATGCAAACTCAACCCGTTTTAGAATAGCCTTTATACTTCTTCTATGACGGATGTCAATGATTATTTACCTTGGCTGTAATACTAGAAACGTAGATTCATTCACAATAAATTACTGAAACCGAAAGGTGGTTTTGTCTCAAGATCCCCGGACCTCCAACAAGTACTGCGCTGGTGGCGAACGATTATATTCGGGGCTGCCACATAACGCCATACTCTAAGGTGAAGTCCATTAGGCGGAGTAAACTGACAAATAAGATATGAAGATTGTCAGGAGTTAAAAAAAATAGTGACGGTATACTTATATCGATAAGTATAACGTACCAAATACCCTGGCGCCGTCCCATATTCCAGGCACCAAAGTTGATGCTGGTGCAGCTGCATCCTCAGCTGAAAACCTCAAGCGCCGCAAATATGCCACTCTCGGCAGTAGTTACATGTTTGCGGCGTTTGGGGTTGAGACTCTGGGGCCATGGGGTCCAAGTGCTCGTCGCCTCTATAAGGACATCGCAAGGCGCCTTATAGAGGCTTCCGGTGACCAGAGGGCTGGCCACTATTTCGCCCAGCGGATTAGCATAGCTATCCAGCGTGGCAATGCGGCCAGCCTTCTGGGAACCCTACCGAGCACCGAAGACTTAGGGCAATTTTTTTATTTATAATGCTTTATATTATTGTGTTGTTTGTTTTTTGCTTGTTTTTTGTTGTGTATTAATAAACGTACCAAATTTAATCCAATGTTGTAATCAATACTCTGTTTGCACTGTAATCTATATTTATAATAATAATAGAACTAAAATAATGTTACCTTTTTACACATATATATACAAAATTTCAATATGACATGTAATATTTAACAATATTATCAATAAAGAGTATGAGTAATGCTTCCTACTTTCGAGCCACTAACGGCTTCTTAGGCGGCACATAACTAGTTTAAGTCCTTTAAATACGAATAAATCATAAGATTTACAATTCATTGTAATTTGACAAATTCATAGCATATTCAATTAAGAGGATTGCTAGTATCGCTACTAATTTCGATTCTCGATGTTCTCGGCAAGCACCTAGGGATAACCGCGATAAATTAAGCCGAAAGAACGGTAAGTCTAGTAAAACCTTAAATTAATATCGATATTAACAGCACTAGCAATACTATGGCAACATTTGTGCATTTTGACTTGTCAAACAACTTCGTTTAAACACATTTTAATTACCAGAGGTTTGCTGGTTGCCGCCCGGCGAAAAAAATAAACAATCAGATTGTTTTCTTATTTTCCAGGAGATCTTCGGGCCAAGGCTTAAGTTTGCTTTTATGAATTCACATTGTGGGTTCACATTATGTCCGACTAATATCATCATCATCATCATCCTAACGTTTTCCAGGTTGTATCCTACAGGAACCCGGGGTGCGTTTGGCGCCTAATCTCAAAAACTGCCATCTAATCTGCCAACTCAGAGAGAAAACTAGACCTTATTGGGATAAGAGCAGATTCCAAACCCTAAAGAATATATTGTAACTTGACTGTAGTCAGTTACAGTCCAACCTATAAGGGGTTAAACACCTTTGTACCTTATCGCTTTAACGTAATGTAACGTAACTGTCATACTAATATTTTCCACGGGTGAAAATGACGAAGTACCACATAGGAAACTAATTCTACAACTTTCCATAAAGCAATCCAGTTTGAAACTGCTAGCGCCATCTGTGCCTATTTTCCATCGACATTTCGCATCAGAGTGGTGAATGGGGAAAATAAGAGGAGGGTTGATTCACTCCACAGAGGGTTGGAGTGTTTCGCTACCACGCGAAAGATGGCGCTGTTTTTCTATATCACGTCGGTGGCAAACAAGCGTATGGGCCGCCTGATGGTGGTGGTTGGTGATGGTCACGCATTCTGATAAATAGGAGTACTAAGAGCCTGTGTGACAGGCTTGTTCCTGCTGCTTCGGTCAAACTCAGCTATTGCTCACCTCCGAGGGGACCGTTAACCTTTGCCTTTACCATGAGTTTGCATGACCGTACTCGCTAGCGACGGCGTAAACGATTTAGTATGGCGATTCTTAGTTCTATTGCGTAACCGCCAGAGGCGCTGTACTTTTGCCCATACAAATTTTTACGCAATCGCTACCGGGTACGGTCATGTAAACTCATGGTAAAGGCACTGAACGCGGTTGGCAGTGACCAATGGCACTCGTACCGAGGCCAGTGTTATAACACAACGATGCAATTACACGCAAAACTCAAAGGCGGCTTTCTGACTTGGCGCGGCGGGATTGGTATGTTGTATAGTATTTTGTTCTTTGTCTACTAGACAGAACTCTAAAAAACGTATCCCATTCCTTCTTATTTTGCCAGAAACTATGTATTAGATGTGAAATAAATAAGAATAAATTCTAGAGGCCGCTAAGGAAGCATTACCTAGACCTGGGCAATGCTTCATTAGTAGAATCTTGAACTGGCTGTACAAAATATGTCTACACATCAATACCATAATATAATAGACAATAACTAACTTAAATAAAGAGATTGCCGATCCCACAGTCAAACTGTTATTACAGTTTTGTGGGGCGATGTTTTATGTATAAGTACCTATATATATAACTTGTGATTATTAAATAAATAAATAAATACTATGGGTTGTTCAACTTCGCGATCCACTGCCGATAAGCTATGAGCGCTTTTTTTACTTTACTGTGCAGTTTTTTTTTAATTAGCGGTAAGCATCACAAACGCAGTACTACAATAGAAGCGGCGTGTTGAATGCGCGGTGCCTTTGCGCATCAGTAGCATGCGCCCTGCGCCCACGCACAAAGGGAAAACGTACGTATTTATCCCGCACTGCTTACACAGTAGGTACAACTACATAACTAAACTTGTGCAAGTTTTCAAGCCTTTTTAGGGTTCCGTACCCAAACGGTAAAACTGTACCCTAATACTAAGACTATGTTATCCGTCCGTCTGTCTGCTTGTCTGTATATTAGTCTGTCTGTCACCAGTTGAAATTTTCACAGAGCATGTATTTCTGTTGCCACTATAACAACAAATACAAAAAAAAAGAATAAAATAAATATTTAAGGGGGCTCCCATCCAATACCCATACAAACGTGATTTTTTTGCAGTTTTTATAGACAATGGTACGGAACCCTTCGAGCGTAAATCCGACTCGCACTTGGCCGGTTTTTTTATACAACGAAAGCAGCAAACAAGCGTACGGCCTCATGGTAAGCATACACCGCAGCCTATGGACGCCTGCGTCAAACGCGTTGCTGACATTTTATTGGCTTGAGGATTCGCAGCTATAAATATATGCAGGTAGGTTACTAGCAACTCAGCGCAACCTCGGGAGCTCTGGCGATCTTACTCACCAACAGAAATAACATATACATACAGAGAAAACAGTGATGTTATTTTGGCTTCGTTCTCTGTCATGTAAAGAGGAGGTACTTCCTCATTTTGTTCCAGTCAACCGATAAAGAAAAAATACCGATATTTTTCGGTAAAAATACCAGTTGTTTGTAAAGGTTCCTACACGCGTAACGTATGCACGTTTGGTTGCTATTTCGTGCGACGCGGCGGAGGCACCTACTAACTAGGTACTACTAAGTTAACACCAACCACCGCAACCACGAAGTCTAATAATGGTTTCTGGTTCAAGGTTCATACCGGTTCCGGAAAATACCGGTATTTCAAGCCCTGGATACAAAATTTTATGAACGAAATATCATTCCGCTATAGAAATAAAAAAAAAATGCGTTTATTTCAGACCTGTTTCGGTCCATAATGGGTTAGTTACAATATCGTGTCTTAAAAAATACTTTGTTATACTGTGTTGCGTGTTTTACTATGTTACTAGTGTGTCTAGTGTTAATGCTATGAGCATTCCGTTGTGCTTTGGCAGCGTTCGTTTTAAAATTAGCGGTATCACAAAGCAAGATTACAATACCAGCGGCGTGTTGGAAGCGCGGTGCCTTTGCGCATCACTGACTTGCGCCCACGCACAATGGGCTAATCTTGCGTTTTATACAGCACTGTTTGTACAAGTTTTTCAAAAGTAGGCTGTATGCGTTTGCAAAGAGTCGAAATGAAGCTTAAAGGGATTCCTTTTGAAAAAGTGCCTGTTTGTTTTATGGTTCGGTTAATAAAATTGATGAATTACTTTGATTTCAATTCCCATAGGAAAAACATAGTTATAATATAAATATATGTATACAAAATATCACATAATGTCAAATAAGTAAACAAATGTATATTTAAATTATAGATAGGGAGCCACTCCCAAGTCTCCCAACACCCCATAGTTTAATAAAATCTTAAATGTAAAAGATTATAGACTATGTAGACTGTAATAAATATATTAGTAATTTAATACTGCAATAAACAGATAATTTTTTTTTTCTTTAAGAAAACATTATACACAGATTCTTTAAATTAAATAGCATTCTTTAAACTTGTAACTAACAAGAAGGTTGTTAATAACACGAAGCATTTAAACCAACTATTTTAGAGTTTAATTAGAGTATATAAAGTTATATAAAATATAGTCCAAAAACCCATAATGTAGAGGTATTAATTATTTAAAACAAATCACAAGTTAAGAAATTTCAATTCTAACACACCCTAAAGGCGTAACGTAGCCACACTACTACACGCAGATGCACTAACTGCATGGTTGTTAGCCAGTTTCACTTAATTAAGTTTGGTATGTATCCTACAAAAAGGTATAATACCGAAAAATTTTCGTCGTTATAAAAGGATGTGACTTGCAACTAAAATACAGCGTAGCGCTTTAAATAATTATGATATCTTTATCTTACACACTTTAAACACAAGTAGCTTTCCTCTTTCTCTTATCGCTAAGACTAGACTTCCTTCAATTTATTAAGGATGATATAAAAAGACTTTAGTTTTGTTCTGTTCTCAATAGCGAGAGTGAAAACTATTTACCTTCTTTTTTTCTGTAATTTATCAATTTAATTCATCATTTAATCTGTGTCAATTAATGTTATTATAAATGTATGTTAAAAGTGTGAATCCTGGTTATTCGAAATAAATAAATTTATTTATTTATTTATTCACTGACAACTGGCTGATAGTTTGAAATTCATGTCACTAAAATGACAATGCTCGCTCTCTGTTTCTCAACTTCAGATTAATTAAACTCAACTACGAAGTAAGGGTTTGTTCACAAAGAAGCGATCAATTAATATGATTAATTTGTACTGAAGTAGTAATTTAATTAAGACACATAAGTGGACCCATGTTGATATAGCATTATTTACTCGTAATGTCGTCAAAAATGGTGACAATACGTGGTTTAATTTTTCGGATTATTAACGCCCACGGTGAATATCTAATATTATGCGCCAAACAATGGCTGGTTCAATATTTTTGTTACCATTTAAATATTCACTCACATTCTGTCAATAAACAATTTTAATATATTTTTTATTTGGAGTGGGCACTAGTGTTACCTGTTTTTGTCTGACCTGGAAGGTCTCAAAGAGATTTTGCCGGTAGATTCTCAATCGAAGTAAAAGTTGGTTGCTACGCACAATGAAATGTTTTAACGTCTGTACTGTAAGATACTATAGTACTATTCTGTGACTGTAAACAAATATTGCGTTGATTGTCCCCATTAAAAAAAACCCTAAAAACTACGTAACAACAGCCGGCTGGATATCAATTCTCGATAATCTTCCTAATCCCCCTCCCCCCTCGCCCCTTGGGGGTGAAGAAATCCTATTTTCATAGTTCACTTCACCAACCGCCGTAACTTTGTTAGCATGCTTCAGTGCATTGGGCTTCTGGGTATACGGCAATGAATGGTCTTGATAATTGTAAGACATTAACCCGGATTCATGAATGTTTTAAGAAACCTCTGCTAACTAAAATATGTTTTGTCCTTTTCCCACAAACGAATTTTACCTTTAATTTGACATAAATAGGTTCAATGAACGATTATGAATAAAGGGGTGTATTCATCCTTGGAATCTCAGCCGCTAGAGCCTGCCCAGCGAGTTGTGTCACAAGCATTTTTTTAAATTTTTTCATGTGGACCATTTTACGTAACAAATCTCACAACAGTTATATCACTGTGCTATCACGTTGCTACGTATTACTACCGTGAGATTTTTCATTTTAGATACCAGCTCGCACATTACTTAGGCCGGGTTTTATAAAGATCCGTTAGACCAAATCGCAGATCAAAATTCAGTAACTCAGTACATTTTTTGACATAACAAATCGACATAAGGTCTAACGGATCTTTATAAAACCGAGCCTTACAGTACTTATCTCACGATCGCGGGTTAGCCATAGTTGTAGTTGTGACACATACGAACATATTTCCTACTCAGACGCACACATAGACAATTTGCATGTATCCTACAGGATCGTATACGTTCGTGAGATAAAATTAGTGTACCTACTTCCAAGGCTGAGTAAGGCGTATCTACCGGCGATCTATTAAAACATGATTTTTGTGGGCCTAAACTACTACTCAATTAACCAGCCAAATATTCTAAAAAAATAGCCAATCAACACTGTGCAAGCAAGGTAACCAC
This sequence comes from Epiblema foenella, assembly GCA_963556455.1. Taxonomy (NCBI): domain Eukaryota; kingdom Metazoa; phylum Arthropoda; class Insecta; order Lepidoptera; family Tortricidae; genus Epiblema; species Epiblema foenella. The sequence continues at coordinate 4,018,244 of OY747110.1, forward strand.
GATTTTTCAAATAGGTTCAGTCTGGAATAGTGCATTAGTGGGGTAAGCGCGTCTATCATAAAAAATCTCTAATATATTAATCTGTTAATTGTAGTTACTTACATTGATATAAGATGTAGTTAGTTGTATAACATTTGAGTTAGGAGCGCCTGTCCGGATTGAATAATTTTCATGACTCATTTTGTGAAACCCTTATATTATTCAAAATCAAAATCAAAACATTTATTCTGCAAATAGGCCTCAAGGGCACTTTTACAAGTCAAAATCTATCTATATCAAATAAAAATAATAGTAATCAAAGTATCATTAATTAAATGTAGTATTACATGTCAAAAATAAGACTAAGTAACTAATAACAATCGAGATTTGTTAGAGATGGATAAGACGTTACTTTTATTTACTTATAATATTAAGGAATGTTTGATGCGACGTCGTCAAGACGACCAAGTACCAAAACCGTTCAAGCTAACCACAAACGTCCTAGATGTTTACAAAGTTATTTCATATTTTCAATTTAAACAGGCGCGGTGGGAAGGCTCCTTAACATGAAGGTTTTATACAACTCCTTATGTTTACTAACGTAGGTATACTTTTAGGTATTAGTTAAAGTTTGAAACAAAACCGCAAGTCACGACTAGACTAATTTTGTCTTTGTGGTCAAGAGTTGGCTTGGTATGTTTGCTTTAATGTGTGAGTGAAATAGATATGCTTAATGTATGGTTTTAGTATGTTTGGTTGATGGATCGGTTAGGGACCAGCTACTTTAGTGGTCCAGTTTGCGACCGTTTGGTTGAGTTGTTGAACAGAAAATAAATTTGCTCCATTTTAATGGGTTTCAATTCAATAACTACATACTAAATAAAATGGATTCAACTTACTGTTTATTAAGAGCCTGTAGACGTTTTAATACGTTTAATTGTAAAATCCTTGCAGGCGGTCGCCAACTGACGCTAGCCGCGAAATAGGCGTAACAATCCTATTAAAAACAACGATTTTATAAAATATTCCCAAAAATCGCTAAACGCCCTTCGTGTACAATACAATAATGCGTTCAGGATGCTGTTGGGACTACCACGATACTGTAGCGCATCAGGTATGTTTATGGATGCAAATGTCAACGGTTTTAGCGCATACTACGGAAGCGAGTAGCATCACTGATGCGCAGAGTGACGAATAGTGCCAACAGCCTCCTGAATCGCATATTGGAGAAAGTTGACTGCCCAGTTGTAAAACACTGGAACATTATACATATGGGGGACAGGACTCCCATTTATAATGTTAAATAATATTCTTCGTAATTAATTAAACAGTTAAATAATTATAACTAATCTAGATATATAAGTGAACTAATGTTACTAAACAATGCTATGGATGTCTTGACTGAAAATAAAATGATTATTATTATTATCTAGCATTCACTCACACTCTAATTAAATAATCCATTGGGAATCAACATGTCAGGTTTTTCTAGTAAATGTGCCATTCTATTTTTTCATATACATAATTTTCAAACACTTGTTTAATGCCGATTTTGGAATACTTGTACCTCACTTCATATTTTTGTATTGTTATTTAGAAAGAGGTCTAATTGAAGTATATATCACTTCCGATAGTTTTGGTAATTAACGAATCACAGCTAATATCCACAAATCGAGTAGGTAACTCAGTGGTCCTTGGATGTCTCACCATTTCTATGAAAAAATGGTTTTTACCACTGCATTACCCACCTTTTACAGCAATATGTTAATATTTAAGTATTTTTACCTATACAGTCCTTTTATTAGGTTCAGGTACTATTTTGAAATCCGATTTTTATACACTAATTAAATACATATCATTTTTTTTTTGTAATAGAATATTGGTCATAGAAAAGTAGATTAACCCAAATAATAAATCAGGTAGAGTTGTCATTGTTCATACCTATCACTTTACATTCCTCTAAAATAGCAATCGATTGAATATACATATACGGTCTGAATCTAAGTGCAACAAAACTGGCAACTTTACTGTCTTCTCGAAGATCTCACGGTTTAAAATAATTGTCATACTATAAATAAAATGACTATGGGTACATAATTATTAAACAAGTGTAGGTAGGTATATAAGAAAAATTAAACCCTACTTCATCATTTACAAAAAAATAATATTTTTCGCTCTTTTTTTTTTATTATAAATGGGATCGCTCTTGGCCAGCATCTAGCCAGGGGGCAAAGATGAGGCCGATGATGAAGCGAGCTCACCCAGAAGTAACTTAACAATAGCTTCGAAAATAAATGAAAATAATCGTATTGGGACAAAATTTGTTAGATAAAAAATCCACTTGTCATAAACCCATCCATCTGCAAATAATTATTGTGAAAACATAATTCGTTTTCGTCCTAGTGCATAATATAACAATTGCTGTCCTGCGTCATCTGTGTGATCAAGTAGACAAATCTATAATAACTCGTAGAGCAATGGGCCGGGAAATATCATCTGTCACATTATTGGCGTGTTTATGAGAAATTAGTTTTTTTTTAGTTAGAAATGTTTGGTTCCATGTTGAGAATAAAACAGGGTTAAGTGTGAGCTGGTTTCGTATAGGGAGGGTTCTGTAGCACTCATTATGTAATCGTAATCGGTGTTCATTAAAATCCGATTGTATGGAATGTTTAACTTTCTTTATGATGACAGCTGCCGGCGCCATATTTAACGTTGATCGGTCTGTAATCGTAACTTGGTGCAACCGACCCTTAGATAATTTGTTTTTATACAGTTATGTTATAGATACCTACACCCTACCCCTAATATATTGCACTGGTTGACCGACAACTATGTTTATGAACCCGCGGTTTGGGCGAGTGTAAGTATTAAACTTGTTTTTCACTTCTCATGCTCGAAAAGTGTGTCATATTCATCGATTTAAAATACCCTAGATACACTATCACCTACAAATTCAAGACGAAAAAGTGTCCGAGCCGGCCGAGCCGACATTGTGAGTGTGTGCGTGTTAGATACACGCTAAACGAGCGTAAGTCAATTGGGATCAATTTAATTTTTTTCAATAGTGAGCCTTATGTCACCAGCGTAACGTTTTACTTTAAATGAGAGCGTTTGGCGATTACAGCATTTCAATTTTGTTCACGCACATTTTCCACTGATTGTGTTGGCAACATTGGACATACATTGGAACAGAGTCGGTATCGTGTACCGTGGAGTCGAAGATGATTTGTTTAAAATAGGTAGGTGGTAAACAAGCATACGACGTCAGATGTTAACGTCGATTTATTATAAATAGTAATGATAAATCGATTTATTATGTTGTGTTGTTTTTTAATTTTTATTATTTTAATGAGTGTTACTTTAGAACTCCGTAGTTTATGAACCGATTCGGAAAATTCTTTCTTTGTTTGGAATCATATGTTTGAAGCATGTTGGTCCCGTTGTTGCCGTAAACTAGTTCTGATGATGGTATCTATGAGGAATTGAGGGAAATCCTCAAAAAATCAGGGGAAACATATAGCGATTTTAGTTTTTCGGTAACAAATCGAGCATTTGCATTCAGAAAGTAGCATTTGGAGAACAGAAGCTGATGACGAAGACCATGGATGGGACCATCCAAAAGTGTTTGTGTGTGGCGCTAAGATATTTCGATCAAGATACTCAAGCGACTATGACAAAGCCACTTTAAATGGTTCTACTGTAATTTCATGTTATGTTACCATTAAATTAAAGCAGTCCTAAATTTAAAGTAGTTAATCGAATAAGTTATACTTGAAAGAAGAAATAGAATATTATTATCCGTAACACATTATTTTTAAAAACAAGGTTTAATTTACAAAAATTACACTGAATCAGAGTAACTTGTATACATGATAGTGTCTCAAGCTTTGAATTCTTTATTTTACATTTTGAAATGATATATAGGTAACATACCCCTCACGTTACTAGAACATATCTTTCTACAAATAGTCATAAATCATTTAATACTTTTTATTCACTTTGTTTTAGATAAACGCTATTTTAATTTATAGTTTTTACCAACTTACATATCTACATACACACTCCATAGGTGTGTGCTAATAACAAACAATACTTGTAAACTTTCATAAAAAAATTAGTCAGTCTGCGACTCCATTCCTTCGAAATTTTACTATAGTCCGATTCATAGGTCTCCCGTTTCGTTTCGATATACGACTCACTCAACGTGAGGGAAAGAGACAGTAGCATAGCTGGTCGTGTGTCTGATATTTTGATAAAATAATTGTTATAAGCGCGTTGAAGCTTAATATAACTACAAATCAATTAAATAATGAAACTTTAAATAAATACTCACCGAAAATACGAAATTCCATCTTTTTTTAACGTCGTTAACGTGTTGTTTTTGCATTTTTTTACGGAGCACATGGGCATGTTGACTCGCCGATGGCCAGCGCGCGACTCTGAGCGCAAGAGTGCTTAAAAGGCATTTAAGCACTCTTGAGCGCGGACGCTTTTGACAGGCGGATAGTGCATCTAGGGTATTTTAAATCGATGGTCATATTAGACTTGTCAAGCGGGGCTAAAGTAGTACATTTAACCCCTAGGGAAAATATGAATACATATTTATGATTTACAAAATATTTGAATTTGACCAATCAAAATACTTCACCTATTAAATCCACCAATCACAGAACACTAATTTAACTCTTAAAAAAATATTTGGTATTGGTTATTAACCAACCAGAATACAGCTTTACTAAAATCGACCAATCAGGAAATATAATTATTTTTTTTATAGAGTCTAAAGATTAAGTTTGTAGTAGTCCCTATTTCACAATAATTAAAAAAGTGGTTAAATCGTTCGAGCAACACTTTGAAGCACTCAATAGAAGGTCAGTTAGCTTTTTTCGCGCGTGAATGTTGCGCGCGAACCGCAGTGTCTATGTTTTGTGTCAAAGGAGTATAGAAAAAAAAATCATCTGTCAAATAGAAAAAAAAATCAATCTGCAATATATCTTCGCCGTGGAATTTATTGTTAATTTTGGGTGGGTTAACCTTTGTTTATTTATTTTCTCGCAATCGAAGTGAAAAGTAGAGTGTATAACTCTGGTCTAAAAGCCATATTACCCCTCGAACTATTTTCCCTCACTTCGTTCGGGAAAATAACTATCTCGTGGTAATATGGCTCATTTTAGACCCTTGTCATACAATCTACTATTGTACCAAATGCTTACTAATAAGTCACAAGATTAACAATTAAAGTTAGTAAATTGTGTACAATAGTCGTCCTCAACCAATTTCCTTGATGAATTAAAGGCTAGTTAATTCGAATCGCAACAGCAAGTAAGTATAGGTAATAAAGACGCATTTGTTCTAAATTGCCTATATTAGCTCATATCAACAACGCATATCTCTCCAATTGTTTTAACATTGCAATTCCAAGAACTCAGGAGCAACGCTCGCGCCTGCTCGCCCGCGCAGAAACTGTCACAATTTGACGTTTCACTTGACGTGACGTACCTTATTCAAACACCGCCTTTTTTTCTTTATCTGTTCAATCGCAGGCCAGTGTCTTTCGAATTTCAACTTTGAACGGATGAGTGAGTGTTCTTTTTTCGAATGTGTGTTTTTGAAATTGGAATTTAATTTTTAATCGCCGGTTATCTCGATGGCCTGTTGTGGGGTATTTCGTTTCGTTCTTGCATCGGACGCGATGAATGCATAATTAAGTGGAAGCGTTTTTATGATTTTGTTAATCCGACCCCGTCATACTTCACCTGATGGCGTGGTTCAAGTTCAATTAAAGAAAAAAAAAAGTTCTTCTTCTGCCTATTTAAGTATTGCATTCATTTAAATGTACACTGAATTCATTTGTTAGATAGAACCCGACTACACATGTGTCTGTGACTGTTAATTTCATTGCGGGGTTTGATCGGTCGGTTGACCCAATTAAACCAGGGTAACACGCAATGTACATTGCACGTATGTAAATCGGGCATCGGGCTGTAGTGTTGTCGCTGGGTTTCCTAATCCTTGACGCATCTTTGTCTGTTGTTGTTTTTCTGTAGTCAGGTTTTCAACTTGCAATGTGGTCAAGTCGTCCTTTTTATTCTATCGGAAAGACATGCACAATTTACTGTAATATCTGCGGATTTTACGAAGGTACAATCTCATTATCATCTCAACAAAATAACGCTCCATACAATCGATTATTTTTCTCACTACCATTTAAAATGAACGTAAAAATCCAACCGTTTTTTTACCGGCTGTCGTCCCGTCCGTATTCGAATATAGAACCCCAAAAAAAGGTATTTTTTCGTGCCGAGAACGCAACCCGATCCCCGAAATTCACTTGCTACTAAGTTTATTATTTGATACTTGGGGGGATTATTTTTTAAAGCTTCTTTATGGTGTCGGCATCGCTTTGACGGGCTCTTTAGTTCGGCGTAGGTGTTTGAAATTATATGTTTACTGAATTCAGTGCTGGTTGTGCGCTATGGTTTTTAGTGGTATTTTATTGTGTTTACTTCGTTGCTTGTGCGCACAATATGAAGTAATTATATTAGGGTTGCCTCTTCACTCTACATACTAAGGTAAACGCCCCTTGTACATACATATACATAAACTCTCGCCTGTATTCTCAAAAGGGGTACGCAGATCACATGAAATTTAATTCCAGTGCCACATTTAGCAATTGTAGGTTTAAAGATGGAGTAAAATGTGATATTTCAGTGATAAGTTGCTAGTCCATCGCCCACAACACACTACAATCCGGTTCCCATAAGAGGCTCTTACGACACCTACGGGAAGAAAGGATCAGGAAGTGCTATTCTAACCCGGCAGCACACGGGGCGCCCCTATTTTTGACACTTTTATCGCAATATAATAATTGATACCTTTAACAAATCTCAAGTATTGGGGTAGTGTGGAGCACTGGAAAGTTTAACTTAGGGTCGGTTGCACCAACATATGATCACAGGCCGGTCATCGTCAAATATGGCGCCGGCAGCTGTCATCCCATAGAAACTTGTCAAACTTTCCATACATTCAGATTTTAACGAACACCGTTTACGATTACAGACGGTTTGGTGCAACCCACCCTTAATTGTATCGAAACATATATCAAAGTAGAGTAATATAAAAGTACTTACGTTCTTCAAAATTTGATGTAAATAAAATACACCGATGTATTCCTCCATTGTTGAAAGAAAAAGAAACATAAAAGAATATTTTTCACTAATTAGATTTCCCATAAAGTTATTATTAAGCATCATTTAATCATTCGCGATGGTGGCCCTCAAACTCCCCGACATTTTAGAAAACAAAATTGTCAAAACGTCGACCGATCACCGCCATATAAAAAACTTTCTCACAATTTACATGTCAGACAACTTTAATGCGTTCACTATTAGGTCGTAGAGTTCATTTTTCTCTGTAGGTATTTTAAGCGGGGTCTGGACGACAAAAATCTTTAGATCATTTTGATAACAAAAGGTACAAAATTAGTATTTAACAATTTTTAGTCAATTCATTTGTAGATAACGAGGGAAAAGATGACAGAGTGATAAGGTAGAGGTAAATACTAATTTAGAAAAATTCTACCTTCGTGGTGCAATTTCAATGTTAGAATTTAACTACCTTGTAAGTGTTTTGGTATCAAACTGTTAACTTCCGTGTGAAAAATGATTATTAATAATAATTAAGTGTGACAGTGTAACACAGTGATTATTATTATTCGTGGACTAGTCTGAACTAGAGACCTTTAGAACAATGAGTCATATGCATTTTTTCATGCGTTTTATTTTTTGTACAAATGAAATCCATTTAAAACGAGAAAATTTCCTTTCAGTTCACTGATTCAAGTGGTCGCAAAACGCCACAGTAGTAGTATTACAATACAAAACAATTATATATCAACGTCATTTAAATATTCTTGTAGGGACTAGTATGCTTTTTGCACCCCGGTTTGCTTAGATACGTATCCGTGTCCAACATATGAACCTATTGTTTACATCTCAAGGTCAAAAAAAAATCAAAACATTTATTCTGCAAATAGGCCTCAAGGGCACTTCTACAATTCAAAATCTATCTAGGTACATCAAATAAAAATAATACAATAATCAAAGTATCATTAATTAAATGTAGTGTTACATGTCAAAAATAAGACTAAGAAACTAATAACAATCGAGATTTGTTAGAGATTTATACGGTCTCTAAGCGTTAAGATAAAAGGTAATAAGGTCACTAATCAACGTGCAAGTGTGTTGGTAAGTCAGTGGCAGGCGCTTTTGTAAAACCAATACCTACGCCAAATCTTGGGATTAGATTCCAAAGGGGTCCCCGGACTTCTTTAAGACATCCGGGAATACGCTAGGAGGATGCTGACTTGGTATGTAATTTCAGCAGGTACGATAAGATTATAAATGTTTTTCTTCTCAAATAGTTATTTGTTGTACAAGGGTGCAAAGTTGTATTTTAACCGCGAGTGGGGAATTGAAACACGAGATGGCGAATGAATTCTAGGGTTGAACTACCTAGCGAATGGATTATATGGTAGACCCACAAGTGAAGCGAGTGGTTCGAAAACAGGATGCTGATTGAAGCGAAATGGTTCAATAATAGAATCCTGAGCGTAGCAATGGCCGAGATTTGAATAACAAGTTCGGATTTGAAATATTCTTTGCACTGTTGTGAATAAAAACAGTTATGATATCTGTTTTTAAAAAAATAAAAAAGGGTTTTCCGAGATAGTGAGGTGAAAACATTTTTGTTGTGCCAACCAGTGCCGTTGAACCTGGTTACACGGCGCCTCGTGCTAACATTATACAAGTAAGCAAATGTAAGTAGAATGCGGGGATTTATGGGTGTGTATGGCCGACCTAATTATTCGGAATAATCGTCTTGTAACGATAATTAGTCGAGCGACATCGCGCGACCGCCCAAGACCACACAGATTCTCAAACTTTGCTAAAACTTGTGTTAAATAAATCCCTGATGTTACTTATTTCAAATACGAAAACATTACCTAATTTCAACAAATAAGTTATTTATTGACATAAGGTAATGTTTTCGTGCCACAGGATGACCACCTGCAGGCAGCATCATAAATATGTATACATTATAGCACTTTAATGTTAAGAAAAGTCTGTGCATTGCTTGACGAAGTATGTTGCTGATACTTGTTGTTTGAGAAATTGATGACGCCTGTGTTATGGATACGTTTGTGTCTTGGTTTTAGTTTACTTTTTCTTTTGTTCTTGTGTTGTTAAATTGTAAGTTCTTATGTTAAGCAATAAGGTGTATACCCCAGTACATGTTGATGGTGCTGACTGTACCGGTAGACGCAACGTGGAAAGGCCTCAATACGGTAGACCGACGATCTGGTGGGCTCGCTGCCAAGTCGTATCTCGCGCGATTCCTGTCTCACTAAAACTCTGTGAATAAGAAAGAGGAGGGTAGATTTTTCTCTACTCGCGTCGCATCGCAGTGGTAGTCGTGCACTGGTGAGGAACGAGGAAAGCCGCTGGAAAGATTCCTGGTGTAGGTTTTTCTCAAGGACGTCTTTCGGCTGACAAGTATAAAGTTTTCGTGACACTTCACTTCTCATTATTGTTTCTAGATCGAATCTAGGAACTCGAACAACAATTTTTTTCGATTTTTTTAATTTTCATGCAAAGGCTAATTCGACTGAATACCGAACATTCAAAAAAACATGACGAATATGCCGAATACCGATTAACAACTGAATATTCGGCGCATCCCTATAGCAGAGCGAACAATTGTTGCTGTTAGTCACAAGTTTAATCGTTTTTACATTTTAGTAGTAAGTGCCTCCTCTTACGCCTGTATTCCCGAAAGGAGTAGACAGAGCATATGTAATTCAATTTTTAGTACCAGTTATGTCCTTATATATTCTTTTCCTTCAAGATTTGAGAACCGCAGGATTGTTGGATGATGAATCGGTCGAGCTCGAGGCGTCGAACATCCCGTTATCGAATAATCGAGCCTTCGTCAAGCATCGATTAGCAGCTCGATGGATGTAGGAGACTTCTGACAACTCCGTTGATGATTCCTGGACAGAAATACATAAATTAATACTTAGTATTAGCTAGGTAAGTTTTTCTGAAAAGGTAAATTAAATTCTATATTTTAAATGCACCCTTTTTCGTGCTAGCAACCTATTACAGGAAAAAATTCAGTAAGTATCTTTAAATTTATCATTGCTAGAAATGGCTCTGAAAATATACTCTGATTGCCTCCTTTGGATCTATACGCTCGTGTATGTTCGTCCTGGTTTTGAAATCTTAGTATTGGCAAAGATCAAAATTCTTTGCCTGTACCAAGATTTGGGAAACGCCAGGTTGTCGTATGATGGATCGGGCGAGCCCGAGGTGTTGAACAACTTGCATATAATCGAATAATCGAGCGTTCGTGAAGCACCGATTAGTGACTCGATGGATCTTGGGAACTTCTGCGAAATCCAATAATAACGCCTGAACACAATGAATTATTATAATCATCAATTTATATCTAATCCATCTTGTGATACTTGTGAAAAAGGTTGCCGTAAAATTTGTATAGGACTCACTGGAGCCGCAGTTATCTATCCAACGCGAAAAAATTGAATGACATTGTTTTGTTATGTGCCCGGAGATCTCGAGACCTGGGAGATAACGGCTTAATGTGAAGAAAGTCTCCTAATTATATGCTGTTGTGTTCTTGGTGCAGAGGTAAGGTAACGTCAAAGTGCGCAACACCTTAGTGCCCAATAGATGATACCTAGGTATTAATCACCTCTTTGAAAGTGCGTCTACCTTAACTGTTACAAATTGTTTCGTTGAGAATTACCATACGGACTAGAATCTTTCGACGCAACGGTCGGTAATCCGCTTGTGATTTATCTGGAGCTTGCCAGATAGGCCGTATTGCCAAAGTCTCAGCATTAAAAAAAGTTTGTAGAAAATTCATGGAACGCTCCAAAGCAAAGTTTGACGAGCTCGGTTTATAAAGACGTCGCCCTCGGCGCCGGCGCCGTTCCAACCCACTTGCGCAGCCTATTGGCAACTCGCATAATACCAGCACTAATTGATAAAATGACTTAAACGACGGGGTACAATAATGGACATAAGACATTTTGTAAGTTGGTGCCGTCAGATGACGCTTCACGAAGTAACACCAGAGTAACACCAATTAACGAAAGGACGTAAGCGACGGGATGCAAATGAGGACATACGACGTTTTGTAAGTAATTGCCGCTGTCAGATCTGATACCTAACCTCAATGTTCTAAACCGAAGTCGTAACGGTGGAAAATGGTAGCAAAATTGATGTGGAGAAAGCGTCTATGAGACGAGCGCCCATAGCACCCACCTGGGCTCTTGGCAGTGAAAATGTTTTTTGCTTTAGTACAAAATACACTACAGTCTTGTAAATCAAATAAATAAATAATAAATAATAAATAAATGGGAGGACCAGGGGGACCACTGCCAGTGCTCTTTCACACAAGAGGAGGCTTGTGCCCAGCATTGGGACGTATAAAGACTGATCCATATACACTGAGTTAAAAGCGTTATTTAGTTGAAGCTTTGAATTCACTAATTTATTTATTTATTTTGAAAACAATTACACGGCATTACAGTATTACTTATCATAAGGCACTGTGTAATTCAAAGAAAAAAAAATAGGTATACAAGACGAAGAACCTCCGGGTCATTCCTGGTGCAAAGGCTGGCAGTCGCTATTCAACGAGGCAATGCCGCTAGTGTGATGGGCACCTTTGCACCGGGTGTGACTCGGGGTGGGTTATTCGATTAGGCTAATTTTTATAATTTACTTTATATAATATATAGTTTACTTTTATCTTAGTTTAGAATTTATATTGTGCGTTCATTTAATAAACTTATATTGCTCGCAATACATTGTAGACGAAGAATAATTACAAGTAATTTAAAGACAGCCTTAAAACATAAAGGAAGATTGTCGCTTATCCTCATGCACTCGCGACATATAACCATCCAGCTGCTCGCGAAACTATCACACCCCGGTGTTGATGCAAGAAGCGCACTGATATATTGCAGCTAATACTTAGCTAAAGTAGGTATGTACTTATAAAGATTGTTTTACAAGCCCTTACAAACAACTGCTTACTAAAATATTAAAGAAATCTCCAGTAAGGGTTACTTTAAGAAGTTTATAAACTTGTAAAAACGATATTTCTTAGAATGCATCCTTTCCCTTTCAAGCGATATTTTACAAACAAACAACTTATGAAACCCCAAAACGGATTATAATAATGACATTTCTTTATGAAAGAAAAAATGCTACTTTCCCCCTTTTTGTAGTTAGCAAGACTGAAATTGACCTTTTTGGCTAAGATATTAAAGGTGTTTACATTTGAATACGGCTGTAAAGTAAATTGGTTTACTAGGGTCCGTTTTTGCGAAGTTACGCGAATTTGTAAATTAACTTTTGGCCAATAATTTTTGACAATAGGCAGTTAATATGGCGGCTACTGGGCGGTCTGCGGTTAGGTCTCTTTTGTGATGGTTTAATGTTTACCTTACAGAAGACCACAGTCATAATAACATAACTGCTTGTTTTGTGGGTACTTATGTGGAGTGGGCAAGGCTCGGAACCGGTTTTTACTATTTTGGAAATATCTCCTAAAGTACTTCTCATATCTCCATTATTATTTGAAGATTTGCTCTTGTTGGCCTTCATCTATGGAATAAATGATTTGAAGTGTGAAAAAATACGGTAAAACGCAATTAACCGTTTTTAACCGGTTAATTGTATGAAGACGAAACCGGTTTCCGAGTTTCTAAGATAGTGGTAAGTAAAGTCGCCAGATCTCCCGAGGATGCGCTGTGTTGACAATGGGTCCTGCATTTTCGATCGATCGAAATCGGTCAAAAAAAAAAGAAAAAAGTTTATTATATGAGGGAAACATTACAATATAAATCACGACCCTGCGTCCTGAGCTAGGAAACCCTGTGTTACAGGACCCAGTTTCGTCGATCAATCTTCGTATCATATAGAAGTGTATAACTCTCAATACAACGAATCCTTTGATTGTTCTGTATAGTCGCAAGCGTCTAAAGGCTACGGTCTCTACGTATCATTAGGCAGGCCGTAAGCTTGTTTCCGGAGGTGTCGTGGTAGAGTGACAGCGATCCCATAATGCCCCCGTTAATGGCAAAGCGTGGAAACGCCGGTATGGTTTTAGTCGGTATGCTCCTGAGTGAGTCCCATACACCCTTCAGGTTTCCCAGATCAGAGATATGCATAAAGCATTTCACATCGTGAAAAGGCCGTAAGCTTGATAGCCACCGCCATAGTATAACAAAGATATTTCTTTAATTCGCTACTGAAGCTTGTCAGAAATTTGGATGGGGTAGGTTTCGGATCTCGCGTTGTTTGTATGAAATCCGCGGCGGAGGCGGCAGAAAGGTCGCTGGGCGTGTAGCCCAGCAAGTAGCATGTAACATATAGGTGCTATCAGTTTAAATTGTCTTACAAGTTTTTATGTATCCAATCCAATCAAGCATTTCAATAGGTATATAGTTTAAGTCGTTAGAGTTTTTAATCATAAAATCATCAGCACTAAATATAAGTATATCCTTAATAGCTACTCCTGCGCACGAATGTAACAGGAACAAACGCGGCGGGCAGGGGTCGGCGCACGCTTCATATATCCGCGTCACTCCTGAGTGATACATCGACACCTCCGAGCTGACAGCTACGATAGAATACTAGATGGAGCATAATATTAATAATAATACAATAGGAGGTACATTACCAAAATACTAATATCGCTATATGTTTCCCTTGATTTTTTGAGGAGATCCCTCAATTCCTCATGGATCACACCATTAGAACTTGATTCTGTAAACCACGGGACCAACCTTGAAGCATATGTTTTAAAAAAAAAAATCCAAATCGGTTCGGTTCATAAACGATCGGAGTTCTGAAGTAACACACATAAAAAAAGAATATACAACTGAATTGAGAACCTCCTTTTTTGAAGTCGGTTAAAACACTCATTATTGTACATCTCAATAAAAATAGGTACTAAACATTTCATCCTGAAAGGTTTATGAAACTGAGAAAAAAATAATACGCTGTTACGCGACAAGCGTCTGTTTTATTTGGCCTCCTGAAGCACAAGATTTTTTCAATTAATTTTCAGACCCCCAAGCTGGTCGTTAATATATACGTCAGGGATCGGCGACCTTTTAGAGGTCAAGGGGTTATATTAGCTACCAAAATTGTCGCGGGCCGCACGTTTTAATAATTTGTGATTATACGTATTTATCATACAAAAGTTTACCACATTGTCGGTGGTCAATAAGGAGGCTCGCGGACCGCAAGGAAGGACCTCGCGGGTCGCATGCGGCCCACGGGCTGCCTGCTACCGATCGCTGATCTACGTAATGACGCTGCCATCCCATAGCTCATCTAGACCGGTCCCTACATCTGCGTTCGCGCAGCGGCCGGCCACACACTTCATCCCGCGGTAGCAGAGGTCAAATTGTAATTTAATTAATTCCACGCAGCATTCCCATACTCCATTACTCTGCCGATCTACAATCAAAATATAATTTGACCTTGGGTGCTAGTGGCTGACCAGCCAGTCGTGTCACAACAAAAATGCGGCTGAAAAATCTCATGCTAGTAACACGAAATACATGGCGACGAAGCGACGTGACAGGACCTTATAACTGAAAACTTATTTATAAAGTAAAATTGTTGCCATGTAAAGCTAGCTTTTGCACGCGACTTTGTCCGCGAGGAACTCGCTTACTTCGTACTTCCATAAAAACATTCACCCACCATTTCATAAAACTATCCATTGATCTTCCCAGGGTCTCAAACTATCTCCATACCAAATTTCATCTGTAATTGGTTCAGAGATATAAGCGTGAAGAGGTAACAGCATTTCGCATTTATAATACTAGCTTTTTCCAGCGACTTTGTCTGCGTAGAACTCGTTCATCGCTATATTCAATTGCTATTTTTTATATCAGGCGCTCACCTAGTCATCGCTCTTCCGTATAAACTTCCACCCCTTTAAGGGATGATTTGCGAATTATCTCGAAAAAGGATCAAATTCTCAAAAAAGGAACTCGAAAGAAAAAATAATTATAAATCTTCAAAGTTTTAAGTGGGGGCATGTTCTGTCCCTTTTTCGCAAAACGCACCATTTTATTGAATGATCGTCATTTACTATGGCACTTTAGGTCAGTGACGTCCATGATTTGTAGCGGTTTCTCTCACTATTTAAAAACTTTGTAACTCAATGGGATTTTCACCATTTGGCATAGTTTTAATGTATTCTTTATTTTGGATAATGATTTGGACAATAATAAATTTTGAGTCAACATTCCTATTGTATGTACTTCTGAAGAAGGTTCGCGGTATATATATATATATATATATACCCTTTCTACTCTGGTAGCACCAGTCTTAGTGCATATTTATTACTATAGACTACATTCGGTATGAGTAAAAATTGCCTATGAGGGACGGACAGACACCGAGTGACACACAAATGTTCTGATGAACAAATTTGGTACAGGACACTAAAAACATTATAACCTAACCGTTTTTTCGTGGAGAATCCTGCGAATCAAAAGTCGTGGAGTGATGATTGGGTCATGAGTAGTGTTCGGAGTATCAGTGGCAAATTTCACACAGTGGGTGGAGTCGTTATTATGATTAACTTTTTAAGATTTGAATAAATAAATTATTCATTTACCTGAAGTACTTAGTATGACATTAATTAGGTAGGTACTTGTAAATTTCAAGTACTTAAAACTATTTATTACCATCAAAAGATATAGACCTAGATGAAGAAAGGTTGGTTTTTACCGAAGTTTGCTCCAGGTGTGGGCATAGGGAGTATGATGTTTGTCATACCGAATTGTATAATTGGCGGCAGGTACAAACATTATACTGTCCCGACTGTTTAGGTGACGTTTGTACGTATGTAATAAGTGTAAAATATATAAATTTATTAGACACTGTTTACCTACATACTTGTGTTATTAGTAGTCATTTGTTATCGTGGTATAAGTAGGTAATGCTCGCAAGATAATTTATAAGGACTATTATGCAAAAATAATCATTTAATCGTTATTCGTTTAATCAAAAAAAATGTTAGGCGACTCCATTTACCTCTGTGAAATTTGCCACCGAAACTCCAAACACTAGTCATTAGTCTCATGAGATATTTCTGCCTATAAACTCCACAACGGTCTCCATTCTGAGGACTCCAGGATCTCAAAAGGCTGCCATGTACAGGGTGTTCCGAGCTTAGGGCGATAATCTTTTGAACGCATTATTTGTATGAAAGGGCAGCGTTTAGCTCCGTGCAAGGCACAAGGAAAAGAAATCTAAGTACATGTTGAGATTGTTGAATCCAAATCTCAATGAACGCTCTGAAGTACTCCTAGTATCGTGCTCCGTACTAGCCTCCGGGTTCGTCGTCTTCCTTGGGATCGTATGCGAGTTTGCCACAGAACACATGCGACCCCAATATCCCCTCTTTATATACACAAAATCTGTATTAAGATCGCGAGTTTCTCTTGTATGTGAACATACATAATCCCAAAATGTTAGTCTGCCGCGGTCGTGTATGTGATGCATTTTCATATTGTTAATGTTACTCGCCTTCTCTATCCCTGAAAAAAATCGTTAGATAATATCAATTTGGATTCATGTCTGCCTGCCTACCTGCTACTTACATAAAAAAACAGGAACGATACAATACCTGTATACTTATTGCGATCCACCAAATATTTAGGAAGTCGGTTGAATTAAAACCAATGCTTGCCTCGAATACAAATTCCTACCAAATGTATACAATTTTACAGTAATTCTGCACCATAAAACTAAGTTCTGTGATGGTCACAAAATTGTGGTAACATCTAAAATTATATAAGATTTCAAGCTTACATGGTCATTTACATTAGAATTACCTAATCCTAATCTTAAATAAAAAAATAAATAATCCTTGATAATGGCGCTTGCAACAGTGCCGAAATATCGGGAACTCAAAAATATAAATATACATGGTAAATATCCCGTTTCAAATCGTAATTCTAATCTAAAATTATTCTAATAGTTTTCTAATAGTTTCTTTAAATATCGTTTCAGTATCATAATAGATAAAATACATAAGGAATCATATATCCCGTGCTTTGGAAGGCACGTCAAGGCGTCGATCTCGGCTGATGTCTATGATAGGTGGCATCCTTCAGGGTGCAACTGTACTGGGCTAACGCTAGGAGGATGATATATAAGCACCTACTACATTTATCACTTACTACATTTATCATTTATCTAACTTCTTACTAACAAGCAAACAATATTAATATTATTAAAACGTTCCCAAAACAATCTAATGTAATTTCACCTATGATTGATTTACTGTCCAATATACGATTCACAATAAACTTTAATTAACTTTTATCACCGGTTAATCAAAATTTAAATAGAAAATCGAACAGTAGCTACAAATATTCAGTTATCAAATGAAAAAGCTAACTGGGCGCAATGACCCTTGAACCAAATAACTATTTTCACTTTGCCCTTTAGAACTAAGCTATTTTGAACATTATAATCATTGAGATAAGGTGTAATATTGTACATTTATATGATTATGAATGATTTATTTAATTTGGTACTCTCGCCAACATGTAGGTACACTTGTCAAGAGTCAGTCGAGTGAGAAATAGAGGCTTCCATGATACGTCGGGAGTACGCATGTGAAATATGTACATACGCATTACATATCATCTCGATTAAGATCAATATATAATCATCAGTGTGGTCCACGTGTAGCTCAAAGTAGAACATACGAATATTGTTAAGCGGGAACTGCTTTAGGTACTTACGATATTCTTACAATTTGTCCGTGTGCTTTTAATTGTGTTTAATTCTCAGGCCTCTAAGGGTCAATATCATGAGCAAAGCCTTTTTCCCGTAAATATCGTAATAATAAAAGGTTTATTATAATCAATTATACTATTAAAATATGCATTTGTTCATAAATATGCAATTATTAATGAAGAAAAAAAAGGAAAAAAATATTTATTTATTAATATTAACACTGAGTTTGTCTACAGGGAAAACCGAACAGTAACTCATACCAATAAGGTGTTTTTAACCCACAAAAATGTCTCATGACCATACCAACTCTACATCTAGTGCAGTAAACATCAAATTAAATACCCTCACAATAGAACCATCAACACATGCATCGACTTGGGAGGCTGCGGTACTTTGTGGGATAATCCTGGTCTGCCATGCATTAGCCAATCCTGTCGACTCCATTGCGGCTGCAAATTCCATTCTAAAACAGCGTAACAGTCTATACTTTTCATACACAATAAGCCATTTGTAACATTATTTGAAAATGCCGCCTTATTCTCAGATAAAAAATATTTTTGTTGGTTTAATTCGCTTCTTTGTGTTTGGTTGCGATGGATCTGAGGAGCCGACGTTATCAATATTGGCACAGGTTCGGCGGCTTTATTCATGTTTTTGAGGATAAAAGCGATAGTTAAGCTCCGTTTTTTAGAGGTAAATGTAAAGAAATGTACCTAAGCAGTGATGCGCTAAACTAGAACCAGAAATAATCGAACTTTATAATTAGAACTTTAGTGCGTAATACTTGGCAAGGGCAACAAATAAACGCCTCAGTCATTTAATAAGTTGCTAGGTAGGTACTTAGAGTTGAAGTCTAAGGGTGCGTTTGCAGGGTAGCGGAGCGGAGAAACGAAAATTACCAGTCAAATTGACCAATTAAACCGATCTGGAGAGGAGCGGAGCTGAAGCATGAATCTGATTCGTTAATTTTGCACAGTCTGCTCCGCTCTGCCTTAGTGGAAACGCAGCCTAAATATGACGAAATTTGTATTATATAAATATTGTATTAATAAGCTAGTACACAACAAAGTACTAGCTTATTGCCCGCGACTTCGTCCGCGTAAACTTCCACTCCCTATTTCATTCGTCGAGGGATGATTTTCTGGATCAAAAGTATCCTATATGTTAATCGAGGCTGTAAATTCGTTGCATAACAAGCTTCATCATAATCCGTTAAGACGTTTTTACGTGATTGAGTAACACACATTTAAACATCCAAACATCGGAACTTTCGCATTTATAATATTGGTAGGAATAGTAGGAACACTAGGATATACGTAAATTTTAACATAAACTTACACCCCAACATTACCTAAGCTTGTAAACAGCTGCAGGTCAATATTTTCTACAAGTACCTTTAAGGAGTGTCTTCAAAATCGTCAATGTTAAACTTGCCGAGATCCAATCCAAACATAACATGTTACCAAATTTTCTACATACTAGTACTTTGCTCTCTGAATAAACGTAGCTGTAGACCAATGGATAAATCAACCTCTAAAGTAAAAACATCTTCAAATTCTACAAAGAAATTGAAATCGATTCTCCGAGTTTGTGAGCTTACACCGTGCACACACCTAAGTACTTTATAGTGCCTGCTTTGACCAAGATAAATCGATTCAAGTTCATCGGACGAAGCAAAATCACGAGAGAACGCCCGCGTTTAAAAACCTACACACTTCCAAATTCAAACCGCTCCAACGGTCACTTTATTTTTTTTTGACGGCGACGGCGGCCTGAAATCTTAAGAAGGATTTAAAATAACAATTGTTACATGTAATGGATATGCACTAGAGCATAAATGGACTGTTTGTTTGGATGCCGACACCTCAAAAATGTATTGTTGTTTAAGAGTTTTGAATAAGGATTTTGGAGCGGTGACCAGTGGGCACTAGCCATCTGTGGCCATTAACTGATGGTCTGGTGCGCGCTTTCATGGTACTTCGATTGGTATTGGTACAACACTTCAGTTCAATAAACGCGACAAACAGGGCATGCACTATACACTTATACACATCGATGATAATGTGATCCTAGAAGTGTGTCGGTTTTCTTCTTTTTGTAACAAATATATATATTTTTTTATGATTTTGAAATGAATGAAAGTAGCGGTAAGTGTCCTTGGTCAATCTTGGTGAATCTATTGTTTGAAATAGAAAACGTAAACCTAACCAACTAAATAACTAGTGAAGAGTTTAGACAATGCGATCGAACTGGCATATGTACATGTTTCAACTTTGCTTGGAAAATAATATAATAGCTTTTTTATTTAGCTTAAAAAAAGTTGTAAATAGAAATTTACATTAAATATAAATTTCAGGGTACACTAAATGTTTTTTTTTTGTAAGAGAGTCAGAAATCAAAACTAATCATATATCCCACTGGTCGCATGCAGTGGTGGGAAATTAAAAATTATCTCTGAGGACAATTCAGAAGCTTATTCATTTATCGTATGGCAATTATTTCGAACCGTCAAATATTCGAGAAGACAATACGTTTGCCAGTATTTTTTGTACTTTTAGCACCACCCAGGGGTCACGTGTAGGATAACGGTGGGTACTCCCTACGGACGTGGTGAAAGTGAGTGAGTAACTTGACTGTTAGAAGTTCTCAAGCCTTCCGAAGTCCTCTAACTTAACTTAACGACTGCTATCATAAACAGCAGCCGGGATCAACGGCTTAACGTGCCTTCCAAAATGGGAGCGGTCTGTCAATAACCACCACTCAAAGCGATCACCCAACCAAGAGGCGCCGTTGAGCCACTAGCGCCCTATGTACATCAGAAACTCATTTAAAATAACCGCCTGGGCTGGCACGACGAGCGAAAATGTGACTTGCCCTCCGACACAAAAGCACACCTTGTTCAGTCCTATACAATTTTCACCAGCTTGCACCACCTCCGAGCTGATGCACACCAATAGGTGGGCTCCTCCAGTCATCGTCCGGTCGGTCGTCCCGAGTATGCTCTCTTCA
Source organism: Epiblema foenella (assembly GCA_963556455.1). Classification (NCBI taxonomy): domain Eukaryota; kingdom Metazoa; phylum Arthropoda; class Insecta; order Lepidoptera; family Tortricidae; genus Epiblema; species Epiblema foenella. Next base: position 4,039,105 of record OY747110.1, read on the forward strand.
CCTGTCGATCTTCTCTAATTCTCTCGAGGTAGCACAGCCAGCGAAATATAGAAAATAAAGATGCAAATTCATTTTTATTTAGCAAGTATGAGAAGCTTTAACTCCCTCAATGACTCGATATTGGTCACCTTAATACGTAAATGATGCTATATGTCAAAATACGAGTAGTTCAGTTGAAATAACAGTAAAGACACCGTTCAGTGCAAATAACAAATGGCCTGTATTCTAAAGTAACCGTTTCAAGACTAGTGTCAGTAACAAAAGGTTCTGATTCAGTGTTTTTTACAAGTATTCCATTGATCGGCACAAGTAGAAAGTAACATTGTGTGGTTGGACTTAATTATCAATTGAAAATCTTGAAATGAATACGGTATTCGTACAGCGTAGCGTTAAGAACAGAAGTTTTATAAGGTATAATGGTAACTGATTTTAAATCATCAGTTGTAGAGAATCGTTCGAGTTTTACCATAGTTATTTGAGAAGATTTGTGTTTTTTAATTTTATTAAGAGGCCTTATAAGTTTTAAAATGTTTTTATTTCAAATTATGACAAAAAATTGATAGTACCAATAAAGTGACTAAAGGCTACTATGATTTCATTAAAATTTTTAGATAGTAACAGCCATTTTTTGATTTTATTGTGTGTAGTAGAATTTAAGCAAAAAAAAAACAAGTTTTTAGCTTGAATAAAGTCGATTTAGAGTTCAAATATCAACTATATTACTTAATGAAAAATCCAAAAATACCTTTAATGTTTATATCATAAGGTCGCAACAGTCCTGTTCTAGATAGTAATAGTGAGAAAATGTCAAGATAGGTGTCAGTTTAAACACAAAATGGCCTAAAATAGATAGCGTTTTTTTTTTGAACTGATTTTTTTGAACTCTAGAAAACAAATTACAGGCCAAATGCGTCCGTCCGGTATCCTTAAAAAAACGGTAGTCACAATTACAGCTCCCTACATACGATGGGATTTGTATAGGAATTGCAGGCGAGTTCTGATATTATCAGCGCGCGCCGGCGGCTGCTGCAGCGCGGGTTTTTATTAGTGTTGAGTCCATAAGATTTACAAATTTACTCGCATTATTGGACAAAAGCACTACAACCTCGGCAGGAACAGGGATTGCCTGCGTCGTATTACTAGACGGCCTCGCGTCGAAACCATCTATAGCACACTCAGCAAGCAATCCCTTCCTTCTCGGCCTTAGTAGTAATAATATACTATTATTCTTTTTTGTATATATGTTACTGCTTTGTACATATGCTAGTTAGATTATAATCTAAGGGTTTTTACAATCTCATGGTGACATATGCATTTCGTTTCTCTATTTGGCTTAGCCGGTTAGTAAAAATAATGTACAACGTAAAGTCTAAAGTATTTGTATTACAGAGGTACCACAGTAGATACGCTGTGATGCGCATACGCAACTCGGTAGCGCACAAAGCGGCCCGTCAAAGATGGCGGCCCGTTTGAAGCTACAGAATGGAGTTTTAATGCGAACGGACGCTGGGCATTTTCAGTCGGTTACTTGATATCGAAACATTAGTTTTACGTAACTTGAATTTCGACGTATCGAGTGAGACATAGACTTCAGCGGACAGTCAGTTGTAAAGTACCTTAATAATATTGGTTTAAATACCTTAATAATATGGCTCCCCAAGTAACACAGTCATGTTGAATAAAGTTTGAGTAAATGTCTGTTCAAGCAGTTTGGGCATATTTTTAAATGCTTTAGCCTATATAACAGCCATGTAGTCTGGGTAATAGCTTAGTAATACTGTGGTATGATACCCACCTTAATACAACTTTTACTAAGCTTAAAGAGGTATTAAAGATCTATAGAGGATATTATTCAGAATTTGGCTATATTAATAGCCTTTACTCATACATTATGGAGATTATTGCTGGTAAGAGGTGTAAAAAATTGCAAATTGCTATTACTCAAACTTTATTCAGCATGCTGTTACTTGGGTCGTGGGTTTAGAACACTAGGAAACTCAACATTAATTACCCTTGTCATGACGAACTGGCCCCTATTTACCAACTTGACAATAATATTGTCATTTGACAAAAATATAATTAGAATTACGATTTGAAACGGGATATTTACCATGTATATTTGTATTTTTGAGTTCCCGATATTTCGGCACTGTTGCAAGCGCCATTTTCAAGGATTAACTGATGTGCTGCGAGTTTTAGTTGTGGTCTACCCACACACCATAGCGATCTACCCTCTTCCTGGTTCGCTTTTTTCGCACAGTGTCACCGTCACTACCACCGTCCGCCTTGTCACTTGAAACTCGATATAATTCTACTTACATTGCCGGGTTGGTAGGCATTTATACCTACTGTCCATCTTTACTTATTCACATGTTTGTGAAATAGGGGCCTGACAAGTCTATAGGGGCCGGTAAGTACCTATTCAGAAGAAATATGTCCACCTTCTTCTTTTTTAATGAGAAAGTGTTTTAGCTGATTTCAGCATACCAATAAGTACCATCATACCCGTCACATCACGTAGATAGCTTTTAGCATTTCATCCTTGTTTTTTTCACCCAGCAATTTGATAAATTTACGGCTAGAGCAGTATATTGAATCCTGGGTGAAGCGAAAGGCTAGGAATTCTAAAGTAGAAAGTAGGGGGTTCGTGTTTACACCCAAGGCAGAAATAATTTTGCTACCAGTGGCACAAACGTACTGCTTTTTACACATCCCTCAAATGAGTAAAGAGTACTTACGTTTGTAGAGTTTGATCTCTCACTTGAGGGTACCTCAACAGCGAGACTGGAACGCCATTTAGAGGCATGTCGTCAAACTCAATTACTACTCTACTCGTTTCCCTGTCCAGTCACCAAACTCACCAGCACCAATATCTGTTGACACAAAGCGTTCAATAATATTTGACACAACTCTATTCCTAGGAGGACCATTAGAGCGTGTCAGATATATCTGGGCAATTTATTATATCAGATATTAAAGCAAGCGACTGATGTTGATGCTGCTACTGAATATAAGTACTAGTGGTTCTGTCAGCTGTTAGATCTCGCAAGTTATACATTGAAAATTTTCCAAAAACTGAATCGAAAAAAAACTCTATATAATTATCGAACCTGCTCACAAAACTTCACGAGAATTGGTACAGAAATGCGACCAGTTTATGACCATGAGTTTACATGACCGTACTCGCTAGCGACTGCGTAAAAATTTGTATGGGCAAAAGTACAGCGCCTCTGTCGGTTACGCAATAGAACTAAGAATCAGCATACTAAATCGTTTACGCAGTCGCTAGCGAGTACGGTCATGCAAACTCATGGTAAAGGCACTGTAGAGAGCAGCCGGACATCAAGCATTTTGCCCGAGCTGAAAAGGACTGGCTCATTCGGTCAACAAGGAATAGTTTGGCATCCAAGAACGCTAGTTACATTTAAGATTTACTTGTACAAATCACGATAACGAACCATCTCATATTTATAGTATGGAGTGAAGTTGTTAATTCGTTTTTATCCCACTGAGTCGGGATCGGGATTGAACTGTGCTCCTGACAGCGAGCTCTGACGGAACGTACGGGTAGCAAACACAATTACTACTAACTGGCTCTATTTGTTTTATAACGGTGGCGAACTGGTGGCAAACCAGTTAATGGCAAAATTATAAAAAAAAAGTAATGGTTTTGGGCCACTTACTGAAAAATCAGCGTCACGGCTTCCGTTACAACATGGCGAGTAGTGAGTATAATATTCTTTGATGGCGAGTGAGTGTCCTATTTACTTGCCTACCTACTTCCATGTAAAAGTTGAGAAACAGAGACGGAAAAGTTCCTATGCAGCTAAATTGATAACTTGTTTAAAATGACTAGTTTAAGTTAACTTGCACCACAACCCAATGATAGATTAAGGAAATTCCTTAGTGATTGCCACAACCTCGTATAAAACCGATTGTTGTGACTTGTGGCAGACAAGATATACGTACCTCGCTCTGTCGTTCTTATCATAAAAAAATATTAGGTTATTTTTCTCCATGCCTGCATGATGGGTACGTTGGGTTTTTCAAGAAAGGAATGTGTGTACAAAAAGTTCTGCACATTTTCCATCCTGATTTTGATCCTAAGTAAGTGTAGGTAAGTGGCGACCGCTTTAATCTAGTTGGTAGTGACACTGCTTACGAAGCTGTAGGGCACGGGTTCGAAACCCGGCATTAATTGTGTGATTAACACATTGTGTGATTCCTTAGTCTTGAATGTTTCCTATATATTTAAGTATCTATTTATCTATATAATTATGTATATCGTCGCTTAGTACCCATAGTACAAGTTTTGCTCAGTATGGGACTGAATCGATATGTGTAAGATTGTCCACAAATATTTATTAGGTACTTATTAAATACTATGCTGCTGACTGTATGCGCGGGCGCACGTCGCACGGGAGCCGTCGGCTGACGGCGCAGCGTGAGCCCGGCCGAGATAATCTCGCTGTCCGCCGTGACCCCACTCACGGTATCTAACGACAACGTACACTATACTATAACAAAAATATTTCCAACCAATAAGTCTAAAAATATTAAAGTCAAACATATTTTTGAGGCTAGCTTAAATTGCCGACTGTACTTTTTAGCAGTATTTTGTAGATTCTGAGGAGTCTTAAGATGATGATGATGTTGAGCCGGAAATATCATCGTTAATAATATATACATATCAATAAAATAATATACGTATCATCGTCTTTAAAAAGTGATAATTATAAATTAAATATTCTTGATTTATGACACAGTTGAAAGTTTGCGGGATACTTTTTTGACGTTCAGCGTTTAAAGGGACAATTAAGTACCAAAATGGTTAGTTAACACCTTTTTACGGTAACTTCGTTAACGACTGTGAGTAAAAAAAACTACAATGACATTTGACACAGCAGCGTGGCAAGTCACTTCAACACACCCAAAAAAATCAGTAGTAGTTTGTTACTTAGGGTTTAGTAACAAATTATGTAACAACTTCAATAGTTTACTGGCGACGTTGGCTAACACATAAAGATGAAGAACCTCACTTCAGTGCTCCGCTACAAAAACATGTTAACGTCTACCAGCAGCGCGAAGATCACAACAAATCAGAACAACCGTGAACCTTTCAAGCCCTGTCGAGTCCAACAAACGCGAAATTTACCAGTGAAAACTGTCTCCACCATGAAAAACAAAAGTCTGAACGACTCCTTGCTCGTCATTAGCTCTGTTTGCAAGGGTGTCATACTCTGTCCTGGCGCAAGGAATCTAAACACTCCCATTCCCAAGTTTAGAATGCAACCTATACGTCGATACGTGGATGATTTCCCGGCTGGCCAGACTCCAAGGGAAAGACAAGAACACGAAAAGATATTAGCGGAACAGCAGAAACAACTAGAGAGGTTGAAGAAGGAGATAAAGGAAAGAGAAAGTGTCGAGAAGTTCCCTAAATATAAACCGAAGTAATAGAAATCAATGAAGTAACCCTTGAAGTTAACATGTCATAGGTCAATAGACTGAATTTCGTGACTCACTTATAATTATATCCATCCATATTACTTATATGCATAATTACATTCATCGACTAAAGAATTTATGCTTTACCAGAACAGATCTGTTGCTTTTGGTTCTATTTTCTATCTAGTGATCTTTGTCTAATCGTGAAATCATGTGGTATATTCATTAGTTCAGAATTCAACAAGCGAACCTAACCTAACCTAAACTATTATAGAAAGTTCGCTTAATAGGAAAAGGGCCCAAAAATTTTTCAATTAGGTCTGTGCCTGCGCGTATTTCACCTTAAAAATCCGCCTATTATATTATCCTATTATATTTTGGAAACGAGTGGTATAATTTTAGCCCAGAACATGCGAGTTAAGTTCTAAAGTGCAATATTCTGACGTTATATTATTAATACAGTGATTTATGTATTCGATGTTTATTTTTTTACTAACGAAGTCAAATATAAATTTACTTACGTGTTTGCCAAACATGAAAACCTGTGGGCTGCTCTATTTCCTTTAATGTGATAGTATTGCTAGAGATTAATAAAATAGTACTACATTAATAAATAATGCAATCAAAGAATTGAGAACAAGTTTATTGTGTAACATGAAAACTTGACATCAGCACAGCATCACTACAATTTTTTACTCGGTCCCTGAAGGAATAAAATTGACTTACTTCTACAACAATAGCATTTTTAATCATTGTCATCAGCTTGATAAGAATTCCAATCAGGTTTTATTACTATACAGTTTTGGAATTATGATGCGTGCAGTTTCCCTTGTTCACTCAACATAAGTTTACGCTACTGTTCATTTAGGCAAACGTAGAACCTGTGCAGTAGGCGATTTTCGGCTGTATTTTGAGGTGAGACGAGACACGACTGGACGCGCTTACCGCAGTACAGCAGCATCACAGAATAGGATAATGTAGGTATTACAGTCACACAATTCACAATTACAGTCATGTAAACCTACGCGACTGCGAGCTCCCATACTCGTTAATTCCACGTACCTAACAAATTTTCCAGTCGCATTAAGCAGTTGTTTATTTTCACATAGTTAATTTTATTACCTACATCCATAGGTCTTACGGATGGGGGCCTATTGCATAACTTGTAACTAATATTACAAGAAGTCTCTTTCTAATGAAAGGGGTTGAAAAGAGACATCCGCTTGTACATGTTACAACTCATTATGCAATAGGCCACTGGTTTTTTTGTCCAAAATGAAATGTTTAGCGAAAACACTTTTTCTTACAAGTCGACGGATCCTCTTATATGTGGACGAAAGCCCTTTGAGACTCTGAAGCTACTAACCGACGTACCTACCTATGAACGTAATGACTATCGTGAAACATTACACTTTGTAGAAAACAAAGTGTAAAGTTTCACGATAGTCATTACGCGCGTGTAATAAAATTAACTACTTTGAAATTAAACTAACGTAATATAAAATTTAGTAAAAGCGAATGAAAATTTAACTACTCGTACGCACATTAAACACGGAAAACGATGTACGTACTGGCGACTGCCGTCAACTTGGTGCTGCTGTACCGGTAATTTTATTCTACCTTTAAGGACCCTCATTTAAGGTGTTTCCTCTGTTTCTGTAACATTAGTTGATACATTCTTCTTGAATCCAGTCTCTTTCTTCTCTTCTGCGCTTAGAGAATAAACGTAATGTACTGATACGCCCATGTTTTTTAAGATTCCGATATTTTGCTCAGTTGGTTTTAAAATAAATTCGCCCATGTTTTTCAAATAAGCCGCGTTACTATTCATAGTATTTTCCGCCAAATGGTAGAAATTCGTGGAGGGAACAAATGTACGACCACTTCGTTCGAGAGAGCTTTTCCAATGGATGAACGAAGGCTTCGTCTTCAGCTGTACTTCGTTCCTTAGAGTATGCAACTTTGAGTGGTGGACCTTCGATATGGGGGGCATATATGTACAACCACTTAATTCCAGTGAGCTGTTCCACTGGTTGAGCGAAGGCTTCATCTTCAAATGTGCTCCGCTCCTACTATGCACCGTCGAGTGGTGCAAGTTAGATGACTTGATGAACGAAGGCTTCGGACTCGTCAACTGCCGTCGATAAGCAGGTGAGTTTTGTAGACTCAGGAAGCGCTGTTCTAATGCTTTAGCGAACACCTGCGCTCGGCAAATGTTCTGGTTAAAAGCCATCGTTCATGCGTGATTTACTAAATTATTTTAATTTATGGCATAACTGAAATGGATACAAAGAATTAGGTTTGACGTTTGATGGTTGATGGGGCTAAATGACAGCGTTTGTCTTTATAATCAATACCTGTTTGCTGTACTTGAACCTATAAAAAGTATTTTGTGATTTTGGTAATAATGTTGGTTGGCTGAGGGTTGGCTTGCAGGCTCTATATGGATTTACTCCTTTAGAAAGTATATAAACTTTGATTTACACCCGGTTTGCAGCCGAGCCGAGACAAAGTAGAATGTGAAATGAAATGAAGAATGTAAAGCAAAACTATCTTAAAGTGTACGCCCTTCTCCTAGTTGTAACAAAGTGTAAGGATCTGTGTATTGCACCTATATTGGTGAGGATTAATCTAGTGAAAAACCTTTACACGCATCTCAGGTGATATGAAATTTTAAGCCAATGTGATAAAGAATAAAAAATGTAAATGCCAATGTGATGTGAATGTGAGAGTCATTTTTCTCGCTTCTGTCACTGAATTAATTCTATTTTTCGGCCGTCACTTATATTAGGATACCAAGATTGGTAAAAATATTTTTTTCAATGTCTACCTATTTATCTAAATTTATGACGTAAAAAGTCTAAGAGTACTTAACCATGGCTGTATGTATCAAGAGCGTATGCAGAGCTAAAGATCAAGAGTTCCTGAAAGCATGGATACAACAGCGATTCCTTACTTCAAGGCTGAAGAGCTTGCCTTCGAAACGAACTGTACATCTCAAGTGTACGAAGCCTTCGCTCATATCGAACAGCTGTTGTGTGTATAATTCCTCGGCTCTAAACTGCTCAACTGCGAATTTCTATCATTTGGCGTCAAACATACTAATCTACGACGTTGCTTGTTTCTCGAATATGACTGCTCGATACGCTAAAGATGATGACAAAGTTCCCACGCGGGAGAAAAGTTGGGATGATATTCAAGAAGTTTACTCTAATGAGAGATTGCAGCAGGAGATGTCAAGGCTGCGGCAAAAGGGGGTTATGAAAGATATGAAAATGAAAATTCCGGAAGGCATAAAGGGTATAAGTGCTCCACCAAAGGATTAAATGTGTTTCAAGATTAATTATGATTGTAAATAACAAATTACAGTATTGTATTATAAATGTAAACTTGTGTATTATAAATATAAACAGAAGACGTTGGACCATTTTTCAATACAAATTTTGATTGTGATAAATGTTTTTTCATATAACATCAATCTATGTCTGTCTGTTTTGCTTATTTAGACAAGTAGTTCTATTATCATTAGTGCTAGATTACTGCAAACAGTACTTAATGGCCTGACTATGCCCCCCACGCTGCTCATCGCTCTGCTCCTCGTGTTGCCTGTTGCCTTCCCTGTCTACACACTGCTCTACTCGCGCAATTGAAAGAGACTCCGATTCGCCCCCCCCGTCCAAAAACCGACCAAACAGGAAGCGGTGGGCATGACGTGCGGCATCAAGAGTTATGTTGCCACACTATACGTCTCTGCCTCCTTTCATCGCTAGGTAACTTCCTATGCCACTCACTCAACAAATGTGTTTAGAAGGGGTGTAAGAAGCTGACCACCTGGGTTCATATCCCGGTAAACGAAAATATTTATTAAATGACCCCCTGTACAAAAAGTCATTAATAGCCGAGCTTAAAATTTGGTTTGTTTCTGTTTTGCATTAATCTTTCTTCTCATAGTTTTCTACTTTAGGTTTCTCCAACTTCTTCTTTAATTCTTCCAACTGCTGTGTCGCTTTCTGAGTGAAGTAGCCTTCTTCGTTTGAATTCTCCGGGTGGACAAAGCCGGGCATGTTAATTTTGTCCACTTGTTCTGCCTTGCCCGGTGGCTTGTTTCCTTTTTCCAAATATCTGACTTGGATACACATTGGAACTTTCCTGAACGCTGAGTAAGTCTGGATACAACGGACTAAACTGTAGGAATACATACTGGCTTTCGATGATTTTGGATCTATTTCAATGTGTAAATTAACTTCATCGAAGCATGTGTTATGTAATCAATGGATTGCGATGAGAAATTGCATTTTTGTAAAATTTTTGTGACAAACGTTGACGGAATTGATGTCAGGTGACGTAATGTGAAGTTTCATTGTAATCACTGTAATACTAATATACTTTTTTTAATAAAAATATATTTAGTCGTATGGCAAAGGCTGCCATGTTTAAGCCAAAATGGTAAAAACAAAAACGTTTATTGTTAACACTTCAACGGAGCCAAGGCCAAGGAGTAACTAACATAGACTAGTGATAAACCAACTTCAGAATAAATACTCCTCTCGTAGTAACTATTAGACATTATTCCAAATCCTTTTCTACTTTTACTGTATAAAATTTTCATGTTTTTAATAGAAACTATTACATTAGCGTTAAAGTAGAATATCCAATGAAATATCAGCATAATTTATGTTATGTTAAACTCAAAGCAATCGTACTGTAAGGCCAAGCGCGCATCACGATTTTTTGTCGTGTGATAATTTGTCTCAGAAATGTAAAGTATGGGATAGTTTTGTCCCATACTTTACATTTCTGCGACAAATTATAGCACGACAAAAAATCGCGGTGCGCGAGTAGCCTAAGACATTGTTTTAATGTGTGCGTTTCCAGTTTGCATAATTGTAGTCTTTGTGCGTTTCAGCGTGTCTTCGTGCTGCGCTAAGTGTATGCTTATGTCAGATATGAGGGGAAACACAATGGAGGGTCGTTAAAATTTTAGTTTACAACCTTTGGTCACTACAAATATTTATATAGGGATGATTTATGTACATTAATCGGGTCGGTTTCTAAACCAAACTGATATAAATCAGTTAAGCTGAGTTATCATCAAAAAGCGTAGGGGGTATTATGACCCCATGTTAATGATATCCTGATGGCTTCCTAGGGGAGCCTATATAGCTCTTAGGCATAGCAAGCAGAGAGCCACTGTAGCTGAGATGGCAGGCACGCGACTTTCCATCTGTAGGTCTGGGCTCGAACTATCCACATCACAGTTAACTGACCATTGGTAGACCTTCAGTTAACTGTGATCCTGAGTAATCCTGACATTACTACTGGATTAAAAATATGTAAGTACTAGTTGTATTGGATTAAATAGCGTTTGATAATTTAACAGTAGCTTTTTGGTGAAGGAATGTCAAGAACAACAAGGTCCAGCTTTCATTCTGTGGTTCTTATGTAAAACTTGCCTACGACAAATTTTGGTACTTGGTGCCAAACGGACCTCGGTTTGACCCCTTTAAGATACAAAACGGAGAAACGCTAGAAGGATCAAGCACGCTAGTGGATTTTTCCGGGTGCAATCGGAATAACGTTAAGATGAGGTTGAGGAAGGTCTAACTGTTTAACTGAGACGCCTGTAACAGAGTAGAGGGAAGAGGGGAGATGTCAAAGGCATGTCTAAGGGTAGCGAAAGGGTGGCGGGAGGCTGGTACCTTTTTTATCAGGTACCTAGTCATCGGGGTATTTATTTATATCCACTGGCAACTCCAGGGTGACAGCCATCTGCGCTCTCATGCGACTCGAACTCATCTGAACGCACTGGAGCCACTTTCGCGCTTTAGTACCTTTTGCTCATTTTACGAGTAGAGCGAGCCATGGGGCTCCCACTACTACCCTTTTCGCAGTCTCAGAAGTTAATAATGAAAATGTTCGGAACCGAAAATTAATGAGATGGGAGTACGAGTAATATTTTAATGTAAATAAACATAGGTACAGTAATCACATAATTTTCTTACACACATTGGAAAAAACTATAAATGCTTTTGCATATCATCACAGATTTAGTATTCATTCTGGCAGTCATAAAATAAACATCAATTCTTCTTAAGTAAGACACCACCTTTAGATTATAGGGTTTAGAACCTTTTACAGAAATTATACGTTCATCACATATGTTCAACGATGCCATCAAATATATCTGCACACTTGGTATTCAAAAATAGCGAAACATGCACTAAAGCCTTGGCAATTGGATGAAATATTTGAGCACCTTGTTTGCTTAAATGTACTCGTATCTAATGGCCCCCGTAATCTTCAAAATTTAAGTTTTCGGTTTCTGTTCAGTAGTCTTCTCCTTTTGCGGCTGGCTCTTCAACTTTTCCTTAATCTTCTTCAACAGTTCAGTCTGCTTTTTATAGAACCATCCTTCTTCTTGGGCCACTCCATATTCGCCAAGCCCTCCCCCCGACTGCCTCACCGAGCCTCCGCCACCCCCGCCTCTCCCTACCCCAGACCCTGGGAATCCAGATCCTTGGATGGAACGGTGAGGGCTCCAATTTAGAGACCGCAGAGATATTGAACGCATCTTTCCTATTTTGGTGAGCATTTTTTTTATGTTATGATTTACGGTTCGGTGACGTTAGGTTTGACGTTTGTTTTTTCTTTGTTCTGCGCTAGTTATTAGTAGATAGTTTTGATATCAAAGAAACCTTTTTGAAGATGATATATAGTATATAGTATATAGTTTACTTTTTAGTTTACTTCTTAGCTTAGAATTTGTATTGTGCTTTCATTTAATAAAATTTTATCTTTATTTTTGAAGATTAAATACGAGTCAAGATGAATAATTTATTTTACTGAATGTTAAAATAAATTTTAAAATGAACCCCCTTCTCCTAGCAGACTTTGTTAAAGTAGAGACAACATTTAAATTTGTTTGTCTGTTTTTCGCCGTTAGATGTAAGCGGAAATAAACCGGAGGAGCGTTCATATCAAAATGTTTATATTCTTCTTACTTGTTCGTTGATAATCGCCATTTTTGAACTCAATGTAAAAACTCCTTCCTTCCTTGTAGGTAAGTGCTATGCAATATTAAAAGTAAAGAGATACCTTATAGTAGTGAACCAATCATATTCTTAAACTGAACACCCCTCTATTGTGTTTTCACTCACATCTGATGTTGGTACAGAAACTCACGCGTCGAAGTAATGTAGTACCTAGTAGAGAGCAGTTTACAAACACTTTATTGCACAAATCAAGTAGGTAGGTTCATAGTAGAAAAGAAACATAATAATAGATATTTGTATAAACACGAAATTATGAATCCATGAATCCAGCCATAAATCTATAAAGAGCATTCCGTTAATTTTAAATCAGTTTTTACTCGTCCTACATAAGTTAAGGAGTCTAATCAATCTCTAAAAACGCTCATCAATAAAAGTGCTTAACACTCTATTCGTCCTAGGCTCAGGATATTTACACGTTTCTCTTTCTCCACAGGTTACGATAGTTGCGATCGCGTTGCGAATAAGCACCGAGACGAGGGAAGCGACTAAGCGGAACAATGCTCTTGCTTGAGACACAATTAACCAAATTAAGGTACCTATAAACTACGGCGTTGAATTACGATAAGAACACATACACAATCTTTTTCGATCGCACATTACTAGTATATCTTGACCCTTATATACTTAGGCCAGGGTTTTAAAGAACCGTTAGGTTAAGTTACTTAGCAAATGTCTGATAAAATTTCGGTAACTCAGTACAATTTCTGACATAACTTACCAACAATAAGGTCTGCCGAGTAGGTATATATATAAAAGTTGGCTTTAAGGCGAATCCTCCACACAGTCTGATAAGAAGGTATTTTTTAAGGCGCCTATATTTATACTATTTTTAATACAAAGCCGGTGGCAATCAAGCGTACGGTCCACCTGATGGTTAGCGGCCACCGCAGCCTATAGACGCTCGCAACTCCAAAGGACCGACCCTTTATAAAATTTGAGGATGCACTGTGTGGACAGCCAAAGGGACAAATTTAGGTCCCTCGCTCTCAACACAGTGCATCCTCGGGAGCTCTGGCAACCTTGCTCACCTCCAGGAACACAACACTATATACTTGTATAGTAAATAATGTTATTATGGCTATAGTCTTCTGCAAGGCGGAGGTACTTCCCCAGTTGGGCAGCTCCAAATTCGAGCCAGATGACATTTTGCTGTGCCCTAACTATGATCATCCTCCTAGCGTTATCCCAGTTCAGTTGCATCCTGAAGGATGGCCGAGGTCTGCTACCTAATGAGAATATATACTATGTAAATTATAAGTGATATTTTAAACGCTCTCCCGAAATATATCAAAGTTCATTTACTGTTCGGTATTGGTTTTGACAAAAAAAACTACTTACTATTATCGAAACGAATTTCTGCGGGCGGGAGTCGAACAGCATATCGAGCTAACATCAACGAGCGAACGAGACAAAAAATTTACTGCTACATACGCGTGAACAAATGCCTGTAATTAGAGGTCAGCCATAGACTGGTTCTTGTGCCGACAGTCGAAGCGCTGTGAAGTCGCTTACACATGTATTTTGCGCTAATTTAGCACATTCACCATTTTCATCGGTTCACTAATTATTTTTAATTTCTAGTATATAACAACAGTTTTCAATAGGTAAATGTACAGAGATGGCGGCTGTGTACTGTTAGAATAGTATATTTATTAACCGACTTCAAAAAAGGAGGTTATTTGTGTGATCATGGGTATATTCAAAGTAAGTAAGACAAAGCGGCATTATTTATTATAATAATGAATTGAAATAGGTATTCATCTAATGTAATAAGTTTGAACCAATGTTGCTCTTATTATCAAAAACTACTTAATGGATTTTTATGAAACTTTCCAATAATAAAGCTTAACATTAGAATAGGACAGACGCTAGGACGAAGCTTAAGATTATTTTATGTGCATACGAAGTCGCGCGCTGCAGTTAGTAGGTATAGTAATAAAACAACACAAACTTGTAAACTGGATAACACCGAGGTTCATTTAAATTGAATAAAATACTAATGACTTCAAAGGAAGACTTAAATGTTTCTGTTAAGCCTAACGGTTGACTGGTAAAGAACGCCTTATGGAATTAAGTCCGCAATTTGTACATACTTCGTAAATTGTGCAATGAAGTTTAAATAAGTAGATCAATGAGTAAATTGACTAGGTTGCTATATGATACTGTTTATTTTCTTTGTTGTTCTGTAAACATAAGGGATTTTCTATTAAAGTTAGAAAGCTTTAATTGAAAATCCCTCAAATTGTTGTGCATGATTCTGAAAATCTTCACCTTCTCTTAGGCTTTTAAACATTACTGTGATCTCTAGTTTTAGTTACCGTATTAGAAAGAACTAAGCTAAGACCTGATTATGATGATATAATATGATCGTGTATCGATGTAAAGCCTCTACAACAACACGTAACTGTTTTTTTTTTTTAGATTCTACCTTTAATGTGCTGGCTGGTAGCATCGGTATTCGCCATACGGTTAGTACTTACTTATTATACATTGGTTAAAAGCTCTTGAATTACAGAATCAGTCCCTAAAATTGCCAGTGACCAAAACTTCACTCTATTTTACTTTTATTGTAGAGCGCTATTTCCTGAGAAACTAAATGACAAACACCTACCAGATTCTTAAATTTCATTTCCATTATTATTTCAGGGTACCGCTATGTCGCCCAAGACATGGAGAAGAGGATGTTTCAACTGAAAGCAACGAAATTTGTTTGTGTACTACGGGATCTCCTACAATCATCAACAATATTGACGCAGATCATGTTGGCGTAGAGAGACTAGTTATTTACGTTTACAGGAAACCAAATACAGGCGAAATCATCAGCTTCATTCCTGAGAGGGAGTATCAGCGTCGAATTCCTGACTTACCCGAAGACTATGGCATCATTGAAGACATTTCCTATAATCCATCTATCTTAGATATATTTGATAACAGTCCCAGCAAAGATGTAAGAGAATATACCGATACTGATAAACCCGCTCCAAACCCACAACCCAACCAACCTGACGTTATTGATGTTAAACCAAATGACTTGGGTTTTCCTAAAGGACACCCTCAAGGACCAGTAATAGACATAATAAACCCACATTGGCAGATACCGGTTACAACGCCTTCTGAAGTCGAAAATACGGAATTCCCAAAATGGCCAAGACCACTCACACCCCCTGATGCTGAATCAGCAGAAATCATTGCACATCCAGAACGTGAGCAAGGACCTGAATACGAAACGATAGATGCACCTGTAGATAACAATCAAGGAGAATCCCCAATTTCCGTAACACCAGGATATGAGAATGTAGAACCAAATCCGTCTGTAGAAAACCCAATTACAGAAATACCAGCGATAAATTATCCAGTGCATCCGCATGTCTCTCCGATACATTCTGTCCCTCAAAACCCAGAAGAAGACCACTACCCAAGCGCCGAAACTTCAGAGGAAGGTGATCCAAACAGAGACGGAGAACAGAGCTCTTCAGAATCTCCTACTATCCACACAGATCCACTTAAGCATCCCCAAATACCGGATGATTCAGTTGAGGATAACCGAGGATATACACCTCCATCAAATATAGGTCCCTCAGCCAAACTATTTAGAGTACCTATAAGAAACAATTATGGGAGAATCATCGGCTGGACAACACACGCCTCTAACACTTATTGGGGAAAAGGTAGACATATACCTCCATTCATCAAATATGATTCCAGTCCTCATTACGACTTTGGAGGTCAAGGGGTTCCGTCTTTCGATTATTGGCTCAAGCAACAACTCAAATTCACAACACTGCAAGGAAACAGGGTACCTACAAGCACTAGTGATATCGTGGCTCTCCACACCGCGATACGAAACCTTCTTTTGCAAAATGGTTTCGTTGTGACGACACACGGAACTCTTACAGACGGCTATGGCAAAGTGACAAGCTTGAACAATTTGAAACTTAGGCCAATATTCATAGGTAAATCGGTTTCTTATGATCACTTCATGCAGGGTGGGGGTGTCAAGTTCAAAATACCAACAGATACACCTTTCCTAGAAGGACTGTTGCTTACAATGATCAAGCCAGCAAAAATATTAGGCATAGTACCATTGAAAATAACTTCATTACCAGATGAATTAAGTTCTGAACATAAGCACAAGAAATTCACAATTCATGGCCATCCAGCAGGCCAAAAGGCTTCATTCAAAGTATTGCCTATCGAGGACCTATTGTCGTTTAGAAAAGATTCGAAAGGCAAACATCGGGGTCCAAGGCCACACTCAACTAAGATCCCAAAAAGTAACAAGTATAGAGATTCTGCGTTACTACAACAGGCTCTGTCAGAGATATCGAAACCAGGGAAAGGACGTGTAAGGGACAAAGAGCTTGAGAAAGGCATTGTAAGTGAGGAGAAGCCAGATTTTAGAATAATTGGAGGTGCCTCTGCTACTAGCAGTGGTACTCCCTTACTGTTTAAGGGTAGATCGGGTAACGTGAAGTAGATAATAATTCTTATGTAGTGGAGTTTAAGTACTATTAGAGTAGGTATAAAATGTATGGACGAACTTTAGTTATTATTTTGACGACCAAAGCTTGTTACGGACTCTTGAAAACTGTTTTTATTTTTAGTATAGCATTATAAAATTAACACAATTCCCTTTTTTAATTTAGCGCCATCTTTACACAACTATTACAACCACAACGCTACTAGAAAGAGTTTCTTATGCCGACTATAGTTAGCAATATGCTGAATGAATTTTACTACTGCACGTTAGATGGCGCTTGCTTATGCTTTTTAACGCCATCTAGTTAATTTAGTTCAACTTGCTGTTAACCAGTTTGACGTTGACAAACGTGTTCGTTGGCTGTTTTTTATTATCTCACTAGATGGAAATACTACCGGATAAGTGTTTTCAAAGTTTTTAACTTATACTTTGTAAGTAATCATGAAGTGCCTAATAAATAGAAGATCTTAAATGGGTATTAACAATTGATACCCTAGTTACAATCCCAACCAAAGTACTTTAAGCCGATTGCAATTGCAAGTCAAAACAAAACAGACCAGTCAAACTCAAACAAAATGTTTCAAGCTCGAGTCTTGCTCAAATACTCATTGCTCACTCGCTCAGTCAGTGACCGGCTGTCGTGAGAATTGTTGTGTTGTTCACTCGCGGTTTTCAAACGCACGCCGACGAAAAACAAAAAACACAATTTCCTAAATGAGACTGTTTCAAGAAACCAATTTTTCAAGCAGCTGTGAACAATTACGAGGTTGAAGTGATTGTTTTTAATTAGCCTGTTAGTTTTTTTGTAAATTGCTGTGATTTCGCGGTATCGTGTTCTATTGTTGAAAGCTAAATGTTGTTGTTTTAAGAGGATGTTTTCGATATCGTCCATGTTCCTAGGAAATCAGTTTCTGGTTGGATTTTGATGGAATTGTGATCTCAGGTAAGTCATTATTATAGGTACCTATTATAATTTTATAGGTAAGTCTTAGAGGTAAGTAGTTTATTTTTCCTTATATTTAAAACTGTTAGAATTTTAACTTCTACCTGATTGAACTGCTTAGTACCCATGTAAGTAATAAATTAACAATGCCTTGTATTTACTTGTATTACTTAAGTATAATATACTTAAATTATTTGTCAACCAAGATACCTAAATATATTTTCTATTTCCATGAGAATTCAACAATGATTAAATATTAAAACGAGCCAGGTGCCACTGTACATTGGGCAAGCTGAATTTACCTGCCTTATTTTGTCCTACCGTCGATTTGTCTTATCGTTAATTAATTCCAATTACTTCAATTTTTTTAAGTACTTACCTCATTTTTTTGGTAAAAATAGGCATACTGATAGGAATCTAATTAGGACTCCTGGTCTCTACTTACCTAAACTAACCAGAAAACGCAAGGTTTTTTGGGCCATTTTTAGACCCTCCTTGGTGATCTTTGGTGAGGATCTAGGCGACCCTCCTCCCCCGCGAAACCTCACGTGTATTAAATACTTATTTAAATATTTTTGCTGTATTTTTTTTAAATTCATTGTTCTTTCAATAAATTCATAAATATTTTAAAGTAAATGATATTGTATTAGTTGCTCTTGTGTTTATTTTCGTATTAGGCACCTATGCGTTATGTAAAATAGACTCGCTATTTTTGACGTGCGAGATGAAGATTATTATTACACGGTTTTGTAGGCACAGTAAAAAAATACTCGTGAGGTCACCTTGTACCCCTCCCCCAACATGATAGTCGTGGGATTTTCGTAAGCCCCCCCCCCCCCCCCCCCCCCCCCCTTCGGAGCGTCGCGTGATTTCTCGATAAACCCCTGGTGCTAACCTACCTACTTCTATTTCGAATTGCAACCCTGCTTTTCCCACTGCCTCGCCTCTGAAATCGGTACCCCATTACTTACTGAGGATAACGAGGATCGTAGTCACTGAACTGAGACCTCCGTCAATTCCGATACTTAAGGCAAGGCCATTCCAGTGCAAATGACCCCCTCTAACACGCGTGAGTTTGCAATTAACCATCTCGCTCTCTACGGGAGCTCTGCATTTTTGGAACACTGGATCACTTCTGAAAAATCTGTCCGGTTATTGCATGCAGAACAATAAAAAAACCATCGTTTTTGTAAAATAAAAAAAAATCACTGTCGTTGATAATTAGGTATGAAATCTGCAGCATGAAAGTTTATTTTTACGATGATATGTTCCTACGTATCATCTTAAAAATAACAGACAGTTTTTAGACAGATGCATTTTTCAATATTTTGGTCGCTTATTATTTTTCTTTGTTTCTTTTACAGTCCACAGTCCTAATTTTTGTGTAGTGTAATTCTATTTCATTCATTATTTCTTCACACTCGAAGCTCAAACTTCAATATTTTCGTTAGATGGGCCTTGACTTAACCTTCTCAATCTCATAGGTAGATACGGAACCCTAGAGTGGCAAAACGTACGAAACCCCAAAGTGACAAAGCGTTGCACCGACCTACTTCACGCGACAAAAAAGACAGTTTCGAGTTAAACTGATTGATCTATTCTCGAGAGAACCGTAACCATAATGAGACCGGTAACGGTAAAGTAGATATAAATATAAAGGTAAGGTAAACAGAGTAGGTGTTCGTTCTTAACCCTGTAAAATAAACAGGAAATTGAATAGGTACCTAGTAGCCTACTCGTACATTCAAAACATAATTCTAGAAGTAGGTTAGGTTAACTCCTTTATTCTATTCTGTTCATATTTTAATTGCTACAACATAATGCTATTTTGATACAACATAATATAGATATTCATTTAAAAACACTACACATCTAGTGGCATCTAGCGCTAGGTTGTAAGAAAAATCTATGATTTAGATTTAGATTTTATTTATTACGCAATACAAGACCATTATAAATTACATTTAAGTCAATTTAAAAGAATCCCTATTGTGGGCGTCAATACATTGAATAGAATAATAACACATAATAAAACAATTAAAACAAAAGAAAAACAAACATAAATGAAAAACAATAATTGGTTAATGTGTTGTAATGTAACATTATAAATAGGTAACATTTTGACTTATGCCTTAATCGTTCTGCTTTTAAATTAATTAGGTTTTGTTGATGACGATATGTAAACACTCAATTTTGCAATAGCGTATCTGCGTATTTTCCACCTACAGTCAGGTCACAGGTCACAGCATCAGAAGTATATAGCACTTAAAAAAGGCCTAAATGGTCTTACCTATTCCCATATAATAGTCTTTAGACCTCTTCATGTGTACTTCTAATGGTGATTGTACCTTTTGTATTACTTCTATTGTGTTGATGTACGTAGATCCTTTTATTCATAACCAGGAATATACCTCGAAGATCCACTATCGAACATTGAACTTCAGACTATCACCAGAATTATCGATCTATTCAAGATGTTCAAAATAATCGGTTTGATTAATAACCTACATTTCAGCATGCTCGCTTTGCGATCTTTGTCGTCATTCTCTTGCATAATTATTGGGTAAAGTAAAACCGTTCAAATGCAACGATTTCTGCCATCACCATCCTTGAATAAAATCGAATCGAAATCTCATCTGATAGAAAATTAAAAGTCATATTAAGGATCTAGGTTAATATGATACAATAAATGCTCATGATAGGTATAGGTATCCGATTCAATTCAATTCAATTCAATTTATTTCCCATATAGGTATACATTGATTGATACACTTATGTCCGTCAATTATTGCTTATTGCACATTTTCAACTTAAAACTATTGATAATAGCTAATTAGTCAACTTAAAAATTACAATTATTCCATACTTACATCTTTTTCTGTTAGATATTCCGACACGTTATAATAAGATTTTTCAGTTAATTTCAGCTTTACAAGTTTCTTAAATGTATGATCTGGTAAGTCAATTATATTCTTAGGGATTTTGTTATAGAAATGTACTGCCTGTCCAATAAATGATTTCCGAGCTTTGGCAATTCGCAAGCGACGAACAGCAAGTTTATCCTTGCTTCTGGTATTAAATGTAGATAGGTTTTATTACGCTCATCGTTTCTGTGTTATTCCTTATACTTACATAGTAATAATAATAATAATAATACTCATTTATTTGAACACATTCTGTTACAATAGTTACCAGGGGTCCCCACACTAGGCTACGCCTGTATCGTGGAGAACCAGTTAAAAATAAAGTTACATTAGAAATTATAAGTTAGCTACCTACTACAATTGGTGGATTGTGAAAAGTAAGTATAGCGATACTAAATATTAAAAGGTATTATACTTATTCTAACTTAGGTGTCTAAAAAAGATTCAGTTTCGGCATAATTTAGGGATATTAGGAATTTAAAAGTAAGTTTTTTAGCTTCGTTTATAGTGCAGCCCGTTAAATTACAATTTTTGAGCAATACGTTATAGATAGATACTCTAATGTAATCCCCAAAACGCTTTCCAAAACTGGAAAACACTCTGACTGGTAACTTAGTGCATCTTAATATTTTTTGTCTTCAACTACACAATACTAAAGCACTCTTTAAATGTTTGTCTACCGTAAAAACAAGCCCGCCAAACACTTGTACAAGAATACTTAACTTTTTATACATCACTTAACCAACAGAAGTCGTGCGTTAAACGCGAAGTGAACTCAAGGACCAAAACCAGTTCGGTGTAATGATCCATCGTGTATTGATTGTGTAGTTCACACAGCGGATCCTAAACTAGGAGTTAGTGAAACGAGGTAGGTAAACTTTTTTAACACGAAATGGCAAGGTAAGGACTATCCGAGAGCGTGCTCCATCTGCAAAAGGTCAACAGGAGGCCAAAATTATTAAATATTTTTTAAAAAATACAGCCTAAGTACGGTTGGACTTACAATACAATACAATACTCTTTATTGCACACCTCAAATACAAAGCAGGTCAGAAACATAACATAGATATAAGCAGAGGTAGACAACAGGCGGTCTTATCGCTAAAGAGCGATCTACAAGCGACTTACAAAACACAAAAAAAAACACATCTTAAAATACATCTTTGTACACGTGTTGGTTTGTCTATCGTTTAGTTCCTATTCTTCACTTAATTGCTCAAAGGTTAACTGGAAGAGATCCCTTACCGGGATAAGTTCGCCTATGTACATGATTGATCTGTTTTTTTCTGTATAATTTATTTTACTTGTCTTGTGTACAATAAAGTATTTACATACATACATACATACATACAAGGGGCGTAACACCTTTGTACATTAACGTCTTGTGTAAACTGCCAGAATAAATTTCCAACGGTTCAAAGCGACAACGTACCAGCGTCCAGCTACTTGAGTTCGACTGCAAGTACTTCCTAGGCAGTGTTTATGAATAGGCGGAGCGATCCGTGGCGCGGAGTCAACACGCCCGAACACAAACATATAATTTTGCCAAAGGACTGCTTACATATAATGCTTAAATACAGGCGTGAATACATGTTTCTTTACTCGCCTTGCAGGCCTTACAGCATACGTATCGCACCGTTACCAAGGCCTTAGAGGAATATTAACGAAAATCTTATCTATCTTATCTTATGCACCCATATGATTTCGGGGCATAAAAATTTGTTGTTTCAATAATTCTAATAGAATCAATAAGACCCCGTTGTAAGGACCTGACCCTCGGTCTTAACCTTCATTTTCTTCATAAAAAGTGTATTGTGGAATAAAATTAAGAGCGTGAAGATTCTGTAGTACCGAAGAAATACTTCCTTTAAGACCGCGACTACTTTATTAATGCTAATTCGTCCAAATCACCACAAATTGTCCCAATCCAATCGTGATCCGAACCGCTAACTCAGTCGCTGTACAAATTGACCTCATAAAAGATCAACTCTAAATTGGTGCTTCCCGTCTGTCTGTTGTACTAATTCTGCTTTGTATCAAAAAGACGGCAAAATGAATAGTCTCGAACGCACTTAGTATCTTTCGATTTTAGAACGATGTATTGGCTGCTCATCTTTCAACAGACATTCAAGCAAAATCACCTGATAGGTGCGGTGCGGTACGTATCCCAAATGGCATTCACGAAAAGTTAAACGATCCCTTGTTTACCTTGTTTTTTGTGGCGTGGCACGACCAGGTTTGTCACACTAATATAGGTAAGTAGCAGTGGCGGTGCGTCAAAAATATTCTTAGGGAAGCTGGAAATCATTTGCCTTTCTTATTTTTCATGAGCCGTAGTAAAAATAACTGGACGGGCTGAAAATTAGGCAAGCCGGTGGGAATCGAGTTGTATGGACGCTTCGCCACTGGTAAGTAGAAACATTAAATCATTAGTTATTATTTTTAAAATTTGATTAGTACGATTTAGATCTTAAAATTTTGCCAAACAAACAAATCCATCCCGTGTCTTTAAGAAATTGTTCGTTATCCGTTTTGTAATACGTAATTATATAGTATTGTCGAAACATATGATACCTGCGTTCTAATGATTAGACTCACCTTGGGTGCTACTGCTCAGTCAGTACAGAATAGGCTGTGCTAAAACAGTATTATGTTATGTTAAGCTTATGATATGTAATATGAGTTTCGTGTTTCATATGCCTGTCTACCGCTTATAGTATAAGATAATATTACACCTGCGGGCTAGCCTGTTCTGCGTGAGACGAGAAAAATCCGCCCTACTCTTTCTAATTCGCAAAGTACAAGTGAAACGCGAATCACTGAATCGCACGTGACACACACGTGGCAGTAAGTTCTGCTGTCCACCTGTACTGTCATAAAGGAAGATGGATAAGTGCCAAATACGAGTAAGTACCTACTAGTATTTGGCACTTATCTTATGTGAACTGACTACCAGCAATCCGAACAGATCTCCCTTCCGATCCGATCAGACTCCCTTTAACATGATACGTACTTCTCGTTTGGTGTGGAACAGAAAGAAGAAAGAAAGAAAGAAAATACATTTATTAACGTCTATACATTCATGTTACACATTAATGAAAAAATATATAATAAACGACGCGAAAAAGGGCCCCACTCAGCATAATGCCACGGAAAGCCGCGACGCTGGTTTTCAGTGGGGGACGTCCTGCCTTAAAACTATCGAATGACGACACATACGCAACAACATAAAAGAAACGAAAATAACATCTACCCTCGTATTCAAGTTCTACGTAGCGACTGACAGTGTGATATGAAGGCTCATATTAAGCTATAACAGTAACATTTAATAACTATTACATCAAATGTTCAGATTATATACATGTTTCGTAGCATTTAATCAACTCATGAAGGCTTTATCTAGTCGATATATCTACCTTGCTTTTTGCGGCTATTTGTGTAAGTAAATATTTATCATAAAATCACCAAGATCAGGGTATGACTCAGCACTCGGCGGTACTTTTTCATAATCTACCACTATAAGAAATAGCTACCTTTAGTTATTTATACCCAAGAATGGAACACAATGTTTACCATAACTTTGACTCACGAATGAAACATTTCGTGACACACAGGCAATTGTAAAACGACTTAAACGCCATTTGACGTCAGGGTATGTACGACTTTGTACATTATCCACTACGCTAGAGCTATTATAAAGGTAAATGATCGCATGTAAAAACTGAAGGTTTATAAGCCCTTTTAGAGTTATGTTTTAGAAATACCGTGGTTCACGGCCTGGCCTTTCAATTTGCCGCCATTATCAGAATATTTCTATTAACGCATAATATTGTTTGAGAAATCACCCGAAGCATTCAATCAAATCTGAGATAGTTTTCTACTGTATCAATTGTCATTGTGCAAAAATGAGAGAAATCTTTATTTCATCTGATGCTGGTAACAACCTAACAACATTATTAGGATCTATATTTGAGAGCCCTGCTGATTAACTTTATTTAGTATACCTACATAGTACATAGTTTAATTCTTTTACCACAACAACCGCAATACACAAGGCTAGTTTTTTAAGCCAGGATAGTAAGCTTACGTCTATCTATGTATATACAAAACTAGCTTTGTCTACGCGAACAAAAGACGCACTAGCTTCCTAGCTTACTAGCACTAGCTTGCTATCCTGGCTGGCAAAACTAGTTTCGTGTATTCCGGGCATAAAGTAGTAAATCCCCGCGTACTTACTCAAGTACAAATAACAAATCTAGTTCCGAACTCAGGAATTAACAAAGGTTCATAATTCAAAATCGCAAAATAACGGGAATTAGAGGCTATTGTAGACTTGAGTTTTTGGAAATATGAATATAGAGTAAAGATTTACTTAATGTCAGTCGTCCTGATTTCAAAAAAGTAAGTAGTGACAACTGTTCAAAGTCTGGGTGCCAAAGGACTGGCATTGTCGATGTCGGTGGCAATGGGCGCTTTATCCTATGCGAGATAATTGACCCGAAAAGGTCAACCACTGACTTTTGCAATGACTATTAGACTCACATGACTTCAAAAATACTTGAGTATTCTATTTCGGTGATTGGTTTAAAGTGAACCCTGTTTCTGTAGCTTTAAGGTTGAATTGAATAGTAAAGATTCGATAGACCCAAGCACGTTTATGTCCTGTCACGTAAAATGACCTAAAGTTACCCTAAAGATGATACTCATATTTATTACTTACCGTGAGGTCCACTACACAACGAGAGTTATACGAGGGCTGCTACTTATGTATCCGGTATAGAAAAAATTAACAAATTTATTTGACTAAATATGATTTCATTGTTTTAAAAATATTCTCCGTGATAATCGATGCACTTTTGTATACGATGAAACCAATTTTTAAAACACTTGTTCCATTCTGACTGAGGTATCTCCAAAACGTGTTGTTTGAACGCGTCGACGGCATCTTCACCGGTCGAAAATCGTTGACCACGTAATTTATTCTTTACATTTGGAAATAAATAAAAACCATTAGATGCCAAATCAGGGCTCTACGGTGGATGACCCGTTAATTCTACATTTTGACCTTCCAAAAATCGAGTTGTTTCGTGTGACGTATGGCATTCTCATGGTGAAGAATGATTCTGCGCATTCGCTGGTTGTTTTTACGTATTTCTTCAAAGACTTCAGGCAAATAAATGGTCGTGTACCACTCCGTATTAACCGTTTTACAATTCTCTACTGGCACTGTAGTCACATGGCCATTAATACTAAAAAAGCAGGCCACCGTTTGCTTCAAGGTACTTTTTGCGCGAGCTACTTTCGTACGGTTCGGCCCATTTTGAAACACCCACACTGTTGATTGTTGGTTAGTTTCGGGATCATACGCATAGATCCAGGATTCGTCACCTGTGTAGATATTATAAACAGCTTTTGAGTGACCTCGGTTATAGTTTTTCAACATTTTCTTGTACCATTCGACGTGAGCCTCTTTTTGATACATATTTAAATTGTGTGGGATCCAACGCGAACAATTTTTTTACAGCTAAATACTCGTTTAATATCTTATTAATCCTCGTCATACATATGCCCAGAGTCAAACTCAAACTCAAACTCAAAATATTCTTTATTCAAATAGGCCTAGCAACAAGCACTTTTGAATCGTCAGTTATATATTACATAAATTGAATCTAATTATTCAGAGCTATTTATTGATGCATATGAAATTTAAAAAAAGACATGAATCACTATAATGTATGTCAAAAGAGAGTATAATAAATTCACAAAAAGATCGTCAATATGTAAAATAAAAACATAAAAAATTGTATAATCTAGACAGTTTCCAGAATAAAATCTGAATGTCAAGAGGAAAATTTAACGTCAACATCTAATGTCATAGTTATGAAAATAGTCATTAAGATGTAATGTCATAATTATTAAAATATAATTAGTATTTCAACCACAATTATACCCACGGTGTTTTATCATTCATGTAGTCTTTTGTGCTATAATATGCTTTCGATTGACTGTTAAGCCATTTACGCTTTGCCGACGACATTGTTCTGATGACAGAGAGTCACCTAGAGCTTCAATTCATGCTGCAAACTTTGGATCACCTAAGTAGAGAATGCGGATTAGACATGAACCCCGATAAAACCTGTGTAATGACAAATAGCGATCCAATACCGGTCGCTATACAGTCAAAAACTATCGCCTATGCTGAAGACTATTTATACCTCGGCCAGAATATATCGTTCAGCAAACATAAATTGGACGAAGTTGAAAAACGTATAAAGAAAGCATGGAGCGCTTACTGGTCATTGAAACACATATTCAAGTCAAAATTGGATAATAAACTTAAAAAGAAAGCGATGGATTCAGTCATCACTCCAACTCTTATCTACGGATGCCAGACCTGGCCCATAACTAACGAGTTAATAAGTAAAATACAGGTATTCCAGAGAGCCGCAGAACGCAGCATGCTTGGCATTAAATTATTAGATAAAATAAAGAACGTCGACATCCGTAAAAAGACCAAAATTATTGATGCCGCCGAACTAATCTGCCGACTGAAATGGAGATGGGCCGGGCACACAGCGCGAACAAAAGACGGCCGTTGGAGCGAACAAATGTTGCATTGGTACCCGCGCGACGGGCAGAGGGCACGGGGCCGCCCTCGCCGACGCTGGCGGGACGACATCGTAGCCGTGGCTGGCGTCGCCTGGACGAGACTAGCCACGGATAGACATGCATGGCATATGATGGAGGAGGCCTATGTCCACAAATGGACATCCCAATAAATGTAGATAATTGTGATATATAAATAAATAAAAACAAACAAATATTAATAAATAAATTAATCAAATCAAACTTATAAATTAAACTAATGTAAATAAAATAATGAACTTAC
Source organism: Epiblema foenella (assembly GCA_963556455.1). NCBI lineage: Eukaryota > Metazoa > Arthropoda > Insecta > Lepidoptera > Tortricidae > Epiblema > Epiblema foenella. The sequence continues at coordinate 4,066,841 of OY747110.1, forward strand.
CGTAATTGGAATTAGAACTTATTATATAATTTGTTTAAATAATAATGTTAAATCAGCAAATAATGCATGTTTTGTTAAGCAAAGTAATGTAATATTTAAATGTTTTGTATGTAAAGCAATGTTTATTGGAATAAATGGCTATATTATTATTATTATTATTATGCTTTCGATATGAGTTTATGCTTTACATCAGTCTTGAATTTATTAATAGATAAATTAGTCACGTTTGTAGGTAGTTTATTATAAAACTTTACACAATTACACATGAATGATTTTCTTATTTTTTGGAGCCGAGTGGAGGGTACCGCAAGCTTATATTTGTGTCTAGTATTAATATTATGTATGTCACAGTTCTGTCTAAAATTTACAATATTTTTGTGTACATACACAATATTGTCATAGATGTATTGTCATTATATTAATGTCCTTGAACTTATCTCTAAGTGAGTCTCTATGTTTCATCTTATATATTGCTCGAATAGCCCTCTTCTGCAGAATAAAGACAGTATTTATCTCTGCAGCACTGCCCCAGAGTAAAATACCATACGACATAATACTATGAAAGTAACTAAAATATACTAATCGAGCTGTCTTCACGTCTGTTAATTGACGGATCTTGCTCACTGCAAATGCTGCAGAACTCAGTCTATTCGAGAGATTAGCAATATGGGGACCCCATTGGAGTTTTGAATCTAATGTCAAACCAAGAAAAACAGCACTATCAACTAGTTCCAATTCCTCATCTTTCACAGTGACACTAGTTTGCGTGTGATTTACGTTACTCGTGACGAACTTAATACATTTAGTCTTTTTCTCATTTAACAATAAATTGTTGACATTAAACCAATTAACTATTTTAGAAATGGCATTAGATACATAATTACAAGCTTGTTGTTGCCGTGTGACTTTGAATATGAGTGAGGTATAGTCAGCAAACAATACTATATCATGGTGGGTCTTTACGAGGTATGGCAAGTCATTTATGTAGATAAGGAATAGGAAAGGTCCCAATATTGATCCCTGCGGTACACCCATAGAGACCAATGAACCCGGCGATCGCTGTCCATTCACGTCGACCCTTTGTATTCTATCATGTAAGTAAGACTTTAGCAAATTCAGTGCCGATCCTCGAACTCCATAGTAGTGTAGTTTCCTGATCAAAGTTTCATGACATACGCAGTCGAAGGCCTTGGACAAATCACAGAAGATACCTAAGGCATCATGTGACTCCTCCCAGGCATCGAATATATGTTTTGTTAGCTCGACAGCAGCGTCAGTTGTCGAGCGACCCCGCGTAAAACCAAACTACTTATGTTGCATTAAATTGTTAGCATTAAAATGTTTTATTAATTGGGACAAAACTAGTTTTTCAAAAATTTTGCTAAATGTAGGTAGCACAGATATTGGTCTAAAATTAGTGGGGTCAAAAGTGCTACCAGACTTGAATAAAGGAGTTATTTTACTGTGTTTCATTAGATCAGGAAACTCACCACAATCAACACTGTTATTAAATACAACCACTAAATCAGGCGCTATGACTTCTATTAGAAATTTGTCAGAATGGACAGAGACTCCCCAGAGGTCACTAGTTTTTTTGACATTAATTGTTTTAAATGCCTTTACTACGTCTCCTCTAGTCGCCTCTATCTCGCGATACGTGACATGACGGTCATGCATTATAAGTTTTCGCACAGCTTCAATATTTTGTGGAACAACGACCGATTTCAGGCGACCTTCCTTAAGTTCGTCCGTGAGCATACTACATCCACGATAGAACTCACTAAATCAGTGATACACTTTGGTTTTCGATGGAGCTTCATCATCAAAAGTCGAAGTTAATTGATCTATGCACTGTTGTTGCATTAAACCACGCTGAAAATCGTAATAAATCATAGCTCGAATATTTTCACGAGTGTGTTCCATTTATGCAGCAAGATGATATATTAGCGGTAAGTATTAAAAAAAAACAACTTTTACCATAAAGGTCAGATATATAGCATCAAAACTGTTGGAACCCTGATTCCGGTTACATAAGTAGCAGCCTTCGTAAAACTACTACAGGTAAATGAATTATGTATGACACTGACATTTGCTCTTATTCCATGAGATATTCTACTTTAACACTAATGTAATAGAGTTTCTGTTACATACACACTGTCTAAATCCGTATGTTTGTAAAAGATATTATTACATTAGCGTTTTAAATAGATCATCCTAAGATCCGCTACCGAATCCCAAGATTTGGTGTAGGCACTAGTTTTTACGGAAGCGACTGCCATCTGACCTTCCAACCCGAGGGGAAACCAGACCTTATTAGAATTAGGCTTGTCAAGTGAGTGAGCAAATTGACTGTTAGAAGTTCTCATGCCGCCCGAAGGCCTCTAACTTGACTTAACAACTGCTATCATAGACAGCAGCCGAGCCTTTAAGTATACTATATTCAACGGAATAAGAGCATATATATATCAGTTTCAAACTAAAAATAATCGTACCGTACGGATTCATTAAAAATGTGCGTTCCAGTAGCGATTTGAATAGACATATTCGCCTCAGATTATTGTTAGTGAGACTGGGAATACATATAATTAAAATACGTAGTATTTTTTAAATTGCCCTGCCTTGAATCCCACGTTCCCGCATCCCAGCACCTCCACCAAGACAGAACTGTGATAGCCAGTCAGTGCGCGTCTTACTAGAGTCAAAGGAAGTTGAATCTACGCAGTATGCAGAATGTAACATTTAATATCAGCAACATTCCTCTCGCTCGAGACAGCTATACACTTACTGGTATAGCTGTCTCGAGCGAGAGGAATGTTCGGTTTTACAAATATCCTTTAAACCAAATGTCAAGCCAAATTTTGGAAACTCAGTAATTTCTTTGACAAAAATTTCCGACAGCGACCGACATCAAAGCTAATGCCGCTGGCCGCTGTTGGAAATTTGTGTCAAAAAACGCCGGCAAAGGCACGTCACTACACTACGACACACGACAGCACCTGTATAGTGAAAAAACGTCTTCCACAGGCCACGTGAATTTCAATCTTATATCAATGTCGTAAAGACTTTAAGGAAATAATTTCCTCGTTTCATCTATAGATGAGCTTGTCAAGTTGTCATTCATAAACCGGCAACGGCTGACGATAAAGGGCCGCCTGGCTTGAATACTAACGGGTTGACCGGTCATTCACGTCACTCCAAGTCGAGTTTAAGACATACAAACGGTATAGACACGAGCCAGAGGGCCTACTCCGAACTTCGAAACCCGAACTTCGTATCGTGCCGTCCTTTTCACTCTCGCGTTATGCACTATATGAGTGAAAGTGACGGCACGATACGGAGTTCGAAGTTCGGAGTATACCCTCAGGTATAGATTTTCGTAACTAAGATCCTCTCGGGTGATAGCATGTAGGTTAACGCTGCTCAACCCACCCACGGGAACATAGCTGACGTTCACACAGCTTCATTATACAACACGAGGAAATGACGGACGAAAAACTTGTTGACATATGTATTATATACTTGTAAAATATTGATAATTTTAATGCAGTTTGAAAATGTTATATAACCGACGATCTGAATTTCAGTTCCTTTAAAATTTATATTGTGAGATTAATAAATCCTATCATATCATGTCATAAAAATGTTTATTGTCAGAACTTAATTATTGTTTCTTGTAACAATCTGAAACTTTAACAAACGATTAATAATAAATTTTGTAGAAGTAGTGGAAATTCTACGAAATCAGTAGAAATACATATTTGAGGACTTTTTACACAAATCATTCAAGTAGGAAAATTGTCAAAATTATCCTTGTATATTTTCTGCCACAAAACTAGTAAAGCAATAACTAATGCCAGCTTTTCTAAAATAAATAACGACTATTTTGTGTAACAACGAGTAGGTACTTTGTCAATCAGGTGTGACAGCGACTGTACTAATGACATTGTTACAGTTTACACATTTTTCCACATTACACATGCATTCACGCCTTAATGTATGCATTAGCATACCAGTACTTAATACGTATAAGCCTAATGATTTCATTGAATATGCATTGCATAAAATATGCATTGATGAAAAGTCAGAGGCTTAATGAGGTATGTTAATGTAGTAATTCACAACTGGTAGAATTATAATTACTGCCATATGTATACAGCCTTAAATACATGATGTTAAATAAATGTGCATTTTCGTCGTACATATCATAGTTCTTGAATGAATTAAACACACATCACATTATTACGCAAACTAAGAGATTTTGAGTGACTTTTGTTACCCTTTAGACATGCAAAATACACACAAACTAGGCATATGGTTAACACGACTTCAGTAGAATGACGAAAGAACGTTTAGATAATTTTGTACGTTTCGTACTAAATTATTCTTTCATTTCATCGCCTATACGTCTCAACGATTGCGACTCGTTCAGATATTAGTGAGCACTTTTTGTGCTCCGATATATCTGATGACACTTGTACTATTGTCAGTTTATCTACAGAACCTTGCTCGGAGTTTCCCCGGGAATGAGACCTAGATCGATTGTTCGCCCCCGAAACATCATTATAACCGTTGCCGAGATCCCCGAAATAAATAAATATTGTTTAATATATCAGATCTACTAAACTTGACTCTGTCGATGTTACCAAGGGCGCGCCTTTCACCAAGATGCGTTGTATGCGTACGCGCAACGCAGGTTGTACGGGGAAATGCGGTGCAAGGTCACTGCAGCCCGACTCGTAGCTTAACTCGGTGTTTTAGTCGCGAATAATGAAAAGTCATATTGCAATCGTAAGTTCGAAATAGGTGATGCAAACATTTTTAAACCGACTTCAAAAAAGGAGGTTCTCAATTCAGTTGCATGTATTTTTCGTGTATTAACTGTTTTGAAGCCGTATTTGTTTCGATTTTGAATTTGTCTCGTCATACTAGACATCCATTGCATGTGAATGATCTGTAAAAATACAATTTAAGTATATAATATAAAATAATGAACAAGTGAGAATATAATGTTACGAGTACATATTATATATACATGATCATCTACAGGTTAAATAAGAAATGGCTTTTACAGTTAACAAGCTTGATCATTGTTTTTTTGACAGTTATCCGATATGAAAATCGTCAAATACGACATAAGATCACTGTCCTATTGGGATGACGGCAGTCAAAAGAACGTATATTGTCACTTTTATTATCGTACTCATTTGGAACACTATTTCATTTCGATAATAATTTGTACCTTAGGAATGCATACAAAATCAACAGGGTCGCTTGAAATCGATACTTATGTATAGATCTTATGTATCGATAATTTGCAGTAGTAGTAGGGTACTATTTTCACGAACGCGGGAGAGCCATGGTAGTGAGATGTAATGAACACGCACATTATATATGTGTGCGTCAGCGTCTGTGTTGCCAGATGGTAACATTTCTTACATTTTTCGTAACTTTTGACCGGCTCGCGTAACATGTAAGTAACTTCTGTTGTAAAGGATTATTTTGTAACTTTTGAGGATAATCAGACTGTATTTAAAAAGAAAGGTAATTGTATCTAACCGGGATCAAGCGACACAATTTATAGGCTTCCATATAGAAAAGGTGACAAAATAACCTACATAGTACGACTCTGTCTGTCCGTCTCTTGCAACTTTGTATGACAGTTGAGACACCGCCCGTCAGCTCGGCGTAATTCTGTCGCCGAACTCGCCGAATTGTAGCTGTATATGGCGACTCGTTTCTTAGAATCGAATGTTTTGATAAGTAATTATGAAAAATATGTAAAATGTAACTTTTGCATTAAAAATGTAACTTTTCAAGACAAGAAATGTAACTTTCGTCGCAACGGCCCTGGCAACACTGGTCAGCGTATGAGCTATGAGTTAAGATTGTCTATGTGTTCGTATGTGGCACAGCTACAACTCTAATCCACGCTCGTGAGATAAAAGTACTATAGTAGTATTACTATTACCGCTCTGTCTGTATAATTCCCATTTTTATCATGATACGGCCATCATTTTTCTCAGCAGAAAAAATAATGGCTGGCAATATTATGTTCAATTACGAACTTGTTTTACGTACCTTAAATTGCTTATCGAACATGAATAGTGGCTAACCAGTGTTATACTAAACACGTTTCAACTTAACGTTTATTTTTTTTACCGAACCTTTTCGCTAAATCACCGTAGGTAACCTAACCTGAAAAACCTGTGTGTTTCTTTACATTTAATTTAAAACGTAATTGAAGAAATAATATTTTCGTAACAAGGTAACCTAACCTGAAAGACCTGTATGTTGAATCTGCAGATTTAAGTTAAAACGTAATTAAATAACGATAAATAATATTTTCGGTAACACGTTCTTACAATTAAAACTATCAATTGTTTTAACAATTTAATACTTACACGGTCGCAATATCTCTCTACTTTGCCGAGAATCCCGGTACATTCCGGTATGCGTCGCGACGCCCGTACACACCATACTAGAGCGCCTATATGGCGTGTTGTATAGGTACTTAAGATTATTTGAGTTGGCCGAATTCTGTCGAAGTTATCCAGACAAAAAACGACTTAATTTTGCACGCTCGAAGATACAAAATCCAATAATAGTTTTATAAAATACCGATCAGCACAAAACACCTCAACTAGGTACAACTACGGAGATTCCAATGTTCATTGGAATCACTTAGCCACAAACTCACTTTGCCATTATGAGGCGTTGCTATCCAACTTCATTAAGAACTCATTGACCCCTTTTACGCAATGATTATTGTCACATACTGGGATGTCAATATTATCGCGGTCTAAAATTGTTTGGATATTGGTTTAATACACGTCAATATTCACGTGATAAAATACGAGCCCCAATGCAAATGAGTACGTCTGGTAGGAAAAAAATGTACTAAACTAACGTTAACCTAAAAATTCTGGGGGACGAAGGTGTTTGGAAGAATTAGCAATATAAAAACAGTATAAGTTATAAATCGTATTTTATTTATTCAATGAAAAAAAAAAAACGAACTTTCCTTGGTAATAAAAAAAACATTGTTTCACCAATTGTACTAAAATGCAAAAAAGTTCGTCTTTAGTGTTACCGACGCAGATTAGAACGTCTACCACTTGGTGGCGTCTCCTTTTGCATCTAAAACGGCTTTAATTCTGAGCGGCATTGTATCTACCAGCTGTCGACACTCTTCCGGGGTTGTTTCATTCCAAACACAGGTAAGTTTCTCTTTAAGATCAGCTTTTGATCTGGACGGGTCCTTTCGCAACTTCTTCTTCATTTTCCACCACAACGTTTCTATGGGAGACAAGTCCGGGCTGCTGGATGGCCACGACATGGTAGGTATTTTTTTCTTTTTCAGCCACGCCATCGTTGCTTTAGCGGTATGGCATGAGGCACCATCTTGTTGAAAAGTATACGCATTTTTATACTTTAACTTACGTATAGACGGCAGCAAACTCTCTTGTAAGATGCTTTTGTATTTTTCGGCATTGACGGTTCCATCTATAAATTGCAGACAGCCGACACCCTGTGCCGACATGCAGCCCCAAATCATTAAGGAAGCTGGAAACTTTACCTTACGCTTAAGACAATCTTTTTGAAATGCCTCTCCTTTTTCGCGAATGACTTTACTTCGTTCATCGCCTACTGTGACTTCAAATTTAGATTCGTCACTCCATATAATTTTACGCCACTGATCGACGGTCCAATTTCTGTACTTTTTGGCGAATTTCAACCTGTTAGTTTTCTGCCGTTGTGTAAGTAACGGTTTCTCTTTAGCAGTGTAAAAACCGTAGCCCATCCTCTTCATCACTCTCTTGCAAGTATCCACTGAAATGTTTTTTTTAATTGCGTCACGCCATAGTACCGTAAGTTCTCCAGCTCTTGCACGACGATTTTTCTTGATGATCTTCCTCAGAATCCTGTTTTCTGCTTTAGTAGTAATTCGTGGGCGGCCGGATTTCTTTAAACAAGAAATTTTGTCGTGTTTTCGATGATGCTCGATGATAGTTTGGATTGTAGACCTTGGCATAGAAAGGTCCTTGGCAATTTGGTACGTAGATTTGCCTTTATTGTTACTGGAGATTATAATTTTCCGCACTTCTTCAGTCACTGGCTTACCTCGTGCCATCTCGATAGAAAAACGATTTGGAGTAATAAAAAATTAGGCTGAATTTGCCCTTTTATATAGTGGTTTGTCATTTTACATGACAGAGAATATTCCGTATTCAATTTGAAAATAATATTTTATATTACGAACCCTGGTAAACAGGTTTTATTTTAAATAGACGACCTATTTTGCCTTAAATATGAAGCAGACGTAATTATTTGCGTGTGAGATGTAATATTTATAATTAAATTATTTTAAAATAAATAACGAGATGTACACTTTGTACAACTCAAAACTAAGCTAGCTTTAGTGACATTGCGTCTAGTGTATTCCATTAATCATCAAAGTCGATTCGGGTAGAAATACTAGTTTTTGAAAAAAAATACGCATGCAGAATTGCGACTAGACGAGCTATTTTGCATTGGGGCTCGTACTACAATTACAGTGTAAAAGGCCCGATGCCACCGCGTTGACTCCTTATTTGCTTGATCGTGTCGTGAGTGTTCTAAACTTGAAATCCCCGAGGTCGTTTAAAAATGCTATGCCAGAGACAATTAGTTTTTTTACGTGGTACGCACGTACGTTGGCAGTTCCTGTAGAATATCACGTTTTCGCGTCACGTAGCGTGGATCAGCATTGTGAGTGGATATTAATACTTAATGAATTCGTGTCGTTGTCAATAAAAAATATCATCATGGCTATTATTCACAATGCTTATCGACATACTGACAACATGTCTTAGGCAGCAGTCAGTCGTACTCTGCTGCTGGACAACCCATAGGCCTTCTCTGTACTCTATTCATTATACCTGTACAATTCGTGTAAACAAACCACATTTGAATATGCATATGCATGTACACTAATGTCATGAATAACTAACACTCATCGGGAATCGGTATATCAGTTTGAGAGTAAGTATCCCAATATACATGCTATTTATATGGTACTAATTTTTCACATAATTAATACACTAAAACTATCCCGAAGAGTCAAGCTACCTACATGTTGGCGAAAACCGCGTCTAAATCATCGAAATATGGTCTAAATCCATCAAACTGTTTTCGAGTTATGTTCTAGTTATTCTTATATCAACGCTAAACTGGGCAAACGGGACGGTGAAGAGCTGAGAGTGGGGCAATTTGGAGTGGGGCGAAGGAATCACCGGGGACATCTACTGGCTGGTTTCATGGAGAAGGAGGGACTCTACATGATGAACTCTTTCTTCAGGAAACGTGAGCATAGGAAATGGACCTGGATGAGCCCGGATGGTGCAACGAGGAATGAGATAGACTTTATCATGTCGACGAAAAAGCATATATTTAATGATGTCTCTGTGATCAACGCGGTCAAGACAGGCAGTGATCACCGTATGGTACGAGGCACATTAAATATTCAGTTTAAGCTAGAGAGAAGTCGATTGATAAAGTCTACGCTCCGCCCGGCACCAGCCCAACTACAAAACCCCGAGAGCTTTCAACTCGAATTGCAAAACCGTTTCGAATGCCTAGGGAGCGACGTGGACGAAAACAACGATGGGTTTGTGGAAGCTGTCCATACGGTCGGGTCCAAGTTCTTCAAGACCCGTCGTAAAAAGGTCCAGAAGATCTCTGACTTCACTCTGAGGCTCATGGATGTAAGACGTGAGATGATCCTGCAGTCTCCAGATGATGCGTCTCGCTTTCGGCGGCTCAACAGACAGATCTCGAAGTGCCTGAGGCGCGATTTACGCCGATTTAACACTAACTGTGTTGAAGAGGCTATTGAGCGCAACAGAGGCTCTAAGGTTTTCGCTAGAGATCTGTCTATTGGTCAGATCCAGATGACTAAGCTGAAGACCGACGATGGCAGGATCATTTCTTCCAAACCTGAGCTTCTGCGTGAAGTTGAGAGGCTCTATGGGCAGCTATACACAACCAACCGAAGACCCGCCGTTGATCTAGCCAAAGACCTTAGAGCTAGATTAACCCGACACTATACCGAAGATATCCCGGACGTCAGCCTGTATGAGATTAGTATGGCTCTCAAACAGTTGAAGAACGGCAAAGCCCCGGGTGACGACGGAATTACAGCCGAAATCCTGAAGGCGGGCGGTAAACCTGTCCTCAGAGCCCTTCAGACGCTGTTTAATTCTGTAATTCACGAGGGGAAAACGCCGCAAGCATGGAACAGAAGTGTGGTGGTGCTTTTCTTCAAAAGAGGCGATAACACTTTGCTGAAGAATTACAGACCCATCTCACTTCTGAGCCATGTTTACAAACTGTTTTCGAGAGTCATCACGAACCGTCTCGCGCGCAGGTTTGACGACTTCCAGCCTCCCGAACAAGCCGGATTCCGAAAAGGCTACAGTACCGTAGACCACATACATGCCTTGCGACAGGTTATACAGAAGACCGAAGAGTATAACTTGCCACTTTGTTTAGCATTTGTGGACTACGAGAAAGCCTTCGATTCGATCGAGACTTGGGCTGTACTGCAGTCTCTCCAGAGGTGCCAAGTTGACTACCGGTATATCGAAGTCCTGAAGTGCCTGTACGAAAACGCCACCATGTCCGTCCGACTACAGGACCAGGAAACAAAGCCTGTTCCACTGCAGCGGGGAGTCAGACAAGGAGATGTGATCTCTCCGAAGCTCTTCACCGCTGCACTGGAGGATGCTTTTAAATTTCTGGACTGGGAAGGACGAGGCATCAACGTAAATGGCGAGTACATCACTCACCTTCGATTTGCTGACGACATTGTAGTCATGGCTGAGACCATGGAGGACCTCAGTACAATGCTCGTTGATCTCAGCAGAGTTTCCGATCGAGTTGGTCTGAAAATGAACATGGACAAGACGAAGGTCATGTCTAATGCCCATGTTGTACCAACTCCCGTAATAATCGGCGGCTCTGCGCTCGAAGTTGTTGACGAGTACGTATACCTGGGACAAACAGTCCAGTTAGGTAGGTCCAACTTCGAGAAAGAGATCACTCGTCGAATCCGACTCGGCTGGGCAGCGTTCGGGAAGCTTCGCAGTGTATTCTCGTCCAATTTACCGCAGTGCCTCAAGTCAAAAGTCTTTGACCAGTGTGTGTTGCCAGTGATGACATATGGATCCGAAACATGGGCGCTAACGATGGGCCTCATAAGAAAGCTCAAGGTCACCCAAAGAGCAATGGAACGAGCTATGCTCGGGGTTTCTCTGCGTGATAGAATTAGGAATGATGCTATCCGTAGTAGAACTGGGGTCACCGACATAGCCTTCAAAATTGCGAGACTTAAGTGGCAGTGGGCAGGGCACATTGCTCGCAGGACTGACGGTCGATGGGGCCAGAAACTGCTTGAGTGGCGTCCACGCACCGGAAGACGAGCTGTCGATAGGCCTCCGACAAGGTGGAGTGATGACCTGGTGAAGGTCGCGGGAATCCGGTGGAAACGAACGGCACAGGACCGGTCTAAATGGCGAGCCTTGGGGGAGGCCTATGTTCAGCAGTGGACGTCTTTTGGCTGAAATGATGATGATGATGATGATTCTTATATATTTATTTAATCTTTATTGCACAAAAGAAACCTTATCGTACAAAAGGCGGACTTAATGTTTAAATGCTTTTTTTAACCTGGCTGAATAGGCGGGGTTAAGCCGCCAATAAAGCGATAGGAGTGCGCGGTTGGAGAGTAGCCTGGGGAAAATCTAGGGGAAACCTCCGACGCTACCACGGGGGTGGTTTAAACACTGGAATACTCTAAGTTGAGCGGCTTTAACGAAATCCGAGGTGTGAGTAGGATCGAGCTACTGGGAGTTTTGTTGCTGGTTCATTAAACCTAGCCTATTTGAGAAGAGTCCAGCAAGAAACTCAGCTTAGGCCCGACCTGGGTCGGACTGACTACATGGTATGTGGCGGTACCATGCATCTGGTATAATTAATAGAAAGTAATAGATATTTACTGTCCATTCTTTCATCTATGAGAGGGGCCTGTGCCCAGAAATAGTTCGGAACCGTAAAACGGTTGACGATGATGATGATAACAACGGAAGCGAGGCGCGAGTCTGGAAACAGTTTTAATTTACGATTTGAAATTGGAAATGAACGAAGACTCCTGACATCAAAATTTTATCGACCTGGTGCTAAGGGAACATACACAAACTACGTGACCAATTTTTTTGCGTTTTTTACCCCCCTCCCCCACCTAGGTGACCAAGCGTAGTATATGCCAAGACCCCCCCCCCCTAGTTTTACCCTAGTACGAAGTATATTTTATAAAAAAAAAATTGCGGAAAGTTGAAAAAATATGGCTTTTCTTTGTATTTTCTCATACGGCCCCTAAAAATGCATACTTCGAGAGTGCAAGCATGGTATAGCGTAACTATTCAATTGTATTTGAATTTAGTAAAAAATATATCAAGAAGAAACAGTACAATTAGTGATGTGGCGAAACTGGACAAGTTTTAGTGATGGGGTTAAACCGTGGCGCGTGAGTCCGCTTCAATTAGAATGTTTCTCAAAAGTATTCTACCGGCTACGTGACAAGAAACCGACCCCCCCTCCCCTCCCTAAACGGGTCACGTAGTTTGTGTATGTTCCCTAAGTTGAATGACCTCTTTATATTACTTGTAATAAGATAATTCCAGATTCATACTTATTTGATGCGATCTGACGCCAATTTGAGCCTTCAAGTCATACAATAGGTATTCATTTTAGTAGTTCATTATTAACAAGAATTTGCGTCAAGAGGCTTACAGTTGCCGACGATAAGATGCCATAGATTCATATCTATCGTCATCTTCCTATTCGTCATCTAAATAATGATAATTTGAGTATAATAGTCAGTTGTGTTTCATGACTAACCTTCAATTTGATGCGGTGCTGTGGTTGTTTGTATGTGGTTGTACTTAGTCGAGACTTTACTCAATTATTTTAAAAGATAATCTCCTAGTCGGAACATTGTCAGTTGTAAAAACAAAAGTTGTCCACCCGGTGGTCAACAGTTAACGGATTATGTACATGTAAGTTATGTTTTAATTACATGGATTTATAGTTAAGGAAACACCGTTGGTGCGGGTTACTAGACCAATCCAAAATTAAGCTTTGTAGCCCTTAACTTTGATATATCCACCGAAAAGACGCTAATCTAAATCTGACAATGACCCAGTCGGTATTGAAATACTGACATTCAATGACAGTCCTTTTCGCGTGTAAATACATTAAATTACTTAACTTATCCTCAAAGATATAAACGCTACAGTAAAGTCCACCATTAGGCAAAGTTGTTTGTCAAGTCAAAATGCACAAATATTGCCACAGTATGGCCAATGCTGTTCGTATCGATATTATTTAAGGCTTTACTAGACTTACCGAATCTTTCAGCGTGATTTATCGGGTACTCCTAGGTGCTTGCAGAGAACATTGAAACTCGAAATTAGTAGTGTTTCTCTCAATCTAAAAAATCTCTAATGTTCTCTGAATTTGTCAAATAAAATGATTTGTAAATTTTATGATTTATTCCTATTAAGTCCTCTTCATATTCAAGTACCACTTATGTCCCGCTTAACGAGCCTTTATGCATCATCACTACATAGTATAAAACAAAGTCGCTTTCTCTGTCCCTATATCCCCATGTATGCTTAAATCTTTAAAACTACGCAACGGACTTTTATTCGGGTTTTTTTAAAAGATAGAATGATTGAAGAGGATGGTTTATTTGTATAATAATATCCATTAAATAGTGCACCCGTGCGAAGCCGGGGCGGGTTGCTAGTATTTCATATATTACAATTTTGTTATAAGTTTGGTAGTACAACGTTATGCTTATCCATATGTTTTTATCGATATATACCGTCACTATTTATTTCGCTCCTAGCAATATCTTATCTGTCAGTTTAAATCAAAGTCAAAAGTATTATTTGCTTTTAACATAATTAAATGCATGCAAACCCATGCATGCATGCATGTTTACTTTTAGGTGACAAAGTTCAGTATGATATAGAGTAAAACTTTTAAAATGCTCCCCTACTAGTAGATATGGCTTCAGTGTGTAGATTTTATGTGAATTGGTCCTTTATTGAGTGGAGACACATTGAAGGGGCGTTTTAAGATTTACTCTGCTATATATTTCAACTGGGTTTTGTGTCGGAAAGTATTCCAGACTGAAAATCAAACCCTGTTTGACAACTATCATCCCCACAAATCCTTGACTGTTATGAACTCATGTTTCGATTTAGGGGTATTTTCATGCTTACGCCCACAAAAAGTTTACCATAACCACGTGACTTACCAAGGTGATATCAACTTGACCGTATTATTTCTAAATTTTATGCAACGCTCGTTGCGTTTGTAATGACATAACCCTACCCGGTGTGACCTGCTTCTTTTGTCATACTGCCATGCTCATAAAGAATGTCACGTTGTGGGGAAAAACTCATGTTACTTAAGCCTTTTAGGGGGCAATAAGAACTGTTCGATTTTGATGAAATGCAGTAGTGTAATTACTAGTGATGTTGTACGAATTTGAAGCTAGAAAGCACAGAGTGGTCTCTGAAGAATGTCATTTTCTGGAAAAAACTCGTTTAGGGGGCAATTAGAACTGTTCGATATTTATGAAATTCAATAGTGTAAGTACTAGTGATGTTGTACGAATTTGAAGCTAGAAAGCAGAGAGTGGTCTTTGAAGAATGTCAGGTTGTGGAAAAAAGGTCGTGTTAGTTATAAGCCTTTTTAGGGGGCAATTAGAACTGTTCGATATTGATGAAATGCAATAGTAAAGAGAGTAAAGAGTACTTTTATTGATTCTAACACAAATGGTACAACAGGTTACACGGGATTTCTGGTGCAGTCCAAACTAGGCGAGCCTGTATCTTGGAATGCACCATTTGTAGTGTGTGTACCAGTGATGTTGTACGAATTTGAAGCTAGCAAGCAGAGAGTGGTCTTTGGGTATGTCATCTCCTTCCCCTCTTCTCTTCATCTCCACGCTCTTCTGCGCCAAGTTAATCTGTCTTGAATTATCATTTTCGACATCAGCATTCTGGAGCTGTTTAGGTCCCTTTCCATGTGTGAGGGGCGATTACGTAACGTTCTCGGTGGCGTAAGGTTGATCTAAATGTAATTTTTCACCAGATACGAGTTAGATATCTTGTAAGCGTGTCAAAAGTTACGTAATCAAATAATATGGTCATGGTCAATGGCGGGAGCGGGAGCCCATACATTTAATATAATTTTCCATGTATATCATTTTAGCAACTACAAACTTTAAAAAAAACAAACTTTTTTTTATGAATCGCGGTTTCACAGAACAGTACAAATATTTTGGGAAGGCTCGAAGGTTGATGTTCGTCGCGTCGCATTCTACCTTGACCGTCATGCTATGTTAATGGTGATCTTTTATTACATTACATGCATTTTCACGGCCAATTTCATGAACTCATGGTTGTCAGATACCTAATGGGCGCCATATGTAAGCGTTCCCCGGGCGTAACGCCGCCAGGGTTTTGGGGTCCATGCCGCAGGCAGAACTTTCAGATGGAGTTTTTTTTGTAATTTGTTTTTTTTTTTTTTTTTTTCTTCTGCTTATTATTAAATAATTTTATTAATACACAACAAAAAACGAGCAAAAAACAAACAACACAATAATATAAACCATTATAAATAAAAAATTTGCCCTAAGTCTTCGGTGCTCGGTAGGGTTCCCAGAAGCCTGGCCGCATTTCCACGCTGGATAGCTATGCTAATCCGCTGGGCGAAATAGTGGCCAGCCCTCTGGTCCCCGGAAGCCTCTATAAGGCGCCTTGCAATGTCCTTATAGAGGCACCGAGCACTTGGACCCCATGGCCCCAGGGTCTCAACCCCAAACGCCGCAAACATATAACTACTGCCGAGAGTGGCATATTTGCGGCGCTTGAGGTTTTCAGCTGAGGATGCAGCTGCACCAGCATCAACTTTGGTGCCTGGAATATGGGACGGCGCCAGGGTATCTACACAAGTAGCATCCCAGACAAGGGGCCGACCCATACTCCAAGGCACCAACGTCATTCCGTCGGGTCTCTTGCCGTCATCTCTAGTCAGACCGTTGGGTTCGTTTTTTTTATTGTAGTTGCAAGTAGTAAATATTGTAAATTTTCAGAACTATGTATAACATAAACTATCAATAAATAAAAACACCTTTGTAATTCTTCACTTTGGCTGGTTTATGTATATAGTATGAAATTAGAAGAGTAAAGTGATTGCATGATGTATCTCCACGAGAGATCCTCGTAATAGCTCAGTAGGTTCAAATTCCTCTCAAAACGAATATTTAGTTTTGTTTCTTCACTTTGGCTGGTTTATGTAAACAGTATGAAAAGATGCAGTGTATCGAAACCTTCATGCTGTGTCGCGAGCCGCTCTGCCTTGACCGTCATGCTAATGAGGATGTTAGCCAACCTCCAATGGCGAATACACGCGAAACTTGACGCGCGAACCGTACGCACAGTACGCGGTTCCGTGACAAAGCAGTCTCATACGCGGACCTAATTGTGAGCGTGTCGTCGACACGACAGTGACGTCACTGGTGTCACGGTTGTCAGATCTTGTTTTCTTAGACCATGGGACGGGTTGCATCAGTATGAGATTACAGACAGATCAACGTTAAATATGGCGCCGGCAGCAATAATCCCATAAAAAGTTGTCAAACTTTCCATATAATAAGATTTTAAGGAACACCGCTTATAATTACAGATGGTTTGGTGCAAACCATCCTTATTTACGTTTTTCTTGAACCTGACTGGCTTTATAGGCCGGGCCGAATAAAGCGATAGGAAATAAAATAAGAAATAAGAAATATTTATTCGAGACAAAGACAACAATTAATACAGCAGAAATAGAATATAAAAATAAACAAAAAAGTTGTGTTATCTCGAAACGGTACCATCTCAGCATAATGCGGGCAATCGCCAGTGCTGGTCTTCCGATGGGACCGTCGCTAGTGGTCGGTTGTCTCCGACCTGACCACGCGGGCGGTTTTAACACTGGAATACTTATGCACGAAGAATGGTAGTTGTGTTTGAGATGCCACTGTAGCCGAACGGTAGACACGCGTTTTTTGCGCTACCTTTGTCGAAATACCGAACAGGAAGAAGAAAAATTAATAAAATTCAAAAACATATATTTTACGTACCCTGACTGCATCATAAACACGTTTGCAAATGAATTCAAAAGACTAACACACCCTGATATAGCCTCTAATAGTATGGTTACGGCTGTAACATCCATTGCGATTAACAAACCTGTCTTCTCACTTAACTCGTCTCTTGTATAACTTGACCTCAGATCAAGAAAGAAAGATAGAAGGAGCATTACGAACAAATTATAAACTTATAGCGAAACCGGTTCTTAACCATGCACAATAAGTAAACACACGCTCACTCACACATACATACAAACTAAATTATGAACTTCTGTTCTTCTGTTGATCTTCAGTAGTTGTGATGATGATGTCAAGATCACACGTTTCGAGTTTTGTGCATGGTTGAGTTTGCATTTATTGTGCATGGTTAAAAACGTAAAGCTCCGTCTATGTTTGTTTCTTGGTTTGAGAACTTTCTCGTTAGATTTCTAAGAACGAGGCTTAAATAAGGGGAGGCTACACTTTACTGGTTTTTAGCTAAGCGTTGTCGACTGGTATCTTCTGCACCCTCCTGGGCTAGGGGGCTCTTCCTGCGCTGGGCACTTTGAGAGCTGTAGCGGCCGCCAGTAAGCGTTGTGATTGTTATGAACCAATGAGTACATTTTCTACGAGAACTGAACATAATAGACACATTATTTCCTGACTTCGTGAAGATTAGACACGCTTCAATTAGGCTTATGATATTCTGGGGTGTCGTAGTCTTACATGCATACTTGTACCTGGAATATGCAAATTTTAGTAGAAAATTGGTAAAATTATGGTAAACATCAGAGTGCAGTGCAAGCACTTTGATGTTTACCTTAATTTCACAAGACAAGTCAGTTAGCAATATTTGACACTTTTAATCTTAATTCATAACAATTGAGGTGGACAATGGACAATGGGTGTAAATTAGGAATTAATGCTTGTTGAGGTTATATTTCCTTCGTACAAAGCAATAATTTTGAGAAGTTATAACGGGTGTATCTACATATAAATGTTATCTTGAGACATTTCATCCTCAATACATAAAAGGGTCGCTAGCGCGCTCGAAGTCGCAAGCGTCTATAGACTACGCCGGTGTCTGTTTACCATCAGATATACCGTATGCCTGCTTACCACCGTCATAATATTAAAAAATCAGCAAGACGTATTGGAAATTTAGTAGTTTTATAATATATTCCGTATTTTTTACTGGAATTTATATGAACTGGACTGGACAGACATTCGATCGCCGAAACTATTTAAGAACACGGAAATGAGATTTGGAGCCGAACGTGAGTCGACTAATGAAGAGCAAATATTGACGTTGATTTAATGGATTTAAATACAAAAAATAGATTAATGTGAAGCAATTTACAATTCAATCTGTAAGACGTTCTCCGAAAACGCAATTCGATATTATTTTTTTACAAACTTGTATGTACATCACTAATGTTATGTAGAATACTTAAGCGTAAATCCTATTTTTAACTAGCTTCAATTAATTAATTTAAGGCGATTATTGACGTTGCGGCGCGGGATCGGTATTTGTGATATTTTGTGAGTTTGCTGATGTCGCACACAAGGCTCGGAAACCGGTTGCGCCTTCATACAATTAGCCGGTTAAAAATTTCGGTTAATTTAAACGATATTATTTCGTACTTCAAATCATTTATTTCATAGATGAAGGTTAACAAAAACGAATCTTAAAATAAAAAGGGAGATATGACCAATACTTTAGGAGATATTTCAAAAATAGTAAAAACCGGTTCCGAGCCCTGGTCGCACAGATTTCGTTGCATCACGGTGGAGGGGATACTGTCAGTATAACATTTGCGCGGTAGTAATATGCCGCCCCGCTTCAGCGCATCCCGCGCCACGCCCGCAGTAAACAGGCGGTACTGAGTCGACTGACAGCTGAGCTGACAGGTACCTCAAATTTTTATGGCAATAAAAGTGATAAACAGGCACTTATAATTAAAGTGTCGTACAACACGCCGTTAAATTACTACATTGCATAGCGAATAAAAATTCAAAGACTGGCTTTTGATATCACTGCAAATGGTTGTCCAAACCTGTGTATATAAGCAAACCTGCTTGCATAATTTTTAATCATCTCCACCATCAATTAGCACGAAATTCAAGGTGTCTGTTGAAATGTAGATTCAGTCAAACGGCCATTACAATAGTACACACAAACAATACAACGGTGAATTTCTTAATTGGCCTGCGACCGCTTATTGTTCGGATATATTAAAAATGCACTTTCGAAATAGTCCCGCAGGCGCATTCAGTGTTGCCAAATGCCGAAATACAAGCAAATTTTTGTACGGCACCGACTTCAAAAATTACAATACGACATATTGAGATATTAGAAACTAAGCAATTATTTTTTACCTCAGTTTTTTTATGTTTAAATGAAAAAAATATGCTCTACGCCGTCACATGAACTATTACGGAAGTTATACATTTTAAAATAAATAAAATAAAATAAAAAGCCTTTATTGATTCCCTACGAAATACCATTTATAATTGCTTAAGGTTTAAAATAAATTTTCAATTAATCCGTAGAGACCCCTCTTCGGGTGAAGGCCTCCTCCAGTTTCAGCCAGTTTTTTCTGTCCTTGGCCTTCTCAGACCAATCTTTGCCGGCTGTAGCCACAATTTCGTCTATCCATCTTTCTTTGGGCTTTCCCCTATTCCTTGTACCCGTAGGGCCGCGCCATAGGGTGGTAATTTTGGCCCATTTTTCTCTATGCATTCGCGCTGCGTGGCCACACCATTTCAATTTTACTTGCAGTCATTCTAGCTAGTTCTAATCGTTCGATATTTTGAATTTACCTCCTTTTTCACTGAGCAAATGCTAACGTTTCAAAAAAAAACGGATTCCGCGTTGGTGTAACACGGATAGCGGGGACAGTAGCAAAAAGCAGGGAAAAAAGCGGAAAAGCTGGGTAGCTGGCAACACTGGGCGCGATATGAATATAAGCTCTGTAAGAGTGCTGTCAGCTGTTCGCAAAGTCGGTACGGCACATATACTTTAGTGCGCGCCTACATCAGGTGTAAACAAAATTATATTAGAGTCAATGGAAAAGTCAAACGACCAAAGACGTAAATTAACGAGTATAGTTTGATCCAAGTCCATCAGTGCGCTAAGGAAGCTGTACCTCTAGTACTTATAAGTTTTTCTAAACAAAACACAATTACGTTTGTCTCAATTTCTATAATATAAATACGATTTTAATAGTAAAAACGTTTTCCATACAATTATACCATGTATTTAAATGTAAACATTCCAATGCCTTATTCAAACAATTGACATCCTATGGTTCATCTATGTGCCTATGTCTATATATTGCTATGTACCTACTAAGGTCGGAGGTGTCCATCATTGGGTCAGTGTCGAGCACTGGGACATTTACCTTAGATATTCTTTAGATTTTCGTTTTCCACTAACCCTGACCTAAATATGCGTCGCAAAACTGTAGTCGATAAAAGCCGACTTATTAGAATGATATCATACCTACCACATTTTCATTCCAACAAGTCAGCCTTCAAGAAATCCATTGGATCTCACGTAGAATCACTTCCAACAAGCGATTAATTATCAAATGCATGTTGACCGTGCTTGCTTTTCCGGGTTATTTTAACCTTCGGACAATATTATTGGTTACTAACACTAACTTGGGAATAAATTGCTGCGTGCCAACAGTCTAGCGATGTGCTCACGTTATGTCTAGCGATGTGTCATTGCCGAATATTGGATACCACCACCGAACACAACACCCTGTATGTGCATCGTAAGATTCCTAAATATCGTGATGAAATTACTAATGTTGAAAGCTTACGAGATATCATGTAGTTTTGAAGTATGTAGAGTTGTGTTCCTTGGGGTGAGCAAGGTTGCCAGAGCTCCCGAGGATGCACTGTGTTGAGAGCGAGGGACCTAAATGTGTTCCTTCTGCTGTCAACATAATGCATCCTCAAATCTTATAAAGGGTCGGCAACGCGCACGTGACTCCTTTGGAATTGCGGGCGTCTATAGGCTGCGGTGGCCACTTACCATCAGGTGGACCGTACGCCTGTTTGCCACCGGCTTTGTATAAAAAAAATAGTACTAATTTAATATTTGTTATGTAACACATTTCGCTCCTCCTACTTATTGGTTACATACCTATGAACGTACGTTATATGACGCCTGCTATTTTCTAAAAACAAAATAGCCTAGTTAAATATAATACGAACTACGGACAATCAGATACATCCGGGCCAAGACAACAACCGTGCATAAATTATGGTAATCAGACAAAGGCAGCACTGAAGGTCGCGCGCCCTGAAGTAAAAACTCAGCCTTATTTTGGGCCCGGTTCGACCGGTTACTGGTGACATCCTTACGCTGACAATTCCAGGAATAATGTATGTCAGTACGGTACGGTACTGCAAAAAGTATCCATTTTGTACCCTATTGTGTGGCAGTAAGGTTAAAAAAAATATGATTTCTGTAGGCGACTG
The DNA here is from genome assembly GCA_963556455.1 of Epiblema foenella. Taxonomy (NCBI): domain Eukaryota; kingdom Metazoa; phylum Arthropoda; class Insecta; order Lepidoptera; family Tortricidae; genus Epiblema; species Epiblema foenella. The sequence goes on from OY747110.1 coordinate 4,088,562, forward strand.
TACTGTTCAATATAGTATTATACCCTGCAACAGATGCGGTATTTTTATTCATTATTAGATTAATAAAATGTATGGTTGTTTAATTAAATATTGTCACGTAAGTAGCAATTTTGAAAATTTATGATACAGCTTATTATATCAGGTTTCTGTGTAACTTTTCCTTGTAAATATGTCGGTGAGATCTAAACAAGTCGATTTGCGTCATTGGCCATATATGTAAAATTATAATGCGTGTTGTCGCTTCTCTGATTCAGAAATATCAAAATTACAGACAAAGATAAACTAACTGCAACGGCGTTTTGCATTGGGAAACGTTTTTTGTATAAGGTTATAACGTGGTTGTAACTGTAAGACATCATTCTCGTATGTTGAGTGGTATAGTCGTCTTGTTATTTTATTACTGTTGGGTTTTCTCATGGCAAACCACACATCTTCGTCCGTTAGGTTCCCAAGCAATGCGCTAGTTACGCGAAGGCAATGTCAGCCAACCGAGGCAGTGAAGTTAGGGTTAACTATTTTGTCTTCGTTATCGGTTAAAACGAAATGAAATGTACATTACATTATAAGATTTCGAGCTCACAAGGACATTTACATTAGAATTACGATTTGAAACGGGATATTTACCATGTATATTTGTATTTGTGAGTTCCCGATATTTCGGCACTGTTGCAAGCGCCATTATAAAGGATTAACTGACGTGCTGCGAGTTTTAGTTGTGGTCTACCCACACACCATAGCGATCTACCCTCTTCCTGGTTCGCTTTTTTCGCACAGTGTCAATATCGGGAACTCACAAATACAAATATACATGGTAAATATCCCGTTTCAAATCGTAATTCTAATATAATGTACATCATAAGGCATGACACAATAACAGATAAAAATGTGTCTAAATATGTTATTAATTTAAAAACAATTTCACTTGGTCTCCTGTCATGCGATACAGAAGGCCTACAGGGAACCGCAAACGAAGTTTTCTCTCTTTCTGTCGCACTTGCAAGTTCGTACGTAAGTGCAACAGACAGGGAAAACTTCGTTTGCGGTTCGTGGTACACCTAATGAGGGGGCCGGAAGCGGAACTATAGATTACTTGAAAAATTACCTAAATAAATGTGTTATGTCTCACAATTAATTGTGTGTGGTTAAAAAGGGGCTTGCCTTATAATGTTGCAGCAATTTCTCTGACTCAACAAACACATAACAACTGATGGATGCAATACAAAGTAAAATAAATATGTGTAATTGTTTTGTTACAATTACGTTTAATAATACAATAGTGTAAATTACTTGACAAGAAGCAACTGATTATGACACAAGCCCTTACAAATAATAATTTTTCTGATCGTTCTTGCACTTACTTATAAAGAGATCTTGACGAATAATGTAGATACTGATCTTAAATTCATGATATTCTTGCCATAAAAAAACTGATCTTAAATTATGACAAAAGTATGCATAATTCCAAAAAAATACGTTACCACGCTTTTAAAGTTTAGACAGTACCAGAGATTTTTTATTATTGTTATGTGTAGTACAATTTAACCGAAAAAAAACTGTATAGTTGCCGATTTGGAGTAATGCTTGAAACAATATTGCTTGATGGATTATATAAAAAATACATGTGAAAAGTTATGGAAGAGTATTAGATGCGTTTTACTTGAGATTGTTATTTATTATACTGAACCTTGTAAGCACTAGCAAACCATACTTGCCGCATTTCTTCATTAAAGTAGGCAAATAATAACAATTTACCCACGATCCACTTGCGGCACGGTTGCAGCAACGACTGTCGGCACAAGCTGAGAGTGTCAGCGATTTGTCTTAGACTGAATATAAAATAAATAAATAAATATTAGAAGACAATCTTACACAAATCGAACTAGCCCCACAGTAAGCTCAAGAAGGCTTGTATTATGGGTACTAGACGACGATATATTTAATAGATATAAATACTTAAATACATAGAAAACATCCAAGACTCAAACAAATATTCATGCTCATCACACAAATATTTGCCCTGACCGGGATTCGAACCCAGGACCGTCAGCTTCGCAGGCAGGTGCACTACCCACTAGGCTAAACCGGTCGTCAGAGAATATGTCAAATGTTATAATTTTCGTATTTAAGTTGTTATAAATACACACACATATCTATATTTTTAGTGATCAAATGGACTTGAAGCCGTATAAATGGAATAGCTTTCAATGTCCGGCAGTTCTCAGTACCTCTAGTATAAGTTTTTTCGAAACAAAACAAAGGAACGCGTTTGCGTTTAAGTCTCAAAGTCTCAATTCATTATCATCACTCTTCCCTAGCTCACGCGACCACACCCGGTCCTCAGCTCTCCGCATCCAACCGCTTCCCGCCACTCTCTTCAGGTCGTCGGTCCATCTGGCGGGGGGTCGTCCCACAGGCCGAGTCGTTCATGGTCTCCACTCCAGGAGTGCTACCGCGAACCACAAACGAAGTTTTCCCTCTCTGTCTCACTTATATGCAAACTTGCAAGTGCGACAGAGAGGGAAAACTTCGTTTGCTGTTCGCGTTAGCGCCCCAGAACTCGTCTGCCCCAACGGCCATCGGCTCTGCGACAAATATGCCCCGCCCACTGCCACTTCAGCCTGCTTATCCTCAGCGCTATGTCGGTAACCCTAGTTCTTTGTCGGATATCCTGATTCCGGATTCTGTCCTTCAGAAACTCCGAGCATAGCTCAATAGTTAGTCTCAATTTGTATGGCAAAAAATAGTTACCTCCAAAGGCCACCGGAGGCGCTATTGTTATTGACCATTCGTGGACTTGGGCACAAGGGGATTGTAATAAGGGTCATTAATCCTGGCATCGACACCGGAGTGCGACTTGTTTGCGTGGCGATGGACGGCAGTGTGTAGGGAATGTTTGAGATTTTGTGAGGCGATGGATGCCAGGTGCTCAACTGTTCCAATATGAATTATTTGTTACCTTTTATTGTTATCCTAAGTTTCGTGACGCATTGGTCAATTGGTCATACTGTAATGTCATGTTAACGTTTTTTATATATAAATAAATAAATTAATGGTCATTCTTTTGTAATGAGCCCTGGGATTCCAGGGACTGGTAATCGACGGGGTTTGTGTTGGCGTTTGTAGAGACACACGTAAAGTTAAACAAAAACTTGTCAGTAGCCTTGTTACTCCCGCTTTGTTGATTTGAAAAATAATCATGTTTAGACCGTACTTGAACCCCTAACTCCGCTTGAAGGCTGTCGTTCGACTCGCAGTGATGTAACCGTTACATTGTACCGAATTAGACAATAATACATATCTACTAGCGTTATCAATACTAAGATAAACGTCCCAGTGATCGACATCGGTTCATACAATCAAGGTGTCAACTATATAGACTCAAAGTGTCGAACATTGGGACGTTTCTCATAACACTAAATACTAGTGTAATTTCGTCTGATTATCTGCCAGTAACTTCAAAATCGCTTGGTATGAAGTTTGTAGAGAAATATGTATGACTATAGTGACGTCACAAGTTTCTGTGGCCAATCTGCGTCCATTTTTAGGGTTCCATAACCAAAGGGTAAAACGGGACCCTATTACTAAGACTCCGCTGTCCGTTCGTCTGTGTGTCTGTCTGTCTGTCCGTCTGTCACCAGGCTATCTCATGAACCGTGATAGATACACAGATGTCGTATTTCTGTTGCCGCTATAACAACAAATACTAAGAAACAGATAAAATAAATATTTAAGGGGGCTCACATGCCACAAACGTGATTTTTTATAGATAATGGTCCGGAACGGAAAGAAAAACGAAATAGCGTATAAATAGCGTCACGTTGAACTTTGATGCTTTCCAAATATTTTATTAGCTTTTGTTTATCGGTAACGTCAATATAATATTATTTTACTCTTGTTTAACACCGTATTGTATTCGGGATTTAAAAAAAATGAATTGCAGGTAAAATAGGTAGATTGGGTAGGTACCTATGGGCATACATCTTGAGTAATGGCCTGTATACACGTACTTTAATTAGTGTTCAGTGCGAGCCCATAAAATAGGAGCGTGTGTGTTATACATATTTTTTTCGAGCTTTTGTATGAACTCGTACTATCACTAATCAACGTGTAAAAAGGTCTTAAGAGCGCTTTAATAAAATGTAACAGATCCACTAGCGCCATTCATAAATAATTGTAATTATTTAAATTTAATGACATATAACTGAAAAAAGAGGGCCGCTACGTACTGTAGTTTGTATTTAAGTACTTTTTGAATCCATTAAACTATTTTTTACGTTGCTAGACCAATCTAGCAACGTAAAAAATAGTTTAGAGAGACCAATCTCTCTATGAGCTCAAAATTAAAACGGCCGTTTTAACTTTGGACGCATAGATTGACGAATCCAGCAACGTAATAACTAGTTTGATGGATTCAAACAAAACGTACTTAAATACAAAATACAGTACGTAGCGGCCCCCTTTTTTTATATATCTATCGTTAAATTTAAACAATCACAATTATTTACGAGTGGTGCTAGTGGACCTGTTACATTTTATTAAAGCGCTCTTAAGTCGGTGCAACCGGCCCTAACCTACCAGCAACGGCCACTCGAACTTCACCATTATCGAATTATGCATGTTTCACAACTTATGTTTATAGCTTTCAAACCTTTTGTAATTCGGTGCATTCGGTCAAGGAAAACGCCCCACGGATAAGGATCGGTTCGGCAACGTTGCATTACTTGTACCAAATGAAAGTTAGTGTCAACTGTCATTTACCCTCTACGCCCCACTGCATGACCCTTTAATACCCAATAGTTGACATATATAGTTCACATATTGTACTGTAATGAATTACTTGGTAAGGTACTTGTGAAACTCATAATTTTATTTGCGATTATTTATCGCTTTGCCATAATTATAATTTTCCTTAAACATTTTTCTCAAAAACTGTTAACTTTCAGGATTGTTATAAAACAAACCTAATGAAACCTATAGGGGTCTATATAAAGTTTATTTATATTATACTGAAAATGTTTCAGAGAAAAAAATATGGCAAATGAAAATTATGTCGAATTGTTAGCGGCAAATTAAATTATGAGTATCGAAGGTACCCGCTAAAGTACATGGAACTAAATGTAATATAAATTTGTGAGTCGCTCTCACCATGATACAATAATATACTGCGCCAGGTATGGCAAGCCGGTAAATCCGTTAGTAGTGTGGGTGACACGACCTACCACATCAGATTATCGACGATATGCGGACGTAAGTGTGAGTGTGTCGTCGACAGTGACGTATAGTCGTGTCACGATCCGGATTGTCAGTCCTTGTTTACTTAGACCATGGCTGTCACCAACTAAGCTATCGAGATACGACGTAATTACTTGCTCGAGACTTTTTATGTCTACTGCAACAACGGTCCTCAGCAACTCAGCAAGTCCTTAGCAAGTGAGTCATGTTAGATTCACGTCTCGAACTCTTCGGGAGTTCTTCCTCAGGATGAGTGCAATTAACACGCAAGTTTTAACCATTTAGTAAAACCAAGTAATGTGGCTCAAAAGACACAAAACCAGCGCAGTGACAAGAATACTCACTGGTCACTGCAAACTTAACAAACATCTAACACAAATGGGCATAAAACAAAGCGCAGCATGCAGATTCTGCCAAGAGTCGGAGGAAACTGCCATCCATATCCTCTGTTCCTGTGGACCACTTATGCGCAAAAGAAGTATCTATCTAGGGAGGCACATCATGCCCCCAGAGGACATACAACAGATTGCGACCCAAAGAATCTGGAAATTCCTGGAAGCAACGGGTATAAGCAAAGAACTTTAAGGGCTGCCACAATAGATCAATACTGGTCGAGGCGGCAACGAAGGCCACAACAAACAATAATAATAATAAAGTGATGTGGCCTGGTCGAAATTCCTCTTATTCGACCCAAGCGTTTTTCATTATCTCTTTATAAAATGGTAAACGCACTTGCGCACTGCTAAGGTTTGGAATTCCTTGCCGGCGGCTGTATTTCCGAATTCATATAACCTAGACCTTTTAAGAGAGTGGATAGGCATATTCTGGGAGAGCTCGCTTCACCGTCGGCCTCATCTTGGCCCCCGGGCTAGATGCTGGCCAAGAGGAATCCCGTTTTTAATAAAAAATGTGGCTAAATAATAACCCGCTATCAAACCAATATTAAACCACACCAGCAATATAGATTACAACGTGTCCTTTCACTATCAGGTTGCAAAATGTTTCATTGGTGCTATTTATAATATTCTCCGTTTTGTTTGTATTTGACACACACAGTGCCTCTACCATGAGTTTACATGACCGTACTCGCTAGCGACTGCGTAAAAAATTGTATGGGCAAAAGTACAGCGCCTCTGGCGGTTACGCAATGGAACTAAGAATCGGCATACTAAATCGTTTACGCAGTCGCTAGCGAGTACAGTCATGTAAACTCATTGTAAAGACACAGTTGATTACTAATAATACTTATAAATAATTGTAGTATTTAGTGCTAATCACAAAAATACATGTACGAGTGAAGAAAGTCGCGCGTGTTTGCTGTGGCACCGAAAACGATATTTCACTAGATATTGTTTTAACAGTAGCTTTTCGGTGAACGAGAACATCGTGAGGATATCGGTCTAGAGCTCATTTAGGCTTACAATAGAGAAAACGCCAGATATCCGGATTGTCGTAGCGTAAGCTATATGTGATTCACTCATTCACACAATATAATTAGTAGGTATACTAAACTTGTCCGTCATTTGTGCAATAAAGTTTAAATAAATATACTTAATACACCGAATGACAAAGAAAACAGCTGCAGAAGACAAGGAGCGAAACGATATATGAACTATATATATAAAGAGGGAAACACTTTTGCATTCATAATCACTACATAGTATAAAACAAAGTCGCTTTCTCTGTCCCTATATCCCTATTCCCTATGTATGCTTAAATCTTTAAAACTACGCAACGGATTTTGATGCGGTTTTTTTTAATAGATAGAGTGATTGAAGAGGAAGGTTTATATGTATAATAACATCCATTAAATAGTGCACCCGTGCGAAGCCGGGGCGGGTCGCTAGTATTTATATAAGAGTAGCAATGTACCGAGCAGAAGTTACTAAAATTGCAAAAATTTTTCTATGGAAAAATTTCAGAGCTTCAATTTTACAGACACTGATAACATGTCAAAAATTCCCTGGATATACGCATGAACAGTTATTTTAATTAACTGCCTAAATAATACGTTAGACGTAATATTAATGATAACTTCCCGTCGGAATCTTTCCAATGGAAACTTATTTTTAAATTCTTATGAAAGCTTCCGGAAATTTCAGAGAACTTGAGAATCTTATGCAACTTGCACATAGCTATACTAGGTATACCTATGGTTAGATTAGGTACACGGGTGCTTGGGTGGTACATTTGTCCTCATTTGAACACAAATGCTCTATTTAGCTCCATTGATAAACATAATGAATGGATCTTGCAAATATCACTCAACCTACGACCTCTGTTTCGCACAAGCATCATTATTTTATTATAACTAAAGGAATTTGAATTAAGGGTCCTAATCAGTTAAAAAAGCTCGTTTATTAATCCTGTTATCTGTATGAACTAACACGTATCTTGGACATTATCTCTTTGTTACTGGAATATATCCGAGACATGGGCGCTAACGATGGGCCTCATAAGAAAGCTCAAGGTCACCCAAAGAGCAATGGAAAGAGCTATGCTCGGGGTTTCTCTGCGTGATAGAATTAGGAATGAAGCTATCCGTAGCAGAACTGGGGTCACCGACATAGCCTTCAAAATTGCGAGACTTAAGTGGCAGTGGGCAGGGCACATTGCTCGCAGGACTGACGGTCGATGGGGCCAGAAACTGCTTGAGTGGCGTCCACGCACCGGAAGACGAGCTGTCGGTAGGCCTCCGACAAGGTGGAGTGATGACCTGGTGAAGGTCGCGGGAATCCGGTGGAAACGAACGGCACAGGACCGGTCTAAATGGCGAGCCTTGGGGGAGGCCTATGTTCAGCAGTGGACGTCTTTCGGCTGAAATGATGATGATGATGATGACTGGAATATGTATTCCTTGAACTTTCATTTAGAAATATCGTTCCAAACATTACACCAAATCGACAAGTTTCCAGCTAACATTGTTCTTTTACGCTTAAATCTATACTATATACACACAATAAATAAATGAATAATACAACAGTAAGTAAGTTAATGTAAAAATAACATGTAAAATTACTTGTAATCGGCATGTAAAATAACTTATAATTGACATGTAAATATTACTTATAATTGACATGTAAAATTACTTATAACTTTATCAATAAATATCTCAATCTCAATAAAAGCAAAATACGACTCGTTACATCTAAAGTTTAATAAAAACATGTTATTCTTCACTCAGTTTTTTGGAATTATCAATTACTTTTGTCATAATTTAAAAAAGGTTGAAAATCATTAAAAAAAATCGTAAGGCCTCTTAAGCTACAACTACAACCATCACACAAACACGACTAAACGTGACTTCTCTAAAGGCATAGCAAGGCCTCTTCAGTCACTCCTTTGATACAAAAAATATCATTAAGGTAATCGTCCCAATACTCGACACACTCAATCTTAATCCATAGTTAGTGGTCAATTATTAAAATAAAGGTGTCAAACATTAGGTGGACTTCCTAGTGCTCGATGCCAAATAGTTGACACTTTCAATCTTAATTCATAACAATGGAGGAGAATAAATAAATAAATAAATATTAGAGGACAATCTTACACAAATCGAACTAGCCCCACAGTAAGCTCAAGAAGGCTGGTGTTATGGGTACTAGACGACGATATATTTAATAGATATAAATACTTAAATATATAGAAAACATCCAAGACCGAGAAATAAATATTCATGCTCATCACACAAATATTTGCCCTGACCGGGATTCGAACCCAGGACCGTCAGCTACACAGGCAGGTGCACTACCCACTAGGCTAAACCGGTCTAGCTAAAGCTGTTTGCCTTACTTTCCTGTACTTAGTTTCAGGGGAATTAACAGTAAACACCTCGGGGGTGTGTGAGACCCGAGTTTAGTTGCAAGAGGAACAGACCTCTGATAATGCCTTACAACACTCAGTGCTCTGTCTTTAGACGCATTGTAAGATCCATGACAGACTGACAAACGTACATTTACACTAATCTGTACCTCTATCATAAGTTTTTTCAAGACACAAACGAACGCGTTTGAGTTTAATCTCATTATGTATGGCAACGCGAGCAGCGCCTCTGGTGGCTTTAGATGGTAACTATTTTTTGCCATACAGATTGATACTAAAACACAAACGCGCGTTTGTGTTTTGTTTCGAAAAAACTTATACTAGAGGTACTGAATCCTGTAGTTTTACCCAACGAATCTCGGTATCAAAATTGGAATAAATACCAGCTGTAACCAAAATGCCACTGATGCAATGGTACTTGATCTCCGTATAATTGTGTATCGTTTCCAAAGTTCAGGTTTCAACCCATTAACGAAATGCCACAAGATCTTAGGAGTACTCTATAAAGCCGTACAAATTAGTACCTTATTCCTATCTGACTTAAGTTATGGAATGCGTACTTGTATTGTTTTTGTGAACCTATATGGTTAAACACCGCACACCGAAACGAAATATCTGAGGATGTTCTTGCATACTAAACAAGGCCCAAATACCAACAAGGTTTCTTACCAAGTAAAATACTTGAGTAAACCAAGTTTACTCAAGTATTTTACAATTAAATTGTACATCGCAAAGATCTACATCTTAAGCCGCATACACACGGTCCTGTTTGGCGGACGGCATGAGCATCAAGCCTTGATCAAGGTCATTCTAAGTATTTCCTAGTTAGAGGCTTGCTGGAGCTGACATCGTCATCTTGACGAAAGCTTCGAAATAAATAAAGATTTAAAAAAAAGTACTTCCTATCGCGCTATATTTTGTAGTTAGCTTCGTACCAGTCATGCCGTTTTGGCTTGCTCGGACATTTGGACGCGCCTTTACAAGAAACCTTATACCTTGTTTTTAACCGACTTCAAAAAAAGGAGGAGGTTCTCAATTCCGTTGTTCTTTTTTTTTAATGTGTGTTACCTCAGAACTCCGTCGTTTATGAACCGATTTGATTTTTTTTTTCTTACTTTGAAAGCATATGCTTCAAGATTGGTCCCGTTGTTACCAGAATCTAGTTCTGATGATGGGATCCATGAGGAATTGAGGGAACTCTTCAAAAATTCAAGGGAAACATAGCGACTTCAGTATTTTCGGTAATAAATCAAGCATTTGCATTCAGAAAGTAGCATTTGGTGAACGGGAACTGATGAAGAAGACCACGGATGGTCATCCAAAACTCAGTGTTTCATGGGTGGTATTAAGATATTTCGATCAAGATACGGAAGCGACTATGACGTAGTCAATTTAAATGGTCCTGATGTAGTGTCACCATCAATCAACCTGATCTGGTAATTGATTCTGGAAGGTAGGCAACGGAACTCCGTAATAAAACAGTGTAGCTTAGCCGTGTTTGAGCTTATTGAAATCGTTATGAGATGCACTCTGGTAATGATTCACTAAAAAGTGTGAAATAAATAAAAAACAAAAAATTCTAAAAATTAAAAAATAATGAGACCAAGACTATGCTTATTGAACAATGTAGACGTACCTATTGTAATTTTTGTAGTCGGTGCCATTTCGTCAACTTTAGACAATTTCTTTGGATGGCACCGGCTTTTAATAATACCGGTTGGCTATCGTTATTATTTTTAGTACACCTATTAAAAGTAGCGATATCTTTATTTCATACCGGTAGCGTACTTTTATATTTGAACCGGTATAGTTCTACCTTTATAACATTAGCGGTATCGATATCCAATACCGTTACCATACCGCTTATACCGTACCGAAAACGGTCCCTGCTTTTTACGGTGAAAGGGTTTCGAGACTTATTGGCCTATTTTTGAATGGAATGTTTTTTATGGGATAATATTTACCGGGATGCGACCCCGGGACCGGGACCACCAAGCTTTAATTTTAGGTACATAGCAAACTTCATAGTCTATTAATTAGCTATTATATATTTTTTACAAATTCATGACGACGTTCGTTCTTGACCCGGATTGCCGGCCTTGGACTCTAACAACAATACAAATATAAATAACGTGAAATGTATTCGTTATGGTAATGTTTTATGGTAAGTACAACAGCGCTACAACCTGCTTAGAGCCCGAGGAAAATAAATAAGAGTAGATAAAGGTCAAGATATGACCTTTACCTAGAATATCATCTTCCGATTTTGAGATCGGGTCAGACAGGGCCAATACTCGACGAAATGTGACGTGTTCCCTTCCTGGCCCCCGTTTCAGACCTGTTGCTCTTTTCACTTCGGCTGTACTCGGTTCTTGCACCTCCGAGGTGTGATTTTAGTATAGACGTTAAGAGCTTAAGAGGCCTAACCTACCTTAGGGCTTAAGGTACCTAGCAATTATGTCACAGTATTGTAACAAAGTAACTAGCCTTAAGAAAAAAGTAAGACCCACCCGTCTGCGTAACTTATCTGATCTCCCAACCTATGAATTAGGCAAAAGCAATAATGAATATGGGCAGAGGGTATGGAGTTGTATTCTCCCTTCAATATTAAACAGATTTCCCAGTGACCTAATACTCAAAATTGAGGACCTGTAGTCAAACAAGATCCCTAGCCAAACAGCATGGCGCAAAAAAAAAAAAAAACTATAGAAGATATGTAAAATACTGAGAAGGCTCCTTAACTCAAAAAACCTTTAATATTTAAGATTAGTAGTTAAGTTTAAAACAATGTAATTTTTAAAAAGGCGAGTGCGATTTTTTTATTTTTATTATTTATTTATTTATCAAGCTGACAACTAAAATTATAGATAAACAAAAGCCCCGCAAAACTGTTATTACAGTTTGTCTGCAGGAAGACTATACAAATTAAAAATCAACAATATCACAACTTAAAAATCAATTAACATCTTCACTTAAAAGTAAATCTATGGCAGCGTATCTAATAAATGTTTTTTTTTACTTTCTCTTAAAAATACGTTTATTTTTCTCGAGGCGGACGTCCTCGGGTAAGCTGTTGAGTATATGGCAGGCGTTTTTTAAGTGTCCTGTCTCCGTAAGGGTTGTTTCACACGTACCACAACCACACCACGTCGCAGCGTTAAAATGCGGTCAAGCAGTGGTTACGTGTGAATTGAAACTATTTATTAAACATACAAAATATGCGCCCGACCACGTGTTGTGGTTGTGGTGTGGTTGTGGTTGTCGTGTGGTTGTGGTACGTGTGAAACAACCCTAATAGTTTTTAATCCTAGGCACATCAAACTTACCCGCGGACACCGACCTCGTGCCATGTTCGTGGGTTCTTGAACGGAATATCATGATTTGAATTGTGTAGCTGTAAAACTTCGGTCAAGATCGGCATCTGATATTCCTCATGTCATATTTTATAAGTCAAATCGCATCTTTGATTTTCATCTTGGTACAGTACCTAATATTGAATGAACCAGGGCTCGGAAACCGGTTTCGTCTTCATACAATTAACCGGTTAAATTCGGTTAATTGCGTACAATACGGCTCTTTCTTAAGGAATTTGAATCGAACAACCGTTAGCTAATTTCTGTTAGGTACAGCGCCATCTAGTGGTCTAAGAATGACATACGAATTTTTAAAATTACTTATCGCATAGGAAGAAAGAAGATGGAAGTTCGTATGGATTTGCTATTAAAGAGTACTTACTCGAGCAAAGTCGAAGCAACAGTTAATTTCGCTATTAGTAGGTAGGTACGAAGCACCTAACAATATTAAAATTAATGGAATCTTATAATAAAATAATGGATTCTACAAATTATCTTCGAAGACCCAAAGTTTTTAAAGTATCTACTTAGGTATAATAAATATTGATAAGCGTGTTAGATTATGTCCACATTTATGTAAAACTGTTTATAAATATGTTAAAGGCACCTTATCCATGCGAAACATATGTCAAATAACACTTTATTAAGGTAAACGTACCAATTTTTACACGGTACTTCATTTGTCAAGTGTCAACTATTGGAGCAGTATTGAGCACTGAAACATGTAAATATCATAACAGGATCAAATTACGCATAAAACTAATAGAATAATACAGAAACATAAATTAGCCATTGCCATCATATATGAAAAGGAAGAGCCAAGTTCCTTAAAACAACCAACCCAAAACCATCGATTACCTTCACTAGATTACGAAAGATTATAATACAACAATAATAATAGACTCTGTAATGACTGACGCACATCATTTGTTTACGGTCCATTTGACTCAACATTTTTGTATGCCGATATGATTATTAGTGTTTGGGCGCTCGCGTCTACAGTCTACACTTCGTATTGTCTTTTCCAGCATGATGAGACATTTGTTCTCGATGAACTTTCAAAGTCCTTGAGTATAAATCTGTGTGAACAAACCAATTAAAAACGAATTCCGGGACCATCTTTTTATAAATCCATACTAATATTATTAATGCGAAAGTGTGTCTGTCTGTCCGTCTGTCTATCGTCGTCTGTTTAAACCGATGAACGGATTAAGATGGGTGAGGAGGTGGTTTGAGTCCCGGGGAAGGACATAGGATACTTTTTATCACAAAAGTCCTTCCCTAAGGGGGTTGAAGTTTGTGTGGAAAAGCGATAACAAGATAAGCGCCTGATATAAAAAAATAGGAATAAAATTCTAACGCGATGAACGAGATCTACACATGCTAGTAAATTGAATAAATAAGTACAGTCAAGTGCAATAGTAGATTGTATGACAAGGATCTAAAATGAGCCATATTACCACGAGATAGTTATTTTCCCGAACAAAGTGAGGGAAAATAGTTCGAGGGGTAATATGGCTTTTAGACCAGAGTTATACATTCTACTTTTCACTTCGACTGCGAGAAAATACATAAACAAAGGTTAGCCATCCAAAATTAACAATTAATTCCACGGCGAACTTATATGTAATTTGGCAGCATGTTTTTTTTCTAAACTGCTTTCATGCTTTGACACACAAAATAGACACCGCGGTTCGCGCGCAACATTCACGCGCAAAAAAGCTAACTCACCTTCCATTGAGCGCTTCAAAGCGTTGCTCGAACGAACTAATCACTTTTTTAATTATTGTGAGATAGGGACTACTACAAACTTAATCTTTAGACTCTTTAGAAAAATTAATTATGTTTCCTGATTGGTCGATTTTAGTAAAGCTGTATTCTGGTTGGTTAATACCCAATACCAAATATTTTTTTAAGAGTTAAATTAGTGTTCTGTGATTGGTGGATTTAATAGGTGAAGTATTTTGATTGGTCAAATTCAAATATTTTATAAATCATAAATATGTATTCATATTTTCCCTAGGGGTTAAATGTACTACTTTAGCCCCGCTTGACAAGTCTAATATGACACACTTTTCGAGCATGAGAAGTGAAAAAATATGAGTGCTTACAACTAAACAAAAATACCTCAGTATCTATTACCTAAAATATACGTTACTTGACTGTGTGATATATAGCAGTTTTCTGAAAGTTTTGTCTTTTACGTTGCCGGTCAAAAGGTTATTCCCCTGTATTACTTTATTTCCTCTATAGGTATGCTCAAAGCTTAAAACTTTAATAAATAGACCACAACGACTGAGCGGTTCATATTGATAATCATATTCGTATACAAGTGTCGAGTGATATTGACCCCAAGTACAGGTTATTATTTATGACCTTCACGGTGCATTTTGAGTTGATTGTTATGCAACAGTGTACGTCCATTACGACATGACGAGCTACTGATGCATGTTGGGATGCGGGGAGAAGTGCTTATTTATTGAAAGTCGAGAGTTCATCATTTTGTGCAGTCAATCAAGTAAAAATAGTTAATATCTATTTATCGGAAGTTCATCATTTTGTGCGGTCAATCAAATTACAGTTTTTTTTTATCTATTTTCAAAAAGGTACATAAAGTTTCCAGTTTCAATTTTACTCGCCAAACTGACAAGACAGTTTGTTGGCGAGACCGCGCTCATTTTAACAAGTCTATTATCATGCTCCTAAGTTACATAATTAAGTAATACTTGTAATTGTAAGAACTAGAACAATAAAAAAATATATATTAACTAACTAAATCTGTCAACAGTTAAGGTAATCTTGTAAAAATGTCTTTTTTAGCTTGCTTTTCACTACATTTAAACTACACTTTTTCTCTTTTCTTAACCAGTTAAATAACCAATTAATGGTGTATAATCGATTTCAAACAATTTGACGCTACTAAGCAACAAAACAAATAGGATGATGATGATGTGCATCCAGGTCAATCCTCCGTGAACACGGATAAAGTTGGTCCCAGGGTTAAGAATCATCTTTAAATTCACCTTATTTATTCTGTATCACGAATTTGATTTCACCCTGTATACTACGGTATATTTTATGTACATCATTTTGCTCTTGGTTTTTTGATTTTTGTCTTTACCTTCCGCCTCCGCTGTTAAATTTCGACATAAGTATTTTATTTGACGACCGGTTTAGCCTAGTGGGTAGTGCACCTGCCTGTGAAGCTGACGGTCCTGGATTCGAATCCCGGTCAGGGCAAATATTTGTGTGATGAGGATGAATATTTATTTCTGAGTCTTGGATGTCTTCTATGTATTTAAGTATTTATATCTATTAAATATATCGTAACACACATAACACAAGCCTTCTTGAGCTTACTGTGGGGTTAGTTCGATTTGTGTAAGATTGTCCTCTAATATTTATTTATTTATTTATTTATCGAATTAAAATTAATGTAGCAAGACCTCCTCTTACCGCTTCGGATAAACTCGGCTCTGGGATACCTCCGTGGTGTCCAGATATCCTACCGCGCTATGAACGACAGAGAACGGTCTATGCTTAAGTACTATTAATTATTCTGTGATGTCGCTTTATTCTTTAAAGAGTATTATAACGTCACATATAACTACTTAAATAATATTTAGTCTTTTACTGACTATTTTTTTAAAATTTCAGGTAATACTCCGAGCTGTAATTGACAGGTCGGGCAGCCTCAGCCGCAAGATAGAAGTAGGTAATTCCCGATAGTTTACCGCCCGTCGCAATGTCTCTGGAACTACTCATGCTATTTCTTAAATTATTTCATAGAATGGATTTTCTGGATGAACATAAGCTATAATTTTATCCTCCAATTTTCTTGGGTTCTTGGTAATACGAAGACGCGCAGCTGGAGATCATGTGCCTAAATATTATCAGTTAACTTAACCTATAAGTGCGAATAGAGTATTGTAACTCATTTAGAGATTGCAATTAAGGCCGTGCAACGAGAAATATCGCATTCTGCCCAGACGAGGAAACAATAAGGATTGATTTTCATTTGATTGTTTAACTTTTTTCTATCCTCCTAAGACCCCGCGTCCTATATAAAGGACAAAATATGGTCAACGGAAAATAAGTTAAATTTTGAAGTGATAGAGTTGCATTTGTTTTGGTTTGATTGATTTGACATAAAATAAAATTCAAATTTGTAATCGGAACTGTTAGGTTCAAATTCGATTGTATTTTTATTTGTATGGTGGGTCTCAGGAGGCTATAGAAAAAAAATCCAAAGAGTCTTTATTTTCCTTTTTTTACTCAGCCTACTAAAACAACGCATTAGTAAACGGCACAATTAAGTTAAAATGATGGTATTTTACCTGAACTAAACTGTCAAGAGTTATTAAATATCCTCTATATACGACAAAACTGGATGCAACATTTTTCGGAAATGGCTTTTTGAGACAAATCTCGATAAATATCTGACTGTGTGCAGTTTTATTAAATATGAACTGCACACAGTTAGATATTTATCGAGATTTCTTTAAAAAAGCCCGAGTAAAAAGCCATTCCAGAGTGTTGCATCCCGTTTTGTCGTTGTGTCGTAAAGACATAAGCGTGTCTCTTTCACTGGGAGCGTGACCGACCGAATCGAGGCATCCCCTTAAGGCTTATTCTGAGTCTAACGTACCTAAGTAGGTATCTGCTTTGCGTCATATGTTTTCACAGTTGTTCCACTGCTTATTGACTCGTCATTAATCGTTTTATCTTCATCAATAGGCGTATGGCCTTGTGTGTGGCCCGGTGACGTGTGCAGGACGTCAGGCTACTGTGAAATCGCTCGCCTGTACGTAAATACTCCTAAACATATGCCATTCGTAAGGCGTAAAAATCGTAAATTTCATTTCGTGGCAATTTTATTAGTTCATAGTTCAATATGTATTATCTTGTACTATCTATGTCACGAATAAATTATTTTCATTTCATTTCATTAAATATCTATTCTGAAAATCTGTTTCAGAGTTTTCAGACTCGCTTTTGGAAAGAGGAGACCCTTAGAAAACGTATGTGTTCATAGACGCGTGGGGCGTGGGTATTTATTTAGGTATCCTCCACTCAAAAACTCTGAGTGTGACAATTGGGAACCTTGAGTATTTGGAGTGGTCCATATTATACAAAACTGTTGCTGGTTTTTTTTATTCAGTATCGTTTTTAAGAAAAAAATTTTTGAATGTTATCTTTGACTTACCACACGTTTGGAAGGATTAATAAGCTCGTGCCCTGGTCTGCCGCGAAATAAAAAAACCGGCCAAGTGCGTGTCGGACCACGCACAATGAAGGGTTCCGTACCAACACCTACTAGTCCACATTTAAAATCACTATCCAATACGTTGAATCTAAAAAAGTCGTATCTTCATAGGGAACTCACGCCACTTACGAACTTTTGTTTGGGCAAGACAGTTTTTAAGCGTAAACTAAAAACCGTAAAACCTTTCAAACCAAAAATCGTTGAGTATTTACTAATGCACACTAGAGGGAGGGGGACGCACTTTCTATGACTTCGACAGCTAATATCTCACCAACGGTTGACTTAAATGGACAAGTTTTTTAGAAACCTCCATATCATTTTTAAAGGCCTATCTATCGATATCGCACACGACTATGTGCGTTGAAATTTTTTTTTTCATCCACCGGTTACATGTAGGTATGGAGTGCCCCCCCTAATTTAATATATTTTTGTAATTTCACATCACTTTTATGTAGCGGTTCATAGAATACACCTTCCTACCAAATTTCATAATTGTAGTGCTTATAGTCTCCGCGTAAATCAGCTGTGACATACGGACGGACGGACGGACGGACAGACGGACAGGTATGACGAATCTGTAAGGGTTCCGTTTTTGCCATTTTGGCTATGGAACCCTAAAAAATACCATCAACTTGATAGATGACACATATCGAATGTGGCAATTTCATCTATGATTTTGTATTCATAGATGTAATATAAAATTATGACGATCCTTATTCGGTGAATATGTTTAAATCCTATTCCATTATTATTATTTATATCTTACTTGACGATCATGATCCGAATTTGTATACTTTTGACATGAATGCAAATTTATATTGTAATTTACATCTATGAAATAAATGAATCTGAATCTGAATGTGAAATTCATATATGGATGCTATTACGCAATAATGTGTCAACCTAGTAGGAAAGCCTATAGTAGATTGACACAGTATTGCATAACAGCGTCCATATAATACTTATTAAAAAAAACCGGCTACAGTTTCCAACTGTATAATAAAGACCACCAATAAAAAAAAATAATATGGACCACTCCAAAGAATTTAAGGTTTCCACTTAGAAATAGAAGGATAGTGTTTTTATGCTAGCTATATTGCATAGTGTGTGCAAGCAAATGTGCATAAGTTACACTTACACAGGCGACTCAGATAGCTAAAGATAGTACTTACGCTGAGTCCCAGTAGTAAATAGCTTGACACTTAGATAACTCCTATCACTAATTGGGTCATTTAGATGTGGAATGTCAGTGCAGAGCATTCACAACTGATCCCGGAAAACCAGCATAAGAACTGATCTCCGATTCTGTGCAGTTGTTAGGAATTCCGGGCTCCGTTAAATTTCCAGGGGTGGTTAAGGCAGGTTGTTAAATGCAAGTTATAATGACTACTTAGGCTTGTAATGTGATCGTTTTGAGCAAATTGAATGGGCAAAACAATTAGAAAAAACAAAGGATTTGTTTAGTGAATGATAGTAGGATTTGAGGGGCGCGGAATATAATTAATCCAAATAACTTACGTGTTTTCATTTCAGTTTGGAATCGTATACTTCGTAAAGCCTTTTATCCTGATCAATTACATACGTATAAATACACCTTCCGCCCATTCAGTTACTTGAGCGCCTAATTTTTATGAATTAAACATTATTTATATATCATATGCCGGAATAAAATACCTATAGTACGAAAGCTGTTGCACCTAGCGGCGCTACCATGAAATCCGAATCTCGAGTCGAGTCGACTAAGAATCGTATATCTCCATTTCTGCCACTCGATTTAAATAAGTGCGATAGTGGCGCAGTTATCTGACATTCGAAAATCTAACATTGTAGAGAAACTGGCGTGTTCAATTGTTCATAAATTGCAGGATATCGAATCGAGCTATTGTCCACTTTGTTCGGGCATTAAACCGAGTATACGCCAGTTTGTCCCCGGCGGCCCCGCTATTCCTGGCTCCGGTAGCGGCCATGGTAACGGCAGGGCAGGGGGTGCTACAGTGTTTTAGTTTTAGTTTTAGTTTATTAAATCTCATTATACCATGTTCATACAATACTACATTAGGCTTATATTATATTACTTATCGTATAGTGATCGTTTTATATAATAATAACGAGAATAATTCAATGAATGTAACATGATATAAATTTTTTATGGTACATACAACATATGTATATACATGCAAGTCAAACATTTAAAAAAAAGACAATAAACAAGATAGTCAAAAAGATAATACTAATGTCACAATGTCAGTACACAAAGGAAAAATAACAATAATGTCAAATCAATATACGAAATAATATCTAGGTACAAAAATAGTAATAATAACAACAAAACAGTGTCAACAAAGTCTTAATCTACACTGATAAGATAAGAATAAGAATGGGGTTCTACCAGTAAGTAGGTACTTGTCAAATAACATAAATAATATAACTAGGGTCTCCTAAAATAATTTTGTCAGTTCATTATTTTATAATGTCAATGTATTCCTTGACTGAGTAGAATGACTTTTCCAACAAAAGGTTCTTCAGCTTACGCCTAAACGTTTCTTCACATAATTCGTTTTTTATTTCCGCGGGTAGGTGCTCGTAATATGTCGGTCCTATAACACGCGCGTTTTTTGCATGTAGTACCGTGCGACGCGGGACCGTGCGCAGGCTACCTGAGCTACGAAGGCACTTACCCTTCACCTCCACTCGTCTAAACTGGGCTAGGTGTGTCCGCGTGAACATGATGACATCGAAAAGGTAATGCGAATAGTGTGTCATAATCCGGTGCTCAATAAATAAGTCTTTGCAGGACTGCCTCTGGCTTAGACCTAACATAGTGCGGAGAGCCCGTTTTTGTATTCGCATTACCCTTCCAGCATCAGTCGAGTTTCCCCATAGGATTGAACCGTAGGTCATCAACGAGTGGAAGAGTGAAAAGTAAGCTTGGCGCAGCGCAGCACAGGAAACCAACGGTTTAAGTTTACGCAATGCGAAAACCGCACCACTCAGCCTATCACACAGTGAGTTTATGTGTTGCTTCCAATTCAACGTCGGGTCTAGCGTGAAACCTAGGAACTTGCCAGTATTGCTCATCGGTATGGGACACTGGATGCTCACATGTGGAACGCACCTGCCAGAGAAGAGCATGACACTGGATTTGTTCACGTTGAGTATTAAACCATTTGCCGAAAACCAGTTTTTTAGTTGGGAGCATACGGTAGTAATTTTGTTATTTAGTTGCTCATATGTTTGTGCGTTTATTACTACTGTCGTGTCATCAGCAAACAGCGTAAGTTGACCCTCCGTTATGGCAGATGGTAGGTCGTTTATAAATACAAGAAACAACGTATTTCCCAACGCAGACCCTTGTGGAATCCCGATCGTCACGTTACCAGGCCCGGATCTCACCTTTTTACCAGCGGATGTTGTTTCCACAGTTTGAGTTCGGTTTTCTAGAAACGATTTTATTAATTCACAACTGCGTCCTTGTAAACCGTAGCACATAAGCTTTTTAATTAATAGGCTATGATTGATGACGTCGAAAGCTTTCGACAAATCGCAGAATATGCCAGCTACTTTGTATTTATCATCAATACCAGTGGTAATACTGTCGATAGTATTATATGCTGCTGTTGTAGTAGACATCTTTTTTCTATATGCAAATTGTCTGTCAGTCAGTAGGTCAGTTTCAAGGTGGTTCATGAGATGTTGCGATAGAAAAGATTCTATAATTTTTGATATATTTGGCACGATTGATATCGGTCTGTAATTGTCAACAGATGTTTTGTCTCCCTTTTTATATACCGGGCACACTCTTGTACATTTCAGTATGTCAGGGTAAACACCAACTACAAACATCTCGTTTATTAGGACAATCAATATTTCCGATATCAATGGCCAAATTGATAATAGAATATTGAATCCCCGGCAGAGACCCGGCTACCAAAACCGACGACCCTTGGCCCTGGCAACATTTAACTGCCGAACACTGCAGACCGACGAGAAACTGCTGGAACTGGAGGAAGAATTGAGCAAGATACGTTGGGGAATCGTAGGGTTATCAGAAATCCGTAGAGAGGGGGAGGATACGATAACCCTGAAGTCCGGTAACTTGCTTTATTTCCGGGAGGGCGACCAACAGTCCCAGGGAGGTGTCGGGTTTATCGTCCACAAGTCCCTCGTAAACAGCGTGGTGAAAATTGAGAGTGTGTCGACCAGGGTAGCGTGCCTTGTACTAAGAATGACCCAACGGTATTCGTTGAAGGTCATACAAGTTTACGCACCGACCTCGACGCACTCCGACGATGAGGTGGAAGCTATGTACGAGAATATTTCCAGAGCCATTCATAGCTCCAAAACTCACTTCACAGTTGTTATGGGGGACTTCAACGCTAAACTGGGCAAACGGGACGGTGAAGAGCTGAGAGTGGGGCAATTTGGAGTGGGGCGAAGGAATCACCGGGGACATCTACTGGCTGGTTTTATGGAGAAGGAGGGACTCTACATGATGAACTCCTTCTTCAGGAAACGTGAGCATAGGAAATGGACCTGGATGAGCCCGGATGGTGCAACGAGGAATGAGATAGACTTTATCATGTCGACGAAAAAGCATATATTTAATGATGTCTCTGTGATCAACGCGGTCAAGACGGGCAGTGATCACCGTATGGTACGAGGCACATTAAATATTCAGTTCAAGCTAGAGAGAAGTCGATTAATAAAGTCTACGCTCCGCCCGGCACCAGCCCAACTACAAAACCCCGAGAGCTTTCAACTCGAATTGCAAAACCGTTTCGAATGCCTAGGGAGCGACGTGGACGAAAACAACGATGGGTTTGTGGAAGCTGTCCATACGGTCGGGTCCAAGTTTTTCAAGACCCGTCGTAAAAAGGTCCAGAAGATCTCTGACTTCACTCTGAAGCTCATGGATGTAAGACGTGAGATGATCCTGCAGTCTCCAGATGATGCGTCTCGCTTTCGGCGGCTCAACAGACAGATCTCGAAGTGCCTGAGGCGCGATTTACGCCAATTTAACACTAACTGTGTTGAAGAGGCTATTGAGCGCAACTGAGGCTCTAAGGTTTTCGCTAGAGATCTGTCTGTTGGTCAGAGCCAGATGACTAAGCTGAAGACCGACGATGGCAGGATCATTTCTTCCAAACCTGAGCTTCTGCGTGAAGTTGAAAGGTTCTATGGGCAGCTATACACAACCACCCGAAGACCCGTCGTTGATCTAGCCAAAGACCCTAGAGCTAGATTAACCCGACACTATACCGAAGATATCCCGGACGTCAGCCTGTATGAGATTAGTATGGCTCTCAAACAGTTGAAGAACGGCAAAGCCCCGGGTGACGACGGAATTACAGCCGAAATCCTGAAGGCGGGCGGAAAAACCTGTCCTCAGAGCCCTTCAGACGCTGTTTAATTCTGTAATTCACGAGGGGAAAACGCTGCAAGCATGGAACAGAAGTGTGGTGGTGCTTTTCTTCAAAAAAGGCGATAACACTTTGCTGAAGAATTATAGACCCATCTCACTTCTTAGCCATGTTTACAAGCTGTTTTCGAGAGTCATCACGAACCGTCTCGCGCGCAGGTTTGACGACTTCCAGCCTCCCGAACAAGCCGGATTCCGAAAAGGCTACAGTACCGTAGACCACATACATGCCTTACGGCAGGTTATACAGGAGACCGAAGAGTATAACTTGCCACTTTGTTTAGCATTTGTGGACTACGAGAAAGCCTTCGATTCGATCAAGACTTGGGCTGTACTGCAGTCTCTCCAGAGGTGCCAAGTTGACTACCGGTATATCGAAGTCCTGAAGTGCCTGTACGAAAACGCCACCATGTCCGTCCGACTACAGGACCAGGAAACAAAGCCTGTTCCACTGCAGCGGGGAGTCAGACAAGGAGATGTGATCTCTCCGAAGCTCTTCACCGCTGCACTGGAGGATGCTTTCAAATTTCTGGACTGGGAAGGACGAGGCATCAACGTAAATGGCGAGTACATCACTCACCTTCGATTTGCTGACGACATTGTAGTCATGGCTGAGACCATGGAGGACCTCAGTACAATGCTCGTTGATCTCAGCAGAGTTTCCGATCGAGTTGGTCTGAAAATGAACATGGACAAGACGAAGGTCATGTCTAATGCCCATGTTGTACCAACTCCCGTAATAATCGGCGGCTCTGCGCTCGAAGTTGTTGACGAGTACGTATACCTGGGACAAACAGTCCAGTTAGGTAGGTCCAACTTCGAGTAAGAGATCACTCGTCGAATCCGACTCGGCTGGGCAGCGTTCGGGAAGCTTCGCAGTGTATTCTCGTCCAATTTACCGCAGTGCCTCAAGTCAAAAGTCTTTGACCAGTGTGTGTTGCCAGTGATGACATATGGATCCGAGACATGGGCGCTAACGATGGGCCTCATAAGAAAGCTCAAGGTCACCCAAAGAGCAATGGAAAGAGCTATGCTCCGGGTTTCTCTGCGTGATAGAATTAGGAATGAAGCTATGCGTAGCAGAACTGGGGTCACCGACATAGCCTTCAAAATTGTGAAACTTAAGTGGCAGTGGGCAGGGCACATTGCTCGCAGGACTGACGGTCGATGGGGCCAGAAACTGCTTGAGTGGCGTCCACGCACCGGAAGACGAGCTGTCGGTAGGCCTCCGACAAGGTGGAGTGATGACCTGGTGAAGGTCGCGGGAATCCGGTGGAAACGAACCGCACAGGACCGGTCTAAATGGCGAGCCTTGGGGGAGGCCTATGTTCAGCAGTGGACGTCTTTCGGCTGAAATGATGACGCCAGTTTGTGGAAACTGATGCGTTTCTTGCGTCTTTTATGTTACTTATGTATGTACCTTTAACATTATAGTACTGTCAGCAACGTTGAAGTCTGTACGAAACAAACGACAAAATATATGTAATTCTTTTTATTTCTCATCTAGTATGGTTTTCTCCATATTCCCCCACAATTAGATTAATTTGAGGTACCTAGGCCTTATAAGCCTAATCTCGTTAAGTTCTTGGGTTGGAAGGTCAGATGGCAGTCGCTTCCGTAAAAACTAGTGCCTACGCCAAATCTTGGCATTAGGTAGCAGACACCGGGCATACTTTAGGATGAACTTGGATAACGCTAGGAGGATGATGACACTAACATATCCCGCTGAGAAATGGTCCGTGTAGTTCCAATGAAACGAACATAATATACTGATTTCCTTTATTTGTAAACAGCGGGGTAATCACGTAACTTTTTTACTACCGTTAGATAGATTTTAATGTCAAATTTTAACTGTCAGCTCATACATTCATACTTCAAAATTGACATTAAAATCTATCTACCGTTAGTACATAAAGTTACGTGATTCGCCTGCAGGTCGTATAATGAGTAATTCCAGAAAACTTTAATGTAACATCTTTCAATATACAACTCCCATCGCCAAAGCATTCGTCGCATTACAATTGAAATCGCATGACAGTTCTTTAAGACCGCTTCCAACTTTTGTTTTGTAAATACAGTGAAATTACCAGAATCTCATGTGGCTTTTACCGTGAGAGTGGAAAAAGATAACAGAGCACTTACTGCTTGCTTGGGTTTATACCGAACCACCTATTGTATAAATTGCTTTTTGTATATCTTTGACCTGGCGTACGGTTGTTCACTTAAGGTTAACGGCTTAAACATGCTTATAATTAACAGCAAGTTTAAGCTATGAACCAACTAAGTTATTTCACTTTCCCGTTATACATAAACATAATCTCTTCTCCAAAAGTAGTAGAAAGGGCACATGAAATTTCAATTCAGTGCCAGTTTTAGGTTTAAAGGTGGAGAAAATGTGATATTACAGTGATATGTTGCCAATCCATGGCACTCACAACATGTTTCAATCCGGTAAGATAAAAACCAACCAACCAACGTAACCGAACCGCCAACACCTACGTAATGCAAGAAAATTACAAATGAACAGTAGCACTACCATGAGTTTACAATGACCGTACTCGCTAGCGTCTGCGTAAACGATTTGTATGTACAAAAGTACAGCGCCCCTGGCGGTCACTCATAGAACTAAGGATCGGTAGTTTGAGTTCTACGGTAAATTACCTATCGAAAACTATAGCGACTGACGATTTGTAGCTGTCGAATGGCTGTTACCGTAGAAAATCGGTACCATGGTTATACACTTGACAGATACTATCGAACAATACGCTATCGAGTGTAGTAAACTATTTCACTATAGCGCTACCTTGAGTCGACAGTTACCGTACTCGCTAGCGTCTGCGTAAACGATTTGTATGTACATTCGAATAATTATAGAATGGCATATATTAATTACTTCATCGGTATATTAAAGAATTTATCGTTTTATATTACTCGTAAGAAAGAATTGTAAGACCTTTACCTTATCAGCTAATATGCAAAATATATCTTGGCACGTGCTGTAAACAGTGTTCGATTAAATAGTCTTATTTGCCATTGATATTCTTCTAAATTCACCCCTTTTTACACAAGCCGGGTAGCATACTCCCGTACTAGGGTGAAAAGGCGTATATCACTAAAACGTGAGTGGAGATTAATCCTTTTGGATTTGTGTGGTAGTATAGTTACCCATGTTAGCATACCACAGTCATTAGTAACCTTAACACGTCCGCTTACCTACTAAGTATAACAACAGGTCTGCGCAAATGATTTCGTACATTACAAGTTCAAGTGGTATCTATATCTAGTGGTTATACATAAATAATGGAGAACACGGAGGTTTCCAATTAGATTTTATTTGAATGTTACGCGATATCTTTGGCATTATCATCATCATTATCGTATCTTTGTAATTAAGCTATTGGTTCTACAAATAAATTAAATAAATAAGTTACCTGCTAGCTTGATTTCATAAAAAAACATTTGGAATTCATTTTATGCAAAAACATAATTCTGATTTTATGCATTAAAATAGCTTAGTTACTAAGCTTACTAAACTTAAACTTAAGCCTTAATAGTAATACAACAATATTTTAGTTGTGATCGACAATCCTCAATATAGTTTCCTTCCAAAATATTTAAGAACTTGGCATTCGCTCTTTTATTTGTAACATTGGAATAGTTTCGTTTAAAGCACTTTTGATAGCTCAAAGATATTTTATTCGCTATATATTAATAAGATAAATGCATTTAATTGATGAATATGGTTTAATTACCTGGAGAACGAGCATTGCTTGGCGCTTTTGGTGTTACATTATTTCTTTCTGTCTCGTTCGCTAGCTACTTAAATATTAGCTAGATATGCCGTGCCGCACGCAGAAACTTGGGAAAATCAGCACGTGGAGGTTTTTTTGGCAAAACGGATTATAATTCCATAAAAAGTGTAATTATGTATTTTGAAATTTGATTATTTTCCAGTCTTGAAGTGGTACAAGTCCTATGTATAAAATTGTATACGTGCCCTCAGCGTCGGCTTTTTATCAAGATTTTAAGCAATAATTTTTCGGCTACTGTTAAAAAAACAAACGTATAGTAAAGAATCATAATAATATTTAAAAAAAACTCGTGTGGGCAAAAACGCGAAATTGTTTCGCTTACACAGCCTTATTACTCGTTATGCTCGTTGTATAGCATTGTATAATTAAATATGATATCCGTTTCTAAGTTACACTGCTTTTTACACGTCTTCTTTGTTCTCGTTCTTCTAAAAAAGAAACAATCATTTGCATATAGCCGCGTCAGGGCTCTTTGCACAGACAGCAAAAAACAATTCTGTAACAGTAACATGTCATTATCTTTTTTTCTGTTGACCTTACACATACGCATTTAAATATCAAACTTTTGTTTGAAGATGAATGTAGCTTCAAAATTAGTTGGCTGGATTCAGTAGGTACCTACTTTGTGGCAGTCTGGGTTTTTACACAATGACATTTCGACCACGCAAAATGATAGGTAGAATGACAGTTAAACTAGGTTCGTTAGGTCGCATCAGTACCTTTACCATGAGTTTGCATGACCGTACTCGCTAGCGACTGCGTAAACGATTTAGTATGCCGATTCTTAGTTCTATTGCGTAACCGCCAGAGGCGCTGTACTTTTGCCAATACAAATTTTAACGCAGTCGCTAGCGAGTACGGTCATGCAAACTCATGGTAAAGGCACAGATGCCCGAAGGGCAACGGCCTTCAAATAATAGTCTAAACCAGCGGCCGGCAACAGGCGGCCCGCGAGCCTCCTTGGCTTTATTGTTTGTAAAGGTCATTGTGTTACAATTTTTATAATTTCTTACATCATTTGAAATTATTTACATGCGTGAAAGCCTTAATTAAGCCACTATATCGCCAACCGCGAAAACCTTCACATTAGGCAAGGACGAGATATGTATTTGTAGGTATATTTTACAGCTAAGGCCGGGTTTTATAAAGATCCGTAAGACCAAATATCAGATCAAATTTCAGTAACATTTTTTGACATAACAACGAGTACTAAAAAACTACAATGAGTATTTCTGTGACATCGATCCATTTATGCACTCCCTTGATATTCTAAAAGAACGTACGAGATCCAAATTGTTATTGATCAATAATACTTAGTGTTCTACCCACTTACTTTCCTACTCGCTAAGACGCTGTTGTATATTTTTGCTTAATGTTTGTATTTATGAACCTCCAGGTCTGTTTTTATACATATTTGTAACTTACCTCTATCTTTTTATGTATGACTGTATGTGTTCTGAACAATAAATAAATAAAAAAAATAACAAACCGACATAAGGTCTAACGGATCTTTATAAAACCGAGCCTTAATCCATCGAAACTGATCAATTTGTTTCTCTCTCTACGTATACAAGTATTTTTTTGTAATAGTTTTGGCATAGCTACAGCGCCAATTATAATTAATGTTTTCGTAGTGATGTTTTTAAAGTTGATCTGTGAAATATCTAGTAATTACGCGTTGAAATTATCAGGTGCGACCAGACCTTTTCGATTTTAAATTACATAAAAAATAAATATTGTTCGCGACTCACTGACGACCACTTGATTGCCATCTTGCAAATTTCAACCACCAACATGACGCCAAACGTAACTGGTATAGCCGGACAAATACAGCCTCAAAAGTCACACTAACCGATGTTTCATGCTGTTTGAGGGTGTGCAGTTGGGCAGCGTTTGTATTTTATTTTTGTTCTCGGTTGTTAGAAGTGCCAACTTAATTTATATTTTATTCTTGATCTCAGTTGTTAGAAGTGCTAATTTAATTTATTTCTATGTTTTTTGTGCTTTCGTTTTTGTTATAATTTTTATTATAAAAAATAACATGTTTTGTCATTTAAGTATTTCCTAGTACCCTCAATACAAGTACATGAATAATGTGTCGTTTTTGGGCGAAATGTGCCGCGTCTTCGGTAGTCTACCTATAAGGTGCTCTTTGTATTTTTTTTATACCACGTCGATGGCATACAAGTGTACGGCCCGCCTGGTGGTAAGCGGTCACCGCAGCCTATGGACGCTTGCAACTCCAGGGTTATCACATGTCCGTTGCCGACCCTTTAAAATATTAGTACTTATATTAAAAGTTCTTATTGACAATCGACAATGTAAACCTTTTGCCTGATAAAGTCACGAATTATTATCAACTGCGGCCCGCGACAATTTCGTTAACAACTATGTGGCCCTTGGCTGCTAAAAGGTTGCCGACCCCTGGTCTAAACTGTCAAATAAGGAAAATAATGGTCGCAACTGGTTTCATACAAACTGTTACTTTTCCCGTATCTGTGACGCATATTATATATAAATAACTGGTCGTAGCCTTGCAGCGGGTCCAAACTGGATGCAATTGGCAAATTCCAGAAAAGACTGGCAAACTTTGGAGGAGCCCTTTACCTGCAGAGGGGATCTTACAGAATAATTCTCAAAAAAGGAAAAAATAAAATATGTTTTACTTGTTACTAACACTATAATATTACAATCTTTTTATACTAAGAAATCTCAAGTTTATTGTCAACCTAATACTTCTTTTTGTAAGAAATACAGGCTTTTTTATTTTTTTTCACGGCACACACGATTCGTCATTTTCTCATGGCATCTTTTATTATGCCCGATATTAATGTCGGTGACTGTACCTTCTTGAATCAATTATTATTCTTACCCACCGTAAATAAACTATTCGTCATGTTAAGGGGTTAATCCATGACTAACCTAATTTACCTAATCATGTTCATGTGTACTCATTAGCACGTGTAGATTCGATTCGGCTAACCTTAACTACCGAGAACATTGCTTACCGTAATTTCTTATAACACTTACTTAGTCGAAACAGCCAATTAGGCAGCCTATTCTACCGTCAGTAAATAAATAGGCTGCCTACGTGCCTTCACCGACTATGGGAGGATTGCACGAAACCGTCTGACTGTGGCTTTAGAGGCCGGGCCCAATAAAGCGATGATAAGAGTGGGCGGTTGGAGAGTAGCCTGTGGAAAATCCAGGGGAAACCTCCGACACGACCACGCGGGTGCTTATTTGAACACTGGAATACTCTTACGTTCCAGTGAGATGGTTGAGCGGTTTCAACCGAATCTGAGGCGTGACTAGAATCGTGCTATTGGGAGTTTTGTCTCTGGTTCACTAAACCTAGGCTAGCTGAGAAGGTCCAGCAAGGAACTCAGCTATGCCCGACCTGGATAAGACTGACTATCCGGTATGCAGCGGTATCGGGACGAATAGGGATTATATGTGTCCGTGTTGTCGCAATCGTGCGGTGGACGTGATTTTGGCTCCATAGAAACTGTTACAAATCTTTTTGTTTAGGTCAATTTATCCAAAATACTAATTTAATGTAGGTAACATGAAAACAGTGATTACCTAGCTGATTAGTTATAAACAATCAAATCACTGGGAGGTACAAGTAGTAGGTATAAGAAGAGGTTTTGTCCTATGGTCGTCCAGCGTCCACCTAAATTCGGTCTTCAGCTGTCCACCGGTTTTATCAGGCTTTGTTTCGAATTTCTTGGGATTATGAGGTACATGGGAGATATGGAGGGATTTAAAATTTTAGGTTCTTAGAAAAGAAAATAAAAGTCAATCGTCCTAGCGATCGTCCTAGAAACTCAGCCAAGCCCGACCTCGGGCTGACTCTACCCGGTATCCGGCAGTACCCGGACCAATAGGGACTACTTATATGTGTCCGTGTTGTTACGATCGCGCGTTGGCGTCCCCGCCATATCTGTAATCGTTAAAATCTGATTATATGGAATGTTTGACAAAAGTCTATGGGATGACAGCTGCCGGCGCCATATTTAACGTTGACCGGTCTGTAGTAGTAGGCTTTTTTAGCCAGAAATTCATGTAATATTCTTATAAAAAGTGCTAGGTCATTATCGAAATAGACAAAAGATTAAACGACTTTAAATTAACCTTAATGGAATAATGAATCAATTTGTGTCTTAAAAACATCCTAATACTTTAATTATCTAATTAAAAAGAATCCCAGTTGGCACCGTCTTATCTATTATGACGAATTATATTTTTATGGTGTATTTTTATCCTCTTTGAAGCGTGTTTACACAGGATCCAATTAGGACTTAAATGCTAACGCGTCAAATCCGGCTCAGGAACGTCTTGGAGTAAGGATAGCAAAACAGACACATTTTTTTATACCACGATTGTGGCAAACAGGCATTCGTCTGCCAATGATAAGCAAGCGCTTTGAATCGCACCAAATAATCAAACATAACTTTGAACTTTCGAATTCGTGTGACAAACGTAAAACAAATTGTGATGCCAAAGATGTTCACTTTAATTAACAATAGTAGTAGAAACAGATTTTATAAATGTAATGGCCGCCGATTCCAATCAATTAACATTTGGTGTTGGAGACACTGCAAGACACCCCGCGACACAGCGCCGCGACACGGTGACGACACCGTGCCTAACGGGATTCAATTCGGGCCCGCCGCGACAGACGCTATACGATCGTGGTCAAACACACCTTTGTAATTTTCTATATTAATTAAAACAAGATAAAATTTTAAAGTTGCACTTGTTATTCGAGAAGACCTTAAAGAAGAATCCTCAACATTTGGCAATCATGGACGCTATTTTAAACGGCAATCCAATTTCGTCTAGACTGAATTATGGTGAATATTGGTTTGTAATCAATGAAATCATTAACATACATTACGCATGTACTTGTATAGGATTACAAACATACTTATGCAGTTTGCATATCTCTGAAATGTAACTGAAATTGCAATATTTTTAGGATTTTTAATACTAGATAGCCTAAAAACGAATTATGTTTAAAATTAGAAGTTTGTGGGTCTGCTATAAGTACCTTAGAATTATGATGATCGGTCAGTGTGTCAGTGACAAAATTAAGGAACTTTCACGGGCAATAGTTCTTAAAGTATATATATGTTACTGAAAATTCAGGGTTCTAGCTTTAGCCAGCACAAAATTATAGGATGATCAAAATGGCCCGAACCGTTTCGAGAAAAAGATGGGACGGCCGTGCCTGTTTGTTTTGCTCGACTTGTCGGGGGCACTGATGCCGTGCCCCAGATTATTTCTTACTGACATATTAATTAACCAAGACGAATAAGAAGCGTTTGCCTTATTAAACAAATGATATTCAGTCATAGAAAAAGAGTTTTTCTGTCGCGCGAGAGAGAAACTTTCTCGCGACAGCATAGAGCGCTGGCTTCCTGTGCCTTTACCATGAGTTTGCATGACCGTACTCGCTAGCGACTGCGTAAACGATGTAGTATGCCGATTTACGCAGTCGCTAGCGAGTACGGTCATGTAGACTCATGGTAAAGGCACTGATCGATATCGAATCGCTTTCGAGTTTTTACCGTTTTTATAGTGGCAGATAAATATGTGCCATATATTTATGAATACACAGCAAGTTAGAGTATTGGTATCGGTGCTGCTTAATTAATAAATAAATAAAAAACAATTAATAGAAAAAATTGTTTTGTTGACGCTACCCCAGATGCGTCGGAGTGGGATTGTTGCTGCGCTATAAATAGTCGCGCGAGAATGCAACTTATACTCGCGAGTGTAGAGGGCGCTGGCTTCCGGGTCGTTGCCGACTCGCACTTCACCGTTCGTAGGGTAAGGGAATTGCGATCCTTCCCACCAATATGTTGTTACCCCTGAGAAAAAACTAGTTATTAACACTAACGGTAGTTGACTGTTCATAAGACACAGTCAGGTTCATAAAAAAAACTGCCTCTACCTATAACATTATTGAGCTGCGAGTAGAGAGTAGTGTACGTAGAGTGTACCGTTAGCGAGATTCCCGATTCTGTATGAGAAATGTTTCCGATCGGCAATGTTTTCCATACACAACCGGGAATATTCCCGGTAAGACCCATCTCAAGCTGAAAATTTTCCCCGTATACATCGGCATTTCGAAAATTTCAAGAACTTCCAAGAACGCCTATTAAACCGTTTATGTCTCGGACGATCTTAATGCATTCTTGCTAATGCATTATGCTCGAGTGCTCTCGAGAACATCCTCTTTACTTAAAAGAGCATATGTTTATAGGTTATCCATGGCGCTTACGTCTTTTTGAATGAGTAAGACAATGAGGTTAATTAGAATATTAAGATTTGATTGCCAATTGCTTAACCTGCAATTGGTGTGAGCGAATATGCTGATGATGTTGGTCAAGACGGTTTTGAAGACAAATGACTTGAAATAGATTCTAAAATGAAGTTTTTTTTGTAATTGCCAAATGCGTGCTCAATTATTAATGGTTATTGTGAAGCTTGGAGTTGTGCCGTTGCCGGAAACATTCTAGATCTTAAGCAATATTGCTTAGCTGGGAATATTTCTCATATGTTTGGCGAATGTTGCCATTAACGGTAGATTATTAGTGAAGATATAATGATATAGTCTTCCATCCATGTCTTTAGATACGGTGGCACATGTTATCCCAGTACAAAATAGTATATATAAATAACTTATATTATCTGTGCTAAATATATTGGCCAGCCCTCTGATCACCAGTGGTCTCTATTAGGCGCGCCGACATTATTTTGCAGAATCGACGTCCAAGTGTTTCGACCCTCTTCGACCACAAACATAACGGGTGTTTAAGTAGATTAATATATTGTAAGTACTGGAACGACAGCTATAAATGGCAGGTGTCATTGCACCTAAGCTATGATAAAAACATAGGAGGTCCACTCTTCTCCGAAAAATATATAGATTTGAGATAATGACCGGTTTACACTATTATTTATGTCCAGCAATGTTATTAAGCCTTCCAAATGCGTGTCGGACCACGCACAATGAAGGGCTCCGTACCAATACCTACTAGTCCACATTTAAAACTACTATCCAGTACATTGAATCTAAAAAAGTCGTATCTTCATAGGAAATTCAAGGCACTTACGACCTTTTGTTTGGGCAAGACAGTTTTACCCTATACAACTATGCGCGTTGAAATTTGTTTTTCATCCACCGATTACATGTATGGAGTGCCCCCCCCCAATTTAATATTTTTTTGTAATTTCACATTACTTTTATGTAGCGGTTCATAGAATAGGCACACCTTCGTACCAAATTTTGTGATTTTAGTGCTTATAGTCTCCGAGTAAATCGGCTGTGACGTACGGACGGACAGACATGACGAAACGATAAGGGTTCCGTTTTCGCCATTTTGGCTACGGAACCCTAAAAAGGGGTACAACTTTGTTATTATACATTACTAGATTATACATTTTTAGATTGAAAGTAGTTTCATAACACTCCAGTTTCTAAATCAGACCAAACCTGCGCCCGCCTCGCCTTCCTGTTGTGTCCGAACCGTCGGCCTAACATGTTATACGACCAACTAGCGACCCGCCCCGGCTTCGCACGGGTGCACTATTTAATGGATGTTATTATACATATAAACCTTCCTCTTGAATTACACTATCTATTAAAAAAAACCGCATCAAAATCCGTTGCGTAGTTTTAAAGATTTAAGCATACATAGGGATATAGGGATTAGGGACAGAGAAAGCGACTTTGTTTTATACTATGTAGTGATGATTAGCAAATGCAATGTGCTTGATAGAACAGGTTCATTGATAAGGAAGATAACGTTTTAATAGGCATTCAATATGATTATAATACTTATTATAATTAGTGATGCGCCGTTGCCGGGAACACCGGTGTGGTAATCATGTAACTTTTCGAACGTACGAGAGGTAATTAATTAGTTTAATGTCACTTTAGCATGGCAGATGACGTTTAGGTCTTCCCTATTGACAAAATAGTTAGCTTAACCCGTCGTCTACCGGTCCCTGGGATCCCCGGGCTCATTACAAAATAATGCTATTGTTTATTTTTTTCGCCGGGACACAACTGCTTTTAACTTTTGTAATGAAATAAGTTTCACTGTGTGTAGACATTTTCGAATATCGATATTGAGTTTGCCATTAGTGCAGCGGTAGCGTCACAAATGGCGCCGCGGTCCGCTGCGCCGGCGCAACTGGCTGTAATTCAATTTGTTTCGCGAGTTCACGGCTAAATCAACAGCGCCGATCACCTTATAACCTCTTTGTAATGATATAGTTACATATTTAGCGTTAAGTGATTTCGCATTGCTTGAATGAACTGAATAAATGAAAGAAGAGTACATACCAATATATTATCTTTGGATTGAGCTAAACTTAAGCGATAGTCCAAATCAAAAGGGACCTTAAGCGACCGGCACTTACGCCTTTATTGCCCTTGTTCGAATACCATAGTCAATCGATGCAACGCATTGCACCGATTGACTATTGTTTTCGAACGGAAGCGCTGGACTATGACATACTTATGTCACAAAATAAATAGGAATGTAGGTGATTCAAAATTTGACGTACCAAAAAATATCCGAGATAACGTTTGACAGATAATAACCTGGGCCTATACTCCTAACTTCGTATCGTGCCGTCTCTTTCACTGTCGTGTCATCACTACATAGTATAACAAAGTCGCTTTCTCTGTCCCTATATCCCTATGTAGGTATGCTTAAATCTATAAAACTACGCAACGGAGTTTGATGCGATTTTTTTAATAGATAGAGTGATTGAAGAAGAAGGTTTATATGTATAATAACATCCATTAAATAGTGCACCCGTGCGAAGCCGGGGCGGGTCGCTAGTACATTATACAAGTGAAAGGGACGGCGCGATACGAAGTTAGGATTTCGAGTTTCAGAATAGGCCCTCTGGCTTTTCGAAAATCGGTTGGGAAAACAATATGTTTTTAATAAAAAGTGGTACTTTATGCAGCTGTATATCGTGCGCAAAGTTGGATTTCGCGCACTAGTGCTTTTTACTTTTCCATTTTTTTTTTAACTGTTGGTCTAAGCCGAAGAGTTTTATGTCCAATCAGTTTACTTATTTATTTAATAAAGCAATTGGCATTGAAACTATACTTCTATTATATTTAAAACATTAAAGCTGCATATTAGACAATTTCAAGGGCTATCGAATATTTAAAAAATCTAAAACTGTTTTCAAAAAGTTGCCACATTGTGTAGATCAATGACCGGAAACGAGTATTATGCGTGACCTCCAATTAATAGAGTATTTTTATGCAAGACCGCCGCGCCGGATCAAAACATTTCTTTTTTCGCCAAAACATACATTTATTTAAAAATAAATCAAATGTAAATTAATTATAAAATAAAAAATGAGGGTTTTTTTTAAATAACATGTGACATAAAACCTCTCCCAAAATAGTTTTTGATTTGGCTAAAGGTCGACAACCATGCTGGCATGTTGAAAAAGTCTCAATTAAAAGTTAAATCGACTTTTTAATTCCCGTCTCTTTCCTTCATAATTTCACGAATTAATTATGTAAAGACGTATTGTTTTAATAATGTTTAATGTGATATGTGCGATTTATACGATTTTAAATAAAATGTATGTAAACTACGCCAGATGTAGACTATGTACTCGTACGTGCATAGCCCAAGATGGCAAGTAAACAGATTTTATTTTGTCTCTTTTAATTACTGTTTTATTTAGATTTGTTTCTTTGATATTTTTTCGCAACTGTACTGATAAAAATACGTCGTTTCATTCATATACGTGCTGCACTTGTATCAAAATGTACTATTTCTCACAAAATGTTGTTTACATATAACATTTTTTTGTCCTACTGTTAATCAGTATGTATTCCTTATTTTCTATTTAATCTTGAGTTTTCTTGTAGAGTAGGTTTTTAAGTGGTCGGCAACTCGAATGTAAGTTACCTAGAGTTGCATGCGTCCATTGGCTTCGTTGACCGCTTACCATTATGTGGGCCGCACGCTTGTTTACAACCAATGTAGTATAAAAATTTGCATGGTATTCCAGATACGAGCGAGTTCGCCATAGTTGTAGTTGTGACACACACGAACACATAGACAATGTGTACTCATAGCTCCTACGCTGACGCACACATAGATAATGTGCATGTAAGCTCAACACACAACCAGGGCTTACCCGTGGTAATCAATAATTTAATAAAGCTATTGATCCGCTACCTGTAGTTAATATTTTTATCATTATCGATCTACGTCTGTTCTATGACATAACCTCGTACCGATTACCAGTTGCTGACACGAAATGTGATAATAATGCAATTTGCGCTAAAAAAGCGAACCGCTTTTAAATCAGCTGTTTAGTTACATTTACGCTATTTATCGGTTAGGTAACCTTCACCGTAATTGTTTTAAGTGGTTTATTAGGACACAAGCCGCGGTTTGATTGTAAATTGAGCCTTATTGAGGGTAATCAAACTAATCATATTGAGATAACAATCTCTGTAATGAAGATCTCAAATCTAGGTTGTTGACGACCTCTGGGGGTTTGATGAGCTGCATATGATGTATGAACTTATGATGGTTGTCATCATCACTTATCATGGACATTACCTGTGGTGCGTTCAACGAGAAATATCGCGTTCTTTGAAAAGCTGTTCTGGCCCAGACGAAGAAACAATAAGAATTTATTTTCAGATAAGTATATAATTCTTGACTATGTATATGATTGTGTTTCTGACAATAGCCGAATAATGATTGCTCAAAATTTTCTCTATAAAAAAATCAGCCTACTAAAACAACGCATTATTAAACGGCACAACGAAGGTAAAATGATGGTATTATACCTCATCTAAACTCTGTCAAGAGAAAATTTAATAAAACTGCACAGTCAGTCGAGATTTGTCTAAAAAAGCTATTCCCGAAGAGTGTTGCATCCCGTTTTGTCGTTGTTCGAACCCACAACCTCCCAACTAAAAGTTTTTTTTTTAAACCTGCCTGTGGCTTTATAGGCCGGTCCCAGTAAAGCGATAGGAGTGTGCGGTTGGAGACTAGTCTGGGGAAAATCCAGGGGAACCTCCGACATGACCACGCAGGCGGTTTAAACAACTGCGCTCCAGTGAGATTAATTGAGCGGCTTCAACCGAATCCGAGGTGTGAGTGGAATCGACCTACTGTGGGTTTTGTCGCTGGTTCACTAAACCTAAGCTGAGAAGAGTCCAGCAAGAAAATCAGCTGGTGCCTTATGTTGGATAGTGAGCACAGCATTTGTCTTTGCCTAACCTGTATCCATCTAATTTTAATTCAGACATTCAAGCGATAGTACAGTCGCCATCAAATATATCTGTACTCTTCAGGGTGCTCAAAAATATCTGAACATGCACTTTAACGCCTTGACAATAGAGTCATGTTCAGATATTTGTGAACACCACGTCCGATCCAATATATCTGATGGCGACTGTACTAGCAAGACTGACGTAAATTGCCTGACATCCGATTATGAATGATTGCCCAATTACCGCATTTACTTCAATATGGGCCTTGGCTCACTTCAAGGTGCGGCGGCGGTGAATCGTGAAAACAATGGGGGCTATCGCGTATGAATTCGCCGCTAGAGGCGCTAGTGTAGCGTGGGGTCCTCCGAAAAGTCAAATGTCACTCTTTTTGGTTGCGCTACGCGGGTTAATATCTCATTGGAACAATATGGTCACTATTTTGCAATACCTGAGCTTGATTATGGCAAATATGAATTAAGGGTCAATGACTGTCAGGGCTTTGAGACAGATTTGTCTTTCGGAAAATTATTTCCTCCTTTTTTTCGAACAAAACGGGACCACGCTACAATGCGGTATATTCGATATTTTTACGGTACGGTTTTAAGGTATTGAATATGATTTCAATGTAAACTTCGTTCTCATGTCCATAATAACCAATAACAATTTTTGACAGCTGGACCTTAGTCGACAGTGGCGCCAACTGGTGAGCACAAAAACGATTGCCCCCATTGAATCACGAATAGAAATGGAATAACTTAGTATAAACATTCAGTTTTGATAACGACTATTAGAGACGAAAACTTATTTTCTTCAGTTAAAGACACGCAAGTCTTTCGCTCTCCAAGCTTCTTCGCAGCGCATCTGGAGCTGTAATATAATACATTCTTCACACCTCGCATTCGAGGGCAACAATGAGTCTTTTCCTCATAGAAGGTGTGAGAAGCAGTATGTATCACTCGGTAAGACATTTGATGTTTTTAGCAGCGGGCCTCAGGCGGTGTGAAAAGCAGTGTGTAGCAAAAATTATTTCCGTCGCGGGCGTAAACACTTGAATCCCTCGCTACGCTCAAGATTCTAGTTTATATTATTGCAGAATCTTTCGCTTTACTTAGAATTCAATATAACACACTCGTCGTAAATATGTAATTTTGATCCCTTGAGAGACAATCGACTATTGTTTTGAAAAAATGATACCTACCTTACAGAGTTTTTCACGCCGGTTGTTCTCGAGGCAGAGGTTCATTTTCCGAATCGGTGATAGTTAATTGTCATTCCGCTGTACCCTACCTCTTTAAATATAACGTTTGATATTGTACAAAGAAACATACTTAGTCACGTTAACAATTCAATTTCTTGCTATTCTCAATGCAGGCCAAGGACTGTCCTGATTTTCTGCTCGATTCGTTAATCAATCCTCATTTGTCACTGTTGTTTAATCTGTGCCGGAACTAAATTTTTAGGGTTGCCAAACGAAAATATAAATAATATGTATTTATGTATATATATAAAGTTGTACAAACCTCATCCACAACGCAGGCTTCGTCAATTTCACGGACAACAGGCATCAGCAACAGGCCTCGTCAAACAATGCACATACTATAAATCCACAACAGGTTTCGTCAGCCTTATACTAAATTAAATTTAATTAAATCACACCCCATCATAAATTATCTTTAGTATCGTAGGTAAATAAGAATCGACTACTCCAAATGCTTTGGAAGGCACGTTAAGCCGTTGATCCCAGCTGCTGTCTATGATAGAAGTCGTTAAGCCAAGCTAGATGCCTTCGGGCGGCTTGAGAACCTCTAACAGTCAAGTGGCCCACTCACTTGACAAGGGGGGTCGAAGTTGCACCACGTCCGTAGGGAGTACCCACCTTTACCCTACACGTGACCCCTGGTTGGTGATAAACGGTGCAACAAAACTGGCAACCGTACTTTCTTCTCAAAGATCTTCATGGTTAGAAATATTTGCCATTTTGACATTGAAACATGATCCTCCTAGTGTTTTTCTCGGTTGTGCCCTGAGGATCCCTGCGTCCCTTCTGACACCTTAGCCCCAGCCGGCGTAGGAACTAGTTTTGCGAAAACATCTTATCTTCCAACCCAAAGGAAAAACTAGCCCTTGTTGGGACTAGGCCGCTTTCCTCACGATGTTTTTCTTCACCGACAAGCGACTGTTAAATATCACATTGACACTTACTACGATTATATTTAATGCGTGCGATGAAACATGATAGAGCTGCGATCAAAATACTTTTTTTTTTTAACCTGACTGTGGCTTTATAGGCCGGGCCCAATAAAGCGATAGGAGTGCGCGGTGGGAGAGTAGCCTGGGAAAAATCCAGGGGAAAACCTCCGGCACGACCACGCGTGTGGTTTGGAACACTGGAATACTCTAAGAGTTTGCGCTCCAGTGAGATTGGTTGAGTGCTTTCAACCGAATCTGAGGGGCTACCGCGAACTGAAAACGAACGAAGTTCGAATATCTCCCTCTCTGCCGCACGAATTAGCAAGTGCGACAGAGAGGGAGATATTCGAACTTTGTTCGTTTTCGGTTCGCGGTAGCTCCTCTGAGGTGTGAGTGGAATCGAGCTACTGGGAGTTTTGTCGCTGGTTCACTAAACCTAGCCCAGCTGAGAAGAGTCCAGCAAGAAACTCAGCTATGCTGACTCTACCCGGTATGCGGCGGTACGGGACGAATAGGGACTATATGTGTCGATCAGAATACTAATTCATTTACTAGCTGGCAGAGCTTTTTGCACGACTGCCCAAAAAGGGGTGTAATGTTATCAGGGTACATACATGAACCCTATATGAGGTTATTTTCACGTTTTTTTACGTAAAACGCCACGTCCGTTTGCGTCGCGATTGTAGGCTCTGAGGGACTATTCCGAACATCGAAATCCGAACTTCGTGTCGTCGGGTAATTCCGAATGTCGGATAATTCCGACAATAATTGACGACCGCTTTAGCCTAGTTGGTAGTGACCTTGCCTTCGAAGCTGGAGGTCCCGGGTTCGAATCCCGGTCAGGGCATGTATTTGTGTGATGAACACGAATATTTGTTCCTGTGAGTCATGGATGTTTTCTCTATGTATTTAAGTATCTATTTATCTATATAAGTATGTATATCGTCACTTGGTACCCATAGTACAAGCTTTGCTTAGTTTGGGACTAGGTGGGCTAGCACAACTTGCTGCCAAGTCGTATCTCGCGCGACTCAGCGATTCCTGTCTCACTCGAACTGTGCGAATTGGAAAGAGGAGGGTAGATTTATCTCTACTCGCGTCGCGTCGCAGCGGCAGTTATGCTAGCCCCATAGGTTGATTTGTGTAAGATTGTCCAAAAATATTTATTTATTTATTTATTATTATAATAACAAATTCTTGTCTAACCAAGCGATTTTGTTGCACTATCAAATATCAACAAAAATTTTAACATTTCTTTTTAATGATGATGACGATGAGATGCAATAAAATCGCGTAGTTAGGCTGGAATATGTTATTTTCGGAATTATCTGACATACAGAATTACGCGAAGACACCCAACGTATGTATGTATGTGACCAATCATAGTCATGACTGGGGCTTTTCCAATTTATAACCAACACAATTGCCTCAAGTGGACAATCGATTCCGGCGCCGAATGCACCTATGCAGTTTTAACGTTTAACCAATAAGTGTGGAAGAAAACCTGTTTTTTGTGATAAATGTTTGAGCAGTGGTAAAAAAAAGATAGAATAACAATAATTAACTGAAACACAAAAAGAAAAATCCCATGTTTTCTTCGTATGTAATATTGAATTCTAATGACATGCTACTTACATCTTT
Organism: Epiblema foenella; assembly: GCA_963556455.1. Taxonomy (NCBI): domain Eukaryota; kingdom Metazoa; phylum Arthropoda; class Insecta; order Lepidoptera; family Tortricidae; genus Epiblema; species Epiblema foenella. The sequence goes on from OY747110.1 coordinate 4,130,587, forward strand.
TTGCAGTCAACACACAAATCTGTCTTGCGCCTGTATAGGTACTAATAGTAGTATGTACGAAAATGTATTTCAATTATATATATTCATTATTAAGTTTACAATTAGGGTTATATAATTCTGTAAAATTTATAATATTCACTACTTACAACTACAATAAAGAAACTTAAATAAAACTAATTACAAAAAAAAAAACACTCCATCTAAAAGTTCTGCCTGCGGCATGGACCCAAAACGCAGTTAAATACGTAGACAATTAAAATTATATCGAAAATCTTCCGTACCTAGATTATACAAACACGCTTGTACCGCGCGATTGATCAATTAATTCAAAATCTCTCATTTGAAATTCTACTCAATATCACGTGAGAAGACGTGACAATTATGTACATAAACACTATAAATGACAAAAACCTTGTCAAATGTATTCTCACTCACAAAACAATATAACGCGTTTGATATACCACTAACGCCATCTATGAGAGCGACGCACAAACTATGGTTGTGAACGTGTTGGCTAATTTCGACCTCTACCGCAACTGTCAGGATGGCCGAGCGGTCTAAGGCGCCAGACTCAAGGTAACCTTGCCCGTTATACGGGTGTGAGCTGTTCTGGTCCTCTCTGAGGGCGTGGGTTCGAATCCCACTTCTGACAAAAGTTTTTGTTTTTCTTTTCAATTTTAATAAAATTGCGTAATATCATTTTTCTGAAAAATGTTAATCATATTTTAAACTAATACATGTTCAACTTTGTTGTCCACAATTTTTTGGAATATTTATTATTCTAAATGTTTATTTTTGGATGTTTATATGTTTTATTAACCTTAGTTTTAAAAGGCGACAACGTATTCAATAGAATAACAACTTTATGTTGCATAACATAAAACTTAAATAATAATGATTCCAAATTGTTAGGTACTTATACGTTTACCGACTGGTAAACTGACTAGTTTAGCTAAAACAGACGGCCAATTAGGCTGATGCTAAAAGTCACCATAGCCTATGGGCTTACTTCGCTTGAGCAGCCCTTAAATGTTAAGTTTCACCCATGTTTCTTATTATTATTAAATATAAATATTGAAAATTGTGAGGAATTCGGATGCGCGGTAGCGGGGCGATGCGAAGGCAGTACCGCACCGCTTCTGCGCATGATATTAATACTGATCAAATTAATGTAATACTGACAGTCTTCCGTGAAATGCGAATGTTTGCGACATCAGTAAGTATATGGACCCTGTCCCGCCCAGTCAGAAAGTCGCCTTTCAATCACAAAACTTATACAACTATTTTTTTTTTCAGGGGGATCTATCGTCGTGTGGCATGTTGCGGGGCCTCACTGCGCTGCTGGCGGTAGCGCTGTGCGCCGCCACCCTCGACTCCGAGCTTGGCGTCGGCAAGGCCATCAATATATTTATGAGGTAAATCACATCTCTGAGGCACCACTACTGGCGGTAGAGCGGTGCGCCGCTATCGTCAACTCCGAGCTTGGCGTCGGCAAGGTCATCATTTCATCAATATATTTATGAGATAAATCACGTTTCTGTGGTAACACTGCTGACGGTAGCGCTGTGCGCCGACACCTTCGGCAAAGAGCTTTTCGTCGGCAAGGCCATCAATATATTTATGAGGTAAATCACATCTCTGAGGCACCACTACTGGCGGTAGAGCGGTGCGCCGCTATCGTCAACTCCGAGCTTGGCGTCGGCAAGGTCATCATTTCATCAATATATTTATGAGATAAATCACGTTTCTGTGGTAACACTGCTGACGGTAGCGCTGTGCGCCGACACCTTCGGCAAAGAGCTTTTCGTCGGCAAGGCCATCAATATATTTATGATGTAAATCACATCTCTGAGGTAACACTGCTGGCGGTGGCGCTGTGCTCCGCTATCCCTAACTCCGAGCAAGGCCATCAATATGTTTATAAGGTCATAAGGTCGCGAGCCAGCACAACATCGTTTATATCCCAGAGAAATCTGAATTTATGCTCATAGAGGCCGAGAACCAGCCATGTCATATACCTCCCTTGCTGCTAAACGGCGCACAGCTTCAACGAGTATACAGGGTGCGATATCTTGGCCGCATCCTACTGTCAAGCATGAGAGACCACGAAGATATAGACAGACAAAGGCGAGCCGTTGCAGTACGGGCGAATATGCTAATTTATGGACATTTGTCTGGAATAAAAAAAATTATTTCATTTCATTTCATTCATAAGGCAATTCGTTTACGTCTGGTTTTACCCTAAGGTCGGCAAGGATATCAATATATTCATGACACAGTGGTTTACTTTTCAGACAGTCCATTTATGCGTAGTGCTTGGCATGTTGTTACGTACGTAATGATGTGGAAAGACGGTGCTACGCAAACTTGTCCCGACTACAGCATTTTTCTTAGAAGGTGCGGTGTGGTGATTATACAAAACGTGCAAACACCCTTTTTTTGAAGTTGACGCATTCAGAGCAGTAACATTGCTCGAGCACTTTTAAAACAACCCTGTTCCTCTCTCTGGTTGTAGTACTCATTGGGGGAGCCCTGTCTATCCAGCAGTGGACGTCTTTTCGTTGATATGATGATGATGAACCTGTTCCAGATATGGCTACCTCAGTATCTGCATGCGCGTGGTCCCCCGTAACGACACGGAAGGCTGGGTGTTCCGGGAACCGACGGTCAGCGTGTTCCGGGACGTGGAGCGGCTGTCGGTGGCGCCCAAGCCGCGCCAGCCAAAGACGCTGTTCGACGGAGACTTCCACATGGAGTTCTGCGATAACCTGAAGCAATTGCTACAAGCTTACTTTAGAGATTTTAGCTTTGAGAGGTGAGCCGTAAGGGGCCATCCATAAATTATGCCTCACCAATTTCATGATTTTTTGTCTCCTCCCCCGTCTTTGTGCAGCGTTTGTACATTTGTATCCCTTCTCCTCCCACATATTTGCAATTTCACATTTTTTTTGTTAATAGTGCAAATATTGTGTTTTTATACTTGTGGACATATAAGATTTTGAAATGTGATGTCACGAAATTTACGACCCCTCCCCTTGGCACTCAATTTCACACTTCGTCGACCCCCTCCCCCCTTAATGTGACGTAATTTATGGATGGCCTCTAAGTGACAGCATTTTGTAAGTGGAAGACATCAACGATTTTTTTATTAGCCCACTGTACTGCATACACTGCTGACGTGTGGCTAGGTACCTCAAATTTATGAGGTAATTTATAAGCGCGATTTGCAGTATCTGCTTACAATCAGACAGGCCGTGCTTATTTGCCACCGCTGTGCCATAACAAAATGTTCTACAAAGAATGTTTATGTCTCAAAAAGAAAAAAATATATGATAACTGTAAACATGCCTTTAAGTTTCTTCAGTGAAACTCATACCTACTTTAGATCGAATATATAACACACATTCACCGATAAAGGTGCCGATAACATTAGTGCTCACAAAAAGAGCACAATGTGCTATGAAATCCAAGTGATTTAATACCCTTTTGCGTAGTGCAAGCGTTGTTGTGAAAATGAAAACTGTATTGATTCTTTTGTAACGAGTTAACGACTGCCCATTGATTTCCAGTGATTGTGAAAGTCATTGTTAAGTTCATTGCAAATAGGTACAGTCAACCGCAAAAAAACAGGCGCTATCTTAACTCATTTCAAAACGAATTAAATAGACCTGATTAGGGGTTTACGAAAATCATATCCTATCAATAAGCTTGAAGTTTTGCTTTTTTTTTGAACCTGACTGTGGCTTTATAGGCCGGGCCTAATACAGCGATAGGAGTGCGCGGTTGGAGAGTAGCCTGGGGAAAATCCAGGGGAAAACCTCCGGCACGACCACGCGTGTGGTTTGGAACACTGGAATACTCTAAGAGTTTGCGCTCCAGTGAGATTGGTTGAGCGGTTTCAACCGAATCTGAGGTGTGAGTGGAATCGAGCTACTGGGAGTTAAAGTTTTGCTGTGCAGTGGGAAATCGCTGCCAGCATCTTGGGATCATTTCCGCCAATGAACGACCTTGGAGATGGTGTTTAGGATATAAGTAACATTTTAAATTCTTGCGTTCAGAACTGCCGAGGATGCACTGTGTTGAGAGCGAGGGACCTAAATTTGTCCCTTCTGGTGTCAACACAATGCATCCTCAAATTTTATAAGGTTCGGCAACGCCTACGTGACTCCGGAGTTGCGGGCGCCTATAGGTTGCGTTGGCCGCTTACCATCAGGTGGACCGTACACTTGTCACCGGCGTTGTATAAAAAAAAAAGCAACATACATAAAGATAGGATTTGTTTACGATTTTGTTAATCTTTTATTTTTCAAAATTAATGTTAATTTAGTAACAAATTGAGTGACATTCAGTTTTTTTTTTTAATTTATTTTTCCCAAAAAAGTATGGTACAGTTTACATTTGTTTCCGTTTCGCCAAACGTTAAGTTTATCGGCGAAATATTACACTCACTTTCATTTTATGTACCAAGTTATAGTATCTAATGACCTAAGTAATAAAGTAATTAATCCTTTGAATATAAAACAAGATGGGTACTAGCTTATTTAATTAATATTAAGCATCTTGTGTTGCTTAGTTCTAGTTACTGTTTTCCTTTTGTTTATTGTTTCTTCTGAATACATAATTATCCTTCAGCTTTTCACTGACTTCGATATTTGTGATAATCCACATCGAAAGGGACCTTATGGCGGCAGGCGCTTACGTTACACCTATTCACTATTGTATTGGAACAGCGGCAATAAAGGCGTAAGTGCCGGCCGCCATAAGGTTCCTTTCAATATGGATTATCACATTTGTGTCAATACTAATGTACCTCATAAATGTTCAGGCTGGAGCGGCCGTGGCGGGCGTTCACCGCGGGCTGGCCCACGGACATCATGGCCCGGAACCTCGGCATCAACTCCTCCTTCATCACCGGCGACCACTGCTACGTGCTCGTCAGGGTATCCAGGTAACCTAGGACAGGGCCAGTAATGGATAAGCTCCAATGATTCTCAATAGAGTCATTCTTTTTATACAACAATCAGTTTAAAACCATATGATCTTTGAATTCAGAATGATGTGTCTATTACTGGTGCTTGTCAGCGTAAAGTGTCAGATGAGTGTCAGTTATTAATATTTCAAAAGGTCTCACGGGACTTTTGTATTTAAAACCTGCTATTCTATCCCTGCTCCAGGCTACTTGCAGTAAATTTTTCTTCGCGATTCTCATTTGTTTGAAAGAAAGAAAGAAAGAAAGAAAGAAATATTTATTCGAGACAAAGACAACAATTAATACAGCAAAAATAGAATATAAAAATAAACAAAAAAGTTGTGTTATCTCGAAACGGTACCATCTCAGCATAATGCGGGCAATCGCCAGCGCTGATCTTCTGATGGGACCGTCGAGTGATTTCACGGTGTGTAACTGTACGAACATAAAATAATAATAATAAACAAAGAACGATTAACATGAAGAAGGATAATGGATAAGCTCCAATGATGCTCAATAGTCATTATTTTTATACAACAATCAGTTAAAACCATATGAACTTTGAATTAAGAATGACGTCTCCATTACTGGTGCTTGTCAGCGTAAAGTGTCAGACTCTGGTGCTTCACCCATTCTTATTGATGTATAATAAACGGGACACTCACGTCTTTAAGTTCGAATTTCATGTTTTCGACCAGTACGTGGTCTTTAATCATGAGAACCGTCGCGACGTCGGCACGTCTAGTCGGTTATTAATATTTCATAAAAACAAAATTAAAAATTTTGAAAAACCCACGACGGATGTACCGTGAAAAATGTTTACTGCAGCGCCCCCTGGTGAGTTATCATCGTAACACCCAGCTAAAATTCGTCCCGACTAAACTACAAATCTATTGCCGAAAACCGCTTCTAAATCGGTCAAGCCGTTTTGAAGAGATTGATGTGCACACACAAACAAACAAACAACCTCTCACCCTAAACGCATATACCTTCTCCGTTCCGTCGTGGGTAAAAATGTCTCACGGGACTTTTGTATTTAAAATCTGCTATTCTATCCCTGCTCCAGGCTACTTGCAGTCAACTTTTCTTCGCGATTCTCATTTGTTTGGAACTTAGGATTTCGGGTGGGTTCCGTCAAACCCTGTGTATATAGTAATCGCAAGCGGCGTTAGCAAAAATCAGATTGGTTATAATTATATGGAACGACAGCTGCCGGCGCCATATTTAACCCTAATCGATCTGTACTCGTAAGTCGGTGCAACTCGCCCTCAGTTTCGGGTTGTAATTAAGGGTCGATTGCACCAACATACGATCACAGGCCGGTCTTCGTCAAATATGGCGCCGGCAGCTGTCATCCCATAGAAACTTGTCAAACTTTCCATACAATCAGATTTTAACAAACACCGCTTACGATTGTGCAACCCACCCTAAATGAGCATCAAAAACCAACCTAACCTATAGCCTCCACAAAACTAAAAGTGGGCGACTAAAATACTAACTCAGCAAGTGGCCCCTGGGCGAGTCGCTGACTAACTTAACTTAATGCTGCAGATTTCGTGATTATCAACGACAGAGATATTTTTTTTACATTAAGGAGAGCTTTTTTATTGTGCTAAATATATATATAATAACCGAATAGATTTTTCATAAGTGATCCAGTGTTCCAAAAATTACGCGCAGAGCTTCCGTAGAGAGCGGGATGGTTAATTGCAAACTCACGCGTGTTAGTAATCATTTGCAATGGAATGACATTGCCTTCAACAACCAAACACATTTTTCCAGATACCGCGAAACCGCCAAGCTCAGCGATCTACCCAACAACATCCCCATAGAAGACGTTGTATTCGACGCCATCCAGGACTCCACCATCGGAGACACGGTCTCCATCGCAGACTTCATCAGGAAATACGGCTCGCATTACATTGCCAGCTACATCACGGGGAACTCGCTATATCAGGTCAGACGTTGCTTATGTTGACTGATACTTTCGCTGCCAGACTTAAGGGGGTGCCTCGATTCGACCAGCCATGCCCCCCGTGAAAGAGAAATGCTTGTCTTTCGCGCACGACAAAACGGGATGCAGCACTCTTCGGGAATGAATTTATGATTTAGACAAGTCTCGATAAATATTTGACTGTGCCCAGTTTTATTAAATTTCCTATTGACAGAGTTTAGATGAGATAAAATACCATCCTTTTAACTTAATTGTGTCGTTTGATAATGCGTTGTTTTAGTAGGCTGAGTAAAAAAGGAAAATAAAGGCTCAACTTTGTTTTTTTTCTATCGAGAAATTTTTAAGCAATCATGTTTCGGCTAGTGTCAGAAACACAGTCATATACTCAAGAATCATATATCTGAAAATTAAGCCTTATTGTTTTCTCGTCTTGGCAGAACAGCGTTTCAAAGAGCGCAATATTTCTCGTTGCACGGCCTTAAAAAGATAGTTTATTGCAGACAAAACTACACAGTTAGTAATGACGTAAAATGATTGGACCCCTGAAACCGATTTAGCGATAATAGCGATTTACCTTTATGTTCAACCTGCCTAGCGAGAGTAGTAGTGGACTGTCCTGTATCTGAGAAAAGTTACAAAGCATTACGGGTTCCTGCCAGTGAAAGTAGTATGACTTTGGTTCCAAAGGAATCCTATAATGGGATAAGATCTTGATGTCAGTTACAGATTACTTATATGCCAAAGTAATATCGACCCAAAACAACTACATAGTTACCACTAACAATACTCTTTTCACACCTGCTATACAGAAAAGAGTCATTGTTGCCCTCAAATGAGGGATCAGTCGTACGTTTCTTCCTTCATTTGAGAGCAACGACTCTTTTCCTCATAGAAGGTGTAAAAAGCGGTTTGTGTCACACGGTAGCAAAATACTCATACTCATACTCATACTCTTTATTGATAATATTGTTAATTTCCGTCTTGGGCGAAAACACTTGAATCCTCGCTACACTCAGGATTCTACTGTAATATCTTTCGCTGCACTCAGTAAATATATCATTTTGTTTCCTTGAGACACAATCTACTAATGCAAGCTAGTCATCCGACGTGCGATATAAGCATACTTACTCATCACCGAAGAGGTAGGGATACTGTAATTACTGTACCATATTTTTTTATCGATACCGACTAATGCGACCACGTGTCTAAACACACCTTTAACACGTGGCTTCCATTTCCTTTCGACCAGTATTGTGTAAGCAGGACGGGCGCAGTAACGTGCTCGTAAATGTGACCGTTGTTGATAAAGCGAGGGTAGTTTTGAAAACATTCCGATAACTATATGTAAGTTTGATGAACTTGACTTCATGATGGTCTTTATCAAATGTTAACCCCATTATGTGTGTGTTCTTTTTACAAATGCTGTTAATTTAGGATTTTCTATCAGATAAATCCCATTTACTTAGGTACTAAAATTCCTAAACCCGCATTACGTTCAGTGGTATTTTTATGTTTACTGATCATCCTTTTAACTTCGAAGGCCACGTATACGCACAAGCGACATGCTGCATGGCACGCCGCGCGCACTAGTCGACCACTTTGGATTTACATACATTCTTACAGTTCGCGTGTGCGTAAACGCGATCTAAGTGTAAATACAACCAAAAAGGAATAAACTATTCCAGAACTAGCTCAGTGTTCTATGACGTTTAACGTCAAATTAAGTCCTTTTCCAGTCTGTTCTAACACATTTGTGCCCATACCCAGGTATTCGTGTTTTCCCGGAACGTGTACTCCCGTATCAAAGACCGCGTGAAGTCTAAAGGCGTGAGCGAGATCCCGCCAGCAGAAATCAACAATTTCTTCTCGCCGTTCTTCGCTGAGCACATCGGCACGGTCAAGGTTTGGACGGATGCTGTATTTTACACTTGTACACGAAAATTCTATCAACTATTTAATAAGAAAAAAGAGTCGCTAAGTTATTGCTCATCAAATTGTTGAACACAGCGCCATCTACTGACGAGTAGCAAAACTACCAAGTGCTTCAAAATCTCAACAAAGTTAGTGCTTCATAATTTCATAGCTGTTAGCGTTAGATGGCGCTGCAGTCCATAACTTAGCAAGCTCTATTCGATATACGTACTACTATTATTAGAACTATCAACTAACTTTAAAAGATGTATTTATGATAGAATTTTCTTTCAAATGTGAAAATAAAACATGGATTGTTATCATTACTCTTGAGGATGTTGCTTTCCATCACAGCGTCATCAAAACTTCTTTTCTGTGTGATATCATCATTTCGATCATTTTCTAAGCATGGCCATTTTGAACTCGTCCATCTCTTTCTATTGCATTTCATATCGCCATTAGTTCATTCCATTAAGTCGGGGGCATCAACACAGTAAGTGCTTCGTTATTAGGTTTTTTTTAATTATATTATGACTTTGTTCTAATAATTTCCTGTAGTACAAAGACATAGACTTACTCGACTTAAGGTCCTGTAACCCGTAGGTGGGGCAGACGGCATCCACAGTACTCCGCCAAGTCCGCCCTTTCGTCCTAATATCTTCGCCTCGGACCTTCTAACATGGTCTTCTGGACTTCGGACGGGCTAACATGGTCCATGATATCTAGCCATACGACTAATCAAATTAAATAACAAAATTGATTGAAATTGTTTAAAGGCGACATCTATTTATAATTTTTTAATGGACTAACTTACCCTTCACTTTAGAGAGATTGACGATAGAGAGATGCGGATGATAAAATATTCTACGAGTCGCTGTTAAATAAATTTAGGACTCTCTTTTTAAATCCACCAGCGAGTATATATTTCATTTTTTTTGTCGCCATTTACACAGCGATATTAAATAAAAGTTAACAGATACTTTGTGCTTGTATTCTCGCATACAAGTTTGATCAATAACTTCGTCAAATACCTAAGATATTTTTTTAAAAACAAAGATGGTATGTTGATAGTATAAAAGTCAATTAGATAAAACAGTTTAACTAGCACTAAGTTAGAGGCCTCTTTTAGGCAATAGGGACGAGTGTTTTAATAAAATAAAAAATAACACACGGCCGATAAAATCTATAATACGATAAAAAAACACGAAAGGAAGTTTCCGTCCTACTTTGCCCAGCAACGGAGTACACGTTCCAGATTCAAAAACTGTATAAAATAAAAATCGTGAATCTTGTCTATGCTCTCACTCCAGGTGTTTGTGTTCTCTAGAACTGCATACTCTATGATAAAAGAGAGACTTAAGCTCAAAGGCGTAGCTGATATCACTGCAAAGGAGCTTGAAGGCTACTTTTCACCTTGGCATGCCAAACATATCGGACAGATCAAGGTAAGTAATCATTATTTACCTGTAACATATCTGACAAGACAAGTCGCTTGAAGATCGAACACATGTCGAGCGGACTGTTGTACATATTTGAGCGCGGTTTGCCATGTCAGATATTGCAGATGACGGTCGTACGAACTGCCAACTTTGCCCGCAGATAATAGACTTTTTGTTTTCATATTTTAATATTTATTTCCTAGGTTACATTTCACTTGTAAAGGCATCACCTCATAATTATTTCCACACATTGTTTACGTTAACCCTCAATTATTTTCTGATCTATCTCAATTACCCAAAAAGTCAACCAAACCATTAAGTCGTTCTATCTACATTGAAGATTAAATATAAAAGTTAAGCTTACACAATTAAAAGCAATGTCGAAATCCGTTGGCAAAGTTACCAGTTCCCGCGGGTCTTCCCATTTGTTTAATAGGACAGCTTAAAAAGAATTTGGGTCTCACAAACATGTTACCAACTACAGGACTAACATAATATCTTCACGCTTGTGAAAAGCACGGCTAACACACAAGAAAAAAACGATAACAAAAATGTTTATTGTGTGTCTCGTTTTTCCTCTCTTTGTGCTAGACCAAGAGATTTGCGGAATGACAAGCGTGTCTCCATTAAATAATTAACAAATTCACTATAGCATGCGCATTTATCATTTAACATATCATTCACTAAAAAGCGTGCTTTTATAAAGTTATATAAAGAATTATCATAACCGCAAAATGGCTAGTTCTTCTATGTAACTTTTCATTCCATTGCCATTCATACTCTTACTTCTACATCCGTTTGACTTCTGTGCATTTAGTCCAAACATTTTTTCATAATAAATATGTCAGTTAACTTTGTCCAAAAATATATTGTTTTCAATCGATTTTTCTGAAAATACATAAAATCAATCGATCGATCGTTTGAATACGACTGAATGAACGTTTAATAGTTCGAAACAAAAGCATTTCCTTTTTTTTACAGGTGGCTAGCGGCAATAAAACTGTAGAAAACTGGGCCATGAAACGCCTCCGGGTTCACTACTACATATTCTCATACCCGAGTCTACTCAAACTGCATGGCGAGCCATCTTTACTGCGCAATCTGGACTCGTTGCTGGGAAACGAGGCATTATTGCAGTTGGAATTGAAGACTTTATCGCCTGCGTTCAAGGATGTGAGAAAGAAACGGTGGTTCGAGGAAGTCATAGACAATTATTTGAAATTGTGGGAGAGTAATATGTGATGAATGGAGTTTTGTAGGGTCAAAATATAGCATTCAGTAGAATCAGTTTGAAATGGTTTGGATGCGTAACTATATTTTTAAGTCTGTGAAGACTATTTAACGATACATTATTGTTTCTTTCAAACCATCTTAAACATATTCAATTGTATCTAATTAATGATTAAAAAGTGCAGTATATTGATTATATAATTGGTGCTAAAACCCGACCAAGTTCAAATCGGTACACTATTCAATATTATAAAGATTATAGGCCCTTCCATTTCTAGTGCGGGATACGTAGAATGGAAAAATATTTCGTTATCACAATTTAAAAAGAAATTGTCAGCTTTAAGTACAATATTCCTAGTAATGCACAATCAAACAAAAACATGGCCGCCGTAGCTAGAGAAAGTGATTTGTGGATAATACGTCTGCCATAAAATAACCATGCCGTACTTGAAGAAATAATCATGTACTAAAATATGATTGACCAAGTAAAAATATTTTTTTTTGCAATACCCGTCACCATGGGTGCCCAAAATTTAATGAACACTAGTTACGGTCCTGAACAGGAGGCAATCAGAATTTTGCATTTGAAAGTAATTTATTATTCCCTTTCTTGTGATTTGAATCTCGAATTTACCAAATACTGACTAATTATCAATGAATCTATTCTGTTATTTTAATAACTATTATATATTTCCTAGAATTAATTATGAAATGAAACAAATTAGATATATTATAAAATGTGATTATAGATATTAAATGACAATTCAGACGCAGTGAATTGAACGAACTACTTATAGATATAAGTTTTAGTTATTGTAAATATTATAATTAGTGCCTTATCAGTCTCCTACAATATAATAACCTAACAGGGCCACATATAAAAATGGTGTAGCCATTCTGAAAACGAAAAGTAACTAATTTACGTATTATTTTACTTTTTAGTCAATTCAAGGTATTTACATTATTAACGAGCTTTTGCTCAAAAGAGATGATAGTGCTTATTGTAGTTGCGAGCAGTGCCTTTAAAAATATTTTTGTACTTTTACAGTTAGATAGGTTTTGTTTAATGATATTCAAAGTCCAATGAATGTTCAATCCCCTGCGATACAGGTAAAGGCAGCACTAAACCGTTACAGGTGAATGCTGCATACTTTGCCGTTGGTATTTAGTTTGCAATACAACAGAAAATAGTACCAGAAGGTCTGTCTAATAAAACCGATCTTTGACAACAACTCATGGCATCCCTCTCGCACGCGCTCGCCGCATAGCACGTGCTCTTTCATTCCTAGCGCGATCGGTTATTTTGACACCTGGGAGGTGCGCTAGAGCCGAATTTAGCCGAAACGGCAGGGGGAACAGGCCTTGCGATACCAAATAATACGTAGAAGACCCGTTTACTGAAATTAAAACAAAAGAACTTTGGCTTAGAATGGCTGTATGCAAAGACTAACCGTGCACTACATGATTATTAAAACTTATCGCAGTCATAGATGCATAACGTCTCTTTGTCCATCTCATATTTGTCCAAAAGTTAGAATAAGATAGCGAATCGTGCAATTTTAGTGTTGTAACGCAATGCGGGATCAAACTTGAGAATGCATTTACTTTTACGCATAATTAGCTCAATAAGAAACGGATGTAAATATTTTTCTATGATTCATTATAAAGTTACGGAATAAAGTTGATTTAGGACTGAGAACATGTTTTTTATTTCTATCTTTCAAATATTACGTTTTTTAGGATCTTATATGTGTACAGGTGCGACATAATCTGACATTATATGCGTACTAGAGACTGTTATTATAATGCCTACAGTTTTTACAGGGCAAAGTTTGCCTATAGGGCAAAGTTAGATGGTATGAATTTAATATAATTAAAAAATATTTCTCCAGCCCTATTTAGTAAACTTAATACGCTCACATTTTTGCAATGATCAGTCGAAGTCTTATTAATTAGATAAAGTTAAATATATGCGCATAGTTTTATGTACGCACAAAGGATGAACACGATCAAGGTTGTCGAATTGCGCGGGCGCCGATAACCCGCGACCCGAGAATTAACCGATAGCCACTGCGACTATGACAGTTAACTGTCAAGAGCTGACAAAGAATAGTTAACATGAGGTACATGACCTACGGTAATCGATCGAGTTAAAGACCTATAGGTACGTTTTCATTTGTACCCAGGAATCCGCTTTGGTACCTACCTACTTAGGGTTGCACCACACCGTCTGTAAAGAGTAAGCTGTGTTCATTAAAATCTGCTATAAGGAAAGTTTGACAAGTTTCTATGGGATGACAGCTGCCGGCGCCATATTTATTTTTTTATTTTATTTATTTAAATATGAAACAAACGGTCATACAAAAAATATTGTTACAGATTTTTATCTTAATGTAGACCTATAGTTTCCATTTTTATTAAACATATATCTCAAACAATATAGCACGAAGAAAGTACCTATCTAGGTTAAGCTAAATACGGAATTTAGTGACTACACATAATTTGCGAAATCAAGTTTACGAAAAATACCTACTGTGAAAGGCAAGGTTTGATCTAAATTTTAACAATACTGATGACTTACAAACGTGAAACATAGTAATACATCTTTAAGCGCTAAGATTTTACTCATTCCAAGTTTTGAATACATTTTTTAACGAGCATATGGTACAGTTATTTAACAGTGATCGGTCTGTAATTTTGACAAGTTTCTATGGGATGGCAGCTGCCGGCGCCATATTTAACATTCGAGGGGTGAGTGGTCAAACCCGATAAATCGAGATAATTGTTTTTTTGAAATAAGAACTCAACATCCATTACGCAGAGTTCTATTTTCAATAAACCTTTTAGATGACTTATCGGGTTTGACCACTCTGTAATTTTGACAAGTTTGTATGGGATGGCAGCTGCCGGCGCCATATTTAACATCGATCGGTCTGTAATCGTAAGTAGGTGCAAGTCGCCCTTAATCCCAAGCTTTGGAGTAGACACTGGAGACTGCCATCTGACCTTCCTACCCAGCGGGAAAAATAGACCTTGTTGGAACCGGGTATTTGACACATGTTAAAATTTATCTCATAGTGTGGTTATATAGATAGAAAACCGACAAATTATCACAAGAAATAATAAATTAGACAAATTAATCAAAATCATAAATAAATATGGGACTTCAAATATTCGCAGAAACCTTGTTTTTTTTTAATAGTCCAAAATTGAAAATTACCAATATAATTCTCATGTTTTAATAAAAAAAAAATTGTGTGGCAACTATATCCGTAAACGCAATATTTCACGACTAAAATGGCAAATTACTCGTTTTTCCATACAACGGGATTACGACGCCATTACACTGTGACGTCACATTTCACTCAGGCAGTGAGTGAAATGTGACGCTTAAAGCATATTCAGTGCTCGTCAGCTATGCTGTATTTCCCTCTCGTTTTCGTCTTATGTGTTGCTCTAATTGTTGTTGGTCCCATACAAACATCTGATCGTCTCTAAAAACTGCGGTTCGGATGACACCATAAAAAATTTTAGTCAAAGGTTTCCTCATGATTTTTTTTTACCAAAAAGCTACTATAAGCTAATATCAAATGATATTTAGCAGGTACATTTTTTTGGAACCCTAGTTGTACGAAAAATGTACCGACTGGAGATCCAGTCCAACTTTGAGACGTTCTAAGATACAATATACTGCGCCAGGTATGGCAATCCGGTACATCGGTTAGTAGTGTGTGTGACACGACCTACGTCATCAGCTTATCGATGGTATGCGGACGTAAGTGTGTGTGTCGTTGACAGTGACGTTTACGTGTCACGACCCGGATTGTCAGACTGTTTTCTTAGCCCACGTAGCAGGTGAATGACACTTTATCAGACGAGTGTAGGCTTTGCGAACACTGTTCTATGGGGCAGGCAATGACCCCGTTTGCGCTGATAAAGAATTCGGAGCTAAGAACACTTAATTCACGTGCTAATTAACCCTTTATAACATTTTAAACTCGCGTTTTGTAGGTAAAGAGTCTAATATTTCAGTATCTAGTTGACACATTTCTTGCAGGAAAGCATATCAAACGATTCGACATGTTTTGTTTTCTTGTGTAACTACACATTGTAAATACCTATTGTTATTTTTTCCTCGTTTTCTTTCTATTCTCTTTTGTTTTTTACCACTTACATTTACTTAAGTAGGTTAAGTAGTATCATTGTAATAAGCATATTTTGGAGAAAATGACTGACTGTCGAGTTTCTTTCGGCGTTTCTTCTCGGCAGTGATGAGAAACGCTAGTGGTTTTTGACTTGTAAAAGTGCCTTTGCGGCCTACTTGCAGAATAAAGTTCATTTATTTCACATACTTAAAAGATTTGTTTAAACGGGTCTAACGCGATATTTATGTACTTATTTACATTTTTACCGAGGTTTCGATACGTGTTGCACCGGTCATGTTCGCGGCAGAACTGCCCTTTGCCGCATGAAGTATAAAATTATTCATTTAACTCGTTCCCTGTCGGGGTGCCCCCAGTGTGGGCTCACACACCTATTCAGGAGTGAATGCACCCCCTATGGAGTCACGTTCCCTTACTGGATGCATAGTTGCACTTGTGACATTGTCAGATTGTTTTTTATGGAGCCAGTGAAAGTGTTAAATTTGAATCTTTGAAAAGATATCTGCCATATGCCTATGGCCTACGGCTTCGTATGCACGAACGGGTTAAAAGGGAGCTTATCAATTAAAAACGCTATTCTATTTGTGCAATTTTCTGTGCGATTCACTCAGTATATCTTAGGTAACATTAACTCTCCGTACTATCTAGGGCAGGATTATTGCGGCCTAATAAGTATATGTAGAATTTAAAATTATTTTTTGATTCTATATCGTTTCAAACATGACTCCAAATAGACTAATTTCAAGCAAAAACTGCTCTTCATTGGGCTGCGGTGCGGTGGATGGGTTGAGCAGCGGTAGTACAGTAGGCCTCACAATGGGCTAACACCTTTGTAGCTTGTCGCTTTAACGTCATGTTAAACTGTCATAATATATTTCTTAACGGATAAAAGCGACAAAGTACTAAGTGTAAGGCCGACTGCTGTACATGTATTCATTCTAACGAAACGTGCGTAGCATAGCGTCTTCCACTGATGTCGAGTACTAAATATTATTAATGAGCTATTAAATAAGAGACATCGATTGTTCATAATTCTAATCTATTATTAATTGCCTAAATAAAATGTGTCACCCAGTGTCCTAAAATTCGAAATATGTGTTAAAGTAGATCATTTCTCAAATCATCATGATATGAAACAAAACTGTCGGTTTGTTTGCTGTACATAAAAGTTTTTTTTTATACTACGACTATGGTAAACAAACATACCTACCTACCGCCTGCACGATGGTGAAGACAGGATGGCAACTTGACTGGCTTAACGACTGCTATCATAAATAGCAGCCGGGATCAACAGCTTAGCGTGCCTTCCAAAGCACGGGAGCGCTCAGTTAATAACCACTCGAAGCGGTCATCCATCCAAGAACTGACCTCGGCCCAGAATGATTAACCCCGCATACCGCAGGCAGTATGCGGGCGCCGCTGGGCCACGAGCGCTCCATCCTGAGCTTCTTCAACATGCAAGAGAAATAGAAGTTTCGGTAAGCAATTATAAAGTCATAAAATCCTATTATTTTCCGGGTGGTGCCTCAAGGAGATCGAGCTCCGCAATGACACCAAATCCCAAGATTAAGACTAGTTTCCTCAGGATGTTTTTGTTCACATTTTGTTCATACTGCGATGGAGGCAAACAAAGACACACCCTGCCTTTTTTTTTAAATTTACTGTGGCTTTATAGCCCAAGCTCAATAAAGCGATAGGAGTGCACGGTTGGAGAGTATTAGCCACGGGAAAATCCAGGGGTAACCTCCGACACGACCGCGCGGGCGGTTTACATACTGGAATAGGTACTCTTAAGAGTTGGCGCTCCAGTGAGATTGGTTGAGCGGCTTCAACCGAATCTGAGGTGTGAGTGGAATCAAGCTACTACAACGGGTATCCTGCCCGAATGTCTAAATATCATTAAATACTTTCAAAGGCGATGAAGTCACACTCCATTCGTTGCGAACGGTTCCATTTTTTTTATACAACGCCGGTGGCAAACAAGCTTGCGCTCCACCTGATGGTAAGTGGCCACCGCAGCCTATAGACGCCCGCAACTCCAAAGGAGTCACGTGCGCGTTGCCGACCCTGTATAAGATTTGAGGATGCACTGTGTTGACAGCAGAAGTAACACATTTAGACCCCTCGCTCTCAACACAGTGCATCCTCGGGAGCTCTGGCAACCTTGCTCACCTCCAGGAACACAACACTACATACTTGTATAGTAAATATTGTTATTATAGCTGTGGTTTTCTGCAAGGCGGAGGTACTTCCCCAGTTGGGCTGCTCCAAATTCGAGCAAGATGACATTTTGCTGTGCCCTACCTCTCTCCTCTATTTGCTTTGTTGAAGAATATCGTTGTCCAAGTAGGTACCTAATTTAAATAAAGCAATGAATAAAATATATATCATATTATGTGCAGCGGGTAATCTAGTCCGCAGGAAATTAAATACTAATCACAAATATCTTTCGTATTTTACATGATTTACTACAGTGCTATATAATGCCCCGATAGCGGAAAAGCGCTTTGACAATCTCACCAAGATGCAACTCTAGTAAATGATGTGGAACACGGAGAATATTTCGATTAGTTTTAATTTGTCGCATGTTTTAATGTGTCCCGCTGCACCTTACAATAACTACCAAATAAAATGCATGCCTACTAAATACCTATCTTTAATGCAAACACTTCGCCTTTCAGGTTGTCCCAGACTGACGCTGGTCGCGTAGCTACGCGTGACCCTACCTTACACTCGTAGGGTGAGTATATAAATGATTTCATATAAGGATGAATGCGTTAAAATAATAGTATAGTTGATACAGCGCGACGTACGCTCTAATCTCTTAGGTCAAGTTCACGTTATGTTTACTCGTGTATCATTAGCAAAATGTAAAAAAACCTCAGTGTACACGCCGCCGCCACGCGGCGAGCCGTTTCAAATATTGTTACATTTTTAACGCTTTTTCAAAAAATGTTTACGTTATTTTTCGTAATTTGTTTACGCGTGTCGCTAAGTGCGAGTGACGATGGCGATCTCGGATACAGTTTGAGCATAGGAAATGCTATTAATGTCTTTGCCAAGTAAGTGTTTTTGTGTAATTGCAATATACACATATACACTCCGATTACAAAAAGATATGTTAATTACTTGCATATTTTATTGTGCTGCGTGAAGCGGATTAACAAAAGTCAATGAGTCTTTATAATTCCGCACTTCATTCATTAATTCATATTGCTAAATGTGCGATTCCACAGTACAGAGTGCTATCCTAGATTACTTTGTTATCACCCATGGATCCCAAGCTTTGTATTTTGTTACAAACATTACGTACGTATATAAACTATTCAAAAGAGAGTCCCACTCTTACACATTTGATTACGAGCAAGTGGGAGCGGGATGCTTTGATAAACAGCTTAAAACATACTTAAGCGCTGGTCAAAAATGCAGGTTAAACAGCAATTAATTGCGAATAAAAATTAATTAGTCTTATTTTACCAACTCACGATAATACTAACGATAGTTAGTACGGTAGTAGTTGTGTGATAACACATCAAGTTATTTTTTGATTTATTAATAACGTTGACGAAATGGCACCGACTATAAAAATTAAAATAGGTACTTCTACATTGTTTAACAAGAAGCATAAAATCTCATATTAGAAGTAAGGCAATATTTTTTTACTTTTTAGTGTTTTTTTGAAGTCGGTTTTATTTATTTTATTTCATCCGTGGTCTTCTTCATCAGTTCCCGGTCACCAAATGCTACTTCCTCAATGAAAATGTTCGATTTATTACCGAAAATACTAAAATCGCTATATGTTTCCCTTGAATTTTTAAGGAGTTCCCTCAATTCCTCATGGATCCCATCATCAGAACTAGATTCTGGTAACAATGGGACCAACTTTGAAGCATATGCTTTCAAACAAAGAAAAAAAAATCCAAATCGGTTAACAAACGACGGAGTTCTGAGGTGACACATATTAAAAAAAGTGAAAAAAGAACACAACTGAATTGAGAACCTCCTCCTTTTTTGAAGTCGGTTAAAAAATTGACCCTGTTTGACCATAAAAAAGTCAGCACGTCACTTGCTGCAATTTCCCTACGTATATTTGTCATTTCACTACACTATAGTTTAGTAATTTAGTAAGTCACGAAGAGTTAAAGTATTCTAAAATGAGTCAAGTGATGCAGATAATTTATGAGTAATTTCATTAGTATTGACGATTAATACCTGTTAGGTGACGGAATCATCGAATTTATTTGGATATTCCCAACATGTCATGCCTAAACCTCGATTCGTTGCAATAGTGATTAATAGGTATTTGTACCTAATTAATGTGTAGGTATATTCAACCCACGAAGAATTCTATTTATTTATTTGAACTTTGTTGCATATACAATATAAGTACATTTTTGACATAAACATTTTTACTTCTTACCTGTCTATAATCGTACAACATATACCTAGACATGACAATTTAATTAAGATTTTTCTCTCCTCGTATCATTATTTCACAATTAGTTCCGATGCTCATTACATGAATCTTTATTGCTGTCAGGTGATAAAGCACGGCAACTGTCACTCATTTATCTCATCTGAAGCAATATACTTATCTCCCAAATAGGTAGATTTAAAGAAATAGACACAAGGTGGTCTCTCAAACTTGGCCCGGATCTGTCGTGCCTAAAATAGGATAGGATAATAGAGGAAACAATCTAATGAGTTTTTTAAACAGAAATTGTTATAAGTAATGATAATGCAGTGATTTTATAAGAGCCCATATCAAGTATTATTATTATTAAAATTGTTTTGCATTGTGTTTGACTGCATTATTATTTTATTTTTATTCGCAATTCATATACACTCATGATCTTTTTGTGAATCCATGATATGTTACCAACTGGCATTTTATAAAATATCATGTAAATTTTCAGAAAAATAATAATAAATCTAAACGAATCTATTAAATTGAAGTAGAGGTACATCCCAAAAGTAATAAACATTCAATTCCCTCGACTGTACCTACTCAGCAAAAAATAATAGGAGTTTATATCAATATGTTGTAAGGTACTGGTACTACCTATTTTGCATGCAATGTCATAATGTCAACTGCACCTCTCGCTATACAAACCCGCTGAAAAATATTTAGATAATATACCTATAAGTAACAAGATGATTAAACGTGTAAATTATACGGACACGAATAATCGTGGTTATACACTTTGTTCTGTACAATTTCGGCTTCACTGAAAATCTACGTAGTTTTTTTTTAATGTTAAAGTAAAACTAAAAATAAATAAGTACTAGAAAATACTGATTTGAATAGTTGGTCCCAAAAGTTGGTTCCGTAGCCTTTTTCTTGCTGATGTTATAATATGAAAAGTTTTCAGGAAGTACGTAATTATTTAAAAAAGTTAGTCAAGAATTTACACCGCGTTAAAGTCGACACGTTGCTTGATCCATTAACAGAAGCTACGGGTATATCGCATTATTTTGATAAATTAGAAAAAAAATGTTTTTTTATTTTTATACTTAATAAGTGAATATTACAGTGTAAATCATCCTTTAGATTTACACAAAAGTTAGTGTCAAGTATGACAAAGTTTAAATTTCATCGGAGATAGCTCATTCCAACACAGCATTGTTATGTCACAGACGAACTCACCTCAATAACCTCCTTGTAGCCAATAGCTATGAATTTAAAACTCTTTACTGACGAAATTTAAAGACTAATGTAATAAGGCCGTAGTAAAGACCCTTCTACACTGGTTCAGCCAGCACAAAAACACTAAGAGTTAAGACACTGGTTTCAAAGGGAAATAGATTATTTGACCTGAAGAATCTTACCTTAAAATTAAAGGAAATCAATAAAAACACGTTGAATGTATCTATACTATAAAACAAAAAACATACTTAAACCTAATAGTAAGAGTTTTCTTTTAGTTACGGCGATCTCTCCCAGGTGACCCAAGTGATCTCAGCAGAATACGATGACGAGGAAGATGAAGAATTATCCGAACCCTTCACCGAGAAGAACATCAAAGTGTTCGTGAACGCCAGCAGCCGAGAATCTCCGGGGGACGACCGAGTGGAAATGAGTATATTGCTCTGTGAGACTTTTGACGAACTTTTGGATGGATACTTTCAAAATTTTCGGATTGAAGGGTAAGAATATCTTTTTAATACCACGTTGGTGGCAAACAAGCATACGGCCCGCCTGGTGGTAAGCGGTCACCGCAGCCTATGGACACTTGCGACCCCAGGGAGGTCACATGCGAATTGCCAACCCTTTAAAAACGTATAGGTGTGTACCTATACATTTTTGAATGGTGTATCTATAATTTTCGATTTTCGTCTCAGCCTTGACACAAAGAAAGGTGTTCCTTTCTTTTTTGTCACCGCAGACGAAAATCGAACATTTTATTGACTAATAGGTTCGTATATTTTATTGACTAATAGGTACTTATATTGAACGGAATAGTTTCTTCACCACATACTACCCAGTTTTTCATTTCATTTCTCCACGACACAAAAGTTGTCTGGAAGCATGGTCTAAGAAAACGAGGTCTGACAATACGGATCGTGACACGACCATACGTCACTGTTGACGACACACTCACATTTACATCTGCATACGATTGATAGGCTGATGCTGGCTGATGACGTACGGTCGTGTCACCCACACTACTTTTTTTTTTCTTTTTTTTTGAACCTGACTGTGGCTTTATAAGCTGGGCCCAATAAAGCGATAGGAGTCCGCGGTTGGAGAGTAGCTTGGGGAAAATCCAGGGGAAAACCTCCGGCACGACCACGCGTGTGATTTGAAACACTGGAATACTCTAAGATTGTGCGCTCCAGTGAGATTGGTTGAGCGGTTTCAACCGAATCTGAGGTGTGAGTGGAATCGAATTACTGGGAGTTTTGTCGCTGGTTCACTAAGCCTAGCCTAGCTGAGAAGAGTCCAGCAAGAAACTCAGCTAGGCCCGACCTGGGTCGGACTGACTCTACCCGGTGTGCGGCGGTACCGGGACGAATAGGGACTATATGTGCCACTGTTGTCGCGATCGCGCGGTGGACGTCCCCGCCGGCGGGAAACCCACACTACTAACCGTAACAGTATATTACTGTATCATGTCTGGAAGAGATCGGTCTTAAGTGATAAGACCTGTTGTTTTACCCCTCTCCTGGGGCGGATACAGCGAACGAGAAAGAGCTATACGCGACAAAAATACACAACATAAACGCAATCATGCTAGTCTAGCTACGTGTGTTATGTATATACCTATAACCAGGTATAATATTACGTAGCAGCTGCTGATTACCTATATAATATTTACTGATGATGTAAAACTATCAATAAAGTCCACATGTGAGACGTATTCTTAGTACCTACTCCTCGTTTCAAGCAGAATATATAACATATATGGATGATTCATAGGAAAATACACTAAGAAATTATTCATCTGAGTTCATTGTCATACTACACAATAAATAGGAAGAAACACCTGCATTCTAGTTGATATGTGTCCTCAATCTCAAGTGACAGGTTTCTTTGTCAATGTCAATACCGCCCGATATCTAATACCGTGAGTAAGGAGAAATAGCCTTATTGACACCGTCTTTTGCGTGACAATGAGATAAATGGGGTGAATTTACCGAGAGTTTAATTGATTCCATTTTGTAACTAAAGTTACCCAAATAAATGTTAAAATGTAAACATAATTTAATCCTTATGTACAAAAAATTAAATTCTCCCAAATATTTTAATATTCTGTGATGATTTCTATGAATCATTAGCATTCCCCCAAAGATTAGCTATCTATGTTCTATGTCTGCAATATTTGACAAAATCAAATAATGATTTCATGTCGCCAGCACTGTGCGTTTCTTAGAAAAAACGCAGATTGCAACGATTACATACTCGCTCGTTTGTACTTGCTGTTTGTTTGTGTGTTTAGTTTTTACCTATATCAAATGGGATAGTGAATAGGCAGCAGATTAAGTGTCAATATTTGTAGAGCCATTACATCGTGTCAGATATTTTTGACCGCTTTAAAGTACGATACAAAAACTATGGAACTGCTGTGCTGACTCCGCACATACGACAAATTCTACTGAAACAGTAGACATATCGTGGTCTGTCAAAAAAATTACTAAATGCCAGACTGATTTGAAATTTCGGAACGACTTAGGCTCGGTTTTATAAAGATCCGTTAGACCTTATGTCGGTTTGTTATGTCAAAAAATGTACTGAGTTACTGAAATTTGATCTGACATTTGGTCTAACGGATCTTTATAAAACCCGGCCTTAATTATTTAAGATTTAATGACGGTCTTTGAATTAAGTATTCATAAGAGAAAGTAAAAGCCTTGTTGCTCTTAGCGCTTTGACTAAACTCGGCTACGGCTCTGGCACACCTCCGTAGTGTCCAGATATCCTATCGAGCTATGTAGGAACAACAGCGCAAGTGGCGAGCGCGTCCGAGCGAGATGCCATGATTAGCTGTCAAACATCGGTTTTGTTAGACAGAAAACCGTCTGTGCGTAACCATTATTAATTATTCTGCGGTAACGGGATGTAAGTAAGCTGATGATGAAGAGAAAGTAAACTGAACTAGCCCACTCTATTTCAGAACAGACAAACCCTGGAAAGCGTTCATGGGCGATTGGATCGAGGACGAAATCATGCGCACCCTCGGCATCGAATACGACGCGAGCCGCGACAACTGTTGCTACGTACTCCTCAAACTGTCACGCGTCCACCGAACTGTCGAGATTGAGAATCTAGAGAACGTAGCAGTGAAGAGCTATGTGAAGAAGGCGGTGAACTCGCTGAACGTCAGCGACGTGGCTGACGTGAGGAAGTTCATGAGGAGTTACGGGACACATTACATCGACTCGTATGTTACGGGGAATTTTATGTATCAGGTAAGTGTTTAACCTACCTAGTATCTTATTGCTAAACCCGGGGGGCCAAAAGCGAAAACCAGAGAGTTGGAAATGATCCAAAGATATAACTTAATAATGTTTCATTAGCGTATTTATACAGAAATCCAAGGTTATCATTATATAGATTAGTAGATATCCTTCTAAGTAATACTTCACAGTTCCATCGATTGCAGGTCTTCAAGTTCAAGAGATACGGCTACAATCTCCTGCGCGGGTACGTGCGAGTCCAGAACCACCAGCGAGCCAGCTCCGACAGTTTGAGGTTCTACTTCGCCTCAAACTTCCTCAAGCAAGTGGGAGAGATCAGGGTATGTATAGTTCATTTAACATCCCCAGTCAAGTTATTTTTTTTTAACCTGACCCAATAAAGCAATAGGAGTGCGCAGTTGGACAGTAGTAGCCCGGGGGAAATCTAGGGGAAATATCTGACACGACCACGCGGGCGGTTTAAGCACTGGAATACTCAAAGAGTTTGCGTTCTAGTGAGATTGGTTGAGCAGCTTCAACCGAATCTGAGGTATCACATACTAGGCAACTCTTACGCACTACACGTTGAATTACGTTGTGAACACATTTCATCAATATACGTTAGTGTGAGTTGTCGTTTGACGTTCTGCATAATCTGACAGACGCAGACGTGACCGCTTTGAGTGGTTAACTGGTTACGTCACCTACGGTTTAAGCTTTCAAACGACACCTCACACGTACCGATTGGTAACATATACCACCTGAGATTTGTACAAAAATCGGCCGTCATCTTTAGGACGTCACAGCTATGGCTGTCCCCCCCTCAATTTCTTAAATCCAGTAAATTCAGAACACGTGCATACGAGTATTAGGTATATAGAAGCCGTGTCGATGAAAATCTATAAGGAAACAACTTTGTATATTTGCCTCTATACTATAATTTGGTCGGCGTAATTTCTTCCCCCCTAATTCAGCACAGGGTCCTCGTGGTGGAAGACTAAAGTCTTCCTAGTGTAGCCCCAAACAACTCTGCAAACACTTTCCAGCTACCCCCAAGTTATGACATACCCACTGGATTATAATAGGTATCTGCTACATACTGTCTGCCTTGTGTCTAATTCCAGATAGCAAGCGGGAACAAGACCATAGAAGGCTGGGCCCGGCGGAATCTCCTCGACAGTCAATACTTATACTACCGTCCCTCCCTGCTCCGCCTGCACTACAACAACGTACTAGCACTAGAGCTCAACAAAATGTTGGACGATGGCGCCCTACTAGGGCTCTCACTGAGGACCCTCGCCCCGCTGTTTAAAGATGAAGAGAAAAGGCGCAAATATGTTGAGGTAGTGGAGAATGATATGAAGTTGTGGGAAGTTAATGCTTAAGCCCAAAAACCGTCCAACAAAATAAATTGTTGTAAAAAAATTGAGCTTGGGAGCATTGTCACACTTACAGAAACATCCCTATTTTACTAGGTTCTCAACCTATGTCATGCCTTAATCATGCACTAGCTAGGTACTTAATATACAGCTAATGGTCTGGTCTGACTGAAAATAATAAAAGCACCACTCCCGTGTCTTTTTTTCTGAACGCAGGAAAAATCTTAAGAGCGCGATTTACGTTTTGCGCTCCTTAGGCTAAGCGCCATCTATCGGATAGTTGACACGTCAAATGGGCAACAAAATATTGGAAGATGGCGCCTTACTTACTAGGGCTGTCGCTGAAGAGCCTAGCTCCGCTTTTTAAAAATAAGGAGAAATTGCGCCAAAATGTTGAATTGCTCGAAAAAAATATGAAACAGTTGACAACCAAAACTCGCTAGCAAATCTGACACTACTCTTAGAAAACTCATGACTCATCTCAGTACGTAAACTATGCTGAGATACGAGTATGGACTTTAGTATAAGTAGATATTTGTTATTTAGTTACTTTTGGTTGACGACATGCGACAGATTATCTCTCTTTACATATGGCGCTGCCAACTAGTAAATGAGTTTGCAAGAGTGAATGTATTTGTACTCGAACAAAACAGTTCAGAAAATATTTATATAGTTAGGTATTGTTAAAGCCAGTGATATCTCTAGCCATTAAAAATTTATTTCTAAAAGGCACAATAATGTAAGAATAATGTAGGTTTCATGCCGCTTTTCATACAAAAGCTTTTCGAGCCACCTAAATTACCAAACATTTTGGTTATTTTATGAGTTTTATATAGCGGTAATTAGATGATGTAATTGAATTACTGAAATAATAGCAACATGAATTTCTTCTGTAATTAAACTTTTGTATGGAATGTACCGTGTCAGCGTTCTACAGACATATAAATTTGTCACGACAAAAACCTTCCTTCTCTTTCCCTGAAAGTGAAAGAATTTCAATTATTGCTGTCCATTTCCATCTTCAACTTGCGTCTCTACGTTGTTAGTGACAATTTGATAGCTAGAACGCGTTTCCCATAAAGTAACATACTAGTGATAGTAGGTACTTAAAAATAAAGTTGACGTCAAAAATATGTATTAATTATTGGCCTTATTAAAACATTACATTCTTTTTTGGGCAGTCGAGTAAAAAAAAAATTAGGTGCAAAATTGGATCTACCTACTTATTTATCATTTGAAGTGACCTCTTACAAATAAATTGCCAAATAGGTATATTGTTTTAAGTGTTAGCAGTATTTTTAAAGAAATAAAACTTTTTATTATTAATAATACTTTTATTTCCATGAAATATCATTAAGCTCAAGAGTATTTTGTTTAGTACATTAAATATTAGTTTACGAATTAATAGGTTCTTACAGGTTGATACAGAGGGCCTACTCCGAACTTCGAAATCAGAACGTCTTATCGTGTCATCCCTTTCACTCTAGTATTATACATTATATGAGAGAAAGGGACGGCACGATACGAAGTTTGGAGTAAGGCCCTCTGGTTCATATGACACCAATAATTGAATATGAATATTTACTATAAAATTTCTATATTATTTTAATAGTTGAGTTGAATTAAATAAAACAGACCTTTAGAGAAAAATATTTAAAATTCGGTTTCACTACATCTAGTTTAACACTTTTTTTATTATGATAATAAACAATTATTTCTTATTATTCAATTCCCATAAGATCAGAATAATTAAATGGATTAGATTATAGCGCAAATTTCCTAATTAGTTCATTTCGTATCAGTATCTAAAAAGAAAGGATTTATTATATATTGTTTTTAAATTAAGATGCCGAACTGTTAACATTTAAAATTATTAATTGAACGAAGGTTTTTTATAAGAGTTCCTAAATATATCACTGTAGTCAATCAGTCTTCTGCACTTTTGAGTGCACATAAATACATATAATATATCTACAATAGGTACACATGTTGCTAATAAGAAAACTAACAACGAATGCTCAAGTCGGTATCAATTAATAAATTTCTTTGACCGAAAACTGCAAATGAAATTGACAAAAGTCCTAAAAATCCTGTACTTATATCTGTTAATTTTAGCAATGGAATAAAAGTCAATACATAAAACATAAAGCACCTTAACTATTTTATAAAGAAAACTCCCAAGGGTTACATACGTATTATAATATATAATAAAACGGGGTCACTCACGTCTTTAAACGCTAAACGTGCTGCCGCCGCGATGAGTGCTCATGATTACGGACCGCGTACCAGTTTGAAACATCTCGAGCGATATTCGACCTTAAAGATGTGAGTGACCCGGTTCATTATATTTTTAACCGACTTATAAAAAAAGAGGTTCTCAATCCCTCGATTTTTATATGCACCTGAACTAACTTAATAATAGTCTGCAAATTGCTAGTTTTTAAAATCATTTTATTAATCACAACAGGGCAACTGAGTGAACATAAAGGGTTAAAAATCACTTAGTTAAAGTAATCAAATATTATATTTACCTGCTTAGCGGCATTAAGTAGTAAATAAGTGTGACATTTTAATACTACAACATTTCATTATGAAATTCACAACCGTTTCACAATGTTTTAACTTCACAAACGAATGCGTTTGCGTTTAGTCTCAATTTGTATGGCAACGCGAGCAGCGCCTCTGGTGGCCTTTGGCGGTAATTATTTTTTGCCACAAAAATTGTGACTAAACGCAAACGCGATCGCTTTTGTTTTGCTTCGAAAAAACTTATACTAGATGCGCAGATTATCTTGTCATTTGTTTATAAATTCGTTATTAAGACGAGTTTTGCTTGACGTCTTTCACGTAAAAACAACTACGAGAAAAACGTTTTTACCTAACTTAGATACTGTTGAATCGAATAAAATACGCGTCATCTACCGTACTCAATTTTTATGAATAGATATGTCGGCACGAATTACCGGGCTCGGTAGATGACGGGTTACACAATTTCATCACAAATACACATTACTTAATACAGAATTTCAACAAAATCGTTACAGCCGTTTCTGGAAACACTGAAATAGCTAGTTTAAATCCTGACTAGATATGAAAAGAAACGGCAAAATGATTTCATCAGAATACATTCAAGTGACGTAATTCTATTTTTATACATAATAAAAAATATCTGACATACATATATAATACCAGGACAATTTCTATTTGTATTTTAGAAAAAAAATATTTAGTTATAATAATCTAGTCGGATACTGAAAAAAACCTTAATAAATACAATACATAAGTACAGTTAAAACAGTATGATTTATATGTCCTTGTAACATAGAATTCAATTTCGCCTGAAATTCGCTGAAAAAGCAAAACTCGTCTCTCCTGTGGTCAATTACTTATTTATAGAAGCGGAGATGGTGTTTTACGAATCATTAGGAAAAACAAAAATTAATCTTCATACTCCTCAACTTCAATTATGTGGAAAACGTGATTTGTCTCACTCTCGGAACGTATATATATTTATGACTTTGGCTGTATCAAGTTGTCACAACCCCCCTACTGCAGGCACCTCCGCTACAAGTTAGAGTCAGTGCACCTCGTACGTGCTAGTTACCTTAGTGGAAGCGAATTGTTCGATGCCAACTCGTTTGCCGTTTAGGCGGAGCGATGTTGGGTTGTTCACGCGAATGGATTTGAACTCGTATTTCTGGAATGAAAAAACTGACATTCAAAATCACAGTAATAATTGCTAAGAATACTCGATTAAGGGCCAATTTCTCAATCCCCAGATAAACGTATCTGTCGGATACATTTTAGCTGTCGTTTTTTTTTTACAATACAATACAATACAAATACTCTTTATTGCACACCTCAATCAAAGGATACAGTACAGTACAAAAAACACAATGAGAAGAGGCAAACAACAGGCGGTCTTATCGCTAAAGAGCGATTTCTTCCAGACAACCTTAGGGTAGCGGAAATCTAAACAGAACGATTCATAGCAGGTGGTGCAGAGTTAATACATATGAGATGTTAGATGTATGTTTTTTCATGTAACATTAGAAAATGACAGCGATAATTTTATTAATTGTCAGATAAAATTATAGCTCAGTTAAAATTATCGCTTTTACTTTTTAATGTCATATGAAAGAAAAAGACACAGCTAACATTTATCTGACAGATAATTTTATCTGGGGATTGAAAAATCATGATCGCACCATTAGCACCGCGTCCATCGGCCCAGTTATACACCGACACTGCAGTTATATACCGACACTGCAGTTATACACCGACACTACAGTACTCACACCAAGCGGAGAATCCAGATTGTGATTACGAAGCTTTGGCTCGGGGATAGCGATCGAGTCGCCTGTGATCGCGCCGCGTCTATCAGCCCTGTTATACACCGACAATGCAGTTATACACCGACACTACAGTACTTACAGCAAGCGGTGAATCCAGCTTGTGATTACGCAGCTCCGGCTCGGGGATAGCGACCGAGTCGCCGATGATCGCGCCGCGTCCATCGGCCCAGTTATACACTGACACTGCAGTTATACACCGACACTACAGTACTCACAGCAAGAGGTGAATCCAGCTTGTGACTACGCAGCTTCGGCTCGGGGATAGCGACCGAGTCGCCGATGATCGCGCCGCGTCCATCGGCCCAGTTATACACTGACACTGCAGTTATACACCGACACTACAGTACTCACAGCAAGAGGTGAATCCAGCTTGTGACTACGCAGCTTCGGCTCGGGGATAGCGACCGAGTCGCCGATGATCGCGCCGCGTCCATCGGCCCAGTTATACACTGACACTGCAGTTATACACCGACACTACAGTACTCACAGCAAGAGGTGAATCCAGCTTGTGACTACGCAGCTTCGGCTCGGGGATAGCGACCGAGTCGCCGATGATCGCGCCGCGTCCATCGGCCCAGTTATACACTGACACTGCAGTTATACACCGACACTACAGTACTCACAGCAAGAGGTGAATCCAGCTTGTGACTACGCAGCTTCGGCTCGGGGATAGCGACCGAGTCGCCGATGATCGCGCCGCGTCCATCGGCCCAGTTATACACTGACACTGCAGTTATACACCGACACTACAGTACTCACAGCAAGAGGTGAATCCAGCTTGTGACTACGCAGCTTCGGCTCGGGGATAGCGACCGAGTCGCCGATGATCGCGCCGCGTCCATCGGCCCAGTTATACACTGACACTGCAGTTATACACCGACACTACAGTACTCACAGCAAGAGGTGAATCCAGCTTGTGACTACGCAGCTTCGGCTCGGGGATAGCGACCGAGTCGCCGATGATCGCGCCGCGTCCATCGGCCCAGTTATACACTGACACTGCAGTTATACACCGACACTACAGTACTCACAGCAAGAGGTGAATCCAGCTTGTGACTACGCAGCTTCGGCTCGGGGATAGCGACCGAGTCGCCGATGATCGCGCCGCGTCCATCGGCCCAGTTATACACTGACACTGCAGTTATACACCGACACTACAGTACTCACAGCAAGAGGTGAATCCAGCTTGTGACTACGCAGCTTCGGCTCGGGGATAGCGACCGAGTCGCCGATGATCGCGCCGCGTCCATCGGCCCAGTTATAAACCGTCACAAGCAAGCACTGCATTGATACGTCCACTATCGCGAACGTACTGTGAAATGATAAAAAAAAATTCACCGCCTGCCTTTTTGCAATACGGCATACGATAACAGTATTTTTTTACCAATAAACAATACAAATTTTAAGGGATAAGCTCGTCTCTGTACATATATGTGAACTGTTGTTATATGTTGAGTTTTTGTGATTTATGCTGTGGAATTTCAACGTTTGGCACTTATGACTCTTATTACTATTGTAATGGAGTCCAAAAGTGACAAACATTCAGATTCCTCGATTGCACAATAAATAATTTTACATAAATAAACGTTATTCTGCAAGTAGACCGCAGTGGCACTAAGTTAAAAGTACTGGCGTTTCTCAAGAGACCACTGCCGAGAAGAAACGCCTAAAGAAACTCGACAGTCAGTCATACAAAAACTTACGAAGATACTTGATAACCTTAACATATATAAACACTAGAAAGTCACAAGCGCAATGCCGACCCTTGAGGACTCGTTGCGTTGAAAGTTAACGAAATGTGGAGATCTCTCCTCCCACTGAACACAGCTCATCCTCGGGAGCGCTATACCAGTTGCCGTTGTTTTGCTCTATCTATCAGTGTACTACCTCTAGGTATCCATTTTTATATAAATTACTCTATAACAGCGGTCGGCAACAGGCGGCCATGTGCCGACAATGTGATGCCTTTTGTCTTAGAGTCACAAATATTAAAACGTACGGCCCGCCACAATTTTGCTAGCTACTATGTGGCCCTTCGCTGCTAAAAGGTTGCCGACCCTGCTCTATTAAGATAAAGCTTTATTTCCTGATACGCTGACGTCAGTCGCCGAAATCGGGTCTATTCTATAGGACACCGCAAAGCGATGTTGACGTTCGCGGCAGATTTCTCTGTGCGCGCGACCGACGTCAATATAGAAGGAAATCAAGCCGTACACTAAAGCGTAACTTACAATGGCACAGCGTTCTCATTATGTATGGAACCGACGACTTTCCCCAGCACGATCTTGCCCGTGTTCTTGCCTTCGACAAGCTGATCGAACGCGGTGTGGCTGAATGCGATCTCGCGCTTGCCCATGTTATCTACGGTCGCCGTCGCGTACTCGCAAAGCATTTTCTTGTCTATGGACTGAGGAACAATGAGGGACAATGAGAAAAGATAGTAAGTTACTATCTACTATTAGTAACTATCTTTAAGTCACACCTGAGGGGCTACCGAGAACTGAAAACGAACGAAGTTCGAATATCTCCCTCTCTGTCGCACGAATTAGCAAGTGCGACAGAGAGGGAGATATTCGAACTTCGTTCGTTTTCGGTTCGCGGTAGCCGCTCTGGCCATAAAGTGAAAATCCCACTTCCTGGCCAGGAGGAGACATCAAATTATGTACTTACCACGGGCGGTAACAAAAGTCTCAGCTTGCATATTTATCGCCCTTGCCTTCGGCTCGGGCGTCAAATACCTGCGATCTTAGACATTTTTTGTTTTACCGCCCTAGGTAGGTAATGTACTATTTTGTGACTCATACGTATACTAGTGGCTTAAAACTTATTTATAAAAATTCCAAAAATCACTCGACAAAAAATTATATATAAATAATTATTTCACGAGAATCGGTTGAGAAATACGACCTGTAGAGGAGAACCGGAAATCCGAAAGCATAAGCCGACACCTTCATTTCATCCATTCAACAAGGTGTAACATAAATTGTGACAAAATGAAAAATGATTGATAGGAATGATAGGTCTTCAATTGACTAACCGAAATTTATGGAGTACGTGTTTTTTGGCACGAACAAAGTTGGTCTCACTCTCAGAGTAAAAAGAAAAAAAATAGATTTTATTCTACCGTTTTGTTGGCGTGACTAATATGTACACCCAAATTGCAGCACTAACGATTATTGAGATTAGCCGCGAACGAACGGACATGACGAGACTATAAACGTTCCTTGTTTACTACGGAACCCTAAAAAACATACACCCATGTATGTATTTAGGGTTTTATTTGACTTGCAGTGTAGGTACACCACCCACACCTACACCTACCTACCCCTACCTACATTGCAAGTCAAATAAAAGCTATTAATTAGGATCCTACCTGCACCATTTGATGCAACCGCTTGCTCTTGACCTTGCCCTTGGTCCTCGCCAGCTCGTCAGCAGCGGCTAAGTACTGCTTTAGCCTGGCTAGCTCTTGCCTCGGTAGCTCCCAGGGCGGATCTAGCCGGCACGCGTAGTCGAAGTCTGATAGGGCTTCCGCGTAGTACTCCTCGAATTTTAATGCCTTGGAAAATACACAATTTATATTTTATTAAACGACTCTAGGAAAGTATCAAAATACTAAACTGACTCTTGGGCGAGGCTAAATGTAACGCCGCCTTCTCTAGGGTGTTTAGTAGTGCCATTGTAATACTAATGGCTCTGTGAACTGTAGACCTCTTTTTTTTCGTTTTCAACCAGCATGCCTTCTCCATTTTCAAAAAAGAACCAAAAACTGAATCAACAATAACAAATCAACATAACCTGCTCACAAAAAGTCTTTTTGTAAGCGATCATGCACAGCTTCAGTTTGGCCGGCTCTTGGGCCCGAAGAAAAATCAGGCACTAGTAAGCGTTTCCAAACACCGTCCACGACACTCCGTCCTTCGTATCGAGAGCTAAATAAAGTAAAACACTCACAACCTCCTTATTATATCAGACAGACAGATCCGGCTGTCCCCTAGTAACAGGATCCGCCAGCGCCTGCTTGTAAGCGCTCATGCACAGCTTCTGTTTGACCGGCTCTTGGGCACCGAGGAAGAATTGGCACAAGTAAGCGTTTCCAATCACCGTCCACGACACTCCGTCCTTCGTGTCGAGAGTCGCTTCTCGGGGGAGCTAAATAAAGTAAAACACTCACAATTCCCTTATTATAGTACAGATCCGGCTGCCCCCTAGCGACAGGATCCGCCAGCGCCTGTTTGTAAGCGCTCATGCATAGTTTCAGTTTGGCCGGCTCTTGGGCACCCAGGAAGAATTGGCACAAGTAAGCGTTTCCAAGCACCGTCCACGACACTCCGTCCTTCGTGTCGAGAGCGACCGCTTCTCGCGCGAGCTCGACGCTTCGGGCGATGGTTGTGGCGTCGTCTCGCTTTTCGCCCGTGTCTTGGCGGAGGATTATGGAGAGGCAGCGGAGAGAGAGACGGTTGCGTTCCTGGAGACAGTTGTTGATAATTACTGCAGGGTTTAATGCACAATGTAATTAACAGTGTAAACAATTATGTGTAAGTGTACCTACAGTGACAACTGCTTTACTCAATGAAAGTACCCAAATCATATTTGTGTGCATTAACATTCAAGTTTGTACATTACAAATACGATCAACACGGAATTATACTATAGGTATCGTTTAACTGAGACAGCGCCTATGAAAGACAGGGGCAAGAGGCGAGATATCAAATGATATTGGACGAGTAGCGGGGTCTTGCCTCTCGCTACCCTTCCAAAAAGTTTCAGTTAAGCAACAGGCCTAAATTGGCAAAAAAATATCTGTTGATGTATCATGTTTTTATAGGAGTTCTCTGGACATCGTCTCGATCATTATACCAGCTGGTATATAATATAGATCAATAGCTGCTGGCCACTGTGGCCAGCAGCTATTGATCTATATTAAGTGCACAATGTATTTAATGTACTTAATTCGATGAAGATTAATGCTATATATCTTAAAATCGCTTCGTAAATAAGCCATTATTTCTCGTAAAAAATAAAAAATGGTTGTTGTGAGTTATCCCAAAGAGGTAGACGTATACCATCGCGGACTTTTTTGTAGACCTTTTTAAGGTGTACAATACCGTAGTACATTATTTTGATCTACCTCGTAGGGTTCAGCCAGCGTTTGCAACGTAAGCGCAAAAAAATGTGTTTATTTAGGACATCACAATAGAAACTTCAAAAAATTATCAGTATTCCTCTGCTATATTATGCATGTTTTATAAATATAAATCTTCCTCTTGAATCACCCATCTATTAAAAAAACCGTATCAAAATCCGTTGCCTAGTTTTAATGACCTAACCATACATAGGGACGGACGGGAGAAAGCGACTTTGTTTTATACTATGTAGTGATAGTGATTCTGGTGCCCATGACAGAAGCAAGCTCAGCAGTCTTAGAGCGCGTACAGTCGGCGAGCTTCTATGCGCCACAGTGCGTGTAATTGGAACTGCCACAAGGTTGTTAGTTCGTGGCCTTAGAAGATTTTTGGGCAGAAATGGGATAGCGAGACTAACAATTCGTGCTACAAGCTCAGGACACACTGTATCTACACGTAAAATTCCACACGCTGTCACTAGAAGATTGTATTTACGCCTTTTTGCAAGGGAATTAAAACCTAGCGATCCTAACAGTAGTTGTTCGGATACAAGAAAGGATAGTAGGTATACAGCTTTTTGTACAAGAACAAGAATATTGCATTGTCATCTAAACTACAAGTCATCCAATAATATAGTTTAAAATGTTGGGGCAAAGTATGTAAAAAATCATTTCCATCATGTCTAATTAGCATTACTAACTGGGCCATTCTTCTTTTTCATGTACATACGGCGTTTCGGGCACTTTTTTAATGCAGATTTTGGAATACTTGGCCCTCACTTCATATATTTGTATTGTTATTTAAAAAGAGTTTTAATTAAAGTAACACTTCCGATAGTTTTGGTAATTACCGAACCACAGCTAATATCCATAAATCGAGTGGTTCTTGTATGTCTCACCACTTGTATGGAATAACGGTTTTTACCACTGTGTTACCCACCTTTTACAGCAATATGTTATAATACAAGTATTTTTACCTGTAAATTCCTTTTATTAGGTTCAGATACTATTTCGAAATCCTATTTTTGTACACTAATTCAATGCATATCATAGATATTTTTTGTAATAGAAAACTGGTCATGAAAAAGTAGAATGACCCAACTGACAAAGCAAGATAAAAAAAACCAACATGTTTCAAAGCCCCTTCAAAGCTAGCCTTTGCCTCTTTAACATTCATGTTCTTCCAATAGCACTCCCCGAGCTCATTCCAGGCATCAACCATCTGAGGACTGAGCTTCACAGCTTTACTCAGGCACTGTGTCGCGCGCGCGTCGTACTTTATACTTATGTTGTAGCACCGACCCTTCATGTACAGGAATCTGGCACGGAGGGAGAATGGAATTTGGCCATCTGGAACATAGTATAATAAACTGATCAGTTTTTCAATATTTTTCATATCGCAAACTGTTTATTTTTGCTAATAATTTTATAATTATTAAATTAGGCAATGATCCACTTCGGGTTGTTGCGCCACAGCAGTTAATTAATAAGTTATTATTAAATCACTGTTTCACTTTTACTTCAAGACTACAGATGTGACCTCTTTTAAGAGACTTAAATTAGACCCCTCTAGAGGTAGCAAAACATAGATAAAAATACACTCGAATAGATTCAAAGTTGGTAAGGTATTTCATCACATATTTACAAAATATTAACTGAGAACTTACTTTTTAGTTATAAATATGAAATGAAAGATTGCTTTACATATTGTGACTTTAATGATGTATACAATATGTTTATGAATTTTATTAATTTGTAATTTACTGGTTGATTATATAACATCGCTACTCTTGTAATGTTCAAGGTTTACTTCTAACAAAACCGACGTATGACCGCTAAACATGTGGCCTCGCACTTGCATGTGCTTGTCGAATAGCACGTGTTTTTTTTTCCCTAGCGCGATGGCTATGTTGATGCTTAGTTACCATTGAAATATTCACTGCTTAGCAACCTGTGGCACCCCGGCTGTTTGTGATTAGCAGTGAGTATATGTAGACATAAGTGATGCTTAGTTACTACTGACATTCTGTTGCTATTATTTTTTCGATTTAAATAGGGTGAAGTGTTAATGAAATTGAGCAGTTAAGACATTTGTGACGTACTGAAAGCTGATGTCTAATGCTAACTTAGCTGTCAGTAAATTTACGACGGTTTAAACATTAGGTAACACTTTGTGAACACGTGGCCTGCATATATATATCTACTGCTGACTGTAAGAAGGGTAGTTGCCGTCTCTTCATATCTGGCTAATGGATAATTATGCCTAAATTATTTAAAAGTTCACAGTACCTATAAAAGTCTTTAAAGCATATTACCATCAATACTTTCAAATTTTTCAATAAGATTTTCTTTTCTTTCATCTACTAGTTTATTCTTATCTGGCGCCAACTCAATTGCGTTATTCTCAAAGAACAAATCTCGGTAGTCATAAAGCTTTTTGAGCTCATCCTGTAAAAAGAAGGAATTTATTTGTAATCAAGGTTCACCACCTGCACAATAATTTCCATGTTGAATGATTCGAATGGGGGAAAATGTTATGTTACAGTTTTAGTAAAAGTAATTGACCAACTACAGAATTTTCCGATGCTTTTAAACTGAATAATAAAGACAAATTATTTTGATTTTACTTACTCCAAGTCTATCTAAAACTTCGGCGAAATTTTGTAATATATCTGTATCTTCCTCAGGATCCACAGACATGTTTGACGATTTTCTATGAATAAAATTAAAGTATCTTAATTATCTAATAGGAATTTAAGGTAAATTGTAATCGTTGAGATATATTCATATTTTAATTCAACAATTTTGTTACTAATTCACAACAAAAGAAATTGTCATAGACAAATATTTATTGCAAATTTTGACATAATATTTTTTTTTAACACTCTGTACGTCATGTCCGCAAATTCCTGGTGGTCTGACCAAATCTGGTATGGAATGGACATGCAAAATTTTAGTACGATCGTGTAAATCAGTTATAAAGCGCCACCGCCATTTTTCAGCAATCTGACATTTTTATTCTGTTCTGACAGTTCAACCCGTCAATCAAACATTCCATTCCATATACAAAATTCGCCTGATGGTTTTCTAGAAAGAAAGTACGAAATTTACAATTATTATATTTGCAAATAGCCTTGGTAGCCATAAATATAACAATAAAATGAAAACTGGATTACTCACAGGGATCGTCGCTAGTTCCAAGACGCGGGTTCGTTGCATCTACTGCGATGTGTTTATACCAAAGGCAAATAAATGTATCGAGCAACACACTAACGGCGTAAAACACAAAGAGAACATGGAACTTATGTCTGAGAACGGTATAAGCCTTATCAACGACGTATTGCACTGTAAACCTTGCCAAGTGAGTCTTCCCGAAGGAGAATCTGTGTCGAAACACATAGATGGAGACTCGCACGCAAATTGGATAGCCGCCGTGGAAGACCTCGTGGACGGCGAGTTTATCAATATTGAAGACTATCTATCCTGTGATAAAGATGATGTATCCTGCGAGGTTTGCAACTTGACATTCAGCTGTACACTAGAGAGTATACAAGAGCACGTGAACTCATTCAACCACAGAGCCAACACTGTCGACAGGCTGAAACCCCTCAACGGCATCTTCAGGGTCGATAATGACGCCGAAGTGTGGTGCAAAATTTGTGATGCATATATAGACAACACAGTGCAAGGCATCCTGGATCACATTGATGACAACGAGAGTCACATGCAATGGTTCACAGACATTGAAGACTTGATTGAAGACCAAGACATCTCTATAGAAGACTATCTCGCCAATGAACATGAAGTGAATGCATTTTGCAATAAATGCCAGGTACAAGTTCCTTGCACTGTAAATAAGATAGAAGAGCATGTGTACAGTGAATCTCACCTTAATCAATTTAGTTAATTTAAATGTGCAACATCTACATACTGTTTAAAAACAACCGGCTGAAGAGCCAAGCAACTTTGTTTTCCTGAAGTTTTCAGCAGTAAGTACATTGCTGGTCTCCTACAAAGCTCAGCAAAGTCTCAACCTAGCTTAGATCTCATTGGGCTTGATATAACTATATGACTAAGGTATCATGGGTGTCACCCAGGGCGAAAATTCTTGGGAGCGTGCCCCATGTCTACTGTCCCAGGACCCCAGCCAAACGTGTCCCAAATATTACCCCCAAAGGGTGACCCATGACCCATGACCCAGGGTGGACCCCCTCACCCTAACTATGTGTTTGGTCTTGATATTGATGTTATGGACTACAGTGGCTTGCAATCATTGTAGGTAAGTTGTACTAATAGTTAACTTGCTAAAAAAAGGTAAAATTAACTTAAAATAGTACTATTAGGCCGGGCTTTATAGAGATCTGTTAAACCAAATGTCAGATGAAATTTTAGTAACTCAGTACATTTTTGACACAAAGGTCTAACGGATCTTTACAAAACAGCCTTAATAACTATTATACACTTGCCGGTGATGCATATTTGTATGGAAGTGAATGTACTTGTACCACTGGCAGGGACTTACTGAAAATATATTTTATTACGATTTCTATATTAAATATCATAAATGTTGCAGTAGTAGTCCTGTTAGTACATGGTAATATTCTTATTTACATAATTACTATTTATGTATCCTGTACAAAAATGGTTCAATCAAGTATATTTTTCAGTGTTAATAGAACTTAACATCCATAAAAAAAATTATTATATAAAATGCTTTCTTTTCAGTTGTAACTTGTACTAAGTGTCAATTCCGTTAAACAAGAGTAGAGCTTATTCCATGTTAGTATACACCGTGGGCGTCAATAACCTGAAAGATTTAAACCACGTATTTTTGACGACAGTACGAGTAAATAATGCTATATCAAAATGGGTCCAATTATGTATTAATAAATTACTATTTCAATACAAATTAAATCATATTAATTGACCGCTTCTTTGTGAACAAACCTTTACTTCAGAAAATGAGCGAGTTTAATTAATCTCAAGTTGAGAAACAAAGAGCGAGCATTGTCATTTTAGTGACATCAATTTCAAACTATCAGCCAGTTATCAGTAAAGGTAAATAGTTTGCACTCTCGTGATTGAGAACAGAACAAAACTTTTGGTAGTGAAACCTTTTTGTGGAATAGATACCAAACTTAAATAAGTGAAACTGGCTGACAACCATGCAGTTAGTGCGTCTGCATGTAAAAGTGGTAGGTGGCTATGTCACACCTTTAGGGTGTGCTAGAATTGAGATTTTTAACTTGTGGTTAAATAATTCATATCTTTTTAAATATGGGTTTTTGGACTATGTGTTACAACTTTATATACTCTAATTAAGCTCTAAAATCGTTGCTTTAAACCTTTCGTGATATTAACGCCCAGGTGTATATATGATATTGACATCTAACCTTGGATTAATCACTTATATCTGTTTTGTGAAATCTAGCCCTAATGTTTCGATTTAAACACATCTTAATATAAATATTTTGAAAGATGATCTGCCATATATACTTTTTTTAATTTAGACTAAGGGTAAATCATCTATTACTCACCAGTAACTAATCATTTTGTAAAAATTAAAAGGATAGATTTTGCTGTTATTTAGAAACAAAATTTATGGGCAGTAACTGATTAATTTTGGTGCATTTTCAGTTTTCGGTGATTTACCATATATATATATTTCTTAGTGAAAAGTTGAAACTTTCTGCCTATTGGTTCCTTAAGAATAAATTAGTTATAAGATTATCTGGCTTCATTTTATTGATATAAAAAAAACAGTATCAAAATGGTGTAATGAAAAATGGCAAACAGTTATTAATTTCAATACATAGATAACCTCCACCTCCACTAGATAGAGCTTACAGGGCGAAGCGCGCGCGCCACACATGGGCGATGTTTCGCTTAATAAACTGCCCCGCCCCACGCCGCTCAGTCAGTCTCGTCCAGGTTCATGACCTATACGTACGTGGCACAAAAAAAATACTAAAAATTGGTTTTGACTATTCGTAGGCATGGGTTTTTGTTCGGTAAAGTGGTGTGGGAACCACTCCCGAACTACAAATCGAAAGAATGGCGGGATAACATATCACAGGTAAGTTAAATATATACAAATACACATTTAATTCTGCCCGGCGGGGATCATTTTACACTGGCCCCAAGGCGTTGTGAAGTGTGCTTTTGTTCCTTTCCAACCACCTCAAATGCCAATATATGTTGATACTTTCTCTTTCTGATGACAGCTCGGGCTAGTGATGTACCAGTGATGTTCGGTTCCGATTTCATTTAATTATCGGTTCATCCGTATTTTATCACATGATTTTAATACTTATTAAAATTCTATTAATACATAATCGATTACTTTTTTATTTTTTATTGAATGTCAGTGTTGACGTAGACAATGTTCTTTTATTATTTGAATCATAAGTAGATGTTCGTATAAGGAGGTGGAAGATGGTAATAGTGTAGTGTTTTTTTTTATCTCGTTTTATACGCTAAACAAATCAGTAGTTGTATGGGAATGAATATTTAGTTAGTTTGTTCTCATTGTAGTTTTGTTGTTGTCTTGTTGGTGTCCGCCATCTTGGATTTGCAAATGCTTGTCATTTTCGTAATCGGCACCCCGAAGAACCTAGAAGACGAGACCCATATCGATCTTTAAGAAAAGTAAAGATTTGCTCCCCGCACAAATTTGGAACCCCCTTTTCACCCTTTTAGGGGAGCAATTTAAAAAAACGCTGAAATACGACATCAATATATTTAAACATAAGAGTCTATATACAAACTCTCATATCTCTTACTTCAATAAATACGTGTTTTCATACAAACTTTGAACCCCCGTTTCATCCCTTTAGAGGGTGAATTTTGAAAAATCCTTTCTTAGTGCACCCTTTGACCTTATAAGTAACCTTCGTGCCAAATTTGGAATCTCTAGAACCAGCGGTTTGGGCTGTGCGTTGATATGTCAGTCAATCAGTCAGTCAGTTTCTTCTTTTATTTATATAGAGAAAACCACAAATTTATTCCATTTACAGTCATTTTATTACCAGTGCTCTAGTGGTACATTGCGCTATAAACAATATATACATATATACAAGAATCAAAATGAAATCGCTGCTGCGGAATCTTAATATATTACGCGATTTTATACAATAGC
Source organism: Epiblema foenella (assembly GCA_963556455.1). Taxonomy (NCBI): domain Eukaryota; kingdom Metazoa; phylum Arthropoda; class Insecta; order Lepidoptera; family Tortricidae; genus Epiblema; species Epiblema foenella. Next base: position 4,173,148 of record OY747110.1, read on the forward strand.
AAAGGTTGTAAACATGCCTAGAAAATATTATTCTACTCGTAAAACCAATTCAACAGACATACACATCATCTAAAATAATTTACCTAAAATAAATTGCGGTGCCCGAAAAAACCGCTAATAAACAACGTGTCCCATCACTATGCCGGGACGCCATTTTGCAGCGTATTCTCGCGTTTTTTGAAACTGCAGCGCAGCGCTGTTACCAACCCCCCCGCAGCCCGCACTTACCGCCAACTGTGGTGACTTTTGATCCGAACTAAATCGTTCATAGGCTCAATCTAGTGGAGGTTATCTATGTTTCAATGTCAGACATCAATGAAACAGTAGTTTATTAAAAAATACCTACTTGGACTAAATTCTGTTTACTTTCCAGTCCAGAGTTGAGCTAAGGAACTCAAGCTAACGACACTAACTGTTTTCATGATCAAGAAATCAGGAATGTGTTCTTTAGAGTATACATCAATTCTGGCGAGTTTGAAAATGTATAAATTGAATACGTTCCTCATTCCTGGAGCCTAAACAAACACCAAATAGAGTTATCTAGTAAACAACCTCATGTTTAATGCAATAACAAAGACCTACTTAGGCCTAGTTTTATAAAGATCCGCTAGATTAGCCATTGACAACAGCCGAGCCGGCCCACGAGGCCCTTACATGCGGCCCGCGAGTCTCCTCTCCTTATTGACAACCGACAATGCGGTACCTTTAGTCTAATAGAGTAACAGATTATTAACACATGGGGCCCGCGACAATTTTGCTAGCTACTATGTGGCCCTTGGCTGCTAAAAGGTTGCCGACCCCTTCGTTAGATCAATGGTAACTCATTACATTTTTTTACATAATTTAGCGATTTAAGGTCTAATGAATAATGGATCTGTATAAAACCAGAGCTTTAAGATAAAGATATTATTTCATCATTGTTTCAGTATTGAGATACCGAGGTTTATAAAAGGGTTTCTAGTGAGTTTTTGTTGTCAGCTTAGTATTTTGTATGGGAATGGAGAATGTGGAAGGGAAATTTACATTAAGGTGCATCAAAACGGTCCTGTGATGCAGACTGCTGGCTGCGTGATAGAAGGAGATAGAGATATAAATGACCATGTAATTAATATCACTGTCATGTTCTGCCATAGATTGCAGGATGATTGGAGTTCCCCACGCTATGCAGGACAATCTAGATGCGCTTATAGATGCAGACAGAGGATAAAGGGTTGTGCCAAAAATATACATATACTTGCATATAAGAATGAAAATGACCAACACGATATTTTATTATGACATTATGATTGATACTGTTTAAAAAATATTCTCAATTATCGCGCATAACATATTACATGTAATCATCAATTTATAATATGAATAATGCTTCTAATTTGAACTCTTACTAATAAGAAAATGATATTAATTAAAAACATTAATTGCTATTTTGTTTTCTGACAGATAATTTTGATAACTTACTTGTACCTAAATACTCTTATTACTAAGGGGAGGAATGGAAAAGATGGACTGAATGAAAAATTAAAATAATTGTATAATAATATTGCATGCAAAAATTTTGTATTAGAATGTAGGTAGTTAATGTTGTAACATTCCTTTGCTATTCATTTCGCCATTTTGTGTTCAAAAACAATTTTTTATAATCACAACTCGGCGCCGTCTTTACTATGCCTAACTGTCCAAGCATGTTTTGAAAAAGTTAAATAAAAACTGTTGTGGAAAATCATAATTGCTTTTATTAACCATTCAAACAATATTACTGCGAAGTAAATTCACTATTCAGTTAAATCTAATTATCAAACTAAGTTATTTCCAAAACCGTAATTTTTACAGTTCTAAAATCATCGTACATAATTAAATAATTCTCCATACATATAAAACATATTTCTAAAACATGTATACCTACGTTCATTTAAGTAATCGCGAAAGTTAACACTTTTGTTGCACATGAGGCGATATCGCGTCGACGCCGTACACCAAGTTTTCGAATTACAGTAACTATTGTGTTGTGTACTCAAGGGGTTAATAGTCAAACGGGTAGTCGTCTTCTTCCTCCCACTCCTCTTCTTCTTTAATAGGGGTTAGAGGATAATTTTCCACACTCTCTCTTCTTCTATTCGCGTGTGAAGTGCCTGATCTGGACATGTCTGCGCCATTTGTGGCAATACGTCTGCTTGAACAAGGCACTGGTTCGTCTTCGTATGTTCTAGAATTGATACGATCTTTGTCTAGTTCTACTACTTGAGATATCTCCTCCTCAACGCAGTTCATCTGCGTTATGGATGCTGTTAGATCCCCTTGTAAAGATCTGAAATATGAAATAAGTAGTTGCCTATACAAATATATCAGCTATCTGGTTATATTTGAGACCTTTAACTAGTGCAATCGGATGACCGTTACGTAATTGGATAAACTTTGTTCGATAGAAAAAATGCCAAACTTGCCTCTATTCTTGATCTTAAAACTAATTTTATTTCAATTATACGTAACTTTATGAAGAGAAAATTATACCAAAATAAACGTCTTCGATAGTGTGAGAACAATCGGGAATAATATTTTTAATATACTAAGACATGTATTTTTCCACCAAAATCATCGAAATTATGGCCCAATTCACGCCCGGTCGGTTCCCGCCGCACCGCGCCAGTCCCGAGCGGAACGCATCGGAGGTCGGACGTACGCAATTTTTTGCAGCGTTAGCGCTCCAAGTGATTTTAAGTCTATAAAAATAAATACAGAAAAGTTATCGTCACTAGGGTTCCGGAGACTGAATAAACAGAAAACCTTAGTGGCTTAACAAATCAAATTCTTCTATTTAATACATTAATAACACACACGCGCAGCTACACACCGTATACTTCTATAGTTACACAATATAGAGACGAACAGTACAATCACTTCATAATTATTTTATGCTCAGTACTTATATGGTTAGTTATGATCACACATTTTGTCTCATGTCATTGATAAGTATTTTTTTTTTACCTTTATATCGTTATTAATGACCTAATTTGTAATTCCGTCTTTTTTACCGAATCCTGAATTTCAACAAAATACCTTTCCATTCACGAGATTTTAACATCGGAAAATCAATATTTTTACCTCTTGACTTCCTTGTAATAAAATATTTTTATTATTTAAGGTATCTATGATTAACAAATTTTTAACTTACAATGTAGCACATACACATAATTTAATATACAAAAAAGCGTTTCACTCAGTTGATCAGAAAGTTGAATTTTGGCATCCAGCTGGGAAATTATTCATTTACAAAGCAAAATATAAAAGGATTATTTTTTAAAATTTTATTTTTATTTGTTTACACGGATTGTGTGATTTGTACGCCTGCTATTAAGCCCATTTATGAAAACAAAAACAATAGCTATTAATTTCACGTCAAACTAATAATAATCATCTCTGTGTATGAGTAGAATGTGATAGGAATTTTAAGAAGAGATTACTATTCGCACTATTAAGTAGCAAATAACATAACAAATCATTTTAAGTAATTGACTTGAACTATAAATATTGTTATAAACCTAATTACTCTGTCGCGACATGCACTAGTTGCGCTACTGTAAATATTATACTGTGATCGTCACACCGTCACGTGACCACCGTCCTTGTACGTCGCGGTGCGCTCGGGGCACTTGCCGTCTTTGTCGCGCAACGGCGGGGTTGAAAATTTAGCTTGCGCGCTGGAAGAACCCCGCCTTAACGATAGGTTTGCATCGTCCCTGCCTAACGATTCAATTTAGAAACATACATTCTGCCATTTTGTATATGGGTGAATCAACTATTCTTTGTTGCTCCCGAGTCACACTTTAGAACTGTGTTCTTATAACCCTATAAGAACGCAGTTCAATCCACTTGGACATGGGTCATTTCTTCATCATTCCATATTATGTTTTTATTTTAAGAAACTCTGTTACTGTTGTCTCCTCGCTCACAGGACAGAATAACAACAAGAAAATGTTGATTGACCCATATATGATAGATAATATCCGATAAACAGTAGACGAAACAATATATCGGTCTATAAAGGCCATATTTTGGACTAAACTTTGTCCCTTTCTGGGACTAATCAGCATGGAACTTCAAAGTAGCAAGAGTTACTTTGAAATAGCGGACTAATCAGGTTACTTCCCGTAAACCGTAGTTTGCTCCGGCAAACTTGATTAAAAACTGCCCCAACTATCCATTATATTGTACGAAGTTTCACCGGCCCATAAATAAATTCACTCTCCAAGGGTTAATGGCACGAACTTTATGATTCGTTGTTTTACAAGATGTTTTTGCTATGAAACGTTTATGTTTTAACATCTAAATTTGGGTCCACCCATACGTATTAAAACGATGTATAGCTGTGTATTTTACTTTGATATTTGGCATGACTTAGTAGGAGAGAACGTTCAAAGATTTCTTGGAAAAAATGCATTAGATCTGTTTGGTGGTGACACATTGTTCGGATAGGAATAACGAGAGTACGTACTCGATACGTAGGAGGAGAAAGTTTTGGTGTCGCTATCATTGCCGCTAATTTATCGATCTAGTTATTGATTACCAAGCTGCGGTGCCGATATTCTACTGCATGAATAGAGCAAGTAGGTATTACTAGAGATCAGTAATCTCTAGTAGGTACCTACTTGCCCTATTTATGCAGTTGCCAATTGGGCGATGTGCCCATAACCGCAATGCAACGAATTCATGCACGTGCATCTGCGTAGGCATTATCATAAATATGTATACACTTTCCGAAGCCAAAAAAAACTAAAGCTCAAAAAAGCGAGGGTAAAAGCTCTTATTCCTTTGTGATATCCCAAAAGTATGTCGCATTGCTTTTATCCTATACTAATATTATAATGAAATAATGAGGGTATAGTTCTTGAGTATATCGCTTTGTGAGGTTGAAATTTTGTATGTAGGAACTAATCTCCGGAACTACTGCAGATAAAGGTGAAAGTTCACGAAAGTTGAAACGAATCACATCACTGTCTCATCAACCCATATAGTTTTCAAGTTCTCATATATGAGGTTCGATGTATGAGCAGATACATACCTACTTTCAATTTAATTTCTACAAATATACCTACGTAATCCTATCAATGTTGTTTCTTAGACACTTCAAATATTGCTTCAGTCTGCCGAGTTCATCCTTCAATTTTCTATCCACACCATCTTTTGTCAGCTCCTTGGGTGGTCTCAGCCTGCGATCTGCTAATCTCACTTCCATTAATCTTATTTTGTCCATGGTGTCTAAGACATTCTTTTCTGTTACAGTCAGTTCATTTGACAGAAACACGAAGTCTTGCTGCGCCTGTGATAAAAATTTAAACGTTAGCGTGTTCTTGCTAAGGTGTTTTATTTATTTTTTTGGGATATTTTTGTACCGGGCCCTCCATTTACTAACTGTTGACACCCACGCGATTTCCACGCGACCACTGCCACTACTGGATACGCCACTGCTTACCTCTCCTTTTTGCCACTGCAGGTCTTCTAATTTCCTCTCGTTTAAATACAGCCTCCTCTTGAGCAGGGAATCTACCCTAGATGCGTAGGATTGAGCAGAGACAGATAGTAGGTACCTGCAGCCTCGAACCTGTCAGTTTGTATTGAAAGGGACACATTATTTATGGAAAAGATTTCACCCTCAAACCTTGCAAACTAAGTAAGTGGTCGCGTAGGGTATAGATACGGATTTAGTTTCCTCCTTCGAACGCCCTGGCTATCGTATGGGGCACAGAGACTATGGTATGGGAATCTTAGATAACTACACGTCTTTAAATGGTCGACAATGCGCATGCGTGTCCATTGGAGTTTCAGGCGTCCATAGGCTATGGTGACCGCCTGTCATCAGCGTTAGAAATAGCACGCTTGTTTTCCAAAATATTTATTTATACCACGTCGGTGGCAGTGGCGGATTTACACTTTTGCCGCCACTAGGCTATTCAAATTTTGCCGCCCCTATTGACCTCTACTACAATTCGATACCCTAGTTTTTGCCGCTTTGGAATCAAAGGGCCTACTCCGAACTTCGAAATCCGAACTTCGTAACGTGCCGTCCCTTTCATTCTCGTCCCTTTCACTATATGAGTGAAAGAGACGGCACGATACGAAGTTCAGATTTCGAAGTTCAGAGTAGGCCCTCAGGTCCCATTTTCAGTGAAAGCGGAACATCGCCCTGGTGTTGTGGGTTTTGGCAGTAAGTGGCTGAATGAGGTGTCAAAAACTCGTCTCGACGAAGGCTTCAAAACAGAAAAAAAAATTGCAATCTCGAAAACATTTTTGAAAAATCAGTAATAAGTGAGCAATGCGGTCATCTGTCGCCCGATTTCAGTCAGAAAAAAAAACATATTTCAAAAATGACTTATTTCCGATATCGAAAAAAAGGCCTAGAAATGACTGCGATATATTTAAAAAAATATTGGAGGTGACATGCCGATCACTGATGGGTTATTCAGAAGATGTACTTTTCTGCTCGACTAAAACTCTTTTTCGAAAATCGATAAAATGTGAAAAATGCGGTCATGTTTCGCCCGGTTTCGGGCAGAAGAAAAATAAAATTCAAAAATAAAATTGAGATACTGAAAAAATAAAAAATAAACTGGTCAAATGCGTTTCGGATCACGGACAATGAAGGGTTCCGTACCGACACCTACTAGACCACATTTAAAACCACTTGCTAATACATTGAATAAATAAAAAACCGGCCAAGTGCGTGTCGGATCACACGCGCAGTTGTGCATAGTTGTAGGACATATGTCTGTATAAAGTCTTGTTTTGTGCCTTTTATAGAATAAACCATTTTTCTTTCTTTCTTTCACAATGAAGGGTTCCGTACCAACACCTACTAGTCTACGTTTATAACCATTATCCAATACATTGAATCTAAAAAGGTCGTATCTTCCAAAATTAAAAATATTTTTTCGTGTGTTCACATCATTTTTACACGACTGCCCAAAAAAAGGAGTGTAATGTTTGCAGGGTTCATGTCTGTATGTATGTGAGATTCTTTGTTACATAGGATGTGACGTCGCAATAAAAACAATATGGCGGACTATTTATCTATATTTTGTGTGTTCTGACCAAAAATTTAAAACATGATTTTACGGCAACGATACTTTAAAACGAAAATCAAAAATTGCGAAATAAAATAATAATCAAAATTTAAAAACATGACTGCAGTGGATAAAAGAACTAAAAAGAAAAAAAAATTCAAAATAAAGAATTTCCAAACTATGATGTTTAAAATACTGAAAAAAATTGAGGTGGTGTGCATTAATAAATACTTTCAAAGATTTTTGGTTTGAACAAAATAGGTTTTACGGTTTTTGAGTTTTCATTTAAAAACTGTCTTGCCCAAACTAAAGGTCGTAAGTGCCGTGAGTTCCCTATGAAGATACGATTTTTTTAGGTTTAATGTATTGGATAGTGGTTTTAAATGTGGACTAGTAGGTGTTGGTACGGAACCCTTCATTGTGCGTGGTCCGACACACACTTGGCCGGTTTTTTCTTTTTAGTTCACCTACAATTACTCTTACATACTATAAGGTGTGGTAATGTATGCTTAAATTACAGACACACTATGAAGATCGTAAAACGAGGCTTCTTTGCTTTAAACACGCCTTCAAAAATTTAAATTAAGTACCGAATTATTTTAAGATTTATCATAATGCGGTATGTAGATTTTTATAGGCATAGGTATTAAAAACTTGGTAGTAGAATGACCATATGGATCCTGTTATAACACTTACTAGGCATCAAAATAATGTTTTAGTCAATTTAAACACTTTGAAGCCTACCTACAACCTACAAGCGTAAGCCAATGTTTGGGTAACTATGCTCCAGAATGAAAAATGTTTCAAAACTAGCCATTTTACCCCGTTGTCAAATATTCTGCTACATACAAATTTTGCGTATTTACTACAATTGCTGTTTTACAGAGTTAAGAACAGACAAAGTACATTTTAAACATATTTTCTATCAAATGGGAATATATTACTTTTGGTTATAACGCTATAAAACCAAATAAACAGTTGGGGCATAGTTATCCAATGGGGAGCAAAGGAACCTCAATTTACGGCATAAAATATATTTAAGTGGTGAAAGATATTACACGTTGATTGAATTGTGTGAGCGGACATAGTAACATTTAGTTTTTTTTTGTACGACAAAAAACAATCGGGGCAAATTTGCCGCCCCCTAAAATCTGCCGCCCTAGGCTCCAGCCTACTCAGCCTATTAGTAAATCCGCCACTGGTCGGTGGCAAACAAGCTGACAGCCCACGTGATAATAAATTGGTTACCGTCGCCTATAGATGCTAGCAACACCAGAGCAAAGAGATATAATGTTGTAACTTGCAAAATTTATAGATAATACCCAAATGGTGCCATGAGGGTCCAGTAATAAATATATTATGAGGAGATTCGTTTTTTAGTGGAAGAAACAGGTCATATTCAACGATCCGCAGTCCAATGACATATGAACCTAAAATAAAAATACAAATTACATACCTGTTGTCTTATACTCATGGCGTGACTGAGGGCATATAGTCCTTTCTTTTTTATCGCGAAACATTGTCTTTCCCATCGTGCTAAAGGTGATAAACTGCAAAACAATAATAAATACGTATCGTTCTGAGGAAAACAGTGACTTTAATACGGTTATTGTTAACGATACTTTTCCTAATCGCCTACTCATCGACTTAATACTATGGCGTACAATACAATACAAATACTCTTTATTGCACACCTCAATTAATTCAATGCTGTAATTAAATAAAATGAGGGGAAGTTCCTTTGGAAATCGGACCAAACCACGGGTAAAAGTTATGAATGCCTAAAGAAGGGGATAGTGTAATAATTACTATTTTTCTCACAGAACATCAACCTTTTCTTTTTTACTCGGTTAGTCGGTCCCGAGGAAGGAATGAAAAGATTAGGCAGTTTCTCCTCAACTTGTATCGCCTGTTCTTTGTTCGCGGCAGCAACTTCTATTCTTTTCTTGACCTTTTCGATTTCAGGAATCTCCTCTTCAAGCTCTTTTATCATCTTCTCGAATTTTCCTTTCTGTTCTTGAAGGAACTTGTACTCCTGAAACCAATTATTCCGCATGAATATTCGTCCATATTAATCTACACAGTCATCGAAATATAATGATCTTTACTTCCAGATGTTTCCTTCATTTGCTGTAAATTTGTACTAACACTACTCTTGTACTCTCAGCATTAATGGTCATTTAACTGCGATGCGGATAGTATAGGTTTGTCTTCGTATTTTGTAGTGCAATTACTTAGAATGCGAGTTGGTAAAGGCAGTGGTGATGAAAAGACCTATAAGTAAGTAAGAAAGTGGGCAATAAAGTAGAAGACCGGAGTTAATGGCGATTCCTCGAGCATATTTGAGGATTCTACCTACTCAAATTCTTCGTATTTCTGTCAATACTATGCTGGAACCACGTTGACGTTGATGGCATCCTGCACGGGAGCTGCTCTCCTCAGCGTGCCTACTGAACTCCTTAATCCATCCCATGACCACTTGCAAGGCTTTGTGCTCATAGCTCAACGCGTGGATCAATTAACCGAGCCCATTTCAACACACTAGATACTAAGATGCCGGTACCACATTTATGGCCTCCTCCACGGGATCGTTTTGAGGTTTCAGCGCTCCCGGATGGCTGCCCTCCTCCGAGTGTCTGTTGATCTCGTCCTTAACTCGTCCCAGGACCACTTGCAACGCTTTGTACTCGTAACGCAACGCTTCGACTAACTCGTCGAGCCGCTTCGAGAGATCCTGAAGGACCCATCGCCATGACTCCAGGTCTGCGATCCTTGTAAGAGTTAGAATCGATTACAATAATTTAGCTTACATTTTCACAATTTTGATGTTCAACTGGGGAAAAACTGTGGCCTGTTTACAGGAGACCGGCGCAGCCACAATAACACCACTACTGGTGGCGAGTAAGGTTGCCAGACACCAGAAGATGTTAAAAGCCTGCATAATATATGTCTCTACCTGTCAACACCATGAATCTTAAGTCAATGAATGATAGACAACGTAGGTACCTAATCATAATAATAGTCAACAAATGATGATAGTCAACGAATGATGAGATAGGCAAACCGCTCTAGTGATTCTGCTGAAGTTGCAAACCGTGTGTGACACACAGACACGATTTGTGTCTATTCTATTGTGTTAAGCTATACGTCTACTAGGAAAAATGGTAGAGGATGTCCTTACCTCTCCTGCAGACATTTCCTTAACTGATATTCACTGGACTGATGCTCAAACTCGTTCAAGGTTACCAGCTCCTGATTACTGCTGACCTGTTCCAACACCTTGGCACTCAGCGCCTCGTTCATACATTGCAGCTTCTGCAGTCCACAAGGTGCTCCAAGATAGCAGTTGGTGTACATCATTAGATAATTCTTTCGATATTTTAATAAAAATGTTTTCGTTGAATGTTTGATTTTGTGCTCAAAATTTTGGCGTTAACTAGTGACATTTCTGACGTTGTCTTGTGAAAGTTTTGAACGTTTTCTACGAATGAGTTTCAAGGCAAAAAGTTACGATCGTCCTCAGAGAAGACATCAAATAATAATTACCAATACATACTTGAGTAAGAGTGACAGAGACCTTTTGTTGTCTTGTCACTTTTTTTGTTTACCTCGTACTATTTGATATCTCATTAAATATTGATCCTAGCGAAAAAGTACTTAGAATCTAGTTGTAGAGAATTTTATGTATATTAATGTGTAAGAACATTTTATGGTATAGGCCACCGTTTACGAACTTTTTAAAAAAACTAAAAAAGGGACGTTTACGCCCCCCTCTACCCGTTAACTCCCCCCCATCCGCCAGTACTTTTAGTATCTTATTATGGACATCTTTACCTACAACTGTGCCAAAATTCGCTTATACACGAATTATTTCCGCCAATTGACGACCGGTTTAGCCTAGTGGGTAGTGCACCTGCCTGTCAAGCTGACGGTCCTGGGTTCGAATCCCGGTCAGGGCAAATATTTGTGTGATGAGCATGAATATTTGTTTCTGAGTCTTGGATGTTTTCTATGTATTTAAGTATTTATATCTATTAAATATATCGTCGTCTAGTACCCATAACACAAGCCTTCTTGAGCTTACTGTGGGGCTAGTTCGATTTGTGTAAGATTGTCCTCTAATATTTATTTTATTTAATTTTCGTTCGTTGGGCGTACAAACATATAATGTTACCAAAATGTTACTGTATAAGTCACCCTCACCCTCATCAGACACAACAAAACTTCTAATTACCTATATTGCGAAATATGATGATAAGTAGTTAGTACTCGTATATACTTTATTTCGTGGCCGTTACTTATATATAACAACAAGACGGAGGAAAAATTTTTGCTGAGAAAATCCCGCCACTTTAATTTCGGTAGCTATGGAAGATTCTCGTGAGCGCCACGTGAAGTGGCCGCACCACGAAGATAGCTGAGCCACGCTGCGCTGGGCTGAAGCTTATTTAATTTCGGTGGGCAGATTCTAGTGAGCACCGCGCGAAAAGTGGCCGCAGCAACACAATAAGCTAACTCAGCAGCGGTGGGCTGAAAGCCGAAGAGCTAGTTTTATTTAATTTCGGTGGTAATGACAGATTTCCGTGAGCACCGCGTGTAGAGGCCGCAGCAGCACGAAGTAAGCCAGCTCGGCCACGCTGATGATGCTGAAACCGAGGAACAGGCTCAGCAGACCCCCGATCGCACCTGGACAGGTAAACATTAGGGACATCAGGCCCTTTGCAAAATAGGTAACTACCCACACTGCAAGAAACGTACTTAAAGCCCGATTAGAAATATATGAACGGTGGTCATGTTACGGAATTTCATTGGAACGGAATTTCTTACACTGGCAATAATTTTAGTCATAGGTTGTCATTGTGGTGGTTTAGGTTAAGTGTTGAATATTAAAAATAAATGACAAAAAATGCCCAAAATGATTCATTGTCAATAGCGGAACATTATTAACAATAAGTATATACCTATTATAATAATATTGTAGAAAAAAACGCTGGGGAAATGGAACATTATCGCTACAAGACATTTCAAAATTAACATCGGAACTGACAGGTAAAGAAGTCAAAATGTAATTATTCCGACTATACTGACATTACTTGACCTGTTGCCATATAAATTGAGAATAATAGCGCCCTTTGACAATATTATTTCTGGACGGGCTAATATTTCTGGACGGGCTTTACATAATCTAGAAATTGGTTTCATATTGACCGAAACCATATATGAGCGGATTTCCACACGATTTTCCTAATTGCAAGTACCTATTGCAATCCTTACTCAGGTTTTAGACAGTAGTAGTGTGATGATCCTCATCTCACACACGGGCCACGCCACGCACCACGCCGCGCGCGCGAGCAGCGCGCTCCAGCGGCGGCGCAAGAGGGCGCACGAAAGGCGAGGATCGCTGGCCAGCCGCACACACACACCGACGCATCGAGCCGGCCGCCTATATAAGGAAGCGCGCGCGTCGGCCGACAGTCAGTCTTTGTTTCGGCTCCGTAGCGGAAGCAAGGGCTGACCAGCCTAGAGCGCGGCGTGTCTTCTCTCGCGTACGTGCCTAGGTACCCTAGGGAGAACTCCAGGGCCGCGTGTCTGTCCACCTACGGGTGGATATCGCGTATTTAGTCCTGAGGTTCAGTCCTTCCTGCCCATTCCCGATCACCCCTGTTCTGCGGCGTGTCATCCCTCGCGTACGCACTACAGGGTTCCCCTGTTCTCCGGAGAACACACCAATATCCACTCCACTTAGCTTTCCTTCGCCGTCGTAACGCCTAACGAGGCCCGCGTTCCCGGGTAGCGATCAATTAACTCACCGGTTTAGATAAGACTCATTCTATTCTTAATAAAAGGGCAGCAAGACCCATTTTTGTTACAACGTCAATCTGTGTTTGATATTTAAACCCTGTGTAACCTCCCTTCTCACCCCTGAGCTAGCTAGGAAACCTTCCCGCCCTTCAGGCGGAAGGATATGTGTGGCTCGCACTCAGCGACAGCCATCACATTTGGCGCCCAACTGTAAAACTCACGTTTTTGCTGGCTCAGAAGGGATACACGAGGGAATATCGCAGATATTTTATCGATAGGTATAATCATAACCACTTAACTCCATTTAGTCCGTCGTTCACCGCCCGCCAGGACGAGCAACAACACCGAGACCAGGTTTGCTACGTCCCCCGCCCGCCGCCCTTCAGCAGCGCCACAGTAAGTAGAATACAACTTTTCTCAGTCCCGTCGTAATCCAAGTGCGTCGCTTCCGCGCCGAAAAACAAAACTCGCCGCATCTTGAATCCCGAATGCCAACGTCTTGGATATACCACCTGAAGAAACCAGAATTAATCAAAGAAGCCGAATACAGAGGTTTGCCAACGGAGGGACTAACCGTGGAGGAAATTAGGAGAATCCGTGAGAGAAACGGAGGAGACCGGAGCCGACGACTTTAAAACGCCGGAAGAAGAACAGCCCCCCGAAATGGCAAACAGCGACAACCAAAAGGTAAATAAACTAATAAAGGAATGGAACTTAGCATTCACAACCAGAGACAACGCAGTCGAGTTCGTGGAGAGACTCGAGGAGCTAATAGCAGCGAGCGGCATCAAAAAGGATGAGGTACTACCAAACCTGCCGCAGATCTTGCAAGGTAAAGCCTTGTTATGGTACCGGAACAACGCTAAGTCCTTGCAAACATGGGACGAATTCCTGAAATTATTTAAATTATACTACTTCCCGAACAATTACGAAGAGGACCTGATCGTCACCATTGTGGCAAGGAAACAAAGGTTCGGGGAGCGCTTCACGGATTACCTAACCGACCTGCAAACTCTGATGAGAAGGTACAACAAATTTTCAGATGACGAACAGCTACACCGCATACACGAAAATATGCAGAAACAATACAAACTGTTCATAAAGAAACAGGACTACAGCGATCTACCAGAACTCCTGAAGCTAACAGCAGAGTACGAGAGCATATCCACGAGCCCATACAAAAACCGGTACGCAAACTTCCAGGATACAACCGCCAACCCGGGCAGACCATTCCCGCAACGAAACTGGACCCCATACCAGACGCCAAACCAGCCAGGAACAAGCAGGGGCAGTAACCAAGCAAGTACACACCGCCGAGAGGACACGGGGGTGCAGTATAATAGTACGAAGATACACCCCAGGTACGACCCAAAGACGTGCTGCTGGTCGTGCGGAAAACCTGGACATGACACGAGAGAGTGCAGGTCCAGGCAACGAATCTTTTGCAGCGCCTGCGGTAAAACGGGCGTATTAAGCAAGAACTGTTGCAAAACAGAAGCACGCCAAAAAAGAGAATTCCTAGGCGAGGCAAACGACCAGAACCGAGAAGATAACAGAATTTACACCGAAACCACAATGATGGGCAAAACATACAAGTGCTTAGTAGATACAGGATCCACAAATACCTATATAAATGAACAGGTATATAACGATTGCAAAGGACAAGGCGCTTTAGAAAAACACACCCAGAAAGGAATCATACTGGCCGATGGGACAAGGACACAAATTACAAAGAGTCTACTAGTAGATATACAAATGAAAGGCGCAAGCATCAAGCACTGGGTACGGCTGCTACCCACAGCTGCGCACACAATCATTGGAATGGACGTACTAAGGCGAGTCGGAATGGCGATAACATGGGCAGGCGACACACCGGAATCAATCCGGCCAACCACAACGGAGCACCAGACACAGGATCCACAAATGCCACCCACAGAGCCTCCGAAAACCGCAGGGAACGATGTCGAAGTAAAGACAAACAACGACCCACATAACCAAGCCCGCCAAGTCCTAACGGAGCCACAAAGTAAGGAACTCGCAGACTTATTACATCACCAATTCGAGCTATGCGACAACAGCCCTAAAGGCAACACGTGGACCCAACACAAAATCAAGATGAAACACACAGAGCCCATAAAACAGCGATATTACCCGAGAAACCCGAAGCAACAACAAATAATAGACGCCCACGTAAAGGAAATGCTCGAACAGGGAGTCATCGAAAAATCCAGTAGTCCATATAGCTCCCCGGTAGTACTAGTCAAGAAAGACAACGGTCAATACCGCTTCTGCATCGACTTCAGAAAGGTGAACGAAGCATCAGAGAAAGACGCATACCCCCTCCCGCAGATAGACGACACATTAGAGAAGCTCAGAAATGCGAAGTATTTCTCAAAATTGGATCTGAAGAATGGTTATTGGAACGTGCCACTGGAAGAAGCCAGTAGACCGATGACCGCTTTTACGGTACCAGGCCGGGGATTATACCAATTTAAAGTAATGCCGTTCGGTCTCCACTCAAGCGGAGCAACATTCCAGAGACTATTAGATAGAGTAATAGGCCCGGAACTGGAACCACACGCATACGTATACCTAGATGACATAATAGTATGCAGCCCGACATTCGAAGCCCACGTTGAACACCTGAAAGAGATATTCCGCAGAGTACGCCAAGCAGGCCTACAAATAAACAAAGCAAAGTGCGAATTCGCGAAACCGGAGGTCGAATACCTAGGTCACACGGTTACAAGGGACGGGATCAAGATGAATGAAGCCAAAATTAGAGCCATCACGAACTTAGAATCACCAAAAAACGTAAAAGGGGTTAGGTCGTTCATAGGAATGACCTCCTGGTATAGGAAATTCATCCCTAACTACGCAGAAATTACAGCGCCTTTAGTAAAACTATTAAAAAAAAACGAGAAATTCACATGGGGTCCACAGCAAGACGATGCAGTGTCCAAAATAAAAGAAATATTAACGACAGACCCGATCCTAACGAGGGCGGACTTCTCACGCCCCTTTACACTACAAACAGACGCGAGTGACATAGGGCTAGGCGTAGCCCTAACGCAGATAAGTGACGGAATACCGAAGGTCGTAATGTACGCCAGCAGGAAGCTTACCCCACCAGAAACGCGATACACAGTGTCCGAACGCGAGTGCCTAGCCGTAGTATGGGGAATACGGAAAATGAGAGCATTCCTGGAAGGTTACAAGTTTACAGTCATTACGGACCACCAAGCCCTTAAGTGGTTACACACATTAAAAAACCCGTCAGGAAGATTAGCCAGGTGGGCCCTTGAGTTACAACAATACCAGTTCGACATAATATACCGAAGCGGAAAACAAAACAAAATAGCCGACGAGCTATCCCGGAATCCCGTGTACGCGGTTACCGAACGCGAATGGTACGAGACGATACACACGCAAGTAGAAAACGGGACAGAACCAACACACGAATACCGGATACAAGATAACAAATTATATTGGAGGGCACCCCACCAGCGTGAGGTCCTCTCTCGGGCCCGACTGGGTCCGGGGAAGCCGTACGTGGCTGGGCCACTTTTGGCGGCATCATGCGCCGTCCGCTACAACGGACGGGGAGATGTGGTGAGCTGTGGCTCGTCAAGTTCGGTGCTGGGGTCGTCTGCTTCGTCCGTCGGCGAGGTCAAGCCCTGCCGGGTGAGTCCCTGTGATGGGAGGCCCAGCGAGCGACGCTCAAGCCGACGGCGCAGGAACTTCCTTTTGTTGCTCTATAGGGGACTAGCCATCCTGGTACAGGTCGGCCAGTCCCCTAAGGATGATGGGGACGGGGTTTTCTTCATTTTGTATGGCCGCCAGGACTGCCTGGAGTATGGTGATGCACTCGGCTATCACCTTTCCCCTGGTGCAGTCCTGGCTGGTCGACGGATTGGTGGGCAGGCGTAAGGCCTGCGTGTTCCTGGCCGGCGCAGTTGCCTGCTGCGTTAGCTGTGGTAGGTCCGATGGCGGTGGCTGATGCGGTTGGTGGGAGGAGACGGTGGGCGGCTCCTTGGTTTTCCTCCCCCTCCCCCTTCGTCGGCGGCGTTTGGGCGCCCCGTCGTTGGCCTTAGCCATGAGTGAGGTGGCGGCGTTTTCGTCTTCCCCCACCGCATTCGGTTGGTCGATGGTTTGACCCCGCCGTGCGGTGAGGGGGGCCGTTCCCCCTTTTTTGTTGCGGCCTTCACGTCTGTAGACGGGGCAGCAGATGTCGTTGGCTGTGTGGGGCCCGCCGCAGTTTGCGCAGGTCCCTGGTTCTTCGCGTGGGCGAGTGCACTGGCCCGCGTAATGCGGTCCGGCGCATCGGACGCATTTCACTGGGCGATGGCAGCCAGTGGAGGCGTGGCGGAAGCCCTGGCACCGGTGGCATTGTGCCGGCCCCTTTCTTCCACGCCAAGCCTCGATGGTCACTCCCGGCATACCGAGCAACTCCCTAACCTGGTATATGGCCGGGGTTGTGTCGGTGGTCCTCGCGATCTGGGCGTAGAAAATACAGCCCGGTCTGCCTTCTCGGGCTTTTACGTGGCGAGTGTATATGGCGTTGAAGCCCTCGTCCTTCAACGCTTCGGTAATGAGCTGAGGGTCGGTGTTGGCTGGGAGGCCCCTGATGCACACCTTCAGGGGGATCTCCGCCTCGGGTGAATATACGTGCCATGCCAGCACGACACCCTGGGAGGCGAGGTCATCTTGGAGGGCTTCTAGGTACCTCTGTATGGTCCGGTACTCTTCTTCGTCGGCGGGGATAAACCGGATGCCTCTCCCGTATGGTTTGGCATTCGGGTAGCGCCCCAGCTTCCCCTTGAGCTGTCGGAAGTGGTGGGGCCACTCCGGGAAGTGGTCCACGGTAATCGGGCGTGGGCGCTTCTCTCGCCGTTTTGGTTGGGGTTCGGTCTGTGATGCGATTTCGGCCCCCTCATCGGCGATACCGTCGTCGCTCTCAGGCTCCTCTTCGTCCTGGGCTATGTCCATGAAGGACAGATCCAGGCGCGGGAGGCTTGGCGCTTGCTGTGTTTCGGGCGGCGATGAGATTGCGCGCTTGCCCCTGAGGGGCAGCGGCGCAGAGCTGTATGGTGCAGCTGGCGCTGGAGTCTGCACCAGCGGTGGCGAGGCAGTTTGTTGCGGAGGGGTGTGGAGGGCCGAGTCAGCGCCGGACGGGGGAGTCGCCGTGCTGGCCTGTGGCGGTTTATAGCCTCTAGGGCGTATGGGTGAGGGCTGCGGTTTTGGCGGCGTCTGCGTTCGCGGTGCGGGGATCAGCGGAGGCGCCACGCGGGGCGCCAAGCCCGGCGTGGGCGCTTTGCGAGGCGCGGCGGGTACCTTGCCCGCTCCGAGGGCGGGCGGGGGTCGCGGCGCGGTTGTGGGGCCTGCTTTCGAGCGCTGCGCTGCGGGCGCGCGTTGCGGCAATGGGGCCAGGGCCTTCGTGGGGCTCTTCGCGGCGGCGGAGTAAGAGGCCGTGCCGCGGCCTTTTGTGGTGTATGTTGTTGTTGGTGGCGCAGCAGTGGCGTGAGCGCCTTTTGCGTGCGCTGCTGGCGGCGCAGTCGAGGTCGAGGCGCGGTTTTCTGCGGCGTGCGCGGTAGCGGTGGCTCGAGCCGCGGGAGGCGCAGCAGAGGCGCGAGAACCGGCGGCGAGCGCAGCGAGTGACGACGTGGCGGCGGCTAGCTCCGCGGCCGTCGTGGTTTGGTCGGGCGTCGGGTCTATCTGGCCCAATATCGCCCGAATGATGTCGGTGGGTTGAGGGGGCTGGAAAACGGGAGCTTCTCTGCCTCCTTCG
Source organism: Epiblema foenella (assembly GCA_963556455.1). Classification (NCBI taxonomy): domain Eukaryota; kingdom Metazoa; phylum Arthropoda; class Insecta; order Lepidoptera; family Tortricidae; genus Epiblema; species Epiblema foenella. The sequence goes on from OY747110.1 coordinate 4,191,793, forward strand.
CTGGTTGGTGTCCCAGGGGTACTTGAGTTTGTAGGGGTCGGCGGACGGATAGCCGCCGCGGACGCCCGCAGGACGTTTCTGAAAGCGTTTTGCACGCGTGGATCCCGCGCGACTCGGGACGCATCCGCGATCCCTCGGGTGCGGCGGAAGGTCCTGGGCCGGGTTGGGTTCCGGGCCGTTGGGTCCCCGGAGGGCATTGGTAGTGGTGGCGGCATTTTTGCGGATGTCGGAACCCGGGGGTAGATCGCTCCCGGGTTTTCTCACTCTACCCCCACCTTTGATTTCTCAAAGGCGGGGGGAGGAGGGTCTTGTTTTGGCCGATCTTGACGTCGGCACGGCTATGTTGCACTGTGGCGTGGTGTAGTGCAGTTTGGCAGCTGTCGCGCGATCGCAGCGGCAACCAAGCCGCCCTTTCCCGTGTTGCCGGGGCTTTGCCCGGTGAGACCCGCTGGTGGGAGGCCGGGCTTAGCGACGGCTAGACAGGTCGGGAGCGGTGGTGCGGTAAGAAGGTTAGGGCGATCCGGGCGCGTAATGTGAGTGAGGCGATACTTGGTAGCATACAAAGTCATTCCATCCAACAGCTGCGGCGAATCCGGGCACCCCACCCTAGAAACAACAGGTATACAGACCCCGATTCCGAATGGAAGATATGCGTACCTAGAACCGAAACACAGCAAGTAATACGCCAAAATCACGATTCACCAAGCGCCGGACACCTAGGAATAGCGAAAACAATCAAACGTATAGCACAAAGATATTACTGGCCCAGAATGAAAACGGAAATAATAAAATATATAGGAACATGTCACGCCTGCCAAAAACATAAGGTTACACAACAGAGAAAAGAACGGACTCCTACACATAATAACGCAAAGCATATCCCGGCCTCCCTATTATACAGAAGGGAGCTAAGGAACCCCATGGATCAAAACGCATTGCCCACTCCCCGAATCAAAGATCACAATACATTACAAGAAGTTTATGACCAAGTAAGATACGATCAGAACAAAGCGTCGGGACTACATAAAACATATTACGGTCAACAAAGAAAACACTGGAAACCAAAGGTGGGCGATCTAGTGATGAAAAAGAACCACGTGCTATCTAACGCAGAGAAAAACTTCTGCGCGAAATTAGCCCCTAAATACATAGGCCCGTTTACAATAAAAGAACAAAAGTCACCGGTAATATATACATTAAAAAACACAGAAGGACACGGTAAAATCCTTACAGCGCATATAAAAGACCTAAACCAATATAGGCACTAAAAACATTCGCGAATCAATAAAAAACCACATCCGATAAAATGAACGCACGCCCAGAACAACAAGTCAACAGCGCGCAGGCCCAGCCCACCGAGAAAACGGGCGGCAACCGGGCTTGACAAAAGCGACGTTCACACGAAGGATACAAGGTCGACGTTCGGGTGCACACCTCAACTAGTAATTCGGACTCATTACAATTAGTTATCAAGTACACTCTAAATCATTACTATGTACCAAAACTGACAACCGTACAGTCTGCTCGAAGATCTCACAGTCTGGAATAATTGCCATAAATAAGAAATGAATAACAATATACCGAGTGACATCGCAAACCACCCGAAAACCCGCTTTACCGCTCAAACAATAAGGCTCACAAACTAATAACATTTATACGATTAATTTAATTTATAATAGAATATAGGTCAAGGAAAATCATAACTAACGTAAGTAGTTTATCGACGCGACCGGGCCTTACCCCGACTCATATCAAAAGGGGGCGGTACCGAGTTAGAACAAAACAGTACGGTACGTCAGAACCCCCAGACCGACTCAGGGATCACCGAAATAAATAAACAAACAAACGAATAACTAATTGATCATACAAAGTATAAACGCGCATAACTAAACTCGACAGAAAAATATAATAAAAGGGGTACCTCGAAATCGACAGAAGGAAAATTACCCTCAAGATGGAAAATACAGACGACACTCCCTATATAAAGCCGGAAGGAAGGCCGAGGAGAACAAACACTGATAACGAACCCAGGAGAAATGAGGGTAACCATATCAGGACTGCCGACGACCAGCCGCCCGGTCACGCCACCCCAGGACCTGCCACTCAGGAGATGGGATCAGGGCCGACCCATCATACATGGAACGGCAGGGAGGCTCCATATCTCAAGGGCCCATAACATGATATGGCATGACGCGGAGCTGGCCCCCCGCCGCCGGAGGCAGCAGGCACTCCGGCAGACCCAGTACCCGCACCAGAGCCCACCGGAGGGGGAGTCCAATGGACCGACCTGGACATGGCCCCAGACTTGGACCAACAGTCGGTGGAGGAGGCGCTGGCGCTGATAGAGGCCAGCGACGAGTACCTCGCTTTTGTCGCGCACGAGCTCGGGGAGGACTCCTGGCAGATGGACGCGGTGCCCGAGCCGGACGAACCGCAACCAGGACCAGCCCGTCGGAGGAAGCGCAGGTCCGGCCGGAAGCGGAACGGCGGACACAGGCGAGGACTCGTGCGCCTGACGCGCACGAAACAAAACCCCACCGGCGCAGGCGCCGACCACGCGGCGCGTGGCAACCCGCCGTAGTATTAGTTAAGTTTATTTAGTTTGTCATTAAGTATAAAGTTAGAATTACACATATTGTTACCGGATAAATCATCGCGTTTCAATACACAAAGATAATATAAAATTATCCACTACCCGAACTATAAACAGCCTAGACAAATACCCGTAGGTATGTACAGGGAAGATATACATAAAAATAAACCACTAGAGATACGCACTTACGAACATAGTCGAAACCGGAGTTTTTATATGTTAATATACAAGCGTAGGTATAACCGTAACATAGATAGACTGGCAAACGAAAAATTGCCAAGCTAACACACCGATAACTATAACAAGTATAGCCGTCAAACAGACAGATCACACAACGATAACCAGGGAAAGGAAAATCTAAACATGCCGAGACTAACATGATATTTCCTTTTTTTTTTGTTTCTATTTTTTTTTAAGGTGATTTTTCCCCTAGGCAAAAATCTCCTCAAGGGGGGAGGTAATGTGATGATCCTCATCTCACACACGGGCCACGCCACGCACCACGCCGCGCGCGCGAGCAGCGCGCTCCAGCGGCGGCGCAAGAGGGCGCACGAAAGGCGAGGATCGCTGGCCAGCCGCACACACACACCGACGCATCGAGCCGGCCGCCTATATAAGGAAGCGCGCGCGTCGGCCGACAGTCAGTCTTTGTTTCGGCTCCGTAGCGGAAGCAAGGGCTGACCAGCCTAGAGCGCGGCGTGTCTTCTCTCGCGTACGTGCCTAGTGTAGCGTAAATAACGCTACTGTGTATTTTTTTAATTTTAATTTTGATTCCTGCAAGGGCTTCCACGCCATCTATACGTCTATAGGCGAACTTTTAGGCTGTGGTTAGAGCGTTTGATTTCCTGCCGTTGGTCGTCGTTCCGAGCTGCTTCGTGGTTTTGCTCAGCGCAAGCAGATGGCGCTTTTCTTTATTTTACAAACGATACCAAAACGTGTTGTACCTTCGTCGTTATATTTCAGGGGTTCAAAACTGTCTGGTTCAAAAAAAGCTAGTCAGATTTGAAATTAGATTTCGCGCTTCGTAATTTGAAACTATTCGTTTGACGGATGTGCAAACAAAATTTGGTTGATTCTGCCATTGAGACTCTCCGAGTGAGGACATATTTATCCATCTTCCATTTTTTTCCCTGAGTGGCAAGAGATTTTATCTGTTTAATTCAATAATAGTGCTGAAGTTGCCGGTTGCGTGCTGCCGGAAGTGGATTGAGGGTTTTTAGCATCAGCGGACACTAGTGTCGAAGTGGTCCGGGAGGATTGTATCCTTCTCTTTCCAAAGAGTCAAGCGTTTCCTAAGCGTTTGGGTAAGTGTTTCGTGTTATTCGTTTAAATGTGCTTGGTGATCATGTTGTGCCGTGGCATAGGTCTTACCTAGTGTATTGTTTTAGCTCTTCCGTCGGGACGGAAGCCTGACTAACCGGCTGACCTAGACGCGGGTTGCCTGACCGCCATTCGTGAGGCCTAAGCTTTCGTGTTGCCTGAAGCTTTGAATTCTGTGGACTCGTGCACGTCGTGGTCGGAGACGTGCGTAATTCGACGGCAGCCGTCAACCCGTAGCTGCTCCGGACCTTCTGCGGAGTTAAGTGGTGGCGGCATTCGGCGACGTAGATAGAAGTAATCCGGGTCGACTCATATTGATGTTGCAAACGAGACGCGGGGTTTTCGTGTAGTTCGAGAAATTGTATGTCGATAAATCCAGTGCCCTTCTTTTATGTACCTTAAACTCTCTACTCAGGTAAACTTGTCGTTGGAAAGCGGTAATTTAACTTATTTGTTTTAACGTGTCTTTCAATTTCCCCTAAATTCAAAAAGGCTTTAAGCGCCATCGTCGTCCTTGATTAGGCTTATATTAGATAAATCATCCATCTCAACCATTCATCACTCATCACTCATACTGCATTTTTACGTTCCGTCACCTTACAGCTTTAACTTATTAATACCGTATTAATGTTTTATTCCGGTATACTCGGGATCAAAAACTTCAATTAACATTTATTTTACTCAACGTTTACAGTTTTCCCAACGATCAATATATACATAAAAATAAACCACTAGAGATACGCACTTACGAACATAGTCGAAACCGGAGTTTTTATATGTTAATATACAAGCGTAGGTATAACCGTAACATAGATAGACTGGCAAACGAAAAATTGCCAAGCTAACACACCGATAACTATAACAAGTATAGCCGTCAAACAGACAGATCACACAACGATAACCAGGGAAAGGAAAATCTAAACATGCCGAGACTAACATGATATTTCCTTTTTTTTTTGTTTCTATTTTTTTTTAAGGTGATTTTTCCCCTAGGCAAAAATCTCCTCAAGGGGGGAGGTAATGTGATGATCCTCATCTCACACACGGGCCACGCCACGCACCACGCCGCGCGCGCGAGCAGCGCGCTCCAGCGGCGGCGCAAGAGGGCGCACGAAAGGCGAGGATCGCTGGCCAGCCGCACACACACACCGACGCATCGAGCCGGCCGCCTATATAAGGAAGCGCGCGCGTCGGCCGACAGTCAGTCTTTGTTTCGGCTCCGTAGCGGAAGCAAGGGCTGACCAGCCTAGAGCGCGGCGTGTCTTCTCTCGCGTACGTGCCTAGTGTAGCGTAAATAACGCTACTGTGTATTTTTTTAATTTTAATTTTGATTCCTGCAAGGGCTTCCACGCCATCTATACGTCTATAGGCGAACTTTTAGGCTGTGGTTAGAGCGTTTGATTTCCTGCCGTTGGTCGTCGTTCCGAGCTGCTTCGTGGTTTTGCTCAGCGCAAGCAGATGGCGCTTTTCTTTATTTTACAAACGATACCAAAACGTGTTGTACCTTCGTCGTTATATTTCAGGGGTTCAAAACTGTCTGGTTCAAAAAAAGCTAGTCAGATTTGAAATTAGATTTCGCGCTTCGTAATTTGAAACTATTCGTTTGACGGATGTGCAAACAAAATTTGGTTGATTCTGCCATTGAGACTCTCCGAGTGAGGACATATTTATCCATCTTCCATTTTTTTCCCTGAGTGGCAAGAGATTTTATCTGTTTAATTCAATAATAGTGCTGAAGTTGCCGGTTGCGTGCTGCCGGAAGTGGATTGAGGGTTTTTAGCATCAGCGGACACTAGTGTCGAAGTGGTCCGGGAGGATTGTATCCTTCTCTTTCCAAAGAGTCAAGCGTTTCCTAAGCGTTTGGGTAAGTGTTTCGTGTTATTCGTTTAAATGTGCTTGGTGATCATGTTGTGCCGTGGCATAGGTCTTACCTAGTGTATTGTTTTAGCTCTTCCGTCGGGACGGAAGCCTGACTAACCGGCTGACCTAGACGCGGGTTGCCTGACCGCCATTCGTGAGGCCTAAGCTTTCGTGTTGCCTGAAGCTTTGAATTCTGTGGACTCGTGCACGTCGTGGTCGGAGACGTGCGTAATTCGACGGCAGCCGTCAACCCGTAGCTGCTCCGGACCTTCTGCGGAGTTAAGTGGTGGCGGCATTCGGCGACGTAGATAGAAGTAATCCGGGTCGACTCATATTGATGTTGCAAACGAGACGCGGGGTTTTCGTGTAGTTCGAGAAATTGTATGTCGATAAATCCAGTGCCCTTCTTTTATGTACCTTAAACTCTCTACTCAGGTAAACTTGTCGTTGGAAAGCGGTAATTTAACTTATTTGTTTTAACGTGTCTTTCAATTTCCCCTAAATTCAAAAAGGCTTTAAGCGCCATCGTCGTCCTTGATTAGGCTTATATTAGATAAATCATCCATCTCAACCATTCATCACTCATCACTCATACTGCATTTTTACGTTCCGTCACCTTACAGCTTTAACTTATTAATACCGTATTAATGTTTTATTCCGGTATACTCGGGATCAAAAACTTCAATTAACATTTATTTTACTCAACGTTTACAGTTTTCCCAACGATCAATATTTCAATAACTCCCAAAGGGGCGTTCATTTCATATGTGTTAAGATTTTTTATAAATCAGTTTCGGCTGTACTGTTACAAATAAATTTTACGTGATCTTGGAGTGTGTTTTATGTGTTTTATTTTATAATTACACTACAATTTGGCGCCCGACATAAGGTAAGAACCCTGTTTCGTTTTCTTTTTATGTGAAATTTCGACATTATAACATTGAATTTTTTTTTTCTTTCAAACTTGGTGAGAGGAAGGTGACCGATTCTCGGTCGCGTTTAATTAACTAATTATTGTGTTTCAGTGAATCCTTGATCGAAGCTCATCCCTTACGTCACCTGGAACGAGTGGAAAACGTAATTCTTCTTAACCCTGTGTACGCCATTGACAGCTTCGCTGCATTGATTTTTTATTGCTTTGTGTTGTGATAATAATTGATTTACGACAAGTTTTGCCTTTAACCTATTGCGTTGTTCTTCTGACCCCAACCTTATACCCTGTGTCACTTATTTAGTAGACTAGTTGACCCTTAGTTATTTCCCGTAGTGTCTAGGGAAAACCAAGGTAAGTGAGCTTTAGCGTACTTTATTCCTTAGCTAATCTTTTCAGTGCAGGAATAATAGTCAGTTTGGCATTCGACGTTTGTGGGCAGGTGACGACGGTTATTCTTGTTTTTTTCAGTACAAGCGCCGTCAAGTCGTAACTCGTAATTCTTAACTAGTCGTTATTTAGTTTACGTGACGTAATCGACCTTCGTGTAAATTTTGAATAGGCCGAGCCATATATAGCACTTTTTCGTATCACCTTGTAAGAATCAACTTGGCTCAGTGGGAAAGCGTTGGTCAGGCAAACATTTGTTCGTGGTTCGATTCCCGGCAGGAAACATCTTTTTGTTTTTTTATTTTAGGATTTCTGCTTTTTTAGTTACGAATTAGTAATTTCAAACTAATTTTAGTAAATACTTTTTTTTTTTCACCAAAATAAATAGTTTGTTTATTTTTGGGCTGGCATACCTAATTCGGTTTAGTCTCGTTGGTACTCGGTGAGGTCCGAGCTGGGCTAAGAGTTCCCTTGTCCTCTTTCTATTACTGGTACAGTTCGCATAATAGTTATTTTCAGTGCTGGTCCGTGTCCTCCCACGAACTCGCGATAGTATTTCAATCTCTGTCAAATACACCTAGTGACTCATGTGACCCTTAATTCACTTTTATTCACTTTCAATTGATCCCAATTCATCCTCGTATTGACCTTCGTCAACTTCTTGGAAACTATTTTTGTAATATTCGCAATTTTCTGGATGTTTTTTTGATTTTCGTTACCTTGGGTTACGATGAGCTCCGAAGAGTTTTTTGTGCTTCGTTGAGCTTCGTTGAGCTTCGTTGAGCTTCGTTGAGCTTCGTTGAGCTTCGTTGAGCTTCGTTGAGCTTCGTTGAGCTTCGTTGAGCTTCGTTGAGTTTCGTTGAGCTTCGTTGAGCTTCGTTGAGCTTCGTTGAGCTTCGTTGAGCTTCGTTGAGCTTCGTTGAGCTTCGTTGGGCTTCGTTGGGCTTCGTTGAGCTTCGTTGGACTTCGTTGAGCTTCGTTGGGCTTCGTTGAGCTTCGTTGGGCTTCGTTGAACTTCACATGGTTTCGAAATCTTCAACATTTTTTAATTGTGCTTAGTAACAAACCTTTTAGTCATCCATTACAACGTTTTATTACGTCAGCAGTCTTTGTCCGGTCAATGGTGTAATGAATTTTTTATCGGTTTATCGACCTTTTATAGCGGCACAAACTTTTAGCAACTTTTGAATTTTTGTTTTGATTTTTCTATCGACTTATATAAATTTTCATTTGACTTTACCCTCCTCAACTGCCATCGACTTTTGTTTGATTTTTATCATCGTTCAACTATTACCGATTAACTTTCATTGATTTTTTTTTTTCTACTTCGTTTGGCTCACGCCTTCGACGGTGTTTGATGCTTTTATTAGCCCTCATCGATTTCATCATTTTGCGTCGTGCATCATGTTCCGTCGTGTCGTTCGTCGAGTTTCGCCGATTCTTTTCTGGTCGGGTTCCGTCGACCTATTTTTGTGTCGTCTCATCGATTTTTTTTATTTTTTCGTCAAGCCTCGTCGACTTTTTTTGTCTAGCTTGGATGACCCTTTTGGCGAGCTGAAATCGACCATTTTTGTGTCGACCTTCGTTTTTCTTTTTTGTCCGTTTTTTTTTCTCGTCGATATTTTTTTTGCTTTCGTCGAGATGTTCCTATCTTCTGTCGTGCTTCGTCGATTCTCGTCGACACCCCGCACCCGGTAGTTATTATTAAATAAGTAGGGTACCGATTGCCTTCGGTGTCGTTTGTGTAATTTCGTTTCATAGTTTTAGAGTTCGTTCTATATATGGTTGCATGGATTCTGCAGGGGCGTTAGTGCTCAGCTTGAGGGCCCATGGTTGGACCTCAGGCGAGGTTATGGTTTATCCGGAGCGCGTTGATAGTCAGGCTGAATACCAAGAGATGGGACTCAGTCGGGCAGAACGTGCTGCGAATCTCCGTACTTTACAGGATGTGTATGCTAAAGTTACTGACGCTCTAGTAATGGCTTTCCAGCGCAATGCAAGACAGTTTAACAAAAATCGTAAATCAGTCCGGTTTGCTGTCGGGCAGATCGTCTGGCGTAAGAATTTTCAGCGCGGGACGACCGACGTGTTAAGAGGGGGGAAATTTGCGCCGCGTTTCATCGAGAGTCGTGTAGTCAGACGTGTCTCACCCCAAGTTTATGAACTTGCCGACGTCGATCCTCCACATCTTGGTACGTATCACGTGAAAGATATATTAAAATAATCTGTTCAACTGTTATACCTCTAAATCCTGAAAGACAAGTTTACACGTCGTCGTTAATTATGTTTCGGTTTGCATATTAGGCTCCTTATTTATTCTCTAAGTTTTTTTGTTTTGAATTATTAGTGGCGTGTAAATGGTCAGATTGTGGACTAACTGATAGGACTCAGTCGGGCTAAGCGCTCTGTGTAATTCCATTCCAAATGTTGTTGACCTATCCGAAACGGTATTTTTCATTTCTTGTTTATTGTAAAAGTGTGTTAGTTAAGCTTTTAGGTTAGGCCTTTTTTAGGCAAATTAAATAATTTCGGACTTGACTTAGATCGTTTTAATGTAGGATTTCGTGTGTAGTACGATCCTCATTAGCGATGTGACTTGGCTGTGACGTCGTCATTGGTCAAGGGGTAATATTCAATTCTTTTGGAATATGAATTCCCAACCTGGACAACTACAACCTCACTCAACGTTGTGATGATTTTCTTAGCATATGAACGGAGCATTCACGACTGCAGTCTGATGTTTTCATTCTCCCTCTGTGTAGATCAGTGGTCGAGTTTGTGGTGGTCGTTCACCTTATCCGGACGTTTGATTTTAATGGCCTGGCTAACTTTGTTCAGGACCATAGTATATTCTGCGGTAGCACCCGCTCATAATTTAATTTCAAAGATGTTGTTTTCCTTAGTAAACCGGTAATGGTTTTTTTTGTAGTAAGCATAGGTTAATGTAGATGGTAAGGGGGTTAACTACCATAGGTTTTTCGGTTAATAATTCAAAGAAAAGAATTATTAGTCAATAACTGAATGTTGTGGTTTATTATTTATTAGTTCAGGTGTTAGTTATATTTGCTTAATGACCGTTGGTGTTTTTCCTGCTGTTTGCCCGGATAGGTCCAAGTGTTCGTTCATGGAGCGTTCAATTCTCGTCGATATTTTTGTGGGTTAAGATTGAGGTGTTCACATATTTTTTTTGTGTCAATATTGCTACGGTGATTATAGTTTTGTGACGGATGTAGTCTCCTTCAATATATTATTTGGGTAGTATCCTTTTCTGTCGTTGTTTTCATTTGGTAGGGAGATGTCTGTAGCGTAAATAACGCTACTGTGTATTTTTTTAATTTTAATTTTGATTCCTGCAAGGGCTTCCACGCCATCTATACGTCTATAGGCGAACTTTTAGGCTGTGGTTAGAGCGTTTGATTTCCTGCCGTTGGTCGTCGTTCCGAGCTGCTTCGTGGTTTTGCTCAGCGCAAGCAGATGGCGCTTTTCTTTATTTTACAAACGATACCAAAACGTGTTGTACCTTCGTCGTTATATTTCAGGGGTTCAAAACTGTCTGGTTCAAAAAAAGCTAGTCAGATTTGAAATTAGATTTCGCGCTTCGTAATTTGAAACTATTCGTTTGACGGATGTGCAAACAAAATTTGGTTGATTCTGCCATTGAGACTCTCCGAGTGAGGACATATTTATCCATCTTCCATTTTTTTCCCTGAGTGGCAAGAGATTTTATCTGTTTAATTCAATAATAGTGCTGAAGTTGCCGGTTGCGTGCTGCCGGAAGTGGATTGAGGGTTTTTAGCATCAGCGGACACTAGTGTCGAAGTGGTCCGGGAGGATTGTATCCTTCTCTTTCCAAAGAGTCAAGCGTTTCCTAAGCGTTTGGGTAAGTGTTTCGTGTTATTCGTTTAAATGTGCTTGGTGATCATGTTGTGCCGTGGCATAGGTCTTACCTAGTGTATTGTTTTAGCTCTTCCGTCGGGACGGAAGCCTGACTAACCGGCTGACCTAGACGCGGGTTGCCTGACCGCCATTCGTGAGGCCTAAGCTTTCGTGTTGCCTGAAGCTTTGAATTCTGTGGACTCGTGCACGTCGTGGTCGGAGACGTGCGTAATTCGACGGCAGCCGTCAACCCGTAGCTGCTCCGGACCTTCTGCGGAGTTAAGTGGTGGCGGCATTCGGCGACGTAGATAGAAGTAATCCGGGTCGACTCATATTGATGTTGCAAACGAGACGCGGGGTTTTCGTGTAGTTCGAGAAATTGTATGTCGATAAATCCAGTGCCCTTCTTTTATGTACCTTAAACTCTCTACTCAGGTAAACTTGTCGTTGGAAAGCGGTAATTTAACTTATTTGTTTTAACGTGTCTTTCAATTTCCCCTAAATTCAAAAAGGCTTTAAGCGCCATCGTCGTCCTTGATTAGGCTTATATTAGATAAATCATCCATCTCAACCATTCATCACTCATCACTCATACTGCATTTTTACGTTCCGTCACCTTACAGCTTTAACTTATTAATACCGTATTAATGTTTTATTCCGGTATACTCGGGATCAAAAACTTCAATTAACATTTATTTTACTCAACGTTTACAGTTTTCCCAACGATCAATATTTCAATAACTCCCAAAGGGGCGTTCATTTCATATGTGTTAAGATTTTTTATAAATCAGTTTCGGCTGTACTGTTACAAATAAATTTTACGTGATCTTGGAGTGTGTTTTATGTGTTTTATTTTATAATTACACTACAATTTGGCGCCCGACATAAGGTAAGAACCCTGTTTCGTTTTCTTTTTATGTGAAATTTCGACATTATAACATTGAATTTTTTTTTTCTTTCAAACTTGGTGAGAGGAAGGTGACCGATTCTCGGTCGCGTTTAATTAACTAATTATTGTGTTTCAGTGAATCCTTGATCGAAGCTCATCCCTTACGTCACCTGGAACGAGTGGAAAACGTAATTCTTCTTAACCCTGTGTACGCCATTGACAGCTTCGCTGCATTGATTTTTTATTGCTTTGTGTTGTGATAATAATTGATTTACGACAAGTTTTGCCTTTAACCTATTGCGTTGTTCTTCTGACCCCAACCTTATACCCTGTGTCACTTATTTAGTAGACTAGTTGACCCTTAGTTATTTCCCGTAGTGTCTAGGGATAATACTCTGAATAATATTCAATTGTAAAAGTACAGATTTTCGCCAGTCAGGATTAACTCCACCTCCTCTTTGCCGGATTACGTAACTTTTTCCCATTTTACCTTTAAGCACCATTATCTGGCTACTACAAACGAAAATAAGAGACCTACAATGAACTACAAACGTCTCTGAACAATATATAAGCCTAAAAGTATAGAAATTCGCGAGTCGGGATTAACTCCACGTCCTCTTTGCTGGTTTACGTAACTTTTTCCTCTTTTATCTTTTATCACCATTATTTGACTACTACAAACGAAAATAAGGGAACTACAATTAACTACAAACGTCTCTGAACAATATTCAATTGTAAAAGTACAGATTTTCGCCAGTCAGGATTAACTCCACCTCCTCTTTGCCGGTTTACGTAACTTTTTCCCATTTTACCTTTAAGCACCATTATCTGGCTACTACAAACGAAAATAAGAGAACTACAATGAACTACAAACGTCTCTGAACAATATTTAAGTGTAAGAGTATAGATTTTCTCGAGTCGGGATTAACTCCACGTCCTTTTTGCCGGATTAAGTAACTTTTTCGTCTTTTATCTTTTATCACCATTATTTGACTACTACAAACGAAAATAAGGGAACTACAATTAACTACAAACGTCTCTGAACAATATTCAATTGTAAAAGTACAGATTTTCGCCAGTCAGGATTAACTCCACCTCCTCTTTGCCGGATTACGTAACTTTTTCCTCTTTTATCTTTTATCACCATTATTTGACTACTACAAACGAAAATAAGGGAACTACAATTAACTACAAACGTCTCTCAACAATATTCAATTGTAAAAGTACAGATTTTCGCCAGTCAGGATTAACTCCACCTCCTCTTTGCAGGATTACGTAACTTTTTCCCATTTTACCTTTAAGCACCATTATCTGGCTACTACAAACGAAAATAAGAGAACTACAATGAACTACAAACGTCTCTGAACAATATATAAGCCTAAAAGTATAGAAATTCGCGAGTCGGGATTAACTCCACGTCCTCTTTGCTGGTTTACGTAACTTTTTCCTCTTTTATCTTTTATCACCATTATTTGACTACTACAAACGAAAATAAGGGAACTACAATTAACTACAAACGTCTCTGAACAATATTCAATTGTAAAAGTAAAGATTTTCGCCAGTCAGGATTAACTCCACCTCCTCTTTGCCGGATTACGTAACTTTTTCACATTTTACCTTTTATCACCATTATTTGACTACTACAAACGAAAATAAGGGAACTACAATTAACTACAAACGTCTCTGAACAATATTCAATTGTAAAAGTGAAGATTTTCGCCAGTCAGGTTTAACTCTACTTACTCTTTGCCGGATTACGTAACTTTTTCCCATTTTACATTTAAGCACCATTATCTGGCTACTACAAACGAAAATAAGGGAACTACAATGAACTACAAACGTCTCTGAACAATATTCAATTGTAAAAGTAAAGATTTTCGCCAGTCAGGTTTAACTCTACTTACTCATTGTCGGGTTACGTAACTTTTTCCCATTTTACATTTAAGCACCATTATCTGGCTACTACAAACGAAAATAAGAGAACTACAATGAACTACAAACGTCTCTGAACAATATTTAAGTATAAGAGTATAGAATTTCTCGAGTCGGGATTAACTCCACGTCCTCTTTGCCGGATTAAGTAACTTTTTCGTCTTTTATCTTTTAACGCCATTATCTGGCTACTACAAACGAAAATAAGGGAACTACAATTAACTACAAACGTCTCTGAACAATATTCAATTGTAAAAGTAAAGATTTTCGCCAGTCAGGATTAACTCCACCTCCTCTTTGCCGGATTACGTAACTTTTTCCCATTTTACCTTTAAGCACCATTATCTGGCTACTACAAACGAAAATAAGAGAACTACAATGAACTACAAACGTCTCTGAACAATATTTAAGTGTAAAAGTATAGAATTTCGCGAGTCAGGATTAACTCCACGTCCTCTTTGCCGGATTACGTAACTTTTTCCTCTTTTGTCTTTTAACACCATTATCTGGCTACTACAAACGAAAATAAGGGAACTACAATTAACTACAAACGTCTCTGAATAATATTTAAGTGTAAAAGTATAGAAATTCGCAAGTCGGGATTAACTCCACGTCCTCTTTGCTTGTTTACGTACCTTTTTCCTCTTTTATGTTTTATCACCATTATTTGACTACTACAAACGAAAATAAGGGAACTACAATTAACTACAAACGTCTCTGAACAATATTCAATTGTAAAAGTACAGATTTTCGCCAGTCAGGATTAACTCCACCTCCTCTTTGCCGGATTACGTAACTTTTTCCCATTTTACCTTTAAGCACCATTATCTGGCTACTACAAACGAAAATAAGAGAACTACAATGAACTACAAACGTCTCTAAACAATATTTAAGTGCAAGAGTATAGAATTTCGCGAGTCGGGATTAACTCCACGTCCTCTTTGCCGGATTAAGTAACTTTTTCGTCTTTTATTTTTAACGCCATTATCTGGGTACTACAAACGAAAATAAGGGAACTACAATTAACTTCAAACGTCTCTGAACAATATTCAATTGTAAAAGTAAAGATTTTCGCCAGTCAGGATTAACTCCACCTCCTCTTTGCCGGATTACGTAACTTTTTCCCATTTTACCTTTTATCACCATTATTTGACTACTACAAACGAAAATAAGGGAACTACAATTAACTACAAACGTCTCTGAATAATATTCAATTGTAAAAGTACAGATTTTCGCCAGTCAGGATTAACTCCACCTCCTCTTTGCCGGATTACGTAACTTTTTCCCATTTTACCTTTAAGCACCATTATCTGGCTACTACAAACGAAAATAAGAGACCTACAATGAACTACAAACGTCTCTGAACAATATATAAGCCTAAAAGTATAGAAATTCGCGAGTCGGGATTAACTCCACGTCCTCTTTGCTGGTTTACGTAACTTTTTCCTCTTTTATCTTTTATCACCATTATTTGACTACTACAAACGAAAATAAGGGAACTACAATTAACTACAAACGTCTCTCAACAATATTCAATTGTAAAAGTACAGATTTTCGCCAGTCAGGATTAACTCCACCTCCTCTTTGCCGGATTACGTAACTTGTTCCCATTTTACCTTTAAGCACCATTATCTGGCTACTACAAACGAAAATAAGAGAACTACAATCAACTACAAACGTCTCTGAATAATATTTAAGTGTAAGAGTATAGATTTTCTCGAGTCGGGATTAACTCCACGTCCTTTTTGCCGGATTAAGTAACTTTTTCGTCTTTTATCTTTTATCACCATTATTTGACTACTACAAACGAAAATAAGGGAACTACAATTAACTACAAACGTCTCTGAACAATATTCAATTGTAAAAGTAAAGATTTTCGCCAGTCAGGATTAACTCCACCTCCTCTTTGCCGGATTAAGTAACTTTTTCCCATTTTACCTTTTTTCACCATTATTTGACTACTACAATCGAAAATAAGGGAACTACAATTAACTACAAACGTCTCTGAACAATATTCAATTGTAAAAGTAAAGATTTTCGCCAGTCAGGTTTAACTCTACTTACTCTTTGCCGGATTACGTAACTTTTTCCCATTTTACCTTTAAGCACCATTATCTGGCTACTACAAACGAAAATAAGAGAACTACAATGAACTACAAACGTCTCTGAACAATATTTAAGTATAAGAGTATAGAATTTCTCGAGTCGGGATTAACTCCACGTCCTTTTTGCCGGATTAAGTAACTTTTTCGTCTTTTATCTTTTATCACCATTATTTGACTACTACAAATGAAAATAAGAAAACTACAATTAACTACAAACGTCTCTGAACAATATTCAATTTTAAAAGTAAAGATTTTCGCCAGTCAGGATTGACTCCACCTCCTCTTTGCCGGATTACGTAACTTTTTCCCATTTTACCTTTTATCACCATTATTTGACTACTACAAACGAAAATAAGGGAACTACAATTAACTACAAACGTCTCTGAACAATATTCAATTGTAAAAGTAAAGATTTTCGCCAGTCAGGTTTAACTCTACTTACTCTTTGCCGGATTACGTAACTTTTTCCCATTTTACCTTTTATCACCATTATTTGACTACTACAAACGAAAATAAGGGAACTACAATTAACTACAAACGTCTCTGAATAATATTTAAGTGTAAAAGTATAGAATTTCGCGAATTGGGATTAACTCCACGTCCTCTTTGCCGGATTACGTAACTTTTTCCTCTTTTATCTTTTAACACCATTATCTGGCTACTACAAACGAAAATAAGGGAACTAGAATTAACTATAAACGTCTCTGAACAATATTTAAGTGTAAGAGTATAGATTTTCTCGAGTCGGGATTAACTCCACTTCCTCTTTGCCAGATTAAGTAACTTTTTCGTCTTTTATCTTTTAACGCCATTATCTGGCTACTACAAACGAAAATAAGGGAACTACAATTAACTACAAACGTCTCTGAACAATATTCAGTTGTAAAAGTAAAGATTTTCGCCGGTCAGGATTAACTCCACCTCCTCTTTGCCGGATACGTAACTTCTTCCCCTTTTACCTTTAAGCACGATTATCTGGCTACTACAAACGAAAATAAGAGAACTACAATGAACTACAAACGTCTCTGAACATATTTAAGTGTAAAAGTATAGAATTTCGCGAGTCGGGATTAACTCCACGTCCTCTTTGCCGGATTACGTAACTTTTTCCCCTTTTACCTTTAAACACCATTATATGGCTACTACAATCGAAAATAAGAGAAGTACAATGAACTACAAACGTCTCTGAACAATATTTAAGTGAAAAAGTATAGAATTTCGCGAGTCGGATTAACTCCACGTCCTCTTTGCCGGATTACGTAACTTTTTCCTCTTTTATCTTTTAGCACCATTATCTGGCTACTACAAACGAAAATAAGAGTACTACAATGAACTACAATCGACTCTGTATAATATTCCACTTTAATAGTGTCGAAGTCTTTTCAGAAGTAGAAAAGACTTCGATGTAGGTTACCGGATTACTTAATTTTTCCTCTATTTTTTTTTACTGTCCGTATGGGCTACCACAAACAAAAGCAAGAGAAGTACAATCAATTGCACTCGATTCTGATAGAGAATCAACAGATAAAATAAAATGTTTTGAAAATGCGTGTTGGGGATTTTTTCCGGGTCCCCCAATTTTTCTCCAACGCATCATCAATCTATATATTTTTAACTACATTCAACTACAAACGATTCTGAACGAGATTCAATTGCTAAAGTATTTTATTTTTAATGTGGGGGGGGCTGGGGTTTTTCCGGGCCCCCCAATTTTTTTTTCACGCAACTATAAACGAAATGATTTTCACTACATTCAACTACAAACGATTCTGAACGAGATCCAATTGCTAAAGTAAAGGTTTTTTAAAGTGGGGGGCTGGGGTTATTCCGGGCCCCACAATTTTTTTTTCACGCAACTACAAAAGAAATGATTTTCACTACAATCAACTACAAACGATTCAGAATAAGATTCAATTGGCAAAGTAAAGGTTTTGTAATGTGGGGGGCTGAGGTTTTTTTTTCATGTCGCCACTATTTTTTTTCTATGCAACTACAAACGAAATGCTTTTCACTACAATCAACTACAAACGATTCTGAACGTGATTCATTCGATAATGTAACGTTTTTTAAAAGTGGGGGGCTGATTTTTTTTTATGTTCTCCTAATTTTTTTTTTACGGAACTACAAACGAAATGCTTTGCACTACAATCAACTACAAACGATACAGTACCAGAATCGATGAGTAAAGAAAATTTTTTTTCAAGTGGGGGGCTGAGGTTTTTTCCGGGTCCCCCAATTTTTTTTCCACGCAACTACAAACGAAATAATTTTTACTACAATCAACTACAAACGAAAATCTCTCAAAAAAAAAATTGAGAAAAAAAAACGGCTAAAGCGGGGGGCCAGGTTCACAGAGGTGGTTATTATGGGCATGAGAACGAAGTTTGCATTTAAATCATGTTTAAAACCTTAAAACCGTACCGTAAAAATATCGAGCATCCCGCATTGTAGCGCAGTCTCGTTTTGTTCGGAAAAAAAAACCGGCCAAGTGCGAGTCGGGCTCGCGCACAAAGGGTTCCGTAGCAGCAAATATAATAAACTTATTATGTCAGTTAAATCAACCTATCTCAAAAACTATAAGAGATACTTTGATCAAACCAAAAATCGTTGAAAGAGTTAATTAGCATGCATCACCTCTATTTTTTTTAGAATTTTATACCCCGTAGTTATAAAAATAGAGGGGGGGGGACATACTTTTTACGACTTTGAGAGCTGATATCTCAAAAACCGTTCACTTTAAGAAAAATGTTTTTTAGAAAACTTTATATCATTTTAAAAGACCTTTCCATTGATACCCCACACGGGTATGTACATCGAAAAAAAAATTTTCATCCCTCAGTTACATGTATGGGGGGCCCCACCCCCAATTCTTTTTTTTACTATTTAGTGTCATAATTTTGTAGCGGTTCATACAACACATATTCCCATCAAATTTCATCACTGTAGTACTTATAGTTTCCGAGTAAATCGGCTGTGACAGACGGACAGACGGACAGACGGACAGACGGACAGACGGACATGACGAAACTATAAGGGTTCCGTTTTTGCCATTTTGGCTACGGAACCCTAAAAAGAAGGAAAGTACTGACAGTCAGCTCAGGTATTGAAAAACAGGCACCATATTTTTCCAATTAGATATTAACCCGCGTACCGCAACCACAAAGAGTGACATTTGACATTTCGGGGACCCCATGCTACACTAGCACCTCTAGCGGCGAATTCATATGCGATAGCCCCCATTGCACGCAAAAGCAAATTTACGCTTGGGTTTGGTGGGAGGAAAGATTCTCGAGTGGCGACCACGTATCTACCGGAAGGCGCTTCGTGGTAGACGCCCCACATGGTAGACTAATGACCTGGCCTCTTATTATGGTCGCAAGACAAGATAAAGCATCTGTCACGTTCTACCGAGTGGCATCAGAAAATGATAGATGCATTATCTTGTCGTTTATCACGCTATCGCGCGACCATCATACACCATCATACGTACTTACTAGCAAACCTAGTAATTGAACCCGCAAATCTGTAGCAAATGTACGTCAGGGTTGTCACTATGTACTAGGAATATATATAAAAAAAGAGAACATATTTCATGTCACAAAAAAGCTGTTATTCAAATAAATCCCACATAAAGTTAAAATAATTATTTAAAAAGATGTGTCGGGATTTAGTTCATCACTTATTTAAAAGAGAAACGGGCCAGCTATCTCATGTGTAGCAGGCAAGCTCTAGTACCTAGTCATATGAAGTGGAAACATCAAGTGACCATATACAATAGAGAAGAAGGTTCAGATGGATCACAGCTTGTATATAACTCACGATGGTGCATTTCATTCATCACATTTATGGATAAGGATAATTATACAGGAACATAGTTTATTTCAAAATAATGTCGAGGTAAATAAGATATTTGGAATATAAATTAAATGATTTAAGTAACATTGTGTTTTTATGTATTCCTAGTACATAGTGACAACCCTGACGTATATTTGCTACAGATTTGCGGGTTCAATTACGTGGTTTGCTTACTAGGCCAATTATAGTAGACACAGTTGCACCACTTCCTAGCCTCCTGTATCAGTAGATCCATCTTGCAGTTGCTAGCTGTATAGAACTCAAAGTACTCCAGTTGCCTCTCATTCTGGAAGAAGCACTGTCTCCGCTCCGGCTGTAGCGCTCTGAGCGAAGAGTCAGTACGGTAGGTGATGGGGTACACTTCGATGGTGGTCATGCGGTCCATGGGCAGGCGGATGATGGTCGTAGTGTACACGTGGTTGGTTGGTGAGCTGATGATTACCTGTATATAAATCGGGAAGAAGTTATTCGCTTCATGGTAAGTATATTACGTATGACATGCGGAATCACAATAAATAGTAAATTAATTAAAATCAGATATATTATTTATGAAGTAGGTTTGAATCCTTTTAAACGAAGAAATTTATTCTCGTTTCTACTCATTAAAATCGTACAAAAATATGAGACTAAGTATGAAGATTGTACGATAGTACGTTGTTTTTTGTTTATTGGCCAAATGTAAATTGAAAGATACCAATAGAATCCTCATGTTTCAATAAAACATAAATTGTACGGCCTCTATGTACTTATATAAACGCAATATTTCACGACTAAAACGGCAAATTTTCCTTTTTTCTATACAAAGGCAGTATGAAGCTTTTTCAGTGCTCGTTAGCTAGGTATGCTGTACTTTGCCTCTCATTTTCGTCTTTTGTGTTGCTCTAATGATAGTTGATCCCATACAATTAATTAATCGTCTCTAAAAACTGTTTCAAATAGCATGATTCTTTTTGTCATCATGCCTATTACACGCTTTTTGTCGTTATTTTTATAGTGCTAATTTATCTTGCCCATGTAACGTATTTTAAAGAATTATGTAGGTACCTGATAGGAGCAGATTTATATTATATCCAGGATATAAAATCACCTTAGTCCTACGTCAATCTATATAACTGTTGTGTTATGGGTACTAGGCGATGTTATATCCAGACAAACCCATAAAAATTTCAGCGAAACTAAGCTAAGTTAGTGACTACCAAGTCTTCCGCCTCGAAAGTAGAGAGAGGCACGAAATAAAGCTTACATTAAAGCCAACACTGGCTCCGTCACACGCCACCTGGTGCTCACTGTCATTGAGGTACAGCTCGACTCCCAGCCCGTTCATCTCCCCCGATGCCATCACTCGGAAGGGCTCCATGGCAGGGTCCGGGGGAAACACCTTCGGGTAGCCCGCGTCCAGACCCCAGTCTAAAGTCTTCTGGGTCACTGGGTAGAAGGTGCGTTGCCAGGGGAGGGTGACGTTTGTCCTGAGATAAAAGATGAGTGAGAGATAAAAGTGATGAGTTTCATAAGCGTGAGAAGGATAAAAGCAGTGGGACACATGTAGGGATCGATCCTGGTAAAAAGTTCGGAGTAGGCCCTCTGGAAGCAAGTCACGGGAGTTTTTCGGTTAATTAATTAATGACGTCAATGCTGGCTGCCACGCTGTGATATATCAACTTAGTTTTGAAATGTGTGTGGTATAAAAGTGTTCTGCGCGCGCGCTGGAAAACTGGACAAATTGCAGGTTTGAGGACATGCAATTAAATCCAGGCGTAAAGGTTGGTACACGTGATCCTTGACCGCTCCGCGCTCCCAAAGCATTTTATAATAAATCTATACATATAATAAAGCTGTAGAGGTTCGAAAATCTGTACATTGAAGATATTAGCAAAAAAATCGATGGAGGGGTCTTAGAATCGATAACAGAACACATTTCAACAGTTTTTAAAATTTGTGTCTGTTTGTCTGTCTGTTTATTTGTCTCACCATCACGCGAAAACTAGCCAATAGATTTCAATACAACCTTCACTAATATGTTTAATTGATCTTCGGCCAGGTTATAGGCCATAAAAATCATACAGATATTGAAAACTGTCAGTCAATTAGTCGTGACCCTGCTGCCTTTTGGAAATATGTCAAAGATAGGCGTAGTCATCGACGGTCCATCTGTTATACATCTGGTGGTGTTCGGTTGGCAGAGCAAGATGCAGCGCATGCGTTTGCTGCGCACTTCAGCTCGATATTTCATGCGGATATCCCGCTTCTAGATGCTGATATAGCTGCTAGAAATGCAGTTAACGGAAATGACTCTACCTGTATAAGTATACACAATGTGTCTGGCAATGAGTTGAGTCGCGTTGTCAGGAAACTGAAAACTTCTGCTGCACCGGGTCCAGACGGTATTCCTGCATTCCTAGCCAAGGACTGTATTTCGGTACTAGAGCCGCCTCTACTTTTCATCTTTAATTTGTCCCTTCGTAGCGGAGTGTATCCCGATTTATGGAAAGTATCGAGAGTCACACCTGTGCCGAAGGAAGCTGCCGCCTCAGATATAGCCACTTTCCGACCTATAGCCGTCCTGTCGGTTTTTGGCAAGATTTTTGAGGGTGTTGTCAACAGGCGCATTGCGCCGCTTATATCGAGACGACTCGCAGACGCGCAGCACGGATTTCGGGGAGGCAGGTCCACTACAACCAACAACGCCATTTTTGTTGATTATGCTCTTCTCCATATGGATGAATCTCGACAAGTGGACGCTGCCTACTTTGATTTTCAGAAGGCGTTTGACCTGGTCGACAACGATATACTTTTAAGTAAATTGTCCGCGTTTGGATCCTCGCCACAACTTCTTAAGTTACTGGGGAGTTATTTGAGAGATCGCAGACAATATGTGCAGCTATCAGGCTATCAATCAGAAGAATACTTCACCAGATCTGGGGTGAGTCAGGGCAGTACGCTCGGGCCCACCCTATTTTTGGTGATGATCAATGACCTGCCTTCAGTTGTTAGTCGTGTCAAATGCTTATTGTTTGCTGATGATCTGAAGTTGTTCTATGCCGTTAACTCATCTATCGATTGTGACATGATGCAGCGTGATATAGATGCAGTCATGGATTGGAGCCAAAGGAATCGCTTGTCCTTCAATGGAAATAAGTGTAAAATAATATCCTTTAGTAGGAGCAAAAATATGGTAAGCTATACGTATAAGCTTGGTGGTGAAATAATCAGTCGCGTTGAAACTATCCGCGACCTAGGTCTAGTGCTTGACACTAAATTAGATTTTCATACCCATATTCAGGGTATAGTAAAGAATGCCCATAAAACATTGGGATTTGTAATGCGTACCGCGCCCCAGTTTTCTAGTATGGCAGTACCGATCGTATTGTATAATTCGTACGTACGGAGCAAATTGGAATATAACTCGATCATTTGGGATCCCGCCGAAGAGAATTATAAGCTCTTACTTGAAAGAGTACAAAGGAAATTTGCTCGATACATGTACAAGAGGCAGTATGGCTACTATCCTTTCCTGTATCCATCACTTTTTGTAGCAGGTATGGTCGGACTCGAGACCCTTAATTTTAGGCGGAAATTACATCTCGCCGTCCATTACAGTCTGCTGCTGAGAGGTCAAATTGACAATCCAGTGGCGTTGGAAGGCATCCGATTTTTCGTCCCTGAGCAATACGCGCGCGCTGGTCGCCGCCGCCGTCCGCTGTTCGCGGCGCCGGCGGCGGCGGCGGGCCCGCGCACGCGCCGCGCCTGTAACGCGTCCGGCGCCCGTGCGCCGGCGCTACTCAATCAACTGGTGCTGAGGCAGGATGCCGACGTATTCGCAGATAGCTGGAGTACCCTGCTCTCTAAAATAAGTGAATTGTGCGATTTATATTGTTAGTTAATATTAGGTCTATATTTTCTTTAATTTGTTACTGTTAGCACTGAAGTTGCAAATCTCATAACATTATAGGCGCTTTGGTACCTCACTGTTAGCTTATAAATGTATGTTCTAAATAAATAAATAAATAATAAATAATAATACAGATTGGAGATGAAAGGGGGTGAAAAGAGGAGTTTGAGAGGAACTTTGTATGAGAAATCCTTCAATTCGTGACTTAAAGGCTTGAAAATTGGTAAGCATATAATTGGAAGCAAACTAAAAAGAATCCCATTAAAAAATTATACAATAAACAGATAATATGTGAAAAAATGGAGGGTAAAAAAGTGCTTAGGGGACAAGCGACAAATAACCAAAAATCCCTCAACCCATAGTAACTGTTTGAAATAAGAGATTTAATTATGTTAGACAGTCGCTGTCAACATTGACAAACCGGTGCCTTAAGTTCAAGGCACGGACGGAGTTCCGTCTACCTATAATTGATGTCTTCAGTGGTCATCCAGAACGTTAGAGTGGTCGAGTGTGATAACGATGTTATCTGAGGGCCTACAAAATCCCTCTAATTCCCACTGTTCTCACTAATATTATAAACGTGAAAAATCGGATGTTTAGATGTTTGGATGTTTATTACTCAATCACGCAAAAACGGCTGTACAGATTATGATGAAACTTGGTATGCAACGAGTTTATACCCTGGGTTAACATATAGGATACTTTTTATCCCTTTATCGTTGCTCAAATTGATAAATTCTGAATCTATGAACCAGACCCAACCAGCAAAAACCAAGCTTATAAAAGTCTCAAGACTAAATTTTTTTGCTCTTATATTGATTCTATATCATCGTCTAAGCCCGGATTTGGGCACCAATTATAAGAGCAAATATGCTAATATCGTTCTAATATCAGTCTTATAGAATGCTGTTCGTATTTAAAGTATTCTTGCCCAAAACTAATTTAAGATGACTTAGGCTAATATCGCTTTTACCTAAGTATCTTATAAGCCTACATAGCATTATATAGGTCCAAAGTTAGAATCCTGTAAGTCTAAACTAGCTTATTTTGATTTTGTTTAAATTCACACGGTATTTGAATATTTTGGAGTCGTTAGTGTGACAGCTAGTGCATCATGTGAAAAAAAGTAACAAACTTGAAGTTCAAAGTGTGTTTAGTAATTATTGATATTGAAATATATTAACGTAGTGTTTGTTATCAACGGGTGTGTTTATGTTTTACGGTAAGTAATCGCCTGGGAATAAATTATTTACTGTAAAGTAGACCCTGTTTCTCGCTTCAAACTTGATGCGCCTTATCATTCCTGGTATTTCGTGTTCTCTTTTAGTTATTTTATTTCTTTATTTGTATTTGGAGTGTCGCCATTGCTACAGCTGCATTTTCCCAGCGCACTATTAGACTATTGTAAGAGCGTTTACACTAATATTAGCATTCTGAGTACGAATAGTACGGCCATGTTGAATTAATTTGGGTTCCGTGTTTACCTACATAAAACCTTTTTCAGAAGTAGTGTTCCAAAAGAATCGAGCCATTTACTCCAAACTTTAAAGTTCCGAGGTTCTATTTAGGGCTAGATTGATGTAATAGGTTTCGAAGAGCTAGTGATTTTAATAAGGTTTAAGTCTTAAAAAAGGCTACAGACATTTTAAGGCTATAGCCTTTTTAAAGACCTAAGCCTTATTTAAATTCTGAAGTTTGGTATGTAAGAATGTTCTTTTATTTATTAAGAGGAACCATAAATAAACGGCATAACGATTTGACTAGTATGATATAATTACCTTCGGATAATCAATACAAACAACCGACTATTTTATAGTCTTTGCAATGAAAATTTGTAAAGACTCCTGAAGGATGTAATTAGGTTCACTTTTGCAAATTTGGTAATTAATGAATTTAAATTAATAAACAGACGTGTGATCTTATACGGGTTTATTAGGTGACTAAAAGGACAAGTAGCTATAGAATGAGAAGGTGGGAGTGTTCTATTAGAGCATGCATTAATATTTTACACAACAACTCCGTAAAATAATCGGTTGTCACGTCTCGTATAATCAGTATTAAGTATCAACATATCTTAATAATATAATTACTTATTTAGTATAAATCGCCATTGTGCTTATCTTAATCTGATAAATGGTGATTTTTGTCAATATCGATCTCTTGTATATAAGTAGAACCTGCAGAACCCTCACTAATATTAAAATCACAGTCTCCCTTTAGCCAACTAAATCTTGCTCTTACAATTGTGTTCCCAAAATACATTTAAGATCAAAGCATTTTATATTGATCTTGTATTTCGTAGTGTAAGTGTGTTGATCCAATGTCACTCTAATATTTTACTAGACAAAGTGCTATTGATCTCACTATAGCTTTACTTAAGGTCAGAAAAATACGTACTAACAGTGCTCTTGTGCTATGCTGATATTAGCCTGACATTATTAAAACAGCGTCTAGTAAATATATTATAAAATCAAATGAGCTTAGAGAATCGGGCTATAAGAACTGGTTTTCTCAAGTGCGCGAGTCTTCCTAAATGTTATTATATTATATATAAGAACAAGAGGCTTACTTATAATAGCATTATGAAATGCTCTTAAATAGATATATGAGACTAGGTAATAAGACTAAGCGTTCTTGAGTCCGTACTATCTTGTCTAAGACTAATATAAGAGCAAGAAACTTATAATATCATTATACAATGCTCTTATATAAATATATGAGACCAGGTAATAAGACAAAGTGTTCTTGAATCCGTACTATCTTGTCTAAGACTAATATAAGAGGAAGCGTCTTATAATAGCATTATACAATGCTCTTATATACATATATGAGACTAGGTAATAAGACTGAGCGTTCTTGAGTCCGTACTATCTTGTCTAAGACTAATATAAGAGCAAGAGGCTAATAATAGCATTATACAATGCTCTTATATACATATATGAGACTTGGTAATAAGACTGAGCGTCCTTGAGTCCGTACTATCTTGTCTCAGACTAATATAAGAGCAAGAGGCTAATAATAGCATTATACAATGCTCTTATATACATATATGAGACTAGGTAATAAGACTGAGCGTTCTTGAGTCCGTACTAGCTTGTCTAAGACTAATATAAGAGCAAGAGGCTTATAATAGCATTATAAAATGGTCTTATATACATATATGAGACTAGGTAATAAGACTGAGCGTTCTTAAGACCGTACTAGCTTGTCTAAGACTAATATAAGAGCGATGACATTTTCCCAAACAAATATTAGAGCGCTATAAGCCTACCACTCTTATAAAGTGCGCATTCTGGGACTGTTTTGCTGGTTGGGGAGTCATATAGATATTTAGAATGCCTGCTAACGTACGAAAATTCGTCTCAGATGAACCAGTGTAAGTCTGAGCTCCGAATATGTAAATAGTTGTCACGAATCGTAGGGTCAAGGTACAATAAGGACTATCGTGAAGCGAGTCTGGACAGTTACAAATATCACGATATTTGACGCTTGGCGTGTCAGAGACGTGCCATTACACAGATGGCATTCGGTAATGTCTAATCGAGGTTAATTAAGATTATTTACTACTTGCACAACTCAATAATTTGAGTCGTATAGTGGCTAAGATAAAGTAGGTACATGCATGTATAGTTTTCATTTTTACCATTGTAGTTATAAACCGAGTAATTTCGCTGCCAAATGATTATGATGAGATTGTTGAAGAGTTAGTTCGGATATTTGTGACTCTTAGAGCTTAATTATCTCAAAACCAAACCGACTCAAGTGAATGTGAATGTTTACCGCATTTCAGTACCTAAAGTTCTATTAATTACATGCATAATCGTAAGCAAAACAGAATAGATTTGCGTTATTTAGGTACTGACTTACAGCCTCTAAAGCGCTTGCGTTTTAAGCCAAAACTTGCTGACTGATAGAGCCTTAATAACTTTACTGTTTATAAAATTGGAGATTAAATAGACTGGACGTAGACGGTTGTTGTCAGCATTGACTGGCCAGTGCTTTGATATCTGCCTAATACCTAAAATTTATGGAATTGCCACTCCACTCCATGAATTAACAAATTATTTCCTAAGTTATATTTGTCTACAAAATGAAAGAAAATCAACGTGTTTGAAAGTTACTCCGAAATATTTGGAGTAAAAACGGATGGTTGAGAAATATAAAACAGTTTTTTTTTCTTGAACCTGACTGTGGCTTTATAGGCCAGATCCAATAAAGCAATAAGGAGTGCGCTCAGGCATCAGTCGTATTTCTTTGAGTAAGGAAGTACATGGGAGATATGAGAGATTTCAAATTTTAGGTTATTCGAAAAAAAAGCAATTGGCCTAGCTTCAAATTGTAAAAATTGGCTACTTAGAAGGAGAAAAGTAAGTTTAGGCAGCATTCTACCTGTCAGTTTTCGGGTTTACAAAAATTCTTTTAAACATAATTGTAAAACGATAATGCACTTAAAAATATTAGTACTGTTTTAAGCAGTAACGTCTGCTAAAGAAAATTATAAATTGAAGTTAAGGAAGCGCGAGTCTTTTTAGTAGATGCCACTCTGCGTATACCTCCCCATGGCTTTGTAAGAGAGAAATGGTTGAAGGATTTGGTAACCGAGTGTGATTACTGATTGTTCAGAAAGCTCAGTTAAAGCGATGGGCTGCATATGTCAGGATGTCACAGGTTCGATTGTATGTTTTGGAAAGTGTTTCTTCACTACCTACGATAAAGGGAGAATTTCTTACAGATATTTTGAGAGGATGCTAAATTCTTGGGTTATAATGAAGTTTTTGTTCGATTCAAGCATTATATGTCTTCCGCTGTATTCGCTAGATCGAGCATGTCAGTACTAAGGCTCGGAAAGTAAGGAATTAGCTACGCAACATCGAACCATGACACCACTATGCTCCATGGATGTGATGAGGTAGTTTCTTAGCACACATTAGTGTTACATAGTATAAGAAATCATCAAAACAATTGGTACGTATAAATGCTATATGGGATCGAGTCGACGGCGTTCTCCGGGCTGAAATGAAATGTGTATTTAACGTCTGACTTCCTTAGCCAATACCTATTACCAAAACATACATATATATATAGGTATTTATAAATCATACCCATTTTGTTTCATTATCCGCCTATTACATCTGTCATACATTAGCATGCTGAGGGTGGTTTGGAAAACGATTAATAAAACAGTCTTAAAGCAGTGCTCGTCTTTGACTCACGTCCCCTGTGTCCCTACATACGAAACATGGCGCAGCCGGTAGTTGAAATCTATTAATGGTCTAAGATATGGATATTATGTGTGTGTAATTGAGAATTTAAACAATAAGTGAGAAAAAACAAGTGCCATTAGTCCGGTGTCCAAGTGTACAAATTAAATAGGCACAATGGATGCAGTTTTACAACCACCGCAGCCGTTCGTGTTCGAGAATAATTTAGTGAACGTGACATCCGGAGACTTGAGTAGAGAGTGGGATAGATGGAAGAAGAGTTTTACTATTTATTATGAAGCGTGTGAACTTAGCAAAAAAGAAACGAAAGTGTAAATAAATATTTTACTTCACATAATAGGAGAAAAATGTAGGGAAGTGTATGATCAGTTTGGTACGGACAAGGACAAATGTGACACGGTTAACAAAGTGTTAGAAAAATTTGATGCTTTCTTTCTCCCAAAAAAGAATGTAACTGTTGAGCGGCACAGGTTTTTCACGCGCGATCAGAGTGAATTCGAATCCGTCGAGCAATATGTGTTCGAGCTAAACATGATGGCGGCAAAATGTGAGTTCAAAGACTTGTGCCAAGACCTAGTGCGAGACAGGTTAATATGTGGAATAAGAGATGGTTCGTTGCGAGAACGGTTATTAAGAGAACCCGAATTAACCTTAACCAAGGCTATGGATATCTGCCATTTAGCAGAATTGTCTCGCGCTCAAGCAGTTACTTTGAAAACGGAAAGTGCAGACCACCGGTACATGCATGAGATAGCCGATGGAAATCAAGAGAGAAAATCACAACTCGATGTCATACAAAAAAGGGGACAATCGTCGCGAGGGCAGCGTTCAAGGTCGTCGCGCGCAAGAACGGGTGGTCGGTGGCCGCGCCCGGGTCCGTCCAGACAGCAGTTTCATCATGGCTCGCGTGGTGTAACAGACAATACAAGTCATTCACGTCAACAAGAGGACAATAAGTGGAACTTTGCACCGACTTCAACGTATCGTGGTTGTTTGCAATGTGGCGGAACCCATGCAAAGTTTAAATGCCCCGCATATGGACAGCAATGTTTAAGTTGTAAGAAGTTTAACCACTATTCGAGGATGTGTGGAGTATATGAGGTGCGCGAGGACTCTTCCGATCAGGTAAATAAATCTTTTGATATTACATGTAACAACTGGTTAGCTAGTCTGAAAGTGTGTGGCCGAAATATAACATTCAAATTAGATACTGGTGCAGACGTGAACGTCCTCCCTATGAATAAATTAAAAGAATTAAACATTCAAACTTGTTTACAAGCCGGGTAAGTACCTATTCATCGCTGACGCACTATCCCGTGCAGTTGCACCGGGCATGAGCGAGAGGTCCGTTCCGCGCGACTATCTCGAGGCTCAGGCGCAGGTGTGTGCGCTAACGTCTACTAATCCACTTACAGACACTCATTTTTTGGAAATACAAAAATGTACCAAGCAGGACAAAGAATTGCAAGAGTTGTCCAAAATAATTAGGTTAGGGTGGCCAACACATAAAAAAGAGCTAAGTGATATGTTGAAACCATATTGGGATGTAAGGGATGAATTGACGTTAGCGTTCGGAATTATTTGGAAAGGAAATCGCGTTATAATTCCTAGTTGCATGCGCGCGGAAATGCTTCGAAAAATACACATCGGACATTTAGGTATCGAAAAATGCAAATTAAGGGCGCGAGAAATTATGTATTGGCCAAATTTAAGTTCACAATTGCAAGACTATCTGTCGCGGTGCCAAGCATGCCTTACGTATAGAAAACAAAACAGTAAGGAGCCCATGATTCAACACGACGTGCCCGAACGTGCGTGGTCTAAGGTGGGTGCAGACATTTTCCACTATGGAGGGAAATCGTTCTTATTACTAGTAGACTACTACAGCAAGTTCATTGAGGTAACAGAACTTAAATGTTTACGATCCGATTACGTCATAAGCAAAATGAAAGATATTTTTAAAAGGCATGGTATTCCGGATCAACTAATGAGTGATAATGGCCCAGAGTTTGCATCGAGTAACTTTAAACTGTTTTCCCACGAATGGAATTTCCATCATGTCACGTCATCACCAGGATATGCTCAAAGTAATGGCCAAGTCGAGCGTTTTGTACAGGTGGTTAAAAATATGATGCGCAAAACCAGTTTCACCAAAACAGACCTAAACTTAGCGTTATTAGAATACGCGAACACTCCCATATCAGCCTGTCTACCATCCCCGGCGGAGTTATTATATAACAGAAAACTACGGAGCATAGTTCCATGTTCACCTTCATTGTTGATGCCGAGTATACAAAAACGGGTAGTAATTAATTTAAAGGACCGTCAAAACAAACAAAAAGCTTATTATAATAGAGGAGCCACACCATTATCTGAATTATATATAGGACAAAAAGTGAAGGCTAGGTGCAACAATAGTTGGGTCGCCGCCACTGTTTTAAAAAGATTTAGTTCCAGGTCATATATTGTCCAATTACAATCCGGAACAACGATAAGACGAAATCGAAGACACCTTATTGTTGACTCACCAGATAAGGTTGACCTTGACACTGAACAGCCGAGCGCACAATATGATGACATAGTTATAGATAGAAATAACGCACAACTGTTCCCAGCGGCCATGTCGCCCCGTGCGCCCGCGCACCCCCTGCACTCGTCCAGCACCGGTTCTAATTCTAATGTTATTCCAGTAAACAATACTTATCGAACAACTCGTTCCGGCAGGGAAGTGCGACCTCCTGATCGGTGGGGATTCCCCGCCACGCCATAAAGAATGCTCTCCGAATAAGTCCAAGACGCGGTCTGTATACCTACTACCTCATAAAGCAATAACATATGTTCTAATGCATGTTAATAATAATATAGAAATGTTAAAGATCATTTCGAGATATATTATTTTACCAAAACCACAAATATGCTATATACCTACAACTAATTGTTATTATAAATTACGAAATGTTACCTAATGCATGTGTTACTGTTAGTTAAGTATTATTTTTACAAATGTATGAGTTGAATTGAAAATTATTGTTTCTGTCCCATTAATACTTAAAAAAAAAAAAAAAAAAAAATCCAGAAATGTCATACATTGTTCTTTACAACATCAAAAATGTTACGCAAATTAATTTTTCATAGATAATATTTCAATTGATAAAATGTTACGCATGTTATGAATAAGTAATATTGTTACAAATTAATTATAACTTTTTTTTATAGTCTCATACCTATATTACAATATATGTATGTAGATCTAGTTCATATATGAATTTAGCCTTCAAGGTCTCAATAATTATATTGCTGCATGGTTTTCCTTATATGGTAAATATAACAAAACAATTACTAAGTTAAAATAACGAGAATGTAAAAATTTCAACTTGTTTTCTTAGTCATGTATAAGGTAAAATTGTCGGTGAATTCCTATGTACAGGCTATAGATATAGGTAAATTGTTAAAATTATATAGGTATTTCGCTTTCTTATTTTTTTTTTCATTTTTTTTAAGAAAAAGGGAGTTGTCATACATTAGCATGCTGAGGGTGGTTTGGAAAACGATTAATAAAACAGTCTTAAAGCAGTGCTCGTCTTTGACTCACGTCCCCTGTGTCCCTACATACGAAACAACATCCTACTTCAGGACACATGCCTCATTTCATGGACAAGAGGGCCCATTTCACTTGCTAATATATTTGTATATAAGAAACTTTGTAAGGTTTTAATTTTGAGACGTAAAAACCTTTGAGTAAATTTAGAGTGAGTTACTCAAAGTTGAGTTGTTTATAACCTAACCTGCAGAATTAATCTACGAAGGGGAAGGGAATAGTCAGTAGAAGTTCACGCGAACGAAGTCGCGAGCAAAAGCTAGTAATAAATAAATAAATAAATATTAGAGGACACAAATCGAACTAGCCCACAGTAAGCTCAAGAAGGCTTGTGTTATGGGTACTAGACGACGATATATTTAATAGATATAAATACTTGAATACATAGAAAACAAAGAAAACATTCAAGACTCAGAAACAAATATTCATGCTCATCACACAAATATTTGCCCGGACCGGGATTCGAACCCAGGACCGTCAGCTTCACAGGCAAGTGCACTACCCACTAGGCTAAACCGGTCGTCAAAAATTTTGCGTAGATATTTTCAAGATCCTGTCCACAGTCCACTTTAATTATATATTTAATGATCCGTTTGGTGTCTTGACGGATATCAAAGTTCAATATCCCATCGATGTATACTTTCCCCGCCAAATCAAAAATTTGGATAAAGGCACCTACATACGGTACCCCTTAAAGAGAATAATACCAAATTAATACCTAATTATAATTATGCATGAATACGAGTAGGTATCATGTTTGGGTCAACGGAATAAGCAATTATGAAGCGAGGGTTAGTGCTAATGAAATGTGGTAAGGTAACTTAATAGGTGTTTCGGGCTGTCAAAGAAACTGTTAACTAGCTATTCGTAAGACTTGTTGCAGTAAGATAAGTTCTAATATTGGTCAAGCGAGTTCCTATTCATACAATCACACATTAAATATTAAAGGTATTTCGCCCATCCGGGCCCACACATAAATATTACTATCGTGCTATCATGTGAGTAACATTAGGCATGTTTACTTACCTTTACCCGGAAATCTGACAAATCAGTTTCAATATGAACGAACAAAGCAAATTCAATTCTGCCTCAATTGTAAATCACTTAAATTCCTGTGAAGGAATAAGTCCTATCACCCCTGCTGATCCGATAGGATACTTGACCGTGTCTTATGATAGGTCATAAGTCACTTGAATTTCACAGGACTTGGGTGTGAAGGACACTTAATTGTGATTGGACTGGACACTTGTGACAGGACTGGACACTTGTGACTGGACTGGACACTTGTGATAGGAACAGACACTTGTAACAGGACTGGACACTTGTGACAGGACTGGACACCTGTGACAGGAATAGACACTTGTGACAGGAATAGACACTTGTGACAGGATTGAACACTTGTGACAAGATTGGACGCTTGTGACAGGACAGGACAGGACTAACACTTTTGACAGGACTGGGACTCACATGCCGTGCAGCGGCAGGCTGTTGAAGGCGAAGCAGAGCCCGTAGTTGGTGAACACGGGGTTAAACAGCCTGGTGCAGCACTCCTCGGTCATCCAGCGAGGAGAGGAGGGACGCCAGTAGCATGACTTTATAACTTCGCTGCATGTTGGGGCGCCCTGTGTACAAAATATTTTTTATATATACAAACAAGAATATGCTCTGCTTGATGGTAAGCAGACACCGTTAGCCTCTGGACGCGTTGAGCTCTGGCGTTGCCAACATTTACTGATTTGACATAACCCCCCACCTTATGTACCTACCTCCAAAATAAATTTATCCAGTAACTGGTTCTGTTGTGGCGTCAGCCTTTCGTCTATTGCCCGGTTCTCCTTTGTCGTTTGCGGGCAGACTAAAGAAGCAAAGAATTTCTCCAGGCTGTGAACAAAGTAATACGAAATTAATAAATCAGTATTAAACATTTATTTGATCTTAACTAGTGACCGATCCTCATTGCCCTCCTCCCCTGTATATCCATGCAGCATGTTAAGTAATAGCCTGCCTGATACTACCTAACTGGACGTCGTGCATGCATTAGCCCTATATTGAAATAAAATAGTATCGATCCTATATTAGTAAATATCCTGGGCCCAAAGATCGTCACTCATCAGTTGGCAACATCAATGTAATTCAAAGCAATAAGGTTGATAAACAAAAAGTCAATTATTAGAGTTAAGGATGATTTGACAGTAGGCCGTTCCGTCTCCGGTATTAGTAGGTATTGTAGTCTTTGGAGTTAGAGCGGTTCCGTATCAGGGCTGGGCCGTCTTCGAGCTATTTGCGTGTCGATATGTTAAATGCAAGGTGGATGGACTCCCATATTTCACATATTAATATATGACAGTTTACAATATTTTACAACTTACGTTTTTTGACATGTATGCCCGGGCCGTCCGTTACTGTGTGTCCGTGCTGAGCCTGGTGTTGCGAGCGTCGGAACATTCTACTAGTTCAATTATTCTAAATTGTATGGCCAAGAATGAGGAGGTAACGTACGTATGAACTCACTCATCGAGCCGGCTAACGTTCCCATACGACAACTTGACGTGTGTGTGCGGACACAGCACGACGTTGGGGAAGGGCACCGCCCACACGGGCGATGGCAGAGAGTCGATCACGTTCACGAACGGGGTCGACGTCCACTTGAGGAACAGCTGGGTGATGTTGCCGGCGCACGCGGCTACGCTGGCCAGCATGATGGCCACCCAGGTGAGGCGCTCTGCGCGGCTGAAGCTTGGGTCTAACATATACCTAAAAAAAAAGTCGAGATGAAGCATTTTATCTTACCACTTTATAGAGTACCCTCCGCCTGTCAGTACCTACTTGCATGATTTTTTAAAGTTTTCAACCCCTATTATGAAAGAAATCTAAAAACTGGAAAAATACCTCCGGAAATCCAGACATACGAAAAAATTTTGCGCAAACTGAAACGGAGACCAATAGATTAATCGATTAATTAGGTACAACCTATCTACTTTCAATGCCAAACGCGGACCGCGAGGTAGGTATGTTTTAATGACTCAGACAGCGTCTTCAGACTCAATCAAAACAAATGATTAAGTTATGCACTTGGTTATAGATATTCTGGGAAAAGTCGTCATTGGGCACTAATGCAATTTTTTTCAAAGCGTACGGTCTTGTGAAATTGCTGTGATGTAAACCACCATAGTTCCCGTGACGCTCAATGCCATAACAAGTGGATGACGTGTCGCGAGGGCTGCTCTGTCCACAGCAAATACGTTATCATGAAAATACGATGCGCGACCAGAAGAAAACAAGTAGAACGCACTATAATAAAGTTTCAAATTAATGAAGGAGTAAGTACGTAAGTTAGTGCAGCTAAACTGTAAGCAGTAGCCACATTGTAGGTATTAAAAGTTTTATAACACATAATAAATAAAATTACTGAACGCAATAATGGAAAATAAATTATCTTTGATGCGGCAAGCAAAAGTGGTGCGGCTTTCACAGGATTCGATTCTTTTGAAAAATACAAGCAATATTTCAATGAAATCATATATAAATTACTCAGATACCGATAAGTATAGATTCACTTACTTCATCCCATGCAAAGATCCTTGACAAAAGAACTGCTTAATGCCCTTAACGACTTGCATCGCCCACACTTTCCCAACAGCTTTATACGACCACTCTTTCATTTTCCCTTTCTTATGTACGCCCAACGCCTCGGGACTTATATATTTGAAGTCTTTTACATAAAAGTCTAGCAGATATTTACTGTTTAGATTCTCTTTATGTTGTTCGTCTGTGTTCAAAGACATCTTGTGTGCTATTGAACAATTGTAGTGCAAATGGTAATTACTGCACCTCTCTTTAAAAGGCCGATTAATTTGCTGCAACATAGTTGTCACTAGCAGTGTTAACATCGTACTAGTTTGTTTGTCTGTTACGAATAATATAGAGAAAAATATCACAATTTTTTTTTATTTAACCTTACACATGTATCGGCCATGCTGATGTCGTAGAAACAAAATCATAGCACGAGTAGAACCGACGTACAAGAAGAAGTTGCGTGAACATCTCTTTTTTTTTTGAACCTGACTGTGGCTTTATAGGCCAGGCCCAATAAAGCGATAGGAGTGCGCGGTTGGAGAGTAGCCTGGGGAAAATCCAGGGAAAAACCTCCGGCAAGACCACGCGTGTGGTTTGGAACACTGGAATACTCTAAGAGTTTGCGCTCCAGTGAGATTGGTTGAGCGGTTTCAACCGAATCTGAGGTGTGCGTGGAATCGAGCTACTGGGAGTTTTGTCGCTGGTTCACTAAACCTAGCCTAGCTGAGAAGAGTCCAGCAAGAAACTCAGCTAGGCCCGACCTGGGTCGGACTGACTCTACCCGGTGTGCGGCGGTACCGGGACGAATAGGGACTATATGTGTCACTGTTGTCGCGATCGTGCGGTGGACGTCCCACCGCGAACACCTCATTAATTGAAAGAGTATACTTATGTATGTATGTGTATATGTCTACATATAATTAAGTAAGTGTGTTGCAATTATTACGCTGGTTTCATACACAATTATCCAAATTAGATCGAATGCATTTTCTCTTGAATGTTTTCACATATAGAGTTGGGTGAAAATGTAACGGTTTTAATACTTTGATTGACTCTACTAGTTTGAGAGTATACTTACCCATAGTGTGCGAGTCCCAGTTTCAGTTAGAAATAAAGCATTTGGTATACACCAATTTTAGTGACCTAAAATGTTTAATTTGAGGAATAAATTTTCAATTTAAGTGAAACATTAAAAAAATTATGCCTACTGCTGGATTTTTGAAAATTTAAAGTGAGGAATAGATTGTTAGAGTAAACTCATTTTTCAAATGAATGCCCCGCTTCTATTGGGAACACACTATAAACAGGGTTATTAAGTTTTAATAGTGGTTAACTCTAGGTACAAAGGGCTTATTAGTGAGGTCGCTTAAAATAATATATATCCCGCATGACTTCAGCTGAGTAATTGCTTAACTTTGAAACGAGCGTTAAGACATAATGATTTAATAAGACGTCATCTTCCTCCTAACATTAACCCAGTAGGTACAGTTGAATTCTGAAGGTTGCCCGGGGTCCGCTACCTAATTACAAGATTTGGCGTAGACATTAGTAACTATATGTATATATGAAAAAAACATAAAAGATGACAGATATGTTTTTGAAATAATATATATGTTAGTCATTAAGGCATTTGTAATATGGGCCTCAAATGCCTGAAATAAATGATGATTATTATAATTGTTAACTAGCATTCCAAAAGTTACACAATAACGCTGCAGGAAAGGCCGGCAGGTAAACTAGTGTCAGATATACGAGCAATTTGGATGGCGTTATTAGCTGAATGCACTTAAGCCCATTAGCGGTATGTTAGGCGCTTATTGCGATCGAGCCGCGTACTGCAGTCAACAACGATCATAGAAGTTAGTCTTTTTTTTTTAACCTGACTGTGGCTTTATAGGCCGGGCCCAATAAAGCGATAGGAGTGCGCTGTTGGAGGGTAGCCTGGGGAAAATCCAGGGGAAAACCTCCGGCATGACCACGCGTGTGGTTTGAATCACTGGAATACTCTAAGAGTTTGCGCTCCAGTGAGATTGGTTGAGGGTTTCAAACGAATCTGAGGTGTAAGTGGAATCGAGCTACTGGGAGTTTTGTCGCTGGTTCACTAAACCTAGCCTAGCTGAGAAGAGTCCAGCAAGAAACTCAGCTAGGCCCGACCTGGGTCGGACTGACTCTACCCGGTGTGCGGCGGTACCGGGACGAATAGGGACTATATGTGTCACTGATGTCGCG
This sequence comes from Epiblema foenella, assembly GCA_963556455.1. Lineage (NCBI taxonomy): Eukaryota > Metazoa > Arthropoda > Insecta > Lepidoptera > Tortricidae > Epiblema > Epiblema foenella. Next base: position 4,230,058 of record OY747110.1, read on the forward strand.
ATATAGAAATTAGTACAGTGAGTTTTTATAAGGGGTTCCTAGCTCCCAATGACCTTCGTTCTATAACTCCGTTTTCTCGTGTTTTTTATGGCTTATTATATTAAAAACAACGAGGTTTACCGAAATAGTATACCATATTTACTTTAAAACTCACTGTATTCGAGATATATGGCGTCAAACTTTAACAATTTTATGCCAAAAAACCAGTTTTTTTGGACTTACTTACTTAGTTCTTTTGTGACGATGAGTTAAAAATTAAAATCCGTCTTGCGTTGTTAGATACGTCAATAAGGAAAAGTTACATGTACATTTCATATCTATATAAGTTCATAAATAACATACTAATATCGAAAATAAAGACTTTTTTGGACCATGTTTGAAAAAATCATAAAAAAATAATTAGTGAGTTTTTCATAATTTGGCTCTTGCAAATGTAGGTAAAGAATTTAAGAACCGATAGGTAACCGTTTATGCCATAAATATATCTATAGTTTTGACGGAGCTATATCAACTGAAAACTCGTAAAAAATCGATGAATAGCGCGTGGAGCCCCTTCAAATACTATTTCACCCCGTGACTTCGTCCTCGTGAACTTTTACTTCTTATTTCATCCCCTTGGGGGATTAATTTTGAAGGTTATATACTACTTACCTGTGGGTCACCCAAATTTGTTCTACTTTTGCGTGTCAGAATAATTAATTTTTTGCCTTATTTTTTATGTAGTCAGCCCAAATCGGTTACAATTTTACTATTAGTATGCTGTCGATAGACTGCACCCTGCCATGTTAGATAACCTACCCCTAGAGTAACTTTAATCAGTCATTCTGTCACACGGGATAATCGCCGGGATTTAACTACTGTGTTGATTGGTATAAAGACCAGTGGTATCTACTGGGCGCCCATTTAACAGCAATTAACGAATAAATAACTAACTATTGATTGAGTATTGTGACTGTGGCCTTTAGTAAGATATACGGTTATTATATAATTAACAAAATTACTTCTCGAAATAACACGGAGATGGTACACACAATCGAGGAAATTTAACGCATTAGGTATGTCATTTTGAACTCGTTTTATTGAAATAGAGTGGAAAACATTCAACATATCCATAATTAACGTTAGGCACTAAAACTTCACATCTGTGTTAAATATATGACTTTGGCACGTCACAAATACATTCCGTTTTCGTTTGCAAAATCTAAATTCTACCCACAAACAGAAAAATCATCCAAGTTTTAGTTATTCCTAAAGTACATATCAAAATGCAAATAAGTAAAACTTGTCGACGAAGAGAAATCGAACTGTTCGGAAAAGTTTTCGTATACAATTCTCATACTTTTGTTCTTTACCAAAATATAACAGAAATGCTGGAGCTAGAATGTTTATAAAGAAAGTCACTTAGATTCTAACACCTGACTTATCTTTGTTTAGTGGGTACCAGGTAGTTTTAGTACTTAGGTAAACTTCGGAAAATGTTTACTATTTTATTTTCACGAAATAGTTATTTAAAATTCTTGTCATTGTGCCGATTTTTGAACTAAGTGAAAACATCGTTAGATAATCGTTAATATTCGTACGACATTCATTGTCTTAAGGGTCAATAAATAGGAATATAAGTTAAGTTATTTTCACTTCTCATGCTCGAAACGTGTGTCATATTAGACTTCTCAAGCTTGGCTAAAGTAGTAATTAGCCCCTAGGAAAATTATGAATTTGACCAATCAAAATACTTCACCTATTAAATCCATCAATCACAGAACACGAATTTAACTCTGTAAAAAAATCGTATTGGGTATTAACCAACCAGAATACAACTTTACTAAAATCGACTAATCAGGAACGAATTCATTTCTCTAAAGATTAAGTTTGTAGTAGTACTTATTGCACAATAATTAAAAAAAGTGTTTTTTTTTAACCAATGCCGGTGGCAAACAAGATTACGGTCCACCTGATGGTAAGCGGCCACCGCAGCCTATAGACGCCCGCAACTCCAAAGGAGTCACGTACGCGTTGCCGACCCTTTATAAAATTAAATTGGTTAAATCGTTTGTGCAACGCTTTGAAGCGCTCAATGTGGAAGGTGGAACGCGAACCGCGTTGTCTATAACATGTTTTATGTGTCAAAGCAGTTTAGAAAAAAAAACATGCCGCCAAATTATGCATAATGTTCGCCGTGGAATTTACTGTTAATTTTAGGTGGATGACCTTTGTTTATTTATTTGCTCACAATCGAAGTAAAAAGTAAAGTGTATAACTCTGGTCTAAGAGCCATATTACCCCTCGAACTATTTTTACAGCTTAGAGTTATGTATAATTGTCACTATTGGCAGAGACACTTCTCGGGTACTCGTGTAAGTAGGTAATAGAGTGCGTGAACGAAAACGTGAACGAAATTGAGCTCGTAATATGTTTTTGTTTTCATATATGATAAACTGAGCGACCTTAGCGGCTCCGTTTCAACTTGGGTAATAATGCTTTCGTAAGTCCTTATGTTCTCCTCTAGATACCTACATTGCAACAAGTTACATATCTCACCCGATTCTCGTGAAATTTTGTGAGTAGGTTTGATAACTACACTAGTTTATACCTACATTTTTTTTTTTTTATTTACAAATAAAAAGAATACAGTTTAAAAATTACAATGGATTTAATATCTGTAATACTAAGTATCAAGTGTTACTGCACTGGAATCCTGGACAGAAGCCCCACCGTGTCCTATATCATATGACGACGAGCTAAAGGAGCTAAAGGAGGGTCGTACATAACACATAAGAAACTAAACAACAAAACACGGTTAAATATGCATCTACCTATTTTTTTTCAGGGTTTTATTAAAATTGAACTCTTCTTCGTATGTAAGTAAATATGTAAGAATGTAAGTCGTCCTCAAAATTTGCAATCCTTTTTTCAATCACTTGCCGGTATCCGATTGAGCATACTTTAATGTAAGTTCGGTGACAATGGTACCACCGATCTGATCTGATGATCGATACGGATGATGGCCATACTAGCCATAGCAACTCCTAAACTCCACAAAATAAACGACGGGTTTATTTTCATTTGAATCGTCTCCATGAGTAAGTCATTAATGATTGTGGACACCTACTGGCGGCAATGCAGTTTTTACCAATTTTTTTTGTCAGAAACTTATTTCTGTTACTTATTACGTAAAACGTACGTCCAGTATCTGACTTGCCAGGGGAAACCTCCGACACGACCATGCGGTGGTTTAAACACTGGAATACTCTAAGAGTTTGCGGTGCAGTGAGATTGGTGCCGGCTTCAAACAGATCTGAGGTGTGAGTGCATGGAATTGAACTATTGGGAGTTTTGTCGCTGATTCACTAAACCTAGCTGAGAAGAGTCCAGCAAGAAACTCAGCTAGGCGCGACCTGGGACGTGCTCTTGCTGACTCTACCAGTGTTCATATATTTTTGAGCTTAATGTCCTATCCTATAGCCGACTGGTTTAATTTGGATGTCCGAACCCCGGCTCATTCTACTGGGAAAAAACTTATATATACGAAATATCCGTTTTTATATAATGTCATTGATATGAATGTGATTAAGTCGGTACCCAAGCTTTGCTCTATTCTTATACGGAGTTTATTAACCACATGTCACTTTTTCAAATATTTTGTGTCATACAAACCTTACCCTGCCAAATAGCTGCAGCCGTTCTGAAGTTTTGCACGTCCATACATTTCCAGAATTGATTTTTATTTATATAGATAGTTATGGCTAGCGTGGATCGCAAATACGAACTATTTATGTTATTATTTATTGCCCACTCGCACTGTGCATTGTTATCGACAAAACGATTGTATTAATGTAATTTGTATAATTGCTATCAAATGTTGTTTTGAAACAGTTGTTTTCTCTCTTGTGTCGCCTACTTATTAATTTCATTGGCTACATATATCATGATTTGGGACTGCCAGAGGTCAAAGATAACGGACAATAATAAACGTCTTTATAGTAGAACTTAATACATTGAGTGTTTCAATGAGGATATCATTTTTTTCTCGTTTACTCTTTAATCTATTCTCTCTTAGTCTACCTGCAAAATGTTTGTATGCTTGTATGTTTGTTTGTTCAACGGTGACTCCGGTACAGTAATATTTTCTCACGCGCGAGGGTTAGCCGTAGTTGTAGTTGTGAGACATACGAATACATTGACAATGTGAACTCCTACGCTCCTACGCTCACGCACACATAGATAAACCACTTTTTTAAACCTGGCCGTGGCTTTATAGGCCGGGCCGAATAAAGCCCTAGGATTGCGCGGTTGAAGAATAACCTGCGGAAAATCCAGGGAAACTTCCGACACGACCACGCGGGCGGTTTAAACACTGGAATACTCTAAAAGTTTGCGCTCCAGTGAGATTGGTTAAGCGGCTTCAACCGAATCTGAGGTGGGAGAGGATTCGAGCTGCTGGGAGTTTTGTCACTGGCTCACTAGACCTAGCCTAGCTGAGCAAAACACTTGTTTATGAAGTACCTCGTGTAAATAATTACTTTGGTGACAGAACATCAAACAAACGACTTCCATACTTCTTAAATACTCTGCCCGAAGACATTCGACACGAGCCAAATAAGGCTAAATTCAGAAAAGCCCTTAAAAAGTATTTACTACAGACACTTAAGTGAAAGTCGCTTAAGTGTTAGGCTTGTTTATAACAGTTATTAAGTTTATTTATATTATATAGAGAATGTACGGTTAGCCTGCAGGTAAACCGTTAATATAGTTTTGCAGGAAAACGCATATAGATAAAATGTTCTGTATTTTTATTAGTACCTAAAAATAAATAAATAAAATAAAGCAAAATGTTATTCAATCAAAGGTCATAGTCAGGTTTCCATAGTAGAGTCGGCCCTTACTTACATCAAATAGGCTCTGGTTTTTTGGTAAGTACCACTCATAGTGAAGAATTTTTTTGCCGAGTATGAATATCCTAAGTGTTATTGTTTATAGTTTTTCACGATGTCTTCAAGCGATTTGCTTCAAATTTTGAAATTATGTTCTTTAGATAGATTTGCATCGGCACCCAAAAAACTAATACTAGTTATAAATAGTACAAAAAAAAGGAAAAAGACCTAATAAAAAAAAAGTGGTTGTGTAGTAATAATACCTCTAGATTTTCTTCTCAAAATAGACTATACATTGGCCTACTCAACATGTATTATCCTTCGCAATCATTACTCAAAGAGTCTGAATGTCTGTCAAATTAGACCAGCTTGACAGAACTGGCTTCCCACGAGGCGGCTTGACCCTACATTGGCCTACTACTAGGCAAATAGTAGGCCAATGTATGGTCTATTTTAAGAATATCAAAATTTTCCAGGCGGTACTTCCAACCAAAAATCAGCAAAATGTGTGGGCAAGTTTTGTATTCAATAGATGCTTTTCAATGTAGTATACAAACTCTTCGATTATGTTTCAGTTTTACTTTTAAATACAACATACAAACATAATTGAAGAGTTTGAGGATTGTCTAAAAACGTCAAGCCCAATCCAATATGTACTGGCGACCCACAGGTAAGTAGTGGGATTTTTTGTTTTTCTTTACGTATAATTGTTGTTTTTCTTTACGTACTTTGTTCGTCTCATTTAATTGTATGTGTTTTTCTTAGCAAATAAAAACATTCTTATTCTAATTATTTAAGTGGGTTGCGACCCACAGTTTGGGAAATGCTGTCCTAAACCATTTACATGAATACAATTTTTTACATCAACGAATTAGCTTCGAGTATCAAGAGCGGTCGGTCAACCGCGCGATGCGTATTGCGTAGGTATCTGTGCGCTACACATGTTAGTGCTCCCGTGCCTATCGTGTCGTGCCCACTGTCAGTGCTATTATCCTTTTATTTCAAGTAAGTTTTCTTTGTTGTACGTTCTTTATTTAAAACAGGCCATTTTAAATACTTATTTGAATAATTAACTGTATTACTGGGTGACATTAAGGCTCGGTTTTATAAAGATCCATTAGAACTTATGTCGGTTTGTTATGTCAAAAAATTTACTGAGTTACTCAAATTTGATCTGACATTTGGTCTAACGGATCTTTATAAAACCCTGCCTCAGTGTACTAATTTTATTAATCGTAGTTAAGATTTGTTTTGTTTTTCTAAAATTTCAACTACTTATTGGCTTAGGTACGTAAAATTTGAACCATAACTTGAACAACAATTATCTCTAAAATTACCAAAAAAAGAAGACAATTTCTAATCTAGAAAATAACAAAGAGATTAATCAAGTATTCATATTACTCAAAACTATGCAAGTACACGTGTTGTTCAATTTTACACGTAATTTAGAACTTGGAAGTGCGAATATTAAGTAGGCCTCCTTTATAAATTGCGTTTTTGATGCGAAGCCTAGACGCGACGACCGCTCACACCTGGCGTGGCGTAACGCCCTGGATGTATAAATTCCTATCACGCTTGCAGCAGAGATGTCGCTTTAGGAAAAAATACCCAGACCACGTAAAATATGTGACGATTTTCTATAACGATATTTCGATCACTAAAGTTAAACGCTTTTGGGGGATGTTCATCTTTTGGTACCTTCACCCTAATATACACTCGCGGACAAAGAATACGGGTCGGTAAAATACCCTCATATTTCCTAAAATAGTACAAACTTGTACAGTTTTTTAATCCTGTCATGATCTTTATTAAATTTTAAGTCTAACTTGCAAAAATAATAGTTTTAAAAATTTACGTTTCCAGGTTTAAATTGGACTCCTAAATACCCATGAAAAAAACAATGTCAACGGAGCGAGATATCGTAAAATCGACAGTTTTGGAGATTGTCATTTTTATGATAGGAATTCAAGGAATTGCTAATACTGTTGGGTATTTTGAAGAATCATTATATCATGTAAATAAAACTGGTTTAAAATATTTAGAAAAATCTATTAAGGTTATTTAATTTAGGTTGTCCCGAAATTTTTGACCTCGAGTGTATAAAATGAATCGTGGTTTTGGTATTCGTGAATAAAATACTAAACAGTAACAATTCTAATATACAATTAGGGAGGTAAAGAAAAATCCTAACTAGATTTATCAATTGGATTAGGAATTTTAACTAAGTTAGGGTAAAGTTTGGGAACTAAACAGTTTTGGAATGTTTGAACATTTAGCCGGGTACTTGGTGGAATATTGGAATAATGATTTAACTTGTAATAAGGGCAGGTACTTTGATTATACGGGACGATAGGCAATATTCAATCAATTGTTTTAATTGATTTTTATTTAAAAGTTATTCTCTTGTCGGTGGAGTATTTTCCATTTCTCTCTCTCGTACGCCAGCCCGTTGACTTCCTGATACGACACGAAGCCTACTTATTCTTTTATTTGGTCCATATAACTGCGCCTCGAAGTCTGCCTCGAAGTTGTTTCCGAGTACATATACCTAGGTAGGTAAGTAGGCAGCTGCTCCAACTAGGTAGGAACAACTTCGAGAAGGAACTTAGGAGACGAATACAGCTGGGCTGGGCAGCGTTTGGGAAACTTCGTCGAGTCTTATCATCGACGATACAACAAAGCCTAAAAACGAAAGTTTTTAATCAGTGCGTCCTGCCTGTAATGACATACGGAGCCGAAACGTGGCCACTTACTGTACGTCTTGTCCACCAATTTAAGGTCGCTCAGCGAGCTATGAAGCGAGCTATGCTTGGAGTCCCTCTTAGGGATCGTATCCGGAACGAAGTTATTCGTCAGAGAACAAGGGTTACCGACATAGCTCAGCGAATTAGTAAGCTGAAGCAGGGGGCAGGTCACATATGTCGCAGAACCGATGGCCGTTGGGGCAGACTGGTTCTTGAGTGGCGACCGCGTGTCGGCAAACGTAGTGTAGGACGTCCTGTAACTAGGTGGGGCGATGATATTCGTAAGGCAGTGGGCAGGGATAGGAGGAGAAGAGCTGAAGACCGAGCTCAGTGGCGTGCCATGGGAGAGGCCTATGTCCAGCAGTGGACTGATACAGGCTGATGATGATGATGATGAACTGCGCCTAGAGTATTGCTCTCTATGGCAGTGAAACGTGGACAATGACTCAGAGACCGAGATAGATTGGAAGCGTTGGAAAAGTAGTGCTGGAGACGAATGGAAGGAATTAGAGGGCCTACTCCGATCTTCGAAATCCGAACTTCGTATCGTGCCGTCCCTTTCACTCTCGTATTATACACTATATGAGTGAAAGGGACGGCACGATACGAAGTTCGGATTTGGACCGAGAGAGTAACGAACGAGGGGATGGTACGAAGAGCGAAAGAGAAAAGAAAGATGCTAAACACTATTAACAATAGAAGAGGGAAAATGATTGGACATTTGATACGGCACGACAACTTCTTCTAGACCATTTTGGAGGGAAAGATAGAAGGAAGGCGAAGCAGGGGAAGACCAAGGCGCAGTTATGATAGTGATAATATTCCTAAAACACATGCCAACTGATGTGCTTTGGTGCTACCATTTCCGTTCCCACGAATACCTATTGCCACTGACAAGAAAATAAAATGTGATATTATCTTGATTTTAATAGCAAAGTAACGGTTATGCGTTTGCGTTGGGTTATACATGTTTATAGTGGAGTTTTAATACTTATTCTTAATGTAGGTACCTAAATTAAATTAATCTCGTTTTGTGTTCCAGATTTCCAGTAAAATGTCTTCGAAAACTTCCGCACTGGTCGTTATAGTAATATTTTTATCTCTAGTCTATAAATGTGAGTATAAATACAAACCTTGTATAAACATTATCAATATACTTATTAAAATGTCCCTACCAAACGGATTATCATATTTTCATTAAATTGGATGAAGTGGTTTTCACGAGGTGTATTAAATTTATTGAGGTTTTGAGTAAATTGGTTAAAATATCTAGCCAACTAATAAATGGTTCCTGATAGGCGAGGAATACGTGGAAGCAGGGCAACACGAATGCCATATAGTCCGAGCGCAAAATGTACTGACTGACAGTATCCCAAGTGAGAAAATGGGCTACATCAGTAAGCCCACAACATAGAATAAATTGTCAAATACTGAACCCATTGCACTTATGTCCCGACTTCTATACACCTCTTGCTTTGTATTTACTTTAGCGTTTGCTTTAGGTGTCAGCTTGGTTAATATTTATATATATAAGTGGGAAATGTATGTTTCAGCCTCCGCTATCCGTTGCTACTATTGCAACAGTGCCAACAACAGCGCTTGTCTCGACCCCAATGCGCTGGATGAGGAGGTACCTACAAACACTGTTTAAATCATCAGTCTAAATTAAAGAGGCCTCATTTATTTATTTATTTCTTAAAACCTGCTAATAAAGGCTTACAGTAAAGTACCAAAGTGCCTACAATGTTAAGAGTTATATCAACGCTAACAGTAACAAATTAATGAAATATATACCTAATATGAACTAACAATATATTGCACAACTCACTTATTTTAGGGAGTAGGGCACTCCAGTTATCTGCGAACACGTCAGGATCATGCCTCATCATGAGTTGATTGAGTAGCGCCGGCGCACGGGCGCCGGGTGCATCATCTTATGAATATCTTATATGATCATCATTTTCACCAAAGGATACCTACGTAGGTCGGCTTTAGAGCCTAATCGCAAGATTTGGCGTAGACACCAGTTTTCAGAAAGCGACTAGCCATCTGACCAGTTTTTTTTCTGCATAGCTAACTCACTAGTTGAATGAATCGCTGCTTCAAAATTCATTAGAATTCTGCCTTTCAAAACCAGCCTTTACGTTTTATAAAAGCAACGTGCTCATTTGCTCATCATTGTCAGGTGCGCGCACGCATCATCCCGGTGGTGGACTGCGCCGTTGCCGTGCCGCAGCCGAACTCTGTCAATTTCTTCTGCAGAAAAATAGCGCAGACCAGTAAGTAGCACATATGTATAATGCATGTGAGAATGGTACTTTTTGATGGCTGTGTAAGGTGCTGGCTACTAGAAGATGAATAAGGAACGTTCGAATATAACTTGAAATGCTATAGCTTGAATGAGAAGGCGAAAGAGTTGACGTATGATTGAGTGTGAAAGGTGAAGGTTGTAAATAAAACGAAGATTTATAATGAAGATTATTTATACATTTAATTGCGCATCTCACTCTCATCAAACATACATGGGGACAGAGTTAAAACAATAGTTCTTGTCGCTAAAGAGCTATCTCTTCCAGACAATTTACCAACCGGAGAACTATTTTTATTCGTGCTTTCGATTCCAATCACAGTGTTTCGTTAGAGGACAAGTGTACTATACAATATAAAATGGGCATATATTTATTCTTAAGCATTTCAATAGTGTGATTGACTGTAACGATAACGATAACGTGAAAATATTTTGTAATATAAATCTACTGACCGTTCCCTTTCATCTATAAGAGGAGAACTGTGGCCAGCAGAGGAACGTGTACATATTTATGATGTGTGTGTGTTTTTTTTTTATGGAAAGCGACACGAAACACTCCTTGCATATTTCTCTTTAGGAAACTTACATATAACCCAATTTCTCCTAGTTTTCCACAGTAAGCGAGATAATGATGTGCGTGTGACCCGTGGGTGCGGCTGGAAGCCCTCGGAGAAGGAGTGCTACCGTGCGGACAACAGCGACCACCTGGAGACCGTGTGCCAGTGCTTTAGTGTGAGTACACACACATTAAACCCACGTGTGACCCGTGGGTGCGGCAAGAATCCGTCGCACAAGGAGTGCTACCGTGCGGACAACAGCGACCACCTGAAGACCGTGTGCCAGTGCTTTACTGTGAGTACACACACATTAAACCCACGTGTGACCCATGGGTGCGGTAAGAATCCGTCGCACAAGGAGTGCTACCGTGCGGACAACAGCGACCACCTGAAGACCGTGTGCCAGTGCTTTACTGTGAGTACACACACATTAAACCCACGTGTGACCCGTGGGTGCGGCAAGAATCCGTCGCACAAGGAGTGCTACCGTGCGGACAACAGCGACCACCTGAAGACCGTGTGCCAGTGCTTTACTGTGAGTACACACACATTAAACCCACGTGTGACCCGTGGGTGCGGTAAGAATCCGTCGCACAAGGAGTGCTACCGTGCGGACAACAGCGACCACCTGAAGACCGTGTGCCAGTGCTTTACTGTGAGTACACACACATTAAACCCACGTGTGACCCGTGGGTGCGGCAAGAATCCGTCGCACAAGGAGTGCTACCGTGCGGACAACAGCGACCACCTGAAGACCGTGTGCCAGTGCTTTACTGTGAGTACACACACATTAAACCCACGTGTGACCCGTGGGTGCGGTAAGAATCCGTCGCACAAGGAGTGCTACCGTGCGGACAACAGCGACCACCTGAAGACCGTGTGCCAGTGCTTTACTGTGAGTACACACACATTAAACTGACGTGTGACCCATGGGTGCGGTAAGAATCCGTCGCACAAGGAGTGCTACCGTGCGGACAACAGCGACCACCTGAAGACCGTGTGCCAGTGCTTTACTGTGAGTACACACACATTAAACCCACGTGTGACCCGTGGGTGCGGCAAGAATCCGTCGCACAAGGAGTGCTACCGTGCGGACAACAGCGACCACCTGAAGACCGTGTGCCAGTGCTTTACTGTGAGTACACACATTAAACCCACGTGTGACCCGTGGGTGCCGCAAGAATCTGTCGCACAAGGAGTGCGTACCGTGCGTACCGTAAATATATGACCACAGTAGGTACTAGTTTTGTTAATTCTTTTAAGTTACCACCTTTACAGATTTTTAACATGAATAAAAAATAAAAATGTTGTCCCCTAACTTTACGAGTTCTATTAAATACTTAAACAAAATTAAGGAGTCAGAAAAATAAACTTTTATATCCCATTAAAAACAACTTTACCTACTTCATCGATTAATTCCAAAATGAGCCTTCCACAATAGCGTGCTTTTGTCTGAGAACAACTCTCGAAATTTTGTATCAGCGGAATTCCATCTCGGTAAATTTGAATGGCTTCAAAGTCACCTTTTACTTAGAACACCACAACCAAATAAATACCTATTTCACCTCACCCGCTCTGAAAGGCTTACTTTATCGTTTCAAATCTGCGTGTAAAAGTCCATTTTATCCGCTAGCGGATAAAGTGATTTTGAAATTCGAACATGACGTAGTACCTACCGCGCTACCCAATTTTTTTATGGATGCGTTCAGAATCATGGTTCGGCCATGCGGTCTTAAGGCGGTTTCTACACTGATGCGGTTTCCGCACGATGGAGCGGTGTGCGAGTGAGACAGCGCTATACATGTATATAGCGACGGCCCGCTCGCACAAGGAATGTGTCAACCGATGAAACATTTTATTTTAGGTACTTATATTAAATTGAAAATCATTCAATTTTAGTTTTATATCATTGTTTTACCTACTTTTTTAATTTATGGAAATACAAAAATAAGGAATATATTCAAACAATATTTGTATTGCAATTTTCTTTAATAATACTTGAATTGTTTTCTTGTACCTACGTTTCCTCGCTACGGTGAGGTGAAAAGTTGTGTGTTTCGCTCGGCAGCAAAGTTATTTGGCTTCTCGTGTCTTGTAACCCTCGCTACGCTCAGGATTCTATTCTTGAATCACGAGCGTTCGCTGGCTCGGCTTTCAATTCGAGCACTCGCGCCAAACAACAACTTTGCAGCCTTGCATAACAAATAACTATTTATTTAGGGTCGATTTTTCCATAGCCAGATAAAGTTAACTCTAGGTATTATCGTAAAATATACCAAATATGACTTTTAGCTATGAGCATAAATCCATTTGGACATGGGTCATCTCATGAGCATGCTTGAAGTCCATTATTATAAAAAAATCTAAGAACCTCGGTTACTGTTGTCTCCTCGCTGACAAGACAGAATAACGACAAAAAGAAGTTGGTTTACCCATGATAACCACTTGAATAACCACTTATGATGTGTTATGTTCCAGGACCACTGCAACAGCGGTGACCACGTGAGGCCCGACACTGCTGTAGCTTGCTTCCTGTTATTCTCAGCGGTCCTTTACTTCTACCGTTAAGTTATTCATGTATTGTAACAATAATAAATATTAATAAACTTATTACTTTGTACCTTTTTGTACATTATTTCGTTCCTTATACCATGCTCTAACAATTCTATAGATAAGCTACCAAATATGTCACTCTCAAGAAAATGGTACCTCTTTTTTGATGTCAATATGGACGATTTCTAATAGTGTCAATAACCAAATGCCACCTTGTCGACGTTGCCCAACTTGCTCTGAGGGCCGAAGCGGAAACGAAGTATTTTCCTCTCTGTCGCACTCGCGCATTCGAGCGAGGAAGTGAGAGATACTTCATTTTCCGGCCCTCTGTACCTCTAATATAAGTTTTTTCGAAATAAAACACAAACGAATGTTTTTGCGTTTAGTCAATTTGTATGGCAAAAAATAGTTACCACGAAAGGCGTTGTTCACATTGTCATACAAATTCAGACTAAAGACAAACTTTCGTTTGTTTTTTGTTTCGAAAAAACTTATACTAGAGGTACTGACCACTACTCGCTCAGTAGGTATGTGGTCTTGCATTCTATATCATGCTTACCACCAGGCCACCGTATATACAGGGCGTCCCACGGCTATGCCACATGGAGGGAAAGTACCTTAAATATTGTAGATGGAGCATTTTACTGAATGAAGACATTATTTGAATTTAAAAAACATTGTAAATTGCATTCACAGATATTTAAATATTTTTATGGTTGAACCGGGAATCGAACCCGTTACACGTGATAAATTGATTAATTTTGTATTAAAAATGTTAAAATTCATGGTCTTCCTTTTATTTCTGATACTATGTTATTTAGCAAAAAATAATCCATATGATTAAAGCCTTTCGATTGGTATGATAAAGCTACAGGGTAATTATTTTTCTTGTGTAACGGATTCGATTCCCGGTTCACTGTTTAATTATTATTTAAATATCTGTGAATGCAGTATGTTAAATTGTTTTTAAAATTAAAATAATGTCTTCTTTCAGTAAAATGTTCCATCTACAATATTCAAGGTGCTTTCCCTCCATGTGGCATAGCCGTGGGACAGCCTGTATAATGTATTTAAAGTAGTAAAAACACGTCGAGTAATTAAAAGTAAGTACTTTGTACGTAAGTACGTACAGAAGGTTTTTTGTCTAACAAAACCAATGTTCGGCAGGTAATCATGGCATCCCTCGCGCACGCGCTCGTCGCATAGCACGTGCTCTTTTGTTCCTATAGCAGAGTATCTAGACATCACGGAGGTGTGCGAAAGCCGAGTTTAGCGGAAGCGGAAACAGGAACAGGCCAAACCAATTTTAAAATGAACGCCACTCTTATAGCAGACATTGTTTCAATGTGTGTGTTTCTGTTTATTGCACCTAGGACATGCAAACCGGTTTTAACCGTAACTGAAGAACCCGGGTATAACCGGTTATTTCTCCAAAATTTAATAACCGGTTATTGGCAATTTGATAAACCGGTTTCTATTACGTTCGGTTGTATTTTACTAATTTAAACTAATAAAAATTAACTAAATTTCCTGGATTATACTGTGAATTTTACTGATATTTGAAGTTTTTGTATAGAATTAGGATGATTAAAAAGGAGGCAATAGTGAGCTTTTTTTTTATTAAAAATGGGATCGCTCTTGGCCACCATCTAGCCAGGGGGCAAAAATGAGGCCGACGATGAAGCGAGCTCACCCAGAAGGTGCCTATTCACACGTGCCTTAAAAAGGTCTAGGTTATATGAGCTCGGAAATACAAACGCCGGCAGAGAATTCCAAACCTTAGAAGTGCGCATTATAAAAGATGATGCAAAGCGCTTGGTTCGAATAAGAGGAATTTCGAGCTTAAATGTTGGTTAGTTGTCTAAGTGTTAAAATCAAATTTTAATGTGTTTAATATTATGTAGGAATGAGGGGGTGTACTTGCACGGCTACATGGAGTGGTCTTATTGTAATTCATGGTGTTTACATTTTATTATCCATGTTTTTAACATTAAATCATCGTAACCGGTTATAACCGGTTTTGGGTTATTTTTTCGTAATAACCGGTTATGCATCATCAATATATATATATATATATATTGGGCAATCTTACACAAATCAATCTAGTCCCAAACTAAACAAAGCTTGTACTATGGGTACCAAGTGATGATATACATACTTATATAGATAAATAGATACTTAAATACATAGAAAACATCCAAGACTTAGGAACAAATATTCGTGTTCATCACACACCGGGACCTCTAGCTTCGAAGGCAGGGTCACTACCAACTAGGCAAAAGCGGTCGTCAATATACTCATAATCTGTGTGGTTTTTATCGGACTGGTAATTTGTTAGCATTGGTGATTTTACTGTAAATGTAGTAAGCAGGTGCAGGATCCCCGGCGGCTGCGCGGGCTCACGGCGTGTTTGAACGCCCTTTATTTAGGTTAATCTGCATTTGGGGCTGTAGTGGTAGCGGGTAGCGAGTTCGTACCCTGGAATGGGTTACTTTGAATCGTTTACTCTAGTTTAAGTATACGCTTTCTGAATGCATCCTTTGGTTTTTTTTTATTGACAGCATCGAACGTCACTGTCGCTGTGTGGTTACACCAATATCGTGGGAGCGATCGGTAAAAACAAATGATAGTATGTAAGCATTCATCTTAATTTTTAATTTACCCTCTCCAGCTCTTAAAAATTACTTTAAAAAGGTCAAAGTCGTATTAGAGGGTTGAGGGACTATCCGACCGACAGAAATGCATGGTCCAAACCAGATACCTAAATAGTGTAAAGATTCATCTATATTTTGATTGTATCTAGTTGACACAGTTCTTGCAAGAAAGCATAGGAAACGATTTCATTTACTGTCTGGAGAAAGTATTTTCCTTATCTCAAATTTGATAATACGTATACAGTTTCAACATGTTTTCTTATGGAACTACACATTGTAAATACCTATTGTATTTTTTCTTGTTTTCTTTTCTATTTTGTGTCGTTTACCACTCAGATTTACTTAAGTAGGTTAAGTGTTATCATTGTAACAAGTATATTTTGTGAGAAAATGACTGACTGTTGAGTTTCTTTCGGTCCAGAAGTGGTCTTTTGAGAAACGCTAGTAGTTTCTGACTTGTATATAATAGTGCCATTAGGGCATACTTGCAAAGTTAAATTCATATATTTTATTTATACGTAGCTAATAAAATATGAAATATTACATGTAACAAAGAAGAAATGTAGACATATGATAAGATTCCTTATTCCCTACACAAAAGAAAAATAATTTCCAATTCCAGTTTCATACTTTCGTATCGTGTAAAATGTTTTAGTGGTTTTAATGTGACACTTGTGGCTTCCTATACACGTGGATCACGTAACTAAACAGATAGAAATCTCGTAGAAAGTCAAGGTCATAAATAATTATTTCATTAATACGCATCCAAAACTAAATACCACGGGCGGGAAATATTAGAGCTTTTGATAATATTAAAATATTTGATAATAATATCTAGAAAAAATCATGTACATTTGGGTGTTCGTGTTTCATAATTGGCCCTGCATAACCTTACCTTACCGTATACTTAAGATGACATGAGTTGGCCGAGTTGTATAACAGTAATCTGTACTAAAAGTGACTTAATTTTGCATGCCAGAAAAATCAAAATCCAATGATAGTTTTATAAAATATCGGCAAGAACAAATGATCTTAATTGTAGCAACAGTCCGCGAGCATTTAGAATCGGATTCAAGTCAGGGACCGGATACCGGTATTTTCTCCATAGAAAAATACCGGTATTATTACGGTCACCGGTTCATTATTTCGTTTTTAATGGAACAATCTAATAATACGACGTTGTTACCTAAATACATGATTCAGCCCTACGTAAAGAGCAAAAAATAATCCAAAATATTGGGCTAATTCAGGGTTTTTTAAAAATACCGGTATCGGTCCCTGATTCAAGTTTGGGTACTCCGGGGTGTAATCGTTTTATTTTGGCATGAGAACGAGTAAGATCAAGCTAGAGAGAAATACACACCCGAATCCCGTGTTAAGCTCTCACGGACTGTACTAGTAGGTGTATGGCCTAACTCGCCTTTCTCGTATAAAAAGTGCTCTCCTAAGCTAATCGGATGGTGTGCCTCCCCAACGCCTGATAGTGCCCCCGTTGAACCAAATCCTGGATCCGCGCCTGTCGCCTACAGTCGGCAGCTACACCGCTATGCTTCTACTAGCCCCACGCTTCAGTTTAAACAGTATTATTTGCCGATGCCGTTACCATCGTTTGTTTACGGCCCGTGCACGTTTTATTTATATACACGCAGTTTGGACCTTATGTATCGTGTGAAATGTATTGGTGTATTGTGTAAAATGTATAGTTGCATCGGCCTAGGTTGGACAGTAAAGCAATTTATATATTAAATGAAGCTTGGTTAAGAAGGGTCACTTATAAAAACGGCTATTTTCTGTGTCTATTGACACGTATCTTGGCATGTTCTCTTTGTTACTATCTAAACTAGTACAAACCGATTTGATGGATTTATCATCAAAAGATATCGTTTCAAACATATCTCAAATCGACAAATTATTGGCTAAAATCTGCAGTTTTCCACTTCAATGTGTGATGCAAGATCATATAATTTGTCAGTCAAACATTGGTGAGCAACCTTTGTTATGCAAACATTTTTAATCGATACTTAAGTAGTGTCACCACAGTAACGCAAGTCTATCTAATTTGTCGGTCATACCTGCAGGGGTGCTTATCCAGGATTGTTTAATTTATTTATATCTAAACCCACGTGAAGGCCAATGGAAATTGAAAAAGAATTGTTACACGGACTGTTATTACGAGACCTTTTTGCGATCGTGTCTTATAAATTAATTTAACAAATAACACGGCGTAAAATAAACAAAATTGGAAAAGAAATTGTTACATTACACGGGCAGCAACTTAGAGAATTTCTTACTGGATTTCTTATGGGAGTGACATTCACACAGCAGGTGTTCCATTGTCTCGTCATCCTCGCCACACAATCTACAATCTATGTTGTCTGTTATGATTCATGCCGAATTTTCTAAGGTTCTTGGTCCAGTTTGAGTCCACTCCTACAATGAAAAGCTTTGAGCACCTTAAGCCGGCCTCATGCCTCGACTCGTGTTGGTCTATAAAGATGAACTATACAGATTCGCAAAAACGTTGTTTTTTTGTTTATTGGCCAAATGTAAATTGCAAGTTACCAATAGAATTCTCATGTTTCAATAAGACAGAAAGTGTAAGGCAACTATGTACATAAATGCAATATTACGCGACATAATCGGCAAATTTCCCTTTTTCCATACAACGGTAGTACGAGGCCACGCAGGCATGACGTCACGCCTGCGTGTCAATCGGTATGAAGCGTTTTCAGGGCTGTACTTTGCCTCTCAATCGCGTCTTTTGTGTTGCTCTAATTGTAGTTGCAGTTGGTCTCATATAAACATTTGATCGCCTCTAAAAGTGGTTCGAACGGTATGAAAAAAAATATGTCATTATGCTTTAATAAACACTGTAGAAGAGTCTTAAGGCAAGTGACTTAATCTGGAGATCGTGGGCGGGTTCAAACCCCGGCTTGTACCACTGAGTTATTCAAAAAACTTAAGTACGAAATATCATTTTATATGTAACAGTGCCTTTTCGGTGACACAACATGGTGAGGATACCCATCAAATCCCAACAAAGTCTAGTTTTCCCTCAAGGTCGGATGTTCAGATGGCAGTTGCTTTCATAAAACAAGGACCCAACGCCAAATCCCAGGATTAGGTGTCAAAGTGGACCCCGGGCTCCTCAGATCATTTACGGGATAACATTAGGATGAGGATGATGTGGAAAATTACGAATAAATAATATTACATTATTTATCTTTTTTTTTATACATTGCCGGTGGTACGGTCCACCTGATGGTAAGCGGCCACCTTAGCCTATAGGCGCCCGCAACTCCAAAGGAGTCATGTACGCGTTGCCGACCCTTTATTAAATTTGAGGATGCATTGTGTTGACAGCAGAAGGGACTTTAGTTCCCTCGCTCTCAACACAGTGCATCCTAAATTGTGTCGTTTAAATTCGAACTCAGAAAAATCTACTATAATATAATATCGATAATATCGTTAATGGTGATTTAAAAGGAAGTTTTTATTATGGCTAAAACATTAAAGAAAACGATCTTATTTGTCAAATTCAGCATTAAAACCAAATTCAGCATTGCAATTTATCTATCTTTGAAAACTCAGTGTGGATTTGTATAATTTTGATTTAACAGACCTGGATTTATTTAAATAAATTAAAAATGCGATTAAAATTATTACGTCATCTGACAGCCATGTTGAACAAACTTCTTTCGCTGAGTGCCTTGGATGGACTTACCTACATTTGAAAAATACTATCTATGGATAATATATGGATTTATCTGAATTTGATAGAATATTATGATTTTAACTGTATTTGTCTCAAAAACCACACGGAACCATACTTAACCAATAAAACTGTAATAAAACTAGTTTTTTATCCTTTTATTTAAGACCAAAATCTAAAAATGACAGAATTGAATTGGATTTCAAGTTAAGCGACTCAATTTATCATCCATACTATACAGAACGGTGAAATAAATCTGCTTCTTCATATATTTCGATTAGTCGATTGAACACTTTTTCCTATAAAACAGCAGTTATTACAAGTCATGGGTACAAGGTTGTTCCCATAGCAAAACTGGTTCAGAATCGTGGGTGAAATCCGTTTTTTATTTTGGATCACGACTAAAGTCAGTATAGGTAAGTAAGGTGACGTGTGAACGTGTGACATCTTAATTCGTAATAGTTGATGCCTATTGTTCGCTTCTTTTAGTAGGTAGCAGTTCGGGGGGCTAAAGGGCTCAAGCCCTGACGTTTACCTTATAGGCTTACGCCCTGGCGTTTACCATTGAATTGAGTGTGAGGAAAATGCTTTCGTTTATATTACAAATCTTTTGCCCGCGACTTCATCCACGTGGAAGTCGTTTAATATCGTACAAACTTTTCCTCTCATTATCCCTTTAGGGGACGATTTCCGGGATAAAAACTATCCTATATCCTTCCTCAGGACACATACTAGGTATCTCTATGCCAAATGTTATTGGCTACGAGTGTAGCGCTACAAAACCGTTGGTGGTGAAAGTGTTAAAGCAGCGAAATAAAACACACATTTGCGCATATCAGCGTCCCTTTTATTGTTTCAATAAACTGGCGCATATAAACAATCACTATTTATACTTTATTTAAATATGAACAACAATAATACGAGCGAAGTTCCATGGATTACACAAATAAATCCATCCAGCCTTGGGAACTACCCTCGCAACTTACATGTAAATAATGAAACCTATTATATTAATTATACATGAGCGAATATACACATAATTAAGTCACAATAAATTTGACGGTAACGTTTCATTTCGTATACATAAATAATTTAAGTTATAAGGGTGTCTGTAGAAGATTAGCGACATTACTGTTATTTCGTCTCTTTCACATGCATCACGGACACGGAGAATGATCAAATACAGTGTACACAGTATGGGATTTATCGAAACTCATTTTGAATAATGCAATTATTCAATTTGCGGCCATCGAAACTCATTTTGAACAATGGAAGGATCCAATTTGCTGACATCGAAACTCATTTTTAACAGTGGAAGGATCCGATTTGGCTACATCGAAATTTATTTCGAACAATGGAAGGATCCGACATCGCAAAATCTCAATTTAATTTAGCAGCGCTACAAAACGCGCCAGCCCAACAATGCAAGTGCATGGCAAAGGTGCAATTCTAAAAAATATTGTAAGTATAGTTAATAATACATTTCAATTTGTAGTTGAAAACCAGAGAGAACCACCTCTATCACACTCATTTTGAAAAAGACTAAGATTGCGTGTTAAAAAAATCAGTCGCTGGCTTTTAGCCACGGTACGGCCACTATAAGTTTGAAACGTATAAATGTAGGGGAGGTGTAACTGTCAGAACACCGCTTAAACTAAACTCTGTTTCAGTCGGGTTGGGGGTAACCTAGTGGGTCTCTCTCTTCTTCCTCTCAGTGAGCTCGGGGTCAACGTGCTCTGGGTCACTGCGCTCGTTGCTTGCCTGGTAAGAATCTGCACAAGCAAATACAGCCTTTAAGAACATTATTACAATAAGTTCTCCCTTGGTCCCGTTTCACGAAGTACAAGTACCAATTTCACTTACTACTTTAAAGTCTAAAGTCCGCCAGATCTATCAGTAATAATGACAATAATTCGCTACCCATCCTATCAGAGTAAGTACATGTAAAAAATACTGACATTATTATTGATAGTGTTTGGCGGATTTTAAGACTTTAGCTAGACCAATAACGGCCAGTGCTATCAGATTAGTTGTAAAATTGTAACTTGTAACTCCGATAAAGGGCGATTTCCCGCTATTGATATATATTAGGGTTATACCTATCTCTGTTAAATTCCGCAAAGTGTCACTCCGAACCACATGCTGGTACTGCCCGAGTTCTCCTTCTCTCTTCTCGTTCTCATCGGCGGAACAGATCCTCGACCCGTTACAGCTGGCTGGTCTTTAGAGCCGAGCTATCAGTCTTCATCCAATGATCATGCAACAGGATTGTTAAACGGAGCAGTTCACCACTTACCCTCTTCGCTCTTGTAAGCCCGTCCCAGCCTGGGCCCGAACCACATGCCGGTGCTATCCGAGTTCTCGCTCTCTCTCTTCTCGTTTTGGTGCTTGCGGAACAGCTCTTCGACACGATACAGCTGGCTGGGGTGCTCGGGGCGGAGGTCGCTGCGCCCGACACGCGGGAACGCATACAGTTGACGTTTCTCTGATGATGGCTTGTATTCTGTTAAAATACGTAGATTTAAGGGTGATTTTGTATACAGGCGACAAGTTGGGCGGCACTTCAGGCAATACGTGGCTTAAGAGTTCAATTCTTGCCTTTTGCATGTCCCAAGGGCTTCCTTAAGTCTGTACCTAACTTCCTAATCGGACTACCTTGGGCTTAATGTACATTTTGCATTGCAATTTCAATTTCAA
Organism: Epiblema foenella; assembly: GCA_963556455.1. Taxonomy (NCBI): domain Eukaryota; kingdom Metazoa; phylum Arthropoda; class Insecta; order Lepidoptera; family Tortricidae; genus Epiblema; species Epiblema foenella. Next base: position 4,252,154 of record OY747110.1, read on the forward strand.
TTTATTTCCCATGTGGATATACTTGTGTCCGTCAATTATTATTGCACATTTTCAACTTAAAAATATTGATAATAGCTAATTAGTCATCTATCATATAAATTACAATTATTCCATACATCTTTTTCTGTAAGGTATTCTTACACTTTATAACAAGAGTTTTCCAATTAATTTCAGTTATACAAGTTTCTTAAATGTATGATCTGGTAAGTCTATTATAATGTACTGCCTGTCCAATAAATGATTTCCGAGCTTTGGCAATTCGCAAGCTACTGACAGCAAGTTTATCCTTGTTTCTGGTATTAAATGTGTGTGTGTCACTGTTTTTCGGAAGATGTTCATAGTATCTTCTGGCATACATGATAACTTCATAGATATTCACGGTAGAGTTATGATACTGACCTTTCTAAATCTCTCAAGGACATTCTCGGCTTCAGACTGTAAATTGCATGAACAACCCGCTTTTGTAAAAAACAATTATGCTATCTACATTAGCAGATTTCCCCCAAACTAGAATGCCGTAAGATATGAGACCATGGAAAGCTGTAGTATACTAATTTAGCTTTATCTATGTTTGTTAGCAGCTTAATTTTTCTCACAACTTATGCAGCAGAACACAATTTATTACTCAAAGTAGCTAAGTGCGAAACCCACTGCCATTTGGAGTCAACTATCAAACCAAGAAGCACTGTATTGTCTGAAAATTCCAGTGTATGGCTTCCCAGAATCAAATTTGGTGTTGGAATATTATTGGGTCTGGAAATTGGAATCTATACAAATATAATTAGTTATAGAACTGCATAATTAGGTATCACAATTAATTACGCTTACGAATAATATGAACTATGTACAACACAACTGTTGTCACGCGGATAATCGCTATATTACAAGGAAAAAAGGCTGATAAGTGCAACTGATTTTTGCAAGGATAACCTTCAATGAATTCACATCAAGGATCCGCCTATGACCAATCACAAACACGCACAGAAAAGTAGCTACAGACAGCCTATACTAACCGTCATACGCAGATTTAGGGTCGCGTCTTTTCTGTGGACTTATCAAAAGTCAAGGGCTTCAGCCACTGGTGTCAAGTTCTGTCTTAAACTAGTCATGACTGGATCGTATTTATTCATAAAACAAATTAAACGTACCTATATTTGAATCCTTTAAGTTGGCCGAGTTGCAAAGTATTTAATTCAAAAAGCTATTTTACCATTCAAACAATAAGGATCAAATCCAACAAGATTGTTATAGAAATTTAATCTTATAGGCATCACTACTTATGCCCGCTTGCTATAGAAGTGAGTATAATGTTTTATTATGACAAAACTATATAAGTTTCGCATATAAACATTTAACAAGTTTCAAATTGCGGAGACTTGCAATTTTCCTTTATGGAACATTGCAGTGTTTTCGCCTGATATGGAAATTCCAGAGTATAAAGTATAGCACAACCAATAAGAATACAAGCATCCACTGAGAATTCACTGCCCCCTTGTCACCCCTAATGAACCAAATTGAAATTCCCTGAAATCTAACTGCAATGTGCCCTGTCATTACCCTTTACGTCCTCGCGCATTTTACTAATTGATCTTTATACCCTAACAAGCTGTTATTAGCTCAGTGTTTTATGAAAAATTCCTCTAATTAGTGAGGGGAAGTAAAAAGAATTCGTATTCGGGGAATTAGATGATATTCAAGCAAATTGTGGTTGTTCTGCAGTCGCAAACGTACGGCGTCTGTTTAGCAACTAGAATCATTTTTACAACCATCATTAGCCTATACCAGGTGAAAATTAATTAATAACACTGTGTATAAAGTAAAACAGATGATATAAACTCGTATACATTCCCCCAGGTCTCAACCCCTGGGGATGGTGCCCATATAAGACTGGCCACATTTCCTCGCTGGAGAGCGATACCTAGCCGTATTTTCAATTTATTTAAATTAATGTAAATTGATTAGGAGTAGGTAAATTAATTACCTAGATAGAAGTCATTGAGCGGCACCTGCCACGTATGGTGTGCGCGGCCCACCCTCGGAAAGGGGTACAGGTTGAGCACGCCGTCCCGTCGGAGCTTCGCACTGGTCTCTGTGACAAACAAACAATCATATGAACAGTTGATACAACATTAGTAGTATAGATGCACTGGTTCAATGGTGACATCAAGATCACGTCACGACTTTTTGAGAACCTGGTTGCTCCCGTATCTACTGGCTAATACACCTATCGGACTGCATAAAGCAATAGTTACCTACTATATTTACTATAAGCATAAATCAGTTTTTGAACTACGGTTATTATTATTTCACGCTTCCGAAATAATAATTAGGTTATCTTTATTTCTCATAAGAATAAGACATATTCACTTATATGAGAATTATTAAACATGCTTTTACATTAGTATGCTATTTTGTAATCGGTGAGCGTACACAATATATTATTGAAATAAAATAGTAACTTAATAAAGTACAAAATACAGACACTTTTTTTAATATAGGGTAATTATCTAACTGCTGTGCAATACGAGTACATTGAGGATCTAGTTCCATGTAAGACAGAACTCAGAATGCTAATATAATTTTAAATCAAAGCGAATAATTAATCGCTACAGGTGGGATTTGAACCTACGACCTGCTCTTAACCAACTGAGCTAACGTGGGTATCCTTTGTGGTGACGAATATTTCAATCATTACATTCTTCTAATTACACATTAGGGAGGCTTGTAACGACATCTACCGTAATAATGCAACAACTTATTGTTCAATCATCAAGCCGGTCATGAATAAAATATCAACCATTAATGAATAAACGACTACTAATGAGTAAACATACAGTATAATGATTTAAATAACTCTAAACATGACTTTTTGTACATAAACGGCGGCACCGACTATTTAAATGTATAGTAGTGAAGTCACAACAGATATTAGGTACTTTATCAAGATTGTCAGTTGGCTAATTGGTTCGGGGTGTCGTGACGTTACTGATAACCACATTGAATGAATATCGACGCGTTGACCGGTTGGGAGGGGCGTTTATTTCAACACGTATGCCTGATTGTAATATACCAATAGTAAAAGCGATAGTTCAGTATTGAAGTCCAATTTTGACCGCTATTGGTCATAGGTGGATCCTTGATGTGAATTAATTGAAAGATAACCTTGCAAAAATGAATTCCACCTATCACCCTTTTTTCCTTGGACACGTGTTTCTTGGACATGTGTAGCGCGTGGTTTTGTTTTTTTTTGGCCATGCGGTCGAAATGCAATACTTTCCAACCACTTCTTTTCGAAAATTATAATTTTAAAGACGTTTTTAGGGTATAAGGCATAAAATAGTACGCCGCTAATCTTGAAATTCAATGTTCAATTCAAAAAAATCATAAGGTCGGATGATATGAACAACCTCTATAGAACAATCAACCTTAATGCTTTTCACGTCCAATATTAGAAACATAAGTCGTTTTCGCTCAAGGGAGTACAATAACTGATCACAAAAGATGAATAAAGTGTACAGTCAGCAGCAAATAATGGACGCATAAAGTAAACGATTATTTGTTATAAAATTGTTAAGCGAATTATAGTACTGCTGCATTATGAAGGATTATTAACTATAATTTAAAGCTAATCCTGACCTTTTACTTTATACTAGCTTTATTCTGTACTGGGTAATTATTTGAGGTGTAAGATAAATGTTACAGAAATAAAAACACACATTTTGATGTGGTCTGTTTTATTTTGAACATAAGGATATGTACCGATAAGATGCTTTATATTATAAGAGATCGATAAAGTTTATTTTGGTTAAAAAAAGCAAAAATCCAATTTTAATGGTAACAAAAATGAGCACCGAGACCACGAAAAAGAACATTTTGTTTATTTTAAAATCTTATAATTGTACTATTTAAATGAAAATCCGATCATAATGAGAAAACGAATAAGCATTATTTAATTAATCAGGTATCAACAGAAATAGACAATCGATATCTATATAAAAAAATATTTAAAACTTGACCACGAAAATGACGACTTCAAATTGTCATTTTTGTAACCTTTTAAATACTATCTAGAAATTATTTAAATGAAGTAAGATTAATAACTTCAACTCACAAACAAAAACAGCTTTCAATACCTTCTATATATATATTCCCGTGCAGGTCTACGGTAGACCCGAACGAAATTATGTTACAACGAAACAACACAACAAAATGTTCCTCTAAATGACGAAGTTTTTTTTTTTTAATATTTAGGTAGGTATATACATTTCAGACGTATATTCAGGGCAAAATAATTCTTGAACCTCTCGCCAGTTAACAAAATTGGCGTCGCACTGGTCATAATTCCTATAAACACACCTGGAGCAAAAAAAAACGGCAAAACGAAAAGACGGCATAACGGCATAAACGATTACACTGTAAAAAGCAGAAAATTCTATAAAAAGTGATCTGTATTTTTTCTACTTGTAGGGAAAGTCATCTTTTTCGTGGTCTTTAATCAGTTTCGTGGCCCATAGCACCACGAAAATGATGACCACGAAATTGAAAACTTCTTACTTTCGCGGCTCTGCAGTAAATATCCTATAGGTTTGAAGCAAATTAAATCAATATTAAATAACTTAACTGCAAATGACACAGCACCAGTAAAACATTATATTTATTTACCCAATACTCACCAAGTCGCAACCGTAACGAAAATGACGCTCGATCTTTGACGCAAATCTAACTTGAACCTTTATTACATTAATTATAGATAAATAATTATGGCTTGCGATAAACATTATACGTCATATTGAAGCAGTCTTATTTTCAAAGTTGCTTTTAGTTAAAAAAGGATTTACAGGAGGTTTGACCTCTTTTTTTGTTTAAAATATTACTTAATAAGTGTGGCCACGAAAATGATGGTGTATTTTGGAACAACGGGAAATGTAGAAAAAAATAGTCTTATCAATGTCCTATTTTTTTTATGTTTGCATGCATGGTATATCATATTATGAACATTCAATCCATGTTTTAAACAGTAAGTTTTTCTATACCTTGTATTTTTTACAATACTACAAAGTAGTCAGGGATAATCCGAACCTGACCACGTAACTGACTTTTGTGCAGAAAATTTACGACGGTATTACCTAATTTAATTTAATGACGGTATTACCTATCACGCTAGCTGGACAAGTGTACAGACTTCTTTATGCGTCGAACTACGCTAATAAACTGCGCTTAATTGAGATAGGTACATCATGTGAATGTGCAAGTGAATGTAAAAAGGGAAAAAAACAAATAAACACCATAAATAATTTTGATTATTTAAGCCGTCGTCTCCCAGCGAAAAAAATAAACAATAGCATTATTTTGTAATATGCCCTGGGATCTTAGGGACTGGTAGACGACGGGTAATAGGAATTTAACAACAATTTTCCCATATCCTTGCAAAACCTTTCTATTCTATTATATTAATCTAATAATTTAAACTGCAATGTTTGCTTAAAAATACATCTACATGGACAATATATTTAGGTAAAATACACAATAGGTACACAAGCAGAATATTGTGACTCCATCAATGCATTTTTGTTTATAAAAAACAGATTACTCTTGGCCAGCATCTAGCCAGGGGTCAAAGATGAGGCCAACGGTGAAGCGAGCTCACCCAGAAGATGGCTATTCACTCGTGCCTTAAAAAGGTCTAGGTTATAACAACAGATACAGAAGACGGCAGGGAATTCCATTTTAATTTAGCGAGGAAACTATAGTTGTTTATTGCTTCTGATTATTTTAGCTGCAAAATTATCTTTTTACAGTAGTTAAACGTAGGTAACATTAATGATATTAATGTTGCTCTACACTAAAAGAATATTTGAAATACACACAAATACCCTCTACACTGAACATAATGCACAATCTGCAACTGGCCAACACTGAAGTGAAACAAATGAACTGTCGCTCGATGCAAAACCACAATCATCAAACATTTCCAAGACGTTTCATTGCGGCATCGGTTACAAATTGGCTGACGAATGTTCGGGCCCGTCTTTAAATACGATGCAAAGCTGTACGATAAATATCAATGAATTCGTTCAGTGCTGTGTCTGGGGGGTTACTTGACTAACGCTGTCGGATTAAAATCAAATTTACATTTGTTGCACTTGTCATGGAAAGTATCCTATGTCATTAAACGAGCAAAATTTGTATTTGTTTGTATATGACTTATATGAGTTATCACAAAGATGTCTGTTTTAAATAGACTTGAACATACTAGTGTAGTGTAGAAGTTTAGGAGGTTTTATAGGTGAACAATTGTTACAAACTCTTCATTATAAAGGTGCCAGACATAGGGACGTTTACCTTCCGTCTTTGAGACCAGACGGGAGGAGAAAATTAAAGCCCGAGTTCGTTAATAGGAGGCCGGCAATAAAACTGTCAGGACATTATTATTTTAATTAGAAATGGTAAGTATGCGCGCAAATCACAATCTGCATTATTTTTCAGGGTTATTAAATGGTGCCTTTGTTCAAACTTTGGAGTCCCAGTACTGACTTTTCATATAATGATTTTTATTTTCTGTTATTGCTGGGACTGCTACTTACACTAAAGCGTAGCCAAAGGAATCAATTTCTATACGATTATTCAAATATGTCTCGCGTTTTCCGACCCAGGTCGGGCCTAGCTAGTTTCTTGCTGGACTCTTCTCAGCTAGGCTAGGTGTAGTGAACCAGCTACAAAACTCCCAGTAGCTCGATTCCACTCACACCTCATATTCGGTTGAAGTCGCTCAACCAATCACACTGGAGCGCAAACTCTTAGAGTATTACAGTATTCCAAACCACACGCGTGGTCGTGCCGGAGGTTTTCCCCTGGATTTTCCGCAGGCTACTCTCCAACTGTGCGCTCCCATCGCTTTATTGAGCCCGGCCTATAAAGTCACAGTCAGGTTAAAAAAAAAGTGTCACGTATAAAAATACGATATAGATTCAGGAGGTGAGTCATATCGTATCGAAAACTTACACCCCAGTTTTACGTAGATCATTTTCTTGAGCTGATTTTTTTTTAATCCCTTGACCATGAGGCTTTTTTTTTTCAGGAGTTTACGAACAAATACTACTAGACTAATACTACATGCTTAATGGCCTCAAACTACATGTTAGTTTTCAGTACCATGTTACTTACACTCTGTGAACTTGTTATCTTGGCCGGTATTAAGTTTACAAACCGTCATTTCCCGGAGAAAATATTCCTTGCTTGTCTTACGCATATCATCACTTTCATGTCATTGTGTTTTATAACAAAAGCGATATCCTAGGGATATCCCGTTCTGTCAATTAAGACCAATAGAATTGCGGCCCTGATTCTATTGAAATTAAAAATCTACCTATACAATTTTACGCCCGCGATGGCTACCTTGCAAAAGGTTTTAATTAACCTAGCCACGCACATCAAAAGGCCGAAACTTAGCATAGTAACTTATTACTTCCAAGTCAAACGACAAACTCGTAGTTGTTCGGTACGACAAAGGCTCATCTACAATGAGACGTGTAACCATATAAAACCTTGTTCCACTAAATGTTAAGTTCGGTTTACACTCGATTTAGCAGGCAAGGTACGCGTGGGCAAATCTTTCATCTTTCAAAGAAACTACTTTAATATTAAACTTTAAGACTCCTAAATTGACCTCAATTAAATGTCTTTGATTAGAAAGTTAGTGGACAAAGCTCTTGTCAACAATTTAAACCCCCTCAAGGCGTAGTATCGTTATTTTTTATATGTAACCACAAACCACATGGCTACCAGTATGTCAAACTCAAAAGTGGGAAGTTTGTATGGATTTCTAAAAAATCATACAATTTTTTGTTAAGAGCCAAAATTCGATAAAAGTTTATATATTATTATGACGGTCGTATACTTTTTATAAATGAGTAGGAAACGACTGTTTTTTTTGTTCCAAACGGAGCTTAATCGTTTAACGATTTATGGCTACGTGTCATTTTAAATCTCGTTTAATGAAAACAATGTGTGAAAATAGTAATAGGTACTTTAAATCAATATATCAAAGCTGCTATTGGAATAAACTTTTACAGTTCAGAAATGCACTTGTTAAGTCTTTCTTTTGCGACATATCTTATTTTTAGACCTGAGAATATGCGCCTAATGCCTCAATGAAAAGAACACAGTGCAGTACATAATTAATGCAAATAACGGCAAACAACAGACTCTAAAGAGCGATCTCTTACAGACAATATCGAGGTAAACGGGCACAAATTAAATGTGTACAATTCATACATTAACCCGATTATTAACTTATTCACGTTCCAACCTCCTATACGCTACTAACAAGTAAAGTACCTAACTAATCTTTAGCCGTTACGATAATATTAATATTTAATATAGTATCCGGGACACGTACCCTTTAAGAACCTAAAGATAATAATTAACCTTATTGTTGCCCTCTTAAGTAGGTACGGAGTTGGGCTTGCGTTTGGTCATAGGGCAAAACCCTGCATGCTATTATTGGCCATCTATATTTATCCCAACAATATATTATTTATAAATGATATACGTAATTATTTTACTAATTTCGGGTCGCTTATATCCCGAACGTAGTAAAATAACCTACTTAATTGATTTATTTACAAAAGTAACATTACTATTTCTAATTCTAAAGTAATTTCAATGCATCAATTAGACAGTTTTGGAATGGTTACCAAAGATAACTAGCTTTTACAATTAATTTTATTTGACAGAAAACTTTTAGGTTTTCTTTTACTTCTCCGAATATAAAATTCGTTAGTTTTTTATTTATGTTATCCAAACAAATCATTTGTCCGAACAACTTTTACCACTACAATCATTTGACTTTTCACTGCTTTCGTTTTTTGTTTCACAACTCATTTTTCACTTATCGGGCATGACATTCCGTATTCTACACGATTTGACAATTTTTATTAAACCTAAACATATCAAATTTTATTTGACGAAAAAAAGCTCAGAAAGACCTGTCAGGGCAAAAACCGACTCTAACGCGGATAGGTTAGATGATTAAGACGGGAGCTGGGCCCTATTTGTCGAAACTATTAGTTTACTAGCATATTAGTTATTAGTGTAGAACTCTACTCTCTGATATTTTCTGTTTCTCAATAATAATTATTAGACTTGTAACTAATAGTGGTAAACTAATAAAATATATTATTAGTCTGGCCTGGCTGAATGCACCAATTACCTATACCTCCTTACCTATTACAAAAGCGGGAAAAGTTCCCGCCACTTTTTTATTCCTTTTATTTGTCCTTTGCACATTGGTGGTAATAGCGGATTCTTGCTGTTGCGGATTGAAGATATTGCAAATTATTATTGCAAACGAAATCTTTCGTTAAACTGGAACCTGGATTAAAACAATTCGTACGTACGAGTAGGTATTTCGGTTCAAAAAGTTTCGTCGACGGCGAATTAATATTATACCTTCTTCACCGTTGGAAGCATCCGAATCAGTACATTTTATAAATTTGTTTAGCAATGTGACGCTAATAGTTTCAAATAATATTTTTTATAAGCCTTCCGAGACTAATAGCTTTATTAGTGTATTTTACAAGTATTTTTCTTTTTATTTATGAAACGAAAACCCAAATAACACTAATAACATTAGCTAATAATTATTAGGTACTAACTAATAACTAATATTTTATTAGAGTAGCTTCGAGAAACGTAAACTAGTAAACTTGTAAAAAATATTAGTTCATGGACTAATATTATTAGTCTAATAAGTAGTGTTCGGAGTATCGGTGGCAAATTTCACAGAGGTAAATGGAGCCGCCTAACATTTTAACCCTAACACTACTAATAAGTTTGGAGAAATAGGGCCCTGAGGCGAAGCGAACGTTATTAGTGTTTCAGATAGGTAACCGTTACTAAATTATAAAGCTACCCAAAATCAAGCGTACTTAACAGTGGCAGAAGTATCGTTATTAGATGGGGCCACTTAGGGTAAACCATTCTAGGTTGGTACCCAAACCTTCGTGACTCTGTCGTGATAATAATGCACAGATGTCAATAAAACGTTCGGCTTAGCCTGGTAATCAATTCATTCAATAATACTCACTTCTATATAATATAAACTTATTATCCAAAGGTCGTGAACGGGGTCAGAATATTAAATAACATACGTCGTCATATGGCGTTAGTCGTTAAGCCGATTGACTTACCCCCCTATTCATAAACTTCTATCAAACCTATATTAGTTAACTAGCCGCTAAAGTTCGTCTGTCCTTATTTGTCACTTTGACATTTGTTTGTGAGAATGGGACAAGAACGTTTTAGTTAGCAGAGATTTGTTAAGTTTTATGAATAAGGGGGTTATAGTCCCCAAATTAATTATGGGGTGTATTTGACGAAACGTATTGAATAGGAACAGGTCTGGTAATGGAACATAAGCTATAAACAGGCTGTAACAAAACTAGTGAGGATCCTTTTAAGGGCATATTCGGTATCGTGTTCTGATTAAGAAAAAGCAGAAGAAATTTTTTTGACGCAATAAATTTTTGGCCTTTGTATGGACAGTTGGCTGACTTGGACGACCAGCCCCATAGACAAAAAAAATTTTTTCGCGTCAAAAATTTTTTTGTTATTAAAAAATTACCCTTTTTAGATTCGCTAGCATTTTCTATCGTAATATTAAACAAATACAAAATAAGTCTGTTCGTCACGATACAGTATTTTTCACATTCTTTCGATACCGTGTTTTACAGATCCTTTCGATATATTATTTTTCAAATTCTTGTTTACTTGTGTGTCTGTGACGGGAAGGAAAGGTTTGTACAAACTTATACGATTAGTTTTTTTAACTTTACGTTAATTTTAGCGTTTTTGTGCGCGAGGATTCTAAACAATAATTTCTGAGATATAAACAAGATTCACCATGAGCCTCATATGAAGGCTCAAAGTCACTCAGAGGCCAATGGAGAGGGCTATGCTGGGAGTTTCTGTGCGTGATCGCATCAGAAATGAGGCCATCCGTAGCAGAACCAAAGTAACCGATATCGATATAGTCTTTCGAATCGCTAAACTTAAGTGGCAGTGGGCGGGGCACATTGCACGTAGAACCGATGGCCGTTGGGGCCGGAAGGCTCTCGAGTGGCGACCACGGACCGGAAGGCGTAGCGTGGGTAGGCTCCCCACAAGTTGGACTGATGACCTGGTAAAGGTCGCGGGAGTCCGCTAGATGCGGGTGGCGCAGGACTGGTCATTATGGCACTCTTTGGGGGAGGCCTATGTCCAGCAGTGGACGTCTTTAGGCGGATATGATGATGATGATGATGATGTTGAAACCCTGCACGTACCTACCCCCGTGTCACAACGAGTGATAATTATCAAGATAGATTCAATGAGATAAGACAAAAATAAGATGTTTGTTTACCGAAGATAAAAAGTACATGGATAACTTACGCAATAAAATAGAACCCTTCCATTTAATTCACACTTACATACGAAATATTGACGAGTTCGTATTCACGTTCAGCATACTATATTAGGGCAAACATGGCCCGTCAGACTGTATTTGGAACGATTATACGCATCAGATGGAGGCGATGCTCGTACGTTTTTATCACCTAATAAAAACATGAAATTGGTAAGCTGATGCCTGAAGTAAAGAACATTGAAAATGTAAGCTAACCATGAGTAACTTCGAAAAATAATGATTTGAATACAATGTGATGGGCTTATTTTGCAAATCCATCATGTAGAAGTACATACCTACACAGGTTAATTCACTTTTCACTAATCATGCATTGTAGTCAGCATCCGACACAGACAGAACCAATTGGGAATATGCGTGGTTTTTGTTCATGATGCCATTTGAAACACTTTTTAGAGAGATACAAATGTTTAGATGGAACAGTTAGAACAACACAAAAGACAAAAATGGGTTTCAAACTACAGCATAACTTTCGAGCTCTGAAAACGTCCCATACTAATTGAGCGTGTTATGTGACGTCACATACTACGTGTCCCGTACTAACTACCATTGTATGGAAAAACGTGTAATTTTTTGTTTTAGTTCGTTTTTTTTATTTACAGTATAGCAGTTAGGTACAGTCAAGGAATATGTATATTTGTTACTTTTGGACTGCATTTCTATTGAATTAGAGTCTAAAAAGTGCCTAACATTTAATTTTCTCGACTGTACATAGTAGCCATACAATTCTTTATTTATTAAAATATAAAAATCCTGATGATGTTTTTTAATTTACTTTTAATCAATAAAAAAATTACGTACATTATTTTTCTTTAAACTTTCAATTATTTATTTGTTTAATATTTATTGCACAAAAAGAAATCTTGCCGATTAACTTTATAATAAATAATTTTTATGATTTTGATCAAATTTATTAATTTACTTTATTTGATCATTTGACGGTTTACTATCCATATACTGACGATATTACTGTTCATTCCGCATGCATATTCCCTATTTCTCAATGTATCGCTGGCACTTTAAGCATCATGGCTACTTATCGCAGGCATCACTGGCATCGGCAGTATCATACAAACGAAACAACACCTTACGTCATGCATATACGATCGCTAATCACTAGTTTTACTCACGGTAGGCGGCAAAGGCTGACGACACCAGAACTATGGAAATAAGGATCCTCGCGATGGAATGCATACTGCCTGTAGACAAACAATAATTCGATTAGATATGACACTAAGGTACGATTACTGAAACTTTCACACTGACAGTTGATGTTAATCTAAAAAAATTTTTTTAGGGTGCCATTCGAATCAGTTTTACGTCCTTTGTGTTGCTCTCATTGTAGTTGGACCAACTATAATTAGAGCAACACAAAAGTCGAAAGCGAGAGGTAAAGTTGTGACGAGCACTGAAAAGTGAAAACGCTCCATGCTGATAAGCAGTGAAATGTGCCGTCACCATCGCAGGCCTCGTAATTGCATTGTATGGAAAAACGAGTAATTTGTCATTTTAGTCGTGAAATATTGCGTTTAAGGTCATTGTTAAAACAAATATTTAAGAAAAAAATTAAGTGTTTTTTATTAATAATTTCTGTAACAAAAATTGTTAGCTTAACCAACGTACAGTTAAATCAGTTTTTTAAAAATCAGACTTAACTTAAATAACAAATTTTAGCGCGATAGAATAAGCAAGGTTACACTCCTAAACACTCCTTGTTAACCTATTCGCAAAGAAACTGCACCGTAGTTTGGCGAAACTTTGTAGTAATTTTTAAGGTTCTTTTTTTGTGAACATTAAATAAAATTTAAAAAAGCAGTTACTACACAATTTCTTTTTCATTGAAAATATTCAATTTACATTTGGATTGGGTATTAAAAAAAACATTATTGCGAATCTTTAAAGTCCCATATCTTTTTATGATTTTGATTAATTTGTCTAATTTACTATTTATAGTAATAATTTGTTGGTTTTATTTGGTATAAATTTTAACATGTATCAAATACACCTCTGATATTGTGTTTTTATCTTCATCAGATTGGCAGAAGAGAAGCAAGAAGGCAGTCAACTCATGGATGGATGACCCCTTTGAGTGGTTACCAACTGAGCGCTCCTGTGCTTTGGAAGGCACGTTAAGCTGTTTATCCCAGCTACTGTCTGTAACAGCAGCCGTTAAGCCAAGTTAGAGACCTTCGGGCGGCTTGAGAACTTCTATCAGTAAAATTGCCCACTCACTTGACAAGGGGGATTGAAGTTGCGCCACGTCCGTAGGAGTACCCACCAATACCCTACACTTGACACCTGGGTGGTTTTCGATTCGTAATCGCTTCCACGTGAAAGCTAGTGTATTCAAACAGTCGGAGCACGTTGAGGCCAAATTGGAATATGTACATAAACAGGTTTGATCTGCCGGTTAAAACCTCAGGTCAATGTACCTTAGTCTCATTTCTTTCTTTTTCATAAAATTAGAAAGATTAATCAACAGCATTGGTTTCACATCTCCATTAACACACAAGAAGAATATTATATTAGGTATATTTGATGTAGGATAATTTGAAATGATTGCTTGAGTTTTATTCAATCTGATGTCTAAGGAAGTTAATATTTACTAATCTGCTCGAGTGGGGATCAAATAACGAGGGATCGGTGAAAAATATTCATACATCATTTAAAATGTCTTAGAGTTTAAGAGGCCTTATAAGTATGAAAATGTTTTGATTTCAAATTATGACAAAAGTATTGATAATACCAATAAAGTCATTAAACAATACAATGATTTTATTAAAGTTTTAGATGGTAACACAGCCATTTTTTGATTGTATTGTGTGTGGTAGAATTTAAACGAAAAAAATAGTTTCTGGCTTGAAAACGGTCGATATGGAATGATCCATTATTTTTATACAAACGCCGTAAGGGAGGTGTACAGCGAGAGAGCGGCGAGCGGGAGGAGGGGGAACTTAGTGCCGGGAGGACGCAGGTTCTAATCCTGCTCGGTGCCTAAATTTTTCAATTTTTCCTTCATTCTAAAGATATGGATTGATGTTTGGAACGATATTTCTTAATGAAAAATCAAAAATATAAATTTATGAAATTAGGTTGCAATACTACCGTTCTAGATAGTAACATTGAGAAAATGTCAAAATATGTCTTAATTCATACAAAAATGATCTATATATGAGCGTTTTCTAACTGATAAGGACCCTTAAGGTAACCTTATATCAGTGGGTGGGAATCAAAAATGTATTTATAAAAAGGTGTATCCAGGCCGATTTGTGGTATGTGGGTTTCATTCCGAGCAAACTTTATGAATGGGTTGCTTTCAGCAGGGACCGATACTGGTATTTTTAAAAAACCCTGAATTAGCCCAAAATTGGATTATTTTTTGCTCTTTACATAGGGCTGAATCATGTATTTAGGTAACAACGTCGTATTATTAGATTGTCCCATTAAAAACGAAATAATGAACCGGTGACCGTAATAATACCGGTATTTTTCTATGGAGAAAATACCGGTATCCGATCCCTGGCTGTCAGTCTGTATTCGTAGGCGGAGTTCGTTAAAATGTGATTGTATGAATTAACAATTTTCTATAGGATGACACGCCGGTGCCATACTTAACGTTGATCGGTGTGTAATGGTAAGTTGGAGTAACCCGCTCTATATACAAATAATAAAGTAGTAGTGTAAGCCCACTCACACCTCAGATTCGGTTGAAGCTGCTCAACCAATCTCACTAGAGCGCAAACACATAGAGTATTCCAGTGTTTAAGCCGGCGTGATCGTGTCGGTTCCCCTGGATTTTCCCCAGACTACTCTCCAAACCGCGCACTCGTGTCGCTTTAGTGGGCCCCGCCTATAACAATCAATGTGATATATGCATGACGTTTTTGTAAAATACCTGCCCTGTTGCATGTAATGGCTTATGCTTTATTGTAAACAAAAAAGTATAGGTTAAATACATTTAGCATAAAATGTAGCACCAGAGATACATAAAATAAGACAAATAATTCAAAATAAATTATAGAAACGGGAAAGTTTCTAAAGACAAGGGTTAAACACGTCTGGGCCCAATTACGGAAGTGTCTTTGATATATTGAGATTATTGAAAGATGTAGGCCCCTTTCAGCGTACATATACGTCCGTTTGTATCTAACATTATACTAAAACCGTTCTTGCTTAAATACAATTGGTAGAAATAAGTATTTACAGTGCAGAGAACGAGTGTGTATATACATATATACTCGCATCATAAAATCGGAATTTTCAAAACTCGCATTTGCATTTCAAAGCCAAGAGGTAATGATATTTTCCCGAGTAAAATGAATAACGGTTTCAGATTGAGGTTTTTCACATTTGCAATAAAACCAGGAAACGAGAGGCAATAAGAAACAGAAAATAATGAAATCGACACTCACCCACCGCTTCTTAAAAGGAAAATAAATTTCCAAATATCATTCCTACACAGGTATAGCATAGGTATGCTTCATATTTATTTCATATGAGAAATTAAATTGTCTATTTACGAGTGCTAGGGCTTAGAATGAAGAAAACAATGCAATTGATCTGTTTAAACTATAGAGTGAGCTGTAAATATCGCGAGTGATATTTCTTTACGTTCTTTATCCTCATGGCTCCACCATTTAAAAAAATCCTATAACTAAATGTATTTCCTATCAGTGCGTGACGCTGAAACATACTTGGCCACATGCTATAAGAGACCAAAAAGTGTAAAATGTCGAAATTGCGTCACTAAGTATCAATTAAAACCCGCAGTTTATTCAAGGCCTCAAGCTCTAAGCTCTAGGTATGCGTAACCTGGCTAACTCATGCGAGTGCCTGCAAATTGGCCGTATCCTGCTAATTTCCGATAAACTATTACCTACATCAGGGCTGTTATACACAGCAACTCTCCTCCATTGAATCAATGTAAGGCGGAACTCCAATTACCTGTAGTTGTTACAAGCATCGGGCTTAAGCTTTATTAGACGACTGTGGAGATGAGTTGAGACATAAAAAATACGTAATACAAAACCTCCAAAGAATTCATGCTCATCACAGAAATAAATGTCCTGACCGGGACTACCAGCCGATTCCTACGATCATGAAAAACCTCCCACGCTTCATTCACTATCATTACATTCCTAAACTGTTCCTTCAAAAAAAAAAGAATGAAATCGGGCTCTCAGTAGCTTGATTCCACCTCAGATTCGGTTGAGCCGCTTAACCGATCTCAATGGGTCGCAAACTCGAGGTTCGAGTATTTCTTAAACCTCCCGCGTGATCATGTGGGAGGTTTTCCCTAGATTTTCCCCAAGCTATGGCTTATCTTATAATGGCTTATAGGGGAAAATCTTCTCTATAAACTCTCCAACCGTGCACTCCTATCGCTTTATTGGGCTAAATTCTAAGGAAAGATCGGTTAAATAGTAAATTATAAGAAGAGCGGGACCCAATTCTCTGCAAAGAATACTTCCGTAAAAGCTATGAACGCAATGTAGTAAAGTGGTTATTTGTATCCGACTGATACCGAAGATATGGTAAGTGAAGGATTAACTGAAAGATAGTGTCATGTCATGAGGCTTTGTGAAATGTTAATGGACGTATTATATTAGGGATTTGTCATGTGTTTTAATGGACTGATTAAGATAAGCCAAAAAAACGATTTATGCAATTTTTGGTTTTTAATGGATTTTCACCTTATCGTAAAGGGATGAACACCAAATTATATAAATACACTATACCTTATTGCTTAGTTAAAGGTTAAGTTTCATTATACAACTCGCTTTTGCCCGTGAATTAGTCCTCGTGAACTTCCCTTACCCGTTTCATCCCCATGCCATAACATTTATAGAATTAATTGCCTTATTCGTAGCAAAATTGATAACCACTTTAGCCTAGTTGGTAGTGACCCTGCCTTCGAAGCTGGAGGTCCCGGGTTCGAATCCCGGTCAGGGCATTTATATTTGAGTGATGAACATGAATATTTGTTTCTGAGTCTTTTGATGTTTTCTATGTATTTAAGTATCTATTTATCTATATAAGAATGAATATCGTCAATTAGTACCCATAGTACAAGCTTTGCTTAGTTTGGGAAAAAGGTTGATTTGTGTTAGTTGTCCCCAAAAAAAATACAAAATCGATAAATATAAACAAGGTAGACGTCCTCCGAGTGCTCGAAAATGACTCAATACATAAAATACTTTCAGTGTTATGTTGGGTATATTAATAGAGGTTAACATAACTATTAGTATATGTGATAACTATTGGGGTATTGGGGTGTCGAACATTTCCGTTTACCCTACTTTATCTAAATAGGAACACAGTACAAAACGGAAATAGAATATAAAACAAAGATTAGTAGTGACTTGGAGTGCATTTTGAAATATTTATATAGTATTCTGTGACTATTCATGATCTTCGTACGTTAAGGTAATTAATAAAAAAATAGCGTTGTGTACATGATAACATTCAATACTGACAAATTGCTTAGTAATCCTCTAATTATGGTTTCAAACAAATTTTATTAATACGCCTACGAAAGATAGTAGGTGTATTAATGATAAGGTATATTTAATAGTAGGTTCCCAGTATATTACCAAGTTACAAAAATAGTAATATAAAAATTATTCCTTAAAATCAAACACCTACAATAGATATGGGATAGGCACGGCGTACAGACCAGAATCGGTCTCCGTGGACGATGCAATCGATGCGCTTAGTGAGTCGTTGGACATGTTTGCTTCACATAATGGTATTTTTCTACTAACGGATTTTAATGTCAACGTTCTCGCTCCAGATAAACCTAACACAAAAAAACTCATGACATTTATGACGCAGCGAAACCTAAGACAACTTGTAAATGAACCTACCAGGATCACGCGTGATGGGGCTTCCACAATAGACCTTGTCATCACAGACTGTGCAGACGCGATCAGAAAGATACAGGTACATCACAACCCATGTTTAAGTGACCATGCTATGATTCTCGTAGAACTGGCAATTACCAAACCGAAGCAAATGCCACAATATATCTACAGGAGAAGCTTGGGTAAAATCAACATAGAGAGTTTTAAGAAAGAACTAGACTGTGTACCGTGGAATGAAATAAAGGAATGCGATGAAGTTAACGCTCAAGTGAAACGTTTTAACCAACTCCTTACTGACCTCTTCGACAAGTACGCCCCAATACGTCAAGTGCGAATAAATTGTAGAACATATCCATGGATAACGGACAATATAAAAATTATGATGGACTTACGGAACTCCGCCTTAAAACGAGCGCGAGTAAGTAATAAGGAGGCGCATCGTGACTACTATAAAAGCTTGAGGAACTATACAACGGCGGCGCTGGAACGAGAAAAAACAGCATATTTCACGTTTTATGTGAATAAAAATAGATTCAACCCTAAGCTAATGTGGACACATTTAAAGAACACAGCAAGCTTAGGAGATACGGAAGTTCCGCGAATACCGCAACATTTGTGTAACCCAGACGCAATCAACAACTTTTTTTTAACCTTGCCAGGGAGTCCGCACACCAACCAGGAAATGCTAATCTCCTTTCAAGAAAAACAACTAGACAACCAAATATTTCGCATTGAAGGTTGTACGGAGAAACAAGTACTGAAAATTATAAATTCAATAGAAACCCATGCGAGTGGTCATGACGACATATCCATAGAAATGATTCGCCTTACAATAGAGAGCACGCTACCAGTGATAACACAAATTATCAATAAATCTATTACATCTAACTCCTTCCCTGCGGATTGGAAAATTGCAAAAGTAAAGCCTATCCCTAAGTCAAATAAATTAGAGGACTACAAAGATCTGCATCCAATTAGTATTCTACCAGTGCTGTCTAAAATATTGGAACGGATTGTCTGTGATCAACTTACCAAATATTTAGAAGAACATCAACTCTTACCACCAATGCAATCAGGATTTCGCGCGAAACACGGGACAGCGACCGCACTGGCGAATATTACAGATGACGTCATCGACTCCTCAGATAAAGGGACGGGGTCCATCCTCGTCTTGTTAGACTATTCACGAGCTTTTGATTGTCTCAATCCGGACTTACTTCTGGCAAAAATGGCTTACAAATTGGCGTGTATCGGTCGAAGCATGTCAGTGGTTCCAATCGTTTCTGACGGGACGACAGCAATACGTCGAGTTAGTGACAGGACAGGGAAAGTTAGTCAGATCGGAAACACAAAAAAACAGTCGAGGCACGCCCCAAGGATCCATTTTGAGTCCTTTACTGTTTATCCTGTACACAGCTGACCTGGTTAGACAGGTAAAACAGTGTAAGGTTCACTTGTATGCAGATGACACACAACTTTACTACTCGTTCCCTCCTGAAAATAGTAATCTAGCTGTAACCAAGATAAATGGGGACCTTCAACTTATTGCAGATTGGTCGCAAAAAATAACCTAGTCTTGAACGCATCGAAATCGCAGTACATAGTTATGGGAAACAAATCGCAGCGAAAAAAGATAACAGACATAGATCCGGAAATTACTATTGGCGCGGAACATATAGTTCGAGTGGATAACGCGAGAAACCTGGGCATTATCATGGATGGAGAAATGAGGTATGAGGAGCACGTGAACTCAAAAATCCGAAACGCTTTTTACCGACTCAAAGTCCTATATAAGATCCGCAAACATCTTTCTGAAAAAGTCCGTGAGACGCTGGTGGAATCGCTCATTTTGTCTTACTTTAACTACGGCGATATTGTGTATGGGCCAAGACTTCTCGGGAAAACGAAGAAGGCAATTCAACGTGTACAGAATGCGTGCACTCGTTTCTGCTACGATGTCCCCAAACGAGCACACATAACGCCTTTTCTCAATAACAAAGGAATACTTAATATGGCTAATCGGAGAAGTTTACATCTTGCCTACACGGTCCGAAAAATTATCGAATTCGAAAAGCCACGTTACTTATTTGATAAGCTAAGATGGACCAAGAATAACCGGAATAGACCTTTGAGAAGCAAGAGAGAAAGGGAACTATCAATCCCACAACACAAAACTGCTTTGTTTAGAGGGGGTTTTAAATTTGCAGCGTCTAAAGTTTGGAACGATTTGCCACCACCAATGCGTGAGCCAATGCAATTATCAACTTTCAAGAAGCTGCTCAAGAAGCACTTGCTGGAACAACAAGCAATAATAAAACCCCCACCAAACATCTAACCCATCTCTTGTACACATGTAACAGTTATTATTTTCATACACATATTACACGCATTAAAAATCATATAAGTACACATCATCATCATACGTACCTACATTAGATATCTAAACTTCATTATTTTTTATTTATTTATTTTTGTTTTATATATTTATTTATTTTCTGACATCACGCAACACTTGTACTACTGTTGGTAAAACAAATGGGTCACGACCTAGGGGAGGGGCTAGGGGCCAGACTGAAAATCAGCGCTGAGTTTGCAAGCTCCAGCATATGCTGAGCCTGGTACCCATTGCCATTGTATTTCTTTTTAAGTGCTGTTTTTTTTTATTGTAATGTTTCTTTCACTTTTTTTATGTATCCGCTTTTGTATTGTACTTTTCTGTTTTTACGTGGCAATAAAGATTTATTATTATATTTGTGTACAATATTTCAATGAAATACGAATACGTTCTCAAGTCAATGACATAATAAATTAACGTGGGGTATAAAAACGTAATCTGAGATTAAGTGTTTTCTTCTCTGGACTTTTTAATAGAAATACACTTTAACTCATTAGTATTTTTAAGGCGGTAAACGTGCTCTTTTGATGACTCATGACATGACACACAAAACTTAACATACATAATACACATAAATTCACGCTTGTATTCCTGAAAGGGGTAGGCACTGTATGCAGAGTAAAAAAATTATGTTGAGTGCCATTTTTAGCAACTGAGAAAGGCAGGTCGCTACAAAGTCCTTTTAGGACTAGGGATATGCAAAACCTGAGGTGTAGCAACTGTCCTCAAAAATTGAAATATTTTTAGTGTGCATATCAGTATTTTTTTGATGCTCAGTAAATAATTTTGATATGCTATTAAGTACCTATATTCCGTTTAAAACATTGTGTCCGTTTTTAAATAGGAATCTTTGTTTGCACGTACCGTTATTTTTCTTCAAACTAATGACATAAAAAAATCACATAATTGCACTATTTTTGATGCTATTTCAAGGAAAACACTCTTGAAATTCTTGAAACGGGATAAACTACTGAGATGAGTGAGAGTAGTACAATATTATCCTCTGACATCCTAGAGAAACGAAAAAACGTGGGTAAAAATGCTCATTAAAACTATACTATACAATTTAAAAAAAAGAGAGGTATGGTATGATATTAGGTTTTGTGTTGATTGATTGATCACCAACAGTACATTTGCTGTATGGAAATTTTTCAAATACACATTCCCCTGATTTGATATCAGTTTTACAATTTTCGTCCAGTTTTTAGTGATGGGCCATTTTCTTATTTCAAGTTACAAGAAAGCTGTGTGTTCTGTATTAACATATATCGCGTAAAAGTTTTAATCGTATATGTAAATATTATAATATCACTAGCTCTTTAAACCTTAATATCACGCAAACGGGTTTCTACCCCAAAAAATAATATTTTCTAGATTTTAAACTACCGTTTTGTCGGCGTAATTGATACTCAGGCAAAATTACATCTTGCTAGTACTAACGATTACTAAAATAATCCGCCGACGGACATGGCGAAAATTTAAGTTTTCCTTGTTTACTATGGAATCCTAAAACAAAGATAAAATATCACTTTTGGAAGCGTGTTTCCTATGCTTATAACCTGCAGTTGATGTTAATAAAACTCTTATCCGACGCAAACTAAATTCCGAACTATGTAGCAATCCCAAAAATGTATTTTATACATTAAAAAAAAACAAAAATCACTAATTACATTAATATTGAATGTACCCCTGTGTTGTATGCCTAAAGACGAATATTTATAAAACACTGTTTCGATTAAAAATTGTATAAAATCTTGAAAATCCTCATCACACGAAAAATTTTCAAATTAATTTCATTATTAACGGAAACTCGTTTCTGTTTAAAGAAATACGCACCCTCCTTTTCTGTCGTAAAAATTAACTGTCACACAACAACTTATTAAACTAATATTTTATTTCAAATTTTACAGAAATCGAACGAAACATATTCTCCTATTTTTTGAGACGACTCCTGTGATCGAATGCTCAACACTCAACGCTCGACTCTCAACTCACCTGAGTGCCTGCAACCTGTTGCCCGAATGCTCGGCGACGGGCCGCGCCGCACTTTATATACCGCCGGACGCCCGCGCACCAACGACGCTCAAACTTTGTCATATGCAAAATAAACTTGTATATGGTGTAACAAGAAGAGTATAGTTTTTTTTTCCTTTTACAAGACTGGCATCTGGATTGAAAAGAACGAGAATTGTAATTTGAAATTAAAAAAAATACTTATATGTAATTGTTCCGAGCTATAACCGGGCTCTTATTCCTAAGATTTGATGTGGCCAATAGTATTACGTAAGCCTTCTGACCCAAACGGAAAACTAGACGTTGTTGGTCTACAAAAAAAATACGATACGTTGCATAGACAGGCGGCTTTCTGTCTGTGGGCTTGGCTTGGCAGCTTTGCTCCTGCTACTGTACTGTATCCAATGAGCCTCCCGGCTCTACAATCCACCGAATTGAGTGTGACAGGTTGGTACTTGGCCGAGCCATCCCAAAAGTAGTTGTAATATTCCGTACAAGTTCGGACTTTTACCTATTTAAAACTAAATGTGCATAAGTCATGTATCGCCTATATCACTGTCACCTTGCATGGCGTCCATAAAGTATGGAAAGTGTACTTGAAATTTCCTCTAATTTTTACTACTGTGAGAAACCTCTACGAGTTACGACACCAAACACATCGCTCTCGGTACACATACACATGCCTTCATGTTACACTGCTGTTCGCGACTTTCCTTATGAAGCAATTGCCGGAGCGCGTAGCAGATAGAACGAACGCTACAGCCTTGCTAACATTTCGTAGCGCTGCGCGGCTTCGTAGCAGATATTTTGTTTTTCACTGTATTTAGAAGAAAACGCCTTCAAGCAGAGCTCACCTAGCGTATTCAGTGATTTTCTATTATTCAAGAAAGAAAGAAAGAAACATTTATTTACAGACACAGAAGACACAGCCATATATGACAAAAATGATAAATGAAGAAAAACATATTATTATACACATACCACATAACATGTGTGTCCCTGCGGCAGTGAAACGGACACTGGCTCAGCATTATGCTGTGGTGTCAGACACCTACAGCACTGATTTTCAGCCAGTATCGTCGGTGAGTCACGGAACGTCATACAATTAGAAAAATAATCACTTGCTACTTACATACAGCATCTGGAGTACAAAAACAAAGGAGCTAAAAATTAAAAATAGATTAGTACGGTTGGTATATTTTTGCTACTACTATTAGTGCTGGTGTATTTGATATATATTCTACTTAGTTACAGGTGAATAACACAAAGACTAGAAAGCTAAATGAAAAATTATCAAGAATTCTCATACAAATCTAAAATTCAAACAGAGAAGAGTTTAAGAGCCACTGCCCGCCGGGTAGCGAAATCACGTACCTAGGTGATTGTTGTGACGTTCATTTGTTTTTACCCGACGACCGCTAAGCTATATAAAGCTCACCTCAAGTAAACATTATGATTTTAGCAGTCTATGTACATATGTCTGCATTAATTCCGTGTGTTTCACCGCAGCGCCAGCCTGTACGTTATTGCTAGATTTGGAAGATGAGAGCCATAATTTTCTATGCCTAAAATTATCGGCTAACGTCTCTCATTTTAAAAATGTAAAAAGTTCGAAGCGAAGAATCGAAATAGGAATGACAGACTTAAATAACAGTCATTTATTTATAAGTTTTATATTGAATCTTCAGTTATCATAACGAGAATTTATTTAAACTTATTGTACAGTTACATCAAAAATCTTATTCCATTACACTAAAGACTTTTGAACTCTTCATATGCGTAGTTACTTTTGATGCTATACAGTCAGTGCCTCCAGTTTACCTCTAACTTGTTATTTACTGTTATGAACACTCCACCAAAAAAACGTTTAACCATTTTATTTTGTTTTGAGTGTTAACAAGTTTTTCATCTTTGAAATCAATATTGTCCTTATCGCCAATTATTTTTTTTTTGATTTATCTATCTTTATCTTTAATTCTAGGTAATTGATTACTAGGCCGGATAAGGCCATTAATAAATAGGTACCTGTTACTGTTTTCTCTGTATAGAAACTGCTCTAATATGTACTATTTAAAGGACATAAAGGATTCAATTTGCATTCTCCTCTCGTTGCCTCACTCGCCGCCGGACAATTTTAGAATTGCCAGCTATTGATGAGTAATTTACTAAAAAAAAATAGATTTAAATTTGAGGTTTTTTTTTTAATCTTTGAAATAAATGACAAGCAGTGACAATTATCTTGGTAAGGTTAGTAAGGTCGTCAAACATGGGACTTTCAACTTATTTATAACGTTAAAGTAAAAAAAAATTTTGTTTAAGCGTGTCCACACACTGCAGTGGCGGCCAGTTGTCACTATGACTATTAAGGCCGCTTGTGTCTGAATGAATGTTAGGATTGTCATAGTGTACAAGAGGCCGCCACCGCGGCCGTCACCGTAGGCCGCTGCAGTGTGTGGTACGTTTTAAACTGAACTTTTTTACCGAGCGAAGCGAAGGTCTCCGTTTCAGCTTGGGCAAAAATGCTTTCGTATCTCCTGCGGATTTCCGGATGTCAGGATGTTCTTGTGAAGATATAAATGCTTTAGCTTTCTGTTAATGATACAATGGCGTTAGCTGTATGGTTCATTGTGGAATAAGAAACTAGATATATAGTGTAGAAGCTTTTGATCTTTAATTTCTCTGTTCTCCTTGTAGAAAGTCGCATTCTCAACAATTTTCGTGTAATTTTATGAGCAGGTTCGATAATTATTTGTATTTTTTTCTCCAGGCGGATTTTCGATTTGTATCAAAATGGCGTAGCCATGGGGGTTGAAGACGTAAAAAGTGCTCGCGAGATCTATTAAATATTAAATTAAAAGGCACTGGTTTTCCGTAGGGACAAAAGCTATATTGACACCAATCAACATGACATTAAAATATATAAAAACCAAAGGCTCTTTTAGAGTAAAAGGCTATAAAAAGTTGTGCGATCTT
Organism: Epiblema foenella; assembly: GCA_963556455.1. Taxonomy (NCBI): domain Eukaryota; kingdom Metazoa; phylum Arthropoda; class Insecta; order Lepidoptera; family Tortricidae; genus Epiblema; species Epiblema foenella. Next base: position 4,277,859 of record OY747110.1, read on the forward strand.
GCACATTCTCCCCTTTTTTATGTAACACTAGCGACCCGCCCCGGCTTCACACGGGTGCACTATTTAATGGATGTTATTATACATATAAAACTTCCTCTTCGATCACTCTATCTATTAAAAAAAAACCGCATCAAAATCCGTTGAGTAGTTTTAAAGATCTAAGCATACATAGGGATATAGGGATATAGGGACAGAGAAAGCGACTTTGTTTTATACTATGTAGTGAAGAAGCTTTGTCAGCTTTTGCGGTAGCTACATCTGCCATTCGAACTATGCCATCACGCCTTGGGTACAGCCGAGTGATGCGTCCTTTAGGCCACGAACCGCGTAGTAGATTTGGGTCGCAGACTATGACGACGTGTACCACTATATAAAGAAAGAAAGAAATATTTATTTGGTGTTAAATCATTACACAATACACACAAATGAGAGAGACACAACAAGATGAAATAAACACTAAATTAAGTATGAGTTATGAACACCAAAAAGGATACCACTCAGCATTATGCCAATAGCAATATATGCTAAGGCGCTGGTTTTCAGGGCATCCTAAGAGAGATACAAAGATAAACTTAACTAATATCACATCTTAACTAAATAAGCCAGTTTAACTTAATGATGGAGAAGAAGGAGAGATAGCTAGTCAATGATTTCAAATATTTGGAAATTAGTTACAACCCTAAAATATTTAGATGATACAACATTGTCATATATGGTACTTAGTATATATGGATGGAGTGTCCGCTTATACATTAGCAATTTGTGAGTCGATTAGGTATGTTTTAATATTGATTTTAAAGGATGCTACGGATTTACTGTTTCTGATAGGTGGTGGCAGATTGTTCCAACACTTCGTGGCGGCATATCGAAACCCGCCACGGAAAGCGGACGTGCTGTGTTGATTACAAATGAGTCTCAAGGCTCCTCGCTTTTCACATGTAGAGAGTTTTAATTTACTATATAAGTATGGTGGTTGTTTGGTACGAATTATTCCAAAAATGAGTGAAGCAAAGTGTGAGGTTCGTCTGGCAGCCATGTTTAATAATTTATTATCATTTAAAAATGGGATGATGTGGGAACGGGGTGGGACATTAAAGCAAAATCGCGTACATGCATTTTGGATGCGTTGTATCAAAACGGAAGTACGCGCAAGCAAGCAGCCGCTAAAAACAGCATCAGCGTAATTCAGTTTGGACAGAATAAGAGTGTCACAAAGTTTAATGAGTAAATCGACAGGTATATTAAATATTAAATTAAAAGGCACTGGTTTTCCGTAGAGACAAAAGCTATATTGACACCAATCAACATGACAACAAGGTCTACAAGTCACAGAGCCAACTAGTTTAGTATAATGCATATTAGTTTCCCACTTATTTATGTTCGTTATCCTTAAACGTAGGCGACCTCGTTATCGACCGGATTGGGCTCTAAAATTTACCGGTTTGCGTAAATTTACAATTACCACGAAGGGTTCAACGATATCCTATAACACAATACAATAAGTCTTTATGTTGATGCTACGTCATCGTATAGTTTTAATATGTATGAGGGATAAAAGGAAAGTTTACAGTTTTGGTGAAATATACCTACCTACTGTGTTATGAGTAGATAGAATACAACTTCCTACCCTATAATTGCCAACTGCTGACCAAAGGCTTCTCTTTGAGTATGCCACTCATCCCGGTCCCGTGCTAGACTCATCCAGAAGTGACCCGCGGTCCACGCATCTTCCCTTCCATGTTAACGTTTTCGTCCACCTACCGTCACTCCCTCTAATTTTAGATGTTGGTTTGATTTGTTTGGGACCGGACTGTTGCTTCACTTTCGGTAATAGCGTCAAACCTTCGGTAGGTAATTCGGTTAATAAAGTGCTGTCACGAGCTAACCCCCTTATTCATAAAAACAAACCTCTGCTACCTAACCTAACCTAACCTAAATAAAATGTTCTTTGTCCCTTTCCCACAAACGTAAATGTCAAAGTGACAAATAAGGACAAACGAACTTTAGTGGCTAGTTAACATAGGTTTGATAGATGTTTATGAATAAGGAGGTATGACTATAACGATAATTTTTCAAGCTTATGCTTATTTTTATTTAGATACATCCTGTTCGTACTTTAGACTGTTTTTGATTATCAGCTGTTTGGTTTAACGTCAAAGCCGATTTGATGATAATAAAAGTGTAGCAGACGTATAGGATAGAAAAAATTAACCGAACTACTGAAATTAGAGATGTCACTTTGCCTAGCAAAATATACTAGCTATTGTACTCCCACTATACCAAGCGATTGTTCTTAATTCAGAACCAGGCCCAGAAAGTCTGATCTGATTCGGCGTATTAATATGCCATGGGTATGAAATGTTACGTCCAAGCTCACCTACAGACACCAAGCCTAACTTTAATGGCTACTAAATCAGCGGTCGGCAACAGGCACCCACGACGTGCAGCCCGCGAGCTTCCTTATTGAGAACCTACGGTATTGTACCTTTTTTCTAATAGTCACAAATGATTACCACGTGCAGCCCTGACAATTTTGTTAGCTACTATAATGTGGCCCTTGGCTACTAAAAGGTTGCCGACCCCCGACGTAAATTATTACATAATAATATACAATATGAATCAGATAGATCTTAGAATGTGTACTGAATAAATCAGTACTTCGAGTATAGCAATGTCTCACTAGTTTTATAAGCGATCTTGACGTACGTCGCCTTTGCGTTGCCTTTTTTAACCTTTTTACTTTTGATGTTTTGTACCTTTTTACATTAATGCAGTTTTTGTATTGCCTTAGCATCGTCAGTGTAAATCGTATTTTATTGCGCCGAATCAAAATATATCAAATAAGATAAAAATAAATATTGTGTTAGTGTTACCCGCATCTTAAGTGAGCGTCGCGTCGGTAACAAGGGGTCTTCGCATCCATGGTTCTACAGCAAATATTGCTGGCTGTACAATCGGCGATTCTTGCTTTGCCAATGTTGCTGGCTGTACAGGCTTGAATAATGAGTGCTCTAATGCCCACGATCGTACCATCATCCACGCCGCGGGGGGCCTTTCTTCGCCTCTCAACAATCCATCATTTGCCACACACGGGCCGCCTACGCTATTCAAGAACGGTTTGGTCATTACGTCATTAGTCGGGACACACATATAATCTTGACGAAGTTGTTCAAAAACTATCCATTTGTTGCTATCGAGATGGTACAAGAAAATTGAGAGGGGATGTACTGGCCGGGGACGTCTCATGTCATTAGCCTTATTCAGTGCTTGGGTAGGTATATAACAATATTTTTCTTCATTTTTAACGGATAAATACAATGGACTTCTACCATTCACAGTCAAAATGAAAGTTTTGTAATGTTGAATGCGTAGCTTCCATTGGTTGACGACCCCTTTAGCCTAGTTGGTAGTGATCCTGCCTACGAAGCTGGAGGTCCCGGGTTCGAATTCTTGTCAGGGCATTTACAAAATATATTTATTTATTTATTTGTATAATCGTATGGTATTATTTTATTTGCTTCAACTTGTTTTTTTTATCGATCGCAGATGGTCCGGGTAGATTAGTTAAGAACCCATTATGATTATATTGTAAAAACCAGTTAAAAAAATAATATGATCATGCTCTGTGTTTGTGTTTTTCATATAAACCTTTCATTATGATCCTCCTAGCATTTTCCCTGTTGCATCTTAAAAGAGCCTTGGGTACCGTTGGGTGGGAACCATATCATCGTTAAGGCTTTTAATTCGCCTACGATTTAATTAATTGATTCCATTGTGAGATGAAAATTTAACCTTCCAACTCACAGGGAAAGCTGGACCTTACCAGCATTAAACTGTCAAGATTCTCTCCTTCACAGCTTCAACGACGCCATCAGAGATGAACTATCTTAAACATCAATAATAATGATACTTAGTATATATCTGTAATCTACAAACGTCTAAATTTAATCTATACAATCTATTAACCATTTCGTACCACAAACGGGCGGGTAGTTAATAAGAGACACGTGTAGCATTGCGGTTAAACTTAGTAAAGTGTTAGTGGTACTACTAAGTTATTGGGGGGAAAATACTCATTAGAAAATAGTTACCAATAGTTCCGGGATGCCTTACCCTTTGCTTTTGTTGGCAATAGTGGAAATAACTTTAATCTTCGCAAATGTATCGCCGTTCAGCGTGATAAGGTATGTAAGGTACCCAAAAGGCTGACCTTTTGGGTAACGTACATACCCTGACGCTCATTATCTTTTGAATTTGATAGAATAGAATAGAATAGAAGATAAATAATTTCAGTAAAAAAACACAGTAAGTAATACAATATAGAAGAAAGAAAACAATGGAAAAACTTATTATCTAAATTGTACACTGACCATTACACTGAAAAAGGTGAACACTCAGCATAATGCCAGGTACTACTGGAGTACCCGACGCTGGTCTTCCGTGGACAGCTGTAGGGAGCGCAGTTGCGCGCTGCTAAGTAGTATTTAATACTGGCGCTATCGCCGTGTCGTATTGAATGATGATGATAATATGGATGATTCTAATGGAGGGGAAAATTGAGGGAAGGAGAGGAAGAGGAACGCCATGGATTTATTTGGACCAGTAAAGAAACAGGCAGACGTCGTGCCGTATTGAAAAGTCAAAGAACTGGCGTTAAGTAGAACGGACTGGGGAGAACTGCACCGACAAGGGTGAAACTCTCAAATAATAATGTAAAATCTAAAACCTACCCTGCCCATCGGCAGCGATTTGAAGGTATCTTTATTTTAATCATTTATAAGTATACTAGCTATTGCCCGCGACTTGGTCCGCGTAAACTTCCACTCCCTATTTCATCCCTTCGAAGGATGATTTTCGGGATCAAAAGTATCCTATATGTCAATCCAGGCTATAAACTCGTTGTATACCAAGTTTTAGCATAATACGTTAAGCCGTTTTTGCATGTTTGAGTAACAAATATCTAAACATTCAAAGATCTAAACTTTCGCATTTTTTATATTATGAATAATTATATTGTTTAAGAGTTATTAGGTACTGTGTTGATTTGTTTTATTTCATTTTGACTTCTACTCTTTAGATTATTTAATTTTAGATTTAGTGAAAAGGGCTTTTTGTAAACGCAATTACTATATTCGATTATTTTTAATGCTATGCCGAAAACTGAGGTATTCTTTACTAAACGTAAAACTAAACAATCTGTGAGGAATTTAGCAGCCCTATCCGCTGTCCACTGATTATACTCAGCTTACTAGATAACCTATATAATTCACTTCTACCTATATATAAAACATTTAAAATCAAAGGTGACCAAAGGCTAATTGCCGCTGCATTCTCGTCACGACTCGTCCCGTCTTTTTAGTTAAATTGGATAATTGCTCGAAGGTCTGTAGAAGATTTCATTAATCCAGGGGCTCAATTTCGGAACACGGAATCACGGTATTCAATCAGCTTGGAATTTTTAATAATAGTTGCGATAGGCTAGAGTGAAACGAAATATGGCAAACACCGCCGCACACCGGGTAGAGTCAGTCCGACCCAGGTCGGGCCTAGCTGAGGTTCTTGCTGTGGACTCTTCTCAGCTAGGCTAGGTTTAGTGAACCAGCGATAAAACTCGATTCCACTCACACCTGAGATTCGGTTGAAACCGCTCAACCAATCTCACTGGAGCGCACTCTTAGAGTATTCCAGTGTTCCATACCACACACGTGGTCGTGTCGGAGAGGTTTTCTCCTGGATTTTCCCCAGGCTACTCTCCAACCGCGCACTCCTATCGCTTCATTGGACTCGGCCTATAAAGCCACAATCAGATTTAAAAAATATATATGGCAAAGTGGCAGTAAGAAGTATGTAAGGACCATATTATTTGGAGTACTTTGGTCTCTGCCTACTCCGAGAGGAATGGGCGTGAGTATATGTATGTATTTAAGCGACAGGTGAGTCTGCGGAAGTCAGACTCCAGTGTTCAGTTGTACAGAACGCCATTGTTCTGACATTTTACACTTGCAAAGGGGTTACGTTACGCTTTCCAGAATGGGTAAGGTCGATAGAAATGACAGTTACTTCTACACAGAAATAGAATAAATAATAGTACAATTACGTGCAGAAAGTTCTCTGTCTAACAAAACCGATGTTTGACAGCTAATCACGGCATCCCGCTCGCACGCGCTCACACCATAACACGTCCCCTTTCGTTAGCGCGATAAGATACGAGTTTGTAGACACCATGGAGGTGTGCCAGAGCCGAGTTATGCCGAAGCGGCATGAGGAACAGAGGGCCTACTCCGAACTTCGAAATCCGAACTTCGTATCCGTGCCTTTCACTCATATAGTTTATAACACTAGAGTGAAACGGACGGCACGATCGAAGTTCGGATTTCGAAGTTAGGAGTAGGTCCTCAAGCCTGAGCTAGAGTAAAGACACGTTATTCAATCAACTAGCAGATTGACCTTATATTACAAATACGTTATGTACGTGCTTCTTGTTAAATTCGGGATTTGCGGCTAAGTGAAACAACCAGCTGAGATGACAGATTTATTCAAACTGAAACGTTATATGAAAATGTATGTCTACCTACATTATACATATATAACACCTCCACCTTTAGTTTATACATTTTGCAAAGTAAAAGTTCATTAGAAATAAGTAACTACTGTTTGTACTCTCAAAATAACATATTGATACATAGGTACTATTGATTCAAACAAAACGCTATAGGTACATCTAGATTAAGTAAGAAATAGCTTATTCAGTTACGTTATTAACATGGTACAGACAAAGATAAATTAGTACCTATGTGTAATAGATTACGCTTAGGTACTTAAGTATAACTATACTACTTTTAATTAACGTAATAACAACGTGTAGGTAAAATGTAGGTCACCTTACTTAAATGCATTTATTTACAAAAATACAGTTACCTACTACAGATTTTAGTCTTTATGACCCTGAGTTAAGGTTCAATCTTTTCTTTTCTAGCATTATTTGCGTTTATTTATTAGAAATATATCTTCAAAGCCGAATCTTATTGGGGGTTTACGAATTCTAGGGGCTACAGGCGCACCCACCGAAGACAAAGAATGCCCCGCGGGGGAATCAGGCAATTTAGCCGGCTGTATTCCAGGATGTGGTGGGACCGCAGCTAAATCGACTGGTGTCGGCTCAGCCATATGATCTGTGTCTACTGTTCGGGCAACGCCGGCGCGGCATGTCTCCCGCTGTTCCTCTGTCTCCGACTGCGCCACTGTCTCGCCAATGCCAGGAAATACCAATGAATTACGCTTAGCCAAACTACCTTCCCCTTCATTTAGCATTACCCGCCGACTCTTTAACTGGTCTATATGCCTATGGACCCCGGTTCCATTGCTAGTGTTTACATTATAATCAGTATCGCCGCGCCTATCCAGTACGGTGCCCGGTACCCACTTATCGCCGCCGCGGTACTGGCGTACCCACACCGGGTCGCCGGCGCACAGCTCGCGCTCGCTGCCGCCTGCCGCGCGCAGCTGCCGCTCCTGTGCCGCTCGGACGCGATCTCCCCTATCCGGTTTTAGACAATCTAGCCTTGTTCTTAACGAACGTCCTTGTAAAAGCTTAGACGGGCTCTCTCCGGTAGTACCGTGTTCGGTGTTCCGATACTGCAATAGGTACCTCCACAGAGCGGTCTCTGTATCTAAGTTCTCTTTACATGCCTTTAAAATTACCGCCTTGCATATTTTTACCGCGCTCTCTGCCGCTCCGTTGGAAGCCGGATGATACGGCGCTGTGAGTACCTGATCTACGCCATTGGATGTAAGGAATTGTTTAAACTCAGCGCTCGAATACGGAGGGCCATTGTCACTGACCACTTGTTTTGGAATACCGAACCGAGACCATAATTCCCTAAGCACCCGTATTACTGCCGCCGCTGAAGTGCTCTTCATCTTTATAGCTTCGATCCATTTCGAATACGCATCCACTACGATGAAATACGTCTGTCCATGGACCGGGCCAAGGAAATCGAAATGTAACCGAGCCCAGGGTCTGTCCGGCCACGCCCACAGGCGCGGCGCGTGCGCTGGCGGCGCGCTAGACGCGGCGGCGCATACGCCACATGAGCGGCACTGCGCCTCGATGGCTTCGTCGAGTCCCGGCCACCATACGTAGCCCCGAGCTAAACTCTTTGTTTTTACAATACCCATGTGTGCTTCATGGAGTTCTTTTAATACTTTCTCCCTACATGAGACAGGAATGACCACCCTGTGACCCCATAATATACACCCTAATTCCGTATACAATTCATTTTTCCTATTAAAGTAAGGACCTAACTCTTTAATTTCGCAATCCTTCGGCCAGCCGTCATTTATATAACTTAAAACTCTGCTTAAAATTGCATCTGAGGCTGTTGAGGCCCTTAATTTATTATAATCTAATAATAAAGCGTCCGCGGCAAAGTGTAAGTATGTCTGTTCGGGTATTTGACCTGCCTCTTCTACCGCCACGTCCTTGTGTGACTTAATTAATCTGGACAGAGCGTCTGCCGTGTTTTTGTCGGTCGACACGTATTCGATGTCAAAATCGTACGCGGAAAGCACTATAGCCCAGCGCTGGAGCCGGCTCGCGGCAGTAACCGGCACCCCGCTATTCGGCCCAAATATACTGACCAGAGGTTTGTGGTCCGTGCGTAATGTAAACCTACGTCCGTACAGATACTGATGGAACTTGCTGACGGCGAAAACTATAGCTAGAGCCTCTTTATGAATTTGACTATAGTGCAACTCATGCGCGGTGAGCGAGCGCGAGGCATAGGCTACGACGCGCTCGCTGCCGTCGGGCGCGCGCTGGGCTAGCACGGCGCCCAGGCCGTGCGAGCTCGCATCGCATGTGACGACCGACTGCTGCCCAAGGTCAAAGTGCACTAATACGTCCGTGCTTACCAGTAAACTTTTAACCTGCTTGAAAGCTGCTTCGTGCTGCATGTTCCAATTCCAACGTACCCCCTTTTTTACTAACTGGTATAGTGGCTGCAAATATGAACTTAAATTGCGCACGAATTTCCCATAAAAATTCACCATGCCCAAAAACGAACGTAGCTCGGCCACGTTCTTTGGAGCGCTTAGTTCCACTATCGGTCTGATTTTTTCTGGGTCTACCCTCACACCGTCCTTATCGACCTTGAACCCCAGGAACGTTACCTCGTCAGCTAAAAACAAGCATTTACTTTTTTTCAATTTTAAACCGCTACTTTGTAATCTATTAAATACCTCATGGATTGTTTTTAAATGCGACTCCAAGTCCGCACCTGTGATTAATATGTCGTCTAAGAAATTAACGACATTAGGAATACCTAGCAGCAAAGTTTGCATCATTTTCTGATAAATTCCAGGGCTAGACGAGAGTCCATATACGAGGCGATTGTACTTAAACAGTCCGCGGTGTGTATTAATAACCGTATAAGACTTCGACGCCTCGTCCAGTTCGACCTGATTATATGCATGGGACAGATCTAACTTCGTAAAATAACGATTATTGCTTAAATTTGTAAACAAATCTTCGATTTTTGGAACCGGGTACCTATCGACCAGCAAAGCTTTATTCAATGTAATCTTATAATCTGCGCATACCCTTATACCCCCGTCGGCTTTCCTAGCGATGACAAGAGGAGTGGCCCAGTCGGAGTGGTCGACGGGCTCGACGACTCCGGTTGCCAGCATGGCGTCCAGCTCGGCGTCGACGCGCGCGCGCATCGCGTACGGCAGCGGCCGCGCACGACAAAAAATCGGCTGAGCCCCCTCGCGCACACACAGCGACGCCTTGCCACCCGTATACCGGCCCAACACATCCTCGAATAACGGCTTATGCCTGGAAAGTAAATCCGAAATTAGGGTCTGCCTGTCTATGGACTTAATATTAGTCCCGTCACTCAACTTGAAATTGTTTGTAACATTCATAGGAGGTATTCTGATATCAAGCTCGGCGAGCCATTGACGGCCAAGCAAATTAGTACACCCATTATCGATTACATATAAATCTAAACATTTGTTTTTATTTCCGTACGCTACATTTACTTCCAGATACCCTAGTGGCCGAATACTTGATCCATCGTAAAATTTGAGTGAAAGTTGACATGGGTTCAAAGTACAATAGTTAAAAAACTGAGAGTATGTATCGCTGCTTATACAGGATAAAGCTGACCCCGTGTCTACTTCCATCGTCAAAATTCGGTTATTTACACAAACAGGAATACACACCGGCTTGTATTGATTCAACGACATCAAGTTCATAACAGCTTCCCCGTCCTCTTCGTAACCACCCTCGATAACATCATCCACGTCTGCCTCGGCGTCCTGACCCTGCACCCAATGCAGGCCGGACCTGGCACCTCCTCGGCCGCCCCCGCGCCAAGGTCGCGCGCGGTTGGCGGAGCCGCGGTTCCTGTCGCCGCGACGAATTGCGCTGCGATAATTAGTACCCGCCATCACTTGTGGGCACATCCTCCGTAAATGCCCCCTAATTTTGCATACGTCACACACGTACTGACTAAATTTGCACTCCATTTTGTGATGCCGAGGGTCGCCGCACGATTCACACAAAACACGGTCCGCACCCACCGGCTGTATCTTATGTAATGTTTTCGCATAGTCATTCCGCTCGTTACTGCCCTTATCTCCAATTGCATGTGAATCCCGCTCGGCCGCCTCCAACGTAGTAGCAATCGTAACGGCCTTCTTATAAGACAGACTTTCCTCTGCGAACAACCTTTGCCTAACCAAATCACTACTTACGCCGCAAACAAATTGGTCTCTCATATTGTCGTCTAAATTAGTACCGAAGTCACAATATTTTGATGCTTTCTTTAATTCTGCCATAAAATTTGCCACTGATTGTCCGTTACTTTGACGACACTGCCGGAATTTATATCTTTCGGCGACTACCGACGGTTTGGGCTGTAAATGATTAGCCATGACTTTAATCACATCTTTGTAGTCGCAATCACATGGTTTCTTAGGGCTGCACAGGTTCACCATCAGCTCGTACGCAGCATCACCGATTCCACTTATTAACGTCGGCAATTTCAAATCGTCATCCACCTTGTTCACCAAAAAGTACATATCTAGCCGATCACAATATGTTTGCCAATTCCCGCTTTCTATATCGAAACACGCGACACTTCCCACATTTTTCGCCATGTTTGAACTATTAATTTTGAATCCTCGTTAGCCAATGTTAAATTCGGGATTTGCGGCTAAGTGAAACAACCAGCTGAGATGACAGATTTATTCAAACTGAAACGTTATATGAAAATGTATGTCTACCTACATTATACATATATAACACTTCTCTGGCTGGAGCATGGGATCTGCATTGGTGATAAAAATTTCCCAAATTGACATTTTATTTTCCTTTGGCCAATCTAACTACGATTCACATTCATTCGTTCTTTTTAATACTTTTCTGCTCTAGAGCAGAAATGTGCCACCTAGATGAACAATGACAGATTCAGAGTATGAGAAATAAAAACATTTAAAACCATTGCAGTGTTCGTCTTTTCAAACAGAATACAGGGAAGTAATACAACTGTAGGCTTACTAATATGAAATGTCGTCTATTGTGAAACATTTCAGCGTTAGAAACACTTTGTAAACGATTTCCGAATGGAACGTCACATTTACTTTGATTTGTCTAATGACAAGTAATGGGCTGTCTAATTCAGAAGTTTCATGCCAGTGAGTAAATGACGAAAAAAGTATGCATAAGAATGACTATATTACAATGAGTGTGTAACTGTTGAGGATGTAATACATGTATTGCTGGAGTGTGTCCGGACCGAGGCTGTGAGAGCAGCTTGGTCCGATTCGAAACTGTTGGACACAGGATATGTAAATACTATTTTATCCCTTCCTATTTCGGACGAAGCCGAGTTTTTATACAATTTATTAGAAGTAGGTTTAAAATCTAGAGTTCATGTTTCTCTTTAGTTTTTTGAACATATTCAGTTGCCGATACGGGGCGGTATTTTCGCCTGGCGACAAGGAACAAAGGTTCCTTAAATAAAAAAAAAACAAGAATGACTATGGTATTTACCTAACAATTTAGAAACAATCTGCAATTTATAGCAACTTCTGTAACTAAAATTTTTAAATGAAACTTTTAATTTGGAAAATTATAGTGTGTCCATCGCTAATTCGTATAATATATTTTCGCAAATGATTTCACCTAAGTTTTATTTTCCATATTTTTTTACTCAAATCGCATGTCATTCACGATTATTATAAAAGCCAATCTAATCTAACTCTATACGATTATTGTTCTTAAAGTTCTGAAAAGGTTTCAGAAAATGAAATTTATGCGAAATTAAACAAGATCGTTCATTGAAGGAACCCTAGAGAGAGACGAACCATATTAAAATGCGAATACGATGCAAAGTGACGAACCAAATCGACCTCTAGGAATTACAGTGATGTTTAAATAATTTAAGCCACGTACGTCGCAAATTGAGAGTGAGTGCGGATTCTATACGTGATAATATTAAATAGGCGGAGTAGTTCGACTTAAAAATATTGATACTTTCCTGTATTTTATTTGTCTTATTACAAAATTCTGTTTCGATTAATAGAATTCAAATTGCAGTAACAGTTCATTTAATTCATCGTTGTGTCCATCTTTATAAGCGACGTTTTTCAGAGTAGTGGATTTCTGGGTTAGTGGAAACTGTTTTTACTGTCTTACTTACTTAGTTAAATGATTTCTTATCGTTTTATTCGTATTTTTTTGCATATCAAGGCCGCGGGAAATAATTATACGGCCTACCTGACGGTAATCGGACACCGTAGCCTTTGGCAACTTCTCATGATAATGACAAAATAATTAATTTCGCTCTTTCTTTTTAAATGCTTTAGCCAAGGGGAAAGAAGTCCAATTGGTATGAAATAATTATGTATATCGTGTTATATCTAGCAGTGGCGGAGCGTCCATACAACTCGATTCCCACCAGCTTGCCTAATTTTCAGTTCATTTTATTCCATTCTAGTTCTTTTAGTACGGCTAATGAAGTTTAAGATAGGCAAATAATTTCTGGCTTCCCTAAGAATATTTTCGACGCACCGCCACTGATATCTAATAATTAATAATTGTGGTCCTGGTGGTGATTAAGCTAGTTAGAGCTCTCGAGGATGCGTTATATCAAGAATGTTTTGTCTCTAACCTTCAAAATTTATAGCAACAGGCTTGGGATTAGTCTGGGGTCGCAAGCGTCCATAGGCTCTGATTACTGTCAAACAGACCGTATGCTTTTGTGTGTATCAGTACAAAAAAACGGAGTGTATCTTAATTTATAAAGTTGACTCGCAGATTAAGTATCAAGTACTGTAAATCCAATTGACTCACAACAGACTTTGTTTATCACACTTTCTGAATAAAGAAGGAATCCATAAAATGTCCTCCTACATGCGTGGAAATTTAACCTTGAAATGTGGTATGTACAATTCTGATGATATTGAAATATAGTTTATTATATTCGACTAGACGCGTGTCCGTCGTGACTGGTTCTCATGATTACGGGCCACGTATTGGTCCGAAACATGTCAAGCGATACTCGACCTTAAAGGCATGAGTGACCCAATTGTTATCCTTATCCTAATCCTAATATCCTAATAATCCTAATCTATCTATACATATAATAAAGCTGTAGAGGTTCGAAAATCTGTACATTGAAGATATTAGCAAAAAAATCGATTGAGGGGTCTTAGAATCGATAACAGAACACATTTCAACAGCTTTTAGAATTTGTGTCTGTTTGTCTGTCTGTTTATTTGTCTCATCATCACGCGAAAACTAGCTAATAGATTTTAGTACAACCTTCACTAACAAGTTTAATGGATCTTCGGACAGGTTATAGGCTATAAAAATCATACAGATTGGGGATGAAAGGGGGTGAAAAGAGGGGTTGAACTGTTCTGTTGTATGAGAAGTCCTTCAATTCGTGACTTAAAGGCTTGAAAATTGGTAAGCATATAATTGGAAGCAAAATAAAAAGAATCACATTCAAAAATTGTACAATAAACAGATAATAAGTGAAAAAATGGAGGGTAAAAAAGTGGTTAGGGGACTAGCGACAAATAAACAAAAATCCCTCAACCCATAGTAACTGTTTGAAATGAGAGATTTAATTATGTTAGACAGTCGCTGCCAACATTGACAAACCGGTGCCTTGAGTTCAAGGCACGGACGGAGTTCCGCCTACCTATAACTGATATGTCTTCAGTGGTCATCCAGAACGTTGTTAGAGTGGTCGAGTGTGATAACGGTGTTATCTGAGGGTCTAAAAAATCCCACTAATTCCCACTATTCTCACTAATATTATAAATGTGAAAATTCGGATGTTTAGATGTTTGGATGTTTATTACTCAATCACGCAAAAACGGCTGTACAGATTATGATGAAACTTGGTATGAAACGAGTTTATACCCCGGGTTAACATATGGGATACTTTTTATCTCTTTATCGTCCCTCAAGTTGATAAATTCTGAATCTATGAACCAAAGTCATGTAGATATTTACAATGCCTGCTAACGTACGAAAATTCGTCTCAGATGAACCAGTGTAAGTCCGAGCTCCGAATATGCAAATAGTTGTCAGGAATCTACTAGGGTCAAGGTACAATAAGGACTATCGTGAGGCGAGTCTAGAAAGTTATCGATCGATTTTTGGTTTTAATGGCTACTGTCTAGAAAGTTATAAATATCACGATATTTGACGTTTGGCGTGTTAGAGACGTGCCATTACACAGATGACATTCGGTAAAGTCTAATCGAGATTAATGAAGATTATTTACTACTTGCACAATTCAATAATTTGAGTCTTATAGTGACTACGATAAAGTAGGTACTTGCATGTATAGTTTTCATTTTTACCATTGTAGTTACAAACTGAGTAATTTCGCTGCCAAATGATTATGATGAGATTGAGTTGAAGAGTTAGTTCGGATATTTGTGACTCTTAGAGCTTAATTATCTCAAAACCAAACCGACTCAAGTGAATGTGAATGTTTACCGCATTTCAGTACCTAAAGTTCTATTAATTTTAATTATTAAATAAAGTTCTGTTAATTACATGCATAATCATAAGCAAAACAGAATATATTTGCGTTATTTAGGTACTGACTTACAGCCTCTAAAACGCTTGCGTTTTAAGCCAAAACTTGCTGACTCATAGAGCTTTAATACCTTTACTGTTTATAAAACTGGAGATTAAATAGATTGCCACTCCACTCCATGAATTATCAAATTATTTCCTATGTTATATTTGTCTACAAAATGAAATAAAATCAACGCGTTTGAAAGTTACACCGAAATCTTTGGAGTAAAAACGGATGGTTGAGAAATATAAAACAGTTTTTTTTTTCTTGGCTTTATAGGCCAGATCCAATAAAGCAATAAGGAGCGTGCGGTTGAAGAGTGGCCTGGGGAAAATCCAGGGGAAAGCTCCGACATGACCACGCGGACGGTTTAAACCCTGTAATACTCTAAGTGTGCGCTCCAGTAAGATTGGTTGAGCGGCTTCAACCAAATCTGAGGTGTGGGTGGAATCGAGCTACTGGGAGTTTTGTCGCTGGTTGACTAAACCTAGCCTAGCCGAGAAGAGTCCAGCAAGGAACTCAGCTAGGCCCGACCTGGGTCGTACTGACTCTACTCGGTTTGCAGCGGTATCAGGACGAATAGGGGCTATTTGTGTCTGCGGTGGATGTCCCCGCCGGCGAGGTAATTTTGTGTCTGTTTTAATTAAAAATTGTTACGAATCTTTTTCGTTACTATAGGTCAGTTTATCCACAATACTAAGTCAATGTAGGTACCATGAAAATAGTCATTACCTAGCTGATTAGTTATAAACAATCAAATCACTGGGAGGTACAGGTAGTACAGGTTTTGTCCTATAGTCGTCCAGCGTCCACCTAAATTCGGTCTTCAGCTGTCCGCCGGTTTTATCAGGCTTTGTGTCGTATTTCTTTGAGTTAGGAGGTACATGGGAGATATGGAGAGATTTCAAACTTTAGGTTCACTCAAAGTTAAGTTGTTTATAACCTTACCTGCACAATTTATCTACGAAGGGGTAGGCAATAGTCAGTAGAAGCTCACGCGAACGAAGTCGCGGGCAAAAGCTAGTAATATTATAAACGTGAAAGTTTGTGCGGATTGATGTACGTTCCGCTTAATCTCAAAAACTACTGAACGGATCTCTATGAAACTTTCCAGTATTGTAGCTTAGACATCAGAATAGGACATAGGCTATAATTTATTTCAAAATTCATCCCCTGAGGGGGTAAAAAGGGGGTGGCCTTTTTGTATGGAAAATAAAATTTTCTTTTAGATAGAGACTTCAAACCCCCTTAATAGACTAAATATCTAGCTTAGACATCAGAATAGGACATAGGCTACCTTTCATCCGCAGGTAACACCGCAGGGCGCTGCTAGTAATATTATAAACGTGAAAGTTTGTGCGGATGGATGTACGTTCCGCTTAATCTCAAAAACTACTGAACGGATCTCTATGAAACTTTCCAGTATTGTAGCTTAGACATCAGAATAGGACATAGGCTACCTTTTATCTGCGGGTAACACCGCAGTATTTCAATATGACTGAAACTCACGGGAGTTTTATATTTAATATTCCGATATTGAACCTTTGGCTGTATTCGCGTACAGGCTGCAAGCCGCGCTATCTGTAATGCGCTTGTCTATAAAAGGTTTCATAAACGTCCCAGTGCTCGACACCAATCTAAAACATGGCACTTTCAATATTATGTCATCACGACAGCGGTTTAATAGGTGTCATATATCTATTGGGCATTCGAGCACTGGTACGTTTACCTTACTTATATAAGGAATAAATTGATAGAATAAAACCGTTTTTTAAATGAACGCCCCTTGCCAAGGATACATCTCATTCTTTAATTTTGTGAATTTCCGTGTATATGTGAGCGGAAAAAAAAAAACAAAAAAAAAAAAACAAAACACAGGGGGTGTTCACTGTTCAGCAGAAGAAGAATACAAAATCATATTCAATTGAATAAATACGAATAGACCCTTTATTGTTGTTTGTTTCTAATGTACCAATATAGAAATAGCATGCGTGCAACCCCAGTAGCTCGATTCCACTCACACCTCAGATTCGGTTGAAACCGCTCAACCAATCTCACTGGAGCGCAAACTCTTAGAGTATTCCAGAGTTCCAAATCACACGCGTGGTCGTGTCGGAGGTTTTCCCCTGGATTTTCCCCAGGTTACTTTCCAACTGCGCACTCCTATCGCTTTATTGGGCCCGGCCTATAAAGCCATAGTCAGGTCCAAAAAAAAAATGCGTGCAATAAATACGCAACATATTCTTCAAATTCAAAACGATAAATCTATTATATGTGGTGTAAAGTGCTATATTGCAGTAAGCAGAAGCTTAAAGAAAACAACTAGTTTCACAATAAATACATACTTTATATCGTAATAATTTTTAAACTATACATTACAAGCAAGATTAATAACAAATATTGTGCATTCTTCGTCAAAGATGTACTTTTGCACCATATTTGGTTCTAGTATGGCTCTTTATATATCTTAATAATTTTATATGTCGTATAATATAATAATTATTTCAAAGAATCCTTTAGACGGGCCAGGGTCATGTAAAATGCTCCAAATCTCTTACAACTAGGGTATTTTATATCGTATGTTTGTGACCACACTAATGCCGTTTAACTACATATTTCAGGCCCTGTACTCCGAACTTCGTATCATGCCGTCCCTTTCATTCTTGTGTTATACACAGTATGAGTGAAAGCAACGGCATAATACGAAGTTCGTATCTCGAAGTTTGGAGTAGGCCCTCAGTACGGTTTCATCTGCGTGTCCAGTCTCCGGACGAATTTGAATATATACAAGAAAAAGTACAAATCAAACGAAGTCAAGCATACGTAAATTTTAAATTCCGTTTTAGTATGAAAAAGATCCACTTTACGTATGTTTGACACGATACATATACAATTAATCACACTCCTGGGGAACACTGATACAGCACAGTAAGATTGTTTTGAATTTGACAATGATATATTCTACTTTAACATTAATGTAATAGAGTTTCTATTACAAAATAATAAGAGCAATACTTATGAGCATAATAGAGCAGAGTGTATGGATGTCAAAAAATAATCGATTAAAAATAGATTATTATTTAAGAAATAATCGATATTAAATTTAGATTTTGCAATAAATCGATTAATAAAATATCGATGATTTTCACAGCCGATTAATTGTAACATTATTCAAAAAATATTGTAAGCTACCACCTTGGACATGAAAATATCAGACGTCTACGCAGTCCTAGCAAAGACCCTGACCAATGAAGCTAATATTGAAGCCTCGCCCCTTAGGTATCGCGGATTTCAAAAAATCCGGATTTACGTGATGATTGATGATGTACATATATTTCAGTATCGTGAAAATATCTGATAGCACGATACTGCAATACACGTCAACATTCTTGTGATGCTGATCATAATATGAGTGTATCCCATGATAATAATCACCGTGGAACCAGCCCCATAGGAAAAATTAATAAGAAATCGATTATTATTTCTTCAGAACACAGTACATTACAGATCTCTCAGATTCTATTCGTCTTCAAGAATTGATTTTAATTTGGGTCAAAATAATCGATTATTTAATAAACGATTTTTCAAGACGGAAGTGACATCCCTAGCACATTTATCAGTAGCGTAGTTTAACCGTTGTTTAGACCGGCAGTTGAAACATTACAAGAACAATTGAATGTCTTTAACAATTTCCTAGATTACCTGCGAGTTAATTATCTGTGTAACGTGTAACGTTCTACTTTAGGTAGATGTAAGTGTCGTTTTTAGTATAGAAGATGACATTTTGATCAACATTATGCATGCTCAAAAACGTTACGTAAGCACTCTGTCCATCCCAATCAGATTTATAAAAATTCTTCATCTAATATATGTTTGTATTCACTAGTTGATATATTCTCATTATCTGGGTTCCGCTCCTCTTTTCGTAGTCGACGGATCACATCAGCTGTAAAAACATTGAAGAAACAAAATTTGTAGAGATCAGCAATAAAAAAACAGGCCAAGTGCGTGCGTTCGACAATCACGCACAATGAAGGGCTCCGTACCAACACCTATTAGTCCACATTTAAAACCACTATCCAATACATTGAGTCTAAAAAGGTCGTATCATCATAGGGAACTCACGGCACTCGTAGTAGTACACCGTTTGGGCAGGGAAAGACAGTTTTTCAGCGAAAACTCAAAAAGACAGGTTTTACTGTCTTGTTCTAACCAAAAATCGTTGTTAATGCACACTACCTCAATCTTTTTTCAGAATTACATACTTTATAGTTTGGAAATTTCGTGAGCGTTTTTTTGAAAAGAAAGTTATTTTTCAAAATTTACAAAAACCGACTCAACAAAAAAATTTATATAATTATCGAATCTGCTCACAAAATTTCAGAAGAATTGGTAGTAAAAAGCGACCTGTCGAGGAGAACAGAACATAAAAAGAAAAAAATCTGTAAATTTTCACAAGGTTTCCAGTAGATAATATATATATATATAATTACAAGTGTCGAACCTCACAAAATTAATTAATTAGAATCAGTTGAGAAATGTGACCTGTCGAGGAGAACAGCCGGAAATGGACGTACAAAAGCATTTTTGTCAAAGCTGAATGACACCATCACTGACCGAGTGGCGGGGACCTTCATTTCACTCGGTCAATGACATCATCACTGACCGAATGATTTTTCAAACTTACGTTTTAGTGAACCTCTCCTTCTTCTGGGAGGAGTATCAGCGGCGTAACCCAAATATTTTGTTGCCGAAGGTGTTTCGTCTTTGCGATCTAAAAAAATATGTATGATAGGACACATAAATTATCATAAAGACGATAATATATTACATTAAGCTGTAGTGTCGAATACTGTATTTTTAAACATATTACCAAAAAAAACAATAAAGGGGTCTTAGAATCGTTAAAAGGACATTATTCAACGGTTTATTGAATTTTTGTCTGTTTCTCTGTCTGTTAAATTTATTTGGGACGGCATACCGTGAAAATGAGATAATGGATTGTAATACAACTTTCACTAATATTATGTTTACTGTATAAAATTCATACGGATTGGGGATGAAAGGGGGTAAAAAGAGGGCGTGAAATTAGTATGAGTATGTCCTTAAATCCTCCTCCTGTGTGCAAAGGCTCGAACATTTGTAAGAATATACTTGGCTGCATAGTGAAAATGTATATTGTAACATGTAGACCATTGGGTGCCGAATTATAGACGAAAAATACGAGTATACCTCTAATATATAATGTTTAAAAATTTTCACCGTTATGTCATAGTTTAAAAATATACTCAAAACTGTTTCACCTGCTCGAGAAAAAAACTTGAGTGCTTTAAAGTAAACGTCCCAGTGTTCGACACCTTAGTGCCCAATAGATGACGCCTATTAATCACCTCTCTCATCATGACATACGATTGAAAGTTTCATGTATTGTCAGGGTCGAACACAGGGACGTTTGCCTTACTTGACTTACAACGGAAGGAAACTTCATTAGGGTAACCAACAGTCCATCTCCCATGTCTTATAATCCGGTTTTCTTTTGGAATACCAGATGGATCTTCCGATTGTGCAACTATAAGCATAATTAAAACTTAAAACATTTAAATAAGTTAAGTAAGTAATGACAGGTGATTCACAGTTTATCATTTGTACCCGTTCAGGCCTCTAAAACACAATATACAATATTTTGTAGAACGACAGGGCATATTTAAAGAAAAAATAAAAAAGAATACTAGAAAGAAAATCGATTTAGGTAGATGTCGCTGTAGGCCGCACTAAGGCGTTGTAAGTTGTAAGAGGGAACAATTGAGGAATTTTGAGGAGAATAGGCCGCTTATACCAGAGAGTCGCGGGTTGGAATTCTGCTCGAAGTCTAAATTTTTCAATTTAAATTCATATTTATAGAATGAGGGCACAGCGGGACATCACATATCATATCCCTCATATTTGGAGTAGCCCAACTGGGGAAATACCTTACTAGAAGACAGCAGCCATAATAACACAACTTAAAAAATACAAACAGGTTTAACACAACCCACTGGACACTAGAAGTCCTGGAACATGTTTTTGTCTAATTAATATTAAATTATGAATTAAATTAAACTTTATTTTTGTTTGACATATTTGTTTTATTTGTCTTTTAGTTTATTTATTGTTGATGCTTGTTTTGGGTGATGTAATATGGCCAAGCCTGAAATAAAGTACTTATTATTATTAACTAACAAGAATAGTAGATTGTATGACAAGGGTCTAAAATGAGCCATATTACCACGAGATAGTTATTTTCCCGAACGAAGTGAGGGAAAATTGTTCGAGGAGTAATATGGCTTTTAGACCAGAGTTATACACTCTACTTTTCACTTCGATTGCGAGAAAATAAATAAACAAAGGTTAACCCACCCAAAATTAACAATAAATTCCACGGCGAAGATATATACTTTTGCAGCATGTTTTTTTTTAGGGTTCCGTAGCCAAAATGGCAAAAACGGAACCCTTATAGTTTCGTCATGTCCGTCTGTCCGTCTGTCCGTCTGTCCGTCTGTCCGTCTGTCACAGCCGATTTACTCGGAAACTATAAGTACTACAGTGATGAAATTTGATGGGAATATGTGTTGTATGAACCGCTACAAAATTATGACACTAAATAGTAAAAAAAAGAATTGGGGGTGGGGCCCCCCATACATGTAACTGAGGGATGAAAATTTTTTTTTCGATGTACATACCCGTGTGGGGTATCAATGGAAAGGTCTTTTAAAATGATATAAAGTTTTCTAAAAAACATTTTTCTTAAAGTGAACGGTTTTTGAGATATCAGCTCTCAAAGTCGTAAAAAGTATGTCCCCCCCCCTCTATTTTTATAACTACGGGGTATAAAATTCTAAAAAAAATAGAGGTGATGCATGCTAATTAACTCTTTCAACGATTTTTGGTTTGATCAAAGTATCTCTTATAGTTTTTGAGATAGGTTGATTTAACTGTAATTTTGGTTAAGTTATTTTTGCTGTTTTATAGATACTAGTACGGAACCCTTCGTGCGCGAGTCCAACTCGCCCTTGGCCGGTTTTCTATACTCCTTTGACACACAAAACATAGACACTGCGGTTCGCGCGCAACATTCACGCGCGAAAAAAGCTAACTGACCTTCCATTGAGCGCTTCAAAGTGTTGCTCGAACGATTTAACCACTTTTTTAATTATTGTGAAATAGGGACTACTACAAACTTAATCTTTAGACTCTTTAGAAAAATTAATTACGTTTCCTGATTGGTCGATTTTAGTAAAGCTGTATTCTGGTTGGTTAATACCCAATACCAAATATTTTTTTAAGAGTAAAATTAAGTGTTCTGTGATTGGTGGATTTAATAGGTGAAGTATTTTGATTGGTCAAATTCTAATGTTTTGTAAATCATAAATATGTATTCATATTTTCCCTAGGGGTTAAATGTACTACTTTAGCCCCGCTTAACAAGTCTAATATGACACACTTTTCGAGCATGAGAAGTGAAAAAATGTTTTATAAGAATTTGACACGAGTTTTTAATTGAGTCGTCAAATAATGTTGAAACCTGCCAAAATTGATGTGCGTATTATCTGTCTTTACGTCCTATTATCCCAGTGGTTGACTGGTAGAGAATGCTTTAATGCCTTTGTACTTTCTAGTATTTAACAATAAAGATTAAATAAATACATTAATTTACACTAACGTGAGACATATTTACACTTAATAAGAGAACAACGGTTGAAACTCACTTGGAAAGTGAGTAGTGAGTGAGTAGTAGTGAGTGAGTGACTTTCCAAGTGAGTTTCAACCGTTGTTCTCTTATTAAGATTAAATAAATAGTTGTTTACCTTGTTCATCCCGGCGTGCGATTGGCTGAACATAACTTATACCGCCTGGATACCCGAAGTATATTTCCCCTGGCTGATCGCAGCTGCACCCATTTAGGTTGCCTGAAAAACATGTCCAGGATTGCCCATTTTATTTCCTCTAATAAATATTAAAGCGAAAGAAATAGTTGTTTTCATTGGTTTTGGTGGTAATAAAAACAGCTTATGTGATGTTTCCTAAGCAAGAGAAAGTCCACCCGTAGTATACGCCAAGACCCTGCCCCCAAACCGGTCACGTAATATGGGTACGTTCCCTTAATACATGTAAACTCTACGTTGATTAAGTTATGATAAAGTTGAGGTACACAAACCTATTTTAGACCCTCCAAATATTGGCTACCTACAACCAAATTTTTAATGTAAAACGGTGATATTCATGCCATGGGTATTTCCATATTTTTATAAAGAAATTTTCCTTCAGATAAGGAAATTGAAATTGGTTTGATTTGTTTTGTATTTTTTGACATAAGGCTCGATGCCCTGTAACCTGACGCGTGCTCGAAAACATTACGTAACCCCCTATGATCTCCCTAAGCCTTAAAAACAATAGAGAATTAACTTACCATGAGATCCACACAAAAACGCGAGTATTACAATGACGATAGCTAGTTTCATTCTGACAAACCAATTTTTGCTTAAAATTTTATTACGAAACGGTTTAAGAATGTAACCTACGTAACAACTTCGAACGCACACCCTGAACTAAAAAAAAGTGTACTTTTCCCGGCTTTTTATATGTGGCGACCGTCATAAAACACCTTACTTTAGTTTAATAAAATGAAAATTTAGGATAAAGTTACCGACAGAATTAGTTTCTCCTAAATTTCTTTGACGAATAAACTTGCTAGCAAAGAAATCGTCTTTGTGGTACTAAATATATGAAATTACTAGCAGCGCCCTGCGGTGTTACCCGCGGATAAAAGGTAGCCTATGTCCTATTCTGATGTCTAAGCTACAATACTGGATAGTTTCATAGAGATCCGTTCAGTAGTTATTGAGATTAAGCGGAACGTACATCCATCCGCACAAACTTTCACGTTTAGAATATTATTAGGATTTAAGTAGTTACACATGCTGGCCTGTAGATATTATGTTGAGGAAGTCTGTAAACTGGAAGGTGGCCTGGGAGTTTCCGCTTAGTTGTAGTGTATATTTACGGTCATTCCAAAGGCTGTACGGCATCGGCAGCTAGCTTCGAGACAGCGCCGATGAAAGTATGTACATTGCTGGCACCCAATGTAATCAGTAGAAAATCCAAGTAGAAAGGGCTGTAAGCATTACTCGTACTTTAAAAAGGTTCATAACCCATCCGAGCCTCATTTGATCTAGGCCAGTGACGGCTAAATGAGGCTTGGATTGAGTTTCACAAACAATTATATATTCAAATTTGAAAATAATACATACAACAAATACCTGCGTAAGTGGCAGCCCTTGTGTAATTAATATGAAGTATATACAATATTTACAGGTGAATTTAGAAATAGTGCATCATATATATATATATATATATATATATCACTATTATTCAAGTTACAATACAAGTTTATTTAAATAAGTATAGAACAGTTTTCAAGAAACAGCACGCTCCAAGTCAAATATTAAGGCCGGTCACATACATTCGGAATTCCGTTTCGGAATTTCGATTCGAAATATCGATTCGTAATATCGAACGCATTAAATCCATACAACATCTATGAATCAGCCACATACTTACAGTTTTTTTCCGTTCGAAATTTCGAACTGTAAGTATGTGGCTGATTCATAGATGTTGTATGGATTTAATGCGTTCGACATTACGAATCGATATTTCGAATCGAAATTCCGAAACGGTATTCCGAATGTATGTGACCGGCCTAAATCCCAAAAAACAAAACACGGCCGTGAAAAATGTGTACTTTTTCTTTCCCACCGGCCAGTGCGCCAACGGACGCATCGCGGAGGTTTTGCCGTGTTACAAGACGCTTACAAAATTTTATCTTTTTATTTTTCTCATTTACACGGAGCCAGCTACAGCGGCCGTTTCATCCTCTCTTCCCTTGAGCCGGCCTTGATAAGTATATCTAGTCATAATGAAATTGAGACAGACTTGTCGAAAGACCAGAGACAATTTGGAAACAATATCCGCATCTTACAGAAACGTGTTTTTACTAGGTATGACAAATAAACTCAAAAAATATTCTAAAAACAATTTCTAACACTTTTTTGTCCTAAAGTGTAAACAAGAACACGTTCTTAAAGAGTTTCCAACTGTGTCAAGTAGTAATATGCACGACAGTTTACATACACATGAGCTATTTACTTTTTCCAATAACTATGCAAGCATGAACTGGAATGGAACTAATGAAATCTATTATGCAAACAGCGTCGTTTTGTATTTGTATTTTAGTATATAAAAAAGTGTCTATTTAACACCCACTTTCTCCTTTGACAGAGCACTAACTTATGTTAAAAATAACTAACTTAAATGATTAAATTGAAATCAAATTGTCTTTTATTGCGCATGCAGTATTGAAGTGCGTTTGTCACAACTAAAGTGCATAATAGAAACCAATATGTTTCAATGCATACCTACGTTTAGTCAAATAGGAGGCGCCCTAGGTGTCGTCGTGGCTACCCATACTAGCGAACAAGAGACATGTAACTTTTATGAACACAGTCTCTGAACCTAGTTTCAAGAAGCATATAAATTATGTTCTAGGTATAAACATATATAAAAATATCACAACCAATCGTCATATTTCATTGCTTTTTTACATTAGTAATAATAATAGCGCCATCTGTGTCGAAATAAATGAACCAAGTAGCTTACGTATTCCTTATTACTTGGCGTTATTCTAGTTGGAAATGTATCAGTGCTGCCATCTGCTCTGTTACTTAGGAACTTGCTATCCACGTAACGCCATCTGTCGTGGGGTAGGAAAACCTTTTGGCACCCTGTAGAACCAAATTAACTGTACCTGTAGGTGTCGCTACTAGTATCGAAGCGGTATACAATTACAATTGAAATCTCTTGTCGCATACATAATTTCAAGCTTACTTGACGAGTAATCCATAACGCTACAACCAGGCCTATAAATAATAATATTTATTAAATTGAAAACCATATGGCTAGTGTTTAGGTACATATTTCTAGCATATTAATACATAGTTAAATTGTTACAGTAGTATAAGTATACAAATATCGCTCTTCTACACTTTCTTTGAAAGACTCAACTTTATTGCTGAGACTCTACAGTTGATGTTTGAACGTAAAATTTCGAGGAACTTTCATATAATATATACTTTCTACTTTAACAGTTACATACAGCATAATCCGTTTATTAAGTACGACTCTGCATATAACATTTTACCGCTTTTAACGACGTCGAAATTCCCTCATGTTTTCATACAAAACACTTTCTAAGCAAATCAGTCCGTTTTGAGCAACTTCTGTTAGTCCGATTTCATAGCATGTATCCGGATTTTACTCTAGATGTCGGACATAATTTATTATTATTTACAGATGAAACTGAGAAAAGTTTTTCCTGAGAGTCACTATGGCATTGACATAAAATTGTTTTCTCCTTGTCCGTGGAAAAGGTGTTTTCATTAGACCCGTAAATACTCGTATTACTTTGTATAATTCTCAAGTAAAATAGTACTTTTTGGCAGCGTTACTAACATGCGACGATACTCTTCATATAAGTAGATAAATCGATACTTAAATACATAGAAAACATCCAAAACTCAATATATTGTTCCTTGTTCGTGCTCATCAAACAAATAAATGTCTTGACCGAGATTCGAGCTTGGGACCTCCAGCTTCGCAAGGTCATCGAATAATAAATACGTCATTTCCTTACTGACAATACGAAATTGTCTTTATTGACTTCGACAAAGAGAGACCTTGTGACTTTCTTTACAATGCAGAATTGGATGGCGGTGCTCGTCGTATATAAGTAGGTATGTATACCACATCTCCGCGTTGTATCCTCTTGGTGGTAGTTTCCTGATACGACACGACGCCTACTTTTCTTTTATTTAGTCCATATAACTGCACCTTGGTCTTCCCCTACCTCGCCTTCCTTCTATATTTCCCTCCAAAATGGTCATAAAGGAGACTCCCAGAAATACATAGATGTATATACATAGGATAGTTTTAATAAATAATTTATTTTAGGCGCAGGCTTAGATGGCAATTATTTATCTAATTAGTGTAAATCATAATAATAGTAGTAGATAGTGAGGACACTATCTACTACTATTATTTTCATGTTGACGCTTAGAGATATATCTCACAATATTTTATTATGATTAGTGTACCTACCTTATTACCTTTTATCTTGACGCTTAGAGACCTTATACATCTCTAACAAATCCCGATTGTTATTAGTTTCTTAGTCTTATTTTTGACATGTAACACTACATTTAATTAATGATACTTTGATTATTGTATTATTTTTATTTAATGTAGATAGATTTTGACTTGTAAAGGTGCCCTTGAGGCCTATTTGCAGGGAAAATGTTTTGATTTTGGTTTTTTGATTTGATCATTTGTTACTGAAACATGGTAGTAGGAGAATTCCTTAAAGTTTAAAAAACGAGGTGTGTACAGGCCCTAAGGCTTTAACGAGCTTTACACCGCTGAAGTCACGGACAAAAAGCTATCTGAAAAGGTCCCATAAGGTAACCCTAATATTACAAAACAAAGTAACCGGACACATAATCAAACACAGACAATAGCGTAATCATTTGCATTATAATTGCATAGAAGGAAGTGCACTCGCTGCGTTGCTGTGAAAATCTCATACAATATCGATAATTTCCATAAACCCGTATAAAATCTGGCGGTTATTCCAATTTCGGACCTTATACTAAGTGAAAAAGTGTTAGTATCGCAACTACGAGACAGAGTGAGATACGAGTTAAGAATAGTGTATTTCAGTATGTTCATTAGACGGTTGGGAGGCTAACATAGATGGCGTGTGGATAAGAAACAAAGATCGCGATGAGTTTTATTTCAAACATACATGGAGTTAAAAATATACTAAAACCTAATAAAAAAGCAAATAAAAGCGATATCCTAGAATTTTTTTGTGAAAATACTCACTAAATGGAATTGCATCCCTGACTATATTGAGAAGGATAGACTAAGGGTGGGTTGCACCAAACCGTCTGTAATCGCAAGCGGTGTTCGATGAAAACTGATTGTATGGAAAGTTTGACAAGTTTCTATGGGGTGTCAGATGCCGGCGCCATATTTGACGATGACCGGCCTGTGATCAATTGATCATATGTTGGTGCAACTGACCCTTAGACTGAGCATTGCTAGAATAGAATACAATGTTTGACATAAAATGGTTCAATCAGATATTTTTCGTTCTCGTTTTGTGCCCTTAGCCAAGAGACAACATTACAGATTTTAAAGATAGACTATTAGGTATAACATTGATTAATTTGAGTGTTTTTGCATTATAAAATGTGGTGAATGATCTGCCGAGGTATTCCCGTGGGACCACAATATGGGTATCTTCAACAAAGGAGTGAAGTTGTGTGTGTTGTGGCATTTCTGAAGGCAACATCCTTGTGACACCACTGGAGCGTCTACAGGCTACGGGAACCGCTTACCGGATCGTACGCTTGTTTACCACCGAACAGAAGCATACATGTAAAAGTAGGGAGAGAATAAAGTTGAGTTTGAAAACGTTATGTGGGTAATCAACCCGCAGGGATCAGAAACGTGTGTAGGTAATGCTGCTAGTAATCCATACAAATCTGCCCCTCGCCCACTTGAGCGGGATAACCGGCTTACTCGCCCTTTGTTTTACTAACCACTTAGTTACTCGCGCTCATCAACTGTTTCGTTTTGCTTTTAGAGGGAGATTGCATGTATGTTTTAGGGTAAGTAAGTAAAAAGTTTCGCCATGTCCTTCCGTCCGCGGCTTTTTAGGGTTCCGTAGCCAAAATGGCAAAAACGGAACCCTTATAGATTCGTCATGTCTGTCCGTCCGTCCGTCCGTATGTCACAGCCGATTTACTCGGAGACTATAAGCACTACAATTATGAAATTTGGTAGGAAGGTGTATTCTATGAACCGCTACATAAAAGTGATGTGAAATTACAAAAAAAATATTAAATTAGGGGGGCACTCCATACAAGTAACTGGTGGAAGGGAAAAAAAAATTCAACACACATAAGTAATCGTGTGGGGTATCGATGGATAGGCCTTTAAAAATGATATGGAGGTTTCTAAAAAACTTGTCCATTTAAGTCAATCGTTGGTGAGATATTATAGCTGTCAAAGTCATAGAAAGTGAGTCCCCCCACTCTAATTTCCAAACTATAAAGTTTAAAATTCAAAAAAAAAATTAGGTGGTGTGCATTAGTAAATACTTTCAACTATTTTTGGTTTGAACAATACGTTTTACGGTGTTAGAGGTTTTGCTTAAAAACTGTCTTGCCCAAACAAGAGGTCGTAAGTGCCTTGAGTTCCCTATGAAGATACGACTTTTTTAGATTCAATGTATTGGATACTGATTTTAAATGTGGGCTAGTAGGTGTTGGTAATTAACGTTTCATTGTGCATGGTCAGACACACACTTGGCCGGTTTTTTATAGTTTACCATCTGATTCTATTATTTTATTACCACACGACGGTGGCAGTAATCAGTAGAGCGGTTGAATGATGGGTCGAGCGGCTTATGCAGAAGACCAGTAATAGGCAGATAGGATAGGGATAGCATCGAGGACATTTTATCATCACCTAGCTACTGCTTAAATGTAAATTCATACTGGGGTCAATTTCAACAGTGCATGATTTTTGTATCATTCCGGCGTGATTCTTTGTTTGGGAGTTTTTCGTGGATTTTTTAATATCAAAAGACACTTCAGACTATATTATGAAAATCTTCTAAAAGGGATGTTGATATCTATAACAGTTTTTGAGATAACTGAGATTGAAAATGAAACTCACAACGGAATGATAAATATACACTGGGGATGATAATAACAGTCCACAGGAATGAAAATTAGAGCACATACATCGGAATTAAAAAAAACTCCTCAAAATTATAAAATTATTTATTTTGTACTGCTAGTATCTGAAAACAATCATTTTCACTACTCAAGACAGCTTTATAATAAACTGGTGGACCACTTCAATTTAATAATTATACTAATAAAAATAATCAGTCACTTTTTCTCAAAAAAAAACCGCATTGCAAGCAGCAATGCTAAACAAGTAATAAAAACTAAAAAAAAATCTTTCACGTAACCCGTAAAAACCTCTACTGACTGGCCTGTTAACACAACGGGACTTATGTTATTTATGTTATGTGTTAAATATGAATAATAATAAATAATTGCATCTTAGACTATAGTTTTATGATTTATAGAAAAAGGTACTAGGTGTATGATTTAAAAACACAAGCATTTTGTACATAAGTTAAAAATAGTGTAAATGTCCAGAGGCTTGCATCCTGTTTATAAAACACTTCGTAAGTAGTTGTAAATTTTGATAGAAAGAAAAAGAAAAATCATGGTTCTTGTGGTTTGGAACCCTATACCTTTTTTTTCTAGAAAATACAAATCTGTAGTATAAGAAACATATTTCAGTAATGTTAAAATGATATTACGGAACTATCTTTTATTTTATCGTATAACTTTTTACACCAATTTTTGAAATATTTTTTTTAATTATAAACTTCATATCGACACTTCCAACCGACGCCTGTCTGTGTAATTATTACCATCTTTTATAGTAAAATGCTTGATCCATTTCGGCAAAACTAATTACGCTAATAATCTTGAGGAGAAGTACATTTAAAATCGATTAAATATGTTTTCTATATCTTAATGCGCGAATAATCAAGTAAATTGACGAAACACGATATAGTGAAACATATATTTAAATATAAATATATGACATCAAATAAATATATTATACTCAGTAAAAATAATCATTAATTTCTATATATAGCAAAGTGAAGCTACATATCTTATCATTCCGGTGTTATTTTCATTCCAGTGAGTTATAACGCCATTTAACTACACCGGAAACACCGGAATGAAAACGGCGGAACGATAAACACAGGATAAAATTATTTAAAAAAAAATATCAAGCCACTTATTCTTAAATTAACAAGGTTCTAGATATCACAAATATACATTACATGTTATATATTAGTTTCAATCGAAACAGATAAGAAATAAAAAAGATATAGCAAACTCCGGAATGATATTATTTTTGTCCGCGTATCACGGCCACGATATACTCATGTGTATAGCAGGCCGACGAATTACCGCACCAGGTGTCCTCCCTCGCCGAACACAGCAGCGTGACTGATTCTCGAAGTGCGCAGGAGGCGGGGGGGCTTACTGAGTCAAACTTCGCAAATAAATCGTTGACAAGCTTGGTCCGCGGTCAAAAGTTTCTCGCGACAAACATTTTCGCACATTATAAAATGGTTAGGTACACATGAGATTTAAAAGAAGCTATATTTATTGTTGCCTATTTAGCTGGTCTTAAAATGAAGCTAAAATATTTTTATTATCATACATGATTTTCGAGTTACGCGGCATTATGCAAACAAAACCAGGTTAGTGACAACCCACCTTGATGAGAAATTGGTGCTTTATATATTTTTTTAAATTATTAAATACATTAATATTTAAGTTTTAGCTATTGCCCGAGGTAGTTAACTGGGATGTGTTTCCGAAAAAAATGGTTAATTATTATTTAAACTTTCTGCACCTGCGTTCTCAGTCTTGCCAACAATATTTACTGCTTGCGAAATTGACCCCTGACACACAAAAATAAAAAAAATAATACATCACTAATGGAAACAATTAACGGTTTTAATTATTCCAAATAGAATCATTAGATTGGTTACAACCTTAAATAGTAACATAACGTTTAATAACGAAACAATAAAAAAAGATTATAAACTAAGGTAACTGATAACGAATTATAAACCTTCAGGAAATTTCCGAAAATGCGGAACATTCGTCCGTACGTAGTGCGTCTAGTCAGAATAAATCAAGAGTGCTCACACACGAGACTAATGCCCCTAGATAAGAGTGTGTTTTATAATTTCGCCGTGACGTCTTACTTTTAAAAGAGGGTAGTTCTTATGTTCTTAATGAAACATTTAGCAAATACCCGCACGGACTAAACGCAAACCACTCTCGCCGCTTCTTAAATCTACATCTCGTGACGTGACCTGGATCTGGTAAAGAGGCCGCTAAAGAGGTAGTGAATGTCTGTAGAAAAAAACACATTTTTAGTTATCGAAGAGAATCTGAGGGGCTACCGCGAACCGAAAACGAACGAAGTTCGAATATTTCCCTCTCTGTCGCACGAATTCGCAAGTGAGGGAGATATTCGAACTTTGCGGTAGCCCCTCTGCTCTTCTCAAGAACCCATCAGTGTTCGCGCCCCGACTCGCACTTGACTGTATTAAGGTTCCGTACCAAAATGGTAAAAAAGGAACCCTTATAGTTTCACTTTGTCTGTCCGTCTGTCTGTTACTTCGCTAAATATCTCAAGAACTACTTATGCTATCGATTTCAAATTTGGAACAGTTCTAAAGAAGGGTAATTTAGATACATTGAACATGTTTTTTTTTAACTTTTTTTTATTTTCTGTGAAAAATGACAGATGGTTCAAAATTTGAGTCTAGTGAATATATCAAGTGGGGTGTCATATAAAAGGGCTTTAGTTGCACATTCTGAAACAATTTTTTATTTTTCCCTTTTTACGTTGAGTAATTTTCGATTTATAAGGGAAAATGTAAAAAAAAAACCGTTCACGCTCGTTATAAACTAAGAAGTTTACCAAGGAAAAAATATAAAATTATTATATAACATACCCGGCCACAGTAAACCCCGTCCCGTTTACAGGAAAAATGTAACTATAGCTCTATCTAGTTTTTCTTTTTTTTATCATCAAAGAATATTTTTATACCAAGTTTGTAATTTAATCACCTTTGCATGTATTTTTATTTTATAAATTCCTACGCGATTATGCTGAAAATAGTATTAGATATTAGAAAATAGTAACTTATAGTATGTTTTGTATTAAGAATAAGTACCTACTTAGTTTTATGTGTAACTTTAAATATTCCGCTATGCTACCGACTACAAATTACGTCAAAAACAAATGAATCTCGAAAGGAATAACGAACAAAATAATTAAATGCTTAAACAACGCAAAACAACTACATGTTCGATTTCAAAAATAGAATAGGACGCAATTTAAATCCAAAAGCGCGCCAAACCAAATATTTTCACCGCTTCGATTGGCTGAAAAAGACCATCGCTTAAATGCCATTGGTCAAAGACAATGTTTGTGCGACTAACAGTTTTGTGCGGGGGAGACTGGCCGAAATTCGACCGCAAATGTTGACAGATCCCTTCCAACCTCTGTCTATGCAAAAACTACTCAGTTCCAGCTACAGACAGTTGATACTTCATTGAACGTATCGTCACTTGTGGGAATATGATGAGAGTTGTGTAAAGAGGACGGAACACGGGTTGTAGTGGTGCTGTTAGTGTGAAATGAAAGAGACCACAGGCACTAATTAAATTGAGAGCCTATTAAGATCCAAACCGTTTATAGATTCTCAGATTGATACGTGTTGCGAACGCAACTCTTATTTAATTTTATACATATATAATAGCTTAGTATGCAGTAGCAAAACGCGCCCGTCGGGCACGGTTAGTATAAGAGCGGCTTTTTTAAAGCCACCAATAGCAACGCTTCACATACGCTTTATCCCTACCATTGTAACATACGTTAACTCAAATTATCAAATCTTGCTCGTCATTACCTATTCTTTGTTCTCGCATACAACCACTTCTGCACATACCTCTTTTGGCCAAACTAATTTTGTAAATCAGCACCTATTGAAATTATACAGTCAACTTTACATCGAAGTTTTATTTGAGTCGTCGAGTTCCATCACCACCGGCACCGGCGTCTACATATGGTCCTTCGCATCCGTCAAGACAAGAGAAGATTTGGCCGTCATCGGAGTCTTCGTAGAAGTGGACTTCATATCTTCGTCGCTGTCTTCAGTTTCTTCGGCATAGGAAGAACACGCAGCAGACGTCCAATCACGGGTCCCAGCGTTCACCGGCATAAGGAGGACGTTCGTTGGATTGCCACCTCATCATCAGTGTGAAGAACATCGCATCGCATCACATCGCCTGAACAAGTAGCACTTTGACTGAGTGAGTCCGTTCCAATTCCTTTCTACATCCATTGTTCCCATATTTCTTGGAATTACGAACATCGCTATACGTATCAGGCATAATTCATCACCTTAAAATCATCATAATCAACCTTACAGTACATATCCAATCTTAAATCAAATCATTACATTGTCTAAAACTTATTACAAAACTAAATCATTTCTATACAAGAAGCCGTCTCCATCGCTTATTACCTACGACTCGATGTCATAAAATATTTGCTTAATACGCACAAACTCGCACAGCTGCGCTTATCTATTCCGATTCTTTTGTATTGCTTCAGTCGCTCATTAGCTCGTTAGCATTCACTGTGTTTTTGCGCATCAGTTAACTGCATAGTTAAATTCATATACCTACCACGTAAACAAGATGTCCGAAGAACAGTTAAAACAGTTAGTTAAGAAGCGTGGCAGTGTTAAGTCGAAGTTAACGCAGTTTAGGACTTACATGGATGTGGCTAAAACATGTGAAAGATTAAGTGAGTTGCAAATTACGGAAATGCAGTGTCGTTTAGATAAAATCGAGTCGCTTTATCCAGAGTTTGACGCCTTACAGATGGAGATCGAATCGTTATCTCCGAATCCCGACGACGCATACGCGGAGCGAGAGCAGTTTGAAAGCCAATATTATTTATTGGTTTCGACTGCTCGACTTTTGCTGAGTCCTGCCGTCCAGACCAGCGGCGGGCGGGCCGGGTCCGAGTCTGCGTGCTCCACGTCCTGTGCAGCAGGCCGACGTGACTTCGTCCGTCTTCCGAAGATTGATCTTCCTCACTTCGACGGGAACTATCAGCATTGGCTCGGCTTTAGAGATACGTATATTTCCCTTATACATAATAACACCGCCATTAATGACATAAGCAAATTTCATTATCTTCGTGCATCATTAAAAGGCAGTGCCGCCCTTGTTATTCAGAGCCTTGATTTTAGTAGTGATAATTACCACAAAGCGTGGCAGTTGGTGTCGGAGCGTTTTGACAACCAGCGCTTGTTAGTTAACAACCACATTCAGGCATTGTTTAACCTTGAACCTATGCAACATGAATCGAGCTATTTATTACGTAACATGGTGGACGTCACTAACAAAAATTTACGTGCACTTGCTACATTAGGTGAACCGACCGACCACTGGGACACATTAATTATACATATTATGTCTAAGAAGTTAGATTCAGTAACTAACCGTCAGTGGGAGGAACACCGGAACCTTTTAACGGGTTCGCCGACGTTACATCAATACACTAGTTTCTTGAATAGCAGGGCTGACTTACTAGAATCAATTCATAATAAAAACATTGATGACAAATCTTCTAAACATAAAACATATATACATATACATAATGAAACACAAAAATCAAAAAATTTCCTTAACACTTCGAGTAATTCCTATCGTAAACCTATTGTTTGCCCGTTATGTAAACAAAATCATTTCTTATTTACATGCGAATCTTTTCGTAAATTAGATGTTGATACGAGGATAATTAAAGTGAATAACTATTCCGTATGCAAGAATTGTTTACGCCCGGGGCACAACGAGTCACGGTGCGTACTCTCGCATTGTAAATATTGTAAACAAAAACACAATACCCTTTTACATAAACATGCCGATGAGCAATTTTGTAGTACTGATGTACCGATCCCAAACGTTCAGTTTAGCGGCAATATTCAAGCAAATATGTTTACACCTGCTAAGTCGTCGGCATTGCTATCCACAGCTTTGGTGCAAGTATGCGACGTGCATGGAAGGCTTCGCGATGCTCGCCTTCTCCTCGACAACGGAAGTACTTCGAACTTCGTGACACGAGACCTGTGCGAACAGCTCGGGTTAGCGAGGCGCAGCGCAGGAACCACGATCACAGGTATCAATAATCAGCTTTCACATAGTACAGAGTCTTGTGATATCGTTATTCAGTCGCCTCATAGTGATTATAAGACAACCGTAAACTGCTTCGTGTTGCCCGAGATTAGTAAGTCACTGCCGTCGTGCCATATCGATACATCGCATATACCTATACCTGCCGGCATCATATTGGCAGATCCGTCATTTTATAAGCCATCCGCTATTGACATTCTTGTTGGCGCGGAAGTTTTTTGGGACGTCTTGGGTTCCGCATCTATTAATTTAGGTAAAAATAAACCTCGATTGCATGAATCGAAGTTAGGCTGGCTTTTATCGGGATCAGTACCTACTAACAATAAAAACGCAAACAAATCTTTATTTTGTTCATTCCTCACGCACAATGAGGAGACTAATCTTACGCGGTTTTGGGAACTAGACTCGGTGTCTTCAACACATTCCATGTCTTATGAAGAACAGGCTTGCGAAAAAAGTTTCCTGGATAACACCACCCGCGATCAAGATGGACGCTTTGTCGTCACACTCCCATTAAAAGAGTCGCCTGATGTACTCGGTGACTCATACCAAATGGCAAAGCAACGTTTCTTATCATTAGAAAAAAGATTGGCGCGTGATGCTAATTTTAAAAACCTTTACTTCGACTTCATAAAGGAGTACATTGATCTAGGTCATATGAGCGAAAACGAATCGTTCCAGTCTCCTACAAAGTCTTATTTTTTTCCACATTTTGGCGTCATCCGGGATTCAATAAGTACTCGCTTACGGGTCGTATTTGATGGCTCGGCTTCCACGACCAGTGGCAAGTCTTTCAACGACATCCAGATGGTCGGACCGACCGTCCAAGACGACCTTCTGTCGATTTTGCTTCGTTTCCGACAGCATAAATATATAGTCTCGAGTGACGTCGAAAAAATGTATCGTGCAATACTAGTCGAACCTCCTCAACGTTCGTTACAAAAAATCATATTTAGGTTTGATCCTGCAGATTCCTTAAAAACATACACTTTAAATACTGTGACATATGGGACTGCTTGTGCCCCTTATCTAGCTACAAAATGCCTTGTTTCACTTGCCAATCAATGTCAGGATGACAGAGTCAAACGAGCGATACAGCACGACTTTTATGTAGACGATTTTCTCAGCGGCAGCGACTCTATTGAGTCTTTAGAAGAAATAAGTAAGGGCGTCGCCACTACATTACAATCGGCGAAATTCAACCTACGTAAATGGCAGTCGAACTGTCCTGAATTGCTGCAATCGATTCTCGACCATAAGGAAGGCGACAACAAGGCACTTAATCTTGACAGCACGTCACCCTGTAAGACCTTAGGATTATATTGGCAATCGAAAATAGACAAATTGCTATTTTCCATAGACATTAAAATTCCAAATAAAATAACAAAAAGAAATATTTTATCTGTCATCAGTCAGGTCTTTGATCCGTTAGGCCTTGTCGGTCCATGTGTAGTAGAAGCCAAATTTATATTACAAAGGCTATGGCTTCTAAAATGTGAGTGGGACGACGAGCTACCTATGGACATAAAAAATGAATTCATTTCTTTTGCAACGTCACTTTCCAAATTGAACACGCTTCAAATAGATCGTTGGGTATTTAGTAATTCACCAACCGAAGTTCAACTTCACGTTTTCACAGATGCGTCCGAGCGTGCATATGGCACTTCTGTCTATGTTAGGACTGTGGACAATAACGGAGCAGTTTTCGTGCGTCTGATAGCTTCTAAAAACAAGGTAGCTCCACTTAAATCGTCCACCATCCCTCGGCTGGAGCTTTGCGGCGCCTTGCTCGGTGCAAGACTCTGGGCAAAGGTCATTTCATCATTGACCGTGAAGGTTGATCATAGTTACTTTTGGTCTGATTCTATGATCGTGTTGGGCTGGCTGGCAGGGTCATCTAATCGTCTTAAACAATTTGTTCGTAACCGTGTGAATGAAATTCAAGAAAGTACTCGCGGACAAACATGGAATTATGTACCCTCAAAGCTTAACCCATCAGATCTTGTGTCGCGAGGTGTGAAGGCTGACGACATCAGCATATCTACATTATGGTGGACTGGGCCAGAATTCTTACATCATCCAGTCATTCAATTTCCTCCAACGCCCAATACACAAATAAAAGACCTGCCAGAAATTTCATTACATACAAACATACATACAGACTTAAATGATAATCGTATAACTAAACTTATAACTAATAATTCAAAACTTACGAAATTAATAAGAATCATGGCATATATTCTCAGATTTACATACAATTGCAAAAACAAAAACAATAAAATCACTTCAAACTTAACGTACACGGAAATAAAATCATCTCATTGTACACTGTTACAACTTGCACAACAGGAAATGTTTTCTGAGGAGCATAAACTTCTATTAGCTGGCAAACCGCTACCATCGAAAAATCGTTTACTTTCGTTGACCCCTTTCTTAGATACACGCAACTTAATGCGCGTCGGTGGTCGTCTTAATAATGCCAACTATAGTTACGATATTAAGCATCCGATTTTGTTGTGTAGCAAACATCATTTAACAAAGCTCATTTTCGAAATGCAACACCTTTCTTTACTACATGCTCCACCTCAGCTATTACTGGCAAGCATTCGGCAGACATACTATTCACTTGGTGGAAGATATCTAGCCCGTAAAATCGTTCACAAATGTGTTCGTTGCATTAGGTTCAAGGCTAAACCTCTTCAAATGACAATGGGCAATCTACCTACAGACCGCACACGGCTAGAATACCCATTTTTACATACGGGAATGGATTACGCCGGACCAGTTCTGATAGCTGACCGTAAGGGGAGGGGTAGCAGAACAGTCAAATCATATATTTTAGTCTTTGTCTGTCTTTCAGTCAAGGCTCTGCACTTAGAGCTTGTAACGAGCCTAACTACAGAGTCTTTTTTTGCTGCTCTCCGCCGTTTCATGAGTCGTCGGGGCAGGCCTCAAACTCTGTATTCAGACAACGGAACATCGTTTGTTGGGGCATCAAACGAACTTAGTAGTTTTCTTAAAAATAACAACGACATGCTGCAGTCAGGTATGGCCGAAAATAATATTAATTTTAAATTTAGCCCAGCATATTCTCCACACTTTGGCGGCCTCTGGGAAGCCGCTGTAAAATCAATTAAACATCATCTCAAACGCATTCTCTCTCTTACACATTTGACTTATGAAGAGATGAACACATGCCTGATACAGATAGAAGGTATTCTTAATTCTAGACCCCTTACACCCTTATCAACTGATCCTTCTGATCTCACATACCTATCGCCCTCTCACTTCCTTATTGGGCGCTCGCTTCTGTCAGTGCCGCAGGAATCATTGATTGAAGCAAACATCTCAAGGCTTCAGAGGTTCCAAAGAGTTGAAAAACTCAAGCAACATTTCTGGAGCCGTTTCTCTAATGAGTACATTACTCTCCTCCAGCAGAAGACGAAGTGGCACACTTCATCGGACAATTTGCAGACCGGCACACTGGTCCTGGTTAAGGATCGCGGACTACCTCCTCTCCTGTGGCTGCTGGGTCGCATCACGAAGGTCTACCCGGGCTCGGACAACGTCACCAGGGTCGCTGACATACAGACGAAGAAGGGCATCATCCGAAGAGCATTCAACAACTTGTGTCCTCTTCCTATCTCTTAAAGTTCTTCGTTAATTTTCTATTGTGTTGAATTCCTCAACGCCGGGGAGCATGTTGCGAACGCAACTCTTATTTAATTTTATACATATATAATAGCTTAGTATGCAGTAGCAAAACGCGCCCGTCGGGCACGGTTAGTATAAGAGCGGCTTTTTTAAAGCCACCAATAGCAACGCTTCACATACGCTTTATCCCTACCATTGTAACATACGTTAACTCAAATTATCAAATCTTGCTCGTCATTACCTATTCTTTGTTCTCGCATACAACCACTTCTGCACATACCTCTTTTGGCCAAACTAATTTTGTAAATCAGCACCTATTGAAATTATACAGTCAACTTTACATCGAAGTTTTATTTGAGTCGTCGAGTTCCATCACCACCGGCACCGGCGTCTACAATACGTTTGTAATACAAACATTGACTATTTTACAATGAGGTCACATTAATAAGTAGGTATAGGGTCACATTAATAAGTAGGTATAGGTACCTGTATTTAGTAAAGTAATACCCTAATTAGAACATCAAATGTGGAGTACATGCAATAAAATAAAAAATTATACATTGTCTAGTTTTAGTTATTTTAGTCAATCCATGAACTTCATGGTAATTATTTACTAGACTAAAAGCTGATTTATATACATATGATTAAACTAATTTCATTAAAAGCATTCCAAAACTAGCAAAAACTCAGACAAAAATGTAATACGAAAATACGTTACTGTATTTATATGTAGGGGAGGAGGGGGCAATGTTAAGAATCTAAAAAATAAAGCGGGTTAAAAATGAAACTACAA
Source organism: Epiblema foenella (assembly GCA_963556455.1). Taxonomy (NCBI): domain Eukaryota; kingdom Metazoa; phylum Arthropoda; class Insecta; order Lepidoptera; family Tortricidae; genus Epiblema; species Epiblema foenella. Next base: position 4,318,406 of record OY747110.1, read on the forward strand.
CTAAACTATTTTCGCAAAATGCAACGCAATAAGAAATCCTAATGAGATTCAATTTTCGTATAACAACCCGAATAAGCTCTAACTAAACTGAGCCAACGCAACGCCGATAAGAAACTTAAAGCGATAAATTAAATACCACCATCGTTACCAACCCCTTATTTCGCGAAATAATTTTATTATAATAGATAATTTAAAACTGCCCAAGTCGCCCCACCAGTGGGGGGGGGGGGGATAATATGAGGAATGGGCGGGGCATAAATTAAAACAGAAACACACACAAAAAGCCGTCTCTCTCGCACAAATGAGCAATCCTAAATGCAGTAAGCGGCTTACAATAGGAGTTGACACTCGGCAGGCGTGCGTTCTCTTTCACTACTGCGGGATTTCCATATATCCGTTTCGGTCTGTCGCTGAGCCCTTTATATTTATAAAGGTATAGACCTAATGTAGCCCCACGTGAGATTGTGTTTTGTAATCAGTGAAGTGGTGTCTTTGTACGGGAGCGCGCGATGCGGGCAGTTTGACAGTTTGACGTTTTATTTTGACGCGAACATTTCGAAGGCACAGGTCCTGTGGCTTTAAAAAGTTGAAGTGATGGTGGACGCCAGTTGAAGTCTGCTTCAGTTATTGCTTTGGCAATAACTTGGATTTTTATTTTAAGGAAGCGGTTAAGGTAAGCAGTTAAGTACTTTCTTGCTGAAAAAAACCTGAGAAATGCATATATATTTTCAGTTATTAGGTACCTACCTAATGTAAACTCTCTTGTAGGTAGGTTACTAAATTAATTATCTAAATTATCAATAGGTATTTGTTGTCATAGCAAGACTAAGTGGGGTATTTTGTAAACTAAACTGTCATTCTGATTTTAAAAAACAGATAACAAAAAAGGAAATTCTTACGAAATGACATAATAGGTGCATGACATGAAATTGGACCCCTGGGCCGGTATTTGGACTGGATGCTAGGTTGTGTTGGGATGTCCCTATATATTAATAAGTGAAATGGAATTGCGGCCCTTAAGACCAAGTAGTCGGCACACGGGTTGGTCCTACCGGCGCGTCTGACCTGACATCGTCATCTGATCTAGGCTCCAGGCCAGGCACCTAACCTAACCTACCAAATCAGATTCCCTGAAACAGGTATTATTTTCTCAAACATGTAATGAAATGTCGTCATTCCCGGCGTTATAACAGGCTTCAAAATATCACGTTTCTGGCGGAACAACTCGAGAGAACTGTAAAGGAATTTCATACAAAATTTAAGGCTTAGGCCGAGAAGCATTTTTTATTTTATTTTAAAGTAAACATAGCGTCTGTATTTATGAACAGGGCTGCCACCGCGAAAGCACTGTCGTATTTTTTCTCTATGTTGCCCAAATGACATTGGAGCGATAGAGAGAGATAGTGCTTTCGCGGTAGCGCCCCAGGCTAAGCAGCGAATTATACTGTTTATTTTTTTTCTAGTAGCTAAATGTTCATCGATCCAAAAATATCTGCGTTAATGCTTATTGTACACGAACCGATATTAAGAATATTAATCTGTATGATGCAATATCTTGATGAATAAATTTAAAACATTGTCTATACGTAAGTCACCAGAGACTATAGACAACATTTGAAATCCTGTGCATTTCTTTTATTTATTATTATTCTAAATTGTATCAGATTATGTATAATGACCCTAATAGGTTTTATTCCAACACTACACATGCGAAATACGTCCGTATTTATAAAAATAAACATTATGGAGGGATTGGAGGGAAAATTAAAAATTTATTTTGAGAGGTGTATTTATTTATTTAATTGTATATGTGTGAGAAAAACACTATAAATGCCTTGTCGTGAAAAGGGCTTGCCGGGTGAGTTGGTATAGACGGCCGACCGTAGGGAGGCCGAATAGTGATACAAAGCTTCTTTCCCGGCGTCTGCAGTAATTTACTATTAAACTCAGGCTGCTAATTATCGGCCTCCAATATAAAAATCCGTTTACTAGCGTTTAAAATGTAAAAGTAGTCTCTCTATTTTTATTTATATGCGCGCTATTTTTTTTTCTTTTTTTTATCCCTTTGAGGAATGATTTCCGAGTTTAAAATAAATATGTGCCCTTCCCAGGGTCACAAACAATCTCCATACAAAATTTCATCTAAGTCCATTCAGCGGTTGTAAAGTTACAGAAAATATTATAATTAACCTAACCTTCGCGTGCGGACAACCCTGCTGATGAGGAAAAAAGCGCGCAATAAACATCTAAGAAAACATTAATAATATATAATAAGACACTAATATTTAACTGATACCGCACCGAATCCGCGCCGCCAAATGCGGAAGTGGCTTAGTAAAAGCGTTTATCTATCTCAGACCTATAAAATCCTTCCAGAGGAATGGTCGACATCGATGCGATTATCAAAGAAATGTTATAGAAAACAATTATTAAAGTTGGTTACTACGATATTATACTAGAGGTTCAAGCGCCGCCCGCCATGTCCTCCAAGTAAACGCGAGGTCTCTGAAAAACAAGCAAATTATCTTAGCTGCAATTATATCTGATAAGACAAAGCGCACAAAAATATCTCAACGGCTCTGGGGTCATTTTTTATCATGGTTCGTTGAAAATGCCTAGTAATTTCATTTCATTGTAATTTAATACTGCAATGGTTAACTTATAATGAAATTTTTACTCGAGACACTGACATTTAAATCAATTATACCTTTAGACACTTTATTATTATTTTTGACGTGTAACGTATATGACTCATTGCAAATAAATGAGTATTAGTAGGAGTAAATAGGGTTGTGTCAAATTTCTGCGCCTGTTATTTATAGGTACCTATTACTGCAGATGACTGTACAGATATAAATGAACTATAGGTACCTATTCTTCAAGTAGCCCGAGATTCAAAATATACTAGCGTCCGGTACCTCTAGTACAAATACAAAACAAAACACAAATGAACACGTTTAGTCTCAATTTGTAGCATGTGACAAAAACGGATTCTTGCGTATTTCGGCCACACAGTGCGCAGAGGCGGCGAAAATTTGGAAAAATTTATTGTGGTTGGGAACACCGAAGGCAAAAGATCGCGCGGTCGTTCACCAACACGATGGACCGATCAAGTGAAAGACTCGTCGTCCAAATTTTACACGGTTGTACGAGACGCGTTAGACAGGAACCGGTGGCGTAATATCATCCGGTCCAGATGCAACCCTGATGCTGACCACGATCCTCAGACATGAGGGACCGACCAGAGAGTCTCAATTTGTATCACAACACGAACAGCGCCTCTGGTAGCCTTGGGTGGTAATTATTTTTTGCTATACAAGTTAAGACTAAATACAAACTTATACTAGCCGAAATTTTTAACCAGTTAATTGTATGAAAACGAAACCGGTTTCCGAGCCCTGCTTGTCGCGTTAACATGTAACTAACAACATTTTACTGCAATAGACTACTAGAAATTGTTTTGAAATCATCAGTAAACAGAAATAAGATAAAAACGATTTTTGATTGACACTGAGAAAGTGGTCTTTACTTCACAAAGATAAAGTTTTTGATTCAAACTCATTAGTACCATGTACTGTTTATAAACGCGCCTTCTATAACTGCAAAAAAAGTGCTACTTGTACACTAAATCATGTGTCTATAAGTAATAAAAAAGTTAGTTGTGTCAATCTATAAATGCAAATAATGTAAGTTGTTTACTTACACTCCATCTCTCTCTAGTTGTAGGAGGAAGAGTAGTTGTTGATGTCGTCGTGGAAGGTTCAGTTGGTATTTCAACGTTTACTTCAGAAACAGTCGTAGTTTCCCCTTCATCACCATTTGTCGCATCCGTTTCATCAACATTTGTTGCTCCATTTTCATCTACAGTTGTCAATTGTTCATTAGTTGATTCATTGTCAGTAATTATTGATCCGTCATCGTGAGTTGTAGATCCATCTTTGTCACTAACACTTGATTTTCCATCATTAATAGTTAATAGCATTTCAGTTGAATGATTATCATCAACAGTAGTGGCTACTTTACTCTTCCTATCTTTCATTTTGTCTTCAGTGGTAGTAGTTACCTCTGTATTATTATTAGTTTTGGATTTCTCTTTAATTACGTTAGATGCATTTTTATGTAGTTTAGGCAGTCTTGGATAATTTTCATCGACATATAAGAGTTTCACGCGGGAGTATACTGTAGACGGGAGTCTAGCAATATTTTCTTTGCGAAGTGAAGTACCGAAGGATAGGTTCCTGATTTCATTATTTTCTGTGACAGTCATATTAATATATTCTTTAGTATTTGGCTTCCCTTTAGTTGTTTTAGATTTATTGTTATCTTTTCTTTTCACTGTTAAAGATTTATTATTAGTATCAATTTTTGCGGTATTCTTACTTGACATTGCTTTTGTATATTTCTGTTTTGAGAAGGTGCGCCGTGACTTTATATCCGCCCACTTTTTACGGTCCTCTGCTATCTTTTTTGATCTTAGGAACTCCTGTCTGTCTCGAAGTCGTTGTTGTACTATAGCATCTTTAAACTCTTCTAAGGTCATAAATGGATGTGGCAGTTTAGATTCTAAAGGATTGTCTATGTAGATTGTAGAGTTAGTATTCGTGTGGTTAATGACAATATTATGCATTTTAAAACCATTAACGTCCTTGAGTTTGTTGATGTGTATCTGATACTCTGAGTCATTTATGACTCGTCTAGATATTTGTGGTTTGTTGAAATCTGAAGAGTAAAATTTAAAATTAATGAGATTGATGGAAATTGTTACACTTTTTTTCAGTCTGGATAATTTATTTAAAATTGTTCTGGTTTATGGCCTAAACGTGTATCATCTTGATTATATATATATGTTAGTCTGTAAGGTATATGTTAATACCCCTATTAAAAATTAATTTTGTCTGAATAAAATAAATATTAATTATTTTAAGTGTTTAACCTAGCGAGCCTTAATAGACAGTAATAATTTAGCGTATTATACTTAGCAGTAGCGTAGCGTCCATAGAACTTGACTCCCACCGGCTTGCTTATTTGGAGACAAAGGCCCTTATTCTACATTTTTCGAAAAAAGAATAATTACTTTCCTACGTGTAGGTAGGTACATTTGATGTCCTGCCACTTTCATGCAGATAAAGCATACGTACCAGTATTGACACCTATCCAGTACTTGTCGTTTTCAGTCTTAATTCAAAACTTAAACGTGGTGAAAAATAGGTGAAAATTAATTAGGCATTAAAGTGAGAAGTATGTTCACCTTATTAATAACATACCATCTTTGATAGCATTCGCGATCAACTCATACAATCTCGTTATGTTCTCTCCTTGCCCAAAATTCTCACTCGATCTGCAATATTTCACTAAAAATAATATTATCGCGCATTTACTTAGTACGATTAACACCATTTTAATGGGTAACGGGCTGAAATGCCGGTCACGAAAGACTTGCCTTGGTCGCGAGTGAACGGACCGGTGCAATTTAATTTGAGATTAAATCTTGCGTGCGATACAAAAGTAGAAAAGGAAAACAATTTTTTTTTCACTCTTGATCGAAAAGGGCTTCATAACGCACGCATGCAGCATGCAGATGTTACAGAGCTGCAAGAGTCCGTATTACGCTCGTGCGTGTAATGGTCTTCTTTCATTGTATCTGTCACCGGAGGTTTTACCTCATATAGTGTTTGATAACTTACGACTATAAATAAATCTAAATGTACGAACGGAAAACAAACACGTATTTTGAATTAATTATTTGAACGTACCTGGTAATTTAGTATTATCAGTTATAATACGCTCAAATATTTGCCATAGTCATAGTCATAGTAATTTATTTGTAAACATGGGTGCAATACATTGGTGGATAAGTAATAGTATACGTAACACTATGTTTTGCCTGTAGATGCACAGAATCAGTAGCGTGATGAACTTATTCAAAATAACTAAACATAATAAATAATTCATAACGTAATAAGCAGGAAAAAAACAGAATATGAATATATCAATAAATTTAATTGAATTAACTCACAAGTCATCTTATATCAATTAAATTAAATGAGAATGTATGCCAATTTTTACTAGGTAAAGGAAGTTAGATAGTGTATTATAAAATCTGACATATAATCTGAGTATCTAGAAAATCTGATATAGAAATCATACTGAATTTGACAAAATTTCACCCCTTAGGGGATGAATTTCGAGAAATCCTTCCTTATCCTTAGCCTACTTTATAAATGCAATCTAGTTGTTGTGCGTTAATGAGCCAGTGAGTCAGGACTTCTTTTATATATATATATCTTCGTCCGCGTAGATTTTAGACCCACCCCGAAGAGCCACAAAGATGAAACAAATATCGATTTTTAATAAAAAATAAATGTCCGCCATCTTTAATTGGAAAATGTATATCATTTTCGTAATCAGCACCCCGAAGAACCATGATGATGACACCCATATCGATAATTAAAAAAAGTAAATATTTGCTCCCCGTTCAAACTTGGAACGCCCTTTTCACCCCTTTAGGTGTGCAATTTCGAAAAACGCTGAAATATGTTTTGTTGTATTTAAACAGAAAGTCTCCTAACGAAGTTTCAAATCTTTCACTGCAAAAAGATTTTCTCCCCTTACAAACTTGGAACCCCCTTTTCACCCCTTTAGGGGAGCAATTTTGTAAAACCCTTAAATGTGTTTTTTTGTATTTAAACAGAGGCTATTTATGAAGTTTCAGATCTCTCACTTCAATAAATACGTGTGTTCATACAAACTTTCATCCCTTGTTTTACCCCCTTAGGAGATGAATTTAGAAAAATCCTTTCTTATACCTAGCCTACATTATAAACGTAATCTACTTTGCCAAATTAAACTCTCTAGCGTTAACAGTTTCGGTTGTGCATTGATGAGTCAGTCACTCAGTCAGTCAATCAGGATTTCTTGTTTTATATGTATAGATCAGATTTTATTATGTTCATGTTCACGCATAGTTTTTAACTTGATGCCTAGAGACCTTACACATCTCTAACAAATCTGTATTGTTATTAGTCTCTTAGTCTTGTTTTTGATATGTATCCCTACATTTAATTAATGATGTTTTGATTATTGTAATAATTTAATTGGTGTAGATAGATTTAGATTTGAAAAAGTGCCCTAGAGGCCTATCTTCAAAATAAATGTTGATGATTTTTGACATGGCCATTGCCGCCAAAATTTCCAAGGCTCCTTCCTTTTTGGTGACGTGGCGCTACTGGCGCTAGACCTGGATGACCAAATGGAAAAGAGCCTCAATGGCACAGGAAAGATTATCCGGGCCAGCTCTCCTAAATGTATACAAATATGTGAACCTGGATATTAAAATCTTTATCAATGTTTCCGCGAAACATTGATACCTTAAGCTTGAATTTGTAATTTGAGTAAGCATGTAAATAATAGTAGTTTGTGCATCAAGGGGATAAAGCACTATTTTATATCACCGACACGGTATTGAATCCTGAACGGAACTAAGGACTCCAGATTTTACTCCCGAGCGTAACGAGGGTGTTACTGTTATGAGTTAATTCGCTTTTATTTTGCTATTCGAACCAGTTTTTATAGACGATCAAATGTTTGTATCAGAACAACAATTAGAGTAACACAGAATACGAAAATGATGGGCATAGTTTTTGAACACTGAAAACGCTCCAAACTGATTGACAGCGAAATGTGACGTCACAGTTCTGTTACCTCGTGCTACCATTGTATGGGAAAACGAGTAATTTGCCGTTTTGGTAGTCAAATATTGCGTTTATGGATGTATGGTTTGTGGACATACTTAGTTGCCATACAATTTCTTTTTTATTGAAACATACATGAGATTTTTTTTGGTAATTTCCAATTAACATTTGGAGTTTGGACTAAAAAAATACAACACTTTTGCGAATCTTGATAGTTCCATATATTTTTATAATTTTGATTAAATTGTCTAATTTACTATTTATTGTGATAATTTGATGATTTTCTATCCATTTAGCCACACTATGTTATAATTTTTAACGTTTGTCAAATACCCAATTCCCTAGCGAAGCTATTATTTGGCATGATGTGAAAAGTTATATATGTAAACAAATATTTCCTAGTAGTTGTAATGGTATTCCTGATGCTTCTCATACTTAAGATTCCTGAGACAGCGTCAAGATACCTATTTACCCAAGCTAGTGTCCCTATATTAGCCTAAAGAAAAAAAAAATTATAATATAATAAGTTATTTATTGAAATTGGTTTACGATTTAACCGAAACTGTTTTACTTTTATTTAATTGGACGAAATCGGGTCTGACTTCCTCCAATGATTATTTTAATTCCTAACGCCAAAGTCATATCAAAAGTCGTTCATGAGTCATGATTGTTCATAAGTCAAGAGCGAGTTTGTACTTCGCACTTGGCCGATTTTCGGGTGGCTGTGACCACAACCTTTTTTGAGGGCTGTATCTGCGCCTGTTCCGGACGATAACATGAACATGGTGCCCTAATAGGTATAAAAACTTCCATCCTTTTAAGAGACCTTTAACGTATCCACTAGCGCCACTCGTAAATAATTGTGATTATTTAATTTTAACTATAGATATAAAAAGGGGCAGCTGGGTCATACTTAGTTGGAAAAACAAAAGTCGTCCCTCGTGTGGTCAATAGTTAACGGCTTATGTGCATGTTAGCTATGTTTTTATTATATGGATATATAGAAACGGAGACACTGTTTATGCAGGTTACTGATCCAATCCAAAATTAAGCTTTGTAGCTCTTAACTCTTGGTATGTCCACAGAAAAGACGCGAACCTAAATCCACGTATGACCCAGCTATGTACTATATTTTGTATTTAAGTACCTTTTGAATACATCAAACTAGTTATTACGTTGCTGGATTCGTTAATCTATGCGTCGAAAGTTAAAACAGCCGTTTTTTGTCGGCTCATTTATAGATGAATCTAGCAGAGTAATAAATAGTTTTATGTATTAAAGAGGTACCTACTAAAATATAAAAGTCAATACATAGCGGCCCCCTTTTTTAAATATCTATCGTTAAATTTAAATCATCACAATTATATACTAGTGGCGCTAGTGGACACATTAAGGCTCGATTTTATAAAGATCTGTTAGACCTTATGTCGGTTTGTTATGTCAATAAATGTACTGAGTTACTGAAATTTGATCTGACATTTGATCTAACGGATCTTTATAAATCCGAGCCTAAGCCTCTTAAGGAATGATTTCCGGGATAAAAACTATCCTACTTATTAAATACAAATACAAATACAAACATTTATTCTGCAAATAGGCCACAAGGGCACGTTTACATGTCAAAATATTAATTTACAATTTAAGAAAGTCTGACTATAATAAGTAATACATTTTTCATGTCAATATATTAATTTACAGTTCAAGAAGGAATAATAATTTCGAGTTTACAATTATAACAAAACTAATGTCATACAGTGAAGATAAACTTGCAAAGTTATCTATTACAAATATTACAACATCAGTAAAGTTAGAGATGTATAAGGTCTAAAGATTAAACAAGGAGTATAATGAAATTAATATAATATCCCAGAGATGTACATGGTCTCTGAGCGTCAAAATTTAAATTAATTTAATATTGTTAGAGATGTATATGGTCTCTAAGTCACTGATAATAAAAACGAATCGACAACAGGATGATGTCTCTCGTCAATCCCATATAAAAAGACACTAGTATTAACGTAGTCACTATGTCCTAGCAAGCATGAACAGACCGGACTCCACAAACAGCACCCGATCACGAGTATGACGCGTATCTCAGCCTAAAAAACTTACCTTTCTCCATGCCAAGTTTCAACTAAGTCTGTTCAGTAGTTTAAGCGTGAAAATGTAGCAGATATATTATGGCGACAACCTGACATGGTGGCCAGGATTGGTATGTAAAATTATATTAATTAACGTGAGATTACTGATGATGCACAGATTTCTTTACTTATCTGGATACTGTCAGTGTTATTGACCGTGTGAAACGAAGGTCTCTGCTTTAGCTTCGACAAAAATGCTTTCGTATGTCTGGATTTCCGGTTGTTCTCCTCTACAGGTGACATTCTTCAACCGATTCTCGTGAAATTTTGGGAGCAGGGTCGGTAATTAAGTAATTATATTTAAAATAAATTATCGAGTTAGTTTTTGGTAACTTTTAATATCATTTTTTTCTTCAATGATTTTGTATATTTCTGTGTGCGGGTTTCGGTTGGTTCTGCTCGACAGGTCACATTTCTCAACCGATTCTTGTGAATTTTGTGAGCAGGTTTAATAATTATATAGAATTAGTCTAATCAGTCTTTGGAAATTTTCGAACTCCTTTTTTTTCAGAGGCGTTTTCTTTTCTACAGGTCGCATTTTTCAAACGATCCTCGTGAAATTTTGAGAGCAGGTTCGATAAATGTATATCATTTTTTTCTCGAGTCAGTTATTCGACATTTAAAAAAACACTCTCGAGGTCTACAGCTCACAGAGCCACTAGTTACATTTGTGCAGTAGTAATATGATATACTGCAATATCATATATGTAGTCCTGCATTCCTATCGCCCCGCTTCGCTTCCGCGCATCTCGCGCTAGTCAGGACGTATTAATTTAAATGTAGGCACGCAATAAATAAGAGGTACTGACTAGACTGACAGTTGACACTAACATCAGAGTGCTTTTAATATCGTACTGACAAGTAAGGAAGTCGACTTACCTTAGCATCATTAAGATCCTAATACACGCGTACGACACTAAGCTAAGCTTGCGAGTTTAAGTCCATAGCGCGGTTTGATAGATCGGTTGAAGTCATTATACCTGGGTAACCCGCAATGTAATTAAACTCGGATGCCAGTCTCGTACGTGTGTAAATAAGGCTGGATTGACGAGTGAAATATTACAGGGCGGCACCATAGAAGATTACGGGGTATACACTATGCTGCCGGCGCAACAGCTGCCGGCTATCAGCCCGTGGCCGCCTGACGGCGTGCTCGACCGCATGGACGACCTGGCGCACAAAGGTAAAGGTAATGGTGATTACCATTCCACTACCTTACTTAACACTTTCACTACCAGACTTAAATCTTGAATACCCCAGAAACCGATGTAGCGACCTACCGGGCGCCTAACAGTCGCTAGCGGACTGTCTGGCGTCAGAAAAATGTTACGAAGCGGCTGCTATGCGGACTGCCACCAGTGAAAGTGTTAAGGGCGATTTACATTTGCAAGAACTTGCATGCAATTTTCATTAAATTGCGGAACTACTAGATATGGAGGAATAGTACTATGACTATCATAACCTGCAATGCAATGACAATTTCATGAAGGTTCTTGCAAATGTAAATCGGCTTTTACTAAGAGATGAATTTATAACATAAAGACTGTCCATTATCATACTAAAGCCGCATACAAACTGTCCTGGCAGGTAAACTGCTTAAGTAGTATAAGATGCGCTTACTAACTAAAGCCCCGTTTATCTACACATGCGCAAGAATACCACGCTAGTTTAACTACGTTGCGGGTTACCGAATTATAGTTAGTTCCGCCCGCATGGTCATGTCGGAGGTTTCCCCTGGATTTTCCCCAGGCCACTGTCCAACCGCGCACTCCTATCGTTTTATTGGGGCCGGTCTATAAAGCCACAGTCAGGTTCAAAAATAAAAACCTCGTAATGTAATTCCATGCAATTATAACTAAATTGCGGGTTACCTAAGTATATTAAGTTTAATCAGTTTAATAAACCCCGCAATGTACTTAAACTGACATGCGGTTCTTGGATGTGTGTAAATGGGGCTAAAAGACGAATAAATAATATACAGACTGCCAATTTTCATACTAAAGCTGCATGCTGCATGCTACATGCAGACGATCCTGCGAGATAGACTGAATACTCGTAAGCGATACAAAGCTATAAAATGAGAGATGGAGAGTATGTAACGATCACACGACGAATATAACATATTTCTATTTTCATTTATTTATACAAAATAAACATTACAATACCTAAAAAATGGCGGAGCTTTCACTTATAATACAAAAATGTATTATAAATACCGTTCTTTCAGAAGTATGCAGCTAGTATGGAGATCTACAGTCTGTATATTATCTTATCCACTCGTCTCTGCACTATTGTCGCGTTAGCTATGGTTCATATTCTAAAAGTCCTCACAAATATGTTTAAAAAAAAATAAACCCTAACATTTAACTTATGGTCATCTATAAATAGTGAAACTAATTTGAATATTAACCGTAACTAGCGCTGTAGGATATCTATTTGACATGTTCAAACTATATGGAAGCTATTACCAAATGACAGCTTTTTACAATAAAAAAAATGATTTACACATCCGTGATCGATCGATTGCCTTAACTTTTCATCAGCTTAGACGAGAGCCAAAAGCAATTCCATTTTAATTTGAAAAGAAGTTAAAACCGAGTCCAAAAAAGCACTAAAAAGTAAAAAATAATTTCCTTACTTCTAATAGGAGACTTTACGCTTCATATTCATTTTGACGACCGCACCGCTTTAGCCTAGTTGGTAGTGACTCTGCCTTCGAAGTTGGAGGTCCCGGGTTCGAATCCCGGTCAGGGCATTTATTTGTGTGATAAACACAAATATTTGTTCCTGGGTGTTGGATGTTTTCTATGTATTTAAGTATCTATTTATTTATATAAGTATGGATATCGTCATTTAGTACCCATAGTACAAGCTTTGCTTAGTTCGGTTCTTAGTTTTATTAAAAAAAAAATTTTTTTCATACTTTTTAGTGGATCATCACCAGAGAGCTTCTCATAGCGATTTCAATACGCTCAAACACGCCTAGGCTACACTGTTTTATTACGGAGTTCCGTTGCCTACTTTCCGGAATCAATTACCAGATCAGGTTGATGGTGACATTACATCAAGACCATTTAATTCGACTTCGTCATAGTTGGTTCAGTATCTTGATCAAAATATCTTAAGGCCACCCCTGAAACACTAGGAGTTTTGAATGACCATCAGTGGTCTTCCTCATCTGTTCCCGTTCACCAAATGCTACTCTGAATGCAAATGTTTGATTTATTACCGAAAATATTAAAATCGCTATATATTTTTTGAGGAGTTCCCTCAATTACTCATGGCTCCCATCATCAGAATTAGATTCTGGTAACAATGGGACTAACCTTGAAACATATGCTTTCAAACAATGAAAAGAAATTCAAAATCGGTTCATAAACGACGGAGTTCTGAAGTAACATCATGTATGATCTTTTTTTTAATGTGTGTTGTATACAACCGAATTGAGAACCTCCTCCTTTTTTTGAAGTCGGTTAAAAATGTGGGTAAGAGGATGCTTAAATCATAAAGAATATCGCTCTCATAAAGCTTTGAACATGTCGGTTAGGGGCCCCGGTATGAAATACTGGTCAATTAATAGAGATTAGTTTTAAAAGCAGTTTGCAGGAAAGAATAAACTTAGTTACGGGTTTCAATCCTGTATTACGCTACTCTTGTGTTATTGTTTTGCTGCAAAACGCACTAAATTTCAATAGAAACAAACAAAGTGTTTTCAACAAGAAAAATAATAAAGTTTGTCAATGATTGAAGGTAGGTTACGTACATATTTATATTTATAATTAGCCCTGTCATTTTGAAGGATTCAATCCTTTTTCAACTTATCCTAACAAGGATAATCTTGGCTCTATTTGTTCAACTTAAAGATTTAGAATTACATGAACAAATTGCCGCCACATGCATATATAATTTGATAGTAGTTTATAATTTGCTAGAAAATAACATTTGGATGTTATAGGGTTGGTCATTTATTATATGACAGTTGAAAAATATTCCGAAACCGTTACTTGCATTATTTAAACAAAGCTTACGGACCGCACCCTATTCTTTGACCAGCTGGTAATTACGTAAGGTGTCTAACGTAGGTACGCGAAGTTGGTCAAAATTTCATTTCTAGTACGGAAAATGACATTTAGATCAATCTCACGAACTTTGAAAAGGTTACGTAAGTAATCATTCTGCTGACTGTAGAAAAGTTAGTGTAGATGTCTAAAGTGTCGCCCGAAGTATCGCTGAAATAGTCGCCTCAGGCCTCAGCCATAAAAAAATATTTTTAGTACGGAACACTAAAAGAGCGAGTAAAGTATTCACATTCGGCCATTATTATTCAGGAGGTCTATTTTTCACCGCTTCCGATTCCAATCACGTTTTAATCTGTTTTGCGCGCTCGCCGACAAGAGCGTTTAGTTAATGTGTTAGATCCAGCGCGAAAAATATATCCAAATGCGATTTGCATATAAAATAAATGTACTGAAACGAAACCCATAAGATGCGCGACGCGTAGGCTCTGTTCATTTGAAAACTGCTGTGCGGCGCAAAGAGTCTAGACCTGTAGTTATATATTTTTTGGAATCGGATAGCAGAAAATGGGTCTTTAATTGCATCTCACTTGCCTCTACTTAGACTAAGCAAACAAATTGGGACAGCTGATTAATTGGAGTAAGCAAGCTTATGGTGCGGCAGGTCACAGCGGTGTTAACCAGCTCGGCGGGGTGTTTGTAGGAGGGAGGCCGCTGCCGGACTCCACGAGGCAGAAGATCGTGGAGCTGGCGCACTCGGGCGCGCGGCCCTGCGACATCAGCCGGATCCTGCAGGTCTCCAACGGCTGCGTCTCCAAGATACTCGGCAGGTCAGTTGCACCCGTGGTTTGTAGGAGGGAGGACGCTGCCGGACTCCACGAGGCAGAAGATCTTAGAGCTGGCGTACTCGAGAGCGCGACCCTACGACATCACCCGGATCTTGCATGTCTCCAACGGCTGCGTCTCCAAGATACTCGGCAGGTCAGTTGCACCCGTGGTTTGTAGGAGGGAGGACGCTGCCGGACTCCACGAGGCAGAAGATCTTAGAGCTGGCGTACTCGAGAGCGCGACCCTACGACATCACCCGGATCTTGCATGTCTCCAACGGCTGCGTCTCCAAAATACTCGGCAGGTCAGTTGCACCCGTGGTTTATTCGATGCAGCCGCCGAACTCTACCAGACAAGCGTTCGAAGACCAAAACAATTCTGACTGATAATCGTTCCATTTCCCAAGCCTACCTACAAAATAAGTAAAAGGTTTGGTGCACTGTTTACCTTTCCTTGCAACTTTGTAATTATAAAAAAGTGTCGTGTGTAAGACGCGACCAAACCATACGGATCAGGGTTTAGTTTTCTTTTAAAGTAAACACGATCGACTTAAATTTAAGGCTGGCATAGTTTAAACTTTGTCATAAGAGAAGAATGAAATTTAAGCCTATTTATGCCCTAAGACTTTGTACTATTGTAACAAAACGACACAGACAATTTTTCATGCCAACGGTTAATACTTGATAATGGCGCCTTGTGTCGTGTAACAGTGCCCAACAGTGCCGAAATATCGGTAAGCCACAAAACAATAATACATGTTAAATTTCCCCTTATTAATAGTGGAAATTCTATTCTAAATGACCATATTAACGAGAAATCTTCAACTTTCATGTGGTTCCAATGGATCAATATCTAAGTTCACTAAGACGCTTCATAGCAGAAAACCTTTCTATTCTGCAATGTCTCGTCTAAACGCGTTAACAGCAAGCAACACAACACCCAACTATTCCAAAAATGCAGTTGAAACGAATACCTCCTTCTAACCGGTCGCAACCGCACTCATAGTAGAACCGCACGTAGCTGAAAACCGCAGGCTTACCTATTACACGAGCCATTTACAAAGGCCCCTGACAACTAAAACCGCATTTAACAACCTCCTATTTTACACAAACCGTCCATGCAAATACGGCTTTACTTGTTATGAACTAAAGCTCAATTTGTAAGTAATAGGATGGGTGTATTAGGAGTCGGTGATGGTTACATATCGATTTATGTTTCGAGTGGGTTGGAACGGGCAACGTCAAGGTGACGATGAAGGTTGGTTTTGGGTGACAGTAACTTGAAACGGTTCTATTTTCGAAATGATTGAATGTCGATTAATTTTTGTTGCGGTTACAGTTTCTTTTTTTGCCTTAATCTACTTAATAAATACCTATTGCATTAGAAATGTTTTCTACTGCCTTCGGCTAATTTTAGAGAAGGTAAAAAAATATTAGTTCACATACGTTCAAGACATACGAGTACATTATCACAACAAAAAACTAAAAAATTGACAGAGTTTTTTTTTTTATTAAAATCTTATTGATCTAAACAATCAAGATAAGATTAATTCAAAACATCGAGTTCGAATCTAATAAGATAATATTAAGGTTTGATGCCAGTGAACGGCTAGTAACTAACCGTGATGATGTTTCTTTGGATCTAATCTCAGCTGTTGAGATTAGATCCAAAAAAACATCTTTCACTTGTAATAAGTATAAGGAAAAGCATTTACGATCAATTTTGAAACAAGTAACTTTCCCACCTTCAGACTTCAGAGTAAGCCGTCCACTTTCTTACCAACGGTTTTACTTTCACAAAAACCCGTCGACAGCTGTCTGGCAAAAACCTCGGAGGTATCAGCGATAGCAACCTGATACCGGCCACCCTCTGACACACCATACTGCTTGCGAATACTGTTCAAGGAAACGGTGGTAATTAAATACGAGACTGTTAAGTCTTCCCTCATACTTAAAAAATACATTGAGTATTTTTTTTGAAGCAGTTGGTAACGTCTGCTATCGCAAATTATATATTTAGGTATATCAAATAAAAAGAGAAACAATTGAAAAAATAAAATTGAGTGTTAAAATCATGAGCCTTCCTCGCTTTGTCGTAGTCGGGTAAAAACAAGGAGGTATGCAAATGTGTTGTGTTGTGACTGCAATAGCTAAAAAGCGTAAAAAGTCAAAAATATTAATACACCCAGAATACTTCAAGGATACTACGAGTGTTAACTGATATATATCCGTACTACTTGAAATAAAAATTTGCTAACCTGCAAGGATTTTATGATCATTTTTATAATTTTTACATAACCCGATGTGCAGACATTGATCCACACTAGGCTGACGTAGGGTCTATAAAACTATTTCTGTATTCCATAATAGAGGCACCTGTCTATGGGACGTGAATTGATGATGGAAGAATATGAGAGACGAATGCTCCAATGCACCTAATTATGTAAGTAAAATATGAAAGAGCCGAATGCTTTATTCAAGGATTTCAAGGCAACACATTCAATAAGGCATCAGCCCAATTGAGGAAGTCCCTCCACCATAACCTGTGGTCTTCTGTAATAATACATATAATAACACAGTGGTACCGTAAACTAGGGCTTTAAGAAAAAACGGGGCTACTTTGGTACATACAAAGCACTTAAATATTCATCACTATTTCTAGTTTGATTCAGTTTACTAAATAGTTTTAACGAAGATATAACTTGACTCAAGGTTAACTAAACAAAAAGTAAAACACGGCATAAAAAATGATTTTTTAAAGTCGCCTCTCAATTTGAAAGTAACCCCGGTTTACGGTACTTGCTCTTTATTAGGCATGTCGAGTTGTTTTCTGGTGGGGAGTAAGGTTGCCAGAGCTCCCCGCTTGTGATTCTTCTGGACTAGCATGTGCTATGGTGTCTGCTTGCTGTCGTTGTATAAAAATATATCAAAATGACTCAAAAAGATTCCTTCAACAGACTAACCCTCCTTACACCGCAGGTACTATGAGACGGGATCGATCCGACCCCGAGCAATCGGCGGCTCCAAGCCTCGAGTGGCGACGGCGGAGGTGGTGTCCAAGATCGCGCAGTACAAGCGCGAGTGCCCGTCGATCTTCGCGTGGGAGATCCGCGACCGTCTGCTGAGCGAGGGCGTTTGTACTTCGGACAACATACCTAGCGTGAGTGCATACATATGGTTTCATATTATACAGTAGCAAAAATATTTAAAGTTCCCAACGTCTTGTAACTTGCATGCCCTCGTAAATTCATTAGTATCTAATAAAATAGAATAAGATAACTCACATTTGTAAACAATTACCTTATGTTAAAATGTAAACTGAGCGCGACGCGCCAACAAACTGTTCGCTACAGTTTGGCGCATTTTGTGAACTGTATTATGTAATTGTTTTTAGATGAATAAACGATTTCTATTTATCTATCTATATAGTCATCGTCATCCTCCTAGCACTATCCCAGTACAGTTGCATCCTGAAGGATACCCGGGGTCCGTTACCTAATCCCAAGATTTCGCAAAGGATCCTTAATTTATACGGAAGCGACTGCCAGACCGTTTCCTAGTGTAAAACCAATTTTAAACTGAACCTCCAGTGTGTTTCCGCCATCCCCTAATAAAGCAGGACCTAGTTAGGGTATCTAGGTCCTACCTAGGTTTTAAAAAACCTAAGTATACCTTAAAATACCTGACATAAGATGCATTGGGTCAGTGACGACCATTACAACTGGACACTTTCTAGTGGCGGGACAATAAGTCCGACTATTCATGGAAATGTGGATGAATCACAACTAATAACACGGCCAAAGAAATCAGAACGCCAAGAATTTCCTTTATAAATATGTAAACATTTATAGATGGGAAAAATTGTTAGCCAGTGAATATTAATACAAGTTCACGACACGAATAAGAGAGATCCTTTTCTTATTGGAATCAACCGGTATACGTGATTCTGACAGGAAACTGTATAACAATTTTTTTGTTTGCTCAAAAACCTAACTCAGCTTAGCGATTTCAGAGGAAACATGAATGATAGGACATCTTTATATAGTTCCGCGACTTCATTGTTTTTCCACCTCAGACACCATGAATTAGAACTAAAGATTAATTAACTAAAGATTAAATACATTCACCTACCAATAAAATTTATATTCTAATTGAAAGATAAAACTGAAACGTTTCTCGGGATAAATATTTTCGCAAAATCATCTTCAGCCCTTGTCTAAATCGCAAAATAGCGCTTCTACGGGGCGCCTTTGAAAAGTATGAAAATACTAAAGGGCGAGCCCGGCACAATGGCATACCTACCTATACTACATCGGAGCTATAACGCCTTATCTTTCCCTGGCACTATACAGGACTCCCCTTTGTCCCCCTTCTCCCCACTACTTCGTGGCAAAACAATATGACGTTATAACTTTTTTTCTTCATTTTTCTCCCTTTTTTTGAATATGGGGCCGCTCCCTTCAGGGACATCCTTTAGACATATCGTCTTGGAATAGAGGATGATGCTTTTATAATAATGTCGATGGATTTCTGGGATTGTCGGGCAGCATGTTAAAACACTGCAAGCGAATATACATATCGTGTATTAGCTTTGCAACGTTCGTTAAATTGCATAAGCTAGTTGTAATTTTCGCTACCATGGTTGTTGCAACACATCCCAATTATTATTAGGGAATTAACCTTGTTTCGCTATTTATTCTGTATTAGTACTAAATCACTTGTAATTCTAAATTACTAATTCATGTTCCTTCACATTTTCAGCTTCATTAAGCTATGTCGCATGATAATAGTTCTGAGTTGTCTTTTCCTATAATTAAATAAAAACCCCTAAAACTTAACTCGGCATAAAAATACAACTCTGCGTCATTAACGAAGCGTCAGAGTCGTTTCGATGAAGGCAGCCCTTTCGCAAACATCTCCCTTGCAAATACTTAACATAAATTAATTAAGAAATCCTCGCCAGCACACCATGGCTGACGGTTTTCTCCAAGAAAAAAAATCAACGCATTAAGTAGGTAGGAACTCCGAATATCGTGAAAAACATAAAACCGAAACAAAGGGCCGAAACGGGACGGATATATATCTATTTTAATGAAAACGAAAGAGTTGGGAGGCTATCTCTTTTTTCGTCGTCGAAGGGGGAAGCAGGGCGATTTTGACACGGTATGAATAAAGAAAATATGAAGGCCTTTGTTACCGTAAAAATTCCTGTACAGGGGATAAAGTCTTTAAGTTATCAGTGGGGGAGATATGCTTATACCTATAGGAACCCGTATGTATATATAAGCGTTTGATGTCTTCGTATTTATCGAAGTCTGGTTGATATTGTGTTTACGTAGGTACTTATGCCATAAGAGGGTGCTTAAGGTAGAATATATTAACGTCAAGATATCGATTCTAGGAACGGTTAACCCGTCTCATTTTGTTACGGGTGACGTGAGGTAAGACGCACTGTTTTAGGTTAATGTAGGCGTCTGACAGGCCTGATCATATGATGGTACAAAACACGAGGCAATGACGTCGTTAACGTAGGCACGAGGCAATCATAGACTTAAGTGTAAGAAACTACCTTTTAAGCTACTGCATATTTATGTAGGACTAGCAGCGCCCTGCGGTGTTACCCGCGGATAAAAGGTAGCCTATGTCCTATTCTGATGTCTAAGCTACAATAATGGAAAGTTTCATAGAGATCCGTTGTGTAGTTTTTGAGATTAAGCGGAACGTACATCCATCCGCACAAACTTTCACGTTTATAATATTATATTAGGATATTAGGATTTATATTAAAAAGATTATGATAAATATGAGTGTCATGAACGGTTTTTGTTTTAAGAAAAACAGAGAACTAGTCGAACGTTCCTATATTTGACACCTTAATACCCAATAGTTGAAACATATTGTTCACCTATTAATATGACATGAGATTGAGTATCAAGTACTGTATCAGATGCAAGCACACGGACGCTCATATGATCTATGAATTCTGAGTAGATTTGTTAGTCGTTTGTTAAATGAGTGGAAAAGATATAATTTTATGTGGTAAGTTGTTCTCACATGAAATATGTAAAATGAATAACATTTGTCGAACAAACCGGTTTTAAAATTAGACAAGCGTTTAACTGTAATTTTACCAAATAATTTTATTTAACCTAATAACACAGCGTCAAATCTATCGTTAAGCTTTTAACAGTAACGACCCTTAACTAAAAAGCAGTAACGACATTCAACCCTGTTAAGCATTTAAACAATATAACTCTAAATACCGCACCCGACAACCGAAACTGAAAGTTAATAACGCAAAAAAAAGTTCATTTTTGAATGGCGTTCATATTTAGGGTAAGAGGGTCAATAGTAGGGTCATATCGCATAGTGACATGCGTTCCCGTAGCAAATCACTTCCGGGCCACTAAATCCAGGCCAAATTAATGCATTTAGCACGCTCTACCCTCGGCTGGGGATGACAACTTTATTTCATTGTGTCGCGATATTTCTTGTCACTTTTACATCAGTAACGAGCAGTGGTGCTGTTGTTTTTTTTTATGTCATATTTGCATTTAGTGTTTGTATTTTTTGTAGGATGTTTAATATGGATTTATTACAGAGCAAGTAGGTATCAGATTTGCGAAGTGAGACTTCATAAATAATGTTTAGCTGGTGCTTACAACCGCTTAATCAAGCCGGATATAGTTAACTTAATTTAAGAAGATACACCTATTTCATTTAATGTTCTAAACGGTCACTTTTTTCTTCATTTATTAATTTATATTTCTACATATATGTTATGACATAATAACCATCAATATGACTGCCTTAAATACTTGTCCTTCAGGTTTTCTCGTCTTATTGTTATCCTAGAAGCCCAGTTTTTTGGTTAAAAATATGAATGTGAGTTATTCTTTAATTTAAATAAAAAATTAACTCATTTATTTTATGGTGTAATCATTGCGTCAAATGTTCTCACAAGAAGAGACTTTATAAACACAGATGCTACGACAGTAAATAGTTTGATTTGATTTGATTCCAAGTAGGGGTCAGAAAACTCCCAGCTTTGATAACGTTATAGCAGCGCCCAGTACAGCAACATTGCAATAACCAAGCCTTGCAACACTGATTTAAAATATCATTATGGCTCATATCAGAGATTTAGATCTCACAGGGGTAGCTAGAGTATATCGGGAGAAACAAATTGTAACAAAGGAGTCCGGTAAAGAAGATTATCGGAGATGACGCGTGGCAGACACGTGACGTGAGTGTGGCCCGTGATCGGCACATCTACCCCATTCATGAGGCATCCAATTTAAAATATACTTTAACGCGATAAATTACAGTTGAATATCGTTTGGCAGTGCGGAGTTTCATAAAGTCAGGACACTTACAAACGAAATACACTCGTGTCTTTTAGAATTACAGTCAGTTTTTGTTTGATAACGTGTGTATGAAACGTTACTTAAAAATAAGAAGTGTTGGAGGGAAATTAATACCACAATTTGAAGGATTTAAGGCTTACATTGATGTTGAGTGTAATCGGAAGAATAAATAAATATATATGTAATTGCAAGTTCTGCCAGTCGTGTGGTTTTAATGTCAGATGTCACCAGCAAGAATGCCTTTAGGGTATTAGAAGGGTTTTTATTCAAAACATAGTGGTATAAATTGATAGATGGGAATGGTACCTCTTTGGCACCGTATTGTAATGCCGTTGCTTGATAATATACCAAGATATTTGACATTTGCATTTCTTACTAACTAGATATAGAAAAGAAGTCGCTGTTTGGAAATAGTATTTTTTTTATATGTAAATTGATATATATGGAGCGCTTGTAGCCCAGCGGAGCCCGTGTACTGAGTGCGGTATGCGAAGTTAAGCAATGTCAGCCTAGGTCAATTCTTGGATGGATGACCGCTTTGAGTGGTTATTAACTGAGCGCTCCCCTGCTTTGGGAGGCACGTTAAGCCGTTGATCCCGGCTGTTGTCTATGATAGCAATCGATAAGCCAAGTTAGAGGCTTACGGGCGGCTTGAGAACTTCTAACAGTAAGTTGCCCACTCACTTGGCAAGCCTAATCCCAATAAGGTCTGGTTTCCTCTTTGGGTTGGAAGGTCAGATGGCAGTCGCTTCCGTAAAAACTAGGGCCTACGGCAAATCTTCGTATTCCAATTTATATTTTAATTAAATTCATGTTGAATTATGTTTTTGAATTTTATATTATTTTGAAATGTATTAATATATTTTGAATTTTATTGTTATGCATGCTGTATGCTAATTTGTAGCTATTTGCTGTGTGCTATGTGGCGAAACATTGTGACTATATCTAAGAATAAGACCTACATACTTGTAATACATACCTATGTTTGACAAATAAATAATTTGAGTTTGAGTTTGAGTTGGGATTAGGTAGCGGACCCCGGGCATCCCTCGGGATACAACTGTGCTGGCATGACGCTAGGACGATGACGACTTACCTATAGATTTTAAATATAATTTCCTACATCCATCACTTATTAGTTTTTAATAGAGATGTATTTATCTGTAGACATATTTATATATATAACCTAAACATATATATATATATATATATATACATACCTAGCCATAAAATATTTTATAGTAACCCATACTGTACAGTCAAGGGCATAAATATGTATACATTTTCGGATCTTATTTCAAAGGGATAAGGTGAAAAAGTTCTTGCACCAAAACTTCGTGTTAAATAATAAGCCCAGATCTTAACTGTGGGTAAAATTTTAATTTTTTTTGGTCGTAGTTTATGTTGCACCAATAGAAATTAAAGTGTCAACTAACCTGAGGTTAATGTAACGTTAAGTCATTTACTTTATATTCGACCAAATATAATAGAACGAATGATGAATGATATTAGTATTGTGCTCTCTCTCAATCTAAAATACTTTGCATAAGCCTAATCCTTTATGACACATCTCACATTTCGTTTTAACTCATTATATTGAATGTCAAGTGTCATTGAATTATTTATAAGTTGATACTTTTCTAAAAATGGCAAAGAAACCTCGTGCCCGAGGCTCAAATGTAGGCGAAATCTTCTATAAAAAGCATTGTCTCTTTGCAAGTAAAATTGATCAAATCTTTCTGCAATTCTGCTGTTATAAAAGTCCGAACTAAAGTATTCGATGATCTCTTCGTCATCATCAGACAACAACCATTCACTTGTCATTGTTCAGGATAAAGTTAAAGCTTCACAGTACTTATTCACTGTTATTTGCATCAACATAACCTAAACTGAAGCTGTGCTGTACGTCAATTTTGACATTACCCACATCGGCGGGCTAAAATTGTAAAATTTTAACATGAGGTTAACCCCTAACTCTTAGTGGGGCAAGATGTAATAGTAGATTGTATGACAAGGGTCTAAAATGAGCCATATTACCACGAGATAGTTATTTTCCCGAACGAAGTGAGGGAAAATAGTTCGAGGGGTAATATGGCTTTTAGACCAGAGTTATACACTCTACTTTTCACTTCGATTGCGAGAAAATAAATAAACAAAGGTTAACCCACCCAAAATTAACAATAAATTCCACGGCGAAGATATATACTTTTGCAGCATGTTTTTTTTTCTATACTCCTTTGACACACAAAACATAGACAATTCGGTTCGCGCGCAACATTAACGCGCGAAAAAAGCTAAACTGACCTTCCATTGAGCGCTTCAAAGTGTTGCTCGAACGATTTAACCACTTTTTTTAATTATTGTGAAATAGGGACTACTACAAACTTAATCTTTAGACTCTTTAGAAAAAATAATTATGTTTCCAGATTGGTCGATTTTAGTAAAGCTGTATTCTGGTTGGTTAATACCCAATACCAAATATTTTTTTAAGGGTTAAATTAGTGTTCTGTGATTGGTGGATTTAATAGGTGGAGTATTTTTATTGGTCAAATTCAAATGTTTTGGAAATCATAAATATGTATTCATATTTTCCCTAGGGGTTAAATGTACTACTTTAGCCCCGCTTGACAAGTCTAATATGACACACTTTTCGAGCATGAGAAGTGAAAATATAATTTAACTCCAATCTAATATCTAACTCTGAGTTAATCATAATTACCCAGCGTGATGCAAGTAGGTCTAAAGCTGCCTTATTTATTTTTCATTAGTTTCTTTATTAAAAAGTATTCAATTAGATAAAAACTACTTCATAAATGTAATAAAAATAAGTAACTGAAACTAGATCTAAAAATAAAACTAAATTAAAATTAAATATATCTAAAGTAAAATGTATCTACAAAAATGGGTCTCTGAGGCAAGGTACCGAAGATGCTGGCAGCATTTTCTCGCAGTATTGCAATACTTATGCGATGAGCGAGGAAGCTGCCTGCTCTTCGGTAAACAGTTGTGTCAATCCACCTATTGCTCACCTCCTTGAATCTATAGGTACATCAAATGAAGATTCAACTTCGTTAATAAAAAAAACTACAAACACTTACCTAATATCAACAAAATAATAGCACTGGCATAACTCCACGATTTTATCAGCGTAACATTTTTCCTCGTCTCGTCTCCCCAGCTTCCCCAACATGTGATCATGTAATCTCACCCTCTCATAATCCACAACGAGTTAATTACAAGGTTTAGATCCAATAAACTGTGCCGCCGCGCCCCTGTCTCTTCACGTGTTATACAATATGTACCTCTTCACGTGGATTATTAGCCTGGCGGCTTAATGTTAATAAAGTTAGAATGTCTATGATTTTTAAGATTCGCGTTTGCGTAGCGCGCTTTGAAATTCGAATAGGTACCGAATTTTGATTTGAAACATTTTTATTACATTTTATTACTCTAATAATTGTAAACATTTCATTGAATTTTTTGAAGTAATCTGTGTCGGTGATGTTGATATTAGATTTGAGTTGACGGATTTCGAGAATGATTCAAATTATATAAATGAAATTCATTATATAATATTTAATTCATCTTTCTCCGGTGCTTGAAATAACTATACCATATATAATTATTTTTAGCTTGGATGCATCTTATATTTACTTTAAATGTAGTTTGTTGTCTTATTTTATGTAGTATGTTGTTTCTTTTTTATTTTCATTTTATATTCGTTTACAGTCTGACAACTTTTAGTGACTCCGTGCTATTTAACTTTATATTCTAATAAAAAAACAAATATGTTATCTAATAGCCATTGAAAGTATGGTTCCTGACTGTTATCAATATAGTAGACAACATCAACATCAGCCTATTCTACCTACGACCCACAAATTTAATGGGCACAGGCCATCTATTAAGCGTTCTAATACATCTGCCAATTTGTCATGGTCTAGGTTGTTAGTAACAAATTGATAGTTAAACACATTCCTATCGCCATAATACCTTTTTGATTTTGTTTTCACATGTTTTCTTTCATCTAGCTTTTGGATTTACAGACATAATAGCACTTGTCTATCTAATTCATGGTACAGTAAGCTAACCCTGTCCGACATCATATTATTGCCGTTCTTACAAAATCAAATAAAAAATAAAACACTATCGGCGCCGGCGCAAGCGAAGCGCGATAAGTCGCACTTTCATTCATGTGAGGATCCCTAAATCCGTTATTTTAATTTTCAATCTTATTTTTATTCGCTTATGGTATAAATTCGAATGCATTTTTTTGTCAGCAATATCTTTATTATTAAAGTATTGGCCACGTGCGCGCTAAGCTGGGCATTGAGCGGCAATAATGACCGAGTGTTCGGGAGATACGGAGGTACATGCAGATGGACTTGTTGATCGTTTAAACAGGTTTATTATTAGTTTTTGATGCACCTGTGTGATAAAATCTGCCAAAACTTCCAAATGCGATATTTATCACATAGGTGATAAAAATAGTTGACAATAGATGTAAAAAGCTATACCTCCAATTTGGCGCAAGAACATTCTGAGTTAAGCAGTAGGCTTTTAATCAGACACATAAATACTTATGCATAAGTAGATTATTACATCGAAAATGACAATGAACATATATAACTTAGATTATCTCTACAAATTTACAGCTATTTTCATACCAAAAATTACAGAAACTCATTTGCAGTTGCCAATGTTTTTTTTTTATTTTTTTTTTTATTTGATGTACCTAGATAGATTTTGACTTGTAAAAGTGCCCTTAAGGCCTATTTGCAGAATAAATGTTTTGATTTTGATTTTTGATTTTGATTTCGATCTAAGTACCTGCTTACCAGTCTACTAGTATATGTGCATATATTCTATTTACATTGATAGTATTGATACGGCATCATTTTTACGAACAACTACATGCAAGTTTTCTCGTTATTATTACACTTCACTGTAAGAAATTTCTTAAAGGGATAGGTAAATTCGCTTTTGAAACTTAATTTTTTACTTTTTTGCTATTGTGTACTTACAATAAACAGTTTACTATCTACTACTAATACTGCATTTAGCAATGTTTCCAATTTTGACTGTTTACTTATTATAACTCTGAAATAGTTACCTATTATTTATATTAAACAAGTAGGATTTGGATATGCTACAGTTTTTAAACAGTTATCCTGATAAAAATATTAAAAAAGTTCCCTTGCGGCGGCCAAGCGACATCTTTGGTATTTGTCAGAAATAAACAAGGGACTAGCTTTTTTGGATGAACGTATCACAGAAGATGTTAAAGAATTTAAACAAACCGGCTACGAAGAAAGAAATGAAAAGGTTGGATGGTAAGTGTCTGAAATTCGAAGAAAAATCTCTTGGTGATTTTGTTACTACCCTTCTTCGAACTATTTAGTGCTCAGGATGCAAGCGATTATTGTAGCCCTAACACCAGAGACTTCGTCGATAGCCTGAAAGTAGTTAACGATACCGCAGAGAGGGGTATAGCTTTAATAAAAAAAGTTTAATGACTCAGTCAAAGATGAAGGGCAAACAGTTCTTGCTGAGTCGTCGAGCATCACAGCAAAATGCGTTACAAAAGGAACAAAAGAAGAGGTTGCAACTTATGTAGCTAAATTATTAGTAATTGTTTTATCGATTCATGTGAACACTGTTGCATTTCCAGTTTAATATGTTTATTTTCACTTTAAAATAAGTTTCAACTACTGTATTGTTCTATTTGGGAATAATATTGAGTAACATTACTTTTATGTGACGTTTTTTTGTATCTGTTCATCCAGCGCAACCTCTAAACAATGTCCAATTCACTTAAAATTTGGTACGTATGCGTTTAAGATAAGCTGGACCCGGAAGCCGAGCGAAGTCAGAAAAAATATCACTATTTTTTTCCCATAAAAATGTGAAACACCCTATATTACATGTACCAAGAAACTTCCACCTCTACATAACGCATAATACTGCAGTTAGCAGTATTTTCGATCCAACTAACTAAATACATAATCTAAACCCATCTGAACACTACGGCCCTCGCGCTTGGCTGCACTTCAAACGATCAGTAGGCCTTCTTTGATAATGGCGTCTCGAGAATTTAATTTTGTCTTAAGTTAATTGTTAGTTTAGGTTGTGAGTGACATGGTAAAGGCTTGCTTTGTGAGGATCTTGGTCTGGGATGTTGAGATAACTGTCAGTCTGAATAGAGAAATAGTTATGTTGGCAACAGTGTTTGACAGTTAATAGTAGCGACCAATGAAATTGTACTATATCAATTAAAATTAAGAGTCATAATCTAATCTAAAACAAATATTTATTGTGTATATAGGCCCCAAGGGTTCTTTCAGAAGTCATTCAATAATTAATTCAATATGGCATTTTGACATGACAATAGTAAAAATGAACACCTGAATAATATCTGGGGCTCATTTCTCGAAGCTATAAGCTACAAGTTTTAAGCGGAAGTTTCTTCTTTTAATAGAAATGACTTGTAATTTATAACTTGTAACTTTGAGAAATGCATGGGCCCCTGGGCACATACGTAACGGGAGACGTATGGAGTCTCCACATCCCATAATACAGAGAAAAAAGTCAAGATAACCAGTGAACTAAATGCCATTCAAGTTCTTTTTTAGCATGGACCATCGAAGTTGAGTGTGGAAAGTTTGCTAATGAAATATACATAGTTCAATGCATGAACAAGCGTCCCACTCCTCCCCCTAGCGTCGCAGTTGTACGTATCCTATAAGACTTGGTCTGCTTTAGCACATAATCCCAAAATTTGGCGTTGGCACTAGTTTCACGAAAGCAACTACCATATGACCTTCTAATCCAAGATTCGACCGGTTTCCAGACAATGTTCCGGAAGCGTCTCTTTTCTACTTACGAGAAGGAATCAAGTCTTTATTATAAGGAATGAGTAAGGGAATAAATGGTTATGAAATGAAATGAAATGCGACGTGGTATACGTCGGTGGCAAACAAGCGTGCGGCCCGCCTGATGGTAAGCAGCAACCGTAGCCTATGGGTGCTTGCAACTCCAGGGGTATCACATGCTCCTTGCCGACCTTTTAAAAAATAACCCTGTAGTCCCGCGGGAAAACCTCGACAGGGAGGTCATTCCACAACCGGAGCGTCCGAGGAAGGAAATTCCTCTGAAACGGTACCGTACGCGACCATTTGGATTCTAATGTGTGAGGATGCATGCCCTGCCGACGGCGAGCGGTACGATGGTAGAAAGTGGCCGTGGGCATCATGTCGAACAGTTCTTCGGCTTCGGATGCTTTATTCCAGGCCCACATTAGCCCATATACATTGTTAGTAACACAACATGTACATTGTTAGCTTATGACCTTTTCATAATCCTAATGCTGATACTGACTGTGTCTAAACAAAGAGGAGTAGCCTTCAACGAGGATTGGACGGACGTACCTCGTAGCTATTATCTCCATCTTTTCCAAGTTAAAAAGAAGCCATTTAACCGCTGTGAGAATCGAGACAGCTGACAAAACCCGAAATCACTTTTAAATGCCCAAAACAGCATTAATCACCATCTAATCCATTTTGCGAGTTTCATTTGTTTTCCCCATTAGAACGTAAACAAGCGAAGTCTGTCGAGAATCTCGTTTAGCCAACTAACTGGAATAAAAAAGTAGTAAGTCTCCGAAGTTCATAGGATAATTCTCTAGAATTTGTAGGGAGATAAGCTGTTTTGGATAGCGCAAGTCTCGCGTAGGGTGACTCCCTCGGCATATGCTGTGCGTTTTACGGAGTTTTAATTTTAATCCACTCTGCATACATATGCTATGCATGTACTCACACACGCGTATGAACCGCGATTCGAAAACATCCAATCACGCAATACTGGACTTTATATCAGTGGAATTTGGACCTGGCTAAACGAATTGACATTGTGGTTTCGCTGAACACTCATCGGAAATTCGTGATATTTGTACGATTTATTAGTCATCTGCTTTTTATGCTTTTATTGAGTTTAATGTTTTTTCAAAATCGTAGGGATACCTATTATATATTTCCTTTATAAATTGGATTATTTCACTCGCAAAATTAATATTTGTACATAAATTAGACACGGAAATTCGAAAGATTAGTCGGCTGAGGTGAGGATTTTTCGGAAATTTTAGAAGGCGAATAATAGTGTCCGGCGTGTCATAGGGATATCCCTAGCCTCATATTATCAAAAACAGAATGACGGAGACATGAAACAAAAGCGATTTCATAAGATTGTCCGATGGAATTGTGAATTTCACGTCGACCATACTGCGACCACATAATTTAGATTCGTAAAACGCCTAACAAAATGCCGTTAAACAGTTAGGGCGAATATACCCCTCGCAAGCTTCAGAGCTAGGTTTTTCATTTTTTAGTTATTACTATTACGGTTATTTTTTACCCATTCATAAGATTATTAGAATATTGTTAATCATTTCGTTAGTGTCCGTGTCTTAGTTTAAGTTAGGTCCCTACCGAAAATCAGCGTCTCAGATTGCTTTATCATGCCGTGGCTTTATGCTGAGTGGAGATGCTCTCTAAAGACTTTTTATTGAATCGTTTATTATTGTGTAAACTGCGTCATTAAATAAATGTATTTTCTTTCAAATGTATGGAAACACATCTTCGCAGAATAGTCATCTCTGGTGAATGTTCACCTTTATGTCTTTAACACGTAATATTTCGAGTCTATCTGCACCGAACCAATATGCAAGCGCACAACGTTTGGCAAATGCTTCGAAAATCGGTAATAGGCATTGCACCGACAGCCTTTCGGCGGCCATTCATTACGCGATCTGCGTGCCTATAATTGCTGAACTATTCTCGTTACCGCAGGAATCTATGTGTCTAAACTATACTATCTATAGCCCGATGTTTTCGTAATCGTTACATAAGTTATGTACTTCCTTCCGATGAATATTTTCTATCGCGTTATGACATGTATCTAATCCCAACAAGGTCCAGTATTCCCTCTGGGTTAGAGTAGTTTTCGTAAAATTAGTACCTGCGTCAAATATTGGGTAGGTGCCAAAGCGGAGTGCGCACAAATACAACAGGGAACACGCTAGGAAGATGACGTTGTCACGTTCAAACTATATGCCTATGTTGACTATAATTGCCTATTAATAATATTACAACTAACTTAAATTTAAAACAGGCCCTTGGGGTAGTGTACCGAGGATGCTGGCGGCATTTCCTCGCTGTATCTCAATGCTGATACGTTGTGCGAGGAAAATGTATACACGACTTGTTTAGAACTATAGATTTTGCGTAAGCCAAGCCTAGTTTAAAATCTATTCTCACTACCCAACGTTTACAACATCGCTGCACCATGTAGCGAGTACAGTACTAACAACATATATATATGCTCGTACATGTATGTCCTAAGTTATGTACGCTGACCGCGGCTGGCTCGTGCCATATTAGTTACATAAATGGTACATATACCTATCTGGTACGTGCATGTTTACGAGCTATTAGCAGTACAATATACGTATTGTACAACGAAGGGAATTTTAGCTAGTTTGAGTAAGGATATGATAGACTTACGTTTTATAAGATCTTCCTTCACTGGTAATATCCACTATATAGGGATAAGGTAGTCTGGAAGAAATCGATAAGCGATAAGACCGTCCGTTGTTTGCCTCTACTCATTGTGATTTTGAACTGTACTGTGTCCTTTAATTGAGGTGTGCAATAAAGAGTATTTGTATTGTATTGTTGTATAAGATCTTTTGTTTGCTTCTGCTCGTATTGAAGTGTTCTGTGTTTCATTGTATTTTACTGTAAACCGGCTCGAAGGACCATGTGTCCGTACTTAAATTATTGCTTAATACCTGGTGTAGATTAGATAGATATGTGCCATTATTTCAGACTAATCTGTATTCTCCTGATATCAAATATTTGTTCTCAGTTGCATTCTAGGAAAACCTGAAGTCCAATAGGCTACCTAATCCCAAGAATTTCGAAGCAAAAAGATGGCAGTCTGACCTTCCAAACAAAAGAATCTCAACGCGTAATATACAAATGTAATGATACAAAGTATTACAAAAATAAAACCTGATTAAGATACAATCTTGCATGACATGGTAACCAATAACAGAACAGACTCGCAACTCATAATCCCCATTGTAATCCGACCACACTTGTGGCGACATATCTCCTATAATTACAGCCATAATCACCGAATTAAATCTGCCATCTCGATATCATTGAATAAACTCATAAATATTCAACGATACACAGTTATTACTGCCCCTACAACTACAGACAAGCCGTTTAATGCACAAAGCGACACGAGTGTGGACGCAGCATAAAATTATAATAAATATCAATAGAGCGAGACAACACTAAACTAGAATACGTTAGATAAGGACAGCAGCGGTCATCCCTAACTTGCCACAGTAAATCGTAGAGGTGACAATGCATTGACATGTCATTTGGGGGGCTATTTCGTGTCGTGGGGTAAGGACGTGATAACTCATGGTATGCAGTAGGGTACTTGATTTAGGCGATTTCATGATGACGATTTCGCGTCTGACGTTTAAATGTGATAAATAGATGGCCTTAATGTGTGAAATCGGTGTAACACTGATTTTATGTTGGATTAAATTGAAATGGTACTGGTATGGATACGGTTTTATTAAAATTGACAGTATTTATTTGTTCGTATTTAAATACTGGCAGCTGTTTATTAGATTAGGGTTTTTGATAGGTATAATGAGGTTCATTTTAGGTTAGTTTTAGTTTCATTTTAATTTCTTTGTTTATTTGTAATTCCTGTTATATTAAATTGCTGAACTGATACGAGTATTAATGTTGTTCTTACCAAGCGAGTAAATACCTATAAAACGGGTTTTATTTAATTTACGTAAATATAATTAATACTGATTGAGTATCATTTCATGATATATAAGCACAGAGTTCTTATAATTATATATGCATGTTAAATCGTATTTATTACTTTAAAAAGTATTTATTAACAATAAGTATCGCTTAACTAATTAGTACAATAGACTAAAATAATGCCCCAAGACACTTTCTAGCTACGAAACGAAAAATATAAAAATAACCCACACAAATATATAAATAAATAAATATAAGGAGCATCTTAAACAAATCAAACTAGACTCATATTAAACTCAGTAAGGTTTGTATGACGTAATGAAGCCACATAAATATTTGACAAGTCTTAACAGGTCTTGAGATAAAATAAAGCGCTTCCAAACTCAGCACTTAGATTACACAGTAAGTACTTTACTTAATGACTAGGTACTTACTTCGTTGGCTCAGCGACCAACAAGCGACTACACCGCGGTTATCTATATGTATTAGTTGTCTTCTAAATCATTCAAATTCACCTCAGATTCGGTCCGAAACCGCTCAACCAATCTCACTGGAGTGCAAACTCTTAGAGTATTCCAGTGTTCCAAACCACACGCGTAGTCGTGCCGGAGGTTTTCCCCTGGATTTTCCCCAGGCTACTCTCCAACCGCGCACTCCTATCGCTTTATTGGGCCCGGCCTATAAAGCCACAGTCAGGTTCAAAAAAAAAATCAAATATTAATAATATTCCATAGTCATAGACAATCAACTATACTTTTTGTCTCCGAATTGTAACCCTTTGCTACGCCTCCGCTACGCCGTAGCGACACTACAGTATGCATTATTCATATTTATCCATTCTTAATGCCATATTTTTACATATTTATACTTGCAAAATATGATACTGAGTCGTGTTTTTTTAACAACAAGTTTGTTGCCTTTTTATTTGACTTATACGAAGACGAAAAATGTGATTATGCAAATTGAAAAAGAAGATGTTTTGCAAAATTGACTTTAGGTGAACACTAAAAGTCTTTTTTTCTATGGTATTTTTTGCCTAAGACTTATTTTCTATTACTAAAATCACTATTTACTTTAGTACATAGATTATTTCTAAGGTAAAGCCCAATATTTGATACAATATTTCTAAGAATTGACACCTATTGATCTTCTCTACTGTTATGAATGAAGATTTAGGCTCGGTTTTATAACGATCCGTTAGACCTTATGTCGGTTTGTTATGTCAAAAAATGTACTGACTTACTGAAATTTGGTCTGACATTTGGTCTAACGGATCTTTATAAAACCCGGCCTTAGTGTCAAGTATTAGCCGATATCCAGCACTGAGAATTACCTTACGCTCTTACAATATCATCAGTATTTATATAAAATAGGAGTCCATTTAAATACATTCATTCCCTCTGAACAGCACGCGTCAAACCAGAATCGCATCACAATACAAAAGTAGCGAAAGAAAAAATGTACTTAAAATAAAAACCGTTGAATGTCATTCAGAACCACTCAAGCGTCCATCCCCGTGCTCCCTTAATAATACACTATTATACTATTTTAATAATAATAATGTACTATTATTGACATTAAAGTAAAATTATTATTGGCTGAGAGCGCTTCGCCAAGTAAACACAATTGACTTTTGCCATTTGGTTGGGTTTCAAAGATGTAGGTATATTTTATAGTGACCCTTAGTTCATTATTGTACCAATATGGTGACTTTCAAACAAAAACGTATTGTAATTTAAATTAATAAAAATCGTAGGTGAGAGTTCGATATTGTATTTTATACCTTTTAGATAATACAAAATAGTATGTTAGGTATAGTCAACAGCAGAAGTGTATTACTGGATTTTCGCCTTTTCACAATTAAAGAAGGTGCAAAATTCTTAACTTAGTTCCGTTGTTGACTGTACTTGTTTGTTATCACAAGTCACATGTGTAATAGGATTGTTGACTAAAAATTTGATTACTCCAAAAGAAACAAGGCAAAAAATATGCCAAATCTCAAAAAATAACGAAACTACAACCGTTTTAATGTTGCTGGTTAGAGAGAGAAAACGCGACAGCTCAGTGACGTCACTGACCTCAAGCGCCATAGTAAATGACGATAGTTCTTCGTTTGTGATCTATTGTTACATTGTGACATGTATCATAATGGATATCGGATTTACCTAGTTTAGGCAGCTTTTGGTGCTTTGGTAACCCACTAGGCATTAACAATCTCCGTATTCCTATGACCTGCCCTTGTGTATTTATACAAAGATTTCAACAGTCGTGAATACATGAATAGAACTCCTAGAAAAATCCCACAACCACATTGATAAAACACCAATTAAGTGTCACTGAATAAAAGGTAATTTTAAATTAAAATTAGACATGGACATCATTTAAAAAGTAACACATAGACAATGGAACCCCAACAATAATGTACAAGATATAAAATAAATCAATAATCAATTTTACGCCAGCCGTTCGGTCCGAATTTTTCCCCGGATTTTATTATTCTGGCAACACATCTAGTGGAAAATCGCGTCCTGCCGGCTCAGACGAATAAGGCGGGAAAATCACACTTATTTATTATTTACAAATATAACAAGAATTGCTGTTCGCTTCACCGGTTACAATGGAATGGATATTTTCCAGTTTTTTTGTTCACTTGACTGCATTGTTAAGATACGGATAAAAATGCTTGTCGGGAGATAATGGTCAATAAATCCGATACAAATATTATGCAACGGTATATTTTTATTTTTATAAATTAAGTATCAGTAATATTTGTGATTGTTACGTTTCAATTAATTACACTTAATGATACTTAATTTTAAACATATGACGACAATTAAAAAATGTATTTTACTTATTCACGCATAATAAGCGATTAATAATTCCATTAAATCCACGTCATTATTAAACAGATTCTAAAGTTTCGCATGACAACACCAATAATTACACAATACTTGAAAGAAAATAAAGCTCTATTACGTCATATATTGTGACCGCACCAAAAAATCAACAATAAAATAAACGGTAAATCTTCACAGAACATTAAGACACATCCACACCTCCTTTTAATTGATTTATATCCCAACAAACCTTTTCACACGATAAGTACAGAACACCTAATAAATCGCTGCATATCATTTCACCCTCAAATGACTTCGAATACAATTGTACTACACCTTAAGTCTTAATATGAGGGGCAACACACCGCCCCCTGTAGCTACCTACAATGTCAGCCCGTATTGACAAACTGCCGAACTCCAAATCAAACAATACTTCAGTTATTGACCTATTTCTTTGATTGCCAACAATAGAGAATCGACAATTAATATAATACTTTAAATTCCGTGGGAAAAGCGCGAATTAAGTGCAGTTTTGATTTCTTATGGTAAGTTTGGGCGGGATTTTGAGGCGTGCGCTATTGTTCATTAGCTATTGAATGTTTTGTGAATATATTTATATTAATATAAAAGGAAGAAAGTCGTATTTATTCAATTAAAGGTGGCACTAAATTCTCCACGAAGTAAAGTTTCAAGAAATACTTATAACTTCTTACAACAATCTTAATACCTTCCTACCGGTTAATCTTCTATTACTGAGTATGATGTACGTTACCCACTTAGTTTAAATTTAGTAGGATAACCATACAATTTTAACCTTTACGCACAGATTAGGTTATCTTCTTTTTGGTTGAATCAGGCTTTA
Organism: Epiblema foenella; assembly: GCA_963556455.1. Taxonomy (NCBI): domain Eukaryota; kingdom Metazoa; phylum Arthropoda; class Insecta; order Lepidoptera; family Tortricidae; genus Epiblema; species Epiblema foenella. The sequence continues at coordinate 4,355,000 of OY747110.1, forward strand.
ATACCTAACCTAACCTACCGTACTTGACTTTTAGCCAAGCCATACAAATAGGACAAAAAAACAGTACTTTCACATCACAATAGCATTGTCAACCTGAGTCACCTCCTGCCAATCCAATCAGCGTTTAAAAAGCGCAAAAACAAAAGTATAATCATAGAAATGCAGCAGTTGTACGCTGACGAGGCGCAAAGCTGAGAGTCACCCAAAATATTGACTCCCGAAGTGCCGACGCACAATGCCCAGCAGGTTGCTTTGTGCCCTCGGGCTCACAATGCCGGGCTGTAATGTACTGCTTTTTATTTGCTGCAATATTGTGAGAGCGCTTCAAATGATAAAAGTTCATTTTTACAGTACAACTCTGAAACGGAACACAGTGGGAACATCAGTCAGATAAAAAAGACAAAGTTTGAAAACTGTTTTTTAAATTAGCAAACGACAACAACATTTGAAGTTGTATATAATTTTTGTTTTAGTAGTTATTTTCTACCCGTGGGCATACTCTGATTTAAGATTTTCCTTTCCATGAACTCTGTAGGCGAACTATAGGGTTCGCCTACATGGTTAATGATGGATGACAGAGGCCGTTAAGCTTTAGGCAAATGTTTCTAAAGAGAAAGTTTCAGTCTACGAAGGGTTCCGGTCTATTATTATGGCTTTTTTATGCCGGTGTAGATTACTAATATTAATCGATTTTTGTACATTAATCATTATCAATGTTATCATCTCTGCAAACGTATCGTTTAGAATTAACGCAGACACTTGTTGGCATAAACCGATTTCCTAACGTTTTTTTTTTCACCGAAAAGCAACTGTTCACTATCAAATAATGTTTATCTACTATGAGCAAACATCACTGTTAACTAACCATACAAGATTCACCAGTAGGGTAGGTATTAAGATTGTTGTAAGAAATTATAAGTATTTCGTGAACCTTATGGCAACGAGATAAGGTCTACCAATGGTCAGTTAACTGTGATACTGCTAGTTTATAAGTTTTTTTTTTAAACCCAGTGGTACGTGTCGAGGTTCGAACCAACGACCTCCGGATTGAAAGTTTTGTGCTTGATGTAAGTACTACTCGGCTATAGCAGCTTTTTCAGGATGAAATAAAATGTACAATAAACAAATACATGTCACCCAAACCGGTCATAATTATTTACCATTTCATCTCGCAAGCAATACCGCCGACAGCGCACTTTGAATACAAAATAAATTACGTCAAAAACGTACCGTCAAACGCCGTAAAAAGTATGAAAGGTGCCCCTAAATACCGGGTGAGGTGAAGCGGTAAAATTATCTTATATTTGCTCAGAGCCCGTGAAGGCAGGGCGAGAGTACTTTTCAATAAGCTTAGCGATTTTTTCGAGCCATCTTGTAAAGTACGCGCAAATAGAAGGCGCGTATTGATCGTGCGCGCGTGATTTTGCTGGATATACTGTTTGGTAGTAGGTATTTGATACTCGGATAGTTTAGTTGCACTTTGGCTAGCATGCTCGCGCTTATGTCGGACATAAAGCATTAGTCTTTTTTGAGAAGTTCTTCCCTAAAAAGAGAATTAGTAATTCTAGGTTAGTTTCTTTTGTAAATCCATTTTCGTATCTAAATTTAACTTTTTACCCTTTTTTTATTGTAATAAAATTGACACTATTCCAATATTCTCTATCAGCGTATTAACTTGTAGCACATTATCTTCATTTTGATATACTACTCACTTCACTTGGAATACGCACTCGACTGCGCTGCGAACACTTTTTGATCAATTGATTGATTGATTTTATAACTAATAAAAATACTGTCATCTCGACTAAGTTACTAAATGAATTCCGAACTAGGCTTACATCCAACTTAAGCCTGACTATTTGTTAAATTACTAATAAATGACCTTGAGATGTTTAATAAACCTTTACAAAACCGAGTCAAAATTATTACTCTCTGTGGAAGTCAGTCAGGTACCCAAAAATATCTATACATAAATAACAACATATATCTATACATACAGTGTTCGTTGATACCGCATAGCAATCGTTTCTGTTACAGATATATTGATTATATGTCCAACCAAATTCAACTTCAACAAGTTTGGTAATTTGCGTAGTTTGATCCCTTAATTTACAAGTTTCCTAGGTATATTATATTACTGTATACAGTCGGGATGCGCGCTCATGTCAGATTAGACTAGCTAAGCTTTAGATCGAATCGAATGCATCGCGTGAAACTGTCTACGTATGCGTTCTTCAACAGCACAATCAGATACAGGTACTTAATCCATTCCAAAAAAACTAAAGTGAAATCAGTAGTACGTAAATTCCCAGCTACCGGTTTCAAAAACCGAATTGCAGCAACCGCGCCTAATGCGCCGTGAACCGACCACAAAAACACTTAAACATGAACATGCACACATTGTACGCTCCACATTGTCTATGTTCACTTCTTTATACATTTAATTCCTACATATAAACAAATTTAAGGGTTATTTACTAATTGGTGTATTAGTACAGTCATGGAAACAAGTCAATCCACGCGTGTAATTCGAATTAAGCGACTGTTTACAGGACTATACTTTGCGTGGTTTTTATTTTTTACAAACGGCCAGCGCGTTTTCACACATGGTCGGTCCTCTGTGCGCGGCCCGTTCAAATATGCATACTACAACCTTTTTATCATTTAAAATTTATTCAATTTAGAAATCAATACCCCGTTTATTATTGAATTGTTCTGGGCTATTTTGTAATACTCGATAAATCGTTAATTGAAAGGTAATTGAAAATAAACATTTAATTGGCGCAACGAACCATGAGGCATGGTACTGGCAGCTTGTTAAAAATTTCCATTCCATCTGTGTGAAAACTTGTCAAGATTCAACCCTTTCTAGAAATTCTCAATTTTTCTACTTGAACGCGAACGCGAACGTCGACTTCTAATTATTAGCTTGTTATAATTTTCTAATCGAACAAATCTTCTTGAATTCTTTAAATTTTCTTCGATCACCAGTTAACAAGGCGACAGAATAGTCAACAGCATTATCTTGCCCATATAGTCCATTTTTAGGGTTCCGTACCCAAAGGTTACTAAGACTTAGTTCTCTGTATGTCCGTCTGTCACCAGGCCGTATCTCATGAACCGTGATAGTTAGACAGTTGAAATTTTCACAGACGACCTATTTCTGTTGCCGTTACAACAACAAATACTAAAAAACAGAATAAATTAAATATCTAAGGGGGCTACCATACACCAAACGTGATTTTTTGCCGTTTTTATAGATAATAATACGGAACCGTTCGTGCGCGAGTCTGACTCGCACTTGGCCGGTTTTTTATGAAATTATAAAACAGTGATCCCAAATTTTCGCGGCAATTGCATTAAGTCCCAACCACCATCATAGACGATGAAGCAAAAAATGTTTAATTGGTCATTTTGTTCGTCGCCGTCGTTCAGAATTTTAGTAGGTACACCATCTATCTCTCTGTGTCTATCATAATAAGACTCTTCACACGCAATATCGGTAAACGTAATATACACTCAGATCTTAAAAAACTACAAAATCTCAAAAACTGTCAACCAACATCATAGACAACGAAGAAAAACTTTTTTTAAACCCGCGTTCGAAACGTGGCGCGCTTTCTCGGTCCATCGGCCATCGCGTCAGCTGCCAGTCATCGCGCGCCGGGGACCACCGCGGCAGTATATCGAGTTACCATCTATCGTCTTACGGCCTTCCTATGTCTAACTTACGTTACACGTCCGTTTTGGCGCTGTCAGTTGGCGACATTTTTGAATTTCTGTATCCCTTGCGCTGGGTGGTCGATATTGCTATCGTAGTTATTATCTCAAGAAACCGGTTAACTATTAATATTGATAAGAGGAAGCGGCTTCGTGTAAAGATGGTAGTCGTCATTTCGTAACGTCAAGTGTCGAGCTGTCATAGATGGTCTGTTTGTCTTTGAGTATTTAAAATATCGTTTATACAGCGGAGAGACGTCAGCCACGTCCATCTGCCACAATCTATCGCTCATAGTTACTTTAAAACCCTTTTTAAAAAATACTCCTTTAGACCTTGATAAAACCAGGGTAAAAATAATGAATCTTTTATATCACCCTCGAAGTCACAAGATGATATACAAGAGGAACGTCTTCAACATGTGTATTGTCATTTATAATCATCTCCCGGAGGAACTAAAGCTGCTGGAGAGAAACGCCTTTAAACACAGTCTAACAAACTGGCTTTTAGAGCATTGTTTTACAGTGTAAAGGCGTATCTCGAACACCAGCATTAGAATTGGTAATATTTAGTTATATAATTGTTATTATTTTATGATTTTATTGTGCCTCTTTGACTGTGATATGCCTATTATGTTAATTTTACTAGTATTTCAATTTGACTTCCTAAATTTATTTCAATTATTTTTATTTTTATTCTTTTGACATTTTAATGGACTGTAACTTTTGACATTTTATTAGTGTCCGACCGAAATTTCGGTTTCGGTTTCGGTTTCGGCCAGTTTCGGCCAAAAAATCAAGTTTCGGCCCGAGTTTCGGTTTCGGCCAAAAACGGCCGAACCTTTCGGCCGCGCCGAAACTTACAACATCGTACCTTCGGGTCGCGCTCGGCTAACGTCGGGCGCGCTCGGCACGGCTGGCAATATGGCGTCGCTCGCCTGACTCCGCCGGCCGACTTATTTTATACCACCATTAAAAAATCGCTAACTTTGTGTTACAAATAATGTATTTTTTTCACTTTATTTATAGGGTAGTTAAATTTTCAAACAGAACCTCTGTAACTGTGCTGAAATTTCATTGTGATAAATCTTTGAAAGTAGAAACCTGTAATTATAGGTCGGCGAGATATTAATTTTAGAAAAAAACTTACTAACATTTTTTCGACTTTTTAAGGACTTTTTTTTTATAAAAGGTTCGGTTTCGGTTTCGGTTTCGGCCGAGACTACAATGAAACCGAACCTTCGGTTTCGGTTTCGGTTTCGGCAAAATAACATGTTTCGGTCGGTCACTACATTTTATGTATTTGCATGCTTGCTTGCAGGCTAGATGCATGAAACAAAATGTATTGTAACATCTCTATACCTACTGTGTCTATGCAAATAAATAATTTTTGATTTCTCATTTAAGGTTAAAAAATTACTCAGTAACTTACTAATTATTTGACCTGACAAACTTGCCTTTTGAGTGAGTGAGCCTTGTTTGCTGAGAGAATTGACTGGTCAGGAACCACCTATTGTTATAAACAACTTTGTCTAATATTAAAGAAACGAAAGAAACTGAAATGAGCCATTAGTGACGCAGAACAGATATAAAAAAATGGGTATCGTAAATCAATACTGTATTTTTCATGTGTCCCTTTATTTATTTTTTATACGCGCATCATATATGAGGCAAAGATCCGAATAAAATTAATAATCAATTTATAGCACGCCTCTCTGATCTGATGTCGTCACTCCGGCCTTATCGATATCCGATACAAAGATCTCCTTGTCTTGTCTACTAAGGATCTGTCAAAAAACAAATAAAATTAAAACATACCTGCATCAAAATGATATTATAATTTGAGACAAATAAGGCACTTATGGGGAACAAAACAAATTATGAATAAGTTGTATTCCATTCATTGCTTTTTTTTTGTTAATGAAATAGGTGCTTAAGGTTAAAAAAAACCGGTCAAGTGCTAGTCCGACTCGCGCACCGAAGGTTCCGTACACGAATGTGTACCGGTTCCAACCCTATTAATTCAGGAAAAACTAAAAACATGGTGTAGAAATTGAACGCCATTGGTACAGCGCCATCTATCGGCGAATTCTGTTACAAATAAGAGCGACTGAATAGTGGTTTCAATTTAATCTTCTTTATTTGAAAGAAGGTACTTTCAGCATAATCGAGTAGGAATTTGTAAAACAAAAATACATGAAAAACTTAGTATAGAAAAGTTTTTTGATAATAAAAAAGAACAAGTAGATAGAACTATAATTAAAAAAAAAACATGTTTCAGAATCTGCAACTCAAGTCCTTTCATATGACACCCCCTTGACATATTAACTAAGACTTTCAAATTTTAAACCATCTGTCATTTTTCACAGAAAAGCAAAAAAAAATAGAAAGACATGTTCCAAATTTGAAATCGACAGCATAAGTAGTTCTTGAGATATTTAGCGATGTGACAAACAAACGGACAAAGCGCATAAGGGTTCCTTTTTTACCATTTTGGTACGGAACCCTAAAAACTAAGCTCCCAACTAAAGGATATCTACGGATTTCAAATAGGATTACGGGACGAACTCTCAATAAACTACTTCGTTAAAGAAGAGCAATTGACATCACGACACAGACTTTTTTCTATATATTTAGAAAATTCCAGTTATCTTTTTTTACGTCTATAGGTACTAAATTGAGTACTGCTAACCATCAAATCTCAACAGGTCTCCTCCATCAACCGCGTGCTCCGCAACCTCGCAGCCCAAAAGGAAAAGAGCTCGTCCCAACCTCCCCCCACGGACTGCAATACGCCTGTGTACGAGCGGCTGCGGCTGCTGGGCTCCCAGTCCAACTGGCCCCGGGCCCCGTGGCCGGCGCAGATCGACACCAGGACCCCACCCTACCAGCTGCACAGCCTGAGCCCTGGACCTCAGATGTGCAACGGCGATATGAGGATGAAGAAAGGTGAGTAACATATTTATTTCTATCGGTATCTTACAACTATGTATGAGCTCACGTGCCCGTGTTCTCGCACCAAACTCAAACTCAAAATATTCTTTATTCAAATAGGCCTAGCAACAAGCACTTTTGATTCGTCAGTTATATATTACATAAATTGAATCTAATTATTCAGAGCAATTTATTGATGCATATGAAATTTTAAAAAAGACATGAATAATAAATTCACAAAAAGATCGTCAATATGTAAAATAAAAACATAAAAATTGTATAATCTAGACAGTTTCTGTAATAAAATCTGAATGTCAAGAGGAAAATTTAACGTCAACATCTAATGTCATAGTTATGAAAATAGTCATTAAGATGTAATGTCATAATTATTAAACTATAATTAGTATTTCAACCACAATTATACCCACGGTGTTTTATCATTCATGTAGTCTTTTGTGCCTTTACCAATAACATCGGCTATGTTAGCCACTTACTAGGGTACTTAGGGTAGGTTGCTCCAAACCGTCTGTAATCGTAAGCGGTGTTCGTTAAAATCTGATTGTATGGAAAGTTTGACAAGTTTCTATGGGGTGACAGCTGCCGGCGCCATATTTGACGATGGCCGGCCTGTGATCGTATGTTGGTGCACCCGACCCTTACTCTACTCAGCCTACCAAGCGCAAGTACTAGGTCCCTGTGGAACTTTTCATCTCTCCTGTTCAGAAAGTTCGATTTTCATAAGTAGATAGCCTGGTTGAAAGTCGCTTTTCCGACCCTAGGGTGGAAAATATTTTTTTTAAGTTCTATAGGCCGAGGGGCGGGCCGCGGAGCGCAGCGGCGCCGGCTGCTGGTTGCTGCAGCGCGTATTTTATTATTGAATCCTTAGAATTAAATTTTTTATTACTTTTATTTCTCATTTATTTTCCTCATAGTCGAAATGAAAATATCTCGGGTGAAATGGGTCACTTTCAACCCTTGGTTAACAATCTACTATATTACGCGAGTGCTCCGTAATCTAGCACAGGAAGACAAGACCAGCCAGGCCGGTTCTACTTATCGCTTCGGACACACTTGCACAGCTCCGAGCAGACAATTTACACAATCATGGCTCTCAGGTGCGCAACTGTCATATGGGAATGAAAAAGCTTATACCACCTACCTAGCTAGCGTGATTGGTTTTAAACTCAGGTTTTTCGTGACGTTTTGGGCCGTTTCAGACGTAAAACATGGCAATAAAAACTATCGTCCTATATAGTAGCTGGGCTGATGATCGTACAAGAATGTCATGGTCACGTTTATCGTGCCATTGGCAAATGAAAGATGCGACTAAGTTTTTATGGAACTTTTTATATGACAACACAACTTGAATTGTCAAACGTCATTGTTCTATGAAATATCATTTTTGATACTTACTTTTATCCTACAAATTTACTCGTCACTACTCATTATCATAAATACGAGTATAATAAAATTACGCGCAGACTTATGTCAGGTTAACTTAATATTTTTATTTGGCACGAAATTTGATATGGGGTTCGATTATAACACGGGTCAACAATTAGCACAGACATTTTTAGGGTTCCGTAGCCAAAATGGCAAAAACGGAACCCTTATAGTTTCGTCATGTCCGTCTGTCCGTCTGTCCGTCTGTCCGTCTGTCCGTCTGTCACAGCCGATTTACTCGGAAACTATAAGTACTACAGTGATGAAATTTGATGGGAATATGTGTTGTATGAACCGCTACAAAATTATGACACTAAATAGTAAAAAAAAGAATTGGGGGTGGGGCCCCCCATACATGTAACTGAGGGATGAAAATTTTTTTTTCGATGTACATACCCGTGTGGGGTATCAATGGAAAGGTCTTTTAAAATGATATAAAGTTTTCTAAAAAACATTTTTCTTAAAGTGAACGGTTTTTGAGATATCAGCTCTCAAAGTCGTAAAAAGTATGTCCCCCCCCCTCTATTTTTATAACTACGGGGTATAAAATTCTAAAAAAAATAGAGGTGATGCATGCTAATTAACTCTTTCAACGATTTTTGGTTTGATCAAAGTATCTCTTATAGTTTTTGAGATAGGTTGATTTAACTGTAATTTTGGTTAAGTTATTTTTGCTGTTTTATAGATACTAGTACGGAACCCTTCGTGCGCGAGTCCAACTCGCCCTTGGCCGTTTTTATAACTCATGAATCGGTCAAGTTCACGTGTGTCATGCGGACTAAGTCGCAGGGCACAGATAGTTTATAATATTAGTTTAAATTATAATTAATAAATTCGTTTATTTTAATTAATAAATTCGTTTTAAATTTTAAATACATTTCAAGTGTCAAGACTGCTTTTCGCGTTACACCCCAGGGATACCACGCTCTGAATTTTTGAATTTGCCGCCATTTCTAATCTCATGTTCATTTGCCAGAATCTATTGTTGGATTTGTTGGCGTCTTGGCGAATATAATAAATAGAAATACCTACAAGTTGTTAATGTGGATTGTGGATTATAACTTTGGACGCTGTTTTTTTAAAAAAGGTAACTTAAATTTTCCTCTTGTTTTTTTTTTACTAGCTCCTGGTTTTTTCATTTACCGTCTCCTGTTTTATTGCAAGTTGGAGTTTGCAGCACTGACTATGGTCCAAATGAACGGATATTACTAATTAATGTAAGACAAAGTACTAGGATAATCTCTTATATGGACTATAGGTGGGAGGTTTTAGGGGAACAAAAAAATATCATTCGGTTTCAAGTTACTGCCTGGTACTACCACACACCACAGGTCCCTATATTTAATAAAAAAAAACACCGCAACCATAACGTCACAAAATGGCGGCTCACCGACACGCCACATTCACCAAAAACAACAGACAATCGCCGTCACGCCGTCTGTCGGCAACTTTTTTCACCAGCATTTTGATAGTCGATTTGCGGTCACCCCCACTCTCCCCATGGGGGGACTCGCCTACAGTACCGTCAAAAACATTACTCTGCCCATCCGTTTGGAAGATTTAATTTTCATTTTTATCTCAAACATCCCCCTTTGTAGCGGTTCTCTGTGTATCCAATTAGGTAGCTTTGAACATTTTTCTGGTACCACGCAAACTGCAATGGAGTTGTGGAATTTTTAATTTCGATAGGGCTTCGGTAAACGTACCACACTGATTATCTTGATCATTCCGTCATTGGTACTTTACTGGAAACTGGAAAGTTGTATGTACATTTTAATTTTACATTTTTTTCTCAAACATGTTCGGATTAAATATATGTGATAATCCAAACTGAAATGGACCTTATATCGGCCAGCACTTACGCCTGTATTGCCGTTGTTCGAATACAATAGTGAAGCGGTGCGACGTAAGCGCCTGCCGCCGTAAGGTCCCTTTCAATGTCGATGTCACGAATTTACAGGTCGGTGATAGGATTCATATGGGAAATTGTCGCCGAGGATAAACTGAAATACCAAAATTTGATAATCTGTTTCCTAAAATTGAACCTTGCTTTCTAAGAAGTTTCAAAAGCCGTCGTCTCCCGGCGAAAAAAATAAACAATAGCATTATTTTGTAATGAGCCCGGGGATCCCAGGGAGTGGTAGACGACTGGTTAAGATATTTTTGAACAAATACGAGTATATTCAGTAAGAACAATATAATAAAATTACTGTAATCCCCAACATTACAGGGACAACTTTTGAGTTAACTCTTTTTTTCTATACAACGCCGGTGGCAAACAAGCGTACGGCCCACCTGATGGTAAGCGGCCACCGCAGCCTATAGACGCCCGTAACTCCAAAGGAGTCACGTGCGTTGAGGATGCACTGTGTTGACAGCAGAAGGAACACATTTAGGTCCCTCGCTCTCAACACAGTGCATCCTCGGGAGCTCTGGCAACCTTGCTCACCTCCAGGAACACAACACTACATACTTGTGTAGTAAATAATGTTATTATGGCTGTGGTCTTCTGCAAGGCGGAGGTTCTTCCCCAGTTGGGCTGCTTCAAATTCGAGCAAGATGACATTTTGCTGTGCCCTACCTATCTTAATGCCTAACTATTCCTCACATTTAATTGAAAAATCTTTCTTTTTTTATATTGAAAAATCAAGGTAACGTATTCCAATGTCTAACAAATCTAATCGCAATGTTACTTCCACGTTGTATCAACACTACTGTGAACCTTATTGCACCGAGATAAGGTTTACTAAAGGTATTAACTCTGCCGCCGATAGTGATTTTCCGACAAAAACAGCCACTATTGTGCAAACGCAAGCTGGTAAGTGCACTAGCCGAGTGTTCGAGCGAAAGTGCTAGTGACGCCTAGCCACACGGTACCTAATGTAGACGCGACTTATATCGTTAAAATCTGTATGATTCCGACAATATCGTGTTAAGTCTACTCTCATGGTAAGAGGATTTTATTAACGCAATAAGGGGTCTGTGATGGTCACGTTTATCGACAACAAATGCAAAATAAAGCATCTGACGCTTTCTGATTCCACTCGATAGAAGTGACAAATGCTTTATCTTATCGTTTGTCGTCGATAAACGTTACCTTAATACGGGGCCATGAGATACAATGAGAAACCTACTAATAAAACTAGAACTAAGTAGGGCTAAAATTAGAAATAAAAATATTTATACTTAAATCTAAAATAAAGGGAGACAGGGGGGACAGGATTAGGCTGCCTGCTGCGATACCCCCTTACCATTAGGCATGTGCCGTAAGATTTTTTGCTATTAAGTATTACTCGAAGAATTTTTACACACAAATCACACAGTGCCGATAAGTGTGAACCTCGTGTTCAGACCGTGAAAGCGCCGGTGAAGGCTCGCCACCCGCAGGCGAATCACGTAACTTTATGTACTAACGGTAGATAGATTTTACTGTCAATTTTGAAGTATAAATGTATGAGGTGACAATTAAAATTTGACAATAAAATCTATCTAACGGTAGTACAAAAGTTACGTGATTACCCCGCCGGTCCATGGCTTAATGTGACGTTTACGACGTCTGTGGCCGCCATATTGGAAACGTGAGACTGATGCTAAATAATAATGAAATGTGTGGACATTACTGAATTGGACTTATTTCATACTAGCTTTTGCCCGCGACTTGAGCAGCACTCATTTCTGGTGCTTACCTAGTTATCGCTCCTCTATACAAACTTTTCCCCTCCCTTAAGGCATGATTTCCGGGGTAAAAAGTATCCTATGTCCTTCCGGGTTTCTCCAGGACTAAAACTATTTCCATACTAAATTTCATCTAAATCGGTTCAGTGGTGGCGAAGCGGTGAAGCGTGAAGAGGTAACAGACAGACTGATAGACACTTGCGCATTTATAATATTAGTGTGGATTAAATGTCAAATTCGCCACAACGACGTATTTTTCATTACGAGCGACATGTTTGGAACTTTTCGGTAGTTTTTCAGAATGTAGTGACAATAATACGTGAAGTTATTTATTTATTTAAGTACTTATTATTTACTTGCGGCCGCCCGCGACTTCGTCTGCATAGATTTTAGATGGTAACAAATGAGCTCAACTTTTTTCTGGCCGTTTGTCTGATGCTGTTAATCTTTTGTGAAAAATTACTTAGAATATATGCAACGAGCAACGGATTTGGAGTTAGAAAATGGGGGTATTGAACATTATTCCATAAGGAAGCAAAAATGGAAGTTTTAACGCCTGCTAGACTAGAAAGAAGAAACACGCGGAGTTCCCGACACTGGCCAAACAGACACTTCTTCTAGAAGGTACCTCAGCGTTTCGGAAGGCTCCCCGAACAAACTTTTTACCCTTTTAGAGTCAGACATTCGATAAACTCTAAAATACGTCTTTTTGTGTTTAAACAGCGAGTCTGTATACGAAGTTTCAAATCTCTCACTGCAAAAATTATTTGCTCCCTTCGAACCACTTTTCAACCCTTAAAGGGAGGAATTTTGAAAAACGCTGAAACATGTTTTGTTGTACTTAAACAGAGATTCTACGTACGAAATTTCAAATCTCTCGCTATAAAAAGAATTTGCTCCTTGAACAAATTTTGAACCCACTTTCCACTCCTTTAGGGGAGCGATTTAGAAAAACGCTGAAATATGCCATTAATATATTTAAACAGAGAGTCAATATGCAAAAGTTTCAAATCTCTCACTTCAATAGATACGTCTATACATCAGGGATAAGAAAGGATTTTTCAAAATTCATCCCCTCGTCATCAGGCTAGGGAGCCTACGTTATAAATGTAATCGACTGTGCAAAAATCAATTCCCTAGCGCTAGTAGTTTTGGCTCTACGTTTATGAGTCAGTCAGTCAGGACTTCATTTTATATGTATAGATTGCATAAAGTACGAGTGTTAACATAGTGATACTATAAAAGGCAGACTGCATGCAAATCGGGTCAAGAATTTATTACATATTAATCATATTTTTATATGAAACATTTTTTAAAATAAAACAACCTTTTTTTAAATAAAACAACCTTTTTTTAAATAAAACATTAATTTTATATTATACAAAGTGTATCCATTTTATTTGCTCCTCAGTATATTATAACGAGAGTAGACTCGTTAGTCAAACAAGATGTTCTCGATGATTGTACAAAGAAAAATGCAGGCACCAATAAGTGATTCACTCGCAAATGATTTTTTCTCATAAACTCAACTCGCAGGTTTGGAACCCCTTTAACTCCTTTAGGAGATCAATTTCGAAAAACGTTGTAATACGTTTTGTTGTAATTAAAAAGAGAGTCTATATACTAAGTTATTTTGGTTTTGGTAACCGCTATAACAATATTTGCGTATCTACTTAGTAGGTAGCCAGTAACCATCAGCGTGTCAGAACCGGGCTCGCCCGCGGCACCACTTTGCTAGCACGATTAGGGGGCTTTGTGGCGCTTACGTAACGCCGGCTCCATTATGTTGTCATTTCACGTTAGGATTTCTGACAAGCTGGTTCGCGAAATCCATACTAGGTATTTTGAGACTGCCTTCGATTCTTTTATATACAAGAATGGTGGTTAACAAGCTTACGGCCTACCTGGTACGCAGACACCGTAGTACATTGACGCTTGCGACTCCAGAGGAGCCACAAGAGCGTTGCCGAAACTTTATTGACCTGAGGATTCGTTGAGAGTTAGAAACATGCAGGTCCCTAGTCCCTCCTGACTCTCAACTCAACATCACGATCATATCAACTAAAAAACATTTACATCATCCCTTTAAAGAACATTCTCAAAATATTCAACTATTTATTTAACTAAACACTAAGGACCCTAAACAGGGGTCCGGGCTAAGCTCCAGTTAAGGGCCCTACAGGGCGATAGCGGCGGAACTAATTTTATTTTCGCGTCCCCTCCGAGGCCCTACGAGGGGCGATACGCGAGGCTCGTTATTTTAATGTTAATTTATTTATGCGTGTTTAAGAGTGTCCGGAACACCCTGGACGCCTGGACTATGCTGTGAGGATTTGAGTGTGGCGGTGGAAACGCTGAATATTCAGCATTTCAGCTACCTAATTTGTTTGGCAAAAATGTTATTTGGTACGAGGACGGGACCTCTTTCAAAAGACTTACCCTATAAATGTCCAGAAACTTTGACAAAAATGATGCATAAGAAATCAGGCGGTTGAACGATAACTATTCTTATTTCTATGGATACGGTTCACGCTTTAAGTAATTTGATCTCTTACTTATAAATCTCATAATCATCCCATTTGCGTGTTTAATGCAATTAGTTAATTGTCTATACGTCTGTTACCTATTGTGGCATTCAAAAGAGTTCCTAATATCCATAAAAAAGAATGACTTCAACTTTACGCAATTAGGAGTTTACCTTACTGAAAACAGTGGGAAACCGTCAAAAAAACTACTACATTCGAAGTCAATTCAACAAAAGTCTCTTTCAACGACCACGGCAGGTCAAAAGGCAGAATAAATCCATTACCAAACTAAATAACGGACCCCGTGATAAATGCCACCAGAAAAGGACCAACACATACAGAATAGCGTTAGTCAAAAGAAGACGGATAACCGTCTGGCGATACCAGATAAGGCGAAGAAAAATGTCACAAGATATATAACCACGGGGCCTTGTATGGGGTTCCGCGGCACTAAATTAGTGAGATGTATGGCGCGTTGAATATTTATTTATTGGGATGTAAGTTATTGTCTTAAGTATTTTTAGTGTCGTGTGAAACGGAGTGTTGCATCTTCTATTATTCCGATCCGAATTTGCCAGGGAGTCTGTGAGGGTGGGAGTGTGTTGTGAGTGATGGACTAACCTAACCTACTACAATGTCACATTTCTTCCATTTCTAAACCGGCAATTGCTAGAAATGGCGCTGAAATTATATTTGACGTATTATGCCTATCCCTTTGGTAACACAACAGGTGTGAGTTTATATACAGGATGATTCAGGAGACGTAAGCAGGATCAACTCGACGGATTTAGTTAACTATAAGCTACTCCCTCATACTATTATTGGCGTGATTAACGTAGTTTTTTTAAGCGCAAAAAAATAGTTTTTAATTTTGCACGATAGGCATCGTCACTCCACAATTAAAATACTTCTGTCAAGTACCGATTCTCATCGCTTTATCTGATACAATGTCAAATTGATTGTCAGCAGAAAACACGTCAGTCTGGTTGCTTTAGAAACGTCGTATATGTCATCGTCACTATTGAAACATCGTAAAGAGGTTGGGTACCTTTATGAATTAGTCAGTGTAGCGTGGCCATGATTAGAGAATTAAACTTTTACTTAACATAAAGTAATACAAAGGGAAAAATGTGTGGTCTTTTAACTTACTTACGATGGTAAACGATCCTCTAATGTTTACTGTATACCTATGTAGGGTTGATCCTGCTCACGTCTCCCGAATGATCCTGTATGCACCTGTGTTGATTATTTATCATTCTCTGTTTTCCCGGTTGATCCTTAAGGTACCCGTGGTCCGCTTTAACTCTTATATCCCAAGATTTGGCTTAGACACTAGTTTGGTGAAAGCGACCGTAATCTGACCTTCCAACACAGAGGGAAAACTAGACCTTGTTTGAGTTTAGATCGCTTTCCTCACGATGTTTTTCTTCAACGAAAAGCTACTCTTATCAAACAATAAAGAAACAACCCAGTGATTTCCATGACAACTAGCAAAACAGTTGAAAAACTGGTGAATGCAAATAAAAACCACTGGACCCGTAGGTGCGAGCTCATAGACAAGACCCAGACGACTCGCCGTAGGTACCTACATAATGTTCGGTATAAATCGCCCTACTCTTTGAGGCTATTTTCTAGTCGAATGAACGTACTAAAAATAGATCATTTCTCACTTAGTTATTTGTACCTTACATAGGTTGTATATTAATATTTTATCACTATAAATCATAAATAGAAAAAGGTTTATTTTATTTACGGTGATAAAGTATTTTCTTTTTTCTATAATTTTAATATTACACATTTTTAAGCTTAAGAGTACGCACTTTGGTATCGCATTGCGCATTAAACTATAATACGATACTTAAGCCATAATAATAGTCACACACATGAAACCCTTTCACAAATCTGATGTCTTTCTTTGTAATTGTGTTAAGCACCCGCTTTTCTCCGATATTTCTGATGTCCACTGTACTAACAGTAAGTGCTTTGTAGTGTACTAAACTGGTAAATAAACAAATTAATGTTTAGTCCTTTGACTAGATAAAAATAAAATGAACTGCATAACCCAAGCGGCTAATCCACGAGCTTACGTTCCACACGCCTTTTATATTCGTCTAAAACAAAACCTAACCCATTTCCAACCCTTTATGCCCAAGCTAAGACCACCAAAATAGAAGGGTACATAACATACCTATAACTATCGGAGCAGTAGGTACTAGCAGATCAAAGGGGCGCTATGAATGCATACCATGTAGAGGATGTATGTATATGCCGCTATGTGTCGGTTAGGTATTTTGATTCGAAATTATGGTTGGTTAAATGGATTTATATTTTGTTTGATGAACGAGTGGAGTTTAAGTTCGATTGACAGTGGTTTGGAGCTCATTTCATTTTATTTCGGGGTGCGATTTGCTTTTAGAACGCCACACAGACAACTTTACTAACACGAAGTATCTGTTTAGAGGCGCATTTTGACAAGCAAAATCAGTCGTATTAACATGGCATTTTTGACACAAACATTCAACCACATTTTTTGAATTATTGAAAGGATTTGGTAGCATCATTGCAAGTTGTCCCTTATTTAGAGTAATAATAGAGACTTAGAAATAAATATAACATAGCAATGGGACACTTTTATTAGTGAGCCATATTATTGAAAGCACCATAGTATAAAATAATCAGCTGCTGCTATCCTTGACGCTATACTAGACGCTGTTTTAGGTATACCTAATATAATAATATAAACGCACGAAAGACGTCCACTAGGTCCTGGATATAGGTCTCCCCCAGAGAATGCCACAACGATCGGTCATAGGCTGCCCGCATCCAGCGGAGTCCCGCGACCTTAACCAAGCCATCAGACCACCTCATGGGGCCTTCCAACGCTGCATCATCCGCTATGTGGTCGCCATTCGAGAACTCGCATAAACTATGCGCGTTTATGCGAGTTCTCGTTGCAGTTTCAAAAAGTCTTCAATCTTGTACAATATACATAGGTGCCTGTCTATATCATCTAAATTCCTAAAATCTCAGAACCTGGCTTATTTCTATGTTGATTCGTCTACACAAGCTATTAACTCTGTTAAGAACCTGATCGAAACCACCAAAACAGCATCAGAACAATTACATGACAGTCAGCTAGACCACCGAGGACAAAAAGTTAGATATGGTGGTAGAATTCGTATGTAGATACGACTTTTCGGCTTAGAACGACACAACCCGTGTTTGGAAGGGGCAATTAAACCTGACATTATACACGTTCGTCTATAGAGAGTATCTGTCTACTAAATAGGGATATCTCCATTTCAAATTTCGCTTTGTTCTAACTGAATGACGAGACATCAAGAAGTGATATCATAGAGATGTCGCTTTCTTTATCAATCAAGCCGAATGGAGTCGTGGTTTAATAAAATGTCAATAATCAATTGCCTTTGAGCTCATGTAGCATATTCCAAAGATAAGAATTCGTATTGGTATTAGATTTTGAGATGTTATTTAGGTATTAGGTATTATCAATGATCATAAATCCTTAATTTTTCACTGGAGCTTATTTTTCAATGTACCTATATTCATTGAATTTGAAGATCGTGAATGATGATTTAATTTGTGTACTCAAAGTTATACTACTTTACACCATACATGTTCAATATATACAGTCTAGACGTAGCTATCCATACGAGCATCCGCCTGCCGCACCGCTCGTGTAGCACAGACAGTATATATCAGTATATTCATTTACAGTAATTGGCAGCCCGCGCGAGCGAGCCACAAAGGGTGCCAATAACGCATGTAACACGATTAGAAAACATGAAAACGCCGTTAAAGGGCGGTTTGGAACCCCTGTCTATGGGTTTGCGCAATTATACATGTGTTAATTTGCGTACAGGCTGCTAAGTACTTAACTGGCTACACTAGAGTACACGGGACCCCAACATGTTAGAATTTTACTTAGGTAAATAAGTTGTCTTTGTTTAGTGTTTAATTATTAAGGCAATTTGGGAAATACTAAAAGTTTTATTGGGCGAAGTAGGTATGTATTTATCTATTTTATACCGTGTTCGTGAGTGCGGTAAGAATGCAGTATGTATACCTAGTGCATTAGGTTATCTATAGATAACATTTGTTTAAGGCAAGACTTTTGGTAACGGTAGGTATTTTACTACGGCATTTTATAAAATTTACACTTTTCTTAATGAACTTCAAAACAATCTGACCCCTGGAAATGAGTGGAAAACACAACATCTCATTGTTAGTTAGATTCAAGTTTTGTTAATAGGAATAAATAAGATTTGTAAAAATGAAGTGATTATGTGGCATTGAACTAATCAGTTTTAGTTTAAATTTATTTCTAACTCTACTGACCCTTTGATATTTGTTTTCGTGTACCAAATCGTCAGTTGACAACCAAAACTCACTAAATAACAAATACTTAGGGTACTTAAAATAATGCTCGTAACTCAGCGTCGTTACAGTACTGTGATACGAGGTTTCCAAGAGTAACGATAGTTTTGCTAGTGAGTTACGGTTGTCATCCGATGAAATGGTCCTTAACATAATAAATTTTAACTTTTTTTGTATTCATGATTAATTGCAGCTGCTTGTAGTATGTGCTGTAGAAATACATTCCTTAAAACTGTCCTGTCAAAGTTCGGTTAAAATAAATAAAAACTTTGTCAATCAAGCGAACGTAGTGTTTATCGCTGTACGGTTTATACATTATTAACTGACGTTACTCTTTCTAAAATCACCTAAATCAATTATCCCATAAAACTTACCATAGTACAAACTCGCAATCGTGTAACGTACGAGTATTTATTTTTCCGTACTGTGCTATAACAAGTATGTTGTTTACCGCGTGGGAGGTACCGGGGCGGCACTAACGCGGCTCCGCCCAAACCCGTTTTTTATTTATGCCCGTGTCTATGGCGAATCGATGATATTTGTTAATAATTATTTTTGTCTATAGTCGCATTCGGTTTAATTGAATGGTGATAAAGAGCGAGGAAAGCTTAATAATGCCTTGTATTATAGTATGTAGTTATACAAAGAAAAGACTAATAGTGTACAATGTACAATATTAGTCTATTCTCTCGGTCATCTTAATGCGATTGAAATTAAGTTTAACCTGGAGGTCTATTTAAATGGTGGGTAACTTCTTTGCTTCGGTAACTTATTACCTTTCTTTCATTACTAGACCTTATTAGTGTATCTTGTGTCTACAGTTAGATATAAAATGATTTGTGTAGGTGACGAGGTAAGTTTCTAAATGATCCAAATTCTGTAAAAGTCAGCTAACACAATCAATAAACTTACACGTGTTCTTCATTCTGACAATATATTAAGTAATAGCGTCATAGATACGGGTTCATAAATACCCATATTCCCAACCAACGGAACGAAAAAATTAAAAATTCAAAACACATTTTATTAACAATTTATTTATCAAACCCCTTTAAACCCGCTCTACGTATATTGAAACGCTATTCCGTTTTGATTACTTATCTGTGAAAATGAACATTAAGCACATTGGATATGCACCCTCACCGTCTCGGTTACCTGCGTCGCTCTACCTATAGACAAAATGTCTTATCTACACTTCAAAGTGAAACATAAAAACAACCTTTTCGACGTCGGGTATCTCGCTTCACAAAATGGCGGACGCGTGACCGGCATTGTAATTCTTATCGTTTTTCATAAATCCCGTTTGAAATTCAGTGCCTGTTTAATAAAATTAGGGAATTGTGTAAGCACACCGGCAAACTTGTTGGCACGATGTATCTACATCTTTAATTCAGAACACGTTTGATTGTCAAGTACCTATGAAGTAACCACCTGCCAGTTTATTTTAAATGTTTTTGTTCTAAATGAGAAACATGAGTGAATGAGCTCTTAAAAGTGGCTAAACAACTACTTACCTAAGATTGTTTAATTTATTAAATTAAACATAAGTACAAATAAATATGAGACTATTGATCATTGTTCAACTGATGTTCATTGCACTTATATAAAAGTAGACTAAGAAATTGGAAGTCTTTCTGACAGCAAATAACATCAAACTTTTGGGATTGTTAATTAAATTGAGTCCTCATTTCCATTCCACAACCCGGGTTGTTTGAATCGTGTAATTATCGAAACCAGAACATTTCCATGCAAAACAAGACAGAATGTTATAATTAAAATTTCGTATATTAGTTAATATTTCCATAAATGCAGAGGTATTGCGGAGCTGTCCCTTGAGAGGGGAGACATGACACGGCGATGACGTTTTTACGATAAGGCAGCGCTGGTGTTACCGGTACCGCCATCATACTTCGGAAAAGATCGCGATGTTGGATTTACATCCTATGTGTATTTGAGCAAAAAACCATAAAATACGTAATACGTTTGTAATTTACACAAAGCTGACATAAACGCTTTAAGTATAACCTATAATAAAAAGCAATGAATGACAAAACCAACCAACGCCATTGATGTCAGAATATTACATGCCATCACACAATTCTTCCCTATCACGAACAAAAAGATTAATTTAACTTTAACATGAAGTGGCTCGACGATGGGCATCGCTTTTTCAGCTGGTCCATATTAAACCACCATCACCGCAATTTTTCCACAAATGTCTATTAGTTTTCTGTTGGTATCACACGATTACGAGGATTACGCTACTAAACTAATTACGAGCGATTAAATTAAATTAACTTCAACATAAACTGGCCCCATGTTGGGCGCCACTTTTCCCAATCATGCATATTTAACCGCCGACACCGCGGTTTTTCCGCAGCTGTTTATTAGTTATCTGTTGTCATCCCAGTAGACATAAATAGTGACACGTCCATTATCTGATACGGATCTACACATCATTACGTCGCCTTCGTGTAGCATTAATGTTTCGCGTCTGACAGATGGGCCCCTGATACAAATCATATTTTACCCCCAAGTCATACATTTTCATGGAATTTTATGCCCTATGCCGTCGTGATAGGCATCGTCCGATATGAGACTTCAAATTGTATATCAAGTTGTCAAATATGTTGGTATGAAATTGGCGGTGTTACATCTTTTGGGATGAGAGTGGAATAGTAATACAGCCTTAAAATAAAACCCATATTGTCAAATATTGCGTGCTGTTTGGATTACTCGCTACATATTGGAAAGTAAAGTGTATATAGTTTAAGGTCAGAGTTTAAAAAATAAAAATCATAGCAGGCCGCCTGCAATGTTTCATATAAATTCCTTTATTTGTCTTAAAAAAGTGGGAACAGGCATATTAAATACGGCGCAGGTCATTTTCAACCAATTCAATTCTTATATTTGTATGTGTCTCAAATAGTTGAGTTTTTTAGTAGATAAATACATTTGCAATTCTGTTAAAAAAATTAACGGCGGGAAAGCATGAAGCTTTTGACGTTTAAGGATATGTTTATCAAATTTTAATTAAAATTTCGTCAGTTTTGAGAAAAGCACTTCGTATTATTATTAAATGGACTCGCAAACTCGTCCGCTTAAATAAATACTCAGCCTGCAATTGCCTCCCTCCCGGCGTCCACAATAATGTACTATTCGTCAGTGTAGCATAAAGAATAACTTTACATCTAGAAAGTTTCATAAAAACTGTTTTCACGGCACTAATGAGAAACCATCTTTATTTTAGTTAGTGTTGTTGCACAAGAACTGTAGGTGCCTCCATGCGTACTTACCATAGCGCGTAAATAAATTTCCGCTACTGTGTGGAAAAAAATAGGCCAGATTTTGGAAAGCTAATAGCCCTGCGCCTGAGTTTATTGTCCTGAATCTAAGAGGGTACGAAACGCTAAAACATGGTATACCTTTCAATCAAACCACGAATCGAAATGTATATACTACATAATTTATTATTATATACTACTTAGTTTGATTGTCACTTGATTGGTCTATCGTTCTAACTGGAAGAAAGTGATTGGTGTGTCGCCCATCTCTGTTATCTGTCACTGATTTATGTGTCTTAAAAAAACCGTGATTTTCATCATTATAATGTCATCCTAGGGAGGATAATAGTTCACTTTATTAATGTGATCATAAACCCATAAACGTCTTCTGCATATTCCTAGATTTTCGGTTACCAGCCGACAATAACAACTTCCTTGGACCACTGCCCATACCTCTCATGGCAATTCCTATAAAAACTAGGTTAGAATTGTAGTTTATGTACTGTCTATTAGCTGCGTATGAGACATGACTCGCTTCCTCCTAGCGTTTTGCCGAATGTATCATAATGGAGTCCGGGAACGCTTTTTATAGGATACTTAGCCAAAAACAAATTGGTTAACACTTTCGCTGTCGAGCTTTTCGTAGCGCTACGCAATTTTTCTACATACGGGGAAACGCATGGGCTACGTGGCAGTCGACGAATGAGCCTCAAGTTACTAACTTATATCACTGTTAAATCTCGCAGTGAGTAAAAGTTATCGTTGGTTTTGTCCATAGCGTAGGTAGATACGGTCAACCAATAGGGTTATTGACAAAATTTTAAAAATGCTTCGTAATGAAGGTATACACGTATGTACTCGTATATACAGTCACGAACCGGGATTGTTGAGCCACTTGCCATTGTCCGTAATTTAGCCGTTTAATGAATGACCGATGTTACCCGATCACGTATCAGTCCCGATTTGCGTTACACGTCCAAGTTGCGAAGGTTGGTAAGTGGCTCAACAATACCTGTTCGCGATGTATATGAAAAATATTTTTTCCGCAGGTTTAAGACTAAAAAATTGTGGTTTATTTATTTACGTTTTAAATTCGGCGCCAAAACGAATATGGCCGCTTTATGACGTAAGTTGTATTCGAAAACATAACCGTCATAAATATAATTAATACTCATTCGTAACGATAGCGAAAATCAATGATTGACATTTGGCAATACAACTAGATGATGTCGCATAACAGATAACCTCGTCACACGCTGCATGTTTGTGTTTAAAGTTACGTGACACACAGAGTAAAAAATGGTGATAGCTTGAGTCTCGGGGAAGGACATAGGATACTTTTTATACCAGAAATCATACCTGATGGAGGTAAGCGATAACTAGATAAGCGCCTAAAATACAAGAATAGCAATTAAATTGTAATGCAATGATCGAGTTCTACCCGGACCATACCTGTCAGGTATATATGGTGGTAGGAGTATGGCTTGTCTGTCTCTGTAGTGTATAACCTACACCGTACGGCAGTAAATGGCTCCGGGTATGGATTTCACACTGAACTAATTAAAAAAAAAAAAAAAAAAAACTGAAAACCTATCCTCCTTTTCTCGGCATACTTATTTTGTACAATTTAATGCGGTTGGTAAATCATTTGTTGTTTATAAAAATGACTACATACGTCTATTTGAACTAACAGAAGTCTAAGAAATTACATATCCGTAATGGATATTCAATTTATTAAAATAATTATTCGACGTTCTCATCTCTTTACCTACTATAGCGCTGCAAACTAAGTCTCATTATTTATTCTCCAAACCTCCCATTTCAGATATTCCAAAAGCATTCCATTATTGAGCCATACATTTTTAAGCGTGGCGGGGTTACGTGGTAGGCCCCGTTATCGTCAGTTTCTGCATGAACGCGCTTTACGCTGCCTTCCCCCCGCCGCCCCCTCACGCCGGAGACAAGTACCGCGGAATCTTGACACTTTAACTTAATTTATTTGGCTGAGAATTTGCGGTGCTGTAGATTAAAAATCGGGACGGTTGTTTAGAATGGATTTATGTTAGTTAAGGAGTTATGATTTGTTGGCGACTTTGAAATTGAAACAATTCTGCAATAAGTAGGATTTATTTCTGATGGTATACGAGATACTACCAGGTATTCCAAATAATAAGATACCAATTGATCTGCAATCTGCAAAGCTGCTCAAAGAGGGGTGTCATAGAAATTTAACAGCCTGCGTCATAGTGATTTTGAAGTCTTTGCACAGACCGATTTTAATGCGGTTTTAAAAAAACGAATCAATGAGAATTATTAATAATGTTTAATTATATCTTCGTTGACGATGAAAATAGTTTTATTTTATTTTTATGCTTTAATTCGCTTTAGACAAAATCTTTCTCATACGCGCTCGTAGAAGGAACGCATTTTTACATAGGTACCTACAATATAACGTATTTAAACCCTAGATGCGAATCGCTTTGGTCTAGTCAGATTCTTGGCACATCCCCAAGTGTGAACTAAACGCTACTTCATACACCCTAATAGATTTTGACTTGTAAAAATGGCATTTTGGCTTACTTGCAGAATAAAATTAATTAATTTAAGTTATTATTATACAGGATTGGAATGAAATTAAATGAAATACTTGCAAAATTGAAGCCAAGTTAAGAACAAATCGTCAATAAGTAATCGTCGCGGTATACCCGGACACCGGGAGTAGCGGCGGGATTATGGCCGCCGAACGGCAACGGCCGCTTTATTGCGGCCGGATAAAACTATGTTTATATGGCCGCAAATAGCGGGTTGATATTAAGGCGCCTATGTAAGTATTCCCAAAAAGAGTAGGTAGAGTATTTTTCGCTAAACTGTATTAAACGGCGATATGTTTAATAGGGTTTACCATTGCTTGGCAGACAAACGGTTCATCAATTTTTTTTTTACCGAATTTTCATTTTATAGAACAATTTTTTCTTATAAGTTCGCAGTTCTAACCTAACTCAACCTACTTTTCTTGTAGGCCTAATACTACACAATGACCTTTTAGCTTTTACCTACCTCAAAAGTTTGTTGCATCTGAAAAAAGTTTATATATGTAATGTAATTTCTGCAAAACAATACATTCTGAGACAAATTTAGAATGAAGGAAAAATTGAAAAATTTAGGCACCGAGCAGGATTCGAACCTGCGACCTCCCGGCACTCGCGGCCAGTCGCTCTAGCCAACTGAGCCTGTACGCCTCCCTCCTCCTCCCTTAAGGCGTTTGTATAAAAAATTCTATGAGACGTTTGAAAGAAGGAGATACCGTTTAATAGTAAATACTTTAAATACATAGAAAACTTACAAGACTTAGAAACAAATGTTTACAAATATTTACCCTAACAGCGAACCTAGTACCGCCAGCTTTGTAGGCAAGTTCACTAACCACTATAAAACCCGTCACCAACATAGATATAAATACCATAGTCGGGTATAATATTAAAGACGCGTTAGACTAAGTGTCAGATCATCTTTTGGTAACTCGATACCTACATTTTTCAACATGAGGGTTTTCCGCTGACTTCCGTGACCGCATTATTGTCGAAGTCGTCACAATTTTCGGGACCATTATGGTATCTATATTTTATAGTGAGTAGGGATTGTTACCGTTCATGGCAAAGTTGTCCACGATCCTGCCACATCTTCAATAGTACCTAATGCTGCCACATGCACGGAAGTCAGATAACCTCATACGCCCGGAGAATCTACCTACGCATAACTGGCCGATATACTTACAGTCTAACGGATCTTTATAAAACCGAGCCAAAACCGAGAGAGTAAGATATAAATGTCCCAGTGCTGGACACCTTAGTGCCCAATCAGATGACACCTACTAATCACATCTGTCGTGATGACAAAATTGAAAGAATGGGTCAGTGTCGATCACAGGGATGTTTACCTTACCTAACTCGATACTTACTAATCTTCCGGTAGTGTCTCTGTTTATCTCTAATCTAAGGTTGACAATAAGGAATAACAGATAGGTATACGGGGGAGTCATCTTGACGCTCCTATTTTCAATGTAGGTAGCTCATTTTGCCTATATGTAGACAACTTCTAAAACAGTCTCGATCGACGCGCAGATAACCTGCTACTGGAATAAACTCATATAAATTTAACTGTTATCGAGTTTGTTTGCGAGAATTAATTATAACTTGCAACTTCGAAACTTTCGACTTTGATGATTTAGCGGTGGATTTTAAGATTACTACGTTGGGCTGGTTTTCCGATTGTTTCATGTTAGAATAACGCTTGGTTTTAAGACGATTTGATACTTGACTGAAGCAACTTGCCTTTACCAATATTTGTATTGTAGATTACTTTAAATTTTTGGGTATATTAGGTTAACTAGGAGACTTTTATATTGTTAATTTAGCGCTCTCTCGCTTATCAGAGATTACTTGATGTAGTCCGGTTAGAATGCGTGCTGTTGTAAGCTATGTTTGTGGTCAAACACTTTGAAGAAAACACAGAGGTCGGCAAATACTCGCTGCTGTGATAAGTTATGGTCTGGGTAGCCTAGTGCGAGGACTCTAGTGTTATACACAATATGAGCGAAAGGGACGGCACGATACCAAGTTAGGATTTCGAAGTTCGTAGTACTGGTTCTCTGGGCGCTGGTCCGGCAAACTCAAATTCCCATTTTGGGCTGCGTGCGAGATCACGGTTAATTTTTTCTTTAGATTTGTTGTCTGTATTAAATAATTGGCTGGAAGAGCAGCTCGAGCTCTAGTTAAAAAAAAAAAAATATTTCCATTATACAACATTTAGGTACATTTACATCATTTAAAACATAATTTTGCCTTTGGTGTTCTCTTGCTGAGTAGACTCATTATCATTATGTACCTAACCTACCTACCTGTTTATTTTGTTAAGGTTGTGCAATAAATAGTAGTTGTATTATATTGTACCTAATAGAGTTTAAACCTTTTTTCATATTTCCCCAGGTGAAGAGCCACTAGAAGGTCTCGAAGGTCTGCATTCCGACGAAACTGGTTCGGGCGACAACTCAAACGCGGGCTCGAGCGGCGCCGACGACGACGCAGCGCGACTGCGGCTCAAGCGCAAGCTGCAGAGGAACCGCACAAGCTTCACCAATGAGCAGATCGACAGTCTAGAGAGAGGTACTGTAGGGTTTTGACTAACTAACACTTTATAGCGTAACACCTGGGCAATAAGTTCGCTCGAATTAAGCCCTACCACATAATAAATAATTGTACTACGTGCAGAAGGCCCACCGTTAACAAATCCCCCATTTAGGTATGCCAAACGTGCCTAAACGTAGCCATCTCTTTCTATCGCACGCACATCGCACCACTCGCTAGTCTCTACATCACTTTCTAATGCATGAACGGGCACACGACGGATGCTGACCACATTTACTAGTAGTGACGCGACGCAATCACGGAGTTTTTTAACTACATTGCGGTTTTTACTAGACCTTAGAGGCCTATTTTTGTTCTTGATCTTTGCTTTACAGTACAATCGCATTTCAATGTTTCGCGCACTCGCTTCCACGCCTAGTCGCACAATAGTCCAAGAACACGCAGTGGGCGTAGGAAATTCTAAAAAGTCTATACGTGTCAGAACAACCTCGCAACACATTGAAATGTAAATGAAAGAGAAACGGATTCTCAGACTTAAACGTTTATTTTAAACCTAAATATATCATTGCACTGCTTTACATTCCAGAGTTCGAAAGAACCCACTACCCGGACGTGTTTGCGAGGGAGCGGCTCGCAGCCAAAATTGGCCTCCCGGAGGCTCGGATACAGGTGAGACGAGACTCCTTGCATATCATGTGTGCCTTATTTAACGTAAGGTGATAACTGGAGAAAGATGAAAAGTAAGGGTATGGGACTTACTTATCGCCAGCTAACACCGTTTCATCTAACCCATCTGATCTCGCCCTACCGCAAGAAAACCCAGTTTAAACCTAGATGAACAAAAATAGCAGTGACCCACCCATTAAAACAAGTGCGTTTTCATGTGGATTTCCTACAGAAACGTGACATCAATACCATTGATTCCATTCTGCAAAATGTAGGTTTTATTTCTTCAATTCGATGAATACGTTGATATAACCTAGCTAGTAAGTAAAGTTAAGAAGCTGTAGGTACAGTCATAGTCAAAATATATGTACTTACGATCCCATAGCGACAAAAATATATGTACGCTCTTATGCCCTTGTCATTAGTGATATGTTCACATACTTTGTAACTGATTGTGTAGGTATTGATATTTCCGATGCTTACTGTACCTGGGCTAAAGTTATAAAACTGTCACTACCTACTTTTTTCAAACACGTTTGTACTGTGAATAGTGAGAATGTATTTTTAAAGAATGTAGAATAATCCGACACAAAGCGAATGAATGAATTTAGCCTGACTCAAATACTGTTTGACCTTTCTTTTTAGATTGGTAGTTACAAAAAACTTTTCAAGAGCAGGAAATAATTGCTCGTCATACTTACTTCCATTTTAAAATAGAGGTTTCTGGATTATTTTTCATTCTACCACAAGGGCGGATCTAAGAGAGTCAACGGCGAATGAGACTTGTAGGGACGCATCTACTCATTGAGTAGGTATATTATCATGATAACCATAACTCATTGATCCTCTACTATTCCATTATACCTAGGTCTGTATCAGTTACTTGTGTCCTATTCAGACGGTCATTTCGAATTGCGACGAATAAGCTGTTTGGCCAACAGATGGCGCTTGTCATAGCACTCGGGTTTTGTGCCACACAGCGCCGGCGTATGTAGGTACCTATCTAGCTCACAATTAATTGCATGGTTAACAATTGTCATTGTACAACGATAAGAAACAACAATATGTTGACAACTAAGTCCACCAAAGATATGTTAACCGTGACTTTTGACTGCGAAAAACCGCTCAGAGTGTATGTCTAAAAGCGCAGATCTCGCTCGCTAGAATCGAAAACAATGAGAATAGATTTTCATCGTTTTCGATTCCATTTCAAGGGGTTAAGCTAGTTGATAGAGCTCGACTAAATGCGATTAGGGAATTGAGATAAACCAAAATGGCCTTAATGTTGGCTCTGATCCGCCCTTGCTATGTAGTATACTGAGTAGCGCCCCGCGCGCCTTGTTAACGTAACCCGACGTTAAGGTGTGGTTCTCGAATCGCCGCGCGAAGTGGCGGCGCGAGGAGAAGATCCGCGCGCAGCGCCGCAGCCCCGAGTACCCGCCGCCGCAGCCGCAGTACGCGCCGCCCGCGCCCGTCAACATCGACTCTTACAGGTAATGTACCAATACTCGTAAATCACCGCGTCAAGTACGCGGTTCAAGTAAAAATTAACAAAAATTCAAAATCTTATAAGGGCGGATTGCCTGACCCCTATTTCACCAAAGCTGACAGGCGCGACAATTGTCAAAAAATATTACAATTGTAGTTGGTGAAACAGTTTTCACATGAAAATTGTCGATTTGTCACTCTACATATGTCAAATACATACATATGTCAACTTGGTGAAATAGGAACCTGGTGCTTAGGAATACAGACCGATCAACGTTACCTAAATATGGCGCCGGCAGCTGTCATCCCACGATGAACTTGTCAAACTTTCCATATGATCGAATATTAATGAACACCGCTTACGAATACAGACAGTTTGGTGCAAACCACCTTTAGTCATATTAGCATATTACATCCATACATACGTAAACTTACGCTTTTAGTACTGAAAGGAATAGGCGTGATATTGAAATGACAGCTTGGTAGCTCATAGATACACTTCAACCCTATTCCAGTCGTCTCTTATACGACACCCACGCTTAGAGCATTTAAGATCACCCACGGGATGAAAAAGGGTCGTGCTAATCAAACCCGATACCAAACGGGCGACAAGCCATTTAGGTAACTGTCTGACCACTTGAAGTCATTAGAAATGATTCCAGAGACTGACCCGTGTACTTGGGTACGCTGACACCGTTTGACCAACTAAAGAATTTTATCTTCAGAGATATTCATCACTTAGGTATCATAGATTCATGTTTTCTACTTCACTGCATTTGAATGTTTGTTAGATAGTCAACAGACTAATATTATATAGACAGCGCATGAAACAATATGATTCATTCGATTAGGTACGTAGGTACCAATATTAATACACATAGTACCTAAATTACAGGCTACAGTAGCTAACAATTAACTTGCGCACGACTCCCGTTTCAGTCACATTCGCTCTGTGCAATTAGAAGTCATGTCGCGGCCTGCTGTCAAGCCCATAGACAGGTATTTTAATATTTTAACTATTCCCCAGTCCACTGACCCCTATGGGCTATGGTCCGACGAGTATGCCGGAACCGGCTCCGGTCTGCGAACCGGACCCTGAACTCTGCAAGGGCGGTTTCCTCGGCTACCCGCGCTACGAGCTCGGCTACCGACAACCACCGCACTACGTCAACCACTATCAACACGAGCCCTCGCCGACGCCAGGTAAAGTGTTCTCTTTGAAGCATTGTGTGCGAATTGGCCAAGCCTCATCAGCATCAACACAGAGGACTTTCCCTCTCTTAGTTTGCCGCTTTCATTCAGCGACCACCCGCAACCCACGTTACCATTTCCGGTAGGTGACGTGTAAGTAGTAACCTATACAAATCGTCAAATCTAAACTGAGTCGATTCTTTACGATACGCACGGCAAGAAAGGGGGTGGTAGGCACTATTTAAATCCGACACCGCAAGAGGCTTAATACTTTAGGCCTACAGCTTAACTCAGTTTCTTCGCGATACGCGGCTTGAAAAAGGAGGCAGATCCCTGCCGCCCTTTAAAGTATAAGTATTCCAAGTACTGACATATTTTGAAGACACTAAGCTTAATTGTTATCATTGTTTATGTTCCAGAACTGGGCGGTCTCCTGGGAGCCGGCGTGTCAGTCCCGCTAGCCGTGCCCGGGCAGGAGCAGCAATACTGGTCGCGGCTGCAGTGACCCTGGTGGCACTAGCCTTCTCACACACCACGGGCGTCTTAAGAGCGCTTTACTAAAATATAACAGGTCCATTAGCGCCACTCCTAAATAATTGTGATTATTTAAATTTAACGATAGATACTTATAAAAAGGGGACCGCTATGTACTATAGTATATTTAAGTACTTTTTGAATAGATTGAACTAGTTATTACGTTGCTGGATTCGTCAATCAATGCGTCCAAAGTTAAAAGTTTGATGTATTCTAAAAGTACTTTGCCGATATACTAAAAAACGGTTATAATATATACAATTGGCTAAGATTACTATAAAAGTAAGTAAAGTTAAAAACATATTAACTAACAAAAATAAATCTAATTACGGCTAAATTAAAACCTAAATATGTAACTAAATTAAATCTATAAATGGCCCCCGCGGCATTGTGCCGAAGATACTGGCAGCATATCCTCTTTGAATAGGCAAACTTATTCGTTGGCCGAGGTAGCTGCCAGCTCTTCGGTCACCTGTGGCATCAATAAGACTCTTCGATAATCCCTTAAGTACTTAAATACAAACTACAGAACATAGCGGCCCCCATTTTTAGGGTTCCGTAGCCAAAATGGCAAAAACGGAACCCTTATAGTTTCGTCATGTCCGTCTGTCCGTCTGTCCGTCTGTCCGTCTGTCCGTCTGTCCGTCTGTCCGTCTGTCACAGCCGATTTACTCGGAAACTATAAGTACTACAGTGATGAAATTTGATGGGAATATGTGTTGTATGAACCGCTACAAAATTATGACACTAAATAGTAAAAAAAAGAATTGGGGGTGGGGCCCCCCATACATGTAACTGAGGGATGAAAATTTTTTTTTCGATGTACATACCCGTGTGGGGTATCAATGGAAAGGTCTTTTAAAATGATATAAAGTTTTCTAAAAAACATTTTTCTTAAAGTGAACGGTTTTTGAGATATCAGCTCTCAAAGTCGTAAAAAGTATGTCCCCCCCCCTCTATTTTTATAACTACGGTATAAAATTCTAAAAAAAATAGAGGTGATGCATGCTAATTAACTCTTTCAACGATTTTTGGTTTGATCAAAGTATCTCTTATAGTTTTTGAGATAGGTTGATTTAACTGTAATTTTGGTTAAGTTATTTTTGCTGTTTTATAGATACTAGTACGGAACCCTTCGTGCGCGAGTCCAACTCGCCCTTGGCCGGTTTTTAATAAAAAAAAATTAAATATCTATCGTTAAATTTCAATAATGACAATTATTTACGAGTGGCGTTAGTGGACCAGTTACATTTTAGTAAAGCGCTCTTAACTCGCTTTCCACAAATGCCCACCAGACTAGTTGTCTAATCGACGGAGTTGACGCGACACACTTTGTTTTTAAATCAAGCGAACGAACACGGACTCCGACATGATGTTATTTTTCAAAACTTTTCAGCATTACAGTCACGTAACCCTTAGCTTACAAGGTCGTACATCTGGCTACCTCGCTCTATCTTACTTGATAGCGAGCATCACGCGGTAATATGACTGTAATACCAATTCATCTGGATGCGACTTAATTGAGGGAAGTCGGAAACGCACTATTACACGCGTATTGCACACGCATCCAGGAATTTACTTTGCGGGAAGCTTGTCTCGTTTGGTGAAGTTTAGTTTGATGTTAGATTTGTCCCGGAAGGACGCAGATGTTTTTGGAGAAAGGCTTGGACCCCGTAGCCTACGCCCCATGGCTGCTACATCGTTTTATACCTAGAAAACTGTCTTCCAGGGTTCTGTCAATTTTTCTTAGCGAAAAATGAGCCGATGTTCGTTCGTTCAGTCTAAGGCTCGGTTTTATAAAGATCCGTTAGACCTTATGTCGGTTTGTTAAGTCAAAAAATGTACTGAGTTCCTGAAATTTGATCTGACATTTGGCCTGAAGGATCTTTATAAAACCCGGCCTAAATCAATCAATCGTGCTACAACAGTATTGCCACAGTCGCAATTTAGCACAACTGTGATTCCAAAGTGGTGTTTGAGGAATGCCGAGTTTATTCAATTTAAAAACCAGGCCGGTTCTCACCGAGACGAAGTCTACATGCATTGAGCTTGACATGTTTTCGTTTGTTGAAGAACAAAACAGGGCGGTAGACAATAGTGAACAATTTTCCGGTTATCACATGGCCTAAATTGCATTGAACCTTTGGCTATTGCTTCTTAGACGAAGTTAATGTCGTTTTATTTAAGACACTATTTGACATATGGCCCATTACCAGGATTACCAGGGTTGCACGGTTTCTACATATTCCATTTAAAACAAAAACGTGTCAACTCAAAATCAGTAGAACTTAAAGAAATATTGGGTAGTTTAATTAGTTATATGCTAGGTATATATAGTAAGGCCAACGAGACATGGCAAAGGGCATGGCAGAAGGAAGATACTAATGATGACGTATCAGACAAGGAGAAAGTATATCTCGTCTCGTTGGTTTTGCTTTATTATAACAACAAAATTATAAGTATATAAGCATTCATTACTATTAAACTACCCTACATAGCTCTCGGTATTGCTTAGTCGATTGACACAAGGGGTATATCACGGAGAAAGGATAGTATAAATCTTATATGATACATCTTCACATAGTATAAATTATTTGGAAAGAACCATTGTAACAAAAAATATCCCTATAAGGTGCAAATTGAAATGAAAGTGTCATAGCAAATTCCTTCATTAAAGCCCGACCACAAATATATGACCATGCGCCATGTTGCGAAATTTTATTGGAACTAATTTCTTACACTGGCAATAATAATTAATGGTACCAATATTTTCCATAATCACTTCTGCACTGGTATGTTTTCATAAGACAACATTATCCTTGTACCTGACGTACAAACTCAAGTCGCTCTTTTATTTAACTCTAAATGATCACCTTTTAAAATTGAATGTGAATTTGTAAAACTCCGATGATAAGAACTTTGCATGCAATTGGTAGTCATGAATATATATATATTGTATAGTTTCTGCACAAATGCAAGAATAAACATATCCAGTAGTGAAAACAACATTTAGAGCACAAACTTTGGGCTCAAACAAGATTCTATTCAGGGATTTACTTGTCAAGGATTCAATGAGCACTCATTTTTAATTAAGACACCTGTATATCAAAAACACTGGGTAACCAAAACTAGGCAGTGCGAAAATGCAAGACTTCTTGCATTGTACCTAATTACAGTGACTACCTATTCGACTCTAGATATCATAACTTGTTTATTACAATTTACTTCATTCAAAAACTATACATTTTTTGCTTAGATCATAAAATACAGGTGTCTATTAAAACAAACAATTTTTAAAATTTAAAAATGCTCCATAAATTACTTGAACAATTCGTGGTAAGTGTTATAGTTACAATTTATTTTTTATTATAATAAACACAACGTACGAGTAGATAGGGTAGGTAAGATATAGTAGTAACTATGGGCCATAGGGTTCGCCCGCCGGCCTTGTATATTTGTTGTACATGTCGCTAAGATCATAGCAAGTAGGCAAAATCCAAAAATATAACAAATAATTTATATTGCGAAATGACATTTTATTTGTCAGGCTGTAACTAAATTTAAATTGATTCAACGTGTACTCTCATTGCTAAGCGTAATCTTTTTTGCTCTATATTTGTGAACTAGAAAATGGCCAAAATTATTGCTGCCAAGTGAAGCTGAAAATAATAAATTATAATAGAGAAAATATTGATGCATAGGAAAATTAATAATAGATTTTTTTTATTCCAATTTTGTTTTACGGACATATTCAATTGAAGTCAAGTGGTGCAGAAAATACAATCTTGCCTGTAGGTACACCAATCGGGTTAAACACCGACTCAGTTGTTTTACATACTGTATACCTACAAGCGATCTAGTACCACTGTTCTGAACAAGATTTTTTTCTTTGGCATGCTCTTTATAAAAATTTACTACTCTCTGCTTCGACAACACTAGCAGCGTCCTCCATGAATCTTGATAAAGAACCTTAATTGTAATACAATAAGGTTTACTGAAACAGTGTAGATTTTTTTTTAAATTGGGAAGTATAAAAATATAGTCAATAAAGTTGCAATTGTCATTCAAGGTTTATACATTATGTACCTGTTTACTTTACGCACACATTCGTGGTTCTGACGTTACTTAGAAATGTTTTAAAATATCCTAACGGTCCCCTACTGCGCACAATCGTGCATCGGGGATTAAAAAGAACATTTCTAGGTAGCACACTTAGATTTTTATACAAAGACAGGGCTATTAACTGTAAGTTGTAAATAATTTCTTTAATGTTCGTTAAATAATTGTGAATCTCTTTTACAACGTAATGTAATTTGTATTACAAATCATTTAGTAGTTCGTTCATCTGGTACCTACAACACACTGGCATGTCGAATTGTAAACCTTACCGAAATAAAATAAAGTCTACAATTGGTCATTTACGTCGTGTTCGCTTGTACCATTGCCTACACAAGTCTTAGAAATGCGACTTGGAAAAACTACGCGGTGATCAAAAATCAAGCAATCACAAGATTAAAGTCGCGTTTCAAGGCTTGGTACTCGATAATATTAATATTGTACTTACTAACATAGGTAAACGCTCTGCCCAAAACGATATTATAATTATCACGTGCTGAAGCACAAAAATCTTTAGTGACGCCTCAAATAACATTGGGGATTTCTTTTCGAATTTATTACATTAAAGTTAAGGTGTAAACATATGAATATGAACTTCTTTTGTGAATAAGAATTATGTCACGTCGGTAATACGTTTTATTAACAGCATTATGTATGTATATTACATTTTTGGATCAAATTTTGTAGTCTTATTTATACCTAAGGCGATACTGGCAGTGCAATTTTCTCATTATAATTTACAACAACATTTTTTCCTTTTTTTCTCGACATTGTAGTTTATACAATCCTTGCCACTATTTACCATTACACTGGTTTCAAACATGCATTACCACAATAAATAAACCTAATTCTTAAAACTCTTATTCGAAAGTTAAAAATTCGATAATTGCATCAATGGCGTTTAACAATCTCTGAAATAATGTAAGTACACTAAATTTGTAGAATTGTACATTAGTGAATAATAGGTACTACGTGATGTAGTGAACACTCACAATTTAAATTCGCTATGCACTAACCTTTAACCTAACAGAATTATACCTAAAAATTTGTACGTTCTCGTAAAAGACTAGAAACCTACATCATAACACGTCATTTAAAATATTATCTATATCACTAAGCAGATCTCTCTCAATGTGTTCCGAATTTGTGTTCTTTTGACAACTGGCGACCACGTCCGGAACGTTTTTAATTAGACCTAAGTCGTAGTCGGATATAGTGACTTCGCAATCTTCCGCGTCGTCACTAAGGTCTACTACGTCTGTGGACTCGGCTGTTTTACTATTCTCCACCTCTATGACATCATTAGATAAATCTACGTTTGTGCAGTCTGATATATCGATACTTACTAATTGTACTTCCGAGTCTGAGTCGTCTGTCTTACTAGCTACCGGCTCCTTCGCTTCATTATTACTACTATGTCTATTTCTAATTAGTCTGGGTTTCGAGGTGGTTTCTAAGAGCTTTATTCTCTTGAATTCGTGACAGTTGTCTACTAATTCGTCATCCTGGACCTCATAAACGTCGCTCTGTTCGGACAGTGTTCGCTTTCTGCTGGCGTCCCCGCTGTCACTAAGCCTCTGTTCTGGTTTTTTCTGGCTCGTAGGGGGCGCATTATGATCAACCTTCTTGTACACAATAGACGTACTTCGAACAACTTTAATAATTTTATCGCCTGTCGTCGTAACAGATTCCTGAGTGGACAGTTTCCGTTTCCTCAAATTGAGGGTTATGGGCGTGCTGTGGACTATGGCCTCGCTTTTCTTTCTAGCTCTAATTTCTTCAAGGGACAATACTTTAAAGTCGAGCGAGCTGCGACGTTCGGTGGCCTGTTTACCTGCAATTTCGTCCAGGGAGAGTCGGTCGTACTTCGTGGAGAGATTGGTCCGGACGATTTTGCGGTCTTTGGGGGGGTCGGGTGGTGCGACGAGATTGTCGTAGCTGTAGTATGCTGCGGCTTCAGCTTGGATGCGCTCGAGAAGCATCAGTTCCTGCGACTGTTTGTCGCGCGATGGGGAGACCGCCGCCTTAGTCGGGGTGGACGATGGCGCGCTTTCGTTATCCGACTCTGCAAGAACACACAACAGCTCATTCGAAACATCATCGGCGAATGATTTTCGTAATTAGTTTTGAAACCCGCGTTCGACTCTGTTGTGTGTTCCCGCCGGGTTCTGAAATCGGGGGTACTCAAAAATAATTACAAAAATCATATTACGAAACTTTTTTATTTGCTCGTCGGTATATTAAACACAATTTGATTAAACGAAGCCAAAGTACATGTTCCAATACGAGTCACGATCGGTTCGAAAGTTAATTAGCTTAAAAGAAAGGTCTTAACACACGCGTTACTAATTAAACATATTTTGCAATTCTTATACAAGACTAAGATTAACATAACAACAACCCCTGAATACGATCGACCACCAGCGGCGGCCGGCGCGCCTGCTCTAGTGTTGTGTCCAGGGTTCTAAATTATCAAGATAATTATGCTCCTTGGTATTTATCGGATAAGTACCAATCAGATTATGATCGCATAAGTTTCACTGGTTGGTAATGTTTAATATAATTTTCACGTTTAGAACCCAGATAACATTGGCGCCGCGCCGCGCCGCGCCGCCGTTGCCGGCAGCTACTACTCGGCCATCCGCCTACTGTACCGTCCTCACACAATACAAATGGGTATAAAACATCAAACAGCGCCGAGCCGTGACTAAGCCTTCTCCGCAAGCCACGGCTCGACGCGGACACTTTACGTTTACGGGACGATTTCACTTCGCGTGAAATTTTACATTTAACAGAAAAACTTTAACATTCCAACAATTAAACTAGTGATAATTAGCCCGAATGGGACCATAAAAACTATTACTACTTCAAGAAATCAGTTTCGTAATCAAAATAGCTGCGTTCAGGAAAATAAACCTTTTAAATTATCTACGCCCCTTATAGGTCGCTTTTAAGATAGACAAAACTCAAAACTCAAGAAGTGTTGAACTTACATATTTTTATTGGCAAACATAGTTCTTTCACTAGAGCATTTTTTAAAGAAAAAAAATAAAAAAATTACTTGTTTTTCATCTTTCAGTTTCTTAAACTATCCCCCACCAATAGAGATTATTCTTTTATATTACTTTTAAATATTGTTAATTAGTTTTATACATAAATAATGACTAGGCGTACCATGGACCATAGACAAATTAATGTAACAGTATCTATTTCATTTATCGCGTACAATTTTTGATGTTTTTTTTTGTAATAAATATAGGAACTTTACTCTCAGTGCAAAAATATAAAAAATAACGTTCCCGAGAAGTTACAGCAAATTATAAGCCTGAATTCCCAACGTACCGCTATGCTAGAGTAACATACGGGATTAATCGGAAGCGTCAACGGTACGGGATCACTACACGCTATACACGGTCAACACCGCTAGCTTTTCGTTATATTTTACCTTCCTAACATGGTAATACGATCTTAAGCACGATAATTTTGTTATTAAATAGAGAGCACAGCAAAATAATCTGTTCCTACGTTTCAGTCAGTAATTATGGAACTGTGCTGTCTATGTGATGTATACCTAGTATTTTATTTATTTATTAGCTCTATCTAACGCTCTCGGTGCACAAGTACAAAGTACCGACGCGCGCGGCGCCCCAACATCCTAAATGCTAACATACAAACGATTTAAAGGCATAAAGCTTTTTTTTTTCTTTTTTTTTCTTCGCCTATGTAAATCACTTACAATATTCGTGTATATATATTTTTATTTGTATTTTTATATATTATGTATCCTATTTATTATGTACTGTTCTATTATAGACAAAGATTATTAAACGTCTATTAAAACCCTATGGGTGCAATGTCTGCCGCGCCACGACCCCGTGCCACGGCCGACACCGCCGCGCCTGTGATATTACTCGTTATATAACCATACGATAAATAAAAAAGCGAGAGATATTCATGTATGAATCTAATTAGCTAAGATATGAAAGTGATTATATTCCCTAATGTATTGCACATACAAAAATACCGACTCTGCTTTACCTCCGTCGCCGTCTTCGAAGTCGGACAGAGAGCTATAAATAAATCTTTCTCTGAGGATAATACTCATATATTTAATGTTTGTCTATGGTGTACAAATAGAACTAAACATTGTCTATGTACGAGAACCAAACAAAACGACGCCTCAGTCGGCAGCTCAACGTAAACCTAAATAAAACGTCTCGTTAGATATAACTTGGAGCCAGCCCCGCGCAACATGAGCGCGGCTCGATCCAACTAACACTATCTCAATAAATACTATATTAATTGACTACTCAAGAAACAAACCTGAATACATTTTTTTTATCGTCCGTCTTGTGACAAACTGGGAAGACAAACAAAATAAAAAGTATTCTTTTTACAGGACGTCTACTAAACTAAATAAAATGTTAAAAACTACGTCCAGTAAAATGTTAAAAACGATTCCCAGTTTGTATAACACTTAACAGGGGGTAGCATGGTTATGTAATGACTCACTACCCCACCGCCATATTATCAATAAAGATTTCTCTTTGCGCCTTACACCTACTACGTATACGTTGTCCCCAGACGTAGTTTATGCATTATATTGTGGGGATTATTAGTACTGCGTACGGCGCAAAGAGGCAACACGCGTATTCTCGACGTGGTGTGTTGGCACTTGCTGAAGATCTAGTTTAGCTCCGCTACCATCGCCCGCTCGGCGTACATTCGCTGAGCGTAATTTTCGCCGTTTCTCGACATTCCAAACACATAATCTAAACCGACCATAGTGCCACACAGCACTGAACTTCCTCCTAAAGCACAGTGTTTCATTATAGTAAAATTAGTGAGTGAGCTTCCAAAATTTTCTAATAATTTCATTCTTAATCCTACGCGTTAATAGAGTTTCCAATTTGAGTTTATTTTATAGCATACAAATATTTAGTTTTCGTCAACTACATCGTCATCCGAAATTTTAATTATACTATTCACAATCGTAGCTATACGAAGCGATTATTGAAAACTCTAGTGCGTTTGTAACAATCGTAAGTCCGAGGGACCGTTCTGTCCGCCTCAAATTCCGTCGAAAACATCAACCCAACTATAAATAATCAACAGATTTTCGACTAAGGTGAATCCATTTTCTACTATGGGATGAGGTTTCCGACCACATTGTATAACAACAGCGTTGCCGAAGCACCGCCGCTCGATTTGAGAGCTCCTTGAGCGATGTAACTGATGTGTTATAGTTGTTACATTACATGGTAGCGCTTATCGCCGCACTAATACCGCCGTATTGGTCTCTTAACAGAGAGAGACTGGTGATCTTTGTATGTGGTAAACTTAGCAATCACCTGTATGTCTAGTCTAATGACAATCATAATACTGTGTAGAACAACACATATTCTATATATATAGCAACACATAGTCTTATAAATCTATTCTTAGGTAGTAGAAATCATTTATAAATTTCTATTTTTACATCAGTGGTAATGTTTAAATACTATAAGTGTAACAACTATAACCCGACACCGGTTACAATCTAATACTAACATGAATGAGAAATCGCTTGAAGGATCTGGAAACTTGTCTAATTTATTTAAAAAACTAACATGATGGCGTTGTAATAAATGAACCGACCGCTTTTTATTTTCAATTCAAGTAAGGTGGAGGTATACTGTGCAAAAAAAATTGTAACCTCTTCACCCTGCGATCTGTTTCATTTAATTTCAAATTGTCTACAACTGAAAATGAGCAGTCCAACCACGGAAGGACTAATATTTTCATTTACTATCACATCATTTTCCAGTGATAGGCAACAGAACACCACCAAATTATCTTTATTATGTGATCCGTTAAGAAACTTCCATTTTTGTTAGCATTAATAAGACACAGTTACAAGAAAATACTACAGTCCCCAAGTCTTTCAAATAATTAGGAAGACCATATTGCCATCGTACAAAATACAACTATTAACAAATCTCGCATCACAAGTAATTTTACACTTGATTCTTCAAAAGCAAAACTGACGTCTTTGCGTGACGCAGAATTTATTTATAACTGCATCTAGCCCTACACAGACGTAGAAAAAACCGCGAGATATAAAGGGATTCCATTACATGTTAAGAGATAAATATTTCAGCTTCTTAACATGCAATTTCACTCTTTGTAATTAGGACCACTGGGCGTTTCCATTGTTATTTTTAATAACAATTTAGGTTTATAATTTGACCAAACAATAATAACGTGTAAATCGACTTACATAAAAAACTGGCATTAAGACAATGAAAAAAATACACAATAAGTCACCACTGAAAGGTTCAGAATTGTTTTATTCATCTCTTCCTTGTAACATTTTAAATTTTAAGAGATGAGGAAGTTTTGTCACATAGCCTTTCAAATGTGATAAAAAAAAATCATCCTGCTAAAGGCAATTGAAAACCTGATGTTTTATGTCTTCAGGTTAAATTTTTTCACAGCTAGGAAGCTGACGAAACGTGTAGGGTTCTAAATTACCAAGATAATTATAGCGACAATTATCACTGGTGTAGCTACTTTATATATTTTTGAGTGAGAACAAAAAACTATAATTATCATGGTAATTATCAAGATAATTATCTTCAGGATAATTTCTTTCGAGTCATGTTTATCAACAAAAACGACAAAATGAAGCATCTGTCACTTTCTATCGAATGGTATCAATAAGTGACAGAGCATTACCTTGTCATGTCGTCGATAAACATGACCATCATAGAACCTCTAAACTTTAGACGGTCTATGATTGTCACGATTGACATCTTAGAGTCTAAAAGGTTCAACGGAAGCGCCCTATGGTCCCACAACGCGTCTACTCGTTCCTCGGTCTCTCAAATCGTTCGTGCGGCGCTAGATACATTAGGTTTCAGTATAGTCGCATACCTTCCTCGAAGTTGACGACGAGCGGGTCGGATGACATGTACTGCGGCTCGTGTGGGTGTGTGTGTGGGTGTGCGTGTGTGTGCGTGAGGCGGCGCAGTGGGACGCCGCCGGCGAGTTCGCCGCCCGCCGGTAGAGCATCCAGGATGGCCGGGTCCAGCACTACTGTATGAACAGACGAATTCGGTTAACTCATGGTCTAAGAAAACAAGGTCTAAGATTCCAAGCTTACATGGTCATTTATATTAGAATTACGATTTGAAACGGGATATTTACCATGTATATTTGTTTCCGGACACAGGAACAGACTGTTTCCGGAAAGAACTCGCG
This sequence comes from Epiblema foenella, assembly GCA_963556455.1. Classification (NCBI taxonomy): domain Eukaryota; kingdom Metazoa; phylum Arthropoda; class Insecta; order Lepidoptera; family Tortricidae; genus Epiblema; species Epiblema foenella. Next base: position 4,397,357 of record OY747110.1, read on the forward strand.
TATTGATACTGTGTATGGTGTGTCGTGACCGTAATCGAGTTTCAAGTGACAAGGCGGACGGTGGTAGTGACGGTGACACTGTGCGAAAAAAGCGAACCAGGAAGAGGGCAGATCGCTATGGTGTGTGGGTAGACCACAACTAAAACTCGCAGCACATCAGTTAATCCTTGATAATGGCGCTTGCAACAGTGCCGAAATATCGGGAACTCAAAAATACAAATATACATGGTAAATATCCCGTTTCAAATCGTAATTCTAAAACAAGGTCTGACAATCCGGATCATGCCACCAGTGACGTCACTGTCGGCGACACTCACACTTACGTCCGTAAGCTGATACCGTAGGTCATGTCACCCACACCACTAACCGATATAACGGATTGCCATACCTGGCGCAGTATATTATTGAATCATGGATTCAGGGGCCTATTTACCCTAGGGGCATCCGGGCCATGGCCTGGGGCGCCAATCCACCCATGCCGCCCCTGCCTATTGCATTTTGTTTTGTGTTGACACAACTTTTACTTCTCACATTTTTAATTTTTTCTTGTCAATCTCAATTTAAAATTAACATAAATAAAAACAAGAACTAGTAAGTCATTTGGTCGAAAACATGCCTGTAAGTTAAATTTCGTCAATACCGACGGAGCGCGTCTGTAAGTAACTTTTTTACTCTATCCTTAATTCGACAATGTCCAGCCGACTGGACGGTAGTTTTGACCGTATATTTGTATTTTTAGGGTTCCGTACCTCAAAAGGAAAAAAGGGGAACCCTTATAGAATCACTTTGTTGTCCGTCTGTCTGTCTGTCTCTCAAGACCCTTTACCTCGGGAACGCCTGAAGGTACCGAGTTCAAATTAATACCATATACTCAGGTTTCAGTACTTTGAAGCTATGAAATAATCAAACTTTTAAGTTAACGCAAAATTAAATTCCTGCCTCAGAAAACGTATATTTCGACACTATCAAGGGAATAATAATATCGTCTTATACTACTAGTACAGGGAATAAAAATCTGAAAACTATACATTTGTAATTAATCATAAAAAATATAGTCTTTATTTAAAGTCCGTAATAATACCTAGTACGGAACCCTCGGTGGGCAATTCCGACGCGCACTTGTTCTGTGAGCGTCGCCGAGGCTTAAATTACGTGGTTTCGCATTTTTTGTCGAATTAAGGATTATAAAATCGTGAAATCGATTATAGAAATTCGGCGTCGTTGATACTTAGGGACATACTCGTAAGGCATTTGCAGGCGTTATACACCAAAGCCTGTTAGTACATATTCCGACACGAGTTTCACTTAGGTTCATGGAGGCGCGCAGGGCAACATTTGGAAAATCACTTTAAAACTCCTCCACTCCAATTTGTCTAACATGGACGAAGTCATGTGTCATAAGTAGGTATATATCTACTTAAGATAATACTGAACGTAGTAGGCGTTTTTAAATCATGTTCTAGTCATGTGTCAAATTCTATAATATTCTAACCAGTCATAGCAAGTGAAACTTTTCTTATTGGTGAAATGGCATAAAACCTTTGTGAAAATAGGGTCTGCTTAAACTGATATGAATGTTTGATTGGTCAATAAAACATAAGACATTTTAGTTTCAACGAAGTGAAAAATGGGTCATATTTCTACGTCAGTTTTGTATGACGTTACCCTACTATACTTATTATATTTCGATGACTATAGTATGCAATAGACTCAAAGGCCGTTGATGGTGATGTCTACCTTATCGCTATTGCTGCCAGAAGAGCAGCACGGATGCGGGAGCAGATACCCCTGGAATACCTCTGCCACACACTCGACAAGCTTAAGTTTTTGTATGGAAAATTGTATAATTTTGTCGAATTGTAGACTTTTAAAGTATCGTGGGATAGGGGCCTATATGTATGCTATCTATATAAGTTCTGGGTACCCGAGTACGTTGCAGGACTGGACGAATGCTATCTACATGAGTGCTGGGTACACGAGTATGTGGCAGGACTGGTCGAATGCTATCTACACGAGTGCTGGTTACCCGAGTGTGTGGCAGGACTGGACGAATGCTATCTACACGAGTGCTGGGTACACGAGTATGTGGCAGGACTGGTCGAATGCTATCTACACGAGTGCTGGTTACCCGAGTGTGTAGCAGGACTGGACGAAAGCTATCTACACGAGTGCTGGGTACCCGAGTGTGTGGCAGGACTGGACGAATGCTATCTATATGAGTGCTGAATACCTTGGCGCTGCTGCTGCCAGAATAAGGGCACGGGAGCGGGGGCAGGGGCAGGAGCGGCGCCTGAAGCGGCCAGTGCCGGGGCGGGGACCCCCGCGCCGCACTCCACCGCACCTCCCGCGGCGCCCTGCAAACACACGATCATCATCCTCTAAAGTTTTTCCCGTTATGAGGGTCGATTTTTAAATCGCCAGGTAGAATTATTCGTCAATGAAAATTATCGTTGTCATATCACAAACAACAGTCAACATAATGTATACATACCAACGTATATGTCTAACAGTGAGAGGGCAACTCACTCACTTGACAAGCCTAATCCCAATAAGCTTTTAATTGAGTGGACGGTGACGATAATTACCGGTTTTGGATGACGATGGATTAAGTGTCTGTTACCTCTTCACGCTGAACCGATTGAAATGAAGTTTGGTATGTAGGTAGTTTGAGTCCCGGGGAAGGCCATAAGATACTTCTTATGCCGGAAATCATCCCCTAAGGGAGTGGAAGTTTGTATGGAAGAGCGATAAGTAGGTAAACGCCTGATATAAAAGAAAATCAATAAAATCCTAACATGATGAACGAGTTCTAGGCAGAGTCGCAGGCAAAAGCTAGTCCTAAATAAGCCTAAGTCCGCTGGGATGGGCTGGTCTCCCAGTAGCAAGGTTCAACTTACAGAGATAGGCTGAGGAAAGGGCACGTCTCCTACTATACCTTGTTTTTTATTAGCATTAGAAAGAATGATACATAAAGATTTACGAGGTTTTTTATCAGGCACGTTCTGCGAAGTGTCAAATAATCTCAAAGAATATTAAAACCGTTATTTCATGCTTACATTATATATTGTTGTTCAAAAATAAGACAACATGTCTTAAATTAATTTTTTTTATATAGATTTTTAAATGATAAGGCATCAATTATTTTTTAAATTACGTTCTGTTCATTCATCTAAAAGTTGTACAGTAAAAAAAACCCAAAGAGGCAGAGATTGTAAGAAGTCGGTTCGGGTTTTAAAACAGTAATTTGTCATAATTACTAACTGTCACTTATTCTGGTCCCTCTGCGAATTTTGCCAATTCAATGTGTGTGTGTTTACCACCAGTGCTTCTTTGTTTACCTAATTTCTAAACTTAAAAAGCAAGGTGTAGCGAGGTTCAATTTACAGAGATAGGCTGAGGGATGGGCTGGTCTCCCCGTAGCAAGCTTCAACTAACAGATATAGGCTGAAGGAAAGGCAGGTCTCCTAATAGCAAGGTTCAACTTACAAAGATAGGCTGAGGGACGGGCTGGTCTCCCCAGTAGCAAGGTTCAACTTACAGAGATAGGCTGCGGGACGGATTGGTCTCCCAGTAGCAAGGTTCAATTTACAGAGAGAGGCTGAGGGACGGGCTGGTCTCCCCAGTAGCAAGGTTCAACTGACAGAAATAGGCTGCGGGACGGACTGGTCTCCCAGTAGTGAGGTTCAACTTACAGAGATAGGCTGAGGGATGGGCTGGCTGGGCGCGATGCCGTCGGTGCGCGCGTCGGGGTTCTTGTGCATGAACGGGCAGTGCTTCTTGCGGCAGCCGCCCGGCTGGTTCTCCCAGTAGCACGGGATCTGCTTGCGGTTTTTCTGAAATCACAACATGTTTTTGAGACGTCATAATGCCAAATCCATTCTGCTGTCTCCCAACACCCAAAGATTGGAGGAGATCGTTTTTTTAGCGTGTTGTCTGACTACGTGTTGTCTGCCATGTTACATGTAAGCCGTAGTCTCCCGGCGAAAAAAATAAACAATAGCATTCTCATCCAGCCCAGCCCAGGGATCCTAGGGACTGGTAGACATCGGGTTTACTTACCATCAGGCGTGCCGTATGCGTGTTTGCCACCGACGTGGTATAAAAAAAACTTGGAATATAATAAACGGGTCACTCACGTCCTTAAGGTCGAATATCGCTCGACATGTATCGGACCAATCCTTACTCATGAGAACCAGACGCGACGGCAGCGCTTATTAGTTACCCGTTTATTATATTTCAGTAAGTCTGAGGCGCATAAAACTAATCAAAATATTTCGGTGTTTTACATCATTCATCATTTACTATAGTGGCATCTTGGTGAGATTGTTAAAGCGCTTTTCCACTATCCGGGCATAGATAGCACTCTAGTAAATGATGTAAAACATGAAAGATATTTTTGATTCCTTTTAATCTCCCACAGTCTTTGCCCCGCTACACCTTAATATTTTTGATGAGCAATAAAGATTACAATACAAATGTATTGGATTGTAATGTGATAAAATTGTAACTAGGATTAAACACTGAGACATCAATCATGTCCACTCAGCCACTTATCAAGATGCTTATGTTTATAACACAAGTATGGCTACCAATACAGCTAACTTGTAAACTACATATGTAAACCATGCTTATATATTTAAAAAAATACAATATATTCATTCAGTGACCATGAGCATTAAATAAATGTTGATATAAAAGAAACTTGAAAATACTAGTTAGGTTATCAGTTAATACCTATAACTATACATGACCCTTAAAATTAAACTTTACTAAAAAATAATGAGAAAGATAAGCTCCATATCTACAGGAAGAAACCGGCTTATAGACTTCTTAAAAGTATTATTTATTTCCATTGATAATGAGCTCGATGTTTCAAGTGAATTATTTAGAGATTAGATATGGCCCGCGGTTTACCCAATCTACCCACCCACGTAAATACCCAGTAAATACCCATCCACCCGGTATTTACCCGTATGTACCCAAAACGGCGGGTAGATTACTTTTAAATAGAAAATTTGATTAAGGTGTGAAATAAAATGGAAATTATAAATCCACAAGGCAATATGCATGTTCGGTTTGTTAACTTCCCGGGCTTTCTCTCTGAGGCACTGTCAAGATTTGCACTCAGGTTCCTGTTCAGGGGCAATCTCTTTACTCAATTAGGATTTTAGGCGTTCATACAGAATGTGCAGCGACATCTGGCTTGCGTGGAAATAAGAGCAATCAGGTAATTACTGCAAGACTCGGTTGAACCCTTTTTATGAACAACTAGCGACCCGCCCCGGTTTCGCACGGGTGCATTATTTAATGGATGTTATTATACATATAAACCTTCCTCTTCAACCACTCTATCTATAAAAAAAACGGCATCAAAATCCGTTGCGTAGTTTTAAAGATTTAAGCATACATAGGGATATAGGGACAGAGAAAGCGACTTTGTTTTATACTATATAAGAGATAATGAGCCTATTCTGCCAGTGCTCCGTTTGCCAAATCTTCTTTTTTATACAACGCCGGTGGCAAACAAGCTTACGGTCCACCTGATGGTAAGCGGCCACCGCAGCCCATAGACGCCCGCAACTCCAAAGGAGTCACGTACGCATATGGCGCGGAAGAAGCGGACTCCATAATGACGCTTTAATTGTCTCAATTGGTATATCATCGCCTCCAGTTGCTTTACCTTCAGAAGTTTTATAGCAGCTCTTAATTCATCTACAAGAATGTTTGGCTCGATCTCTTCATCCGTAGGTTACATGGGAGTGTAACATTTCAGCGGTTGCTGACACAAGGACTGGCAATATTCTCTTTAGCAATAGCTTCTTTGTCTTGTTTAGACTAGATTTATTGATGGCCCGAGTCTTTGAACTCCGAGTTTTTGTGATTGCGTCGATATTTTGGTGCAGATGCCTCGATTCGTGATTATTTGCGTGAGCTTCAATTGCTGCACAGACATTCCGAAGTTGTATGTTCTGATCCCGCCTACAAGCTTCCTAAATCCCAGCACATTTCTTATTGAAAATCCTCATATCAGCTCCACTTTCATTCTTCGCCTCATCTGATGCTGTCGTTTTCGTTCACGCACGCCCGTATCTGAATCTTTGGCTGCGACCATTATAACACTTCTTTGGTATAAGCCAACGGGTGCAGGTGAGGTTGACAGTTGGGTCAGCTAAGATGGTAATTCCGTTCTCCCCTTACTCCCCATAATTAGGATACAAAATGTTTAAATAAGCAATAACAATGCGTAATTTCATCATATTAATATATAAACCAGCGAAACCTTAACACACGGCATTTCTAATGATATAATAAATACCCGCGTATTTACCCGTGGCTCGATTAAAAAGAAATTAAATTAGATTGCTCTTGGCCAGCATTTAGCCCAGGGGCCCCCCTTTAGCTGTATTGTTGTTGTGAGCCCTCCCAGGAAGTTTGTATGAAAGATTGATGTCTAGGTAAGCGCCTGATATAAAAAATTGCAATAAAATTCAATCACGATAAACGAGTTCAATGCAGACGAATTCACGGGCGAAAGCTAGTGTATAATAAAATTAATAAACTGCCAACACAAACAAGTACTGCTAGAAAAAGTTACTTGTTCAATCAATACTTGATTAATTTAACCTTGTTTTGTGGAAAGCCCCAAATTGATGTAATTTACTAATCTGAGGCAAATTTCAACTGAATCGCAAACAGGTTTTTCCCCTAAATGTTTTATCTATTTATCACACTTGTCAAGAACATTTCAAAACAAATTTATTGCTAATGCCTGACACTAAAACAAACAAGATTGACTACATTAGCTGAAAACTATTTATAAACAACATATTTTTTTACTTTTAAAGTAATAATATTAATAGTTGTAAAATTCACTAGCTGATAACACTAAGCCAGTCTCTAGTATATTTACAATCTGTATTGTTAAATTTGTTGATAAGGGAGTTATGCGAAATTAATGGTAAAAAACTACAACATAGTTGAAAATGCAATAGGTTTACCTTTAGTAAACACTGTAAACAGATACATTACTTTTACCTCACAGACGCAGGTGAGCCATGGTGTCTTGAGATATACATGCACATTGCCTATGCATACGTCAGTGTAAGAGAAACGAGTTCACATTATCTATGAAATAAATAAATTTTATTCTTCAAGTAGTCCACAATGGCACTTTTACTGGTCAAATACTAAGTACTATGTTTCTCAAGCTACCACTGCAGACAAGAAATGCAAAACTCGACAGTCAGTCATTTCCTCCAAAAATATGCTTTTTACAATGATACTACTCAGGCTCAGTTTTATAAAGATCCGTTAGACCTTGTCGGTTTACTATGTCAAAAAATGTACTGAGTTACTGAAATTTGATCTGACATTTGGTCTAAGGATCTTTATAAAACCCGACCTTAACCTAATTAAGTAAATCCGAGTGGTAAACAACAAAAAAGAATTTAAAAATATGGAAAAAAATTACAATAGGTATTTGTGTTTGTATGTTTCACAACTACACCTACGGCTAACCCACACTCTGGAGATAAAAATAATGTAAACAGATACACAAACATTAGACAAGTCAACTCATAAATGTGCAACTCACCCTGAGCTCCATGTGGCGGAGTTTGCACCGTTTGTCCATGCACTTGCCCTGCTGCCAGGCCGAGCACATGGTCTCACAGCCCAGGGCTGATGGCTCATGCCGGAACACACAGTTGTCCCCCTGACACATATTATGTAATAATTAACATCATTAACTAATCAGTCAACAATATATCATGTAATGATAATTACTATTTTATGTCTATAATTGCTCAACACATTTGCAAAAGGTATGTTCACTGTTTATTGATTGGTATTACAAAGTCCATAAGATCAGATACCTAGGAACTGGAGATGATGATGCTGTACAATATTCTGTTGTTACACGAAAGTATTATATCGATAAAACTCCACTCCACATTTATGCACAAATTCGAAGTTCACTTGTTTGGAATAAGATGATAGGCCTAGATTGCCTACCCTTCACTAAAAAATATAACAGTTAGAGAACCAGTAAAGTAACTCACCTTAGTGCATGTGGAATAGTAATAGAAATAACAATCGTTGAATTTTCTTGGGGACTCCATGCTGTACTCTTCCGACGAAGGTCTGCAAATTACGCGAACACCATGTACCTAATGCCGACACACGAAAACAAGGGTTATTTGAGACACACAAACGAATCTAGGTAAAATAAGCCACAAATAATTATAACTATTTTGATTTGAGGATAACACGTGGAAATTAGCCTACAAAATCGGATTTTTTTGAGAATTTTCCATTTTGACAATTCGTAGATCACGTCGCGGCTAAACAAGTTCCAAATTAAAAAGTTATAATACATCGACCCATTTCTAAACACGTTACTCACCGTGCACTGGTCGAACTAAAATTAATTAAATTAAAACAAATATCTACACAACCGAGCTATCTAACACAAAATAATACGAAAGTCAAGTCACTATTGGAGAGACGTGTAGATATGGCGGACTTTCATTTCATATCCACCCACAGACTTTTTTTCATTCGTATTCACTCCTTCATTGCGGTTGTCTATGAATATTCTATTGAATGATAGAGTTGTACACAATATACATGACACACAATATACAATGTCGATAGAATTTGATGATATACGATACAATAACAATTCCTACACATAAAATGTATCAAAATATTAACGGCATCGAATCGAGCATTTTACTGGCCACGATATCGGTATCCGATTCGAATCCTACACCGATATAACGTGAAAAGTCGTGACATGAGTTTTTGTAACTACTACCATGTCTTTAAAAAACTTGTAAATGTTCTATGCTCATCATCCTCCTTAGCATTATCCCAATATGCTACCACCTGTACCTCTTAACCTGTATCCTGAAGGATGCCCTGGGTCTGCTATCTGATCCCAAGATTTGGCGTAGGCACTGATTTTTACGGAAGCGACAGCCATCTGATCTTCCAACCGGAGGGCAACTAAAGCTTAATGGGATTACGTTTGTCAAGTGAGTGGGCAACTTGACTGTTAAAAATTCTCAAGCCGCCCGAACCCGACGGCCAACTTGGCTTAACCACTGCCATCATAGACAGCAGCCGATATCAAAGGCTTAACGAGCCTTCCAAAGCACGGAAGCGCACAGTTAGTAACCACTCAAACCAGTCGCCCATCCGGGAGTTGACCTGGGCCAACGTTAGTTTACCCTCGCATACCGCACGCGGTATGAACGCTGTATGTTCTATGATAGTGAAGATATATGTATTTTAGAGAACGATATCGATGTATTCGTTTACTTGTGTGTACAACACTAAAGCTATCATAGACTAGAAATCAGTGGCTCGTTTTTTTTATTTATGCCGGCTTACACGCCCGGATTTGAGCTATGGATTTCATATTGCAATGAAAATAGAATGTAGTGCTAAGTTTCTCTTTGTGAAATATCATAAGGGCGTGTCAAAACTATCCGTTCCGATATCGGTGTGATCTAAACGATATTGCTGCGATGGTACCGGAAAAATCGTGACGTGAACGAGTATTATTTTCAGCACTAAGCGGTTTTCCATAATTTTCATCGTTGTCTGATCCTACACCAATATCGGATCGATAGTGATTTCATATTGCAATGAAAATAGAACGTAGTGGTTATATTCTCTTTGAGTCTGGTCATGCCGTTAGTCTGAGAAAATTACGTCGAATCGAATATGATATGAGCAATCAGGGGAAATAATTCGTGTAATTTTGAAAATTGGTACAGCCCCGCAGTTGTACCTTACGGTATCCAGATGAACATAATAAAAGTCCTCAAAGGTGGGCTAAGGGTGTAAGGGTTGAAGGTACCTTTTTCGGGTTTTAGCTCATGGCGAATATCTTTCCGAATAGCATTATGATTACTTCTGACAAAGTTTCTATAGAAAATTTCCAATTTTGCTCATATATATTCATTTTTAGTTTAGGATCAGTAATTTCCCTATTCAATACTCCACAACTCTATGTATTGGGCATCAAAGTAGTTCAATAGTCATTTTCTCATCTCATCATAGTAAAGTGCCCTTTTTTGGCAAATGTGTAGAAACTTTATCGACAAGTGTCACTGTCCTTTTTCCTGTATTAGCATTATGATTATGAGAATGCTATTCGGACAGATACTCGCAATATGAGCAAAAACCTTAAAAAAGATACCAAAGAGAATATAACCACTACGTTCTAAAAGATACTTTCAACAAAGTAGGTACGTGCGCTATGCGGTAAATAGTAGCGCCTAGCGCACGTACGTGCGGCGCTGTAGGTTTGTTCACGATATCACACATCTGTTTTGAAATAGAAAACGTTCTTTATTCCTTGTTTCGTAATTGGTTTCTTTACTATTTTAAAGAAACACATCATAAGCATTTTACTTAAAATCGTGTTCAAGCCACAAGACTCATTCTAGAATAAACAAAGCAATAGGCACATGAAATCAAACAACTATACAGTGTCGTATGAACTTTATAATTATTAGTAATCATGATTTTAATACATTTTTTACATGTAATAAATAAATGCTCGTAATTAATAAAGTCAAAACAGTTAAAACACTAGACTAAGGAGACATAAAGCAAGGCTTAAAATATTAACATGCCTTCAGTTTTGGATGCAAAAATCAGTTGAACTGTGCTCCAACTTAGTTTAAAGCATAGCAAATAAGGGCTCGTTATAAAAGACGCCGTGCTGTCTGTAAGCTGCATTTATAGCCCTGAGAGATAGTGAGTTTGCACATAAATTTAACATAAGAGCTATTTTACATTAGGTCTTAGCTGAAGTCTGTGTAGCACAGTGCCATTAGCAAAGTATAGCATTGTTGACCGTTGGAAGTGCAACCTAATGTAAACGCCATTATATGCGCCCGAAACGAAACGTTCACTATTTAGTGCTGCGAGCTACAACACTAGCTATTCTAGCTAACCTTACTAGAAAGAATTCAGCTGAACTAACTCAAAACACTTGGCGTTTTATAACGTAAATCAATTAACAGGCAAATAATAAGGCGTTTCAGACTGAGACCGACATTTTCTATATCTAAAAACACGTGATAATGAAAATATATGAAACAGTAAGTCAACTAAGCCTAAGTGGTATATTTGAAAACGATGCTGAGTCCGTATTTTATGCCCCAAACTAATGATTAACATAATACTTAGTACAATTTAACGTCTAATTAGTCGCCTCAAATCGGAGCGAACAAGGTGCTTAAAAATATCCGAACACGACTCTATTGTAAAGGTGTTAGAGTGCATGTTCCGATATTCTTGAGTAACATGAAGTGTACCGATGTTTGCTGGCGACTGTACATGGAGATAGTGGGAACTATAGACTACAGTTGATGAATGAAAAATGAGATATGAATAATTTGTACATCGAACCAATACTGAAGAGGGAATGTTTCGTCTATTATAATGTAGACCTATTTTCTGTCAAAAGTCGCAATATTACTAAAATAGGAACAATCTCGCTTATACGACATACTCTATTTGAAACTATTGACATGACTGTTGAGTCTATCGGTAATAATGTGACTTTATCGAGACTGGAGTGATATTTGAATTAAAACTACATAACTAGGGCCTCATCGCAGCTTAATCAAGTTTTTTTACAAACCTACTGGATGACCTCTACTCGAATTAACTCATACGATAAACCATAACATTGAGTATTGGGTTTAAAACATTAACACGAAAACAGTCTTAGAAAATTCGAAAACGCTCAAAGACCAGGAAATACGGCAAGGACCATATAAACGAGCATCACGGCATTAGAACATTAATTGATTACATGTCCTGACGTGTCGATCAATTAATTGATCGTTCTCTGTTAAATTCCTGATCTATACAACATACATACATAACAATGTCAACATAAGAATATGCATTAAATTTCATGTCAATAATAGTCTTCATGCGAGATGAAAACGACATTGATCTCATAAATATACAAAATCATAGCGCTATAGTTTAAGCAATGGATTTAGTCTATATTAGGATTACTGTGTTTGGCTAGTTTTACAAGTCTACTAGGTCGATACAATGGTTACAAAATTACTAAATATTTTAAATATTTCATTTATACAGAGATAAATTTTATCTATAGCAGTAATTTCGAACTTTTTATAGTAGTCACCAATTCTGACAGATTTCAACATTTGGATGAAAAATATAGAATGAACGTGATATTGAAACTTTAAGATACACATTTCTGATGTCAACTGGGGCATTTTCAAGTGCAAACTAGTGCAGTGAAATATTCACATTCATAACATACAAGACACAATGGTTAACAACCTACGATTTAAAAATAAGTATACATCACACATATGTAGAGTATGATCAGACGTTAATGTTTAAAATCATTCGTCATTTTAAAAATAACAGTCATACCGACTTCCAGGCGAGACAAACAACTGTACATTTTGTTGATGTTTTTTACCATGTAACCCTTCTAGTACAGCCAAAATAAAAACATGTACACGAAACTCACACTTATTGACTTGTAATAAGTTTAATAACTGCATACATGTTTTAAACATCGACTGCACTAATTAGTATGATGAACAATTCGTTTATTCAAAAGAAAACGACCCGTATTCCGCATGTCTGAAGCATATTTTACCCTGTATAGGCTTTATTTGTGTCATTCGAAACCGGGCTTACATGGACGCCAACATTTACAATTCCAAACAGGTAGGCCGTTGTTATCAAACGATTAATACTAGGGTCGATAGGAACTAACAAGAAATGAGAGATAACTTGAGAGATCTGATATTTCGGTATTGTCAAGTTTGAAAACAATTTTGCATGTCTTATCGTCATGTTTCGATATTTTAACGTTCAAATTTAAGCGTTAATTTTCTAATATATATTATGAAGACAATAATAAGTTCGCTATTGTCATTCAGATGCCTTTCTAAGAACAGAAGATTAACCTTTAACACGATAATACTTATGTGTGGAACGATAATCGATTTGTTTCAATGACACGTGACATAGCCGCCTTCTCAGGTTATTCTCTAAACATCCGCTTATAATTCCAGTGCTCGTTTATTTATGGATAAGCATAAAGTTGGGCGCACGCGGGAAAACACGCAGAAACACTCATAAAAGCTTCTCGCTTTGCGTGACTCGTCGCTACACACGCGTCTATAAAGGAGGTATACATTAAAATTCGACAATTCGTCATAAGCTGTCACCAAAACAAATCAATTTTCGCTCCAGATTTCGCTGAAGATTGACGATATGGCGTGACGTGGCGTTAAAGGTGTCGCCAGGGTGATGAGCCAGAGCTGCCTTGGGAGAACAAGACAGCCTTATCTTTTGGACGAGCTCTTGATCTGTTGGAGTTTGAGGCGAAGGGCATCGACGGCGGCCTCGTTCTTGTGCGACATTGGTTGGGTCGAGTGAAGCTGGAATAGAAAGAACAGATATAAATAAATGAAAGAAAGAAAAGAAAGAGATATTTTTTTACCGTTTTATTAACCTCGTGAGTCCCCGTGTCATATCGGTACTACATAAAATACAATTGATTTCGAACTATACATGAATTTATTAAGGTCGAGATTATTTTGTTAATTTTTGAAGGTCAGGCCTTAGGAGGTTAATAAGTATGTTTAATTTTATTTTGTCTATTGGGGAAAAAACAATACAGAAAAGGAAAGGAATACATACAAGATATTTTAAAAATAGTTATAGTTTATATCCTAAAACAATTCCCACTGAGACATTAAGCATAATTATTTATGAACATATACACATTTTAGTTTATAATGCATACTTTATCCAAGCTATTAGAATAAAACTCAACCATCCAGAGACGCGGTTATTTCCATTTAACTAATTTTAAATACCGTTGCCACCCAACGCCAAGGAAAAGCGTTTGAGAAAACAATTGATCTCTTTGCGCCTGTATTAGGTGGAACTGCTAATTCTGTGTTTCAACATCTATCCGATGAATAACGATATGCTTTACCACAATAAGGGTGGGTTGCACCAAACCGTCTGTAACCATAAGTGGCGTTCGTTAAAATCGGATTTTATGGAAAGTTTGACAAGTTTCTATGGGGTGACAGCAGCCGGCGCCATATTTGACGATGACCGACCTGTGATCGTACCTTGGTGCAACCGACCCTAAGAGTGGATTGCATCAAACCGTCTGTAATCGTAAGCGGTGTTCGTTAAAATCTGATTGTATGGTAAGTTTGACAAGTTTCTATGGGGTGACAGCAGCCGGCGCCATATTTGACCCGAAACCCGCTGCGTAACTTTTCTCAGATGCCGGACACCCCGCTAGCGCCTAATAGGCGGGCTATCGCTATATGTAGGTCGCTATGTCGGGTATATCCACAATTAAGTGCATGTAACATGCCTAAATTGAAGAATAAATGATTTCATTTCATTTCAAGTCTGGCAGCGAAACTGTTAAATGTTTGTTTCTTAATTTTTTTTAAACGAAGTTGTTCCGGATAATGTCGATTGTATAATCAGAGGCATAAATATTATGATCGTTCCCAAAGCGACAAAAATACGCTGTATAAAAAAGTATGGGGTTGTTGACTCAAAATTTGACTACTCCAAAAATAACAAGGCAAAAAAATATACCAAAAAGTCAAATCCTATTCAAATATCTCAAAAAATAACGATGCTACAACTTTTAATGTTGCTGGTTAGAGAAAAAAGCACAGATCAATGACGTCACTGACTTCAAGCACCATAGTAAATGACAATTTTCCCGATACAAAGGTGCGTTTTGCGGAAACGGGGCATATTCTGTCCCTCTTAAAACTTTTTATGTAATTATGTATCCTTTTGAGTTACGTCTTCCGCAATTTGATTAAGATTTTCAAGAAAAATCGAACATATTGATTTTCTCATTTGCTGTCAACATTCATATCTGTATGAAGCGTAATATCTGTAAGCTTTTAGGCCCTTGTCATTAAAGTCATGTTAGCATTGTATTTCTGTGTGGATATTTTCGATGTTGAGTTGTACCTCCAGCTGTGGGTCGATGCTGTGTGCCCTGGGCAGACTGTGTTCTATAATGGAGTCCTGCAACCCGCGATTGTCCACCGGCGTCCGAGGCTGGGATGTGGGCGCTGACTCAGTCTTCATGCCCGCTTTGGCCTAGACATACATAGTAGGCATGATGACTCATGTTACGTTTTACAACATAGTGTGGCTATATGCATAGAAAACCATCAAACGATTACATAAATAGTAAATAAGAAAAAATAATTAAAATCATAAAAAGATATGGGACTATAAAGATTCGCAAAACCGTAGGTTTTTGTTTATTCACTAAATACAAATTGAGTCCGGCCAAGTGCGAGTCGGACCTGCGCACAAAAGGTCCCGTACCATTATCTATAAATAAAACAGCAAAAAAATCACGTTTGTTGTATGGGAGCCCCCTTAAATATTTATTTTATTCTGATTTTTAGCATTTGTTGTTATACAACAGAAATACATCATCTGTGAAAATTTCAACTGTCTTACTATCACGGTTCACGAGATACAGCCTGGTGACAGGCGAACCGACAGACAGACAGACAGCGCAGTCTTAGGAATAGAATAGGGTCCCGTCTGACCCTTTGGGTACGGAACCCTAAAAATAAATTGTATTGCAACTATGTACATAAACGCAATATTTCACGACAAAAACGGCAAATTTCCCTTTTTTCCATACAACGTTAGCACGAGGCTTCGCAGGCGTGACGTCACACCTGTCAATCACTATGGAGCGTTTTCAGTGATCGTTAGGTATGCTGTACTATGCCTCTTATATTCGTCTTTTCTGTTGCTCCGACTTTAATTCACCACTGATTGTATGCCCCAATAAACATTTACTGCTGTATACTGGCTTCTAGACTACAACGAAACTAAAACATTTTCGGGTAAGATATAACTTGTGTAACGTTTCGATGTTTTCATGCTTGTAACATACCTGCAAAGCTCTTAATCGCTCCATGAATACTAAGTGAGATTTTTCCTCCGTTTCATTACTTATGTCTGAAAATAAATAAAAATACTGTTCATCGTATACTGACATACCATTTAAAATTTATTGACATTTTATTTTATATACCTTCACATGCCTATATCGGCTGAATATGTTACGGGAAACTGTGACTCTATGTATGTACATCTTAAATAACCATATATTCTTTGTGAATAAAGAATTAATAAATAAAACTGTTAAGCTAATACAATACGGTAATTTTTGTATATGTATACAAAGGGTGGGTATAGGCGCCCATTTTTATTCTTACTACGTATGGATCGCATACCACTCCTCGCCACTTTTTTAGTGATAATGTATCTACTAAATAATTTCACTCTTTTTCAATGCACTTCCAAGCTTGAGAACGTGAACTCACCAATGTTTTCCGACTTGTAGTCGTGTTTGTACATGGGCATAGAGTTCATTTTCCTCTGCTCGGCCACCTCGCGCAGACCCCGCTCCACGTAGTTCCGAAAATAGAATGAGGATCCTTGCATGAACGTCCAGATGTCCACTTCTGGATGCCGCTCCTGATGAACAAGCATTTGTTACGAACAAGTTGAATCCTCTGGGATCCTTGTGTAAATTTCTCACTTGATCCACCATGTGAATAAAATAAAAGATAATAGTTACTTGGCTGATCCTTTATCACCTGAGCCGGGCCAGCCACAAATAAATAATCCTTAAATCCTTGTGTATGTTGTATGTATTGATGCAATAAACAAATATTTCACACGAAAGACACGAATAACAGAATCCATCTAGCTTTTATCATGTCTTACCTGGTCTATTCTACGAACTGACTTCAACGACGCTGATCTTTCGTCGCCGACTCTAGAGTTACGGAACCTTGCATTGTACTTACACGTAAGTCATATAGATGTGCTAACGCGTCTCTGTTGTGCTCCTTACTGCCAATACGTTTCAGTATAAGCGCTAATTCTTCATGGACCGCACGAGGCAGCCTCGATGTGGCGCTCAGTGGCGCTGAATTTCCAGTCATGGACTGTAGTAGAGACGCGCCGTTTAGCGCGTCTGGGGTGTTCTCCTTTTTTTCGTCTAGTTTAAGTTGCTGGAGAAAACATGAGGAGTAAGTTACGAAAGTTCTATTTGCTCAAATTGAAATGTCAGAAAAAAAAACGATTTCTTTGTGCAGCTATTGTTCTTTGTTTGCACGTTTTCCAACTATAGCTTGGAGTGGTAAACAAGTCTAATAATAATTTTAAAATTCTTCCCTAAGTTTTAACTTCACTATGAACTAGCTGAAGGTTGATTAAAGTCTAAATAAAAGTAATTCTCATAATTGTTTTATTTTATTGATATTCAGACACGATTAAAAAAATATTAATATTACATAATCATGAATATCCGCAACGCAGGCTTTGTCAATTGTATACATACTCAAATCCGCAACAGGCTTCGTCAAATAAGTAAAAATAAATGAAATTATTCCCTTGTGTACGATACAGGTTTTTTTTATACAACGCTGGTGACAAGCAAGCGTACGGTCCACCGTTAAGCGGACTCAACTCTAAAGGAGTCACGTGCGTGTTATCGACCCTTTATAAAAGTTGAGGATGCACTGTTTTGACAGCAGAAAGGACAAATTTAGGTCCCTCGCTCTCAACACGCAATGGCCTCGGGAGCTCTGGCAACCTTGCTCACCTCCTCACTACAGGTTGCGTTCGGATAGACTCTACTTAACAGGTACGCCTGTCCCCAACAAGTAAACACTGCCCAGGAAAGCGACGTTAAGCAGTGGACCAACCTTGAGCACCTTCAGCAGATACGGATAGAGATCAGAGTCATTCACGTCAGGGATCTGCGTGAGGTGGTTCGTTATCGACGCGCCCTTCATTTTGACTAGAGTGTGCACCAGCGTCTTTACGGTTCTGAAACAATTATTATACATCATAATATATCACTAAATTGACACTCTTTTGGAGCACAGTTGGTGTAGCACAATAGAAATTTAGTTTGGATAACCGCAGCTAACGATAAACCATTTTTTTTAATGTACCAACCTCGGTTAACAACACATAAAGAGCACTAGTTACAGACAAATATTGTCTCTTTTTAACCCATGCTTCGAGAGAGATACCAGTCTTTGTCTACTTAGCCGGCGTCCCAAGTGGAGATCATCTTCAGGGCCATCTAAAAGCACTTCAGGAGTCTTCAGGGTCTTAGTAGCGGGGTAGGGGTATCTCACGCCAATGGACTAGGACCTAATGGCGAGTGTAGAGCAAGAGGACGATTGTTTTTAGGCTTGATCTATTAAGATTTCTTAAGCAAAAATGCTTGTTTGTTACTTTGGTTTATACTTACCACAATGTTGGCCTCCCTAGCTTAAGTGTACTATATTTGTACCAAGGTCACCAGGCTCGACAAGAGATAGTGTCTTTAGGGAGAATAGATCACCTGTAAGGGGTATCGCTGATATCTGGGTTCTTCTTCCAATAGCTGTTGGGATAAGCCTTGTAGAAGAGATGTATCTTGTAGAGCACCGCATCG
The DNA here is from genome assembly GCA_963556455.1 of Epiblema foenella. Classification (NCBI taxonomy): domain Eukaryota; kingdom Metazoa; phylum Arthropoda; class Insecta; order Lepidoptera; family Tortricidae; genus Epiblema; species Epiblema foenella. The sequence goes on from OY747110.1 coordinate 4,415,922, forward strand.
TAGTCGACCGAGCCGGCTTCCCAAGTGGAGATCATCTTGAGGGTCTTCCAGAAGCACTTTAGGAGTAAGTCTTGGTAGCGGGGGTAGGCGGGGTCCGTGACGCCAATGGATTCGTGGAGGAGGGAGACTATGGCACTGTGGATATAGTTTTTCATTAATTATAAAGTGGACACTTTATTATATATCGGTTGTAACGTTTTTCATAAAATCCAGTCACAAGGAAACAAAGTTTATTTAAGAATAACTATAACCGGATATCCTTTCTGACCACATCGCGCATATATTGCACGATTGCTGTAGACATATCTGCCATTCGAGGCCAAGTATACAAAGCCCCGCGAATTTTCGGGCCGCCTCTTGCCAGAGGCCAAATTACGGACTATAGCATCAGCTAGGATTTCCTGTGCCTAGTACTCCAACTTAAGTTGATGAGCCTACGACCTGCTCTCTCTACAACAAAAGGTGATCCGAGTCGAGACCTACAGTCCTACGAATGATACACGTGGAATTTTTAGCTTCTTCAGGGGATGTTTCCTGGATGGACCTTACGGTATACTAAGCGCTATAAGCAGTCCTTCATTGATGCGCAGACGGCTTCACAAGTTGTGTCCGAGACTTCCATTAGCTTAACCCGACGTCTACCGGTCCCTACGATCCCAGGGTCATAACAAAAGAATGCTATTGTTTATATTTTTCGCCGGGAGACGACGGCTTAACTCGGGCATGTAGTTGTAGTAGTACTGACCACAGCAGCTGCGTGCGCGGCGAGTGCTCGAGCACGCGCACGCACACGTTGTTGAGGATGCGCACGAGCCGCTCGCCGTCCGCGCCGCCGCCGCCGCCGCCGCCGCCCAGCGCGCCGCCGCCGCCGCCCAGCGCGCCGCCGCCGCCGCCGCCCAGCAGCCGCAACAGTTCGCACAGTAGAGAGCACAGCGCCACCGAGTCCACGTTCATGCCGCAGCCGCCGGTCTCGTAGAACTGTTGGATAATCAATATTTTTAAATCAGTCAAAGTTACTTATTTCTTTTAAATAGGCCTATTAATACTATTACTATTATTTAAACCGTTAAAGGTTTTAAATAGTGGCTCATATGTACACAATAATTGTTTCTAATGATTGTCTTAAATAAATTAAAATAATAATAATAATAATAAGCACTTTCAAAATATAAAATATGCTTGTAAAATAGGAATACTGAACAGTAACAACAGAGGATTAGTAATACCTATGTATATAAACTAATGGAAGCCACACATGCTACTAGAAATCGTTGCAATCGGGCTGTACCATTTAAACTGCACCGATAATCGAATCGTGTCTACGATAAAAAGACTAGTTGTAAGATTTTTTTACTGCACCGTCGAACAAACAGTATCAAACTTTGCATAGATTTAATGGGATCGAAGGATACAGTTTCCCTCGATTCCGTTGTATATTGTAATTTTGTAGTAGCAGTACATACCGCGATGAGAGCGCCCGCGATGCACTTGTAGGCGGGCAGTCTGCACTGACACTATGGCCTTCGATATCAGACATCGGTCGGAATGGTAACCAATCTCATTGGAGCGCAAACTCGAGCATAAAGGCTATAGTCAGGATCCAAAAAAAACGGAGTGGTAGCAGTACATACCGCGATAAGAGCGCCCGCGATGCACTTGTAAGCGGGTAGGGTTTGTACGGGCGGGCGGTCGGAGGTGCGCAGGCGCTGAATCTGCGTGGCCACGGCCGATACCAGGCGCTGCTCGTGCGCGGCCAGCGCGGCACCGCGTCCGGACACTATGGCGTTCGATATCAGGGACATCGCTCGGATAGCCGCCTGCAAAGGAAACAGATAGTTACAAGTTTTAAAATTATTGATTTCAAATTATGACAAATGTATTTATAATACATATCAAATGGTTAAAGGACATAACGACCGAAACCTCCTCCGACGACCGCTTTAGCCTAGTTGGTAGTGACCCTGCCTTCGAAGCTGGAGGTCCCGGTTTCAAATCCCGGTCAGGGCATGTATTTGTGTGATGAACACGAATATTTGTTCTTGAGTCTTGGATGTTTTCTATGTATTTAAGTATCTATTTATTTATCTATATAAGTATGTATATCGTCACTTGGTACCCATAGTACAAGCTTTGCTTAGTTTGGGACTAGGTTGATTTGTGTAAGATTGTCCAAAAATATTTATTATTTATTATAACGATTTTATTAAAGTTTTACCCTCTTATTCATAACAATTAGCAAACCTCTGCTAACTAAAATGTGTTTCGTCCCCTTCCCACAAGCACCAATGTCAAAGTGACAGATAAAGACAAACGAACGACATATTAGCCAAAATAGGTTTGATGAACGTTTATAAGAAGGTTAAATATTAATTGAGGCATTTTTTGAAAATATTGTGTGTAGTAGAATTTAAGCGGGAAAAAAATAGGTTTTGGCTTGAAAATGGTCGATTTGGAGTGATGTTTGAAACGATATTTCTTAATGAAGAATTCAAAAAATACATTTAAAATAGATGACAGTAGGTTGAATTGTCCAAATAGTAACGCTGAGAAAATGTCAAGATACATGTCAATTCATAGATAAAATGGCCTAAAGACGAGTGTTTTTTAACTGATAAGGGCTATTAACGGGGATGTCACGAGACTCATTTGGAGCTCCGTTGCAACCCTTGCTTTTCATTAAGTTCCAAGGTAAACCAATAAAGGTATGTTGATAACGCAAAATCCCACCTTAAGCAGATGTCCTGAAAATCGAAGTTATAAAATACATCCTGCGTCATCAATAATAATAGAAACTAATCCAGAACAGGATCCTCAATAAAATAACACTAGTATATAGGAAGTTACTATGGTCTTGAAAGTATGAACAGACCAACCTTGGTAGAGTTTCTCATCTTGAACGTGTCGCGACTTCAGTTGTGCTCCACAAATCTTCAGGCCTTGTACTCCGAACTTCTTATCGTGCCGTCCCTTTCACTCTCGTGTTATACACTATATGAGTGAAAGGGACGGCACAATACGAAGTTCCGAGTAGATACACAGGTCAGTCAGACACTGGCCACTTTGTTTTTGTAATCTAATCTTTTTTTTTGGTACACTCACATTCAAATCCGGGCTGGCAATAGAGTGTATGGTGTCTGCGAGCTGCGAATCGTCTATGGAAGGTGGTTGCGGAGTCACTAGTACTTGTGGGGGCTGCGGGTGGCGCGGGGATGCCAATACGGTGCTGTGGACCAAAATATATTCTTAGAGACCGATCTAAGCAGCCGCCGCCTGTTATTTACTTCCAGTTTTAAATCTGTATTAACTATTTATTGAGGTGTGCAATAAAGAGTACTTATATTGTATTGTAAGCACGAAAGCACATGGCTGACGATAAGATGAGACGGTGATGTATATATAATAGGTATGTTGATTCAAAATTTGACTACTACAAAAGAAACAAGGAAAAACATATGCCAAATGGTGAAAAGTTTTAATGTTACTGGCTAGAGAGAAAGCGCGTCAGATCAGTGACGTCATTGACCACGAGCGCCATAGTAAATGACGATCGACGCACAGGTGGGTTTTGCGGACAAGGGACAGAGTATACCCCCTCTTAAAACTTTGAAAACTTACAATTATGTAATTATTTGTTCTTTTGCGTTACTTTTTTTGCTATTTGATTAAGAATGTGATCCTTTTTCGAGAAAAATCGAACTTATTGATTATCTTATTTGTCGTCAACATCCCTATTCGCTGCTACTAGATACTGGTTGTGTTTTGCCAGCCAGCCAGAACAGATGGTTTCGCTTTCACAAAAACTTTCGTGCATTGACACAGCTTAGGTATCGGCCTAGTTAGGTAGCACGTCCTCAGGTGTTTCGGTGAGACGAATTCCAGCTTCTATACACGGGCCGCGTCAAGCTTGTGTATGACTGATGCTTCCTATAGTGTCGCTAGTCACCTGTGTAGTGTGGTCACACCCTATTAACGCAGTTGTCCACAGCTGATACACATCTGATGGAGACTTAATAATATTTTCCTTTGTACTATTTGCTAGAACTAAAGAACGGAATCGGCCGTGACATAAATTTCAAGAAAATTATATTAAATAAATCACAAACAATTCTATTGCGCATTACGCATTCTATTCTTCATACCAAACTTTAGTATAAAAGCGGTGTATTTTTATCCAATAAAATGTAGTATATCCTCTAGTCTCGAGTTGTCATTATCTATCGTAACGCCCTACACTTCACTTGGTCGGGGCGGGTCTGGGCACCGCGTCCAGCTTGTTTTGTGTATGAGGATCGGTTGCACCAACATACGATCACAGGCCGGCCATCGTCAAATATGGCGCCGGCAGCTGTCATCCCATAGAAAATTGTCAAACTTTCCATACAATCAGATTTTAACGAACACCGCTTACGATTACAGACGGTTTGGTGCAACCCACCCTGAGTGATGTTTCGTATAGTGTCGCTAGTCACCTGGTAGGGGCGGGCCGCACGGGGATGGGTTCCTTTCCATACAATCAGATTTTAACGAATACCGCTTACGATTACAGACGGTTTGGTGCAACCCACCCTGAGTGATGTTTCGTATAGTGTCGCTAGTCACCTGGTAGGGGCGGGCCGCACGGGGATGGGTTCCTTTCCATACAATCAGATTTTAACGAATACCGCTTACGATTACAGACGGTTTGGTGCAACCCACCCTGAGTGATGTTTCGTATAGTGTCGCTAGTCACCTGGTAGGGGCGGGCCTGGGCGCGGGCCGCACGGGGATGGGCTCCTTTCCAGCCAATCAGATTTTAACGAACACCGCTTACGATTACAGACGGTTTGGTGCAACCCACCCTGAGTGATGTTTCGTATAGTGTCGCTAGTCACCTGGTAGGGGCGGGCCTGGGCGCGGGCCGCACGGGGATGGGCTCCTTTCCAGCCAATCAGATTTTAACGAACACCGCTTACGATTACAGACGGTTTGGTGCAACCCACCCTGAGTGATGTTTCGTATAGTGTCGCTAGTCACCTGGTAGGGGCGGGCCTGGGCGCGGGCCGCACGGGGATGGGGTCCTTTCCATACAATCAATTTTAACGAACACCGCTTACGATTACAGACGGTTTGGTGCAACCCACCCGGAGTGATGTTTCGTATAGTGTCGCTAGTCACCTGGTAGGGGCGGGCCTGGGCGCGGGCCGCACGGGGATGGGCTCCTTTCCATACAATCAATTTTAACGAACACCGCTTACGATTACAGACGGTTTGGTGCAACCCACCCGGAGTGATGTTTCGTATAGTGTCGCTAGTCACCTGGTAGGGGCGGGCCTGGGCGCGGGCCGCACGGGGATGGGTTCCTTTCCATACAATCAGATTTTAACGAATACCGCTTACGATTACAGACGGTTTGGTGCAACCCACCCTGAGTGATGTTTCGTATAGTGTCGCTAGTCACCTGGTAGGGGCGGGCCTGGGCGCGGGCCGCACGGGGATGGGCTCCTTTCCAGCCAATCAGATTTTAACGAACACCGCTTACGATTACAGACGGTTTGGTGCAACCCACCCTGAGTGATGTTTCGTATAGTGTCGCTAGTCACCTGGTAGGGGCGGGCCTGGGCGCGGGCCGCACGGGGATGGGCTCCTTTCCAGCCAATCAGATTTTAACGAACACCGCTTACGATTACAGACGGTTTGGTGCAACCCACCCTGAGTGATGTTTCGTATAGTGTCGCTAGTCACCTGGTAGGGGCGGGCCTGGGCGCGGGCCGCACGGGGATGGGGTCCTTTCCATACAATCAATTTTAACGAACACCGCTTACGATTACAGACGGTTTGGTGCAACCCACCCGGAGTGATGTTTCGTATAGTGTCGCTAGTCACCTGGTAGGGGCGGGCCTGGGCGCGGGCCGCACGGGGATGGGCTCCTTTCCATACAATCAATTTTAACGAACACCGCTTACGATTACAGACGGTTTGGTGCAACCCACCCTGAGTGATGTTTCTTATAGTGTCGCTAGTCACCTGGTAGGGGCGGGCCTGGGCGCGGGCCGCACGGGGATGGGCTCCTTTCCATACAATCAGATTTTAACGAACACCGCTTACGATTACAGCCGGTTTGTTGCAACCCACCCTGAGTGATGTTTCGTATAGTGTCGCTAGTCACCTGGTAGGGGCGGGCCTGGGCGCGGGCCGCACGGGGATGGGTTCCTTTCCATACAATCAGATTTTAACGAACACCGCTTACGATTACAGACGGTTTGGTGCAACCCACCCTGAGTGATGTTTCGTATAGTGTCGCTAGTCACCTGGTAGGGGCGGGCCTGGGCGCGGGCCGCACGGGGATGGGCTCCTTTCCATACAATCAGATTTTAACGAACACCGCTTACGATTACAGCCGGTTTGTTGCAACCCACCCTGAGTGATGTTTCGTATAGTGTCGCTAGTCACCTGGTAGGGGCGGGCCTGGGCGCGGGCCGCACGGGGATGGGCTCCTTTCCATACAATCAGATTTTAACGAACACCGCTTACGATTACAGACGGTTTGGTGCAACCCACCCTGAGTGATGTTTCGTATAGTGTCGCTAGTCACCTGGTAGGGGCGGGCCTGGGCGCGGGCCGCACGGGGATGGGCTCCTTTCCATACAATCAGATTTTAACGAACACCGCTTACGATTACAGACGGTTTGGTGCAACCCACCCTGAGTGATGTTTCGTATAGTGTCGCTAGTCACCTGGTAGGGGCGGGCCTGGGCGCGGGCCGCACGGGGATGGGCTCCTTTCCATACAATCAGATTTTAACGAACACCGCTTACGATTACAGACGGTTTGGTGCAACCCACCCTGAGTGATGTTTCGTATAGTGTCGCTAGTCACCTGGTAGGGGCGGGCCTGGGCGCGGGCCGCACGGGGATGGGCTCCTTTCCATACAATCAGATTTCAACGAACACCGCTTACGATTACAGACGGTTTGGCGCAACCCACCCTGAGTGATGTTTCGTATAGTGTCGCTAGTCACCTGGTAGGGGCGGGCCTGGGCGCGGGCCGCACGGGGATGGGCTCCTTTCCATACAATCAGATTTTAACGAACACCGCTTACGATTACAGACGGTTTGGCGCAACCCACCCTGAGTGATGTTTCGTATAGTGTCGCTAGTCACCTGGTAGGGGCGGGCCTGGGCGCGGGCCGCACGGGGATGGGCTCCTTTCCATACAATCAGATTTTAACGAACACCGCTTACGATTACAGACGGTTTGGCGCAACCCACCCTGAGTGATGTTTCGTATAGTGTCGCTAGTCACCTGGTAGGGGCGGGCCTGGGCGCGGGCCGCACGGGGATGGGCTCCTTTCCATACAATCAGATTTTAACGAACACCGCTTACGATTACAGACGGTTTGGTGCAACCCACCCTGAGTGATGTTTCGTATAGTGTCGCTAGTCACCTGGTAGGGGCGGGCCTGGGCGCGGGCCGCACGGGGATGGGCTCCTTTCCATACAATCAGATTTTAACGAACACCGCTTACGATTACAGACGGTTTGGTGCAACCCACCCTGAGTGATGTTTCGTATAGTGTCGCTAGTCACCTGGTAGGGGCGGGCCTGGGCGCGGGCCGCACGGGGATGGGCTCCTTTCCATACAATCAGATTTTAACGAACACCGCTTACGATTACAGACGGTTTGGTGCAACCCACCCTGAGTGATGTTTCGTATAGTGTCGCTAGTCACCTGGTAGGGGCGGGCCTGGGCGCGGGCCGCACGGGGATGGGCTCGGACAGGAAGTGCAGGTCGTGCTCGGGCAGCTCGGGCCGCTTCACGACGGGCACGGCCGCGTCTAGTTTCGCGATGAGCTCCGGGTCGAGGCCGAACGGGCCCGTGATGACGCGGGGCTGCGGCGCGCTGGAAGACGACAGTGGTTACAGTACTCTTATCTCACGAAAGCGGGCGCGCCCGTGAATGGAATCATAGCAAAGGACAGCTGTCGGCAACTTACAGTTTGATCGGCTGAACCGGCATCGGCTCCTCCTCCTCTTCCTCCTCGTACTCTTCCTGCGGCGGAGGTTCTACTGAGGCAGGAGCTTCCATTTCCTACAAACAAGAGTTGTTCATGCACATTTCAAACTAAATGGAACCATGAATATTCAAGTAATTGAAAACTCATTTGTATCCAGGTTCGAGTACATTCACTTAAAAAATTCCAAAGCAGAATTGAAACCACAGAAAAATTGCCAATTTTATAAGCATTATCAATATGATCTCATTGTGGTGGTAATCTAGTGCAATATCATATCTATAAACAGCTCAAATGAAAAATGTGTCGACATATCCCGCAATTGTCTACTCTTAAAGCCTTATTTGAACACGTACGAGATTCGCATGCGAGTTTCATTACACTGCGGGTCACGGAGGTTTAACGAATTCAATCACTATAAAACCACGCAATGTAGTTAAAACTCGACTGATGCGAGTCTCAGTAAGTCTTCAATATTTGGTACAATTTATTTTTAGTTCGTTCATAATTTTAAATACCTTACAATTTTGCGTGAAATTATGTTTCTACATACCTCGACGTGTTGTTGTATAGGCCGGCCCGTAGCCGAGAGTGGCACGACCATAGATCTCCGAGCTTCGGCGCTGCGATTCTTGCTCGCTCGCTTTATCCGCTCCTCGAGAAGCGACAGGTCTTTGTCTGATATCTGGATATAATGAAACGTATTATTAAAGATACGAGCGATAAGTAATGGACAAGATAACAGTTACAGATAAGTAGATAATATTTTTCAGCACACGCGACTCGATGGATTAATGTAGTTGTCGTAACTTAAAAAAAAAACTAAACATGTGTAACAAAAAGTCATAATTTGTATAAAACTACTAGCTTTTGCCCGCGACCACGTCCACGTTGAACTCGTTCTTCGTGTTAGAATTTTATTGCTATTTTTTTATATCAGACGCTTACCGAGTTAGCGCTCCTCCATACAAACTTCAATTTCCTTAACGGATGATTTCCGTGATTAAAAGTATCCTATGTCCTTTCCGGGACTCAAACTGCCTCCATACCAAATCTCATCTCAATCGGTTCAGTGATTTAGGCGTGAAGAGGTAACAGACAGACAAACTTTCGCATTTATAACATTAGTATGGATAATTAATTTGTAATTTTCAACAAACAAATGGTGGTAGAGGCAGGAATGACCGCCAGTATTGTATGGAAGTAAGCTCTTTGGGTCGTTTCTGGTAACGGTAATATTTGCAGGTTCAGACTCAAGACGCGACAGACCTCAGCATTACGTCACAAAATTGTCCGTACAGAAGGTTTACTGTGGAACAGTTTGACAGCTAATCATGGCATCCCGCTCGCACGCGCTCGCATAGCACGTGTACTTTCGTTCCAAGCGCGAAAGGGTACCTGGACATCACGGAAGCGTGCCAGAGCCGAGTTTAGCCGAGGCCTGGTAAAGGTCGCGGGAGTCCGCTGGGTGCGGGTGGCGCAGGACCGGTCATTATGGCACTCTTTGGGGGAGGCCTATGTCCAGCAGTGGACGTCTTTCGGCTGATATGATAATGATGATGAGCCTGACATGATATACTCACATGTCCAATCATCTTATAAATCTTCTCCCCCTCGAGGAAGTACGCGCAGGCCACGCAGTTGAGCGCGGCGGAGCGGACGGCGTTGTCGCGGTCGCCTATATGTCGCGCGAGCTCCTTCAGGGCCACAGTGCCGGACGGACTCATTGCCGTCCAGCCGTATGTTTCGATGAGGCTTCCGATACATTCGAGGCATTCTGAAAGATATTCGTTCGTCTATGATTTCGGTTGTGATTAAATCTTGCCGCGAACCCTTTACGATCAATGGCGAAACCCCGGGTATTACTACTTTTAGAAAAGCTGGTCAACGGAAACAGATACAGTCCGGGATATCAAGTAAACTGAGAACTAGTTTTTTTATAATTTATGGACTTACAAAACTTATGGAGTAACATGGGCCCCCGATTTTATCATATGTTACAAAATCTGTTACAATTTGTGTGAACTTATCTAGACCAAATTTTGAAAAATGTTTTTTTTTTAACTTCAATGCAAATATAATTCACTAATCTTAAAATGGGCAATTCAACTATCTTTAACATACCGGCTCTTTGCCTCGCATTTTTCGATTTCAGTCCTTCCATTAGATATCCGAATAGCTTGGTAACGGAATAGACAACGCATATCTGTTTGAAGAGGGCTTTCACGCTGTTACGAATTGTGTCCTTAGGGTCTCCAACCTGTAAAGAAATTTAAATAAGTACCAACTATAGAAAACATGGTTTAATTAACGTACTCTAAGACGATGATCTTTTTGAGATGTCAGCTGATTGAAAAAATGTAGAATGTAACTTCCGGCTTTCTGTCATAATTATTGAATATGCCTAATTTAAAGAAGACCGTATCGTTTTCGCGATATGAGTAAGTGGTCTTGTAAAGGTGGGCGCGATTTTGACCATGCATGTCACCTCACATCGCGATGCGTATCCATTAAGAAGCATAAAGGCTTGTTCACGGCGCGTGCACTTGGTCTGTACGGTATCAGGTTAGCGACGCCACACAGGCTGCGCGACGCCAGCGGGATAAATTCCGGCGCGCAGCGCGATTTTGAGCCTTTCATATTCGTCACTTACCTTCAAAATAAGATACGGTATGAAGCAATTCGCCTCATACTCGGCCATCGTGTAGTCGTTATCGCTCAAGAACTGAAACACCGTGGCCAGATACTCCAGGCCCTTCAGGATGACAGACGGGTTTGTGTCGAAGAAACGCAACGTCAGCCATTTGAGAACCAAGTCCAGGTTGCACATGAGAGCTGGCCCATTCTCGTGCAGGTCGTCCGAAAGGGATTCTATGGCTTTTAGATGGTATCTGAAATTGAAGTGTTTATTACACAATACATAGGTGGTGTAGTCAATTGTTTAACTGAACACCCCTCCAGTGCGTTTCCTATAACATTTGACGTAAGCATATAAGCGTAATGTACGATTTTACTTCCTACTTGGGGATTTTCAGACATAGACAAAGGGGGTGATGGAACATGCATTGTTGAAGATTTTTTTCGTTATTCCGATCGCTTTTGTTCATGAAAAACTATACTTTGTCAGTGCTTAGCTTTTGCCCGATTATTTGGCTAGTGTTGTTTTTTGGCTTGTAGTCCTTGCTGATTTTAGCACGGCTTGTTTGCCAATAACAAGGTCTTGGTCTTTACACGGCAGAAGTATTTTCGGACTGATAATTTCGCTATTGGCAAAACAAAATATTCGAATAGTACTCGACAATATTGGAACTGAGATTTCCAACGTCCTTATCATTATTTACCTGAAATCATTGTGGAACATGTTGGCGACGAGTTGCTTGTTCAGCCCTGCCGTCGCCATCTGATCCTTCAGCAGTTCAAAGAATTCTTCGCGCGGCACAGTGAAGTTCCACTTCAGCACTGGAACAAATACGAAAATTCAATGGCAGTCTTGGTCTATGTTATTCTGATCTGACGCTATCGACTTTTAGCACGTCCAACCGGCAAGGAAGATAATTCCACTGCTTTGCTGTTCTCGCAAGAAAGCTAGTCTATTCATCCTTACGTGTCCTATCACGTAAACAAACACTTGAAGACATTATCACACTTTGCTCTAGGATTACACAATAATCATCACTAAAAATGTTCTATTGAAATCAATCAAGTTATCACTAAAAATTTTTTTTTCTAATAAGATTTCCTTCAATCTTTGACGTCACGTTTGTTTACATGTAGGACCCGTATGGATGGCCCGACTTTAGGGGCAAAGCGAATCATACCTTTAAGTTTCTGGTCGTCAATGATACGCTGGTTCTTGGCATTGTTCTGTGGCAACAGCGGCGTGAGGTCCTCGTCGTCTTTCTTGCCGCGGCTCGACGCTGATGCTGGCTTGGCCGGGCCCTGACATTCAAAAATCATCATCATATATTTAAGAGCTTGTCGGTGTAGTAATGGCTATTCTGTTCGCTTGTCTGCCAACGCCTTCAGCTCCTAATACGACATTACGTTAACCATCTCTTTGATTTGTGATCTACATATAAATAGTCAGAATAATTATTATATATCACAAAACTTCTTCCAAAGCTTCAGCGTCACTTCTAAAGCTCACAGGGTCAGGCTTAAAAGTCTGTTCGTTTGAAATTGGTCATTAAATCAAGGAGCTTTTGAGATCATCATCCTTTTGTCCAGTTGCATCCTGAAGGATGTCCGCTACCTAATCCCAAGATTTGGCGTAGCCACTAGTTTTTACGGAAGCGACTGCCATCTGACCGTCCAACTCGGGAGATAATAACAAAAAATACAGTCGAGTAGAAGTTCCATTGGAATTAAGGTTACAACGTAGCGTACCTTGCCCTTGACCGGTGCGGCCTTCTTCTCAGCTTCCTTCTTGACGGCGCCGGCGGTCTTCACTCCGCGGGGCTCCTCCTTCTTGCTCTTGCTGGGCAGGGGCTGCACAGGCAAGTTCGGCCGAGCTTTGTCCAGTGCCGCCAAGACTACAGTTTTGGAGCCGGGCTGTAAAAGATACCACCAAGATTTAGTGGCCATTTTTTCGTGGGTGATGAGGTCAGTTTTTACTGTTTCTGTTTTTATTCGCTTCACGTACGGTCGGCGTCACAAGGGGCTTAACACCCTTTGTGCCCTGTCGCTTTAACGTAATTTTGAAACTGTCATACAAAATTTTGCAACGGATGAAAGCGACAAGTACCAAAATCTCCAGCTACTTAAAGAGACGTATTGTACATCTATCCGTGCTCAAAGAAACTGTACCTCTAGCATATTTTTGTTCCGACACATAAACGCAAACGAACACGTTTCAATTTGTATGGCAACAAGTTAAGGTACGGTGGTGTAAGTAAAACTGACTCATAGAGAGTTACTTGGACTGTGGTAGTCTTGTCCCGGTAATAGTCTTACCCCACTTTACCTTACCACCAAAGGCCACCAGTGGTGCTGCTCGCGTTGTCATATGTTCGTTTGCGTTTATGTTTTGTAAAAGTATACTAGAGGTACTGAATAAGGTCCAAAACATGTACCTTCAGCTTTTCAAGAAGTTTGTGCATGGACTCGTATCCGAGATGCAACATGAAGGGTAGTACACAGTCTCCAGCGGCTTTTCTGACGTCTGCCACGCGATCCTCGATGCACGCGTACAACGTTGGCACGCATGATGACAGCTCCTCGCGAGGGAATGATTTGGGAGGCACTGGAAGGAATGGAAAATAATTACAATCGGAACTTATACAAATATAGATCATCAAAAAAGTCTGAAATAGTATTTTTTGGTATAGAGCCCCCAGGACTCACCGTTAGGGAGATGCTCAGACAGCCACTGCAGCAGCGAAGCTCGTAACACAGGAGAGCCCGCTTTAAGGGCATCGAGCACCATCTCGCCTTCAAAAGGCACGTGAGGACCCGCGGTGGCACACCATGTTGATACACAAGAGACTGCCGCTGTGCGGATCCATTGCTTGTTGTCGCCGAATGCTGTGAATAACAGGACAATTAGTTTAACCCTTTAAACCTTTAACCGCTATCGTCTGATATATCAGACAAAATGACAGTGTCAATGACATCTTCCTGATTTTGACAGAGTTGAAAATTGAGAGGAACTTTTTTAACGTTCGGACTGAGTTCTAGGATATAAATGTATCAGATAGTGGCTTCATGATAGCGGCGAATAGAAATAGACGTTGGACATAAAGAAATATTTATGGACAGGCGTGGTGGGCGCTAGGGAGCTGTCCGATCTGAGGAAAGTTACGCAGCGCCCGCCAGGCGGGTTTCAATCAGTGATTGTATTAACTCACCTTGGAAAAAAGCAGGGAAAAACGTCCTAACATGAGTCTTGCACTTGGGTCCAATGGCAGTAGCAAGTTGCTCACAGATTTGAAGCGCGCTCTGAGCCAGTTTGGAGTTGGAGTCTAAAAGCCTGGCCACTAGCGCGGGCGGCAGCTCGCCCAGGGTCGGCTTTATCGGGGACGAGCTGGTGATGAGGGCTTTTAGCTTGTCAAGAGCTTCATTGCGGACCTGGAAGGTAAAACACGTAATTTTTACACTATCCGAGACGAATTCACATATTTAACTTACAGAATTTGCAAAGATTTAGTGACATTACATATCAAAGACAAGAAAACCTTTGCTCTCTGGTATTTGTCCCAAGCATTGTAGGTCAGAAACATACTGAGAATTCTCTTGCCAGCAATTCTTGTCAATCGTCATGCCATGTTCGAATACTTATACATAATATCTCTATCTTGGATTTTTCGCTCTCCAGAAATTTAGTTCTCCTGAGGATGCGCTGTTTGAGTGGGGGATCTATTGTCTGTAGGTACCGACACAATGAATTTTCATATCAAAAATGCGATGGTAGCGATTGTTCTGCAGTCACAAGCGTCCACCGCCAAGACACCGTAGCTTACCACCAGGCCGGACATATCTGTCTGTCACCACCTGTTTTACCAAGTTCTGACCTGCCAGTTCTTGACGGTGATCTAAGCGACGATAGCTTCGGTGACGACCCATACTGAACCGACCCTTAGTTACTCTTGGTAACCATTTAAAGGCACATCAAAAACAACCTAAATACTAATTTAATTTCGGCGTTTTGTTGTCAAATTTGTGATATTTCTGGGCAAATCAGTTTTATTTTTGATGCAGTCAGTATTTTTTAATGTGCTATTAAGTATGTCCCATTACATTTGATGACGAGTGTACTATGTACCTTCCAGTTCTTGTCGTTGATCTCAGCGATGAGAGCGTCGGTGATGAGCGGCGCGAGGTCGGTGCGAGAGCGCGTGTCCTCTACCACTGCCGGCTCTTCTTCGTCTTCGTAGGGCTCGTCGAGGTCGTCGCCCACTGAGCCTTTGCTTGCTGACTGGAATTATGAACAGAACATAATGAATCAAGTCAAGCGATTCACGCTGCATTGTACATTGTAGTACGTAATATACACAATAACCGACCAGACATTGATCCATACTAAAAATATGTGAGTATGTTTGTCTGTCTGTTACCTCTTTACGCTTACCGCCGAACCGATTTAGACGATATTTGGTATGGAGATAGTTTGAGTCCAGGGGAAGGATATAGAATACTGTTTATCCCAGAAATCTAAGGGGGTAGAAGTTTGTATCGGGCAAAAGCTCGTCAGCATATAAAATATTCCTTCTCAGTCAGTTCCTTACTGTTAAGGATTTTGACTGCCTAATAATTTTAATGGTAGCCTAGATTTAGCTCTGTTGATTGCTTTGTTTAATAGACATCTGACACAAGTTACGCAGCGCCCTCTAGGCGGGTTCCTGACAGTGTAAGTGTCAACATGCTAGAAATTTCCTGCCTCGCACAACCAAACTATGGAATTAACGGTCGCCTGCGGTATTTCCGGACCTATGTGACCTGCACACAAAAAAAAGAGCGTACTCCCTTCTGAAAGGCGGCAACACGCTTGTGACTCCTTTGGTGTTGCAAGTGTTTATGAGCAACGATGATCGCTTGCCATGAGGCGATCCGTCTATAACATAAAAAAATACCTTGCTAACTTTCCCCGGCTGCCTGGTGGGCGTGGGCGGGCTGCTGTTGGCGTGCTTGTCCATTTCCAAAGTAATAAGCTGCTTGGTGGCCGGTTTCTCGCTGTCGAAGTGGGTGATCAGCGACGGACCGACGTATAGAGAGACTATGCCGAGGAAGTTGACGGTGGAAGTTCGCACGTTGGGATTGGTGGCGGAGAGCGCTTTCTTCGAGTGCGCTACTATGGATGTTATTTTCATTCTGGAACGAATAAATTTAAGTTCTACATCTATTCTAAGACTGGCAGGTTCAAAGGGTTCTACTTCCAGCCAAGACCATAATTGGTAAAACACGACTCATTCCTCCGTTTAATAGTTTGGAACACAATTAGCTAGTGACTTGAAATCTATATACGGCGAAAAGTCTACTCACGTGAACCCGAATTCCTTGATCGCGTTGCTCATCCAATTGAACATCTCCGACTGTACTTTGGGATTCTTCTGCGAGTCCATCGCGTAGCTTAAACCTTCGTTGAGAACATGCTCGAATCCGCACGCGTCCGCCAGTGAGGTGAGGCAGTCTGTGGCGATGGCTGCGCAAGAAGCTTCGCCCAATTTGGCCACGACGTCTTGGAGAACAAAGTCTGCTGCCGTGCTGTGGGACAAAGTTGAGAGAGCGTCATGGGTTGTTAACACTTGGCTATTGACAATGGTAAGTGGTGATTCTGTGTAAAGAATTTTGTTATGTTATTAAGCTGGCCGCAGTAGACGAGGGCTTCTAAATTTCTGTAGCAAAATAGCCTGTCGCTATTTTCGCAGTCACTAACAAAACTCACGTGGAAACGGGGAAGTTCTCGGTAATATACTTGCAGGCCTCAAGCCTCGCCTTCATGACTTGCACGTTAGTGTCCTTGAGGCCTGGTTTCTTGTTCAGGATGCGGTACAGGACTTGGGCTGGGGCTTCCTCGGGCGTCAGACCTTGGACGGTAGAAAGGAAGCCCTGAACGGCGGTTAGACGGGTCTTCCAATTACCATCTCCGAGCCCTGCAATGGTCATAAATCGACGTATTTAGTAGCTACTACTGTAAGAGAGTAATACCCCTATCCAAAGGGTATGTAGGTTAGTATCACTGATATCATATCGTCGTACCTGAAACTATGTCCGCTGACAGTAGGGTCTCGGCTCTCGCATCGACCTCCTCCTGCGAGAGCTCGGTCTCCCGCGGCGGACTGGGCTGCGCCCGCGCCGGAGCCTTCTTGGCTCCACCCGGCTTCTTAGCTGCACCTGGGGTAAAGCGAGGAGTTATTGACTGAAGGATCGGAGCGATCGGAAGTCTCCATTTCAGCGTAGGCAAATATGCTTTCGTATGTCTGACGGATTTCCAGCTGTTGTCCTCTGCGGGACGCATTTCTCAAGCGACTCTCGTGAAATTTTGTGAGCAGGTTAAGGTTAGATTCAGCTTCTGGAAATTTTTCAAATTGGCGGAGTCATGGAGGCTAAAAACTGCTCGCGAGCTCTACAGCTCACAGAGCCACTAGTGTTATTCATTCAATGGACAAAATCGTTATCACACAGATTTCTTGACGAAAATTAACATGAAAAACAGCGACATTGGAACGTATCAATGCAAGATTCTGCTTTTGGTTTTATTTTAGTCAATCATGTATTCATTCAATATATCATCATTACTAATGAATATATATCTAAAATGTAACGCAAACCTGGTGCCGGTTTCTTGACAGGCTTGGGCTGAGTGGAGCCGGCTGTCTTCGGGGGTTGGTCGCCGCGCGCTGACGCGGCCGGTGCTTTCGGTTTCGCTTCCTTCTTTGGTCCAGCCACTTTCACTTTGATCTCCGCCTAAAACGAGATGAGAATTAATATTAATCTCACTTATGTCAACGTAGGTACGCTTGTTGCGTTGCCTCTTACATACCAAACTACTTAGTTGCAACAGGGGACTTCGACACGATAGGGCCATGTTAACACTTTCAGACTTCTATCTTGAACCGCCCCCCGAAAGTGAATGTGGTGACCTACCTATAGCGACAGCCTACTTAGCGGGCGCTAGGAGGCTGTCCGGCATCTGAGAAAAGTTACGAAGCGCCCGCCAGGCACGTTCCTGGCAGTCAAAGTGTTAACAAAAGTTTTGTGGCAAAGGAACATGTTCTGGTGGAGAATAGGTTAACTGCGTGTTTCTTTTTTATGGACCTACCTTATCAGCAAACTCCTTGATTTTCTGCTCTTTCAAGGGTTCAAGTTTGCCGATGTGAGGAGCAATATTCTTCTCGCCGACGAGTTTAGTTGCGGTGCCGAGCGCTTCAGCCGCTGCCTCTCGTACGGACGGGTCTGTAAATAAATAGTACAACTAAATAAATATTAGGGGACAATCTTACACAAACTAGTCCCATAGTAAGCTCAATAAGACTTGTGTTGTGGGTACTAGACGACGACATATTTAAAAGATATATATAAATACTTAAATGCATAGAAAACATATCGAATCATCATAATAATATGAGCCAAGCGTCCGCTGCTAGACAAAGGCCCGTTCCATTCATCGACAGAATACTTGGTCCCTTGCCCATCCTCATTCAGTGGACTTCCGATTCACCAGGTCTTCTTCACATTTGATTAAAGTCTGCCCACTGTACGTGATTGTGAGTGAAAAATAATTACAGAAACTAAGGAGAATATTAACATTACCTTCCGTTAAACAACGACCATTCACTCTAATACATATAAAGGTGACAATGCTGCCACCATTAATACTTTAGTTTTGCTATAGTGTTATAAGTACCATTGGCGACACGCTAAACTGCCCCATCGTGAATCTTATTGCGACAAATTAAGGTCTAGTTTAACAACATGCTACATACCGGCACTCTCCATAAGTTTGAGCAGTCCCCCGACGTAAGCCTTGATCAGTTTCTTGTTAAAAGCGGCGGGTTGTGTGACGCATAAAGCGCGGGCAAGAAACACAGCGCTTTCCGCTTTTATAGACGGGTTCTTGTTGTCGAACGCTGCTAACATGTCCTCCATTATTGCCTCGAGGTTAGTCTGGGAATGAGATGGGGATGATGAGATGTTTTAGGGATAATAAAAAAAAACATAAGAAAAACAGGGGATAGTAGCAGCACAACACACGACTAGTCGAAGTATCAGGAAAGCAAAGCGTAGCTAACGAGAAAACAGTTCATTGTAATGCTTTGAGACCCATGAGTTTATATGCAAGTGATCAGCTTATTATTTTGCTGGCTGTGTATAGAATGATGATATTTATTTATTAAAAATATTTTCACATGCCTCGAGGCAGAATATATTAAGGGTCAAAAATGTATACCTATATCATCCTGCTGTACCATATGTTCTTGTGAATAAACTTTCATTTCATTTCATTTCAAAAATCGAATGAAGGGACATCTAGGAAAGAATAGGGGACAAATTCCGTAAGGATTTCAGTTTCAAATTGGTAATTAAAATGCATGACGTAATCAAGAGCCAAAAGGCAGGACGAAATGGAAATGTTAATTTTTCCTTTTTCACGACGTCGGCGGCCAAATATTACGGACTGCCTAATGGTAAGTAGACAACGCTATGAACGCCTGTGACTCAAGAAGAATCACAAGCGACACCTTTTCGACCCTTTATTGACTTGAGGATTAATTGCGTTGACACCAAATCAGAAAATTAATAATTTTTTCTTGAAAAGGAATCAAATTCTTAATCAAATGGCGAAGAAAGTAACTCAAAAGAATAAATAATTACATAATTATAAGTCTTTAAAGTTTTAAGAAGGGGCATATTCTGTCCAGTTTCGCAAAACGTACCTTTCTATTGGGAACGATCGTCATTTACTATGGGGCTCGAGGTCAGTGACGTCACTGATCGGTCGCGCTTTCTCTCTCTAACCAACATTAAAACGGTTGCAGCTTCGTTATTTTTTTAAATATTTGAATAGGATTTTCACCATTTGGCATATTTTTTTGCCTTGTTTCTTTTAGAGCAGTAAAATTTTAAGTCGACATCCCTATTGCGTTGACAGCTAGAACCTTTCTGAATACTCACAGCAGGGTATATAGCGTCGATGGCCTCCCTCAGCGCGGCCACTACGTTTGTCTTCTTCTCCTTGAACTTCTCTAGTATAGCTTGCACGCATGCTGTAGCGTATGGCTGGAACTTGTTCCGGAGTCCTGAGGCTACGGCGGCCATTAGGCGGCCACCAAGCGCGACTAACATCACGTTTGTGTCCTTTGAAATCACCTGAAATTAAACGTTGTGTTGATGAGAAAGTACTCTGATCTGGACAGGTGATGAAATAAACTTGTAAATTTCTAACATTAAATTAAGATTCATGTTATGGGAAAAATCATGTATGTAAAAAAACAAGCTAATTCTCAGCATTTAAGATCCAGTGACTTTGAGATTTGCTCCTCACAGTCCTGGTTTATAATACGACTACAGTGGTCTCCAACATTTTAAACAGCAGCGATTCTTTCCAACTTATTGTAGAAGTCTTCAGAGAGAGTAGAGTCCGACCACGCTAACTCTGCATTGAAATAATTTGGCAACACTACCTCAAACGTCATATTTTCATACAAATATGACGCATAATGCACAGTGTTGCCAAATTATTCCTTACAGAGTTAGCGTGGTCGGGCTCTAGAACAAAACAACAAACCTTCTTCAAAGCTCTGACCAGATCAGCATAATCCCCCGGTTCTAATCTCGGAGCGGTCTTCAACAAATTATCCAAAGCGTCCAGCGCTTCCTTCCTCTCCTGCCACTTGGTGGCTTCCAACTTATCGTAAAAGTCTTTAGGAAGTCTGGAGAGAATCTCAACGGGGTCGAGAAGATCGTAGGGGTCCATCTCGGCGGAGTCGCCGGCGCCTGCGTCGTCGGTTTCGTCTTCAGCTGCACCTGGGATTACCAGATGTGAGTTTTTAAGACTTATTGCGAATGCGATAAAGACGTAATTTGAACTGACATGGGTGTGCCCCATGTCAGTTCAAATTACATATTATTTAAACGAGATTCTAATAGCAAATGATGTGTCATTTGCTATTAAAAACTATTTTACAATAGGCCTTTCGTGGAGCCGGTTCGGTAGTGAGCTTTAGAAATCAACAAATCACAAATCGTATTTTGAAAGCGACGGGGGTAACTGCCACAATGGCTACAAAAAGTTTTGTTAAATTGTATTAGTGAAATTGCCAGCATTTTAGATCTTTTAAATTTATAAAAAACCGTTCAAGTGCGATTCGGAGTCGCGCATGAACGCCCTACCATTGTCTATAAAAACGGTAAAAAAACACGTTTCTGTTTTTTAGTATTTGTTATAGCGGCAACAGAAATCTGTGAAAATTTCAACAATCACGGTTCATGAGATACAGCCTGGTGATAGACGGACGGTCGGACAGCGAAGTCTTAATAATAGGGTCCCGTTTTACCCTTTGGGTACGAAACCCTAAAAAGTTAAGCAGGGCATATTTGCAAATTCCAATATCATCATCATCATCATTTCAGCCGTAAGACGTCCACTGCTGAACATAGGCCTCCCCTAATTTGGGGGGAATTTGCCATAGTCGCCACGCTTGGCAAGCGGGTTGGCGACCGCAGTTTGGTGGTGGTAATGATCGAAGGATGCTGCTGCCCACCCTCCGATTTTCCCTTATTCGCCTCCTACGAAACCCACGGGAAGAGATGGGGTGGCGCAATTCTTACCCGGCAACCACACGGGTTACGAAACCCACGGGAAGAGATGGGGTGGCGCAAATATAAGGGAGCACAAACACATAAAGAGCAAAATGCAATTAATATTTCTCTTACCATCTCCGGTATCCGTGGCAGGGGTATCTCGAACCCTGTGTTGCTGCGAGCGCAAGTATCTGGTGGGCTGAGCACCGCCCGTTGTAAAGGAATCCCTCAGTTCTTGTTGTACGACGGCTTGTAAAGTAGCAATGTGTGGTTCAATGGCACCGCCGATCCATCTGGAATCAATAAATAAATTCAATATTTGTAGACCTTTTACAAAAATCGATTTAGTCCCAAGCTAAGCAAAGCTTGTACTATGGGCAGTGAGCGACGATATGGCATACTTATATAAATGAATATATATTTAAATACATAGAAAACCTCTAAGACTCGAAAACAAATATTAGTATTCATCACACAAATAATGCCCTGACCGGGTTTCGAACCCGGGACCTTCAGCTCCGTAGACAGGGTCACTACCAACTAGGCTAAAGTGGCTGCCAATGCAAAATTATATAAGTGATTTCTAAATCCAGATAGATTTTTTTAGTGACTGTTACCTATGTCGTCAATAGTTAAATTGTATGAATGTAAAAGAGTACAAAGTTATTTTTAATACGTCAGTACAGAAATTTTCCAGTCAACCCTTGGACCTACTCGAATCTCATCTGCTTTAAATACAGTTAAGTTTATTTTGCATCAGCACACATCAGATCAATTTTAAGGTCCGTTATTTTCGACTATTTAGTTTACAATACAATTCAAATAAAAAATACATGAAGCTTAACTTAGGTATAAAATATGGTATGGTAATTATTGGTAAGATCCCCTGTTATCTACAGGGGATCTTATCAATAACATATGATTGTGTTATTAGTGTTAATGCTTATGCTAATATATTAAATTATGTTCATGAACTCACCTATGCATTTCCACGACCAGCGCTTTCATCTCATCTCTGACTCCCTTGTCTCTGTCAGCCAATAACACAGGTATCTTCTTAACCATAGGCTTGATTGTGATCACTTTATTTCCAAACTGCTTCAGAGCTGTATTCAACGTCGTCACGCAAGCGGCGACCACTTTAGGATTCTTCTGTTCCATACCCTTCATCAGTTCTTCTTGGACAATCTCGTGTTTTTCTATCTCTACGTACATTAGGGTGATCTGTGGGTATAAAAGATATTGATTACTCATTGCTCATTGCTTACCCTTTAAACTTCAAGAACGCCTAACGCCTACGGAGCCAATAACGACTGTTAGGTGTTATGCCGTTGTCAAAGTCACCTTTGTGCTTTACAATAAAGTTCATATTCAATCTCTTATGGAAAATGAGTTGAAAGGGATAATAATCCGAAACGTTGGTCGTTCGAGACAAAGTAAAACATTCACTACAAGATTAATCTTCGAACATGATGCAAAATGCAACTGAAGCCTGAAATGGAATCCCCGACCATTACCCTAAGTGTCCTGCTTCTGAAAACGAGCTACGCTTAGCATACTGTTGCACTGACTACACCGCAAAACTGGTCTTCACCGTTTTACAGATAGGTAATGCTTTGTTACCCCGTCTTATTACTATCCATTCTTCTTCATGGAATTTTCTTTCACTCGTCCCATTTATTCGCCGTGGTTCAATAAATATTCTAAGTGGGAGTGTAAAAAACATCTTCTTGATATATTGTAGCCGAAAATTCTGAGTATCTAGGGGCACGGCCGTATAATTATCGACGTCAGGCGGTTAAAGGGTTAAAACAATTGAAAAATCATATATTAATGCTTGTCCTCTAACTATCTTTTATGTATTATAATCAATAAATGGCTATTTTTTTTTTTGGCTTAATTAAGAATACCATGTCTCTAGCTACATATATTTACTGACATCTATAGGATTAAGCAAACTACTAACAAATCATGGATCTTGTTGTCTGAATAAAGAATTATATTATTATTATTAATAATAATAAATGGCTATTTTAATGCTTTACTCCCCTATATACGGCCTAGCTATCATTCGCTATGTTCAGAAGTTACCTGCAGAGCCAAATCTTTGGTCTTAGTCTTGGGCGCGGCGATGCACTTGGACACGATGCCGGACATGACCTCGCCCGTCGTCTTGCCCGCGTGGCCGCAGTTCTCCACGAATACGAGCGCCGCCTCCATCCCTACAAAATAATTTTTAGTTTATCAGTTTAATTTTGATGAAAATTCTGGAAACTTCTCCCCCTTTAAGATTTGACCACACAGCAGCTCAAAACGCAGCGACGCGACTTATGTTTGATATTTTTAGCTCATAACTATCTCCCTCTTGTCACAGCGTTCACGTCAGCGTATTTTGAGCTATTGTGTGGCCGAGCCTTTACACGATCGGTTACTTATTGTAATAATCACATTTGTAGTTATATGGAATAACTAGTAAGCCAACGCTTGATAATATTTTTAATCGGACTATGTGACGTGATTGGTCACGATCCTCAGCCATGAAGGAACAACGAAGAAGACGTATTAATTATCGCATAGAAATATCCACCTCTCGGGAATTAAAAACCATTCATTAACATTAAATTATCTGCTTATCAAATTCCATCTGAGCGGGTTCAACGGGTTAAGTGTGGCGTGCGTCAGTTACATTACCATTTTTACTATTAGAATAGACTCCATACTTTTCATTTTAGCGACATTTTATGAAACGAACATATCGACTTTCGAGCCTGTGTCCGAATCCCTGCTTTTTAATGCGTCTATAATATCAAGGGCTAACCCTTGTCATGTCCTCGCGTCCCACGTGTGGACATAACAAGATCGGAACACACGACGCGACCTTCACGTGCCCGCGTCGTGTGTGAAGCCTTAACGTGATATCGTCGTTTTCACGTTGACTGGATTAGGTTTTCGTTTGAGCCACGTGGGTAAAGTCAGAGTTTCACGTGCGTAAAGTTTGCTCAGCCAAAATCCGTGTGGAAAGTCGTACGCACGTGGGGAAAGAATACCTATAGGTACTAATAAATCTTATTATATCGAACATTAGGGATGCCTATACGTCTGGAATCATAAATGGTGGTCGTTAATATCGGAATGAATGGCAATTTTGACAAGTTTCTGTGATGCTGGTAACAGCAGCCGGCGCCATATGTATTTAGGTTGAGTTGACCGGTCTGTAATCATAACTTGATTTTCCAGTCGCACCCGCCCTGATGTATGGAACAGTTAACTAGTCATGGCATACTTTCGTTACACGACAACAGTAGATGGAGGGTTACGAACGTTTTTCGAGTGTATGTATATTTTTATGTACGCTCCGCAGCTTAAATGGCTTGATTTCACTTGTTAATATTAGATTACGATTGAAGCGGTTATCAGATAATTATTAATATTAATACATACCTTAACATCTACGTACCCCTACATAATATCCTCCTAAATATGGAACATTACTACAAAATCTACAAAACAATCCATACGACAGCACAACAATAATCAATACTAGAAGAGGGAAACAACAGGCGGTTTTAGCACTAAAGAGTGATCTCTTCATGCGACCCAAATTTGGCAAATATATTAATTTCATTTCTTATAGATAACCTTACAGTAGCGAAAACGAGACCGCTAACAAATCTACTCTTTCTTATGTTATGTTACTTTAACTAACCTTCTACCAATTACCAGCAGATAGCTCTAGAAGGAATTCAATCCGCTAACTATACACTGCATTGCAACATTGCGATACCCCTATGGGCTGTTACAGGCTTTCTAGTTTCTATTTCTAGATAAGATTAGAGAACATTTAGTTAATTCATTGAGAGAGTTTGTTTTGTCAAAGCAATGTACAGTCAGCTTCAGAAGTAGCTAAGCGGTCAAGTGCGCATAATTATCTAGACAAGAACATATTGCATTAACGCAAAGCCCATTCAGAGATCTGACGAAAATACTGAAGTTTGAACTTCCAGTGTGAAGAAGTAATGTACAATTACACTACTCAAATATTACTGTGGACTGAAAAAGTTAAAGAAAAATATATTTAAAAATGCCTTGGTAACTGTCAAA
The DNA here is from genome assembly GCA_963556455.1 of Epiblema foenella. Lineage (NCBI taxonomy): Eukaryota > Metazoa > Arthropoda > Insecta > Lepidoptera > Tortricidae > Epiblema > Epiblema foenella. The sequence goes on from OY747110.1 coordinate 4,441,252, forward strand.
AAATCCTAAATATCATCATAAAAATAAACTTTCATGCTGTATCGTAATTATCAGCGACAGTGATTACTGTTACAGTTATAAGTGATCCAGAGTTCCAAAAATAAATTAAAATGTACTAAATAATACTAAATATTTACGAAATCACACGTAGAGCTTCCGTAGAGTGGGATGGTTAATGCAAACTCACGCATGTTAGAGGGGTTCATTTTCATTTGCAATGGAATGGCCTTGCCTTAAGATACGGACGTAACGGACGTGAAACATTTTGACATTTTTTTTATCGTCCCGTTGGGACGCGAGCATATCGAGGGATGAGTGGTCAAACCCGATAAGTAAATAGAGACAAATGTTTTTTGAAATAAAAACTTAACATCCATTACGCAGAGTTCTATTTTCAAAAAACCTTTTAGACGACTTATCGGGTTTGACCACTCATCCCTCGATATTATCTGCGATTAAATAATCATTTGTATGACAACCGATTGCAGGGATCTACTCGTCGGTGGAAAAGGGTCTTTGTCAGTTGAGAAAACAAAATTGTCCCTCCGGTGGTCGATAGGTCGATAGTTAACGGCTTATGTGCATGTAAGCTGTTTTTATTACATGGATTATAATAACGGAGACACTGTTTATACGGGCTATTAGACCAATCCAAAATTAAGCTTTGTAACCCTTAACTTTTGTTCACCGAAAAGACGCGAACCTAAATCTGACAATGACCCAAAAGGTACAGTACAGGTAACAAAATGAGAGTGAAAATTTTGTCACACTGTGATGGAACGCGAAATAAGAAGAATATGAATGAATATGTCTCGATATAGGAAATTCCAAACCAATTAAGTATCTCCTAAAATATCAAACACAAAAATAACACGCAGGAAATTAAGATACCCTAAACAGTTATTTTAGGTAACATGGCATTAGAGAAAGTAGTGTTGTATATTTCGGGTTAGCTCAATTTTAATAATATATTTGCAGTAATTGCTCTCTGCTCCAAGAAATGACCCATGGGAGACATTACTCCGGCTTTATTCAATTGAGTGTAGCCGTGCGTAGTAAGTATTATAATATATGTCTTAATACATTATTTGATGACCGCTTTAACCTAGTTGGTAGTGACCCTGCCTTTGAAGCTGGAGGTCCCGGGTTCGAATCCCCGTTGGCCATTTATTTGTGTGATGAAGACCATTATTTATTCCTAGTCTTGGATGTTTTGTACGTATTTAAGTATCTATTTCACTATGTAAGCATGTATATCGTCACTTAATACCCATAGTACAAGCTTTGCTTAGTTTGGGACTAGATTGATTTGTGTAAGATTGTCCACAAATATTTATTAATTTATTATATGCTATTGATGATAATGTAATATTATGATATTTTATTATTTATTATTGTTGTTGTGGGCCTTCTTTGCCGCCTCGACCAGTATTGATCTATTGTGGCAGCCCTTATAATATGATGATAAGTGATCACGTAGCCTATAGACGCTTGCAACTCCAGGACCATCAGAGACCCGTCTCGTTGCCTACTCTTTAAAAATGTATACTTACACTCTTTTCATAAGAACTCTATACCTACTGTCATAAGTAATTTATTTTATTATTGTGTAATTTTATTGAATATTATTGATTTAGAAGGGACTTAACTTATCAAGGTAAGGAAACAAGAATTCCAATGACTCTCATAATATTTGAGTCTTAGTCGGAAAACGACACATATGGTATGTAAGATGTAACTTTAATAATTTCTAAGCACTTAAAGACCAGATAAAACATCCATCTCCCTCTAGCACCAGGACAAATAAGATAAATTATGTCAATCATGCAGCACATGTTACGGCTAATTGTTCAATCCATAGCTATATTCAATTCTACACACTTCAATTTATCGTACCAACCAACCTACTCTTTCTAATTCGCAGTTTGAGTGAGACAGGAATCGCTGAGTCGCAACAGATACAACTTGGCGGGAAGTATTAGTGTAGCATACCTTTCTCCTGAGCAACAGCATTGCCGTCCGTCACAAATTTCTTGATGAGCCCAAGGTACTTGTTCCACTCCGGGCTTTTCTCGTCATCAATCTGGTTGAAGAGTTTGATGGCCTCCTCGTAGCCAGATACGCGGGCCTTCCATAGCTTGTGAATGCACTTTTCATCGGTTGGTAACTTCTTATATTCATTCTCGTCCTCCATCTTGGTGTCAAATATTTGTTTTCATATATTTTTGGTTGATTTACTCTGTTGACAAAATATTTGGTGAAATTAGTAAAAACTTTCTTATCATCTTTTGGCATATTGCATTATTTTAGAAATCGGGAAAGGGGGGGGTGGTATTCTAACCATATGCTACATAAGCAAACAGATATTTTTATTATTGGTAATAGAGAAAAAAGGACTACCCCAAATTTTCACAAAAAAATCAGTAAACAGAAACTAATAATAACTAAAAACAAATGTTAAAAATCATTTACTGATCAAATTGGCTGAGATTTCACCCCTATTTATATATACAGCTTAATAAGTTTTGTGTAGAAACATCCTATTTATTATATATTTAACCAGCAACTAAGCCATTGGAACCAATCACTCAGTTAAAGACTAACCCCCTTATTCATAAACGTCTATCAAATCCTTATTAGTTAACTAGCCGCTAAAGTTTGTTTGTCCTTATCTGTCACTGACATTGATGTTTGTGAGAATGGGACGTTAGAATTTATTCCAATCCTCGGAGCAATCATTTATTAAAAAATCCACATAATACAACAATTGGTTCTGTTTTTATTTTTCAATTTCCAAAAACTGACTGAGTTTAACTGACTGTCAAATTGAATGATCTTATATATCTCATCTATGCACATAAGAATTGGTAGAGTAATGTAGATGTCATTCATTACTAGTAGAGGAGAAAAGCCAGATGGACATATGAAAACATTTTTGTCACACTCCGGAGCCCTTTGTTTCATTCTGTCAAAAATACTAAATTCAAACTCCACTATTTTAACCCGTCGTCTACCGGTCCTTGGGATCCCCGGGCTCATTACAAAAGAATGCTATTGTTTCTTTTTTTCGCCAGGAAACGACGGCTTAATTTGATATATTTCACTAAGATGCTTTAACATGACATTCCATAAAAAAAAACAATACTAATTTTAACAACAATATAAATATTGTTATTTAGTTTTGTGAATCAACCAAGTTGACATAAAATATGAAGCAAAACAGAATGTACAACTTAATCCTATAAACATTCATTACTAGAGCATCAAGACCATGGGCATATTAGTACTTATGTTAACCCATCTTCGACGGACGAAAAAAAATAAACAATAGCATTCTTTTGTTATGTGCCCTGAGATCTCAGGGATGGGTAGACAATGGCTTGACCCGTCATCTACCGTCGCCGGGAGAGGACGGCTTAAAGAACCAAATATGGCAAGTGCATACTGCATAGGTATGCAGTAACGTACATTTAAAATGACCTTTGTGTAAAGTGAGTTTCATTCTTTTGTTATGTGCCCTGAGATTTCTGGGATGGGTAGATAACGGCTTGACCCGTCGTCTACCATCGCCGGGAGACAACGGCTTAAAGAACCAAATATGGCAAGTGCATACTGCATAGGTATGCAGTAACCTACATTTAAAATGACCTTTGTGTAGAGCGAGTTTCCAATCAAGGTCAAGAATTAACATGTTATTTAAGTGTATAATTAAATGCGGGCGCAAATTCCTGTTTTTTAGTTCTGTAGATGTTTTTGAGTCATGAAATATAGATCATGAATATTTGACTCATGCAATGACAAGATATGGTAATTAGCTAATTAAAACTTGGTATTGTTGTTAGGGATATCCCACTTTCTAAACAAACAGCGCATGTAGGCGGCGAGTTATCGTACATTATATCGACTGCTTACCGCTGAAGTCAACGGGAGACAACGGCAACTCCTTTCGAATACTCAGTTCGTGAAATGGCCACCAAACCGATGTAGCGGAACTAATGGTTAATTGCGAGCTGGTTCATTTATAGCCGTGTCCATAATAAAGCGAGGTGTGAAACTGGATCACAGTCGCTGCAGACGCTAGACAACGGTCACTTTCTTTCTACAAACAAAATTCGTCAAATGTCAAGAAACTTACCGTTAAACAGCTGTCCTGGCCGAGTTCAGATTCTCAAACCATAAAAATTCAACTTTGACTGCATAAAACGTAAATCATTCACATTATCTAGCACAAGATATATTTGTAACCGACAAAAAGGCGAAATTTTTTGTATTCCGTCGTTTTTTTAGAATTTGCAAATGAAAATGGACGGATGAACAGAATAGTGTTGCCAGGAGTGTTTAAAAAAAATTGAAATCATTAGGAATTTTAATAAAACAATGTCGTATTATGTAAAAAAATAGTATAATGTTGAGTTTTTTTAATAGTTTCTAACCAAATTTATTTGTTTTATCTGGTTAAGTGTTAATGAATCTATTCCTATCTCGGTTTTGTGAAATAAAAGGCTTTAATATATGTTGGTAACTTGCAAAGATTTACAAGTATTTAGAGAATTTTATGAGGTCTGACAACATTAATTTGCTCAATCCATAGACAAGATTCATAGACTATATAATGTTACAAGCATAATAAAATTACCCCATTTTCGCATAAACATGGAAAAATGTAATGAGGCTACCGTTTTTGTGCTCACCTGTTGGCGCCACTGTCGAGTAAGGTCCAGCTATCAAAAATTGTTATTGGTTATTATGGGCATGAGAACGAAGTTTACATATAAATCATATTTAATACCTTAAAACTGTACCATAAAAATATCGAACATCCCTCATTGAAGCGCAATCCCGTTTTGTTCGGAAAAACTGTCTCAAAGCTATAGGGTGGAGAGGCGGTGAAAGTAATAAACTTGCTGTTAATTAGCTTGTTTTATTTACCTTTTGATATAATATAACGTTCAGACAAATTTTCACATACATTCAGATTGACGTGCAAAAACATTGACGTGATATTCAAATTTAGCACTATAGATACCATAGGCAACAGACGATAGTGCTGTGTATTCACAACAAAAGCACTGACAGTGATTGACCCGTAACTCATATTTGCCATAATCAAGTTCGGATATTGAAAAATAGTCACCATATTGTTCAAATTAGATATTAACCCGCGTAGCGCAATCAAAGAGTGACATTTGATATTTCGGAGACCTCACGCTACACTACCGCCTCTAGTTGTCGCGGACCGCACTTGTTAATAATTTGTGAGTCTATCAGACAAAAAACATTCGCCGCAAGTAAGGTGCTCAAAATCAAAACATTTATTCTGCAAATAGGCCTCAAGGGCACTTTTACAAGACAAAATCTATTTATGTACATCAATTAAAAATAGTACAATAATCAAAATATCATTAATTAAATGTAGTGTTACATGTCAAAAATAAGACTAAGAAATTAATAACAATCCAGACTTTATTAAAGATGTATAAGAGCTCTGAGCGTCAAGATAAAAAGAAATAAGTTAAAAAATTAGTAAAAATCCAGATTTTTTAGAGATATATAAGGTCTCTAAGCGACAAGATCTTGTCATATGTACATAGTCACTTAAAAGCTCACGAGCGACGCTCTCACTAGCCAGTTTCTTTCCAGTCGCCGTGGTCGAAATCGGCCAGGATGATGATGATCATAACTGTTATTTTATCCATCACTCGTATGTCGATCACCTGCCAAAAGAAAACAGGTGAATGACACTTTTGATAACCTGCAAAGAGTTTCTTCTTAATTTGTACCAATTTGTAGCTAACCTGCGCCTATTGTATGTATGTATGTATGTAAGCACTTTATTGTACACAATAACAGGTTAAAACAATATACATGTCACATAAGATTAGAGTACAAAGGCGACCTTATCCCTATGAGGGATCTCTTCCAGCTAACCTTTGAGGGATTGAATGTTGTGTGTTGTAGGTATTGTCGATAACTTGCTTATTATGTTTCACCTTCTTCTAAAATTATGAAATAATGATCTTCTTTCGATTTGAGTGCGGATACTTTAATTTAGTTTTAACGATCCCGATTAACTAACGCCCCCTTTTTTTAGCATGAGCCCTAAATAAGTAAGCTCTTGAAAACAAATTACCTGATGGTAGATGGTAAGCGACATTGAGGATTTTTTTATTAATACACTGGTATCACTTCAATCATTTCATTCGTTTGTTGTCCTACTTCGCCAAATTCATATGTTTTATCCTTGTTTCACTTATATAAAATGTATATAGCTATCCCGCTGTCATTGTTGAAATGTATGTCATTGGTTGTAACAAAGATACCGAATGGTTTAGTATTTATTTCATTCGTTCTTTTCCCGGTTCGTCTTCATTCGAATCAACAACTGGCAAAATGTCAGTTGTCAGTTCACTCAGTTTTGTTTGAGAACAACGGCGGGCGAGACGTATATCGCTGTTTTGTGAATACTGTGCGTTCGCAGTTCTTATAACAGTAACGAGGGGTTAAAATTTGAGTTTTCTTGTATGATTTTGCATTATTTCACTGGTTTGTAACTATGTTTTTGGCTATGATGACTTTTGTCAATAATTAATCTATTAAAAGTGAAATATAGACAAAACAAAGGTTTACGTTTGTGTTTTTATTTTGTGTCGAGGCGAAACTATTGCTTTGAACTTTAAAACGAGAAGCGGATGTGTGCAGCTGTTAGAGCATAGTATGATGAATTTGTAAGTACAAGGTTTCTTATGTATTCACCTTTAATTTTAAAATATTTGCAAGGAAACCTGTAGATTGTATTAACCCCGCCCGGATTTCATTCTCATAGCAGTAAAGCGCGGTCGCACGTTGAATGGAAAAACATCTAGATTATCGTTTTATAAATGAATTCAAGTTGCTTAAGCTAGGTATTTAAGTGGCTGAAAAGGTACCTGTGGTTTAATCAATCTTACCTGACGAGTTGAGTTCATTAAAAGCAGGTTGTTTTCAACAAAATTATAGAAAGTTATTATTGGGTATGTATTTTATAATGATAAGAATAAACTATGTTTGCCTGTATTTGATTACTTGAGAATATAGTTGTAATATTTTTTTGTTTAGAGAACATTCTACCTACCTACATATTTCTCTACAATGTTCACCCATTATTTAATGAATAACATTTTCGATATGGTCTATGGTAGTTTTTCATTATGAGGCTATGGAATCTTTTACGCTCAAACAAATTTATAAGTAAAGAAAATCATTAATAAAAATTACACTCACACATACTTTTAGGTTTTCTGCCACAGCATCAAATACATAACATATGAATTCTATTTATATAAGGTACCTATGGACTTTTTGTAGATCTTGCAGTTGAACAGTGGATTGTTAATAATCCTACATTTTAATGTACTCAATTCCTTTAGTTTGTTTTAATATGGAAATATATATCTTAATGCAGCCCTCTAGTTTCTAACTGTTTATTACACATGCATTTAACACATTGGCTGATGGATCTAGTGATTATGTTACCAAATGTCTATTCTATAATTTGAGCAACCAGTTCATGCAGTTGCTACCAACAAATCGGACCTGTTTGTCAGTTAGCTTAATGATTTAACACATTTATTTATATTGTAACTATTACTAGTGGCTCTGTGAGCTGTAGACCTCGTGAGTGAGTTTTTTTATCATTTCCAAAATCGGACATTATAAAATAGATCAATTATGAATATCGAACCCGCTAACAAAATTTCACGTGAAGTGGTTAAAAAATGCGACCTGTAGAGGACAACAAACCGAAATTCGGACGCAGAAACTTACAAAATATTTCAAATAGAAATTGTTTTTGAAAATTTCCAATAACTGATCGACAAAAAAGTTCTATATAATTACCGGATCTGCACACAAAATTTCACGAGAATCGTTTGCGAGATGCGACCTGTAGAGGAGAACAAACCGTTGATCAAATATATATATTTTTTTAATTTCCAAAAACTTATTCGACAAAAAAATCTGTATATTTATCCAACCTGCTCACAAAATTTCACGAGAATCGGTTGAGAAATGCGACCTGTAGAGGAGAACAAACCGAAATTCGCCCGCAGAAACTTACAAATATATATAAATGTTTTTGGAAATTTCCAAAAACCGTCTCGACAAAAATATTTTGTATAACTATAGAACCTGCTCACGAAATTTCAGGAGAAACGGAGAATGAGAATTGCGACCTGTAGACAAGAACAAACGGAAATCCGAAATCTGGACATACGAAAGCATTTTTGTCGAAGCTGTAAGCGTCAATAAAACGTTAGAAGTCGTGGAAAATGCAATGCAAGTTATTGATACAATATAGACTGAAACCCATTAAGCTGAATGCACTTTCAGTGATCTGCTCGCATCTGACTTAAGCATAGAGGATTTCGTTTAATAAACACAATATTGTTTAATGTTCATATTATTCACATAACATATTATTGCCTTATTTCAAAATATGTCAATGTAAAAATTGTGTTGATATTTATTCAAGTAACCAAAGCATTTATGGTAAGAATAATATGACTTTAGACATTGACTGACACATATTTTTATTTTATTTGTATTCACTATTCTTTTATTCATGTATTTTATTAACATATTAATGAATACGTTGAAGTATATTGAGGAATTGCAAGCAGCTACAACTTAAATAATAAAGTTTAAAATAGGGAACTTATGGTATGTAGAAAATATTTCAATCTACCCTCAATCTAGTATAATGTGGTATTCTCAGTTTTTCTTGTCTACATATTTGTTATTCGTTATTTACCAATACCATACAATAAAAAGCGCTGAGTGAGCGGAAAATAGCATGAAAATAATGGGTGTGTGCTGAGAAAAAAATATATAATGACTTCCATATAGGATTCTTTGAATAGATAGATACAATACCTATTCCATTAAACATACGTATACGTACGAGCAAGAAAAAATAGTTCTCAAACAGCCCGGTAAAATCCTCCTGATGGCCCCGTTTACGCAGTGATTGTTTAACAATTGACAATATTGGGATGTCAATATTATCACGGATTTTAAAATTGTTATGATTATGCTTCAATATACATAGATATTCACGTGATACTATGTAAATATCGCGTGATAATAATCATTGTGGAGTGTGGGCCTGAGTAGAAAAAATACAAATCCGCGCATGTTCCCGCGTTTTCCGCGTTGGCAACTTGTCTTCAAAGTAAATGGCTATCATTGTCAAGAAATTGACTTGGTGATTTTAATGAGACTACACCAACACTCATTATCATTACAGAAACTACTAGGCTTCGCCGTCCGTCACTTCCTAGTCGCTATTGTCCTCAAATCAATTAAGTTTTTGAACAAGATCCAATTCATTTTGTTGCTTTGCTTTAACGTCTTGAAGCTTTATAAATATAATGGATGACGTAACATGATTATTTATTGAATGAATGAATAATTTTATAAATCATCCTCATCTTTACATTTTTTTACCCGGTAGTGTCCTAAAGGAGCCCAGCGGGGTAATCACGTAACTTTTGTACTACCGTTAGGTAGATTTTAATGACAAATTTTAATCGTCAGCTCATATCTACATTTATGCTTCAAAATTGATACTAAAATCTACCTAAAGTACATAAAGTTATTTAGTGATTCGCCTGCAGGCCTGCTCTGAGTCCAGTGTTGCCAGAACGTGCTTTTAGCATGGTTTTACGTACTTTTTGGACACCAGTTGCCTATCGTTCACTTGTCGTGCAATTGTAACACGATCTAAAGGCACAATACTCTGAATGGAAGTTACCTACTTATTTAAATACGGACTTTTTATTAAAAAAAAGTTTTTTTTTTGATACCCGAATGTGCTTTTTGATGGAAGGGAGTGCTTTAGCAACACTGGCTGCGACATCTCATTCCAAGATTTTGTAAATAATATTAATATATGTGCCTAGTTTTAATAACCTAACCTAAGGTATTGGTTAGATTTGAGATATTGTGTAGGTAAATGACCTTCTGAATGTTGGATGGGACTCTAAGGGCGGGTTGCTCTAACTTATGATTACAGACCGATCAATGTTAAATATGGCGCCGGTAGTTGTCATCGTAACATATATAGTAACTTGTCAAACTCTCCCAATCAACCAGATTTTAACGAACACCGCTTATCATTACAGACGGTTTGGTGCAAACCACAAAAATCTCAGCTCTTAAAAAATACCCTGTTTTTCAATATTGCACTCTAAGGGCCGATTTTTCTATCCCCAGGTAAAAGTATCTGTCAGATAAATGTTAGCTCTGTCCTTTTCTTTCATATGACAGAAGAAGTGACTTAGAAAGTGACAGCGTTAATTTTAACTAACGGACAATTTTATCTGGGGATTGAAAAATCAACCCTAAGTCCAACCAACTAACTAATCCGCTGCCTTACTAATTTAGAGAAATAAGGTATCTCAATATTCGTTCACATGTCCAGTCGAACTCACAAAGGGCTTAACACTTTTGCACCTTGTCGCTTTAACGTCATGTTTAAACTGTCATACTAACATTTCCAAAAAAAAAAAAAAAAAAAACCTCTATGGCGGCAAGACGTGTTTGAAAATTGTTGTGGTATTTAATTATTTTCTGCTCGTTTTCACGGACTTTTCTTCTTTGTTTTTAGTTTAAATTAATCAGTAATTATTGCCGGTGTGTTTTTACATTCGTCTGGAGCGATCCCGACTGTCGCGGTCGGGATTCGAACGTAAATAATGTCTCATACTAGCGGCGGCGGTGACGACGGCGGGGATGGTGACGCTGGTAATCATTTCTCTGATACAGATGATTTTGAACATAAGACTGCGTGCAGTGAGGTATCTTATTATAATGCACCATTGGACATGGAGGTAAATGAATTATCTAATAAACGAAAAGGTGGCGACAAATCTCCGGAGAATGATTGGCAAACAGTAAACCGGCATCGTAAAGTACGTAGATATGGTCAACAGGCTGATGTTGGTGTTAGTTCTATGGTATCTGTAATGTGTTCGAAGGCTTTGCCTAAGCAATTTGAATTAGCCCGCCTGTTCAAAGATAATAATGTGAAAGGGATAAGTCGAGTAAAGTACAGTCACCAACATAAAATACTTCTTACATTCGACAGTGAGTTGAACGCGGATTTCTTTCTTCAGTGTACGGCATTTCGCGACTTGGACTGGCAGTGTCAAAAGACTTCGGAAGTTGGTATGTCCTATGGTGTTATTAATAATATCGAGTTACACTTGACGGATAAGGATATACTAGATTATTTACAATGCGATGGTGATGTGAAATTGGTGTCGGCAAAAAGGTTGAATAAGAGAGCTAACGATGATGACCATTCTACCACTGGTTGGGTGAAGAGTGAATGCATTCGTCTTGGATTTGAAGGTTCATTCTTACCGTCTTACGTGTACATCGATTCTATGAGAGTAAAAGTGGAGCGTTTTATTTTTCCGGTGACTCAGTGCTCTCGCTGCTGGAAATTTGGTCATGCTCGATTGGTTTGCCCATCCAAGAAAATAGTTTGTCCAAAATGCTCTAAAAATCACGAAAACTGTGAAACTTTGTCATTCCGTTGCGTCAACTGTACGGGAAATCATTTAGCTTTACAAAAAAATTGTCCAGTATATAAAAAAGAGAAGAAAATAAGAGAGTTGATGGCCGAGTTCAACTGTACGTATAGGAGAGCTCTCACTTTGTACGTACCGCCTTCACCTGTGCCTGTTACAGATGTATCGCCGACGCCGGTAATTAATTGCGTAAACAAGACGCCTATCTCAGTTCCCGTCGAAAGTTCCAATCCTGCAGAGCCTACCATGAATAATCTGCCTTCTAAAAGTAACCTTCTGTGGTCTCAGTTATTTACTTCGTGTTCAAATGAACAAAAAACGAAAGTTCAGCAGACTAAAAAGCGTAAAGCACATCGTGAAGTGCCTCGACCGCAGTCGGCTGTCCAGTCCAATTCGGAGTTTGACTGGTACGATGAGGCGGCGCTATCGGAAGTACCTGATAAGGAGAACCATGTCGGTGATAACAGAGAATCTGTTAAGAAAGCCCGGGAAGCTAGATCGAAGGACATGAGCTTTGTTCGTCTTTTGATTAAGCTTAAAAGTATTGTGATGAGTGATGTGTGTTTGGAGGTTAAAATTCAGCAAGCAGTATCTATATGTGTGGAGTGGTTAGTGTCTAAAGTAGTTAGCAACTTTTCTATAGATTCGTTGTTAAAGAATTTCATTAATGGGTAGTAATAGTACTAATGTAGATGTTAATATTATTCAATGGAATTGTCAGAGCTTACGGCCTAAAAGCGTATCTTTAGAGGCATTGTTGTCACAGGAAAAGATTCATTTTGCAGTTTTATGTGAAACTTGGCTTGAACCTGAGAGTTATTTTCGAATTTATAATTATAATTCCATTCGACTGGATAGGGCGGACTCTTATGGTGGAGTTTGTATATTAGTGCATAGTTCTATTAAGGCAGTTATGTGTACAACAACTTGTCCTAATGAGGGTATTGAATTATTACATGTCAAGGTTTTGAATTGTCGGCACATTGAGAATATTATTTCTATATATTGTCCTTCTACAGTTTATACGACTCAGAATGATTGGGATTATGTGTTTTCTCTTGTTGGATCAAAATCGTTAATTTTAGGTGATTTTAATGCCCATCATTCTAACTGGTCATATAAGACTGATCGTAGAGGTGCTCTAATCTTTGACAGTATGTTAGATAATAACATAATTTATTTAAACAGCGGGGATTCTACTAGAGTTCGCTTTGTGAATGGTACGCTGCAACAGTCGGCTCCCGATATTTCATTTGTTACGTCCGATTTAGCTACCCTATTCTCTTGGAAAGTTACTAACGAAACTCTTGGTAGTGATCATCGCATTATAAAGTTATCTTTAACAATAAACATTCAGCGTGAGTTCATAAGTAAACGAAACTATAAAAAAGGTGATTGGCAGTCTTACACATCATTTATTGAAGATCGTTTTACTGGCTTTAATATTCCGTCAGACCCTCAAGAATTTTATGACATGTTTGAATTTACTTTACAGTTAGCTGCTAATAGATTTATTCCTTATACTAAAGTTCCTCAATATGTGTGTGATAAGTTTAATCCTAAACCATATTGGTCAGTCGAATTGTCTAAAGCTGTAGCTGAACGCCGACTTGCTTTAGCGAATTTAAGACGTTGTCCGTCTCCTATCAATTTGGATTTGTTACAGGAAAAGACTCGTAATGCTCAAAGAGCCATACGTCAGGCTCGAAGTAAATCTTGGCATGAATTTTGTTCATCAATAGACCAATCGACTTCGTCGTCGGATATGTGGCGTAAGATGAGGTGGATTAAAGGGCACCAGAAGAATTCGACTAATCGTCATGTTGATAAAGACAGAGCTGAAGAACTTTTGAACAATTTAACTCCTGATTTTGCTTGTCCCCCTACTCCTACCTTTCATTCATATAATGTTAAATTAGAATCTGAGATCACTTTACAAGAATTGTTAAACTCGATTAAAAAAAGTGATACTTCTCCAGGTTGTGACGCCATTTCTTTTTCCATGATTAATCATCTTCCGTTATCAGGTAAACTTCTATTAGTTAAGTTGTATAATATTTGTTTGTTTTCTGGCTTTGTACCTTCTCAATGGCGTAACGTCAAAATTATTCCTATTCCCAAACCGGGTAGAGATCCTAATTCTTCGTCTGCTCTTCGTCCTATAGCTCTTATATCTTGTATTTGTAAAATACTTCATACGATTCTAAACAAGAGATTGGAGTGGTATCTCGAAAAACACTCATTGTTCTCAGATAAGATGGTCGGTTTCCGAAAATCTAAATCTTGTTATGATAATCTCGTTCGTTTAGTGAGTCAAATCCAAATGGGTTTCACTAAAAATTTAACTACTGTAGCATGTTTCATTGATATCGACAATGCGTACAATAATGTAGATATAATTTGTTTGTTACATATATTAGATCGGTTAGGAGTGGGCTCTTTGCTTTGTTCGTATCTCTGGTCTTATTTAAAGCATAGACAGCTTAATATTTCGTTTACGGGCTACAGTGGTACTAGATTAACATGTCGAGGGTTAGCTCAGGGTGATCCTTTATCGCCTCTTCTTTTTAATGTCGCTACTATCGATATTTGTAAAGATATTCATAATGTAGAGATTTCTCAATATGCTGATGATTTTGTTTTATATACATCGAAAGACAATACTACGGCTGCCGTTTTTGAACTTGAACTTGCGTGTGACAATTTGAGCCATTTATTGAATAGTTTAGGATTGGTTATTTCTCCAAATAAAAGCAAGTTTTGCGTGTTTAAAAAGGGCAGTTTCAGAGGTTTGATAGATTTAAGAATTTGTAACATGTCTATTCCATTGGTCAATCAAGTTAAGTATTTGGGATTGTGGCTGGATAGTTCTTTAAGATGGGGGAAACACATTAATGAAACAGTTCTAAAGGTAACCAAATTTGTAAATCTTTTAAAAGTGCTAGCAGGTCCAGGATGGGGTATCCATCAAAAGCATTTACGACGTTTATATATTTCCATAATTCGCAGTAGAGTTGATTATGCTTGTTTCCTGTACGACAATAGCTGTAAAACAAATTTATTCAAATTAGATAGATTTCAAAACCAGGCTCTACGTGTCATAGGTGGTTTCATTAGATCTACGCCTATCCACGTAATGGAGAGCGAGTTATCTCTTCCTCCTCTTTGTTTTCGAAGGAAGTATTTGGCTGGGAAGTTTTGGTTGAAATGTAAATCTTTTGTAAATAATAATACTATTGATACATTGCATGAATTGTCGTCGACAATTAATTCACGATTTTGGACTAACAAAAAGTTGCCTTTGCTTATTTCTATTCATAAAGATTTGAACTCCTTGCCAATACATATCAGCCCTCAAATTGAAATGTTTTCTCTGGAAATTTGGGTTAGTAATATTAATTTAGAGAACATAATTTTCGATTCGATTCCGACTATTGATCGTGCCAAACGCTTGTATCCCTGTAGTGAACTTAAATCTATTTGTTCCAACTTTATTGAACAGGAATACAGATCTTGGTATAAAATTTTTTCTGATGGTTCGAAACACAATTCACAGGGAGGTGCGGCCTTCTTTGATCCAAATGTTAATCGTTATTGTAAGCTTAAGATTGACTCTGATATATCTATTATGCATATAGAATTAATTGCCATAGAAGAGGCTTTATCTTACATAAACTCTTTGAATTTTGATAGCATTGTTATTCTGACGGACTCCAAAAGTGCCTTGCAACACCTAGTTCGTTCTACCTCTCATGTGAGAGGGTCACCGGTAGCATATCGTATTTTAGAGTCAATTTTAAAACTTCAATCTTGTAATAAGCAAATTAAACTGCAATGGATTCCTGGTCACGTCCAGCTAAGAGAGAATGAAGAGGTAGATGCCCTTGCCAAACAGGCCGCCGTGGACGGGGTTCCATTGTCAGTTGTACCCTTGCACTCGGATTACGTTAAAGTTATAAGAAAACATTGTTTAGTAGACTGGCAGGAGTATTTTGACTTACGATCTAGAGAGAGAGGGATTTGGTTTAGAACCATTCAGCCACATGTTTCTTATTATCCCTGGATTGACCAAGCACCTTATAATAGAAACAGATTAAAAACGGCACTCAGGTTACGTTCCGGTCACATTCCATCAAACAAGTTTGCGTTTTTAATGAGAAAAGTCCCCTCCCCAAATTGTAATGAGTGTGGAACTGTTGAGGATGTAATACATGTATTGATGGAGTGTGTCCGGACCGAAGCTTTGAGAGCAGCTTGGTCCGATTCGAATCTGTTACATACATTCGACACAGGATATGTAAATAGTTTTTTGTCGCTTCCTATTTCGGACGAAGCCGAGTTTTTATACAATTTAGTAGATGTAGGTTTAAAATCTAGAGTTTAAGTTTTTTTTTAGTTTTTTGTACATATTCTGCTGCCTATACGGGGCGGTATGTTCGCCTGGCGACAAGCTCCTTTTTTCCTTAAAAAAAAAAAAAAAAAAAAAAACATTTCCAAATGGTGAAAACGACAAAGTTCCAAAGTGTCGATGTCGAGCTGCTTATGAGTTCGGCTGTACCTTTAACAGTAGGTAGGCTTTGAAAAATACTCGGATAAAATCAAGTGGCATTTTGGTACATCGATAAAAAATAAATCTTCAGAATTACTAAAGCAGTCTTATATAACGAAACGGTTTTAGATACCTTTACAATTTGGTGCATATGTATCTATTGTATGTCCTATTAGCCATTAGACTAAGGAACACTCGTTTCAACTTGCTCAGAAGCACTTTGATTATCACTTAAGCTAAACTAATAGAATGCAAAACTATCCCTGTAATATGAAAACTAAGTCCAGTTACATAATTTTATGAAAATGAACCTTATCACAGCCATGTAAGGTTGAATTTAGAAGTACAGTTAGGGATGGTTATAACGTCCTTTTGAATATTCTCGTCAGCTATCAGATTAGCTACAAACTTCGGACACCACTATGGATCATCCAAACCTGGAGGGCCTAGCCAGTCGAAAAGTAACAAGTACAATCGCTTCAGTCAAGCGATTATGAACCTTAAGACAGATATAATAGGTTTCTGCATGCTTTGTAAGATATTTAAAATGCTTAGATACAGACTTAGGATTAGATTATTTCGCTGCGTAGTTAAAAGCAAACTTGTGATCTGCAGAATTGCATTTAACTTGCAACAACCCGTAATAACAATAGAGAAAATTAGCACTTTATAAAGGCACAGGCAGGCATCGCATCGTACTTAATCTTGTCAAATATTAGTTTTTTTTTTTATTTTTTTTTCATTTTATTGGGGAAAAAAGCAGATACAGGTCCCACTAGGACTTCAAACATATTATCTAAATTAAGATGGGATTGTAAGCCTTCAAAAGTGCTTGTTGCTAGGCCTATTTGAATAAAGAATATTTTGAGTTTTTTGAGTTTGCTTACCACCAGTAACACAACACCATAATTATACTTACCTACTTATTAGGATATGTCTCCTCAATGGCTTTGTCATAGACATTATACATATTTTAGTATCACTCATTCGGCTGCGAAGATTGGATTATGTCATTCCCTTTCATTCATTCGATGGCCATTCATCTGTGTCTATTGACTATCACAATTCCAAAGGGACTCATTCTGATGTCTATTAAACGATTCTTTCTCAGTTAAGTGAGCGTTCCGCCATCGTGGCCGCACGAAACAAACCACTATCGAGGTTAGGTAGCCAGGTAAATTGACGATTGTTTTCAACAATTATTTGTTGCGAAATAGCACTTATTGTCATGAACATGTGACTCTTCAGTGCAACGCAACGTTTTCATGTTTCATGTCAATGGCATTCCGGCAGACTACCTACGAGTTGCATCTGCCCTCGCAACTATGTCTTTGCTAAATAGAAAAAGCATTTCATTCCTCATAAGCTCTTTTCGTGAGGTTACACCTATACATAATATAAACCTCTGACTTAGATGCTTAACTGTTACCGTGCATCTAGTCACGTAGTGTCCGAGCGCGGATATATGGGTGCAGTGCAACGCCATGTTGGTGACTCACAGTGTTGCCAGATGGTTATATTTTTTACATTTTTCGTAACTTTTGACCAGGTCGAGTAACATGTAAGTAGCTTCTGTTGTAAGAGAAATTTTCGTAAATTTTAAGAATAATGAAACTCTATTTAAAAGAAAGGTCTTTTGTATCTAACCGGGACCAAGCGGGACAATTTATAAGCTTCCATATCTGACTATCTGTTCGTCTGTTGTAGGAGTAGGTAACTATGTATGACATTTGAGATATCCCCCATCAGCCCGGCGTAATTCTGTCGCTGAGCTCGCCGAATTCTAGCTGCATGTGGCTACTAATTTTTTAAAATCGGCAGTTTTGATCAGTCATTACAAGAAATAGAAAAAATGTAACTTTTGCATCAAAAATGTAACTTTTCAAGAAACGAAACGTAATTTACGTCCCAAGGGCCCTGGCAACACTGGTGACTCATGTGCCCGCGGTTCTCAGCGGATTCCTTTTTGTTACTACCGATTACAGAATTAAAAAGTCGTTAAATTCAAATTGTATTTATATGCAAGGACAATTACATATTAGAGTTAACAAATACATTTACAATGGCATCATTATGCGGCATGAGAATTCATAGCAACATTGAGACACAAATAACCGGGCACACATTTGCCGAGAGATGTAGTATATCCACTTCCATTACATTGCAATGTAATGCAAAACTAGGGATGTCACTTTCATCTTGAAAAATCGATTGTTTTGCTCCAAATTAAAATCGATTAAAAACAATCGATTTTTGAAGAAATAATAATCGGTTTTTTCTGTAATCGATTTTTTGTTTATTTTTCCTATGGGGCCGGTTCCACGGTGATTATTATCATGCGATAGAGTCTTATCATGATCAGTATCTCAAGAATGTTGACGTGTATTGCAGTATCGTGATAATATCTGAGCAAATCCCGATGTTTTTATATGCGTGATAAGCGGCGTGGCTTTAATATTAGCTTAATCGCTAGAAATGTCCTCATAATTCCAGGGTCTTTACTAGGACTTTGTAGACGTCTAATATTTTCATGTCCAAGGTGATAGCTTACAATATTCTTTGATAAATTATGTTACTATTAATCGGCTGCGAAAATCATAATTATTCTTTTATTAATCGATTTGTTGCAAAGTCTAAATCGATTTAAAAACCGATTATTATTAAAATAGTAATACAAGCCTTCTTGAGCTTACTATGGGGCTAGTTCGATTTGTGTAAGATTGTCCTCTAATATTTATTTATTTTATTTATTTATTTATTTTTAATCGATTTTTTAATAATCGATTTTTTTTGACATCCCGAACAATAAACTATGATACTTCAGGAATAGATCCTTGCAAATAAAAACCTAGACTCATTTTCTCTGTATATACCTACTGTATTCTTGGATTTCGTGGTACTGAATAAGGTCCACCAGGTTGAAATTTGGTATTTAAATTGTTTGAGGGGGCCTGAAGAATAAGTATATTTTTATTGCGGAAGCCTGAGGGTTTGAAATGGAAGGTGAATTGCCTTTAAAAATGCGATTAGAGAACTTTTATGCATCCGAAGTCGGGAATCATGTGTGGTATTCATTGCATTTGCTTGACTCATTTGAAACTAGACAAAGATTACCATTTAACTTCGGTTGCTTTATTTAATTTCACGTTGGCTCATGATTACTTCGGTCCAAGGAAGATAATTATATCTGATGCGTGTATATTTAACGCCCAATGTGTCATGTGCAAATATAATTTTATACCAGTTAGATCATTAAATGCATTATTGCACAATAATTTATAAAAGTACATGGGTCTAGAATTTTTTTACTAAATACCTATAGAGGGGTAGATGGCGCAGCACAGCACAGATGTCTCCTCACTTATTCCTCTTCTTCTCAGCACCTTAGATTAAGTCCTTCGTCTTAATTGACCGAGTGAAACGAAAATCTCTGCTTCAGCTTGGACAAAAATGCATTCGTATGTCCAGATGTCTAAATGTCCGGATTTCCGGTTGTTCTCCTCTACAGGTCGCATTTCTCAACCGATTCTCGTGAAATTTTGTAAGCAGGTTCGGTAATTATATAGAATTGTTTTGTCGAGTCAGTTTTTGGAAAATTCCAATATTTTTTTATGATTTTGTAAGTTTCTGCGGGCGAATTTCGGGTTGTTCTCGTCTACAGCGCATTTCTCAACCGTTTCTCGTGGAATTTTGTGAGCAAGTTTCGTAATTATATAGTTTTAATTTGTCGAGACAGTTTGCGGAACATTAAAAAAAAATCTCACTGGTCCACAGCTCACAGAGCCACTAGTAATTACGTAATTAGCACTACCTATTATATGTTCTGCAGGTATGTATGTGGTGTTGTGTCGCTATTCCTATTAGTTAATAAGCTCGCCAGAGCTCCCGAGGATGCGCTGTATTAGAGTGCGGGCCTGCATTTTTCTCCTGCAGTCAACCCGGACAGATTGTATGCTACTAAATGAGGTTTTTTTTTTAATAACAATCCAGAATCCACTGAAGTAATTTCCTTTTTTTTTCAAATATCGGCGTTTGAGCAGCTTCCTTCGCCTAGTTAATTAGTGGTTAATTAATTTACCGTAACTTTTAACAAGGAAACCGTATAAGAAACTCTATTCTTGGAACTGTGTCAGAACATTGCTGTAAATATTATAGTATTTTAGAAAATTTATGTTGTAAAGTAAACAACAAATAATATAAAGAAACCAAATAGGTATGCAATATAACATAAAGAAATTAGTACGGAATTTGTCTGCTAGAGTAAAAGCTAACAATAACCGTAGTAGAGTCAGCAGCAAAAGTAGCTAGGTATGTGAATGAAAAGGTCAAAATAATTTACACTCGAATTTATTATAAGGCAATAAGAGTTTGTGCAGATAATTTTGAGCCTTTCCCCTCTAAGTTTCTTCTGCTACTGATTGATTGCACACCTGGGAATTTGAGATTAAAAAATAGTAATTTCTCGTTTTCACGCGTAGAAATAACTAAGTAATAGGATTTTATTGTTGCTATCAGATTCACAACCTCCGTCTCAGCTCAGTTCACCGCACATCCCAATATAACTTGGTCTAGATATTCTTAACAATTGTGTGTTCGGATATCGTTTGCACTAGATCGTTTGGTAAGTCTTGTTGAGGATCTCTTCAGTGCATTAGTCGGGTTTCGCTGTGATTCAATTATCACTACCGTAAGCATGCACTGCTAGGTATGCGAACATAAATAAACTTTGTTAGCACGACTGTCGTGACGGACTACTTTCTTAACGACGTGAAACGCTGATGTGGGTAACGTAACGATGAATAATAAATGAGGAAGGTAACTGAGCTACTAACGCTTACTCTATGTATGCTGTAGAATTTCTTGTATTTTTGAAATCAATGTGGTATTACGCGGTTGACCGCCAAGAGCGAGTCCCTATAGGTACGAAGGCACAAAGCGGACCGGGATTTTGTGGTTGGTCGGTTTAGTTAAGACGGTAGCCCAAAGCCGCGGTTAGTCTAGTTGTCGTACCCATCCTGCCTCCTCGACAAAACGGCATGCATTTTCCAATAGGTCCGCAGTATCATCACGCCTGTTTCCCGGAAAAGTAGGCAGAGAACAGGACGCTTTTCCCAAACTACCCTCGCTTCATTCCCTACCGTGAAATTCTTCATATGCTTATCGGCTTCGGGCCTCATTTGCGATTTATCCTTCGCTTATTTGAAAAGGCCTTATAAGTTTTAAAATCATTTGATTTCAAATTATGATAAAAGTATTGATAATATCAATAAAATGATTACAGGATACGATGATATTATTAAAGTTTTAGATAGTAACATTGCCAGTTTTTGATTTTATTGTGTGTATTAGAATTTAAGCGGAAAAACACAGTTTTTAGCTTGAAAATGGTCGATTTGGAGTGATGTTTGACACAATATTTCTTAATGAAAAATCCAAAAAATACTTTTAAAGTTTATGACATACGGTCGCAATAGTCCTGTTCTAGATAGTAACATTGAGAAAATGTCAATGTACGTGTCAATTCAACGAGAAAATCGCCTAAGTAATAGATGTGCGTTTTTAACTGATAAGGACTCTTAAGTTTCGAATAGCAATCTGGGATCATCGCCATTGGGTATTCTGAGGGGTGATTATGTAACGTTTTCGAGCCTGCTAAAGGCTGATCTGAATGTAACTTTCCGTAATAAACTAACAGTTCGATCTCGTAAGTTTGACACGTTACATAACCTAATCGACTAGCTGGTCGCTATGTCCCGAGCTCTCGCTGAAAAGAATAGTTTTGAACTATTACCTGGATTTTCCTTCAAGTCCCAATGGTTCTTTTAGTAGCTGCACGTCATACGTTTCTTTGTTTTCCTACGGCCATTGCTCATGATTGCGCAAGTGATCAATTAATTATCTATCGTTTCAACGCCTCTGGTTTTTTGTCACGTTCAACTTAATTATTGATTATTTCATCCTATTGTTTTGTTTATATATATACGTACGTGTGGTTTTTTCGCTTAATTATATGTAATTTCATTGAATTTATTATTCTATATTGTGAATAAATACTAAATTCATTTTTATATTATTACTAGCGACACGCCCCGGCTTCGCACGGGTGCACTATTTAATGGATGTTATTATACATATAAACCTTCCTCTTCAATCACTCTATCTATTAAAAAATACCGCATCAAAATCCGTTGCGTAGTTTTAAAGATTTAAGCATACATAGGGATATAGGGATTAGGAACAGAGAAAGCGACTTTGTTTTATACTATGTAGTGATAAATAAATATTATACGTATTAATTGTGGCCGCGAGAACGCTCAGTTCAGTAATTACCGAAGGGCTCGAAACATGTCAATGGTGACAATTAACATTTGAATTAAATTCCTACAAGTCTTTTATCTCCGCAAATGCACTCATTTCTCAAAAGTTCACCTGATATTTAGTACCTACGTCCTACCAGTAGACTAGCAAGCTAGTCACCATTCAAGTGTACTCTTTGGCTTTGAACTAATGGTATCAAAAACCTGAAGTGGTGCTTTAAGTATAAATCCTCAATTTACAAAAATAATTCGGCTAATTCTGAAATGTTTATTTGTGCTACAAATTATGAATTTCCCAGTATTGCATCGGTCCGAATCTGAACGGTTGCCAACGGGTCATAAACCGGTCATGTTCCTTCGGTTTATCTCTATGCGGGTCAACGGTTTCCGTACGCTGCAGAGTTGAATGACTCTAGTCTAAATTCGGTTTGACACACATTTCGGATCACTTTTATAACATAAGTCATAACAAAATTGTATGTGTTGATTGATATGCGTAAAAACAGGCTTCTTGTGAGCTTGAATGTCTTAAGTTGATTTGGGTGGGCGAATGTTGAGTGACGATTTCATTTCGTAACATTTTTTCGGTACGATCCGATCGTGAATCGTACTGTTAGGTCAGTGGTCTTTTTAAGGCTTCTCGCACTTGACAGTACACAAGTATTAAGATACATGTTTCGGGTCGTATGTTAGGGGAATAAGACTTAAAATTGTAAGTTTTATACTCTTAGCTGACCGTACTTAAAGTACCAACCATAGCATATGAAATTAGTTCTCGTGCGATTTCATTTTCGAATAATTTCACTTTCGATTTAGTTACGACGTCTGTATAAATAAGTAGATTCGTGTGGGTGGGTGTGATATGTTTGTTACGTAAGAGCTTGGAGATTTAATTGAGTGTGAAAATAATGATCCAATCTTTAACGACACCGCACAGTCAGCGTAGAAAATGACCTTGTAGGTACAGTCAACAGCGAAAATATCTATACTCAATACAGTGACATAAATTGCGAGCATTACTTTAATTACAAACATTTTTATGGTTTTGGGAACTTATATATATTTATGCCTATGATTGTACTTTGATTAGATCCTGGTAATGAGGTTTTTCTCTGTTGTACTGCTTGTTCTAGTTGTATTACTGAGGATGATTGGGGCAGATAAAAAAACGTCATTCGTTAGAAGATAAATCTAATATATTCGTCCAAAGACGCATTTTTAAAGTTATTCCCACACATTAAGAAGCGCTACTTCAATTTGATTGACTGAATGCCCTAGTTACGCATGGTTAAAGCTCTATAGGAAGTACTTTATTACACCTTTGCTAAAATTTGTAAGGCATGTATTTTTGCTCTCAAACGCAAATGTCTAAGTGAAAGAAAATAGTAATGGGAATTTTCGTTGCCACGAAAACTCAAACTCAAAATATTCTTTATTCAAATATGCCTAGCAACAAGCACTTTTGAATCGTCAGTTGTATATTACATAAATTGGATCTAATTATTCAGAACAATTTATTGATGCATGTGAAATTAAAAAAAAGACATGAATTACTGTAATGTATGTCAAAAGAGAGTATAATAAATTCACAAAAAGATCGCTAAAGTTTGATTTGAATTTCTAACACCAACTCGTCCATTCTTTTCAAAATAGTGTCGCATGGAACCCAGATATTTAAGGAACTAGATTATGTTATGTTCTATAACAACACAAAAAAGAAACACACAAAATCAAAACAAAAATCAAAGAAACAATTTTTGGGGGCCGTGATAGCTTATAGGTGATCAATTCCTTTAAGTTTTGAAGACCTTGAACGGATAACAAACAATGGAGTAACCGCGAAGTTGAACCTTTAGCCATGTTCTTCGTCGAACAAAGGATGTTACCACAGGCTAAAGGTATTGTTTCGTCTGTTTCCGATCGGTCGCGCATGGCATAGATTAAGAAATTCAGCTTCCGGCCGGTATAAATTAACAAATATTGCGAATAGGAAGTGGTCTCGAAGGACTTCTGAATCTGAATATGGTTTTGGGAACCAGTTAGATTGGTCTTATTCCGCGTTGAGATTGTTTCGGAGTTAATGTTTTTACTGCCTTTATTACTATATTTAGTGTTTAATATTATTACATTATTGCCATCACTTTGTAAAATCCCACATTTCATTACGGGTTCACATTTCGGGTTTATTATGTAAATTAATGTTAAATAATTAATCTGTAAAACTAACATAGAATAAGCCAATCACTAACGACTCGATGGACCTATGTTGTCTGAATAAATAAATATTATTATTATCATTATTATTACTTGTTAGTCGATCGATATTTGGTCTTGTATATATTGTCTTGTCAATAAAATCACTTGACGAGTGGGTGATTCTCATTCTAACATTTAACATTTTCTTAATTTGTCCTTACCGGGCCCGGATTGTTAACGACTCGTGAGTAATTATTTCTGACTTTAACTATTTTAACAGTTAGGGATCCAGGTATAGAGTAAACTGGAGTCAACAATAAGTTTAAATTGCACTCTGATTTCCTTAACTTTCACTTAACGTTCGGACCGGTAAGGACATCAATTAACTTTAACGATGAGAATCACTCAACTATCGATCAATTTTTGTGAGCAGAAAATGCTTACAAGGAAGGAACTACTAAAAATCAATGATGTCAGACTTTCCTGACTTTACTGCTACATTCGCTATACATATCTGAAATTATTATTTTTTTGTTGAAGTTTAAGGATTATTGGGTAATCTTAATTTATCTACTTTTAAATTAGGTAACAGAAGATCGGAGCGTGCATGACGTAAATTAGTGCAATAATTCGGTGTCCTCTAATACTTTATAACGATATCTCATAGAATTCTACAGATATCTAATACCAATTGTTCACACACATAACGGTGCGGGTGTAAAACATGAGCTCCAAAAGCCAATAAAATATTTTTTAGTCATGTTAATTACTTTAAACACCACGAACGAACATCACGTGTTTCATTAAGAAAACATTAATTTTTACACGGGTTCTAAGCCGTTTGCTTCCAATAGCTATTAGTTAAGTGGGTCGTTAATCTTTAATAACTGAACTTACTGATAACTCCTCTAAGTCGCCTTAAGTCTTCTATAAGAAAAATCAAGAGTTATCTGGCTGAGATGCTTAAAATGAAGATCGATACATATGTCATTATCAAGAAAAGTTATCTTCTTTGTACTAACCAATAATGTCAATTTCTAATATGATGTCACTATAATTATGGATAGTCAATCATCGAACTATAACAAAAAAAGTAAATTAATGAATATTAATAAATATTAATTTACTTTTTTTGTTATGTCTGTCAATTAGTATGAGACGTTTTCAGGGCTGGGTAGATTTGACTTTCATTTTCGTTTTTTTTTGCGTTGGTCTAATTGTAATTGGTTCCATATAATACAACACTAGTTTTTATACAGGGTCACATACCCTCTCTAAAAAGATGTTGGAAGTTCGAAAGGCGTCATGAAAAAAAATTGCATAGCCCTATTCCAAAAGTACTGAAACGGTGCTTCACTGAAGACGCCAAAAGATCACCTTTGTCAGAGAACGCACATGACAGATTCTTGAATCTCACGGTCCTCGAATGATGTGAAATATACCCAGGATTGGTAGAGCTAGCCGCGAATTGGACTTGTGTCCAATAAGGCCTAATAAGGCTTCTTCAACTGGTTTTGCACTACTGAGCTATTATTGCTCACCATCTTTCTGTACTTTACAAAGGTAAAGTAATAAGGACTAAATACTTACCGTTATTTATTTTTCGTATATAATAATGTATATGATATTTACAACACACGCTTAATTTAATACGAACTTGTCGTGATCGCCGGTCGTGCGCACATTTCATGGCAATCTTTATTTGTTTTGTAGCTTGTGGCGAAGGTGCTAAAATTTTAAACCCCCAAATTAATTCCAGGGTCATTTCTTGTGTACACGATAGATTTTTATTAAGGTCTTTCTCACTAACGTAGCTTTTCAGGTAATGTACCTACTCAGCTCATTTAAAAACCATCTGTACTTAAAATAAAGCCTCCCGCCTTGTCGACTTACATTTGAATGAAGGTGAGCTGAGCACCACTCTTACCTACTTTAATTGATTAATAAACGCTGGAGGGCTCTTCTCTTCTGGCTTTGGTAAATCAATTGATATGGTAAAGGTAGTTTCATCAAGTCTTGTTTGCAGTTCGTGAGCTCTTATAACAGGAACAGTCTTCGGGATCGGTTATTTTGGTAATAAGGACGTGTAAGAGAAAGTGAGAGAGAAGAGAGGTGACCCGTAGAGCTAGCTCACGGACGTTATGTGTATATATAAGCGAATATCATGTCACTTACATTTGTGTCTACGAAAAATTCTACTGGCACATTTTTATTGGTCGTTAAGTCGGTCGATGTGCGGGATGCATGCGGTATAACGACTAATGAAAATGATCAGTCGATAGCACAGTGGTTTTTCCGCATGCCGATATCCTCGCAATTTGGGTCTAGATACAAAATATTGCCCTGTAGCCCGGGCATAGAATATGGCCACGGTATCCTCTGCCTGTCGTAGAAGGCGACTAAAAGGGGGTCCTCGGGGTCGTAGACGGTCGTAGTTGGGGGCTACGATCGTCATAGAAACATAGCGGGACCCACGTAAGTGGACTCTAGGGCGGCACTGGTGCGTTCCGTAGGAGATCCCAGAGCCGCCCGAAATGGGTTGAGGAGGACAAGCGGGGGGTTTTTAGTCGGTGCAAGTCCGACATAACCACCGCGCCGCCCCCACGGTGCGGAGGTATCCATAACGGATCTTCTCCCGTCGAAAAAAAAAAAGGTACAATAGTTATGTGAGCTAAACTAGCTCTTGACCATTTTTCCTCCATGATGGCAGTACAATGCGCAACTGTTTCGTATTAATTTAGCTCACTGCACGGGGTCTTTTTTTGACGAGCCGGGAGCTTTACTAAACATAACCCTTCCTTATTCAGAATGTCGTAAATACCATGTTTATCCTTACTTTCGACGCCCTTTTGTGTCAGGGAGGTAATGGCTACCATCTGGGCGCGTCTCATGGCTGGGTAAACACAGTTATGGGGTCGTTCAACTTGGACTAATAAGTGTAACAATTAGCAATGTGTGAGGGTTCTAAGGTCAAGAACTAAGGTCATATGTTTTTTGAAGAGATATGCTTATGTTGACTTCAAGATACTCTTCAAATACACACAGCAATGTGGCTGCGATATTCTGGTTCTATTACCTAATATGTCTAAAACTGTTAGAGGTACGTCCACTCGAACTCATAACACTTTGGTACTTTGTCGGTTTCAGTTGTTGGAAATATTAGTATGCCAGTTTAAACATGACGTTAAAGCGACAAGGTACAAAGATGTTAAGTCTCTTGTAGTTCGACTATACCTATTAATACTTATGAACACCTTTCCATGCATCTACTGAAGCAATCTCATGGGTAAAATTTTATGGAACTTCTTTCGTTGCTTTGTTAGTCTTCATGGCAGGTAGTCAGCAACAGATTTAGCTACGCATATGAAGAGGTCAAAAGTATATAATAAAAGGGAATAAGAATTTTTGTGGACCATAGCCCGCGTATAGGCGTAGTCTTTTTTATGCTGACTGTACATCTTGGTCACGTCTGTGCTCCTTTTGCAACAAGACATACTGATGTTAAATATCACATCGGATATTGATGATAATTGAATAACGGGTTAAGATTTTCTGTTCTTCATTTGTTCCTTGGGCGCACCGGACGCTTTTATCGCTATAATTAACTGTTCCGTTTGCCATTGTCTCAAACACAGGGCTGTCGTAAGATGCATATTACATCTACAGAAGCCTAGATACATACACACACTTTCTGCCCTGGATCCCCAAATGCGTCAGAACAGATCATATGCACATGAAACTTTTCTGTGCCACTTCTTGCACACCCGAACTCACACGGAGCTGAAGCCATCATCAAACGCTAATTTACAAATATCTTTATCACCGATGAAAAAGAGAAAACAATAGCTCATAAGCCAAGTCATGTAGGCTGAACAGCGTGCCAAAGAAATATCCTTCAGCAGAAGTAGAAAAAAATGCGATAATACGTCCCTTAAGGCTTTTTTACCATCGAAAATTCAAGAATCAATTACATTGAGGCCAATCTTACGGTCCCGCGTGACCGGAAGTGTCATTGTGTCACAACTGACAATAATGGACATTTATAAGGCTTATTGTCACTTTTTCCATACTGTCACGTGCGCGTCGCCTGCGATGACTTTAATCAAATAAGGCTGACTCGGCCAGTTGCAGCGTGATTGAATTAATCAAGGTTGTAAAATTGACGTCTCTGTTATCTTCTATACATTTTATTTTGCATTAGAAAGAATGACAGGTCTTAATACGATTATGGTCAAAAGCGAATATGGATAATTACGTTTCTGTACAGGTGCGTTACGGGTGAAGAGCGCTTCTGTCCACATGAGAGCTGTCTAATCGCTATAATGGCCAAATGCGAATCTGGTTAGTTCAGAATCTGGTCAAAAGCGATTAAACCAGATCGACTTACGAGGTTTTTTATCAGGCACGTTCTGTTCTGTGGTAAAAGTGTCAAATAATCTCAATGAATATTAAAACCTTTATTGCATGCATACATTATATATTGCTATTCAAAAATAACAAAATATTTCTTAATTTGTATTTAATTATGTATATTTTTATGTAATAAGGCATCAATTATTTTTTAAATTACCTTTCGTTTCATTCATCTAAAAAACCCAAAGAGGTAAGAAGTCGTTTTGCGTTTTAAAAAAGTAATTTGCCATAGTCACTAACTGTCACTTACTCTGATCTTTCGTGCGAATAATACGAATTAAATGTTTATGTTTACGACCACTGCTTCAATGTTTACCTAATTTCTAATCTTAAAAAAACAAGGAGTACATTTCATACATACATATTTTAGTTTAGTTTGAGTCAAACGCGGTGAGATGGCACTTGTCGTAGCATTAATTTAAATTGTATTGCGTAAGTAACAAAGTACAATTGCAAAAAGCGCATGTGATGCCATAAGGTATTCTGATTAGTTTCTCATTTGCTTGCATGCGGTATTTACCGATCACATAAGTATGATTTGATGTAGCATAAGTTCGACTGGATTTAGATTCAATAGCAAAAAATGGATGCATTTTGTGTGGAAAAGTCAATATGAAGTGAATGACATTTTGTTAGCTCTGGAATGTACTTTCAGAAAACGTTTTTTTTTTCTAACAAACCAGTGCAAAGTTTGACACTAAAACTATGACAATACTGAATTGCATAGATGGTTTACAAGTAGTGCTGGCCAACAGTTAAATAAACTGTACTACTGTTGCACTTGTTTCATCCGTTTAAACCAGGTGATATGAAATCACGCGAAGCAAAACAATTGTACTCGCAGACAGGCAATTAACATGCTATGTTTGTTATGACGCTACCAAATCTTGATTGTGATCAATATACGATGATGCAAGCGGTCTTGATAATGTAACCAACATGAATATTATTTTAGTCACTCGCTGCGTCAAGTTTGTCATACAGATTAATTGTATCATCGTTATTTACACGAGATATATTTTATTTTAAAGTGTTCTGTCTTCGTCACTAATCAAGATGAATCACTAAACCAGATTATAACATAGCCCACACACAGCACACTATTACTAATCTGGTTTAGTGCCGATTTTAAAATGTTGAAAGTATTTTATAAATACCACTAGATCGTGACAAATGCGATCTTTATGTACAATAGTTTAAACACATAAGTTTTTCACGATTTTGCAGTAACATTGCATAATACAGTTTGTACCTACGGGTGTAGAGTTTAGCAATGTTATACATATAATAATTACAAAATTTACAATTTAACTATTCTCATTCTGGTTTATCCAAAATGCCAAATCATCCTAATTACATAACATATTCGTTAACCGAATAACTAATAACAGATGCTGGTTCCAACCAGGGCTCGGAACCGGTTTTTACTATTTTGGAATTACCTCCTAAAGTACTTCTCATATCTCCATTTTTATTTTAAGATTTGCTTTTGTTAGCCTTCATCTATGGAATAAATGATTTGAAGTGCGAAAAAATATGATAAAACGCAATTAACCGAAATTTTTACCGGTAATTGTATGAAGACGAAACCGGTTTCCGAGCCCTGGTTCCAACATGTCGAGTCTAAAGTTTATTTTTCGTTTGCTTAATCTCTGTAGGGTACATATCGCCAACGAAATCTAATTATGTATACTCCTGTGTTAATATGTTAACATGTTTAACAATTCTATGTGAATATTATTTGTTCTCTCTTAGCATAAAATCCGAACTAGCAAAAAGTGAATTTCCTATTATTCAATGGGTAGGTACCCTGTCTGCCCCACATCCAGTGTTGCCAGCGCCCTTGGGACGTAAATTACGTTTCGTTTCTTAAAAAGTTACATTTTTGATCCAAAAGTTAAATTTTTTCCATTTCTCATAATTACTGATCAAAACTGCCGATATTAAGAGCGCTTTAATAAAATGTAGTGGGTCCACTAGCGCCACTCGTAAATAATTGTAATCATTTAAATTTAACGATATATAACTAAAAAAGGGGGCCGCTACGTACTGTAGTTTGTACTTAAGTACTTTTTGAATCCATCAAACTAGTTTTTACGTTGCTGGATTCGTCAATCTATGCGTGTAAAGTTAAAACGGCCGTTTTAATTTTGAGCTCATAGATTGACGTACGTAGCGGCCCCCTTTTTTAGTTATATATCGTTAAATTTAAATGATTACAATTATTTACGAGTGGCGCTAGTGGACCCACTACATTTTATTAAAGCGCTCTTAAGAAATGAGTAGCCACATGCAGCTAGAACTCGGCGAGCTCGGCGACAGAATTACGCCGGGCTGATGGGGGATATCTCAAATGTCATACATAGTTACCTACTCGTACAACAAACGAACAGACAGAGTCGTATCATGTGATTTCTTTTGTCACCTTTCCTGTATTTGATCTTATAAATTGTCCCGCTTGGTCCCGGTTAGATACAAAAGACCTTTCTTTTAATTAAAGTTTCATTGTTCTTAAAAGTTACGAAAATTTCCCTTACAATAGAAGTTACTTACATGTTACTCGAGCTGGTCAAAAGTTACGGAAAATGAAAGAAATGTAACCATCTGGCAACACTGCCCACATCGAACGTACATTGACTGCTCGGGTTCGATTCGGAGTTACAGAGGTACTTGCCAAATAGGTCAGTGCATCAAGAGATAGCCCATTTTTAAAGTGCCCGATTATACTCGAACACGAGTGTTCTTGTGAAGTATCAACGCATTGATCACTTGTGACTGTTGTGAGATAATTTTGGCTTAAAAGCTTGTGGCTCAAAGATCTCTGGCACTTTAAATTGTTCTAAGTATAGCAATGAAGAAGAAGATATTATTGTTTTGTAGTATCTGTCTCTTTTTATACACATAAAGAAGCTCTGTGGAAGTGTCCGACTGAGAAAAATATAACTAATTTTAGTCAAAATGACGGCATTGGTCGATTACATTATTACACTGCAGTGAAGTAGGGAATTAGGGAACATACACAAACTACGTGACCAATTTTTTTTGCGTTTTTTACCCCCCTCCCCCCTAGGTGACCAAGCGTAGTATATGCCAAGCTTTGATTTTGATTGACATAAGTCGTTTTGGTTTGGAGGTCATTTAGCTTTTGTAATACCAGTCACAGATCCTACATGCCAATCCAGACTAAAAACTCTATGTATACAAAGTTTCATCGTAATCAGTTCAGCCGTTTTTGCGTGATTGAGTAACAACAGATACAAATGTATAGTTTTCAGATTTTTCCCTGTACTTGTAGTGTATGACGATATTACTTGCCAAATTTCATAGTTCTAGGCCAACAGGAAGTACCCTATAAATTTTGATTCACTTGAGAGTGTCGAAATATACGTTTTTTGCGGCATAAAATATCTTTTTTTTACATTAACTTAGAAGTTTGGTTTTTTCACGGCTTCAAGGGACTTTAGACCTGAGTATAAAGTTTTAAGTTCAATTCGATACCTCCACGGGTTCCCGAGATAAAGGGTCTTGACAGACAGACAGATAGACGGCCAACAAAGTGATCCTATATGGGTTCCGTTTTTGTCCTTTTGAGGCTGTACGTCAAGCAAGGCGATCCTCCGTCACCCAAGCTGTTCTCTAGTGCCCTGGAACAGGTATTCAGGAGATTGGCGGCGGGGAGGATAGATAAGGGAATCGACATTGGTGGGAAGCTTCAAGCGACTGACCAATCTGCGTTTCGCCGATGACATCGTTCTTTTCTCATCGTTAACTACAGAGCGCAATGTCATGCTACAAGTCCTTAGCAGAGCAAGCCTTCAGGTCGGATTAATAATGAACATATCAAAGACCATACGATGGATGGCGGAGTAATGCAATATGTTCACGGGTACTTATACCTGGGCCAAATAGTATCTTTCCAGGCCCGAAAAGATAAAGAGGTTGCCAGATGCACCATAACGCCTGGAGCAGCTATTGGTCCATTAAGGAGTACATGAAGGGAACCCTTCCAATATCTTTACTAAACAAAAACTCATGGACATGTTCATTCTTTCAATCCTTACTTAAGGAGCAGACTTGGTCTTCGCCAATGGTTCAGAAATTTGCCCTCAAGGTTGCCAGAGAATCTAGAACGCAGTATATTGAGCGTGAAGTTCAACAGATCGCGTTAAAAATACAATAATGCGTTTCAGAACCCAGATAGCTGACGTAGCTCGCACCGCCGTCAAACTCAAATGGGACTGGGATGGCCACGTTTGCCGCATGCCGGGAGACTTGTGGCCTAAATTCACCAACAAGTGGACCCCACAAACCCGAGCACGGCGTCGCGGCAGACCTCGTCCGAGATGGCGAGACGAGCTTGACTTGTCTCGGATTAGGATTGGGAGACTGCCCAAGATAAGGACTCGTGGAAGAAAAAGAGGGAGGCCCTTGCCTAGCACTCCCAGCAGTGGGTCACTTGAGACTCTTTATAAAATATAATAATAAAATAAACGAGCATCTAATAGCAAAAGTCCCAATTATTTCATTGATTAAACGCATTTATACTTGTGAATTATGTTATTTTAAGTAACACTTTAATCGTACTTTCGGGTATAACAAAGGAGACATTGTGCATATAATCTCTTATCAAGCTAATTCTATTTGCGTTTACTTTCTCAGCTACACTGTGTGCACTATCTCCTCGCAAATATGTTTAAGATTGAACACTCCTCATTTGTGTTAATGACACAATAGTTTTATATGATCACCGTAAAATCTTAGCCTCTTTTATGATCTTGTATCGGGGTCTTTCGGCGTGATCTGTATTTTATATGTTTTTGTCCTGGTTTCTTTCTATTACTGGTGTACTTGAAATTTGGCCTCATAAAAGAGTAAGCATAGGTGTTCTATCAAAACTAGGTCTATCTGATTAAATGTCTTCAGATCTGTCTACTATACATACCTCACGTTGAGTCTAATAAGTATGCAAAATTGTAATAATTGGTATTTGATGGAAATGTGCCTTAGATTGAGCTTTGTATTGTGTAATTCTGAAGTGCCTGTTAGAATACGCAAAATGCGTCCACATATTGTATTGTATCATCTTTGCAATTAAGGAGTACTCCATGGGTGCATTTAGACCATAATGTTTACTGATGTGCAGATATCTTCAGAAACAAATGAATTCGCTTGGCACCGGACCGAGGATGACTCATGATAATGGACAGGCCATTACCATTGCACTGGATACGGGCTGGATAGATGATTCGGACTTAGAATTATTTGGCACAGAAATGGTTGGTAATTTGGTACCCGAGTATTCTTTTTGGAGGAATTCAAAATCGAAGGAGCATCTTTTCTTATGTATCGGGAGACTAAGAACAGTATTAGGTTAAATGCACGACTAGAGACTCTTATGTTCTGTTACCGCCAGAAATTTTATATGATTCTATGAAAGACCAATTATGCAATTTGGTCCGTGAAGGATTAGTAACTATTGTTTGTAAAAGGTGTAAAATTTGACGAATTCGCATGAAGGTTGTTAAACTATCTGCTCAATGCCTTTCTGGAAGTGTTTGGCACTAATGTTTTGGGTAACATAAAGTATATCAAATGATTATTATTGTGTTTGACCTACTTTCCTATAGGTGTTCAAGGAAATAAGACAATATAATGTAGCGATGCGGTTCACATGAGCAGCTCACTGCAATAATTTATAGGATCGTGTAGAGTATGTAAACCTTATCCCATAAGTGATAAAGGGCAAAACCACATGTTAAAACGAAGGTTAG
Source organism: Epiblema foenella (assembly GCA_963556455.1). Taxonomy (NCBI): domain Eukaryota; kingdom Metazoa; phylum Arthropoda; class Insecta; order Lepidoptera; family Tortricidae; genus Epiblema; species Epiblema foenella. The sequence goes on from OY747110.1 coordinate 4,476,071, forward strand.
GAAAGTTTGGAGCAATACAAAGTGCTTCTGACCACAAGATATACACAACTTTGGGGCTTATATTATTCAAGTTAGTTCGTGCCAGAAATTAATTACAAAGTTATGTCTGATAAAGGGGTTTATGATCCTAGTAATAATATTAATGTTCAAATAATTCAGGGTAGATAGCGTACGATAAGAGATAATGTGGGAACATTAGGATCGACTGGATCAGAACTTATATTTAGTTATATTATAACCCTAGACATTCTCATAAATAATATTTTTAAACTTTTCAATAGATTGGCATCTATAGACGTATTTAAAGTAATTTAGATGTTTAATTTTAAATACATAAATTGAATCTGCCACGAGCCAACTGTGCATACTGCAGCCCTGCCAAGTCGCATGCTCTGAATATATAAAAGTTGCGCGTCGGTTCGATAGCAAACAAAACAACAGATTATTCTTAGCAGTCACTTACAAAATTAAGACTTATTAATGTAATTGAATATTTTCTAAAAATATCCTTCAGTGCCTTTACCGTGAGTTTGCATGACCGTACTCGCCAGCGACTGCGTAAACGATTTAGTATGCCGATTCTTAGTTCTATTGCGTAACCGCCAAAGGCGCTGTACTTTTGCCCATACAATTTTTTACGCAGTCGCTAGCGAGTACGGTCATGTAAACTCACGGTAAAGGCACAGATGAATCCTTATATTAAAGAAACATTATTCGGAATCGTAGTTTTGTTTACTTTTATTTTTGGCATGCCTTACCATTGGCTGCCCAAGTCACAAGTCATACATTAATAAGCACTTTGAGTAGGAGTGTTTTGATTGTTACTCCATTTTCGTATCATATTTACAGCCCAGCTTCAAAGAAAATTCACTTTCAAGTGAAAATTGTAAAGTATCTGTTTAAATCACCCCAGATTGTTTTCAACGTTTTACGCTAGTAGGCTAATTAAATCTTCATTAGGTTAAGCATGTCTGTTTATCTATGTATAATATTATCTAGATACAGTTTACTTTAATCGTTTACATTGCGATGTGTTTTACAGCACTGCAGTCTTCTAAACACTGCTTTGTTTACTTTTTATATCTTAGAATGAGTTACAGTTTTGCGATGTTACCTTTTTTATAATGAAAAAGAGTGTGTTCAAGCACGCAACTTGTACTTAATGTCCGCAGTGTAATTTATTTACTTTGAATCTACATATCATCGTTATCAGATACTATATCTGCATAACTCATGTGCCTTTGTTTACTGCATGTTTCAAATCTACCTCACTACACTCCTTTCATTATCGAATCTTATTTCCAAGACTCGGAAATCTCGAATCGTTTCCTTGCTTTCCTTTTTTTTTCTTTGACTGGTTGAGACAAGTATTAATTTGCAGAATTCCATGACGAGTTATTAGACCAATATTATTTTGTTATTGCGCTAAAACTTAGAGGAATAGCAAAAGAATTTCGTTCTACTGGAAACCTACAGTATTTTGTTAATGGTGTTTCTTATCTTTGTTTATTAAGAGGGTTTTAGAAATGCCACCCCCATAGTGGCTCCCTTATATTTATCACACCTTAATTGTAAGACAATTTTAATTTATTTATACAACAGTTCCGCCTCTTCTGAGGACGGACAAGCTAATATACTAGGTATTTATATACCGAGATCGTCGTTAAACAAACCATTGTAAAATGGTACACATATTCCACTTAGTGTTGTTAATCTTCTTTTTCTAACAGAAATGTTCAGTATAAAGGCACCGGTAATACTAATAATACTCGGAAAACTTATATTGTACACAAAGTACTTAGTATACACATTATTACCGCCCGGTCGTGAACTTGACTCGCCATTTAGCCCCGCTGTGCCTGCGCGCTACGTGATTAATTTTAAACAACCTTATTATGTAACTTCCTACTTATGTAACTATTTGAAGGTAAAAAGCAATTTCTAGGTTTGTTGTTCCGCTGTAGAATACAATTCGGATTTCGTATTTTTTTCATTTATCACGAGTGGATAGAAACTTCCGACTTCTGCAATCTCCAAGTCGTATACTATAACTAAATATATAGGTAGGAGGGTCATAAGACGAGTCAATTATTATTTTACTTTTTAGTAGGTTATCATCATCAGGTTTCGTCTGTCTGTTTAATGATAGTTCTTTAGTTAAACTTGGGACTTGGGAGTTAAAGTTAGGACGAAACGGTATACCTACTATGTAGGTATACCTACATAAATTACATAAGTCAATATAAATTCGTCATAAATGGCCAAATTTACAAAGTTAAAGTTAACATTAGTTTTACTTTGAAGCAACCTTAAGTCGTTTATAATTTGAGTAAATATATTTTTAACCATGTTTCCCATAGTTTCGTCCATATTTTGTCGAAGAGAAAGTTCTCAAAGTATGTCAAATCCATAATGGTCCTTTTCCGTTAGAATGTCGCTGTTTTTCACAAAAGTGTACCACAAAACGGAACCACCCTGCCTTGTTAATACCATATTTTTGTGTGGCTACATTTTTATAAATACTTTATCTTAAGGTAAGGTGGATATTTCAAAATAAAACCATGGGTGCTCTTTTTTCTTTTTCTAAAGATAGTACTTACAATTCTAAAGATACTTTCTTCATTTATCTTTTCACAATTATAGAGACTGATCCAGTTGACGCCTTCTTTATACGATCCATGGAAATGCAGCTTAGTTAGATAACAAGAAAATCATTTCTGCCAATTCTCATTTGTGAAGTGTCTAAAAATATACAGACAGATATGTTAAATGGTTTATAATGCATGAAAAGTGCGTTTTCTAAACAGCCAGACTGTGAGGAAGTATCACTTTTCCGCACTAGTGCTTTTAACTATTCAATTTTTTTTAAATTTTTATTACAAAATTCATTAATTAAAATAAAGAATTCCAACGCAGTGTCACGATATTTTGCAAAAATAGTTTTACAAGTTTACTAATACAAGGTTTCAAGTTTGCACATACGTAGCTTTTTAAATACGCCCGAGAAGCTATATAAGGTTATATGCATGCAATGCCATATTTTTATATGTAATGTATGGTATGGTTTTCAATGCAGTTATATTATTATATTATGACACATGTCAAAAGACTAAGACGTTCATTTCACGTCATTTCATTTGAAAAACTCATTGTTTTATATATTTAACATGTGTCACGTGGTAATTATTCAAAGAAAAGTCATAGAACATAGGAAATTCGTTACGTAATTTATTCGTTTGCAGAAAAAGACTAGAAGTTTTAGTAGGTAAGGTGTCCTCGGGCAATTCCGAATGTCGGGTAATTTCGAAAATAACAAATTCCTGTCTAATTAACTGCTTTTAATGCATCTCATCATCATAATCATCAAACGAAATGTTAATTTTTTTGTTGATGTTTGGTAGTGCAACAAAAGCGCTTAGACTGGAATTCGTTATTTTCGGAATTACCCGACATTCGGAATTACCCAAGGACACCTTACTTAATAGTTTACATTTTATTGAATTAAAGTTTTTCTAAAATCGGTAAACGAAATACGGTACATTATATCGTCGGTTGACAACCATAGTCCATAACTCAAAATACCAAATACCTACTTAATATAAATTTCGAATCTCAGCATCGTATCGTTTCAGTACTGGGAAACGAGGTTACTTTATTATTATTGTTAGCTATGTTCTGGCAACCTAAATCCAGTGCTATCTAACAGAATACTCGGTCTAGAAAGGCTATCTGCCCAATAAAATGATCATTAATTGATATTACTGTTAATAACTGTCGAGTTTTCCGGAATAATCTCATTGCGTGTAGATCCAAGTCGATTGGAAAATAAAAATTGGAGTGACAGACTATAGTTTATAGTAGTTTATACAATACAACACACGTACACTTTTTTTAGGTGTGTAACCTAGAGGAGGTAAGTAAGTCTTTTTTTAAATATAACGACGGTGGTAAACAAGCGTACGGCTCACCTGGTGGTAAGAGGTAAACAACAGTCTGTCTTAACGCAAAAGAGCGATCAGTTTATATCATTTGTTATTAAGTATGAGTTATTTATACCAACTTATTTTGATTGGTTATTTTAGAAATAGCTATGGGCATTGACTCTTTTGGTTACGAATACGAACACTCGTAAAATATGAATTATTGATAAAGTTGTTTTCGAATTAAAGGCCGGTTTACTCAGTTTGTGTTAAAAGTGTTTAAGTTATATTTTAAAATCCATTTCTCTCACGTAAGCTTATAGAAAAAAAGAAGTGTTATCCAAAACGTTCATGTACGCGCACCCCGAAGATGAGAAATCATATCGGCGATCAATAATATTTAATTAACTGGCTGTAGCTACTCGATGGGCACTAGGTGTAAGTATAGAATATATACATATTATGCATACATACATATAGAATATTGCAGCTTTAATGTTAAACATTTTATAAATCAGCAATTAAATATAAGTCCGAAAATCACGGAAGTAACAATTTATAATATTCCGCACCAACAGAAATAAAAGAAACGCGACTTCCATATCGATAATCCGCAACCTTGCATTACCATACATTACGAGGCGTAGGTGCACTGCCCAGACCTTATCTCCAAAACGGCATATGATTATTCGAGGTTCCAATATATCTTAACATGTTTGCACCATATTCCATTGTGATAAGGCATAGAAATGTTTACATATATTTGACAGTTGGATCACTTAAGATGTAGGCGTTGCAGTGGATACGGCAGAGTGGCGACCACTCGTCCGCTTCCTTGTGCCCCAAGGATCTTCCTAGTAAAACACCATAATGTTAAATGCCGGGCGATTACCTGTTCTATAATCGATTTACGTGTCAGTGGTGTGAGAAGAGAATTGAAATGAACGGTTTAGGTAAAGTGGTGTTTTTGGGTATGTTTGATGAAAAACTTACGTTGGCAGCGCCCAATGTAGATATACTTACATACTTCAAGGCCTTAATCTTAATAACCCGTCCTTAGCTTAAAGGAAGGGATATAATTTTTAACTGTTAGTGTGCAATCCTATTCAATGTTCGGAAACGCTTAATATGTGACAAGTTTACCGTCGTTACTATCAAGTCTTGACTCGGCGCAATAAGCAAGTACTGATTCTCCCATTGTTTATGGCAACTTTCTACCACGGCACGTCATTAATGGTTTGATGGCGTGATTTAATTTTATTTGTATGGAAATGATCTCTTCATACTTTCTTGAGTCTAAATAGGATGTATGGACTACGGATTATTCATGTCGAGCCTTTGATATCCGTTGTAATCACATTTGTTTATTCCTTAGATATGTTTGGCCAGAGATATTAAATAATTATTTCGTGGAAATACTAAATATCTAGTTATCGTTTTCAAATCTTCCAAATTACTTAACATTTTTGTTTACCGAATGCAATAAGTGTCTCAGTAATTTACCGATGATGTGAACCAGCTATCTACTTACAGTAAATAAAACATTGTCGATTATTAAATCAATGAACTAGCCAGTATATTGTAAGTAATTTTATTGTGCTTTATGTAAAACCTTTTTTTTTAAGTAGCCTTGCGTTTTTAAAATAATCTCCTCCATATTACAACGTTGTTTGTTGGTGACAAATGGGTTTTTTTCTATGGTTACATATTTCCATGCAGTTAAAATCAGGTATTCGGTAAGATGTATTGTGTATTGCTTGGCTGTCTCTTTTAGTTTGCATAATTAAAGCAAGAAGGAACAACTTGGTCAAGAAGAAAGGAAATGCCCTTAGAGATTATGGCTTAAAAGCATTAAATAAAAAATAAAACTCTTTTTGTTTCCGTTTCCTTCTCAACGTATGACTCACCTCAAACTTTATGTCGCTGTCCTAAATTCAATCGTTACGTTTATTCATCATAACCTTTAACCACAACAAAGGTTGGACTTTCTTTAAAGGCCATGACTCTGGCGGCGGTTTCACTTTTACGATCGAGTTTATGACGATTTGAATATTTAATTCGTAGGCATTTTTAATTTACCGTTATGTTGTGTTTACAAAGTGTTTGGAGCGCTCGTGGCCCAGCGGCGCCCGCGTACCGCGTGCGGTATGCGGGGTTAATCAACGTGGGCATAGGTCAGTTCTTGGATGGGTGACCGCTTTGAGCGGTTATAAACTGAGCGCTCCCGTGCTTTGGAAGGCACCTTAAGCCGTTGATCCCAGCTGCTGCCTTCGGGCGGCTTGAGAACTTCTAACAGTCAAGTTGCCCACTCACTTGACAAGCCTAATTCCAATAAGGTCTGGTTTTCCCTCGGGTTGGAAGGTCAGATGGCAGTGCCTTCGGTAAAAACTAGTGCCTAGGCCAAATCTTGGGAATAGGTAGCTGACCCCGGGCATCCTTCAGGATGCAACTATACTGGGATAACGCTAGGAGGATTATGATGATGTTGTGTTTACAGAGAGACATTTTAATTAACTAACTATTTGGATTTATTTTTGAGATGTACAAGACTGGAAAACACATGAAAGGTTATTATCATTATTGAATAACAGATCAGTTGAATTCTTTATAGCTGCGTGCCTATTACATCATAATATATAGTAAATTGAAATACGGACATTGCCCTAGCGTTGAAAACAAAACACTTGACCTTATATGTGGACGGCAAAGACCTCTATAATTTTTTGCGGCGAAAATGTCTTCAACCTTATTTTGAAGTGGTGGGCGAAAAAATGTCGTCGTGCTTGGGATAGGGTAGTGATCTCTACAATCTGGAGAATTTGATTATATGGTGGGTATAGGTATATTGTACTTATATATTCTTCTTGACGTGATGAAACATCGTGAGGATACCAGTCTAATGTCTAATCCACGACTGAAACAATTTTTTTATTTTTTTTTACGTTGAATCATTTTCGATTTATGAGGAAAAATGTAAAAAAAAACCGTTCCCCCTTATCTCCGAAGTTTAGCAAGGAAAAAATATGAAATTATTACATAAAATTGATATCCATGTATATTTAACAGGAAAAATATAAACATAAGCTCTATCAAGTTTTTATTTTTTTTTAATCAAAAACCATTTTTGTATTAAGTTTGTAATTTAATCACCTTTGCATGTATTATGTTTTATAAATTCCTACTCGATTATGCTGAAAGTACCTTCTTTCAAATAAAGAAAAAAAAATTGAAATCGGTTCACGTGATAAAGAATTATCCTTCAAAAACCACCTTACATACTAAGTTATTCAGTCGCTCAAATTTGTTACTAATTTCGCTGATAATTGGCACTGTACCCATGGCGTTCAATTTCTACACCATGTTGTTGAGATTTTCCTGAATTAATAGGGTTGGAACCGGTACACATCTCTGTACGGAACCCTCGGTACGCGAGTCGGACTCGCACTTGACCGGTTTTTTTGACACATGGCAGCACCTATAGTAATGTTGCACGTTTTATTGAACCGTAAATAAAATATTCACTTGATTTCAAGCTTTAAAACTATTTGTAAATCATTATACATACATGTTAACACTAATTACAGAGTTTATATTTTTTCCACATATTTTAGTTAATAAAAACACGATAGGCAAACGTTACATCCTGCGTCTTGTTTTTCTTAAATTTATTGCAGTACCATCGTTAAAAAATTGGAAGTGAATTGGTAATCGATCTATTTGAAAATTGTTTCTGGTCGATACAATATTTGGCATTAAAAAAAGGTGTAAAATAAATGTCAATGCACACTTCGTCGTGGTTTTGCGGTTTTACTGTACGCTTGCACTTTTCAAGTTTCTCTCGTTGAATTTGTTTTAAATTGTAAAACGATAATCATATAAATCGATTCCGGTTACTCGTCCAAATCGATAATAATCGGTTAATATGTGAATCGATTCCCTTAAATTTTTTTTGGCATTGCCCATGTGGTTAAAGTGACTTCTAAGGAAACACGCTCTGTAGTTCATTATAACCCTTGGTAAAATAGAAATTAACACGTGGCATTGTATCCGTTTCCTTAGCATGCAAATTTAGTGTAGAAACTAATCAAAATTTAAAATTACCTTATAATTATGTGAATTTCATTATGGTTTGTTTTTCGACCTCGCTCGCATGACTCAAAGAGTTTAAACAAAAGCTTAACGCATGCTATTGCTAACATAATGTGTGTTAATCGATGCTACTGTTACAGTATATGTATAATCAGCATACCTACTCACTTTTTTATCTGTACTTTTACTGAATGACTTTAGGGACCTGAACAGGAATGACCAAAAGTGAAAAAGATAGTATATATACTGAACATCTTTTCTCTTAGGATCAACCACAACTTATTTTCTACAGAAATAACAGAAATGATACGTTGTAGAGCTCGGTCGGGCAACAGATTCGAAGTTATATTTGTTTTTAGGCATTCATTGCACCGCCGGTAACGCATGTAGGTATCGTTCGGTCGTTCAATGTCCATACAATTTTGTTTTTAGAGGGCGTGGCTGGGCAGTGAATGTATTAAGTTGAGGCTGCATTTATGATGGCTTGCACCAAACTATATGTAATCGTAAACGGTGTTCGTTAATATACGATTGTATGGAAAGTTTGATAAGTTGCATGGCATGATCTGGCATGGCATGAGGGCATGACCGCCGCGGGCGTCATTTAATGTTGATCGAGCTGTAATCGTAAGTTCATGGCACCTGATGCTAACGTATTTCGATATTAAACGCAGTCAAACTTGCTTTTAGAGCATTGTTTTTATACAGCGTAAAGCCGTATCTCGAACACCAGCATTAGAAAGAATTAGTAGTATCTAGTTATACAAATGTTATTGTTTTATGATTTTTTTGTACCTCTTTGATTGTGATATGCCTATTATGTTAACTTTACTATTATTTCAATTTGACATCCTATATTTATTTTAATTAGTTTATTATTCTTTTGACATTTTAATGGACTGTAACTTTTGACATTTTATGTATTTGCACGCTTGCATGCAGGCTAGATGCATGAAACACATATTGTAACTCCCTATACTGTATATATGTAAATAAAAAAAATCTTACATATCGGCTATCACTCGTTCTCACTGTCTGGTACGTGTTAACTGTCGTGAAAGAATTACAGTCTCAGAAAAACAAGCGTGGGAAATAAATGTAACGGAAATGAACCAATCGGGAAGATGTATGATGTACAAATGCCACAGTAAACAGATTCACCCCTACCTATCACTACCAGTCCGTACCTACGATCTACGTAAAAGGTAGATGAATGTATATTAGCCAACTTTCATGCCACTAACCACACGTCAACTACACGTGCTCTGTTTTAGTACGAGGTCCCGCCACGACATTCAATATCCCATTGTTTCCACCTCACGTCCAGAGATAACATCCACCATTGTTAACCGCATGATATTAAATACTATTTGCTCTTAGCGGCGCCATTGTATCTAGGCTGAAAGCCTTCATCTCCGGTCAATGAGCAATTGTTATTAGTATAAGGTGACATTCTTTGTAAGATAAACCTGTTATGTTCTTTTCTTTTATGATTACAACGACCTCCAAAAAGAGGTTGTTTTCATTTCTCTGTACACATACTGCACGATCTCTCAGTCGTTGATGAAGCAGTTTTTTTTAAACGAAGAAGCTGTGTACCTATTTCATATAAATCCTGATTCGCATCATACAATCTGCTTCATATATTTAGTCATGTTGTTTTTAATGTCGACTCCGGTTCCGGGTCATTCCTGACGCAAAAACGAGTTATGAGTTGATATTGCTCCGTCAAATGTATAGATATTTTAAGGCACAAACGGTTATCGGTTCTTCAATCGTTTTATCATTCGCAAGAAGCAAATTTTGATCGGAGGTGAGCTAGGAGACCCTTTAAGGTTGACGGTTGATTGAAATAATAATAGTACATAATCGTTTAGGTATTATCGGAAGGAGATCTAAGGGCCTTTTGCCCAGCAGTAGGACACTTAATGGGCTCGCATATGAATAACTTCATATATAGTATCGGAAATAACAGTGGATCAGACAAGATAGGCCCCATTATCCGATAACATCTCGTATAATATCGCTACTGAAATACTAAGTGGGCGTTAGTATTTTGATGGCACACACAATAGAATATTCTCATCCGTATAATGAGTTGAATACATTGGAGTACCGTACTGGTGGGATTCATATTTTCGGTACGGTTTTGAGAGGTTTCATAACATCTATAAGTATAGTTAGGGTTTTATGTCCAATTTGCAATTCTATAATATGTACATACATGTTCGTTTATTTTTCAATATATAGTCCATTAATTACTCCTATGTACGTAGATAAGTACGTTAGATATTAGGAATTTTGATTAGCTAGCATAATCACGTTTAGGCCGGACGTGTAGCATTCGTCCCTCTCGCTCTTACATACTTGCTAGTGAATAACAAGGACTATTTTTAATTATTATTTTATTTAACAAATTTTTCCGTAAAATCATGTTTTAAATGCATACATTATACATATTTTTGAAATCGTCATTCAAAAGCTTCATTTTGATACACCACTTGATAAGATCGAACATTTTTTTTTTCAGAACATACAAAATGGAGTACGTGGTCCGCCATATTGTTTTTATTGCAACGTCACATAGGGAACAAAGAAGGAAGAAGGGAATAGGGAAGAAGAAGTATGTGTGTATGTGAGAACATACACACATACATGAACCCTGAAACATTAAATTCCTTTCGGGGGCAGTCGTGTTAAAAGACAAGCTGCGCCGTCCCGAAACAGAAATTGAAGGAGGACAAAAGAGAGAAAATTATAACAGTTGTAGTTAATTGACTTGAAAATCCAACAGTTGGATTAGGTTCTTACAGTAACTTCGCTATTCTCAGAAGCAAAACACCGCAATTAGGAAATAACGAAACGGATTAGTCAACTTGAACGTTGAAAGCAATCGATATCGCAACAGGTGGTTGTGGCAAAAACCGCTAAACAATGGAGTTTGCTCGTGTGATTGGAGGAGAAATATAAACAGCGCGATTTCATGTTAACGATACAACATACATACATACGGCTTTATGGCTTGCATCGACTTATGGTTACAGGCTGATTAACGTTAAATATAGCTATGATCCCATTGCCATTTAACGAACACCGTTTGGTTGCACCAACCGGGCCTGAGTAATTCTGCTTCCCGGACGAGTCTACCATAAGCCCGGGTTCGACAAAGCATGAATAAATTAAAAGAGGATAAACATCATCAGGTTTTAATTATTTTAGCTTGGACAGTAAAGTCGCTTTTTGAACAAACTAGTTGGATACAAAAGTCCTAGTAAAATTATTTAAAGTATACGTAATCCTGGATTCAAGATATACTATGAGTTGAGTGGTGATGAGTGTCAAGACTGCTTGTGAATATCTTAGCACCGCCCGTCACCGTCGCCCTGTCACGAGAACATTGCTGCAATAGAGGTATATGTATAATTAAGTGATGCGTAATTAAGACTAGATGTGAAACAAAGGCGTAGCACTTTGCACTTGTGTGGTGACGTCACAGAGCGACTGGAGTTCGTCTACCATTGTTGTTATGTTGTAACTACATCTGTCATTGGAAGGTCATGTTAGGTCGAGGCATCTAGAAGGATTGACGCTCTAATCACTTGTTTGTCACACGTCAATTGTAATTAATTTGGTGTTACAATATAAGGTAAGGTGACATTATGTCTATTATGTATTACAAGTCTAATGCATATTATATAGCTACAACACATAGGTACTTGTGAAAAATCGAAAGACTGAGCATATATATTTTTTTTTTTAAATAATTTGTTGATGTAAACTTTTCGTGCGTTTACTAAATATTCACGTCGTATTAGTAGTAGGTACCTAATTATGAATGATTTCGACATTGTGTAGAGTATTTAACTAGATTTTCCGTCCCATCAGTTAGACCGCAAAGACTATCACATTCCAGCCCTGCGTCACGTCATCCCATTAGACAATGATTTCCGAGATATAAAACTACGTACTACTATTTCTTATTGTAAAACGTGTAAAGCATGGAATGGTGACAAACACGCAGGGTTACTACTTACGGCTTCATGGGCTCTGCTTGCAAAATGACCTTTCTTTACTAAGTACTTTAACACGATAATATTATATGTCCACTCTGATGATTATTTGTAAAAAGTTAGTGATAAATAGATTAAATTATATGTTATTTCGCATTTACCCCCCATACTTAGTTATGAAATTTACCTCTTTATAACATACGTATCAAATTATTTAAATTAATTTACTTACACCCATAGTACAAGGTTTGATTAGTTTGGGACCGTCCACAAATATTCATTTATTTTTACTTACGAATACGTACTCCTCGTACACGGGCGCTTGATATCGCGTTGAACCTCGTCTAATCTAGTTTTAAATTGTTATTATTGGTCCAGTTCTAGATCAATAAAAACGGAATGCACAGGCGGTTTCGAAACTATCGATTTCATCCTTATGTCGTAACAATAAACAATTTTGTTTCACAAGTCCATAGGTTACATAAAGTTTACCTACAGCGTTTTCTCTACACTCTACAGGATGAAACAACTTATTCCCTGATGGAAATGAAATACTTGTGACCCTTATGTTCTTTCGAGTAGAAAAAGCCATCATCGTACCTTGGTATGGTAATATTTATCTTTTTAATTACAAAATGATAATAATAAATTCTTTATAAATCTATGACGTCTTCAGAAGAAAGTTTTCCACACAGAAAATGAAAATGCTGCGAAATTAAACAGTAAATAAAACGTTTGTCGACATAGATCAATCCCGGAATGCGCCATTTACCTCTAAATCGAAAATTCATGCGTCTACGAAAATGGAATTTTTCCATTGTTTTTATTGATTAATCAAGCGGGAAAAATTCGGATTGTAGGTGGTAATACGCTTATTATAAAATAACTTTTGCCTTTTCTTTATTTATTTTTTTATATATATAAAACGCCGGTGGCAAACAAGCGTACGGTCCACCTGATGGTAAGCGGTCACCGCAGCCTATAAACGCCCGCAACTGTGTTGACAGCAGAAGGGACAAATTTAGGTCCGTCGCTCTAAACACAGTGCATCCTCGGGAGCTCTGGCAACCTTGCTCACCTCCAGGAACACAACACTACATACTTGTATAGTAGATAATGTTATTATGGCTGTGGTCTTCTGCAAGGCGGAGGTACCTCCCCAGTTGGGCTGCTCCAAATTCGAGCAAGATGACATTTTGCTGTGCCCTACCTCTATCAAATTGTAGGTGGTAGTAAAACGGTTATTATAAAATAATTTTGCCTAGGAATACAACGTCAGAGGTTGTCACGCAAAGACTTTTTCTTATATTTAAACTAGTTAATGCACTGATCAATTGATTGATGTGTCTGAAATGTTTTTTTAAGTGAAAAATAAACAGATTAGATTTACATTTTTTATTTAGTTAAATAGGTTCCCGGAATAGTTGTTGTTTCGTGCCAAAATTGGAAATAGTAAGATTATATGTAGGTATAGCAAGATTGATTATTTTTCCAAAAAGCCTCATAATGGATTTCTAATGTAAAATTTGTGCGTCTGTGGTCTACATTGTGCACCAGCATTTTCTAGTGTCTTCCATGTCATACAACTGTTCCGGGTCATCATCAACCGTCATTAAAATGTAGGTTGCATCAGATGTGATCGTTCTTTAAATTGCATTTTTTCTCGAACGATAATTTTCATTGTTATCGTAATCGATTACGTATAATGTGACTTTGATACCGATTATGCAGTATTATGTAATTGTAATGGCAGATAAACCTGTGTAGATGACGCCGGCCGCCTGTGACACTGTGTCGTAACGTTTACTCTGAATATAGAAAGAGAGTATGTTATCACAAATGTGTATGTTATATACCATTTTTCGTCTGGACCGTAAAGCCGCGGCAGTAGGCGATGACTTATCTCTCGCCTTCATTTTTACCATTAAAATTTGAACTTTATCAGAATGATGTCGAGTTCGATTTATTGTGTCTTTTTCTGTCAAAGATAGACCCTTTGTACTCTTTGTAGTAACGGTGAACAGGTTTATGCGGTTTTGTAGAACGTTCTGTTAACTTTTAATTTGTTTTATAATCGCGTAATTGTTGACATTTGACATAGTTTGTGATTGGTACCTAGTTGCTAAAGGGTGTCGTTAAACATGTACATATACGTACTTAATATTTCAATGTTATTTAATATAGTTGTTATAACTGCATATTATGTTGAATTACCAGTTGAAGTTTAATTTATTTGCATTAAGTGAGTAATTTCTGTATACATATTTAAAAAAGGTTTATTTTAATATTTATGTATACTGAAATAAGGTTAACAAAATATAATCCAAGGACAAAAAACTGTCGCATAAGAATCGTCCATAAAATAATAATAATAACAAATGAGGTAACGATTTCTATAAGAAAAACATGTCATATACATTTATATATTTTGAAAGGTTGATGACCAATTTAAGGTCAAGTAACGTTTAAGAAAGGCTATACATATGTAATGTGGTGTATTCGTATTTTCATTGAGGTTCAACACTAGAATATAATAATACTTACCATTGGATAACGTATTCAACTGGTGGTGGATATTAATCAACTGGTTTGTATTTATCTGAGGTTGTTTATGTCTATAATATTAAAAACGAGCTGTATAATTGACACGTAAAGCCAGTTCTATTGCACTAACCTGCGATTGCAAACCAATCAACATTAAAATATTATGCCGGTAACATTCATTCTACAGAAACTCGTCAAAATATCCATATAATCAAATTTTAACGAACATTACAGACGGCTTGGTGCAACCCACCCTCAGTAGTGTTCGTTAAAACCTGATTGTATGGAAAGTTTGACAAATTTCTATGGGATGACAACTGCCGGCGCCATATTTAACGTTGATCGGCAGGCGAATCACGTAACTTTATTGTACTTACTAACGGTAGATAGATATTACTGACAATTTTGAAGTATAAATGTATGAGCTGACAATTAAACTTTGACATTAAAATCTACCTAACGGTAGTACAAAAGTTACGTGTTTACCCCGATCTATATTCTTAGGTAAAATCAGCACTTAGCCTACATTGAAATAGATACGTGAAATCCAATTTCGTAAATGAAACAAAGACCCAGTGACGGTGTGAGTACCGCCCTTAAGAGTCCTTTTGCTTTGGCGACTTGATTGCATAACCTTGTAATGGTGTAGAAGGATGTTAAGTTCACTGCTTACATTTAAGTCATTAGGTCAATGTTTGAATGTTCGTAGTGTCTACATGATGTTACCTACATGATATAGTTACTAGACACTTCACGGAGACTTAATTTATCTCTGAAGTATTTTGTGTCCCTATTCTTGTTAATATACGAGTACATATGATACCGATTTAGTAAAGGCAGGGAGTTGAGAAGGTTATCTTTTATTTAATACGAGCTACCTGTGCTGTTGCCCGCGTATTACAAACATTCACCACATATTTTACCCCATTAAGTGATGATTCCTTGGGAGAAAGCATCCTGTCTGTGCCTCAATATTAGTTTGGAGGATATAGGTAGGTAATATCAATTTTCACTTCCCTGAATGTAAGCGACGTAGCGATAACATGACAAGCAATAATAACATTCAAACGCTCGCGAGTGAAGTTGCTGATTCTGCCTGGGGGATATCACGTACAGTCAGCATAAGAGTAAGTACGTAAATGAAGAGGTCAATCAATAGCTCTTATTCCATTAAAATAAAGACCTTTGAACTCTTCATACGTGTAGTCACTTGATGCTGACTGGATCGCAGTTTTAGATCATGGATTTTATCGCTCGAATAGGAAGTTGACACCAAATAAGAAAACCAATAAGTTCGGTTTTCAACAAAAAAAGTAACTCTATTACGTAATTATAAGTCTTCCAAGTTTTAAGAGGAGCATACTCTGTCCCTTTTTTCATCATCATTTGGCATATTTTTTTGACTTGTTTCTTTTGGAGTAGTCAAATTTTGAGTCCACATCCCTCTTGGGTTAAGTGCGTAAGAGATGGAGAATTCGAAAATTGATGTTAGATGTTCGTGCTTAAGTATTATAGAAAGAACGATGGTAGCATCTGTATCGTGTCAGTCCGCTTAGTAGCGAGCCACGCAACAGAGTGTAAACTTTTTTCTAGCGGAAGTAGCGAGAGTGGTAAAAACCGCCAATTAAGTGTGATCGGCTCCATTTCTCGAATTCCTGATTGGACGACACAAAAACTATGCATAGGAAGTTTTCGCGTCTTCGAACGAATTAACAATTTAGGTAAGTGCACGGGGAATCCATCATTTTACCGAAAATAGTTACATCGATTATCGTTTCCTATAACACTATTCGCAGAATTTTATTATCACTTAGGAATCATTCATCGAACTTCGTTAGATCGCTCAAACATTTGCTCGAATTACCTTTTACACAAGAAACAACTCATCGAATTTTAATTCAGTATTTTATTCGTTCATCGACGTAGTCATGCATTCATATATACCACAAATAATCCGGTAGTGTGCGCCTCAACCTTGGGCTACCCCCATATCCCTAACCTTTACCTTAGTTCGATAATTCTTAACTCTACACTTCGAGTAAATGACAACGGACTCATAATCGACTATCATTCTAAACCTGAAATATTCCGGTAGCGTATGCTTCAACCTTGGGCAACCCCCATACCTCCCTAGCCTTAACCTTCACTGTGGGTGACCTCAAATAGCGACGAACTTATAAGCGTCTACTATTCATACAAAGCCCAAATAATCCGGCAGGTACGCGTGAACCTTGGGCAACCCCAAACCTCTCCCTAACCTTTACCTTCGCTCGATAAACCTTGATTCGAGCAATGCCAAGAGCTTCCGAGCGGACGTCCTTCGTATAGTTCGTATTATGGCTGTAATGGATCAATTCTGGACGTTATTTCCATTTTTTTTTTTGTGCTATTCGCGTTGGTTTTATGATCTTATATGAGTTTGCCGCATTTCTATTTTACAATTGGGTATACTAATTTTTCGTGGCTGTTTAGAGAGTTGCCTATGGGATAAGGTTGAAGTGATTTCTTTCCCGTCACTTACAGCCTATCCCTTCCTTCATCATATATCATCTTTAAACCTTGAATTGCTTGAAGTGGTACTTAAAATTAAATTTCACGTATTTTTGTTCAGTTGCAGTCATTTTATTACACTTCTGCTTTTTAGTACTCATTACGTAAGTTAAAATTAAAATGACGAGACAAAATAAAAATCCCATCATAATACCCATCCAAAACTTTAAATAATGGCAAGAGACAGGTTGGAACTTAATTGTCGAAAGGAAATAACAATGGAAACGTTTATAATTCAGGCCATTGTTAAACATTTCAGGATGTTGTTAAAATAATATAATAATACCTCGATCTTCATAATGGTTATGTAAAGGTACCAGCGAATTAATGAAAAAGAAATGTAATTACTAGGAAGTGTTTTCATTTCCACACTGAAAATACTCTTCTTGCTCAAAGCCTATGACATGACCTAAGTTACTAACATACACACAGGTCACAATACCTACCTATGTACATTTATACACTTGAGACATAATGTACCTAAACACCTACACGAGCCATTATCAATGTGTTCTCTCCCTAAAACTTTCTGACCTAGCCTTAACTTACGCAGAGACGAGTAATGTGTATGAGGAGCCTTCATTAATGACAACATGGGTTGACAATTCTATGTAGGTACCTAATCGTACATCCGCATTCGAATCCGCGGATGTGAGCTTAGTAATATCCGCAACCGCATCGGCGGAACATCCCTACATTCCCTACAGTATGCTTCCATCCATGAAGGCGCGCCCCTCCACAGATCAGGTCAAGTTGCGTCGTCGTGGATTGCACTATCTATAGGCGTATCGATATGAACAGGAACCTTGATGGTCTGCCAATGCCAGTACCTATTGCCAGTCGCGCTGTCATTAGCGTCTGCCTTCGGTTGTTTGGGTTCGTGCAGTCACGCGAGCCCTAGGGCTGCACAACCTCGTTCTTAATGTTGCTTTAACATTTGTATTTAATACTTTCCAAATACGGTTATTATTTTAACCACTTTGTTAAACTTGTAAGTGCTTCGAACGATTTAGAGAGTAGATAATTATAAACTGAAGATGGAATTAAATAATCGAACCGTCGAAGTTTCGCTCGACGTCATAGGGATTTGGGAATCACAGTGTGATTTTTTTAAATAGTCACGTTTATTTTTAAGTTGAGTTTAAGAAGTAGTGGGACAGGATACTTTATTTAACCAAGAAGTGACAATTGATAATGCAATGTCTATCATTCCTCTACTCGTTACCAGTTTAAATCAAGATTCCATTATTCCATAAGAATTATGTTTGCTGTTTTAACCCCATGGGGATTATTCTGGGCGTTATCTTTTATCACAATGTAATAACAATTGACGTCTGACACAAAGTCACCTTAACTTATAAACGGATTTCTGCCTTCCCTAAAACGCTGCACACCGGCTTCACCCTATGTGCTACCTTCCCACCCTCTGATCATAACTTCCCCCCTGGCCGTGGTAGGGACCTTGCCCCGTCACGGCCGTATTCCGCCCTTGTAACCCGCGACTTCTGTTATTCAACACAGGGTTTATTACTATGGCACAGGACTCAAATTTGCTTATTTTTTTTTTACTTTGAGCGTGGAAGAAAAATGTAGTAATGGTAAATGGATGTTAAACATTCTTAATTCCTTTATTTGCCTCCGGCGGGAAAAAGGTTTTTTAGGCTGAGTTAATTAAGGTTACGCTGCTGTTTGTTTTGAATTAGCATTTATTAGTAATTAGGCTGCAATGAGAAAGTTATTTGGGGGGTTTTATGTTAATGAACAAGGAACTTTTAAAGCTACTCCTGTTGCAACGATTACTCTCATGTGGTCTCCCGTTGACAAATGGCAACAGACAAATGGCAATTTGACTCATCAGTCCGACATCTCAATCAAATATCAATGTGTGTTTCTTGCTCGTTCGGTTCGGATTTTGGAGAACAATGAAATGCTTTTAGGATGCGAAAAAATTGCTTCTTGAACGCAATAGAAAGGCATTGAGGTCTTACGAAGTTATAATGACCGATGGTTCTTGTTCGTTTTATCTATATCAGAAACTATCAAAAACAATTGAGCCCCTGCCTACACGTTTTGGATATGAACAAAATTCTGCCAAAGTCCGCCACTAAGCTGCATATGATTCTGCTGTTATGTTATAAATACACACTAATAATAACATCGAATAACGGTTCGCCTAACCACTTGCAGCACAAAAAAGTTATTTCCAAAAAGTTAAATTCAAACCAATAACGAGTATTAAGCGGGCACAAATTAGTATTCATTTCATGTAACTGTTACGCACATTGTGTTTGCGACCAGCTTAACCTAGAAACTCATTTTATTATATTTTCTCATTTTCACTCATCGTTCAACCGGTAACTGACACGTGTTCAAATATTAGTTGTATTCCATTTTTTTATGTCTCACGTTGTGGCGTTAGCTGTTTCAGTCAAGCCTAGTTACGTGTCTTATAAGTCTTATAACATAAGAATGAGACGGATGGTTTATCCAGACCTGTTCTTTTTGCCACTTGGGTAAACGCGAACTCGATATCGACTATCGTACTACGAATAAGCACGTGCTATGCAGGCTCTCTGTCGCACTTGCAAGTTTGCACATAAGTGGGACAGAGAGGGAAAACTTCGTTTGCTGTTCGCGGTAGCCCCTCAGCTCGCACGCGAGAGCTCGGGAATACTCGGGATGCCATGATTTGTATTTCGTAGCTGTCAAACGTCATTTGTTTCCTTAAGTAGAGTATCTTCTGTGGTTTAGTTAATAGCTATACGACATAACACGGAATAATTAGCAGATAATAAGGAACACCATACTCGTTTTTATGAACTTTTGTCTCACCGACATTCTTTTCAAGAGACGAATGCGGTCTTTATGACGCCATAAAGTCGACCATTATTACCTGCAGATGTATGGCTAACTATACATAGTCATTGATATGATGAGTAGTAGAGAGACTCGTCATACCTATTTTTTTTTACGCTAGCATTATAACTTTTATACATATTAGAGTTTGATTCGACCTTGCCTCAAAAATGCATTTGCCTCAAATGGACGGGTGGGGACGTGATCGCGCAGACACATATAGCCTAAACTAAACATATACCTGATCTGGATTGTGAAGAATATACTTCATCAGTGGTGAATATTCTCTTCTTACATAGATCAATACTTATATACGTTATGTGATGAAAAACAATGTGTGTATCACGGGTAGAAAGGGGATTACAAACCCAACTAATTAAAATCTCTAATAGCTTTCGTTAGTCACCCTTTCTTACCATCTTTAATGCACAATGTATTCAACACAATGTATTGTCAGTCCGAACCAGGTCGGGCCTAGCTGAGTTTCTTGCTGGACTCTTCTCAGCTAGGCTAGGTTTAGTGAACCAGAGACAAAACTCCCAGTAGCTCGATTCCACTCAAACCTCAGATTCGGTTGAAACCGCTCAACCAATCGCACTGGAGCGCTAACTCTTAGAGTCTACTCTCCAACCGCATACTCCTATCACTTTATTGGGCCCGTCCTGTAAACCCGCAGTCAGGTTCCATAAAAAAACACATAATATATGTGGAATTACAGGAAGATCGGTGAAGGAAAACATCTGAAGGAAACCGCTATAATTCCGACAAAGGTTTAGTTTTCCCTCTGGGTTGGCGCAGTATATTATTTTTATTGTATCATGGGACACGACTAGGGCATGCAAACCGGGATCCCGGGGTCCCGAAATGCCGCGATCTCGGACCGATTTTAACGATATTTCAATACCGGTATTGAAACAGACCAATACCGAAATATTGAAAGACTGATATTGAAAATTTGTATTAAATTTTATTAGAAAATATAAGTCTTACGTATTCATAAAAATTATACGAAGGCCACAATAAGAGAGTTGAGTATTTATAATTATCTCGTTAGTATTTGTTATTATTATCTGTCCTAAATTATTGTTCTATTTATATATAAAATAGATACTTGTTTACAATGTGCCGGTAAATTGTCACTTACTTGTATTTACCCCTTGTTCTTCGTACATTACTGAGTGACATTACTAGCAATGTATAAGGAAAAAATATTCTTCGTACAAAACCGGGCTATGTACCAAGAAACCTACTTTCTTTGCACATTACCAGATACAATGACAGTTATGTACGAGAAATTATAAATTCTTCCTACATAACCCGGTTTTGTACAAAGAAATTGCTGTTCCTACTACAAAACCAAGGAGCAGACCTAGGAATCCGCGGGGCAAAATTGTTTGACAAGTAGGGAGTTCCTATATCGACAAACTCAACTGTCGATGTTAGTTCTTTAAACTAGTGGTCACTCAAGGGTTACAGATGAAGAATCCCGAAATGAAGTCCAATACTGGATTTCGATCCCGGGAATGAGAATCGTCCGGTATTGCATGCTCTAGTCACAACAGGAAAAACGTTAGGAGGATGATGATGATACATGGTTGACATAGAGGTATAGATAAAGGTGCTTGACCTCATATTTACATTAGACAGCGTTATAGTCTGTTTAGCACACAATCGCGCTGGCGACAGCTTTTCATAAGGATGTGTGTCAAACTGTCGGTCTTGACGAAAAGGGACTTCATGCGGTACGCCATTGTATTAACGATGTTCTAACTTCTAAAACTTTAGAGTTTAGACGCTTCGTTAAAAACGACACGTTTATATTTATATTAATGTATTCATAAAGCATAAGGGTTTAAATGTCAGTTGATTATTATTATTTAGGTATCAAATACGTAATTAAATGTCTTATAAATATATTATAATTAAGTACGATTTTTATATAGTGTGTATTAATGTGTTTATTCACCGATATATTATAGGCATTAAATTGGTAAGTAATAATTCATTGACGAATTGGAATAGTAGCTTATTCCTCGCACACTGCAATTGGCTCTGTCTTTAAAACATAGTAAGAAAACGATTGTAAAAATCTGCCCTTTGACTTAATGATTGTAAACACATCTAATGTATAGGTCAAACATACTATTTTCAATCCAATTATCTGCTCCATTACTATTGTGACTTTCAGAAAGTCAATACTTTCATTTGTGACAATGTAAAGATACACCATTAAAAACGAAAACGAATAGGAACACAATTAAAACCAGCTGTAAAATGCACGTACAGTCAGCATTAGTGCCAGTCAAAGTAACGTAATATATCGAACACATCCTTATTTCTACAGTAATAAGGCTGTGATACGATATAATGATAATAATCATTTATTTCAGGCATCTGAGGCCCATATTACAAGTACTTTAAGGGTGGATCAACTATTCTTTGTTGCTCATTACCATGGTTACGTCTCCTGAGTCACTCTTTAAAACTGTGATGTTATAGGGTTTAAATCTACCACACATGAATTTTAGCGATGAGCATAAATCCATTTGGACGTGGGTCATCTCTTGAGCATGCTTGAAGTTCCACGTTATAAACTTTTTTTAAGAAACTCGATTACTGTTGTCTCCCCGCTGACGGGACAGAATAACAACAAGAAAAAGTTGATTGACCCTTAAATACTAAAACACATATTACTTTATTACTTAAAATTAAGTCATATCCGAAATCGCCGGAAGACTACTCCTTACGGCCAGAACTCCTCCATGAAGATCGACAACTTGTCGGTTGGCACACTCGCCACAAATTGATTGAAGTTCACATTGCGGCGCGACTCCAAACGCTCGATATATTTGGCTATATTGGCTGTCCATAACTAATAACCGTATAACTAAATAATGCTGACTGTACTGTAGTACACCAAACAAAGGAATGTCGTAAAATTTAAACCTACGGTTTTAACCATAACGGTAGCACAAGTTACGACGTAAGGCCATAAATCGAATCGTAAAGTTTCGATGTACTGAACATCCGTACATTTATTTATTACTTAATTCTTTGGGATATAAAATGTACTTGAGTGATATGAGACATTTCCGGAAGATGGTTTTGATCTTTAAAATAAATAAGGAAGAAGGGCTTGTACATATAGTATTATGACTATTTGTTTAACCTTAGATTCGAACAAAGAATACATTGTGCTGACCGTGGGTTTAGAGGCCGGGCCCAATAAAGCGATAGGAGTGCGCGGTTGGAGACTTGCCTGGGACAAATCCTGGGGAAACCTCCGAACCGACATTTTGCGCTGCAGTGAGATTGGTTGAGCGGCTTCAACCAAATCTGAGGTGTGAGTGGAATGGAGCTACTGGAAGTTTTGTCGGCTAGTTTAGTCTAGGTTTAGTGAACCATCACGAAACAGCTGAGAAGAGTCCAACAAGAAACTCAGCTAGGCTCGACCTGGGTCGGACTGACAATACATTGTGTTGAATACATTATGCATTAAAGATGGTAAGAAGGGGTGACTAACGAAAGCTATTAGAAATTGTAATTAGTTGAGTTTATAATCCCCTTTCTACCCGTGATACGCACATAACATTAAGGTAAGTAAGTATTGATCTGTGGAAGAAGATAATATTCACCACTGATGAGGTATATTCTACACACTCCATGCAGATCAGGCTTATGATTCACAAAATGACTACCATAAGCGATTTTAAAATATTATATTATATGTATGCAAAGGTCGGATTTTTCATCGCTCTATGGATATTACAAACTAGGAGCTTACTTAATGTTTATATTATTTTTATTATTTGGCCCATAATGTAATAAACATGGTGTGGCATTTAACATTTTTATTTTGAATATAGTTAATTTTTGGTTGTAATTAAATGAGTAAGTATAGGTTCATATGTATTAACTCTGCATCACCTGCTTTGAATCGTTATGATTTGATTTGATCCGCTACCGTAAGGCTGTCTGGAAGAAATCGCTCTTTAGCGATAAGACCGCCTGTTGTTTATCTCTATTCATTGTGATTTTGTACTGTACTCTGTCCTTTAATTGAGGTGTGCAAGAGTATTTGTACTGTATTGTATGAATATGAATAAAGTTGTAATGTTGTTTTAATGTTTGTGTGTTGTAATATCGACTCCATTGTTTTCTTTTATTTTACCGTGCGTTGAATAATCCGACCCTTGAATTACATGTGAAATATTGTATACTTACAAAAAATAAACATTACTCATACATCTTTAAAGCAGTATAACCTAAAACAGTAAGTTACTCGGGAAACTAAGCCTAGTTCTGAACCCCACAAGGCCTCTGATATCAAAGATACCCAAATCTTACACAGATAAGAGTGATTACTATCGTTATGCAACTAGGAAGTACTAGTGACTTGGCCGCTATTTCAACAAAAATAAAAAAAGTAAAAAATAATTTTTTTTGGACAATGTTACACAAATCAACCTAGTCCCAAACTAAGCAAAGCTTGTACTATGGGTATCAAGTGACGATATACATACTTATATAGATAAATAGATACTTAAATACATAGAAAACATCCAAGACTCAGGAACAAATATTCGAGTTCATCACACAAATAAATGCCCTGACCGGGATTCGAACCCGAGAAAAAGAAGAAAGAAAGAAGAATTGTAACTCGCCCGCCGCCGCGCCGGTCGCCGCCTGCTGCAGCGTATGTTCCTGAATCCTTGGAATTTCATTTGGAGCTTTCTTATAAATCTCAAATTTCATTGTTTTTTTTTTGAGAAATGGCCACGGAACAGGAAATCTCTTCTTTCCTTCACGGCCTGTGCAGTAATGTACTATAAATTACCTAAAACAAAAACCGCGAGTGGTACAAGACGTTGCATTAGACGGAGTAAAACATCAGATTCTACAAAAATAGAAGATAAAATTCTAATGTCACGATAGTGATATGGCTTTGACTGACTGATTAGATTCTGTTTCTAGTTAGCCTTGCATTTCTTTATTGTCTCGCAAGAGGTGAGAAAAGTAGTGTACATACTCTTCGGGGATACCTAAAGCTGTTTTCGTCTTGGGGGCGCTTAAATCCCTCACTGCACTCAGGACTCAGTCTGAATTCTCTCGCTTCGCTCGGGAATTAGCTAATAACGCCCTCACTCTGCTCGGGAGTAATATCTGGAGTCCTTCGTTACGTTCAGGATTAAATATCGCGCCCGTAACATACAACAGTACGTGTTTTATCCCCTTGGTGTACAATCTACTATTAGATCAAATTTTCGCGCGCTGGAAAACGTTACGTATTTATTTTTATACAACGCCGGTGGCAAACAAGCGTACGGTCCACCTGATGGTAAGCGGCCACCGCAGCCTATAGACGCCCGCAACTCCAAAGGAGTCAAGTGCGCGTCGCCGACCCTTTATAAGATTTGAGGATGCACTGTGTTGACAGCAGAAGGAACACATTTAGGTCCATCGCTCTCAACACAGTGCATCCTCGGGAGCTCTGGCAACCTTGCTCACCGCCAGGAACACAACACTAAATACTTGTAATTAGCCTTCTACTAACTTCTACCAACCTAGAAATATCAACAATTTTCTACACGTTACATGTCTCCATTTTCTTCATATAAAAAATAAAAAAAGAATGTGTTAGATACTCGCGCATGTACACTTCAATAAGGTCCAGCTACGGAGATAACTTGACCGGCAATAACAGCGGGGCTGTCGCTGCGACGCGAGTATAGAACAAATCTTGCTCACAGTTCTCACGAGTTAGGAATTGCTGAGTGGCGAGACACGACTATGCAGCAAGTTATGTGCTAGCCCATCTGAACACGTTTAGTGGCGCAAAACAGATTGGTCCCTCTACTTCTTTGAGCCTTGCTGATCTTGGAGCCTCGTCACAGATTTGGTGCAAAATACCTGAGCAAACAAATTGCTTAAAAACATCTGAACAGGTACTATTAAATGGTTCGATCAATTGAGTTTTAGAGTGCGTTCAGGTATTTTTGAGCACGGAATGTGTTTAGTAGTACGGACAGTTGCGTCATAACAACGCCAATGTGAGTGTTGTCGGATCTATTATTTGGTTGGCTCCTTTAGAATGAGAGATGCGAGTGTTTATTATTAAAATATAATACATTATCTCAATAATAGTATGGGAGCAAGAAATTATCTCATTCTCAGATAGGCTTACTATATTGTAACAGCAGATTTGGTTGGATTGTATAATGTGTTACAACTTATAGTTTTGAGAACGGACAGTGAACTTGTCATCTTTATTGATAGTTAACAGCGACGGCAGCTCTAGTTTAATGATCTAGTGATGATAAGCTGATTCCATTGTCATCATACTGTGGCCATGTTACAAGATTAGGAAGTACTTCCTACCTTAAAGTTCTTGAAACCATATTTGATTAAGATGAGTTTGCGTCCTACTTCTTCCTTTATACTTGTCATACGACAAACGTAACGCAGTTATGTAGATAGAAACTAGGCTAAAGCAGGTATCCCTGAGGGATTTAAAGCGTCTGGTCACGCACACGCTTTAGTAAATAAGGGTCATAAAGTAATCAAATTGACCTTTACGCATGTTCTTTTAGCACATAACAATTTATGGATGTTATTCTAATGGTGGGTTTATTAACTTTAGTATAAACGAACGTGCATATTTGCGTTTAAGGCAAATTCGATATGAAAACTTGACATTACCAAAATGCTTCTTTCGTTGCTCGATAACACTTTCTATTAAGTAAGATTAAAATATTCATGTATTAGCGAACATTTTGAGAATATTTGTCGCTATTCACGAAAAAAATATAGTATGTAAATATAAAACTAAGCACTAGGTAACATATGTGTTTTATTCACGTAGGTATATGCATATAAATATGGTTCTTTACTAGGCTTATTTGGTATACTGCCTTTTCGGCGAAAAACGTTTCGCCAAATTTCACTTCGCAACCAACTTTTCGCAGAAGTTTCATTTGGCAAACCAACCGTTGGCATAACTTTACTTCGCACTTTTCTTACTTGGCAACATTTTTATAATGCCAAATTTCACTTCAACAAACTTTTATGTGGCAAAAAATTATGAAGCAAATGATTTGCTTGGTATAATGACTTTTCGGCGAAATAGGTTTCGCCAAATTTCACTTCGCACCCAACTTTTTTGCAGAAGTTTCATTTAGCAAATCAACTGTTGGCATTACTTTACTTCGCACTATTCTTATTAGGCAACATTTTTATAATACAATCAAATAAGCGTGTTTTATAAGAATAACTTTTCTTTAAAATCAAAAATACCTCAGGACATCGGATTACCTACCTATTGTGCTTTGAACAGGGACTTAGTGGCAAAACCGACTCGGATCGCGGATAGGTTAGAAGACGGAAGCGGGAGCTTTGCTCCCGCTTCCGTCTTCGAGGTTATTTTTTTTATAAAAGAGCGGAAAAACTTGTTATTAACACTTACAACAAATGACAATTGGGCAATTTACTACTAAGATAAACATAGGCTCAAATCACTAAAATCTAAATACCTAATGATTAAGCTTTCGGTATTTTGAATATAAGTGCAAATGCATCACCCTACCCACTTAAATAAAATACAATCATACTGCAACTTGAACCATCTAATCTATCGAACTAGGTACCTATTGTTTATCAAATAATTACTTAGTTGGGAAATGATATCAGTGCTAAAAGTATGTATGTTGCTAAAAGTATGGTATGCCAATCAATACATTTGACGAATACATAAATGACATCTTAAACAAATCCCAGGTAATATTTTGCCTAACAATAATTTATCAAATCATTAGTTGGGAAATGATATCGTTGCTAAACGTTGAGTTGGGAAATAAAACTTCGCCCAAATCAAAATATGGGATACAAAGTTTGCGAGTTAAAAATTTGCTATATAATTTTCGCCGAAACATTAGTGAACCGGCTTATTTATATGGGCATTGAGAACATTGTTTTATAGGTACTTAACCAAATCGATTCGTTATCGTACGCCATGAATTCGAGTCGTCGTACTATTGCGCATTTCTTTATCTACGATTATTTCGCCATGATATTGTTTTTAATCAGTGGGGCAATGACCGCGACTCAGGCTACACCTAAAACTATGAAGTCGGCTCAGACGGTCTTATCAGATACTTTAAGTAAACTAGACATAGCCATATCTTAGGAGAGTGGTAGTTGAACCCCGCTGACATGGTTGTGAAGGGTCAGAAAGCATAGGGCTGTCGAGTATTATTGTTATTCAGCTGATGACCCTATCACTAATCGAAAAGAACCCTAAGATATACTCGACGTAGGTTTCACAATGCAACAATTTGGCAAAACAACTAGTCCCGCACCCGCATACTGACCTTAAAATTAAATTATTTGTTTACGTAGTTCGCTAATAGGACCGTACGTGAAGTCTCCAGTTCACATAGTGTGGGTTGCACCAAACCGCCAATAAAGCGGTATATGTAAAATCTAATTGTATGGAAAGACAAGTTTCTATAGAACGACAACTGCTGGCGCCATATTTAACGTTGATCGGTCTGTCATCGTTAATTGGTACAACCGGCCCTTAACCACCATTCAGGCGTCCATGAGATGCCTGTGCCTAGCTGTGAGACGTATAAGGTAAATTCGTCAATGCTTGACATGTTGCCTCCAATTTATCACCTCCATCGTCATGAATTAAGATTGGAATGTCATGTATTGGGACAAGCGCTGGGACGTTTACCTTACATGATGATGAACGTGGGTTTTATTTGAGAGTAAAGGTTTTACCTGATGTGCCAGGACACATTCAATCATAAGGTACTATGTACTATTGTATTGTATGGGTACTATGGGTGTCTATGACTAAATAGATGAATAAGTATTGCTTGAACCTGAAAAGCGTCGTGTTTTGTTGCACAATCCGAAGCAATTGAAAAGTAAATCATTTAGCTTGATATTTTCCTATTCCATCACTTAAGCCAATACCTAAAGTTATAAATGCAAATATTCGAATGCCGCCTTCCTCCTTATGAAACATATCACTTAGTTTCGTCTTAGTGGTAGCCATTGGAAAAGGCCATCACAAGACCTCCGCACAGCACGTCCGACTTAAGTGGGAAGATGTCCTGGCTTATAGTTTTAATTGCCAACGTGACCGTGTAAATTACAAGCAATTCTGACGTAATATTTCCATTGTTTCAGGTGTCTACCACATTGACGATTCTCACCTGATACAGAGCTGAAGTCGACTTCGCGGCGCATAGATAACAGAAAATGCACGCACATATAAAAGAAAATTCATGACGAAAACCCAACGGAGATATTTGAAACTAGAACACCGAAGAAAGCTAGTGCAAATTACTCAGTGATACGTTATCGTGTTCTTAAATAAATGCTGTTTTCGTTAACCGATAGCAGTTGATAAAACTGTGCTGATTCGTTCGGCATACGGGCGGGTACCTCGCGTACAGTGAGACGTGAATAGTGTTAATGTTTGGAAACATTGCTAACGTTATAGAGTGTGCTACGTTGTGTAGTGAATGTTAAGTGTTTAAAATGCGTGCGGAAGGGTTGTGGTCGCGGTTAGCTGCCCTGGGCTGGGTGGCCAGTCTTGTGGGCTGTCACACGCCGGGAACTGAACTGGAGTCCGTCCGGTACGGGCCGGGAGACGACCGGTTCGCGAGCGACACGTACACACAGGCTAACATCAATATATCGTATAAAGACGAACATGGGGAGATGTATTCTGAGACTTCTGAGGTAAGACATCATTGCATTTTTCTAATAAGTATACTTACCGATATGTCACTTTTCATAAAAACGAAAAAACGTTGAAACTTTTTGCCTTTAAAATTTAATAGCATTCTTATGTATATATGCTGTCGGTATTTGCGTTCCTGAATGTTAAGAAAAAAATAAGTCTATTTTAAATGTGTAATTTGTAATGACGGTCACAAGCAACGGAACAACTGAATAAACAAAACACACAGGAATTTTTAACATGTATATCGTTTCACAAAAACATTTGCAATAACGAATCACACGATCTTTTATATAGTCAAGTACGTAGGACGGGAATTATCGCTCTTCTTTAACCATTTTAAGGAGCTAATCTAAAGCAAACCAATGCCTCAATATTTCGGTGCTCGAATGTTCCAACATTTTCCATAATTACGTTATATTAAATGCACATTTAAATATTTAAAAAATGTAACAAACAACTTAATCCTTTCATAAATATGTACAGAAGCCTTAGATCCACGATGGGATGAGATATATTTTTGAGTACCTATTAGCTGAGTACATCATTGTTTTTGCACCTGGCTCTAGTAGGTATACCCTCGAAACATAGTTAGTCTATTTTAGTAGGTTTAGTGAATTCTGACCCTTCGCCCGGATTGAGTGATTACGAGTATTATATATAACTCTATTAGGTATGTTTTCAATCGTACCTACTCATATCAAATATAGGGATGCTTAGGTTTGTATTAAGACATTTTGACATGTGTCTATGGGCTTATGTCAGTTATGTCCATGAATGTGATCGCAAACACACCTATCTACATTTGCGATCCCGATTTGGGGTTTCAGAAATGTATCGAATCAAAACCTTCCTCAATCTTGTCATCATCCATGTTTATCTATATTTACCAGAATCACTGATAATTGTAATATTGATTTGTTATATCTAACCATAATATATCTACTGTTTAAGGGCAGGAATTAGAGATTGCCCACAGCTTCGTAAAATTTACTTTTTTTCAAAGCGCATAGGATTCATACTACATCCTCACAGAGAAGTATCTCACAGTATTAAGTTCGTTGCATCAATTGAAAACAAACTTATCAATGCAGTTTATAGCGCCATACTGTTGAGCATTTATATAAATATTCTTCTACGTGGCAGCTTTTTTCCACCTGTATTTTATTAAATTGGTTAATGTTTAAAGGGCATCATAACTCGCCTATAAGTAGGTCACGTTACTCACGTTACAGAATAGTACTTAGTGAAAGGCGAATCGGACTGTAACATGTGTTGCTAAACTGTATGTCTATAAATAGGTATACAAATAGGACATACTTAACGGACTGTATATGGATATTACGACTACCTATTACAATAATAAATAAATAAATAAATTAGGGCGGGTTGCACCAAACCGTCTGTATTCGTAAGATCTCGTGAAAATCTGATTGTAGGACAAGTTTCACAGTTTTCTATGGATCGGTCGTCGTCGGTGAGACGGTTAATCGGTCTGTATTTTCGTCGCTACAATGGGGAACTTGCTAAAATTAAATCGAAAAATTATATTAGTAATCCAATAATTATAATAGCCATTGCAAGTCTATTACTGGAACATTTATTGTGAAATTATTTTTGACAAATATTATCATTAAAAGGTAAATTGATACGTAATTTAAAACGCTCAGTCACAACGTCACTCAATCAGTCACTTGATAAACTTCAGTTAATAAATATTGAAAAATATCTATAAAATGATTAAATGAAACTGAAAATTTCGGGTAAATTGCCTGTTGACCACCGTCAATAACTTTCTTCTTCGGGTTCAGAACTGACTTCATGTATTTTGTTAAAGGCAGTCCTCACTGCACAAATTTGATGGTTAGTAACTGAACGACATTTTCTTAATTGGCCGGTTATTATCGATCTACCCTATTATTTCTGTGGTGCAAATAATATTCATGCGCCATGAAAAGTTCGACGTCTTTTGTGACGTAACGTCAAGCCGGTGAGTGATTAATTATTTGTGCATATTCTAACTTTTTCGTGTTTGGTATAAAGATACCAAAGAAGATATAAGGATTACATTAAGTAAAGACTTAATGTAATCCTTATATCTTTAAAATGCCTCTTAAAATGCTCATGAATATACTTTTTTTAATGGCTACAAGTTGTTATTTGCTATCGGAAATCTTGTGACAGCTATGTGACAAAAATAGACAGACAGCCGATATCTATTTAAATTCCGATATTCTTATCTCACGAATTCGGGTTGATTATGTTTGTCTTTTACTGCACCCACACGCATTATCTCAAGACAGTCTTATAGATAGAGAAAATGTGCGTTTAGGTAGGTCAGCTATTCAATTGTTTTATATTACTAACAATTTGAGATAGCATATTTTTAAATACTATTTTGGTGTCAATCAAGCATAATATGGCTCATCTTATGGTAAGCGGTTTCTGTAGCTCATGAACGCCTGTAACTCCAGCATGCGCGTTGCCAATCCGTTAAAAACCTGTAGGTTGTTCACTCCTTTTTTGAAGAACCTCATAATACTGCAGTCCCTCGAGATAACCGTGGCGGGAGTTCACTCCATAGCCAGCGTTCACGGGAGTGTCAGTTGTTATTTGATACAGACGTCTAATGTTTACGAATAACAGATTACATAATATGTTTTTATGTGTAATTATGAGCATTAATGCATTGTACGTGCAGCTTTCATTTAACGTAGTAGGCTAAACACTCACGTTAATTATCAAAATGCAAACTATGTTATCGACGTTATCGTGCAACTATGTAACTAACACCAGAACCTGAGAGAATGAATAAAAATAACAACCAAATAAGAATTAAATAATGTCTTCCACAAGAACAGAGTTAAATCTAGCATTTCGTAAATATATAAGGTAACGTAGCTGGCTTTTGCTCGCGACTCGTCCGCGTAGAACTCGTTATCGTTTTAGAGAAATAATAGCTTTTAAATTAATTTAGGCACGGGCTGGAAGCTCGCTCTCCATATAATTTTCCAACCCTATTTTCATCCACTTAAGGAATGATTTTCTGGATAAGTACTATCCTGTGTATACAGTGAGACCCCAGGGAATACCCTGGGGTCTCAAACTAAGTTTCTCCTAATTACGCCCAGCGGTTTACAAGTGAAAACTTAGAACACAGGCACACATGTACTTTGACATCTAAAATTGAGGTATTAGTGTGGATGTGGGTGAATAGTGGCGAAGTGTAATTCTACGGAGTGGAACGTATCTTGCAATTCGCGTTCAATTTTACGCGTGAGCTTGATTCGATAGGGAACGCCCATAAGACCTTCGAACAGTACTTTGTCTGAAACCGTCTTGCTTACAAATTCTCAAAGTGAAATTAATTTTGCTCCATAAATAATAAAGTAACTCAAATTTCATTCCAAGTACCGAGTAGAGGTTAGTACTGACCTAGCCTAACTACTTACCTACCTACTTAAAATTCAATTTCAGTATACTGATATGCTGATACTATACTCCACCGTAACGTAATGCCGTAGGTAAAACGAGCCTTTAGAAACGCAAATAATTAAGTTTTCTTCTTATCAACTTAGCAACAAGTTACGATACATTCGGGAAGTGAATGGAAGGCGAGTCCAATCGGTTACTGTAGTAGAACGTACAGCTCTTTAAATAGTTACACCATAACCATAAGATATAATTAGGTTACGGAAGCTAGCGTAACGTGCTGCAATGTTTAGGTGGTTAGGCTTGGACGACTTGCATCCGAAATACCTATGCGGATCCCGAACTATCGGGGCGGGAGGGGCAGGGTTCGAACGCGTATTATCGGAACCGTACTGGGGGCAATTTTTATAATGTTGTCGATTTTTACTTTTCATTTGAATTGGATGGAAATGATTGGTTGGAAGAGCTGATTGAGTGATTCTGTACAAAATACATATTAAATCATAATGTGTACCCTAAAATCCTTTTTTTCTCATAGGCGTAAAGCCCATATGTTTTGTCACCCAATAGAGAAAAATTGTAAGACACTGTAGGAAATCGTGCATATATTGATTAGAATAAGGAAGTCAATCTATATCCACCAATTTTTACTGTAATCTAAAAATAAAAAAGCATCAAGTAGGTACATAAAAATTGGCCCACTAATGTATTTCTAAAACTTTTAGCAAAATTTGAATCTGCACGCCCGGGACACCTTACAGTGCCATGGGCAATAAAGTTAAACTGCTATTAAAGTTTTGCTACCGTGCTTTGTGTGTTTCGTTTTATATAAAGTGAATGATTCCCTATAAAACCTTTACTTGTTTAATAATCAAAACATATTAACACTAAATTGTCACAGCCTGGTATCCTACTACTATCCTTAACTCCCTTGTGACAACCACTTAAAAATCGGTTCAGTACTTTCCGGTTATGGAATTTGCGGACCTCATAACTAATATATGTAGGCATTATTCATAAACGTTCATCAAGCCTATACTCGTAATACTGTAAATTAATATTGAACTGTAAATTAATATTTTGACATGAAAAATGTATTACTTATTATAGTCAGATTTTCTTAAATAGTAAATTAATATTTTACATGTAAAAGTGCCCTTGTGGCCTATTTGCAGAATAAATGTTTGTATTTGTATTTGTAATAAGTAGTTAAAATTCGTTTGTCTTTGTCTGTCGCTAAAGGGAGAAACACATTTCAGGTTGCAGGTTTGTTATTTTTTTGAATAAACGGGTATGTAGGTAGTGATTGCGGCGCCATTCACTAATCATTATGATGATTAGTCGAGGTTTATTTGTGTTTTAACGCTTTTAGTACATATTTTCCGTGTCACCAAACTTCAAGACCGTGTCGCCTCAGAAATATGCGAAAATGTTCAAATCTTGTTGTTATTCAAACAACTGTTCCATTGTATTCAAATAAACATTGGTTTATTTCAATATTAGCATAGAAATGTATAAGTATGTCAACATTCACAGTATGATGAGAACGACGTGGCGAAAACACCTCTTGTGGACTTAGTGGACTGTACGAATAGCCATATGATTTGTTTATGTTATAAAATATGCAATACCTAGCTATTCGAACACCCCACAACTACTTATCACAAAAACAAGCCTAATTGAGATTATTATAGGGCTAGTTCGATTTGTGTAAGATTGTTCCCAAAACTTATTTATTTAGCAGTGTCAATTCACCACTTATCTATTCAATATCGTCGTTCGCTATGTAAATATGAGGTGCCTCATGCTCGACTATATATCGTCTTGATAAAATTAAGTACTTATCAATCAGCTGGGCTATTATCATGGTCCGAATCGTGACACCAGTGACGTCACTGTCGACGACACACACATCACGTCCGCATATCATTGGATAGGCCGATGCCGTAGGTAGTGTCACCCACACTACTAACCGATGTACCGGATAGTCATATCTGGCGCAGTATATATTATTGTACAGCTGTTACTTTTTCGAAGCCGAAACGTTCCCAATGGAAGTAGTTATGTATCGAGGGGTGAGTGGTCAAACCCGATAAATCGAGATAATTGTTTTTTGAAATAAGAACTCAACATCCATTACGCAGAGTTCTATTTTTCAATAAACCTTTTAAATGACTTATCGGGTTTGACCACTCACCCCTCGGTATGTTCAAAAATTGAAACTGACCATTGCTGGCAATTTCGTAATTAGGATGCTGATTACAATGCAACACAGTTTGTAAACTTCTAGTAGAGTTTGGTGTAATTTCGATTTTTCCGATTTTACCAACATTTGTTAGTTTATCGCGCTACACTTGCCGAATCGTAAACAATCGTTATCGGCGGCCATTGTTCCAGTTTTAATAATTTTATTGTTTTTATGCGTAAGCTGCCAACACACTGGCATGGAAATTGAAACGTATTTATCTGTTTAAAGAAATTTATTTCTCAAAATAAATTGCACATTACACTTCTTGAGAATCTATACTAAATCACCCGTCCTCGAACGACAAAAAATAAGCAATAGTTATGTAGCTTTTGTTATGTGCCCGGAGATCTCCGGGATAGGTAGACAACGGCTTAAATCAAAGAGCATTATGCTGCCTACACACTAAAATAGTTCCAACCAAACGTTTATTAGGTTGTTATTCACCATAACTTTGTTCTCGAATTCGGTTCTCACTCTGCGAGCAATTAGAATAAATTACAAGTACTTACTACAACAAGAGTATACAATACTTGGGCTCATCACTAAAGTTAGTGAGTGAATAAATAGTGTTGCGGTTGGTACCAGACAATGGATCGGTTTCATTGTGGTCACTATTAAATGACCTGCTTTCTGAGGTTTGTCTCTATTTATAGTATTTAGAAATCGTGTAATCCATTTTCCTCCAAATGACGAATCTGGCTTTAGGCTAGGTATCAATTAGTGGCTATACTAATTGGTACCTAGCGTAGAGCCAGATTCGTCAATTGAAGGAAAATTTATTACAAGCATATAAGGTCAATTAAAAAAATCACTAGCGTACCTATATCATGCCTTCATGATGCGTTTTCACTAAAGCTGTTTTGTATTTTGGACTTTATCGTCCACACACTTGGAAATCAACAGCTTAATAACTAATAAGGAATGTGCATGCCGAATGAATATTAACAAGGTGTCAGTATATGGATAGTAAACCATCAAATTATCACAAAACAAGGAAATTAAAAATTATGATCAAAATCTTAAAAAGATTTTTTATTGACAAAGTAAATTAAAAAGTACCATAAGGATTATTTTTAATCAACGAAAAATTTTATGACAATGAAAATGTAATATTTCTCGACGAAAACAGCAAATTATGTTTGTTTTTCCCTACAATGGGACTACGGGGCACCTAGTATGTGACGTCATATAATACGCTCAATTAGTATTCTGGGACGTTTATTATACTTTACTTTGACACACATTTTTGTCTTTTGTGTTTTTCTAATTGTAGTTGTTCCATACATACATTGGTTCCTCTCTAAAATTGGTTCGAATGGTATCCTGAAAAAAATTATGTATATTCCCTATTGCGTAACTTAAGACGCCCGCTTCTAAAGTTACGCAACTTTAGTAACAAGTCGGATGTACTACGGTTTGCCTTTGCCGAGTTGTCGATGTGTTGTCGATGTTGTTTGATTGCTTTGGTGAACAATAAATAATTATCTGTATTGTGTTATTGTCAGTCATACTTGCGAATACCAGCCCTTCTTGACTATGTGATCTTTCAATCTTGGAACAAGCGCATCCTAAGCTTTTAACGATGGTCCTAAAATTTGGTCTTCACTCATTTGTGACGTTTGCATTGTATTGAGGAAACGGAAACGCATACGCATGGACGAGACCGGCATATTAAATATTTGCCATTCTTTTTTGTATTAATATTCGAACCAGACATATGGCAATTGTGTCATCCATATTTAATGGTTTGCTTAACGTTATATTGATTTCGTTTGTGATCTCTTTAAGTATTTTGCTAATTTTGCTAGGTTTATTTAATTTAAATAAGACTAACGCATATTCTTGGGTGGTATAGTCAGCCAATAAAGTGTTATATTTATTTATTTATTTTAGATATAACATACAACTGTGCATAATGTATTACAATCGATATTACAATTAATATTACAACATAGAATACTGTGAAACAGTTAACGGTTGTTTAACATCAGACGGCTGTACATTAAGCTTAATTAAATTAAGTAGTTAATACTTAAGTTAATGATATAGGTTAATAAGCCTTAGATACTAGTTACGGTGTCTAATGAAGATTGATTCAACTCTATTTGTGTGTTAAGGTCCAAAAGTGGTAGACCACTTCCTTGGCTGACTGAACACGTGCACTCTTCTCGCTCGATTGTTTTGTTCACAATCGCGACATACATACGTCGCTAACGAAATTTTATAAGTCATCCTCCGAGCTCTAACCTCCTTTGATTGTCTCCTATCGGGAATGATGGGAGAAGATGTATTTCTTCCCGTCTTTCGGATTCTCGAAATCAAAAAATTTGATGTACTCATGAAAGTCCATAATATACCACCGCGTCGAAAAAATAAACCTCTGCCGCGAGAACAACGGCGTATAAAACTGCGAGGTATTATATTTTTTTCAAAACAGTTTACAATATATAATTACATATTATAGATATATTACAGTATCACAATGCATTACTTGTGCTCTTCTTTCATAAGTAACTAATAAAGTCAATCAGTCAAAATCCCCGTGAGGCGTGCCTGAATGTTGTGGTTGTGTGACATAACAGAACCTCATGAGGCACACTATATAACTATGGGTATATATATGCATCCAGGAAAAACGCAGAGAAGGAGGGGGAGTAAAAATTCTCTTGCGCGATTTGTCCTGAAAAAGCGTCGTTGCTTGTGTTTATTCCAAATAGGTACATTTATTTATTTATCGTATGGCAATTATTTCGAACCGTGACATTTTTCGAAGAGGTAGTACGGTTGCCAGTTTTGTTGCACTTTTAGCACCACCCAGAGGTTACGGGTAGGTACGAGTAGCTGTGGGTACTGCCTACGGACGTGGGGCAACTTCGACCCCCTTTGTCAAGTGAATGGGCAACTTGACTGTAAGAAGTTCTCAAAGCCACCCGAAGGCCTCCAACTTGGCTTAACGAATGCTGCCATAGACAGCAGCCGGGATCAACGGCTCAACGTGCCTTCCAAACGGGGGCGCTCAGTTAGTAGTCAATCAAAGGGGTCGTCCATTCAAGACCCCGTCCCACGTTGCTGAGTCCGCCTTCCGTACGCGGCACGCGGGCTCCGCTGGGCGAGCGCTCCTATAGGTTCATGCGTTCTTAGTACGAGTATAACCAGTAATTGCCTAACGGCTCATGTTTATCAACACTGGACGTTAATAATCGGAACTATTAAATGCGTTGACGGCATACTCGGTTATTGCCAAACCCCCGAAACATCAACTATACTTCAAAGGAAACTCATGATGATATTGTATGTATGTATGTATGCAAAATTCTTTATTGTACATGAGTAAAACATAACATAAATTACAAGAACAGTTGACATATATGTACAAAGGCGAGCTTATCCCTGTAAGGGATTTCTTCCAGCTAACCTTTGAGCAATTGAGTGGAAATTAAGATTAATAGGCAAACCGAGAAAAATGTGCAATTCGAACACAAAATTATCTCAATAACATCGTCGACAAATTATCTTAAAAATACCGTGAAGGATTTGTCGTACGAACGGGATTTATGAGGCGGTATGGCTAAGGTGAGATTAGCACTAGAGCGCAGCCGATGACCGCTGCCATCCGCCATAAATTTGAACCTCTCTGAAAGGTAGGGTGGGGCAGAAGGGTACTTACAGAAGGGGACCTAGAAATATGATATTTGGCAAGTAATATCGTCTTATACTACAAGTGCAGGGAAGAAACTAATACATATACATTTGTAATTAAATCATAAAAAACTGCGAGACTCGATTCCTGAACTATTTATAACATAGTGTAGGCAGGGAATTTGAATGTTTGGCACTTATGGACTCTATCACAACTGAAATAGAGTCCAAAAATGCCAAAATTCTCTGACTGTAACTACTAATTTGTGCGGAACCGTCGGTGGGCGAGTCCGACTCGCACTAGTCTGTTTTTAAAAAATCTTTGAATGCAGCATTAGGTACTTGCATAGTTATGTAGTGAAATTACTAAAATATTTTTTTGTGCCAATAATGGCGGTATGTTTGAAACATTACATATTCAACTAGCTGAGTGGATTTTTTTTACAAACTTAAAATACCATGCCCAAAGTACCTTCATTACAATTTTTTTCCATTTCTGACAACAACTCGGTTTGCTAACTGTTTCAAATGCCTCTAAACGGGTCTATAACAGTCTTGGACTAAAAGGGAACGTATAACATTCGGAACGGAATCGGCATTAGCACCTTGTTTGGATTAACGTTCCCCTCAAACCACAGGGTCGTATCTCCATACTAGACAAATAGTCTTAGTTTCTTTCTTACCACGGAACGTATAGGCGGGCTGTTATTGGGTACGTGCGGTTATAAACAACTGGCACCACTCGAAGGTTCCTACAGTTTTAGACTGCGCGACAACTGTTCTAGATCGTAAATTATAGGTACTAGATTTTATCGCCCTAAATGCGGAATGTTGTTGAATAGTGTTTGCAAAATTGAACCCACCCGGTGATCCATAAAATAAAATTTAGTTTATAACTTTTCGCCGATGTATTTACCTGATTTTAATTTCTTGACGTTTTAACAGTTTGCTTTTGCCACTTTCATATCTTGGTCATCGTCCGATATAGGTACTAAATAAATGGTAATTTAATAAGAGAACAACGGTTGAAACTCACTTCGAAAGTCACTATTTGCGACATGTTTCGGACTACAATTGGAGTCCTTCATCAGGTTGAGTGTTATCAAGGCAAGGTTCTCTTATCAAGTGTAAATATGTCTCACGTTAGTGTAAATTTAAATAAATGGTAATGATAATGGTCTATTAAATCGATACTCGATAAATTGAACATTTCTCCTTTCATGCTTCTCAATTATGAAAGACTATATACTGTCGCTTAGTGTCCGATATTACGTTTTTTACACGTGTATAAAACATTTACAATATTAACATTTATAACAGGACTTACCTTAGGTATATATACCGGGTGTACAATCCAAATGGGTCAGTATGGAGAAGTCGGAAACTATGAGAGATAGCGAGATCTGTTCTTAGGAACCATGACGTCGATTTTAGATTTAATAATAATTACATTCAAACTTTTTTATTAACTCTCATACATACAAACAAGATTCCATTAGTGTTGTGCTTCTTGCGACTTGCAGAATTTATACACATTGATTTTGACCAGGTTCGATTCCCGGTTATGTATGAGAGTTAATAAAAAAGTTTGAATGTAATTATTGTTAAATCTAAAATCGACGTCATGGTTCCTAAGAACAGATCTCGATATCTCTCATAGTTTCCGACTTCTCCATATTGACCCATTTGGATTGTACACCCGGTATGGTATATGTATGAACCAAACGTTGAGTCAAAGCCCCAAAATCCTTTTAGCCTTGTCCTGCAGATTTTGAAGTATAAGCAATATACAGCTCCAGTGGTACATCTCACGAAGCCTATATTTTTATGTCTAAATTGTCCCTTTGTCTTATTAGAATGATTTTTAACAAAAAGAACAAAGGCAGTAACAAAGCCCAACTCTTAAGGTAAAGATGTCGGTTTACGCATTCGATCCAAGATTTCAAAGTTCTTTGCATACCGTTTAAGCCTGTTGTGTTATTTATGAAGTGTCCGACAGATGTCGGACGACAGCTGTTGAATAAACATCAGTGAACCAAGGCCTTATTTCCCTAGGGCCTAGCGATTTAATCAAGGTTTGTGAAGTGATGTGGATTTAAGGATTTTTTTAGGATTTGAAGATTTTGATGGGGGTAAACAAAATATAAGCAGGGCTGGTCCTAGGTAGCGGTGAACGGTTGGAGCGGTAGTTTTTGTTTGAACCTGACTGTGGGTTTATAGGCAGGGCCCAATAAAGCGATAGGAGTGCGCGGTTGGAGAGTAGTCTGGGGAAAATCCAGGGGAAACCTCCGACACGACCACGCGGGTGGTTTTGAACAGTTTCTCAGTCTTCTTTGTTACCTTCGCTGTACAAGTGTATATAGTTAAGTAATTATTTTCTTGTTAAGCCGGATTGTTTACCACATCGTGTCATTTCTTCGGATTAGAAGGGCTAGCACAAGCGAATGCGTTTGTCACGCGATAAACGTTTTTTTTTTTAATTGATATCGCGTGACCGTGCAGCCAGACCCCCTTTCGCCTACATTAGAGGCTGACATTGACATTTCATTATAGATTAATTATAATGACCGCAATTAACGTTTTTACCATCCTCCTACCATTATTCCCGGTTGTATTCTAAAGGAGCCCGGGGTTCGCTATGGAACCTAATTTCTAGTTTTGGCGTATCTAGCTAGTTTTACGAAAGCAGATGATCTTTCGTACATAAACTTATGTACGAAAGATCATTTTTTTGAAAACCCGGTGTTATTTTTTTAGTATGCCAATTATTTCGAACCGTGACATCTTTGAGAACACAGTACGGTTGCCAGTTTTGTTGCACTTTTAGCACCACTCCGAGGTCACGTGTAGGTAGCGGTGGGTACTCCCTACGGACGTGGTGCAACTTCGACCTCTTTGTCAAGTGAGTGGGGCAACTTAACTGTTAGAAGTTCTCAAATTCGCCCGAAGGTCTCCAACTTGGCTTAACGACTGCTGCCATAGATAGTAGCCGGGATCAAAAAGTGCCTTCCAAAACACGGGAGCGCTGTTAGTAGCCATTCAAAGCGGTCGCCCATTCAAGAACTGACCCCATCCCACGTTGCTTAACCTCGCATACCGTACGCTGTACGCGGGCGCCACTGGGCCACGAGCGCTCCAGCCAAAGATCTTGATAAACTGATAATATTTCCACTGCTATTTTACGTTAACTTGCATACAATTCTAGTATTTAAACGCCAAACATGCTAATCTGATTTGGTGTTTTTATTTATTTATTTTTTTTTGAACCTGACTGTGGCTTTATAGGCCAGGCCCAATAAAGCGATAGGAGTGCGCGGTTGGAGAGTAGCCTGGGGAAAACCTCCGGCACGACCACTGTGGTTTGGAACACTGGAATACTCTAAGAGTTTGCGCTCCAGTAAGATTGGTTGAGCGGTTTCAACCGATTTGGTGTAAGTACGTACGTGTGCACGAACAGTCAGCAACAAAAGTAACTACTTAAATGAAGAGATCAAAAGTTCTTATTACATTACAATAAAGACTTTTGAACTCTTAATATGCGTAGTTGCTTTTGATGCTGACTGTACGTGCACACGTACGTACTTACATAGATAAACAACTGTACGTAGATAAACAAGGAATGTGAAAAAATACAAATGATTGGAAGCCAAATATGGAGGCAATCATTTGTATTTGATCCATAAGATTCGATTTAAAATGATGATGAGGCCAATTTGATCAGTATTAATTCATTAGTCTTATTAACGTATGACAATTATTTGGAACCTTGAGATCTTCCCGGCTGCCGGTTTTATTGAACTTTTAGCATCAACCAGGGGTTACGTGTGGTCTTACTTGGTACTTAAGCTTAAATGTTTCTTTAATACTACGTCGATGGCAAACAAGTATACTGCCCGCCTTTTTTGCAAGCGATGCGAACCAATGAGCATGCCCAATGCCCAATTTGTCAGTACGTAAGTATAACTCCACTTATTTGCATTGATTGTCTGTTGCAATATTTGTAAGTTATTTTAATTACTTCTCGCTAAATCTGTGGCCCTAAATGCATGATATTCTCTTTTTCTATAAAATCTCGATATTTGGTAATTTAATGTGTACTTAAAAAGGGAAAAATAATATAAAAAGTCTCTTTGATACAAAATTTGTAAATATAAAAAAATAAAATATTTTCATACATCATCAAAATGTAAAAATATTGCTTATGTACATGTGAAATATTTAAAAAAAATTGTACTTAGATAATATTTATATATTCTAAACAAACAATAAAGTCGCCAAAAACACCGATCAAAAAAATCAAACTCAATTTTCGAGTCGATAAAAATATGACGGCGGATTTTTGAAATTACCGGCTTTTGGTTTTTAAATCAATGTCATACTTATTTTTTGTATAATACCGTTAATATTTTAACTCTTAAATGCATGATTTAGAAAAGATTTTAAAGTAATACATGTTATTTTAGATACCTGCATATTGAGCCACGGGCCATCAAAATATACTATGTAGATAGCATTTGGGTCATTGTCAATTGTAAAAACAAAAGTTGTCCACCCGGTGGTCAATAGTTAACGGCTTATGTACATATAAGTTATGTTTTTATTACATGGATTTATAGGTACGGAAACACCGTTTATGCGGGTTATTAGACCAATCCAAAATTAAACTTTGTGGTTCTTAACTTTTGATATGTCCACCGAAAAGACGCAAACCTAAATCTGACAATGACCCATTTAACGGATAATATTTTGATATACATGTATGCGTAATATTCGATAAACTTTTACCTGCTCGTCGTTTCATTAATCCGCATATTATTAACTAATTTAATTATTGAATCACATATCCATATGAGATATGACACGGATGTAATCAATGCCTCGTGATAATCGTTATTTATACAAACCGGTTCTGCATTACCTTATTTGTGACGTCTTTCCTTATTTGCAAAATAACCAACATGGGTTTTTGTTCACAACATTGTGTTCGCCTTATTGAAATAGACAGGTAGACAGACTTATAGATAGGTAATAGGACGGTCTACGTCGCTCCCAGGCGCTAGGCCTACGTGTAACAATGACTGCGGGAAACATTGAAATCGAATGGCTAAATTTACAATGCTACAGTACAATGTCTAAGCATTTACTAGGCGCTTGACATTTGAGGCCCCCGCCCCCATCTCGAAAACATTCCATTTTGGAAAATTTCCGCCACAACGCTGAACCCTACGAGATAGATCAAAATAATGTACTACAGTATTGTACACCTTAAGGCGCGTAATAGAGTGAAATACCACATTTCGGTCGCGTTCAATGGCCTAAAACTCAAAACTGGTCCGAAATATAGGTCTCGAAAAAATATACTTGAAGAATTGATATGTCCTCTTCAATCTGAGCAACGGAAATTGCAACACGCCTAGATTGTCCTAACATATAAAATATTAAATAAGGCATTTTTCAACCTTTTAAATCGCTACTGCTCACTATCTAGACATGTTTTTTACACGGGATATTCAGAAAATAAAACTTAATTCAGTTTTTCATAATCTGAGCAACGGATATTGTAAAATAATCATTACTTTTGTCAAAAACCTGGAATAACTACCACACCGTCATAAAAGTTGGGGCGGACACG
Organism: Epiblema foenella; assembly: GCA_963556455.1. Taxonomy (NCBI): domain Eukaryota; kingdom Metazoa; phylum Arthropoda; class Insecta; order Lepidoptera; family Tortricidae; genus Epiblema; species Epiblema foenella. The sequence goes on from OY747110.1 coordinate 4,520,745, forward strand.
TGCGCGGGCGACGGGCGGCAGTCTGTCACCGGCTCTCGGACGGGAAGGCTGTGTCGCTTTGCGCGCGACGCTAAAATATAAGAGTTCAATTCTGAGACAATGTACCTACTTAGTATTTTATATATTTAATTACTTCAAATATTCCTACGTATTTAGAAAATAATAATATAAAAAATACATACACACATACAAAAAACCTGTTACAGCGGGGGGCGCGGGTAGTGCGGCGGGAAGGCTACGCCACGCCCCAACGCGCAAGGTCGTTCGCGGGTATAGGCGCCTTAAAAAGTTCTATAAAAAAGTCCGCGATAGTATATGTCTATCTCTTAGGGATAACCCACAATAACCATTTATTATCCTTACTTTTTACGAGAAATAATAGCTTATTTACGAAGCGATTTTAATAAATATAGCATTAATCTTTATCCTATCAAGTACCTTAAATACCGCATTTAATCTAGATCAATATGCCTTTTACAGTATTTAAATGAGTACATAAGTAATTAAAAAAAAAATCCAATATATTACTGATTTAAAATGCAGGAACATAGCGGTTGCAGCGGTACCGGCCGGGGGGCCGGTAGATTTCTTTTCACATCACCAATTATATATCGCTCTTTCAAGAGTAACCTCTAAAGAAAACATATTTATATTGTCTAATGACAAAAAAGCTGTTAACGTTGCATATACATATATTTGTAGTATATTTAGTATCAGCATTGCACGCGTGCGAAGTCGGGGCGGGTCGCTAGTATAAACATAAAGTAAACGTCGTTCACGTATTTCCTTGTGTTCCTTTCAAATTAGCAAAGCTGGGTTGTACGTCCAGTTTAGACACACTGTTGTTATGAATGTTATGTAAAATAAATAACTTGATTTACATCTTACATAGATCTGCGTGCAGCGATTTTGTTGTGCATGGAGCAAAAGACACGTAAACGTAAATGTGTGGATAAAATATACTACTGGCACTATTTTTTAAGACTTTTTAACGTCGTTACGTGACGTATCACTGATTTAGTATATTACGTCACTGATTTAGTAGTAACTTAATTACGAAATTGTCCATCCTACTCGTACAGTCAAGTGTAAAAATATGTATGGAATGAATCTTCTCATAAATATGTACCGAAACTTTAATGCGTAGACATAAGATCCATAGGTCAATTTTTTGAGTTGCTTGCATATACCCATATTTTTGCACTCGACTGTACCTGGTTGGCTTTTACTGCGTAGTGCACATATAACACAAAAAAATTATTTTTCGTCGGTGACATCACGCTTTTAACAAAATTATCTTGTTTTAATTGAAAAATTTGCGGATAGGCCCAATAAATTAAATACTTCTTCTTTTTGGGTCATTGTCAGTTGCAAAAACAAAAGTTGTCTCTTCGGTGGTCAATAGTTAACGGTTTATGTGCATGTAAGCTATGTTTTTAGTACATGGATATATAGCAACGGAGACACTGTTTATGCGGGTTACTAGACCAATCCAAAATTAAGCTTTGTAGCCCTTAACTTTTGATATGTCCACCGAAAAGACGCGAACCAAAATCTGACAATGACCCGTTTAATACTGCTAGTTCAAGTTACCACTCAAATCGTCATAAGAACAGAACTCTTAATTACTTCATTTAGTCAAGAGATGGGTTAAACGCATTTCTTTAATAGTGAACGAGATCTAAAAGATACATTGTCACTAGAGTTTTGACAGTTATTACTATACTTTACAGTGCAGTACAGTCGAGTTCAAAAAAAATGAGCGCGGTCAATGTGACCAAAAACATGTGCACATGATTTTATTGTTAAGGGCATAAGGTTGCTCAAAAAACTTTGGAAACTTAAACATATTCACGAATTCGACTGTACCAACCAGAGAATATGTGATGAGCGGTCGCTCTCCAAGGCCCGGTTTTAGTCCTACCATGGATTGAACTCGATTCCCGTCGACTAGCTGGCCTTAAATAAAACGAAGACACAGACATATAAAGCATTTCAAGAAAAAGCGAACCCTACTTGGTTGTTTTTTTACTATACGTAATGATGCTATCGAGGGATTTATAGCTGCCATTTGATTTAAAACAGTTTCACATTGCTGCACAACACATTTGTATACGTATATCGAGTCAAATGTATGAAATACTGGCTTTTGCCCGCGAGTTTGTCTGCGTAGAACTTGTTCATCGCTGTAGAATTTTATTGCATTTTTTTATATCTGGCGCTTATATAGTCATCGCTCTTCCATACAAACTTCCACCCCCTTTAGGATGATTTCTGGGATAAAGAGTAGCCTATGTCCTTCCCCGGCACGTAAACTATATTTCCATACCAAATTTCATCTCCATTGGTTCAGCGGGTTAAGCGTGAAGAGGTAACAGACAATAACAGATATCATGTGGGGTGAAATAGCTTATAATGTCGTTAGACTTCTCTCATTTTTCGATCCTGGAGAACAATATATGAACATCTACGAAAACTCACTGAATAGAAGTGGACATGTACGTTCTATATCTACGGTGTCTTCATTTGTTCTCGGTCACATAATTGCATAGGTAATACAGAATTACAGATATAGAAATATACTCTTTCTACAGGCCGGGCGAAATTAAAATTAATGTTACATAGGAATGCTAACACACGCACCTTTTTCACTTTATTTGTACTACGGGGGTTCCCCTGTTTGTAACGGAGATCCTTAAATGAAACTATGAAATCCTTTTAAATCGTTTTATTTAATGAGTAACAACCTCGAAAACTGAATACAATTATAATGGATGGATACCCTATTTGTTCCATGTGATACATCGAAATAACTCCTTTTTCTTATTATTTGTTATTAATTAGCATATTCACTCTAAAGTCTTACCCATCCTTTTTCTTCCAGTCTGGAAAATATGGCGAGGGTTTCATCGGCTCAGCGCGCGGGCTCGCCGTCCACGTCCGAGCTAAGGGCGAGGATGGGACCCACGATCACACTGGGTGCACGTGGCCCCTGCTGTCTGTCGCCGCACCGCTCAAGCCGCTGCCTGAAGAGCCGTGGATCGCCGTAATGAGGCGAGGCAGCTGTAACTTTGAGATCAAGGTAAGTTATAGCCAGCAAAGTGCACCAGCCGATAACACCCCTGTCCGAACTAACGGCCATGGGCCCACGACCACACTGGGTGCACGTGGCCCCTGCTGTCGGTCGCCGCACCGCTGAGGTGAAGAGGCGAGCAGCTGTAACTTTGGTATCCAGGTGAGTTATAACCAACAAAGTGCAACAATAGTTGCACCAGCCGGTAACTCCCCTGTCCGAACTAAGGGCCGTAGGGTTCACGACGGTATGCAGGTGGCCCTTATTGTCGGCTGTGGGCACTCGCGAGGCTTTAAATCTGGTATTAAACCGCATCTGGATGGTTGCATTCACTTGTCAATCGGTCCCTGATTACCTAGGCTGGTGCTCATTAGAAATGTTATTGTTTCCACGGTATAAGCATAGAAGTTATAAATATTTATAAATAGGTAGAGAGATATTGATAGATGACGCATCCAAGATCCGAGTCAGTGGGTCGTACCATGGGAGAGGCCTATTGTCTAGACATAGAGTGAGATTACTGATAACTGATGTCAATGACAGCTAGCAACGAAGACTACTAGAATAATAGTCATGGTTGGCTAATGTAAGTGGGAATTATAAGTTATTGTCTGTAATTACCAAATTGATACTATATTATAGGATTTTCATTTACGCGTGGAATTTACTTTATGCTACGAAACGAGCCCTTCGGTAGCACATCTCTGTTTGTTAGTTTTAAGAACTAATTACTAACTTAACTTTAGGTTAGTTATTGTAGCTATATGTATCTTTCATGTTTATGTGTCAGCGCTCGCGCAGGCCGAGATTATTAATTAGCGTAGATCAACCCTCAACTGTTATGTTGTGATTCATTACTAAGAATATCTGCATGATAAAAAAATAAAAAATATGTACGTATTTTTAAGTAAGGTGAAATTAAGTAGGTAAAATAATGTTACTAACATATTTAGATGGCTGAGTAAAAAAAATAAAGAGTGTTTCTTTCGCCAACAAACTGTGATGCAGTTTGGCGAAGTTATAGTGTAAACGAATGTAAACTTTTTTTGTAAGAAATAAATTTAAAAAAAGGTGTATTAGATACTTGTTGTGTTATACGAATAAATATTTTCTATTTTATTCTTTTCTATTCGTAGTATACGCACTAGTATTCACGCAACATTTTAATCTGACGGATCTTTAATCGGATGTTGCGTCAACCTGGAAATATAAAGATCGCAATAGCCGCTGTTTTATCACAGATTTATGCAATGACAAGATAAACTCAAATGTCAGCAACTTGCTAGCAGAAGGTATTGCAATCTCTTAGCTCGTGTTAATGGATAGGCGGCATGAGACGTGTTTCTGTCAGCCGAGTATGGATAGAAACGCTCACGTCTACTGTAGCTGGTCACTTTGTCGTTTTCACTCATTAGAAATGTTAGTATGACAGTACAAACATGACGTTAAAGCGACAAGGTACAAAGATGTTAAGGTTAAGCCACATGTGAGGCCGAACATTAGGTAACATAAATGATCACTCCTATATGCAACGCCATGTATCGTATCTGTGTTTAGGTGATTTCCACGCCGTTGAATGGCCTGACGAGTCTGCGTTCAAATCCCTGTAAAGGCAAAAAATATTTGTAATGACCACGAATATTGGTTTTTGTTGTGTTTTATATGTATTTAAGTGTGTACATCGTCGTACCAATATCAATAACAAGCCTTATTGAGCATACTGAGGGCTGGATAGATTTGTACAATTGTCCCCTAAATTTTGTATTTTATCTTTATTTTGTTTTGTATTTGTGAGTAACTTTGACATAAAATATATAGAAGTTGTACTCCCTATCCTTTAGGTGTCTTTATAGACTGCATCGCAAATTGTACCCCGCTGGTTATGCTGAAGTTATTTATTAGTTTTAATATTCAGTAACCTCAATTTTACGGTTAAGTTGTTTTAAACTAGGCAGTAGGCAAGTAGTATGTCTAAACTATGTCATCGTTTCATGACGCATGCCACGCACACACGACAACAAGTGTCGCTGAACTTCCCTCTTTGATAAATATGATTACAATGATACAATTAGTCACACACTCAAACCCACTATCACTGACCCTTACAATATTGTATGACCTTTGTAAACTAACTGTACAGTCGAAGACATGCTCCAGTATTCGGTAATACACCTACTTCCGTTGCAGTAAGGTATATGATCAATTAACAGTGTTGGTACAATCACAGCTGATAGGAAAAGTCATCAGGTCTCTCTGGCCTGTTGGGATTTAATTTCTACAAGTCTTAAATTAAAATAAACGAACGTCAATACATTTGTTTTTTTCGATTAAATGCAAGTTCAACGGATTGTACTAACGTTTTTATTCATAAACAAGTGCACATTTTCGATAATTTGTAAAAGGGTTTTAATACTAGAGTTTGGCTAATGAAAGCTGAGACTGAGATTTATTTAAAACTTTTTAGGGCCGATTTTTCAATCCCCAGAAAAAAGTACTGTCAGATAACTGCGTTGGAAAACGATTCCTTGATTTGCAACCATAGATATGCTAACATAGGGTACAGAATGGTATAGGGGGTATTTGCCGTGTCATAATATTTGTAATAGATAACTTTGCAAGTTCATCTTCACTGTATGACATTAATTTTGTTATAATTGTAAACTCGAAATTATTATTCCTTCTTGAACTGTAAATTAATATTTTGACATGAAAAATGTATTACTTATTATAGTCAGACTTTCTTAAATTGTGAATTAATATTTTGACACGTAAAAGTGCCCTTGTGGCCTATTTGCAGAATAAATGTTTGATTTGATTTTGATAAGTATAAAAGGAGATAAAAGATATGAGTGAAGATATTAGAAACAGAGGTATTTTTTTGAGCAGAAGATCATTTTCCTCATATCTGTTTAAAATATTCATGTAATAATTTCTGCACCACCTACTTCTCAGTAGTATAAATTATTCCTTTTTCTCTATTACCCAAAGGTTGTCTGGAAGATGTAGCTCTTTAGCGATAAGATCGCTTGTTATTTTACTTGTTTCCATGTATCTTTGTTTGTGTTTTATATGTGAAATGCGCAATAAACAGTATTTGTACCTTTGTAGATATAGAGACACTTGTAAAAGCTATAAATATAAAACAAGCAAGAAATAGGTAAAACATCATTATTTTTGACACAAGTCTGACGATAAGTGTTATCGATGTAATATCATTGGGTTGGGAATTATACGTCCCATTTGTCTTCCTGATATCGAAGACGGATCGTATGATAACGCTTAATACGGACTGTGTTAGAGCAGCGTGTACTTATTGTATATGTAGGAATATGAATAATGTCGTAACTTGTGAACTTGGAAGAGAGAAAGAAAACATTCGGAAACTTAGAATTAAGATTTTCAGGTTAATATACAAAACTGCTAGCACTACATTGATCCAGCGACTGACTTTCACATGACATGCATACATACAAGATTTTTATAGACTTACAAATTAAGGATAACCGCGTCTAAACCCTTCTCATAGTTTTCGTGTGGTAACAGAGAGGCGACTTTGTTCATAATGATTGTACACAATTCTTGGCATCAAAACATTTCTCGGATCTTACAAGGCTTAATCGAAACTGACAGATACTTTCTTACGGATCTTGTCGTTTATCAAGTTATAGCCGTGACCATTACGAGTATGCTTTCAGAAACAAGATCTTTGTCATAACCTAATACATTGATTCGATTTCAGGTACAGAACGCGTGGCGAGCAAACGCTAGCGCTGTGCTCATATACAACGACCGGGACACCACAGTTTTGGAGAAGATGAAGCTGTCCACGGATAATGGACGTAAGTGTGACATATGCTTCATTTATACTCTTATTCGAAGCCAATAACTCAAATGTGAGTCATGCCTCTACGTGCAGTTTCCTCTCTTTATCGGGAAAACGCTGCTACGCGTTACGGCACACGCAGCTTTGCTTGCTCTCGAATGGTTTAATGATTAGTTAGATTTGCGGGCATAATTATTGGTGTTTGCACACATGCGACGTGATATGCGGATGCCGCGCGCGCGCGCTTGTCTAACGCTTTGGAATTCTATACATTCTAACAGACAGAGTGACAGTGAATGCGGCCTGACGCGTAACAATGGGAATGGGAGACATTGGTCACTCTCACACAAATGTGTTCCCAGCATAATCTCTTCTCTGTCTATGTAAGCGAACGAGGTGAGAATGATTTATCTTTTCTGTAAAAAGAGACTATGATTTTATGGTTGCTACTAGAGGCCTATGACCATAGCGTTTGTGATATTAATCATAAAGCGTTTGTCTCTTTCTGATAGCGATTGATAAAACGGGACCAGAAACTGAAGAACCCAACCAGAATATGGTTTTTCGTACGGATATAATGTAACAACGATGTGTATAAAAATGGCTTAGATAAGAATTATGTAATAACGAAACACAAACAAAAATTGTGTACCTCCTACATATTATATTCATAATGATCATTCATTATGCGGTTGTTACCAGGAACGTAGGGGACTGGGGAAAAATTCTACTTATGTTAATGAAAGCCTGACACTGATATTCTACTTTAACACTAATTTAATAGAGTATCTATTACAAATACACGAATTTGTATTACAAACAAAGGAGACCACTATAATAATAACATAATTACATTAATTACGTACATGTATTCTATCTACAACGTTTCATATCTACTGGAGCATATAAACATAATTACGATTATATTATATCTCAATATGGCGATGAAGGCCGCCCACCTTCATTGTTAAAGGGCTTGCAGCCAAGTACAAGATATGGTTCGATACGGCCACGCTATGGCATAACTAAATATACATGCTCACGACATAAGACAGCTTGTACGAATGTACGTACACAAACACATTAAAGATAATACATTTTCCCTATGTTATTAGTAAACAGGCAGTGCTTTGCCCGCCGTGGCCGTGAGAATACAACTTCCTTGGTGAAGTTCGTGCTGAACCCGAAATGTCACCTATAATTAAATATAGTACGTGAGTTCAACTGTTTATAGTTATATATTATTTGGATTTGATGTCGTCTAGTACCCATACCACAAGCCTTCTTGAGCTTACTGTGAGGCTAGTTCGATTTGTGTAAGATTATCCTCTAATATTTATTTATTTATTTCATTTGAATAGCATTTCGCAAAAAAAAGTAAAGTAAATACCTTTTGCTTTGGTTAGAATAAGTTATCGAAAAATTCCTCTTTCTAAGCCAAGTTAAGGTAAAAGTGTCAAATAATCTCATTTCATGCTTATATTATATATAGTTATTCGAATAGAAGAAATATGTTTTAATTTATTTTACTTATATATTTTTACATTTTAAGGCATCCATTAGTTTTTAAATTAAGTTTCGGTTAATTCATCTAAAAGTTGAACAATAATAAACCCAAAGAGACAGACATTTGTCATAGTCACTACCTGTCACTTACTCTGATCGCTCGTGCGAATAATGCGAATTCAATGTGTGTGTGTTTACGACCCCTGACTGCTTCTTTGTTCACCTAACTTTTAATCTTATGTCTTTGAGATGACATTTATAAAACGGATCTTTATAAAACACAACCTTTGAGTCATTTCACGTTCGCATAAGCATGTTCATGATATAAATTGTAGTCTATTTTAAGTATGTGGATTTCCCTTAGGAGATAAATACTGTAACGTATTCATTGAGTTTGCGATTATTTCCCAACTGAATGCTTCGGTGGGTTAATGAGGCTTCACAAGTTTTATTTGGTCGGAAAACGGTTTAGGTGTACTGATTGAAGCCCTGTACCTGGGATATTTAAGACAGGTAATTGGTGCCAACAACAAGTCGCTGTAGGCGAGAGAGAGGCTGGAATTCATGTAGCTTCGAACCCTGGCACGTACCACTGGGTTTAAAAACAACTAATAGACCATTTGATATGTTACAATACCATAGTATCTAAAGGATGACATGGTAAGGAAACCAGTCTAATTCCAGCAACGCTAGGAAGAAGATGAATCGGTGTAAACAATAATATGCCTTTGAGAAAGATGTTTACTTGATGACAACAAGAGGCTTTGAGGAATGTCTTCGACGTTACGCAAAGAAGGTACTGTATAGTGTTAACCGGAATTTACCGATTCGGCTGCTCTATCGCGGAAATAGGGCAACACTAGGTAGGGACGCGTCCTAATAAAAAACAAAACGAAAAAAAGGCGTTGATTTAATGTCTTCGGCAGGATCTTTTCAGCTTATCAGCAGCAAAATTCGTAGATATCTTGCATTTTACGTTATTAATAGGTACCTATTAGTATTTTCTAAATGGTACGAGAACAAGCGAATGATGATAATTTGAACACAATACGCAAGTGAAATTAAACAAAAACTTGTAACAACAACAATATACACGACTGTAAGACGTAATCACCCAATTCCATGGCTTAATCTAAGTTTTTAACAGTTTAGATGTTGGCAGGGACTATTTGGAAATAGGCGTGGTGGATCGTTTCTAATTGCAATTGAGTAATGCCTTCTATTATCAATTTAAAACTGTTAATTGTGTAAAAGTAAAAGTGAATAGAAAGTGCACTAATTACTTAGCCGTTTCCTAGTCTTCTGCATAATTGTACGTCGTGTTCAATTCTGATGCAGTTATACGTATGCCCACTGTTACAAGTAGAAGCATACAATAAAGAAACGGCGAAGCGAAAGAAAGCTCCAATGAAAATTTATATCACTGGTCACATAATGGGCTATTGCCACTCACTTCGCTCGCAGAAAACACTACTTCCTGGCCAGGGTGGACCGTAATACTGTGGCAATACTATATAACACTTCGCATGCACCATGCTGGGCGATAATAATATCGCACGGCAATGTCGCCGTAGCTTCCTTGATTTACCTAATGTTCGTATTATGAATATAATCAGCGGATAAATTCATATTTGTAAGAGAAGCGGGTTTAAGCTTGAATATCCAAAAACGTGCGATAATCCTAAAATGAATATGGGACAGATGTTATCCGGGCAAGCTTTCCCCGGGGAAATACTCGCAGTAGCGGATAAAATTCGCTGGTACTGAATATCCCGTGTGTGCTTTACTTGATTCGTAATACTTTTCATAGATTAGAAACATTTTTCGGATAAAATTGTTATTTTATCACTAGGTACTTAGTTTTAGGTATTAAAACAAAAACTATTGAGTCCGAGCTTGGGGTCGGTGTTTTTTTGTCTTTTAAATCGAGTTTCCTTGAGACAGAACGCGATATAGCTAGATCGATTTTTCACCCCGTAAACCCCTCGAATCTCATCAAAATCGTTTAGCTGTTTAACCCTTAAATGCATGATTTTTTTTTTTCAATTCAAAATAAAAATGTGGATACCTAATGGCGTAAAAAACACGAGAAAAATACGAAAAAAAATCTAAAGACATATTTTGGGTGAATTTTGTACTACTATCCAAAATGTGGATACATCCTACATTATGCACTCCCCGCAAAATCAAATAGCCCTATACATGGTCTATGACAGATCTGAAATCCTCAATGTTTGTAGGTACGAATTAAACATTTACGAAAATAATTATGTGCTTGTAATATACGTAATTAATATAAACACGTCGTTTCCCTTAAATGATGCACTCCCATGCAACCAAAACCAGTTTCGCGTTTTTTAAAAGCTTTTATTTAACTTGCAGTGGAACTATGTATGTAAATATTTAAATATGTACCTATATTTGTTCGGGTGGAATCTTGCAACTCAATTTTGAGGCAGATATCTTTAACCAATTGAGCTGAATTTTTGCACACGTGTGTATATCACGTGATAATCCAATATTATGATGACACAGAGCTGATCTGATGATGGAGCAAGAAGGAGGGCATAGGAACTCTGTAATGAAACCCATCGTTTTAGGGTTTTTTAGAAACGCCACGGTGAGCAGTTGATGACTGTTGAAAGAAATAATTCCTTACTTTAGTTGTTTATCTAAGTAATAACAAATATGAAATAAAATAACCTAGTAAAAATATCAAAATAATGTACGAGTTAAATTTGTCAACCAGAATAACTTCGATAGTGCCGATAGTAATTGCAAAGTGCCGGGAGTGCATAATGTAGGCTAGATCCTACAAGATCAAATATGTAAATATTCTTTACTTTCTGGCTGAAACCTTAATTAAAGTTTGTAAAGGTAAAATCGTTATGAAATGAGTTACAAAATTGTAGTAGAAAATAATTACTTACTTAGTTAAAAACCACTAAACACAGTCGAAGAAAACCTTCAATATTCAACTTTTTCTAAATTGCCGCCATTTGGGTTAAAAACATTTATAACTTTTTTTATATTCAGTTTTGCCAACAAATCGTTAATAAATGTGAAAATGCGTTAGTTTTTCTTGTAAAATCATACAAGAACATAATACATACATATCTAGATTTCAAACACTAACCATGTTTTGGTTATGTAGGATGCATCCTACACCATGCATTTAAGGGTTAAGAAGTAATTCGCAAATAAATATACAAATAGTGGCTCGTTTAGTGTCAATACGACCAAACAAGAGTTTATCAGTTAAAAGCGCTCTTCTATTATGGCTATTTTCTGTTTGATTCGACTATTGCGGCCTAACGTGTATTTTTTCAATTTTACATCAAGAAATATGTTTTCAAGCATCGCTCCAAATAGACTGATTCCAAGCTAAAATCTGTTATTTTTCTCTTAAAAAAAACCGGCCAAGGGCGAGTTGGACTCGCGCACGAAGGGTTCCGTACTAGTATCTATAAAACAGCAAAAATAACTTAACCAAAATTACAGTTAAATCAACCTATCTCAAAAACTATAAGAGATACTTTGATCAAACCAAAAATCGTTGAAAGAGTTAATTAGCATGCATCACCTCTATTTTTTTTAGAATTTTATACCCCGTAGTTATAAAAATAGAGGGGGGGGGACATACTTTTTACGACTTTGAGAGCTGATATCTCAAAAACCGTTCACTTTAAGAAAAATGTTTTTTAGAAAACTTTATATCATTTTAAAAGACCTTTCCATTGATACCCCACACGGGTATGTACATCGAAAAAAAAATTTTCATCCCTCAGTTACATGTATGGGGGGCCCCACCCCCAATTCTTTTTTTTACTATTTAGTGTCATAATTTTGTAGCGGTTCATACAACACATATTCCCATCAAATTTCATCACTGTAGTACTTATAGTTTCCGAGTAAATCGGCTGTGACAGACGGACAGACGGACAGACGGACAGACGGACAGACGGACATGACGAAACTATAAGGGTTCCGTTTTTGCCATTTTGGCTACGGAACCCTAATTATACTAAAAAATTATACTAAAAAAACGAGACAAGTTCGAGTCGGACTGGCCTGCCGAGGGTTCTGATAGACCGAGGGTTCTGGTAGGTATTGATTACGTACTTTACATAAAGACTATTTTTTTATGATTTAAATACAAATGTGGCAGTGTTTGTTCTCATATAGTTGTCGATGGAGAACAAGAACATTCGATATTGAAAAGATAAAAGATGTAAAATATATATAAGTAAACATAGATGTAAGAAAACTTCAACAATAAGGGCTATTTTTTATTTTATTTGATTACAAATATATAGTATTTAGATTTTTCTCTTGGAGTATAAGAAGATATTACTTGCCAAATTTGATAGTTCTAGGTCAACGGAAAGTACCCTATAAATTTTGATTCCCTTGAGAATGTCGAAATATACGTTTTTTGCGGCATAAACGGCCGTAACATTTTTACGTTAACATAGAAGTTTGATTTTTTTCACAGCTTCAAGGGACTGTAGACCTCAGTATATGGTTTGTTTCTGGTTAATTTCAGCTCGATACCCCCCATGCGCTCCCGAGATAAATGTCAGACATACGGACGGACAGACAGACGGAAAACAAAGTGATTCTCTTGTTCCTTTTGAGGCACGGAACCCTAAAAATGGCTCTATTAGTATCTAAAACTTTAATGAAAAACATCGTATCATTTAATCAGTTTACTTGAATTAGGTATAATTACTTTCGTCATCATTTGAGATTAAAACATTTCACGTAAGTAAAACTTAATCAAAAGGAGGATACTTTTCCGCTCTTACTAATCGATCAGGTCAAACGGTGTGTAAACGGCGGTTAGTCTATAATCTTGTAGATTGAGGTCGATGGTACATCTGGTTGCATCTGATACCAGCCGGCCTTGGCGCAACCGCAGCTCGGCCCACGCGAGAGAAAATCAGCGGCCCTTTGGGCCTTTGCCGACTTAGTTAGTACTCATATGTAAAGTAAGTATAGTATACAATTATTGATAAAGTCTGACTAGGCGGGTTGCATCAACTTACGATTACAGACCGATCAACGTTAAATATGGCGTCGGCAGCTGTCATACCATAGATTTAAAAAAAATTCAAACACTTACCCCCGTATTCATAAAACTTAACAAACCTCTGCTAACTAAAAAGTTCTTTGTCCCATTCTCACAAACGTCAATGTCAAAGTGACAGATAAGGACAAACGAACTTTAGCGGCTAGTTAACTAATATAGGTTTGACAGACGTTTATGAATAAGGGGGTTAGATTTTAACGAACAATGATGACAGGAATGGCTTGCCACGAGAAAGCTTATCCTTGAATTGTGCTGTTTATGCCTTTTTGGAGGCGATACTGGTTAAAATGTATATATATATATATGCACACATAATTTGAGGATCCTTTGGTAAAACTGTAGCGTACTTAAGAGCAGTGGCCCTAGGAAAAGTTTTTTCGAATCAAAACAGCATGAGTTGCCAACCAAACTGTTATGCAGTTTGGGAGCACCATGATAATGTATTGAATTAGGTCTTTCTGAAATAAACGATTAATAAAAATAAGCGATCTCTTTAGTGTTTCTTATTCCCTCGTGTTTGTTCTCATAGCGTGTTCTTTAAAGTGGAAAGGTCTACGAACGTGACTGTACATACTTCGTGTACTAAGGTCAAAACCCAGACTTTGTTAGACTTAAACAAGAACTGCGTGAATTAGTAAATTAGCCCAGCGTACGACTGTTTCTACCTACGACCTTAAGGGTGGGGCATGTGTGAACACATTGGATTAGGTTACCTTGGCAAGTACACTCTAATTCACGTGCTCATTGCTCGTATATCTTCAGAATATAACTAAAAAAACTCGACTTTACACCATCGGGATACAGTTGAAATTCAAATAGCTGCTAAGGCTAAATGCGATGTTTTTAAAGTAACGCTAGGCTGAGTAGCATGGCCGCGTGATCGCTGAACTTAGCTTTCTCGTTATTGGATTATCGTGCTAGTATAGCGCACGTTGGTGCAAATGTGGTGAAAGGTGACTGGTGGCGTGAGGTGGTGACCGAAGCCAGTTAACTGTGAGGGAAATGTTTAGGGTGCTTTTGCTTTTCCTCTAGCTTAAACACACTTTTTCATGACAAATGACAAATGTAGCTTCGTACAGCTTTGGTGAATTATTATTATCATCATCATCATCATCATCATCATCATCATCATCATCATCATCCTCAGCCTGCAATCGTCCACTGCTGGTCATAGGTCTTCCCTAATTCACGCCACCACACCCGGTCCTCAGCTCTCCGCATCCAACCGCTCCCCGCCACTCTCTTCAGGTCGTCGTTCCACCTGGCGGGGGTCGTCCCACAGGCCGAGCCGTTCTTGATCTCCACTCTAGAACTCGTCTGCCCCATCGGCCATCGGCTCTGCGACAAATATTCCCCGCCCACTGCGTGAATTATATATGAAAACAATGCTTAAGTATGTTACCTACTGTAGTCGTAATGCGAGACTGGGCTTTGGACACGCCGTAATCCATACTAATATTATAATAAGTCTGTCTGTTACCTCTTCACACTTAAACTGCTGAACCGAATTAGATGAAATTTGGTATGGAGATAGTTTGGGTCCCGATGAAGACATAAAACTAGGTAAGCGCCTGATATAAAAAAAAAATGCAATAAAATCCCATCGCGATGAACAAGTTCTACGCAGACGAAGTCGCGGGTAGAAGCTAGTACCCATATAAGGTTAATTAACAATCAAATTTTTCAATTCAATTTAAAAAATAAAAAAATTGCGATCTGAAAACTCGATTCACAATCGTTTACGTTCTACGTCCTTTTATTTTTGTATTCATTGCTGGCCTGATATTTTATTATTCGAAGTCAATAAAAACTCATCAAACTTTTTGTACTTATAGCTGAGTTTCAGAATGTTCTCGATGAAGTTTCTTTATTTTCAACGTTAATGCGTGCCTCAACATTATCTGTTTATCTTAATATGTGTAAAGTCGATGCTTATTAGATTAGATTAGATTCTTTATTTCATTATAAATAATTACATTACACATTATAAAGCGTACATGTCAAAATTATAAAAATAGTATATAGTATGAAGAATGGTCTCTAAAACAATAAGAACAATAATAATATTCACAGAATAATCAATTATTAGCCTGTCCATATCGTGTATTAAATATGACGTCTAGATAAGATAAAAGCATTATCGAAAATGCATCCAAAACAAAGTCCTTGTATTATCATAGCAGCCTAGTATTATTCGTATTGGCACAGGCGTATATTATACACAAATGTATTGCGTTTCTTATGTAGTATTCTGAGACGTGAGTGTTTTAGGTCTGCGCGTTGTGACACATCCGAAACATCGAGGGACCTTAGACATAGGTAAAACATAGGATATTTTTACGGGCTAAAATTCTAACTAATAATGTGTGAATATCGCGCAATTTTAAATCTTGAATGAGTTTATGCAATGAAAAATAATAAATAAATACGTTTCTTAATAAACAATAAATAAATAAAATAAAAAGAATGGACCCTATTCTGTGTGTGATCATCGTATCAAATGATCTTATAGATCATCATCATATCATCTAGGTACAGTAGAGCCACAAATATAAGTTACATCGGCAATTCTCGTTCACGCCGCGACTAGTACCGAATGCAATCGAATATATGACCAATTCAATAAAAACCTTGTTGCATTGTAATTAAGGTAGAATTTGCAATGACAGGTGAACTCGTGCTCACTCGATGTAAATTATATTCGTGGTTCTACTGGACCACCTTTTCATTTTTTGACCAGAGACTATGTTAAACCCACGTATATGATCAAAACTTCACGCTGTCGACGTCATAATTGGGTAGGTTATTATGTAAAGCCTTTCTTAAAGACGCTTGTGACGCATTGGTAAATTAAATTATGCATGCAAGCTTGCTGATCTTGTTTACGGCACCGTCATGTTAAATAGGACAGGTTACGTACGGTAGGCTTCTTGGATGCCTAACCAAGTTATGAGCTTGGTTGAGAGGAAATAGCATTGCGAAGTTGAGATGGTGGAAATAAATGATTACACGATTATTTTGGAAGTTTAAGGCTTGATCACACAGCGTACGCGACGCGTTGAGTGCGCTATCGCTGTGTGCCGGGACGTAGTACCGTAAAAGGTTAGCGACGACACACAGCGGAACGCGTTATACATTCAGGCGCGCAGCGCGAGTGTTGCGCGGTGTCCCGCTTGCGCCGCGCACACTGTGTAACCAAGCCTTAAAGCTTCCAAAATAATCGTGTAATAATTTTTTAGGGTTCAGTACCAAAATGGTAAAAAAGGAACCCTTATGGTAATTTGACATAGTTATAAAGAAGGGTAACCCAGATGCATAAACATGTTTTTTATTATTTCTTTTGATTTTCTGTGAAATGACAGATAAAAGGTGGTTCAGATAAAAGATAGTTCAAAGTCTAGTGAATATGGCTGTGTTGTTTACCATGGAATATGGAATTATTACATAACATTAATATCAATGTATATTTTACAGGAAAAATATAACCATAGCTCCATCTAGTTTTACTTTTTTTTATTATCAAAAAACATTTGTATACTAAGTTTGTAATTTAATCACCCGTGCACAAATTTTTGTTTTATAAATTCCTACGTAATTATGCTGAAAGTACCTTTTTTCAATTACGGAAACAATTTGAAAATTGGTTCACGCGATAAAGAATTATCCTTTTAAAACCACCATATATAGCCATAGCTGATAGATTGCTGTAACCATGGCGTTCAATTTATAGACCATGTTGTTAAGATTTTTCTGAATTAATTGGGTCGGGACGGGTACACATCTGTATACGGAACCCTCGGTGCGCGAGTCGGACTCGCACTTGACCGGTTTTTTTATTGTACCATGATTATCAGTACGTTATTAAAGGATCAGTTTTGTTTGTCTGCAGGAAACATAAGCGCGGTGTTCACATACAAGTGGAAGGGCGAGGAGATCGCCCGGCTCATCGACAACAACACGAACGTGACTATCGGCATCATCAAGGGCCGCACGTTCACGCACATCAACAACAATATCAACAAGTAAACCAGTCTAACACAAAACTGCCTACTAGGCTAGTCTAAAGGACTGCTCACACAATGTGCGCGACGCAGGCAGGACGCCGCGCAACGCGACAGCTGCGCACCGAGATTTATGATAATGTTTCGCTCGCGTCCCGCAGCCTGTGTGGCGGCGCTAACCTGTTACCGTACATTCCGGCCCACAACACTCGCAATCAACGCATCGCACTGGCATCGCGTACGCTGTGTGACCAAGTCTTAAGGCAACTTCTTGACTTTTCGGAGCGCGGGCGCTGCTATGCGATTCACTAAGCACTACCCTCACTTGTCACCTTACAGCTCACCCGTTTTTAAATGGAATCTATCTAATGTCAATTCTCACTTTTTGACAGTTTCCATATAAAAAAGTGTGAGGGGTGAAGTGACAGGTAAGGACGAGTCGGTTTCTGAATAACAGCCCTGTACGACATCAGAAAGCTGTCATCTGTCAGACGAGTCGGTATCGCTTCTTTACTGCGAGCATTTAAATTACAGAATACTTTTGTATATATACGTATTTGTAAGAGTATTTCCTGACTGGCGCGGGATAGGTACGCGGAAGCGGGGCGATGCCGAACGCATTGCTGTCCCGCTTCAATCCTTCCTTGCGACAATCTGACAGTCAAGTAAGGAAATCTGTACGATAATGGTAAGCTCATGCTAGAAGAACAAAATACCACAATTTGATCCCACCCGTCCAAGTCAGTTAGCCGCCTAAACTTACGTCTAATACAGCCCCCGGCCAAGATATAAAGATATAAGATAAGAATATGGTTTAAGGACGTGTTGATTAATCCCACGCGGCCATCCACTATAATCATGTCGGAGTGGTGCTAACCTGTGGGTTGTGCTCGCACATTCACTGCCAAGATAGGGTATGCCAGTCACTTGAGAGCTCACGAGCGACGCTCTCACTAGCCAGGCTCTTTCCAGTCGCAGTGGTCGAAATCGGCCAGACTAATGATGATTGATTAATACAAATGGCGGTTATTTCTGGATACTTGTGGAAACTATCGACATACCTATTCTAGTCTCTTTAGATTACATTGTAGTCATTGTTTACTGAGGAAATTGGCTACATCTTCCTCAGTCCAATTTCCGAGCTTATGAAATTAAATGCTCATGTTACTCATCTAAATAGGCTGTTACAATGTTGCGTGTCTTTTTCAAGGAAATTTCCTCACTTTTCTAATTTCCGCAATTACAATGTAGGTACCAATTTATTAATCTCTTACATGTGACTAATGTGACAAAGTTAATTTGAGGTGCAATCTGTCAGATACTAAAGTATAAAACCTATTATCGTTATATAATTAAGCTATGATAGCCAAGTGGTTAAGGTTCTCAACAATGCCTAGTTTTCCCTGTGTCTATTTCTTTCCTAATGAGATTACGCCTGTGAGTGCCCGCTCTAAGCGGAACGTGCAGCGAGGCGGCGGCGATGTTTTACGTGGCCGCTGCTCGCCCGGCCCCATTGCACGCTCAAGCGAAGCGGGCACTTAGATTAGCAGATAAAAGTAGGTGTACATCACACATTTTGTTTCAGAACATCGGTGCTGTTCGTGTCCATATCGTTCATCGTGTTGATGGTGATCAGCTTGGCGTGGCTCGTCTTCTACTACATACAGCGATTCAGATATATCCACGCGAAAGATAGACTCTCGGTAAGAAACACTTGTGTTAGCACTTAGCAGCGAAATGCTAAGAATGCTGACAGATCATCACCTCGCTCGCCATGTGACCCCTTTCCCTCTTCCTCGGACCAGACCGCGGCCTATGTGGCCGAGAGACGTGCGCTAGATAACACCTACCATTTTTTTTCGCTTAATATTTCATTAAAGTACCGTAGAATATTCGTTCCTTCCTGAATATATAAAACTTGTTTATAACTAGCAATCCGTGCGGCTCTGCGGCTCATAACGGCTAACATATAGCCTATGTCTGTATACTGTTGAAAGAATTTTGGATATCGCATCCGTAACTAGCACCGCATCTTAAAGACATTGTGTAGATAACATTACCTACTTATGAGTAATGACTGGAATAACAGTCCAATAGTTACACTGTAAACAAGCTCTAAACCTGTTGAGTGATGCGTACTGCGGAAGAAATCCTTTTATTTACATTTGTTTTGTTAATTTCAGAAACGACTGTGCTGTGCAGCGAAGAAGGCGCTATCAAAAATACCTGTTAAGAGTTTAAAGACTGAAGACAGAGTAAGTTGTCATATTTTATTTCATTTCACACCTGGCCATTAAGTGGCTGTTGTAGGCGTTTGTAACTAAAATGATATGATATAGAACGAGATACATAAACAGTCAATTCCAAAAGATACCCTTGTAAAAAGGGATTAAATACTTCAAAAGTTCAAATCATCGTGGTTCTTTTTTTAGGTAAAATGAGCGTTATAAACATTTTAGCACTTTATTAATGAAAAGTGTATAAATATTTATGATTCTGGCTGTACAGTAGTTCTAGATTCAGCGTGCCTACAATCTTTAAATTTTAGGATGTTGATTATGATTTTTATTATGTTTTCAGGAAGTTCAAGGCGACGGCGAATGTTGCGCCATCTGTATAGAGCCTTACAAAGTGTCCGAGACGCTGAGATCTCTGCCTTGTAGGTGAGTCAATGTATACACGCCTAACTTATTTATTTCTCATCAGATTCGGTTGATGCCGCTCAACCGATCTCACTGGAGCGCGAAATCTTTGAGTATTCCAGTGTTTAAACCGCCCGCGCAGTCGTGTCGGAATATTTTCTCCAGGCTACTTTTACTCTTCTCGCTTTATTAGGCTCGATCTATAAAGCCACACTCAGTTAAAAAAAGATAATAGGGTTGTTGACTCAAAATTACCCCAAAAGAAACAAGGCAAAAAATGCCAAGGCAAATCCCAAATGGGGAAAACCCATTCAAATGTCTCAAAAAACAACGAAGCTACAACCGTTTTAATGTTGCTGGTTGTAGAGAGAAAGCTCGACAGATCAGTGACGTCATTAACCTCGAGCGCCATAGTAAATGACGATCATTCCAATACAAAGGTGCGTTTTGCAGAAAAGGGACAGAATATGTAACCTCTTAAAACTTTGAAGACTTGTAATTATGTAGGTGTTTATTCTTCTGAGTTAATTTTTTCGGCATTTGATTAAAAATTTGATCCTTTTTCGAGAAAATCTGAACTTATTGTTTTTTTTATTTGGTGTCAACATCCGTATTGTGCGTGTATAACTAGTTATGTCTGTAATGTTTTCAGACACGATTTCCACAAGAACTGCATCGATCCTTGGCTTCTAGAGCACAGAACATGTCCCATGTGCAAGATGGACATACTCAAGTATTATGGCTTCGTGGTGAGTGCATATATGCGTGTACCTTAGTTATATATCTAAATACTTAGGGTTTATCCAGAAATCATGTGTGGATCCCAAAGGGGGGGCTAAAACCTCACGACTGATCACGTTAGGGGAGGGATTTATTTACTGTGTTTACAAAACCGTGAAATAGTATATGCTCAATTGTATATGCTCGAACAACATGTACTGGACACCATTAAGAACTGTTTTTATAGGCTAAAAGTGTTATACCAAGTACGGGAATATCTTAGTGTTGACGTTAGGATAAAGCTGTGTGACACGTTAATTCTCTCGAAATTAAACTACGTTGACACAGTAATTGGCGGATGCTTACTGGCTCGCTCAAAGGCCTATATACAGCGAGTCCAGAATGCATGTGCTCGTTTTTGTTTCCCCATTCCGCCACGTACTCATGTCACTCCATACCTTAACCGAGGCGGAATGTTGAAGATGGAGGCCCGTCGTTCTTTGCACTTTGCCACTTTGCTCTTCGGCGTAATACATAACCGTAAACCAGAATACCTTTTCAATAAAATTTTATTCTCTAGCCGACCGACAAGACACGCATTCCGCCTTATCTGCCCAAGACATGGGAAATCGGCAGCATTTCGCGGCAGTTTTCGATATCTAGCCACGAAATGCTGGAACGATATCCCTCCCCCTATACGTAATTCCAAAGTCCTGAGTACTTTTAAACTTCATTTAAAAAAGCATTTATTTTCGCTACAACTCTCATAGCCTGTTGTTATTACTGCACCATGTCTTGAAGGTTGTGTACATGTGCGATATACATATTCGAAATTCTTTTGTGGTGTGTTTGTCATCTTACTCCTGTGTGAATTTGAAAATATTGTAATATTATACATATATATATCCTACGCTATATCCCACGTATCCTACCTAATCTGTCCCCAAACTGACAACTGTTTGATTCCACTAGTTCTTGTTAAAAAAAAAAATGTATTTCTATTATGTCTCCCATGTCCTTCACTTTCTGCTGTTCTGAGCTATCTCTCAGCCATGGGCTCCACGGAAGACCAGCGCTGCGGCATTGTAAAATGTCACAGCATTATGCTGAGTGGTGTCCAATTGCGGCCACTATAGCAGCACTCCTGCTCTTTATACTTAATTCACCTGATGTATGTAGGTATTTTTAAGCTAGTTTCTATGTATTAAGTTTTAAATTGTAATGTGTTGTTATTTTGGTGTGCAATAAATTTGCTTCTATTCTATTCTCTATTCTCATGTGGGAAATTTAAATAGAGTAAAAAAATAAAAAAAATACACGTGAAGTTTCGTGGGGGGGGGGGTTGTCACCTGGAGCCTCACCAAAGATCATCAAGGGGGAGGGGGTCTAAAAGTGGCCCAAAAAATCTCGCGTGATTTATGGATAAGCCCTTATTACGAAAAAATCAATACAGTAAGAACGAACCTCGAGTAAATTCTGACAAACTAACTCGTGCAATAAACCACCATATATGCTGAGCATTAGGTAGTTTTTCGCTTTCTTTGTTTTTGAATAATGTTACTCTAATAGTTTCGTTCCTGCTACCACCTATACTGCGATTATTTTATTGAAAAGCAAGAGTAGCACAACTGGAGACGCGGCGCCGTGGCAAGGCTGCCTTATACCTTCCTATTTGCATCAGAGGTCAAAACCCTATTGCGTATTTAGAATATATGAGCAATGCTTCACCGATAGTGGAGGGTAACGGACGATAATCTAATGAGACAACAAAATGAAAATAAGAGTAAAGTACATCCAGTGTACATAATTATACTTTAAAAATATGCATCAACAAGAATTTTGTTAACAATTCGCTTGCTAATTACTGTTTATTTAAATATTTCTCACAAATAAGGTCAAGCTGCAGTATCATGGATGCAACGATTAAATTAATTGAATTAAGCTATGTGACTATAGATAGAAATTATTTAGTTTTATCGATCGAAAAGGGATTTAAACGGTTGTATACTTTTCTTATAGGTTTCGATTCGATCCAGCTATGTAAATTAAATGCCAAATCGGTATTTTTTTTTGTTTTGACGTTAATCTTAAATTATGACGACAAATATACTGTCAGCTGCAAGTGTGGGTGCGATAGCTATATAAAGCCTATATAACTGTTGAGAAGCTGTATTACTCTTGAGAAACTGTTCAGAAGGCTGGTGTCGTCCAGAGTCTTGACTCTGTCTAAGAATGCTCGTGGGACTCTTGAAATAATGGCTGGCTGGTAGAGAATGCCATTTGGCATTAGCCCGCCATTTGTACAATTTGGCGATAAAGTTTAAATAAATAAATAATGGCACGCTTTCTGCACTCGAATCAAAATATAATATTAGATGCGTGGATGGAACTTTACCAGACCAGAGGGGCTACCGCGAACCACAAACGAAGTTTTCCCTCTCTGTCTCAGTTATATGCAAACTTGCAAGTGCGATAGAGAGAGAAAACTTCGTTTGTTGTTCGCGGTAGCGCCCCTGTTCCTCTTGCCGCTTCGACTAAACTCAGCTCTGGCACGGCCTGATCCAGGTATCCTATCGTGCTAAGAACGAAAGAGCACATGCTATATTACGTGCGTGTGCGAGCGGGGATACCACGATTAACTGTCTAACATCGGTTTTATTAGGTAGAATGCTTTCAGTAAGTTATCATTCTCCTAGCGTTGTCCCAGTACAGTTGCATTCTGAAAGATGCCCGGGGTCCGCTAGGTAATCCCAAAATTTGGCATAGGCACTAGTTTTTACGGAAGCGACTGCCATCTGACCTTTCCACCCGAGGGGAAACTAGACCTTATTGGTATTAAGTGAGTGAGCATCTTGACTCCCGAAGGCCTCTAACTTATTTATTATTATTAGTATTTTTCCATGTTTATTTCCGGACCGATATGACCCTCAAACCTTCAAGAAAAGAGCATATTCCCTTCTGAAAGGCCGGCAACGCACTTGCGACTCCTCTGGTGTTGCAGGTGTTTATGAGCGACGGTAATTGCTTACCATCAGGCGATCCGTCTGCTCGTTTGCCCCCTATAACATAAAAAAATGAATTCTTTGAATTAGATACTTATTGTCAAGGTTTTTAAAATTATATAATCAAATTATTTGTGACTTAAAATCTAAACTGTAACATCATAGTTAGAAACTGTCTGTATTAGTACTTATCCATGTAGTCTTCTAAACCATATTTAAAAAAAAAACACTTGTGTAGCAAATAGCCAATAATGAACTCTTTT
The DNA here is from genome assembly GCA_963556455.1 of Epiblema foenella. Taxonomy (NCBI): domain Eukaryota; kingdom Metazoa; phylum Arthropoda; class Insecta; order Lepidoptera; family Tortricidae; genus Epiblema; species Epiblema foenella. Next base: position 4,544,867 of record OY747110.1, read on the forward strand.
GTAAATTGTTTCGCTTCTTATCGCTCCTACAATAAGCTACTTTAAGTTAAAATGTTTCTGTAATCTTAAGATATGGCACTCAAGGTTTTATCATAATATGTAAAAATATCATTTTTGTATTTGACTGTTTGTTGCCTAAATAAATTTAAAAAAAGCTTGGCTTAACGACGCCTTCTGTACGTAAGTGATATTAATTATTGTGTGAGTTTACTAACTGGTATTCGTTGCTGCAGTTCACGGGCAGCCAGGAGAGCATCCTGCAGCTGGACGTGGAGGAAGCGCGCAGCCGCGCCATCAGCCCTGCGCGGAACAGGCACCCGCTCACACTGGTTAGTAATAATAACTGACAAATAACATTACTTAGATTTAGAATGAAGGAAAAATTGAAAAATCTAGGCACCGAGCAGAATTCGAACCTGCGACCTCCCGGCACTCGCGGCCAGTCGCTCTAGCCAACTGAGCTATAGTCATCAACCGTTCCTTCGAATTTAGAACTGGGTAGTGATTGCACCTATAGCTCAGTTGGCTAGAGCGACTGGCCGCGAGTGCCGGGAGGTCGCAGGTTCGAATCCTGCTCGGTGCCTAGATTTTTCAATTTTTCCTTCATTCTAAATCTAAGTAATGCTATTTGTCAGCATTATATTTTATCCCATATTTTAAGTATATCATTCACAATCTGTATTTCTAACATTATTTGCTAATAAATCTAATAATTATTGTTTATTAGATAATCAATCACAAATACAAATTCTCCTCTCCCTGGAATTGTAAATAATATTGCAGTGCCCATTAGGGTTCACAAAGCTCTACCTTATAAGTTTACCATCTGCGCAACTACTTTGTGAAATTGCAATAAAGTATTGAGTATTGAGTTACACTACTAAAGCCGTCGTCTCCCGGCGAAAAAAATAAACAATAGGATCTGTTGCAATGAGCCCGGGGATCCCAGGGACCTGTAGACGACAGAGAAACAGGAGTCGCGGAGTCGAAAACAGCATTATAATTTTCGATCGGCATTCGACAATAGTAGAATCAAGGGTTGAAAGTGACCCATTTCACCCCAGATATTTTCAAGGGTGAAATGGCTTTAAACACTCTACTTTTCATTTCGGCTACGAGGAAAATATATGAGAAATAAAAGTGGACTCAGTAATAGAAACATGCGCTGCAGCGACCAGCAGCCGGCGCCGCGCGCCACGTGTGTGCGGCCGGCGCGCGCCCGCGGCCTAAACAACTTAAAAAAAAACTTTCCAGAATTGAAATTTCCGAACACGAGAGATGAAAGCGACGCGTAGCATGTCGCCAAATTTTGCAATTTTTTCCACTAGTTGTTCTTTACGGTTTCTGTAAGGACATTATTTGATTATTTGATCAATCTAGAACTGCACGTGGATTTATTACCTCATATTTACTCTTTACTACACTAACGTGAGACATATTTACACTTACTAAGACAACAACGGTTGAAACTCACTTGGAAAGCGAGGGCGAGCTTCGCGCGCGTCGGAGGGCAGTGTTGCGCGGTCGGTTGCCTTGATTTTATTTTATTTATTTGGAAAGCAAACAGAAATAAGTGAGTAGGAGGGTGTTGATAACACTCAACCTGATGAAGGACTCCAATTATAGTCCGAAACATGTCGCAAATAGTGACTTTCCAAGTGAGTTTCAACCGTTGTTCTCTTATTAAGTGATTATGAGGTTGATTGTAATATTAACAGGTATCCTGTAGTGTATGTAGCTTTAAGTTAGTTTTTAGATTGTAGTTTTAGTCTGGAATCTTTGTGTAGGGCGTGCGGGCCGGTCGAGATGAATAAAAACGCGTAAGGATAATTATTTACACTTTATACAACATGGGAAAATACATAAAAGCACAGAACATAAAAGAAATCAACAATATTTACATTTTAAAATAACAATATTATATCAACGCACGCCTATTTAACAAGCAAGAGAAAAATTCAATAATAAAAAAACAAAACACGCGCGGTGACTCGTCTGCCGCACCGCCAGCCAGCCAGTCACCGCGCGTGGACCATTGAGGTCGGTGAGCGGGTCGCTTACATTCCCCACCCCAGTGCTGGCTCAGCACTCAATACCAAAAGGTACCTCTAAAGAACCAGCGGACCTTATTTGGGAGCCATGTACACTCGACCAATAGTACTTGGGCAAACATATTGTGCGACAACAACTCTTAAGGCCGATTTACACTAGCAAGAACCCGCATGCAAGTTTCATTACATTGCTACTGGCTACCGAGGTAAGATGAATATGACACTGCAATATACACACACAATGTGCTGTACTTGGCTGTCCGGCGTTTACTTTGAATCTTACTTAATGTGCCACCAGTATTCAAAATTTGCCATTGCCCCAACCCAAAGAGGCTTGTCGGGAGGAACACGTTTCCTTTGTACTCTTTGGTACGGCGCATCGTAAGTGTACCTCGGCGTACTAGGGAGTGCAGCACTATGTTGGCTGCCGTAACAGAGCGTTCGCAACACGTCCAAAGGCGGGAACAGGGTAGGTGCCAATACAGATACATGTTGCAATTCTTCGTCGACCTCACAACACTTACCAACACAGAGTGTCGCCGAGTGTTCGAGTTCCACATTAGCCCATACGTAGGTGCTACTCTGTCTCAACTTACCAACTACAGTTCTGCATGAACACCATCCCAGTTCGTGAAGCTGCTTCAGGTCATGTGATGCTTCGTTATCGGATGCGTCATACACGGGCAGAGTCGAGTGTAACATGGTCTGAGCCGGCACGCATAGAGCACACATCGCTCTGTGCACGTAGGAGCTGCGCAAGGGTGTTAGAGTAGCCGCCAGCTCACATGGATTAGTTACATATAACATTATATTACATTCGTGTCGTGTAATGTTACACGACCATTTGTTCGCGAACTTTTCAACATGAAATAATCTATCGCTATTTACAATCGTCTGTACAGGCAAATATACACAATTATTCCTACAAACTTGGGAACTAAGTACCACACTATCTACACCCGACATATTTACACATAACACTGTAGTATCACTCACAAATCCGACACTATTTGTCTCGCCGCGCAAACTGGCGCGATCTACAAACTCGTGGGCCTCGCGGCTAGCTAGCGATGCCGCAGTTGTGACGATGATGTCTGTGGTTTTGTGCGGCACAATCTTCTCAATAGGTGTCGGTTGCGGTGATGATGCTTTGACAGATTGGCGGCTCGGTTTGTTACTAACGGAGGCTTCGGATGAACATTTAATAGCACTCGTCAGATATACATCAGTGTCACCAAGCATGTCGAAGATGATTACTGCCGTCGGATTTTGTTGCTCCTCCTCCAACCCATTGCTGTTTGTAGAGGCGGCGGTGGCGGCTAAATCTGTGACAGCGTCCAGTACCGACCCATTGTTTCCGGCGGGAATATCGGCGGCAACCACCGACTGACGCATCCTGACCGAGTGATGAACAGTAACGTGGTCAGACTGCTGTCCTTCGTGGTTGCTTGTAAAGGCGGTGGCTAAAACTCTGCGTGCGCTTGGATTCGTCTCATTAGTGTTGGCGGGAGTGTCGGCAGCAACCGCCGACTGATGCAGCCTGACCGAGAGATTACCAGTAACGTGATCAGGCTGCCGATCCAATAGTTCCCGCCGCGGCATGTTGTCGAGCCACCCCTCTACGTGGTTAGTAGAGCGCGCGCATGACTTGTGTGGACTGTATAATGCATCTAGTTCAGCTAAGTCCGCCTTTAGCTGCTTATCAATGAGTTCCATTTGTATCCTGGCCTTTTCTTTAGCTGCCTCAAATTCTAACCGTTTTCGTCTAGCCAATACAGATGACGCCTTAGCCATGCTGTGCGGAAGTAACGGTAGGCGAGTGCTGTCGTCCACGCGACGCATTGCCAATTGTTTCGCCTGAGTGCTACTGTCCACGATAAAAGACGTATCTAACATTTGTACCTGATCGGCTGGTAGAGGCATGTTCGGTTGTCTTGTATCTTTATGTTCCTTACGCGCAGCACTGCATGTTTTCATCACAGCGGCGGCTGGAAATCCGGCTCGAAGTGACCAACTTGTAGGGCGTGCGGGCCGGTCGAGATGAATAAAAACGCGTAAGGATAATTATTTACACTTTATACAACATGGGAAAATACATAAAAGCACAGAACATAAAAGAAATCAACAATATTTACATTTTAAAATAACAATATTATATCAACGCACGCCTATTTAACAAGCAAGAGAAAAATTCAATAATAAAAAAACAAAACACGCGCGGTGACTCGTCTGCCGCACCGCCAGCCAGCCAGTCACCGCGCGTGGACCATTGAGGTCGGTGAGCGGGTCGCTTACACTTTGTAATACTGTATTTTACATTTTTATTAGATTCAATGAATAAATTCCTAACTCCTTAACTTAAAAAATCTTTTGTAATTTAAGATTAATAGTTAAGTAAGTGATTATAAAATTATGTAAAAAATTTCACTGAAATAAACGGATCTATCTCATTAGATCCATTCAGTAGATCCACTGTGTATCTAATGAGATTTTTTTTACCGCTAGATACATTGCAATTCATAATGGATCTATTGGGATGTTTTCTTTCATTAGACACATTTTAGCCGGGGGCTGTGAGGAATGGATCTAGTGAGAGTTTATTTCTCATTAGATTATATAAAATACATCAGATGAGAAATTTATCCTCTCTAGATACATTTACTGACCAAGCGTGGATCTTATGAGAATTTATTATCATTAGATCAAAGACAATGGATCTTACGAGATTTTTATTTCCAATAGATCTATTTTCCCAGATCCATTAAATATTTAGTGACAATTTTACTGCTAAATATCAGATGATATTTCGTACATAAGTTTATTTTAAAACCGAGAGTACATAAGTTTTTTTTGGGAATAATCCCAGCCGAGGTTTGAACCCGAGGCTGTGTAAAAAATGTGAGGTATAAAAATAAATTATATATTTGCATTCACTATAATAACACTTTATATTATTGCAAACTATTTAGTCACTTATTTTATATAATAAACGTGTTGTATATGTAATTTTCAAATATTTATTATAACCATAATATGGTATAATTTTCACGTAATATACAAGTTATATAACATAAAAATGATCGGTTCTTAGTATACGGCTCGGTTGACACCCGTTGAATAAATAAGTTAATATTGATTAAGGAGCGCATACAGAAGTTAACATTTTTTTAAGAAGCGAAAAGAGGAAAATAACTTAATAATCTGTATAGCCCTTGACTGGATTATTATTTTAGTAGAAAATATCCCACGGTTATTTGAATGGTACTTTTAGTAGACATTAATGTAACTTGCAGTTAAGACAAAAATACATATCCTATTCACAGTAGGTCTACTCTAATCGACTTTTATATTCAATATTTGAAATTAGGTAGTCTAAATCCGGCCATTATACTAGCTAGGATTAAAAAGAAGTGTATTATTCTTTATTGTATATTATTTAAACAGAAGTAAGCAAAAGGCAAGGACATCTATTTGTGTCCGTCGCTCGGGCTCGTTTCCTTGTGAGCCGATCAAACAAATACCGAAAAAACTTATTATAATTAATTGAAATTATGAAGCATTCGACCAAATTCATATAAAGCTTGTAATTACTATGCTGTCCCTATGTGTTAGAGATTTTCTATAAATCTTATTATAGAATTGTAGATCTAGGATCTAGTTTCTCATTACAGGATCAAGTAAGAGTTTATTCTCACTAGATCTTTTTTGTGACATACATGATGGATCTAGTGACAGTGTTTTTCTCATTGGATCTATTGGATTACAATTTATCAGGGATCTAGTGAGAGTTATTTCTCATTAGATCTATTATTTCTGAAGACTGTGGATCTAGTAAGCATTTATTCCCACTAGATCTATTTCCCGAGATACATTATAGATCTAGTGAGAGTTATTTCTCATTAGATCTATTACTTCTGAAGACTGTGGATCTAGTAAGCATTTATTCCCACTAGATCTATTTCCCGAGATACATTGTAGATCTAGTGACAATTTATTTCTCATTAGATCCATTCCTATTATTAATAAAGGATCTGTCAAGAAGTATTTCTCATAAGATCTATTCTACTCGATTGTTCAATTTATTCTTCCTGAATTCCAAATAAATGGAAACGCCTTAATTTCAGTAGGTGAGTACCTACGGGAGGTCCTTTTTTTACAGTGTACATTTATACTGTAGGTAAGAATCATAAATGAAAAAGCAAAGTAGAGAGTACGAAGTGATCAAACTTCATTCAATTTTATCTTTTATGCAATATAAAATTGAGTTTAAATAATTTTAGAGAAAAAATATTAATAAAAAAAGTGTAGATATTTGGGTAGGTTTGCATATATTTTAATCTAAACTGTAGACAGTTACATCGTCTGTTTAGTGTCATTGAGGAATTAACGTCTACACATACAATCTTTCTCATTAATTTATTATTTTATTTAATAATTTAGTAGAATTAAATTAGGAATAAAATAAAAAATAAAAAGGAAAAAATATTAATGCAATGATTAATAATAACATTTTTTGTTAACTTCTCACTAGATCCATTCTAGATTTCAATCTAATGAGAAATAAACTCTCACTAGATCCATTCCTCACAGCCCCCGGCTAAAATGTATCTAATGAAAGAAAACATCCCAATAGATCCATTATGAATTGCAATGTATCTAGCGGTAAAAAAAATCTCATTAGATACACAGTGGATCTACTGAATGGATCTAATGAGATAGATCCAAATAAACAGCTTAATTTTTTTTTTAATTATTCAAGTGTTAATATGTGTTGTTTGTTGTATGACAGTTGACGAGTGACAACTCGTACTCCGAGGCGGGTAGCTCGCGCAGCAGCCGCGCCTCGTCGCCCGACGAGCTCGCGCCGTCGCTGCCGCGCCGCGCGCCCGACACTATCGACAGGTGAAAATAGTAGGCTGTATCTAAAGGGAGCAAAATTATATATTTACGGCGAGGGCGGTTTATTGAATCCTGAGCGAAGCAAGGGATTTAATGTATAATCTTGAGGGTAGATATAGATTCAAGGGTTGACGCCCAAGACGGAGATAATTTTGCTACCGTGTAACACATGGTGCTTTTCACACCGCCTATGAGGCCGGCTGCTAAAACATGAAATGTCTGACAAATAATTATGCTACCGAGTGGCACAGACTACTGTTCATACTTTCTATGAGGAAAAGAGTTTTTGTTGCCGCCAAATGAGGGAAAAAAGTTCCCTCATTCGGCGCCAACAACGACCCTTTTCGGGATAGCAGGTGAGAAAAGAAAATTCACGCCCTATTGTTATCCTGGAACTATCAGCAATCTGAATTGTTACTTAGCACAATATCGTAAGATACATTCACATACATACACACACTCACACCTAAACAAACGTCACACACACCATTATATGGCTCAATTTCATAATATATATTTACTAGTTTATTTTACCGTGTATTGTCTTCATTCCTAGCCGCATGGACTGTTACTCTGTTTCCGTTTTGGTTTCTACGGGACAGGCCCAGCCTATACCTCGTTTTATTTATATTATAATTTAACTATTTTATAACATTGTACTAATTTTACATCTTTCAGTAGCTTATCACATTTCAAAGATAGCACGTCGCATATTTTTCCGTTTTAAGTTTTCTTTATAATCGCACGACGTATAACGCACGATTTTTCTAATCTTAAAAAAATATATACCAATTACCATAGCTATTTTATATATGAATATCTGTTTACGTAATAAAATATTTCATTTCATTTCAGGCCAGCATAGTACACACAGTGCACTTACTAGCGAGCTGTAAACTTTAGATGGAAGGTTACAGTAACCAGTGGCGGGGTAATAACCAAAATTTTATGTGGGCAAGGTACATTTAGAGAGGCCCTCTGATGCGGCAAGAATCAATGTTATAAATTAAAAAAAAAAACAATGGAGATGTTGACACTAAATAAAAAAATCAATAACTTCAAATTTTCTCGAAAAAGGATCAAATTCTCAAACAAATGGCGAAAAAAGTAACTCAAAAGAATAAATAATTGTATAATTATAAGTGTTCAAAGTTTTAAGTGGGGGCATGTTCTATCACTTTTTCGCAAAACGCACCTCTGTATTGAACGATCGTCATTTACTATGGCGCTTTAGGTCAGTGACGTCACTGATTTGTAATGCTTTCGATATCTAATTAAAATCATTCTAAAGGTGCATTTTAATGGGATTTTCACCATTTGGCATAGTTTTGTCTTCTTTCTTTTGGATAATAATTTGGATACAACAAATTTTGAGTCAACATCCCTATTGAAAAATAAGGTTCGAGGCCCCTCAGACCGCGAGGCCTTAGGCGGTGGCCCACGTCGCCTACGCCTAAAGCCTGTGCTACACTATTTAAAACCATGGTAGACAACAGTGGTTTTCAACCAAATTTGCAGTGTAGCCGGCGTTTTTGAACCAAATTTGGTTGAAAACCACTGTCTACACTGTTTTAATATCTGTTGTCTACCATATTTTTAAACAGTGTAGCACAGGCTTAACGCCGCTTCCGACAGTAATCAGTGTTTACTTGTTTCGCGAACCGTTCGTGAGCGGCCCGCAACGAGTCTATAAAAAGCACTCTTTCAGAGAAACCTGACCGCCTCTGCATACAAACTTCTATGCAGGGGAGTCACGTTTCTCTGTAGCTGACTGTACGCACATGAACTCAATACAGTATCCGTTCAATTATGGTTACAGTTCGCTAATTAGTATCGGGCTTTATATAGCATTTAAGTATTTATAAATTAGTGACCGACCGAAACATGTTATTTTGCCGAAACCGAAACCGAAACCGAAGGTTCGGTTTCATTGTAGTTTCGGCCGAAACCGAAACCGAAACCGAACCTTTTATATAAAAAAAAGTCCTTAAAAAGTCGAAAAAATGTTAGTAAGTTTTTTTCTAAAATTAATATCTCGCCGACCTATAATTACAGGTTTCTACTTTCAAAGATTTATCACAATTAAATTTCAGCACAGTTACAGAGGTTCTGTTTGAAAATTTAACTACCCTATAAATAAAGTGAAAAAAATACATTATTTGTAACACAAAGTTAGCGATTTTGTAAGTTTCGGCGCGGCCGAAGGGTTCGGCCGTTTTTGGCCGAAACCGAAACTCGGGCCGAAACTTGATTTTTTGGCCGAAACTGGCCGAAACCGAAACCGAAACCGAAATTTCGGTCGGACACTATTATAAATCTAAGGGTCGGTTGCACCAACATACGATCACAGGCCGGTCATCGTCAAATGTGGCGCCGGCAGCTGTCATCCCATAGAAACTTGTCAAACTTTTCATACAATCAGATTTTAACGAACACCGCTTACGATTACAGACGGTTTGGTGCATCCCACCCTAAGTTTACGTCCGTGTATTTATTTATTCACACTGACTGTTAACTTACGACAGTTTGACACAACACTTACGAGGTTAATATCATAGAAACTGCATTTAAGTCCACATATTTACACAATAGGAATAACAACATATACATCAACGCTTTGTTCTTTATCGTCAGGCCAAGACATCGCCATCAGCTAATATTGCGCGACTTTGAATGATACTAAGTCGATTATTACGATCATTCGAATAAGTCGGCTGATTTGAAAATCATTCAACTATTGGTAATAATCTAATCGGCGCCCGCTCGAGTCTACTAGTACCTGATTACTAATTAGTAGTCGTCATTCGATTATTAGCATTAGTAAACTACTAATTTCATTTTTTCTAAATTAGTAATCGCTAATCATTCGAATAGGCAAATCATTCGTAGTCGCGCATCACTTATCATATGTCACTGTTAGAAATAGACTTCTCTAGCTCTCTAAATATAATTTTTTACACTAACAATTTTAGGTAGATCTACCTAACGTAACTTCGACAAGTTATATAATAATAATATCTTATTGTTTAAATAAACCTTCGCCGGTCAACCAATATGATTTCTGATCGTACCTTGTCACAATGACATATTATGAGATCTCTAGCGGCTTTCATATTGATGACTGTGACAAGGTACGAAGTGGCCCAGAAATCAGATTGGTTGACTGTACTATTGCGAACAGCCCCTTGCCAATCTTCGCAACTTGGACGTGTAATGCAGATCGGGACGGACACGTCATCGGGTAACGGCAAGTGGCTCAACAATCCCGGTTCGCGACAGTCCAACATAGGGTGCCCGGGACTGCGGGAAATCAAAACTAATCGAAGGGTGAATCAACTATTCTTTGTTGCTCGTTACCATGATTACGTCTCGTGAGTCACTCTTTAAAACTGTGATTTTATACGGTTTAAATCTATCAAACATGAGTTTTAGCGATGAGCTTAAATCCATTTGGACATGGATCATCTCTTGAGCATGCTTGAAGTCCATATTATAAACATTTTTCTAAGAAACACGGATACTGATGTCTCCTCGCTGACGGGACAAAATAACAACAAGAAAAAGTTGATTGACCCCGAAATACTTTCCCCGTTTTACATCATTTACTAGAGTGCCTTGGTGAAATTGTGACAGCGCTTTTCCCCTATCCGGACGTAAATAGAACTAGTAAATGATGTAAAATACAAAAGATATTTCCTATTAGTTTTAATTTCCCGCAGCCTAGATTGCCCCGCTGCACCTTACGTTAATTCATTTTTATTTAACTAATATACGACGACCGCTTTAGCCTAGTTGGTAGTGACTCTGCCTACGAAGCTGGAGGTCCCGGGTTCGAATCCCGGTCAGGGCATTTATTAGTATGATGAGCACGAATATTTGTTCCTGCGTCTTGGGTGTTTTCTATGTATTTAAGTATATATTTATCTATTTAAGTATGTATATCGTCGCCTAGTACCCATAGCACAAGCTTTGCTTAGTTTGGGTCTAGGTCGATTTGTGTAAGATTGTCCACAAATATTATATTATTATATTTTGTCTAGATCTCACACGTCGTCACATTGCGCATCGTCGTCTCGTGCGGACTCGGACCAGGCCGCGGCGCAAGACTGAGCCCCGCCAAATATACATACACAGTACGCGGGCCCCGTCACTGCTGTGTGATCAATAGTCCATAACTTAGTGCCGATTTTCAGTGTAAAACTCAAAGTAATAGGGGTGTTGACTCAAAATTTGACTACTCCATAAAAAACAAGGTAAAAAATATGCCGAATGGTGACAATCCATTTCAATTATCTCAAAAAATAACGAAGCGACTACTGCTTTAATGTTCCTGGTTAGAGAGAGAAAGCTCGACAGGTCAGTGACTTCGAGGGCCACAGTAAATGACGATCGTTCCAATACAAAGGTGCGTTTTGCGGAAAAGGGACAGATTATGCCCCTTCTTAAAACTTTTAGGACTTATAATTATGTAATTATTGAGTTACTTTCGCCATTTCATTAAGAATTTCATCCTTTTTCGAGAAAATTCGAACTTATTGATTTTCTTATTTGGTGTCAACATCCCGATTTGCCTGTACAAGCGTCGAATTTTCAATCCGAAAAGTATCTGCCAGGTAAATGTTAGCTCCTTTTCTTTCATATGGCATTAGAAAGTGACAGCGAGAATTTTAGCCCACGGATAATTTTATCGGGCTTGAATAATCGATACTAACAGGTAAATTACTTTGAGTTCGACTCTGACATATGCTCTTATTCCATGAGATATTGTACTTTAATACTAGTCTAATAGAGTTTACATTACACACTGTTGGAAATCGTATGTTTGTAATAGAAACTCTATTACATTAGTGTTACAGTAGAATATCCAATGGGATAAGATCATAGGTTAGTGTCAAACTTTAATCGTACTTTACTAGACCGTTGGAAATTGTAACTGAGTTGCACTAATGTTCAATGCGGCTATATATAGCGCTCTTGGTGATACAGAATTTGCTAAACATTTTTCATCCAAGCTTGGTGTGAAAACGGTTATCTTAATACGTTGTGCCGTTTTAAAACAAAATGGACTTAGATGACTGCTATTCCCAACAAAGCAAGTGTTGATGAAAATGATCTACAGGTTTGAAAAACCTGTCGGTCTGTCGTAGTGATGCGCGGCTTCGAATGATTGGCGATTGCTAATTTTATATTCGAATTGGAAATTGGTATTGGTAATCGAATGATTTCCAAATTAGTGTACTTATTCGAATGATCATAATGATCTTAGTTATCATTCAAAGTCGCGCATCATTAGTCTGTCGGAACAAGGCGCTTGGGCCGCATCATTAAGCCTCCGTTTTATAAAGATCCTTTAGACCTTGTGTCGGTTCGTTATGTCAAAAAATGTACTGAGTTACTGAAATTCGATCTGACATTTGGTCTAACGGATCTTTATAAAACCCGGCCTAAGTCAATTAGGTATCGCTCGGTTTACGATACTAGTAACCTTACTTAGCGACAAATTAGCTCCAATTGACGTTTGTGCAACTTACAAATTCCATGCCATATGAAAACTGAAAGTGTAACACGAAATCGGCTCGTTCAAAGTAAAATGGCAGACGGACTAGTTTTTTGAGTGGACTTTGACTTTATCTCGCGTACTATAGCTGTCTCCTTCCTGTCTATAAAAAATAATAAAGATAGACAGTCGTAGCCCCATCGCAATGGACGATAAATGTGAAGTGAGTCAGTGAATGTGTTCATAATATAACCTTAGTATAATACTCAATTTGGTACTTCCAGTGACGTTTGGTGAACGAAAAGTGATATTTTGTCTTTTTAAGTGCTAGTTTAGCATACACCACTCCGCCTAGTCAAAAAAAGCCTCGTTTATAACGCGTGGCGTTGTGCGGGACTTCTCAGCGCAGAAAGCTTACCTTTATCTATGATCTATATAAACACGCCGCACTCCCAAAAAAGGGTAGGCAGAGTGTTACTATTAGTAATTGTAGGTTTAATAAATGGTTATACATAAAACGTGTACCTACCAGCGTGCGTTTCATACATCGCGCATCGCACACGCAACGCCGCGCGTATTTAAATGAGGTCTATGGACTTGTAATTTTGGTTTCCTAGATTATGAGCCCTATTCTCACCAAAGACGAACATAAAGATGCTTTAGTTAGATTAAGTAGTTGAAAAGTACTGAGATACCTGTTTACAAAACGTGTCAATAACAACCCTTATCATTAGGTTAAAAGTAGGGCCAAAATTAATGTGCTCGGCGGGGTAATCACGTAACTTTTTTACTACCGTTAGATAGATTTTAATGTCAAATTTTAAAAGTCAGCTCATACATTCATACTTCAAAATTGACAGTAAAATCTATCTACCGTTAGTACATGAAGTTACGTGATTCGCTAGCGGGTCACACTAAGTCAATCATTAAGGGTGGGTTGCACCAAACCGTCTGTAATCGTAAGCGGTGTCCGACCTTTAGGGTCAGTTGCACCAACTAACGATCACAGGCCGATCATCGTCAAATATGGCGCCAGCATCTGTCACCCCATAGAAACTTGTCAAACTTTCCATACAATCAGATTTTAACGAACACCGCTTACGATTGTAGACGGTTTGGTGCAACTGACTCTAAGTCGAACTCACTGTCTCTCGCACTAAAACACGCATTATCAAAGTGTGAGCGAGAAAGAGGGATTGCAAGCGACATGTATTTATGTACTCTGGGACGCTAATTTTAGCCCTGTTTTAACGTAAAAAGGGATAGAGTAATTGTCTCGGCTTCTCTACATTCCCAGGCAGATAAGAAGTCAACCCTGACTCATGTCATTTCCATACATTTTAAAGTGTGTCTGTCTGTCTGTTATCTCTTCACGCTTAAACCGCTGAACCGCTTTAAATGAAATTTGGTATGGAGATAGTTTGAGAGATGAGTTTGGGGAGGGATATTGGCTACTTTTTATCCCTGAAATCATCCCTTAAGGAGGTGGAAGTTTGTTTGGAAGAGCGATGGTAAGCGCATGATATAAAAAAAATACAACGGCAAGCGAAATGCAAGCGAGTCGCGGGAAAAATCTAGTAACCTATAAAAGTGACTTAGGATGTGTCAGGATTGACTTGTTATCTGCTGGGGACTATAGTGTCATGGATGATAGACCAGACTTTGGCATCTTTATGCGGTCTTCTGGGCCCCGTAACCTACGATTGCCCTTGATGTACCTAGACGAAACTGTTTTCCCCGTTTAAATATATTACCGTAATGTTATTTAGCATCCCCTTCCCACTAGGGTGTTTAGAGAGGGTCAGATGACTTTACGACTAACGTGACATGCTAGCTTTAGTATATAGTAAAGTTCATTGCAGAAGGCCGATAGTGCCTTTAGTGCGGTGCACGTCAAAGATATTCACAGTTTTGTACCTTAATCCTTGGTAATAAGGCTTAAAGTGTATGAATATCTTTGGCGACGACTGTACACGATTTTGAGGTTATGTGTTAACTTTCACAAGTACATTAAAATTAAAAAGAGGATTAGCGAATCACCAAGGGAGACGGATTATGATAGGCTGACTAAATTGAGATGTATCAGAAGATTGATAAGGATTTAGCAAATTCTGACATCTCATAATTAGTCGTGCTGTAAAATTTAGCCAATAGGCTTGAATACATTGATAACATTTCGGTGACACAGGTCGGTGACAAATAACACGCGATGAGTGACAGGAGATGACACATTGTATCTCGTTCCCACGTGTGTTGGTGTCTATGCTTGCATCTCTTTCGCACATCTTTGTATGTGTGTATTGCCGGCTCCAGTGTTATGTACCGGCCTTCATGACACTGAACGTAAACATGCATGTGCAATGTCGACGACATTTCTTTTCAATGAAATGTAGCTAATATTTGAATACGGTGAACATTATAAACAACCCGTCGTGCAATTAGCGCACTCATTTAAGCTCGTGTAGTTAATCACAACGATAAGTTGGAAAATAGCGTATCGGCCACTGCACTGAACTTAATAAATTTTGTACCTATGTAAAACGATTTTACTATTAAAACTTTTGAAATATGATAAGATATCCTTTGCTTTGTATGAAATACGATATTTATATGATTTATTTACACCGTGGGCATTAATAACCCGAAAGTTTTAAACCACGTATTTTTGACAACAGTACGAGTAACTAATGTTATATCAACATTGGTCCAATTATGTCTTTTAATTAAACTACTATTTCAGTACAAATTAAATCATATTAATTGATTGCTTCTGTGTGAACAAACCTTTACTCCAGAGAGTGAGCGAGTTTAATTAATCTCAAGTTGAGAAACTGAGAGTGAGCATTGTTATTTTAGTAACATCAGCTTCAAACTATCAGCCAGTTATCAGTGAAGGTGTTTACCTTCACTGATAACGTATACGACGTGTTTTCGTCGTATTTACGACGAAATTTTTTCGATAGTGAAACATTTTTGTAGGATAGATACCAAACTTAATTAAGTGAAACTGGCTAACAACCATGCAGTTAGTGCGTCGGCGTGTAAAATAAGTAGGTGGCTACATCACGCCTTCTCAATTCTAACATCACAAGTTAAAAATCTCAATTCTATCACAGGGTGTTAGAATTGAGATTTTTAACTTGTGATTGTTTTAAATAATTAATATCTCTTTAATTATGGGTTTTTGGACTATATGTTATATAACTTTATATACTCTAATTAGGATCTAAAATCGTTGTTTCAAATCTTTCGGGTTATTAACGCCCACGGTGTGTGTATATATATATATATTATTTGACTATTCTAACGAAGTTTTAGCAGCCCAACCGTTCAGATATGAGTTTATACCTTCGAAAGTATTATCGATTGGCTTTTGATCTCATAATGCTTGTTAAGTATATAACTCCATTGGTATACTTTATAATATTGTTTTAAATTCACATTTTTCGTTTTTAAAAGTTAACATCAAACGAGACTTGTTCGCGAACAAAGTTTGTATTTTCCATCGATAATGACGCCATGACTAGACCTTTTGTGTCCCAAGAATGATGACAGTAATTTGTTGTCACATACAATGAATCATATTATACTTACCTATAACGGTTTAGCAACACGCATGTGACACTTCTAGGAGTGGCAAGCGGATTCACCATTAGGCGGGCTTGTTTCTCATCATCATGTTATTAAAAAAACATCGAGATATTTTTTATACCCTTTCGGTGGCAAGTAAGCATTTGACCCGCCTAATGGTAAGCGGTTACCGTAGCCTATGGACTCCTGTAACTTCTGGGGATTCACATGCGCGTTGCCGATATTTGTATGTGAATAAGGTTTCTATTATGGTAGCTATCGGATTGTGTGCGAATGAGAACTACCATCGGTTGTATTTAGGACCATTGCTTATGTAAAGTGTCTCCGTCCATATATTATGCTATTTCATTTTATATTTAGGATGGTCTTTTAAAACCGCCACACGCCGTAGTATATACAAACTGTTTCATTAGGTCCAGTTACACGGTGATGGTTATATCAATACTGGGGTGTCAATATTATCGTAGATTTCAAAATTGTTTGGGTTTTGCTTCAATATTCATCAATATCCACGTCATACGTGTGATATAAGTATATTGGATGGTAATAATCACCGTGTAACCGTCCCCATAGGTTACGTCGTGAGATCACCATGATTTTTAAAATGGGTACAAAATTAAACGTAGTTCAGCCATTACGATAGATATTTAAAAATACCAGAAATTAGTTGTCATATAAAAGGGTAGAAAGTATTTTTGTCTTAAATTTGCGGCCAATAAGTAACCTATGTGTAATTTTTAAACACTGTTTTTACGTGATTTTATTATGTGTGCGGTGGACCCCTTTGCACCAGACGTAATTTCCTACTGTGGGCTTGTGTTAACATAACATGCGCACTGGAAGAGTAAAACTAATCTCCATTTACACATATAGTTTGCCAAGAAAATGATCTACCACTTTTGAACCTTAATGTACAAATAATAGAGTCAAATGGTAGACCAGTTTCAAAGCTTACAATACTTTCATGGCTTACAATACTTATTAATGTATTAGGAATGTTTTATGACTGACATACTGATAGCCAGGCTAGTGGCGTATGTGGCGTTAAAAGGGTAAATATCTTAGCTCACAAGCTTCATTAAGTGGTTTCTCCACAGCTTAGTTAGCGTCTTTTGCAGTCGTGCTAATGGTTATAGGGTACCCATTTCGCGGCTCCGTGGTAGTTAATAAAATCTAGTCTGAAATTAACTTCAAGTTAAGCTCTTAATGCAATTATTTTATGTGGTAGGTATTTTTTGTCCTAGAATGGTGACATGCCTTAAATACCATTTTTGGTAGTCAATGATTGTCAAAAGAAAGTGGTAAATACGAATATCTGTAAAGAGGTGATGCAGACCTAATAAACAAAAAAAAAATTAAATTTTTACGTTTGTAGAGGTCATTAGCGAAAATCGTCTATATATGTGTTGGTCTGTCTTATCCTACCAAGATATTTATTCCACTTTATTTGATACATTAATGAATTGCACTTGGAATAAGACCAATATAAAATAATTGCATATAAAAGCGATAAATTTGTTCAAATGTTTATTTTATAAGAAACAATATTTACGTTAGATATAAGTAAGCATTTAAGTTATAACTTAGTACATTTTAGGTACTTATTACGAAAAATCTAACCGATTTTTATAACGAGGAGACTGGTATGTACTTTTTAATGAATTCAGTTTAATGATGTTAAAGTTAATGATACATTCCCATCTGTGCGTGGCGTGTTCCCACGTGTATGTGAAGAGTTAAGGTAAAAACAATAAAAACCAATACAGTATTGAAATTGGCGTTTTCTTTGCTTTGTACTTATTTTGTAAAAAGAATATAACCTGTGAATCCCGGAACAGATAAAAAAAAAGATCTCGCCATATTCTCATTGTATTTTATTATTAATTGTGGGATTTGTGGGTGGTTAATCTTTGTTTATTTATTTCCTCGCAATCGAAGTGAAAAGTAGAGTGACTCTGGTCTAAAAGCCAAATCGAACTATTTCCCCTCACTTCGGTCGGGAAAATAACCATATCGTGGTAATATGGCTTATTTTAGACCCTTACCATACAATCTACTATTTATTAAGGTAAGAGTTTCTATTAGAAACCTTAATATTTCAAGGCAACGTTTCTGGGTAAGAATTACAGAAACACAAAACGTATGTAAAAAAAGTTTATTACATCCAAAAAAAATCTGATCCATGCCTTCCACAGTGTTGAGCAAAAATATACAATTCGATTTCAGGACAATTGCAACTCTAGCTTAATTTGAAAAGTACATTATTCGTTTCCAAACTTTCAGTCATTGATAAAAAAAAGCTTAACTTCCATTCTAATCGGCATCTATTAGTTTACAGAACAGTTTGATTCAAGAGAATCAAATAAAATAATTTCTCTTTTAATATACATGCACAAGGAGATGCAAATATTACTTTGAAATAGATAGCTTTGTTTTTAAAAAGCCAATAGGGACAAGTCCACCACCGATGTACAGTCCGCCGGGACAAGTCCGCCACCGATGTACAGTCGAACCCATAAGTAGCTGGACACTGGTACTTTGTCGTTTTCACCCGTTGGAAATGTTGGTATGACAGTTTAAACATGCAGTTAAAGCGACAAAGGTGTTACGCCCCTTGTTAGTTCAACTGTACTTTTCGAATGGCGCGCTTAATCTGGTGCCCCTCTTTACCCAATTGGCTTATTAAAGTTGACGTTTTTGTACCGGGATGACAGCTGTCAAAAAAACAGTCTTAAATATCGTCGACTGTAAGGTTTGCATTATTTATATTTTTATACATTACCTATTAAAAAATTGAATTAGAAATTCTCTATCGCTCCATAAAGTACCTAAATACATTCGGTATATGATTATCACCTACAATTATTATTACAATGATGTCAATAAAACGAACAGTATTTACAAAGCCTTAAATCTATTTGTTTACTTACTAAAACTAGGAAATTAGTTTATATACAAAAAATAACCTCATTATTCCATAATTCAACTATTGCAACATGTCTCAAACATGTCACAGGAATTTCATTTATCTTCAAATTAAATACGATAATTTAATAGAACAACCTACTTAATTAAAAACAAATCTAGAACTCGTTTCGTTATCCTGACCTGACCGAGCTAAAAAAACCCCAACGACCATTTAATTTTATTTATTGAGCAATATTATCTACCAATCTCTCACACTTAGTTACAAGTGACAGAAACTGATGGGTACTATCAAACCTAGAAACATGTAACAAAAAATTCTGAAGAAAGTTCTATAGTTAAAAAACCAGCCAAGTGCAAGTCGGACTCGCGCACGAAGAGTTCCGTACCATTATCTATAAAACGGCAGCAAAATCACGTTCGTTGAATAAATATTTACATTATTCTGTTTTTTAGTATTTGTTGTTATAGCGGCAACAGAAATACATCATCTGTGAAAATTTCAACTGTCTTAACTATCACGGTTCATGAGATACAGCCTGGTGACAGACGGACAGCGAAGTCTTAGTAATAGGGTCCCGTTTTACCCTTTGGGTACGGAACCCTAACAATCGGTACTTCTAGGCCAATTGGTACCTATTAAAAATAAAATATTATAAAAAATAATACTACATAATTTGAGAATAGCATCAGTCTTAAAAATAATAATTAATAACGTAGAAAACGACAGGTGTCGTGAAACACCCATTATGGTCGAGTTTTATAAAGATCCGTTAGGCCAAACATCAGATCATACTGTTTAACATAACTTATCGACATAAAGTATACACCGTTAAGGTAGGTAGGTAAAGGTGAAGGATCTTTATAAATCTGAGCCTAAATTACACAACAGCAAACGTATACGAATCGGGAACATGCGTTAAGATTGCATCGAGAAATTATATTAGTAATTTAATAATGATAGCCAATACAAGTGTATTACTGGAAGATTTATTCTGAAATTATTATTTTTTAAATATTTTTATTAACGCGTCGTTTACCGGTCCCTGGGACCCCTGGCTCATTACAAAAGAATGCTATTGTTATTTAAAAAAAAATAAACACTAGCGATCTTTTGTGATGTGTAAATTTCAAAAGTTACTTTAAATTGGAACGTAATTTAAAACGCGCAGTGACATCCCTATGATATAAATAATATTCATGCGTCATGATAAGTTTGATGTCTATAGCAGTGACGTCATAACAAGGCAGTGAGCGTTTAGGCGCAAAGTTTGAAATGTCGGTTTTTGATTTGAATTAATTCAAATATTTGTGCACATTTTAACTTTTTCGTGTTTGGTATCTTTACGCAATCCTTTAATCTTTAAGATAGAATAGTTCAATGGAATAATGCATGTTCCCTATTATTGACTAAATTCTTGACCAGAAAAGCTACTTTATTTTCTACATCTCACGATTCTGTGGCGGCGGCGACTAATGTGTTGACGGGGGTGAGAGTGGCTGATGGGGTGAATGTGCTTGCGAGCTCCCTCACGAAGAACGCATCAAAACTGAACTCTGATCATTTGTCCCACAGACCCGCTTCCTTCATCTTCGTCTGGAAGTATTTTTCCAATGTGTTCGCGCATCTGACAAGTTAATCAATACATTACTTAAATATTCAAATAAATAAATATTAGAGGGACAAGCTTAGACAAGTCGAACTAGTCCAATAGGCCGTCGGGGACAATGGGATTACCTGAACAGGTCCATTAACCTGCTATCCATCACAGCTCGGGGCGGTATAATACGGGTGTTATAGTCGCAATGATCGCATGACAAGATAAAGCATCTGTCACTTTCTATCGAATGGTATCGAGTGGGATCAGAAGATAATAGTTAAAACATGTCGAATCTAGACAGGCGCCTGTAGGATTGATTGGTTCATAATGTAAGTCGAAAGATTAAAACCACTTTCCCGGTATGGTAAAGGACGCAGGTGCGAGTCTAGGTTGAAGCGAATAACTAATATTTTAGTAGTTCAGTAGGTAGTATTATTAGTCCAGTACAGTAGCTACCCGAACGAGGCCTTCGAACGCTACGTGCCCCGTCGTAGCATGTACAGTCTAGTTTATAAATATATGCACGTTTCCAACGGTTCAAAAATATCTGAGCAACCTTATCTCCTTAACCATATTGTGTTCGCATATTTTTGATCACTTTGTCGCGCACATATTTTCGAACTCAACTGTAGGAGAATTTTGCGCGTCATGTCTCTAAATAAAGTTATTCTTATTCATTTCTTAACCCTTTCACAGTCAGGGAGGCAGTTTCGGTCAGCGGAAATTCGTGACATTTGATTAAGAATTTGATCCTTTTTCAAGAAAATTCAAACTTATTAATTTTCTTATTTGGGGTCAACATCCTTATTGAGGGAAAGATAGAAGGGAAGAGAGGAAGGGGAAGACCGAGACGGACATTTATGGACCAACCCAAGGAGAAGGTCAATGTCACGTCTCAAAAGGTTAAGCCCGACAAAATAATGACTATGTTACTTGTAGTAGTCTGTCTCCGGCGAGTTGTACGTGCGGCAGTTGGTGAATATACGCGTCATGTCGGCGATGAAGAGCCGCTTCGACACGTAGTAGCGCGTCTTCAGGCGCTCGCCCATGGTCCTCAGGTCTGCAACAGGGACGATGACTATAGTATAATATAGATAAAGCTCAAAATATTTTATTATTATTAGTGTACCTACTTTATTACCTTTTATCTTGACGCTTAGAGACCTTATACATCTCTAACAAATCTCGATTGTTATTAGTTTCTTAGTCTTATTTTTGACATGTAACACTACATTTAATTAATGATACTTTGATTATTGTATTATTTTTATTTGATGTACCTATAGATTTTGACTTGTAAAAGTGCCCTTGAGGCCTATTTGCAGAATAAATATTTTGATTTTGACTACTCATATTGAAATATAATAAACGGCTCACTCACGGTGGTACCAAACATGTCGAGCGATATTCGACCTTAAAGATGTGAGTGACCCGTTTATTATATTACAATGTGAACTCACGGGAGTTTTATATTTAAAATGATGACTCATGTTAAAAATCTATAAAATAGTGTGGCTATATGGATAGAAAACCATCAAATTATTACAATAAATAGAAAATTAGAAGTATAATTCAAATCTTAAAAAGAGAGGGTACTAAAAATATTTGCAAAAACGTTGTATTTTGTTTATTGGCGAAATGTAAATTGAAAGTTACCAATAGAATTCTCATGTTTCAATAAAAATGTACACAAACGCCGACACGACAAAAACTGCAAGTGTCGGCAAATTGTGGAAGCGCTTTTCCGCTAGATAGCACTCTAGGAAGTAAATGATGTAAAACATGGATGATATTTTCGTTTATTTTTAATTTCCCGCAGTGCCCCGCTGCACCTTAATATAAGCTAGAATCCACAATTACGCGAAGTAAACTGACAGACAAGATGTTGCCAGGAGAAATATAAATAAATAGTGTCGGTATATATCGATAAGCATAACATTATACTACCAAACTTATTATAATGTTGTAATCTATGAGATATGCATAAAATATACATAAAGGCTGGTTAAGCGGGACAAAAGGGGTATTTAAATATGAATTTTAGTCCTTTAAATAGGAATAAATTATAAGATTTACAAATCATTTAAATTTGACAAATCCAGAGCATATTAGATAGAGAGAAAAACCAGTTACTAATTTCGATTTTCGATGTTCTCGGCAAGTACCTAGGAGTACCCCCCGATAAATTGCGTCGAAAGATCGGTTAGTCTAGTAAGGCCTTAAATAATATCAATACGAACAGCATTAGCCATACTGTGACAATGTTTGTGCATTTTGATTTGTCAAACAACTTCGCCTAACGGTGGACTTTACTGTAGAATACGCTGAGATATTGATGAACGATCGTAACGTACGTAGTAGTGTAAGAACTCTGTTGCGAAGTATATAATAACGTATATCACTGTACTTATACAGTGTTAACTTACCCATCGGATATTTAATGAGATCGTAATAGTCCGGGACTTCCGACTTGTCCACCGGCTTCAGGAACGGCCAAGCGGCTGCGTGGTTCTTTACCTGCGACCGTTAACATAAATAAGTCACTTAATATTCACTTTTAGTTTAGTACGTGGGAGACCGAGACGTAATCATGGTAACGACCAACAAAGAACAGTTGATTCACCAATAAATTGCTCTGGTGTCAAACCGCGCATTCCTATGCTAGGTATCGCTTTACTGGGTCTAGCGAACATAGCCATAGGCAGGTAAAAAAAATACTGTTTTCTTTTTTTTGATATGTAGAATGAAGAGTATTTGTATTATATGTGTATAGTACCGCGTGCAGCACACTGCGCAGCGCGGCCACGTCGTCGGGCGGCGCCTCCGCCGGCTGCGCGCGCGCCGGCCGCCAGCCCGTCTCGCGGAGCCCCGGGATGCATTCCACTGGTATGCTACGTACCTGGACACGAGACAATACTTCAAATAATCCTCTGTACCTCTAGTATTTTATTCGAACATATAAACGCAAACGAATGTGCTAGAGGTACACATCAAAATACGTTACAGTTACAATATTTTTATCTCACGGACGCGGGTGAGCCCTGGTTGTGTGTTGAGATATACATGCATATTGTCTATGTGTGTGTCAGCGTAGGAGCTATGAGTTCATATTGTCTATGAGTTCACAACTACAACTATGGCTAAGCCGCGCTCGTGAGATAAAAGTACTGTACCACTGTTAAAATAAAATACTGTCCGCAATAAAAACGAGCAATATTGGAAACCGTGATTTTGGCAGCCCAAAAGGAGTAACCTAGGTAATCTGATATTTTTTCCATCCATGAGACGCTTTCTTCTATTAAACGTAAAAAAAGTTATAGCATACACCATGTAAGTATATTATCTATAAAACAGTTTAATAGTCTTTTTTTTAAAACATCACATTGAATTAAAATAAATTAAACAATACAAAAATAAGATTTCATACACATCCTAAGCCTAGTCAAACAAATCCCCGCGGGTTGTACCGGTCGCAAAGTCTAAAAGGGCTAGAAAAAAGCAAAAAGCAAATTTTTATATAAGTATTATTCACTATTAATTGTATGACGACCTGTGAAGATGTAAAATTATACTTACACCCTCTTTGAAACAGGTGAGTCCCGGGTGAATTTTTCGAACTTCCTTCTGCCTCATATCAATTAATTTTTTTACGATCTGAAAAAAGAAATCTGAATCAATTGCCTGCTAAATCTCATATACTTGAATACAATTGCAATATTTCTAAAATACACTTATAAAATAAAATAAAACCAATGCATTTAACACCCTACTTGAAAAATGTAATTAAATACCTAGTTTGTGCAATCGACGTACTCAGTGACAAAATATGCGACAAGACTTTAATGACAAGTGCGTAAGTGCGAATATTTTTGTTACGCAACGTACATATATTTATGACGACTTGAAATTATTTTTGGGCCAAATTCTATAAAAATAGTTTTGTATTTTGAACCTTATTATTTGAACTGAAAAATAGTATTTAAAAGAAATACTTTGTCACTACTCTGCCAAACCGAATAATTTTAAGTATGTACCTCCTTTTGCTGTCGTATGACGGATGTGAACTGTGTGTAGACTATCCTAGGGTTGAGTTCGCAGTGCATGAGCGTGGCGCCCTCGTAGTCCTTTATGTAACCCTGGTACATGGCGCGGGGCAGGCGGATGTCCTTGCTAAAGCCCTGCTTCTTGAAGTAACCTGCGAGTGGGCAAAATATTGTATGTAGGACGTTGTTTTATTTAAGCGTATGGCATACAGGTTGTAAACAGATACAGAATACTACATTATAAATTAATCTTAAGGTCGGTCAGCCACTTGATGGCCTCGTCACTAAGGATGATCAGATCATCCGGAGGGCCACCGGTGTAGCGCGTTAAGGGACACTCCTCGATGATGTGCCGGATGGACTGTGCGTCGGCACCGCAAGCACAAGCTGGAGACTCCACCCAACCGCAGCGATGTTTATAAAGGGCGCAACGGCCGTGGCCAGTGCGGAGTCTGTTCAAATTGCACCAATGTCGCCTTGGGAGGCCTGACCCTGGGATTCGGGAGCCTGGAATAATCTCGGATCCTAGCTTTCCCGCCTTCATTTTACAATTCCAAGGACATAGGACGTTGTGAAGCTTTTTCTTACCTTGGACTATAAGAACACCTAAAGGTGATGCGTGTGGTCGTACCTACGCCTACGTTGTCAAAGTCACCTTCGTGCTTTACACTAAGGTTTATATTCAATCTGTTATGGAAAATGAGTTGGCGTGTAGGTGTTCTCCAAAGGATCTATGTGACAAGGACCACCGCAGGGTGTAACAATTTTTAGGGTTCCGTAGCCAAAATGGCGAAAACGGAACCCTTATACTTTGGTCATATCCCCTGTCCGTCCGTCCGTATCTCACAGCCGATTTACTCGGAGACTATAAGCACTACAATTATGAAATTTGGTAGAAAGGTGTATTCTATGAACCGCTACATAAAAATGATGCAAAATTACGAAAAAATATTAAATTAGGGGCGGTACTACATATATGTAACTGGGAGTTGAAAAAAATATCAATGCATAGGCGTATGGGATAGGGTTTCTAAAATACTTTTCGATTTAAGTCAACCGTTGGTGAGATACTAGCTGTCAAATACGTAAAAAGGTATGTATTTTATTTTGACCACATTTTGACCATAAAATTACAAATTAAAATAAAACTGAAACTAACCTAAAATTAACCTAAATATACCTATAAAAAACCCTGATCTAACAAACCGCTATATAGCCAGTAGGTAGCGTAAAATATGTATCCCCCTATTCTAATATCCAAACTATGAAGTTTAAAATTGTGAAAAAAATTGAGGTGGTGAACATAAATAAGTACTTTCAACGATTTTTGGTTTGAACACAATATGTCTAACGGTTTTTGAGTACTCTGAAAACTGTCATGCCCAAACAAAAGACGTAAATACCATAAGTTTCATTCAATGTATTGGATAGTGGTTTTTAATGTGGAATAGTCGGTCTCGGTACCCTTCATTGTGCGTGATCCGACACGCACTTGGCCGGTTTTTTATTAAAAGGACAAGTTGCACCTAAATTTAAGTCCAATAAAGTTATCGTAACATCATTTTATATGACGATTACTTTCACATTATACTTACCAATGGCAAATTCGTCGGCGAAAGACAGGAAGTGCAGAATATTGTTTCGAATGTGGTAATCCTTGAGGTGGTTCATCAGGTGTGTTCCGTACCCTTTCACCTGCTCATTGGATGTCACAGCGCAGAATACTACCTCACTGAAACCCTAGACGGAAAGGACAAATTATAAGAAGCAAGAAATCTAATCGCGAAAGAAGCGCTTTGCTTTCTTTGCAAAACTCTGGCACGTAAAAGGGCCCTTGAGGCCTAATTCCAGAATAATAACTTATTAACCCGGGGCTCGATTATTGACAAGTTTTGAGTTGGTATAGCTCCGTCGAAACTATAGGGATCAATCAGGAGCAGGATCCAGAACGGTCCCAATTGCATCCTGAGGGTGTTAGCGGATCGGACTGATAGTGTCCTGCAAAGGCACTGGATGGCGGGAATAATAAACCCTGAGGCTGAGCGGTTTTATTATGTCAATTAATGTTAATTAATTAATTTGTAAAACTAACATAGGATAAGTAACTAATCACTAACGACTCGATGGACATATGTTGTCTGATTAAATAAATATTATTATTATTATATATTTATGGCATAAACGGTCATCGGTTATTCAATCCTTTATCTACATTTGCAAGAGCCAAAATAAAAAAAAAACTGACTACATATTTTTTATGCTTTTTTTTCAAAGTTGGTCCAAAAAGTTCTATTTTCGATATAAGTATGTTGTTTATGAACTTACGTATACGAAATGTACGTGTAACTGTTCCTTATTGATGTCTCTATCAACGCAAGAGAGTTTTTTTTTATTTAACTTTCATAAAAGTTACGTCCAGGAAACTGGTTTTTTGGCCTAAAATTGCCAAAGTTTGATGCCATATATCTCGAAGACAGTGAGTGTAAAGTAAATATGGTATGCTATTTCGGTAAACCTCGTTATTCTTAATACGATAAGTCATCAAAAACACGAGAAAACGGAGATTTACAGATTGGGAGCTAGGAGCCCCATAAGGAGGAAAAACTACGCTAGCACGAGTGTTATACCTAGTTAAGTTTACATCGTTTGTAGTTAAACATTTGTACTGGCATGTATTTGAAAGTGTCTTATACACTAGGACGCCAAAAAACTTTTCAATAATCCTCAATTTCTTCAACAGTTGCAGCAATAGTAGATTCTACAAGAGATGTGATACCTGGGAGTGGAAAGTCCTGAAGCAAATTCCACCGATTGGTCTCCCTTCTTTGATCAAAGCTAATGTTTTGTGTTTTCTGGAACAAACAATATATTTTAGATTGAATTATTTAGTAAAGAAAATAATCAATCAAATAATAACTTACGGGTCGAAAACTAATTGTGAGATGTATTCCTTGGTCATCTCTGGTAGCTGATATGAGAAAACGTTATGAAGACCTGAAGAACAGAAACTATGTTTAGTGTAACTGATGAAATTAAGCGGCAATTACACTTCGTCGTTCGCCGCGTGCTGCATGCGGCGACCGCAAAAGTGTACAGAACACGATCGACAGCTGCCAACGCTTATAGGTAGGCGGACAGACTAATGTAAAGACGACGTTTGTTGGCCTAAGTAGTTTAAAATGAATTCTGCGACCGCATTAGGTGAACGACGAAGTGTAATTGCCGCTTTAGTGTATGTAGGTGCGAATGTATGGCATGGTGCGAAGGTATAGTAAATTATGAAAAACTGGTAGAATCAATCAGAATTTTGAGAGTAATAAGTTGGTACAGTCGCCATCAGATATATTAGAGCGAACAAGGTACTCACAAATCATTTGTTTAGTGTCTATTCAGATATTTTTGAGCATCCTGATGAGTAGGTACAGATTAAACGGCAACTGTGCAACTGTACTCCAGCAAACCCGATATGGCGACAGCCGATCGAACCCTAGCTGTTCGAATTAAACTATTTAACGTTCAAGAATATTCGACAAGGAACGTTTGAATTTATGAATGGTGTGTCACCTATAAGTTTATGGTCTTATTAAAGGGTCCTTCTAACACAAACGAACTCGCCAGCCATATTTGACGATGATCGGCCTGTGATCGTATGTTGGTGCAACCGACCCTTAGTCTCAATTTGTATTGCAGAAAATAGTTACCACCAAAGCTCACCAGAGGCGCTGCTCGCGTTGTCATGCAAATTGAGACTAAACGCAAAAGTGTTCGTTTATGTTTTGTTTCGATAAAACTTATACTAGAGGTACTGCAAGAGTCGTCGATGTAGTGGAACTCGATCATCATGCGTCGTTCTGCCACTTTGCGAGAAACTTGTATCAAGAAGTAAGTCTTTCGACTTGTTTTACGCTAACTTAGTTACAACCTTTTTCTAACGTATTTCTTTAGTCCTCCTAAGGTACCTATTAGTAAGATACTAAGGTGATTTTCTTAAACGGAGCTTGCTCTAACATTGCCTTGCCAAGTCAGAAGTATCCACAACCGACGAGCCAGAGCCTGTACTCCGAACTTCGTATCGTGCCGTCCGTTTCGCTCTCGTATTATTCACTAATATGAGTGAGAGGGACGGCGCGATACGAAGTTCGGATTTCGAAATTCGGAGTAGCCCCTCTGTATGAGGAGTTGTATCGATGTGATTGAAGCAAAAGAAGTATGTAAGGACCGTAGTATTTGGCGTTCTTCGGTCTCTGCCTACCCCAATGGGATATGGGCGTGTGTATATATATGTAGGGGTATGACCAGTTCGCCACCACCGCCGCGCTCGTCCGGGAGTCCTGCCTTAATTATACCTAGATATAGACTTTCAAAGACAAGCAACTCTTTTAACATTATAGGGCCGCGTATTTCCAATAGGATACCTACGGATATAAAAGATGCTACCTCAGATCTTGGTTACGCACTAAAGTGTTTCTAGGTCCAAAAGGCCTTTTACTCGGTTACGGAATTTTTACAGGACATACATACACGTTCACTGCCTCACCGTATTGGAAAATTTTTCTCCCTTAACTAACAATGTGTTAAAATTTAAACTTTATTATGTTTATTATATGAATGTTAATTTATATAGCTCATGGTTATTATTTTTGACATGTATATTATGTATGACGATGTATGATCAAGGCAAATCACTACACAGTATAAAACAAAGTCGCTTTCTCTGTCCCTATAGCCCTATGTATGCTTAAATCTTTAAATCTACGCAACGGATTTTGATGCGGTTTTTTTTAATAGATAGAGTGATTGAAGAGGAAGGTTTCTATGTATAATAACATCCATTAAATAGTGCACCCGTGCGAAGCCGGGGCGGGTCGCTAGTAAATGATATGATATGTACTTACCTATGAGCCACAGCATAGTCTGTTTATTGACGGGTCCCGTGAGAGAGTTGCCTATGACGTGGAACTCGATCATCTTGCGTTGTTCCTCAACTTTGGCGGCTTCATCTCGCGGCGCTTGCATTTGGAACAACGCCTGAAAGGAACAACAATATATTATTTTTATACAAACGCCTTAAGGGAGGGTTTTCCTTCATTCATTTGACGACCGGTTTAGCCTAGTGGGTAGTGCACCTGCCTATGAAGCTGACGGTCCTGGGTTCGAATCCCGGTCAGGGCAAATATTTGTGTGATGAGCATGAATATTTGTTTCTGAGTCATGGATGTTTTCTATGTATTTAAGTATTTATATCTGTTAAATATATCGTCGTCTAGTACCCATAACACAAGCCTTCTTGAGCTTACTGTGGGGCTAGTTCGATTTGTGTAAGATTGTCCTCTAATATTTATTTATTTATTATTCTAAAATTTGGGTATGGGATGGCGCATCGTAACTGACGATTCTCAATATGATTTGAGACGTTAGTGCCGTTAATGAAGCATGAGTCTTCTGGTAGATGTCGCTGTACACCTCCCTTAAGGCGTTTGTATAAAAAATAGTTTACGTTAACAGCGGTACTGCTTAATACGAAGGAACGTTGATGAATTTGGAACTGGGTAGCGATTGCACCTATAGCTCAGTTGGCTAGAGCGACAGGCCGCGAGTGCCGGGAGGTCGCAGGTTCGAATCCTGCTCGGTGCCTTAATTTTTCAATTTTTCCTTCATTCTAAAACAATATATTAATTATATTGTAGGAGGGTCAATCAACTTCTTCTTGTTTTCCGTGTTATTCTTTCCCGTCAGCGAGGAGACAACAGTTACCGAGTTTCTTAGAAAAATTTTTATAATATGGACTTCAAGGACGCTTAAGAGATGACCCATAGCCAAATGGATTTACGTTCATAGCTAAAACTCATGTTTGGTAAATTTAAACTCTATAAAATCACAGTTTTAGAGTGACTCAGGAGACGTAACCATGGTAACGAGCAACAAACAATAGTTGATCCACCCAGGAATCGATCTCATTATATATAAAAACGGCAAAAAAACACGTTTGTTGCATGGGAGCCCCCTTAAATATTTATTATAGTCTGTTTTTTAGTAGTTTCTGTTGTTATAGCGGCAACAGATATACATCATCTGTAAAAAATTCAACTGTCTAACTATCACGGTTCATAAGATACCTAGTGACAGACGGACAGACAGACGGACGGACGGACAGACGGGCAGAGAAGTCTTTGTAATAGGGTCCCGTTTTAGCCTTTGGGTACGGAACTCTAAAAACGATATTTTATATATTGTAGAAATCGTTCAACAGAATATTTACGTACAGAATTCCTAAAGGCACTACTTCGTACGTAAGAAAATTTGTTATTTGTTGTGGTTTTACGAATTTCATGCCTAATAATTTTGATATTTAAAAATATGATACTGACCATGAAAAAACGCTGATATACAAATACTTTTTATTGCATACCGCGATAAATGTAAAAACAGTTCAGTCAGTATTGTTTTTTCGAAATCAAGCAAACGAATGCGTTTGCGTTTAGTCTCAATTTCTATGGAAAAAAATAGTTACATACATAAAAATAGTTGGCATACAAATTGAGACTAAACGCAAACGCGTTCGTTTGTGTTTCGTTTCGAAAAAACTTATACTAGAGGTACAGAACATAGCGAAACATATGCAGACGTGTTCAACAGGCGCTAGGCTGTCCTGTCGCTAAAGTTCGATCTTTTTTGAAGCAGAAAGAAAATTAACAAACATAACCAATGGCTCTTGATAACTTTTTAATGTAAGACATTCTGTATCTGACAGAGCTCTCAATCATACACACACACACACACACACACACACACACACACACACACACACACACACTCACGTCGGGCCCGCACATGTATGCGGGGTCGCTGATGGTGGCCACGATCTCGGCTACTACGCGCTCGCTCACGTCATCGGCGCTGTCTTCGACGACGCGACGTCTCTTGCCGCCGGCGGCTATAGCCGCCTCGCCGCGGGACTCCGCAGCCCGCTTGAGGGACTCTTGTTTTATTGAACCTGTTGGTGAAACAAACATTCAATGCAAAGGCCGGTTAACCCTTAGTATGCGTAAGCGCGGATCTGCGCTAAATATTTTAACCTGTTTCACATCTCAAAGTCGTAATTTGGTAAGACAATTTTGATATTCGCATATGAGGGGTTTAGGGTCGGCAGCTTGCTTGTGACTGTTTGCAGTTGCAAGCGTCCACAGACAACGGTGTCTGCTTACCATCAGACAGGTCGTGTGATTGTTTGCTATCGTCGTTATGGTGTAGTGTATGTTCGAGTCAAACTGGATGCGTCCTGAGGTTCATGCGGTTGAAAACTCGCCATAATGTGAATTTTAATAACTGGTTAGAATACCAAATGAATGAACCTTCACTAAAGAAGAATTTTGGGCGAAGGGTGTCAAGTTTCGGTGTTTTCGCTGTAAAGTTATGTTAGTTTTTAATTTTTTTTTAAGTATGTCTGTTAGTTATCAAGTATTTAAATTAATCCATGGGCATCAGTTGCCTGAAAATAAATGATTTTTCACACCTGCTATTCAGAAAAAGAGCCATTGTTGCTCTCACAGGCGGTGTGAAAAGCAGTGTCACACGGTATCAAAATTATTTCCATCTTGGGCTTAAACACTTGTATCCTTCTCTATGCTCAAGATCCCATTATAGAATCTCTCGCTACACTCAGGATCCTATTGTAGAATCTTTACTCCACTGATGATTCAATTTACCGCCCTCGCCGTAAATAGGTATATCATTTTGCTCGCTTGATAGAAAATCTACTAATTAGTATGATTATAAATATAACATTGTAAAGGGTGTTTGACGACCGGTTTAGCCTAGTGGGTAATGCACCTGCCTGTGAAGCTGACGGTCCTGGGTTCGAATCCCGGTCAGGGCAAATATTTGTGTGATGAGCATGAATATTTGTTTCTGAGTCTTGGATGTTTTCTATGTATTTAAGTATTTATCTATTAAATATATCGTCTAGTACCCATAACACAAGCCTTCTTGAGCTTACTGTGGGGCTAGTTCGATTTGTGTAAGATTGTCCTCTAATATTTATTTATTTATTTTATTTAAAGGGTGTTTGTTACCAGATGACAGCGACACGGTGGTGAATCCGTCTTTACTGTCGCCACTCGTAGTAACTCGCTCGAATTCCCCGCGACGAGGCGCTGTTACAAAAATAATCCACTTTAAAAGAAACATATAATAAAACACAAATCACAAATCATCCACTACAAGGAGTATCAATCGTGCTGTTAAACAAATAACCAAATAAGCTATCGGAATACACCCTTATGCTCATTAATACACCCTTTTGTAGTTCATTAAACATACAAGTGGCTGTCAATATTCATGCCACTTACAGAAATGCCGCGGAAGAATGGACTTGTAGTCACCAAAAAGTACAATTTTTAAATCCACAAGGCGCTGCGTAAACCGTAAATGTGATAAAAACTTAAACTTCGATGATCGTTCATACAAACTTCTCAATCAAATAAATGTAACAGACGGAGATAACATCTGTTTATCTGAATGAACGTACTATCTGAGATACGTTATCGCCTGGGGCTTCTCTCGGCCGAGAAGTTTGGCCCACATTAACGTAAAATGAGTTTTGTAAACATCGCCTGTGAACAGTAAAAGAATCGTGACTGATGAATTCAACTGTACGAGCAACACGCAGGGTAACACACTCAAAAGTGGGTACTCAAAGTAGCACATTGCTACGCAAGTTTTGCACGATTGTCGCGAAAGTTGGTCTTATGTGCTTGGAGTTGGAGGTGTGTGTGGCAATAATGGGTGGACGAATATTCAGAGCTTTTTTACGGCGATTTCTCGTCAATGTCGTTTCATCAAAAAAAAAATTTTAAAATGATGATAAGCCAAGTTAACCTTTGTTGAAAACGCAGATAATCCAATGTTGGTTCTGAGTCCTATTTTGATTTAAGTCATCGCGGTTTGTCCTACCTTTGTGTAGATAATTATGAGCCGACAATGACAATACAACCGATTTGAAGACTATTAAAAATTTCGAAGATTCATCCAGGTTTACTCTTGCAATGTTTACATTTATTTTTCAGATAATACACATATTTTTTACTTTATTTATTTTATATTCTATATACAATGGCTAAACCGAACTGCTCCTAACCGTCCTTCGCTAAGGGTGGGTTGCACCAAACCGTCTGTAATCGTAAACGGTGATCGTTAAAATCTGATTGTATGGAAAGTTTAACAAGTTTATATAGGATGACAGCTGCCGGCGCCATATTTGGCGATGACCGGCCTGTGATGGTATGTTGGTACAACCGACCCTAAGTATTTAATTGAACTTGGTATAAGTTACCATACCAGTTACTTTATATGATTTGTAATGTCAATTTATGATTAGAACACTGACGCTACCCAACATTTAAGGTAAACGTAGTAAATAAATTTGCTACTTACCGGTCTTATTATCGATTATGGCCTGTAAGTGGTTGGGCGGAACCTGTTTGTACTCGGGGTCCCATATAGGCGAGTTTGCGCTGAAAATCTCCTCTTCTAGCAGGGCTAAGAAACGCGGGAAATGGGTTAAAACCAGCACCTGTGTACAAAGGAATGGATTATGCAATGACCAAAGTGTTTGACTGTAGCGATTATATAGTTTACGTAATGTTGGCTGAAATTCTATTCCAATGATGATAAATCAGGTTGGTAATATATAAGAGAGTGGGGTCAACTGATATTTGAAAAATTGAAGTAGCCCAACTAGGGATATTCCTGCATTTTAGAAGTCCGGAGTCATAATAACACCACTAGGTATTTGCTCTGTAGGTATGCGGTATTTTCCTGACTGTGAATAAAGTTAGAGATTTCTCTCTAGCAGTCATACAACAAATTTTCAAGTGGTTGAATTTAAACGTTAGTCATGTAAGTCATGTTAAAATTACCTATACATCTTTTATTAAACGGTTAAACTCATGTATTAATTGTCACTCAGACCGCATGTTTCGTAAAATATATCCTCAAATATTCTATTCTGTTTGCCCTTTGGCAAAGGCCTCCCCCAACACTTTCCAATCTTATCATTTCCGTGCGAGCCTAGTCCAGGTTTTGCTGTCTTAATAGACCATCCTCCCATGTTCTGAATGGTTTTTTTAATTTTCTCTTGTCCCCTTGGGTACCAGTACCACAGCGTTACTAATTTTATAGCGTTATTAATTTCCACTTCCCTTCTCTATTTTTTTTGCATTGGTCGTAGTAGGTACATTAAAATATTTTTTATCCTAGTACACCAAATAGTTTTCGAATAAAATGCCTGTGATACGGACAGACAGACAGGCAGACGTGACGAAACTATAAGGGTTCCGTTTCTGCCGTTTTGGCTACGAAACCCTAAAAAACTCACCCGCTTCTCCGTCGGCATACGATTCCGTTCCGAATGACACTTGTCCGAGCTGTCTACACACGGAGGCCTTAGCATGTACGTTTGTTGGCTTGGTCATAGTATTTAATATAACTCACCCGCTTCTCTGGCGGCATGCGATCCCGTTCCGAGTGGCATTTGTCCATGAGCTGTCTACACACGGACTTGAACACGGCTCGGAGTAAAGTGCGCCCGAACACTAGCTACGTCTCGTAGTGGGGCCGTTAGTCGCAGAGTGGAGTTACCCTGTACGTTTGTTGGCTTGGGCATAGTATTTAAAAAAACTCACTCGCTTCTCTGGCGGCATGCGATCCCGTTCCGAGTGGCATTTGTCCATGAGCTGTCTACACACGGACTTGAACACGGCTCGGAGTAAAGTGCGCCCGAACACTAGCTACGTCTCGTAGTGGGGCCGTTAGTCGCAGAGTGGAGTTACCCTGTACGTTTGTTGGCTTGGGCATAGTATTTAAAAAAACTCACTCGCTTCTCTGGCGGCATGCGATCCCGTTCCGAGTGGCATTTGTCCATGAGCTGTCTACACACGGACTTGAACACGGCTCGGAGTAAAGTGCGCCCGAACACTAGCTACGTCTCGTAGTGGGGCCGTTAGTCGCAGAGTGGAGTTACCCTGTACGTTTGTTGGCTTGGTCATAGTATTTAATATAACTCACCCGCTTCTCTGGCGGCATGCGATCCCGTTCCGAGTGGCATTTGTCCATGAGCTGTCTACACACGGACTTGAACACAGCTCGGAGTAAAGTGCGCCCGAACACTAGCGACGTCTCGTAGTGGGGCAGCGAGTCGCAGAAGGCTGGCACGTGGCAGAATACCAGCCATCTGGGAATGGAATCTTATTAACACTCACTGCCAGGAACTCGAACAGGACGAAGGAGTGTATATATTTCTAATGGGTCGACAACGAGCATGTGACACCGCTGGAGTTGTAAACATCCATAGATTTAATGCAGATGTCAAAATTGTCCCATCTAGTGAATGACCTTGAGATGTAAAGCAATAGGTTCATATGTTGGACACGGATACGTATCTAAGCAAACCAGGGGTGCAAAAAGCATACTACTCCATACAAGAGTATTTAAATGATATTGACATATAATTGTTTTGTATTGTAATACTAATATAAATTGCGTAATTTGACATAAGCACAATGAATGATTATTTAATAATTTTGTTTAAGACATGTTTGTGTGATACTTTTATGACTATTTGTATGCCTTATGGCGAAGAAATAGTGAGACTTGTAAATGTTCATAACACCTCTGTATGTATCTATATTTTCACGAATAAATTACTTGATTGATTGATTGATTGATCGATTGGGTAAGTCCGGTAGTGAAAATGTTTTGGAGAATCTCCAAAACATGCAGCAGTGAGAAAAATATTAGTTATTTTTCGTTTCAATGTTGGTACTGACCTTGTGTAGTTTATTTGATACGCAGATATGTCTTCCGGATTGGACACTTGCTGCAAAAGAATACAACATGAATGACAAAGTATATAATTATGATATTATAATGATACATGGACAGTCCATGACATGAACAGTGCAGGTATGATTTCTAGTGAAATCACTTATATGAATTGGCATATGTGGAGCAAGCGAGACAGAAGTTACTTATTTCCTAACGTTGGGCGTCTCAAAGTTCCTATGATTGAAGCTATGTAGGAACATCTTGGCGAGGTCGTACATTGTCTGCCATTCCCTCTGAGGTAGTGTTAAACTTGTACAGCTAGTTATGAAATAAAAACTCACCAACTTCCTAACTCTAGGCGTCTCAAAGTTCCCATGATTAAAGCTATGTAGGAACGTCATGGCTAGCTCGTATACATGGTTTGCCACTACCTCTGAGGTAGTGTTAAACTTGTACAGCTAGTTATGAAATAAAAAACTCACCAACTTCCTAACGCTGGGCGTCTCAAAGTTCCAATGATTGAAGCAATGTAGGAACATCTTGGCGAGGTCGTACATTGTTTGCCATTCCCTCTGAGGTAATGTGTTGAACTTGTATAACACGAAGTTGGTGATGGCTTTGGCGATGGAGGGCCGTTCGAAGGGAGGTTGTCCGAGAGGGCCTTCGATGGTGGGCTTCGAGCGAGAGAGGATGCATTTGCGGAGGAGCTGGAAAAATTTGAGACTGGTCAGTTAAGTGCCAGAGAAATTAGTACATTCGGTAAGGCTTTTTACATCTCATCAAAGTGTAACAATCAAGTGACGAAGAAGTGACTCAACCTTTACCTAACTGTGAGTAAGTTGCTTGGGATAAATGCTGGATAAAATCAAATCGGATCAGTCAAATTAGGTCATGGTTACCAGTGGGATCGTAGTTGGTTAATGGCCGGCTGATTGGTATGATTGCATTATAATGAAAGAACACCAAACTGAAGAAATTGTGCTGTGCGTGTGCGGCTTGGTTATATTCTTAGTTGAAGTTACAGATAGTAGTAGAACTACATGTTTCTAAGTCAGAGTGTGTGCGTGTGTGTGTGCGTGTCAGTGAGTGAGTTAGTGAGTGCGTGCGTGTGAGTGAGTGAACGAGCGAACGTGCGTGCGTGCGCGCGTGTGAGCTCACCTTGAACAGGTAGTAGTAGACCCGCTTGGTGTCGTGGTCGTCCTCGCGGTGCATGGACATGAATATGTTCTCGACGTCAACCACCGCCCCCAGCAGACGGTTCACCTCCGACACTTGGAGCCCTTGCAGTTGGGTGACATGTTTCTCTGCAACATTAATACAGTACGCACTTTGAGTTTGACTGACATAATGCTCTTATACCATTGGATAGTCTCCGCTTCTCTGTGAAGTAAAACATGGTGAGAAAACAGGCTAATCCCAACAAGGTCTAGTTTATCCTCTGGGTTGGAAGGTGAGGGCGTCTATGATGGTCGCGTGATAAAGCATCTGTCACTTTCTGATACCACTCAATAGAAAGTCACAGATGCTTTATCTTGTCGTTTATCACGCCATCGCGGGGCCATATGGCAGTCGCTTTCGTAAAACTAGTGCCTGCACCAAATCCTGCCATTAGGCGCCAAAGAGCACCGCATGTTCTTTAAGGGCACAACTTGGAAAATGCTAGGAGAATGATGATAGCAGCTGAAAACATTTCATAATCATGTTTAATATGAGCTCCATGTTACCTAAAATGTGGTTACAATTACGACATGGGTCGTTGAAGGTGGCCAGAGGCTGGTTGTCTGCCCGAGCATTAGCTTTGATGGCCTGTTGGGGCATTGGAGTCTTCCAGCCGGTGCAGTTGCAATCTGGAGTCTAAAAACATATAAATAATTACTTAGGGTATGATTTAATCTAAAGTTGTTTGGCAACATAAGGTGAATGCTAAAAGTGAAAACTAGTAAAAAAAAAGACTTAACAAACTATAGAAAGCAGTGTGAACCTGTGCTAAATGAACCTTAATTTAGACATTTCAGCATCAACTTTCTGTTTAAAATATAATAATAATAAATGTGTAACCTATCACTGCAATTTCACATTTTCTCCTACAATTGTACACAATTACTAAATGTGGCACTGGAATTAAATTTCATCCTACCCCTTTTCGGAACACAGGAGTGAGTTTATGTGTAATAAATGTGTACTTGTTTAGATAGGAGGTAATAATCAAAACCAATATCAATTCGAAATATCATAAGAGAGAGGCGTACAGCAACATCTACCAGAAGACTCATGCTTCATCAACAGCACTAACATCTCAAATCATATTGAGAATCGTCAGTTGCGATATCAATACGATTTGAGCTGTTAGTGCCGTTTATGAAGCATGAGTCTTTTGGTAGATGTCGCTGTACGCCCCCCTTAAGGCGTTTGTATATAGTTTACGTTAGCAGCGGTACTGCTTAATACGAAGGAACGGTTGATGAATTTGGGACTGGGTGGTGATTGCACCTATAGCTCAGTTGGCTAGAGCGACTGGCCGCGAGTGCCGTGAGGTCGCAGGTTCGAATCCTGCTCGGTGCCTAAATTTTTAAATTTAAATCATAAGAGAGCTTGGAAAAAAATATCTACAAGGTTTCAATTATTTAGAAACAGTATGTGTGACTTATAGAATAAACAGCATACATAGTTAAGGACTTAATTCATCTACTTTTTAATTACTTCCTTTGTATAATGAAAATTTGTCATACATTTGTATAGGTCATTATAATCATAAAATAACCAATTAAAAAGTAGATGAATTAAGTCCTTAACTATACCTATACATTTTTTTTAAAACAACTCATATGTAGCCTCTGGAAGTCTAGATATAGTTGGTCTCACCTGGCATGCAGAGTAAATGGCCAACTTCAGCAACTTCTTATTATGCGGCCAGTTGTAAACCTGCTGTTTGCGCTGCTGTATCCGCTGCAGGTTAGACTGCCGGGACGCCTGGCCCTCTGCCGGGGTCACCGTACTGCCAGATGCTGTGTCTTCTGCGTTACCACTGGATGATGCTAAAACATATTTGATAATAAGTTTTAGCATCATCCAGTGAATGCGGTGAATTATTACTGTATTCAATGTGTATTACATTAAACTGTTAATCAGTACTTCGGGCTAGTGGACAGTCAGCTGAAGAGAAGCGTCATCCCCTCTGCATTCAAACTTTAATGTACATATCTGTATCTTCGTGACTCGTACAATGAGTTTTGAAAACAGTTGTTGCAGGTGATTTTTGGGAAATAAACGGCTCATTCATCTAAGTTACGGACTAGACATTCTAAACTAATAAAAATAGTTAATTTAACTAGAATTCAATTAATTGTTTACCTTCATGTCCGTGTGCTTGTGAAGAGTCTGCCTCCGCAGTAGCCATGGTAATATCGCCCATATCGTCCGGTAACTGAGACATTCTGGTAGCACAGGAACTAAATTAGTACCAGCAGCGTTAATTCAAGCCTTCTCGGCCACAAATATTTACTTTTCTGCGATAATCTCGCATTAAACAGATTTCATTAAATGTTTGACAGTTAAAGGTCGCGTCGCGTTGACAGAACTCTGTCAAAACTTGACATTTTGATACGTCAGATTTTTGTCTATGGACAGACTTAGGCCATGTCCACATTACCGGATATCGATGTCGTCTCCGAGTCTCCGACACCGATAAATTGTATATCATAGGAATATGTGACCGATATCAACGAGCAGTTTTCCATATATATTTTTATCGATATCTGAGCGGACATGGCACGATATCGTTGCTTTTCAAAACCAACGGTGTATCTTAAAAATATGTTTTTTCAGGAGAGGTTTGAAAGTGGAACAGAAATGATTTCATAATATTTTTTATTGAAAGTATCATAAATGAAATCTTCTTTTTGTAATTCCCTCATAGTTTATTAGAGTATACGACAAACCAAAGAAAACTAAGACAACATAAAAAATATTGTATTAAAAATCCAAAATTAATAACATACTTCGAGTTGTGACTTAATATTTAGAGGTAGTTCAAATGTTTTATATGTAATAATGTCACAATACGTAATACTGAAACATAGTGGTTTATTATTATGATGAATAACGGCTTATTCGTCATTAAGACATATTTTTATATATCAATGTCTTGTATGGACATAAAGGAGCTTCAGATAAAACTCCAAATATATTTTTGACAATTTAATTACAAATTAATGTTATTTAAACAAGATCGGAGTTTTCCCTCTCTGTCTCACTTATGTGCAAACTTGCAAGTGCGACAG
This sequence comes from Epiblema foenella, assembly GCA_963556455.1. Lineage (NCBI taxonomy): Eukaryota > Metazoa > Arthropoda > Insecta > Lepidoptera > Tortricidae > Epiblema > Epiblema foenella. Next base: position 4,585,577 of record OY747110.1, read on the forward strand.
AGAGGGAAAACTTCGTTTGCTGTTCGCGGTAGCGCCCCGTATTGTGAAGTGACAAGGCATAATGTTCTTCAGAGTAGGAATAGTTTCAATGCCTAGAAATAGGTACAGTCAAGGGCATAAATATATATACGTTCTCAAAGCGACAGAAATATCTGTACTATCTGTTAGTCAAAAATATCCATACAACAATTTCGATCAGAAATATGTGAACATTAATCGAGTCATTAAATTGAGTACTCTAATACGTTCATAAATATACGTACAATGACTGACAAATAAATGTAGACAAACATACAGACAAAAGTATCTATGCACATGTTTTTCATATACATGTGAACAAAGCAAAGGTCAAAAATAGCTAGACACACATATGTCATACAATAAGCATGTGAACAAAACAGGTGTCCAAAATATCTACACATATATCTGCGACATATATATGAGCAAAAGGCTAGACAAAAATATCTATACATATAACGTGTATGACAGTCAAGCCCATACATACCATATCTACAATTATGGGTTTTATACCACTGATATAAGTAATTGAACTAATTGAATGTAAGTATTACACATAATTGACCGAGTGAAACGAAGGTCTCTGGTCTCTGCTTCAGCTTTGACGAAAATGCTTTCGTATGTCCGGATTTCCGGTTGATCTCTTCTACAGGTCGCATTTCTCAACTGATTCTCGTGAATTTTTGTGAGCAGGTTCGATAATTATTAATTCTTTGACAAGTCAGTTCTTGGCCATTAAAAAAAAACACTCGCGAGGTCTACAGCTCACAGAACCGCTAGTTTATAACTGCAAATCAAAGTTTTTTTTATGTAGAAAAATACCAATTTTAATCAATATTTATTATTTTATGTGCATATATAAATATTCCTCTTATAATATCCACATCATCCGCATTAAACCTATTTAGGTATTAAGAGGTGCAAGTGAATACTGGCCACATAATTACCAATACCTAAATGTCAAAAATGTTCTACAGTCCTCGAATCACAGCTTAAGACAGAGTAGTCAAATTGATAAAACATAATTTTCTGAGACTAGCTCTGAGTAATTTTTATTGCATATTCATTCACGAAGATAATTCTAAAAAATCTAACGTCCATTATACTGTTTGTAACATATAATAGAACACCTAGCTTAGTTTATTATAAATAAAGATATAATATGTAATAAATAATGTGGGTATGATCATATACAAATCGACCCGACCTAGTCCCGAACAAACTAAGCAAAGCTTCTATTTTCTCTCTCCTCTGGTACCCGACACTTAAACGAGTATATAGATAAGTATATACTTAAATACAAAAAGGGGTTGCGTTTCTTTTAACTACCGATTTACCTGCATACGTGTAAAGGCACGATCCCGTAGTTACTTTCAAAATGAACTACGTTAAGCGGTTAAGCTACGGCACTCATCATATTCACTAAATATCTATATATGTCCTCAGACACCGATATCCTGCATCACCTAATAATTTATTGAAAGAAAAAAACCTTGGTTGCTACATTGAACTATCTGTAACTTACTCTATAGTTGATAAGAAGCAAAATGTGAATATAATAAATGTGTAAATCAAAGGCGATTCCCATAAACAAATGAAGGCCCAAAATGAAAGGGACGAATGTATCGCATGACATTACCGATCTCTTCTCGATGAGCGTCAAAATTTTGAAATTAAAATATTGGTTTGTTTACAGTGCGGATATTTTGAGCATCGCATGTTTACATATTTTTGCCCTCTTCTTAGACAGATATAATTGTGTATGTAATTTGCCGAGGTATTTATGAAAAAATTTGTTTAGGTATTTGTTTCTATTTGCTGTCTATATGAGGTTGGAAAAAAAATTGTGTAGATATTTTTCACTCCTACTTTGTCCACATGTATATGAAAAACAAGTGCATAGATACTTTTGTCTGCGTGTTTGTCTACATATATTTGTCTGTCATTGTACGTATATTTATGAACGTAGTAGCGTACACAATTTAATGACTCGATTAATGTTCAAATATTTCTGATCGAAATTGTTGTATGGATATTTTTGGCTAACAGATAGTACAGATATTTTTGTCGCTTTGGTAACGTATATATATTTATGCCCTTGACTGTAAGTGCTTAGCAACGTTGTGTAGGCGCGTAACTTTGCTGGGCCCGGACAATCAAGTACTTATTAACGTTTTATATACTTACCATAATCTTTTTTAAAACTGCATAACAGCGGCATAACAGGACATGCGTCATAAAAGTAATACAATTATATCGCTAGTAATGAGGTATTGTTGATTACCTACACTAACTTTTTGATATTTTCACCAAAATATTTTCTTATCGAAACGTTAATACAAACATTTTTACTGTTGTAATATCACAATAATGCAATTTATACCAAATTTATATGCGATGACATCCTTTAGCAGCATAAAGTATGCGATGATATCTTTTAACATCTAAAAACATGCGAAAGCATTGAAGCGAATACCCATAGGTCACTGGTTCAGATCCGGCTCGAAGGACCATGAAGCGCGGTGGACTGTGATTTGGTGATTTGTATGGGCTGGATTTCTCGTGGAAACAAATAAAAAACCTGGAGACGTGTTTCGCGTGTATTTTGCCGGGATCGCCGGTATGAGAGAGAGAGCTACAAATGTTTCTACTTATATAAACTTATGTTGGTGTTGCCAACATGCATTCTTTAACAGCTGAAAACATTGGTATAGCAGTTGCAATGGGGGCTATCGCGTATGAATTCGCCGCTAGAGGCGCTAGTGTAGCTCGAGGTCTCCGAAATGTCAAATGTCACTCTTTGTGGTTGCGCTACGCGGGTTAATATCTAATTGGAACAATATGGTGACTATTTTGCAATATCTGAGCTTAATCATGGCAAATATGAGTTACGGGACAACGACCGTCAGTTCTTTGAGACAGTTTTGTCTTTCGGAAACTTATTTCCTCCTTTATTTCCTAACAAAACGGGACTGCGCTACAATGTCGGATGTTGGATATTTTTACGGTACGGTTTTAAGGTATTAAATATGATTTAAACGTAAACTTCGTTCGCCCATAATAACCAATAAAAAAATTTGACAGCTGGGCCTTACTCGACAGTGGCGCCAACTGGTGAGCACAAAAACGATAGGCCTCATTATATGATGACAACCTTTAGCAGCTGAATGAAAGTATGAGATGACATACTTTAGCGGTTGAAAACATACGATGGTATCGGTATCCTATAGCAGCTGAAACTAAGTGATGACATCCATTAGCAGCTAAATGAAAGCTTGCGATGGCATAATCTAGTAGTTAAAAGTATGCGATAACATACTCTGACTCGCAATGCGTATAGAGTCTAGCTAATGAAAGCTGAGACTGAGATTTATTTGAAACTTTTTAAATGACAACTATAATATCCACGTCAAATGTGTCAAACGTCACTTAATTACCGCGTCAATGGAGACAAACATTGTTTGATACTTTACGGGTCAGTAACAGAGGGCCTACCGTGAACCTCAAACGAAGTTTTCCCTCTCTGTCGCACTTACGTACAAACGTGCACGAGGGAAAACTTTTTTTATATTATTCCGCTTGATTGCTACTTCCGTAGTTCCATAACAGACTCGGAATATTTAAATAAGTATCATAAATTTTCTTTTTTAGGGTTCCGTGCCCAAAGCGTAAAACGGGACCCTATTACTAAGACTCCGCTGTCCGTCTGTCTGTCTGTTTATCTGTTCGTCTGTCACCACAAAGTATCTTATGAACCGTGATAGTTAGACAGTGGAAATTTTTACGGATGATGTATTTCTGTTACCGCTATAACAACAAAAACTAAAAAACAGAATAAAATAAATATTTTAAGGGGGCTTCCATACAACGAACGTGATTTTTTTGCCGTTTTTATAGATAATGGTACGAAACCCTTCATGCGCGAGTCAGACTCCCACTTGGCCGGTTTTTTGGTAATGTTATCGCACAATATGTACCCAACTACGTAGTGCGAACATTTTATTTTGTTGTCCAAGTATCATTATTGTATTGTCACATTTGTCACATTACACATAGTGTTGCACCATGTGGATTTTTAAAATTTTACGGCTTTTTTCTAGTCTTGGCTTTCATTAGCCAAACTCTAGTATGTCTATAATCTTCTAGCGAAATTTGATTCGATTCTGACAAATTCCACCATAAAATTTAGATACTAATCAAAATTTTGGAAATGAATTTGCTCTGCTACAGAGACTCGTTGTTGATAAGTCCGTTTTAAAGCAATGAAATTTCCTTTAAAACATACTTACTTCTTCAACCATGGGTAACGGTTTAATGACAACTTTTTCGTCATAGTCGATTTCGTTGCTGGGATCTAAGGCGTTTATAGTGCATGTTATAGTATCGGTTTTTATCAGTAGGTATTTGGATTTATCTGCAGATTTTGAAACACGTGTCCATAACTGAAACTAAAAGAAAATCACTGTATAATAGAGTAATAACTAAAGCAATGAATAAATTATATAAATAAATATCTGTGGACAATCTTACAAAAAACTCGACTTAGTCTCAAACTAAGCAAAAAAAGCAAAGATACTTGAATCCTCAGTCTGTACCACGGCATGGGGATTAGCACCATGTATGGTTTCTTTAAGCAGACTGCCAGACGTTATTTTATAACGCTTCCCATCATAGGAATCCGTTAGTTAGGAAGGCTGAAGACTACGTTCCCATCCCTCCCCCCTCTGTAACTCGGCGATCACTGATTAGGGGCCGCACGGTCCGGCGTCCTAGGCACACACATAAGGACCCGGACGACGTAATCACAGCGTCCATCGAAAGATGAAACCCTTTATGCCACCAAAGTTGACGTTGTTTAATAGAGTCAATTGTTCAACTCCAATTTGACTGAACCGGCTCGGTCCACCAGGATTTAGTGAAATCCGGCCGGATTATAAGTCATACCGGATTACAATCCCTAGTTACATTGTATATATGTCTAGAAAAAATGGCCCACTAACACTTTATTTGACGATTTTCACACGTGTATAAAAATTTCGTTTTCGGCTGAAACTAGAGCCAAAGCCGAACCTTCGGTTTAGGTGTCGGCAAAAAAACGTGTTTCGGTCGGACACTAGTATTGACGTGTATAAGAGTGTGTATCACAAAGGTGTGCGTAAAAGTGTTGCAAAAGCCGCATTCAGCAATATGGTGAAAAATAAAGTCTGAAATTCCATGTTCAATGCTCGAGTCGTAATATACTTAATTTTCAACTCCATTCAAGGATTTCAATAGAAGTACTTATGTTTCAATCTAAGACGAGAATCTTTTTCAACCAAAGCAAAACTCATTTAATAAGCCAGTTCCTTTAAATAATAATGACTTTTAACCTCTTCATTCATCTTCTGAAGCTGCCTGTATTTTAACCTAGGTACTCCTATTCTATTAATCCCTTTGGTCTTTTCGATATAATTTACCTACCGCAGCCGCCGGAAGGGCTTTATTTCAATTTCATTAATTAATTGACGTTTCTGTAGTAAAGCAGGGTTGAGTCGAATCCGGCCGTTTTTAACTACTATTTATTTTCGGGGACAGGCCCGTGAATATTCTCAGTTCGGTAACCCGACAGGTGTAGCTACGAGTATTATAGTGGGAGTTCTAGTAGATGAAATACGGCGTTTAGTGAACCAAAGATTTTCTTTGACAGGATCGGTCCTTAGGGCTCAAGGATGGATTTAAGAAGTGAAGCCAAGGCAAATTTTTGAGGGGGAGAGTCCAAATTAATCTTGATATTTGCGCCAGTTAAAATTGTCAAAACTTGCCAGGTCAAAATCGGTGTAAATGCCAGGTCAAAGCGTGTAATTTTTCTGAAGCCTTAAAGTTGCAAAGGCTGTGATCTAGTTTATTTATTACGTGTCAACGCCGGGTGTGGTTAATGGATCCCTTTGACGTTTTTACGGTGACTGGACAGTTCATGATAATAAAGATTGAGTTGAGGGCCTGCATTGAAAAAAAAACATGTTCTTTGAAACACCGTTCTGACCTGACGAGGAAATAATAAGGATTGATTTGCATCAGATATGTGATTCTTGACTACAAGATTATTTCTCTGATTATAACAGAAACATGATTGTTTAAAATTTTCTCGATAGAGACAATTTACAAAGTACCTGATAGACGACAAGATAAAGTTACAGATGCTTTATCTTGTAGTTTACCACGGCATCACTGTAGTAAAGCAGGGTTGAGTCGAATCCGGCCGTTTTTAACTACTATTTATTTTCGGGGACAGGCCCGTGAATATTCTCAGTTCGGTAACCCGACAGGTGTAGCTACGAGTATTATAGTGGGAGTTCTAGTAGATGAAATACGGCGTTTAGTGAACCAAAGATTTTCTTTGACAGGATCGGTCCTTAGGGCTCAAGGATGGATTTAAGAAGTGAAGCCAAGGCAAATTTTTGAGGGGGAGAGTCCAAATTAATCTTGATATTTGCGCCAGTTAAAATTGTCAAAACTTGCCAGGTCAAAATCGGTGTAAATGCCAGGTCAAAGCGTGTAATTTTTCTGAAGCCTTAAAGTTGCAAAGGCTGTGATCTAGTTTATTTATTACGTGTCAACGCCGGGTGTGGTTAATGGATCCCTTTGACGTTTTTACGGTGACTGGACAGTTCATGATAATAAAGATTGAGTTGAGGGCCTGCATTGAAAAAAAAACATGTTCTTTGAAACACCGTTCTGACCTGACGAGGAAATAATAAGGATTGATTTGCATCAGATATGTGATTCTTGACTACAAGATTATTTCTCTGATTATAACAGAAACATGATTGTTTAAAATTTTCTCGATAGAGACAATTTACAAAGTACCTGATAGACGACAAGATAAAGTTACAGATGCTTTATCTTGTAGTTTACCACGGCATCACTGCGATCATAATACGGGGTCTGAGTCTCTATTTTAATTTTTTCGCGGAAGTCACGTGTATCATACACGGGAGCGTAGTTGTGAGAAAAGTATCAACTTAAGTAAATTGGTGACTTTAAAAACCCAGTTTTTATGCCGTGTTTTAGTTTTGATTTGGTAAACCTGGGGTCAGTGTTATACTTTCGTATTTTTACTAAACAAAAACTATTTACTAAACTAAATCAAACAGAAATACTTAGTGATGATAATATAAGTGTTCTAAATCTATTAAAGTGGCCCCGTTATTTCCGAAAGTCAATCCAGTTTACGGTAGGTACGTATTCTAGTGCAACAAATTATTTATTTAATCAATACAATGAATATAAAAACTTAACCCATAAATATTACAATATAAAAACAGATTTTTCTCTTGGAAACCTTATTTTTCCTATTATAACCAACTTATTTTTTCGGGTAGTGCGGAAACTGAAAATGTGCGAAGTCCGACACGCACTTGGATGGTTTTTCTATTTAAAATACGTTTTCAAGAATCTATTGTTTGTAGTTACCTAATGTTCAACGGACTTAAACAAAGAAAGGAAAAGCTTTACATTATTCGCTCCACTCGTCAAAGTTTCCTCGCTCAAGATGCCTTAGACTATGATAAATTGCTTACAGATTAGAAATATATACTACGTCGTTTCATACTATGATATGAAATGAAATGAAATCATTTATTCTTCAATTTAGGCATTTACATGCACTTATGAAAGTCAAATAAATACCATCGGTTCATAAAATAAACCTCTGCCTCGAGAAGAACCGGCGTAAGAAACTCGGCGAGGTGTCATTTTTTCAAAACAATATACAATGTATATAAAATAACAGTATCATAATACTACAGAATTCAAATGCTACAATATAAACATACATATATATATATTTTAATATTAAGGACAAAATATTTCTGTGTTAGATTACTTGTGCGGGACGCTATCACTGCCAAACATCCCTATAAATAAATAAATAAATATTAGAAGACAATCTTACACAAATCGAACTAGCCCCACAATAAGCTCAAGAAGGCTTGTGATCCATGATATTAATCGTTTATCTTATTGTTTCACGACAGATTTAAATTTAGAATCCGTAAGTTCAGTAATGTGTCTTGGAATTTTATTGTAGAATTTTATACAATTTCCCAAGAACGACTTTTTCGCCTTTACTAGTCTGTAAAAAGTTATTTTGAGTTTCCCAGTGTTCAACTTCGTGTCGTGTTCGTTGGGAAATTATATAAATTCTTCCTAACATACATAATTATTTCAAATATGCGAGGGCAGGGTTAGGATATCTAATTTCCTTAAAGATTTCTCTCAATGACTCACGCGACCCCAAGTTAAAAATTGCTCGTATAGCCCTTTTTTGCAATATAAACACAGTTTCGATATCTGCAGCTGATCCCCATAAGATAAGACCATAAAAGTAAACTAACCGAGCCGTTGCCACATTGGTAAGCTGCCTCATTCTCCTGACTGCAAAAGCAGCAGAGCTCAACCCAACCTACTTCCTATAGCGGTTATGTGGGAACCCCACTGCAATTTTGAGCCCAATGTAATACCTAAGAATATCGTTGTCTTAAAAAATTCTAAAGTTTCACCATTAAGTTTTATATTTGAATCTACATTGATATTTGAATGTGATGACTTTGTGAGTGAGAATTTTATACATTTCGTTTTTTTCGGATTATTGGCATTTTATTTAGTAGCAGCAACTTATTGGCAGCAAACCAGTCAGATATCATGGAGAGGGTATTATTTGGTTCAACGAGTTCCGTATCTTTCCTATTAACTTTGAACAGTAATGATGTGTCATCTGCGAACACGCCAATGCCTGATCTGCGATAGGCATAGGTACGTGACTGAAAAATCAAATGAATACTCAAATGCGACGCTTTTCACGATGTTTCGGTTGTTTTTCAATGATAGATCGCTCCTCGTTTCGCTAGCTAGATTTTAAGGACTACCTCATGAATGCATTTTGTTTACTGATAGCTCTACAAAAGGGAGGGAGGGGGTCGAAGAAAATTTTACCTATTCTCACTTGAGTCTCGTTAAATATCAAGTTCTTTTTCCTCAAGGGAAGTGGCTGGATTCTTTTATTAAATACAGCGCTTCCTATGTTTAGTATTTCATTGTTCGATTTTCTTATTGTGATTCTTAATTACGTTTTTAGTTGTTGTAAACATTCATTTGATACGACTCGTTTGAAAAATGTGTTTTTTTTTAAATTAATTCTAATGCAATAACGTGCTCATTTAATGCATGTACACTTTACGTCTACCTCAATTTCCTCAGATATTCTAAAGGATCTCTGAGTCCCATTTGGCAGTTAATACCGAGATTTGGCGTGGGTACTAATTCTAGGGAAGCAACTGCTCTTCATAAGTAGGCACGTAGGTACTTATAGAAAACAATTTGGTCGAACTCTTTTTGCATCTTATGTGATGAACATTAATAATCACAGCTATGCAATTCACCAAGCACCTTTCTCTCCAGTCAACTCACCCGCTCACGCTACAGCTCACCCGTTTTTATATGGAAACTATCGTATGTAATTTGTCACTTTTTGAGTTTCCATATAAAAACGGAAGAGGGGTGAGGTGACAGGTGAGGACGTTGGTTTGTGAATAACAGCCCAGGAAAGGGTCGTTGCCCGGAATATTGGGAGGTTGCAGGGCAACAACCCTTAACCATGGCGACAAAATTAAGACTGACAGTCCTTTGAGCAGTTATATTGTTTTATTTTATATTTGTACAGCCATTCTTATCTGTGTATGTCGTGTGTAACGAACAGACCCACAGATTTTAATGTCACATTTATAAATAGCTTATCCTTTATTCTTTTGTTCTGTCTCGTATTCAACGATTAGGCATGTATTGTAATAACACCTAAACCCACCCACACGCTTGCTCACCACTCCTCACCGACATAATGTCTGGATAAATACACCGAGCGTAGATTAGCCAAGCCTTCAAGAGTTCGCAAACTAACTTTATTCGACACCCTGAACTAATATATATTCTTCCCTCTCCCACTCAATGACTTATACTATACAACTCATCTATCTTGTCTTCTAGTAGGGGAGGTCAAGATACTATACGATGCTAAATGTGGATTTACTCGAGCGTCGTTTGGACCTATTGGATTAGATAGTAGGAAGAATAAAAGGTTTTATGATGCGTCCCCGCCGGTGGGATGAGCGCGTCAGAAAAAGACAACGTTAAAAAAAAACCGGTCAAGTGCGAGTCGGACTAGCGCACCGAGGGTTCCGTATAGAGATGTGTACCGGCTCCAATCCTATTAAATCAGGAAAATCTCAGCAATATGGTGTGGAAATTGGACGCCATGGGTACAGTGCCATCTATCGGCGACTTTTGTTACAAATTTGAGCGACTGAATAACTTTGTATGTATGGTAGTTTTTCAAGGATAATTCTTTAACACGTAAACCGATTTCAATTTTTTTCCTGTAAAATATACATTGATATCAATGTTATGTAATATTTTTATATTTTTTCCTTGTACTTAACTTCGGAGGTAAAGGGAAAACGGTATTTTTTTTACATTTTCCCTCATAAAACAAAAATGACAACTCGTAAAAAAAATGTTTCAGAATGTGCAACCCAAGCCCTTTCATATGACACCCCACTCGACATATTAACTAGACTTTCAAATTTTTAACCACTGTCATTTTTCACAGAAAAAAAGTCATGTTCTATGTATGTAGCCTTCTTTATAACTATTCCAAATTTCAAATCGATAGCATAAGTAGTTCTTGAGATATTTAGCGATATGACAGACAGACAGACAGACAAAGTGAAACCATAAGGGTTCCTTTTTTACCATTTTGGTACGGAACCCTAAAATAGCTGCGCGAACATATTACTCCAGGAAGTTCAGGACGTCAGATATTGATAATGTATGTATACGTCCGACGTCGACGTACCTCTTTTAACGGAAATGTTAATTTGCCGGTTTGCATACCAGCCGTACGAAAAGGTAGAACATTGTAGAAAAACCCAACCGCGTCAGATTTTCAAAATACGATGTTAAGTATACCCTATTAATAATCAGACGATTTGCATTGGACGCAAGCTTATGGCGGATTTTTATAAATGTATTTTTTTTTTACATTTATAGAGGGCTTATAAATGGTGGAGCTACTCAACAGAGTACAAGGTATTACCCATCCTCTTTTGGGCTCCGTTGCCATAAGCGCTTTTAGATAAATCCAGTTACTGGCGTCAATAGGCGGGACGCATTGGGCGGAAAGTGTTGGGCCAGCATGTTAGGTCAACGGGCCGAACTACCGGTAAAAACTAAAAACTGCCAACATACAATTGGCCGAATGTGCTGTCCAACTACCTTCGCCCATTGTGTACATCCGACATGATAAGTCGCTTGGCGACGACCATGCTGCATCCCTAGCTCAGTATTAATTCAGTTTTTTTTTACACTGGATAAGACGGTTCGGACTTATATTAAATTTATTTAAACTTTATTTTACATGAACTACATTTGACAGTGAAGTTTATTATTGAAAGCTTTGTGAAATTGACCGTAAATTTAGTTGTGTGAATTTTTATCGATAAATAAATAAATATTTGGGGACAATCTTACACAAGTCGACCTAGTCCCAAACTAAGCAAAGCTTGTACTATGGGTACTAGGCAACGATATACATACTGATATAGAGAAATATATACTTAAATACATAGAAAACATCCAAGACTCAGGAACAAATATTCGTGCTCATCAGACAAATAAATGCCCTGACCAGGATTCGAACCCGGGACCTCCGGCTTCGTAGGCAGCGTCACTACCAACTAGACTAAAGCGGCCGTCAACGATAAATACTTATACAGTTAATTAAACAAGGCATATTTAATTGACTCCAAACATCCGAACCGCATATCTTGAAGTACGTAGTCCGTTTTGTTCTACAATAGGGTGAGGTCACATTGAGCCGCGATACTTACGCTCGTTTCACTAACCTAACGCATGACTGTATCTGACTGTATCGCATTTTTTTACAAAACGACGGTGGCTAGTGTGCCAGCCTGCCTGACGGTAAGCAAATATAGCCTAGATAAATATTGGCTATGTCACAATCTACGAAAAGACGGATAAATATCGTCCGAGATTTACGACTATGCTAATTACTAAAGTTCTCAAGTTCGTCTAGAAATATTCCTTCTTTAGTATTAAATTCAGGAATTCTTGTCCCGTTAGTGAAATTAAAATAGAGCACTTTAGTTCCTTGTGAGATGAGTCTTTATTTGAGGTGCGAATTTCAGGATAATTTATTTGTTTGATATTTAGGTAACTTGCCTGGATGACTAGAGCGGACCCTTTAATCATGTAAATGTTGAACTACATTCAGTTTGGTATTTGGTCTTAGAGTTTCGTACAAACTGTACCAAGTCTCATCATCATCAGCCGAAAGACGTCCACTGCTGGACTGGTTCTCCGCCAGACCAGTACAAAATCTGACTTGTCAGAAAGAGTTCGAACGACAATTATCAAACACATTCGTAACGGTTAGCCAGATAGAACTCCCGCTATGCAAATGCCGGAATTTTACGACGTCGTCTAAAAAATGTTCTTTAGATCAAGTATTATATCAAATAACTTCATTCTCCATGACACCATAAATACATATTTGTTGATTGATTTTGATTAATAATTACTTTTGATCGATGAACGTTTACAAACACGAAAAAGGGTGACTTAAATGTATGACTAACCTGAGCCTTACTAAGCGAATTTCTATAAAAATGTTATTGCATTTTGAACCTTACTGTTCGTAAGGTAAAACGGTTTTTGAACGTATTACTTTGATGCAACTCGGTCAACTGAATGATTTCAAGTTATATCTAAACAGTTGACGGTCAAACCAGTTTCTCTCCTCAATTTTATTGAGAGTTTTGTAATTTTGATCGGTTAGCGCCATATCGATCAATATGACAGCGCAAGCAAACTACGCGTCTTATTAGGACTCTGCTCGGCGGGATTTGACGGCGGCCTAGCGGTATATCAATGTTTTCTTATGACGTTTCACGTAAAATTATCGGCCGTAAACCGACAAACACTTTTTTTATAATCGTAATTGATTGATTTTGATTGAATCCTACTTTATTTTTATACTAATCTACCTGATGGTGAGTGATTATTCCAACTTGTTCTGTCAAAATGTCGAAATCCAATTCGTTTGATAAGCGCGTGCGGGACGCCGCGAAGCACGTTTTTGCTTATATATTTTTACGCGACCTTAAGTCTCTTCTTGTACGTATTTTAGTCAACAGTAATATATTTTTTTTATATCTGTGAGTAGTACAAATGACCCCTAAACTACAGACCCACATAGTAAACATTAGGTACCTAAAATATTCGCATATGCTTTTCGCCTTGTCGACCCTCGTATGTAAAGTATTTGTTTATTCTGAAAGCCTTTTAGGGACATTTAAATATCTGTTCTCGTCTCCTTTTTGCTTGCAAAACCTTCAAAGGATGTAGTCTAGCAACATCACTTACCCTAAAGGCATCATGAATAAGTAAAATTAAAATATTAAAAAAAGAACCGACTGCTTTTAGGGTTCCTTACCAATAAAGTACCACCAAATATCACTAATACACTTCTGCGAGCTCACAAATAGGTGAACATGCACTCTAAAGCGACAACAGAGATTTAAAACAGTTTAGACAGTGGTTTTCAACCAAATACAATAGTTTTACACCTTGACGATAAAGTCGTGTTCAGATATTTATGAGAACTTTATTGTGTTTGATCGCGACTGTACTTGAAATGCTTACAACGCCAAAAAAGTTACGATTCTACAAGAAAAGTCACAATCTTTATCACTTCTCCTATCAGGGAATAACATAAGCAGTAGCCTATTACATTTTTTTTAACGGGAGGGCCCATAAAATCCCGCCAGTGAAATTTTTCGCAGACTTTATCCATCTATCAACATTTCCGGACAGTTTCATGAATTTGATGGCACTCGTGATAAAATTAAATATACTGCGAGCTAGTTACATTGCCGACCCTTTATTGAGTTGAGGATTCCTCGTGTCGATTTGACAGCTGGAACCAGCTGACAAGTTATTCTCAACACAGCGCATTTTGGGAATATGGTTGTTGACTCAAAAAGGTCACTGGGTTATTCTACTTTTTCATGACCAGTTTTCTATTACAAAAAAAACTATGGTATGTATTGCATTAGTGTACAAAAATAGGATTTCGAAATAGTACCTGAACCTAATAATAGGAATTTATAGGTAAAATAATTAAATATTAACATATTGCTGTTAAAGGTGGGTAACACTGTGGTGAAAACCATTTTTTCATACAAATGGTGAAACATCCAACGACCACTGAGTTACTCGATGTATGGATATTAGCTATGGTTCGTTAATTACCAAAACAATCGGAAGTGATACTGAAATTCATCCTAAATAACAATACAAAAATATGAAATGAGGGCCAAGTATTCCAAAATCTGCATTTAAAAAACGTGTCTGAAAATGATGTACATGAAACAGTAGAATGGCCCGACTACTCCAAAAGAAACAAGTCAAAAAAAAAGTCAAATTGTGAAAATCTCATTCAATTATCACAAAAATTAACGAAGCTGTAACCTTTTTAATGTTGCTGGTTAGAGAGAGAAAGCGCGATAGATCAGTCACTGAACTCCAGCGCCATAGTAAATGATGATCGTCCCAATACAAAGGCGCGTTTTGCGGAAAAGGTACAGAATATACACGTTAAAACTTTGAAGACTTATAACTATGTAATATATATTTTTTTGCGTTACCTACTTTTTTCGCTATTTGATTAAGAATTGGATCCTGTTTCGAGAAAATTCGAACTTACTGATTTTCTTATTTGATGTCAACATCCCTATTCAGGCAATCGTGAATTTATTATCACAAAACTTTAGGAAAACTTCCACAGAACGTTTGGAGAATTCAGTAGCTGCAATTTGTTGAGGCGATTTTATCTCTTTAAGATCATATAAATCTGAACAGACTTCTGTCTTTTTTTAAGGTAACTAAATTTATTATTTCACTCAAATAAATAGGAGCATGAAGTGCTCATGCAACTAAAGGAAAACAAAGAAAAAATATGCTCTCTTAAAATCTGTGCGTGATGTTTTTACTAACAATAAAAAAATATATATAACTAACATTCCCGTAAGTTATGAGAGAACTCAAGTTATCGTTTAATGACAAACATTTTCCTTTCCGTTATTACATAATCGGATTGAGGAAAATTTTTGTTGTAAAATTACTCACGGAACACATTGAAACCAAACGGCCTTGCACGTGACGACGGCAAGGTCGGCAAGAGACCCGACGGGTTGACTCTCGTGCCCTGGCAACAGGGACGGCCGTTAGTCTGGGATGCCACATGCGTGGACACCCTAGCGCTGTCCCACTTGGGCACGACGTCGTTGAGGGCCGGTGGAGCGGCCGCCGTGGCTGAATCAGCAAAGCGCCGCAAATATGCAACTCTTGGCGATAGTTACATATTTGTGGCGTTTGCTGTGGAGACTCTGGGTCCGTGGGGATCGGATTAAGTTATTTGCTTATCCGGTCCTCAGGTGACCGTAGGGCTGGCTCGTTCCTCGCGCAGCGAATTGGCATTGCCATTCAGCGAGGCAACGCGGCCAGCCTTATGGGAACTCTGCCCAGTGGCAGCGACTTGGGCGACCCATGCCCATACAGTTTAGGCCTTTAGTTTAGGTTAGGTTTAAGTAGTTAGTAAGATCTTGTTTTGTTTTTGTTCTGTATTTTAATTATTGATTACTAAGAAAGAATATAATAATAAAAAAGGACCAGTTTCATAATTCAATGTAACAATATTTTCAAAAAGAGAAAGCAAATTATATTGCGTAACGAGTGTCAGATTGTTCCGTTGTCTATTGTTACGGAGATCATTGAGATGGTACAAAATTGTTGGTACAGACTAATAAACGGCACTTCCTTCGTTTTATCGAACGTAGCTTAAATCTTTACGACAGCGACTAAAGTGATAAAGTTCTGAAGTAAACACAAAAAACAATATTTATTGGACTCAGTTAATTAGGTATAAGGAGTTCGAATTATTATCAATATAATGGTAAAACGGCGAACTAATTAATTTTATTCGATTTGAGGCTTGATAACGCTCATATTCGTCAGCGTTGCCAGATGGGTACGCAACAGTACGCACGGCGTACTATTTTACAGTCTTGCGTACTCGCGTACTCATCCGTCGATTTGCGTACTATTTTTATATTTTAGCACCTGACAGCCTAGCTGTTACTCCACTTGACAGAATAAACCAAACTACTAATACTTCTATAGATTATCTGTGGATGTCGCACTGACAAGCAAGTGACACAAGTGACACTGAAACAATAGAAAAGTACTCTGCGCACTGAAAATGGCGAAGCTAGTTTACAAATTCAAATGACATTAAGGCACCATAATAGTCGAGGCAAAATCGAATATATGGTTGTTAACATTACAGTTTCATTTAGTTTGACTGTACTGTATGGTTATAACTATTGTAAATCAGAGCCGCAGGTTTGATTTGGTTTGCGCCGGGCTGCCGTGAACGGAATTTTTTCCTCTGTCGCACTTGCGAGTTTGCACATAAGTGCGACAGAGAGAAAAAAACTACGTTTGTGGCTCGCGGTAGCGCCCCTGTGCTGTTGGCACCTTGGCTTTTTCTTAATTTTCTTTAGCTTATTTAGCACTGCGTACTCAAACTTGAATTTGCGTACTATTCTTAAGAGCCGCGCGTAACGGAACGTAAAACCCATCTGGCAACACTGATATTCGTTGAAGAGCGTCAGTCCGCGCGAGCTTCCTCTATAAGAGCACGTCACGCTACGGCACTCCGCTCGCGAAAAGTTACTCACTATCGAGAAATACTAATAAATATTATTAATCTTTTAACGAAACAAGTCTATAAATATCATAAATAATATTGTGTGAGATTTACAATTAAAAATCTAGTTTGGGTGTTTACTGTCTGGAAACTTTGAAAGTTTTAACTATGAAACTTGTGTCAAAAGTAGAGAGTGCAATGAAATTGTTGTAAATTAGTAATGAACATTGTTATTTTAAGTATTAACAACTAGTCAACTAGTGGACTTAAGAAGTAACAAGTATTTTACTTACGATTTCTTATTTAAGTCAAGTAAGAAAAAAGACAGTTAGATGGCACTATCTAACCGGTAGACAACAGATTCGACCTGTGACTCAAATAAAAAAAAACAAAATGGCAATGGAATTAAAGCTTCGTGACAATGAAACAATCGATGATTTCTACAATCGATGCAACAATATAACCTTCTTCGACTGTAGTGAAGAAGAAATGCTATGGTGGATGATGGGTTCCCGCCGCTTGCCTCTCGACGAAATAGTCCCAATAAGTATATTGCTGGTGGTGATTTTCCTGACTGGAGTGGTGGGGAACATTTGTGTGTGTGTCGTGATTGTGAGGCACCCGGGACTACACACGGCTACGAACTATTATCTATTCAGTTTGGCTGTCAGCGATTTGCTGTTACTATTGTTCGGTAAGTGCGTTTTAGACTGGCAGAGTAGTCACCTAACTTTTCGAAAGTAAGATATATTTTGATGTCATTTCTTGCATGACACAACGATAATACATACTGCAATAACAATAATATATACTGCGCCAGGTACGGCAATCCGGTAGGTACATCGGTTAGTAGTGTGGGTGACACGACCTACGTCATCAGCCTATCGACGGTACCTATGCGGACGTAAGTGTGAGTGATTATCAGATCTTGTTCTCTTAGGGTCGGTTGCACCAATATACGATCACAGGCCGGTCATCGTCAAATATGGCGCCGGCAGCTGTCATCCCATAGAAACTTGACAAACTTTTCATACAATCAGATTTTAACGAACACCGCTTACGATTACAGACGGTTTGGTGCAACCCACCCTAAGTCCATGGGAGATGACATTTAGATTTACCTTAAGAACGGTCAACAACGTTCCGTAACGTAATCACACCACGGGTGTTCCGAGTATAAAGATCGGTAAGAATTTTTTGACTATACTTCCCGACATCAAATCTAACAGATAAAGCCGAGTCTAATCTGCGTCTGATTGATATATCTCTGAAGTTTGAAAGTTTGGACAGGTCATATGAAAGAAAATGACAGAGCTAACATTTATCTGAGATATACTTGTAGCAGAACAGGAATTAGTGGCTCTGGGAAAGTCAATTGTAGGAGGGGGAAGTAACTTTTATACTTAATACATTTTAGGGATTTTTTTTTGTATGGAAAAAAAACAAATTTTTAAAAGTAAACTGGGAAAATTAATATGTTAACAATGAAATACAGGTTAATGGTTATTATTATTATTAGAAAGGGGAGACAATCATTAAAGAGAGTAACCCGGGCTTGTATGAACAAATACAACTTGTCGTAAGTCACAGTAAGCTGACCATCAAAATCTTTTGATGAATTCTGAGAGACGGTGGTTTAATCTTTATTCATTTCCTTTAATAAATAAATATTAAACAACCGTCTTTCGTTTAGCAGAAACATTATTGTGCCTTTAATGTAGCTACAGTCAAGTAGGTATAATTATTAATAAGCAAGATTTATATGAAGTAAGCGTTTAGAAGGTATTGAATTAAAAGCTGGTATTCATAAATACTTAAATTGTCCAGCTTAATTAACTTTGATTATAAACTTAGTCTTTATATCGAATATCATTGTCAATCTAATCATACTAGGATAGCATATCTTTTGGGAGATGACTTTGCTCGAGAGTGGAATTATACTCACATATTTAACACAAACTTGAGATGTTTCATAACTATTGCACGACTTATCCCAACGCTCTAATGATCCACGGGAGAGGTATTTCTAGGAGGGATGTCTTTATTCTTATGTTTAAAATACCAAGATAAGCCAAGAGTTAGTAGTTGGATAATTAATAGGTGGGTAATCTCATGTGAGACGCGTAGGGCTAGGAGGGGCTGAGTTAGAGATAATTTTCAATCATCAAAAAGACTAACTAACGAACTTCTATTCATTAGTATATCTAGATCTTGTAGTAGTGTCTGGAAATATACAACAAAATACCATACTAATAATAAAACTTATTGTTTTAGCTAGATTAGAAATGGGATTTTACGATTACGTTTTAGCTATATCTTGAATTGATGTAGGGGAAAACATATGGCTGCTGCAGGAGACTTGCCATCCTAAAGCGACCACATGACTACTGAAGTGGAAAGAGGTCTTGTTACAGCCCTTGCAGGGGATAAATTATCAATAAATATATTAAATCAATTATTTTCTGCATCATAAACTATTAGGTATAATTTATCTTCAAGGGTCTTAATCATTTATGGTTTAAATCCTTGAAAAATACGATTAAGTAGCTTAACCTAGGTAGGAGGGATAGTTTACGTATTACAATACGAAAATAAAAGAGATGAAGCCAGGGTTTAGTCTACTATCATAGAGCTTTGGGTTTTCACGGTTTTCACAACTACAGGAGTGTTGGCGACGCGTTCTGTTCCAAATATGTTTCATCTAATTTGTGTTGGCAACTTAATATAATTTGTTTAGTTAACATTTTAAAAATAAGGTACCTAGAAAGTAGAGTTTTGTTATCGCCAGCCGGGGCAGTCCGCTACTAATCGCGGGCCACCCCGCACGGCTCTGCTGTAATTTTCGCAAATAAATACCTCTTATTCTATTTCTACGCCTTTAATTCCTCGCGTCAGTGACTACAAGCAACAAGGAGGGTTTACCAGTTCAGGGTACCAGCGCAGATCACGTTTTGGCCAAAGTTTCATCATAAATAAAAGCTGGTTTTAGTATAATAGTTTAATCATAATAATCACTATCGGTTTTCATAGGGTGGACTATTACACCCTAAACACTTATAATTGCAAGGCAACGAATGCTCAAAAAAAGGTATAGAGGGAAATACTTGGAACACAATTTTTGACTTCGTAACTTTGTTTGGACTATAGTTAATAAAATATCAAAAAGTACCCGCCCATAGCCCATGCATTCGGGGTTGAAGGTCCCATTTTTCGGTTTTTCGTAAACGGTGGCCCTTATTGAAAAATGTTCTGAGATATATGTAATTTTCATACAATTCTCTACAAAAAAGGTTTTATATATTTTTTCGACAGGATGAGGAGGCGGAGCGCGGCTCAAAGGCTATGGGCGGGGGACTTTTGATATGTTCACCTCCTAACTAGTCCAAACAAAGTTACGAAGCCAAAAATCGTGTACCAATCATTTCTCTCTATACCTTTTCGTTGCCTGGCCTACTGTCAAATGTCATTTGACATTTTTTGACAGTTTCCACATAAAAACGGGTGAGGGGTGATGTGACAGGTGAGGACGAGTCGGTTTGTGAATTGCCTTGGATTGCTGTGGCAATTATTCCCGCCAGAAAGCTTCCGCGCGTGTGTTGCCTGTCGCCTCCTTAAGCCGCTTGCTAAGCTCCCTGTGGAGCCCCTATGCCAAATGTAACAGTTTACTGTCAAGGCTTAGTCAATTGGTGTCGTCGTCGTAAACGAGACATTGGCAGTAATGGTCGCTCCCTTAATGTGACCGGTTGCCATAAATAAAAAGAATAGAAATTGAATTTTAGAATTCCTAAACACCCTGAAGAAAGTTTAAACACCCTGAAGAATGCAGATTGATGGCGTCTGGACCTGTTCATTAAGTCGATGATGGTGTGTATAAAACACATAAAGCCGGATTCATACACATACCTTGCTTTTTTAGCATTAGAAAAAACGCAGAACGACTTACAAGGTATTTTATCGGACACGTTCTGCGGTAAAAGAGTGTAATAATTTTTATTAATATAATAAAACTGCCACTTATCCGGATCTTTCGTGGAAATTAAACGTGTGTGTTTACGACCACTGCCTCTTTGTTTACTTACTTAATTTCTAATCTTAAAAAAAAACAGTTATAGCCGAATGTAAACAGGCAGTGGCAGTCCATCCGTCTAAAGAGCGTCTTTAATAGAATTTCAATAATTAACGGGAAAAAATTGTGACTTTGAAGACATCTTTAGCAAAGTTACGTGTTACGGAGACGGGCCGCGCTCCAAAAGGACGTGTAGCCTACACTGTGACTACTTAAAGAGTTCATTACGCTTGGAACGTGATTAATTTTGAACACTTTACGCACGATCGCGATTGTAGTCGTCGCCAGAAGGCAAAAAGGGCGTTGGGAGTGTCATCTCAATCAAAATCTTGAATCAAGGATCAAAATCTTGAAGCAAGGGTTCAAGATTTTGATTAATTAAACGTCAAAGTTAAGAGGTTACTTACCCTTTGGAAAGAGTAAGCCACTTCATGCAGAGCTCATTTCTGGGGAAATGGAGAGCGGGGAAAGTATAAATGGGATGTTGATCATCGATATCCGTTAGGAAACCACACGGAGCGTTAAATATATAATTAAAGTGGACTGTACATGATTTTGAAAATTTCTACGCCAAACGCTTGCTTTAGCTATCTATTTTGGAGCTAGGAGCGGTCAAGGAAACGTGCACGTACCTTTTATCCTGGGTTTAGTTGCATGTCCCCAAGCCGGCAATTTCTCCAGCTTTCTAGCGCGCGCAGAACACTTTTATATATGTTGGGATGTACACAACACACATTTCAGAACTAAGTTGATCTATCACAGCGTGGCAGCCATTATTGACGCCATTAAGTGAGCAAATTCCGTGACTTGCTTCCAGGTCGGAGTTCAGTAGAAGGTGAGTATTATATTCTTTGAGTAGAAGAGTGGGCAATCATTAGGCCCATTGTATTCGCAAGCAAGAGCGAACATTATAAACGTGCACGTAATAAACAAGGAAGGGAATGTGATAGGTTTCATGCGAAAGCAAGTTTACCCTCACATGTAAATATTAATAAAAATCTACTTTAAATTAATAAACATTCGAAACTGAATTTCTATTAGTTTCCGTAGCCAAAATGGCGAAAACGGAACGCATCTAGTTTCGCTATGTCCGTCACTCAGTAACTACAATTATGATATTTGGCATTTAGGTGTGTTCTATGAACCACTACATAAAATTGATGTGAGATTATGGAATAAAAAACTGTGTACACAGGCGTATGGGGTATCTATAGATGGGCCATTAAAATGATATACCTACCTAGAGGTTTCTAAATAACTTTTCCATTTCAGTTAAGAGTTCGTGAGATATGAGCTGTCAAAGTCGAAAAAATATAGGTTGTGTAATGCATACAGCGTAAATTCTTTTGAACCAAGCATGTTTTTGAATTATCACTGAAAAATTGCCTTTCCCAAACAAACAGACGCAAGTACTTAAGCCGTCGTCTCCCGGCGAAAAAAATAAATAATAGCATTCTTTTGTTATGATACCGGGAATCCCCGGGACCGGTAGACGACGGGTTTTTGTAACATAGGATGGAGTATTTAAATGTGGGCTAGTAGTAGGAGGCACGGAATCCTTCATGGTGCGTGGTCCGACATGCACTTGGCCGGCTTTTAGCAATAAGACTGTCTGTTATAAATTATCATGTTATTCTAAGTTTTATTTCCTGTTTTCATATACTTAGGTGAGCAATAAGTAAAACGTCCCACTGTTTGACACCTTTTTGCATCTTCGTCGTTATACTTTTGACAGAGTGGTCATGGCCCTTATGCTTTGGGTGGCGAGCCCTGCGTCTGCACGCCTGGCGCTTTCGTGCAACGGGCAGTTTAATGCCGCCTCTATTTGGTCAGTCCACCTCAAGGGGGACCTGCCACGTGGTCTAGTGACCTCAACTCTGCCCTGTAGCATCACAAGCCGTACGATCGACAGATCTCCACGTCGTGGCACATGGCCGAAAAATGACAGAAACCTTAACTGCATCGTAGAGGAGAGACGCTGTTCTATATGAAATTATATCTCATTGTTGAGGTAAAAAGAAACTGTTATAGCTTTATCTACTTAATGCTACGTACTCTGCTAACATTTTTTTTTTGCCTCGACTTGGCCTTTGGGAGCGCGTTGCCTGAATAAGAAACTACCCCCTTCGGAGGCCAATCCTAAAGACTACTTAAAAAGTTGTCGTCCATTTCTCACAAACATTAGTGTCTACTAAAAAAAGGAATTTTATAGGCAATTTAACTGTAATAGGTTTGATGAACGATTATAAATAAGGAGGCTAGAATATGTACATGTCTATGTGACTGTACATGTACAATAGAAAGTTGTCTTGAATAGGAGACTATTTCACCTACGGATAGGGAACTTGTTAGTTTTAATGCTTTGTTATGGCAATGCTTTCGTAGAACTATGCTCGCAGTCGTAGGTTTCTGTCTTTGAAGAGGAAGCCGCCTACGAACCGAGGCGGGGTGAGGCTCGTGAACCGAAAACGAAATATATCTGCCTCTCTGTCGATAGAGTCAGTGCACTTAAATAAGTACATACATAACTCACGCCTGTATTTCAAAATGGGGAACGCAGGATACGCTAGCAGGGGTTAAATTGTAAAACTGCCATTACGGTCTACTTGCAGAATAAAATTCATTTATTTCAAATACTTAAGATTTATTTTACCTTGCAGTGGCAATTGGTTAAATGTTAGGAAAATATAATATTAGTACAGGAAAAAAAATACAACAAAACCATTTATATTTTATAAAATATCGATCCAATAAGTATGGGCATGGTCTCATTCGATTCAGTGCAAGAAATTACACGGAAATGACACATTCAGACGTCTAGTTTGTATATATTTTTTAATATCCCCCTACCCATGCCGCTCAGAACAGAGGGAGAGGGGGTATGACCCCTAAATTTAGATAGGACTCGTCAAATCCTCATTTCTAGTGCCAAGATAAAGTTATAAACAAAGTTTCAATGATGTACATAATTTGCCGCCAAACGGGCATATATAGTCTTATTTTACCTGTACTACTCGTATATTGCAATATTAAATCATCATAACATACTCCAACCCTTTTCTCACAGTAGACTTTAAGGCGACGCCGCACGCGACTTGACAGATCTGGTGGATATCAGTACTGTAACCCCACAATAGGAGATATCCTGACATCTCCTATCGTGGGGGGACAGTACTGCTATCCACCAGATCTTTGTCATGCAAAAGAAATGCATTTGAATCCTATCCAACATCCATCAACCCCATAACTGCAGACCCCATTTTAAAAACCTGAAACTTTTAACTCTACCTTCACTATACACGATAATTTTTAATCGGTGATGATCAGTACATCTAATTCAGTAATCGGTAATCACTGTCAGCTAGTAGTAACCAAAAACAAACAATTATTTTTTTCTTGAATTTTTTATCGGGGTCGGGTTACTGACACTTCCTTCATGAATATTCTAAAAGCGAAATTGATTGATAAATGTTATTATTCCATAGCTGAGTTTGTGGAAGACACGAATGTATAAAATGTTTATGTTATGATTTTTTACAGATGTATTGTTCGTAAACTATGTAGATAAGAAATTACATTTAGTTCTAAGATTGTTACCACACCCCTCCTGTGTCCATTGTATCTTAGCTGAAGTAAGGACATGTTTGCAATAAATGATGATTATCATCTTTTTTTGCATACTGTGTTGATTTGAATTCAGTCCCCGCGAAGGGTACGGGCGGCTAAATTCTCTAAACCTGTTTTAAATGATTATTCCTGAAGGATTTGGCGATACTGTGCGTCAATTAATGATGAATGAAATAAGTGATAGATGAAGAATAATTGATATCGATACCTTTATGATTGTCATCTATATATATAAATAGAAAAAATCATGATTGACTGACTGACTGACTCAATAAAGCACAGCCGAAACTACTAACGTTTGAGAATTGATTTTTGCCGTGTCGGTTACATTTATAACGTTACGAAAGGATTTTTCGAAATTCATCCCCTAAGGGGGTAAAACATGGAATGAATTTGTATGAAAACACATTTTTATTGGAGTGAGATATTTGAAACTTTGTATTATATATTGACTCTGTTTAAATATATTAATGGCATATTTCAGCGTTTTTCTAAATCGCTCCCCTAACGGGGTGAAAAGTTTGTGAACAAATCTTTTTTGAAGTGAGGGATTTAAGACTTCGTATATAGACTCTGTTTAAATACAACAAAACATGTTTCTCCTCAAAAAGGGTGAAAAGGTGTTCCAGGTTTGTGTGGGGAGCAAATCTTTACTTTTCTTATTATGTCATCTTTGAGGTTCCTCGGGGTGCCGATTATGAAAATGACTTGCATTTGCAAATCAAAGATATCGGACATTTATTTTTCTTAAATATCGATATGGGTGTCATCTTTGTTGTTCCTAGGGGTGCGGATTAAAAATTGACATCCATTTTCAAATCCAAGATAGTGGAAAATTATTTTTCTTAAAAATCGATATGGGTGTCATCGTCGAGGTTCCTCGAGGTACCGATTACGAAAATAACATCTGTTTTCAAATCCAAGCTGGCGGACATTTATTTTTCTTAAAGCCTCTATATGGGTGTCATCTTCGGAGTTCCTCGGGAGCCGATTACGAAAATTACATCCATACATACCTACATACGTATGTACATACAAACATACGGGTCTAACGGTGAACCTCCTTTTTTAAACGGTTAAAAAACGACGGTCAGTATTATAAAAATCCAATGCGTTTGACAAACCAAAGTCGCGGAAAGAGGCCTCTACGATATAGGTACATGGGAAAAAATGGGGTGGGGCACTTATAACTAAACACCACACGGGACTAAAGGCGAGCTTGAAATATTTTAGGCGATATTAGTTAACAAATACATACAAAATAGTTTGTCTTGAACAAAAGTTATAATTAAAACATTTTACCAAGTTTAAGAGGTTTCATTAAGCCGTCGTCTTCAGGCAAAAAACCGGCCAAGTGTGTGTCGGACCACGCACAATGAAGGGTTCCGTACCAACACCTACTAGTCCACATTTAAAATCACTATCAAATACATTGAATCTAAAACAGTCGTATCTTCATAGGAAACTCACGGCATTTATGACCTTTTGTTTGGACAAGACAGTTTTTAAGCGAAAACTCAGAAACCGTAAAACCTATATTATTCAAACCAAAAATCGTTGAAAGTATTAACTAATGCACACCACCTCATTTTTTTTCAGAATTTTAACTTTATAGTTTGGAAATTAGAGGGGAGGACACACACACTTTCTATGACTTTGACAGCTAATATCTCACCAAAGGTTGACTTAAATGGGACAAGTTTTTTAGAATCCTTCATATCATTTTTAAAGGCCTATCCATCGATACCCCACACGACTATGTGCGTTGAAAAATTTTTTTTCATCCTCCGGTTACATGTATGGAGTGCCTCCCCTAATTTCACATCAATTTTATGTAGCGGTTCATAGAATACACCTTCCTACCAAATTTCATAATTGTAGTACTTAGTCTCCGAGTAAATCGGCTGTGACATGCGGACGGACGGACGGACGGACGGACGGACAGACATGACAAATCTATAAGGGTTCTGTTTTTGCCATTTTGGCTACGGAACCCTAAAAAATAAACAATAGCATTCATTTGTAATGAGCCCTGGGATACCAAGGACTAAAATAAGCAAGAGAGACATAGGGTCAATCAACTTTTTCTTGTTGCTATTTTGTCCCGTCAGCGAGGAGACAACAGTAACCGAGTGTCTTAGAAAAATGTTTATAATATGGACTTCAAGCATGTTCAAGGGATGACCCATGTCCAAATGGATCTTTGCTCATCGCTAAAACTCATGAATAGTGGTACGATAAAATGTAAGTATGGATGGGAATAGGAAACGTAAGTATTACTAGATTGCCCTCAAGAATTATGTAACTTAGATATTATCGAGACAGCCTGATGTTAACGCAATTTATTATTAAGAACGATTATCGGGGCACTTCTAAATGCCTTAAATAGTAAATTACTATATTTGGTCGCTTTGCACAAAATCGAATAATCATTTTTAATCGGGACCGCTCAGTGGATCGAAATGAAAGTGTAGAAGAAGGTGGTGAATAAAATAGATCGATACAATATATTTTTTTTATAACTTATAGTTACTAAAAACATCGCAATAAATGTTTCGATTTCAATGTAATTTTTAACCATTTCCTTGTAAAAACTTGTATTTATCTGTATCAAAATGTAATATATATTTTATTTTTATACTAAATTGTCATGAATATACCGTTTTTTTATTGAAAGTAAAAAAATAAAGCACTATGAAAAATGTTGTATTTACTGACTTTTGATTGGACTACAAAAAAAAACGGGCACCTACTCAGATAAGGTTTTTACTATTTTCTACTGTTCTAAAGTAGGACAATGACATTGTAAAGGTTTGAAAGCGGGATCGGTTACGGTTTTCTTACAATAAGATACCTATTTTTCAGTTTCATACAAAAAAAACACATTTTATTTTTTTCTGCTTAAAATAAGCCTCATTTTGAAAATTTTTATATAACATTTTTTATTTCTCATATCATTTTCAACCGAAGAGCATTTTTTAAAATAGGATTTTTGGAAAAATATGCGAATGTCCATTTTTTATTCATTTCGATCCACTGGCTAGCTTCGTAGGTAGTAACCCTTTCTACACTACAAATTCGAATGTAAAGGCATTCAGATTGTCCCCAAGGTCTATTATGAATGAAGTAACCATAGCTTTGCAATTGAACATCCCAAGAGAACAGCATAGTCGTAAATTATTCTATAACTGCGCCTTGTCTAATAGTTGTAGGATTTGAACTTCGTGATGTGATTGAATAATATAGTGACGCTGAAGCTCCTTGGGATATTAAAATAACATAAAAGCACTTGAGCATTGACTTTGACTTCATGTAATTGTATATTACTAGTTAATTTTTAATATAAGTCACTATAGTCGTTATAGAATGAGCAATAAAGTCAGTGTAGTACAGAGATGAAGAAGAGATTATTGGAGAGGTCAATTCGTCATTCGTGGCACGGAACCCTTCGTGTGCGAGTCCGACTCGCACTTGGCCGGTTTTTTTTAAATATAATCATGCATGAAATCTTTGCGTTTAGATGTCTCATCACAGGTAATTTGCTGACCAGTCAACTCCAGTCAAATTATGACAGATACATTTAAGAAACTAAAGTGAAATTAAACATGTAACGTTTATTTTAGGAAATCTTCAAACGTTACACAGTTTAGGAAAATTATGATATGTTTTAGACATTTCACATCACTAATTGGGACTTAGGCTGTCACTTCGTATAGCGTGTCGGAGTGAATGGGATTTTTTATATTTAGATAATGCTTTTGGAAACAGGGAAACATAATGTATGCCTAGAGTTAACATGACACAAGTTCATAAGCCAGTTTCCGCTACTTAGATAGAATTAATTAATGCTTAGATCGAAATATCAAAACAATAAAATCATGCAAAATCCAAGATATGAATGACTTTAGTGGGCCCATCTCAATCCCGTCAAGCCCCCTGAGGAAATCTTTACGATATCAGTAAGCTCACGTTAAAGAACAAAATACCGTATACCGATGCCATCCTGCCAGTCCTTAGTCGCCTAAGCTTGTTGTACGTGAAAGCGTGCGCGACAAATGTCATACCAATAATAAAATAGTCGAGTCAGATAAAACTCCTGTGTTCTGAGTTTCTAGAAAAGTTAGAAACAACAATCATTGTTACGAACTAGCAATTCTACGTCACAAACAGCGGTTTGATTCATCATTAATTAAAAGTCCTGCTAACGAGACGCGGCTTAGAGAAAACGAGGGGGTCGATTAGAGACTTACGTTATACATCTCAATTTGATATCAACGTGTTCCACAGTTCACTAGACGCGGGCCGTGCTAACGTGTCAGAACGAGCGCTCAAGATGTTGATATCAAATTGTTAATTTAATGGTAAATCACAAATTTGCCAAGCGTTTTATAAGTTTGCCTTCGTTACAAAGTAAGAACTAGGTGACTTTAAAAAATCCTTTTTGGGTTCCGTAGTAAATAAGGAACCCTAATAGTTTCGCTGGTATCCCCTCATTTCCTATAAAATCAATGGCTACAACTACACATTCGCTAAATTCATTTGCTATAATCATTCACTAGCTATAAATTCATATTCTATAACAATTGCTTGTTATATAACGTTCATTTGCTATACATTTTAAACAATCTACTCATTATGTATAAATTCTGATTCAATAATCTTTTGCTCTAATAGTCATAAGTTTAAGAGGTATAATTTTTAATATTCATTATCATCAATATCTCGAATTATCGTAAAATGTAAAGATATACTCAAAATGCAGGTAGGGTATTTAACACAACATTCCATAACACAAAATGTGGATTAAAACCTAATAGTGCAAGGATTTTCAGGGGTTTATTCTTGTACGAGGAACCGAATTAAAAATAATAAAATTGAAAATAACAATATTGTTATCTATGTGTTTATAGACTATAATCATTATAGCTTGTAACTATACTACATATATTGAATATTCGAACAAATGATGATTATAGACAATCAACAATATATCAACTGAGTTTCCAGAGTTTGAGTTTTATATACAATGAATTTAAAAGATTTTGGAGTTATATATTGTTTTACCTTTTGAATGTTATTTACAAGGAATTTTATATCAAGTGAATGATTATAATATATGATTTTGCAGAATCCGTAGATATAGATCATAAATTTATATTATAGGCAATAAAGTAGACCCAGTTTTGCCATATCCGTCTGTGTGTCCGTCCGCGGCTTAGCTTAGCTTAGTACTAGAAAGTCAAACAAACAAAAATATAGCCTTTTTTGATTCGCCGTTGGACCAGTTTACACTGGAACTACAAGGGCCGATTTTTCAGATTTGACGTGATTCTCAATGTTTTCTCCGGTTAGAACCGAAACATTTGCTTAATATTTTCTCTATAGAAAAATCAATGTTAATTCTTATTTTCCTCACTTACTTAAATAATACACTATTATACGATACAACCCAGTTAAAATAATGGTGTTCTTTTACCTTGTCTAAAATCTCACAAGAAGAAATATGAATAAAACTCCAGAGAGTTTCTAAAAATGGGGAAAACGGTAATGTTTTCTCCTAAAAGTCCTAGGGACATCCCTATGAAAACACTTCCTTTTTTTCTGACTGGTTGGGATTGTGTTTAAAAACAAATCTAAAATGAATGCCACTTTGTAGATATTGTTTCAATGTATGAGTACCGAGTACCGAGTAATGTATGTGTGTATTCCACCTGTATAATCACGTCAGATGTCAGCGGAGACAAACTGGAGGGGCAATAAGTATAAGAGCGGTTTTAAACGCCCCATTAGAGTATACGCAACATACGACGTGGGCATACATTAATAATGTACACGGAATTTGGGCCAAAACAAAATACCTGTATTATTGTCAAATTAATTTGAATAGCCTTTCATACTGAGCGCAAACCGAGCGTCTAACAAAAATATTTTATTGGTATATTTTGTGTTGATTTCAAATCAAAGAAACCCGAGGAAAACTCTATTCAGTTAAAAATAACAATCAACAAACATCTCCAGAATAAAGCCTACAATGGTCGACGGAATCGCATAACGACGAAACGTAAAGAAAATATGGTAATATTTAGAACCCTCGTTAATTGTTCAATCAAAGCTCCATTTACTGCTAGAATTGAAATCCTATAGCAAAGTTTTGTTAGCAATTATTTTAATGATTATTTTAGAAGATTAACATTGCTTTGTTGACAATAACAAATTAATTTTTGATTGTAAACAAATATTACGAGATCGTGCTCAATGACCTATAATGTGAGTAGAGATAGAAAAAAGTTAAGTAGTAATATTTCTACGAAAATATTGATGTACTATATTTTATTTTTAACCTCCATAAAGTGAAGGGAACTATGTCATTAGTTTAATTAAATAGATGAAATGTGTCTAATGACTGGAATTAAAGTTGCATCAATAAAATAGAGGTTCTATTGCTAACGAGGTTTTCGGCTTTTATGTCATCATTATTAGTATGTCTCGCCTTACAATGCATGACAATGAAATTAACATCCAAACACGACTAACGTGAGAGACGCGGAGCAATTCAATTTCTATTACTTAATTAATTCAATTAGAAGGTCCCTATCTACTCTGCGTTAGAGTAAAATTTATCAAAACTCCATGAAATCGTTAAGTCTTTTAGAGCTAACCAACATTGTCTAATAAGTCTTTTAGATCTAACCAACAAATTAACAGTAGACTTGAGCTATTGAAACTTATGGACACGACACGCGGCAGAATTTCAAATCAAATTCAACTAAGTAGCCTAGTGGTTCAAGCATGCGGCTGGCAAGCGGCAGTCGTGGATTCGACTCGTATCATTGAGTTTTTTGAACAAGTACGGTGTATCATTTGATATTTACCGTTAGTTTTTCGGCGAAGGAAAGCATCCAAACAAAATATATGCACATCTGCAAAGAAATTCAAAGTTGTATGCGAAATCCCTAAACCGCACTGTAGTATCCTGGAGACTAATGCCCGTACCATCTCGTCTATGGGACGAGGCATGTGGCCAGCAGTGCGACGTTTATAGGTTGATGATTAATGATGACGCTGAAATTACTATGGGGCTAGTTTCTGCGGTTAGATTCACTCCAGTCTTGGCGGTCTGGTCTATGTTATTATAGGGTAGATTGGGGAGAAAATGGGTCAATCTACATAGTTTAGACACAACGGTGGCAGATAAATAATCCTTGAGCAAGCGTAATTAAAATTTATATAAATGCCACTAATACTGATACCATCTCTCCCTAAGTTTAATTTTGTTTCCACAAGGCGACTGGAACTAGAAATAGTAGATTGTATGACAAGGGTCTAAAATGAGCCGTATTACCACGAGATAGTTATTTTCCCGAACGAAGTGAGGGAAAATAGTTCGAGGGGTAATATGGCTTTTAGACCAGAGTTATACACTCTACTTTTCACTTCGATTGCGAGAAAATAAATAAACAAAGGTTAACCCACCCAAAATTAACAATAAATTCCACGGCGAAGATATAAACTTTTGCAGTATGTTTTTTTTTCTATACTCCTTTGACACACGAAACATAGACATTGCGGTTCGCGCGCAACATTCACGCGCGAAAAAAGATAACTGACCTTACATTGAGCACTTTAAAGTGTTGCTCGAACGATTTAACCACTTTTTTAATTATTGTGAAATAGGGACTACTACAAACTTAATCTTTAGACTCTTTAGAAAAATTAATTATGTTTCCAGATTGGTCGATTTTAGTAAAGCTGTATTCTGGTTGGTTAATGCCCAATACCAAATATTTTTTTAAGAGTTAAATTAATGTTCTGTGATTGGTGGATTTAATAGGTGAAGTATTTTGATTGGTCAAATTCAAATGTTTTGTAAACCATAAATATGTATTCATATTTTCCCTAGGGGTTAAATGTACTACTTTAGCCCCGCTTGACAAGTCTAATATGACACACTTTTCGAGCATGAGTAGTGAAAAATATATTTTTGTTTTCCTAGTCAGTCAGTTCTTTTAACAGTTGGAGCAGCATTTATTTCTTATAAAGAAAAAAATCCGAGAGCGAAATAGCGAGTCAGCCTTTATTTCATTTGAATGTTTAATTCAATCGTTTATTCTGTTACTGTTAACTTTTCGAGGAAGTTTTTAACATTGCCCACCGTTTAGTCGGGTTTATAGTTCCAGATTGGTTTTGTTCTGCGTTATTTTATACTGTTGACGGCCAGAGATAAAAAGTTCCGTTTAGATAATCGTTGAGCCGTGTTAATTTGCTTCATTGTTGTATAACAAGCCCTGCGAGATTCGCGATTGATATTCAATATTATCTTTGAAAGTGAGTCTGTAGGGTAAAATAATTTAGGGACGCGCGGCCAAGTAAAACTCTGAAGAAGTTTATATTCTATTAATATTAATAGATATAGATATTTATTTAATAAATGCGAAGTCTCGATGTTTGGATGTGTAGGTACTCAATCACGCAATTAAAAACGGCTGAATGGATTATGATGAAAATTGGTATACAACGAGTTTATAGTCTGGATTAACATATGATAGTATTTATCCCGCCAGTCATTCAAAAAGTCATATTTTGACTCTGACTAATGAATTTCGCGACTTCTCTCCTATAGGTGAATATCATAATGTAAATTACTTACCGGTATGATGAATATTTTCATTTTCCGAAACGCTATTATGAAACTCAGGCCTACCAGCAGGATGAATAGATGGATAATTCTAAAATTCAAGTTTTTCTTGCTACTTCGGCTTTATGCCGTGTGCAAACCAAACTGACTGTAAGCCGCTGAATGTAAGCAGGCTCACTGTGAGCCCCAGTGTAAACGTGAAAATAAACGCTATTTTTCGTTCAGCGTAATAATAACGTATTGTCGGTTAGATGTGAACGAAAAAGTGAACATGTATGAAAATACAATAAACTGCGTAACGTTCGCTCACTTTCGGCGGCTGACAGTTAGCTTGGTTTGAACACGGCCTTACGTCCTCAAAAAAGGTCTAAGTTACGTCATTCAAAATTAGAATAACAGATTAATTAAAGAAAGGAAAAAAGTAGGTGGACAATCTTACACAAATCGAACTAGTATATATTTGCAATGTATTTCCATATTGTCGGATTAGGTACCAGTTCCTTTTTGACAGTTATGAATTGGCGTTTGCAGTGATGAGGGTAAGACGAATCGTTTGTCTTAAGTAGCGATTATTCGACAATATCGATGGGGCCATATGATTTTTATTCTACCTATTATATTTCCAAATTCCGCGATAAAGGAAACACACTCGCACTTCTCTCTATCTCACTTCTCTTCTATCGCACTTCTTTCGTTTGAAATTTATTGAAATACTTATTTTTTTATAACATCTAATTTATTACGGTTATAAATTCATTCATATGATCGATTTTTATCGAATTACGGAAGTATCATCCGAGTCAAAACGAATGATTTAGTCACTACACTAGATTAAAAAAATAAAAGATATAGTACGTAGGTAACTGTTTTCATGGTAAATGATTATCATAAATTACTACGCATCAGTGATAGAAAAAAAATCATTTGATTGCTCCTCTAAAACGCGTATTACAACTTCCTAACTACTCATGAATCTCTAATATCAAAACTTGATTTTATTCATTTTTTCGATGTGTAATGCGGATTTACGTTATATGGGTGATGTGATGTGTCAAAAAGGAACTGGTAAAATTTTCCCATAATAATTATACCGAAAATTAGATGTTAATATGATTAATTACTACCGCCCTACCGCCTTTTCATGATTATAACCTATTGTGAATTGTGTTATTTATTTGGTCTTAATTATTTATTTTTTCAACTCCGGTACTTTTATTTGTCAATAATTATATGCATGGGCAAACGAATATAAAAGCATGTTTTATACAATTTCAAAAAAGTTTATCTAGTCTATTCTTCATAAAGACCCTGGGGTTATTATGTGATATAATGCAACTACTAACAGAAGTGCCCTGAGAACCCAACAAATAAAAAAAAAACAATACTCAATTTACAACGAAAATCAAAACTGCCAACTTAACAAACAACTGAATTCATATGGTTTGAAACTATAACAAAGCTAAAATAATTACTGCCAACATAAGGAAAAACGCAAGTCAGTAAATGACAGTTGAAAAAAATTTACCGTGTCTATGATTAAGTTCTGTGGACTGTCATTTATCACTATCCAACTTACCGCTCTTTCTTATGCTGTATTGCTGTGTTTGTTTAGCATTCTTGGAATAGTTGTGGCATATTTAGCATTCTTGGAGTGGAAAATAATAATGGATGACGACGACAACTTTCTTTCGACACGGTGCGAATTTTTGACAGACGTTCGAACGGTCGAAAAATGACATTAAAATCTATCTAACGGTAGTACATACAGTAACGTGATTCCCCTGCAAACGGCGGCGGCCCAATCAGTTACTGAGAACTTGTTGCCTGCAAAATCGCGGCGTCAGTACGTTTAATTTTGTGTTTTATTATTTAATCCCTAGTCGTAGAAAAAGTAATATATGAAATGTTGTATAAGTAGGCCAAAAAAGGCTCATGGCGTCTTTATTAACAATTTTCGGCTTCGCCTCAAATTATTACACACGCCACTCACATTTTTGAACCTTCTTATACAACTATTGCATAAAATACTATAAATAGGATTTGTAAATGAACTTGACGCATTTATAAGTAAGTTTAAAAGAACCCTTTATCGCCATGTCCCAGTCTTCATGAAAACGGCACGAATCGAAACAAATTTAACAGTTTAGCGGTACCTAGAAACTTCTAAGGAACTCGTAATGATAACTTTTAAAAGCCTCCGAGAAGCTAAAATCAATACGCAAGCTCTCAAGGACATGTGTCCTATCGGCAGTCAAGTTTAGGACGTGATAGGCTCAACAACGGCAAGTAATCTCTTTCTAATCGTGAGGCGGTCATGCATTCAAGAACTAACCCTGGCCCATGTTGCTTAACCTCGCATACCGCACGCGGCACGCTGGCGCCGCTGGGCCACGAGCGCTCACGTTTTGAATTGTTTCCAGTTGGGCTCTTGATGGGTTGTACATCTTTAAAACAATGAGGGAATGAATAAGATTGATCTAGAAATTAAAAGTTTGTCACTTTTTATTTTCGAAGTTGTATCATGATGCTAGAGTATTATGATTTATGTATATGTTTGATACTAGTAGTTTATGCAACTGATAAATAATGAGAGGCCTTGAAACACGAGTGTGGTTTTATGAAACGAGCGTTAGCGAGTTTCATAATAGGATCACACTCGTGTTTTAAGGCCTAATTATGTACAGTTGTATACACTACTTTATCTACATCCATACATTAAATCCACTTTCATGTGTTGAGGCACCATTGCGTTGAAAGTGCAGGAGTTCGAGTTCGTGAGCTCGTTGAAGTTTTTTGAGCACGAGCCTGTGTCGTAATGGGCGGAGATGGCCATAACGATACTGTTTTTGATGCTGTTATGGCCATCTCCGCCCCGGACCGGCGCGATATTATAAAGTTGGTCCTTACCTACACTTTTTGAGCACATAAAAGAGGATTTACTGTATGGGTGTAGATAAAATAACTAAATACTGCACCAGCGGGGTAATCACGTAACTTTTGAACTACCGTTAGGTAGATTTTAATTGTCTGCTGCTACATTTATACTTCAAATTATTTGACAGTAAAATCTCTCTACCGTTAGTGCATAAAGTTACGTGATTCACCTGCAGGTTATACAGGTATAAAGTATACATATCTTTTGTAGGTCAATGTGTCCGTTTTTATAATAAGTTATTCGGTGAAATTTTGAATTTGAACAAAACATTGATGTCAAAGGCTTATTATAGGGTTGAGGACTATCTAACAGACAGGAATGCATGGCCCAAACCAAATACATAAATAGCGTAAAAATTCATGTATAATATTTTCATTGTATCTAGTTGACACAGTTCTTGCAGGAAAGCATATCAAACGATTTAATTTAATGTCTAGGGGTTTTAGATTTAGTATTTTTCATTATTATTATTTTCCTTATCCCGTGTTAGGGCCGATAAGGTTGAGTTTGGTTTGCTGGGATTTTGAAATTAAATAAACGTGTGCTCTGTATGCTTCTTTATTCTTAACTAACATTTAAAATTGATGTGGACTGTTTCTCACTATAACTAGGTATGCATTCGCGTGCATATCAGCGATGCGTAAATATCTATACTAATTTGGACATTCCGCCCACCAAGAACATAGTTCTTAAACTACATGGCAAATATAGAACTGAATGATAAAACAAAAAATGTTAAACATAACATAATATTTACTTAACTACGCACAAAGTAAGTCTTGTAAAACATCACTTATTTTTAGTAATTACACAAAGTTTACTAACTGGACGTTTGAAAATGCCCGATTTACATTTTACAGTAACAACTCTTGTTATATTATCAGGTCCAGTATGTTTTTCTACAATTTTGCCTAAAATCCATTTAGCAGGAGGAATATTGTCCTCTTTCAGAATAACAACATCATCAATCTCAGGTTCAGTAGTACAGTTATTAGAATTCCATTTATACCTCTGATTAAGATTAACTAAATATTCTTTGTACCACCGTTTCCAAAAATCAGTTACAATTTTTTGCGTTAAGCGCCATCTATCTAAACCAACAACATTAGTGTCGCATTCATCTGCTATATTTAATAACGGCTCACCTACCAGAAAGTGACCTGGTGTCAAGGGGAGAGGGTCGTTTGGATCATCACTAAGTAACGTTAAAGGTCGTGAATTCAAACACGCTTCCACTTGCGCAAGGACTGTCGCCATCTCCTCGTAAGTTAGTGTATTGTTTCCTACCACCTTGCGTAAATGTCCCTTCGTACTACGGACTCCAGCCTCCCAAAGCCCGCCGAAATTGGGGGCATGGGGTGGGATGAAGTGCCATGTTGTACGCTCTAACGTAAGCATGGCTGCGATTTCATCCGGTAGTGATGATTTAGCACGATTAAACATGTTTCTCATTTCTCTGTCTGCACCCACAAAATTGGTGCCATTGTCACTAAATAAATCTTGACAGTGACCTCTCCGCGCAGTAAAACGCCTGAAAGCTGCAATGAAGCCCTTAGCAGTCAAGTCTGTCACTGCTTCGAGGTGTATTGCCCGGGTGACCATACACACGAACAAACAAATATAACCTTTATAAGATTTTGCTCCTCTGCCAGGTGAAAATCTTATGTTTACAGGACCACAGAAATCAACTCCTGCAGATTTGAATGGCTTACTGGGTTTAAGTCGCGCTTCAGGAAGAAGTCCCATTAGAGGAACAGACTTCTTTTTCGAATATCTCAGACACGTCGCACATTCTCTATAGATTTTCTTAGTACGATCCTTAGCTTGCAAGATCCAGTACTTTGTTCTCAAAAAGTTCAACATTAATTGAGGACCTCCATGCAAGGTACGATGATGAGCATCCATAATTAAAAGCTTGGTAAAATTATGTTTACCAGGCATAATCACTGGATGTCTCGTATCATAGCTCGCGTCCGAATGTACTATTCGTCCACCTACTCTCAATGTTCCCTTTTCATCCAAAAAAGGACACAGAGTACGAAGACTACTCTTTTTTGCCACCGTGCCTCGATTCTTTAACTGTTTTATCTCAATAGCAAACTCGGTCTCTTGAATTTGCTTAATGCATGAAATTAAAGTATTATTAACTTCGTCTAAAGTTACGAACATTGGCAATTTTACTCTTTCATTTTTCGGTACTTTAAAATTCAACACTCTTCTACAGTATGAAATTACTCTTAACAATCTCGATAATGACGAAAATCTTGACCAAATTGAGGATTCTTCCTCAATGTTAGATGAAACAGTTAAAGATGCGAGTCTTTCCTCCTCATGTGTGTCTTCCACGATTATGTGGCTCATCTCTAATTCGTGCTCTGTTAGCCACTGAGGGCCATGCCACCACAGTGGGTGATGTAGCAAATACTGCGCTTGTAATCCGCGAGACGCACAGTCCGCAGGGTTAGAGTCTGTAGCTACATGACTCCATTGCTCAAAATCTAAAATATTTAATATGGTGGACACTCGGTTACTCACAAAAGTAGTCCAACGAGCCGAGCCTCCTCTAAGCCAAGCTAGTACAATGGTGGAGTCGGTCCAGCCATGTAACTTATCCTTTGGAACCTCCATCACTTGTGCAACTTCAAAAATAAGTTTAGCTCCTAGGGCTGCGGCGCATAACTCTAATCTTGGAATTGATAATTCCTTTTCTGTAGGGGCAACCTTAGTTTTAGCTGTTACCAAGTGTACGTTCACATTATTCAGCTTGTCTGTCACTCGAACGTATACCGCTGCTGCAAAAGCTGCTCTTGAAGCGTCCGAAAAGACATGTAGTTCAATGCTCGATCTCGGTGTAGCATTTAACCATCTCGGTATCTCTAGGTTCTTCAGATCGACTAACTCCTCTCTAAAAGTCAGCCACTCCAGTAATAATTCCTCTGTCAAAGGGTCGTCCCACTCAAGACCAGATTTCCATAATTTCTGGATAAACATTTTCGCCACTATTACGACTGGAGCAATCCACCCTAGTGGATCATATAATCTCGCTACATCAGACAAGACTTGTCTCTTTGTAATTGGCTCTTTAGGTTTAGTCAGGTTTAACGTATACTCAAAATTATCCGTCTCCCTGTTCCAACACACGCCAAGAACTTTAATTGACTTGTTCAATTTTAAAGGCACTGATGGTTCATTTGGCTCATTGCTTCCTATGATCTTCATTAGTAGATTTTTAGAATTACAGTTCCATTTTTGAAGTTCAAAACCACCAGATCTCATCAACTCGTTCATTTCCTCATATAATTTTAGTGCCTCAGCTTCAGTTTCAGCTCCAGTTATTAAGTCATCCATATAGAAATCTTGTATGGTTATTCTCGCAGCTGTAGGGTACTTTACTTTTTCCAACTCTGCAAGCCTTTGCAACGATTTAACCGCCAAATACGGTGCACAAGCCGTACCAAACGTTAGTCTCAATAGCTTATAGTGTTGTATAGGCTCCGATCCATCTGACTTAAACCGCCACACGATTCTCTGAAAATCGGTATCTTCATCAGCCACACAAACCATTCGATACATTTTAATGATGTCTGCAACAAGGCACACCTTGTGTCTTCTCCACCTCATTAAAATGTGTCTTAAATCCTGTTGTAATTTTGGACCAACGAGAAGGTCGTCATTCAAGGACACGTTGTTGTCTCCTCTACAAGAAGCGTCAAAGACAATTCTCACTTTTGTTGTCTCCTTATCCTGTCTCACTACAGCGTGATAAGGAAGGTACACTGCCTTAGGATTCTCTAACTCATTTGTTGTTACTGGCCTCATATGATTTAAACTCATGTACTCTGCCATGACTTTATTATATTCTTCTCTTAAGTTCGGCTCTTTCATTAACTTTCTCTCTAATATTCTGAATCTTTTAAGCGATATCTCCTCAGAATTACCATATTGACACTTAGGGTCCCCGGTTGCGAAAGGTAGTCTAACTACTAACCTTCCATGCTCATCTCTCACGGTAGTTGCATCAAAAAAATCCTCACAATACTTCTCACTTTCAGTCATCTCCTTCTGAATCAAGTTAGGCTCATTTTCCATCTCCCAAAACATTTTTAACAAATCATCCTCTTGAACTTTCACATGCATGCTAGTCAAC
Organism: Epiblema foenella; assembly: GCA_963556455.1. Taxonomy (NCBI): domain Eukaryota; kingdom Metazoa; phylum Arthropoda; class Insecta; order Lepidoptera; family Tortricidae; genus Epiblema; species Epiblema foenella. The sequence continues at coordinate 4,625,827 of OY747110.1, forward strand.
TTAGTCTTTACCTCATTCTCACATCCTCTCGTAGCTCGTCCGGACAAAATCCATCCAAAAATAGTATTCTGTGCCATTAAACTTCCCTCTGACTGTTTGATCATCCCCTCCAGTAATATTTCGCCATACACGTCAGCACCTAAAAGGATGTCAATTTTACCTGGTGTTGTATACATCGGATCCGCTAAAGGCAAGTTTCCAATATCTGACCACTCGGGAACGCTAAGTTGGGTAGCTGGAAGCAAAGAAGTTAAAGAATGTAACACGTAAGCACATACATGTACAGAACTCGCAGGATCATGGCGTGATTCTACGCGCAGTGAAACTGTGTGTTTGATCCTCATACGACCGTCTCCTAACCCCGACACAAACCCACTTACTGGTTTGCGTGTAAGTCCAAGTAATTGTACAGTGGCCTCGGTAACAAAAGAAGCCATACTACCCTGATCAAGTAAAGCTCTAATAGTTTGTTTACAACCAGTGGAATTAAATACCTTAACTCTAGCCGTCGCAAGAAGTACACTGTTTGGTTGAAGCGCACCTCTCGAAAACGCAGATGTAATATGTGTGTCACCTCGTGATGTGCTCGGTCTCTCTGGTGGGGGTGCACTCGGTGACGACGCCATAAACTCACTCATAGGTCTCGCATCCTGGTTGGTCTCCTTCATCTCTCGCTCAAAATGTAGTAGGGTGTGATGTCTCTTCCCGCATTTTCTACAACTCGATGATTGCTTACACTTTATTGCTGAATGAGTAGGCATCAAGCAGTTAAAACACAGTCTAGTGTTTTGCACAAAATCTTGCCGTTCCTTGGGCGTCATGTTCCCAAACTGCTTGCAGTGGTAAATGTGATGATTCTCATGGCACCTTGAACACTCGACTTCACTTGTTTTGGCTAGTGTTTTATTCTCGATCGCCGTATGAAAAGTTTTAGCTTTCACCACAGGCTTAGCGGGATGTGATGAACGGGATATATTGGTGTCAATCATCTCTAATGACCTGAATCTATTCTCTAAATACTCTCGTAATTGCTCCCAGGTAGGTAAGTCATCGCCTAGCAGATTTAAGTTCTGCTCCCATTGTTTCATAGATTCAGTGTCTAATTTTGATACCACCATAAACACGATAATTGTATCCCAAGCGCTCGTGCTAATGCCCATATTTTGTAACGACTTCAAACATGTTGACGTAGTGTCCAATAACTGCCTCACTGCATTAGCAGACTCGTTGTGTATTTTCTTAGTCGAAAACAAGGTCCTCAAAACAGCGTTACAGTTATATCGCTTGTTATCGTAACGCCGAACTAATTGTTTCCAAGCATCCTCGTAATTTGCCTCAGTAGTCGAAAAATTGCTTAGTAAACTCAGTGCTTCACCCGATAAACTGCTCTTTAAATAATGCAATTTTTGAACCGCTGTAATATATTTGTTTTTGTGGATTAACGAAGTAAACATATCATAAAACGTTTGCCAGTCTTCATATTTTCCACCAAAAGTAGGTAAATTAATTCGTGGTAACTGTACGTCGCAAGTACCATCATTGGTACCAACCGTCGCTGGCACGGGCGATAACGATTGCCAAGTTGGTTGCAGGAATGGTTCCAAAGATTCTCGTAAAACGCACTTGTATTGAATATACGATTCCTCAAACTCTTCGTGTCTCCCAAGAGTAAAATATGGCTCCAATCTATCCTGCGATGCCTTGGAAATAATTTCTTTATGTCCTTTCTCAAAGTCCCTAAACTGTTTCTCAAGTACTTCAAGTCTCGTCTCTAAATACGGTCGTTTAATCCTTTCTTTAGGCGATTTTCTAAAGTTCTTCTCCGAATTCTTCAGGTTTCTTAGTAACTCCTCTTGATAGGTAATTAGTTCCTCTAATGTCGGCATAGTGACTCACTCGATAATCTCAAGTCCCAACAAACAGTACGCATAAGAAGATATTTTAACACTTAGATAAAATGTCTCAAAAACTCGTTTAATTTTGCTCAGTCCGATATAATAAGTCACTCACAGTTTATATCGTAATTAAAGTTAGCGAAAAAGTCTCATAAATCACTTATAAACACTAAATGTTTTGTAATATCCAAACTCGAAGTTATTACGCGTAATTATAATTGCACTTAAACTTGCAGTTAACACCTCGCTCGACTCATCCTTATCTATTTTGCCGTTAGCCGCTATTGTTCTCGCCGGCCGGCCGCTTGTCTCCAGGTGCGAAGTTATCCGGTTCGTTATGGACCATATGTTAGGGCCGATAAGGTTGAGTTTGGTTTGCTGGGATTTTGAAATTAAATAAACGTGTGCTCTGTATGCTTCTTTATTCTTAACTAACATTTAAAATTGATGTGGACTGTTTCTCACTATAACTAGGTATGCATTCGCGTGCATATCAGCGATGCGTAAATATCTATACTAATTTGGACATCCCGTATTTGGCAATACCATGTAATACGTAATTTCGACATGATTTCTTGTAGAACTACGCATTGTAAATACCAATTGTTATTTTTTCCCTCTTTGTTTTTAATTCTCTTTTGTTGTTTACCACTCATATTTACTTAAGTAGGCTACGTAGTACTCGTATCATTGTAATAAGTATATTTTTGGAGAAAATGACTTACTGTCGAGTTTCTTTCGGCGTTTCTTCTCGGCAGTGGTCTCATGAGAAATGCTAGTAGTTTTTGACTTGTAAACTACTTACTTGCAGGAAATTCATTTATTTCATTTATGGAAATACGGTACATCGGTTAGTATTGTGGCTGACACGACTTACGTCATCAGCTTTGCATCAACCTATCGACGGTATGCAGACGTAAGTGTGAGTGTGTCGTCGATAGTGACGTAATGTGGTGTCACCATCCGGATTGTCCGACTTTGTTTTCTTAGACCATGTGTAAATGCTAAAGGTCACCCAAATTAATCTACAAAGACAAACCCAAATAAGACGTAACTGCTCTGTTCGACATTTGTAAAGGTGATACAGTTGAACGAAATCGCTTTTATAACAATTCCTCCCATATGCTAAACATTGCCTAGTTCCATTTCGTGGCCTTAATTTGATTCTACGCTCTTGTGCAAAATAGCTTATCTCAGTTGAAAAGCAAGGACACTTACACCCTTTTTGCGTGATCAGTTTGATGTCATTTTGCTTTGTTAAGACCAAAGGTTGTATGTACGTATGTTTTGTATAGGAACTTACTCCTATTTGGGTTTGGAGGGAGTGTTGCCATTCAACGAGGCGTGCATAGTAACCGCGGCTACGGCGTAGCCAGGCTATTGTCGTAGAGCCGCTACGATGCTACGGTTGAAACTTGATCACAGTTTTACAGTACATGTATGTTGTAGAAGTTAGGTTTTAGTTAGTAACGTGTCTTAGAAATCCAATTCGAGAGAAGACCAAATGGATGGTATGGTGATTAAATCAAATGATTTCAGATTTAGTCGCGTATATTATGTATGGAAGTAAGGGGTTGCCTTTTTTTTATACAACGCCGGTGGCAAACGAGCTGACGGTCCACCTGATGGTAAGCGGCCACCGCAGCCTATAGACGCCCGCAACTCCAAATGAGTCACGTACGCGTTGCCGACCCTTTATGAAATTTAAGAATTCACTGTGTTGACAGCAGAAGGGACAAATTTAGGTCCCTCGCTCTCAACACGGTGCATCCTCGGGAGCTCTGGCAACCTTGCTCACCTCCAGGAACACAACACTAAATACTTGTATAGTAGATAATGTTATTATGGCTGTGGTCTTCTGCAAGGTGGAGGTACTTCCCCAGTTGGGCTGCTTCAAATTCGAGCAAGATGACATTTTGCTGTGCCCTACCTCTCTTCAAGCCTCGGAAAAGGCCTCGCCCCGTCAACCTTCAAGTAAAGTAACCTGTTATTTTCCGCTCCACGACAATAATATACTATCGAAAACATCATCAAATGTGATATAATTAACTAGCGCTATATATGTATATTATAGGTCTCATTATAATGATTTTCATTTTATCCTAAAGAAGAAAATATAGAACAGAAAAGCTATTTATTCAAAAGTTGTATGGTGAATTAAAATTGAGATGCCTAGGTTATATATAGTATGTATGTATGTAAGCACTTTATTGTGCACAATAACAGGTAATAGTATTCGTATTACGATACTTCGATTTCTGCGTCTCATTTCAGGCCTTTGCCTCTTATGCTTGCATAGCTTCTTTTTATATTATGAGACTAATTTAAGGTAAACGTCCCTGTGATTGACACTGACCCAATACATGACACTCTCAATCTTATGTCATGTCACAGAGGTGATTAATAGGTGTCATCTATTGGGCACTAAGGTGTCGAGGACCGGGACGTTTACCTTAAATACATTTTACATAAGTTAAGTTTTACCCTCCGTAGTGTCTAGTGGATAATGATTACCAAAACCACGAATAATTGACGACCATAATCTGATGGAACAAAACCCATTTTAAAATGAACGTTCCTCTGCTGTGTTTCAATGTGTGAGATTCTGTTTATTGCGCCTATAAGTTTACGTGAGATTAACATTAAGACTCCAGTCTAACCCCCTCATTCATGAAACTTAGCAAACCTCTGCTAAATAAATATGTTTTGTCCCTTTCTCCCAAACATAAATATCAAAGTGACCGATAAAGACAAACAAACTTTAGGGAAATTTAACTAAAATAGGTTTGATGAACGATTATGAATATACTGGGTAAGATTAGTTTAACTCTATATACGTTAGTTTAATATACGAATTTTATAGTCTTCGAGAGTTAAGTTTACTGAAATTGCTTCGCTTATATTTAAACTGGGAGTTTACCCGCCGGATATGAATTTACTCAACTAAAAAAATCAGGTTGGCCGTACCAACTTTCAACTACTTTTTCACCTCTTCAGATTCAGTTAAGTTCTTCACAGACACACAGATTTATTGAAACTTTGTATATAGACTCTCAGCGTTTTTCTAAATTGCTTCCATAAAGGGGTGAAAAGCGGGTTCAAAGTTTGTACAGGGAGCAAATCTTTTTTAAAGTGAGAGATTTGAAACTTCGTATATAGACTCTCTGTTTAAATACAACAAAAAATATTTCAGCGTTTTTCAAATCCAAGATGGCGGACATTTATTTTTCTTAAAAATCGATGTCATTTTCGTGGTTCCTCGGGGTGTCGATTACGAAAATGACGTCTATTTTGTAATACAAGATGGCGGACATTTATTTTTTCTTTTGAGTAATTTTTCACGGAACATTAACAGCATCAGAAAACAGACAGAAAAAAATAGACCTCATTTATATCTTTGTTAACATCTAAAACCTACGCGGACGAAATCGCCGGCGGCCGCTAGTTATTTATAATAGTCAACATCAGGGATCAAAACGTGCCTTTTTCCGCAGAGGTTTGAGTTCACTTAAAAACCCGACTTAAAAGGTTTCGTGGATGCGAGAAATTGTACCGATAAAGGAATACTTATTTTTCTTTTGATGTTTCATAAACGTACAAAATTCAAAGTAAGAACCGGATAATATTCTACTAATATTTGTTGCGAAAGTTTAGATTTTGTTACTCAAACTGGCAAAAACAGCTGAACCGGTAGTGATGAAACTTGGTATACAAAGTTTATAGTCTGGAGCAGGGGTCGGCAAACCTTTTATCAGCCAAGGGCCACATAGTGACTAACAAAATTGTCGACGGCCACATGTGTTAATATGTAATTTGTGACTCTATCAGACAAAAGGTACCAACCACATTGTCGGTTGCCAATAAGGAAGCTCTCGGGCCGCAAGTAAGGGCTTCGCGGGTCGCCTGTTGCCGACCGCTGGTCTGGAGTAACATAATATAATATCCTGTAATAAAATATCGCGAAAGTCATCTATTCACGAGATGAGATAGTAGAGATATGTGAAAATAAATCCACCTACCGCCACGGAGGGGGGGGGGGGCAGTAGGTATATAACCCCACTAGGGGTGAAATGGTGGGGATATGTGGAAAGGTATATCACTACATACTATATCTTAACTAACTACATATTTAATAGTAGCCCGAATAGGTGTACGAATACTAACGAATATAATGAGACCAAATCTTCCATTTACTGTACAATCGTACGATGATAATACAAGTTTTTGAGTGAATGAAATAGATAAATTCAAACCAGTTTTACTAAACTCGACGACCGCTTTAGCCTAAGTTGGTACTCTGTCTACGAAGCTGGAAGTCCCGGGTACGAATCCCGGGTCATGGCATTTATTTGTGTGATGAGCACGAATATTTGTTCCTGAATCTTGGTTGCTATGTATTTAAATATAGATTTATCTATATAAGTTTGTATATCGTCGCCTACTTCCCATAGTACAAGCTTTGTTCAGTTTGGGACTATGTCGATTTGTATAAGATGTAAGATCAAAATTATATTAAGATTGGAGGAGTTAATCTAACTGTAATCCTACTTGATCCATTTAATACTAAGTTTGTCGAAATTTCAAAACAGATTTCGGCTCTAATATTATGTTATGTAACTACTTCACAAAGTTCGAGATAAGAGCGCTTTCACATTAACTTAGCAGATTAGTCGTCTAATGACGCGACTGAGCAACCCTAAGGGGCGCCCTGGAATCACCCTTGTAGCGGATGGAGACCACTCCAAAGCTATAAAGATCCAAAAACCGGCCAAGTGCGTGTCGGGCCACGCACAGTGTAGGGTTCCGTAGTTGCTCGTCCATCACGTCACCGGTCATATGCGGAATTACGGACCCGTAGAAGGGTTTTTACTGATCTTAGTACTGATGATGTAATACTTTGTTGAGATTTTGTGTTGTATACATATTTTTGCCCGTTACGGTAATGTCTCCATGGCTGTGATATTTTTCCTTTTAAATTCATTTCCATTTATATACTACTACCATGATTTTTTTCACATGCCTAGTAGCCACCGTTTAGCTGGCGGGGGGGGGGGGCACTTGACCATAGCAAAAATTATCACTTCAAAGCTTAATATCACGCCAACCGATTCTTGAACCAAAAAATGCTTTTAGGAACCTTATAATATTTTTGAAAGAGATATCCAACGATACCCCACAAGATGGGGTTTTCAAGAAAAAAAAATTGCACTACCACTTTACATGTAGGGGAGGTACCTTAAAAAATTTTTTTTTTATGATTTTATTCCGTTTCGTCGTCGTCATTGATATGTATACTCATGCCAAATTACAGCTTTCTAGTACTAACGGTTAGGTTAGGTTAGGTTAGGTTAGGCTGAGAAAAGCAGGGGACGGACGGACGCACACGGCGAAACTATAAGGGTTCCTTGGTTACTACGGAACCCTAAAAAGCGTGACTCAGTTGCCATTGCCTTTGTTGTGCAAATTATGACCCGTCGGCTTCATGTGCTAATCACAGTGACACCGTCGTTCAATTTGGTTGTGTAACCGTTACTAGGTGGCGATGTTGCAAACGAGACTACCCTAAATAGACAACACAGCGTGTGCTATACTGTAGAGCGGGATAGCATGATTCGGTGTTCTCTAGCAGGCAGAGATTGGTTCTGTTCAATAGAAAATCTTTTAAACTTAACTACTTTTAATTGATCTATGACCGAGCAGCAGACATTGCTGCTACGTAGTTCGAATAAATTGCCTCGTGTGAAAGGCCTATAAAGCTCATTGACTCGTCTTTATCTTAAAATCCTTCGCAGTCAAAAGTAACAAACTTTAGCAAAATCGTATCCCCCGTCGGTTGTAATAGGATTTTAACAGTATCTATCTTGTAATAAATAAATGTCTCACGTCATTACGTCAGATTTTATAAGTTTGGGGTACAACTAATTCAATTAATTAACAACTTGTTTAGATTGGAATATACAGAGGCCCTAAAACATTGTCATACAAAACGGTATCAAACTGAATCATAATTTTTTAATAGCTTACGGACTGGCTGATGGTAAGCAGGCAACATATATCTATAAAAGGAATTCGAGGATAGCATGGTAGACTTACCTATTTCAAAAATCATAATTCACTCGCCCAGAGGCATTACATTGATTAAATTTCAACGCGTACATCGTTTTGCTTAAATCTCGATAGCATTTAATATTAGCCGTTTCTGCGAACAATCTGATAGCGAAGTCTCGACCAAAATCTCAACAGACTCGCTACTGACCACCGGTGGCTTTTAGGCCCTGCCTCGCTGCCGGCGGCACCCTAGGTTAGGTTCCAAAATTGAAACCTTTTTTCAAGTAATTTTAGGACATCTGCTAGATTACCGAATTAAGGCCAACTTAGCTGGGCGTCTAACGACCTCTTTCTCTAAGGAATCTCGGCTAAAAGATAAACTATGTCCAAGGATATACAATCAAAAGGCTCTACGCAAGACCCACCAACAGTAATACTTGGCACGTTAAGTGGATGATTTGTCATGATTTTACTCTTGAACGTGTTCATCTTGAGGCCCACCTTTAGAGATGCTACACGAAATTCGTCGAGCTTAACTCGGAGGTCTGCAACTCAACTAGAAAGATGAGGCCATCTGCAAACCCCAGGTGCGACAGTTTTATGCCATAAATATGACATAAAACTGTCACAACATCGATACCTCTTTTACTCCAGTTCAAAGACTTCATCTTGTTCTCTTAGACGCTGGTGAAGACGCTCCGAAAGCCCGCTTGTTCGACAGGTTCTCATCAAGTTGTCGGGACAATCAATTGCACAGGCCTCTAGCGAAAACCTCGTTGTGTGTTTTTGTTCTATTATTTGCAATTGCATATATATATTTATTTATTTTTATGCTGCAATTGTAGGCATATTTCAAACACAGAAATGAAAATGTATACTTCCGTAATTACGGAGTTTCACCTTTGAATTACGTAATTATTACAAGTCAAATATCTGTCCGTAATTCGCTAATTACTTAAATCCGTAATTACGAAATGGAAGCCCTAGTGTGGACAGTGTTCTTTATTTCAGCGTGCAAAACAAATTGTAATTTAGCTTTGTAGCTTGAGAGGTCTGTATCCTAAACTCGTGTGTGCTCGTGTCGGGGTTAGGTAATAAGAGCCTAATAATAGCCTAATAAGAGTCGCAGTCGAGCCTGAGCTAACATAGTTAAAGCTATTATCACAAAACTTCCTTAATTAAGTCCTCAGAGATTCAGCTGACCCAGTCCTAAACAAATACTTAGGTTCTTTCAACATTTCAGGGTTAAAACCTAACATGGGTGGAACTCTAACAACGTAACTGGCATTAAAATAAGTAATTTCGGATGTAGAATCAACTTTATTGGCAAGTTTCATAAAAATCTGTTTCGTAGTATTTGAGATTAAGAGGAACTAAAAGCGGTACAAAATTTTCTTGTTCATAATATCTATTTATTCATTTATAGAATGGTCGCTTTGCGGTATTTCCAATATATATTTATTTATTCCGGAGACCCTGGAAACGGGTCTTACGATTTCGATGTTTACTATATGAGGCGTTTTCGAGGGCGAACAATCGAACAAGCTAGACTATGTTAGCTGAATCTCTGAGGATTTAATTAAGGGGATTTTTGTGATGGTCTTATTCACGGGAAAACGCCGAGCAAAACTCGGTCTGACAGGTACCTGCTTAGTCTATTAATGTCGAAAAATTACCAATTAGGGAGTTTTTTTGGGATCAGACTACGTTTATAAGCAAGTTTTGCAGACCGAAATCCATTTAAATGACTGTAAAGTTTTAAAGCTAGTCTGTTTTCTGAACCTCCCAGACATACTGGCCTCTGTCTAACTAAAAAAATAGAACTAGTTATTTCCGCCACAATACTCCTGGGATATTAGCAGCTAGAACCAAATCAGAAACAGTGTTAAACTTCACTTTTCAAGCCAAATTTTGACTCAAATCAGATGGTATAAATTTGTAGGATAATATCTGATGAGAGTAGATTGAACTAATACGAAAATTGACAACATGAAAAAGTAGGTACGTTATTGCAGAAGCTGTGAAAATGCAATTCCTGGATAATTTGATTTCTATAGATTGCTATTTCCGCCCTGGCTTACAGGTAGGTATGGTGCTTTTCTCCAACAATGTGAGGAAACCAAAAAAGTACAAACATACACTTTCCCTGCTGCGGAAGGACAGTCATGATTAGAAACTTCATGGACTGTTTTGGTGACGTTAAGGCGATCTTTTGCGAGCATATTGAAGAACATCATGATTATAATCAAATTGCGGCCGAGGCCTACTTGTTAAAAGGCAGAACCGCTGTCCTAAACTTTTCATTAGCACTATTGAGCGTTGTGTAGCCTAGCGGCCACAAGAGACCAAAAGTCGTGTTATCAGCAATTAATAGGAGATTAAACATATTGTATGAAACTGATACTCGAATTGTCGACATCAAAAATAATATCTTTGATATCCTTCTTAATCACAGAAGAGCGTAATTTAGAATAGAAATTGGAAGGTTTATGTTATACATTACTTATACTATTTTGTGGTTATACACTCGTTTACTTCCTCATAGTTAATGTCGACATCGGAGATCAAACCCTATTTCTGGAATATTGAATTATAATATGCCCTCAGTTTCCGTATAACAAAGGAAACTAATTAAAATGATATGCTCTGCCGGATGTCTACAAACCCTTGGAGGTCAATTTGCATAGACACTGCGCTGGCTAATAGGGCATCATTGTGTTGAGCGTATTCGTTTTGTTTGATTAGCGATGGGAAAAGTGAAAGTTTTAATTAAATTTCACTTATACTACATAAGTTGCTATAAATTTCTGATTATTAAAAATAAAAAAAAAATCATGCATTTATTCTGCAAATAGACAAGGGCACTTTTACATGTCAAAATATAAATTTACAATTTAAGAAAGTCTGACTATAATAATACATTTTTTATGTCAAAATATTGATTTACAGTTCAAGAAAGAATAATAATTTCGAGTTTACAATTATAACAAAATTAATGTCATATAGTGAAGATAAACTTACAAAGTTATCTATTACAAATATTACAACATCAGTAAAGTTAGAGATGTACAAGGTCTCAAGATTAAACAAGGAGTATAATGAAATTAATATAATATCCCAGAGATGTACATGGTCTCTGAGCGTCAAAATTAAGATTAATTTAATATTGTTAGAGATGTATATGGTCTCTAAGTCACTGATAATAAAAACGAATCCACAACAGGATGATGTCTCTCGTCAATCCCCTATAAAAAGACACTAGTATTAACGTATGTTCTAGCAAGCATGAACAGACCGGACTCCGCAAACAGCACCCGATCACGAGTATGACGCGTATCTCAGCCATTATGTTTTTAATCTGCTAGTTATCATATCTAGGTAGTCTATTCTCATTAGGTAATAGTAGATTGTTAACCAAGGGTTAGTTGAAAGCCACCCAGACGAGATATTTTCGAGGTCGATGTTGAAATGGGTGTTTTCACCCGAGTTAAACATTCTGCTTTTCATTTCGAATACGAGGAAACAAAAAAAATGCTAAATATGCACAAAAATTTTGGCGGGAACTGTTGTCTGAAGTAAATGGTGTTTGTGAATGGACCAATTTATGTTTAATACTTAAAGAATTAATTGTACTTACGATCAGACTAACCAGACTCGACATCAAATAATATACCACTACCGAGCGAAAAGGTCCTAAACAACTTTATATACTTAAGAGCGACAGAGAGAGATAAATAATTTGTTATCCGTGCCTTAGTTTTACATTTCAACTTATTTGCATGGTGGCACGCATATAGGATCTCTATAGAATCTTTACTCTGTGTATTATGCCTGTATAGGTTACTGCCGTTGCCCAGTATAACTCAGATTCACAATACTATTTATTTTTTAATACGTTTCTGCTCTACAACAGAAATGGACCACATTCAGCACGTCACTTAGATGAACAATGACGCACTTTCAGAGTATGAGAAATGTAAAACTTTTTGTCATTTGCTTCATGATCATAATCATATTTAGTCTGTAATCTGTGCCCTGTTCACTGGCATGAAATATCTGAACTTAAACAGCTCATTACTTGTCATTAGACTAATCAAAGTAACTACGACGAAAAAATCACAAACATAAGTGAAGTATAATATGTAACTTTTCGTAATTGAGTGCGGCTCAGTTGCGACCGCAGAGAATACTTGTAAACCGAGCGACAAAACGACAACAAGTTTGGTTTATTGGCTAGGTTTAAGTTATAACTGTATGGTTTCTTTCCAATTTATTTATTTCTCTCCACGATTTAGGAGTAACTAACTAACACACCGGAACAGGGGTCGCAACGCTTCTGAGCCGCACCTCGCGTAAGTGTTTCTACAAAAGTTTCACGATATAGGAAAAATATGAAATGTTTCAGGAATTGCCCATCACTAGTTAGGATAGAGCGTTGAAGCCGATGACTGTCCAACTTGTAAACCAATGCAACCAACCCGTTTAAGTATGACTTGAGAAGTGTGGCACATATTTATTTTGTTGGTATACGGCAAGTATTAACGTGTCCTACACGTGTGGTCCTTCGACCGAATGTTATTAGTGAAATGGTACAAGAAGTACTTTTCTGATAATAAATAAATGAAACGAATATTTTAATGGACTTTAATATTGGAATTTAGGCTTGATGACAAAAAAACCATCCAGTTTTTAGAGATGATCAAATGTTTGGCCTCTACCGTTGTACGGAAAGAGAGAAATTTGCCGTTTTTGACTTGAAACATTGCGTTTATTATCCAATATGTCATTCTTTTTTATTGAAACATTAGAATTCTATTGGTAACTTCCATTTGGATAATAAACAAAAAACATTTTTGCGATTCCTGCGATATCTTTTTATATGATTTTAATTAAATTGTCTAATGTACTACTTCCTATTGTCATAATTTGGTTTTTCTATCCATAGAGCCACACTATATTATAAATTGTAACATGAGTCATTATCCCTATTGTACACAAAAGCATGAACGTAGTATTGGATCCGGATATCGATATGGCTTCAGCGCAGCGTGAGCAATTTAATTCAAATCAGAAACTATATTATTTATGGTTGGTTGATGAAATCTATCCACCGAGAATCAAAAACGAAGTTCGTTCATGTGTTCTCTCTACCGTTCGTGTATATGCAAGTGAGACAGAGAGGGAAATACACAAACTCCTGTTTCGCGTTGACATATTAGGGCGCGTACACAATAGAACGTCCGTTTTTACACGATTTTTAACGGAGTCATCGCAATGATAATATGAATCCGGGATACTGTATTGTGTGTGAACTAGCTCATACAACTACATATACCATCAAATAACGGACTTGTGAAACGGATCGCTATGTGTACGCGCCCTTAGTAGTACACGAAGAAACGAACGGACGGAACATGAAGTAAGGGTGAGACTGGAGCAGGCAATCTAAATATATAAAAGAAGAAACTGACTGACTGACTGATCTATCAACGCACAGCCCAAACCGCTGGTTCTAGAGATTCCAAATTTGGCACGTAGGTTCCTTATAAGGTCTAGGGGTGCACTAAGAAAGGATTTTTCAAAATTCACCCCCTAAAGGGGGTGAAACGGGGGTCCAAAGTTTGTATGAAAAACCGTATTTATTAAAGTGAGAGACATGAAACTTTGTAAATAGAGTCTGTGTTTAAATATATTAATGGCGTATTTCAGCGTTTTTCTAAATTGCTCCACTAAAGGGGTGAAAAGGGGGTTCAAAGTTTGTACGGGGAGAAAATCTTTTTTAAAGTGAGATATTTGAAACTTCGTACATAGACTCTATGTTTAAATACAACAAAACATATTTAAGCGTTTTTCGAAATTGCTCCCCTAAAGGGTTCAAAAGGGGGTTCCAAGTTTGTACGGAGAGCAAACCTTTTTTGAAGTGAGAGATTTAAAACTTTGTACGTAGACTCTGTTTAAATACAACAAAACACATTTAAGCGTTTTTCGAAATTGCTCCCCTAAAGGGTTCAAAAGGGGGTTCCAAGTTTGTACGGAGAGCAAACCTTTTTTGAAGTGAGAGATTTAAAACTTTGTACGTAGACTCTGTTTAAATACAACAAAACACATTTAAGCATTTTTTGAAATTGCTCCCCTAAAGGGTTCAAAAGGAGGTTCCAAGTTTGTACGGAGAGCAAATCTTTTTTGAAGTGAGAGATTTAAAACTTCGTATATAGACTCTTTGTTTAAATACAACAAAACATGTTTCAGCGTTTTTCGAAATTGCTCCCTTTAAGGGGTGAAAAGAGGGTTCCAAGTTTGAGCGGGGAGCAAATTTTTCCTTTTCTTAAAAATCGATATGGGTGTCATTTTCGAAATTCCTCGGGGTGCCGATTACGAAAATGACATTAATTTACAAATTAAAGATGGCGGACATTTATTTTTCTTAAAAATCAATATGGGTGTCATTTTCGAGGCTCCTCTGGGTGCAAATTACAAAAATGACATCCATTTTCAAATCCAAGATGGCGGACATTTTATTTTCTTAAAAATCAATATAGGTGTCATTTTCGAGGTTCCTCTGGGTGCCGATTACGAAAATGACATTCATTTTCAAATTAAAGATGGCGGACATTGATTTTTCTTAAAAATCAATATGGGTGTCGTCTTCGAGGTTCCTCGTGGTGCCGATTACGAAAATGGCATGCATTTTCAAATCAAAGATGGCGGAGATTTATTTTTCTTAAAAATCAATATGGGTGTCATCTTCGTGGTTCCTCGGGGTGCAAATTACAAAAATGACATCCATTTTCAAATCCAAGATGGCGGACATTAATTTTTCTTAAAAATCAATATGGGTGTCATTTTCGAGGTTCCTCTGGGTGCCGATTACGAAAATGATACTCATTTTCAAATCAAAGATGGCGGAGATTTATTTTTCTTAAAAATCAATATGGGTGTCATCTTCGAGGTTCCTCGGGGTGCAGATTACAAAAATGACATCCATTTTCAAATCCAAGATGGCGGACATTTATTTTTCTTAAAAATTTATATGGGTGTCGTCTTCGAGTTTCCTCGTGGTGCCGATTACGAAAATGGCATGCATTTTCAAATCAAAGATGGCGGAGATTTATTTTCTTAATTATCAATTTGGGTGTCATCTTAGAGTTTGCTCTGGGTGCCGATTACGAAAATAACATCCAATTTCAAATCAAAGATGGCAGACATTTATTTTTCTTAAAAATCGATATGGGTTTCATCTTTGTGGTTCCTCGGGGTGCCGATTACGAAAATGACATCCAATACATATCTGCATGCAGGTCAAACTGAGAACCTCCTTTTTTGTAGACGGTTAAAAATTACTCTTAGTACGCGGGCGAAGCCGCGGGAAAAAGCGTTGAAACTTTGTATAAAGACTCTCTGTTTAAATACATTAATGGCGTATTTCAGCGTTTTTCTAAATTGCTCCCCTAAAGGGATGAAAAGGGGGTTCAAAATTTGTACGGGGAGCAAATCTTTTTTGAAGTGAGAGATTTGAAACTTCGTAAATAGAATCTTTGTTTAAATACAACAGAACGTATTTCAGCGTGTTTCTAAATTGCACCCCTAAAGTGGTTAAAAGGGGGTTCCAAGTTTGTACGGGGAACAAATCTTTTTTGAAGTGAGAGATTTAAAACTTCGTATATAGACTTTCTGTTTAAATACAACAAAAAATTACTCGGCATTTTTCGAAATGACTCCCCTAAAGCTATGAAAAGGTGGTTCCATGTGGTGTTTGTAAGGGGAGCACATCTTTTTTGAAGTGAGAGATTTAAAACTTCGTATATATTATAGACTCTGTTAAAATACAACAAACCATATTTCAGCGTTTTTTGAAATTTCTTCCCTAAAAGGGTGAAAAGGGGGTCCATATTTGTACGGGAAGCAAATCTTTTTGAAATGAGAGATTTAAAACTTCGTATATGGACTCTATTTAAATACAACAAAACACGTTTCAGCGTTTTTCGGAATTGCTCCCCTAAAGGGGTGAAAAAGGGGTTTCAAGTTTGTGCAGGGAGCAGTAATATGGGTGTCATATTCTAGGTTCTTCGGGGTGCCGATTACGAAAATGGCATGCAGTTTCAAATCCAAGATGGCGGACATTTCTTTTTCTTAAAAATCGATATGGGTGTCATTTTTGTTGTTCCTCGAGGTGCCGATTACAAAAATGACAACCATTTTCGAATATGATGACGTTATATGATGGATATACGGTCATTTTTTTTCCTAAAAATCGATATGCGTGTCATCTCCGAGGTTCCTCGGGGTGCGGATTACGAAAATGACATGCATTTTCAAATCCAAGATGGAGGAAATTAATTTATCTTAAAAATTTATATAGGTGTCGTCTTTATGGTTCCACGGGGTGCCGATTACGGAAATGACATCCATACGTATCTACATACATACATACAAACATACGGATCAAACTGAGAACCTCCTTTTTTGTAGAGGGTTAAAAATTACTTTTATTACGCGGGCGAAGCCGCGGGTAAAAGCTAGTACACACATTAAAAGGATGTTCAAAAGAGTTGTAAGCATAGACAATAACATACGTGGGAACGAGATATAGTGTGTCATCTCCTGTCCCTCATCGCGTATAAGGCTTCAATTATTTGTCACCAGCCTGTGTCACCGAAAAGTCATCCATGAATAGGCTTAATTTAAATTTCGCGCCAATGTATATACAGCACAGCTAATTATG
This sequence comes from Epiblema foenella, assembly GCA_963556455.1. NCBI lineage: Eukaryota > Metazoa > Arthropoda > Insecta > Lepidoptera > Tortricidae > Epiblema > Epiblema foenella. The sequence goes on from OY747110.1 coordinate 4,642,492, forward strand.
AGATGTCAGAATCGTGTTAATGGATGTATTATACATCTCTACATCTGATACAGTCAGCATCATTAATAAGATTGTATACCTTCTAGCACTTTATTGCTCAGAAATAAGATCTGAAAGTGTATAACGTGCCCTTTATTATTTATATATATATATATATATTTTTCTTTTTTGGTTTGACTTAATTAATTTAAAATAATGGAATCTTATAATTGTAGTATTGTGTGATGTACCTATGTATTTGCATGTATACCTATACTTATTGCAAATAAATCATTTGAGTTTGAGTTATACTTATTTATGATGCTGACTGTACATCAAGTTAGTCAGCTTATCATAAGTCCTCCCCTTTTGGGTATTAGCTAATCCTCCTTCTATGAGATCCCTTTCTACGGGACGGAAACATACAAACAGTACTCCTTGTCTATTTATTAAGTCCTTTGTTTTGTTGCAGGCTTACCGAATGACCTATCAGTGTACTGGCACCAGTATCCGTACAGCCTCGGCATCGTGTTCTGCAAGCTGCGAGCATTCATATCTGAAGCGTATGTACCTACTTGCCTTTTATTTTACTTCTCTTACAAGGTGGGACCTGTGAGCAAAAAATATACTTAAATTGTGCATAGTTCGAAAAGAGGTCTGAGGATCAAATGTCTAATGGGTAAACTACAATTAAAACACAATAAATCGTAATCGCGCATAAACTTCAAATGCATGCAAATATCTTTTTTCTTTTTTTCATTATATGTACCTACTTGCTCACTAGAGCTTAATATACAGACCTACTGTTTTAGAGATATCTACTATGTAAGAAAATTGTTCCAACTTTATCTTTGTAACCAAACTTAAGAGCTGGGAGATCTGAACAAATTGTTTCGTAATCCCGATTGGTAGTGTCTCATTTTCCTTTGCTCTTGAGTATAGATTTAAGATTAATTTAAATTTATTTTATTTTTATCCTTAACTTACTCAACACCTTGTATGAAAGAGCGAATTCCTTCTAACACAAGTTTTTACTTAAAAGGAGGTTTCGACAACCTTGTTAACGTTATTTGATAAAAGAATAAATAATTTTGAATTTTTTGAATAAAAGGCTCTCACTGTGGAACTAACTCGCTCACTACCGACCGCAGAAATGGCCACCAAACCGACGTATAGGAAAATAAAGCAAATTACTGTTTTTGACATGAAATACTGCGTTTGAGTTTCGTTGTACATAGTTGTTGTAGAATTTGTTTTTAAATTAAAAAGAATTCTACAGGCAGGTTTAAATTTAGTATTGGGCAATAAAAAAAACATTTTATGTCGCATTCTGGTGTCTAAGCTGACATCACGGGAAAGTTCCATAAATTTCCCTTAAGGCAAGGCCATCCCGGTTCAAATCAAGTGCAAATGACCCCCTCTAACATGCGTGAGTTTGCAATTAACCATCCCGCTCTCTACGGAAGCTCTGCGCGTAATTTTGTAAATATTTAATACATTTTTATTGATTGTTCGAACACTGTATCACTTATGAAAAATCTATCCGGTTATTTCCTTAGAACAATAGAAAAGCTATCGTTTTTGTAAAAAAAACGTTATCACTGTCGTTGATAATTACGAGATCTGCAGCATTAAAGTTTATTTTTACTATGATATTTTGGATTTTTTGACAGAGTTTGCATTTTTCAATATTTTGTTCGGTTATTTCTTTTCTTTGTTTCTTTTTCAGTCTACTGTAATTTTTGTGTATTGTAATTCTACACGATTTCTTCACTCTGGAAGCTCAAACTTCAGTATTTTCGCAGATCTATGAATGGGCCTTGACTTAATTCGTTTTTGATATTTCGTGGAACAGAAATCGGCACAAACTTTCTCGTAAACTACCATTTCTATTATTTCGACCCGTCACAGGCAACTAACATGTTGGATATCGAATATTGCAGTAGTAAATCAAAGTATGACAACTACTCTACTCTCTCTAGTACTTCGATTTATTATTGCGAGATCTTACTTAGTATATATATATCTTGGTCACCTTTAGCGACCGCGTATTTAAAATTGTTCGCTTGCGAAAATTATCTGTTTGTGTGTAATTTTATACTCCCCGATAAACAACAACATTCTGAATATTTATCACAGGAACCAATCCACTGAATTATGTTAACCCGTCGTCTACCGGTCCCTGGGATCCTAGGGCTCATAACAAAAGAATACTATTGGTTTTTTTTTCGCCGGGAGACGACGGCTTAACATAATTCCTTGAATTATTGTGTATATTGTGTTTTCTATTAAAACAAAGATAACATAATATACCTACTTTTAACATATAAAACAATTACTGGCCAGACGAGAGTTTTTCATATAATCGTCAGTGTCGTAGGAGCATTGTAAATGTCTCAGGTAAAAATGGTGTTATTTACAATTGCTTTCGAGTTTCACAACAGGTAAACAACAGAGTTTATTACTGTAAATATTATGAAAAGAAATTCGCCTATCGAAATTCCAAACGAAAAAAGAAAAATGAAGGCTCTCCTTGCCTTAGTCTTGAACTTCCGTCCTTCGTATGACATCTGGGAACAGATACCCCTAGGCCAAGCAACTAATGACATATCGAATTGTCTCGAATTTTATAATCATAACCCGTTCTATTGACGTCTGAAGTAGCGGAGATGTGCCATGAAAGTGTAATTTATTCGTTAACATTACTGTCAGAAACGTTTCTTTTCAATTATTTAATTTTCAAAAGTTGAAATATGTCACTGTTAAGGTAATATATGAAATGTTTCAGAAATTGCCCATCGCTACTTGCGAAAAGTCTAACCAAATAAAACGTCAAAAACGCGCTTTCTTAGTATGAAGCTTGTAAGTAAATACAAAAAAGTTTACGTCACTATCTTTCAAGTTCAAACAGCATCCATTTTTATCTTTGTGTATTTGAAATGTTTAAAGCGTGATATTTTCCTGGTATTTTCGCAAGTTTTATTGGAAATGGCAGAATACCCGCCTCCGTTGTCTGTTTCTCAGTCTACACATTTGAACACGAGTGCTGTAAAAGACTTCAAACGTATCCATCAAAATAAATCCCGTATTTGGGTCATTGTCAGTTGTAAAAACAAAAGTTGTCCACCCGGTGGTCAATAGTTAACGGCTTATGTACATGTAAAGTTATGTTTTTATTACATGCATTTATAGTTACGGAAACACCGTTTGTGCGGTTTACTAGACCAATCCAAAATTAAGCTTTTTGCCCCTTAACTTTTGATATGTCCACCGAAAAGACGCGAACCTAAATCTGACAATGACCCATTTACTACATAATAACGACTCAATCGTTTTATTTAATGAGTAACAATCTTGGAAACCGAGGCCAACATAATGCCAGAATAGTTTATTGTTTAACTGTGGAAGATTAATATTTGACAACGACAGCTGATGCCACGATGAATTTCATGCTCATTAGCTTCAGTGTTTGTCACGCTTTTATAAGCACACTAATCGAAAATTATTGCCATGCATATATCTTCGCTGTTTATTCTATGACAATTCGATATAATTAAAAAATATACATTATTTTTTAAATTTAAATTGATTGTTTCTCTAGAAATGAACATAAATTATTTGACGATAACGTAACTATATTAATCTTAGATAATTAAAGATTTTATTAAGTCAAAGAGTTTATTTATCGTATGGCAATTATTTCGAACCGTGAGATCTTTGAGAAGACAGTACGGTTGCCAGTTTTTGTTGCACTTTTAGCACCACCCCGGAGTCATGTGTAGGGTAACGGTGGGTCATCGGTGGGTCCTCCCTACGGACGTGGTGCAACTTCGACCCCCCTTGTCAAGTTGACTGTTAGAAGTACTCAAGGCGCCCGGAGGCCTCTAACTCGGCTTAACGACTGCTATCAGCTGCCGGGTTCAATGGCTTACGTGCCCTCCAAAGCATGGGAGCGTTCAGATAATAACCACTCAAAGCGATCACCCATCCAAGAACTGACGTTTCTTAACTTCGCATATCGCACGCGGTACGCGGGCGCACCTGGGCCACGAGCGCTCCAAGTTAAGGAGCTACGAACTATGTTTCAATTATTGTAGTAATACATTGACGTTTTAATGTAAGTCGAACATGTCATTCTAATTTTCCATGACAAGGCATGTGAAAGAAGAAAGATAAGAAAGAAAGATTCATATTATGCCACGAGGCAAATAACCTGGAAAGACCTTGGTGTTGTAAAGAATTCAAACAAAAGGTTTAAGAGTTAAATTTATCATTACTTAAGTGAAAGAACATTAATCACTTGCATTCATACCACAAATGTAGGTGTTCGCGTCAAGTGTAGACAATTATTCATGAATAACCATGAAAATCTCTTATTTTGGGCGGTAACAGATTAATGAAGCAATTCTAATTGTACATCCTACTGATATTATAAATGCGAGATTTTAGAGGTTTGGATGTTTCGGATATTAAAGAATAATATAATTTACTTTGCACAAAGGCTCTGTTACATAATATATCCGATAATAATATAAACGAATATATCCGATGAGTCCCAAACTAGGCTGAGCCTGTATCTTGGAACCCGTTGAGTTGAGTTACACAAGTTGATGCTATTAGGCCCGGTTTTATAACAATCCCTTTGCTTATTGTCAGATCTTTTTAACGAAAATTTAATCTACCGGATACAAATTGCGTCTTATAACGGTCCGTTAGTATTTTTTCCGTTAGATTTTACTGACAATTGTTACCGACGGTGGCGATATAATTTAAGTTTACTTATGGATGTTTTTGACATTAGTTGTCCTATGAAATTTAATTCATACTCATGTATACCGTTACAAAGAGCTAAAAAGAACGTTACATCTACACAATATTAAAATCATTGACTCCGAGAAAGTGATGTGAAATGTTGGTTAGTAACTTTTTATACATATTCATCAAGTGACAGCAAGAAACGCCGAACCAAAAAATTCATACTATGGCTCGATCATCGCAACTTGCATTTGCTTGTTCAGAGGGAATTAAGAGAACATTTGTTTGGGTTCCGTACCCAAATTGTAAAACGGGACCCTATACTACGCTGTCCGTCTGTCACCAGGCTGTATCTCATGAACCGTGGCAGTTAGATAGTTGAAATTTTCACAGATAATGTATTTCTGTTGCCGCTATAACAAAAAATACTTTAAAAAAAACAGAATAAAATAATTTAAGGGGGCTTCCATACAACAAACGTATTTTTTTGCCGTTTTTATAGATTACTCGAACTAGGCCATTTTTTAGAATATTGGTGTCTAGCCTAGGTACAATGGTCGTGTTTATTTTAGATGTACTCGTAATACATTCGTTCTTCACTTACAAGTGCTAACCATTGGGCTTTATTGACATTGTGATTTTTCGCCATAGTAAGTACTGTAATTTATTGAAGTTAGTAATAAATTTAGCACATGTGTTATTAGTTGGCAAGGTTCAAACATTTTGTGGCTGTAGACTAACTTACTGGTGTGATGCAATCGACGAAGTTGTGCACTTGAAGCTGCTTTTTATTTTTTGATAATATGTCTCTATAGTTTAATTTTATTGTTTTTTGTTTATGTGTTACCCGCCGTTAATTCACCAATGAGCCCCGACGGAAGACCAGCGTCAACCAGTTAGGTTAGCACCATGCTTAGTCAGGACTATTTCGTGGCATTTTTGATTGTTTTCTTTTTTTGTTTCACACCTTTCTACTGTTTTTATTTGTCTTCCAACTTTAATCCTTGTTATATCTATTGTACTGCTTGAGTAACTCTTGTGCTACGTATAATAGTTTTTTCTTTCTTTCTTTCAAAGCTTTTTGAAGAAGACAGTTAATATGTCTAGTCTGAGAACATTGCAGAATAAGTAAAGCGACTTATGGTGGGGACTACGCTCAGTCAACTGGTTTCGACGTAAGGAAAAGTCCGCTTGCCGAGCTAAAGTGGCGCGAAAGAACATAGGCCTCAGAGCGACCAGTCCCCCAAATGACGGCCAGAACCAGAAGCTCGTCCCGCCGTAGCGGTGACGTGACCTGCCACAGCTCCCAAAGTGCCCAGCGTAGGCGAAGCCCCCTAGCATTCAGGAGGGTGCAGAAGATACTTGAATGAACAGCGTGACAACGACAAGATTCGGCTCGACATCGCGTGAAATGGGACATTTTGTCGATTACCTTGGCAATAATACGATTTGTGATCGACTCGGGCACGGTCGAACGCTAGGCTAAGGGATTAGCAGGCTTAAACAAAGTTTTTTTTATTTAATATGCACGCTCCGCTGTTCACTGTACTAGGGCATCGTAGTCTATGCGTCTGCGCACAATGAATAAGAAATAAAAATTAAACACTATATAAAAATAATGTTGGCTGTGCAACATATTACAGTCTATCAAAGTCCTCTCCTACTCGGTTAGGTAATGCAACTAAGTAACTAACGAACTAGTTTTTTACGCAAAACGTCTGATATCTGATAGTAAACCCAGAGGGAAAACTTGTTGGTTGTTTGATTGTTGTTAAAGACAATCAAAGAAGGTTTAAGTACACCACGAGGCACTAAGTTGAAATTAGGTATTTCAGTAACCTAACCATTTAAGTTTATCCATGTTAATTAATTTGGAGAGTTGTTGTATTTAAGATACAAGGTCGGCTCTGACTTTAAGTCTAAAGCAAATTTTCTTGCAAGTTATTCCACAAATTATTCAAATATTTCCTTGTCTAAAATTTATTAATTTTCGGATCGGTTTGCTGAACGATTAAGGCCGGGTTTTATAAAGATCCGTTAGACCAAATGTCAGATCAAATTTCAGTAACTCAGTGATGGATATGGAACGGGCAGGGTGCACGAGTACTTAACACACAACGTAGCTGTTAACGAACTACCTTTTATTTCCAATAAGCGGTGGGCGCAGCCACCGTACTTAATAACTATAACTATGTATGCATGCATATACAACAATCCCTCCCCCATAGTTCCTTAATCTAATTAACCTAAAAATATTGTTTATAATTAACGGGCGGACGAGCCCGTTTAAGCCTAGACGGCCCGGCTAGTGAATCCGAGGCACCGGGAAGCGGCGCGCTGTCGGCGGCCGGCGTCGGCGCAGGCGCCGGTCTCGGCGCGGCGGTTGCCGCTGTCTCCACCGCTGTACCGGCAGGTCGTATGTCTGTCTCCTCCCCCCCTACCGGCTCTTTGCCATAATCCATGCCCATTTGGTCATTCGTCTGGGCTCGGGTTACTTCTGGTGTGATGATCACGTCTGGCGCCACCGTAGAACCTGCGGTGGGCTGCGTCTCAAGTCCAAAAACGGGAGGAATGTCCGAGGGGGACGACACACTGGAGGTCGCAGGCCGGTCGCTATAGTCCGGTGGGGATGCAGGGGTAGGGTTATTTCCCTTATACTTCACTAACTGGTTAATGTGTCTTTTCACTGTTTTGTCCGTTTTATGATCTTTGATTAGATAAAGCACATTTCCGAGTTTCCTAAGTATCTTGCCTAAAGTCCACTTAAATTGAGATTTATTTGTAAATAGTTTGTATAAAACTAACTCGTCCGCACTAAACCCGCGTCTTTCTACGCCGCCGTAGTGTTTAATCTGCGAGGACTGTTTGTTTTTAACAAATGAGTCGAGCGCGGGGGGTGAGGGCGATGACCTTGGTGACTGAACCCGTAATAAATCTAATCGCGATCTCAATTGTCTACCAAACACCAATTGTGCCGGCGATTCTCCGGTAGTAGTGTGCTTTGAATTTCGATAATGGAATAGGTATTTAAGCAAGTGATTGTTAATGTTTCTACCAATTTTGTTTGATAAAAGTGCCATTTTAAGACCTTTTTTTATAATTTTCACATACGACTCCGCCATGCCATTGCTCGAAGGGTGATATACCGGAGACGTTAAAAATGTTGTATGCCATTTAAAATACAAAATTGTTCGAAATAATCAATACAAAGGGAAGGACCATTATCGCTGACAATAGTACAAGGAATGCCGTATCTAGACATGAACTCGCATAATTTATCAACCACTTTAATTGACGACGTATTTGTTTTCATGTCGTAGCATTCCACCCATTTACTGTAAGCATCGACTATGACTAAATACCAGTGTTCGTTTATGGGTCCGAAAAAATCTAGATGTACCCTTTGAAACACGTGTTCTGGTCGACTCCATGGCGACAGTGGGACGCGTGGAGGGGTCGGGCGCAAACGTGTACAAACCTCACAAGCACCTACCAGGTTCTCAATAGCGGCGTCAATGCCCGGGAACCAAACCCTAGAACGCGCTTCTGCCTTACTCTTCACAATGCCTAAATGTGAGCCGTGTACCTCTGCTAACACCTGAGATTGAAGCGCCAATGGAATAACAACCTTATGGCCCCGCATTAAACAACCATTTTCCAATGACAGCTGTAACCTGCATTGATGATATGGTTTAATATCCTTGTCATTAGTTTTACGAGGCCAACCATTAATGACGTAATGTACAACTTTCTTTAGAATCGCATCCTTATGCGTTTCTTGTTGCACCCGATCGAGCGTGATTGGTAAACAACTGCCCTCAAAAACAAAATGTACGCATGCTGCGCTGTCCTCGGCGCCCGCGCCGGCGCCCCCCGCACCTACTGCCGGCTCGTCCGGCAACGATGCACGAGATAAGAAATCTGCACTGTTATTCGCACTTCGTACATATTCAATCATGTAGTTGTATGCAGATAAAAATATCGCATACCTCTGCAGTCGGTTAGCTGTTATCTCCAGTATGCCGCGGTGCGGGCCGAAGATAGACAGCAGGGGTTTGTGATCGGTGCGTAAAATGAATGGTTCCGCACGCGCATACAAATACTGATGATATTTTTTTACACCATAAATTATAGCAGTGGCTTCTTTTTGTATTTGAGCATAATTTTTCTCTGCGGAATTTAAAGTTCGAGAAGCGAACGAGATGGGTCGTTCGGTTCCGTCCATCTCGATTTGAGATAGAACTGCTCCAAGTCCTTGAGGCGAAGCGTCCACCGTCAAAATAAGCTTAGAATTAGGGTTGTAATGCGTAAGAACCTGATCTGACGCCAACTTTTTTTTAATTTCAGCGAACGCCTTTTCGTGCATTGCGTTCCACTCCCACTTCACTCCCTTTTTTAGAAGTTCGTAAAAAGGACTTAAGATGGTAGAAGCACCTGGCACGAAGTTCCTATAGTAGTTAATTAACCCGAGAAAAGATTGCAACTGACCTACATTTTTTGGAACCGGGGCCTTCACTATTGCTCTAACTTTTGATTTACATTTATTTATACCATCTTTGTTAATGACGTGCCCCAAATACGTGATTTCATTTTGAAAGAAAGAGCACTTGTCCTTTTGTAGAGTAAGACCTGCGTCACTGAACCGCTGCAACACCTGGCGCAAACGCGCGACATGCTCCTCCCTACTCCGGCCCGTGATGAGCACGTCGTCTAAGAAACACAATACACCCTCTAAACCGGCAGGGATATTGTTTAGAGCACGCTGGAATACCGCTGGGCTGCTGGAAAGTCCAAAAATTAATCGCTTATATTTGAAAAGGCCCTGATTTGTGTTAATACACGTTATATTATCAGGGTCATCAATTTCAAATTGATTATACGCCATGGACATATCCAGTTTCGTAAACTGAACGCCTCCATGTAGTTTCGAAAACAGTTCATCAATAGTTGGAAGTGGATACTTCTCAACTAATAGTTGTTTATTTATAGTTTGAGAATAGTCGGCACAGATCCTGACTGATCCGTCGCGTTTTAGCACCGGCACTATTGGCGACGCGTAGTCTGAATATTCGATCTGCTCCAGTATGCCTAACTGCACTAGTCTATTAATTTCACTATCGACTTTATCTTTTAACGCAAAAGCAATTGGGCGGGCTTTGAAGAATACGGGGCTTGCGTTAGGTTTGAGGTTTAATTTAATTTTATATTTATTAAATCGGCCCAATTTGTCTGAAAAAAGTTGTGGATACTGGGCCATGATGGTGTTCATATCGTCGCTTTTCGGATGCGATTTACCGCAAAAAAGTATAGGTGCAAGTTCCAAACCGAATTCGGAAATGAAATCCCTTCCAAGAATTGCCGGTCCGCCATTAGGGATTACGTGTATATTAAGAACAATGGTACGACCCTCATACGAAACTGGTAATTTAGCCATACCCTTACTTTGGATAACACTTCCTGTATAACCGATTAACCTTTTATTACTCGGTGATAGTGGTACCCCTTTGAAATATAACTCGTATATTTTTTCCGATATCGCTGACACGGCGGAACCGCTGTCTATTTCAAATTGCAACGATAACCCATTAACCAAAACACTTTCAGTCATCGGAGCCCCTTTGATCGAACGAATATTAAAAAACTTACCATCATCGTCCTCGCTCACCTCCCCCGACTCCACGTATTTGACATTACACATTTTACGTAAATGCCCCTTCTTTTTGCATTTCTTGCACTTGTAATTTACGAAACGGCACTTCTCAGCTTTATGACTACCTAAACCGCATACAGAACACTTATTCCCGCGATCCGCCGTAGTCCCGCCGATCTTGAACACGTTCTCAGCGCCGAGCGCCGCCGCCGGAGCGTTCGGCGCCAAGGTCGCGCTGGCTGCGGCGCGCGCGCACCGCACACTCGTGTCAATCGCCTTCGCCAGGGTGAGCTCGTCAACATCTTGCGCGAACAATTTCTCGCGCTCATGACCGGCCTGCATGCCCATGATGAACCGATCTAAGAGCGCCTCCTCGATGTTCTTGAACTGGCAGTGCGCCGCGAGCCCGCGCAGCCGCGCGGCCCACTGTGCCGAGGTCTCGCCTACCTGCTGCACCGCGAAATAAAAATGATAGCGCTCCGCGAATACACAGCGCTTCGGCGTGAAATGTGCATCCAACAACTTCACAACGTCGTCGTAACTTTTTTCTTCAAGAACACTAGGCAGTGCAAGATTACTTGCCAATTGATAAGTGTCTTCACTTAACGCACTTAACAAGATGACGCGCCGCTTTATGCCCGCTTTGTCGTTGGTGTCATCAATGCTATTTGCTATGAACCACTGGTTGAGCCTATTTCTGTAAGTGCACCAGCTTTGTTGCTGATGGTTAAAATTTGAGAACAAGCTAATCGAAGTGGAGGATGACATGATGTAAATAATTTAACGCGTGAGATATACGATTCGTCGCCACTGATGGATATGGAACGGGCAGGGTGCACGAGTAACACGCAACGTAGCTGTTAACGAACTACCTTTTATTTCCAATAAGCGGTGGGCGCAGCCACCGTACTTAATAACTATAACTATGTATGCATGCATATACAACACTCAGTATATTTTTTGACATAACAAACCGACATAAGGTCTAACGGATCTTTATAAAATCGAGCCTAAATATAAAACTTTATTAAGCAGTAAGTAACATGTATATAGTAACGAAATTATGATGTATTTAAACCCGTCGTCTATATACCGGTCCCTGGGATTCCCGGGATCATAACAAAAGAATGCTATTGTTTATTTTTTCGCCGGAGACGACGGCTTAATCACTACACAAACAAAACAAAATTACACAACGACTAACAAAATTACAAAATTGTTTCCTATGAGATGACAGCATGTTTGTTTAGGAGGGCTAATGTTATGTTTTCGAGGGTGCGTAAGGTAAGTGATGATTATATATTATCTTTGGTAAGTTAGATCTAAATATGTCATTTTCCTTATTAAAATTGTCAGTTAGACCTACGCAGCGTAAATTTCGCGTATAATGATTATTTTATTTATTAAAATAGGCACACAAAACAAGTATCAATCGTTAGTACAACCATGCAGCACTATTTTGTTATAAAATCTAGACTGGTGCTCTAAACTATGTGTACACAGTAAGATAGAAATTTATACATTAGTTGAGGGGCATTGTAGTCGGATAGTTAAGTTATAAAGTATATATAATCCAGAATTAATTTTCATATAAAACTTAGGTGGTAAAGAAAGTGTTAGTAGGTTCATTTATTTAAGACTAGCTTTTGCCCGCGGCTTCGCCCGCGTACTAAAAGTAATTTTTAACCGTCTACAAAAAAGAAGGTTCTCAGTTTGACCTTCATGCAGATATGTATTGGATGTCATTTTCGTAATCGGCACCCAGAGGAACCTCGAAAATGACACCCATATTGATTTTTAAGAAAATAAATGTCGGCCTTCTTGGATTTGAAAATGGATGTCATTTTTGTAATTTGCACCCCGAGGAACCTCGAAGATGACACCCATATTGATTTTTAAGAAAAATAAATATCAGCCATCTTTGATTTGAAAATGCATGCCATTTTCGTAATCGGCACCACGAGGAACCTCGAAGACGACACCCATATCGATTTTTAAGAAAAAGAAATGTCCGCCATCTTGGATTTGAAAATGAATGTCATTTTTGTAATCTGCACCCCGAGAAACTTCGAAGATGACACCCATATTGATTTTTAAGAAAAATAAATCTCCGCCATCTTTGATTTGAAAATGCATGCCATTTTCGTAATCGGCACCACGAGGAACCTCGAAGACGACACCCATATCGATTTTATAAAAATAAATATCCGCCATCTTTGATTTGAAAATGAGTGTCATTTTCGTAATCGGCACCCAGAGGAACCTCGAAAATGACACCCATATTGATTTTTAAGAAAAATAAATGCCCGCCATCTTGGATTTGAAAATGGATGTCATTTTTGTAATTTGCACCCCGAGGAACCTGGAATATGACACCCATATTGATTTTTAAGAAAAATAAATGTCTGCCATCTTTGATTTGAAACTGGATGTCATTTTCGTAATCGGTACCCAGAGCAACCTCGAAGATGACACTCAAATTGATAATTAAGAAAAATAAATCTCCGCCTTCTTTGATTTGAAAATGCATGCCATTTTCGTAATCGGCACCACGAGGAACCTCGAAGACGACACCCATGTCGATTATTAAGAAAAATAAATGTCCGCCATCTTGGATTTGAAAATGGATGTCATTTTTGTAATCTGCACCCCGAGGAACCTCGAAGATGACACCCATATTGATTTTTAAGAAAAATAAATCTCCGCCAACTTTGATTTGAAAATGCATGCCAGTTTCGTAATCGGCACCACGAGGAACCTCGAAGACGACACCCCTATCGATTATTAAGAAAAATAAATGTCCGCCATCTTGGATTTGAAAATGGATGTCATTTTTGTAATCTGCACCCCGAGGAACCTCGAAGATGACACCCATATTGATTTTTAAGAAAAATAAATCTCCGCCATCTTTGATTTGAAAATGCATGCCATTTTCGTAATCGGCACCACGAGGAACCTCGAAGACGACACCCATATTGATTTTTATAAAAATAAATATCCGCCATCCTTGATCTGAAAATCAGTATCATTTTCGTAATCGGCACCCAGAGGAACCTCGAAAATGACACCCATATTGATTTTTAAGAAAATAAATGTCGGCCTTCTTGGATTTGAAAATGGATGTCATTTTTGTAATTTGCAGCCCGAGGAACCTCGAAGATGACACCCATATTGATTTTTAAGAAAAATAAATCTCAGCCATCTTTGATTTGAAAATGCATGCCATTTTCGTAATCGGCACCACGAGGAACCTCGAAGAGACACCCATATCGATTTTTAAGAAAAAAATAAATGTCCGCCATCTTGGATTTGAAAATGAATGTCATTTTTGTAATCTGCACCCCGAGAAACTTCGAAGATGACACCCATATTGATTTTTAAGAAAAATAAATCTCCGCCATCTTTGATTTGAAAATGCATGCCATTTTCGTAATCGGCACCACGAGGAACCTCGAAGACGACACCCATATCGATTTTATAAAAATAAATATCCACCATCTTTGATTTGAAAATGAGTGTCATTTTCGTAATCGGCACCCAGAGGAACCTCGAAAATGACACCCATATTGATTTTTAAGAAAAATAAATGCCCGCCATCTTGGATTTGAAAATGGATGTCATTTTTGTAATTTGCACCCCGAGGAACCTCGAATATGACACCCATATTGATTTTTAAGAAAAATAAATGTCAGCCATCTTTAATTTGAAAATGAATGTCATTTTCGTAATCGGCACCCAGAAGAACCCCGAAAATGACACCCATATTGATTTTTAAGAAAAATAAATGTCCGCCATCTTGGATTTGAAAATGGATGTCATTTTTGTAATTTGCACCCCGAAGAACCTCGACGATGGCACCCATATTGATTTTTAAGAAAAATAAATGTCCGCCAATTTTAATTTGAAAATGAATGTCATTTTCGTAATCGGCACCCCGACGAATCTCGAAAATGACACCCATATCGATTTTTAAGAAAAGGAAAAATTTGCTCCCCGCTCAAACTTGGAACCCTCTTTTCACCCCTTAAAGGGAGCAATTTCGAAAAACGCTGAAACATGTTTTGTTGTATTTAAACAAAGAGTCTATATACGAAGTTTTAAATCTCTCACTTCAAAAAAGATTTGCTCTCCGTACAAACTTGGAACCCCCTTTTGAACCCTTTAGGGGAGCAATTTCAAAAAACGCTTAAACATGTTTTGTTTTATTTGAACATAGAGTCTATGTACGAAGTTTTAAATGTCTCACTTCAAAAAAGATTTGCCCCCCGTACAAACTTGGAACCCCCTTTTGAACCCTTTAGGGGAGTAATTTCGAATAACGCTTAAACATGTTTTGTTGTATTTAAACATTGAGTCTATGTACGAAGTTTTAAATGTCTCACTTCAAAAAAGATTTGCTCCCCGTACAAACTTGGAACCCCCTTTTGAACCCTTTAGGGGAGCAATTTCGAAAAACGCTTAAATATGTTTTGTTGTATTTAAACCTAGAGTCTATGTACGAAGTTTTAAATCTCTCACTTCAAAAAAGATTTGCTCCCCGTACATACTTGAAACCCCCTTTTCACCCTTTTAGGGGAGCAATTTCGAAAGACGCTTATATACGTTTTGTTGTATTTAAACAGACAGTTTACATACGAAGTTTCAAATATCTCACTTTAAAAAAGATTTTCTCCCCGTACAAACTTTGAACCCCCTTTTCACCCCCTTAGTGGAGCAATTTAGAAAAACGCTGAAATACGCCATTAATATATTTTAACACAGACTCTATATATAAAATTTCATGTCTCTCACTTTAATAACTACGGTTTTTCATACAAACTTTGGACCCCCATTTCACCCCTTTAGGGGATGAATTTTGAAAAATCCTTTCTTAGTGCACCCCTAGACCTTATAAGGAACCTACGTGCCAAATTTGGAATCTCTAGAACCAGCGGTTTGGGCTGTGCGTTGATAGATCAGTCAGTCAGTCAGTCAGTCAATCAGTCAGTCAGTCAGTTTCTTCTTTTATATATTTAGATAAAAGGAAAGTGGTTCGCGTAAAGATTTATGTTATTTTTCTCTTAAATACAGGAAGACTGCTTTTAAACATGTCCAGTGAAGAATGCTCCGCTACAGTGTCATTGTATAGTCTAAACATTCTGGTTACGGGGTTGTAGTGTCAGGTTAGGAATTCAAATATATTCGAGGTGGGATTACGGACTCTCAGCTTGCATCTGAAAGTAAGTAATGCTAGAAGATTGGGCCGTCTAAGTGAGAGTGCACAATCTTGTATAAGATCAGTATGTAATCGTGATGAGAATGTAATTAACTAGCTGGGCATACGTATTGAAATATTTTATTCAAACAAACGATAATAAAATACTACAACAATTACATACTATTATATATAATGCTAAAGTCTATAAAATAAAAAAAATACTTAAATCTAAATATGGCCCCTGCGGCATTATGCCGAAGATGCTGGCAGCATTTCCTCGCTGAATAGTAAGACTAATTTTCTATGCGAGGTAATTGCTAGCTCTTCGATCACCGGTAGTATCTTTATATGTATTATATCTAGCAGATCCCTTAATTCATCTAGCTACGCAAGTCTTCGTAAGTTTTTCATTCAGTATAAAAAGCAATTTAAGATTAAATTGCCCGGCTGTGTTTGCGTTTGTACCCATAAGTTTATTCAGATAGCTTATTATGGTCCTCATGGTACCTACGGTTCTTGGTTAACAACTTTATGACAAAGTCACAAGGGTCGTTTTTGAGTGATAAAAGTTCCTTCATCTCCATAAACCTAAATAACAAACAAATCCCTTATAACTCCAATGAAAGCAATTGCCGTTGAAGTCTTATTACAGGTTCTAAAATATCGTTTTCATTTGGTTATGGAAGGGTAAATTAGGATCACGTGGTGCTTTTTTCCGCTACAAGGTGGACTAATGATCTGGTAAAGGTCGTGGGAGTCCGCTAGAGGCGGGTAGGGGAGGACCGGTCATTGTGTCACTCTTTGAGGAAGATAAAGTACCAGCAGAGGACGTCTTTCGGCTGATATGATGATAGTTATATTACAATTTACATTAACTAAACGGTTAAAAATCACGTGATGTGACGTCACGCTTAACCCGTCGTCTACCACCGAAAAAAATAAACAATATAGCATTCTTTTCTAATGAGCCCTCGGATCGCAGGGACTGGTAGACGACGCGTTTTGTTCTATCTTGTATATAATGATGACGATGAGTGTTTATTTGTCGTCAATAAGCGCTTTAAAATAGACTAGAATGTAAAACGTATGTCTCAAATCGCTCCCTTTTGTAAGCCGATAAGACTCTCACTGGGACACGATGCTGTAGCGTTATTAAGTCGTAAAAGGGTTTAATGTCAGTCTGACGACGGTTTCTTTATATTCCCGCAATTGAGAACGGTTTGCGGTAGGGACAAGTGAAGGTATTAAATATGAATGAGAAGTGACGTGGAAGAGGTAGGCCAAGAAAAACCCGGATGGAGCGCTTGAGAGACAATATAAGCAGGAAGGATGTGACGAGATCAAGGGCGATAGAGAGGTATGCAAGTAAAACATAGGCTGCAGTGACCGCTTACCTTCAGGCGGGCCGCACGCCTGTTTGCCACCGACGTAGTATAAAAACATGCTGAGCTCTCCTTCAAGCCCCAAGTTAAATGGGATAAGCACAAGAAAATGATGATGGACATGCCCGCCAATTTCAAACACTCGAAATGTTAAAAATGTTACCATGGTTTGGGGAAAATATGGTACTATCGCCAAATCTAAAATAAAACGTTTTGCATGAACGTCTTCGAGTCTACATCCATTAGTAGCCCGTATTGGTTGTGCGCCTTTGTTCTAATACCTTAAACTTGGCGTATGAGGAAACCAGTGGACATGAAAAATACCAGTCCGATTTAAATTCAGTACAATAGTCAAACAGCACCCCTGTTCTCAGTATTCACTTGAACGGTTCCTAAAGTCCGTCAGTTGTTAAGTCTTTCTAGTTTCGAACTTCCGTGTTCATGTGGTCAATTTTAGTCAGTTGCTTCACATCTCAATTTCATTTTAGTATCATCATCGCGCGCCACTCGTGCCCCAAACTAATGTGGTAGAACGACCAAACATGATAAAATGAATGCCGATGGAATGAGAAAATTATGTACCAAATTAATCCCCAAGAGAAGTATATATTGGAGATGCTACATGAATACAAAATACTTCGATGTCACCCTAACTTCCAGGGTAATTGCGTAACCTTAGAACGGACTCCTAGTAACTGAAAGAGAAGCGCTCGTTGCCCGGCGGCGCTCGCGTACTACGTGTGGTATGCGAGGTTAAACAACTTCGGCTGGGTTCAACTCTTGGATGGGTGACCGCTTTCAGTGGTTATTCGCGCTCCCATGCTTCGGATGGCACATTAAGCCGTTGATGCCGGCTGCTGTCTATGACAACAGTCGTTAAGCTAAGTTAGAGGACCTCAGGAGCCTTGAGAACTTTCGTTAGAACTTTCGCGACTGTTAAGTCAGGTTCCCCTGCCCACTCACTTAGGGGGGTCGAAGTTGCACCACGCCCGTAGGGAGTAGCCACCGCTACCCTACACGTGCCCCTGGGTGGTGCTAAAATTGCAACAAACTGGCAACCGTACTGGCTTCACGAGCATCTCAAGGTTCGAAATAATTGCCATACGATACTTAAATAAAACAAATAGATAAATAGGGAAATAGATATATAGGTAGATAGTATTCTTAAATACCTGAACTTCTAAACCGTTGGAACAACATTTCCATATGCTCCTCACATAAATAACCCTTTTTTAAGAGCACGTCTTCAGACTCTCTCAAAGACTACCCGAACCGATATTAAACTAATTTCCTCTTTCCCAGAGCCACGTACGTGTCCGTGCTGACGATATCCGCCTTCTCACTGGAGCGCTACTTGGCCATATGCCAGCCATTGCATCTGTACGCTATGGCTGGCCTGACGCGGGCCTCCAGGATCATCCTGGTTCTGTGGATCATCTCGGCTATCTGCGCGTCGCCGCTCGCTGTCTACACGGACATTAGCTATAGGGAATACCCTCCAAGTAAGTTCCAAGAACTAATAATATTTTTTTTATTATTCGAAATTTCTTTGTTTTTCCTATTAAAACCAACTTAATTTTGCGGTTGGTTTGGAACCCTAAATGAGCGAAGTCCGAGACGCACTAGGCCGGTTTTTTTAGATATTACTATTATTTATTTTGTGCTTAGTAATAATAAGCAGGATTTACAATTGGCCTCTCATTGTGGGTTGTGTTTGTGTACGCAGGAGCGTTGGCAAAGTATAACAGGTATCTACTTTAACTCACTTGGTTGGTATGGGTGCGTCTCACGAAATATAACAACAACAACATATATAATTTCATATTAATAACGTTCACAAGATATAACAACAAAATCAATACTTTTATAAGAAATAACGGTCAATTCATTTAATATTGATGTTATATAATGTTTTTTTTCTAAAACATTCAAATTGACTAATTTCAATTCGTATAATACGTATATATTATATGTCGGCGCAAGGCGGGTTAAAAGCTCATGATAGCAAGGGCCCGCGCAGGAGACACGCATTCCTAGTTCAATGTTTACTTTAACAGAGGAAGTCTTTGTTCTTTGAGACGGCAATGTATGAGTTGTTTTTATAAGATTATATTGCCGAACGTAGCCGTGGGTCTGAGAATTGAATGAAATTTGATATCATGTTCTTTGTTCTAAAGCTTTGGTTGGGATTCTGAGCAGGCATTCTGATGGAATCTATGATTGAGATGGGACGTATTCCTTACCGTGGCCGCGCCGTGCGAAGTACCACTTGACCCACGGATTCGTTTCCGTTTAAACATTGTTGTTGTGTTTTGAGCTTGATAATTATTTAGTGTGAAATATCCTGTGATTTGATTTCTACATCGTGTGATTGTGATTTATTGACACTGAATTGTGCTTTCATGACATGTAACCTAATTAATTATTATGTGTGAAACTCGTGTGCGTGACTGTAGTACCACTGTTCCGCCCACTTAACATGGATTCAACTCTTGATCCTCCTGATGCCGTTGTTGAGCTCTCGTCTCTCCCCCTCTCGCTCTCGCCCCGACATATATATAAATATCCTAATACATAATATCTTTTAGTATAACTCGCTAAGGAGCACGTCACGCAATAAAGTTGTTGCTTGGTTGCTTCTCGTAATTATTTTGGCATCCTGCACATAATACCTTCATTATCATAATTGTATTATGTAATAATTTTTTTAAACAAACTTGGCTACCGGGCAAGCGAGAGAAGCGAGCGAGCGAAACCTTCCGGAGCAAAACCGACCTCAGATTAACCAGTTCGTCAAAATTGGATTTATTAAGATAAATCCGAATTATTACTCGAAACTTTTTGTTACAAATTAAAAAAAAAACCTTTAAATTACGTCATCCCGATTCCGCGTCTCAATTTTTAGGGTTCCGTAGTAAGCAAGGAACTCTTACAGTTTCTTCATGTCCATCCGTCCGTCCGCGGCTGAGCCCAATAACCTTTAGTTCTAGGAAGCTGTCCAACCTCTGTCGTTGGGGTTTTATTGGATAGCTCGTTCTAAAATATTACGATACACGACGTAATCACGGTGTCTATCGAAAGATGGAACGTGGTCGTGTCGGAGGTTTTCCCCTGGATTTTCCCCAGGCTAATATACTCTCCAACCGCGTACTCGTATCGCTTTATTGGGCCCGGCCTATCAAGCCACAATTAGGTTAAAAAAACGGTGCGTTGCACCAAACCGCCTGTGATAGGTTACCGTTTCTATGGCATGACAGCTAGTGGACCCATTTTTAATGTTGATCGATTTTTAATCGTAGCTTGGTTCTCTCCCTCTCACCCCAAGGGTACCAGCCCTTGGGATGAGTTGCACCAACTTACTGTAATCACAGCGCCAGCAGCGGTAGTCTCACAGAAACTTGTCTTTGCTGTACAACCAGATTTTAACGAATACCGCTTAGACGGTTTGGTGCAAACCACTCAAACTAATAGGGCATTTTTTTACATACAGCTTGAAACATTCACTGAATTGTAACATTGTAGCTATGAGTAATCCATTTCATAGCCACAACAAAGCTGATATCCACGAATCCACGATTCCGGTTTCAACACTCAACTCAATTAACAAGTAGATCAATTACAACAAATTCGAAGACGAAGTAGATCACCTATTAAAGCGTTTGCCGCTTCCCTCAGGGCTTTTGATACTAGTCAATTCGCAATTAGAGTGACTGAGATGCAAATTGTAATCTTGACACAAGTTCGTTAAGGCCGGATTTGGGAATGGGTTCAATTTCAAAGGGCAAAAATTGAATAGGGGCTTCATTTTACCTATATCATTTAGTACCTACTAGCGCTTCGGATGAGACCAAATCTTTTCCCTTTATGGAACGATCGTCTAATCAAACGATATAAAATAACAATTGAATAATATCGACCAAATTTGAATGACAAGAACAAACACCTGGCCCGTGTCGGTCTTCGCACATTTAAGGTTCTGAAGCAATCGCAAAATTAAGTTAGTTTTGATAGGAAAAATAAGGAAATTTTAATGAGAAAATTTGATTTATCAATATACTGGTATTTGTTGGTAATATAATATACGTAATAATAAACATTATCATCCAAGTGCATAATGTTAGTGGGAAGTTAAAAAATTCCTCTGAACAAAACTTTGTAAAAAAAGCTCATTTTGATGGCTTCTCATTTCTTTGTTTTCCAATATTTAATAAAAATAGAATTTATCTACTAAATGAGATCTAAACAATGACATCCCACTCAATGGGGTCGGTCAAAAAAAAATTGCGCCCCCCTTTAGCTGTTTGGGAAAAAACACAAAAAAAAAACTTTAAACTTTTAAAAATAAATTTTGAGTTGTGTGGCTTTGGGTCAACAAGATGTCTGTAAAAATTTGAAGACTAGCTGTAGCTCCAACTGTTGGGTGTAAAACTTGTGTGAATGTCTAAATTAGTTCTGAGGTGATGCGCGAACATAAATTTTTAGTAATTGATTTTTATTTTTATATGTAACCCTACATTATTATTTCAGGTATTTGTGTTTAATAAAAGACTATTCCTTCTTCTTCTTTCCGTGTTGACTCTTAGAAGGAAAAAGAAATCTTTGTAGTTCCAGTTTTGAAAAGATTGTTGCGCCTTTATGCAGGTTGTCCCAAAAGCACATTAATCCACAAAATAACAAAATCATGGTAATTTAAAACAAAGCCTCAAGCAAAAATGCAAATTAAGGATAAAGGAGCAAATTCAAATATGTACCTACTGCCTTAAGATTTGTTCAATATTTTGTGAATAATTATCAGTTTTCCTCCCTATAAAATCCACTCAAAAAACACGTTTCATGCAGATGTCTCCCTCTGAGTTTTTCGACAAACTTATACAAAACTTGTCCCACTAAACTTAGGCCCAAACTAAGCAAAGCTTTTACTATAGCAACTAGGCGCCGATATACAACATAAATTGGATAAATAAATAATCAAATACATAGAAAACATCCAAGACTCAGAAACAAATATTCGTGTTCCTCACACAAATCCGGGGCCACCAGCTCATAGGTAGGGTCACTATTAGCTAAGCTGAAGTGGTCGTTGGGAATAGTTCTATAGTATTTCATCATCATTTTCAGCCAATACAGGTATTAGAAGACCGGAATTAGTTTACACTCGGAATAGCTGTCATTACATATACACATTAACATTAGTATATGAAAAAACTGTCACCTCTAATACTGTTCAATCGCGGCTAGGTAATATACGTCGCAGGGCTTGGCTCAGGCATCCTCAAGAGCGGGGACAATATTATCGTAAATTTTATAAACATCTTCTCGCCGATGGAAACCCCCAATTTATACCACCCACTCCACTCCACTCCACTCCACTCCACTCCACTCCACTCCACTCCACTCCACTCCACTCTACCACTCCACTCCACCACTCCACTTAAATAGACAATAAGATCTGCCTAGTAAGATTAATAATAACGTTCCATCGTTTTGGGGAGAAAATTGCGTAAAATTGTGGTAAAAGGCAATTTGCCTAGAAAATTATGGGCGTAGCGGTAATAAAATTGAATTGTCCGAAAATAAAAAGCCAATTCTCAATTCATGTACAGTCAAGGTCAAAGTCATTAGATATATCAGTTTCAAGTCTGAGCACGGTTTCGTACGCCCTCTCTTTTACATTCTTTTTTATAAATTTAAAATGCAAAATTAGAACCAATTTCAACTGGCACAGAGTTTAGCAGATTAAATGTAAATGTTTAATAATGTTGAGTGCCATTCAACTTGTCAAACAAGATTCTCTTCGTAAATCGTTCATTTCAACCCTGCTGACCTTTATTCATTGGGAATTTACATCGACCACTCTCAACACAGTGCATTTTCGAGAACTCTGATGATCTTACTCACTACCAGGACCTCACCTCCCAACCTACCTGAAGAGTAAATAGTGGTGTTCTGATGGCTTCGGTTTTCTGTAAGGTGAAGGTACTTCCCCAGTTGGGCTGTTCCAAATGTGAGCGAGATGACATTTTGCTATGATCTACCTCCGAGTGTTTCCATTTGTGCCTGAGAGCCCTAATACCGAAGAGTGTCGTCACCTCAAAAGAATCGAGCTAGATGACTGAGTTAAGATTAAGTCGCCTGTTGCTCTAACCACCAGTAGCTTAGGCGCCGCCTCGCTGCCGGTGGGAACGTAAGTTAGGTTTTTATACTGCGTATTTTTTATATTTTACTTTTTATAAAAATATAGTAATAACCTAGCTTAGAGGATTAAGATAAATAAAGAGCAATTATAATAGGTAATAATAATCTTTATTTGCTGAACACAAGGGGAAATACAAGAAAAGGAAGTGACTGGTGGACCCCAAACTAGGCTAAGCCTGTATATCAATATAATAGATTGTCGATTATTTAACGTGTCAGACATACGTGAGGTAGGAATATGTAACTGCTACGCTCGCTCTAAAACGGTACGTAGTCACCCGCTTTTTTACGTTGAGTAAACCTGGTACCAAGACATCGAGGGATGACTGGGTTATGTGGTACAAAAAAACCACTAAAAACTCCACCGGTGACCGGCATCTTCGCCCTCCTGCGATTCCTCGCAGGAGAGCGCTCCAGGATCAATACTGAACGCACACGAACCCCTATTGCGCTTTGCTATTTCTATGCCCTCCTGCGAGGGAGCGCTCCAGGATCGAAACTGAACGCATACGATCCCCTCTTGCGCTTTGCTATATCTTCGGTTTTTTGAGCGATCCATCTCTCTGAGGTTGATAGGCAAGTGCCACGGCCGCCGCCACATTGCGAACTCGTAACCCCGAACCCCCTTTATTCGCCTTTTACGACAGGCGAGGGAGACATGAGATCTATTCTTGTAATAATATACGATGCTCATATACGCGTATAACGTATATAATCACCCCTGCGATCTACGTTTTTCATATGATCTATTTACGTTTTATTACAATAATACTAACCAATCGAGTGGCGACCACGGACCGGAAGGCGCAGCGTGGGTAGGCCCCCCACAAGCTGAACTGACGACCTGGTAAAAAAGGTCGCGACAGTCCGCTTGATGCGGGTGGCGCAGGACCGGTCATTATGGCATTCTTTGGGGGAGGCCTATGTCCAGCAGTGGACGTCTTTCGGCTGATATGATGATGATGACTAACCAATAATTAATTCTGTGGCGGCAGATTCCGGCAACATCTCAACGGAGTCCGCTTTCTGCGCTCTGATGGCTCCTTCCCCTCTACTGGAGCTCAGCAGCATTTTCTTCTTCTTCGTTCCGGGCGTGTTGATCCTCTGCCTTTATGTCCGGATGGGCCTCCACATCAGGTAAGGAATTTTCTTTAATACCACTACGATACCGGCGTGGCCCACAAACACTACGCGTATAAGTAGTGCGTAGCGGCATTATTCCGCCTGCAGCTAAATCGCACGTCATGGGACTTGGGTTAAAATATGCTATTAAATCGATGGTATCAATATAATATATATATAGGTTTTTTGGTTAGTTATCTTATAAATAATGTAAAATCGAAGAAACACGAGCTATCATAAAAAAATAACGTTATCATCATTTCCCTTTGGGAACGCCGTGATTTTATACCATATTGCCTTTCATGAGAAGATTTATCGGCTAACGTTAGAGAATTGTAGGGTAATTTGTTCGGTAATGCGTAATTTCCTTTTATTTAATACTAGGTTGGCGGTAAATAAGCGTGAGGCTCAATTGATGATAATCGCCTGGTAGAAATAATTGCCAATTTCAAGAGGGTGCTGAGAGATGGGTTACCAAATAATTGAAGAGATTTATAAATAGTAACACTTTGTAAATAATAATATTAAGTATAATCTTATACCATATGTATCATGTATTACGAATAAAAACATATTTTGACGGATATATGTCATAATGATTCAGGTTCTTAACTTTTGTGGTGAAATAAAATTGGGGTAACGACCATGTAAACACTCCTTTATTTATGCGTAGGTAGAAATTTCTCTGTTTACTTAATCTAACAAAATAACTTTAAAGCACAGTCACCTAAATAAATTAAATAATGGCAAAATAAAACAATCTATCTTTTAAAATGCTAACCCAGTAATTATTGCATCGGTTTCAATACAGAGAAGCAAACAGGAAAGTAAATCTTACTCAATAATAGTATATTATGGAACTGGTGTATAAGAAGGATATAAAAAGGCGAGTGGTGTGGGTTGCGATGTGAGCCTTGGCGAACATCGCAATTAAAGACACCATGAGCCTTTTTATATCAGTTATTCACCGTTGTATACAGTACTTTTTCTACGACTCATTTCAAATAAAAAGTAAGTATTTTCAGACTTTTCATGCGCCATATTTTCCCTTCGTAATTGTGCAACTTACCTTCGAAATTTCTTCAGTAATGCTATATAAAAGAATTAACGTACCTACACATTTTGTTCATGAACACAAAAAAACGTTTTATTTATGTAATATAATCATTTAAAAGCTTGAATGTTTTCTTTCGCAATTAGATATTTGGTGGGAAATCAAAAATATGACACTTTGTTTATGGTTTGTTTTTTTATTTTATTTTATTTGCAAAACTTGGCATCCGACCTAAACTGAATTCAAATCCGGATCGAATGTTAACTGTTTCGTTTTCATAAATACATCCGAAAATAGATAAAACTTGTTAAACATTACAAAAAAAGATGATAAATGTATGTATTTATATTAGTAAAAAATATATTATGCATTAATTAATATATAAAAATTATAGCAAAGTTGCGTTAAGTTGACAGCACTGATTTTAATCATAAAAGTTTCACTTGCATGCACCAAAAAATTACTACTAAACATAGTATTTGTAGTAGTCTGTGGCACCCAACTCAGCTTTAATTTTCTATGAAAGTAGGGTAAGGAATGTTTTTGGGCAATACACTAGATATACTCTTTACAGAATGAATAAATTATGTATTTATATTAGAGTTCATGATTGCGCAAGTCGCGAAAAAAAGTACAGGAGTAGAAAAAGACAATTTAATAAATGCACCCGATAAGGAAAATGAGAACAGAAGAAAAGGGAAAATGCAGGCACACAAACAAAAGTAAACAAAATAAAATACAAAAAGTTACATGTCTATAGAGTTAGCATATCAAGTTCCAGTAGATCACAAAATAATTGGAGTTCTATTTGCACGCAACATAGTCCTATAGTTCCTGATACGTTCCAGCAATAGTTTTGCCGTTTTGGTTGAAAAATATTAATATGGATTTGAATCAATTGAGATACAAACTTCACACACGTAGCATATCAATATTGTTCAAATGGACTAAAAATGTACATAATGCCTTTTTACAGGACCCGCTCTAGCTCCTGATATTTTAAAAAGATAGTTCTATCAATATAACCTTAATAGTAGATTGTATGATTGTAAATTAAAATCGTGGCTTCTCACTCACTCATTTTATAGTATTAAAGAATTTTATGACCTACCCAATAATTAATAATAATAATACCTATTACTTATGATTATGATTTCAGTAATTTGTAGAATTGAATTAACACATAATAATTAATACTGTATAATTGAACTATAACAATGACATGTAATATTGATAATATTATTAATAAATGACTATGACTATGACTATGACAAGGGTCTAAAATGAGCCATATTACCACGAGATAGTTATTTTCCCGAACGAAGTGAGGGAAAACAGTTCGAGGGGTAATATGGCTTTTAGACCAGAGTTATACACTCTACTTTTCACTTCGATTGCGAGAAAATAAATAAACAAAGGTTAACCCACCCAAAATTAACAATAAATTCCACGGCGAAGATATATACTTTTGCAGCATGTTTTTTTTTCTATACTCCTTTGACACACAAAACATACACAATGCGGTTCGCGCGCAACATTAACGCGCGAAAAAAGCTAAACTGACCTTCCATTGAGCGCTTCAAAGTGTTGCTCGAACGATTTAACCACTTTTTTTAATTATTGTGAAATAGGGACTACTACAAACTTAATCTTTAGACTCTTTAGAAAAAATAATTATGTTTCCAGATTGGTCGATTTTAGTAAAGCTGTATTCTGGTTGGTTAATACCCAATACCAAATATTTTTTTAAGGGTTAAATTAGTGTTCTGTGATTGGTGGATTTAATAGGTGAAGTATTTTTATTGGTCAAATTCAAATGTTTTGTAAATCATAAATATGTATTCATATTTTCCCTAGGGGTTAAATGTACTATTTTAGCCCCGCTTGACAAGTCTAATATGACACACTTTTCGAGCATGAGAAGTGAAAAATATAATCTATATCTCCAAAGATACTCTAACTTCACATGTGATACGCTGAACGTTTTTGAGGAGTTCTAGGCTACCTTTTAGTTTTGAAAGATAGCTCTAGGTTTGTTGACTACAGAACTTCGGAGTTGCCAGCGCTAGTGTATCGTAAAACTTTAAAATAACTTTTTGTTAGTTACATTGTTAGAGATAGAGATGATATGCTAACTTCACACGTGATATACTGATAGTTTTTGAAGAGTTCTGGGCTTGCTTCTGGTCTTAAGAGGCCTTATAAGTTTTTAAATGTTTTGATTTTTAAATTATGACAAAAGTATTGTTAATACCAATAAAGGGATTAAAGGATACTATGATTTTATTAAAGTTTTAGATAGTACGTAACATAGTCATTTTTTTATTTTATTGTCTGTATTAAAATTTAAGCGGAAAAACACAGTTTTTAGCTGTAAAATGGTCGATTTAGAGTTATGTTTGAAACGATATTTCTTAATGAAAAGTCCAAAAAATACATTTAAAATTTATGTCATTACGTCCCAATAGTCCTGATCTAGATAGGAACACTGAGAAAATGTCAAGATACGTGTCAATTCAATCAGAACATTGTAATACTGATGAGCGTTTTTTAATAAGATAAGGACTCTTAAAAGCTAGCTATGAACCTGTTGAATACAGAACTCCGGAGTGATGTCTCAGCACTGGCGTCATGTTTAACTTTTAAAAATAAGAATTCAAAATTACGATTTCGCCAGTTTAAGGTAACATTATGTTTAAATAATTTCAAGCGATCTTTGCTTCTGCATAGATTTAAATTGTAGGTGTATTATTGCAGAATAGAGAACTTTAACATCCCTTGGCTGTTTTAATGATTATTCCGATAAGAAATACGGTTATTGTTTGCAAAATTCATAGAGATGGGGGATCGAACTCGGACCATACCCATCTTCACTCAGGGGACGAGACCGCTGGGCCACGGAAACTATATATTTGAGTGCGAATTTAGCGGTCTGTTTGCGCCCTTGAAAGGTTTTCCTTTTGATGCTATGTTTTATATAAATGAACTGTCGAGCACCAAAAGAGGCGTTCCTCGATAACCACTGTGCACTTCAGATTGTGCAATTTAGTCACTAACAAATAAATAACATTTCCATATTTTTGTGCCTAGATTCAATTATTTCGGTATAAAAGCTAAAAACAGGCACAGTGACATTTACTTACCGGCGAAAATGTCAATTGGCGTTGACACACGAACATTAGTTACGATTTATGAGATCCGTAGCGACGTCTATTATGATGTTGTAAAAACGACCATCGCAATGTACCTATGTATATATTTTTTAATATGGCAATATTTGGGACAGGGAGTACAGGGACCGACTAAGACTCTATACTGAGTCTCTTTTGAGCTCGTTATTCATCTAGTTTTAGTTTAAAAAAGTGCGTTGTTCGCTCCAGGACAGGGCACAGGGACAACTCAAAGGCTCTATTCTGAGGACTAGCACTTACTAATACGCTGGACTTCTTTCTTCTTTCTTGGGAGCAGGTCCCAGCAGTTGGTACCAACGCTGGCCTGGGGACAAGGATTAGAAGATACCGGTCGCCAGCCTCCCACAAGCCTCGGTACGCGAGCGACCCATAATGCTTTCCAAACCGCACAATTCGATATCCGCGTGAACTTAATAATTACGTTACCACTAATCAATCATTGCGTTGGTCAATTGTACCAGATCAAGACGCGAATTCAATCAAATATTAACAAAAATTAAGCCATCATGCGCGTCTTATCTTCCACCAAAGGTGGTGGTTAGCTGTCCTGATTTGGCATTCAATGACAGCCCAATGACGTGTAACATTTTAAAAATCGTTCCGAATTACGCTAAGGAGAAGCGTCGGGACGAAACAATCACCCGCCTCGGACAGGCCTCTAAGCCGGTCCGCTAAACCAAAAAATCTCGGCAGTTGCTACTGCTTGCATGAGAACCGAATCCCCCACCATCGTCTCAGCAATACTCGGGGTCCCGTCTTGAGCGGGAAACATGTTTACCATGCGCCCCCGGTGCCAACGCAGTGGTAGGTTAGCATCCTTAACTAACACGAAGGGGGGAATGGGTTTTGCAGTTCACTAGATTTTTATAAAAATTCTACTCCATCTCGCAAACAGCGATCGGCACCCTTATAATTGGTTAAGCAACATGATATGATCAAACACGGGACTCCCTACAGGACACAAATCTATACCAAACCGTAATAAAGGCCTCCGTCGAAAGATCAACAATAAATTCAAGATGAGCAGCCTTGGTGAACAAACAAATTAAAGCGCACGAATACTCTCTAACAGCTGCCTTAGCATTCCGTCGCGACGTTTTCAACAAAAAGAAACCTATAAGAAAGAAATAAAAAAAGCAAGCACTTAACACGATGCTCCGTACAAAACGTCGGCTATTCAATATCCAAAGCTCTCGCTGCAACGCCTATACATCTACGCCCTTAAAAAACTTCTTCGGTGGTAAATAAAGACAAGTCACGCAAGCAAACGAGACTTAAATAGAAAAGAAATAACTGTGCTTAAGTCTTGTATAATGGACATTTAAAGTTTATTGTTTACATTCAGGACAGGTTTATAACACAGTCGATATAGCAAAACCTCAAAATGTTGGTAACTTTAGTGAAATTTGGTACAAATGTTTATTGAAGGCCTAGTTTACGTCTCCCAAAAGTCCCCAGATTCTATCTACCTTCTAGAGCCTATCTTGGAAAATAGATTTCAACAATTCAAGTGGTGTT
The DNA here is from genome assembly GCA_963556455.1 of Epiblema foenella. Classification (NCBI taxonomy): domain Eukaryota; kingdom Metazoa; phylum Arthropoda; class Insecta; order Lepidoptera; family Tortricidae; genus Epiblema; species Epiblema foenella. The sequence continues at coordinate 4,672,535 of OY747110.1, forward strand.
ATATTTCTCCTAATTCTGACTACGTGGTAGCACATTTAAGAATATTCAACACGAGGGCGTGAGAGGACGTCAATACTGAAAACATAACTTTTCTTCTAGCCCTTAAATTAGCTGCCGGATTTTATTATATATAAACTTGACAACAGGAGATACCTTGCTGAGGAACACATCAGTTCTATACACTATTACTAGAATATCATGTAATGACCAAAACAGATTTTAGAATATAAATGGGATCAAAATATGAATGATAGCTGTCAATTTCACTACACACGTACATTAAAACCTCTGTTTACATGCCTTAAAATTTGGAGTTCGGGGACCATGTGGATAAAATGCTACCTTGAAAACGTGCTGTTTTATTACATTCGCATTTTTTTGGAAATCCATTGACAAAATAGTTTATTCATACGAGTATAAACACCTCAATTTATAATATAAACACATAATAAAACAAATAATCTAATTAAAATTATAAATAAAAAAATTTACCCAGATCGCTGTCAAATGGTAGGGTGCCCAGAAGGCTGGCTGTATTTCCTCGCTGCACGGCAATACTTATTCGCTGAGCGAAATAGAAGCCAGTCCTCTGGTCACCAGAAGCCTCTATTAGGCGCTTCGACAGACATCTTTATATAGTCGACGCGCGCTTGGCCCCCACGGCCCCAAAATTTCGACGCCAAACGCTGCAAACATGTAGCCATTTCCTAGGGCGTTTTGCGTTAAATAATTGACAAAATGAAAGCTTATTTAATTTTACAGTATTGAAAAATATTCTATCGCTACTGGTTGCGAACGGTGACACAAAAATATAATAGAGTTTTCTTGAGTAATAACATAATGTAAAGAAATGCTGAAAACCTAACGTTTTGTCCTGGATTTTGACGGGAAAGACTATATAATTGGGTCATACTTAGTTGAAAAAACAAAAGTCGTCCCTCTTGTGGACCATAGTTAACGGCTTATGTGCATGTTAGCTATGTTTTTGTTACAGGGATTTATAAAAACGGAGACACTGTTTATGCGGGTTACTGGTCCAATCCAAAATTAAGCTTTGTAGCTCTTAACTTTTGGTATGTCCACAGAAAAGACGCGAACCTAAATCCGCGTATGACCCAATTATGAATCTAGGTCATGCCGTCATCGCTTGCGTTAACACATATGTCACTGTGTACATGTGCCCTTAAATTGTCTCGTGCTTGATATGTATTGGCAGCCATTTCCGATGAGACCATTAATTCATTTCAACACATTAAATATACTTGTACTAAACAATTTTGTCTCATTGTGCCCCTAATTACCTTAAGATGTCCAAGACAAAGGCTGTGTTTCGCCAATTCATTAGCCTTAGTTAAGAGTGACGTTAGTATCATTAGGTGCGAGCCTATCCAAATAGGATTGGGCTCCAAAGGCCTAAAAGAATCCAATTGTGTTGCTCACTATTCGGGAGTACAGGGAAAATGTGCAAAGCCTGACGCACAAAACTTTGTGCACATACCAAGTACATTATACTGAACATAGGGTATATTGTCAAAATTATACAGAGCTTAAATTTAAAGAATGTTATATATATTACATAATCAGATGTGCTTACTCATCGGTTTACCTGTATGTATTTTTTTAAATTTAACTAGCGAGATTGTAAACTGTCAAAAGATTGTGAACCGAAAACTGTTTTGTAGTTTCCTTCAGCAATTCCACGAAGCCGCACTGCGGGGGGTTTCAATTTCCGCTCTGAGGAACACGAATAAAATTAACCTAAATTGCAAGTTTCATGTCGAAACAGTTCGAAGCGTAAAATACTGCTTACAATTTAACGCATTATTTTTAGTTAGTTAGTTAGTTAGATTATACAATCTGACGGTGGATATATACTATTTTAATTAAATAACTCAGAAATTCTTATATCATTGTTTATTCTTCGCTTGTAACTCACGCTGTATAACACCAATTAGGGTTCATCCGTAATATTTTAATGGCATAAAACAGATCTATTGAACCACCATGGAATTTATCCTGGGTCCGAGGATTTTGATTTTATGGCTGTTTCGGTAGCAGGACGTAGGACTTCAAAGACTTTCCCCGTTAATCAATGGTTCATCAAACCTACTTTAGTTAAATTGCCATTAAAATTCGTATGTCCTTGTCTGTCAGTTTGGTAATTATATGTTTATGAGAAAGGGACAAGACAAATTTTAGTTAGCAGAGATATGTTATATTTTATGAACCCCGCTTGGTTTCAACTCTACCTAATGACAAAATTCGTGTTTTCTGCTTATACTAACATATCGCGATACAGACAAAAGGAGCAGCAATATAAGATTTCAAGCTTACATGGTCATTTACATTAGAATTACGATTTGAAACGGGATATTTACCATGTATATTTGTATTTTTGAGTTCCCGATATTCCCGAAAAAAGCGAACCAGGAAGAGGGTAAATCGCTATGATGTGTGGGTAGACCACAACTAAAACTCGCAGCACGTCAGTTAATCCTTGATAATGGCGCTTGCAACAGTGCCGAAATATCGGGAACTCAAAAATATGAATATACATGGTAAATATCCCGTTTCAAATCGTAATTCTAATAAAAGGAGCAGCAGTTGTATTATATGCATAGAATCTACATATTTGGGTCTATATGACTGACCCTTTCGATACAACCTGCTAGGTAAAAGCAATACCATTCTACCAATCGATACCTTAAATTAACCCGTAATACAGAGAGCGCAGATGGCAGAGGACATTACTGATCTTATGGTTACCCAAATTGAACGGATTCGAAATTAGAATTAACGCCATTGACGGTTCCAAATTTTATTAAAAAAAAATAATATGTAAGTATGCCGCTTTGGATACAGTCTGTAATAGAAACAGGATTAACAGTTAATAATAAACAAAAAATATTATTATTATTATTGCTTGCTTATTATTATTTTTATTTTTTTAGCTAGTTCTTGTTAATTCTGTGTGTTTGCGTTTTCGTCACTGTCCCGTGAAATCACCAAATGGTCACAACGGAAGATCAGCGCTGGCCCTGCCAGCATAACGCTGAGTTGTGACCATTTCGTGGCAATATGTTATTCTGTTCTGTCATCTTTGTAAATGTCTTGTGTTTGTCGCGAATAAATGTTTCTTTCTTTCTTCTTTCTTTCAAAATTATCAATATCAACCCAATTAATATTGAAATACAATCAGGATATGGTGGCATACTTTTTTAAACTGTTTTGACTTAGATACGTATTAGTTGAAATAGGAACGAAAAAAGACCTTAATGATTTAATAGTTAAATTGAACAATGTATGTACCAAAAAGAACCCAACGTTCCGATTGGCTGTCGATGTGTTTTCTGATTGGTGGATTTAATATGGTGAAGTATTTTGATTGGTCAAATTAGAATGTTTTGTAAATCATTAATATGTATTCATATTTTCCCCAGAACCTAATATGACACTTTTCGAGCATGAGAAGTGAAAATTTATTTATTGTACTTGAGTAAAACATAACATTTTCAAGAAAATTAGACATATACGTATAAAAGAGAGCTTATTCCTATAAGGGATATCTTCCAGCTATTGACTATATTTTTTGATGACAATTAGATATGGGTAACTCCGGAGTGATAGATAAAAAAATATATACCTCCGCGCGCACGAATCACTTTTCATATCCTTCCAAATCCGAGTATATCAGTATATCCGTATAACTCACTCACTCCCGGCATGGTTTGTAAGGTCGCGCTAACGCCAATCGCAACTCTCTGTCTCACTCTATGGGTCTGTGTCCTGTGGCGGACGTCAACGCTAACCGAAATGCTCCGAATCAACGGCTGCGGCCGTTTGGACGGAGAAATTATGTACTAACCTACCTATGTATTTGATTCCGGCATATTAGACCGATAAAAATTAAAGCAATTTAAATTCCTTAACACCATTCATTACCTGCCATAACCAAGTAATGTCATTAAATACACGCTCGGAAGAATCAGTTTACTCAATGTAACTCTGGAAACCCTGAATACCAATATACCACTGTAATTAAATTTAATAAGTATATAAAATAAAAGAAATACCTATAATGAACTTTTAAACTACGTATATAAATAATTCTTACAGTAAAAATAATAAAATAAAAATTCAACCATACAGAATGTTATTCATTATAAGTAAATCTATATCTCTTACTAAATTACTGATATACATTGTTTAAGGCAGACGTCAATCCTACTAGCCTTATTCGTTATTTTACCATCTGAATAGCCTTTTTCCTGGCAATAGTTTCATACTTGTGTCAGGCAGTCATTCTTACTTATAACATCTTAATATGAACGGATCGGTTTAAGTTTACTTGCCATCCAAACTACCGGACTTGACATATATACGTGTGCGATCACAAAACTATATGTAATATACATATAAAACAATTGTAACAAGTGTATTCGCACGGGGTCACACCATTTATGGTGTTCGAATAGCCCCACCTTAACTGGAAAAAATATATTTTTACCAAGATGCCAATAGCGGGTGGCTCCATTAAAAGCCGTGTTCTACTACTTAGTTTACTAATAGTAGTTAACACATTACCAAAACTGGGTTCACATTTTATTTTCTTTTCATATCAAGGTTGTCCATATTGTTTCGTAAAATCACTTGTTAACTTAGAATATTTGCTTTAGAGTCACCACAACCTTGTTTTTATAAAGTAGTTCTGCGTAAATGGCACTGCGCCAAACCTTAGTTTAAGTTTAAACGCATAAGAATGCGTTTCTCACCTTTTCGCTATATCAAATTTGTATGTAAAGTTCAAATTTTGTTATCTATTCTACATTCACTTACCTGTATTCGCTTAACCGTTAACTTAAACCCATAGATATTATTGTATAGTAATTCTGCATTAAGGTATTGTACCAGCAACATACTTAGGTCTTAGGTTTAAAACCACCTTTTAGTTACAGGCGAAAAATAAAGCCTAAAATTGTTATAACTTAGTATTTATTACATAGAAATCGGATAATATTACAAAATTGGTTTGTTTAATACATATATAGTACATACTTTGTCATTTCATAAGTAATTCTGTATCGAAATAATATAATATAACACCTAGAAATAACTAGACTTAGTCAGTACTGGAATGTAAAATCTAGATCTAAAGTGAAAAAATGATGTAAAAAAGTTGAATTTTGGAAAATAAAAGATTGTCTACCTTATGGTTAAGCTGGCTGCTATATAAATAAAAAAAAAGTGCGTGTCGGACCACGCACAATGAAGGGTTCCGTACCAACACCTACTAGTCCACATTTAAAATCACTATCCAATACATTGAATCAAATAACTTAACCAAAATTACAGTTAAATCAACCTATCTCAAAAACTATAAGAGATACTTTGATCAAACCAAAAATCGTTGAAAGAGTTAATTAGCATGCATCACCTCTATTTTTTTTAGAATTTTATACCCCGTAGTTATAAAAATAGAGGGGGGGGGACATACTTTTTACGACTTTGAGAGCTGATATCTCAAAAACCGTTCACTTTAAGAAAAATGTTTTTTAGAAAACTTTATATCATTTTAAAAGACCTTTCCATTGATACCCCACACGGGTATGTACATCGAAAAAAAAATTTTCATCCCTCAGTTACATGTATGGGGGGCCCCACCCCCAATTCTTTTTTTTACTATTTAGTGTCATAATTTTGTAGCGGTTCATACAACACATATTCCCATCAAATTTCATCACTGTAGTACTTATAGTTTCCGAGTAAATCGGCTGTGACAGACGGACAGACGGACAGACGGACAGACGGACAGACGGACATGACGAAACTATAAGGGTTCCGTTTTTGCCATTTTGGCTACGGAACCCTAATAAAATGGCGGTTGTATGGCCGTTCTCATTCTACGCCAGAAACTCAAGCCAACAACATCTACCCATCTCGCTCAGCAACCAGCTTCACCATCAAGCCTTCTCTTTCACTCAAGACTGGCGTTTGATTTCTTCCAACCTACGGATCCACAACTGAAAAGTGAGTGCGACGGCATCGCGTGCGTCTCGCTCACTTCGCCTCTCCACTGCGACGCTGCGCGCCGTACAGCACCCGCACGCTCATAGCGGATGCCGCGCATCGTTGTTCGGGAGTGGGCCTGCGCTAGGTCAAACCCCGAAGTTACACGTACAAGGCGATTCGGCGCAAACACGCTCATACAGAACCGCGCCGAACAATGGTCCTTCAGGAGCCGAATTTATGAAGAATATTATGGAAGAAAAGAAGATTTATTATAAAGAAGCCAGAAAATAGAAGATTATTTAAGAAAATTCAAGAAAGAAGGCGGAAATTCAAGAAAGAAAATATATTTACCCTCGATCAAGTCCGAAGCCCCTAAACTAAGAAGAAATACGTTTTAGAAGAAAGAATAAAGAAGAAACTTTATAGAAAAAAGAAAATACACTGTCCTCGATCAAGTCCGAAGCCGGAAAAAAGAAAAAACCGTTATAGAAGAAAGAAACCTCACATAATCAAGAAAAAACTAGTGCCTACGACAACGTTATATCGTGTGTTTCGTCAGGAAGAAAGGAAGTCTCAAGGCTCAAGAAAGAAAAGCCTTCCAAAGGCCAAAGAAGTAAAGAAGCCTCAAGAAAGAAAAGCCTTCCAAAGGCCAATGAAGCAAAGAAGCCTCAAGAAAGAAAAGCCTTCCAAAGGCCAATGAAAAAAGAAGACAGCAAGTGAGAAAAATCCCGAACGGGACTGTGCAGCTGTCCAGCGAGGAAGACTTCGAAGTACAAGCTTCAAGCCGTCGTGAGTGTTTACCTAAATCCTGTCAGTGCCGGGTTTTCGTCAATCCCCGTTGATTTCTGGCAGGTGACGTGGTCCCGGCCTAACGGTGGCAACCGGGATATATACACGTTTTAGTGCGATATATCGAGCGAGTATCGCAGCGCTCTTTTCAGAGCGTCATTATAGCTCGGCCGCTTGCTGGTACGAAACTTTGCGGTGTTAGGCCACAGGTTGGCAAGCTGAGAGGCGTGACTATCCCCCACGTCGCAGAGCACTAACAACGTACAGTTCTCCACTGCCAGACGGTACCCTACCCATCCATTCCCCTACATTCCTATCCTCAATCGGCATCACCGCGGTAGTACGCCGAGAGAGCAGCTAGGGCCGGTTAGTGTTAGGTAGGTAGGATGTCGGGAAAGGGGGTAGAGAAGGGAGTAGGACCAGCACTGAGGTCGGGCAGGAATAGGGGCCAAGCAAGAATGGACACAGAAGAGGAGGAGCGAAGCAGCAGTGAGGGCTCGAAAGGTAATAGCGGTACGTCGTACGAAACTTCCGCATCGCAAGAAACCCATACGTGGAGCCACGGGACTGACACTGCCGAACAGACGACTAGTACTGCATCGCTCACAACTCCGCGAGGATCGAGTGGTTTAGGCGCGAGTCCGGATAGGGTAGATAACGTAGAATCGATTAATAGCGCGGGCACGCGCGAGAACCCCGCTACTGCTGGCGGTAATTATGATTTAGGCGCGAATTTAGGCTCGAATGTAGGCGTTTCGTCGTTAAACGCGATTGCTGGTCTAGGTAGAGATCCGGGCCCTCTAGGCAATGCGTATAGTGTGAATTACACGGGCGACAATGTTAGGAACGCGAGCGAGGCCGCGCAGTTAGTCACTTCGTCGTTAAACGCGAACGCTGGTTTAGGTAGAAATCTAGGCCCTCTAGGCAACGCGTACAGTGAAAATGTCACGGGCGACCCCTCTAGGAGTGCAATTAGGTTAAACACTTCGTCGTTAAACGCAAACGCTGGTTTAGGTAGAAATCTAGGCCCTCTAGGCAACGCGTACAGCGAAAATATCGCGGGCGACCCTTCTAGGAGTGTAAACATAGGCGCAGGTTTAGGCGCACGGTCGTTAAGCGCATGTGAAGGTCTAGGCAGGAATATAGGTAACCCAGGCGATGCGCACAGCGAAAATATCGCGGGCGACATTAGGGTACGTTCGTTTAGCGCGACTGCTGACCTAGGTAATCTAGGCAACGCGCACAGTGTAAATAATACGAACGATTATAGAAACGTAGTTATTCCGCGTAGTGGTTCGAGAGCCGGTTCAGACGCTGGTGGGTGCGTCCAGACACCGCCGGGGTTAGGTACTATTTCACATGAGGAGCCAGTAAGAACTGTAGATGATAGACTTGTTAGGTTGCGAGCGGAGTCAGAACTCCGCGCATCGCAATTAGAGCAGGCAAGGGCCGCCGCAGCATATGCCGCCTCTAGGTACGAATTGTTGTTAGCTGAAAATCAACATTCGACTGTCGTGCAAGCGCCGCCGCCCGCCGTTGTTAGTCTGCCTCAAGCGACGCATGCTAGGAACGCACCTAACACGTCTCCCGTTAGGGCACAGATAGGTAGAAATAGGTCACCGCAGCATATACCCCATAGAACCGAAGATTTAGGTAGGAACCACAACACCACGGCAGGGGAAATTAGCGCGTTACGCGACGCTATAGTGCAAGCCATCAGTATGACTAGGACTGACAGTCACGTGTCCCCTCAGCCGCCAAATATGACCGCTTCTAGTAAATATATAGGCGATCTCCCTATATTTGATGGTAATCCTTCGGATTGGATTTCTTTTAAACGCGTATATTTAGATACGGAAAGTTCATTTTCCGATATAGCTAATATGGGTCGTTTGCGTAAAGCAATCAAGGGATTGGCGCGCGACTCAGTACGATCCATAATACACACATGTAGTAACCCTTACGAGGTGATAGACGCGTTAGATAGGTCGTTCGGAAAGCCGGACGTCATTATTCTAGCTGAAATTCAGAATGTTAAAAGAATGCCGCGTATGAGCGAAGATAGTCGCAATTTGTCAGAATTCAGCAATCGTGTGTGTAACATAGTGTCTTCAATTACCGCACTGAACAAGCCACAGTATTTATACGCTCCCGAGTTAGTGAGTCGTATAGTGGACAAGTTAAATAACATAGTTAAATTCGAGTGGTACAGATACAAAAGCAGCAACGAAAACGTTCCTGAGCTTTTGGCCATGTCTAGGTTTCTAAGAGAGTTGAGTACTAACTTTAACGCTATGTTCGCGTACGAACAATCGAAACAAAGGTCTGGTATACGTTCGCGCCAGGTAAATAACATAAATACTAGCTCGCGTAATAGGCATAGGTATAGGGAAAGCTCTGTATCATCGCAAAGTGAAGAGGAAAGTAGCGATCATTGCGAGAATGATTACGTGACACGGAAGGTCTCGAGCTTGTCCATGTCACACGATAGACACGACAGAGCCCCACCAACACTACATAACTCCTGTAGCGAATCGGAGGCGGAGCAACACTATGTTGCAGCCGCCAATAACAAGCGCAAAACGCGAGGCGCTAATAATTACAATAACAATAAGTTTAGAAATAATAACGACAGGAATAATAGGCCGCAATGGTTTAAAAATAACAACAACGTTAACATAAGTAAAGATGTGAGTAAGTGTGTACTGTGTTCAGGTAACCACGCTATAGCTAGCTGTGCCGACTTTATAAAGTCAAGCGTAAACGATCGATGGGAAAGCCTTAGAAAGTTTAGGTTGTGTTTTCGATGTTTAGGCGATTCGCACAGATATACATCCAACAAGTGTAAGTACGTAGCTTGCGGCAAGGGCGGATGCGAAGCGTCACATCACGCTCTACTACACGGCAGAACAGGTAGCTCCGATCGTAAGGATAGGGTAAAGGCGCCTGTTAAGGAACACGTCAGTTCAGTGAACCACGCGAATCAATCGCAAGCGTATTTAAAAATAATACCGGTAGAGATCAAAGGTTCGAAAGGCTCTGTTGTCACTCACGCTCTGATGGACGAAGGCGCGACATTGTCGTTAATTCATAAGGACATAGCGAACGAAGTTACGCATCCCGGAAAACGGGAAACCCTCTCCTTCGAAGGAGTAGGAGGTCACGAGGTGGTAGACGAGGATTCGTCTCGCGTTACGCTCGCCATCAGAGGTTTAGCCAGTAGGGAATTTCACGAACTTACCGCACATACGGTCGATAAACTGAATTTAGCATCGCAGTCAGTTGAAAGATCGGTGGTTCGCGAATGCGCTCATTTACGACACTTAGAGGACGAGCTATGCTACGACTCTGCACAACCTACTATACTCATAGGTCAAGACGCCTGGCATTTGATAGTGAGTAGGCAGGTATGTGAGGCCGGTAGATCGTCACCTTGTGCCTCTCTAACTAACTTAGGATGGGTACTACACGGAGTCAACGAACGTCCCCGTAGGTTAACAGGGACCGTTAATCACATTAAGCCTAGTTGTAATAGTCAAGACCCCGCTCTAGCCTTAATACGTGAGCACTTTAGCATAGAGTCGCTAGGAGTAGAGCCGCGTAAACCGAATAACGACCCGGAGGATAGAGCGATAAAACTGTTAGAAACTACATGTAAACGTTTACCTGACGAGAACCGATTTGAGGCAGGCTTATTGTGGAAAACGGACGACGAAACTCTACCCAATAACAAGGCACACGCATTGAAACGTCTGTACACGCTAGAGAAAAAGTTGGATAGCGATTTGAAAGTTAAGGCCGAATATAACCGACAAATGAACGATCTGGTAGAGCAAGGTTTCGCCGAAAAGGTAAACGATACCGCCGAGACACCACGTACTTTTTACCTACCTCACTTTAATGTCTTTCATCCGACTAAAGGAAAACAGCGAATCGTCTTTGACGCTGCGTGTCGTACGAGTGGGAAAGCGTTAAACGACGCTATACTGCCAGGTCCGGACTTAATTCAGTCGCTTTTCGGCGTTCTTATAAGATTTCGTGAGGGCCGTATCGGGGTAATCTCGGACATTAAACAAATGTTCCTTCAGATTAAGGTAAAGCAGTCAGATCGTGATAGTTTACGATTTTTATGGCGCGGGGATAGCAGGGACTCGCCACCACAGACATACAGAATGACTTCGTTAATATTCGGTAGCGCGTCGAGTCCCGCGACAGCTATCTATGTTAAAAATAAAAACGCAAACGATCATCGCGACACTTACCCTGATGTAGCTAGACTCACAGAAAGAAACTTTTACGTGGACGATTTCTTAGGCGCGTTCGACACGGTAGAGCAGGCACGGAAAACTATCTGTGACATGGACAAGGTATTTAAGAAGGCCTCGTTCACATTATGCGGTTGGGCATCTAATGAACCCGCAGTTTTAAGCAGCGTAAAGGACGTGTCTAGCGAAACCACCACGGCATTAGGTAAATCAGAGCAGGAACGGACCCTAGGTCTTTTGTGGAACCACCAAAGTGACAGTTTAGGTTTTAACTTGAACTTACGTAATACACCTTCAGACGTGGCCAAAGGACTCAAGGTACCTACTAAGCGTCAAGTAACAAGCGCGGTATTTAGCGTTTTCGATCCAACTGGTCTGGCAACACCTGTAACGATTTTAGGTAAAATGTTAATACAAGACTTGTGGCGAACATCGTGCCAGTGGGACGAAACTATACCGGAAAACTTGAACAAGGCATGGCGCGAGTGGATAGATAGTCTAGACTTGTTGCAAAATCTAGCTGTACCTAGACATATACCTAGATCGAAAGGGCCGGCGTTCTTGCACGCATTTTCAGATTCAAGCGAGAAAGCGTATGCTGCGGCAATATATATCGTAGTTACGGACTCCGCGGGTAACAAAACATCGCATTTGGTCAGTAGTAAAGCCAGAGTAACACCGCTAAAATGTATCTCGATACCTAGACTAGAGCTACAGGCAACCGTATTAGCATGCCGACTGGCTGACGCGGTTCGACGCGAAACTGACTATGAAATCTGTCAGTCCTACTACTGGACCGATTCTCGAACCGTACTCGCTTGGATACACTCAGACCCTAGAACATTCAAACCGTTCGTTGCACATCGTTTAGCCGAACTAGAAACTTTCACTAGGCCTTCAGATTGGCATTGGGTACCGACCAATGAGAACGTCGCGGATTTCGCTACTCGCGGTATTAAGGCGGATTTCGACATTAACCACCGGTGGTTCACAGGCCCGCAATTTATCTTAGATACACCTGATCACTGGCCTAAATTAAAAAAGGATACCAAGGCTGATCCTCTCACCGGTGAGGAACGAAAACAGGTTAACGCGATCACCACTAGCGATGTCACAAAGGGAAGATTCGATCACTTACCCGACCCGCAACGTTTCTCGCGATATGTTAGGTTACAACGCGCACTCGGTCGTCTGTTGGTAGCTGTTGAAGCATTTACCCTAGGGCAAACTAAGACCACGTCGGGTAATGACTTGACGTCACGACACTTGCTTATCGCCGATCATCTGCTACTACAACGATGTCAACAAGAGGATTTCGACGAAGAACTCGCTCGCTTACGTAACAATGACAACATCCAGAAATCTTCAAAGCTGTACCGATTAGCTGTAAAACTATCTACAGACGGGCTGTTATCACTTGACGGAAGATACAAGATCAATAGCGCCAGTAATCAGAGGCAACCGATAATATTGGACATACGCAACCACATAACTCGATTGCTCGTACACCACTACCACGAACAATTTAATCACAGTAACCATCATACCGTGATTAACGAGTTACAACAGAAATATCATATCATCGGTTTGCGTAGCTACATGAAAAATATACACGCGAAATGTCAATGGTGCAAGTTAAGAAGAGCGAAGCCTGTCAGACAACAACAGGGCGACTTACCTCAAGAGCGTTTCCTACATCACCAGCCTGCCTTTACAGCCACGGCTACAGATTTCTTCGGGCCCATAAAAGTCACTATAGGTAGACGCATAGAAAAGCGATGGGGTGCTTTATACACTTGCCTAACAACCAGGGCAGTGCACGTAGAGTTAGCCACTTCCCTCTCGGCTAGCTCTATGATATTAACTCTTAGACGCATGATAGCTAGAAGAGGCACTCCCACCATCATTTATAGTGACAATGGTACCAATTTCATCGGGGCGGAGCGCGAGATCAAAGAGGCAATGGACAGCGCCGAGTTCAACGACTTTCTTGTAAACAAACGCATCGTGTGGAAAAAGATACCGCCAGGCGCGCCATCGATGGGCGGCGCATGGGAAATCATGGTTAAAAGTATAAAAAACGCCTTATACTCCACATTACGAGATAAAACTCCATCTGAAGAAACGCTCCACACTCTCTTGCTGGAAGCCGAACATATTGTAAACTCGCGACCATTGACACCTATAAACGCTAACTTAAATGAAGAACAGCTTACGCCTAACCATTTCCTTATACATCGATCTAATGGTATGACACCTTTCGGCAGCTTCAGCGATAAAAAATCTCTTAAAAATAGCTGGCAAGAAGTCCAACAGCTCGCCGACAGATTTTGGAAAAAATGGCTAATAGAATACAAACCAACTTTACTACCGCGTAAGCGAGCACCTGATCAACCGAATTTGAAGCCCGGCGACGTCGTATTGATAGCCGACAGTACCCTGCCTAGAGGAACGTGGCCCCGCGGGCTCATTGACAAAGTTTATCCTGGACCTGACGGCAAGGTACGAGTCACGGAAGTTAGAACTACCGCTGGACTCATTCGACGCCCGACCTCTCGACTCATATTAGTAGAATCGACTTGCCTTGGTTAGCATATTTATGTACTTGCGTACGGGGGGGAGACTGTTTAAGGCAGACGTCAATCCTACTAGCCTTATTCGTTATTTTACCATCTGAATAGCCTTTTTCCTGGCAATAGTTTCATACTTGTGTCAGGCAGTCATTCTTACTTATAACATCTTAATATGAACGGATCGGTTTAAGTTTACTTGCCATCCAAACTACCGGACTTGACATATATACGTGTGCGATCACAAAACTATATGTAATATACATATAAAACAATTGTAACAAGTGTATTCGCACGGGGTCACACCATTTATGGTGTTCGAATAGCCCCACCTTAACTGGAAAAAATATATTTTTACCAAGATGCCAATAGCGGGTGGCTCCATTAAAAGCCGTGTTCTACTACTTAGTTTACTAATAGTAGTTAACACATTACCAAAACTGGGTTCACATTTTATTTTCTTTTCATATCAAGGTTGTCCATATTGTTTCGTAAAATCACTTGTTAACTTAGAATATTTGCTTTAGAGTCACCACAACCTTGTTTTTATAAAGTAGTTCTGCGTAAATGGCACTGCGCCAAACCTTAGTTTAAGTTTAAACGCATAAGAATGCGTTTCTCACCTTTTCGCTATATCAAATTTGTATGTAAAGTTCAAATTTTGTTATCTATTCTACATTCACTTACCTGTATTCGCTTAACCGTTAACTTAAACCCATAGATATTATTGTATAGTAATTCTGCATTAAGGTATTGTACCAGCAACATACTTAGGTCTTAGGTTTAAAACCACCTTTTAGTTACAGGCGAAAAATAAAGCCTAAAATTGTTATAACTTAGTATTTATTACATAGAAATCGGATAATATTACAAAATTGGTTTGTTTAATACATATATAGTACATACTTTGTCATTTCATAAGTAATTCTGTATCGAAATAATATAATATAACACCTAGAAATAACTAGACTTAGTCAGTACTGGAATGTAAAATCTAGATCTAAAGTGAAAAAATCATGTAAAAAAGTTGAATTTTGGAAAATAAAAGATTGTCTACCTTATGGTTAAGCTGGCTGCTATATAAATAAAATGGCGGTTGTATGGCCGTTCTCATTCTACGCCAGAAACTCAAGCCAACAACATCTACCCATCTCGCTCAGCAACCAGCTTCACCATCAAGCCTTCTCTTTCACTCAAGACTGGCGTTTGATTTCTTCCAACCTACGGATCCACAACTGAAAAGTGAGTGCGACGGCATCGCGTGCGTCTCGCTCACTTCGCCTCTCCACTGCGACGCTGCGCGCCGTACAGCACCCGCACGCTCATAGCGGATGCCGCGCATCGTTGTTCGGGAGTGGGCCTGCGCTAGGTCAAACCCCGAAGTTACACGTACAAGGCGATTCGGCGCAAACACGCTCATACAGAACCGCGCCGAACATACATACAAGATTGATTCACTCGAATCAATCTCGATCCGTAATTCGCGACGCAAAAGAGCGCGACGACGCGTTGTGTCTCCGGGCGACAGCTACTGATCGACGGATGTCACGGATGCATACGGATATAAAGATATAGAAGAGTGATATATATCCCGGGTACCGAAAGATATGTTTCACTCTTTTCTTTAAAATGACACATTTCGCCCATGTCTAATGACAATACCGGGATGGACGTTGACGTTGACAAATCCGCTTAGTAAAAAAGACAACAAGTGCGTGTCGGACCACGGGAACTCACGGCACTTACGACCTTTTGTTTGGGCAAGACAGTTTTTAAGCGAAACTCAAAAACCGTAAAACCTATATTGTTCAAACCATATACCACCTCAATTTTTTTCAGAATTTTAAACTTTGTAGTTTAGAAATTAGAGGGTGGGGATACACTTTCTATGACTTTGACAGCTAATATCTCACCAACGGTTGACTTAAATGGACAAGTTTTTTAAAAACCTCCATATCATTTTTAAAGGCCATCCATCGATATCCCACACGACTATGTGCGTTGAAATTTTTTTTTTCATCCACCGGTTACACGTATGGAGTGCTGGACGGACGGACGGACCGACGGACAGACATGACGAATCTATAAGGGTTCCGTTTTTGCCATTTTGGCTACGGAACCCTAAAAAGTAGTTCGCTCGTTAAAAAATGTAATTGAAAATTCCACAACATGGCCTGAGGATTCACGACCTTAATTATTATTCTGGTGATTTATTTCACTCGGCGCTATACAGACATTTCATCGTGACATTCAATCAGTAAAATAAACAAATGATTGGAAATTCCCAATAGCATTTGAATTCATTGTATTGCCGATTTAGTTCAGTATGTAGTCCAAACAAACTGATGGAAATAGCGAACGGCTATGCATGAATGATTAAATAGGGTGGCAAAAACGTATCCAAATTCAGGTTATGAAGAGTCAGAGCAAGCTCCGTTCTATAGTTACATACACATTCATATTTTACACTCGAGTTCAAAAATTTCGGGTCACCCTATATTAAACAACACCCTATAATAAAATAGATTTTTCTAAATATTTTGCACTAGTTTTATTTACATGATATATTACTCATCGTAATACCCAACAGTATTAGCAATTCCTGGGATCCTATCATAAAGAGATCTATCTCCAAAACTGATGATTTTTGCGATATCTCGCTCCGTTGATATTACTTTTATTCATCGGTTTTTATGATTCCGATTTAAACCTAGAAACGTAAATATTTTTTAATGTTATTTTTGATGGTTAGATGTAAAATTAAATAAAGATCATGACAGGATTAAAAAACTACAAGTTTGGACTGTTTTCGGAAACATGGTATTTTACCGGCCCGTATTCTTTGTCCGCGAGTGTATTATGATGTGGAAACCTGTTTCATCACGACTGTAGCCGAGCGGTAAGGAGCCACTATAGCCGAGCGGTAAGGAGCCACTATAGCCGAGCGGTAAAGCATGGTCTCAGAAAACGAGGTCTGACAATCCGGATCGTGACACCACAATAGTTTGTACTTCTCGACATTATTTATTAAATTCATAATTTCACATCAATTCCAATTATGTACCAAAAGATTATTGCATGTAAGTCGATTGCTCAGCTAATATAATATAATATACGTAACGTATATAATATACGTAATATAAGTAACGTTAGAATTACGATTTGAAACGGGATATTTACCATGTATATTTGTATTTTTGAGTTCCCGATATTTCGGCACTGTTGCAAGCGCCATTATCAAGGATTAACTGACGTGCTGCGAGTTTTAGTTGTGGTCTACTCACACACCATAGCGAACTACCCTCTTCCCGTTTCAAATCGTAATTCTAATGTAAATGACCATGTAAGCTTGAAATCTTATATTGTAATATAAGTAACGTGTTAAGGTTAGCGATTTCATTCCATAAAGGCTATAAGATTACTTTCCCTTCGCGAAATGAATACGCTGCACCCTTGCCTAGTATGTAAGAAAATTGCAATGCGCTAACGGGGTATCATGTACCGACTAACCAAAAATACTAACATACCAATGTAATAAACATGATGGCAATAAAAATATATGAATAATAATGAATAACAATACGTCACTGTCGACGATACATTCACATTTACATACTCATACGATCGATAAGCTAATGTTGGCTGATGACGTAAGGTCCTGTCACTCACGCTACTAATCGATGTACCAGATTGCCATACCTGGCGCAGTATACTATTGTATCATGCAGAAAGGCACATGACTAAATCTGGAGGTTTACCCTGGTCGTGGGTTCGATCCTCGGTTCCTACCATTGGGTTTTTCAAAAATCTAAATATCGTTTGATAGTTAACATTATATATTAACGGTTAGACTTATAATAAAGGATCTTATATATTGGCTGGAGGCTGCTCGGAATCGGGAAGTCTAGGGGGGACGGGCAGCAGTGGGACACAACATATTCCTAATAATACAGGCTGTAACAAATGGTGTGTGAACCGCTTAAGGCATTAATCGGTCGGTATCGGATTGCGGTTCCGAAAATCACTTTTTTTATACAACTTTTTACCCCATTCCCAACCCCAAAGTTCTAATCCTATGAGGTCTAGTTTTTTTTCTGATTTCGAAGGTCAGAATGGTTTTTTATTTCATTAGACACCAAAAATGCAACATTAGTACTCTCTTAAAATTTACCTAAGCTTTGGCATATTGTTTTGATTGTGAAATGCAGAATACAGACAGGCCCTATCATGGCGCTGGCAGATTCAGGTACCCCACTTAAGAAGGGACGAATGGAGAATTTCGTAAATTGGGTGTTATATTTAATTGACGAGAGGACCGATGATGGTACAGTCTAAGTGTATCCCTTCAAACACCAACCTTATTACGGTTCTCTACAAGTCGAATATCGTGCAATACAAGTTTGAGTTAAGACTTTTGAACTGGATTGTTTGTTGAAGAATTTCATTGTCTAGGTAAGTTTAGTAATTAATCCTATCACGTTAATCCTATCACGCGTTGTTTAGTCCGTGCCTGAAAATAATGGAATAGATTTATTTAGCACAGTATGAGGGTCTTGGAAACTGGAGTCCAAAACAAGGTCAAAGAAAAGCGGCAAGATTTAAAAGGGGGTTTGCTTCACGGCGCTACGACTCACATCTTATAACTTATAAGTCTAAACATGCACTTGAACAATAAATAAATATCTTTGGACAATCTTACACAAATCAACCTAGCCCCAACCTAAGCAAAGCTTGTACTATGGGTACCAAGTGACGATATTCATATCATTTGATTGCCAGCTCAAACATTTGTACTTCAAAATTGACAGTAAAATATACCTACTGTTAGTATATAAAGTTACGTGATTAGCCTGCGAGTAGGCTTTGAATTTTCGTTTATTATTCTAAAATCAAACGACTCGAAACAAAACTCTCTTGTTTTAAAATTTGATATGCATCAAATTGAACCCTTTTATTAACTTACTATCCTTAATGACACCAATAAACAGCTAATGTAGACGCCGGTGCCGGTGGTGATGGAACTCGACGACTCAAATAAAACTTCGATGTAAAGTTGACTGTATAATTCCAATAGGTGCTGATTTACAAAATTAGTTTGGCCAAAAGAGGTATGTGCAGAAGTGGTTGTATGTAAGAACAAAGAATAGGTAATAACGAGCAAGATTTGATAATTTGAGTTAACGTATGTTACAATGGTAGGGATAAAGCGTATGTGAAGCGTTGCTATTGGTGGCTTTAAAAAAGCCGCTCTTATACTAACCGTGCCCGACGGGCGCGTTTTGCTACTGCATACTTAGTTAATATATATGTATAAAATTAAATAAGAGTTGCGTTCGCAACAGCTAATGAATACCAATAACAGCTAAAGTAAAACTTAAGTCTTATGATAAAATGACTGCAAATATTTCCAGTACCAAGAATTAAGTCCTGGTTTATGTTACTTTATAAGAGTCTTAACAACGTACCCAGAGTACTAATGTAATTACTCTTAATAACTTACTGTATAACCTTATGTCAGACGTGAGAGGAAACACCAACAGGCGTTCATTTTAAATAAATTTTACTCTAACCTTTTGTTTTTGGTCCAGGTCAACGAACGTATCGGAGAAGACGAAGATGGGTCTACAGAATGGACAAGTGCACGGGGAGACGCGACAAGCTAAATCCAGAAAGGCTATAATCAGGATGCTGGGTAAGTTATTAGAACACACTAACAGTTACGGTCTTCTTCTTCGTCGGTTCCACAAGGCTGAGGGTCGCGATCACCAGCGGGCGCCAACATCCAGGGGGAGATACGACTAGCCTAAATAGTTACTGTCTAGGTGTGTTTAAAAGAGTGAATATATTACTACTGAATGAGTGAGTACAGGTGAGACTACATTCAATCGTTTTTCGGATCACCTAGTTACATATAGTCGCCTTCACTAAAATATGGCGTCTTTCGCGCATGCTTTAATGCCTCGATGTCTTCAAGGTAAGAGCGAACAGGCATCTTCTGGGTGAGCCTGACCCATTTTACACCTTGTCTCAACTTTCCAGCAGGCTAGACGAAGGTTAAGCGCAATCCCATTTGTAATTAAAAATTATTTTAAATAAATACACCTCAGATCAAACGACCCGAAACATTCGTGCGCGGATATAATATTCATTAGTGTTGTTACGCATATTTCGTGCTCCAGTTTAGAGCATACGAGCGTTGAACCAATGTGGATATTCGTATCATAAATATTTACGTGAAAATTATTCATATGTCATCACTGTCACTATGGCTTTAGGAGGGGAATTTAGTAGATGTTATAAGTTATAAAGGCTTGCTAAGAGGTCACTAGGTGAAGTAACATGTGCTTAATAAAATCGGATTGCCGTTAAGTGATGCTCATTACTCGTATTATCGATAATATGAATGGATAATACAGTTACAAAATTATTTCCGTTTTCGGGGTTAACACTTGAATTCCTCGCTACGCTCAAGATTTTTGCGGATGTGGATATGGATGCGGATACTGAATTTAATGCGGAAGTTTCGCAGTTGCGGATGCGGATATCCGCAACAACCCTGGCTTGAACCACTAAGCTACCTTAGCTTTATAAATAATGTACGGAATAATGAGGTTAAATAATATACATATTAAATATTATATTTTTTATAAACCAGCTATACACATATTACGTATAATAAACTGCTAACACTCTTAATAGCATTACAGGGCACATGGCTGCCGAGTCTATTTTATTCAATAGATTAGGTACTTTAAATAAAGACTACATTTTTGATGATTTCATTACAAATGTACAGTTTTCAGATTTTTCGCTGTACTTGTAGCATAGGATGATATTAATATTTTAATTAATTTAATAAAGAATTTTACATGTCAGAATACTGTACTTGCTCATATATTGGAACACTTTTCTTGCAGAAATCGGAATTTATCAGAATATTAAGAGTCGTTTCTGCTGAACACTCGCAATAAAATGGAAAGTTCAAGTTCCAGTTGCTGTATAATGGCATAATTATTGTTAATGTGAATCTTAATCTCGTAAAATTTATCCACGATTTCTTCCTATTGATACTGTTTAATGCATAATAATATGGGATCAATGACTCTATCTGCGTTAAAAGAACAACCTGTTTCATTGTTATTCAAGTGTGGCATTCGAGAATTCTCATTCATAAATAATGTATGAATCCAATATTTGTTCAGGTCTACCTTGTATTTGAGATGAAAGTACTACCTTGTTATAAAAATAAGATTGAATGCTATCAGAGAGGGCTATCATACATTTTGTATTCCAATTTGATTTTAAGATGTTTAGATGATATTTGAGGACTTCCGTTGATTCCTCAAGTGTCCCATACTTCACTTACTACCTCATTATCACTTCCACTTCAAACTGTGTATTTTCAAGATAAGCATTAGTAGCTACGGCAGCGAAATCATCAATCAACCTACATCATGGAGGAGTTCCATATGGCATCTTGGGTCATCATCATCAGTTTTACACTTCAGAAAATTTGTAGTTTCCGAGAGGAACTGCATGGTCTATATAGAAGAAAAGAATAGTGAAATTGCCATATTAGATTACCCCGTAAAATAGATGAACATTAACTACTTAAAAAATATACGAAGACGAACTGTGAACCTCTCTCGATTGAAATCGGTTAAAAAACTTTCTCTCGTTCGAGTTTGTCTGTCTCTTTGTTTACAGGAAATATGAAATGAAATGAAATCATTTATTTCGGACGACGGGCATCCATATTATGCGGGAGCCACTTCAATTTTCTCTTGGGCTAAACAAAATACGACATTTTAAGGAGAACGCCCACAACACACTTAATCTTATCCTGTAGGCTCTTATGACGTCCATGGGATGAAAGGGAGTGGTCCTTTTTTAAAACACCTTCGCACGGGAATCCAAACCAATCAGTCCTTATTTTATTGACGCGTGGAGCAACCCCAAATGATAGATTTTGAAACTCTTTTCAATACAAACACGTTTGGTAATTCATATATTTTAAATATTAACTGTTGATATTACGAAATAAAGATTCGTTTTCAAAATCTGATCTTTTATTCCAATTCCGCAAGTTGGTTTGGCATGTGCTCCTACTAGCGACCGAGAAAAACAGAAATTTGGGATCACCACGTGCCTTAATATTTCGGGACGGAGGAGCGATGCCTCGCCCTTTCGCTTAGACTGGTCTATACCAGATTATTTCAAGTTGAACGGCATTTTATGAGCCATTATTTGGCAACATGGCTTTTCCGAAGTAAAAATATCTGCTGAATCCGATTCTGAATGTTGCCAAGCCGACGTTTGGCTCCTTTGCTCAAAATTCATGATAGCGGCCCATTGACCTATGAACTTGAAGTTAGTTGACAATATATATAATATTACGTATATTTTACCAACAAAAACTGATACGATTTTTTTTTAATTAGATTTTTATTGAAATTTCCTTATCTATCCTATTAAAACTACATCTTGCGGTTGGTTCAGAACCCTACATAGAAGAGAATAGAATTCTTCTAGGAACCGATTTCGGGTTATCAAGATTGAGTTCAGCGACCCCCCAAACCTATTCCAGGACACTTTACTTAACCAGATTCGAGTTATATTTACGGATTTATAAGTATAGGCATCATTTTGGCCACCATCTTGAATAGTTCAATGAAATTAGCTGAAAAAAAAAATTAATGGAGAACTTTTATCTATCAGGATATGTAGGTTATAGGACAAAGTTCAATTTTATCTACTCCCCCCCCCTCCGGGGCGAGCGTCACCCCCCCCCCCCCCCCCCCGCCCGTGAAAGTGTCCCGGAGCGCGGTATTTTCCATTTTAAAAGAAAACCGTACACGATACATAAAAAGTGTACAGGAACGAAATAATCCTTGATAAATTAGCTATAAACCTCTACTACATACAAAAGCGATATCACTCATAGTTTCTGCGCAATCTGCCACCAAATACGAACGTTTTCAAAAAATTATCGACATTTTTTGCTGTACGTTTAGTTTTCTCAAAAACTTCACACATTACCGCCAAAATGTGTATGACTAAAGTAAAGAATAGAATATGCTCTTTATAAAAAGGTATAATTCATTAATAAGCACTTTCATTTACCGTTGCTGTGCTATTTTTAAATTTAATTCATTCGGCCATACAGCGAAATATAAATATTCATACTAGTTCAACGGTGGTACTAAAATGTAACGTGTAAGCTGTGGAATTGGAGTTCACTGTGCGACAGCCCCACTTACTTGAGTGTGATGGTTACTTGGTTAGGTACAACGTCCTTCCACACTTGTTGGTATGCCTCGGTCTAGTCAGCTGAGAGTATTTTCAGGGATGAACGTGGATAGGTTTGGGCAGCGGTCGTGGATCTACGCTAATAGTATACTCGATTGGAATAGAGAAGATAGAGGGCGCCAGGCATTTATATTTATACTCCAAATGCCAAGAGTCTTGGGTTGAATATATAACGGTTAGATAATTGAAACAAAAACTTGAATTGAAAACCAACTGGTATGTATATTAGAATATGTAAGAGCACTGTAAAACAATGTTACACGGCCTTGCCTGCTTATACTACTTTATTCTTATATCTATATGTCATGGCAAATGGCTGTCCCGGGCGGACTCAACCTGACCAAGGTTTTGAAATCGACTCTCTAAAGTAGAATATTATAGTTTTCAAGTTTAAAATAAAGACTAAGCGGCTGTGTGAGAACTTGAGGTGTGTTACAAATTATAGACCTCTTTTACAAAGTATATCCGGCAACACAGAATGCGTTAAATTACGTTGAGGTTAGAATTTTGATTGCGGAACGATGTCACCTGTCAAACGTGGCGTTCGCGGCGGAGCTCACGCACGCGCAGACCACGAAACGTTTCTCCCCTGATGACCGCAGGGGCCACCAGCTCGTGACGGGTTCCGCGTTCGGTGCCGGCGCATGCGCCAAGCTGCACCTCGACGCTCACGGCGTCCGATCGACGGCCTATGGATAGCTGGGACAGGGGGAGACCCAGCGGCCAGCATCCAATCGCTGTAAACACCGTTCAATGTTAACATATATTCATAACACGACACAACACTCCTGAAAAGAAAGCAACCCGTCGCGATCTCTAAATGCACAGAGTGAACCAATCACGGGATAAACATGAAACTCACCTGGCTAGATACGAGACTAAGCTTAAGGTGTATTCCTTGGTTAAGTTCTTGTTTAAATTTTTTAAATCATCTGTAACAAATAAAACGTGTCACGCACTGAAATGTTTTACAACACCACCAAATATAAACGCCGCTTATGCATCCATAATGCGCGCGCACTTACCTACTATTCCATAGTGTCATCGCCCAAATTGTTTGCGAGCTGTTATTAGATTAAAACTGTTACATAGTTGCAAGCTAAGTTAAAAAATATGGCCGAAGCCGAAGCGAATACCAGCGAGTACGTGCAATCTGTTCACATGATGGCAACGCACTGATTTAGTCTATTCCTTTCGCTGCTGTCTGTGACATGAGCAACGATGCGTTCTCGCATGCCGCACCCCAACTTTTTGTAAACAAACAAAATTTCGAGACAATTAATTAGTTTGAGAAGTTTATAATAATCTATGCCTTTTTTTTTAAATATCTTTGTTTATTATTTAAGGACTTCTAGTGAAAACTATTTATTTGGATATTGAAAACAAAATCAAGAGACGAACGATCGGAACATGCGCTAGCGTCGCCGTCCGTACTCTCCAGATGGCTCTGTACCTGACTGCAAATAGCTGATCACAGATGGCGCTAAGAGTCTCAAAACTATAGATAGCATACGTGTAAAATTACTCCGTAACAAAAATACCATATTCTTCTTATACGTTTTCCTGTAATCTGTAGGTATAGGACTATTTTCTGTATTTTTTATATATTTTTATAGCCAGTACTTTAGGAGATAAGAGGGGGGCGGAGAAATGGTCAATTTTCGCCTATTTTCTTAAATAATTTCAAAAATATTTATCTTAAAATTATGAAAAAAATATATTTGATATCCTCATAATGTACCCTTTCATTTGATATGTCACACGATATAGTTCGCAATTTTTTTTTTATATTATTTACACCCCACAAGTACCTCCCATATTTTAAAATTAATTTATTTACGTAACACTTCCGTATTTGGGACACCGATTTACATATGTGTGCCAAATTTCAACTCAATCAGTCCAGTAGTTTTGGAGAAAATTGACTGTAATAAACGGACGGGTGTGACGCTCGCCCCGGAGGGGGGGGGGGGGGGGGGAGAGTAGATAAAATTGAACTTTGTCCTATAACCTACATATCCTGATAGATAAAAGTTCTCCATTAATTTTGCCAAATTTTCCATACATTTGAATCTAATTTTCTTGAGCTAGAATTTTATACTTACTTTTTTACTTCGGAAATCCATGTTGAAATTTTTTTTCACAAAAGGCCCGTGATATCGAAAAGGAAAGTCTTTGCAGTACCCTTTGCCGTCTCTCGTCTGCACTGCGCGCCCCTCAAGCACCACCGTCAAAGCTAACCCATTCGAGGCCAACGATTGCTACGTGTGCTACGCCGTAGTGCGTAGCAGCGTTGAATGGGTTAAGCGATAAGTCTGTAGCTTACTTAACTAAAACAAAACTACACTTGGCCAAGGATTGACTCAGTAAACTTTCGTCAAGATGGCAGGCTGCGTGATTGATTCGGGATAAGAGCCAGAAATAACTCAAACTAAAATAATTATTCGGCGAGTAGGCTTCAGTGGCTCGTATTTTGTTAGTAATCCAATATGATTTTCATATCCATACTTTTTAAATATATTATACTATATTCTTTCTTATACTGTATTATAAACGAGAAAGTAAGTTCAGCTGTTTTTCTGTTGGTTTAACATTATCATTTGATATTTAGGTACAATAAGCCGCAAAAGAAATAAGTAAATGTCAAAGGAAAAGCAGGTAATTGTCGCTATTTTAGGATTTGTTAATAATACATACGTAATAATAAACATTATCGCCAAATTTCAACATCGTATGTCAATGGGGAGTTAAAAAATTCTTCGGGACAATTTTTTAAAAATATTATTTGGCTTTGGTGGCTTCTCATTCCTTTGTTTTCCAATATTTTTTAAAACAAAAGGTAAATTATCCATCTACTCAATTAACTCTAAATAACGGTACCAAAGTCGATGGGAAGGGTAAAAAAAAATATATTTTTTTTACTTTTTTTGAACTTGACTGTGGCTGGACCCTATAAAACGATAGGAGTGCATGGTTGAAGGAAGAGTAGCCTGGGAGAAATCCAGGGGAAACCTCCGACACGATCACGCGTGTGGTTTTGAACACTTTAATACTCTAAGAGTTTGCGCTCCAGTGAGATTCGTTGAGCGGTTTCAACCGAATCTGTGTTTTTCGAAAGTTCTTATGCCCTTGTCATTAAAGTCATATTCGCATGTTTTGTAATATTGATATTTATTGCGTATTAGATATTTTCGATTATAACTGTTCATAAGTTTGTCAAAATGCAGCTGGGTGATTCTCATTCCAAAATTTAACATTTTCTTAATTTGTCCTTACCGGGCCCGGATTGTTAACGACTCGTGAGTGATTATTTCTGACTTTAACTATTTTAACAGTTAGGGATCCAGATATAGAGTAAACTGGAGTCAACAATAAGTTTAAATTGCAAGTTTAACTTTCACTTAACGTTCGGACCGGTAAGGACATTAATTAACTTTAACGATGGGAATCACCCAACTGATTTATCCCAGCTATATTAAAAAGAAAAGTTGAATAAAAAGTATACTCATAAAATTAATAATGATAGTGTAAGACATAAATGGTGGATAGATTTTTGAAACCCGATGAGAACTTTAGTAGGAGAATTATTATTCTTTACGTTTAGTAAAAACATTTCAACTTACTAGGTAACAGTGGCGGCACGTCCATACAACTCGATTCCCACCGGCTTACCTAATTTTCAGCCAATCCTGTTCCCTTACTACGGCTCGTGAAGAATAAGAAAGGCAAATTATTTCCGGCTTCCCTATTAATATTTTTGACGCGCCGCCACTGCTAGGTAAGTCATAATTGTCACAAACATAGCCGGCAAGAAGTTTGCTACACAGTAACTTCAAAATTTTATTGCGATCATACAATGGACTTTCTTCATAATGTTTGTGTGTAGAGTGAGATCAATTTTCAACTGAAAAAAGCATAGCGCAGGAGGGACTTTCAGTTTAAAATTGGAAACTAGATTTTTTTGGGTAATCAGTAATTAATCCGTCTAAATTACCCAGCCCTACAACCCTGTGGGTTGGAAGCTCAGATGACATAAGCTTTCGTAATAACTAATTTCCACGTAAAATCTTAGGATTAGGTGTCTATGCGCACCCCGGGATGCTGAGGACACAACCCGAAAAACGCCAGGAGGATGGATTATTAAATTGGAATTCAGATTATTAAATCGGAAATTAATTATTACTTACCTCGGGACCCGCTTCGATACAAATTTTTGTGACATATCCATCTTATGTTTCCGTCCTTTTAAATTAGAATGACATTGTGACGCCATTTTTATCAATGAATACCTATTTGGAATCAATCTGCCTTTTAATCTAATCTGAATACGCAATTTCAAAATCCACGATAATTGATGTTACCCAATATTTTAATAACGTATTTTGTTTCAATCAATTCAGACGAATCAACAGGCTAACATCAGGACATCCAAATGACTAAACATTTTGATCGTTACCAAGAGTGCTTCCACACCAAAGCAAACTGGTAAATTGTTAAATTTAAGGAAATGTTTTGGCTTTATTTGCTCCCAAACGATCGCTTTAGCCTATTTGGTAGTGAATCTGCCTGGGGATATACATTCTTATCTATGGCCTGGGATTCGAATGGCAGTCCGGGAATTTATTTGTTTGTTGCATTGAGCACGAATATCTGTTCCAGTTTGTATATACTCGTATTTAATTCAATTGTCTATTTATCTATATAATTAAGTATGTATATCGTCGCTTAGTATCCGTAGTACCAGTTTTGCTGAGTTTGCGACTAGGTCAATTTGTGTAAAATTGTCCACAAATATATATGTATTTTTTGTTTGTATATGAGGATTAGAAAGAAGAAATTATAAAGACATTAGAATAACCTAACCTAGGGTGCCGTTGCCGCCGGCAGCGAGGTGGGGCCTAAGCTGCCGGTGGTATCCGCGCCGTGTCCAGGAGTACCGCCTTTTGTATCTGACCTTTGATCCAGTCAGCTAGCGAGTCTCTTAAGTTGGTCGAGACTCTTTTCTATTAGACCGTTTGCAGAGACGACTAGACGGTGGGTCGATTTAAAAAAAATAATGCTGGGCACCTCTAAAAAGTTGCGTTTTGGTATGATTAACATCAGAAAAATAATAAAAAAATAACTGATATAACGCCCTCTACCGTGGCTTGAATATTTCCAAAATACGTTTTTTTCAATGTTTTTATTTTTGTATCAAAAAGTGTGTTTTGTAAAAAAATGTAGTTTATTCATTGTTTGCGAGTATCGGATCTTATAAGAATCATTACTTTTTTATATCATAGACAAAAGTAGACTTACTTGCGTCACAATTGTCAACTGAATTTCGGTTTACCCGCCAATTTGTTCATAAATTCTTGAAGTACTTCTTTGTCTTGAAGTGCATAAAGCATTTTGCATATTTAATTGTCAATTTTTAGCTAAACAATTATTAAAATAAGTGGAAAAGATAGTAAATACTTAATAAACTTTTAAAAACAGTGGAAAATTCATGTTCTGACCTTAAAAATGAGTGGTAAGCAATCTACCGTCAAAACACGAAGTGAAGTGACTTGCCCTTTGTTTGGACCACCTTTAGATCTTAATGTGAGACTGTTGCCTACAATATCAGACACTATTAGGTATATACTTAAAGTAAGACACGGTTTGCAAGATCTTAATTCCGGAAAGCAACCGTCAATAACCGAAGTATTTATTATTGTGAGCTGCGACATTGAGAAGATCTGGGCTTCTGCGTCTATTCCTACTGTAAGTCCAAAGAGAATTAAAGAGCTGTTAAAAAAGTATTATGACGAATACCTAAAGATAATACGGTACCCTAAATGCAAAATGAGCGACAACTATAGGGAAAAGTTAACAAGCTTTAAAAACGGTTGTACGCAACATTTCGACATTGCAGCTTGCAAGTGCAGGATTGTTCATACTACCGACTATTGTAACTGTGCTAAACAAAATAAAGTACCAGTCATTGTACAAAAAATTCTCTTAGACCAACGATCGGTAAGGCATATGATGATAGCAGGTGTAGATAAAATCCAGACACAAAAACTAAGCTCAAAAATTGAAAGACAACAAAAATTGCAGCAACGTGTGACAGATTTTTATAAGTCTCGGCCAGGTTTAAGTTCCAACCGAGAAATAGCGCGTACTTCGCTTACTTCTAATACCGATCGCGATGCTATCACTACAACTCCATCTGTAATATGGCCGCCAATGAACGACACATCTTATAGCACCCTTAGATTGCCAGAAATGGTTAAGACGTGTGATCGGTACGGAATTTCGAATCGATCTAGAGCTGCTATCGCAACGGCAGTGCTGCAAGATATAGGCCTTATATCTATCTATCTCACGACAACAAAAAGCTAATAGTAGATAAAAATAAAGTGCGGCGGCCTCGAAATATGGAACGATTTATCTTGCAAGAGCATGTTTTTTATGATCAAGTAGAAGCGATTTATTTTGACGGCAGGAAGGATAAACCGTTGCTAATTGAAAATTAGGACGGTCGTTCTTATCGTAGAGTTACTGTAGAAGAGCATGTATCGCTTGTAAGTGAACCAGCCTTCGTATGTTTAGGACACACGACACCACGAACTGGAACTGGCAAAGAAATTAGCAATTCAATAATTGAATATTGTCAAAGCCATAAAATCGATTTAAGCGAATTAAAATGTATGGGTTGTGATGGAACTGCAACGAATACAGGATGGAAAGCATGAGTTATTAGATTAACTGAATTAAAATTACAACGACCATTACAGTGGCTTGGATGCCAACTCCGTGCGAATGAGTTACCTTTACGACACTTATTTTGCCAAAGGATGGAGGTACAAGTGGACCTAGAGAATATTCTGGACCCATAGAAAAACCCTAGAAAATTGCGAAAAATTGCAAGTAAAAAAGTATACGGCTATTTTTAGTAGTATTACTGATCTAGACGAAAATGTTATAAAGTCTTTAAGCACGGACCAAAAATATTTGTATGAAATGTGTTGTGCTGTGTCGATGGGCTCTTGTACCGCAGAACTTGCAAATAGACAACCTGGGAAAATGGCTTATTCTCGTTGGCCTACCACAGCAAATCGTATATTACGATACTATATTAGGTGTCAAACACTGTCTAAGCAATTGAAGATTCTAGCGGAGTATGTTGAACTGTACGCTCCGGTCTGGTTCGAAATAAAACGAAAATGGTCCTGTATTTATGGCGCACAGCATGTAAATAATTTAATACGTCTATCTAGATCATTTGAACAAAATGTAATTTTAATTTAAAAATAAAATCTATTATTGATCCTGTAATTCAAGGGAACGCTTTTTTTGCTCACCCTGAAAACATACTGATAGCTATGATATCGGATGAGAGGAAATCTGTGAGAGAACTTGCTATTTGAAAGATTGTACAAGCAAGACGTCAGCCACTAAGAGG
This sequence comes from Epiblema foenella, assembly GCA_963556455.1. Lineage (NCBI taxonomy): Eukaryota > Metazoa > Arthropoda > Insecta > Lepidoptera > Tortricidae > Epiblema > Epiblema foenella. The sequence goes on from OY747110.1 coordinate 4,702,906, forward strand.
TCCTGTTAGAGTGTTTAAATTACCTCAGCTCAATGTCAGTGCAAGTGATTATACAGATATGATAATCTGGGCTGAGTGTCAAGTTACATCTCTGCCGATAATGAGCCATGTGAGGACGACTTGCTCAAGATGATAAACAACGTCTTGCCATCAGATAATTTTTTCTAAATTTTCCTGTCATACGCAGGCTGTAGACCGTTGCATAAAACTTGTGACGGAGGCATCGATCACGGTGGCTTCAAAAAAGACACGAGGTGGAATTATTCGGACCAAATTAGTATCTATAATGCCATCTTTTGATAACAAGGCACAATACAACAGCTAATGTCGTGAAAATGCAAGTTTTCAAATGTAATTATTTCGATAATTTACTTCTACATTGCAAAAAATTCAGTCATTTTTAGTAATTAATATACTATGTTTTATATAAAAATGAGTTTTTAATGATTTAGTAATAAATAAAAATCATATAATGATACAAAAAAAAATACATCCAAAAATTAAAAATCTTAAAACTTTCAATGGCTGTAGAGGGCTATATCATATAACGAAACAAGGTTTTTTAGCATAATCTAAGAGCATAAATCAAATACCAAATTTTTAGATCCCCCAGGTACATTTCTACAAAAAAAATTTTAGTCATACTAAATCGACCCACCCTATAAAGACAACGATCGTTGATACAACATCCTATATGGCGGTTGCCTAGTTTTATGTTATTATTACTACCTTTTTATTATCTACTAAAGCTATAACAGGAAATGTGAAAAAAAAATGGTTACAAACTTACCAGAATTCGTAGTTTCAATTCATAGATATCCGTTAGTCTCTATCTTGCATAATTGTCAAAACGTCACAAGTGTTTTAGCAACAACAAACTAAAATAATCAATCATTCGGAATCCTAACAGACCCCAGGGCTCATTACAAAATAATGCTATTGTTTATTTCTTTCGCTGGGAGACGACGGCTTAGTTAAATAATCTAAGTAAACAGTTCTTGTACTGCGCAAACTCAATTAGCTAGATAGAAGCAAGTTCGCTCGCCACCGATAGTTTTAGTCTTGAACTACGAACAACTGTTTGCAATCAGAGTTCCAGCAAGCCGGTCTGTTATCTTGGAAGTTTCTGGCAGACGACAAGCTAAATTGTGTCATTGTCGCGTTCATGACTCAATTTCATAAGGACGACTTTCGACTTCAAGTGACGCAAATGATCTTGGCTTGATTTGATTTTTCATTTTGTGGCGCTTCTTGAGAAGCCTCATATCTACATACGCGCCTACATGGCGCCGTTTCGCGTAATTAAATAATGATATGTGCAAAACGTGAAAAAAAAACAATATGCCACGCCGCGTAAACGTTCAAAATGAATACATGTACACCTCGCTAACTTATTATGCGAAGTTTATCTAATAGGGCACAATTTTCTTCTTTCCTCAATAAATTGCATCATAATATCATAGTATGTGTTCGTTACATTATCACATGTCGTAGAATATCAACATGTCGGTCGAATAAGCCCCCGGAATGGATTTGTACATAATATCTATTGGCCTTGGCATTCCTTCTGAGAATGGAGGTAAAGAGTAACTTTGTAATATGATAACTGCGCAGGTGTTGTGGCGTGTTTCATATACAAGATTTACCCAGGCTGGCCAGCTGATGAGAGATTCTCAGGTTCGATCGTGGGCTCCCTGTTCAGCTGTGACTCTACACGTCTGTTCCAACTCAATCCTGTTTTCCTAATTAGTACAAAGAGAAGAGAAATGCTTGACCAAGGCAGTAAGCCAAACAGAGTAAGTAGCAGGGTTGGACGCCAGGTGTTTTGACCTAATACTAACACCAAGGTTGAAGCTAGTAGGATTAATTAATCAAACAATTGCATGAGCTTGACAGAAAGTATTATTATTCAAAAAATAATGCACACATATTACACAAAATGCAGAGATGTAAGTCTTATAACTCTAGGCACAATAGCAATTTGTTGCTTAAGCTTATTTCTATGTGGCCAGCAGGCACAAGCATTCGCTTATATTACCAGTGATAATAACTAGTTGTATTACAGTAAGCTTATAATAACACTGGACCGCTAGAAGAGCGAGGACAGGCAGACTCTCTCGGAGCAAGAATAATTGTTCAAATAGTATCTATCTATTTAAATTGTCTGTCACTAAGCGCACTCATGGCTCTGTTCCCAAGAAGGGAATTACACTTATTTGAGTTCAAGTAGGCACTCGCGTGTGTGTGAGCGTGTGTTGTGTAAGACAAGGAGCGGAGTCACCTGTTTAGTCACGTTTGCCGCAGGCCTAGCCGAGGCTCCCCGGTGTGGATGCCCATGTGACGATGCAGTCACATGCTCGTGATGGCCTCCTCCTTGAAGAGCTCAGCCCAGCGACACGACCACGTGCTCACTGCCAAGTCCGCTACTCTCCAACTGCGCCCGCGCATGAGAGTGGTGTAAGCAGAGACCCGAGCGTGCCAACGACACTGGTAACCACGCCAACGACCATGCAGATAGACCACCGACCACGTGCTAACGCCGCGCCAACGACCGGCTTTCACAGCTGCAAAGATTGTTTGCATTAGACACAAAATCACACCAATTATGTATTTTCTCCTGTAAAGAGGGATAAGAGAGCACAGTAAGTGTTTGGAGAGAATTTATAAAGACTACTAGACGACTGTCTTAAGCCCTACAAAGTGTCGACGTGTAACTCACCCGGTTGAAAATCTCGCAATAATTTCCTGATCTGCCGTTGCGTAGCTCTCCCTCCCAGCAGTTATATCGTCCTCAGAATGGAACCAAGTGTTCGAGCTGCCACGTGTGCACCCATGATAAAAAATAAAGAAGCTGTAACAATATAATGAAATTAGCTACAATTAACCTCAAATATCTCACGCCGTTTGCAGGAAATAATTTACAAACCTGGTTTCTATGATTGAGTACGAAGATTTGTAGGTCCGTATTGTGAGCCCGGCGGCTGACTCGAATTGCCCTCTGCAGTTCCTAGTTACTACTTCACATGGTGACGGCCAGGTTGCGAAAAGGGGCGAAGGCCCGGCGAGACGCCCTTTTATTAGGTTAGCTGTCAAACTCTCTGACTGATTCCCAGCGTTCAAGAAGACATTCGTTTTGAGAATACATAACTCCGCTTCAAATAATTTTGAGGCAACTAAGACCTTACTCCGTCGAGCCAACCAACATCAAAACAATATAAAGAAAATTATAGTTTAATATCAAAATTATAATCAACAATCGATCTAGAAAAACTTACACGCCCGCTGGTGGTTTCGGCCCGCATTCACAGATGGCGCGTATAATAATCAATGTTATGCGCGAAAAGTTTCCCTCTGTCCTCCCTAGATGGCGTCAGTAGTTTCAAAATCACGAGTTCTTTTAATGAAAACTAAAGAACTAAAATTACAGTGTTACAACTTAACTAAGCAAACTTAAGACAAGTCGCTCGAAACTTGCAGAAGCGATTGCGGTGGCTACATCCATTGACTCTGTGTCTGAATTTTTAATGACTTTGTGAATTTGGATGTTGCATTTTAAGGAAATGTACCAATTATTAATATCATAGTACCCAGTTGACACCTATTATTATGAATCGAGGTTGAAAGCTTACATCTGTGATGCCCGTTTGAAGCAAATATCGGTGTAAAATTTGATGGCGATTCCTCTCTGATAGCTATAAGTTTAGTTATGATATTAATTCTATCAAAGCATATTTGCATCGAATGTCGACACGACGACTCCTCAAATCTATAAAAAATCGGCCACGCGCTAACGACTCTTCTGGAATATCAATCATTAACATGTTACGATATCTGCTAACCATCAGGCAGCTTGTTTCCAACATCATTATATTAAAAAATATATTTCTAATCCCATATGATTCACAGTGCTTGTTATACAGTCAGCAAAAGGAGTGGCTAAACAAAATAACACACTCAGAATGCTCTACTTTGAACCTAACTCTCTTGACATTAGAGTCAGTGTGTAGATTGATTTCAGCATTAACTCATCTAAATATATAAAAGAAGAAACTGACTGACTGATTGACTGACTGACTGACTGACTGACTGACTGACTGACTGATCTATCAACGCACAGCCCAAACCGCTGGTTCTAGAGATTCCAAATTTGGCACGTAGGTTCCTTATAAGGTCTAGGGGTGCACTAAGAAAGGATTTTTCAAAATTCACCCCCTAAAGGGGTGAAACGGGGGTCCAAAGTTTGTATGAAGAACCGTATTTATTAAAGTGAGAGACATGAAACTTTGTAAATAGAGTCTGTGTTTAAATATATTAATGGCGTATTTCAGCGTTTTTCTAAATTGCTCCACTAAAGGGGTGAAAAGGGGGTTCAAAGTTTGTACGGGGAGAAAATCTTTTTTAAAGTAAGATATTTGAAACTTCGTACATAGACTCTATGTTTAAATACAACAAAACATATTTAAGCGTTTTTCGAAATTGCTCCCCTAAAGGGTTCAAAAGGGGGTTCCAAGTTTGTACAGAGAGCAAACCTTTTTTGAAGTGAGAGATTTAAAACTTTGTACGGAGACTCTGTTTAAATACAACAAAACACATTTAAGCGTTTTTTGAAATTGCTCCCCTAAAGGGTTCAAAAGGGGGTTCCAAGTTTGTACGGAGAGCAAATCTTTTTTGAAGTGAGAGATTTAAAACTTCGTACATAGACTTTATGTTTAAAAACAACAAAACATATTTAAGCGTTTTTTGAAATTGCTCCCCTAAAGGGTTCAAAAGGGGGTTCCAAGTTTGTACGGAGAGCAAATCTTTTTTGAAGTGAGAGATTTAAAACATCGTATATAGACTCTTTGTTTAAATACAACAAAACATGTTTCAGCGTTTTTCGGAATTGCTCCCTTTAAGGGGTGAAAAGAGGGTTCCAAATTTGAGCGGGGAGCAAATTTTTCCTTTTCTTAAAAATCGATATGGGTGTCATTTTCGAGATTCCTCAGGGTGCCGATTACGAAAATGACATTCATTTTCAAATTAAAGATGGCGGACATTTATTTTTCTTAAAAATCAATATGGGTGTCATCTTCGAGGTTCCTCGGGGTGCAAATTACAAAAATGACATTCATTTTCAAATCCAAGATGGCGGACATTTATTTTTCTTAAAAATCAATATAGGTGTCATTTCCGAGGTTCCTCTGGGTGCCGATTACGAAAATGACATTCATTTTCAAATTAAACATGGCGGACATTTATTTTTCTTAAAAATCAATATGGGTGTCATCTTCGAGGTTCCTCGGGGTGCAAATTACAAAAATGACATTCATTTTCAAATCCAAGATGGCGGACATTTATTTTTCTTAAAAATCAATATAGGTGTCATTTCCGAGGTTCCTCTGGGTGCCGATTACGAAAATGACATTCATTTTCAAATTAAACATGGCGGACATTTATTTTTCTTAAAAATCAATATGGGTGTCATCTTCGAGGTTCCTCGGGGTGCAAATTACAAAAATGACATTCATTTTCAAATCCAAGATGGCGGACATTTATTTTTCTTAAAAATCAATATGGGTGTCATTTTCGAGATTCCTCTGGGTGCCGATTACGAAAATGACACTCATTTTCAGATCAAAGATGGCGGATATTTATTTTTATAAAAATCGATATGGGTGTCGTCTTCGAGGTTCTTCGTGGTGCCGATTACGAAAATGGCATGCATTTTCAAATCAAAAATGGCGGAGATTTATTTTTCTTAAAAATCAATATGGGTGTCATCTTCGAGGTTCCTCGGGGTGCAGATTACAAAAATGACATCCATTTTCAAATCCAAGATGGCGGACATTTTTTTTTCCTAAAAATCGATATGGTTGTCATCTTCGAGGTTCCTCGTGGTGCCGATTACGAAAATGGCATGCATTTTCAAATCAAAGATGGCGGAGATTTATTTTTCTTAAAAATCAATATGGGTGTCATCTTCGAGGTTCCTCGGGGTGCAAATTACAAAAATGACATCCATTTTCAAATCCAAGATGGCGGACATTTATTTTTCTTAAAAATCAATATGGGTGTCATTTTCGGGGTTCCTCTGGGTGCCGATTACGAAAATGACACTCATTTTCAGATCAAAGATGGCGGATATTTATTTTTATAAAAATCGATATGGGTGTCATCTTCGAGGTTGCTCTGGGTGCCGATTACGAAAATGACATCCAGTTTCAAATAAAAGATGGCAGACATTTATTTTTCTTAAAAATCGATATAGGTTTCATCTTTGTGGTTCCTCGGGTGCCGATTACGAAAATGACATCCAATACATACATATCTACATGCAGGTCAAACTGAGAACTTCCTTTTTTGTAGACGGTTAAAATTACTCTTAATACGTGGGCGAAGCCGCGGGAAAAAGCGTTGAAACTTTGTATAAAGACTCTCTGTTTAAATACATTAATGGCGTATTTCAGCGTTTTTCTAAATTGCTCCCCTAAAGAAATGAAAAGGGGGTTCAAAGTTTGTACGGGGAGCGAATCTTTTTTGAAGTGAGAGATTTGAAACTTCGTAAATAGAATCTTTGTTTAAATACAACAGAACATATTTCAGCGTGTTTCTAAATTGCTCCCCTAAAGGGGTGAAAAGGGGGCTCCAAGTTTGTACGGGGAGCAAATCTTTTTTGAAGTGAGAGATTTAAAACTTCGTATATAGACTGTCTGTTCAGTTTAAATACAACAAAAAATTACTCCGCATTTTTCGAAATTACTCCCCTAAAGGTATGAAAAGGTGGTTCCATGTGATGTTTGTACGGGAGCAAATCTTTTTTGAAGTGGGAGATTTAAAACTTCGTATATATTATAGACTCTGTTAAGATACAACAAACCGTATTTCAGCGTTTTTTGAAATTTCTTCCCTAAAGGGGTGAAAAGGGGGTCCAAATTTGTACGGGAAGCAAATCTTTTTGAAATGAGAGATTTAAAACTTCGTATATGGACTCTGTTTAAATACAACAAAACACGTTTCAGCGTTTTTCGGTATTGCTCCCCTAAAGGGGTGAAAAAGGGGTTTTGTGCGGGGAGCAGTAATATGGGCGTCATATTCGAGGTTCTTCGGGGTGCCGATTACGAAAATGGCATGCATTTTCAAATCCAAAATGGCGGACATTTCTTTTTCTTAAAAATCGATACGGGTGTATTTTTGTTGTTCCTCGAGGTGCCAATTACGAAAATGACAACCATTTTCAAATATGATGACGTTATATGATGGATATACGGTCATTTTTTTTTCCTAAAAATCGATATGGTTGTCATCTCCGAGGTTGCTCGGGGTGCGGATTACGAAAATGACATGCATTTTCAAATCCAAGATTGCGGACATTTATTTTTCTTATAAATCGATATGGTTGTCATCTTCGAGGTTCCTCGGGGTGCCAACTAAGTATAAAAATGACATCCATTTTCAAATCCAAGATGGCGGAAATTAATTTATCTTAAAAAATTATACAGGTGTCGTCTTTATGGTTCCACGGGGTGCCGATTACGGAAATGACATCCATACGTATCTACAAACATACATACAAACATACGGATCAAACTGAGAACCTCCTTTTTTGTAGACGGTTAAAAATTACTTTTATTACGCGGGCGAAGCCGCGGGTAAAAGCTAGTTTCAAATATCTTTTAGGACAAATTTTCTCTTGTCTTCAGCAGTGGCCGGGCAAGAACAAAATTCGATATGGGCAAGATACATTTTAAGAGGAGAATATGCTGTTAGTGGCTGAAAGGAAAATCCTCCGTAAAATTTTTTGCCCAATCAGAGACCCGATGGCAGTTGAAGAATACGTAGGAATGGCGAAATTGAGGAACTTGTCGCGGAACCGAATGTCATCGGAGTAACGAAAGCTGTTGGCTTGGTCATCTGGAATGAATGGGCGATGACCGTGCTGTATAAAGAGCCAGCCTACCAGGGTAGACCGATAAGGAGACGCTCGGTTGGCCGCGCCAGATACCGCTGGGTTGACGCTGTGGAGGCTGATCTGCGTGAGCTTCAAGCTGGCTAGTAGAATGAAATCGTACAGAGCCCGTATGCCCCTAGCTGGAAACTCGTGCTATCCTTGTTTTTGTTAAAGGAGAAAACCGAATAACATATAATCTCCGTAGGCTGCATGCTCTAAAGATCAGTGAATTTATGCGTCAAACCACCTTCCGGAATTGGGTCCAAGGTTGATTTACATAAGAAGCTGATACGATTGCGGCGTCGAGTTTCCAAGGGTTGACGAGTCACGAATATTAAGGAGGTTAAATAATGATGTTCCAGCATTGACAGACTGCCGATATTAGAGGTGTTCGAGCATTTTTATTCGTTTCTTTAAATACGCGGATTTAATCTTTCAGGGAGAGTGGTGACGAAATAGTCATATCCTCAAACCAGTTTACGCGTCATATACAAATGTATATGCAACACACTTTGACCTGGACCTTTGGAGGCTAATGTGTGTTTATAGTCTATTTTAATTCGAAACCCACAGGAAGAAAGAGGGTAGTTCTATTCTAATCAAAACTACACTACATATGTCCTATCTGAAATTGAATCTTCTCCATAATATCAGTAATGTTAGGGGTATTTCTGAATGCGCCTTAGGGCACAAAACTAATAATAGCAACGTACATCCCCAAGTACGTATTGTACAGTCAATAACAAATATATTTACGTTCCCAAAGCGACATAAATATCTGTACGCTCTTACGGCCCTTGTCATTAAAGTAATGTTCGCAGGTTTTGTCACTGTATTGCGTATAGATATTTTCTATGTTGACTGTACCCTTGTATGAGTTTTGTTTACTCGTGCCATCCTTTAATCTAACTTCAATCACACTTGTCTGTTATCACTTGCCGCATTCAACTTGCATTCAACTCATCTAACTTTTTAAATAGCAGTAACTGCCGGCAATGATCGAAACGTAAATGTCGTAACACGAAATAACAGAAGTGACAAAGTCACGGTGATTTTTCTCTGTGATTTTTTTGGGACGGGAATAACAATAACGGTGATCGAAAAGTAACGCTTTTTCCCATGTGTAATATACTAATGTAGTTCTGTTACATGTTCGTTACGTCACTGGAATGTGTGTAAGTTCTTGAACTGTGTGGGATAATGATACATACCTACGTATTGAGTTACACCACACGGCTTCTTGGACGCACATCTCGACACTATTGAGCGTACGCTCGCCGAGCTCTTTCATGCATATTTCGTAGTCCATGTCAGGGAACTCGTCCCTTAATTTGATTAGCTCACGATGAAGTGAGGAAAATTCACGCTCAGATTTATTTATGTAGTCAGCAACATAAGCAGCGCAAGTGTACTATTGTATGTCCATATTCGACTGAAGCACCGATGAGATTGCCTCGTTGAAAGGACTCGTGCAAATGTCGGCGATATCACGACGTATGAATGTCACTGGCCGCACAATACCGTTACGTAAAATTAAGAGATACTCCTCCTTGTCGTCGATCATATTGTGCGCCCAAAAGTCTTCGACGGTGGCAAACGAGTCAGTTTCCAGAGGCTTATAGATACAGCGAAATCTATCTGCTAACGACTCGTTCCTATCGTCGGGTGGCACTGGAATTAGCAATCGCGTTTCATACATCGGCCAAAACGACGCTCCAAATCGGCACTTGTGGGGTAACCTATCGATGTTTCGAAAATTGATTTACCGAATTTCACTTGTCCGAAAACGGTTACTGGAGAACAGATTATCATTCAGGTTGTTAGAATCAAGATGTTCAATCGGTAGAGCTGGTCGCTTTGTGGTTCATGAAAGATCTGTACTACCAGAAATCTAAACTATATGTTAGTCCCTAAATATTCTGCTCTATCAATAAAGACTTTATTTTAAATCCTACTTCCCTACATGTAAAATAAAATTCACATTCACACCGACCTTCTTTTCAGTCGCTTGTGTGAACGCTGCTGGATGGCTTGACCCAGCAGATTACCTCACAATAGGAACATGTGGAGGTACTTAGTCCCAGAGCAGAAATGGATCCTCGAAATACTTTAAATTACTTCAGGTATTCGAAATACATGCTTCAGAACACTCTTCAAAACTGTCTCTCCAAAATACTTTAAAACACTTTTCAAAAAACCCAATCGGCTGAAAGAAATCAATTGTTTCTATTAGTACTAAAATCATGAGGTTTGAACCTAACAAAGGATGTTCAAAATGTTCAGAGAATCTCGCTTACCAGGGAAGACGCTCCAAAATTGGACTATAGCTTCTCCTGCAGAGCCCACCCTTCCACATGGATCAACTGCCCATGTCTGTAAAGAACCACATGGTAAGAAGCTGACAAGGCCTTCAGAAGCAATAGGTCATACACAAATTTGGAAGAAAATAATCACTTACATTTGTTAATTCCGGAAAATAAAATAATTCAGGCCATTTCCATCTGAACAGCCACCAAAAGAGGCACTCCGCCACACTGTTATTCGGTGCAGAGATCGGATGAATATTCCAAAAGACTCCCATAATGATTTCGAAAGGATCTTGGCACAGCTCTGGACAAAATTGCCAAGTAACAATGATACCAGCGCTGAAGAATCCAAGTAACCAATTATTGGTATTTATTAAGGAATAACTTTATCTTTGAATTTTGGACCTGTGGTCAATAATATTATTTAAATCAATTCAAATAATATTATTATAATCAAACTTAATTCACAACCAATTCTTTTAGCAAGTGACAAAGACAATACAAAAGAATATAAACAAACCGTTTCTAAGTAAGTTTAAATCTATGACAAGTACGTAATTCTTTAGGTGATAATGTTTATTATATTAAAACAAACATAAAAAACACATAGTTAGTTTAATTAGGTTAGTGATGTATTATCAAACTTAATTAAGAAATTTTATAATTGAATTATTGTCATTCCATAAAAATGCCCATATATTCCAACATTCCTCATCTGGTTGGTAACTCTGAATATAATTAATTTTACTCTAATTGGCTTAATTAGATTTGACAATTAATTATATATTGCTAGCCTGATGAGAAAATGTTGCTCCTTGAACTAAGTGGGTTTGAGACATTAAATAAATTGTTCAAACCAGCCTGCTGCCACTTAAGAAAATAACGCAATATTACAACCTTTGTAGCTAAAATCTCATAAAAGGAAATATGAATGAAACTTCAACTACCAATGTTTATCGAAATTTGTCCAAATAAGCCATTTCAGAAGAGTTGCATCTCGTTTTTTCATACGTGGATGACATAAGCGTATCTCTTACAAATGGGACGTAGTTTACAGGATCGAGGCACCCCCTGAATCAACCCTCAATTGTTTAGTAAGTATCAAATAAAATGTGTAAATTAAAAATATTCATGTCTTTGGAGTTGCTTCTTCTTAATTACACTATTTTTGTAACCAAAAAATAATAATGAAATAACAGCACCAAACGTCCATTAATTAGGTACTCGTATTTCAACATAAATTTTCCGTGGAACCTTTTCCTTTGGAACGGTAGTATCATTCTACTCGGATCAATTATTATGCTAGCTTCTAATTAGGTGACTGTGAAACTGTTGCCATTAAATAATTCTATTTCTTTTAAAGCAGGGGTCAGCAATCTTTTCGCAGTCAAAGAGCAACAAAATTGTCGCGCGCCGCACGTGTTAATAATTTATGACTTTATCAGACAAAACAGTACTTACTACATTGTCGGTTGTCAATAAGTAGGCTCGCGAGCCGCAAGTAAAGGGCTCACGGGTCGCATGCGGCCGAACTTAAAAAAAAACGAAAAAATGATAGAGGAGTTATATGGATGTTAAAAACGTTTTCATTAAAGCCCAGCGCAGTCATCCTTGTGGTAGGGTCGGTAGGTGGGTTTACAGCCTGTTAATCTGATGCGTCTGCGGCCAATTGGATGAGTTGATGAATTGAAAGGATATTTTGCTTTTTTAATATATTCCCAAATTTAGAATGAAGGAAAAATTTAAAAATTTAGGCACCGAGCAGGATTCGAACCTGCAACCTCCCGGCACTCGCGGCCAGTCGCTCTAGCCAACTGAGCTATATAGGTGCAATCACTACCCAGTTCCAAATTCATCAACCGTTCCTTTGTATTAAGCAGTACCGCTGCTAACGTAAACTATTCTTTTTATACAAACGCCTTAAGGGAGGCGTACAGCGACATCTACCAGAAGACTCATGCTAAAAAGAAAAAAAAAAGATTAAATATTCCCATTCAATAGCTACTAATTAAAATGCATACGACTTATTATTATTTATAAAATGGGTATATCTTTAATTGAAAAAACTTCGTTCTTCAGAAGGCCGCAAACTGTCACAGGCCGCGTATCTGGCCTATAGTGCCGAAGCCGTAGAAAGGAATCGAACCCTAGTACCTCATAAGAAATTGTTATAAATACATATTGCCAATATATTCCAATTTCGGCCTTACATTTCTTAATAACAAAACATTTCTATATTATTTTTGCTTTATTCAATCCATGAAATTCAGAAAATATGCACCATTAATACTTTATTTTAGCATTATTAGTTTTACTTGTGAAAGATCGAATTGTATTGTTTTTGTGCGAATAAACTCACGTCTGACACTGCGAGTGTCGCTCGACATGCGTCGGACCAATACGTGTGATCCGAAACAAGTCGAGTGATACTTTATCTTAAAGACGTGAGAAACCCATTTATTATATGTCGGGAGTACATTCCGTCGTTTAACGGCTAAACTTGGGTGCCGCGCTGTAAGGGAAGAAATGGCCGCTTACCTACAACCACACCAATTAGGGTTTGGAACAAGATTGGGTTGCGAAGCTGCTATCCACGCAACGCGAGCGTTTTCAATAGATCCCAGTAATGCGGAATGTATTATAATTAAACTCGATATCAAAAACGCGTTTAACTGTGTTGAGCGTGACGTGTTGCTTCGTGAAGTCCAGGAAAAGTTGCCTTGCCTCTACCCTTTCCTCTTTCAAGTCTACTCATCCCCTTCTAATCTCTTTTATAATGGTTCCCCAATTCTTTCCCAGGTCGGTGCGCAACAGGGGGATCCGCTTGGCCCTCTAATCTTCAGCCTAGTTATACAGAAAGCGATTTCAGAGCTCAAATCCCCATTGAACATTTGGTACTTAGACGATGGTACCCTCGGGGGTAGGCCAGAGGAAGTGAAACAAGACCTGATCACGATCCTCTCACGCTTTCGGGACCTGGGGCTTGAAATTAATTCTAGTAAGTGTGAGTTTTTCCCATGCGGTGTCAATTCCCGTGCTTCCTTTCCCGATTTCAGTTCTATGCTTCCCGGACTAAAAGAGTTATCAACTCAATCTTTTAATCTCCTGGGCTCTCCTATTTTTCCAGATCCCCGAGGCATTTGAAACACGAATACAGCTACTCCTGACTTCTAGAGAAAGGCTAAAGGGACTTTCTGCGCACGTGGCGCTAGTTTTACTGCGGGTATGTTTCGCTATCCCCAGACTAACCTACTTTTTACGCGCCGTACCAGCATGGTTGCACCCGGCACATATTGACTACTTTGACAGTGTGTTAAAGGAGTCATTAGAGTGTATTTTGAATGTCGGCCTCAACTCGGAACAGTGGGATTTAGCGTCGTTACCCATTCGGAACGGTGGACTGGGCATACGTCGTACTAGAGATGTGGTTTTACCGGCTTTTCTGGCATCGTCTCATGGGGTCATTGACCTTGTCACTCAAATTCTACCTTTAAATGATGGTGACAAGGCTACCATACCTTATGCCTCCGATGCTTTGGTAGCTTGGTCGGCTCTGAACCCGGGTGCGCCCTCGCCTGAGAACCTGTACCGTCAACGCTTATGGGATGTTGTCGGGACGAAGAGAGTTCTGGACGGTCTGTTAGAAAACTCTATGGGTGTGGACAAGGCTAGGCTCAACGCGGTCTCGAAGCCCGAATCAGGAGCGTGGCTACATGCTCTTCCGTCTCCGCATTTGGGTACCATCCTCTACAATGACTCGTTGCGGGTGGCCGTGGCTCTCCGCCTGGGCTGCGATGTATGTGAACCTCATCTATGCATCGGCGGTACTATGGTGGAGAGAAACGGACACCATGCTTTGAGTTGTAGTCGATGTGCAGGGAGGTTCCCACGCCACCACACCCTCAATGATATTGTCCGAAGGGCACTTATCTCCGCAGGTGTACCTTGCGTTTTGGAGCCTCCAGGCCTTAGCCGAACGGATGGCAAGAGACCGGATGGCTTAACACTGGTTCCCTGGGAAAAGGGCAAGTGCATGTTGTGGGATGCCACGTGCGTTAGCACTTTTGCTGCTTCGCACCTTGGCCGGACTATGCGGGCGGCAGGAGCAGCGGCTGAGCTAGCAGCAGCACGGAAGCGGGAAAAGTACGCCGTGCTCACTAACTACTTGTTCGTGCCGCTTGCGGTCGAAACAATGGGTTGTTGGTGCTCGGAAGCGAAAACCTTTTTTGCGGACGTAGGGCGCCGTTTAAGGGAGAGGGGCTTAGACCCTCGCTCCGGGTCATTCCTGGTGCAAAGGCTGGCAGTCGCTATTCAACGAGGCAATGCCGCTAGTGTGATGGGCAGCTTTGCACCGGGTGTGACTCGGGGTGGGTTATTCGATTAGGCTAGTTTTTTTAATTTACTTTATATAGTATATAGTTTACTTTTATTTTAGTTTAGAATTTGTATTGTGCTTTCATTTATTATATTTCAATAAAAAGTTTTTCTTTATCAAATCCGCATTATTACTATTTAAAACGCATTATTCATTGATATTCAAACAGGAATCCCACTCAGAAAAGTTTGTCAACGTTTTAATTATTCTCTTCATAACATACAGTCGCGGAACGAATTTGTCGTCACTTTTTAGACCTTAACCCCATTAACATAAATTCCAAAATTGGCGAACCTTTTTTCGTTACCTATGCAAAGATACTCGTTCCTAAATAGTTAGCATGACCTGATTTCTCGACACCCATCATGATTTACTTGGGAATCGCGACACGCGCCGTCTAACGAAGCGAATTCCTCCGCCTAACGAGGACTCATGTGTTGAGTATTTTGCGGGATGACATATTTTCACTGGCACTCTAAATAGATCACAATTCAGCCGGTAGCGTTTGCATCACAATGTGTGTTTGCATGGCAAGTGAGTGGCACGACTGAAAGTTACTGTAGCTTAGTGATTCTAGCATGCGACTGTCAAACGGCGGTTGTGGGTTTGAATCCCGGCTCGTACTAACGAGTTATTCAGATTTAATGTAAAGATTATTATTTGATAATTTACTGTTAGTTTTTCACCGTGGGCAAATCTGCGTTACACTCGCGGATAAAGAATACGGGTCGGTCAAATATTTCGTCACGTCATATTTCCTAAAATGTTGCAAACTTGTACAGTTTTTTATTCCTGTCATGATCTTTACTTAATTCTAAATCTAACCTGCAAAAACAACAATTAAAAAAGTTTACTCTTTACGAACGATTATGAAATATATATTAGTAAAGATTAGCAAATAATTGAAAAGATTAGTGAATGAGGATAAAGGAACTTATTTTTTATATTAGGTACCGCAAAGTGGGGCTATTTGAGACCCAAGGGGCCCCACTTTACAGTATTGAAATCATGCATGTTACATTTATTTATATTATAATAAAGACTTAGCGCGTAGACGTTATCGATATCGATAAATGTTGACCAGAGGGCCTACTCCGAACTTCGAAATCCGAATTTCGTATCGTACCGTCCCTTTCGCTCTCGTGTTATACACTATATGAGTGAAATTGATGTCACGATACGAAGTTCGGATTTCGAAGTTCGGAGTAGGCCCTCAGTGCCTTTACATGACCGTACTCGCTAGCGACTGCGTAAACGATTTAGTATGCCGATTCTTAGTTCTATTGCGTAACCGCCAGAGGCGCTATATTTTTGCCTTTACAAATTTTTACGCAGTCGCTAGCGAGTACGATCATGTAAACTCATGGTAAAGGCACAGGGACGTCCGCCGCACGATCGCGACAACACACACTTGTAGCCTCTATTCGTTCCGGTATACCGCCGCATATCGGGTACAGTCAGTCCGACTCAGGTCGGGCCTAGCCGAGTTTCTTGCTGGACTCTTCTCAGCTAGGCTAGGTTTAGTGAACCAGCGACAAAATTCCCAGTAGCTCGATTCCACTCACACCTCAGGGCCTGTACTCCGAAGTTCGAAATCCGACTTCGTATCGTACCGTCCCTTTCATTCTTGTATTATACGTGAGTGAAAGGGACGGCATGATACGAAGTTCGGATTTCGAATTTCGGAGTAGCCCCTCAAATTTGGTTGAAGCCGCTGAACCAATCTCACTGGAGCGCAAACTCTTAGAGTATTCCAGTGTTTAAACCGCTCTCGTGGTCGTGTCGGAGGTTTCCCCTGAATTTTCCTCAGACCAATCTCCAACCGCGCACTCCTATTGCTTTATTGTACCCGGTCTATAAAGCCACAGTCCGTTAAAAAAAAATTACCAGGGTTATCGTGCATCTACATGGAGAAAGAAAAAATATAAAAAATAACGTAATAGGCGGCGTGCTGTCTCCCTTGACTCTACTCACAAATAATCTCTCTTCTCACTATCATGCACCTCTATGCCGATGATCTTCAGATTTATTCGCAGGGTGTACTTAATGATCTGACATCTGTTATCAGCACTGTAAATAATGACCTGGTGCGTAACCTAAATTGGAGTCATAGTTTTAGTCTTAAGGTTAACCCCTCTAAAACCCAGGCTATCATAATTGGGAGCTCAAAATTTCTACAAAGAATCGATTTTAATAGTGTTTCACCGATTCACTTCGATAACGTCTTAATCCCTTTTTCTTCACAAGTAAAAAATTTAGGCATTATTATGGATAAGACTTTATCTTGGGTACCTCAAGTGAACGAGGTCAGCAGGAAGATGTTTTCGGAAATTACGTAGCCTTCTAAGAAGGCTACGTAATTTCCTGCCCATTGCCACTAAAATTGCGCTTACTCAAACACTACTCCTCCCCATCTTGGATTATGCTGATGTTTCCTATATTGACCTCAATGAGGAGCAATTTCAGGGACGAGCTTTCTACTATTTCTAGCGCGTGCCGGACCTTTAGTATTCGTAGTAGACTTACGGCTTAGTATTTTCATGTATCCCAATTAGATTTTCACTCTAGCAAACCAATACGCAGTTTTGTCAAATTCTCCATGCCTAACCAATGTGTCCAAGGTTTGCACCCTTTTGGACTCTGAGTTAATATTTCACTAACTTTATACCAATTAAATAGCACATTATAAAATATTTACACGTTGTTTTATTATTTTCGATCTTGACAGACACACTTTACCAGTCATACACACTCTTATCTAGGGACACACTTGACAATTCAACAACTGAGAGCTGCGCAAGATAAGTTGCGCACGAACATAACGCATAACGCATTAAGTGCTAAATTATAAAAAGTCGTATCTTTACCCTGATCGTATACTGAGATACGACTTTTTAAATTAGCACAGCAGATTACGTTTGATTTTATACCCCATAAATTTTCATATCCCGCGGGGTAATCACGTAACTTTTTTACCACCGTTAGATAGATTTTAATGTCAAATTTTTATTGTCAGCTCATACATTCATACTTCAAAATTGACAGTAAAATCTATCTACCGTTAGTACATAAAGTTACGTGATTCGCCTGCAGGTCTTATATATGAAAATCGATTCTAAAGGAGTAAATTCCAAAAATTAACATTTTCAGATTTAAATCGGACTCCTAAAAACCCATGAAAAAACAATGTTAACGGAGCGAGATATTGCAAAAATCGTCAGTTTTGGATTGGAGATTTACATTTTTATTATGACAGGATCCTGAGAATTGCTGATACTGTTGGGTGTTATGAAGAATAATATATCATGTAACTAAAACTAGTGTAAAATATTTAGAAAAACGTATTGCGGTTATTTTATTTTGTGACCAGGCCAGGCAGCAACCATCAGGTGACCCGAAATTTTTGACCTGGAGTGTATCCGCAAAGAAAAGGTATGTGTCTTTAACACGTTCACTGCGGGACAAATCTTGGTGAACTTTAATCTGGTGCGGTTGAGATCGAATCAGCCCAAACCTAAGCTCATTTACAGTGCGGGTGAGGCCTTATGGACCTCAAATTTCAGTAGTTACTTACATCCTTCATAATTTTGCCTAGACAAGGATTAGGTGTTTTCTTTTTTGTGGTCTTCATTTGTCAGTAAATGTTTAAAATACACTTAGCTTCGCCCTTGGTTCTGAACTCTGGTTAAAGAAAAAATACCTAAAGAATTTTTGAGATCTTTTAGGCCTCAAAACGCACTAAATTTTATCTAAGTCTAGTGAAGGGAATGGCAGTTATCGCTAAATTATCGATGAAAAATCATCATCTCGTCGACCATCTTCGATACAATATCTCAGACGCCATTTTTAACCGACTTCCAAATCTAAAAGGTGGTTATCAATTCGGTTGTATGTTTTTTTTATTTATTTTTTTATGTTTGTTACTCTATATCTCCGTTATTACTAGACCGATTTTATAAATGTTTTTTTGATTGTATCTATATGCGTACAGATCCACAAAGATGAAACCCATATCGATTTAATAAAAAAATAAATGTCTGCCATCTTTGATTTGAAACTGGATGTCATTTTCGTAATCGGCACCCAGGGCAACCTCGAAGATGACACCCAAATTGATAATTAAGAAAAATAAATCTCAGCCATCTTTGATTTGAAAATGCATGCCATTTTCGTAATCGGCACCACGAGGAACCTCGAAGACGACACCCATATCGATTTTTAAGAAAAATAAATCTCCGCCATCTTTGATTTGAAACTGCATGCCATTTTCGTAATCGGCACCACGAGGAAGCTCGAAGATGACACCCATATCGATTTTTATAAAAATAAATATCCGCCATCTTTGATCTGAAAATGAGTGTCATTTTCGTAATCGGCACCCAGAGGAACCTCGAAAATGACACCCATATTGATTTTTAAGAAAAATAAATGTCCGCCATCTTGGATTTGAAAATGGATGTCATTTTTGTAATTTGCACCCCGAGGAACCTCGAAGATGACACCCATATTGATTTTTAAGAAAAATAAACGTCCGCCATCTTTAATTTGAAAATGAATGTCATTTTCGTAATCGGCACCCCGAGGAATCTCGAAAATGACACCCATATCGATTTTTAAGAAAAGGAAAAATTTGCTCCCCGCTCAAACTTGGAACCCTCCTTTCACCCCTTAAAGGGAGCAATTTCGAAAAACGCTGAAACATTTTTTGTTGTATTTAAACAAAGAGTATATACGAAGTTTTAAATCTCTCACTTCAAAAAAGATTTGCTCTCCGTACAAACTTGGAACCCCCTTTTGAACCCTTTAGAGGAGCAATTTCAAAAAATGCTAAAGATGTTTTGTTGTATTTAAACATAGAGTCTATGTACGAAGTTTGAAATCTTTCACTTCAAAAAAGATTTGCTCCCCGTACATACTTGAAACCCCCTTTTCACCCTTTTAGGGGAGCAATTTCGAAAGACGCTTATATATGTTTTGTTGTATTTAAACAGAGAGCCTATGTATGAAGTTTCAAATATCTCACTTTAAAAAAGATTCTCTCCCCGTACAAACTTTGAACCCCCTTTTCACCCCTTTAGTGGAGCAATTTAGAAAAACGCTGAAATACGCCATTAATATATTTAAACACAGACTCTATATACAAAGTTTCATGTCTCTCACTTTAATAAATACGATTTTTCATACAAACTTTGGACCCCCGTTTCACCCCTTTGGGGGATAAATTTTGAAAAATCCTTTCTTAGTGCATCCCTAGACCTTATAAGGAACCTACGTGCCAAATTTGGAATCTCTAGAACCAGCGGTTTGGGCTGTGCGTTGATATGTCAGTCAGTCAGTCAGTCAGTTAGTCAGTCAGTTAGTCGGTCAGTTTCTTCTTTTATATATTTAGATTTATTATTTCGATTTCAAGTAAATAAGGTTAGCGGCCCAGTGGATGACACTATAAGGAGGGAATTCACACATTTTTACAAATAACTTCTGTACTATCAAACATACCGACTTCATGACTGTGCAAATATGTAAACCACTTCTTTCTGCATGCTATGCCGTTTACCTGATAGTTAGTGATGATATGTAGTGAATAATGCTTTCCCATCGTATTTTGACGAAAACGACTGATATTTATCCTTTTATCTCAATTTGTTTCAGTACTCGCCGTAAGCTGGTTGAAAAAGTACGAACAATTTCGATAAAATACGAAGGGAAAACTCATTTTTATGTTATTTACCTTTTCGTGTTGTTTTTATTCTTTAATATACTACACGAATTTTTAAGTATTTAGGTAATTATATGTACTTACGATTGTTTTTGTATTTAGGTTATAAGTACCTACTATTCACGTGAAACACGCTGGTTCTGTATCGACAACTATGGCCGCACTAACGTTAAGCGGTCTACTCCCGCGCCGCCCGCGTCCCGCTCAGTGCGGCCTTGAGGTCACTTTCTTGAGGCGTAAATAAACCTCCACCCGCACTGTGTGGTTAAAATATCTACCCAGTGCGTTCGAGGCTTATTTAAACCTCAATCATTTTTTTTGTACCAACGAGTCCGGGTTTGAATAACATAAAGAAATGTATATTTGTCTTTATCGTACGCCTTGTAAGTAAACGGCAACAGCTCCCGCACGAGAGAGATAACGCGAACTTTTAGCCCCGCACCAGCGTATAGTCGAGCTTGGGGCGGATTTGCCTCAAGCCGCAGTGAACGTGTTAACCCGCATTGGGCCAACGTGGGAACTACTGCCCGATCCCTCTCATCTATGTGAGGAGGCTTGTACCCAGCAGAGGGACGTTTAGGTTGATGATTAGGCGTAGAAAGAGGATTAATTACAAGGAGGATTAGCGAATCACCAAGGGGGACTTATGATAGGCTGACTAAATTGAGAGGTATCAGAAGACTGATATGGATGTGGCACAATTCTGACATCTCATAATTAGTCGTGCATACAGCAAATTTAAATTAAGCCTTGAATACATTGATGACGTTTCGGTGACAAATAATACGCAATAAGGTGTCCCTCATCGCGTATTGGAGATGACACATTGTATCTCGTTCTCACGTGTGTTGGTCTATGCTTGCATCTCTTTCGCAGATCTTTGTATGTGTGTATTGCCGGCTCCAGTCTTTTCCTTACTTCATGACCTTATTAGGCGATTCGAGTCGAAAAGTAATGAATTATTGGGTGCGGGAAAAGTGGTTGGGATGTAAAAGTTATGGAAATTGAGGACTACGTCGTTCAATCCAAGTAGGGGCTTTAGCAGGCGAGCAGCGATTTTGCCTGCTATCTACTGCAACGGTTTTTTGGAAAGCTATTAAAGGTTTTTTTTCTACTCCCGGTACTTTTATCTGTCAATTATATGGTCCCGCAAACGAATATAAAAGCATGTCGTATGCAATTTCAAAAAAGTTTATTTAGTCTATTCTTCATAGAAACATGATATAATGCAACTGCTAACAGAGGTGCCCTGTGAACCCAACAAATAAAAAAAACAACAACACTAAATTTACAACGAAACTCAAAACTGCCAACTTAACAAGCAACTGAATTCATATGGTTTGAAACAATAACAAAACTAAAATATTTATTGACAACATATGGAAAAAAGCAAGTCAGTAAATGACAGTTGAAAAAAAATTACCGTGTCTATGATTACGTTCTGTGGACTATCATTTGTCACTATCCAACTTACCGCTCTTTCTTATGCTGTATTGCTGTTTAATTTTGTGTTTTATTATTTAATGCCTAGTCGTATAAAAAGTAATGTATGCAACGTTGGATAAGTAGGTCAAAAAAGGCTCATGGCGTCTTTATTAACAATTTTCGGCTTCGCCTCAAATTGTTACACACTCCCCTCACCTTTTTTGAACCCTCTTATACAACTATTGCATAAAATACTATTAATCAACCACAAATAATGGATTATTGTACATTTATACATGATTGCTGTCGCGTATCGAAATAATAAGTCTCCAACTCTTCATATCATAACATCCCTAATGTTTTTCGATGTCGTTACAGATTGACATTGACAGACGCAAAGATTGCCAATTTGCGATTCGCCGCGTTTGCGTGAATATGTTTTAGGTTAGGAATTCTCGCAAATCATGCGATTCACCGCGTTTTCGTAGGCGTAAGTAATAATTTAACCACTTGTAGACATTTAGATTCGTAACACGCGAAAGCAGTATCTTATTGGTAGTTTAGTGAGGGTATTTGGGCAATATAGGCAATCTTTTTAATATAGGACAGGATAAACTGCTTTGGCGATTAAATCGATATGAGAAGATGTTTGTATGAGTCCCACGATTTTAATTTTGAAAATCCATGGGTTCATTTGACAGACTTGTTGGTTTTCGCTGTCACATACCATCTATGTAGTTGATATATAAATAAATTATTAATATTGATGAAATGTTTCGCATATATGTC
Organism: Epiblema foenella; assembly: GCA_963556455.1. Lineage (NCBI taxonomy): Eukaryota > Metazoa > Arthropoda > Insecta > Lepidoptera > Tortricidae > Epiblema > Epiblema foenella. The sequence goes on from OY747110.1 coordinate 4,725,444, forward strand.
CAATAGTACCCAAAATAGGTCAACTGTAGCTGCAGCTCTAGCAGTATACTATAATGTGGACAAGTATAAATAAATCCGAACGCCACGAGTAAGCTCACAATATAGACACAGAAGGGGATATCGTAGCTATTCACTACTAGATATAAAGTGGAGTATTATATTTATTTTTAAGTTTAGTTTGTAGTCTTTTTATTATTTGTTATTATTATCATATTTATGTTTTAATAAATATATTTTCATTGTATATAAAGTGGAGATATGTAAAAGATCTGGGCCTAGAAAAAAGGCGGATGTCTGTGCAAGAAGCGACATCACGAAGCAGGGAGTAGGGATGAAATGACCGCTGACAAAAAAGTATGTAAGAAATAGCCCATATAACCATTTCTAGTCGCCGTTAAAAGATTGTGTCGACACTTATGTGTCGACTCTGATAACAATTTTGGTTGCCGTTACGACACTGTTTGGTTGAGGCGACTAAAATGGGGACTAGTCGACACAGTAACTTCTGGTTACTTAGTTACGTCGCCGTGTGGTAACATAGTTACCAGTTTGCAACCAGTTGCAGCTCAAATCATTCGTTCAGTCACTCACTAAACTTGAGCTGTTGTCATTATTTGACACAAACGTTGATGTGAAAACATAATTTAAATTATGAATCTGATTCCTGTAATGGAAGTAAAGTAACAATTTATTTTTAGTAATATTTTGTGATTTAATGATTCGAATAGTATTGCGAATAAAAATACACTGTGTAATTTAATCAATGAAGTTGAAATTTACCATCGCGCCACCAAAACAATCAAAATTTACCAATTGTAAACAAATATAACATAGATTTTACTCCATAATATTTTTAGATTTCTTAACCTCAGATGCCTATTCTTTATTAGACAAAATAGTGTGAATATTAAGAATAAGCTATTATGTTTTAAATATACAGTTTAGTTAGTACAATTTCAAAAACAAGTAATGTTATACGGGAGTATATTGTCGTCACAACCGGTCACGAAATTACCACATTATGTCGACACCGTGTCGACACATAACTTAAAATAACCGATTACCAAAATACCAAAATGGTGGCATGTACTTTTTTCTTTACAGACATTCTCAAACTTATTATGCAAAATCGAAATCAAACACTTATTATGCAAATAGGCCACAAGGGCAGTTTTACATATCATACTTAATGTTAAAATTTAATTAAGTCTAGTTTTCGATTTTGTATAATAAGTTAAGCCAATATATGATCAGGTATTTTTATCTATTGGTTGATGTTTATTTGTATATATATATGTTACTAAAAGATTGTAACTGTACCTATTTTATAACATTTAAAAGAGCCCTCAACCTACTTGTAGAATAAATATTTGGTTTTGGATTGGGTTTTGATTTATTTACTTTATTACAAAAAACCGGCCAAGTGCGTGTCAGGCCACGCACAGTGTAGGATTCCGTAGTTGCCCGTCCATCACGTCACCGGTCATATGCGGAATTACGGACCCGTAGAAGGGTTTTTACTGATCTTAGTACTGATGATGTACTTGTTTGAGATGTTGTGTGGTATACATATTTTTACCCGTTACGGTAATGTCTACTTAGCTATGATAGTTTTCCTTTTAAATTCACCGTATATACTACCACCATGTTTTTTTTTCATGCCTAGTAGCCAGCGTTTAGCTGGCAGGGGGGGGGGGGGGACACTTGACCATAGCAAAAATTATCACTTCAAAGCTTAATATCACGCCAACCGATTCTTGAATCACAAAATGTTTTTAGAAACCTTATAATGTTTTTGAAAGAGCTATCCAACGATACCTCACACGATGGGGTTTCGAAGAAAAAAAATTGCACCACCACTTTACATGTAGGGGAGGTACTCTAAAAAAAATATTTTATGATTTTATTCTACCGTTTTGTCGGCGTCATTGATATGTATACTCATGCCAAATTACAGCTTTCTAGTACTAACGGTTACTGAGAAAATCGGGGGACGGACGGACGGACATGGCGAAACTATAAGGGTTCCTTGTTTACTACGGAACCCTAAAAATCACTTAATAAAACACTAGGTAGGGTCGCTAGGCCAGTTACGCGGCCTGCGTCAGTTTGCGGCCTCCAGAAGAACGAAGTTTTTTCAAATTAAATATATTTACATTATTACATGCCCGAAAGACATAGTGAGTCATATGCTTTTTAATTAGTAGCTATTGAATGGGAATATATTAAAAAAGAAAGAAAATATCATTTCAGTTCATCAACTCATCCAAGTGGCCGCAAACTGGGGCATCAACAAAAACACTTACCTAAAGTTGGGCTTTCTTGAACCTCGAGTATTTTTCGGTAAAAAGTGGATGTGAGACGAAAACGTTATGGTTCACTATTCATTTTTATATCATTGAATGATTTTCATGGTTTATTTAGTAGAGTAAGAAGTAAAACTGACAGAGAAAGTTTGGAAAGGTTTGGACGTTGTAGTGACTTTTTTCATTTAAATCTAGTTACAAAGTGTAGGAACAGTTTTGTTACATTTACGACACATTTCACAAACTTTAGTAACAAAGTGTCAACACAGTTACTAAACATTGTGCCTAAACTGTACACCAGTCACAATTTAAACGCAAATGTGTATAAAATGTTTCGACACAAATGTTTCAGCAACGTGTGGACACGATTACTACACTTAGTTACTAAAATAATTTCGGTCGCATTGTGTATGAACTGTTATCACACATAAAAATCAGACCCGATACAGTTGCAGAGATTCGTAACGGTTACGAAACTGTTTCGACTTGTGACTATGAAAAATCTGCGACCGAAAATGGCTATATGGGAGACGTACTGCGTAGACCTGAAGGACTTACAGAGGGGTAGGGTACAGCGGAAAGTCATCTTGCTCATACTTAAAAAAAAACACTGTTTTACCTTGAAATTTGTTGATTCTTGAAACAATAAAATTTTTCTTAATGCCAAATCCCAAAAATACATGTAATAATCAATGATATTAGACCGCAATAGTTCTACACTAGATAACAACCCAGAAAAAATGTAATAGTTACCTGTATTTCACACAAAAAATATCCTAAATAGATGTTCGTTTTTAATAGCCCCATAAAATAAAATTTCCCTAAAATTAAAATATCCAAACCTTTGGAGTCTGTTTCATCTCTCAATTTGTAAAGTACGCCATAAAATTGACATCCTGGAGAATATCAAAGTGGTTGTTAAAGTTTTTTTAACGGAATTTCTCCGCGGCTAATTGTATTTTAGCTTAAGCATAAACACACAGAAAAGTCCTGCAGGCTAATCACGTAACTTTATGTACTAACGGTAGATAGATTTTACTGTCAATTTTCGACCGTTCGAACGCCTGTCAAAAATTCGCACCAGGTAACTTTATGTACTAACGTTAGAAACACCGTTTCGTACCGTACCGTTCACAAGGTGAATGAGATTCGACGTTCTGTTATTGCAAAGGTGATCCAATGAACGAATGGTTGTTCCTTCCAATGTTTTGCACAAATTTACTATCATAATAACCCAATTCAAAGCACTTTATCTAAAATTAAGAAAAATGTGATCTTGATAAATGAACACGAGTTATTATATTTAAATCACAAATACTAAACATGCAACCGATAAACACAAAACGCATTATTACAGAGAGAGTATGACAGAAAGACAAATGTAAATGTGACGATGTAAAACCTTTGTAATATTTTAAATTATTTTCTTTTAATAAGTCTTTAAATAATATCGGTACAAATAAATATATCAATTTATATTGTATCATTTAATAATATTTATTTTAAAGAACTAAATGCCATCTAGTATCGAATAGGAGAACTTGTTGACAGTTAATTCACTTGCATTCCATAATATTGACATCTAGTATGCAGTAGGAGAACTATCAGACAGTAAAATAATGTTGGCTATACACCGAAGCCTAGACCCGCACCGAATTATAAAATGAAAAGTGTGGTGAAATTGCATTATCATAACAATATTATTATTGCAATAATCTTATATCGGTATAGTCTTTCAAATCAGTCCAAAAAGGTTCAAATTTTAAGAATTGTAGGTATAACCTGCCTATTTTAGTTAACCGTTTAATCGCCATGGGTCATGTACGGCAGTGATCCCTACAAACAAACTCATTTTCCATAAGAGATTGTATATGAACTTTAGTGTAAAGCACGAAGGTCACTTTGACAACGTACGTGACACCACACCACAACACACCACCAGGTAAGCAGGTAACACCTATAGGCGTTTTTGTCATATCAAGAGGGTTAATCTACCTACGTCCCCAAACAGAAATGAAACGAGCATTTATATTTCCCAAATTTAATACATAATAGCTCTGGACGTTCCTTGAATATCCACAATAGACAGAATGTTCTCTATAATTCAATCGGATCCGACATCAGTGTACACTAAGTAGGTACATGAAGGCAAAGGCGTCCACTATCGGCACGGCACGGCAAAGGGCTCCTCAGCCTCACACATTAGACTAGCGGGATGGACAATGTATGCCAAAGGTGTGCTTGGGAATGCCGAGGAATGCTCGGCATGCCTAATGAGGCCTGGGCATGCTTAAGGATGGATGCGCATGCCTAAGGATGCCTCGTCATGCCTAAGGACGTCTCGGCAACCCCGGCAATCCTAACCACATCTTGGCGTGCCCGAGGAGGAATCCCTTGGCGTGCCAATGCCGTGCCAATAATTGGTGCCGGGCCTAAGGATTTGACAAACTTCTGACAAATTGAAGGTCACACTGAAGGTGTAGGCTTGCCTAATTATTGCTTCATGACTTTACTTCGTAATGGTCCATAATGATAAACTAAAAATCATTCTTTGCCCGTGGCCCTACACCATTAGTCCTAATAATTGTACCATAGGTAATTTTCTTTGTCCTTGGTTCTATCAGTCTGACCATAGACACCTAGCATCCTCTTCTCCAATATGTTTGACTGTCTGTTTAACCAGTTGAACATATTGTATAACTTTCCTTCAATTTTTAAAAAGTAGTCGAGCAACTTGTTACTTAAAAATGCAATAAGTTCAATTACAGTATTATGAAGTTAAATAAAATGAACTATTCTTACGATACATTTCAAAACAATAGAGGAAAGTTGTCCAATATGTTCAACTGGTTAAACAGACAGTTTAGTATATTGGAGCAGAGGCCTAGCATTACCCGTATTCCATATATCTCTACCACTACATTTACCCTGGTAGCTTACCGTTAGATTTCCCTCCTTCCACTTGGTGCCGAAGCCTATGATTCCATGGAATTGCAACGTAATGTTTTTGTCGCTATGCTCCCATGGTATCATTAGATGTATTTCGATGCCGTTTGGCTGCCATAACATCCATTGATAACTAAATATTTTTCCGTCATGCTTCCATGCAACTGCCCTGTGGGATCCAGCGGTGGTACTTTTCCTCGTCTCTCCCAAGCCACTGCCCAACGGGATCCAGGGATAACGTTATTCCTCCTGGTTCCCATACCGCCGATTTTCCCTCTTGGCTCCCATACTGCTGCTGTTTGGGACCCAGGAATTTGTTTTCCTTCTGGCTCCCATACCGCCCACCAGGGTAGGCAGAGGTGGCTGCATGCCAGATATACAATAGCTTCGACTACTCCTACTACCGATATCTTTATATGAAAGTAAGGGAATGTATACATTCCTGGGTGCTATTGAGCTGTGGCGTGGCTTGGGAGTGGGAGCCAAGATATCTGGGATACCAGTATGCAATAAGTTTCATCCTATCCTTACCTGTGATTTCTAACATCTCCCCCGGAGGGTCGCTACAAATGAAACTACTGACGTCCACCTACATCTGTTAAGGGTGGTCGTTATAAAAGTAGTACGTTTGACGACCATCCTTAAAAAGAGGTGTCGGCACGACGACGAGCAAAGCTAGGAGGAGTGTTCGTAAAACTGTGCGACCCGACAAGTTGCAAATAAAATGGTCGTTAGAAAAGACTGTTCGGTTCAGGTGCTTCGCCGGCCGCTGCCGCGGCACGGTCGCTTTGCTTGTAATGTCGCAGTTGTACCAACACTTTTTCTAGCAGGCACACTGGCAAACAAGCCTATTACCCGAGATCCCACCAACATGTCCCCCTTGTGGATCCACGGGTATTTTTTTTGACCCGTTGTCCTACCGCTCTAAACAGTGTTCTTCAGTGGGCCTACGGGCAATTTATTTTTACCATAGTCCCACTTCACTACGTATTCTACTCTAATGCAGCGAAGCGAGGAGTGTTTAAACAGAACTATGAGCCTACAGAGCCGGCGAAGCGCCAGAACCGAACATTCGTTACAATTGGTTAGGTCAGAAATATTACTTGTTCGCAGTTCTACCAAACAAAATAGCTAGTTTTTAATTAATGTTTACCGCTTAATGCAGTGGGACCGTGGTAAAAATAAATTGCCCGCAGACCCACTGGTGAATACTGTTTATAATGGGACGACAACGGGTCAAAAACAATTACCCACCAGGGGGACATGTAGACCCACCTGCGAACACTGTTTCGAACTGTAGGACGACGGGTCAAGAACGACGGTAGGACAACGGATAAAACAAATTACCCGTGGACCCACCAGAAGGCCTTCCTTAACCGTGGCACCATCAGATAGTACCATTGATGGTTCTATGGTTCTTTTTTGCTATGGTAGCATTAATGGTACAACCGAAGTATTTTATTGCCGTGGTATCTGGTATAATTGATGGTAATACGGTAAAATAAATGTTTACTAGTACCATTGCGTTGCAATTATAATGGTCAATAATCAGCCAGTCAGTGACAAAACTAATGAACTATGACCTGCAATCGTTCAAAAACAACAAGTTCAATTGAATCTTATAATAGAAAATGAAATAAATTATGAATGGAGCTTTAGCCAGCACAAAATTACAAGAGGCTGAAAATGGCCTGAATGGCTTCGAGAAATGGATGGTAATAGCCGTGATTTTGTATTGCTCGACTTGGCTAAATAATAATATATGCAGTTATTAAAATAAGATCTTTAAATTATATGTAACCATTATCTACATGACTGTTAATAAATTGCCAAATTGTCTACTATCCAGTACCACGGGTAACAAAAAATAATATTAGCCGTAGTACCATTGTTGTTACAATCTGATGGTACCACGGTTAAGGAATGGTTGGTGGGACCACGGGTAATAGCCAAATAATATCCCTACCGGTAGAGAAGAAAGTAAAATGTCCACATTTCTCTAACAGACGGGATGTGTCGGTAGAGACATATGGAATAAGGGTAAAGAACGACTATTTTCGGTAAGAAATACGTCGGATCCTTCATACCTTTAAAAGTATTTAAATCCTTTTTTATTAGGGATCTTTCTAAAATAATAAACCAACACATAAATAGCATTTATTACTACCTAAATAAGCAAGTACCAAAAATAACGGGTACACTTTGTATCGATTTTTCTATGGAGAAAGTATATACCCATTACTATTGCTCTTGAATGTATAAAGTATCGTTACGTTCTGGGTCTGCCGCGATGATTTGAACGTTGCGAGGAAGACCGTAGCAAGTCATAATTTGTAGTAGTAAACCTTCTGCTTGCAGTTTTCAAGCATTCCTGAAAAAAAAAATGATCTGTAGAAGTTGCTTTGTAAACTGAATTGTACCTATTCATATACATCATTTTACAATCCGAAATTATTATAACAGTAATATGTAAACTGACATAAGTATAAGGTACGAAGAGCTACTCAATAGAATAGAGTTAGTACGGGTGACCGAAGACCTAGCGACTTCCTCGCAGAACGTATCAGCATTGCGATATAGCGAGGAAATACCGCCAGCATCCTCGGTACGCCTCCCTCAAGGGCCTGTTTTATATTGAAGATAGTTTTAATATTATTTCATATATTGTTGTTATGTATTACACTATGTATAGAAACTAGTGCCTACGCCAACTCTTAGGATTAGGTAGCGGACCCTGGGCATCCTTTAGGATGCAACTGTACCGGAATGACGCTAGGATGATGATGATGATGATTGTTGTTACGTATTCTTGTATGTATTTTCTTGTCACTGAATTATAAGAATACTACTACATGACGACCTCGAGCGGTAAGTTCTAGTGTGGGAAGGCCACAAGCCAGATGGTCGGACGACATCAAGGCATATGTCCAGAAGTGGATGCAAATATGCTGCAAGAGAGAGAGAGAGAGATGCGACAAATCCTGTTAAAGATGTCTTCTTGCCGTCAGACATAGGCAGGCCATAAGCTTCAAAACACTTGATGATTGAGTACTACTTTCTTTCTAAGCTCAAGGCACAATTTACTCTCATTCTGCAGGCTTCTGAATAATATACATATAGATATCAATATCAATATATTATAGCTTAACCTTTAGCTGACGTTGTTCTCTTGCAAACTTCTATCGTATTTCAGAGCTAAAAAAATTATTATGTTAGTCATATCCTGTAATATTATACGTTTAGATCTGTACCCAATCCACGTAGCATATTATAGAATTATTTGTCTGTAACACTCAAACATATGATTTTATTTTTATTTTTGTTAAACATTTAAACTTTAATATTAAAATATATATCAGTCAAATTTTGTTAAAATCTTTTGGAACCATATGATAAAACACAAATCAGTTCATCACCCGAGCTAGTGTAGCCGAGCGGTGAGACACTTCACTTTCAATCTTAAACTATATGATATTTCGTTTAATATGTAACAATGGCGCTTCAGTGAAGGAAAACATAGTGAGGAAACCGATCAAATCCCAACAGAGTCTAGTTTTCCCTCTGGTTTGTAAGGTCAGATGGAATTCGCTATAGTAAAACTAGTTCCTAAGCCAACTCTGGGGATTAGGTGTCAAAGTGGACCCCAGGATCCTTAGGGCACAACCGGAAAGATGCTGTGAGGATAATGACCCCCGATTTGTTAAACATTTTGAGCAGCATAATACTGGAGAAATATGCTACTCCTTGGAGAAGCCATAATAATAGTATATAATATAGCAATAACACATTATTACTAACACATGAGGCGTTGTGTTCCTGGCAACCAAGAATGCCAGAGCTTCAGAGGTGGAGCTGTATTGAGAGCGACGGACGCCATATTTTAGCTGAAAAATAGTTACAATAGTTAGTAGACATACCAAGTATGATATGAACGATACCGCGCAGAAAAGGTGCTTTTATATTTACTTTACCGTGGTCGTACAATGTCAGCACTCTGAATCCTCATAATTATGAGGATATTGGTTGGGCAACACGTTTGTGCGATTCAATACATACTTACTTTCATACCTATTGGTTAAAATAAAGTTTAACAAAAGCAAGGAGAAGAATCTCCTTTTAAGTAATAAATGTACTTGTGTCAGGAGACTACGCTCGCCCAAAAACCATGTAAGGGGTATCTACAATACATGCATACAAACCTCATGACCTTTTTATTTCAACAAAAATTATAATTATACAAACTCTTCGCATATTCAATATTTTGAGAGAAAATCTCTAATACCATGGACTGCAAGGCGAACAAACCAGTCCATCCAGCTACGTTAAGCTGTCGACTATCGACAGTATGTCAGGACCGCATCCTCATATATATTTCGAACACCTCTCACGACGTTCTTCGGATAGCCAGTAGATAAATATTATGACGGAAAAAGTTGAGGGCCAGAGGTCCCGAGGCAGACTACCCGCTAGACGGAATACCCAAATCACTGGTGGTGTCCTGTAACTATATCTGCACGAGGCCATCCATAAGGTGGGTGACAGGAGCCTATGGAGGAGTCTGGTCAGCAAGAATTGGACATTATGTCCTCAACATTGACGGAACGACCGATGATGATGATGATGATGTGCCGCATCCACGTTGTGCGGAAAACTAACTTACCTAGCAGTCTACTATTAGGCATGGTTTTGGTCCGGCATAATGTGACAATGAAAAGGGACTGTCGATTTTTAAGAACCCTTTTTACATGTTTTTGGTGTTCCTAAGAGAGGCACAAAATTAAAGAAATGTATTTGTACCTTTAGTTGTTCCTTTTCTGAATAACTATGAGAATTTTCGTATTCTACGGGACTCTCGTTTAATATATTTTTCTAATATCACATTACTTTTATATAGCGGTTCATAGAATACACTTTCTTACCAAATTTCATAATTATAGTGCTTATAATTTCCGAGTAAATCGACTGTGACATACGGACGGACGGACGGACGGATGGACGGACGGATGGACGGACGGATGGACGGACGCACGGACGGACGGACGGACGGACGGACGAACGGACGAACGGACGAACGGACGGACAGACATGACGAAACTATAAGGGTTCCATTTTAAAAATGTCCTCGATTTACCATATAATATTTTGTGTCAGTTTTGTGACGTGCCATATAAAACTGTATGAGAAATGCGTCACAAAACGGACTCTTTTCGCACTTTGTATAAGAGTTCCTTGTTTAATACGGAACTCTAAAAGTTGCGTGTGTTTGGTCCTTCAAGAAAGCAGTGAACCGGTTTTTGTGACTTATGCACATGAAATATACCTGAAACGAAAAGCGTCCACAGGCTCTAAAAACAGTTTCCTATCAGAACTAGATAGGTACATACGCTTTATTAAGTATTGTTCATTCCACGACGTAACTCCCCACTCAATAAGCAAGAAATAATTTGGCACTTATGTAGCTCCACTTCACGATGTGGACATCTGTCGATCGAACGGCATGTGACACATTACAGGGCATAGTCGTGGGCACGAGACCACGTGACGGGTGCCCCATGAGGTGGGCTGATCAAATTAAGGCCGCAATAAACTGCCCATTGTACGAAAGTGCCAGGTGTTTAGACGTTAGACGGCCACAACCATTCTGTCAAGAGTGTAACGACGAAGAAGGAGATATAGCTCCACTGGAAATTACGAGTACTTTTGATGAGGTAACCTCCTTTAAAATTACAATATCCCTATTCTGGTTGTTTTAAACTGTATTTTAGAGATTACTCAATAAAAAAACTTACTTGCCTTGAGGTAAGGAGATCTTGTGGACCAGGCAGCAGGGTGGCGGTTATAGATTTTCAATTTATCCAATTATCATCATAACCATGTGTTGATCAAAGAAATAGTCATCTTTAACACGTTGCCTAAAAATACGCAATTCACAATTGCTGCACTGAAAGAAGAAGTTAGAGCATAGTATGAACATCTTGAAATAGCATCTGAATTATCATGAGCCTAGCTATAGATTATGTATATTATAGTAGCAGTAGAAACTAAGAATACTACATTTTATATTAAGGACATTCCCTATTTGACTCAGTACCATTATCAGTATCACCCACGCTCCATAGTCTCAAAAGTCCGCAATTTATAATACCAAAATACGCATTTACATATCCCTGTCCCTGAATCCTAAACTCAATAATGTGCGGCAACGTGCTTGTGATTGTTTAGGAGTCGATAGCGTCCATAGGCTATGGTGTCTGCTTAACCCACGCCAGCGACTTCTCGAGTGACGAATGCGTATCGGATGACGCAGTGAGTGAAGGCTCCTTACGAGGTGGCCTGATGACCTTAGAGTCAAAAGACCTGGGACGACACGCGACCGATCAGCAAGGCATTTTCCGGGAAAGGCCTATGACCAGCAATGGACGTCTATTCAGCTAACGATAATGAGTTATGCCATGGTGTTATGTTGTAACATGCATACTATTTATTAGTGATATGTAATAAAATTACTTACCCTTGGCGCGTTGTAGCAGATAAAGTCGTTACTTAAGTGAACTACCATAGCCAACTATTCGATACGAGCCATTATGAAAAAATGTTTTTTATACGTGACATTCACCAAATAAGTGTTTAATATTGCTCTGGACTAAATATTACATAATAATTGTAAAATGTATTTATTTTGTTGTACTCATTTTTTCTAAAATGTTGACTGACACGACGTGTCAAATTATTATTTTTAAAAGTTAAAGTAGCTATCCAGCCTCTTAATGCTAGAAGAAGACTACCGGATTTTACCGTTGCTATTGTATGAAACGAAATGGGTTCAACTTAGACATCTAGCGTCAAGTAGAATAAGTTATTGTATATACATTACTAGCTATTTTATTGAGAGGTGATTGAGAGAAACTCAGTCTTTATAATCTATCCATGCACACGTTGGGCAGCACTTGTATTTTACAATAAATATCATATAAAATTATAATCATGACCAATAACGTGATATTAATCTTTTCACACATGGATTACATTATTGCATCTACAACATTACTCGAGATTAATGTATTTTGAGCTCAACTACGCAATCGGTACTGATGAAGTCCCTTGGCTTTTTGTTCTTGCCAAATTTATTGCTCTGCGCTAGCGTTATAGACTGCTTTGGGTGCGATATGTGCCTTGATAGTAATCTATCTACACCCCACAAGGTTTATAGATTTGCCCACGCGTCGCTACTCGTACCGTTTGAATAAAAAAGAGTAAGAGTATTAATGAAACTCCTTCTTCTTTCTATTTGCATAGTTAAAGAAGAATTTAATTTAATGAACATAAGTCGATGCAATAGCATACACACCGTTTCAATATAGTGTATTCATATGTACCTGCTTACACCTAATGAATGACGAAACGTATTATTTACGTATTTAAATAATGTAAACAACAGCGAAAAAATACAAAAATATATTAAGAAATAACATCATGTCTTTATACAACTTTCTTCTCTCTTCATGCGAGTAGGATTTTTTCTTGGCAGTAAACCCGCGCGGAATTAAAAACTCACCAGCAACACCGACGGCTTCGCAATCTCGTTGTATCATCTAAAACATTTGACATTTGTGTATAACTCTTGTCTTACTTTACCTGCCTACCCGCGCGGATCCGCCGGAGTATTACTCTATTTGCTAGGGAAAGCAAGTAGAGGCGCGGGATATAATATATCTTATGTACATACCGAAGGTTCACATTACATGCTGGTTACAAAGGAAGAAAGAAATAGCATCCCAAGTGGACTTAATAAACTCATGTTTAAAGGATTCGGAGACTAGGTAGCTACGGGTCGGTAATTTATGTCGTCCTATTACTTTTCATAAATCGACAAGCATACATCGACACGCGGGGCACGTATATGAAAAAGTACATACTTATAAATTAACACTTCTATATTTCAGCAATGAATAATATGGCACGCTATTGCTTGGTTCATGTTACTTCATAGTTTCCCTCGTTTTATCTCTCCCACTCTGCATCTTGCAGTATCGCATCATCACCAAGAGATGGGGAATCTGGTTTACGTACATCCTGAAAAGAAGCACATAATAATACCAAATATATTAGTAAATACGAATGTGAGCAAATAAATACCACATGACCATGACATTTGTTGTTACTTACTTTTCGTTTTATTTAAAGTGCTTAGGGAATTTTAAACTCGATCGTGTGTTTTAAAGACATTTCAGGGAAATTTGGGGCATTTTCACTAATTAATAAACTCAAATCATGACCAAAATCTTTGTTTAATTCATTGTTATGACATGACAGACACGATGACTGACGATGACTTTGTCACGCAGTAATTGACATATTTATACCGTACAATTTAACCATCAAAAAGTTACGTGTTTCCAATCATTTGATCAATTTCTAACTTTAGTATGGGATTTCCATTCAATCGTTCATTCAATTATGTACTAGCGTCGGGTACAAAAAACATGACATTAGCTCAGCAATTTATACTTCAAAATTGACATTAAAATCTATCTAACGGTAGTACATAAAGTTACGTGATTACCCCGCTGGTCGCTTTATTGTTGGTTTTAATGAACTTCAAAGAAAAACCTGGTAATGGGCGTAAAAATAGGCACTTGTCAAGTTAATCAAAAAGGGTTCAGTCACTATAAAATGTTTTTTGAAACAGTTTCAGGTTTAGGTTTAAAGACATTATTCACATATTATAAAATCTTCAATCACTTCAATGAGAATATGGTTATTAGACAAATACATGTATTTGACTTGGTTGTTGTCACCGCAAGAATGCGTTGAATCAGTTTACATTTTATTTTATTGTACAGGAGCGCACCTTCAAACGTAACAGTTTTTTTACCATAATTAGGACGTATTTTATCATAACTTGAACATTTGCGACCGCTCTGTATCTACTTACTTTCAGTGACCGTGGCATAAGCACTTAAGTAGTTGTTTTTACGTATTATTTATTTGAGAGTTTAGATTGTAGACTAAAATAGCCCTGCAATAGGAAATCCTAGACTCTAGAATGACCCACTAGTGGGCAAAGGCCTCTCTCTTGCTCTTCCACGTGACCCGATCCCGACCAGACCGGACTCCCATTAGTCTAATTAAAAGCATCGATTTAATTAAAAAACACTTCTATTAAAAAAAATGTCGCATGCTGTCTAGAGTGTCTAGTGACAAAGTCAAATACAAAGTAATAGTTATTTCTTGAAAGTAAAATTGACAGATGATATATCCTAACCGCAATTTCATCATCATCATCATCATCATTTCAGCCGAAAGACGTCCACTGCTGAACATAGGCCTCCCCCAACCCTTGGGGGGGATTTGCCAATTACCGCAACCGCAATTTATATAAATCTTAAACGTGTTTCTATACTTTCGATTGATAAAACTGTCATGTCTAATTTCAGCTGAATTGTAAAAGGTGACAAATAAGATTTTGTAGGTACCTTAGTACCGAAACCTATTTAAAAACAGGCATAGAATCAGACACGCGGCACACGAAATTGGATTTAGCCCTAGGAGCCTTGACGATTTATAATGAGAAAATGTAACTACTCCCTTAAATTAAAGTAGCAATATTTTATTGAAATTTATGCTATAGATCGTGAAAAATCGATATAGCTAGTTCTCATTCCCGGGGAAACTCATTTTATCTGAGTAAACACGAAAGACGTCTAGCAACGCCCCTCTTTTTCATTCAGTTTTAGTTGAAGTACTGTTGTTGAAAAGGGATTAGTGTATAATTTAAATGAAATTGTTGAACTATCGGGAGGCACGTTTAGAATTAAACTAATTGTCACTATAAATAACACGTTGTTTTAAAAATATGACCGCTAGTAAACTCATGTCGAAAAACTCCTGAAGAGTTCGAAATATATTGCTCATAATTACCTATACTGAG
Source organism: Epiblema foenella (assembly GCA_963556455.1). NCBI lineage: Eukaryota > Metazoa > Arthropoda > Insecta > Lepidoptera > Tortricidae > Epiblema > Epiblema foenella. Next base: position 4,740,627 of record OY747110.1, read on the forward strand.
TATAAACGTGTGACATAAAAAAATATCAACGACCAATTTGGCCTTTAGTTTTAGTAACACCGCCTTCGATGCCGGTGGTTACGGGTTTGAATCCCGATTAGGGCATTTGTCTGTGTACTCGTAATGAGTAGAAGTAATTATTTCTGAGCCTTGGACGTTTTCTATTTAAATATTTCGTCATCTAATACCTACTTAGTACTCATAACATAGTCCCTATTGAGCTTGCTATGTAGCTAGCTTAATTTATGTAAGATTATCGCTTATTATCTATTAAATACTAGTTTCTGCCCGCGACTACGCCCTCGTATACTCGCTAATCGCCTGAAAGTAATAAAACCTATATGAAATCGAATGGCAAGTATTACATTAGAGCAAATATACATAAATTTTCCACTGATGCAGCATCAATTGTCGAACTGTTATAAAAATGATGCTACCTTTTACGCTTTTAAAATGTGATTTCCGGGATTAAATCTATTTCATGTTTTTCTTGAAGTCTCAAGCAATCTCCATATCAAATATCATCTATAGGTATACCTAAATTATTTCAGCCGTTTAAGCGTGAAGAGTCAACACGCAAATTAAATAGGTTACTTGATTTCCAGCTATGGCTCTCGGACTATTCAAGATGCAACTTGGCACTTGAAAAATTATGAGCAACCTTATCTTGGCAAGTAACTGCACGCCTTGTTGCCATTTTCTTGGTAATGAAGGTAATATTTCAAACCGAAGCTGCGTGTGTGCTCATAAAAGTTTCACCTTTAGCTAAAGTAGAAAGCATTATGTTTATTCATGACCACTCTAAACTTATATAGGGCGGGTTACCAAATAGCCTGTAAGGCTACGCGCGCACTGCGGATCTCTGCCGTGCGTTTTTGTTCGGCAAAATATGTGAAGAATGGAACCTCCTTGAAGTGCGCGCACTGCGGAGAATAATACGCACGCGGATTAAAATTTCTGGTTTGCTGCATATCGGTTGCGATGAGGCGCCGCACAAATTTTCTGCCTCCTATGGACTATTATAAAAGCCCGTGCACTGCGGAATAAAATCCGTGCCGCAATGCAACGATCGGATATACCCAATACTGTTTAGGTACTTTTTTTTTGCGGGACAGTTAATGTACAAAGATTTTGGTGTAATGGTCTATTTTCGATGTGCGTTCTTCACTAGAGTTGGGACTAGAATGACAAAACGTGCGAATATTTCACTGCTATGTGCGTACTGGACAATCACGATTTTTTTCTTTGCGGTTTTAAAAACGCACCACATCTCGCCACACCGCAGTGCGCGCGTAGCCTAATCGTAACTGTGTTCGTTTAAATTTGATTGTATGGATAGTTTGATAAGTTTCTATGGGACGAAAGCTGCTAGCGCCATATTTTGATTGGTGTGTAATCATAATCGTAAGATAAAGAAAAACCCGTCTTAATTACTGTAGTAAACCTTTCGTGCGATAATTTAATCTGAAACCTTGGTTTTCATGGATCTTTGTACATCACCAAATTTTATTAAGTTCACAAGAGCCAGATTGCAGAATGTGTGACACTCAAGTCACACATTCTGCGATATCAATTCTTTTTTTATAGGATTCGAAATTAAGAGCGCTCGTGGCCCAGTGGCGCCCGCGTACCGCGTGCGGTTAGCGACGTTAAGCAACGTCGGCCCAGGTCAACTCTTGGATGGGTGACAGCTTTATTAACTGAGCGCTCCCGTGCTTTGGAAGGCACGCTAAGCCGTTGATCCCGGCTGCTGTCTATCATAGCAGTCGTTAAGCCAAGTTTAGCCTTCGGACGGCTTGAGAACTTTTAACAGTCAAGTTACCCACTCACTTAACTAACAAACTCAAGTTACTAACTTCCAATAAGGTCTAGTTTGCCCTTAGGTTGGAAGATAAGATGGCAGTCGCTTCGATAAAAACTCGTGTCTATTCCAAATCTCAGGATTAGGTAGCGGATCCCGGGCATCCGTCAAGATGCAACTTACTGGGGTAACGCTTGGAGGATGATGAGTGGTGTAAGGTTCATTGTCAGTTGTAAAAACAAAAGTTGTCCACCCGGTGGTTAATAGTTAGCGGCTTATGTACATGTAAGTTATGTTTTTATTACATTGATTTAAAGTTACGGAAACACCGTTTATGCGGGTTACTAGACCAATCCAAAATTAAGCTTTGTGGCCCTTAATTTTTGATATGTCCACCGAAAAGACGCGAACCTAAATCTGACAATGACCCGTAACAGCTTGGGCAATTCTCCTCTACACCAAATAATTGATTTCGGTGCCTTCCTTTCATTTAAATCTAAAACACAGAAAAAGTTTTTAAGTATTATAACTTTTCCAATTGTGGGTGGGAAAACCGAAAAATTCTTAATCGCGAAGTCGTCTCGTCTGTTCACACAGAAGACGATGTAAAATAAATGAAATTCCTTTCCCCTTGAGCAAATACGACATGCACATAATAAATCAGCAAGTACAAATGAATAAACAAAGATAGAGGGAGACAGAGGTAGGACTAGAGGCGGTCTTACGAGTACCGTACCGATACGACCATCTCTGCAAGCCGGGTCAATGGCAACTAAACTACAGCGTCACGTCGTTGAAAAGCAAAATAAAGTTATTTTATAGGATGAAATTATAGGTGACATTTTAATGTTTATATTGAATATATTTTGATGCATTTCACGTGCGCATTGAATATTGTCACTTTTTATCCTGACAAGTTGAAAACGTGTCAAGAAAATGAGTGCAAAAAATATTAACAATCTTCTCAGGGGTTTTATTCGACTGTATCTATATAGTTTGTATATAGTAGGTAAACATAACATAAAGCTCAAAGAAAATCCATAGAAGTAGAGAGAACGAACGTTACCTATAGGTACTATTCGGTTCGTCAAACCATCAAGATAAGAAGTCCTAATTTTTTTTTTTATGCCTAATTAATATCTATTGATTTGACTTATGAACAAACGTTATTGCGATTCCGTAAATATGTATAATAGTAATTTTAATAATAATCAAATATATAAATATTTTTAATACGCGAATAAATTATCACTATATAAAAGTTTGGTGAGTAACAAACAATCTGAAGCAAGCAAGTACACTGTCACGACCAAACGTATTGATACAATATTAAAATTATATTTGTTACGCGCATTCTGGCTGCTAGCTGAAACGAAAAGTTATACCTACACGTTGAGCCGAATAGACCTCCTGCTAGTTGAATAGGTGCAGCAGGTACGTCAAATGCCCGAATTACCCCAGGTAGATCTGCGGGGTAATCACGTAACTTTTAATTGTCCTACATTTATACTTCAAAATTAACAGTAAAATCTATCTACCGTTAGTACATAAAGTTACGTGATTCGCCTGCTGTCATTTATAGTACAGAAAATGACATTTATATCAACATATCGCACGGTCGATAACGTTACATATGTAGCTAATGATCTCGGTGGTTAATGTTTGCGGTAAATTAATATCTGAGATGATGGGAGGGTGAGACCCATTTCAGATTAACATTAATTCCAAAACATGGAGTACTCGATTATCAATATTGTCCCAAGGAGGAACTTAATGCAGAATATTGCTACATAATTTAAGCTAAATAAACTGGCGTCTGATTATTAATATTCATACTTAATAAAAACTAAACTAAACCTACCTTAAACTACGTTGCTACTACCTATAAATACAAATATAGCCTAAATCACTACAATTTGGAAGGGTGCCCATAAGGCTAGCTGCGTTCCCTCGCTGAATGGCAATACCAATACGTTGAGCGAGGAACGAGGTCACCAGAAGACCGGATAAGCATTTGCGAAATTTGTTTAAAAAGTTTAACAGCTTCCGGTCCCCATGGGCCCAAGGTCTCCACGGCAAACGCCGCAAATACGTAACTGTCACCTAAAGATGCGTATTTGCGGCGTTTAGCAGCTTCACCAGCTGCGGCAGCACTGCCTGCCTTTAGCGATGTCGTGCTGAGGTGGGACGGCGCTAAGGTATCAACGCACGTTGCGTCCCAGATTAAAAACCGTTAACTTAATAAAAACTTAGTAAAAACCGTCTACGGTGGTACGGGCACATTCAGAGACGACCTTCTGTACACATGGTCAATGTAGCCTTAGCGGTGTTTGCGACGACGCGAGGAAGCGGGAGACCACCTGCCACTTGATTGACGACGGCGGAGAAAAGCCTGTGGGAGCCAGGCCTAAATGACGCACACCTGGCACTAAATCGTGTAAGAAGAGGACAGGGAAGGCCGACCCCAAGTAAATGGGATAAGGTCTGGGAAGAAAAAGATACTTAATAAAAACCGTCGATAATTGGGTATCTGTATTTGGCACATGTTACAATTTATAACATAGTGTTGCTAAATGGATAGAAAACCTTCAAATTCTCACAATAAATAGTAAATTAGAGAAATAAATCAAAATTTAAAAAAGTTATGGGACTGTAAAGATTCATAAAAATGTTTTTTTTTAGTTAAATTGAAAGTTAACAATAAAATTCTGACGTTTCAACAAGAAAGAAATTGTATGGCAACTATGTCCATAAACGCAATATTTGACGACCAAAACGGTAAATTACTCGTTTTGCCATATTACAGTTGTTGACGCTGGAGTCTGGTGGTTACCTGTGACATAAGGCTTAAAAATATATATGCAGATAAAACAATAGACGTGCATATATATAGCTAAAATAATATATAAATATATATCGCATACAGAATAATATATAAATTGTCGTTTATTACTTACATCTAGCGCCAACTTGTACCTATTTAAAGAAACGGTTCTTAATAAATAAAGTGGAATGCGAAGGAAGGGGTGTGCATGTGTGCGCCGTATGACCTCCAGTCGCCATTGCCCCTTCCCGAGGAACACACGTACACCGTTCGCTCGCATTTTGGCAATTTTTCCATTCAAAATCCATCTTCTCATTTCCCGCACTTACCTACCATCGACAACAGTACTTAGTACAAGGTATTACGTCAGATTTCGCTATGAATCAGTATGGAGCGTTTTCAGTGCTAAAAACTTTGCCTCTCATTTCTGTCTTTTGTGTTGCTCTACTTGTAGTTGGTCCCATACAAATATTTGATTGTCTCTAAAAACTGGTTCGAATAGCACCATAAAAGCGAATAAAAAGCGAATTAGTCAAATAGCGAATTGTAAGCTGTGTTCGTTAAAATCTGATTGTATGGTAAATTTGCCAATTTTCTACATTGACCTATCATTACTACAGACTGGTCAGCTAGAAAATTTTAAGAGAAGAAGTAAGAGTACGAAGGTGTAGGAGTTGCGACTTTTATGAACTCGGATTCAGAAACGTCCTCAAGACTGACAAAAAACTGTTACTGCTATTTTGGCGCTAGTATATGCATATGTGGTTTTAAATTGTCACATTTTGTTAAATTTAATGATGCTTTAGCACGGCCGAGATCTACTTAATAAGGCATTATTTAATCATAAGTATTATGAAATTGTCACTTCTACATTTTTAATCTTTGGAACAAGGGCAGTTATATTGGCGCGGGTCTTAATCTTTTTAATAAAATTGGATAATTTGAATTAAACATATTTTTGACAATATACGTTATATTACTGGAGAAAATTGATTCCTGTGCACTTTGTTGCTTTTGGAGTGGCTAGTGCTATAATAGAAAAATGCAAAAAAGGTATATTTTTAAAGCTAAAGTTTCAAATTACACCCAACCATCCGCCATCAGTGCCCTCCATAGACTAAACAAAGATATGCGACGGGGCATATCTTTGTACTAGAGGATGTCTACTCTATACATATAACTTAATGATTTTCTATGAGATGATTAGTGATTATATTCTCTTTGATGATGGCTGTGGGCGCCATAGCTGATGTTGATCTGTCCGTAATCAAAATAGATTATTATTAGAGCGATTACCGCTACTACGCAACTGCTCTTATTGTCAATATTGGCTAAATTGGCAGTCTTTCTATGTAATCAAGGTATGGGGAAAACAATAAATAATATGTTTTGAAATTTGTGTAGCACAATATCTTTGGGTATATATGGTACGTGAGAGGGAACGGTTCGTGAAATAACCGTTGCTCTAGAGTACGAATACCGTACAGGCCCGTAACTTCGCCTGGGTTTTGGCACTTTTTTGCAAATTTCTCACAAATTAACACCCTATTTTTGCTTGTTAAGATCAAAAACAAATTAATCTAAAAGGGACTTTAGTTTACCGTAATTTAAGGTCTAAAATTCGTTAAAGAATGACTACAAATGGACTCCAAAGGTGGTAGGCGAAGTATAGGCAAGATGCCCTGTCTTCGCCTACATACTGCCGGAGCGTAAATTATAGATAAAATTTGAAGTTGCCTCCAGCTATCTTATTTATTTTTAACGTGTATTTCGAATTTGAACCTTAACTATTCCCAAATAGTCATATTTAAAAAAAAACGATGGTAGGCGAAGTCAGGTAACGATCTGAAGCTAGTTTCATACATTTACTGTACTTTCGATAGGGTTGTCAAAAATCACGTCATCTTACTCGACAACAAAAAAGAAAGGGTAATGGTTTAGGACTAGTAAAAAATACTTGTTTTCAAATTATGAAATTATTTCAAACAAGTTGTAATAATTTACTACTCAAAAATAAATATGCACAAACAAATATAAATGTATATAAATATACACCATATACAGATGTATACACAAATATAAAAACTAGGTAGTCAATAAATTATGAGTCATTGGAGAGCCACAACCTCCAGCATATATAAAACATATGATTTATAACATAATAATAATAATAAAAGCAACTCAAATCAGTTCACCCGTTTCAGAGCTATGGTGCCACAGACAAACATACATAGCGGTCAAACTTGTGTAAGGCCCCATTTAAGCGTCGAGGGATGAATTATCCTTACTACTAAATGAGAAATTTTAAATATATTACACACTTGGATTGACAACCCTAGGGGTAGGCGAAGTGTAGCTACAAGATGGCCGGAACATCACCTCAATTACATTTTAATCGATTGCGACGTATACACACAACTTACGTAAACAATAATAACACCATAAGAAAGAGCATTTGTTGTACATTATAATACAAGAAAAAGCTCAGCTTTATCTCTTCTTTTGCACTTATTATCGTTAAGTTCCGCCGAGGTAAAACCGAACACGTGCTTTCATTTGAACGAAAAAACCGCGCTGATCGCAAACGGCGTTAAGAGGCCTTATAAGTTTGAGCGTTCATCATTTTCATAAAATCTTAGTCGATAGATGGCGTTAGCGCTCGGCACACGAGCGCACTGCTCTACAGCACACTACTGCGCGTATGTGTGCGTTTCAACCGGGACGCAAATAATCATGATCGTTTTGACATTTTCCAAGTCGAAGGTTTTACAGTTACAGTTTTTTAATGTAATTAAAAATGTATTTGATGTCTTGAAAGCAGTACTTTAATATTATATTTCAAGAAAATATACTTACACAAATAATAGTAACTCATAATTTTGTTTCACTGCGTAATTTCAAAGGTAGATGCTGTGTCTCCTTTGAAATTACGTACATTTTAGCCCAGTTGGTAGTAAACCTGCCAAAGAAGCTGGTGGTCCTGCGTTCGAATCCCGGTCAGGGCATTTATCTGAGTGATGAAAACGAATATTTTTTCCTGAATCTTGTATGTTTTTTATGTATCTATTTATCTGTATAAGACCGAACGCAAAAGTACATTACTGCAGAGCGCGAAGTAGGGGATTGCCGGCAGAGTAGTTATAGATGGCCCAGTGTTAACGAGGCCGACAATCCCTGTTCAAACCGAGGCTTGTATTATAGTGCTTTTCTCAAAAAATGCAATAATATTTGCAAATTATAAGAAAAGTGCCCCGGAAACAAAAGACGATCACTTTGCCGGCCTAGGAAATGTTGCATGAATTCCATTATGAGCCGCTCGTTGCGCCGCATCCGAAACGTGATACTTCTCAGCCTGTTAAAACGAACATAACGTCAATATTTTATTGCATGTTTGAGAAAATTTAACTTATTTGCCTTTTTAAGGTTTGTATGTATGTATGGAAGCAATTTATTGTACACAATAAAAGGTTAAGAGTTATTTGTTATACAAGGGTGCACAGTTGTATTTTAACCGCGACTGTAGAGTTGAAACACGAGCTAGGGAATGGATTCTAGGGTTAAACTACGATTTAGTGAATGGATTCTGTGGTTGAACCACGAGCGAAGCGAGTTGTTCGAAAACAGAATACTGAGCAAAACGTCTGGTTCAAAAATATAATCCTGAGCGTAGCGAGTGTTGCAATATACGAGACGTAAAATAACTTTGCAGCCGTGTATAACACAAATCTCTTCATCTCACTAAAGCAAGGAAAATACTACAGAAGAAACTAGTCTTTATTTTAACTAGTACACAAATAACACAAATTGGCAGGAAATCTTATATACAGTCAGCAAAACTACTAGCTGATGAGAGAAAATTGTCCTGTCTGAACTGGCCTTTACATGTTAGTATGTTTAAAAAAGTAACTATTGAAACGTATTTTTTGCACTCTTGTTGATAAAATAAAGTTTTACCATCTGTTTTTAAAGAATAGTAAAGAGCTTTCCGAGCTAGTGAAGAGAAAAACAATAATACATGTCACATATCACATAAGACTAACTGAACAAGAGATTGTTGATTACGGACCCCTAAAAGGCATGGATCGGGTCTTTCGGGGGTCATCAATTTCTGGGAGCAAACATTTTTCATACAATTTTGCCAGTTTTTCTTCCATCTTTGTTGCCCAGAAATTATCATCTGTTTCAGTTAATTCTACTTTTAATCGATGTTCAGGACCAGTCCTTACCGCAAACAAACATTTTTGTTTATTTGTGGTATGCAGCTGACCCTGAACCTGGTAGTACCAGTCGTACAGGTATATATTATAAGAGCCCAGAGGAAAACGTTTTGTATTTCATTTTTAAAATTTCTCTCATAATGCGTAAATGAATATAGCATATGAGGAGTTTCTGTTACCACCTCCTGACTCGTCCATCTCTACCGACTCTTGTCAAGGCAAACCTAAAGAGCTCAAACATGGATGTGCTGTGATGATATGAGCAGTTCCGATGACCGTCTCCTGACTCCATCATTAGACCCTGTACCTTATCTGTTCCGATGGTACTTATCAAGACAAATCCAACGAGCCCAAACACGGCGGTGCTGTGATGAGCATATGAGGAGTTCTGGTGACCATCTCCTGACTCCATCATGAGACCCTGGACCTCATATATTCCGCCGGTACTCATCGACAAAACGAGCACAAACACGGCGGTGCTAAGATGAGTATATGAGGAGTTCCAGTGACAATCTCCTGACTCCATCATGAGACCCTTGACCTCATCTATTCCGCTGGTACTCATCAAGACAAATACAAAGAGTGGAAACACGGCGGTGCTGTGATTAAGTTCTGGTTACCACCTTCTGACTCCATAATGAGACCCTGGTCCTTATTTATATTCCGCTGGTACTCATCAAGACAACTCCAACGAGCCCAAACACAGCGGTGCTGTGATGAGCGTATGAGGAGTTCCGGTGACCATCTCCTGACTCCATCATGAGACCCTGGTCCTCATCAATATTCCGCTGATACTCATCAAGACAAATCCAAAGAGCCGAAACACGGCGGTGTGATGAGCATATGAGGAGTTCTGGTGACCATCTTCTGACTCCAGAGACCCTGGACCTCATCTATTCCACTGGTACTCATCAAGACAAATCCAAAGAGCCGAAACACAGTGGTGCTGTGATGAGCGTATGAGGAGTTCCGGTGACCATCTCCTGACTCCACAATGAGACCCTGGACCTCACCTATTCCGCTGATACTCATCAAGACAAATCCAACGAGCCCAAACACAGTGGTGCTGTGATCAGCGTATGAGGAGTTCCGGTGACCATCTCCTGACTCCATCATGAGACCCTGGTCCTCATCTATATTCCGCTGGTACTCATCAAGACAACTCCAACGAGCCCACACACGGCGGTGGTATGATGAGCATATTAGGAGTTCTGGTGACCATTTCCTAACTCCATCATGAGACCCTGGACCTCATATTTTCCGATGGTTCTCATCAAAACAAATCCAACGAGCCCAAACACAGCGATGCTGTGACGAGGGTATGAAGAGTTCCGGTGACCATCTTCTGACTCCATCATGAGACCCTGGTCCTCATCTATATTCCGCTGGTACTCATCACGACAACTCCAACGAGCCCACACACGGCGGTGGTATGATGAGCATATTAGGAGTTCTGGTGACCATTTCCTGACTCCATCATGAGACCCTGGACCTCATATTTTCCGATGGTTCTCATCAAAACAAATCCAACGAGCCCAAACACAGCGATGCTGTGATGAGGGTATGAGGAGTTCCGGTGACCATCTCCTGACTCCATCATGAGACCCTGGACCTCATTTATCCCGATGGTACTCATCAAGACAAATCCAACGTGCCGAAACACGGTGCTGTTATATGGGGAGCAGAGGTTAAATCAAAAATAAAATATCTTTAAAAAATTCTTGGGTATAGGATCATGATGATTTAATCGCTGTATACGAGTACAGCGGGTCATGGAATTCCGTGAACCCTATGTCCGATGTTTGCAATGTGGCGCGATCAACGAAAGCGACATAGGTCCGCCCTCTGAGAGCGCTTGGCGCGGACTGAGCGCGCGGGATCGGTGCAGCGTAATTTATGGGTAAATTGGGTAATATTTAAAAACGATTTACAAGTTGAATTTCAAACCGATTACGATAAAAAAAAAATCTGAGACAGAAAAAGAGTTGCACTTTACTACAATTTTATCTTTAGAGCAAAATATTAATGCGTTTTGCCAGAAAAAAATAAAGTGTAACCCTATTTTTATCAAAAAACTAGGCAACATTCGGATGCTATTTAAGCCTAAATTTTAGATGAATCTGAACTTTTTAACAACGTTACTATCTAGTTTATGATATGTTGAATTGAAATGTCTTCATTTTGTACCAAAATCAATCGTTTTTGTGTCTAAATTGACAATCGAAACGTCTCGCCTAACCGCAAATATTCAAAAAACGCTGCCAAGAGAATGCGTTTTTACCAGGTTTAGCCCTTAAAAAACAAAGATTAAGCAACGTTACTATCTAGATTAAGAAACGAACTATCAAATGCTTTAAGAATTTCTTCAAAATTATGGATATTAACGCCAGAATCTTTAATGAAAAACTAAGTATTTTGCGAAATTCGCTTATAGGGCCTCTTAAGTTAGCCACAATTGATGCGAGAATATTGCCATGCATAAAAAACACTTTCTATTTAGTAGTTTTGTGTGGAGCCTGCCCTAAAAACGGCGTGAATTTCAACTTTCATAAAAATAGGCGAAGATAGGTATCCCAGGCGAAGATACGGGGTTCGACGGTACTTAAGATGCATCGATGCGTATATTGAGACGCTATACACCAATATTCTGACTAAACTTCTTTGTATCAGAGTTTGCAATTTCAAATATTATCAGGTAGCTTCGTGACATTGTGCAGTAGTTTCTGGAACTTGAAATCAAGGTTATATCACATGTTATCCCTGTGATACTAGTTTATTCCTATCTATATTACCTACCATATACTTATGAACCAAATAAAAGCTTTAATTAAAACACGTATAACATATGATCCGTATTATGACTGCAATCCGATATATTTAAAATCACTTATCGTGTGGATAATACGTCCATCATACTCTAACAAGTATATGAGTGCAAAAGATGTATGTATTTCCTATTAACTGGGTTGGCATGGCAACCCAAAATGAGTCTTGGCCTCGCAGATAATGTAAAATTAAATTGTTCAATTTTTAAAAATAATTAATCATTTTGGAAAAACCTTGTTCTCATGCATCGCAAGTTTCCGCGCACGGCCACGAGCACTGCATATGAGACTACATTCTGACGGCTATATTCGCTTTAATAAATAATCATTAAATATGTGAGAAATAAGCAGCAATATTAAAGTTTCGATGTATTAACTTTACCAAGATATCCTTCAGATGCAAGTACTCCGTTGAGGTGTCAATAAGTCGCAGCAAAACTATACCCGCTCAAATAAAAGAGACAATTGATGCGGAAGAAAACCTAACCATTTCCTTTGCTTCACTTGGTCGGCTATTACAACGCCTTCAGTAGTGTAGGGAATAGGTAGGGAATGTTATTTTTACCCTTTGTACCTACATGCGAGATTTCAAGGGCGGTTTAGTTGTAACGTTTGTAGCTTTATTGTTCCCATCTGTTCGTTTAGGCTTTTCGCGACTGTAAATGATTCGATTTATTGAGGGGTTGAGGTAATATACGCTTTTAGAATTATTGGAGGGGAATAGAATGTTTACTCAATAGACGATTTCCATGTCAAACCATTTTGAAGGAGATGCTGAATAGATGAGTTCCTAGAGCCGTGTTGTTGATGAGGCCTTTGAAGAGATGAATCAAATGTTCATTCATTGTTTTGAGGCCGCCTTACAGACTATCTTTGGCCAAATTTGCTACCAGTGGCGTGAATATAAATATTTCACAAAAATGCTTGAGTTAATAAATTAATAATACGAATGGGCACTCATTCTTCCGAAGAGGCCAGTGTCAAGCAGTGGAACTTAAATATAATATCTTTGAAAATCTTAATAGGAATTTTTGTAATAGTTAATTTGTTTCCTTAATGTCAGGAGAGTTCAATCGGCATTCATTTCCTTTTATTATTTTACCGTTTTCTTAAATAAATGTATTTTTCTACTATTTTTTGATGAGGGCAATATAAATCATTCGCTCAACACGCGCGTACGATTGACGTATACCTACATAAGTCGAATACTTACAAATTTTATTAATTGTTGCAGCGGCCGTAGTGGTGGCCTTTTTCGTATGCTGGGCCCCGTTCCACATCCAGCGTGTGTTCTACGTATACGGACGCATGCACCCGAAGTACGAAGTCATCAATGAGCATCTGTTCAACATTGCCGGCGCGCTTTACTACGTGTCGGCGACCGTCAACCCGATCCTCTACAATGTGATGAGCGGCAGGTCAGTCTTACTAGATTGTTTAAACGTTCACGGACATGATGGCCATATATGCCACACCGGAGAATTTGTCGGGCCCATTCTGAACTATCAGGCGACTATGTTAGAGCACACTCTGGCTCGGCGGTGTGTCATTCACACGCTCAATAATCCATAAACTTCAGCCAGCCCTTTGTGTCAAAAACCGACACTCAACTCGATCGGCCATGAGTTTCCGTAAGCCTACGCAACGCACCCTTTCGCACCTAGGGCTGCATGCACCATAATGAAAGGTAAAGATCCAGTCTAAAACAAGATTACAAAATATTCCATTTTCATGCAAATCTACACATTATATATTAATGTATACTTCGGTAAACATTACCCCCCCGTAGTATGTTTACCAAATGGTGGATGAGCACATAAATATTATGCGCTATCACAAGAATAGTATTAAATATCGGATACGACTCTATTTCTAGGAGCGTTAGGACGTGTCAGATAGCAGATATTAATACTGGTGTCTGACTTGACTGTGGCCTTAGAATTTTGTTTTTTAATCACTCACGCTTTTTTCTGGCAACTCTGGTTGCCAGTCGTCACCTTCATTACAAAGGAATACAGTTCAACTCAATATTCAACGCAAGCAAGTGGTTAAACAGCTCCACTCAAAATTAAATTCATAAAAATCCTATATATTCTAATCGGGAACATAAAATAAATCCTCAGACTTGTTTGTATGGATTCCTGGTGCGTGAAATTAATTTGGCATAATCTCTGAAGAGATGTAGAACATGGGTGTATTACTTAGGGATAACGGAAGGGATACCAAAATAAAACTACAGAAATAGACACCAACCTTTTTGTGTGACCGAAAATAATGATAAGTGCTCTTACGTTTTTCTTGTACCGATACGATAATAAAGGATTTCGATATCGATCACGTTACAAGGGCCATTACTTCTCTCCTTAGTGCCCCTGTAAGATTATTGTACACTATCGTGAAAATAAATTTTCGATATAACCAACACAGAAAGTTTTAAATTTCTTTTTGGAATCTGGGTTGAGCAGACGATAGAAATAGACAAGTGACTGTAGACGACAAAACTGATAGAAAAATGATACATTATTCTTGCCTTTATCGTTAATAATGACAACGTTAGATCTGAAACAGTAATTATGTGGTAACCTAAACTTGTACTGGACCTGATTTTTTTGAACCTGACTATGGCTTTTTGCGCGGTTGGAGAGTAGCCTGGGGAAAATCCAGGGGAAAACCTCCGACACGACCACGCGTGTGGTTTGGAATACTAGAATACTCTAAGAGTTTGCGCTTCAGTGAGATTGGTTGAGCGGTTTCAACCGAATCTGAGGTGCGAGTGGAATCGAGTTACTGGGAGTTTTGTCGCTGGTTCACTAAACCTAGCCTAGCTGAGTCCAGCAAGAAACTCATCTAGGCCCGACTTAGACTTGATATTTTTCTCCTCGTAGTAATTCAATTCTTTCTATCAGGGCGGTTGTCTTGAAAATCCGATTTTGTGTGTATTTTGAACTACTCACACGTTTCAATTAACAAAATTTAATTTATGTGACTCCTTAATTCTCTTTAGGTATTCGAGATACATACGTATTTTTTATTTTCTTAAAAAAAAAACTATTTATTTATTTATAAACCGTAATAACAGTTAAATAACAATAACTTAAATAATATTAAATCTAACTTAAATCTAAAACAGGCCCCTGGGGCAACTGTACCGAAGTTGCTGGCGGCATTTCCTCGTTGTGCGGAAATGCCGAAATGCTAGCTCTTCGGTTACCAGTTACGTCAACCAAACGCTTCGCGATTCAGCAAATAACTTGTGCGCGCTTGGACCCTAAGGACCAAGAGTTTCGACACCAAAAGGTACAAATTATACTCTCTGCCGAGGCCTTTATGTTCATTACGCTTTAATATTTCGGCATTTTCGTTAAAAGGCTTACTTTTGGCTACTTTACCCATAAATCATTTATTGACAAGCGAGGCGAAATTAAAGCTGCCGTCAATGACACAAAGGCTAGCTTTCCTCGTTTCATCTTTCTAAAATATTATATTAACTATATACGCTCATTTCATTCGGTTCTTACGAGGTTACGACGAAATGAGAGTAGGCACCACACAAGTTTCACTTAATATAATATCAGTCTTAATTTTGTATTAAGCAGTACCGCTGCTAATGTAAACTACAAGTTTATAAATAAAGGAATAATTGAAAAATGTAGGCGCCGAGCATGAATGATAAATAAATAAATGATAATAATGAACAATAAATGTCCATTATATGTGACAGCTAATTTAAGGCACCTCTCTACCGCCATCTTGATTGAGTCAGACTGGAGTCTATTGTAAGTGAGTATTGTAGTTTTATTTTTAAGAAGTTATTGGAGTACAGTCCAATTTACTTGACAGTTAATTTAGTTTCTTATTTTGCTGAGTCTTTCAAATGTGTTATGAGGCCGGCCGTAGGGAACTTGCATTATTTCATTGATCTAGTATATCCTAAAGATGTGAGAATTACGTAACGATATCTAACACGAAAAAGTTTGAATATGCAAAAATAATTTATTTATTTCCAATCAAAAACCAACATTTCAAATTTCGCGTGCAAACACTGATTGACATGACGTGACGTCACTGCATAAGACTTCAAACTTTTCATAGCGCATAAATATTATTAACATCACAGAAATAATACATTTTCAATTTTATGTAATAATCCTTCACAAATAAATCATTTTTTATTTTATACATATATTTCAATGTTTTCAACTAAAGTTATTGAAGTGACTGATGGAGTGACCTCACCGAGCGTTTTAAATTACGTTTCAATTTCGTAACTTTAAAAAAATAATAGTTTCGTAATAAATCTTCCAGTACTGTTCGTGTAATGGCTATCCTCATTGGATTACTAATATAATTTCTAGATATAATTTTTAACGCAAGTTCCTCAATCTGCGATGGACTAGTGGTTCAAGCAGCTTGACTCCCTCCGACGCCGCGCCGTCCCGGCTCGTATTAATGTATTTTTAGCAGTTAAGGAAGCTTTTCGGTTGTTTTCGGTGTGTAACTTGCATATCTACATCTGCGAAATAATTCAAAGGTGTGTGAACTCCCCAACCCGCACTGGGCCAGCATGTGGGTATTGCGGTGGGGACGTCCATCGCGCGATCGCGACAACAGTGACACATATAGTCCCTATTCGTCCCGGTACCGCCGCACACCGGGTAGAGTCAGTCCGACCCAGGTCGGGCCTAGCTGAGTTTCTTGCTGGACTCTTCTCAGCTAGGCTAGGTTTAGTGAACCAGCGACAAAACTCCCAGTAGCTCGATTCCACTCACACCTCAGATCGGTTGAAACCGCTCAACCAATCTCACTGGAGCGCAAACTCTTAGAGTATTCCAGTGTTCCAAACCACACGCGTGGTCGTGGCGGAGGTTTTCCCTTGGATTATCCCCAGGCTACTCCAAAAAGAATATGGCTACTCCAACCGCGCACTCCTATCGCTTTATTGGGCCCGGCCTATAAAGCCACAGTCAGGTTCAACAAAAAATGTGGGTACTGCCCAATCCCTCGCACCCATGCGAGAAAGCTTGTGCCCATTGCCCATATCTAAAATGACATTTAGATCAACCTTACATACGTTTGAAAAGTTACAGCCGAATATTTTTTGTATGTTATTATTTCATTGAACAATCTTAAGGCCTAATTTTGAATTCATTTGTATTAACGACACAACTTTCTATGCGCTAAAGCGTGACGTTTCGTCTACTAACGCCAACGACCACGAAAATGCATCGATTCAATTAGATAATATGCCCGAGTATGATATGAACTTTGCTCCTTATCAATTGTCACATATACGTTCATTTTATGGCATACCAATTTATGGTCAGTTTATTTATTGCAGTGTCGTGTGTATATTGTTATTGTAATGAATACGTAACTTCAGACAAGTGTAGTTGAGCTGTAATAAGCTTACTTAATAAAATATAGATGGGAACTATAGGTATATGAAGGAACATTTTGAGATGTGGAAAGGTCATCGTTTGTAAAATTTCGCTCTTTAGCGATAAGACTAGGGCTTGCAATATTCGGCCGGTTTTGGTATCCGGATATTTCGAATACTAAAAATTCTCAAATCCTGATATCCGGATAAAACGAATAATTTTTGAATATCATTTTTTTCCATGAAAATAAAATACATTTAAGTAACTGTTGCAAAAAATCATGAGGAATGCGACACACGATTCAGATCTATGAATTATTACAACCAATTGTATATAAAATTTCAGAATCTATCACGGTAACGATATGATATGGTATTTATGCATGTGCCAAAATTCTTACGAATCTTACGATTCATTTAAATTCGATTCATTAGATGTTAAAAATTAGTATTTAAAGAAAAACGGAGATAGAGCAGGAGATAAGAGTAGTTTTGTAGTTCCTGTTTCTTCAACTCGTTGTATTGTAACTCAGTGTCACATCCAATAATAAATTCTGTGATATAAAAAAAAATATATTACAAGAGTTTTATGCAACTCTCCAGCAAGAGATGAAACTAATGACATATCATTTATTAAAATCGGACCATAACTGTAGATCTGATGGGATGTACAAAAATCGGCCTCGCGTAATATATATATAGATAGTATTATTTATACCTATGCTACTTATAGCCTTATGGCACGTGTTCTAAACGTTCGTCGTTTATTTTTTAACTATAGAAACTTTAACACCTCAATGGCCAGAACACAGAATATTACACTTAAATAGTCTCATTTTTAGATAAAATTTTCTTCGTCGTGTGAAGTTTCACTTATGGGCGTGGATCAAATATATGGAATCCTTAAATGTTACATCATCGTGACTTTCGTAAGTTCAATATAGGTGGTACTTACTACTATCTCTTCTACATAATTTGTAAATGTGTCAGATTAAGGTTATTCTCCGAGCGTTTGAAACGCTTATTTTTAAACTCATTGTCGACTCGTGACTCACGATTATCTACACAAAACTAGGACAGCCGGCGAGAACATTGATCAAATGAAACTCATACCCGATATAGGTTTACGTTTTTTACAAAATTTGACCCTGATCATCGTCTCCTTTAACATTGTTTAATAAACTTAAATGATGAAAAAAACCGACGTAAAAATGCTGAACATTCATCCAATTTGACAATTTTAATGTAGGTTAGGGTAATTCAAAAAATAAACATTATAGGAAATTGTAACGTTGTGTAACAAAACAAGATAGTATAAGTATAACATCTTTCTCATCTCACCTTTGTATCTACATACTTCTATGCAATAAATATTTTCTATTCTATCGTCCAAAAACCATGAACTGTATTGTTATGCATCAATATGTATAAAATATCCGTACAAGATAAATTTCTAAATAAAAGAAGACGAAATGATGCGGATCATAAAGCTCCAAAATCAGTCAGTATTATTTAAAAATGTGTGTAAAATTAATTTATTACTATCTGTTTAGGTATTCGAAATATTCGTTTTATCCGGATAAACACTGTCTCCAAATCCAGATACGAAAATGAAGCAGATATTCGAATAAAACGAATATCCGGATTGCAAGCCCTAGATAAGACCGAAGATGTGGTTTACCTAGCTTTATGATTTATATTTATGTATTTCTTATAGAATATTTGCATGTAATTTTATAAAAGTAAATTAGCATGGTTTCACCAAAAGATCGTCAGTGTATATAAAACACACACATTAATAAAAATCAAAAGTAAATACAAATAAATAATTTTAAAATATAACTAATTGGTATAGTTTTAAATTTACAAATAGCGATTAATTTTAAAATATCTATAATAACTAGGGCATACTAGATATAAATTGTCAAAAAACAATAATAAAAAGAATATATAAGTATTTAGTTATTTAAAAATCAAAAACGATAATATATTTTAACAATGTCATTAATCATTTACGCAATACAGCGATTTCGATAACAAAAGTTCCCTTAGTCGGCGCTTATAATTTATTTATTCGATGATTCATTTTAAATTGTGGCGGGTAGGCGCTCGTACATTGTCCTATTATCGAGCAGTGCGAGTATGTTCTGTAATGTGTTCGTTTTTTAAATAATACTCCATTTATTGACAAAACCACAAAACATTAAACCTATTATGTGAATATTCGCAACACAGGCCTCGTCGCATGCACAAAACAAATATAATAGGTACTTACAAATAAAAAATACCCTACAACTCGCTGCCGAGAGCAGTTTGCCCAAAGGCTGGGCGCATTTTTAGAGTTCCGTAGCCATAATGGCAAAAACGGAACCCTTATAGACTCGTCATGTCTGTCCGTCCGTCCATGCGTCCGTATGTCACAGCCGATTTACTCGGAGACTATAAGCACTACAATTATGAAATTTGGTAGGAAGGTGTATTCTATGAACCGCTACCAGGCCTACTCATGTGCACCGTGGGAACCGAGAATTATACCTAAACTTTGAAAATCGCGCACGGTAAGCTCAGTCAAGGTTGCCACACGCGTCCGCTCGAATGCTCGAGTCTCGTTAATTTTGTAAGTACCCCGAGCCTCCGCCAAGATTACTCCGCCACTGCCATTATATACAAATTATTTAGCTGTTTGTATCCCTGTGTAACAATTGGTATCACAGTTTATTTACTAAAATTTACGAATCAAGTTTTATGGGGTGGATCTAAGAAAGGGCATAAACATCGTCGTTGTTATAGGGACTTGTGCCCTTTTGGAAGGGCTGGAGTTCACCCGCGAGAATGGAGAGCGTTATCAGAATATTTTAGAACAACTTTTGCCTTGTGACTAATTCCAAGTTTGTACTTAATGCTATGTTTACACTACATATTATTACGTTATAAATAAAGAAGATAGGTAACTACTTTAGTAGTCGGAATATACACAAAGGGTTTTTTTGTATTGTAATGTGTGTTAGATACAACCCTAGCGTCGCTTCGCCGGCGCGTGCGGCCAACGACCCCAGAGTTCAAGGTCGCTCCATTGTTAAATTTAGTAGGCATATAAAACGGTAGGTATGAGCTTTTTTATTAAAACATGAGTATCTTTTCGAAGAACTATTATATAATCTGTGCCGCTACATAAAAGTAACCTCTAATTTCCAAACTATAAAGTTTAAAATTCTGAAAAAAATAATGAGTTGGTGTGTAAATACTTTCAACGATTTTTGGTTTGAACAATATAGGTTTTACGGTTTTTGAGTTTTCGCTTAAAAACTGTCTTGCCGAAACAAAAGGTCGTAAGTGCCGTGAGTTCCCTATGAAGATACGACTTTTTTAGATTCAATGTATTAGATAGTGATTTTAAATGTGGACTAGTAGGTGTTGTTACGGAACCCTTCATTGTGCGTGGTCCGACACGCACTTAGCCGGTTTTTTGAGGTGTATTGTATTTAGACTAACTTACTATGCTATACGAAAACCACTTTTTTACGCCTTGTTCACTCAAAAGCAATTCAATATAACGTTAAGTAAACGCGCTCCTCGGATACGACAAATGATTGATATAGGTTGAATTTTGGAGGAGGAAAGTCGCACCTCGAAGAGCCCGTATTTGTATAGAAGAGATCCTTTTAACTCTTCGGATGCCATTCTTTACTTATAACAGTAACAGCTACACGTCAACTTTTTCCTTTATGATTGAACTAGCGACCCGCCCCGGCTTCGCACGGGTGCACTATTTAATGGATGTTATTATAGATATAAACCTTCCTCTTCAATCACTCATCTATTAAAAAAAACCGCATCAAAATCCGTTGCGTAGTTTTCAAGATTTAAGCATACATAGGGATATAGGGACAGAGAAAGCGACTTTGTTTTATACTATGTAGTGATAAGAATCTTAGTTGAAAGTACTAAGGTGGTTTTGACAACCTATATTATACCTATATTTTACTAAACCGATAAAACTCACTAATGCACTCACTCATCCCGAGGAAGGACTCCCGAAGAATACGAAACATGTCGCCCGGAATGACAATTAAAATAACACGTGAGTTTTATCCGTTTGTTTTTTATATATACAGGGCGTCCCACGGCTATGCCACATGGAGGGAAAGTACCTTGAATATTTTAGATGGAACATTTTACACGTGATAAATTGATTAATTTTGTATTAAAAATGTTAAAATTCATGGTCTTCCTTTTATTTCTGACACTATGTTATTTAGCAAAATATAATCCTTATGATGCCTTTCGATCGGTATGATAAAGCTATAGGGTAATTATTTACCACGTGTAACGGGTTCGATTCCCGGTTCAACCATAAATTTATTTAAATATCTGCAAATTCAGTTTAAATAGTTTTTTAAATTCAAATAATATCTTCTTTCAGTAAAATGTTCCATCTGCAATATTGAAGGTACTTTCCCTCCATGTGGCATAGCCGTGGGACGCCCTGTATATATAAATGACGCATGAAAGATTAAATTCAACCTATAATGGTTATTGACAGCGTGGCCATGATGAAACGTAACGCATTTAGCCGTTCTTGGCATCAAAAAAACAGATATCTTTATAGAAAACAAGTAAACTATGTTCTCACAAAGCCGGGGAATGTAAAAAATATGTTCCAATACGATTTGAAACGTCGGTTTTTGATTTGAATTAAATAGATTATTTGTGCAAATTTTAACTTTTTCTTGTTGAACTACCTTAACTACCTTTTACCTTTACTTAATCCTTAATCTTTTAAGACATTCTATATCAATGAAAAAATGCAAGTTCCCTATTTACAACCGTCAAAATACTTGTAAAGTAAATGTCCCAGTGCTCGACTGACCCGATAATTGGCACTTTCAATCTTATGTCATACTGACAGAGGTGAATGATAGATGTCAACTATTGGGCATTTAGATGTCGAGCATTGGGACCTTTACCAATCCAACAGGACCATAATTACTACCATAATATTTGACAGAATGAGATAAAACTACTTTGACGTCTCGTTGATTCTAATTGAAAGGACAGACTTAAAAAGTGACGATATATATATTTATCTACACCCATCATACACCCATACAGTAAATCCTCTTTTATGTGCTCAAAAAGTGTAGGTAACTTTACAATATCGCGCCGGTCCGGGGCGGAGATGGCCATAACAGCATCAAAAACGGTAACGTTATGGCCATCTCCGCCCATTACGATACAGGCTCGTGCTCAAAAAGACTTCAACGAGCTCACGAACTCGAACTCCTGCACTTTCAACGCAATGGTGCCTCAGCGCCTCAACACATGAAAGAGGATTTAATGTATGGATGTAGATAAAGTAGTGTATACAACTGTACATAATTAGGCCTTAAAACACTCGTGTGATCGCTGACGCTCGTTTCATAAAACCACACTCGTGTTTTAAGGCCTCTCATTATGTATCAGTTGCATAAACTACTGTAATAAAAAATAATGACCTGATTACGTTACGATTTCGAGCGTACGTAAAGTTGATTCCAATGTCATTGCCCGTAAAAAGGGCAGTTAGATCTAACTTACGTTTGGCACGTTGCGTACCTAATCAACTAGCTGATCCATTTTATCCGATTGTCATGGCACTCAATGTCACGTGATATAAAATCGCGAGTCAATCACAGGAAACTCTTATATCTAGTACCGTATCAATTTGTTAGTAATTTAATCAGGAGACCTTTCCTAGATGGATTGTGGAACACGTTCTTACAGTATCGAAATTAAATGTGAATTGGCTTGGATGATGCGGACCCTCTTACGAGCATATAGCGCTCCCTATATATTTTTTTTTTTTTTTACATTAAAAAGAAAAATCTTATATTAGGTTTGACAGATAAGTGTCGTTAAACCCTGTCGGGTTTGTATCGACACAACATTCGCGGACAATAAGGTAGTGAGTTTATATTATGAAAATGAGCTAAAAGCTATGTATGACACATTGAACAAAGACACCAACATGGTAATTACATTGTGAGGTATTATTAAATAGAATATGAGAGTGGGACGCGATGATATTGAGCGCATTAGAATGGAATGAGAAGTAAAAATTTTGGTTGTAAAATAGAAGTGATATTTCTTCGAGACAAAATTTAATGTACAGAAAATCTGCAACAAAGAGGGTTTTAAGAGGTTGACAAATTATTTGAGAAGCATTTGCTAGAGCTAGCTGTATTAAAGAAGGATTTTTATTGAGTTCCATAGTTGCTTAAACAATTTTTGTGTTACACAATTTAACTGCCAGTTACCCAAGAATAGCAAACTTTTATGGCTCAAATTCAAACAAAAGTGTATTTCTTATTTCACATCAATGTCGGCGTTATCTCGGATGAGCTTAATTCAGTGTCGGCTATTATCTTCTATTTTAAGACACTACACGTGAGGACAGTGAACCTTTGGCGAAAAAACAGAAAATAAGTATATTAATACAGCGAATACCTCAGAACATCGACCGTTTGGTTTTCCAAATCAATATCAAGGTGATATTTGTTGCAAGCGCTCATTTCAATTTCAATTTATGTACGTACATACAATAAATATATGCAAATTAATGCTAGGTACATACTCGTATATAATTTATACATTAGTATATAGGTACATATAATATATGTTTTATCGATAAAAAATAGTAACTTCCACACCGTGCGGCGTAACCGGACGGAGAATTTCTTTGAATGAGCGTGTTTTAGACGGAGTGTAATTTACTTTTCATATTAAACTGTATTTTTCTTTTTTTTTGACTACTGCTTTATTTGGCTTATATGATGCAGTATATAGAGTGCTAATCACCATTTGTTGTTTGCTATTGTGTTGTACCTGGTGTGAACCTCTAATTAGCTTTTTGTATCATATGTCAAAAATGTATGTAGTAATAGTAATAGCAGTTGTTGGTTCTCCGAATAAATAAATAAAACTACGCCAGGCCTTTTTATCTATTACGTAGTTGACGAGAGACCGTACCGAAGCGTTAAGGCACAGAATAATTAATAGTACTTACGTACAAGTACGTCTAGTATAAGTTTCGCCGAAACAAAACAAAAACGAACGCGTTTGCGTTTAGGGTGGGTTCCATCAAGTTACGGTAACCGACCGGTCAACGTTAAATCTAGCGCCGGCAGCTGTCATGCCATAGAAACTTGTAAGACTTTCTATACAATCAGATTTTAACAAACACCGCTTACGATTACAAACTTTTTGGTGCAACCCACCCTTAGTCTCAACATGTATGGCAATGCGAGGAGCGCCTCTGGTGGCCTTAGGTGGTAACTATTTTATGCTGTACAAATTGAGACTAAACGCCAACGCGTTCGTTCGTGTTTTGTATCGAAAAAACTTATACTAGAGGTATAGAAGGTTTTCTTAGAACAAAACCGATGTTCGACAGCTAATCATGGCACCCCCTCGCACTTCCTCCGAGCATAGCACGTTCTCTTTCGTTCCTAGCGCTATAGGGTATCCCGACACCACGGAGGTGTGCAAGAGGAACAGGCCTGGTTAAGGCACGCGACCTTCAATATTAGGGATCGCGAGTTCCTACCCCGGCTCGTACTGTTAAAAAAAAGCTTAATACATGTACGAGATATGTCTTTTGTGGTGTTTAGGTCGTAGGGAGACAACCCTGCGCAACATTATACGTGACCCCTGGGTGGTGCTAAAAATACAACAAAACTGGCAACCGTACTGTCATCTCGAAGATCTCACGGTTCGAAATAATTGCTATACGATAAATAAATAATAATAAGTAAATAAATATTTATACTGGTCGTAGAAGTCGTTCTGTTGCCAGTTTTGTTGCACTTTTAGCACCACCCAGGGGTCACATGTACGGTAGTGGTGGGTACTCCCGGGGGGTGGGGGTTCTCGTTTTTAGCACCTAATGAGATTTTAGATATTCCTTCATTCCAAGTCAAACGAGTGCGCCAAACCAATTTGGTTTCATTCGATGAGGCTAGTCCGAATAGTCTCCCTGTAGCCAATCAACTTCTGGTAATTGATGAGTTGTTTACAAAATACCATCTCATTAGATAAATAGTTATTCGTTGACCCCCAATGGCCATCAAAACAGTCTTTTATGTCAACTAAAGACACATTACATGTAAATTTACTATGAATGTGAAATTAACGAGATACTTATATAATATGTATATATTTTATAGAAAGACGGTGGTAAACAAGCTTACGTCCTGTCTGATGGTAAGCACACACCTTGGCCTATTTAGGCTTTCGACTCCGGAAGAATCACAAGCACATTGCAGACTCTTTATTGACTCGAGGATTTGTTGTGATGACAGCTAGACACATGCGGGTCCTTCTCTCTTAGCACAGCCCAGATAGCGAGAGAGCGAGAGAGAGCGCAGAGCAAAGAGCAATAGTGCTATTATTGACTACGGCCTACTGAATGGTGGTACTCCCCCAGTTGGGCTCCATCCATATGACCAATTGGCTTAGGTCCCAATTTGAGATGTCACTTCTCACATTCCCGTCTCTATCTTACAGAATCCAAATGATCCAGGACGCAGAAGTGATATACCTACTTCTCTGTCAACTAAAACAAATGCCATTTTGATTATGAATCTTATCAAGTGAGAGTTGCGTGTCACGTACTCGTAAAAAAGGGGCGGGTGAGGTTGTCTCTGGTAATTGGCAATTTTGTTTTTACGTCGACTGTAATTAACGGGCAGCTAGCCTAAAAATCATTGGCGAAATTCACATTGACAATTCACTCTGAGCTGAGCTAAAAATAGTCCTCTTGCAGGAATAACTAGTATATTATTGGAACGAAATTCATATAATGTTTCATATCTGGCTCGGCTCTGAACGATCTATTTAATTGTCTTGTCGCATTTCGGCTTCTCAACGTACGTGTTGTCGTCTGGCTTTTAATCACACAATATCTCTTATCGCCTGTTTCTGAGCATCCCTAGCCGAAATGGCACACAGGAACCCTTTCAATTTATTTATTCTTAATAAGTGAATATTTGGAGAGGTATAACAATCATATATAATCTAGGGTAATGGCTCGGCACAATGCCGCAGGGGCCATTTTTAGATTTAGTTTAGTTTTTAATTTATTTTTTATTTTTATAGACTTAAACCTGATATTAATAGTATGTCCAAATTTGAGTATGAAATCTAGGGTAATTATTTTCCATTATTATTATTTTCCTTATTTGGTGATACCATGTAATACGTATACAGTTTCGACATTTTTTCTTGTGGAACTACGCATTGTAAAATACCTTTTCCCGCCTTTTTTTAAAATCTTTTTTGTTATTTACCACTCATTTACTTAAGTAAGTTAAGTAGTATCATTGTAATAAGCATATTTTTGGAGAATTGTGTATTATATGCGTTTTTTCTCGGCAGTGGTCTCTTGAGAAACGCTAGTAGTTTTGGATTTGAAAATGTGTCATTGCGACTTACTTGCAGAATAAAGTTCATTTATTTCACAAATAAATGAACTTTATTCAGCTAACATCACAACGGTCTCATTTTTTAGAAGATAGATTATTTTTTAAGTGTGAAAATTAAACCAAAACGAGTATTATAATGGCAGTATGTAATTTATTTAGTGTTTGAAAAGGATAAATTCTGTGTCGTATTTCTCATGAAGAATTCTTCTTTTGCGGAATCGGTCAATTGCTAACTCCGTCATTCTGTATGGTGTGACAAGTTTTTTTAAGTAGTCAGACAGATATAGTCAAGTGCATCGGTTTGTGTGGAGACTGGATTTCGATACCCCGACAATCACTTTTCATCGTAATTAATGTTTCGGGCTCGTACTAACACGTTAGCTCAGTGCCTTTACCATGACTTTACATGACTGTACTCACTAGCGACTGCGTAAAAAATTGTATGGGCAAAAGTACATGCCCTCTGGCGGTTACGCAGTTGAACTCAGAATCGGCATACTAAATCGTTTACGCAATCGCTAGCGAGTACGGTCATGCAAACTCATGGTAAAGGCACTGCACGAGAAACAAAATGGAATACCTGATTTCGATACCTATATCTCATAATATCTCACCAGTGTATAAATTTGTTTCTTAGTATCTGTATTATAGTCAAATTATACAGCGAATCAAGATATTTTCTGAATAGTTTTCTGAAAATTTATTGATAACATCGGTTTACATTGAAAATCACAGATGCGTAATAAAGCCCGTTTATGCCTCACTGATGATAGTATTAGGGGAGCCACATTCTACGGCAAATATTACGTACATATTCAATACTAAGTGAATTTGTTTGTTACGTAAACTTTAAAGAAATAAATAATGTGTTTTTTATTAAATGTTATTGGCAAATGGTTATGGAGCATTAATAATATCTGTATTTTATTCTAAATATGTTGCGAGCTCAAAGTTTTTCGAGTACCTAGTTTGACTGTCAGACAAAGTCACTTTTTCATAGCAAGCGTCCAAGTGAGTGCCCGATATGAGATGAAAAAATACGCACGATTTTGATTGTCAATAACAAGATTTCATTTAAGACCTATTGACAATAATATAATATAACATACCTATAATACTAAAACTATGACGACTGGCAAACTATTTGTCCCTAGGGAAAATAATTGCTACGGGGACTCAATAGTTTTCACGAAGCCGTTAGATGAAAGCAAAACAGAAATAAATTTAGGAGGCTACTAATGAAACAATATACCATACTACGTAGCCTTTAAACCGTAGTACTTACATTTAATTACCTACATTCTGCCTCAACAAAGAGACTGCTACACATTGCTACAGATTTTTGGACACTATTTTAACTTGTATAAGTAATATTATATTTATTAGCTGACGCTTTAGCTGTGAAGCTGACGGTCCTGGGTTCGAATCCCGGTCAGGGTAAATATTTGTGTGATAAGCATGAATATTTGTTTCTGAGTCTTGGATGTTTTCTATGTATTTAAGTATTTATATCTATTAAATATATCGTCGTCTAGTACCCATAACACAAGTCCTCTTGAGCTTACTGTGGGGCTAGTTCGATTTGTGTAAGATTGTCCTCTAATATTTATTTATTTATTTATTTATTTATTAGATAAATGAAAATAGAAAAGTATCATCATCTTCCTAGCGTTATCCCAGTACAGTTGCATACTGAAGGATGCCCGGGGTTCGCTACTAATCCCAAGATGTGGCGTAGGCACTAGTTTTTAATGAAGCGACGGCCATCTGACCTTCCAACCCGAAGGGAAACCAGAACTTATTAGAATTAGGCTTGTCAAGTGATTGGGCATGACTGTTAGAAATTCTCAAGCTGCCCGAAGGCGACTCAGCCGACTGCTATCACAAATAGAAAATAATAATAAAAAAAATCCTTTCCAAAGGTCCTTGTCACAAGGTAAATGGAGTCGTTACCCTAGTAGATAGATACTCGTAGTCTCACATTTGATTACACCTGAATGAGAGTGGGAGCTGATAATCGGATTAAATACGTATTGAAACCGTATGTAATATTGGTCGCAAATACAGACTGACCAAAGCGGCTTATTGCTTGTATATTGCGTACAGCTTTGTGAATCCTACAAAATACATTACTTAATTCTAAGTTGGATTCGGAGGAGCAATAACTGCTTACATTTGTAAAATTTGTAGTCAGATTCAGATTTGTAGTTAAATATCGTACCTATAAAATATTTTCATTGAAGCCCACTGGGATTGCTACCGGCAATTTAGAAGTTCAGAACATACTTGTAGTTTATTAACAATTAAGCCGTCGCCGTTGTCTTTCAACGAAAAAAATAAACAATAGCTTTTGTAATGAGCCCTGGAATCCCAGGGACTGGTAGACGATGGGTTAATGCTACCCCGAACCACAGAATAGTATTACTTACTATTACTCCCCGTGTGTTGCCCGGTTAGAATAGCACTTCCCCCTTTCGTCCCGTGGATGTCGTAAGAGTCGACTATGGGAATGGGAACCGGGTTGTAGTGTGTTGTGGACGATGGGCTAGCAACCTACAATTGCTAAATGTGGCACTGGACTAAATTTCATGTGCTCTGTCTACCCCTTTTGGGAATACAGGTGTGAGTTTATGTATGTACTATTACCCATTTTATTTATTCAAGGATCATTTACAACTTAGAAACAAAAATGATATTGAAATGAATACTTCATTACACAAATTACATATTTTTAATGCTACAATGAAAATACTATTAATACTACTCATTTTAAAATTAAATTTGTATTTAATTTGTACCCTGCGGCATTACCTCTCTGTAACTCAATGCGCGTACCTCTCACAACGCGTTGCTCTTGCAATACAGAGAGGTAATGCCGCCAGCATAATGGGAACCATGCCGCAGGCAGAGCTCTTGGAGAGAGTATTCTTTTTATAATTGTCAGTTTTTAGTTTGTTAATTTATATTTGTTAATAATTTAGGTCAACTTTATTTGTTTGTTTTATTTTCTTGTAATCCTATATAAACATAAGAGTAAAAGATGTATGTAGATAACAAGTTTCTATGAAAATAATATTATTTTATTGTAATGTACAATAAGTTTGATGATTTCATATTTTGTGTTTATAATTCAATATTAGCTATTTAATATTTCGATAGTAATTTGTATACCTAATGATAAATCAATAATTGTAGGTACCTATATTCATTATTTGTTTGTGATGCCTCAGCTTTTTCATATTCTAATGCGAGAGCTGTGATAATTGAACAATTTATCGTACGAACGATTAAGGCATATTAACTATCATTTTCATCATCAAAGATGCCATGACAAAATTTTAGTTTCCCCGAAGAGTCAAAATATATTTTTCCTAATAATTATAATTGATTTTCCGTCACGTTCACTCAACTTCTGCCCCTCTTAACAGAATTACGTAGGATTGCGTTGGCGACTAGAATATTGGATTATACTTTTAATGCCAAACCGGAGCTATCAATTTTCTTTTAAAAAAAAATAACCTAGGGTTGCGTTGACGACTAAAATATTGAATTTTAATTTTATTACCAACCCGGCGTTATCGATTTTCTTTTTTTAAGTTACCGCCGGAGATTAACTGAAATTAAAAAGAAAATCGACGTTACGAATTTCAATATGATATTTAATCAATGTATTTCAGATTCGCAACCTTACATCCACGCGCGTCGAGTTAACTGACTAGATGCTGGCCAAGAGCGATCCCATTTTTAATAAAAATAAAAAACTTGTCAGAAAAAAGTCCTGAATGATGGTAAGCAGCAGTCTCTGGACGCATGTGATTCTAGAACAATCACATATGCGCTACCGACCAGTATTAATGGGTTACATTGGCAGCTAGAGACAAATACATGTTCCTCACTCTCGACACAACTCATCCTCGGGCACTCTGGCGTCAAGAACACAGTTTTAGAAGCCCACTTACCTTCACTTATTTTTTTAGGGTGCCGTACCAAAATGGTAAAAAAGGAACCCTTATGGTTTAAAATCTGTCTGTCTGTCACATCGCTAAATATCTCAAGAACCACTTATGCTATCGATTTGAAATTTGGAACAATTGTAAAGAAAGTTAACCTAGTAGTGAATATATCAAGTGGGGTGTCATATGAAAGGGATTGAGTTGGACATTCTGAAATATTTTTTATTTTTTTTACGTGGCATTTTCGATTTATGAGGAAAAATGTAAAAAACTACAGACCCCGCCCCTCCATTCTCCGAAGTTTATCAAGGAAAAAATATGGAATTATTTCACAACGTAGATATTTATGTAAATATTTTACTGGAAAACTATGACTATATGGCTCTATCTAGTTTTTCTTTTTTCAAAAAACATTTCTGTACTATTTTTGTACTTTAACCACCTTTGCATGTATTTTTGTGTTAAAAAAATTCCTACGCGATTATGTTGAAAGTACCTTTTTTGAAATAAAGATTTTTTTTAAATCTGTTCACATGATAGAGAATTATCCTTGAAAAACCACCATACATACTAGGTTATTCAATCGCTCAAACTTGTAACATAATTCGCCTAGAAGGCGCCGTGCCTATGGCGTTCACTTTCCTGAATTAAGAGGGTTGGAACCGGTACAGGTCTGTGTACGGAACCCTCGGTGCGAGAGTCGGACTCGCACTTGTTTTTCTTTGCTGTTTTTTTGTTTTCTAAGGTTAATCTAAGCACCGGCTAAGCCGTTAATTTGTTAACCTCTTGTCTGTGTCTGATAAGGATCAGTACAATCGAAAATTAACTCTTGTTCCTTTTTGTCATAGAGTTAATTTTCGATTGTACTGATCCTTATCAGACACAGGCAAGAGGTTAAACCAGTTATCATTAGGGGTGAAATGAAGGCCAGCGCTGTATGCAGCTAGTCTGTATTGCAGCATACGCTAAGTTCACTCCTATTGTCATATTATAATGTGCGCTGTACTATTGCTGTTCGTATTTCTGTATAGTATTTACTATCTGCAGAGCTGGGCATTAACTCGTTAATCCGTTAATCGTTTAAAAAAATAAAAATGATTTATTCGTAAGCTTAAAAACTTTACAATATTCGGGCTGGTGAATCTTTTTAAGCAATCAAGATGCCTGTGTCAAGAGTCACCGCTCTTCCTTAGAGTTTAACCAATGTACAATATCAACATAGGTGGGATATTGAGATACTTAAGTTAATAGAGGAGGAGGAGAGAGAGTATATAGTTTAGATAATTCAGGATGTTGGGATTACTAGCCCTACAATGTTTCAGCTCTCACCTTCTCCTGCTGACAAATAATTAAGAACAAAAGTTTTACAAGAAAAAGAAAAGGGTTATTAACGAAGTTAACCATCCGTGTTTCGGAATAACTTTTAAGTTAATTTGCAAAATTGTTAACGGATTCATTAACTTCCGCTAACTGTCCAAAGCTCCGTTAAACCGTTAACTATGTACCTATTTTATCAAAGGAACACCGCGCCGCGAAAAACAGGTTCTGACAAGTCCGTCCGATCGGGGCGGCGTATGCGCTCAGTGAGACAGACGATGCAAGTGAGGCGCGTCAGGAGTTAACGATTAACTTTAACTTCCGTTAAATGACCCGAAATGTAACGCTTTAACGTTTATCGAAGTTAACTTTTTTTTTACAGATTATCGATTAACGAAGTTAACTACTTGGTTAACGGTGCCCAGCTATGCCTATCTGTGCATTATGTTGTGTGACAATAAACTTAACATTACCACGTACCGTTATTTGACGCAGAGGGTGCATTTACTCATCCCTCCGGGCCCGGATAAGGTATAGGTATGTGGGACCCACCCTTCCATAAGGGAAGGGAATACCGACTATATGCATAAAGCAGTGATGAAATAACTTGTAATTGATTCGTTTTCCTGGGTTTTATAAAATAAACGGTTAAATACGTTAAGCTCTTGATTTATTGTAGAAAGGAATTTCCGACCAAATTTTAGCTTTAAATAAATATAGAGCCGACATCTGTCACCGCCAGAGATATCTCACGCCTAATACCACGTTCTGATGTAGAATTATAACGCAAACCCATAAGAATCCGCCGTATTTCGTGTACATTTGAAAGGTTAGAAAGGACAAAATTGTAGTCGATTTTTAGGTGACATTTTACTAAATTTCTAAGTTATACTCGCATACTTTCGAGATTTCATCAAGGTTTTTTTCATTAAATACTAAATTGTATAAAAGGAGATTGATTTCCATTTTAGATTTTCCTGTGGTGCCGGGTTATGTCGTAAAAGCCGACTATGGGAACCGCGTTGTAGTGTGTTCTGGGCGATGGGCTAGCAATCTGTCACTGCAATATCAAATTTTCTCCATCTTTAAACCTACAATTGCTAAATATGGCACTGGAATTTAATTTCATGTGCTATGCCTACCCCATTTGGGAATACGGGCATGAGTTTATGTATGCATGTTTAGGTTTTCCCGCTCGCAAGGCAATTAGTGTCCCGGACTCATGGGAGGCTTGCGTAGAACCGAAGTTCCGAGGTACAGTTAGCATACAAAGTAACTACGCATATGAAGAGGTCAAAAACTCTTATTCCTTTACAATAAAGACTATTGACGTCTTCATGTGCGTAGTTACTTTTGATGCTGGCTGTACAAAACGAGTACCACATAGTACACGCGCAAACATAAACAGCGTTCCATTCTCGCTTGACAGCCAGCGTTTTTATAATTAAATTTTTAGGTTCTCGTTGTATTTAATATCAGATAAAAGTCCCTATGCTCGACACTGACCCAATATATGGCACTTTCAATCTTTTTCCATGATGACAGAGGTGATTAATAGGTGTCATCTATTGGGCACTAAGGTGTCGACCACTGGGACGTTTACATTATTACTTGTATCGAATGTCTCTTTTAATTTTCTTTGTTTTTGGTAATTTTGTTTGTGTGTTTGCAGCAAGAAAATTAATATTTTATCTACCTATCTACCTTACATAGTTAGAAGTATCTTGGTCGCTGTAAGAGGTCTCTTCAGCGACCGTAACTTAGTTACGTGCAGTTACCCAATTACATGTCTATGACGACGCTAGAGACGTGGTCGCTTCTGAAGTCACGTGCTGACCCCATTAACTGTATATAGGGTATTTCCCCGCAGTAGTTGCTAGGGTATAAAACTTACAATGAATATTAAGCCGTCCTCTCTCGGCGAAAAAAATAAACAATAGCATTCTTTTGTAATGAGCATTCTTTTATAATGAGCGAGCGCTCGTGGCCCAGCGGCGCCCGCGTACCGCGTGCGGTATGCGACGTTAAGCAACGTCGGCCTAGGTCAGTTATTGGATGAGTGACCGCTTTGAGTGGTTATTAACTGAGCGCTCCCGTGCTTTGGAAGGCACGTTAAGCATCTAATCCCGGCTGCTGTCTATGATAGCAGTCGTTAAGCCAAGTTAGAGGCCTTCGGGCGACTTGAGAACTTCTAATAGTCAAGTTGCCCACTCAATTGACAAGCCTAATTCCAATAAGGTCTGGTTTCCCCTTGGGTTTGAAGGTCAGATGGCAGTCGCCTTTACAGGCACATAAGAAAGTTGATAAGAACCTTCGTTTTTGCCATTTTGGCTACGGAACCTTAAAAAAGTCCGTCCGCAGTGGAAGTATTGAGATGTTGACAACAATAAAAATAATGTATTATTTTTATATACCAATAAAGAAAACTATCAGAATATTCAGTATAAATCACGCACGAATCAATCATTAGATAATTTTGCTATTTCAAGATTTTTATATGTATACATGTAGATCAAAAAATGGACGCTGTTTGACCATAGAAAAGTCGTGACGTCAGTTGTTGCATTATCCCTACAAACTGCGTTCATACAAGTACGAAGCGTAAATAAGATAGGTTAGGTTAAAACTGTTGATTTGCCAATTCTGTCTCAGAGTTAGAGACACTAAATTTCACATTAGATTAGCTTTGCAAACGTATGTAGAAGTGAGCGAACGAAACACATTGATATTAAATCCGTTTGCAAAAAGTTGTGTCTAATCGAAAACTGTTTTGAAAAAATGACACCTCGCCGAGTTTCTTACATCGGTCCTTCTCATAGTTTTTTGACTTTCATAAGTGCATGTAATATGCCAAAATTGAAGAATAAATGTTTTTTTTTATTTCATTTCATTTCACTTGATTTCAGTTGTTGGTAAATTCACCTCATATTACCTGATTGGTCAATACCGACCTTAACAAGTAAAATATTCAACCAAATGTCCCAAAATAATTAATTATCAAGGGCATTTGTAAATCAAGTCAGTAACAAAAAATTTCTGCCTATTATCCAAACTTCAGAAAAGATAAAATAAACGAATAATTAAATTCCGGCTTACCCTGGACTCGAAAAAAGGTTAGCTTCTTAATAAGTGTGGGCTTTTTTGCTCATTAATAAGTATAAGCTTTCTTCGAGTTTTATTAAATGTAAGCTATTTTCGAGTGTAACAAATACCCTACTTACGATCAAAAATCTGCGTTTGTTCGTAAAGTCGGTGTTTGTCCAAATATTTCTTTATTTGAACAAGCTTTGTTGCTCAAAGCAGCAGCCCGGAATATATATTGTTAAATTCTTTTCGTAAACATTTATGAACTTTATTATCTCGAAAACGTACATACCTTCTAAAAATTGTCTGTCGGTAAGACAGCTGAATGAGTACAAGCTTTGCTTAGTTTGGGACTAGGTTGATTTGTGTAAGATTATCCACAAATATATATTTATTATTTATTTATTTTAATTTGATTTTAATCTTATTTTTTGTACACTTTTTTTATTAAAAAAAGATACACGACTAGATAAACAGGTCTAAGGTGAAAAATGAAGGGTTCGCCGAAACATTCCATAGCAGTAGAATTTTGTCGTAGAAAAATGTAATGAAGGAAAGTTCCGATGGTGGATCATTCATGGTCTAAGGGTTACGTTGTCGCAGCGGTTGTCGACGAAATATTTTGTCGTTTGATCGACTACTGTTGTATGGTTCCATCGGGAAAGCATGCAAAGATCAACAGTTTGGTCGGCGACTAGTTTCTATGATTAATGATTCTGTCGTGGAAACGGGCGTAGCCGAATTAATGTGTCGGTGAAGGGTTCATAGTTGAAAAGTCCTGTCGATAAAATGCTTGTAGGAGAAGTGTGTGTGTGTTGTGTTGTGGCGATGAATTCGATGACGAAACAAGTGTTGGAGAATGATGGTAGAATCGAAAACTGCTAATAATGTTTTACCTACTGAAAAGATTTACAGGGCAATAATAGGCCAGAGATTGTCATGCAAACAGTTTACGGATTCCATCCTAAGGTTCCATCAAACAAAACACAAACGAACGCATTTGCGTTTAGTCTCAATCTGTATCAGCAAAAAATAGTTACCACCAAAAGCCACCAGGGGCGCTGCTCGCGGTGCCACACAATTTAAAACTAAACGCAAACGCAAATCCGTCCATCGAAAGATGGAACCCTGCGCTTTCGGCGTCCACCTCAGACACGACGCGTACACTTAGGTATTCCCGAAGGCCGGTTCTTCGAGTATTCCAGTATTTCAAACCACACGCGTGGTCGTGTCGGAGGTTTTCCCCTGGATTTTCCTCAGGGTACTCTCCAACCGCCCGCTCCTATCGCTTTATTAGGCCCGGCCTATAAAGCCACAGTCAAGTTCAAAAAAAAGGAGGATTAGCAAGTCACCAGGGGGACGGACTTATGATAGGCTGACTAAATTGAGACGTATTAGAAGACTGATATAGATGTAGAACAATTCTGACATCTCATAATTAGTCGTGGTGTATACATTGGCACCAAATTTAAATTAAGCTAATAGGCTTGAATACATCATTTCGGTGACACACGCCGGTGACAAATAATACGCGATGAGGGACAGGAGATGACACGTCTTTCCCAGGCGTATAGGTGTTTATGCTTGCATCTCTTTCACACATCTTTGTATGTATGTATTGGCGGCTCTAGTCTTATTCTTACTGTGCATGTATCAATCGCATTATGTTTTAATCACGTGGCTTAGACATATCGGTTTTGTAAACTACCATGTTACAAGGTCGTGACTTCATGTCTCAATCGGGGATTTATTGAAATTAATTATTATCTATTTTACTTGTGACACGTAGGTGAGCCCTGGCTCATGAAGATTAATTTAACCCCACAGACTAATTACTTTGCTTCGATATAGACAAACTAAGGAATCGCTGTCCTAATACTGCGATCCATATGAAGACTCCGTTCCGTTGCTTACTACCAACTCAGAAATACATAAGTATCTAACATGAACACAGTGAAGGAAGAAATACTCTTTTAGACCAAAGCAAACGTCATCCGAATAAACTTGCTGTAAAGCTGACAACCAGAGACTTCGGAAAGGGGCTCAAAAGAAAATACATTTTAATGGACTACATTTAATGGAGGAGGACACACTCGACATGTTATAAAGCTCTCAACAAATTTGTTTATGTATATTGTTTGCAGATTTAAAAACAAGAAAAGGAAAAAAAAGTCTTCCCTAAATACCTTTTTTTAAGGCAGTACCGGAACGAATAGGGACTATATGTGTCAGTGTTGTCGCAATCGTACAGTGGATGTCTCCGCTGGCGGGAATGCCTAAGTGTATTGCGTCGTGTCTGAGTTGGACGCCGAAAACATAGACACCGCAGTTCGCGCGCAACATTCACGCGCGAACAAAAGCTACTGGCTTTCCCTATTGAGCGCTTCAAAACGTTGCTTCAAAAGATTTAATCACTTTTTAGGGTTCCGTCCGTCCGTCCATCGTCTGTCACACAGGTTTTATAGCCAATCGGTTGGAGCTACTGTCTTCAAATTTTCACAGTAATAAGCATCTTGTTAACTTAAAGCCATGCAAATAGTCTAAATTTATTCATAAAAAATAGCAAACCTCTTCTAACTAAAATGTGTTTTGTCTTACCAACAAACACAAATGTCAAAGTGACAGATAAAGGCAAACGAATATTAACGGCATTTTAGCTAATATATGTTTAATGAACGTTTATGATTAAGGGGGTATATTTTTAGTTTTAAAAAATTACGTAAGACAAAGGAATGAGATGCCACCAAAGTCAGCATTTTTTGTACAAAAGTTTTGTTCCTAAGATTTTTTTCCCCATTCCACCCATAAACTTGATTTGGTGGCAATGAAATAAAAAAATGGCCCTGTTAATATCTAAGCCTTTAATAAAAATACCGTATACTTTAATCATTTTCATGGTAAAGGGGTGAAAAGAGGGTACCAAGTTTGTACGGGGGGCAAATCCTTTTTGCACTGCGAAATTTGAAACTTCGTATAATATAGACTTGCACTTTAAATACAACAAAAAATATTTCAGCGTTTCAAAATTCCTCCCTTAAAGGGGTTAAATGTTCGGGGAGCAAATCCTTTTTAAAGGGAGAGATTTGAAACTTCGTATTTAGACTCCCTGTTTAAATACGACAGAAATTCAGCGTTTATTAAAATTCCTCCCTTAAATGGGTGAATGAAATATTAAATGATTCTGTGGCGTCACTTGTCAACTGTCACATCAGACGTCTCAAATACAATTTCTATGATGCCGCTATCTTTCGAATCTGGATTCCGAATGAATACATTAAATCGAATTTATATTCAATATTCCTCCTCGATTATATCTGTATCAATTTTCCAACTAACGGCTATTCAATAATGCCAGACTACCTGTATAAAACAGTATCACTCTCTGACGTATCCTAATCGATCTATTTGCCTAAAAAATCTCCAAGTTTGGTGCAACCTAATAGCCACGATAACGTAAGTCCGACAAACTGCCACATAAGTTAACGTATCGTGACGAATGGCTCGCCCTCATCACGACCCACGTATGACCGAATCACGTGAAACCACAGGCAACAAGTTAGCAGTACCCTAACGCGAATTAGCTTATAAATTTTCTTTAAAATACTCGCAACTTGGCGAAAAACATTTTTTTGGGCAGCCGTGTAAAGTCGTCACGTAATGTCGTGTAAAATCTTTCAATAGCATAAGTAACTAGGGGTAGTCTACCATTGGACCCAGGGCGAATATGTCTTCAGCTGAGAATATTGAGGCTTCACTCAATAATATGTAGTCTCAGTTCTAAACATACAATTCTTCATCATTTCAGCCGAAAGACGTCCACTGCTGAACATAGGCCTCCCCCAAGGCTCGCCATTTAGACCGGTCCTGTGCCGTTCGTTTCCACCGGATTCCCGCGACCTTCACCAGGTCATCACTCCACCTTGTCGGAGGCCTACCGACAGCTCGTCTTCCGGTGCGTGGACGCCACTCAAGCAGTTTCTGGCCCCATCGACCGTCAGTCCTGCGAGCAATGTGCCCTGCCCACTGCCACTTAAGTCTCGCAATTTTGAAGGCTATGTCGGTGACCCCAGTTCTGCTACGGATAGCTTCATTCCGAATTCTATCACGCAGAGAAACCCCGAGCATAGCTCTTTCCATAGCTCTTTGGGTGACCTTGAGCTTTCTTATGAGGCCCATCGTTAGCGCCCATGTCTCGGATCCATATGTCATCACTGGCAACACACACTGGTCAAAGACTTTTGACTTGAGGCACTGCGGTAAATTGGACGAGAATACACTGCGAAGCTTCCCGAACGCTGCCCAGCCGAGTCGGATTCGACGAGTGATCTCTTTCTCGAAGTTGGACCTACCCAACTGGACTGTTTGTCCCAGGTATACGTACTCGTCAACAACTTCGAGCGCAGAGCCGCCGATTATTACGGGAGTTGGTACAACATGGGCATTAGACATGACCTTCGTCTTGTCCATGTTCATTTTCAGACCAACTCGATCGGAAACTCTGCTGAGATCAACGAGCATTGTACTGAGGTCCTCCATGGTCTCAGCCATGACTACAATGTCGTCAGCAAATCGAAGGTGAGTGATGTACTCGCCATTTACGTTGATGCCTCGTCCTTCCCAGTCCAGAAATTTGAAAGCATCCTCCAGTGCAGCGGTGAAGAGCTTCGGAGAGATCACATCTCCTTGTCTGACTCCCCGCTGCAGTGGAACAGGCTTTGTTTCCTGGTCCTGTAGTCGGACGGACATGGTGGCGTTTTTGTACAGGCACTTCAGGACTTCGATATACCGGTAGTCAACTTGGCACCTCTGGAGAGACTGCAGTACAGCCCAAGTCTCGATCGAATCGAAGGCTTTCTCGTAGTCCACAAATGCTAAACAAAGTGGCAAGTTATACTCTTCGGTCTTCTGTATAACCTGCCGCAAGGCATGTATGTGGTCTACGGTACTGTAGCCTTTTCGGAATCCGGCTTGTTCGGGAGGCTGGAAGTCGTCAAACCTGCGCGCGAGACGGTTCGTGATGACTCTCGAAAACAGTTTGTAAACATGGCTCAGAAGTGAGATGGGTCTGTAATTCTTCAGCAAAGTGTTATCGCCTTTTTTGAAGAAAAGCACCACCACACTTCTGTTCCATGCTTGCGGCGTTTTCCCCTCGTGAATTACAGAATTAAACAGCGTCTGAAGGGCTCTGAGGACAGGTTTACCGCCCGCCTTCAGGATTTCGGCTGTAATTCCGTCGTCACCCGGGGCTTTGCCGTTCTTCAACTGTTTGAGAGCCATACTAATCTCATACAGGCTGACGTCCGGGATATCTTCGGTATAGTGTCGGGTTAATCTAGCTCTAGGGTCTTTGGCTAGATCAACGGCGGGTCTTCGGGTGGTTGTGTATAGCTGCCCATAGAACCTCTCAACTTCACGCAGAAGCTCAGGTTTGGAAGAAATGATCCTGCCATCGTCGGTCTTCAGCTTAGTCATCTGGCTCTGACCAACAGACAGATCTCTAGCGAAAACCTTAGAGCCTCTGTCGCGCTCAATAGCCTCTTCAACACAGTTAGTGTTAAATCGGCGTAAATCGCGCCTCAGGCACTTCGAGATCTGTCTGTTGAGCCGCCGAAAGCGAGACGCATCGTCTGGAGACTGCAGAATCATCTCACGTCTTACATCCATGAGCTTCAGAGTGAAGTCAGAGATCTTCTGGACATTTTTACGACGGGTCTTGAAGAACTTGGACCCGACCGTATGGACAGCTTCCACAAACCCATCGTTGTTTTCGTCCACGTCGCTCCCTAGGCATTCGAAACGGTTTTGCAATTCGAGTTGAAAGCTCTCGGGGTTTTGTAGTTGGGCTGGTGCCGGGCGGAGCGTAGACTTTATCAATCGACTTCTCTCTAGCTTAAACTGAATATTTAATGTGCCTCGTACCATACGGTGATCACTGCCCGTCTTGACCGCGTTGATCACAGAGACATCAATTCTTATACAATTCTTACCTTAAGGCAAACATGTCTTCAGCTAAGAATATTAAGAATTCTTAATCCAAGAAAATAATGGTTTTCCCCATATATAAGACATTATGTCTTGAAATAACATGTAGTCTTGATTCAAGACAATGGTAAATTCTTCAGTGAAAGGCACGAAATTCTTGTTTCAAAACAATTGTCTTGTATTAAGACAACATAACTGAAACAATATTTTACTTGAATAAAGACAACATTGTTTCCACCTATATACGAAACTACATTTGTCTTGACGAAGAGAATTTGTCTTCGATGAAGATACTCTTTTTTCCGTGCATGAAAATGTTGGATTTGACATACATATTCATATTACTATTGGATTTGGATGTGTTCCATGTGCTGATCAAACACATATAGTACTGCTACATGTGACGCTGATATTATACATAATTTTGTTGTCAATTTATATTTAGATTATTTAACGTGTTCGTGTAAAGAACAAACCTTCTATTGCTTTGCTGGTCCCGGAATGCTAATAGCTGCTAAGCTTTAAGTACAGGCATTGCATTCCACCAATTTGATGCAGGCCACCAACCTTTGATATCCTTGCTGCTTCTGCAAACTAGCCTGCTCCGTATTCCACGCTCTCCGTATCGAGTATGTAGTATAAAAATTGTCCACACACATAAAACATCACACGGATTCACATAGTTTAAATAGGATATTCAGCAAGAGACATAGCCCAGTGTTCGACCGTGCCGCTACGGACGTTAAGACTTTGTTTGTCTAATCCGTCAAAATCCGCCGAACACCGAGGCGTCGCAATCTACCTTCATATTGAAAGATTACAATGCCTGAACATAATAAGTCCAACGAAAAATCCGTGGTAGCGGATCTCTGCACTCGCATATAAGGGTCTTAAATGAAAACAATTCAGCTCATTTTGCGCACTGTTACTTATTATTTTTGATAGAAATTCCATTCCATTTTGTGTCTTTATATATTTAATAGTCTTTACAATAGCAAAAAAAATGTGAAATCTTGGTGTTTTCTGACTATTTGTATGAATTTTGTTTTTGATTATGTACGAGTAAGAATAATTTATTTTTACTACCGCATTAAATTATTTAAGTTACTGTTTGAAGACGTACTGTGGCGACACTGAGCCCCTGAAAGCCAAACGTTTTTGTCCACATCCGAAAAGGATTAGGAAATTTGATACCGTTACAACAAGGTCGTCGGTAATCTTTATTGGGCGTGTAGTAGCGGGCGCGTATAGAGTAATTATTAGTAAATAAGTCTTATTAGTAAATTTACACTAACGTGAGATATATTTACACTTAATAAGAGAACAACGGTTGAAACTCACTTGGAAAGTCTGTGTTGCGCGGTCGGTTGCCTTGATAACACTCAACCTGATGAAGGACTCCAATTGTAGTCCGAAACATGTCGCAAATAGTGACTTTCCAAGTGAGTTTCAACCGTTGTTCTCTTATTAAGTTTATTAGTTATTGACTTTCATGACTTAATAATACAAGTTTATTTGTGATTATTACAGCGATTTATAGAAAAATGAGGCTTTATAGCTCTTAACTTTAGTTCACACGAAAGACGCGAAACGCTTTTTTTTAAACATGACTGTGGCTTCATAAGCCGGGCCCAATAAAACGATACGAGGTTGGACAGTAGGCACGGGAAAATCCAAGGGAAACCTCCGACACGACCACATGGGTGGTTTTGAACAATGGAATACTAAACCGTATGGTGGTCGTGTGGGCGGCCATTACGCTATTGTAGCCCACGCTAGCGTCTTATGAACCGCGTTACAGGTAGTTCAACTCACCTCGGCAGGCGGCTGTTTGTGTGAGTGTGTTTGTAACGACGACCGAGCGCATGCACACATACAGCCGCGCACACACGTACACGTCACACCTGCCCATGTAGTAGCAATTACCGCCCGCTTTACGCGCCGATAATCCCACTTCCAAGGACGGTAATAAAGAACGCCTCAGATCGCATATTTATATCCCTTACCTTCGGCTTGGGCCTCGAATACTACTTACCCTGGTAAAAAGCAGGTGTGATGAAAGCATTATTGTTACAGGTACCGCGTAGCGTTTCAAGAAACGCTGCTCTGCCGCAAGGTGCGCCGCGACTCCCGGTTCGTCAACCTGGAGAACACTACAGCTTCCACCAAAGCCTCGCAGTACCGCAAACGCGAATCGCGCATCGCCTTTGTAAGCAAAGTAAGAGAGAGAGAGAGAGAGAGATTGAGATTGAGAAATTTAAGTTCTATATTTAACTATTCTTACGTCAGATTTCAGCTGTGCAATAAAGTTTAAATAAATAAATAATATCTATAGGTGTACCGTTTAACTTAGCCGGCGCCTGACTCACTGATTGGGGACCGCACGGTCGGGCATCTTAGGCACACACTCACGGACCCGGACGACGTAATCACAGCGTACATCGGAAAAAATAAATATGAATTTGATACAATGCCTATTCCTCGCGGTACCGCCGCATACCGGGTAGAGTCAATCTGACTCAGGTCGGGCCTAGCGAGTTTCTTGCAAGACTCTTCTCAGCTAGGCTAAGGCCGGGTTTTATAAAGATCCGTTAGACCAAATGTCAGATCAAATTTCAGAGTAACTCAGTAAATTTTTTGACATAACAAACCGACATAAGGTCTAACGGATCTTTATAAAACCGAGCCTTAGGTTACCGAAACAGTGACAAAACTCCTAGTAGCTCAATTCCACTCACCTCAGATTGATCTGAAGCCGCTCAACCAATCGCACTGGAGCTCAATTAAGCCGCCGGCGTGGTCGTGTCGGAGGTTTACCCTGAATTTTCCCCAAGCTACTCTCCATCCGCGCACTATTGGGCCCGTCCCGGCCTATAAGTAAAGCCACAGTCAGGTTAAAAAAAGAGCGCAGCCGCAGGTCACTACCTCCCGCTACCCTTCCGTCCGTCTAAGTAGACTTGTATTTATTTATTTATTTAAACTTTATTGCACAAAAAGAGTATAAGTACAAAGGACGGACTTAATGCCATGAGGCATTCTCGACCATAGGACCAAACAGAAACTAGCAAATGTGGGTGCAATGAGAAAATAATTCATAAAAGTTAAACGATTTCGAAAGAATAAACATACATATAATCGTAACTAATATACATTTACCACGGAATTATATACACAAATACATACGTAAATATGTAGATATTAGTTGTAGTAGTATTACTTGTAGTAGGTAAACAATATTCTATTGTTCA
Source organism: Epiblema foenella (assembly GCA_963556455.1). Taxonomy (NCBI): domain Eukaryota; kingdom Metazoa; phylum Arthropoda; class Insecta; order Lepidoptera; family Tortricidae; genus Epiblema; species Epiblema foenella. The sequence goes on from OY747110.1 coordinate 4,784,716, forward strand.
AGGTCGATTACGTCAAAGAGGAGCCGGCACCATTTTGTGGGGACAACGGCCACATCAAAATGGAGGAGAGCGCCGTCTTCTACTTGTACGACGATAAACAAGACGGCACGCAGATTGACAGCTGTATGTAAGGCACCAATCGAAGTTTTAAATAGAACATCCCCCTGAGTCACGTGAGTGGAGTGACCCGTTCACTATATTTGCATATATCATTCGAAGTTGCCAAAAATGTAAACAAAGTACTGGCTTGAAATACCAACAACAAATATTTTGTCACTTATAAAAAATATGGTAAATTGATTTACTCCTACAGCTTAACTCAGTCGATTACTACGATAGTAACATCAAATGGGTAGCAGTTAAAGTGGCAAAATATTTGATTTTGCATAGGGTATATAAACAGTTTGTAGATATTATGTAGGTTTAGTCACAGGGTTTTTATAATTATGATTAGGTTATTTATGTAGATTTTATACTATGGTCTTCATATTCTACTTTAGGTAAGATTTTCAACTAAATAAGTCACCTAGGACTAAGACAGGTATGTTGTATCTACGATAAGGTAAAACTACGTATTTAAGTGTGAAATTGACAAAACAAGAAAATAGGTATATTAGTCACGATTTTTACTTATGATATCGGAATAATCCTTATTCCTATTTTCGTCTAATTATCTGATTGAGTTACAATGTAAATAAATGTTGTTTTTAGGTTTACGTTCAACAAATTGAATTTCTGGGCCACTTCGTATATTGTCACAGTAACAATAATATGTAATTTCTAGCGGCTTTCATATTGATTTTCATTGTCATAAGGTATGAAGTGGCATAGAAATCAAATTGGTTGTAAAATGTAATGGTATGGATAGTATATAAAGAAAATATTTCTACTTTAATTTTATACTCAATACTTACGATAAATTTAGATTTAGACTATTTTTAAGTGTTAGGTTAGGTTAGGTTAGGTTAGGGAACAGGGACTAGCCCCCGCTGCCATGGGTGTGGCGCAGCAGTAGACGATGTGCGCCACACACTGGAGGTGTGCACGGCGTGGGGGCCACAGCGGCATGATTTGGCCGCTATATTGGGCGGGGACCTCTCGCTGCCGACCATTGTATCGAAAATGCTCGATAGCGAGAGGTCATGGGAAACAATGGCCTCCTTCTGCAAGTTCGTAATGTCTCAGAAGGAGGCTGCGGAGAGAGAGCGGGAGAACGACCCATCTGCTCCCCATATCCGCAGAAGAAGAGCGGGACGCGCACGCAGGCGCTACGCGCATTTGCTCCCCCCGCCATAGTGGACCGGGTGGTAGGGTCGGGGGACCCTAACCATCCTTTAAGTCCTTGGGATTGAAGCGCCCCGAAATTGTCCCGGGACGCTCGCCCTGGCCAGACCCGCATATCGGGCGTGTCGCGAGGGTCAAAGTGAAATGCGTCAAGCGAACCTCTGGCCCTCCCTGGAAGCGATGTCGTCGGACAATCGTTGGGGGTTTAGTGGGTAGTCTGGGCCTTCTGCCCAGGAGTCCCACACACCCGTCCGGTCCCCCCTCGTCCGGGCGGACGGTGCGCAAAGCATTCCCCCAACGCAAAAAAAAAAAAAAAAAAGGGAACAGGGACTGTTGAGCCGCTTGACAATGTTCGCAACTTGGTCGTGTCATGCATATCCGGACTGACACGACATCGGGTAACATCTGTCATTCATTACACGGCTAAATTACGGAGAATGGCAAATGGCTGAATAATCCCGGTTCACGACTGTACATTAATTTGATCATAGATCTCACATTCGAATATAAAGTTAATATGTTATGCTCTCTGGCTCTGAGTCATTAGATCGGTGCGCGCAATAGTATTAATATAAGTTTTGAATGAAAAATGTTAAGTTGAATTGACTTTCGGGTAGATGTAATATGTGTTAAAATGTGAATAGGTATATGTCCGAGATGTTCGTCAAAATTGCAATAGAAATAAGTTTCTAACGAGGCTTAGACTAGTCAGTTTATATATCTACATTGTAATGTAGGTAAAACCCGACCTGACTAATGTGAGATTGTCAATGGGAGCACTGCTAGTGTTAGTCAATGCTTAAAGACTACTTAGAAGATACTATGTTAGTGTTAGTCAAAGTGTGGCATTGTTAAAGCCTGGTTTTCACAAGACCCCGCGACTACTGACTACATCGAACCCAGTATAGTCTGAGCTTCGCTCACGCATAGTTAAATGTTAAATGAAAAGTAAACGGTCGTGTGAACCATTCTCGGTATCAACTTTTTAATTTTTAAGCTCTTAAGCAAAAATCTGTTATACAGGTAAACGTACAGTAATCGACATCTTAGTGCCCAATAGATTAATCCTATTAATTACCTCTGTCATCATGGCCTAAGATTGAAAGTATTGGATCAGTGTCGCGCACAGCGATATTTACCTTAAGTTGGTACTTATGCGGGCGTGCAATGTAAAATATCGCGTACGTACGTCGAAACGCCCTTCTGAAAAGATGATACTTATTATTCTTGTTTGTTTGTGTTTGTCTTGTTTGTGTAGACGGCAATGTGAACATCTACATCTACAGAAGTAGATGGCAGTGTTTTCAGCAAAACAAAGAAGAATAATAAGTACCATCTTTTCTTTTTCTTTTTGGCTAATGTACAAAAATTCAAAAACAGAAAAACCAATAATACAATTTTGATTTGCGTAGGTTAATCTAAATTTTATTCCGTGAGGATAAGAATAGCACTGGGTGGCCGTGGGTGTCGTAAGAGTCGACTATGTGACCGAGTTGTAGTGTATTGCGGGCGATGGGCTAGCAACCTATCACTTCAATATCACATTTACTACGTCTTTAAATCTATGGCTAAATACGGCACTGGATGGATTTCATGTGCTCTACCTACCCCTTCTGGGAATACAGGCGTGGGGTTATGTATGTATGTGTATGTAATCTACGTTATGGAGAAAATATTAGTCGATACCGGACCTCTTTACTGCCGTTTTTGTATTCACAAAAGGATTTAAGGTCCTTTCTTAGTCTCGGGGTCAAGAACAGACACACATTTAGACGACCGCTTTAGCCTAGTTGGTAGTGACCCTGCCTTCGAAGGTGGAGGTCCCGGGTTCGAATCCCGGTCAGGCCATTTAATTGTGTGATGAACACAAATATTTGTTCTTGAGTCTTGGATGGTTTCTATGTATTTAAGTATCTGTTTATCTAATAAATAAGCATGTATATCGTCACTTGGTATCCATAGTAAGTACAAACTTTATTTAGTTTGGGACTACGTAGATTTGTGTAAGATTGTCCGCAAATATTTATTTATAATATTTATTTAAGTAATGTTAAACTGATTGTGAATAACAAAAAATAATCGCAGACTCATTGTCACATAATATGACACATTTCTTCTCTTTCTCAGCGACGGGATCTTATTATTATCTTATTTTATTTAGATGAGGGCCCTAGCGGATGCACTTCGACCCAGTGGAATCTTTTGTGCAATTGCCCCCTCCTTTATGCCTACTCCAAGCTGCTATCCAGCATTTCCACAAACCGAATGATGGAGTTCAGAGGGAGTACTCTAAATTCCTTTGGTTCAGGGTAACGACAGCGACGGGATACTATTTTTAGATTTTTTTTTAAATGTTGGTCTCATGCATCGACAGTTGCGTTTACTTGGACGTAAATTACTTTAAGCAAGTGTGACACAGATGTATGTCCTTTTTCCATTGCCTGCTCTACTTTAATACTAATTTAATAGAATTTCTTACTACATCAGGCGGGCCGTACGTTTGTTTGTCACCGACGTGGTATAAAAAAAAACCTATACATTAGAATTCCTTATCAGCGGCTATATTTCCGAATTCATATAACCTAGACCTTTTTAAGGCACGAGTGAATAGGCACCTTCTGGGTGAGCTCGCTTCACCGTCGGCCTCATCTGTACACCCGGGCTAGAGCAATCCCATTTATTATTTAAAATAAATAAATAAATATTAGAGGACAATCTTACACAAATCGAACTAGCCCCACAGTAAGCTCAAGAAGGCTTGTGTTATGGGTACTAGACGACGATATATTTAATAGATATAAATGCTTAAATACATAGAAAACATCCAAGACTCAGAAACAAATATTCATGCTCATCACACAAATATTTGCCCTGACCGGGATGCGAACCCAGGACCGTCAGCTTCACAGGCAGGTGCACTACCCACTAGGCTAAACCAGTCGTCAAAAAACTATAAATATAAACTCTATTATATTACCGTTAATAGATTATGTAAAAGCATGTCGGTGTCTAGAGCTAAACTCAAAGTAATCGTAGGTACTATAGTTAGATGTACAATAAAGGTAGTGCGAAGAATAAAACTCTCACACCAATGGTTCCGCACCATTATCTATAAAAACTACAAAAAATATTTTGTTCTATGGGAGCCCCCTTAAACATTGATTATATTCTGTTTTTTAGTATTTGTTGTTATAGTAGAAGAGCCGACGACACTGAACCTAGTTCGATAAGACTCCCAGATGAGATATATATTATAAGATGCGTCATTCCTGGGGGAACACGAAACGGCTATGCTGCCATGCAAAAAACCTGGTGGCCATAGTAAAAAAATTTTTTTAAAAAAAATAAATTTTCCGGTTTCTAGTACGATAAGTCTCCCAGGTTTCGTTTGTTCCTCGATACAGGGGAGGGGTAGGACTATACGATAATGCAGTGCTGCAAGCCCCCCTGACTGGCCTTGTCAGTGGCAGCAGCATAATAAGTGACGCCAATATTGAGGTATCTAGTATGATCGGTCTCCTGAAAAAACCAAGGCTCATCTGAAAGATCATCAATTTCTGTGTAAGAAAAACCACTGCTGCCTTTTCCTAATACTGGAGAAGGTGGTGCTGCAGCGATTGAAGGAGCTCAGTACACTGAACCTAATTCGATAAGACTCCCAGTTGATATGTATATTATAAGATGCGTCATTCCTGGGGGAACACGAAACGGCTATGCTGCCATGCAAAAAACCTGGTGGCCATAGTAAAAAAAAATATTAAAAAAAAAAAAAAATTTCCGGTTTCTAGTACGATAAGTCTCCCAGGTTTCGTTTGTTCCTCGATACAGGGGAGGGGTAGGACTATACGATAATGCAGTGCTGCAAGCCCCCCTGACTGGCCTTGTCAGTGGCAGCAGCATGATAAGTGACGCCAATATTGAGGTATCTAGTATGATCGGTCTCCTGAAAAAACCAAGGCTCATCTGAAAGATCATCAATTTCTGTGTAAGAAAAACCACTGCTGCCTTTTCCTAATACTGGAGAAGGTGGTGCTGCAGCGATTGAAGGAGCTCAGTACACTGAACCTAATTCGATAAGACTCCCAGTTGATATGTATATTATAAGATGCGTCATTCCTGGGGGAACACGAAACGGCTATGCTGCCATGCAAAAAACCTGGTGGCCATATTAAAAAAAAAATTTCAAAAAAAATTAAATTTCCGGTTTCTAGTACGATAAGTCTCCCAGGTTTCGTTTGTTCCTCGATACAGGGGAGGGGTAGGACTATACGATAATGCAGTGCTGCAAGCCCCCCTGACTGGCCTTGTCAGTGGCAGCAGCATGATAAGTGACGCCAATATTGAGGTATCTAGTATGATCGGTCTCCTGAAAAAACCAAGGCTCATCTGAAAGATCATCAATTTCTGTGTAAGAAAAACCACTGCTGCCTTTTCCCAATAGTGGAGAAGGTGGTTGCTGCTGTGATTGATGATCGCCTTCAGCGCAGCTGGATTCGGTTTTTCAATTCAGGGGGGCTTGCAGCACTGCATTATCGTGTAGTCCTACCCCTCCCCTGTATCGAGGAACAAACGAAGCCTGGGAGACTTATCGTACAAGAAACCGGAAATTTCATTTTTTTTGAAAATTTTTTTTTACTATGGCCACCAGGTTTTTTGCATGGCAGCATAGCCGTTTCGTGTTCCCCCAGGAATGACGCATCTTATAATATACATATCAACTGGGAGTCTTATCGAATTAGGTTCAGTGTACTGAGCTCCTTCAATCGCTGCAGCACCACCTTCTCCAGTATTAGGAAAAGGCAGCAGTGGTTTTTCTTACACAGAAATTGATGATCTTTCAGATGAGCCTTGGTTTTTTCAGGAGACCGATCATACTAGATACCTCAATATTGGCGTCACTTATCATGCTGCTGCCACTGACAAGGCCAGTCAGGGGGGCTTGCAGCACTGCATTATCGTATAGTCCTACCCCTCCCCTGTATCGAGGAACAAACGAAACCTGGGAGACTTATCGTACTAGAAACCGGAAATTTTATTTTTTTTGAATATTTTTTTTTACTATGGCCACCAGGTTTTTTGCATGGCAGCATAGCCGTTTCGTGTTCCCCCAGGAATGACGCATCTTATAATATACATATCAACTGGGAGTCTTATCGAATTAGGTTCAGTGTACTGAGCTCCTTCAATCGCTGCAGCACCACCTTCTCCAGTATTAGGAAAAGGCAGCAGTGGTTTTTCTTACACAGAAATTGATGATCTTTCAGATGAGCCTTGGTTTTTTCAGGAGACCGATCATACTAGATACCTCAATATTGGCGTCACTTATTATGCTGCTGCCACTGACAAGGCCAGTCAGGGGGGCTTGCAGCACTGCATTATCGTATAGTCCTACCCCTCCCCTGTATCGAGGAACAAACGAAACCTGGGAGACTTATCGTACTAGAAACCGGAAAATTTATTTTTTTTGAAAAATTTTTTTTACTATGGCCACCAGGTTTTTTGCATGGCAGCATAGCCGTTTCGTGTTCCCCCAGGAATGACGCATCTTATAATATATATCTCATCTGGGAGTCTTATCGAACTAGGTTCAGTGTCGTCGGCTCTTAAACTATTATAGCGGCAACAGAAATACATCATCTGTGAAAATTTCAACTGTCTGACTATCACGGTTCATGAGATAGAGCCTGGTGACAGACGGATGGACGCACGGACAGATAGCGAAGTACGGAAGTTTGGGTACGGAACCCTAAACATAATGTAGATTTATTGCGTCGACTTTAAGAAACGACCAGGAAATAACCAACTCCTTCTTCATAAAACACAATAACCCTGCATCTACTTATGTATCATGCATACTGACACATATTACTCTTAACAACGGACGAAACTATTATTATTATTTAGCGAATTTGTATGCTAACGAGCCGCCAACTGCTGAAAGACTATGCGGAATTAATCAAGTAAATGCGTTTTATTACGACCGTATGCATTAGCTTAATTAAAATGACAATTAGAAAATATTTGATTGACGCCTGAAATAATGAGATAAACATGGAAGCGCGGCAGCTTGGAGATGAATTGTGAAATGACCTACATTATTGCTACCGCATTGAATTAATATTATGACTAGGTCAATGGCTTGACCCTAATTGCCCTTTCATTTTGGAATACATTCATTTGTAATACCGTTTCTTATTTATTATTATTATTTATTTATTAACAATAATAATACAACACAAACAAGTACATAGTCCCACAAAACCGTTTGCACAGTTTGACTGTGGGATCGATCAGTCTCTTCTCTCTTCTAACAATAAATTATTTTACGAGCTTAACAAGGTAACTTTATATATTATGATTATACATCTAGGTATATAGATTATTTTACGAGTTTAATAAGGTAACTATGAAGCTTTTTACTAATTTTAGCTTTATTGGCTTCCTGCCTGATGTCAGAGGGCAGGCTGTTGAGTATTTATTGTTAGTTATAAGATAACCACAGTTATATTATTTAAACGAACTTCAAATGTTATTGAATGATGTCACTTGGCGTCGGTGTTGCCACACTTAAATTATTTCAAAAGTGTGAAACAGTCCTTAAACAGTCTTTTCGTCTGTGCTTCTATAATGCAAACACCGCGTTAGTGACATCATTCAATCGTTCGTTCAGTAAATAGTTCAATCACGAATGTTATAAAAGTAGCGGGACCGTTAAAATGGTTCTCTTTCCTATGGTAAATTTGGATGAATAAACAACTACTTCTACTCAGAATATTATTTAATATTTCACCTTTAATAGTAGGGAAGGCGTTTCTGGGGACACCTATCGCCGTAGTAATTAAATAAAGTTATACTACGACTCCATAATGATAAAAACTTTTCATGATGTATCTGTTTGGGCGATTTGTTTTCATTATTATTGTTAAGTATGTGACAGGGACAGAGGGATGCGAGGGAAACCACCGGCGGTCGTTTACACACTGCTTTATTAGTGTTAAGCATTAGCTTATGTAGGGGTCGCGGCACCGTAATACCGCTACACTATGCATACACATATACAACAGTTATTACCTAACGAAAACTAAAGTATAAAATGCCGCCAGCATCCTCGGTACAATGGCCCAAGGGCCTGGTTTAGATTTAAGTTAGTTTTAATATTATTTAAGTTATTGTTATTTAACTATTATTACCGCCTGTAAATCAATAAAAAATTGTATAAAATATTTATTTCAACACAATATAATATTATATGTCTGTCGCAGAGTCACTAATACACTGAGAGTACTCAACAGAACTTTCTCCCGATCGGTGCAAAGATTCTCTTTATCCATCAGGCGCTTGCTCTGCCTATAATTTATGCTGATGTGTGATACTCCAACGCCACTCAAATCCCCCTAAATAAATTGGATCGCCTTCTCAACTATCGTATTAGATTTATTTTCAGACAGATTTATTAGCAACCTTCACAAGTACGACCACGTTTCCATTTTTCGTAAACAGTTAAACTGTCTCCCCGTACGTGAACGTAGAAATCTTCGTATTTTGTGTACCCTTTTCTCAATTTTCGCTCCGATGTCACACTCCGGATTATCTCAAGTCCAAGATTCAGCTTATCTCTACCCGATACGGTTGCGTTCTCCGTACATCCTCCTCCTAGCGTTTTCTCGATTGTGCCCAAGTAGCCTGGGGGGTCCGATTTGACACCTCAACTTCATACCAATATTTAGGATAGGAACTAGTTTTACGAACGCGACTACCGATTCCTCCATCTTTAAGGTTGTCGCACACATAAAGGCTCGGCGTCTCACATCACCGGCTCGCCGTCAACCAGGCTTCAAGCCGGCACCTATCCAGAAGGGGGGATAGTTGAGATTTATCCCCCCCCCGAAAACGTTTTTAGCCAGTAGTGATTACAGCGATTTTTACACAGTTCACATGGTTGTTTCAATGTTCGTCCCCCCCCCCGAACCAGGTCTGGATACGTGCCTGGCTTCAAGTCAACACAAGCACGGAATAGCGTCGCCTCAGCAGCGCCGAGGTGACCGCGCAACGATGCCGCGCTTGCCGTGAGGTGTCCACTGGTTGACAGCTTTTTAACGTTTGAAGTAGGCTATTTCGCCCGCGCGGGTCCTCTCGCCGGCAACGAGCTGCAAGTGCGGCGTTCATCCTGTGAAGGCGAGCTGTTCATCCAGAGTTAGCGGGTCCCGAATTGGGGCGATGCCGTGACGGAGTGGATAAGTGTGCGTTGAAGTATGAAGTTTCTGACAAATAATAGTAAATACTGACCGGCTCGAGCTGGGGCGATATCGATAAGGTGATAAAGCGATATTTGTGCTTCAACCTTTAAACTTACAAATTGCTAAAGCTGGCACTGAAATAATTTTCATTGTTCTCTGCTTACCATGTGCCATTTTGGGAGTACAACTGAGTTTAAGTTTACATGTATATGTGGGTATGATTGTATGTCATGAATGCAACTGGTGATAAGAGCATCTTTGTCCTTATTGTAAGTTTTGGTCTACTTACTACCTTAAAGTTCTACATAATATACGTGATTACCTAAGTGTCGATTTGCGTGTCGAGCTTTGTGAATCACTTATATTATCTAGACTCAACTATTGTGACGTCATTTATGGCGGATGTATTTATGGTCGTTCTAAAAGGCTCATACAACGAGTGCAAAACGCATGCACTCGTTTCTGCTTTCGAGTCCCTCCCCGGTCCCACATCACTCCGTACTTGAACTTTGCTAACCTCTTAGCATGTCTGCCCGTCGACGCCTGCACCTCGTGACTCTTCTGTTTGGGGTGGTACAAAAAGAGACTCCTTCGTACCTATTTTAAAAAATTCAATGGTCAAAGAGTGCGCGCAGGTTCAAGGCATTGGCTATCGTGCTTATGCACAGGACCGCTGCTTTCCGAGGCAGTTTCAGGTTTGCAGCGTCTAAGTGCTGGAATGACATCCCACCCCCTATCCAAGGGGCGCCTAGCAAGTATACCTTTAAGCGCAAGCTTAAAATCTATTTGTTGACGCTCCAAAAACCCCAATCCTAATCCAGCACTATTAGCAGCAAAAATATACCAACCGTACAAATCTATTTTTTAATTTTTAGCTCCTTTGTTTTTGTACTCCAGATGCTGCATATAAGTAGTAAGTGGTTTTTGGTTTATTTATATACCTACCTGTTTTTTTATATATTTTAGTTATTTTTATTTTGTTTATTTATTTTTTACAATTGTATGACGTTCCGTGAGTCACCGACGGTACTGGCTGAAAATCAGCGCTGTAGGTGTTTGACACCCCAGCATAATGCTGAGCCAGTGTCCGTTTCACTGGCGCGGGACACACATATTATGTGGTTTGTGTATAATATGTTTTTCTTCATGTATCATTTTTGTCATATGTGTGTCTTCTGTGTCTGTGAATAAATGTTTCTTTCTCTCTACTTTAAATACGAGTATGAAATGACAATCCGAGCCCAAATACGAAATGATGGCCACTTGTTTAGCCTAGTGGTCAGTGAAGTGTCTACTAAGTGGACTGTCCTGGGTTAGAATCCCGGTAAGGGCAAATATTTGTATTATGAGCATAAATAGTTGTTTCTGAGTCTTGGATGTTTTCTATGTATTTACCCTGATCCTAATATCCTAATAATATTATAAACGTGAAAGTTTATGGCGATGGACGATGTATGGATGGATGGATGGTCCGTTACCTCTTAATCTCAAAAACGGTTGGACGGATTTGGTTGGAATTTGGAACGGAAATAGCTTATACCCTTCATAACAAAATAGCTGATGATGCTTCTTTTTAAGTAGGTAAGTAATACCTGTGTTAAGATTTACCGTTCTTTCTTAGTCTATATAATACAATTGCAAAGAATAAAAAACAATAAAGTTAAAGTAGACTATGTCAACATACATAGGACGAAAGAAATAAATGAACGTTAGTGTCCCCTAATACTGATCTATTTATAATCCACGTTTACCATAATCAGTTTGACACCTGCATAATCGATAAAATAATAACACACAGTTCAACATAAATGTAACAGCCAACATAAACTGAACTCTATTAAACCGTTCCTGCAAACTTTCAGGTTGCAAACTATGAACTAAAACTATTAAAGCAAACGAACCATGCAATAACTGCGGACTAATATTAAAGTGGTCTAGGTACGTGCAATTTTGTATAACAGTAAATAGTAAAAGTATTAATTATTATTTTTGTTATGTATTGTTTGCCTGTACTCATTGTGATTTTGTAATGTACTTGTGTTCTTTAATTGAGGTGTGCAATAAAGAGTATTTGTATTGTGCTGTATACAGGTTAGGTTATTAATTAAAATATAGAGGCAGTATCCGCGATGTCTCGTCAAAACGGGCAATGAACTTTGCAAGTAACAAAACTTTTTCTGCGCCATTAGCGAGATATTCAAGTTAATTAATGGAATAGGTTTGAAAACAAAGTTCTTCGGCAAACATTATTCAAGGAAAGGTCACTGATTTTTCGTAAGTCAATTGGACCTGGTTTTTTTCCTTTAGGGTTTTGGTAGATTTCCTCGGTTCGGTGTTTTTTCGTTGTATACGGCGTTCGGTGGTGTAGACTTATCAACCTGTCCGCCCACCCATTTCCCAAACAACCGCAAACCAATATGTTGGATTTAAACTTACACGATTTTCACACATTATTATTGGAAAACGGGGCTTAATCGGGGTTTATAATAATAAACCGCAAACCACAATAATACATTTACTTCCAATTCCGATTTATACTGATTAATAAAATCCGCAACTCCTTAACTTAAGAAGTCTTTTGTAATTTAAGATTTAGTTATGTAAGTGTTTATAAAATTATGTAAAAAAATTCACTGAAATAAACAGCTTAAATTTAAATTTTTTTTTTTCAACTTTCAAAGAAATTGTCCTCACAACTCGTTTGCTGATTATGAGTTGGAGCTGAGCTGGCTGTCACGTGCAAGATGTCACGTTTCTTGACCAACAGAATCAATAACATATCTCTCTCTCTCTTCTTTCGTTCCTTATCTCGTTCACTTCGGCATCATTGGCATTTATTTCCACCTATTGGATCATAAAGTATTTTGAACCGCATATTCATAAAATAATTAAAAATGGACTTATTCACTAAAAATTACCATAGGCGATAAAATAGTGTGTTCATGTGTCGAAATTTCTGTATCCATCTTAAATGTTTTGTATCCAAATACTACTACTAGTGGCTCTGTGAGCTGTAGACCTCGTGAGTGAGTTTTTATCACTTCCAAAATCTGACATTATAAAAAGATTCATTATGAATATCGAACCTGCTAACAAAATTTCACGAGCAGTTGAAAAATGCGACCTGTAGAGGAGAACAAACTGAAATTCGGACGCAGAAACTTACAAAATCTTTGAAATAAAAATTGTTTTTGAAAATTTCCAAAAACTAACTCGACAAAAAAATTCTATATAACTATTGAACCTGCTCACGAAATTTCACGAGAATCGGTTGAGAATTGCGACCTGTAGACGAGAACAAACGGAAATCCGGAAATCCGGACATACGAAAGCATTTTTTGTCGAAGCTGAAACAGAGACCTTCGTTTCACTCGGTCAATAAAGAAATCCACAGGTTTAGAAAAATAATTTATGTAAGTTAGGTATTAGGTATTACGATTTTTTAATGTATTTTTTATATACTGTTTACTACATAGTTAAAAATAACGGAGAATTTAAAACCTACAGAAGATACATAAATAGTGGTTTGTTATACGAGGGTGCAAAACTGTATTATAGCCGCGAGTGTGGAATTGAAACACGTGCATGGATGCGAATGCATTCTAGGGTTGAACTACGAGCTAGCGAATGGATCAAAAATACAATCCTGAGCGTAGCAAGTGTTGCAACTTGCAACACACGTGACGAAAAATAACTGCACAAATATTTTCACCTCACTGAACATTTTTAATTTTTTTATGTCACACCTGGCCATAAAGTGGCAATAACCGCACGCTCCGCGCGCGGAAAATCCCACTTCCTGGCCAGGGGGTGACATAAAATTTTGTACTTACCTCGGGCGGTAATTAAAAAGCCTCAGATCGCATAATTATCGCCCTTGCCTTCGGCTCGGGCGTCAAATACCTGCGATCTGAGACATTCTTTGTTTTACTGCCCTTGGTAAGTAATGTACTATTACTCCTCCTAGCGTTACTCAAGTACAGTTGCTCCAGGAGGATGCACGGGTTCCGGTACCTAATTCCAAGATTTGGCATAGACACTAGTTTTTTTTATTCACTATATGTTTTTAATAGAATACACTTCAATATAAAATGATTTTTGCTCGACTGTCTGGACTGGACTTTACATGTTTATTATGTTTAAAAAAGTATGCAATAACACGTTCGGATTTCAAATATTCTATGCACTATAATTTATAAATAATCTAACCCAGATTAGCCCTCTTCAGGTACTTCGTGGCGTTCCTGAGATTCTCCTTCTGTCTCGAAAATTTGATAACAGGGCATTCTAGGACCATATGGTTGACTGTCAGGTCTGCATTTCCGCACACGCACTTAATCTAGTCGGACCAGCTCCATACACCCAAAGGCATAAAAATATATACATTACCAAAGCGAAAAAAATATATGTACGCTTTTACAACATGTATGTATTAAGGCCATATTCGCACATTTGGTCACTTAGTGGGAATAGATATTTTCGATATGACTGTACCAGTGGTGGTCGCCGTTTCCGATGCATATCCTTATGCGGTTTAATTGCAACCACAATCACTACAATTAATACATGTTAAGCACACTTTTGTGCAACAACGGTAAAAAAGGGGCGACAGAGTTGGACGTAGCAAAGTTGCAGTTTTCTTTACTCGTGCTTAAAATTAGACTTTAGAGCTCTAGGTTTGAATAATGTGATCCTAAACCATAACCGTAAATGTCTAAATGTTTAAATAGCTTAAACTGAAACATAGATTTAATAACTTGACCTAGCATTCAATAACACTCAAAGTTAATGACTGGTGTATATATTACAAATTTTGAATTTGCATAAGAGAACAAATTTCAGTGAAATATTAAATTAACCCTTAAATGCATGATTTTTTTTTTTCAATTCAAAAAATTAAATGTGGAAACCTAATGGCGTAAAAACACGAGAAAAATACGAAAAAAAATCTAAGACATATTTTGGGTGAATTTTGTACTACTATCCAAAATGTGGATACATCCTACATTATGCACTCCCCGCAAAATCAAATAGGCCCTATACACGGTCTATGACAGATCTGAAATACGCTATGTTTGTAGGTACGAAATAAACATTTACGAAAATATGTGCTTGTAATATACGTAATTAATATAATAACACGTCGTTTCCCTTAAATGATGCACTCCCATGCAACCAAAACCAGGTTTCGCGTTTTTTAAAAGCTTTTATTTAACTTCCACTGTAACTATGTATGTAAATATTTAAATATGTACCTATATTTGTTCGGGTGGAATCTTGCAACTCAATTTTGAGGCAGATATCTTTAACCAATTGAGCTGAAATTTTGCACACGTGTGTATATCACGTGACAATCCAATATTATGATGACACAGAGCTGATCTGATGATGGAGCAAGAAGGAGGGCATAGGAACTCTGTAATTAAACCCATCGTTTTAGGGTTTTTTAGAAACGCCACGGTGAGCAGTTGATGACTGTTGAAAGAAATAATTCCTCACTTTAGTTGTTTATCTAAGTAATAACAAATTCACAAAACCTAGACAAACAAAACCTAGTAAAAATATCAAAATAATGTACGAGTTAAATTTGTCAACCAGAATAACTTCGATAGTGCCGATAGTAATTGCAAAGTGCCGGGAGTGCATAATGTAGGCTAGATCCTACAAGATCAAATATGTGAATATTCTTTACTTTCTGGCTGAGACCTTAATTAAAGTTTGTAAAAGTAAAATCGTTATGAAATGAGTTACAGAATTGTAATAGAAAATAATTACTTACTTAGTTAAAAACCACTAAACACAGTCGAAGAAAACCTTCAATATTCAACTTTTTCTAAATTGCCGCCATTTGGGTTAAAAACATTTATAACTTTTTTTATATTCAGTTTTGCCAACAAATCGTTAATAAATGTGAAAATGCGTTAGTTTTTCTTGCAAAATCATACAAGAACATAATACATACATATCTAGATTTCAAACACTACCCATGTTTTGGTTATGTAGGATGCATCCTACACCATGCATTTAAGGGTTAAATGAGACAGAAAAGAAGCACTTCAAGAAATTGTTTATACCAAATTGTGAATAGTTTCTTTAACTAATTTCGCAGGACTGTCAACTCAATTCCGAAAGTTTTCGTTTTGATATCATCCGTCCACAATGACCCGAAGTTCTCTGAAAATTCTATAATTTCTTTATTTACAGCGAGGAATTTCAGCGAAAATAATCGTATTAGACAGAATCACACCATCCTTAACACGTTCTCCGGCTGTGCCCCGACACACTGCACTGCACTGCACTGTGGGCGACTTTGGCCCTGTTGGCATCTAAGTTTTGACTTTGCTATTTAACAGTACGGCCATCACCGGCGATATCGCCGGATAAATTCGTTTTAGGGTTACGTAACAAAAATGTAAAGAAGGAACCCTTATGGTGCGACAAAGGCTGTCTGTTTATAATAACTTTTGAATAGTTCCCTGTGTGGTGCCGGGTTAGAGTTCTTCCCCCATTCTTCCCGTGGGTGTCGAAAGAGTCGACTATGGGAACCGGGTTGTAGTGTGTTCTGGGCGATGGACTAGCAATCTGTCACTGCAATATCACATTTTCTCCATCTTTAAACCTACAATTGCTAAATGTGGCACTGGAATTAAATTCCATGTGCTCTGCCTGCTGTGAGTTTATGGATGTATGTATGTATGTAAACGGGGGAATTATCAATAGGTATAAAAAAGCTATATTATTAATACCGGTATACATAATGTATAGAGGGGTTTTTACGTAACGTTTTCGAGTGAGCGTAAGGATGATCTCAATGTTATGTGTTCCACGTAAAAATACAAGTTTTGAGAATTCGAGTTGATCAAGTCTGTTATAATACAAATAAATACACTTTATTGACCGAGTGAAACAAAGGTCTTTGCTTCAGCTTCGACAAAAATGCTTTCGTATGTCCAGATTCCGGATTTCCGTTTGTTCTCGTCTACAGGTCGCAATTCTCAACCGATTCTCGTGAAATTTCGTAAGCAGGTTCGATAGTTATATAGAATTTTTTGTCGAGACGGTTTTTTGAAATTTCCAAAAACATTTTTTTTAAAATGATTTCGTAAGTTTCTGCAGGCGATTATTCTCCTCTACAGGTCGCATTTCTCGTGAAATTATGTTAGCAGGTTCGATATTCATAATTGATCTTTTTTATAATGTCAGATTTTGGAAATGATAAAAAAGCTCACTCACGAGGTCTACAGCTCACAGATCCACTAGTATAATACAAATAAAATGCAGAACATAATGGTAAACCATACAAATACACCATTTCTTCCAGGCAACCTTTGGGATGGAGATGACCACATATACAACATTTGATTTCATTTCCAACATTTCTATATACAATAAAAATACTGATTATTGCACACCTCAGAAAAATAACACTGTATATTAGGCTTAAAGTATAGAGGTAAACAACACTTATCGCTAAAGAGTGATCTCTTCCAGACAACCTATATATTAAAACAAAATCCCTAATGAGCCTATTTCGTTTTGTAATGTGCTGAGATACAGCCGTGTCTAATGCAACAATAAACAAAGGCCGGCCTAAGCCCGTATTAGCATTTAGATGGAAATATATGGCCAATCCTAATTAGCCCTGTAATTTGTCCGAATGTCTATTCGAGACGCTCCAAATCCATATGCAGCCATATTCTGTTTTTTTTCGTAACTTATAAGCATGTCGCATCAAGCGGTGTCAGACAATGAACTCTGCTTAGACCGTGTTCAAAAGATTTACTTTGATGTATTTAATGTATACTGTACAGTCGCCAACGAACACAAAGCGAAATAACGACGCATATAGTTTAGGTATACCTAACAGTTTAAAAATAACGGTGACAAATCGGTATCCAATATATAAAAAGAGAAAGCGAGGCAGGCCACTGAAAAGATGATGACATCGGAGAAGTAGCTGGAACTATGACCGAGATTGGCACAAGACCGAGATGCTTGGCATAATTTGGAGGAGGCTTTTACCGCCAAGGGCGGCTCTTCCACCTAAAAATACTAATATGACATCTAAGAAACATACTAACAATACTTACCCATGTTAATTAATTACCCAAAAACATTCATATCATACCATTGTAAGGGACTAATAAAGTTATTATTATAACAGTTTAATCGCCATATAGCTTTGATGTGTAGCAAATGTATTTGATTTATCATTTTATAAATTAATTAATAGTCGTAAATACTATATTATACATCCTTTTAAATATACTGTCTGTATCTGTGTTAAAATACACTTTATTTTAACACAGATACAGACACCCATACACACTATTTCTACTACGAGTAACTTAAATGACTACCTTAAACAGAATGTCGGTAGAGTACAGAACCTCTTTGCCTCTATCCTAAGTTTTTTATTTATTATCGAATTAATATTATAACTTGGTTACGTAAAATGATACGCGTGCTTAAATCCACTCTCGCAGTTGACAAATGTCTTTGTTTTTTCCGGTGTACATATTTTTTAGGTAACATATTACTTACTATCCTTTTCGAGGGCTTCCCGTTTTCCTCTTGGTTTGCTTTTGGAATGTTTCGCTAAGCATCAATCCCATTCTTGTATATTTATTTTGATTCGTATGATGCTCGACTTACAGCTTAATTTAGAACGCATCACAATATTTTGTGACGTTGACATGAGATTGAAGTCCACGAAAAGGTTTTTCATTAAACCTGTAGTTTGAGTACGCCCCCTAGGGTAATAGGGTTTTAATTGAGTTTGGTGAAACGTGAATATGGAATCTGAAACATGATTATTGTATATACAATAATCATGGTCATTCAGACAGAGAAACATGATTATTGTAAAACAAAAATGAGACCGCAAGTATTGCGATCGTTAAGTGAAAATTACCTTAAATAGTAATATATATTTTTCCAGCTATAAGACTTAAACACCAGCATCACAGAGTTTGGATAAAAAGGATACGGAACATCATACATAAACCTTTTCAATGCCATGTTAAAATGCATGTTAAACTCACACACATGGGAATGTCAAAGGCGAAGTTGATTATGCATGTAAATGCAGGTTGATATTGCACTGGAATTACGATTTGAAACGGGATATTTACCATGTATATTTGTATTTTTGAGTTCCCTTTATTTCGGCACTGTTGCAAACGCCATTATCAAGGATTAACTGACGTGCTGCGAGTTTTAGTTGTGGTCTACCCACACACCATAGCGATCTACCCTCTTCCTGGTTCGCTTTTTTCCCACAGTGTCACCGTCACTACCACCGTCCGCCTTGTCACTTGAAACTCGATTACGGTCACGACACACCACACTCACAGTATCAATACGCGAGTTCTTTCCGGAAACAGTCTCTTTTCGATTTGAGAACTTTCGGATCACTGGACGCCAGACAACAGTGCCGAAATATCGGGAACTCAAAAATACAAATATACATGTTAAATATCCTCTTTCAAATCGTAATTCTAATGTAAATGACCATGTAAGCTTGAAATCTGATATTGCATTGCACGGATATACCCATCGTTGGCGTCGAAAATTTGAAAACAGAGATATGTAAATGGCCTTTATTTTATTTTGAGCAGTTTGAACATAATGTAGTTCACTGGCCTCATAAAATCACTTTGTCAGCTGTGGCTACTGTGGTTACTGGCGTCAGGGATTTCTTCACGAACCTGATCTAAGCCTTTTTTTTTTCATCTCCCAGTGACGGATATCTCCAGCCACATAACAACAATAATATTGTTTATTTTCTTCGAGAGAGGACAGGTATAATAAAAGTGCACGTTTGTTCAGTTTGCTGTGTCCATCTCACAAAAATGCATACATATGCATATTAAAATAAATAAATATAGTACGTAGATTATACACCAATGGTCTAAAATCAGCCATGTTACCACGAGATGCCTCTTGAATGTGTTTGATGGGTAATAAGCTTTTAGAGCCTGGTCTAGTAAAAGTAGATTGTATGATTCTTTACCTACCCTTCTTTATGTTTTACTTTGCTTTATTTCATCTGCATTTTCATTTTGCATTTTTCACCAATTTTTAGAATCAAAAGAGGGGTTAATTGTTGTGAAGTAAGCGTACCTAGGCTTCGAAGTCTGCTTTCCATCAGAGAAGTCTTACCTATGCTTATTTTCCACGGTCGTTGTACAAAAAATGTGTTCAATTTACAGTGGTTATTTTCAGTCGAGTTGTCGGTAAACGTTGAATATCAGCCAAGTTCGGAAATACAATGATTCCCAAAAGTAATTCAGTATTTTTGCCTTCAAAATACAAAAGATTTCTTCGATGGGGATTGTTTCTCCACACGTGTACCTACTCGTGTCATATGTTTTATTGAATAGACCAGCGGGGCAATCACGTAACTTTTGTGCTACCGTTAGGTAGATTTTAATGTCATATTTAAATTTTCAGCTCATACATTTATACTTCAAAATTGACAGTAAAATCTATCTACCGTTAGTACATAAAGTTACGTGATTCGCCTGCAGATTTAAGTTAACGTGGGGTATGGATTAACACTTAAAACCCGGCGTTTTCAATTAGTAGGAACGGTGCTTTTAAGTGAGCCTTTACAATCTGACCGAGAAATATTTGAATATTGTTTCTATGAAAATACAATGGCGGATTTGCCCTAAGGCTTAGTAGGCCCGGGTCTAGGGTAGTAAGACTTAAGTGCAGCCAATCGTGATTGAAAATTCGACTAATGGGCGGTAATGCTTACTACATGGCCTGGGGCCAAAGGCAACTAAACTGCAAATACGCCACTGTGACAAGAGTAATAAACGTAATCTTTATAGTAAACATATCTTCCTACAACCATCTAATCAAATAGCTAGCTGAGTCTTATATAAACATGATTTGTATAGAAATGATGTAGCCTCTGTGCCTGTACTAGCCCGTATAAAGGTACATTCCGGACATAATCTGTTGTAAACACACATGCAAAATTTATACAGAGACCCAGTCTTTACAAGTCTACCTATAAAATAGTACTTACCAACGACACTTCAACGACATCATTACTTTTAAGCACAAAGGATTATAGTAGATAAGTATATCAAAAATGTCCTATCCTGTTACTATTATTGTATTTGAACCATTCAGGAGTTTAGTTTGTCAGTATTTCACTGTTATTGTTCCCACCGTTTGATATAAATAGTTCACTATAGATGACACAATATGAAACTTCCGAGAATTGTAATAAACCATCGACATCTCTATTGAGGAAGAGACCATATTTTTCTACTTCTAAACAACAAAATCAAGTGAAATATTATATCTACATACTCAAACTTATGAATAGACCATTTAGATGCTAAGTTTGTACATAAATTCTTATAGGTATGGTAAGTTTGTCTAGTGTATGTGTCTGAATACTTCAGTGTTATATGTAGGTACTATGTTTCATATTTAATAAAATCGTTATTGGATAACACAGTAGTATTTTTATTTTCCAAAACGCGTGGTCAAGTGAAAAAATTCTTCACGAAAGTTAAAGATTAGTTCGATCCTTTACGAAGAGTTTTGTTACCTTTATTTTTTGTTGTATCTATTTGTATCATTTTGGAGTTTACACTTAATAACCAGAAGTGAAAAATATATGCAAGTGTCTATTATGACTAGTTCACCTGCACTTTCTTTAATGGATCCATAAAAATAATGTTAGAATGTAAGTAGCCATCGTAAAGGGGCACTCAGACGCCGGTAAACACTTCGTGATGGAAGACCTACACTAAGGCTCGGTTTTATGAAGATCCGTTAGACCTTATGTCGGTTTGTTATGTCAAAAAATATACTGAGTTACTGAAATTTGATCTGACATTTGGTCTGACGGATCTTTATAAAACCCGGCCTTAACATGCTAACCAGCTACAAACATGCTAATATTACTAATACGTACGGAACTCTCCTTGACGACTGTAACTCACTCTCATCTTTTTTACCACAATAGCATTCCTTTGTTATGATCCCTGGGATCCCAGGCAAGGCAAGTAGTCAAAACCTATCGTCTACCGGTCCCTGGGATCCCAGGGATCATAAGAGAACTGAAGAACGCTATTGTTTATTTTTTCGCCGGGAGACGACGGCATAACATGCATACCGAGAAACGTCCAAAAACTTCTGCGAAAAGGCTTCTGGAAGTCGATTACAGTTTTTGGCAAGCCAATCCTCTTGAGAATACAGTGTGAGTAGTGTGGCTAGCACAACTGCCGTTGCTAAGCGTCGAGAAAAATCTACCCTTCTCTTTCTAATTAGTACAATGGGAGTGAGACAGGAATGGCGGAGTAGCGCGTGACGTGACTTTATGCCCTTAGGCGTGGTCCTATCGGCTTGTCCCACGAATATTGCTAGCACCTGGATGGCTTTTATCCCACGCTTTATATTTTGAAGGACGCGACTTCGTATTACATACACAGAATTATTAATAGTCCTCTATAAAACACCGAATCATGTAGCCTCCTTTGCGCGTAAGCCCCTAGTGACGTGTATACATAACCTACAATAGTTGCACTGTCACTGTCCCGAGGTTCTGGTGAATTAACACCCCCGGATTGTGTGAGCAGGGGGGCTAGCACAACTACCGCTGCGACGCGACGCGAGTAGAGAAAAATCTACCCTCCTCTTTCTAACCCGCACAGTTCGAGCGAGACAGGAATCGCTGAGTCGCGCGAGATACGATTTGTCAGCAAGTTGTGCTAGCCCCACTGAGTTTAGCCGAAGTGAGAAAGGAACAGGCCTGTTATAAGCATTGGCAGTCTCATTAATTTATTCGTCCACGGTTAGGGATAACTTTTAATTTAATTACAAAATAATAGACGTTAACAAGTCATAAAAGTCGGCTTTATGAGAATCTTATAATTAATTTACAAACACTGCCAAAGTTTCAATTAAATCTCGACTGAGAACATTGCGTTGAACTGTAGCGTTTGATTGTCTATATAATAAGCATGGTGACAAAATTCATGCCATTAGAACCGGTTTTAGAGACCATTAAATGTTTACTGGGGCCAATTACAATTAGAGCAACACAAAAAACGAAAATGAGGGGCAAAGTACAGCATAGCTAACGAGCGCTGAAACCGCTCCATACTGATTCACACGCAGGCGTCACGTCACATTTTATTGAAACATGAGAATTCTATTGGTAATTTCAATTTACGTTTGGTCAATAAACAAAAGACTAGGTTTTTGCGAATGTTTATAGTCCTGTAACTTTTTATGGTTTCAATTATTTTATCTAATTTATTATTTACTAGCTTTCGCCCGCGACTTCGTTCGCGTGAACTTCTACTGACTATTCCTTGCCCTTGGTAGATAAATACCGGTTAGGTAATAAACTACTTAACTTTGAGTGACTCACACTCCAACGTTTTTAAGTCTTAAAGTTACAACCTTACAAAGTTTCTAATGTATATAGGTAACTATATTAGCAAGTGAAATGGGCCCTCTTGTCCATGAAAGGAAGCATGTGTCCTGAAGAGAATGTAATAGGCGGATAATGAAACAAAATGGGTATGATTTATCAATACCTATATATAGGTACGTATGTATGTTGGTCATAGGTACTGGCTAAGTAAATCAGACGTTAAATACGTATATCATTCCAGGCCGGAGAACGCCGTCGACTTGATCCCATATAGCATTTATGCGTATGAATTATTTTTGATGATTTCTTATACTATGTAACAAAATACTAATGACTGTTAAGAAACTACTTATATGTTGCGTACGTCTACACATACGTTCTTATTCGATGACGTTACCCAATTCCCTACTTTCCGAGCCTTAGTACTGACATCCTCGATGTTGCGACTACAGGGGAAGACATATTATGCTGGAATCGAACAAAAATTTGGATGTTGCTCGAAATGCAAAGTGTTAGGAGTCCTACATTATAACCCAAGATTATTAATGTCCTACAACAATATGACACGCTATTACTTGCAGTGGAAACCTCTACGCATTATCCCTCGGTAAGAAAATTAATTGAACACTTCTAGTCTTACCAAGAAAATGTTTTTTATAGGTACTTTTAGTTTACTAAGACAAACATGTTTACAAAAATTTTAAGCACCCTATCAAAATATCTGTAAGAAATTTTCCCTTTATCGTAGATATTTTTCTAGTGAAAGTTCTACGTCCAAAAGGTACAATCGAACCTGTGACATCCTGACATACGCAACCAATCGCTTTAACTGAGCTGTCTGATCAATCAGTAATCACACTCTGTTACCAAGTCCTTCAACCAGTTCTCTCTTACAAAGCCTAGGGAGATTTACGCAGAGTGACATCTACCAAAAGAACTCGCGCTTCCTTAACTTCAATTTATAATTTTCGCTAGCAGGTGTTACTGCTTAAAACATTAGTAATATTTTTAAGTATCTACGCACACATATTACAATTATATATTTTTTAAATTTGTAAGCCCGAAGACTGAGAGGTGGAATGCTGCCTAAAGTTACTTTTCTCCTTCTAAGTAGCCACTTTCTACAATTTCAAACTATTAGGATTGACTTTTATTTTATTTTCTAAGAACATAAAATTTGAAATCCCTCCATATCTCCCATGTACCTCATAATTCCCAGAAATTCGAAACAAAGCCTGATAAAACCGGCGGACAGCTGAAGACCGAATTTAGGTGGACACTGGACGACCATAGCACAAAACCTCTTCATATACCTAATACTTGTACCTCCCAGTGATTTGATTATTTATATAACTAATCAGCTAGGTAATCACTGTTTTCATGTTACCTACATTAAAATAGTGTTTTGGATGAATTGACCTATAGTAAACAAAAAAATATGTAACAGTTTCTATGGACCCAAAATTACGTAGTAGGTGTTTGTTCAGAACCCTTCATTGTGCGTGGTCCGACACGCACTTGGCCGGTTTTTTACTATCCTTGATGAACAATGTACTATTTTCAATATTTGCCCATGTTTCATTTCCACATTACGAGCACAAGAGCTCTCATATACTGATGGTTGGTTAAGTTAGGAGTAATTCTGATTTGCGATATTAATGAAGTTATAACACTGACGTGAGGACACGCTGGATTGATTCTGCAGCACTTAGGTAAGTACTGTCAAATAGCCCGGGAACCGCCGTACCTAAATATATATACAAGTTTGTGTTTACCCCGACAACGTAGCGTTGGTAGGTAGGTTTACGGCCGGTTAATATGATTTATTTATTTATTTATTTATGACTAGCAGTGCCCTGCGGTGTTACCCGCGGATAAAAGGTAGCCTATGTCCTATTCTGATGTCTAAGCTACAATACTGGAAAATTTTATAGAGATCCGTTCAATAGTTTTTGAGATTAAGTGGAACGTACATCCATCCGCACAAACTTTCACGTTTATAATATTATTAGGATGCGCCAGTTTGCGGCCCCTTGGATGCGTTTATGAACTGAAAGGATATTTTCTTGTTTTTTAACATATTCCCATTCAATAGCTACTAATTAAAATGCATACGACTCACTATTCTTTTAGGGCACATAAAAAATGAATATATTTAATTGGAAAAACTTCGTTCTTCATAAGGCCGCAACTGACGCACGCCGCGTAACTGGTCTAGCGACCCTAGTAAATGCATTATTACGCTGTCGAGTGTCGGGGTTACTAAAGTGATGGCTCACAGGTCCCTTTTGTTACGAATCGGATGTGTTTGACTTTGGGATTCAGTCACCTAACTACCTCTTGGAAGGCACGTTAACGCTTTAATACTGATTGCTGTGTACCAATTAGGTTTAGTTTCACCTTTATATGTGTAAGCTAAATGGCAGTCACTTCCGCAGTAACTATAGGCATGTCTGGATTACGGGTTGTACACTGTTTTATAGACAACATTTTTAAAGAATTTCGTTTCGCAGAAAATGTTTCTCATATTATCATTTCACAGAATAACCATTACGCCTAACACTTACTTTGTAGAAACTCAAATCAATGATTTTTAATGTCAATATTTTTTAATATTTCGATATTCATATCATAGGACTACAGATTAAATATTATTTATTCTTATATTATTTAGTTAACGCAAAAATTTTTACCAAGACAATGGTTGTATAGAACTTTGTATCCCATAAAATAAATCTCATGTTATCATTTCATAGAATAATCAATTCGCAAAATAATTACTTTGTAGAAATTTTTATAGCAGATTTTTATTACAACGAAAAATTAATGTTTCGATATTCATTACGGTGTAATTACAAATCATATATTCTTTGACCTTATGTTATGTAGTTAAATTAAACTTATTACGCAGAAAAACGTGTTATTGAGTTGCAGTGATACAATCATATCCAAAATAAAAATACAAAGACCATATTATTTAATATAAATTTCTGTAAAACGAAATTTTATGATTTTTCTGTCTGCGAAACAATGAAACACCAAACATAATTCTACTGTTTTACAAGTTTGTTAAATAAAAAAATGATATTACAAAATTCATTGAAATGTGTTTCTGTGAAATATGTTTCATTCAAGTAAACAGTAATTGAAACAATAATAGTCGAAATAAAAATACAGGGACCAAATATTATTTGAAACATTTTCCGCGAAACAAAATTCTATGATATTTCGGTCTGCAAAAGATTGGAACACTCACAACCAGAATAATTAGCGAGGCCACCTGTATTTGTCAGATTCCCATTTAATTGACACACGTTTCTTGGTGCCAGCTCCTGCATATTTGTTCCGCAACTTTGTAAATGGATTTGAGACATG
Source organism: Epiblema foenella (assembly GCA_963556455.1). Taxonomy (NCBI): domain Eukaryota; kingdom Metazoa; phylum Arthropoda; class Insecta; order Lepidoptera; family Tortricidae; genus Epiblema; species Epiblema foenella. Next base: position 4,811,023 of record OY747110.1, read on the forward strand.
ATCACGAGTTACGTATTGTTCGTCGGAGTTTACCGATTACAACGTTAAGATTAGCTATTAGGCAGCCTGTAAAAGTTTCACTTAATTTTCATTTAAGTCACCTACACAAGCTGCTAACCATTTTTTGATTATGTTTTTATGCTGCCAGTTGTAATAACAATTTACTAGCGTCCATCGATCTTCAGAGTTCATTTCGGAACTGTCATAAGTTATTTGATACAGAGAACAAAAACTAATAAAAATATCCATGTAAGTAGACGAGAAACGAACTCGCGCGTCTGGACCAGCGGTAAAGGCCATTATCTCCAACGCCTTTACTCTCTAGAGTATAACAAAAATTTGATTTGTGAAAAAAGGATATTGTCAGAAGTAAGTTATTTTACGACGAGCGACGCCTTAGGAGGCCGAGGCGAGAAACGTCCCACATCTACGTCTACGCGCAGAATATAATAGTATCATGGTGGGTAATCATGTACTATTTATTATTCTGTATAAATTATAAAATAAGCAAAAAACCACAATGAAAAATTCAAATCCGCGGCGCGCTTCGTCAGTGGTCAGTCACGTAAGTAACCTAACAATAAGGAAATCCGCAATGCTTCGTCGATTATTCCGTGGTATACTTATAAACAAAGTTCAAAGCGAAAGTATCTAAAGATTTCGTTGTGCGGAAATAATACCGTTAGAAACTTAGTTTTAGGTAGTCCCAAAATTGAGCCTCAGAAATTGAACAAAACGTCTTTTGAAGAATTCCGCTTCTAAGGTAAGTGAACGAAAAACTTGGACAAACGGCAAGTCCATTAATAAACATGCGTAAAGTCATTAGTTATTTTCAAAACAATAAAGTGTAACAATTTATACATATTTATGATGTTAACTTAGTTCGAAATGCATGCCTTATTGCATAGGCTATAAGACTACTAACTTGTTACTTTATTAGGGTTCCGTACCCGAAGGGTCCAAACGGAACCCTATTGTTGTCACTCACGCGTCCGTCCGTCCGTCGTCTGTCATACAGATTTTATAGCCAAACTGTTGGAGCTATTATAGTCTTCAAATCTTCACTATAAACATCTTGTTAACCTTAAGCCATAAAAACAGTCAAAATTTATTTTTGTTTCTTTTTGAGGGGGGCTCTCATACAATTAAAGGGGGGCCCGAAACAATTTTTTTGACCTACCCCATCGAGTGGAGTATCGTTGTTTAAAGCTTATTGGGAAGATAAATACTTTATTCTTTGTTTTTAAAAATATGTAAAACAATGGAATGAGAAACCACAAAATTCAGCTTTTTAGGGTTCCGTAGCCAAAATGGCAAAAACGTCCGTCCGTATGTCACAGTCGATTTACTCGAAGACTATACAATTATGAAATTTGGTGGAAAGGTGTATTCTATGAACCGCTACATAAGTGATGTGAAATTACAAAAAAATAATAAAGGGGGGCCACTCCATACATGTAACCGGTGGATACTACTTTCGTCCCGCTTAACGAGCCTTTATGCATGTATATTATATATTACAACATTGGAATAAGTTGGATAGCACAACTTCATGCTTATCGATATGGTGTTATCGATATATACCGTCACTGTTTATTTTTTTCTACTCCTGGCAACATGTTATTTGTCAGTTTCGCCTATTGTGGATTTTAGCTTAGACGACGATATATTTAATAGATATAAATACTTCAATACATAGAAAATATCTCATCACACAAATATTTGCGCTCGCCTGCCTGCGACTCGTGACTGATTATTTCTGACTTTAACTATTTTAACAGTTAGGCCCGGTTTTATAAAGATCCGTTAGACTTTATGTCGGTTTGTTATGTCAAAAAATGTACTGAGTTACTGAAATTTGATCTGACATTTGGTCTAACGGATCTTTATAAAACCCGGCCTTAGGGATCCAGGTATAGAGTAAACTGGAGTCAACAGTAAGTGTAAATTGCACTCTCATTTCCTTAACTTTTCCTTGACGTTCGGACCGGTAAGGACATCAATTAACTTTAACGTTGAGAATCGGCCTATCGTTTGTCATTCCTATCTACGAATATTTGGTAAGGCACGGGAAGGGTCGGTTGAAACGATCTGTTGGCTTTACCCGGATGACAGTACTTACCAGCCAGGGACCGATACCGGTATTTTTAAAAAACCCTGAATTAGCCCAATATTTTTGATTATTTTTTGCTCTTTACGTAGGGCTGAATCATGTATTTAGGTAACATCGTCGTATTATTAGATTGTCCCATTAAAAACGAAATACTGAACCGGTAACCGTAATAATACCGGTATTTTTCTATGGAGAAAATACCGGTATCCGATCCCTGTTACCAGCGAAACGGGCACTGAGGGCCTACACCGAACTTCGAACTTCATATTCTGCCGTCCCTTCCACTCATATATGTATAACACGAGAGTGAAAGGGACGGCACGCTACGAAGTTCGGATCTCGAAGTACAGGACCTGAATTGACCTCAAAGACAGCGACAATCGACTATGGCCGGTAGCGCCGCCCTTGCGGGAAACTTCATAGTCACCGAGCGGCTTGTCAGGCGTCCTGTAGCGCTGTATTTAGCCTGTATCTATATGTACTGTGATCGAGACATCATACAAATACGGATTGTATTTGTGTGACTAATATTTATGTAACGCCTTATTTACTTTTTTTGCAACTATAGGCATCTAATTGCCCTGTACAAATATTACATATAATATTATTTGAAATCCTCAGCTTTGTACCCTTATCGTCAATACCTCTAGATTTTCTTTGAAGATTTTTCCCACTAACTAATATGATTATTGAAACTATTTGAAAGTGGGTAAGCGCCCTATCATGCTCCACTGCTATTAGACATTTCTTTATCTGGATTGTTACATTTTTTTAAATTAGCACTAAGGAGGCGAACAAACGCACGGTACACCTTGCAATTAAACGCGTCCCAAGGCCGCGGTGATCGCGTACTAACTGACGGTGGCCGTACGCTTTCTTGCCACCGACGTGATACAAAAAAACCGATCAAGTGCGAGTCGAGACTCGCGCACGAAGGGTTCCGTATTATTATCTACAAATACGGCAAAAAAATCACGTTTTTTGTTTGGGAGCACCCTTAAATATTTATTTTATTCTAGTTTTTACTACTTATTTGTTGTTATAGCGGCAACAGAAATACATCATCTGTGAAAATTTCAACTGTCTTAACTATCACGGTTCACGTGATACAGTCTGATGACAGACGGACAGACAGACAGACGGCCTCATTTTATCCTTTGGGTACGGAACCCTAAAAAACGAAGTGTCCCATTAGGTACGCTACCGACCGCAGCCGCGGCAGAACTACAGAGGCGGCCGAACATGTTAAGGTGGGAAAATAATTACGGTGGTCTCGGCACCGAATACAATTTCGTCCCTTTTGGTGTCGAGACCCTTGGTCCGTGGGATCCAAGTGACTTGAGTGTTCTCAAATACATGACCGAAAAGCTGGCAGCTACCTTGGACAATAATAGTAATTAAAAAATTAAAAACACGACTGCACTGCAGTCGGTCAAACGGTGCAGTCGTGTTTTCAATTTTTCAACTATTATTTTATTTATAAATTTTTGTTATTTATTTAATGTATTTTAACCGTAAAATCATGTTTTAAATACATACGTTATAATATTTTCGAAACCGTCTTTTCAAATGCTTCATTTTGATACCCGACTTGATAGGATCGATTTTTTTCAGAACAGAAAATGGAGTACATAGCCCGCCATATTGTTTTTATTGCAACGTCACATATGTTACTCGGGATGACGTAAGAATTCCAACGATCCATCCTCACACATCTAAATCGGTTGAAGCTCTGGGAAGTTCTGGGGGAACAAAGTATCTCACATACATGAACCCTGAAAACATTACACTCCTTTTTTTGGGCAGTCGTTTAAGCAGTCGTGTAAAAAATAAGCTTTTCAGCGAAAAAATGTTGCAGTGCCCATTTGTAGATTCAAATTAGTTTTATTTTAATTTTAGTTTATAAGTGTTTGTTAATTTGATTTGATTTTTTCTCAATAATTTTCCATTATTCGTTACTGACCCGTACGCTGCCTTATTAATTAATATGTCAAAAATTAACTGTTATTTCAATCAGATTACGTAATCAACACAAATAAATACAAATACGAAATAAATAATAACTAATGGTATACATAAATGCTAAAAAGACAATTAAAATAAGTCATCGAGGAGTTAGTTCTGTCTGCGACATTGCATTGTTTGTTTTTTCCGGCATACGACAGGAATAAATTATCAATAATAGAAAAGAACTTTTTTTTGCTTAAACGCGCCATGCTAGATCCCAAAGTTACTTTCAAATCCCTTTGCCGAGTTTTGTTAATGTGGCGGTTATTTTTCTTTGCTGTTACGCAGTTTCGTATTTGTTGGAGCATACTTTAGCATTGAAATATTTAAGGGCTTTTAAAGCCAATTACGTGTTATAAACTGAAAAGGTAAGGCTATATTTACAATCAAATAGGCATATACATATTTCTCTTTCTGGCAATTAATATTTTTGTGGTGTGTGTCTGCTCTGCCTTCGTCTTTTTTTTCCAATTTGCTTTGTCAGTGTCAGAAACGTTGCAGCATCTTCATTGGTAGAATTAGGTACCGAGGGTTGCGTGGTCAAACCCGATAAGTCGACTAAAAGGTTTTTTGAAAATAGAACTATGCGTAATGGATGTTGAGTTCTTATTTCAGAAAGTAATTACTAAAAAGCTACATAGTTACCTTATTAAACTTGTAAAATAAACTATTGTACCTAGATGTAGAATCATAATATATAAAGTTGCCTTGTTAAACTCATAAAATAATTTACTGTTAGAAGAGAGATGAGACTGATCGATCCCACAGTCAAACTGTGCAAACGGTTTCGTGGGTCTATGTACTTGTTTGTGTTGTATTATTATTTCTTAATAAAATAAATAAATAATAAATAATTATCTTGATTTATCGCACCACGCACTCCTCGGTATGTGATCAGCGGGCGTTCTCCTCACGTGTCCATGCTAACTCACCACAGTATTGATACGCTACTATTATAAAAGAGTACATTTTGTGGGAAGGGGTGGGTGGTAAGGGAAAATCGGAGGGTGGGCAGCAGCATCCTTCGATCATTACCACCATCAAACTGCGGTCGCCAACCCGCTTGCCAAGCGTGGCGACTATGGCAAATCCCCCCCAAGGGAAAAATAAAAAAATTGGGGGAGGCCTATGTTCAGCAGTGGACGTCTTTTGGCTGAAATGATGATGATGATGATGATGACATTTTGTGAGCTAGATTTATATTAATATTTTCTTAGTAACTCAAGCATTTATTGCGTTTTGTATTAATAAGAAAATCCAATTTCCCGTTACATTAAATTCTGCCTCGTTGAACATTAAATACATTTAGAAATTACTACGCTTTACCAAGGTTACCTACCTTTAATAAAACAGTTTTATCTTATATTTAAATGAATCTCAATCTATTAATTTAAATGGACATTTATTCAGAATACTGAATACCTATTACTCATAAACATTTTAATGAAGAAACAATTAATATGGCTATCATTTACTGCCGTCTGGGGTTTACTTTGCAGCTATCAACTATACATATTCATATATACATCCCTAGAGGTGCGAGGTTTTCTGCCTCGTCTAGTCTCTCTAAGGTGATTGACGACTGCGTCTCCGAAAATTCGCCTTCGAGCTGGAAACGTCTTCGTTTATTCACTTTCAATACCTTGCATTTTCCGAAAAAAGATCTCCGCCGTTCATTGACCTCCAAAATTAAATACAATTGTTCTCGTTCTAGCAATATTGATGCATCACAATACACTCCTCGACGAGGATTTAACGCGCGTGATGTTTTTAAAGTAGTTGAGGCGAAAGTCAACGACCGGGATCTTAGAGGTTCTGCACAAATTCTTTTTTCGAGCGACACTACAGCTCCGGACACTCCTGAAACACTGACAACCTTGCAAGGTAAGCAAGGTTGTCAGTGTTTCATTCCTCTGCCAAAGGATAGGCATTGCCATCCAGCGGGGGAATGTAGCCAGCCTTGTGGACAGCCTGCCACAGGGGATAGATTTGAGGGATCTTTATTAGGTTTATATTTAGTAATAAGTTGGTTTTAATATTATTTTTACTGTCATAACTTTTATGCAAATATAATAAATACTCATATATATATATATTACATATCGAAGAATGCGTGGTCAAAAGTCACGTAAGAAGTTCTTTTTAAAACAAAAAGATGCGTTACGGATGCTGAGTTTTTATTTCAAAAAACAATTATCTCGATTTATCAGATTTGACCACGCACCCCTCGATATACACACATAGTTACAACATGCCTATAAACCGACCCAGCAAAGTAGGCGAATGGTTCGAAGGAAAAGCTATATACTTTGTTTGTCTAATTGGTTTGTTCGGTTAGTGTTGATAACATTTGAATACTGTTATCTACATCGTATACTAAGTAAAATGTAAATATTATGTTAATGATTGATAAGATGAGATCATTCGTAGGTAAACGACGTTCAATGACAATTCAATCATTTTTATTTAGTTTACTATAATCAATTTGCCCGAGTCATATTACTCAATGTCAAACCATTTACGCAGCGGGCAACGGGGTGTAGGTTACGTAACGAATGATCTAAAATCATTTTTAGTACGGAAAGTTGGAAACCACGTGGGTAATTTTGACACGACTTATGTAGCATCGCGATCAGGGAATTGTTGAACCACTTAACAATGTTCACAACTTGGTAGTGTAATGCAAATCGGGACTGAGGGTCTGCTCCCAACGTCGAAATCCGAACTTCGTATCGTGCCGTCCCTTTCACTCATATAGTGTATAACACGAGAGTGAAAAGGACGGCACGATACGAAGTCCGGATTTCTGTATTCGGAGTAGCCCCTCTAACACGATACCGGGTAACATCTGTCATTCATTACACGGCTAAATTACGTTGTATAATATAAGCGGTTCAACAATCCCGGTTCGCGACTGTACCTAATCAACTCTTAGTTATGAAAATTACTGTCAAGATCGTAAATAAAATAATCGTAGCAACCGTTTTGTATATATTCTACTTTAATAAATTTCACACTTACTCACTTACCTATTCATAATCGTCTATCAAAGGTATTTTAGTGAAATTCCCGCTAAAAATCGTTTGTCCTTATTTTTCACTCTGATTTGACATTTATGTTTGTGAGAAAGGCACATACAAAGCATATTTTAGTTTCAGCGGTTTGTTAAGTTTTATGAAGATACGAGTAAATCGTTGTTTGCACTAAAATATACTTATATAGGTATAGGTAGTAGGTAGTGCTCTCAGCATAACAGTTAACTGACTATTCAGGGACTTTATTGCAACGAGATAAGGTTTACCGTTAATTAACTCTGATGCTGATAGTACCTATTTATATCCTCATGAATTATCATCAAAAAGTTGGTAGCAATGTTTGCCTATGAAACAAAGGAAAATATATTTTGCATTTTTTAATCTTTATTCTTTTCGGAACATTTAATCACTTGAGATTGCGTCAGTTCCATGTTACATGATATTTTACGGGGTTGGATAAGTACCTACTATCATATTTCATTCCGTCGGCCCTATAGCTAATGCCGTCCTATTTTATTATAAACTACGTCTGTACAAGCTAGAAAGGTGAGCAACAGATGAAGGAAAGCATTGTGTAATAGGAGAAACAAAGGTGCTGTGTTTTATGGTTATTTGTGCAATAACGTATTTTTTACCTCATTGGTCCCATTTTGCAGGCCACTATTAAATGATACTTTTTAAATACTACATTATGTGTACAAACAGAAAAGTATCTCATTATGATCATCGGAAATACGCTTTTTGAAATATAGGTTCTTAAAGTTGTTAGAATCGATTTGTTACACATGTGTTACGGGGTGTGCGGATGCGGACCATTTAAAGACGATTTTGACTAACATAACGCTAAATATTTATAATGAAATGATTAGAACACTTTGAGGAACACCTTTTACGGGATTATTGGTAAAGAAATGTGAACATACGTCGTGTTGTTTACGAGATGTCGACGCGTAACACGATTTTTCATCGATTTACGAATCACCCATTTGCAGTCTTGCAGTATATAGTATACTTGCTATGAGTAGTAGATCCAAAAACCTTAGTTATTGCATATCAACCTTAGCGTCGTTGGTAGTGACCCTGCCTACGAAATTGGAGGTCCCGGTTCGAATCCCGGTCAGAGGTCTGGTGGTCACGTTTATCACTTTCTGATACCACTCGATAGTAAGTGACAGATGCTTTATCTTGCCGTCTGTCGTCGATAAACTTGACCATAATACGAGGCCAGGGCATTTATTTGTGTGATGAATACTGATATTTATTTCTGAGTGTTGGATGTTTCCATGTAGATATTTATTTTATGTAATTAAGTATATTTTATGTATTCAGATAATTTAGTAGAATACAAATGAATAGTACCTACCTATTTAGTACTAAATTGGGTTAACTCGAACTTTTTAGTTAGCAAAGGGGTGATTCTTATTCCAAAATTTAACTGAAGTGAACTGAAAGTGATAATTTCTGACTTTAACTATTTTAACAGTTAGGTATCCAGGTATAGAGTAAACTGGAGTCAACAATAAGTATAAATTGCACTCAGATTACCTTAACTTTCACTTAACGTCCGGACCGGTAAGGACATCAATTAACTTTAACAATGAGAATCATCCAAAGACTTGCATGGTCCCGCCATCCTAACTGTCACGACACGACAAAACGACTTTCCGAAATTATATGGTGGACTTTATGACAAGGTGACATAATTGTTAAAATCTCGCAAAGCATTCAAAACACAACCCATCTGCGAGTTACACTGCTATAAATAGCCCAAAGAGAAATAGAGACGGGCGGCACTTTATCAGTAACATGCAGTTTCGCACTAATCGCTATAATATTTCCAAACGCGTCAGACGTCTATACATTTATTTGTACATAAAATGTCTACTTACGAAAAATTTGAAACATTTTGTAATGAACAATGTTTAAGCAACGCTACATCAAATTACACTATATGTACAGAAACGAATTATACAGATTGCTCGATGTATCCAAAAATAATTATGGATTTGGAATATTTAGTGCCTGTGACATTTGTTTACTTTTTAATGTTTTTGAGTGGAGTTTTGGGTAATTTGAGTGTGTGCACCGTTATATTGAAGCACCCGATTATGCGTTCTGAAACGAATGCGTACCTCTTCAGCTTGGCTGTCAGTGATATACTTCTACTGGTCTTTGGTAAGTTTAAAGTCAACTTTCATGGAGCGTGATTAGCAAGAGAAAAACATGATCTGTTACAGCTATTTTTAACACACTGTATAAGCAATATTAAAGCGGTATAGCGTGAATATTAATGCACGTTAAAGCAAATATAATTTCACAATCCGCAATAATATTGGCATCCAATATTGAGATAATACTCGATCATTAATCACTGTTTGGACGTTCAAATTCAAATTATTATTATCCCATGTCGGTGATAAATAATCATACGGTAAGGTAAGCAGTTGGTGCCTATGGAAGCCTGAAACTTCAGACAAATTCAAAGCGCACTACCAACCCTTTATTGATTTGAGGATCCGTTGTGTTCACAGCTAGACACAAATGCGGGACCCGCAGCACATAGGTAGATTTGACCGAATTAGGCGGCCAAAAATATTTTTCAACAAAAGAGGTTCTGAATACACTAATTAAAAAAAAAGGCTTTTTTACTTGAAAAATATTTATTATTCAATAAATATAACATAAATTACTTTGACATTGAATGATTCAACAGCTTAGTAAGGCAATTATTTCCGGTAAAAATTAGTTCTTGTGTAGGTAAAGGTTTATTAATAACTCTCATGCCGCTAAGGGGTGGATCTGATGTTAATAACAATGTCTGGTATATATCTAAATTGCACTTTTCTCTAGAAAACTTTTTCGAATAGATTTGTCGGTACAACGGAAAATATTTATTTCGTGCCTCTGCCGCTTCTTCCGATAATTTCCCTATTGGTAATAATGCATTCTCAATTATAGTGGCCCCATGTATCAAATATCTTATGAATTGAAGGCGTCATTGGGTGCCATCCGTATTGCTCAAGGTATAGCTTTGCAGTATCTAAGGTATAACTATCGCACTTAGCCACATCAATTTTATTGCCACGTGAAATCGTTTCCAATATCACTTTGAGCCTGTAGATTGATGAATCTGTTCATGATTGATGCCTATGATATCAGCTGCTTATTCCGTGTCCTCGAAAAATCGTCTGCTTGTGTTTTCGAAATTGGTGTTACCGAATTTGGTTTTGGGTATATCTACTAATAGACCAGTTTCTATTCGGTACCTTTTCTGGATTTCCTTTTTTTGTGTTCTTCTAACAACTTCTCTTCATGGGTCTTTCGTTCTCTCTACTTTTTTACAGGTCGCTTATATGCCAAGTGTAAAATACTTTCAAAAATCCGTATCCTAGCATGTAACACGGAAATTCCAAACTCTACTGCTTCAACATTTATCATGTGTGTTTTTATTAAAATCTTTTGATGTAGCCCCACATATACTGTAACATCTACTCGTTGACGTTGTATTTGTTGCTGCATTGCAAACTTTTCCATCAATCATAGTAATTTTCACTGTGTGTTTAACGTGAATTCTCTACCATTTAAAGCTACTTTTGTCGGATTTAAAGATTTGATGGAATTTTCTATGTAACTTATCTCCTTAGTTACATCTGTAGATTCTTTAATAAAGCGGAATCTAATTGGTCGATAAAATTTCGGAGTTGAGGGTGTTGAGTTTTGCCACACAACCTTGTTTTCTTCTCCATAAACAATTCTTAAGGCACAAACGAGCTTAATAATGTGTTGCATGGAGTGTGTTCAAACATCTTCTAGAAACATCGATAAGCGTGTAACAGTGTGATTCATCAAGCTTTGCAAATCTGTTTCTGCGCAGGTAGCAGTCAACCGTAAAGTCGTTTGCGGGGGATAACACTGTTCTTTTGCTTTTAACAAAAGATCATAACAAGGATAATGCCTTTTGTTAGTTTCCCTTATTATTTCATATTGCCGCCTTGTCAGGTCGGCTTCCACGGACATCTTCAGAGCTTCAAACGGTGTCAACGGTTCCTCCGTTTCATTATTATTAGTTTGTTAAATCTGTCTGCGGCAGATTTTTCCGTCATTATATTCGTAAAAGATTGAAATATTAATTTAAGAAGAAAGAATAACAAGGACGGACCAAAAATGCCTTTGAAATCTCATATTTAAAAAAATCTTCTATGAGAAACGTGTTGTATTGAAACCATAATAAAACCGCACAAACTAAATAAAAATATAAAATAATATCTGTGCATTCTAAGTTTCTTACCTAAATTTTGAGAATCCATCACTTTCAATTCCTTAACTAAATTAAATTTAAATTACAAAACTAGTTATATTGTATTGTCAGTAGTAGTAATGGTATAAGTAGAATTATGTAATAAATTAAACTAAATTGAAAAATAAATGTTCACTTTTAAAGTGGACTGTACTGAGAGCGCGTCTAGAACAGATACATGCATCGGAACCGATGATCGAACTTTGAGTACATGTTGATCTGGTGCAAATGCTCTCTAATGAGGTATAAGGGTAGGGGTAGATCCCTGGAAGGACCTGCTACCTGTATGTAGCACGTGGTGTTTTGAGATTAATAATAATTCGAACTTTTCGACTTTTGGCCGCCTAATTCGGTCAAATCTACCTATGTGCGCAGTCTCAATACACAGATCTTCGGGAGCTCTGGCGACATCACTCTCCACTAAGAAAACAACACCTTACCAACCTTAGCTGATGAAAAGCGCTTGGTTAGCAAAAAATGAATAATATTTCAAAAAAACCTATTGTGAATATTCATATCAGCAGGTATTGATATTATTAAGCTGCTACTGACTTAGCACCCTTATATGTAACATGATAACAATAACTTATCTTATCTAGCTTTTAACTCCCTAGTGTTTTTCTGAATTAGGCCGTATTCAAGTGACATGATTCGCATTTAATTTATGGTACTGTGAAATATCGAGTACTACACACGAGTTTATAACATTCCAAACTAATGATAATCAGTATATTATACCTATTTTGTAATAGTTATTGTCTGTGTTTATTTTCAAAAATGGTACGCAAAGTGAACCTAAGTCACTACACATTGAAAGGTAAAATGTATAGGTAGTTGAAGGTCAGATCCAATAAAAAAAAACACTTTGCGCCTGAATTCTACTTTCAAAAAAGTTAAGGCGGTCATATAAAGAGAGGGCACAAGTCGTATACGAAGTAGTCGTATTCTAGTGCGAAAATCGGTAGAAAAAAATACACTTAAAATTTTGATCGAAAAAAAATAAACGGCGGGAAACCACTCAGTTTTTGACATTTTAAATTTATGTGTAGGTATACATCAATATGTTCCTATATTCTTAGTGGAATCCATGTCTGTACTGACTTAATAAGTACCATAAATAAATGAAGCGGATGCTCGCGACAAATACAAAAGTAACCTCAACTCAATAAGCCGTCTGATATCGTATACCAAGAGAAACAATGAGGGCTACCGTTTTTGTGCTCACCAGTTGGCGCCACTGTCGAGTAACGTCCAGCTGTCAAAAATTGTTATTGCTTATTATGGTTATTATTCACTGCCTCATCGTATTGGAACAATTTACTACACCTTAATTAACAATGTGTTAAAATTTAAACTTTATTAATTTCAATGTTAATTTATATAGCTCATGGTTATTATTTTTGACATGTATATTATTTACGACGATGTATGATCAATGCAAATAAATTATATGATATGGGCATGAGAACGAAGCTTACATTTAAATCATATTGAATACCTTAAAACCGTACCGTAAAAATATTGATCATTCCGCATTGTAGTGCAGTCCCGTTTTGTTCGGAAAAAAGGAGGACATACTTAAGTTTCCGAAAGACAAAACTGTCTCAAAAGCACTGATAGTCATTGACCCGTAACTCATATTTGCCGTAATCAAGCTTAGGTATTGCAAAATAGTCACTATATTGTTCCAATTAGATATTGCAATACCCGCGTAGCGCAACCACAAAGAGTGATATTTGATATTTCGGAGACCTTACGCTACACTAGCGCCTCTAGCGGCGAATTCATACGCCGGAGCCTTAGGGCTTAACGAACCAGGATAATGAATGACCCGCTTGCTGACAAATTCCATTAATAAATAATAAATTGCTTTTATTGATCCCCTAATAAAAGCTATTTTATTTGATGTTATAAATTTGCGGAATTCTGAATGGGCCCACCCGAATTAAGGTTAAAGTGTTTTTCATTTGACATTGAATTATTTGACACGATCCAATTGATTTAATTTAATTCATTTTGCAGACATTGTCACCTTAATCTATCTTAAAACGTACAACTGCTGATAATTCGTTTGTAATTTTTAAAAAAAAATTGTGATTTGCAGACCTTACTTGATATGTTTAAAAAAAATACGTGCGCCATCTGATGACAGATATTAATTGAATTAAGTTTTTATTTGAGCTTGTACACACTTTGGACATCGAACTAAATTCTAAACCGGGCCTGCAGACTTGCAACAGTGTTTACAATAAATAAAATATTTTAAACACAATATTTATTTATAATAAATAAATTATTTTAAACACAATATTTATTTAAAATAAATACTGGTAATTTGATCTCCAAATGAGACAAAGCGAAAACGATCAGCATCACAGTCGGATTTCCAAACTCTATGGACTGATTTTAATACAAGTAGGTACTTTCAGTAGAAGTTTTAACGAACATCCAATTGTGATAGAATTACAGAAAATTAACGAGTTATTAAAAAAATTGTTGATTAGTAGTAGATTGTACACCAAGGGGATAAATCACTGTTTTATGTCACGGACGCGATATTGAATCCTGAACGGAACGAAGGACTTCAGATTTTACGCCCGAGCGTAACGAGGGTGTTATGACTCAGTCCAGAGTGTAGTGAGGAAATAACTATTATAAAATAGATATAAATATACTGATCGTCATTGGTTTGAAATGTTATAAACTCGTGCTTAATTAGCTCAATTTCCCATCAATAGATTGTTAGCTTCCAATAGTTCAATGAGTTTATGCTTATATACATTAATATACCTAGTCAAATTACAAGTGAAAAACTGTATTTAATTAATAATTCAATACTATAATATACTGACGTGTTAGTACTTAACTCTGACCTGTAACTTGGCGTTATTAATAAAGTATTTGTATTTGTATTTGTAGTGGTATTGTTTCCAATAGAGGGATTTGTATTATTAAAATACTTCCTTGAAGCTTATGGTCCGTAATACAGAATATTCCGTTAGATCCCGTAAACTTCGGGATCTTATTAGTTAACGCGTATAGTAAACGTTTTACGTATGCCCCAAAAACGTGCTAAAACCGTGCTTTTTATGCTAAAAAAACTAGGTAACATTGGTTTGGTACTCACTAAAACGGTACCTACATTTTTATCTAACGACCATTGTGTCCAACAATCTCTCTCTCCTACACTTTGATATCCTCAAATTAAAAGTTATGTCTTACCTCTGGTTGCAGGACCGGACTGTTCTATCCTGCAACTGCAAGTACTATCGTTCACATCGTGCAATGTTTAAAGGCTAATTGTACCTAGTTATAAAAAAACATTTATACTAAGGTACTTACTTATAAAAAAACTTTTATCCCAAAAACGTACTTTTTTAATACATGAATGTTTTTTTTTTTATGGGAGTGCTCTGGCAACACTGGCCAGGTCAAGCCGTTTGCCTCGGCCTGCCACGTGGCCGCCCACATTGCGCTATTATATACCTACCCACTGCATATTTCTTTAGCTGTCAACACAAAGAATCCTCAAGTCAACAAAGGATTGTATTGTTATGAAGTCACAAGTGGCCGTAGGCTGTGTCTGCTTAGCATCAGGCAGGCCGTAAACTTTGTTTGCCACCGTAGTAATTTGCGTACCGTTTAATTGTAAGTATATATTAAAAACACATCCAGACCAAATGAAAGGTTCAAAGTAAAAATCAAAAATATTTCGCAGTCTGAATATTGGTTCACACAATCTCATTACCTTGTTACGCTTACACGGTCAATGACCGACAAAAAATCGTGTAAAATGAGGCAATATATCCGAGGGTACCCGATTGTCTATTGTTTACATGAATATTAAATTAATCGATCATCCGAACGCCTCACAAAGATTCTATTTCGAGAAAACAGTTCAGTCATTATTCGCGCGTTTCAACCACCTCGCTTTCGTGGACACGTTTTTTGACGAATTGGGTGTTTTGAATATAAAGCTAACGTAAAGTTTCAGACATATTGAAACGGGTCACTCACATCTTTCATCGCTCGACATCTTTCCGACTAACACGACTAGACGCGCGGCCGTCGCGGCTGGTTCTCATGAATGGCCGCGTATTGGTCCGAATCATCTAGCGGTACTTGAACTTGAAGACTCGAGTGTCCCTTTTATTGAATTGGGTGTTGTAGATTTTGGTGGCGTTTCTGAGTTAGGTGGTACTGTTGGTAGCGGTCCTGTTACTGAATAACCGAACACGACATTAAAATCCTTATCCAAATCGGCCAAAATAGTGACCACGAAAGTGATTTACAACAAACGCCTATATAATGACCCAATATATCTTGGATTTAGAAGAACCTTTTATTTGTAAACAGAGAGTTCCAATGGTACCTATACAGGGCGTCCCACGGCTATGCCACATGGAGGGAATAGACCTTGAATATTGTAGATGGAACATTTTACTGAAAGAAGACATTATTTGAATTTAAAAAATATTTTAAACTGCATTCACAGATATTTAAATAATTTTAAGGTTGAACTGGAAATCGAACCCGCTACAAGTGATAAATTGATTAATTTTGTATTTAAAATGTTAAAATTCATGGTCTTCCTTTTATTTCTGACACCATGTTATTTGGCAAAAAATAATCCTTATGATAAAGCCCTTCGATCGGTATGATAAAGCTACAGGGGAATTATTTTTCTCGTGTAACGGGTCCCTTCATGTGGCATAGCCGTGGGACGCCCTGTATTTTCGGTAAGATCCTTTTCTAAATTGCGTTACGAGTATTACACAACATAACAACATAGGTATTCATGATTCCCTGAAAGACGAGCTTTTGCTTGATCTTGTCATCTTATTGATGGGTGTCGTGTACCTCCAGATGTAAGTGGGTCATTCTATATTTCATAACCAGTTTTATATTACAAAAAAAAATCTAAGATATTTATTGAATTAGTGTACAAAAATAGGATTTCGAAATAGTACCTGAACCTAATAAAAGGAATGTACGGGTAAAAAAAACTTAAATTTTAACATATTGCTGTAAAAGATGGGTAACACAGTGGTAAAAACCATTTTTTCATACAAATGGTGAGACATCCAAGAACCACCGAGTTACTCGATTTATGAATATTAGCTGTGATTCGTTAACTACGAAAACTATCGGAAGTGATACTTCAATTAAATCTCTTAAGAATAGCCATATGCTTAAGACTTGGAGCCAGGATATGTGTCTCCCACACATGCACCTGCGGCAAGAATGTGGATCAGCTCGGACGGCATGGCCTCTCATGTATTAAAAGCGCCGGCCGTTTATATCGCCACGGCACCCTAAATGATTTGGTCCGCCGTTCGCTTGCCACTGCCTCTGTGCCCGCGGTTTTAGAACCCGTGGGCATGGCACGAGACGATGGCAAGCGCCCAGACGGTACCACATTGGTGCCGTGGAAACTAGGTAGGGCCTTGGTGTGGGACGCGACATGCGTCGATACGTTTGCCGCGTCCCACATCCAGGCGACCCGTTCACAAGCCGGCGCTGCAGCTGACCAGGCCCAAATCCTCAAGCGCCGCAAATACTCGTCGCTAGTAAAAGACTACGAGTTTGCGGCGCTTGCGGTAGAGACCTTGGGACCCTGGTCGGCGGACATGAAGGTATTCATGAGGGCCCTGTCGTCACGGCTGATCCGCAGTTCGGGGGACCCTAGAGCTGGCGCATACCTCTCACAACGCGTTGCCATTGCAATACAGAGAGGTAATGCCGCCAGCATAATGGGAACCATGCCGCAGGCGGAGCTGTTGGAGGGAGTATTCTTTTTATAATTGTCAGTTTTTATTTTTGTTAATTTATATTTGATAATAATTTAGGTTAAGCTTTATCTGTTAATTTTTATTTTATAGTACCCTCTTACTTATTTCATTTATTTTAGAAATAATTACTGTAGTTATGATCAATAAAAAACTTCCCATTAAATCTCTTTCTAAATAACAATACAAAATATGAATTGAGCCCCAAGTATTCCAAAATCTGCATTAAAAAAAGTGTCTGAAACCCCTGTCCCTTTACACGGTGATTTTATCACAATACGAGATCTCAATTTTTTCGCGGGTTTAAAAATTGTTTTTGCTTCAATACGCGTCGGTGATCGAGTAATAAAAATAAATCGCTTAGTAAACGGGGCCAGTTAAACAGTATTAATGCGGGGTGTGAGATGTGTTTGCACGTACAATAAAGGAAACGGGAACACGTATCTTTTTAAAGGACTTTAAAAAAATCGGCTGTGACAGACGGACAGACGGACAGACGGACAGACGGACAGACGGACATGACGAAACTATAAGGGTTCCGTTTTTGCCATTTTGGCTACGGAACCCTAAAAAGGAGGATGTTCTCAATTCGCCTGTATGTTTTTTTTTCTTTTTTTCATATTTGTTACGCGATCACTCCGCCATTTATGAACAGATTTGAAAAAAATATTTTTGTGAAAGCATATGCTTCCAGATTGGTCCCGTTGTTATCAAAGTTGACTTCTAATGATGGGAATCATAAGGCATTGAGGGAACACCTCAAAAATTCAAGGGAAACATATAGCGATGTTAGTATTTTTGGTAGCACATCGAACATTTGCATTCAGAAAGTAGCATTTGGTATACAGGAATTGATGAAGAACGGATAACTCTTAGTGTTTCATGGGTAGTGCTAAGACTGCTAAGATATTTCGATTAAGATACTGAAGCGACTGTGACGAAGCCAATTTAAATGGTCCTGATGTAATGTTACTATCAACCTGATCTGGTAATTAAAAAAAAATATAAAAATAAAAGCCGACTCCAAAAAATGGTTTTTCGGTGTGTCCTGCTCTCGGAGTGACTTGGCGAAATATTAAATTGAACTCGGTGTTTTGTTCAAGTGAAACTGATTATTATACCTTAATACCATTGTAACAAGAGCGAAAAGACCTAATTGTTACAACATGAATGCAATAAAGAATCTGAATCTGAAAAAGGTACGTGTTTCGACTTCCTTGTTTGTGCTGTGAGGAAGGATTCCGGTGTACTGAACCGATGCAGTCAAGAAGGCTGCCAAATGCAGCCATCCCCGTACGGTCCATTTGACGAGGAACCGAATGCATACTGTCCCGGAGGGCAGCCGAAGGTTTGATCTGACTTACGATCACAGACTGAGCATCATTAAATATGGCGCTGGCAGCTGTCATCCTATCTATATAAACTCGTCAAACTATCCATACAATTAGATTTTGACGAACAACACCTATGATTATAGAAGGTTTGGTGCAACCCACCCTAAGAGTTCCAGACTATAAGTTTCCCCATCGCTGTATAAACTATAAGTATAAGTAATATAATAAACTAACAACAGTAAAAGTTTCATATAACTATACTAATAAGTAATAGGGTTAAGTATAGAATCCATAGGAATATAAATACCCATCGTTATACATTTTCCTTTTTACTTCATAATAGTTTATAACTATTTCATATCGCTTTAATAAAAGGATTTCATAAACTACGGACAGCGTAGCCAAAAACCCGCCAATTATTGGAAGGCGGTCCTTAAGACCGAGAAAACCCTAACAAATCTAAATATATTTCACTTGAATATGAAGAATAGATTAATAAGTATTTAATGTTGAGCCGTATATTAACAAGACACATATTTAGACTCATCAGTTTGTATTGTAGGTACTTTTTACCTATATTGTTTTATATGTAGAACAATATAGAAGCTAACAAAGGAAACTAATTATAATGTGGTTTTATGAATTTTTGTATCTCAATCACGCGGCAGAGCGTATTAAGGTGAACGTTGGTATATTAACGGCATGGATGAAAACATAGGATACATCCCTGAAAGGGATGAAATCGTGGATATAAGTATACGGGGTGTCCACGTAAAGTAAGATGTGGAACTTGGAGAAAAAAATCCAATAAAAAAAGACTATTAAAAAATGCAAAAGTAATGCAAAACCCAATTATTATTTGACAAAGATTGTTTATGTCTTTGCAGATTACCTACTTGAATATATTTCTAAACTTGGACTAAACACAGTCGTGTCCGATATATGTGATAATCCACATCGAAAGGGACCTTATGGCGGCAGGCGCTTACGTTACACCTATTCGTTATTGTATTGGAACAGCGGCAATATAGGCGTAAGTGCCGGCCGCCATAAGGTTCCATTCAATATGGATTATCACATATATTTAATTCCCTGCCATCTTTCATGTTTAATAAGGAAAATGTCGCGCTCATATTATTTTAAGGCACGGATTCACAGGCTACTTTATGAAATAAAAACGTCTCTCAGGGGCGAAAGGGGGAACTGGTACTTTATAGGTGCGTTTAATTTATAAGCCTTATGCCTAAATTGAAGAGTAATGAACTTAGACTTTGACACCGACCGGATCCCAGGCCGAGGGCACCAGTAGAGTTCTATAACCTCGGACAAACCTGAAAAAGGCTCAAACTAAGGCTGGCCTATGTCTGACTAAAAAAAAAATGTTCACTTCCATAGTCACATATTTCTTTCCTTAATTATGGACATTTTGTCTCCTACGCGATTTTGACTGGTGTCACTGTTTATCTCGAGCTCACGGTTAATGGTGAGCAAAACAATGACATTTTTGTACTTTTAAGATATATAATAAATAAATAAATGTTTTCACTGATTTTCAGGGTTGCTTCCTGAGCTGTGTTACTACTGGCAAACGTATCCTTACGAGTTCGGCGAATTCACGTGCCGAATCACGAAGTTTCTTGCAGCCACGTAAGTGAAAACCTGGCATAAGCAGTCTAGTGCATAAATATCTCCATACGCTCGCAAAAATCTTGACTAATTCTACATATTGTAACGACTAAAGCTCGGGACACACTATCCCATATACTCTACATTGCGTGAGACTATAGTGTGTTTCTAAGCATACAAATTTCAGAGTCCAGCAGGCGAATCACGTAACTTTATGTACTAACGGTAGATAGATTTTACTGTCAATTTTGAAGTATAAATGTATGAGGTGACAATTAAAATTTGACATTAAAATCTACCTAACGGTAGTAAAAAAGTTACATGATTACCCCGCAGATTTCAATAGGTAATGCATTGCATACGTTGCGTACGTGGGATAAGTAGTATATGTCCCGAGGTTATAGCGGGTAAACGCTCTAGTGTTGGACACTGGTCCATTACTTGGTACTTTCTACAATGAACAACCTAATATGAAACTGTAATGCACCAAATTGTGCATCGGACGTGGTTGGATCTTCAGGTGTAATAAACTTTTATTAGAAAGAAAGAAAGAAAGAATGAAAGAAACATTTATTCGCGACAAACACAAGACATATATCTTTGGATTTCAGGGGGACTTGGGCATCGGCACTCACAGTAGTGGCATTCTCTATAGAACGTTACATCGCGATCTGCCATCACTCTCGCTTCGCTTTGCGAGGCAATAAGCGAGTTGCGATAGCAATACTCGCCATTTGGGTGACAAGCATCGTGGTGGCGTTGCCGGTTCTTCACGTTTATCACGTTATAACGAATCCAAATGTGGTATATCCTGGTAAGTATAGTAAGGCTCGTTCCTCTTGCCGCTTCGTCTAAACTCGGCTCGGGAAGACCTCAGTGGTGTTCTATACCCTATTCCGCTAGGAAAGAAAGAGTACGTGCTTTGTAGCCAAGTGCGTGCGAGTGTGATGAAATGTTACCTACTGAAAACATTCTGTACATAAGTACTAAGTATTAATTATTCCTCACACTATGCATTTGAAATTCTGCCCCTGATAATATTTACCTCGTTTATTAGGGTTCCGTACCCAAGGGGTAAAACGGGACCCTATTACTAAGACTCCGCTGTCCGTCCGTCCGTCCGTCTGTCACCAGGCTGTATCTCATGAACCATGATGTATTTCTGTTGCCGCTATAGCAATAAATACTAAAAACCAGAATAAAATAATTATTTAAGGGGGCTCCCATACAACAAACGTGATTTTTTGCAGTTTTTTAGATAATGGTACGGAACCCTTCGTGCGCGAGTCCGACTTGAACTTGGCCGGTTTTGTCACTCAAGCGTCCGTCCATCTTCAAAATTGGTGATAATATTTATTATTGACCGAGTGAAACGAAGGTCTCTGCTTCAGCTTCAACAATAAATGCTTTCGTATGTCCGGATTTTCGTTTGTTCTCGTCTACAGCAGGCGAATCACGTAACTTTATGTACTAACGGTAGATAGATTTTACTGTCAATTTTGAAGTATAAATGTATGAGGTGACAATTAAAACATGACATTAAAATCTATCTAACGGTAGTACAAAAGTTACGTGATTACCCCGCAGGTCGCAATTCTCAACCGATTCTCATGAAATTTCGTGAGCAGGTTCAATAGTTATATAGATTTTTTTGCAGAGACGGTTTTTGGAAATTTCCATAAACAATTTTTTTATCAATGATTTTGTAAGTTTCTGCGGGCGAATTTCGGTTTGTTCTCCTCTATAGATCACATTTTTCAACCGCTTCTCGTGAAATTTTGTTAGCAGGTTCGATATTCATAATTGATATTTTTTATAAAAAAACTCACTCACGAGGTCTAAAGCTCACAGAGCCACTAGTTATATTTTACCAACAATTATTAAAGTATTGATAAATCAGATTTTTACATCGAAATTTCCTAAATTTTCCTATTAAAACAAACTTAGTTTTCGGAACCCTAAATGCGCCAGGTTCTACTGACACGCACTTGGCCGGTTTTATCAGATTAGAATTTTAACGGTCATTTTTTTCCGAGTTTTTCGTTTCCCTAGGATATCAGAGGCTAATATTATACTAAGTTTACTTATTACATTAGCTTACTCCTTCAAGATGCAAACAAGGCAAGGTTATGATTATGATAAAGGGAAGCTTTAGTAGTTCTATTTTTCCAGGTACCGGGAAGATACCCTTGCTCACCCAAACCTGCAGAATACCCATGCCGACCTCAGATTTGCCTGAAGTCGATAAGTACGCTTATTACAAATATCTCTACGCGATCACCTGCGTGGTGTTCTTCTTCATACCCATGGCTGTTCTGATGCTGGTGTACATTAAAATAGCTTTATATTTAAGGTATCTAAATTATTGATATAATATTTTTTTATGTTCAGAGGCGGATTATCCTTAAGGCAAAGTAGGCATGTGACTAAGGCTTGAAATTGGCACTCGAGCGGAATTTTTGAAAAATAATAAAAACTCGCTAGAGGGGAGTCGACGCAGTGCTGGCCTAGGGTACTCTCGATATTTAATCTGCCTCTGCTTATGATTGTTCCTTATAATACACATATATACCTGTATATATGTGTGTAACAAAGCTAGTGAGGATCCGTTTAAGGGCATATTCGGGATCGTGTTCTGATTAGGAAAAAGTAGAAGATATTTTTTTTTGACGCAATAAATTTTTGGCCTTTGTATGGACAGTTGGATGACTTGGACGACCTGCCAATAGAAAAAAAAAATTATTGCGTCAAAAAAGATTTTCTTCTACTTTTTCCTAATCAGAACACGATACCGAATATGTCCCTAAACGGATCCTCACTAGTTTTGTTAATCTATACAAAAAACATAAGCGCGATTAAAAAAAAACGTTCCATACACAAACACTGTTAACGTCACTCAACAGTCCAAAAATGGTTCTTTCGCTGATTCAGAAAATGTTTGTGCAATTTTGGCATTTTTTTAGTTTGCTCGTATTCGAAATGAAAGTGTTTAACTCGGGTGAAACCACCCATTTCTGCCTCGAACTATTGCGCTCGACCGAAGTGAGTGAGAAATATCTCGTCGGAAATGGGTGGCTTTCACCCCTTGGTAAACAATCTACTATAGTTACTTCCTTAGGCGACCCAGCTAAATTCGCACTATATACCTGTATATACTTTTACGTTTACTGCCTTTGCCCAGTCTAACTACGATTCACGGTACTTTTTTCTTTTTTTTTGTATTATAGAACAGAAAATTGCAACTTTTAGCACGTCATCTAGATGAACAAGGCCCACTTTCGGTCTTAGAAATGAAAAATGATTTTCATGTTTTAACTCGGTACGGCGACAAAAGTCTGTCTATATGTACATGCGTGTACATGTGTCTCTTGTATGCAATATATGGGTTCACATAGTTCTTATGAGTTTATTTTTTGTAAAGATCTCTATGAAAGTCGACTTTCAAACGTTCCTACCTTTGCATTAGACTGAAGGCGTATTGTGTGTTTGTTTCAGGAATCATAGAAAACAGGCGAGAAATAACGGTATTAAGAACAACTGCTCAGAAAACATGAAGATTTTCAAAATACTGGGTAAATATTTATCCAGTTATATTGTACTAAAAATGTCGAATTGAAGTCGGTTTGTACGTGATGCGTGTACTTGTCCACACGCAACAAGGAAAAAGAACAAAGAAAAGTTAAAAGGAGAGGGCACGTCGAATACAAAGGGCGGTGATAAGACAGTCTAATGTTGCTGTCAACTGCCAAATATGCCCAATATTCCAATTATTTTACCAATAATCTCTAGATGCTGAACCTAAAAATATAATCCAATACTAATATTTTGTTTCAGTGGCTGTAGTGCTTGCGTTCTTTGTGTGCGGGGCCCCATTCCACTACCAACGCTTAGCTGCGCTGCATAGTAAAATTAGTAAACCGGTACTTACCTTTGGACATCCATAAATCCCAGGTCTTGCCCCGCAAGTATGTGTTTTGTCCAAAGCGTGTAGCCGGTATCATTTCGTCAACCATAGGCAATTTCTTTGGATGGGATTGTTTGTCAGAAGTTAGGCTATTTATTATTTTTATTTTTTAATACTTTTTGGAGTGGTTTTTATTTTTCATTAAATTGTGTTCGGTTAGATTAACGTAGTCCGGGGACTTGCTAAAATTATCGTTACAAAAATACTGTCGTAATCTAGATAGATAATAAAAAAAAATTATCGATATCGATAGTTGTGTAATAGAAGCAGAAAACGGCCCATCGCAGCAAATAAAAAGAAATGTGAGGTTTGTGTAAAATTATATAGGCAATTTCTTCTTCGAAATTCACATCAATACATATGTGCTATGCAGTACATGTCATTTTATTTGGTTTGTGATAGTGATAGGAGTATATATAATCATTAATTTCTATGGACGCTATTTATCATTCACCTCACCATCTTCACGTACATAATTTTAAGCAAATAAACATATTTAATTTTATTTCATTTCAACATTCTCTGGGAGTCTGGGAGACAGTTTCGTTTATCACTGAAGTTGACCGTTAATTTAGTTTACATGAGCACTATTTATGTGAACTAAATTAACGTTCAACTTCAGTCGACGTCAAGGGAGCAATTTATAGAACAATCCCGTAACTTACCACTACTTTTGTATATTTTAAATTAACTGTCACGAATGATTATGAAATAACGTAAATATATCAGCATGATCTTTTAAATATAAATAGTACTCCATATCGATAAAAAATTCTAACACTAGCTAGGTTGCGACAGACTTTTGTTTTGCCATAAATTTTCCGGGCTGTGTTGATGATTAATTGATAAATACCTGTTTTTAACGTAGGATGACAAAGAGCACTACAGGAACGTGTTGGTGATCACTGGGCTCTTCTACTACCTGTCGGCTACCATCAACCCTATTGTCTACAATGCTATAAGCAAAAGGTAACTCTATATACACAAACAACGTGAAGTTTAGGATAGCGACTTACCTATAATAATTTAACAATCTAATCATACTTATACTCATAATCTAATATGCCTTCGGTCAAAATTTATTTACACACATCTATAAAATTAGCACTTACAGTTTAACCTTACGCGCTAATTTGTACAATTTCATTTAGGAACATTTAATAATCGCAAATTAAATGAAATAGATGGACACAAAAATAATAGACAGGTATTGAAAGAAATAAACATAAAATAAAATTTAGAAATAAAATGAAGATTGAAAATAGGTTGACATTATTGGAAATATATTTACATTACATTTTATTGTTAGTAATATCATAATCATTTTGGCTATTTTGATATAGAAATTAATTCTATTCTATGGGATGGATTTGTTAGAGGGGTATAAGGTTTCTAAGCGTCAAGATAAAAAGTAATAAGGTACACTAGTCGTAATAAAATATTGTGAGATATATCTCTAAGCGTCAACATGAAAATAATAAAATCTAATAAATAAATATCCTCAGAGATATATATAAGAGTTCTCTGAGCGTCAGTCTAAAATAAAATCAAATAAGAACAGAGCGAAGTCTCTCATCATGTCAATTCCACTGAAGCATTTGTACGAATTTACTAGTTCTTGTAAATATGAACAGACCGGACCCCACAAAATGTCTAGTTAGTACATACTTTTATGTTTTTGATAGGAACCAATTCCTCGTTCGTCTTAAACTTATTAGGGGTGGAAATTCTGTATGGGGAACAAACATAATTTTTAAGATATGAACTTAAAAATTCAATAATAGACTAAGCATTAAAATAGAAGAAAACCAATATCAGCGTGTTTGAAAATTCACCCTCTTTCTTGTTTATAAATGTATTTCCTCCCTAACAAACAACTAAACAACTTTTTTCCACCCCTTCAGAGGTCGAATATTGAAAAACGCTAAAATTAGTTTACTTATGATTTAATCATAGGTCTATAAACGTAGTTTCAAATTCCTGGTTTTAAAAACTATTGTTTCCATACAAACAGTCAACCCCGTTTTCAATCATTCAAAGGGCTTTAGATCAACGCTGAACAAGTTTCTTCCATTTGAATGCTTAGTTTATTAGCGATTTTTTAAATTTCTATCTTAAAAAGATTTTTGTTCCCCATACAAAATTTCCACCCCTAATAAATTTAAGATGGCCGACGGAGGAGTTGGTTCCTATCAAAAACATAAAGCCTATAACCTATGTACCTAACTAGACTCGGGAAAAAATGGTGTTTTTGTCTAGAGAGTCCACATTAACGACAATTTATTTTGGCAATCTGCCCAATTGTCGCCCTGTTTATGTCGAAAAAAGGTTACTACTACAATAAAATGTTAATTGAATTGTGTTTTCGATCATCGTAGCCAATAGCCATAAATATAGAATTGGAAAGATACTACATAGATAGTAATTTACGAAGCAGTAGACTGAAATACTTATACTAATATACCTACTTAATAGATATTACAAATGTCAAGCCCATTGCATTTCAAATTAACTAATCTTTTCTTGAATTTATTTGTTACAGGTATAGAAAAGCATTCAAGGAAATCATATCTGGAAATTCTGGAACAAAAAGGCAAAACGACATCCCATTGAATACTGTAGCAAAGGACAGTGAAGTTACCAAGAAAAAAATGTGTACAACGAACTCTTACACAACAGTGCCGACTTCAGCGTAACATAAGATAGGGTTCATAATACGAAACCATATATGGCAGATATCATGTTAGACCTGATTGCGTCGTGTCAAAGTTCAAATTCAAACGAATAATTTTGTACGTCATGCGGCAAAGGGTTATACCTAATTAATAATAAGTAATAATAATATATACTTTATTACTGTGCACCACAAAGTAAAAAAAAGTATAAGTATCTAATATCGTTTAATTAATTATACTCAGGAGCAATTAAAACTGGTTAGTCTAAGAAAATTCGATACAAAGTGTACCCGTGTTATTTTGTTTTTCGAGAAGAATAAGTTGTAGGTTTAGAAAAAGTGAAGTATTTTTTGTACCTATTCGCCAACGACCTGCCATGTAGTTTAGCGAAGATTTTGACAATGTTAATTTTTAGCATTTTTTTTTCTTTATATCAAAACAAGGTACTTTCAGCATAATCGCGTAGGAATTTATGAAACAAAAATACATGCATAGATGATTAAATTACGAACTTAGTATATTCAGTTATTTGTAACACTGTGTCAGCATATTTTATATTTAATTTAGCACTCTTTTTGATTACAGAATTGGACTTTGTTTGTTTTGCTGAGGTTTACATACAAATTATTTTCTTCAAGCCACTTAATTATTTTATTTAACTCATTATTGATGTCATTGTTAAGTATATGTATTGAAATTGTTACTAGTAATTGTTAAAATAATGTCATCGGCAAATACGAGTAGTATGCATTTAAATTGTCCGGAAGGTCATATTGATATATAATAAAGATAGAGTCCCAATCCCTTGCGGAACATCTACATTATTTGTTATAAACTCAGATCTAGTCTGAACTATGTTATTCTTATCATCGATATTTTCGATTTGTACGCACTGTTTCCTATTACTTAAGTAACTTTCTGGTCCAGTCTAGGGCTATACCTCTAATGCCATGTTTGTTACATTTATCAAGTAGGCTGTTAGAAGTTCTCAAGCCGCCCTAAGGCTAACGTGGCTTAACGACAGCTATCATAGACAGCAGCTAGGAACAACGGCTTAACGTGCCTTCCAAACCACGGGAGCGCTCAGTTAATAAGCACTCAAAGCGGTCGCCCATTCAAGGATCTCACGTAAAGTTGCGCAGTCGCGAACGTGACACACAAGAGTGTTTACGGACCGGGAGTACTATGAAATGGTGAGGGTATTGGTCAGAGAAAGCATAAAGGGTTTACAACTTATTTTTTATTTTTATTTATTTATTTATTGTTCAGAACACATACAGTCATACATAAAAAGATAGAGGTAAGTTACAAATATGTATAAAAACAGACCTGGAGGTTGATAAATACAAACATTAAGCAAAAATATACAACAGCGTCTTAGCGAGTAGGAAAGTAAGTGGGTAGAACACTAAGTATTATTAATCAATAACAATTTGGATCTCGTACGTTCTTTTAGAATATCAAGGGAGTGCAGTGCATAAATGGATCGATGTCACAGAAATACTCATTGTAGTTTTTTAGTACTCGTTTGGAAAATGTATGTCTAGAATACTAAACGTCTAGAATACTTTCGTTAAAAATCGGTTTTTCGACGCGTAAGTTTGTCTCGGCGACTCGACGTGGGGGCGGGGTGAGCGTTATATCCACGAACGCTTGTCACACTTATCATTATGATTTGACCTAATCAACAATACCAGTAGTAAGTGTTAAGTTCCCAAAATTGGCGAAAAAGCACACATGACCGACACCTCATTTCAATGATTTACATATTTTTATACAAAACTGTGAAATAGTCGTTTGGTGGTCAGATTATATTCGCATTAACGTATGTAAGTTTCTACTTGATGAGATAAGTTTTAAGTGAAGTTTAATTGTATAGGTACTAATATTAGATCGATCGATCTCATGACTACATAAAATTAATTATGATGGTACTTTGAGTCCATTTAGCCTAATAAGTTTTTGTTGAAAAAGAGAAGGTTCCTATTAACTTATTTGTAATTGATTTTTGGGAAACAGAACGATTTTAATTAAATTTCTCGATATAGATGTTTTACAGCAGGGGCGAGAAATCGATATAGCTTGGTCTCATTCCCGGGAAACTCCTTTTTCCCGGAACGAAAACACAACGTTTGGATTGTTACTACTGATGGGCAGCTTGGAAGTTACGAAAGTGAAACTTTCATTTACATTTCATGTAAGTTACTGTAAGTTTCAAATGGGTAGTTTTCAGATACGTGTCTTGTCAATTACGTAATTTTCAAAAGTTGAAATATATCACAGTCAAGACAATATGTGAAATGTTTCAGAAATTGCCCGTCCTCTCGCGGCGACAAAAATAAACAATAGCATTCTTTTGTTATGTGCCCGGAGATCTCCGGCATGGGTAGATAACAGCTTTGGTATCCATTGTGTAAACAATTAAATAAGTAACTTCATATTTTCCGCTTGGTTTTTTTTAAATTTATTTCTTACAAAAAAGTTTACATTCGTTTACATATAACTTCGCCAAACTGCATCACAGTTTGTTGGCGAAAGAAACACTCTTTATTTTTTTACTCAGCCATCTAAATATGTTAGTAACATTATTTTACCTACATTTTTTGTAATTAATGATGAAAGTCGTTACTTCGACTCTCGCGGTTTTTAGATGGGTCAATCAACTTTTTCTTGTTGTTATACTGCCCCGTCAGCGAGGAGACAACAGTAACGAGTTTCTTAGAAAAATGTTTATAATATGGACTTCGAGCATGCTCAAGAGATGACCCATGTCCAAATGGATTGTTGCTCATCGCTAAAACTCATAATTAATAGTTTTATACCCTATAAAATCACAGTTTTAAAGAGTGACTCAGGAGACGTAACCATAATAACGGGCAACAAAGAATAGTTGATCCAGCAAGGTCATTAAATAAAGCCATTTAAACGGATTTATATAAGTATTGAATATATCCCATGTAAGCTGACAAAGAAAATTTATAATTCTATCTGATTGCCCACGACTGCTATAGGTAAAGGACTCGAAACGTCGAGTTACCATATTTAATGCATAATATACGCGATGAAATCCGTTTATGTGATAATAAGAATTTTGATTTACCTTTTCAGTTTCTATTTTAAAATTTTATTTTTATTTTAATAAATACGATTTTTTTTGTAAGGAAAAAGTATAAATTTTCATAATTAAATGACGCATATCTTAGAAACTATAAAAAAAATGTATTACATATGGTAAGGGCGGTTTCAGACTATTGTTTTATACGCGCATAGAAGCTCGTTTCTTAAAGCGCGTGTACGCGCGCACAGGTGCGGTTTTGTTTTCTTCGAGCGTTGACGCAGTGAGGTTTAGCTGAGTGAAGACCCTTTGGCGCAATTATGTTTAAATATATTCAGTTTCGTTTGTAAGTACGTGATTTGCGCTAATAAACCATTTTCTTTCTTTCTTTCTTTTTCTTTCACATATAAGCTCGTATAAACGCTAGTCTGAAACCGCTCCATTTCATGTTTCGAGCAAACACGCTGGAATAAGCGCGTACATGCGTGTTCGATTTAATGTAGCGCGCGTGTAAGCGCGTATGCCAAAATCGAGCGTATACGCGCAAAAATAAACACTAGTCTGAAACCGCCCTTAGCGTGGTCTAAAACGATCTCCTCTATCACTGCACCTAGCTACCAAACATCCTGTATAATGAGTAACAATCGCGGAAATAGAATATATTTGTTACCATTATTACTTATAAATTTAGATTAGCAATGTTAGTGTTGCAGTAATAAATGATTGTAGCTAGAATTTTCTTCTATGATTTTTGATTTGTTCCCAATTATTCCACTTTCCCCTACTGACCAACCTTACAAGGGAAAATTAGTTTTCTGAAAAATTTAGAAATAAAACATCTTATTTGGTTGTGAAAGCAAAACATATTTAATAAAACGTACTGTTACTAACAATAATTCAACACAAAACAATTTAGTACTTAAAATTAACCAGTAAAATGACAAACGGCGAACATCAAACTAGGGTAGGTACGAAAAACACAGTAGTTTACTTACTATTACAAAAAACTGCGTAACATATTTATGCAATAACAAAAGTATATAACTATTTGGATAATTTTCGTGTGTCTAAATAATATGAAGTACTAATTGGATATAAAACTTAGCGTTAAAAAGCGCAGCGTATCTGAATGTGATATATCTCTTAGACCTACAGTGAGATTAGACAACTGAATAACAAGAATATAGTGACAACATGGTTTATATTAAATAAATATACTTAATATAAATACAAATTACGTAAGAGATTGATAACTTATGTAGATCTATCAAAACTATATCAAACTGAACTTTGAGCTATTGCTATATTTATATCATCATATTCATCATCATCATCGTGAGCTTAAGATGTCATTACTCCCTTTACTCATCTAGGGCAGTAAAACCAACTATCTCAGATGCTATAAATGTGGTACATGTCTGGGGCGGTAATTGCCATATTATGGCCCGGGGTAGAAATATTAAGACTATTGTGAACCTATCGTCCGGGGCGAGAACAGGCATTTCGGAATATTATTTCTGTTTCACCCATCGGTGTCTTGCGAACGCCGCCCCTTAAATCTATATCAACTGAAACAATATTGGCCTTGATCGATTCCCTACATCCTTAACTAGGTTTATACGTATTGCTTTTTTTGTAATTCATTCTTGTTTATCAAACAATAGCAAAAAACCAGCAGGAAGTTTTCGAGTCAAAAAAACGAATCTTCAAGGGTCCATATTATCACATGTACGTTATTTTTACAAAAAATGCAAACGTATAAACCTGGTATATACCGATATCTACAACATATCCAAAAATAATGCAAATCGTTTCAGGATTAGGGGGTGGAAAACGTTGCCGCTTTTGTATGGAAAAAATCTGCTACACAATACTCTTAATAAGATCTATCGGCAAATTTTCGGGATTTTTAAGAATAATTCTTTCGTCACGTGAACCGATTTCAATTTTTAGGGTTCTGTAACAAAATGGTAAAAAAGGAACCCTTATGGTTTCACTTTGTCTGTCTGTCACATCGCTTAATAAAAAAACGCGACTTGTAAGTTCTTCAAAATTTTGGTTGACTTTATATCATGTCTTGCTATGTGCGTTGCTATGTTATTTTTTCTTAAGTTGTATGGTTATTTAAATAAAAGATTTTTTTTTAATAAAATATGTTCTATGCATGTAGGTTACCCTTCTTCATAACTGTTCCAAATTTCAAATCGATAGCATAAGTAGTTCTAGAGATATTTAGCGATGTGACAGACAGACAGACAGACAAAGTGAAACCATAAGGGTTCCTTTTTTACCATTTTGGTACGGAACCCTAACAATTAATTGATCAATGTAAGGAGCATGTCAAATAGAAATACCCTAAGATATCAGTCCGGCTTTGAAGATATAGGTAAGATGTGCACTAAAGCAATGCTCAGTTTTTGTATCATATATTATGTAATCTCTTCTCTTTGTTGAAGCAACGCGAAGAAATAAATATGAATATGGATCTATGAAATATCGGTTGATGACCATTCAGAAAACTCTAAATGTATAAAGATTTATATATTACATATTTCTTAATTGGTTAAATTAAAATACCTAGGACCGGATGAAGAGGCAGAGTAGGAGTTTTGAAAAAAAAAATATTTGTAGCAGGAGTTTTAAACATGTAGGTTTTTATCTTTAGTTTAGTTTTTCCTGTTTTTTTTTTCATTAAAGTTTTTGTTGAAGATAAATTCACTAACATGTTTTAAACATATGCATTGGAATTTGAAATCCTAGATAATGAGCCTCTGACTGCTCGTTCTAACATTCGATATGGCCCTTAGTCACATTTGGCCGCAGTAATCTTATTATTAATACAACATTATTGAAAATCATTAACTTAGCAAGACTTAGCACATTTATTACTTAACTTCTCATGGAATATAGTCAAGGCGCGTTTATGGACACGCGTCGCGTTACACAGCGCGATGTCAGTGGATGTAGGTAGTATTCACGAACACTGGCCATTTAGAGGCGATTTTCTGCTCTTATAAAAAGTTTCCAGTCCCCTGACAGCGCGCGCAGTGTTTCTGAACTGAACGCGTCACCTGTGCCTTTACTTTTGCATGACCGTACTCGCTAGCGATTGCATAAACGATTTAGTATGCCGATTCTTAGTTCTATTGCGTAACCGCCAGAGGCGTTGTACTTTTGCCCATACAAATTTTTACGCAGTCGCTAGCGTGTACGGTCATATAAACTCATGGTAAATGCACGGTACTGTCACCATCAAATACATTAGTTCCCTTCAGGCTGTTCAAAAATATCTGAACATGTACTGTATCGCCGTTACAATAAAGTCGTGTTTAGATTGTTATGAGCACCTTGTTCGCTCCAATTTATATGATGGCGACTGTACATAAACATCATAAACAAGGCCTTTAATGCCTAAATAAGTACCATCCTTATATTATGTACTTAAATATTAAATGGCTAGTGCGTTAGTCAGCATGATTATTTTTTCTTAAAACTATAATAATAAATATTATTTATTCCGATAACTTACGTCCGTTAGTAATTACATGTAAATAAAACTAGTGTTAGTGATTAAAATTACTTAAAAATACTGTTATTGAGCTGTTCCTCATCCTACGCACCATTGAGGCGGTTCCTTCTGCATAGGGTTGCCATGAACTAATTAAAACCCTGATAAAAGTCCTGACATGGCTCACGATTTCCTTCCATTTCTCTTACTTTAAAAATAGTAGATTGTATGACAAGGGTCTGAAATAAGGCATATTAAGTACCACGAGTAATATGGCTGTTAGAGTTATACACTCTACTTTTCACTTCGATTGCGAGAAAATAAATAAACAAAGCTTATTCACCCACAATTAATAATAAAATACAATGTGGCGGACTTGGACTATGACTTTTTTTAAACTGTTTTGACTCAGATACATAGTAGTTGAAATAGGGACGAAAAAAGACCTAATGTTTTTAATAGTTAAATTAGTTGAACAAAGTATGTACCAAAAAGAACCCAACGTTCCGATTGGCTCTCGATGTGTTTTCTGATTGGTGGATTTAATATGGTGAAGTATTTTGATTGGTCAAATTAAAATGTTTTGTAAATCATAAATATGTATTCATATTTTCACTAGGGGCTAAATGTACTGCTTTAGCCCCGCTTGATAAGCCTAGTATGACACACTTTTTGAGCATGAGAAGTGAACAATAGTCAAGTCACGCTTGAAGCATCAAACGTGCTTTATGGCCCTTTCTTGTTTTGGATGAGGAAAAAGCGTTTTTGGACGTTTCAATTCTAGTAGTACGCGCGTGGAAATTTCGACTTTCTTTGAAGATCCGGGTTAGTGAAAAGGCAGGTCCGCATCCCCTGCCTCCGCAAGTCTTTCGATAGCGATAGCTTTGCTCAATCGCGCCGCGCGTGACGTGTGCTTCCAGTTCTTAAAATCCCTGACACTTACAAATTCTGGCCGCATTCCTGACAAAGGCTCAAAAATCCTTACATGTCAGGAAATAGCTGACGTATGGCAACCCTACTTCCGCAAAACGTCAAATCCATCCCTGTGCGTCTCGGCAAACATCAATGATGCGCTACAGAAGCGAGGCAGCCGTAATAATCCCCCAAAATCCATTATTATATTGGTCTTTCAGAGCACTAGGCTTGAAGCTCCAAAGATTGACGAGTACAGTTAAGCCACAGGCTGCTGGTATAAAAGCTCCGACACTATGCTTTGAAAAGCGTAATTTTCACTTGATGAGAACAATGAATGGCGAACATGTTACTCGTCACCGCCAGTGTCCTGTGCGTTTTCTTTCAATGTCCATTTGATCCTTAAGGTTGTCGGTAAGAAAATGCCCTAGATACTTAAATAGATACGTTACAGCTGGCAAATCTTCGGGTATCTTTTCAGAGCGTTTACCAGCGGCCCTAACCTCTTCGCCGCCATTTACTTGACATAAAGTCAATACTTTAGTGCCCCACACGCCATGACTTCATATCAAGTCGATGTAAAGCAACCTACGTGCTGTCAAGGCTCATTTTCGGTCGTGTGCTCTGTGACTTTGGCCTGTGAGACACAACTTAAGAAATCTACTGTGGCGGTTAGAAGAAGAGATTAAAGATCAAATAATCACTTTTATATAAAACTATCCTTAGCAGTTATAATAAGATATGCAGTCCTGCGCGCCGTGGCATAGCATATGTAATTTAGAATGAATATATTATTTACTGTATGGTGCTTTATTTTTGATACGTTTGTTACTAATTCCATACGATCTGTATCTCTAGTATAAGTTTTTTTAGAAACAAATCACAAACGAACGCGTTTGCGTATAGTCTAAATTTGTAATTGAGATTAAACGCAAACGCGTTGGTTTGTTTTGTTTCGAAAAAAATCATAATAGGGTTACTGATCCGCTTTCATACTTGTAGCTCATGAGTAGTGCGCATACGCATACTGGATGTAACATAAGACACCAGGATCTACTAGGGTCCAAACGTCCTCTTCAGTGCGTTCATTATACTATCCTGATGGGCTACCGCGAACAGCAAACGAAGTTTTCTGTCTCTGTCTCACTTATATGCAAACTTGCAAGTGCGACAGAGAGGGAAAACTTCGTTTGCTGTTCGCGGTAGCGCCACTGCAGTCCTCCGCAGGCGCGCAGATGGCGATCGCCGTGGAGTTTTTAGTGGATAGAAATATCACATTACTTGGAACACAGATTTTCTTCCCTGTAATAAGTTTCTGTCAAAATGTTATCAATTTATTTAGGGAAGTATAAGTCCGTAAAGTCCTTACATCACACGTTAAGGGGGAGTAAGGGGGTATACGAAATGCGACATTGTGTGACAAGGGGTGGAAGGGATCCTGAGTTTCGTGACGTCAAAATCCAATACTCTTAATTTTAAAATGGCAAATTTGAACTACAAAGGAAAATAATTAAAAAAATTGCAACTCTATCTTGTTATGTTTATCCATTCATTAGATCAGCCCGGTAGTTAAGTACCATCCATACTAAGATTAATAAATGCGAAAGTGTGTGTGTCTGTCTGTTACCTCTTCACGCCTATGATGTATTTAAATGAAATTTGGCATGGGGATATAGTTTCAGTCCCGGGGAAGGACATACCTTTGACCATCAAAATCATTTTAACCCCGGGTGGAAGTTTGTATAGAAGCGCCATGACTAGGTAAGCGCCTGATATAAAAACTAACAAGTTCTACGCAAACGAGGTCACGGGCAAAAGCTAGTAAGATAATATTGCATTGTCACCGAATGTAGGTACCTGAGAAGGTACATGCCAAAATTTAGCTCCACCGGATACCGGCAAGTGGCTGAAAAATGGTTTACACATTTTGAACATACGAACAGTGCTTGTTAATATAAAGATTTTAAAAAAGGAGATAAAGGCCCCAATACCTGCGTTGTCAGGGGGGTGAGACAAAATCGCGCAAATTCGCAACATCTGGCAACATCGCTCAACACGGGATATCATTGTTCCAAGTGCCCCGCCACATGTCGAGAGATTCCAGCAACTTTGCCCACTTCTTTTGTCGCGAGTTTGATTTGAAAGAAAGATACATTTATTTGCGACAAACAAGACAATTACAAACAAAGACTCAGCGTAATACTCCCGCGCCGTTGCTGTGTGCGGCTCTGATTTCTTCCTTAGTAAATCAACTGACTTCCGATATGCAGCGGAGTGACATTAAGTACATATGTACCTATAACTATACCAAAAATGATGCACCACACCAACCTACGATGAATTTTGTAAAAATTAATTACATTTTCTCAAACATGCAATGAAATATTGATGTTATGTTCGTTATATGTAACAGGCTTCAAAGTATCACGTTTCGGGCGGAACAACTCGTGAAAACTGTAAAGGAATTTCATACAAAATTGAAGGCCTAGACCGGGAAGTATTTTTTTTTATTTTAATGTAAACATGGCGTCTGTGTTCATGAACACGGCTGCGACAGCGAAAGCACTATATTATTTTTTCTCTCTGCCGCTCAAATGACATTTTTCATTGAAGCGATAGAGAGAGAAAATACGAAGATGCTTTCTCGATAGCGCCCCAAGCTATAAGCTTTATTTATTTATTTATTTTTCTAGCGGCTGAATGCTTATCGGATCAAAAATATCCGCGTTATTTAATACGAACACGAACTGATATTAAGAACACAAATCTGTATGATTCAATGTGTTGATGAATAAATTTAAAATATTGTCTATACGTAAGTCACCGGAGACCATAAGGAATATTTCAAATCCTATGCATTTATTTTATGTATTTATTATAGAAATTAAGATTCTTATTATCAGGTTGTGTATAATTGCCCTAATAGGGCCTATTCGAACACTACAAACGCAAAATACGGACGACTTCTGTAAAAAAACATTATGGAGGGATTGGAGGGAAAATTAAATTTTGTTTATTGAGAGATGTTGAGAGACGTATTCTTTTATTTCATTGCATATGTTTGAAAAAAGCACTTTACTTGCCTTGCCGTGAAAAGGGCTTGCCGGCTTCGTATTACTATCCTATACCTAATCACCCGGCAAGCATTTTTTTCCCGGCGGCTGCAGTAATGTACTATTAATGAAATAATTTTGCATTGTTAAGTTTCTTTCCTGGTCAACATAGGTAGTTATAGTTAAAGTCGGTATATAAGTAATTATTATAGTTAGGTAGGTAACACAACTACAAAGTTTGAATCGGACAACACTATAAATATGATTGGATTGGTACATGTATATACGTGACTAAAATAAAATAACCTACTTTGTCTCATATTTTCCGAGTACAGGTACGGTCGGCCTCACAAGGGGTTTAACACCTTTGTATCTTGTCGCTTTAACGTCATGTTTAAACTGTCATACTAACATTTCAGATTCAGATTCAGATAATTTTATTGGTAAAAGTATAAATACAATTTACAAGTCAAATTGGCATAATAATGTTGTTTACATTCGTTTTCATTAAATAACATAACATAATCATTACATTAAATAAAATAATCATTATTGCTACATTAAAGGAACTAATCCGTTTTCCTTAGAATAAATTCATCTATGCTGTAACATGCTAGGTCAAGATAGTAAGATTTTTAGTTTATTTATAAATGCTGCGTTAAATACTTGGGCAGTTAACTATTTCAGTCGGAAGGGTGTTATATATCTTGACACCAATGTCACAGAGTGACTTCCGAGTTTTAGGAAGTCGACGTCGCCGCGGGACCAGAAGGAGATTTTGTCCGCATGTTTCTTCGGTGGTTTTTCCCACGGGTCTTATATTGGTCAATGTTTGACCTGACATATTTACAGGCCTCCAGTATGAAGACGCACGGTAGTGTCAGTATTTTTAAAGTTCAAAGTTCTCTTCGTTAACTATAATTGCCGTGTCATCGGCGAACATCACGAACGCGGCGTCAGAGCATGCAACTGTTATGTCATTGACTAGTATTTCCAATCGGTGAAAACGACAAAGAACCAGTGTCCAGCTATTAATGAGGCCGACTGTACATTATTTACAACATATATACGTTTCTGCGGTCATTTACGTACGTTTTGTTTGAGGAACCTAAAAACCGAGAATAACAAAGCGCAAAACTATTATAAGCGAATGTCTGTGATTATATAAATAAGTGTATAAATCGCTTTATTACCTATATTTTTAAAAGTAAAATCACATAAGTGCAAATAATTAAAAAAACTACCTACTACTGAACTCTCGGAGCCACGTACTATACTATGTATAGTTTATAATTATATATACTTTTACATATACTGTTACATACAACAGACTCCAGTACGTCTTTCATTGCTTACTAAATTATATTATGCTACACTTTTTATACAATAATGCCAATAATCAATCGCATTCCATATTTGCTATCAGAAGTACGAATAGGAATCTAAGATTTTATTGATCGCTGCTATCGCTAGTAAACTAGAAGGTAAGATAATGACAAAAACCTAGCAAAAACATATTTCAGGAAATAATAAAATCTGCGTGTAGAAATTAAAAGAGGGGTTGAATATTATGACCCATTGAAAAATTCTTCATGGATTGCAGGCATTATAGCTCGAGCCGAAGGCAAGGGCCATAAACAAGCTAATGGTTTCTTTATTACCGTCCATGGTGAGCCCAAATGTGCATGTCGTCCTCTGAGGAGGAAGTGTGATTCTACGTTGGGTAAGTGTAATTACCGCTTGGGAAAGTTGAATTTTTCGATTAGGTACTTGATTAAAGCTACCCCATTGAATTTTATTTTATGTAAGGTAAACGTCGCTGTACTCAACACTTGACCCAATTCACGGTACTTTCAATCTTATGCCACCTGTCATCTATTTGGCACTAAGGTGTCGGGCACTGGGATGTTTACCTTACATAAGGGCTTTTTTAAACATTAGTATATAATCATTCGGTATTTTTTTCTCAATATCCAGATTTTTTGCACTATTAATGGACTGTTTTATTGCTTTTACACATTAAATCTTTTTAGATGAAATATTGTACTGCTGTGGTTAGCTGCTGACGTTCATTCTGCAGGAAGCCATTTAAATTTCATCTAATAGTAGTTGATGCAACTGTTACATAATGAAAAGCATTAAAACACGAGCGTGGTTTTATGAAATGAGCCGGGGGCGAGTTTCATAATAAGATCACATCAGTGTTTTAAGACCTAATTAGGCAGTTGTAGTTACATACACAAGTTTATTTTCATCCATATACTAAACCCTCTTTTATGTATTTCATGTGCAAGCCGGCGAAACATGTTTGACGAGATATCGCGGCCCGGAGCCCCCGGGGCAGGGCGTACCTGCAGATACTGTAAAGTTATACGTGATCTCATAACTACATATGTGATGGGGGTGCGGCCCTTGCGAGCGGGGTCGGGAGCCGGGGGCAACGATATTGTAAAGCTGTCACTGTCCAAATCCGAATTGTAATCCTTACGGCTTTGTAATAGAGGCTTGCAGTGACCCTTATCAGGGTCACGGACTGGAAACGTGTTAAAGAAGATTTACTACATGGGCGCAGATAAAATCATATTTAGACACAAGAAATATTTCTCGAAAAACCAAACATGCAAACTACAACATCAATAGTCATTACCAACTCTAAAAGTGACTTTGTGACGAACTAGCTACAGTGTGTGTGGATATTTCATCGATTTAAATTTACATTGTATTCTATATTTAAATACCTAACCTAACTACTTATTTTAAACAGATATGATATGAATCAATACTGCTTTTAAAATTTGCTACAATATTAGTACATACAATATTTGTCCTTAATGTAAACCTATCTTACGCTAACTTATTAAGGCTGTTGCTCTATAATACTTATATAGTAGGTAAGTTTCTTATTTGTTTTTACACTTTTTAAGAAACCTTAATAATAATGTTAGTTATCCGGCAATCTTTCACTTCAAATGTACATAAGTACTTTTATTTACCCCTAGTTATTAAACTAATATTAAGTAGGTAGCATGTATAGAACTATCAATAAAAATAGATTGAAACTTTTATGCTATAATTATAAAATTGGTGAAATAAAAAACAATGACTTTGGCAATTTATGGCAGGACATAAATACCACTAGGCATCGGCCATCGTACTAAATAAATGAAAATAAACAAAAGAAATATTTTAGTAAATACAACTTAAATATAGGGATGTTGACACGAAATAAGAAAATCAATACGTTCGAAAGTTCTCGAAAAAGAAAATCAAATTCTTAAATATTCTTTCGAGTTACTTTGTTTATTCATTTGGTAATGATTCTTAATCAAATGGCGATAAAAGTAACTCAAAAGGATAAATAATTACATAAATATAAGTCTTCAAAGTTTTAAGAGGGGGCAAACTCTGTCCCTTTTCCGCAAAACGCATCTTTTTATTGGAACGATCGTCGTTTACTATGGCGGCCGTGGTCAATGACGTCACTGACAAAACTCCCAGTAGCCCGATTCCACTCACATCTCAGATTTGGTTGAAGCCGCTCAACCAATCTCACTGGACCGCAAACTCTGAGTATTCCAGTGTTAAAACCACCCGCGTGGTCGTGTCGGAGTTTTCCCCTGGATGTCCCCCAGGGCATTCTTTTTTTTAAAGATATAAACAAAATGAT
This sequence comes from Epiblema foenella, assembly GCA_963556455.1. Classification (NCBI taxonomy): domain Eukaryota; kingdom Metazoa; phylum Arthropoda; class Insecta; order Lepidoptera; family Tortricidae; genus Epiblema; species Epiblema foenella. The sequence goes on from OY747110.1 coordinate 4,852,058, forward strand.
ACAAAAATGTTTCTTTGGTTATAAATTTCAATGCGTTTCATTTGTGTCATTTAAACATACACCATCGCGCCTAACATATAGGTATACGCATAAAAACTATACGCAGATAAATTCGATTCAATAAATAAAATAATTGCCATACGACAAATAAATAATTAAATAGATTTCAAGACGATATATGGACAGATATGTAAACGAGTTTTACTTAAAATAAAATAAGATTTAGAATTTCTTACACTTCGTAACTAAAATTAATAATTTACAGCACTTAATGTAACTACGATATATATTTACATGTAAGTACGCATTGTATACTATAGCTACTTTCTTGATCTCGTATGTTAGATCGCCTATGGCAGTTAACTCGAATTAACTAGTCATAGATACAAATTATCTTTCTATTTTAGTAATTTTATGTTAAGTCAGCTACATTTCTTTCTTCCACCGATATAGGGTTTTGTTTTTTTGCTCATGTTTAAGTCCTTACGATTTAATGCTTTAACCTAGACGATGGCGTCAATTATAGTTACTTAATTATGAGATATATGTCCGTTATTCCGTCTTGAAATATAACTTACTAGTCAATAATTATAGACTTGGACTTAATTATACACCTTATAGTTATATGGTTTTACGTCATTTTGTAAGCGCTTACATTAATATTTAATTAAAGGTAAATCATTAATATATGATCATTGATCATCATGGACCATGTTGCGAAATTTCATTAGAACTAAATTATTAAGGTGCCAATAACTTTAATCATAGGTTGTCACTGTTGTCAGTATTACTGTGGTGGTTACTAGAATATGTTATGGTGGTTATAGAATTAATCATGCCAAAATAACAAAAAATGCCCAAAACGATACATAATCAAGAGTACATTAAAAAGTAAAGTATATTATGCGAAAAACACACTTGGGAAATGAAACTATTTAGTTACAAAACATTTCAAAATTAACGTCAGAACTGAGACGTCATTATTCCGACCATACTGACCTACTGGGCTAGCACAACTTGCGGGCAAGTCATATCTCGCGCGACTCAGTGATGCCTGTCTCACTCGAACTGTGTGAATTAGAAAGAGGGTAGATTTTTCTCTACTCGCGTCGAGTGACAGCGGCAGTTGTGCTAGCCCCCCTGTTGCCATATAAATCAGAATAATAACGCCCTTTTGACAATGGTCATATATTAATGTTTTACTTTTAGCCACACATGTACTTGATGTACAGTGGAACCAACTGATTCATGACCTAATTGGCCTACAAATGGCTTGGAACCGTCAAAACAATAGGGTTTACATGTCTCGCACTATGTAGGTCTTTTTATATATTAACAAATTGCGTCAACACGGGTCGGAGATCTATGCAATTTTGATCTTTGTTATCACTGCAATAGATATATTTTAAATAAAACAGCTAGGTTTTGAATGTCGAATAAGCTGTCATTTATAATAAAAAACCTAACTCGTTTCATCACAAAATAGTAGTTTATGCAACTGATACATAATGAGAGGTCTTAAAACACGAGCATGGTTTTATGAAACGAGAGTCAGCGAGTTTCATAATAGGATCACACGAGTGTTTTAAGGCCTAATTATGTACAGTTGTGTACATTATTTTATCTACATCCATACATTAAATCCTCTTTCATGTGTTGAGGCACCATTGCGTTGAAAGTGCAGGAGTTCGAGTTCGTGAGCTCGTTGAAGTCTTTATCGCCCGAGCACGAGCCTGTATCGTAATGGGCGGAGATGGCCATAACGATACCGTTTTTGATACTGTTATGGCCATCTCCGCCCCGGACCGGCGCGATATTGTAAAGTTGGTCCTTACCTACACTTTTTGAGCACATAAACGAGGATTTACTGTATGGGTGTAGATAAAATATATTTCAATTTCATAAATCAATTGCTTGTCAAATGTCAAATAGTCAGTCAATGAGATTTCCACCATCCACATTTGTCATTTGGCAGAACAAAGAGCTCGGATTACAGTGCTCACTGAAGAAAGCTATGGCATTACTGTGAAGAACAGAGATAGTAATACCATTTCTCTTTTGTGATCAACAATCATGCCAAACTGTTTAAGACAGAGAAAGAGAGAAGAGATTAGTTAGTAAATGTCAGCGTCTAATAAAATGATAACAAGTTCGTTACCATAGAAATGTATTTTCAGGCGAATTTCAACCGACTAGTATTTAGATGACTTGGCAAAATGGCCTTATGGTGGATCATGATTCAATTTTGTCGATCGTACCTCTAAGGAGCTGAAATTATATTTACATGGTAACTAACCAGGTGGGCTAGCACAAGTTCCTGCCAAGTCGCATCTCGCGCGACTCAGCGATTCCTGTCTCACTCGAACTGTGCGAATTGAAAAGAGGAGGGTAGATTTATCTCTACTCGCGTCGCGTCGCAGCGGCAGTTATGCTAGCCCCACAGATGGATATAACATTAACACAAATATCTAGGGACTTATTGAAGATTAGACAAATTATAAGAATTCAGTGGGCGTTTTAGTGCGGAAGATTTTAGGTACCTAATACATATTATATGCCGTCTTTCGTCTTCGACAGCCGCCATCCGTGCTTGCGTGTTGTGTACTAGTTCACTTAATTATTGCAGCTTTGGTTGACTGAGTCCTTCGATCATTGGCACTCGCTTTTTTGCCTGGTGACTTCGACTTTCCTGTAGACCATAAGTCGCTCGATAGCTCATCACCTAGACGACAAATGGTTGGTTTGCTTGGGGTTAGTCTTTGTCCGTTTATTAATTTGGACTATTAATTTTGTGTTAAAATACTTTTGCTTATTAGACATTTTTAATTGTTTGATTTTATAGTTACATTGTTACATTTTGAACCGAAAACTGTAACTGTCGAGTTTTTGTTTATGATAATTTTTTATTATTAATAATCTTAGTAAGTACTAATAAAGTTATGTGTAAAATTAAATCGAGCATTATCACATTTAAACGTGATATTGAAATATTGAGACCGAAATATACCTACATCGTAGTCGTTTCATATTTGGGTGGATTGCAAAAAAATTTTACGTAACGCATAGGAATATTCACAAAAAATGTTAAGGAAGTAATTGAAAGCTAATTTGTATGGGAAAAAAAAATGTGTAACGTCACACAACCTGACACAATGTAACACAAAGGATGCGAAATAGGAGACCAAAAAACTTGTCAATTCGTATTAAAAAAATACTGTAAGAAATTCTAGCATTCGTATATGCCAAGCCGTTTACCTATTAATTCGACCATCCAACTATGTTAAAACAGTAATAAAGAAAAATAAGATTACCTATTTTAGGCATAACACAAAATTTACCAACATTAGCGAAAAACGCTCCGTTTCCCTTTATCCTACCACTACACAAGAAGTAATAGAGCTATCGACAAATTCACTTGTTTTAGTAGTAGACTAAGTACTTATAGCCAGAGATAAAACTGTGGTGGCTACGTTAATTATCTACGTTGAAATGCAGAATATAGCGTTACACAGCTGACGTAATACAAAGGAACGAAATCTTTCCCCGAACTTTGAAAAAAAAATTTGATATAGTATATTCGTTCTAGAAACCTGACAAACTGTTATCTATATATTTCACGTACCTACTTAATAGGACCCTAAATAAATTTCTTGGCCCGGGCTGTTTTAATCAAACTTATGATTTTTTGAATACCCTCTGTTACACAAAGGACATATGAAATTTGTATGGGAGCAGAAATACACTTTTTTTAGAAATTGAGATTTTTTATAAATGTGTCCAATTTATACTATAAAACTTTATGAATACTAGAAAACTATGAGTTGGACAACGTGAAAGCAAACACGAAAAATATGCTACTCTAATAATTATTTTTTTACAGATTTTTAAATTAGGAGTACATTTTGTTTTTTTGGATTGTACAATTTTTTTGCAATTCACCCATTTTATAAAACTAATATGTATGAATGTAACAATTAACGTAATTATTTTATATTTATTTGACATGTAAAATGTAAAATTTTATCAATAAATGATTGATTGATTGATTAATACAGTCCCTATCCCTAGACAAAACAAATAGGCAAAGCTGATAATTATGAAAGTAAGATTTCCTTAAGAGTTCAATTATTTACATGCTACACGATTACTTCGAGACGTCAAAATGCAGCCGCTCTGGCAGAACTGGATGTTCAATGAACATTATTACTACCTATAACTTACCAAAAGAAGGATACTTAATTGTCATTAAGATTACGTAAAATAAAAATAAATTAGAAAGTTTTTTTATATAATTAATTGATTATGAATGCGGTATAAAAAGGGAATAGATAACAAAATGTTGTAGTTCTGCATAAGCAAAGGATGTTAAAGTTAAAACATTGTTAAAAAAATACAAAATTATAAAATAATACATATATTAAAAACCATATAATCAACATTACAAATTACACTGCCCCGCTGACCGCGGCCGATATCAAATGCGAGCGCGGCCTGAACAGACCAGTGTAAAAGTGCCCTTACATACACTTAATTATATATTACACCTTATTTAATGATAGCTACTAAATATACCACATACCAAGTCCATTGTTAAAAATAAGTTATCACTTATATAGTAACAATGGAACCAAATACGTAGATGGTATTACATTAGCTTCCCATAATTACTAAAATCTTAATTCTATTGAGGTGGATTTCCATAGGTTGTATGAAGTATTTCTTTTTTGGCTAAATTATGACATTGTATTGCAGTAATCTTCAATGCAATATCATAGTGCTAGGCAGACCTTCAATCAGGGTTGCCGCCCCACAAATCTAGTTTTTCTTTTTTTCTTTATAAAAATACTTTTTTTTTATAAAAAATCTAATTTGAAAACGACAACAATGAAACTATAGAAATGTTCACAAATATATATACTTAATGCGATCGGAAGGCGGATTGCCGACAAACTTATTAGAAATCAATATACTTACATAACAATAAAAAATTTAATCGTCCTCTACAGGTACTTAGATCAATTATATTTTTTATATATACGATTAAGATGTTTTCCAGAAAAACATTGGTTAAATTTCCGTTGATAGCTGAATATGTCCATAAGATATTTTATGACGATAATTTATAAAAGAACTATATCCAATATAATATTTCACCATTGACAGTTCCCACTGATATTTTAATAATAAGGCAATTTTTAAGGTCTCTTAAACTGGGGTTATTCCCGTATATTAATAAAGCTTTTAAATTATTCATCATCAAACAATAAACATAACAAAACATTTTCATATGTCTAAAAAAAATTAACGATGTTTATATTTTATATGATAAATTTACTTTCATTCTGAAGGAACTGTCATGAATAAAGCAATAAAATAAAGATAAAAAATAATCTTATGCCTATATAAAATCTACAACTAGGACTATTAAGCCACATGTAGGTAAAATTAAACCTGTCAAAATAAATTATAACTAATAATTGAACGCAGGAAGTACATAGCAAATTAACAGACTTAATATTGAAAAAAAAAACTTAAATTAAAAATACTAAATATAATAAACGCGAAAACAATGACTTTTGCAAATAACTAACAAAGCATTTAAATTTATAAAAACACCTACAACTTACATCGTCTAAAATTTCGTATTTCATAAATATTTCTTCACGCATTTCATATTTATTTTGAATAAATATATTTTCTTTATCAGGCCTGCTTGGTTACTCCTACCCTTTCTCTTCCCCTTTTTGAAACATGTCACGTAAATTAAGGATACTAAAGAAATTTAAAAACTTAACAGTGTCGCGAAGTCTAATAAAAATCTTTGTAACTCAATCAATAATAACTTTACGAAAAAACTACTTTATCACTCCGTTGACGAGTATACCACCCTTGATGTAATGGCGAATAAAAATTATACTAATAAGTGTTATTCTAAAATATTATTATTCACAATACACGGCAATAGGACCTTGTCTCTATTCGACAAGCTGAGAGGGTGCTCCGGTTTTGAGAAGGCGATATCGTAATTTTAGTTCAGGTTTAAGAAGAATCCTCCGTGATTTATAACTGCTCTTGGACTGTCTTTACTGCCCGGCGAATAATTAAAAAAAGCGAAATCCCATGTTCACATTTTTACTAAATCCACGGTGATAATCTTCATCGTATTGCCTTTTTTTCTCAAACTGGTTTTTGGTATGACACTAAATTTGTGTTTCGTAAACAGTGTATACATATTACATAATGTTATTTTACCGATATCTCTGAGAATAGACATAATCCCTTTACTCTGAATTGTTTGACATTGTCATTCTTATTGATTTATAAGTAAGTAGTTTATGATTAAAATAATAATGAGCACTTAAATTATAAATTTGGATATCCGCGCAACTTTTAGTAATAGATAAATAATAAAACTCGCCGATAAGATATGATTATAAAACGAATAAAATATGGAGGTTAACTAATACATAATAGTAAAATATAGATATAAAACTTTCCTATATAAAGCATTTCAGCAAAATTTGACGTATTTTTATGAAAATTATATCGGATTCACTTAAGGCTGAGAATGTCAAACATTTATCCTTATTTCATAGAAAAAATACCTACCAAAGGTTAGTCATTAAAATTATTCTGGCACTAATGCTTAAAATAACAACTACATAGAATATTGAAGCCGATTGATTAAAAATAACTACAATCATATGATTCCATCATGTCAAACGTCTTGCTTAATCCTACCAACTAATTGATTAGATTCAACGCGTAATAATAAGTTAATAACTAATGATCCCGGAAACTGGCAAATTACAAAACTAAATATCAGCAATAGTCACACATTGAGAATAAATGTAAAACATAATCCTTCATTAATCAAGTATTTCTGTAAATATTTACTACAATATAAACCTCGAAAAATATGTGCGTTACATCAAAACTTTGAATAAAATAATTAACTTACAGCTTACAGCTAAAACCTCAGATTCTGCGGAATTTGAAGGAACTACGAAGAATACCGATCTTTAATGTTGATAGTCAATTCTAAATAATAATTCGTACAGTTTGAAAAATATTCTAATCCTACTGATATTATAAATGTCAAGTTTCGGATGATTGTTACTCAACCACGCCACACACGCGATTTAGATGAAATTTGGCTTAACAATATCTTTAATATTCATATGATGGAGTCGTTGAGATCACCTGGACGAAGACGCGGGCAAATGTTAATTGAATATATTTCATTGTTTATAGACTTGACTTTATAAAGTTTAAATAAAATTAACCCAAGGATGAAATTAATAAGGCATAATCAAGGCATAGGTAGTAAGGCTTCTATTTCATAAATAATATCAAATATAGATTTATTGTATCGTGCTCCGCAAAATCAGAAGTTTAAAAATGTATATGAAATATATATTGTATACTTGATCTGAAAATACGCAACTCTCTCAATTCCCTGCTTGCCTGTCCCTTACATGATACATTTGAGTTTTCAAAAAACTTTCCTAAAAATAATAGTGTTTTACACTAATTTTTTGTAAAATATAAACAGTAACAATTCAAAACCTGGGTGTAAATAATGTTTCTGTTCATAAACTCACAAGGATCCAAATGATTAATTAAAATCTTGATAAAACATAATATGAACTAGGATCTAATGCAAATGAAGTCTAATTTTTGGTATACTTAATTATAAGAGTCCAAATTAAAGTCTAGAAAACTAAACATAATAATCAAATCGAAGTTTCAATAAACCTCTTCGGTTAGGATCTGGATGAAGATAAAGTAGTAGACCATCCTGAAGAATTCTTCGATTTTAAAGAAATTTTTGATACAGAGATACCTCTTTTCCTCGAAGGGAGAGAGAGCAGGGAATGGCGGCAGGCCTAGAAGGGTTTCGCTTCTTCCTGTTTCACCACACCTAACTCTTGGAGCATCGCCTCCAGGCCCTCTGGCACGCGGCCCTGGTCCAGTTCTAGGTTCCATTTGTAATACTGAAATATTGAAAAAATAAAGTTATCTACAAACTATTTAAAACTTTTTCTTTCACTTCGTAAATTTAATATAGATTGCTAGTCACTGCCACATTAATCATTGCAAGATCTATGCGTCTGTTTAGTTTAAATTCTATAGTTAAAATTTATCTACTTTTGTACATCTTTTTAATCTGTAATGTAAATCGCACTCGCAGACTACAAAGACACAAGCTAGTTTGGTGTCCGATGTCTGATGGATATTCACAATTTATAGAAACTTTTTTGGTAAATAAATAATAATTATTGTTATTATTATCTCGAAAATTCAAGATTCTCTGTCGCACTGTATATAAGTTTTATTCATAAAACCAATTTATACGATAATTCTGACATTTGATATGAAAATAATAATTATTAAATTAATTAAAAACTTGAAATAAAAACAACTATACCTAACAAAAAACTAAACATTAAAAATTGTCGCACTTGTGTATCATCATCATCATCATCATTTCAGCCGAAAGACGTCCACTGCTGAACATAGGCCTCCCCCAAGGGCATGTTTTTTATTTTTCCCTTGGGGGGGATTTGCCATAGTCGCCACGCTTGGCAAGCGGGTTGGCGACCGCAGTTTGATGGTGGTAATGATCGAAGGATGCTGCTGCCCACCCTCCGATTTTCCCTTATTCGCCTCCTACGAAACCCACGGGAAGAGATGGGGTGGCGCAATTCTTACCCGGCAACCACACGGGGCACTTGTGTATAGCATTGTAGATATTAAAGTTTGGGAGTTTCGTGAAAACGCTTTAATTTGAGGTGAAATCCAAGTGATCACTTATGTGTATAATTTAGTTTGACCATCGGCTTAGGTGATTTGAAAAAAAAGAAGACAAGATTGAAGTAAGATCATTTGCGCTAGAAAATAAACGTACTACATATAGTTTCAGTGATTTTTTGTGGTGAACTTTGTCTATCTGCCGCTCATCTTATGTATAAGCTCGTATTCGCAAGTGAGATGAGGAAGCGCTTCCTATGGGTAACCAGCTCCTTTAAATATTGATTCGATATGCCCCTAATGAAAGAGACACGCTTATGTCTTTCGCGTACGACAAAACAGGAACACTCTTCGGGAAAGGTTTTTTTTAGACAAATCTCGATAAATATCTGACTGTGTGCAGTTTTATTAAATTCCTCTTGATAGAGTTCAGATGAGGTAAAATAACATCATTTAAACTTAATTGTGTCCTGTAATAATTAATAATGCGTTGATTTAGTAGGATTTCTACGCGTGCCGTACTAACCGATGCCCAAAATACGCTGAAGCGTTGTAATCGCTGCTGTGGCGCAATTTACGTACCCAATTGTTTGTGACCCTCACGGTCTGTGACTTACCTTGTCGTTTATTTATTAAACCAACAGTCACATTAACAGTTATACCATATAAGTTATAGGTTAGGTACATGTTTAAACTTATTACTAGATACCAGGGCTAGGAAACCGGTTTCGTCTTCACACAATTAACCGGTTAAAAAATTAGATTAATTGAGTTTTACGATATTATTTGGTAGTTTAAATCATTTATTTCATAGATGAAGGTTAACAAAAACAAATCTTAAAATAAAAATGGAGATATGGCAAATAGTTTAAGAGATATTGCAAAAATAGTAAAAACCGGTTCCGAGCCCTCCTAGATACTAAATATTGAACTAAAATAATCTATATTTTATACGTCTATGCTAAATATAGGCTATAGTCTATACTAAACTATTTTACCTAAAACGAACTAACTATTGTTGTTTTTTTTTTGACTGTTTGAAATTAGAGACTTAATTCATCTCACTTTATTAAGAAACAAATATATACAATTAGAAACTTATAAAAATAAAAATTATTACAGAATAAAATAAACAACTAACTTAATCAATAACTATATAAAACAAAAACTAAAAGTCAAATTCTACGACTATTGTTGTTGTTGTAAACTAACGATTGTGTTGTTGTGTATATTTACCTTGTCTAGCTCCTTCCTCAAAGCGAGCACAGAGCGCTCCCTATCGGTAACCAGCTCCTCCAAATATTGGTACCGGAGCTTCTTGCGAGCGCGGCACTCGCGCGCCGACTGCCTGCTCCGCTCTGAAAGCGAATTGCAATGTGTAAAAAAAAAAAAATATTAGAGGACAATCTTACTCAAATCGAACTAGCCCCACAGTAAGCTCAAGAAGGCTTGTGTTATGAGTACTAGACGACGATATATTTAATACATATAAATACTTAAATACATAGAAAACATCCAAGACTCAAAAACAAATATTCATGCTCATCACACAAATATTTGCCCTGACCGGAATTCGAACCCAGGACCGTCAGCTTCACAGGCAGGTGCACTACCCACTAGGCTAAACCGGTCGTCAAATATATTAGTTCAGTATTAAATGATTTTTAGTAGGTTCCATATACTATCCAGAGATAGTATATGGAACCTACTAAAAATCATGATGGTAGGTGATGTCTGCATCACCACACACATGAATCGTAATGCTTGATTTGATTTCCGCTACCCTAAGTTTGTCTGGAAGAGATAGCTCTTCACTTCAGTCATAAGACCGCCTCTTGTTTGCCTCTACTCATTGTAATTACGTACTGTACTGTGATTTTGTGTTGAGGTTGTGCAATAAAGAGTATTTGTACCTATTTGTGGACAATCTTACACACATCGCCCTGGTCCCAAACTAAGCAAAACTTGTACTATTGGTACTAGGCCACGACGTATATACGTATATAAATAGACAACCAAGAATCAGGGACTAATATTAATGGCCATCACACAATACCCTAACAAGGATCCGAACCCGCGACCACCAGTTTCATAGACATGGTCAGTACCAACTCGACAACATGTGAACATGTTTAGCAGTAAGAATAAAACAAATGTGATAATCCATATTGAAAGGAACCTTATGGCGGCCGGCACTTACGCCTTTATTGCCGCTGTTCCAATACAATAGTGAATAGCTGCAACGTAAGCGCCTGCCGCCATAAGGTCCCTTTCGATGTGGATTATCGCAAATAATATCGAGCTGGATATATTTTAATACAAATTATGATTGGGATTACAAAGTGATACAATGTAACTACTCAAACTACACCACTAGCTACCACCACGTCCTAGCCACCGAATCCGAATGCTCGATGGAGTCCTCGCGACCTCCGCCGTCACCCCGCTCAGAGGGGCTACCGCGAACCACAAACGAAGTTTTCCCTCTCTGTCTCACTTATGTGCAAACTTGCAAGTGCGACAGAGAGGGAAAATTTCGAATGCCGTTCGCGGTAGCACCCCTGGTCCCGTGCCGTGACGCAAGAACTCGGCCCAGGCAGGATTACTGACTTGACTGTTACAATGGTATATTTATTTTATCTATATACACGGTATTCACGGTTCATGTAGTAAAAATGTATTACTTATTAGGGTCATTCTAAGTTAAGAGGGCATCTGATAATAAGAAAAGTGGCAGGCTATAAATATTTGAAATAATATCTTCTTCCGATATAGAACTATGTTATCAGGTATTTTGTATACTTGTTTAAGATGGCCAGTTAATTTATCTATTTTTACAAGACGTTTCATGTACCAGGGGAGATACAGGATCCAGGGTAGAGGATGTGGATGTAAGGTCTCTACCCTGGCATTTGATGAGACAGGGGAAATACGGCAGGGTAGAGACGTTTTCATTGAAAAACGGAAACTATCAGAAAAGTATGGATTGTTACGAAAAAACAAACTAACACGGTAAACTAGGCAGAAATTAAAGTAAAAACAAATTACAAACAAAGTTTTACTATAAATAACAATTGAATAAAACTTTCCAGTGGAGAGACGGCAATGACCGACACATCCGCGCGAGCCGAGTGGCGTGGTCGGACTGTCCGCCTATGAGAGCACGCGATTCACTCGGGCGACGTTTGTGGCTAACTTAACTTTGAAACGAATGCTCCAAGGTTAAATTTGGTACACCATAGTACTTAAATGGCATTTTTAAACGGTCGAAAAATGACCAGGGGAGGATACATAAAATACGAGGGACAAAATTTACGTTATTTTTAAAAATAGAAAATACAATTTATTTGGGAGTTGATTTAAGTATTCAAAGTGATTGATTGCCCTTCTTTAAGTAGTAAATACAGCTCAAATCAGAATGTATCACAAATGTATTTAAATTCAAAAACTCTGTTACAGAATAGTAAAGGGACAGGCCAGGGTAGATACTTTTTTGTCGGTAAACATGCAATTATAACCAAACTAAGTTAGTTAAGGTATTGCATTTTAGTGGTCTCAAAGTATTTGTTATTTACTGTAGTTATTGATTGTCATTTCCTTAAAATTTTCAAATAATGTGTGATTTTTTTTATGTTGCCACCTATTGTCCCTCTTACCGTAGAATGACCCATTATAGTCAGACTTTCTTAAATTGTAAATTAATATTTTGACATATAAAAGTGCCCTTGTGGACTATTTGCAGAGTAAATGTTTGATTGTGATTTTAATTTTAAACAATTTTTCAATTTTTCACAGATATCAGGGTAAAGCAGATGAGTGCTATTAAGTTGAACGTTTTCTATACTTCCGATTTATTCTCACCTAACGTACTTCTCAATAAGTAAGAAGGAGGTAGTTATCATGCTATCTGAAACGTCTTATCTGTCACTGTCCCCGCTTTTGATCACTTCGCGGCGAGAGTTAGTGCAGGGAAAGGTCATTCTCTACAAAATATCGACATCGATAATTAATTAACATTTATAAGAAATTCGTAAGTTAATTTTATTTTAATACTAGGCATATTGAAGTTTTCACATAATTAAAAAGCCAGGGGATCGTCGGGACCGGTAGTCGACGGGTTGGGGGCGTTAACGGGGGTAGGGGGGACAGTACAAGGCTCGGTGTGGAACTGCCGAGCGGGTTCTCGCTCCCAGTGAAGCAGGGTAGAGTCGATGCATCAGCTCATATCCCCCAGTACACATGCACTAAAATATGAGCCGACTCCGCCAAGCGCTTACAATCTTCCTATATCATATCACATACCCCATGGGACAAAAAAAATATAGAAATCCTATTGCATTTCTGGCCACGCCTGGGTCACGATAAGGCAGGAATTGAATCAGAAAATTGCGATCCATTGGGATACGTACGTGTTGTTTGCTTGTCTTGTAAGATCACATTAATATTTTTCTAAAAATAAACCGCTCATGGATGCATTTCAATAAATGCATGAGCTACATAATTTGATATGGCCTCGTAAGTTGAATACTTCGTTGGAATAGCAAATGCAACTGCTGCTATTTCCATTCGCATGCCAACTGCAAATTCAGTAGCTGCACATTTCAATATAATAACGTGAGCTTACTAAGGCCTGGCAGGAATTGTTTTGTTGATTTCACAGCTTAACTTTCATGTCCTGCATGTAATTACACCGTATTTTCTACTTTTGATATCACAATCAACTTAGGGAAACCTTGGTTCAAGTTGCATCTTCCGTTCCGCTTCTGATATCAGCGAAGTTCCTCTCTTGAAACCTACTTGGAGTACACATCCACCATAGCTTGCATGCCTACTTTTGATATTCACAATGAGTTTAAAAAAAACTGATTTATAATGACCTCTAGACGTTAGAGTTTGACAAGATGCATGTTTCATCCCACTTCTGATATAAGCTTCTGGATTTTTTTTATTTCTGGCAATAAATATGATTTGGATTTAGATTTTTCATTTTATTTTGACTTGAAGTAGGCTCCAATAGTAACCTGTTATCTTAGAGCCACTTACGGCGGCCCACTCGGTGATTGCGTCGCGCCGATACAAGTACATGTGGCCATTGTGGCCGGCACCAGTCGAGATTAGAAAGTGATGTAGCGAGTAAAAGTGCGTGCGGCAGAAAGAGATGACTACGTTTAGGCACGTTTGGCATACCTATCCTAAATGGGGGTTTTGTTAACGGTGGGGCTTCTGTACGTAGTACTATTACTTATTTTGTGATCTAGCTTAGCTTTCATGTCCTGCTTGTAGAGCCGCGCCATCTAGCCGGGACGGTCTCCAGATCCGATGCGCTGAATGCCCCGTAATAGGTCTATCGACACCTGTTGGTTACTCACCCAGCTTAGCTTACATGTTCTGCATGTATAGTTGTACCTTCCTGTCTACTATTGACAATGGACATGAATGTTTGACAAGTTGCAACTTCCATCCCTTTTCTTACTCAACTTACTTTTGATATCTCAGCCCCATCTCTCTGCTACCTGTCCACTTGAAGTACTATGGTAACCTATTTTCTTAGAGTCACGCATGTCCTGCTTGTCAAGCTGCGCCTTCCTGCCAGGACGGCGCCCACGCTTCCCGCTTTCACGGCGCTCACCCGTCTCCGGACCCGACGCGCGGAGAAACCCGTACACGCCGCGCCGCCTATCGACTACTGTTGGTTACTCACCCAGCTTAGCTTTCATGTCCTGCTTGTCAAGCTGCGCCTTCCTGCCAGGACGGCGCCCACGCTTCCCGCTTTCACGGCGCTCACCCGTCTCCGGACCCGACGCGCGGAGAAACCCGTACACGCCGCGCCGCCTATCGACTACTGTTGGTTACTCACCCAGCTTAGCTTTCATGTCCTGCTTGTCAAGCTGCGCCTTCCTGCCAGGACGGCGCCCACGCTTCCCGCTTTCACGGCGCTCACCCGTCTCCGGACCCGACGCGCGGAGAAACCCGTACACGCCGCGCCGCCTATCGACCACTGTTGGTTACTCACCCAGCTTAGCTTTCATGTCCTGCTTGTCAAGCTGCGCCTTCCTGCCAGGACGGCGCCCACGCTTCCCGCTTTCACGGCGCTCACCCGTCTCCGGACCCGACGCGCGGAGAAACCCGTACACGCCGCGCCGCCTATCGACTACAGTTGGTTACTCACCCAGCTTAGCTTTCATGTGCTGCTTGTCAAGCTGCGCCTTCCTGCCAGGACGGCGTCCACGCTTCCCGCTTTCACGGCGCTCACCCGACGCGCGGAGAAACCCGTACACGCCGCGCCGCCTATCGACCACTGTTGGTTACTCACCCAGCTTAGCTTTCATGTGCTGCTTGTCAAGCTGCGCCATCCTGCCAGGACGGCGTCCACGCTTCCCGCTTTCACGGCGCTCACCCGACGCGCGGAGAAACCCGTACACGCCGCGCCGCCTATCGACTACTGTTGGTTACTCACCCAGCTTAGCTTTCATGTCCTGCTTGTCAAGCTGCGCCTTCCTGCCAGGACGGCGCCCGCGCTTCCCGCTTTCACGGCGCTCACCCGTCTCCGGACCCGACACGCGGAGCGACCCTTACACGCCGTGCCGCCTATCGACTACTGTTGTTTACTCACCCAGCTTAGCTTTCATGTCCTGCTTGTCAAGCTGCGCCTTCCTGCCAGGACGGCGCCCACGCTTCCCGCTTTCACGGCGCTCACCCGTCTCCGGACCTGACGCGCCTAGCGACCGTACACGCCGTCTATCGACTACTGTTGGTTACTCACCCAGCTTAGCTTTCATGTCCTGCTTGTCAAGCTGCGCCTTCCTGCCAGGACGGCGCCCACGCTTCCCGCTTTCACGGCGCTCACCCGTCTCCGGACCCGACGCGCGGAGAAACCCGTACACGCCGCGCCGCCTATCGACTACTGTTGGTTACTCACCCAGCTTAGCTTTCATGTCCTGCTTGTCAAGCTGCGCCTTCCTGCCAGGACGGCGCCCGCGCTTCCCGCTTTCACGGCGCTCACCCGTCTCCGGACCCGACGCGCGGAGAAACCCGTACACGCCGCGCCGCCTATCGACTACTGTTGGTTACTCACCCAGCTTAGCTTTCATGTCCTGCTTGTCAAGCTGCGCCTTCCTGCCAGGACGGCGCCCGCGCTTCCCGCTTTCACGGCGCTCACCCGTCTCCGGACCCGACACGCGGAGCGACCCTTACACGCCGTGCCGCCTATCGACTACTGTTGTTTACTCACCCAGCTTAGCTTTCATGTCCTGCTTGTCAAGCTGCGCCTTCCTGCCAGGACGGCGCCCGCGCTTCCCGCTTTCACGGCGCTCACCCGTCTCCGGACCCGACACGCGGAGCGACCCTTACACGCCGTGCCGCCTATCGACTACTGTTGTTTACTCACCCAGCTTAGCTTTCATGTCCTGCTTGTCAAGCTGCGCCTTCCTGCCAGGACGGCGCCCGCGCTTCCCGCTTTCACGGCGCTCACCCGTCTCCGGACCCGACACGCGGAGCGACCCTTACACGCCGTGCCGCCTATCGACTACTGTTGTTTACTCACCCAGCTTAGCTTTCATGTCCTGCTTGTCAAGCTGCGCCTTCCTGCCAGGACGGCGCCCACGCTTCCCGCTTTCACGGCGCTCACCCGTCTCCGGACCCGACGCGCCGAGCGACCCGTACACGCCGTCTATCGACTCCTGTTGGCAATGCAATGATCCTTTCAATCTTGTAAGAAAGCGGCGCAATCGATCAGACACAAAAAACTGATGTAGCCACTATATCACTTCAGAAGTTACGATTTTTTAAATCTTACTACTCGAAAGTGTCCTTTTACCTACCTACTTTAGCGAACCTATTTTATAGTTACTCTAGTAGAAAAGCAACCTAAAGGCCGATTTAAATTTGGAAAAACTTGCATGCAATTTTCATTGCATTGCGCGGCTGCGGGCTACCGTACTATAATGAAAATTGCGTGCAAGTTCTTGCAAATCGGCCTTAAATGTCAGCAAATTGAATAGCCACAGTTGGCCCTGAAGTAATGTCCTCAGATAACGAGAACGACACAAACACGGCAGGTCGTTGACACTAAAACCTTATTGAAAGTTGCACAAGATAACTGCGATGCAATGATTATTGTGCCGTAAGCCGTAACACAATTGCTAAGGGTTCAAATTGCAGTGGCAGGTTCAGTAAAGTGCGTGTTAGCTTTTTCATTTGTTATTCGTTTAAGATTTATGCTGTGAACATGCTAAAGTTTTTAATAGTTTTGTAAGGCGCGAAGGAGCGCTCGGCTAACTCTATTTACGAAGTATTGCGCCGACGCTTAAGTCCTTATCTGTAAAAAATGGCTTATCTATTTACGCCATTTTCTACTTGAATTGACACGTATCTTGACATTTTCTCAGTGTTACCACCTAGCACAGGACTATTGCGACCTTATGACATAAACCTTTAATGTATTTTTTGTATTTTTCATTAAGAAATATCGTTTTAAACATCACTCCAAATCGACTATTTTCAAGTTTTATACTTGTTTTGTCCGCTTAATTTCTACTACACATAATAAAATCAAAAAATGGCTATGTTACCATCTACAACTTTAATAAAAACATCGTAGCCTTTAATCACTTTATTGGTATTGTCAATACATTTGTCATAATTTGAAATCAAAACTTTTTAAAACTTATAAGAGTTATAAGGCCTCTTAAGTTTGTGGCATATTTACCTACTGTTAATTCACATAAATCACACGACAACAACGCAACACAACACATAATGCATGGCAACAGTTAACGTTGCAAGTACTCATTCTAATGGAGCGACTCTGGCGCTTATATTGTACGCTATACAGGGTGACTGGTAATTCGACCTATTCCTTGAAAGGGGGTTATAATAGGCTAATTTGCAACAATTAAGGCCCAGTCAACCAGGGGTCAAAACTCGCTGGTTTCCGAGTTATTCGAGTTTTTAGTTTTTTTTTTTAATCCGCCTTGTAATCTTAAACTGGTGATTGTGATTAAAGTACTGCCATTTGGATGACAATAATCGGATTTTAGGCTACCTGCTCTGCTATTATTGTTATTATTATCTGTAATTTTATAAAAAATGTTAATAATTGTATCGTTTTGGAAAGCTTATGAATTGTAGAACTTATTTGAGCAGTTTTTACGCCAAGTGTCATACATTTTTTTAGGTAATTCTCTTTGATTGAGACGACTTGGAGAAAAAAGTCAAAACTTCTGACTTCATCACCTTTTATTTCAAAGTTTTTGGAAATATTGGACACAAATTTTTATTTCAAGTAATCGTCTTATTCATAGGCTATGAGAAAAATGTTTTATTGTCATCCAAATGGCAGTACTTTAGTCATAATCACCAGTTTAAGGCTACAAGGCGGATTTTTTTTTTTAACTAAAAACTCGAATAACTCGGAAACCAGCGAGACTGGGTCTAAATTGTTGCAAATTAGCTCTAGTATAACCCCTTTCAAGGAATAGGTCGAATTACCAGTCACCCTGTATAATTGGTGATTGTGAAGCACTCTTAAGAAAGAGAAATATATTTATTTGGTGTACAATCACTACAAAATATTAAGTACATTAAATGAAATACATATTAACATTTGTTTAAACGATTGTTTGTTTATAATTAACAAAAGTTTTATAATATGTATAGATTACTCACTTTAACACAATAAATTATTGGTATTTTTATGAAACAAACGGAATAACCAAGGGATGTCCTTTAAAGCGTAACAAATAGGGCTAATGATAGCTACACTCACAGCGAGCCGCGTGATGACGTCATAAATCTGTGACAACTGCCATTTTTGCCTTCGCATAAAAATAGCATTTCTAGGAAGCTAACAATGGAGAAATTTCTACACAGGTAACATGTGGGTGCTTCAAGAAGGCGCGGCGCGCGAGCTATCTCGCCGCGAGATAAACTACCTTAACTACCTATATTTCCGGGTGTAGGTACTAAAAGAGACGGATAGTCTATTTCGCGTCGAGATAACGGCCCGGTTTGTGCTAGCCGTGCTTACACTTATTCTCATATACAACTCTTCGTCGTAATGTTTCTTGTTATGTATGTTGATCGACAATTGTTTACCTATGCAACCCGATTAGCAAATAATCTGCTTTTTAAGGTTCCGTACCAAAATGGTAAAAAAGGAACCCGTATGGTTTCACTTTGTATGTCTGTCTGTCTGTCACATCGCTAAATATCTCAAGAACTACTTATGCTATCGATTCGAAACTTGGAATAGTTATAAAGCAGGCTAGCCTGGATACATAGAACATGACTTTTTTAATATTTTTTTTTATTTTCTGTGAAAAATTACACATAACAGGTGGTTCATAATTCGAAAGTCTAGTAAATATGTCAAGTGGGGTGTCATATGAAAGGGCTTGGGTTGCACATTCTAAAACAACTTTTTATTTTTTTAAGTTGTCATTTTTGTTTTATGAGGGAAAATGTAAAAATATAGCGCCCCCCCTTATCTACGAAGTTTACCAAGGAAACAATATGAAATTATTGCATAACATTGACATCAATGTATACTTTACATGAAAAATATAAGTAACTATAGCTCTATTTCGTTTTCCTTTTTTTTATCGTCAAATACATTTCTATACTAAGTTTGTACTTAATTTAATTACCTTTGCATGTATTTTCACCTTTTTTCAAATGAAGAAAAAAAAATTGAAACGGTTCACTTGATAAATCCTTAATTAAATTATCCTTGAGAATCCACCATACATACGCCATACTAAGTTATTCAGTCGCTCAAATTTGTAACAAATGACGCGGATAGATGGCGCTGTACCCGTGGCGTTCAATTTCTACACCATGTTGTCGAGATTCTCTTGATTTAAAAGGGTTGGAACCGTTACACATCTGTATAGAGAACCCACGCTGCGCGAGTCCGACTCGCTAGATATATAACTATGAATTATTATTTGAATACCGTCCTTCATCAGAACATTTGGATAATACAAAATAATAATCAGGAAAGTAACATTTGTTAGAATGTACCAGATGTCTTGTTAAAACGTTATATATTTATCTCTAATCAAATTTAATAGCATTGTAACCCAATCAAATAAGACAGACAAAAATCGCATGTACGAAAAAACCTACCTGAATGTGAATGGGAGTAAATATTGTGAATAAATATACCTATGTATCTGTGTAATGCCCTATTACTGCAATGATAGCGAATACTATTTCTAAATGTATTTATTAATTAAACAACAAATATTATTATTTTAATAAAAGCTCTGCAAAACTAACTTGGACAGTTTGTCTACAGGAAGATTTTTTCAGTTAGATTCGAAAAACACGCGAAACTTTCGCTACGCAGTTACTGGTTGTGCCACCAACACAACTGCATAAGACTATAAATTTGTCTCTCTAGCCTTGAGCTATCAATGTAGGTACACATTGTATATATTAATAAACTAAACAAATCGATTAAATGCACCGGGATTTTGTAAACTGCGCATGTCCTAGCCGCCCTGCAAAATGCAACTCACATGACCTAGACTAATGGATTGCTAGATATATATTACGCCTCAAACAAAATAACCATTGAAACACTATATTAGTCTCAGCATTGTAGTTACGCAAATACGCAGTTGTTTGTAACGCGGTTAGCAACGAAACGCCGGTATGCGATATCAACTGAACTGCGTCGTACATTGCTCATTTGCGACGTAGTAACACTAACCTTAAAATAAATCCCTTTCGCAGGTAAAAAAAACTACTCCAAACTGATAAATAAATACTAAAAGTATCAAACTCCTTGATTTGAAACAGGTTTTCTTTCAAGAATCTTACTGGAATGGTATAAAACTTACGTTATTCCTGGTGGTTCGCCGCGCCGTGTCCGTTCGGTCTACCGTCCGAGCTCACACTGCGCCTTTCGGTCTGCGCAGA
Source organism: Epiblema foenella (assembly GCA_963556455.1). Taxonomy (NCBI): domain Eukaryota; kingdom Metazoa; phylum Arthropoda; class Insecta; order Lepidoptera; family Tortricidae; genus Epiblema; species Epiblema foenella. The sequence goes on from OY747110.1 coordinate 4,872,737, forward strand.
ACGCGCGTTCTTTATTTAAAAACAAACTTTTCGAATGACACTAGCGTCATTAAAAACTGCAACGCAATAGAACTAGAGTGATAAGTACTAACGGTTGGAAGAACGGCGAGAGAATGAATACATTTTAGCATTCACTTATAGACGCACACATGTATCATGACCGTGAAATTTTGAGTTGCGCAACGCATTTTGCCTTTACCTAACTGCGCAAATGATGCCCTAGGTCATTAAGAGGTATTATAAACGAGACGCAAATCGGTAAACGACATCAAAACGTTATAGGGCTTTAATTAACATATCGGTGAGTCATCATAGCAACGTTGAATGAGATATCAACTGACGACAACGAAAGGGTCATAGGCATGGCGTTGTGTAATAACTAATAACACTAGAAGCTATCCCTAAACAAAACAACATAAAGATTGATTAACACATTTTAGAAATAGTGCTAATGAGTACTATAATCTCACTTTGCCCCAAAATGTGTGATATGATATGAGTAAGTAACAAATTAGCTACAAAAAAACCCTCATATGATGACACATCATCACATTGACAAAGGTGAAACGATTTCTACATTAAAGTACTTGTAACCCTTAAAGCGGCCTAATTTTAGGACCAAAAATGTCAATTCAACTTCTTAATTTTTGGAATAAAGAATTGCGCAGTTAATAAGGTGTTTCTATTCCATGTAGAGTCAATCATGGAAGGAAAGGGACGGGAATAATGCAAATGCTAGGAGAGCAAGGGATATGGAATGGTTGCACACAACCGTGAAATATTTGAGTTGCGTAGTGCATTTTGCTTTTACCTAACTGCGCAAATGATGAACTAGGTAGTTAAAAAGATTTACTAACAAGACGCAAATCGGTAAAGAACAAAACGGTATGAAACTTTAATTAACATATCGGTGAGGAATAATAGCTGTAGCTGAATCAGACATCAGCTGAGAACATCGAAAGGGCTAATAATATACATGGCGTTGTGTAATAATACTGAGGCCTAACCCTAACTGTCCCTAACTAACATGTGTTGACCTTGATTCCCGAATCAAGGGGCCCTTTTGTGTCCAAATTCGTGAGCGTAATTTTGTAATTTAAAACAACATTTTAACCTTTGATTAAAACATTTCAGATAGTGCGAATGAGTACGATAATCACACTTTGTTCGAACATGTAGGATATGATACGAGTATCAAATTATCTACAAAAAAATCCCTCATATGATGACGTCATCACATTAATAACGCTGAAACAAATTTTAAGTACGCTAAGTGACTATTGATTGTACTGTAACACAATTTAAATATTTCTTAAACTGCGTAGTTAAGTTGCCGTTTCCATGTGGAGCTTTGCATTATTCCCGTCCCTTTCTTTCCATGATTATGATATGAGAGCAAGGGAGTAGGCTATACTGGAGTATCCTCCCACTCTGTCGCTCGAATTAATAAGTGCAACGAATATTTCGTTTTCGGTTCGCAGTAGTTCCTCAGGTAATGAAATACATTAGGTAATTTTGAACACTGAGAGTATTGTAACTATACTAATTCACCTCATTATAGTTTTTGGGTAAAAATGTATAAGTATTTCATTGTACAACTAAAATATATAAGTCCAGTGCCTTTACCATGAGTTTACATGACCGTACTCGCTAGCGACTGCGTAAAAATTTGTATGGGCTAAAGTACAGCGCCTCTGGCGGTAACGCAATAGAACCGGCATACTAAATCCTTTACGCAGTCGCTAGCGAGTACGGTCATGCAAACTCATGGTAAAGGCACAGAGATTCTTTTTTTATTTTTTTTATTTATTGTTCAGAACACATACAGTCATACATAAAAAGATAGAGGTAAGTTACAAATATGAATAAAAACAGACCTGGAGGTTCATAAATACAAACATTACGCAAAAATATACAACAGCGTCTTAGCGAGTAGGAAAGTAAGTGGGTAGAACACTAAGTATTATTAATCAATAACAATTTGGATCTCGTACGTTCTTTTAGAATATCAATGGAGTGCATAAATGGATCGATGTCACAGAAATACTCATTGTAGTTTTTTAGTACTCGTTTGGAAAATGTATGTCTAGAATAATTAGTACGTGCGAAACTCACATAAAACAAATTACGCGGACGAAAGGAGCGATGCGGTACATGAAACATTATATTTTGCAGCAAGTTTGGGCAATTAATTTCGGTTTTTTTTAATTTGGAAGAAGAAAATTGTGTCCAAATAAAGTCTTCTATTACAGAGGGAAATCATGTTAAAGTGTTTGGCTGACTTTGCTGACGACTCCAGAGGAAAAAAGAAAAGAAAAAGCGAAAAGCTTTGTTGCTGGGATGGATATCGTGGAAACGGAAAATACTAATTGGCATCCGCTATGTGATGGAAAGACGATATCCAAAAGACAACGGCATTGGCATTCGATACTGGCATTTTAAGATTAAGTAACTAATGACTCTAACGAGGTGAATGTTGAAGATGATCTATGTACCTATATATATATTGTATTTTAATTGTTTAATGATTATTAGGACTATTTATCTCTTCCGTAAATGTTCGTTGACGTATCTTTTGTCGTTTGTAAGTCTGATATGTGTAACAACGTCTCGATATTGTATTTGTATGTTTATGTAGGTTTATATATCTATGTAAGTGTATGATCTTTCTTATGATTCGGTTGTTTATACTACTTAATATCTCTGTTTCACCTACTCATGTCAAATTTTTCTCTTATATTTCCACCACCAAAAGGTTGTCTGGAAGAGATCGCTTTTTATCGATAAGACCGCCTGTTGTCTACCATCAAAATGTTTAACTTTAATCTTGTTTTCAACGTATTTTCTGGTGAACAATAAAGAATATTTGTATTGTATATAGGTCTGACATAATAAATAAGGGATGTTAAACTACTCCAAGAGTTCCACAATAGCCATGAGAGCTACGCCGTAGCTTTGCATTTCACGTTATGTAGCGAATATCGTGCATCGACCCATGACGTATTACTTACGGTCGGTGCTGCACCCACACGCATAAGCCAGCGCTGTGTTGCCAGATACCCCGCTTTTCCGCTATTTTCCCCGCGTTTTCGCCGTTGTCCCCGCTATCCGAATATTTTTCGAAATGTTAGCATTTGCTCAGTGAAAAAGGCAAGGCAATTCAAAATATCGAACGATTAGAACTAGCTAGAATGACTGCATGTAACATTTGTAACTTTCGTTATAGTGCATTTGACGGTGTAGAGCACATTTCTTTCATTGGAACATAAAAATAAAGAAAATTATTAACAAATAATAAATTCCGCGTTTTTATTCAGAAATCCGCTTTTTTGAAGCGCACTTCCCGCTTTTTGTGTTTCGGCATCTGGCAACACTGCGGCACCGCTTGTCACGTATCTGTTGCCGGATAATATAAACACAAATATAGATAACAATGTGCACTCCGTATGGCTCTTTCTTTATTCACCCAGTAACGTCAGGTTTTCCTCTAACCACTATTTCGACTACACTGCTCTAGCAAACCTAGCACAAATTCACCCGAACGCATCGTCATCGAATGTTCTGTGTAACAAAACCGTAAAATATTGTTAAAAAACCGGCCAAGTGCGTGTCGGATCGCTCACAATGAAGGGTTCCGTACCAACACCTACTAGTCCATATTTATGTATGTATGTATAGTAGATTGTATGACAAGGGTCTAAAATGAGCCATATTACCACGAGATAGTTATTTTCCCGAACGAAGTGAGGGAAAATAGTTCGAGGGGTAATATGGCTTTTAGACCAGAGTTATACACTCTACTTTTCACTTCGATTGCGAGAAAATAAATAAACAAAGGTTAACCCACCCAAAATTAACAATAAATTCCAAGAAGATAGATACTTTTGCAGCATGTTTTTTTTTCTATACTCCTTTGACACACAAAACATAGACACTGCGGTTCGCGCGCAACATTCACGCGCGAAAAAAGCTAAACTGACCTTCCATTGAGCGCTTTAAAGTGTTGCTCGAACGATTTAACCACTTTTTTAATTATTGTGAAATAGGGACTACTACAAACTTAACCTTTAGACTCTTTAGAAAAATTAATTATGTTTCCAGATTGGTCGATTTTAGTAAAGCTGTATTCCGGTTGGTTAATACCCAATACCAAATATTTTTTTAAGAGTTAAATTAGTGTTCTGTGATTGGTGGATTTAATAGGTGAAGTATTTTGATTGGTCAAATTCAAATGTTTTGTAAATCATAAATATGTATTCATATTTTCCCTAGGGGTTAAATGTACTACTTTAGCCCCGCTTGACAAGTCTAATATGACACACTTTTCGAGCATGAGAAGTGAAAAATATTTTATTGTACACAAGACAAGGTACTACACAAGGTATACTGAAAAAAACAGATCAATCATGTACAAAGGCGAACTTATCCCTGTAAGGGAGTAGAGTATCCATTTAAAACTACTATCCAATACATTGAATCTACAAAGGTCGTATCTTTAAAGGGAACTCACGGCACTTACGACCTATTGTTTGGGTAAGGCAGTTTTTCAGCGAAAACTCAAAAACGTAAATAAAACCTAGCTTGTTCAACTAGAGCTGGGTCGTTTCGACTTTTCCGTGAAACGAAACGTACCTAGCCCTTTATATCACAAAACGTTTTGAATTACTAACTGGTTTCTCCGTGCGCATGACTACACTACAGCGAGACGTCGTCGCATGTGCCTGCGCCGCAGCGTACCTACGCATCTCAAAGAAGTTCAATGAATTACAAAATCTGCCCTGTCTTGCCTTAGAAATGGGTAAACCGACTGGTCGACTCCGAGGGCCATTCGAATCACTAAATCCGGTTCTTCTATCGGTACCGACTCCGCTGATTATCAACTCTTTGACACCTTTGAATCCCTCAAACCTTATGAGGACTACCGTTTTTGTGCTCACCAGTGTTATTGGTTATTATGGGCATGAGAACGAAGTTTACATTTAAATCATATTTAATACCTTAAAACCGTGCCGTAAAAATATCGAACATCCCGCATTGTCGCAAAGTCCCGTTTTGTCCGGCAAAAAAGTAGGACGTAAGCCAAAACGGTCTCAAAGCACTGACAGTCATTGAACCATAACTCATATTAGCCATAATCAAGCTCAGGTATTGTAAAACAGTCACCATATTGTTCCAATTCGCAACCACAAAGAGTGACATTTGACATTTCGTAGACCTCACGCTACACTAGCGCCTCTAGCGGCGAATTCATACGCGGTAGCACTCATTCACTTAGGACTCGCACAACAAATCCAGTGATCTTAATGGTTCTTAGAATCTTTTGATTCTTTCAACTCCGGATTTGATCCGAAGTCCACCAATTTTACCTCCGGTGCGCAATGCCATTGCATACTGGGCATTCATTCGGCTCCGTAACCGATTCGGACTTAATAACTCCACGGATTCAATACGATTTGATAAAAGGCAATAAGGAATCGGCACCGCTTACAGATCTGAATCATTTAAATAAGTCCGGATTTACCCATCTCTACCCTGCCTCAGGGGTGAGCAGTGAGTTGAGTGGTGTAGTGTTTGTAAATAGCATAGCCGTGGAGTTACGTACTGTTGCATGCAAAGATTGCGAAGTTACTTTTGACAAATCTCTATCGTACTTGCATAGGTATTCGAGCGACAAAATGGTATAGTCTTTGTTTTTCAATTTTCGACGATCCACTTAATAATGAACTTTATTCTGCAAGTAGGCCGCAACGGCACTTTTACAAGTCAAAAACTACTAGCGTTTCTCATGAGATCACTGCCGAGAAGAAACGCCGAAAGAAACTCGACAGTCTGTCATTTTCTCCAAACATTATGCTTATTACGGTGATATTACTTAACCTACTTCAGTAAATCTGAGTGGTAAACAACAAAAGAGAATTTTAAAAAAACGAGGAAAATAATTACGATAGGTACAATGGAATCCGGATAAAGCAACAGTCAAGGGACCGGTGATGTTACGTCGCAAAACAGAACGTCGCACAAAACGGACTGATTTACTTTGAAAATGTTTGGTATGAAATCTAACGTACGGTGATTTCGAAGTCGTTAAAAGCAGTAAAATGTTATATGCGAAGTCGTTATATGCGGATTCTACTGTATTTACAATGTGTAGTTATATAGGGGTTTACGGGTGCAAATGCATTGACAATTTAAAATAACATTAGGTAATTATAAAATGTGTATGAAACTATATATAGGTCTAGCATAGAATTACTCTCATAGCCATAGCTGAGTTACTTATGTTTTTGGAGACTGTTTCTAAATTTATATTAGAAACAGTCCTTTATAGGAAAAAAACTATCACTAAGTAGTTTGAAATTAAACAGGCAGGGCACGTTAGCAAGACCGCACCCCCACGCCAAGTGGTTCCCAAAGTACCTACTGCGCGATCACATCAATGCAATAGTGAATATCCATGCGGAATGATTAATAATAAATAAGATGTCACAATATGAATAGTAAACTGGGTCAATCAACTTTTTTTGTTGTTATTCTGTCCCGTCAGCGAGGAGACAACAGTAACCGAGTTTCTTAGAAAAATATTTATAATATGGACACACACTTACTTATGCTTGAGAATTGACCCATCTCCAAATGGATTTATGCTCATAGCTAAAACTCATGTTTGGTATATTTAAACCCTAAAAAATCACAGTGTCAAAGAATGTCTCACGAGACGTAACCATGTTAACGAGCAACAAAAAATAGTTGATCCACCCAACTACCAAAATATGACAAAAAACCGTAAATCAAGAAATATGCTCAGTCTTAAATAAATAAATAAATAATAAATAAATAAATAAATAAATAAATAAATAAATAAATATTAGAGGACAATCTTAAAAAGATATGACACTTGAAAATTTTGAAAAATTAAATATGTAATTTTTTTTATTGACTAAAGGTAAATTAATAACCACCGTCAGGATTCCTATGTTTTAATAAACAAAAAATTCTGTAACCACAACGTACCCTAAACGCATTATTTCACGACCAAAACAGCAAATTCCTCGTTTTTTGTATACTTACAACGTCGGTGGCAAACAAGCGTGCGGCCCGCCTGATGATAAGCGGTCACCGCAGCCTATGAATGCTTTGTCATACAAAGGTAGTACGGGCGCATAGTATATGACGTCACATACTATGCTCAATTAGTAGGGTCGTTTTCAGGGCTCGGATTTTATGCTGTACTTTGAAATTCATTTTTGTCTTTTGTGTTGTTCTAATAGTACTTGTTCCATACACCACATACACACACATACACCTTTGTTCCTCTCTAAAAACTGGTTTAAATGATATCATGAAACAAAAATGCATATTCTCTATTATCAGAAAAGGTAGGTGTAAATCAGTATTACCTTACATAGTATTATAGAAATATTGGTCTATGTCTTACCTACTTAACAATCGCAATTCGCAACGCAAAGTAAAGCTGCTTTGCACAAGAGCTACTTATGCTACGCTACACTTCAACTTTAAAATATAGGTAGCATAATTTCTGTTTGGTAGAAAAGCAGTTCTAAAATTAAAAAAAAAAATCGGTACATGTCATTAATTTTTAAGAAGCCCTGCAAGCCCACCCAAAATAGCAAAAATAAAGACGAACTTTTTTGCAATTTCATATTTAAATATTGAGTCCTAATGGAACTCTAATACAATGTTAATTACTACATTTACTACACCGGGGAAAGAACGCTCTAGATCGCCTCACCTCAGGAGCGGCCGAAAATCAATACCCATCAAATCCGCTCGCTCGTCCATACCCGGGACTAGGTATTGGTGGCGCCTACTTACGTCTACTGAAATATGAAAATTATAAACTAAAATTCCACGTTTTATGCAATCAATTTACTCACCGAAGAGGCCGCGGCGGCGGGCGGTCTTCCTCGACGCCAACCAAGAAAACTCGATTAACTACGAGCCCTGCCTTGTTGTTGCTGCGCATTTTCAGGCATGCAACTTGCATCATGCAAGTGTATTTTTTCAAAAATCGCATACAACCTTTATGAACACAGCGCCATCTGTTCTAAATACTGCGAACTATCGGTATTTATAACGAGCGATTGTAGTTTAAGCGAAGCGCGGTAGATGGCGTCATAGTTAATTAGACGAATGTGTTTAATTTTAGTGTCATTTGAATCCACTCGGTATCAAATAGTGAAAATATATAGGTCGAAACATTATCTAGAAAATGATAAGTTGATAACAGTTATTTAAAATACACAATTTGGCTTTTTTAGCTTCAATGTTTTAAAAAACAATTTGTTTGCGTTGCCATGTTTATTTGTTTATAGTGCAATGTCCAATGACTTAATCAGCAATCATATGGAGCTAACACGTGTATATCATGTGTATATAAATAGATATACATGAATTCACGCCAATTATTTTCACTGCTTATTACACTACACAGAAATGTTAAGTTACATTATACTGTATGCACAGTATAATGTTTTGTCAGTTTTAAGTTACATTAAACTGTGGGCCATAAAGGAGAGGCGGAGAGGAGGAGGCGATACTTTGGGCTTGTAAAATGAATGTTAATACTGGTGTTGAAAATACAGCGTTTTTTAACAGTTACAGAGTTCATGTGACAAAAACACAGGAACATGGACTCAAACCGAGGTTAATCATCATAATTGTTTGGAATAATTTATTTATTTATTTAATCTTTACTGCACAAAAGAAACCTTATTCTACCAGTCAACCTTAAGGTGAAGCAGAAAGATTTGTTGGCGGTGCAACTAACAGCTAACGAAACTCATAATCATGGTATCCAAATCCGAACAGGTTGAATTGTAATAAATTAGATATTATGAGCCCAAAACATGAGTCCTTTGACATATTTAAAACAATTTAGTTTTTTTCAAGTAATTTAAATTTTCTAGCTTAGTTTCTACTATCCAAAGGTTGTCTGGACGAGATCGCTTGTTAGCAATAAGACCGCCTGTTGTCTACCACTGTTACATGTATTTTAATTTCTGTTGTTCTTTGAATGTACTTTGTTTGGTGAGCAATAAAGAATATTTGTATTGTATTGCATTGTATTTACTGTCAGCTGCAAGAACAAGCTTGTTTGAATGTATATGGTCCAAGAGCTGGCTATGGCGAATAATTTGCAATTTATCATACTAAGCAGTTTTTTTTACACTAAATCGGTCTAGTTAGTTTTACATACTATTGTTATTAATGATCCAGGTGACAGGTAGCTTTTTAGCGGTGGGTTTTTATTTTTCATTTAATTGAAGGTGTCCAATTTATAGGGCTCTGGATTTGGTGTGTTATAATAACTAAATATGTAGTTAATTTGAATATAATAATATTGGTTAGGGGAAAAGTGGTCACCATTAAAGATGCCTGCTTGGATGTGGAAGTAATATTTTGGGCTACTTGTCAATTGTTTATTAAGCAGTAATATAATGCTGACTAAATGTATAAAATTGAAAATCCGAACCAAAGAAATCCTAGCATATGTGATCAATCACTCTGGGTTAGAACCTTTAAGACACACATTTTTGGATTCATTAGATCTCAATGAACTATCCAATAAGATAAAAATGCTATTGGATAGTTCATTGAGATGAATATTTGGGTATATAATTCAGCATATTTTTTTGCATGATTTGATGCAGAATCATAGCAATAGCATGTTTATATAGATAGGTACCTAAAATCCTCCATTAAAGACCTTCATATTGTTGTGCAATAATTCTGGGCTCACGCTATTTATTTCAACCCAGTAACCCACCACCAACATAAACAAAAATAAACCAGGAAATGAAATATAACCTGTTCCATTTACGAATTTGTTTTGCGAATAAAACTGAGATAACTCACGCATGACTAATAATATGATAAGGCATCCAAGGAAATGCAAATGAATCTAATTCTAACAACAAAGAAAATCAACCACTCACGTTTTGGGATTCCTCTTCCAGCACTGACATGGTTTCGAAATCGATATTCATTTTGTACTCTCACAGTTATTGCCTAATGAAAAATTATTGATTTATGCAAAATCAAAAAGATTATTGAGAAATATCACAAAATGTATTACCAAAGTAATGTTTACAAACTAGCAAGGTCATTTGACATATTTTGGTAAATAGACGTTTTACGTCACTATGACATCACAGTGTATCGATTTTTTGTACGTGTTTTAACAGAGTCCAACTGCATCAATACAACTATGAATAAATTTAATTCGTAAAACTGCAGAAAGATTGAATTATACCATTTCAATAACTTATAAATTGTCAAAATACTTAAATGCGATTAATGTAAAAATTACAATATCTATTCATATTATAAGAGACTTTAATTAGAAAATAATAAAAAATCAATTCGGATAATCAAAAAAACATCAAATTGAAAAGAAAAGTACTAATTTTATAAAATACTATTTGGTTTATCCCGTTTGTCTCTGCTAAATTACAAGTTCTTACACGATGATACCTAAGACCGCGACAACATGCATTCATGTCGTGTTACGTATTCGCCTCTCTTTCTTTTGCAATATTAAAGAAACAGATGCAACACTAACTTTTGCACGAATGCGGTCAAGTAATACATATCTTATGTACGGTCGGACGTTTTCGTGCAGTGTAAGGTAGCCGTAAATAATATGTTGCCACGTTAAATAAAAGTTGCTATCACAAAAAAATCTAACGTCAATTTTTTTGTCCTCCAGTTTTCCGTGTCTGTCTGTGATAAAATCCGTAGGTTTTTATTGGATTGTCAAAAGTGGCCTTACTAGTGTGGATCTTTAAATTATTAATTTTAGAATGCGTATAGAGTGCAGTGTAACGGAGGTGCTCTCGTATTATCTTTTGCGGTCAGTGCATTGAGTGTCATAGAGGGTTCACGATGCGTATCGCACTTGTGTTTTATTGGTGCGTGTTTGCGTTGCATCTGTGCAAAGCGGAAGATGTGGAGAGGACAGAGTCAAGGGAGGGTGGCAGGAGGCCTCAGTGGGGGACAACAGTACGGAGCGGGTCGTTTGTGAGCGAGTCCGCAATCGCCGCTTCGAATGAGCAGAGTAAGTATAGTCTTGTTGGCACCAAACTGATTGGCTGCACGCTCATGACACCTGTTGGTGTCCTTCAACCGGGTCACGGTACTCGGTACTATTTCCTCTCTACTAACACCACTTTTATCACGTAAGTATTCTCCTAGTGCACTGAGTCATGCTGATCAGACTAGGTGAAGGTTAGAGACCTGTTTGGCCTTAAAAACATCTGTTTGCCTTAAGCGGTAAGATATTTCTAGTAAACATTGGCCCTGGCTTACACTGCAGTACAACCAAATCTTTAAGAATACAAGGAAAAATAACAATTACCTGTTTTAGTAAGTAACTTTTATTTTATGAACATTTTGTTGTTGATAAGAATACAATGGTAAGAAAGATAACTTCAAATTTCGATATTGGTGTGATAAAGTTTGTTGACATTTTGTTCTGAACCTTTAGAGGTCATTTGGTATTTTTATATGAAGACTGTAATCAGTTACATACATATTGTTTGGTATCTCTGATAGGTTTTGACTGTTCTATATTTTCAAGTATTGATGAAAACATCCTGTTTTGAGCTAACTATGGAAAGAGAGAGAAAGAGATTAGTTTATATATAAGTAGGAAAATTATGCTGCAGTTAACCAGAGAGGCAGGTATTTAGTTTTTCAGTCACGGCAAGCCCTCAGATCTATTTAGACTACTACTTGTCCTGTATGACTAGCTCCGATTCTAGCCTCTGATCAGGATGGAGCAATTTGTCTTCCATCACTCAAAAATGTATCTCCCTTTTCACCTCGTTCATTTGGCAGGTACCTGATGCTCCCCCCAATCCACTCTACCCTAGGGCCGCCATGTGTACAAATATGGTATTTTATGTCTGGCCTGGCATAATCACCAGTATTAGGGTTGCCAGAGCCAGTATTATGGTTGAGCTGTCTTAAGAGTGAAGTCATGGAGGAGTTCTTATTGTTGACATTGACTCCTCAAATCTTAAAGGGTTCAGCAACAGTTGCAACACCCTGACACCTCTGCAGTCACAAGCATCCATAGACACTATCGACAGGCTCCATGCTCGTTTGTCAACATTATGGTATAAACAATGAATCCGTTTAGAAATTACTCTGTATTTCTGAGTACAAATAGCGTAAACCTTTTTAAGGCACAAGTGAATAAGCATCTTCTGGGTCAGCTCGCTCCACTTTCGGGCTCTAATTTGCCTCCTGGCTATATGCTGGCCAAGAGCAATCCCATTTTATATTAAAAAATAGAGAAAAGATTATGAGGATGGAAATTTTAGTGACATTACACACTATCAAGTTGACGACTTGGAGCAGTGCGCTTGTGTGTAACGAAGCCTTAGCAGGCTATGTATAGAGAAAACTCTGTATTGGATTTGGCACCATATAGAGTAGTGTAAGAGTTACATGGTCACATCACATGTTATACATGAGATACAAGTAAAATCCACTAAACAAATCTGTTATGCTCATAGCATAGACTATGTAAATAGTTGCTTAACTCATTCCATGGACTGCATAAAAAATAGGCGTGCTAGCATGTTCTCAGTTTTTGAAAAATAATTCATTATTAAACTTTTAACATAGCTTACAGTAAAGACCACCATTCCACCATTCCATGAAAGAACATCGAAAATCGAAATTAGTATTGTTTTTCTCAATATGTTAATGACCTGAATTTGTCAAATTAAAATTATTTGTAAATCTTATGATTTATTCCTAGTAAAATAATAAGACTAGTTTTCATATTTAAATACCACTTTTGTCCTGCTTATTGAGCCTTTATACATATTTTAAGCATATCTCATAGTTTACAATATTGGCATAAGTTTTTTAGTACAATGTTATGCTTATCAATATGTTTTTATCAATATATACCGTCACTATTTATATTTTTCTACTCCTGGCAACGTCTTATCTGTCAATTTACTTCGCCTGGTGTCACTAAACTATATTAATAGGATGATAGACTTATTAATCTTATTATAGGTATAAGGCCATGTTTATATTTCATAATCCACTTTGCTTTGTATCTGCTTCTGCTTTCTCACTGGGGAGGCAGCGAGGATTTAATTGAATAAATTGAATTTGCATACAATGGGTGATGAGAGAAATTATTATTTTACTGCAGGCAGTTTGAAATTTCCCTTAGCATCGCCTCTGAACTAAAAAAACCATTTGTAGATCTGATGGACTGTTACATCTCGGAATTCTCCGGATCTCTCTACCTTTAATAATACGCTCGTCTTATCCTTACTGTTTAAACTGCCTAGTCTTTTTTACGTTCGCAGAATAACAATGCAGCTGAATTCCAAATGAAGCAACCTACACGTTCCCTATAAGACCAATATATCTAAACTATCATAAAACCTTTATTCTACATTCTTCTCCTCTTTTTTACATTGGGTACCCTTTCTTTTCATAAGGTTGGACTTAGACAATAAAAAACAATTGGAACCATCTACCTACTCATTCGATTAAAAAAAAAGACATAATTAGGTGCAAAAAATACAATAACAACTTTGTTATGCGTTCTTTTAATTGGCGGTTTGAGCCGCAGGGGCAGATAGCTTCAATAACACAATTATTTACGGATTTGGCATATATATGGGGGAAAGAACCATTCACTTCGAATGTCTTTTATGCGTTAGAGTGTGATCGACACGCAGCGTAAAAATCCACCGCAGATTACAATACAAACAAAATCTAACACTAAACTTCTTCTTCTGTATATTAAGAATTCTAGTTTTGTACGATTTTGATGACACAGTGACGTATCACTTGATTTTTGAATATAGAATTCAGATTTTTGCACTGTAATTAGTGCGATTTTGAATCTTCCGTCAACCAGAAATCAAACCGATTTAATTTGATTCTAATAAATATTTTGTACCTGATAGCCGAAGTCGAATCATGCCATAATGATGTCCTTGAGTAACCAACACTCATAAAGTGCATGTTTACGTTATATCAGTGTACGATCCGATACCATATCTGTATGGAGGAAGTACAATGTATGAAATGTATGCTCACTGTTCACATTGCCCGCTCCGTTGTTTTCATCGACATTTCCATTATTTTTTTAATAGTATCGGATCCTACACCGATATAATATGAACACGCTCTAAGGAAATGCAAATATTCTACTTTTTCAAATATTCAATTATTCTACTTTTTTTTGGTTCAGATGTTCGAATAATATTCGAATAATTCTATAAACTAACCTAGACATGATTTTAAGTGTTTTTCTCCGTGTGTGTATTGATGCAAAATAACATTGCATGGCTATAAGAAAAATTTAAAAGTGCCACATGTCACTAACTTTCTTATAAAATAGAGTCCAAAAGATAATGTTTTATAATTTGATGTTTAAGAAGCTATAACTTGAAAACGGTTACGAATATCAACATAGTTTATTTGACTAAAGTATACCTGGTACTAAGGTTAATAACCATTTCCCCGTTTGCAGGCAAGTCTCTCGTTTCGTTCCACCCTGTATACATACGATATGACAATAGAAAATTAAATTTAACGTGATGGTACTTAAAATGAAGGTCACTCTCAAACCCAGCTTTAATTTTGACACTACGAAAAATAATGTTGTTTTTCGGTGTTCTACATAAATAGATACGTGGTACTTAGAAACGACTATCGGGTCTGTATATATATATATATATAGATATAATCTGATCTAATGTACCTGTATTCGTTTTAGAACAGTATTATATATATTAATTTTTCTGACAAATGAACAAATATAATTATTTTGTAGACGTCAGCTTGGCAGTTGGCCAAATACCTATGTAGTATGAAAAAGATAAAAAGTTCTAGTTGCAGTGTGTACTTGCAATTTATCAGGTGCTAGTCTACAATTTGTTTGGCGGTTGAATCAGTATACTACCTATCAGTAATCTGTTTTTAATTTTTATTGCTTTCATACGTAACAAATGTTACATTAAAAGAGATTAGCTATAAACCTACATTAACTTTAGCCAGTTTTCGATTTTTTTTTACAACACGTCATGTTGCTACTAAGTACTACTAGTGCAAATGTAAATATTCGAAGGCCTTATAGAAGCGTATTAGCTCGGTAGCGCCGAAATAGTGCGGTAAAATCTCGTTTTGTTGTAAACATTTTAACGTCAGAGGGGCAATTATTCGAATATGAAAATGGGCCGAATATTCGAATTGCAAGCCCTAGCTTTAAGACGGTATGCGTGCTAGAGACACCTTTTACTCTTTAGATTATCACACAGTACACACTGTTTACTTATAATGTTGACCTAATATTGTTTAGATAACTCGCAAAGAGAGGATTTGCTTAGTATTTCGCATTCTGAGGACTTTAGACCATTATACACGAAGCTTGCAATAGTTAGCAGTATCGACTTTCGTGCAACAACTACAGGTTACAATTTTAAATATAAAACTCCCGTACTCCGTGTATACTCTTAAAGACGTGAGTGACCTGTTTATTATATTTCAATATAACTCCAGGTCACACATAACATGACAGCCAGGCCAGAGCGAGGTTCCGCAAGTCCGCATGAGAACCGAAAGGTTTAATATCTAACAGAAGTTGTACTGTAAACACTCGCCGGAAACTAAGGGCGTCGTATCAGAAGTCCATGCGACGAAGACGCTTAGGGTCGAACTACATGCCTCATACTCCGCTCATCCAGAATCAAAGCCATATATATAACTGCGAAAATGTCTGTTTTTTTGCGTTTTAAACCGCCCGCGTGATCTTTTCAGAGGTTTCTCATGAATTTTCCCCAGGCCACATTCTAACCGCGCACACCTATCGCTTTATTGGGCCCGGTCTATAAAGCCACAGTCAAGTTCTAAAAAAAAGAAAGGTTGCTCGTTTACACGCGCCCTGAAGTGTCGCTAGCATTTTGGTGGTGCTGTTGTTTTTCCTTCCGTTTGTTGTTTCCTTGTATCCCTATCCCTAAATTACCCAGGGGGGCTAGCACAACTACCGCTGCGACGCGACGCGAGTAGAGAAAAATCTACCCTCCTCTTTCTAACCCGCACAGTTCGAGCGAGACAGGAATCGCTGAGTCGCGCGAGAGACGATTTGTCAGCAAGTTGTGCTAGCCCCACAGGAAGATATCCTTCTCTCTCCGCAACTTCATCCCTATGATCAAAAAGTCCCGTGTATCGATTCAGCCTTGATTACGGGTGTCAATCCGATACCTATCACCATAGACGCTCAGTGAGTCAGCGTCCGCGATCAATGGCAGACTCCGTCTTATTTTAGCAACGCGATAGTAGTCCTACACGGAACTAACGCTGATCAAAACACACGTGCGTGTAAGCTGTATGATACATTTCGGAAAAGTATTCAAATATAAGTGTTTCTTAATGAATAGGTACAGGACCTGTGAGACGGAGAGTATTAAGGCGTCAGATCCTTCAGAGACGGAATCGTAGAAATTTACATTTTTATTAGTCACTAAGAAAACAATACTGTAACTTAACCTACGTAAAAACGACAGTCGAGAACATGCGCGCTTATCGCTAAAGTTTAGTAATTAAGATAAATGTTTATGTGTTGAATTATAAATGTGTAAAATTGCAATGTATATCGTCATTAGAATCTTATTTTTCTCGAGCCGGCCTCTAAACTACTTCGTCGTCCACTTACATTAAATTCCCTCTTGGCTCTCATCTGAATGTATGAATTAAGGATTTGTAGTGATGGAAATGGATAAGATAAGCGAATCTTGAAGATAGTAATATCCAGCATAGAAAGTTTGTAAAAATTGATGTGGAACTGGTAAATCCTGTATTGATTCTGGGAATCTCTATTTGGGTACGTATAGAAATTCAAATCCGTGCAGTTGATACTTTACGCGCAAGGAACAGCGAATTGTTAGCTTAGCAACTCCTAGTCTCTTCAGCCTACTTAGCACGATAGCTTATACCGTCACGTTTTATGTAACTTTTTGGTATATTTCGGCTATGTAATGTGACGGTATAAGCTATCGTGCTAGCTAAGCAGGAAGTGACAGAGTCAAAAGTGAACAGGCTTGGCACTCATACGCCGATCTCTTGATTAATTCCAATGCTAAATCTGTACCGTCTGGTATAAGTAAATATACACTAGCTAAGAATGGAAACGCCTTATGTACACTCATTATTTGACACTGTTAAGACTTTTTTGGCTTTGTGCACAAGAAACGTGTTTTATCATAGCATGTATGTTTTGCATGTGATTTCGTTTCTCTTTTGTTAGTAGCCAGGTCTAGTATGCTTGTTATGTTCTTGAAGTTTAACGTCGGCTTTTAGAAAGAAGCCGAAATTGTATTGTTAAGTTTCTTACCATGCCAAAATTGTCGCATTATTCGAATACCTAAAGTATGTTTTCATTGTAATTCATTTCAAATTCCGTGTATTTTTCCCTCTGGGTAGGAAATGTGACTATCGTGAAACTAGTCATCATACTGGCGTTATCCCAGTACAGTTGCATCCTGAAGGATGCCCAGGGTCCGCTACCTAATCCCATAGGCTAGTTTATGGAAGCGACTGTCATCTGACCTTCCAACCCAAGGGGAAATTAGACCTTATTTGGGATTAGGCTTATCAAGTGAGTGGGCAACTTGACTGTTAGAAGAAATCAAAATACATCGACATGTAGGTAGAGTTAGACAACAGGCGGTCTTATAGCTAAACAGCGATCTCTTCCAGACAACCTTTGGGTAGCGGGAAAAAAACCACATAAAGGGTCGGCAACCCGTACGTGACTCCTTTGGAATTGCGGGCGTCTATAGGATACGGTGGCTGCTTACCATCAGGTGGACCGTACGCTGTATAAAAAAAACCGCCACCGGCGTTGTATAAAAAAAAAATATGCTGTGCGTGGTGCAGAAATTAGACTGAGAATTCTTAAGCCCTGAACAAAAACTCGTGTTCATATATTTTTGACCACTTTGTCCGTGGACATATTTTTGATCTCGGATGTAGTGGTAATAACAATTCATTCATTGTCATTGTTTTTATAAGATGGGCGTTAGGGTCAGGAAACTATTGCCTACAATTTTTTTGTGATAAATGCTTCACCATTTCAACATTATACCTTTTTGTCGTGTCAGTGGGGTAGGTAATTAGGTATCTACATTTTCATTGTCACTGGCGATTTCAATTCACAATGCAATGACGTCATGCCTGTTTTTTTCGTTTGTTGCTAACGTTAGGAGAGAAAATAATTTCCACAGAAGTGTTGAATAATTTGTATATTTTTGGCATAAGTAGGTAGGTATCACTACATAGTATAAAACAAAGTCGCTTTCTCTGTCCCTATATCCCTATGTATGCTTAAATCTTTAAAACTACGCAACGGATTTTGATGCGGTTTTTAATAGAGTGATTGAAGAGGAAGGTTTATATGTATAATATTTCTGTAGTGTATTTAGTATCAGCGTTGCACCCGTGCGAAGCCGGGGCGGGTCGCTAGTAAAATATAAAATGTAGTTTTGTTAGAGTTCCGTACCCAAAGGGTAAAACGGGACCCTATTACTAAGGCTTCGCTGTCCGCCCGTCTGTCTGTCCGTCTGTCATGAACCGCGATAGTTAGACAGTTGAAATTTTCACAGATGATCCATTTCTGTTGCCGATATAACACCAAATACTAAAAAAAAAATGTTTAAGTGACGTTTTTATAGATAGTACGGAACCCTTCGTGCGCGTATCCGACTCGTATTTGGCCGGTTTTATTCATCTCGATATATTTAATGATTTAAAAATCTTATAAATTGGTTGAAGCTTAATGTTATTGGAGTATTTTCGAAGTTCTTTACTGTTGTTTACCGTATTGCGCTCTGAAAAAACGATTGAAGTTTGCGACATTATACTGGCCGTCATATTAGATATTCCATTTCCGCTCAGGATTTCGCACTAGCAATTGCCACGTCCGGAATAAATTGGATCGATAACTCGACAAGCCTGATAAATAAAGTAGTAAGTGATTTTTTTAAATGTAAAGTTGTCGATCTATTTTTTGATTTTGAAGCAGTTTTTCTCATGCAAATATAAAAAAAACACAATTTTTTGGTCTTAACTATTAAAATTTACGGAAATAATTTTTTTTTTGTATGTATACTCTCTGATTACAAAACATTTTAAATATTTTGCCAATAATCCTATTGACGCCATGACGAGACGCGAGATGAGAAATTCTATGCTTCTCTTTCTGATTTGCAGTGTATCTGAGACAAGTCACAGTCACGGCATATCCGCGCGCAGTTGACACGACGCGGGTTATAGGTTAGTTAGGCTTTTGCTTAACAATTGTTTGTTTTATCTGAAATAAATATACATAAATAAATATTAGAGGACAATCTTACACAAATCGAACTAGCCCCACAGTAAGCTCAAGAAGGCTTGTGTTATGGGTACTAGACGGCGATATATTTAATAGATATAAATATTTAAATACATAGAAAACATCCAACACTCAGAAACAAATATTCATGCTCATCACACAACTATTTGCCCTGACCGGGATTCGAACGCAGGACCGTCAGCTTCACAGGCAGGTGCACTACCCACTAGGCTAAACCGGTCGTCATGTCAAAATGCCGCTAAAAGCAGCCAGGTAAATAGCCTGGGTACGCGCTGAATTTGTAATGGTTATGAGTCATGTGGGGAACGACCCCGTAGCAAATTTGGCAATTCAAATCTGTTCGTCTGTATGTTCAAGGTCTTCGTTCCATCTCATTATCCTCGTTTTATAGCGGAATACAACTGTATTTTAAATGTACGCTTATCTGATTCCCGCTCACACCTGAGATAAGCATATAGGCACAATTCGTACACAAAGTCACATATTAAGACAATGTCTACTATGAGTTCGTTTTGTCATTTTCTAAACGAAATGCTAAATACAACACATGAAAGTACACTTTTGTACAACCTTATTTCATTGTCACAATGTGAAAAACTTATTTCTGCTGCTGACTATACCAACTTACACTTACGGCTTATCTGTATTGCAAATATAGTACGAGTTTCTTACAAACCTATTTATGTAGAATTGTAGATAGATGCCGTATACATTACACGGCCGTCACGGTCTTTGCGACAAAACATAGCCGCCATAGAAAGTCAAATGAGAACGACACAAACGTGGAAAAGAATATGTAAATTTTTGTGGACAACTTGGTTTGTTGGTGATACATATTATTGCACTTTCATCGTATGACAACGTGCCAAAATTGAGCCAATCGATGGACGAAAATACGAGTATATATAAGCATATCTTAAGTGAGAAAAGACGACGCTGAGCCGCGGCGTCGGCTGACGGATTATTTTTTGGAGTATCCTGTTTATTCCCTGTGGCGGAAAATAGGTCCGATATGATCCCTTTGTGAGAACACTAATATGTCCAATGTTATCGCTGAGTTGCGTTCAAGGGATCTCAGAAAATATCACTAGAGGATTACATTAAAAGGTCATTCAGATATATACATTACAGACTATACTATACTCTATAGAGACCATGTACATCTCTGGGATGTTATATTAATTTCATTATACTTCTTGTTTAATCTTGAGACCTTATACATCTCTAACAAATACAAATACTCTTTATTGCATAACCTCAACAAAAAAAAAACACAGTACAGTACATAATTACAATGAGTAGAGGCAAACAACAGGCGGTCTTATCGTTAAAGAGCTCTAACTTTACTGTTGTTGTAATATTTGTAATAGATAACTTTGCAAGTTTATCTTCACTGTATGACATTAATTATATTCATTCTTGGACTGTAAATTAATATTATGACATGAAAAATGTATTACTTATTATAGTCAGACTTTCTTAAATTGTAAATTAATATTTTGACATGTAAAAGTGCCCTTGTGGCATATTTGCAGCATAAATGTTTGATTTTGATTCTGATTTTGATTTTGTACCTTCTTATTTTTATTTGTATCAGTCAGATATTTGAGATTCATATCTATTATTGGGTTCGGAGACACTACACATCTCCCGTTACGTATGTGCCCAGGTATTAGTCTGTTGATCATTAATCATTACCACAGTTGTCATTATACCCGTCGTCTACCGGTCCCGGGGATTCCCGGGCTCATTGCAAAAGAATGCTATTGTTTATTTTTTTCTCCGGGAGACTTGTTACTTGCTGTTAACGTATTTTAAATATATTAATAGCCTAACCCTCATATCGTACTCAGCCGTTACTTTGAATACGAGGGTAGATGTTCTTTTTTGTTTCTTTAATGTCGTCATTCGATAGTTTTATGGCAGGACCTCACCGTAAACAAGCGTCGCCGCTTCCCGTGGCATTATCCTGAGTGGGGGGGGGGCTTATTGGTAGGAAAGAGCATATATCAAATATCACTCATATGTGACTCCTTTGGAGTTGCGGGCGTCTATAGGCTGCGGTGGCCGCTTACCATCAGGTGGACCGTACGCTTGTTTGCCACCGGCGTTGTATAAAAAATATATGTATGTAATAGGTACTACAACGAGTCAGACAGACTTCATCCAATTCTTAACATAACTTAGCCACTATTCTTGTTAAAGACAATGGGTCTTTCAAACTTTAACGACAACCGTAGACCATTAAGAAACCTTGATGTAGCCTAGATAGCATAGGTTGACTCACTCGTTATAATAACACATCCTTTTCGAGAACTAAGTAGACATGATGTGATAACTGACATAAAAGGTTAGAGCATTGATTAACATTCTTCATTCAACAACATTCAATATTCATTGTTCGTCTGTTGTTCATAAATGGTGATAAAAACGTTGCGTATAAAAGCTAGTATTAGAAATAATAAACTAAATACATAATTATTTTCGTATTACCTAATTCAGATTCAGATAATTTTATTGGTAAAAGTATAAATACATTTTACAAGTCAATTTGGCATAATAATATTGTTTACATTCATTTTCATTAAATAATATAATCATTATTGCTATTGCTACATTAAAGGAACTAATCCGTTCTCCTTAGAATAAATTCATCTATGCTGTAACATGCTAGGTCAACTAGTAAGATTTTTAGTTTATTTAAAAATGCTGCGTTACTTGGGCAGTTAACTATTTCAGTCGGAAGGGTGTTATATATCTTGACACCAATGACACCGAGTGACTTCCGAGTTTTAGCAAGTCGACGTCGCGGGACCAGAAGGAGATTTTGTCCGCGTGTGTTTCTTCGGTGGTTTTGCCCACGGGTCGTATATTGGTCAATGTTTGACCTGACATAGGTATTTACAGGCCTCCAGTATGAAGACGCACGGTAGTGTCAGTATCTTTAGTTTTCGAAATAAGTCCTTCGCTGGGTAATCATGTGGTTGGCTTGACATTATACGTGCGGCACGTTTATGAATTTTAAAAGGCCTATTACGATCTGCTGCTATCAGTATGGATTGACTAATATAATTAAATGTTACTGTTGTAATTATTAGTAGGATCCATATGTATTAACTCTGCACCACCTGAATCGTTATGATTAGATTTGATTTCCGCTACCCTAAGGTTGTCTGTATGAAATCGTACTTTAGCGATAAGACTGCCTGTTGTTTGCCTCTACTCTATGTCCTTTAATTAAGGTGTGCAATAAAGAGTATATGACATACTCTTTATTGCACACCATACATACATTATACAACAAATGATATAAGAAACAAACACGCATGTCCATCGCACAAATTGTTACCCCAACCGGGATTTAAACTCAGGACTTTCAGGCTTTGTACGTCGGATAGTGACCCTATTAACTACCCCAGCAAAACCGGTGGTCAAATCGACTTAAAATATATCTAATTCCTTTAGCGTGCCTACAATATGGTTTATTTTCAGCCCAGTGGTTGACTGGTAGAGAATGCCTTAAGGCATTAAGTCTGCCATTTGTTCCTTTTTGTGTATGTATGTGAATACTTTAATGTACACAAAACGCAGGTAAAAAATACACACAGATTCGGTTACATTGGTACAAAGGCGAACTTATCCCTTTAAGGGATCTCTTCCAGTTAACCTTGCGTTTTTTAAAGTGCAAAATGTGCAATACAGTTTAAATAAATAAATAAATGGGTCATACCTATACCTACATATTTAGGTTCGCGTTTTTCCTGTGGCCTCATAATACGCATAATCAGCGTCTCGGTTTCTATAAATCTTATAAAAACAAAAACAACACGAAAAAACAACAACAACAATACATAATATTATGCGGATAAGCCGTTAACATCAACGGACAGACGAATTTTGTTTTCTCAATTGTATTTGACTTGACCCTTTTTGTATTATAGATGTCCCCATATTTGGTCGCTTGTGCCCAGGCCCCAGAGGTCAACAACAAATCTTCGTGTATTATCAACACCACAATTAACTGTCTATTCGTGAATCTTATTGCAACGAGATAAAGTCTATCATTGGTTAGTCAACTGTGGTATTGAATAGTATTGCATGTTTTGCTATTGGTTTCAATGAACACAGTCGTTTGCGGCCAAACATTAATTGATCTCAATAAGTATGTTGAATTGGTTACATGCGCACGCTTCAATTCTTGTGTTGATCATTGTCTGGTTTGAGAACGTCGCGTATTTCTGAAGGTTTTGTTATTACACAAAATTCTTTAAAATACTTGATAACTTTGGACTTTATACGTCGTTCGTCCTCATAGTCTTCGTCCCGACCAAAGGGTGACAAACGACGGTAAAACCACAGAAACGCCGTGCCAATCTACCCTACGCCACCACTGCGTGGATCCGTGCTAACCGTTTACACTTATAAATACTTAGTTTTATTTATATCTCAGTCTTCACCTTTACATTACTCAATCTTTGTATCCTCATACGATAGTTAACAATGAGGAGTATCCTTAGCAACAAAATCAGGATATTTCTGTGAGGTCCGCAGGTCCTCAGGAGTGGGTGTTTGGATGGGGAAGCAAAGATTGGTAGAAAGAAGGTATTTGTTTCATATAAACAATAAGGCACAATATTGTGCCTTGGAACAGTATAATACACTGCACTGTAGAAAATAATAATACAAATCTCTGGATCACAATACCAATAATATCATAGAACTTCACTGTTTTCAGTAGGTATTTAGGTCTAATATATTTAGTTTTTATTAAAATAACAGCATAACAGAGTAGATGATTATCGATCGGAAATCAAGATCGAACTGCGCTGCCCATAATGGCTGCGCAACGTCACGTGGAATTCGGAAATGTAGTTCAAATTTTAAAATTTATAGAAAAGATAAGTCAGAAAAACGGCCAGAAGGTTTGTATGTAACGGTCCGATACACGCATCGTTAAAATTTCATTCTTAATCCTTAACGCTATAACAGGAATATTGAAATTACTGAATGTTTAAGGATCATCGTCATGT
This sequence comes from Epiblema foenella, assembly GCA_963556455.1. Lineage (NCBI taxonomy): Eukaryota > Metazoa > Arthropoda > Insecta > Lepidoptera > Tortricidae > Epiblema > Epiblema foenella. The sequence goes on from OY747110.1 coordinate 4,897,181, forward strand.
GGCTACATATACCAGATGCGATGATAATTGCAGCTGGCAAGACAATACAAGTGTTACAACATTCTGTTGTAATACAAGGGCTCCATACATCATTTTATATTTATGATTTGCTACTTGCTTTACACATTGTCGGGTATTAAATATCATTTATTTATTTGCATCAAGCAACAAAGTTTATATTTACATATACCTTACAGACTAACATACATAACAATGAAATAAATTAACTAAAACAAATAAACACACTACAACTGCTGTGTATATTATATCAATCACGTTGTTTGTACATCCACATATCGCGAAGAGGTGATGTGTTGATATAAGAACAGAATAAGGATTACTTAATATAAAAAATACTTTGTCTTAGTGTCTCTGCCGTCCATTCACAGTTCACAGTTCTTTATGAAATCAGCTGTTAACTATTACGAGTATGTTATGGCTTACTTTTTCTTTAAGAGCCGAGAATTTAGATGATCATCATCATCCTCCTAGCGTTATCCCAGTACAGTTGCGTCCTGAAAGATGCCCGTGGTCCGCTACCTAATCCTAAGATTTGGCATAGCCACTAGTTTTTACGGAAGCGACTGCCATCTGACCTTCCAATCCAACCCGAGGGGACCAGAGCTTATTGAAATTAGACTTGTCAAGTGAGTGGGAAACTTGACTGTTAGAAGTTCTCAAGCCGCCCGAAGTCGTCTAACTTGGCTTAACAACTGCCATCATATACAGCAGCCGGGGTCAACGGCTTAATGTGCTTGCGTTACAATTTAGATGATCATTTGTCATAAAATATAAGCAACATTGTGTACACAACTGTGTCAACTAGACGTTTAAGCTTCCTCCTTCGGGCTCTCCAAATATGAGCGATATGACAGTGATATTCACATCGCGCTGTCCCTTCTTCCCTAAGCTCCTTCCTGAAATATCGGCATCTCTTTTCTTTGCGTGATTAGTAATTGTTAGCCACGTAGTGTGTTACTCAATGACGTACGCCAACGCCAACGTTGAATGAGCCATTTGGCACTAATTCTGTACGCTGATTAATTTTTCGATTGTCTAGAATGATTCCTCAAAGACATTGTCTGACGGAATTGGTTTTACGTAAGTTATTTAGCGGTTTTACTGACTAGCAGCCATTTATTGTCTGACCAGACTATGTCAATACCCGTCCCCTGTACCCGTCTCGTGTTATAAAAAAAATAAAAAATAAAAATAATAAAATAAAAATAAAGATGATTTATTTTCAGATTTCTAAGCTCCATAGAGATTGTTAGTTATAAAACACTTATAAAACTAATGCGTTAGTAAACTAAAACTATAGTTAATAGTGTGAACGTGAAGATTATGAATCAATTGTTGGGCATAATTTGACTGTGTATCGCAATTCTTAGTCAGGGGCATAACTACTCGTAACAAAAGAGAAAACATATCTAAAGCTCAGACACTGACTATAATAAAATTAATATATCATAGTACGATCAATACTAGGAAGATTTATTAACCTACAAACATTCATATTTACAAGAAATAAAAATTAAAATGTGTATTTTGCAGAAATGTTCGTTATTGTGAATCTATTATGCTTTCCCAGTTCCAGTTTGCTTATAACAGTTTTGAGTTTTTGGTATATTAATAGGGATAGCGCATTTTCTGTGTCTCTTGCCCTTTTCATTCCTAATGAATGCCTCTAATGCATTAACGATCAACGTTTTATGATTATTTTATTTGCTGTCACAATTTGAACTTGTTGAATTGAATAAGGGTTCATAGATTGCTATCGCAATGCATGCTAAAGAAATAAAGCCACAGTCAGGTTCAAAAACAAAACCGTCTTTCCAGCCTTTATTGTCACGTTGTCTATGTGTTTTTACTCTATATATCTAAGTATCGCCTTTAACACCCACAAGTCGCTTATCTTGGAATTAGGTCGATCTGAGTTAGATCCATTTGTAAATAATTGACTGAATTACGTAATCATAAAAGTTAAAGAACGATATCTCACGATGATAAGATATCTTTGGCTGTCCGAAAATAAATTCGTCTACCGTTAGTCTGGCGATGTTTATAGCGGCATGACTCAAAATGTTGTATTGGTTTAAAATTTCATCTTTAGTAAATGGATCATTGGTTCATGGCTATTCGCTGTATGTTACATACCTATATCGAATTTGTACATCATCCTTCTAGCGATATCCCAGTACAGTTGCATTCTGAAGATGCCCGGGGTCCGCTACTTAATCCCAAGATTTGGCGTACGCACTAGTTTTTACGGAAGCAACTGCCATCTGACCTTCCAACACGAAGGGAAACCAGACCTTATTGTAATTATGCTTGTCTAGTGAGTGGACAACTTGACTGGTAGAAGTTCTCAAGTCGCCCGAAGGCGTCTAACTTGGCTTAACGCCTGCTATCATAGTCAGCAGCCGGGATCAACGGCTTAGCGTGCGGGAGCGCTCAGTTAATAACCACTCAAAGAAGGTAAACCATCCAAAATCTGAGCCCGGCTCACATTGCCTAACCTCGCATACCATCACACGCGGTACACTGGCGCCGCTGAGCCACGAGCGCTCCCACATCTTATATTTGTGCTCATGGGTTCAATGGGAATTGCTCGTCCATTACCAAAAGACCCACCCTACCCTTAGTCACATTGAAAATCACTTCAGTTTGGTGTGAGATTACATTGAGTAGGTACAATCCTATGGACAATCAGAAGCGCATTAATAATAAATATGCACTAAAGACATGCTAAAGAACACATTATGTTTGAAAAGAAGATTGTGAAGGTCAATTTACGCATTCTTGCGTAGCACAACTGTACATTGTGCTGAAACTTTTTATTAATTGTTTCGTGAGAAAAAATCTATTCTCTATCTCTACGACTATAATAAATTCAACGGTACGGTAGGTTCATGTTATTGTTGGCTTTCCGTTCGTTCATAAAAGCTGCCATTACTTTATAAAATACGTTTGAGTGATCTATTAAATTAGCTATTTTTATCTCGTTCACATCACCCCGTCTTGTTTTCAATTACTCAAATATCTTGAGATGAGACTGAAAAAGCGAGCAAATGCGAGTTGAGATTATTTTATTTTTATTATGACAGTAATGCCCAAAGAAAGAAGTGGAAACGCGCAACGGTACGAACTAAATGTGGAACATGGCTTCGAAAACCAGTTTCATGAAATTGAACGGCGCTTATTTAGTGATGACTCAATTCGATTATTTTGTTTTGACATTATTAATTATGACTTTAATTTTATATATGATGCTAATTTTGACATTGACTATAAATTTAATAAATTCTTTAATATTATAACTCACTATATTAAAATACATTTCCCAATTAAAAAAATTAAATGTAAAAATAAGTCAACTACGCCTTGGGTGAGTGACGAACTGGCGGAATTAATACGTAAACATGGTGATTTACATGAAATAAGGCGTCAATACCCTGGAATCCCTATTTTATCTGAATGCATTGAACACTATAACCGCTTAATTAAGACGACAACATTACGCACTCGTCAAACGTTTATAGAAGGTAGGCTGCAAGCAAGTAGCAATAAATCCAAAGAAATGTGGAAGATTGTTAATGAGGAAATCGGTACAAAAACGCGATCCCAGACCATTTCTCTTCGTGACTCCGTAACTGACCTAGAAATATCACGAAGGGACTTGCCAAACACATTTAATTCCCATTTTCTTGGAGTAGCAACCAAATACGCAATTCAGAGTGATTTGTCCAAATCTACCCAATACCTACACAGGCACTTGAGCACATCACCCCCACCGCCTGCTTTCACACTGCCAATCGTCACGCGTGATATATTAGACATGGCCTTTCTTCCAATGCTGAAAAAGCGTGGCATTGTTGATGCCTATGATATTTCACCCAATATCCTTCTTTGGATATGGCCGGTTGTTGGCGACGTACTTGTTGTTTTAATAAACCTCATGTTTGAAACAGGTACATACCCTGATGTTTTAAAGAACGCCAGGGTGTGCCCAGTTTTCAAAGGAAAGGGTGACAAGTGCGACGTCAATAACTATAGGCCTATCACAATAGTACCCACTATTTCTAAAATAGTGGAATCAATCCTATCGTCACACCTAATGAGTCATTTGGAATCGAATAATCTGCTTACGGAGAACCAATTTGCGTACAGACAAAAAATGTCGACAACCACCGCGGCGTACAGGATATTCGATTGTATAATGACTGGGCTAGACGATAGGAATAAGATGGCTGAGATATTGTGTGATTTATCAAAGGCGTTTGATGTTATTAGTCACACTTTATTGTTAAAAAAATTGTATTTATATGGCATTCAGGATAATGCCCATAAACTGTTTACAGCGTTTCTGTCAGGTCGCAAACAAGTCGTGAAATTGGTCGCTGACGGCAAGCCACTACAATCTGACTCAGGGAACTTAAATATCGGTATTCCACAGGGTTCTGCCCTTGGAAATACCCTATTTATATTATACATCAATGACCTACCGTCGAACATTGTAGCTGGCTTGTCTGTATTGTTTGCGGACGACACGACTGTATTGGTAAGTGCTAAATCCTATGACCTGTTAAGACTTAAAATAAATGAGGCTTGTGAACAGTTACAGTCCTGGTTTTTAGTAAACGGTCTCCTATTAAATTTTTCCAAGTCGAATATAATGATTTATTCAACTCGAAAGATACCTCTTCCGCCGTGCATGACCAGCTGTCCGATGCCACTATGCGACGTGAGCAGGTTCTTGGGGTTCGTAATAGATTCAAATTTAAATTGGAAGACCCATGTCGACAGCTTATGTAGTAGGTTGGGTAGTGCTGTCTATGCGTTGCGAAAATTAAAGCCTCTAATCTCGAGTGAAGCTCTGAAGCAAGTATACTTCGCTCATTTCCACTCTCTCATGTCATACGGTACACTCATCTGGGGTAACTCCACGGATGCAAAAAGGGTCTTAACCGTGCAAAAACGAGCTATCCGTATACTCTCCGGAGTGAAGCACAGGCACCCTTGTAGGCCTCTTTTCATTTCGCAACGCATAATGACACACTATTCACAGCATATGTATGATTTATTGCTATATGTCCGAAATAATATTTCTCAGTTTGCTCGGGTGAATATTCCGGGAAAAGAACTGCGTTCCTCGGGGCGCCTTCGAACTGTCTTCCGTCGCATGGCTCTCTCAAGAAAAAACCCCCGGGTAATCGGTCCGACCTACTTCGAACGGTTACCTGCAAGTCTAAGGAATGAGTCATCTGACAAAACGTTTAAACATCAACTGAGAAAGCTTTTGTTGGATAACCCTCTGTACTCGGTAAATGAGTACATGGAATTACATTTTTAATTGATAATACTTACGGACATTTTACTGATAAACTGTTTTATTATAAATTGTGTGATTAATTATTTTTTGACATTTGTTTAAAATTGTGTAATTACATTCGAACATTTATTTATATTTTCTGTGTCCAATTATGTTATGACGATCCTTATTCGGTGAATATGTTTAAATCCTATTCCATTATTATTATTTATATCTTAATTGACGATCATGATGTGAATTCGTATACTTTTGACATGAATGCAAATTTATATTGTAATTTACATCTATGAAATAAATGAATCTGAATCTGAATCTGTAATTTCATTTACTTACCAGCTGCCCGCGCAGCAGCGCCCGCGCGTTTTGATGAATAGTATGAATACAGGCAGAGCTACGGGATAAAATGTAACCTATGCCCATTCCGATGGTCCACCTTATGAATGATGAAAAATTTTTTGAAATCGAATGAGTAGCTCCGGAGATTACCGACTACATATTACAAACTAAAAATACACATTGCCCACAAATATATCGGACAGAACAAGGTGCTCACAAATATCTGAACGACTATATTTTCAAGGAATTATGACCTATGTTCAGATATTTTAGCACCCTGAAAAGTATAGAATATATTTGATAGCAACTGTACAAAATATTTGATTATAATTTGGAAACATCAATTCGTTTAATCATTAATGAATTTATAGATTAACCTAGTTCTATATACAACAAATATGTCTTAAATAGATATGTGTGACATGACATGACGTATTCGTAATTTACGTACTTAAAATTTTTTTGTTTATTCATTTCTTGTTAAATTGACTACGTCACGTTAGTATTTGATGTGGATGTGCCTAAACGTGTAAGTAGGGAATATCAAAGGGAGAATAATGTTATTGTTAAAACGTTTTCATGTAAACGGAAAACAATACTTAAATTTTTTTCGCCACATGTTCCCACAATTGTAGCGTATAGGACAAAAAAATGTTCAATTTTGCTTACCTTCTTTAGTGTAAACACGATATTCGGTAGCGTTTAATTTCCAGTGATAACTCTAGCAATTTCCTAAGTCAACATGTTTTGTTGTTGTGAAAACCTCTTGCTGTCTATGAAGTTGAAGTTTAATTTCGAATAACTCTCATTGTTTTGATGTGTTTTTAGCTTTTTAGTAATCGTTAATCTTTAGCAGGCGAGATATGCGTAGGGTGTAAAAAACACGCTCATAATTTGTTTATTTCTCTCTCCCGGTATTATGCGTACATTTGATTCCCCAGAAATGTTTTTGCCAGTCATGTGGATTGAACGAGGTATAAAAACAGAGACTTTCCGACATTTCCTTCGCACTTTTGTCAGAGATATTATTTACAGACTTTGATACATAAATGTGACATATAATTCGCCGCATATGAACTGTAAACCTGTTTCTTGTCACAGTCTCCATGTTAATTACCTGTGTATTATCATTTCAATGTGGTACAGTTCCTCTATTATCGACGATTTGATTATTGTTTATCGTATTTAGACGCTTAAATAAATGTTTGGTACTTATCAAGGTAATATGCGCTTGTGATCAAACCGGTGGAGTCATAATATCATCTTCTATTTTCAGTCCTCGTCGAGGCGTGTCACAACGAGCCCGGATGCCTCCAGGACCGCGCCGGGCTAGAGGCGATCACGCAACTCCACAAGCAACTGGACGACGACGCCAACGGCAACGTCGACCTCAGCGAGAGTGATGATGTAAGCCACTCCCTATTGTTACGTAGTTCTAGTTGAGGTGTGACACGAGCTGGGGTGTCTCCACCGCGCCGGGCTAGAGGCGATCACGCAACTCCACAAGCAACTGGACGACGACGCCAACGGCAACGTCGACCTCAGCGAGAGTGATGATGTAAGCCACTCCCTATTGTTACCTAGTTCTAGTTGAGTCGTGTCACGAGCCGGGGTGCCTCCACCGCGCTGAGTTGGCGGCTATCATGTAACTCCACAAGCAACTGGACGACGACGCCAACGGCAACGTCGACCTCAGCTAGAGTGATGATGTAAGCCACTCCCTATTGTTACGTAATTCTAGTTGAGGCGTGTCACGAGCCGGGGTGTCTCCACCGCGCTGGGCTGGCGGCGATCACGCAGCTCTACAAGCAACTCGACGTCGACGACAACGGCAACGTTGACCTCAGCGAGAGTGATGATGTAAGTCACTCCCTATTGTTACATAGTTCTAGTTGAGCCGTGTCACAAGCCGGAGTGTCTCCGCCGCGCTGGGTTAGCGGCGATCACGCAGCTCCACAAGCAACAGGACGACGACGCCAACGGCAACGTTGACGGTCAACGTCCTTGACCTCCGCGAGAGTGATGATGTAAACCGCTCCGTATTTTAACGTCCATTCGTTGATATTCGTCATAACGAACCCGGGCGCCTCCACTGCATAACATGTCACAAAAGTGGACATTAGCAAGTGATAAGTCTCCTGTGATCGTTAAAAACCACATACATGACGTGTGACTGGACGAGGACGCCAATAACAGTTCTAATCACCGGTAATCCTGTGGACGCAGTTTTCCACCGCAAGCCCTTCTATTCGTGAATACCAACGACGTGTTCTAAATTTCTGGGATGATGCGTCTGTGTGGTTAATTCATCAATTAGGGTAGTCCGTCTAACACATTTCTTTGTTTCAAAAATAACACTTTTTAATTACAGTTCCTCCGCGAGGAGTTGCAGTACGACAGTGGGTATGAGAAGCGACAGCGCGCCTTCCACCACAACGATGACATGCACATATCCGTCAAGGAGCTGTGGGAGGCCTGGCTCAGATCCGAAGTAAGTAATCATCCACTTTGTTTACTTTTAATGCAGACCAGCTACGGCAGTCCACTGGTTCCACTCACACCTCCAATCCGTTTGAAGCCATTCAACCAATCTCACTGGAGCGCACTCTTAGAGTATTCCAGTGTTTAAACCGCCCGCGTTGTCGTGTTGGAGGTTTCCCCTGGATTTTCCCCAGGCTACTCTCCAACCGCGCACTCCTATCGCTTTATTGGGCCAGGCCTATAAAGTCACAGTCATGCCGTAAAAAGGTTGCGAACCTTCCCCGCTCGTATCAATGATTTTTTTGAAGTTATATGTACTAAGGGTTGGGCCCGGCTGCTTTAACTCAAATTAAACAAAAACTTATAGAGTGATTTGTACATCGCCCTGATATTGAACGCTTATTTTCCAGGTGCACAATTGGACCACAGAGCAGACAGTGGAATGGTTGACGCAGTCCGTAGACCTCCCGCAGTATCGGAGCCTGTTCCTGCAACACCGGATTACAGGCGCCACGTTGCCCAGGTAACTTGAGGACGATTCATGTGCGAATATTTAGCGTTTACACTGCAGTTTTTTCGTTATTGCGGTCTTATTGCTCAAAGAGATGATAAAAGTAAGAAAGTAATAATCGTTTATTGCAACAAAACATATTAAGTACATACACATTGTTCACAAATTCAAATCCGCAAAGTAGATACACATACATCAGAAACACCATAGATGAAATCCACAACAGGCTTCGTCAAATAAACTTAACTTAAGGACCTCCCTGGATAGTAACCAAGAAATGATAACCAAAGTTACTTTTTGTTAAAAACTTAAACCAGTATAGGTTTTCTGACTGTTATTGTATACAATTTTTCGCGGTTTGCCCTACCTTTTTGAAGATAATCGAAAGCGGGCAATGCTTTTGGAAACGAAACATTTCGATGTTTTGTTGATTCATCTTCCTACTTCCTTGCATACGATGTTTAAAATTACAAATAAGCGTAACGATCTAACGCCAAACTGTCTCCTAACCTATAAGCTCAAAACGCACTGACAGCGGTGGCGGGGCGGCGCGTCGCGGCGCGGAGGCGGTACCGGTTGTAATGTTCGAACTAATATGAAAGGGTCCGCACAGAAAACCGGCCGGGAAAAAAGCGGTCTGTGCGGACCCTTTCATATTAGTTCAAATATTACAACCGGTGCCGCCTCCGCACCGCGCCGCCGTGCCGCGTTACCGCTGTTAGTGCGTTTCGGCCTTTAAACGCTTGTATCCCCAGAGATTGAGATTGTGTTGCCCACAAAAAGAAAACAAAGATTTCGAGCATTGCTGACTTGTTTTCAATGTCATGTTAAATTCATTATAATGGTCATCACACGTCTATGTTTTAAGGTCGAATATCGCTCAACATGTCCAACCGCTTCATTATCATGAGCGCTCGTACTGGCAGCTCGTTTAGCACTGCGCGTTGGCGTGCCGGTTCGAAACGTGTCGAGCTATATTCGAGGTTAAACTTCTTCAATGCTTAGAACATATTCTTATAATTATATATCATTGTGCAGGTTGGCAGTAAACAACATGCAGTACTTAAGCAACGTCCTTGGCATCAAGGACCCCATACACAAGCAGAAGCTAGCCCTCAAAGCTATGGACGTCGTCCTCTTCGGACCCCCTAAAGGTAGGATCCAGACTTACGTGACACCAGATTAATATGTGAAGTGTGAATCATCTAGTTTACGTTGCACATTGCCAGGTTTACTTTTATGGTCAAAGTAGAATCAGGCATATAAAAGATGGCACAGGTCGTATCCGCTGAATACGACTCGTATTCAGCCAATTCAGCTCATATTTTTCTGTTCGAAACACCACGTTTTTGTGTGTGTCTCAAATAATTTGCGTTTTTCGGCAGAAAAATACACTTGCGATTCTGTTAAAAAAAAAGCGGGAAAGCCTAAAGTTTTTGACGTTTTAAGCTTATGTTTATCAAATCTTAATTGAAATTAGTTTTATATCCCCCATTTTTAAAAGAAGCGCTATATTAGCCTCGGCCGGAATGGCAATTGCAGGCTTCGTATTAAAATTAAACGGACTCGCAAGCTCATCTGCTTAAACAAATACTCAACCTGCATTTGCCTCTTTCCCGGCCACGGCAATAATGTACTATATTTTATCTAAGAAACACTTAGGGTGAGTTGCACCAAACCGTCTGTAATGTATTATAAGCAGTGTTATACGCGTGTAATAATCCTATTTGAACTGTTTACTTTTATTTATTTAAATTTGAGACTGTTAATTTAAGTACTTTAATTTTTAATGTATGTAGTTTCAAACACAATATTTATTGATTTTGAATAAATGGTAATGAATCTGATTGTAGGTAGAGTTTAACAATTTTCTATGGGATAACAGCTGCCGGCGCTATATTAAACGTTCCTCGGTATGTAATTGTAAGTCGGTGCAACCCACCCTTAGTCGTCTCGTGTTCAGGTTTACCGGACGCAGGATAACAATAAGAAATAGTTGATTTTCGTAACTTCAAGTCGTTGTTAAGCTTTACCAAATACATGGATGACTTGGTTTTTTGTTGCCGTAGAAAGGGCTTGAAGTGGACCGACCACATCGGTACATTTAGTATAATATTTTTCGGAACAAAACACAAACGAACGCGTTTGCGTTTAGTCTCAATTTATATGGAAGCCGGAGCAGCGCCATTGGTGGCCTTAGGTGGCAACTATTTCATACAAATTGAGACTAAACGCAAACGCTTTCGATTGTGTTTTGTTTCGAAAAACTTATACTGCAGGTACGGTGCACAAAACACGGTGATGCCCCTTAAACACAGTGACTGAGGAAAACATCAAATCGGTCGGTCCTTGATGGAACCGCTCCAGTCTCTGAATTGGTCAAAGGAACTAGGTTGATTTTTAGGTCCTTTTGATCTTTTAGCGCAGTGCAATTTGTATCGTTTGCACGACGCTCATATTCGATAACTTCATATACCTGATTCTGGAAGTAATTCTGAAGACCAATTTATTTTATTTCGGTCAACGGCGGGAAACCAATTCTAAAAGATTTTTAATTCGTGGTCACGAACTGTCTCGGTCGACTTAAGCCGGATTAATTTTGTCTGGCGTTATGTGTTGGGACGCGACATAACGATATCGATGTCGAAATATAATAAACGGGTCACTCACGTCTTTTAGATCGAGTGCTGCTCAACATGTTACCGCCCAGCTGAACAACTGTCTTGAATACAACGTCTGTGACGAGTGTGAACGAGACTTTAGCATGTGGACGTTGTGAGTGTTGTGTGTAACCCGACATTGAATAATAGTGACGAAAACGAGAGTGGATTCTCTCTCTCCCCGCACCATCGCCGCCGTCAACATCAACAACAACAATCAAACCGCGCGCGAGGCGCGAGCGCGCAGTGCTAGACCCGCGGCCATCGCTGCTGGTTCTCAAGAGTAAGGGCCACGTGTTGGTCGGAAACACGTCGAGCTTTATTCGACCTTAAAGTCGTGAGTGACTCGTTTATCTGTTATGTTTCGATATCGATGTCATACATTTAGTACTATCACATTCACACTTTTTCATGCACTTTGATGCCCGGCCGGTACTGTGTCAGAGCATCACGTCAGATTACTACCATCTGCTATTGTAACATGGTAGTACGAGAATGCACGCAATAGCCATAAGTACCCCAACATAATTCGAGCAGTGATCACGGCATGCGAATGATCAAAAATCTGTGAGAGCTATAGTATGATAATAATTAAAGAAACTTTCTTAAAATAATACTAAATAAAAACTGCTTCCCTCTTCGCGATGTTTAAACCTTTTGTACCTAGATGGCGTGTTAAGGCTCCATCAACATTTTAGCTGCGGTGTGTTTAAGACACGGCCATAGACGAACTTTTGTCTTGCTCACTCGCTAGTGTTAGCTTGTAATGCTCATCGCACGATCGCGAAAATATGCAAATATCGGCATAAAACTAATTCAAAAACGTTGAAAAGATGATTACAAGATTTCATATTTATCCTATAAAAATGCAGTAGTAGTAGTAAAAATTGGGGGTCATATTTTGTGTGAGAGTCAGGATGGCGGGTGTACCTAAACAAATATGTAAATAAAGTGTACCAAAAATTTGTACTAAATTTGTACTATTTTGTACCACTAGAAAAAAATTGTACCCTTCCGTATTTAAAGTTATTACAAAGTGAAGGTACATACACCCGCCATCCTGACAGTCAGGATGGCGGGTGTACAGTCAAGGTCAATTATGATCCTACCAATTATCAACCAATGTTAATATCTCAATTTTTTTTACCAAATATGTACTCAAATATACAGTAAAAACTTCAGCCATCTAATTCGTAGTTTGCGAGTTTTACACATTTGATGATTTTCTACTGCTGGGAAATACGGTTATTCTAAGTAATACATGTATTATTTATACATGTATTTTTGGTACACTTTATTTACATATTTGTTTAGGTACACCCGCCATCCTGACTCACTATTTTGTTACTTACTAGTAAAAGTTGTATTAGTTGGGTCAATCAACTTTTTCTTGTTGTTATTCTGTCCCGTCAGTGAGGAGACAACAGTAACCATGTTTCTTAGAAAAATGTTTATAATATGGACTTCAAGCATGCTTCAACCATGTCCAAATGGATTTATACTTATCGCTAAAACTCATGTTTGGTAGATTTAAACCCTTTAAATCACAGCTTTAAAGAGTGACTCGGAGACGTAACCATGGTAACGAGCAACAAAGAATAGTTGATCCATCCAGTTAATGAATAAAATGGTTACAAACCAAAACTACTTTTTTTTCTTTACTAAGGATAAGCCTTATCATATTTATGGATATGAAGGGTCTAGAGTTCACAATACAAATTCTATTTTATCAATCTTATATTAGATGGATTCTTATTGTTTTCAAAGTAAAAACAATGCTTACAAAAGTTGTGTTATAGTCCTGTGGATAAGTAGGAAATGTGCTCCTATAAAGAATAATATACAACGTTGGATATATACAGGAAACGGAGTATCTACAAATTATATACATATATACAATAGATAGGAGACACAGGAAGAAACGACAATAGAGAGATCTCTCAGGGACCGAAGTCCAATGAGAGTTGGTTAGAAGTTATATTTATGCAACTAACTTAAGAAACTTCGATAGCGCGATGCAGAACATGTCAGATTTGACAGTTGGCAGGAGTGATGCCACATCAGCCCCCCTTTGAGACGAAGGAGTCAGCGACGACGTAGGTAGAGTGCTCAGAGTCAGCGTGGCGAGCGAGTGCTCAGAGCCAGGGTGACGAGCGGGTGAGAAGAGGAGTCGAATCGCTGCGAGTTGAGGTACCAGGCATATGTAGCTGACACGCTAGGTGGCACGCTCAGAGAGAGAGAGAGGGAGTGAGAGAGGAGGGAGTCGGATTTGCTGCAGGGCGGCGTCAGGATCTTCGGAGTTGCGCTTACGTCCATTGTCGGAGGTCACCAATGTGGATAAGTAGGAAATGTGCTCCTATAAAGAATAATATACAACGTTGGATATATACAGGAAACGGAGTATCTACAAATTATATACATATATACAATAGATAGGAGACACAGGAAGAAACGACAATAGAGAGATTTCTCAGGGACCGAAGTCCAATGAGAGTTGGTTAGAAGTTATATTTACGCAACTAACTTAAGAAACTTCGATAGCGCGATGCAGAACATGTCAGATTTGACAGTTGGCAGGAGTGATACCACAGTCCTCTTGCGCTAATCATTACACTATTGAAGTGTCTCAATCTTAAGTGTTATACACACACATAGATCGTCGTAAATATGCTATAAAAATGTTACTAAAAGTCTATTATAAAGAGAAGATCAATTAAGATTGCGCTCATATCGAATAGTTATACCTCGTTTTTTTTGCTTTACAAAAAATGACACATAATGACTTACGAGGTTTTTTATCAGGCACGTTCTGCTGTAAAATTGACAAATAATCTCAATGAATATTAAAACCGTTTAATCCTTGCGTTCTTATATTGTTATTCAAGAATCAAAAAATATGTCGTAAGTTATATTTAATTATATACATTTTTAAATTATATTGATAAGGAATTAATAAATTACGTTTCGTTTCATTCATCTAAAAGTTGTACGATTAACCTTAGGCGGCATTGTCCTTTAACGCGCATGTTTAATACTTAAGTACCAACAATACCAACATGACTTGGATATTAACTGTACTTCATTCTCAAACATAAAAAGGATGCTCTTAATTAAATGATATTTAATAATAAAATTAACAGTTTATACACAGAAACTGTCTTCCCAACATTGCGAGTTACTGCAGTAGGTACTCGCAGCCTAACTAAGTTGAATTTAGTTAAGTTTATATAGTTATGTATATTTCTTTATCTGTGCATGTGGTGATCTTCTTTAAGTGATAAGGCGCTTAACTGTTAAGTGGAAATGTAATTACCTAACATGTATCAGTGTATTTATTGTTGAAGATCCAAATAAATAAATAATTAAAAACCCAAGGAGGCAGAGATTCTAAGAAGTCGGTTTGGGTTTTAAAAAAGTAAGTTGTCATAGTCACTATCATTTATTCTAATATTTCGTGCGAATAATGAGAGTTCAATGTGTGTGTGTTTACGACCACTGCTTCTTTGTTTACGTAATTAGTAATCTTAAAAAAAAACAGCGTTTATAATATTATGGACACGAACAGTGGCTCATTATTACAGATGCGCCAAATACGGGTTTCACCGAATACGACCATTCCGCCTAATATTTGGCCCAGCTGTTGCCGAACCGAATATTCAACCGAATTATTCGGTTTAACATAATGCATTCATCCGTTGTTACAAAACAGACTAATTCAATAGAGCAATTTTTTTGACGACCGGTTTAGCCTAGTGGGTAGTGCACCTGCCTGTGAAGCTGACGGTCCTGGGTTCGAATCCCGGTCAGGGCAAATATTTGTGTGATGAGCATGAATATTTGTTTCTGAGTCTTGGATGTTTTCTATGTATTTAAGTATTTATATCTATTAAATATATCGTCGTCTAGTACCCATAACACAAGCTTTCTTGAGCTTACTGTGGGGCTAGTTCGATTTTTTTTTTATTTTTTTTTTTGGACAATCTTACACAAATCAACCCAGTCCCAAACTAAGCAAAGCTTGTACTATGATTTGTGTAAGATTGTCCTCTAATATTTATTTATTTATCTATTTTTCAAATTATCAAAGCGAAATATTGACAATAAAGTAAGTTAAATAGCAATAATAATGAACCTCTCAAAATTGTTCTATAAATATTCTGCAACTGAACAGAATAATTCGATCGAACATTGAAAAACATGCTGAATATCGATAGAAATAAACAATATAATCGTAATGAAAGGCTCGCACAGATGAATATCTCGTGAAACGAATATGTTAGTCTTGACCTAGTCATAGCCTTTATTGCGATTATTTCGAGTAGCATACAATTAGCTTTATCACACTTTTAATCGCTCATAAAACTTATGTTCGTAGAGTCGTAGTTATGATGGTTTCATACACTTATGGCCTCCCGAAACCTATAGACGCGGAGTCGGCATAAGCCGAGTGTTTTACACCACACAATTCGCATTAAAATTACTAATAGCAACTACTGAACTACTCGCGCAAGACAAACTCTTATGACTATATAAAAACGTACACTCGGCAATAAAAGCTTGGTACGAAAAATGTAATTTTTGATAGAAACTTATTGATTTGAGGATACGTTCTCGTCAACTATAAAATGCAGCTCAGAATTATTAATTATTTTTCAAGGTTCCCTCATTACATGTTCCTTCAGTACAAACGACAACCTCGTATATATGTATGTAAGCACTTTATTTTACACAATAACAGCTTATAACAATATATGTAGTAGTAATAGATTTTATTATTTTCATGTTGACGTGTTATAGATATAGCTCAACATATTTTATTATGATTAGTGTACCTACTTTATTACATTTTATCTTGACACTTAGAGACCTTATACATCTCTAACAAATCTCGATTGTTATTAGTTTCTTAGTCTTATTTTTGACACGTAACACTACATTTAATTAATGATACTTTGATTATTGTATTATTTTTATTTGATGTACCTAGATAGATTTTGACTTGTAAAAGTGCCCTTGAGGCCTATTTGCAGAATAAATGTTTTGATTTTTGATTTTATGCATGTTACATAACAAAGTACAAAGGCAAACTCGTGACTATCAGGGATTTCTTCCAGCTAACCTTTGAGGAATTGAGTGGATAGTGGCATAGTGAAATAGAAAAACTCGTATTTTCACACAGCGAATATGTTTTTTTTAACTGTAATGACCCTCATTTATAATAAATCGGCGACACGAGTTAATGGACGGCCATTATTATAATAATACACGAGCTTCACGATTGTGCGCGTAGTAGGTATGAAAACATTACGTGTTTCACTGTGATACTGTAAGAAACAACTCAGCACAAAGTCGGATCCAAATTTGTCAACGACGAGATGTGAGAGATGGACCGAATTGAGGCTGAAGCCGGATTCATATTTGTGCTGACGCGACGTGTCAATAGGGTTGTTCATTCAAAATTTGACTACTCTAAAAGAAACAAGGCAAAAAGTGAAACCAAGTGACCAAATGGTGAAAATCCTATTCATATCTCAAAAAAGAACGAAGCTACAACCGTTTTAATGTTGCTGATTAGAGATAGAAAGCGCGACAGATCAGTGACATTGCTGATCTCGAGCGCCATAATAGATGACAATCGTTCCAATACAGTTCTGTTCCGTTTTGCGGAAAAGCGACAGAATATGCCCCATATTAAACCTTTGAAGATTTCTAATTATGTAATTAAGAATTTGATCCTTTTTCGAGTAAATTCGAACTTATTGATTTTCTTATTTGGTGCCAACATCGCTATTAGGGTCAATCAACTT
Source organism: Epiblema foenella (assembly GCA_963556455.1). Classification (NCBI taxonomy): domain Eukaryota; kingdom Metazoa; phylum Arthropoda; class Insecta; order Lepidoptera; family Tortricidae; genus Epiblema; species Epiblema foenella. Next base: position 4,914,308 of record OY747110.1, read on the forward strand.
TTCTTTGTTGTTATTCGGTCCCGTCAGCGAGGAGACAACAGTAACAGTTTTCTTAGAAAAATGTCCATAATATGGACTTCAAGCATGCTCAACAGATGACCCATGACCAAATGGATAGATGCTCATCGCTAAAACTCATGTTTGGTAAATGTAAACCTTATAAAATCACAGTTTTCAAGAATGACTCAGGAGACGTAACCATGGTAACGAGCAACAAAGAATAGTTGATCCACCCATTATGGGCCGCCACCCACAGGCTGTATTCTGCGACTGTATTCAGTCCGGCTGATTCCGACCGCAGCTACAACACATGGCCACGATGGCCCAACGTACATAACGCAGTTATGCGGTGCAATGAGATGAAAATATGTACGTTGGGTCCTATTGTGTGGCTCCGGTATTATATGAAGCAGATGCGAGCGGCATCACCCGGGCTGAATTCGATTTGTAGCGGAGTCTATTATGTCATGCTAGTACTAAATTCGACAGCTATAAAAACAAACAGTTTTTTGCTCCACTTACATAAGCCTGGCAAGTTTTTTGCCCACACATCGATTACGCGGCAACTATGGGAAATCGCGTCTTTTAACTTTACACTATATATGTTACTCCCACGCTCATTTTACACTATTCAATGTCACCGTTGAATATCGACAATTATTCTCCCACAAGTCAATCTTGCACAAGATTATACTAGGATGATGGTAAATATTTAAGCATACGACCTGCTTGACGATAAGCATAACTAGAAAACACGCTCAAATAAATGTAGGTAAAATAGACTTAAAAAAATTGATTACAATGTTGCATATACTTGCGTTGCCCGCCGTCAACGAATTATGCTGTTGTTTCTGTTTCTCATATGGTCATTAATAAATGTTTTTCTGTTTCTACTTACAAGCTTAATATTAACAGTCATATGGCCCGGGCAAGTCCATTTTGTAAGTTTGTGCATGGAAACCTGGTGAAAACAATTTTTCCACTCCTGTATATCCATCTGTACGTAGATCGATCATACACCGCCCAAACCCAAGACCCGCTGGGATATCTACCAATCGTTTCCCGTATATCTTATATTACGCCATTTTATACCTTTACCTATAAATATATTTATAGGTAAAGGTATAAAATAGCATTGTATGTCATATGTTTTATCTGAATACAGTAAATTAGTCACCATTTACAATACACAGTTTAACTGAAACCACACATTTCCTTCCTCGTACTTGCTTGTGTAAATTAAGTTGTTGGTAGCTCAATAATTGACCACGACGTGCAACAACATAAATTACGTCCACCAAAACCGTTAATATGTAAACACCTGTAGTCGATAAGCTGTAGTTGATATTATCCCGATAAATAAAAGGTGCTTTTTGTGGAACATTCATAATATATTTGGATAAAAGTAGCCATTACCATCAAACATAAACTAGCTACACGATGATGTTTACGCTATCTCGTTCCAAAGCGTTATGTATGAGCAGTAATTAAATACATTTTTTATTCAGTCGGGGCTTTGAATTGTGTTGAATCGTAATACCTGACTACGGTTACTCGAAACGTGCTATTAAGTCATATTTTCAGTGACACCATGTTCTATATACTTTATTACAGGATAATCCTGTAAAACAGGTAACTTGCATAAACATTCATCCTTTCTTCTAAGTATCCTGCATATAATTATTATTGGAAAACAGGACAATTGCTTACCTTTTTTAAGATTGGCCCGACGTTTCCTTTCGAAACTTAAATCAATACTTATATCCTCCATATTTTTTTAACATTAGATTTCATATATATTTTTTCAACTACCAATATGTCTTGTTTTATCAAAATATCTATAATATGTAGTAGTTACGTAGTTTAACAATAATAACCTTGTTAATGATTAAATAAGCTTGTTATAGTATATTCAGTAATACTTTTTTATCGTTGACTGATATATGAATACAAAATATTTTTAAACATTGTAAATATGAATAAAAGTCTCAAGCTTCGTACTGCATTAATATTCATGCTAAAATACAACCGACGTTGTATAAGTATTTTAGATATGTTTTTTTTTATGCGAAGGCTCGTAAAACAACCAAGTTCTCTGCCAAGTTCACGTATCATCTCTAGCTCGGCAAGTGTTTTGATCTACCAAAGTTCAAGGCTAAACTGTACGCGTTTTAAGTTTTGCGAATAGATATGCGTAGTTAGACCGCCATGAAACTTATAAAAGATCGCAATATATAATTTAGGTGATAGGATAACATTACCCCGTTGCTGATTTTCTCAAATTGTGTCAGTATCCTAATTTCATTGCATTCAATATAGGTATTGACCAAAAATAGGTATTTAGCGTTTTTATAGACCTGGCTTATTTTATTATCAAATCCGTGATTGAAAAGTCATACAAACACAATCTATTATTAATTAAGTACCTACAATCATATTTTTAAATTCCTACCTATACCGTTATAGATTCACAATTTGAATCACCGAACCCTTCCAACTCTAATAAAGCAAGTGTTAAAATAGTCTCTTAACAGTCCTAATTCACTGTCACCCTGTCACATCACGGCGGCCCCGTGTGATGTCACTCCACGTCGTATTGTCCGCGCCGCCGGTTTACGCTTCGCGATGTTCCAAACAGTTTATAATCTTTTATCGTATACATAGGCTAGCCCTTGATCGCTATCTCGCGTAGTGACATAAATGTAATTTTATAATGTGATGTTCGAAACTTGGGTCGCATTGGGAACGACCTATTGTGTGTTTTTATTGTTCAGTGGACGATACCTGGATTTCACCGATGATGAAGGTGGTTTGAGGAAATATGTTTATGTAATTTGTATTTGTATTGGGAGTCCCCCGAAGATGCGCTATTCTGACTCAACGACGATTTTTATACTAGTACGCAGGGTTTCCATGCTTGTTAATGTACGATAGGAATGTTTAATAACATTCCTTGGAGCTTAATGACAGCTGACATTGACCATTGTGTGTTTAACTAGGTATTATTAAGCCATGGTTTCTCCTGTACTGGGTATGCCGGCGAATAATAAATCTATAGGGCGGTATTTGAGTTTGATAGATATTTCAACGAATGGAATAGGCTGAGCAAATTAAATGTAATTTCAGTGTCACGACATAAATGCGATCCTGTTACCGAGGCTTCCTCCGTATATCCTAAAAAGTGGACTAGGTGGTGGTAGTGGCCCTAGGCTGAGTGAGTAGCCAAGAAAGTGGTATACCACTTTTCGACTTTATTATTTGTGTGTTTGGCCCAAAAGTCCAATAGACAACAATACAACACTCTTTGGCTGATTATAAAACCCGTCACAGACGGCGCTATAATATATATTAATTATTGCTGCGTGTTTATTTTGTTAACACTGACACCAAAACATTTCGTGTGTGAAGTCTGTCAACTAGTTACAAAATATATTATAAGATGCCTTGCTATAAAGACAGCGGGCGTGGTCAAACCCGTTAGTAATAATAGAGATAATTGTTTTTTGAAATAAGACCTCAACATCCGTTACGCATACCTAGTTCTGTTTTCAAAAAATAAAAACATACATTTGTAATTAAATCATTAAGAACATACTTACCCCCTTATTCATAAAACTTAACAAACCTCTGCTTACTAAAATGTCCGTTGGCACTGTCTCACAAGCACGTGTGTCAAAGTGACAGATAAGGACAAATGAACTTTAGCGGTTAATTAACTAATATAGGTTTGATAGACGTTTATGAATACGGGGGTTAGTCTTTATTTAAAGTACGTAATCAATCATCGAGGGTGAGCAACGGTATGCGTATGTACCTACAAATTTGTACGGAACCCTCGGTGGGCGAGTCCAACTCGCACTTGTCCCGGCTTTGATTTATATACTGTACTTGTTAACTGACCATTGTTAGACCTTTATCTCGTTGTAATTAGGTTCACGAATTGTCAGTTACACTGAAAGTTATACTATAAAAAGTTATTATAGACCCTGAGACTCTATACATCTCTCTGCAAACGCGTGCCCAGGTTATTCGTCTGATGTATTGTTCACTTATTGCTGTGAGCTTTCACTATAGGTACTAACTATGTTTTTGACTTGTAAAAGAGCCCTTGAGTGAGGCCTACTTACAGAATAAATGTTTGATGTTGATGTTGATGTTGATGTTGATGTCAGTTAACTGTGATGATGTACTGTATTGTCATACAATTGAATGTAAATGGTTATGTTGGAATAAATGGATTATGGGCAGTGTCAAATCATTTTTGAATTTAACAGCTGTTTGCGATGAGACTTGTTAGGGTAGGATATTGAGAATTTAGTGCCTACAACCTTTGGCAAAGATTTTATGTCTGTATTATCCATTAACTTTTTATTTTTAATTACTATGTAATCGGCACAAGGCAGATCGGCCTTCGTTGCTATAGCTTGTCGTGGTTATCGTGCTGTTTTACAACTGGTTATTGTTCTGCTTTGTATTCAATTTAGTGATAAGTATAGCTGAGGCCGTTATTTCGATATATTCACGAGTATATTCAGAAGTTACTACATACAGGAAGTGGTTAAGTACTTACATAATAGTAAAGTGGGGCATAATGAGAACTAGCGGAATAGTAGATTGTATTACAAGGGACCAAAATGCAATATTTAATCGAGGGCTAGCGTGCTGAATCCCGAACGAAGCGAAGGATTCCGGAATAAAATACTAGAATGGAATACTGAGCGTAGTGAGGGATTCAAATCGCCACGCGGAGTTACTAATAATTTTACAGACGTGTAATAAATACACTCTTCTTTGCACTTCTCCTATGAGAAAAACTATTCATTCAATAAATAAGTAAGTAAAAGAACAATACTTGATTAATCCATCATAAGTAAAACCAAAATTTACGTCAAATCAACAAATTAAAAATTTCCTTTTACTTGCTTTGTATAGTATACCTACATCGATTGTTGTGATAACTAAAACGCGTGCGCCGCTAGCGCTATCGAACACTCCCCGAAATGACATACGTATGGTACTCACGTGTTGGCAAACAGTCGTCACATAAAACTTCTTTTTATAACCTGAGTAACTAATGCTAATAAATCTTTTATTAATTTCTATAGGAAACGCCATTTGAATTGTTACGTTTCAATTATTAATAGATACTCGTAATCCTAAGTCCGATCACATGACTGCTTTATACCTACCATTTTTATGACTAGAACACGCTCCAACATAAAACATGGTCTCTCTGAGCACTTACCTACTTGCTAAAAGAAGAGAGAAAATCCCTGATCTCAAACATATGTAGATATAAGTAATTCTTCGCAATGTGCAATGTGTAGGTACTAAAAGAGCTTTGAGATATAACTTAAAGACAGATCAGTATAAAACCTAAGGAGCCCTTCCTTCGATCTGTGAATAAGTATTTATGAACCTGAGGCTGAGGCTAACGTATACGTCGGCTACTCGAATCATGTGCCATGACACGGTAGTATATATACCATTCCATTGAGCGCTGCGGTACAAAAAAGCAACAACAATGTTAAATGCCAGTTTCGGTCGCCTTGATAGGGTTTTGGAAGCGTCTCAGGGAACCGTATCCGGGAACCTGATGTGTGTTTAATCATACAAATAACCCATCAAAACAACCCATACTAGTTACCTAGACCGCGTTCTCTTCCAGAAGGCAGTCGGTGGAAAGACTGGCTCCTCGCGTCGCTGATGCTCGGCGCCGTCGCCGGTGGCTGGGCAGCGCTGCGGGCCGGGCGTGCCAGTCGTCACCAGGTCCAGCGCATGTTGCGGGACATGGAGCAGCTGAGGCGAGCCGAGCTAGCGCTGGACGATATGCAGAAGGAGCTGGAGAAGGCGCGGTTGGAACAGGTACGAACATGTCTGGTAGCAGCTAGATGAATGTTACGGAGCGAGCGCGCCAGCTGGTGACAAGTCCAGCGCTTGCTACGAGACATTGTGCAGCTGAGGCGAGCCGAGCCAGCGCTGGACGATATGCAGAAGGAGCTAGTAAACGTCCGGTTGGAACAGGTAGTAACAAGTCTGGTAGCAGCTAGTTGTGTTTTTGGTTTGCGACTTGATCAAGTGACATGACTAATTAACGAATTTTCCAATTTTTTTTAGACTGTTGGTCCAACCGAAGAGTTTTAAGTTCAATCAGTTTACTTATTTATTTAATAAAGCATTTGGCATTCAAACTATACTTCTTTTATATATTTAAAACATTAAAATTGCATATTAGATAAGTTAAAGGGTTATCGGATATTAAAAAATGTATAACTTAAAAGTTGCCTGATTGAGTAGACCAATGACCGGAAACGAGTATATACGAGCCCCAATGCAAATGAGTACGTCTGGTAGGAAAAAAATGTACTAAACTAACGTTAACCTAAAAATTCTGGGGGACGAAGGTGTTTGGAAGAATTAGCAATATAAAAACAGTATAAGTTATAAATCGTATTTTATTTATTCAATGAAAAAAAAAACGAACTTTCCTTGGTAATAAAAAAAACATTGTTTCACCAATTGTACTAAAATGCAAAAAAGTTCGTCTTTAGTGTTACCGACGCAGATTAGAACGTCTACCACTTGGTGGCGTCTCCTTTTGCATCTAAAACGGCTTTAATTCTGAGCGGCATTGTATCTACCAGCTGTCGACACTCTTCCGGGGTTGTTTCATTCCAAACACAGGTAAGTTTCTCTTTAAGATCAGCTTTTGATCTGGACGGGTCCTTTCGCAACTTCTTCTTCATTTTCCACCACAACGTTTCTATGGGAGACAAGTCCGGGCTGCTGGATGGCCACGACATGGTAGGTATTTTTTTCTTTTTCAGCCACGCCATCGTTGCTTTAGCGGTATGGCATGAGGCACCATCTTGTTGAAAAGTATACGCATTTTTATACTTTAACTTACGTATAGACGGCAGCAAACTCTCTTGTAAGATGCTTTTGTATTTTTCGGCATTGACGGTTCCATCTATAAATTGCAGACAGCCGACACCCTGTGCCGACATGCAGCCCCAAATCATTAAGGAAGCTGGAAACTTTACCTTACGCTTAAGACAATCTTTTTGAAATGCCTCTCCTTTTTCGCGAATGACTTTACTTCGTTCATCGCCTACTGTGACTTCAAATTTAGATTCGTCACTCCATATAATTTTACGCCACTGATCGACGGTCCAATTTCTGTACTTTTTGGCGAATTTCAACCTGTTAGTTTTCTGCCGTTGTGTAAGTAACGGTTTCTCTTTAGCAGTGTAAAAACCGTAGCCCATCCTCTTCATCACTCTCTTGCAAGTATCCACTGAAATGTTTTTTTTAATTGCGTCACGCCATAGTACCGTAAGTTCTCCAGCTCTTGCACGACGATTTTTCTTGATGATCTTCCTCAGAATCCTGTTTTCTGCTTTAGTAGTAATTCGTGGGCGGCCGGATTTCTTTAAACAAGAAATTTTGTCGTGTTTTCGATGATGCTCGATGATAGTTTGGATTGTAGACCTTGGCATAGAAAGGTCCTTGGCAATTTGGTACGTAGATTTGCCTTTATTGTTACTGGAGATTATAATTTTCCGCACTTCTTCAGTCACTGGCTTACCTCGTGCCATCTCGATAGAAAAACGATTTGGAGTAATAAAAAATTAGGCTGAATTTGCCCTTTTATATAGTGGTTTGTCATTTTACATGACAGAGAATATTCCGTATTCAATTTGAAAATAATATTTTATATTACGAACCCTGGTAAACAGGTTTTATTTTAAATAGACGACCTATTTTGCCTTAAATATGAAGCAGACGTAATTATTTGCGTGTGAGATGTAATATTTATAATTAAATTATTTTAAAATAAATAACGAGATGTACACTTTGTACAACTCAAAACTAAGCTAGCTTTAGTGACATTGCGTCTAGTGTATTCCATTAATCATCAAAGTCGATTCGGGTAGAAATACTAGTTTTTGAAAAAAAATACGCATGCAGAATTGCGACTAGACGAGCTATTTTGCATTGGGGCTCGTATATACGTCAGCCCCGATTAATAAAATATTATGCAAGACCGCCGCGCCGGATGAATTAAAACAACTCGGGACTCGTGCAAAATGACAAACCTTCCGCACTCGCATCAAAATTAGTTATATACTATTATTACTGGTAAAAGTTTTCTGGCGAAAATGTCGTCTATAACCCGATAAGTCATCTAAAAGGTTTATTGAAATAGAACTCTGCGTAATGGATGTTGAGTTCTTATTTCAAAAAACAATTATCTCGATTTATCGGCTTTGACCACTCACCCCTCGGAATATAGTATTGCATCAAATAGCTGATATTCTCGGGGAATGCCCCTCTGTTGCTGGCAACATAAATTATTTATATTATATCAACACGTATGTTTCAAGGAAAGCGCCACCACAGAGAAGAAAAACTTGGAGAAGAAGCTAAGAGAGGCTGGCGACACGCCGCTACTCAACTCCGCCTCCTCGGATCTGGAAGTAGCTCAGCTCAAAGCTGAAATTGAGGTTAGGCTCTAAAGACTGTTACCCTTACTACATGACGCATAAGGGTCATTGTCAGTTGTAAAAACAAAAGTTGTCCACCCGGTGGTCAATAGTTAACGGCTTATGTACATATAAGTTATGTTTTTATTACATGGATTTATAGTTATGGACACACCGTTTATGCGGGTTATTAGACCAATCTAAAATTAAGCTTTGTGGTCCTTAATTTTTGATATGTCGACCGAACAGACGCGAACCTAAATCTGACAATGACCCATAAAATGGTTTGTTTAAATTTGAACCTTTACCTTTGTCAGTAACTCCATAAATTATATCTGCCACATATAGTTTTGTATGCAATAAGGGTCTAACACCTTGACCACTTCTAGATACTTTGGACTAGAATAAAACAAACAGTGTTTTTCTTTTCTAGACGAAACACGAGAATGAAAAGAAGAGGAAAGACATACTGATAAACCCATTGGTTCCTCTTAACGCGCGGTGAACGTTTTTGTTCGTCTATAAAAGTGTTTTCCAAAATAAGAACCCTTTTATTCTGGGTGGTCTGAACTCAGAATATTGATAAATGAAAAAAGATTGGAGTTCGCTTAATAAAACAAGAAATAGCAATAAAAATGTTGATAAATTAGGTCAATGTCGCCACCAGCGTGGCAACAATGTTTCTTTTATTTGACTTTGTTGTTGTGTACCAATATTGAAAACTCATAAAAATTAACTTAGTCTCACAAGCTAAAAGGTTGCCGACCCCTGGATTTTAGTACAAAAATTTACATTTATTTTAATGAACTCGTCTGTAACTGATACATGATGATGGTTCTACAGATGTTAAGATCGGAGCTGAGGCGCGCAGAAGGCGAGCTCGAGGATCGGTGTTGGGCACCGCCCTCAGGTCTTCAACAGTGGCTGCAACTCACACACGAGGTGGAGAACAGGTCTTATCTGCGCAAAAAGCAGCAGGCGGATGCGCAACTGCAGCAGGCGAGGGAAGCGGTCAGTGTCCATATACCCCTTAAATTAAAATTTTGTTAAAAAGTAAGATCGAAGCTAGGTTTTGTAGTACCGGTACGGGTTTTATGAAAAATCCCGGGAATTCCCGGGATTTCCCGGAACATCCTATTCTCTAATCGGAGATAACGCGGGCTTGAGTGCCGGTGTTGGGCGCCGACGTCGGGTCTCCAACATTGGCTGCAACTCACAAACGAAGTGGAGAACAGATCTTATCTGTGTAAGAAGCAACAGGCAGATGCACAGCTACAGCAGGCCAGAGAAGCAGTCAGTGTCCTTGTTATGACCCTTAAAATGACATAATTTTAAAAAAAACCTCGCCTTACTAAAATAACTTCAGTTGCGCTCTATACTAACGTAAGGCCCAAGCCCAGGATAATTTTAGGACAAAAAAATTGAGCTTAATTTCTCAAATATTGGTAATGAGATTTTAGCCCTTAGAATGTTTTTTATGACCTTTTTATACGACATTGGATCGTAATTACATGTGTCCTAAAAATTGCTTGTTCGTTACGAGGTTAAAGAAAAAAAATAAACATTCTTAAAATGCAAAAAGATGACTAAACGTTTTGTCCATTATTTGATACGCTGCCCGTTTTAGGGATACTTTTTGTTGTTCAGGAGTAATCCGAACTTTCCTCAGGATTCGAAATGATAACATACCTAATTATACTAATTATTTGTCGGGTAGTCAACACATGAGTGCATTCCTCGCATATTAAACAACATACAGAGATTGAAAGCCTCAACATCAACAGCAAATACGACACGACGTTAACTTTACTTTCACTCGATTTTACTAAAATGCTACTAGAGGAACAATGAAGTTCTATCTAGTACATTGAACGAAGCCATGTCTAACAATAATTGGGAGCCTTAAGGTTTTGGCCATGGTCCATATTATATATTTTTTTGATAGTTGACTTATATAGCATTCAAAACTGTTTGACAACTGACATGCCAAATGTGGCAGTTACATTCATAGTTATAAAATATAATATGGACCACTTCAAAAAACGTAATTTCAAATTAAAAGGAAGAATTGAAAATTGTTTGGCTCCTATTAGGATTCAGGCGTGACATCATAGCATACGCGGCCAACTGAGCTATCGGAATAATTATGTTCGGTCCCCAAAACTTGAAATTTTTGCCCTGTTATATTGAAATTTATAATTTGCATTAGCAGATGGTACTGCTTAATACAGAAACGATGTTGTATGAGTTGCGTCGATCTTAAACAAAGATTTTTAATGTTGTTTATGTTATTAATGTTCTTTCTAGTGCGAGAAACTCCGCAAGAAGCGTTCGAGTCTCGTTGGGGCTTTCGTGTCGACCCACGGAAAATCCATCGACGACGTAGACCGGTCTATAGTCGAGGCGCGAACAGCGCTCAATGAAGTCACACAGGAACTACAGGTATAGTAAAAATAGGTATACGCATAGTAGTTTAGTTTAAAAAATATCTTTGATAATTTTCGCTACCGGAAATAAGAATCTGTATGTAGTCTCTTCTAGACATAACATATGTTATCTTAGACTTTTAAATGTCAACACGAGTCAAAGGACTGTCTGATTAATGGACTATTTTTATGATGTTGTGCAATTTAGTGTTGTAATATGTTGCTAGTCGCTATGATTTGAGAACTTAATGTAGCTATCTTTTGAAGGGTGAAACATAGCTATTAAAAAGTTATTATATTGATCATACAATACAAATACTCTATTCCACACTTAAATTAAAGGACACGGTACAGTACAAAGTCACGTTGAGTAGCGACAAACAACAGGCGGTCTTATCGCTAAAGAGTAATTCTTCCAGACAACCTTAGGGCAGCGGAAATGAAATCTAATCGTAACGATTCATAGTAGGTTCTGCAGAGATAGATTCCTTTTTTTAATTTTTTTTATTTTATTTATAACGTTTGGACGGTAAATTACCAGGCTCGGTGGACGACTGATGTTCAGGCAAGGCCCATTCAGAGATCTGACGAAAATACTGAAGTTGAAGGTTCCAGTGTGAAGAAATAATGTAGAATTACACTACACAAAAATTACTGTGGATTGAAAAAAAACAAAGAAAATAAATAATCGAACAAAAATTTGAAAAATGTCTTGGTAACTCTGTCAATAAATCCTAAACATCATCTTAAAAATAAACTAATGCTTCAGATTTCCAAATTATCAACGACAGTGATTTTTTTTTTAAACTATAGCTTTTTTATTGTTCTAAGGAAATAACTGCATAGATTTTTCATAAGTGATTCGGTGTTCCAAAAATCAATTAAAATGTACTAAATATGATCGAAATTACGCGCAGTTTTCGTAGAGAACGGGATGGTTAATTGCAAAGTCACGCGTGTTAGAGAGAGTCTGCACTAGACTAACCTTGCTTTAAATATGATAGTCCATTCGCTTCTCTAAACAAAAATTATTTGCAGGAGAGGATGCACAGATGGAAGCAGATCGAGCGGCTTTGCGGCTTCAACATCATTAACAATAATGGTCTACAGTTCTTAGAAGGCATGCTGTATAGGACCTCAAACGGCCGCCCGGCCCCTAGAGGTAAGTTAAATATAAGTAAACCAATGTTTTCTAGAGAACACCCATTTAAAAAAAAAGTTAGATACAGAGGATAGAAATGGGTTAACATTCAATGGCTACCAACTCCGTCGGGAGATTTACAGCTTTAAAGACAAATATGATTGCAGACTATATATATTTATTCAATGCAATTAAGCCTAGTCCCACCTAATCGACAGCGACAGTGATGTTATCACGAACAAGTTCAAAAGTCAATCGGGCGTTTATTTTATTCCATTATGTGGTGATTTTCTCATACGTTTTGCTTTTCTATGGATAGACGGTCACTAAGCGGAAACCTAAAAAAAAATATGGAAAAGTGGGGACATTTTTTAGAATCAATAGGATATTTGTCCTAATCAACTTTTACACCATCAATTTTTGTCTCCTGCGTTATTTTTACGAACATTGTATTTTATAACTGTGTCTACCAAACCAATTAAAAACTACAGCATCCCTCAACTGCTTTCGCCGCTGCTGCTGAAAAGTCTGAAAAACGATGTGATAATCAATTGCATAGTTCAGAGCAGACTCTCTAATGTGATACTTTTGTTTCATGTTTTACCTGACAAAATAGGAATGGTTTAAAAGTTGATTGATTTCTAAATTGCTCAGATGTATGTGGGTATATGGATTTATTTTGTTATTAAGGGCGATAATACACATTTCAATTCATTTTCCAGTGCGCATGAGCAGCTCCCAAGACGATCTGAGCGTCGGCGATGACGCATCTGTCTGCGGCTCAGGTAAGCCTGACGAGTTGGATGCCAAGTCGCTGCTCTACGAACATCTACACGTAGATTAGACAATTGTTTTAAACTGGTGCATAAACGTTCATTTGGGTTAATGTGTCTTAATAAATTATAAAAATGTGGTTGTCTTTAAAGTCGGTTTACGAACGATAATTTTAGTGATAACGTCATAAGAAACTAATTTCCGAGCGCTTACGCTTTTTACCCTATGAGGAGAGAAACCGATTTGACCGTCAACTGTTTAGGTATAACTTGAAATCATTCAGTTGGCCGAGTTGCATCAAAGTAATTCGTTCAAAAAGCTATTTTACCGTTCGAACAATGACTTTCAAAATCCAATAACATTTTTATAGAAATTCGCTTAACAAGGCTCAGGGGTTAGTCATAAATTACGTCACACTTTTTCGTGTTGGCATCCGTTCATCGACTTATAAAACGTTATCACGTCAAAAAAAACCCTGTATACAAGTAGCTGTAAGCTGGTGGTGCTACTATTTCCACCAAACATCTAAAAATCATCTCGATGGACAAGACTTTCGATTAAAAGGAACCGCACTCACATGGGTTCATCCTTTTGGCGGCTCCTATGCCACAGACAGACCGACAGAAAGATTTAAGATTATAACAACCTTCGTTTGCGTATGGGTTTAAAATAATACCTATAGATCGCACACATATCGACCTGATGCCAGTAGAAGATTATACTAACTTTTAACAAAGTCTTTCAGATATCTTTGTTTAGGGATTTTGCAAAGATGCCCTACATCAAGCTGTAAATCTGCAATAATGTACTTACCCACTATTTTGAATTCGCTTACATTATCTGATATTACACGAATGATAAAATATTTTCCAATTGTGCAACTGATTTAATGAACGTTTGTGCATCTGAGCACGTGATATCACTTGCCGAAAAACGTCTTAACCCACATTCGCTTTAGTAAATTCTGTCGCAATTAAAAAAAACATGATATAGGTATTTGACCATTATTTCCTTCGGGTTAAGACATTTTTCCTTTGTCTCGTGCGAAATGAGAAAAAAAACATGTTGTCTTTGGATATTGTATCTTTTGAAAAAACGCATAGATTCGTTTTAAGCATGTGCTTGTTTGACAGAATTTAGAACCTAGGTTCGTCGTTCATCCCGGCGATATAGAAAATGCTAAATAGCCAACACATCGTGCAAGCTCTATAAAAATAAGTCTCTTTTCGACATTCTTTGTTCATGACATGGCCATTGTATGGTCATGATGTCACGAAATTGGGCATTGGGTCAATCTACTTTTTGACCGACACAATTTTTTTGTCCGGTAACGCTAGCGACAGAACTGTCATGTTTCTTTAAGAAACTGCTCAAAAGATATATTCCGTAGCTTATAATATTAATCTTTTACATCCAGGGATGTTCATGTAAGCAATTAATATTATAAGCCACTGAATATATCTTGAGTAGTTTCTTAAAGAAACATGACAGTTCTGTCGCTAGCGTTACCGGAAGTTCTTTAAATTCATTTATTTTAAAGCTGTGTCCATCGAATACTACAGAATCCCAGGGCTATTTGGTTCTGTAGTATTCGATGGACACAGCTTTAAAATAACGAATTTGAAGTTTCGTAAAAAAAATAACGCGGGAGACGAAATATTGTCTATGTAGTCTGACCGGTGAGGCATATGCATTTTTTCAAAATCTTTATATGGCAACAATTTAACCTAACCTAACGTGATAGGTATTACCTACTACCTATCACGTTGCTATGTATTTAGTGTTACCAGCATGCGATATTTTTAAATCAGCCGCATTTTTGTTGTGCCACGACTCGCTGGTCAGACACTGAGTTGGTTGGCCCTATATCCACTTCAGCTTTCTATGACTCATGTATTACACTTTGAATATAAAAAATACATATATATACCTATATTGTTTTTAGTGACTTGTTTTTCTCTGTCTTGAATGAACGATAGGGATTTGAGATTTTCGGATACTTAAACCTCGCAATATTTATCAAATCTTATTTAAATATGCCATAAGTTTAAATCATACTTTTATCAGATACATAGCTCAATTTATGTTTATATAAAGGTAAACTCATTCAATCATATTGAAATAATATTCATATGGATTCATTCATATGGTAATTTCGATTTGCTTCTGTACAAATGTTGATTTATACTATTTATGTAAGTTTATCCATGCATACGACTTGCATTCATTATTATTATAAATATATGTTTCGATTTTCCGGTAAACCATTTCAATTGCCATGCTGAGAATGCATCTACCTATACCCTTTTGTTACGTCAGCTATGTCATGTATTTAAATATAACTAATCTAAAAGCAGCTATATTTTACAATGTTCAGGCAGAAACATGAATTACACTAGACCAAAATTTTATTGTTATATGACAAAATTCGAAAAAAATAAATATAAAAAAATGACAAACAAAATTGAAGTAAGTTACCACATGGCATCAATAAAAAAGCAATAAATATATCGCAATAAAATCAAAATGCAGCTAATTTCAGCGGCTAGTTACCTATCATATCACTTGGCAATATTTATTAGGAATTATTATTATTATTATTGTTAGGTAAGGATCCAACTTTATAAAGACAAATCATTTACGGATTGAAGTTATATTTACCCTACTAAGGCTATGTGATAAATATTTATGATGAAAACTTAATTTTTAATAACCAATAAGTAAACTACCAATATTTAGTGTAAATTAGTGCTCAAAGATAAGATTTTAAGGCATTCTTACATCTAGTACTTAATTTTATAAGATCTAGTGAAGAAACTTTGGATCATTGTTTTACGTTGGGTATTTGGGGTCAGGCCTTTAAAATGAAGAAATAACGGATGGCGTGACCATATAATTCCGTGAGTGTTGGAAATTAGGTTGATATTAAAATGAATACACCTCCTATGTGTTATAATATCGTTCTGATCTTGACGTCCTGAAAATGCAACATGTCTATTGCTTATACCAGTAGCCTTAAATATCGTTTTGAGTTTAATGTTTTGGTTGACGAATAATATTATGAACCATAACGATACGAAAATATTTTAATTCTCATTTAAGTGAATAATGTATTCTTATGAGAATAAATGTCTTAAACCATAAAATATCCATGTTTAAAGGCCTGTTTGGGGGCGCCAGGATGTAAGTTGAATGAATTGCTGCCCATGGGCTAAAAATCTAAATGCGAAATTGTGCACAACACGGTATAAACAATTATGTCATCACCAAATAAACAAGTTATTAAAGTTTTCTGATTAGATTTTTATTTATTTGTAACAGTAGTTTTACCAATAATAGTCACTCACAAAGAACCTGTTACTCAACTACGAAGGAGTAATAATATATACAAGTATGCTAGTATTTTTATACTATTTATCAGTAAAAATAACGGCTAAGCTATACAAGTTCCTTATAGATCTGAAGCTGTTTTCTTATATTTGAAGCCATTTACATTAATTAAAAATGTTTTCAAACTATATTTTTGGTGTTTATATTTTCTATTATGAATAAAACTATTTAAAAAATATATTATTTCATATCACAATCGGTAGGAAGCTTTCAGGCTGTAGATTATTATTTTGTATACATAATATACTTACAAGCATGTATGATATAAAACCTAATTAACTGACGCAATCAATTTAATACCTACTTTTATACTGACTGGGTCTTTTGCCAAAAAAAGGAACATGAGCCTTCGATTTTTGTATGTACATATTGCTTATTAAAAAATATTTTTTTATATTGTTCTTCGTTGTCTGAAATTAGGTGAGGCAAAATGTTTTTCCTAAAAGTTCCAAACGAAAATTGACCCGTTTCCCACACAAACCTTAAAAGATCGGTTTGTCATGTTGGAGTATAGGTGAATTCACGAAAGCTGGTTCGAATGGATTTAATAATGAAAAACATTGATGTAACTGAATGCCTCTCACAATGATAGGTGATATGCGCTTCAGTCGTTCCTTTCATTCCAACTTTCTTGAATTACTTTCTCGTTTATGAAATATGGTTAGAGCTTTGCATTTTCGCAAAGGCTTATTACACCTTCCTAATGTAGGGCGAGGGAGTATATCATTTCAGTGAGAGAGGAGTTGGGCATATCTCTCCAAAGAATTTCTGTGTCGCTCTTGCTTTTATAGTGACTAATAAGTAACATGTAAGTAATAAGCCCTTGTGATAAAAAAACTACCTCACACATCAGTAGGTACCAGAATTAGCTTGCACTGCGTTGTAAATGTAATTTTGTACATAATTTCGGTGTGGGTTTTTTTTTCTAGTGCATGATCAGTTATCGTAATTCTCCGACCTCATCTCGACGGCCGGAAAAATCTACCGAAATGGCTTTATAAGCTTATCGACGCAAACTAATTAGTATTGGGGTGGTATATACAAGTTATACCAACAATAACATGCATTTTATTTCAGCACTTTATTGGTGCAAAGATAAAAGGGCTTTAACACAGACAATCTTACCTGGTAACGCAAGAGACATTTTTTGCGTTTCTTGAAGAAACTGCTCTAAACTATTGAATAGGAGTTTATTGCATAATTAATTGTAACTAATATTACAAGCAGAAGTTTATTTTCAACACCTTTCATTCGAAAGCGACTTCCGCTTGTAATATTAGTTATAAGTCATTATGCAATAGGCCACGGGTTGTTTAATACTATGGTTTACACCAGGATGTTATATTTTTTAATTAATTTGATGGATACAGTTTTAAAATAATTTTTTAATTTTGTAATTTCGTTAAAAAAGTTACACGGGAGACGATACGCTGTAGAATAGAGTAGAATTTAGGTTTCCACTATTTGATGTGTATGTAAAAATTTCACTATAGCGAATTATAAAAATGGGTAGTGGTTTTTTTCTTTATAAGGATCAAGAGTGCTCATTTTTAGTTGTTTTGAGTGTATACGCTTTTCAATTTGCTGACTGAAGTCTACCCCGCGTCCACTGCCTTGTGATTCTAATTGTTTTGTGAAATTATTAATATTTGGAAATCTAATCTAAAACTTTACGATTCGAAGTGAGTGTAACCATTTTAAATACATTTATACGTGGCAAAAATGGCACAGAATTATCCTAGGAACAAGATGTCATAAAACAATTTGAAACACGCTCCTGATCTACAGCAGGCTATAGACATATTTCTGATTTTACACGTTATCAACACTAGTTTGACTATACATAACATCTATTAAATACAGATAGCCATCAGCACAATCTTGAGCTAGTTCTATCTATACTTTGTGATTTGTAACTTCAAATATTTGACACATCTCAACACCTATAGAACGTAAACATGCATGACTCCTCGAAATTATAAATAAAATCACGTAATATTATTAGGGCTTCTCAAGTACCTAAAAACAATACTTTGCTTTTCTTAAACATAGTTTAACCTATTTTTTTTTTCAGTACATAGCTGTTGAGTATTTTACGGTAATAATTTACCACGGAAACAGTTACGTGTTAGGTCTTTTTTTTAAATCAGTGTTGTGACCAAGCCTGTCATATCGATTCAGATGACATTTCCTTAATTTGACAAAAATCGATTATATAAACTTTAAATTGATAACCAAAACCAAATATCAATAATAAATAAAATGTAATACGATGTGAATAAATAGTATTATAAATGATCATTTTTGGTTTGAGGACACTGATACAATATTTGATAAAAAAAATATTAGGTTAGATAATCGATGCGATCTCCACTCGTTAATAATCACTTGATTTGGCAGCCGAAACGTCTTAGCGTCATCACTACAAATATCAATTCATAAATGTCAAATATTTGAAGTTACAAATCACACAGTGTAGGGGGGTATCCATAAAGTACGTCACACGTTAAGGGGGAGGGAGGGGGTCGACGAAGTGTGACATTGCGGGACAAGGGAAAGGACGGGTCTTACGGTTCGTGGCATCACATTTCTAAATCCAATACAACATATATCTAAATGTAAAAATGCCAATTTTGAACTATTAACGAAAAACTTAAAAATGTTTCCAACTATTTGTTTAAATCGTTTTGCATAAGGTTTAAATTGGTTTTTGGCGTTAATTTATTGTTTTGTTAACTTTTTCAATTGTTTGATTTGATGATGGTTACAGTAGAATCCGCTTATAACGACTCCGCATATAACATTTGAACGCTTTTAACGACTTCGAAATCACCACACATTAGATTTCATACCAAACATTTTCAAAGTAAAACTGTCCGTTTTGTGCGACGTCCTGTTAGTGCGACGTAATATCACCGGTCCCTTGACTGTCGCTTTATCCGGATTTCACTGTATTTTAAGAATATTTTAAAGGGGAATTTAACTAATTTCGGAACTACTGTAAAATTACAAAATATGTGACGTCACACACTAAGGTGGAGGGGGGGTCTCACAAATGTGACCAAGTGTGACAAGGACAGGGGAAAAATCACGATAATAGTATGAAGTACTTTATGGATGACCCCCTAGCCTGCGGAATAGAGTTATACTTAATAAAAAGTAGGACCTAGTTTCTTGTAAAGAACATGTAGAAAACATAAATCCATATATTCTTTCACGAATTTCACACGGTATGATTTACTAAATGAGTCGTAATCGTGTATTATTTATTCATTTTATCCACGTTTCGGATGTGTTAGGTACAACATTTTTGGTCAAAAATGTTGCAACGCAGCCGAAACGTAAGTAAAATGTAATTATAAACCATTACAACCCATTTAATAATTAAGAAATTAAAATAATTGACAAACGCAAGCTGATGTTTACTAGCCAGTTCTAAATGATGATTTGTACAATTTAAAAAGTACCTAGTTACTTTTTAACCTTGTGTGTTAGTATCCAACATCAATGCAAATTGACCTTTTGTATATAACCAAAAGTAATGAAAAATAATACTGAACGTACCAAAAGTCTTAATTAAATTTGTGTTTGTATTAAATATCTTGCTTATTAGCCTGACTTTCCAATAAATATTTTCTAAGTTGCACGTTCACCATAAGTTTAAACGATAGTTATTTTGATTTTTGAGATAGCTACCCAATGCACGTTTGAAAGCTTTTGACGATTGTGATTTGTTTTATTTGAACCACCTTTCGGCTGCAAGTTCCTTTTATTTAGTCATGTTCGAGCTGCATTGAAGTCAGACTTGACTCAAGAGTTCTTTGGTTACGTCAGTGTCCATTTTGCGCGCAAAACTGACACTGTGCGTTATATGAGATTTCTTGAGTTTAGTCGTTTTATCGTTTAAGGTAAGATATTTGTAATTTGCCCGCTTTTGCTTAATGTTGACCTTGCCGTTGCTTTTTTTCACTTGACACTCCGTTGAAGAATCACCTTAAATTATGTATTTTTTTTACAATATTAACCTAACCTTCTTTTAATTAAACCTAAAGTTATTATTTTTTTAATTTGCATTTATTTTACTGTTGGGCTCTGTAGTAGGTATACACGGGCATTCAAGTAATATAGATGAGTGCATGAAATTGTGTCCGCTAAAGCGAAAAAAAAAATCTAGCGCCGAGCTCCGAGCTTGTGCCAATTTTTTCCTTAAATGGTATATATCATACATGCTTCAAAGTATTATTGATGTGAGGATCTCTGTCAATACAGTAGGTATATTAAAATGGCATACACGTTTAATGTTTTGATGCCAAGTGGCCATCAGTTTCTTTGTAACAAAGTAGTTGACGGTAACACGTATTTGTCTTAAGTAATTTATGAATTTAACATGGATCTTAACCCGTCGTCTACCAAGCCCGCGAATTCGCGCGCTCATTACAAAAGAATGCTATTGTTATTTTTTTTCGCGCGTAGGCTAAGTTATATATAATCCACAAGAAGTTTTGTTATTAGGCACGTTGTTGTAACGTTACAGTGGCGGACAATTTCGGGTGGCGGGAAGATTCTTCGGGAAGCGAGGCGGACGCACCACACTATCCCCTGGACTTGCGATTGGCTGAAGCTAGGTAAATTATCACCATAGTTTAAAGGAGAGTAACCAGGATATCTCTGACCATTCGGGTGCTCGTTATAATCATCAAATACAAGCCTTAGGCCGGCAAATCTATGTTATCGTCACATTCTACAGCGTATTTACATCACACTGCTAGCCACAAGCTACCCATGAACTGAAGAGTAGAAATGGGTTATAGTCCTGAGCCATATCCGCTACTCTTAAATATTACATTCGTTTCAGGTTACAATTAGAAGAGCGTCTCGCTCAAGAAGCGCGCGAGCGTCGAATCGATGACCGTCGCGAAGAGTTACGCGTCAAGAGTTCTCTGAGCGATCTACGCAGAAGTCCTGCTGATGAGCGCCGACGCGACCCCGTGAATTTTGTGCTGGGTGGAGATAAGTGAGTATAGTGTCCAGCCATCACCAACTTCCATCGGTAAACGCATTATTATTTTTTTTTATTTTTTTTATTTATCTCAAAAATATAACTTACAGTAGGCATATGATCTTACCTCGCCAAACTGTATATGCAGTTTGTTGGCGAGTGTTGCGCTCTCTCACTTACAGGATTGGATCTTACACCTACTTCTTTCCTATAAACTAAATCATGCAATGCTAATGACAGACTAAACAATCTAACAATAACAATAACTACCTAAGATACGTAGTGTGTGCACCAACGACGCTACGCCGTACCGGTCAGCCTCTTGTTAAATTAAAATTGGTAATCAGGCGATCAGGGATCAAGGAATGCAGATTCAGTACGTCGTAAGACGAGTAACCAAACTAGGCGTCCACATTAAGACACATGATAATCATGGTATTGAATCATCACGAAAATTAAATGTTATGAATGAGTTGCATTATATCGTAGTATCTATAGCTTCGCAATATGTGGCTTCTCGTCGCTCATTCAAAGCGAGGTATAAAAAATAGCAGGTACATTAATACAATAATACACATACGCCGGGAAATAACAGTTTGTAGATTTCATTGGACGAAGCGAATCCGAGTGAACACCACTTAGAAAGGTAAAAAAGAATAGAGTAATATAATTTCGTGCTGTTTCCCGGCCGCTGCTGCAGGACAATAATATCTTTTTACTTTTTAAATCTGCGTTAGTCGATAACGAGAAAATTAACGGCATGTTCCGTCAACTTTCTCGTTATCGACTAACGCAGATTTCAGTAAGTTGTATTCAAAAATATAACCGTCATAAATACGCTTTGGTACTTATCATATACTCTTTGGTAGCGACAGCGACAATCAATGATTGACATTTGGCAATACAACTAGATGACGTCACATCACAGATAACCTCGTCACACGCCACAAATTTTTGTTCACAGTCACGTGAAACAGATAAAAAAGTGTTTTAATATTGCAAAAATAAAATGTTTATGGACGTATTCACAAAAATGGAGAAATAATAATGAATTATTAATCATTAACTTTAATTTAGTCCATGTTTTATATTTTTTATCTGGATCACTGGAAAATACCCTTTTCCAGACTTCATATTATAATTCGATACGGACTCTCAAGCTCGTTTTTCCTGGGCACGGCAATAATGTAGTATTTTTTGACAGTGTAAACTGGACGGGCGAAGATCTCTCCCGCACGCCGCACTCGCAGTCGGTGCCCGCGTTGCGCGCCTCGCTGCGCGGCGCGCCGGCCCCGACGCCGGCCCCGCTGCCGCCGCCGCGCCGCGCCCCCGCCGCCATCGTGCGCTCGCGCAGCACGGACGTGGTCGCGCCCGACCCGGACCGCAGGCCGGTGCTGGCGAAGCAGAGACCCGTACCTGAGAGTGAGTACACTCGAACTTTGGCTTACTTGATAACACTAAACCAATAGGTAACCTGACCATCATCAGCATCAGGCTGATATGATGATCAGCCGAAAGACCTCCACTGCTGGACACAGGCCTCCCTCAAAGAGTGCCATAATGACCGGTCCTGCTCCACCCGCATCCAGCCGACCCCCGCGACCTTTACCAGGTACCTACCCATTACGACACAATTTTTTAATGGCTATCATTGTTATAAAACATTAAATTAGTATAATATTAACACCGTATGAATTTACTAGAAGTGGATATCCGGGCCAATTCAACTTGTAGTTTAACAATATTTTGGCTGATACAGCAAGAAACAAACCTGTCATGTTTATTAGAATCTGCTCTGAACCAGGTATTCAATCCATAGCCCATACTAATATTATAAATGCGAAAGTGTCACCTGTTACCTCTTCAGCGGTTTAACCGATGAACCGATTTAGATGAAATTTGGTATGGAGATAGTTTGAACCCCGGGGAAGGACATAGGATACTTTTTATCCTGGAAATCAAACCTAAAGGGGGTGGAACTCGTATGGAAGGGCGATGACTAGGTGCTATAAAATTCTATCGCGATTAATGAGTTCTGCGTAGATGAAATCGCGGGCAAAAGCTAGTTGTTTATTAAGATAAATTTATACTGAGATCCTGGTTAGACCAATAACCACTGACTATTCGACCACTGTTGCCAGTTTAAACTTGCAAAATTGTGACCTGTAGCTTCGTGAAATGGACCGCTGTAGTTCCGGGTAGCTGTGGTTTTTTTTAACTGGACGTTGAAAATAAATGAATTTGAAAGTTCGTGCAACATATTGGTGGAAGTTTTAAACGTAATAAAAAAAAAAAGTGTTTTTAAGTAACGCAGGAGACAAAAAATGTCAGTGTAAAAGTTCATTCGCCCGTTTACTCAGTGTTTTGGTGGGCAAATGCACAACCACTGCTCATCTTCAGAAGCAAATTTAGATATCGTATCGCACCTGTGAAAACCCTACAGCGATTTTCATTTAAAACTAATGTTGTGAGAGTTAGCCCTCGACCGAGCTTAGTACGATAACACTATTCATAATCCTCTCTTCTAGATTCAGTGAGCGTGGACGCCCCCAGCCCTTCCAGCATCACTCCCCCTGAAGAGGAGTCCACAGACTCCTCCCTCGTAGAAGAGGACGGAGTTCCAAAACCACGCCGCCGCCGCTTACATCTGCCGTTCGGTAAAAAGGCCAAAACACCCGCGTGACGTCACATGTTTGTGACACGGTGACTATAGCAAGTTGAAGTCGCGATGCAAAAATGTATGTTCAAAGTGGGCTCGATCAATACAGAAACTATCCCCCTTATTCATAAACCTATATTAGTTAACTAGCCGCTAAAGTTAGTTTGTCCTTATTTGTCACTTTGACATTGATGTTTATGAGAATGGGACAAAGAACATTTAGTTAGCCGAGGTTTGTTAAGTTTTATGAATAAGGGGGTATATTTATACGCAAAATTTTAACTGCATAAACCCAACTATATAGTTACAGGTTGATCTTAATGCAGTGTCTTCTCTGCAAATATTCAATGTAAATGTTGTTGTTGTTTAAATTATTATTACTGTCATTCGGAAATAACAAAAATAAATACACTTCGTAGGGATCGAAGTGATCAAAGGCCTGGCTATATTTGTTTACACCAGTGGAAAATGATCTAAGCAATGTGCTTCACACAAGACTAAATATGAATCGTAAGCCGATTTAGGCTTGGTTGTATAAAGATCCGTTAGACCGAATGTCAGGTGAAATTTAAGTAACTCAGTACATTTTTTGACATAACAAACCGACATAAGGTCTAACGGATCTTTATAAAACCGAGCCTTAGAGTTAGTTTTGAAACTTTGTATACGACATTTTGGTTCCATTAGAGCTCTTCTATGTGTTACTTACTACTGCGTTACCTACGGAATACGAGTGAACCGGTAGTGGAAAGTGATTACAAATTCGATCTTTTCTTAAGACAATCGTTTTCCGTCGACGCTTACTATGTTGTTTTTTTAATTGTAAGTGGGCTGTAAAAATATATATGTATATGTAATTATAAGTGAGCGATGAATAGTCCAATGTATTTAGCTCCTTAATAATGGTTATATATAGCACTTTTGCACGTATGTTACTGTTGTCTACACTTGTTTTAAAGTTTTATGTACAATTTATTTTAATACTTAACTAAACTACTTTTATAGATTTTGGATTGCCCCGACGTATGTACTTACAGTTACGAGTATTACGAGTGACGGAATATTGTGAACATTGTATATAAATTTAGAAATCGCCATTAAAATGCAGTGTCATAGTTTAAAAAAAAACTAAAAAGAGTTCAAGGTAAAGTAACAGCAAATAATGTGACATTGCACCTATATTAGATTCATTACATACTAGACAATATTTAAGATGAGTGAATTTATTTATAAATGGCGTTTAGGGAGCTTGATCGACTACTAATTTATGTAATGATTTCTGTACATTTTCGAATGCTTGTTTGGAATGTTATATTTTCTACTGTCGCCGATTTATATCCCGTAACACCCTCCGAATGACGTTTAATTTTTTTGCTTGTATTGACTAGATTTTGATTTGTTTGACTATTTTGTGCTTTCAACATTAGCGCTCACGGCTTTTTCGTAACGTGACTGCCTTCTTCGCTTATAACAAGATCATATCGTAGTATATTTCAATTACTTTTTTCAACTAGAACCGTTTAGATTTCGTATGTCACTGATTGAAATTATTGATTTGTTCCCTGTCCCTCATACAAAGAGCAAAATTTGCTCAAGTCCCCTTCAATATTTGTTGTATTTTGTTCATTTTTAATTTGGTATTGGATTTACTACTATTTTTAGCAGCTCTCATGTTTTTGTGTTCTCTTCAATTCTGAAATTGCGCATCATATTTGATAGGTGGACAAGGGTAACAGTGTTGGTATCCAAATGGACACTGGACAGGGAACGAGTTAAATTTAGGTAGTTCCAATTCTTGCATATGAGAGGTTAATCAAATCAGTTAATGTTGACTATATTTATACTTGGACGTAGAAAGGTTGATTTAGTGTGTTTTATTATTTATGATGAAAGGTTTGCGCTCGTTTTGAACGATGTTAAGAAGCTTTCAGTAACAAATCGATGAGGGTTTTCACACCATAGGTACAGTTCGATGTATAGATCCTAATTTGTTATTTATGAAACTTCTAAATTATTGTATGTATGTACTATCTGGGCCAATCAACTTAAACAGACATAATGTTGCCCGGTGACGCAAGAGACAAGACTGTCATCTTTGTTCGAGTAACTTCTCTAAATAGTTTAAGAGCCGACGACACTGAACCTAGTTCGATAAGACTCCCAGATGAGATATATATTATAAGAGGCGTCATTCCTGGGGGAACACGAAACGGCTATGCTGCCATGCAAAAAACCTGGTGGCCATAGTAAAAAAAATTTTTCAAAAAAAATAAAATTTCCGGTTTCTAGTACGATAAGTCTCCCAGGTTTCGTTTGTTCCTCGATACAGGGGAGGGGTAGGACTATACGATAATGCAGTGCTGCAAGCCCCCCTGACTGGCCTTGTCAGTGGCAGCAGCATGATAAGTGACGCCAATATTGAGGTATCTAGTATGATCGGTCTCCTAAAAAAAACAAGGCTCATCTGAAAGATCATCAATTTCTGTGTAAGAAAAACCACTGCTGCCTTTTCCTAATAGTGGAGAAGGTGGTGCTGCAGCGATTGAAGGAGCTCAGTACACTGAACCTAATTCGATAAGACTCCCAGGTGATATGTATATTATAAGATGCGTCATTCCTGGGGGAACACGAAACGGCTATGCTGCCATGCAAAAAACCTGGTGGCCATAGTAAAAAAAATTTTCCAAAAAAAAAAAAATTTCCGGTTTCTAGTACGATAAGTCTCCCAGGTTTCGTTTGTTCCTCGATACAGGGGAGGGGTAGGACTATACGATAATGCAGTGCTGCAAGCCCCCCTGACTGGCCTTGTCAGTGGCAGCAGCATGATAAGTGACCCCAATATTGAGGTATCTAGTATGATCGGTCTCCTAAAAAAAACAAGGCTCATCTGAAAGATCATCAATTTCTGTGTAAGAAAAACCACTGCTGCCTTTTCCTAATAGTGGAGAAGGTGGTGCTGCAGCGATTGAAGGAGCTCAGTACACTGAACCTAATTCGATAAGACTCCCAGGTGATATGTATATTATAAGATGCGTCATTCCTGGGGGAACACGAAACGGCTATGCTGCCATGCAAAAAACCTGGTGGCCATAGTAAAAAAAAAATTTCTAAAAAAAAACAATTTACGGTTTCTAGTACGATAAGTCTCCCAGGTTTCGTTTGTTCCTCGATACAGGGGAGGGGTAGGACTATACGATAATGCAGTGCTGCAAGCCCCCCTGACTGGCCTTGTCAGTGGCAGCAGCATGATAAGTGACGCCAATATTGAGGTATCTAGTATGATCGGTCTCCTAAAAAAAACAAGGCTCATCTGAAATATCATCAATTTCTGTGTAAGAAAAACCACTGCTGCCTTTTCCTAATAGTGGAGAAGGTGGTGCTGCAGCGATTGAAGGAGCTCAGTACACTGAACCTAATTCGATAAGACTCCCAGTTGATATGTATATTATAAGATGCGTCATTCCTGGGGGAACACGAAACGGCTATGCTGCCATGCAAAAAACCTGGTGGCCATAGTAAAAAAAATTTTTCAAAAAAAATAAAATTTCCGGTTTCTAGTACGATAAGTCTCCCAGGACTTTTATTATTATTATTAAAAATGGGATCGCTCTTGGCCAGCATCTAGCCAGGGGGCAAAGATGAGGACGACGATGAAGCGAGCTCACCCAGAAGGTCCCTATTCACTCGTGCCTTAAAAAGGTCTAGGTTATACGAGCTCGGAAACACAAACGCCGGCAGAGAATTCCAAACCTTAGAAGTGCGCATTATAAAAGATGATGCAAAGCGCTTGGTTCGAATAAGAGGAATTTCGACCAAGTAAGGATGGTATCCAGCCGCACGTCTGGATGTCCGATGGAAGAAGGGGGAAGGCGGTATGAGCTCATGGTACGGTTTCCAGTACGATAAGTCTCCCAGGTTTCGTTTGTTCCTCGATACAGGGGAGGGGTAGGACTATACGATAATGCAGTGCTGCAAGCCCCCCTGACTGGCCTTGTCAGTGGCAGCAGCATGATAAGTGACGCCAATATTGAGGTATCTAGTATGATCGGTCTCCTAAAAAAAACAAGGCTCATCTGAAAGATCATCAATTTCTGTGTAAGAAAAACCACTGCTGCCTTTTCCTAATAGTGGAGAAGGTGGTGCTGCAGCGATTGAAGGAGCTCAGTACACTGAACCTAATTCGATAAGACTCCCAGGTGATATGTATATTATAAGATGCGTCATTCCTGGGGGAACACGAAACGGCTATGCTGCCATGCAAAAAACCTGGTGGCCATAGTAAAAAAAATTTTCCAAAAAAAATAAAATTTCCGGTTTCTAGTACGATAAGTCTCCCAGGTTTCGTTTGTTCCTCGATACAGGGGAGGGGTAGGACTATACGATAATGCAGTGCTGCAAGCCCCCCTGACTGGCCTTGTCAGTGGCAGCAGCATGATAAGTGACGCCAATATTGAGATATCTAGTATGATCGGTCTCCTAAAAAAACCAAGGCTCATCTGAAAGATCATCAATTTCTGTGTAAGAAAAACCACTGCTGCCTTTTCCGAATAGAGGAGAAGTTATATTTTACAGCTAACTAACACAGATGGAAACTGAATAGGTGTACTTGATTTTTATTTAAAAAGCTTCATTTTGAGTTACCGCTTTTATCTCATTTTCAAATCACACAAGGTTGATGTACATTTTATCAATTGTACTTCGGAGAGTGTGCTCAGGAGCTCCATGAGCTCATACCGCCTTCCCCCTTCTTCCATCGGACATCCAGACGTACGGCTGGATACCATCCTTACTTGGTCGAAATTCCTCTTATTCGAACCAAGCGCTTTGCATCATCTTTTATAATGCGCACTTCTAAGGTTTGGAATTCTCTGCCGGCGTTTGTGTTTCCGAGCTCGTATAACCTAGACCTTTTTAAGGCACGAGTGAATAGGCACCTTCTGGGTGAGCTCGCTTCATCGTCGTCCTCATCTTTGCCCCCTGGCTAGATGCTGGCCAAGAGCGATCCCATTTTTAATAATAATAATAAAAGTCCTGGGAGACTTATCGTACTAGAAACCGGAATTTTTTTTTTTTTTGAAAATTTTTTTTTACTATGGCCACCAGGTTTTTGCATGGCAGCATAGCCGTTTCGTGTTCCCCCAGGAATGACGCATCTTATAATATACATATCACCTGGGAGTCTTATCGAATTAGGTTCAGTGTACTGAGCTCCTTCAATCGCTGCAGCACCACCTTCTCCACTATTAGGAAAAGGCAGCAGTGGTTTTTCTTACACAGAAATTGATGATCTTTCAGATGAGCCTTGTTTTTTTTAGGAGACCGATCATACTAGATACCTCGATATTGGCGTCACTTATCATGCTGCTGCCACTGACAAGGCCAGTCAGGGGGGCTTGCAGCACTGCATTATCGTATAGTCCTACCCCTCCCCTGTATCGAGGAACAAACGAAACCTGGGAGACTTATCGTACTAGAAACCGGAAATTTTATTTTTTTTGAAAAAATTTTTTTACTATGGCCACCAGGTTTTTTGCATGGCAGCATAGCCGTTTCGTGTTCCCCCAGGAATGACGCATCTTATAATATACATATCACCTGGGAGTCTTATCGAATTAGGTTCAGTGTACTGAGCTCCTTCAATCGCTGCAGCACCACCTTCTCCACTATTAGGAAAAGGCAGCAGTGGTTTTTCTTACACAGAAATTGATGATCTTTCAGATGAGCCTTGTTTTTTTTAGGAGACCGATCATACTAGATACCTCAATATTGGCGTCACTTATCATGCTGCTGCCACTGACAAGGCCAGTCAGGGGGGCTTGCAGCACTGCATTATCGTATAGTCCTACCCCTCCCCTGTATCGAGGAACAAACGAAACCTGGGAGACTTATCGTACTAGAAACCGGAAATTTTATTTTTTTTGAAAAATTTTTTTTACTATGGCCACCAGGTTTTTTGCATGGCAGCATAGCCGTTTCGTGTTCCCCCAGGAATGACGCCTCTTATAATATATATCTCATCTGGGAGTCTTATCGAACTAGGTTCAGTGTCGTCGGCTCTTCTACTAAAACTAGTTATTGAATTATTTAACATCAGATGTCTCAGCATGTTAGTTTCTAATTGGTTTGGTGGACAGTTTTAAAATAAACAAATTGAAAGTTCGGTAAAAACGTAACGCAGGAGACGAACACCTGTCTGCAATAGGTAATCAGCTATTGCAGACAGCTGTTAAGGACAGGTGTGTGTAGGTAATCACCTACGGTTAAATAGTCCAGTCGTTTTATTTTCGCTTGTATGGATAATTTATAATGACAGATTTATACATTTTATTTATTTATCTTTTATGTGACAGATATGGATCATAATGGGGTTGTTGAATTTGATTACTCCAAAAGAAACAAGGCAAATAAATATGCCTAATGGTGAAAAGCCTCGAGTTCCATAGCAAATGACGATCGTTCCAATAGAAAGGTGCGTTTTGTGAAAAGGATCAGAATATGCCCCCTCTTAATACTTTGAAGACTTGAGCGCTGTTTAGACTAATAAGAACTTGCGTGCAATTTTGCGTGAATTTGATTGTTTTTCGAGATAATTCGAACTTATTGATTTTCTTATTGGATGTCAACATCCCTATTATACACAGTAGTAATTTATGAGAGACAACCCTATCCTACAAAATATCAGTCAAAAAAACTTGGTAAATTTCTCAGTCAACGGAAGAAGTGGTAAAAAGTTTCAATTATATAAATTTTGATATTTACTTCCCGATTGACCCTTTGTATCATCCTGAATAGAATAAGTAACGTTTTAAAATCAAATAAAAAATACGCTGTAGTTAATGTTTTCATCATCATCATCATTTCAGCCAAAAGACGTCCACTGCTGAACATAGGCCTCCCCCAAGGGCATGTTTTTTATTTTTCCCTTGGGGGGGATTTGCCATAGTCGCCACGCTTGGCAAGCGGGTTGGCGACCGCAGTTTGATGGTGGTAATGATCGAAGGATGCTGCTGCCCACCCTCCGATTTTCCCTTATTCGCCTCCTACGAAACCCACGGGAAGAGATGGGGTGGCGCAATTCTTACCCGGCAACCACTCGGGCGAGTTAATGTTTTACAAAATCGTAATTTTATTTTACTTATTCAATAAAGGTCTGATAACCCTCATTGTATGTTTTACCTGTCAATTTTCTGTAAGTAAAATCTAGTGAAACTAAACAAATCATATCGCATCATTCCCTCGTTTGCGTAGTATGATAGCGAAGTCGCCCGTAGCAGTGTAGTGTAGAACGTATTTTAAGGTAATTCGGTGCTAAAATAACGTTGTCAGACTGAAGAACCGCATGGCTCAAAGGTTTTATTAAATACGCTGTTTTTAAAATAAATAAACATGTGGTTGTTGTGTCCTTTTGTATTAATGACGGGCCGGCGGATACTAGCCCCAAAAGGTTTATTAAGACGAACAATTGTGAAACTTATTGTCATGACATTATAGTTTAACACGTTCACAACCAAGAACCCGTCTGTAGGCACGTAATGTTTGCTCCGTGGGGCTACCGCGAACCCCAAACGAAGTTTTCCCTCTCTGTCTCACTTATGTGCAAACTTGCAAGTGCGACAGAGAGGGAAAACTTCGTTTGCTGTTCGCGGTAGCGCCCCAGATGCCGGCTCTGTCCGAACCGACACGCGAGCGAGTTCTGTCGGTTTCTCGATTGTTCCATTTTTAGTCCCGTTGTGAAAGTGTTAAATTTAACGTACATTGATTTTTGCTACTCCAATAATCACTGGATGCCGGCCCAGCATTCATGATTTTTCCAAGCCACACAGTTCCGATTTTTATATTTGGCTTAGAAAACGTAGAATTTTGAACATTTTACAATATTATGTAAGTGATGTCAGTTTGTCAGTTTTGTACTTAATAGTTGGCAAACATGGAGTGTCAGTTTCGGTGCACTGTGTGCTTTGTAAACAATTGACTTGACCCTTTTACCGCTGGCGCCATGCTACTGGGTGCATTCCGGCTATTAGCTGGTTTTATCTTTTCTTGTTATTTTAAATGTCATCTAATCATGACACCAGCAGTTTAACGGTTGACTAATGCCCTAAAAACCCCATGCTATTTGTATCCATTGTCTGCTAATAAATCAATTATTAGGATAAATATAACCCGTTGTTTGTGATTTAGAAACCACTGAAGTTACTGTGAGATGCAGGGTTCTAAAACCCTGAATTATTAGTATTAATTATTTTTGAATATAATGCATTAGGGATTTTTTGATAAAATTACAAGATATGAATTCAGACAAGTGCAATGTGACGAAAACCATTTTTTCATGACTTCCGAGCGAAGCTCGGTTGACCATCTAGCATGAATAATTGTAGCAAATGCAATAGTAATTTAGTTTTATCGCGATCTAGATCTGATGTGGTTGTATGTAATAAAAGACAAATCGTGATAAATTGTTAAATATTGTCAATAAACTGATCCAACGAATACTGTATTTTAAGTGTTTACCTACTTACCTAAATTCCGTCATAAATCTCCTAATCTCCGATTTTTCTAAGTCTCTGTTGAATCGAATCATATTCTCGACCTCGTAAAATAATTGACCGGTTGGCAAGGTAGAACTCGTACATAGAAGAATTTACCTATCAAGGGATAATTCTTAAGCCATTTTTAAGTCGCCTTCATATAGAAAAACGTACCTATCAAATAATAAATGTTTTAAATCTGTTTATGTTAAAAATGTCGTAAACGTTTGAGCTATCAAGAAACATTTTTGCTTATTATGAGATCCATACTTTTTCAATTTCATTTACCTTTTCGCGCTAAAACGCGATCCAGTGCTTATATAACTTCAAACTAGGACACTAGCAATAGCGGGTTTGATAGCAGCTGTTTGTAATGTTATGACGTCACTGCCAACACGGCGTCGTTCCGATCATTTGAGTCAGATAAGAAAATCTTACTTATATTAATTGATTTTCATTGTAATGTAACCAGTTATTTATCTTCTAGGAATTATAAGCCTCATTTAACAATAGGTACGTTTTATGAAGTAGCCTATTAACCCTTAAATGCATGGTGTAGGCTGCATCCTACATAACCAAAACATGGTTAGTGTTTGAAATCTAGATATGTATGTATTATGTTCTTGTATGATTTTGCAAGAAAAATTAACGCATTTTCACATTTATTAACGATTTGTTGGCAAAACTGAATATAAAAAAAGTTATAAATGTTTTTAACCCAAATGGCGGCAATTTAGAAAAAGTTGAATATTGAAGGTTTTCTTGGACTGTGTTTAGTGGTTTTTAACTAAGTAAGTAATTATTTTCTATTACAATTCTGTAACTCATTTCATAACGATTTTACTTTTACAAACTTTAATTAAGGTCTCAGCCAGAAAGTAAAGAATATTTACATATTTGATCTTGTAGGATCTAGCCTACATTATGCACTCCCGGCACTTTGCAATTACTATCGGCACTATCGAAGTTATTCTGGTTGACAAATTTAACTCGTACATTATTTTGATATTTTTACTAGGTTATTTTATTTCATATTTGTTATTACTTAGATAAACAACTGAAGTAAGGAATTATTTCTTTCAACAGTCATCAACTGCTCACCGTGGCGTTTCTAAAAAAACCCTAAAACGATGGGTTTCATTACAGAGTTCCTATGCCCTCCTTCTTGCTCCATCATCAGATCAGCTCTGTGTCATCATAATATTGGATTGTCACGTGATATACACACGTGTGCAAAATTTCAGCTCAATTGGTTAAAGATATCTGCCTCAAAATTGAGTTGCAAGATTCCACCCGAACAAATATAGGTACATATTTAAATATTTACATACATAGTTACAGTGCAAGTTAAATAAAAGCTTTTAAAAAACGCGAAACCTGGTTTTGGTTGCATGGTAGTGCATCATTTAAGAGAAATGACGTGTTATTATATTAATTACGTATATTACAAGCACATATTTTCGTAAATGTTTAATTCGTACCTACAAACATTGCGGATTTCAGATCTGTCATAGACCGTGTATAGGGCTATTTGATTTTGCGGGGAGTGCATAATGTAGGATGTATCCACATTTTGGATAGTAGTACAAAATTCACCCAAAATATGTCTTTAGATTTTTTTTCGTATTTTTCTCGTGTTTTTTACGCCATTAGGTATCCACATTTTTTTTTTGAATTGAAAAAAAAAAATCATGCATTTAAGGGTTAAGCATTTTTAAATCGCCTACCTATTTGGCTCTGCTCAACACGATTAGAGTCCGACCACGCTAACTCTGCATTGAAATAATTTGGCAACACTACCTCAAACGTCACATTTTCATACAAATATGACGTATAACGCAGTGTTGCCAAATTATTCCTTGCAGTTAGCGTGGTCGGACTCTAGTGATTACCTACTTTCTAGCTTCTACTAGAACGTAGTGGTTATATTCTCTTTGGCTTCTACTGGCGATGGCGTCTACGACTAGAGACATGCCTACCGGTTAAGGTCAGGAACGGTCGCAGTGATAAGGCTAGATCGTAACGACTTCCCGTATCATCATAAATAGGTCAGTTCAGTTTTATAGATAGACAATACAAAGATCTCGCTACAGCGCGAGGCCCTTATATATATAGACATCGAACGCCATTAGCTATTGGCGCGCACGGCACAACACGTAACCTCTTTACGCATTGTCGGCGTCCAAAAGGTTAGTTACTTCTACAAACTGGCTGCCAGCTAAGGTGTAAGGAATAGATTAAAAGAAATAAAAATAAATAGTAAATTAATAAGTTTATTTTAAAAACGTGTACAAATTACCTTACAGCTGGTGTATGCGGTTGATATTGTAATACTAAATCCAATGTTTTATTACACCGTAAAACATCGGAAACTCCTCTTAACAATTATGCCTAAGTAACGGGCTTAACTTGCGCTGCGTTCTAAACGATGCGAATCCAATGATAAAACAACTATCAGATAAACATTTTTATAAAACCTACCTGGCTGTGTACTACATCACATTTAGTCTTTCCTAATCACTTAACACGTTCTCTGTCCCCATACAAAACGATCTGACAATGTCACAAGTCCAACTAGCGCATTCAGTATGGAAACGTGACTCCATAGTGGGAGCATGGACTCCTGAAAAAATGTGCGTGACCCCACATTGGGTGCACCCGGACAGTAACGTGTTAACTGTCGAAACGAAAACGCAGAAAACAAGTTAATTATTTACTCTGCGTTTTTAAGACGGCAGAGTGCGCGAAGCACCAAAACTAAGAGAAGCAATTTCTTCAATGGCCACAGTAAAGGCGGATAATTCTTACAAAATTAATTTTAAAATGAAACAATCTGTAATAAAAATAACGGAAAAATCCAAAACGTCAAGGAATGTATGGGAAAAATGAAGCTATTGCAAGGTTACAACAGTCAAAACTCCTATGGATATTACAGTGCGACAAGTTTTGTGAATGTAACAGGTTTATTCAAAATAATCTGTGATTCGGACCACAGTTAACAAAACACTATGCTACACTTGCAATCATATAAGTAGGTCATAAAAAGTTATAAATTAGAATTTTAGTGATATATGCTTCGCGAGGCAGAGGTTTATTTTATGAATCGGTGGTAGTTTTTTGAGAAGTGCATGTAATATGCCTAAATTGAAGAGATGATTTCATTTCATATACAAACACATATTTCAGTTCCAGCCTGTTATGATATGATGGCGGCGCCACGAATCTACCTATTGATAAAAAATAGGAATTATAAGATCATCAGTCCTTGTCGCACCTGTATCCTAACTTTCCTGATGCTACAACAAAAACAAATGCCACTATCAATGAACATGATTATATTGATCAAATGTAACTTTTTGGCTCCAATTTCAACGACAAAACTCCTTGCATCAAAATTCGGCTTAGCAATACTATAACGTGACAGATCTTATGCTATTCGCATGAAGAATTGACAGCACCATATCTATTATAGCCCAGGGTACGCTGAGGGTTATAACAGCAGTTTAAGGGGCTTGGTGCTACTGTTGTTTGCATTCGGCAGGGTTCTCTTGCGGCGCCTTGTTGGGTTTCTTGGGACGCGGCCTTCGGGGTGCTGGCTCGTCGTCTTCGCTCTCTTCCGTCGAGCATTCCTCTTCCTCCTGCGTTATTAGTCAGATATAAGCGTGTTGATATTATTGCGCATGTAACATTAACATTTAATTCGACAGGCAATGATGCAAGTGCTGTATGACACCAAGAACGTAATGCCGTTTCAGTTTCATAGAATGCTTTCATGGATCTATGATCCGAGAAAGTTCTGTGAAATGAAGTATGTATTTCATGAGAGTGAAATTGAAGTTGGTCATTATGGCACGTTTATCACGATCGGTTCGTCATACAACTTGGCCCAGTCGCATTTGACGAATGGATCAATAACATTCCCTATCAAAACAAATATAACATCAAAGTTAACACGTTTACTGTCCGAATCCGAATTGTAAACCCGAGCCGTACAGCTGTGTAATAGAGACTAGCAGTGACCCATATCAGGGTCACGGACTGTGAACGTGTTAAGAATATATATATATATTACCTTTAATTACTTTCGTATATCATGTGAATTCTGCAACCATCAGCATTCAATACACGAACGGACAGGGAACGCATGCAAAAACATAAATCAAGCCAAAATAAAACACATGTATAAAAAGCATATAATTTTTATTGTCATCTTTGCGACATCATGCCAAAACAAAAGCCATTACCAGTATAACTACCTGAAGAGCTGCTGCACTTTACGATATTATGCTAACTTCAATAGAAAGTTACATAAATAAGTAAGTATAATATACGACTATCGACCTAGCTATTGTCAAGTCATTATTGTTAAAATATATCTCTGAGATATCTAACCTCGAAGATCTCAGTATTGCGATGTTCGAGGATAAAATACAGTTTGGCACTAGAGATTCTGTCGCCTGGCGACGGCTCCGTTCAACGGTGGAATGACACTTACAATTTCACACTGAGTAGAAAAATATTAATAGCCTTGGTGAATCAATCACATTAAATTTCAATAGTTCAATCAAATATGTAAAATACGTAAAGAAAAATACAAGCTACACTATTATCATATTAATGTTACAATTAAAATAATAAATAAAAACAAAATTAATGTATAAACTAAACTAGAAATGCAATAAAGTTATCCTAACACATGCAACGGGGAGTGCACACGGTAGTCAGCGTCATATAGTATGTAGCAGCCGAAGTGGCCAAATATTTCAATACACAATACAAAACATGTGGTGTACCGAAGAGTATTTGGCCACCTTGGCTGCTACATACTATATGACGCTGACTGTACAAGGCACTTTCGCGAGCTGCCAGCCTGGTCGCGCTACAACATATTTATCTGGTCAGGGGATAAACCATGCATAGATCAGGGTCGCGAAAATATATATCCTAATAACATCTAGCGGCATTACTATAAATTTATTCTATCGAGCTCGTAGAGTATCAACAACCCACATCGCTGCTCGACGTGAAAAAACTAGATATGTGATAGATTGTGCGTTAGGCCTCGCGCTTTTTAGATTTTAGCGGATCTCGATGCTACGCTAACAGGGGAGTCCGCATTCAGTCATCAGCATCCGAAACTTCCTCAGTACCGGTGTCTTCATTCGAATAAGAATCCTCCTGAAAGCAAAAACGCTTTTGGGTCCCAGCTCCCTGCCCCCAGACGTAGATACCACAAGGAGCTCAACTCGCAAGACGCAAAACAAAACAAACAAGGGATTTTTTGGCATTGGCAAGGCATGACTGTACCTTCGTCTGAACGGGGATGGGAAAAAATAAAAACTCACTCGTAAACTAACTACGAAAGCGTTGGAAAAAACTACCATGCAGGCTAATATAATACGTGTGGGAGAACTAGATGGCTGTAGAATTCACTATACCGTTATGAACATTGAATAATCTTATTCAATAAGGAGTATTCCTTAACTATATATAATGCTAATAATATTCTTTAGCTACTTATAAAAGACTTATATGTGATATTAAAATAAACAATTATAATATAATGATCACAGC
The DNA here is from genome assembly GCA_963556455.1 of Epiblema foenella. NCBI lineage: Eukaryota > Metazoa > Arthropoda > Insecta > Lepidoptera > Tortricidae > Epiblema > Epiblema foenella. Next base: position 4,952,285 of record OY747110.1, read on the forward strand.
CTGAATGATTGACAAAAAGATACAAAATGTAGCATAAGCTTCATTTATCAATACAAGAATTCCGCTAGAGCAAAGGAGTATAAATTCCTTAAAACTAAAACACTATGAAACTTATACTCCTTTCTCTAGTGATAGAATTTGCCTGTTATAAGCATCATAGACAGAGTTGACGCCCTTATCCGAAGATGTAATGGAAAGCACGAGTGCTATTTACGACCCGTCGTACACGTTGTACCGTGCCAACACGTCATTCAGAAACGGCTGCGAGTCGCGTGACACATAATTATATGCAACTTTATTGATAAAAACTAAGCTCTGACAAAGAATGATTTATTATGATTTTGTTAGGTATGAGAATTGCGAAGTGTTTTTCGAAATAGAAATGCAGTAACCTTATGCAAGCATCGTACAATGGCCACGCTTTATTTATGCTGGCAGAAGGTTAGATGGATGCCTTAGGCTCGGTTTTATAAAGATCCGTAAGACCTTATGTCGGTTTGTTATGTCAAAAAATGTACTAAGTTACTGAAATTTGATCTGACATTCGGTCTAACAGATCTTTATAAAATCCGGCCTTAGTGTATATTACGATGAGTGACTGATGCATCAGTGATATAGTTTCTATTTGACATCCAAAACTCCATTCAGGTTGCTATTTTGAACCAAGTTATATTATACTTGGCAAAGTTCTTTTTGGTGTGCAATATGACAGTCACCTCAATCCTTATGTTTAAAAAATAATGATGAGAAATTTGCATATCGATATCGGTTAAATATGCAAGTTCAACTTACTTTTAAAAGATCCATTACAATTATATTTCATGCAAATAAAAAAATAAGGTGACCAATGTCAAAATAGATTAGAAGTGCCAAAAGCTTTGAAGTCTTGGTTGTCAGTTGACGATATTGAGATGAGCTGACGCCCTACCGCGAACCGATAACAAAGTATCTCCTTGGGCGCTACCGCGAACAACAAACGGAGTTTTCCGTCTCTGTCGCAATTGCAAGTTTACACATAAGTGAGACAGAGTGGGAAAACTTCGTTTGTGGTTCGCGGTAGCCCCTCTTGTTTCACTTGCATATTCGAGCGACAGAGAGGGAGATATTTCCTTTTCGGTTCGCGGTAGGCCCTCCCGAGTTATAACCACGAAAATCGTAAATAGAAGTTGAGAGATCTCCGTCTCTATGGAACTTATAACTCGAGCCACAGAGATGGAGACTGAAAACTTCCATATTCGAGTTTCGTAAAATTTTAGTGAATGTATGTATGTACCTCCTCCTCGTAATCATCATCATCGTCGTCATCAAGCCCCTCGCCCGTGTAGAGCAGCACGGCGCGCGACACGACGCGCTCGCGGATGTAGTGGCCGATCTCGAAATCCGCCGTCAGAAGCGCCTGTGTAAAGCAGCAAGCATAATAACCATATTATATCAAGCAGGTTTCAGATCGTTGCTCCACCTTAATCCACAAAAGCTCTCTAGATCGCCACGCATTCAGTAACCGTCAATTTTAACGCAATACGTATGGTGACGCTTAGCAGAGCGGTGCGTGGCGATCAAGAGATGCTCAGTATGAAAATCGTAAATAAATTCCAGGTTACATACTTGACTAGGTACTTTTTCGCAGTACATTGTAAAACATAGTCTCATCAGTATTAGATTTTATCAAGTGAGTGGGCTATCGCGATTTGAACTTAACCAAGGCTTAAACATGCCTACAAAGAATAAACATTTGTTGGACGATAATACGTGCGTGGTCGTATACGTCAGTCCGTTGCGTGACGTCATCACTTCCCGTACGCGCGTACATCAATACGCGTGTTGGTGTTACAGACCGGACGTGCACACTTAATGACGTCATAATACGTGTGTCGAGTCCAAAAATGACTACTTGCTTATTGTCGTATATATTAGGACGGGCTCAACGGGCGCGACTTCGGCATGATTCGGTGGTAAATCACAAAATGTTCAGACTATCCTTACTCTTTGAACCATTGTTTGCTGTGCAAGCGTAGATCTATTGTCCTAAAGTCTATTTATCCTTACGTGTCCTATCACATAAACAAACATTTCTTGAAGACATTAATTATCAGACAACATAACACAATAACCATCAGTTAAAATGTTATTGTATACTTAAATAAGCTCGCAAAGAATTAAAATCAGCAAAGTTATCACTGAAAAATATCATCTCTAATTAGATTCTCTTCAACAAGTAACGAACGAATAACCTTAAAAATATCTGAGATAAAGATGTCTAAACTGCCTTTGAATCGTAGTGATGGGAAATGACAACTTATCAATATGAATAAATGTGGTAATTAACACGTACAAACTTGGGAAATTTTTCTTTGTTAAAGTAACCCCAAAGTAGCATAAACCTTTTGAAATCCTAAACCTGCGAACTGATATATTTTTGATGAATTGAAGTTTTGTTCCGATGTTTCGTACTAATGATCACAAATTAAGAAAAAAACAGGATGCGTTAATTTTTGTTTTAATTGATGAAATCGATACAGGAACAAAAACCGATATTGGCATATTCTTAAGTCTCGTTCGGGGGACATAACATATATATTAACTTTTAATTTGAACATAGTAACTCCATTCCATGGTATAACATTTTCAGCAAAAAGGTTTTCTCACTGTCACTATATACTTTTTTTTCTGCTCGGTGCCTAAATTTTTCAATTTTTCCTTCATTCTAAATTTGTCACTATATAATTTCAAGTTTACCTGGATGTCCGACGCTAGGGTAGAGTTGGGGTCCTCGGGCATGGCCGGGGGCGAGAAGAAGTTGAAGAATGAATCCGCCTGCACAGACTTGGTGACCGTACGAACGGAGCCGCGGGACTTATGTTTCTGCTTCTTTTTTATCGTCTTGACGGTCACGTTCTTGCCTTTTTTCCAGTTGATTTCGCAACCCTGTCAGATAATAGTACAGATTAATACTGGAAATAATAGGAATAAATAAATGGTAAGGTTGGGAAATTTTCCTCAGTTGGTAGTGCATGTTTTTGAACATCAATGTATTCAGATATCGGTGTGAAGTTTGTCATCATTTAGCATGTGCTATGTTGTCATGTAATTATGCCCACATTTTAATAAAAACCAATTACAGGAAACTAGGTAACTTACAAACTATTTTTCATCATACTAGTACATACATTATAGTTTTGCATGTGACAAAAGTGCATTATTTCTGTATGCGTTAGCTCAAGGAAACAAGTCTGAAAAAGGAGACCGTTTTTGTCAGATGTAATGTGGGCTGTCCCTAACAAAATTAATATACATAAAGACTTAACTAATTGAAACAAACCTTGCATGAATAGATTTCAGGGCCTTCAAATTCTAATGGATTCTCCTCATCAGGTTTACACTTCATAGAGTATTCTTTAGTGAGCACCGTGTTTGTGAAATAGTCGTTGGGCGCGAAATGGAACTCCAGAGTGAAGCCGATCGGGTCTTCGTGCATTAGGACTGGAAATAAAACTTGTTTTAGTACGGGTGGTGTACAAGTCTGTAGTTGTTGACGAGTTTGGGGTCTTCAGTTGGTGATGCATGTTTGATCGTCATGGCATTCAGGTCTTGGTGATAAATTAGTCATCATATACTTTTTTGATGCAATGTTTTAAACAAGGTAATCCTCCTTCCATTATTATTAGTGGCAATGTTCTCGTCACGAGCAATACTGACAACGATAGTGGTGCAGCATAAGATTCTTCTCTATTAATAACAATGGGTTAAAAACTTAACTTTTAAGCCCTTTCTTACAGCGTAATGCACATAAATGTGAAACTTTACAAGGCTCGATTTAAAGAACTAATTTTAGACAACCTATATATCACTACATAATATAAAACATAGTCGTTTTTTCTGTCCCTATATCCCTAATGTATGCTTAAATCTTTAAAATTACGCAACGGAATTTGATGCGGTTTTTTTTAATAGATAGAGTGATTGAAGAGGAAGGTTTCTATGTATAATAACATTCATTAAATAGTGCACCCGTGCGAAGCCGGGGCGGGTCGCTAGTCCTATATAAAACATGGCAAACTCACCTTTAATATCCTGCAATGCCTTAAGGATAGGTTCATCATGTTCCTGCATCATTTCACACAGCATGGATACGTTTCTGAAGATAGTGTACCAGAAGTCAGGCACTCCCTTCACGTTGGGGTCCATTGGGGGTCTGCAATAAAAAGGTTTGTTTACGGGACATGCTGATACAAATTGGGAGAGGTTTGTAAAGTGTGTGGTGTCAGTTGGTGATGCATGTTTGGATCCTCATGGCATTCAGATCTTGGTGATAAATAAGTCATCATGTAAGGTTTCTGCTAGTTATTAGTATTGGATAGTTCCTATTATTCCAGACACTTGATGAATGAGAGCTAGGCTGATAATGATATATCGGGGTATCGATGGATAGGCCTTTAAAAATGATATGGAGGTTTCTAAAAAACTTATTACTGTTAAGTACTCTTAGCTGTCAGTCATAGAAATTTAAAATTCTGAAAAGATTAAGGTGGTGTGCATTAGTAAATACTTTCAACGATTTATGGTTTGAACAATATAGATTTTACGGTTTTTGAGTTTTCGCTTAAAAACTGTCTTGCCCAAACAAAAGGTCGTAAGTGCCGTGAGTTCCCTATGAAGATACGATTTTTTTAGATTACTAGATTCAATGTATTGGATAGTGATTTTAAATGTGGACTAGTAGGTGTTGGTACGGAACCCTTCATTGTGCGTGGTCCGACACGCACTTGGCCGGTTTTTTTATTAGAGAATTCTTAGATCATTAGAATATTTCTTATAACTTTAAAATTTCCTCGATTTTTTTGAGAAAATTTTTATGTAGAGTTACATACCACGGCCGGTACAATTGCCTGCCTTGTATTATTGAATTTATTATATGTCTACAACACACACTACAGGTAATCCCTTCCTTCTCGGTCTTTGTAATAATGTACTATGGACTTTGGCAATCTTCTTTTATGGAGGTATTGTTGCAAGACAATTAAAAGCCAAGGAAGTTTGGAAGATCCGGAAGGAGCACTCCTTTTACTATCTGCTCAGACTGCAGATTGCGATGTTATGTACTAAAATACGAACAACTTGAATCATACAATACTAACTCTCTCGGCTTGGTTTCTTCTTCACCAGGTTTTTTCTTGTTGTCTCTAGAAAAATAAACGTTTTCTATATCTAGACAGACACTATAAAACGTTTATTAACTAAAATTCTTCCCCCAACCTGCCTAAACCACCAAGCCTCTGTGAGAGAACTAGGATGTATTTGTATGTATGAGCCATTAAGTAATTATAAGGCTTAGAAAGCAGCAACTTTGCTAAACAACAAATTTATAGCATGTAGAATATCTTTATCTAGATAATCATCCCTCGAAGGGATGTAACAGGGAGAGAAAGTTAACGTGGATAAAGTTGCGACCAAAAGCAAATATGTGCCCTCATCTTTGCCCCCTGACTAGATGCTGGCCAAGAACAATCCCATTTTATAATTGAATTAAAAAAAAGTAATATAATACTAACTCCGCAGGCTTGACCTCTTCGCCAGGTTTATTGTCCTTGTCCTCGCCATCGGTGAGCGCGGCCTGCTGCACTGCTCGCGCAAGCTCCTCCTCCTCGCTCTCATCGCGCCACGGGTTCAGGCACTCCGTGTCTGTGGGCTCGTAGTTACCGTTCACGATTTCAGCGCGCTGTTGAAAAAGTTAGTCATTTTTTTTATGGCTATACGTATGTGCGTCAGCGTAGGAGCTATGAGTTCGTGTGTGGCACAACCACAGAAATGGCTAACCCGCGCTCGTGAGAATAAAAATACTTTAATACAGTATGCGCGACAGCTGCGCACTGAAACGTACGGTAAGGCCGCTTTTGCCGGATTTGCGGTGTTGTATAGATTAGGTCGCCTGATATGGTCTAAGAAACACCTGTCGACGACACCTCACACTTACGTCCGCATACCGTCGGCTGAACCTTGGCTGATGACGTAGGTCGTGTCACCCACACTACTAATCGATGTAACGGATTGCCATATCTGGTGCAGTATATTATTGTATCATGGTCGCCGAAAAAGTGTCTGACGCATGTCCAGCAGTAAGTCCGGTAATAAAAAGCACGTGTACAGGCGGCCTAACAGGTTAGCGACGCCACACAGGCTGCGGGACTCGAGCAGGCCTACATCATACATTGCGCGGGGTGTGGTGCATGCGCCGTGACCAAGCTTAAGGCCGTGCAAACAAAAATGTCATACCGACTGCCCAATCCTGTCGCACTGGGTCGGACAAATAAGGTCAGTGGCGCTATTTGCATCAAAATAGGTATCGGTACCTACTCGTACTTGTTTTGATGCAGATTAGCTTACCCCAAAAATAAAAAAGTAATGAAATTAATTGAATGTATGTTTGATTATATAAATTGTTCCAATGTAATTAATTCAAAAAATAATTTATTGTAATAATGTAAATACTAACTTGCCTAGGTTAAGAAATTACTAACAATATATGGATTGTAAGTCCGAGATAAAGATTAAATTAAATTAAATTAAAAATATAGCGTTCTTGGAAACGCTGTTCTGCCCATACGTAGAAACAGTAAAGATTAATTTTCCAATACATGATTCTTGACTATAATTGTCAAGTCTGAATTGCTAAAATTATCATCAGCCTACTAAAACAACGTATTATTAAACAACACTAAGTTAATATAATGGTCTTTTACCTCATCTAAACTCTGTCAAGAGGAAAGAGCCAATACAAAGCAGTTTGCCTTTTTTCTCTAACTACAAGGGTTAAGCAGCTCTGCGGATTAGATTGGAGTAACAACTCATGCTAACAGATGAAAGTACAGTCTATAGAAAGCAGATGAAAATTAACGTGTGCTGGGCTAGTGAGAAGCTATCTCCGACTGGAAGTATAGGTAAAATGACAGGATGAGGCTCACCTCTGCTCTACGTGAACTGCAAGTAACAGTATCTAGCAAGAAGTCTAATATTGATATTTGAGTGCAACAAACCTTCTCAAACAGCGGTTTATACAGTTTCTCATATTTGCACTCCAATTGGTGCACCTCGCTGTAGAATTGCGACTCCACCTCGACGAACTCTTTCTGGAGCGCTCTGAGCGCTCGAACGCGTCGCCGCACGTTGGGAGGGAGGGAGGCGATCGCCTCCGCGTGGATGCGGTTGGTGATGGCGGCGAGCATCTCGTTGCGGGTCATGCCGCTGTAACAAAACGTGGAGATAAATATGCTGCTTAGCGACAATAGGGACAATGACTTGTTACAATTTATAACTGGCTATATGGATAGAAAACCATCAAACTATCACACCGTAAATTAAAAGCTGCCAATAGAATTATCATGTTTCAATAAAAAATAAATTATATGGCCACTATGAACATCAACGCAATATTTCAAGACAAAAACGAGAAATTTTCCTTTTTTTTCACACAACGGTAGTACGAGACCACCCAGGCGTTTTCATTGCTCGTTAGCTATGGTGTACCTTGCCTCTCATTTTCGTCTTTTGTGTTGCTCTAATGGTAGTTGGTCCCAAACAAACATTTAATCGTCTCCTAAAACTAGTTCAAATGACATGGCTTTTTTTATAATATAAAACTCCCGTGAGTCGCAGATATATTGATATTGATATATAATAAACGGTCACTCACGTCTTTAACCTCGACCTCAAAGACGTGAGTGACCAGTTTATTATATTTCGACAACTTACATGGTAAACGTTAAAAATAGTGTCCGAAGTCTTTGACATTGGGTGCACAACATAAGTCTCAACACCTAATTTTTTATCCTTGATCGGAAATCGACTATAGGGCTTAGAAATTTTGTTTTCTAAACCCTATAGTCCATAAAACTGGAATTCTAAGCTTAAAACAGTTATACATAAATAACTTTGCATTAGTACTGCAAATAACGTCAAAACAGTAAAGCGAAACATAATGCAAACACATAAATAGATATTTTCATCGTTTTAATAGGCACCCAGTACCAATAGCAAATAGGGCCAAGTTGATAGATAATTCCACTTAAAAATAGCGTCGATCAAAGTAAACATAATCGGAGCTGTTCAATGTCTTTGACGACGTGGAAATATCCGACATAAATGTGCTTTGAAATTTAACATTTGAAGCCAAAACGACACAATAGGAAATAAATATTCCAGTGAAGGGTGTGGGTCCCTAATTCCATAAAGCAAAGTCTCAACCCACAATTTAGAAAGAAAACGAAGGTTTTCTTTCTAAATGGTGGGTTGAGACTTGACTTGTTACTACGCCAAACTGAGGAGTTTGACGTAGTAAAAAGTATTTTTAAGACAAAGAAAAAAAAGGAATGAAGTTCTTTCAAATAAAACAGACTCCAAAAAACACTAAAAAGTAAAATTTATATGAGAATTTACGCTTCTTATTGAAGAATGTAGACTTACCCATTATAATTTTTGAAGTCGGTGCCATCCAAAGAAATTGTCTAACGTTGACGAAATGGCACCGACTACACAAATTAAAATAGGTACGTCTACATTCTTCAATAGGAAGCGTAAAGTACATTAGAAGTAAGGCAACTATTTTTTACTTTTTAGTGTTTTAGGAGTCGGTTTTATTTTTTTATTAAGAATAAATTTTATTTATTTCACACTTTTTAGTGAATCATCACCAGAGAGCATCTCATAACGATTTCAATAAGCTCAAACACGACTAGGCTACACTGTTTTATTACGGAGTTCCGTTGCCTACCTTCCGGCTTCAATTGCCAGATCAGGTTGATGGTGACATTACATCAAGACCATTTAAATTGACTTCGTCATAGTTGGATGACCATCCGTGGTCTTAATAAGTTCCTGTTAAAAAACTTGTGAGTACGCCAAACGGATGGTTTTTCTTTCTAAATCCCACACCCTTCACTAATACATTCATTTCATTTTTTTGTTGGCAAAATTAACCTTCTCAGCGCTCCGTCAAATACAAACGCTTGACACTCACCCACAATGACATGGGCATGTCAAACGCGAAGTTGAACCCTATAAAAATAAATGTAGGTTGATGTAGACGCCGTGACGGATATATGCGTCGTTGGCGGCGAACCGATGGTGCCCGATGTGCGCAATATATACGTCGTTAACGTAGAAATGGTTAAAGCAAAGTATTTTTGTATGCGAATTTTACCTAGTATCACCATTACTTACTTAATTAGGTTTAGGGTCTATCAAGTAATTATCATTTTCATAAGAATGAAGGAAATGATTCCCAATCGAATATTGACGCGTCCATTTATCATTTACACGCTTTCGGTTCAAGGTAACGAGAACAATGCTTGCAGAAAAAATAGCAAGGCTAGGATACCTAAGTGTTCTATGCAAGTGCGTAGTCATGGTAGAGGTTTGTTTCTTTGAAAGGGTATTATTTGAGATTGATTTATGAGTCAGGGCAAATAGAAGAATACAAATTTAGGTTATTCATGAGCTGTAGAGGTTAGCCCTCCTTTTATTAGCAAACTATATTTAATAAGTGACTGTATTACAGTCTAAAAGATGGAATTAAATAAAAATAATCACTGTCGGAAATCAGTATGGAATAGTAGACGTTGTAGTCGGAGAGTATGAAAGCCAAATTACCATGACCTTTTTCGCTAAGATCAATATTTGAATTTCCTACTATTTACTGGTTCAATATTTTTCTGCGTCTGCATCAAGCAGAGCATGTAAATAATACCATTAAACTTTTCTTTTAACTAATATCATTGTTATTTTTATTAAATTAATTGCGCAGATTGCTTAGTAATCATCAACGTAACAGATAGATGAAGACAAGATAGTGGTTTCATTTCCATGCTAGATTGAGTTTGAACCAGAGCATGAAATGATTCATCATAGGTTCAATGACCTTCTCGTTATAAAAGATCACGCACCAAAGACAAGCACTTACATCCCAATAGCATTTTCATTATAGGTCGGTTTAACATTTTTTATTGTTCATGTTAATTGACTACCTACATATTGTATGGGAAGCAAATTCTAAAAACAGATTGGCCATTTGAAGTTTTGTACACAAAGAAATCGATAAAATCTAATGCATTTCACGCAACTTGTTATTATAGCAACAAAAACTTGTCTAATAGTAAAAAAACGGCCAAGTGCGTGCCGGACTCAGCACATTTAAGGTTTCGAAACAACCGCAAAATTAAGTTAGTTTCTAATAGAAAAAAATAAGGAAATTTCAATGAAAAAATCCGGTTTATCAATATATTAGTATTTGTTGATAAATTATACGTAATAATAAACATTGTCACCAAATTTCAGGTTCACAGGTCAAAGGGAAGTTAAAAAATTCTTCGGAACAAATTAAAAAAAAAAAGCTGATGGTGGGTTCTCATTCCCTTGTTTCCCAATAGTAGTGACCGACCGAAACATGTTATTTTGCCGAAACCGAAACCGAACCTTTTATAAAAAAAAAGTCCTTAAAAAGTCGAAAAAATGTTAGTAAGTTTTTTTCTAAAATTAATATCTCGCCGACCTATAATTACAGGTTTCTACTTTCAAAGATTTATCACAATGAAATTTCAGCACAGTTACAGAGGTTCTGTTTGAAAATTTAACTACCCTATAAATAAAGTGAAAAAAATACATTATTTGTAACACAAAGTTAGCGATTTTTTAATGGTGGTATAAAATAAGTCGGCCGGCGGAGTCAGGCGAGCGACGCCATATTGCCAGCCGTGCCGAGCGCGCCCGACGTTAGCCGAGCGCGACCCGAAGGTACGATGTTGTAAGTTTCGGCGCGGCCGAAAGGTTCGGCCGTTTTTGGCCGAAACCGAAACTCGGGCCGAAACTTGATTTTTTGGCCGAAACTGGCCGAAACCGAAACCGAAATTTCGGTCGGACACTACCCAATAGATTTGTTTTTAAACAAAAAATACAGTATTTACTACTCAATGAGCTCTAAACGACGATACACCAGGTCAAACTTTTTTTTTCGCGTCCCGCTTAAAAATTGGCAAAAATTGTGACATTTTGAAGACTGTAGTTCCAACAGTTTGGCTGTAAAACCTGTATGACAGACGACGTTTGGAACCTTCGGGTACGGAACCCTAAAAACGATTTATCTTTTATAGTGCGCAGCAGAATTCAGTTCAGAAATATCCTAGCCCAAAAAACCTGCACGAAATGATAACGGTAGCTCATTCGGTTCCTAGTCCACCGTACGATTACGGCACAGCTCAAAAGGCACTTAAGTTTTAATCTCAAGATCTTTTGATTATAGTCAGTTTCAAAATCCGCATATTATATAGGGGTTTAGACTAGACTGAAAAAAAAAATGAGCTTGATGTAGGTAGCTATTTATTTTCACAATAGAGAAGGAAGGAGAGTTTATTTCTACAAAGCGGAGTAGCACGTGGGCCATTGTCAGTTGTAAAAAGTTGTCCACCCGGTGGTCAATAGTTAACGGCTTATGTACATACAAGTTATGTTTTTATTACGTGGATTAAATAGTTATGGAAACACAGTTTTTATGCAGGTTATTAATTAGACCAATCCAAAATTAAGCTTAGTGGCCCTTAACTTTTGATATGCCCAACGAAAAGACGCGAACCTAAATCTGATAATGACCCTACAGGTATCTCACATAGCGTGAATAACGGTTAGGCCGCGGACTCGACACCAGCGGACAGCGGGCAGCGTGAACAACGGGGCGGTGTGAGAACAATGGGATCGCGCCGCTGTCGTCCAGGCTCCGTATTATGGTAGCGTGATAGCGTGATAAACGACAAGATAAAGCATCTGTCACCTTCTGGGTGAAGACACATATATCAGCATGGAATCGCATTTTGTAATACAAAAACGCAATATTGTATGAAGATGCGTCCGCATCAATTCCCCTTCCGCAGCGATTCAGCTTCAGCATTAAATGCGTATAAGTGTAGCTATCCATTTAACATACTGAAGAATGCTTATTCATGATAAAGTATGAGGACGGCTGCTTAAGACGTGAAACTAGATGCTTGCGAATTTGAATACTTGATTACGTGGGAGCAGGGACCGATACCGGTATTTTTTAAAAACCCTGAATTAGCCCAATATTTTGGATTATTTTTTGCTCTTTACGTAGGGCTGAATCATGTATTTAGGTAACAACGTCGTATTATTAGATTGTCCCATTAAAAACGAAATAATGAACCGGTGACCGTAATAATACCGGTATTTTTCTATGGAGAAAATACCGGTATCCGATCCCTGCGTGGGAGACAACGCTTGCGATTGATAACGGCTGCTTAAGCGTGAGCCGGGAAGCTTACGAATGAGAAAAGCCCTACTGATATGCAGTTTCTAAATGTTGTATTTTTTTTCTTAAATGTTGGTTTTAACAAGTTCACTAGTGTCTCGAATTCTTCAATCGCCATACTAAAATAACTTTTAAATTGGGAAGGACATTTCTTTAAATCTGCCACAAGTGTTACAAAACTTCCATTGATAACCCTAGTTTTCCATAGTGGATTAATCCATGTGCTTCGTCTTTTGCGTTTTTCCTTTTCATTGCTTCTATAATACACGCTAGCACAATAACGTTTATAGTTGACCTATCCATAACGGTTTTCAACTTCAACTGCGGCATAACGTATGCGATTCAATTCAATATAGCATGCGATCTCATACTTCAGCGGATGAAAGCATGCTATAGGATACTTTAGCTTTAAAAACGTGCGTTAGCTCCCTTTAGCACCTGAACACATGTTGTAGCATACTTTAACTTCCGATGCGTATAGTGTGTCCAAAATCATCCAGCTAAATGCGATTCCATGCTGATATATGTCTTCACCCTCTATCGAGTGGCATCAGAAAGTTTCAGATGCTTTATCTTGTCGTTTATCAACGCTATCACGCGACTATCATCGACCCACAGAACAGGCTCATTCAAGTCTATAACATTTTGATCACGTTGCTCACACTGCCCCGTTGCCCGCTGGCGTCGCGTCCACGGCCTTACGCGCTGGCCCGTAGCGTGAAACTCCCGTATGTAGCCAAAATCGGCGAGGACATCACATTTGTGTGTTGATCTAAGTATGTTTCTTTAATTACCAAGGGATGATATGCCGACTGTTAATTCCAGTGATAAGAGATAAGTGCGGGCGTCATACATATACAGTTATACTGTAACTATAGCAACTTGTAATACAGTTATTTTATGCGACTGAAATTGATTGGAATTGGAAAATTTAAAATGTTGTAGATCAATGTTTATTGCTCATTTCCCATTTTGTAGTATTCATGTTCATGTATTACAAAGGCCCCTAAAGATTTCTGCCTCAACAGTAAATCAGTGATAACATAAGACTTTATTTTCAATGAGGCATGACTGAACTGTGAAGCTTCACTTGATTCATTCCTCTCCTAAATTAAGACTATTACTCATTGGATTAGTATTTGGGTCACATGACACATTCAATTGAATTGCTGTGAACTAGTGGCATGGAAGCATTGTTTAATATTGCCATCTTAAGTCAAAGATAGGTTTTCTGAACTTTATCAGGTGGACCGTAAGCTTGTTTGCCACCGTTGTTGTGGAAAACTTTCAGAACAAATATTTGATTTTAATATTCAATATATTCGTATAGTCGGTAAGCTTTTTAGAACCATAACCATATACTTTTTAGTTAGTTTTGCTGGGCCTTTACCGCAAGTCGACATCTAACGTGCCTATTTTGTGTGAAGGTATAGTGAGAGATATATTTATATTTAATAAGAGAAAAACGGTTGAAACTCACTGGGAAAGTCACTATTAGCGACATGTTTTGGACTACAATTGGAGTCCTTTATCAGGTTCAGTGTTGGAAATGGTGACTTTCCAAGTAAGTTTCAACCATTGCTACCTTTTCCCATTTGGGTGATCTCATTGTGGCATAAGAATGTGTAAGAGAATAGAGGCCAAGATTATTTTAGTGCTCACCAACTGTAGTTTTGCATCAATATTTTAATTTGAACCCAGCTAAAGCAAAAAGTTTTGCTCTCAACAATGTTTATTAGTGGGTTCAATTCCTTTGCTTTCACCAATGTCCCATACCAAATGAGATCAACAATAATCAGCCAGTAATGCCAGTAATGTAAAATCAATGATACAATTTCTGTTTTGTATTTTAGTATTTAAAGACTTATGGCACTATGTGACTTTTGGCATTCATATTTAATTCTGACTACTTTATCGACAATCATTATTGAACTTCATTAGTATAATCTTAGAAACATATTTAATGAAACCTTTGACTTACTTTTAATATGTGTCAGGCTATCTCTTCCTGAATCAAGTGCAATAAAGGTACCTATTTATACTGTTATGTTATTGTTGCCTTACATAAATGGTTGTGGTTGACTGGCAAGCCCCTCTTATATGTATGCACAATAAAATAAAGATTGTTTAGTAAAATATTGGAAACCAATGATGGACAAGCAACAATTTAACAAAACCATATCAATTCAGGGAAGAATGTGGACATTGAAGGCACCATTCAATCTAATTTGATGTTAATATAGATAATTTGTAGAAAAATAATGTACCTACAGAGCAAACACCACCACCATACTATACTATAGAGGACTTGTTGGAGAATGAACGCAAGTCCCATTGACTCCTACTATTTCTTAATAGCAAAGTGCACCGTGCAACTGCTTGTCGCTCTAGTGGAGTAGGTACTCTCCCTGCTATTCGTAATCTTCCGGTGTCATTTTGCCTATGTACTTTTTAATTATTTTTACATTATATACCTTGATTTAAAGTCTTTGTTCTTGTTATTTCATCAGGTTATTGGCCCAGCCCTACCTGTAAAAGTTAGTTTATTAAAATAACAAGTAATAAGTAAAATAGTTTAAAGTCAATCTTGAAAAACCAAGTTAACCTCAAAACTCGCAAGTCACGGTCGCCGGAGTTTCTATTTTTCAGTTTTTCAGCTTAAGAAAGCGATTAAATATGGCATCTAGTAGTCCCATGATGGTAATCGAAAAGCTCACTGGCCGTGATAACTGGACGAATTGGAGTTTTGCCGTCAAAGCTTATCTTCAACATGAAGAACTTTGGGAATGTGTAGAAAGTGCAGCTGCAGACACAAAAAAGGACTTGAAGGCAAAGTCGAAGCTTATACTTTTAGTGGATCCCATGTTGTATGTTCATATACAAGAGGCAAAGACGGCAAAAGAAGTATGGGACAATTTGACCCAAGCTTTTCAAGATTCTGGTTTACTTCGAAAAGTTGGCTTATTAAAAGACTTAATAAATACAACGCTGGATACAAGTGATAGCGTGGAAGATTATGTAAACAAATTAATGTCATCAGCTCATAAATTGCGAAATATATCATTTCAAGTGGATGATGAGTGGCTTGGGACTCTGATGTTAGCAGGCTTGCCGGACAATTACAAGCCAATGATAATGGGAATAGAGAGTTCTGGTGTGAAAATTAGTGCCGATTTAATCAAAACTAAACTCCTACAAGAGGTTACAAAAACAGACACTACTGCTTTTTACACAAACTCAAGGAATAATAATTACGTGAAAAATCGTAGTCAGTCTCAGTCAAAGAGTAAAGGCCCCCGATGCTTTCAGTGTAATAAGTATGGGCACTTAAGCAAAAATTGTTGGCACAAAAAGAAGTCTGAGGTTAAAAATAATTCAGGTTTTATAGCAGCCTTTTCAGCCATGCAGTCAAATAATCAAAAGGATTGGATACTCGATTCGGGTGCCTCACAACACATGACATTACATCGCGACTGGTTGGTAAATGAAACAACTCCACCTGTCAACACCATCCGGATTGCTGACAATAAAATGTTACATGTTGAAAGCTGTGGTGATGTGACAATACAGGTACCAAGTAAGAATGGCAACTGTGACACAATTCAGGTGAGAAATGTTTTGTTCATACCCGAATTATCTACAAACTTATTGTCTGTGAGTAAGATAATTAAAGCTGGCTGTAAAGTAGATTTTAATAAAGATGGCTGTCTGATAAAAAATCAAAGTGGGAAAACTGTGGCTTGTGCCAGTCTCATAAATGATACCTACAGGCTAAATGTCCACAGTAATGAAAATAGAGCGATGTCAGCGACTACAACGACTGATAGCTACTTATGGCATCAAAGGATGGGCCATTTGAATTTCAATGATGTTGGCAAAATACCTAACTGTGCTACCGGTGTAAAATTAGCACAGTCATTTCAAAGTTGTGTATGTATTTCATGCTTGGAAGGAAAGCAGACGAGGCAGCCTTTCCCAAGCTGTGGCTCCCGGGCAAATGGATTGCTAGAGCTCATCCACACCGATGTTTGTGGACCGGTACAAACTGCATCAATTGGAGGTTGCAGGTATTTCACAACTTTTATAGATGACTATTCACGCAAGGTATTTGTTTATTTTATCAAAAGCAAAGCTGAGGTATTTGATAAATTTATGGAATTTAAAAGTCGTGTAGAAAATGAATTAAGCAAAAAGATAAAGGTGGTGCGCAGTGATAATGGAACAGAATATATAAATAAAAATTTTGATACTTATTTGAAAAAGAATGGTATATTGCACCAGACATCCAATCCATACAGCCCGGAGCAAAATGGTCTGAGCGAACGAATGAATCGTACACTCATTGAACGTGCCAAATGTATGATATTAAATGCTGGTTTACAGAATGACCTATGGGCGGAGGCAGTGGCAACCGCAGCATACATTGTAAATCGCTCGCCAACTCGTGCACTTTCTCACATCACTCCTGAAGAAGTGTGGACCGGAAGCCAACCTGACCTAAGTCACATGAGAATATTTGGATGCAGAGCAATGGTGCACATACCAAAAGAAAAACGACAGAAACTCGATGCCAAATCAAGAGAACTAATTTTTGTGGGATATTCTGAAAGTACTAAAGGGTACCGATTCATAGACCCGAAAAATAAAAAGGCTATCATGAGTAGAGATGCAGTATTTCTTGAAGCCAGCATAAAGCGAAATGTAATTCCTTCTGCGCCTAACACACCTGAAAGAAAAACAAAAGTAGTTATACATAGAGAAGAAAATGAAAAGAAAGATAAAAATCTGAAGAAAAACGAAGTACACTTACCTTTTAGCAAACAGTCTGAAGTAGAAGTACAGTCTGATGATGATGATGATGACGAAGATGCGGATGAAACTGCTCGTACACTAGAAACTTCAGACACGCTTAGTACAAACTCTACTGTATGTGAGTACCTTGCAGATATTCCTACTACACCGGGGACTCCGACTGAGACTGAAGAATCGAGCTCAAGTTCTATAGTAGAAGAGAATCCTGCAGATGAAACATACTTACCTGATGGTGATGAGAGTTTCCATACTCCTCCATCGTATAAAGGTAAACTTAGACCACGCCACAATAAACAATCCGTTGAATTGAAACCAACCTCATATATGTGTATGAATGTTGAGACTACACCAAGTTTACTAAATAGTGACCCACAGAGCCTTGATGAAGCTCTGCAAAGTGACAAGGCCACAGAATGGATCCAAGCGATGCATGAAGAATACCAATCATTAATTAAAAATAATACTTGGTGCTTAGTAGACGTACCGGCTGGTAAGAAAGTTATTCCATGTAAATGGGTGTATAAAACAAAGTTGAACGAAAATGGAGATATAACACGTTACAAAGCGAGGCTAGTTATTAAAGGCTATCAGCAAAGAAAAGGCATTGATTACAATGAGATTTATGCACCCGTAGTGCGATATTCGTCAATTCGCTACCTTATTGGTTTAGCAGCGAAATACGAACTAAATATACATCAAATGGATGCCGTTACGGCATTTCTACAAGGTGATATAGAAGAAGAGATATTTATGTCTCCGCCGCCTTACTATGAACAAGGGAACAAAGTCTGTCGTCTGAACAAAGCCATATATGGGCTTAAACAAGCCAGCAGACAATGGAATAAAAAGTTAAATAATGTTTTATTGGAAATTGGATTAGTCCGATCCAAAGTTGATCCATGTATCTATTATAGAATACTAGACAAGAATGATATCCTGTTTATAACAGTATATGTGGATGATATACTGTGTTTTTTTAACAACGATAGTACATCAAAAATGATAAAGGAAAAATTGAAAGAAAACTTTTGTATGAAAGATATGGGTAAAGCTAAACAATGCATTGGTTTCAGAATAACAGAAAATGATCAAAATGCAATATCATTGGATCAATCTGTCTACATTGAAAAAATAATACATCGATTTGGGATGTCAGACAGTAAAATAATATGGACTCCAAGTGAAGCCAATATTCAATTAAAGAAAGCTAAAAGTGAAGAAGAGATATTGAAAAATGTACCTTATCATGAAGCCATAGGATGCTTATTATATCTGTCTCAAGGGACAAGGCCTGATATATCATACATTGTTAATGCATTAAGTAGATTCAATAGCCAACCAACTGCTCAACACTGGACTACATTGAAGAGAGTTTTGAGATATCTAAAAGCTACAATGAATTACAAGTTGACATTCAACAGAAATAGAGACAATATCACTGGCTATTGTGATGCTGACTGGGCTGGTAACACTGAAGACCGAAGATCTTGTACTGGATACATATTTATTTTTCAGGGTGCCGCCATAAGTTGGTGCTCTAAACGTCAACCAACCATAGCCCTATCAAGTACCGAAGCGGAGTACATGTCGCTGTCTGCAGCTGTGCAAGAGGGACTCTGGCTAAAACAATTACAAGATGATTTTTGGCCAGAGCTTTCACAATCACCGATAACTATATATTGTGATAACCAAAGTGCAATTAGTATTTCAGGTAATGAGGCATACCGCGCTAGAAGTAAGCACATAGATGTCCGCTACCATTTTGTGAGAGAGAAGATTGCTGCCAATCAAGTAACGGTGGAGTACATGAACACACAAGATATGGTGGCCGATGTACTCACCAAGGCTCTGCATCAACCAAAACATGGAGCCTTCACCAAAGCAATGGGTTTGCGTCCAGTGGAGGATGTTGGAGAATGAACGCAAGTCCCATTGACTCCTACTATTTCTTAATAGCAAAGTGCACCGTGCAACTGCTTGTCGCTCTAGTGGAGTAGGTACTCTCCCTGCTATTCGTAATCTTCCGGTGTCATTTTGCCTATGTACTTTTTAATTATTTTTACATTATATACCTTGATTTAAAGTCTTTGTTCTTGTTATTTCATCAGGACTTATTCTTTAAATATACTATTTTTGATGAAAGAGTTATTACTTACACGAATTTTCAGCAAGTAGGTCTAACCAAATAAATTGCAAATGAATCTGTTTTGTGAATCTGTCGCAAATTACACAAATTCTGTATCTAAGTATCTGATCATTGTACACATGAAAACCTGTCCCTACGACAATAAAAAGAAAAAACAAGTTATCAGAAAAAGAACCAGATAACCTATAAACATGGACTCACCTTTTCATGAGGTGCTGTGCCAGTTCACCACCCCCGACGATTTCCTCCTCCTCACCGGATTCCACCTCCGACGTCGCATCACCAGCACGTTCAACGGTGCCCATGGTTTCACCTAAAACAACACCTTTCTTTAAGTTTGCCGCCACGTTTCTTTCAGTCGATGTGATATGCCGGCTTGAAAAACAATATATATCCCACAGCACATGTCAATGTCATTACCTGACAATTAAAAAATAAAATAAGCATTTATACAATAAAATATACAAGCTTATTCATCAATTTTCATACTAGAAAACATAGTGCGCAGTACATAGAAAACTGATTTCGGTTCGCTGACCGACCACATGGCTGAAGGTGTTCCACGCTGATATTAGTAGATGGTAATCGCGAATAGACTCACAAAAGTTGACAAGTAACGGAGAAAACTATTTATTCAATTTGATGTCACGAAAACTCCATAAATACAATTTACTTGAAATTTCAACGTACCTTGTTGCGGACAAAATTTGTTGGAAAAGAAAGATGGCGGTGTGAACTGTGAATTGAAACTGTTCCGCGACAGACAGCTACGGACAAAGTGAATGACTGGATGAAGTTGAATTTGGAATGGAGCGAACGAATGTAAATGGTGTAGATAATTTACCGGAAGTAACCTGTAAGGAAATATTGGAAATTGTTGTTTTCTTTTACTTTAATTATTTAATTTCAGGAAAATTAGGAAAGTATTTTTTATTGGCGTCAGGTACACGGTGATTATTATCATGCGCAGCGTTACACTCATATCACATACGTATCACTCGTGTTTTAATGAATATTCAAGCAGAATCCTTACAATTTTGAATACCATTATAATATTCACACCTTTGTATAGTGTTAATAATCATCATATAACCGGTCCCATTATAACCACCACGACCGAAACTGGCAACGAAATATTATCGGACAATCTGATCAACAATATCACCGTAGGATCCTACAGCGACAGAGGATCGGATAGTCTGGACACGCTTTAAGACACTCAATTTTGATATCTACTCTGTACTGTATCGCTGTCAGGCTGTCAATAGTGTCAAACTCAGCCAAGCTCATGAATAGCTGTCAAGTTGATTGTTAATTGTAAATAATTTTTACTAAAAGTTGTGTTTAATATGTGTTAAGAAATAGTAATTAAAAGTGAATTCCACAATGCCGCCAACGGTTCAAACCAACGAGCCGGAACGGGACAAGCGTCCACAAAGAACTGGCGAGAGGAGGTTAGTTTCTCAAATCATAACAATCCTAGGCGACGTTGGCATTTTCACACAAAACGTAATTATTTCCATTACAGATCAGAGCTTGTAACCCGCGTCAAATATTGCAACACATTGCCGGACATACCATTCGATTTAAAGTTCATAACTTACCCATTTCCATCGACGCGTTTCATTCAGTACAATCCTACGTCTTTAGAGAAGAACTACCGGTATGAAGTCCTCACGGAGCATGATCTGGGTGTGCATATTGACTTGATCAATCGGGATATATACCAGGGAGATGGAAATGCGGTTTTGGATCCGGCGGATGAGAAATTGCTGGAAGACGATGTGTTGACGCCTCAGGACTCGAAGAGGTCGCGTCATCATGCGAAGAATGTGTCATGGTTGCGTCGCTCGGAGTATATCTCCACTGAGCAGACTCGGTTTCAGCCTCAGTCTATGGAGAAGGTCAGTTACTAACTAAAAATATATCAATATACTCCCTGTGGTGCCAGGTTAGAATAGCACTTCCCCCTTTCGTTCCGTGGGTGTTGTAAGAGTCGACTATGGGAACCGGGTTGTAGTGTGTTATTGGCGATGGGCTAGCAATCTATCACTGCAATGTCACATTTTATCCATCTAAATACAATTGCTTAGTGTGGCACTGGATTAAAATTCATGTGCTCTGGCTACTCCTTTTGGAAATGCAGGTGTGAGTATGTGTTGTGTATGTATGTATATACTTACTTCATTATATATCAATAAAGCTCTGTTTTTCCGGTCTGTAAAGGATAAAATCATATTATTGTAAAATTGCCAGTATTTTCATAAAGATGGTCTTCAGTAATAACTATAAAATGTTTTGACATAACTTCTACTGGGGGCAATTGGCACAGATGGTAAATTTATACTTCACAATGCTGATACAGACATAGTTAGTCAACTCATTAAAAACAAATAATTATGATTTAAAATTAATGACTCCTGCTTTTGTCCACTGCTACTTTTTACAAAAATATTAATTTGGGATATTTTATTACCACTTGCATGTTTAACCTGGCCGCTACTAATTCTGGAGAACACTATCCATTTTTAAATAGTGTAGATGAAGGGTGAATATTGTTTTATATTACTTAACACTCGCTGCATGTAAAGGACCAAATACATGTAAATTTAGAATAGGGATAATGACTTGTGTTAGAATTTATAACATAGCGTCACTATAAGGATAGATAACCATCAAATTATCAGGTAGAAAGATAATGTTTTGTTTAATGGCCAAATGTAAAATACAAAAGAAATTATATAGCAACTATGTACATAAACGCAATATTTTATCACGAAAATGGCAATGATGGAGCATTTAAGTACTTGTTAGCTATGCTACACTTTGCCTCTCATTTTCGTATTTTGTGTTGCTCTGATTGTAGTTATAAATATAATAAATAAATAAATAATAAATATTAGAGGACAATCTTACACAAATCGAACTAGCCCCACAGTAAGCTCAAGAAGGCTTGTGGTATGGTTACTAGACGACAATATATTTAATAGATATAAATACTTAAATACATAGAAAACATCCAAGACTTCATGCTCATCACACAAATATTTGCCCTGACCGGGATTCGAACCTAGAACCGTCAGCTTCACAGGCAGGTGCACTACCCACTAGGCTAAACCGGTCGTAAAAGTTGGTCCCGTACAAACATTCGATCGTCTCTAAAAACTAATTTGAATGGCATGAATTTTTTTTTTGTTGTTCTAGTCTAATGCCGCTGTGAAAGGTGTAACAATTCTTACAAACATTCACAGGTTGAAGCCAAAGTCGGTTACAATGTCAAGAAAATATTCAGTGAAGAAACACTCTACATGGACCGCGAGAGCCAGATCAAGGCTATCGAGAAAACATTTGAAGACAACAAGATGCCCATAGAGAAGCACTACAGCAAGCCAGGGGTGGTTCCGGTTGAGATCATGTCTGTGTTCCCAGACTTTGAGATGTGGAAGTATCCATGTGCTCAGGTCATATTTGACACGGATCCGGCACCAGCTGATAAGAATGTGGCTGGACAAATTGAGGCCATGTCACAGGCTATGATTCGGTTAGTATGTTTTCATGATGTAGTAATTTTTACCCTTATTACTAAAATAATTATTACCCTCGGTTGCAACACATGGAAAAACCCCGGATTCACGGGGCCAAAAATATATCAGTGCCTTATTAATTAAATATCAACTAAGTTTTATCGATCTTGTTAAAAAGCTATTTTCAATTATGATAACTAATGGCCTACCCCCTTATCATAAAAATTAACAAACCTCTGCTAACTAAAATGTCTGTTGTCACTGTCTCACAAGTACATGTGTCAAAGTGACAGATAAGGACAAACGAGCTTAGCGGCTAGTTAACTAATATAGGTTGGATAGACATTTATGAATAAGGGGGCTAGTTTATATTATTATTATTAGCCTTTCCATCGGACAAAATGTTACAGTCTTATCTGAATAACTCGTATATTTCAATTTTTTTCCATTTCTGGATGTCCGTTTGCCGGGCGGCAAAGGCCTCCTCCAATCTTCTCCACTCTTGTCTTTCTATAGCCACTCTTCCCCAAGTCTTTCCCGCTACCTGTCTGATGTCATCTTCCCATCGCTTTTGTGGCTTTCCTCTCTTCCTTTTCCCGTCTCTTGAGTACCACTGGGTGACAATTTTACTCCATTTCTCTCTAGTTTATATATCTACCTTGTAATCATTTACAAATCTCTTTTTATATTTATACTTATCGCGACTATGAACAACCGATATCTGACATTGATTATTGACTCGAATCATTTTGACAACCTTTGAAATAACATTGAATAACAATATGCATGTTGACACCAAATAAGAAAATCAATAAGTTCGAATTTTCTCGAAAAAGGATCAAATTCTTAATCAAATGGCGAAACCAATAACTCAAAAGAATCATTAATTACATAATTATATTTTATAAGTATTCAAAGTTTCAAGAGGGGATATAATACTCTGTCCCTTTACTGCAAAATGCATCTTTGTGTCGTAACGATCGTCATCTTTTTTGTTTGTTTACTACGACTTTCACTCCTTGCTGAATTTGAGAAGGGGTATTTCGCCAATGTCGCCGTTTGCAGGCATATCACACGAGAGGAGAATGATCACATTAAAACGGTTGTAGCTTCGTTATTCTTTGAGATATTTGAATAGGATTTTCATTATTTGGCATGTTTTTTTGCCTTGTTTCTTTTGGAGTAGCCTTTTTGTTTTGTGAATTCGGTTAAAATCCCTCGCAAGAGAAAAGATTTTTTATCTTCATGGATGGATACAAAACATGTTGATTGTATACTATGAAAATTATATAAAATATTAAATAAGTTCCTCACAAAATTATTTCCTTGTGTATGAGATATAAAATATCTTAGAACTACACTTAACTACACTAATTAATTTAATTGTCGCGCGCTATTTAAACGTCAGTACAGAATGCTTCCGTCAAGCCGGGGTTTGCTCATGAAATAACACACCCATCGTGATTATTATTAATTTTTGTTCACTGTCCCAATGTCACAAGTCCAACTGACAGTTGGAGTGTGCATCAAGTATGGGAACGACTCCATAGTAGGAGCATAGACTCTTGAAGAAAAGGTGCACGAACCCACATTGGGGGCACCCAGACGGAAAGAACGTGTTAGGGGACATGTCTTAATTTTGTGTAACAAAATAATATGTATGATAGACAGATGCCTAAAATAAATGAACAGATTAATTTTAGTAATCAAATGATCAACATTTTATCTAATTTCCTTTTTTTGTCAGCAGTGTCACTCTTTCCGCCACAATGCAGCCCTTTTGCAGTCACTAGTTTGATGGGAACCAAAATATTAAATAAACTAACTCTATACTTCTATCTTACAGAGGTGTGATGGACGAAAGCGGAGAGCAATTTGTAGCCTACTGCCTACCCACCGAGGACACAATAATGAAGCGGCGCAGGGACATCGCAGAGGCGACTCCGTACATGGATGGGGACACTTATGAGTACAAGATGGCGAGGGAATACAACTGGAATGTTAAGAGTAAGGCATCTAAGGGCTACGAGGAGAATTATTTCTTGGTGAGTTATTATTTTAATAAAAAAATAAATAAATAAATAAATATTAGAGGACAATCTTACACAAATCGAACTAGCCCCACAGTAAGCTCAAGAAGGCTTGTGGTATGGGTACTAGACGACGATATATTTAATAGATATAAATACTTAAATACATAGAAAACATCCAAGACTCAGAAACAAATATTCATGCTCATCACACAAATATTTGCCCTGACCGGGATTCGAACCCAGGACCGTCAACTTCATAGGCAGGCAGGCAGTTATTATTTTGATAAAAAAAAAAATTAAAATATAATGTTGTGAAAATAGGCTGTTACTGCCACGACTATTACACTGTGTTATGATTTATTCATTCATTATTCATTCATCAGGCAGGCAGTTGAAGTAACTAACGAAGCCGGTATCCAGTTGTCTTTAAATAGAATATCGTTGTTGAACTGACTTGAAAGATGCTTGTCTAAATTTGAAATTGATTTGTTTTGTACAATTGAGCACTTTGAGGCTTGCTTTTTCTAAAGTAACCTCATTTCTTAAGTCATAAAGCAACAGTGTACGGTTTCATGTATAGTCGGGGAAACTGAATGTTTGTCACTTTTGGACTCTATGGCAATAGGAATAGAGTCCAAAAGCAAACATTCAGTTTCTCAAACCATACATCTAGGACACTCAAAAGTTAGAAACTAAATTGAATTAATTGAAGATGTTACATTTCTCCCTTGAATTTTCCCAGGTGGTGAGAAACCACTGTGTGTACTACAACGAGCTTGAAACGCGCGTGCGCTTGTCGAAGCGCCGCGCACGCGCCGGTGCGGCCGCTCAGGCGCTCACTCGTCTCGTGGTCACGCATCGCCCTCTCAGCGCCGCCGAGCACCGCATACTGAGGCTAAGGGAGAAACAGCTGGAGCCAGTACAGGTAATATTTTTATTTTTTATTCTTTATTGCATTGCAGTTTATGTTCATAATAGATTCATTAAGGTGTTTGTAACAAGTATGATAGGTAAATGACACCGTGAAACTGCACTCGATATTGTATCTTAAATATAGGTCAATACATCCTTTTTTTCTTTTTATTTAAATATAATTTATATACAAACTAGCGACCCGCCCCGGCTTCGCACGGGTGCACTATTTAATGGTTGTTATTATACATATCCGTTGCGTAGTTTTAAAGATTTAAGCATACATAGGGATATAGGGACAGAGAAAGCGACTTTGTTTTATACTATGTAGTGATAATTTATATACAAATTTCCTAGCTTAGCCGTACCGTACTACAGTGTGCCTTCATGAATAGAGAATATGCATTTTTTTTCATGATGCCATTCGAACCAGTTTTTAGAGAGGAACAAATGTGTATATGGAACAAATACATTTAGAACAACACAAAATACAAAATTTGATTTATAAGTGCAGCATAAAATCCGAGCGCTCAAAAGGCCCAGAAAACTCCCATACTAATTGAGCATAGTGTGTGACGTCATATACTATGCGCCCGTACTACCATTGTATGGAAAAACGAGTAATTTACTGTTTTGGTCGTGAAATATTGGATTGTTATCATATATTTTTTTGTTTATTAAAACATAAGAATCCTGATGGTGGGTTTAAAGCCGTCGCCTCCCGGCGAAAAAAATATACAATAGCATTCTTTTGTAATGAGCCCGGGGATCCCAGGGACCGGTAGGCAACGGGTTAACCCTGTACTTTTAGTCAATAAAAAAAATCATCATTTTGGAAACTTTCAAGTGTCATATCTTTTTAAGATTTTGAGCATATTTATTAATTTACTGTTTTTTGTCATAATTTGATATTTTACTATTCATATAATGACTTCTTATTATTATTAATTCTGTATATTAATTAGATTTTTATTAACAGGAAGAAGACGACGAAGAAGAAGAGGAAGAGGACGACGAAGATGAGGAAAAACAAGAACAAAATGGAGAAAAACAAAGGTGGGTTTATAGAACAATAAAAGTCATTAAATAGTAGTCAGGTAAATTACTATAAGCATTACACTCACATGGAGCGCTCGTGGCCCAGCGGCGCCCGCGTGCCGCGTGCGGTATGCGAGGTTAAGCAACATGGGGCGAGGTCAGTTCTTGTATCGGTGACCGCTTTGAGTGGTTACTAACTGAACGCTTCCGTGCTTTGGAAGGCACGCTAAACCGTTGATCCGGCTGCTGTCTATGGCAGCATTCGTTGAGCCAAGTTGGAGGCCTTCGGGCGGCTTGACACTTCTAACAGTCAAGTTGCCCACTCACTTGACAAAGGGGGGTCGAAGTTGCACCACGTCCGTAGGGAGTACCCCCCGCTACCTACACGTGAGCCCTGGGTGGTGCTAAAAGTGCAGCAAAACTGTACTGTCTTCTCGAAGATCTCACGGTTCGAAATAATTGCCGTACGATAATTAAATAATAACTTAGATATGTTCTTATTCCATTCTATATTCTACTTTAACACTAATGTCGTAGAGTTTTTATTACATTCACACTTGTCTTAATATTTTATGTTTTTAATAGCGTTAAAGTATATCTAATGGAATGGGAGCATATGTCACTGTCAACATGAAGTAAGGATGAGACTGAAGCCGAAAATACATACATACAAAGATGTGCGAAAGAGATGCAAGCATAGACACCTACACACGTGGGAACGAGATACAATGTATCATCTCCTGTCAATCATCGCGTATTATTTGTCACCGGCCTGTGTCACCGAAACGTCATCAATGCATTCAAGCCTATTGGCTTAATTTAAATTTGGCGCCAATGTATATACAGCACGACTAATTATGAGATGTCAAAATTGTGCTACATTCATATCAGTCTTCCCCTGGTGATTCGCTAATCCGCCTTCTATCTAAGTAATCCTCTTTTTTACGGTCTCAAAGTAATCAATTTCGATCAAAGATGTAATCGAATAACGGAAAATTAATACCTCATTGTCTAATAAAATTGTGTTTTTCAGATCTCGTTCTCGCTCGAAATCGGGCTCAAGATCGCCTGCCGGCTCGGAGCGGTCCCGGTCAGGGTCACGATCCAAGTCACGATCCAAATCACGATCCAAATCGCGATCCAAATCGCGATCCAAATCACGATCCAAGTCCAGGTCGAGGTCGCGTTCAGGCTCGGGTTCAAGGAAGTCGAGATCGCGATCTGGCTCCGCGCGGTCCGGTTCAGCGAGGTAAGGAATAGGGATGATGGTTTATAGTCAAATTGTCAACTTTTATAGCCTGACAATATTATTATTATAAAATCATATACATAGTGGTTCTCGAGTGGCGACCACGGATCAGAAGGCGCGGCGTGGGTAGGCCCCCCACAAGGTGGACTGATGACCTTGTAAAGGTCGCGGGAGTCCGCCGGATGGTGCAGGACCGGTCATTATGGCACTCTTTGAGGGAGGCCTATGTCCAGCAGTGGACGTCTTTCGGCTGATATGATGATGAAAATCATATTGTTTGTGCACACTATCTAACAGACAGAAATGCATTACCCCAACCAACTACCTAAATAGCGTTAATATTCACGTATATTTTCATTGTATCTAGTTGACACAGTTCTTGCAAGAGAGCATATCAAACGATTTAATTTAATGTATAGGGGAAGTATTTTCCATTATTGTTATTTTCCCTATCTGGTATTTAGTAACATACGTACACAGTTTCGACATGTTTTCTTGTGTAAGTACACATTGTAAATACCTATTGTATTTTTCCTCTTTTTCAATTTATGTTTTGTTGTTTACCACTCAGATTTACTTAAGTAGATTAAGTATTATCATTGTAATAAGCATATTTTGGGAGAAAATGATTGTCTGTCGAGTTTCTTTCGGCGTTTCCTCTCGGCAGTGGTCTTATGAGAAAGCTAATAGTTTTTTACTTGTAAAAATGCAACTGCAGTCTGCTTGCAGTATAGGGAATGCAATAATCGGTCATGTTTCATACCTGGTATGGTTTCGGTTATGACGAAAAAATAACCGAATACCGTTTATAACCAGTGGGTTATTTAATGTTAAAAACATGGAAAATGAAATTAACACCATGAATTAGAATGAGACCATTCCATGTGGCAGTCCAAGTACACCCCCTCGATTCATACATAACATAAAAGTTTCATTTCATTTCATTTTCATTTCATTTCATTTCAAGTTCAAAAAGTTTGAATTTAACATAATATATAGGCACCTTTAGAATCAAATGACAACTAACGAATATAAGCGTACTATTTTCTCCGTTTTCATAAGCCATTACTTACTCATACTCATACTCATACTCTTTATTGATAATATTGTTAAATATTACATGTCACATTACAATTTTGCACAATATATATAAAGTAACATTATCTTAGTACAATCATTATTAGTACCGATGGCCGTTGGGGCAGACTGGTTCTTGAGTGGAGACCGCCTGTCGGCAAACGTAGTGTAGGACGCCCTGTAACTAGGTGGGGCGATGACATTCGAAAGGCCGTGGGCAGGGATTGGAGGAGAAGAGCTGAAGACCGAGCTCAGTGGCGTGCCATGGGAGAGGCCTACGTCCAGCAGTGGACTGACACAGGCTGATGATGATGATGATGATGATGAATCATTATTAGATAGTGTAAACAAATTGTTGTTAATTATTATAAATGTCAGTGAATAGCCATTATTAATTAATTTATACATGTCAAATATAATTTATTTAATTAATTAGCGTTATAAAAGTCATTTAATTTGTAGAACGCATGACCGATTAAGGCTCGGTTTTATAACGATCCGTTAGACCTTATGTCGTTTTGTTATGTCAAAAAATGTACCGAGTTACTGAAATTTGATCTGACATTTGGTCTAACGGATCCTAAATCAAAACCCAGCCTAAATCTACACTTTAAGCTTAACATATTACTAAAAATCACAGTAAATAACACGGGAAATTTAGTTAATTTTTAGTAGTTTAAATTAGGAAAAGTATAACCGTACGTAACCAAAACCGGTTATTCTAATTTCCAATAACCGGTTATGAAATTTTGGCGAAATAATCGGTTTCTTCGGTTACTTCGTCAATTGGAGGCCGAGTTTCGGTTACGGTGAAACCGGTTAGCATTCCCTATTGCAGAATAAAGTTCATTTATTTATTTGTTTATTCCAGGTCTGGGTCAGGGAGATCTCGATCCCGCTCTGGCTCCGGCTCTCGCGCCTCGTCTCGCGCCAGCTCGCGAGGCTCACGGGCCAGTTCCAAGGCCAGTGGAAAGGTATGCTTCAAATCATTTGAGTTGCATCAAAGTACAAGTACATAAATATTAGCTAGATACCTTAGTATTGTAATTGAGGGTATATAAATATTTTCTGCCAACAAACTGTAATACAGTTTGGCAGATGAGAAAAAAATATATACTTATGTAAATTTCACGTATAATAAATAAATTAAAAAAAAAGTGATACTTAAGTTTAAAAAGCTATTTCACACCTGCTATTCAGAAATAGTTATGTTGCCCTCGAATGAGTGGTCAAGGTTGTACTTTCCTTCCCTCATTTGAGGGCAACAATGATTCTTCCTTATAGAATATATGAAAAGCAATAAGTGCCACTTGGTAGCAACGTTACCTATTTGTAAGACATTTCATGTTTTTAGCAGCGGGTCTCATAGGCGGTGTAAAAAGCAATATGTGTCGCGTGGTAGCAAATTATACACTTGAATGCCTCACTACGCTCAGGATTCTAATGTAAAATGTTTCGCTTCACTCAGGATTCTATATACCGTCCTCGCCGTAAATATATCATTTTGCTCCCTTACGCCAATCTACTATTGCCTGCCTACCTTTTCGTCGCCAACGATGTATATAGGCGCACCATTGGTTCGACGACGCATATATCCGTCACGGCGTCCAACGCGATACCAACAATGACAATCCCATGTCATGGCGAGTGAGTGACAGTCTTTGTACAGAGCTCTGAAAAGGTTGACTACATTGCGCGGATTTTTAGAGCGATTGTACTCGTTATCGCTTTGTGAGCCGCAGTGTAATGTGATATGAGTATGGGTGTATTAGGCCTTAAGGCTTAAATGAAGTGACTACTTCATTCCCAAACCTATCGCGACCGAAAGCAGGAGTACGGTACTTTTATCTCACGAGCGCGGATTGCCTTAGTTGTGGTTGTGACACATACGAACACATAGACAAGAAAGAAAGAAAGAAATATTTATTTGGTACAAGTTGTTTACACATTGTAGGATATAGTAAATAGGTACCTATTTAGTACCAAAATGGGTGCCGCTCAGCATAGTGTCATGAAAATCATGACGCTGATTTTCAGGGCAACCAGAAAACAACATGAAATTACAAAACAATAAACATGAGAGAGAGCTGTCCTTAACATACAACATGACATTGACAATGTGGGAAATGTGTAGCCATACAGAACAATATTTTGTACCTGCACATACAAGCTAAATCGTTCATTATAATACAGAATTTATATGAAGCTAACAAAACATAACACTAAACATCTGCTTAGGTATTGGCAATTTGCTTTTTCTGTTAAATATTTTTTGAGATTGTGTTTGAAGGAGGCAATAGACTTACAATTTCGAATTGGCGGCGGCAAGTTATTCCAACATTTTGTTGCAGCGTAGCGAAAGCTGCCACGGAAAGCAGATGTTCTGTGTTGCGTACCTACAAGTCTTATAGCACCACGCACTTCGCACTTGGAGAACATTAGTTTATCGAACAGATAAGATGGTTGTTTGTTATGTATGACCCCAAAAAGCAACGAGGCAAAAATACTTGTTCACGCCTTTCGGCGTCGAGACACTGGGTCCGTGGGGTCCTGGCGCTCTAAGCCTCTTCAAGGGACTATCGAAGAGGCTTATTGATGCCACAGGTGACCGAAGAGCTGGCAGCTACCTCGGCCAACGAATAAGTTTGGCTATTCAAAGAGGAAATGCTGCCAGTATCTTCGGCACCATGCCGCGGGGGCCATTTTTAGATTTAATTTAGTTTTATATTTAGATTTTAATTTAGTTGTAATTAGATTTATTTTTGTTAGTTAATATGTTTTTATCTCGTTTTATGACTTTCATAAGTGCATGTAAATTTAAGATATTAAATAAATATATCCACTTAACTGGCCATATTTTAGGTAGGTAGTCGATATAAAAGTTTTTTGAAATATATATACCTATACGAGGCAAAGTGTGACAATGTTAACTCACAGCTCCTACGCTGACGCACACATAGACAATGTGCATGTATATGTCAACACGACCATGGCTTATCCGCGTTCGTGAGATAAAAGTAAGCTTTCAAATTCATTCACGTTCTCGTTTTTCAGGGCTCCAAAGCCAGTTCAAAGGCGAGTTCGCGCGCTTCCTCCCGCGCCTCGAAGCGCTCCAGTCGCGCGTCGTCCCGCGCCTCCTCCGCCGGCTCGGGCTCCAAGCCGGGCTCGCGCGCCAGCTCGCGACGCTCGGGCTCCGGCAGCGGCTCGCGAAGCCGCAGTGGTTCCAGACGGGTAAGTAAAAAAAAAAAGAAAAAAAAGCGTCGGCTCTGCGCACAATAGTGGCTCCAGACTGGGAACATGACCAGTCCGATTATATTATTGCGCCCCCTCCGTCGGCTCGGGCTCCCGCGCCAGCTCGCGACGCTCGGGCTCCGGCAGCGGCTCGCGAAGCCGCAGTGGTTCCAGACGGGTAAGTCAAAAAAAAAAAGAAAAAAAAGCGTCGACTCTGCGCACAATAGTGGCTCCAGACTGGGAACATGACCAGTCCGATTATATTATTGCGCCCCCTCCGTCGGCTCGGGCTCCCGCGCCAGCTTGCGACGCTCGGGCTCCGGCAGCGGCTCGCGAAGCCGCAGTGGTTCCAGACGGGTAAGTCAAAAAAAAAAAGAAAAAAAAGCGTCGACTCTGCGCACAATAGTGGCTCCAGACTGGGAACATGACCAGTCCTATTATATTATTGCGCCCCCTCCGTCGGCTCGGGCTCCAAGCCGGGCTCCCGCGCCAGCTCGCGACGCTCGGGCTCCGGCAGCGGCTCGCGAAGCCGCAGTGGTTCCAGACGGGTAAGTCAAAAAAAAAAAGAAAAAAAAGCGTCGACTCTGCGCACAATAGTGGCTCCAGACTGGGAACATGACCAGTCCTATTATATTATTGCGCCCCCTCCGTCGGCTCGGGCTCCAAGCCGGGCTCCCGCGCCAGCTCGCGACGCTCGGGCTCCGGCAGCGGCTCGCGAAGCCGCAGTGGTTCCAGACGGGTAAGTCAAAAAAAAAAAGAAAAAAAAGCGTCGACTCTGCGCACAATACTGGCTCCAGACTGGGAACATGACCAGTCCTATTATATTATTGCGCCCCCTCCGTCGGCTCGGGCTCCAAGCCGGGCTCCCGCGCCAGCTCGCGACGCTCGGGCTCCGGCAGCGGCTCGCGAAGCCGCAGTGGTTCCAGACGGGTAAGTCAAAAAAAAAAAGAAAAAAAAGCGTCGACTCTGCGCACAATACTGGCTCCAGACTGGGAACATGACCAGTCCTATTATATTATTGCGCCCCCTCCGTCGGCTCGGGCTCCAAGCCGGGCTCCCGCGCCAGCTCGCGACGCTCGGGCTCCGGCAGCGGCTCGCGAAGCCGCAGTGGTTCCAGACGGGTAAGTCAAAAAAAAAAAGAAAAAAAAGCGTCGACTCTGCGCACAATACTGGCTCCAGACTGGGAACATGACCAGTCCTATTATATTATTGCGCCCCCTCCGTCGGCTCGGGCTCCAAGCCGGGCTCCCGCGCCAGCTCGCGACGCTCGGGCTCCGGCAGCGGCTCGCGAAGCCGCAGTGGTTCCAGACGGGTAAGTCAAAAAAAAAAAAGAAAAAAAAGCGTCGGCTCTGCGCACAATAGTGGCTCCAGACTGGGAACATGACCAGTCCGATTATATTATTGCGCCCCCTCCGTCGGCTCGGGCTCCAAGCCGGGCTCCCGCGCCAGCTCGCGACGCTCGGGCTCCGGCAGCGGCTCGCGAAGCCGCAGTGGTTCCAGACGGGTAAGTCAAAAAAAAAAAGAAAAAAAAGCGTCGACTCTGCGCACAATACTGGCTCCAGACTGGGAACATGACCAGTCCTATTATATTATTGCGCCCCCTCCGTCGGCTCGGGCTCCAAGCCGGGCTCCCGCGCCAGCTCGCGACGCTCGGGCTCCGGCAGCGGCTCGCGAAGCCGCAGTGGTTCCAGACGGGTAAGTCAAAAAAAAAAAAGAAAAAAAAGCGTCGGCTCTGCGCACAATAGTGGCTCCAGACTGGGAACATGACCAGTCCGATTATATTATTGCGCCCCCTCCGCCGGCTCAGGCTCTAAGCTGGGCTACCGCGCCGCTCGGGCTTCGCCAGTGGCTCCAGACGGGTAATGATCAGTCCAAAAATAGTACATTATTGCCGTGCCCGGGAAGGAGTTGTAGGCTGAGTATTTATTTAAATGGACGAGCTTGCGAGTCCGTTTAGTTATAATACGAAGCCTGCAATTGCCGTTCCGGCCGAGGCTAATATAGTGCTTTTCTCAAGAATGGGGAAAATAATATGAAATGTGAATTAATATTTGATAAAACTAACCTTGAGACGTCAAAAACTTCATGCCTTCTCGCCGTTTTTTTTACAGAATCGTAAGTGTATTTTTACATCGAAAACGCAAACTATTTGAGACACATACAAAAACGACGCGTTCCTATGAGAAAAATACGAGTTGAATTGGCTGAATACTGTCTGTGCCGTCTTTTATATGCCTGTTTCTAAATTTTTTTTGGAACTCAAATGTTTTTTTATTTTGATCTGACCTTCAACTATGCACTTTATCTTCCAATATAGAAAACTTCGCTGTCCGTCCGTCTGTCACCAGGCTGTATCACATGAACCGTGATAGACAGCTGAAAATTTCACAGATGATCTATTTCTCTTGCCACTATAACAAGAAATACTAAAAAAACAGAATAAAATAAATATTTTAGGGGGCTCCCTTACAACAAACGTGATTTTTTTGCCGTTAGGTACGGAATCCTTTGTGCGCGCGTCCGACTCGCACTTGGCCGGTTTTTTATAATGCTTATCTGTTTCAGGGCTCTCGGAGCGGTTCGGCATCCAGCGCGTCCTCGAAACACAGCGGCTCTGACTAGTGTTTATTGTATTGTAAAGCCATGTTCACACACGTACGTGAGTCGCATGCGAGTTTCATTATATTGCGGGTTACCCAGGTATAATGACTTCAATCGATCTATTAAACCGCGCTACGAAGTTAAACTCGCATGCGAGTCTCGTACGTGTGTAAATAAGGCTTTAGAGCTTTAGGGTGGGTTGCACCAACCCGTCTGTAATCGTAAGCAGTGTTCGTTAAAATCTGATTGTATGGTAAGTTTGACAAGTTTCTATGGGATGACAGCTGCCGGCGCCATATTTGACGATGACCGGCCTGTGATCGTATGTTGGTGCAACCGACCCTTAATATTTAAGATATTGTGATGGAATAAAGTCTTTCACTGAACATTTAGTTTTCTTTCAACATTTACTGTCTGGCCGCGCGGCTTCGCCCGCATATTACAAATAATAATAAATAGTGATGTTGACATTAATAAGAAAATCAACTACTTCAAATTTTCTCGAAGAAGGATTAAATTCTCAACCAAATAGAAAAAAGTAACTCAAAAGAATAAATACCTAATTACATAAATACAAGTATTCAAAGTTTTAAGTGGGGGCATCTTCTGTCCCTTTTTCGCACGCACTGTATTGAACGATCTTCATTTAATATGGCGCTTTAGGTCAGTGACGTCACTGATTTGTAGCGCTTTCTCACTCGTATTAACAACATTCTAACGGTTGTAGCTTCGTTATTTTTTGAGATATTTTAATGGGATTTTCACCATTTGTCATAGTTTTATGTCTTCTTTCTTTTGGATAATACCAATAAATTTTGAGTCAACATCAAATCATTGAAGTACCAGTTACGAGTATATTTTCGAATAACCTGTCCGTTTCGTATCAAAACATAATGCGTTATTCACGCTCAATTTGACAATAATTTAAAAAGTAAGTCAATTTGACAATTAAGTTAGGTACAAATGCAATATTCTTTTCGCCGGGCCGCCCGGCTCGGCGCTGCGACGCTCAAGGTCAAGCGACATAGTGCATGAGCAGCGCATAGATTTATCTATGTAGTTGGTGTAAACATCTTTCTTTCATTGATTTTGTATGAACTATTTTGACTTGACGATTTGACATGTTAAAACATTGTTACTCGATCGATAGGTATCTAACTTAATATAAAAAGCTCCACGCATGTTTCTGTCTACACTTACCTATTCTCAATTATTCAACCATTGTTAATAGTTTTCACTGTGGTGACGAGGGGGTAAAGCTAGTAGGGTAGATAGGACGGTTAACGACCAGCAAATTTGATGTGCAGTAGAACACACCTTCCTAAATGTCATAATTGTAGTTGTAGTGCTTATGTCTCTGTCCCTCTAAAAATACTATTCGTAATTTTATTGTAAACAACACTACTAATAATAAAGTATAATATAATAGGTTCTCGCTGGTGTTAACCCTAGCGCTAAGGGCGGGGCCTCGAAAGAGCGCGTTGCGTGTGATAGAAAGAGATGAGGCACGATTGACATACCTAAACGAGGGATTTGTTAACAGTGGGCCTTCTGTACTTGTACTATTACTTATTCATGCCTACATTGAATTAGCTCTTCCCCGCGATTTCGTTCGCGTAAACTTCCATGCCCTATTTTCGAGATAAAAACTACACTAAATGTTAATCCAGGCTATAATTTCATTGTGTACTTACCAAGTTTCATCATAATCCTTTCAGCCGTTTTCGCGTGATTGAGTAACAATTAAACATCTAAACTTTCGCATTTATAAACTCGAAATTACTATTCTTTCTTGAACTGTAAATTAATATTTTGACATGAAAAATGTATTACTTATTATAGTCAGACTTTCTTAAATTGTAAATTAATATTTTGACATGTAAAAGTGCCCTTGTGGCCTATTTGCAGAATAAATGTTTGATCTTGATTTTATAATATTAAGTAGTAACCTACTTAAATGGAAGGAACTAAGGAACAAAATGGAAGGGCTTGGCCAAACCTCACATCTCACCATAGGAGGAGGAGGATCCAAAAGACAGGCTTCACCTTGCCCTTATGTATTGTAGTGTAGCGTACCTTACATTATCGTCTATAAATTGTTACCGGGCAAAAAATACCCCTTGTCGTTGTCATTAGGGGCTGCTGGCATAATCATAAAATAAAAAAAAGCCATTCATTTATTGGCAACCCACAAAGCGCTCTTTTACCCGGGATAGACACTAGATGTGTATACATTTCAAAATTAACGTCTTGGGAGTAAGGCTCAAATTTACAAGAAAAGTATGAATATAATATAGGAGATTGTGTCATTAAAACCACCAGTATCTTAGCAATATATTTATTAGTCAGCTGTTCACTTGATTACATAACAATAAAAAAACAGTTGATTTTGAACACTCAATAAAATTGTTCCCATTTGTGACGCTGTAGAAAACGCTATTTCATTATACAGGGTGGCCCAAGTATAGATACATCATTAAAGAATATAGTGTGACTTACGTACTGAAAAAAATGGCAATGCATTATTTTTAAAACACTAAGTTGCCGTACAAGGCTTAGATATAACTTTCGACATTTTGTTTTTTTATAATAGACTAGATTATCGTTCTTTGCCCAGTATACGTATGCAATTTTCCATTTGTTTAAATTGATTATGGGCTGGATGCTAGTCCTTTAAACCAACAAATAGGCCTCTTTCATTTGTTAACCTTTTCAGCGTCAAATACAAACGCTGTCATGACATGGGAATGTCAAATGCGAATTTGAACTCTATAGAAATTTCATGTAGGTTGGTATCGCATTGGACGCCGTGGCAGATATAAGCGTCTTCTCCACGGCATCTAACCGATGGTACGCATATAAAGTTGTTGGTGTCGAAAAGGTTAACCTTTTGAGGGCCAAGCATCGGACGCAAATGACGCATCGCAGACGCCACACCATCGCATTCTCCAACGCGAAATTAATAAGGTTAAGGTTTAAACCCTATGCAATCCAGCATAGATTGCAATTGCTTTGGCCATGCTGTCGGCTGTAGCCGTCGTTGGCGTCCATGACACGATTTTCCGATGATGTATATAGCCGACTGTGGCGGTTAAAAGGTTACATGCACGTCAAACGCCTGTGTTGCCAGTTTACTCCAGTAAAATTGTACTTTGTTGCTTCGTGAAACGAGCCCCAGATGGTTCATTAACCTTTTCGCCGCTAACGACAGATATATCCGCACCGAAGGCTCATCGGCTCAACGCTAACGACGTGCAGTGCGATATGAACCTACATGCATTTCTGTTCAACTTCGCGTTTGACATTCCGATGTCATGTGCGAGTGACAACTTTTGTATTTGACAGAGCGTTGAAATGGTTAACCTTCGGGGTGAACAGGCTGTATCATATCCCGTGGTTCCATTTGTGTTCTTTGTACGCGAGAGCCGCGCGGACAGTATAGCTTAACTTCCTATCCTCATTCATCCTCAAAACATTACGACAAGTGTAAATGTAATAGAAACTCTACGACATTAGTGTTAAAGTAGAATATCTAATGGAATAAGAACATATCTGAGTTATTATTTATTTATCGTATGGCAATTATTTCGAACCGTGAGATATCCGAGAAGACAGTGCGGTTGCCAGTTTTGTTGCACTTTTAGCACCACCCAGGGGTCACGTGTAGGGTAGCGGTGGGTACTCCCTACGGACGTGGTGCAACTTCGACCCCCCTTTGTCAAGTGAGTGGACAACTTCTGTTAGAAGCTCTCAAGCCGCCCGAAGGCCTCCAACTTGGCTTAGCGACTGCTGCCATAGACAGCAGCCGGGATCAACGTGCCTTCCAAAGCACGGGAGCGCTCAGTAACCACTCGAAGCGATCATCCATCCAAGAACTGACCCCGGCCCACGTTGCTTAACCCCGCATACCGCACGCGACGCGGCGCCGCTGGGCCACGAACGCCCCAAAGTTATTTCCGTTAGGGACCCAAACTCGATTTGAATACGTAGTTGACGGGGTCTTACGTGGCTATAGACCGAATGTCGTAATGAGTCGTCGCCTGCCGCGCGTGAAAAGCGTCATACACAAGAGTCGAAATGTGCACTAGACAATTCTTAAGATTAGATTAGATTTTATTATTTTCATGTTGACGTGTTATAGATATAGCTCAACATATTTTATTATGATTAGTGTACCTACTTTATTACATTTTATCTTGACGCTTAGAGACCTTATACATCTCTAACAAATCTCGATTGTTATTAGTTTCTTAGTCTTATTTTTGACATGTAACACTACATTTAATTAATGTTATTTTGATTATTGTATTATTTTTATTTGATGTACCTACATAGATTTTGACTTGTAAAAGTGCCCTTGAGGCCTATTTGCAGAATAAATGTTTTGATTTTGATGTGACTCGGTCAGCCACGACCCTCGTGAAAGAGACACGCCTATGTCTTCGCGTACGACAAAACGCAACACTCTTCGGGAATGGCTTTTTTAGACAAATCTCGATAAATATCTGACTGTGTGCAGTTTTATTAAATTTCCTTTTGATAGAGTTTAGATGAGGTAAAATACCATAATATTAACTTAATTGTGTCGTTTAATAATGCTTTGTCGACCGGTTTAGCCTAGTGGGTAGTGCACCTGCCTGTGAAGCTGACGGTCCTGGGTTCGAATCCCAGTCAGGGCAAATATTTGTGTGATGAGCATCAATATTTGTTTCTGAGTCTTGGATGTTTTCTATGTATTTAAGTATTTATATCTATTAAATATATCGTCGTCTAGTACCCATAACACAAGCCTTCTTGAGCTTACTGTGGGACTAGTTCGATTTGTGTAAGATTGTCCTCTAATATTGTTCTAGTTCTTCTATATATTGTTCTAGTAGGCTGAGTAAAAAAAGGAAAATAAAGACTCAACTTTGGATTATTTTTCTATAGAGAAAATTTTACACAATCATGTTTCGGCTATCGTCAGAAACACAGTCATATAGTCAAGAATCATATATCTGAAAAAGCGTTTCAAAGAACGCTATATTTCTAGCTGCACTGTCATAAGACGGCTAGTCTATAGATAGTACAGATTTGATTTTCACCACTTATTTTGACCCACCCTGTAACAAGGGAATGTATGTATTTGTAGTTTGTGTGAAAAATATATGTACCAGTACTAGTACATTGACGAAATAAAAATAAGTTTCGAGCGACTTTTTTCATTTAAAAATTCATTTTACAATATTTACGATTATAGCTGTTGTTTCCAGCTTTTAGAATATTCAGATACAATATAAACTTTTTTTAAGGAAATTGGGCACAGCCGCGACATATTACTTGAGTAATTTGAACTACATAGACATTTATTTTTATCGCAAGTTATTTTAGAAGACAAAAAGAGAGAAGCATCTCATAAGAATTATGAGAAAGAGAATACACGCGTGATAATAAGACCTAATTGTTTTTAACGATATAAACTTAAATCTGTAAATATTAAATTAGATTAAATTAAAAAAGCACCATTCTTATGTTAAAGTAAAGTATTTCTTTATGTCCAGGCAGAATTCATTAAAAAATAATTGAATACACTCTATATCTCGTTTGTTACCATAAAAAAGGCTTTAGTGACAGAAATTAATGACTTATGTATATAAAATATTACAGTCTAGTAAAAAATAATTATCTTATTTTAGTGTAAAAAAAGGTAAAATATTATTTTAACGTGCAGAACACAAAATATGAGTTAATTTCATTAATGTCTTATTGGATTGTGACATGCGTAATTAATAATGTCGCACAGAATATTATAGTGACGTAAGGGACTTGATTCTAGTTCTTACACAGGTCTACGAGTAAATAGTGACGTAACGCAAGAGTGTCCGAGATGTAGGTCAGTTCGGGACCTAAGGCCATCAGATAGAGAGAGATAGACTATCTTTTTATGTTTGTTTTTTTTTAATCGTCACGATAGGACGCCGTAGCTTATACTGCAGATAACGCATAGTTGGGGAATGTGTGTCGTAACACAGCGGACTGCGTCGTAACGCAACTGACGTGGCGTAACATATCGGACGTTCTGGAGTAACGCAGTGGAATTACTGGCGTAATTCAGGAGGCCGTTTGAAGTTCTAGGTCTTACTCAGCTCTTCCGTAACGATGTCAATGTAGTAACTAGTGAACACGGCTTTATTGTGCATCACGTAGCGAAGGAGAGTACCCGAAATATTCGTCAGTTCAGGAGCTAAGGCCGAGAGACCGACGGGGATCTGTCTAGAACCGCCTGCGCATACTAGAATCATTTGCAGGAATTCCAGGACTCTTTGACCTGCAAAGGATAATCATAAATTAAAAAAAAAGAAAAAACCTATGAATGAAATGAAACCTCAAAAGCATGGAGGAATATTTAAAAAAAAATTGAAAAAAGATATCGTATGTTATTACATCAGCGAAGTTTTTGTTTCATACTAATAAGAATTCAATAAGAGTGTTTAAAAAATTTCAATAGACAACATGTATTAGGAAAAAGCCGCTTGCTATAAAATATATACATTATGACCCAATGAAATATTTAACCTGTCTAGAAGTTCAAGTCACTACCATCTTTACTCGTCCAAAGATAATACTTCAAGTATGTCACTGACATATGCTAAGTCCATGGGATATCCTACTTTAACACAAATATAATAGTGATACTATTACATAGCACGCTGTCTTAAAACCGTATGTTTGCAACAGAAACTGTATTACATTAGCGTTAAAGTAAAATATACAATCAATGGCACTGTACACAAACGGCTTCAGGCGTCATGTCATATTAGAGACTACTCACGAATACTCTGCCTGACTTTATGCTCGGGGTCCCTCAAGGAGATAATCTGGGTCCGGATAAGTTCCATCATGTCCGCAGTCAGGGGCGGCTGGTTCAGTGTGTCCGGAAGGTGTTCAGTTACCAGTATCACTTCTTCGGCGACGGATGGCATCGCTACTTTATCTAGTCTTTTAAATACTAAGACTATCTACTCACGAACAATATGCCTGACTTTATGCTCGGGGTCCCTCAAGGAGATAATCTAGATCCAGATAAATTCCATCATGTCCGCAGTCAGGGGTGGCTGGTTCAGTGTGTCCAGAAGTTGTTCAGTTACCAGTATCACTTCTTTGGCGACGGATGGCATCGCTACTTTATCTAGTCTTTTAAATACTAAGACTATCTACTCACGAACAATATGCCTGACTTTATGCTCGGGGTCCCTCAAGGAGATAATCTAGATCCAGATAAATTCCATCATGTCCGCAGTCAGGGGTGGCTGGTTCAGTGTGTCCAGAAGTTGTTCAGTTACCAGTATCACTTCTTTGGCGACGGATGGCATCACTACTTTATCTAGCCTTTTAAATACTAAGACTGTGTACTCACGAACAATCTGCCTGCCTTTATGCTCGGGGTCCCTCAAGGAGATAATCTGGGTCCGGATAAGTTCCATCATGTCCGCAGTCAGGGGCGGCTAGTTCGGTGTGTCCAGAAGTTGTTCAGTTACCAGTATCACTTCTTTGGCGACGGATGGCATCACTACTTTATCTAGCCTTT
This sequence comes from Epiblema foenella, assembly GCA_963556455.1. Lineage (NCBI taxonomy): Eukaryota > Metazoa > Arthropoda > Insecta > Lepidoptera > Tortricidae > Epiblema > Epiblema foenella. The sequence continues at coordinate 4,994,782 of OY747110.1, forward strand.
TAAATACTAAGACTATCTACTCACGAACAATCTGCCTGACTTTATGCTCGGGGTCCCTCAAGGAGATAATCTGGGTCTGGATAAATTACTTCGTGGCCGCAGTTAGGGGCGGCTGGTTCAGTGTATCCAGTATCACTTCTTCGGTGACAGATGGCATCACTACTTTATCTAGCCTTTTACTAATCCTATGTACTCACGGAACAATCTGCCTGCCTTTATGCTCGGGATCCCTCAAGGATATGATCTGGGTCCGGATAAGTTCCTTCATATCCGCAGTCAGGTGCGGCTGGTTCAGTGTGTCCAGAAGGTGTTCAATTACCAGTATCACTTCTTCGGTGACGGATGGCATCGCTACTTTATCTAGTCTTTTAAATACTAAGACTCTACTCACGTACAATCTGCCTGCCTTTATGCTCGGGGTCCCTCAAGGAGATAATCTGGGTCCGGATAAGTTCCATCATGTCCGCAGTCAGGGGCGGCTAGTTCGGTGTGTCCAGAAGTTGTTCAGTTACCAGTATCACTTCTTTGGCGACGGATGGCATCACTACTTTATCTAGCCTTTTAAATACTAAGACTATCTACTCACGAACAATCTGCCTGACTTTATGCTCGGGGTCCCTCAAGGAGATAATCTGGGTCTGGATAAATTACTTCGTGGCCGCAGTTAGGGGCGGCTGGTTCAGTGTATCCAGTATCACTTCTTCGGTGACAGATGGCATCACTACTTTATCTAGCCTTTTACTAATCCTATGTACTCACGAACAATCTGCCTGCCTTTATGCTCGGGATCCCTCAAGGAGATAATCTGGATCCGGATAAGTTCCATCATGTCCGCAGTCAGGGGCGGCTGGTTCAGTGTGTCCAGAAATTGTTCAGTTACCAGTATCACTTCTTTGGCGACGGATGGCATCACTACTTTATCTAGCCTTTTAAATACTAAGACTGTGTACTCACGAACAATCTGCCTGACTTTATGTTCAGGGTCCCTCAAGGAGATGATCTGGGTCCGGATAAGTTCCTTCATGTCCGCAGTCAGAGCCGGCTGGTTCAGTGTGTCCAGAAGTTGTTCAGTAATCAGTATCACTTCTTCGGCCACAGATGGGAGTACTGCTTTCATTTGCCTGTAAAGAAGAGTAAATTAAAGAAATAACAGATTTAAGTGTGATATATACTTAAGATATTGGAGTTGGCCGAGATGTGGCAAAGTAATACCTACAAAAAATTCAAAATACAATTCTCGGTTTTATATCAGCGCAAAAGATCTCGACTATAGACGAGTGTCGGCGAGTAGGCAAGTACGTTAAAGGTGTTAAGCCCCTTGTGAGTTCGACTGTACAAGTTAACGTTTTATAATTTAACAGCTGCTATTAAATTATCTATGATAAGGAAGATCTTGTCCTTAAGGTTGAGTTTGTGTCGCGCCGCTGCGCTAGCGTCGCCACACGAAGGACTCACTCGGATTGGTGCAACACACTAAGTCGGTCAGTGTTTTAAGTGAGAAAGTAGTGACTTACGTGTCAGTAGACGCGTTGTCTATAATAATGACGATTTTGTCCTTAAGGTCGAGTTTGTGTCGCGCCGCTGCGTTAGCGTCGCCACATGAAGGGCTCACTAGCATCAGTGAAGCGACACAGATAAGGCGGTACACTTGTGTACCTAGTTCGGCGAAGCGTGGCGCGTCTAGGGTTACTGTCTGTAACAAAATGGTGTTTCAGTCTGCTACCGCAAATTCTAATATCGATGTTAGTATAAGTCCATCTCTGTCGCTAGAGTCCCTCACTAAAATGGTCGATAAGACGGTATAGTTAAGAGCGTTCTATATACTTACTAATATGAAAAGTGAACTCTCTTTTTTTCTGTTCTAAGGAGACAAAATTATCATGTTTATTCGACAATTAACTGCTTAAAACACACACATCCTACAATAATGAACTACTGATCTAATAAATGAGTAGGTATACAAATTAAAAATTGCATCAAAAAATACGTAGAACACAAGTTACATGTACAAAGTTTACAAAACATCGTTTTCATTGTACTAATATTATAATGAGAAATTCTAAATATTTGTTACTCAATTACGCAAAAATGGCTGAACGGATAATGATGAAATTGAATTTACAAATAGTTTGTAGCCTGGATAAGGAAACAGATTTTTTTTTACAGAAAATCATTCCTCGAAGATTTGTGGATAGGGAGTAGAAGTTTACCCGGATGAAGTCGCGGCCAAAAGCTAGTAAAACAATATTTTGTTATTCTCACCTCCGGATAGGTGTCGGATCCCTTATCCCACTCCAGCAGCTCTAGATACGCCTTGGCCAGAGTCTGGGCGGTCACATTCCTGATAATAATGGCGTCTGTGACCGGCAGGCTCAAGCCAGTCTTGTCTATGTGCCGTTGTAGCCACGCTCGGGTGTGCTGTAGACCGTCTGAAATGTTGCGTTGAATACTGAGCATAGTGAGGGATTCAAAGTTACAATTTTAAGTAATTGACTTTTTCTTGATCTAGAAACTGAATTATTGTTGTTTTATGTGTATTCCATATGTACCTACGTAACGTATGTAGTTATTTGTTTATTTATTTAGTTATTAACCAACTTACAATTACAGATAAACTAAACAAGCAAGTTTACAACGCTACTAGGTTACAGAAGGTACATTATGCAATAGTAGTAGGAGTGGAGTTTGAGTCCAGATAGTGTGCTGCTGTAGCCAGGAACCTCAGTTCCGTCTGCGAGAACAGGGCCAAAGCAGAGTCGTATAGGAGAATATTATTTATAGTATTCAGTGCAGTATCTTTTTCTCAAGTAAAAATGGGATAAAGACATACCTACATACATACACACATAAACTCACGCCTGTATTCCCGAAAAGGGTAGGCAGAGCACATTAAATAAATAAAAGAAATGTAACAAAGACATACAAGGGGGAAAAAAAATTGTTGCACAAAATCATCCTACAAGAGGAGAAATTAATACTAGAAAGCATTTATAAGCTACGGTAGCCTAGGTAGGTAGAAGCTATGGTAGTCTAGAATTTCAAGCACGCGACTGTCAAGTAGCTGTTGTTGGACTAGTTCGTAGTTTGTTTATTCAAGAATACATTAATTGTGTTTGAATATAAATGTCACATGGATTAACAGACACATTACATTGAAATATACATTCTTACAAAAAAAAAGATACATTCTTAATTACAAGTCGTAATATAATATGTAAATCATATGTCGTCTATGTTGTAATAACAGCCCTTAAGGAGAAGCCAGCAGTACCAGTGCCAGGAGACCTGTGTGCAGCAGTGGGACGTATATAGGCTGTAATGATGACGATAATTCATAATTTATATTTTTTACCTTCAGTAACTTTAAGCAACTCTTCAAACTTGAGTTTCTCGTACAGCACACTCTCTTTCTGGACGTGGGGCCGAATCATAGCGATGAGAGTGTTTGCTAAATCCAGTTTTAGGACTTCTAAAGTTTCGAGGATCGCTCGAAATATGTCCACCTGTGGAAGTTTAGTTTTAATTTAAGATTTGAACTTGTAACATGTCATCCAATGTATCTAAACCGGCAAACTCAGTCCACTTTTAACCGGAAAAAACGTGTTAAAAGCGCGATAGATGACGAGTTGATGCAATGTAAGACATTATGTACCTACCGGACTGTAGCATGGCCTAAGAAAACAAGGTCTGAAAATCCGGATTTGTGACACCGTGACGTCACTGTCGACGACACACTCGCATACCATCCATAGGCTGATGCCATAGGTCGTGTCACACTACTAATAGATGTACCGGATTGTCACACCTTCCCCAGTATATTATTGTATCATGGACTGTAGGTACCTTTTTCCCCCACAGACATCAACTACTCATTGAAAGGGTTCCAATGAACTAAACACGGGTCTATCTTGTGTATTTTACGAATAGACACCTGTCTCCACTATCAGACCAGCTCGGTGGTACCGTGCATTGTCGACGAATTGACATAAAAAGGCTAAATCGAAACCCTAATGCACACTCGTACGTGGAAAATATAGTGTAATTAGAACTTTATGATTTGTGCACTATCGTACCAATTACGACAAAATTATCCTCGTAATTAGTACGAGTGTGCACTACGGTATCGAATTTTCAGCTTAATCGATTGAGGATAACTGTAACTTTAAAATTCAGTTGCAAGATTTGACCCGAACAATCACATACAAACATTGCAAGTTAAATAAAGGCTTGTAAAATGGACCTTACTGTATCAGTCATAGTGGTGATATTCTGTATCATCTCATCTCTAGCCGGGGCCGCTAGCTTGGCCATTAGGTCGATAACAAACTTGGCGTATTTGTCGAAATCTAGACTGGAGTTCTCAGCCTGTTGCTTTATAAAGTCTGAATCTAGGACTTCTTCGATCATCTCGCGGATGCGAGTGTGGCGGGGGAGCAGGATAGAGAATAGACCCTGGGAAGCAAAGATATAAAAATTCAATATGATGTCAACATCAGTCTATCCTGAAGTCTGTGGATAAACCACAGCCGAGTAATAAGGCACGCGATTTTCAATCAGTTCAAAAGTATTTTATTTTCCGGCTACGGCTACTGCTTCAACTACGATGTTGGTTGCGTTCGTGCACTCTCGTGTGGCTTACATAGCCGATCTTATTGACGAAGACCCGTGCACACAGCGGGCACGTTAGCACACTATTTATATATTTGTAGCTGATTGCCGCTGGTGGTCGAGCTTTCAACTCATCTCGTTTTACGTCCAGCTCTGTGCATCGACGGGATTCAAAACTTTCCGTTGTGTTTTTCACAAAAGATCTCCATACCGGGCAGTCGGCAGCCTGTTTCTCCCACTGGAATGAGTCAATGTTGCAGTTCTGCGTGTGGCGCTTAAACACATCTTTATATCTAAGGAGTTAACCGCCATGCTTTCGCTTGCCCTCCTCCAATTCCGAGTAAAAGATGCGATTAGTCACTCGACCTTCTGTCATCATTGAGACGTGGCGTTAAAAAGTAGTAGGTTAGTGTACAAGTTAAAGGATTAAATAGTATTGCTATCACTGGTGTGTATTAAGACTATTATGTGTGCCACAAGGGAATAAAATTGTTCCCTCGTTCGCCGGAAAACCAGTAGGGACCAACTCGTGGCAATTTTATTAGTTACTAGTACATCATACTATCTTGTCTTGTTCTATGTAATGTAATGTCACGAATAAATTAAATTATTTAATAGTAGTAATAGTAGCAGCAGTAGTACACACTTTATTGTACAAAACAAATATATAATACAAAATATAAACAGTAAGACGTTTGCACAAAGGCTAACTTATCCCTCCTATCAATCTCTAAGGTTCTTTTGATATACTAGGAGCTCATGGAATAGTTGAATGTATTTATTACCTGTTTAACATCCTCCAGTAGTACAAGAGCCTGCTTGTAGCTAGGAGGATCTGAGTTCAGTTGCTCCTTGAGTATATCAAAGTATGCTCTGTGCATTGTCTCTTTCACTAGTTTTTGGTAGCTGTGAAATAAGTTAAGTTATTGAATAAACCTTATCTTGGTACTAGGTCCACCTGCGATATCATCAATGATTTTTAATTGCTTTAGTAAAGAAATGCCACCTTATTGAAGCCGCTAACATGTAACCCTTTGCTTGAGAAAGGTACATTCAAGTTGACAGAAATTAAACTTTATGAACCAATCCTTTTTTTTATAAGTGTAGAAAATACACTACAAAACACAGCTGCTGAAGTACACTTAAGTTGTAGTTAACAATACGAGATTGTGGTAGTTTTATCAAATGTTGCGTTAATTGTATAATTTATACAGAGGCAAATAAAACTGAAATTATGTGGAAATCATGTTGTAATTCTGATATGTATTACTGATCAACTGTGGGTTTCTGCCATTGCTCAGTACCTGGTAATTTAAATTTTTTTTAATTCAATTTATTTATTTGAAACCACCTGCCACACAAACAACACATGCAACTTAATGATTATTCAAAAAGCAAAGTATGTTTTATTATACAGTTGGCATCTCTTAAATCTGTATATTACAGATGTACCCTTTATTGCATGACATAAAAAAATATTTGGTTAAATTGGAAGCTTGACCCATGTCATAAGTTATATCTGCCAAATATGGCTTCATTTGATATAACAGTTTAAGAATATGTAAAAATAAAACTTTATTGCCCTGTCTACAGTTTAGGTGTTTGTGAGTGCCTCATTTCCTACAATGTATCTGAAGGCACCTGTATGTTAAATTAAGAATAAACTAACATTTTTAAAAGCTTACCTATTATCTGGTGGCTCAAATGGCTCCAACTTGAAGTCATTGTCAACAGCTATCTCATGAGCTAGAGCCATATTCTGCATGCCATGGGCAGCCTTCATGATGTCGTCTAGCGTCACAAAGCTAGGTGGGGAGGCTCCTGTGATTGTGGAGCCTCTAACTCGGAATTGGATGGGCTCATTGGCATAATAGCTGTGGGCGCTGGAATTGAAAAATGATGTCTAATTTTTGATTGAAATTGAAGTGGTGAACGGTGTTGGTCACACATATTGTAATAATAATAATAATAATAATAAGACGTTTATTCAATGATTGTATACATTTACAGGTAACAAAGACAGGTACAATAAATGAAAGTATACAAAACAATTGAAAGGGACATTAATTTAAGAAAATCTACTTCCGACTTTTTGTAGTGACTGTTTGTTTACCTAAATAAATTTAAAAAATATATTGTATTTGTAACTAGAGCTAAAGGGCTTTTACAAATCTGATTTTACAGTTTTGGACATGTATCTGTACTTGTTAGCTATTTATATATCACCCCTCCTTTTTCCACCTACTGTCCAAATTGCATTCTTCAGTCACTATATAATCAGATAATACAGTTAAACTTTAACAAGAAATTAAATGAACAACTGTAGTTTTTCAATTATATTTTCCTGTAGAATGTTAACAATGTAGGATATTGGAACACTTTCAAATTAGACAACGTATTCTTATAAGACTTAAATCCATAGTAATATTATAAATACGAAAGTGTCTATTCGCTTAAACCGCTGAACCAATGGAGATAGTTTGGATCCCGGGAAAGGACATACGCTACTTTTTATCCGGGAAATCCTCCCTTAAAGGGGTTGAAGGTTGTATGGAAGAGCGATGACTAGATACTTAAGCGCCTGATATAAAAAAAATGCAACAAAATTTTATCACCATGAATGAGTTTAACGCAGACAAGCCATGCACAAAAGCTAGTAATAAATAAAAATGCAAGCAAAGATTCCAATATAATATATAATCATTGTAAACATAATTAACTAATAGCAAATGCCCAAACAACAAAGAGAATTAAATACACCTTTGTAAATTAAATATTGGAGTGAGACAGAAAGTTAAAATTATATTACAATAAAGAATCACATACGATCGGCAACAAAAGATATTAAAAGACGCAATTAATAATAATTATTATTACCTTGGTCCAGTCGGCACAGGCTGCGACGCACTTTTAGACTCTTCTTTATTCGAGTCCTGAGACCCCGAACCACTGGAGTCCTCGCGTTCACTCATGACGGAAAACTATAGGACACTAACTGCGCTACACCAACTCCCAAATAAGGCCAACTTCTTCAATGCACTTACTCGAAAACTCATATCATCTTGAACCAATACTGACTCATAACAAAACATAACCTAACTTAAGAAAAAATGAATCATCTGATAAAATATTGCCCATAAACTTTAAAACGAATTGTACTCATCGATAGTTTAGTTATAGAAGTGGATATTTTTATGTTATTATAAGCGAATTATTGAATTTATTTTACAGATGTTTTCGTTTACTTGTCAATTTAGTTGTCAAATTTTCACTCAATACTCTACTCTCGATGGATCGATTGAAAGATGTTTCGGATTCTTGGAAATTTTGCAATATCATATAAAGGAGCACCAGACGGCCATGCATAGCGTACTGCAAAGCTAAAAGATAGAGCGAGATAGGCGTATGAAATCTAAAGTACATCTCCTTCTCGTTCATTCATAAATATTGCCCTGTTTAAGCAGAAAACGTATATTTAAGTGGGTGATAAACGGGCGAGTAAGTTCGCGGGTTAAAGCTCGGCGACCTTACTCGATCGGACGTGTGTCATCCTAAGTAGGTAGCCCGCCTTGGCGCATAGGTCTGTCAATACAGCGAGTCGCGAGCCGTCATTTCGTTTGCCTGTGTGTACGGATCGCTTGTAAGGTTTGTTTAATTTCTTTGTTTTGATTTTGTCGTACGTTTGTCTCGATGTCGAGCCGAGCAAGTTCGTGAACTTTAAGAACGCGAGTTTTATAACCCGCTTGTCTAACAACCACTTAACACAATAATGGTCGGCGAACCAGATTGAAACATGTGCGATGAATATTTGACCTTAAACGTGAGTGGTCCGTTTCATTATTTTTAAGATTTTATATGTAGGTAAGTACCTAGATAGAGAAAGAGGGGAAAAATATATCACAAAGCTGACTATAGCAGGTCTAGGTCTAGGGAACACAGATGGGTTCCTATAAGGCTGGCATTGTTCCCCGTTTGGATGGGTATGCTGATCCGCTGGCCAAGGAAGGAGCCAACCCTACGGTCCGTTGACACCTCGGTCAGCCTTCGGGACAATTACTCAAAAAGGCGGTGGGCACCGGCGCTCCACGGACCCAGTAGTGTCTCCACGGCAAATGCCGCAAATACATGTAGGTTTGCGAGTCCGATGTATTTGCGGCCTTTCGCTGTCTCGGCCGTTGCGGCTGCTCCGCCTGCTCTCAATGATGTTGCGCATAGGTAGGACGGCGCCAGGGTGTCGAAACAAGTTGCATCCCAAATAGGAGGCCGTCTCAGACTCCAGGGCACAAGGGTCATACCGTCGGGCCTCTTGTCATCGTCGCGAACCAGGCCGGGCGGTTCTAAAACGGTCGGCACGTTAGCGCTGACAAAAGTCCGACGAATGATGTCACTGAGACAGGCGTGGCGAGACAGACGACTGGCGCTCTTGATACAGTCTCTCCTGTATGTGGTGACCGAGGCTATCCACCGGAGCGCACAGGAACAGCGATGGGGTGAGACAATGTCTGCACCTAAGCGCAGGCCGATAGACTAATATAACTATCTCCTATTTGTATCACTCGTCAATACTGACCCACACGACTGCCACTATTGTTGAGAGTTAAATTATTTTTGCAATAGGTAGGTATAAGTGGTATGATGAGTTCTCATCTAGAGAAGGGGTCGGCAACAGGCAGCCCGTTAGCCTTCTTATTGGCACGATAATGTGTAATATTATTTGACCACCAAATATTATATTTATTTGACCCACCGCTACCCTGCACGTGGCCCCTGGGTGGTTCTAAATTTGCAACAAAACTGGCAACCGTACTGTCATCTCTAAGATCTCACGGTTCGAAATAATTGCCATACGATAAATAAATAAATACCAAGAAAATATGTAAAAAATATATGTATTTAACAAAAATAACTCAACATTATAACAGCTATATTCATAATTAATATACTGGGCAGTCTAAGGTGTACTGTAAGTACCTACTAGGTACATACCTTATGTAGGTATAGGTATACCTGGAATTTTTACTTTCCCGTTGCAACTGCCAATAAGCCCCGTAATCAACAACTCCAAGAAGCCTTTGAGCCCCGAGCGAAACTTTTTAAAACCTTAGCGCATAACAGAAAATTCTAGACTAAAAATTAAACAGCCGTTGCGGACTCAAGGATGCAATCTAACTTCAGACAGAGCCAACTAATTTACCTACGCAAACATTGCCGTCGGCGATGTGGATTGCTTTTTCTCAACTACTGGACTCAATTTTAACTTGAGAAATTCACCTTTGCCTTTGGTTCATTATGGGTTATTGTAGTTTAAGTATACAGATTTTACGGTAGGAAGGTTCTTCGAACGGGATTGTGTTAGTGGAGTGACAGGGGCGAGGAATAAATTCTTGGCAAATTGTTAAGGCATTCAAGACGCCTACATTTTAATTGATTCCGTTGTGACACGAAAGTTACCCATATAAATGTGTCAAACCAAACTATGTGCCACGAATTTGATCCTCACCCCACAGGAAATACTCTTTCCAAAGGAACAAGATGCTTGCTCACATTTTAATAACTACGAAACGCTGGCATGTTAGCCCTGTTGATTAGATTTCCTAAAGTTTCCTTTGGAAAACTAAACTTATTAGTTCACTATCTTTTTTCTCAGAGATTTAGTTCAGCTACAAGAAACTAAAAGAACCAACTACATATTTCTCTGATGAAACCATAATTTAAAAGTTAGGAATTTATTTAGCTGGTAAATTGTCCGACTCGCAAACTATGTTTCTTGGGTAAACAGTTGGGTCTATTAAACATTTTCATAACTTTTCTCTCGTAGTTTAAATTAAAGTTTCCTTTGATATAAATGTTTTACGAATAGGTTAGAGAGAATCACGTCTACGATTTGTGAGGTAGGTATTAATTTGTATAGTGATGTTTACGTATTGGTTAACGGTAAACTTAAAAAATCCTATATATGTGTACATTATAACATAAATATGTAATGCAACAATGTCCAGCCGGCTGGACGGTATCTTTTGACTGTCGTTTTTTGCACTTTTTTGTTGATCAGAATCGTTTGTTCACGAAAGCTAGTAGATTTAACGAAATTAGTCACTTGCCTTCATACATTGCAAGAGCTATGATATGATGCGACGTTAGCAAACTATGATTCGGCCTGCCCAATGATACCTAATAAGCTTGGTGTTTTTTTAAAATTTCTTGTCCATGTCTTAAATCGATTTTTAACCACTCTACTTATAAAAAAAGTATTATTTATGCCTGTACCAGAATCTGCGATGTTGGAAAACTATGATATGGCCTGCCCAATGGTACCTAAACTTGGTGTTTTTTTTTTACATTTTCTGTCTATATCTTAAATCCAATTTGAACCATTCTAATTATCCTTAAAAAAAATTCACTCCTGTAACCAAAATTCTCAAAAGAGGTCGACAAAACACAAGAAATTTAATGTCCAGCTTTTAGCATTGTAGATTTCACGCTCGAGAAAATGTGAATTGGGTACTATTACTCGTACAGTAACAGCTAGGTTGCTAGGACATAGCCTAAGACACACTTCAACCGTATTAGATACCAATACTACATTATAACATTTATAGTTGTCTCTTACGCCACCCCCAGGATTAAAGGGAGTGGAGCTATTCTACTCCGACTCACGGGGATCAAACTATTAATTTAACGAAATCTTGCAAAAACGTTTCTTTGCCAAGTAACCATATTCATTTACATACGGCCCTCGTATGCAAGTCACCGATATCTCTCACTAAAAACAAACGTGTCTCGCATCAAACTCATACAATTTAAAACTCTAATGAACATGCATTAAGGTTGACACTTGAACATGACTAATTTCACTTAAGTTGTAAGGGTAAATGCGAGTCAAAATTTACGAGTTCTCTCGAAACGATTAGATATGTAGATCGGAAGCACTAGCAAAAAGTCCGCTAAGGAAGCGGGCCGCTTAGCATAGCAATTAAGCGTATGATATGGATTAACTGTGACGGAGAATAAGTTTTACACATATAAACACTTATCCATACGTTTCATGCCGAATCCACACAATGGGCCTTCATGGCCCAACGAGGGTTTATACACTTGGGTGAGAATCAAACACACATAACCAAATTCTTGGCACATAGTTAAAGCATTGAATACGCCTACATCTTAATTGATTCCGTTGTGACACGAAAGTTACCCATATAAATCGAATGGGTAACTTTTAATGTGAATGAGCCTATTGGACGAGAGCGGCGCGATTCCATTGTTCTCGCACCTCCCCGCTGCTCACGCCGCTCGCCTCCCCGCTGCTCACGCGGCTCGCCTCCTCGCTGCTCACGCGGCTCATCTCCCCGCTGCTCACGCGGCTCATCTCCCCGCTGCTCACGCGGCTCGCCTCCCCCCTGCTCACGCCGCTCGCCTCCCCGTTGCTCACGCGGCTCGCCTCCCCGCTGCTCACGCGGCTCGTCTCCCCGCTGCTCACGCGGCTCGCCTCCCCCCTGCTCACGCCGCTCGCCTCCCCGTTGCTCACGCGGCTCGCCTCCCCGCTGCTCACGCGGCTCATCTCCCCGCTGCTCACGCGGCTCGCCTCCCCCCTGCTCACGCCGCTCGCCTCCCCGTTGCTCACGCGGCTCGCCTCCCCGCTGCTCACGCGGCTCATCTCCCCGCTGCTCACGCGGCTCGCCTCCCCCCTGCTCACGCCGCTCGCCTCCCCGTTGCTCACGCGGCTCGCCTCCCCGCTGCTCACGCGGCTCGCCTCCCCCCTGCTCACGCCGCTCGCCTCCCCGTTGCTCACGCGGCTCGCCTCCCCGCTGCTCACGCGGCTCATCTCCCCGCTGCTCACGCGGCTCGCCTCCCCCCTGCTCACGCCGCTCGCCTCCCCGTTGCTCACGCGGCTCGCCTCCCCGCTGCTCACGCGGCTCATCTCCCCGCTGCTCACGCGGCTCGCCTCCCCCCTGCTCACGCCGCTCGCCTCCCCGTTGCTCACGCGGCTCGCCTCCCCGCTGCTCACGCGGCTCGCCTCCTCGCTGCTCACGCGGCTCATCTCCCCGCTGCTCACGCGGCTCATCTCCCCGCTGCTCACGCGGCTCGCCTCCCCCCTGCTCACGCCGCTCGCCTCCCCGTTGCTCACGCGGCTCGCCTCCCCGCTGCTCACGCGGCTCGTCTCCCCGCTGCTCACGCCGCTTGCCGCCCCGCTGCCCGCTGGGGATGAGTCCGCGGCCTTACAGCGCCCCTACATTTAAATGAGTGTTTCCTGACTGCGGGATGCGTGGTAGCGGGCGATACGAGTGCAGTACTGCCCCGCTCCCGCACATGATATTACTACTGCACAAACGTAATACTGACAGTATCCCGTCAGGTGGGGAAATTTCTGCGGCGTCAGTAAGCTGTCGTCAAAGAAAAAAAACTGCATGTCGATCCCGTCTCGCCAAGTCAGGCTGCCGAAGTGTACGAAAAATATTATAGGACCTAACAGCGGTAGGGGGGTTCGACGTCCGCTGTTCTATGACTTCTCTCTTACGCCGCGCGCCAAGCAAGAACCGTCTGAGATTTTTAAACGTTAGGGTAACGATATTGTAAGATAAATAGCCACCTAGAAGCCACATCACTCCTTATTTAAACAAGGCCTCAATTTTAAACATGTCCTCTCGTAGACATTTACATCTCGCTTGCCTTCTCTTTGACGTCCTAAAATACAAAAGACCAGAATATTTATACTCGAGAGTAAAAATCTCAACATTCCACAAACATCATGGCACCCGGTCTACACGCCGATGTCTTTTGGAAGTACACCCCCACAGGACAGCTGCCTTTACAGGTAGCTTCCGTTATCTTGCAACCAAATGCTGGAATAATATTCCTCCACCACTTAGACGCTTACCATCAAAGCAATCATTTAAATCTCACTTCAAGAAAATGCTCATGGAGAAACAAGTAATAGGAATTCCGCACGGCTATTTGGTTGCAGACTTTGTTGTATGAGTGTACTTCTAAAACGACCGAAGCAATATCCACTCTTTTTTCGTTTACTTTTATTTTTTAACTATACCTTAAATATCCTGGAGATGTAATAAATTCAATATTTTATTTTATAACATTTATTTTATTTTATTCTATTTATGTGCGCCTGTCCGTCTATAATATATATAAACACATATGTCTTTTGGGTTCTGACAGAATACCAGTGTTTTGCTCAATTGCGAGCAAAGCTACGCACTGAGTTGGGACCTTTTTGTTTTGCTGCAATGCACACAACACAACCAACCTATTTTTCGGTACTATGTTTGATATGTTATTTAAACTGTGTTCCTAATTTTCTTTTCTTTTTTTAATTCCTGTTTTTTAATTGCTTCCTTTGTTTAATATGTGTTGTTTTAAGTTTTGATTTCCTTGTGTATGTCTTTTTGCGTTCTTTGTTTTTTTTTTTATTTGTCTCATGTTACAATAAGTGTGTATGTGGCAAACAAATAAATGTTTTATCTATCTATCTATCTATCTAAATAAATGTCCCAGTGTTCGACACTGACCTAATACTTGACACTGTCGATCTAATGTCATATTAATTAACAGAGGTTAACAATATGTGTCAAGTCAACTATTTGGGTATACCTGAAGGTACCACAACTTCGGTTTAGGCCGTTTACCTTATTTATATATTTTTCATGTTTGCCCAGATCCACAAGCAATCGATTGTTCATACCTAAATAATGTAAGCAATAAGTCATCTTCCTGAGAGAATTACCAAAAAACAAGGTATAAATTAAACTCCAAAACAAACGGAGCCGGGGCGTGTCGTTAGCTATAAACACACTCGACAATATCCGGGTTAAAGTTAAATTAACACCCGGGTATCCATTTTATCATACGTTTTAATCGGTTAAAATAATTTAACTTTTAATCCGGCCGCTGATTGGGACTTTGGTTTAACATTGTGGGCTTATTGTGAGGGTAGTTTTTGACGGCTGTATTGGGTCTCTGTGTTTTGTACAAAATGTTACTCCTTTAAATAGATTTATATAGATCCGGTAGCCCAATATCGGATTAAATTTTGTTGGGTAACTATGTATTTTAGTGTATTTTTTGACATAATGAATTCACTACTAATATGTACAGTCGCGAACCGGGATTGTTGAGACACCTGCCATTATCCGTAATTTAGCCGTGTAATGAATGACAGATGTTACCCGATGTCGTGTCAGTCCCGATTTGAATTACACGACCAAGTTGCGAACATTGTCAAGGGCTCAACAATAGGAATTGTTGGGCCCTTGACAATGTTCGAACAGGGGTTCGCGATGGTACCTATATAGTTATAAAACTCAGCCTTAAAAGTGTTATAACCGACATAACTTTCTTCACTTCACTTCGTCTGCGTAAAATTGCTTGTTAATCAATTTCCTAAGTCCAAGTTACACCTTAGAATAATCAGACAGAAATATATCGATAAATAAATACAATCAGTACGTTCAATGTAATTTTTATTAAAGACACCCAATTTTTAACGAACGACTGAATTGGAAACGGTTTTGTCAGGTTATTTGCTCGCCAAGCCTTTTTTTAAGAACTACCTACTGCATGAAACTGTATTGATATCAAGTTGAGACAAAAAACCTTCAGTGTACGTGTCCTTGTGCCACCCTAGCGGTCTTTATACCAGTCCATCCTTCTTCAAATGGCCTCAACATCTGTCTGTTCAGAGACGCTACCCAACACCTCTCAGCGAAGCCTGGTATCCACCATTTCCTGAACTTGTCGTAGCTAGTTCTCCCTAGCAATTGTGGTGTTTCTGCCAACTTCTCACACAAGGCACACGCGTCGAGCGGCTTGGAAGCCTTGATTTGGTAGTGGTTACGCCATTTGAAGAACTCGTAGTAAGTTTCTTTGTTTTTGACGCTTTCATTTATTTTCTTTGCTGTGTCTGAAATGCCGAGTTTTAGGACGTCTATGTATGAGTTGGGTGGTAGGTATCTGGAAACGAAAAGATAAATCAGACGGCTGTTATGCCCTGTGCTGTAGTTGCTTTTATGCACCTTAACAGGGCTGAGAGTTAAATAAAATCTGGTTCGTAACTTGATTCCATTATCTTAACATTTGATGTTTATTAATATAGATATGAAATGACTATAAACTTACTCATTATACTTAGCTCCACCATAGACAACCGGTACCGCATTATTCTTATATCCCCTCAGCACAACATCAGTTACGAAATCATGATCTATAGAATCCTCCAAAGCTAAGTAAAAGAAGTACTGATTCTTCAGCCTCCAATTGCAAGCTCCAAATGACCTTCTTTTACACTGTTTCGTCCCACAGTTTCCAAAAACATCTAAAGTAAGGTTATATTTTTTCAGTTCTTTCCGTAAATGAGTTATGAGGCCTTCACGATTGCTATTAGAATTGCATGTGTCTAGAATAGCAGCTGCAGCTTTGTACTTGGTGTTGAGGAGCGATTTGATGCTGGCATCGATGGGTTTCATAGTTGGCGGCCAGTGGAAATGAGAGCCGAGCTCTTCTGAACGGCTGTTGTAGATTGATATGAATTTGTAGGGTATAGTGGAATCGTGTCTGGAAGATGAAATAACTACATTAACAAGAAACGCACTTCAACGTAATTTGTAGAGTCCATTTTGATGCGCTGCATCTGCATCGGACTTTCGACTGTAGGTACCCGGACTCAGCCTTTGGGTCTTCGACGCTCATCATACTTGCTTGTAAGACACTCGGAGATAATGATCACTAGCAAATTGATAGTTGGTATAGGACTATTTTGCAACTGAATTGTCCGTGTGGGTATTGGGCACGTTCTTCGGGCCTTCTGCCCTCGGGCTCTAGTAGAGAGATGCGCTTTGAAGGGGCACTTCTCGTTTACGTATTATTTCAAACAAAACAAACAAGCTGGTGGTAACTGGATACCGTAGCCTACGTACACTTGCGACTCACCAGAATGTATGACTTGAGGATCACTTGTGTTGAGAGTGCGAGCCATAAGCACAATACAGGTTGAACCACGGTCCAACACAGCACATCCTCGGAGCTCTGGTGACCTTACTCACCACCAGGTACAAAATACTACATACCTCTTTAGGTAGCCATAATAATACTACTACTTGCTCTTTAGCAAGTAGTAGTATTATTATGGCTGCGGTTCTCTGTAAGGTGGAGGTACTTCCCCAGTTAGGGTGCTCCAAATATGAGCCTGCATACATCTGCATATCATCCATTGACCCCTGATCGAGGATCGAATAAGCTATCGAGCTGATTTGATTATGAAAACGGAGCGTGGCTATAGGGACTGGGTATAGCCACGGAGCGTTTCAACCATTCATTCCCGTACTTTACCAAATGTTCATAGATATTATGACAAATGTACGAAATTTTGTGAATAAAGTTAACCTGTAATTTTTATGCATTTGTCATCATATTTATGAAAATTTGGTAACGAAAGGAAGGGGCGGTTGAAACGCTCCTTGGCCTTAACCTACTCCTAAATTACACGTGAAAACCAGTAGTTATAAGGCTTGTTAGTAGTTTGCAAATCCAAACATTGGGCAAGAAATACTTGTAAGGTGCTGTGGGGCAATCTAGACTAATAGAAATACGAGAGTGGCATCTTGGTGAGATTGTTAAAGCGCTTTCCCGCTATCCGGACATAGATAGCACTCTAGTAAATGGTGTAAAACACGGAAGATATTTTCGATTAGTTTTAATTACCCGCGGTCTAATTTGGGGCAATTTAAAAATAATAATTATTATGTAGAAATTTATTTTTAAACTGTTATTCTTCTAAGGTATACTACGTTTGTGAGTATTCAATTCCTTTCAAACTCATAAATCTGAAGTAGTATTTCATTACGTACCTGTACGTCCAGGTCCAATTAAAAAACCCGTCATAAAGACGGGGACACACTGGAAACTTATCAGCAGAGTCGTGGGCAGCAAACACATACAGTTGATTAGTTCCTCTAGCTTTTGGTATATCCGCCTCGTCTTTAGTTCTTCCTAAATGTGCAACATTAAAAACAATTGCATCAAAGTAGCGAACATCACCAAACAATGTTCTATTTTTAGTAAAGTAACAATTGATTGTGCTACACTTGTTTTTAATGAAATAATGTTGGCCTTCGTATCTAACTCCTTGTAAATTTGTCCAGATAAGAATGTGCTTCATATCGGCTAAGTGACGTTCAAATTTTATATTTTTTGTATATTTCAATCTCTCGCTAATGCAATGCGTGGTTATTATTATACAGACAGTGTGAATAAACGATTTCCAATACTTGAACGAAGATCGCGCCATTTTGTAACAGTTTTTTTTCTAATGTGTTTATCAGAGAGCAATGACGGCGTTCAATAAAATGAACCGTAAACCTCTTCTTTTGTAAACGGCATCGTGGTCTGTTGAAAAGTGATTTGAAATAAGAATTCAAAACGTAGTGTAGCCACCGGCATTTGTTTATAAGCACTGTGGTGTTTATTGATGAAAAATTCTTAGTGATCTAGGTATTGCGTCAATTTATCAGTCTGTGTTGATTAAGTTTACAACGTGCATTAAGCAAGCTCGAACCATTTCTGGATATTGCGCATTAGAATTAAAATTACAAATGTTATTTTTTTAATTAAGTTTTATCCTAACGTGAAATGGGTAGGATGGATATGATAGTACCTAGTCAGGCTTATTAGGTATTTTAACTGATTTAGTATGTTCCTTATTATTTTACTTTTATTTGTTTCTATTTTAAACGTAAGTAATCACAATGTTAACTTATTGTGATTCATATATCGTAACAAATAATAAAAAATACATTTTATTTGACTTGTCACAAGATTTCCCGCTTTTTCAAAATGGCGTCTCATTGTCAACACGGCGCTTGTATTGTGTCCATGATGTGGGTCTCCTCCGGACAGGCCGGGACAAAATCGCACAGGTTTTTTGAAAGGACAACCGATTACTGCTGTTACGGAAATCATTTTGATGGACGCTTTAGAAAAGTTATTTTTTGTTGCCTATGTGACATATGAATGTGAGGGAATCAAGAATTGGAAGATAAATGGTTAAGAAAAATGTGTTTACCGTTACATGTTATTTCGCGTTTATAAAAATATGGGTATTTGTTTACTAATTATTTGTTTTTACCTGCGGCTTCGCTTGCTTATTAGGACTCAGGAGGTATTTATTATTTTTACTAGGTAGGAGACTTAACCCATATTTAGCTATCTCAGCTTTACAAAACGCGGAATGTTTCGGCATTTCGACAAGACCTGTGAATTCCTCTTTTCTGTACCTGGTAGTGCCATTTCAATCTGTGAAAAGCGAATAAGACTCAACAATGATACTAATTTTATTAATATTAGAATAGCACTGTTAGAAAGAGACAATGTCTTAAATTAGGCTGGGCCTGTGTCTGCAACCCATACAAATTGTATTATTATTATATTACTAAATTAGTTACTTAAATAATGGTGATATAAAGGTTATACTAAAACCTCATTAGGACAGTAGTGCCAGCTACGGCGTGCGCGACGATCTGAAATGCAAACCGCGAGCCAAAGAATCTCATTAGAGCTACGCGACCCCCTTTCCTAAGCGGCGGCTGTATTCTAGTCTGGGTGTATTACAAGACAAGATTAGTTTACTATTTGAATAACTGTCGTTCCATATACACTTTGACAAGTACCTATATGGAAAACTTGTCACCTATAATCCTGTTCTAATTGCGGTCCGACGATAAATAAATAATTAAATATAAATATTTGTGGATAATCTTACACAAATCAACATAGTCCCAAACTAAGCAAAGCTTGTACTATGGGTACATAGTGACGATATACATACTTATATAAATAAATAAATACTTATATACATAGAAAACATCCAAGACTCAGGAACAAATATTCGTGTTCGTCACACAATTAAATGCCCGGGACCTCCAGCTTCGAATATATAAATATGTAGTGAATAATTTTTTCCACAAAATTTATCTTAACAAAATGGTGATTAAAATAAAAAATTTAATGTTATTATTAAGTAAAATGAATATAAGTATACAAAGGGACGTTGACATTATAAAAAGACCGCCTCTAGCAGGTCGGGATGTAGCTTGGACCCCATTAAGGTAACTGCGTTATCTCTCTGAATTGCTATGGAAAGATGGAAGCGCCAGGTCTGAAGTCGCCAGTCGATTGGATTAGCCGCGAAAACAAGGCCTTCAAAAAGTTATTTCTACAGCAAGCGCTGAATAAACGTAATACTTTACTAAGGAGAGCATTTAATTTAAGTCGTTTGTTAATTTAGGCCTGGTGGGTAGCAGCCCGGCTTGTGAACAGATGCCCTGAATGGGTCCATATTGGCTCACATAACATTACTTGTCATATTATTTTTCATAATAACGCTTTTTGATCATAGTAATCATTTGTCATAATTTTTTTGCCTACAAATTTGTTGTATATACATTTGTATTACCAACATCATTACTCACAATTATATTTAGGCAGATTTTTTAACAACATAATGTCATTTCCAACTATTCATCACAACTCATAATGATTTTTAAAATAAACTTAATAATTATAAACTTATACTGTATAAGTATTTGAAAGCATAACATGTAAAGTATGGGTGTATTGGATTATATCGGCTGTCAATGTATGCGCTGAATTACAACATGTAAATTTGATTGTCAATAAATCATCTATTATGTCGATTATCCCCGCAACTTTTTTATTTTTCATGTACCTAGCTTATTAAGCGATTTCGGCCCGCCAAGGAGTCGAAGGAGCCCCGCTTCGCGGGGCTCCTTTTTCCGCTCTGAGGAACAAAAGACACCTAACACTCCTCCTCGCTTCGCTCGTCGTCGTACCTATCCCGACTCTGGGACTGTATTTCTATTTTGATAGCAAGTTGAATGTGGTGTGGAAGATACCTGACAGTTTATAAATAAAACCAGGTTAAAGTTTAAAATAAATATTATATAAATTTTTATTACTAATTTGTCGTTGTTAAAAAATAAATATGATTTAAAATTTTATTATTTAAAATTGTTATATTTTAAAAATAAATGAAAATTAACATTAGTATTACAGATATTTATTATGATTGACATTATTAACATGAATGATTCAGTGTTACGATAGTTATGCGCAAAGACAAGTTATAAGTAATGATCATTATGATATAAAATTATATAACAAACATTTTCGGACTTCCAATAATCGAAGTAGCAATTTTATGTGAACTTTGGCGCACCCGCCCTGAATGTGGGAAAAGGGCGAAAGCGTCAACGCAAGTTACGATCCATACCAGGGCTCTTCCTAGTTTCTATGGCATGAACTTGGCTCCGTCAGGATGATTGCCTTCATCTTGGGCACGAGATGAAGGCACCAACAGCTTTTTGAGAACAAAATTAAAAATGGAAAGTAAAAAACGAACCACGTTAAATACAAAGCGTATACCGATAGCGCTGCGTGTTTAATGGCAAACACTCTTTACCCAGAGGGGGGGGTTTTAGTCCGTAGGCGAGTGGCGGTGGCATTCCATCCTAGGGCGGTGTGCCACCGTCAGTCGAGTCGGGCATGCCACCAGGACCGGCCTGGTGGTATCCAACGAGGATTTCCTCCCCCTTTGCAAAAAAAAATTGTCACGCGTAAGTAAAATGACTCTGAAGTAATTTATGTTTGACTTGAGTCCTCATCATTTAGGCAACTGAAAAATATTACTTTTTTATTCACTAGCGTTCCCCATACGCGATCATGAACTATGATAGTTTTTTGGTTTCTCGATAGCATCTGGTTTAAGCGATTTAAAATTTAATGCAGAATACAGCCGCGGCGGTACTGAAGACATCGCGTCTTTGCATTCCAGCCCACTCATCGGCAAATCACTGCCGCCCTCGGAATACGAGAGTATTAATGCGGAGACAATGCGGAAACAGGTGTGCGCTGAATATTATTATATTTTCCACTTCGGCTTCGATGCATAACTGAATTAGGTTCGTGGTGAAAATTAATAAGTTTTGCTAGAGATACACTTTTTAGGGTTCCGTAGCCAAAATGGCAAAAACGGAACCCTTATAGATTCGTCATGTCTGTCCGTCTGTCCGGTCCGAATGTCACAGCCGATTTACTCAGAGACTATAAGCACTACAATTATGAAATTTGGTAGGAAAGTTTACTCTATGAACCGCTACATAAAAGTGATGTGAAATTACAAATATTAAATTAGGGGATATACATGGAACCGGTGGATGAAAAAAAAATCTTAACGCACATAGTCGTCTGGGATATCGATGGATAGGCCTTTAAAAATGATATGGAGGTTTCTAAAAAACTTGTCCATTTAAGTCAACCGTTGCTGAGATATTAGCTGTCAAAGTCATAGAAAGTGTGTCTCCCCCCCCTCTAATTTCCAAACTATAAAGTTTAAAATTCTGAAAAAAATTGAGGTGATGTGCATTAGTAAATACTTTCAACGATTTTTGGTTTGAACAATATAGGTTTTACGGTTTTTGAGTTTTCGCTTAAAAACTGTCTTGTCCAAACAATAGGTCGTAAGTGCTGTGAGTTCCCTATGAAGATACGACTTTTTTAGATTCAATGTATTGGATAGTGATTTTAAATGTGGACTAGTAGGTTGTGTTGGTACGGAAACCTTCATTGTGCGTGGTCCGACAAGCACTTGGCCGGTTTTTTTAATGCACAAATTAAAGATAATTTTTACTTTACTCTTAAGAAATTGGTAGTTTTAATTATTATTAAATGTAGGTAGGGTTCGCCCCACAAATTAATTTAGACATTTAAAGAAAACAAACGTAATGGAACTTGCGAAATCTCATTTAAACCAAAGAAATAAATGGATGGAGTTCAATAAAATATAAAATTTGATCCCTAATGTTTATTTATATTTTTCGGATGATTATTGAATTTGCACGTTTATAGTGAAGTTGGCACCTAAAATTCAGATTCGTCGGGTGTTCCTGAAATGTTAAAGCACTCTTTGTAGACATTCATTTCAGCCTCGTGACAATTATTTTTCAGGAAGTATGAGCATGAATGTTTTAAAAACGTTTCAGATATTGAAGAGACCCGTCTATTGATCTTGAATAAGTCACGCCAACTCCTAAACAGTCGTTCTTCATTATTCGTTTTTTTGGACTGGCGATTAAATGTTCTACTAAAATGTTACATTGATTTCTTGTTTGATTAAATTTGAATCTGAAGATATAGATAATTAGTATTAGTATTTACTTTGAACGAAAAATAAATATCTAAAAGTAAGTCATAGGTAATTAATAAGTTTGTATATGTTTCAAACACTGTAAATAACCACTTGGATCAGTACTTTTAGTGGAACGACCACATTTTAAGATACATCATGTAGTCATCATGAATGTATTTTTGATGTAAATTATTTCATTTAAATAAGTAAGTAGGTATCACTACATCGTATAAAACAAAGTCGCTTTCTCTGTCCCTATGTCCCTATATCCCTATGTATGCTTAAATCTTTAAAACTACGCAACGGATTTTGATGCGGTTTTTTTTAATAGATAAAGTGACACAAGGGGAAGGTTTATATGTATAATACATCCATCAGCATTGCACCCGTGCGAAGCCGGGGTGGGTCGCTAGTATATTATATATCGTAGTTTAACACTCTAAGCTCTCCTCGCACTCACGCAATGCATTCAACGCATTATAGATACTTGAAATAGGCTCTAATGACCACATAGACTTCCAAAATAGTCCATAAATCATTTATGAATGGCGCTAAAACGTGACTCGTGTAAAAAGGGAATAAATATGAAGAAGAAAACGATGTTACAATATCCAGGAATGTAGGAGAGCATACAAAAAATCCTTTTATTGAAACTAGCCTGCCCGTTATCCATTATGTATTAGACGCTTGGGGCGATGTGGACACCCTACTATGAGTTGCGTTGCACTTGAAGAAAGAAAAACAATTTTAAAAATATATATTAGTTTTTTATTGTTCTAAATATGTACCTACTTGAATAAGCAATATTTTTTTTATTACAAAAAGTTATTAGTACTGGCGATCTATGTCAAGTATTTGAATCAAGTTTCAGACTAGATAGGAATTGTTATAGAATTTTGAAATCACAGAGTACTTGGGTAATTAATAGGTACCTTTTTGTGTTTACGTAAAACTTAGCTCCTTTCTGATTTATTTTGGCAAAGGTATTTAACCAATTTAATATTATTAGTACTTAGTACTCTACGACCAGACTGTTTTTCGGACAGCGGATGACAATCCGGGTACGATAAAGGCCAACATAAAATAACGTAAATAGCACTGCGATGATAACTGTTACGACAAGACGACGAGGGAGACTTATCATCACGAAGAGGGACTGTTGAGCCACTTGACAATGTTCACAACGCAACTCGGCCGTGTAATGCAAATCGGGAACGGGGCGCTACCGCGAACAGCAACCGAAGTTTTCCCTCTCTGTTGCACTTACGTCCGAACGTGCAAGTGCGACAGAGAGCGAAACCTTCGTTTGCTGTCGCGGTAGCGCCCCTGACACGATATCGGGTAACTACTGTCATTCATGACACGGCTAAATTACGGAGACGTAGAAAATGGGTTAGATAGAAGAAGGACTAGCGAATCACCAAGAGGGACGGACTTATGATAGTGTTGCTACTAATTGAAATGTATCAGAAGACTGATATGGATGTAGCACAAATCTGACATCCATAATTAGTCGTGCTATATATACATTGGCGCCAAATTTAAATTACGTTTCAGTGACACAGGCCGGCTGGTGACAAATAATACGCGAGGACAGGAGATGACACATTATATCTCATTCCCACGTGTGTTGGTGTATATGCTTGCTCTTTCGCACATCTTTGTATCTGTGTATTGCCGGCTCCAGTCTTATCCTTACTTCATGTACGGAGACAATGCCAAGTGGCTCTACAATCTCGGTTCGTGACAGAGGGTCTACTTCGAACTTCAAAATCCGAACTTCGTGTCGTGCCGTCCCTCTCACTCATAAAATGAATAACACGAGAGTAAAAGGGACGGCACGATACGAAGTTCGTATTCCGAAGTTCGGATTACAGGGCCTGTACGTACAAGGGGTATTCTATCTAACAAAACCGATGCTTGACAGCAAGGCATTGCTCATGCGCCGCATAGCACATCCTCTTTCGTTCCTAGCACGATCAAATATATTGACACCTCGGTGGTGTCCTCATCCGAGTTTAACCGAAGCAGTAAGAGGAGTGGCGTCCACGCACCGGAAGACGAGCTGTCGGTAGGCCTCCGACAAGGTGGAGTGATGACCTGGTGAAGGTCGCGGGAATCCGGTGGAAACGAACGGCAAAGGACCGGTCTGAATGGCGAGCCTTGGGGGAGGCCTATGTTCAGCAGTGGACGTCTTTCGGCTGAAATGATGATGATGATGATGAGTAAGAGGATGCCGGGCGAAATAAAATTCCCAATTATGTTTTTAAATTAGCGTATATGTTCTCACTGAATACTCGCAACTACAGACTATAGCGTGGTAGCGCTGCATAATACCCGTATCTGTAATATTCAGTTTTTGCTCCCCAGGGGGCCACTGTCTATGACAGATGCGCGACGCTGAATCCAAAATGGGCCCCTTGAATACATTTGCTCGACATGCGACTTTTTGTCACAATAATGTATTATGTGATAGTTTTATTCAACTTTTCATTTTATTTTTATCGGTACTAAATGTCTGTGGACGATTAAGGCCGCGCAACGAGAAGTATCGCGTTCTTTGAAACGCTGTTCTGCCCAGACTAGGAAACAATAAGGATTGATTTTCAGATATGTGATTCTTGACTATACGACTGTGTTTCTGACAATAGCCGATAAATGATTGCTTAAAATTTTCTCGAAAAAATCTAAATTCGAGTATTTTTTCCTTTTTTACTCAGCCTACTAAAACAACACATTCAAGTTAAAATGATGGCTGACCGAATCGAGGCATCCCCTTAAGGGTGGATATTGCATGAACTGTACGGTTTGACGGGCCGTTACCAGTCCTTTTTCTCTCGCCGCTTCGGATAAACTTTGCTCTCACACGCATCTGAGGTGCAAATTTACCCGAACGCGGTTGACGGCGCCGTGACAGACTCATTGTACCGCGGCCGGCAATGTATATTGTATAGTCGATGAATAAAAAGGTTCGCCACTTTTCGACTTTATTTTAATGATATTAAAGTCCTAAGAGTGACGAGTAGGTATATAATTTCGTGACTGTACCATGACCATGCGACGATGACACACAAACCTCTATTGACCCTAAAACTTTTTCATAAAAAGTACGTGCTATGTGGACGAACGGGATGCCATGATTTAGTTTTTCTAGCTGTTAACAATCGGTTTGTTGTACGTACAATAGTACATACATATATATGGACATAATAAACTAGTGACTCTGTGAGCTGTAGATTTCGAAATATGATTACCGAACCTGCTCACAAAATTTCACGGGAATCGGTAGAGAAATGTGACCTATAGAGTAGAACAAAGAAACCATTAAAAAAATGTTTATGAAATTTTCCAAAACCTGACTAGACAAAAAAAATCTTTCTATATAATTATCGATTCTGCTCCCAAAATTTCACGAAAATCGGTTGAGGAGAACAAACCGAAATCAGCCCGCAGAAACAAACGAAATCATTGAAAAAACATTTGTATGTGAAAATTTCAAAAAAGAGCCTCAAAAAAAGCTATATAATTACCGAACACGCTCATAAATGCGACTTGTTACCTAGTAAAACGGAAATCCGCCGTCCGGACCTCGAAAGTATTTTTGTCGAAGCTGAAGCAGAGACTGAACACTCGATCAATAATAATTTCTTATGTACCTTCACCGTTAAATATGGCGCTGTCTTTAACATGGGACGTTAATCCCCCAAACTTACATACCTATAAATAATAGGGATGACGACTCATGTTACAATTTACTACATAGTGTGGCTATATGGATAGAAAACCATCAAATTATCACAATAAATAGTTAATTAGAGTCAAAAAACGACTCTGCATTGAAATAATTTGGCAACACTACCTCAAACGTTACATTTTCATACAAATATGACGTATAACGCACAGTGTTGCCAAATTATTCCTTACAGAGTTAGCGTGGTCGGACTCTAGACAAATTAATTAAAATTAAAAACATATGCGTATAAAGATTCGCAAAAACGTCGTTTTGACTATGGGTCAAATGTAAATTGAAAGTACCTATAGAATTCTCATGTTTCAATAAAAAAAGAAATTGAATGACAACATTGGCAACTATGTACATAAACGGAATATTTCACCAGCACTCGAAGGGTAATACGGGACCCTATTACTTATAGTTAGACAGTTGAAATTTTCACAGATGATGTATTTCTGTTGCCGCTATAACAACAAATACTAAGAAACAGAATAAAATAAATATTTAAGGGGGTCCCATACAACAAACGTGATTTTTTTTGCCGTTTTTATAGATAATGGTACGGAGCCCTTCGTGTGCGTGTTCGACTCGCGCTTGCCCGGTTTTTCCATACAACGGCAGTACGAGGCCACGCCACGCAGACGTGATGTCAAAAGCATCTGAGTCCTTCCTGAACACATCTTACATTACTCGAAAAAGTCCACCTCTCCTCCCCTATACATACATACATAATGACCCGCCACTGAGAATAGAACTTGCATTTTAGAATTCATATAAACGTTAAGTATATTCGACGACCGGTTTAGCCTAGTGGGTAGTGCACCTGCCTGTGAAGCTGACGGTCCTGGGTTCGAATCCCGGTCAGGGCAAATATTTGTGTGATGAACACGAATATTTGTTTCTGAGTCTTGGATGTTTTCTATGTATTTTAAGTATTTACATCTATTAAATATATCGTTGTCTAGTACCCATAACACAAGCCTTCTTGAGCTTACTGTGGGGCTAGTTTGATTTGTGTAAGATTGTCCTCTAATATTTATTTAAATTTATTTTATTTATTTATTATTCGTCTATATTTAGGAAGTTAAGTTGCTTTTAAAGTAATGGTCGGGTTACAAAACAAACGTTCTACTCACTAACAAGGCGGGTGCATCGATCACTCGATCTAATCGGATATAAGGGCGTCCACACACAATGCTGTCCGTTATATTCCTGACACGGCGGCTTGTAACTGTTATTAGGTTCGTCTGTAAGTGGACAGTCCCTGAACAGTCCAGGCCACGGACCAATTCTCAGTCGAGTCGGGAATGCTGCTGCGAGCGAGCCGGCAGTATCCAATGAGTTTCCTCCACCCGCGGAAAAAAACATCACACCCCTGGAATTGCAAGCGTCCATAGGCTGCGGTGATAGAAAGCCATCAGGCGGGCTGTACGCTTATTTGTCACAGAAGTGGTATTAAAATCGCAAATTTGTATTCAGCCTTAGCCCTCACGCAGGCACGGTGACCACGCGTCTCTTCCGGGCCCGATCTATCTTCATCTCGGCGTGAGCGTGTGTCCATTGTCCGATTCCTGAATATTTCCGTTTCATAGACACCTTGTTTGATGAATTGGTTCGTAATGACTGGAATGTTTGTTTGTTTACTTTTTATGCAGATTTTGCACAGGTAGTGTATTTATATATATTATATACCTTTGTCACACCACAGAATAATTAATAGTAAGTACTTAAAACCCCCAAAGGTGCAAAAGCCCATCTGTCTTAGGTACTTTAACATTACCAGCTGTTAAAATTTAGCACTAAACAATATTAGAGCGTGACGACTTAAAAAGCGAGGGTTATCGTCAGAACAACGGCCCATATTAGGCTATTTCTTGTAGACAAAACATTTGCTCTTTGAATGCAGTTTATATACTGAAGTAAAAAGGCAACGCATACATACCCAGCCCCCAGTTGTGTGGTATAGCGAAATACAAACGACAGTCGGGTTTTTAAGTGAGCCATATTACCATGAGATAGTTATTTTCCCGAGAGCGAGGACCCCTTAGGACCCTTAGGACTCGATGGTCCATTTTTCCCATGACAAGAAAGTTGCTATGTATATACTAGCCACGTGACCGGTCCAACAGCAATTGTTCTAGAAGTCATAAACTGCGTTTTTCGTCAAAATAATATATAAAATACGTTTTTCTATTTAATTGATTTCAAACAATTTAAGCAAAACCGCAGCTCTATATGCTAGCTAGGGCCCTTCGAAAATGGTCCAATTAATGTCCTCGTGGTGCGTAGCGAATCGAAGTTTTTCGAAGTTGCAAGTTTGGATGAACACTACCCTAATTGATCCATACAACACCCTAAAAAACCGGCCAAGTGCGTGTCGATTTTTGCACATTTACGGTTCCGTACCAAATTATATTGGTCCGTAAAATATACGTAATAATAATTATAAACATTATCACCATACTCGAAGTTCATAGGCTGATTTTGCTCTGAATATTTTATTACTTCCCATCGGCCTATGAACATCGAATTGTACCTAAACGTATGCAGTATTTTCCGCACTTGCATCGTAATGTTGGAACAATTTCGCCCTTGCTGCGCTCGCGTTTTCATCTAGATGTGTTATGACTTTATGAGCAGGCATCCAAACGTATCCGCCCTTGCGTCATAAATGTTCGAAAATTTTCGCGCTCGCTACGCTCGCGTTTTCTCCTACGTGTACTATGTTTTTATAACCCCTTACAGTTTCTAAATACTAACCAATACACTGTTTTTGTAGGTTGAAAGTAATTTATAGACTTAGTTTGCCCGCTTTTGCTTCCACGTGCGTCGGACTAAATTGACACTAAGTTAGACACAGTGACAGTATAATAGAGTCGGAGAACGAGTAAGCGACTAATGCGCCTATAAGCTTAATGTCCACTTCTTAAGGCATCTGGCCTGGGGCTGGTCAGCCCCGGAGAAACTAACACTAGGCCTGGCCCGAAGTTGGTTTTGCCGTGTCGTGTATCAATGGAGACGCAGCGCACATTGACGGATAGTCCCGCGTAATGGGCGGATTGACTGATCGTGCTCCAATCTGACAATTTAGTTCTACTGCTGATCGATGGCACAACATGTAGGTTATTGATTGACTATTTTAACATTTTAGGAATTAAATACCTACGCAGCTTTCAGGAGTTTTACGCATGCTAATGTTAAGAGCGTAGATTTGATCTGCAGAATGATTGTAATAATAACATTACTTACATACAGCGGTAAAACAAAGAATGTCCCAGATCGCAGGTATTTGACAGCTGAGCCCAAGGGCGATAAATAAGCAATCTGAGCAATAAGCTTATTAAGGAAATAATAAGGAAAGCCTTATTACCGCCTTTTGTGACATCGGAAAGGGTATTATAAGTTTCAAAGGTGCTAAACTCTGCGCGTCATAATTTGAATGTAGCTTTAAAAAGCACGAGATTTCCTTAGAGGATATTGACTACGTTATGAAAACCTGATGCCTCTCCAACCCTTTGTGATCAAGCGTAGTAAACGACCTCCCTCTTCCCTGAACGGGTCACGTAGTATGGGTACGTTCCCGTAGGTACCTAATAGTTGATAGGTAAAATTGTTTCCATGTAAGAATTTGAAGACAAGTCAAGCGTGACATTTAAAGGCGACACGCGGGCTGTATAGCACGTATAGAAACGATCTTAACAACACAAGAACACCATAACCTATGCGCGCTTGCTACTTTAAATAATAACAAACCAGTTGCCGTCCCTTTATTGACTTGAGGATTCGTTGTGTTGACAGCTAGAGACGTAGATTACGTAAGGCAGAGACTTACGGTGGCCACGAGCGTTAACCATGAGTGTTATAGCTAAGGCTCGTCAATAATGGGACGGCAATGCTTTTTTAAATCTGACTGTGGCTTCATAGGCCGGATCCAATAAAGCGATAGGAGTGCGCGGTTGGAGCGTAGCCTGGGGAAACTCCAGGGGAAACCTCCGACACGACCACGCGGGCAGTTGGACGGAACGAGAAGAAAAGTCGAAAAGTGCTTCTATAGTGTGCACTAGTACTTAGATTATAAGTAAGAGAAATGTTATGTACTTTAATAATAACGAATGTATGACATTAAAGTCGATAAAATTAAGTAATTGATTTGATCATTGTGACGTATAGATATTTATTTTATTTTTATTTGTTTTTTGACATTAATGACTATAGTATACTGTATCGCAGGAGTATATGTATATGATATATATTCCTCTCGATTTCACATGACATTTATGGTTTTAGTGATACTAAGGCTCGGTTTTATAAAGATTAGTTAGACATTATGTCGGTTTGCTATGTCAAAAAATGTACTGAGTTACTGAAATTTGATCTCAAATTTCGTTTAACGGATCTTTATAAAACCCGGCCTAAGACTACTTTTAAGATTTCATTGTAGGTATCTGAAATTATGTGAAATAAATTATTTGATATTTGAACGCATTTGTGTTGAAGTCGCAAGCGCTTCATGAAGGTTTGAAAGAGGATGGAGTTAATTTGAATTATATTAACTAGTAGCAATACCTACTAGTTTGCCTTTTCTCTAATACGTAGTGTAGAGGTTGTTACGGTATGAGGCTGGCCGTGTAGGTCCAGAATCATAACGTATACAAATTGAATTTAAACTATGATTCGAGAATGCGTCAAACTGGCATTCTTCTGGAAACAATTGGGTTTTCCAGGGACTGATCTTCAGGACACCATCGGAAACACATGTTCTGTAAATTATTTTAAGAGCATATTGTGTAATATATTTCAGTTCAGTAAGAAATATATAGTTTCATATGTGCTTCCAGTGTTATATTTTAGCTACGATCTCCTCCCAGTACCTCTAAACCCGTACCTCTCGAGCAGCATACCCCAGTATTAATATATATACCACGTATATATACCACAGTAGCTAGTGATGGGGCGTTTCTTCATGGATATAGGGTCTATAGGTAAGTTTGTCTTGGACACTGAATCCCGTTGCGGTCTGTCTCTGTTCGCTCTCAGAGTTTAGCTGTTTTGACATGTAAATAGATCTTCCCAACGCACAGCTTAATTATACACAGATACAGCTATGAGTAAACTTAACAATGAATAAATAAATATATTATCGTCGAAGCACTTGTCGTTAGCGTAGCAGTAAAATTGATAGTTAGACCCGCAAAGTATTTGTAAGATAAGTTAAGCAATGTCAAAAATGTATTGATTTACTATGGTCTGACATTAATTCAAGTTAATAAAGTCACCTACACATTGGGCTAATTTCTGTGAATTATATTATAATGGAATAGTAGCATACATCTCTCATTCTATCGCGTGGTTATACGTTAATCTGGTTTGTATACCTACAGCTTGATTTCTTGCACCGTCTAAACAGCGCTTAAGCAAAAGGGGCGCTTTGACCGACACTTCAAAATTGCTTGAATTGATTCCCTTGTTATTTTAAGCTGTACAAAGATGCAAATTCCTGAATAAACCGCTTATTGGAATGCGATGACAATCAGGTCGTCTGTCGTAGGCGACAGTTGTTTTCCATCGACCCGATAACTTTTAGAAGGATTCGTTTGGGCGGTAACGCTTTCCGATTTATGCAAATGAACTGTCTGTTCTATTTTGCATCTGTAAAATTGTAATTTATAATCACATTAAAAACTAAGTGAAAAAATGCCAAGTTTGTAATGAATAAGGACACAAGATTTCATCAAAGGTAAAAAGCGTTTCCAGAAGAGGTCTTAGCACTTTATGTGACCTTTATTCAGCCTAAAACTCATAAAGCCAGTAAACACCCTCAATGTTCGAGCATCAATGCCGCTGGGGCGTATATCACAAAACACATTGAACAACCGCCGTTAACGCAACCAAATCACAAGTTATGAAGGAGCCTGTAATAAGTATGCTATATTACTACCGGGCGGTGTGCAGTGTTCATATTGGCACACTGGGAGATTGGAGATTCAAATGTGTTCACCACTCACTCGCTTTTGGAAATTCTAGTTGTCAAGCGTCACCCTTATTAAAAGGGAATAGATTCCTAGTCAAAATTAAAAGAAAGCGAGTCGTTAACAGCGTGGGTCCCAAATTTGTCCCTTCTGCTGTCAAGTCCTCGAATCTCCGCTTTTATAAGAAGTTAGAAATATCGTAAAGAAGCCGTGAGTCGCGGGCTTAGAAAAATAATTAGAGTAAGAAAAATAATTAGAAAGCGTAACGTGTCTCGATCCAAGTCGACGCAAAGGATTGCGATAGGGACATATTTATAGTGTTTGTGTTTTTTTCGTATCCAGTTCATTGCCCTATTGAGCGGTTTGCTACCATATTCTCGTCCGTCATAAAAGATAAGCATACTTCGTATCGTAAATAAAGACAGCATATGCATTAACCCTTTACCGGATTATCAACTCTAGGGTCTTTGCCAAAGGTTTGAATTGCTTTAATAGAAATGTGACGTTACACACATGGCTCAATACACCCGGCGGCGTTTACCTAAATACCTGACAATGGAACGAATAGAAGGCACCTGGATCACCATATTTCTATTCGTGCACTCGTAATCTTTTGCTTACGGAGATAAAGTCGATAATCAATTGTACATGGTGGTTGTTACGACTTTTTGCAACGTGGTCATTAGTGTTTTTTGCGGTTACCCCAACAATAGCAATGTAAAACAAGGATTATACATGAACTACAATATTAACTTTAAACGCCTATATAAGTAGCTAATTCCCAAAAAAAAAGTTATCACAGATAATAATAATCAATATTATTTTTATACGTTGTTGCTGCGGGAATCCGCTGGTAGCGTGTGGCAGGAGCCGTTATTGTGGTCTCTTAGGCCTATGTCCAGCAGTCGACTTCTTTCGGCTGATATGATGATGATGATGATTATCACAAATGCAAGGCATGGATTTAATATTTGTAGAATAACTACATTTTAGTTACAATAGGCATGAGGACAAAAAAAAAATCTAATGCCATTCGAACCAGTTTTTAGAGATAAACAAATGTTTGTACGGGACCAACTACAATTAGAGTAACACAAAAGTCTAAAGTTAGAGGCGAAGTACTTACAGCATAGCTAACGAGCACTGAAAACGCTACATATTGATTCACATACGTGACGTCACGCCTGCGTTATATGGAAAAACGGGACATTTGCCGTTTTTATTGCGAAATAATGCTTTTATGTAAGTACAAAGTTGCCATACAATTTATTTTTTATTGAAATATGATTCTATTGGTAACTTTCAATTTCAATTGGGCAAAAAACAACCTTATTGCAAATCTTTATAGTCCCATTTTTTTTAGCCTATTTGAGTGTCCCACTGCTGAGCAAAGGCCTCCCCATGTCTTTATATGATTTTAATTAATTTTATAAATGGTAACATGAGTCATCATCCCTACTGTAAAATCACTACGAATAGCCCAGTCGGGACAGACCCGCTCCAAAACTTTCGTCGTAAAATTAGGTATAAACCTCCAGAAGATCACTCAAACTTGTAAGAGGAATTTATGTTTTAAGGTGAAAAATCACCACTCAGGTCGTTAGTGGTTTACCAAGTAGTCTATTGGTCGAATTTACGCTTATGTGCTTTGAAGGGAGGGTTAAACTATTGTTTTAATTTTATACAATTTAGTTTTTAGCGAAAAGGGAATGTCTATAACAATCAGTAAGATATTCAAGTAATAAAATTTTTATATATAGGCAAAGTAGGCATTCAGCTAAAACCCTGCACTTTTAAAAAGCCTTTAAACAAAGAACTAACTCCGAACTCAAACTGCCAAGCCCCGCAAAGTCTTCACGGCGTCATTTAAAAAATAAAAATGTTTTAAAATTCCACAAGTTCGCGGGGAATCCCGCTGAACTCCAGCTTAGTTGAGTTGGGAACTTTCAATCGGTAGGCATTAAGGGATAAGGGTGCGCTTTACAGTGGACTCATACATATAACCTCAAATGAAAAGTGTTTCATTTAAAATTACAGCAATTTAAAATTCCTAAATTTATTTTCAGAATTGGATTTCATAATATCTTTATGACTTCAATAACAATAAACATTTTCATACATTTAATTACATTTGTTACATATTCATTAGCCAATTATTTATTTATTAAAAAACATACAATATTAATTCAACGGGTTCCGTTCATCAAGATAGTCAGATATTTTATAGTATCCCTTTTTGTATATTTATTCTTTTATATTAGACTTAAGAGACAATGATTGAACGTCTAATGGAACCTTATTAAAATAATAACGTACACATTAACCATTGAAAGCGTGACTTATTTTATGGAGCCTGCTGTAATTGACTGCAAGTTTAATTTTACTTCTAGTCTAGTATTTATTTTATGTACACCACATTTTCTTTTAAGAAGATGTTTGTTTTTCGGGACGTAGATAAGATTATCAAAAATATATAGAGACGCACAAGCAAGGGGGGCGATGTTTGAGTGTGGAACGCTCGACTTTTCACTCGACATCTTTCAAATCATCATAGTTTTTTGACGGATTCGAGTGAAAAGTCGAGCATTCGAAACTCAAAAATCGGCCCACAGAATACCAAATTTTCCAAAGTTGTCTCTCAGTGATACTCTGAATCCCAGGTTATAAACAGCCCGAGCAGCCCGCTTTTGCAAGATAAAGATGAAATTCGCATCGACAGCATGCCCCCACAAGAGGTTCAGATTCTTCTTCTTGGCCGTGGCTTGTTTGTATATTTCAAGTGTTCGTAGATCCCCATAAGGTTAACTGCTGATCTGATAAAGAGAGTCCGCTGGATGCGGGGGGTGTAGGATTGGTTATAGTGGCACGTTACTCCTTTGGCTTACATGGTGGAACCTTTAAGGGTCAAACTCGATTTTAGTTCACACTTCTTCATGATTCTGGGGTATAATGTTTATGTTAAACTTATGCGTGGGAGAGAACTGCAACTGTTCGGGCTGAACAGATTTTAGATGTATGCCCAACATCTCGCGCATAGACGCTGAAGAAAAACTAGAGAAAACTTATAAAATAGATAGAATAGTTTGTTTATTTTGTTAGCATATTGACGAATCAATGAATGACGACGACTATTATATATTGATCCCGATTCTACATTTTCACTGTCCGTTCGGCGTATTTCTACTCGTACATACATTTACATATGTTCTACATAACCAGTTATCGCTACATGACGGAAAAGATACGTTATCTGATATGCGCTTAGCTTACGTATAGGGTAGGTATACAAAAATGTATGCATTGAATGAACAACATTTTATTACCCGACATCACCTATTTAACCATTGCGTGCGTATCTCTGGAAATAAGCTTGTTGTAAATCAAAACAAACTATGCCCTCTATTTGCGCTTCGAATGTAGAATGCGGCCTAATTCCACCTTACTACAAAAGGGATCATGTTATATTAAAGTTCTTGTCGCTTACGATGTTATGTGCGGTGGCTGTAATTGCATGCATTGTAGTGAACATACCCAACTGTGTCATGCTTGTCCTGGGCTAATAATTCATAGTGCTTCCCTACAGCTATTCGAAGCCGAGCTGCGTAAGCTTGGCCTTCAATTATTAGGTACACATATCGAAGCCATCATCGAATGGTAACTGTACAGCCAACATCGATATCTAAGTATACGCATGTAGCTAAGTATATACAGTGACAAAATATGCAAACGTGACTTTTATGCCTTTAACTGAATAGGTACTTATGCAAAACAGCTTAAAGATCACTATTTGTCTCTGTCATGACACACTTAAGACTTAGCTCCTTTAGACTATGTGGCTGACTATATATTTGTATATGTTTATGTACGTATATTTTTATACTATATTTATGTATGTTTATTTATCCTTAATTAAATGTTATAGTTGTAATTATTAGTAGGCTTCGTATGTATTAACTCTGCACCACCTGCTATGAATCGTTCTGTTCAGATTTCCGGTACCCTAAGGTTGTCTGGAAGTAATCGCTCTTTAGCGATAAGACCGCCTGTTGTTTGCCTCTTCTCATTGTGTTTTTTGTACTGTACTGTATCCTTTGATTGAGGTGTGCAATAAAGAGTATTTGTATTGTATTGTATTGTACTTATGATATATCGACTTCTGAACTAACAAGATGCACATTTGAACACAGCCTTATTAGTAGTACATGTTCAGATAATTTTAAACACCCGGAATGTGTACAGATGTATCTGATGGTGACTATACAGTATAGTTGTGCGAATGGCTTGACCATATTCTCCAATATTAACAGGCACGGTGGAGGCTGAAGCCCCAAGCGATGGCTCAAGCAGCCGTCGGCGCATCTTCGAGTGTTTGTTTCTTTCGCGCCGCGCCGCTTCGCTTCGCGTTCACGAGGACTTCGCCCACGAAGGACACCGCTTAATAATGCCTGTTAATGCAACCCCAGCAGACATCCCACCTAAACTCCTGAAGAAGAAAGCTGGCTATACTTCAATGGGGGAGTCACGATCGAGCAATACAAGACCAATTGAGATGCGACCCAAGTAACACAGCATGCTGAATAAGGTTTGAGTAACAGCAATTCGCAAACGTTTACCTTTACACCTATTATCATCAATAATCTCCATAATGTGTGAGTAAAGGATATTAATATAGCCAAACTCTGAATAATATTCTCTTTAGATATTTAATACCTCTTTAAGCTTAGTAAAAGTTGAATTAAGGTGGGTATCGTACCACAGTATTACTAAGCTACCCAGACTTTACATCGCTCTTATACAGGTTAAAGCATCTAAAAATGTGCCCAAATTGCTTGAATAACAGCTAAATAGACATTTATTCAAACTTTATTCAACATGACTGTGTTACTTGGGGAAGGGTGTGGAGGAGGACTAAGTGCATATTACGTATCTAGGTGTCAAGCTATAATGGATTAGTGGTGAAGTGATACAAGGCAGATGATGACACCCCGTAACGGGAATGCCGTGTCTATTGTTTAGGTACTTTAGGAGAATATGATGTGCAGGGGCCTCAATATGGTAGTTACATGTAGGTGAATAGAAATTTCAATGAGTTTCTCTGCAGCTCGACTACGTTTAGGTCTAAATTATCCCTATTCATTATTAGAAAGTGCCTAATCCCGCTATACCTAAGCAATCCTTGGATAGATTAGGCTCATGTTCGAACATAGAAATCCTTTATATCTCATTAAGGAGAGAGAGGAAGAACTACATTTATTTTTTCTTTCCGAATGTTATTTTCAAAACAAACACCTAGAATTTAGTATACTTAAGTATTAGGCTGACGCTTCAAAATTCGAAATCTGTGTATGACTTAAATAGACGTCCCGGTAAGTATTTTCCTAGGCTATAAAGTCAAACTGTACTCAAACATCTAAAACCTTGTTACGAGTACGTTTTCCATTTTTTTCCCCATTCTCATGTCTATTGTACTGACCGTCAAAGGAATCCGGCGGAAACAGCCGTGCCTTTACGTCGTTTTTTCTTTTTTAACCATTCAAAAGTGTCAGTTGACTTTGACATCTACAGCTATCGCAGGCTTGCGACACAATTTGAAAACGCCTCTTGAATTTGTTCTGTTTTCGAAAATCGAATGGTTATTTCCTCTGTGCCCGCGTGTGTTTTGTCCGTTACGAGTGGAAAATTGAACCCTATGCTTGTTCGCTAAAATTGGCAATGTTGTTAGTTATAATATATGCGTTTAGGAAAGTTAAGTGTTTGGGAAAACTGTTTCTTAAAACTGTGGGTGTTTTATGGAAAATGGAAATGCAAGCATTTGAAGTCACTTTAATATTTTTTATACATACGTAGGCTTTTCGAAAATGGAATGTAATGAAGATATTGTCTTACAGTCCTTTGCTTAACCTAGTAGCCCGCTTAGTAGCATGGTAGCCAGATTTTTAGGGTTCCGTACCCAAAGGGTAAAACGGGACGCTATTACTAAGACTCCGCTCCACTGTACTTCCGTCTCTCCGCCTGTCACTAGACTGGATCTCATGAACCGTGATAGTTAGACAGTAGAAAATTTCACAGATGATTTATTTCTGTTGCCGCTATGACAACAAATACTAAAAAACAGAATAAAATAAATGTTTAAGTGGACTCCCATACAACAAAATTGTTTTTTTTTGCCGTTTTATAGATAATGGTACCGAACGGCCGGTTTTTTAAGTTTAGCCTGTAACAACAACATCGAGAAAAGTGGCGCAATCTTCCAGATTCACATTCGATTGCTGAGCCTATATAGTTAGCCTATGGAACAAGTAAGTAGTAAAGACACAGTATAATTACCCATAACACAAGCCTTCTTGAGCTTACTGTGGGGCTAGTTCGATTTGTGTAAGATTGTCCTCTAATATTTATTTTATTTATTTATTTATTTAATTTCGTCCCTTTCGGTGTCGAGACCCTTGGTCCGTGGGGCCCAGGAGCTTTGAGCCTCTTCCAAGAAATCGCGAAGATGCTTAAAGATACTACCGGTGACCGAAGAGCTGGCAGCTACCTCGCACAGAAAATTAGTCTTACTATTCAGCGAGGAAATGCTGCCAGCGTCTTCGGCACAATGCCGCAGGGGCCATTTTTAGATTTAGTTTAGTTTTTAATTTATTTTTTTATTTTATAGACTTAAGCTTTATTTATTTATTTAATTAATAGTACTACCTCAAGATTAATACACCTACAGAAGCCCAACTGCCTTAGTGATAAAAAATTAGCCATAAATAATACTGGAGTACGATATGATGTAAGCGAGGGTTGTCGAAAGATCAAATCAACATTCAATGAGATTATTTTCGTTCTTACGTTGTATTAAATACATACCTAGAGCCAAACAACAATTCTATTCAATTTTTTTATTCTTTTATTAAAAAAATGCGTAACTTAGACCATGATACAATAATATACTGCGCCAGGTATGGCAATCCGGTACATCGGTTAATAGTGTGGGTGACACTACCTACGGCATCATCCTAATATCGATGATACGAGTAGGTATGCGGACGTGTGTGTCGTCGACAGTCATTTTTTCTTAGATCATGACTTAGACCTGCACGGAGGTTTCCATAGATAAGCGTCATTTCGCGCCAAAATACCAGTTTGGTAAAGGTGAAATATGAAAAAATAGCTTTGCACATCTCTGGTTTATGTTCACCCTATTGTCTTAACAGTGGTCCATGTATTCCGTGGCACGAGCGTTGTGTTTGCTCGAGCCACAGCAATTACAATAATTTAGCGGCGTATCGACGCCATTTGCTAATACTGCCGAAGCCGATGACGAATGTGGTCGGGGTGGTGCTTCAATAATAAGCAAACATAAAGTCGATGCCCATTTTGACTTAATGGATAGAATTGGTTAAAATAAATCAATAATTATCCTAAATAATTACTAGGTGCAACATTTTTACTAGGGTTTGTGTACTACTAGTAACCTAATATAACTCTTGGGAAGGCAGAGTCGAGATTCTCTATTCAATACAATACAAATATTCTTTATTATTCACCAAAAATACACAACAAAATACAAAAGTAGTTAAATTAAGCATGTAAAATGGTAGACAACATCAGGCGGTATTATCGATAAAAAGGGATCGTTTCCAGACAACCTCTATTCTTCAAAATTTAGTTAGAACAAATTTTCATTAACTAATACAATTACGAGTATAGAGAGTAACACAACTCTTTATTAAAAGAGAGGGGTACCTAAGTAATTGACGTAGCTAGGGGATATTAGATGTCACAAAACCCTGTCTTCGATTTCTTCACCTGTACATAAATACTAAACATTTCCTTCCAGAATGCATCATTTATCAACAAATTGCGGTATTTCTTTGTTAATCTAGGACACAAACTAAATTCCAATCCAAGAATTTTGTAGCACTCAAAGCCGAAAAGTCTTCAGATGCGTTCATTACATTGAAATGTAATGGAAAATCACACTTTATATGTACACTGATAACGTTTGAAACCGATGAAACGGATGAAGAAATTCAAAGTAAAAGAGCCCTTTCAGAATTCACTGCTCAAAGTATAAAACGTAATGGTTTCTTTGTATCAAGAACAGTTTCAGTTTGACAATCGGACGATGTTCTTTACTTACTTAATGAATAAATGCGTTACGCTTCTTATTATCGTACCGTTAGTGTATTACTTCACTATTTATTCTAGAGAGCGTAATCTGAACCAGACAATTTCAACAGAAAATGATGATCGACCATTGATGAATGTGTTGACTAATCTAATCTAAGTTTAATAAAGAATATGCTGATTGACTTTCAAAATGGCGCGATTATATGGAAGACTGTGAGGATTTCCATTCGAACAATTTCGAAGTATCGACCTTAAGGAGTGATACGTGTAGATACACGCTTACGTGCTTCTCACAAGAAAAAAGGAGATGGAATATTTTTGCGAAATGGCTTTTTTGCAGATACAATAAAGTTCTGAGTTTTTGAAACTTTTTTTATGTTTACTTATATGATATTTTAAAAGAGGTAATGTGTAGTTTAATAAATGTTTTGTTTGAGTAGGCTAAAGTATTTTTTTAATAAAGAATAATAACCGCCTAAAAACACTAAAAAGTAAAACATGATTGCGTCAACTTCTAATAGCTCAATATGAGAATAATTACGCTTTTTACTGAACAATGTAGTCGTATGCGTATTGTAATTTTCGAAGTCGGTTCCATACAAAGAAATTGCTTAAAGTTGATGAAATGTACACAATGTACGGTTCTGAGCCACATACAGACCTTTACCTAGGTCATCAGTCCACTTTGAGGGGTCTATTGCGCCTCCCGGTCTGGATGTCGTAATCACAGCGTCCATCGAAAGATGGTGAACCAGCGACAAAACTTCCAGTAGCTCGCTTCCACTCACACCTTACATTAGGTTGAAACTGCTCAACTAGTCGCACTGGAGTGCAAACTCTTAGAGTGTTCCAGTGTTCAAAACCATCTGCGTGGTCGTGTCGGAGGTTTCCCCTGGATTTTCCCCAGGCTACTCTCCAACCGCGCACTCCTATCGCTTTATTAATAAAATAAAGCCAAAAAGTGTCTCCCGGTACGGGGTCCTCATTTTATCTACATGTATCAAATTTTGATTGCCGGATAATTAATATATTAACATTATTACCAGCAACGGCATACTTCTATTAACGCCATAAATTCAAACGTGTTGCTTACCCGAAGTAAATACAGCGATCGACGGCGACAGAAGCCAATAACTGTTGCGATGGAAACTTCCAGATATTTGCGAAACGCTTCAGTTGTACGCGATTGCGCTGGATAGGGTGGAATCACTATCACTAACACAGCGACGTTCCATCTTAGTACTGAGAGTGAGCTAAGCATTTTCATTTTAAATACAATACAATACAAATACTCTTTATTGCACACCTCACACAATAGAGCATACCTATCAGTGGCGAAGCGTCCATACAACTCGATTCCCACCGGCTAGCCTAATTTTCAGCCAGTCCAGATCTTTTACTATGGCTCATGAAGAATAAGGAGGGGGAAATTATTTCCGGCTTCCCTAAGAATATTTTTAACGCGCCTCCACTGATACCTATGCATGCGGAATGAAGATGTCACTATATGAAAAGAAAACCTTCCTCTCATGACAAAAAACAGTAAATTAATAAATATGCTCAAAATATTTAAAAAACATTTGAGAGTTTCGAAAAAGTATTGATTGAAAGTTAATTAAAAACCATAATTCAAGGATTCTTATGTTTTAACAGACAAAAAATATGAGAACAACGTACCTAAACGCAATATTTCACTACCAAAATAATTTGCTATTATTCGTTTTTCCATACAATGGTACTTAGTACGGGCGCATAGTATAGGTATGAGGTCACATACTATGCTCAATTAAGCATGGTACGTTTTGAGGGCTCGGATTTTATGCTGTACTTTTAAATCCATTTTTGTTTTTTGTGTTGTTCTAATTGTACTTGATCCATATACACATTTGTTTCTCTCTAAAAATGGTTCAAATGGCATCATGAAAACTAATGATGCATATTTTCTAATAAGGTGAATGTACAAAGGCATAAACAAAAATATGTACATAGAGACAAAGTTAGAACAAGGAAGAAAGGTAGATCATCGTGACGAAATCTGTTTAATCCTAACAAGGTTTTCCCTCTGTATTGGAAGGTCAGATGTCATATGGCAGCCGCTTTCGTAAAACATTTTGGATTAGGTGTCAAAGCCGATTGAACCGCAAACGAAGTTTTCCCTCTCTGTCACATTGACACATTCAAAAGTAAGTGCGACAGAGAGGGAAAACTTCGTTTGCGGTTCGCGGTAGGCCTTCAGGGCGGTCATAATACGGAGGGGCTACCGCGGACTGAAAACGAACGAAGTTCGAATATCTCCCTCTCTGTCGCACTTGCTAATACGTGCCACAGAGAGGGAGATATTCGAACTTCGAGCTTCGTTCGTTTTCGGTTCGCGGTAGCTCCTCGGGACCAGTATCTGTCAAATGCCGTATTGGACAACTTAATCCAGTAACCTTGTCGCCTGAAAGTACGGGGTAGTTTGCGTCAAATCTGGTAGTTCTGATTTTTTGCAGACTTGTTTATAAATGATGTTGGCCCAATGAATAATCCAAGTTTGTAACCTCGAGCGCCGAACGCAACTTTGTCAGCAAGCGAAAAACCAGTAACTCTAAAGGACTAGTTGCTGATAGTACCTTCTACGTTTTTAGAGAAAACTAAATTTGCCACAATATGAGACTAGAATTGACTCTGTAGACCCAATAGTTTCCGCGATACAGATTTTCAAAGTTTGCAATGTTCGAAAAAATTATAAACTTTGAAAGGCTCTGAAACTATTTGATTTAAAGAGACAGTTCTAGTCTCATATTGTAGCAAATTTAGTCGACTTTAAGAACGTCCTGATAAGGTACTATCTAAAACTAGTGCTTTAGTAATTTTTGTTGTCTGATACAACAACTTATGATTAAGTAGGATTACAAAGCGATCAGTGTTAAACATGGCGCCGGCAGCCGTCATTCCATAGAAACTCGTCAAACTTTCCCTACAATCAGATTTTAACGAATACCGCTTATTTAGAGACGGTTTGTGCAATTCGTTGCATGTAACATTTAAACCTAACTCTCGAGATCACTACGGATCGCGTGTCCAACTATTCGTCAGTGTTCTCCGATATTACTCCGACCCGAAGCCGGCAAACAACGAAACTTCCTTCTCAAAAGAAAGTAAACAGAAATAGAGCGCTGTGGAAGTTGGCTAGTTAGCGCACGTGCTTGCCCAAATGGGGGTCCGACTGCAGTATATTTATGGACAGTATCTTGACGTCACTTACATCGGGGCCTTTGTTCATCTTGACTTCAAACTAAAGGCACGCCTGTTAAATTCCTTCCACTTCGGATAATTAAGTCAGCTCTCATACTACGCCGTCGGACAGTGACAACATCGTTAAAATAGATACTGAAAACACCAGTGGCGAAGCGTCCATACAACTCGATTCCCACCGGCTTGCCTAATTTTCAGCCGGTCCAGTTCTTTTACTATCATGAAGAATAAGGAAGGGGGAAATTATTTCCGGCTTCCCTAAGAATATTTTTAACGCGCCTCCACTGGAAAACACGTAACTAAGTGATGGTGTTGACGCGCAAACGGGACTATCCTAGATATGGGGTAGAGCCAGTTAGATTCCGATGTCAAAAATCGGTTTTGTTCGATAGTAAGTAAGTAGGTAGCAGCAATTATTTTGTGTATTACGGCGTATCAATTGTCAAATTAACAGACTGCGAAGTATCACGTTTCGGGTGCGGTGCAAATGCATAATGAAACATTGAAGGGCGCACCCCGAAAACAAAACACGGCTCCGGCCGCCCGCTGCCGCAGCGCGTGTTTTTATTACTGAGTTCTTAGAATTTCATTTCGAGTTTTCTTATAATTTTCAAATTTCATTGCATTTGAAAAAAGCACTATATAAGCCTCGGCGCGAACAGAAGTAGCTGTCCGCCTCATATCTATCTAGATCTATTACTACTCGGCCGGCAATCCCCTATTTCGCGGCCTCTGC
Source organism: Epiblema foenella (assembly GCA_963556455.1). Lineage (NCBI taxonomy): Eukaryota > Metazoa > Arthropoda > Insecta > Lepidoptera > Tortricidae > Epiblema > Epiblema foenella. The sequence goes on from OY747110.1 coordinate 5,039,397, forward strand.
AGCAATGTACTATTACATCATAAGTGCAGATACTGGCCATTACATGCTAATTACTAACTGTGAGCTAACTAATATAACAAAGTTGCAACCAACTTGTTATTTATCTAATTCGGGTCGGGTGTGCGGGCCGGCTTGTAAGAATATAGCCAGTGTCCATTCTGTTTGATTAAAATAATTCTATTTCGAGTATATTCAAGCCGGATTTATACTTACCCAGAAGATTCTTCAATCTTCTTGATTTTACTTGTCTTCACAAGTAGTATGATTGGACTGGATATGTAGTAGCTTGTCCTAATGGAAGATTTAGGATGGGTTGCACCAAACAGTTTGTAATCGTAAGCGGTGTTCGTTAAAATCTGATTGTATGGGAAATTTGACAAGTTTCTATGGGATGACAGCTGCTGGTGCCATATTTGACGATGACCGGCTTGTGATCGTATGTTGGTGCAACCGAGCCTTAAAAAGATTGAAAACGTTGAGGTGACTATGAAGCGAGTCATTACTAGCATACATACATTCGTTCCACTGCTGGGCATGGAACTTCTCATAGATGAGAAGATTATGAAGTGAACAAAATTGCTCTTTACTGTTATTCGATTTTGAACTTTCTAACATGCAAGTTTATTTCGATGTTTGTACGGATTACTTTGCCATAAGTTAGCCAATTCAAATAATCTTAAGTACAAATGAGGCAATCGGGCTCAACTATATAACTCGCTACTTAATCCCATCGCGAAAAAGAGACCCGCAGGGTAATCATGTAACTTTATGTACTAACGTTAGGCATATTTTAATTGCCAGCTCATACATCTAAACTTCAAAATTGTCAGTAGGTAAAATATACCTTCCGTTAGTACATAAAGTTACGCCTGCCGTAGTTCGTACAAACAGATAACAGCATATGGAGACGGCCATAAAAAATGCCTTTGATCAACTAAACTCCTTCAGCGATATATTAGAGTGCATTAGGGCTGAAGCGTAGTTTCCCTATGTCCCGGGCATTATACAAATTGTCCCGGATTATTAATCGTACTTAGTAGGGTCATTGTCAGTTGTAAAAACAAAAAATTCCCACCCGGTGGTCAATAGTTAACGGCTTATGTACATAAGTTATCTTGTTATTACATAGATTTATAGTTACGGAAACACCGTTTGTGCGGGTTACTAGAGCAATCTAAAATTAAGTTTTTTGGCTCTTAACTTTTTATATGTCCATCGAAAAGACGTGAACCTAAATCTGACAATAAACCAGTACGGACCAGTACTAGGTAAATTAAATTGCATTTGTGTAGTCTGGAATGGATTACTAGTCACGTGTCGACATTATCAAAAATATCTGTACTTTTCTAGTAAAATTCCCTTTTTGATCTCTCACTCTCATTGTTTACTTTTTACTACCTTTCTTTTTTTTATTGTCGCCATCGACCTCTTCATATTTATAGCAACCCTACACAGATACATACTCATATAGTCCCGCAGAAAAAGCCCATACATACACGTCAAGTCGTGATTCAGCGAATACGCAGAGAAACTACGAGGGAAATCACTTAGCATATGACAAATAGTGGAGGAGTGACACGCTTTTAAGATACCATAATCGTGTTGAGCCCTTGGGTAGGATTTGTCACTACTCCCACAACCTCCTATCTAACTCAAACCAGAAGAAGAAAAAGTAACCTTATATATTAATTATAAGGTTTCTATTTCTATAAATAAGATTAGAGGATGAGTGATAAGGGTAGTTATTGATGTGAAGCAACCGTGCTTATGAAGGATTTTGTGTTTATTACGTAAAACTTGTGTGGGATTTGTAGCATTTGGAAAGACAAAGTATGACAGTCCGTACTCCGCACGACAGAAGTACTGTCTGTCTGCCTGTCTGAGATGTTACCTTATCTCGATGAAAACGCTGAACGGAGTTAAATCAGGCATGGAGATAGTTTCAGATTCAGAATAACGGCATTTCTTAAGGGGGTGAAAAAAAGGGGTGTAGACTGTAGGGTGGAAGTTTATATGGTAAGAAAGCGATCATAAATATGCGCCTGCGCCTTATAATAGCAATTATTTCTCTAAAGCCCTCAATTAGGTTTGAGGAACGGTCGAAATAAACAAGGTGTTAACTTTTATTCCGTGTCGCTTAACTAAATGGTTAAAGGTCAAAGTACTAAACTATCGCTACTTACTAGTTTGATTGAACGTTTATTAATAACGGTATAATATATTAAGGGTTAGTATCTTACTAATAACACATTCATAAACTCGATTAAGTTGCTCTAAATGGAAGCGCCAAAATGGCGGCAGCCCTAAAAAGAACAACACGGCCAGTGTCGATGGAGATGGACTTAGTCGAAGTTCGTTCAAAAACTTCGCTCATTTGCGGGTGCCGGCTTAGCCCGTAGGATTAGGTTTCCGAACGTTAAGAGTTTAAATTAAGTATGTGTGAGTGAGATAAAATGAGCAAATTTAAATCATTAACATTTTTTTAATTAAAATCAAATTTGATTTGAAACCGCCTTAGTGGCTAGCTTGGATGATATATGGTTTTGGTCAGGAGGATATCAGCCAGGGATCGGATACCAAGAGAGAGGGTATTTTTAGAGTTATGTAGCCAAAATGGCGAAACCGGAACTTCGTCATGTCTGTCCGTCCGTCCGTATGTCACAGCCGATTTACTCGAAGACTATAAGCACTACAATTATGAAATTTGGTAGGAAAGTGTATTCTATGAACCACTATAAAATAATAATGCAAAATTATAAAAAAATATTAAATTATGGGGGGGGGGGGACTCCATACATGTAATTGGGGGCTGAAAAAAAAAATTCAATGCACATAGACGTGTAGGATATTTCTGGATATACCGTAAAAAATGATATAGAGGTTTATAAAATACTTTTCCATTTAAGGCAACTATCAAAGTCGTAAAAAGTGTGCCCACCCTCCTCCCCTCCTACTTTCCAAACTATTAAGTTTAAAATTCTGAAAAAAATTGAGGTGGTGAACATTAATAAATACTTTCAACGCTTTTTAGTTTGAATACGATAGGTCTAACGGTTTTTGAAAAATTGCCATGCCCAAACAAAAAGACGTAAGTGCCGATGCCGTTAGTTTCCTATGAAGATACGAGCTTTTTTGATTCAATCATCGCATAGTGGTTTTGAATGTGGACTCGTAGTTGTCGGCACGTAACCCTTCATTGTGCGGGATCCGACATCCACTTGGCTGGTTTTTAATGTTTAATTCTAATCACTCATATTTCGTGTTACTTACTTGCATTAGATTTTTTCAAATTTGCCGCATGTTGCTGTACCACGACTTGCTGGTCAAACTGTAGAATCTAAATCTAATACTGGTAACACGAAAGATGTACATGGCAACGTGTCAGGTTATAACCTCCTCCTCAGTTATAACTGAGGGGCTACCGGAAACCGAAAACGAACAAAGTTCGAATATCTCCCTCTCTGTTGCACTTGCTAATGCGTGCGGCAGAGAGGGCGATATTCGAACTTCGTTCGTTTTCGGTTCGCGGTAGCCCCTCTGAGCTCTTAATTTTCAAGTACAACTGTTGCCATTGAAAAAACTAAAAAAAAATGCGTGAGCCACTTACTCTGTGGTCAGACTCTACTCGGATTATGTCCTCCAGAGAAAATGCTACTAAACTATTCTGTGCCAGTTAAAGTGCATCATGGATTGGCCTAATTATCCTGCATTCAACCCCGACGCTTAATATGTGCAAATGGAGTTAATATACCTAATTTGAACTTAATTGCCCAATGTTAAATCCACGTTTTATATAATTACCCTATCAATTAAACCATGGTGGGTATGTGGGAGCTGATGTACGTACGTCGAAGTCATAAGTATCTGGGACACTGTGGTACTTTGTCGCTTTTATCCGTTGGGAATTTAGTATTAAAGTTACAGGTACAAAGGTGTTAAGCCTTTTGCGAGTTCCACCGTTAGGTACTGAATTTTGAAGATTTGGTTGAAGCCGCTCAACCAATCTCACTGGAGCGCAAACCCTTAGAGTATTCCAGTGATTTTAAACCGCCCTCGTGGTCATGTCGGAGGTTTCCCCAAGCCATTCTCCAACCACACACTTCTATTGGACCTGGCCTATAAATCAAGCCACAGTCAGATTAAAAAAAAAAAAACTGAAATTGACCGTACCAGAGTTTATTGCCAGTATTATATTTGGTACACTCATTTCGTACCGTCCCGCTTCCGCCCATACTGTCCAATAAGGAAGCACTGGACTTCATCGTAAAGAAGAAAAGAACAGATGTATCGCACATTAGAATTTTTATTAAAGGATGTACAGACAGTGTTATGAGTTGAGGTCACATGTAGTGTGTACAGTACTTCGCATGTAGATAAGTATTAGACCTGTCGATTTATGAAGTCGCCTTGACCTTATGACCTAGACCAAGCCTAGACTTAACCTTGTGTTTGGCTATTGTTATAAATAAAACGGGCCACGTGCAAGTCAGACTCGCGCACGAAGGGTTCCGTACCAAAATCGCGTTTATTTATGGGAGCCACTTCAATATTTATTTTATTCTGTTTTTTAGTATTTGTTGTAATCGCGACAACAGAAATACATCGTCTGTGAAAATTTCAACTGTCTAACTATCACGGTTCATAAGATATAGCCTGGTGACAGACGGACAGACAGACGGGCAGCGAAATCTTAGTAGCTTCATTCTGCAAGCCACCGCCTAAAGCTGGGTGTAATCCCTCCACACTATTTATTCATTGTACTGGCAACGACGCTATTCTGTAAGAGGACTTGGTGCTAATTGAATGCTAAATATTTGACTGCATCTTTACTATACTAGGTTTATTCCTTTAGATTTTCATGCAATATGTAAATGTTAAGCGTGGGTAAACGTGAAACTTCATTCCAGATTTCTACATTTGAACTACGTAATAAAATTTGTAATTCTTATAAGTCAACGACAAAAGTATCTGTAGCCCGATACTTCCTTTGAGATAGTAGGCTTGTTTCTAAAGAGCAGCCAATACTTTAGCGATAAGACTGCCCATTCCTTTACATAATTATCTCACTATTACAATATAAATAAATAAATAAATATTAGAGGACAATCTTACACAAATCGAACTAGCCCCACAGTAAGCTCAAGAAGGCTTGTGTTATGGGTACTAGACGACGATATATTTAATAGATATAAATACTTAAATACATAGAAAACATCCAAGACTCAGAAACAAATATTCATGCTCATCACACAAATATTTGCCCTGACCGGGATTCGAACCCAGGACCGTCAGCTTCACAGGCAGGTGCACTAGGTACCCACTAGGCTAAACCGGTATATAGGTTCCTAAAATCAGGCTAAGGATAATTGGGAAACTTAAATTTTTTGGAGCGGTCCATATTATATTTTTTATTGATAGTAGACTTATTATAGAGTTCAAAACTGTTGCCCATTTTTGTATTAAGTTTTGTTTTTAAGAAATATTTTTTTGAATCTTATCTTTGACGTACCACACGTTTTGAGGTATTAATAGGGTTGTGCTTTGGTCTGCTGCGAAAAAAATAAATGAACGTCAAAATTGATGCATTTAATGACAAAACCGGCAACAGTTTAGCACTCTATAATAAGTCTATTATCAATAAATAATATAATATGGTCCAGTCCAAAAAAACTTTTATAAGGTTCCCAATTCGGTTTAATTAATCTATTATTGTAACGAATGTACATAATACAAGCCCAGCGAGTTAGACATACTCAGGCCTGGCCGAATGGTAAACGAAATTTTATCGTACAATGTGTTTGAATATTCGCTATTTTATTGATGTTTGCAAGATGATAAAATATGGGAATATCGAATTTTATTGAGGATTTATTTGAATTAAGTTATCACAAAGGCTTAATCGGTGGCATGCTCCAATATGACATTGATTACAGGGTTACATTAAAAAACAACAAGTTTACGATATACCTACAGTTGACGTATAAATTTTTATAATTACAATTTTGCACCTTATTCCTGTTTGCAAACCAGTGTCTTCTCGTCGTGCCGGCACCGCCTTAGTTAAGTGGCCAGCCTAACGGCCTATAATATTTTTTAATTATTATGAATTTGTTTACCTTTAAGCTTTCTGTTCTGTATTTTTGAGATGTGCCATAAAGTGTAGGTATTTCTGTTACTTTTTGTACACTATGAGAATTGAAAACTAGTGATTCTCGTTTCGGTTAAAAAACAAAACCGCGCCAAATAAATTTATAGCGGTCGTGCGACTATCGCCTGTGGTCAAATTAATTAAAGTTAGCTACTGTTTTTACATTACCTAATGGCCATCGGTAAAGTATTTACTGGCGTCTGGGTTTGCTTTTAACTAATTAGAACTAGGAGACGGACTGGAGACAGTAGCAGTAGGTGGAATATGATAAACTTACGCTCGGACTATCACGGGGCTGAACACCTGTGTACCTAGTCGTTTTTATTTAACCTGACTGTGGCTTTATAGGCCTGGTCCAATAAAGCGATAGGAGTGCGCGGTTGGAGAGAAGCTTGGGGAAAATCCAGGGGAATACTTCCGACACGACCACGCGTGTGGTTTGCGCCCCGGTGAGATTGTTTGAGCGGTTTCAACCGAGTCTGAGGTGTGAGTGGAATCCAGCTATTGGGAGTTTTGTCGCTGGTTCACTAAACCTAGCCTAGCTGAAAAGAATCCAGCAAAAAACTCAGCTAGGCTAAGGTGACAGTGACGAAGTACAGTCGAACTCACAAGGGGCTTAAAGCCTTTGTACCTTGTCGCTTTAAAGTAATGTTTAAACTGTCATGCGAACATTTCCAATCGTAGAAAACGACAAAGTACCAAAGTGTCCAGCTACTTATGAGTTCGACTGTAAGTCAGCCATAATAACATCCCGTGGAGTGGGGGGCTTTTAGTGTTGAGAATGAGGGATTTGCTTAAATACCAAAGATTTTACTAGCTGTGAACACGATTGGTTAATCGCAATTGACGTTTTCATCACGAATCGACAAAAAATACGATCAATAGAGAATGCTACAAAAAAAAAATTTAGTTCGTCAGTTAGATTATAGAAATTTTTTTGTTTGTCAATTAAACTAAAAATGAAGAAGATACAGACCATGAAAGTTTCGCGTGACGTCACTTTATTGCACGTTTTTTAGAATAAAGTGACGTCAAGCGGAAGTATTCACATTTACATCAACAACAAAAAAAAAGTGACTAATGTTTTTGATAATCTGAGTGACGAACTACATACATTTTTTAGCAACATTCTCAATTATTGAACCCTCACAAAAATTCAAGACAATCGATAAAGAAATGTGACCTGTAGAGCCGAACAGCCGGACAGGCAAAAACCAAGCTAAAACGGAGATGCTTTGCTCTCACTCGTTCAATGATTCTGTCCGTGCCTACGTATCATTTACTACCAATTAGTTTTTTGGTCATATCATAAATATTGGCCTGCTGTAACTAAAGTCCCTTGGCGTGTTACCGTGGTAAAGGAAAAACATAGTCAAGAAAAACCGGCCAAGTGCGTGTCGGACCACGCACAATGAAGGGTTCCGTACCAACACCTACTAGTCCACATTTAAAATCACTATCCAATACATTGAATCAAATAACTTAACCAAAATTACAGTTAAATCAACCTATCTCAAAAACTATAAGAGATACTTTGATCAAACCAAAAATCGTTGAAAGAGTTAATTAGCATGCATCACCTCTATTTTTTTTAGAATTTTATACCCCGTAGTTATAAAAATAGAGGGGGGGGGGACATACTTTTTACGACTTTGAGAGCTGATATCTCAAAAACCGTTCACTTTAAGAAAAATGTTTTTTAGAAAACTTTATATCATTTTAAAAGACCTTTCCATTGATACCCCACACGGGTATGTACATCGAAAAAAAAATTTTCATCCCTCAGTTACATGTATGGGGGGCCCCACCCCCAATTCTTTTTTTTACTATTTAGTGTCATAATTTTGTAGCGGTTCATACAACACATATTCCCATCAAATTTCATCACTGTAGTACTTATAGTTTCCGAGTAAATCGGCTGTGACAGACGGACAGACGGACAGACGGACAGACGGACAGACGGACATGACGAAACTATAAGGGTTCCGTTTTTGCCATTTTGGCTACGGAACCCTAAAAAATGAAGTTCCATTTATAAGTAAGATTTTTTGAAGATTTATTTATAAAGTTTTTGAGATTAAAGTAAAAGTATTTGAATATTGTTAAGGTTTCAAAACCGGAAATCCAATTAGCGAAGAACTGCCCCATCTTGGTCGGTATCCGACATCGTATTGGGAGTGTTTGGCCTAGCTGAGTTTCTTGTTGGACTCTTTTCAGCTCAGCTAGGTTTAATGAACCAGCGACAAAACTCCCAGTAGCTCGATTCCACTCACACCTCAGATTCAGTTGAAACCGCTCAACCAATCTCACCGGATCGCAAACTCTTAGAGTATTCTAGTGTTCCAAACCACACGCGTGATCGTGTCGGAGGTTATCCCCTGGATATTCCTCAGGCTACTCTCCAACCACACACTCCTATCGGTTTATAGGGCCCGGCCTATAAAACCACAGTCAGGTTAAAAAAAAAATGATATTGAGAGTGTTTCATGTAAGTATTTTGCTGGTTGATAACTTCTTAATACCTCATCATGTCTCATCTAAATCCGTTCAGCGGTTCAAGCGCAATAGATATACATACGGAGTTACTTTCGCATTTATGTTAGTACGAATACAAATTATCAAAAAGTTTCCCATGTTTCCCTTTTTAAAAAAATCTCTGCAAATATTAAACAGTCTTCTTCGATAGGAAGCGGCGAAGTCGATATTGGAGTGCATTTGCAAGATTCCGCCGTCAGGCTGGCTTGGAGCCAGCGATAGCGCCGTGTTTAGGCAATCACTACTAATTTAGGTACACTCATTTTCAATATTTGATAGTAACGATAATTTGTCGCTTTGGGAACGTACATATCTTTTTGACTTTATTTAGTTTGACTGCGACGCTTACTAGTATGTTTAATCTTTCATTAGAGTGGATCCTATATAATCGAAAGCTGTGTCCCTTAAAATCTGATTGTACCTCTGTCAAGTTTGACACGTTTTTATGTCATTCCATAGAAACTTGTCCAACTTGCCAAGTTTCTAAGATATTATCATCTGCAAGTGCAGCCCGCCCTTAGATGTCAGACACACACAATATTTATTTATTATTTATTTATCTGTGACATTATTATTACATATACAATAAATCGAGATTATTATTATCTGCATTTTCTATCTTCATTTGTTTTATTTGTGACCGGTGTGTGTATGTAAAGGAATGCATTAAGAGGCAGGCCGTTAGTTAGAGACTAGACTAGTTAATTATACTGGGTATTATAGTCACCAACATAATACCGTAATTATGCATTCACACTGTAATTAGAAGCGTTTGCCAAATCTAAATAGGGACTATGCTCGATGTAACCAAGTACGGTAAGCAGTTCAGGGGTACAATTGTAGGTTAGGTTAGGGTAAATATATCTATATTTAGGTATATTTTTATATATGTAATAGAATATCATTTTGTTGCACACATCGAAACATGCATATTACTTGTATTTCAGTATTTATCTGTCTATAAAAATATGTATATCGTCGCCTATTACCCATAGTACAAGCTTAGTTAGTTCTAGGTAAATTTGTGTAAGATTCCCCACAAATATTTATTAAAGTATTATACCTGTTACTGAAAACAAAATGAAAACCGGCGGCAGAGTTTATGTTTCAATAATTAAAGTAATGAAGGGCTATTAAAGAACGTATCTGGTTTAATTAGAGTCTCACTCCTGAATTAAGGCTGGCAATAACGACCTTTATATTTACCTACTTTTAGGTAATTTAATAGGACATAGCCGTAATTCCGAATGAAGTTATTATTTAGTTTCAAAAGCTGATATTTAAATTATACTTATTTTGTTATGTTGAAAATACCACTGTGTCCAGAGAATTCCGAAAGTGCGTCATTCTTTACGTTGTATGTACTAAGTTCAACTTTTTATTCCACCCACTATTAAAACATTTAACATATCATAATTTTAACACATGTAAAACGTACTGACCCCTAATACTAAACACTTAATTATAATAATTGTTAAAAAATACTCCTGATTGTTATATATCGTATAACACCATCCATCATCCAGACGCATAGCAGCTTAACTTACTGCTTAGAATAGGTGTATACGTTAATGAGCCAGTTAATTTTTTATCAACAACTTACTTCCAACTTACTTCTTGTGTCTTTTTCACAGGCTAAGAGATATTAAATGTATGTATACATGGTGTATCTTCCACGTGAACTTATATTCTAAGGGCTGAAAGTATTACACCTAATGACTACATTTAGTTAAAATGACCTCTGGGGAGTCCTCACTGCTCCTAAATCGACCTTCAATATTGCCAGGCAAGTGGTTAATATTCAATATTTTCCATCATTAACCACGGCCTGCCAAAACTGGCAAAAAAACTTCAGTCACGTTTTTTTACTAATAATTGATTTCCTACGTGTGATGGTCGTTTTTTATAAAAAAATAACATCATCCCACACTGACTGAAGTCCCTGAAAATAGGTATGCGAAATACATTCATCAAAATAAAAACCAAACCAAATAAACGAGTGCCAAAAATCAAAACCGAGTAAGTAACAACAGCGCCGGGCCGTCAGTAGAATTAATGGCGGCTTTTGCCGGCGACCGCGTATCTATTCATCATTTAATTTTCATTTGAGCGCTCGCCCGCGCCTGTTATTACTGACTATTCCAAGAACAAGGAACATGACATTTTTATTTTGTAATATCAATTTAGGATAATATGGCAATACGTATAAAATATAGTCGTTTACACGGCTAAATAACTCTTAATTAAATATAATTCAATCATTTTAATCCAAAAAGCTATCTCTACTTAAGAATTAAGGATCTTTTAATCATTAAAAAATAATAGATCACAAACTGTCTAACTTACAAAACTAATTTTCAAAAGGTTTCTAAGGTTGCACCATTTTTCCCCTGAAATTAAACTGCTGGTAGATTGTTTTTGTACGGAGTACTATAAAATGCAAGACGAAGTTTGTGAAATTGGGCTCAAGCGCAAGATGCGCTCGAGCGTGCATTTTTATTTGAAAATAGGAAGCCCTGCTTAAAAATGTAAAACGATAGACGAAACTAAGTTATTGTTACAAGGTGTAAAGGAAGCTTAAAAGGTAGGACTTTCACATTATTATTAATTTAGATAAATGCCAATAAGTTATACCCAGCTCCTAACACATATTTTTTTTAGGTTTCCACTAGGTGACGGATTGACGGTCCATATAAAATATATAAAAAATTACACAATTTTTCCAACACCACTGTGAGTAGGAAAGCCCAGAAAATCCAAACTGAGAAAGGAAATGTACGATTTTGAATGAAAACGGTCGGTGATAAATAATTTCAAAAAATCAGACATCCGATTTTCGCCACTGACAATAAAATGTGCCGATGGCCTATACTTTTTACTTCCCAGCGAATGTGTAAAATATTAGTTTTGAATTGAGTTTTGTTTGCGGCGGCCATTGTTGGAGATAACTGTATTCTCTTTCAGCAAAATACAATAAATGTTTATGAAAATATTTTTATAATTTGCTGACTGCCCATGCGTCGATATACATACCGTTAGAATCAGAAGTGCCTATGCAAATGAAGAGGTCATAAGAAGTCATCCCTTATAATTAAGTATTTTGAATGTTTTGACATCTCCATATGCGTAATTACTTCTGTATGATGCTGGTTGTACAAGTAGAAAAAAATAGACCCGATTCCATTGTAACGTCTCTAACGTGTCTCTGGGTTTCAAATTAAGAATGATAACGGTAGAAAGAAAAGCGATATCCTAGAGATGTCTCCTTCTGTCCTTAAATGGTATCAAGACTTGTATCAACAGAATCATACTTATCTGTAGAGTGTGAACCGTACTAAGTATATGAAACCGATATTTTTCCGCCGCGACACGTCAGTCAAATTATGAATCCGGTTTTCGTTTTTCTTTATAAGGTAGTTTTGCGAGTAATTTATAAAGCTTGGAATACATTTCTTTCGAGCAGTAACGCAGCAGGTGCGACAAGCCCGTGGATTATCCGCAGTTGACATTTTACGCTGATGTGGGTAGGTTATTTATGGGACACTTTTAAAACGAATTTAATTTACATTTGTAATTTTTTTATTTATGTATTTTATGGTCGTAAGCATAAAGTACACGATTTCAAAGTAAAATGGCGCATATCTTAGAAAGTAGAAAACTTTGAAGAACTACTTATGTATTTTGAAGTAGAATTACAAATAATTCGAAATAATGAGGTAGGGTAGTTGCCTAGCTAGCCTGACCGCGTTTTTTACTAATAATTGCGATACTGACCTTGCCTAAGAAGCTGGAGGACCCGGGTTCGAATCCCAATCAGGGTATTTAATTGTGTGACGAGTACGAATATTTCTTCCTGAGTCTTGATATGTATTTTTGCTACGTATTTTTTTGCCACCAAGACGGCAAACAAGCGGACAGCCTAACTGATGGTAGACTGTCCGCTTGTTTGGCATCTTGGTGGCAAAAAAAAAATGCATTATAAGGAAGCACATTTTTTTAAATATGGAAAATATGAAGTATCCATCAAAATTGAAGCAGATACTTTTAAACCCAATAAAAGCAACTTAACATAGGTATATTGCGAAACAATAACTGCACAATCTTAGCGATTACGCAGCACAGTTAAGCAAAACGAAAAATGTCTCTTTTTTCAGTCTTGTCACAATAACAATAAGGGTCAGGCTCACAAAGGGTTTAACTCATTTGAACCCTGTCGCTTTAATGTCATGTTTAAACTGTCATTAAATTCCCAATCGGTGATAGCGACAAAATATCAAAGTGACCAGCTAATGAGGCGACTGAACAATCGACAAAATTGAATCATGACCCACCATAAAGTCATTTTCCTAAGTCATCTAAATATTAGTAGGTTGAAATGTACATACTATCGATGACGGCTGTTTTGAATCTGGTTAAAATTCGATATTGACTTTACTCAACTAAAATAAGCCAATGATTCAACAAAAGACCTTTTTTCCTTTACTTTTCCTTAGATGTTTTACGTAACCACATAAAGATCGGGTGGTCAATACGGCTCGTCTTTTCGCGTATCTATGTGATATCAATGTATAGCGTGCTCGCTTCCAGCGTTGGCAAAGTATCAGAACGGCGTCCGTAATGCTTTGATACCATTTTGGTTTGTTATATGTCAAGTCAGACTACCGCCTGTGCAATGTTTAGAAAAGTAACGTTCGCTAGACATGGAAAGGGCGTGCACTGATGACTCGGGACTAAACCACAACTTAAATAAGAAAAGTCAACTTCTAATGAAACCTACTATATACTTACAACGTTCTTCTATCATGAGTCTTCCTTGGAAGGTTAGTTTCGCTTGCGTTTTCAACTCAACTATTTATGGAGCCAGAAAACGATTTTTACCAAGGTGATATTAAGTTCTGTAGGTAGGGTGTATCCGCCGTATTTAGTACCAATATTAGGCACTAAATACTATCTAAAAATGTCAAGATTAATACAATCATCATCATCATCATCATTTCAGCCGAAAGACGTCCACTGCTGAACATAGCTAGGCCTCCCCCAAGGCTCGATTAATACAATATTAGGCACTAACTACTTTTTAAAAATGTCTAAATTAATATATACTTGATAATGTTTATTAGAAAAAACTACTTAACATCAATAGTCAGTTTCCAGTTTGAGTACCAAATGTTTCAAATTGACGTGTCTTTTTTTGTTCACAAATATATTTTTTATTCAAACATGTCTACTAACAATCCCTTTAATTTTAATCTACTTTAGTTTCGTAGAACCATTTTACAAAGGTGTTTATTCTTAATTTTGAATAAGCAAGAACAAAGTAGTATGAGCCTTATATATAAACATTAGGAGTTTATTATGAATTTTGATCTTAGTTTTGGAATGAGTCTACTATAGTAGTAGAACGCCAGGGTCCGTATAGATTTGTAGCAGGAACTAGTTTTACGAAAGCTACACCTAGAGGAAAAACTGGACCTTGTTAGGATTAAACTAGACATGAGTAGTTCACGAATCAATGATTCAACTGAAGTACCACCTCGTGTCTCTCTTTCATTCACTAGTTCAGATTGAATGTATATACTTCAATACGTCAGTAAGAGCAGTTCAGGAATAATATCGTTTATCTACTCGTTAGCTACGAGAGTGACATAGACGTCATGATTGAATGAACAACTGACACCATTACCCAATCTATATCGTAGATGGGATCTGTTGAGCCACTGAACTAAACTGAACTAGTGAACTAAATGAGTGATACTTCACAATGAAGGAATGAAGTATATGAATCTATTCTTTTTAGCTACACATTTTGCGCATGTCTATATTAAACCGGTTTCCTTACGATGTTTTCCTTCACCAGCCACAGCTAAATATCAAATGTCGTATATGTTTTTTGAGAAACCCAGTCACAACAAAAACAAAAATATCAGTAAGGTGTTTCTCTCCAAAACGTCATCGCACTTCGACAAAATCAAATGTCGTACATAAGTTTTTTGAAAAATCTAGTCACAACAAAAACAAAAATATCACAAAAATATTTCTCCCCAAAACGTCATCGCACTTCGGCAAAAATAGCCAAACCCCATCCAAGAGCTAATCACCTCCAATATCTCAAGAGTCCCTGTAAGTGCGAAAGTAGTGAACGAAACTAATTAACAAGTTGGGGAGCTCAGCGGTGATTTTGTTAACGCTACATTGGATTCACAACCAGTCTCGAATCGTCTCACTGTACCTAAAGTAAATTGACCATGCGTTTCGCAACAAGGTTGTTAGGTTTGTTAGTTGTCTTCAAATGCCCGAAGAGCAAACTGCACAGAAATTATAGGAGCCCCGCAGAGCGGGATTCCGTCAATTTTAAGGCACAGTGAAATAGGTAAGTCATTTCAATACTTCGACTAAATTCTATTACTTGTTAGGATACCGTACCCAAAGGATAAAACGGGACTCTATACTAAGACTCCATTGTCCGTCCGTCTGTCTGTCCGTCTGTTACCAGGCTATCTCATGGACCGGAAAAGTTGAAATTTTCACAGATGATATATTACTGTTGCCGCTGTAACAAAAAATATTAAAGAACAGAATAAAATAAATATTTAAGGGGGCTCCCATACAACAAACGTGGTTTTTTTGCCGTTTTTGTAGATAATGGTACGGGACCATTCGTTCGCGAGTCCGACTCGCACTTGGCGGGTTTTCTAATTATTCCATATCGTCATTTTTAAAAGCGTTTCTAGACATTTTTATACCTTGTCATTTTTCTTAGTCGCAAAAAGGAGTCACTTTCGTACAGTCGTTTTCGTAGAACTAGTGCCTACGCCAAATCTTTGGACTAGGTGTCAAAGTGGACCCCGTGCTCTTTAGAGCACAATCGGGACACCTTACAATCGTCCCTCCTTGGATAGTAGCATCGATTAACTATATGAAATATATATATAACGATTAATATCTAGTATAAGTTTTTTCGACACAATATGTATGGCAACGCGAGCAGCGTCTATAGTGGCCTTTGGTGGCAACTATATTTTCCATACAAATTGAGACTAAACGCAAACGCGTTGGTATTCGTTTTGTTTCAAGAAAATATAAAAGGTAGTTGTATGTGTAGTCTGACTTACAATGGTTTGCGTTCGCCTGAATCGTTATCGTTAAGAGTTGTGAACAGTTTGGACGAACTTCACCACTAAAAAATACGCTTAAATCCAAAAGGTTTTATGTCTCTTTGAATTACTAAAACGCTTAAGACTTTTTACTTAAATCTTAGAAATTTGTTCTAGAAAAGAAGAGCGTAAGATTACAGTATTGAAGGATGCCATTTTATGTTCTGAAAAAACTACGCACTTTATCTAGTGCCGTCTGTAATCGATGAAGGAGTGGGGAAGATTAAGGGGCTGGCTACCCCTTATTTATAAAACATAATATTAGCGTACCTACAATGTTTGTGTTACCTTGTGTTAAGACAAACGAGCTAAAAGGCGAGTACTATCTAACAGACAGAAATGCATGGCCCAAACCAAATACCTAAATAGCGTAGAGTCTAATATTTTCATTGTATCTAGTTGACACAGTTCTTGCAGGAAAGCATATCAAACTATTCGACATATTTTGTTTTCTTGTGTAACTACACATTGTAAATATCTATTGTTATTTTTTCCTCGTTATTCTTTCAATTCTCTTTTGTTTTTTACCACTTACATTTACTTAAGTAGGTTAAGTAGTATCATTGTAATAAGCATATTTTGGAGAAAATGACTGACTGTCGAGTTTCTTTCGGCGTTTCTTCTCGGCAGTGGTCTCATGAGAAACTCTAGTAGTTTTTGACTTGTAAAAGTGCCTTTGCGGCCTACTTGCAGAATAAAGTTCATTTATTTCATTTATTTACTTATTTAAAATCTTTTCTCGAAACAAGCAAGTTGTAATGAACCGTGATGGAATGTAGGAAAACTTGCTGGAATTTTACATACTTAACACTATGTTAACGATTGCCTCAAGAAACTCTCAAAACCATATTTCACAAGTATAGTTTTCAACAATTTCTCAATTTAGCTGCAGAAGCGGTTTTCCGTCCCTCTAGTTCACAAGCATACTGCCGTCCTATGTCTAAAACTGAT
The DNA here is from genome assembly GCA_963556455.1 of Epiblema foenella. Taxonomy (NCBI): domain Eukaryota; kingdom Metazoa; phylum Arthropoda; class Insecta; order Lepidoptera; family Tortricidae; genus Epiblema; species Epiblema foenella. The sequence continues at coordinate 5,056,185 of OY747110.1, forward strand.
CAAAGCTGCTTTATAGCAGTTTTCTGTAGTTTACATGGGCTAAAAGAGAAAGAAAAGCTCTATCGAATGGTCTTGGAATCATATTTTTATCATTTGTAGTTGCGAAGATACTGAGTCGACCTACCACGCTAAGTGCATGATAGTTTGAGACTTTACAATACTATATAATCGCAAACCAACATTACTACACTATAAGTACTCTAAAAGCCCCTAGCTGTTGTTTAATTTAATAAATCACTAGCATGATTCACAGCTAAAAAACCGTTATTAGACAAAAACTTCATAAAGCGCCGTTAAAGTCCTTTTACCTTTTTCTTACCTTCTTTTATACATATAATTTCTTATCAAATACTACACAAAAAAACAGTTACTACACGGCAAAACACCGTTAGCCCTGTATTTGTAAGACTTTGCTTGCGATTCCTCTTGCAAATACAACACTAAAACCTAGTAACTGTAACTAATCCGTGACTACCTACATTAAAAAACATAATAATGCAACTCTTAAACCCGGCTAACCAGCAATGCTACGCTAAAACCTAGCTATACGCAAAATATTATCCCTCCGATTTTACGGCATGCGGCCAGTCAGCCGAGCGGCGCGTGCGCAGGACGTTGTGTCTAGTTGTGTAGTGAGTGATGATATTAATTATCGTCACAAAATGACAGGAAACCATCCTTCAAACCGTTTCATAGCCAGCTACCATATGGAAATATAAAATCCCGTTTAGTAGGTAGATACGAAACGAGACTTTCTTTACCATTTTGTAGCCAGCAACCGTATGGGAATTTAAAATCCTGTTTAGTAGCTGGATACGGAACGGTAAGTGGTAAAGGAGATCGTCGATTTTGTACCCACTGAAAATTGTAACGTTTCAAATTCAAAACTCAGATAGGACCTCAGAACTCAGGTCAGATTCTAGACTTGTTTAGATGAATTTAGGAGGTAAAACTCTAAATACCAAATTTTATCAAAATCGTTAGCCCTGTTTTTGAGATAGCTGGGTATCTAATATACAAGATTATCTGGTTAAAAGTACTGTTAGTTGAATTTACCTATGCTATTTTGCCAAAGAGTAGTCGAAATATTTATGCTGATCACACAAAACATAAATGTGTTTATTTGATATGTATACATTTCATTACTATACGTTACAATTTGTCGTGGACCCTCTGGTCCTATCGCCGAACATAATCGACGGTCTTCTCTATAGTAATTGAACCTATTTGAATGCATCGCAATAAAATAGGAAAAAAATGCAGTAGATATGAGTTTTCAACGCTGTCTTGCTATCATATCATCAGAAGTTTTAGATTGGATATTGATATTCTAATTTTCACTGCTTATTTGAGTTGATTGCTGAGAACACTATAACAATGCATTATTCATATGAATATTGTGAGCCGCCTACTTCATCAAGCATGTTAGAAGATGATTTAAACAAATTACAGCTTATTCCTTCTAAAAGAGGAGCATAAATACTGTTAATCAATGGCCGTAAATATTACCGGAAAAAAGTGTACAAAAAATACTCTCAATCTTTGTGGATATGTGGTAGTACACCAGCGTGCAAGGGAAATGTTACACAGGACTCCGGCTGGAAAGGTATTATAAAAATCAAATACCATGTAACGTAATGCATAACAAATATAACAAAAGACAAAAGAAGAAGTAATAAAAAGAGATTGCTGGTTTTAAAAAAGATGTGCAAATAATTACGAACCAATCCAGAAGCAGTATACTTAAATGATATGATCTCCAGAAAAAAACATTCATCTTCACTATTAACTTCCAAAATTCAATATTGATAAATCTTCGGCATATCGACAGAGAAAAAAGAATCTAGAAGTCTACTTTTTTATTTAAGAGTTGACTATAATTACTCTTGTTGATTGACTAGGTACTCTAGAAGAATTTAAATTAAAATGTTGTACGCTCGAAGAATGTCAAATACTAAGGCAATTTGCCGATTTCCTACTCGTTGACGACAACTGCGATGGAAAAACGGTATTATTGGTGTTTGCTTAAAGTTATTGTAAAATCCAGATAAACAAAATACACCACTTCACTGCGGATGGTACTTTCAAGTCTTGTCCTCCTCCATTTTCACAAATTTACAGTTTGCACGGCTTAAATGAACAAACATAACGTAGGTATAACCCTATTGATTTATGCATTTTTGCATAACAAGAACATAAAAACGTATGATGCTGAGTTTAATAAAATCACAAAGGTCGGATTGAAATCCCAATAAAACAACTTTAGACTTCGAAAGCTCTGCAATGAAAGCTTTCACTTATATATTTCCCGATATTGTTGTTAAGGCTGTTGGTTTTACTTCACTTAAATAAAAATCTTTGAAAAAAAGCACTAGATCTAAAACTTAAATTGAGACTAGGCCGAAGACATGACTGTAGCACGGTGTGCTTCAATAGCCTAGTTACCCATGAGTTAGATCTATGAAGGATTCCGATATATATATTAAACATAACTAAGACAACGACGGAGACAAATAAATTTCGTATCTACTAAACGAGATTGTATATTGCGATAAAAGCTGGCTATGAAACGGTTCGAAGAGGATTTGTTTCTTTTTTTGTAAACAAATAGATATATCTATACAGATTTTATATATTTATTAAAAATATTGAATTACTTTTAAAACTTACTTCTATAACAGTGTGGATTAACGTGGTTTTGCCAAAAAACTAAAACTTTTTTCCACAAGATTACACGACTAAAACCCAGTTAGAGGCGATGGTTCGTTATCTAACGTGTTTTTAAATTAGGAACGCATACAACTTGCTTGAATATTTGCAGTTATTGCAATGCTACAAAACGGTTACAGTCCAATAACGTGCTTATTTAAAGTTTTTCAGTGTAATCTGCTCACAACTACAAATACTATAAAATTGTTAAGTGACTTAGCCGTTATTTAGCTATGTTCTGTTTGTTATGCAATGCTAAAGAACGGCTAAGGTATACTTAACGGTGTTTTAAGTGTAATATCGTTGGTAGTAATTATTTGCCTGTTGCAAATACCTTATTATCAAAATAAATATTCATTCTTTTACGGAGTAATGCAATAAAAAAGCAAGTATAAATTTAGTTTTAATTTTTACGTAAAAGAAATCTGGAATAAATATACACATTTCCTAGAAATTTTTATTTTAACGTTTTTTGCTCATATCTCAAAACTATAATTTGTGGGTTAGTTTGGTTTTAGACATAGGACGGCAGCATAGCACTCAAGTCTATGTAATTCTTCCTTTCATGTGTGTCCCATGGACAGTCGCAGAATTAAATGTTCGATAATTTACTGACCTTAATTTCATTAGAAAAAAGATTATTCGCGAGATTTTTTATACCTCTGCTATACCTATCTAATTTAAATATAAAATCGTTCGAAGGTAATCAAATGACTGAAGCTCTTTTTGAAGCCGGAATGTGAAACGAAATATAAAATAACCTATTAAAAGTTATAAAATAGGCAAGCTGCGCAAAACTTCGAGCAACTTAATCAAAACATAAATGAAGAAACAGAAGTTTATGAAAGTCGCACACCCGGTGCATTTATTAAGAGATATAGGTAGACAAAGTAAGTGTTAGCTCTTTAGTTTTGCTAATAGATACTAGGTACATATACGATTACTATTAAGTTTAATGTGGTCAAGAATTATTATTATTATACAATTAACGTGTTTCTATGTACCGTAAACTCTGGTCTGGAAGGTTCTGTTTAACGTTCAAACAAAACCCATATCTAAAGTAACCCAACTTTATGGTATGCATACGTCAGATGTTAGGAGAAACACACTGAACTAGCGTTCACGGTAAGTTTAGTTATGTCGAAAACTTAACGTCTTGATGTAATTGCTTGATTATTCGGTAATTCACGATAATAAACGAGATGTCAATCGTATACCTACGCGGTCAAACAGTAAAACTTATGTCATTGTCAGTTGCAAAAACAAAGTTCCCTCCGGTGGCCAATAGTTAAGCGCTTATGTGCATGTAAACTATGTTTTTATTACATGGATATATAGTAACGGCGACACAGTGTATGCGGTTTACTAGATCAATCCAAAATTAAGCTTTATAACTTTTGATATGTCCACCGAAAAGACGCGAACCTAAATCACAATGACCCATTTTAACTATAATTTTCAGTGAACAAACTGCGTCTGAAATATTTGAAAATCATGCTCTTTAACTGAACAGTCAAAAATTCATTTTATTAGTCGGCAGGTGAAAGTAGCTGCGAGTATATTTTTGAAAGTTGCAGTGGGAAGTGTGCCCTGGCCTGGCTATGATTGGGATCCTTACTAGCCTAGGTTAGCTATCTCATAGTGGATATGTTTAGCAGAACGTTTTACTTTTAATTTTATAATTTTTATTTTCATTTTAGAGGTTTATTTTATGGTAGTTTTTTGACATTCATAAGTGAATGTAATATGCCTAAATTGAAGAATAAATTATTTCATTTCATTTCGGTAGCGTTTTAGTCTTTATTCTTTATTCCATTGTAGAATGTAGTCATGTTCATAATACATTAAGGTGTTACAAGACAAGTATGTTAGGTACATGACACCCTGTAAGGGCACTCAATAATGTATCTTAAATCTAGGTAATTACATGCTTTTTTTTGTCTTTGTTTTTAAGTGTTATAATATTGAATGTAATATATTTGAAAATAGTTTCTAGGTACAACAAAGAGGTTAGATTTTTTCCTAAACTATATAATATTCAATACTTAACCTAAACCACCAAAGTGACAATCTATGATTAAAATTATTGCCAGTGTAAGACATTAGTTCCTATGAAATTCCTCAATATGGCCCGCCGCCATATATTTCTGGTCAGGCTTTAACAGAACTAGAAATCTGAAACACTTGTATTTCCACAAACCCTTGTAAACTTACTGTAGAAGTTGTTACGGTATGAGGCTGGCCGTGTAGGTCCGGAATCATAACGTATACAAATTGAATTTAAACTGTGATTCGAGAATGCGTCAAACTGGCATTCTTCTGGAAACAATTGGTTTTCCAGGGACTTGTCTTCAGGACACCATCGGAATCACATGTTCTGTAAATTATTTTAAGAGCATATTGTATGTATATTTCAGTACAGTAAGAAATATACTAGTTTCATATGTACTTCCAGTGTTATATTTTAGCTACGATCTCCTCCCAGTACCTCTAAACCCGTACCTCTCGAGCAGCATACCCCAGTATTAATATATATATATATATATACCACGTAATATACCACATTACCATTTTCTGCAAATAACTGCATTTTTAATAAAAACTTGAATCTCTCAACCTCGGCATGTCCACAGGGATAAGTCGCAAAGCTGCGCCGCTAAAGTTGGCGAGTCAAATAAAGTTTCGCTGAGAACTGCGACTAATGATGTATGTCACCGTCTTGTTTCGTTTGCCGATGCACGCTAGTTTCATCCCGTTATGTTTACTTAAAAACTTGAATAAGTATACAAGCGCGGATACAAGGGTGTTAGGGTCCTACTGGGACTTAAATAAAAGTGGACTGTAATTTCTAATAGGCTGGTTTATTCCGCCTTAATACAACTGGGAACCCGGCCAAACAAAAGGTAATTTTAAAAAGAGAGTCGTCCGTTGCCGGTGGGGTTCGTGAAGCCGAGTCTCGCTCGCGGGTGGCCGCGCCGTCCACGATGATGACGTCGCGCTTTGTCTGCCGCCCGCGCGTCTCCTCCCGAGCGCATGCCGATGGAAATCTCAACAAGTGGGGCAATAGGGGCAATTTTGCCCCCTCTTTCCTATATGTTTAAACTCGGGCAGACAGCAAGCTTGTTTGCCACCGTCCTTGTTTGAAAAAAGAAGGTTAATATGATTCGAAGCTGTCTGTATTCATTATTTTCTCTTGAGAGTTTTTTTTTGTAAAATATCATCTTAACTTGGTTGTGGCTTAAAGTATTGCTTGAGCAGATTGAGGAAAAACGAAAAATAAAGACTTGACTTTGGAATCTATCCAGAAAATTAAACTATCATATTACAGCTATACGTAATCCGAGAAATAATCATACCTTCGCGCGTCGGTTGACTACCTAAAGTCTAAACTCACTAGCAAATATGTCATTAGTCTTAGAAACCTCGTATCTCAGTACTGAAACCATAATTAGATACGAGCTTTACTTCGTTAGTTTTGTTACTTAATGAGTTTTAGTTGTCAACCGACGATATAGTCAAGAATCCTATATAAAAAAAACAGTTGGGATATTTCTCAATTGGTATCTTTAAAAAAAAGAGTTCTTATATCGCGATATTTCATTGTACGCCAAAACTGTAATATTTTCACCTTTTCAACAAACAACGCCAAAACCACAAACGTTTATACCGCAATCCTCTTACCGCGCTCGTTAAGGGACTCATTATTCAAAGCCTCGAATACTCCGGATAATTCCAATTACGGAGTCATCACCATTGGCCGCCATCTTTGGGGTTCCCGTACCTCAAAACTAAAAAAAACCCTTATATTTATTTTGATCATTTAGTCTGCCAATACCTGAGGGCTTAGCCCACCGCTAACCGAAAACGAAGTACCTCTCTCCCTCTACGTCGCTTGAATAGGTAAGTGCGACAAAGAGGCAGATATTTCGTTTTCGGTGCTCGGTACTCCCTCAGATTTTTTTAACGAGAACACGTGGAGGTATCAAACTGAAATTGTTATAGTTAGCGGATCCCGGGCATCGTATTCAGTATGCAACTGTAACTGGGATAATGCTAGAAGGATGAGGATGATGAGTTCTTTGGAGCTGTTAAAAAAACCGGCCAAGTGCGAGTCGGACTCCCGTATCGTTATCTATAAAAACGGCAAAAAAATCACGTTTGTTGTATGGGAGCCGCCTTAAATATTTATTTTATTCTGTTTTTTAGTATTTGTTGTTATAGCGGCAATAGAACTACATCAACTGTGAATATCTCAACTGTCTAACTATCATAAGATATAGCCTGGTGACAGACGGACAGACAGATGAGCCTTAGTAATAGGGTAAACCTTTGGGCACGGAACCCAAAAAAAAATCGCAAAAAACGCTATCAAAATATTTTTTAAATACCCATAACACAAGCCTTCTTGAGCTTACTGTGGGGCTAGTTCGATTTGTGTAAGATTGTCCTCTAATATTTATTTATTTATTTATTTTAAATAGATTTACAGTGGCCTGCCTGATGGTAAGCAGATCCAGACACCATAGCATATGAAAAATTGCGACTCCATAAGAACCACAAGGACGTTTCCGATCATTTATTGACTTGAAGATTTGTTTTCTCACGGAGCAATCTACCTATCTAGAACTGACGCTACAAAAGACACCCCAAAATAAGGTTTAATTAAGTAAAATGCGGTATGGAACCCTAATGGCCGAGTCCAATTCGCGCTGGGCCTCCATTTTTTACGAATATAATTAAAATTTCCGCTGACACCTTGGGAGCTAAGGCTATTATATTTTGATGACGTCTCGGAGAGTCGATAGGACGGCCGGAAATTTAAGAATGGAGTAACGAGTCGATGAGTTACTAGTGATATTAATTAAAGCCCATAAACAGTTGAACATACTTTATTTATTTAGAGAATTACTCCGAGAAGGTATGGTAGAAAAAAATGAGGTTAAAATCTTATGTATGCTAATCGTTCCTGTGCTCGGACTCTGACAGCGGTGTGGCACTTACAAACAATCTTATGTCATGATGACAGAAGTGATTAATAGGTGTCATCTTTTGGGCACTACGGTGTCGGGTACTGGGACGTTTACCTTACTAGTAGCACACTTACACTACCGGTAGTACACATAGTTATTTTTTGTACGTTTATAATGAGTATAATATAAATACATATCTTTCTTTTTCGGTTTGTAAATTTTAGCAGGATTTTTCTGGAAAATTATTTCCGTCACAGGCAAAACAGATTTCAGTTTGGCGTTTGCGCTTTTTTGATTATACGCTAATATTTGTACAATACTGGTGCAAGCGCCATAACCATTAAGGTATCTTTGTCGTTAAAGACACATTTTATCATATACATATTAAAAGAATAGTTGGAAGAGATTGCTCCCAAGTTATACATCAGTACGTGGCGGACTGGTCCTAACACAACATACTTTTAATTGCTTTTGGGTGCTTTTGGCAACCAGAGTTATCAATCTTCAATAGGATAGAATAGACTGAGAGTTATTTGCCATACAACACAATGCACAGATGGCAAAAAAAAACATAAAAAGCAGCTGAATCGATTGTGGCAACTATAATTGTACAGCGGAGTACGGGCGATGTTCTTGTAAAACATATTTTAGGCTACCATTATTTTAACTAATTTGCTTATTAAGGCCCCGTTTCGTATCAGTCGAATGCTGCACTTTCTTATGTTTCTCGCAGTCTCCTTCAGTGTTCCACCATTTGGTGAAATTTTTGATTATTGAAGTCTGAAGAGGAGAGTTCAGCGCTTCACAGAGCTCACACAGGCTGGACCCTAAGGAGTTTTCTCTGAATTCGTAGTTACGATGCCATCTGAAATTAAAAAAAAAAAACTTTTTTTACACCTTTAGAGATAAGGCACGCGAGTATTAATATGGAGGGCGTGAGTTCGATCCTTGGCTCGGCTGGTTAAAAATCGGCCAAGTGTGTGTTGGACCATGTACAATGAAGGGTTCCGTACCGACTACTAGTAGTCCACATTTAAAATCCCTACCCAATACATTAAATCAAAAAAGGTCTCATGGCACTTGCGACCTTTTGTTTGGCCACGACAGTTTTCAGCGATTAAAAACCGTAAAACGTATCATATTCAAACCAAAAATCTGAGGTGTGAGTGGATTCGAGCTACTGGAAGTTTTGTCGCTAGTTCATTAAATCTAGCCTAGCCGAGAAGAGTCCAGCAAGAAACTCAGCTAGGCCCTACCTGGGTCGGACTGACTCTACCCGGTCCGACCTTTGTACTTATATTTATTCTGCAATGAAGTTTCAATAAATAAACTGCGCTTACGTGAAGTATGTGTAGTAAGTGGCCTGGTTCCTACTGATCTCGACCATGAGTGAAGCTAATGTCGCTGGGGTCATGCTCCTAGCGTCTATATACGAGTCGGGCGGCAAAAACCTGGAAAAAACAAAAATTAACATCTCATCTAATTAAAAATTAAATAAAAATCCGACACAAAACAAAAGATAGCTAAGAACCATCTCCACCACCAACTTACAGACCGATCAACATTAAATATGGCGCCGGCTGCTATACCATACAAAGTTATCGAATGTTCCATATGTGAAATATTTAACGATGATTTTACACTGCGCTTAGTATATATTTTTTTCTCATCTCAAATCCTGGATTATTCCGTATTCTGTTCTACCTATATGTAGTATTAAGTTGTGGCAACTTTGTTGGTTTACGATTTAAGTAACTGATGTAATATACTACAAGAAATATTGTACCGTTTGTGCCCAAATAAACATTGAAACATATACAATAGTCATAATGATAGAAAAAAAATCTTGCCATTCGATAGAGTTTTTAAAGACGAGCAATTGTTTGTATTGGACTAACTACAATTAGAGTAACACTAACTCGAAAATGAGAGACAAAATACAGTATAACTAACGAACACTGAAAACGCTCCATACTGATTGATACGCACGATTGCGTGGCCTCGTGCTACCGTTATATGAAAAAGGGATATTTTCGTTTTACGTCTTGAAATTTTGCGTTTACGTACATAAATTGCCGTACAATTTCTTATTTATTGAAACATGGGAATTCTATTGGTAAGTTTTAATTTACATTTGGTTAATAAACCAAAATCAATGCTTTTGCGAATCTTCATAGTCCCATATTTTTTTATGATTTCAATTAATTTGTCTAATTCACTATTTATTGTGATAATTTGATGGCTTTTTATGCATATAGCCACACTATGGTACAAAATGTAAGAAGTGTCATCATCCCTATTAGATTTAACCAACCCAGCTTATGATTTAAGATTATGGTTTGGTATAACTCACTGTAAATGGGTTAGTACCTAAGAGCAGCTACTGGAACTTCAGAACCCGCAAGGTTTAAAGTCTAGGGACTTTTTTGAGAACCCGATCTTGGGATTCAAACCTTAATCTCTTGCCACAATTCGAGTAGACCGTTAAAAACTACAATTAAGAACTTCTAAAGTCACATAAATTACAAATTAATTTTTCAAATTACTTGACAAGTTAAATGATAAAACCAAATATACTTACCTAGAATAATCAGCTCCACCGAATACTATCGGCACAGTGTAATAATTCAGAGCATGCAAAACTTTTTCCGAGACATAGTCTTCGTCTAAAGAGTTCTCAAATGCCAGATAAAAGTAGTAATCGGTCTGTAACATCTCCAAGCAGGTATTCAGATCATCTTTAGGGCACATATGTTTGCCACACCACCCATAAATGTCTATCGTGTAGTTATACATTTCCAAATATTTGTTGATGTCAGCGACAAGTTTTTCTCGTTTGCTTTTCGTTTTGCAATGGGATACAAACCAAGCGGCTAACTTTTTTTTCTGTTTCAATTTCGACTTTATAGAATCCGGTATGACATACAAATTGTCTAGCCATGGCATGTTTACCGCAGGTCCAACTAGAGCACCGTTTTTGAGATGGATATTGAAAAATGGTTGGGGTATTGTCGAATCGAGTCTATAGGTCAAAGACCAGTTGTAAAAAGAGTCGTACGACGGATCACAGATAGGGAAGAGACCTGCTGGTTCTGACGCAGTAAAGACGTACTTCTGATGTAAGGCTCTGACGTGAGGATGGTAGTCCCAATCGTTCTCGACATCGAAGATTATAGCATCGTAATACCTCGGGTCCGTCAGCAGGTTTTTATCATTTGTCATGAAGCAGTTGTAAAATGTACAATTTTTTTCTAAAAACGGCCTCTGTCCGTTGACAAAATCCGGATCAGAATAATGCGTCATCGCTTTCGTCCATTTTAACACGTATTTTAAATCTGTCGGCAATCTAAGTGGTGGTTGGAAGCTCGGATCGATGGCTATGTATTGATACTTATCTTTAGCGTTCTTGGTGGCCTTCCTAACTTCCCTCATTATCTTCTTTAAACTGCTGGGAGGTCGGACAATGTATTCTATTTCGATTATTGCTTTTTGTTCCGTACGGAGAAGTTTCAGAATATGTATTAGTAACCCGATGTAGGCGGCGAGTAATATAACTCGTAGTATTTGAGACATGTCTGAGACGAGAGTGTAAGTCGGCGTGTGCCGTGTGTTGTGGTTTGAATCACAGTTGTTTACAAATTACTTTGTGTTGCATGATTTGAGATGAATGTTTCAATGACGTCTTTGAGTTTTAGTGGAAAGGGTGGTTAAACATTCAATCTGTTCTTATACAGGTGATATCGGTAACTTTATAGTAAAATAAATAGTGGGATCTACGATTTTTTGGAAAACTAGAATGCATGTTAAAGTTTAATGTAATTTTATATTAATGTAATTATGCATTTGAGATTTAGATCAAATTCTCACCTATGTTACCCATGTAAAATAGTATACAGTTTCAATCCAGCTTTTGGAATCAACCAACATAACACCATGATTGTGATAATTATTTACTACCTATTTTGTATGCCTAATATAAACAATATGTATTGTAAATTATTTCCAAAAATATAAAAACCTTGCCGATTCCAGACAACGAGCCATACAAGGAAACTAAATATAAACCACTTAAAAACAAAGTTAATTCTGCGTCGCACGAGTTTTCAAAACGTCCGGCACACGGCGGCGGCGCCACTCGTCTATTTAGTGGCATTTGCATACCGTCCGTCGAGAGGAGAGCACGCATTGTCCTAACCTAAAAAGGAATACTCATTTTGTGGCTGCATGGCTTATACGTCCTTGTTTCCAGGCCACGAGCTCGTCAGGACAAAGAGATTTTCATATTTAATTTTCTGTTTAGTATAATTGCCAACATATTTCCCTCTGTGTAGTTTTTGCTTTATTTGCATACGTGAGTTTTACTGGAACATTATACGGGCTTTGTGCAGCGTTTGTTTAAGTTGAATTTGACATTTTATATATTATTTTTGTTGGATATGAGTGTCGAATGATTATGAATTTGGAGATAAGGGAGTTTGGGTCATTGTCAGTTATAAAAACAAAAGTTTTCCACCTGGTCGTTTATAGTTAACGGCTTATGTACATTTAAGTTATGTTATTATTACATGGATTTATAGTTACGGAAACGCCGTTTATGCGGGGTACTAGACCAATCTTAAATTAAGCTTTATGGCCCTTAACTTTTGATAATTATGTCCACCGAAAAGACGCGAACCTAAATCTGACAATGACCCTTAATTGTTAATTCTACTTGCTTTACATTGAATAGTATGCTTTTGGGTCATTGTTAAATTTATATTCGCGTCTTTTCGGTGCACATATCAAAAGTTAAGGGCATAAGCCGTTAACTATTGACCACCGGGTGGACAACTTTTATTTTTACAACTGACAATGACCCTTTTACATTCTAAAACTTGCTAATACAAGTGGCAGTTACATGTTTTAATGTAATTTTTTTACAGCTTTTGTTTAAAATAATATTTCCGCATTGTTTTAATAAATCTGAACCAGCCATTAAAAACAAGAACAAAGAATTTTATCGTACTGCATAAAACTAAACTGCCAAATATTATGGTTTCGTCAAACTATTATAATTGGTGGTATTTATTGTTTCGCATTTTTTTTCAATCTATTTTACATTTGTCTAACGAAAGTTGTCCGGAAAGCAAGCACACTGATAAAAATAATGTTTACTAAAATTAATTGACAAGATATAATTGCAGAGATTTTCAATGCGCACATACTAAAGCCATTTAAGAATTTAAAGCAGCAGTTACACCTTCAAATTTATTGAAAATTAAGAGTTAAATACAAATACGGAGATAAGTTTCTAGCAACACCCTGTGCACTAAAGTAGGTACGGTCAACATCTTAAGACATGCACTGGCATGTCAACAGCTGTTGTCGATGTCGGATCGGGTGCCTGTTTTGCATACTGTACCGGTTTGACACTACAATGTAGATACTGAGCGTGAGCTCGTTCTGAGGGTCTATCTGACCAAACGAATTGGATTGGAAATCAAATTTTGTTGTGTTTGTTTTACTGGCGCTAAGAGTTCGTGTTGGAACGAAGGAACGCAGCGAATTTAAATTTTATTTCAAACGAATACATTTAGTCAGATAGTCACTGAATATATTTTAACATGAAAGGAAACTTGGTATTCTCTGTTCTCTGTTAATATTAGTAGGAATAGTTACTATAATTATAGGTAGTTTGATAGATGATAAGAGTTTGTTAGACAACTAAGATTTATAGCATACTACATAGTTTAGGTTGTACCTTAATTTAGGAAAAAACAATACAGAAAAATTTAGTTACGAGGATTGTTAAATATTAAAAAGGGTCTTGCAAAAATATAGAAAAATTAAGTTACAAGGACTGTTCAATAAAAAAAGTGTCCTGCAAAAACCTTATTTAATATGTTCAATAAAAAAATATCTGTAACACTGAACCGTCGATTTGTTCATTAAATTGACGGCTGAAAAGCGCTGAAAGAGAAAATCAACTGGAACGGGGCGCTGACGTAATTTTCTGTCGCATTTTTAATAAAATGAAGTTATCTGCTGAATCGGCGGCGATAATTTCTTATTCAACTGTCTGGGTAGCTCACAGGGTTTATTTTACGATAATTTCTATATTTAATATTATATTCACATATACCTAAGTCTACGAGTATATATATATTAGAGTAATAAATAGTCTAAGGCCACTGTAGCCGCTCACCACCCGCTATACCTACATATTGCTGTTTTGATTCTGTGTAACATAACTGATTCATTTGTGTGAGGTGTGTAATAAATAGTATTTGTATTCTATTGTAGCCGTCAAACTGAATCTCATTATCACTAACGAACCTACACGTTCTTTTAGCTTCAAAGAAATATTGTTCTAAAGATTTTAACAGTCAAGCCACAAAGTTACGCTATTTTTGCAGTAGACTAAAAGTGGCCAGTACAAGTATAGCAAAAGTTTAGAAAACCTTTTTTGAATTAAACACTTAAAGGCTGTACTTAAATGCATTAAAAGCCAAAAACTTGCGAAATGAACGAACTTTTGTCCGAATTCCGCGCCATTGGGCTTTTCATCGCATTAGTGGTAATTAAATCGACTTGTATTCAAGGGGTCTATTTTTGTTAATCGCTTCAAATCGCAATTACATTTCAATCTGTTACCCACTTGTTCCAACGCACGCTGTACTAATAAGTGCGTTAAATATATTGAAATGTCATTGCGATGTGAAGGTAATGGACTACACTGGGGCCGAGCGGCCTGCGCTCATTTCGTGTTAACTCGAAAACTTGGTTTAAATGTGAATGGAAACTCGTCATTTCATGGATTTTCATAAAGCGCAATGAGCGCAGTAAATACGTACTTACAGTTTGTATTGTAATGCAACTTTCTTCAATAATAAAATGCAGATCTTTTCATAATGACTTTAAAAATCTTTGACGCATTTTGTACAACGACATGTTCAGTAGGTACAATTAAAGCTATGGGTGTATAGAGAACGTTTTTAGATATTTGTCTTCTATATTCATACAATGATGTCTTATTTGCACCCATAGGCTGCGGTGACCGCTTACCATCAGCCGGGCCCTACGCTTCTTTGCCACCGACGTGGTAAAAAAAACTCGGTCTACAGTCACACCATATCTGAAGATATTTTTTTCTGTCTGACTGTGGCTTTATAGGCCGGGCCCAATAAAGTGATAGGAGTGCGCGGTAGGAGCAGCAGTTTACAAATACAATACAAATACTCTTTATTGCACACCTCAATAAAAATACAAAGCAAGTCAGAAACATAACATAGCGAGATATAAGCAGAGGTAGACAACAGGCGGTCTTATCGCTAAAGAGCGATCTCTTCCAGGCAACCTGAAGCACAGGACAGGATATGAAGCAGTCTGCTATTTCTCCATCAAAGATAGAAGACTATTCTAAATTCGAGGTTATTAACTCCAAGTCTCTGTTTTGGAAGGAAATCTGCAAAGGTGTTTATAAAACTTTTAGACTAGGTACACAATTAGAGTGGATGTGATTATGTGCTGTCTGACAGATCAAATGACTCAAGTGACAAGCCCTACATTGAAATCACCAAGAAAAACAAAGCGTAGACATCGGAGGCAGACCTGGTAGCGGACTATCGTTCCCTGCAAAGAACTGGTGCGAATTGAAGCATATTGCTCAAGACCTATCGTTGTGGCGACGCAGTATGGACGCCCTCTATCTCTTTTAGGATCACTTTCATTATTTACCTTAATAATTTTTCAAGCTACTTAATATTCAAATGCAAATCTTACCACCACCATCAGCCCTAGTTAAAGTAATGACTTATCACTTCAAAACTACGCGCAAAAAAACCGCAAAAACTTCCCAAAGCCTCCCTGAATATTAGCAAAAAGTCATTAAAAAGTGAGAGCTGTTCATCACCTTAAAGTCGGTATTACGGAACCCTAAGTTATAAAAGTTCATTCATTTAACGGTTCCGCGCCTTCGTGGCGAGCGACAACACTGAATTTCAAATTTCACCAAATAGTCCAAGAGCTGGATTTACTTACATACAGATATGGTTTGTTAATATTATGTGTATCTATCAATCCGCCATATAATTTGCATTTACCTTACATAGGGTACTTTCGAGACTTTTCATACAAGCTATTTTGCTGCATACGTATCGTGTACAACAAATACTAGCGACCCGCCCCGGCTTTGCACGGGTGCAATGCTGATGCATGTATTATACATATAAACCTTCCCCTTGAGTCACTCTATCTATTAAAAAAAATCAAAATCCGTTGCGTAGTTTTAAAGATTTAAGCATACATAGGGATATAGGAACATAGGGACAGAGAAAGCGACTTTGTTTTATACTATGTAGTGATAAGAATTATATTAGCCAATTAGATTGTGGGTTTTCGGATACTTTTCTGTTTGTTTGGTATGTGGTGACATTTGCAGTCTCTATTAGCTGCCGTCCATATTTCTAAAGAATATCTGCTATAAAATAGAATGATTCATGTTAGAGATGAAGTTTTACGTCTGTCTCACACACTATAAACTCTTAGGGCTTTCCGTAACGATGGAAACTGCGAAAATGTAGTTGCGATATCGGCACTTGCGCTAAAGTTGGCTGTCTGCGCTAAGAAGTGGATTCTTTTGAAAATATTCCGTTACTTCTTGTTAATTGCTGCCTGTCTTGTCTTATATTCAGCATAGGAATTTGAGAAAAGAGGTACCTATTATACCTAGGTGACAGCGGCACATCGTCTCGCTCATATTTGAAGCAGCTCAACTGGGGAAGTACCTCCACATATCCATCGGGTACATATCCTGGCGTCAGTAAACATAGCCGATGTACTACAAAATCAGTGTACAGTTTACAAAATTATGTCTCGAGCTTTCAACACAAGGAAACCACAAGGTAGTAAATGTTTAATAACGCGCTTGTTTCATTTATCTGGAGTTGCAAGCGTCCATAGGCGGTGATGATTGTTTACTACCGTCGCGTCGTCGGAAAAAAGGGGAATATAATTAAAACAACGGGAATTGCGACTATTTACACAATTTCATTTTGAAATAGTTTCCTATAGCCTAATTGAGGAACGTTATCTGCGACGTTAGTTCGTTTCTTGTCCTGCCAGTTCATTTATTTATATCCTTGAAAATCAAGTTTTGTTTTGTGGTCACTCGTCCTTCCCAAAACGAACACGTCAGAACGAACGTTCGAAATAGAAAAACTCCCATCGTCTTATGAAAGGGATGAAGCGAGTGAAAATATATAAATACAACGTACTCTCTTGTGGTCAGCCTACAAACTGTGAACTGCTAACCCCCTGTTATCTTGGTAACCCGTTGACTCATTTAGCTCATGTTCGGACTTGAACACTATTTTTGTCTCATTAATTCGCCCACCAAATCGCCGAATAAGCATACTGTTAAATTCGGGATCTGCGGCTAAGTGAAACCACCAGCTGAGATGACAGATTTATTGAAACTGAACATTATATGAGAATGCAGGTCTACCTACATTGTACATATATAACACATAAAAACGCCAGCTCCAGTTGACTCACAAAACCTCGTTCGAATATTCCTTTTGCAGATTTTTCTACACAAATCATCATCAGTCATCAGCTCATCACAAAATATTAATTAAAATTAGAGGAACAATTGACAAGGCCTACCACCACTGACTTCAAAAGCTCTAAATTCATTAAAAACGCTTCTTTAAGCCCCAAAAGCGCTTTTGTGCTTATTTAAATGCTTATTACGATTTCGTCGATTTAAAACGAACCGTTGGGCTTTTTGTCATTCTGCTTTTAAGGCTTACCGTATTTATTAAGGAATGAGTTTCCATTGATTGGCGTTTGCGTCCCGCTCTTACAGAATTGGTTAAGTAAGTTAAAACAATGATTTCGTCCAATTTGATTTAATATAAGTCTTTGAAGATTTTACTTTGAGAATATTCACATTAGATTTTCTAAATGGGAGACAGCAGCAGTACAGTTGAACATTTTGGTTTCACTGTAGCATCGTTTCTTTTATGAATACCTATCAAATAATAAGTGCTCCAGCGTCTTATTATGAAAAGTAAAAGTCCAACATGGCAAGAGTCAGTTTCTTGCAGTTTAGTTAAATGACGTATGAGGTTAATTAGTTATACAGGAAGTGGCTTGAACAATAAAAGAATATTTAAAATTTAACTAAAGGAGTTTTCTCCGATTTTCCGACTTTTCAGTCCACGTTACGAACCCGGCACTTACAAAGTGCTAATGACAATTAAAAATAAAGGAAACTAGTTCGCGTTCCAAAAAAATAATTGGAGACAGTCGAGTGCTCAAGTGCTCAAGTGCTCAATGCTTGAATGCTCAACTGTAGTACAATTCACATCGTACTTTAAGTTTCCTCAACACCACAATATGAGCCCCAGATTCATAGCACCTTTGCGCCATCGGAGGCCAGACTTACATTGGTTTTGTAACTTGCTAGTAAAGATTGTGAATACCAGTCCTCTACAGGATGCTCAGCGTTTGCGAACGTAATTAGTGCAATCAGTGGGAATCACGTTTTAGTGAGGCGGCGAGATATTTGCCCGTACCTTTATCCCTTGTTTTGTTTGTGGATTAGAAAACGTTAAACATATTGTCAGTTTGTAACTCGAAGGGTTTTTAGGGGTTATATTCAAAGTTATTTTGGACAACTCGTAAAATGGCGACTAGAAGAATTTTTTTGTTTTTTTTTTTTAAAATGGGATTGCTCTTGGTCAATAATTAAACGTCAGTCACACCGTATTCAGTTAGTTATGTCAACAAATGTACTGAGTTAGATAAAACCCGAACGTAGGCGTCTTTGGGAAAATTACGACGTCACAGTCAAAAGATTAAATTCTGGTATGACGGCATGTCGCAAGAATAGATATATTACAAAGGTGCCAAAAATAATGTGGAGAGGTATTTTTGATGATTGGTGTAATACAGCGCTATCTACAATTACCTCAAAAAGTTACTCTATTTATTGAACGGTTTTATGTCGCTATATTTATTTCTTTGACTAAACAGCTTGACGGATTTCAGTCATAGACAAATAAAGAAATCCAAAACTACCCATCTAAAGCATTCTACACACCTGTCAATTTGTCACTAACAATCTAGAGGCGCAGCTATAAGATTAAAAGAGAGCAAACATTCAGTACATTCATTTTCAAGGCAGCTGTCTTAAATTGGTATCGCTGTAGAAGTGTAGAACGCTTAATGTATGTGAGTTGCATTCGAGAGTCCATAGTTGAGTATGCTCGTACACAACATAAACTGCTCTTGAGCTTGCAGCACTTTGTAGCTCTTTAAACAATGGAATGACGTCACGGTTTAGGTACGCCTGATCTCTGCTATTAATTAATATTGTGAAATATTTTTCTGCCGATGTTAATACAGTGAACAGAAGTATCTACGGGGATAAAAAGATAAACTGGACATTGCACAATATTAAGGGAAATAAATTTGGCACATATTGAGCACTGACCCAATTAGCTGTTACACATCTGCAGCTTAAAGTACTTGTACTAAACCGATTAGGTATCTAGTTCTGCTGGCTTACTACTTACTACTTAGGTACTTTGTCGTAGCTATTGTTTTTGTGAATCGTTTCTCAGATTCAGATTCAGACTCTAGAGAAATAACAAGTACAGTTGTTTGCGCCTTTTTCTGAGTTTTGAGTAAAATAAGGGCTATCGCATTCGCCGCTAGAGGCGCTAGTGTATCGTGAGTTCTCCGAAATGTCAAATGTCACTATGTGTGGTTGCGCTACGTTGGTTAATATCTAATTGGAACTATATGGTGCGTATTTTGCAATACCTGAGCTTGATTATGGCAAATATGAGTTACGAGTCAATGACTGTCAGATGCCTGGAGACAGTTTTGTCTTTCGGAACTGAAAAAAATCGACAGTGGCACCAACTGGTGAGCACAAAAACGATAGCCCTCATTAAATACAAAACTGTATACATTACAACCTTACCTGTGTTTCAAAGAATTACATTTAAGTTGTAACTAAAAACAGGGTACAACTACCTGTGGTTGTCACCTCTGGGTAATCGTAATGTTTTGCTGATTTGTCATTTTCCATACTAAAATGACAGTTAGGTCTATCTATTAATTTTGACATGTTACTTGCAATACTAGCTGGATTCCGGACAAGGATTTTTCTAACTGGAGGAAAATAAAACTACATTTAAGTTGCAAATAACGTGATTGAAAATATAACTTTTTTTTTAATAAAATCCTTTTATTAACAATGCTTTGCCTTTTCATAATTGGCATGATCAACCTTCAAAATCTTAAAATAAACATGCAATAAATTGCAAGTATTTCATATCAAGTCACAATACTATATTTAACTCGATACCTAAGTACATTTTTTCGAATGGTTTCATAGTCAACGTACCGTGTATTGTCTGAAATACAATTTCTATCAGCCATTTTCCGACTCCGGATTCTTAGCAGCAAATAGTTTTATAACAAGCGGTTAAGTCCACCGTTGGGATTTCTACTGTTGTAGTTTTCACTGTGTATCCTTGTGGGTATATCCTTATTTATACCTCAAAAATCATTATTAATATTATTATTTAGTACAGGTACTAAAATGTAGCTGACAAAAATCGTTTCAAAGCTTCGAGGTATGCCTTAAATGTTAATACTCTTGATGCGGGAAAGAGTAAATCAAGAATACCTCTTTGATATGTTTTCCGGAGCTTCGGGAGTCTTTTCTTTAGATCAGATTGTACTGTTACTAATTGTTCTGGCAGTGGCGTTTGCGGCTGTGTTAATGAAATTGTTTCATGTACGGTACTATTTTCTACAGACACACTCGTTTTAGTATGTGTTGGTGCGTAGGAAGCATTGAGAAATATAAGTGTCACTGATGGTGTTTGTGAATTAATCTCTGTGGCATTGTCATTTGAAATTTCGTTGTCTATAATTTTATTATACACTTTAGGATAATTATTGTAATTTAAGGTAGTATTTGTTTCAAGTATATAGTGGTCTGCTTCTCGTAGGTTTGTTTTTGTCTCTGTTTTCGGTTGGCTATAGGCCGCTCTTTTAACTCTAGTATTTACCTGGAAAAGAAAGAAAATCCTGAATCTATTACAGAATTAGAGCACAATCTCAGAACAGCTGCTATTTTTTTTGCTTTTTCGGTATTAATAATAGCCAGAACTAGATTTAACAAGTCAACAGCGAAAAAAACCATTTGAAAAATTATAGGAAAATATGAAATATTTTGGTTAAAAATCTGCAAGAGTGAGACAGTAGAAGACTGTCTGGAGAGTCGTAATGTAAAGGGAATATTAAATTTAGTCTTATTTTATTCATAAGTAGCTACACCCATGCGAAACCGGGGCAGCTAGCTAAAGTGAGTTAATAGTGATAAAACTTGAGGAAACTTTATGCTGAGTATTGCAAAATAATTTAAACGATTATAAAATAGCTAAATAAATTGCGTTCTATTTTACAATACTTATAATAACACTGGTTGTGCAATCTATGTATAGTTAAATTGGTAAAGATTTGATTGTAATTATTATTTTCTCATAATGTCAAAATTAGAAAAAAAAATTAAGTTACATATATTAGCATTTAGTACTAGGTGAGTAAATGTTATTGGTATTTAAAATAATTATTTGAGTTAAAATGTAACGTCGGTTTTTTAACGAAATTATTAATTAGGAAACATACTTAGTCAATTTAGTCATGTCAACGAACAGCATCACGAAGTAAAAATAAAGTATTTTTAGTAAATTGTTCACAACATTTCATCAAAAGCTTAATAAGGTGAACGCCCCGGTGCTCGACACCTTAGCTTAGTGCTCAATAGATAACACCTATTAATCACCACTTCATCATGACATAAGATAGAAAGTGCCATGTTTTGGGTCAGTGTGAAGTACAGGGACGTTTACTTTATTTGAGACATATAAGTAATTAATTACCAGTTTCTATGACATTACGGAATAAGATCAGTTGCGTAAGGACAGTTAGACGATCACAATTTTAACACGAATGGGTTGCCAGCAACTATCGGCATCCTAGCTTGCATGAAAAAGCGAGACCAAAGTATATACCGGCCACACTTTGCCGTAAAAATGTGGAATTCCCAAGCAAATGGTTCCTTTTTGTCGATGTGTATATAAATAATATTTCTAGTTGTAACTTAATCAGTAAGGAACTTCGCCTTATTAACGCCGCACCCGTTTGCTGGAGAGTTACACAAACGTTAATATCTAAACGGCTCTTTGGTACAGCCGAGGAAACTGAATGTTTTTTTAATTTTGGACTTATTATAAACTTTCCTCCCCTGTATTGTACATTGGTAGACCTTATCTCATTGCACTAAGGTTCACGAATGGGCAGTTAGATAGTACAAGTACATTGATCTATTCCGGACACAGACTACAAATTACCGGCGTCTTATGGCACGTAGTACAATGCCTAGGGTTATTGGCGCACTCTTCGCCGGCTGAGCACGCGTAGCGGCGAGGGTTCACGCAGCAGCTCAGAGCATAATCGAGGAGCTATTAGTTGATAAATAAATAAATATTTGTAGATAATTTTACACAAATCGACCTAGTCCCAAACTATGCAAAGCTTGCACTATGGGTACTGGTGACGATATAGACATCCAAGACTCGGGAACAAAATATATTTGTGCTCACACAAATAAATGACCTGACCGGGATTCAAACCCATGACCTCCAGCTTCGTAGGCAGGGTCATAGTGACCCTGCCTACGACGCTGGAGGTCCCGGGTCTACAGTCGGTCCTACAGAAATTTTGGACCATATTTCTATTAAAACAGAGTAGCAAAGTGACACAGCCTGTGATAGACATTATTTCGTTGCACTTAGGTACTTAAACATGCACAACCTCCAGCTTCGTAGGGTAGGGACACTACCAATTAGGCTAAAGCGATCGTCAAATGATGTTACAAGTTTAAAAAAAAATGGTACGCTAAAGACTTATTTATACACGTAAGAGAATCGCATGTGAGTTTCATTACATTACGGGTCATGGAGGTATAATGAGTTGGATCGCTCTATAAAACCGCGCAATGTAGGTCAACACTTAAGCAAGTCTCGTAAATACGAAACGGCCTAAATCATATGAAAGAAGAATTATTAGAATCCCTATACGCGTGTCACCAAAAGGGACGGAAAAGCTTATGCAGCTGAATTGAGACCTTGTTTAAAACGGCTGACGGCTTACCATAAACAACCTCCTTAACTTGGGCAGGTAATCGTTTGTTCGCTTCAAAGTCACATTAAATAGTTTGAGGCAAATAAAAATGTATTTATGTCAGTCTTACTCAAACTTGTCCATGACCGTTTTAGTCGGTAACATTACTCCAGGATGAGGAGTTGATGGTCGAATGATGGCTATCATAAACGCTAAGATTGGAAGACCATCTGAAATGCCCTTATAGCCCTAGAACACCTGCTTCTTGGAACCATGTAAACCTCTTAATCTACTAGTCTTGTCTATACCTCGCTTGTTTATGTGTATATCAAAAATATATCGATCTTTGTACATATAGCTACATTGAAACTTTTTATCGGCAATAAAATTAAAGCCCGACCAGAAATATATGACCCTTTACCATGTTGCGGAATTTCATTGATATTAATTTCTTACACTGGCAATACTGTTCACTGCTGTCAGTGTCACTGTGGTGGTTTAGGTTAAGTGTTGAATATCTCAAAGAATGCTCAAAACGAATCATTGTCAAGAGCGGAACATTATTAATAATGTATACTGTAATAAATTTTTGGAATAAAACGATTGGGAAATGGAACAATTTCGCTACAAAACATTTCAAAATAAACATAAGAATTGACAGGTAAACAAGTCAAAATGTCATTATTCCTACTATACTGACATTAATCACCTGTTGCCATATAATGAGGGCTATCGTTTTTGTGCTCACCAGTTGGCGCTACTGTCGAGTAAGGTCAAGCTGTCAAAGATTATTATTGGTTATTATGGGCATGAGAACGAAGTTTGCATTTAAATCATGTTTAAAACCTTAAAATCGTACCGTAAAAATATCGAACATCTCGCATTGAAGCGCAGTTCTATTTTGTTCGGAAAAAAAGGAGGAAATAAGTTTCCCAAAGACAAAACTATCTCAAAGCACTGACAGTCATTGACCCGTAACTCATATTTGCCATAATCAAGCTCAGGTATTGAAAAATAGGCACCATATTGTTCCAATTAGATATTAACCCGCGCACCTCAACCACAAAGAGTGACATTTGACATTTCGGAGACCTCACGCTACACTAGCGCCTCTAGCGGCGAATTCATACGCGATAGCCCCCATTAATGAGAATAATAGCGACTTCTTGGCAATGGCCACATATTTCTGGTCAGGCTTTCTATGAGTGTAATTTTTTTTCTATACTAATAAAATGCAAAGTTGCAGTCTTTATTTTTCTAGTTTGAGTAGTCTGAGGTAAATCAATGTATAATTAAACGATACAATCAAGTTAACATGAAGCTGTTTTACCTCATTTAAAATCTCATAGTAGGTAATAAGAATACAATTTTACAGAGGGAGAGATTTTTTTTACAGAGTTTCATATTTATGTTTTGATATTTACAGAGTTTGATACCGTGATTATATTTTATGTCCAAATTCGTCCAAATAGGCTGTTCTCGAAGAGTCTGACACTCGACTCAATTTCTCGTGCACGGAAGACATAAACTTGACTTTTGGTCGAGGGCATACTTTACACAGATCCTCCTTTTACTACAAAAACAAAATTGCACTCACCATAATTAGCACAATCACAACAAATTTCCCACCACCCATTTTTAGGAGCTCCAGCTAAACCAAATGGCAAACTGTCTGAACTAACTAATTACACTAAAGACAATCACGAACTAATACAATGCTTTATACTGGTTGATGTTTACCTTCACTGTCAATGTTTTTTATACACGGCTAAGTTTAATGTATGATGTTATTGTTCCGGTGATCTGTTTCCTACCAATGTCAATAAGTTAGTCACGTATCTTAGTAACTACAATATTACGAGGCAGCAAGATATGGGTCATTGTCAGATTTAGGTTCGCGTGTTTTCGGTGGACATGTCAAAAGTTAACCACAAAGCTTAATTTTGTATTGGTCTAGTAATCCGCGTAAACGCTGTTTCCATAACTAGATGTAGATGTAGTGTAGGGACGCCTGGCCGGAAACAGGCGGGCTGTCGATCTTTGTTCAGGATCATTGAGCCCATTTCCCCAGAGTTAGAGCTCGAGGTTATTGTCCCGGCGGCGCTCCCACATTTGCTCCTTCCAATCTTCCCGTTCTCCTGCAGAACAGAAGGACATCTTTAAGGTCGACATCCCTCAATTCTCCCTCCTCCAACACATCTCCGAATATATTATAACGCGTTGCTGCGTACATACTACACTCTGCTAATAAATGTTTACTAGTTTCTTCCTCCCCACAGTGAGGGCAGGAGGCATCATCTCTTACACCTATAACCGTTAAAAGCCTATTAAGAGTATTGTGACCGGTGATGAGTCCGGTTAACATTCCATAACATCCATTACTATAAATCCATGTAATAAAAACATAACTTATATGTACATAAGCCGTTAACTATTGACCACCGGGTGAACAACTTTTGTTTTTACAACTGACAATACCCGATATAAGAAATGCAAGACGTAATGTATGTCCTACATGTGTCCTACACTTGGCTGGATCAACGACTCAAAAAAGTGTACAGACTTACGACACAAGAGCAAGCCACTTTCAGTTATTCAGTAATTTATTACTTTCATAGGTACAATATAGGTTTTATAAGGTGATAAGTTCTGCTATGAAACCCTGTAAGGGTACAGAGATCCTAGATAATAATAATAATGTATTGAAAAAACGTTTTTCAGAGTTTTTTTGTACAAAAATTATGTACTAAAATTTAATTATAAAGGATAATTACAAAGACCTGAACTGGATTTCCCTGTGTTTCAGGCAAAAAAAGGACCAATATAACTATTTTTTTAAACAACTTGCAAGCTGTATAATAATATTAATTTAACAATATAATAAATTTCTGTTATCATTAACTACACATAATTATTACTTATTATTAAAACAGTAATCATTTTGAAACAATTAAAAAGGTCCTCTTGTCTCCGTATGACAAACATTGAAGGGCTTCACGAAGTTCTATGTATAAACTAGTATACTTATCCTAGATTTTACGTAATTTTCTTAATGTCTATGCTTTTATATATATTTGACACTTCTTATATATGCATATATGCTTTTATATATATTTGACAGCTTTCTCGCGCAAAGAATTGCCATCGCAATCCAGCGCGGGAATGCTGCCTGCGTAATGGGCACCATCCCGAGGGGACCTAATTTTGATATTAATTTTTAATGTTTAGTTTTTAGTTAGGTATAGTTGTTTTTATTTCAAGTTTTTAATTCATTTAATAATAATTATTATCACTTTGTTATTAGCTATTAAGTTTTGTATTATTTTTCTAAATAAATATTTTCCTAGTTTGACACTTCTTATATATGCATATTATAGATTACCACTTTGCTAGGTCCTGCGCAAATTTTCGATCCGCTATCACAAAACTCTACCAGCAGCGCTACCAGGGGCTATGGACCGACCGACATTGACAGGACGGAGTTGTCTACATTATAATTAAAGCTGATTTCAATTATGTTTCAAGCTGTCTTGACCCTACCCGTGTTTAGGTACCTTTATCCATGAAAAGCTTAACATAACTCCTATGATACCTACAATATCGACTCCAGAATTTCATTCTCCATTTTCAAATAGCTGTGCCCAAGATTCCTCGTTTAGGCTCCGTTTCGGGGAACTACTTACGTCACTTGACCCGCATTTTTGTCGTATCTCGGAGATAAGCGGGTGAGATCGCATTTGCCGTATATTTACTGGGGGAAGCAACATCGCGAGGCATCCGTACATTGCGATATGAAATGCGCGTTTCCACTGTATCACGATTTCTACGCAACATATATCAAAAAGTACTTAATCATGTGTTTTTTTATACAACGCCGGTGGCAAACAAGCGTACGGTCCACCTGATGGTAAGCGGACACTAGACGCCCGTATCTCCAAAGAAGTCACGTGCGCGTTGCCGACCCTATACAAAATTTGAGAATTCACTGTGTTGACAGCAGCGGGGTAATCACGTAACTTTTTTACTACCGTTATGTAGATTTTAATGTCAAATTTTATTTGTCAACTCATACATTTATACTTCAAAATTGACAGTAAAATCTATCTACCGTTCGTACATAAAGTTACGTGATTCGCCTGCAGAAGGGACAAATTTAGGTCACTCGCTCTCAACACAGTGCATCCTCGGGAGCTTTGGCAATCTTGCTCATCTCCAGGAACACAACATTACATACTTGTATAGTAAATAATGTTATTACGGCTCTGGTCTTCTGCAAGGCGGAGGTAATTCCCCAGTTGGGTTTTTCATGTGTATAGGAAAAAACTGTTTAGAATAGAACTGTCAACTTTAGGATTATACAAATTTATCTCAACTACGTCTCAAATTCGGTGACTTTTTGCAACCCAGGAAATTTTTCACTTTCAATAAATAAATCACGCAGCTAAAGTATAATGCGAACACTCTTTTTGCATGCAAAAAATTAATAAAGACAAAAATAACACAAGTAAAGGTAAATAAATGGCGGTCTTATCGCTATTGATTAATCTTCAAATGTACGTAGAGTGGCTTCAACAGATTAAAATAGTTACGTACTTGTCCAATATTGGTTAAATCTCAATAATGAACTAATTCTATAAAGTAGATTAGAGTGAACGCACTTTCATGATTGATGCAAAACCGGACGCCCTTTATACCGGATGCTCGGATGGCTTTTTTATTTTCGTGCCGTATATGAGAACGCGAACAAACCCCGCTCGGCGTGTCTGGTAAGTACGCTTATGATGCGGTGTTGCAGTTTATTTAATTTCCTCAAAGGCATTACTTGGAAAAAGCAAGTTTTCAAGTGCCCCCATCTCCCTCAGTGTATGTCTATCTTGTTTCCCCCTCGCGCCCTGCCTTGGAGGGAAGGAGAGAGTGGGTCTGCTATAGCAGTGGATGTTGGGTTTTTGCCTTTTAGGCTGATTCTTTTGGGCGCTTTTTATTCGTTTGACGGAAGGGTGAGCGGAGTTCCAAAGATAGATTGCTACGGGTGGTATGATATGAAACTTTGCTTTATTTTGTTTCATATGTTTAGACTTTTTGCGGTTCATTGAATGACTCGCAGAACCAGCGAAGACATTAAAAATTCGCGAGGGACTGCAAGTAAGTGGGATGATCACTTTTTGGAATGTCAATCACACTAATTGGGATTGACATTTTACTTATTCACTCATAATTTGGAATTGTTTGGATTATCCTGCTCAGAATTAGACACACCTACTGATTGATTAATATATAATTATAAATAAGGCCCTCGAGTAAACGCCCAAGTAGATTGTCCAATTAAGCTACGAGTAAGTACCTAATACTAGTCACAATTAATATCTACAAAACGTCTCAAATGACTCTACTTCCAAAAAAATACTAATAACGATTCAGGTCACCTGAGAATTTCAAGAGTGGGCTCACGTTCTAAACAGAAACGATGCAACTATATACAAATTTAATACATACAGAAGACCTTCTGGTTCTGGGCAGTAGTGAGGCTAAATCGAAGTCCGCCGGTAAGACTTTTAAAAGTCTAATTTTCCTTCATACGCGACTGGAGTACGGCATGCCGAGTTTCAGCTAGAAAGCATAGTATGGATCAGCGGTTTTAAGCGGTTCCACTAACTTACGAATACAGACTGATTAAAGTTAAATATGTTATCAGATTTCAATAAACTCTGTGTATGGCAGAGGTGACTCGTAGCAAAACTGCTTGGCCAAGTGCGTTTAGGGTTCCGAACCAACCACTTTTGTGGTTGGTTTTAATAGCAAAAATAAGGAAATCTCAATGAACAAATCTGACTTATCAATATGTTATGTTAGTATTTCTTGGTAAAAATACATAATATATATCACCAAATGTCAAGTTTATAGGTTAATGGGAAGTTTAAAAATTCTTCGGAACAAAATTTTGTAAAAAAAGTTGATTTTGATGGCTACTTATATTCCTTTGTTTTACAATATTAAAAAAAGGAACACGGTATTTGTCTACTCATTAACCTCTAAACAACGATAAACAATTTTTTCGCGGGGGGGGGGGGGGGGGGGGGGGGCTTTAGCTGTATGGGAGTTTTTTTACAAACCTTTAAAAATATTTTTTACAATTTGTATGGCTTTGGGTCAACCGTTTGGCTGTACAATATGTGTGACAGACGACGGACGGACGGACGGACGGATGGACGGACGCGTGAGTGACAACAATAGGGTTCCATTTGGACCCTTCGGGTACGGAACCCTAATAAATATTTGTGGACATCTTACACAAATCGACCTAGTTCCAAACTAAGCAAACCTTGTACTATGGATACTAAGGCGAGGATATACAAACTTATAGAGATAAAAATAAATACTTAAATACGTAGAAAACATCCAAGACTCAGGAACAAATATTCGTGCTCATCACACAAATGAATGCCCTGATCTAGATAAATATTCTACTTTTATAAATGACAGCAGATAATACTATTTACAGTGGGTCCCAGCGCGCACAAGTTATTTACTGAAATCGCGAAGCGTTTGGTTGACGTAACTGGTGACCGAAGAGCTGGCGACTTCCTCGCACAACGTATCAGCATTGCGATACAGCGAGGAAATGCCGCCAGCATCCTCGGTATAATGCCCCAAGGGCCTGTTTTAGATTTAAATTAGTTTTAATATTGTTTTTAATACAGTTGCTCAAAAAGTGATACTTTATGTAGCTGTATATAGTGCGCAAAGTAGGATTGCGCGCACTAGTGCTTTTTACTTTTCCAACTTTTTTAAATATACTGTTGGTCCAATCCAAACATCCAACAGAAGTTTTAGGTTCAATCAGATTACGCATTTATTAATTAAAGCATTTGGCATTCAAATTATACTTCTCATCATCATCATCATCATTTCAGCCGAAAGACGTCCACTGCTGAACATAGGCCTCCCCCAAGGCTCGCCATTTAGACCGGTCCTGTGCCGTTCGTTTCCACCGGATTCCCGCGACCTTCACCAGGTCACCACTCCACCTTGTCGGAGGCCTACCGACAGCTCGTCTTCCGGTGCGTGGACGCCACTCAAGCAGTACAGCAGCATTATACTTCTATTATATTTAAAACATTAGAATTGCATATTAAACAGGTTAAAGGGTTATCATATACTAAAAAATCTAAAACTTTAAAAATAGTTATCTGATCGAAAAGACCAATGATCGGAAACGAGTATTACGCGAGACCTAAGATTAATAGAGTACTATACAGGTCCGCCGCGCCGGATGAATGAACGCTTGTTTTTTTTCGCCAAAACATACATTTATTTACCAAAAAATCAAATATAAATTAATTATAAAATTAAAACAAACTGTTTTTTCATGTTTATGTCTCGCATAATTGTTTTGGTTTTGGCTGAATGCTGATAACCATGGCTTGTTGAAAAAAGTCTATCAATTAAAAGTTAAACCGACTTTTTAATTCCCGCCTCTTTCATTCATAATTTTTCGAATTCATTTTGTAATGACGTATTGTTTTAATTTTTTTTATGATATGTGCGTTTATACGATTGTTAAATAAAATGTGTGTAAACTACGCCAAATGTGGACCAGGTATATGCAAAGTCCATCATGGCAAGTAAATACATTTTGTTGTCTCTCTTTTAATTACTGTTTTATTTAGTTTTGCTTCTTTGATATTTTTTCGCAACTGTATTAAACAACGTCGTTTGATGTACGTGTGCGGAAGTGTCATTTTCACTCGGCCCGGGTCTTGTCCCTCGCCTGACGGCTCGGGCCTCGTGCGAAATGACAAACCTTCCGCACTTGCATCAAAATGTACTATTATGTTATTGTTATTTAACTATTGTTACCGCTTGTAAATTAATAAATGTTAATACTTGCCACTACTGTGATTTGAACTCGACTTTCATCTTTGTATTTTTTCAAATATGTTACAATTTGGGAACGCGAAATTCGGGTACCCAGTAAGTCGAGAACAAACATTCTGTAAAGGCACATCCATGTAGTTTAGATGTACGAGTATCTAGATCTACCTGAAATAGGTACTGTGGAGCGAAGTTGGCGATCCCAACTAGTATTCCGCTTCCAATCATAAGTTGTGGAGAAAGAAATTACTATGCATGCCGCCGCGCATTAATATATTACCTTTAGGGATTTTTGAAATGAAGTATTGTGCAGCTACTGGTAAGTGATTGGTATTCATTTGTGCATGAGGATATAGGGGGCACAGACTTTTATAAATACTTACTTAGTTACTTACTTTGTGCTTATATTCTTTTTGTGCAATGAAGTTTAAAATAAATAAATAAATTAAAAACATCTAGTTTATAATGAAATAAAAATTCACACAACGTTTAATTTGAGATTATATCCCAACATTCGTCCAAAAGTTACGCAATATACGTATATGTTTTGCCATTTAGGCATACAAATATTTTATGTCAGGATGGAGCATGCATACAGTATTGTTTAAAAATAACAATTAATGGGTATAAAGAATGCGTCACGATACACCTACAATTCAAAATCCGTAAAGTATTCCTTCAGTGAATAGTACGCTTTTCCGACTAAAAGTGTATACAGGCTTTTTTTGAAATCCACCAAATCTTGTATTTTGGATAGATTCTTCGGTAATTTGTTATATATTTTAGGCGCCATTCCAAAAATGCTTTTTGCCAGAAATGCTGTTTTTATTGATTTTATATATATATTATCACATCGGCGAGCACTATTAAAAAACGAAAATTGATGCGTTGTTTTTAACATAAACTGCAGTTTCAAAAGTGTAAAGGCATGGCAGTGTAAGTATGTTATGTCTAATGAAATGCGTTTTACATGATTCTGTTGGCGGTATTTTACATAATGCTCGTAAACATCTTTTCTGTGCTCTGAAAGCCATCTCTCTGTCTGTGGAATTGCCCCAAAACATGATGCCGTATCTCAAGGTCGAGGTCACATACGCGTGATAGGCGGTTAGTACAGCTGGCTCACTTACTATTTTACTAAGATTATACAGTGCATAAGAAAATTTGTTAAGTTTTTTACATATAATGTCAATCTGATCTTTCCATGTCAACTTATTGTCTAAACTTAATCCTAAAAATTTTGTAATGTCGGTTTTATCAATATGGTGTTCTTTATATGTCACAGTGAGATTGGGTAATCTGTCAACTCTTTGCTTGAAATTCATAATTTTTGTTTTATTTAAATTAATGCATAAATTATTCATATTTAACCATGTTATAACTGTCTCTAGTGCTGAGAACAACGGTTGGAACTCACTTGGAAAGTCACTATTTGCGACATGTTTCGGACTATAATTGGACACTGAGTGTTGCGCGGTCGGTTGCCCTGATAACACTCAACCTGATGAAGGACTCCAATTGTAGTCCGAAACATGTCGCAAATAGTGACTTTCCAAGTGAGTTCCAAGCGTTGTTCTCATATCGTGTAAATATGTCTCACGTTAGTGTAAATTTATGTCTCTAGTGCTTTGTTTATTTCAATCTGCAATGTTTGTGTATCATTCCCAGTGAATATTATAGTACTATCATCAGCGAAAAGTATCATAGGATGTTCTATACACAATGGCAAATCATTAATAAAACACTGCCTTGAGGCACACCATATTTTATTTCTTTAAAATCAGATGATACTGATATTTCACTTTTCAATTTTGTACAAATTTTGTTAATTGTAACTATGTGCTTTCGTCTAGTGAAATAAGAACTTATTAGATCGTGAACATTACCGCGTACGCCATAGTCATATAATTTGTTTAATAATATGTCATGATCAACAAAGTCGAAAGCCTTCGATATATCCATGTATAAGGCAAAAACTGGTCTTTTTTCATCTAATTCTGTCATTACTTTTTGTAAAAGTTCGAATATTGCCACATTGATAGATTTGTTTTGTTTGATTTATAACACGGGTCTAACGTTATATTGATTTATTTTAATTAATCAAGGATTGCCATAGATTTAGTAATTTATCTAAGTAGGTATAATATTCTTAGGAAGATGTTTTTACAGATAAGCGAACCCTACGGCGACTGGAATCAACTTTGAGGCATTCACATCAAATCACTCTACTTTTGAGCCTTATACCAAGTAGCCCAAGGTTCATAGTAGTGGACACCGATCGTGTATTGTAGGTATTATCTTGGCTTTCATTGCGCCACCTCAGAGCTGTCTATTCCGGCCCAAGAACACTACCAAGTCACAAACAATATCAGACAATGTACAAAGATCATATATAACGTTAGATGCGCGCCTGCCACCGACCACGACTTTGCGCGCCATCATCGTAGGTACAATAGGTACACAAGTAGCTTAACACCTTAATACTTTGTCGCTTTAACGTCATGTATAAACTATCACACTAACATTTCCATCGGGTGATTACGATGTCCAACTATACGACCGTCTAGGACCCTGAAGACCCCCTTTTAGTACGACAGGTAGGGGATATCGTATATATATGTGTTGATACCTAGTGACACTTCTAATTGCTTACGCTAATCTAACCTATAGCGGCACCTTTGTCCCTATTCACACCAGTCACAATGGGTGATGCATCACTGTACCTTCGATGTGTTTAGGTTTAATATGTCAGGCGATTGTAAGCCCTAACCAACATTTTAAAACGATTACATTGCTGATTTTTTGCTGACACATCCACAAAAGCGATTTTCTAGTAATGTTACTTAGGTTCAGGGAGACGCGGAGTGTAGGTACAGTCATGGTCCACTTGCAAAAATGACACTCAATCATTCTTCCCGGTTAATTTGCTGCAGTAATAAAATTCCCCTAAATTATTTTTTTCTTCTAGTAATGTTAATGAAACAACCATAATCATGTGGTCATGATTATGGTTGTTTCATTAACATTGCACATGGTTGTGCAAAGCCTGTATCATATATGTATATAAATTAGGAGATTACGCGTATGGGGCGTAAAATTGAGAATTTTCTGGAAGTAAGGGGCGGCAGTGCCATTTTGCCATTAAAATAAAATGAAAGATGCTTATGTATGTACTACTTTACTGATGCTTACCTACTTACCTATATTACATTGTGCTGTTTTTGTGTATTTTATGTTATCTACATCTTGGGCGTTAATAGCCAGAAATATTTAAACCAACGATTTTAGAGCCTGCATGGCGTTATTTTCTGAAATAGCAGCATGCTGGTTTGAACAATTTATTTAATGTCTCAAACTCACCTAGTTATGCATATTTTCAAGGAGCAACATTTTCTCATCAGGCTAGCAATAATTACGTAATTGTCAAATCTAATTAAGCCAATCAGAATAAAATTAATTATATTCAGAGTTGCCAACAAGATGAGGAATGTGGAATATATGGGTATTTTTATGGAATAACAATAATACATTTTTGATATTTAAATTTCTTAATTAAGTTTAAAAGATAAAACTGATTAAATAATATTATTGACCACAGGTCCAAAATTCAATGATAAAGTTATTCCTTAATAAATAGCAATAATTGGTTACTTGGATTCTTCAGCGCTGGTATCATTGTGACTTGGCAATTTTGTCCAGAGCTGCGACAAGATCCTTTCAAAATTATTGTGCCAGTCGTCTGAAATATTGTTCATTTTCATCCGGTCTCTGCACCGATTAACAGTGTGGCGGAGTGCCTCTTTTGATGGCTGTTCTGATGGAAATGGCCTGAATATTTTTATTTTCCGGAGTTATCAAATGTAAGTGGTTATTGTCTTCCAAATTTGTGTATGAACTATTGCTTCTGAAGGCCTTTGTCTGCTTCTTACCATGTGGCTCTTTACAGACATGGGCAGTTGATCCATGTGGAAGGGTGGGCTCAGCAGGAGAAACTATAATCCAATTTCGGAGCGTTTCCCCTAGTAAGAGAGATTCCCTGAACACTTTGAACATCCTTTGTTAGGTTCAAACACATGGTTCTAGTACTAATAGAAACAATTGATTTCTTTCAGCCGATTGGGTATTTTGTTCTGAAGTTGTTTCGAAGAGTGTTTTGAAGAGAATGTTTTTTTTTGAAGAGTGTTCGGAAGCATGTTTTGTATACTGTATTTCGGGGATCAATTTCTGCTCCGGGACCATGTACCGCCGCATGTCCCCATTTTGAGGTATTCTGCTAAGTCAAAGGCATCCAGCAGCGTTCACACAAGCAAGTGAGTATATAAAGTTATATTATATAGTCGTATAGTCCAAAAACCCATAATTTAAGAGATATTAATTATTTACAACAAATCACAACTTAAAAAATCTCAATTCTTACACACTCTAAGGCGTGACGTAGCCACCTACCACTTTTACATGCAGATGCACTAACTGCATGGTTGTTAGCCAGATTCACTTAATTAAGTTTGGTATCTATCCTACAAAAAGTTTTCACTACCGTTAGTTTTGTTCTGTTCTCAATCGCGAGAGTGCAAACTAATATTTACCTTCAATGATAACTGGCTGATAGTTTGAAATTGATGTCACTAAAATGACAATTCTCGCTCTGTTTCTCAACTTGAGATTAATTAAACTCGCTCACTCTCAGTAAAGGTTTGTTCACAAAGAAGCGGTCAATTAATATGATTTAATTTGTACTGAAATAGTAATTTAATTCAGTAAATTAAAAATACGTGGT
Source organism: Epiblema foenella (assembly GCA_963556455.1). NCBI lineage: Eukaryota > Metazoa > Arthropoda > Insecta > Lepidoptera > Tortricidae > Epiblema > Epiblema foenella. The sequence goes on from OY747110.1 coordinate 5,091,702, forward strand.
TTAAATCTTTCGGGTTATTGACGCCCACGGTGTATATTAAATAAATAAATAAATAATAAAATAAATATTAGAGGACAATCTTACACAAATCGAACTAGCCCCACAGTAAGCTCAAGAAGGCTTGTGTTATGGGTACTAGACGACGATATATTTAATATATATAAATGCTTAAATACATAGAAAACATCCAAGACTCAGAAACAAATATTCATGCTCATCACTCAAATATTTGCCCTGACCGGGATTCGAACCCAGGACCACAGGACACAGGGCACAGGACAGGAGGATATTAATTGAATGTCTATCCGTCCAGAAGGCTAAACCGACGCGTGATCAGACGGATTAATTAACGCGCATTGTTTCCACCGTGATATAGCTAACATCGGCCTACCTCTAGTAAGTGATAAAGCTTCATCGAGGGGCGTGTGAATATAATAATGTGATATGTGAACCATCAAATACGTGAGATTTAATTCAAATGCGAAATCGTCAGATTGACCCAGCGTTAATTTAAAAAAAACATAAATTTTCTTTATTTAAGGCAATGATTCTGGTGACTAAGCATCATACCGCAGCATTTCGAGGAAGTTTCAGGTTTGCGGCGTCCAAGTGCTGGAATGATCTCCCCCCACCTATCCTAGGGGCGTCTAGCAAGTATACTTTTAAGCGCAAGCTGTTGACGCTCCAAAAATCCTATTCCTAACACAGGACACAGGGCACAGGACAGGAGGATATTAATTGAATGTCTATCCGTCCAGAAGGCTAAACCGACGCGTGATCAGACGGATTAATTAACGCGCATTGTTTCCACCGTGATATAGCTAACATCGGCCTAGTAAGTGATAAAGCTTCATCGAGGGGCGTGTGAATATAATAATGTGATATGTGAACCATCAAATACGTGAGATTTAATTCAAATGCGAAATCGTCAGATTGACCCAGCGTTAATTTAAAAAAAACATAAATTTTCTTTATTTAAGGCAATGATTCTGGTGACTAAGCATCATACCGCAGCATTTCGAGGAAGTTTCAGGTTTGCGGCGTCCAAGTGCTGGAATGATCTCCCCCCACCTATCCTAGGGGCGTCTAGCAAGTATACTTTTAAGCGCAAGCTGTTGACGCTCCAAAAATCCTATTCCTAAACCAGCCAGCACTTATCCCAACTGTGTCGCCTTTTTCAAGTGTTTTTAATTGATTTTAATTGTTTTAAAGCTGTTATTTACTTGTTTTCATTTTTTTCTTTTCGGTCTGTATCCCCCACTGTTGAGTAAATTCCTCCTCATGTTCACACCAGTTTGCCCTGTTTTGAGGTAGTCTCATTCATATATATAACACCTATGATTTTATTCATTATATGTATGTATACCTTTCCTATATAGTATGTTGTGTTGGGTTCCGTGGATTACGTACGGTGCTGTCTGAAAACCAGCGCTGCAGGTGCCTGACACCTCGGCATAATGCTGAGACAGCAACCGATTCACTGCCGCGAAGACGCACTTTTTAATTATAATATGTTTATGTACTGAGTCTGTTATATTTGTAACGAACGGTGTGTTTTTCGGTGCAGTGAATAAATGCTTTCTTTCTTTCTTTCTTATTTTCTATAATATGGTAACAGAGTGAGATCTTAAAACTGAATTTGTTCATGCGTGTTCAACCTGCATGCAGGTGTGCAATTTATTATAATGTCAAACTAACATTTTAACAAAACACTTAGGCCGGGTTTTATGAAGATCCGTTAGACCAAAAGTCATATCAAACAGTAACTCGCTACATTTTTGACATAACAAACCGACATAAGCTCTAACGGATCTTTATAAAACCGAACCTTATACTAACTACTTACACCTTACAGTCGACAACTATATCTTTAAGCCAAACATTCGCCGAGTCGAATACCTGAGGTTAATATTGAATGGACGACTTAAAATGTTACTAGGAGACTGCTTACTTGAACTAAAAATGTAGTACACATCACGGGTGGTTATGTAGAATGTCCGGCATCCTAGGCACACACTCACGGACCCGGACGACATAATCACAGCGTTCATCGAAAGATGAAACGCTGCGCTTACGGCGTCCAACTCAGACACGACGCGTACACTTAGGCATTCCCGACGGCGGGGACGTCTACCGAGCGATCGCGACAACACTGACCCATATAGTCCCTATTCGACCCGAGACCGCCGCACACCGGGTAGTCAGTCCGACCCAAGTCGGGCCTAGCTGAGTTTCTTCCTGAACTCTTCTCAGTTAGGCTTGGTTTAGTGAACCAGCGACAAAACTCCCAGTAGCTCGATTTCACTCACACCTCAGATTCGGTTGAAACCGCTCAACCAATCTCGCAAACTCCTAAAGTATTCCAGTGTTCCAAACCACCTGCGTGATGGTCGTGTCGGAGGTTTTCCCCTGGATTTTCCCCAGGCTACTCTCCAACCGCGCACTCCTGTCGCTTTACTGGGCACGGCCATGGCACGGCCTATAAAGCCATAGTCAGGTTCAAAATAAAATATATAGAATGTTTTTGATCGTATCGTAATCGTCCTCGCCTTCGGCCCTTGCAGAAAATCCAATAGATGAAATATTCTGTATTTTACCTTCTCAGATATGTTTAATCTCAGTGCAGGCTTTGAGATAAAATTAACTCCAAGCATCACTTCAGAAATGACCCTCAATCACTGAGTAATCTCATGGGTTAATCGGCTAATCCTAGACCCGGCGAGCTTGGCCGGCCGGATTGATTAGCGCTCATTGTATCCACCGCGATCGCGATATACGTAACATTGCATGGCGTATAATCGTCATTGTGAAGTATCTGAATACAACATATACATGTTATACTGTGTGTTGAAGACGTCGCGAATTTTTTTTTTTTGAATTTTTTAAAAAGCTGACTTGTCAAAAAAATCTATATAATGAGCGAAATTGCTCACAACAATTCACGAGAATCGGTGGAGTAATGCGACCTGTAGAGGACAACAAAAATTCGCCTGCAAAAACTTACAAAATCGTTGAAAAAAAATTGGTATTCAAAATTTCCGTCAGTTTTGGAAATTAAAAAAATCTATATAATTATCGAACCCTCACAAAATTTCACGAGAATCGGTTGAGAAATACGACCTGCAGAGGAGAACAATCGGGAATATGGAAATCATGAAATCTGGAAATCCGGAATTCGCACATACGAAAACATATTTGTCGAAGCTGAAGCAGAGACCTTCGTTTCACTCGGTCAATAAATAAAAGACTTAAACCCCTTATTCATAATCGTTCACCATTTCAAATCTAATTAAATAGCCGCGAAAATTCGTTTGTACTTATTGTTAGCGACGTGCTCATAATGTGGTATTATTTGTTATATTTTTTATTAAAAAGGGTAGACTAAGCACTTTTAGAAATAAAGGTAGTTTTAACTGTAGCTGCGCTCCTGTATGTATCTTTGTATGTGTGCGGTGTCACGAGTCAGTCGGTCTATGCTATCCGCGAGAGACGCCCGTACACATGCCTATTGTTTTAATATTGTACTTTGATATTTTGTGTGTGCGAGTGGCGAAATATAAGTTGTTAAAACGTTCTCAAGTGTTCACCATTTCACCCCGCGGCACCCGAACCCATAACAAGTGGTCTTCGAGCCGAATCGACGTATGTACCGTACGCCGCCGCGAACCGACATGGCGAAAACGCGTAGTGCAGCGCGAAAAGAACGCGAGCAGCAACTAACAGAGGATAGCACATCCAAGTTTCAAGAGCCAGGAACCAGCCATCAGTTTCAGACCCCTAAAATTAGCAGCGTGAAGTCGGAGCCGAAGTTATTGGCCGCACCTAGCGACAACGCGCCATTGCCCGGCGCGTCAAAACCGTTATCCGAGCAGCCGCCATTACGCTCTGCTTCATATTCAAAATCCAAACGGTCTACGACGTCATCTGTATTGGCACAAAGGAAAAGGTTAGAGCTGGAAGCAGAAAAAAAGAAGGCTGAAATAAGGATGCAGTTGATAGATAACGAGCTAGAGGCCGACCTAGCTGATTTAGAGGAGGAGGATAAATACAGTTCACAAGCTAGTGAGGAATGTACACGTCGTGATGTGGAAACATGGATGGAACGCAGCGCACAGGAGCTGGACAGACAGCAGGCCGCCCCCGAGAATGGTATAGACACGGGTGATCTGCGCCAGCCGGCGGCACCGCTCGCCGGCTCCTCCGATGGGACTGTCCAGCTGCTTGCTGCAGCAGTGAAGAATCTGACGATCGCCTCCGTCCAGAATAAATCAAACGCCAACTTCTTAAGCCGTATTTGTACGCCACGGGATTTACCTGAATATTCTGGAGATCCGCTTGAATGGCTACATTTTAAGCAGGCGTACGAAGAGTCAACCGATGTGTGCAACTTCAGCCCGAAGGAAAATCTCTGGAGACTGCGAAAGGCTCTACGCGGAGCTGCCAAAGAAACAGTTTCAGCTTTGCTAATGAGTGCTGCATCACCTGAGCGCATAATGGCTACCCTGGAGCTTCGTCATGGTGATCCAGAATGTATCATAAATAGGCTACTACAGGATATCAGAAAACTGCAGCCTTTGTCTTCAGAGTACCAAAAAGACATCATTAACTTTTCAATAAAAGTACAAAATTTCGTCGAGTCAGTGAAAGTGGTGGGGCGCGAGGAGTACGTTCAAGGTCTAAGTATCGTCCCATTGCTAATATCAAAACTCCCTACAGTGCTCGTGTCGAAGTGGTCGGACTACAGTTATCCTTTGATTGTAGCTGGAACAATGTCACGATTAAATATTATGTCAGAATTTCTAAATATAGAAGCCAAGAAAATTGCCACCACCGCAAATGTTTATCTACAAGGTCATCGTCCTGATCAACACAAGCCAAAACAACAAGATAATTACGTTCGGCCGCAACCTGTATTATTACAAACGGAACGGCAAAGCAAGTGGAAAGTTGATAAGTGTAATTTTTGCCGTGCGCAGCCAAGCCATAAACTGCCGGACTGTAAACAGTTCAAGCGAGCATTACGTAAGGTACGGTGGCAATATGTTAAACGTAGTGGCATATGTTTCAAATGTTTAGAATCACGCCACGATAGAGAAATATGCCCTGCGCCCCTATGTGATAAAGATGACTGCGGCGGAGCGCATCACAGATTGCTGCACTTTAATAATAATAATAGCGGCCTGGAAGCGAGCGCGCGCGCGCCCGAACTAGGCGAGAGCGCGGCGCAGTCAGCTGATGCACCAATACCTACGCCGGAGATAGTGAGCTACGTCAGCGCGGGGAGCAGCAGCGTGCTGCTAAAAGTTGTGCCCATACGCATCCGCGCAACAAACGGTAGTGTGATCGAAAGCAGTGCTACGAGTATTCTTGATGACGGTTCTTCGGTGACGGTAATAAGTGCGAGATTAGCGGCGCGCGCGGGCTTAACGGGACGCCGAGAGTCCATGCACGTGTGCGGCCCGTGGAATAATAGTGACGTAGTGTGTGATACCACGGTAGTAAATTTAGAACTTTGCGATAAAGACAATAAGGTTCATTTTATCAAAGCACGAAGCGTTAATGAGTTATGTTTACCTGAGCAAAACTTATCAGTAATCGATTGTAGTAAATATCCTTACTTAAATAAAATACAAAGCGAAGTTAGTAATGTTGTTTCCAAGCCAGAAATGTTAATAGGTCAGGATAATTATAGTTTAATGGTACCCTTGAAAATTTTATTAGGGAAACCACACGAGCCGGTCGCAACATTTTCTCCCTTAGGTTGGAGCATACATGGTGTAGTGCGAGTGTCGGGGGCGACGCGCGGAGCGCAGGCCGCGCTGCTGCTGGGCGCGGCGCGGGCGCCGGCGCGCGGCGCGGGCGAGGACGCGCTGCGGGACCTGCACGACGAGGTACGCCGTGCATTCGAGTTGGATTCTTTGGGAGTAGCAGGTAAGCCCCGCGAAAATAGGGAGGACGTTCGGGCCATTGAACACCTCGAGCGTACCGCTGAACTCGTCGAGGGACGGTGGCGTGTCGGCTTGCCATGGAAAAATCCTGACTGCTCAATGCCGGACACTTTCCCGAGCGCTCTGAAGCGGTTAAAAGGAATCGAGCGGAAGATGGCTAGGGACTCAGAGTATGCGGAAAGGTATGCTGAACGTGTAAAACATTTATTTACTAACAACTTTGCCAGGGAGTTGGAGGATACTCAGCGTACGCCTAGGACATGGTACTTGAGTCACTTTGGAGTGGACAATCCGAATAAAAAAAAATTAAGACTCGTTTTTGATGCCGCAGATCAAGTGGAGGGGGTATGCTTAAACAACTATCTTCTGAAGGGGCCAGACCTACTGGCGTCTTTATGGGGAATTATGCTACGCTTCAGGGAAAATCGTATAGGAGTATCTGGAGACATAAAGGATATGTTCCTACGCATTCAGATCCAACCGCAAGACCAAGACGCGCTGAGATTCCTGTGGCGGGACAACCCAGCGGAACCCGTTAAAACGTACGTAATGACATCCCTAATTTTCGGCGCAAAATGCTCGCCATTTGTCGCGCAGTTTATTAAAAATAAAAACGCGCGACGTTACGAGCACACCGAACCGGCGGCGGTTGACGCCATCTGCAACTCTCATTATGCAGATGACTACATTCAGAGCCTGCCAGATGAGGGGACAGCAATTAGAATGGTAAGAACCATATCTAAAATACATGCGGAAGGTGGATTTGAGATTTGCAATTGGACCAGCAATAGTACATCTGTACTAGACACCGTTCCAAATGAAACCCTCGGAACCGCTGCGGTAAGATTCAAAATTGATCAGCAGTTCGAGGGGGAGCGGACGCTCGGGCTCATCTGGTACCCGGCTACGGACGAGCTGGGGTTCGACTTGTCTCTTAAACGTATTCCTGAGCAGATTGTATTAGGTCAACAAAAGCCTACAAAAAGGATCATGTTAAAAGTAGTCATGTCCATTTTTGATGTTTTTGGTTTTCTAGCGCCATTTACCATACGAGGAAGAATCATGCTTCGCGACACTTGGAAGTCATCCATAAATTGGGATGAGCCTATCCCGGATGACATTTTTATTAAATGGGTAAAATGGCTTGATTTATTAAAATTAATAAGTCACATACGCATACCCAGATGGTATCCTAAGGCGTCCACAGGTGCGAGCAGGACGGAGCGAGGACCGGCCGCCGAGAACACTACATGTGCTACGCGCGCTACGGCCGCTGCTACGCCGTGCTACGAGCCGGTATCGGCTACGCTCGCGGACGCTGCTAATGTGAGTGGCATTAATTCAAGTCATTGTTTTAATAATTATAATAACTTGCAGTTACATTTGTTTTCTGACTCTTCAACCCAAGCTATGTGTGCTGTAGCATATTGGCGATGGGAGAACGAGGGCCAGATCCACGTAACTTTTGTGGCTAGCAAATGCAGAGTCGCACCGGTTAAAGCTGTCACCGTGAATAAATTGGAACTCCAGGCGGCGTTATTAGCTGCGAGGCTAGCGGACAGCGTGCTGCGCGAACATAAGATTACTACGGCGCAGCGGTACTACTGGTGCGACTCGACAACTGTTTTGCACTGGATCAGAAATGACGCGCGCAACTACAATATATTTATTGCTAACCGGTTGGGAGAAATAGATGAGTTGTCGCGCGCTAGAGAATGGCGTTATATACCTACCAAGCTAAACGTAGCGGATGTGGGTACCAGAGAGGTTTATGACGACACCGTATTTAAAGAACAGTGGATAAATGGTCCGGACTTCCTTCACGATGACGAGTCACAGTGGCCAAGCGATCCCGTGAATCCTGAAATCAATGAAAGCACTTTAGAATATATAAATTTAGTTCATAATGAAAATAGTAACTTACCTGTTCCTGACGTCTCGCGATTTTCTTCGTGGCTGCGCTTGCTAAGGTCGACGGCAGCAGTACTGAAGTTTATAAATGTATGTAAACATCGTTCCGCAGATATAGATTGTTCGATGATGGAGCAAGCTGAGCGACTTCTGCTGAAACATGCGCAGCAAGAATCTTTTGGAGACGACATAACCGAAATAAGAAAAGGTAACTCGTTGAGCCGCAGCAGTAAGCTCTCCAAATTATCACCGTTTTTAGATGAGCACGGTCTTCTTCGATGCAGTGGGCGTATAGACGCCGTATCAGGCGTCGCAGCTGAAACGAAGAGGCCTATTATTCTGGATGGAAAGCACGCCGTTGCCAGGTTGCTAGTCAGGAGCTACCACGTGAAGGCGGCACACGGAAACCACGAAGGGGTTGTGAATGACCTGAAACAAAAATATTGGTTATTCAAGCTACGGCCGACAGTGAAGTCGGTAGTAGCTAGTTGCATGTACTGTCGGATCAAGAAGGCGAAGCCGGAAATTCCTAGAATGGGAAACTTACCAGAGGCGCGCCTTGCACATCATCGGAGACCCTTCATGTACTGCGGGCTGGACCTCTTCGGTCCAATGGAGGTAACCGTAGGTAGACGTCATGAACACAGATATGGCGTACTGTTCACTTGCCTAACGCTAAGGGCTATACACCTGGAAATTGTGCATTCACTTACCTCGGACTCGTTGATAATGGCTCTGCGACGTATGGCGGCTAGGCGAGGCTGGCCAAAGTACCTTTATTCAGATAACGGGACCAACCTACGCGGAGCTAACACGGAGTTGAAGAGGTCACTGCAGCAGCTGGATGAAGAGGATCTGAAAAATAAGGGTGTTAATCTAGGAGTGCAGTGGATTTTTATTCCACCTGCAAGCCCCCACTGGGGTGGGGCGTGGGAGCGCCTTATTAGAAGCGTAAAAACGTCACTAAAGGTAATTTTGAAGGAACGTGCTCCGAAGGACGAGGTACTCAATACCTTAATGACTGAGGTTGAGAACATGGTAAACGGACGACCGTTGACACATGTGTCTGTTGAGCCTGGTAGCGAGGAAACACTCACCCCAAACCACTTCCTCATCATGGGAGCGGTTTCGAACTTACCTCCAGCAGGAACTTTTGATGACTCTGATCTCTACTCCCGTAAGCAGTGGCGTAAATCACAGAGGTTAGCCGACATGTACTGGACAAGGTGGGTCAAGGAGATTCTGCCAGATCTTATACCAAGGACAAAGTGGACTCAGGAACAGAGCCCACTTCAGGTAGGTGACTTTGTCCTCATTGTAGATCCGGCTGCGCAAAGAAACGTGTGGCTGAAAGGAGTAATTCAGCGCGTCTTTCCTGGCAGAGATGACCGCATCAGGGTGGTCGAGGTAAAGACCAAGTCTGGCACGCTCACACGTTCTGCTTCGCGCGTCGCTCGTATACCGATGAGTAATGAGTGCTGAGTCAGCACTCGAGGTGGGGAAATGTTAGCGACGTGCTCATAATGTGGTATTATTTGTTATATTTTTTATTAAAAAGGGTAGACTAAGCACTTTTAGAAATAAAGGTAGTTTTAACTGTAGCTGCGCTCCTGTATGTATCTTTGTATGTGTGCGGTGTCACGAGTCAGTCGGTCTATGCTATCCGCGAGAGACGCCCGTACACATACCTGTGGTTTTAATATTGTATCTTGATATTTTGTGTGTGCGAGTGGCGAAATATAAGTTGTTAAAACGTTCTCAAGTGTTCACCATTTCACCCCGCGGCACCCGAACCCATAACACTTATCATTGACTTTGACATTTATCTTTGTGAGTTTCGTCCCTTACGAAACACATTTTAGCCAGCAGAGATTTGTTAACTTCTATGAAGCCAGATTAAAGCCCCATTTACCTTTATATTCATGCAAGTTCAACTGAACTGCGGGTTTTGATAAATCGATTATGCCTCGGTAACCCAAAATATAATTAAACTTGCATGCAATTCTGGCAGTTGTCTAAATATGGCTGAGTTACGGTTGCTTGTGAAATTTGATGCACACCGAATTTATAGTATTTTCAATGAAAGCAATAACTTTATGAAGTTCATACGGACCTATACAACAAAGCGACATAAGATACTTTATGAATGATGTTAAGTACAAATGACTTTTCACTATGAAAGCGCTTAAAAGAAGTGAGATTTCCTCAGAGTCAGATAAAGAGGAGCAGGTACTAGCGTGCCATAAATTGAGAACATCTTCCTGTGGACCAATTAGTGCAAGATGTTGCCTCGCGGCTCTCGCGTGGACGACTAATGTAAAAGGGAACCAAGAAACCAGCAAGAGAGTATTCGACTTAGCTCTGTTGTTAGATTACGTTATGGTCTTAAATAAAAAAAATGTGAACCTTTCATTGGATATAAATCACGTTACAGAGGAGAGTTGAGGCTTAGGATCAGATAAAAGAACTGGGTGAGCATTTGTATCATAATGACTTTCGCAGTGAAGTGGCTTAAAAGAAGTGAATTTTCCACAGAATCAAATAACGACGAGCAGGTACTAGGGTGCAATAAATTGAGAACATCTTCCCTTGGACCAATTGGGGCAAGATGCTACCTCGGAGCTCGCGCTGGAATGACCAATGTAAAAATTAACCAAAAATACAACAGTACTAGACCACAGACAGTATTAGACCAACAGATAATTTAGATAATAAAAATACCATAGTTTTTTGATTACTAAATAACTTAGAGAGTATTTGTGGTTATCAAATCAAAAATCAAAAGACGGGAGACGGGGCACGTGAGTTTCCTGGAAGCGGTGCGGCACGAATACAATACAATGCATGAATACCCCACCGTTTCTGCGCGATACAGCAATGCGCAAATGTAATACCGACAGTAAACGGATAAATGAAGGAGCCTGGAGTATATCAGCAAGATCTTGATTATCAGCAAGATCCTGCCTCGTAAAGTATGGAAGGAACCAAAATACTAAAGCGATTGAAAGTAACCAACCACTTCTTATTTTACAAGAGTAGATTTTGCTTGGTCAAACATGCTTTGGTTTGCCCGACTGTTTTCCTCTACAGGTCGCATTTATTAATCGATTCTCGTGAAATTTTGTAAGCAGCTTCGATAATTTTAAAGATTTTTTGTCGATTCAGTTTTTGGAATTTTCTTAAAGAAAGGAAATCACTCGGTGTAGTCTGATTCAACTTCGTTAGTTTTGGTTAGGGCAGAATAAATATTCTTGGTTCTAGTAAAGTATAGTTCCATTCCACCGTCTGCAGTCGCGGCAGACGCCAGTTTTTAACGAAACTCGTGTAAGCGTTAATTACTTTTACGGCAATTAATATGATTTAAACATCTGTTACGTGATCATAGAATCTGTGACCATCTAGATTCGATTATCAATAGTGTAATCTACATGTATTTGTTTTGTTACTCTTTGTGACTGATTTGTTTGTATGAAGAGTGCAATACAGAGTATATTTATTGATGTATTGCATTTACTGTCGCCTAAACAATTAGGTGTTCTGGGAACTTTGGGACATTAGAGTTAATATCTTAGCCCTGGAATGGGGATTAAGGTGCCCCATTAGTCACAGAAGCCTTACTGATCGGGAGCCTCTATATAGGCACTAGAATGGGGTGACCAATGGTAAGAACATGGCTCTGTATTTCCATAGAGGCCTTACTGATCGGGAGCCTCTATATAGGCACTAGCACGGGGTGACCAATTCTAAGAACGTGGCTCTGTATTTCCACAGCTAGCTAAAATGGCAATGGTCTTCGTATGCGGTTAAAAGATTTAATGACGGATGTCGTTAAGCCTCATGGAGACATTATACCACACATTCGAGAAACAAAAAAAAGCTGTGCGGTTATAAACCTACCGCAGAGGAAGTCCGCGCAGGTCGCTCTGTATGAAGGGGTCCTCAAAAGGGAGCGGGGCTGGTCCCGGCCGCACATTCTCCGTCGGCTGCCCTTTGAAATCTCCCATCTGTGAGGTAGGCCACCGTTTCACTCAGACTTCGTTGTGAAAGGAGCAGTCGTTACTGCAAAAAACTCGTACTAATATCTTTTTTTGGAAGTCAGGAGAATTTATTTCCTGTTATCAACGCAGCCAGCATCACAATAACGGATACTGGATACGATCTACTGAATTGTCATTTATAACTTCCTATCCGTTGGTACAACAATGTTGCATGAATAACGGGTTCGCATATATCTGTATATATAGTCATTACTTGATATACTCGTGTAACCACGGTGGTTTTCCTGGGTTGGCAGAGATCACTAACCGACCAGGTTTTAAATGCTCCCGATCAGATGTACTTATAAATAACCTAATTAACTGGCTTTCATAATTACGTGACCAAATATTTACACCAAGCGGAATCTTAGTTAATATCCCCATCAAAGATTACCGTCACAAATATTCGAAGATGGCGACCGCAGCTAGGCATCCAGGTCGTATGTTCACCACGCTTCCGACTCGCCTCAAACCATCCACTTGAAATCTGCTAGTCGATTATGTAACGGCCGTTAGCAAGGTCAACCTGGTATTTTCTCTGACTAAAGATCAACCCTACGTACGATTGAAATGCTACATCATCACCCTGACAAATACAAAAATCAATCTTTGTGAATATTTTATTTTATTTTGTTTAGCCTAGTGGGTAGTGCACCTGCCTGTGAAGCTGACGGTCCTGGGTTCGAATCCCGGTCAGGGCAAATATTTGTGTGATGAACATGAATATTTGTTTCTGAGTCTTGGATGTTTTCTATGTATTTAAGTATTCATATCTATTAAATATATCGTCGTCTAGTACCCATAACACAAGCCTTCTTGAGCTTACTGTGGGGCTAGTTCGATTTGTGTAAGATTGTCCTCTAATATTTATTTATTTATTTATTTTTGCAAATGGATTAAATAAATAGTAACCTGGAGTACAAGATAATCAACTATATTGCCGTGCGGTCCACTGATGCCGTATTTGGAGTTTATCCCTTGTCTTAGGAATCATGTAAATAAAATGATGTATCAAATTACATTCTAACTTTAGTAATAAAGCACAATCACATACAGGGTGGTGTTTTATCTGTATTCCCTAAAATATAGAGTATATTTACTTATATGTTTGTTAGGTAATATAGGCCTGCCGTTTAACTGAGACCGCACCACTCGTATTGGAAGAAATCCCAGGAGCCCGCCGGTAGCCCTTATGGTGTATTGGAAGAAATCCCAGGAGGCCGCCGGTGGCGCTTATGGTGTATTGGAAGAAATCCCAGGAGGCCGCCGGTGGCGCTTATGGTGTATTGGAAGAAATCGCAGAAGGCCGCCGGTAGCCCTTATGGTGTATTAGAAGACATCCTAGGAGGCCGCCGGTGGCCCTTATGGTATATTAGAAAAAAAGCCAGGAGGCCACTGGTGGCCCCGACGGCGTTTAGTGTTTTAATTAAAGCGAGCGATGCGTGCGAACTCCGAGTCTACTGAAACAATCCGGTTGATATGGATAGTTGTAAGTGTGTATGTTTTACTAAATACCAATAGATGGCGCTGGACGCATTCACGTGTAACATCACGAGTCCGGGGCAAACGACTAGTAATAAAAATTGACTGTACTTCCTGAGGGCTTACTGCGAACCACAAATGAAGTTTTTCCTTTCTGTTGCACTTACGTACAGATTTGTAAGTGCGGCAGAGAGGGAAAACTTCGTTTACGGTTCACGGTAGGCCCTCTGGGGTACTTCCGATTTCCGGGGTCAAGTGATACCAGACAGCGTTGAGGTGAGTCCAGGTAGGTTGTAAATGGCATAGCAAAGGCATCGCTGGTATTTGAGGTATTTAACAGGGAATGCGGGCATGGCATGACGATCACCGATCGTGTTAGTATAATTTGGATACAGTTTTGTTTCTGATTACTAATTGGAATAGTTACAATATTTTATATCTATAGTAGGACACAGTATTAAAAGTTTTACAAATAATACTTTTTAAAAATATATTTTTTTAAAACACTTTCCTGGGAGATTTAACAATGATATAACCTTGTTACAAAATGTTCAGTGTTGAGCGTTTGTGGCTCAGCGGCGACGAGGTTAATTAAAAAAATTAAAAATCATTTATTTTCAGACCAATTGATCCATAGATTGTTAGTAACAGAGTATCTTAGAAACTATGTTAGTGAGACATGTATAAATAGCAAAACAAAACAAAACAATAAATAAGGAATGTATGGATAGCCATTGATAGGGGCAAGCAAGGCAAACAACATGCCCTATTTGACCCTACCAATAGCCACTTCCACCCAATATTTGGTGAGCGGGCAGTCGAGGCGCTCGGCCAACACCCTCAGAAGGCCGTTGCTGCTGCCGCGCACTCGTTTCAGCAGTGACCATACTCTTTTTCGCCTGATGGCAAAAAAGTCATCTGTTCGCGCCTCTGCGAACATTCCAGATGCACTGCAGTGCCTCGGCAGCCTCAACAACATTCTGAGGATGTTATTGTATTGCACACGAATTGCATTATAGGCTCTCTGTGTAAATCTCACCCACAGACTACACGTGTAGAACGTCTGACAGTAAGCCTTAAAAAGCGTCAGTTTGACTTCGTCACTACAGCGTGCAAATCTGCGGGCGAGCATATTACCGCGCACTGCCATCGCTCTCCTCTCCCTCTCCAAATCGTGGTCATCGCTTAAGTCTGTCGCGAGTATGTGACCAAGATATCTCACCCTTTCCACTACTTTTAGGGGCACACCGCACAACATGATCTCAGGGACAGATTGTATGTTGTATTTACGTGCCTTGAATACGACTAGCTCACTTTTAGTCGCATTATACCTGAGACCATGCTGCTCAGCGTAACCCTCACAAATTTTCAGTAGCTGCCGTATCGAGTTGACCGAAGGCCCCAACAGTACCATGTCGTCTGCGTAGCTAATGTTATTAAAACACTCATTGCCCATGTGACAACCGACATGCGTACTGCTGAGGTCATCGATCAACTCGTTTACATATAAGTTAAACAAAATAGGTGACGATAGACCCCCTTGTCTAACACCACACTGGAGTCTATATTCGTCCGACTCTTCCCCCGCCCATCTCACTCTGTTGACCTGGTTGTTATACCAATACTTTAGCAACGCAACACATTCCGATGGTAGGCCCGTTCGTGCCAATTTGTCCCACAGTATGTCGTACACAACCAGGTCAAACGCTTTTGACAGGTCAAGGAAACACCCGTAGATAGGTGTGTTCCTGTCCTTGTAGTACTGGACAGCCTGTTTAACGCACAAAATTGCGCTGTCTGTTGACAACCCCGGCCTAAACCCAAATTGTGCGTCGCTTAACTTAATGTACTTACAGAGTTGTGCGTTAATCAAACTGTCCAGCACCTTTGCGATAACAGTCGCCAGTGAAATGGGCCTATAATTCGCCGCGTCTGACAGGTCTCCCGTTTTATTTTTCACTAGTGGTATGACCACTGTCCTAGTCAACTGCTCGGGTAAGTATTCGTGCCGCAGACACAAAGTGAAAAGCATTGCCAGTATCCGCGGCAGGTGACTTCCCGCATATTTAAGATGTTCGATACTGAGACCATCATGTCCCGGCGATTTTCCCCTCTGCATATTTCTGATGACATTATGAACATCTTTAGCTGTGAAAGTTACAGTACTTGCGCCCATGACAGTCTCAGTATCGTGCACCACTGCAGTCGCCGTCGTATTCAGGAGCGGAGCTACAGCAAACAAGCTTTTGAAATTATTGGCAATGCTTTTTGCAGCGCTCACCCCACCCACGGTGACCGGGACACTCGCTCGGACGTTCTACTTCTTTGTGTTCTTCCAGAAGGCCTTAAAGTCTTTGGCTGCCCGGTCTGAGGCAAGTATGTCACATTTTATTTGCTCTTGCCTGTCCTGGCACCATTTTAATTTGGACTTAAAAAGCCTTCTAGTTTCACACATTTCGTCAAAAACTGGTCCCTGACGAGGCCTGCCTGCTGACACCCAAACCAGAAATTTAGCTCTCGCCTCCCTGTGAACGTCGGCAACGTACTTGTTCCAACCCGCCAAATGACCACCTTTTATGTGTTTCCCCCCTGCCGGTCTACTTGACTTGCGAGCCGCCCCCGCCAAAGTTGAGATTGTGTAGTGATACATACCATTTATAATTGCGTGATGTTTCTGATCATTACACAACCGATCAGCACATGACGTTAGCTCGGCTGGGAAGTCAAGCAGTTTCAATTTTTTATCACATATCTCTTGGTATAGGTCAATTTGTGAAACATTCCTGTCACCCCAAATCACGCCCTCATGCAACCGCCTAGCGGGACTAAAGTGACAATGGGTCTTGTTCATCTCGCAAACAACCTTAAGCGGCAGGTGGTCGGACCAATACACATCGTGTTCTACCTTGACATCACGCACAGTGTCACGCGCCGCCTCCGTGACAATGCAGTGATCCAACCACCTGTTACATCCATGCGCGTCACTAGTGAAAGTAAACGACCCCGATTTTGCACCTAACAACTCCATATCGATACAACACCACTTCTGTGTCATACAAAACTGTAGCATTTCAGTACAGAACAACTTCTGGGTGAGCATTAAAATCACCTAGGACATATACTAATTGTACATCCGTATTTTCCTCACATATGGCACTTATTTCGCTTAGGCATTCGGTAAACAATGGCAAATTCTCTACAGCGTTTACTGGTAATCAACCGTCTAATATAATAATAGCTACTTATAACTTTGGCCATATTATAACTTATTACCTAATTACCTAAGTAATATCTGTTACCTAATTATTATCTAAGTTTTACTTACTGTTTTGAGACTGACATTCGACTCCACAGTCAAACTTATAAATAGTTTTGTGGAGCGATATATTATATAATATGTGATAATCCATATTGAAAGGGACCTTATGGCGGCCGGCACTTACGCCTTTATTGCCGCTGTTCTAATACAATAGTGAATAGGTATAATGTAAGCGCCTGCCGCCATAAGGTCCCTTTCGATGTGGATTATCACATATCTTTTTGTACTTAAGGATTAATAAATAATAATAAATAAATAAACTGTTGGATGAGTGACCGCATTAAAATATTACTAACTGAGCACTCCCGTGCTTTGGAAGGAACTTTCAGCCGTTGACCCCGTCTGCTGTCTACGACAGCAGTCGTTTAGCCAAGTTAGACGCCTTCAGGCGGCTTAAGAACTTCTAACAGTCAAGTTCCTCACTCACTTGAAAAGCCCAATTAGGTCTAGTTTCCTTCTTGGGTTGGAAGGTCAAACGGCAGTCATTTCCGTAAGAAGTAGTGCCTAAATTAAGTCTTGAGACTAGGTAGCGGAGCCCGGGCATCCTCCAAACACCAACTGCAACTGTATTGGAATAATGCTATTTTAACAGTTCTTTTCTCAAACTTGGAGTTCTTTAATAGGTAATTTTTCTATCCATCTGTATAATGCAGCCATGAAATTAAACATCCACCTTAAAGGTTTCGTAATCAGGTCAATGGCTCCGTTACACAATTTTTATTGTTACTTGCAACGTCAATAATATCGTGGTTTTTAAAATTGCTAGAATTTTCCTTGATAATGCATCAATATTCACGCGATACTTCAACACCCCAAGTAGGACTCAGGGACTCCGTTAATTGCATGACCACCAATGACGACAAAGCATTGTTTATTTTTCCTCTACTATTTACGTGACTGAACGAAACACTCAAACTGCCAGTATTATTCTCATTCATACTGCGGCGTAACCTAAAAAGGTACAATCTGAATAAGAATTTCAATGGCGCTTATCACCTTCTCACTACTGCAATATGTGAATCACGGTTGTCAAAGAGCTTTAAAACGGGTATTACAAGGCTTCCAATATTTTTTTCCGGAATATATATTTCAAATAAATGGGAAAAATGCCCAAATATTAAATATCAATTTTATTTGACGTAATTCCATGTTAATCTTGCTATTAGGTAGTTATTGTTGTCCCTATGAGATATAGCCTGCAAAATATTCGAACACGCATTAACACTGACACATAAATGGAAGGTTTCCACTTCCATTAATGTATCGCTAACTGCGAGGAGAGGCGAGACGATGAGAGAAATTACATAGGAGGAGTTTGAGCCTGGTAAAAAATGCTTTCCCATGCCCGGCGGATATCCGGCTGTTCTCTTCTCAGGTCGCATTTTTCAATCGATTCTCGTGAAATTTTGTGAGCAGGCTCCATAATTAAGGTAAATCTCTGCTCGACACTGAACCAATGCATGGCACTTTCAATCTTATGTAATAGGGACAGAGGTGAACGATAAGTGTCAACAAGGCATTCCTGTCGAGCATTGGGACGGTTACCTTATTTTTTTTTAATAGCGGAGCACTGGGGTTTTGAAAACGTAAAATATCACTCGTGCGGCTAGCTAGTTCACAGAGCGACTAGTAAACAATATTGGACATTTTCTACGTAATATGATAATGATAATTCTTATATCAGTATATTATCAGTATGTCTGGTATGGTCGCGTTCCCTAATATTAATTTTTATTTATGTAGTCTTGTGTTTACATATTTTACAAGTAATAACAACTACACGCCTCCAAGTGTTGCTATGTTGTCAGTAGGCACGCGAGGCAGCCTCCGTCACGTGCGTCAAAAGGGGTATATTTTTATGGAATACGTAATTTTGTTTGACTTCATACGCGATGTCCATATTTGCCGAAGACTCCACGTCCTACATGCAAAGAGCTAGGTGCGTCTGCATTGTCACACGGCGCGCGAATACGTGTCACTTCTATACGCCGTGTCTATAAAAAAAAACTAAAATGGCGGTCATTCTCGTGACATCTCACACACACTATATAGTGCTAACTATGTTGGCTATTAATACACCGTGTTTTTTTTTCGTTAAATTCCACATGTAGCTTGATACATTAACAGAGACCGCCTGGGATATCGCTTTATGTTATATTCGATTTCTTTTTGTGTTTCATACATCATAAATTAGAGTGTAAAAGTCCTTTAGAGTTACACATGAAGCCGCTTTCACATTTGTCTGTCGTGTTGTGTTGTGACGCATCAGAAACCATATCGGTTTCAAACATTTAATCTGGTTGCGTTCACATTTCTCTGATGCCTTATGTGTCAGAGAAATGTCAAAGCAACCATATTAAATGTATGAAACCGATACCGTTCTGATGCGTCACAACACAAGACGACAAAAAAAAGTTGTATGCGGCTTATGTCGAATGAACTCACCTCATTAACCTCCTTGTAGCGATTAGCTATGAATTGAATACTCTAAGTGAATTACTGAACTAAAAACTAATATAATAAGTACCGTTTACACTGGTTCAGCCATTTTTATTTATTGAATATCTTAACAGCAAGAACTGAAGAATCTTTCCTTAAAGTCACAAAACACGGTGTACCTACCTACATATCACGTTAAAGTCAGACGTTGAAATTATTCGCGATTTCCGAAATAAGTTCGTGCTTCGTGACAATGGAGACGCGCGCTACCTCTAACGAAACAGGTCTTAGCAAATAGAGGGAGACATCGATGGATAGGAAAAAAACGGCGCTTTTCGGCGGCGTACAGTCGCCTTTGACTGTGAAGTGCTTTATGTTTACCTTCGGCGTTATATAGTGCCTTTACTTTGTTTATGTATATATATAATTGAAACTATATTTTTACTCATCATCATCATAATATCAGCCGAAGGACATCCACTACTGGACATAGGCCTCCCCCAAAGAGTACACTCTCCATGGGGGGTAAATGCCATAATCGCCACGCTTGGCATGCGGGTTGGCGATCGCAGTATCTCCACCACATTCTAGGGATGCTGCTGCCCATCCCCCGGTGGTCTTGGTCGTAGTTTTAGGACATTCCCCGGGTCCAATATATTTCCGGTCCGGGATATTTTCACTGGTTCATAACTTTATACTAAAAATTATAATGTATTTTACAGAACATTCATCTATTTAGGCTACTTTTTGTATGAATTGTCATGTTGATTATTTTTCTTTGTTTTTACCTACTATCTAATACAGGACTATTGCAGAATTCATACATTTAGCATTTGGCATGTGCATATATATATTATTTCATACCTTTCGTGTCGACCAATTTCCAGCAAAAAATATTGCTACGTGCAATAAAATCAAAAATTGATTCCTTTATTATCTAAAATTTAATAATTATCATCATCATCGTCGTATCTTTTAATTATTTGCTACTAACACCCGTGACTGGAGTAATTTGGTGACGTAAAAACTTTTTTCTGAAACCAATTCAAACTTCATCGAAAAATCATTGGCATTTTAGGAGGAAATATTTCATGTCAACGTCATTTGATCAAAGTTGTCAAACTGATGTCAAAGTAATTTTTGTAAGAAAAGTTAATATAATACTAGTATTTAATTAATACATTAAGCATTCATTTCTAGTTGTGTACCTCACAGCAGATACTCAGAAATACGAACAAAGAAATACCAAAGACTTACGCATTTCGTTTGTTTGATACAAACTTGCTTGTTTATGAATCATTATAAGACTACACAATCTCTTGATCAGCGACCAGTCTCCTCGATCCACTTAATACTTCACAATGTTTCAACATAGGTCAAGAAAAGTGGCAAAATTATTCTTCACTCTCAGTATCTGTGGTCTAATAATGTACATAATATTAGCCTTTTATTCTCTTCGTAAGGCGTACCTGTTAGATTTCAAAGCAAGAAAACAACGGACTGAAAGGCTACCCATTTCGCGAAGATTCGATCAAGACTTGAAATATATCCTGATTGACACACAAAATCCAATATTTTTTCCATTGGACGGCCAGCTAGTATTTGTGGATTACCAATGCTCATATTTTAACTGCTATATTACCACAAATCCTAAAAAACTAGAAAAGAAAAAAAAGTTTGATGCTGTAGTTATCAATGTGAATGAATTAGATAACAAGACTTTACCTATGTCAAGATCAATGAAGCAAGTTTATATATTCTATGGCATGGAACCATCGGACCAAGTACCTATATGCAATCCTGACGTGGACAACTTTTTTAACTACACGTGGTCATATAAACTCTCATCAGATATTGTGAGTCCGTTCTTCGTTGTGCGGGATGCGAATCGTTCAATTGTGGCTCCAAGTCTTCATGCTAAATGGACGATGACTTTACCCAAATGGGCTTTGAAACGCGAAGAACTCATGGACTTGAAGAGTAAAGAAAATGCGGTGGCTATGATTGTTAGGAGCTGCAAGGATAACGATGGAAGAATATATGCCAATAGATTGAGAGAAGCTTTGAAGACGTATAATAAAGAACTGCACATTTTTGGATGTGGGCATAGACATCCGCTCAATGGCAGTGGTGGTGTTATTGCAAGGAAATATTTTTTCGTATTGGTGACCACTGCCGGGGCGGCTCAAGATTACGTCACGGACAACGTATTGAAAGCATATTGGAACAACGCTGTACCTATTATTAAAGCTAGAGCTGATCTTACCAAGTAAGAATTCATCGTGTATCTTTCAAAATGTACCCTCTATTATTCTTTTTACACTTCAGCAGATTTCAGCCAGTCCAGTTTTAAAGCAATATCTGCACTTGGTAGCAAAATATTTTTTCATTTAGTGACTTCGAAGAAGAATGTTTTCTGTAAACAAAATACACTGTTTAATCTAGTTTATTATCTCATACGCTAGTTCGTAAAACTAATCTGAATTAAATTTTGAATCAATTTAATAGGGAAATTTTATAGAACAAAAAAAAAAAGGATTTAGGAACATGTTTTTGTGGAATGGTTTGGGAAAATTGACGTTTTTTTAGTACTGCCACTGAAAATAGTACAATTCAATTTCAATTCCAGGTTCCTACCACCAGGCTCCTATGTCAATGCTCATCTTCAGACGCCAGAGCAGATTGCAGCTATCGTCCATTACGCCATCAACAACCCATCGGTATACAGGAGCTTCTTCAAATGGAGGAACTACTACTCATTCCAGAGACGGCAGGAATTCGATGGCATTTGCGAACTCTGTAGCCTTTTGAATGAGGGAAGAACCGTGTATTCGAACTCTAGCGCCCATTTGAGGGAATGGTGGGAGTCAAGTAATTCTAGTAAGATTAAATGTTTGCACTAACTGGGTATAGCTTCAAGTTTAGGTCATGCGTAGATCAAAAATCAAAACTGGTTTTTCGTGTGGTCAATGGGTAGGAAAAACTAGGCTTTATGGCCCTTAACTTTGAGAATGTTCACAGAAAAGACGTGAACTCACATCTGTGTATAACCTGTTGTTGATGTAGCGTCATTGGTTGAATAAATTTAAGTTTAATCATAGAGTAAATAAATATAAGTATTTTAGTTGACATCTTATAATAAAAAATAAATAAATAATTTTAATTTATTTTTGTTTGTAAATTCATATTTCAATAGTAGCTATGTACACCTTTCTGTATCGTAAATAGGAGAGTTAAAACATGTCGCTATAGGAACTAAGGTTGCGTTTTTAAGCCTTAGAGAGGTAGGCCTTGTTCTTAAATATTATAAGGTAATCCACAGCAGAACGTCATTTCGCTCAGTGGCGCTACCGCGAACACCAAACGAAGTTTTCCCTCTCTGTCGCACTTGCAAGTTTGCGTATAAGTGAGACAGAGAGGGAAAACTTCGTTTGCTGTTCGCGGTAGCGCCCCAGATTTGTAGCAACCCTAATTGGCTAAGTACCACCACATTAAGCGTGCCACACACTGCAGCGGCCTGCGGTGGAGGCCGCGATGGCGCTGCACTATGACAATCCTACATTAATTCACACACACGCGGCCTTGATTGTCATAGTGACAACTGGCCGCCACCGTGGCTGCCACCACAGGCCGCTTCAGTGCGTGCTAGACTTTACGATACCCGCAGTTATAATAACAACACTACTTGTTCTATATGTGTGTGGTGTTTATATTTCTGTTGGTAAATAAGGTCACCAGCAGGGCTCGGAAACCGGTTTCGTCTTCATACAATTAACCGGTTAAAAATTTCGGTTAATTGTGTTTTACGAAATTTTTTCGTACTTTAAATCATTTATTCCATAGATGAAGGCTAACGAAAGCAAATCTTAAAATAAAAATGGAGATATGAGAAGTACTTTAGATTTTTTTTCTAAAATAGTTAAAACCGGTTCCGAGCCCTGGTCACCAGAGCTCTCGAGGATGCGCTGTGCTGAAAGTGAGGTACCTGGATATTTCTCTAGCTGTAATTCTTACGAATCCTAAAGTCAAAAAGGGTCGGTAAAGCGTTCTTGGTTCTTATGGAGGCTACGGTATCTGCTTACCATCAGGGATATGATACAATAATATACTGCGCCAGGTATGGCTATCCCGTAGATCGGTTAGTAGTGTGGGTGACATGACATACGTCATCAGCAGCATTAGCCTATTGATGGTATGCGGACGTATGTGTTGTCGACAATGACTTATGTGGTGTCACAATCCGGATTGTCGTACCTTTTTTTCTTAAACCATGCATCAGGGATATCGTTAGCTTATGTGACACCGTCGATATAATATATATATTATAAGTACACAACAATAGATTTCGTTAAATGTCAAGACTGTTTTTGTCCCAAAAGTTTCAACACAGCAGTGTCACGGAAGTTATTGGGAAAATGTACACATAGTAAGTTAACTTCAGAATTAAGACCGTCCCTTGAAATCGGTTGAAAACAGGCGACGAAGCTAGACACTATGTGAATAGTAACCCCCCATTCATAAAACTTAACCAATGTCTGCTAAACAAAATGTTCAGTCCCTTTCTCACAAACATAAATGTTAAAGTGACAGATTAAGATAAACGAATTTTAGCCGCAATTCAACTAAAATATGAATAAACGGGTAAGAAAGATTTCAAAAAAATCCAATACCAAAGTTAACTTCAGAATTAAGACGGTCCTTTTGAAACCGGTTGAAAATAGGCGACGCAGCTAGTTCGAGTTGCTCCTCGGGACCAGAATTAGCATACCGTAGTGGGTAAGTAGGGTGCTGATGAATATGCGCACCGGCGGTATGCTAACCAGCCCTCAGTCTGTGCTGACAGTACTTTCAACTACCCACCTTTATACGCGAGAAAAACGCAAGTGATTTGAACCATGGATGAGTGTTGAGATCATTGCCTATGTGTGCATCAGCGTAGCGTTGGAGCTATGAGTTCACATTGTATATATGTTCGTATGTGTTTTCAACTAAACATTGTATATACAACTAAACTATGGCTAACCCGCGCACCTCAACAAAAATACTGTACATACAATATACGTACATTATGATATGTATACCTATATGTTACCGTAAAGTTATAAATTCGATAGTTTATAATCTAACGCGTAATGTTAAGACCTAACCTAACTTAACCGTCATTACAATCTCACTTGTAAGATTATAAGTATCGAGTTCACAGTTTTACGTTGACATTATAGCAAGAAAGAAACAAAAAATATTTATTTGGTGTTCAATAATTACAAAATAATGTACATGAAATGAGATGAAATTAACAATTATGAACACTAAACAGGATACCACTCAGCATATGCCAATAACAATACATGTTAAGGCTCTGGTTTTCAGGACACCCTAAGAGAGATACAAAGATAACCTCAACAATAATACATCTGAACTAGATTAGCCAGCTAACTTAATTATAATCAGTGCTAAGAATTGATTTTTAAATATCGGATTGTATAGAATGACATAGGGTGAGATACATTAGTGTGATAAAACTCAAGTTTTTGTGATAATAATATTTTATTATTCAAAACAGTATCCACTTTTCAATCTCCGTCACTAGGTAAGTACCTACTCCCAATCGACTGTCTCCTTGTACCCTCGTTTTAACAATTTTAAATGTCAATCACATTAGGTACTCTTATTTTTCAATCCAATTATTTAATTTCTATTAAATAGCCCATCAAACATATACTACACTATAAAAAAAATCATTAAGTAGTATTTTTTATTAACCTCACACACGTGGAAAACGTTACGTAAAAACCCCTCTGGTCAATTGTGTGCGCGACGGTACCGTGCACAGTAGAGGCCATAAATATGTATACATTTTTGAACCAAATTACAAAGGAATAAGGTCAAAAATTGTATGCAAATTGGTGCCCTCGAGTGTACATAGTACATACAATGACGATAGCTTCAGCCACATCTGTGATCAACTCCCTGTTGAATATTCGAGAAGGCTCGAGGATGAGAGGGCGAATATGCCTGGGCTGTTATTTACTAACCAACTCGTCCTCACCTGTCACCCCACGCCTCACCCGTTCTTATATGGAAACTGTCAATAAATGACATATGATATTTTTCAGTGTCCATATAAAAACGGGTGAGCTGTTAGGTGAGAGGTGAGGACGGTACTTAGATAATCGTATAGCTGTCAGGTAGCCGAAGTGACGAATTTATGCGCCCTTAAGGCCCCATTTGATTAGAAAAAACGTAAGAAATGGTTTTTTTTAAGAAACAGAATAGTTATTCTAAATTTTGATTACTTAAGTAATAGTCTACAACTTGAGCATGAAAATAATTGGAGGTATGGCCGTAGTCGCATTCGCTTGGATTTTGGTAAATCGTTCTTATTTATACCTTTAATATTTTACAACAAAAACTTCCCTTAATCAAAAACAGTAAATGGTACAGTAGAAATAACCTAAGCTAAAAATAAACTAAACTAGAAACTAAATGACTTACTTAGAAAACAAGTTTTTTTCCTAATAATTGATTGATTATTATTGACTCTGTGAGCTGTAGACCGAGTTTTAAAGTTCACAAAATTTCATTAGAATCACTGGTAGAGGAGAACAACCGGAAATGTGGAAATCCGAAATTCGGACATACGAAAGCATTTTTGTCGAAGCTGAAGCAGAGACCTCCGTTTTACTCGATCAAATAGTACTTATAGCACATTTCAAAAAGATTTCCATTTTGCAATCATTAAAAAGGTGAATATTTTCGATTACGCGTGGGGAAATTCTAAAACTCTTTCACGAAAGGGGCCTTAAAGAACACCTCCTAAGAGTACAAACGGACACAGCTTAGTGCAACTGTGGCATAAAAATCTGTGTTGTAAATATACAATGTCGAATCACAATATTCGTGAATAAATGTATAAAACACCCACTTTAAAAAAACATCGAAGTGATATGATTTGTGTAAGATCATTCGTTACAATATCAGTAATCCCGTCTCATCGATCATAATACGTTAATTTCTAACCACGGCGACCCGCCCGGGCCAATCAGTTATTTAACGTAATTAGACGACGGAATGCCAAAAGGCTGATAACCCCCATACACACTTGTGCTTAATATACTCTTAAATTATATTACGTTTTTGTTTCTACTAAATAGGGATGTTCACACCAAACAAGAAAATCAATTAACTTTGAATCTTCTCGTAAAGGGATCAATTTCTTAATCAAATGGCGAAAAGAGTAACTCAAAAGAATAAATAATTATATAATTATAAGTCCTAAATGTTTTAAGAGGGGGCATAGGGGGGGGGGGTGTCCCTTTTCCGTAAAACGCATCTTTGTATTCGAACAATCGTCATTTACTATGGCGCTCGTGATCAA
This sequence comes from Epiblema foenella, assembly GCA_963556455.1. Classification (NCBI taxonomy): domain Eukaryota; kingdom Metazoa; phylum Arthropoda; class Insecta; order Lepidoptera; family Tortricidae; genus Epiblema; species Epiblema foenella. The sequence goes on from OY747110.1 coordinate 5,118,216, forward strand.
TGACGTCACTGATCTGTCGCGCTTTCTCTCTAACCTCAACATTAAAACGGTGTCGCTTCGATATTTTTAGGGTTCCGTAGCCAAAATGGCAAAAACGGAACCCTTATAGATTCGTCATATCTGTCCGTTCGTCCATCCGTATGTCACAGCCGATTTACTCGGAGACTATAAGCACTACAATTATGAAACTTGGTAGGAAGGTGTATTCTATGAGCCGCTACATAAAAGTAATGTGAAATTAAAAAAAAATATTAAATTAGATGGGGGGAGGGCATTCCATACTTGTAACCGGTGGTTGAAAAAAAAACCCACGCACATAGTCGTATGGGGTATCGATGGATAGGCCTTTAAAAATGATATGGAGGTTTCTAAAAACTTGTCCATTTAATTCAACCGTTGGTAAGATATTAGCTGTGAAAGTCATAGAAAGTGTGCCCCCCCTCTAATTTCCAAACTATAAAGTTTAAAAGTACTAGTAATTGTATATACAAAGCTTCGCTATTCATACCCTAAGCACATTCGACACCTGAAGTCTTTCGGGCACAAGTTACCTGTGTTCAAATTTATAAGTACATAGTTTAAAATTCGTTATTCAAAACGATGCTTAAAAGGCCATAATCATAATCCTAAAGTTACTTAGTTAAATTACTGCAAGACATGTTTCATGAAGCACATTCAATTATAACTGTATTATCCATATTCATGACTTTAATTAAGTACTGACAATGTAAATGGACTAGTTATTCCACTGTATAAGTGAACTGGACGCATGTAACTGACAATATTCCAACTATTTAGGGGTCTCAGGTGGCTTCGGGACCCAATTAAGAGTTGGGCGTCGCTCTAACAGTATTTCGCGGGGCAGTCTCTCTACACCCACACTTTTATATGCAATATAATGCTGTCCGTATGGAATTGGTTTGTTATCATACGATTTATAATATAAGAAATGGATTTTCAAATAACTTCACTAGCTACCTGTTTGAATTGCCTGCTACGGATGAGTCACTAGCTACCTGTTAAATTTGAATTGCCTGCTTCGGATGAGTACCTAGTTTAAGTAGCTGAGTATTGTTTTCAAAATCTACGAGATACATTTTGCTCAGATGGAAATTGTTTAATGTCTCAATGTTTCACAGCATTATACCCAACAGTTGACAATATTGTTATGACACAAGATTGAATGTGTCGAGAACTGGGCCGATTACCTGATCAACTGAACTGAATATTTCATGTGTATAAAATTAATATATTTTTATTCCCTAAAATCCCTGTGTCCCTCATTACTTCGATGTGTAAAGAAAAGGTTAACAAGGTTTCAAGGTCAATTAGGTGTCAAAGTGGACCCCGCCGAGCTCCGATGGTCGGGCCACGACTTCGAGCGGCGGCGGTAGCGAAAGCGGCAGCGGTTTTCATAATACATATTGTCGATCGTACTAACCACAGTGCGTTCCACCATGCAACGAATAGATAAAACGCTTGCCGCGCGTAAAGTCGTGGCTGAGCTGTTGGGCATAATCGGAAAAACGCTTAGATATTTTTTTAAATAAATCGGAACACCTAGCGGTGTGAGGAGCGCCTCTCAAATTGAATAAACAAACCAAAAACCCAACGAACGAAGCAAGATGGATGGACAATCGTCATATTGTCGGCATGGAGCCCGGATAAAAGTATTCAATAATAAATCTGTCTGGAGCTGTCTATCACAGATGCGCCATTCTAATGCAAAAGAAATATACAAAAGGTGACTTTAATAATTCAAGTGATTGATATTGGGAATAGACTGTTTTGGAGTTTTATTCTTGGGTTCGTTTGATAAATATAGATGTTCTGTGATTTATTTAGGGCGCTGTTTTTGTTTAAATTTACATACGGATCGATGAAGTAGGTATTTTATGAACCTTATTTTTATGGATGTGTTAAACTTACAGTTGAATTCGAAAAATGTGAACTTTATTGTTAAGGGTTTCACAGATAGTTTTGAACCTTTGGGAATGCATATATATTCATGAACACGATTGTATATAGAGTTGTTGAAGCCTCTCCAAATTGAAATTGTTCGATATACTGACGCAATACCAATCAATTATTGACTAGCGAGTAATATATATCCACCTGCCGGTCGATTGTTATTTTTTTAATTTAATTTAATTTGTAGGGAAAAAGAGTAGCTGCATCTAAATGTCTAGAATTAGACCATCTTGACAGAACTGCCCTCCTATCGTCTTTTCATGTAAAGAAAAGACTATTTTGAAAAAGTGCTATTTTGTAGGGGAAGATAAGGGAATATACCTTAACAGAGACCACTTTTAAGACTGTTACATAATTTGTGTGAATAAAGTAGAATAAAACATTGAATTAAGTATTTATTTGATCATAATCCACCTCAAGGAACGGGTCATTCATGGCAGCACACCTCTTCTTATAATGAGGGTTCCACCACTTCCTCAAATCTTGGATCGCCTGAGGCTTTGGGCTTGGGTTGGCATTGAGTTTGGTGCACAGGTCGCAGAGATAGTTCCTCGGGCGGGGCGTGTAGTAGTAATGGTTTTTCCAGTCGAAGAAGAAAGAATATGTATCGGGGTAAGTCATGAGGTAATTCATGATGCCTACGAGTTCCTTCATTGTGTGGGATTTCACGTCGATGTATGAGCCGGGAGGAAGAAAGCTGAAAAAAAGAAATTAAAAAAATTGAATGATGATTTAATCAGAAATACAATCTATGCAAGGATTTCTTGCATGCAAAAGTACTCAAATAAGTTTTCTTCACATGATTGGCGCTAGTATAGTGAAAAGAATATGGTTACATTATGTTTTTAATATCTATATATATAAAAGAAAAAGTTCTGACTGACTGATTAACTCATCAACGCACAGCCAAACTACTAACGATAGAGAAATATTTTTTCACAGTCGATTACAATTATAACGGCGGCAAGGGAGATAAGAAAGGAGTTTTCGAAATTCATCTCCAAGTGGGTAAAACAAGGGATGAAAATTTTTATGGGGAGCATTTTTTAAGAGCGCGACTTGAAATTTTTTAACGACTTTTTGTTTAAATATAACCAAATAAATATAAGCAATTATCTAAATTAATTCCCTAAAGGGATTAAAAAAGGGTAAAAATTTGTATGGGACCAAGTCTTATTTTAAGGTTAAAGACCTGAAATTTCGTAACTCTCTGTGCTCTTTGTTTAAATACAACAAAACCAGTTTGAGAGTTTTTAGAAATTCATCCCCTACGGTGGTTTTAATATGGGTTCAAAATTTGTATAGGCGCAAAGTCTTTTCTAAGCGACGAACTTGAGATTTTGTACCTATATATACTTACTATTTAAATAAAACATAAATGATTTCAGCGTTTTTCGAGATTAAAAGGGATCACAATTTGTATGGGGACTTCGTATATAGACTCTCTAATTAAATACAATACGACTCATTTCAGCTATTTCCTTAATTTACCCCCTTGGGGTTAATAGTGGGTGCAAGATTTGTATGAGAAGTAAGTTTGCTTTCGTATATAACAAACTATCTTGAAAATTCACCCTCTGAAGGGGTGAAAAAGGGGATGAAAGTTTGTATGAGTAACCTGATTATTTGAAAGTGAGGTACTTCATACTTGGCATGTACATTCTCCGTTAAAATATATGAAAACTTATTTCAGCGTTTTTGAAAATTCGTCACTTCAGAGTGTGAAAGTGGAAAATGAGTAAGTTAGAGACTAGGAATTTCATTTATAGCAACATATAGTATAGAGGGTAGTAGAGTAACCCATTAAAACAGCTGGACTACCCGTGCAAAGAAGGGGCCGGTCGCTAGTGGTTCATAAATTACTTAAGTTAAAATCTATTTTTAAATGTATGTGGGTATAGGTTTCTAATTCAACAACTAAAATTCAAATCGGAAGAACTTGAATCAGTTAGTGAAATTACTAGAGATTGGGCTTAATTTATACATGTATAAGGTTGCATTTTGAATAAGTGCTACCGTAGAGATAATATCTTACAAAAACAGGTATAAATGACCGCTACTTAAAAACTTCGATCTGACGATTGTAAATTTTAACGAGCAAAGTTCAGAATTTACCCCGAATAATTAGCTCGTCCAACGACTATAGGGATCGAGATGTGGTTAAGGGTATTAATGATTTTATCAGTCACCCAATCTTCACAGTTTAATTCTTCGGTCACCAAGCTGAAGAAATAGTTTTTCTCTATCATCTTGTAGCATTTAAATTTCCCTTTTTCAGAGCAGCTCTGGTGTCCGCAGCCGCCATATATATCTAAAGTATAGTTATAATTGGCCAACTCAGCTTGAAATTGGTTTACGAACTTCTCGTGCACTACTTTAGTAGAGCATTCTGATAGCAACCAAGCGACGGATTTCGTTTTCCTTTTTATCAAGTCTTTGTTTCTAGCGTCGTGTTTCAACTTGTCCAGCCACGTCATATTTACTTTTGGTCCGATTATTTCTCTTTTCAAATTATGGATGTTGAAAAATGGATGCGGTATGTCGGAATTTAGCTTGTATGACCATGTCCAATTAAAGAAATTTTCAAGATTCGAATTGCATATTGAGTATCTTGTAGCTGGTTCTAATGCGTGAAATACGTACGCCTGATTTGGAGCTCTTTGAAAATGTTTATGAGGGTTTATCATGTAAGTTTTTAATACTTCCCTTATGTCGATGATGACAGCGTCGTAGTTACGAATATCACCTCTAAGCAGAGTCTTGTTGTATGAAATGAAGCAGTTATAAACTGGGCACTGCTGTTTTATGAAATCCTTCTGTCCCTCGTTATGTTCAAAATACGAGTGGTCCTCAGTAGTCGTCCAAATTAATATGTGTTTCAAATCTGATTCGTATCTATATTTCTGGGGCTGGAATTTACTGCTGCTTCCATAATGTAGTAGAAAATTTGGTACAAAAGTGGATATTAACACACAGCACAATACAGTTATCGCTATGCCATATTTGATGGCAGTTTTCTTTTTGTCGTTACCGAAACTCAGCTCTTTCACTTGGTAGGAATACATTCTAACCTTTTCAAAACGTTACTATCTCATTGTTCACCACATGTTTACCTAATCAGAAGTGAAAATGAACTGCAGCGAAATGGTTTAAGCCTAAAGTAGTAGTTATGTTGATATAGTACGATGTTTGAGAATACTTTAAGAGAAAGAATGGCTGTTTTGTCCCGACTGTTATAGGTACGAAGTGAAAAAAATAAACAAATGTTTTTGGGTAATTGTAAAGTTTTCTACAGTGGGGTATTTATTATTTTTTTATACAACGCCGGTGGTAAACAAGATTACGGTCCACCTGATGGTAAGCGGCCACCGCAGCCTATAGACGCCCGCAATTCCAAAGGAGTCACGTCTTAGCAGAAATGTTAGCGTAATGAATACGTAATAGAAGAAACCGTGGGCGAACACCAATTCGGTTTTGGTGGGTTAGGTAAGGGATAGAGTGGCAATAATTTTAATTTGAGTTTCGGCTTAAATCTGATGTACACAAGCATATAGGGGCAATATACAAGAAACCCACACATTGAAACAATATCCACTATAAGAAGCCGTTTATATAGAAGAATAATAGATTCTAAATTAACTAAGTAAGTTCTCGTGATGTAAACATCCAAAGGCTCGACACTTAAGTGCCCAATAGATGACACCATGTTTACCAACTCTGACATTATGACATAAGATTGAAAGTACCATGTATTGGATCAGTGTCGAGCACAGGAACGTTTACCTTACTTTTTGTAAATTAACGTGTGGGTATTTATAAAATAACGAATATTAATAATAAAAATCTATGATATCATTATAAGTACATATAGATTGTGTATATGTTAATGGCAGTATCATCTTAATTAACTTACCTTACTTACCAAAAGAACCTTAACTTGCAGGCTACAAAAAAACATGTAATTTATGAGTTCAATTCTCCAAAATGAAGTCGCAAAACCGACTGCCGCGAAAAAATTCGGAAAAGCTTCGCGAGACCTTTTAATTTATAGCGATAAAATATTTCTCGGTACGCGCGATATTGTAACGTACGCTATGTTAATTCATGAATAAAACGACGAAGGTGCAACTCGGTTTAGAGATACTTACGTCGTTTTTAAAATGAGGTCACGTTCCGATATTTAATTTCGTCGCGAGTGTGAGGTAATAATATGATTTACTTTTCTTTGTTTTTACGTGGGGATTAAATTGAGGGACTGAAGGGAACGTAGGGGTGGATTTAGTACTTATTTCATAAGTTGATCTTAGAAAAGTTTTTTTATAGACGGTGGTGGCTTGCCTGATGGTAAGCAGATTTCGTAGCTGTTGTATCATCTAAAGCATCGGTTGTCAATAAGGAGGCTTGCGACCGGCAAGTACCTTTTGTCTGATAGAGTCAAAAATTACACGTGTTGCCCGCGACAATTTGGTTAGCTACTATGTGAGCCTTAGCTGCTAAAAGGTTGCGGACTCCTGATCTAGAGATTCATAAATCCAATACCTAACATCAATATCTGAACCACATGACACTGCCGCCGTAATTGAATCGGGTAAAGTCAGTCCGAGCCAAGTCGGGCCTAGCTGAGTCTCGTAGGCTAGGTTTAGTGAACCAGCAACAAAATTCCCAGTAGTTCGACTCCACTCACACCTCAGATTCGGTTGAAACCGTTGTACCAATCTCGCTGGAGCGCAAACTTTTAGAGTATTCCACTGTTCCAAAGCACACGCGTGGTCATGTCAGAGGTTTCCCCTGGATTTTCCCCAGGCTACTCGGCAACCGCGCACACCTATCGCTTTATTGGGCCCGGCCTATAAAACCATAGTCAGGTTAAAAAAAGGTGTAATGGAACTCGGGTGGGAACATATCAATATCATTTGACGACCGGTCTAGCCTAGTGGTTAATGACCCTGCCTACGAAGCTGAAGGTCTTAGGTTCGAATCCCGGTCAGGGCAAACATTTGTGTGATGAACATGAATATTTACCTATTGCTGATTCTTGGATATTTTCTATGTATTTAATTCTTTTATGTCTATTAAATATATCGTCGCCTAGTACCCATAACACAAGTCTTACTGAGCTTACTATGGGTCTAGTTTGATTTCTGTGGCCACCCTAATATTGATTTATTTATCATCAATATTAATAAATACAGCGGGATCATTACGCAGCGCTGCGTACTATAAACCAGAGACGCTTATTTTCTGTTGTTACGACTCAAATTGTCGACACTTGAGTACAGATTAGCTTCGTTACCCCGTGCTGGAGCGTACCTGGCTATAGGGAAGGAGCAGTATCGATAAAAAATATCGTTAGATGCTTAGGTCAACGAAAACGAGCGGTATCGATAAACGATATCATCGTTAGACCTGCAGACCGGGAAAAAAAATAGAGGGAGCATTGCGATTACAAATAACTTAATGAAGCCGGGTTTTGATGTATGCCCAGTAAGTAAGCACACTAAACCATGCACAGAACTCTTAAGTACGTGTCGCAATGATGTCAAAATCACGTTTGGGTTACCAGTACTGCATGGGTTGTTTTGCATATGTGTGAGTGAATGTGTCCTTAATGGTTTTATTGTATGTTATTATTCTAGTCAATGTATTTGACGATCACAATAGAGATTCTTTTAAATTGACATGAATGTAATTCATAATGATGTATCATGTAAAAAAGTAAATCTAAATCTAATTTAAATCATACATATTGGGCATGGTTTTATAAACCGGCTTCACTATATTCTTCGTAATACTTTGCTAGAATAATGAGTACACTTTGTATTGAATTTCCATAGAAAGTGTACCCATTGTTTTTACTCTTAAGTATATTTTTCTTGGCCTGAGCGTTATATTGTTAAGTAAATCCTTCTAACGTTTCCTCGCGGTTGTATGACTAAACGAGCCCAGGGTCCGCTAAGGCAACTAATACCAATATTTGGCGTAGGCACTACTTTTACAAAACGACTGCAATCTGACTTTCTAACCTAGGGGGAAATTAAACCTCGTTGAATTTCCTCTCGATGTTTTCCTTTACCGAGAAGCCACTGTAAAATAACAATGAATTTTCGAAATTATGTTTTTTTCAACCCAGTGGTATGTACAAGCCCCGGTTCGAACCTAACCGATTCTTAAGAAGTTTTGTGACAGATTTTGTGAATTTAGAGCAGTCTTGAACCAATTACTGGCGTCGCCTTGCTATAAGGTGCACAAAAGTATCACAAATATATGTCGAAAAGATAAAAAATATCACTCGTCGATACGAACTATCGACACATCCCCATCCCGCCGTATGTTTCCAAGTGGTCGCGGAGGAAGCTAGCGGAATAATGATTTCTTTGAGTCTGTTTGAAGTGCTACCATTACTGCGATACGTTTGTGCACCTAATAGCACGGCGACGCTAGTAATTGTTTGTAGCCTGCTCTAAATTCACAAAGGTTTTTTTTTTTAATATAAGTGTGGCCGTAAACGGCTGAATTTATACTTATAGTTCTGTTAATCGATGACGAAACGTTTCAAGCTTACCTTAGATTTAACTGTCTGTTGATACCTATGTACGTTTGAAACGTTACGTATCCACCTCTGGACAAAACGCAAACTAGTACGCAGTGAAAACGATTGTAGAACTTAGAAGTAGGGATCGTTTTTTTTTCATTAAAAATGGGATTGCCCTTAGCCACCACCTAGCCCGGGGGCAAGGATGAGACCGACGGTGAAGCGAGCTCACCCAGAAGATGCCTCGTTATTAACTCGTGCCTTAAAAAGGTCTAGGTTATATGAACTCAGAAATACAGATTTTAGAACTAAATCGTTGAAAAGACAACAACTTTTTTGTGTGAAAGTGTAATTTACCAGTGAGAGTGCATTCTAGCAATTAAGTAGATCGTTATTTGTTGCATATGGTTTAGGCATGTTGAATATAGCCGGTCGTGATATCCAAATCACGTAACACACGGTGTTTAAACGCGGCTTGCATGCCGCACGCTCCTGCATTATGAATATGAGTTCATGTTAAACTATACAAGAAAACGATTTTATTCAATTTTGTAATCGTTTATTGTCATTTCAAATTTTTTAACATTTTTACGATCGTATAAATAAATAAATATTTGTAGACAATCTTACATTAATCGACCTAGTCCCAAATTAAGTAAAGCTTGTACCCACTATGGCTATTTTTATGGGCTTTCCCTCCCCTTAAATCCATTGCCGCCGTCGCCAACCATAGTAATACGAGTCCAAATGATTCCGCCATTTCCTTTTTGGTCTGCAGGGTAGATAGGTGTAGTAATTACCCTTATTAGAAAAGGGACACACTGAGCTTAAGATTACCTCTTTTGGCTAACGTTATCGGTCAGAGTTGGATCTCACTTATATTCCTATACGTATTTTCTGTCTTCATGGTTTGCACGAGCACCTGTCAAATACAAAGCAGTCTCCAATACAATACACAAAGATGAATCAAACTGAGCGAAAAAAGGATTGTAGAACATTCAAACCAATTTCGTTTAAGCACCGCAACCTCGGTTAAGGGCGCAGGTGACCATTCTTATATCTGTGTGCACTATCACAGCCATCACCAAACGATGTGATTTCATTTGTGTCTGAAATTCCTTTATATCAAAATCAACATTGCTCGTAACTATATATCAAGGGAAAATACAATCTATATATGTCAAAATGCCAGTGTGGCAAAGGTGCCGAAAGTAAAAAGTAAAGAAGAAAAAAACAGAGGAAAAGTTATACGTATACCACCTGATAAAGAAGGATTTGGAGGTCGTGTCGTATAAGGACGTCAAAAAGCTGCGAGACCAGTTTCTGACCGGCAAAGATTGAGAGTGCTGCATCAAGCTGCACCGACAAGAACTCGGCTCTTAAAAAATTGAAAATGATCTTATTCTTTCTTTCCTTTTCGCACCTACGTGGGGTCGGGTCTCCTTGTCAGTTTGCGCCAGAGTAATCGATTCTGTGTTGTCTGCTTATCAAATTTCAGGTTCTTCAGGTCTTTTCCAATATTGGACCACCACGTGGTCCACCTCTTCCCCTCGGATGCTCGGGAAAGTTTAAGGTAGTATTAACGATATGGTTTTTTCCTCTTCTATGAGTGTGCCGTACCATCGCAATCGGGATTCGAAAAGTTTGTCTTGGATTGGAGCAACTTTCGCGGCCGTACTCGTTCCTTATCCGGTCTAATCTCGTGACACCACCAGCCCTGTGTAACCTTTTTATCTCATAGATCGATGATGATATATAACATATTCAATATCATAACTTTACAAGATACGCGCCCGTGTGCGACCCTATAAAGTTATTAAGTTTTTCTACTTGAGTAATTTTAATCTGTTATTAACCTATGTTAATGACTATCATGAACACTATCACCATCATCATCATGATCATATCAGCCGAAAGACGTCCACTGCTGGACATAGGCCTCCCTCAAAGAGTGCCATAATGACCGGTCCTGCGCCACCCGCATCCAGCGGACTCCCGCAACCTTTTCCAGGAACACAAGTCGGTAGAAAAGTCTATAATCTCTATTCCCTGAAAAGATACGCATAAGCGTTTCGTTTTTTCGATAAAAAATCAGTGTTGGAAACTTAACGCTAATTCGCCATAATGTTTATATAATAATTAATGCAATTATACTATTTGCTCTTTTCAAATTCAGAATTCAGTACAGGTCGGATGCTAAGTCCAGCAACATAAAAAAAACATAAAAATAGTTATATTTTGATTACCCACCAAATTTATCATTGAAAACGAAAACATTCAAGCTGATAAACGATTACATTAGGTGCTTAAATAAAAATATTTTATTTGTGTTCGTCAAGAAAATGTTTAGTTAGCTAGCAGGTAGATTTTTTTAAGAACCCAGGAGGAAAGTTACAGCATTCCTGAAGAAATTGCGTAGGTAGGTTGCGCAATTACTAAGGGAAAAAATGGCGCATTAAAAGTTTGAAAAATGCTTACGTTTTATTTGAAATGAGTCGTAGAAAACGTATTGTATGCAACGGTGTATAACTTGGGTTCGTAGTATCTTTATTTGCGATGCTTGCCAAGGCTCACATCGCAACCCACACCACTCTCCTTTTTAGACTCTTCTTATGTATATAAGTTGCATAAAATACTATATTACATCGCTATATACAATTATACGAAGAATCGGTTTTTATTTAAAACGTTATAATGGATACGTCTATATATTCGCGTCAAATAATGCTTTGATTTTATCGATTTTGTAATTATAACGTTATACGAAAATCTTGCTCTTTAATCAGTTTATCAGTAATTAATGCATTATTATTTACCCCAGTTCGTAAGACTAGATAGCTTCAAGCCAATTACAATTCAGACGGATTGTCTCAACGTAAACCCATTTATGTGGCCGCGGCACTGTACCGTGGTTGTTTGCATTTAGATCGTGAGTTTACGGCATAAGCGGAGCGATAATACAAAGGTTCACCAAGTAACCATTACAGACCAATCAACGTCAAATATGGCGATGGTAGCTGTCTTGCAATGGAAACTTATTTAATTTTCCATACAATCATAACCAGGTTTTAACGGCCTGGATTACTGCGCTGTGTACCTACTGCTTAGTTGAATGTGTACGGTGTACTGAAATTTAAGTATATATATGACGTTTTTAGAATAAAGGAAAAATTGAAAAATTTAGGCACCGAGCAGGATTCGAACTTGCGACCCGCCGGCACTCGCGGCCAGTCGCTCTAGCCAACTGAGCTATAGGGCCGCCATAACACGGGCCGGCGAGAGAGGCAGTTTCAGCTCTAATGGTCAGTGCCACATCACCCGATATAGTGATGAAAACCTTAGAACTAGTATGTGGTAATGCTGAAAATATCCTGAACCGGCTCACGCAAGGATTACGAAGACTTCCACCCATGTCAAATGAATACAGCAAAGACATCGTATCATTCTCAGTGAAGGTGCAGAACTTCATCGCAGCCGTACATGCGGTTGGCCGTAAGGAATACCTACACGACGTAAATATGGCCAATATTCTTTTATCCAAGCTATCAGCAGTCATTATATCAAAATGGTCGGACTACAGTTTTCCTGTCATAACCGAAGGCAAGAAATCACGCTTGGAAATACTCGGCGATTTTCTAAACTGTGAAGCAATTAAAATAACAACAACAGCGAACATTCACGCCACGGACCCGCGCAACGTCGGTTATCAGTATCACCCGAGAAACAAAAGTGATAATAATAACGCTAACCGCCAACAGACAGTTTTAGTGCAATCGGCGCGCAGTGACAATAAGTGTTTATTTTGCCACGGGGCAAAGCATATGTTGACAGACTGTAAGCTGTTTAAAAAGGCGTTGCGAAAGGACCGATGGCGGCATGTCAAGCGCCACGGAGTTTGCTTCAAGTGTTTAGTGTCGCGCCATGACCGTGAGACCTGCCCCGCGCCGGTCTGCGATAAGGACGGCTGCGGCGAGGCCCACCATCGGTTACTGCATTATCCACAAGATCGAAACCTAGATAAGGATACTACGTCAGGATCTCCAGAGGCGCGGGAAAAGGTCGAGTCTAGCCCTTCTGCGGAAATAGTGACGCATATAAGCTTAAGTGAGCATAGAGTATTGCTAAAGGTAGTGCCGATAAATATACATGGACCTAACGGTATTATTACGTCAACAGCGCTATTGGATGACGGGTCGAGTATTAGCCTAATTAGTAAATCTCTCGCCGAACGCGCCGGCTTGCGCGGGCGCACTGAGACCATGCGCGTAAGCGGCGCGTGGAGCGATAGTGATGTAGTATGCACTTCTATAGTTATGTCTATTAATGTCTCGGGCTATAACGATAGTAAAATTTTCAATATAAATGTGCGAGGTGTAGATAATTTAAAACTTCCTGGGCAAGACTCAAGGTCAATCGATTGTAATAAATATGCCCATTTGCAAAAGTTAAAGGATAAATTGATGTTAAATGCAATGTCAGGTGTGCCTGAAGTATTAATTGGGCAGGATAATTATAATTTACTTGTGCCACTAGAAGTATGTGTAGGTAAACCCAATCAGCCGTCCGCTACGCGATCCCCTCTAGGCTGGTGCGTGCATGGTGTTGTTCGCGCGCCTCCGCCGCGCGGTGATCGCGCTCAGGCCGCCCACGCCAGCCTGCTCCTGGCGGCGGCCGGCCCCGGCGCCGGCGCGCACTGTCCGCGGCTGAGCGCTCACGACGACGCACTCCGCGAACTTCACGAGGAAGTAAGACGTTCCTTTTTGCTTGACTCCTTAGGTGTGTGTAGCAAACCCCGCCAAAACAGTGAGGACGTGCGAGCCGTAGCCCAGTTGGACCGCACGGCGACCTTAGTGAACGGCAGGTGGCACGTGGGTCTACCGTGGCGCGACGAGAGCTGCGCGCTCCCCGACAGTTATCCAAACGCCTTAAAAAGGCTGAGAGGGGTCGAGAAGAAGATGGCGGCGGACAGTGAGTATGCTAAAAGGTACACGGAACGCGTAAATCATTTATTCCAAAATGATTACGCAAGGGAGGTCAAAGACCCTATATCCACTTCTCGGCGCAGCTACTATTTAGCTCATTTTGGAGTTGATAATCCAAACAAGAGAAAGTTACGCCTTGTTTTCGATTGTTCATCTGTAAGTAATGGGGCGTCCTTGAACCATTACTTACTTCAAGGTCCCGACCTGCTCGCGTCTCTGTTCGGCATTATGGTACGATTCAGGGAGAACAGATACGCTGTAGCCGGGGATATACGTGACATGTTTCTTAGAGTCAAAATAAGACCCGAAGACCAGGACGCACTTAGATTTTTATGGAGGCCTAATTGTAAACAGCCAATTAAAACGTACGCTATGACGTCATTGGTCTTCGGTGCAAACTGCGCCCCATTCATGGCTCAGTATATAAAAAATAGGAACGCACAACGTTTTGTGTCTACAATGCCCGCCGCGGTTGCCGCTATCTGCGAGCAACACTATATGGACGACTACTTGGACAGTTGGCCAGACGAAGCCGCAGCAGTTCAAATGGAAAAAATTTTACTTTTATTCACAAGCAGGGCGGTTTCGAAATGTGCAACTGGACAAGTAACAGTGAGGCGGTCTTGGAGAGCGTACCAAAAGAAGCCTTAGGGCAGGCAGCTTTAAGGTTCAAATTAGATCGACAGTACGAAGGTGAGCGAACACTTGGTCTTATCTGGTACCCGGCTACAGACGAGTTTGTATTTAACTTGTCACTCAATCGCATACCTAACGATATAGTTAGTGGTAAACGAGTACCTACAAAGAGGATCATGCTTCAAGTAATTATGTCGATATTCGACGTGTTCGGCTTCTTGTCCCCGTTTACCATACAAGGTAAAATAATGTTACAATCTCTTTGGCAGTTATCTATAGGTTGGGACGAAAATGTTCCAGACAATATTATCGAAAAGTGGGTCGAATGGCTTGTACTTCTACATCAAATGCGCCATGTACGTATACCTAGATGTTATCTGAGCCCAGTGGCCAGCAGTGCTACGAGCGTAGCCGATAAACCCGTTCCCGCGCGCCCCGCGCCTTCATCTACTCCCGCGCAAATTAATAAGGCTACGCCGCCGGCCAGTGCTACGCCATTCACGCCGCGATCGGCTACGAGTACGTATAATGACTTACAAATGCATATTTTTTGTGACTCGTCATTGAAAGCGATGTGCGCAGTGGCTTATTGGCGTTGGATTTACAACGATGAAGTATTCATCGCCTTTATAGCTAGTAAGGCCAGGGTTACACCAGTTAAACCTGTGTTAACTGTACCTCGAGCAGAACTACAGTCAGCTCTTCTAGCAGCGCGCCTGGCAGACAGTATAGGTAAGGAGCATAGGCTAGTAGCCCGGCGCCGTTACTTTTGGAGCGATTCTACCACTGTCCTGCATTGGATTTATAACGATGCGCGTAACTACAAAACATTCGTAGCAAACCGGTTGGGAGAAATCGATGACCTCACCCGTAGTAATGAATGGAGGTACATACCTACCGCAATGAACGTTGCAGATATTGGAACGCGTGATAATTATGATAACGCTCTTTTTGAAAATGAATGGTTGCGGGGTCCTTCATTTTTACGAGGTGATGAGTCATCCTGGCCACGTACTGTTATTGCTCCTGTCGATGGTGCTCTAAATGAAAGGTCAGAAGTTATACATTTAATTAATGACTCACCTAATACATGCTTACCTATCCCGGATCCTGAACGTTTTTCTTCATGGTTGCGGTTGCTGAGAAGCACATTTTGTGTGCTAAGGTTTGTGCGAGTATGCCGAAAACTTACACATGATGACTCTGAGCTGATGCGGCAGGCCGAGCTTCTTCTGGTGCGACAGGTACAGGAAGAATGTTTCGGCGCAGAGTTGACTGCACTTAAAAAAGCTGTGAGTATTAATCGGACCAGTCGAATACTTACCTGGTCGCCTTACCTGGATGAGCACGGAGTTCTTCGCTGCGGTGGTCGTATTAATGCTGCGCGCGATGTCCCAGCTGGCATGAAGAACCCGATCATATTAGACGGGCGGCACCATATAACGAGATTGCTCGTGAGACATTATCATGTTAAGGCTGCACACGATAACTTGGAGACGGTGATTAACAACCTCAAGCAAAAATATGCAATTATTAGGATAAGACCAACGGTTAAACATGTAGCTACTAGATGTATGTTTTGTAAAATACGCAAAGCGAAACCGAATGTCCCTGTAATGGGCGAGCTACCTCAAGGTCGAATGGCACATCATCATAGGCTGTTTTCGCACTGCGGCCTAGACCTTTTCGGCCCCATGGAGGTGGTGGTAGGGAGAGGGCGCCAGAAGAGGTATGGGGTTATTTTTACCTGCCTGACTGTAAGAGCGATCCACCTGGAGATCGTACACTCCCTCACTACTGACTCGCTGATTATGGCCTTACGCCGTATGACGGCGCGACGTGGATGGCCTGAATGCTTCTACTCGGATAATGGCACTAACCTACGGGGAGCTGATGCCGAGTTGAAGAGGTCTATCCAGGAACTTGACAATAAAGCCCTTAGTGATATGGCTATAAATAATGGATCAAGATGGAAGTTCATTCCCCCCGCCAGCCCACATTGGGGCGGGGCGTGGGAACGTTTGATCCGAAGCATTAAAAGGAGTCTCAGTGTTATTTTAAAGGAGCGCGCACCGAAGGACGAAGTTCTCAGCACCCTCATGGCAGAGGTTGAGAACATTGTTAATAGTCGCCCTTTAACTCATGTATCGGTTGAGCCGGGTAGTGAGGAGGCTTTAACTCCAAACCACTTTCTTCTCCATTCGCCTCCTAACTCACCTGCATTAGGGGTCTTTGACGATTCCGACTTGTTCCTTCGTAAGCAGTGGCGGAAGAGTCAAAGGCTCGCAGATATGTATTGGCAAAGGTGGGTTAAGGAATACCTGCCCGAGCTGCTTCCTAGAAGAAAGTGGAACCAAGAGCAGACACCACTTCAGGTAAATGACCTCGTGCTAGTCGTAGACCCAGGAGCCCCACGCAACGTTTGGCAGAAAGCGGTGGTGCAGCAGGTATTCCCAGGTAGGGACGGGCGGATCAGGCTGGTGGAGCTCAAAACTAGGTCCGGCATCCTGAGGCGGTCAGTGGCGCGCGTCGCTAGAATCCCTTTGGTTGATGAGTGCTGAGTCAGCACTGGGGTGGGGCGTGTTAGCGACGTGCTCAAATTGGGTGGTGTACATTTGTTTAGGTTCTGCATTTAGTGTTAAGGTACCCTAAAATTGTACGCAGTTAGTTTTTAAGGTACCTTAACACTAAATGCAGAACCTAAACAAATGTACACCACCCAATTTGAGCACGTCGCTAACACGCCCCACCCCAGTGCTGACTCAGCACTCATCAACCAAAGGGATTCTAGCGACGCGCGCCACTGACCGCCTCAGGATGCCGGACCTAGTTTTGAGCTCCACCAGCCTGATCCGCCCGTCCCTACCTGGGAATACCTGCTGCACCACCGCTTTCTGCCAAACGTTGCGTGGGGCTCCTGGGTCTACGACTAGCACGAGGTCATTTACCTGAAGTGGTGTCTGCTCTTGGTTCCACTTTCTTCTAGGAAGCAGCTCGGGCAGGTATTCCTTAACCCACCTTTGCCAATACATATCTGCGAGCCTTTGACTCTTCCGCCACTGCTTACGAAGGAACAAGTCGGAATCGTCAAAGACCCCTAATGCAGGTGAGTTAGGAGGCGAATGGAGAAGAAAGTGGTTTGGAGTTAAAGCCTCCTCACTACCCGGCTCAACCGATACATGAGTTAAAGGGCGACTATTAACAATGTTCTCAACCTCTGCCATGAGGGTGCTGAGAACTTCGTCCTTCGGTGCGCGCTCCTTTAAAATAACACTGAGACTCCTTTTAATGCTTCGGATCAAACGTTCCCACGCCCCGCCCCAATGTGGGCTGGCGGGGGGAATGAACTTCCATCTTGATCCATTATTTATAGCCATATCACTAAGGGCTTTATTGTCAAGTTCCTGGATAGACCTCTTCAACTCGGCATCAGCTCCCCGTAGGTTAGTGCCATTATCCGAGTAGAAGCATTCAGGCCATCCACGTCGCGCCGTCATACGGCGTAAGGCCATAATCAGCGAGTCAGTAGTGAGGGAGTGTACGATCTCCAGGTGGATCGCTCTTACAGTCAGGCAGGTAAAAATAACCCCATACCTCTTCTGGCGCCCTCTCCCTACCACCACCTCCATGGGGCCGAAAAGGTCTAGGCCGCAGTGCGAAAACAGCCTATGATGATGTGCCATTCGACCTTGAGGTAGCTCGCCCATTACAGGGACATTCGGTTTCGCTTTGCGTATTTTACATGACGTTAATAAAGAAATTATTATAGAATTCGTTTCTACTGCATTCTCGGGTTGACAATCACAGTAAACATTCGGCTCGCTCGCGCGTGAATTAACACGTAGTTAGCTGCCTGGATTAAGACACTGTGTACTGTTTAACCTCTACTGGGATTGAAGTGATTATGTCTACCCTTATTATTTAATCCTATTAATTATCAGAAACCAATCCCAGATAAAATGTATGGGCGGCTGAATATTCTCTGTTAGTACACATTAGTAATGTTTTGGTCAATAAAACCACATATTTTATACAGAATACAAGTACATAGCAGAGTGACATAATTTGTCAATCATGACAGATAGTCGACCAAAAATGCAGTAAGGTAAATGTCCCAGTGCTCGATACCTTAGATGACAACTAAATCACCTCTGTCATCATGACATAAGATTGAATGTGCTATGTATTGGGTCGGTGTCGAGTACAGGGACGTTTACCTTACGGTTTATGCCAACTACTAAATGAAACCTCGAACTCATTGTTTCCGTGTTAGTCTCTGTATATTCCGCCTAGGTAAGGTAAATGTCCCAGTGGTGCTCGATACTGACCTAGTGTACTTTCTATCTTACTCGTATTAACGGAGGTGATTAGGTGTCAACTATTGGGCATTAAGGTTCGAGCATTGGGAACCTTATAAGCTTACGTCAGATGTGAGTGGTAGCGCACAGTGGGGCCGTTCTTTAATCTACCATCATCATTGACCTTCGAGGTATCTATCATCTAATTATGACTCTCAACTATCGTATTTGTCAGCTAGAGTGAAGTGGAACGCACCTTTAAGGCACTGCCAATTCAGAGATATGACGAAAATACTGAAGTTTGAGCTTCCAGCGAGAAGAAGTAATGTAGAATTACACTACACAAAAATTACTTTGGACTAAAAAGAAACAAAAAAATGAAATAACCGAACAAAATATTGAACAATGCTTTGTTAAAAAAAAATCCTAAATATCGTCGTACAAATAAACTTTCATGCTGCAGATTTCGTAATTATCAACTACAGTGATATGTTTTTTTTAGAAAAAAGCATAGGTGTTTTATTTTTCTAACAAAATAACCGATTATTCATAAGTGATCCAGTGTTCCAAAAATCAATTAAAATGTACTAAATACTTACGTAATTAAGCACCGAGCTTCGGTAAAGACCGGGGTGGTTAATTGCAAATTCACGCGTGTTAAGTAGACGGGGTCATTTGCAATGGAATTGCCTTAACGCTACGTGCTAATTTATGCAATTTCTTCTTCGAGGGTAGTTTGGGGTTACATTATAATTTAAAGAACATTTAACACACGCCCTTCCCATGTTTAATGGTTATAGACGCAGTATCTCACCATGAAGATGGATACGTACCTCACACGACGTATCGCTCTTGCGGTTCGAAGAGGTGATCCCGCCAGCGTTTTGGACACGCAGAAATTTGGACGGAGTGGTTTTTTCTGTAATTGGTTTTTATCGTGTTTGTTATCTGTTGAATACATTCATATTTTGTCTTTTCAGCTTTCTTTACCATAATTAATTGTACATATGTGATAATCCACATCGAATGGGACCTTATGGCGGCAGGCGCTTACGTTGCACCTATTCACTATTGTATTGGAACAGCGGCAATAAAGGCGTAAGTGCCGACCGCCATAAGGTCCCTTTCAATATGGATTATCACATATTTTGTATGCTAAGAATAAAAAAAAATACTGATCAAAATAAAATCGATCAAAACGAATGGGTGAAGACCGTGTCAAAAGAGCCTACCGGGGTAAACTGACAGGGAGACCCCAGGTCGGCTGCCCCAGATACCGGGCTGACGCTATGGAGGCTGACCTACGTAAGCTTCAAGCTGGCTTCAGAAATCATAGACGACCGGGTTCAATTGCGTGTACTCGTATTGGAGACACAATTTGGGTCGCTGGGCAGACAAAAAAGAGAAAAAAATCTTTATATTTTAAAAGCATGGACTTATAATCGTGCTCACCGTACATTACCCACTAATAGGGTTGTTCGAACAATGAGTGCTGCATTATGCTGTCAATGGAGGGTAACTTAGTTTCGTCTGGCGGTAACGTTAGCATAGTAAGCGGGAAATATCTATACATATAATAAAGCTGTAGAGGTTCGAAAATCTGTACATTGAAGATGTTAGCAAAAAAATCGATTGAGGGGTCTTAGAATCGATAACAGAACACATTTCAACAGTTTTTAGAATTTGTGTCTGTTTGTCTGTCTGTTTATTTGTCTCAGCATCACGCGAAAACTAGCCAATAGATTTCAGTACAACCGTCACTAATAAGGTTAATTGATCTTCGGCCAGGTTATAGGATATAAAAATTTTGTTTCATTTTCCGCCTATTACATCCTACTTCAAGACACATGCCTCCTTTCATGAACAAGGGGGTCCATTACACTTGCTAATAATAAAAATATATAAATATATAAATAAGAAACTTTGTAAGGTTGTAACTTTGAGACGTAAAAACGATTCAGTACATTTTGAGTGAGTCACTCAAAATTAAGTAGTTTATAACCTAACCTGCAGAATATATCTACCAAGGCGAAGGAATAGTCGGTAGAAGTTTACGCGAACGAAGTCGCGGGCAAAAGCTAGTTTTAAATATTTGTGGACAATACACAAATCGATCTTGTCCCAAAGTAAGCAACTATGGGTAGATAATAGGCGATGACATTATATACTTTACTAGCGACCCGCACCGGCTTCGCACGGGTGCACTATTTAATGGATGTTATTATACATATAAATCTTCCTCTTCAATCACTCTATCTATTAAAAAAAAACCGCATCAAAATCCGTTGCGTAGTTTTATAGATTTAAGCATACATAGGGATATAGGGACATTAGGGACATAGGGACAGAGAAAGCGACTTTGTTTTATACTATGTAGTGATATGCATAGATAAATACTTAAATAGGTAGAATACTTCCAATACTTAGGAACATGTATTCGTGCTCATCACACATATAAATACGCTGCCATTATTATAGTACAGTTGCATTCTGAAGGATGCCCGGGGTTCGATACCTAATTCCAAGATTTGACGTAGGCACTAGTTTTTACGGAAACGACTGCCATCTCATCATCCCGAGGGAAAACCAGACCTTATTGGAATTAGGCTTGTCAAGTGAGTGGGCAACTTGACTGTTAGAAGTTCTCAAGCCGCCCGAAGCCCTCTAACTTGGCTTAACGACTCCTATCGTAGACAGTAGCATTTATTCAAGTTTTAGACAGTAACAGAGCCATTGTGGAAAATTATGATAGTAAAAAAATAATAAAATGACTACGAACTGGACTGCTATTTAATACCCCAACCATCTGCCTCGTTTTCCAACGATACATTTAGCTAAAAACACTCATCAAAGCAGCCAAAATCAAGTTAGTGCCAAATATTATGCTAAAAGTATTTTAATCGCATTAATGTCGGAGTTGAGCGCCTCCATGTAGTACGAGTAGAAATATTCAATAGATAATAGAAATAGTGTATTTTAATTATTGTTAATACCTAAACGAATGAACATATTCATTGCCAGTGACCCACCAAGCGAGCGCTCTGCTCGTAGACCGGTAGCCGATACCATGCGTTTCGCCGTATGTAGAGGAAATTGCGTAGACGAAAGCTTGACGGCGAAAGTTAATTGAGGTTATAAGACTTGCATTTTTTTATACCACGGCGGTGGCAAACAAGCGTACGGCCCGCCTGATGGTAAGCGGTCACCGTAGCCTATGGACGCTTGCAACTCCTGGGGTGTCACATGCGCGTTGCCATCCCTTATAATGTATTCTTACACAGCCTTGCAAATTTCCATACGCCAGCGACATTTTTAAAAGTTATTACACCGCTGGAAAGCTAAAGCCGGAAACTGAGCCGGCGGAAGTGGCCGGCGGCCATGTTGTCTGCGGGTGAACTTCCGGTTCCGCCGGCGGTTGTCTTCCTGCTAAAGTTCTGTTACACTTTAACATGTTTTTAACATGTCGTTTTGATGTTCGTGCGGGAAGTGCATTAGGGTTTGATGCATCGTGGATATGCAACGTGTCTGTGATGTACAGTTAACATCGAAATAGTAGATTGTGGTTCAAGGGAGAAAAATGATATATTTTACGTCGAGGGCGGCATATTGAATCTTAAACGTAGCGAGGGATTCAAGTGTTTACGCGCAAGAATTGAGGCCCGCTGCTTAAAACATGAAATTTCTTACAGATAATTTTGCTATCGAGGGGCACATACTGCTTTTCACACTTTCTATGAGGAAAAGAGTCATTTCTCGTCGAAATTTTATAACTCTTCTTTTACTTTCCAAGCTATTCGGCAATGGAATTCTTTACCTCGATTTAAGACGTGCTCAATCTCTTGCTGTCTTCAAAAATAAACTAAAAGTATCTGTCTCTCCCATGACACTAAATAACTTAACTCCTGTAGACTTTGTAAATATAAATATGTAAGTTAATATAAGTATATATATACTTATGCATACATTTATGTTTTCTATATGTATCTATTTATCTTGTTCTTAGTTAAATATACTATCTCTGCATCACCTACCGTGAATCATGCTTGATTTGATTTCTGCTATCCTAAGGTTGTCTGAAAGAGATTGCTCTTTGGCGATAAGACCGTCTGTTGTTTGCCTCTACTCATTATAATTATGTACTGTACTGTTTTTTTTGTTGAGTATTTGTATTGTTGTATTGTATTGTTGCTTTCAAATGAGGAAATAAAAATATTGCTTTGATCCCTCAATTGAGGGCACCCATGTATTATATTTTAAAGATTTTGAAATACTTAAGTACGAAAAAAAGAAAGTATGTTGATTATAGAAAATTGTGACGTAAATATACAAAAATTAAAAACTGATTTACATACATAAACTCACGCCTGTATTCCCAAAAGGGGTATGCAGAGCTTATGAAATTTAATTCCAGTGCCACATTGAAATTGTAGGAGAAAATGTGATATTGCAGTGATAAGTTACTAGCTCTTTGCTCACAACATACTACAAGCCAGTTCCCACAGTCGACTCTTACGACACCCACGGGAAGAAGGGTGGTGCTATTTTACCTGTCAATAAAATACCGTATTTTAACGATTTTAGAATTTATACGTTACGAGTTACAAGTAAATTGTGTTGAGGACGCCGTTAGGCATCGCAGTCACCAGCTACGCTATCTCGTAGCACTGACGTTATCGTAGCAGTGCTACGGCGTAGACGCCCCGGCGTAGAGACATGCCCGCTTTCCGGCGGCAGTATCGAGTGCCACTAATCAAAATGGTGGTGAATAGGCTGGGGTATATTGAACACTTGCGTTTTGCATTCTAATTTTAAGTGGTGAATAGGCTCGGTTATATTGAACACTTGCGTTTTGCATTCTAATTTTATAACTATCACATAATAAATATCATATAATTAATGTAGCTGAGCTTGCCTATAAAATTACTGTATTTGAACGCAGTAGCCAACTAACCACGCGACACCACTAAGGCTCGGTTTTATAAAAATCCGTTAAACCTTATGTCGGTTTGTTATGTCAAAAAATGTACTCAGTTACTGAAATTCGACCTGACATTTGGTCTAACGGATCTTTATAAAACCGGCCTAAATGGATGAGGACCAAATTCATGTGACATAAGGCATTTAATACGTTTTTTTTCTACAACGCCGGTGGCAAACTAGCGTACGGTCCACCTGATGGTAAGCGGCCACCGCAGCCTATAGACGCCCGCAACTCCGAAGGAGTCACGTACGCATTGCCGACCCTATAAAATACGTCTAGATTTTACTTGATTCCGCTGTGACACGAAAATTATCCATACAATTTATATGGTTGACTATCGTGTCGCAACGGAATAAATTAAAGTGTAGGCTTATTAAATGTCTTAACTATGTTACAGTCAATGTCACCGATATGTATACATTTATTCACCTTATTCCATTGAAATAAAGTACAAAAATGTATACATATTTATGCCCTCGACTGTATAAGAATTTGATCCTCACCTAAATACGATTTTAAATGTCCTTATCAGTTAAAATATCCATGATATTATTGAGGATAGTCAGCAGGTTCCTCTCTGTCGACTAACCACCGGTAGCTTAGACCCCGCCTCGCTGCCGGCG
The DNA here is from genome assembly GCA_963556455.1 of Epiblema foenella. Lineage (NCBI taxonomy): Eukaryota > Metazoa > Arthropoda > Insecta > Lepidoptera > Tortricidae > Epiblema > Epiblema foenella. Next base: position 5,142,239 of record OY747110.1, read on the forward strand.
GAACCCTAGCTTAAGTTTCTATAATGTTTTTATATTTTGTAAGTGTAGTTTTATATTTCACTTTTTATAGAAATATTGTAAAAACCTGAACCTAAATCGTCCTGAAACATATTGCTGTCTACTCGTATGGGGCTAGTTCGAATTCTGTTTTTTTTTTATGTTATAGGGGGCAAACGAGCAGAAGGATCGCCTGATGGTAAGCAATTACCGTCGCCCATAAACACCTGCAACGCCAGAGGAGTCGCAAGTGCGTTGCCGGCCTTTCAGAAGGGAATATGCTCTTTTCTTGAAGGTTTGAAGGTCATATCGGTCCGGGAATACCGCAGGCGACTGTTCATTACATAGTTTGGTTGTGCGAGGCAAGAAATTGCCTATTTGTACCTAAATTTCGTGTTTACTGCGTGCGCCTGAACTTATCTGAACGCGGAAAAATACATTGATATCACTAGGGACCTAAAATATATTCACCTTTTTAAGGTTTGCCCTTCGATTCGGACATGTCACAACCAACCAAGTATGTATATCGTCACTTGGTACCCATAGTAAAAGCTTTGCTTAGTTTGGGACTAGGTTGAGTTGTGTAAGATTGTCCAAAAATATTTATTTATTATTTATTTTATTGAGAAGCTAAATTTTGAGTCAATATCGCTATTGCTTCGGGCTTGGGCCATTTGAATTACAAATTCGGAGCTGTGGAGAATCTCAAAGCAGACACCCATACAAAAAAAGATACTGGTACGAAAATGGCACTGGAATGGTTATATCCTTCATAAACCGGGCTCCCATTTGACCAAAAAGGCCCTGATTTTGCAAGTCAAAAGTCATCCCAGAAGAACTTGGCGGCAATCCGTAGATCAAGACTTGGGCACTATGGGGATGAAATGGGAGGAAGTACCAAAAATGCAAATTTTGGAACCGGTGTATGACTTCGTACCTCTTGCTGTTGAAACGGCGGGACCCTGGTGTTCAGAGGCAAAGCAATTTATACGAGCCTTGGGAAGACGTTTGCAAGATAGGGGTTGTGACCCTAGATCCGGTGCGTACCTGGTTCAACGTATCTCTTTAGCAATCCAGCGCGGGAACGCGGCGAGTATGTTTGGGACGTTTGAGCCGGGTACTTATCGGACAAGTCATTGTTAATGGAGTATATGTAGCATGGGTGACGAAACGTGTTGTGGATGATTCTTTATAGCATAAGTTGACGAAACCTGTGGTGGATACTTTTTGTTGTGGTTGGACGGAACATCTGCCAATTAAATGAAAAATGCTATGGTTTTTCTGCAAATAGGCCACAAGGGCACTTTTACATGTCAAAATATTAATTTACAATTTAATAAAGTATAAGAATACATTTTTCATGTCAAAATATTAATTTACAGTTCAAGAAAGAATAATAATTTCGAGTTCAAGAAAGAATAATAATTTCGAGTTCACAAATATAAAAAAATTAATGTCATACAGTGAAGATAAACTTGCAAAGTTATCATATAACAAATATTACAACATCAGTAAAGTCAGAGATGTATTAGGTCTCAAGTCATTATACTCTCAGACATTATACTCTTTGTTCATCTTTGTTAATTTCATTATACTCTTTGTTTAATCAGACTTTACAATCAGACATTATACTCTTTGTTTATGTCAGATATGTACATGGTTTTTGAGCGTCAAAATTAAGACTAATTTAATATTATTAGAGATGTATATGGTCTCTAAGTCACTGATATTAAAAAAGAATCCGTAACAGGATGACGCGTCTCGTCAATCCCCTATAAAACACTAGTATATCGGTATCGTGAAAATACCGTAGGTATATTTGTGAAAATCGAGCAAGTATCAATTAAAGTGAATCGGCTAACCACAGGCGATAGCGTAAAACACGTAGCGTAGGATACGTGACCGGTAGAGTTAATAACTGACTAAACTTTATAGCAATAAGTTACTCTAAGGCTACTTCCTGACATAGCGGGGCGGGGCGGGGTTCCAGTTGTGGAATGAGCTCCCTGCCGAGGTTTTCCCGAGGGACTACAGTATGGGGTTCTTCAAGAAAGGAGTGTATAATTTTTTAAAGGGTCGGCAACGTACATGTGACACCCCAGGAGTTACAAGCGTCCATAGGCTACGGTGACCGCTTACCATCAGGTGGGCCGTACGCTTGTTTACCACCGACGTGGTATAAAAAATAAAAAAAGACATAGCGGGGCGGAATAGGTATGTCGTAATGTGTTAATTGACGTGAGCTTAGTGATGTCGCACATATTTCCTAACTAGACGGGATACTGCCAGTATCAGTATTACAATATTTACAATAGGCATGATGACTCATGTTACAATTTATAACATAGTGTGGCTATATGGACAGAAAACCATCAAGTTATGATAATAATAGTAAATTAGTTTAGTTAATTAAATCAAGTCAGTGTTTGTTTTTATTTAGATTTTATTGTCGTGTAAAACTTTGAATTAACTTGGAATGTAAATTGTTTTAGACCAATAAAGTGATTATTTTTTCTGTATTAAATCATAAAAGATATATATATGACACTATAAAGATTCGCAAAAACGTCGTTTATTCCCCGTCGTCTACCGGTCCCTGGGATCCCCCTTACAAAAGAATGCTATTGTTTATTTTTTTCGCCGGGAGATGACTGCTTAATGGCCCAATGTATTTTGAAAAATTCTCATGTTTCAATAAAAAAGAAATTGTATGGCAACTATGTACATAAACAATATTTAACGAAAAACCGGAAAATTTCCCTTTTTTTCATACAACGGTAATACGAGACCACGTAGGCGTGACGTCACGCCTGAGTGTCAATCAGTATGGAGCGTTTTCAGTGCTCCTTAGCTATACTGTACTCTGCCTCTCATTCTAGTCTTTTGTGTTGTTATAATTGAGGTGGGCCCCATACAAACATTTGATTATCTCTAAAAACTAGTTCGAATGACATGAAAAAAATGTTTTTGTCATCTAGCCTATTGCGCAGTAGTAATTATATGCGCGGAAGCGAGGCAGTGCTGTATTCGTATCGCCTCGCTTCCATGCAGCACCCATCATCTGTCTCTCTGCGCTCCAAATAAATAAAATAAAATGAACGTGAATGTAACATTCTAATTGAACCGAAAGAACTTCATGTCTCAAATTGTAGCAATTAGGTACAGTCAGCGTCAAAGAAACCCCTCTTCGCCCCCACCCCCTTCCCCCCGTTTTCTATGAAAATTATACAATTATTTTGTTAACTAAGTCAAAGTAAAGTTCGAAAGTACTAAGTTTTAGAAATAAAAATGCGTAAATTTACTTTCTATAGTTATTTATTATCTTTTATCAGTTTATACGACGACACAATTCTAGTTCTACTAGTATATAAGATATAGTTTTTACAGTATTTTTACAGTACATGAGCTTTTTAAGAACATCTATATAAAATCTTAACATTTAAAAATAACATCGCTACCTACGTACTTCTTAGCACTACATTGTTACATTGTTATATATTCAACGTGTTTTCGACGATATCAATGGAAAATTTCCCTATTATACATAAAATATTTTGTTTTCCGTTTCGTTAATACAGTACAAATTTGTCTCTTGTGGTTAAAATACTCCACGACTTGGAGATAAGTATGCGGTATTTTCTACTTTACCGAGATATTACTTATATCCACTGTTTCCCATGTTGCCGGAGCTTCAAAACCAAGTTTGGCTTTGCAAGTCACTCTCGCGCACATGCTCGTAATCAATAAGAAAATACCTAACATCCCATAGAATTAATTTGTCAGGATGTCGCCGTCGACGGAAGCGTCTGGGAGGACATCATCATCATCATCATCATCATCATCATCATCATCATCATCACCATAATCACTTATACCCTCTAAATTTCCTCTATTGTCAGTTTACTGTTAGTGTTACATATGCACATTAGATAGTATTATATTGAGGAAAGGCAGGGTAGTTTTGATGCAATACTACATTCATATCGCCGCTTCCGCGCATCTCACACTAGTCAGGAAGCATGGAGGTATATAAATGTATGCACGCGGTAAAGAAGGGGTACTGATTCAGTTGACAGTTAGCGACTTTGAGCGATTTACGGCGCGGAAAGCGTTTTATCTGTTCATTGCACGGTCAAAACGCGCAATGCACTGCGGTTGCAATGTAGACTCCGGACGGCTCGCTAAAATACCGTCATATTTCCTAAAACAGTGCAAACTTGAACAGATTTTTTAATCCCGTCATGATCTTTATTTAATTTTACATCTAACCTGCAAAATGTTTCCAGGTTTAAATCGGACTCTTAAAAACCATGAAAAAATAATCTTAACGGAGCGAGATATCGTAAAAATCGTCAGTTTTGGAGATTGATATTTTTATGATAGGATCCCGGGAATTGCTGATATGGTTGGGTATTATGAGGAATAAATATCATGTAAATAAAACTAGTGTAAAATATTTAGAAAAACCTATTGCGGTTATTTCATTTTGGGTGACCTGAAATTTTTGACGTATATTAGGAAAACCGCTACCGCTGTCGCTCGTAGTAGTGGCCGAGCCGTATATAAGTATATAGGCGCGCAGTAAATACGTACTTACTGACTTTACTGATACCTTACTGATAATGCGCCGACAAATGCAGAAGAAGTAATGACTTATGTAGAAGTGAATCACAACTTCGTAAAACGATCGATCTATTAAAAACGTTAAGTAGATCACAAACATACCAAAATATTTTAATATTTATAATGTAGCCAGACTATAGTCGATTATATGTTTACATGTTAGTTTCGCGTAAAAAAAGTCGGTATACCCATATCATAATGTTTAATGAATCTAAGTATAATAAAAATATAGACCAAAAATGTAACAAATCAACATATACTTGACCGAGGAATTGACTTTATTTAGGGCCGCTTTTTCTATCCCCATATAAAATATCTGTCAGATAAATGTTTGCTCTGTACTTATCTTTCATATGACATTAGAAAGTGACAGCGATAATTCTGACGGATAATTCTATCTGGCTATTCAAAAATCGGACCTTAATTGCATTAAATTCAAATAAACTACCACGACAATTACATTGCTTAACTTAATGAATGAATCAAATGAAATTATATTCATAACATATCATTCAAACAGTCATACATTCTTTGGAAGTACATGTCTCTTTTTACAAAATTTATAATAATTAGTTAAGTAACTATTCAAAATTGATGTTAAAATATAACAATTACATTTCCAAACTACTGACTCAACAATAAAAATAAAAAACATATCACATATAGTCCTATATCAGCTTATCAAATAATGTTAACATATATAACTAGAAGCACTCTATATGTTTAGTGTTTAATGTCCTGCCCTCGAATTAAATATAATTTGCTCCCTTGGGACACAATCTACTCAGTATAGATTTGAGATATTTACACAGCTAAAATATTCATAGCAGTATTACAGTAAGATTGTCTTTTGTCCAATTTTTAATTCAAGTAGTTTTTAATTTATGTATGTACATGCCTATGGGCGGTTATACCTTTTTGAAGTATTGACAGCATACACTTTATCATGATTCGCAAAAGCTTATCCATATTCCTGTATACATTTTGCATAAATACACTTAAACTGTGGACGAAATCCGATACTTCAATTTATTATTAAACCACAATTAACACATTATTATATACCTATACCTAAAATTACATATCAGTAATAGTTACTTACACAACTTTTTACATTTACGCTAATAACGGGAGGAACAGTAGGCTCACTTTACACTTGATTTCAATAAAGACTAACTTTTGCCCGCGGCTCCATTTTCGAACAACTTATTATCGTTTTAGGTAAATAATTGTTATTAAATTATTTTAGGCGCAGGTTAAATTTCGTTGTCATGTGTGTCAGCCCTCTAAAGTTTGTATGTGTGCTACGGCACAGTCAAACGTCATCTTATTCATATTTAAAGCAGCCCAAGGCGTCGGTGTCTACTTATTTTACCATCCAGAGGCCCATACGTTTGTTTCCCATGTCGTTGTTCTAGGAAAAACCTACAAGTGTGAGTCAGACTCGCGCACCAAGGGTTCGCTACGATTTTGTAGGTATTGATTACGTACTTTAAATACTTTATTTTAAATGAATTATCTACAAATGCAGTTTTTAGATTTTGCCCTGTACTTGTGGTATACTTATTATATGATTCATGTAGTGGCAAACAAATCCCAAACCTAAAAATGCATATACTACTCCCCAATATGTAGTCAAATGTAAAGTGAATCTTCTGTCCGATTACGTATCTGTCAGCGTACTATCGTTAGTTAAAAGCATTGTTACACTTGATATTGCTTAGTTTGTTATTTAGGAAAGTATTGTCTACACAATTGACTTATTGTAACATAGAAAGTACAGTACAGTACTTGGGCCATACATGATTGGAAAAACATTTTGTTCTCCTGTGGTCAGTAATTGACGACTTATGAGTATGTGCATATACGAGTGTTTATTGTGTTTTCAATTAAGTTTTTGGTAAGGAAAAGTTACTTTATATTTTTAGTTATTACGGTCATGTCTATATTTTAGTTTGCTTTTCTTGATAATTCTTTACAAGTTATGTTTTTATTACATTTATAGAAACGGACACTACAATAATATATGCGGATTAAGTCCAACAATACAATACAAAATACTCTTTATTGGACATCTCGTACAAATGAATAAGTTACATATAGAATCAAACAACATCGACATGTAGGTAGAGGCACACGGCAGACGGTCTAATCGCTAAAGAGCGATCTATTCCAGATAACTTTCTATCCAAAAATTACTCTGTATATTCCTTAACGAGACGTTTAAAGGAAAGACGCGAACCTTAATTTGCATATTATCCATTTAGTTCATCATCATCATCATCCCGTTTTTTTGGACGGGGGAAAATTCGTTATAGATACCTCCGCACCGTGGTGGCGGCGCGGTGGTTATGTCGGACTTACATCTACTAAAAACCCCCACTTGTCCTCCTCAACCCATTTCAGGCAGCTCTGGGATCTGTCATCATCCCCTAGCCGTGTTCGGCCGCAGTGACTATTATCTACTTGCCGTTGCCGATTTAGACACAACCGACACAGTGAACGTGCATCCACACTCGTTGCACGTAAGCACCCCTACGTAATTAAATAATTGTGATAATCCACATCGAAAGGGACCTTATGGCGACAGGCGCTTACGTTGCAGCTATTCACTATTGTATTGGAATAGCGGCAATAAAGGCGTAAGTGCCGGCCGCCATAAGGTTCCTTTCAATATGGATTATGATAATTATATTGAATTTCCGCAGATGATCTGGCCTTCAGCTTGTTGCGCTTAGCGTCCAATTTGCATGAAGACAAAAAAGTTTTTCCTGCCATTCGAACCAGTTTGTTTTAAGTAATAAAGTAATATGTTTGTTAGTCTTTAAAGTATTTGTAATATGGGCCACAGATGCCTGAAATAAATGATGATTATTATTATAAACTTGTCAAATTTTCCATACAATCCGATTTTACAGAACCGATTATATTACAGACGGTTTGGTGCAATTCATCCAGTAAATCCAGTAATTGTGTCTACCGGAAAAAATTGACCAAAGTCTACAAACTTCATCACATTTATGACTAAAATCTAATTAAACTTATTTAAAATTTACAAAGCTTAAAAATTACAATGACGTACTTAATTCTATAATTGTAACTTAGTGTATTCGTAGGTATTTATTTGTATGTAGTTATAGATTATCTATTTACTTTATAAATCCTATTTTTTACTTTATTAATCCAAGCCACATCATCAAAAGAGCGTTTATGCACCAGAGCGAAAAGTAAAAACACTTTCACAACATTTCTATTGAAAACATGGTAACTATGCATTTGTTTCAATCCAAATTGAACTTTATAATTAATGTAGTAAACTTCTAATTGGGCTGCAACATCGCTAAGTCTTCCGCGCTCCTATACCGAAGGTTGTGTTCACGAGGCCATTGGGTTGCTGAAAAAATTATAAATGTAAGTACCTACTTAAAGTTGTTCAAATACATAGGTATACTTTAACTGAATGCCTGTTATATTTATATCAAAAATGGAAATGAATATACATAAAATAGTTTGCAATTTCAAAATGTGAAATAAATAGTTCGGGATATTTATTACTTATGACAAAATATTTAAGCATGAATGTAACCAGGTAATAGTTTTTTCGTAGCCAAGGTTTTAGTTTGCACGTGATAAATCGATACCAAAAGATCTTGATTGTTCTACAAGTTATGGACGAAAAGAGGTCCATCGGAAGAGAGGATGACCCTTGAATTAAAAGTTCCAACAACAGAAGCACCCTGTATTAGTACAGTCAAAAGCAAACAAATAGTTTAAGAAGAAATGTCAACAGATTAAAGTAGTATACTTTATTAAACGGTTAAAACTGAAACTCACGTATGATTATTACTCGGCGACATGTTTTTGTTGAGATTTTATAGTTGAAAATGCTCTATTAAAAAAAAAATGTTATTTTGCACTAAGGCCTCAGCATACAAAATAAGCTCTTCACAAATATTTAGTAACTGTTTGTTAGAAAAAGTCAATAAACTTTAATTTTTTTTTGACTCTTTTACTTACCGGTTCATTAATAAATGTTAAATCGCAAGCAGTTTTTAAGCAAATTACATTTATAATACGCTAAAAACATCAAGATACTTACAAGTAAATCAATTATACCATACAAACCCATGCAACCTAAACTATTTGAATTGTATAGTTACGATACTACAGTTACTATAGTTGTAGTGTATAGTCGAGTTCATAAATATATAAACAAGGTTCAAACATGTCTGAGCAACCTTATGCCCTTAACAATAAATCCATATTCATATATTTTTGATCACTTTGTGCATATATTTTCGAACGCAACTGTACCTACTAAACTAAATGGCGTATATGGGCTACTCTTGCGACTACTCCACATAATTATTGATTATGTATAGCACTAATAAAAAAAACTAAATCAGTTCTACTAAGCCAATGTATTAAACTGAGATAAATAGTCGTGTTAACGAATTAACAGACGTGTTAACTATACCTACTTTTTTGTGACACTTTTTTTGAACGTGCTTTGGTTGGCATGCAATACTTTTTTTAGTACGGATCTTGCGTGAGTATCGTGCTGAAAACATTGAACATTCAGATTATTAAGGAGTGTAAAACAACAGGGGGTCTATGATGGTCACGGTTATCGACGACAAACGACAAGGCATCTGTCACTTTCTGATACCACTCGATAGAAAGTGACACGCTCTATCTTGTCGCTTGTCATCGATAAACGTGACCATAATACGCGGCTAGATGCAGATATGATGACAGAAACAACAGATATAATTTTACATAAATTCATGTCAGTATTCAATAGAAAACAATTCATCTTTATTAAAGGAAGCGCCAGTTTAGTACCGTAAAACTTCCCAACTATAGTCCAATCACACAACTATGATCCAAAAGATAACTCCCTAATTTCAATCTATACACATTTTCTATGAGTAATTTTATACGCTTTTATTTTAATTTGTGTGATTCAATTGCTCAAGCATCGAGTTTATCCTAATAATAGTCTTACGTTAAACCGTAATGTTCGAGTTCATTTAGACCATAGTTGGGTGGACCTGGATTATAGTTGGGTACTTTTACGGTACCTAAAATTGCAACTATTCTTGTAGCTTCGTGAAACAAGCCACTGGTGTTACGTAATACATACTTACCGAAGACATTGATTGAACAGGTAATTTTAAAAGTAATATAAGTACCGATCCCTACACCGAGTTCTATGTCGGGTCTTATTATATTTTTGTCGCTAATTACATGATGGCGCTTCCTGTGCCTTATTTGCTCGGTTTCTGTCAATTGATTTCTATGAATCTGGTAATAAAGTAATATTTAACAGTGCTTAATTATGAGCCCTTGCCGGGAATAACGGCCACCAATATCACATGTATGTTTCTTGTGCTAGCGAAGTAGCCGGCAAACGAGCAATATTCCCAGAAATATTTCAGGGAATAGTAACTATGACAACCGCAATAGTTTTGTGACACAATGAATATCACATATGACACAATAATTTCAAACCGTGCGCTATTTAATTTACGTCATATTTAAAAAAACGGACTATATGTATTTTTTCTGAGTTGAAATGTACCTAGCTTTATTACGAAGCGTGCTTTTATTCATTTGAACACCAATTAGATTAATTATTAACTTCACCAGTATGTATAACTAATAAGAAAAAAATGCATTTCGTTAGATTTTTCTCATGCCACGTGCGAATTAAATTGATGAGAATTAAAATGAAAGAAGAGATTAAAGTTACCTGTATAATGCATATTCCGGTACATGTCTGGACAGTTGCTGTTTATCTGTAAAAAAACATCAGTTAAAGACAGGCAGGTATAATGAAAAAAAAAACAATAAACGTTCATATGTCTGTCCGATGAAGGTTAGACTGTTCTAATTTACAGGTCACATTTCTCAACCAATGATCGTGAAAATATGTAAACAGATCTGATAATTATGTATCTATTGCTCGATAGTTTTTGGCAATCTTTCAAAATGGCGGAGCCGTGGGGGTTGAAATTTAGTAGTTTCCGTTTCGCTTTCTATCACGCTGTTTTTTGTTCTTTCCTATTTCCGATAGCAAGTAAAGCTTTGTGTTGAGTTAGTTCGATAATAAATAGCGCAGATGCGCAATGCGACGGCGGTAACCAAGGCACACGTTTAAATGACGTCATATGCATTCTCTCATAAGCCCAACATCCTAAAAACCTATCTCACATTCCCGATTTATCCAAATTGAACTTTAATTTAGTTGCACTATGGTTGGTTTTCCTGTGACCATTCGTTGGATATATAATGTTCGCAGCGTTCTTGATGGAAATAGTTTAAATTGTCCAATTAAGTGCGGATGCTGGATAAGTCAATATATTGGCCGATAGAATAAACGCATAGGGTATATTAATTACTAGCTTGTCTCGCGATTTCGTATGCGTAGAACTCGTAATCGCCTTAGAGAAATAATTTCTATAAAATTGTTTAGGCGCATGCCTAATTATCGTCCTCCCATATAAACCACCCTCTTTTTCACCCCCTTAAAAATCACCATGTGTAGACGTGTAGAGGAAAAAAGAGGATAATGAAGTACAGATAGCCAAAATGGTTTATCTCTTTTCGACTCTATTGTATGTATTTTAAGGTTCAAATATAGTAGACCGCTTTCTTGCCCTCTTGTACTTTCTTGTGAAATACTCCTACAACATATTCCATATTATTCGATCATTGATAACAATCGGGTAAGCACAGGTGCCTATACTCAATGGGGTGTAAGTATTATTAGCGAGGTATTTACGTAGTTGAAAATACGGCAAATGGATATATTATTGAATTCAAAGTTGAAAAGAAGGAATAAATGTATTTCTGTGCGTCAAACTTACGTCATTTTGTGAGTTGAACTCGCACTTCGTCTATTTTTATGAATTAAAGTTGCAATTATACCACCGATTACTTGTACCTTTATTTATATTTTTGTGAAATAGTGTCTAAATTACGAAATATTCGTGTTGACATCTGTCACTTTACTATTTCTGATTAAAAATATGAGTACAGTATTAGTTATACTTTATACAACGCCGGTGGCAAACAAGCGTACGGTCCACCTGATAGTAAGCGGCCACCGCAGCCTATAGACGCCCGCAACTCCAAAGGAGTCACGTACGCGTTGCCGACCCTTTATGAAATTTGAGAATTCACTGTGTTGACAGCAGAAGGGACAAATTTAGGTCCCTCGCTCTCAACACAGTGCATCCTCGGGAGCTCTGGCAACCTTGCATAGTTAATAGTTACGAAAACCTTTTATTTTGCGCGTTTCGACACGCACTTGGCCGATTTTTATAACACTTAATAGTTCAACAAATAAATCAATATGAATTTACTACATTTATGTATAACAAGGCCACAACCTCAATGATATTCTTGAAGCAAAATCATTAATAAGACCAAAATTCACTGAGGCTTAGTGGCGTTACGGCACTCAGGACCGTGTTATACACTGCGCTCCTCGATCGAACACTAGTAACAATTGACTAAGCACACGACATAACTCAAAGGGGTGTTACTGTCAAACCATTTACATAGCCACAGAAGACACGGCGAATGCACTCGCAGGGGGGATAATTGAACGAACGAGCGAAGCGAGCGAATTCTCCGGCACTCCCAAATTTTTTTCACACCTTAAGTTTTTTAGAGTGGTGCAACCTATTATAGTGTTTTATTGATAGAATTCAAAACTGTTGACGGTTTTTTTAATTAAGTATCGTTTTCAAGTAATACTTTTTTGCAGTTTTGACATACCACATGTTTGGAGAGATTAATAGGATCGTGCCTTGGTCTGCCACGAAACAAAAAAAAACATCAACTTGACAGCTGACATATGTCAAATGGGAAAAAAATCGTGAGGAGCTTTTGATGGGTAGGTACGTGTCAACATTTGAATGTACAAATATAGTGAACTTGGAAATTGCGTGACGGTCAATGACAGTGAACCATACCGTAACGTACCTAATGAAAAGAGAAGAACAAAACTAGACTTCAATTGAAATGAAATGGATATTGGGTTCAGCATTTTCAGTTTCCAAATGTAGTAATAGTCGCCTCGCTTTTGCTAAATTTTCTATTTATTATGTCACTAAAGGTAAAGCAAAGGCTATTACATTGTACAGGACTGTGTTTCGTGGCACTGGTATGCATAGACTATCTATAAGTACACGACAGGTTATAATATCCATAAATCCAGTCAAGTACAATCAGTTTCAATATGTGTTTTCACATTCTCGTCTTCTTGTATATGCTTTCACAATACTTCGTACAAACAGGGAGCTTGTATATAAAAAAATGGAAAAGTAGGCCTGTATTTTCCACCAAAAACCAGAAACCTATCGTATAAATATCCCAATCGCATTTCAGTTAAGAGTCTTTTAAGGCTGCTGGTCATTTTTAGGGTTCCGTAGCCAAAATGGCGAACACGGAATCGAAGAGTGTTGCTTCCCGCTTTGTCGTGCGCGAAAGACATAAGCGTGTCTCATTCACGGGGGGCGTGGCTGACCGAATCCAGGCATCCCCTTAAGCCCAACTGGAGAAGTACGTTCACCTTGCAGAATATCGCAACCATAAATAACATCATTACTTAGGACCTAAACTTTGGACTCCAAAATACACTCAACTAACTGCACTGTTTCGTTATCTATACCCATGCCATTATTATAGATGCACAGACTATACAGGTCCACAGACTATGTACATTGCACCGGACTTCCGCCAATAAATCGCGGGGGATCCCCTCCTAAGACAAGCTTGTTCGAGTCACGGCGTAAATATAATTTACACCCGATGTTAATTAATTCTGCAGTGCTGCGGTTGCGGCTATCGGGCTGGAATAGCTTTGCTTATTGGCTGTTTAAATATCTTGGCCCTTTAGATGAAGTTTTATAAAGAAAACAATAACTTCACTGGTTGAATAACATTTGGATTTAGGACATTGAACTTTTGGTATATTTTGGACTCCATTTTCTAAAAGTCGATACTTAAAGCCTTGAACAATGGCTGCCCAAACTATTCCGATTATGAATGTAAAAATGGTGTGACGGCCCTAACTTTACAATAGAAGAATTAATTTACAAATAACAGGTACAGGAGGTAAAAATAACTATTGGAAACAAAAAAAATTGTTAATGTAGTTACTTAGTTCGACTGTCAAACACACATTAACATAGAAGCTAAAAATTTACTAGGTATATTTTTTATTTTCTTTGGGTAATAATTAGAGCTAGAGAAATAAAATTCTAGAAGCTTGGAAATTATTATTTTTCTCAAAGTACACAGCATACGGACTTTTAGTTATGCAAAGGCAAGATTACATTAAGCTTGTTTATCCTGTAATGAAAGTTACACGGATCAATTACTTTCCTAATTTACTTTATCTCTATCCAGTCCCTAGCTTTAGGGAATAAAATGGCTGCTTGTCTGGAGCAAAGGAGAAACTTATCTGAGGACTGTCTTGCTAGTTGCAGTAAATAAACTGTAATAGAAACAGAGACTAGGGCCGTCTATGGATATTTCTTGCGTATTAATTTACTATTTTTATACGAGCTACTAATACTATCCTATTGGTTCAAGCATGCGGCTGTCTAGTGGTGGTCATGGGTTCGAATCCCGGCTAGTGCTTATGAACTTATACACAGAATGTCATTTGATATTAACCGTTAGCTTTTTGGTGAAGGAAAATTATATGCATCGACAAAAAAATTTAACCGTGTGTATGTATTCACCATCTCGCAATGGGGAGTAATGCTCGTTGTATCTTATCATAAGGCTACCCAACCAAGTGGAAATTTAAAATTAAGGTCGTTTATTTTCAAAGCGTATTAAAAAATAAGATAAGATTTAAATAAAATAATATTTATGTGAATGGTCTCTAGAATATAAAATTAATACACGATAGATGTTTTCACTCACATTTGACTTAAGCATATGCTTAAGTCAAATCAATATAGATGCAATACATTGAAACAATGTCTACTAGCCTTTATTTTATTTAAAACTGGTTTTACTTTAACACAAACAGCGACTCTCCGCCACTATTGTTTTGAGCGCAGTACAATCTCTGTCTAGTTCTTGTCCACACGCTCTAACCAGTTCATTTGCGTTTGATAAATAGTGCTGTTTTTACCTTTTACTGCTCTGATGGTGTCCCGCAGGGAGATGTATTGCGCTACGTTCTCTTTTTAGCTATCTTGATGATCTTTAGTTGTTTTACCCAAAAAACATACCTCTGAGTAAGATTATTTTATAACTGTACAAATTTATTGAACTCAAACTTCGTGAACTAACTAACATGAAGGCAATAGGATTTTGTACAGCGCAGAAAAAGTAGGAATTCTTCAGAGCAAGGAAAACAATATTTGATTTGGGAGCACTCCGACCAGGTTCTTACCCATGCACAGTGTACACGCTGCGGTAGAGAGGGGTCCGTACCTAGCGCCCTTATGGAGATATTGGAGATGGAGTATTAATGGGATATTACAGCTTTGCAATCGCTAGTAAACGTGAACAATACAACGTTACTAACGAAAATTTACTCCAATCATTGATTGTTACAAATGAATACAATGCTGACAAAAAAGACACGAATTATCATTTTTAATGATAGTTCGTAGAATGTAGGTCTATATATGTATATTCCTTTCTTTTTTTCTTTGCAAATTACCTGAGAGCCTTGCTTGTTGAAGTTAATGTTGGTCCGGACGGTACGGTGATGCAGTGGCTGAGTCGGGCGCGCGTTGTTGCCCAACGGAGCCTTCGGAGATATGTCCGAGCCTTGCATTAGACGGCGAAGGGCGTACATCTAAGGGAACATAGAAAAATAATGTACTGTCGCCATCAGATATAACCAAAAAAATAAAGATGTTAATAAAAATCTAATCAGGTTCTATTTGTCCTACTAGTTGATTAACGTGTGAAACTTACACCAGGTGGGCTAGCACAACTTGCTGCCAAGTCGTATCTCGCGCGACTCAGCGATTCCTGTCTCACTCGAACTGTGCGAATTAGAAAGAGGAGTGTAGATTTTTCTCTACTCGCGTCGCGTCGCAGCAACAGTTGTGTTAGCCCCGCAGGTAGATCTAACTGTCATTTATAATATGCCACGCCCCCTCGACGTCACGCAAAGATCCCTTTGTAAATGTTTTCAAAAATCGAATATGGATGTATCATTTAAGATTTCAATCAGAAACGAATGCTCTTTGTGGGCGCAATTCACATCACCGTAGCACGGAGGTGGGTGTTGATGACGTCTTTGGATTGCGGTGTTCTCTTTTCAGTTATATCAAGATTATTTATACCTCCTGCTTGGAAATGTAGATGGGCTTGTTAAAGATGATCCACACAGCAGTCTCCCAGCAGCCTGGGTGTGTCGTAGATCCCTCATACGTGAGGTACTGTTGTGTGTTGGGGAGCAGCGAGCTGAGTGGAAGGTGCTTGATGGCGACTGAGCTGCCTGTGAGTAAAAATATGTACATAACACTACGGTTACCAGTATAGTAAGCGCTTTCAATTTTGAAGAAAACTTTACATAAAATGTTACCTGCAAAACAAAGTAGATATACAAAAGAAAAAAAATCAATTCCCAATAGTTGGCAATGTTGGCACCTATTTATTATTCACTTCTATAAATATGTACTAGTCAGTGTCAATAACCAGGCAGTTTACTTTATTATCAAAAAAATCACGCGGGCAATATTGTACACTACCACCACTACCATACCATACCATACCATACCAAAACTTACCATCCTGTGTCTATCATATTGTGTTTCTGCCCTGCTTTGTATTTTAATGAGTTGTGCAGTAAAGAGTGTTTGTATTCTATTGTATTGCCTGCCACGATGATCATAAATTATCTACTCGATATTCCCGATAAAACCAATACGCTCATATTTGGAGCAGTTCAATTGGAGAAATACCCTACATCTTATAGAAAACCGTTGCTATAATAAAACAACTAAATACTTGCTCCGTGTATATGTTTCTGGTAGTGAGTGAGCTGCCAGAGCTCCCGAGGACGCGCTGTGTCGAGTGGGATGCCTGAATTTGTCTCTATACCTTGTTTTTTTTTACGTTAGAAAGAATGACAGAGAACGACTATTTATGAGGTTTTTTATAAGGCACGTTCTGCGGTACAAGTGTCAGTGAATATTAAAACCGTTATTTTATGCTTACATTATGCATAATTGTTATTCAAAAATAAGTTACACTTATATGTGATTTAGAACCTTTTAAAAAAAAAACGTTTCGTTTCATTCATCTTAAACTTTTATAATAAAAACCTAAAGAGGCACAGATTTTAAGAAGTGGGTTCCGGCTTTAAAAAAAAAGTCATAATCACAACTATCACTTATTCTGATCTACAGTGCAAATAATGCGAAATCAATGTGTGTGTTTACGACCACTGCTTCTTTGTTTACATAATTACTAATCTTATAAAAACAAGGTATAGCTGTCAATAAACGAATTATGTTTGCCACCGTCGTAGTATAATAAATGTAGACTTTATTAAAAATAACTTCAAGCACTTTACTTTAAAGTGAATCCAGTTGCTTACCTCTATAATTGACTCTGTTGAAAGCGCTGGTTATTAGTCTAAGCTCTTTATTAGTCGGCTCGCCGATCTGGAATAGATATGCAACTATGAGAATAGTTTTCAGAGCACTTTGGACTCTGGTCTGGAAATTATAGTCGGGAGAAATGAGAAACTAACAAACTAAACCTAGATAATTGTTGTATCTAAAATTAATTGAGGTATTTTAGAAATACTACGAATTGTGAAGTAATTGGAGGTTTGCTTTGAACTAGTTATGCATGGGTCGAACTAAAACGTCTTAAACGTATGGTTTCTTCAAAATCTAGGACTAGGGACTGACGGGGGTTGAAACACCTGTGGAATGACCTAGGTATGCAATAAGTCAACTAATAGGGGTCGTATATAGACGGTCGTCGTTGGTAGATGCGACCGTGAATAGAAAGAAGATTGCAGAGGTAGGATTCAGAGGCTTGACGCTAGGCCGGCACTGGTGCGTACCGATTCGCCGTCCCCCAAATGATCCGCTCTCATCCAAATGAATCCACTGTCCCCTAAATGACGTTCAGAAGCCCGTCCCGCCGTAGCAATGTCGTGACCCGCCACAGCTCCGAAAGCGCCTAGCGCAGGAGGAGCCCCCTAGCACCCAGGAGGGTGCAGAAGAAACTTGAACAAAAAGTTGCGTACCGTAGGAGAGATCCCAGAGCTGTCCGAAATTAGAGATGGGTAAATCCGAACTTGTCGATTTAAATGGTTCGAATCCGTAAGCAGTGCCGATTCCTTATCGACTCATTTCAAATCTATCGAATCCGCAAAGTTATCCATTAATTCTGACTTGGTACTGACCCGAATGAATGACCGGTTTGAGCCGGTATCGCGGACTGAGGTAAATCTGGTAGATTTTCGTACCTATATTTCAATTGAATACGAAGTTAAAAGAATCAAAAGATTCGAAGAACCATTAGAATCACTGGATTTATATTGAAACCAGCGAATCCGTATTGAATTGGTTTCAGGGATTCAAAGGAGTAAAAGAGTCGATAAGCGGAGTCGGTACAGATAGTGAAGTCGGATTTAGTGATACGAATCGCTCACTGGAGACGAGAGATTACCCATCTCTATCCGAAATGAATGAAGAAGCATCATCGGTTGATTTTTAATCCCCGACACGCAACACAAAAGAGGTATCATAAATTTAGCATTCGTTGTATTAACTAATTAACTGATTTGATTGTGTGTTTCTTTAATCGAAGGTCTTGACGAATGAGATGGTTCTTAAATATGTTTTGAGTCAGAGGTTATTCTTAACTTAATCAACTTGTTGGACTATACAATATATGTCTTACCTGAACCATGAGCGATATGCCGACGATGCCCTGCGACTTGTGTTGGGCTTCAGACATGTTGTGATACAGCTCCTTGTTGAATCCGTACAGCTGGATCTGAATACAAACACAATACAATTGAAATAGTATCCCCTTATTTCATCGAGAAACTTTACATAGAATGTATTGTTTCGCATTATTTTCACTTCATATGAACTTTTTTTAGAAACAGGGATCTTTTTAGGTACAGCAGAAAAGTAGGTTACGTTAGGTTTAGAACCATTTGTAAAAAATGTTTTCTATGAAATGTAAAAACTTTGCAAAACATAACTTCGACGAAACGTTTTTATGCAAAAGAATGGTAAATCAATACCTACAAATATGTTATTTTTGAAGTTATATGTTAATAATTATTGCGTGACTGTTCAGTCTAAATCAGCATCGTGCACCTTGTCGGTTAATACACTAGTATGAATTACAATAATAATAGAGCTGGTAAGTAGTTAATTAAAATGAAATAATAGTGTCGTTAATACATTACACATCTCAATTCCAACTTGCAGCCATTTATCGATAGGTACCACCAATTTTCCCTAAAAGAACTTACTAATAAAATAGATTTGAAATCGAATTACCTATCGTAAAAGCTATTTTAAAATGAATTTTTCATTAGCAATTAGCACAAAGTTGTAAGCGAAGGTCCAAAGTTCAACAAACGAATCGCAATAATAGCGGCAATGGGGTGAAACTTGAAGGTGTTAATTTGCTAAAAGTTGGGTTCTACGTTTTTAAGAACCAATAATCTTATGAACGTTGATTGAGAATTTCTGTTCGAATATATTAAGCAGCGATTTAGCTCTGTTGAAATGACTACCAAATTATACTATATCTTTAGGTAAAAAATATTGTGACATGCATACAACGTTGCATCAATGGGTTTAATAATAGTAATAATTGTCATCCACGATAAGAAACTTCTAACAACACAGAAAACCTTATTTGAATCCAAGGTTTATTTTTTTCCTGCAGTTCATTTTAACACAATGACGTTAAAATCTCATTTAAGTTATAAACGTGTCAAATTGTCATTTAAAGGAACACTCGGAAGCTCTATTTTTGTGACATAATGTTCATATAATCCTAATAGTTTCGTACCTCTCCAGTAAATGTATGATGGTGATGTTCAGACAACCTGTTATTCTGGAGGAAAACAACAACAGATCTCATTGCAGTGGTAGTATGAGAGTGCTGGTTCTCCACTGATGATGTTTGGAGTCCTATTCTACTTAGAGCTAAGGGCAACAACTTCAATCCTTTAAGTTACGTACCTATCCAGGGAACTTGTGATAGTCGATCTGATGTTCCGAGCCCCTGTTGTATTCCAGACTATAGAGGAAGTAAATCTCCTAAATTTGGGCGCGGTCAGACAACGGTCCTCCGCTTATGTGGCTTGGTGTTTCGAGTCCTATTCAGTTTAGAATACGAGGGACGTATCTCTCCAGGGAACGTATGATGATCGATCTGATGCTCCGAGCTCCTGTTGTTCTCCAGACCGTAGTGGAAGTATATTTCCTCGAACTGGTCGCGGTACGACAGCGGACCTCCACTTATGTGACTTGGTATTTAGAGTCCTATTCAGCTTAGAGTATGAGGGACGTACCTCTCCAGGGAACGTATGATGGTCGATCTGATGCTCCGAGCCCCTGTTGTCCTCCAAACCGTAGTGGAAGTATATTTCCTCGAACTGGTAGCGGTACGAGAGCGGTCCTCCGCTGATGTTCACTTGGTGTTTGGAGTCCTTTTCTACTCGGAACACAAGCGATTGCCCCGTGTTTTGGAGGACTCCGCTGACCTGGTGCATAGATGTGACATAAGACATTTTAGCCTAAAATGAGATTACGTCAACATTAATTCAGTTAAGGCATATTGTCACGATCATGTGCTATTATAGTCGTTTTATTTTCTCCTGAGTCATAGATGGTCATTATATATAAGAATCACCCTAATAGTCAATTTAAATTTTTAAGAAATGTGTGAGATAAGGCACCGGAATTCATTATAATTCAGACTGTGTGAGTCCAGCCTAAACTCTCGAAACATTAATTACAGTGGGGTAAAATAATGCCCTAAATGTAATCACGCCGCAAAACTAATTCAGATTAATATCCGTCGAATTTTAAAAGCTACTACCACGGACGCTGTTAACTTTAATTTGGCATTGTTATGAATAACAGCATTGGCGGCTAGTATCACAAAATAGCTGAGCCGAACTAGGGCAACACAGATATAGATTAGAATTAAAAATTTAACGTAGCTGACAAACTGTTTGAAATTCTTAAAGAACAGAACTCGAACGTGGACAAACGACTCAATATAGGGATACCACATGTATTCAGTTAGTTGTAATTCCAGTAATTTTGTAATATAGAGCCTGTAACCACTAAACGTAATGAGTCGAGTCTTGGTATTTGAGTTATGAGTCGTATTAAAAGGACGTACTGAATTCTTTAATACCTAATATTAATTAACTTGTTTCAATAACATTTAGTACTATGGCTCCTCATATTTTAGATAATCTGGTCTAATTTGACAGACATTCAGATGTACTCGTTGAGTAATGATTGCGAAGGATAAATACATGTTGAGATATCAGCAATTTCACTGAAATCCGGAGGGGTGGTTACGTAACGTTTCGAACGTACAGTCACGAACCGGAATTGTTGAGCCACTTGTCATTGCCCAGAATTTAACCGTGTAATGATTAGCCGATGTATTATTATTAAACATTTAAAAACACTAAATAGAACAATAGTTACATTTTTCCTGAAAAATAATATTAAAATAATATTATTATATTTTTCCTGCAATTTCATACTTTTTACTTGGTAAACTTCGGAGACAGACAGGGGGGGAACGGTATTTTTTAAAATTTTCCCTCATAAATCGAAAAAGACAACGTAAAAAAGAAGTTTCAGAATGTGCAACTCAAGCCCTTTCATATGCCACCTCACTTGACATATTCACTAGACTTTCAAATTTTGAACCACTGTCGTTTTTTACAGAAAAATCATATTTTTTGCATCTGAGTTACCCTTCTTTATAACTTTCCAATCGATAGCATAAGTAGTTCATGAGATATTTTTGTGATGTGACAGACAGACAAAGTTACACCGTAAGGTTTCGTTTTTTACCATTATGATACGCAACCGTACAAACTGACGTACGAACGCCCTCTAAAGCCTTATCTAGCGATCGTAAGTCATCGTTCGCGTGTCACCGCGCAATACGTCATCTCACTCAAAGCTTAGCTTTCCAGATTTAATCAAGGTGCGACCATTGATTGATAGGATCCACCCGCGGCTTTATGATCTATAAATACAAGATATCGTCATTGTGCTACAGTCATAGATTTTGGGGACGAAAATTAGTAATACCAAGGCGCGGGGCACTTTGCTTAACAACATTTTTTTATAGCTTTGACGATTGATTGGCCAGTGTCATGTCGATTATGGTTGTACAAAATAGCTACAAATACAAATTTTGATATTAGTTGCTATTCCTTTAAATAACCCACAGTTAAAATGCTACGATATATAACACAAATACAGCTACTGGGTTAAAGATAAGACAAACACAAAGTACTGTAAAGTATATAATACAATTTTAGACAAAACTTACCACCTACCATAGATATAAAATCAAAAAGAATATATACACTCACGAGCAAAAATAACGGGTACACTTTGTATTGAATTTCCATAGAAAATGTACCGGTTATTTTTGTCCGTGAGTATAGCATACCAAGATCATAAATACACATAAACAATACCTACTCATTAAACATGTGATCGTCAGACACGCAGAGCTCAAATCGTCAAATTGTTCATTTGGTAAAAAGATCCCAAGGCTTCCAAAATATTTGTTTATTTAGGGGTCAATATCAACTAAACAATCGTAATAGATTTTTTACAGATTCTGATTTAGTAGAACAAAACGCATTAATTCAGTGTACACAATATAAATTGGGCAGAAATATCTTTACGTCCACTGACCTAATTTCTAATATTAAGAAACGGAATGTAGTGAAATGATGATCAGATATTAGGATTAGTAGATAGATAAATCTAGCTGCGGCGGTACTAACAGTAAAGTGATAGCACCAATCGACCGCCGCCGCGTAATCCCCGCTTTTCACGGCTTACCTGCATCCAACATTAGCGAATACCCGTACCGTTTAATACAAATCAGGAACAAGTGAAATTAAAAGATTTTTCTTTTAACCAGACTTACAATACAATACAAAATTTTTTATGACATACAATTTAAATTATAATTAAGTTATACAAATAATGTATATTATACGTACGTAACGATGTACGATGTTCTTACATTGAAAAATTGTAAATCTAGAAATAAGACGTATTCTAGTGCATAATGTATGTCAACGGAATAAATATTTTTTGACTTTGACTTTATTGCACACCTCAATCAAAGGACTTACTCAGTGTACAATTTTTTTTACGTCACTTTTTCTTCGTTTAACACCCACTGCCAAGCTTTTCGTAGAGCTACGGAATTTCGTCTACATATACGGAGAAAAGCATGTTGTCGGCTACACGTCTACGAGTAGAGAACTCCTCAGGGGAGTTCTTGCCGCTGAATGTGTTAATTTTGACTATACAAAACAAAAGATAAAATTGATCCGTTACTTTAAATTTAAACCTTCACTAAAAGTTTCGTATCCTTAAATCATCAAAGTTAACTGGAATCATCGATATTTTAGCATATTTTGAGTTTAAATATTTTGGAATTTGCAAGGCCCCTTAAGATTAAAGGACGTTTTGTGCCTATGTAAATCGCGTCTGAGTACATCGTAAGCCGCGCTAAGCCAACAGTGTATGTTGTAAAAACTCCTCCGATATCCACAGCGATAGGCTATCGTACGCATACATTTCCATACCATTACCTCAGTAATTCACTCTAAATGAATAATTCTGCATGAACTCAGCCGTTACAATATTCATTAGCCAGACACTTCAAGCGATTATAGGCTTTAAAGTATTAACGGTTGAGGCTGGAATGGTGTCCGTTTCGGCCCGTTAGTGTTTTGTTAGAGCTAGATTGGCAGCATAGTGTGGTGCTCCTTGCATTTTTTATAGGCAATTTCGTTCTTGCGAGTGAGATTTAGGCTTACTGCCTGAGCCACTTTAATTTATTTGGACTTCGTAAAAGCTATGATTAGTTAACATATACAGGAATTCCTGTAGGTCCATATAATAACTTACCAAAGCTTTTGCCTAACCAAAGATTTTTGAATAATGGCGAGCTTTTTAAAATCACGGATGTATTTCAAAAATCTTATAAGCCTTTGAAACATTATCATACTTTTTGTAATTTAAGATATTTTCCTGACTCAGCGGGGCGGGGTGGATTTTTTGGTAACATGTTTTTGCGCTGAGCGTACTCATGGCGAAGAGATGGTCTCACTTAATGGGATGATGTCAATATTTCATTTGCGCAGTAGTAATATCATGCGCAGAAAGAGTAGTATTGCCTTCGTATCGACCTGCTTCTGCGCATCCCACGCCAGTCAGGTTCAGAAAGCACTAATTTAGGAGCACAGTAAAAAGCGGTACTGACCTGACTCAACTGACAGTTGACCCTGCCAGCTCACAGTTTTCTCGTATCGTACCACCTCCGCTCCAATAAATTAGAAAATCACCTTAAAGTTAATAAAACGATTGATTTATTTATCGTATGGCAATTTTGTTGCCAGTTATAGTTGCACCATTTAGCACCACCCAGGGGTCACGTGTAAGGTATCGGCAGGTACTCCCTACGGACGTGGTGCAACATCGACCCGCCCTTGCCAACTTAGTGGGCAACTTGACTATTAGAAGTTCTCAAAACGCACGAAGGCCTCTAATTTGGCTTAACGACTGCTATCATAGAATGCAGCCGGGAAAACGGCTTGACGTACCTTCCGAACCACGGGAGCGCTCAGTTAATAACCACTCATAGCGGTCACCCATCCAAGAACTGACCTGGGCCGACGTTGCTTAACATCGCATACCGCCACGAGCGCTCCGACTCTTATGAAGTAAAACGATTAACAAGGCTTAACATTTTGTAATTCATCTGCTAATATAATTGTCATTTAAATTCAATTTATATACACTTTTTATGTTTGAAAATAATTTGTTTTTACGAGTAACTTTAAACCATACTTGAAAACATAACTACATTTATGCGTTTTATATTTTGACTATACACCGATCAACAAATGGAAAAAAAACAGTAGAAATTGATATTTTACGGCAAATCGTAAAGTCCACGTGCCTGTAATAACACACATAAATAAACACACATTCACATTTACCAGCCCGTATGCACTTTATATCGTGTAACCTACCCTGCTAAGTTAAAACACAGTATGTCTATAGAACCGTCATAGTAGCATACTGCCTTTTAACCTGGGACCTGGATATCGGTATGCTTTTGATTTATCTAGCTGCAGTTTTTCAGGTTTTCGCTCCGATGTTAAAGTAAATTTACGTTTTAAGTTGTTGAGCATTCTGTTCATTTTAGGTTAATAAAATCCTCAGTGGTAAAAACGATTGGGTGGGTTAGAGCGGGTAAAACTCTACGTTTTGTGTACAAGTGCTCTAAAACGTATAAGTAATATACCGTACGCGCTCGTTACTCGTACACATTAGGTTTGCTGTCGAAGTGAGCGTACGACAAATATCATATCAATATAATATCAATACGTCGAGTCAGAGAGGCCTCCCATTCATGTCCAATGTTAATAAAAATTCCTGGAAGCTATGGGCCGGGCTGACGTGTTTGAAAATCGTACAATACAGTACAAATACCTATCTACTCTTTATTGCACAGCTTAATTAAATGACTCAGTACAGTACAAAATCATAACCGGTATATACCGGTGAAAGCGTCATTCCCGTTCAATAGAATTGTGAGTTAGTTAGTCGGTAGTAATTTAAACATCACCCGAACGTTGACACCACCGGCCAGTGACAGCATCGTCAGTTCAACTTTAGTTGTGTAAGCACTTTACTAACAAAGTACGGTCAGTCCGACCCAGGTGGGCCTAGCTGAGTTTCTTGCTGGACTCTTCTCAGCTAGGCAAGGTTTAGTGGACCAGCGACAAAACTCCCAGTAGCTCCATTCCACTCACACCTCAGATACGGTTGAAACCGCTCAACAAATCTCACTGGAGCGCAAACTCTTAAGAGTATTCTAATGTTCAAAACCGCGTGGTCGTGTCGGAGGTTTTCCCTGGACTTACTCTAGGCTACTCTCCTTCCTACCTTGCACTCCTATCGCTTTATTGGGCCCTATAAAGCCACAGTCAGGTTAAAAAAATAAAACTATTGGGTGGAGCGGTATGGCATGATTTTCTAGCTACCAAAATCAAAAATCAAAATCAAAACATTTATTCTGCAAATAGGCCTCAAGGACACTTTTACAAGTCAAAATCTATCTATATCAAATAAAAATAATACAATAATCAAAGTATCATTAATTAAATGTAGTGTTACATGTCAAAAATAAGACTAGGAAACGAATAATAATCGAGATTTGTTAGAGATGTATAAGGTCTCTAAGCGTCAAGATAAAAGGTAATAAGGTAGGTACACTAATCATAATAAAATATTGTAAGATATATCTCTAAGCGTCAATATGAAAATAATAAAATCTAATAAATAAATATCCTCAGAGAGGAATAAGGTCTTGTTTTATCGAATACCTTATGTGCCTAAATATTATTAAGTAATAATTATTCGGTGTCTATACATCATCATCATTCGCTTGCCCTTTTCCCATTTATTTGGGGTCGACGCAGCATGTCTTTTTCTTACATACATCTCTGTCACTCCGAGTGACTCACTCGTCATCTCTTCATTCACATCCTTCTTATTCATATCATCTCTCACACAATCCATCCACCTTTTTTTGGCCTACCTCGTTTCTTGCATCCATTCACCTTCATACAGTGTTGCCAGGGCCGTTAGGGCGAAAATTACGTTTCTTTTCTTGAACAGTTACATTTTTGATGCAAAAGTTACATTTTTTATATTTTTCATAATTAATTACGTAACGTTCGATTTTAAGAAATGAGCAGCCACATACAACTGTAATTCGGCGAGTTCGGCGTCAGAATTACGCCAGTCTGATGGGCGGTATCTCGAATGTCATACTTAGTTACAACAGACGGACAGACTGAGGCCTACCACGTAGGTTCATTTGTCACCTTTTCTGTATGGAAGCCTATAAATTGTCTCGCTTGGTCCCGGTTAGATACAATTGACCTTTCTTTTTAAATAGAGTTTCATCATTCCCAAAAGTTACAAAAATTTCCTTTACATCAGAAGTTACTTACATGTTACGCGAGCCGGTCAAAAGTTACGAAAAATGTAAGAAATGTAACCATCTGGCAACACTGCCTTCATATTCGGTGTCTATACATACCTTGTGTTTATCAAACTGTATATCTCTAAGCCAGGGGTCGAAGAGCAGCTTGTCCGGTTCTATGTTCACGGGGCTCTGTCGGCGGCCCTTGTTGCACATGCTCCATTGCGGGTTGATGAGACCCCAGAAACCGGGACCTGAAAAACGAAAATCAACTTTAATTCTGTGTGTGTTCTGTTTAGTTTGTTCTGTGTAAATGACGACCAGACGAATGACGAATGACGCCAGAAACTGCTTGAGTGGCGTCCACGCACCGGAAGACGAGCTGTCGGTAGGCCTCCGACAAGGTGGAGTGATGACCTGGTGAAGGTCGCGGGAATCCGGTGGAAACCAACGGCACAGGACCGGTCTAAATGGCGAGCCTTGGGGGAGGCCTATGTACAGCAGTGGACGTCTTTCGGCTGAAATGATGATGATGATGATGATGAAATGACAACCGGTTTAGTCTGGTGGGTAGTGCATCTGCCTGTGAAGCTGACGGTCCTGGGTTCGAATCCCGGTCAGGCAAAGATTTGTGTGATGAGCATGAATGTTTGTTTTTGAGTCTTGGATGTTTTCTATGTATTTAAGTATTCTTATCGTCGTCTAGTACCCATAACACAAGCCTTCTTGAGCTTACCGTGGGGCTAGTTCGATTTGTGTAAGATTGTCCTCTAATATTTATTTATTTATTTATTTATATTTATTAATTCTATAATCAACTAGCTTTTTCCCGCGACTTTGTCACGTAAAATTCGTTCATCGACTTATAATTTAATAGCTATTTTTTTATTTGAGGCGCTTATCTAGTTACCGCTCTTCAATACAAACTTCTTCCCCCTTCATGATTTCCAGTATAAAACAGTATCCTGTGTCCTTCCGCAGGACTAAAACTATCTGCAAACTCATTTAAATCGGTTCAGCTCTTTAAGGGTGAAGAGGTAACAGACAGACAGTATCACTTTTGCATTTAAAATATTTGTATAATATGGATACGCAGCGGACGTAATATGAAACTGATGTCTACATTTACATTTGTTGTTAGCATGGAGCCAAGTGTACCTCAACCCTTATCCAATATCCTGAAACGCACGCGAAGCGATTTAAAGATAAGCAACGCCGGAATAGAAAAGTTAACAGTTTGCTGTAAAGTTTGAAAGTTATCGATTGCCAAGAATTGTAAATACCTCAAACCCGTTCATGGTTCTCTTAACTATGCTATCTCGTCTAAAGGTATTTACCATTTAGAATGCGTCAACAATTATTGTTTAAGCCGTCGTTTCCCGGCACAAAAAATAAACAATAGCATTCTTTTGTAATGAGCCCTGGGATCCCATGGACCGGTAGACGATCGGACAATGTTCGTCGAAATACTACTATTTATAGTAAACTAGCGACCCGCCCCGGCTTCGCACGGGTGCAATACTGATGGATGTTATTATACATCTAAACCTTCCTCTTCAATCACTCTATCTATTAAAAAAACCGCATCAAAATCCGTTGCGTAGTTTTAAAGATTTAAGCATACATAGGGATATAGGGACAGAGAAAGCGACTTTGTTTTATACTATGTAGTGATACGAATTCAACAGCCATCCAATTTCATAATCGTTCTTCGAGCTTCATAATCAAACCTGAATTCCTGTATCGACATAAAACTATATCGAACTAAACCCTCATTTTACAACTGAATTAACATTCAAACGAATTCAAAGCTGAGCGGGCATATTTAAAACGATGACGCACCAAAATTACCCTCGCTAGTCAAACAGAAAAGCTATTCGAGCCCATGTAATACTATCCAATTCAATAGGAATCTGGGACCGCGAAATTTGGTCATCATAGCGCACTGGAACGTACGTAATGTTAGGGTGTATCGCTGTGTCATTGTCATTACCAGGGTTCTGTCATTACCGTTACATTAGGAGATTTTTGTAGGTGGAGTAAATAAAATATTTACGCGGGGTCATTATCATAAGATACAATCCAAAGGGTAGTAACTACATGTGGAATCTGAACCAGGACACCTATTGCTTTTTGGTTGTATCTGGTTTTATAGACACATTATTAGAGATTAGAAATACAGTGTAAGGTTTTGATGTACCGTAATCTAATTGCTTGGGGTCATTCACAATGTTACTATTTTATTGTTAAAGTAAAATAGGATCTTTATTATGAAGCCTAGTCATACTAGCTCCATTTACAGCGCGAATAACGGGACATATATCTAAAATTGCGCTTTGCAAATACTGTTACTACTGCAATGGTATGTGTCATTAATGTCACTGTAATTTCGATCAACGACAACGTATCGTGCTTCACTTTTCCAATAAATGGTGGTGCAATTTCGGCATAACGTGTTATTTGAAATATTCGCATATCATAGTCATATTTCAAACAAAACATTTTTATAAAGACTTAATGACTCGATGTTTTGTATACGTTAATTTATTTTTACGGTTTTTACTTAGAGCTTTGTTGAAAATTGTGTTTTGATTTTAAGTTGACACGGGGCTGATTAATTTAACTGTGAACATTTCAAAAGCTAAACATTTTCTACGTCCATTATTTAATATCTCTGCATGATCATTACCATGTCGTCAGATTTCAATGTGCTTTTGACTGTAGATAACTGTCACGGGTCGGACACTATCCAATGTAATGATACGGGTGCGCCATTAAGATGGTATCTTAGTCATTACCCTACCGTCATTATCGTCCGTCGTAGTTTTTCGAGTGAACGTGATTATAACAATAAATGGGAATTGATATGGCGGTGTTGTTTTTATTGTTCACTGTGGTAATTAAAAGTAAATAACG
This sequence comes from Epiblema foenella, assembly GCA_963556455.1. Lineage (NCBI taxonomy): Eukaryota > Metazoa > Arthropoda > Insecta > Lepidoptera > Tortricidae > Epiblema > Epiblema foenella. The sequence continues at coordinate 5,172,044 of OY747110.1, forward strand.
AATTGAGTCAGATATAGACATTGTTGGATACCACAAAAGCAAATAATACAGGTATATAATAAACACAAGCAAGCAAATAATACAGGTGTACGACCGGTTTAGCCTAGTGGGTAGTGCACCTGCCTGTGAAGCTGACGGTCCTGGGTTCGAATCCCGGTCAGGGCAAATATTTGTGTGATGAGCATGAATATTTGTTTCTGAGTCTTGGATGTTTTCTATGTATTTAAGTATTTATATCTATTAAATATATCGTCGTCTAGTACCCATAACACAAGCCTTCTTGAGCTTACTGTGGGGCTAGTTCGATTTGTGTACGATTGTCCTCTAATATTTATTTATTTATTATTTATATGAAAGTTCGATACGTGTGTCCTTTTTTACGATTGGCACCTTCAATATTAATAAATATGAATTGAGTTATTAAACGTGTAACATTGAGACGTTCATGTTATGGACTTTAAAATGGCTTACCAGAAATACCATCGTACGTCCACCATTCCTCCCAACTGCCTGATATATCTGTAAAAAAAATATGTACATATATTACCGCCTGTCAGTCTCGGTCGAGTAAGCAAGCTATTATTAGTTAACCCGTTACTGCATATGAATGAAGCCATATATGGCAGATATCGTTGTAGACCTTATTACATCGTATCAAGGTTCAAATTTAAAATAATGTTTTTGTCATGCGATAAGGGGTTAAGTTTTAGTGTTCTTAAAAATATTTTTTTTCAAACAAGTACATAAATATTAGCTAGATACCATAGTATTGTGTAATTGAGGGTATATACATGTTTTCTGCCAACAAACTGTAATATAGTTTGGCAGATGAGAAAAATATATATATATACCTATATATAAACTTCACGTGTAATAAATAAATTAAATAAATTTAAAAAACATATATACGCTAAAAATCGTCAAAATATGTTAAAAATTAGTGTTATAAGTGACGATATTTATAAATCTTTCAAAGACATATATTCTCCATTCAGTAATAACATAATAGGGGCTGTCACCGTACTTAACTTCGGGGTAGTCTTATTTTTCACATCTTTCATGTTGCGTAAGTTTCATTTCCAAATTATTTAAAATTAAAAAAAATAATCGTCGTGTTGAAATCAATATTTTAGGATAGGGATGGATAGAAAAATCACGCATGTGTGACAATGGATAGGTTAATAAGAATTGTAGAAGATAATCACAAATTTCAGGAAGAGGGGGAAAAAAGTCATTACAGTCAACCACCGCTAACTAACAGAAGCCAACTGCTATGTAACACGATATTATGTATGTAAAGTTTAGTTGATAATCTTGCGATGGCACTTAAGAATGCGCTTTGACGACACAAAAGAACGGACCTGCACTCTTGTCCTTATTTTCTTCCTTCAGCGTCCTTTGTAAAGCCAGAATAACTCTCGCTATATATAGATTGTTACAAAAAAGGTATACGGATCACAATTCGATACATAATCGGTATCGAATTGTGATTCCGAAAATCACTTACTATTTTAATAATATTAAAAAAGTCGTCCATAAAAAAGTACATTTAAAACATTTTACAAAAGGCTGCTAACTTCTGTCGCGTATGTTTTATCTCGCTCTCGCAATAAAAGACGACGCGCTGTTATAATGCCAATGTCACAATGAATCTCGATTTGACTCGCCTAGTTTAACTTGACCCCGAGATCCGTATCACAACTAGGCGTAATTAGAGGTCCGGCTTCATTGGCGGCGTGTTTTCCGGCTTGATTTATGAATCCATTTTGAAGGTTATAGCGGCACGAATCAAAGAAATACCGAAAGGTCTATGATCTCGCCCTTGGCATAGTACGGTGGGGCCAAAATTTACCACCTTTTTCGAAATGTTTTTAATGTGTTATTTTTTTATGAAAGTATTTTTTTATTGTCTAAGAATAATAGGAATATGATTTTCGGAATCGAAATTCGATATCGATTATTGCCTTAAGCGGTTCAGATGCCATTGTTGTAACATTCTGTATAAAGTCCTTATCATCGATTTCGATGACAGTGACCGTAACAAATTATGGTTATGGCCTATTGTGAGACATGGCTGGCTAGCTCAAACTTGCCCTTGAATACTCTATCTTTCTCACTAACCTTTGACTGAGACGCAGAGCAGTGTGAATATGAAGAGCAAGCATTGGCGCATGATGCTCGCGATCACCGCATCGGATCTACCCTGCGACAACAAAAAAAACTTTTATAAAGTTGGTAGGTTATAAGTAAAAGCCTTGATCCTGACCTTGACGCACGCACGCACGCACGCACGCACGTACGCACGCACGCACGCACGTACGCACGCACGCACGCACGCACGCACGCACGCACACACATACACACACTAACACCAAGTTTTGCTCGTAATTTTACTTTCATTATTTTTTTTATTCACAATTCTGTTTTCATCCATCTTTTGTTTTCATCACCCATTTTTGTATGAATTGTTGTTTGGGCAGTTCTTAATGTATTTCATTTTCTCAGTGAAATAACCTTTATTATATAAAATACCTACATGTTTAAATCCAACTCGGAGTTAATTTTATATCTTTCTAAGAGAGTTCTGTCATTGGCTACAATGCTTAAAGTATAATAACTAATCTGTGCACATTTTCTGTAAACGCTGTTGAACTTCTTAAATACATAAATCCTTTAAGGCAACTTTCGGGCTAGACCCGAAGCAAATTTAAGACTCCCGTGAGTTTGAATACTACGTCTGTGACGAGTGTGGACGAGACTTTAGCATGTGATGGATTCTTGCCTCCTGCAGCACCGCCGTGGCCAACATCGAGCAGCCGAGCGAACCGCACGCGAGCGCGCAGTGCTAGACGCGCGGCTGTCATATTGGTCCGAAACATGTCGAGCGATATTCAACCTTAAAGACGTGGTCACTCTTCTTTTATTCTATTTTAGTAGGTATTTATGCTGTTTAACGTGAGTTTACTTACGTCGCATAAATTGAACAGTTCCAAATAGATTTTATGCACGGAAACGGGAAAGAAGCGTTAGTCTCGCCACTCTTCCACGCATCGTGCGGCAGTTAGGAGACACTTAAGCAGGAATTACACTTCGTCGTTCGCCGCATGCTGCATGCGGCGACCGCAGAAGTGTAAATAACACGTTAGTCGGCTGCATTCGGCGATCGACAGCGGCCAACGCTTATAGGTAGGCGGACAGACTAATGTAAAGACGACGTTTGTTGGCCTAAGTAGTTTAAAATGAATTCGGCGACCGCATTAGGTGAACGACGCAGTGTAAATTGCCGCTTCATTCAAATGTAGGCTCGCATCAATGAGGCGTTACCTACTGACTCTAATGAAATTTTGAGACTGACAGCTGTCAGTTTTCTCATATCGTACCGCTTCCACCCCAAGTCAGGACACCTAAAAATTACTACGTTTAGATACCCTATTACGTAGCAACGGTTGGCATTGCTACGTAATAGGCTTACGGCGTATAACCGTTCTAACTTTTCTCAAACTTATCCAACACAAACAGGTGTAAACTGTAATCAATTCACTTAATCAAGCCAACCTGTAATCACGGGCATTGTTGAGAGCTTATAAATGAATTCAAATGATAGAGCTCGTTAAAGGGTAGCCGCGTCGGAACCGCTGTTATCAGCGGGTTGACTTTATGGCCCACGGGACGAGAGGTAGCGGTAAACCAAGACGATTAAACCTCCGAAATAGGGTCAATTTTACAAAGGATTGTAACTTGTTATACAACGCGAAATCTTTATAACTGTAACGGTGCAAACAAACCATATGGCTAGACATATTGAAAAAGATACACTTCGATATAGAGAGTGGAAAATAGGGAAAATCCGGAAAACCATGCAGACGTCTTCATCAAGCGAGAATATAATGTCAAGTAATAAATTTAAAACAAAATACAAAATAAAACAATAAAAAGGCAAATGACAGAAGTCTTCTAAAAAATGTTACAAAAAGGTTGCAATCACAACACATGACGTATGGTTTTTTTGCAGCAGTCTGATATGTAGTAATCAGATACCATAGCCTATGGACTTACATTATTACATCTTTTATTACAGAGCTCTTCCGCTTGTAATACAAGTAATAAATTTGGTTTACCAAATAGTTATTACAAAGCAACTGCTATCTGATTTTCTAACCCAGAGGGAAAACTGAACCTTTTTGAGATGTTTTTCTTTACCGAAAACTTACTGTTCAAATTTCGTAAAAAAGTTTTTCGAAAATCCAGTGGTACGATACGAGTGTCGCGAATTAAGCGATTGCTATTTAAAGGTGAGTGACAAGCCTTATTAGTTTAATTCTCTTTTGCTGGCAATATTACAGAGTATTGAAAGGAATGAGAATTTGACATTTTGATTTGACAGTTAGCGAGTAAAAGCGGGAACGAGATGAGATAATCCCAATGAGAGTTTAAGAGAAGAAAAGGGAGTGTAAGGGAGAATGCAAAGAGTAAAAAACGAGTTAATGAGAAGACCGGTTAGTGTTTAATTTAATTTGAGTACTGAGAAGGATACATTGAGAGGTTAACTAAGAATAAGAGTAACTATGATGGAGACGGAAAGTAGAGGACCGCCCTAGGACCTGCGGGTCCCTCAGAGTGAGGTGAGAGAAGAATTTCCGTGGGAGCTGTAGTAGGACACTACCCTCATCTCGTGCGCATACGTCCTCTATTACCAACCGACAAACCAGACATTTCAACCAGTTGGACGGTTAGTACTTATTTTTCCCAATCGACCACCTGGTTTGTAGGTTAATAGTAAACATTCCCGACCTGCAACCTGGCTGTCAGGTTGATACTTATTTCTTCCCGACTTACCAACCAAACTGCCAACTAGGTGGTCGGGTAGTATTTTTTTCTTAATCAACCTATTAAGTGGGTAACCAGGTGGACGGTTTGTAAATATTTCGCGACAGGCCAACCAGACACCCCAGCTGGTTGTTCAGTTAGGAAAAATTTCCCGACAGAGCAACTCGTGGCTCAATCTTAGAAAACAAAATAATGTGTGTATTTTGAAATCATATAATGCAGTATGTACTTTACAACCTTATTTCATTTTGTGCAAAAAGTGACCAACTAAAATTTCTCCATTCAAAAGCTGGTTCTGCGATTTGAATATATACATATCATTTTTATTTTATTTATTTTTTTTTTCTTTTTTAATCAAAAAAGGTTTATTAATCCAAAATAGATGAATACATTGATCGATGTTCCATCAAAGACCAAACTAGGCTGAGCCTGTATCTTGGCCTTTGCGAGTGCGGTTAACAATGATAATCTTAAATTAATTTTAGGTACATACAAATTCAGCGTGAACATAAATAAACCTAGTTACAACATTAAAAAAGAATTCGGTTAATTAAACTAATAAATACTACACAACTTTTATTTTTAATTTTTAATAGCTATTTAGTCTGTGTGTGGGAATGTGATATATATGTATATGTGTGTGTTTGTGTGTGGTGTGAGTATGTGTGAGTGTGTGTGCGTGCGTGCGTGTATGCGTGTGTGCGTGTGTGTGTGTGTAATGTGGGTTATATTCCGTTTTGTCGGTGATTGGTTGTTTAATATTTGCTTGCTGCAAACAACATAATATGCTGAGTCATTCAGCAAGACATTCAGTACTTGAATGATATCTACTCGTTTTTTTGACACATTGCTATTTAACTTAAAGTTCCACCCTTCCAAAAAATTTGTAGTGCGATGATGTTGCCCAAAGACGGACCAAATTTTTATGAAGTTCTCACTCCGAAGCCAAAACTTTTCAAAATATTTAAAAAACTTGGCACTCTTTCTGTATCTTGGAGGTCGAGGGTATCTTTTTTTATATAGTTCCAACCTTCTTTTATTTTATCGAAGGGTAAGAGAGAGGCTAGAGTTTTATTACATTAAAATATTGTGCCAGAATTGTTTAAGTTTGTATATATTTTGAAACATATAAAGTTTGTACATTTTCACTACCTACTACTGTTTACGGTTAAATATCTAATGTGATTGATATGTATTGTAGGCAAATCAATACTGAAGTAGGTAGTAGATAAGAAATCAGTTATTGTCTGTAACTTTACTTCTGTATACCTACCAGTATTGGTTATCAGCTAGATTTTAGTATGAAGACTTGGGTGACCTGTCGGGAAATATTTCCTAACTGAACAACCAGCTGGGGTATCTGGTTGGCCTGTCGGGAATTATTGCCTAACTGAACAACCAGCTGGGATGTCTGGTTGGTATATGAGGAAAAAAGTACTAACTGACCACCTGGTTGCGAGCTTAATTGGATGATTAGGAAAAAAGTACTAACCGACCATCTAGTCGAATAGTAAGTAGTAGGTAGTAGTAATCCAGTTTGGATGGTTAGTTGGGAAGAAAAAAGTATGAACCTGACAGCCAGGGTGCAGGTCGGGAATGTCTACTATTAACCTACAAACCAGGTGGTCGATTGGGAAAAATAAGTACTAACCGTCCAACTGGTTGAAATGTCTGGTTTGTCGGTTGGTAATAGAGGGCATACGTCACGAGGACCAGTGTGGGGATCAGTAGTGGTCCTACCGGAAACCGGAGTGGTGGTGCGCTATCGAACTAAGTGCCTAAGTTATATATATAGTGCTTGGTACGAGAATACTACAGGAGCAATGAGTCGAATCACGATGGAGAGGATTCTACCACAATAAATGGCTCTCGGTTCGATTTATGGTGTTCTCCGTGGCTCTCGACAGTGAGCCGGGGTTCGAACCCGCTACCTCCAGATTGAAAGTCGTCGAAGTACCATTCTACAACGGCTGTTTCTTTACCGCTGGTTTACATTAACTGTTTAGTCGCAATAACCGACTTTAAATATAATAAGAAATATCCGCTAGTCACTCGCCCCTTGCAGCCCATTACTGACGCAAGTAGGAGTGGCTAACGACCAAAGATTGCCCGCGGCTCTAAAAGATATTTGGCGCGAAAGCGTTCGTTTAAAGATTGTGATCGCCCCGCCGAGCGTAGGACGTGTTTTACACAGATTTCTTAAGTGATTACTGAAAACAAAAATATATACAAATGTAACATTGTAGAGTGAGAGGGATCGGAGAGCGTAACGACAGCAAAACTGCAAGAAGTAGGTAGGTTTATACTAGTAGTTTAGAATAAATCAAAAAGAAGGAAACACTTCTTATCTACGTACGAGCGCTGACCTACGGAAGCAGAGGAGCTACCGCGAACCGAAAACGAACGAAGTTCGAATATCTCCCTCTCTGTCTCATAAATTAGCAAGTGCGACAGAGAGGGAGATATTCGAACTTCGTTAGTTTTCGGTTCGCGGTAGCCCCTCTGGAGCGTGCAAGTCCCCGAACTCGGTACGAGTCTCCGAACGTTCGACAAGAGGTAGTAGTGGCCTTGAAACAATATAAATTGGAAAACAAATAACAAAGATCATCTACGAGTCTTATATATTCTAGGATAAACAAACGCTTGCGCGATCTATTTTACTGGCTGTGCCATCTCTTGTGAATTTCGTATACTAAATTACTACCGTTTGTCACCTCAGAATTGGTTTAAACTAATGCTTGCGCGATGTAACTGGCGAGCAGCGCCATCTAGTTAGTAATTGGGTAGGCTGTCCTACTGTTCTTAGTATTTATCCTTGTACTCGCAGTTATGCTGCACCATGCTTTGCTATTTTGTCTTTACAATTAAGGTTATTGCTACAGCAATGTGTAAAATATGTAGACAGAAAGGCTTATGGAAAGACTTGACGTCAGGGAACCTAATGCGAAAATTATTCATTTTTGATCATAACTCGAGAATGACTTAATCCGGCATCTACCGAGCCCGGTAATTATCGTCCATATTACTATATCGTCCATATATACTATTGTTATGTATTGTTATTTTTTCCGGTAGACGACGGGTTTTTAGTCAAAACTTCTTCAGGCACTGCACATCTTTTCTGAGGTTCGTAATGAGAGAAATGAGCGATATATAATTACGTATATATTACAATGGGAATGAATAGCTACAAAAAACCGTAGACAAATGACTCTCTGGCTTTGGAATAATTTTACATTAGTCGTCCTATTTTTCAGTTTGCGTGTCCACTTGCAATTAACTCGGACTCATATTTGTCTTCAGGCCTATATTTCACAACGCTCAATAATTAGCAGTACCAGAGAACCAGTATAGTCTGGCCTCCGACTTCTCATAGATGTTACGAATCTCAGTTTTAAATTATAATAAAGAGTGAGTGAGTAAGTCGAAACTGGTAGTGAATTGTTTAGCAGCTGGTGATGAGACACACTGATTCATGGTTGACAAGTGTCGGGTCATTTATGTACATCATTAGAGTTTTGTGTGTACACATGTATTGTGTACGGCCAGAAACCGTCAATATCAGAATGTCATCCAGCGAGACTAGGTACATATTACTTTGCTATTTAAGAACGTGATATTTTGGCAACGAAGTGAGTAAATCTCTAACGCTATAAGTAATACAAGCGACTATCCCCCAACAATAACATTTTGGCCCCTCCGTCGCCGGCGTGGCGGGCGCCTGCCAGTCTGTCCCGGGGAGAATCGAGGACAGTAGCTTCCTTCTAGATACCTAAGCGTTACGCAGCAATTTTAACTATGCCCCATAACACATTCTCAAATATCAACCTTAAACTCTGTCAATTAGGTAAGTATTACGAATGTTTTTTATTTTTTTATACATGTATCCGTACAGCTATAGCTATCAAGTGGATGCCACAAGAGCGACGCGGATGAGGCCGGCCTAAACGGAGATGGCGGGATGACTTCTATAGACGCCTTTATCGCCAACTGGCAGGAGACACTGATGCGGGAGTCATGGCATTCATGGGGAGAGGCCTTTACCCAGCAGTATGACACCCATATAGGTTAAAAAAAATAGCTTAAACGCATTTTTGATTAAAACCGCAATGACGATGGATAAATAGAGTACATCTCACCGCCAGTGCCAGACACCGTAATATACACGCCACGTTAAGAATGTTTTCAAGATCATGTAGGGTTCCGTATAATTAAAGTATAACTTGGAATCAGACTTTCCTTTTAAAATTTTATTTTTCAAATCGGGAAATGCAAACGAAGTTCGTTCATGTATCTCCCTCTCTGTGGCTCGAATTGGCCAGTGCGACAGAGAGAGGAATACCTATAAGCGATGGAACTTAGTTTTAGGTTCGCAGGTTGCTCTCAGGCTGATTTTTAAAGAATGAATTTTAAATCCTATTTTCGATTCAGCGAACTTTTAATAATAATAAATAGAATTTTATAGGCCATGGATTTAATTTTAAGTTACGGCGAGAAAATAAAGCGGGAATAGATAACCAATCAATTGGTGAATCTTTATGTTTTTCTTAGTTTGTGAACCCTAAATAAGAAGTCCTAGGACATGGTAACATGAAAAACGCCTTTTAAGAAATAGCTCATTAAATCAGAACTTGTTCCTAAAAGAAACGCGAGGAAATGTAGAAATAATAAATCTCAACCGACTTTTTGAGAGCTCACGCGATTTTAGTGTTTATTAACAGGGTAGCAGGCTTCAAAACGGGGTGGGTGGGTCGTTGAAAGTGTTCCGCGACCGGATGTTAACAGCGGTTGGTAGACAAAGCTCGTTGTGGAACGGAAGAGGGTGTATCTGCAAGTTACGTTTCTAGTTAATGCGATACAAGTGTTTTTCTACACTGTTGTTTGGTTAAGACGGTTTGAGTAAATTAATACGATACAAATACTCTTTATGCCACACCTGGCCATAAAGTGGCAATTACCGCACGCTCCGCGCGCATAAAATCCCACTTCCTGGCCAAGGGGTGACATATAATTTTGTACTTATCTCGGGCGGTAATTAAGAAAGCCTCAGATCGCATAATTATCGCCCTTGCCTTCGGCTCGGGCGTCAAATACCTGCGATCTGAGACATTCTTTGTTTTACCGCCCTTGGTAAGTAATGTACTATTATTGCACACCGCAATTAATAAAGCTAATACAGAAATTACAAATGTAAACCTATAGGTAAACAACAGATCGATCTCCTTTGGGTAGCGGAAAAGTATCGATGAATTTAGGTATTAAAAACCGGCCAAGGGTAACTTCTTAAGGGTAATTCATAAATATCGGCGAAGTGCAAGTTGGACTGGCGCGCGAAGGGTTCCGTACCATTATCTATAAAAACGGCAAAACAATCATGTTTGTTGTATGGGAGCCCCGTTAAATATTTATTTTATTCTGTTTTTTAGTATTTGTTGTTATAGCGGCAACAGAAATATATCACCTGTGAAATTCAACTGTCTAACTATCACGGTTCATGAGATACAGCCTGGTGACAGACGGACGGACGGACGGAAAGCAGTCTTGGAAAAAAAGTCCCGTTTGACCCTTTGAGTACGGAACCCTAAAAAGAGGTCGTTAAAGGATTTAAAAGCGTAACTGTAAGTATCACATGATATTCCGGACTTAATTTCAACACGTTCAATCACTTTTTTCTGTTCTGACCTATCTTACAGCCTTTACCATGAGTTTGCATGACGGTACTCGCTAGCGACTGCGTAACGTAAACGATTTAGTATGCGGATTCTTAGTTTTATTGCGTAACCGCCAGAGACGCTGTACTAGATTTAGATTTCATTTATTACACAATACAAGACTTCATTATAAATTACATTTAAGTCAATTTAAAAGAATCCCTATTGTGGTCGTCAATACATTGAATAGAATAATAACACATAATAAAACAATTAAAACAAAAGAAAAACAAACATGAATTAAATAAAAATAACATTTCAAGTTTCACCCACGAGGATCGTCATATTATTACTAATGTAGGCATTGATAACAATATAATAATGGTTAAAATACGAAATTACCTACCTATTTATCTAAATACTTACAATGTCAAAAAACTCAAAAATACTTAATATCAAATAGAATGTCACAATAAAACATTACAAAGATAATTTACAAATTTCATTTACAAAATATAAGAACAGAGAACAGAAACGTAACCTACATGTAGATTATCAATTTCAAAATACAAAATTAGAATGCGTAAAATCCTTCCCGCTATTGGGCATACACATTGATACAACAATAAATTGGAAAGAACACGTAAATGCAATATCTATAAAGCTGAGCCGATTCACATATGCCCTATACGAGCTAAAAAAAGAGCACCGATGTTAAAACAGCCATTAGTGCCTACTATGCTTACGCAAATGCTTGGCTACAGTACGGCATAGTATTGTGGGGAAATAGTTCTGATTCAACGAAATTATTCATACTCCAGAAGCGATGCATCAGAATTATTACGAACATTGATCATATGACAAGCTGCAAAAAACACTTCATCAAGCACAATATCCTAACTCTACCATCAATGTATATCTTGGAAGCAAGCATATTTGTTAAAAACAACATTTCCCTTTTCCCACAGTACAATCGTCCGTCACATCTACGTCCCAATAGTAGACTAGCCCGACCTAATTCAAAAATGCAAATGATACACTCCGGTCCATTTGCTATGTCAGTTAACATATTTAATAAAATCCCGAAGATACTACAAGACGAAACTAACATACATAGATTTAAAACACAATTAAAACGGCACTTGGTCAATAAAGCATACTATTCCGTCAAAGAGTTCTTAAATGAATAAGTAAGTAAGACTCAGATAAACATATATATAAATACTTTATTTTGTATAAAAAATTATGCCTAAGTTTTTAGCATGTACCAACCTAGTCTTAGTTGCGTTGCTATACCCTCACAGGGTTCATGTTGATACTATATATGTTTTTTATTACGATCACAATGTACACATGAAAAGCAATAAACCATTTGAATTTGAAAAAAAAAAAAAATGGATTATCCAATAGAAAGTTTCTCAGCTGACGTTTGAATGTCGAATCACATGTTTCTGTCCTTATTTCGGCGGGCAAACGTTCGTAGTACGTCGGACCTATGACACGCGGGTTCGCGGTACTTTTGCCCATACACATTTTTAAGCAGTCGCTAGCTGTTACGGTCATGTCAACTCATGGTAAAGGCACTGGGCTCTACAGTAGACCAGCGCTGTGGTATCGCAAAATGTCAGAGCATTATGCTGAGTAGTATCCAGTTGCGGCCATTACAGCAGCTCCACTGTTCTTTGTAAATGTTTTCTTTTTTTAAGTTAAAGTCGTTTTTTAATGTATTCTAGCTCCTAGGTACCAAGTTTTAAATTGTATTGTGATGTTATTTTTGTTTGCAATAAATTTGGTTCATGGGTAACTTAAGCACAGTCAAAAGTAAAAATATGTATCGAATGAATCCTCTCATAAATATGTACCGAAACCTTAATGCGTAGACATAAGATCTATGGGACATATTTTTGAGTAGCTTGCATACACCCATATTTTTGCACTCGACTGTACCTAAGTACTGTACTGATAATTGTGTCGCGTTAAGATATTTATGAGCACGTTATTCGCTCCGATTTATTTGACGGCGACTATACTAGACGCAGAGGGGCCATCGCCCCCGCGGCGCCGAAATGTCGCGACGGGATCATATCTCTATCGGGCGTGGGTACTGGCTGAATAGTTTTAATGCTTTCTTTGGGAATTGATGACTGAGAGAGTTGCTCATTATTGCAGCATTATTGCTGCAAGTAGGTACATACTTAAAAAAAAAACCGCTCAAGTGCGATTCGGACTCGCGCACCAAATAAATTGATATCAATGTTATGTAATTATTATTTTTTTTTTTCTAGGTAAACTTCGAAGATAAGGCGGATGGTACTTTTTTACATTTTCCCGCATAAAATAAAAATGACTGAACGTAAAAAAATAAAAGTTTTAGAATGTGTAACCCCTTTCATATGACACCCCACTTGATATATTACCTAGACTTTCAAATTTTGAACCACCTGTTACTTTCATTTTTCACAGAAAATAAAAAAAAAAATTTAAAAATGTCATGTTCCGTGTATGTAGGTAAACCTTCTTTATAACTATTCCAAATTTGAAATCGATAGCATAAGTAGTTTTTGAGATATTTAGCGATGTGACAGACAGACAAAGTGAAACCATAAGGGTCCTTTTTTACCATTTTGGTACGGAACCTTAAAAAGAAATCTAGTAAGCAGAGCAAGTGCTCTGCTTACTTTTGTAGAGTTAAACTAATCTTAAACTTAAAGACCTTCCTATTTCCGCTCACATCTGACGTAAGCATATACATAGTAAAAATGTGTAATTATGTATGGGAGTTCGTTCATCATCATCATCATCATCATTTCAGCCGAAAGACGTCCACTGCTGAACATAGGCCTCCCCCAAGGCTCGCCCTTTGGGCATGTTTTTTATTTTTCCCTTGGGGGGGATTTGCCATAGTCGCCACGCTTGGCAAGCGGGTTGGCGACCGCAGTTTGATGGTGGTAATAATCGAAGGATGCTGCTGCCCACCCTCCGATTTTCCCTTATTCGCCTCGCTTCTTGGGAGTTCGTTAATTTTCTAAAATACAAATTCAAATATTTAAAGTGGGTAAGTGCCTACTTGCAAAAGAAACCCAATTCCGACTTACGCTTGCATTACGGTGATTGTAAAAAAAAACACGAATAAAAAACTTGAAAAACGTAGGGACATGGACATGACTCCCGACTTGAACTCATTTATCAAAGAGCACTGAAGCATCAGTAAATTAGTATGGATGCGGCTCGGGGGACGTGGCACTACTTTAGTACCTTTGAGTCTATTTTTATTGAAGTATTGGATTTGAATTTGTTTGGAATTCACCTTACTGGCAAGTACGTCATGTCTAATTCTTCATGCCGTATTGTGGTTTTAGGAAATCACTTCGAGAAATTACAGTGATAAATTACTAATGGTTTTATTGTTAAATAACGCCCCTTCAGTGTCTCCCGTCCATACAGAGGACAGCAGCCATAATAACTCCACTACTTGCTCCTTAGACATGAAATGTTGTGTTCCTGGTGGTGAGTAAATTACCCAGAGCTCCCGAGGATGCGCTGAGTAGAGAGTCAGGAGTATATTATGTTTCTAGATGTCAATTCAACGAAATGTCTAAGGAATAAATGATCGGCAATGTACTTGCGATTCTTCTGGAGTCGCAGGCGTGCGGTGTCTATTTATTATCAGGCAGGCCGTAATTTTGTTTGGACCGATTTTTTAATATAAAAGCATATCTCATTTTAAAACTGGTTTCACTCTATGACTTAAAGCACTTGGAAGCGTGCGATAAATACCAAGCTGATTTCAATTAAATACGCTTAGTGAAATATACCCTTTACGCTACACACCTTAAAACGTGTTTATTAGAACTTAAGACACACTTAAAGTGACCGTTAGCAGTTGCATGAAGGTATACATTGCAATGAATTCCGCGAAATTGGCACTTTACTTGTTCTTTCTCGTACATGTTATAGTAATGCGCGGTCCGAAGAATTTAGATCCATACACATGCCTTTTGCATGATAAGGTTTCCTTTGTGCAATAAAAAACAAATTAAAATAAATCGGAGATAAACTCTAAACATGACTTCATTTTAAAAGGCACAAATGACGTATTCAGCAGGGCAATTCGTGTTCAAAAATATTCAACTGGATTTTTTTTCATATATTTTTTTTAATTTTTCAATACCCGACTTTGACAATGCGAACTGAAAATAATAAAACAAAACATTGTTGTCTAAAATTCATCACTTTAATACCATAACTCGTTACTAGAAAAGTAGTATTAATCGCCATTATAATACTCAATTTACTGAATTTTAAGGAGTAGGTGTAGCCGTAGTTGCATGCATCAGTGCCTTTACCATGAGTTTGCATGACCGTACTCGCTAGCGACTTCGTAAACGATTTAGTATACCGATTCTTAGTTCTATTGCGTAACCGCCAGAGGCGCTGTACTTTTGCCCATACAATTTTTTACGCAGTCGCTAGCGAGTACGGTAATGTAAACTCATGGTAAAGGCAATCAAGCCCCAAGGTTATACGACGGCCAAACCTCCGACAACGTCTAAGTTATATAATGAACATGTTGAACATGGTTACCTCAGAATTGTTTTGCAAGGTGTTCCTGAATTGAGCTGCAGTTCGTCAATCGATTCTCTATTGTTTGCCAGAATTTCATTAATGTAATTTCACTTGTCATAATTTTATATTTCAGTTGTCATTATTTTCCATTACGTTTCTTTTTCCATAATATTTAATAAACACAACAATACACATGTTTAATTTAAATTCCTGTTTTCAATGTGTTTTCAGGTGAACAATAAAGAATTTTGTATTGTATTGTATTGTATTTCATAAATATTATAATGTTATTTTACCGAATGTTTCATGCCAGGATGATACAAATATCATAAACGTTATTTGTAATATTTTTAATTCCAATAACTGTACTAGACAGACTATTCAAATGCCATAAAAAAATTCTCGGCAAAAATGTTCAGAGGGCCTACTCCGAACTTCGTATCGTGCCGTCCCTTTCACTCATATAGTGTTTAACACGAGAGCGAAAGGGACAGAACGATACGAAGTTCCGATTTCGAATATTATCCAGTGAATCGCCAGAATGACTTTTAACACGTCATCTACCATCCACATGTTATTGTTCTGTATTGTTTGTTTGTTTTTTGCCGGTAGACGAGCAAAAACCAAACAAAAATAGGTGAACTCGTTTCATTTCACCCTTAAATTTAAAAATAAACGCTACATTACTTCGTTTCATGTGATATGGTAACAAACGGTAAACCTTAAAAAGGCGTATCTTATCGGTAATTCCTAGTGAGATACGACATTTTGTAAAGTATAGCGAGGGACAAAGGTTTAGACGATATTATAGATAGCGGACGCCGGATGTGCCCATGTGGACAAAAACGCGGAATTAAACAGCTTGTTGACAATAGGGTTAACATACTCGTAACCATAATCATAGCCACATACTAGATAAAGGCTTGGTCACACGGCGTTCGCGACGCGTTGAGTGCGCGACCGCTACGCGCCGGCAACGTAACAGGGCTGTTATTCACAAACTGACTTGTCCTCACCTCACCCCTCATCCGTTTTTATATGGAAATTGACAAAAAGTGACAAATGACATTTGACAGTTTCCATATAGAAACGGGTGAGCTGTGAGGTGACTAGTTAAGAATGGTGCTTAGGGAATCGCATAGCAGTTCAGCAACGCCACATAGGCTGCGACGCGAGTGGGACGTTGTCAACATATCGCGTTGCGTGGCGTCCCGCTTGCGTTGCGTACGCTGTGTGACCAAGCCTTAACATGTCAGTTTTACACGACGGAAACTAAAATGAACTGTAATTGTTTTAGCAGTGTATGATGTTTGATCGTTGCGTTTAAGATATTCAACCGATTTTGATGAATGAGGTGTCAATCGAATCACGTGGCATTGTTTGTTTTACCACCCTAGGTAGAACTAAGTTGTATCATATTTCGGAATAATTATGTCTTAGTTTATAATAATTAGTCCATATTCAAAAATAAAATTCAGGTAATGGCAAGAAATTGAAGTGTCTTTTAACTGTATTTTACTTGTTTACCACGGAACCCTTAAAAGGCGCTAGAGAGCGGAATTAGGCAAGCAACTTTCAATCCGGCGATCGCGGGGTTGAAACCCAGAGCGTATAACTGGGTTTTAAATAAAAAGTAGGTACAAAATATAATTTCATATTTAAATATTGCAGTAGCTGTTCGATAAATAAAAAGCTCATGATTACATCGGTGCGATACTAACAAGGTCTAGTTGTCGTAAAAACTAGCGCCTACGACAAATTCTGGGATTGGATGCCAAAGTGGACTCAGGGATCCTTTAAGATATAAATGGGAAAACGCTAGGAGGTTTTTTTTAACCTGACTGTGGCTTTATAGGCCGGGCCCAAAAAAGCATCTCCTATTACTAGGCTAGGAGGGTGATGAAATATCTATTCATATAGTTATGTCCATTTGGGTGCATAAATATGTATACACTTTTCTACCTTATCTCTTAACAATAAAGTGCTGGAATGTATACATATTTATGACGCTGACGACACAAAAGCTACAGATACGTCACATGCTTGCAAGTACTCGGTGACTCAATACCGAACGAGGGATATCGGATTCCCACAAACGAAATACAAATAAATGTGGGCTTGTATCACACCGTTACTTTCAAAAGAATAAACGATGTAAAATAAAAATAAAAAATGCCTTGTTTGTTATTTTCTCGGGGTCTGCAGGATTACGTAATGTTTTTAAGTAATGATTAAGGTTTATCTAAATGTCATCACAAAAATATCCCTGTGTTCGTTTGCCCTCTATAACATTTAAAAAAACTAGCTGGTCAATTGCGTATCGTAAATACTTTAAGCTCAGGCTTTTTGTTACATATGACATTAGAAAGTGACAGCGATAATTTTAACTCACGGATAATTTTATCTGGCTATTGAAAAATCGACCCTTACGCTTCAAAAACTACTCCAAATATCATAACGACCCCGAGGCAATCGATTTAATCAGATGTATTGAACTGGACAATCAAGTAATCCCAATATTTTTGGTGACTGCCATGTGACCTTTCAACCCAGAGGTAAAACTAGACCCTGTTGGGATTAGACTGGTCTCAACACAACTTTTTCCTTCACAGAAAAGTTACTGTTAAATAACTTTTATATTTCAATGGGTTCCTGAATGGTTTGAAGACTCAATTGGGCCCCGGTAGGTGGCGCTGTTTTGCCGGGCATGAAGACGTCTGCCGGGTCCGCTAATCACTACATAGTATAAAACAAAGTCGCTTTCTCTGTCCCTATGTCCCTATATCCCTATGTATGCTTAAATTTTTAAAACTACGCAACGGATTTTGATGATAGAGTGACTCAAGGGGAAGGTTTATATGTATAATACATGCATCAGCATTGCACCAGTGCGAAGCCGGGGCGGGTCGCTAGTTAACTATAAAGTTAAATTTCATACTGATTCTAACGGACGTTGTGAGTGACGGCCCGATACAGCGAGTTAATTTCGTTGAGTGGATTTGCCGGCATTGTCGTCGCTTGTTTATCGGCGACCCACTAATGGTATTAAAGTTGAAATAACCGCTCTTTTAACTTATCCGCATGCAGTGAAAGGAATGTGTGTTTCTATAGCGTTTTGTTATTTTTGTGCCATTGTTGTAATGTTATTCTTGTAATGGAAGTCAATGGAAGTCGGAAGAATTTGGTTTAAATTGCTAATCGTCTTTTTTTCTTGAAATTTCATTGCTAGCTGGTTTTATCGTTTAGAGGTTTTCTAGGTATATAATTGTATTTAAAGGTAATTTATTCAATAAAACGATACAACACTAAGTAGAAATAAAAATAAAACTAAACTAAGATTAAAATCTACCTATTAACGAACATAGAATTCAAACTAAGTATAATACTAAACTAAACTTAAAAACGAACCCTGCAGTATTGTGCCGAAGATACTCGCAGCATTAGGCACCTTGCTGAATAGCTAAATTAGTAGGTAGATGGCTGGAAATAATGTTCAAAATGCTAAAACCTTTTACTTATGATTTTAGATTTTAATAATAATTACATTCAAACTTTTTTATTAACTCTCATACATAAATTATGACTTATGAACATAGAAATATACCGTTATAACATAGATTCATAATAACAATTACCTAATTAAAAACACTTTGTGCTCAAGGTTGACACAAAATACACATAGATCTGTGTAAACACGACCCTAAAACATAATACATACCTAATTTCTTTTAGTCTAGCAGCCATCTTTCCTTTCTCTCCACGTTAATCCTCAAACGTCATATCTACATTCAAGTCTCATATTAACATACGTCCTTTTCGATTCAGAGGGCAACGTATTCCCCCAGAGTAGTGAATAAGCCAGAGGCAGCAGGGCTTAATATTGCACACTCTAATTATCCTGGATTACGTTACACCTCCGTCTGAGATGCTGTGAGATTGCGCCTTTTGAATTAATAATCATCGTGTAGGACGCTAAAGGTAAAAACAGGGGAGGTGAACCATAATCCCAGCTGGCCAAGACTTATAGTCAATTGGCTATTTGACGATAGCCCACAGACTGATCGGTCTGTGGGTAATTCGTCTAGAAAATTCACAAACTTTACATAAAATCAGATGTTAAGGAAAACCGCTTAAGATCACACACTGTTATGCGTGATTGTATTTGGGTTATTGTCAGATTTAAGTTCGCGTCTTTTTGGTGGACATATGAAAAGTTAAGGACTATAAAGCTTAATTTTTGGTTTGGTCTAGTAACCCGCATAAACAGTGTGTCCGTTACTATAAACCCATGTAATAAAAACATAGCTTACATACACATAAGCCGTTAACTATGGACCACCGGAGGGACAACTTTTGTTTTTTCAACTGGCTATGACCTAATTATATAAATAATAAATAAATAAATATTAGTGGACAATCTTACACAAATCAACCTGGTCCCAAACTAAGCAAAGCTTGTACTATGGGTACTAGGCGACGATATACATAGAAAACATCCAAGACTCAGGAACAAACATTCGTGTTCATCACACAAATGAATGCCCTGACCGGGATTCGAACCCGGGACCTCCAGCTTCGAAGGCAGGGTCACTACCAACTAGGCTAAAGCGGTCGTCAAATATATATGAAGTCTTAAATCGTTGATTTATAACTAAACTGACTATTTTAAATCAAATCTAAATTTAATAAGGTTGACACACCTATTGTTTTCCTCTATTATTATGACTTAAGATTGAATGTGTCAAGTATTAGGTAAATGTCGAGCACTAGGACTTTTTCTAAATATAACAATTTTAGACTTATTACTTATGACATTAAGTTATGAATATAATGAACAAAAAAACTATTTCTAATGCATATACTTTTTGAACGGGTCACTCACGTGTTTAAGATCGAGTTTAGCTCGACATGTTTCGGACCAATACTAATAGTGACGAAAATGAGGGTGAATTCTCGCCCCCGCACCGCCGCCGCCAACAACAGGCAGCCGATCGAGCCGCGTGCGAGCGCGCAGTGCGAGACGGGCGGCCGTCGCAGTTGGTTCTCATGATTAAGGGCCACGTATTGGTCCGAAACATGTCGAGCTATACTCGACCTTAAACACGTGAGAGACCCGTTTATTATATTTCAATATGTCTGAAACTCACGGCAGTTTTACATATATTTTTTGTCAAAGGCCCTCCGATAACATTAAATGTTTTTATGATTGCTCATTGTTGTTTACTTGCAGTTTGTTCATGTTAAACATAATTAATTGCCACAGAATGAAACGCCGAAAGCCTTTGTTTCAAGAACGGGTCAAAAGTCATTTATAACTCACTAATTAATACTAATGATTTTATACAAAACGTCCAAATGAGATAGGATGACTCGCTTTTATGCTGCTAGATTGAACTACTCATAATAATTACGTAAGGCAAGGGAAACTGCCATTTTTTGAACGATATATATTATATTTATTATTATATTATATTTATATTCTTGCTCGAATTTGAAGCAGCCCAACTGGGCAAGTACCTACGCCTTGCAGATGACCACAGTCATAATTACATTATTTCCTATACAAGTATGTAGTGTTGTGTTCCTGGAGGTGAGCAAGGTTGCCAGAGCTCCCGAGGATGCACTGTGTTGAGAGCGAGGGACCAAAACGTGTTCCTTCTGCTGTCAACACAGTGCATCCTCAAACTTATAACGGGTCGGCAACGCGCAAGTGACTCCTTTGGAGTTGCGGGCGTCTATAGGCTGCGGTGGCCGCTTACCAACAGGTGGACCGTAGGCTTGTTTGCCACCGGCGTTGTATTAAAAAAAAATATATGGAAATGCGTTAGGCATACCCCCGATCCGTGAAACCTAATGTTTAGGTGAAACTACTCAGTCAACGGAACATTATCATCACCCTCCTAGCGTTAAATCCCAGTAAAATTACATCCTTAAGGATGCCCGGGGTCCGCTACCTAATCCTAAGATTTGGCGTAGGCACTCGCTTTTACGGAAGCGACTGCTATCAGATCTTCCAACCCGAGGGGAATCTAGACCTTATTGTAATTAGGCTTGTCAAGTGAGTGGGCAACTTGACTGTTACAAGAACTCAGTCAACGGAGCGTATACCCACTAAAACCATGACCTTCGGCTGAAAGATAAGTTATAACAATTCGATATTGTCATTTTTTTGTTACTTTTTTTATTTATTGATATACTGGCGGCAATAATAGTTAAATGACAATAACTTAAATAATATTACCACTAACTTAAATCTAAAACAGGCCCTTGGGGCATTGTGCCGAGGATGCTGGCGGCATTTCCTCGTCGTATCGCAATGCTGATAAGTCGCCAGCTCTTCGCCGGTCACCAGTTACGTCAACCATACGCTTCGCAATTTCAGTAAATAACTTGTGCGCGCTCGGACCCCATGGACAAACCCCATATTGATATTTATGAAAAGTGTACGCAAGAACCAGGTATAATAAATACCATTTAATACAATAATCTATGAAATTTTGTTAACCAGACAAAGACCGAGAAACACAAACAAAATCAGGATAAGCAACATTAAAACATTATAGTACACAACCAACGTAATCAGGGAAATGATAGGCCACAGCAGACTTCCTTTTGTGCTGCTATTGTTCCAAATGGGGTGTAAACAGGGGTTAACAGTTATCCTCGTAACACGGGGTTCGGAGCCGTTTAATTTTACCTTTTTTGTTGAGGATAAAAGGCTTAAAAAGCAGCAAATTGAAATACTCACACACATACACTCATGCCTGTCTTCCCAAGTGTGGTAGGCAGAGCATCCGGATGCCTCCGGTAGTGGTAATGAGCTCTGTCAGGGTCTTACCGATGTATCAATTTGACGTTCTTCAAGAAAGGAGTGTGACATTTTACAAATGCTGAGAAAAAAGTAAAAGGTACTCTTTCCAGTGTTTTTTTTTTAAACCTGACTGTGGCTTTATAGGCCGGGCCCAATAAAGCGATAGGAGTGCACGGTTGGAGAGTAGCCTGGGGAAAATCCAGGGGAAAACCTCCGGCACGACCACGGGTGTGGTTTGGAACACTGGAATACTCTAAGAGTTTGCGCTCCGGTGAGATTGGTTGAGCGGTTTCAACCGAATCTGAGGTGTGAGGTGTTTCCAGTGTAAACGCCCATATGTACTCTTTATACTTTCAAACTAATCTCAAACTCACAAAAACTAATATTCAGTACCCGTAATAAAACTCTCCAAATACCTAGTTCACCCACGTTTTTATCTTATGAACAAAGTTCAACACGCCCGAGGTGTTAAAGAAAAAGAAAATTTAATCCAGAAGCCATAACTTTTGTTAAAAGAGTCTTACAAAGAACCTACTGGCATGACTACGTCAAAAAGTTACTCCTATCTTTGAGTTGGGCGATGCAAGAAGAATTTTAAATGCGGTAAAATTTTACCTACTTATTGGAGTGGATAGGTATGTACCGTTAGGAGCATCTTTTCCATGTCTTTGAAGTCTGTTCTAGGATTTAAAATTTAAACATTTAATAACATAAGTATTATAAAAGTAAAAGTGTTGATCTGATAGACTATTTTATTTATTTATATTCAAAATAAACATTAGGTGGTAGGTATGTACAACAAGTTACGGCAAGCTGTGGGCAGTTTTATTTTCTAGATCTGTAGTTAAATTTCCGTCTTTGTGGCTAAGTTTTGAAATTTGGCGTTTTTTTTTATTTCAATATCTGCTAAATACTTTAGGGCCTCTAATTTGTTCAATTTCTGTTATTATAAATAAATAAATATATGTGGAAAATCTTACACAAATCGACCTAGTCCCAAACTAAGCAAAGCTTGTACTATGAATACTAGGCTTATTATTTCGGTGTTGTATTTCCTGGGTTCTGACCTTATTGCTTCGTTCATTTTGTGTTTTTATCTTTGTGTCTTTTATTCAAATGTTGACACCGATTGGTGACAGCTTTCTTATATACCAATATCATACCTACCGCCTCCGCACCGACGAATTAGGCTATCGCCTAAAGATGCTTTCTTGAGGCTCTAAAATCTGTTCGTGTAATAAATAGTTATAATAAATTGACGAATTTTGCTAGGTCAGTCAGACTGTATTGGACTCGTAAGGAGAGTCGTAAAGTTATATGTCCTAGATATCCCGTGGGATTAGCTTGAGAACGTGCGTGCGCCCGCTGCTGGCGGTTCCTGCGGCCCGCACGGTGTCGCGCAGAAACTCGCCTCTGAGGGGCTACCGTGAACCGAAAACGAACGAAGTTCGAATATCTCCTTCTCTGTCGCATTTGCTGATTCGTGCGACAGAGAGGCAGATATTCGAACTTCGTTCGTTTCCGGTTCGCGATAGCCCCTCTACCCCGCGCTACCCCGCGCCCTTACGCTGCTTAAAATACGCTCCTGACGGCAGAACAGAACCTCAATGGGGTTTCTGTGTATGGCTGTGAATCTGTGTGCTGTGAATGTCTGAGGTTCCGTGAGATGATGGATGATAGGAAATTCAGTAGCTGTATTTTATGTTTTTCTTATGTAATAGTTTAGTTTCTCGGTGTATTGGTGTAATACTGTAATGCCCCGTAAACGTATTTGTTTAAAATTAATTTCACAAATAAATAATTTGTTTAAAACAAGATATACCTAAACCTAAACCTTTTTGTATTTGTATTTGTATTTGTATATACTCTCAATGCCGCATCCAAAGTTTACGTGACATGCCGTTTTTAAGTTTTTTCATAAAATTGAGTGAGGAGGGCTCCTTTAATATAACGTTTTTCACCCTCCGCAAACAAAACTGAACTTGCACTGTTTGTCGATGTGTGGACGGATTCATAATACTTTGAATATTTTCGTAAGGGTTCCTGTGTGTGTCTCGGATGTGACGTGTGGTGGCGCGACAGAACGATAACGGCGACAAACACAGGCGCGGATACAGCAGGGGGGGGGGGGGGGTCAATGGTGACATGACACCCCCCCCCCCCCCCCCTGAGGCAGGCCCTTAATTTCTTTTTTAGCTTTAACAGTTAGCTCATTTGGCTGGCGTCTGTAAAGTGGACGCACCTACTTGGCTAGTTGGTTGCGAGTTTATCTTTAATGTCTAAGTAATCCGATTGGATCATACAGCAAATGTAACTTTTTTATTTCATCACATCGCCGGAGTTTGTATCCTGATTCGGTTGGATTAGCATATTTTAAAAGAGTTCGCACCTGCGAGCCGTGAAGTTGTGAAGACTCGAGCCGTCTGCGGTTTTTCGCAGTAGCGACATTACAGTAGGTCCACTAAGCGACGCTTGCACGAACCTACGATTAGAGACCCATCATCGTTAAACATGGCGGCGGCAGATGTTTTTTTTTCTCTTTATTTAAGGAGCTTGTCACACAGGTGATCATGTCGCTCCGTTATGATCAACATATACATATTATTGTCTAAATTTAATTTATTCTTTCCAGAATAGCCTTCCGAACTACCTCCAATAGTGCTGCGGGCTCGTCCGACAGCGGAGAAGCCAGAGCACTGTTGCAGGCCCCGATATCAAAACCGTACTCAGTAGCCAGTCGTCTCCTGGCGGCTTCATTTCGTACACATTCTATAATAACATGGTACACATCTTCTGGTACATTACATTCATCGCAATTTGGAGATGCAAATTTTCTCATCAAATAACCGAACTTATTTAATGGAATATGCCCGGAACGCAGTCTCATCATCAAAACTAAGTTGCGTCTACTCAGATGTTATCCGATAGAAACTTGTCAAATTTTCCATACAATGAGATTTTAACGAACATGGTTTCGTGCAACCCACCATAAAATCTGGGAGTACGTAACATCTTGCTGCTAAATCCCAGCCACTGTCGTACTTGCATTGTACAATTTGTATTATTTACCTTGGCATTGTTGGTTTATATATGTGGGATTGGTACTTTTTGATGGCTGTGCAAGGTGCTGGCTGCTAGATGATGAATAAGGAACGTTCGAATGGAGTTTGAATTGTTTTGGAATGGCGAATGAGTTGACGTATGATTGAGTATGAAAGAAAACCCGAACGAAATAACATGTGTAATTATTGTAAATAAAAAAGTATTATTTTCATGAATAATTTATTTAATTCCTACATATATGTATATATTATATACCTGACATAACGTATTTGTGGAGTCCAGACTCTACAAGGTAATAGGAAACGTGGGTGACCTAAACAAAACTGGAGGCTTTCAGTGGCAGCGTAACTGAAGACCATCGGGCTAACATGGTCCGACGCGAAGCGCGTAGCCCAAGATAATACAAAATTGCGGAGTACGTGGGCGTCCTCTGCCCCACCCAGGGGTTACATAACCTTAAATCAAGTAAGTCACATAACATATTTATCAAAAAATATATCAGCATAAAGGCGTCACTGACTCAACTCACACTTTTTGACACATCATATTGGGTACCCAAAGGTTGTCTGGAAGAGATCGCTCTTTAGCGATAAGACCGCCTGTTGTCTATCTCTACCTGTGTACTGTTGTTGTTTTGTTTCTGTGTGTAGCTGATTCATTTGTGTGAGGTGTGAAATAAAGAGTATTTGTATTGTATTGTATTTTACCCATACTTACAGCGCATTTTATATGGCAGAAGCAGTATGCCTACGAGTATTATTTCACTTTACACAGATATTACTTTCATAAATAAATAAAATAATGAGATATCAAACTTACGTGTACAATCAAATCCGTCATCAAGTCTTGATGAATCAACTAAAAAACGTATTCCTATCGTGCAAAATGATAATTAATACGCAATATAGGTATTGTACAATAAGAGCAGCAGTAATAAATCTGCCGAAAGGAACGGATGTACGCAGCGATTATGTTATATAAATAAAATAGCATGTGATGTGGATTAGACTTTTACATTATTATTACGTATTGATTGCTAATTGGTATAATGAAAGACATAAATTTTCGTGTTTTGTATGTTAGAATGTTTGCGAAATCCGGTCAGTTCAGATTTGGATTTTCTAAAGCTTGCGGAAAATACCCCGGTCTATTTGAAACTAAACTAGATACTACTAAACTCGATACATATAAAACCAGAAACCAGTATAGAAACAAACTAAAAATTCCGATCTCTAAACTTGCTATCCGAAGAAATTCATTCTGTATTAGAGCCGTAAAGAAAATGGGTCATACACGGATTTAGGTTCGCGTCTTTTCTGTGGATCTAGTAGCCGGCATAAACGGTGTTTCCGTAACTATAAATTCAAGTAATAAAAACATAACTTATATGTACATAAGCCGTTACCTATTGACCACCGGGTGGACAACTTCTGTTTTTACAACTGACAATGGCCCAATTTTAATTATATGTATAATATCTATTCAAACACGTCACAAGTACAATACAAAAGTTTTTTAGCAATAAACTGACTGTGCCGTTATCAAGAGCATAAACGATCATACTTTTAAAATAATGAAATGAGATGAAATCATTTATTCTTCAATTTAGGCATGTTACATGCACTTATGAATGTCATAAAACTACCACCGGTTCATAAAATAAACCTCTGCCTCGAGAAGAACCGGAGTAAGAAACTCGGCAAGGTGTATTTTTTTCAAAACAATATACAATGTATATAAAATAACAGTATCATTTTTTTTTCTAGTGCTAATACTTATATATTTATTTCATAATAAGTATAAAAACTAACTAACATATCATAACATAATATAATATACAATGTAATACAAGGCCTACGAACTAAACTTAAACTTAAATCATAATACTACAGAATTCTAATGCTACAATATAAACATACATATTTTTTAATATTAAGGACAAATTATTTCTGTGTTAGATTACTTGTGCGAGACGCTATCACTGCAATATTAGCTGGCCTATTGTCTCTGTTTCCGTTGCTGCAGCAGCCGCGCCTCACTTCTCGGGTGTTAATTCTCAAATTACCATACCGGTGAAATGAGTTTGTCGAGTGATATTTAATTAAGGATTAGCAGAGATATTGTGCATGACCATTGTTATGACTAATTTGTCACTCAGATTATAGCTATAATGAAAGTAACTTTGAACATTTAGACCCCGGTAATATTATTCTAACCTTGTAAGATAACCCAAATAAACAATCTATACGTAGACTGCAAGTGTTACAAAGGTAATCACGAAATAAAGGTAATAACTAAATTTAATAAACTTAATTAACGCGATTTATTCCTACCTAATTACGGTCATCTGTATCTATATAACACGCTAGCAATTCGTGTTTCGGTTTATATCACAATTATTGTTGAAGAAAACAGACAAAAATGAAGGTATTTTGTTTGATTCTGATGGTCGGTGGTTGCTTAGGCCAGATGCCGAATATACCATCGGGAGGAGAACGGGGCCCAGGTATGACTGACGGCACGGGCGGCACACCATCCCCTTTAGGAGGTAAGATTTGTTTATTTATTTCGATTTGTGACATGACCACGAAAATGTATTCTGCTTACTCTAGAATATTTTGTTTTTTTTTTGGTTAGCTTTATGGGTCATTGTCAGATTTGGGTTCGCGTTTTTTCGGTGGACATATCAAAAGTTAAGGGCTACAAAGCTTTATTTTGGATTGGTCTAGTAACCCCCATAAGCAGTATCTCCGTTACTATAAATCCTTGTAATAAAAACATAGTTTACATGCACATAAGCCGTTAACTACTGACTACTGGAGGGACAACTTTTGCTTTTTCAACTGACAATGACCCTTATCTACTATACGAGTATGTATTTTTGTGTTCCTGGAGGTGAACAAGGTTGCCAGAGCTCCCGAGGATGCACTGTGTTGAAAGCGAGGGACCTAAATTTGTCCCGTCTGCTGTCAACACAGTGCATCCTCAATTTTTATAAAGGGTCGGCAATGCGTGACTCCTTTGGAGTTGCGGGCGTTTTTAGAGGCGGTGGTCGTTTACCATCAGGTGGGCCGTATGCTTGTTTGCCACCGACGTAGAAAAAAAAAGTTTAATGTCTCATTGATAGGATTTATCCCCCTGTTATAAAATGCTGACAAGCTAGGCCCGGGAAAATCAATGAATTTATAAACTAACTTTTCCCCGCGACCACCACTCCCCATTTCATCACTTTTAGGAATGATTTTCGGAATAAAAATAATCCTGTATGTTAATCCAGGCTATAAACTCTTTGTATGCAAAGTTTCGTAATAATCCATTAAGTCATTTTGCGTGACTGAGTAACAAACATCCAAATATCCAAACATGAAAACGTTCGCATGTACATAATATTTGTAGGATGATAGCTTTATGATCATTTAATATTGCTATATTGTATTAGGTGTTTCGATTATCTAAAGTAACAATTTTCAAGTATGATCATAATCATAAAAGTTAGTAAAGTTTTATATTTTCAAGTAAATTTGAAGTTACATACTTACCCTGAAATTCACCTATGTGACCCATGTGACCTTAATTTCTGTGGCTATTAGGCAGTAGGTAACTCTTTGATACCATAGCATAAAATTCATTTTTGTTTACCCTGCTTATGGCTTTAGAGGCCGGACCCAATAAAGCGATACGAGTGTGCGGTTGTAGAGTAGCCCGAGGAAAATCCAGGGGAAACCTCCGACACGACCACGCGAAGAATTTTTGAATACTGAAAGTCTCTAAGAGTTTGCGCTAAAGCATAAAATTCATTCAATATTAATATTAAGAGCATAAAACTTATTTTCAAGAGACCTCTAAACCTTTTTCACAACTTACAGGGATGATTATCAACGCAACTACTACAGTTTTGTCCTGAATAAATATTTCTTTATATTTTTTCTTTCTTTCTAACGGTACGTTTTCGAGCGCGCGTAAGATTGATCTACATGTCATTTTCCAAAGTTTCTGTCAAAAATTTCATTTTTGGTACAAGCTTTTAATGCCGACTGCATTTTTTTCCACAGTAATCAACTACTCGTTGAGTCGGTTCTATTATCGGGGATTTGAATTGGCGTATGATGAGGCTAAGACGAATCGTTTGTCATATTTACCGATTATTAATGAATAGTGAAGATTATTCGAATCGATTTTATTGCATTTTTTTTTATATTTCGTTTTTGGATACGAATCTAGAGTATCTTTTGTCGTACGATTCTTATTCTACGTCAATTTTGTATCGTACTGAATTTGCAAACTCCGCAATGAAGATAATTTCACACTTCATTCGTATACAATTTATTGGAATACTTTTTTTTAACAAGTAATTTATTACTGTTAAAAAATCATTCATTTGATTGATTTCCATCAACTTACGGAAATATCAGCATAGCTGATAATCATGAATCGAAACGAATAATTTAGTTACTACAATTAAAAGATATACCAAGTAACTGTTTTCATGGTGAATTATTATTATAAATTACTATGCTTCAGTGATAGAAAAAAATAAACCTTCATTCGATAGTAACTCTAAAACGCGTATTGTAACTTTCTAGCTACTCATGAAGCTCTAATATCATTACTTGATTTTATTTATTGTTTCGATGTGTAATGCATATTTACATTATGGTTGCTATGATGTGTCAAAAAGGACAGCACAACGAGCGTACCTTGTGTATGTAGTTTTGGAGTTGCTATGGCCACCTTCTGTCTTCAGCATCAGATTAGCTCGGTGGTACCATAATTTGTATTGTCACCGATACCGTAATATACACAGTAAATAAAAGCTTGTATTAAAAATGTCCGATCTACCCCACGTTGCTAGGTGAAACTAAATATTATATCAACGTTAATACAGAGTGACAGAAATACAGTTTTCTCACGTTATCAGTACCAGATCCTGCAAACTGGAACCATCCTTGCCGCCGGTCCGACCTCCATTGCGTCCGCAACTTCTTCAAGGACCATTCTCACTGCAAGGTGGCTCACGGAAAACTAAAGGAACCGGTGATTCGGTTTATATCTAACCGGTTGTTCCCAGCGTACAACATAACAGCTACATCTATAAACACTTTATTCACTGGATTTAACAAAGCAACGGTCGGGGATCTCTAGTAAGTAACATTCTTATCACCAGCCTGTATACGTCCCACTGCTGAGAAAGGACTCTTTGCTGAGAAAGGACTCTTTGCTGAGAAAGTAATAGACCCAATATCTCGATTACTGTCCCTATTCTAATCCAATGCGGATTTTGGGCAACATACATTTCCCTTCGTTTTTTTTGCAGACGACTAATTAGTAATTTTTAATAAGTTAAGATATTTTTTATGGTCTAAAACCCTTTTCCACAAGGGAGACTACGTAAAATTTTCAAGCGTGCGCAAGGTAAGTAAATCTTAACTCGTCGTCTACCGGTCCCTGAGATCCCAGGGCTCATTACAACATAATGGCATTTTTTTTTTCGCCGGAAAACGACGGCTTAATGTAATTTCCTATACTAAAAATGACAGGGTGATTGGATCTACCTAGCGTAAATTGGAAACGTTCCCTAATCAACTATTTATTTTATATCGTAGTTTTTTATATATGATTAACTAGTAGATACCAGTGGCGGCGCGTCAAAAATATTCTTAGGGAAGCTGGAAATAATTTGTCTTTACTAATTTTTCATCAGCCGTAGAGAGAATTGGACTGGCTTAAAATTAGGCAAGCCGGTGGGAATCGAGTTGTATGGACGCTCCGCCACTGGTAGATACTTACATTTTAATAATTTAAATTTGAACTAACATTCTTTTTGGCTCCAGGGAGACCGAATTTCGGTAATCGTAATTATCTTGATGCAGGCACCAAACCTCAAAAATCTGTCAGCGGGACGTAGTGTAATCATTAACTTATAACAATATTGTTTGTGTCTCACGGAAGAGTGAGTCACGGTGAGTTAGGTAGTAGAAACCTCAATATTAAAGGCCTATCCATACACGCCTATGGGCATTGATTTTTTTTAATCCCCAATTTATTGTATGGAGTGCCCATGTCCGAACTCGCCGGAACTTTACCGCCAGATTTTTAAATTCGTAATGCCGGCACCGATGGATTTCACGGTCTATTTTCACGACGAAACATGTTTGAAAAAATATGCATAAAGGCTAAAATGGGACGCTGTTCAGAGCAAACTATGGCGTCCTTAATTCATATTTCCTTACATACTTCATGTGTCATCAATAAAAATTGTTGTATTTCTTTCAGTTCAATACGTAATCTGTACAAACGATACCTTTTTTTATTGTAATTTTAATTAAGTTATTTGTTTTATTATGTATTTTAAATAATAAACTTGCTATATTGTCTTTCAGTATTGACAGAGCGACAGACAAGGTAGTGCTCACAATAGAATTTGAAAATTTGGTAATTACGGGCAATGATTATTTCATCAGCTACCTCCGTCGGGCCAGGGAACCTATCATCACCCATGGTTACGTGAAAGTAGATTGGCGTATGTATCGTTTCACACCTGTTATTCAGAAAAGAGTTATTGATGTCTCGTTATACGACTTTGATCCCTCAGGATCGTCAAGTCGTACTTTTTATCTCTCATTTGAGGGAAACAATGACTCTTGTCCTCATACAAGACGTGAAAGGCAATATGTGCCACTGGGTAGCAAAATTATTTGTAGGTTATCATGTTTTAGCAGCGGGCCTCATAGACGGTGTGTGAAGCACTGTGTCACATGGTAGCGAAATTATTTCCGTTTTGGGCGTAAACACTTGAATGCCTCGCTACGCTCAAGATTGTAATTTATTGTGCAATCTTTTGCTTCACTCAGGAAAGATATTTATGAAAAAAAAAAGTTTTGGGTGAATGCCACACATTCTTATGTCACAGTAAAAACTGGGTAGCTGAGTTTAAACACGGCGGTAAACAAGTGTCCAAGTAATGCCGGCGCTGAAGTCCATGGAATCTATTTTTTTTATTTCCGACTGCAAAAATGATTTGTAACCATACTTTTATGAATTATTACGTGAAAACTAGAGCGAGGATCTTAGCGTATACTACGGGTTGGCACCGATGGGGGAGGGGGTAAAAAAATGGGTCACGTTCCCTAATCACGGTGTATTTACTGTGAATAGTAATTAATATTTATGACAAGCAATATACAAGTAACAGAACATTTTCAAATTTTCAAGGGAATATACTGAAATTTCCGAGAGCATTCAAGATAATTTAATTATAAGCTGCCATTGATTGGAAAATTTTCAACTTGTGTTCATTAATGTATCATAAATACTTTTTATTCTTGAGGAAAGCAATTAAAACAACTGATAATGCATGTGGGCATCCAGTAGGCTTTTTATATATTTTAAATTCTGATACAGTAATTTTATCTCACGAGCACAGGTTGTAGTAGTTGTCATACATACTAACACATGTCTAGAACTCGTAGCTCCTACGCTGACACACACATAGACAATGTTCATGTATATCTCAACACACAACCATGGCTCATCCGCGTTCGTGAGATAAAAATACTGTAACTTTCTATTGGAAAAAATGTAGAACTTTGGAAACTTCTGGGTACATTCGTTGTTGACGACCGGTTTAGCCAAGTGGGTAGTGCACCTGCCTGTGAAGCTGACGGTCCTGGGTTCGAATCCCGGTCAGGGCAAATATTTGTGTGATGAGCAAGAATATTTGTTTCTGAGTCTTGGATGTTTTCTATGTATTTAAGTATTTATATCTATTAAATATATCGTCGTCTAGTACACATAACACAAGCCTTCTTGAGCTTACTGTGGGGCTAGTTCGATTTGTGTAAGATTGTCCTCTAATATTTATTTATTATTATTATTATTTTTCCTCTTCAAAAGCGTGATAGTGTGTGAATATTTTCAGCGTCGTTAACCGTGACGGTGACCATTCCTGAAGTTGACAACCTTCGCCTGGACATGGCTGACGTCTTTGGATTTGCTAATGCAGCACCTGTTATTGATTTGGATCCTAGATTAGGAGAGAGTTCAGGTAACATACTTTCTTCTCTTATCTATTTAATTTGTAGAATCTGGTTGTGGAATGCTCCCCGTCGAAGTTTTCCCGAGGAACTACAGTATGGGGTTCCTCAAGAAAGAAGACTTAACATTTTTAAAGGATCAGCAACGCCGCACACGCCTGGTGTTGCAAGCGTCCATAGGCTGCGGTGACCGCTTATCACCAAGCGGGCCGCAGGCTTGTTTGCCACCGACGTGGTATAAAAAAATCTCATTTTATGTGTTAGTTGGAACGTGTGTAAGGTTGATCTGAATGTTCTTGACAAATGGTATATTATTATACATACTAAGAAGTACAGTCTCCGGACGACGTAATCACAGCGTCCATCAGCCAGCATGTTGCTGGTTAGAGAGAAAAGGCAGGCAGGCAGGCTCATGGTAAGCAGATACCACAGCCTATTTATGGACCATTGCGACCCTAGAATAATAACAAGCGTCAATCCTTTCCTGTTTTGAGAATTCGTTGTAAAGACATGAATATTCCTCATTTGAGAGTCAACACAGCATCCTTGGGAGCTCTGGTGACCTTACTCACCACCAGGACACGATACTAACAGAGCAAGTAGTGGTGTTATTATGGGTGCGGTCTTCTGTAAGGTGGTTACAGACTTCCACAGTTCGGCTGCTCCAAATCTGAGCAAGATCACGTTCCACTGTGCCCTCATCATCATCATCGGCCCACTGCATTCCACTGCTGAATATAGGCCTCCCCCAAGGCGCGCCACACAACCCGGTTCTCTGCCTTATGCGTCCAGTCACCTCCCGTCCTGGCCGCTCTCAGTGTTGCCACCTTAGTGACTTTGTCACTAGATCTAGTGACATTATTCTAAAACTTCGCACCCGAACTCCAAATGTTTAGTGACAAAACCTAATTCATCACAATTTCAGACTTAAAGGAAGATTTTACCTACAGCCGCTATACGCGTGCACCCAAAAGACGGAGAATCCTGTGCCACTAAATTGAGAAACTGGTTAATATGCCTGACTTGCTTACCATAAACATCCTACTTAACCTGGGCGGGGGTAAGAGCGTGTTCGCACTGCACGATACGATATCATTGCAGGATAAGATAACGAGATCTACGCAAGTTGCAGGATCCTGCAACGATCAACGATAGATAAAATTGCCAACTAGTAAAATCCATTTGTATATCTTTCACTGAAATTATGAAATAGCTCATTCCACTGCACAGTTGCGTCCTGGTTCTGCGTCATGATGACCCATGTATGGATCTTAACTTGACGGTATAAGCCACCGTACCAGCCAGGATGTAGGAATTAGCCCGGCAGAACTCGGTGGTGGAATTAAGCAAGAATTTCGTCTTGTCTGCACTAATTCTTCATATTTACACACGTTTTACAAAACCATATGTATAATTGTGATAAAGAAACATAAAAAGACTCAAAACTATGAATATACAAAAAACAAATAAGTACGATTTACAAAAAACTTAGTGACTTGTAGTGATTTTTTTATGGTCAAAAATCTCTCAAAACTTTCAAGACTAAGCTTAGTAACTTATTTTTATTTGGAGGTGGCAACACTGGCCGCTGTGCCCTACCTCTACAAGCTTAATCCAACACAAGTTTTGAATGAGAAGAGGTGGTTTCAATATCCATCTAGTGATAGTTATTGTTGATAATTATTTTCATTTTTTGCCAGATCCTCTTGTTCCAACGACCCTTGCCGCCATATTGTCTGACATGCAAGCGGTAACCGCGGGGATTTTGACAGAAGCCCCTTATTACGCTGCAGTTTACATACAGAATATCATCTGCGATTTTGGATTGAAACTTGTCTGAAGATTTGATATGTTTTTAATGAATACACGTTAGCAATCATTGTGAATGTTTTATTATTTCTCCGCAATCATCTAAATAATTTGGCCTGTACATATTTTCCCATAGATACGAGCAATTTCATCTTTTTGTCCGACACATGTAGGTTCGTAGGTATTGGGAATAAAAAACCTCTGAATCACTTGTTATCCAAGTATTTGAATCTCCTAAACACGCTTACTTTATGAAGGGCCGTCTGTCACAGGCAGTTTTTAAAATTAGTTTGTATTCTTTGATAAGTTTTACAATATGAGGGCGAGACATCGATCTAGCTAGGTCTAATTTGCTAAAAAACTTTATATTCTAATATAAAAATTAAACGATATTTAGATCAAACTCACGTTACGGAATTAACTACGTAGTTAATAAAATAACGTTAATCAAATCAGTAATCACGACTTGATGAATCAACTAAAGAACGTAATTCTATAGCGCAAAATGATAATTAATACGCAATAATAGGTATGTACAATAGCAAAAATAAATCAGTAGAAAGGAACGGATGTACGCAGCGATTATGTTATATAAATAAAATAGCATGTGATGTTGATCATTTACAACATAATTACGTATTGTGTACTAATCGGTATAATGAGAGACATTTTGCGTGTTTTATCTATTCTGGATGTCGTTATTGTGGGTTATCAATAATAAAACAAAAGGCAAACTCTTGAATATGTTAAAATATGGGTAAAAACAGTGGGTAGCAATGTAATGCCAAGTCTTCTTCAATATACACTAGTGGCTCTGTGGACTGGACTGTTATTCACAAACCGACTCGACCTCATCTCTCACCCGTTTTTATATGGAAACTGTCGAAAAGTGAGAAATTTGACAATTTTCATATAAAAATGGCTGAGGTGTGAGGTTACTTGTGAGAGCGGTGCTTAGTCAATCGCATAGCTGTAGACTTAGCTAGAGTTCCTTTTTTGGAAATTTCCAAAAATTGACTCGACATAATAATCTATATAATAATCGAACCTGCTCACAAATTCTCACAAGAATCAGTTTAGAGATGAGACCGGTAGAGGAGAACAAACCGAAATCCGCCACCAGAAACAACCCGAAATTATTGAAAATCCAAAAAACTGACTCGATAAAAGAGATCTATATAATTTTCGAAGCTGCTCACAAGATTCGTTTAAGAAATGCGACTTGTAGAGGAGAACAGTCGGCATACGAAAACATTTTTGTCGAAGCAGAGACCTTCGTTTCACTCGGTCAATTAGGCATTAAACAAACATTTATTTAGAGAAGTGTGGTCGTATAGTGCCTAAATTTGAAACTGAAGACCAGACCGACTCACGACTTGCGACTAGGACTAAAAATATGAAACTGTCTTTCAAACCTAATCTCCAGATAATTGAACATAGCTCCCAAATTCAAAGCATTAAAATATTTAATAAATTACCCATACATCTCAAATGTATAACTGACTATAATATTTTCAACTCACGTCTCCGAGACTTTCTCTTTAAGGGCTGTTATTACAACATAGACGACATACGATTTACATATTATATTGCGACTTATAATTAAGAATGTCTCTTTTTTATTTTTATTTTTTGTGTGACATTGTGTATGCCTGTAAATATATAATATTTCAATGTAATGTATTATGTATGACATTTATATTCAAACACAATTAATGTATTGTTCTTGAATAAACGAACTATGAACTATGAACTACAAGGAGGTCGAATCTGAATCTGAATCTGAAGAGGCGGCCCTAGGTGGAGTCAGATGGAGAAGGCTACATCGACAATAGTCTAACTCTTAGTTTTGTGATGATGATGGTCACTTATTGAAACCCAGTTTTATCTATCTAGCATTGTCAAGATATATGCCATAACACTTTTTTGTATACATTCAGTATATGCATGCTCTTCATTGTATGTTTACTTTCAAAAATTTGCAAATATACCCAATTTGTAAATAAACTAAAAAAAAATTAGCCCATCACAACCACAACCGCTATTTTATCGGTTTAGATTTTTTATTAATTTGCTTTTTGAGTTGAATACTACTTCTAGCCTAGTCTGAAAACGTAAATAACAGTATTTCATACTATATGTTCATTGTTTACAATTACAGTTTTAATATTTATTTCAAAACACCAAATATACAAATTGAGTAAATAAATTACAACTAAAATTAAAAATAAATCATAAATAGAACTAAACTAAATAATTTAATACTTTCTTGCTTTAAACTTGTAGCGTTCAATAAGATGTCAAGAAATAAAACGCTTAAGGTTCGAATATGCTTAAAAAAACATCACATTTTCCTATCTATTTCCTACGAGCATTCACAAAACTTTTTAAATTGTATATTAGGTAACGAAAAAGGGCAAAGTTAGTATAAAGTCTTTGATCAAAGTTTGTACTGAACTTCGCAACGAAGCAAACGGCGAGGAACTCCAAGTCTGAACTCTTAACAATAATAAGTTAGAATTCTACATTCCCTATAGAAATACGTAGCTGTAGTGAATTTTCAGGGAAAATAGGACCTTTTGTACTTGGGGTTTGGAGTTCGTAACTAGCGCCAAGTTTCGAACTGACACAAATAATTGATTTATTTAGTTCTGAATTTCAATGCACGTCTAAATGAAATGCTGTTTTGCAATTACCTATATGTCGATAGACATAGAATCGATATTTCAATAAGTCATTAGATACTTTAGGATAGCTTGCTGTTGTACCTTTTACTGTTTGAAACGTATTCTCTTATATGTTGTTGTACATAAGTTTTTATACTATATAATATACTGGTTATCCAATAAAATAAAATAACAAGTATTAGGAATTATTAATCTATATTTAAAAAAATGTAATTGGCTCTACTGTTAATATGCATGTTGTTATATTGTTGTTACTGCTGTTGATTCTCACAATATTATAGATAAATAAATATATCTACGTATATTTCAAAGTGGCATCTTAGTTAAAATCTACGTATCTTTTAAAGTGGCATAGAAATAAATTTTCAAGTGTTCTACCTACGCCCATTCGGGAATAAATTTAAATGCATGAAAAACTCACCCTTCAAAACAGACACACACTGAACATTCACTTCTCAATCTAAAATTCTCACTTCCACCTCCGAAATTCACTTACGGAAAAGTTTTTCGTAATTCTTCGCGACAGGCGACAACCTCTCCCGTGACACAACCACCCGCGCGATAGCTCGCGGTCAACTAACGCCAGACTGTCTCCACTTTCATGAAACGAACTGAAAGGTGAAAGGTAGAAACAAAAGAGCTTAAAATAAAATTTATGATAAATGATTATCAAACGTGAGCGTAAGACTTAAAGTTATTTTTAGGATAGATCGGATTTTGTTTTCGTGGTACTTCGTTGTTTGTTTGGGAGGGTCGTAGAGGCGGGAATGAGTGTGTCGAAAAAAAAGAAGCCAACCACGACTCAGTGAGTTAAGGCTTTGGGGCGGGTTTTCACTGAATATCTTTAATTAAAACGGAAACTTTGGTGGCAGTGTAATGAATTGAAGTTGTTGGAAAAATATCCAACAGACGAAGTGGCTTCGAAGTGGCTTGAAAGCAGTGGAATACCAACTAGTACAGTTGAGTGCAAAAATATGGGTGCATGTAAGCTACTCAAAAATATGTCCCATGGATTTTATGTCGGCGCATTAAGGTTTTGGTACATATTTATGAGAGGTTTCATTCGATACATCTTTTTATACTTGACTGTACCAGCTACGAGCGAGTATTCACTCTAAACTCTTTGTTTAAACACAATTTTACGAGTATTACATTGAATTTAAATCACTCAAAAACTAACACCGCTACCTACTTAGAAAACATGCCATCGTAATTAGGAGAATATAGTTATTTATAGTCCACTGAAATCTGTTGAGACAAGAGTGAGTCTGGTGGTAAGCGGTCATTGCAGCTTATGGACACTTGCAACTCCATTTGTTTGTAGATGGTCAATAAGTACCTATTATTGGCTTTAACTTAATTTATGTATGAAATATTCTCGTTGGAATTTCATTTAAACTTTACTTGTAAGTAACACTTATGATGAGGTACCCTACAGTCACACAGCAGTGTTTTAGTCGCCATGAGATACATCTGTACACTTTAGGGTGTTCTAAAATATCTGAACATCCTATATTTGGCAGCTTAAGCCGTAGTCTCCCGAAAAAATAAACAATAGAAAGAAAGAAAGAAACATTTATTCACAGACACAGAAGACACACATATGACAAAAATGATAAATGAAGAAAAACATATTATACACAAAGCATTAGCATTCTTTCGCTATGATACCTGGGATCCTAGGGACCGACGACGGGTTTGGCTAACAGTTGACACCTACACCTTGTCAAAATATAAGATTGAAAGTTTCAGTATTGGGTGAGACTCGAGCACCTGAACGTTTATCTTAGATCCAATTTTATTACAAAGGACTTTAACGCGAACCGAAAACTAAGTTTGTTCATGCATGTCCTTCTCTTTCTTGGAAATTCGAGTGAAAAGGAGGGAGATACTCGATCGAATTAAGCCCTCTTATTAACGTTTTAGATAAGTTTGGAATTTGTTGGTAAAACATATCTGCCGTTTTAAAAATGGAGTTGAATTTTCGATGGAAGAAATTGAAAGTAATCTATTGAATTAGGCCAGTTAGGCCATCCCTCATTATTTGTAGAATGTGAAAAAGACCCACCTTTTCACTTCATACAACATCATATTTGTCAGTATAGTACAACATTTAAAGACCACATTATTTTAATGGTATAAGTTAGTTACCTACATGTAAATAATACTACTTAATACTGTCGCGTCACCAATTTAGTATTTATAAATAATTTCTAATAATAAATTAATAATTTGAAAACAGCTTGTTTTGAGTTTATTCCTTGGGTTTTCATAATACTTACAATAGGTATTAGGTACACTTGATTAATAAGTAATTTTCAAATTTTACTTTAATATTTCGAAAAATCATTTAAGTATGTGTAACATTTGGACAGACAAAAATTAAAAAGAACGTACGTACGTAGACGTACATTTCATAATTTTAACTTTTTCTTTTTTTTCCCGGTAATCAAATTGAGAAAACTTTCTATTGCATAATTTCAAGCACCCAAAAACAACGAACTATAAAATATTTAGTTTAATATTAGCCATGTTATAATTTAACTGTCTTGTAACAAAACATGTGTCTGAGAAGTGCTAGTTTAGTAAACAATGATAACGTTAAGATCCAAAACAAAGCGACCTTATATAACCTTAGATAATAATGTTCGATAACCCAATGAAAGTCAAACCGCACGCAGCAGGCGAATCACGTAACTTTATGTACTAACGGTAGATAGATTTTACTGTCAATTTTGAAGGATGAATCTATGAGTTGCAGGCGAATCACGTAACTTTATGTACTAACGGTAGATAGATTTTACTGTCAATTTTGAAGTAAAAATGTATGAATTGACATTTAAAATTTGACATTAAAATCTATCTAACGGTAGTACAAAAGTTACGTGATTACCCCGCTGCGGGTTAATCACGTAACTTTTTTACTACCGTTAGGTAGATTTTAATGTCAAATTCTAATTGTCACCTTATACATTTATATTTCAAAACTGACAGTAAAATCTATCTACCGTTAGTACATAAAGTTACGTCATTCGCCTGCTGACAACTAAAATTTGACATTAAAATTTACCTAACGGTAGTACAAAAGTTACGTGATTACCCCGCAGGTCGCAATGCTTGCACAAACTTCAAGTACAAACTTCTGACCAAGTCTCAACATGCTACATATTATTTTAACACATTACTTACATTCTAAAAAAAGTATAATATAATTGTCTTGTGTGCCATACAATATATGTACTTATCATTAACATATCTAAAAAATCCCTTATCATTCTGCAGTTGACCTTAAAGACCTCGTCTTAAATTTATCTGAAATCAATCTCAAGAAGAATCAGATTAAACATTTCTGAACCTTCAAAATGATATTCATCTCTTTCCCTCCAAGGCGTGGCTTATCGCCGACGCATGCGTGGAGAAAACTTCTTAAGAATAAGAATCGTCATTTTCTTCCTGAGGCTGATAATACATGAGTATATATTATATAGGGATCTATATACTTGAAAGGTTTGTATATAAGAGTTGAGATTACTTTTATGCCAGCTTTCCATCTGAGAGCTTGGGTGATGCGATCTTATATGACTTCGGGAGGATTGAACTATTGAATTCCTTGCCTATGGGAAGTAAGCACTTAGTTTAATATAAATAAACAAGATCTAAAACATGACTTGATTACTTACTTACTGGCTGTGGCGCAACGTCCCGAAGTGGATCTTGGCCACTAATACAAAAGACCGCCAGGCTTCCCTGTCCTTATTTTATCTTATTTTTTATTTGTGTCGTCGACGGTCTGGAGCTCAGTTAGGTCCCTCTGGAGTCCTTGGAGTTTCTCAAAGGTTAGCTGGAAGAGATCCCTTAAAGAGATAGGTTCGCCTTTGTACAAATATCTATTATTAAGTTTGTTTTCTAGTATGTACTTGATTTTTGCAACAAAGTTTTTTTTTAACCTGACTGTGGCTTTATAGGCCGGGCCCAATAGAGCGATAGGAGTGCGCGGTTGGAGAGTAACCTGGGAAAAATCCAGGGGAAAACCTCCGGTACGACCACGCGTGTGGTTTGGAACACTGGAATACTCTAAGAGTTTGCGCTCCATTGAGATTGGTTGAGCGGTTTCAACCGAATCTGAGGTGTGAGTGGAATCGAGCTACTGGGAGTTTTGTCGCTGGTTCACTAAACCTAGCCTAGCTGAGAAGAGTCCAGCAAGAAATTCAGCTAGGCCCGACCTGGGTCGGACAAAGTGTTTACTACTACTACTTCGTGGCCCGTACCTAGGACGCCCAACAGGTCTACGACGATGGACCAACCGAGTACGCTCTCCGGACTCCGCGATCGTCACCCATTCGGACTACGCCCCGAACCATTGGAGTCTGCCGATTTCGTTTCTCCTATGATGTCCGCTGCGGCCATTAGATCATCGATTCCTTGGTTTTTGCGGAGTCGCCAAGTGCCATCCTCTCTACGAGTGGGTTCCAGGATCTTGCGGCAAATTTTAGGTTCCGCCACTAGCATGTTCCTCTTTTTGTGTCAAGGCCCAGGCTTCTTATTCGTACATGAGGATCGGCCTTATGACGGTTCGCTTTATTGGGCCCGGCCTCTAAAGCTACAGTCAGGTTAAAAAAAAACCTTATGACGGTTTGTGTTTTCTACTCATTAGCCGGGACAGTAATAATACTATTAACATAATAAGTTCAATAGAATAAATCGAAAGTATCAATCTAACCACATGATAAAAGGTGTCTGTTTAGTCGCCATGTCTCGAGCTACCATTGAAATTTGTCGAATTGAGTCCCTGGCTTAAAGTAATAGTTTTTCATGTCATCTTATCAGTCCTATTCGGAGGTACTGAAGAATGTCCACGGAATTGTGTGACAGACATTATTATTCAAATGCACGTAGCAAGTTGAACAATATTAGTAGGTTCCTATCGTGCATGATCGACAATGCGACGCTACGCGGGGCGAGAAAACTTTACCCTTCTCTTTCTAATTCGCACGGTGTGAGTTTAACAGGAATCGCTGAATCACGCTTGGCGCGACTTCATGAATCAAGATCAGAGATTTCAGTTCGTATGAGTAATCCCGAAATCGGTATGAATAACAGTAAATAAATACTATTTTTACGTTAACAGTAAACAAAACTTGCGATAGTACTTGTAAAATATCAAAGTTTACTTCATGCTATTTTAAATACATAAAATTAAAAAAGGACTCAGTTTGACCATTGAAAATCGTGAAATCATATTTCCCTACTAACTAGCACTGAACCGTTTTTGTTCCAAAAAACTGATTTGACTATTAGGGCGAGAAAATCCTGTATTGCGCCCTAGAACATTTATATGTGCCGAAGCCAGATAAGTGAGCCTGGAGAAAAGTTGGCCCGATTCCATTTGCAATCCCCCTTGGATCCAATCTGAGCAGTGAACCTATTTAACTTCCGCATTGAATTCAAATCAAATTGGACTTTGATGGGCTCCCTCGTTTCCACTCACGTCAAGCATAACATGTCGAAACAATTCCGCGAGACAAATATCAATTAGATTTCAATCCAATATGTAACTCAAATACAGAATTCCAGATTAGAAATGTAGCTTCAAAAAACAATGCAGGGTTAAGACTGTTGCTCCCAATAAGACTTTTTATCGGATCAAATTCTACGTTAAGTGTTATAACATAACATTATGGTCATTCAACTACCTACCTTTTTTTGACGGAGAGGAAATGCATTAACGCATCCTCGATCAACTACCTGCCTAGTATATCTCTTTAAACCTACTTATTGGAGAACGATTATATTAGAGAAACAGTAATCTACATTACTTAAAGTATTTGGAGGTTGACTGGTAGAAAATGCCTCATGGCATTACCTCCGCCTTTTGTACGTTAAGATTTAAGAAATAAGTACTAAGCCTATTATTGTGACAAATAACTTGTTATTGTTAATTTTTAATTGACGACCGCTTTAGCCTAGTTGGTAGTGACTCTGCCTACGAAGCTGGAGGTCCCGGGTTCGAATCCCGGTCAGGGCATTTATTAGTGTGATGAGCACGAATATTTGTTCCTGAATCTTGGGTGTTTTCTATGTATTTAAGTATATATTTATCTATATAAGTATGTATATCGTCGCCTAGTACCCATAGCACAAGCTTTGCTTAGTTTGGGTCTAGGTTGATTTGTGTAAGATTGTCTACAAATAGAAAAATAATAAAAATTAATAAGTAATAGTTGTAAGTTACATATTTAATAATGTCAAAAAATATTGTAAGACAATTAACATTTGATGTGAAGTAATCAAATTCTATTATGCATGTAATTTAAACACTGAATAATTATGATTATGACACAATGAGAGCTCTAAAATATAAGGTAATATTAATAATACCATCAAAAATTGTATCTAGTCAGAAGTTTAATTACTCTGTCTGTTCGTGTCGTTTTTGTAACCGTAGGCTCCTCGTGAGAGGTCTCTGAGTAGTAGTGCTAGTGTCGATATTTTTTTTTAAATTTCGTACCAACTGAATCACTTGTGTTCGCTTCCTGCTGTCCCTCCACCTCAGAATAAGAAAGTTCCAATAACCTAAGTATACAAATGTTGAATCTCCTGAATCTTAAAGCCTGCTTTTGTCTTCATCTGAGCTGATCTAATTATACCATCATTACCAGCAAACGTTTTTGACGACCAATGCCGACCACCTAATTCTTCCTTCTTCTCTTTCTATTAGGGCAACCATTTTTCATTTTCCTTTTCATTCTGCTTGTCATCACTAGCTCGTCTCTCTGCTGTTTAGACTGCACCTGTGTAGGGCCATTAATGGCTTGCAAATCTACGTCCTAAAAGTTACTAATACCTGTTACCTGTAT
Source organism: Epiblema foenella (assembly GCA_963556455.1). Classification (NCBI taxonomy): domain Eukaryota; kingdom Metazoa; phylum Arthropoda; class Insecta; order Lepidoptera; family Tortricidae; genus Epiblema; species Epiblema foenella. The sequence continues at coordinate 5,216,348 of OY747110.1, forward strand.
ACCCAGTTAAAAATAAAAATGTCAAAACATATATTTATTTTTCTCACCAGGCATATTAATAGACAAAAGTCAAAATAAATAGTTCGGCAAAATCTTTGGAAGCGTTTACTTGCAGACTCCCTCCACATAGGCTCCCATCATATTACTCCATCCTCGTCATCATCAGGACAAACTCCTACAGCATTAAAAAAAATCAGTAACTTCGAATTTTAAGCTACATTTGGAGCTCCCTAGAAAGTCCGACAGAACGCAGACAGCACGACATGAACGACTTTATTGAATTCCATGTCTGACGCAAATGCCTCCAAATTTACTCAAAGCTTTTCACCAGCCTCGCAAAATACATTCAATGGCGTCCTAGCGCTACAACTGAATACGAATTCGTATATAAACTACTTATTTTCGCAACCTCAAATCTACTCACGTCCCATGAATTTTCAACCTTACATATCTTAATTTTAGGTTCATTGTCGTTTGCTTGAAGATAAGTGAGATGAGAGGATTGGAAAGTTAAGACATGTATTTTGTTAGTGTTAAACGTGACATATCCACTTATTGCGAATTTCAGTCACGGATGTTCCACGAGGTTTCGCTACTGGGCGAGAGGTGGCGCTGTCGATTGGCAGTGAAAATTGGCGCCCAACTTGTGACTAAACGGTTTCTTGGAGACTGTGGGACGTGTTGCTGACTAAATGTACATGTATTTGTTTTAGGACAATGTTTTAAGGGTTATACAATTACTCTATGATTGTAGCGGGAGTCAGCTGTATTCGGCTGATTATGATGATGATGATGCAAACTCTAATAATGTACGTGTCACGGGATACTTAAAAATCAGGTGCATCAAATAAAACCATGTCCAACAGACATGAAGTACTGGTATTCTTTATAGGAACTCAGTTCTATGTATTTAAGGGGCTTCTAGCTCCCAATGACCTTCGATTTATAACTCTCCGTTTTCTCGTATTTTTTATGGTTTATCGTAATAATAACAACTAAGTTTACCTAAATATCAGTAAAATACTCAAGCGAATGTTTCCCATAACTAGCTATTACACATATATTCTTGAGCTGTGAAGTAGGTGCGGGCTGAAAAACAGCGCTGTCCAGCCGTCCAGGCTCGCAGCATATGCTGAGCCCGAGCCTATTGTCGCAATTACTTTTAATTTATTTTAATGTACCTCCTCTACTGTCTATTATTAATTTCTGTTTCTGTTATTTGTTGCTTTTATTTTGTGTAACTTCTTTCTGGCGACAATAAATCTCTTTTTATTTTATTTTATTTTTATTTTAAATAGTATACCATATTTACTTCAAAACTCACTGTCTTCGAAATATATCGCATCAAACTTGGGAATTTTTTTGCCGAAGATGCGTTAAAATTAAAAATCTCTTGTGTTGCTAGAGATGTCAATAAGAAACAGTTACATGTACATTTCATATCTATAACTGCATGAACAACACAGTATCGAAAATAGAGCTTTTTTGGACCATGTTTCAATAAACCATAAAAAATAAGAAGTCAGTTTTTTTTTCAACCGATAATCGTTTGTGGCATAAATATATCTATAGTCTCGACGGTGCAATATCAACTCAAAAATCGTCAAAAACCGATGAATAGCGCGTGGAGCCTCTTAATTATTATTTGTAGATAACATATAGATAATTACAATTTTACGATACACATCCAAAACACAAATAATGGTAACAATTGATATTTGTTAATAATCACCAGCTATCAAGTTTTCTATCGTCATGCGTTCTTTCAAAATAATGACCGATGTGTGATACGATACGAGTGAAATGAAAAAGCACAAATGTTTATTATCTACTAGCTTTTTCCCGCGGCTTCGTCCGTGTACTAAGAGTAATTTTTAAACGTCTAAAAAAAAGGAGGCGCTCTGTTTGCCCCGTATGTTTGTATGTACGTATCTAGGTATGTTGTATTATTGACATTTCAGTAATCGGCAGCCGGAGGAATCATAAAGGTAACACCCATATCGATTTTTAAGAAAAATAAATTTCCGCCATCTTAGATCTGAAAATGGATGTCAGTTCGTAATCGGCACCCCAAGGAACCTCGAAAATGACACCCATATCGATTTTTAAGAAAAATAAATGTATGCCATCTTTGATTTGAAAATGCATGTTATTTTCTTAATTGGTACCCGAAAGAAACTCGAAACCTCCCATACCGATTATTAAGAAAAGTAAAGTTTTGCTCCCCGCACAAACTTGGAACTTTCTTTAGGAGAGCAACTTCGAAAAGTATGTTTTGTTGTATTCAAACAGAGTCTATATACGAAATTTTAAATCTCTCACTTCAAAAAAGATTTGCTCTCCGTACGCACTTGGAACCCCCTGTTCACAACTTCAGGGGAGAGGAAAACGTCGAAATACGCCATTAATATATTAAAACATTCTTTCTTATTGCACCCCTAGTCCTTATAAGGAACCTACCGCCGAATTTGGAATCTAGAACCAGCGGTATGGGCTCTGCGTTGATATTAAATTTCAGTCAGTCAATCAGTCAGTCAGTCAGTTTCTTCTTTTATATATTTAGATTTAAAATTTCGTTTCATAACGAACGTAGTATTTCTGCTAACATTAGAAAATATTAATGAACCGTAGAAACGCAATCACTATACCTATACTTTACAATAAAAAAGAGCGCGCAAAGTCTCCCGAGAATTTTCAAGCGATTAAAGACGAGCGTTTGATGTATTCATCCCGACTGGAGAATGCCGAAGATAAAAGTACGCTCCCCAGAGAACGAGTCTGTAAGTGAATAGCGGACGACTTTGCGCCGTAATACGCGTAACCGCATTTTTGAACCAACCGCCCTCAACTTCGCCTTTCGTCAGCTTTTTGATGTGTTTTATTTTGAACCTTGATTTAATTACGGAAAAGCGTTTTCCGCTTGATTATGTTAAAAGAAGTTCGATTCAGGAATGTAATGAGATTTGCAACCGATAACGGTGGTTGTATGGTTGTTAACTTCGGCTGACTAAGATTTAAAGAAGTTGTTTATGTTGTGAAGTTGAGCCTTGTAATTTAGGGTGAATATCCACAGGAGCCTCTGCCAAAGGTCTAGGAGAATAATCTGCCACGTTATTAAAAAATACTATACGTCAGTCTCGAAATCGTTCCAGCGTGTGAAGAGCTCCGTCAAAAAACGTTTTAGTTTATCTTTACGAAAAGATAAATTATTATTTCACGTGCACGTATATTTTCACTTTCATATGGGGGTGCGGTAGTGCCCCCGCCAAGCCGAACAAATTGTAATTTTCTGCATAATTAAAGTTGTACTTAAAATCGTAAATCGAACATCTATCATAAAATCGATTTAAAAACACTCATACTTGACCATCACGCTTGGCCGTTTATTTTGACATCAAACGTCATCGTATTTCAGTACATAAGGACTACTCTCTATAAGAAATCGGTCAATGTAGCCATGCGATAATTGACTTAGTGTTAACACTGGTTAGGTCGAATTTTATTGCTCAAATTTAGTGTTGAGTGTGCAAACGTGATTGTTTTAGTTTAGGTGCGTATAATGAGAAAATGTTTTGCAAGTGTGCGTAGTTTCTATATATATGTGTGTTACCTCGTCCCTCCCCAGAATTTGGCGAAATACTTTGTTCGGAAAGATGCACTGAAGGCGTATTTTGTCTTAAATGCACTACATCGTAAAACTTTGTAATTTATTTTTCCAGTAAAATTTTCAAAATTTATTAAAATAGCAGAACTACTGGGGTCGAAAACGTAAAGAATACTCTTGATAACTACAGCTCACAATGCCACTAGTCATATAAGAGAAACCTCACCAGCTTGAGAGCTAGGTGTCAAGTGTTTGGAAACACTTATTAGTACATTACTGGTTGATGCTCACCCTGAACGATTTTCATTTTACAAAACAACGATTTACTTGTACATTCTAACATTGATACTGAGATTTGACGTTTTCATTCGCCAGTGCAATGTGTATATACAGGAACATGTTACAGTAAAATGTCAATGCATGATACAGCAACATATTCTATTGTATTTTGTGCAGGTCTATTGTACAATATTGTAGTTACCCACTATTTGTAGCCAAAGTCTTGTTTAAAATATCAAAGCTTTAATCACAAATTAACCTAATCAAATCTCCGCAAAATTGTTTGCAGAGGTAATTTATGCAAATAAGCCACAATATTCTCGATCTGCTCGGTATATTTAGCTTTAAGAATGGATTTGTAACGGAATAATAAATATGTCCGTGCTGTCTGCATTCTGCTCACGAACTGATTTGAATTTAGAATTCTTGCACCGTTGGTGCTAGTGTTGCTCGTTTTGGTCGAGTTTAAGCTGCTTTTTCGGGATATTTAAGCTAGGTAATTAAAATAACATTGAATAAGCTTGATAGTTCTGAAAGTGCCAGCTACTAATGAGCTATTTCATTTATTTATTTACTTATTGCATAAAATACACAAATTGTACAAATAGCAGGCTTAGTGACAAATGGCATTCTCTACCAGCCAATCATTGGGCTAAGCAGACATTTTATAAAATGTACAAAGGAAAAAGTATGAGTGTAAATTTTCTGTTGTTTTTTCAATATCTACATAATAGATTATTACTTATTCTTAGATTATCTTTGTATGTGACTAATGTGCTTTGAAATAGTATCATATCCATGTGAAAATATAGTCCCTGAATCTTAATGTCAATTAAAATGCCTCTCCATTTTCATGTCCATTGTCCAGGATAATCATAAAACATGCTTTCATTTTTAAAATATATTTTCATAAAATTCATCTTTTCCCAGTGTTTAATATTTTAAAAATAGCTTGGTAAAGAAAGTTTACCTTTACAACGAGAAACTTTTTTAAAGCAACCAAATCCGTTCTGTCCAAGAGCAGAACTTGTTGGAATTTTTTTTAGGTCTTTCTTGTTTTCTGGGGCTCGCTTAAAGAGCTGAACTTTATATTAATTTTAATATCAGTTAAGTCCTTTTAATACTGAATTGATACTAATAATTCAGAAGACTGTATTTAAAGTTGTGCTAATTGAATAGTAACTTGTAGGTGAAAGAGACACGCCTGGGGCGAGTAACTTTGAAAAATTCCGCTGGTCTGGCAGTAACTTAATAAAAACTATGGTGGACGGAGCTACGGAGTTAGCGAGTTCAGGAGAGTTTATGTCATTTTCTGTTTGCTAAATATTTTGCTCAGGGTTCTTGTACATTTACCTGACATTTTATTAAATGGTTTAGGTATTTTGTCAAATCGATCATCAATAATTTAAGAATTTCATGTGTTATGTTAGACCCATGGCGTTGATATTATAAACAGATGTGTAGTGAATTTACATACGACTTGATCTGTGTATTATTGTTATATCATATCATATCATATCATATCATTTATTTGCATTGATCACACATCAAGCGTCGCATAAGTTGCTTATTATAATAAATTAATTACCATATTTACATATAGGACATGTTACCTACCTTAAAAGCAATTAAAAGTCCATAATTCGCCACCTACACCACCACCCGGAACCTAAGGCCCTTATTACCTACTCGTATACAAGGTGATTCGGGAGACGTGAACAGGATCAACCCTACATATACAGTAAACATTAGTGGATCGTTTATCATCGTAAAAGGCCACACCTTTTTCCATTTGTTTCATTTTGCGGTGCCACCGTCGTTGTATAAATAAATATAGTATGTATTAACAATTTTGTCACAATTTCTTAGAGAATTATTATTAAATTAAATATAAAAATATTCATGTATTTATAACAATATTTTATTTGTTTTACTTTTCGTGAAGTAAATTTTAACTCTCGAAAATCATTATCACCCTACACTGACTAATTGATAAAGATACCCAACCACTTTACGATGTCACAAGTAACTAGACTGATGAGATATCATATGAAGTTTCTAAAGTGACCAGACTGAAGTGTTGTTTACTGAAACTCAATTTGACTTTATATTCTAATTGTAGAGTGAGTGACAATACCTATCGTGCAAAATGAAAACCTTTATTTATCAACACTTAAAAAAAATACGGTAATCACACCAATACTAGTATGAGGGAGTAGCTTATATAGTTAACTGAATCTGTAGGGTTAATCCTGCTTACGTCTCCTGAATTACCCTTTACATCTACGTTAGTACAAACCAAAAGATAAACTCGTCCAATTTGACCATAAATGCCATTAAACTTCAGTTGTTTATAACTATGGAACCGACTCATAAATGACATGATTTTTGCAAAAGATCTGTAGGCATAAAGTATAAAAAGAGACAAGGCTTAAAAGTCGTACAAAAATAGTGCAGAACGCACATAAACTTTACTGTATTTCATGACAATAATAACAAATAGGAAATCATAGTCCTATATATAGAACTTTCTACGGAGTAGTTTTTTCAAACCGTAACAAAATTAACAAAAACAAGATTTACTCGCAAATCCCTTCAAATCAAACGCCGGGTGGTAAATAAAAAATAGGAAACACTCCATTAATTCTGCATTCATTACACGGATTCAGCTAAAACCGTCATCCAAAAGCGCACTCTATTTTCTAATGCCTTAGGTGGCTAATCGTTTGTGTTTGGTTTAATCTTGTTTCTTTTACTCCTTAATTTGAGCCAGTCACTGCATTAGCATTCCCACGGTAAGTCTACTTAGCATTTCTAAGCAAACAGACCAAACGTTAAATATTTAAGGATATTTATTTTAGACGAAAGTTGGTGGATTAAAGTTTATAAGGTGTGGGTACTAAAGTGGAATTTGTGATTCAGCGGACTGTCTGTGGTACAGAATGGATTAAGTCCGCAATTTATAGTTTTGTTTTGTGCAACACCAAATAAATAAATAGAGAATGTACAATAGCATAAGATGACCTTGACTTCCACGGAATTTCTTAGAGCGGATTCTGTTGATAACATAAAACATTTTTTGTCGTCTTTGATACCCTTCGTTGAACTACCATAATATATCGTATTACGTCCAGGATGATCCTTATTGTAGTTTTCATGGACAACATATAATTTAGTAAAATCTACTCACAGAAGACCGGTAAGTACCACAAAAATCTTCTTCTACCACAATTTTCGAAGTAAAAAGCAGACATTTAAAGTAACTTGAAACTGGATATCATGTTTTTTGTGTATCAGTTAAAATAATATACTTAACCCGCACAATTCCAATCGTCTAAATTGGCGCCCAGCATGGGGCCAAAGCCACACTTCAAAATCCCACTACACGCTCGACGAAACTAATGAGAAGAATTTGCAACTATGAGTAGCCAGTAACTATTCGCTCATTTCAAATAATTTTGCCTATTAGAGAGAATTACTCGCAGTTGCGTAGCCACAGTTTACGAAGCCTCTAATAATAGCGTCGAAGTAAACTGAAAATATATTTTCAAAAGTGCTTGTTAACTTTATGTCGGTATTTTAACTTAGAACTATTTAGCTAATTGGTAGTCACGTTATCGATAGAAAATAATATAGTTTAAATAGCTATTTATGCATAAAATGAAAACGAACATATTTTTGCATTTATCAATCTTCCTTTTTGTCGTTATGGGTAATATAAACCTAACAACCTATTTCCACTTATTTGTGTTTTTGTTTTAACGCGGGCGCATCGCGCAACTTCGTCTAATATCACAAAATATTTGACACAAAACTTTTTAAATGGTAACTATAACTTGTACCTAGATATAAAATCTGTCAAACTTCACTTAATTGTCGTGTCTGTGGATACAAACATTGCTTGATCCTTTTTGGGTCAAAAAGAGGTTACAATTGCATTACTACACTATACTTATTCCTCGAAAATACATCTAATTTTTATTATTCAACCAAAAATCACAGAGCCAAATCCACAACGCAGGTTTCGTCTAAAATTATGTACATTACGTATTCGCTGCACCGCCAACGATATTTGCTGGACCAGGTACGAGCCGGACCTGGGATCACACCAACTTTCCGCAACTCTGCCCCAATTTCTTAATAAAATATTTTGCCTCAGAGCACCAGGGCTAGCTCGTTTCCACTGTAACCGGGACGAAATCATACATTGATTCCAAGTTCGAAGATTTGTCGTGCTTTGCTGCACTTTCGGCAGCTGCTCCAGCTTTGCACACCGTGTGAATAAGGCGTGATGGAGCAAATGTTGGGATGCGACGTGTGTAAGCAACACGTCGCATCCCAGATCAGACTGCGCCCTCTCGCCCATGGAACCAATGTCAACCCATCCGGCCTCTTACCATCCGCGGTTCTCTAAAATTGTTACCAGCCATGTTGCGAATGCATATTTTTTGACAGCAGCGGATGTACGTAAGTCACACGCGCTGCCGCTAAGTCGTTCCTGTACCGACTTGTCCAACATCCTCATTCGCACATGCTCCTCATTGATTTTTGCGGAATTAATGCGGAAGCTCCGTGGTTGCAGATGCGGATATACGCAACACCCAGGGGTGGTACTTAGGTACTTCAATGCTCAGACACATACATTGAAATATCATGAAACTTGGTTTTGGTAACCTAAACGTAGTACGAAAAAATTTTTTTGTTGCCGTAATATCATAACTATATTGTATACACAGTGTTGCAACACGTGGATATTTTTTTTAACATGCTGCACGTTTCTAGTCTCTACTCTCATTAGCCAGACTATCTTGCAAATGAATAGCCCTCAAATCCTTAACATGCTTACAAAATGATGTACAACAATTCTTAACAGATGCACCAGTGTATGTTTACCTATCGTATCCTCTTTTTTCAAGGCAAAAAGGTCCTAATGGTGAAGGTCTAAGTAAATTGGTCGTCGAGTAACTAACGACGTTGCATGGTTCCGGACATTCGTCTTGCTGTAAGCGATTCGCTCATTATGAATGCTTATAAATTGTTATGAATATGTTAGCTGGCTTTGTTGGGATTTAAAAGGTTGCTGGATTTTATATGCAGATAAGATGTATTGTGCTCTGTAGCGTACCAGAGCTTGGTGAGAGCGGGCGGTATCATAAAAAGTGTTCGTTAATAGTTTCGTCACTTTAATTAAACAGTAAACTAGAAAAGCTAGGATATGTAATGTTTTATGCCATTGCTCGTGTTTTTCTCTTTCTCAAATATTTTCATGGTAATAATAGTTAGATTTACGGAACTGGTAAATGTGATTTGCCTCTTACCAAACGAAATTATTTAAAGAACTTTACTTACTGTTTATATTTTTTTGGTTTTGTGAACATGTCCCAGGAGCATTGCTCTTCATCATGAGAATTATTCTGAAATTAAGAATATTATACGTATCTCGAATTTCTTTCACCATCGTCCAGCATTTATGAGCATTTTCCTACACCAGTAATAAAACCCTGCCCTGAAAAACCAGTGCCTTAGCATATATTGCTATTGACATAGGCTGAGTGGTATCCTTTTTGGTGTTCATAACTCATACTTAATTTAGTGTTAATATCATCTTATTTCATGAACTTATTATTGTTTAATGATTTAACACACAATAAATATTTCTTTCTTTCTTTCTAATATAGTCTAGTTGCAGCTGTTAACGACCAATACCACTGTGTTATACAGAAGCCGTTGAACAATTCTGTAACTGCACTAAGACCCACTGGCGTCCAACTTCGCAGATGAACTCTCTGGGTAGTTCTCAACTGACACCGTACTTTACTCCCCGTAGAAGAAGGTCTTAAACGCCTTTGTTTATTTATGAAGATACGTTCTTTTGTACTTAGAACAATGCTGTGAGAATGTGTCCTAGAAGCGTCAACGCTGTAAAAGGCGAAAAATTTATAAGTCTTGAAGTCAGTTCGACCCAGGTCGGGTCTAGCTGAGTTTCTTTAAACTCCCGGTAACTCGATTCACACCTCAGATTCCGTTGAAGCCGCTTAAACCGTCTAAATGGAGAACTCTTAGAGTGTTCCAGTGTTTAAACCGTCCGTTTGGTCGTGTCGGAGGTTTCCCCTGGATTTTTCCAGGCTGCTCTCTCCAAACGCGCACTCATATAGCTTATTGGGCCTGCCCTATAAGCTTACAGTCAGATTTTAAAAAAAGAGTCGACTTTGTAACAACAATGTCACTGATTATTTTGCTACATATTTTGCAGCCCATGAACAGCTGAATACTTGAGTGTATATATTAGTAAAAAATGAAGTGTTTAAAAACGTGAAAAATAAACAATTTTTGATTTGAGTTGATTTGCTAAATCTTTAACCCGTCGTCTACCGGTCCCGGGGATCCCCTCATTACAAAAGAATCCTATTATTATTTTTTTCGCCGGGAGACGACGGCTTTAATATTACACTCGACTTCGAACTAACACTAAATATCTCAACGGAAATCTCCATCAAGATTGTTATAATTCTCACGTCCTTATACAGTACAGTAGTTACATAATTAGTTATTTACGTTAATTAACAAGAAGGTACAGCCAGAATTTATTAATAGCATATAGTCTTTGCTGAAAACAATTATCACATTTCCTTAGTTACTTTCTCATTGTTTCCTTCACATCCGAAAACGATAAATAAATAAAACACTAACAGTTTCCGTCCACTTTTTGTGTGAGTAAATTAATCTACGTAATGGCGATATTCGGCACATGTGCAATGTCCCACCCTGTCACGAAACTTCCGAACACTGGACGTACCTATCACGGAGAACACTACAAATTGGAACTCCCACATTTCAACGGACAAATTGTTCAGTACAGTTCTAGTTCTAGGGATCTAAGTTTCTAATTTATACTGAATTAAGGCAAGGCGCAGTCACAGATCTGACAAAAATACTAAAGTTTGAGCTTCCAGTGTGAAGAAATAATGTAGAATTACACTACACAAATATTATAGTAGACTGAAAAAGAAACAAAAAAAAAGAAATAACCGAACAAAATATTGATAAATATCATAGTAAAAATAAACTTTAATGCTGCAGATCACGTAATTATCAACGACAGTGATACGTTTTTTTTTACAAAAACGATAGCTTTTTTATTGTTCTAAGGAAATAACCGAATAGATTTTTTATGATTCAGTGTTCCAACAATCAATAAATAAATATTTACGAAATTACGCACAGAGCTTCCGTAGAGCGGGATGGTTAATTGCAAACTCCCGCGTGTTAGTGGGGGTCATTTGCACTGGAATGGCATTGCCTTAAGCCGAGCAAATAAAATTTGACTGGATCAGCTATACTATATTTCTGTCTTCTGTACTCGTATCGACAAGAAACGGAATAAGGAACACAAAGACTACTAAAAGACTGGTATGTGTACCGATATCTTCCAATTAAGAATTGCAATGTTTAAATTATTGATATTCCTATTAGTTAAGAAAATGAGTATAGAGAGGTAGGGCACAACAAAATGTCATCTTGCTCGAATTTGGAGCAGCCCAACTGGGGAAGTACCTCCGCTTTGCAGAAGACCACAGCCATAATAACATTATTTACTATACAAGTATGTATACGTATAGTGTTGTGTTCCTGGAGGTGAGCAAGGTTGCCAGAGCTCTCGAGGATGCAATGTGTTGAGAGCGAGGGACCTAAATGTGTTCCTTCTGCTGTCAACACAGTGCATTCTCAAATCTTATAAAGGGTCGGCAACACGCACGTGACTCCTTTGGAGTTGCGGGCGTCTATTGGCTGCGGTGGCCGCTTACCATCAGGTGGACCGTACGCTTGTTTGCCACCGGCGTTGTATTAAAAAAAAAAGAGTGGAACATCATCTCGCTCATGGAACAGCTCAACTGGGGAAATACCACTACTTGCTTATTAGGTATGTGGTGTTGTGTAGCTGGTGGTGATCAAGGTGGCCAGAGCTCCCAAGAACGCGCTGTGTTGAAAGCGAGGGACCTACGTAATTAGCTATTTGACTAAAATTGTTTTATGGTACCATTAAAATTTATATTGTAATTATTATCGTGAAATAAATGAATCTCAATCTGAATCACTCGAACCAGTTTTTAGAGACAAATGTTTGTATTGGACCAACTACAATTAGAACAACACAAGAGACGAAACCGAGAGCTAAAGTACAGAATAGCTGACGAGCACTGGAAACGCTCCTTACTGATAGGCAGTGAAATGTGACGTCACATATAATGGCCTCGTAATCCCATTGCATACAAAATGAGTAATTTGACATACAATTTATTTTTTATTGAAACATGAGAATTCTATAACCAATTATAAGGTAACTTTCCAATTACGTAACAATTATTTTTTTGCGAATCTTTAAAGTCCCTTTTTTTTAATGTTTTTGATTAATTTGTCTAATTTATTGTGATAATTTGATGGTTCTCTTTTTTATATCCATACTACGGTATTTAACATGTGTCAAATACCCAATTATGTCTAGCTGACAGAATCCTCGAGAAGAAGAAAGATCGGCAAAGCGCTTTATGATCGTTCTGGATTCACAGACTTCCACAGGCTGCGGTATCTGCTTACCATCGGACAGGCCGTAAGCTTGTTTGCCACCGTCGTTATACTAAAGCCTACAATTGTACCTCAAACAGATCTAGCAGCGTATCCGGCCGGTTATTACGTGGGACAGGTATCGCAAGTTTGAGACTTCAGACGGATAATTAAATTAGGATCCGAGGCGTTCCTTTGAGACAAAGGGAAGCAACGGTATATTTATAAGTAATTAAAATACAGTATTTGAAGTTGCGATTGGTGAAATATAATCACTTTTGAGTGATTCTCATTGCAAAATTTAACATTTTCTTAATTTGTCCTTACCGGGCCCGGATTGTTAACGACTCGTGAGTGACTATTTCTGACTATTTTAACAGTTAGGGATCCAGGTATAGAGTAAACTGGAGGTAACAATAACTTTAAATTGCACTCTGATTTCCTTAACTTTCACTTAACGTTCGGACCGGTAAAGACATCAATTAACTTTAACGATGAGAATCATCCTTTTGTGAATCAGTCTCTGGCGCTGACGTTTATCTGTCTCTTTACGTACATGAGAAACTTGGAAACTATAATACTATATGATTCTGTTGCGGTTTTTATTTTGTTGCGAATAGTGCCTGAATGGTAAATGTACTTAATGCTAGTTGATTACATAAGTACTTTACGTAGGTAGGCGTTCGTAAGGTTGATCTCAATTAACATTTTAAATATCTCGTTAGACTTGTTTAAACAAATCGTTAAAGTACCAACGTTGATCTGAAAGTCATCTTTACTATGGAAAATTTTTAACCTGACTGTGGCTTTTTAGGCCGGGCCCAATAAAGCGATAGGAGTGCGCGGTTGGAGAGTGGCCCGGGGAAAATCCAGGGGAAAACCTCCGGCACGACCACGCGTGTGGTTTGGATCACTGGAATACTCTAAGAGTTTGCGCTCCAGTGAGATTGGTTGAGCGGTTTCAACCGAATCTGAGGTGTGAGTGGAATCAGAAACGTTACGTAATCGCCCCATCGGCCACAATATCTGTGCATCTGCCCGAGAAGCTCCAGCAAATAAACGCCCGTATTGGGTCAAGGCTGATTTTTTCGCAGCTCCAAGAGATCCTGAGAAAAAGGACTTTGGACGGGCAGACAGACAGACGAAGAACGAAGCAAAATTTTAAGGATATTTCTTTTTACATTTTGCAGTAGGGATCACTAAAAACGAGGAACGAAAACAAAGACAAGCAGTTAGGAACGCTTACTTTTCCAAATAAAACCTCATAACATTAACACCACTGTTACCAAAACTTGCCAACCCTTAATCAGCAGCCTTGACTCAAATTCTGACAGCTACACACCTTTTGCACTGCCATTTGTCAGCGATGTAATGCTGGAAAAAAATGGCCGGTCGCGGTGAAAAACGGGCGCGGACGCCAGACGCCGTGACTGCCATGCGGGAATGTCTCGAATTTACGTCTCGGGTACAATGTATACGGAATACAGAAGGCGGGAGTTGTTTGGGTCATTCTACTTTTTCATGACCAGTTTTCTATTACCAATAAAAATCTATGATATGTATTGAATTAGTGTACAAAAATAGGATATCAAAATAGAACCTGAACCTAGTAAAAGGAATTTATAGGTAAAAATACTTAAATATTAACAAATTGCTGTAAAAGGTGGGTAACGCAGTGGTAAAAACCATTTTTTCATACAAATGGTGAGACATCTAAGGACCACTGAGTTACTCGATTTATGGATATTAGCTGTGGTTCGTAAATGACCAAGACTATCGGAAGTGATACTGCAATTAAACCTCTTTCTAAATAACAATACAAAAATATGAAGTGAAGGCCAAGTATTGCAAAATCTGCATTTAAAGAAAAAGTGTCTGAAGATTATGTACATGAAAATGTAGAATGGCCCGTTTGCGTTTAAAGCCCGACCAGAAATATATGGGTGGATCGGTTGATTCTTTGTTGATTGTTACCATGGTTACGTCTCCTGAGTCACTCTTTAAAACTGTGATTTTATAGGGTTTAAATCCACCAAACATGAGTTTTAGCGATAAGTATAAATCCATTTGGACATCGGCCATCTCCTGAGCATGCTTGAATTCCATATTATAAACATTTTTCTATGAAACATGGTTACTGTTGTCTCCTCGCTGAGGGGACAGAATAATAACAAGAAAAAGTTGATTGATCCGTATGATCCTAAAACCCGACCAGAAATATATGACGTTTCGGCATGTTGCGGGATTAGACTAATTTCTTACACTGGCAATAATTTTATGATAGTTGTCACTGCTGTCAGTGGCACTGTGGAGGTTTAGGTTGAGTGTTGAATATTAAATAACAAATAACAAAGAAGCAAAACGATTCGTTGTCAAGAGCGGAACATTATTAAAAATGTATATAATAAAATTTTAGAAAAAATCTAAGTCACAAACAAGTCAAAATGTTATGGAAATTATTCCAACTATACTGATAATACTGACTTGTTGAGAATAATAGCGCGCTCAGTGGCCATATATTTCTGGTCGGGCTTTACCTTAGCAGATTATACAATACAATAAAAATACTCTTCATTGCATACCTCAACAAAAAAACACACAGTACAGTACATACATAGTTTAACATAGTTTATTTATTAGATACGCGAGTAGTAATCTGGGTTCGAGGAATTATGTACTTCCTCTTCTGTACACATCTAAAAAATCCTGTTAAAAAAATTGATAGCATTAAGTATACGAGTAATACCAGTTTAGTAACAATGTACTTTGTACCAGCGCCTTGCGGTGCTCATCTATAATACTTTTGTATTGTAAGTTAATTTCTCTTAAGTGAAATGTAAATTTATTTGAGAAAAATAAAGTTCTTTCACCCATTCAAGGCCAACACAAGGCCACGACATTTATCCGTCATGCCTCTACGTGCGATTTCCGCTACAAGGCGGAAAATGCTGCTACACGCTACGGCGTAGCATACGTAGCGATCACTGGCCTCAAATGGGTTACACCTATATATCCTTATTGTTGAACATTTGACGTTATCGAAAAACGGGCGTAAGTGTGACTGTCATGTGGGAATATATTATATCCGGGGTACAAAAGTTGGGTGGGAAAGGGATATTTGATAATAAGGAGGTACCTAGTACGCGACCCACTAGGAATTCTCTATATATTTTTTTATTGACTTTGTGAAAATTTATATCTAGGATGTCCTAGCTCTTATTGATATTTTGACATTAAATCGCTATTCGTAAATTTGCCATTGTACCAATTAGTAACATTTTGGATTATTATGTAGGTACTAATATTGATTTTTATTACTTTATTAATGTTTTGTTATTTATATACAATCTGACGATCTTTTTGTGAATTCATTGTATTTTATTTTAATAAAATGACGTGTAAATTTTCAATAAGAAATAAATAATTCTGATCTAATCTATTGATAACATTAGGTGTACTCATCAGTACAGAATAGAAGGACTACTTTATTTTTGGATAGGTATTTGGGTGGATCAACTATTCTTTGTTGCCCGTTACCATGGTTACGTCTCCTGAGTCACTCTTTAAAACCGTGATTTCATAGGGTTTAAATCTATTAATAATGAGTTCAAGCGATGAGCAACAATCCATTTGGACATGGGTCATCCCTTGAGCATGCTTGAAGTCCATATTATAAACATTTTTCTAAGAAACTCGGTTACTGTTGTCTCCTCGCTGACGGGACAGAATAACAACAAGAAAAAGTTGATTGACCCATTTAACTAAATGTCAGGAATTCAAATCATGTGACTCAGCTAATCAACTATATACTGTGATATTATGAAATTGGCTATGTAAATTACATAGACTTCTTTTCATTAAGTATTACAGTTTTTGTTCGTGACTGTCCCATTTCGGCTCTAACACGAATCTACCGTAACCTTTACCAAATAAAGGATTAGAACGAAAGGTTACCTTGATAGGCTGAAAAGCCGAGTCACGTGGTTTGGTTTGTTGGCTGAAATACCAATACGCCAATTAGGCTCGGTTTTATAAAGGTCCGTTGGACCCTTATGTTGTTTTATTATGACAAAAAATGTACTGAGTTACTTAAAATTGATGTAACATTTGGTCTAACGGATCTTTATAAAATCTGGTCTTAGAGTACCTATAGTTTATCTTTCATGAAGCTAGCCTACTGTTAATGTGTCCATGTGCCCGCGACGGATGTCGGCTGCTTGTCCGACTATGACTGCGATTTTTCATCGGTGAATTTTTTATACTCTCTCCTGGATTACTCGTAATAATTTTATGGACATTTTTCTTTGAAGATGCTGTACAGTGTAGAATTTTTTGAAGGTGGCAACCTTTATTTTAAGCCGTCGTCTCCCGGCGAAGAAAATAAACAATAGCATTCTTTTGTTATGATCCCTGGGATCCCAGGGACCGGTAGACGAGGAATTTTCATACAAGTTTATATTACGAGATTGAGTTTCGTCGTATGCCGATATAGGTTAAGATATTTTAAGCTAAACTGGTTTTTCTGAACCAATGGTAGTTTAATAACATTATTAGGTTTAACTTCGATTTTGCTAGAGACAAATCCAGGTCCTTCACTCTTTCGAGTCGACACAACGATGTTTCGTAATATATAGTTACGTGTGTTCAATACATGAACATAAAACGTAGAATAATTTTAAATAAATTAAAATTGTAGTTAAAATGTTAGTATAAATAAACAAATATGAATACACACTTTTATTGCCTCCTACTTTTTCTCGGTTTTTGAAGATGTGCTGCTCCAAATTATGTTTATTTTTATAAAATACACGTCTATTTTAAATTCACTGCATTGTTTAATTCAACAAAGTGTATTAATTGGGTTTATATTTGGTTATGGGCTTTTTGTTGCCTGAATTAAATAAATAAACACAAAAATTACACCAATTATAACGACATTCGGCCTCATACCTTGGACAATTATAATAGCTCAATATAATACTCTGCACAAATGTAATGCTGATAAGCAAATATATCTAAGCGACGTCAGTATGTTGTCGGGAAAGTAGAAAATACCGCACAAGAGTTGCATCTCGCCAAGTCAGGAAGCTGCTTACTACGTATTGTGCCCCTTCGACGTTGATTAAACGATATTGACTTTAACTGCAAAATGGAGGCAATTACTTTTTTATATTTAAACATGAACTATCATTTGACCATAACGAATTAATATAGAACCTCAAGAACAAATAAAACGGGTACACATTGTATGTAAATTCGGAGCACGAGAATCTTTTTTTTTTTGGACTGGAATGTACGTCACTGACAGCAAAGCATAAATAGCAACGGAATGTGGGAATTTAACAATACCAGCGCGTTCAAACCGAATGTATCGATTTCATAGACCAATATTTATTGCAGTGTGGATTTTCTTTATTATCTTTGGTATATTTCGTATTTATGAGCTACTGAAAGCCGAGCGGCAATTAAAACACGCGATTTGGGTTTTTCATAAAACTTATACATTTACAATCTTTACAATGTATTGTCACTTATTTCATCTTTAATGTACACGACCTTGTAAGTTTTTCCATTTCATCTCATTTTCTCCAATCTCCATTCTCATCCTCAAATGAAGAACCCCCATAGGGAAAATACTCCTTTGTATTTTAATCTTGTGGGCCATGTATAAATTGTTTTAACCGGTCATTGTGCATAATGAGCATGTTGCACAGAGAAAAAAAGTGCTGACATATATTATCGCTCGTCCTCGGATGGTCAAGGTGTATGTAATTTATTTTCTGATTATTTCGGATCTGTCTTTGAATACCATGGGTTGCCTGATATTTCTGAGCATCCTCCGGAACACTGTGGCAGTGCCTCTATGTCATGTGTAGCGGTTAGTCGTTTGGATCTAGTGAACAAAATTAAATCCTTAGAAGTTAATAACGGGGCAGGTCCGGACGGCATTCCTGCCTCTTTCGTTAGGGAATGCGGTGAAGAACTTAGCTACCCTCTATGTCTTCTTTTCAACAAGTCTCTTGCTGCCGGAGTGTTTCCAAGGGTGTGGAAAACTGCATATATTGTTCCAATATACAAATCGGGCAATAAATCGTGCATTGAAAACTACAGACCTATAAGCATAATTTCGTGTATTGCCAAGCTTTTTGAGTCCATAGTGCACACTTACCTTTATAACCATGTGAAACCATATTTGTCTGATAAGCAGCACGACTTTGTTAGCAATAGGTCCACTGTTTCAAATCTACTCGAATATAAACACTATCTATGCAATGCTTTCGCTTCGCAGGGTCAAGTTGACGCCGTGTACACTGATTTTTCGAAGGCTTTCGACAAGGTTGACCATTTCATCCTTTGTCACAAAATTCAAGTCCAATACGGAATACACGGTAGTCTTCTTCGCTGGGTCCAATCCTACCTTCTTAATAGAAGTCAACTAGTGGCCATCAATGGATACACTTCTTCGGAAATCCCCATAACATCAGGCGTTCCTCAAGGGTCCCATCTCGGCCCATTGTTATTTGTACTGTTACTAATGACTTGGTTAATCGTTTATCTTGCCACTGCTTAATGTATGCTGACGATCTTAAGGTTTTTACCTCTGTAACTAATTTCAATGATTGCTTACTGTTGCAGAATGATCTTAGACAAATATCTGAATGGTGTTTCCTTAACCATATGTATCTTAATGTTGCTAAATGCCACGTAATATCATTCTCAAATAAAAAGAATAAACTCGTGTATAATCTGTTTCGAGACCACTTTCGACTCGAGTCTCCATTGGGCCCTGCACCCCGAGTTTCCGAGGCTAAGTCGGTGGCGATACAGAGTTGTAATGTGACTTTTACGGCTAAAGATGTAGCCAGTGTGATTAAAAATATGGGTGGCGGTAAATCTCCAGGGCATGATGATCTTAGCGTCGAACACCTGAGATACGCGGGAGACCACTTGCCGAGGTGCCTGGCAATGTTTTATTCGTTGTGTCTAAGCCATTCATATTTACCAGAGGATCTCATGCGTACCGCTGTAGTGCCGATAATAAAGGATAAAACTGGTGATTCCTCTGATCTCTCCAATTACAGACCTATATCGCTGGCTTCCGTTATCGCTAAGGTTCTGGACGGCCTGCATCGGCAATTGGAGAATCACTTGTCCCTTAATGACGCACAATTCGGTTTCAGACCAGGCTTGTCTACGGAAAGTGCTATCCTTTGCCTCAAGCAGACCGTGCAGTATTATACCACCAGAAAAACCCCAGTGTTTGCAGCTTTTTTAGATCTCTCAAAAGCATTTGATCTGGTATCGTATAAACTATTGTGGGACAAATTAAGAAAAGAGACTAATCTGGCACCGGTAATAATATCACTATTTGAGTACTGGTATAACAACCAGAAAAATCAAGTAAAGTGGGGGGGCGCGGTCTCTGAGGACTACATGCTGGAGTGTGGGGTTAGGCAGGGAGGCCTGACCTCTCCCAGACTCTTCAACCTTTACATAAATAGCTTGATCGATGAGCTTAGCAGCACCGGAATCGGATGCCATGTGGGAGGAGCGTGCATAAATAACCTAAGCTACGCTGACGACATGGTGCTGCTAAGCCCTTCGATCAGGGCGCTGCAGAGGTTGACTTTTATCTGCCAGGGCTATGTGGAGAGACATGGTCTTAAATATAATGATAAAAAGAGTGAGCTAGTGGTTTTCCGGCCGAAATCTAAAACCTACACCAACTTGCCAAATATTTATCTAAATGGGTCACCTATCAGCAGAACAACGAAATTCAAATATTTAGGCCACTGGGTTACGGAAGACCTTAGCGATAGCTGTGACATTGAAAGGGAGCGTAGGTCGCTGGCCGTCCGCTGTAATATGTTGACTCGCAGGTTTGCTCGTTGTACGAATGCAGTAAAAATTACGCTTTTTAAAGCTTACTGCCAATCCTTCTACACATGCAGCCTGTGGAGTGACTTTACGCAGCGGACGTACAGTGACCTACGAGTTCAGTATAATAACGCTTTCAGGATGCTTATGGGGCTGCCTCGACACTGCAGTGCATCGGGGATGTTTGCGGAGGCGCAGGTTGATGGTTTTGCGGCTATCATGCGAAAGCGGTGTGCCTCACTACTAAACCGTTGGCGAGGCAGCGCCAACAGCATCCTGATAGCGTTAGCTGATAGATGGGATTCCCCCCTTATGCATAGATGGACTAAGCTCCATACATGTATGAAATAATTATAGATTGTTGTAAGGTAATTAACTAACACTAGTGTATAAGTCTGTAACTAATCTCATATGGATTCTGTCCGAAATAAAATTATTATTATTATTATTATAATTATGAATTGCAGGGTAAGACTCTAGATAGAAAATCTGTTGTTAAGGACCTTGGGATACTCTTTGATGACCAGCTTAGCTTTCGTTCTCACTATGAATATATGGTGAGCAGAGGGAGACAACTACTGGGCTTCATTTTTAGATCTACCAAGGGTTTTAAAAGTCCAGATGGTTTACTGACTCTGTTCTTTAGCTTAGTCAGAACTGTCCTTGAGTACGATTCCCCGATCTGGACTCCGTACTATGCTGTACACACCAATAGTATAGAGGGGGTGCAAAAATACTTCTTAAAGATCCTCGCCTTCAGGTACAACTTCGGTCGCACGTACAAGTCTTACTATAGCAAACTCATAAAAATCGGCATTCCCACACTGGAATCCCGTCGCAAAATGTACGACTTTGTATACTTACATAAAATTTTACATTCTAACATAGACTCAGCTGCCCTGCTATCAACTCTAACCTTTAGCACGCCTCGTTTCAGGGGTCGCTCATGTAAAGTTTTTTCCCTGAGAGTGTACAAAAATAATACTTCCTTCTACAACCCAATCACTAGAATGTGCAGACAGTATAATGACTTGGTGGCTGTTGATGTTCATGTTCATGTTGACATATTTGATCCACGCATTATTAAATTTAAGAGAGACTTGGCGGCTATCCTTTTTGCTCACCCTAAAAAGTAAACGCTTTACCCTGATTTCCTTGTTTGTTTATTTAATTTCGATTCAGTTTTATCGTTTATCATTCAGTTAGTACCTAAGAATGTATACTTATTTCCGTTAATTAAACTTTTGTCATTAGTAATGTTCATGTTGATGCATCATTGGCTCGACTTGGCTGAAATAGAGTAGAGTAACTGTGTTATTGTATGCTGAACTTGATTAGATTTAACCATGTAATTAACCCTGCTCTGTGTTGGTTGACTTGACACTAGTGCTGTATGTGCACTTGGTCAATTATGCGCTTACTTATTGATCATGCTGTGTGCACTTGCTTTGGATGTCATGCTGGTCTATAAACTACTGATTTTGTGCAAACTTAACTGTATCATTTATTGTGTGATGTCTGTAAAGTGTACCTTTTTTAAATAAATAAATTTCACGTCTATATTTAGTTACTCTCAAATATTGGTGCCTTGATAATTAAATTTCGAAATGAATGCACTAGAAGCGCACGGATAATTGTGTTTTGGTTTTTAGTGTGCAGATTAGGATTTGAATTGGATTGGTATATGTGATAATCCGGTATTAGATGTAATTAGCTTACATAACTATTATACGTAACATTTATATGTATATTACGTATAATAGTTAAGTAAGCTAATTACAAGTAGTAAGCTAATTACATCTACTGTGCACAGTAACTTTATTTCACGAAAGCGAGTGAGCCATGGTTGTGTGTTGAGTTATACATGCACATTGTCTATGTGTGCGCTAGCGTAGGAGCTATGTGTTCACGTTATCTATATGTTCCTTATATATCACAACTACAACCATATCTAACCAGCGCTCGTGAGATTTTAAAAACCCTACCGTTCCAACAATTTAAAAGAAAATTGTATCAATGACTGAGTGATCTGAATGTATACTCAATAAAGGAGTTTTTTAATGTCAATACCAATAGTATGTAAGTAGTATAAACTAGAATCTTTATTTTGTTTGAATAGGAAAAAATAAACGAAAAGATTTAAAATTTTGCATGCTTTACCAAGTATAATTTGGAGATCTGTATTTTGTATTTATTATCATTGTAAACATCTAATGTAACCTATATTCCTGTAAAAAAGGAATTTGAACCATTTGGCATATTTTGCCTTGTTTCTTATTGAGTAGTCTCATGGAGTAGTCAAATTTTCAGTCAACATTCCTTTATCAATATCTCTAATCTCTATCAAAGGAACGGACGTAAAATAAAAATGTACTACTACAGTAGCTCGATTCCACTCACACCTCAGATTCGGTTGAAACCACTCAACCAATCTCACTGGAGCGCAAACTCTTAGAGTATTCCAGTGTTCCAAACCACACGCGTGGTCGTGCCGGAGGTTTTCCCCCGGATTTTCCCCAGGCTACTCTCCAACCGCGCACTCCTATCGCTTTATTGGGCCCGGCCTATAAAGCCACAGTCAGGTTCAAAAAAAGAAAAAACTACGAGATTTATTTGTCGCAGTTACCTTATACGTATATAGCTTAAAAGCCGTCGTCTCCCGGCGAAAAAACTAAACAATAGCATTCTTTTGTTATGATCGCGGGGATCCCAGGGACCGGTAGACGACAGGTTAAAGTAGTGTTAATGCACCAATAGCATATGAATATATGGAAAAGCATAATTGTGTTTTATACAGAAGTGCTTTTCAATAATGTAGATATTAATTTGTCATGGTATTTATCCTAATTTATCTCCAACGCCCAGTCTGAATTGGATCAATTAGTCAGCCCGTGAATGTTTTCAAGCTGCGAAGCCAGTCAGCGGAGCGCGAGTGAGCCCTGTCGACGGCACGGATCGGTTTTAAAATCCCTAGGGTTTAGATTGTCTGATTGGGCGGGGTGATTTCATAAACGGGCCTTACAGCACAGTTGCGAAAATAAAATCCTTCCTCCCTGTGGTAACGGTCAACGGCTATGTTTATAGACATCAACCAAAAACTGGGCTGTCTAGCTCTTAACTTGATATGTCTATAGTAAATTTGCGAACCTAAAGCAGTGTATTATCAAAAAAAAAACTAGAACGATTTTATGTAGCCCTTAACTTGATATGTCCACAGGAAATATGCGAACCTAAAGCAGTGTATTATCAAAAAAAAAACAAATTAGACCGATTTTACGTAGCCCTTAACTTGATATGTCCACAGGAAATATGCGAACCTAAAGCAGTGTATTATAAAAAAAAAACAAATTAGAACGATTTTACGTAGCCCTTAACTTGATATGTCCACAGGAAATATACGAACCTAAAGCAGTGTATTATCAAAAAAAAAAACAAATTAAAACGATTTTACGTAGCCTTTAACTTGATATGTCCACAGGTAATATGCGAACATAAATCAGTGTATTATCAAAAAAAAAAATTAGAACGATTTTACGTAGCCCTTAACTTGATATGTCGACAGGAAATATGCGAACCTAAATCAGTGTATTATTAAAAAAAAACAGATTGGAACGATATTACGTCGTTTTGTATTATTTTAAAACACTACAACACTATAATAGTGTTTAAATAGACCAAACAGAATACACTGTGCACTTTATATAACACAAAATCAACCAATGAGAACTCGTAAAATAAGTAATTTTTAGTGTCGCTGACTTTGTTAAGAAATAGAAGGTTATTTATAACTCCATACTCCAAGCGTTTAATTGCGCTATAAGCATTTTTAAGACTTATGTGCTGTGAAGGGTTTACATTATAATTAAAACATTTATTACACAAAAACGCCTCTCAATTATCTAATAACGCTAGCCATTAAGAACGTACTCAAAAAAAAGTAGGCGGGAGATTGTGACAAAATTATCATGTTGCTGCAATTTCTACAAACTATAACCAAAATAATTTTGCAAAATGGATTTCCTCGCAGTAGACATGAAGAGCACTGTGTTAAGCCTCGGCCGAAAGTGCAACAGTTGGAATCGTAGCTACTTTCGAGGGCCTCCGCTACGCGTCGAGCTTCGAACTAATTCGTCCATGCCATGTATTGCTTATTCTCTAGCCTCTATACTATTTAATTATTAACAACTCACAAATAGTGATGGGCAATTTCTGCAACAAATCTTGGATGGGTGACCGCTTTGAGTGGTTATTAACTGAGCGCTCCCGTGCTTTTGAAGGTACGCTAAGCCGTTGATCGCAGCTGCTGCCTATGATAGCAGACTAGCAGTCATTAAGCTAAGTTAGAGCCCTTCGAGCGGCTTGAGAACTTCTAGCAGTCAAGTTAACCCACTCGCTTGATAAGCCTAATTCCAAAAAGGTCTGGTTTCCCCTCGGGTTGGCAGATCAAATGGCAGTCGCTTTCGTAAAAACTAGTGCCTATGATAGATTTTGGCATTAGGTAGCGGACCCCGGGCATCCTTCAGGATGCAACTGTACTGAGATAACGCTAGGAGAAGGAATTTCTAAAACATATCACATTTTTTCTAAACACAAATAATAGACAAGGTAGACGTCCCAAAGTTACCCCTATCCTATTAATATGGCATAAGTTTGAAAGCGTCATGTGCGAGCATCAAGCGCTGGGACATTTATCTTACTTGTTACAATTACAAAACAAATGCTCAAAGCGAACGAAATCACTTTTAGATAAACATTCCCAAAGGCACCAATTAGTAATGGATCCGTCCCGTTTCGCGAAAAAGGACCCAAGTACAGGTTTAGAGTTATTCGTGTAATTGCTTCGCCTTTAGCGAGGTAAAGAACTCATAGCTGTAGAGGGTACTGATAATTATAGCAAATTTATGAGACCATAATTTATTAAAATACTAAAAAGGAAAGGCTCAGCGGAACGTCATCTCGCTCATAATCGCGGGCTCTTCACTCGGTACATTTGTCTCGATCCTCACACTCTTTACTCTACTGCTTGATCTGATTGGCTCTAATGCCGACTAGTTATCGAACTGCACGTCAGAGGGCGCCACAGTTTTTGTGTAAGCATACGTGTCTTCTTACATAAGTTTGTTTAGAGTAATTACGTCGCTTGATAGCCACTTTTTGGGACTACTAGATGGTTAGTCGTAACTTGACTGAGTATCTCAGTATATAATGATTTCATTTGATGCCCATAATTGAAACAGTCCAACTGGGAAAAAGTACCTTCAAAAAGACCGCAGCCATATTAACACCACTCTCTCTTTAGAAATTTAGGGGGCCTACGATAGTCCCGTTTATAACGTGACATAAAAGACAAGATAAAGCATCTATTACTTTCTGTCACGATTTAATAGAAAGTGACGGATGCTTTATCTTGTCGTTTAAATCACGATAACTACGAGCATGGCCAGTTAGTTCACTTAGCAAAAGACAAATAAGCTATCTCCTATCTCTATTACGCAGCTATATACCAGTACCTAATGACGATTGAAATTTCAAAGAAAAGAAGATTACAGTACCGGCCAATAATATATTACTTTCATGTTGTATTTAACTTTTTTTTAATACTTCCTGCAATATTTACATACATATTATTTATTAGGTATCTACATAAGTTGGATTAAGAATTTCTAGAATCCTTGCAAGCCAGTCAACAAGCTGTAGTCACACAAAGTGGATGTTTCGGAGAATTCTCACGGATGTAAACTGTCTGAGATGTAAATCTTACAATATTGCATAAGAAGTCTAAATTATGTTCTTGAATCACTTTTTTATTTAACTAATTAACTGTTACTAGTTATTCTAGGTACAGTGTCTGTGCATAAGGGCATCTATTACAAACTATTCACACCGAACGGAAGAAACAATTAAAATTGGTTTTCGTACCCTGTACCATCTGCGTGTTATATGAAATAATCTTTATCCAATCGAAGGTTTATTCTGAAGTCTTTGTTTCCATCATAAAATAATCAAAGAGAACAAACCGCTACCATTAGTCGGGGCTCAATTAAAGAAATGTTTCTTTCATTACTTCGATTGTAACTCATTGTGCTTTGAGTTAATCCTATTTATCATCAATCCGGTGGAGTATAGGGCGGGTCCTTGCGTGGGATGCAACCTGTGTAGACACACTAGCTCCGTCGCTTCTCCACCGAACATGGGTGAGAAAATATCGGCATCGAATATAATTTCGACCAAAGGACCGAAAGCGGTGTCGATAAGGTCCGTGAGGCCCAAGAGCTTTGAGCCTCTTCAAATAGATCTCGGAGAGAATTAAAGACGCCGAACCGAAGAGCTGGCAGCTACCTCGCACAAAAAATAAGCATAGCTATTCAGCAAGGAAATGCTGCCAGCGTCTTCGGCACAATGCCGTAGGGCCATTTTTAGATTCAATTTTGTTTTAATTTTATTTTTTAGACCTATGGACTACCTATTTTCGTTTTTATCTCAATAATTATACAGATGTAATCACCCTCTTAACAATATATTTAAATTCATACCTATAATTTTTTATCAGCATAAATAATGTTCTCAATTTGATTCAATATCGAGGTAAATAGGAATTACCAACCAATAATAACCATATGGAAGAGGCCAATAAATACCATATGGACGTATACGTATTATTTGACAAGTTGGAAGTACCTATTTTATAGAAAGTGACAGTCGTATTTCTAATGATAATGACTACTATTTAGCTGATAGTTTAACAGACGTTTTATACTAGAGGACACGGCAGCTATCTCAGTTAACTAAGGTAGTAATACAAGACAATAATGGCCGGAACGAATTAGAGTAATGGTGTATCATTAGAGGGTTTTCAACTTCTCCTATTTAAAGCTTAGGTTACCATACGCCCCAGTACATGGGGACATGTTCTGGTTTGAAGCAAAGGAATCAATTTGTGAAATTAAGAGTAACATTTTTCCTTAATTCTCAAAGCATTTTATCGAAAGACTAACTTGCTGTTAAACTTTTTAGTTTAACACGTCACATGCATGTTTCTAAACAAATTGGAATGTTTGAAATGGAACCTTACACACTATTATGATTGTAATAACTTTCCTTTACTGTGAGAAAATTTGCACGTAACCTTTGCCGCAATGGTGGAATGCAATCAAAACTTTGTGCAGGGACCACTAAATAAACGGGTAAAGTAGATTAACATGCAGGTTGTAGATGTATATATATGTAATATGTATTCAATACCACAATGGTTAAAAACACATACAACATAAACCGTTGTCCCACAAAAATGTAGTATGTGGGATCGGCAGTCTCTTAATTAGGCATTAATTATTAACCATCTTATTCATAAAAAACAAAAAACCTCTGCTAACGACATTGCGTTTTGTCCCTTTCCTACAAATATAAATGTCAAAGTGGCAAATAAAGACAAACGAATATTAACGGCATTTTAGCTAAAATAGGTTTGATGAACGTTTATGAACAAGGGGGTAAATGTATGTGTATGAAGGTTTCCTATCAGCATTCTATTAGTATGGAACGTACAGTCAGCAGCAAGTACTTAAGAGTCCATTCATATTTTGTGTGAGAAAAAACAACAAAACTGGATTTTTGACGAAATATTACTGAGAAACGGAAAGGTTTAGCAAAATTCAAATAATGGATTTAGAGAGGTCAATTCTTTATATTTTACGCAGCGGCTTCAAATTTTAGTTCAACTCAATATTTTAGTTTTATTTACCCGATTACCGACAGTCGATTTCTGAAAACGCGCGGAGGTATAAGTTTGATCACTTTTTGAGTGATGATATTATTAGGTAACCTAATTGTTAAAAAATTGTGTTACAGCCGTAATATGTTGTTAATTTACGCTGCGGCCTCAATTTTGTATTATTTTCTATAAATAGTCTTACACAAAAATATTTCTTACGCTAATTTCTCAACAAAATTACGCTCAAAACACACGGTTTTTCTCAGTATTATTGAAAGATTATTACAATTATTTATATTACACATTAAAACTCATGTATTTGGAAATATATTTCAGTAAAAAAATATATAATAAGTCTAAAAATTATACTGTCAAAAAAGATTCAAAAGTTGTATATATTTGTTTGCGCGCGGGAAGAATCCTCAGTACGGCGCGAGCGCTTGTCAAGGCAGGACCTGTGTCAATTTCGTCCCAACCGCCATTTTTGTAGCGCGAACGCTCTGAATGTGATTATACCACGATCGCTAAGTATGGTTTTTTAATTTAAGTAGTTTTCTTATAGACTGAATCATAATGTATTTTCAGCAAACTACCAATTACTTATTTCATGTTGATTTTAGCATGAGTCGCAAACAGTCGGTTTATACTTGTGTTAGGAAGAAAAAATATACTTCAAGACTAAAAGAGGCAAGGTAAGTTAAGTTACACCCAACTTATTTAAATGTAAAATTGGCGTAAATAATTAATATGTATTAGACGGATTTATTGTGCTATTCGGATTTTAAAGACATTTCAGTCTAAATCTTTATTTCCCTTAGTATATTGTAGCCTTACAAATACATACACACATTTAAATCTCGAAGTAGAAGATGGATTTAAAAACCGGTCACGTGCGAGTCGGACTCGCCAACCATGGGTTCCGTATACAGATGTGTATCGGTTCCAACCCTATTAAATTAGGAAAATCTTAACAAAATAGTGTTGAAATTGGACGCCACGGGAGCGCCATCTATAGGCGACTTTTGTTACAAATTTGAGCGACTGAATAACTTTGTATTTATGGTAGGTTTTCAAGGATAATTCTTTATCACGTAAACCGATTTTTTTTTCTTTATTTGAAAGAAGGTACTTTCAGGATAATCTCGTAGGAATTTATAAAAAATAAATAAATGCGAAGGTGATTGAATTACAAACTTAGTATAGAAATGTTTTTTGACGTTAAAAAAAAACTAGATAGAGCTACATTTATATTTTTTTCTGTAAAAAAATGTTATTTAATAATCTTATATTTTTTCCTTGGTAAACTTCGAAGATAAGGGGGGGGACGGTGTTTTTTTACATTTATGTTTCAGAATGTGCAAACCAAGCCCTTTCATGACACCCCACTTGACATATTAACTAGACTTTCAAATTTTGAATCACCAATCACTATCACACCAATCAATATCTGTAATTTTTCAGAGAAAAAAAAAAGAATAATTAAAAAGTCATGTTCTATGTATGAAGGTAAGCCTTCTTTATAACTATTCCAAATTTCTAATCTATAGCATATGTAGTTCGTGAGATATTTAGTGACGTGACGGACAGAGAGACGGACAGAGAGACAGATAGACAGACAGACAGACAAAGTGAAACCATAAGGGTCCCTTTTTACCATTTTGGTACGGAACCCTAAAATTATTAATTTTCAAACAACAAACACGCTACCCGCCATGATCGCGAATGCCGTGTTGTCATTTGTCATACAAGTTGTAAGTAAATCAACGTCTTTCACATGTCAGAATACACCACCTATACGACTGTTCTATTATAGGTATAACATTGTCTCCCATTTCTGCAGCGCTCGTGGCCCAGCGGCGCCCGCGTACCGCGTGCGGTATGCGAGGTTAAGCAACGTCGGCCTAGGTCAGTTATCGCATGGGTGACCTTTGAGTGGTTATTAACTGAGCGCTCCCGTGCTTTGGAAGGCACGTTAAGCCGTTGATCCCGGCTGCTGTCTATGATAGCAGTCTTTAAGCCAAGTTGGAGGCCTTCGGGCGGCTTGAGAACTTCTAACAATCAAGTTGCCCACTCACTTGACAAGCTCAATTCCAATAAGGTCTGGTTTGCCCTCGAGTTGGAAGGTCAGTTGGCAGTCACTTTCGTAAAAACTAGTGCCTACGCCAAATCTTGGGATTAGGTAGCTGACCCCGGGCATCCTTCGGGATGCAACTGTACCGGGATAACGCTAGGATGATGATGATGATTGTCTCCGATTTCTGCCTGGTTTGCTTACACCCCGCGTGACGTCACGGTCTAGCTAGACCAGCATGTTGGAAAGCGTTTTCGCTAAATTCGTGAATAATTAAATTTTAAATTATACTTTTGGGCTTTAATTGGTCTCTGAAACATCTAATAAAAGAAATATGAACAATGTAAGAACCTGTCCAAAGTATTGTCAAGCAGCGCGTTAATTGGCTGTAATCAACTGCTAGAAAACCCCTTGCTACTTACTGCCTATTATCATAAACCACCTTCCTTTTTATTATTATTATTATATATACAGTTCGTGAATAATTATATTTTAAATTATACTTTTGGGCTTTAATTGGTCTCGGAAAAATCTAATAAAACAATTATTAACAATGTAGGTAAGACTCTGTTCAAAGTATTGTCAAGCATCGTATTGATTGGCTGTAATTACCTCTCAGAAAACCCCCTTGCTACTGTCTATTAACAAAAACCACCTTTTTATTATTATTACAATGAAGAAACTATCTATTAAAGTATTGAAAGAAAATATGAGTACTAAAATAAGATAATAAGTGCCTCACTTAAGCGAAGTAAATAAAATATGTTGTTGGTTTGGTTTTCATTGACATAAGTATCAAACGCGTTTACTCCTGTGCGCCACCGCTACTCCAACCCTACCGTGCACGCTAACCCTTTTGTACCTATATTAATGTTAGAATGTTAGAAGAGGATGGCGCGCTTGGCTCTAGGCGTGAGTGTGTTTGTAGGGTCAAGTAGAAGCGTGTCTACACACACAAGCGCACTTTGCCGCGCGATCGCTGTCTAAATGCCGAATTTGAGCAAGCGGTTTTGGTGAACGCGCTCTTAACTGAGCAAAATAACATACTCAGAATAATCTACACTGAGCCTTATGCTCTTGACATTAGAGTCCGCGTGTCTGATTTTCAGCCCTAGGCCCACGTAACTACTTCTACTCTTGGAATGTACAGTAATAACGACAAAATTACAGTTTATTGAATAGCCTTCGTAAGTCGATTAAAAATGTTAGTTGCAGGAAACTAAGTTCCCAACCGTAGGCCGGGCCCGTCGAACAATAACCGAGTTACCCCATCCGGGTATTCACATCGGTTACTCTACTTGTCTCAGAGGAATCAGCATTAAGCTAGGTTTTATATATAACTAGACCAAATTAACTATAGTAAACATAAATCTTAACGAATGGTGGGGCATATATTTGTTAGGTACTATTACTGGCACACGTTTAACAATATACATTTTGATAATGGTTAACCATAGGACTGCCGCAATCGAGACTTAAGTAATAATACTTAAATAAAAAAAACTAAAAAGATAAAAACAAATTTCACTTACTTACTTATATGCGGGTATTGTATGTGTCCCCCGACTGCAAACAAAATAGATTCCCTTATGTTATTTATTCCGAGACTTTTTTTTACTTTTTAGTTAATTTTTATCCAGTGCAGTCGTGTATATTTAATTATTTTCTATCGCAATTTTTGAATTTCATTTTAAAGTATCTGATGCCGTAAAATCATGGTAATATCACACACGTTATTTATACGATCGAAAACTCTTCAGAACACACATAATGGAGTACATAGTCCGCCATATTGTTTTTATTGCAACGTCACATATCCTATGTTACTTGGAATGATGTAAGGATTCTAACGATACCTCATACATCTTAATCGGTTAAGGTGTTGAGAAGTTCAACAACAAATATTCTCACATACATGTAGTCTTATTTTAGACATACATTTAAATAATGATATTTTGAGTATTTTATTATTTTATAGACATAGATAGATTTTGACTTGTAAAAGCGCCCTTGATGCCTATTTGCAGAATAAATATTTTGATTTTGATTATTTTAGCATAGAAAACCCTGAGGTTTTCGTTAGTGAAACAATGTTTACCATTTTCTGTAGAAATAGTTTTGGCCAATAAATTACAAAACAGTTACCTTTTTTACCAACCAATGGGTAAAAAAAATTGACGAATACACATATCTTCTCATATTTCGATAAACTTTTATAAAAAAATGACACTAACGTAAGTTTAAAACGTTAAGTACCTAGGCTAGTTGCCAGTCAAGTTACGCAGGGTGAGTGGTGAGGCGAGTCGAGACGGGCCGTAAATCGCATAACTGCACTTAGCAAGTTTGAACATGTCTTCCGCTCTAATGTACTACGTAATGCTATTGTGTGTCCATCAACCCGAATTTTGGTTATGATACACTTACTATATAAACAACGTCACGCTTATGTGGCTAAAATGTACAGTCGAGGGCATTAACATGTATCCATTTTTGGACCTTATTTCTATATCCATATTGGTGCCCTTGACTTATACACTAATTTTTCCTAGTTGCGTCCTAAAGATGAGAGATGTGATTGGGATATTTACCTATCGATAACATTAGTAGTAGCTTTAGCATAAGTTTATTCGATAAACATAAACGAACGCGTTTGCGTTCAGTCTCAATTTGTATGGTAACGCGAGCAGCGCCTCTGGTGGTAGGTAATAATTTGTTTCGAAAAAACTTATACTAGAGGTGTAAAATCAAAATCAAAACATTTATCCTGCAAA
Source organism: Epiblema foenella (assembly GCA_963556455.1). Classification (NCBI taxonomy): domain Eukaryota; kingdom Metazoa; phylum Arthropoda; class Insecta; order Lepidoptera; family Tortricidae; genus Epiblema; species Epiblema foenella. The sequence continues at coordinate 5,249,224 of OY747110.1, forward strand.
TAGGCCTCAAGGGCACTTTTACAAGTCAAAATCTATCTAGGTACATCAAATAAAAATAATACAATAATCAAAGTATCATTAATTAAATGTAGTGTTACATGTCAAAAATAAGACTAAGAAACTAATAATAATCGAGATTTGTTAGAGATGTATAAGGTCTCTAAGCATCAAGATAAACGGTAATAAGGTAGGTACACTAATCATAATAAAATATTTTGAGATAAGTATATCTATACGCGTCAACATGAAAATAATAAAATCGAATAAATAAATATCCTCAGAGATATATAAGGTCTCTGAGCGTCAGTCTAAAAATAAAATCAAATGAGAGCAGAGCGAAGTATCTCATCATGTCAATTCCACTGAACACTAGTACGAAGTTACTAGTCCTTGTACGAAGCTTGCAAGAATATCATATCTTTGGCGTGGCACCAAATAGTACAGGTAATAAAATAGGACTAAATATAAATATGCCTGTTTGGCAGCAAATTATGCATATTAATTAAACTTTGTTTTTAACTTTATTTTGGCACTATAAATTAGGGTCCGAGTCCTATCAAAAATTTAAGGTTTCTACCCCATTCACGCGTCTAGTTTGTAAAATGTGATAATCCACATCGAAAGGGATCTTATGGCGGCAGGCGCTTACGTTACACCTGTTCACTATTGTATTGGAACAGCGGCAATAAAGGCGCAAGTGCCGGCCGCCATAAGGTCCGTTTCAATATGGATTATCACAAATGTGCATTTTTTAAATATTCCCCTGCTCATACCCCCCGACCAGGACTGGTCAATTTTAGTAGGACACGGCAAATCCTCATTTCTAGTATCAAGATAAAATAAACACATTGATGTACTATTTTGCATCCAGAATATACTATTTTTCCTGACTATAATACGTATAATACCCAGATTATGTCTTGGCACTAGTTTTTACGAAGGCTCCTTCCATTTGACTGTCCAATTATCCAAGACCTAGCCAAAATGTAACGGGATAAGACCGGTTACCTCACAATACTTTCCTTCGCCTAAAAGCTAGTGTTGAAAATTAAAAATGGGATTGAAAGTGTGTAGTATTGGGTTACCTTTTGGCTATCTGACTAAACATTATCATAAAATGAATGCCACAAATTCAAAGCCTAGCTTACACTTTTAGCCAGACTTATCAGTATTAAATCACCATTCAATCAAAATACACCCTCCGAAAACACGCGAAGTCCATCTAATGCAACATGGCTAAAGCCCCAAATTTATAGCGAACATGCAGGCAATTTTTAACCAATCCCTCTGGCTTGTTAGCCTGTGAAATATGCCCTCGAGGAAATTGAAAGCGTGTAAGGAGAAATTTTACACGAGTCTGTCTGTTTTCGCTTTAAACTTAGGTTGTGCTATTTTTGTACTTTTTCTGAAAATCCTGTAAATATGGTGTTTTTTTTTAAACGAGGCTGTAGCTTTATAGTCCGGGCCCAATAAAGCCATAGGAGTGCACGAGAGCCTAGGAAAATCCAGGGGAAACCTCCGACATGACCACGCAGGTGGTTTTAATTTTAACATTGGAATACTCTAAAAGAGTTTGCTTTCCAGTGAGATTGGTTGAGCGATTTCAACCGAATCTGAGGTGTGAGTTAAATCGAGCTACTAGGAGTTTTGTCTGGTTCACTAAACCTAGGCTAGCTGAGAAGAGTCCAGCAAGAAACTAAGCTAGGCCCGACCTGAGTCGTACTGATTCTACCCAATACTTTTTCTTATGTGGTGTTACGATCTTTTTAGTGAGCACCTACCACTAATCCAGTGACCAGTCACTTTATACATCAGAGCTTGCGTCAAACCAGAGTTCAGATTTTTTGCAGAATTGTTTATGATGTTTGCCCAATGAATAATCCAAGTTTGTGACCTCGAGCGCTGAACGCAACTTTGTCAAAAACCGACTTTAAACCTAAAGGATAGTTGCTGATAGTACCTTCTCAGGACTTTTTTAAAGAAGACTAAATTTTCTAAAATACGAGACTAGAATTGTCTCTGTAGACCAAATAGTTTTCGAGATAACGCCTTTCAAAAGTTACCATTTTTTCGAACTTCACAAACTTATTTCTTTCGAGCATGACAAAACTGGATGCAACAATATTCGGGAATGGCTTTTTAAGACAAATCTCGATAGATATCTGACTCTGTGCAGTTTTATTAAATTTCCTATTGACAGAGTTTAGATGAGATAAAGTACCTACCATATTTTTAACTTAATTGTGACGTTTAATAATACGTTGTTTTAGTAGGCTGAGTAAAAAAGGGGAATAAAAAGACTCAACTTCGGATTACTATTATATAGAGAAAATTTTAAGCAATCATGTTTCGGCTATTCGGCAGAAAGACAGTCATATAGTCAAGAATCATATATCTGAAAATCAATCCTTATTGTTTCGTCGTCTGGGCAGTACAGCGTTTCAAAGAACGCGATATTTCTCGTTGTATGGCCTTAAGGGTCGGCACTGCCCTTATGATTCGCATGTAGTGGCGAGCGCCCATAGGCTAGTGTGCCTGTTTGCGGTCAATCATACCGTATGCTTGTTTACCGCCACTTGTTTGCTATAAAATGTACTTTGAATTCCACGCAACGCTCGTCTGTTCCGTTCTAGTAACATTAATATCATGACCTACGTTAAAAGTAACAATGCGGACAAGGTTCGTATGATTACAGCAACGCAACATACATAGTTATATCCAATCACGTCACTTTGATTCATGATATCAGAGGGGAAATAATCGTATTTTCTGTTCTGTAAGACATCCTTCGAATAGATACGATAATGTAAGGGTAAGATAGATCGAGTAGCGATCGTACACGTACTTGGACTGTACTTTTACATAACGTTTCAATCTATTAGGTACGAGTAAGTAGACCGCGAGCGGTATGCGTGGTTAAGCAATGTCGGCCCAGGTCAGTTCTTGGATGGGTGACCGCTGTGAGTGGTTAATTATTGACCGCTCCCGTGCTTTGTAAGGCACGTTAAGGTGTTGATCCCGGTTGGTGTCTATGATAGCAGTCGTTGAGCCAAGTTAGAGACCTTCGGGCGGCTTGAGAACTTCTGACAGTCAAGTTGCCCACTCACTTGACAAGGGGAGTCGAAGTTGCACCACATCCGTAGGGAGTACCCACCGTTACCCTACACGTGACTCCTGGGTGGTGCTAAACGGCGCAATAAAACTGGCAACCCTTCTGTCTTGAAGATCTCACGGTTCGAAATAATTGCCATACGATAAATAAACAATAGGCAGATTTAATTGACATTTTCAGTAAGAAAACTTTAATTTTGGCGTACCTTCCGCACGCTGGAAATCGTTACGCAACCACCCTTGTACTAATACGCACCCTTTTCAATATTCAATAATTTCTGTAGATGGAAACACTGTAATTAATAATTGAGTGGTGTGACAGATCATTAGGCACGCAATGCTCGTCGAATTCTATGTCTACATCGGTGGAATGTTCGTGAATAGCCCGCTGGATACGTTTCATTTCCGGCCCAGCACACAACGGATATTATGGAAATGCAGCCGATATCTCCATGCTAGAACGCTATTCCATCATTTAATTTTATTTCAGGATATGAAACTGTATTTTGTCATGCCATTTACCATATGTTTTATGGGATTATGTATCGGACGTGCTAATTTTAGTGCGTGCTATTCTAATCAATATGTTTTTTTTATGAATGCAGAAAATCTCAAAGTGGATCTGGGCCTCAGACACTAGAACGCCATTTTTATCTGCCTATAGCTACATTGCACCATTCTAGCCGTCGAAGCTGCTTCAGACCCTTTTCGAACTGCTAGTTGACTACATAATATGTCAAATGTACGCTAGATAGATTTTTAGTATGAAAAATGAAATTCAGATTTACCTTATCCAAGTTCGAAAATATTACTTAATCACTCATTTGGTCCCTTTTTTTAACCTTTCAACCAGCTTCAACGGTAGCTAGGCTGTCCAACCTGACGCTTGACTTTCGGCTGCCTAATGTATGCCCGCTTCACAGCACAATTGTCAACCATCCCTTCCCAAATATTTAGCTCTCACCCACACACAATATGGGTTCAAATGAACTCTATCTCCGCATTCTTCCTCAACATCCATCTACAATTTTCCCAGACTCTAATGAAACCGCCAACATGGATGCTAACCGAAGAGAGATATTTGACACGACTGACATGACAAGACATATAAAAACATCATATTCAAATATAGAACGTCTAGGATAAAAACCGTAACATGTAGATAAGAGCCTTAATAGATGGCGCCACTTTGATATACAAACAACACAGACCGGTAAATAATCATTCAAACCATCTGCTAACAAGCGGCCGAGGCAATGCAAATCTGACATCCTTCACTCATCCCCGGACACGCAAGTGTTAGTGTATACACTAACATCCTCGGACTGACTAGTGCTAATGTATACACTAATACTTGTGAGTCCTGTGTTCAGGCAGATCGCGCGCTTGTTTGACAACACCGTGTTTTAAAAATGCTGTTGTGTAATAAAAATGGGTTGTCAATATCTTAGCCACGATTTTCTTTCTAAGAGACATAAAAACATTATTACTCTTTTGGGCAGTAGTGTAATAGACCGAATAAGCTACGAGCTTAAGGCTGGTCCTGTTACTTCATGTGGCTTTAAATTTTACGTTACTATTCGCATTTTTCCACGATACATGCGGATTTGTGTGCCCGTTTGCCTACTACCTTCTTTATCTCGGTTTACCTGCAATCAGTCTATTTACTTTTAGCAGATGTGTTCCATGCTTTGTTTAGTTCCATGCGTTCTAGCAACCACATGAAGTTCTTGTATTTATTATTCAGCTCATTTGTTTATATGCCCATAGTTATGGGCATATAGGTAGTTACCTACCATAAAAAAGTAGCACACCAACACCGTAGTCCGGTTCGATTTCCTGCGGAAGTCGCGCCTCTACCGCCCCGATAAATATTTAGCCCACAACATAAATAACTCTAATGGATTCCTTTGGTGAAGCCATTTTCAGCTGCGTGTTATGAGATTGGCTTATTTTTCATATAAATGTCGTTTAAACTGAATAACATGTGGCATTTAAACTACACAATATTTTTGATTGCACGCCATTAAAAACTCTATCTACAATAGCATCCTGAAATAAGGTCCAAACGTGAATACTTTTTTTTCTTTTTGAGAGAATTGATTACTAATCGATTTGTTTTGATGTGAGTAAAAAATATGCATTACTACATTTTAGAAAAGGAAGGAATTAATTTCAGGATTGAATTACAACTTTTGAAATCGTGCGTCAAATATTACCAACTAGCTTTCGCCCGCTACTTCGTTCGCGTAAACTCCCACCCTGTTTTATCCCTTTGAGGGATAGTTTTCAATTTATATCCAGGCTATATACTCATCGTATACCAAGTTTCATCAGAATCCGTCCGGCCGTTTTTGCGTACATCCAACCACCTAAACTTTGGCTAATGTTTAATATTAGTAGGATTATTTTAGGTACCTTTTTATCAACAATGTTTCTTGCTGTACGTACCTGCATAGTTTAAATATAATTCACAAAATGGAATGGTATTGACAGATTATAATGTGGCCTGCGGTATCGAGTGACTGAAGCTGAGCTCGCTGGACCGAATCGGGCGCCATTGTGTCCATTTTGAACCACGATTTAACCGAACTATTTTGTTCTTCATTTGAATATTGCAATAGATTTGATGGACTTCTGAAAAGGTTCTTGATGAAGGATTTAGTGACATTAGCCGCACGGCCTTAGACAGCCAGTCGCTTGCGTTGAATTTTGAGTTGAACTCTATTCCATTGTAATAAAGGGTGACCCTGGAATCCAAGGTTATAGCGTTTTCAGTGATCGTTAATTATGCTATACTTTGCCTCTCATTTTCGTCTTTTGTGTTGCTATAATTGTAGTTACTAGTACGAATGGCATGATTTCTTTTTTCATCATGCCTATTGTCAACACAACGAATGCTCAAGTCAATAAAGGGTCGGCAATGCGCTTGTGGCTCCATAGGCCACGGTATCTGCTCACCGTCAGGCAGGCTGTGAGGTAATTTGCAACCGAAGTTGTATAAAACATATACAAACATCATATACCTACGAGTATATATGTTAAATATAAAAACCAGCAAGCGTCAGTGATTTCAGCCAATAAACCCCCAAAATACCGAAAAGCGCTCCCAATTTCCAATATTGAATTCCCAGTCTTGTCAGAACATCCCCAATCTACAGTCGGCACGGAATAGTGTGAAAATTAAAAAGATAAAAAATGAATCCAGATTCCCGGTTGATTCAGCCGACGGGATGAAAATTGGATTTGCCCCTGATTGGTTTTTTATTTACTTAAGACAAGAAAAATTCTCCAGGCGACGTCTTTATAAATGATTTACTGGGTCCCCTTTCTAGCTCTGCACATTTCAACTCTGGAATCCACAGTCGTGTTATCTTTTTCACTCATCACGTTTAAAGAGGAGTTTGAAAAGGGTAGGATGACGGTAAATTCTATGTTCGTCTTGGCGAGTAGATAAAGTCTCGAGATTGATTAACGAATGGGTTTCGGAGTTATCACATAAAAGTCGTATCTTGCAATGCAATAAAGTTTTTCTCGAGACGCTATGGATCATATAAAAAAGATAAAATACCTAAGTAAGATGATTTATATTTTGTAGCTTACTATATATGCATAAGCTTGCTATATATGGATACTTTCACGCATGCAATAAAGGTTTCAAGAGCATGTTTGGCCAAAGCAGACATATCAGAGCTCTCAATTATAGGGCAAATTAATTTGTCAGGTCATCTAAGTCTATGTGGTCCTACTTTATATGTGGATATTATATTTTAAAGACCATAATTATACTGCAGTGTCAGTAATGTTCAAGATTAAAAAATACAAACTTACGGCCGGCCTCATGGTAAGGAGGCACCTTAGCTTATCGACGCTTGTGACTCCAGAAAAATCACAAGCACGTTTCCGACACTTTATTAACTTGAGAATTCGTTGACAGCCAGAAACGTATGCAGGTACGCTCTCAATATAGGGTCAGGCGACCCTGCTAAACGATTTTACGTGAAAGCTTTATGCTTTCAAAGAAACTAAATTTCGAATAGTTACTTCTGCATAGAGAAAATCGATTAGGTTTTCTTTTTTTTTTAAATATTTACCATAAAAATTAGATACAGTTTTACTTTAACATCCGTTCGCCAAACACAACGTTTATTGGCGAGTAATGCACTCATGCTCTTAACAAATTAATGTACCTATCTACCTTAAAACCTACAATAAAATATGTATTAATAGGTAAAGCAGTTTCTTCTGCAAAACAGTCTGTTTAGCATATTCGTCTGACAACACACACCAGTTCGAGACATTTCCAAATTTTGTAATGAACGAGACAGGCGCGCTGCGGTTCCTAAATTTTATCTAAAAGCCCTCGACGTAATTATATATATTGCTTCTACGCCCGAGTCTAGCTTACGGAATATCTGCATAAAAATCTACGAAAACTCCGCAAATGACGGGTTCCCGTGGGCCGGAGTTGCGGCACATTTCAATTGAGCGTACCGAAGTGCATCCTCAACACACAGTGCACCGTAAACGGCAATGGTAATGCTTGTGATGATCCGTTTCGTTGCACCCTACCTGCAAAGGATATAAAAAATGGTTTAGTGCCTAAGTTTAAAATAGTGAAGCAATCAGTGAGCTACCAGGCTGTCCATCTTTTTAATAAATTGCCAGTAGAGCTAAAAGAGATCTCCAACATAAAGGTGTTCAAGCATAGATTAAAGGCTCTTTTAGTAGATAAATGTTATTATTCAATTGATGAATTTGTGAATGACGTATTGTAATTATTATTATTGGTAGAATTTATAACATTTGAATGACATGTTTAATGATTAATGTAATTTATTTTAGAATAGTATTGACATTTTAATGTGGTAATGTATTTCTTTTTATCCTGTGATAATGCTAGAATGTTAATGTTGTTATTGTTTGCTTATATTTTTATTTATGCCTATTATAAATGACCCAAGTTCTGTTTTTTCTCTCTTGTAGGTATGTTTATGTAGATGTGATATATATTCGACACAATGTATATTGTTCAGAATTAAATAATAAAGCTGACGGTGTTGGGTTAAAATCCGTCATCACCGTGGAATGTAGCGAAAACTGCTGCGATCCAGAAAGAGAAAAATCTCGAGGCGCGTGCCATTGTCTTCAGTGTAAGGTCCCCCTCTCTGTGGCTAGAATATTCAAGTGTCATTGCGTTAGACAAGCGTTATACAGGGACCTACTGCTTTAGCCTTTTCCGGTAGCCGCTCTGAAGTTCTTCGCATTAGGGCAAGGATGGCACTGTGAGGTTTTTAGGTTTCCGTAGCAAACTAGTAGTAATTTGGCAGGTATAAACAAATCAGCTACGCTGACGAAGTGGTGAACATAAAGATCTTGAAAAAGAACTCAGTTCCTCCGGTAGCTACACGCAAGTGGGGATCGAATTTTCCTTCTGCGACACATGGTGGTGGTGGTGGCGGTATGTTTGATTGCTGGTGGTCTATGGTTAGCTCGTTCAAAAAATAAAAATTGTTATCCCCCGACAATACCACATAACCCCCCATCCCCCGACCCCCAATAATTGTGAATTCTAATTTGCGGGTTTATTCATTCAAGTGTCTATTTCCTTACTGTAAATAAACTACCTACTACGGACTGACCCGTGGGAATCCCGACCGCGTCGCGTCAAATTTGATAACTATAACTTGCTCTTACGTCCAAGTTGGGTAATGTTTAGCATGGCTTGGCCAAATGTTTTAAGTGAGCGAATAAAGTTGAAGGAATTGGGTGACGAGATGAAGAGTGACAAAGAAGTAAGTCCTCCTACTCAATTTCGATAACAGCGACCCTTACAAATTATCAGTGATCGGTATAGGTAGTACCATTTCATGAGACTTCGGTGCGTAAGCTTAGTATGGAATGGATATATACATTGTAATCCCAGGATTTCATTTGAAAAGTTAGTTTGGCTCGGAAATGTTATAATTTTTTTTTTCAATTATTTTGATAGTGTAGAATACTAACGAAATATGTACATATTTTTCTGATATTTATCCAAAAAAATGCTATTAACAATGTTATTTGTCCTCAAAAGGTATTATTAAATTATCTTTACCTGATTCGTCCTTTCTAACTTTCCATTGTTTATCTTTATGACAGGTGTGAGGTGCAAAACAGACTGCAGATTAAATACTTGTTATTCTGTTAATGCTTTTTAAATGAAAGATAACATTTTAAACCTAATGGCATATTTACGTACATAGTATTTTAATGTTACTTAGGTTCTTTGGTTCGTTAAGTTCGCACGCATTGACTGATTTAATAATTCTAATTCATTCTAAAGTAACTAATAATGTTCATTTAATGTGAGTACCGTTGTAGTACTTTGTGTTTTATTTTATGATAGTGTTGATTGTATTACAGTTACTTGTAACTGTTAAACGAAAATAATGTTAAAAAGAGATTTATTTACAATGAAAACATCTTTTATTTTTTCCCAGTCTCGGAATCCCGAGTGTTATCCATATTAAGTATATTTTTTAAGGTCATTCACCAGAAATGTCTATACCTATTCCAATTGCTGCAAATTATGGATTGACCATAATTATGAGCTCTGACATGGCTGGTCAATTCATACTTGCTCTTGAATGCTAATTGAAAGATATGTTATGAATGTATGAACCAAATTAACCTCTCGTCTCAATCGCCTCCTTTTTGAAGTTTCAGGTGTCCCCCTCACTGCCACCTAAATGGTGTCTACTGAAAAAAAAACATAGTAGTATATATGATTAATTTAAAAGGAAAGCTCTCAAAGCTAAGTAGACTTTGCTAGTAATCGCCGAACTTAAGAAATGTACTTAGAAAGCTAAACTTTCATACAATTTCCGTTGATGACTTAGATAATGTTATTAACTGGGTCAAAAATATAATACATATAAGTTTGCAAACTTTCAAGTCCGCATAATGTACCAGGTGGACAACTACAAAACCCTACATTGTGCGTGGCCCGACACGCACTTGGTCGATTTTTTAATCTTCTGTTTTATTACCAATTCCCCTTATAATACCCACTTTAAAAAGTGTTCATTAAAGGAGGCGAGATCTCCAAAAAATATACGAGGAACATATCAATATCAGAAGATTAGCCGTGTTTCAGCGGGTACGTCAAAAGGGCGGAAAATACGCGTGAATTTGTTGAAAAATTCTACTGGTCACTCTCCCAAACTCGTATCTCATGTTATCATTTGACAGGATAGTAGGTTTTATTATACACACGCCAAGAGTTACTTTAGCATCAAACGGCTCCGTTGAATACGTGTTAGTGAGACTGAATCGATATTCTCCTCGACTTCTGAATTCTATGAATACATTGCGGGTGAATAAAACTCGGGGTTAATCATGGTTTGAATTTATTTTGTGAGGGATTAAAAGTGTTTTTCGCGGTTCGTTAGCCTGGCTGTTACTTTGTAGGTGTGTAGGGTGTTTTAAATCAATCTTCAAAAAATTTTTGTAAAAATGACATTTTCTCTAACAAACCTTGCAATTGCAGCTTTACTTTCAAACTGACGATGACCAGCAAGCACGTCAACTGTTGGGTATTAACACGTTAACTGCGAGACTGATTTTTTGTACCTAGCGTACCATGCGATGCCAGGTATTTTCTGTCTGGTAGTAAGTATTCATTGTATGCGAACTAGGCTTTAATGGCCTGGTGAAAGCCATTCATAGAAATGTGGACCCAAGATCAACAATATTAAGATTGAATGAATGAAATTTCGCGTGTACAAAGTTCATTAGTGGACATACTTGAACCTACCTTCGCTCGGGAATTGGACAGAAATTTGATGCCTTTTTAAAAAAAAGAAATACCAGGTTTACCAGACCTGTTAAAGCACCAATAAAAAGGTATGCCGTGTTATTTGGACCTGGTAATGCACTAGTAAAATATAATAATAGGGATGGGACAATAAAACAAATAAATCAAATCGACAAATTTATTACGAAGAATGATAAGAATAATTACTTAAAGTGTTTTTCATTAAAACATGGCAAACAATACGATTTCTGACACAGATTGCACCCCGATTTTATTTTCTTAATTTTCTTGTCTGCTTGCTTACCAGTTAATGTTTTGCGCAATTTTTCATAGCTTCGTCACTACTTGAAATAACATTATTTGACGCCATTTCACAACACTTTTATACACATTATTCACACTACTTCACAATTTACCACGCGATCGAAACTAAAAACACGTGCGCACAATCGACAACAAACAAAGCACTCGACAGCACTAGCCGCGGCGCACGCGCCCCTCCCCCGCTTCGACCCGCTCAGTGCGGCTACCAGGCCTACAAATCAAGGCCTGGTGTTCGCACTGAGCTTATTCAATTTTAACTCAGTGCGAACTATGTCTGTAAAACCTGGTGCATTTTTTATTCGTTATACGTCATAAGCTTTAAAAATGGACGATAGATGTATAGCTATTTCTCTCGTACGCGTAGTACTTCTCGAGTTACGGCGCCCGCACCGAGCGAGAAGGCACGATTTTAGAGCGCGCACAGACAGAAAGCCATCAACCAGGCAAATAATGCCTTGCTTCGCAGTGAACGTGTTAAGGGTGGGTTGCACCAAACCGTCTTTAATCGTAAGCGGTGTTCGTTAAAATCTGATTGCATGGAAAGTTTGACAAGTTTCTATGGGATGACAGCTGCCGGCGCTATAATTGACGATGCCCGGCCTGTGATCGTATGTTGGTGTAACCGACCCTAAGACGTCTAACATTCGGATGTTTACTTTACTTATGGAAAAACGTTTTTGCAATAATTAGGCAGTGTGAAATTGAATGCTTTTATGGCATCACTCTGTACATAAGCATAACTATATTAAGTGTATTTCAGTGTTAACATTTCCAATCTCAAGGATTTATACTGATTAATTTTTATTAATTCTTTGACTCGCCAGGATGTCAGTCATCAAACTGATATTGTTTTCTAAATTGTTCGCTATACTTCTCATAACCGTTGGCTGTAAGTAGTTTTCTTTCACCTATGATATCTGAGCCATTATAAGGAGCAATATTTGGCACTGTACACACCAAAACCATTTTTCTGCCCTAACATACGAACAAAAAGATGAAGTGAAAAATTCTCATTTGGATATTAATACTAAGGCCGGGTTTTATAAAAATCTGTTAGACCAAATGTCAGATCAAATTTCAGTAACTCAGTAAATTTTTTGACATAACAAACCGACGTAAGGTGTAACGGATCTTTATAAAACTGAGCCTTAGTAAGCTAGGTGAGTATTATGAATAACTTGGCGTGTTGGAAATTAATGGATGGTTGCGCATCGCTTGTTGATCTCAACATTCATGTTATATTAGCGATACTAAGCGGTTTATAATCTGCAAGAGTATTCAAATCGTTTTTTTATTATCTTAGTTATAAGCGTGTGTTCAAACAAAAATTAAGTTTGTACTACCTGTGGGCCGTATCAAACCGTGAACTCGCGATGTATCCTTCCAGCGCCACCTAGTGGTTTTTAGAGAAAATATGCTTTTAACATCCGTCGTATCCCAGCGATAAAAATGAACAATAGCACAATAGCATTCTTTTGTAACGGTCCCTGGGATCCAAGGGACTGGTAGACGGTGGGTTAACCTAATAATTCACTTGCCAAATTTCACCACGTTCCGATCAACGCTTAATCTTATCTAGTATTATTTATACTATCCTAACTTATTAATTATGGGTTTTAAGATTAAATAAAATAATAAAACATAATGATCATATGTTTGATGTTAGATCTACCTAACATACATTGCAAACGTTACCTAATCGACTAGCTACACAATGCTTTATATGGGCGAAAACTTGAGCTATACTAGAAAAAACTCCAAAAAATAAAAGAAACACTGAGAAAATTTCGGTTTCCTAGGCACTTGTCTAACAATTCTATAACACATTAAGCAAAATATGTACCTGTCGTTTGTAATAATCCTGTCCAACGATGTATGGCGGTGGCTGCACTTTATACATGAAGGCAGATACCTCAGTCTTGTCCAACCTCAAGTTATTCAAATGCGGTACCTATAAACAGTAATTGAGTAGCTAGCTGAAATAATCGCTTCGTTTACATATATTATCCTACAATACAACGCACGAACGGTTAAACCTCTGTGAATATAATTCATTATCAGATAAAGAACCTCACAGTTATGTATTTAGTTCATGATTCAATAACATGGCAGGGGATAATTATTCGATTTAGTTTAACCATGGCCCTAACCAGAGACTAATAAATTATATGGACTGTTAATGTTGCGTACCTACATACCTTTAAAATAATGAATCTGCTGTAGCTAGTTTCATTATAGATAGGTCTCTGTACCCTTAATTTTCTATCATTTAAAAATGCATGTGTTTATCGTAATCGGCACCTCGAAGAAACTCGAAGATGACACCCATATTGATTTTTAAGAAAAATAATTGTCCGTCGTCTTGGATTTGCAAATGCATGTCATTTTCGTAATCGTTACCCCAAGATGAAAGATTTGTTCCCCGCAAAAACTTGGAACCCCCTTTTCATCCATTTAGGGGAGCAATTTCGAAAAACTCTGAAACATGTTTTGTTGTATTCAAATAGAGTCTAAATACGAAGCCTTAAATCTCTCACTTCAAAAAGATCTTCTCCTCGTACACACTTGGAACCCCCTATTCGCCCCTTTAGGGGAGCAAATTCGAAAAATACTGAAATGTTTTTTGTTGTATTTAAACAGATAGTCTATATACGAAGTTTTAAATCTCTCACTTCAAAAAAGATTTGCTGCCCGTACAAACTTTGAACCCCCTTTTCACCCCTTTAGGGGTACAATTTAGAAAAAGCGCTGAAATATGTTCTGTTGTATTTAAACAAAGATTCTATATACGAAGTTTCAAATCTCTCACTTCAAAAAAGATTCGCTCCCCGTACAAACTTTGAACCCCCTTTTCATCCCTTTAGGGGAGTAATTTAGAAAAACGCTGAAATACGCCATTAATGTATTTAAACAGAGAGTCTTTATACAAAGTTTCAACGCTTTTTCCCGCGGCTTCGCCCGCGTACTAAGAGTAATTTTTAACCGTCTACAAAAAAGGAGGTTCTCAGTTTGACCTGCATGCAGATATGTATTGGATGTCATTTTCGTAATCGGCACCCCGAGGAACCACAAAGATGAAACCCATATCGATTTTTAAGAAAAATAAATGTCTGCCATCTTGGATTTGAAAATTGATGTCATTTTTGTAATCTTCACCCCGAGAAACCTCGAAGATGACACCCATATTGATTTTTAAGAAAAATAAATCTCCGCCATTTTTGATTTGAAAATGCATGCCATTTTCGTAATCGGCACCACGAGGAACCTCGAAGACGACACCCATATCGATTTTTATAAAAATAAATATCCGCCATCTTTGATCTGAAAATGAGTGTCATTTTCGTAATCGGCACCCAGAGGAACCTCGAAAATGACACCCATATTGATTTTTAAGAAAAATAAATGTCCGCCATCTTGGATTTGAAAATGGATGTCATTTTTGTAATTTGCACCCCGAGGAACCTCGAAAATGACACCCATATTGATTTTTAAGACAAATAAATGTCCGCCATCTTTGATTTGAAAATGCATGCTATTTTCGTAATCGGCACCACGAGGAACCTCGAAGACGACACCCATTTCGATTTTTAAGAAAAATAAATGTCCGCCATCTTGGATTTGAAAATGGATGTCATTTTTGTAATCTGCACCCCGAGGAACCTCGAAGATGACACCCATATTGATTTTTAAGAAAAATAAATCTCCGCCATTTTTGATTTGAAAATGCATGCCATTTTCGTAATCGGCACCACGAGGAACCTCGAAGACGACACCCATATCGATTTTTATAAAAATAAATATCCGCCATCTTTGATCTGAAAATGAGTGTCATTTTCGTAATCGGCACCCAGAGGAACCTCGAAAATGACACCCATATTGATTTTTAAGAAAAATAAATGTCCGCCATCTTGGATTTGAAAATGGATGTCATTTTTGTAATTTGCACCCCGAGGAACCTCGAAAATGACACCCATATTGATTTTTAAGAAAAATAAATGTCCGCCATCTTTAACTTGGAAATGAATGTCATTTTCGTAATCGGCACCCAGAGGAACCTCGAAAATGACACCCATATTGATTTTAAGAAAAATAAATGTCCGCCATCTTGGATTTGAAAATGGATGTCATTTTTGTAATTTGCACCCCGAGGAACCTCGAAGATGACACCCATATTGATTTTTAAGAAAAATAAATGTCCGCCATCTTTAATTTGAAAATGAATGTCATTTTCGTAATCGGCACCCCGAGGAATCTCGAAAATGACACCCATATCGATTTTTAAGAAAAGGAAAAATTTGCTCCCCGCTCAAACTTGGAACCCTCTTTTCACCCCTTAAAGGGAGCAATTCCGAAAAACGCTGAAACATGTTTTGTTGTATTTAAACAAAGAGTCTATATACGAAGTTTTAAATCTCTCACTTCAAAAAAGATTTGCTCTCCGTACAAACTTGGAACCCCCTTTTGAACCCTTTCGGGGAGCAATTTCAAAAAACGCTTAAATATGTTTTGTTGTAATTAAACATAGTCTATGTACGAAGTTTTAAATCTCTCACTTCAAAAAAGATTTGCTCCCCGTACATACTTGAAACCCCCTTTACACCCTTTTAGGGAAGCAATTTCGAAAGACGCTTATATATGTTTTGTTGTATTTAAACAGAGAGTCTATATACGAAGTTTCAAATATCTCACTTTAAAAAAGATTTTCTCCTCGTACAAACTTTGAACCCCCTTTTCACCCCTTTAGTGGAGCAATTTAGAAAAACGCTGAAATACACCATTAATATATTTAAACACAGACTCTATATACAAAATTTCATGTCTCTCACTTTAATAAATACGGTTTTTCATACAAACTTTGGACCCCCGTTTCACATTTTTAGGGGGTGAATTTTGAAAAATCCTTTCTTAGTGCACCCCTAGACCTTATAAGGAACCTACGTGCCAAATTTGGAATCTCTAGAACCAGCGGTTTGGGCTGTGCGTTGATATGTCAGTCAGTCAGTCAGTCAGTCAGTCAGTCAGTCAGTCAGTCAGTCAGTCATTCAGTCAGTCAGTCAATCAGTCAGTCAGTTTCTTCTTTTATATATTTAGATATATTCATATTTTTTTGCTAATATCTTCAATGTACAGATTTTCGTACCTCTACAGCATTATTATAGACAAGTAAGCTCTGTACCCAATTTGAAGTTTCTAGTTCCAGTAGTTTCGGCTGTGCGTTGATGGTAGATCACCCCTTCTTCTTTTATATATATAGATTATTCTTTCAATACTTTTAATTAAATATTTTTATAACGTTATTTTAAAATCGTTGTGCAGAATATCGATTTTGATACAACGAAATTATAACATAACGTTTTAAAGGCCTACTGCCAGGTTGAAACCCGCCAAAAAACAAATTCACATTTACATTCGTGTCGAAAATAATTATGGAATTAATATTTGAAATAGATTCAGATTCAGATTCATTTATTTCATAGATGTAAATTACAATATAAATTTGCATTCATGTCAAAAGAAGATGTTCATGTTCATGTATATCGTAAACGAATGAGTTTAAGTATTGGTTGTTGCACAATTATTCACTTGTTTATGAGCAATTGCGTAATTGGTGCATTATTTCGCAAAGTATTAATAAATTTAATCAATGTACAAACTTAGGGTTCCATAAAACCAAAGTCTACTGAGATTAAAACGAAAGCAGGTATGTCTATTTGTTTCTTTTACGTTTAAAACTCAAAAATCGGTTGCTGTGGTAAAAAATGTTACTAATTGGGTCATACGCGGATTTAGGTTCGCGTCTTTTCTGTGGACATACCAAAAGTTAAGGGCTACAAAGCTTAATTTTGGATTGGACCAGTAACCCGCATAAACAGTGTCTCCGTTTCTATAAATCCCTGTAATAAAAACATTGCTAACATGCACAGAAGCCGTTAACTATTGACCACAGGAGGGACGACTTTTGTTTTTTCAACTAAGTATGACCCAATTATGTCTTAATATTAAATTCACTGGCGGAAACTATATGTAAAGTATAAATACATTTTTGGTCCTTATTCCAGTGAATAAGGCCCAAATAACGGACGGAATACGGTGAAAAAATTGATGTGTATCGGTGCCCTTGACTGTATTTTCATCCATATCCATTAGACCGTCAGTGTCAGATGGATTTGATATCACAATGGTGTCATTCTTCTGATGGCAGGTACAAGAACAAGGTTCCAGCAGCGAGCCACCGTGTGGGCCTATTCAGTGGTTTCAGCGCATGATACAATAATATACTGCGCCAGGTATGGCAACCCGGTACATCGGTTAGTAGTGTGGGTGAACTTGCGTTATCAGCCCTGCATCAGCCTATCGACGGTATGCGGACGTAAGTGTGTGTGTCGTCGACAGTGACGTAATGTGGTGACACGATGCGGATTGTCAGACCTTGTTTTCTTAGACCATGTTCGCACGCGCTCGCTCTGTAGGTACAACTAGGTACATCATCGCGTGATTTCGTTCTGTGAAGTCGTCTGTAAGCCAAAAAAAGCATAATTATATTGATATTGCAAGGGGTTGCAGTAACAACAACGGAAATTCGGTCAATTTGTTTTTATTCTCCCGTCATGACGGTCGGAGAAGAAGACTGGTAAGGAAGTGTGTGTGTATCATTTATTTTATTCTTAACATTAAAAGGTTATATGTATATATATTATAGCAATTTGGTGTAAGTAACTTAGTACCAGCGATTTAAATTTATTGTTGTTTGATTTACTCAATCACATTACACGAATGAATCATGAATGTACTTTGAAGAACGAGTTATATTTTCGAATACCTGTCCGTTTTGTATGAATCAAAACATAATGCGTTATTCACGCTCAATTTCACAATGTTGACAATTAGGTAATTAAAAGCCATAATTGCTAAAAAATACATCTCTTACAGCTGGTCAGCCTCGACACTCAAGGTCAAGCGAGTTGTCAACAGTACATGTGCAGCGAATAGATTGATCTAGTTTTTACCACTATTGTACTAACGTATAATGTAATAGGTTCTCGCTCGTGGCAAGCCTAGCGCCCCCGAAAGAGCGCGTTGCGTGCGATAGAAAGAGATGGTCATGTTTAGGCACGATTATTACCTAAACGGGGGACTTGTTAACGGTGGGCCTTCTATACTTGTACTATACTATTACTTATTCTGTGCTGATGGTGACACCCGAAAAAGTCACCATCGGCATAAAATTATTTCTTGTTGATTTTTTTTTCAAATAAAATTCCAAGTTGAATACGATCCCTTGAGCTTATTTACATAATTAAACTAAAACCAAAATAAGTACGTAAAATATGAATATAATATCTATGTAATGGATGAGTGGGCTAAAAATTAAAATAAACTAAAATACCTACATTTAATGACAGAATTTACAAATATTTGGCCACCTATTTGCCGATAAATGCATAGTACCTATCCAGATCCATAATTATATCCTAAAATTGCTTGTATTATATCAAGTGGATTGGATAATTCGACGGTACACACGCAAGACAAAGTTAAAAATATGTGTACTATGTATAGGCACTAAATCTTCAATCTAAGTCTGAATTGAGCAGTCGTAGGACTTCAGTATAAATTTAGATTTTTTTCTCTTCTGACATGAAGATATTTCTCTGTACCATTTTTTTCATAGGAGGCTGGTATAGCCCAGCGGTGGGTTCAAATAATGATGTCGACAGCCAAGTTTTAAATTCCAAAGACATCGTGTATTATAATGATTTTGCTAAATATGGATATCGCCTTAATATAGGAGACATTTTACTGAACAAAAAGCTAGATTTTACCATTAATTTCAACGATAGTAGAGGGATATTTGAAAGAAATGGCTACAAATTTGAAGTGGATGATGGGAATCCTGGTGAGTATTGTCTTTTTTTGTAAATTAAGCTTTACAATCGATTTCAATGGGTAAAAAAATGGATTCGTTGAAATTCATAATATTTATTTATTTAAGACTTCTTTTCTCTTGCTATCGAAATGGCTGGGCCTTGGTGTTCCAAGATCTTGTGCGTACTCGACTCAACGTATCTCATTGCTATCTAGCGCGGGAACGCGGCGAGTGTTTTTGGATCGTGTGGGCCAGGCACTTTTCAGGCAAAACGTTACATAGTACATAACGTTTTGTCTGTGTAATAATAGTTTTATTCTCTTCACGTTTTCATTTATTCGCCGTCTTATTTCATATTTATAGAATAAAACAATGTTGTAAGATATTGACTCTTACCTACACATGACTTTGGGAGGTCATAACTCGCCTGTATTTTTTTATATAGTAATCATTTAGTGCCATTATTAATTCATTTTGATCAAACAAAAACCAATCAAGTGGCATTGTAGAATATTCGATATCCACAAAAAAAAGGTTTTAATGTTTCTCAGATTAATAGATTGATTGATTATTTACATTATCAAGACATTATTAATGAAAAGAAAAACTTCACATTATATGTGCATTTCATTATTTACAATATTTTGAGATGATGAACTGAATTATTGGATGTTTAAAATTAGTCTAGCTAATTTGAACCCAGGACTGCCAACTTCGGAGCAGGTGATCCTGGATTCGAACATCTCTTTCTCGGTAAGGATATTTACTTATGTGTATTATCGTATCGCCAATACCCTCTATACATGATTGAGTAATGGGTAGTATATCCCTATTTATTAATACAAAGTGATAGGTGATTCTCATTCCAAAATTTAACATTTTCTTCATTGTCCTTACCGGGCCCGGATTGTTAACGACTCGTAAGTGATTATTTCTGAATTTAACTATTTTAACAGTTAGGGATCTAGGTATAAGGTAAACTGGAGTCAACAATAATTTTAAATTGCACTGATTTCCTTAACTTTCACTTAACGTTCGGACCGGTAAGGACATCCATTAACTTTAACGATAAGAATCACCCAATAGACCATTACCAGATTGGGTAACCAGTTTCAACTTTTTTCCAGATGTTCACGGGAAAATAGAGCGTCCATGCCAAGCGTACGACACATTCTGTATCCGCAAATTTTTCGCGGAACATTCCACCTGCAAGATTTCAGGACGAAGCGTGCCTGACCCCTTCTTCCGAGCACAGACATCGGTCAATTACCCAAGCGCTAATATGTCACTTACTAGTAATAACATGGTCTTTGTGGGATTAAATTCCGCTAGAGTGGAAGAATTTTAGTAAGTGCATGATTGATGTTCATAGTACAGCGTAGCGGTACGAAAACGTTGATACTGAATAATTTTGTGCATACGTTGCAGCAACTAAACTAGTGGCTCTGTGAGCTGTAGACCTCGTGAGTGAGCTTTTTTTATCATTTCCAAAATCTGACATCATAAATAAGAAAGATCCATTATGAATATCGAACCTGCTAACAAAATTTCATGAGAAGCGGTGGAAAAATGCGACCCTTTAGAGGACAACAAACCGAAATTCGGACGCAGAAACTTACAAAATCTTTAAATATAAATTGGTTTTGAAAAATTCCAAAAACTGACTCGACAAAAAAATTCTATATAATTACCGGACCTGCTCACAAAATTTCACGAGAATCGTTTGCGAAATGCAACCTGTAGAGGAGAACAAAACGTTGAACAAATATATATATTTTTTAATTTTCACAAGCTTATTCGATAAAAAAATCTGTATATTAATCCAACCTGCTCACAAAATTTCACGAGAATCGGTTGAGAAATGCGACCTGTAGAGGAGAACAAACCGAAATTCGCCCGCAGAAACTTACAAAATCATTGGTAAAAAATTGTTTTTCAAAATTTCCAAACTACTATCGAACCTGCTCACGAAATTTCACGAAAATCGTTTGAGAATTGCGACCTGTAGACGAGAACAAACGGAAATCCGGACATACGAAAGCATTTTTGTCGAAGCTGAAGCAGAGACCTTCGTTTCACTCGGTCACTAAACTATCCACAATTATGAACGACATAACAGTGTAAAAATCTTAGGCATCACATACAGCCCCATATGTAGCGCATGCATGGAAGCAGAGGAGACTTCTCTAGACACATTCTACTAGACTGTAAGCAGGTATACAGATACCTGCTTACAGTCTAGTAGAATGTGTCTAGAGAAGTCTCCTCTGCTTTCCTGTGAAAAAACATAGGAAATTCGAACATTCTGCATGAAGCAGTAAACAATATAGGTTTCATGCAGGAACTAGTACCCCCTACCTACCCCCTACAGGGGACCCCTCCCCTGTAGGGGGTAAGTAGGCACATTGGATATCTACTTGCAGAAAATACCCAGTAAAACTAACTCGATAAAAAAAATGTCAACGTTTTATATTGTCTTCATTTAAAGTATTTAACAGCTGTCTCGTATGAAAACTACAGTAATATCCAAGTGCATAACATTTTAAATCTTAGTTCTTTACTATGTAGGTGAATAATAGGTGTTGACTATTGGGAACTAATGTGTTAGAACGTTTACCCTATATTTTCTCTTATTTCAGTATCGACAGAGTAACGGACAACTTGGTAATCGCTTTTTTTTTCGACACCATCACACAATCTTCTAACGACACAAGCCTAAAGTTTCATCTGAGGGGCAGAGAACCAGAGGTACATCGAGGGTCCGAGTCAATAAGTTACGGTAATATTCTGTACTTATTAAACGAGCAATATGTATGCTAATAATTTATATTATTGTTGGTTCGATGGTTCGACTTGCTTAGGTACTTACAACTGGGGCAATTTTCAATCGCCTGCCTTGCGATTTTACGAATTATCTCATCATCATCATCATCATTTCAGCCGAAAGACGTCCACTGCTGAACATAGGCCTCCACCAAGGCTCGCCATTTAGACCGGTCCACGGACCGGGACGAATTATCTACTTGAAACAAAACCATAATCTTAAGTTAAATGTTTTAGATACGATGTTGCACCAATATAGTGTTTTAATCCCACTTTTCAGTACCTAATTATTAAACAACATTTATTAATTTCAGAACAAACAACAATAACCATGATAATACCAGGATTAGATAATTTAAGACTGGACAGAGCTGAGATATATACGTACGCAGAAAATCCTCTATTTCCCTTCGTTGTTTCACCTAGTTTACTTTTGAGTTCAGGTGGGTCAATGTTATAAAATTTACACATTGTATTTCTTCATCTTTCTTCCTGTCTTTACAGTGCGGGCGAGGCGGTACGAAATCAAAAAGATGTTATTTCTTTGATCTAGTCAATCTTAAAGATTAAGGGTCGGTTGCACCAACATACGATCACAGGCCGGTCATCGTCAAATATGGCGCCGGCAGCTGTCATCCCATAGAAACTTGTCACTTTCGATACAATCAGATATTAACGAACACCGCTTACGATTACAGACGGTTTGGTGCAACCCATCCTCAAGCATTACGTAAAGATACCCATCAGTACCGCTCGGGGAGCGCTCAGTTAGTAACTACGAGCTGCCTTAGAGTAGAATATGTAGAGAGAGGAAGTATTGGGGAAAAAATCTCACTAGAAACAAATCCGGTTATGTATATGTTTTGTTGTCCCGGTAAAATAATTGGTCTGCCATATTGGTTTTGTAAGAGGATCAGACATTCCTTTCACATTACTAGTTGTGAACCAGGAATATGTTGTCCCTCCACCCCCTCTACCAGTGCTGATAATATAACCATATGATGTAGGGGGAACAAGGGAAATAATTATGTATTTACTCTCATATTATTTCAGATCCGGAAGTTTTGGCAATGACGGCGTTCTTTACCTCCGTGAATTTAGAAAAAGAGCATCTGGAAGAATTAAGTACGGAAGGGGTATTTTTCAGCGCAAATTACCTACAATACAATATTTGTGATTTTGGTCTTAAAGTTCTGTAATTTTACAGTATTAAAAGTATCAGATTGAGGACTCATTTATCTAATTTTAGTTATCAATTTAACTTATCCTTCGTATCACTATTTTATCTCGCTATTTTATGTTTCTGACCTGCTTTGTATTTTTATTGAGATGTGCAATAACATAAAGAGTTATTATATTGTATTGTATTTTAAAATTGTTTCAATTTTTAAACTTCAAACTTCAGACTTTTATTCATGACAACATAACAAGTTATTACAAATAAAACTTGCTGTCAGCGCTGGTCTTCCGCAGAGTCCATTTTAAAGATCATTTAACTTATGGTAAGCCTTCACCATACCATTCTGGATATTCATCCACCAGATATGTATGTGCGAAGCTGTATTTTCAGTTATATGATAACTTGCCTGCTTTACAGCTGAGTGTTAAATGTATAGGAACTAGTTCTAGTGGATGCTCAACCTTAGCACCCCTTAGTCACAAGTACATCGGTATATAATCATGTAACTTTATGTATTACCGTTAGGTAGATTTTAATGTCAAATTTTAATCGTCAGCTCATACATTTATACTTCAAAATTGGCAATATAATTGTATTGTTGTTGTTGTGTATTGTGTTGTTGTTTTTATTGTGTACCGTTAGTACATAAAGTTATGTGATTCGCCTGCTGTTCAGAAATAATAGCGTCCTCTTGACAATGGTCATATGTTAATGGTTTACCTTTACTTATTCCACCTGCCTCGAAATTAGGACCCAGGATAGGAGGAGGATAACCCAAAATATGGTTCTCCTTTTTTTGGCGGTTTATAGTTTTGGAGGCTGCGGTCATCGCTTGCGATCAGGGCCTATTGGGAGCCTTAAGTTTTTTGGAGTGGTCATTATTATAGTTTTTTATTATAGCAGACTTATTATAGAGTTCAAAACAGATGTCAAATGTGGCGTTACACCAATGAATGTATGAATGTAACTGCCACATATGACGTCTGTCAGCTGTCAAGCTGATGTTTTTATTTTATTTCGCGGCAGACCAAGGCGCGGTCCTATTAATTCCTCCAAACGTGTGGTATGTGTATCAAAGTTAAGATTCAAAAAAATATTTCTTAAAAACGGTACTTAATAAATAAAAACCGCAACAGTTTTGGACTCTAATATAAGTCTTACTATCAATAAAAAGTATAATATGGATCACTTCAAAAAATGTAAGGTCCCCAATCGTATAATGAATTACAACTAATATTACAAGCGGAAGTCTCTTTCGAATAAAAGGGATTGAAAAGAGACTTCAGCTTGCCATCACCGATGTGGTATTAAAACAGTGAACCTTGCGTTTTTGTGCCACCTTCGTAATATTATTTTTATAATAATATTATTATGCTGGCCAAGAGCGATCCCATTTATAATAAAAAAAAAATATTCGTAATTAAGCACAACTAGTGACAAACAAATAAAAGTAAGTTTTAAATCAACAATTAATATTTAATCCACAGATGAAGAAAGTGTTTACACAATATTCCATAGACTACAAAATTTTTAGACCAAAATCACAAATATTGTATTGAATATAATTTTTTACAATAAAATCTCCATGGTATGTTATTTCTTCTTGATACTCTGCCGGCACGTTGGTGTAGAAGCGAGCGTACATAGCGAGGACTTCAGGATCTGAAAGAAAAAAACAATGGATTGGCCCTTTATTTGTAAACAAGCTAAATTTCCTGGTGCCCGACACTGTTCTATGGATATGGTGAAATAAATGGACTATATTTATTTTACTCCTTGGCTAAGTCCATGATTCTATACTAGAATCTTTCGCTTCACTCAGGATTAAATATACCGTCCTCCCCGAAAATATATCATTTTGCTCCCTTGAGACACAATCTACTTAAGTACTAGAGCTCCCGTCATCCCCCAGCTGCACTATTGGGTGACACCCTCACAATTTCCGTCGCGACGCCACTGTATGGAGCATACACTCTGACTACCGGCACCGTGGTTTTAATATTTAATACAAACGCTAAAAATATTTATACATAAGAATTGTTGCACCTTACCTGTACTTGCAGCTACGCGGGGACCGAAGAAAAAAGTAAAAATTGGGTCGTCTCCATAGACATATATTTCAGACCTGCCCAACCTTAGGTTGTGTATTTGCGGAATAATCACGGTAATGGTCAATACACCTGAAATGCCAAATGTTTTAGGTCCTGAATTTGACATTAAAATCTATCTAACGGTAGTAAAAAAGTTACGTGATTACCCCGCGGGATGAAATGATAGGTAATTTTTAATTGAAAATTGGCGAAGCCATTTCATGAGAGTGGTGCAAGACCGGTCAGCGTGGAAATAGTTGGGAGAGGCCTAATCAGGATCAGTGAACCAAAATAGTTAGTTGTTCCTTCTTCTTATGTCAACTAATGACGTCATGCTAAAGTTACGTCCACATCCGTGCATAGCAAGTTGCAATCTATAATATTGAAGGTTAAGATATGTGAATTATTGACCTTCAAAGTTATTCAATTAGCAATCATCCAGACGGAGAAATGTGGTGGCGACTTAATTGAAATGAGCACAGCTCAGCCATATATTATACGAAGTCGAGAAGATCAATAACGACATGACAAAGGAAAGAAACGAGATACTACTAATTACATATCATAGAACTATGGAGTACATCTTGTCTCCATGGTTTTACTTTAATTTGCTGTCTTAAATGTATAAAATATGTACCTACGTGATTTTTTATATGAAAGATTCAAAACACTCCATACCAAAGTTGATCCCTGCAGCGTCTCTGGTAACGATAGGCTCTCTCCCTCTTAGGTAAAACTTCAAAAATAGGTCTTCGGTATTTTTGGTTACATTTTCGAAAGTGATAGCAATAACTAAGTTGTCAGTTACTTTGTTGATGCTGAAAAAAAAAGTTTAAATGAATAAAATCCTCAGAAAATAAGGGTAGTCCATAAGACCGAAAGTTCGGAGTCGGGTTAGTTGCAATTTTTTTGTACATAATTACGTAGAACATAATTTTTAATTGATGTAATGAAAATAGTTATACTATTTATATGAGACTTTCGTTACAAAATGGAATCAATTACATTTAATGTAGTCATAGGTAATTAAGTAATTAAAAAAATGTTGCCGCTGTGACAAATTCGACTCTCTTGCACCAGCGTGTTGCATGCACCTGAACGCAGTTGATACTTACTCTTGACACTGACAAACTAAATACGTCAGTGAAAAGGGGACGCCTTTATTCATTATAATTTTTTTTTAATACCCTATAGTGTCCCATTGCTGGGCAAAGGCCTGCCCTCTTTTTCGCCACTCGTCTCAGTCGTGTGCCAGCTCCCGCCAATCCGTACAAAATGTATCAAGTCAAATCTATTTCGGTCTGCCTCTGCCCCGGGAGCCATCCTGTGGGATCCATTCAGTGGCTACTTTGGCCCATCGTTCCTGGTGCATTGGTCATAAAAATATATATCGAAGAGAAAATATATGTAAATTGTGAGTTCGGAACTCTCCAACTCGAAAGTAAACTAATCATTCGATTTTATCGTTTCACGACAATGGTGAAGCAGCTAATGGCCTGCCTTAAGATAAGCAGGCACCTATGCACATACTATGAACGCTAGCAATTTCAGAAGAATCACCCTATGCTGACTTAAGGATTCGTTGTGTAGACAGCTGGAGGCATAATTATGCAGGTCCCCCTCTCTCAACTTCACGCATTCTCTGAAGCTCATCTACAGGAATACATACCAGATATGTAGCTAAAGAGCAAGTAGTGGTGTTATTATGTTGAGTTGCTCTAATTATGAGCGAGATGACTTTCCCCTGTGCCCAACCTCTCAGGTATCAACAAGTCAGATCTGATGATTCCGCCCTAAGGGGTTATCTAAGCATGTAAGGTCTACATGTATCTTACATACAAAGTTAAGCGGCAATTATACTTCGTCGTTCACCTAATGCGGTCGCCGAATTCATTTTAAACTACTTAGGCCAACAAACGTCGTCTTTACATTAGTCTGTCCGCCTACCTATAAGCGTTGGCAGCTGTCGATCGCCGAATACGGCCGACTAACGTGTTCTTTACACTTTGTCGTTCGCCGCATGCTGCATGCCGCTTTAGTTTGCGCTCCAGTGAGATTTTGGTTGAGCGGCTTCAACCGAATCCGAGGTGGATGATGCCTGTGTCTAAGAGGACAAGGACAAGAAGCTTGATGTCAAAGGGTACAGTAAAACTACTTTCAAATGAAAGCCCCTCTCAAGTAGACATTGTTTCATTTCAATATGTGAATTTCTGTAGCGCCTACAGATATCAGCAGAAACACAACAGAGGGGTGTTCAATTTAAGATTTGTTTTACTTTACCCGCTACATGTCTCCTGTCCCTCCCGCTCCGTCTCAGGCGGATGCCTATAGTATCTACATACTATAGGCTCCGTCTCAGTATACTATAGGCATTCACCTGAGACGGAGCGGGACTGTATTATTATAAAGATAATTACTAAAATTCTGCAATTCTTGCGTTATTCACTCCTCTGTAAAGCGCGCTGCCTTGAGTTTCCGACATGTTGTTACTAGCAAATTGCGCACTACTGCCCGGTGCCCTGTACAGAGGATCCGGAACAGCTCTCCCAGAGATCTTGCAGTTCGAGTGCTCCGCGAAAAAATTTCTGATGCAGAACATATCATATGCTTGGCATGGACGCCTTATTTCGCCATGGACATCTGATTTAGAAAGAAATACAATTATAGGTTGACCGCTTCACTGAGTCGGTAGGGGAGGGTAGCGGGCGACAGGTCCCTACTGTCCGCTACCCTCCCGCACAGACTCAGTCGAGGGTAGCGGACAGTAGACCTGTCGCCCGCTACCTATAGCTCACTACAAAATAATGCTATTGTTTATTTTTTTCGCCGAGAGACGACGGCTTTTAAATGGTACACTCGAAACGATCTATGGGTTAGCTTTACAATCAGTATTGATAATACCAAGAAAGATGTTAAAGGATACAATGATTTTATTAATGTTTTAGGCGGTAACACAGCCATTTTATTTATTTATTTTGTGTGTAGAAGAAATGGTTTATTTGAAGTCATGTGAGCGGAATAAATATATAGCTTGAAATGGCTTGTGAAGTCATTCGAAACGATATTTCTTAATGAAAAATCCAAAAATACCTTTAAAATATATGGCATTAGGTCGCAATAGTAGTTCTAGATAGCATCATTGAGAAAATATCAAGATGCGTGTCAATTCATACATTTATTTTATTGTGTTTATTTAAACGAATAATTCTAATTTAATCATAAAATATGTTTATTATCCATAACTCCCAATTCATACATAAAATGGCCTAAATAGATGAACGTTTTAACTGATAAGGACTCGTAAATGAATTATTTTAGTCTATTGCATGATACAAGTGGTCTGTTAAATTCGTTAAATTCGTAGTAAAACTAGACACTCACCCGGATTTCCCGCATCAAATACGAAATTATAATCTCTTCTTTGATAGTCATAAAAAATATCTTCAACATTAATCGGCATGCCTCCGATATAGCTTCCTTCATTTTTAGTAGACACTCTGCTTAAGTAATTATGAACATTTCTGGTTTGCTCTTTACTTGCACCATTTACTTTGTCTTTTTCCACATTACTCTGAGTTTTATCATCACTGAGGGCGGTCTCCAAATAAATACTAGCAATAAGAAACGTTACACAAAACTGATTCTTCATATTGTACCACTTCACTCTAGGTGATGATAGATAATTAATGCTTGTTAAAAGGATTGCCAATTTATAAGTAACTCAACTTACTCATTATAATTATATTTTAAGTAGGTTAGGCCTAGATTTCAATACGTGATTGCAAGTATTAAACTTGCAACCACGTATTGAAATCGTATGTAAAGTAACTTCTAAAATGTTAGCCAAGTTATTAGAAATAATATTTTACAGCATAGTCACTTGTTTTGACGTAGAAGCCTATTACAAAACGCGGCTTGAGGTAAAGAAAACAAATCCTGGAATTTCTTACTTTGAATACCATAAATATGTCAAGCAAAATTATTTAGAAATCGAATAATGCAGTTATGGCGTCGTTTTTTAATACTTTTTGAATGTATTAATTGCCTATGAAAAAGAATAATTAAGTTTCTTCTCTCTCCTGTAGAATGAGTTTGATTGAGATACTTGATTTCTGTATGTGGCATTTTGTTTCCTACGCGATTGTGGTTTGTGATGATTGACATGGCATGGCTAGCATTGGCCGAATGTGTGAAAAACAAAGATGGCTGACGCAAGGATAGGACTTGGCGCTGTCTACTATACTATAGTCAACCTTTTTTTTTTCTTAGCTTAAGTTTCGTAATGCTTTACTTATCGCAAATACGTTGAACATGTTTCTGCTTAGGTAGGCACTTGGTGTTAGTTTTTATAGCAGCAGTATCCCAGAATTAATTCTAAGACTTCGTGGTTTGAATAATAATAATTAAGAGGAATAGTAGTTAAGAGGTAAATATTTGCAAAAAGTTTACTTTTTAAAAAGGTGTACCGTCTCAAAAGGACACTTTCTCAAAAGGTTAACTCGTAATGAAGGAACAGTTTTAAAAAACGCAGATTGTTTATTGCACATGTTCGTATTAGGTACCGTCTTAACAGCAATTAATGTAAAACGTAGAAAGAGGATTAGATAGAAGGATGAGCGAATCCCCAAGGGGGGTGGACTGATAAGCTGACTAAATTTAGATGTATCAGGAGAGTGACATGGATGTAGCACAATTCTGACTTCTCATAATCCAATAGGTTTAAATACATTGATGACGTTTCGGTGACACAGGCCGGTGACAAATAATACGCGATGAGGGTCAGGAGATGACAGATCTCGTTCCCACGTGTGTTGATGTCTTCTTGCATCTCTTTCATAGATCTTTGTATGTGTGTATTGCCAGCTCCAGTCTTATCCTTTTTTATGTAAAACGAAACTCCAACGTCTCCATCATGGTAGCAGTGAGTGATTGTTCAATGAGTTGGTCGTCGAAGGGTTTTTACTGATCTTAGTACTGATGATGTACTTTTTAGGGTTTTATATATATTGACCATCAGCTTCGTCGTTTTGACACCAGTGGGTTGGCCGTTATATGATTGGGAAGTTGCGTTCTTCTTTAGGGTATTCACAGGGATATCACGGGGTGGTAGTGGCATATCCTGTGATGGGTATAATTTATTATTTTGGAGATTTTGAGTTAGTCGCTTCGTTTCTGGGCGGGCTTCGCTTCGCGCGCCGGTCGCTGCGACGAAACCACTCGCTGACTTCAATTCCTGGTGGCCAGCTGCTAGGGTTCATAAAATATTCATACTTGTCGTTTGGTAACGTAATTGAGAAAGAAGCATAGTATTTGTGTTTCAGTGTTAACTGCTTCACAGTGTATCCTTCAGAGTCATTTTTCTTTTTCATGTATCGCAGTAGATTATCCTCTGTAGTGTTTACTTTGAAGAAGCATGCATGAATGCGCTTTACGCGATCCATTGTTTGTATTTCTGGATCTGTTGATCCACTGCCAGTTATTACTGATCTCCTGAGATTTTTTCTATTTTTCTTTCTGGACCGTGCTTCCTCTCACATCTCATCATCGTCCGTATTTTCAGAGGATTTAGAGATGACTGGTGTTGTCGGTTTTGGTAATGGTTCAGGGTTTAATATTCCTGAATACGTCGGATGAGGTATTTTATTTTTATCCTCCGTCGCAGTAGGTAGGTCCTGTTTGGTGTCCGCCGCGCTGTTAACGTCGGGTGCGTCAGCAACTGGTGTCGGCGGCGTCGCAGCTCCGTTCAACTTTTTACCTTGTGTTGCAGTAGTTAAGGCTGCAGTTGCATTGATACGAGCCTGGCGCGCTGGACGCGGCTGTGCCAATGTGGGTGTAACGGTTGGTTTTTTAGTCTGGGGCTTGGGGGTAGATTGATTCCCGTCCATCTTGATCGTTAGTTCGCGTATTAGTTGAGATTGGTTTGATATTTTTATATTTTGCTCACTAATGACGTTTTCCAAACAGTTCACTTTGTCCATGAGTTTAGACACACATTGAAATATTTTTTGCACATCGGTTTCAATATTATTGAGTGACATTTTGTGTGATTTACGAATAAAATTGGCGGAGTGACCTCTCACGCGTCCGACCTGTCACATGACCAGTGCTTACTTCGTATGTTACATTGATATGTATACTCATGCCAAATTACAGCTTTCTAGTACTAACGGTTACTGAGAAAAGCGGGGGACGGACGGACGGACATGGCGAAACTATAAGGGTTCCTTGTTTACTACGGAACCCTAAAAAAGGAACCCTTATGGTTTCATTTTGTCTGTGTCTGTCTGTCTGTCACATCGCTAAATATCTCAAGAACTACTTATGGTATCGATTTGAAATTTGGAATAGTTATAAAGAAGGCTTACCTTCATACAAAGCACATGACTTTATTAAATAGTTTTTTTATTATCTGTGAAAAATGCCAGAAGAACCACCTATTGGTTCAAAATTTGAAAGTCTAGTTAATATGTCGAGTGGGGTGTCATATGAAAGGGCTTCGGTTGCATATTCTGAAACAATTTTTTTTTTTACGTGGAGTCATTTTTGTTTTATGAGGGAAAATGTAAAAAATATAACTGTAGCTCTATCTAGTTTTTCTTTTTTTTATCGTCAAATAACATTTCTATACTAAGTTTGTAATTTAATACCTTTGCATGTATTTTTGATTTATAAATTCCTACGAGATTATGCTGAAAGTACCTTATTTCAAATAAAGAAAACGTTTTACGTGATAAAGAATTATCCTTGAAAAACCACCATACATACTAAGTTATTCAGTCGTTCAAATTTGTAACAAAAGTCGCCTATAGATGGCGCTATACCCATGGCGTCCAATTTCCACACCATGTTGTTGAGATTTTCCTGATTTAATAGAGTTGGAACCGGTACAATCTGTATACGGAACCCTCGGTGCGCGAGTCCGAATCGCACTTGGCCGGTTTTTTTATACTATATTTATTTATTTATTGAGAAAAAATATGTAACATTACAGGGAACACCCTAAGTCATTACATTTTTAAATATAAAATTAAGAACACAAAACACAATGTCAAAATTATGTGATACACGAAATCAAAATGTGGTAACAATATGTGTGTTACCTCGTCCCCCCAAAACATGGCGAAATATTTTGCTCGGAAAGATGCGCTGTAGACATCTCCTGTCTAAATGCTCTAAAGTCACAGTCATGCTAAATGCATCACTGGTAACACTTGTAATCAGTCTTCTGATACAAGTGTTACCAGGGAAGCCGAGAAGGCTGAAACTTGGCTTACAAACTGCCGTGCGTGTGGACTATTACACTCTATACTATTAGCAATTACTAGGTAATTATTTTTTGATTTATTGGATAATACGAACATTTCATTAATAAACTAATTAGAATAAATACATAGGACTACATTTTCAGCCATAATGGATGTTCATGATCATATATTATTATTATTTACCGCATAAAGGGGATTATAATGAAAATTACCTTGTATACCTAATTTACTATAAAATTAAATATTTTTTAAACGTTAATTTACACAACAAATTATAAATATAACTACCGTAGCTACAAAATAGGGATACCCCACACCATGGGATTAACGGACAAAAAATATATTCCCCATAGATATTCATTAAATTCAATTTATTCAAATCTGACAATATCCATAAAATACATTAAATAAAAATAAATAAATAAATATTAGAGGACAATCTTACACAAATCGAACTAGCCCCACAGTAAGCTCAAGAAGGCTTGTGTTATGGGTACTAGACGACGATATATTTAATAGATATAAATACTTAAATATATAGAAAACATCCAAGACTCAGAAACAAATATAGTATATTAGTAAAAAAGTCTTAATAACTATGTTAGTTTTAAATATCATTCAAAAAGTATTATAACAATTCCTCCACATTGTGCTGGACGGAAACTCCACCAATAACTTTACGAGGCAGTTGGGTTGGTCCATAGGCTGCACGTATAAAAGGTTTGTCAACATGACGAAGTTATTTTGACATTCCCATTCATTCATTCATTCATCGTGCAAACCTACAGGCCATCATGTGGCAACGAACGGTAAATTCTCTGCGCTCCCTGTCTACTTCAACATCATCGTGAAGATTTTCAGTGACCCAATGAGTTAGGTACTTAAAGCGAGTAACCCTCCTAATAGGAGCTCCGCAGAAGAGCACAGACGGTATTGTCTCGAAAGTCTTATTGTCTGCTTTAAAGACTAACAGTTCGCCCTTACTAGTATTATACCACAGTCTATGAGCCACCGCATGCTCCTCACCAATCTTCAGCAGCTTTACAAGCGCACTGATTGATGGTCACAGTAGCACCATACAATCAGCGTAACTAATATTATTGATACCCGCAACATACTACAACTCGGTTTCCGTAGTCGACTCCTAAGACACCCACGGGAAGAAAGGTGGAAGTGTTATCCTAACCCGGCACCACACGGGTCCCCTATTTCCTCGATAGTGTCAACGATAGTGATACTTTGGAAGAACCTACTGAAAAATATACAATAAACCAGTAATAAAAATTTATTCGCATAAATAGAGAAGAAAGTTTTACAAAACAAATAGTAGTAGCGCGTAAACTACGCTTTTGTAAGAAGTGATAAAAACTAAAAAACATAATATCGTGAAAAAATATTTTACATGAAAACAGCAACAGCGAAACCATCAAATATAATAAAAAAATCTACTCATTTCTAATTAAATGGATGAATTTAGGCTCCGAGCAAGATATGAACCAGGAGGAGTACCTAGAAGACTCAGAGTTTTCTAGGTAGATGTCGCTGTACGCCTCACTAAGGCGATGTAAGAGGGAAACTGGTTGAGGAATTTCGGAGCCGAGCGTGGTTGATCCTGTAGCTCAGTAGCTAGAGCGATTGGCCGCAAATGCCTGAATGTCGGACATTCGAATCCTGCTCGGAACTTAATTTTTTCAATCTTTTCCTTTAAATGGAAGTTTTTAATTTGCGTTAACATAGCGTTACTGCCCAGTCGTCTACCGGCCCCTGGGACCCCAGGGTTCATAACAAAAGAATGCTATTGTTTTTTTTTTCGCCGGGAGACGACGGCTTACGAAATTAAAACTACACATTACGAAACAATTAGGCCGAAGTCGCATATATTGTATTGTATGAAGTTTCCAACGAAATAAGGTCCTTTGGCTGCAATTTCTGTTAGATATACGCTAGAGATCCTAGCCAAGAAGTTAGCAAACATGACTGGGATTGCAGGATCTGAAATGAAAATTTTATATCAGAGGAATACCCGTTATTTCTGACCCTAGTATACACAATATCATCAAGTGGGATTCTTCCCACTTCATGTCTTCTTAAGAGCGGGAGTAACTCATTAAAATACCGTAGCCATAATAACACACATACTCGTATTTGAACTGTGGTGTCGGTGTCGGTGTCGCTGAGGATGCGTTACGTGGGAAACCTCCTACAACGACCACGCGGGTGGTTTAAACACTGGAATATTCTAACCCCCGTATTCATAAAACTTAACAAACCTCTGTTAACTAAAAAGTTCTTTGTCCCATTCTCACAAACGTCAATCAAAGTGACAGATAAGGACAAACGAACTTTAGCGGCTAGTTAACTAATATAGGTTTGACAGACGTTTATGAATAAGGGGCTAAGAGTTTGCGCTCCAGTGAGATTGAGCGGCTTCAACCAAATCTGAGGAGTGAGTGGAATCGAGCTATACAGGGAAATTTTTCGCTGGGTCACTAAACCTAGCCTAGCTGAGAAGAGTCCAGCACGAAAAATCAGCTAGGCCCGTCCTGGGTCGAACTAACTCTACCCGGTATGCGGCGGTACCGACGTGAATGAGGACTATATGTGAATGATGGATGTCCCTGCCGGCGGGAATGCCTAAGTGTACGCGTCGTGTGTGCTGACTTGGGCGCCGTAAGCGCAGCGTTCCATCTTCCGATGGACGCTTACAGACTTCCTCGTTTGACAGGCTGTATACTGTTAGTATTACATTTGCGTTGCAGTAATTTCATGCGCGGAAGTGGGACAGTACGGCATTCGTTTTAAAAATTAATTTTGGTGGGTAGTTGCCTGCAGGAGACATCGATCTTATTATTTTCTGTTTTATTTTTATTTATGTAATAAGTTGAGTTATTTTATTTATTTCTATATATATAATTAAAATATGGGTAGTGATGACAATGGCGACTCTAATTTTATGTGCGGTATAAGTAAGTTTGGAGGAGTTCGGAGGGTGGGCAGCAGCATCCTTCGATCATTACCACCATCAAACTACCAACCCGCCAACCCGCTTGCCAAGCGTGGCGACTATGGCAAATCCCCCCTTTTTTGGGGGAGGCCTATGTTCAGCAGTGGACGTCTTTCGGCTGAAATGATGATGATGATGATGATGATAAGTAAGTTTTATGACTTTTTCCTTGCCGTGACTCGGGTTCTGGCAGAATATCAGTGCTTCGCTCGTAAGCGCGAAGCGTATAACTGAGCCTGAACCCATTTGTTTTGCTGCAATGCACACATTGTATTATAAGTTATTTGAATTTTATATTTGGTGTCTATTGTGATTTCTTGTTTCCTTTTCCTTTGCTTTTGTGTGTGTATAAGCAAATAAATGTTTTATCTGTCTATCCTATCGTCCTGCTTCTGCTTATCTCACGCCAATCATGGAGCTCTCATCAAAATATAGGAATCGATACCGGCTCAACTTACAGTTGACACTAACCACCCAACAGTCTCAGTTCTAATATCCTACCGCCTCCGCACTGCTCGGCACTAGTGATGGACAGCTTGTAAGTTACGAAAGTGAAACTTTCATTTAAATTTCATGTAAGTTACTGTAAATTTCAAATGGAATATTTCAGATAAGGTTCTGTAGTATTCAGATGTAAATTATCTGTTTGCGTGTAATTTTATGCTCCCCGATAAACAACAACATTCTTATTAGTTATCGCAGCAACCATTTTAACATAATTCCTTTAATAACTCTCTATATTGTGTATTCTAATACAACCTATCTACATAACATAATATACCTACTTTTAACATATAAAACAATTACTGGCCAAGCACGAGTTTTTCATACAATCATCAATTTCATATTTCATTCATGATTGTCGAAAAAATCTCATGTAAAAATGAAGCCGAAAGGTGTTATTTACAATTGCTTTCGAGTTTAACTGAGAGAGTGTTACTGTAAATATCGTGAAATGAAATTCGGCTATCGAAATCCAAAAAAAAAGAAAAGGCAGTTTTTAACTTGATCTTGAACTTCCGTCCTTTGTATAACTGACATATAGTCTCGAATTTTATAATCATACCCATTCTACTGACGTCAGGAGTAGCGGAGATGTGACATGAAAAAGTGTAATTTATTCAGTAACACTACTGTCGGAAACGTTTCTTGTCAATTATGTAGGTACTTTTAAAAAGTTGAAATATGTCACTATTAAGATAATTTGTAAAATGTTTCAGAAATTGCCCATCGCTACTCGGCACTGACAAATAAGGCAGTCGCGTTAAACTTCAAATGAGGGCTATTAACAATGTCACCCACTTTGACAGCTTTAATTTTAAAGCTACCACTACACATATTTACATATGTATTTGTTTATATAATTCCGTGGTAAATGTATGTTAGTTACGATTATATGTATGTTTATTCTTTCGAAATCGTTTAACTTTTATGAATTATATTTGCATTGCACCCACATTTGCTAGTTTCTGTTTGGTCCTATGGTCGACTGGTGGAGAATGCCTCATGGCATTAAGTCCGCCCTTTGTACTTATATTCTTTTTGTGCAATAAAGTTTAAATAAATAAATAAAATGATATCTGTACTTATGTGCGTTAGTAATTAGCTAATTAGTTACCTGTGCTCGTAACTACACCAGGACCTAAAAAGAATGAGAAATTCGCGTCATCTCCGTAGGTATATATTGTAGACCTGTCCAATCTTAAGTTGTGTAATTGAGGAATTATCACCGTGACCGTCAAAGTTCCTGAAATCACAAAATATCAATTTGTCGCCAAAAAAATGAATATTAAAAATACAACCGCTTGCTTAGATGAATTGAACTAAGTATGTCACATAGTTACTAGATATCAAGATGTTACGGAAAGGACTGGAATTAGGAAAGGAAGGAAATTAAATGTTGTTATTAGACTTGCATTCGTCGATAACACAGGATTGTGTCCTTCAACGTATTAATTTACTTAGTGACTAATTAAAAAAAATTACAGCTATTATTGATTAAATAACATACAAAATACCAATTTCTTACCATAACGTATCCGACCGATATCTCTGGTGACGATAGGCTCTCTTCCTTTTAGATAATACTTTATAAAAGTGTTGTTACTACCTCTTTCTATACTTTCGAAAGTGACAGCCATAACTAAATTGTCTGTTACTTTATTGACGCTGCAAAAAAAACGATAATAAATATGCAGAAAAAAAACATTTTTCGTTATACTTAGATAACAATAAAAAGAAAAAATGAATCGGGATCTCGCACGCAGCTCAAGACTGGAATCGAACCTGCGCCTTTTCGGACTACCGCCATTATCACTAGGCTACCCAGAGCACTACGTCATCACAACGATTCTTTGCCTTGCAGTCTCAGCCGCTACTCATAGCGACCCCTCTGTATGTTCCTCAAAGGCTCACAGCCTACCGCCACTCTAATACGTTATCTCCATGCCAAATTTCATGTAAATCCATTCAGAGAGACATAGTTATTTTCTGTGCCCCTTGTTTTGCAGAAAAATGTTTCATCTAGAATGTATTGTTTCTCAGAATTTTCATTTCATAGAAACTTTTTTCTTCAGAAACCGTTAATTTTTTAGATACAAGTAATTAGAACCCAATTAGACCTACCAGAAAAGTAGGTTAGGTTAGAACTGCGACCCTTTAAATTTTTTTCTATGAAATAAAAATTCTGCAAAACAATACATTCTATGAGATATTTGCCTGCAAAACAAAGTATAACAGTCATTTTCGTATCATAATATTAGTATGGATGAGGAAGGTGCTTACTAAAATTCCGTAATTCTGGCGTTATTCAATCCATAGTTATACTCATTATTGATAACTTGCGACATGTTAGCTATGGCGTGTTCCCCATGGCTCACAACCCTGAACAAAGGATCAGGAACAGGTCCCCTAGAGATCTTGCAGGTCGAGTGCTCCGCCAAAAACTTTTGGATGCAGAACGTGTCGTACGCTTGGCAAGGACGCCTTATTTCGCCATGAACATCTGATTTAAATAATGTATTAGTAATTAAATAAAGGTACCCGTTTCACACCGCACATCATAAAAGCTTCCTTACGTATAAAAAAATACCGATTCTAATTAATAATACTGATTGCACAGCCAAATGATTTCAATGACGCAACGCTATATATTAAAATTATATTTTTTTTTATAAATGCATGATTAATCACATATATTTGCGACAAAAATCTAACATCATCATTTTTTTAGGAATAGTAAGTAAGCTCACTTCGCTCGCTCGACTCGCGCGCTGTAGGGTCGCAGTTCTTGCAAACACTCCTCGCTTCGCTCATCATCGTACCTAACTATTGTGTAGAAAAACTACCTAATATTAAGTTTTTAAGTATTTCAGACGCATATCATAAATTTCATGTGCAATTAGTATATTTGATATAAAAGTATTGATGTATATTTTCAAATTATTACTAGTACTAGTTTAGCTAATCTTTGTTTTTTTTTCGCTGTAAAATAATTTAATTTATAACCGTTTAATAAGTTTTTTGATGTGCAGTGCAGTCAAATATATCCCATATATAAATACTATGGTCCAATATTACACAAATCCGTCTTATACCTCGTTCTTTTTAAGATTAGAATTGTAATGGTAATTTTTTCACGTATTTATTCGATTACTTGGGATACTCGTATCTGAGGATAGCATTTTACTAATTTTACATCTTTTAGTAGTTTATCACGTTTCAAAGATAGCACATCGCATATTTTCCCGTTTCAAGCTTTTTTTTTTAAATTGCACGACGGATAACGCACCATTTTTCTAATTTTAAAAATAATGAAGTATAGTGTCCTAGTAAGCTCAATTAGACTTGAGCTATAGGTACTAGACATGTGAAGAGGTAGTTGCGTAGAAAACAACTAACAGCAACGTACGTCCAAGACTGCTATATCCACAAATATTTGTGCTCTCCATAAAATATTGCACCTTACCAGGGACTGAACCCAGCACCGTATACCTAAGGGTTCCTTTTTTAGGGTTCCGTAGTAGACTCCATGTCTACCCTACCCTTAATACTTATAGTTTCAGCATCGCGACTTAGCTCAGTAATCGTTAATACTAGAAATCTGTAGTTTGGCATGGGTATACATATTACATATCAATCACGCCAACAAAACTGTACAACAATTTTTTTTTATTTAAAGTTGGGAAGCAATTGTTTTCAATCTTTCGTACAATTCCCATTGATTACTTAGATAATGTTAGTTGTGTCATTTAAGCTTGCGAACTATTAATCCCGCATAATGTAACTTGTGGACAACTACGATACTATACTATACATTACGCATGGCCCGACACGCACTTACCGGTTTTTTTTTTGTTTTGAGGTACGGCACCGTAATAAACGACGGTTTTTTTTAATGTTGAGTTACTTTAGTTTTCCTATTGGTGGTTAAGAGCTAAATGTTGAACATTATTCTAACTCACCCGGATTTCCCGCATCGAATCCGAAGTCGTAACCTTTTCCCTCAGATATTTCCTTCCCTAGATGTCTGTGCCCAGTATTTTTATCATATAAACTGTCAATAAGGGGCCTAATTGAACCAGCTATATTAATCATATGCGTGGCTTCGATATATTTTTTTAGATTTTGTCCAGGCACCCTGCCTAAGTAATGATTATCATATGGCATTTGCTCTCTGCTTTCTTGATTTACGTTGTCATTTACCACGTTTTTATTACAAATGCCGATCTCCAGAAACACGCTCGCAATGAGAAACGTTACACAATAATGATTCTTCATATCGGACCACTTCACTCAGCCGATGATAGACATAAGATAGACTGATACTTAACACTGGTCAATTTATATATTGATTAACATTAACTACCCGCCTAATAATACTTAATTACACGTACCAGTTGATATATGACCTGCCAATTTACCAACTCCTTCAGATCCACGATAAAAAAATACAACTAAAATTATAGCCAAGTTTTTAAGAAGTGTGTGTAACACTCACTATACAAGTGTATCTACTATACAGGTATTTAGTGTTGTGTTGCTGGAGGTGAGCAAAGTTGCCAGAGCTCCCAGGATGCACTGTGTTGAGAGCGAGAGACCTACATTTGTCCCTTCTGCTGTCAATACAATGCATACTCAAATTTTATAAAGGGTCGGCAACGCATATGTGACTCCTTTGCAGTTGCGGGCGTCTTTGGGCTGCGGTGGCCGCTTACCATCAGGTGGACCGTACGCTTGTTTGCCACCGGCGTTGTATAAAAAAAAGGCATGGAATACTCTAAATTATTTTATATACATACGTATACTATTCTTAGTTTAGTTTTATTGTTGTAATTATTAATAGGTTTCATATAATTAACACTCCACCACATACTACGAATCGTTGATTGTTTTCCGCTACTGTAAGGTTGCCTGGAAGAAATCGATCTTTAGAGGTTAAGACAGCCTGTTGTTTGCCTCTACTCATTGTGATTTCGTACTGTACTGTGTCCTTTATTCGATGTGTCCAATAAACAGTATTTGTATTGTAGTTTGCTTAATCCTATGAATGTTAGTACCTTAATATATGTAGCTAGAGACATGGTATTCTTAATTAAGTGTTGCGTGACCGTTCGCTCACTAGGGGGCTGTTTGAGTATTAGTTTTAAGTTTTGTTTTGTTATTTTTGTTTGTTGTTTAATCACTTCGTATAGTTTATCAAGAATAAATTACTTTTTTTTTCTTTCTTTTCTTCTTTCTAGATAGATACGCGGCGAGAACTTTCTTTTGTAATAAGTAGTGATAGTGATATTGAAGCCTAGAATGCTGACTACGTTACAGACTTGGATAAAAACTGCCGTGCTTAATTTATCTATTATTATGTTCTTCTTTGTCTATTACATTAGATATTTTTTTAACAATGATGACCTTTAGGCACTTATAAACGTTAATATTTTTGATTGGTTACAGAGTCGATTATATTCTGGATAAAATCATTATAATTTCGGTATATTGCTTTGTACATTCTTAAAAGTTATTTATAGTTCCTTTTTTATATCTAGTTTTAATGCCCGTTAACAATGATAATACCGGATTTAACTGATAGTACTAAACAGCCACTTTTTGCGAAACGTTATAAACTCTCGGTTAACATAAATTTTGTAGCGAAGCGCTCGTGGCCCAGCGGCGCCCGCGTGCTGCATGCGGTATACGAGGCTAAGCAACATGGGCCGGGTCAGTTCTTAGATGGGTGACCGCTTTGAGTGGTTACTAACTAAGTGCGTTAAAAGTCACTTTAAGCCGTTGATCCCGGCTGATGTCTATGGCAGTAGTTAAGCCAAGTTGGAGGCCCTCGGGCGGCTTGAGAACTTCTAACAGTCCAGTTGCCCACTCACTTGACAAAGGGGGGTCGAAGTTGCACCAAAGGGGAGTACTCATCGCAACCCTACACGTCACCCCTGGGTGGTGCTAATAGTGCAACAAAACTGGCAACCGTACTGTCTTCTAGAAGATCTCACGGTCCATACAATAAATAAATAAGTGTAGACATATGACTAATTACTATTTTTCTGTGGTCAAACTGTGTCATTTTTTCTCATTTTTACGTAGTTTAAAATAGCACACCTAAATAAGTTGAGGTTTGATGTTACTCGAGTATTTTCTTAATTTGTGTTTATTGTAAATGTATTTATTTTTAACCTTTTTAGCCTTTAATTACGCGTTTCAGCTATATATCTCTCTTCAAGGAGCCACTAATTGAATTAATGAATCTGAGTGGGTTGTTCAACTTCATAAATTGCAAACTTCACAAATGTTCCGGCTGTGTTTGTATGTAGCTCGGCGGGGTAATCACGTAACTATTGTACTACCGTTAGATAGATTTTAATGTCAAATTTCAACTGTCAGCTCATACATTTATACTTCAAAATTGACAGTAAAATCTATCTACCGTTAGTACATAAAGTTACGTGATTCGTCTGCTGTTATCAAAATATATGCAAAAAAGTAAATAATAACTAGTGACCGAAGAGCCGGCGATTTCCCCCCAAAACGCATCAGCATTGCAATACAGCCAGGAAATGCCACCAGCATCCTCGGTACAATGCTTCAAGAACCTGTTTTAAATTTAAATTACTTGTATTATTATTTAAGATATTTTTCTTAAGTATTCTTGTACACTAATTTATTATATTTAAATTATAACACTTAATAATAACTTCAAACATAAGCGAATACACGCGTCATGATCCCCATCTGCACATAACTGGCTTTTCAGATATATTTTCTAACTAGCTTCTGCCCGTGACTTCGTGCTATATGCATGAAATTTAGGGTTCTAGTTAGCCTTATAGGTCTTAATAAATGAACTTAACAGACGGACGGACAGCGAAGTCTTAGTAATAGGGTCCCTTTGGGTACGGAACCCTGAAAATTACCAGTCTCACTTTATTTATTACATTCTTAAGGTGACAGATCGGAAAAAAGATATACATAATTACATTATTTAGTTAAGGTAGGAGAAATCCATTAGTGATAAAATTAGTTTAATATTTTTTTTTTTATTTGTAAACAATTACAACAGCAAAAAATCAAAAGTAACAAGTGAATGTTACAACACCTTCAGACCAAAATCACAAATATTATACTGAATGAAATTTGACGCGAAGAAAATTCCTTCAGTTAATAGAGCCTCCGCCGTATTTATTGGTACTTTGGTGAGCGCTTCAGCAAACATAAGTGGAACCTCTGGATCTAGAAAAAATCACAAACTATATTTAAAATTAAAAAAAAAACATCCAAGACTCAGACTCATCACGTAAAAATTTTTTTGGCCGGGATTCGAACACAGGACTGTCAGCTTGGGAGGGAGGGTCACTAACCACTAGGCTAAACCGACCGTTAACGGAATTGGAGGGGAACGTAACGGCGAGACTCCTTATTTGGCAACCGACGATGTTTTTTTTTTTAATTTATTTTCAAAAAGGTACATAATGTTTCCAATTTCAATTTTGATCGCCAAACTGACAAGACAATTTGTTGGCGAGACCGCGCTCATTTTAACAAGTCTATTATCATGCACCTAAGTTACATAATTAAGTAATATTTTTTTGACAACCTTTTGTCTGATACAATAACAAATTGTTAACACATGCGGCCCGCGATATTTTTGTTAGTTACTATGTGGCCCTTGGCTGCTAAAAGGTTGCCGACTCCCGGTCTAGATGCTTGCCAAGAGGCATTCGCAATAAAAAAAATACCTGTGCTAATCGCAATTCTAGGTCCGAGAAGGAAAAGCGGTAAGGGTGCACTCGTAGTGAAGAACTCGGCTCGGTCCAGCTTCAAATCCTTCAGATTTGGTATTATCACCGTTACTGATGCTTTCACTGTAATCAATATAATGAAGTCAAAATCAGACAGTAAATCTTTAAATATGGTGGGCAAGCACATCTTGCTACCAAGCCGTAAGTATCTCGCCCGACGAACTGTGGGAATTAAAGAGGAGGGTACATGTTTTAGCACACAGAGCAAAACTAGCGTCATGTCAACATGCAATGGAACGAAGTG
The DNA here is from genome assembly GCA_963556455.1 of Epiblema foenella. Taxonomy (NCBI): domain Eukaryota; kingdom Metazoa; phylum Arthropoda; class Insecta; order Lepidoptera; family Tortricidae; genus Epiblema; species Epiblema foenella. Next base: position 5,293,230 of record OY747110.1, read on the forward strand.
TCCTTGGCCTTAGGAAAAGTAACAAAATAAGAAATCTTGACATTAGAGAAAAAACAAAATTTATGGACATTTTAGAAAGAATAGACCAACTCAAGTGGAAATGGACTGGTCATATGATGCGTGCAAAAGAAGAGAAGTGGAGTAAAGAGATCACAAATTGGTATCCCAGAGGTTCAACAAGAAGCAGAGGTAGACAGTACTGTATATGGGAAGATGAAATAAAAAGAACTGCGGGACCTTTTTGGCGAAAAGTCACAAGGGACAGAGCTCAATGGGGAGAGCTCAATGCCAAAAGGCAAACTGAGACAAGGGACATTTTATAAGTTAAGAGACAGTTTTAAAGTGAAAGTGAAGTGTTCTAGTTATTAGTTTAAAGACAATGTTTAGTTTATAATATCAAAGATTTGCATGATATTAGTTATTGTTTTATATTTTACTTTAGGTCTCAGTAATAAAGGCTATTTTATTTATTTATTTTATTTTACATGTTTTCCCTACACGCGTCTCGTCGCAGCGGCAGATGATACAATAATATACTGCGCCAGATATGGCAATCCGGTACATCGGTTAGTAGTATGGGTGACGCGACCTACGTCATCAGCCTATCAACGATATGCGATCGTAAATTTTTTTTTTTTGAACCTGACTGGGGCTTTATAGGCCGGGCCCAATAAAGCGATAGGAGTGCGCGGTTAGAGAGTAGCCTGGGGAAAACCTACGGCACGACCACGCGTGTGGTTTGGAATACTGGAATACTCTAAGAGTTTGCGCTCCAGTGAGATTGGTTGAGCGGTTTCAACCGAATCTGAGGTGTGAGTGCAATCGAGCTACTGGGAGTTTTGTCGCTGGTTCACGCGATCGTAAGTGTGTGTGTCGTCGACAGCGACGTATGCGGTGTCCCGATTGGACAGGATTGTCAGACCTTGTTTTCTTGAGACCATGCTCTAACCCCGCCGCTGGTCATAATTTGCTTTTGATACGCTCTATATTAAGTATACTCATCAATTTCATCAAATAAGTGTTGTTCAAAGTTATGGAGAAAATAAACAAATTCCGATTTAAAAATCATTTAGTGTAATCTAAGATCAAGTGCCCAAAATGACTGTGCTTGTTTCAGAAGGACTAATAAACGATTCTCCGTTGTACGTATCAAGGAAGACCGTCCAGCACAGGCACGTATCCAGAGGGGGGGGATAGTTGGAATTTATCCCCCCCCCCCCGCGAAAACGTTTTTAGCCGGTTTTATAATACAGTTATTACAGCGATTTTTACACAGTTCACATGATTGTTTCAATATTTGTCCCCTCCCGAACCAAAAGTCTGGATACGTGCCTGGTCCAGCAGTGGAATGTTTACAAATAGACTCATGATTCTATTAGTTAATGGCTATGCGTCACCATCAATTTGCCCTACTTCATTTAGTACAAAAAATGGGAATAAAAATGATGAATATCGTATTGTATATTGTTCACATTTTCTCTGCATTAAGGCGTTTGTGGAGTCCGGTCTGTTCATGCTTGCAAGGACATAGTGACTTTTTTAAATACAATGCCGGTGGCAAACAAGCGTAGGGTCCACCTGATGGTAAGCGGCCAGCGCAGCCTATAGACGCCCGCAACTCCAAAGGAGTCACGTACGCGTCGCCGACCCTTTATGAAATTTGAGAATTCACTGTGTTGACAGCAGAAGGGACAAATTTAGGTCCCTCGCTCTCAACACAGTGCATCCTCGAGAGCTCTGAAAACCTTGCTCACCTCCAGGAACACAACACTACATACTTGTATAGTAGATAATGATATTATGGCTGTGATCTTCTGCAAGGTGGAGGTACTTCCCCAGTTGGGCTGCTCCAAATTCGAGCAAGATGACATTTTGCTGTGCTCTACCTCTCTCTTAATCGTTAATACTAGTGTCTTTTTATAGGGGATTGACGAGAGACATCATCCTTTTCTGGATTCGTTCTTATTATTAGTGACTCTTAGAGACCATATACATCTCTAACAATATTATATTAGTCTTAATGTTGACGCTCTGAGACCATGTACATCTCTGCGGACGTTAGAATAGTAACTATTAATTGTATTTGGATGCTCAGAGACCATGTACATCGCTGGGATATTATATGAATTCATTATACTCTTTGTTTAATCAGACTGAGACCTTATACATCTCTAACTTTACTGATGTTGTAATATTCGTAATAGATAACTTTGCAAGTTTATTTCCACTGTCGGTATGACATTTTTTTTTTTTATATTTGTAATCTCGAAATTATTATTCTTTCTTTAACTGTAAATTAATATTCTGACATGAAAAATGTATTCTTATTGTCAGACTTCTTATACTGTAAATTAATATTTTGATATGTAAAAGTGCCCATGTGGCCTGTTTTCAGAATAAATGTTTGATTTTTATTGATTAAGTCCGCTTTTGTACTATAAGCTTTTTTGTGCAATAAAGATTCAATAAATAAAGAAGGAAGGTGAAGAAATAGTAAGCAGGTATTACATATAACATCGGCTTCGGCGTCCCGTGTAACGATTGGTTCCCTGCCCCGCAGGTAGTATTTCACGTAAGCGTTAGCTGTGGCGAACGAAATGGCATCAAAATCCAGAGTCAACACTAAGTTGTCAGTCACTTTGTCGATACTGAAATGATAAAATTACGATTATTGATTTAAAAGCGGTAATAATAGTTAAATAACAATAATTGAAATACGATCTACACTGCCAATCCAGTGCCGGACGGTAGTTTAGACACGCAGCACTCAATGACCTCGTCCACCGGGGTCTCGGTTCTGTAGCCATCCCTTCGACCCTGAAGCCAGTGGGTTTATCTGCTGTACACGGCACATTGGTACCTTGGCATCTAGGTTGAGCCTTGGCATGGGACGTGACCTGCGTGGATACGTTGGCCCCGTGACGTGACAGACAGACAGACAAACGGACAACAAAGTGATCCTATAAGGGCTCGGTTTTTTTTCCTTTTGAAGTACGGAACCCTAACAAATAACAACTATTATTATTGTATAGTGCCTTAAGTGTCCCACTGCTGGGCAACGACTTCCCTCTTTTTTCCACGCGTCCCTCTCTTGCGCAGTCTCCCACCACTTCTGATCCGAGACATCAAATTCATCTCTCCATCTGCGACCAGGTCTGCCGCAACGCCATGCTCGGTTTTTTGGGATCCACTTGGTGACGATTTTAGTCCACAAGTCTTCCGGCATGCGATAGACGTGCCCAGCCCAGTCCCATTTAGGTTTGGCGGCGGTGTGAGCTACGTCAGCTGTCTGGGTTTTGGAACGCAGTATTGTATTTTTAATGCGATCTGTTAATTCACGCTCAAAATGCGTTCCATGGCTCTCTGGCAAATCTTGAGGGCAGACTTCTGAACCTTTGTCAAAGACCAAGTCTGTGCTCCGTAAGTAAGGATTGGAAGAATGCACGTGTTCATGAGTTTCCGTTTTAAAGATATTGGAAGGGTTCCCTTCATGTACTCCGTCATGGACCAATAGCTCCTCCAGGCGTGTTCAGTGCGTCTAGCAACCCTTTTGAGTTGTCGGGCCTGGAAGGAGACTATTTGGCCCAGGTATAAGCAGGTATAAGTACTCATGGACATATCGTATAATGCAATAACAACTAGGTAGCGATAAAATGAACAAATGTGGAAGTTTTTTTTGCAAGAAGTTATGTGTTTTTAATAGACTAAAAATTAAATAAATTAACTTCTAGTTAAATTAAGGGGAGTAATGAGCTTTCTGTAACTATAAAATGATTTGTCACTTACTAAAATTCCTCCACTCTCCCATTTTTTATTCCTTTATATTCCAAATTAATATATGTAGCTGATATATTGCTATTGGGGATGTTAAACGTGGATTGCGCCCGGAACAGGGGATCCGGGACTTGCCTCCCGGATATCTTGCATTTGGAATGTTCAGCGAAGAATTTGCGGATACAGAATAAGTCGTACGCTTGGCATGGCCGCTTAATTCTTCCGTGAATATCTAGAACAAGATGGATTATTAAGCCTAATCCTCATTTTTGCGTTAATGATTCGAACTGCAGAGTAATTGATTGAGATTGTGTAACTTTTCGAACAAGATTTAGTACATATTCACTTTCAAATTAAAATTATTATGTTGCATGATGACCCTGCCGATATCAGGATTGTAAATAATAACTTTATAACTTCTTCTGATCCATGTTAAATGTGATCCTTGAATTACGTGATTGTGTGCAACTTGGCAGATAGCCAATGTTTAAAAAAACAAGCGAATGCTGTTCCTTAAATTCATATATGTATTCAATATATAAGCGCAATCTACTAAATCTACGCATATCAGTGATTGAAGCGGCAATTACACTTCGTCGTTCACCTAATGTGGTCACCGAATTCATTTTATACTACTCAGGCCAACAAACGTCGTCTTTACATTAGTCTGTCCGCCTACCTATAAGCGTTGGCAGCTGTCAATCGCCGAATGCGGCCGACTAACGTGTTCTTTATACTTTTGCGGTCGCCGCATGCAGCATGCATTTTTATTGAGTAAGTTGTACACATATTTTTGCACTTGACTATACTAAACTTTGTTTTCATACAATCGGCTAAGCAAAAGCAGCTTTTATGTGTCACAATTTACCAACTATCCGATATACAAGCTATGACTAATGTAATTGATCTTTTTTGATAAAAGTAATTCTTAATGCTTAAAAAATGTTAAATAGCAATATAATACAAAACATCTTTTAGTACGCACCTCAATAAACAGAACTAATACAGAGTATACAGACTTAATACTGGAATAACATTTACGAACCTGGATTTCCTTCATCGTATCCGAAATATCTCTGATTTCCTCGAAATCTTTCATACTTTTCGGCATCACTTAACTTTTTATCAAACAAAAAATCTTCAATATCCCTGCCAAAGTACTTGCCATTACCGCCTCCGTAATAATTGTTCAGTCCTCCTATGCTACCCCCATAATCATTGATAGTATTTATATTACCACTGGCTATATTTTGGTCGGCAATATATGCGACTGCTTCATCTATTACTTTTTCTGCACTGCTGACAGAAATTTCCCTTTGATCATGATTCTGACCACAAGCACAAACAGCCAAAAATATTATACAGTGATAGTATTTCATGGCCAAATTAATCCACATTCAGGCCAAAATACGAGTATGAATGAGCAATGCAATAAATCATTTGTTCATATATTAACACCTTTTATTGCGTGTTTCGTCTAAATCTAAAAGTCTGATCAAGACCTTCGAATGCTCGAATTAATTGCTTTGCATTACCTAATATCCATCGCAGTTATCTATATTACACACATATATAGCTCGCAATATCAGATCAACACGCAAGAATTTGTAGCATGAATCTGGTGTTATGATTTCGTATTACAGACGATTGAGTTTGGCAATTCACCTATGACTCTTTTCAGAAAAACTACGTCATCTTTCTAATATGCGCGGATATAGGAGCAACTCAACAAGTAATTGCGTAACTTTTCAAACAGGTCCGTCTGTCTTTTCACCTTCATGTTTTTAATATTGAACAGCGGTCTTCACGCCTCGAAGTATCTATTCAAGCGAAAGTAAATTCTCTTTAGAATAGGTTGATCCGACTTTGCTAAGATTTTTCGTAGTATAATAACCTCTAGACAGTACTTTCTGGTATTTGTATTATTATCTGTATAGTGTATTATTATAGAAGAATATCAATATCACTTACTTGCAAACAAGTATGTGTGGTATCATTTAGGTCATGACCTGACCGTTGTCATTTAAAACAAGAATTGGCCCCTTTAATCCTGTATCCTAACTGCTCAAAACAATATAATCAGGTAAACAACACTAATTTTCGTATTTCGTGCTATTAAATAGTCCCAAGTCTTGCATATCGTAAACAGTGGCCGCGTTAGACGATCTGTGAATTGATCATCCTTGACTTTTAATTCAGTTCATTAATAGATAGCAACAAAGTAATGTGAATGTCCCAGCGCTCGACACTGACTGATACTTGACACTTTCATCTTATGTAATATTAATCGAGGGTACCAATAGGTGCCAAACATTAGAACGTTTACCTTGAGGCCCTCGAAGTAATTAGGGAGAAACGTTTAAGGGAAATCATAAATCATTTATTTGTCCAACATAGGTTACAGGATCTCTTAAGTTTGTATGTAGACTTTCTGTTTAAATACATATATTAATGGCATATTTCCGCGTTGTTCGAAATTGCTCCCCTAAAGGGGTTAAAATGGGGTTCAAAGTTGGGATTTAAAACTTCGTATATACTTAGACTCTCTGCTTAAATTCCACAAAATACTTCACCGTCTTTCGAAATAGCACCCTTAAAGGGGTGAAAAGGGGGTTCCAAATTTGTACGGGGAGCAAATCTTTTTTGAAGTGAGAGATTTAATACTTCTTATAAAGACTTTGGTTAGATACAACAAAACATGTTTCAGTTGAAGAGAGTTCCAGGGAATAGAAGCTATTTAATATATTTATGTCAATTCATAGGTACATACAAGTTAACATACTTAAGTGTATATGAAAAAACTGCCTCTAATATCATTCTAATTGCCACTAGGTAACATCATAATACCTGGCTCGGGCCCGGATTTTATATATTTTGCATCAATTATTTAAAAAAAAGATACTTAAACTAATAACCATTTAATTGAAACATTACCTATCAAAACTGCGTAATTATTTCATTCAAACTATTTATAATAATAATTAGTAATTCGTGCCTAATGAACGTTTGCAAAAGCTTACGATTGCTATAAAGGTTGAGGTATTATTAATTATTATATTTAAAAAGAATGATAACATTACTATAAATAGTATTATGCGAAATGAGTTTGTATACTAGCTGTTAACAGAGTCGATAAAGGATTCTATTCAATGCAACAAAATCGATAAAGGGCTCTATTCAAAGTTTAAAAAATAGTACAACTAAGTAAAACTTATTTTATCATCCTTCGAGTAAATATCATAAATAGGTACAGACAGTGTTATGCTACTTTTGAACCTCAATGTAGGTTGTAGGTATGTGTTAGGTAATATATTTGAAAAGTGGTAGACCAGTTTCTTGGCTTACTGTGCAGTATTTAGAGTAGATAATCGGCAGGTACTGACGCAATCACTTTTCCAGAATTCATATCTGTAACGTACCCAATCGCGTCAGTAAAATACTCTACAGTAACTAAATCTGTGCTTTTTTGCACAGCTGACATACCACTGATAGATCCCATAACTTCTTTCACATCATAGGCCCAGAAATGATGACCCTGATATCTAGGATTATAGTTCGCAGCCACGTATCCACTAAGACTTGACTCATAGTTTATTAAAACATCAATATTAACTTTAGTCGCATTTATCACAAACAAAGCAGCTTGTGCTGGCTTTAAACTGAACTTCACTTTAGCTTGAATTTTTTTAGCATCTTTAACAATGGAATTATTACCTAAATGCGACACTAATTTCAAACGCATTGGTGGATTCAAGCCGTCTACTAAATCTACGTTATAGTCAGCATCTACTGACAGTATTTTACCCGTGAAATTATTCCTAACCCAGTTTTCAACATCAACTTTCATGTCGCCAATGAAGACAGCATCTCCACTGGTTACATTATAGTTATAGGTTTGTCTAGCTAGCGTTACGGTCCCGGTGTTTACAGATACAATCTTAATTCCAATAACTTTAGTATTTCTTGTAACTTCGGACCATTTGTAAGTCTTATACAAATCGCCCCATGGAGTTGGGCTTTTGAGAAAGACATCTAAAGGAGAGCCGCCGGCGTGGGCAGTCACAGCTGCCTTGAGAGATGATGTGGTGAGGTTGAAACTTTCTTGTTCGATGTCACTGATGACGGCAGTATCTGTTCCATTGGACGCAACAGACGTCTTGTTCGCTGCTGGTGAAGCCTTGATGTGAACGCGGATACTTCCGTAAGCTAGTGCTGGCAGCACAAGTAAGATTAAGCTGGTTTTCATAGTGTCTCTGTAACAATTGTATAAGACTTAAGAACTTTTAACTTGTATAACATACCTCTCCTTATTTCACGCTCAATACGTACTACAAGTAAGCGACGTATTAATGAAAACCCCATCCAAAATAGGTTGATTTCCCGAGTGCATGTGACAGACAGGCAAAACAAATGAGCTTTATTGTTGTGGCAATTACCAAATTGTAAAAAAAGTTTATAATATATCATCGTACATACATACTTTCTATGTGCCCATGTTTGAGCTGTTCTCACAAAAATATAATCTTACGACATCGTAAATAAGCACGAAAGCAAGCACGAGACATAACAATCTTATCTCTAATTGTTACGTCTGTCTTTAACGTAAAAAAAAATGACTAAATGATTTAGAAGTTCGCAAACTTATATTTACCGTCTTTTACCACAACTAACTAAATACCATTATCTAACTAATCAATAGCAATGTTTACTTAGTTTCGAAAGTTTTGTTTTTAAATTGATTATATAAACGACTATCATGATTTTTGTCACATGCTCAGTACCCACCGTTTTGCTGGCAGCGGGAGGGGGGGGGGGACACTTGACCATAACAAAAATTATCACTTTATAGCTTATTATAACCACACAAATGGATTTCTAAATCAAAAAATAGTTGTAAAAAAAACTCCGTAATATTTTTGAACGGGCTATCCAACGGTACCCCACACGTGGGGGGTTGGAAGAAAAAAAATAAAGGTACGAGGTACGCTAAAAAAAGAAAGGTATTATTCTACCGTTTTATCCTCGTAATTGATATGTATACTCATGCCAAATTACTGCTTTCTACTAAAGGTTACTGAGTTAACTGAGTTAAGCCGCGGACGGACAGACGGGCGGACATGGTCAAACTTTATAGTTCCTTGTGTACTACGGAACCTTCAAAACAAGATTTTCGTTACTGGAAAGACTCTGAAGATAATAAATACAAAATCCTCCCTGAAATTCGTTATACGATACTTTTTTATCCCGAAATTCATCCCTCAAAAGGATGTAATAGGGAGCGGAAATTTCGCGGACTAAGTTGCGGGTAAAATCTATAAAAATAAACGGATATCTAATATGAAACAATATTAAAGTGCGTTTCGAAAATACAATTAAGTACCTATAAGATACTGTATATCCATCATCGTTACTTTACAAAGAAATAGAACAGTTTTGATAATTTGATACCTGCTTATACAAGTTGAGTTATTCTTACTATAGTTAATTCCGCCTGAAATACCAGCTATTGTTTGTTTTTTATTATTTATTTTTTAATCATTAAGTTCAAAAGGAATTAGATATATAATATATCGCTCCACAAATGTTTATTAGTTTGACGCTCCGTCTCAAAACAACTCGGACAATGTTCGCGGGCAAGGTGTTGAACAGGTACTGTATGCGTTTTTTAAATCCCGTAGTTAGTGTTAACGTTACATTAGGAGTTATCGTTAGTTATCGTTGTAAACTATAAATAAGTGATATATCAATGTCACACCAACAGATCTAAGTCATCCCAGTATCTTGTGCCTACAAATAATAATAATAAAATAAATATTGATTTATATTTTACTTTTTATATAATTATTATAAAATCTAGCCTGTCTTAAAGAAAATAAAGAGGATAATAAATAAATATAAAATTACCTTTCAGCCACAAAACTAATAATGAATTACACGTCGCGATGCTTCAAGATGTGTTTATAATACGTATACACATGAGGATAATTCTCCCTATTTAAACTATTTCAATTCCTTTCTTAAGATGACGTCCTCTTAGCTAACACGTCATCAAAGTAAACCTATGACTATTACGTGTATTTTGTGGGAAAACATACCGAGATAATTAATTCCATAAGTCATTAAATTAGAGAAAAACCAAACTGAATACCTCTCCTGTGTCTCATACGATGTAAGCATATCTTAGGCGTAATACACATTAAACTTAGTCTACTAGGAAAAATGGTTTACCTCAGTTTAATTTATGCAACAAACTGAATAAGCAATATTAAGAGTCATGGCATTCATGGGAAGAGGCCTGTGCCCAGCAATAAGGTACCCTTATAAGCTAAGAAAAAAAAGCAATATGCATGCAGAATGTGCAGTAACAAGTTGTTACTATATGGATAGTAAACTATCGAATTCTACTACAATTATCACAAAAAAGTAAATTAATAAATACGATATTCATCCTCCTAGCGTTATCCCAGTACACTAGTTGCATTCTGAAGGATGCCCGGAGTCCGCTACCTAATCCTAAGTTTGGCGTAGGTACAATTTTTTACGGAAGCGACTCCCAACCCAAGGAGAAACTAGACCTTATTTGGATTAGGCTTGACTTGAAGTGAGTGGGTAACTTGACTGTTAGAAGTTCTCAAGCCACCCAATTTAACGACTGCAATCAGAGACAGTCAGGATCAACGGCTTAAGGCCGTACAACGAGAAACATCACGTTCTTTGAAACGCTGTTCTGCTCAGACTAGGAAACAATAAGGATTGATTTTCAGATATATGATTCTTGACTATATTACTGTGTTTCTGATAATAGCCGAAACATGATTACTTCAAATTTTCTGCATAGGAAAAAATCCAAAGTTGAGTCTTTATTTTCCTTTTTTTACTCAGCCTATTAAACCAACGCATTAGTAAACGACACAATTAAGTTAAAATGATGGTATTTTATGTCATCTAAACTCTGTCAAGAGGAAAGTTAATAAAACTGCACACAGTCAGATATTTATCGAGATTTGTATAAAAAAGCCATTCCCGACGAGTGTTGCATCCCGTTTTGTCGTGCACGAAAGACATAAGCGTATCTCTTTAACGAGGGGCGTGGCTGACCGAATCGAGGCATCCCTTTAACGTGCCTTCCAAAGCACCTGAGCGCTCAGTTAATAACCACTCAAAGCGGTCACCCCTCCACGTTGCTTAACCTCGCATACAGCACGCGGTATGCAGGCGCCGTAAGGCCACGAACTCTTATCAAATAAAATAATAAATATGATCAAAATCGTTAAAAGATACGATTTTTTAGTGCAGTTATTTTTTAATATTTAATGGCAATTATTTATCTAACGCGTTAAGGGATCGTACGTTAATCACGTGAGACTATAAAGGGGGAAGGGGGTCCGGAAATAATTACAAAATATGACAAGGAGGGATGGGGATATAGTGAGATATCAAGTCTATTTATCTTTAAATGAACGCGCGAGTTCTATAATGCGATACATCTGAAAACGCAATCAAACCGCACAAACTTAATGTCTTGGACATTATAGTTTGAAGTTTGAAGATAATATTTTAGCGTACCCAATCAATACATGGGTATGTTGGATAAGGGAGCGAGAGCAGTAGTCTAAAACCTCACCACGTATCACCGAGGGGGAGGTTAAAATTTTGCTAAAAAAATCATCACGTGATTAACGTACATATCCCATAATATGGGATATTTTTTCATGTTATAAAAATAGTGTTGTGTTATTGACATAATAACAACCATGTCAATCGAACCACGGGAATACAAAGACGCTAACGTCAATAAGGATAAAGGTAAAAGTATGAATCAAGAATAAAAATAAACAATTGTAGGGACAATACTGTCTGACGTATTAATTGGATCCAATGTGACTGTTCACTAAGTAATATATATACTGGAACAATATTGGAGCAATTATTCAATGAAGACATCACAGTGGATACACTTCAGTAGTTGGTGAGTATGTCTAATATAAATAAATATTTGTGGATAATCTTACACAAATCAACCTAGTCCCAAACTAAGCAAAGCTTGTACTATGGGTACTAGGCGACGATGTAAATACTTATATAGATAAATAGATACTTAAATACATTGAAAACATCCAAGACTCAGGAAAAAATATTCGTAATCTAAACACAAATAAATGCCCTGACCGGGATTGGAACCCGGGACCTCCAACTACGTAGGCAGGATCACTACCAACTACATAGGCTAAAGCGGTCGCCAAAATGTATACACTATACAACCCTTATTTTACAAGTACTAGTAAGTTGTACTTTTAAAAGACTCGTATAGACTTCAAGTATATTAACATATTAGTATTTTTGGTGTTAATTCGATATGAGAACAAACATTCAGGTGAAAATCAAATTTATTTACGATTTTGTCTTTTACAAGTTCATGCTTTTTTCAATTAATATCTTGATACAGTTCTCCCTGAGTTCAATGTATGCAAGTTTATCCCATTAGGTGCGTGACTAAAGTGAAAAATAATATCATTTCCTACTTTCTTTCACAGCTCAACATGGCCACCAAAATTGTCTTGGTATTCTTACTCCCAGCACTAGTCTGCGCCAACCTTAACGTCAAAATTGACGTATCCAAAGACCAGCGGTATGCTAAAGCCGAAGCATTCGGAGAGAGAATCAACATCATTAGTGACAGGGAACGCGGCGCCTTCCGCATCAACGACCAGGACCTTAAAGATGCCGTTGAGAAGTACGCAAGAAGACGTCCTGATGATTCCTACCTGCACAGCCCGACGCCTTGGAACGATCTGTACAAACGCTACAACTGGGACCAAGTAAGGACCAAACTCCGTCCGATCAGCACTAGAGTACTCGGCGTCAGAACCAAACCAGTCATTATCTCCACTAAATACTTTGAGAATAACCTCTCCCATGCAGCCAAGTACAGCGGTGAGATGTCTCAGCAAATAACGAAGACGGTCTCCACTACAACTAGCAAAGGAGGTGACATAACTGTCGGACAAGAGGTCACTTATACAGTGAACTTCATCGCTGGTTCCGCTGGGGGTTCCACCAGCTTCAGCTTTAATAATAACTGGGGAGAATCCACTACCAAGTCTCAGTCCTCGCTCCTCACTACTGGTTCTTCGGTTACTATTGAGCTTCAGCCTGGTCAAGCGGCGAAAGCGGTGCTGAGCGCTAACCAGGGGTCCATGGAAGTTGAGGTTGAGTATGAAGCTACTCTGAGTGGTACAGTGGCTTGTAACTATGGCAAAACTCATGAGGGTCACCATTTTTGGTCGTATGATATCAACGCTGTGCTCAGCGCTGCGGGGCGCCCTACGAGCATCAGATCTAAGGAGGTAATATCGATCGGTTTTTACGCCGATGAGTCCGTTTCGGCTTATGATGGCGCTGGGCGGAAATTATCTTAAATAATATTATTCTTATTGTTCAAATCATTGTTTCATAAAGCTCTTTTGTTATTGTTTTTTTGTTTATTTAAGTATTATAATATTTTTTAATAAAACAAATTTAAAATTATAAGTTCGATATTTATTTTGAAACTTTTTTGTTCTCGGGTTTATTACTGTTGAGCAGTGTCTCCAACTTTCATTACGTAGCGTAGTAATCTACTTACTTGTAATGTAAAGACGTTCACACCAAATTTTGCGAGAAGTTTTAGGCAAAGCACATAATTTACAGTGCCATTTATAATAAATTTAGGTTAAAGGAGTGAGAAAATGTTATATGGCAGTACCAGGTTACTAGTCTACTCGTAATGCACGCAACATACATCAACCATCCCGTAGTCGACTCCAAACCTATGGGAAAAAGGGGATGGTGCTTTTTAGCCCGATAACACACGTGTATCCGTGTGTTATGGGCTTTACTTAATTATTACTTTATAACTTAAAAATGCATCTTAGTGAGTAAATTATATTAATTTTGTTAGAATACATTTCTGTTCTCTACTTGCTCTTTCTGGGAATACAGTCTACAGACAGCGTATACGCAATAATACAACGTCTTATTTCCGCTGATTATTGCATAAATCACAACACTCGATAAAATATCAAATAAGAACTTCGATACATCATCGTCGTTTAGATATTTCATCATTTGAGACTCAAAGTAAACTTGCTAAGATGCGATCCATCATCTCGCACCCACAATACACAGCTTCCGCATTAAGGGGGAATAATATTATTTTTCGCTGCCATTGATAAGGATTTCATTATATACTCTAGTGTATTTTTAAGGCACGATCGATGAATTGAATATTGAATAAACAAAGTTTTATTAAGAAGGTCCTTCGCTCCCTCTGGCTATGTGGTTTATACGGAAACACTCATTTATTACTTTCATGATAGAATGGAATTGTAAAGTGTGTTGCCAACAAGTCTTCTTGCCTGTGGTAAATGTATGTTATGTTTTTTGTTAAAGGGCAAAACATATTCAAATTACTGAACGTCTTACCAGTGCATGATAAAGTTAGGTATTTAATAGCAACCGAACAATTTAAAAGTACCGAATTTAAAATTCCGCGAATCTACACACGGCCGCATAGAGGGTTAGCGCGACGAAATTACGCCGAACCTGCGGCTAACAATTATTATGGTAAAAGGACACGCAGCTACTTAACACCGCGAATATTTAACACAATTACATTTGAAAACGAGTGTAGCAGTAAAATATATTTAAAAACAAACTCAAAAGGTTGCTATTAAACACCTCAACGCAAAATGCTTAATATTAATTAAATAAACTAGTACCCATCTTGTTTTATGTTCAAAGGATAGGGATTAATTACTTTATTACTTAGGTCATTAGATACTATAACTTGGTACAAAAAATGAAAGTGAGTGTAATATTTCGCCGATAAACTTAACGTTTGGCGAAACGGAAACAAAATATGTAAACTGTACCACACTTTTTTGGGAAAAAAATATATGCAACCTGAGGCTTTTTTTACTACCGCCACCATTTTACATCTCCTCCTGGCCAAGGAGTGGGATTTTCCGCACGTGAAGCGGGCGGTAATTGCCAATTTATGTCCAAGTGTCACGTAAAAATACGTTTCTAAAAATTTATTTGCATATTTTTTTAGTAGATCTACACTGTCTTTTTCATTCATACCTTTCAGAATTCATTTGACGGCACAGAATCTAGTTTGAAAATGTTGTAATTTTCTTGTATTCTAAATCATCAATAATAACTAATGTAAAGCCTGTAATTGCTTCGCTTGATTAGATGTAGGCACGTCAGTTTCCAGTCAAGTCTGCAACCTCATCAGGATTCTCAGATTCACGGGTAACGTTGTATGGAATGTAACTCATTCTAAAGCTGTCATCATCCTCCTAGCGTTATCTCAGTACAGTTGCATCCTGAAGGACACCCGGGGTCCGCTACTTAATCCAAGATTTGGCATAGGTACTAATTTTTACGCAAGCGACTGCCATCTAACCTTCCAACCCAAAGGGGGAAACTAGACTCTAATGGGATTAGGCCTGTCAAGTGAGTGGGCAACTTGACTGTTAGAAATTCTTTAGCAGCCCGAAGAAACTTGGCTTCCGGGGGCAACGGCTTAACGTGCCTTACAAAGCTCGGTAGCACTCAGTTATTAATCTCGCATACCACACGCGGTGCGCGGGCGCCACTGGGCCGCTCATTCTAACGCTGTATGGGAAGTAATTCTGAGTTTTGTGTACCATCAGCACAGTTTTCTCACTGTACAACTGTTTTAGTATATATTCTTTTGCATATAAATAAAAAAACGTATCTAAGAACTTGGCTTAAATTTTAGAAGTTGTTTTTTTTATAAACCCAGTAATCACTTATCGAGATCTAGGCCATTGCTTAAAATGTATGATGGTTATAATGAGTCATAAATTGGCAAGTGTTATAGCAAGTAATTTAAGTATCCATCATAACCTAGAGTGAAGTGGTCCAATATGAAGAATCAGTTTTGTGTTGTGTCAAGGTTATTTATTGCGGGTATTTTTTTGGAGAACGTCCTAACTATTAAAACTCAGAGTAATATGAAGAAAGACAACGAAAATGTTGAAAGAAAAGAGCAAACCCGAATTCGTAATTACTTAAGCATAGTGTCTGGAAAAAATCAAAAAAGCTGTATCGAAGGCGTACCGATTAATATTGAAGATGTTTTCTATGACGATAATAGTGGGGACGATTTTCAAAGAAGGGGAATTTATGAAAGGACAGGATACAATTTCGAATTTGATGCGGGAAATCCGGGTGAGTTTCTGTTTTCTTATCTAAATCCGGTTACTCATTAGCGAGCTGTAACTGTAACCGAACGGTTACATTAACCAGTGTTGTTTATTTGTTTACCGTTTGATGTTTACCCTTGCCCTCACCAAATGGACTCTGCGGAAGACCAGCGCTGACAACAAGTTAGCATCATGCTGAGCAAGGTCCATTTCGTGGCAACCTCAAGTCCAGTATTTTATCTTTGTTTATTTGTAATAACTTGTGGTGTTGTCGTGAATAAATGTTTGGAGCCAGTGTATTTCGGTTCGCGAACAGCACTCAATGAACCGATGAACTCTCTTAGTTACCTACACACTTGAACTCTTTACAGTATCGGTTCGATTACGGTTACAGTACCCGGCTTAAGATAGCACATTTGAAAGCAAACGTTTTAAACTGGAAAAGGGCAAGAGAGGAGACTGAAAGTGTATCGAACGGCAGGCTAATTACGTAACTTTATGTACTAACGGCAGGTATAATTTACTGTCAATTTTGAAATATTAGGCTCGGTTGTATACAGATCCGTTAGACCTTATGTCGGTTTGTTATGTCAAAAACTGTACTGAGTTACTGAAATTTGATCTAATATTTGGTCTAACGGATCTTTATAAAACCCGGCCTAAATGTATGAGCGAGCGATGAGAGAGTAGTGCATAAAGTTAAATGATTACCCTGCGGTCTGGAAGTGTTGGTACGGGAGGGTAGCGGACGACAGAGGTTCATACCCTACCTTCTTGTCCGCTACCCTCGACTGTCGGTGCGGGAGGGTATCGGACAATAGGGTACGGACCTCTGTCGCCTGCCCTCACGTACCATGTCAGTGAAGTGTACAACCTATAATGTATTTTTTTGTTAGGAAAACTGTTATTTAATTTTACATCTAAACAATATTATCTATACAGATAAATTAAAAAAACCTATAATTGTATTTCTCTGTAAATCAGATATCCATGGCGAAATAAGGCGTCCATGCCAAGCATACGACACGTTCTGCATCAGAAAGTTTTTCGCGGAGCACTCGAACTGCATGATCTCTGGGAGAGCTGTTCCGGATCCTCTGTACCGTGCTGATGAAGGCAGTAATGTGCACTTTGCTAGTAATAACATGTCACAAGCACAAGTCAACGTGGTTTACGGAGGATTGAATAACGCAAGAGTTGCAGAATTTTAGTAAGTGCATATTGTTTTTTTAAGAACTCCGCATTTCTTTTTAATAACTTAAAGTTAATTTTCAGTATTAACAAAGTTACTGACAACTTGGTTATTGCTATCACTTTTGATAGTGCAACAAAATATTCTAACAACACTTATATGAAGTTTTACACAAGAAACAGAGAGCCTATTGTCACCAGAGATGCTGGAGGGATCCGATACAGTATGTGATTTGTACTTTAAATCTTTTGTAATATGCGTATAACAACAAATTAATGTAAAGCCAATGAGACAAGATGCTCGTAATTTTTATCTGATACGTCATTGTTGGTATCTAATCAACCTAGAAAAGAAACTCATGCCAACTAGTCTACCTCGCTAATATTGTATTTATTAATCGATAAGTATGTTGCACGAATTACCGGGCTGTTAGATAGCTGTTAGATAATCAACTTGAAAAATAAATATTTTACAGGTGTTTTGACAGTTACCGTGATTATTCCGCAATTACGCAATCTAAGATTGGACAGGTCAGAAATATATACCTATGCTGACGATCCAGTCTTTACATTCGCCTTAGGTCCCACTATAGGTACAAGTACAGGTAAGAAGTTGCTTCTGCAAGCATTTATAATAACAATTAAAAAACAAAGTGGTCAGAGTATACGCCCTTGCCAGACGGAGGATGAATGACTTGGTAATGGTTACTCTGAACCAAAATAATTCAGAGCACTACCGCTGAGCTCCATCATCCCGTCTATGGAAATGTTGGAGAGCAGCTTGGAGTAGACATAAAGAAGGGGGCAATTGCACAAAAGATCCCATTGGGTCGAAGTGCATCCGCAAGGACCCTCATCTAGATAAGAGATAAAGTCAGAGTGTATATCTTTGGCATGGGTGGCACCCGGGACGGAATATGTGGGGGTGTCACCCAGTAGCGCAGCTGGGGGGAGGAGTCGGCCAGCGCCCCTGCGAACTTTATGTTGATGAATGGTGTCACTCCCACAACCGAACCGAACCCGAGGCAGACATCCATTCATAAACATCCATTAAACCTTAGCTAAAAGCCTTGACATTAATGTGGATGACAAAAGGACAAACATATTAGCCATCAAAGGCTTGTTAAGTTTTATGAATACGGGAGTTAGTTTGCTCACAAATGATAGGTAAATCTCAGCCGTCAATTATATCTTTCAGATCCTGAAGTCCTCGCTATGTACTCTCGCTTCTACACCAACATTCCTATAGAGTATCAAGAAGAAATAACAAATCAAGGAAATTTTATGGCTGGAAACTATATACAATACAATATTTGCGACTTCGGTTTGAACATTTTGTAATTTTCGGGACATTTACTAAAGATTGTTATCATTTCTGGATTAAATTTTTTTTTATGTGTATCGTGTTCAAATGTGGGCAATATAAAGGAAAACAAAATATTATTTTATCCCACACCGCTGGCAAAAGAAACATACGGATCGCCAAATTGCAACCCACACTGTAATCTAGCCACGTTTGCGAATCTAGTACAGTAACAAATATGCAACATTTTATTTATTATTGGAAATCGGGACTTTCGCATTCAATTCTAATTTATTTACCTTTTTCAAGGTATGTCCGACGTTTGACATTTTATTTATTTGACGATTCGCTTGACAGCAAGTCACAACTAAGTCCTTCATGCTAAACGCCGTGCATCCTCGTGAGCTGGCGCGACCGGACTCTACACTAGGAATTCCACATCATACACTTACATCCAAGTTTTCACGAAGTACCATTTTATCGGGTTTTATAAGACAAAAGTGTACAGGTTTTTGTGTATGCTAGCCCTCTGAGATTGTACGTATCTAGCTCTATCTATACGCAACAGAAGAGTATAACACTTTTTAATAAACGCCCCTCCAGTGTGTTTCCTATTTGACGTAAACAAGTACTATGCTACTCAAATAATATTAACACTGGATTGGCGGACAACTGGCTTCTGTATTGTCTAGCTCATTCATATAACCTAGACCTCTTTAAGGTACGAGTGAATAGGAATCTTGTACTGAGCTCGCTTCACCGATGACTTCATATTTGCTCCCTAGCTAGATGCTGACCAAGAGCAATGTCATTATTAATTAAAAAAAAACAACTTCACTCGCTACCTGGCAATTTTAGAATCGCCAGCTACTAATGGGTCATTTAAATTTAAAAGTAATATTATTACTGTTTATGTTTCATGTCCTGCAAAAACTACCTATATGTTGCTCAAAAACTATAAGTTGGATAAATGTTTCCTTGAGTTAAGAAACTTCAGAAAAAAAGTGCATTCCTTTTTCCATCAACTACAAATGAATGTACACAAAGTAAATATTTTAATGAGTTTTGCGTACTCTTTTTGTTAGCCCGAGGAGCTGAATATTCAGCGTCATTCTCGTCAACAAACAATCATTGCGCATTTCAAGTAGTCTTTGGTAATAAAATATTTTTCTCAAGCACACCTCATGAATACATTTCGATAAAGCGCGTTGTAAGTGGATAAGAATTCCATTCAGTTATATCACCTTTTGGTTCTATATATAGTGGCTTTAATTCAAACCGCTAACTGAATAGAAACGAATGTAACTTGGTTGAATTAAAATATTTTTACGTTCATAACGAGTTCGAGTTGTGGAGGGGAATGGTTTTGTATAATTTAAAAAATAGTAGCGTGAAAAATTCATTTTTTAAGTGTAATCTGAGATGGTTTATGAGGATTTTCAACTACCATTTAATACATCTTCTGAGAAAAGTTATTTAACCAATTTTTTTATTGAAACATACTAGAACGGAACACGAATTCTCCCTCAAACATTATTCATATAAATTACTCGCGCAAGAGTTTTTCACTCGCTTTAGATTGCAATTTTACGCGGGCTGCACGCGTATATTAAAAATTTAACTTAATAAGCAAGTCTTTGTGCTGGCTAATAGCATTTTATAGAGCTACCGACGCCGAAGCTCCGACTCTTACCGGTCTGACCAATATAACTACAACCACGAATTGCGTAATTTTGATACGAATTTAGGGTCAAATTACAGTAAGATGAGCTCACAAACATGCACAACGTGTTTCATGAATTAACAAAGCAGTTCTTGCCGGATACTAGCTTTCACTGTGAATTCCCCGTGTGAGGTTGCATTTAAGATACGAGAGTATATAGTTTCAGATGTATGATATGATGAATTATGTTGCAGTCTGTGGAGCGTCATTTTATTAGAATAATTAGGACATAAATGTGGTATTATTTGATGTAAACAAGGATATTTTGACACATTTGAAACCTCGAGTGACCTCAAACAGGTACGTACCTAGATAGAGACAATAACTGCAGAATTGGACGTAATAAGTGGGTAAGATTGGCACAGGACCGAGGAAAATGACGTAATAAATAAGAGGCCTTTACTCAGCAATGGGTAATAGATACGGGCTGAGTAGATAGAAATGAAATGTAATACTTACATTTTACCGACAAGTAAGGGAATCTATGCGACATTAGCTCATCTGCAGCTATCCCACCCGCCAAGTCACGATAACAAAATGGTTAATTTTTACGAGCTTAAGTTATTTTCAATACTAAACTGACTCAATGAAAAATATACTCGTAAACCCTCTCCAGAAACAGTTGGCCGTACTTCAAAAAATATCCGCAAACTGCAGAAGACAATCGTCGGTTGAAGTGGTCATATATTTGGACGTGAAGAGCACAGCCGCGCCGCGTGCGGCCGACGGCTGAGTTACTGGACTGTCAACTTTTATTGCAAGTTTATTGCTTGGCCGAGATTTGGTGGAACTTGCGCTCGATAATGTTCCTTGTGGACTTTTTAACTTATCGATATCATTATAAGATGGATTGTGCATAATATTATGGACTCGAAGGGGCATAAGTAACTCTTGAGCAAACGTAGGTCCTTACCTTATTTTTGTACCGAAATTTGATCACTACAAAACAAACTCACAACCTTCTTTTCGTGTCTTCTCGATCTTTCGAAATAATTGCCACAGGGTAAATAAATCACTACAAAAGTGTTCTTTTTATATTTTTAGCATCAAAATCATAGAATTTCGCCTGATTTAATTATATAGGTACCGATATTTTTTTACTGTAAGTAATATTAAATTCGATTTTAGGTGTTCGTTTCAAAGAGGTTATTAAGCGCACTGAACTTACGAAGTTCACAGTTACGCTGCTTGACCTAATGATAAATACTTTTTATAATTTCGTTTAAGCGTGAAAAACAACCTGAGATGATATTAGGAATAAATCCTACCTTATTATGAAAACAGCATATTTTTAATAACTCGATCCATTCAAGTAAACACATACATTTATTTCTACCAGTATGTATTCTTTTTCACAAATCTGATGTAAAATCAATAACATTCCATTACATACTGCATTGTCAAATCCACCCCTAATATCAAAGAAGCTTTTAAGTTACATGCAAAATAAAAACACTCCTTCCATTAGCACAAATCATTGAGAACCGTTTGACTATATCGCCCTCGGAAGGATGACACTCGGACGGACACATTTATCACTGACTTACAGCGACCTTTTCACGAAATAAAGAAAAATGATTCAAGAAAAACAACACACGCATAAAACGGCCTAACATCACGATATTTGAAGATACTTGTGACCTTATGATCTCAAAGGTCTTCAAAATGTTCGGGGCGACGTAGGTGTTTTAGAAGTTGTGCTCATTTGAGTTCTTTTGGAAGTAAACTGCCCTTTCAATGTGCATTAGGTGGAGCTGTCATCGGTATCAATTCGAGCTGTCACTTGTTAAAACATTAAAGAACAGACGAACCAAGGCGAATACTCAGCGTTTTTACAGAATTTTTTTTCGTCATAGTCTCCGCAATATACCTTCATTGTCGTCTCAGTAAAAATAATGTTAACTAATTTTTGTGAAAAATGTAAACCAATATCGTTTTTGAGTCTTAGTTATCAAAGTTCTCGCGGTTTGTCCTACGTTTATGTAGACAATCTTGGGCCAACAATGACTTGAGAGACGAACGTTTAAAATTTTCGGAGATTCGTCACCAACGAAGCTAGATTTTTTTTACATTTTGATTATGGATGGACATTGTCAGAATGAATGTGACTCATTAAAATTAGGACGACAAAGAGCGAAACCGAACTGAGTCACCTGTCAATGTAGATTTTACTTAAGATATTTTAACTCAACGATGATTCCAAGTAATTGTGTCTAATTCTTTTTTAAATGACTTATTGGGCATAGTATATTTAGGAGAGATTTGATCACTTGTCAAATAGAAAGAAAAAAGTGAAAGAGTGTAACAGAAGAGTCACCTGTCTCTTATTACAATAGTTTAGCTCAACAACGATTCCAATTAACTGCATCTACTTATTTCTTCATTGATTGGCTTATTTTGCATAGTCTATATTTAAGGAAATGCGTTGTTTAAATGTGCTTGAGAGCGACGAACATAAACAGATCTTGACCAGTTATTAACATTTTCCCCAAAGAACTTGGTGTAATGGTTTCTGTTATTTTATATCCACGGTTTTCCGCAAAGCCGTGTAAGAGGGCAGTGACGATAATTACTCCGGATGCCAGCCTATTCGCAATAAAAAAAGAGTCATCTGTGATTTTTCATCTCGGCCGACCCGCCTATATCGCGTGCTGTGCTGGAATGGTTTTGATACTTGTGTACATGTTCAGAAAGGGAGCGCACAGCGGAATATCATCTCGCTCATATTTCATACAGCCGAAATGGAGAACTATCTTCACCTTACAGAAAACGATACCCATAATAACCCGACTACTTGCGCTGTTGGTATGTGGTGTTGTGTTCCTGGTGTACGGTCGCCAGAGCTCGTGAGAAAGCTGTTTTGACAGTGAAGCGCCTACATCTGTCTTTAGTTCTCAATACAATGAAGTCCTCAAATAAAAAAGCTTGTGATTATTCTGGAGTCCATATACTACGGTGTCTGTTTGCTATCGGACTTGCCGTACGCTTATTTGCCAACATCATAGTTAAAAAATACACTGAATATCTCAATTGGAATGCGAAATGCATAACTGTGTCTGATGATACAACGGGTCGCAATTGTTTATAGACGCGCATAATTTCAAATCTTATGTATTTTGGTTCCTTATTATAGCGCAAGCTAACACGTGCACCCATTTCCAAGATGTTCCAACCAACAATACTTGAGTTAAGCCTTATTTACACTGTGCAAGAAATTGCATGCTATTTTCATTACATCGCAGCGTTTGATCGCTCTCGTCCTACCTCAGTGGCCCGCAACCCCGCAATCTAATGAAAATTAAAGGCAAGTTCCTGCACCTTGTAAATGGGGCTTTATAGTCGAACAAATTTTGATACGTACATAAAACAATGGATTGTTCCAGAAGACTTATAGAACTTCGCTCGCTTCGCTCGTTCGTTCAAAAACAATCCCATACGACCAAGTGTCCGCAATCCCCTTAGCTCCGCATCGACAGCCAGTATATCTCCCTAGTCGTTTCATAAATATATTGGCTCCACACCTTTTTTGCGAACACAGAATATAAAGTTTAACGCCGCAAAACCTACGCAGAAATCGTTCTATTTCCATTAAAATTATATTTTACGTTAGTTTTCAGGTTTGAGAAGTATTTTTGGGTTGATTTTGTGGCATTGATGGAAATATACTAGTGGCCATAAATACAGTTGATACTATAAATACTTCTTGATACTATAGAGAATAGAAAGAAACCGCCTAAACCATTGTTGTAATTGTAACCATAGTATTTTCTTCAGTTAGAAAAAAAATATTTAATGTTTTGTTTCAAATAAATCATTAGATTAAAAATAATAGAATTTGTAAATGATGTGAGATCATTTCGCACCCCAGCGAATATCCTTGGCGTTTCCAATAAATTGTAAAGGCTTATTCACAGTGGCCGGGCACGCACTTTGACACAGAGTAAACTAGCAATCAGAGGAGTGGAGAGAATCCTCATAAATCCGGCGTCGGCTTCGCTCCCGCCTTATTCAATCTCGAGGGATAGACGCGGATAGATGCGCGCTAGATGTGCCAAAAGAATTTTATGACGTCACCATTGAGTATTAATAGTTTTGTAAGTGCCATAGTTCCGTAGAATGTACAGTCAGCAACTTTAGAATCTGAACAAAAATGAATACAAAAATACTTCTTCTTGTCGTGTAAATATAAATACTGGAGTTCTTGACTGTACCCGTTAGACTGGGCTCATGATGCAGTAGGCAAGAACATTGACTCCGAATCCTGAGTCAGACGAAATGCCTTGATAGTGAATTTACAGGTGTCTTACATACATCTCAATACATGGCCCAGTACATAGTATACTAAATGTGGATTTACTCGAGCGGTCTCCACTACCGACGACGCATTAAAACTGGATTACCATCGTGGCAACAAAATATAGAAAACACACCAAAAAACAGTAATCTATCAAATATGTTTTCCGTCTCTTCCAGTGTTTGCCGTCCTTGTAAGTATTCGTTTGCAGGAAGTCTCGATATAAAAGTCCAGTTTATAAAGGCTGACCGCAGACGGCTCTGACGGCGGGCTTTGTGCAAAAAGCGATCTCTTCTTCATTTATCTTGGCACAAACATTATAGTGCACGTATTCGATACGTATTTAATGTTTTAAGCGTGCACCAAGCTATAGCACGTAAGCAATTATGTACGTATTGAATAAGTATGTACCTTCTGTCGTAACTCGGCAATCACTGAGTAGGGGCCGCACGGTCCAGCGTCCTAGGCACACACTCAAGGAGCCGGACGACGTAATCACAGCGTCCATCGAAAGTTGGAACGCTGCGCTTACCGCGTCCAACTCAGACACGACACTTACACTTAGGCATTCCCGCCGGCGGGGACGTCCACCGCGCAAAAAATACCTTCATGTAATGTTTATTCAAAATACTTAAAGAGAAATCGTGATCATGATGTCTTGGTGACATCTCGCGATGGGTTAGCCATGCGATTTTGTAACTTGACAATGGTATTACCGGTAAACTGACAAATGTTATTTGAAGGGCTGGAAATTATATTATACGCAGTAAACGAGCATATTGTAAGTCGTACAGGTTTTCTAGGCCGCCGTTCATCTCTGATCAGGTTCACAGACACGATTCGGGGAGTCAAAGTGCGCGTTACGCTTATAAATAAGTGCGATGCAGCCCTCAAGAGCTTTTATTGTTAAAATCGTGCATAAAAGGAACCCGCTGGTTGACTACTTCAAGTGTCAAACTTATGTTGGGTAGGTCCAACTGGCTTTTTCTGGTATGGAAAATGACATCTATATCTGCCTTACGTACACTAGTATACGTCAAATAATTAGTTTCATACAGGAACTACGAGTAGCGTGATGGCTTTTATGTCGGACGTATAGCATTCAACCCTCTCGCACTTATGCAGATAAAATGCAAGAATGACCTGACAATTATGCTAGAAGGACAAAATGCACGTCCGAAAAGCGCTCGTGCTACCTAGTAAGATGGAAACAAAAGCAAACTTAAGTAAAAGATGTACATTTTCCAGAAACTGTCACAAACTTGGAGCCAACTTTTACAAGAAAAATATGAGTAACACTTGGGTATATCGTAAGAAAAAACAATCTGGTGTAGAGAGGCCATATTCTTTTATGGTGCCAATAAAATGAGCCAAGTCCGAGCGAGGAGTGTCGGCGACAATATTGAGCGTTGCGGGAAAAAGTATTGGTTTTCCTATTTCTACAACACTTTGCTATTGGCTTTCAGCAAGGGTTATGTGAGAATCTAGACTTTTTTAAAAAAATATTTAGAACACAATCAGTCACATAGAGGTATCCAAATTGACAGTACATGAAATGTACCTATACAAAAGAAAACAATAGACCTGGAGGTTCATCATTTCACATAGTGTTAACTACATTATTATATATTTTTTAAACAACACGTAAATGTTAACTTGGTAACTAAAGAAAAGTAAAAAAAAACTATTATAATGTATATGAACAAACTAATCTCAGTCGACAATTAGGTATGATATCTAACTTTAACTATAACTGCTGTACCTACTAAAACAACTTACGTTTAACTAGTAATTTTAGACTAGATATAGAATTATGAAAAGGATCAATATCACATAAATGCTTGTTATAATAACTGGGTACTCGTCTGAAAAATGTAGGTATGCCTAGAATAATAATAAATAGACTTGCTTGAAGTTTAGTAAAAAGTCTTTAGAATGTACTGACTCTTATTTCAATAAATCGATTATTGGGTAATAAATCTACTATAACCGGCTCGTAACATCGGCTTTTCGGTGAAAAAAAACACCACGAGGAAACCTGCTTTATCTCGACCCAAGTGGGCACTTCTGTCACCGTTCAATGGGCCGGATTAGAAGCCAGGGCCATATTTTGGAGACCCCTGATCTAGGCAGACACAACACGGATGCTAACTTACTTAATTACAGCGTGATCATGTGTCCATTTTTGTGACAAGTGGCGATGTGATCAACTTAAAAATCCACTGCATATGTATGTAAGTAAAAAACTTCATAAGTACGTCACTTCATAAATACGTCACAAATAAGGATAATTGGATCAACCGTTTAATCCTTTAGCTTCTAACACATTGCAAAACCCATAAACCTAACAAACGACTTGAGCGTTTAAATTTTACTCACTTTCAAACTAAACATAAAACCTTAGCTATTCGATTTAAAACCTTTCAGCGACAACTCGGCGAGCAACTATCGCTATCCTATTCATTCGCCAGAGAAACAAAAGGGAAAGAACGTTTAAAAAGTCCGTTCTGAAGGTGTTTTAACCGTCCGATGTCTGGTGTATGTCCAGCCTGTAATTCACAACCTATTTCACCTCACCTCTCACTCCCAGTATATCTTGAAGCTGGGGTTCATAATAACAACGCATAATAGAAGCTCTGACTGACACTGGTACACCTATGGTACAATCTGAAGGTTTGTGAATAAGCAATGGATTTAGTGCGAGGTGCCAATCTCCGTGACTAGATGGCGCTGCGAACACGATCGTAAACATTTATGGGCAGTAGCGCTTTGACTGCCGGAGCATTCGAACGTGAGGTGGGATATTGAAATCTACTGATTTGTTTTGATAAATCAAAGATTTTAAACTATATGATGAGAAATGAGGAGCGACCGTGTGAAAGACAAAGCAAGCCTCGATATAGTTACAGCATGAATTACTTCCATCGTACTTTTCTTGGTACCGTCCGAGCATTCTGCTGCGGCGCAGTTAGTATACAGTCGGGAAAATAGAAAATATAGTTTACAGGTTGCGCCTCGCCAAATCAAGAATTAAAATTTACAGACATAAAGCCTAAAGGATCTTTATAAAACCGCGGTTCAATCGATTTATCAAACCACGCAATGTAGACACACTTGAAGGTGAATTTAACCTTTTAGACGCCAATGACGTATATATGCGCACCATCAGTTAAACAGTTAACATACCATTCACTGCGTGCAGTGTGATACCAACCTACTTGCATTTTTATATGTCTATTCTGTTGTGACATTTTTATTTTATAGTTTTAATCTTATTTCCAACACAATGCGTGTAGGTATTGTTTGAGAATAAATATAAATAAAAAATATAGGGTTCAACTTCGCGTTTAACATTTCCATGTCATGGGCTGTGAGTGACAACGTTTGTATTTGACAGAGCGCTGAAAATGAAACGCTTTATTTTATTCTTTATTTATTTTATTTATCAGAGTAAAATACACGACCATTAAAATTGGCTAAACAGCACCCGCGAGGTCGTGTCGGAAGTTTCCCCTTGATTTTCCCCAGGCTACTCTCCACCCGTGCACTCCTATCGCTTGGGCCCGGCCTATAAAGCGATAGTTGTAAGTGTCGATAAATAAATAAATAAATAAATAAATAAATAAAATATTCAGGTTCAAAAAAAATGTAAATGCTTGTGTAAATAAGGCTTAAGAGGCCTTATAATTTTTAAAATGTTTTGATTTCAAATTATGACAAAATTATTGATAATACCAAAAAAGTGATTAAAGGATACGATGATTTTATTAACGTTTTAGATAGTAGCTCTTTTTTGATTTTATTGTAAATTCTAATATTTAACCGGAAAAACGCAGTTTTTAGCTTGAAAATGGTCGATTTAGAGTGATGTTTGAAACGATATTCCTTAATGAAAAATGCAAAAAACACATTTAAAATTTATGACATTAGGTCGCAATAGTCCTATTCTAAATAGTAACATTGAGTACAAGATATCTGTCAATTCAATCAGAAAATCGCTAAAATAGATGAGCGATTTTAACTGATAAGGACTCTTAAAGAGCAAAGTAAAGAAAATCATTTGTTAAGAGCAACACGCCGCACAGAAATCAGTGGATTTCATATGAAGTGTTTTATTCGGCGACGAACCGGCGAGCGTTGACGACTAGTTTTATAGCCGTTTTATTGACTAGCCGCTGACCTACCGCCGTAACAAAGTACCTATACAATAACTTTTATATCTTATATTTACTATAAGGCCATATTATGTCTCTGGTTGGTTGGTTGGCTGGTCAACACAATAATTGGGTCATTCTACATTTTCATGACCAGTTTTCTATTACAAAAAAAAATTGTGATATGTATTGAATTAGTGTAAAAGAATAGGATTTTGAAATAGTACCTGAACCTAATAAAAGGAATGTATAGTTAAAAATACTTAATTATTAACATATTGATGTAAAAGGTGGGTAACACAGTGGTAAAAACCATTTTTCATACAAATGGTGAGACATCCAAGGACCACTGAGTTACTCGATTTATGGATATTAGCTGTGGTTCGTTAATTACCAAAACTATCGGAAGTGATACTGCAATTAAACCTTTTTCTGAATAATAATACAAAAATATGAAGTGAGGGCCAAGTATTCCAAAATCTGAATTAAAAAAAGGGTCTGAAAATTGTGTAGGTACATGAAAAAGTAGAATGGCCCAATTCCTCAAGTCAATAAGGGGTCGGCAACGCGGTTGTTATTCTTCTGGAGTAGCAGGCGTCTATAGGCTGCGGTGTCTGCTTACCATCAGGCAGGCCGTAAAATTGCTTGCCACCGTCGTTCTATAAAAAAAGTCCTTTGACTTAGCGAGGTGATGCTAGGATATGAAAACAAAAATGCTTGAATTTTGAATTGCTTCCAAAATTTCTACATTCTTCAATCAATCAATTTTTATTTGCGAAAAATACAGTACATAATAGATGTCATAATTACAATTTCAGTGGCATGTATTTTGCTTGCAAGCAAGTGTCATAATAAAACTGATTAGTACTTAAGTATTATTTAAAAAAAATGTCAATGTTCCTCAGTAAGAATAATAGTTCATTTATGTCAGTGCTTCAGTTTTTGAGAATAAGCAAATTATAATACAAAAGGCAAGTTAATGACAAAAGAGCGGGTATTTTAAGACGTTACCGTCTAATACGATCAGGCACCGATACATTTCGAATTGAATTCAATAATCGAAGCAAGTACGACTTTAAACAAGTTGCCACGTGCTTGGACGAGTACTTGCGCGAGGTGGGAGTGCTTGGTAAATAGGGAGTCGCTACTAACCATAGATGTGGCAAGTTCCAGCTTGACTAGATTGATTTTGATGACTTATAGTGAGTGTGAGGTAAGCTTATAGTCCCAGGCAGATAAGAAGTCAATCCTGGGCCTGTACTCCGAAATTATATAAGTAAAGAGGCATCTCAATAGATACTATTAATAGAGTCTCATGACATATCACTAACTGACTATACCTTTCATCATCAGACCCTCAGCAAATCATGTATAGAAGCTACTCGGCAACCACAATCTAAAGAGCCCGAAGACGAATAAGTTACTATATGCCATCGCTAAGTTCTCTATGGTATGGTTCTACTCCATCATCAGACCCTCAGAAGGTTATGTACGATGTCTGTTAAAAACAAAAGCTCTACTCCACGCGGACTCGACTAACAGTGAAACAAAAATAATATGGTCTATTTGCAAAATAAATGTTTGATTTTGAATTTTGAAAACTAAATACAGACGATAGTGTAAATTGAAGGCTAAACAATCACATTCCAAGCAGTTTACAACTTTCAATCTAGCAGCTTCTAAAAGTATAGGTACTTTTGAAGCGTTAAGGCGCAGGGTAGGGCAAGGCCTTCTCCATACAAAATCTGTGTACGTTTTATTCGTCGGTTTTAGCACTCCCGAATATTATTATTTTTTTGTTTGTAAATATTGGATATACGAAGAACATCAAGATTTTTTTTTTTTCAAAAAATGATAAACAAGAAAATGCAAAAAATAATTCTCCAGGTTATGGCTAACAAAAAAATAAGCCCGAAAAATCATAACTGTAGTGTAAACACAAACCAAGAAAAACTTGCACATGTATTGTTAGTATGGAGAGCGCTTGCCCACCCCGTCGCCTTAAGGCTTAAAGGACACTTCGCAAGATGACTAACGAAAACTAATAATCAACCTTGCACGGCTTTTAAAAGAGAGATAAGAGCCTAAGAAATATGCAGCGTGCAGCGTGAATTCGCCGCGACAGTTGAAATAAAATAAAGCAAGGAATATTCTCATATCAGTCTTATTATCAAGTGTTACGATACAGTTTATGTTTGCTCATTTAGTTTTAGTTATGCACTAAGTTGCAATTTTCTTAAAAGGTGCCCTTTTGTTGTTAAGTAAATACTGTTATAATGAAGTCTCATGCAGTTTTAGTTTGTCTCTGGAATTTATAATGACTTTCTTCGTAACACGTGGAAATTATTAAGTACCGACAGTTTTACTTTGTGTCATGTCTCTCTAGGTGTTTTAGAGTTAATGATTGTACAACTGGTTAAACAGCAAAAGTAATATTTATTTGTATTCTTGAGATACGGGTACATAAGTTCATTAACATTCTTTGAAAACGACGAGGAAGAAAAAAAATAAACGCATCAGACATGTTTTCCCTATATTGAAAAAAAAGCAAAAAAGTCTAATTTTTATTTTATTTCAATGACCTAATCTGACACAATGCATAATAAATGCAAAGTATTTCGGTAAGAGATATCGAGTACTTACGTCACCTAAACTACGGAGTTTTGAACTTAAAAGAATACTTTTTTTCTGTATCTACAGGTAATGTTAGTAGTTTTACTAAACTATGAGTATTATCGTTTTACTCACTGATACGAAAGAAAGTAACTTTTTTCCAATTAATTTCCAATTTCATTATTTTTGAAATGTATCGTTTTTGTTTCAGCACACTCCTTTCGCATAAGCTTATTAACAATCCATTCCACTAATAGTTCAATAGATAAACTTACCCAATGTGGTTGCATTACTTTAAAAGCTTTCCGAGTCACCCGCCACGTGTGTTCCACAAACTTACTTATGCGATTTGCCAAAACACGTTTCAGTAGAAACTTGGTCGAATCTCATATAAACCTGGCGCTTGTAACTGCAAAAATAGGTTTGCACAGCCAAAGGTGTGTCTCAAACTTCATCTGTCGACTTTTATTTTATGAAGTCGGTAAAATGGAGCGAATTGTCACTGGCAAGTTTGTAAGGCGGGAGTTTACAAGGAAACTTTGAATGCAATAAATGTTCGTGGAAATATGACTTTAAAATTTTGAAAAGAAGTTTAGTTCACGGTATACTCTTTGGCAAAGAAACTTGCTATGGTGCATCTTCATTAAAACATTTACCGTAATAGGTATAATCAATTTCCAAAAAAATATATATGTATGTACAATTGACAAAATTTAATCATGACCCACCATAAGCTCATTTTGCTAAGTCATCTAAATACTAGTCGGTTGAAATTCGCCTGAACATACATTTCTATGGTAACGAACTTGTTATCATTTTATTAGACACTGACATTTACTAACTACTGTCTTAAACAGTTTGGATAACCATGACTGTTGATCACAAAAGAGAAATGCTATTACTATCTTTGTTCTTCACAGTAATGCCATAGCCTTCTTCAGTGAGCACTGTAATCCGAGCTCTTTGTTCTGCCAAATGACAAATATGGAAGGTGGAAATCTTCTTGACTGACCACTTGACATCTGACAAGCAATTGATTTTTGAAATTGAAATATATTTTTTGTGATTAAACGAATTAGGTTTTTTATTATAAACTAACTTGAGTTTCAAAACATAGCTGTTTTGTTTAAAATATATTTATTGCAGTGATAACAAAGGTCAAAATGGCATAGATTTCCGACCCGTGTTGACGCAATTTGTTAATATATAAAACGACCTAAGTGCTACATAGTGCGAGACATGTAAACCCTATTGTCTTGACTGTTCCAAGCCATTTGTTACCAAGTGGGTCATTCATGAATCAGTTGGTTCGACTGTACCTAACTATGAGTGTTTTAATAAATGTTGACATTTTTAATCATCATTAATTAACTAAGTAGCCTAATCATCATTAAGTAGCAGTCAGATTGACTCAAGAATTGGTAAACATAAGGTAAACACCCCAATGTATGGTACCTTTATTTCACAGGTCAGTATCAAGCACTCGAACATTTACCGAATGCAAATTTTACAACAATAGGTACTATAATAATAATTACTAGAACTAAATATAAAAAGATGGGTCAATCAACGTTTTCTTGTTGTTATTCTGTCCCGTCAGCGAGGAGACAACAGTAACTGAGATTCGTAGAAAAAATCTTAATAATATGAACTTCAAGCATACTAAAGAGACGGCCCATGTCCAAATGCTCATCGCTAAAACTCATGTTTGGTAGATTTAAACCCTATAGAATCACTGTTTTAAAGAGTGACTCAGGAGATGTAACCATGGAGCAACAAAAAATAGTTAATCCACCCAAATAACAATTCCTTCAAAAATATTATTCATATCGAATATCACAAAAATACTATCAGTCAAATTTTATTACAGAAACTTGACACGAATCGCCACGAAGTAGACAGAAACTCATATTCGACGCGTCATGTTCATTTTTCACCCTATCAAGTTACTGCGACTCCCCCTTATTATAAACAAACCGATAGCCCGTCCTTCTCCTGCCCTATGTAATCCAAGAAAGACAGAATGACCCAATATGGATAATAGGAAAAAAACTGTCATATCGTTTTCACAACGTTATCTAATCTTCAAATACATAGAGAAGGGTTCTATTCTAGGGTTGTCACATGTGACACACAATCAAATATTTTATTTATCACATTTTGAAATCATGTTTTCAAATCATACATGATTGCAAGGAGACATCTGATTTTATAAAAAGGACAGTCATGGGAATACATTACTTTATTTTAATATTTTATGTACTATTTAGAAGGTTTTGCATACTATCTTTGACAAAAAATGTAATATATGAATTTCAAGACTTGTCAAACCACAAACACCAGGGGCTCTGTGAGCTGTAGACCTAGCGAGTGTTTTTATTAATTTCCAAAAAACCCACTGGACGAAATTTTTATTTAGTTGCTTACATGTGTTTTACATGGTGTTAAAATACAATGGACAATAAGTATCAACACGCAAGCATTTTGGGTATTGCAATATACTTAACCTAATTAAGTTAGGATATAATATACTGAGTGAATATATACGTAATTAATATTATTTAGAATATTATGTTGTAAGTTTTTTATTGTAAGACTTAAGGTTACACAATTAGTACAAATTATTATTGATTATTTCCATTATCAGTCATAAATTCATTTAAGGAATAATAGCAGAATATATTGCAACACTAAAATTGTTGCTGTGGGTTGGCGGAGCTGGTATTTAAATCAAGGGTTTCGCGAGCATTTTTTCTGCATGACGATTGATTATCGAACCTACTCACAAAATTTCAAGAGAATCGGCAGAAAAATGTGACATGTAGAGAACAAACCGAAATCCGCCCCCGGAAACATACGAAATCATTGAAAATAAAGTGTCTGAAAATTTTCAAAAACTGACTCACCAAAAAAACTACATAATTATGGATCCTGCTCAAAAAAAATACGAGCATCGGTTCAGAAATGGGACCGTAGAGGAGAACAACCGGAAATACGGACATAAGAAAGCATTTAGGCCGGTTTTAATGTTACGCGGACTGTCAGTACGGAGCGGTCCGCACGTACGTGATCCGTGCGGACCCAATGCATCCAATATGGCAGATGTTACTCGACCCGTATGAACATCGCGATATTCAGGACTCGCCATGATTGTACTACGCCGACGTGTGCGCCCCGCACGATACTAAAACGCTCACTGCAGGCAGAGGAGCGCGAGTGGCGGTCCGCGCGGATAGCTCCGCGGTACGGACGCGCCATGCGGACGGCTGCGGAGCTGTCCGCGCGGACGATCTTCCGTACGGACCCGTCCGCATTAGTCTAAAACGCTTCCTATGTTGAAATGAAAAATGATGATTTCGACCGGTTTCGGCCATGGCGACCACTTCGACTCCTAATCAGTGCCCCGGCGCTCATGCGCCCGAAGATGGCTAATGTAGCCTATTTTAGCAATAAAACTCCGCGCACATTGAGGGCACGTGAGCACGCCGTCTACATAATTGTAGGAGATGGCAGCAGGTGGGCGGGCCTTAAGCTGGTCGCGTTTGGTATCAAGGTCAACTTTACGTTGATTCTCGAATTCCCGTACCTTGCCGTTCACCAGCCTGCGCCATTCTGGGCGTTGTGCTGCCAAACACTCCCATTGAGAGGGCTCTATGTCGCATCTCTTCATGTGTCGCTTTAGGACATCCTTATACCGGAGGAGTTGACCGCCATGCTTCCGCTTGCCCTCCTCCAGCTCAGATTAGAAGATGCGCTTCGCCACTCTCTCCTCCGCCATACGTGATACGTGACCACACCAGCGAAGCTGCCGACGCTTTAAATATGCCTCAATGCCACCAACATTGGCTCGTAGCAGGACTTCGGTGTTACGCACTCTGTCGGACCATTTGATCTTCCTATGTTACACTAAAACCAGCCTTATGTCGAAGCTAAAGCACAGATCTTCGTTTCACTCGGTCATCAAGCCCCGCGGTCACAGTACATCCAATCTTCCTGCTTATTTCTTAACCGGTTGGCAACCCTATTACACTCGTCATGTCGTCGCATATTTTTTTATCTCCCTCGGCAGAGCCACTCGGCAAGGGTAGGGCGATTTTTCGGGTAATTTCAACCTAGGAAGAGCATTACTATAGGAGGGATATTTTTTATGTCACCGTAAAATGAAGGGTGTTTATAGAGCTCTTCGAGAATTAATTTGAACGAAACGTTGACTTTATTGTGGCAGTTTTAATATGAATACGACGACCGAGTTTTACGTTCTATTGCCCTATAAAAAGCTGTATAACTATATAGCAAAGTAATGATCATTATTCCTACGCGACATTTATTCGTTTTTTTGTTTTAATGTAGAAAATGTCCATTTTATAATGTCCATAGTACAAGAATTTATCAGTTACAGTGAGTGCCTTTATCATGAATTTACATGACCGTACTCGCTAGCGACTGCGTAAAAAATTGTATGGGCAAAAGTACAGCGCCTCTGGCGGTTACGCAGTAGAAGTAAGAATCGGCATACTAAATCGTTTCCGCTGTCGCTAGCGAGTACGGTCATGCCAAGTCATGGTAATGACAGAAATATCGATTGAAATCGGGATAAATAATTTTTAGTGCTTCTAGTTTACAATGTATACATGTCCTTTAATTTTCATAACACTTTAGTTTTATAATCGAGAATATGCATGCGGAATGAACCTGGATTTGGTATGCACACTAACTAGACGGATTTCGTGTCTCTATAGATTGCAAGCGGTTTGCCGTAGCCAGCTCTCCGGATATTAGATGCGTCGCTAGACTAGAGGGTGGACATAATTACGGTATCTAATGACGTCACCACTGGCTACGACATGTGATGACATATTCACATCTTATTGTCATAAATATTATTATATACTGTATACATTTTAAAGGGTACTTAAGGAGCATATGTGAGAGTCACTGTAGCCTGTTAACGCTTGCAACTTCAGGGTACAGCGTCTACAGGCTACAATGATTACTTATCATCAGGCGTACCGGGACTAACTACCATAATTCTGGTTTGTTTACCACCGATATGGTATAAAAAATGTTCTTTTTGAAGGACATATTACCGATAGTTACTGAATACTTTCAAGTATCAAGTTCACACAGTCACAGTACACCCATCAATGGGCGTTACGCTCAGAGGAAAAATCTTGGATGCGTCGCTAGAGGGTAGAGGTAATTACGGTGTCTGATGACGTCACTATTGTCTGCGACATGCCTTAATTGGCTTTTTACGCGCTTTAGTTTACTTGGGCTTGAGACGTTGGGTCTTTTTATTGTGTCGCATCACATTCTGATTTTAAGGCAAGGTCCATTCAGAATCTGACGTACCTAAGCACTGAAGTTTGGAGCTTCCTGTGTGAAGAAGTAATGTAGAATTACACAACAAAAAAATGACTGTAAACTGAAAAAGAAAAAAAAGGAAAATAACAGAATAAAATATTGAAAAATGCCCTGGTAACTCTGTCAGCAAATTTTAAATATCATCGTAAAAATAAAATAAAATAACCGGATAGGTTTTTCATAAGTGATCCAGTGTTGCAAAAATCAATTAACATGTACTAAATATTTACGAAATTATTCGCAGAGCTGCCGTAGAGAGTGGAATGGTTAATTGCACACTCACGCTTGTTAGAGGGGGTCAATTGCAATGAAATGGCCTTGCCTTAATGTGATTTGTTCAGTATGTACCCACTGCCATGGTAGCCGAGCGGTAAGCCAAGCTTTTTCTTGGTTCTGCCCTAAAGGGCGAAGGCCCGGGGTTCGCTTTAACAACTTATACAAAGATTTGCCGTTATTAGGAGACATAGTTGTCAATGTGTGAGTCTCTGCCAAAAGTTGTTCTTAGCGGTCTACTATTTATACCAAAATCACATTGTTCAAGGAAAACCGCATCCTTGGACATAAGTCGCCAACTACGCAAAGAGAGACCTAAGCCCTCATACACATACGCATACAACTCAGCAGGGCAACTTTACCGCCAAAAATGTCATAGGGGTCTTTAAGACCAAATTTGGCATAACATCAAATTATGACAAAAATCAGTAAATTAATAAATATGCTCAAAATCTTTACAAGATATGACACTTAAAAGTTTTGAAAAATTATGTATTTTTTTTATTGACTAAAAGTAAATTAAAAACCACCATCAGGATTCTCATGTTTTAATAAACATAAAGTTGTTATCATACATAGTTTGAAACCCATTTTTGTCTTTTGTGTTTTTCTAATTGTACTTGCTACATATACACATTTGTTCCTGTCTAAAAACTGGTTCGAATAGCATCAAGAATAAAAATTATGCAGATTCTCTATTCAGATTGTGTTGTCATATAAAATGTTCCATAAAAACTCAGTCTCATCTTTCATTTGCCAAACTCTATGATATATATTATTATGTATGCGCCTGCTCACTTATTTTAGTAGTAGAAGTAGTATACAGGGCGTCCCACGGCTATGCCACATGGAGGGAAAGTACCTTGAATATTGTAGATGGAACATTTTACTGAAAGAAGACTATTTGAATTTAAAAAATAATTTAAACTGAATTCACAAATATTTAAATAATTTTGTGGTTGAACCGGGAATTTAACCCTTTACACTTGATCAATTGATTAATTTTGTATCATGGTCTTCTTTTTATTTCTGATACTATGTTATTTAGCAAAAAATAATCCATATTATGAAGCCTTTCGATTGGTACGATAAAGCTACAGGATAATTATTTTTCTTATGTAACGGGTTCGATTCCCGGTTCACGGTTTAATTATTATTTAAATATCTGTGAATGCAGTTTAAATTGTTTTTTAAATTCAAATAATGTCTTCTTTCAGTAAAATGTTCCATCTACAATATTCAAGGTACTTTCCCTCCATGTGGCATAGCCGTGGGACGCCCTGTATAGTGTGTGCGTTTTAGGGGAGGCGTATGTCCAGCGGTCTGCTGATATGATGATGACGACTTTAGATGTTAGCGGCCGCAGAGGTATGGAGGGCCGTTCAATTTATAATTTACTAGCGACCCGCCCCGGCTTCGCACGGGTGCAATGCTGATACATGTATTATACATATAAACCTTCCCCTTGAGTCACTCTATCTATTTAAAAAAACCATATCAAAATCCGTTGCGTAGTTTTAAAGATTTAAGCATACATAGGGAAATAGGGATATAAGGAAATAGGGACAGAGAAAGCGACTTTGTTTTATACTTAGAGTCCAAATATACATTACATATATTTTACATGCATTTTACAGTACATTTTGTAATGTTAGAGTATAATATTAACAAAGTGCAAACAACAGACAGTTCGTAAAAAGTTACGGGAGCAAAAATATTTTTCGTTCAACACGAAAATGTTTTACTTCACAGTAGAGGAAGCAAAGTGCAGTATTAAGTCCCTTGAGAGTAAAAATATACTTTTCATCTTTTTAACGTAAAATTTTGAGTTAGATTAACTTCTAATGCATTTAAAAAAAGGCAAAATATTAATTCCTTCTTTAATTCCACCACTTCGCTGCAAAAATCCGCGTCAGGCTCACAAGCACTCGGTATTAACGCAAGAGAGAGAGCATGAACCAAGAAAATAAAATAACGATTTCATTTAAATATGCCAAAAATGCTTTTTTACTTGGAATAGTACTTTAAAATTAAATTTATTTCTTAAATTTATGTCTGTATAAGCTAGCATGAAGAAAATAAACACATATAAGGTAAACGTCCCTGTGCTTGACACTATACCAATACATAGCAAATTCAATCTTATGTTATGATGACAGAGGTGATTAATAAGGTTCGTCTATTGAGCACTAAGGTGTCAAGCACTGGGACGTTTACCTGATAATCCTGACTTAAAAAAAGTTGGCATACAACAATATTGAGTAAATTGTGAGTTACCACATAACTAGCGGCTAAACCCTTCGCTCCGCTCTTATTCCGTGTTCGCTTAGAATATAAAA
Organism: Epiblema foenella; assembly: GCA_963556455.1. NCBI lineage: Eukaryota > Metazoa > Arthropoda > Insecta > Lepidoptera > Tortricidae > Epiblema > Epiblema foenella. The sequence goes on from OY747110.1 coordinate 5,332,476, forward strand.
ATTGGCCCCATGTCACAACCTTCTATTAAAATGTCCATAAAACATGTTTATTGTTCCAACAAGTTCCAACACACGTCAAAGTTTAAAAGCCTCTATGCCTTACAACTTCATTGAGAAATGGCGGGAGGAATTGATTCTGACATCTCCCTTACCCACTTTAAAACACGCTAAAATGTCTTAAACAAACACGTACACTCTAAAACCAACCGTATTTCCAAGATATAAAGTTTGAAATACAGTGGTAGTGTTTAGCAGAAAAGCGCTCCTTCATATTTATTAGTGTTGTTTTTTTGCTTGTAATGGATTTTTAAGTGAATAAACAACAAGCAGCAAGTCGTTAAGTCTTGGTATTTTGAATAAGAAAGATTCAAAACGTAGCAGGCTACGTGTGCTACGACGTAGCAGTTCTACAAGATGAGTAAAATTTTAATACCTAACGTGTCAGGACGCAATTATGCGGGAATGAGATAAAAAATATATCTTTCTCCATTTTACGCATAATTGAATCCTGTGCGTGAGGTGGAATCTGTTTACAGTATTTTCTATTTTACCGAGATCTTACTGAAGTCAACCAAATTTCGTAAATTTGCAGTTTACTGCCAGTAAATGGAAACCACTCAACACTCATTAAATATAAGCGCGCAGTAATGCATCTGTACTGACTTGCCTGACTACTGATTGAATCTGATTGATATACTTTGATTGGTGTTTTCCGAGTATTTTCGTGAGTTGTGGTTATTGGTAGCGTAAAATTATTTTTACTGGTTACTAGCGGACCCAGGCTTCTATAGGATGCAACCGGGACGCAAAGATGAGAACGTCGAGTCAAATATGCCGTTCGTTTACAAAAGGACGCACTGGAAGCCGCCGCGGGCGAGGACTGCGCTGAATCTTAATACCCCGCCTTTTATTGCCTGCCAATAAGACGAAAAAAAAGAAATAAGGTATAAGGTTCCGTATCCAGGGTGAACACTGAACAGTCTAAGGGTCGGTTGCACCAACATATGATCACAGACCGGTCATCGTCAAATATGGCGCCGGCAGCTGTCATCCCATTGAAACTTGTCAAACTTTCCATACAATCAGATTTTAACGAACACCGCTTACGATTACAGAATAGAATAGAAAAAGCTTTATTTCGCATTTTACACATAATACATAGTACATTTACACTTATATTAAAATTAAGGCTTAATGCGAAAAAGGAGTCCACTCAGCATGATGTTAATCCACAGAAGGTGAAGCGACGCTGATATCCTGTGGATCCACATGTGGTGCACCACAGAACTGCACGTTTCATAATTGAAAGAAAGAAAAACATTTATTCGTGGCGTGAGTGATTATAAAATATAGATAAATAAACGTAATTAAAAAAAAAAACAAGGAATCGCCACAAAAAGGTTTCGCCTCAGCGTATTGCTATTAAGCTTACAGACGGTTTGGTGCAACCCACCCTAAATCTCTTGTAGCCTGGGCATAGAATACAGTTACAGTCCCCTGCCAGTCGTATAAGATGACTAAAAGGTCCTCGGGGTCATATACGGTCACAGTTGGGGGCTCGTCTATGGAAACAGATGGTGACTCTAAGGCGTCGCTGATGCGTTCCGTAAGAGATCCCAGAGCCGTCCGAGATAGGTGGAGGAGAACCGTCGCAGGGTCTTTAGTCGGTGCAAGTCCGCCATAACCTCCGCGCTGCTCGTCGGTGCAGAGGTATCCATAACGGGTTAACTGAAAGTGTCATATATCAGTGCCTTTACCATGAGTTTACATGACCGTACTCGCTAGCGACTGCGTAAAAATTTATATGGGCAAAAGTACAGCGCCTCTGGTGGTTACGCAATAGAATTAAGAAACGGCGTACTAAATCGTTTACGCAGTCGCTAGCGAGCACGGTCATGCAAACTCATGGTAAAGGCACTGGTCAATTTTGAGCACTAGGACGTTTTTGCCTTACGATTAATACATACGCCATATAGATGAAATAATAATGTCATCATATGGTTACTATGTAGAGTCTGTATTGAAAGTTGAGAGTAAAGCTAAGAATTATTTAAAACTAAAGGGCAAATTAGTTACCATAAATATTATTTCTTTCTATCAATCAGTGCCTCTCGGATATTTATTTATTTATTTTAAACTTTATTGCACAAAAAGAATATAAGTACAAAGGGCGGACTTAATGCCATAAGGCATTCTCTACCAGTCGACCATAGGGCTAAACAGAAACTAGCAAATGTGGGTGCAATGAGAAAATAATTCATAAAAGTTAAATGATTTCAAAAGGATAAACACATATATTCGTAACTAACATTCATATAAACTAAGACAAGGTTATTATAGACTGCGGAACCCAAATCATACCCCAAAGCTATTCCATATTAGAAGTATGCCGGTCAAGTACAAATAATAAATTCACACGACAGTGACTCGAGGGCACGGGGCTCAATAAAGCATATTCGGGGTATTGGCGCTTTTTGGGCCCAGAACTAAACGCGCAAAAAGGGTTCAAAGAAGAGATTAACAGTTACAAAAGCTAGAGAAAAGTAGCTGAACAAAATTATTTTCGTAGAAAGAATAGACACCAGTGCCTTTACCACGAGTTTACATGACCGTACTCGCTAGCGACTGCGTAAAGATATGTATGGGCAAAAGTACAGCGCCTCTGGCGGTTACGCAATAGAACTAAGAATCGGCATACTAAATAGTTTACGCAGTCGCTAGCGAGTACGGTCATGCAAACTCATGGTAAAGGTACAGCGGGGTAATCACGTAACTTTTGTACTACCGTTTGGTAGATTTTAATGTCAAATTTTAATTGTCAGCTCATATCTGTCATATCTACATTTATACTTCAAAATTGACAGTAAAATCTATTTACTGTTAGTACATAAGTTACGTGATTCGCCTGCGTGATTTTATTTATACTAAACTAATTTATATTTTGTAGCCTCGAGGAACGATATTGGATAGCTTCATCGCTGATATTTATAGCTACCTACTTTTTTTTACAATACAATACACTGCAAATACTCTTTATTGCACAACCTCGACAAAAAAACACAGTACACTACAAAGTACAATGAGTAGAGGCAAACATCAGGCGGTCTTATCGCTAAAGAGCGATCTCTTCGACACAACCTTAGAGTAGCGGAAAATCTTGATCTTGATGTTTATGTTTCCAATATTTCTCAATTCAAAAATCTGTATTTTTAGCTACAAATAATTTAAAATGATTGAATAACTGTTTGTTCGCCTTTTGCTATTCTTTTTCTCTGTAATTCAAACTACTTTTTTATTTTCTCTCTAAATTATAACTCATAGCCATGATGTGTACATATATTTTTGGACTGTAATCTAGTCATGTGTGTCTTCTTATACATATTATTTCACTGTACGTTTCGATTACTGTCTGTTTTATGTACCTTTCGAAATAAAATAAAAATAAAATAAACATTATGATTCATGGTAGGTGATGCAGATACAGTATATGGAACCTACAAAAAAACAATTATTACTAAACTAATGAGAAGATAAATAGATAAATATATATATGAACAAATATTCGTTTGGTTACAAGCAAAAGTCACTAAGTAACAAATTAGCTACTTACAATAAAGCTCGTATGTCAGCATCGTTTCGGTACTGAGATACGAGGTTTCGAAGAGTAGTGACAGATTTGATAGTGGATTTTGCTTCTCACCCGACGATTATATACAATCAGCCACAAAGTTTATACCGTACGCGTTACGCGGGCGCCGCTGGGCCACGAGTGCTCCTACGCGCTTTCCTGTATCCAGATGAACATACTAAAAGTCCTAAACTACATTTTAAAGGTAGACCACACGTTTTTGCTCATATGAAGAATATTTATCTATATAATATTGTTATGCCTTGCGGTATCCAGATTATGATTAGCCGTAGATTCCCGTCAGGGTATAATCAGATCAATATGCCGCTGTAAGATAAGCAATAAGAGGGGAATGTGTACAGTTCGCCGCGGGCGCTGTCGACAAATATTTGATTACGGCACAGTGTTATAGTGTTATACAGTGGTCTTTTTTTTCTACCGTCTTATTTGAACTTAGATAGATTTACCCTACGTGCCTAAGGCTGTACTGTAAGTATAATAAGGAATATGCATGCGGATTCGAAATAGTAATAAGATATAAATGATATAATTATTAGCCATCAAAATATCAGAAAAAATCACTACATAGTATAAAACAAAGTCGCTTTCTCTGTCCCTATATCCCTATGCTTAAATCTTTAAAACTACGTAACGGATTTTGATGCGGTTTTTTTTAATAGATAGAGTGATTGAAGAGGAAGGTTTATATGTATAATAAATAGTGCACCCGTGCGAAGCCGGGGCAGGTCGTTAGTTATTACATAATACTTGAAGGATTCGAAAAAAATATATTTTTCACTTCTCATGCTCGAAAAGTGTGTCATATTAGACTTGTCAAGCGGGGCTAAAGTAGTACATTTAACCCCTAGGGAAAATATGAATACATATTTATGATTTACAAACCATTTGAATTTGACTAATCAAAATACTTCACCTATTAAATCCACCAATCACAGAACACTAATTTAACTCTTAAAAAAATATTTGGTATTGGGTACTCGTATTAACCAACCAGAATACAGCTTTACTAAAATCGACCAATCTGGAAACATAATTAATTTTTCTAAAGAGTCTAAAGATTAAGTTTGTAGTAGTCCCTATTTCACAATAATTAAAAAAGTGGTTACGTATAAATCGTTCGAGCAACACTTTGAAGCGCTTAATGGAAGGTCAGTTAGCTTTTTTCGCGCGTGAATGTTGCGCGCGAACTGCAGTGTCTATGCTTTGTGTCAAAGGAGTATAGAAAAAAAATCATGCTGCAAAAGTATATATCTTCGCCGTGGAATTTATTGTTAATTTTGGGTGGGTTAACCTTTGCTTATTTATTTTCTCGCAATCGAAGTGAAAAGTAGAGTGTATAACTCTGGTCTAAAAGCCATATTACCCCTCGAACTATTTTCCCTCACTTCGTTCGGGAAAATAACTATCTCGTGGTAATATGGCTCATTTTAGACCCTTGTCATACAATCTACTATTAATTCACTAAAAATAAATTGAAATATACAAACAGGATTCTTATTATAAATTAAAAATATATATGACAAGTATATGTACCTTAATGGTAAATTTCACGACCAAAAGAGCAAATCATTTGTTTTTCTATACAATGATATAAGTACAGGGCACGTAGTATGTGACGTCACATAAGAAACTCAATCAGTATGGGATGATTTCAGGGCTCAGCAGTTATGATGTACCTTAACACCCATTTTTGCCCGTTGTGTTGTTCTAATTGTAGTTCTTCCATATAAACATTTGTTCTTCTCTAAAAACTGGTTCGAGTTTCATCATGCATTGTGAAATATTAATCTACCTACTGTATTTCTATGCAGTGTGATGCCGGATTCAATTTAACGCTGAGAAATTATTATATAATACGCAAGCGTCTTGTTTACGCGGCCGGTCAGTTGTTTACATCACGGACGAGCTATCTCCATCATCAATTATAAACAAACAAAATAAATTATCGACAACCGCTTTAGCCTAGTTGGTAGTGACCCTGCCTTCGAAGCTGGAGGTCCCGGGTTCGAATCCCGGTCAGGGCATTTATTTGTGTGATGAACACAAATATTTGTTATATTTGTGTTCATCACACAAATAAATGCCCTGACCTATAAAGCCACAGTCAGGTAAAAAAAAAACCAGCAAAATTGTGTGAAATATTTTTTTTTCTGTCTGAAATTATAATATCATTATTCAATGCAACCACTATTACCCACTTATTACACCACCACTTATTATCCACTTCAACATTGATTATTTATTTTTTACTAGCGTACCGCCCCGGCTTCGCACGGGTGCAATGCTGATGCATGTATTATACATATAAACCTACCCCTTGAGTCACTCTATCTATTAAAAAAAACCGCATCAAAAGCCGTTGCGTAGTTTTAAAGATTTAAGCATACATAGGGATACAGGGACAGAGAAAGCGACATTGTTTTATACTATGTAGTGATTCTTGCATTATTTAACCCTTCATATCACATTTTGTCGTTACGGACCACGTCTCGAAAACCACCTGTAGTGTTGGGTTACTACTAGGATCATTCTGAAGAATAACCCTAGATTTTAGACATACACACCATGTCTATATAATTAAAGAAATTAAATCTTTATAACGTACAAAAAACCTTCTCCTCCTGACACCATCAGCTATATTGGGACAAACGGGGTGTTAATAATATGTGAATATAATTTTAATGGTAGCGCAAAATCACGTGCAATGAAATGAAATGAAATTAAATGAAATGAAATGAAATGAAATCATTTATTCTTCAATTTAGGCATGTTACATGCACTTATGAATGTCAAAAAACTACCACCGGTTCATAAAATAAACCTCTGCCTCGAGAAGAACCGGCGTAAGAAACTCGGCAAGGTGTCATTTTTTCAAAACAATATACAATGTATATCAAATAACAGTAAAAATAGTACTATAAAAGTTCTATAAACGAAACGAGAACGAAAATATCCTCAAAAAACTGTAAAAACCGTGGGGTCACTCACCCAACCATAACACAATACTGGGCAACACTAAACTGCTATAAGTATTGGAGTCCGGCCGCTCGCGGCGCGCATACCGATGCGACAAGGACTATCGAAGGGTTAGGTGAGTGAATATGGGACTTTAACAGTTTTTTTTATACAACGCCGGTGGCAAACTAGCGTACGGTCCACTTGATGGTAAGCAGACACCGCAGCCTATAGACGCTCGCAACTCCAAAGGTACGTCCGCGTTGCCGACCCTTTATAAAATTTGAGGATTCACTGCGTTGACAGCAGAAGGGATAAATTTAGGTCCCTCGCTCTCAACATAGTGCATCCTCCGGAGCTCTGGCAACCTTGCTCACCTCCAGGAACACAACACTACATACCTGTATAGTTGATAATGTTACTATGGTTGTGGTCTTCTGCAAGGCGGAGGTACTTCCCCAATTGGGCTGCTCCAAATTCTAGTAAAATGACATTTTGCTCTGCCCTACCTCTCTAGAATTTGGATTTGGCAATTTCACTGGCTGCCAACAGGAGAATCCGTTCAGAAATGCGACCTGTAGAGGAGAACAACCAGAAATCCGGACATACGAAAGCGTCTTTGTCAAAGCTGAAGCAGAGACCTTCTTTTTACTCGGTCAAAATTAGTAACATAATGTATCAATAATTATAAGTATGTGTAGAAATAGTAGATTGTATTACAAGGGAGCAAAATGCAATATTTCATCGAGGGCTAGCGTGTTGAATCCCGAGCGAAGCAAGGGATTCCAAAATATAATCCAGAGCGTACCGAGAGAATCTAACATGGAATACTGAGCATAGTGAGGGACTCAAACCGCTACGCCCGAGTTAGAAATAATTTTGCTACCGTGTAATACACTCTTCTTTTCACTTCTCCTATGAGAAAAACTATTTCTCCACATAAGTAAGTAAAAGCACAATACTAAACCAAATTTTACGCGAAATAAACAAAGAGTTAAAAAATTCGACTAAGATACATACTATATGCACCTGCGGGGTAATCACGTAACTTTTGTACTACCGTTAGATAGATTTTAATGTAAATTTTGAAGTATAAATGTATGAGCTGACACTTGAAATTTGACATTAAAATCTGCCTAACGGTAGTAAATAAGTTACGTGATTACCCCGCTGCGGGGTAATCACGTAACTTATTTACTACCGTTAGGTTAAGTTAGGTTAGCTCATACATTTATACTTCAAAATTGACAGTAAAATCTATCTACCGTTAGTACATAAAGTTACGTGATTCGCCTGCTGTACATCAATTTTTGTGATGAATAAAGATGAATAACTAAAATAGGCGCACGCGCGCTGCCAGCTCGGGGGCGCCCGTGCAGCCGCCGTCTGCGCGCGCTGTCCGCCTGCGACCTGCGACAGTCCCCGCCCTGTCGGCAGGGCAAAATGAATAATTTTAAAACAATTATTAAGAGGGAGCAAAAACGAATTTGCTCCCTCTAAACAGGCTAGAAAAACCTTTTTTTCGAATAGGAGAAGTAAAAACAATTTATCCAAACACTTTGTCGCATCCAAATTGCTTAACTCCTAAACACTGAAGACTTTATCTACGGAGTCGAGACGCGAAAGTAAGATAGTTCGCTCCAGCCATAGCTACTAGAAGGACATAAGTTACTGTACCAGCAACAATACATACGCCTTTATCGGTGACTTCTGTATTCATATGCAGGACACGTATCAGCCTTTTTAACACCACCCATTATGTTTTGGGCTGTATGTCCGTATACAGCAGGTGCCATGACTACCTTGTTTAAATATGGGAATGTCAAACCAGGGATTGGATACCGGTATTTTCTCCATAGAAAAATACCGGTATTATTACGGTTACCGGTTCATTATTTCGTTTTTAATGGGACAATCTAATAATACGACGTTGTTAACTAAATACATGATTCAGCCCTACGTAAAGAGCAAAAAATAATCCAAAATATTGGGCGGGCTAATTCAGGGTTTTTTAAAAATACCGGTATCGGTCCCTGTGTCAAACGCGAAGTTGAACCCTTTAGAGATGCGTGTAGATCGATATCGCACTGCACGCCGTGAAGGATATGTATATCCATCGTTGGCGGCGAAAAGTTTAACTTATTATATACATATACTTAGGATAGGTCTTACGGGGGCGATTTTGGTGTCCTTAGTACGAACGTAAATTAGCAGCAGCAATGGAGGCAAGTAGTTGAAAGCGCGCGGCGCGCTGATGTCATTTAAATATGGAATGTAACTATTGTGTAGAAGGTTCAAATTCTTTTGCCTCTAGTTTTCGTTTGCCGCTGATTCAAGCCGTCAGTTCAAAATGTTCCGGGGATTCTTTTATCCCTCCTATTTTCTTGAGTTACGGAACTCTAAAGCCCAATGCAACGGCCAAGCGATGATGGGTACCATGGATTGAGACCGATGGGAACAAATCATCAGAACGGCCAAATCCAAGAGTGATGAAGATCCTCAGAAATGAGTCAACGACTGAAGAGAGAGATACGGAACCCTAACGTCCCTCGCACACGTAGGTAGAAAGTACACTCAAGCTCTGAGCTAATCCAAGACGGTGCAATCTCCAGATTGGATATTTATAAGTCCCGCTGTGCGCGCTTCATAAATAAATCCATACACCACATTATTGCGCTCTTGAACGCAATAAAACGGGTATCAATCCAGCTTGAGTACAAGTAATACCCAATGGAGGATTTTTAGAATAAATACTATAAAAATGTTTGAAAACAAACTTCTAACATTTCAATTCAGTTTTAACTGTAAATGCAATTCTTGCATGGTTTTTCTTATAATATTTAATGGTAATTACGAAATGGGCCATACGGCCGCGGCCGGGAAACAAAAGACGCTCACTTTACCGGCCTAGGCTCAATTTTGTATGATTTTCCATTATTCCAACCGAAACGTGATACACAGTAGCATACTTTAATGAACATAACATCAATATTTCATTGCATATTGGAGAAAAAACATTTTATTGACCACAGAAATGAAGGCATTTGTTCATTAGTCTGTGTATAATAAATATATTTGACGACCGCTTTAGCCTAGTTGGTAGTGACCCTGCCTTCGAAGCTGGAGGTCCTGGGTTCGAATCCCGGTCAGGGCATTTATTTGTGTGATGAACACGAAATTTGTTCCTAAGTATTGGATGTTTTCTATGTATTTAAGTATCTATTTATAGATAAGTATTTATATCGTCACTTGGTACCCATACGAGCCCCAATGCAAATGAGTACGTCTGGTAGGAAAAAAATGTACTAAACTAACGTTAACCTAAAAATTCTGGGGGACGAAGGTGTTTGGAAGAATTAGCAATATAAAAACAGTATAAGTTATAAATCGTATTTTATTTATTCAATGAAAAAAATAACGAACTTTCCTTGGTAATAAAAAAAACATTGTTTCACCAATTGTACTAAAATGCAAAAAAGTTCGTCTTTAGTGTTACCGACGCAGATTAGAACGTCTACCACTTGGTGGCGTCTCCTTTTGCATCTAAAACGGCTTTAATTCTGAGCGGCATTGTATCTACCAGCTGTCGACACTCTTCCGGGGTTGTTTCATTCCAAACACAGGTAAGTTTCTCTTTAAGATCAGCTTTTGATCTGGACGGGTCCTTTCGCAACTTCTTCTTCATTTTCCACCACAACGTTTCTATGGGAGACAAGTCCGGGCTGCTGGATGGCCACGACATGGTAGGTATTTTTTTCTTTTTCAGCCACGCCATCGTTGCTTTAGCGGTATGGCATGAGGCACCATCTTGTTGAAAAGTATACGCATTTTTATACTTTAACTTACGTATAGACGGCAGCAAACTCTCTTGTAAGATGCTTTTGTATTTTTCGGCATTGACGGTTCCATCTATAAATTGCAGACAGCCGACACCCTGTGCCGACATGCAGCCCCAAATCATTAAGGAAGCTGGAAACTTTACCTTACGCTTAAGACAATCTTTTTGAAATGCCTCTCCTTTTTCGCGAATGACTTTACTTCGTTCATCGCCTACTGTGACTTCAAATTTAGATTCGTCACTCCATATAATTTTACGCCACTGATCGACGGTCCAATTTCTGTACTTTTTGGCGAATTTCAACCTGTTAGTTTTCTGCCGTTGTGTAAGTAACGGTTTCTCTTTAGCAGTGTAAAAACCGTAGCCCATCCTCTTCATCACTCTCTTGCAAGTATCCACTGAAATGTTTTTTTTAATTGCGTCACGCCATAGTACCGTAAGTTCTCCAGCTCTTGCACGACGATTTTTCTTGATGATCTTCCTCAGAATCCTGTTTTCTGCTTTAGTAGTAATTCGTGGGCGGCCGGATTTCTTTAAACAAGAAATTTTGTCGTGTTTTCGATGATGCTCGATGATAGTTTGGATTGTAGACCTTGGCATAGAAAGGTCCTTGGCAATTTGGTACGTAGATTTGCCTTTATTGTTACTGGAGATTATAATTTTCCGCACTTCTTCAGTCACTGGCTTACCTCGTGCCATCTCGATAGAAAAACGATTTGGAGTAATAAAAAATTAGGCTGAATTTGCCCTTTTATATAGTGGTTTGTCATTTTACATGACAGAGAATATTCCGTATTCAATTTGAAAATAATATTTTATATTACGAACCCTGGTAAACAGGTTTTATTTTAAATAGACGACCTATTTTGCCTTAAATATGAAGCAGACGTAATTATTTGCGTGTGAGATGTAATATTTATAATTAAATTATTTTAAAATAAATAACGAGATGTACACTTTGTACAACTCAAAACTAAGCTAGCTTTAGTGACATTGCGTCTAGTGTATTCCATTAATCATCAAAGTCGATTCGGGTAGAAATACTAGTTTTTGAAAAAAAATACGCATGCAGAATTGCGACTAGACGAGCTATTTTGCATTGGGGCTCGTAGTACAAGCTTTGCTTAGTTTGGGACTAGGTTGATTTGTGTAGATTGTCCACAAATATTTATTTATTATTTATTTGACGACCGGTTAGCCTAGTGGGTACTGCACCTACCAGTGAAGCTGACGGTCCTGGGTTCGAATCCCGGTTAGGGCAAATATTGTGTGATGAGCATGAATATTTGTTTCTGAGTCTTGGATGTTTTCTAAGTATTTAAGTATTTATATCTATTAAATATATCGTCGTCTAGTACCCATAACACAAGCCTTCTTGAGCTTACTGTGGGGCTAGTTCGATTTGTGTAAGATTGTCCTCTAATATTTATTTATTTATTTATTTATAACCACCGATTGCTTAAATACCTATACAAGCGAAATCAATTCCATATATTACTCTTATTTTCTTGCGCACATTTCAGTTGAAGCTCAGCAAAGTTTTACTACTCATATGTAGTTTGCTGGACGGTGTAGGTTGCCGGCTGCACTTTTCAGATAGCCTCCCCCAAAGAGGGGATTACTGAACGGGCTACTTTAAACTAAGTTATTGAAACCCATTCTGATCGGACATTTGGCGATAGCTTATAAGGTTTTAATAGAATTAGACGGTACCTTACGTTATTATATTGAATTTAATTTAATTAATTTATCACTTAAGCGGGGGAAGTTACACTTGCTCGTATGCTTAGCTAGATCAAGGTGTAACTCATAGCTTAGCGGCGCCTGTATATCGACATTGATCCTCGAGGTTAAACAACGTCTATTGTGCTACGGTGTTATTTCGTAGGGTTGATCTATTTCAGTATTTATTTTATTTCCCATAAGTTTCGATATCCCTATACACTTCAGGATTTAAAAAAAGTGCATATCCCTAATGAACCTAATGATTAACCTAATAGTTAACTAGATAAGGTTTGCTTTACAACAATCGTGAAAGAGTCCTGAAAAAAGTGAGATAATAGAAATTAAACTTAGACGAAATGCATCATTTCCAAATATTGTTATACCAAACATTAGAAAACAAAAAGTAAACATCGCCGTGTCAATTACAGTAAAGGTGTCAAATCGGTTGTTCATACAGCGTAAAAAAACTATATTTTCATCTGAAAGCTAGGTATACTTGCTTTTGCAATCCAAAAGCCATGCTTGTGCCTCTCTTGCGCACATGGACGTAAAGAATAAGAAATAACATCTCTCAGAATAAATTTGTATGGATGTCGCCGTCGACGGATACGTCTTCGAGGACATCATATCATATTATCATCATAATTGCTTTTACACAAGCGTCGTTTATTTTGACCTTAGTAACATACGCTTTAAATATCTCACCGTTTTGTACGTAACTTATCGCAAATCACATTTGCAATCGGTTCGAATGCAATCTAATTTGAAACTTATCACACAAGTATACAGTCGAAAAAGCCCATTTACTCGTTACGTGTGCCAAGTGATGCCCTAAAGGTGGCCCTTACAGAAAGTGTTCAAAGGAGTCACAATCGTAAAGTAGATTAGGTAATCGACACAGGGTCTTTTCATCGCGAACGAACGGTGGATATTCTGTAACGTTCGGTTTCTTGCGATTCAGAAAATATAATGAGATTCAATTCGGACACAATTTTCGTGACAATTTTATATTTTCCGCATTGCCCGGTTGCGGCATCTAATTCCTAGATTTGGGGTAAGCACTACTTTCACTAAAGCTGCCATCTGACCTTCCAACCCAGAGGAAAAACTAGTGCGCGTTGGGCGTTTGGATGTAGTTTGAAAAATAAAACAGTGGTACGAGTCATTCGAACCCACTAACTAGTACCTCCAGATTGAAAGCTGGCGAGTCTTACCGTTTGGCTACAGTAGTCGTATATTTTGAACTTTATATTACTGGAAAATGTGAATGGAATAAAATAATCAGATGATTCGTTGACCGTCGATCGTGACTCTCCAGCAGAATCTCAAAATAAATAAAAGAAAAACGTTCTTTACTAAATGAAGAGAATACAAAAAAGCGTAGATACGTCTCAGAATAGCCCCGCGCCGCGTTTCGGTAAAGGGTGAATTTGTGCACGAATCACGTACAGGTTGTTCCGAAGTTATCCCGATCGCGAACCGAGTTAAGTAAATACACTTCTTTGTACTGACGGGGAATTGAATTGGAATCGCTGGTTTTTTGTTTTTACTTGGAATATATACGTAAATACAAAATACAAATACTTTATTAATAACACCAAGTTACAGGTCAGGGTTCAGTACTAATACATCGGTACATTATATTAATAAACAAGTGTGCGGCCCGCTTGATGGTAAGCGGCCGTGGGCATCATGTCCAATAGTTCTTCTGCTAACCCACCAAATGTCCTATGAAGCACCCCCCCAGTGTTCTCGACATGTGGGTATTTGCGATGTTTATCTCTGACACCATAAAACTTCAATTTGACCTTTGTAAACTTAGGCATTGAGGTGTCAAACATTGAGAATTTTAAATTCCCAATGTTTCAAATTTACCATACTCTTCAGTGGACCGGACAAGGTCCGGAGAAGTTTTCCTTATCCAAACTGTCCCAACCAGTCCCTTTTCATACTTTCTAAATCTACTTTAATACGCCCTTTTCCGAGTCCGGTACTTAATTACCGTCCAAGTGTTATTTTTTTATGTATTTTTTTTTCTGAAGGCGACAGGTCCATCTTAATCGTCTTAACACGCCCAATTAAAGCACGCATTTTCCACCAAGTTCTACTCAATTGTGAAGGATTCGATGAAAGCAAATGTTTCGCTCTATGTGCAACTCACCCATATCATGCCTCAGATTATATTAAGGTTTGCTTGCTTTCTGCTTACAGCTCTTTCAAGAGACAATTGCAGCTCTTTCGACATACGATTACGCCTATTGAAGTAATTAGTCATTAGTCATTCATTCAAAAAACAATATGCATTGTGTTTGAAATAAAAGTGATACAAATTTTACAATAAAATTACTACCATAGAAATAATTCAATTAAGTAAACTTCAAAACTACCATAAAATTAATAATATTGATACATAATTATTAAAAAAGTAGCATGTCAAATTAGCAATTAATAACGATAAAAATGGAATCAAACTGCTGTAACAAATAAATTTAAATTAAAAACAAAACAAGATATACATTAAAATACGATTTCATTTGATTTAAAAAATCATCTATTGAGTAATACCACTTCTTCAGCAAGAAAGCACTTAATCTCTCTTTCCAAAAAAAACTGTTTGTAAGTGACTTCAACTGAATCGGCAACTTATTAAATAGCACAATGGCCTGGTAACTCGCGCAGTGCTTAACCCCTTTGAGTTTGTGTAATGGCAGGTTTCGGCAGGACCTTACGTCCTGTTGTAAGACGATTTTCCCTTTGCTCTTGTGTCTCTATTTCATTTATATGTTTTACTAAGTCCGTCAGCACTACTAAGATGAACGCTGGGAACAGTATTTTGTAGGTACTAAAATAGGTTCGACAAGATGTTTGCTCGGGCACTTTAGCCATCGTTCTAATTGCTCTCTCCTGGGCAACAAAAACAGACTGGACATTATACTTATAGCTATTGCCCCAGAATTGTATGCTGTAGCGTATTCTGGATTCTACCAACGCGTAGTAGACCATTTTTAGTTAAATTGGCTGCAGCTCATCTCGAAGACTTCTAAGCTTCGAAGATCCCCGTAGAAGAAGAAAATACAAAAAAATGCTGGGATTCATTGCTTTTTTCACTATAAAAGCTTATACTGCGTTCCAAAAGTAGCACTTCGTAAGAAATCGTGATTTGTGGCTAACAAGTATCCGGGCACATGTAAACTGCAAGGGACCGAAAGGTCCGAACATAAGGCGGGAGATAAAAACAATCATTGCCGTCTCGTTTTATGAGGGTACCGCTATCGTGTCCGATACCGGGACAAATAACGGTATCGATCCTGTTCGTTTACGAGTATGGTGCAGAAAGTTTACAATTACATGCCAGAAAGTTTATTTTTATCAGGCATGTCTTTGAAGTGATACACAAAAGTCCAAGATATTTTTAAATATAAATCATATTTATCTGATTTGATGTTGTCTGATGCGCTCTGATACCTGATACTGAGTTTCAGGCCCTCACTGAAAATCTTGCCTTGGCATTATGCTGAATCGGATCCTTTTTAGTGTCGCATCTCCATGTATATGTTTCAATGTGTGTACTAGGGATGCGCCGAATATTTGGTTATTATTCGGTATTCGGCATATTCGGCATGTTTTTGAATGTTCGGTATTCGGCCGAATTATTCGGTTCAGTTGCCGAATATTTACCGAACAATTTTGAGAGGGTTTTGTTACAAGTTACACGAGTTTATTATAGTTACTGCTTCGTGAAATTAATACTTGACCTATTATTAACAGTGATTTAACTTATTTTTTGTTAATATTTCGCTTCGATAATGAACAAAAATTTTACCATTTAATTAGTCTAGATAGATGAGAGAATAGATGAAGGAATTACGTTGAACCGAATAATTCGGCCGAATATTCGGTTCAACGTAATTGTACGTAATTGAAAGTTGATATTCGGTCAAACCCATATTCGGCGCATCTCAAGTGTGTACTTATGCGCTAAATAAGTTTATTTTCTTTCTTCTTTCTTTCTTGTTATAATTAGAACTGTTACGTCAGAATGCATCAGATGAATGATAATATCACCGATATTGTTTTGTCGTCATGACACGTCACATTTCTCACATTTCATTAGACAAATATGTTTCGGTTTTTGATCGATTTCTGATTTCTTAATCAGAATGTGATGGTCGATTTTTATAACGCTGGAGATACTTCATCACGTTTAAACAGTAACATAAACACGAGAGACTTCGTCGACCTCTTAACATGTGACGTACTTTATGGATGGTCCCTTAAGGAGAACTACTAAGTGTTATTTTTTCGTCACAAAAAAAACATCGAAACATGCAATGAAACGTGATTACGTCACATTTTATAGGTTTGTTAGTAGATACGAATGTCATTTTTGCAAGGAAAAATGTTTTAAAATGATCTTGAATTTAATATTTTCATATATAAGTAGTTACTTTTAATATTTGTAAATATCTGCCCGTAAAAATTACGAGATAGTGTCTCAGAAAACAATTCACTGTTTCTTAACCATTCCAAACGTAAATCTTATTTGATCTGCCCAAGCAGTGACTTCAGAAATCACACTAGACACTTGAGCCTTCTTTTATTCACAAAATATTTTATACGCGACTGCAAGCTATTCCCCAGAACATCTTGAACTTTTGGTATAGAGGAAATTCATAACTATTGGTACAGGGGAAGTTAATACCGGTCCTAGTGGTTCCCAGTATTATCGATAAGCTTTGTGAGTAACCGGGGGTTATACAGACGTGTATTGCATTCTAATTTGAATCTGAGTTTTAGTAGGTGATCCGTGTCGCCAGTGACGTCATACAAAATCGCACAAATTTCGCTTGAAATGTCAGATTTTTTTTAACCTGACTGTGGCTTTATAGGCCGGAACCAATAAAGCGATAGGAGTGTGCGGATGAAGAGTGACCTGGGTAAAATCCAGGGAAAACCTCGGATACGACCACGCGGGCGGTTTTTTAACACTGGTATAGGTACTTTGCGCTCCAGTGACATTCGTTGAGCAGCTCCAACCAAATGTGAGGTGTGAGTGAAATCGACTACTGGGAGTTTTGTCGCTGGACCTAAACCTAGCCTAGCTGAAGAAAGAAACTCAGCTAACCCCGACCTGTATCGGACTGACTCTACGCGATATGTGATGGTACCGGGAGGAATAGGGACTATATGTGTCTGTGGATCGCGCGGTGGGCGTCCCCGACGGCGGGCTGAGAATGTGTCAATAACAACACCACTACCTAAGGTCCCTGTGCTTGACGCTGATCTAATACATGACACTTTCGAACATCAGTAATAATTGTACTCCCACTCATTTCGACACGTAAGCTTGACGCTCGTCAAAGTGAGCGCACCTTACGATAAAATCATAAGACGTTAAAAAAATACCAATTTTAGTATTAACCTGAATAATAACTAAACTTAATCTAATAATGTCCCCTGGTCCCGAAGATGCTGATAACATTGCCTCACTGAATAGAAGTTTCTTTAAGCTAGTTAGCAACTAGCAATTCGGTAACTGGAAGCAAATTTAAAGAGCCTTAAATTATTTCCATAAATTCAAATTGTATTGCGAAACCTATGTGACGGACTGACACCCTGTTTATTGGAGTCCCGAGTAAGCTGACACCACGCGGGTCTGATTGAGAATGTGCGATATATTCTAGTGAACACGATCCTCTTTTAGGGGTTGAGAAAGCATTTGCGCTAGGAGTGATTCGCTAAAGTGGCGGATTTATTTGGTTTTTGGTTGCATGGCAATTTTGTTGGTTGCCGTCCTTTTATGTATACTTACTTAGCCACGTTTCAACGACAGAGATGACTACAAGAAATACTCGAATTTTGAAAAAATCCTTATTATTTAGGTAGGTCTACACTCTACCGAGTTGTTTAACCATAATTAAAAATACTCGTTCCGGACGGATTCCATAAGTGTTTCAAATACCTAACATTTTTTTATATGGAACACTACCTATAGTAAAATTGGAACATCGAACGTAAAAAACCAGTGCTGATTGGTTGCATGTCTTTTCTACTGTAGGTCTTTAAAAGACATTTTTGTTTTTTTTATTATTTTAGGTAAATTCAACTTTTTTGTCAAACAACAAAAGCACATAAAAAATATAGTTCGTTTAGGCTTTCTACGAAAACAATAGCCGTTTTTTAGGGTGAGTATATAGATTATAAACCAAACAAACCTAGCCACAATGCAGCCTAAATAAATCTTATACGACAAAAGAACTCTCACATATGCTCGTCTCCGTATCCAAAGGTCCAAACTTCCAACTAGTTCCCATTAAATTACCCCCTTTTCACACCAAGCCATATGGTGTAAGTGGAAAAATCTTTTCATAGCCCCTCGGTGGTGGGGGATGTAAAACGGCTTACAAGACGGCATTATTAAATTGGCTACGGCACGAGTGCAGACATTCGCAGCTCCATTCAGATTGTAGAGGAAAATATAGCGAATTACAGACATTCATGAGTTGGCTCCCGTACTATGAAGCATGTGTGGAAAATATCTACTTGAAAATATATCTACAAAATATTTACTTTGCTTCCCCGATAGCATACTGTCGTCGTATATACAGATTTCCTATCGGCATACTGTCAGTATTACGATTGCGCAATAGTACTCGTATTACATTGCCCATCTCAGATCCGTGCGTCAATCAGAAAGCATAAATGTAGGCGCGCAGTAAAAAACTTGTACTGATATGGCTGACAGTTTACACTGAGAGCTTACTTATTTACTGCTGTAAGGAAATATTTCATTATCTTAATAAATGGAAATAGAAAGGCTCTTGGGCAGCTCGAGAACAATAATGCCCCAGGAGACCGTCGTCAGCAGCTCTTAACAGCTCAGTTGTAATACCGTCGTACAACTGAGCTGTTAAGAGCTGGAGGACGTCCAGCCCTAGACCAATTTCGGGAGCTGTTCAATACCGTACTCCAGAAAGGTACAACAGCGAAGGCGTGGTTTAGAAGTGTGGTTATCCTGTTTTTTTAAGAAAGGCGATAAACGCCTCGAACTATTGACCGATATCACTTCTAAGCTACGTTTATAAGCTGTTCTAAAGAGTCATCTCAAATCGTCTTGCTTGGAGATTTGACGACTTCCAACCTCCGGAGCAGGCCGGGTTTCGAAAAGGCAACAGTACCGTGGACCATACTCACACGTTGCGGTAGATTGTACAGAAGACCGAGAAGTACAATCGCCCTCTTTGTCTTGCGTTTATGGACCACTATAATCCATCAAAACCTGCAGCGATGCCAAGTCGATTGGCGATATATTGAGGTGCTGAAATATTTGTATAGAGCCGCTAAGATGACCTCAAATCCAGGATATCCAAAACAAGACCATTATAGCGTGGAGTGAGACACGGAGACGTCATTTCTCCGAAACTGTTCACCAATGCACTGGAGAACGTCTTCAAAACATTAGACTGGAACGGACGTGGCATCAATATAAACGGCGAACACAGTTCACGCCTTCGATCCGAAAACGACATAGTTAGGGTCGGTTGCACCAACATACGATCACAGGCCGGTCATCGTCAAATATGGCGCCGGCAGCTGTCATCCCATAGAAACTTGTCAAACTTTCCATACAATCATATTTTGATGATTACAGACGGTTTAGTGCAACCCACCCTTATAACTGCTGGATCGCTCAAGGACTAACATAATTGTAAATCTTCAAAGTTTTAAGAATGGGCATATTCTGTCCCTTTTCCGCAAAACGCACCTTTGTATTAGAAGGATCGTCATTTGCTATGGCGCTCGTGTTCGATGACGTTACTGATCTGTTGCGCTTTCTCTCTTTAGCAACATTAAAACGGTTGTAGCTTCGTAATTTTTGAAATATCTGAATAGGATTTAGACCATTTGGCATATTTTTTGCCTTGCTTCTTTTGAAGCAATCTTTTGAAGTAGTCAAATTTTGAGTCAACAAGCCTATTCTTTACAAACGCAATTCTTCACAAAATTAATTCGCCGCATTTTTATAGCAGTCTTGCTCACGCAATAAACTCGATTCGGGTGAGAACAAATGTTAACGCCATACACTAAGAAAACATGACCGAGTCACACTAATTCTTGTCACGTAGAAAATAAAGTCTATATTTGCTTGCATTTCATTACAAAAATTCCAAGATATTCGTTTATGACGTTCATTTCCTTAAATTGTATGTTACATGGAAGTGTTTTCTAAAGGGATACTAATGGATTATCTTCTTATTCTCCGTGACATTTTTTTGAGAGTAATAAGATAACAAGGATAAGTCAATGGAAATATCAAATGTAATAAGGGGAAAATAAATGTAGAGTCACGTGCAGTAATATCTGAAAGCACGAAAAATTATTTTTTATACAACGCCGGTGGCAAACAAGCGCACGGTCCATCTGATGGTAAGCGGCCACCGCAGCCTATAGACGCCCGGAACTCCAAAAGAGTCACGTGCACGCAAAAATAATTTATATACCTACCTCTACTTTATTAGTCAGATAGTCCCGGTCAGGGCATTTACTTACTTGTGTGATGAGCACGAATATTTGTTCATGAGTTTTAGATATTTTCTAGTATCTGTGTATGTATGTATATCGTCGCCTAGTACCCATAGTACCTACAAGCTTTGCTTAGTTTGGGACTAGGTCGATTTGTGTAAGTTTGTCCACAAATATATATTTATATATATTAGTTCAGCAGATATAGGTACATTACAGAACCCTACTGTTAGGGCAATTAGTCAACGCCCTTTATTTATTTTAAACTACCCGCCCCGACCGGTCGTCTGCCAGTCCCTGGGATCCCAGGGCTCATTACAAAAGAATGCTATTGTGTAATTTTTTCGCTGGATGATAATGGCTTAAGTACATACATTAACATATTAGGCGTGCTGTAACATATTCTAGGAATTTCATAATCAATCTTCTAATTTCGAATTGTTGTTTTAGGAATTAGTTTAAAATTATGTTCACGTGAACGAAGTCGGAGTTTAAGGTATATAATAAACCACGCATAAACCGTGTTTATAGAGTTTGTATCGAAATATTAAATGTAAAATATAACCCTTTAAACGTCAACAGTTGGCAGAAATCCACCATAAAAGTGCCCTAAACGCCAGTTTCTCGTTTTCTCGCATTCATTTGTTTATCACTTTACCCAGCTAGAAGGGGCCGTCGTAAAAGACCAATCTGGATATTGCGTGCCCGAGCAATCAGGGGGTGGCGATGAAAAATTTATCAACGAGAATGTGAAATTTGGTGTTACGTAGTTTTGCTAGGTGTCTGTTTATTCTTTTGGTTTTCGCTTTTTACTAGCGCGCAGCAACTTCTTAAAACAATTGCAAGTAGATGCAATTGAGCAAATGCAACTTGCGATTGTAGAGAAAAGTGATCATACATTTTTGATGACATATAAAAATAAATAAATATTTATGGACAATCTTACACAAATCAACCTAGTCCCAAGCTAAGCAAAGCTTGTACTATGGGTACCAAGTGACGATATACATAGTTATATAGATAAATAGATACTTAAATACATAGAAAACATCCAAGACTCAGGAACAAATATTTGTGTTCATCACACAAATACATGCCCTGACCGGGATTCGAACCCGGGACCTCCAGCATCGAAGGCAGGGTCACTACCAACTAGGCTAAAGCGGTCGTCAAATATTACAATTTATAACATAGTGTGGTTATATGGATACGTAGAAAGCCATCAAATGATCGCAATAAATAATAAATTACACAAATTAATTTAAATCATAAAAATATATGGGACAATAAAGATTCGCAAAAACGTTGTTTTTTTTATTGGTCAAATGTAAATTGAAAGTTACCAATGAAATAAATATTTCAATAAAAAGAAATTGTACGGCAACTATGTAGTACTTTTTCCATACAACGGTAGTACGAGGCCACGCAGGCTTGACAGTGGAGCGTTTTCAGTGATCGTTAGCTATGATATACTTTGCCTGTCATTTTCATCTTTTGTGTTGCTCTAATTGTAGTTGTTACCATACAAACATTTGATCGTCTCCAAAAACTGGTTCGAAGGGCATGTTTTTATGTCATCATGCCTATTTTGTAGTCATCAACAGCCTCCTAGCATTTTCCCGGTTGCCTAAAAGAGTCCGGGTCCATTTTGACACCTAATCACAAGATCTGGCGTAAGAACTAGTTTTACGGAATTTATTGCCACTGCCTAAGTAACACAGTCATATTGAATAATGACCGAGTGATCTAAGTAAGGTTCGAGACTTTAAAAGGTAATGATATAACTATTTTACATACTATTTTTTCTACAAGAACGGAAATTAATTAAACATACCGAAATAATTAAACAAACTAGTTCCACAGAAATGAAGATTAGGTACATGGGTCGGGCGCTCGTTGATGTCTTTTGTTCTATGTCCGCGTCGTCACGTGATTCGTCAATTTCATAAGAATACAGTAAAGGCAAAACGTAATACATTTCATAAGAGTTCACTTGAAAGGAGCCCCATAGACCTATGTCATTTTAGTTTCGACTACGATTTCTTAATTCAGACATTGAAGTTGACTTGTAGAGAAATTTTATTAAGCATGCGGTGTTGGGTGAGGGTGATCATCCAACTGAGAGGGTAAACTAGACCGTGTTGTTATCAGAACTATTTCCTCACGAGATTTCCCTTGGCCGAAAATCAACTGTTAAAAATCGTACATAATTTTTTTTAAAAAAACTTGTAGTACGAACTGAGGTTCGAACCTGCGCCCTCCAGATTATCGCATGCCTTAGGGTGCCTTTCCATCAGAGCTTATGCTATGGTACTGTCGCCATCAAATATATCTGTACTCTTCAGGGTGCTCAAAAATATCTGAACATGCACTTTAACGCCTGGACAATAGAGTCGTGTTCAGATATTTGTGAGCACCTTGTTCGCTCCGATATATCTGATGGCGACTGTACATTGCTATCATGAAAACGATAGCATGCCTTAGAGTGCCTTTCCATCAGAGCTATGCTATGTTGCTAACTTGCTATCATGATACAATAATATACTGCGCCAGGTATGGCAATCCGGTACATCTGTTAGTAGTGTGGGTGACACGACCTACATTATCAGCCTTGCATCAGCCTATCGACGGTATGGGGACGTAAGTGTGAGTGTGTCGTCAACAGTGACGTAATGTGGAGTCACAATAAGATAGATAGATAGATAGAAATCGTTTATTCATGTAAAAACAATTACATAATACAGTTCACAAAATGCGCCAAACTGTAGCGAACAGTTTGTTGGCGCGTCGCGCTCAGTTTACTTTTTAACATAAGGTAATTGTTGTTTACAAATGTGAGTTATCTTATTCTATTTTATTAGGTACTAATGAATTTACGAGGGCATGCAAGTTACAAGACGTTGGGAACTTTAAATATTTTTGCTACTGTATAATTCTAATAATGTATTTTTTAATCTCTTTTTAAACACTGCTTTACTTATAATATCATTTTCAGACAGAAAATTTATGTTATTAAAAATTCGAGGAGTTAAATAGTGCAGTGTTCTTTCACCATAATAGGTAATTACAACTTTTTGGTTCAACATATTGCGGTCTTTTGTCATGTCTCAATGGCCTACTGTTTACGAGTCTAGGTATCTTATAGTCGTTGCAGTCCTATTGGTCAACGGCTATAAGATACCTAAACTTTTCTTGTACTGGGAGGACCCTGCACACTCCATATAGCTGATCGTAGTTATTGTTGTGTTTAAGCCTAACTTTTTTACTTACTAGGTGTTTTAAAAATCTTATTTGGATTGTCAGGCCTTGTTTTCTTAGACCATGGTTGCTATGGATGCGATGCACTGCTGGAAACGGAAAGCTGTCACATCCTCACAGCATAGCTCCATAGCATACCTACAGGTATTTTATAGGTACGGTAGGAAGTAATTTTATGTATTTGTTTTGTTACATACATGTATTATTAGATACAAGGCAGCCATAACGTAGCTCGTAGCCCCTAACTCGGTTTGTTAGTTGTCGGAGCACGGTTCGTTAGCCGGCGGAGACGGACAGTTCGTTAGAAAAACAATACGAGCTTGGTACAATTACATTTATTGGTACAGTAAACAGATACTACAACGAAGAGCTTAGAAGAAATAATATTTAAATAAATAAATAAATAAATAAATAAATAAATAAATAAATATTAGAGGGCAATCTTTCACAAATCGAACTAGCCCCACAGTAAGCACAAGAAGGCTTGTGTTATGGGTACTAGACGACGATATATTTAATAGATATAAATACTTAAATACATAGAAACATCCGAGACTCAGAAACAAATATTCAAGCTCATCACACGAATATTTGCCCTGACCGGGATTCGAACTCAGTACCGTCAGCTTCACAGGCAGGTGCACTACCCACTAGGCTAAACCGGTCGTCGCATATCTGGATGTTTTACTGTCGTGATTTTTAGGGTTCCGTACCCGAACGGTCCAAACGGAATCCTATTGCTGTCACTCAAGTCCGTCCATCCGTCCGTCATCTGACACGCGATTTTACAGCCAAACGTTTGGAGCCACAGTCTTCAAATTTTTACAGTATAAGCATCTTGTTGACACAAAGCCATACAAATAGTTAAAACAATTTTTAATTGTTTTTAAGGGGGGCTCCAATACAGCTACAGGCGGGCGCAAAAATGTTTTCTTAGCCTACCCCCTCGATTAGAGTATCGTTGTTTAGAGCTCATTGAGTGGATAATACTGTATTTTTTGTTTTAATAATAAGAAGCGGCCAAAGTCAACTTTTTTACAAGATTTTGTTCTTAAGAATTTTCCCATTGACCTCTGAACTTGTTTGGTGAAAATACGAAGATTTCTATAAATTAGATTTTTCGATGTTTTTTCCATACTTTTCCTATTAAATAAACTGAATTTTGCGTTTGGTACGGAACCCTAAATATGCTAAGTCCGACACGCACTTGGCCGGTTTTTATATGTAAAGTGGAACAGTCCACTAATTGTTTATTAGTGGAACAAAGTCAAAGTTCTCTATACCTAAATTTGGGCATACTCGTATTACATGCACCTATGAATGTTGATAAACTCAATGACTAGAAAAGATAAACCTCTGGACTGTATTTTTTTTCAGAACAAAATATATTACGTATATCCTTGACTTCAAAAATGGAATTAAGAAGTTTTCGATTTTAGCTGAAGATATCATAAATTACAGTATCACATTACAAAGACTGGTGATTAGTGTAATCTTTTATCACCAGTCTTCAATCCGTTTTGATAATAAATGAATTATCTGAAGTCAAACCGTTATTTTAAAAAAATACTTTTTCACTTCTCATGCTCGAAAAGTGTGTCATATTAGACTTGTCAAGCGGGGCTAAAGTAGTACATTTAACCCCTAGGGAAAATATGAATACATATTTATGATTGACAAAACATTTGAATTTGACCAATCAAAATACTTCACCTATTAAATCCACCAATCACAGAACACTAATTTAACTCTTAAAAAAATATTTGGTATTGAGTATTAATCAACCAGAATACAGCTTTACTAAAATCGACCAATCTGGAAACATAATTATTTTTTCTAAAGAGCCTAAAGATTAAGTTTGTAGTAGTCCCAATTTCACAATAATTAAAAAAGTGGTTAAATCGTTCGAGCAACACTTTGAAGCGCTCAATGCAAGGTCAGTTAGCTTTTTTCGCGCGTGAATGTTGCGCGCGAACCGCAGTGTCTATGTTTTGTGTGTCAAAGGAGAATAGAAAAAAAAACATGCTGCAAAAGTATATATCTTCGCCGTGGAATTTACTGTTAATTTTGGGTGGGTTAACCTTTGTTTATTTATTTTCTCGCAATCGAAGTGAAAAGTAGAGTGTATAACTGGTCTAAAAGCCATATTACCCCTCGAACTATTTTCCCTCACTTCGTTCGGGAAAATAATTATCTCGTGGTAATATGGCTCATTTTAGACCCTTGTCATACAATCTACTATACCATGTGTATAGTCCTTTATAACACTTTGCCTGATGACCTTAAATTATAAAATAAGGACTTGTTTAAAAAAAACGGGGACGCTCGTGGTCCAACGGCGTCCGCGTACCGCGTGCGGTATGCGGGGTTAAGCAACGTCGGCCCAGGTCAGTTATTGGATGGGTGATCGCAGGCACGTATCCAGAGGGGGCGATAGTTGGAATTTATCCCCCCCCCCCCCCACCTGAAAACGTTTTTAGCCAGTAGTGATTACAGCGATTTTTACAACACAGTTCACATGGTTGTTTCAATGTTTGTCCTCCCCCGAACCAAAAGTCTGGATACGTGCCTGGGTGACCGCTTTGAGTGGTTATTAACTGAGCGCTCCCGTGCTTTGGAAGGCACGTTAAGCCGTTGATCCCGGCTGTTGTCTATGATAGCAGGCGTCAAGCCAAGTTAGAGGGCTTCGGGCGACTCGAGAACTTCTAACAGTCAAGTTTCCCACTCACTTGACAAGCCTAATTCCAATAAGGTCTGGTTTTCCCTCGGGTTGGAAGATCAGATGGCAGTCGCTTCCGTAAAAACTAGTGCCTACGCCAACTCTTGGGATTCGGTAGCGGACCTCGGGAATCCTTTAGGATGCAACTGTACCGGGATAACGCTAGGATGATGATGAAGAACTCGTTTAAAAGTAAGCTGACGTAATGGCTGCAGGAGGAGGAAGGTGTTAACGAATATTTATACGTAATTACTTAATTAATAATAATACATAATAATAATAATAAATATTAGAGGACAATCTTACACAAATCGAACTAGCCCCACAGTTAGCTCAAGAAGGCTTGTGTTATGGGTACTAGACGACGATATATTTAATAGATATAAATACTTAAATACATAGAAAACATCCAAGACTCAGAAACAAATATTCATGCTCATCACACAAATATTTGCCCTGACCGGGATTCGAACCCAGGACCGTCAGCTTCACAGGCAGGTGCACTACCCACTAAGCTAAACCGGTCGTCGGTTAATTATTTGACACGTTTATAAATATAGGGACTTGTTAATTACAGAATAATATAATGGCATGTTATAAATTAGCGACTCGGAGAACGTTTGGTTTATATGATGTAATAGGTTGTCCCCGTCTGGTGCCGAGTTAGAATAACTCCTCGTGTGGTGTCGGGTTAGAATAGCACTCCCCCCTTTCTTCCCGTGGGCATGTAAGAGGCGACTATGGGAACCGGGTTGTAGTGTGTTGTGGGCGATGGGCTAGCAACCTATCACTGCAATATCACATTTTCTCCATCTTTAAATCTTAATAGCTAAATATGGCATTGGATTAAATTTCATGTGCTCGTGTGAGTTTATGTATATATTTATTTTATGTAGGGTAACAGCACCAGTGGCCAGCCAGGAACCAGTGGTCAGCCTTTTGCGTCGTTTATTGGTCATAAATATCGCTACAATTAAAATAAACGAATCACGGGTACTTAAACAGAAACTTTAATTCCTCGTTGGTTAATATGTCACACGATATGTGCAGCAGGGGATCAGGGGGGGGGAAATAAACTCGTTCATACAGGTGACGGCGGCTGAAATGAGCAGTAGTGTCATGTCCGCCATTTTTATTACTTCGCGTGGTGTTCTCTTAAAAGGTAAGAAAAAACATGTTTTATTATTAAATGTGATAGTCTTTTATGCAATTTGGCTTTATTTATTACTTTATGTATTGAATTATATTAAATTTGAGTAAAAATATCGCTGATTTACGTAAATATTGTGGGGCTGACCATTGGGTACTACTTTTTTATAAAAGATCCAATGGTCAGCCCCCGGGGCTGATCACTGGGTTCTTGAATTATTTTTAAAATTGCGAGAAAACGCTGTCATTAGAACCGTTAAATTTAAATTTTCAAATTTAGTAAGGCATGTTCTTTCATATTCCTCAAAAAACCCAGTGGTCAGCCGCCTTAAACATTTTATTTTTACGCGGCTGGCCACTGGGTGTTGCCGGTCCAGTATTCAGCCCCGATGTAGCTGGGCACAAACGAAGATACTGTTAACTGACCCATTGACTTTAATACGTTGCGACAAGGTTTATGTTCGTTTGTAAATGTACAGTTAACAGTGTCTTCGATTGAACCCATTTAGGTAGTATTTTTAAGGACGTCGGTAGACTACATTTTAGTTTAACCTGATAGTGATACCTAGTTATCAAATGTATTTAGGTAGTTCGTATTTCAGTAATTGAGAATGTACCTATGTAAATAATTTTTATTAAATAATTCAGTATATTTTTCAGCCCAAAATGCCGCTAAGACAAACGTATCCTCCAGAGAAATTCTCTTCCGCCATGGAAACCATACGAAATGAAATGCCGATAAAAGAGGCTAGTAGAACGTTTGGAGTTCCTCGAGGCACACTTCAAGATCGGCTCCATCTACGTGTCCCAGAAGGCTCAAGAAAAATGGGTCCGGATTCCATTTTAAATAAAGCAGAAGAAGCTGCACTGGTGGATTGGTGTCAAAAACGAACAAAATGTGGGTTTCTCTTAAAGACTGACAATTCATCAAATACGGTCCTAAGAAGACCTAATCCTTTCGTTAATGACATACCAGGAAAAAAATGGCTTAAATCCTTTTTCGAAGAAACCCTTAAACCGCGGACCCAATAAAGCGATAGGAGTGCGCGGTTGGAGAGTAGCCTGGGGAAAACCTCCGGCACGACCACGCGTGTGGTTTGGAACACTGGAAAACTCTAAGAGTTTGCGCTCCAGTGAGATTGGTTAAGCGGTTTCTACCGAATCTGAGGTGTGAAGCCCTTCCTTATGTATACGAACAGCTGACGAAATTTCTAAGGGACGATCAGTAATAACAGAGGAATATATAAGAAAGTGGTTTCAAGACTTAACAGTTTTAAAAAAAACATGATGCTCTGGATATACTGGATAAAAGAAATAAGAGAGTAAGAGTAAAGAGAAGAAGAAGGGCTAAGAGTTTTTGTTTGTTTTGATAATTTAGCTATAAGAAATAAGAGGGACGTAAATAATATCGTTGATTTTGATATAAAAAATGCTCATTTTGATCTCATGCTTATTCATAGTTGTAAGGGCTGAATACTGGGTTCATCGAGGCTGATTATTGGATTTTAGAGGCTGACCACTGGCAAAAAGGGCCATTTTTAGTTTGAACTTAAATATATATTTTATAAAGAGAAAGATAGTTTTTGATATATGTTGGTTAAAAACTATAATAAACAATTAATCCAATCATGTACTGCGTTTCATTATCCGACGAATACTGTAAAAATGCCAGCTTTCCAAACTTCAAAAAGTCGTTATGAGGCTGACCACTGGTGCCATTACCCTACATAGTCCCGTTACTCGATAAATGGTAATTACAAATAAACAAAGAAATTAAAATAAAACTAAAACTAACCTAAAATTAACCTAAATATACCTATCAAAAACCCTAATCTAACAAACCGCTGCCGGTAACTTTCCCAAAATGCTAGCCGCGCTGCTTAATTACACTTTAAAATGTATGTAGTGCAGGCGTTTTGTTAAAAATTTAGATATGACTGTAATAACTTGCAGACCTATATGCAGGTTGAATATGCACGAACAAATTGAGTTTTAAGACCCCATACCCTTTTACCAGGAGCGTATTTTGAAATATGACGCCCCGGGCCAATAAGTTTCCCCGCCCCAGAAGTCAAGAAAGAACGATATAAATTTAAAAAATACAAAAAAATATATTAACGTCTAAATTTTTGGGGTGGTACAAATTTTTCAAAAAGTTTCACGGGGGGACGCCCCTGGCGGATTAGCGCCCCGGGCCATGGCCCGGATGGCCCTAGGGTAAATACGCCCCTGCCTTTTACCATATTATGGCAAATACAGAAATTTTGATTTCTTTTGGATTTTATTAGATGAAAATTTCGTCACCGAGCCTGATAAGAAGAAATTCACAATATTTTTTACACTATTAAATTAATTATATGCATTTTAACTATTACTAGCGAC
Organism: Epiblema foenella; assembly: GCA_963556455.1. Classification (NCBI taxonomy): domain Eukaryota; kingdom Metazoa; phylum Arthropoda; class Insecta; order Lepidoptera; family Tortricidae; genus Epiblema; species Epiblema foenella. The sequence continues at coordinate 5,362,674 of OY747110.1, forward strand.
CCGCCCCGGCTTCGCACGGGTGCACTATTTAATGGATGCAACAGAAATATTATACATATAAACCTTCCTCTTCAATCACTCTATCTATTAAAAAAAACCGCATCAAAATCCGTTGCGTTGTTTTAAAAATTTAAGCATACAAAGGGATATAGGGACATAGGGATATAGGGACAGAGAAAGCGACTTTGTTTTATACTATGTAGTGATGATTACCGATTGTAAATGTGAAAAAATGCAATTATATTAATTTTTGGCAATTTTTCCCGTGGCAGTATTGCTGGTAATGAGAATACGAACAACGGTATACCAGAGGGCATGTGACTAACCGAAAACGAAATAATTGCATCTCCGTCGCACTTGCATATTCGAGCGACTTCGTTTTCAATTTGCGGTAGCCCTGCTATACCCATATATCCGTGCTCTTGGCTCCAGGGAAATTATTAAATAGCTAGTACTCGGAAAATTGCCTAAATACAGTCAACCGGGGTTACTTTCAAATTAAGCGGCGACGTTAAAAATCAAATTTTTATGCCGTATGTTAGTTTTAATTTTGTTAGCATAAAGCCAGTGAAATATCTTGGTAAATTTCCTAACCATTTAATAAACTGAATCAGGCTAGAAATACTTATTGATGATTATATAAGTGTTCTAAATCTATCAAAGTGGCCCCGTTTTTTCCTAAAGTCACCCCAGTTTACGGTACTAACAAAAATGTGCGAACTACCGTAATATGCAAGCTAGGTACGAGTAGGCTGGCATTTTCAGTTGAATTGTTTAACATGAAGCAGGTACGAAGACTTGGCCATTTTTTATTTAGTATTTATTTAATTATGTTTAATCTTTGTTTGTTTTTTGTTGTGTTTTAAATTAAGTGAATATAGTGCTGGAAAAAGTAATAAGGTAAGGTAGATGGTTTTTATTTAACTATCAATAAACATTGGAAATGTAATCACCATGCAGGACTAGGGAAGTCGGAACCGCCATAAAACGATACCTTTACGAATATTATCTATTCTCAAGTCGGTTGCGTTTCGAAATGAAACCTCCATGTTTTGATAGCATAAACATAGACCAAATATTCCACATTCTAATTTAAAATGAGCATGAATGAATACCGAAAAGCAATCTCCGCCGACATCGCAAGCGACAATCGGCACCGACCGATATTATTGCGACGCTCATTTCTCAGGTTCCTTGCAGTATTGATATTGCTCGGCAAGTCGGCATTACGCGCCGAAAGCTTGCGGCGTCGCCGAAGATGCAGGAAGCTTTAGAAATGAGCTTTTTTATCTTAATTAAAAAGTAAAATGCCTTATTCATAAAACTTATCAAACCTCTGCTAACTGTGTTTTGTCCCTTTGTCACAAATATAAATGTCAAAGTGACATATAAGGACAAACGAATTTCAGCGGCAATTTAACTAGAATAGGTTTAATTAAGTATTACGAATAAGAGATACACTTTTAAAAATCTTGTCTATATTTTTTTAATTCATGTTATGCGCTCTCAATAGCATACCACTCGCGGGCGGATATTCAGTGTTTCGACGGCGGTTTTTTCGTCATTGTCGTTTCATTAAATATTGTTAAAGGAGACAATGACCAGAGTAAACTTTTGTAAAAAGCGTAAACCAATATCGGGTCTGAGTCTTATTTGACCAATGTTTTCGCCGGTCTATTTTAACTTTAAATAGATAATTGCGAGTCGACAATGACTTTACAAACGAGCGTTTCAAACGCTCGGAGAATCGCCCTCGCATGCAAATGTGAAATGATTAATTCGAAAGTAAGGACAGAGGCAAAGGTCGAAAAATACTCAGCCGGCTATGTCAAAAGCTACGCAGATGCGAGACGAGGCTCTACATACATACAATACAAAACCTACTATATAGATACATAAATATTGCAAAATTAAAGACAGGACATTTTATATTTAAGTATTTTTTACTAGCTATCCACGGCTTCATTGCACTTATAAGCATTATCCTGCGTCCTAATCTACGGGAAAGTTTCATAAAAATCCGTTTAGACGTTTATGGGATACAAAGGAACACCGGAACAAACTTTCACGTTTGTAATATACGTTAGATGTTAGATTTTATGTGAGTAAAAGTGGTTTAAACTATATTCCCGCGTCACTTCTATACATTTCTCGTCCACGGCCCCGCTCGGGTGATATTTGTTTAATCTGCAGCCTGCGAAGTCCCGACTATTGCTCGATAATCTAAACTCTATATTAATACCACCACGTTTATATTGCAATAAACCAGTTGGCAATTCCATATTAGCATTTCCATATTTCCATTAAGTAAGAATCTGCAGTGACAAATGTACATGAACTTCTATCTGTCACATCTGCATGGGACGTCGCTGATATAATTCGTTCCTTTTCCGACATATTTCAGAAAATAGACAACACTTTTTTGCAGCGGGCATGTGTAGGTATAATGATTGGTTGTTGTATATAAATAAATAATGTAGACGAACTCTCTTTATTTTAATAAAGGTCAGAATAAAGTAAGGTAGGAATTTATAAAACAAAAATACATGCAAAGGTGATTAAATTACAAACTTACTATAGAAATGTTTATTAACGATAAAAAAAGAAAAGCTAGATAGAGCTACAGTTATATTTTTCCTGTAAAATATACATTGATATCAATGTTATGTAATAATTTTAAATTTTTTCCTTGGTAAACATCGGAGATAAGGGGGGGGGGGGGGTTACATTTTTCCTCATAAAACAAAAATGACTAAACGTAAAATAATTTTTAAAAATAGTTTTAGAATGTGCAACCCAAGCCCTTTCATATGATACCCCACTCAACATATTAACTAGACTTTCAAATGAACCACCTATTATCTATCATTTACCACAGAAAAAAAAAAAATTAAAAAGTCATGTTCTATGTATGTAGATAAACCTTCTTTATAACCATTCCAAATTTCAAATCGATAGCATAAGTAGTTCTTGAGATATTTAGGTAGCGATGTGACAGACAGACAGACAGACAGGAAACGTAAAAAATAATAAAATATGTTTGTTGTACGTTTGTCCTGTAAATTACATTTTATTTCCAAGACAGTAATATCTTGTTAACATATTTTTAAGACTGCTACGTTACTGATTACCTATATTGCCTATATGTATGTAAAAAGTTAAATGAAAAGTAATTAACTTCTCACAATCGCGATCTTTTTAGGGTTCCATACCAGACACGTATATAAAAGCCTTATCCACACTCTTACTCCAGCGTGGCTAGCACATCTGCCGCTGCGACGTAGAGTAGAGAAAAATCTACCCTCCTCTTTCTAATTCGCACAATTCGAGTGAGACAGGAATCGCTGAGTCGCGCGACTTGGCAGCAAGTTGTGCTAGCCCACCAGGTGTCACGAATATGTATCTCAGGAAGTATACTTATGCTATCGATTTGAAAATTGTCATAGTTATTAAAAAAGCGAAGAGAAGTTAGAAAAGAGAAATATAATATTATTTCATGTGGCAAATGGTCGATATGTTTTTTCCCAAAAATCCAATCTTGTTTTATTATTAGGTCAAACGTGGGATTGAACTAAACATCCTAAAACTGTTATTTTGTATATAGAGTGGTTCAATTTCGATTTATGGAGGAAACTGCATTCCTCCTTCGTCTCCAAAGTTTCCCATTTGTTCAAATAAATATATCTACAGAGGATATTATAAACGAAATTTATTTATTTATATTAGGAGAACCAACAGCAGTACAAACAATGTAACAACATGCATATTATTGCACATTAACAGCAGAGCCAATTACAGGATCTCACAGATAGCGCTAGAGTGTATATATACTGAACTAAAGTGCGCACTCGTACATAATTACAAACGTTATTGGAACAAGAATGTTAAAATAGAAAAAAACACAACAAGCAAAAAAACAAGCAATCCAAGCCCACTCTAAACTAATGTTTGACTTTAATAAATTATTACGGAATCCTCGACGCGCGAGTCGGCCTCGCACTTGACCGGTTTTTAATGGAACTTTGTTCAGTTTCCGTTCAGCCGCGATACACTCGATGCTAAACGGGCTGTTAGCTCGTTCGGGGGTAGACAAAAATCTCATTTCCTGCACACAGATAACGACCCACGCTTGGCCGGCTCGAGAACATGCAAAGGTACCATCTTGATTTCATGTACAGAGCTATAAACGACTTGGGTTTCTCTGTAGCATACTACATACGGCTGGTTTTTTTTTATACTGGTTGTGGCTTTATAGTCCGAGCCCAATAAAGCGATAGGAGTGCACGGTCGGAGAGTAGCCTGAGGAAAATCCAGGGGAAAACCTCCGACACGACCACGCGGGTGGTTTTAAACACTAAGAGTTTTCGGCTGTGTTGTTGGAGTCGTAAAGTACGTTCCGAAGACTGCACTATTATGCTAAATGGTCATAAAAATCCGTTGCGTAGTTTTAAAGATTTAAGCATACATAGGGATATAGGGACAGAGAAAGCGACTTTGTTTTATACTATGTAGTGATTTAAAAAAAAACTTACATTACAAAATCCCGTAAAGTAAAAGTCCTAGTAATTTTTACATAGACACAATGCTTGAAATTTCAATCTTCTGTCAAAATAGTACGTGTCAACCATTATTAGGTGACGAACATTGGAACGTTTACCCTATATATGTCGAAGTGTTAACAGAGAAGGGCCAATCCCAATCAGCAGGAAGATTTTTATAGCCCGGCTAATTGCGCGAGACTTCGCCACCGGAAGCGATAAAAGTTATTAATTGTTTCCCTGTCACCGGCCGGAAGTTGTAAATACAGCCGCTACTATTTCCGGTCAATCGGCACGCGGGTTTCGGCGGGAATTGTTTGCGCTTCGGCTGATCGGGGTTGGGTTTTATGGAGTTTATTAACACGTAACACGCTCTTTCTTCTCAGCTAGGCTAGGTTTAGTGGACCAGCGACAAAACTCCCAGTAGCTCGATTGCACTCACACCTCAGGGGGGCTAGCACAACTACTGCTGCGACGCGACGCGAGTAGAGAAAAATCTACCCTCCTCTTTCTAATCCGCACAGTTCGAGCGAGACAGGAATCGCTGAGTCGCGCGAGATACGATTTGTCAGCAAGTTGTGAAACCGCTAAACCAATCTCACTGAAGCGCAAACTCTTTGAGTATTCCAGTGTTATAAACCACACGCGTGGTCGTGTCGAAGGTTTTCCCCTGGATTTTCCCCAGGCTACTCTCCAACCGCGCACTCCTATCGATTTACTGGGCCCGGCCTATAAAGCCACAGTCAGGTTCATAAAGAAAAAAACATAACACCCATTTTTTTATTTTATAAGTTCTACAACAGTAGGAACCAAGCATACGTATTTGTCTGTACCTCGAGTATAAACGCGAAACAAAGCACAAACGAACACGTTTGCGTTTAGTCTCATATCAATCTGTACGGCAAAAAATAGTTACCACCCAAGGCCACCAGAGGCGCTGCTCGCATTGCCATATTGCCCTGCCAAGGTTTTCCAAGGAAAATGATTGGTCATCTTATACAACACGACGATTTTATAAAGAACATCATAGAAGGCAAAATTGAAGGAAAGCGAGGAAGGGGAAGGCCGAGGGTAAGCTACATGCAACAAATAAAAGGAAAGCTAGCAGTCGTGTCGTATAAGGAGATCAAGGAGGCGGCCCTGGATAGAGTCAGATGGAGAGAGCTACACCGACAAGAGTCTAACTCTTAAATTTATGATTAGAGTTCCGTTGCCTACCTTCCGGCTTCAATTACCAGATCAGGTTGATGGTGACATTACATCAGGACCATTTAAATTGATTTCATTATAGTCGCTTCAGTATCTTGATCGAAATATCTTAATGCTACCCATGATCTTCTTCATCAGTTCCCGTTCACCAAATGCTACTTTCTAAATACAGATTCTTGATTTATTACCGAAAATACTAAAATCGCTTATGTTTCAATTAAAGTTTTGAGGAGTTCCCTCAGTTCCTCATGGATACCTTCACCAGAACTAGATTCTGGTAACAATGGGACCAACCTTGAGGTATATACTTTCAAACAAAGAAAAAAAACGAATCGGTTCATAAACGATGGAGTTCTGAGGTACCACACATTAAAAAACAAGAAATTGAGAAACTCTTTCTTTTTTGAAGTCAGTTAAAAAGAAAATTCCTTTGTTTTAGTACACTTATCTACCTATGCACACTCGAAAACGTTGCGTAATCCTCTCTGACATGTAGAGAGTACAAAAATACTAGGGTCGCTAGGCCAGTTACGCGGCCTGCGTCAGTTTGCGGCCTTCTGAAGAGCGAAATTTTTTAAATGAAAGATATTTACATTTTTACATGCCCTAAAGAAAGTGAGTCGTATGCGTTTTAATTAGTAGCTATTAAATCGGCATATATCGAAAAAGCAAAAAAATGTCCTTTAAGTTCAATAACTCATTCAAGTGGCCGCAAACTGGCGCATCAAATTATATAGGTCGTATACCCACCTACTGACCCTAGTTTAGGCCGTCCATATTATGCCCAAACATCTCCTAAATTGTGGCTTCAATTAAATGTACAGAGAGCGCTAATCCTTAGATGTCGGTTTTTCTTCGATTTCGATGGGGAGCCGACTTGCGATTTAAGGTATAAGGGGCAGCGATTTATGTACATAGAGTATACTCAATTGGTAAAGTCAAACGTCGAATTTCTCTAACACTTCGATGAAATTTGGTACGAATGTTCATTGAAAGCCTTGTTTTCGTATCCCAAAAGTCCCCATGCCAAAACCTGGTAGAACCGCCGCTATCTTGGAAGCTGTACTCCATCCATAGGATGTTAGCATTTTGTGCAAAATTTACCTACCTTATTAAAATGTGATCAAGGGCAAAATTGATGCCTAATAAATACTACACTACAGGTAAAGTGGTGCCGGGTTAGAATAGCACCAACCCCTTTCTTCCCGTGGGTGCCGTAAGAGTCGACTATGGGAACCGGGTTGTACTGGGTTGTGGGCGATGGGCTAGCAACCTATCACTGCAATATCACATTTTCTCCTACAATAACTACAATAGCTATACTATATAAAGATCTGTCGAAGCGCCTAATAGAGGCTTCTGGTGACCAGAGGGCTGGGCTGGCTTCTATTTCGCTCAGCGAATAAGTATTGCCGTGCATCGAGGAAATACAGCCAGCCTTCTGGGCACCCTACCGTTTGACAGCGATCTGGGTCATTTTTTTTATTTATAATTTTAATTTTAACTACAATAGCTAAATTTGGCACTGCAATTAAATTTGATATGCTCGGCTTATCCCTTTTGGGAACACAGGCGTGAGTTTATGACCCGAAAAGTATTTGACTCGGACCAAACCTGACAAGTCAAGCCTCGGCCGTCACAAGTGCTCGCGGTAAACGATGTCAGATTACCCCGGTAAAAACCTCGCAACCTCCCTGAGAGCGTTCCATTGTTTTGTTCAGGATTACAGGGATAACGAAGCGATACGACCCCTGACTGTTCTTTTAACTCGGCCTTTGTGATATTGATTTACGTAATTCTAAGTAAGGAAAGCTCTTTAAAGCCGCCGGTAACGCATATGTGCGTTTACGTCCATACAAATTAGTACCTAGGTGGCGAGACATTTTTTGTGTGGTTACGTCGTCTGGGTCCGTGAGTGTGTGCCTAGGACACTGGACCGTGTGACCAATCTGTGCTAATCAGTTATCGGTGAGTTACGACAGAGGGGGAGATGGGAACGTAATCGCCAGCGTTCCTAACTTACGGATTCCTATGATGGAGAGCATTGTCAACGTCTGGCAGTCTGATAAAAGAAACCAAACATGGTGTTAATCCCCATGTCCTGGTGCAGACTGAGGTACGAATGGTGCCACGGGGCACCAGGCGCTACGGGAAAAACGATTTTGAATGACCTGAAGCGGGTTGAGCGAAGTAATGGGGACATGAGGAAAAACTACACTTGCGTAAGACATGATTGTAAACACAAGTTTTTTAATGTGTCAGCTTATTTGTAGCGTGGCCTCGCAGCGAATGTGATAAGCAAGTGTAAGTTTAACTACATTGCCGGTTACCGAGGTATGATGAATTCAATCGAGCTATCGAACCCCGCCATGTACTAAGCTAAAGAACATTGAAATTTTTATTAGGTAGTTTTACATAAATTAGACACTATGACAATATGACACTGCGAGGGTTGCCCCATTGCCATACTGTCAAATTGTGAAGCTTATTGACATTCAATCTAAAATGTTTATTTGCGAAACCAATGTGGAGACTTTATGAGCTGCTATGTTTATAAAATCGGATAACGTAGGCAATAAAAAGTTTCGAAATACATATTAATAACCAGCACTGTCACTTCGTTCTTTACGAGACAGGTAGCTCTTTGATCTCAGAAGTGGTTGCGTGCTGCGTCGTCGTCGGAAAGCGCGTAATGGATGGAGGGCCTTGTTTTTAGGGCTGTAACACACTTTCTTATATATTTATTAACTAGTCATTTGTTTTTTGACATTACTGAGAAATTCTAATCCGCTACACAGGCTTCATCAGGTGGGTACAACAATGAATAATAATATGTGATTATAGATATCGACACAATTAACAATAAAACAATCCGCAACAGGCTTTGTCAATCATCAGTCGTCGTCGTTATTTTGTTTTCATTTAAATACAGGTGTCTACTACACCCATATATCAGCTCCTCATTAAAGTGTTCTTGGCAAAAACCATCCGTAAAGACCAGCTATTCAATATACACATGTCATTTGGCCAAAGGATATCGTATTCAGCGGTTCCGGGGCAACCTATCAAACCCTATATCAGAGCTGCAGATGCAGCAGAACCACATCGTGATACGCCTAGATTAAATTTTAAATACCTATTGCTATGTAATCCTACTCATATGTTAGTCTGTAAGGCAATATGCGCCAAGTTGCCTGATGCAATTAAATAAATAATATCTAAAAAGGATAATTTGTATTTATATTTTCCTTGAGGCATTAAGTCCACCATTTGTACTCATATGTTTTGTGCAATAAACTTTAAATAAATAAATAAATATAAAAGGTTAAAAACAAGGTTGGTGTAAGGTGACAACCCTACATGGCGTATAACTGCGGTTAATAGGTATCCATTACTGGGCACTTGTCGCGGCCGCCCGCCGTAAGCCACTTGCTTCGGTACTAATTCACTTGCCCGCCAGTTTATTGCCGCTTCTCCAATTGTAAATTTCGTAAGCACTTGATTTACCTATAAGGCTATAACAATTCATGATAAAATATTTCTATTATGACTGAAATTTGTTACTATTTCATTTAGTTAGTACTTGTCATAAGGAAGGTAGTTACTTCCGTTCAGGAAACCAGGGCCATCTTTTAATGTTGTTTGGCATGCCTCTAGACTCCAAAGTTACCTTAAGTTTTTGAGCGTGCATACGGTAGATCTAAATATCATTTTCCGTATTAAAAATGTCAGTTATATTACGATTGCTTCTGGGGTGCAGCCTCAGGGGTAAGAGTGGTCCGTCTAGTAGCTGATCTCGCAACCAAGTGAGCGGGTCGGGAGTTCACCCTCCACAATGCGTTTATAACCCTTCCACGTTACTACCGGTTTTATAATAGTGTTGCCATATAATATATATTTACCCTACCATTGACTAACGTTTGCCATGTAAAAGTTAATTTTCCTCAATCATAATAATAAAATCATGACAGTTACGTCTACCTAGCGCAAGTTTTACACGTTACAATGGTTGTGGGCCCAATCGCTGTACAAAAAAACATCTCCTTCCTTATGCCCTTAACTGTACACTGATACAACTACGTGAAATTGTTTTCTTACCACGCCACGATCGCGGCAAGTTCCTTACACCGCGGTATACATGTACTTGTGCGTATATCAGGCGCATTTGTGATAAAAATCCCCGGTTCGGGGAGAGTGCCTATCGCTCGCTGATGTCATTACCGGGGCCCCCGAGCGCACAAGCGATCACACTGAGCTACGAATAAGTAGTATCAGTACCGACAGTATGATTATTTTGAGTTTTTTTTTAACCTGTAGCCGTGCCCAACAATATAGGAGGGCGCGGTTGGAGAATGGAGAGTGACCTAATGGCCTGGGGAAAAACCAGTGGAAACCTCCATCGCGGAAGGTTTAAACGCTGGAATACTCTAACTTTGCGCTCCAGTGAGATTGTTGAGCGGCTTCAACCAAATCTGAGATATGAGCGGAATCGAGCTAATGGTAGTTTTTTTGTAGCTGTTAAAACCTATATAAAAATGGCTTATCTATATCGTTAGTTCACGTTAGTTCAGTATATTAAATAGGATCCGACTCCAACACAGTTTTTTTTTTAAACAAATTGAAGGCGGCCTAATGTAATAGATAGATATTCGTCAGTTCACACTAATGCAACAACGTAAGGACCCGACCCGGAATGTTTTTTTTAATAACATGGGGAGGTCAACTTCACGCTACCGCCCCGAAACGTCTATTAAGGTTTGTATTGATTTTAATCAGTAGATATTCGTTAGCTCACGCTAATGCCACATAAAATATCGTAAGGACCCGACCCGGAATGTTTTTTTTAATAACATGGGGAGGTCAACTTCACGCTACCGCCCCGAAACGTCTATTAAGGTTTGTATTGATTTTAATCAGTAGATATTCGTTAGCTCACGCTAATGCCACATAAAATATCGTAAGGACCCGACCCGGAATGTATTTTTTTAAAATCAAGTGGGGAGGTCAACTTCACGCTACCGCCCAAAACGTCTGTATAGGCGTTTTGTGCGTTTTGGGCGGTTTTGGGTTTGGGGTTGGTTCACTAAATCTATATAGCTGAGAAAAGTCCAGCAAGAAACTCAGCTAGGCCCGACCTGGGTCGAACTATATATACATTGTAGCTTACCTTATACTATATAACTAATCTTAGTTTAGGTTTGGTTTGCCCGCCTATAAAATTGACAAGTCTCCAGCCATGACTGCTTCTCTCGATTTATTCCTCCGTTCGTTGACTTCGTAGCTCGCTGGCCCGCGATAGTCAATACAAAGAGATTGTAAGTAGATTTGCGGTTCCCTACCGCGGCCTCATCCAATTACTGCATCGCTGCCAGCCTAAACACAGACACGACGACTTCTGACCAACAGTAGGTATTAAAAGCCATCGGCCATCACCTAATTATACAGTAAAGACAATAGTCTCAACAATTAAAGAGCTAGGAGAGGGTGCGCGAAAAAAAATAGATTGTCAAAAAGAAAACATTAAAGAAAGAAAAGATAAGAGAAGGGAAGAGAAGCAGATAATATATTTCGTAATAACACGTAAGTTACGTTAGGTATGTGGTGCTATATTCCTGGTGGTGAGTAAGGTCGCCAGATATCCCGAGGGTGCGCTGTGTTGAGAGCGAGAGACTGCATTTGTCCCTAGCTGCCAATACGAGTCTTCAAATCAAAAAAGAGTCGGCAGCGCGCTTGTGCTAATAATTATTAAGAGTCAGGATTTTTTCTAAATATTAACACAAATGAACGCGTTTCCGCCTAGTCTCAGTTTGTATGGCAACATGTAGTTACCACTGAACGCAAACGCGTTCGTTTGTATTTATGTTCCAAAAAAAAGGTACTAGACTAGAGGTACAGAAATGCAATTCTATAGATATATAAATACTATGAGAAATTCGGTTCACGCACGGCTCGCCACGCGTGGTTGTGTGGGTGCACGTACTAAACTTCTCTAATTAACTTGGCCAACTTTTTTCGTTAACGTCTCGCGGATGGAGTGGCTTTTGTTGTACTTTGTGGTCTGTACTTTTATCCTGAATAGAGTGGGTCAGAGGTAAAAGAAGTTGCCAAAAATGTACCTAAACTTTATACTAAAATCTATACATCAACTAAAACAATATATGCTCATAAAATCCACCTGCACGTAATAATTAATTCATAATTCATTTATTTCTTTGTAAAACATAGGTACACAATTACATATGGTTTTATAAACACATGGGTGTTTGTTGAGAATCACTATGTTCTTGCTGTAAGGCGTACAAACAGTCATTAACCCAATGACAAAGGACAATTTGAATATACATAATAACATTCAATTCATCAATTCAATCAGTAATCAAGTCTTTAAGTCTTGTAATGTGAGCGAACCTAAAAATAGTCCCTTCTAAATTCATCAATAAATAATACGCTTTCTTTGAAAGGAGAGCAAACAAGTGTTTCTTGAATAATTTACAATTGTTAATTTTCAATATATTTGCCCGTAATTTATTAAAAATCTTTGATGCAATTCCAAATACACTTTTCGAGAATAACGCTGTTTTAGTTATTTTTACACTTTTAGCGCGAAATATTAAAGTTAGGGAATCGACTAATATTGTATTTGACATAACACGCAATTAAATAGGCAAGGCAAAGTTAATATATACTCATATAGATAATTAGATACTTAAATAAGTATTTAAGTATCTGGCCCATTCTACTTTTTCATTTATATAATTTTCAGATACTTTTCCTTTAAATGCAGATTTTGGAATACTTGGCCCTTACTTCATATTTTTATATTATTATTTAGAAAGAGGTTTACTAGCAGTATCTCTTGCGATAGTTTTGGTACTTAACCACAGCTAATATCCATAAATCGAGTAACTCAGTGGGCCTTGGATGTCTCACCATTTGTATGAAAAATGGTTTTTACCACTGTGTTACCCACCTTTTACAGCAATATGTTAATATTTAAGTATTTTTCCTATGAATTCCTTTTATTAGGTTCAGGCACTATTTCGAAATCCTATGTTTGTACTCTAATTCAATACATATCATAGTTTTTTTTTGGTAATAGAAAACTGGTCATGAAAAAGTAGAATGACCATCTATCCATTTATATGAGTACTTATATCGTCACTTCATTTGTGTAAGATTGTCCACAAGTATTTATTTATTACGTAGGTAGCTTAATCTAATATTGAAAAATCATTACATTAGTACTTTGTATTTATACACACGAATAATTATAGATTACCTTTTTCTTACATGTCAGCAAACGAGCGTTAGCCACTTCAATACGTAAGTACTATCTGTTATTATTTTGTGAAGCCCATTTAAACTAAAGTATAGAATGAAAATGTCCATGTGATATCAAAACACTCACTTATGGCTATCGATCTACGAAGATAAGATTACCCATTGCGTTGGCAGTTCGGCTCGATACCACGTGTGTCACGAATACTATGTGAATTAACGTAAATTACTGGTAAGTGTTGGGTTATGAATACACAGATTTGGGTTCGCTTCTTTCGTGTAACTTGACATTGCCAAATTCTTAATTTTTGGTTCAACTCTTTCCGCCTTATTTCATAATCGTCCATTAAACCTATTTTAGCTAAATTGCCGCTAAGATTCGTTTGTCCTTATCGGTCACTTTAATATTTATGTTTGTGAGAAAGGGACCGAACAAATTTTAGTTAGCAGAGATTTGTTTAGTTTTATGAATAAGGGGATTAGTTCGCATAAACGGCGTCTACAGCGTCTACCCTTATTTTATAATATGAACTTTATTAGTAAGCACAAGAAAAATGACATTTGTTTTTATCTAGTTTTGCCCTAAATCCAATTATTGACATGATAGTTCAGGGTAACCATTACGGTACTTATGTGTCACCGGTTTTTTTTTTTAAATACGTACTAGTTGGATTCGGTTACACCAGATAAATGGAGTAGGTAACTACTGTAACAAGGTCCTTACCTAGTTACCTTATATTTGTGAATGAATACCTTCATTCGACACAAGTCGTGACGACGCCGTTTAGTTACGCTGGTACTTAATCATGAACATATATCGGACAAATTTGCGTCATTGCTCACAATAATGTAGACATGGCTCCAAAATTAATCAAAATGTTTATCAATTAAATATTTTTTGAAATAAAATTTAAATTTCCGGAGATAATAGTTCTGCACCAAACAAAGATGAAAAAGAAATCTACTGAATAAATATACATTTATAAATAGTTTATAAATGTAGTTGTGTTGATATCGAACTACTAATCGTTTCCTTCCTGAAACTCTAATTTTGCTTAATGATAATAAATTGACAGAGCGGATATGTAACATTCTAAACACATCCTTTGTGACTCAGCGTTACTCGTATGATATGGCAGTTACTGCTTCGGTTCTCAGAAGTCTCAGAACAACTCCCCATTACGCAGCTCAAGGACTAGTCGTACCCGTGGGTAAATAAGACCCGTGTACCCGCGGCGTTCCGAGGGATGCCAAATAGATACACTAAGGCCGGGTTTTATAAAGATCCTTTAGACCAAATGTTAGATCAAATTTCAGTAACTCAGTACATTTTTTGACATAACAAACCGACATAAGGTCTAACGGATCTTTATAAAACCGAGCCTAATCCGGTTGGACCGGACGCTTGAAACACAAACCCTCGTCTGTACGCGCGCTAGTTGTAGATGTGACACATACGAAGACACACAATGGACCTTCGTGCGATAAAAGTAACAGTACTTTTTTCAGATTAAATTACTGTAGGTACTTAACACGATCACACAAAACCCGGACACGATCACAAGCCCTATCAAAATAGAACCTTTATTTCAGAAAGAAATCACATTAATTACGTTTCGTTTTTTGCGAAATCTCTAATATGTGAGACTAGCTTTGGCCGCGACTTAGTCCGCGTAATTTCCACTCCCTATTTTATCTCCTCGAGGGATAATTTTGGGGATAAAAATTATCCTATAGGTATGTTAATCCATGCTAACTAGAAGCATTCCAAGATTCATCATAATCCGTTCAGCTGTTTTTGCATGATTGATTAAGAAATATCCAAAAATCTAAACTTACTATAAGTAATATTAGCAGGAATATGTGCGCGGTCACTCCACTCTCTCTTTTTACCTACTTGAAATTTTAATTTTTGATTATTTTACTCTATACTAACCTACCTATTTAATCAGTTAATAACAGGATTAACTATGATTTTTTATGTTGCTGCTAGGTAACTAAACAATGATCATGTTTTGTTAAACGAGACTGTAAGCCTAACTCACTCTATTCACATTCAGTTGTTTTTCTTCACCTGTTAGTTAAACCCTAGTACTTATACAACTGTATTTTAATATACATAATGCTGTGGGAACACAGTTGCAAACAGTTCTCACAACGCTGCAAATTCCTCGCCCCGGCGTGGGACGCGGGCGAGGCTTGGGCCCGCCGCGCCTCGCCAGTCTGCTTGTACTTCTTTAACACTTAACATGTGAATAAATGTAATATTTGGAGTCAGATTTTTATTTAACGAGGGTCACCACTTAGGATAACCTTGATATAAGGTATGTAGCGAGGCCAAACTCGCTCAATGCGTAACATAGGTGGTTTGTCTATTTACAATATCATTTATTTTATCATTCCAGCTCACGAGACTACACGGAACTAGTACGGGTATCCTGCTCAAATACCTACAAGCAAAATTTTATAATCAAACGATGACAATTAGGTAATCAACTACTCATAAAAACAAATGATTATTTTAAAAAGATCAAGTGACTAAATAGTTATATCTACCACAAATTCATCATGACTAAATATACTTTACTTACAAAAGAGATTCAACCTGCGCCAAACCCAGCATTTTCAAGGATTTTCTTCGTGTTGCTATGTTTTGCTTTCCCCCTCTTTATAATATACTCAAACTCGATGTTAAATTACGACAATGTAAATGACGAAAGAATAATTCAGGACGCTTTGGACGCCACTTCTGTTGACCCAAATTACGCAGAGAAATTAAGGAACCTGGATCTGGTCGGGGACATTAGCACTATCAAGAATGTCCAGAATACTCCAAACCTTGCAGCAAATGACATGAAGCACATATTGCTTTGGACTTCTAAAGACGCTCCTCCATTTGACTATTTGGGACTACGACAGACAAGCTTCATTAAAAACAAGTGCGATTTTACTAATTGTTACGTAACGGCGCACAGTAGATTTTCCAAACAAGATATCACGAAATTTGATGCCATAGCCTTTAATGGGCGAAACATGAGGTACACGAATAAATCAGAGTTACCCCACAAAAGATCACCACATCAGAAATACATTTTCTTCAACTTGGAGTCGTCCACTTACCAGCCGGTCTGCAACCCTTGGTACGATGGATTTTTCAACTGGACAGCTTCGTACAAGCTGGACTCTGACATCGTGTATTCCTATGTTTATATAAGGGACAAAGAAGGCTTACCCGTTGGACCTAGAATAGATATGAACTGGGTGGCAGACATGAAGGAAATTGACGAGGAATTTAAAGAAAGGTTGAAGAGTAAGACAAAGGCCGCTGCTTGGTTTGTGTCTCATTGTATCACTAGAAGTAAGAGAGAAAATTATGTGAAGTTACTTCAAAAAGCTATGGAATCTTATACTAATATGACTGTGGACGTGTATGGGAGGTGTGGTCCCCTAACGTGTCAAAGGAATGTTGGAGTTATCTGTAACACTATGGTAGCCAAGGATTATTACTTTTATCTTTCCTTTGAAAATGCCTTCGCGGAAGACTACGTCACAGAGAAATTGTTGAACGCGTTGAATAATGATGCTGTGCCGATTGTGTACGGAGGATCGAACTATTCCAGGTAATTAATATTTATCAATCATAATACTTAACTCTCCTCTCCGGCACATAGGGGATATTCCAAATAATTTTTAGTGTTTAAGTACTGTACTTAACTGAGCCAAATGAATTTTCACTGGAAATTTGTGAGGAGATTGAGAGACTTAATTAATATGTACATACATCAGAGACTTTTATCTATCTTTCAAAACATGTTTTCCGTATGCACGCTGCAGTTTAAAGGTTGATGATCATGTGTTCGATTATGAGAATTACCCAATGGCCTTTAACCCATTATTCTAAACTTGTTATAATCCCACAAACTTAGAAATGAAGGTTTTTTTTAAATCTAGGAGCAGGCTTTGTAACTGCGACCTTCCGGCACTCGCGGCCAGTCGCTCTAGCCAACTGAGCTATATAGACGATTCTCAACATGATTTGAGACGTTAGAGCCGTTAATGAAGCCTGAATCTTCTGGTAGATGTCGCTGTACGCCTCCCTTAAGGCGTTTATATAAATGAAGGAACGGTTGAAGAATTTGTGGCCGGGTGGTAGTTGCACCTATAGCTCTGTTGGCTAGAGCGACTGGCCGCGATTGCCGGGAGGTCGCAGGTACAAATCCTGCTCGGTGCCTAGGTTTTTCAATTTTTCCTTTATTTCAAAATTCATAGTTTGCGTTAGCAGCGGTATTGCTTAATACAAAATAAATTTGTTTAAATTCCCATCATTGCTTAGATTCCTTCCGCCCGGCTCCTACCTCGACGCTCGCGCCCTCGATCCAGAGGCCCTCGCCGCGGCCATGGCAGACATCATCAGCACACCGAGCAAGTACCACGAGTTCTTCCGATGGCGTCAGCACTACACCTACTCGGAGTCCGAACGCGTCGAGGACGTGTGTAACGTGTGCGCGGCGCTGAATGACCCGGCCAAGCTGAAGCCGTCTTCGTATGCTCACTTCAGAAGTTGGTGGAATCCAGACTGGGAAGAGAGGTGTCTGGATAATAATTGGGAGACCTGATCTTAGTCTTAAAATAGCAGCAGTGCTATTAATCGTCTCATTTGCTCTCAATCATATTTCAACTTGGTTCGTGTGCTCGCTCCAGCAAGAGCTATACGCTCGAAATTATAATTATATTGAAATGAGTTTGATAATAAGACTATAGGTAAGTATTGGAGGCCCGGGTAGAGGTAGTGATGTTCCATTACATGATAGAGAATGGAATCGTGGCCAAAGTTGCCATATTTTGCAATGTGTATTCGCAAAGGCGCTTTACATACCTATTTGAGTCCTAGAATTAGGCCTGAAATATCTTAACCCTTTGGGCATGCCTAAAGGAAAGGCTAAATATTCATTCATATTTAAAATGTTTTTGACCCTAGATTCAACTGGTACGAGCTCTAATCATGCAATAATTTATTATTGATTAGGCGAGTTGACACCAAGAGGAAGACATAAACTTTCTACTCGTACAATTTTAGGTTAAAAAAAGCACATTTCAAAGCTGCAAGACAGATGACATTCAAAAAGATAATGGACGGTCGCCAAATCGAATTTAAATTTTCTAAAGGCCTCCCCTGCTGTACAAAGAAAGCATTATTTTTTATCATTATTTCTTTTATTATGTTTTACCATCATTTTTATTTTATTGCCGGCCGCCACAATGGAAAGTTCTTCTTTATACGCTTTGTGGAATAATTGTGGTGAAATCTGGTTGGTTGAATTTGTTTTGAACTTTGTTCGCTGTTTGTTATGATTGTTGTAGTTTATCTGTCGAAATAGAAACATAATATCTATGATATTTGATATACAAATACATGATATTAGGTAGCTAAAGCAACATAAAATTTGTTAATAACTGAGCAAATAAATACGTAATGATAAGTAAGTAGTAAGTCATAGAATATAAGATCCAACGTGGTTTTTTTTTAAATTATTTATTTGAATTGTATAACCTTTTCGACACCAACGACGTATATATGCGCACCATCGGTTCAACGCCAACGACGGATATACCCGTCACGGCATGCAGTGCGATATCAACCTACATGCATTTCTTTATAACATTTGCATTTGTTTATCCCTTATGGGATCAACTTCGCGTTTGACATTCCCATATCATGGCGCGTGAGTCACAGGCGTAACAGAGTTTGTATTTGACAGAGCGCTGAAATGGTTAAAATTATTTCCAAAAACTGACATGGTTGTTGTGGAAATATGAAAAGGTACTTACTAGTAGTGAAATTCACGAAATCCTGCTCGTACCGCCTTTGCTTTACCTTAACCTCATGCATGACCCGCAGTACTTTATCAGATTGAAAGCACATTTTGTCATACAAAATAAAGCCGCAATGAAACCTCAAATATCTGTAAAACACATTCCAATTCCCGTACAATAGCCACAAAGAACGCTGACTATGTGCTAGACGGACAACACGATAAATCTCCCGGGATAATCCCCAGTGGGCTGACTCGCCTGCCTCATCCCGTGTGGTCGCCCTGAGCCCTCTGTGATACAGAAATTGTTGAGTGGCCGAAAAATCTTGAATACCTCTCTTCGACACGAGCGATGTTCGGTCGCTGACTTAGAAAAAATCGACATATATCCTTATGTAGCGTTCCTTACTACGTAAATACTTGAAAAATGGATTATTTAATTAGATCAATCTCATTAAAATTACGATTAATTACGGAGGATATTTAGCATGTACTTAGTTTATATTTTGGTTAGTTCCCGATATTTCGGAACTGTTGCAAGCGCCAATATTGGGAAATCATAAAACCGAATGTGGATTAATTTCATGTAATGTACCATCCTCACACCTTGCAGCGTCATCGGTCGCGCCCGGTATGGTTCCAGAAGATTTTCCTCCCACGCTCTCTCAGGGGCTACCGCGAACTGTAAACGAACGAAGTGCTTGCTCACCTGCTAATTCGTGCGACAGAGAGGGAGATATTCGAACTTCGTTCGTTTTGCGGTTCGCGGTAACCCCTCTGAGGGGCTACCGCGAAGCATAAAGGAAGCTTTCCCTCTCTGTCTCACTTATGTACAAACTTGCAAGTGCGACAGAGAGGGAAAACTTCGTTTGCTGTTCGCGGTAGCGCCCCTGGTATGAATTCCTGCCTTTGTCTTTCCGAGATAAGGTAAACGTCCCTGTGCTCGAAACCGACCCAATATATAGCACTTTCCATCTTATGTCATGGTGACAGAGGTAATTTATAGGTGTGTCATCTATTGGACACTAATATGAGATATAAATTTAGAAATAAAACCTCTAAGGCCATAGAGCCATAAAAGTTTAAGCAATAAAGTCAATTGTACAACAATGGCACTTTTTATTTTGAAAAGTCACTTGTCGCAATACGAACATTTGAATCGCTACCTAAGCCTAGCTTCTTTAAAGCTTAAAATACCTTGTGTATTCCGTAAACAGAGATTATCGCAATAACTACCGTCAAATATTTTTTATCACCTTACAATTTTTATTGGTATCATTTGACATTGAACTTTAGTGAAAACTATTATGTTAGCTTTTGCTATGTGTAAGAAATCACTTACGATATTTTGGAATAGACTAACTAATTAGTTTATCTTTATAGCTGTTCGGCCTTAGACTAGCCCAGCGGATGGACTATACTTTAGTTTTAGTTGCATTGCAGCTTCAGTATACTGGCCTTCTATACCAAATAGTCTTATGTCTGTATGAGTCGCTAAGACAAATACGCCCTTATTCACCTAGCATGACAATATAAGCGGCTTATACTGAAAACGTCGTCGCAAAGCCAGAGAACTTGTGACGTCATGGCTTCGGATTGGGGACACACTCCATTTACAACTATGACTGAAGCAATAAAAACTCCTGCTATACCAAAATAGTGCAGTACTGCAGAAGCCGCGAAATAGGGGATTGCCGGCCCAGTAGTTATAGATGGCCAGCTAGAGATGCGAGGCCAATAATCCCTGTCCGAGCCGAGGCCTGTATAATGCTTTTCTCAAAAAATGCAATGAAATTTGGAAATTATAAGAAAACTCGAAATTCTAAGGATTCAGTAGTAAAAACACGCGCTGCAATAGCAAGCGGCCGCCGTCGTCTTTTTTGGACCCCGCACCCCGGAAACAAAAGACAATCATTGTGCCGGCCTGTAATGTTGTATGAAATTCCATTATGGCCGGCTCGTTTCGCCGCACCCGAAACGCCAAATTGGGATGTTGATACCAAATAAGAAATTTAATAAGTACAAATGGAGCAAAAAGTAACTCAAAAGGATAAATAATTACATAATTATAAGTCTTCAAAGTTTTAAGAGGGGGCATATTCCGTCCCTTTTCCGCAAAACGCACCTTTGTATTGGAACGATCGTCATTTAGAAGAATAGAATAGAATACATTTTTATTTTGCAACAACAACATAATAAATTACACTTTTTAAATTACTGTTTTTAAAGGTGAACAGAGAAGGAGAGTTTCTTAATGGTGGCGGAATATTATTCCAGCAGCGCGTGGCAGCGTAACGGAAGCTGCCACGGAAGCTAGCGGATCTGTGTGGCGGACAGATGAGGCGCGGGGCTTTTCTTACATGCATACGGGAAAATATCAATTTGTCGTATAGATAAGAGGGTTGTTGGCTATGGATTATGCCAAATAATAGAGAGGAGAAGTGGAGTGTACGTCGGGCATCCAGTTTAAGTAATTTGCCATTGTTTAAAAATGGTGTAGGATACAACTGGGATACATGCAGGGCCAGTGCGGGGTGAGACTACAAATACACGTTTGAATATATTCAAAGATGCACGAATATACGCACACTATTCACTATACAGGTCTCCTTACGGTCTTTTTTTAAACATAAAATCTAAAAGTAACTGATATCCCAACTTTGGTATTTAAAAAAAAAAATTCTAAAAACCTAACTTCCGAAAAACAAAGTTGGTACGAAATTAATTAATTATATTACTTTAAGTAATAAAAAAAACAGCGCAGAGAGTACAAGTTATGTAAGCACTGCGTTAACTGTAAAAAGATGTCTCAAATAACAAGGGCCAGGCGTATATGCTTCCATGAAAATATTTAAAACGTGTGAATGTATTTACCATTATTAATATAAGCAGAAAACAGCAAAAAAAACTTGCGTTCATGGTGCCCGTAGTAATCGAAACTGTGTGGGGACTTTTAGTGCCTTAATTAGTTTGAATTACGTTTTAAAATATACAAATTGAAAAGAGCAGCAAAATCTCAGTTTCCTAGTCCCTGGTAAAATGATATTGAGAATAAATGAATGATCAGTAAATATATATATTAGGTACGAGTATATTTATGCCCGTATTCATAACCGTTCATTGAATCAAACTTAAGTTTATTTATTATTAAACGCCGTTAAAATTCATTCACTATGACTTTGTTTTTGTGAGAAAGAAACAAAACAAGTTTTTAATTAATAAATACAACGATAATGTTCTATAACTAAAGTGTATATGCCAGTACTCACCACTTACCCAATACCGGCCACTTTCAATATTTTGTCATAATAAACGGGGCGAGCACTATAGCTGTCAACTATTGGATACTAAACGACACTGCGACGCATACTTTTCTTCTTGTCTATCCATTTAAAGATTTTTCCCTAGTGTACTTAACGGATTTATCAGTTTACTGCTTAGGTACATGTGTACTGTGTAGAAACCCTGAAGGGAGAATATTGCGTGTTTTCCGACCGGAGCGCCGCAGGATCAGATCCTGTCGCCTATTGGCTCATTTGCTACCTCCGTCTAGTGAAGAGATTTGAGTCCTAATCTAAGTTCTTCAGGATTACAAATTATGCATTCTTAGTATAGTTATTTGACTTCGTCAAAGATCTCTCTCTAAGGTATGGTTGCGTACCAAGTTACTAAGTAAGTTAAGAATGGTAATAAATAGGAAAGAGTTGTCATCGTCCAGTATGTTACCTCGTCCAGTATGTTTATCTCAGACACAATAAAATATTAAGAGGACTTAAAACGTTTCTCATGTCTTTTTAGATTTCAAGCGGAAATAAACAGTTTTAGCTTGAAAATTGACGATTTGGAGTGTTGTATGAAACGATTTTAAATTACCTACATGTAAAATCTATGATATATTTTTTTATCGTATGGCAATTATTTCGAATCATGAGATACCAGTAATCGGTTGCCAGTAATCTATGATATTAGTCCGCAATAGTACTGTACTAAATATTAGGTCAAATTAGGTGTAGTTGTGTGTATATTAATTTAAATACGTATATATTTATAGTATGTATTTATTATATGTTTAGTTGTTATATATTTATTTAGTTTTGGGTTTAGCTATAAGTTTCCTTATTGAAAAGTTTTAGTACACTGTGTAAGTTTGTCTATCTCATTCTCCCACTCTCCGCTCAATCCCTCAAAGGTTAGCTGGAAGAAATCCCTCATAGGGATAAGTTCGCCTTTGTACTCTAATCTTATGTGACATGTATATTGTTTTAACCTGTTATTGTGTACAATAAAGTGCTTACATACATACCTAATTCACACAGCAAATAGCCTAATTAAATTGATGAGCTTGGCCTTTTTAGATTTCCCCATAATGTGACCATAAAACATAAACCGTAAAGTTATACAGCAGCAGGCTGAATAAAAGATCACGTAATACGACTTACACGGACGTTGTAACGCGGTCCGAATGAGAGGCGCAATGAAGGACAAATAAAAGTGCTTCTTGGGTGAGTGAATAATGTACGAACATGAAGTAACGCAGCGGCCGGAGGCGCGCTTGGTGATAGGAGTGGCGGGTCATAAGGTAAACATTCCAATGTTAGACACATTCATACCCAATTGTTAATCTCAATTATTATGACCCAAGATTGAAAGTCAAATATTGGGTCAGTTAGGTACACTTAGGCTCGATTTTATAAAGATCCGTTAGACCTTATGTCGGTTTGTTATGTCAAAAAATGTACTGAGTTCCTTAAATTTGATCTGACATTTGGTCTAACGAATCTTTATAAAACCCAGCCTGAGACGTTTACCTGGTCTGTTTCTATTTACAGAAGATTTATAAATCTATTTACCTAATAAAAAACATAACATACTTCCAGATAAGCCGTTAACTTTAACTACAGGATAAATTCATTTATTTTCATTCTATTTATGACCCCGATGGGACACGTTTTGACCGAGAATGTGGCAAACAAACTTACAACCTGCTGAAAAATCAACAGTGTAACCTATGGACGCCTGCGACGCCCCTTGAGTGTTGTTTTTTTATATTCTTTCGCCATATTTATATTGTCTATGGTTTGATATCAGGTAATGTTACTGCTTCAAAATCTTACTTTACATGTATTGAACATCCTATCGCCCGCTCCGCTAATCACCTCGCCGCGCGGTGAATTCAATCAGTTTCGCCCGCAAGGTGATCCCCGCTAAGGGCGCGTGCATAAATAAAACGATCCGCGTCCGCCCTCGTTCCGCTTATGTAACTTATTGCCTCGCCTGAGATGGATGGGAGTCTGCGTATAATGAGTGCGATCAAGACGAGAATTCGTTACTTACTTTTTCTATGAACTCTTGATATGAATATTTTTTAATGCCTGGATGGTGGCAAACAAGCTAGACACTCGTCTTTTGTATCTATGTACAATTCTTTATGTAAACACTAAGGCAAGCTTATCCCTATACGGGTCTATTCCCTTAGCTGGAATAGATCCCACTCAATTCAATGCAGTCATTGAATTGAGTGGAAGTCAGGTAAAACGAGATACCTACTCACAAAAATTTGATGATATCTCCAAGTTACTTAAAAAAATAAACCAATAAAGGTCGCATTTTTCAGCCGCTTCTCTTAAAATTTTGTTAGCAGGTTCGATATTCATAATTGAAATTTAAAAAAAAAATTGGAAAAGCGAACCAGGAAGAGGGTAGATCGCTATGGTGTGTGGGTAGACCACAACTAAAACTCGCAGCACGTCAGTTAATCCTTGATAATGGCGCTTGCAACAGTGCCGAAATATCGGGAACTCAAAAATACAAATATGCATGGTAAATATCCCGTTTCAAATCGTAATTCTAATTCATAATTGATCTTTTTTATAAGGCCACATTTTGGAAATAATAAAAAAACTCACTCACGAGGTCTACAGCTCACAGAGCCACTAGTTTTATTTTATATACATATCTTTCCTACAGTAGCAGGATTGATCCGACGCGCCGCCGAGATCCGGGCATCGATCTCGCTAAGTGAATTGTTTCGCGGCGTCATTTGTCTGGCCTAGTGAGGTCTCGATGCGACGGCGATTACCTTCTCTTCGCTGCCGTTAGATCAAACACAATTGGTGATTTTCTACAGATAAACCATTTCGGCAGCTATAGTACAGCTACATTTATTTGGATGGTTGTACCTATGAGGGTTATAATTAGTTAAAAAAAAAGTCGTCCCTCCTTTGGTCATTAGTTAACGGCTTATGTGTATGGCTATGTTTTTATTACAGGGATTTTTAGAAACGGAGACACTGTTTATGCGGCTTACTGGTACAATCCAAATTTATGCTTTGTAGCCCTTAACTTTTGGTATGTCCACAGAAAAGACGCGAACCTAAATCCGTGTATGACCCTCGAATCATGAACACTTCATGTAACGACCGTAAATGAAACTAAAGAAGTATAACCAAATCATAGAAAATCCGTGATCCCTGCGTACATAGAAACTTATAATATCTGCGTCTGAATATCAGAATAACAAAATGCTTAAACCTAGTCCAAAATTATCGCATGATTTAGCAAAATTGGCTGAAGTTTGTAACAAGCCGTGTACGGATCAAGTGGACATAAAACTCGGTTATTGAGTACACATGGTAATTTATAGGGGTCCGTAGCCGTTTGCAAGGTCCGTACGAGGTGACAAGTGCGCGCGTGCTTTTTATTATTCGCGCGTGGACGCAGCGGTGGAGGTGACAGGAGAATAGAATTTAGCCGTCGTCTCCCGGTGAAAAAAAAAACATCAGCATTCTTTTGTAACGATGTTGTGTGGATCCTAGGGACCGGTAGACGATGGGTTTGGTATTTTAAAAGTTTACCTCCATTTGCGTCAAATCATAAATTCACAAAACTTTTTAAACGTACCGTAAAAAGTTAAGTAAAATACCTATAACAAAAAATGTTAAGTAAATCATAACTTAATAGAACTTGGTTGACAACTATTGCAATCTGACTTTTTATCATAATCTCAGCAGTTTGTTTATTTCACCGACGATATTTTAAATAGGAAAAGCCACTTCTGTTAGAAATTATATAGAGCTGACAAATCAAAAAGACGTAGAATTTTCTATTGCACGATAACGACATTTTAAGCGCTCTCGGACTGTAGGTACTGCGAGTTCATAGTTTAGGGCAAACTACTAGTCCACACTTCACATCGTTGTTATTTCAACAGTCGTCTCCAGCAGTTTCATTAGTCCCTGGCCGATAAAGTAGCCCTCAGCGTTAACACAGCGCCCACGTGGCACCGTCTGTTACCATATACCTTTATGTCTTCCATGTGAACCGGGGTTTGTAGTAAACAATACTCATACTCACTCGTTGTAAGTAATAGCTGTTACTAAAACTGCAACCACCGACACCATCACCGAACAAAGGTTTGTTTTTGTAGTATTTCTTGAATAAAACGAATTCGTTACGTCTTCGAGGTGTTTATTTTATGTTCTTATATTAATGATACATTGCGAATTTTTGAGATGTGTTACACAAGCAAACCAGTTCAGGAAGAGAGCTAGCAATGTTGCCACCGTAGATAGACAAAGTGACAGGTGGTGCGTTCACACAGTTGTCATTCAATAGCTATTCTTTTAAGGTGCGCTATACACTCTATTACAGTTTTAGCCCAGTGGTTGAATGGTAGAGAATACACTTTAATTATCTTAAGGCAAGTCCACAATTTGTGGGTACGTATTTAAATGTCGAAAATTAAAAGATCGACAATTAAGTACTTAATCGAAGTTCAAAATATCGAAAATTAAAATAGCGAATGATCAAAATGTCTATTATTATTATATCGACGTCTAATGTGCCTACAATTGAAATGTCGAATGATTAAAATATCGAAAGTGCTATATATCGATAATTATGTAAGCGACGTGTTGACTTCAATTTCGAATCACAATGCATCGATCGTCAAAATAGCTAGCTCTGACTGAAGAGAATAATGACGAACAATTAATTCGAATTCGAAACTCTAGAACCGACCATTTTCCCATAAATTTATTAGAGCCTATTGTCAAATATTGAAATTAAAAGAATGTTAATTGTATAACAATTTTACGGGAAAATGGTCGGTTCTGGCGCTTCGCTCGCTCGGCTCGCGCGCTGTAGGGACATAGTTTTAACTAACCATACTCCTTCTCACTTCGCTCGTCGTCGTACCTACACCGACCCGCCTTAGAATACAATATGTATGTAGAGGTTGAGAATTTCTATCGGCATTGCTCCTAAACCCAGGTACTCAACTACCTAAATGTAAAGCATATGTTATGACGTGGACATTTAGCTAGTAGGGTACCAGATTTAGGAGAAACAACGATAGATATTTAGACAATCGATCTTAAGCTAGTCGATTATAAATACGTTCGATGTTATAAACATCGACCTTATGAAAGTTCGGTGTTTCTTTTTCGATGTTTTGATTTTAGAAATTATGGTCTACGATATTTTAAGCGTTTGGTAATAAATAGTTTCGATATTTTGATTTTAGATCTTGCAACCACTTGTTATTTTGATTTTCGATATTTTAATACGTATTCCAATTTGTACTATCCAGTATTGTGCAATACAGCTCAAATAAATAAGTAAAACTGTACAGCCACCATCAGACACATATAAGGTGCTCACAAATATCTGACACGACTCTATTGTCAAGGCATCAGAAAGGGGTTTTAGAACACACTGAAATGTGTAGATATCATGTATGTATCTATAGGCGACTGTACAGACGATCATTTACTTGTTTAAATTGAATGACTCTCAGCTTCAAATATCATCGTATTTACCCAAATAACACAGTCATGTTGAATAAAATTTAAGTAAATGTCTATTTTACCCGTGTGGTGTCGGGTTAGAATTGCACCACCCCATATCATCCGGTGGGTGTCGTAAGAGGCGACTAACGGAGAATATCCAGGGAACGAGCAGCAGCGTTCCCTGGAGGTCACACCTATTATTACTGCGATCCCCAACCCGCCTGCCAAGCGTGGGGATTATGGCAAAACCCCCCAATGACCGTGTGCTGTGGCGCTCCTTGGGGGAGGCCTATATCCAGCAGTGGATGTCTTCCGGCTGAATGATGATGATGATGATGAAATGTCTATTCAGTTGTTATTCGACCTATTTGGGCACATTTTAAAATGCTTTAGCCTGCATAACAGCGATGGGTAATAGCTTAGTAATACTGTGGTATGATACCCACATTAATTCAACTTTTACTAAGCTTAAAGAGGTGTTAAAAATCTAAGGAGAATATTATTCTTTGGCTATATTAATATACTCACACATTATGGAGGTTATTGCTAATAAGAGGTGTAAACATTTGGGAATTGCTATTACTCAAACCTTATTCAGCATGTGTTACTTGGGTATACGTAGTAATTATGTATGTATAATGTGTGCATTAGATATGTTCTGACCTCCGAGAGGGATGGTTGTTGACATCTAATTCTTTCTAACACATTTTTCATAACTAATTACCTAAAGCACCAATTAACTCTGTTGCGTCATAAGATGTACTGTAAGCTGGCTTAATACGGATGATAACGAGTTACTCTCAGAGCTTCCAACCATAGCTGAAATCTGTACCTTATGCTAACGAAGCTGGGTAGTTTCTCCAATGGTACAGGCAGGTGAGATATGAGGTTTTAAAGTGAATATCTTGAGCTCCAAGCTAAGGGTTCCGTGAGGGATCAGTCACGATGAGGATTAGCAATGGATGCTGTTTTAACAAGCATTAACTACGTATTACACAGTTTAACTTCCTAGCTTCAGGACTTGCGCTCATATTGAAAACACGTGTGAGCCTTGATACGTCTAAGTTTCAGCCATTGCATGCAGGTATTTACATTAGAAATTATTTCTAAGTTTTATAAATAGAGGTTTTAGTGGAAAATATTACACGAATCGAACTATAAAAACCATCGTACGTTCAAAAGGGGTTGTGTTATGGGTACTAGACAAACTATAGACGATAAGATGATATATTTAACAGGTTTATCCTTACTATAATATTATAAATGCGAAAGTGTGTCTGTCTGTTTCTCTTTCTGTATGTCTGTCTGTTACCTCTTCACACTTAAACCACTGGCTACTGAAATTTGGTATGGAGATAGTTTGAGTCCCGAGGAAGGATATAGGCTACTTTTTATCCCGTAAATCGGGGGTGGAAGTTTGTATGGAAGAGCGATGATAAAAGCAAGCGCCTGATATAAAAAATAGCAATTACGTTCTATTGCGTTGAACGAGTTCTAAGCAGACGACGTTGCGGGCAAAAACTGGTATTTAAATATATAGTTCTATGTAGTTTTTTGTGTGAGCCAATTATTAAAATAAGTACTCGTAAGTTACATAACTAAGACATATTGTGTTAAAATAACATCGCTCAGGAACCCGATTCCAGATGAGATATGTACCTACAGTCTCCGGTATGGCAGAGACATCACCACATGTCTCTGTCTTTCAAAATTAGAATGATAGGGACGTGAAATCTAATAATAAAACATGCGACTGATACCTAGGAATAGACAGGCGAATATTCAGCACTATTACGGCGGTTTTTTGACGTCATAATCGTCTATAACCAGAGTTAACTTTTGTTTAAACGTAAACTAATATCGGTTCTGGGTCTTATTTGACTTTATTAAAGTTCTCTCGATTTGTTCTATCTTTATGCTGATACTCTTGAGCAAAAAATGCCGTTAGAAACGAAACGAGTGTTTCAAACTTTTTGATATTCATCCCAGACAAAATGGAATCGTGGCTGGCACGCACATCGAAAATGTAATTTCACAATAAATGTTACATTTATCTTATTTCATTCGAAATATTACTTGAAGCATAACCATTAGCTACTGTAGCAGTGTTCAAAGTTCGCACATTCGCAGCACATGTCGCATCGCAGGGCTTTATCGCAATACTTTCAATTTATAGCTTAACTCGAACAAGTTAACCCTTCGGTGTTTGTCGAGTGGTTACTAGCCGTAACACAGATATTATAATTGTATTATTTCGAATTGAGAATCCTTATCAGTTAAAAACGATCATCTATTTAGGCGATTTTCTGATTGAATTGACACGTATATTGACATTTTCTCAATGTTGTATGTAGAACAGGTGTTCTGCCACATATGACTTTCCCTAGGCCTGTCGCGACGAACGCGATCCTGAGTAATGGATTGTAAGTGTGTGACAGGCGAGATAGAATTGTGTTGTTGGCAACACTGTGTGACTGTCAAGTGCATTAAAAAATATACAACGATATAGAACGGAAAAAAGGTAGAAATGGAGAATGGTTTTGGCTAGAAGCTAGACAAAGAAGTAAGTGTTAAGGATATTAGAATCTGATTAGAATACTGGACAATGTACAGTAAAATTAGGTGAGTGTTTGAATGATCCTTGTAAGATGACAAAAGAATGTAAGAAAAGGGAACGATCTACAATGTAGATCGTTCAGATGAGAAAGGCCAAGAATATGCCAAATGGTGTTGGTTGGAAAGTGGCCGGGCTGTAGGGGAGGATGGAGGCCCGTGGCGGGGCCAGAAGCCCCGCCAACAAATGACAAAGATGAGAGTAAGTATACGAGAATATAATTAGAACGCATGATATTAGATGGCAAATGTGTATCAATGGTTGGAGTAGATGAGAGTAATTATACGAGAACAGCATTAGAATGCATGATATTAGATGGCAAATGTGTATCAATGATATACCTTTGCATTAGAAACATCTTGTCGTTATTTGTACAAATACTCGGGCCAATGACGGTGTTTATGTAGAATGACATGAAACACGTCTTGCACTTGAACCAGAATAGATAATATGCACAGTTAAGCGTAACGACAAAATGGTGGAGGTGCTGAGCGAAATTATTATAAGTTTTAAATTGAGCGAAGCAAAAGGATGTAAATAGGTGTTTTCTCTCTTTGGCTTGGGAGGTCCGCAGGGAGCCTGAGAGGTGGAGCCAAAGAGAATGGTGGATGTCATGATGTTCTAGAAGGGGGGAACAGTCATGACATTCACAGAATGATCGAGACCAGGATCCCCACAGAATGGTGGATGTCATGATGTCTAGAAGGGGTGGACAGTCATGACATTCACAGAATGGTCGAGATCAAAAACCCCATAGAATAGATGCGTAGAACGGTGGATGTCATGATGTTCTAGAAGGGGGGAACAGTCGTGACATTCACAGAATGGTCGAGACCAGGATCCCCACAGAATGGTGGATGTCATGATGTCTAGAAGGGGTGGACAGTCATGACATTCACAGAATGGTCGAGACCAAAAACCCCATAGAATAGATGCGTAGAATGGTGAATAGTCATGATGGTCTAGAAGGGGTGGACAGTCATGATATTCACAAATACCCCATAGAATAGATGTGTAGAACGGTGGATGGTCATGATGGTCATAGAACGGTGGACAGTCATGATATTCACAAATGGTTGAGATCAAAAAATCCATAAAATAGATGTGTAGAACGGTGGATGGTCATGATGGTCATAGAACGGTGGACAGTCATGATATTCACAAAACGGTGGAGACCAGAAACCTCCACAAATCCTAGTTTGAAACTCAAAGAATTGATCCGGCTCATAGCCTAGAAAATGCTGGTTTGAACTTATGTTTAATCATGTGTTTCCTTTTCAGAAACTCATAGAATAGAAGAAGCTCATAGCCTAGAGATTCTAGTTTGAGCTTATGTAAAATGATGTGTTTTCCCTTTCAGAAACTCAAAGAATAGATGCGGCTCATAGCCTAGAAATGCTAGTTTGAATTCATGTTTAATAATGTGTTTCCTTTTCAGAAACTCAAAGAATAGAAGAAGCTCATAGCCTAGAAATTCTAGTTTGAGCTTATGTAAAATGATGTGTTTTCTCTTTCAGAAACTCAAAGAATAGATGCGGCTCATAGCCTAGAAATGCTGGTTGGAACTTATGTTTAATCATGTGTTTCCTTTTTAGAAACTCAAAGAATAGAGAGAAGCAGCTCATAGCCTAGGAGTACTAGTTTGAGCTTTGTATACTGATGTGTTTTCCTTTTCAGAAAGAAGTAGAATAACAATGCTGCTCATAGCCTAGGGATCCTAGTTTGAGCCTGTGTATTGTTTTCCTTTTAAGAAAATAAGCCATCTATAAATAGATCAGGCTTATGCGAAAGGGACTTATAAAAGAAAGTATTCATAAAATGTAAAGCTGTTTTATTTTATTGACTAAACCATAAATAAGAATAATTCATTATATTTTACTTCCAACTTTAGGATGGGAGCGGTACGGATGTGTGGAAGGTCTTAAGATTCCACAAAGGTTTGTGATCAGAGGGGCTGCCGCGGGCCGCGGGCGGGGTTTCCCCTCTCTATCTCACTTATGTGCAAACTTGCGAGTGTGACGGAGGGGGAAGGCTTCGTTTGCTGTCGCGGTAGCGCCCCGGATAACACCTCATACTTGTTATGTTGGCAGTATGAAATTGGTTAGTTTTCGTTGTAAGAAACATTTTTTTGACAGATGTAAGCGAGTTTTCTTGTTGGCTTATTATTAGATGTTAATTGTATTTTTACTGGCAGAAAGTAAATTATTTGTGTTATTGTAAGCGAGAACGCACTTATGATAGTTGTCAATGTCAATTCATTTTACGAAAACTATTTGAAAAGTTTTGAGAAACTAAGTACATTAAAATTATATGGTATTTGATATCCAATACTTTTGTTAAAAATTATGAGTAATTCTGAACATCTAAGGTGTACAAGAAATCTGAGATGAGGTGTATAATTACAATTATCCATAGAACTAGGAACAAACGTAAGTTTTGTAACTTTTATATTGCAGTCAATTGATCCTTTAAATACTGAGAATTGGATTTATGTGATACTAGTTTTGCAAAGAAATAAATACTTAGATGAAATTGTGAACAAAATAACGAGTAGAGATTTAGTAGAAGAAAGGCAATAATTACAATTTCGACAGAACTTTCACATGAAGTAAATATAAATTAAGTAGGAAGTATATTGTGTTATAGAATAAATGAAGAACTGATTCAGTACCGATTCACTAGATGTAACAATAGGTAAAATAGAAATGTAAGCATCTATTGAATTTCAGATCAGTATGAGATGGACAAAACAAAATGGATGTAACTGAAAACTGTCAATAAACTTACAATTGTATTGCACTTTTATGGAGAAATACAACCAAAATATCACATGAGAAAATTAACTACAAGTTGCATCTACCAAAGAGTTAGTGTTCAACATTTAGACAGTATTCGCCGCAGTGTCTGATACACTCAAAATAATTTCATTGGAGCCTTGCATGTGAGTAACTGACAAGACGGATTTCACTAAAGAAGAGAGAACTAAACATACTTAGAAAGACAAACGGAAAGCCATTCACTTAAAAGAAAGTAGATAGAGGCAGAAAGGTCTGATACAAATAAAAGGCTGAACTTATGCATTTTCTGTG
This sequence comes from Epiblema foenella, assembly GCA_963556455.1. NCBI lineage: Eukaryota > Metazoa > Arthropoda > Insecta > Lepidoptera > Tortricidae > Epiblema > Epiblema foenella. Next base: position 5,396,004 of record OY747110.1, read on the forward strand.
ATAGTGAACATCATGATACTTCCTGCACAGTAAAGAAGACAATTAGTTGACCACAAGGAGAAGTTAAAAAGGAGATTTGGATTCTGTTTTGTGAAGAGTACAAGACACTAATTTGGGTGTCGTCGGGTGGGTAGCGGAGCTCACTATCAAATCTGTCACTACACTTTGAAACATCGTATCTCGGTAGGTACTGAAATAATGCTGATATACGATTTGGTACTTAGTGATTATTGCTTGTAGCCCGATAATATACAATTAAAAGGGAAGCATATGTAGCATAGTGCTGTGCTCACAAAATAAGACATAAGGCAGTAGAGTAGGTGAGACAGCTGAACAATAACTTTACAGCAGTTATCAACAAGCTACCTGACATCACAAATTGCTAAAAAATATGAATGACAATGATATAGGTATTCAGTGCTGACGAATCAGTCGAAATAACCAGTCCTTCAAGTGGCATTGCGATGAAAGCTAGAAGGTGCTGTGAGAAAAATACAGGTTAACATTGTGCCCCACAGAACTAGTAAAATTCACCTCTCTTAACAGTAAGGAATGAATTTCATTGCTGAAGATGGTTCAACGGGAGATGAAATATAAAAGATTAGTTTTTTCAGTTTCTGTTTTTGAGAAATGATATGAAGGCAATAAAAGCTAATTCGTTATTACTTTTACTGATTTCTGTAGGATTACTACTGGAAAAAATATCCCATTGATTTAAAGTGCATTCGCAAGGGCTTTCATATAAGAAAGAAAAAATCCTGAAAGTCTGTAAGGAGAACATACTAGTACTATTTGTGATTACTTATTGTCACTCTAGGGGCGCTCTAAGGTATAGGAATCACTGACTGAAAAAGAGGACGAGAGAAGAAAAGGCAATCTAACAGTTAAGTGAGGCGGCCAGAAATGAAGATGACACATATCAGACGACATGGCTATGATTTACTGACAAATTGTGGCCTCACCCATGGCAGCTTGTCAAGTCTATTTGGGACACTAATACAAGACATAGTGTCAAGTGTAAACAGTGGCAAGAGTGACCAGATTGCTATGGTTGAAAAAATGGTAATGGAGGAGAAGGCGCTCGACGCTTCCATAGAAGACATTTGATGTGATTACGAGCTCGTATTAGGTTCCCGAGAAGACCTGCCTAGACAACAAAGTTACAGCCTGAAAGTCAGTAGGAGAAGTGCACTATCTGGTAAGCAAAATTAAGAACATGTATATGGAAAATGCATTATCCATGAATATATGAGATGGGACTACTAATAAACAAATGGAAAAAAGTATTCCGTAGTGGTAAAGAGCTAAAGACACAGAATCGACCAAGGTATAAGGAGTAATCTTATACATAGAGATGTACATGTTGAAGCACAGTCTCAAGAACCAAATAAGACCAAAATATATGGAAGAAGAAAGTAAGTTTAGATCCTTGAAAGAAGTAGAAGAAATAGAGGTTTCATAATATTCTAGAAATGCAGGAGAGGAAGACACATAGTGCGAGCTGGTCTGTTATGTTGTTGTTGTAAAAGAGAAATAACGCTAAAATGGTGTTTGTTAAAGTAAAGCCCAATGTTACTCCAATAGATCTCAAAAAAGATTTCGAGATATAAATATAAGTACTAATACTACTCGGGTTTAACATAGGAAAGTGTCTCATTAGATGGATAAATGAGGTCATGCAGCACACAGACATGTCTTGCTATCCGGACAGAATTGCAGCACTCCAGGAAGGAATTGTGGTTCAGTGGACCACAATTTCACTCTCTTGGTGAGGAAGGCTGGCCAAGATTGCAAGAACATGGCCAGTAAGCCCTTTTACAGGAGATTCCACAGAAGATGTACCGGCAGAAAAACTACCTGTGGTGGTGAAGTTGCTGAAAACAAGGTAGAAAGAATAGCCTTCGTAACCAGAAAGTAAGGATGTACAGTAGAATTCGGAACAGCGTCAGTTAAGCGACCTGTGATATTAGGTCGCACTAACAGAACATCGCACAAAACGGACAGATATGCTTTATAAAGTGTTTTATATGATAACCTAACATGAAGGGATTGGTCAGATGCGATGGTCGGCTTATGACTTATGAACACAATGTGTTCATGTGACACTGTACATTCTATCTGTAGGATTTCAGATTTAGATCTGATTCGAGAACATAAGACAAAATTAAATCAACTAATAAGACTGTTTAGACCAGGTCAAGAGTGACACAAACAATAGATGAGAATTGGAAAGTCGGGAAGATCATCAGTTTAGAGCTGGTTGCTGATGTAATAAGTAGTATGGAGACAAAACCAAGTGTGGATAGAAAGGACTTAACATATTTCATATTTATATTCTCTAGAAGGAGGAAGATGTTAAGTTCCAAGATATAGAAATTCAGGAGTCTAGTTAGAACCCGTTTCCCTGTGGATGAAACTACATGCCCTGAGATAGAACTGCTGCCTCCAACCGAGGGATCTCCAAGAAAGACAATTCTGGTGTGGGTAATTGAAATATTCAGTCATATCCGGAGAGGAGTTTGGTGCGTCTGACCTTGCACAGAAGCAGGGTAACTGCACTAAGGAGAAAGGTAGAGCTGTAGTTAAGAATAAAAAAGCAATTATGTCTAGTGCCAGTGAATACAGGGTCAGGAGAACGGCCCCATGAGGGCAAGAGAAAGGATTGCTCTATATGGGTCGATCAACTGGCAGCGGTCCGATAAGACCCGGCCGTCGGGAGTGTCGCGACGAACGCGATCCTGAGTAATGGATTGTAAGTGTGTGACAGGCGAGATAGAATTGTGTTGTTGGCAACACTGTGTGACTGTCAAGTGCATTAAAAAATATACAACGATATAGAACGGAAAAAAGGTAGAAATGGAGAATGGTTTTGGCTAGAAGCTAGACAAAGAAGTAAGTGTTAAGGATATTAGAATCTGATTAGAATACTGGACAATGTACAGTAAAATTAGGTGAGTGTTTGAATGATCCTTGTAAGATGACAAAAGAATGTAAGAAAAGGGAACGATCTACAATGTAGATCGTTCAGATGAGAAAGGCCAAGAATATGCCAAATGGTGTTGGTTGGAAAGTGGCCGGGCTGTAGGGGAGGATGGAGGCCCGTGGCGGGGCCAGAAGCCCCGCCAACAAATGACAATAGATGAGAGTAAGTATACGAGAATATAATTAGAACGCATGATATTAGATGGCAAATGTGTATCAATGGTTGGAGTAGATGAGAGTAATTATACGAGAACAGCATTAGAATGCATGATATTAGATGGCAAATGTGTATCAATGATATACCTTTGCATTAGAAACATCTTGTCGTTATTTGTACAAATACTCGGGCCAATGACGGTGTTTATGTAGAATGACATGAAACACGTCTTGCACTTGAACCAGAATAGATAATATGCACAGTTAAGCGTAACGACAAGGCCCTTGTGCTTGAATTTCTAATGTATTTTAATTAAAATCACCTTTCCAAGATGATGATAGAATGCTAGATGTAGAATCATAATATATAAAGTTGTTACTCAGCCTTGTTACTCATAAAATAATTTACTGTTAGAAGAGAGATGAGACTGATCGATCCCACAGTCAAACTGTGCAAACGGTTTTGTGGGTCTATGTACTTGTTTGTGTTGTATTATTATTTCTTATTAAATAAAATAAATAATAATAATAATAAGTAAATTACATATATTTTGTGACAGTACATTTTCTGTTCTAATTATTGACAACAAGTCTTCAAAAATCTTAAACGTATAAAAGTACAATAATCATAAGAAAAGGTTAGATGTTAACGCGTTGTACAACAGGACTATAGCGACCTAATGTCATAAATTTTTAATGTATTTTTTTTATTTTTCATTAAGGAATATCGTTTCAAACATCGCTCCAAATCGACCATTTTCAAGATAAAAACTATGTTTTTCAGTCTATATTCTAATACACACAATAAAATAAAAAATGGCTATGTTACCATCTAAAACTTTAATAAAATCATCGTATCCTTTAATCACTTTATTGGTATTATCAATACTTTTGTCATAATTTAAAATTAAAACATTTTTAAACTTATAAGGCTTCTTTTATTCAAATATCATTTAATTTAGCTGTGGTAGCCGATCGATACAAAGAAGTGATTTTCAAATAGATCGTGGGTGAAAACTTATTTCGCGACAATGAGTTTGATTTTAATCATTTAAGTGTTACCAGTAACTTTTTAGAGAAGTAAAAACATCTTAAAGAATCAGATATACAACTTCTAAGTCATTCAAGTGTATACTAGTGGCTCTATCAGCTGTAGACCTGGTGAATGAGTTCTTTTTATCATTTCCAAAATCTGACATTATAAAAAAGATCAATTATGAATATCGAACCTGCTAACAAAATTTCACGAGAAGCGGTTGAGAAATGCGACCTGTAGAGGTAGGTCAACAAACCGAAATTCGGACGAAGAAACTTAAAAAAATCTTTGAAATAAAAATTGTTTTTGAAAATTTCTAAAAACTGACTTGACAAAAAAATTCTACATAATTACCGGACCTGCTCACAAAATTTCACGAGAATCGTTTGCGAAATGCGATCTGTAGAGGAGAACAAACCGTTGAACAAATATTTTTTTTTAATTTCCAAAAACTTATTCGACAGAAATCTGTAGACTTATCCAACCTGCTTACAAAATTTCACGAGAATCAGTTGAGAAATGCGACCTGTAGAGGAGAACAAACCAAAATTCGCCCGCAGAAACTTACAAAATCATTGATAAAAAAAATTGCTTTTGGTTTCCAAAAACCGTCACGAAGAAAAAATTCTATATAGCTATCGAACCTGCTCAAGAAATTTCACGAGAATCGGTTGAGAATTGCGGCCTGTAGACGAGAACAAAAGGAAATCCGAACATACGAAAGCATTTTTGTCGAAGCTGAAGCAGAGCCCTTCGTTTCGCTCGGTCAATTATGTGACTACTCTACCATCTACTCGCACGGGGTCAGCGAAGGGACTTTAACCTATTCCCTTCTCGTTCATAGAAGCCCAGTGCCCAGCAGTGGGTGTCAGCACTCTCTTATATGAGAGATACTGATGATAATGGTGATGTTTTAATTACATTTTGTAAAACTTTTCGATTTAATTGCGATTGCTGAAAATGCAGATTAATTATAGCGTCAGAAAAATTGATTTCTGACGTGATTATCAGCGATAAGCATGCATGAGAGTATGCACTCTCCACGTGTATTAGTAAACATTCGATTTACTTGCAAAGCCGCGGAAAGTGAGCAGCATTCACTTGCGAAATGCATTTATAGTCGCAGTTTACTATTTCAGACACGTAACCAGCGGAGCCAGTGGGGCCAGTGGGGCCAGTTGCTTGGAGGATAGGGAATAAAATAAACATTGATAGATACGACCCTAAGTAACAACAATAACAGTACAATGAATGTATTTAAGAAAGTAACCGTTTCATTAGATGGCATTATCAGAATTAATAAGCCGCAGGTATGTTTAGTAGGCCTATACGTTTGCAAAATACTACATTGAGAAATATATCTATATTAACCAGACAGAAATTGAGTAGGGTCAGTAGGTGGGTTTACGGCCTGTTAATTTGATGCGTCAGTTTGCGGCCACTTGGATGGGTTGATGAACTGAAAGGATATTTTCTTGCTTTTTTAATATATTCCCATTCAATAGCTACCAATTAAAGCGCATACAACTCGCTATGTCTTTAGGCCATACAAAAATGTAAATATCTTTAATTGAAAAAACTTCATTCTTCAGAAGGCCGCAAACTGACGCAGACCGCGTAACTGGCCTAGCGACCCTACTTGTCTTTTTTAACCAAGTAACGTTTAGTATGGGATGGCGCATCACAACTGATGATTTTTCAACATGATTTGAGTGCCATGACATGACGTAAGTGCCGTTAATGAAGCCTGAGTCTTCTGGTAGATGTCGCTGTACGCCTCCCTTAAGGTGTATGTATAAATGAAGGAACGGTTGAAGAATGTGGGGCCGGGTGGTAGTTGCACCTATAGCTCAGTTGGCTAGAGCGACTGGCCGCAAGTGCCGGGAGGTCGCAAATCCGGCTCGGTGCCTAGTTTTTCAATTTTTCCTTTATTTCTTAATTTGTAGTTTACGTTAGCAGCGTTACTGCTTAATACAAAATTATTTAAGTAACGTCTTCTTATCCTTAGCTCGGCGCGAGTGGAAGCGAAGCGATATTATATGCTATATGACTCAACAGTCAGGTTGATCTCCAAGAATCGAATGAACAATGCTTCATATTGAGTTAAATTTACAACTTCCATAGCTTCCATGTCACATTCGCTTTGTCGTCTAGCACACACCATCCAAAGACCATCAGTACCTACTTTTCTAATTAGTGACGAACACTTTGGCCTAGTTGGTAGTGACGCTAGTGATTCTGCGTATGAAACTATATAGTCATGGGTTCGAATAACGGTAAAGGTATTTACTTGTATGATGTTCTGGACGTGCTCGGCTTAGTTTGTGACTAGGTCGATTTGTGTAAGATTGTCCGAAATAAAGCACTATGAAGGAGAGGGGTAGTTCATGCTGAATGAATCTTGACCACAGAATTCATTGGTATTTCGGAGCCACACAGCAAGTCGACTTACTTACCGCCATTCCGCATTCGACACGCGGCGCACCGTCCATTGCGTTATTTCGTCTGCATGTATCGTGCTCAATAAAGCTTCAATATTAGATTTAACTAAATGGATTGATGGTTTAAGATATTTTTAGGCTGGCTCTGCCGCCAACGCAGCCGAACTACTCAAGCGGCGCAAATATGCAACCTTAACGCTCATTGTTTTTCCAAGGAATGCTAGACTCGCCTTGTAGAGATAACACATGACCAGAAAGCTGGATCATATCTCGCACAGAGGATCAGCATTGCCATTCAGCGTGGCAATGCTGCCAGCTTACTAGGTACCCTACCCTCAGAAGGTGATTTGGGGCATTTTTTTCATTTCTAATTAATTATTTTTGAGTTAGTTTTTAATTTCGGGGTTACTTTTGATTTTTATTAGGGATTGTTATAAATAAATTATTATTAACGTTGTTTTAAATATAGTTTGTAGTCCATATATTTGTTATTAGTATTTTGTAGTCTAGTGAAAATTATAGTATTTCACAACAAGTAAAATCTTATAAACGGAGATTCATAAAATAGTATTTCACTTCCATTTGATTAGTGGCAGTTTCTTAACTCTTCTCATATTCATATTGGAATTAACCTATTAAATTATTTTATCATGCTTGCAACTCCATCCCATGTACAAAAGGATAAAGAACTACTTGCTAACCTAATACGGGAAAGGTATACGTTACGTTTTCCTTCTAAAATAAATTCACTTTCTTTACCGGGCAGAGATCTCTAAAACGGTACCTTTGATAGTTGCCCCGCTTTAATATAGATGACTCTTTTGTTTTCACGTGTAAGCCCCACTTTTTCTAAATGGATTCGGGGCTTATCCTCAATCTCATTTGCGGAATCCGGGGCCGTTCTCCGCAGCGAATTACTCAATTTAATGCACAAATCCGCTATTTTTCGCCCATTATTACTTAACCGAATGGATCCCCAATTATTAAATTATTCGTTTTGAGCTTTTTAAGGATTTGCGGGCATGGAGATTGGATGCCGACGATGAAATTGAAAGAAAATATCACGAAGCCAAAGTGTTTTTTGCTTTATATTTTGATTGGTATGGTATAATCATGCCTGTAGATGTTAAGCATATCAATAAACGTGTCAATGACTCAAAATATTCAACACAATACCTCACTCAAATTATTCACTAAGTTACTATTCCTAAGTGTCTACAATATTCTTCTGCTGAAGAACGTATGGAAAGTAGGTAGTATAAATGTATCGTTTGTCACCTTAATTCCCATAATTCACACCCTGTTAAATAAAATAAATACATAAACAAATAAATATTAGAGGCGATCTTACACAAATCGAACTAGCCCCACAGTAAGCTCAAGAAGGCTTGTGTTATGGGTACTAGACGACGATATAAGAGATATAAATACTTAAATACATAGAAAACATCCAAGACTCAGAAACAAATATTCATGCTCATCACACAAATATTTGCCCTGACCGGGATTCGAACCCAGGACCGTCAGCTTCACAGGCAGGTGCACTACCCACTAGGCTAAACCGGTCGTCGTCTGTTGCTGACCTCTATGGCTATATGCTGAAAAAAGCTTGGAGGTGCCAAATGTATCAGTGTCGAGCACTGGGCCGTTACCTGTTATATAATATAGTGTTGGTTTTCATACCCGCATCAACGGAACATGAGCTATTAATAATCGTTGTTATTGTTAGCTACGAGTAAGCACAATCTATGTCTTACAATATTGGTTATTGACAAAATTATTACAATGAAAATTGACGAAGTTATTGGTAGTGTGCGACTCGCGCGTCGCAGATGCACTCATTCTGAGGAAGAACTCCCGAAGAGTTCGAAACATGTTACCCAGAGTGACAATTACGACGTGAATTTTTAACGTTTAGTAAAATATGGTGAAAGCTATGCAACTTTTCTCCCATTACTTTTACGCGGCACAGTAGTAGGTACCTTAGATCGATGTCGTAGAGACTTTACTCCAGAAAAACTTTTCTCCGTATATCGTAAGCAATATTTGTATGTCTTCAGCATGTCATACGGATGTACCCACTTTCAAGCCCGCCGTTCAAATTCATAATGACAAAAACAGCGCGAGTCCTTTATTTAGCTTATGAAATGTTGGTAAGTCTATGTCACCGTCATATTGTAAAAACCGTTAGATTATAATCTAACTAGGTAGCGAGATTGTAAACTGTTGAAAGATTGTAATCTGCCGAAAAATAATGCATTAAATTGTATGCAGTATTTTACGGTTCGAACTCTTTCGACATGAAACTTGCAATTTAGGTTAAGTTCGTTCGTTATCTAATGTACCTCAGCGTGAATAGAAGCTCCGCGTAGCGGGGCTTCGTCGACTTGCTGAAGGAAAGTACAAAACTATTTTCGGTTCACATCTTTCAACAGTTTACAGTCTCACTAGATAGATTATAATCTAACGGTTTTTACAGTATTACAGTAACATTGACAAAGATTTTACAGACTTCACCGAAACAAAATCATAATAATGATGAGTTCCCGAATATCATCATTCTTTTTTGTATTGTCAGTGCTGAAGTGCCGAACATTATCATCAGGCGGGTGAGAACCGACTGTATTCCGAGACATTAAGCCTCATTTCGGCGTGCGCGGAATGGGTCATTACCCCTGATTCGTGTTGCTACTACATTGAGGGTTGTCACTCGATACTCGAAATGTTTTTGGATTATAAAATTCACATTTAGACTGTAGGTGTCAAATCAGTGTTACAGTACTTTTATTTCAAGAACGCGGGTGAGCCATGGTTGTGAGTTTATATTGTCTGTGTCACGACCAAAACTATGGCTAACCAGCGTTCGTGTGATAACAGTACTGTACGAGATATAGTCATACTTCGGTAATTAAGGTATTAAATATACTAGTTATCAATGACATCTAAAGGTAAGACGAAACGTCGTAAGAAAAACGCTAACTTATAATTATTATTTTTATATATTATTGGACCGTTATTTTTGAACGGCTTGTGAGTCATAAACGCACTCATTATATAATTTTGTAATAATCACCGACGCCAGATACCACAAGGACTATTTTTTTAGTTGCAAAATGTGAGCGCTGATAACATTTCTACCTATACGCAGGTAATAATTCACAACTACATACAATGTTCACAATGACCCAAAAGTTGTGTGTACGAATATTAATATCATACAACGAAACATCACTGACAATCTAACCACGACTTCATATTCCCATAGTGACGCCGAACCGGGATAATCAGGGTCTAATAGCACCAGCTAAGACTTTGTCATGTAAACGACCGCTTTACGGCCCCGACAAGCGACCGCCCCATTTCGAGGGTCAAACGTCTTGGTTATGATTTTAAACTGACGACATCAACGATACAGCGGAAGGAAAATACAACAGTATATCTGTAGCATAGATATAGAGCTTACATTAACGAGTCCGTCACATGTAGGTATTACCTAGCCGCGATTAGAATAGTATTAGAGGTGACAGTTTTTTCATATACTTACGTCAAAATGTGTATGAAATGACAGCTATTCTGAGTGTAAACTAATTCCGGTCTTGTAATACACACCTATGTAGAGCTGTGACGGGACGCTTTTAGAACTTTTTACTTATTTTAAGGCACTGAAGGCCTACTCCGAAATCCGAACTTCGTATTGTGACGTCCCTTTCACTCACATAGTGTATAACACGAGAGTGAAACACACCTCAGTTTCGGTTGAAACCGCTCAACCAATCTCACTGGAGTGCAAACTCTTCGAGTATTCCAGTGTTCCAAACCACACTCGTGGTCGTGCCGCAGGTTTTCCCTGGATTTTTCCCCATTACTCTCTTAAAAAAACGAGAGTGAAAGGGACGGCACGATACGAAGGTCGGAGTAGGCCCTCAGTTCTAGTGTTACGACGAAACTCTTAACCAGTTTTAACTGAAAATAACCTTACATTCCACGAGTTTTGACACTCAAAGTCAAAATAAGAATTACACTGAAGATGTCCCCTTCTATTAAATATGCGGGCTTAGCTGAGTTTCTTGCTCGACTCTTCTCAGTTAGGCTAGGTTTAGTGAACCAGCGACAAAATTCCCAGTAGCTCGATTCCACTCGGACTTCAGATTCGGTTGAAGCCACGCAACCAATCTCACGGGAGTGCGAACTATTAGAGGAGGTATTCTAGTGTTTAAACTGCCGGCGTGGTTTTCCCTGTATTTTCCCCAGGCCACTCTGCAACCGCGCACTCCTATCGCTTTATTGGACCCGGCCTATAAAACCACAGTCAGGTTAAAAAAAAATGTTAAAAATGCGGATTTATAACGGTTTTTTCATTGGGTTCAGAACATATTTTCATAAGACGAATTTGCTCCAGCTATACTCACGGTCAATTTAAAACCTCGTTACCTACTGATGTACCTTTATGATGAACAGTTACTATATAATCGCACGATGATTAGTTAAACACAGTGGTATTAATTATGATTCAATCCAGGTTTACAAGTTTACAAAGTCAACAAGTTTCGCAAGCCAATAAAAAAATAAAGCACATAATGTACCTCGAAAACAACACAAATTATTCATACAGTAATTCCAAAATAAACATTGGAAACGAATTTCGTATAGCGTAGGTAATTAATGTTTTCGTGTCACGAATAATCAGTGCTCAAAACTCAAATTAACTCCCGGTGCTGAAAAACAATGAAAGAACCTCCGTCAGCATTAGCATAAACTGAAGGGTAGCTTTGTCATGGTAATGCTGCCAGCGCCCTCCGCGTAATGGCGCTCTTAACGCCGCTTCAATTACAATATTGTCTTTGTCTTCATTTACTCGCAAGCTCAATGTCGCTGGAATCTAATCTCAATTCCCTTAAAGTGAGACGCATGTGATTTGTCAAATGGAACACGCGTGAGTGAAGTAAAATTCAGACTTGACTCAGTCTGGTCTTCGTTTTTGCCGTTCGAATATGTATTAATGGTGTTATGGCGTAGTATTGGCTATTAACCAACCCTCTTCCGTCCTCCTCAGTGTCTGATGATTTGGATGACCTTTTAAGCACAGACCGTATAAGCAAAATCAAAAGCAATAACAAAATTGTTATTCTTTAATTCAAAGGAACATGAACATAGACTGATACTCGCTCTTAATCAAATCAGCCGCTCTTTCACCAACCATAATGGCTGGTATGTTCGTGTTGCCACTTGGAATGGTAGGCATGATAGAGGCATCCACTACCCTCAGTCCAGAGAATCCATGGACTTTTAAAGTCTCGTCCACAACACCATCAGATCCCATGGCGCATGTCCCCACTGGATGCAGCAAACTCGTCGGTACATTCCTAGCGTAGCATCTCCAGTAACTATCAGAACCCCATTTCAGTCCTCTGCACTCTTTCACAACTAACCTCGCCACTTTACCTCCCACCTTCCTGAAGTAAGAAGTTTTCACCAAACGCGTCATATACTTGATCCCTTCGACCATCACGTCTAAATCATTTTTATCCCGATAATAACCTAGTTCTATAATAGGGCTGTCAAGGGGGTTCTTGCTTCGAAGCTTTACTTGGCCTCGAGATTTAGGATGTAGGAGAACCAAGTTAGTGAAATCGATTTCGTTATAGATATTCGCATTCCCAACTGATGCACAGAAAGAAGGATCATAGTTCGATATTCTAATACAACCAAATACTATTAATGGCGACAAACCAGCTCCCATATGAATATTAAAGGACTGGAATTGAGGTTTATCTTCCACTATATAATTAGCAGATGACATATTCAATTTAAATAACCCAACTTGAATTGGTGTAGGGTAAGAATTTAACTCTGTAACAGTGGCGAGATTTTGCACTGACGTCTGAAAACCACTTTGGCCTTGGAAGACCACCGGGGTCAAGATATGATCATGAAGATTCATACCAACTGGGAGATCGGCGATGACTTCAATGTTTAGTTTCTCTAGCTCTTTCTTTGGTCCAATACCAGATAACATTAAAAGTTTAGGAGTATCTATCGTTCCTGCTGACAATACTATTTCTAAATTAGTATAAACATTCAAAACACTTTTGGATTTCATCATGACTTGGACTCCATAAGCGTGACGCGTCCAAGGGTCGACTAGAACTTTCGTTACTCTGGCAAACTTAGCTAAATAAAAATTTGACCTGTTTTTAATGGGTCTTAAGTATGCTTCTGCTGTACTAGATCTCCTTCCTTGATAAAACGTGAAATGCGGTTTGGATGCACCCAAAATTTCGGGCCCGTAATTCTCAAGCACTCTTTTCACTCCTATCTCATCAAGAGAATTAAGCATTCTTTCATTTACGTCTTCAAACAAGGCATTTTGGATAGGTCTTGATATCGCCACCGGACCTTCTGTGGAATGGAGGTAGTTGTTTTCTTTTAATACACTAGGATCAGTCATTCTTTCCAGTTTTTTAAAGTAGTGCAGTACAGTATCCCAGTTCCAACCAGGAGCTATTTGGTTCCATTCTTCGTAGTCAGCTGGTACTCCTCTAGCGTAGATCTCGTAGTTGTTGGAGGAACAGCCACCGAGCATTTTGCCGCGGGTCATGTACACGGTCCGGTTGGGATGGCTGCTGCCCACTCCTGCGTCCAGGGAGGCCCGGTAGTCCCAGTCGGATGGCGTGTGAGCAAGAGTTGCGAACATACTCGGCGACTGAAATAAATAAAAAAAAAATATTCCTCAATGACTCGGGACAAAATATAATAGTTATAAAATGAGTAAATGACCTACATAGGCACTTGCAGTATCTTAGGTAGTAATTTAGCAATGTGCAAGTTGCAGAACATTCCCAAAACACGGAAACATTCTCGATAATGTTCTCAGAACATTCTTGCAACGTGAAACGTATCGTTAAATATTAATGTTCATGATTTAGTTTGATACATATAATTATTTTGTTGATAAGTTACCAATAAGTTTCTTAAATTTTCATTACCGAGAACGTTTCACAGAAAGCTGCAAAGAGGGTTACCTATCGCAAATTCGAAATTTTTAATGCCGAATATTAAAACTCCGAAAACGAAACGCCATTTTTCACTTAATTTTTTTTTCATTTGTCCGAAGTTTCATTTTCCATATTGACAGATTTTTGTATAGTCACAATTTTATTATCCAGCTGGTTTAAAATCCCAATGATTATAATTCCGTACATTCATTTGCCATCTTTTTTTTGTCCGTAGGGTTAAAATACCGTAACGTCATTATCCAGATAAAAAAAAGAAAAAAAAAGTTGATTTCCGTGATAGCAAATCATGAATACTATGTTATTTGGTATGAAGTTAAATGCAGGCGCTGATTGAGGAAACTCATAATTATATTCCGGGTAGGACTAAAAATTACGTTCATTATTGTGATGAGCCTACAAACAGCAATTTTTCACAAGTTTAGTCAGTCAGTGTCAGTATTAGAGTCGATTTTGTCCCAACAAGTCTTTCTGGGTTTTTATAAAAAAATAACCTCGAAGATTAAGACGGGAGCTTCGCTTCGCTTCAGCTCCCATCTTAATCTTCTAACCTATCCGCGTTAGAGTCGTGTTTGGTCGGACAAGTTTTTCTGGGTTTTTATAAAAAAAATAACCTCGAAGATCAAGACGGGAGCTTCGCTTCGCTTCAGCTCCCGTCTTAATCTTCTAACCTATCCGCGTTGGAGTCGTTTTTGGCCGAGCAAGTTTTTCTGGGCTTTTATGAAAAAAATAACCTCGAAAATTAAGACAGGAGCGAAATACTTATTTTCTAATATTTTCTAGATGCAGAGAGAATAGAGATCCTATTTCAGGTGGAGAGTTTTTTGATAAAATGGGCCCCAGCGAATAGATACTTCTAAAAGCAGCGTTACGTATATTTTGCGGTATAATGAAAATATGGAAAGTGTCACGTCGACTTTCCGTATCATTGAAATTGTGAAAATATGGCTAACGTGTAGGTTGTCAATGTAAAAATTGAGAACTGAAAAGCGGGAATTTGAATTGCGGTCAAATGATATTGTGATGAGATGAATCTGTGGTATTTCAAACAGTTGCAAAACAAAGCATTTGGATTGTAAAGATTCGGTGAACCGTTTTCGGACAAGTGAAATTCGGTGAATAGTTTTTCGAAACATCGATAGGTTACCTGCAAAGAGATATATTTCCAGCTCCAGTATATGTAGGCATTCGTTATTTAGTTGCCATGGAGATGGTACGTTGGTAAGATATTTGAATATTCGCCACGTTCTGACAACTCTTCTGAGGCTCGCTCGGTGTTGCGTATGGCCTTATAGAGTCGATGATCCCATTCGAATCGGTTGACCAGCTTGCGCTTTTTATAAAAAAAAACTATTTTAATCTTTTGACTGAGTAGCATTACAGTAAAGTTTGAGAACAAGTAACTGAACGGAAAATTCGCAGTTTCATAAAATTTATTGGCAAACGAGTATCTGGGGCCGGAAGAATCGAGAATCGCCGCTTTATAATGACTACAATTAAGCTATCATGAGTAAAGGTAGGAAGTAGTTTAGATAAATTCTCGCTCTCGAGAACATTGTCAGAAGTTACCGAGAAATTCCCATATGAAAAGTTTCGCAACTTTGGGAACTTCTCATCGGCGCACTACTAGGTATGTAGTTTCTACCTACGTACCTACCTGTACTGAAAATGCTTATGACATCTAATATAGAATAAATTTGAACAACTACCGTGGGACTAATGATGGATTGTCACCGGCGAAACGTAGGGCGAGAAATATCATACCACATTTTCATTGTTGATGAAATCGTAAAATAGTCATTAATTTTACGAGACTTATTATTGACCCTGTATTCACTTACAGGCTACGTGCTACGCTACACGTCGCGCGATCGTTCAGGTGACTCTGGTGATTCTCATAACAATTTACGGCGCAAAGTTGTCTATATGTATACAAAAAATAAACAAGAAAACCGCTACACTGCATCGATTACGACCGCATGCATTAATTTATTTATTTCCTACTACCTAAGACATAACACGATCCCAAAGTCAATGACAAGTTCAGTATTTAGTTACGTGCTAGGCATAAAACATACAAATAGATATAATTTCCACCGATAAACACTTATTTAGATTCAAACCGGTTACCTTATGTCAAAAGCGAATTAATTTAGAATCAAGGTGAAGTAGATTCGTTGCATAATGTATGAGGGGCATCTGCGTGCACGCACCGATCAATGAATGTACATTATCAATCAGACGCAAACTGGGTTGCAGTGTGCGCCCTTTTCGAAGGCTTCGGTACTCGTTAACCTACTTTTAATTAGATAATTCACGAAAATAAGAGACAGACGTGGAATCCTTGGAAAACATGTCTAATAATCAGATATCGCAAACTGTGTACCATTTATTAGTCGATACCAATTTAACACACATCAATTATTCTTAATTCTGACTAGGTACTCTTAATACATAGACATACATGTCAGTAGCACTGAATAGTTTAACTAAATTTAACCCGATTTATTTACTAAGGCTTCTGAAATACGTGCGTCTTAAGTTTGAGCCCTTTATATTTTATGTTATATGAAACCCAGTTATTAAAATATTTGTTCATAACCATAATATATATTTTTAATGTTATCTGCGGCCAGGGATCGGATACCGGTATTTTCTCCATAGAAAAATACCGGTATCATTACGGTCACCGGTTCATTATTTCGTTTTTAATGGGACAATCTAATGATACGACGTTGTTACCTAAATACATGATTCAGCCCTACGTAAATAGCAAAAAATAATCCAAAATATTGGGTTAATTCAGGGTTTTTTAAAAATACCGGTATCGGTCCCTGTCTGCGGCGTTATTTTTGTTCAAGCTTATTTGCAGATTGTTTTTAATTATAGGTACCATACTTTAAAAGACGAAGTCCAGAGGGACACAACTGAGCTCCAGACTGTCGACGACTAGACGTATACAGCTATAGACAGGGAGGCCTGGCGGTCTTTGGTGTCGGAGGCCAAGACCCACTTCGGGTCGTTGCGCCACAGAAGTAAGTACTTTTTTAAAGAAAACCGTACTATTTAAGGTAAGAACACGAAGATTTTCTCTGTTATTGTTGAATCGTACATTAAACGTTCATATTTGTACCAAAACAATTCAGTAAAAAACGTGTGGTGGTTAAATGGTCGTTATATTCGACTGCGCGCAGGAAATATTCAAAACTCTAGGAAAATCCAACGTTCCGTGCAAGGGGCCTTAAATTAATTCATATTCGCGTTGATACCTTTAAACAATGATTATACGTATTTTGATTACCTTTATTTTAAGTTTATATCGTTAGAAATATAACTCACCTTAAAGTACCTAGTTTTGTGCTCTGTGACATTTTTTATGTGTGAGAAAATTAAATTCGTAGCATTGTAGCACCCGAATGATATTGCTGAAGACTTATAATGTTTACTCCAATTCTTCCTCCGATAACGCTTTATTTATTTTTAATTACTACAGAATGCTAATTACGTTTGGTAGATACCTGCCTCGTTAAAACAAAGAACCGTTCGAATATACAACACTCAAATCGGTTCATCCATTAGGCAGCTACAAATGCCATAAACATAATATACACGGCATGATTTTGGTTTTATTAATCCAACGTAACTTGTTGTGTTGTTTGCCTCTACTCCTTGTGTTTTTGTACTGTACTATGTCCTTTAATTGAGGTGTGCAATAAAGAGTATTTGTATTGTATTGTAACTCAAAAAGGGCCCTTTATATATATAAAGGCACTGGAATAAATTTCATGTGCTCTGCCTACCCCTTTTGGGAATACCGGTGTGAGTTTATGTATATGTATGTTAATGTAAAAAATAAAAAACCGGTCAGGTGCGGGTCTGAGTGGCGCACTGTCGCGTAGATAACATAATCAGTCAGATGTTTTCCACGCGCCTCAAATCGAGGCCTATATCTAATTAAAAACTATTTCATCACGAATTCACGAAAGCCTTGGCCGCAGATAAACCGGTGAATTAAATGAAGGTCATGAGTAAGCTGTTCTTGTAGGAATGTAGATTCGGTTGTTATGAGTCAAGTTCATCCCTGGAGTGCGGTGGGAAATACTGCGATCGCCAACCCGCATGCCAAGCATGGCGATTATGGCATGTACCCCCCATGCAAAGTATGGCACTCTTTGGGGGAGGCCTATGTCCAGCAGTGGACGTTTTTCGGCTGATATGATGATGATGATGATTATGAGTCAAGTTCAGATCACTCGTATAACTAAAATAGCCACAGTCAGGTTCAAAAAAAAATATATATATAGGCATAGAATGCTCGAAGAATAACGCGCGATGCAAATAAGTGTATGCTTTTGCATTATGTGTCGTAAACCCACAAGTCACAAAAGAGGAAAATAAATCCCATGTGCTCTGCACATGCGTGAGTTTCTGTATTAGGCAAGTTAGTATGTAAAAGGAGCTAGGTACTTTACTTCATCCGATACTTAATTCGACTCATTATTCAAGGTATCCATCGGGTTGGAAGATCAGATAGCAGTCGCTTCCGTAAAAACTAGTGCCTACGCCAAATCTTGGGATTAGGTAGCAGACCCCGGGCATCCTTCAGGATGCAACTGTACTGGGATAACGCTAGGATGATGATGATGATGATTCAAGGTATCGGTTCAGTTCACGTCGTGGAAACGGACGCGTGTAACATATTGTAACTCGAGGTATCAAGCTAGAGTCCGACCACGCTAACTCTGCATTGAAATAATTTGGCAACACTATCTCAAATAGATACAATGTTACTGACACGGCTGGTTAGTCAGTATGTATTAAATGATATATATGTGTACTCATTTTAGCCCCATGGGTAGGTCCTGGCCAATAGCAACCCGATTTAAAAAACCGGCCAAGTGCGTGTCGGATCACGCACAATGACCCTTCATTCCGTACCAATACCTACTAGTCCACATTCAGAACCACTATCCAATACAATGAATCTAAAAAGGTCGAATCTTCATAGGAAACTTACGGCACTTACGACGTTTTGTTTGGGCTAGACAGTTTTTCGCCGAAAACTCAAAAACCGTAAAATCTATCTTGTTCAAATCAAAAATCGTTGAAAGTATTTACTAATGCACACTACCTCCATTTTTTTCATTTTAAACTCTTAGTTTGGAAATTAGAGGGGGGGACACTTTTTATAACTTTGCCAATATCTCACCAACGGTCGACTTAAATGGAAAAGTCTTTTAGAAACCTTCCTATCATTTTTAAAGGCCTATCCAATATACATCATACGACTATGTGCGTTGAATTGTTTTTTCATCTACCGGTTACATGTATGGAGTGCATAACTTAGTATTTTTTGTAATTTTACATCACTTTTATGTAGCGGTTCATAGAATACACCTTCCTACCAAATTTCATAATTGTAGTGTTTATAGTCTCCGAGTAAATCGACTGTGACATACGGACGGACGAACGGACAGACGGACAAATATGACGAAACTATAAGGGTTCTGTTTTTTTTTTCATTTTAGCTACGGAACCCTAAAAAAGAGTACGAAGCTCGTACCACGCTGGCTGGCGGCGGGTCTCCTCCAGCTTCTATAAGCAGGACCCGCCATTCTGGCACCTCGCTGAGTCTCGCGGCAAGCGCAGCTCCCGCTGACCCCGCGCCCACTACGATGAAATCGAACTTCTCGCCATCTGCACAAAAGTATTATTTTTACGCCTATTCTATTCAGAAAACAATCATTGTTGACCTCCAATGAGAGATCAAAATCCTACTTTTCTTCCCTCATTTGAGGGCAACAATGACTCTTTCCTCATAGGCGGTGTGGAAAGCAGCATGTATCACACGGTAGCAAAATTATTTAAGTCTTGTATTGTGCGTAAACACTTGAACCTTAGACCTTCGTTTATAGGTACTTACTAGACACTTGAATAAAATGCGGCAGGGACTTTTTTCGGAGCAATCTACGACAGTAAGTATTGGTCACTGAGTATAGTGGTTTAAAAACATTAGAACTTACAAACCATAAGAATGTTAGATACATCAAATTTGAAAAGAAATAATCAAATAGACTGCCGATAGATTTTTAGGAAGGATTAAGTAATATTTGTTTGGTATTAATTAAAAAAACATACACTCAATAAACCTTAGCTTACGTGTCTGAAATAAATATAAGTACTAAGCCTTACCTTTTAGCTTGTAAGCATCCGGCCACTCACTTGGCGTTACAGCTTGTGAAATAGCTAGGATCTGGATGAACCACCTCAATAGATTAGAACTCCTGACTGCAAACTGCATCGAAGACAGAACCAGGATCCGTGCTCGATTTACGGAGGCCATCTTGACTAAACTTTAAAATACGCGGGAAAACTTTTTTATATGTATGGGCCGTTATTAATTTACAAACATTTTTAAAGTGTTACATGCAACGATGAGCACAAAGTTAACTTTGATCTCTTACAAGCAACAAACACATAGGTATAACACAGAGTTCAATTGATTATTTTGAGCACGTCTGCAGTATACAGGTAGGCATCCATCTATTACGCGCCTAGTTAATATCCGCTCCACACCTGCAAATAAAAATATTTTTAAAGCATGTGATAAGGATTTTCCTAATATTATTAATCCCGTACTTTACAGCGATAGTCTAAATAACGCCAACGAATTCAACAAACAGTTAAGAATTTCTATTATTGGGTATTTCAGATATCTAACGAGCTGAACTTAACCATATTATTTTAGATTTATTAACTTAAGTGATATAGGTAGTAGAACCGACTTCAAATTCTCCCGCGCGAACAATTGCGGTTAACTAAACTAGCGTGAGCTTACACGAGAATGACAAATAATTACATATTTTGAATTATTTATAAAAGTAGGTATCGAATCAAGAAGCTTCATTAACAGAATCGATGTTAAAATATTAAGTCTACTCATGAATGGGTATACTTTAAAAACGCGTTACACAATCTTGGCAACACTATAACTGACAGCAGTCGATGACAAATTGACAATAGACGTTTAGACACATGTCATTGTTTGTCATATCTCACTCCTGTGGCCAGATCTGTGAGTGGCTGAGTCAACCCGTTGGCTTTTAATTTAACTGTTGGATTAAATTTCAACGTGGTCTATTAACTACATTATTAAAAGCTGTTACAAAATGGATCTCGCCGAAATGACAGCTAATATGTCTTTACAAAAGTAACTATTAATTCGAATTTTCTATCACTATTTTTGTTCATTTAGCGGTTTGAATCCATCTGTCGTGTCCTTTCTAATATCTGCAATGACTGTAACGTAAACTTATTTCTGTACGGCAGTATAAACAGCAGTATTCAGAAGAAACGTGAGGACTACATAGACTGGCGAGAATATTTCATGGCGACTGCGATTTTGGCCGCAAAGCGTAGCAAGGACCCCAGTTCACAAGTTGGTGCTTGCGTCGTCAATAAAGAAAATAAAATAGTTGGCATTGGGTAAGTACAAGAACAAAAGCATTTAATCGACCTTTAGAAAAATAACAATCAAGAAGACGAATTTTATTTAGGTTACTTTGTGATAGCGTGTATTTTTGAAATAATGCACATACTACATATTTAATACTAAGCTAGTTTTTCTCTGCGACTTCGTCCGCGTAGAACTCGTTCATTGCTTTAGACTTTAATTGCTTTTTTTTATCTCGGGTGCTTGCCTATTTATCACTCTTCCATACAAACCCCTTAAGGGATGATTTCCGGGATAAAAAGTATCCTATGTCGTTCCCCGGGACTCAAAACTATCTGCATACCAAATTTTATCTAAATTCAGCGGTTTAAGCGTAAAGACAGACACACATTTGCATTTATAATATTAGTATGTATGTTCTTTTGTCATCATATAATCTAATGCTGCATTCATAAAAATCATAAGTTATAGATAATGTCTTGAAATTTCCAATTTCAACTGATATAATGTATTATTTTATTTGTGAATTCCATTGTCATAATAAAGTAAAATAGAATGTCATAATTGATTGTCTAAAAATGCAGCATCATTAAATTGCATGACATATAGAAGTTTCACACAATGTCTAAATACCTATTTGGATGTTTTAACCAAATATGTTAGCCCATTGCTATTTCATTAGGAATATACAAATAAATAAATGTACCTAATTATTAATGGTCGGCAAAATGCTGGTGATTCTTCTGGAGTTAGAAGAGTCCATAGGCTAATATGAATATGAATATGAATATGAAATATAACGGCACCCATTTAAAGGCACATAAAAAAAAAATCTAACAACCTAAAACTGCTTATTCACACAACAAAAATACAAATTTTACTGTGAAATGACTAATAGTATTTATGCTGTGCAAATCAGTATTTTTTGATGAGCAGTTAAAAGTTAAATCTATTAAGCTGTTGTCTGTGAATAAAAAACAATAGCATTCTTTTGTAATGAGCCTGGGGATCCCAGGGACCGGTAGACGATGGGTTAAACGAATCATCATCATCATCATTCAGTTGGAAGACATCCACTGCTGGATATAGGCCTCCCCCAAGGAGCGCCACAGCACACGGTCGCGTGCCACCCGCGTCCAGCGACTCCCCGCTGCCTTGACCAAGTCATCAGTTAAACAAATAAATAAATAAAAAAAAAATACTTACCACAATAATTTTCTATTTATAACAGATACACACTTAATATAAATTCCAAAAAAAAAAATTTAATCCCAAAAATGTTTACACCTAACTGCACAGTCAAAGGGTGTAGGGTCTGCAAAGATTGAGCCTATACTACCCAGTGGATTAACTCTGTAGTTCACATTGACTTCATTAATGGGCCTTGCAAGGTTAATATGAGTCATTATCATAACTTGTTTTACATCACAGGTCAAGTGCAATCTACAATATAAAAATGTTTTTTACCAAACAATTGGATTTTGAAAACCTAGGGACAAAGAGAGTACAATTTATTTTTTATGATAAAATAACAAACTTTATTTCGTGATTTTTTTGTATGTTATATCTGGAATATTATGAACTGATAAAGCAATTTGAATTGTAAATTAATCTTTCGATTTGCAATTCATTTAATATTCTCTCATAATAACAAAATATGTAAATAATAGATTAAGAAATGGGATTAAAAAACTTTATTATTGTTATTATTAATATTCTCTTAATACATTCAATATTCTCTTTGATTAATTACAGATACAATGGAATGCCTCTAGGATGTAATGATGATGTGTTCCCTTGGGGGAAGAATACTCCATCTCCCTTAGATAGCAAATACTTATATGGTAAGTCACCTTTACTTTCTGAATAAAGGTTTTTTATTTATTTGTAATATCAGTGCCCTTTATATATTTCGGGCATCTGAGGCCCATAAGACTGAGATATACATAACAACAACGAATTTAACTGATATTGTACATTGACAAAATTAGATTATTAAAAATTGTAAGTAAAAATTTGTGCATGCGATACACATGACTCCAACTATATTTGCATGTCTGTATGACGAAACATGTAGATCTATGTACCTAGCACTTAATTATTCTTAAGGAAGCCGGAAATATTTTGACTTTCTTATTCTTCATGAGCCGTAGTAAAAGAAATGGACTGGCTGAAAATGAGGCAAGCCGGTGGGGATCGAGTTGTACGGACGCTCTGCCACTGGTACCTAGTAATAAAACCACCTAATTGTACCATGTTTTAAGCAAATAAAGTACTGAAATATTTAAATGTATAAGGGGATTAGCTATAGTGCCTAAACTAGGCCCTTTCGAAACGTAATAGCATCTATGACTTGGGATAATTTTTTAGTTAATAGTTGTAAGGCTTAAGCCGTCGTCTCCCAGCGAAAAAAATAAACAATAGCATTATATTGTAATGAGCCTGGGGATCTCAGGGACCATATGGTATTCTCTGCATCATATATGGTCTTGTTTTTTGGAATACTTGTATAATAGAATTTAAAAAATATAATTTCAAGCAAATGATTCTTCAGAATTATGTCTTCTAGTTGTATGCTTAATGCTGAGGGTCGTGACAGACATCTTGTACCACCTGCCTCCAAGCATTACTGTTCTGTTGTCATATTATAAGCAAAGCTAGGCGCTGGTTATCGCCGATGCTTACATTTGCGTAGTTATATGGGTGTATTGTGTAATGTAAATGGGATTGTGAGGGAAAATCTGAAAATATAAGAGATACGGAAATGTGTTCTTTAAAATCAGTCCGATATAGAAAAAATAAAAACTGCTTTAAAGACTGTAACATGTCTCATATATCTGAGTCCTCTTTTTTAGAACATTAAAATATATTTATAAATAACTTATAAGTTTCAAAACATGCCTATTTATTTTATTTCAGTATGCCATGCAGAAATGAATGCCATTGTCAACAAGAACTCTACAGACGTCAAAGACTGCTCTATCTATGTAGGCCTATTCCCCTGCAATGAGTGTGCGAAGATAATCATACAGTCTGGTATCAAAGAGGTCATTTACTTGTCAGACAAGCATGCACACAAACCTGAGACAGTTGCTTCGAAAAGGATGTTTGATGCAGCTGGTGTGAAATATTGGTAAGTTTAAAACTTGCATGATTTTCACACATTCGACACAGTCAGCTAGAATCCGGATGAGTGCAATTATTTGTGTGATGAGCATGAATATTTGTTTCTAAATCTTCGGTTTCTTTGAATTTGTTATTACGGGAATCTTGTTTTGCACAGATTATCTATGAAGCAGAAACTCTTAACCCACAATGTTTAAAAATCACGTATCAAATTCACTCGACGAAAGTTAAGCTCTTAGTTCTACTAGGTCTTTTTGTGTCTCCTTTTGGATGCAAATAACGCTTAGATGAGGAAGGCTGCATTAAAATATCCTATCACTTTACTTGTTGCTCTGCTGCATCAGAAGTAATGTTTTTTACAACGACGGTGGCAAACAATCGCATACGCTCAACTCCAAAGGAGTCACGTGCGCGTTGCCGACCCTTTATAAAACTTGAGTATTCAGGGTGTTGACAGCAGAAGGGACAAATATAGATCCCTCGCTCTCAACACAGTGCATCCTCGGGAGCTCTGGAAACCTTGCTCACCTCCAGGAATACAACACTACATATTTGTATAGTAAATGTATTTCATAACTTGCATAAGACCAATTTTAATATAGTTGAGTAATATCGAATATAATATCCGACGATCCAAGAATCCGGCGAAACAAGCATCCAAATCGGGAATAAATATTTTCGTCACACTTGATCATAAAAGCGCAGCCTGATAATAACAGGGTCGATGTAAATGCCGGTTGTCGCGTACTTCAATGGGCTGTGTTACGCAACTAGGCTGTATCTTTTTACTCATCGGGTAAAGTTTCACCGTAAGGCCCGCGCATTGCCATTAACGTTATGGCACAACTTTTTGCTTATCACTTTTTTTCATTAAGATGGAATACCCATTTAAAAGTTTCTTAAGTCAAAATTCGGTACGATACTAAATAGATAGATATAAATAGATATTTGTGGACAATTTTACACAAATCTACCTAGTCCCAAACTAAATAAAGCTTGTACAATGGGCACTAGGAGACGGTATACATACTTATATAGATAAATACATACTTAAATACATAGAAAACATCCAAGACTAGGAACAAATATTCGTGGTCATCACACAAATAAATGTCCTGACCGGGATTCGAATCCGGGACCTCCAGCTTCGCAGCTACCAACTACTGTAATATTTATTCTGTTTTGACATACATGATCTAATTCCAATACGTGGATTTTTTTTTTTTTTTTTTAATGAGCGTCGACATAAGGCCAAAGCTGATATCTGAATTCCATTTCTGGATTTTCTTTCCGAGTGAATTCTTTAACCCTTGTCTATGCAGAGGCGATTTAGCGACAAAAAAAAACCCCCGGCGAAAAATATAAAAAATAACATTCTTTTGTAATGAGCCCGGGGATCCCAGGGACCGGTAGACGACGGGTTAACATTTACGTAAAAGCCCCCACACTTTTAATACCGTTTTCATTAATTATACTGAAAATGGTATTTTATACCTGTACTTATCTCATTTTCGTTCCCTATTCTTACTCTTTCAGCCAGGACTTATACTGTTGATGTTATTGATTAATCTACATTTGTGGTCAATACATGAACTACTCACTGTTTTCCGTTGAGATTATCTGACACTTGTGTGCACTAACAGGCAGAGTGTACATACATATTGATCACATGTTTTTTAGGTAATTTTTTTGCCCTAGCTTAATGTATTCTCCCGGTGAATTGTAAACATGAGAATGTATTTGACTTTCACATAGCATATATGTATAACTGGGGTCTTCTTAAGGGTTAATATTACCGTTCAACGCCAACGACTGATATATCTGTCACGGAGTGCAGTGTGATATCAACCTCCATGCATTTCTATAGGGTTCAACTTTGCGTTTGACATTACAATGTCATAGCGTGTGAGTGACAGCGTTTGTATTTGACAGAGCGCTGAAAACGTTAACCTTCACGTAGTTTTGCTAGTTGAAGTATTTACTTCAAACGAGCCCAAAGCGAAGCCGCGGAACTGCTTTGCTGGATGTATTTTTCTTTACTAGACGTGAGGTGGTGAATCTTAGGTTAATCGACTCAATTTTATATTTAGAGTGAACATTAAATGTCGACGTTAAGGAAAAGGCAACCCTGACCTTTAAATTCACGCTGTAGAAGGAAAAATAAAATGTTTGCGACCCCAAGTACACTTTAAATTACAAGTAACCACAAGACATATACACCTTTAAAGTTATTTATTTGTTTCAGGCAATTTAAACCAAAGAGTGAGAAGATTGAAATAAACTTCGGTGATATTGACTGGGACAGAATGAGCCCAAGAAAATGACGCATTTGTATTATTTATACTATTAAGGAAATTTTATAGATATTTTTAATGTGTTACCATAATTGGTAAGAATAACTGACATAAATCTCATAAATATTATATTAAGAATACAATTGTAATAAATAAAACGATTCATTTCAATTTTGTAAAATAAAATTTTATTACTTTATGTACACGATGACGTAGGTACAAATACTCCGACACACAACTGAATAGAAAAACAACATGGCTGTTTTTAACACAATCATAAGAGTACAAATAAAATTAACATGTGCATGTTAAAGATTCCGCACAACCAGTGTGCTTTAATGACAATTTGGTGTATCCAATTATTTAATTATTGTCCAACTTTACACATAAATATACTGTCTGGAAACAAAACGAACGGTTTTATTGAGTCGTTATTCGAACAATGTAAAATAATATCTAGCTCCCCAAGCAGCAGTCAACACTTCATCGACAACTGCACAACTGCCGAATTCTAACGATATTGTATAGTACAAACTTAAATATAAGAATTATTTACAAAGCATACCTCAAGAGTCTATATTGCGTGAGGTTCGAGAATTGCCACACAATTTTATACACATTTCAAACCAGTCAAACCCCTAAATACATTTGTTTGAGTGAACACGTGAGGCCACCACACGTTTAACTAAACAGTTAAGTCCAAAATAGATTACACAGATTTTATACGAAATGCTTATTATAAATATTGAAAATATTACACTAATTAGATAAAAATGTTATTGTATCTATTGGTGTGGAAGCCGATGCGCGTGAGCGGGACTAGACGTTCGGCATCATTCATATCATAATACATTTGATTTTTTTTCTATTTATGTACCTAGTTAATTCGGTAAAATAATTGTAGTATTTGCAAACATTGCTTTTTGTTATACATCAGTTCAATTCATATAAGCTTATGGAGAATTACAAACAATCAATCCGTTTATTGGACTAACTAAAATATCTCATAGGCGTGAAACTGGCCGACATATGTTTTAAACACAAAAACTAAAACTATGAAAAGGAACATATTGTTAAGCGGGTAACAGTACCTATTTCCAATGTCAAACCATTTGATCGTGCAGGTATACTGACAAAAATCTTTCCACAGGCCAGATTAGATTCATACGGAAAAACTTTTCTCACTCTATCCGTAACCATTGTATCACGCCACGCCAGTAAGAAAACTTTCTTACTAATATTAGATTTTAGCCAATGAATATCGACCATTTCAGATTTGGTTACACAAAAACCAAACTGGATGGATTCATGTTATAATTGTCAATTCGTCCAAAGGAATCCAAAATCAGTCTAATTTCAGATATAGTACTTATTCCAGTTTGGTCTTATTTGTCAGTGAAGTAAAATACAAATAATTAAAACGAAGCAACCAAAGGAGGAACCTGAAAAATTTTCTGTTCTGCTTTTGTGACATTAAAATTTCTGTTGATATGAACACGAATTTCGAACCAAGAGAATTCGACGTAGCCTAAAATTAGTACGTTATGTATAATTTCTGTATAAATAATTATCTACGATTGAGAATTCAGAATTATGATTAAAAAACATTTGTTATTGAAACGAAAAATACTGCAGTCAGTAACTGCATTGTTTCCTTTAGTAATCAGTCGGGGGATTGTAAAGTCCAAAAAATGCTTTCGTAAAACTACTCCATTCGGGAAGTGAGCGCGCTTTAAGCATAAGAGGAATATTAATAATAGGGTTGTACAAGATTTTTGGGGCGAATCCCTGAAAAATTTCCCAAAGAACACATAATCCACCTCAAAATGGTGTTGTTGAGCACTTCTAAGCTTTACCCACATCTATAATATCCGTAATCTTAAAAAACGAATATTCGCGGTTCCATCCGAATCCCAAAACCTCTTGTTTAATTGAGTAGTATGCCTGTAGGCAAGTGGTTGAATATTTCTTTTTATACCTCGAGTCAGTTGAATATGATAATGTCATACATCAACAATTTACTTCAGCCCCTTGGCTACTTACCTTGCGGATATCATTCACCACACTTGTACACCCTATTATTACCGACTACGGACCACTCATTCTTACGCCTTATTTGGTAAACCATGCTTTTATAAAAATCGTAATTTTATCGTTAGTAAGGCAAACCCAGCGGTCTTTGAGAGATAAAGCCTTTCAAATGTTATCATGTTTTCGAACTTCGCAAACTTTGAAAGGCTTTATCGTGGAAACTATTGGGTCTACCGAGATAATTCTAGTCTCATATGGTAACAAATTTAGTCTTCTTTAAAAACGTCCTGATAAGGTACTATCAGCAACTATTACCCATACCCACCTCCCCCCACCTAGCCTCACCCAGCGGTCGCCTAGTACCCATAGTACAAGCTTTGCTTAGTTTGGGACTAGGTCGATTTGTGTAAGATTGTCCACAAATATTTATTTATTTAGGGTTATAATCGGTTTTTCCATTTTTGACAAAGTTGCGTTCGACGGAGGTCACAAACTTGGGTTATTCGTTGGACCAACATCATAAACAAGTCTGCAAAAAATCAGTACTATCGGATTTGACGCAAACCACCCAGTATTTTCAGGCGACAAGGTTACTGGATTACTTTGGCGTCACGTATTTTACATACAAATTGTATAATTGTGCCGGTCAAAGTGGGTCGTTCGATAGTTGCGTAAAAACTTAGACCCGTCGATTAGACCTTTGAATGCCATTAATTACGTACAAAAACGTAATTTACCGTTATTTTAACAGAACGTACAGACGTAAGCGTCCTTTACAACATTTTTTTTCCGGTATTTTTGCATTCAAACTTTCCATCATAGCGGTAAAGAGAAATCAATCAATTGACTGCTACCGCCATCTTACGTTGACCGGCGGTCAGCTAAATGTTAATATAGTCTCATGTTGGATTTTTATGACATGTTTAAAATTATGCTACTAGCAACGAGTACCAATTGTATAGGAGCGTCATGATTCGAACATTACGCAAGTTCTTCAGGATTATTCTTGCGTCTTAATCGGTTGTCTACCGAGTCAGGTAATTACCGTCCACGTTATTGTTACGTAGTTTTTTTTTTTCAGGTAGACGAACTCTCTTTCACTCTCTCTGCGCACTTAATACGTGAGTTTAAAGTTTAGTCCACATTTGTATCGAGCACGCGTATCCTAAGTGTGGAGGTTCAATTTGGGCATAACGTAGCATTAGCATCGTCGTGTAAAAAAACACGTCCACACTTGTATCGTTTCAGCGCATCGAGATGGCATATCGTATCGTGACCTTGATGATCGGACAAAATCACATCATCCTGATATAGTATCAAAACACTGCCACACTTACCGATCACGTACGCATTTCCCGTATGTGAGTGTGAGTAGAATTTAAGATACGCGGTGTATCAGATACGGCGCGCTGCATGATCGCGTATCTTTCAGCGTCCACACTAACAATCTACGCATCGGTGCCACGTGACGAAGATACGATACGGTAAAAAGATACAAGTGTGGACTAAGCTTAAGTTTCTTGTAGTACAACTTTAAAGTGTCATGTATCGAGATAGTTTACCAAATAAGTCAACTAAGAGTCGATTTTTCAATCGCCAGATTAAATTATCCGTTAGTTAAAGTTATCGCTGTCACTTTCTAATGCGAAAGAAAAAGGACAGAGTTAACATTCATTTAACAGATACTTGTATCTGGGGATTGAAAATTCGGTCCTAAGACAAGTAAGTCCGCTCAATTATTAGCAACTTCCTTAGGTTGAAGCGCGTCAGTGACATGGTTAGGTTCTTCAGTGACCGGCGGTTTGAAGGCGATTGCGTACGGATACTTCGCGGCACACGCCGCGATGTACGCCTCGATTTCTGCTTCGCACGAGCCGAAGTCTCCGTCTCTCAGACTCTCTAGGACTTCCACGCAACCCTGGAAATGTGGATGTGTTAGTTAGGACTGTTCATAATAAAATTCTAAAGACTGGTAAGTAACGTAGAGCATCTCTGTTCGTCTTATGCATCATGTTTTATTGCTTATGTAAGAGACCCAGAAGGTTTAATTTTCTTATCTTGCGTCAAGCTTTGGAGACTGGTCTCATCTCTATGAGTCTTCACTTCACACGGTTATCTGCGGAGCGACAGCTCTCCGCTATGATGCTCTGACGTAATAAATTTGGAGTATCATTCCATCCTATTTCAACTTCTTATGATGTCATAATGAAGCACATACCACACCTATGACAATATCGAGAGGTTGATACTGACCGGAAGACCACGGTTCCGTAAACCAACGCGAAGGACATACCGGCTGGTGAATGATATAGAAATTCCTTTTTACAAGGCTTTTAGGTTCGCTCGCGACCGAGAACGATGGCGACAACTTGTTGCTAAGAAATTCTAGGACACTCAGTCTTCAAAATTTGAGTGACCTCAATCGGTGGAGACGAAGTATTGTTCGAACGGAGAAATGACAGGTGTAATTATATTTCTGTTGTTTTTCTCTCTGATAGCTTATTTGAATGCTATTATGCAATAATGTGTCAAGCTATTAGGAAAACCTATAGTTGGTTGACACATTATTGAATAACAGCGTCCATTTAGCGTTTCCACAATTCAGTCGATTGAGCTCATACGAAGCGACGGACTGAACTGTTC
This sequence comes from Epiblema foenella, assembly GCA_963556455.1. Classification (NCBI taxonomy): domain Eukaryota; kingdom Metazoa; phylum Arthropoda; class Insecta; order Lepidoptera; family Tortricidae; genus Epiblema; species Epiblema foenella. Next base: position 5,427,179 of record OY747110.1, read on the forward strand.
ATTACCCCTGGGGGTATCAATCTTTGATTTTGAAGCATTGTATAATTTTGTTAAGGATAATTATCAATGATACTCATCTTGTTAATTATCATGATTTTTATGTTCTGATAATTATCGATCTGATAATAACCTTAAATTTGTAAAAAAAAAATAGGCGGATGAATTCGAACGTTAAAAGTTGCGCTCACGTATATGATGTGTTTCTATGTGCTTACGAAAGCGTTCGCTGTCGTTCAATGTCAACTATCGATACCGGGCATAACTATCCGATACTTGTCGGATAATTATCAATGATCATAATTATCTTCATAATTTCGAACCCTGCTTGAAAGTTTGCACGTGTTTCCACAGTACCTGTATAGAGAGGTCTGCATGGTCCAGCTTCGTGGCTTGTGCTCTCGCTTCATCGGTCCGCTCGGGCACGAGTCGGCACAGCGCACGCGCACCCCACAAAGCGGCGGCCTGACACTTCAGCGCCGGACCAGAGAAGAACTCCTCCGCCATCTGACGGGCGCTGCGCCCGCGCATTGCCTGGAATAAGTAAGTAAATCGTTTAGAGAATTAAAAGTCCACCTGTATATTTCTTTAATATTTAAACTTTATTGCATATTGGCATCCTCTACCAGTCAACCATTGGGCCAAACAGAAACTATAGTAGTGCAGGTGGGCTAGCATAACTTGCTGCCAAGTCGTATCTCGCGCGACTCAGCGATTCCTGTCTCACTCGAACTGTGCGAATTAGAAAGAGGAGGGTGGATTTTTCTCTACTCGCGTCGCGTCGCAGCGGCAGTTGTGCTAGCCCCGCAGGATCATAAACGCCGAGAAGCGAAAGGAAACACAAATCATTCTATTTAATACGTATAAAAGAATATATATACTTTACATGTACCCTGTAATACAAACGTTAACGTGAGGATGTAATTTGGATTTAAAGGAGAATTTGCTTTGAGCTTACCTAACGTATAAGAGAGAGCTCGTATCAGAGTCGTTACTAATAATCATCATCCTTCGATAATTATCTCAGTACAGGTGCATCCTGAAGGATGCCCGGGGTCCGCTACCTAATACCAATATTTTGGCGTAGGCACTAGTTTTAACGGAAGCAACTGTCATTTACTTCCAACCCAAGGGGAAACCTGACCTCATTATAATTAGGCGTGTCAAGTGAGCGGGCAACTTGACACGCCTAATAGAAGTTCCTAAACTGCCCGAAGGGCATTTGGTTACTAATAATATAAGATAAATATTAACTAATGCTTACGATGTCGTTGTTAAAACAGCAAAGTGCCATTAATTGGAATTTACGCATTTCAACAACTAAGTTTCGAGTCATTTTAATGAACCATAGGAAGTGACTGTCGGAACTGTTCGCTAGCCCTAGAGGTATTTGTTTCTACCCCTTACGTCTCGTGGTTACGATATCGTTGATCAAACTTCCATGACAAAGCAAAGGTGCCATTCACTGTAGCGAATTTTCGCAGTTCAACAACTAACTTGCGAGTCGTTTTTAACCGGTCATACGAAGCAAGCGAATGAACTGTTAGTTAATCCTAGGGGTATCTACCTCTTACGTCACCTTGTTGACGACTTCAGCGACGGCGGATGAAGGCGCCTGCGAACTTGCGAGTTCAACAACTAAGTTGCGAGTAGTTTTCGATGCTTCATGCAGAAGATTCCTCGTGTTGCTTTTCTTACCTCTTGTGTTTCCTTGTTGATGACCTCAGCGACTGCGGGGGACAGGTCTGGGTGCTGGTCGAGCCAACCACGGAATCGCACCATACAGTCGTGCAGATGATGGTGGCCTGGCTCTAGCCGCCACGCGCGCTTTATGCTCTGCAGCATTAGCAGGGGCTTCTCTGAAAAAGTAAATGAATAGGTGAACATAATGTGTCATTTAATACGACGGGAATTACGGTTTCTCAGAATGCTATAGCTGCCTGCACTGTAGCGAGAGTTTTGAGTGTCGAAAGCTACAGTAAAGATTATTGATGGATTCGTTTTCTTTTTACTACTTCTGAAAATGGCAGCCGATTTGTGGTCAGATCATGTTGCAAGGCAATTGACAAAATATTCTCGAGTTTTATTCATTTTACAAAGATTCTCATGGAATAGTCCAAGATGGGTCTTTCAGTACCCTTTACACTCTTGTCCCGTTTCCAAAGAATAAATGATTAAGTTTCCGTTACCTTACTCAACGTTTGGATTTTTCATTATAGTAATTAATGGCCGGTTGTCAAATTGGTTCAAGTAACTAACATTCGTCAGAATTTGATTGTATGGGAAGTATGACAGTTCTCCAAGGGATGACAGCAACAGGCCGGCGCCAAATTTAACGTTAACTAACGCCTTCTATTCTGTTGATGATACTCTGCTTAATCTTTTAAAAGCACTCACCTTTCCTATAGTATATTTCGAAGGCCATTAAATGTGTTTCTATCCTATCGGAAGCAAGCATCCGCAGTGGTTGGAGGAACTTGATCGCCTGTTCTAGAGGATCTTCCGCCTGTAACATGCATGTAACGTTATAATTATACCGAAAATACATTTTCTTACCACCAGAGATTACGAGCATCATTACATATTGTAATATTATATGGACAGAGTTCCGAATATGTCTAACAATGTACAATTGGAAAGTTTAAATACTCTTTCTAAAAACCTGTATTGGTTCATTATAGTAATCAACATCACTAAATTGGGCCATGTCATGTCACACTGCAACTTGATTCATTATTACAATTCTGTTTTATTTACGTTTACCAAGTAATGTAATATGTAAGTTTTATTATAACAGTTTAAAATAAGTTCTCTTAAGCGACACTACACTTTACCGGGTACAATAAATAATACACAAATGAAGAGTGTATTGCCGACATCCCGTTTTATTCATTGGACGTTAACTAAAGAGAACTACAATAACCTCTGAATTAGATATAAAACGTTTGTCTGACTGCAGTCCAACTTAATTGCGTTTTTACGGATGTTAAGCAGTCGTCTCGCAGTGAAAAAAATAAACAATAGCATTATTTTTAATGAGCCCTGGGATCCCAGGGACTGGTAGACGACGAGTAGTGTCAGGTTGGCAACTGGATGGTGAATTTTTCATGCCCGTGATATGAAAATCTGGCCCCACGTTCCTGGAGCCTTCGAGGGATAGACACGTGGTACTCGTATTTTTATTCCTCTAAATACTCAACTGTGACAGTCGTCAGCGGCCACATGAGGACTCCAGGATCCTATAATGAACACACCTGAGCTCACCTTGCCCCTCACCGGGCACAGATTTCGCCCCCCCTATAGTCGTATTTTAAGATAGTACGAGCCACCGTAGGTCTCTTGTCAGAGCCCGGATGAAATTACAACTCACCCTAGCCAACTTGTCGGGGATGAGCTCGTCTAGTTGCGGCGCCTCTGGGTCGCCTTGCTCCTGCTGTTGCCGCGCCTTGTGATGCTGTTCCCTTTTCACCTGAAACGCGACCACATTGCCAATTGAGACATTAAAAAAAACCGGAGACGATTTATTGATGGAACAGTTGGCCTAATACAAAAATCAACATGAAAAAAATGATTCGTCTGTATATCTTATTCACGCTTAGCTATCTTTCGAAACGGGTCTTATAAAAACAAGCCTAAGAAGTAGGCAGGGTTCCTACGTCAGCTTGAGTGCAGCTGACGGGTCAGTAGCCTTGGGAACGCTCAGGAGGTTTCAGTAATCTTCGAAGCTTAGTCTACTCGTGAACCCGACGTCGCGCCCATTTTGATTTGTCGAGCGATCTGTGTCGACATGTTCCGCTGCCAGGAATATTCCCAATTTCGTATGGAAAATTGTTCTTGAAATATATGTAAATATGTCTTGCTGTTGTTGTTTTCTTTAATCTGGATTCAACGTCAGCCTCAAAGAAGACATTAACAATACTTCTTATCGAGTAAATGAAGTAATAAAATCCCAAATGGCGCACTACACCTACGATACATAAATTAAAAGCTATACTTGTTTGTAATTAATACCGGCGCCGTTACTTTATGGAGAACGCCGTTCATTAGCTGATACAAGCTAACACTTTCTAAACTAGTCAAATACCTAACAAAATACTGAAAGCTAATTGCACTTAGGAATTATAGAAATGTGGTTTGGCTGACATGCTTTCCTTTGATCTTGAAGATAATTAAAATGCTTCATATTACTTACATAATTAAAATTACTTGACAGTTGGCAGCGGCAGGTGTAAGTCTAATGTTAGCTAGGAAGCAAGAAATGTCTATTTCTGCCCTGCATCTGCTTACATCACTCGCATGTTAAATATATGATCGGGTGGCTTTAACCCTTCATGATAGTTACTGTAGGATTATGGAAGTGTTACGATATATTTGGCTTAGCAGGGTAGTAGCAGACTACTGCATAATACTGGCTGAGCAATGTTTTCCAGACATTGTTATCTACAACTAAAAACAAATGTCCATACAAATTTTACATTAATTACAAATTTACGGCAGCTCAGTGGCTAGAGCGATTGCCCGAGAATGCCAGAATATCGCAGATTCCAATCCTGCTCGGAGACTAATTTAAAATGAACATGTTATCTAAAAAAAAACCTACCTGTACTTGCGCAGCCAGCATGCTCTCTTGTTCTGCTTTACGCTTTGCTTTCCTCTGCTTATTCCTCAGCTTCTTCAGTTCGGACGGCGCGAGATTCTCTGCAAACAAACATGTAACATAACTCAACTGCTGAACATAACGCGTTCAACGTAATGATAGTTTAAAATTCATGCGGACTAACGATGTAACGTAACAAGACATAAAAGGGCCGTTAGAGCGGTATAAACAGGCGAATTAGCGATAAATGGGCTTTAATAAGAAGATATTAAGTGATATAATAGTCGTACATCTTTATGGTGATCTTGATTGTGGTTAATGATGCCGGCGATATGTTGTGCTCCTTATTTCTAGCCTACGTTTTTTTATAATTTATGTCAAAGTCGATACCCGACGACCCTTATAGGGTTTGTACACTTTGTTGGTATTTTTAAAACAGGTCGTTTAGTATCATTAACAAGCCACGTCCACCATGTGAGGTAATTACGTATAAAATATAATTAATTGTCATTATACTACGGGACAAATGCGGAAGGTTACTCTGAACTTCTTCAGTTGAGTCAGAATAATATTTCACCACGATCACAAATTTTATTCAAAGTCACAATTTAGAACCTTTAAGTACAGAGTAGATGTTCAGAATTGCGAGTGCCTGGTTAGCGCCGATATATCTGACTACCTAGTAGTATTAAACCGATTGTTAAAGGCTAATTGTTGTATTGCGTGAATAAAGATAATAAGTACGAACGACGTACGACAATATGGGACCATGGTGTGAGAATTCTGAGTGGTGGTACTTTGTTAACTTGAGTTATGGTGAGAAAATCCAACAGCTACAAATTGTCATGAAACAATTGCGGTTTTTGACTAGGCAACCATAATAACAATTCGAATATTTCTTATCGTAGAAAATGCTAGTTAGCGTTTTTTCTTTAGAAAACATGAAATACGAGGTCCGCCTGCTCGCCTCTCCTATGAAAATGATTTTTCATAGAAAAGTACAAGACTTTAGTTTCAAAGTACGTATCTCGTGAAAGATTTTGAATAGATTTTAATAATAATCAAATTGTTTAAACAACACCTTTTTGTAAACGTACAGGCGACAAAAATATTTTTGTTCGCGTCATTTATGACCAATCGACGGTCTAGATTATGCAGTACGTATATTTCAAGTTAATTTAAACGTCTAATGTCAAATTAAGGCCTTTATAAAGTCCGTAAAAGGCCAATGTCCGCTGTTAGGCCGCCGCCTAGCAGCTGGCCAGCTGAACGCACTAACCAAATGGTTATGCTGCCACTTATACATGACACCAGTTACTTCGAAGGTCACCTGCTAGGGTGACCAATATGATTCAAGAGTCAAGACTCAATACATATACGTGAAACTAAGGTCGTCGACCTGTAATTTGAAAATATTAGTCTCATTTGCTTGAAGAGAGCAAGCAGTTGCGCTGATTTAAGTGGAAAAATGGCATTGAACGAGAAAACAAACAGTGGATGTCTTCAAATGACTGCGTGGGAGCGCGCATCACCCACACTATTGTTCTAAATTAGATCTTCAAGATAAAGTTTCGTAGGTTTATTATTATCCTATGTAAAGAACAAGAAACATACATTTAGATCGGCGTATGTGATAGAAACGTTTAATTTAGACGGCATCACTATATGGTCTTTATTCTTCATAATTACATTATTAACCTATATACGTCTCGCATGGACACACGGATCTGATGGCGGTGTTTATTTGATGTAGTTAAACAACTATATACCCTATATGTACCTACATGAGTATACCGAATCAACCATGAATTCCCGCCCAGGTATAGCAATAAGTGTAAGAGTCCTGAGAGACACGTGCGTGGGTTTCTCGGGCAGCAATCGACTGTATTGAAGAAAGACAAGATAAGACAACTAGTTAAATACTCAGCTTTCAAACAAGGTTCGCTTAGCTAAGACGCAGATAAAACGGTAAGAAAAAGCGAAGTTGTTAAACACGCCTCTGTAGTTCTTGTGGCGACAACTTTTTGTCCTGATGTAGTTGACGCAGGCGCAGTCAACTGTAAATAAGTAATAGATAAATAGTGTAGTACTATGTCCCTAAAAACTAAATTATTCTTCGACTTAAATTTGATCATGCTGACGAAGCCTACGTTGCGGATTAGAATTTATGAACCATTGTTTTGTTGCAATAAATATTTTATCCTTTCTTTTCTATTTGAACATGACATGCTAGTTATTTCTGAATAACTGGACACTAAAACATAAAATCCTAGTTATTTATCAAAACGTAACTTAAAATTAACAGACAGAATTATGTCCCTACATAAAGTTATCTACAGTACGTGGAGTTTCAACTCTTTGAAAAAGCCAACTTTATTCGGTAAATAATTTGCCTCGCTTTCGAATCGTAAAATATTATTCGTAACTAATATCATTGTTTATGTGTTAGGTATGAATTATAGATTGTGGCTTGTTTATTTTTGTTAATTGTGTGGGTTAAATAAATACTTCTACCAATGTTGCGTATTTTACTTCTCAGATGTGTGACTTTAGTTGGTGTTTTGGTGTTTGCTTGGAAACCTACAGTGTGGCTAGCGAGGTATGGAAGAAAGCGTAACTAAAATGTTATCTCATTTATATTTTAGAAACGTTTTCCTCCTGACTTTGCTGGTCACATTGTGGGCTTCAAAGTAAACAAAACAAAAAAGGTTATGTTATGTATGTGTGTGAGTGCGTGAAAGCATGCATGTGTGTGTGACGTGTGTAGGTGTATTCATACACGAGTGCGTGAGTTGTGTATGTGTATCGATGTAGTTCTGCAGCCAACCGCTAGGTGCCTGGGCCTCCCAGTAATTTCTCGGAGTTGCCACTGTTTACATAAATATACTTATTATACCCTTTGGGTAGCCGGGTTCGGCTGTTATCAAAGCGGCGCAAGGCGCGGCAGATTATGTCAGATCCAGTGATAAGCGCGTGAGTCCGCGAGGGTTCGAGTCACGACCCCGCTGACAGATCGATTCAGATCGCTGGCACAGCTGATAAAAGGAGTATGCATGAATTTTATTTCACCGAAACTGTTCAATCGTGTGTCGTAGCGTAATCATGTTAAATAAACTAACTGTAACTACACTTATGCTATCAATATGAAGGCGGATTATACCACAACAATGCGTTTCAATGTATTTTCTACACTGCTAATCAGACATCGAACACTTCCAGTAGTCAGTATCCAACTATCCAGTAGCCATACTTTACGAATCAATAACGCGAGTGGGTTTCTACATCTAAAAACTTCAATAATATTACGCACTTACACATTAAATCGTTAATTATTAGCGTGACGTGACCGTTTATTACACAGGAACTACGATATCTACATATATTTTTGCCAACACTTCTACATATTAACTCAGTTAAGCAATTTCTTGAACGAAAGTAGACTTACAAAATACACCTAAATTATGGAAAATTACGAGCTGTCATTACGATAAATATCATTTGCAAACAATGTTAATATGACCGCAGAACCGAGTAAGGACATTGCAATGTGTGGCTGAAAACGAACCTACATAAGACGGGATAGCTTCAGGGAGAGATTGTCAAGCCTATGCTTCAACGTTGAAAATAAGCTTTATTATACCGACAAAAGTTAACGTTTGCAATGACATAAAAAAAGTGATAAGAGTTTGGGAAAGCTACACCTCTAAACTTGCACCCAAACCGTGAAAAACTCGCCGCGAAATTCCGCTGCAAAAAACCGAAAGGGAGCAAGCGACGTTAGACGCATCAGACGTGATTTGGTAAAAACAACCATCGAGTGTGTATATATATATGACAATAGCGTATTATTTTAAGGTTTAGTTTAGTGCTCAATATCATCTGCACGCAGAGTTGCTTTCACACTACGATTGAAGGCAAACAAGTGTACCCGCTTGATAGTAAGAGATCCCGTTGTCGACACTGTCAAAATCTGTTCGCTTATTTTTTCAACAAACGCGGAGAATTCGACAGCAAATTCCGCAAAATCTTCCACCTACATTTCTTCGTAATTACGCGAGGGACCAGACCAGTTCTCAAGTGCCAGTTGGATCCTGCAGTCGTAGACTGTCCCTGTCGTATTCGCGTTTCTCGTCAGCTATCCCTCGAACAATGGGCGGTTTCATTAAGGTCGCTGACCATAGCGGCATTACAGTGTCGCAACATTTGCGACACGAGCGCGGGCCGCACCTGGGGTAACCATGGCTACGTGACTGTTTTTTTTTCATAATTTAAACGTTTCCAAAACATCTGAAATCGGTGGTGCCATTGCAGTATTAGTGGTGGTTATTAAAATACTCGATTAAATTATGCTAAACGGATTGCTCTTTCGTTTGTTTGGAAAAAGATAATGTGATTACTAGTTAGCTTCGGCATTTCAAACAAAACCAGTCCAGTAAATGTAATAGTAATCTTAAAGCGATCGTCCGTAGTATATGTATAGTACAATACTGAGAAGCTTTGCAAAATAAAGCTTTATTTTGGTAGAATACAAAAAGTCCTATCAATATCTAAAAAAATATCAAGACCTACGACGTTTGCTGTCGAATTACTAAAATTCTCAGCTTGTCAGTGATAATTGGTAAGAAAATAAATATTTGAATCTATCTCCGTGTTCTCTACGTGTTGGTATCTTTGACATGCACATATTGGGTTAGCATAGCAAGGGAATTCAATAGTAAAAAAAACAAGCCATTCCATAATATAAGAAGGGTTCTGGTCAACATTCCATCCACTGTATCCAGTAATCGTGGTCGCCAGTCCAAGATCTACGGTTATTACGTATCGAACCAATGGCCATCGGGACTCGTTATGCATAACATTGCACCAATAACGCGCTATCTAGTCACGTATCTCGACCACTTTTTACTACCACCGGCTGTGCCGTCGTATTCTAATAGGGCGTTAGTTTGGAATAATAAGTTAATAAGAGAGCAGAAGTCCAAAGGTAGAAGTATTGTTACAAGTAATTAAAGTGTTTTAATGTCAGTGTTATTGAGTGTTCTTCATCATCATCATCAATATTAAGAGGGCCTGGTCCTCTGTCGTTGCAGCATTCTCCATTCCAATCTATCTTGGGCCTTCGTCTTCACTTCCTGGTATGTGTGGCTACAGCACCATTCCTTCATCTGTGCCATGTTATTCTTGTTACAAAAAAATACAAAATAATTCACTTCCATTAAAAATGATTTAGATTCCTTTAACAAAATAATTCAATAGCACGTAGGCCCATATACTGAGGATAAGACTGGCCGCATTACACCCAGCTTGTCTGACAATGATTTCAAAGAACAAGTCCTAAATAGAACATGTACAATTTGACTTTTTCTCTCGAATCCGGTTTCGATCGCAGATAACAGCCCAGGTCTTGGATTTGCAATTAGTTGTAACAAGATAAACTCGACTACCACAAGACTATGTCAACTGCGTTCGAAATAAACACCATGTCTTTTTGACAATAGAGAGATCATGTATCACCGCACATTTAATGATTGTTATCGATGTGTTACATTCATCCAATGGCGCTTATTAATACATTCAAACGTTCCGGCGGACTATGTTAGTAATGTAACATTAAAGGTCATGCTTTGAATTTTTAGAGTTGACTACAAATAGTGCAAATAGAATGAACGTTGGTGAAATTAATTTTTACAGAAACCAAAACGTATTTAACTGGCTTTACCTATAAATACAGTGAAAGCAAAATGCAGGTGAAATATTTAATATTCGAAACAAAGCGCTTAGTTAAATTTATAATAAATACCTAACGACTAACACCTGTAAACATTACAATGTCATAAAGTTAATTTTGTTCGTAACCAATTTCACAGACAGGATATAAACGTTTAAGCACACCGTTCCAATAATGATAAAATCGAAATAACCTAGTTGTAAACAGAATGAATTATTATTTTGAAATTGGCTTAAGGTTAAAATCAGTTCAATTTGTGCTTTAATCAAATGCGTACTTACAAAAAAAACGTATCATATTGATCTTCGTAATTGCAATGTCGACCTTTTTCCATACTTATTAAGATACAATGTTGGAGATTGTTACATAAAACATAGGAGCTACAGTACAATTCGATTTGTACTATGTTGATATCCGGCACGCCCGTAGCATTCCCGTTCAAAACTACAATCTGGAGGTCTATTCCTTCGTCGTATTGCATTCCAATGTGATTAGCGCGCCCGCTTACACACGTGCTGAGCTAATGTGTCAAAACGGGCACACAACACAAAACACATTGAAATGTAATTGGGATGTGAAAGAGATGAACCGAGTGGAGACCCGGATCGCTGAGGCAATGTGACGGGTGACACTCGTTTGAATCTAGAGCCCAGAGCCATATCAATTATGGGATAATATGTAAATACAAATATGAATCTAGTAACAAAACAGATTCTACGTTGCATAAAGATGCATTTACTGGTAACATTTCCTGTATGCTTCTCTTTCTTTCCATTAAACAAATACTTCAGCTAAAGGTTAAATAGGTGCCAGTTAATCGTTAGTGTCACAAGCACCCCAAACTATTAAACTAAGTTTATCGTTAACTTAGTTCTCGGCAGCGTTGGCGTTGGCGTCACTATATTCCAGTCTACATTTATACTCGTCGGGTCGGTTACGCGTTACGACTAGATTTCCAGATAAGTTTTTATTCCACTGATGAAAGTAAAACTAAAATATACTTAGGTTGTCAGCTTTATGAAACAAACCTGTATACAACGTTGTGTTTATCCTTTGGCAACATAATATGAAAATCCTAAGGAGAACAACCCACATAAGATAACACGCCCTAGTTACTGCAATCTTTTAAGAACACAATTTGTGACCGTTCACTTCTATATTAAACTGAAACTCTTCACAACTAAGGTTTACTTTTAAAAAGATACCACACATTAGTAAACATTTTTCGAAAAGACACCGCTTTTGTTCAAAATGTTTCTCTCTCTTCTCGAACCAGCATAATAAGACTTACATTTATGTAATTGTGCACCATCGGGGCAAGAAATAGGGTAGAGGCGGGGTACACCATTGAAATAAGCAGAGTTGTTGTGAATTACAACATAGTATTAAAACGACGTAACTAGTGTAAGGCTTCAAAAGGATATGGTATTTTGTTTAAAGGCGCGTGCGCATACGGCGGTTCTGTTAATAACGCGTTACACAACGCATTGTGCCCTAATCCGTCTAGGACACGTCGCACACATAAATTGCTGCTCTAATTCACTCGGGTTTCGTAAAACTAAAACGAAACCGCGAGCGCATGCCGCGGACCGGGTCGCCGGAGGTCAGGCATTTTGTATGAATTTTGAGTAAACAGTGGATACCAAATTGCGCAGTTCAGAGTTTTCAGCATAAAGATCGTTAACACCTGAGGAAGCGCTCCACTTTAGACTGCGTAATGTGTTTGAATTTAATGATCTAGATTTTTTAATCTTAAGACAACATCTTAAGCCACTTAACTAAGGATAAGCAGTTGCCGCCCGGCGAAAAAAACAATGACATTATTTTGTTATGTGCCCGGAGATGGCCAGGGAGATGACAGCTTAAACAACAGATTTGTTATTGATGTCTAATTTCCTGCTGTTGCAAAAAAACTTATTAAATATGGTAACATATTATCATGTCCAGTCTTTCAATGCGTAAGAGACTGCGTTTCAATTCCGTCCTTTATTTTTGACCTTTAATTGACCCCGCGGTCGGGGCTTGTAAACAGGGGTAATAGACATTCAAGCTTTTTTTTGCTCGAGAAATGCATTAGATCCCAATTCATTACTTTCATGAGTTGATAAAATTGAACACAAAAGTAGCCCTATGAATGGCCATGTCACGAGTAGTAATTAATACATGGTAGGTTTCGCATTTAACTTTAATTTCTCAGGACTCGGCTGGCCCTATGTCGCAAAACTATAAGGAATAACGCTTACTAACATGACGTGATTTACTGTTTCATTATGTAATAAAAGGAGATTTAGAGCGAATCAGCTTTTAGCGAACGAGAGTTTCTTGCCTCACATGAATGGGTTCACATGTTTTAAATCCTGCGACAAGGTGGTTAGTTTATGTTTGATAATTTTTTAATGCAATAAGCCTTCACTGTAAGAAAATACTTACACTTGAACAGCTAATAAGAGACAAAGTTACTCGTACGTTCAAATCAGGCAAAATTTTAGACCAACTTTATTGATCATCTTTCACTCACTAAAAACCGTAAGATCGTCTGTTAAATAAGTTTTAAAGTCTACAAAATATACTTAACAATCAAAAAATTACTACAATTACTTCAAAGGTGTCACGTCACGTGTCTGTATGACGAAATGTAGATCTATGTACCTAGTTATAAACCCACCTATTTGTACCATGTTTTAAGCAGCAAATAAAGTACTGAAATACAGAAATTTTAATGCTTATCTCAAAGGATCTGAATGAGGTAGGTACAGGCTATAAGTATAAAATACCCACGTTGGCAGTGAATGCAAATCTGCATAGTCTTGTATCTAATAATATACATTATATTTCAAAATGCACCGGCTGTCATAATGAGTAATTAGTAATTACTGGATGGACTAGGGTGTACTTTCGTCGCTTCACATCTCTATCACATTTTCATTATATTTCATGTGCCCGCTTCCAAGCGCGTTAGGCTGCGACAAGATAAAAAGCAAAGGTTGCGAACTGTAAAGATAAGGCCCGGTAAGACCGGAGGACTTAAATACTATTCTAACTAAGGCATCAACATCATCCTCCTAGGGTTATGTCCCGGGGTCCGCTAACTAATCCCGAAGATTTGGCGTAGGCACTTATACTGCAATACAATATTCTAAAGCATGCATAGTTAAATTAAACGCGCACGTGTCCACTATGGAATAAACATAAACTGGAATTAATAAATTATTGTTACATTTGAATTTCAATCTGTTACTAAGAAACCCTGTATGTTTCCCTCTGTTGGTTGCCATGCGACCTTACATAGTTGTGCTATGTACAGTCGAACTAACAAGGGGTTTAACACCTTTCCTTCACTTTAACATGTTATACTGTCATGCTAGCATTTCCAACGGATAAAAACGAAAAAGTGTTGAGGTACTTATGAGTTCGACTGTATGTACTAACAGGGACCTACAAATTCTTTCGGCAGACAGTTCGTGACTCGTTCACCTTTGCGTTTGTAGACAGGAATGTTACTATATTTGTTTTTTGTTGCATTATCGAGCTACGGGTGGGATGTTTGATAGCTCTTTTTTTGTGGGGCTGGGTAATAGAATTAAGTTTTGATATTGATTAGATACAATAAGAACTTCGATATCAATGTACTGCATTATTGGGAATTTTGTAAAGCTATATGTACGTCAAATAGAATGAAACATTTTAGGTGACTAAATTGACGACAACACTCATAGCTAGTATTGCGACAGTCAACGTTGACTATCTATTGTTAAAAACACATTTAATCACATCTAATCCTACGAACTAATAACATTCGCACATTACACAAAAACACCTGTCATTACATAACCAGAGCGCATCTTTATCCTCAGATTGATTAGCCGAATTAAAATTAACACATTATTTTTTAAACACCAACTTCCATCTCGAATTAAAATACAATTTGAACATTAAGATTAACAAGATAAAGTTGCATTTGCTGTTAATACTGGGTGAGATAGGCGATGTGAGTGTATAGAGGCAGAATCAGACCGGGGCGTGACGGATGGTGAAAGAGCACGTGTAGTGATAGGTATTAATAGCCTGCTGTGCTTACACCTGTCCGAAGGCACGAGAGACACTTCCTAATAGGGTTGCGCAATTATATCGGAAGTGTCGTGCACGAGTTTACGGAGACAAAAGGCTTAAATCGTTATATAGGCGACTTTAACTGGTCCTGAACTGGACAACGGACAAGTATACCGGATATAAGAAGTGGGCCCAAGGCGACTTCCGAGTCAGAGTGGAAACCATAATTATTATAAAAGGTTATAAGTAGAAGTTGATTAACCAAAATGTATATAGGATCGGAATAAGTACGAACGAAGTACGAAAATCGCAACAGATTTATTTCTGGTCGTCTAAAACAAAATCAAATTAAAGTTAAGTCAGTCACAATATGGTAATAGCGATAATAAGCCGCTCCATATAGGTTACGATTATGAATTAAATCTATAAAAACATGCACACTGTTAGATCACGCAGGTCTTATTAGGCACATGTAGTATGTCGCACATATCTTAACAAATTAAGCTGCGTGGGACGAGTTTACACACCCATTAGCACCTCCATTCACCACATCGCGATCCGATTTCAATTTCAGAAAATGCAAAATGATACAGAATCTTTACGGGTATTTTTGCACTAAAAGCTTTATGACCAACAATCAACCAACAAGCCAACAATAATAACTTCCAAAAATCCGCATAAATAGTTTATTTGTTAATGAAAAGTCATTTAGCCGTACACTTGCAAAAACCATTGTATTACTTTTTTTAAGAAACGCAAATTGCCCTTTGTGAATTTCTGTCACAACTGGGTCCTTGACTCAGTAACAGAGTTGACCAAACCAAAATAATGATACAAGGAACTCTTTAAGAATGTATACGGTTTCTCGAGGTGGTCGTGTCCGTCAGTGTCATTAATAATGTGGTTAGATTGATGGCAGTTTGGAGCGCATTATGAAAGCAGACCACCTGTAAGAATGCGCGGATATGTTGAACCTTGCGGTAGTTGCGGTGTTACCTATAATAATTGTTGACCAATTCGGAAAAGTTAGGTGCATACACCATTTAACAAACATTTACATATATATTTATGTTTTTAATTCTGAATTGTGTGCCTATGCAAATTTTTTTTTCTCTTCTTTATGAGTATCCCTCTATGAGAAGTCCACCGTCTACGTATAAAAGAGGCCGTTTAAAATGATGCAATATAGTTAAATATAAATTAAACAGATCATTTTCACACCTACAAGTCGCTCATTAATCTGGTCTGTTAAAAAAAAACATTTCACGAAATAATAAAAAACCAACCACAACACCAAATATTTTAGAGCATAAAATCCTGACCGACATAAATTGGCTACCGCTCTCGTAGGATTACCATCGATATAAATATCATAAAATATTGCCGGATCGGAGCAAATTACAATAATGGTCGCAAATGGAGCTCGCAGCCCAACCATCGCTTACAGGCCCAACTGTTTCCAAGTCTTCTAAGGCAATAAATCAGTTATTTATGAAGTCAAAGCCTTGGGTGGCGCCGCACCGAAACCCTATATGTCAAGCTAAGATTTTTGAACCCGTGAATTAAGTTGATATGAAATTAGTAAAGCTTTAAACGGTTTATTACCATGTTCCAGTAGTTGTTAGTTCCAAACGAGGTTGAAACTACCTAGTCCTAAATCATACACTATAAATTAACACAAATTACTGCACATAGAAAATTGCAGAATAATTACCGTGAATCATATTCTGTAATTTTGTTGAAGGTAGTTAAGGTTCAGAACGACATTTTAAAACTGGAATAAAGGAAAACTACTCTAGTTTAGTTATAAGACTTAACTACAACAAGTTAATTTGTCTGCCTACTCAAGATAACTATAGTCTCTACGCCCGAGTTAACACAATATTTGAGCTTTAGAGAATGAACAAAGATGCAGGTTTCACAATCGTAAACAAAAAAATTGTTATAACAAAGGAAAGGGTAATTTATGGGAGGTCATATGACACCAAAATACTTGCGATGTGTAAAGTGCACGAAGTGGCCGGTGACATTGATTAGAGGAAAATGTGCAAGTCGAGCGGGTATTCAAAGCCTCAGGTGCAGTAGCAATCAAACGAATCAGTACAAATCTGACTTACTTTTTAGGGTTCCGTAGCCAAAATGGCGAAAACGGAACCCTTATAGTTTCGTCATGACTGTAGGTCCAGGTAGTTAAAATACCGAAAAAAAATTGAGATAATGAACATTAATAAATACTTTCAACGATCTTTGGTTCGAACAAGATTGGTCAAACGATTTTCGAGTTATCGCTGAAAAACTGTCCAGCCCAAACGAAATGACGTAATTGCCGTGAGTGTCCCTATGAAGATATACATAGTATATTGTTTTAAAAAATGACACCTCGCCGAGTTTCTTACGCCGGTTCTTCTCGAGGCAGAGGTTTATTTTATGAACCGGTGGTAGTTTTTTGACATTCATAAGTGCATGTAACATGCCTAAATTGAAGAATAAATGATTTCATTTCATTTCGATACGACTTTTTAGATTCAATGTATTGGATAGTGGTTTAAATGTGGACTAGTAGGTGTAGGTATCGGTATGGAACCCTTCACCCACTTGGCCGATTTTTCTTTTCTTATACTGCGCGGATGGCAAATAAGTATACGGCCTGCCTGATAATAATCAGACACCGTTGCGCTAAAAACTTTTTAGTGCAACGGTGCAACGGTTTTTCTGGGGTCGCTAGTGTCAATACTGACGCTAGCGACCCCTGAAAAACCCTGACCCACTACTGATTTGAGAATTCGTTGTGTAGACAGCTAGAGGCAAATGCAGATCCCTAACTCTCAACATAGTGATACCTTAGGCACTCTGGAGACCATACCACTAGTAACACAACACCACTTACAAAGTGCAAGCTCAACCAATCTCACTGAAGCGCAAACTCTTAGAGTATTCCATTGTTCAAAACCGTCCGTGTGGTTGTGTCGGAGGTTTCCCCTGGATTTTCCCCAGGCTACTCTTCATCCGCGCACCCCTATCGCTTTACTGGGCCAGGCCTAGAAAGCCACATGTTTGTAAAATAATCTAGTGATCATGCTAAGGTATGAGTGGTAAGATAAGACGCAACCTGTCTTGGTTGCGAATCGAGTAGCTGGCAAGAATTCTATAATATCGAGGTGAGCCAGCTTGTATTGTACGTATCAAATGCAAAATACAGCCGGTATTGAAGTATAACAATTTATCAGGAAAATGTTATAGATGATATTTAAAAAATGCTTCATGGAAACTTGTACAAGATTCATCATCTATGCAGTTACTTTACAAAAAGCACTGTTTTTTTTATATAATAGCATACCTATGTACGCATGCAAGCTCTAAAAGTGACTACAAAACAGCTTCGTGGCAACATAGCTATTGTGTTTATTGTCAAAACATGAAATTTGTTTTACTGGGATTTCCCCAACAACAATATCATATGTAATCTTTTTGCTCAAGTCAAATTACCATAAACGCCTTTGTATTCAAATGCATGTCGCACAACGAACGGACTCAAATTCCAATATGACGTTTAATATTAATTCCTATCAATAACCCAACCCCGGTGAACCGTATAACCGACTAACAATGTCATACAATTAAGCCTTTTGGAAGGTAGTAAGTCTAGAAAACTAACTAAACCTTTCAAGTTAGTAATCCGTTGCTAATGAATTAGTTTAATTAGCCAAGCAATTGAGACATCGGCTAAGTCGATGATCTTACTAAATTAAGAATCAAATCATTTATAAACATTATACAATGGACGTCTGAACAATATAAATCAATATAAGTGGAACGCCAATGAACGCTTAAGCCAACAAAGCTGATTGAAAAGTTACATAAACGCATTCGCTGTTTATTTTGCACAGACAAGGATACATATAAATCAGATCATTGAAGATGCCAGTGATGGACGCGCCAATGCCATTCAGTGTTATAAGACAACAAGCCCTTTCAAAACATACTCACTTTTGGCCTCCAGAAAAATAATATTCTAGGCCCCCAGAGCGTTAAGTCTAAGTAACGCCTCAAGCGTTTAAGCTGCGTTGAGAATGTTTAAATACCGTATCATGAGAAATGACGTTACATTCCAATCGCTAGGCTGTTCGGAATGTTACCGTTAAGGGCAACTTCATTGTCGCGTCGAAATGCCTCGTAAGAACATCACAACTTATGTTTTTCTTTACAAATGACCCGGTAAGTCCCATGACCGCGCGTAGCATTGCACGTTTTTGTGGCGATATTTCTTCCACTTGATGGAATTCGAACTTTACTCTAGGAAAATCCCGGATTTTTGCTACAAATAACCACACGAAGCGTGCAAATTCCAATGACGAGAAATATTTCATTGAATTGCTACTCATAGATTCCACACCTAGAATCCCTTGACTTATCGGCCTTGCTTAGAGGATTTTCCTGTTGGCATTGATCCAAGACCTAAGCGGTATGCCGTAGATTAACCTGACCTGTTTCTCAGAAAGCCTCGTGATTAGTTTGAACAGGTGTCGTCAACCAGTGAATTGCGCTTTCCCAGGACTGCGAAAAATGATGGCAAGGATCGAGATGAAACTGTTGTATGTACTTAATGAAAAAAATGCATAACTTTCATTGGTCTTTAATTTCGTCCCAGGAACAAAACTGAAGTTGGTATGAACATATTTAGGTACTGGCTCGACGCAATAAAGGTTAAGAAACCCTGAGAGAGATCATCTCATCACCGTCAATGGAGACAATTGCGTCTCATTATCTAATAGAGAGATCGTTTTCTTATTTAAGATACTTCTCAGAAATATTGTCATCAAGTTGATCTGGAAGCAACAAACAAGTGTTATAAAAATGTATGATTGATATTGAATTTCCGGTAATTGGGACGGTTCACACATTACTTTATAATATTTTACCAACGTGTCATCCCCTGCATGGTGACTTCTGGATGAGAACCAAATTACGAGAGACATTTAATAATTCGTCTACCTCCATTCCCGTCGTCTACCGGTCCCTGGGATCTCCGGGATCATGACAAAAGAATGCTATTGTTTATTTTTTTCGCCGGGAGACGACGGCTTAATTGATTTTGTCGTGACATGAAACTCCGTGCATGGTGACTTCTGGGTGAGAACCAAATTAAGGCAGGTATTTAATAATTCGTCCACCTACATTTTAATTGTATTCGTCGTGACATGAAAATTTGTCGTACATTTACGAGTTATTGAGGAATCAATTAAATTGTACCTAGGCTTAAGTATGGTCCAAAAATTTGGTCCTCGCCCTTTTGTGCAAGAAGATCACGTTTAATTGCAGTTGACTGTATATTGACCAAGCGCATGCTTGAGATATAAGAAAGGGGAAGGAAGGAATACTATCATGAACCTATGACTTATTCCACTGAGTTACCACATGCAAACTTAAGTCTTCAACGTTTACATTAATTTCAGCTACTGCCTGCTACTTCGCCTGTGTAGGTCGTGTGTATTGCCAAATTTAACGGTGCTGTGTCGCGATTATGAATTATGGAATCTTAAGTCTTACACACATACAAGTTAAAGTAAAGCAGTGCACCTGCCCGTTTCCCAATGTCCAGTGAGAACAGTCCGGCGGTAACAGGCGACCGACTGTGAGAAAGCACGTAACGAATCACGTTTTGTAGTCGTTAAGATATCTTTAAGGGAATCCTTATCGAGCTGTTACATAACCATTGTGCAAGTATTTTGGAGCTCGTCCACTAGGAAAGCTGGATTTGTGACATAGTTTCATAATGTGCGACTTTGTTCTTCCCGCGATGTGGCAAATGAAAAAGCTCTTTGATGCTCGTAATGTGGACTGAATTGAGTCTTCAGTTGTTACAATTGAATTGTTTAATCACGTTCCTGCGTTGTATTTCCAAACAAATTGGCGTAGTTTGCTGTGTGTAAAAAAGATTACGCTTCAATTTATAGCTACAATTATGCACGCGGCGAATACGATGCCCGTAAATTGAAGAGAGAATTAAAATCTAATTGCATTTAAAATAGTCGGACACGTCAATGACGTACAGGGAATCATTATTTGTGTATCGAATAATATTTCTAGATAACGTATAATTGATTAACAGGATGGTGTTAAGGTTTACAGCTGCTTCTAAATTCTTGGCATGAACCCTTGAATAAATTGGACAGGATAGCATGAACATCCGACTTCATGGCGTGTGCCAGATATTAACTACCGACTGAATAAATGATAATGCCGTGCAAATTTGGATCAAAAAGAATCAAATTAAGATACTGTTGAATTTGATATCAGATAAATATAGAAATCTGGATTTATCATAGGGTATCGAGAAAATATATGGATTAAGCTAACACTGCACATTTCGCAGAAAAGTAAATTAAGTTAAAGTATGTTGCGGAGTGAAAGGGAAAATCAAGAAGCACCCATTAGTATTTTTTTTGATATTTTTTTATGTTATAGGGGGCAAACGAGCAGACGGATCGCCTGACGGTAAGCAATTACCCTCGCCCATAAACACCTGCAACACCAGAGGAGTCGCAAGTGCGTTGCCGGAATGTTATTTTTATTAGAGAAAATAAATAGTGTCGGCTATATGTAGAAACGTGAATTCAGTCTTGATTACAAGATCTGAACTGTCGCTCTAAATAACAATCAAATGTAGCGGAGCATTTAATATTTGACACTTTATCTAACATCACCTACAGGAAAGTAGGTAAGTATGTTAAAATTGTCAAATAAGCTAAACGACCTGATGTCTTTTTGTATAAGCCCCATTTGTGATGATGAAATCGATGTTTAGGTATTCTAAGAATCTAACCAAACACTTCGGGTCTACTGGACTAGAGTGGCCGCATCCCAATAATAAATCTGTTAATTTTGAAAAACACTTTTTATTATTTGCACGGTGATCTGTAAATCAAATCGAATTAATTGAGCTTGTTTAACGTTGGAGTCTATGCTATTCCGACGGGCAGTAGACTGCCATATTAAAGGTACCTACAATAATACCAGCGGTTATTTCTTCACAGGATATGTTACAGTTAAAACAGCCACCATTAGTAATACCTGTGCAATCTGGCTCGGACGGATTTGGGTTGATAAGCCTGGTTTTGGAGTTGCACTTGCTACACTATGGCCGTTTTTGTTCCGCATTGCGCCGCCGTCCTACATTTTAATAAACGTCGATAAATTCTACTGATATCGGTAAACTAGTAAATACGACTGTATGGTATCCCTTTTGCGAGCTTACGCTTGCGGCTTTATACTGGTTGAGGCATAATTCATAAGTTGTCCATGTTAGGAAGATCGCGGGGTCATTCCTGGGGACGAACTGTGTATCTTAACATAGGCCTTATGCTTAACAGAGATGGTGTGGCCTTATGTTGACAATGATAAAAATGTTGCGCATAGTACAAAATCATCCATCCGCATAGCAAGAATAGAACACATGTACAATAAAGTATTAAAATTGTCATCAGTTTTTCATAATATAGACG
Organism: Epiblema foenella; assembly: GCA_963556455.1. Taxonomy (NCBI): domain Eukaryota; kingdom Metazoa; phylum Arthropoda; class Insecta; order Lepidoptera; family Tortricidae; genus Epiblema; species Epiblema foenella. The sequence continues at coordinate 5,449,053 of OY747110.1, forward strand.
CACATTTCGAGATACTCGATGCGATAATTTATTTTAGACCGAATCAACAGCTGCACGATAGTTTTTAAAGTTTGTTCGCATTCGATAACTATTTACATTTTCGCTGGTATTTAATTTCACACACGTAAATACGAACGAACTAATAATACCTAAAATATGTCACCGCTACCACAAGTGCAAAATGGTAGGTGTTGATATCTTTCTATGTAAATACCAACTTCATTTTCTATTTACAAAAAAATGTACTAATAATACAACATACACACAATGACTAAGTCACCGACCGCTTTAGCCTAGTTGGTAGTGACCCTGCTTTCGAAGCTGGAGGTCCCGGATTCGAATCCCGGTCAGGGCATTTATTTGTGTAATGAACACGAATATTTGTTCCCGAGTCTTGGATGTTTTTCATGTATTTAAGTATCTATTTATCTATATAATTATGTATATCGTCACTTAGTAACCATAGTACAAGCTTTGCTTAGTTTGGGACTAGGTTGATTTCTGTAAGATTGTCCACAAATACTTATTTATTTAAGTAGTAATAGACTATAACTACTTAAATCATGCTTTTCTGCATTGCTAATAGTAAGTAGCAAAAACACACATCAAATCGTAGCAAATTCAAGTATGAAATGAAATTACTACACATTAGTATATAGTTAATGTCTGGTCGTGCATTTCGTATTTGATAATCTATATCACCGGTATTGCGACATCGTTTACGCATGTTCGTAACGAGAATTATGAATAACGTTTCGAAATAGAAAGCTTGTCCAGAATTAGGGCTGGCGCAGATCTGATCTGAAACGGCAGTTTGCCAAGGGGTATTTGTGAGCCTATGTACATACATGGCAATTAGGACAGTAACAGTGGGTGATAAAGCTCAATATGAATACATAATTATGGAAAGTGTAATATGATAATTTTAATGATGTATAAACATTGTAATTGTCTCTATGTACATAAAATATCCCTTACTAATTCCGCAAAAGCGAAAAAAAATCTGTTACATTGAAGCACATGGACGCTATAACGTCTAAAAACATTTATTAAAGATGATTCGCTCAACCACTCTTAAAATATTAGAGTATAAACAAAATAAACATTTGAGACATATTTAAATCTAGAAATACCCGAATAAACTGCGACTTGGACAGTTTTCTATAATTGTAAGTAAAATTATCTAATTTTCGTCACAGAGATCGTGCGACCGCGAAGGACGATGACGGACAAATTACGTCAATTACATTAACCAAATCTAGAGGTAAACTAAAAACCCGGGATAGGTATACAATACAGTTAAGGTATTGTCAGTGGCCGTTACATTGTCTTGACAAATGCAACTAGAATTAATTGAAATGGAATCGCTGTTAGGCCGCGGTCTGCACGGCAACGGGCAGGGGCGAGCGGGAGCTCATATATTTGAGTGAGTTCACTGTATGAACGCCTGTTCGCCGCCCCGCTGCCCCCTGGCAGCCTGGCATTCAGACCGTATCCTTACAGGTATTCCAAATCAAACAGTGCGTATGCACTACACCTATATATTGTTTTATTACGGCGGCACTGACTCTTTGAGTTTATGTTGCGATTTCGAAAAGCACGATATCCAGTAAGAAGAAACTTAGCATGTGGACAAAAATATTCTACCACCGTCGAAAACGATGTAAACAAACACCGGCAAGTCACGCTTGCATAAACACCACGATTAACAGCTGGCAAATTCACACGATACACATCCGTAAAGTATCAAATTCGCAGTCCGGCGGCGTCCGCGCATCACCGCTAGTACTATAAACAGTACCGAGAAAAACCCACACGATTCCTGTGTGACGAACAGCGTCACCATAGTGTAGTCATGTCCTAAGCAGGATCATGTCGTAGGCGACGCGCGTGCGCGGCATTCATACAGCTTCATCACGCCAATAGGCAATAAACGAAAACGTGGGAGTGACGTAGACAAAAATCGTTGACCCTGCCAAGTCAGCGGAAGCAGACAATGCATCATAACGCTAAGTATGGTTAAGATAACGTGTCAAGGTGCAACCAGATTAAATCGAGATAATTGGGTAAAGGTAATAGTCTAATAGAAGATAATGATGTTTAGAGAACCATTAGTGGTGTTAAATAATAGAATTACGAAGATTTTGATTGATAATACTACTACACTAGAACCTAGATGACGACACAGAAAAGCTCAAAGATCGATGACTGGCTACGTCATAGATGACGAGAGGAGCCTAAAACCGCAATGACATCATGTTTAAGCTCTAAACATTATGACAGCCATACGTCAGAGCATAGATAAACGGTGACAAAGAAACTGACGAAGAATTTAGCATGGCACGAGCAAACAGACATGTGACTCACTGTAACGTTAATAAGTTTGTCGTGGAGATTTTTTTTTAAGCGATGATCACGAATGACTAAGGGATATATCCGATTTAGAAAACTTTAATGAAAAGGGCAATCAGGATGTTGCAATTGATAACAATCGCAAATAATATCAAAGCGAGCAGCAACCCGGATGCCAGAGAACGTGCAAACTTGCTTCAATGTCGAGATCCGGGATTAAAGAACATTGAAAAAAAATGGAATAACATGGTCAAAACGAGTAACTCTTGCGTATTAAAAAGGAGAACAATATAAATCCACTATATAAATTTAATTCTAAATGCACAACACGTAGACATCTTTAAACGAAAATATTATTTTACCAAGCAGAACTTTGTCTTTTTATTGCACGACTGCCCAAAAAAGAAGTATAATATTTTTGCTGGTTTGAAAATGTTCCGTCTTGTCTTGTCCTTTTAATACATTTTAAACTTGTTGCGATGTTGCATTAATTAATTAGTACTTAAACCGAATAATTAGATGATGATCAGACACTTGAAGGAATCGTACTATTAGCCTTAAAAGGCCAACCATTAAAATGTGTAGCTCCTACATCTTCTTTGAATCTAATAATATAATGCAATTCAATTGCAGGTCACCATATATGTTATATGATTGACTAGAGCGGCGGTGCCACTTACCGTGCTAAATTAGAAGAGCCTATGAAGGTTACATGCTTCAAAGCTGATATGACGGTTTGATTCCAGAATTGCATCATTAACTTGATTAAGTATAAGGATATGAAACAAATTGTCAAGGCGGAACCAAGCTCACATCAATATTAAAATGATAGAAATGCGTAATAGCGTTCGTTGTTAGGAAATACACAGATAACATATAGAGAGCAGAGCAATAGGTACTGATGGATCCTGGTGTAATTATTTATTCTGTGGGAACGAATAAATCTACTGCTGACAAGGACGAGATCTTATTGTTTGAAATCGTCGAATGTGGGGGTTTCTACGATGACTGCTATGTAGATGCTCATTTGCATGATGAAGATGTTGCAATGAAAAACACGTAGAACAATAATAATTATAGTTGCGTTTATTGCAGCGGTTTAGAGTACGAGCAGAGACTGCGCTTCAGTCGATATAATGCGATTTCCACTATTCTAACCCGATGTCTACATAAGAGCGATCATACAAACCTTGTAAAAAATAAACCAAAACTTCGGCAGCTTACGTATACATATTATGCACGATTTACGTCACAAAAGTACTTATAAACCGAATTTTTCTATAGTGCGAGTCGGACTCACGCACGAAGGGTTCCGTACCATTATCTATAAAAACGGCAAAAAAATCATGTTTGTTGTATGGGAGCCCCCCTAAATATTTATTTTATTGTTTTTTAGTATTTGTTGTTATAGATAGAAATACATCATTTGTGAAGTTCAAGTTCAACTGTCCGACTATCACGGTTCATGAGATACAGCCTGGTGACAAACGGACGGACAGACAGACAGACATACAGATGGACAGCGGAGTCTTAGTAATAGGGTCCCGTTTTACCCTTTGGTTACGAAACCCTAAAAAGATCACCGTCGTTTTTTTCTGAAGCACTGTGACCTTAACAAACGGAAATAGCAGTATTACTTAACTAATGAATCAGATGACAACGAAGGTACGATTGACCGTAGCAGACCATTTAAGAGCACAAAAAGTAAACTTATGTTACGTTCTGATTTCTAGGTAATCCATGTAAAATTAATGTTTCTTACTTACCAATTGTGGACGAAGGACCGTGAATCACGGCGCCGGCAGGTGTCCTTTTACGGACTCATCGTCTCGCCCACTATTCAACTAAATCTACAGATTCGATACGCATACTTCGTTACTCATTCTAGCTGTTTGAGACGCTCGTTTACAATTGCACAAGACAAATCATTTCTAGTTTGGAAACGGAAGTGGTCAAGTGAATAAGAGCAATGCTGAGAAGTCTAAGTTTACACTAGAGGTCGCATAAATTGGACAGGATGTGGTTAAAAAGCTTTGGAGTAATAAGTTTCCATGATGTAACTGAAAACCACAAAAACTCACTATGTGGCTTTGAGTCGACGCTAGTTTTAGCCAATGTTCACCATGCATAATTCTCAGAAGAAACCCAACGAACTATAAATAGATCAGTAATTTGCCCTGGAAGTCTTCCTGTCTCGTACGCGTATATATCCTTTGGCAACCTGCGCTTCTATTGTTAAGACGGATTATATAGGATTTCACTAAGGCCAAGATCGATCGTGATCGTGACATACATATTCAACGAAAGCGTTTGCCGGATGCTAATGTGTCGTTGACATCCGAGGGCAATACCCATTGGAGTGTATTCTAAATTGATCAAAACGTAACAGTACTTAAATTGTAACAGCAATAAAAAAATGGAAAGCCAATTAGAGAAACAATTCACGACGCTGTTGAATAATTTGATGAGTGTGAAAGTTATCTAACAATTAAGACCAATTGTTGTCAGAGTAAATATTTTTCCTGTTGAAGCGTAACAACCGCAAGCTATGCGAAAAAAACAGATTTGAGAACTGATGTAGCTCTCAAGTCGATGTTTAACGTTTCAACGTCTTACTATAGATTGAACAATGTAAAATTTTGAGAAATAGACCTTTTTGTATTTGTAAATTTTGTATTTGTATTAATAACAAAATGAGAAAATTATTTATAGTAGGAGATAACTCCGTACTTAGCACAGAGCTACCGAATCACAAAGTTTAATGTGTCCGACTGATGTATATGAAAAAGAGTAACAACCAGGAAGCTTTACTTTCAAAATTACGTGCAGAAGATACACGTCAAGCTTTGCCATTAACAAGGCGATTACTATTAAGATAAGTGTCGTTTTAGCCACTTCAAACCGTCCGTGGTAATCAACGAGCCATTTGTAGCGCAGAATGTGCCACGGTTGTTAAATATAAATATAGTACTCGCGTTTAATATGGTGTATTGGCACGTGTTATGGTTCAAAGTAAGTACGTGATGCTAACTTAACATTATCAAATGTATTTAATTAAAAAAAAAATCAAGTCTCTTTAAACTTGATTGATTGAAATAACTGATTATTTTAACACACTTAAACACACAAGTGACGCGGATGGACGTAACTGATGCAATGTAATTGATAAAAGATTATTTGGAACCGATTCTAAAATGATACTATAACCTTTTAGACACGTTTTGATATACAATATAGTCAATGAAAATATCATATTTTCTTATAATAGACAACTTCCTACGCACTAAGTTCGGGCAATAGTCGAAACCTGCAATTATGAATGACGTGTCAAAATAAAGTTTTAATTGCAGCTGAAGCACAACCTTGTCAGCTCATGGGCGCAAATTGACTCCGTACAAAATCGGTGTTTAGAAAATGTAATTACTATCTTCTTCCAGAGATATACCATAAGGCTTTGTTTTATAGTTGAATTTAGATAAATGTTTTATACTGACTTGCGCTATTCTTATAGTATTGTTTTCAAGTCAGCAGGTCGGCACCTACTTTGATCACTTAGATGGAGGGCGTATAGGAAAACCATTAAGTGTTGAGATTTCATTGCCATAATTTTGAAATAACGTATCTGATTACAATGTACATTATCTTGTAATGCTAAGCAATGATTGTTTTGGATAAATTAAACATACTAATTATGATGGAAGTAGTAAATCCAAGATTCTAAACAAAACAACACAGACACAAGTCCTGCTGGTAAGTAATCGCAGATTTTTAGTAAATGAAAATTGTGTTTCAGATTTGCATGCGAATCATGGGATTCGTATGTTCCTTTGCATTTGCAAACACGATACACGAATAGGTTCCCACATTTAAGTTCCAAGCAGTCGTGGAAACTTTTGAATCGGAAATACTTTATTACTTTTATTAGTAACACGTTTGCATGTCTCAGTTGTATTTAAATTGCAAACTGCATTTTAATACGGAATCTTGGCAGGACTCGCTGGCGCTCGCATAAAAAAGCATCCGGCTTTCCGTATGTACCGATCGGCGTCACTCGATTAACATTAGTATTGCATTTATACGGGGAAACCAGTGATTTAAGCTGTTTTTGAATTACCATTCTTTGCAAAGTCCTTCGAATATTTTCATTACGTATTGACGTGTGGGTGAGATCATTGTGGTATAATTGTGATGATATTTATGTGGATTATTAAGTAAACCCCGCTTGAGGGGTTTTCTTTCATCCGGGTCTTTAGACGTCAAGTTGTGGTCATCATCAGCCATAGTTTATTCACTGTCGATTGTGGCCTATCTTATTACACCATAATATTAAGTATGATAATATCGTATATTATCTTTATCTTCGTTTAAACTTTTTATAGTCAACTTTTTGAAATGACATAGCCTGTGCTATTGAACTAAAATATAAACAATAGCCTGAGAGCGTTATTGTTTTTTTTTTTAAAGATAAGCACTGTGCATTACATGTGCCCCGTAGAATTCATTATTATGTAACTATATATAGCATGCGCATACTATGAATTGCGGTTTACGGAAAAAAAATATGCTAAATAAAGTTTTAAAACATCAAGAAAACTAAAATGGGAGCGGCCATTGGAATTCATTTAGCTATTCGCACACAATGTACGTGCATTTCTCAATTAATGGCTCGACATCGAGCCAGAGGGGCTACTCCGAACTTCGTGTCGTGCCGTCCCTCTCACTCATATAGTGAATAACACGAGAGTGAAAGGGACGGCACGATACGAAGTTCGGATTTCGAAGTTCGGAGTAGAGGCTCTGTCTCAGGAATTCGATATAAATAGGACAACTTATAAGACGATAAAGCACGTATACCCTTGGGAGTTGAGATTAAACAGAAAGTTTACAGTTTGAAATGCCATTTGAATATTTCGTTTAGTGATTGTATTATGGTAGTAAGCTAGTGAGCCTTGATTTCATCGGGTACAAATATATATTTAAAGAAGTGTTTTATAGTGTGGATAATTTCAGCTAATGCTTAAAGTTTTACATTTAAATAATAGAGCCATTAGTAGCTTTTAAGATTGAATTATAGATACAGCTTCATATAATAATGACATTGATATGAAACTATTTCTATTGATCTGAAAACACATTTATGGAATAATTTGACTCCTAGATTGACATAATGACGTCATTTAAAGTTGAATGGCAATTTGTGAGCCATTTTGGCTACATAACTTTTCCGAGGCAAAAAAGCCTGCTGAGTCCGATTCCGAATGTTGCCAAGCTGAATATTGGCTCCTTTGCTCAAAAATCAAGATGGCGGAATTCGACAAAAAAAATCCGTAAATATAAATCGACTCTTGTCGAGTGTGTCCTGGAATGGGTTTTGGGGGTAGCTGAACTCAATTTTGATAACCAGAAGTCGTTCCGGATACCGGAAGTGGATGGAAGTGGTTGGTGGCCAAAATGGCTCACAAAATGCCGTTGACATCGAAAAGCAGAGCGATTTTTTGTATTGTATTTGTATTTGAAATAACTACAGGTCTATAATGCCATAGATCCAGCCAGCTAGGCGATTCAAAACCTGTCTCTTGCCACCTCACCACTAGTCCCTAGTATGTCGTATTTCGTTACAACAGTGGTCACAAAACCCCCGAATTTCAGAAAATCGGTTTTTCGGTCTCTACACACCAACAGAACCGGATTTTCGGTGATTTTGTGTAATAAAATGTTCAAATGTTGTGTTTTTAAAACACATTCTTTAATATTCACCATTTACTAAAAAAACACAGAATTATCAGTATTATCATAATATAATAGTAGGTTTTTGTGAATCTTGTGCGCTTGTTGGTGACCAAAATAACAATAACTATTTATATAACAATTTATAAAAAAAGTACCCGGTATATCTTGATCCTGACAATAATTTCGTCTGTAGTAAGATGTATACCGTGTTTCACTAACTAAGGTAAGTTTATGAAGTATAGTGAATAGCAAGCCAGCTGGCGCGGGCGCCGGTCACGATCGCGGTGCCGCGTGCGCATGACACGGACACACTGAACTAGCATATAGGTATATCTCGTGTGTAGTCAGCAAATCATCATCGGTACAGGCTTTTACGGTTAGTTCAAATTACGAAGATAGTTTTTGGCGAATGGGAAAAGGTGTGCGAGAACATTTTGGCGGCAAAAGATTACGATACGCGTGACATAGACACAGCGAACTAACATACAGTCCAAGGCATAATAAATAGTAAATGTACGTTCCAAAGTGACCAAAATATCTGTACGCTCTTCTTCTCTCTTCATACCTTCTCTTCTTACGGCCTACGTCCCTTCTTCATACGGCCTTGTCACTAAAGTAATGTTCGCATATTTTGTCACTAGAGTGCGTATAGATATTTTCTTTGGAAGGCACGTTAAGCCATTGTTCCCGGCTGCTGTATATGATAGTAGTCGTTAAATCAAGTTAAAGGCCTTCGCGCGACAGTGACCCACTCACTTGACAAGCCCAATTCCAATAAGGTCTGGTTTTCCCTCGGGTTGGAAGATCAGATGGCAGTCGCTTGCGTAAAAACTAGTACCTACGCCAAATCTTGGGATTAGGTAGCGGACGCCGGGCATCCTGCCAAATATATCGGTAACACAACTCCAAGAGTCAATAGATGTGTTGTAATATGTTAGTTGCTGACTGTACGCAGATATTAGCCTTTGAACAGGATAGAGAATTCCGGAATTCAACCCTTAATGGTGTGTAAATTTTTTTAGTTTGGCGGAATATAATGTACCGTCTACATATGTAGCTCGCTTAACAACTAGATAATGGTCCCAGTCTCCAAGATGTTATGGTCATTCTCATAGTCGGTCATTTATTTTATAAAGCCAATTCATACGTAAAAAAATCTAAATAAAAATACTATTAAATTTGCATTGCAGGTAAAATAATTAGTCGGATATCAATGCCATAGTGTTATGATACGGTAATGTACATTAACTTATTAAGTAGAGTTAAGTAGAGACAATGACACGAAAATTTAACTGCTATTTAACACATGAGTGACCACTGTACCCAACCGAGCGTAAACTTGCTTACCGCATACTAAGCGGCGACCATACGAAAAGTTATGGAAATAAATTAATTTACAAAGGCAAAAAACAACCCTACACTCAAAGCCATAAAGCATACAACTGACTATCAATTAATTAGCGATGCCGTACACAAGATGCGCCGGAGTGCGTACGCATTTTTAGCAAATTAAAAGTCTACACGATTTACATACAGACGGCTAATGCATTCCACACGATATTTATCTGCATTCATATGGTAATTTTATTAAAAATAGTGAGGCCCTTAACGAATACAACTTGACTTTTTAAGTACTAAGTATGAAAGAGAAATAGAGTAATTTAAAAGAGTAATGTATGACTATGAATTCCATCTTCATCTTCATGTAAATTCCACATGGTTTGTAGTTAGCTTGCAATTGAAAAACTTAACTTAGGAGCAACAAACCAAGCGACCAACTTTCGTAACATTGTATTGTGCATGTTACGAAGGATAAGGATAACCAATAATATATGTTCTCTTGCATACACTGACCATTTAACATGGCTGATAAGATCGCTTGCTAGCTTTACATATGTGTAATCTAATGTTGTAGAAAATACTTAATAAGTATCCGGGTATTTATTTTAATCATCTATAAACACAACATCAATATTCTATGAGACGTCATTCAGCACTTGATGGTGCATTAATAGAGCGTAGTTATGACTGGTCGTCAGAAACTAAAGTATGCAAAACGAATAACACCTATTTATAAACGCATGGATTATAGAATACACTTAAGTGATAATAACATATCATGAGTGTGATTATGATCGTACGAGATGATAATTTTCAATTTCACGCAACCGTTTGGAATGGGTGCATAATTAGTTTTGGAATGCCGGCCACTGTTTTGGTTTCGTGTTCGGTTGATGTAGCGTAAGAGTTAGTGCCGATATTAGGTTAGGTGTGGTAATATCGGACTTGTTGAATTAAATTAACAGTTCATTCTTGACACAGTGGTAGTAGTTTGAGAGGTCCGGGCTGTGAATATGCTGCTATTGCAATCTGTAATAAAAAAATAATCAAAAAATTCTGTCTGCATCGAAGGGATCTTAGTGTGTTGTTAGTCCTTCGGGTGCCAAGCTCAAGTTTAAGTTAATTTGTCTAATCATAACAAAAGAAGAATGAATCAAACTCATTTTCTTTTAAAAAACTAATAGTGACAAAATTATAACTCGTGTCAAACGGGCCTAAAAATCAAATGTATATTATCTTTGACGTGGGCAATTAGCCAAACAGTATTAATTACGCATAAATTAAATCTCATACAGTAGTGCAAGCATATTGACGCTAGAAACGTCAATTATCTCGACAAACTACTATATAACAACATTGTAGGGCACAGAATAGAAAAATATGTTCATTTCCATATATGGCATTATAGGTATTTATAACATCTTTTTAAAGGGTCTTTTTTTCTGCTATCACAAAAATGTTTTCTTTCGCCCTCTTCATCCCATCATCTCCACCAATTTTACGTAAGTTGTAAAGGATTAAAAATAGTAGACGCGTTCGTCTCAAATCGTCATTTGTTCACACACTTCTTATACGTGATTAAGGATTCCACGGGCCACTTTACAATATATACATTGAAAACAATCGTACTTATTAGGTAAGTGAAAAGTCGTCGTTACATGACGTAACTGAGCCGATAGATCGTAACAAAACAGCACGCGATGTTGGTGTTGCATCAAAACTAGATAAACGAGATGAGGCACATGATAAAAAACGCTCAATAAAAATATATCTACTAACAAATGTGAGAGCTAGTTCATTTGTATTGTGAAGTTTAAATTATTGATAGTTGGAAAAAGTAAAAAATATAAATGCATGAAGAAGGCTGCTTTTTCCTATTTCTTTACTTGTAGAGTTCTTGTTAGAACGATACCGAAGGCGTTGGTGATAGAAACGACGCCCTTCGTTATATCCAGAAGTAACGTTTCCAGAAAAAGATCTCAAAGACACGGCCCTGAAGGCATTCTGAGTACCATAGAAACAAAACGAGTAAACCAGGAGACAGTGAAAATATCAGGAACACAGAGCATGTAAATATAAATGAATATATGTGTATATTCTGTGGGGTGTGCCCCACAATGAATAAAAGGATGTCCGGTCGACGTCCATACACTAACGTCTCCCAAATCCAAAGGTTGTCTGGAAGAGATCGCTCATTAGCGATAAGGGCGCCAAATTAATTGTCTACCGTTTTAGAGTTTAAGTTCCTTGTATTATTTAATTATTTATTTTTGGTAAACAATAAAGAATATTTGTATTGTATTGTATTATCTAATTATATCATGGGACATTTTGAACAGCTACTGCGAGACCAAAGCATACATTCGGCGACAAACGATAGATACCTTATTGAATGTGTATGTAATGTAGGGGGTGTAAAATGCAGGCCCGGCTGAAGAATGTAATACGATTCAGTTTAGGTGAGTCACGAATTAAATTGTCCGAGTGTACTTATGTCCACAACAACTTTCAATAGTAAGGTCTAATTAACTGTCATGTAACTGTGTTACAGTTAATTATCTTGTCTTGTAAACCTATTATGAGTTCTCGGACAACGACGACCACGGGTTTGCTTTTGTTTAGATTCGGGTCGCAGAAAAAAAGATGATAACTGTTTTTACATTTGAAGTTACGATCCGTCCTTAACCTATTTAAAAGTGATGAATTTAAATTAAAGCAGTGCAGATAGGTATTTTTATTTTATATTCTTTATTCTTTATTCCATTGTAGTCATGTTCATAATACATATTTTGTAGATAAGTGTGTTCATTTTCGGTTCTATCAAGTGTGTGAATTTAAATACACGATACGTGCACGGCTACAAAACAAATTATGGCGTGAATTCTTATCCCACCCGTCATCCCACGAACCCGGAAATTCCCGACGACATATAATATATTCGTAAAAAATCATCGTGTTAGACGACAGATTGCGAAAATTACCCATGATTCAATTGTTTTAATTTGCATCGAACTTCGCAGTTGTATGCATAAATGACTGCCACAACTTCACAAAATGGCGATAAGCTGAGTTTATCCCAAGGAGTCCCCCGCGTCTTCCCAAGAGTCCCTACCCTATCCCACAGGCCGCTATGTATGAAGGATTTAAAAAACCACTCGCCACTGCATTTCTTACTATAGCATCGCCTCTTGGCATGCAATCTAGCTATAGTGTGCTAGAAGGCGTCTGTGGTTTGATTATATGACCACAATTTGTTAGAAATGCCTAAGCTAATCATAATAGCCATTCTTAGCTGTGAACCGTTTCTCAGAAATGGTTCACTCGTATAATTGTCACATTAAGGTATCGATGACGATGTTCATTAGAAATTTACTTGATTGCTCTCCCACACGCAATAACGACAGGAAAAAGGTTCCAATAGAAGATATAAGTTCAATTAGAGACAGCTACATAAAATGCTACAATCTTCTAACCCTGATTTCATCCCGTTAGGTGATGATTTCTGGGATAGAATTGCCAATATCATCTAAATCGCAACACAAGCACAAATATAAACAAAATTGAAAATATTTTAACACGCCAAACCACAGGCAAACACTATAGGGCAATAAAACAGACATCCGTCAGTTAGGAATGTTTTATGTCCATTGTTGGCGTGGTCGGTAATTATATTCGTATTAAAACTGTATCTAGTAAATACGTCGATTTAGTTAAGAAAGGTGCTAAGGTATCATTAATCAGAGAGATACAATTAATGGTCTTTAGACAATATTAGGCAATGGTTTAAGACAGCGGTCGGCAACAGGCGGCTCGTGAGCCTCCTTAATTGACAACCGAGTCTACCCTTTGTCTGATCCAGTCACAAATTACACGTGCGGCCCGCAAATATTTTGTTAAGTTAGGTTAGGCTGCTAAAAGGTTGGCGACCCCTGGTTTAAGAGAAGGTTTATTAAAGAGGTTCGATCGAATGTACAGTAGAACTATGCAGGTATAAAAATGTTTGACAAGATTTTTTTCCGAAGTTAACATAACCTTCATATTTTAATACTAAAATTAACTTTGTTGATGTACGTTTAAAGCAGGGGTCGGCTACCTTTTAGCCGTCAAGGGCCACATAATATTAGCTACTAAAAATGTCGCGGGCCGCACATGTTAATAATTTGTGACTCTATCAGACAAAAGATACCACATTATAGATGGAGGCTCGCAGGCCGCAAGGACCTCGCGGGCCGCCCGGTTGCCGACCGCTGGTTTAAAGGATATCAATAGAGAGTTCACACAAATGGAGAAGATGGTACATTACAAATAAGGAAAGACAATTAGTGGCATGTAGTGTCAATGAGCAAATAAGAAATTTTACAGACAATTACCACTTAAACGATACTCAATTAACCGTAAATATTGCGACATAATGGCACGGTAAGAGTTGCGAACATTGTGTGATTATTGTCACCTGACGAACTTTCGCGCCAGTTAGTTAAGACAGGGAAAGCGTAAAACCTAACATAATAAGTACTTCTAGGCTTTTTAAGAGCAAACTGACAATAAATATGATTAATGACGTGTCAATTAACTTTTTACTGTACTTTTATATGAGTACATAAAGAATATGGTGCGATAGATATAAAACCGGAACGCTACGAGGTTAACAAGACAAGGATACAAGTGTTGTCGCATGACATTATACAGCACCAATATAATAAAACTCACGCTTGCCATTTTTTTATGGAGGCAGAGAAATATTGATTAATTATCACAAAAAGTAGACACATCACAACTAATTTGACCTTAAAAGTATCACAAAAAAAATCTTCTAGAAACTTCGTAAAATCTGTTGTGAATTGAGTCTTAAGCTCTCTAATTGAAATTGCGAGGACAGGTGCTGTTTAGCAAAATCACGATTCCTGTGTTTTGTATTGAATTGAAGTTTCACTTTTGCGCTAGACGCTAAAGAAAGCTGTCAACTGAGGCGAGACAGACATAATATAATATCATAGAAATGAAATGGTTTGACACTAATTACGTACTACCTTTTATTTTAACATTTTTCCAGGCATATTACGATTTATCGACCACGTACAGTGTCAACAGAATTTAATTCTGGTTTAAGCTTAAAATTAGATTGCATTTTCTTCTCGTGGCTATATCGGTTAATTACTTTGAAATCAGCTCTGTTATTTTCCCTGTGGGGCATTTTAGGAAACTTTTTCTAGGGTACGTGAGAGAAACATTATGGAGATCAGGGGATAAGGACATTCGTTGTTAGGAGTTAAAAAGTCAGTTAAAAATTTAACTCAATTATAAGCATACAGACCTGACGTGTACACAAAATAAAAACATAATAATGAAGTACTAAACAAACCATTTAACATAAAACATTATTTAAATCGAACAAAACATGATATTACTTAGCGATTTGAATCATATGACCAATCAAGTCGTGGTTAAACACAAGACGCGAGTAAATTACACGCGGTAAATGTTATCAGAGAAGCCAATTATAGTACATTAAGTTAATACGTCGAAGGTACGTCATTAATAAGTGTCTATAATTGACAGTGCGTTAGCGCATGTACCGACCTACCTCAAAGGACGCATGTCGCTTCTAACATTGTTTTAAAGCTGACTTTTTCTTGAAGACTATTCAAACCCATGCAATGACAATTAACACGAAGAGGCAGAGCGTGCGAAAACTTGAACGCGCCGGTTAGTTATAAGCAACAGTTCCATTGTATGCGGATTGTTTTAAACGACGTCCAATCAGGCTGATTGTGAGGTACCAAGACATCTGCTTATTTACATGTGAAACAAAACCTTTTATGTAATGTTTTTGTTCTAATGACGGCTTAGAGCCAGGCTAACACGACAGCTTTTTGTCCCCTGCAGTTTATATATGCAGTTCGTTAGCTAACAGCACGCAATAATACGCCCTGTTAGGTAAAACATATATAACATGTAGCTCTTGACTATCGCATAATCAAAACGAGTACTTTAAAATATTGACGATGCTGTAATTTATGGTAAAACAGAATGTGTTCCGATTTATTCAGTTGATTTAAGAAATAGAAGTCGGTAGTTTAGTGTTCAAATATCCAGGAGATATTTCCAATCATCTGTCCGTCAATCAAGTAGGTTATTGAGTTGAGTAATAGTACTGATAATTAAAACGAGACCACGATGACGTGGGCTGGACAAGTACAGGTAGGTATTTGAAACAAAGATAAATAGATAGACTTTGAATTACGTGGGGGAATTTTTCAAAAGACCCTGTTAGCTTGCGATAGTTACATTTTCATCATCATCTATCATTGATGATGAAGATGATTGGTATAATCCTTCTTGTATATTCATATTTTGAGGTTTAATTTTAGACAAGCCCTAATTCGAGTTTAATCATCCTTGTCTCAGTCTCTGGTCACATTTATAAATAGAAAAGAGTGGCAGGCATTCTGTATAAAATACATGAAGTCGCTCCAGTAGTCAGTTCTACAACTCACTAATCTAACAAGTAACCTCTCCTCTACAAGTAACCAATAACTGGTTGGGGGGTGGTCAGCAATTGGTAATTTTCCCTACGTGATTATTCTGTGCTTGTGACATTTACAAGTAACCACGTCGTCTTGTCAGTCCATTTTATAAGGGACCGGGCCAACTATAAGATAGTGGATTTAGGTACCTAAATGCAATAGCTTACGACGCTACTACGACGTAATTTTAAAATGCGAATGATTATACACCAGTGAGTAATAAAAGAGACCTGTCTTTAAAAGTAACATTAATTAATGTTATACTTAAAAGGTTTGATATGTTTTTCGTGATAACACAAGCGACTTAATTAAAAGATGACGACGAAAACAAATTAATTTTATTGATTTTATCATGGTAATTTTGCACGTTGTTGTTTTGTGTCTACTTTATCTGGAACCAACTTTAGTTCATTATGTTGTGCTTTGGTAAATTAACTTATTGAAGTTGTTACTTTTTTGCACTTCCCACATACGAATATATTAATTCTAAGTATCTATTTCGCTTTGTGGTGGGCTATACGGGCTCAAGCATGTGAAAGTAGAAAGAAGAAAAATGTAGAAGACATCTGTCACTTATGATTTTGTGCGGCCGTCGGCGGATGGCGATTTTTAAGTCAACAAATTAAATTACCTAAGAAGAGTTACAAGTTATATTAAGGAGTCCGGAGACCGGGAGTGCTACTGAGAACCACAAACGAAGTTATCCCTCTCTGTCGCACTTATGTGCAAACTTGCAAGTGGGACAGAGAGGGATTTTTTTCCATTAACCTACACCCGACGGTTCCGAGTCCATGCATGACGGCAAGAAGACAAATTTATGAAACATTGCAATAACAATTTTAGATCGAAGAAACAGACGTTAACAAAATCTATTATAACATAACTCTCTATACCATACATTAAAGGTTGAATATACAAGCTCCACAGCATTTAACTCACATTGTCTTCTATGAATATATGAACGCGAAAAACTAACGCATATTGCAAAGGTTCCGTTTCTGCAATAGGATTGTTGACTCAAATTTTGACTACTCCAAAAGACTATCCCAAAAGAAACAAGGCAAAAAAATATGCCAAATGGTGAAAATCCTTTTAAAATATCTCAAAAAATAACGAAGCTACAACCGTTTTAATATTGCTGGTTAGAGAGAGAAAGTGCGACAGATCAGTGACGTCATAGACCACGAGCGCCATAGTAAATGACGATCGTTTCAATACAATGGTGCGTTTTGCGGAAAAGGCACAGAATATGCCCCCCTCTTAAACCGTAGAAGACTTATAATTATGTAATTAAGTATTCTTTTGAGGTACCTTTATTTTTACATTGACATTTGTTTTTACAGTCTATAATAGTGAATGTGACAATAACAATGCAGTAAGAAGAGGTTCTAAATACCTATAGTACATCGTAAATGAAGGATAATAATTGTTTTTATAATATAGTAAAAATGCATCTTATGATAACACAAGTAACATGGCAGTGCAAAAAGGGCAATTAAAAGAGATTAAATATTTCAAATGCAACTAAGCGACATATAATACTGTGAATTGTCCGAACAGAACCTTTTTTACAGAAACGATTAAGTCAGCAGTTAAAACAATGCGGAAGCCTCCAAGAAAGTTTCCCACGATTGCGTAAAAAAATATTGTACAAATTAAAAGTAAGTAAGCGACAATAACATAGTATTGTTTATGTAATATACAAAACAAACAGTAGGTAATATTGCATAATGTGTTGCGCAATTTTCAAACTAGTCGATTCGGTAAAGAAGACGCCAAACTGGTTAGTTTAGATTGTATTGTTGATTTATAAACAACAAGGAACATAATGTAAAAAAATGTTAATCCGAGCTTTCCAAGATATGGATAAAGTAACGCTATCAGGTTAATATTTTAACACGTACGGTTAAATATAACACAAACTGGAATAACTTGTAACATTTTGCTAACTGCTGAATAATCGGAATAGGTCCGTAGGCACCGGTCGTATGTAGGTTATTAATGCTATTGTAATTTGTGAATGTAAGAAGAAAGACGAATACTAATATGATCTCATCAAGGTACAATTTAAAGAAATTAATAAGTGTTCAAATTTCGCCTCATTTATTTATAGCATGGCAGCCAGAACCAAAGTTATTTTCTTGTGAGACAAGCTTTAAAGGTGTAAGTATAACAAAACATCTGACTAAACGCATTTTGATGTAAATTTATTTATATATAGGAATGCTCTGTAATGCGGGTTATTACTATTAACGAATGTTTTGGAAACACACCATATTGTTCAACCAATATGATTTAATAGGGTTGGAACCGGTACACATCTGTATACGAAACCCTGGGTGCGCGAGTGTGACTCTCACTTGACCGCTTTTTATAATATATGTCCACTTCTTCTTTTAATCGCTTAAAATACTTTAACCAGCAAAATTTAATCGGTCGCCTTAATTAAGCCCTATACTTCAGTAATTTTATGATGGGTCATGTTTCTGTTGTAATTCTGTGGATTAGCTTGACGTGGCTGTCGCATCGACTAGACACATTAATTGTTTGATTAGGGTGAGCATACACACGGTCAAGCTTACGAGGTCTCAAATATGTAATTGTAAACACAGCTTTGCACATCTCAGGTGGATGCAACTGCATACCCATAACCAGAAATGACCTCCACGTCATAACTAGATCATTATTACTGTTAAATCTCGTACTGTTAAAGTAGTTATCTCAGATCCTCGACCCGTTATAGACTAACCGAGGCATTGTTTCCCTAGCCCGCTTCGCCATCTGTGTTTCATGTAATTATGTAAGTGCTAACCGGACGATGCGCGACCTTGCAAGGTCATGCCCATGCGCAGCCGTCCGTTGCGCTGCAATATGCTAATCTTCTTTAAATACGACAGTTCAAACCTGTTTATGATTAAATAATAAACAACCAAATCTATTTACAAGTTTATACTAACTACTTACACTTTTTAATGTTGCCAGTAGATTTATTACAATCTCTTATTGTGCGAGTAAAACTGAGTTCAAAAATTTACGGGCCGTAACAAAATAAAATCATTCTGGTTGAGATTTTTGTTGTATTTAAGAATAATATTAACCCAGGCGAAGAAATAGAGACAGAGAGAAGTCTATGCACATTTCGATTGGTCACAACTACGTTGCTTCGATAGCGAAAGATTTAATGTATCGTCACTTTAAAATCACTAAGTATTTTTTTGACAAATCCATGAGCTGTTTCGCAATACTACCTACACAACCACTCAATGCACTTCAACAGGTTGCTAAGGCCGTGGTTTTTCTGGCCCGCCACACGCTACCGGCGGCGTCTGGACGTGCGTCGCACGCTGTGCCACACGCCGTCGGTAGCGGGTGCGTGGGTTTTCTGGCCCGCGGCCACCCGACGTCGGAGAAGGAGCTCAGTCGCATTGTGCCCGCTTTGAGAATTGGTGTGCTGTGCTTTAAATAAAATGAACAGAAAAATACTAACATTTTTATTGTTAGAAGAAGAAGAAGACGATGAAATATTAATATTATCAAAAAATAAAAGAGAGCCAACCGATATATTTAAAAATCGGGAAAATGAAGGTGCATTTTTTAACCTGGTTCTCAAACACTTGATGTGCAATGAAGAAAAATTTACATCTTATTTTCGACTAACTCGAGAACAGTTTGCAAAAGTATTGATTGAGTATATATAGGATTACAACGTATTAGATTTATTAATAATTCATCGTTGTCTTTATTGAAATGAGACATTTTCAATATCAAGACGCCACCCGCCGTCCGTCGCTATTCTACAAAAATGATAGCGAGCGACGCGTGCGGCGTGTGACCTTCGCCCGTCGACCTACCCGCCGCCGGCGACGTTTCAGAGAAGCCACCCTCAAACATTCCCGAACAAAACATCCGAACGTCGTCGGCGGCGGACACGCGTCGGTCGCCGGCCGCCGGCGACGGGTGGTCAGAAAACCCAGGGCCTAACCTAACAGGTTGCCCAACGCCCGATCATTGTGAGAACAGCTTTATTCATTGTGCATAAACACGTTGAATTCATGCATCAAATAAATGCTACTCTCCATTGTTTGGTTTATGCGAATGCTGATTTCAATTTAGTACTTAGCTAAGTTCAGAAGAATAATAGAATAATTTGTAGATTAATAGATTGCGAGTTGGACTCGGGAGTTAGTTTCGTAGCGCCCCGAGGATAATCTTGTTAAAACAAACAAAAACCGGGAAAGTGCGTATCAGACTTTTTTAGAACAATGTAGGGTTCAGTAACAACCGCAAAATTAAGTTGGTTGTAATAGGAATTAGTCATTTGTTAGTATTGATATATTTATGATACGAACCGATTACCCATCTAATTCTTTTCCGACATAGGCATTTATATCGATCACATACTGCCCGCCAAATAAATATGCATCTTAATTAAAATAAAGAAGACTGACTTTCGATTGGCATTTTAAAGCTGCCGGCCTCAAGAAGGATTAACGGATTCATGTGGAACTGTGATTGGCTTTAGAATTTCCGTCTTAATTCATACAATTAACATAAAAACTTACAAGTTAAGTCTAAATTATGGATCGAACCAAAAGAACAATATTCACGTGATAAAGCAATCGTTTCTTGACACAATTGGTCCCGAGCATTAAAGAAACTATTTACTCAAAGTAATATGATGCAAGAAACCACACTAATTGTGTTCATACATAAAAAGGTTCACGTATTAGATTAATATATTGAAAAGTCGTGAATCAACATTCCCCAAACCGACAATAATAGGTTTGGTTAGAACAATGCTGCGGTCGTGTTGTGTTCATGAGGAAGTGTTGAGACATGCCTGAGCAAGCCAACATGCTGAACTGTAAGAGGTATCAACATGTAGCAAAAAAAGGACAACAACTTAAACGGTAATCTGATGGAATGTTTCAATCTAGGATCTGGTCGAGGAAAATCAGTTACTTTCATGTCTAGAAATATGTCTATTTAAGGTTATCTTGTAACTTGGAATAGCGCTCGTGGCCCAGCGGCGCCCGCGTACCGCGTGCGGTATGCGAGGTTAAGCAACGTCGGCCCAGGTCAGTTATTGGATGGGTGACCGCTTTGAGTGGTTATTAACTGAGCGCTCCCGTGCTTTGGAAGGCACGTTAAGCCGTTGATCCCGGCTGCTGTCTATGATAGCAGTCTTTAAGCCAAGTTAGAGGCCTTTGGGCGGATTGAGAACTTCTAACAGTCAAGTTGCCCACTCACTTGACAAGCCTAATTCCAATAAGGTCAGGTTTTCGCTAGGGTTGGAAGGTCAGATGGCATTCGCTTCCGTAAAAACTAGTGCCTACGCCAACTCTTGGGACTAGGTAGCGGATCCCGGGCATCCTTTAGGAAGCAACTGTACCGGGATAACGCTAGGGTGATGATGATGATGACGAGTATCTTGGAATAGGATAGCATTTACCATCATTACATCTGTTGTAATTTAACCATGATTGTCTCATGCAAAGAAAGACTTTTATCTTTGATCAATACCAATCATCCTGGCTAGGCGTCTTTTAAGACAATACAAAGTTGAATGTACATAGTCGTATTCTACGAGCCCCAATGCAAAATAGCTCGTCTAGTCGCAATTCTGCATGCGTATTTTTTTTCAAAAACTAGTATTTCTACCCGAATCGACTTTGATGATTAATGGAATACATTAGACGCAATGTCACTAAAGCTAGCTTAGTTTTGAGTTGTACAAAGTGTACATCTCGTTATTTATTTTAAAATAATTTAATTATAAATATTACATCTCACACGCAAATAATTACGTCTGCTTCATATTTAAGGCAAAATAGGTCGTCTATTTAAAATAAAACCTGTTTACCAGGGTTCGTAATATAAAATATTATTTTCAAATTGAATACGGAATATTCTCTGTCATGTAAAATGACAAACCACTATATAAAAGGGCAAATTCAGCCTAATTTTTTATTACTCCAAATCGTTTTTCTATCGAGATGGCACGAGGTAAGCCAGTGACTGAAGAAGTGCGGAAAATTATAATCTCCAGTAACAATAAAGGCAAATCTACGTACCAAATTGCCAAGGACCTTTCTATGCCAAGGTCTACAATCCAAACTATCATCGAGCATCATCGAAAACACGACAAAATTTCTTGTTTAAAGAAATCCGGCCGCCCACGAATTACTACTAAAGCAGAAAACAGGATTCTGAGGAAGATCATCAAGAAAAATCGTCGTGCAAGAGCTGGAGAACTTACGGTACTATGGCGTGACGCAATTAAAAAAAACATTTCAGTGGATACTTGCAAGAGAGTGATGAAGAGGATGGGCTACGGTTTTTACACTGCTAAAGAGAAACCGTTACTTACACAACGGCAGAAAACTAACAGGTTGAAATTCGCCAAAAAGTACAGAAATTGGACCGTCGATCAGTGGCGTAAAATTATATGGAGTGACGAATCTAAATTTGAAGTCACAGTAGGCGATGAACGAAGTAAAGTCATTCGCGAAAAAGGAGAGGCATTTCAAAAAGATTGTCTTAAGCGTAAGGTAAAGTTTCCAGCTTCCTTAATGATTTGGGGCTGCATGTCGGCACAGGGTGTCGGCTGTCTGCAATTTATAGATGGAACCGTCAATGCCGAAAAATACAAAAGCATCTTACAAGAGAGTTTGCTGCCGTCTATACGTAAGTTAAAGTATAAAAATGCGTATACTTTTCAACAAGATGGTGCCTCATGCCATACCGCTAAAGCAACGATGGCGTGGCTGAAAAAGAAAAAAATACCTACCATGTCGTGGCCATCCAGCAGCCCGGACTTGTCTCCCATAGAAACGTTGTGGTGGAAAATGAAGAAGAAGTTGCGAAAGGACCCGTCCAGATCAAAAGCTGATCTTAAAGAGAAACTTACCTGTGTTTGGAATGAAACAACCCCGGAAGAGTGTCGACAGCTGGTAGATACAATGCCGCTCAGAATTAAAGCCGTTTTAGATGCAAAAGGAGACGCCACCAAGTGGTAGACGTTCTAATCTGCGTCGGTAACACTAAAGACGAACTTTTTTGCATTTTAGTACAATTGGTGAAACAATGTTTTTTTTATTACCAAGGAAAGTTCGTTTTTTTTTTCATTGAATAAATAAAATACGATTTATAACTTATACTGTTTTTATATTGCTAATTCTTCCAAACACCTTCGTCCCCCAGAATTTTTAGGTTAACGTTAGTTTAGTACATTTTTTTCCTACCAGACGTACTCATTTGCATTGGGGCTCGTAGTTGTTCCGCAACCCTCGAAATATGATACGTAGTACGAAACAACATGAATAGAAGTAAATGTATGGCAATGACGCTACTAGTATTTTGATGCTTGAGGAAATATTTAATCTCAACAAGCGAGTGTTCTGATCAAAGACAAGTGTAGTCAGTTCAAGTGGGCCAATAGTCAAACTGCCACATGCCTTTGTTTGAAAGCTTGTGATCATTGTTTAGATAGTTAAATAAGTTAGTTGCATACGGGTTCATTAATATTCATTCTGATACTATAGTCGTACAATCACTGATACATGCTTGTATGATCTAAGATTAGTATCAGCATACCAACAGTAGGTACCTACAAAAATATAGGTTTTGTAGATTTCAATATTAAAGCTGCAAGTAACATGCGTTCCTCCAATACAAATGCAACAGCAAGATGCGATGAAGCGCAATGATTCATTATCATTAATCGTAAGATGATATCCTCATATAAGGATATGTTACGATCATTAATAAAAGTTTCCTTGGCTCCGGCGCCCACGAGACCTTTGGCCGCCACTTTCTTAGCCTTGGTGCCTACAATCCAATATAATGATTCATTGAACTTTAAGCCAAATGAGTAACAAGACAATCAAGACAGCAAACTGTAATCGATACTACATATTGTGTGCCTTCGTGTACGAATCCATTGCTAGTAATTTGAACGTAGACTAAAGTCTACGTTCAAATTATTCTATATTACGAATATATAGACAATGGAGATTATGGCCTGTGTCATAAAATAACCGATCACATTGTGGGTAATATCTTGTTCTTAACTACCAGGAACAGGAAATACCAATTAGCATAGTCTGTATAACCCATGAAGCGGAGTAACATTATATTTACCGATAGTCTTAATATTTTCTTTATTATTGTTACTATGCGCAGCAGTGTAATGAATGATTTTGTCTGAATACTTTACGTGGCTATTCTGAATGTCAAACTTGCCAGATATGTAAAATAGAACTGTCACACGCCATCATTGTCAGTGGCGTGTCAAAACGACACAGTCCCTCCACACGCAAAGGCTACGACAGCCACGACAACCAAGCAAGGTCGGTAAGAATTCTCTTTCAAATACCATGGGTCCATGAGCAACGAGCTTGGCGTTAAGTGTATCATGGCGCAACGGTAGATTTATGGGGCGACTCAACTTAAGAGTCAGTTCCTGCAACCTGCCATTACGGGGGACGAGGTGATAAACTAGTTAAGCTTATCTAGACTGCTGATATTTTAGAACTGTAAGATTGTACAAACTTAGAAACCTGTGGACCGTACGATTTCAATAAAAATTACATCAAGTTTATCGTCATTTAAACTTTTAAGAGGGTAATGAGCAGTCTTAATAACGGGCCAACCGCATGCATTTAACTGTCAGGATGTTAGTTATATTGACCTATTGTCCCCAATTTATATAAAGTACCTTAAAGGTGTTAAGACTCTTCAGGTATTAAGGGCTTAAGACTCTTCTCTACAGAACAAGTATATAAACTTCAAGTTTTAAGATCGTCGTCCTCAAGAGGTTAAAAACTTTTACGGGCTCTGAATGACCTTCATAAAATCCAACACCATTTTCAACGGATATTGCGATCGATAGAAAACTACAAAATTTAACGATGTAGGTAACTTGAAACTGAGGTCGAAAAGGCCATATCAATAAATCAAAAGTATAATTACGAACGAAATAAAAATACCGTAAAACGGTGAACTTGATCCACGCGCGTGTCACGATTTCTAACGCAGCTGTATTTGTAGGCCGATGAAAGTATTTGGACCTTTACAAAGTCGCGAAAAAAATATAAAAAATCCCAAATTAATGCAAAAAGAAAAATAGAAATGAAATTATGTTCAAAATCAAAGGTTGGGAATACCAGAATTTCTTTGTAAATCTAATTCTCTTCACTATCTAACACAAAGGTATACAATACTAACGACAGTGTCCAAATATAGATCTATACATACACAATTATGGCCAGCCTTACAGTCATACAGCCGTGTCGCTTGCAAAATATCCATTGAATATGGAGAAGATCAAGATCAGAATACGGTGCGGCATTGCGATCGCCATATTGAGAGAAGGCTGACCGGCGGCGCGAGCGCATCCGAAA
The DNA here is from genome assembly GCA_963556455.1 of Epiblema foenella. Lineage (NCBI taxonomy): Eukaryota > Metazoa > Arthropoda > Insecta > Lepidoptera > Tortricidae > Epiblema > Epiblema foenella. The sequence continues at coordinate 5,474,407 of OY747110.1, forward strand.
CGGTCAAGTTCACGGCGCGCAGTGCGCATATCGGTTGCGTAGTGTCATTACGATCTAACACCGAACAGGTATTAAGGAATCATTTATTTATACATTACGACTTAGGATTCCAACATTAGAATACAAATTATAAAATCGAATAAGTCCACTTTATTCTATAACATTTGGAAAAACGAACTTGAAGAAAGATACGCGACAAAGAAAAAGGGCAAATACAATAAGAAATAATGTACTATACATTACCCCTTATTATTGTGTACCACTTACTATTCAATACTACTTTGTTTACATATGCAAATACCTTCTAAATCTTCACACAGAGCTACACTTTCTTTCGATCATGTTTCGATCATAACGGAATAGGTTTTATAATAAACTCTAAAAAACAGAACTGAACACATTGTTTTGTAGAAAATCATGCTGATGATTGCAGCTTCACAAGTGCGTTTATATGGTTCCCACGTCAACAATGGGCAAGACCAAGAAACAACTCCAAGCAAAGAATATTCAAATACAGTTTTTGTTTGCCAGCGTAAAAAAAATAGGCTTTTAAATACGAAAAAATCGAATATCTTAGTAAAGAAAATTTTACTGACAATAAAACTAAAATGAATGCTGTAAATAGTATACGTTTAATTCTTGCAAAACCAGAACGAGTAGCAGTAATTTAAAGGTCAATAGTTATAGGATAACAATTGGTGTAAATTGATCAGTTAGCGCATGAACGTTAAAAGTATGATTAAATTAAAAATACATTAGTTAAATCATTCACGGTCGGAGATTGTGATCTCGCACCAACCATTTGTGTAATGTATGATCTAATAGACTTACATAGTGACATTCGAGGTCATTGTCGTATGATATACTTAAGTCAGTTGACTTGATTTGGAACAGAACAATGGAACAACATGATTCGATTTTTGATCTTATAATAACGTCGTTATATTATTGCAAATTCTTCCGGTGCTATTTTTGTTTGGAAGGTTGATCGAGGTTACAGTGGCATTTTATAGAAAAGAATTAGTGTATACCATACTAATACCAATACTCTTTATTGCACACCTCAATGGTGTATCTGGTTATATACAAAGTTTAATTTTGTGATAACTAACTTCGCGGAAAAAGAATAGATACACTTGACGTCCAAAATGCCTTTTAGGACTTGGGTCAATTGAAAGCAAGATTGTTCATAATTACGCGTCGTCAAAGTATGGCGTCTTGTAGCAGCGTCGTCAGCAAAAAGAAAAACACTGTTAAGTTATTTAAATTTATATTGAGGAAATCAAAATATTATTGACATATCATACTAGAAATACGCACTTAAACAAATTGTTGAATAAACGTTTTATTCAACAACTAAATGGGTAATTGTCAGTTGCAAAAACAAAAGTTGTCCCTCCGGTGCTCAATAGTTAACGCCTTATGTGTGTGTAAGTTATGTTTTTATTACATGGATTTATAGCAACTGAGACACTGTTTATGCGGGTTACTAGAACGATCCAAAATTAAGCTTTGTAGCCCTTAGCTTTTGATATGTCCATCGAAAAGGCGCGCACCTAAATCTGACAATGACCCAAATAACCAAATTATTACAAATGTCTGAAATTGTCTACGTTCCTTTTTGTTAAGTAGAGAAGCATTGATTACTGAATAGTAAAAACATTTTATATTTACTAATCTAATCACACACACTCTACATACACATCATTAATATAATGCCTGCAACAAAAGGTAACCTACGACAACAAAGAGCATTATTATATCAAATTGTGCGTTATTAAGGAATTTAATAGTATGCAACGCAGAGCCAATGCATAGATCCAAAATAATACACCTGAATGTCATAGTGTTTTGTTTAGCGTTTTAAAAATCAAATTAATTGTGGATTTTTTTTCCCACTAAATACTTCTGTAAAATATCTTCTTCTTCTATAAAAAAAAAGTTCATGTCATGAACTAGGTGCCGTCCTCAATATCTCGCTCCGGGCCGCGCCTAGCCGGTCACGACCATTCAATGGATGCGGCCAGCAGACCGCGAATGTAGATGTGACTCGAACTTGACCCCTCGCCATACAAAACGACAATACGGATCTGGCGATTACGCGTAACCTAATAGCCCGTTGGTAGACGTTGATTAGCAAAGAAGCATCATTAATAATCTGTTAATTAATGAGAAACAACTTTTTAATCGCGTTTAAGACGCCGGTGATTTTAATAAAGATGAAATCAGCTTTTGGATACGGTATACAAAACTTTATGATGTAATACTAGGTAGACGAAATTACGAATACCTACGATTTTGCAAATCATGGAAACAATCGAGTATCGATTGGTTTTCCCTAGTTAAGAAAAAACTATTGACGAACGTGCTTCGTTAGACATAAACACAAGACAAAGCAATGTTAATCTGACGTGAAAATATTAAAAACATGATAGTCGTTTTCAAGTTTATTTGATATATGATAGCGGAGTTACCAAAAATCAATCCTCCAATAAAGAAATAAATAACGATCCGGGTTCTAATGAGCAGGTATATTATTTGAGAAGCGATTATTGTTATGGCAGCATAAACAGTATATGGCCTCAATTAGTGCCCGCTCCTTTAGGATCAATAAATGTAAATGTGTCGTGATAATATTGAATTATACCTGAAAAAGTAGTTAGGGACTTTAAATACAGTCGGCTAATTCAAATCTTTTCTTAGAAGTTCACTTTTTTGTTTAAAGCTACTTAAAACTGTTTAAAACTTTATAGTCGAATCATCATGATCAATTCGGAAAACAAACTTTTTGATTCCAAGTCCCGAAATGGTTCGAACTCTTGAAATCGCTCGTAACTTGATGAAAATATTTAAACATTAAATCAGCATTTCAAGACAAACCTCAATTTATATCGGTTATTTAATGCAGGAGCAAAATGTAGAACGATGTAGATTACACAGACTACTGTTAGTAAGCGATCGTAACGCAACAAACCGAGAAAATGTGCAGTTGCCGGCCGTATGCAGTGATTAGGTGTTGAAATGTGGACGGAAATGTAAAGTGAGCACCTGCTTCTAAGGAAAACCAACGCACAAGTGTAGTAAATTGTATAAAAATGAATGCTTTATAGCTTAAGACATAAACAAGTCATTACAAATAAATGTCTACGGTGATGCACATAATTATTGTTCCATTATATGTGTCTGTCCTCGGTTAGGGTTAGGCATACGAGGCTGTTATTGGTTTCACATGGCGATTTCCTTGTGTATATTATTCTGTGTATAGCCTGGCATTCTATTCACAATTGAGAAGTAATGTCTTGGTTTGAGGCAACATAAAGGTTTGTGGGATGGCATTTGATTGCAAAGCAAATTCTACACAAAACGTGTGTAACAACAATATCGTGTCTTAAACGATAAAGCTATAATATGAATGTCCCTGGAAGGCTCTATTTTAATTAACTTCAGACCCAGCTAACAGTAATGCGTAGAAAGTGCATACAGTTTATTAAAAGGTCTAAGAAATTTTCATAAATGAAACCAGTGACATATTTGGCACAACTGGCGGCGGTAACTGAGATGGATGTTCCTCGCTAATATTAACTCTAAGTGGCCGTAAGTTATGATATCCAGACAGTTTACTATAAATTCTCGATTGATGATAAAGCGGTGCGAGTTAGGAATTGTAGGCTATTATGTTTATTTATTGAACTGACCGATTTATAGTGAAATTAACTTGGGAATTACGCTCTTTATAAAACAGTTTTCGAACAAAACGAACTCTATATCAAGGCTAGTTTAGTCCGTTTCTTCAAGGCCAAATTCATAATTAGTTTTAGGGGCAATACTAGAATCTCGCTTACGTAAGGCGTCTGCATTGTATACCTACGTAAAATTAATAAGGTCCGATCTTTCGGTCAATTCTTGAAATATGAACAAAAATATTCCAAGGCATTCCAAGAATGTCGATTTTTGGAATTCCCCGTTAAACGAAATACTGAACAGCAAGGAATAAGGACCATGTTCAAGATTTCGAAGAAATTTTGCTAAGAATGAACTTTATTAGAATGCATCCATATTAAAGCCAGTTTTCTCGTAGTAGTGGTAAAGGTTTCCACTAGATGCGGAGCGCTTTTCACGAGTCCGCTTGTGGGAAGCCTCGGGAAAGTGGAAAGTGGTCGGGTTATCATCTGATTGTCAGTGTCGAGGCCGCTCATTGTGTGTTGCTCGCTTCCCGTGAGAAACTTGACAGCTCGGATGTCAGGTGGAATGGAAGAAACAGTTGACAGACAATAAATCTCAAGTATAGGCTTTAATACTGACTGAAAATTTAAAGTAGAGAAAATGCTGGAAAATCTACCCCGGGGTAAAAAACAGTAGCTTAGGATGTAAATGGAAATAACGCTAAACCGAAAGTAAAAGAACTCAAGTAGTATACTAACCACAACGGTATGCGCTATGTTTTCTGAGAGATATAGGCGCTAATTCGGTTAAGCATGTTGCAACTATGAAACAAAGATTTGTTTTCAGATAAGGAAACTTTTTACGCATACTGTTATCGCTAGTACAATCGAAGAGGAAAATACAATCTAACTAGCAGCGCCCTGCGGTGTTACCCGCGGATAAAAGGTAGCCTATGTCCTATTCTGATGTCTAAGCTACAATACTGGAAAGTTTCATAGAGATCCGTTCAGTAGTTTTTGAGATTAAGCGGAACGTGCATCCATCCGCACAAACTTTCACGTTTATAATATTATTAGGATTAGGATTAGGATTTAGAATTAACAGTATCAATATTTGTCAGTACTGAAACTACTTGCTCCAAATTTTAACTCGGTTCATCAATAAAGAAGGGTGAGGTAGGTTTCTCATGATCTAGAATAGTCAAGACGATTAAAATTCTCAGTAGCCCACGTGGCGGGGTAGACCTGATTCTAATCTTGACTTGCGCAACTCCAAGGCTTTATTTCGATGCCAATCTTAATGAAATTCGGCGGCAATGCAATCTGTTAACATCACAGTCAGTCAAATTCTAAAACAGGAGCGAAGCAAACGAAGATATTATTTTTATTTGAATACATTTTCCAGTCACTTTCCAAAAAAAGGAGGATATTATCATTTCAACTGTTTATTACTTTGTTACTCAGAAAATCGACCCTCCACTTCAGACCCTTATAAATCGCTATTTTAGAATATCGTTATGATTTTTATTAAAAAGTATTTCCTCAAAACGATATTTGAGGCGCTATTATAGCGATTTACTTTATTTCGTTATTTAAAAAACTGGTGTTTTTATGTAAATATGTGCTTTTTCGAATCCTATGGGAGTGTATTCTATATTAGGTCTAGTAATTAATTGTCTAAGATATAGAAAGACTGACTGACTGGGTCAGGTCACAAACTTGAAACCATGTAAAATTCAATAGTTTTTGAATGACGTTCAAATGATGTACACGACGCATATGGTATCAACTACATAAATGATAAAATATAATGTAAATGTATGTCTAGTGAAAACGAATGCGAGATATAAAACATAAATAATCTACGTAACTTGGTAGCAAATAGCACATCACATCGCTGAATTATTAATATTTAAGGTGAAGGTCGATAATATTGTTAGTCTAATATCTACAATAAAATGTCTCGTAAAACACTGCAGAATGTTTTTGTCCAGAATTTATGTGATCATCTCCAAATAATATACATAATAAACGTATTTATATTATTTATCACACAAGGCGTAACAATTTTATGTCATTCTCGGACCTCGGAAACATAACAAGTTCGATATTTTATTTTATTCACTTTCTGCCCTTTTCCTATTCAGGTACGTTTGGTCCGCGCAACATGATTTTTTTTCACACTAATATATCGCCCATCATCTCGTCATTCACATCCTTCCTCTTCATATCGTGTCTCATGCAATCCATCCACCTTTTTCTTGGTCTACCCCTTTTCTTACATCCCTTCAAATGAATTCCTAATAACCTTCTTGTCACATGAGTTTCTTTCCTCCGTATAACATGCCCATACTATCGTAGTTGATGATCTCTCAACTTTTCAACTATGGGTGCCATTTTCAGGCTTCCTATTATATACTCATTTCTAATCAGATCCATTCTCGTCACGCCACTCATTCATCTCAACATTGTCATCTCCGTACTAATCTCTTTTCATCCATCACCTTTCCGGCCCAACATTCCGATCCATACAAGATGGCAGGTCTTATAATAGTCTTGTAGACTTTTCCCTTCAACCGAAGGGGCATTCGGGCGTCACAAATTGTACCCAAGACCTGTCGCCATTTCATCCATCCTGCGCCGATTCAGTTTTTAATGTCACGGTCAATAATGCCATTAGTGCCATTACATTGTACAAGTGACCCGAGGTATCTAAAATCGGAGCAGACCGGCACGGTTATGCCATGGAGCTCTAAATCTTTGAGCGTAAAATTGGAGACCGCTGAAATCGCAAAACAGGCCCTTCAGCGACAAGGACAATATCGTCGGCAAAGAGCATACACCATGGCGCCTCTTCCTGAATGTCCGATGACAGAGCGTCCATCGTCCATGACAAGCAGGAAGAGGTAAGGACTAAAAGGTGTAAGCCCACCGCGACGTCCGCGACAATGAACCAGTCGGTAGTGCCAGGCGCCGGCCGGACGCGTGTCGAACATCACAAACATTTTATCATACATGTGCCAAATAAAATTCAGGAATTAATCATGTCAAATACCAAGATTAAGTATTACTGTATTTTCAAATACGTTTATTTTTCCTTTGTCTCCAGACTGACAGTCGACAGAGAGTCGAAGACAAATAGGTCATTAGATTTTAATATTTACTTCTTCATGCTCCCGTATTTTTCGATTTTGTTTCCATTTCATGTCGGTTCGATTGTACCTCTGGTGGTCTGTGATAACATCATAAAATTCATAAACTTTAATAATACACCGAGCCCCTTCTAGCAGCATCTATCTATGCACCGGTAGCTGGGCATTTCTCTCGTCCCACTCATTCTCAGATGAGTATTACACATGCAACGATTAGTACTATGGAAAAAAGACTTTCCTGGTGAACACAATACATGCATCGAAAGTGAAATATTCCCTCGCTTTATCTGGTTTCTAATTAGTCTAATCAGATAGAATTCATCTTGTTAATGTTAATAAACACAATACTAGAGAGGTACGAGCAACTTTTTTTCTTTGTGCTTTGGGTAGATTAGATTAGATTTTTTTCACGTTATTTATAGACTGTTCACAAGAATTTCAATCGTATTTCGACAAAACAAAAAAGTAGCACAACTTCTGGTACATTTTGCATCGATTTCCATAGGAATTGGCCGGTTCTGATTATACCTAATCAGAACGGGTCTATTTTGGGTGTATGATCGTTTTTTAGCATAATAATATACCTATGCTTTTATTTATACAACGCCGGTGGCAAACAAGCTTACGGTCCACCTAAAAGATGGCTGGTAGTATTTACTCGTGGTCACGAGTTATATGGTTATGATATTTGAGATCTCTAAGCCAATGTTTCTGTCGCGTTGACGTGCGCCTCACACATTCCTAATGCGATAAGGACAACTGCGGCTCCGACTAAAAAGCTCTATAAACTCGAGGTTTCGTTCTCGACTATTTCCTCCTCCGAAACGTAACCAATCGTTACAAAATTTTGCAAACTGAATGAAAAGGAAAATACTGTGTCGGGCTGATTTGGTATTTAACCAGGACAGGACTAACAAACAGAGGCCGGGATTTTGGTGGCATTTACACCACGACGACCGGTTTAGCCTATTGGGTAGTGCACCTGCCTGTGAAGCTGACGGTCCTGGGTTCGAATCCCGGTCAGGGCAAATATTTGTGTGATGAGCATGAATATTTGTTTCTGAGTCTTGGATGTTTTCTATGTATTTAAGTATTTATATCTATTAAATATATCGTCGTCTAGTACCCATAACACAAGCCTTCTTGAGCTTACTGTGGGGCTAGTTCGATTTGTGTAAGATTGTCCTCTAATATTTATTTATTTATTTTATTTATTTATGAACTGTCATAGTGACTTCTCATTTACCGACTTTCAATGTAGATAGTTATATATCGATAAAAACACGTAAATTCAAAGTAAATCTAAATAACGTAAATAGAGAAATCCCTATGACAGCTCAAAATGCAACATAAATTCCGGGCTCAGCTAATAAATATAATAATATCAAGAAAGCAATACAGACACAGATAATTATAATATTGATCCAATGTGAACAAAATCATTAATCTAGGGTTAAACCAGAGAGGAAACATTCGAGAACATTTGTATGGAAAAATACCACCACCACTAGATGAATATTTGTATGGAAAAATACCACCACCACTAGATGTTTCCTGTTAATGCCGAACTAATTATTTGTAAAGTTCTGGGCCGAATACCAACCGTTTCCATTTTATGTATGTATGTAAATACTTTAGACAAGTAAAATAAATTATACAGAAAAAAAACTTATTCCTGTAAGGGATCTCTTCCAGTTAACCTTTGAGAAATTGAGTGAAGAATAGGAACTAAACGATAGACAAACCGACACGTGCACAAAGATGTATTTATATAAATATTCTAGATATACTACTACACATTAATAAACATATATAACTACTAATATATAAATATATATATACAAATATGTACATATATCTAAATAAAATATAAAATAATACATATAAATATAGTATCCAAGCAATTCACGATATTATTATGTTAAAACTATAATTTAATATAGACCCGAAACTAATCAGCTACTTTAATTGAATTTCTTGGAAAACAGACCAAATATGAATCGTTTACATTCCGCTGTATGTTTGGATGTTTAATCTGTGGAGGCGTTACACGAGTATTTTTTTCGAGTCAAGATCCAAGGTCGATGCTCCAAATAACAAAAACAAATATCGAATACCTACATAACATTCGCAAAATATTTAAAAAGAATAACATACCTACATAGCAATGTTTACAACGTAGCGATGGCATTATAATCTGTAAATGATCTGGAAAGGAGCCCGCGTACGCGTGCGGTATGCGAGGATAAGCAACGTCGGCCCAGGTCAGTTGTTGGATGGGTGACTGCTTTAAGCGGTTATTATCTGAGCGCTGCCGTGCTTCGGAAGGCACGTTAAGCCGTTGATCCCGGCTGCTGTCTATGATAGCAGATGTTAAGCCGTCGAGTTAGACGCCTCCGGGCGGTTTGAGAACTTCTAACAGTCAAGTTGCCCACTCATTTTTACAAGGGGAGTTGAGGTTGCACTACGTCCGTAGGGAGCACCCATCGGTGACACACCGCTACCCTACACGCCTCGATTCATCGTCATCGGTAATGCCTCGCTCAAGACGTTAAATGTAATAAGTACATTAAAAATACATAGGTTATATAAAGAAATGAGATCAGTGCCTTTACCATGAGTTTGCATGACCGTACTCGCTAGCGACTGCGTAAACTATTTAGTATGCCGATTCTTAATTCTATTGCGTAACCGCCAGAGGCGCTGTACTTTTTCCCATACACTTTTTACGCAGTCGCTAGCGAGTACGGGCATGTAAACTCATGGTAAAGGCACAGAGCCACTTTTCGACTTGTCATTGTGGTGTTATTCTCATTTTGAATAACAGAATAGAAGATATACTTTTCCAACATGTCGTGTTGGAAAATGCCGCTTTCCGAATTTCCATCGGCTGGGAAATATATTTTACAGGATTTCGGAAAGATGCATAGGCAGGGGTCCACGACTGTAACATGTCTAACCGAGAGAAAGAGTTAACCCTGGTCTACATATAATACCCGCAAGTATAGTATTCGATAAACAGTCAGATTATATTATACATCATTATGGACGCTCTCCACAACCACAATCACAAACTCCAAAGCAACATTTTAAAATGCCGGTATGTTAATACAGAAGTCGGTGAATCCGTAGCGGGCGGACTTTATAGCTTGTTTATATTCGATCCGCCATTAATCACAGCTTTTGAATTATTCACCGGATCGGTATTTTTACAATAAGTCATAATCGAATCCACTGTTGCCGTGGATGTCTGAACTGTTGTTGGACCAGACAAGTACGTTAAGTTTCACTGAAACGTCATCTGTATCAAGAAAATACGTAGGCACACACATGTACAAATACACATGGTAAAATTCTCCGTTACTAATCGTATCATAGGCTACCTAGCAGACGCTAGAAAAGCTGCAAACAAAAAGATAAAATATTTAAAGAGTATTCTTGTAGATGGATCCATGAGGATTATAAGAAACAAGATACGCCTCAAATTTTACAGGCTTAGTAATTTTTTTACATATTTACAATTTTCTAAACTCAATCGTGCTTACAAGTAAAGTCCACACTTTTAGCTATGTAAAAACATATTAAAGTAGAGATAGATGAATTTATTACCGCGGTTCCGTTAATTTTCTACAGTTTCAGTCTGAATCACAAACGTGGGCTTGTTTAAGCGAAAAGTACACGCGATGAAAGTTTATGTTGTAAAACTTAAAGACCATCATAAACATGAGCACTAATCAGGTGAAAATAGAAAATAATAGACAGGTCACGACATTACTTCCCACGTGTTACTTTTCACTAATTTAAACATTAATCATTCCCTCATTATAAACTTTCTTCATGACTGTTTGGTCGTGCGCTGGAGTGCGAAGACACATCTAGGTGTAACACATCTTTGTTAACGAACGAGGCTTGGCGCCAAGCATCTAACGTCGAAATAAACTTTGTCACTGTTGTAAAAAAGGCCAAATTGGCGCTTTTAGTCCGATTATGCAACATTGTAGAATATACCGTATTAGCATAGATTGAGGTTGTAATTAAGTTGATAGTTTAAGCTGGTCGGGAATCCCGCGCCGGTATCGTCGAGCCGGTGCCATATACGCACGCAAGCGCTGGAATGCGGAGATGCGGATTTTGGCATCAATTATTAAAAAGGCTAGTCCTGTCTTTGATCCATTATTTTCAGTTGTTATATATTAACCAATGGGAAATGACCGAATGTTCACGTCGTTCTAGCGGTACACCTACTAAACATGTACCAAATTAGCAGTTTAATTGTAGCCTTAGGTCAAGTAATATTTGTGTTGTTGGCATAGGCACTGTAAAATATTACAGGAATTTTCAAGTGCTCTCAGTGTTTTCATGTGTATCTCGAAAATATTGTTTCCATTTATATAATTCTTTTACGATTATAATGCATAATATTCTTAGTAATTATTTTTTCAGTAGCATAATATGTTCGTTCGTTCGTACGTTAGATCGCTTTTTAGCGATAAGACCGCCTGTTGTTCTGCCTCTGTCTCCCTGTATCTTTGTTTTTTGTTTTTTATGTGCTATTTTATTATGTGAGGTGTGCAATAAAGAGTATTTGTATTTGTATTGTATTGTACGTTGTTGTTTACTCGATTTAGAGTCAGTCTATACTGTGTCCACAGTATTTACGCTCATTTCTGATTTACAGCGGTTTTAAGGGTCTGCTACACATTGGCATATAAAGAAGTCCGCTACACGCGTGATTGACGATTACGACCGGCATAAATTTTGATTTACACGACGGACCATGTAATAGCCGATCAATGTCAATGTTAGCAGAGTATTCGGAAGCGGAGTGTAATATGAGAATTAAGATTACGAGGCAATATGATTCACTTTGTTACGTCAGTCATAAATACGTAGAGCGATGCTGTAGGCGACTTAAATTAGCTATTGTCAATTTATTTTCACACTTGGCGCCTATCTTACGTTCAATGCCTTTTATATATGCAAATACCTTCTAATCTTAGAGACTCCGCACGTGAGCATATTCTAATAATGGGTCGGTATCGTTTTTAATCTTAAAGCATTGGCTATATTGAGATTATATGTATTAATGAATAGCCTGTATAAACATCCACATTGATTCTGAAGGGTTAAAGGCACGTTTCCTGATTACTCTGATTAACGACAGCGAAACGTGATTAGGTCACGTTAGAAGTGAGATATTAGAACGGTTATCAATTCGGTCATTGAGGTTACGAGTTTTCGTGATAAACAATAATGAAAGTAGGCTGTAAATTTACTAATAAGATTTCTGATGCCTTGGAACCTTGGGTCCGCTTTCAGGCATTATTCTGAACATAAACGTATCATTCGGACAGGTGGAATGAGCAAATACCAACTAGCAATATTATTGAAAAGCGAGAAACAGCTGACACGCTATATTAAGTACATGGGATAAATACCACAGGTTTTACCAACAGTGTTGCCTGTTCGTTGACTCCGTCAGAATCATATCAGATTTCTTTCCGACGGATGTTTTTGCTAACGAACCCTTTCGCTTCAGTGGCTATCTGACTTATGTGGTCCCAGACCACTTTCTAGCGGGCCGCGTCCGCAGGAACTGGATACATCCGTTGCATAAAGGCCTCTCTCCTGTCTTATCACGAGCTTGGGCTTTTAATTGTCATATTACTTGCTCAGATATCACACAACAAAGATAATTGAGAAAATTGGATAATTCCGGAATAAATCTGCTCTTTCACGCACGCAACCAACACACGATGAGTTGGCCTTTGCGGATAAGTGAGACAGTAAAGATGACAGGCCAATTCCACAATCCTTTTCCATCATCATGAATTAAAAAAAAATAAGTCAGCTGAGTTGTAAGACTCATTTTTGTCAGCATTATTTTGCGTATCTGCATTGTGTTTTTAATTCTGTACACCTGCGAGCCAAATACCCACTATACCCCGTCATCGGGGGATGACAGCAGGGTTATTTAGCGTGACCTTTTGAGTTCAAAACATGGCTGTTGCTAATAGGTACTCCCTATTTATAAATCCCTATCCTATTTGCGCCTATCGTAACTCTCTACGGTAATTTTGAAATGATATGATTATACATAGGAGTCAATAGACCGTATAAGATTACCGGATTCCCTCCTGCCGCTTCCAAGCAAAACCACATAATGAAATCCGTGGTCTACACAGAATAGGATCTCAAATATCACCATTTTTACCTTGACTACCTAGAAACACGTTCTTGCAATGCATCGTGATGATCAGATAAAATACCTATAAAATGTTTGCGGTTAAGACATTCAAACCAGCCGAGTAATACAAGGAGCTCGTCGCGACAAAGGTCATTATTTGTCTCTCCAAAAAACCAATCGTATTGCTTCTGTGAATTGATAACGAAGACAGATCAGATATCTATTTTATTTAACCTAGTCTTTCAAATGTCATGTAAAAAACAAAAGTAAAAAAGCGAGGCAGGCGTTTTTTGATGTTCGCATTGTAAATGCCGACGCCGCTTCGTATGTCTTACTCACATGGCCCACAATCGCCCAAATACACGCTCGTGAAAAACATCGCAATTACGATCTGGCTGCAGAAGATCTTAGAGCATCATTTACTCCCTTTGTGGTCTCCTGTGATGGCATTGTCGGAATGGAATATGAATCCTTTATAAAGAAAACATCCCTAAAGCTATGTGAAAAGTGGTCCAAACCATACTCACAAAAACTCAAAATACAAATATCAATCATCAGAGCGGTCTCTATGAGAATTAGAGGAACGAGAAGAAGAATAGAAAGATTTGTATGCGAAGACGGCTGTGGAATACCCATCATAGAACACTAGATTCCTTTTCTTTTTATGATATATTATTTTATATATATTGTATTATTTAACGTAATAAAGTTCCTCTCAAAGTAAATTCGTAATGTTATTAAATACAACAATATTAAATACACTAAACATTGTAATGAAGATGGATTGTGGAGTAGTTTTGCGAAACATACAATAATAACACTTTCCATAATATACCTAACTACATCTCGATCTCACGTAAGACACGTGTCTAAAAGTAAACCCTGTGAAACGCCAACACAAATTAGATCTTTTTGAGTGTTAGAAGATCCGCGTAAAACCCGGCAGTTTGCAATTTTCATACCGTTTTGCATAGATTGGAGTCGGCAAGCCAAATCCGCAATCTCCAAAGTGCGACGACCTTGGTATTTTGTGAGCCGTTATGAATAAGTAAGGACAATGATAGAAGATGATCAATTATGGGGAGTTTTGATTGCTCCTTATAATTGTACATTCTGGACCATGCAGTGCGGAATAAGTTCAGTTCAGACTCATATAATACGGTTCTCCCATAGTTTAATGTATTACTAGTATTGTAAGTTTTGGCCGTAAATATAGCGGCGCCAATAAACCTGGAAAATTCTAATCTTGAAGTTCATTATCACTTAAAAATAACTTTAAAGGACCATAAAAAAACCTATCAAAATTATTGAGTTAATGGTTTTACTGTATAATGAAAACAAAAATCAACTTCCGTGTCGTTTAATATTATGTGCGGGAATAATCAGTTTGAGAATGACAAAACAGACAAAAAGTTTATATTCGTCATCATTCACTTGCCCGTGTCCCATCTATACTTGAGGGTAGCTCAATATGTCTTTTTCTTCCATACCTCTTTATCGGCTGTAGTCTTATCACTATATTTTTAATTGATTAAAATAATTAATAACAAATTGAACTATTCAAGCTATGCTTTGTTACAATACCTTGAAAAGGCATGTTATATGCCATACGTTGCACAGAGGCATATATATTAAGTTTTAAGCAGGAAAGCAGAAACTGGAACAGTGGGGCTGGTAAATGTATACAATATCCATACTTGACACGTAACGTCTACTTTTTCATTAACATTGATGATTAAGCAATACGTGGAAAAAATTACAATATGCATAACTTTAGGTACCCTTTGCAAAGGTCGTAAGGTATGCCGACATCATAAAGAGTCAACATCACTTACTGTTAGGCAATAAACCAAAAGGGGAGTTTTCAAAATGGTTGACTTATAAAAAATGCATTTCACAAGTGTTATAATTTCGAAATGTTGGTCCTCTGACCTAAAGATCGCTCACTCGTCCGAAAGTTTCTTTTGATGTATGATAATTGAAATTGCATAAGCAAGGTGTGGTATCACTTTGAGTGGTTTTCTGCTTCAGGTTAGTGAGGGCGGCCGGGATTCAAGCAAAAGCGAGAAATTTTATATGTACGTATAACACATTAATAGCATTAAATAGGTAAAATATTGTCAGAAATAAACAATAGGTATAGGAAGAAAATATATATAGATACTGCATTACAGAAAATGTTAATAAAACTTTAGACAGCTGACATTTGCATAACAATGGGTAATCTGACCTCGACTTACCAGACGATATCAGCCTGCTTACTTAAAAATGTTTAGTTAATAGAAATAAAATAGGTATGGATAGAGATTATCTTGCCAAATCACACTTGAACCGCTATGAATCAATTTTGTAACAATAAATCCCAATTAGCTGTCAATTATTCGCGTGTTTCAATAGTGATATAAATATGAAGCAAAATTTCACATCAATTAAAAAGTTACTCATCGCCGCCCGCACTAAGCGGTGCTGCATCCAAGGGTGCTAACAAATATGCTAAAAGCATGCAGAAATCAGAGCGAGGTCCCCAATTGCAAAACCGCATGAGAAAATGTTCAGAAGAACATAACAATAGAATTAAATGTATCATAGTGCGAACATGCAGTTGTTAATTGGGAACTATTAGGATTAGAATCAATTATTCAATTAAGTTTTAGATAGTATCGACGTACCTTAATAAATATAACGAGTTCTCCACTGACCTGTAACAAGAGAGGTGTACGTTAGTATTGTTCACACTATGAAGTTAAAATATAATTCAACTTACAAAGAAACAGTATTAAAGACTGGAGAGTAGTTTTCTTCAAAGCGATATTTATTTACTTTTTCGGTGAACCAACAGCTACCATTATTACATTAATTTTCGACATATGATACAAAAAGCCAATTACAGGTTCACACCAATAACAACACAATAGCAAAGAACAGATTGTGACAAGCACTATACACTGCATCACAGTAGCCAAATAAATCAGTAGTAAAAAACTAAAATAAAGTTTTGTATTAAAATAAATTACACATGTGTACCTATTATATTTACATGCATAAATTATTTCCTCTGCTCTTGACTCTTGTCAAATCTCACTTCGAGAATCACGATATGGATTTAATAATAGTCTAGTGACTAAATGTAAAATCGTATTCCTCCCTCGCAAATCAATTCGAAGAAAATGTAATTCATAAATTACGTATGTACGTAACCCAGTGAGGCGTCACTCAAAATAAGAATCAAAGGAATACGTAGAAAATCAGCTGTACTAGAGTTAGAGAATTGATTCATATAGGGCTTGGCAGACTGGGATGGATACGGGGAAATCTAAAGATGACAATGCTCTTGACACTCACAAAACTGCCATAATAAATAAAGAAGCAGTACTCTAAATATTACTAATTATGAATGGCAAAAGGAGATGAAGGAATGGTATTTCAAACGAAATGACGCATCAATATTATATTAGCGCGAATGAAGACGCAAAATTAGACGGATTCATTAAACAGAATCAAGAGAAGTAAATAAACTAGGAATTGGCGGGCATTTCTAATTTTATTATGAAGTATCTAACGCCACGCCACAAGTATTGTAATTTAAAAAATAAATAAATGGTGCTCTTTTAAAACTGTCTAAAAATGTAGCGCAAATAGTATAATATAGATGATATATGCTACCTAGGTGATATTTTAATTTCTAATCTATTCCGTTTAATAAGTTATGGGACCAGTTTCGAGATTTGCGTCAAAGTATCGTCATATCAAAAGAATTCAACACACCTCGTGTGGGCAAATATACGTATTAACATGATAAGCACAATAACAACGAATCCGTTTTAAAATTAATAGAGCGTCCGTTTACACGTGTCAGCGTCACAGAATATTTAATAGATGCTACGAATTTAGATGAACGTATTCGATTAACAACAATTATTTATTTAAACTTATTTATTGATTTAAACTTTATTGCACAAAATACACAAATTGTACAAATGGCGGGCTTAATGCCAAATGGCATTCTCTACCAGCTAACCATTGGGCTAAACAGATATTTTATAAAAGGTGCAAAGAAAAGAAAAAAAGAAAAAGGGTATGAAAATGTATATCAGAATATCTAATAAAACATATAAACATATATATATATATACAGGTATACAATATACATACATACAGGATTAGATATACTACTACATATTCAATACATACTATAATTATGATGATGGATTTTATACGAATTCTTGTTTAAGCAGGCAATAATTATCGTAGAATAAAACTAACCTGTTAATATTGCACGAAGATGTCATAAGTCCGAACCGCGTAACAATTAAAGAGTTAGATTACCAAACAGCGGAAACAACAGATATTGAAAAAAAAAAGAAACAGCACAGGTTAATAGCTGCGCAGACAACGTGAAATCGATTATATGTATCGATAACATCTCTGCTATTATAGCGTGCGGAAAAAATGGACTAAAAAACCTTGCACCCAATTATGTAATTTATGTGACCGAAGCTGTGATGCGTTTATCGAGTACCGCTTTTTACTGAGTCATTCAGTGCATCTTTGATTTTTCTCCCTCGCTGCTTAATCTGTACCTTGAGAACTTTATAATAATTAACTAATAATTCAATTTGTAAGTCTAATAAATATCTTATATTCCTTGTTATAAATCATCTCTATTTTCAACAGACTTCAAAAAAAGGAGGAGATTATCAATTCGACAGCATGTTTTTTATGAACAGATTTGGAAAACACATAAATTTACACTAACGTGAGACATATTTACACTTAATATGAGAACAACGGTTGCCTTGATAACACTCAACCTTAGTGAGTTCCAACCGTTGTTCTCATATTAAGTGCAGATTTGGAAAATTATTTTACATGAGGAATTGAGGGAACTCCTCAAAAATTCAAGGGAAACATATAGCGATTTTAGTATTTTCGGTAACAAATCGAGTATTTGCATTCAGAAAGTAGCATTTGGTGAACGGGAACTGATGAAGAAGACCATGGATGGTCATCCAAAACTTTCGATCATGATATTGAAGCGACTATGACGAAGTCAATTTAAATGGTCCTGATGTAATGTTACCACTAACCTGATCTGGTAACCGAAGCCGGAAGGTAGGCAACGGAACCCCGTTATAAAACAGTGTAGCTTAGCCGTGTTTGAGCTTATTGTAATTGTCATGTAGGTCTCCTAAAGAATCACTAAAAAGTGAAATAAAAAAATTACTTATTACAAGTTAGGCGATTATGTTTTAAAAAGTAAAATATAATCGCCAAACTTGTAATAAGTAACGAGTTCTTTTTTGGAGTCTGTTTTTTTAAAATTTTCATATATATTTTTTTATTATAAGTATAAGCTTTTAGAAAGTCCACATAATCATAACAATCACATAAAGAAAAGGATAAACAATTGAAATCTAAACACAACTCCACTTAATCTGCACGTGGACAAATTAAATAAACGGTCACCGTCATGCGGTCGTGTGCAAATAAAATAATTTTTCGATAACGTCATGATTGGAGATCGATGTTCAACTGTCATAACATTCCACGTAAAGCAAGCAGAACTTGTCCGCATTCAGAACATATGAGTAAACGGCTATAGGGCGTACGGGAGCCGAGACGATTGGCTTGGCACGCAAGGTTTGAGTGGATGTGACACGAGTATTGATGAAGCTATCCAAATTTGAGATAATTAACCGGTGGTCTACCGGTCCCTGGGCTCCCCGGGCTCATTATAAAAAAGTATGCTATTGTTTATTTTTTTCGCCGGGAGACGACGGCTTTTGAAAGAAAGAAAGAAAGAAAAAACGTTTATTTGGTGTACATACAGACAAAAAGAAGATATTACAAATTAGAAGTGGGTATACACCAAAAAGGTTGTCGCTCAGCATGTGCCACGACTGATGTGTCGTGACGCTGATTTTCAGGACAACCAAAAAATATATATACTAGTCTTAACCTAATTAATATATAATGGGTGACGACACGACCGCTCTTAATAACTGTAAACTTAGCCCTAAAGACGTAGTATGTTTTTTTTTGTGAAAAACATATTAAATTAATATCAATACGTTTAAATTTACACAACAGATAACGGTAACTAATTAAAAAACTGGCAAAATATTGCTCAAGACCGCGAGGAAGGGTAAAACTCTCCCTTTGCCCAGCAGTAGGATGTCCTACTGTCCATTATGTAATGCGCTCATTACCACAAGAAATTCCCTCCCAGGGATCATACCTAACAAAAGAATGCTATTGTTTATTTTTTTCACCGGAAGACGACGGTTAACAAACCAAGTTTTTAAATCGAATCCATTAGCAGATCTTTGATAGTAAATGTATCTTAATCGACTCAGAGGTGGATGACTTGTTTAGGTACATATTAGGTAAATGGTTACACACAGACGACAGATAAAAAAAGTCCTCCTGTTTTTGATAGGTGATAAGTGTATAATTGTGTATACATTCCAGTCGTCCGTGTTCTTGTAACTATCAAGAATACAAATTGAAATGTACATGTGCATGCTATATAAGTTTCTTAATATAAACGTTGGCCCAGTTCGAGACGTGATAAAGTATGCAATTACATTATTAATTTATTGTATCATCCTCCATATTATAGCGTGTTTATCGTAATAACAATAAGGGACATTCTCGGCAAATGTGATAAATATTAAAGTTATGGAGTGGCCAAACGGCCGCCTCGTCGTCGCCACCTAAACGCGATTCGGAGAAAAATATAAGAAACAACTGAGGAAAACCAAGGTGGCGCCAGTAACGACGTCTACTAGATTATTTTTCAATAATAGTATCTCTCTCTAAAGGTCACTTGAGGAGCTAGATTACTTAGAAAACGATAGGACATTATTAATAACTAATTCATGTATTCGTTTTATGCGGGCGTATAAAATACTAAGAAAGAAATATTATTTCTTATTTGTGTATTCGTGTGTAAGTACCTAATGTGCGACATTATTTTTGAAATGCATACCATTTTATTTCCCAAACCTATGGTGCATTCCACTGCCGGGTAAAGCTGTAAAATTCAAAAACGGAACGCTAACAAAAAGACCGTTAAGCCTGTTAAGTGGCGAAGCGAAACCCAAATTCTAAAATAATATATTAACGAATCTCAGCAAAATTGCGGCAGCATTGTCACATTTCAATGCTTCCCATTTTTAAACCAGCACTCTCTAGAGCTCACCATACTCTATGGTATGTCGTACGGAATGCATTCCCAAGATCCGGGACGCCTAAAAAACAACTGTAAAACGTTTCTGTACACAGTCCATTATGCAAATTGGGGGGATTCCGGGCCCGACGCGACCTTACGAGGACGCCGTGTCGATGACACGTTACGCAACCAGTTTACGAGGTTTAATTGGTTATTATCAAGTAAAATAACTTTAATAGTGATACAGGCGAAGGATGGAGTAACACTGATTGTCTTAATTAGAATAAACACTAAAAACTAACGCATTTATATCCTTACGAAAGCCGCGTTCAGGTTAAAAACTAATTGGCGACTTAGTCTTAAAATTTTGCTTGTTAATTACGATATTAGAACAGATATTCGTGCTATGTGTGACTAATAGTTGCCTGTCATTGACAATTCAGAAATAACAAATGCTTTAACAATAAATATAAGCAAAATATTTTTAAAGGATGGTAAATAATACCAACACCGAAAAGAGAGACTATTTAGCCATTTTGGTGATTCGTTATTTCCTATGACAAAACATATGAAGCGCACCGATATATCCAAATGATTCAGCTTAGACCTCTTGGAAGGACCACAAAAGGACGCTGGTCGTTAATTATATAGTAGGATGTAATTTATCCAAGATCAATAGCATAAACACGTTACATCACCGCGTATGAACAATAGAGTACCAGCGACATCCGTCTGAGCACGAGGACGTAGGGCTCCCCCATCAATTTGATATCAAAGAGCCGTCATTAGATCTCACGTCACTATTATAAGTCTTAATAAACTCGTGTGCGTGCGTGGTTGTTGAGAGTGTGTGCGTAGCCGCCGCACGCGCTACGGCCGGAGTATTTACTCCGTGCGCCCCCTACCACTCCGCCACTCATGCGCCGCGAGACTCGACGAACACACGTGCCACCCCACCACCGGGACCCGGGACATTCGAACACCGACCGACCACCGACACAGTTCCCGATATGTGCCTGTGACTGACCAGTGTTAGAAAAACTAAGTGTAGTGACTTTAGCATCCGTGTGATGTGCGATTGTTGAAGAAGTGTTGACATTAGCCGCAGCCTCAACCGTTATCATAAATGTAAGCGCAAGTTTACTACATATTTTATGATTTTTCATGTGTTTATCAGAGCTGTGATGACAATTCTTCATCCAGTAGGGCCCCGACCCAGATCTCACGACGACGCCGGCAACAATGACTCCAACAACAATAAGGCTCGGTATCGCGACAGAAATATTAAACTCAAAGTTTCACAGAGCTCAGCCTTCGACATAAAACTCAATGACGTGTTATAAAGAAACACCTGTGAGAAAATGCAAACAAACGTGAATTCAACGAATCGTGTCTCGACTCCGTTTCCTTTATTTGTAGGTAGTAGGTAGGTATTATACTGTAGGTACCAAATATGACTAAACCTATTATATTAATTCTGATAATGCAAACAAGAACGAATAATAAACAGTTTCGCAAATTCATGACAATAAGTATATTAAAACACCTGACCTGAAAACGCCTACTATGTCAAGATGCCCACGCGATGCACCGCTTCAAACAATCCAAACGCGATAGCAAATCAAGCGTAGGACTTTATGAATGAATATGCGTGTGGTTAATTTTTTAAGCAACAGTTACGATGTAAGTAACACAACTCATTCAAAGCAATCAGCGAATCACTCTGGACTACCTAACATGGGTCTAGATGTCTTTATTAGAAATAATGAGTTCACCCTATGTGGGGCCTTAATACCATATGAGTATGGCTACCATTGCATCATACTGCTGAGTTAAGACAATAGAGTTCCATTACAGGTACCTAATATGTAGAAATTTCACATGAGCACTAGCATACTAATTTTAAAGTCATTTCAAATCTGGAATGTTCTTTCTGTTATCGATAGGAATTAGGCATTCAACTGTAAACAAGCAAGACATAAAATCGTAACGGTAAAACGTGTCTTACGTGTGTGCGGTGCTAATGGTGTATTTGCATAGAACTATCGATACGAATTACGTGACTATTTCAGCTTGATTAACTGAATATGTGTAACTCGATTAACTGTTATGTCACGCACTGGCCCGTTAATAATTAAACCGTTAAAGCTATTGATACATAATCGATAATTAGCGCGTTGAAATTTGGAGCAGGTTCAATTTATAATTGCCAATCGAGCTGCATTCTTTTTTCAATAGAAGAAAGTTGATATGAACATTTTGATTGCTTGCAAGCTGGTTGGTGTATGAAGATGAATAATGATCGTGTAGCTATCTACATTAGAGAGTAAATTGGTCGCTTCCGATCGTGTTCAGTAGGCATTAAAATAAATGCACCTACAGCCTCCCAAAGCCATACACGATGATGTAACTATGAAACAGGCAATCAACGTAACCGCTTATTTACAAAAGCAATACAAACGTGATATTAAAAACACTAAGGAAGTAAACAATAACAATAGCAAACCCTTATCGCATTAAACGTTTAGGCAAATCGTGTGAAAATAACACAAACATTAATTAAAAACGCGGATACATAAGACAAGATTCGTTTATTGTATCCGTGAGTAAAAACCTGTTAAATGCTGTTAAAAAACTATAACAGCCGAGATTGTAATCACGATACAGCAAATATGGTAAGTTAGTTGTGAAAAACTAATGGCCGTAAATATGTGTTTATAGCGTAACTTATGTCTTCGTTAAGTACAGTAGCATCCAAGCTATTTGAATGCATAGAAAGTAAAATAGAATTTCACTTTTAAAGGCGCACATCTTTCTTTAGATGAAGCACATAAGGCCGAAAGTTAATGCGAAATGTTAACCGTTATGGTGTATCAGAAATAGAGATGACTCGTCGATATTCCATAAAGCTATGTAGTTCACCTTCTTGGCAGCAATGTCATCTGCCATATGCAAGTATTGCCTTGAATTCGAAATGTTTGTTGAGTGAATCAGACTTCATAACAACAATGTAGTAAGGCTGAAAATAAACTAAGCAAGTAATTTATACAAACTGCGATTTGACAAGCTTTCAAGATCGCGACTCATATACAACATGTGCAGTATCAGATTTCGTGTGTGACCGAGTGGACAAGACTGGCGTCCTCGGTCTATTTCACACGGAGTTCGACAATGTGCGCTTTAGTAACCCAGACGTTGCTAAACGATATGAGGCGCGTGCCGGTCCGACCGTGATTATTATACATTACTATACGTAAATACCTATTAAATACTCATTTATATTCGCTCCATTGAGATGGCGTTTGACGTCAAGAAGTACCAGCAAAGATCCGGCTGAATAAGTGCAACAAAAACTACCATTCGTCAGAGAAAAACTGAGATAGCAAAAACTAAAAAGACAATGATTTTAGTTACCGCGTATGTAGCAAGACTCAGGCGAGACAATAGTTGAGTTAGTCGCGCTTCGTCATCAACGGACTAACGAGACGAAATAACCGCAACCATCACTCATTATACCTGTAACTATAACATTGTCAGCCATAATGTCCCCGATACTTCTGCACGTACTTACGTCCCTATCGCAAGAGATATAATAAAGTTTACCTTGGAAATAATTACCGCAAACGATAATCTGATAGCTATCCAAATTGCCGTTAGCGGAGCTCGAAAATAATGTTACAAAATGCAGTAGGTATTAAAATATGCAGGTTTTCACGCGGCGCACCGAGCGAAGGACTCGGGCGCAATCTAAGGTTGCCTATTAAGCGCTACGCTCCGAAAAGCACCAAAAGGCAAAGCATACTGGCGGAAAAATTTTGAAACTCGTTGCAAAAGAGACGCTCATATTAAACAATACAGAACTAACTAATAGTTAACATTATCTATGTATCAGCTAATTGATGTTTACCTCATAGAACGGTATATCACAGACAAGTGGTATTACCCGATCTTAATCGTTAACCACTATTAAAATACTCACCGAGATAATAGATAGAGATGGTACTGAAGACTTACCTGCAACAATAAAGGAGCATGTTAAAGACAATAAAAAGTAATTTGATGAAATTGTTCAAGATAAAGAAGTTCAGAAGTTAACAAACCACGTAGTTGATGAGGCCGGAACGCATGTGAGAAATGTAAAATTTGAGGATGCTGTAACAGCAATTACGGACGTATGACATGGCAGCATTACACGGCAGATTACGTAGGTACAACAAAGCTGGATGCGACCATTTTACGGAATTACGAAACAATGCAACAAGAAAGTCATTTAGTGGGAAAAGAAAGCCAAACTAAACGTGTCACGTGTAAATAGTTATAAGTATACATTGAAAATTGGGTCACGAATCCACGAAAGATTTGTTTAATTAGCAATCAAATGAAAACATGTTTTGTTATCGCTACCAAGATCCGTGAGATAGAGTAATACGTTAAATAATGGACACACGACATACTTGTTAGTTCAGTTGACGTGAACAACAGCAGTAGCACGCGGAAGTTTATCGCATTAATTGGTGTGAAGGTTCTTTTCTTAAAAACTCAAGGGTGAGATTCTATTCAACGCGTGCATTTGAATAAATAAACGAAAAAAACGTATTGGCACTTCAAAATTTGTCTAGCGCATCAAAATACTAGTGACACTTCAGAAATCAGAAATCAGAAATATTTATTCATGCAAAACAAAAAGAACAAGAAAATAAATGAAAACAGAAGAACAAGGTAGGTATTGCACGAAATGGTTCTGTCTCAGCGTAGTGCTGGCGCGATTACCAGCGCTGATCTTCCGACAGAACCATTAAGTGATTTCCCAGAAGGTAACACATTTAAATAAAAAATAAACTAAAAATGACAAGAAACTATAACTACAATTAAAAGAACAGAGAAAAACAAGCGTAAAAAATAACAGTAAACAAGAATATAAATAAATTAAAAGAACTAGACTCCGTAATGCCTGATCCAGCAACCCGTCACTTATTGACAAGACTACAGCGACAAGTAGGCTAGGCGTCACCCATGGGCCATGTTGGGTGGAAACCACAAATCAAGGCCAAAAACGAGTATTTTTATTCTATCTTTATTGTTAAGTTAAGATATACGAAAATCTTCGTATTTCCATTATAGAAAGGCTTACACAATGTGGTAAACGTTACCTTGGAGTTTAGTATCATTATAAATCATAAATATGCCAACAATGGGCCACATGACAGAGCCCATAGAAAAATACTTTGAAATATTTCACTACGAACGGCGCGTGCGCGGCGAACCCAGTCACGACTCGTGGAATTAGATCGATTTTACAAGGTGATCTCATACCATTAAATGAAAATAACAAAGATTATAGACATGTTGTTCAAACTGCGATTGTTGCGAATCAGACATATTAAAAAGGATTTCAATCAACTAATGACAAGTCGCATTTAAGAATAACAATCATAAACACCCACGCTCGATGTCTATATTCCAAAACAAGTGAATTCGCACGAAGCAAACATATTTTATTACTTTAATGTCTAAGTTAACATAATCTGATTCAGAAGTAACGTTGAAGACATAATAAAAGAATTCCCACATTATAGTGAATTAAAATGCAAGGTCGCGTCGAGGGGACCTTTACCAGGCGTGGCGATTTATTCAGCGTTGATAAACATACATTTGTATGAAAATTGAAATGATAATACTTTGGACTGTTGCTACATTATTCAAAAAAATACGACGCAATGCAACCAACTAACGCTTCTCCAAACCAAATACTTATACATTTAGATAAAGTTTTACACATTACGTTCGGCAGTAGCAGGAAAGGCATAAAGTACTTATATTTCTTTACATGATTTATTTCATGTAATAATTTAAAAGAAAATGTAAATCATTTCGCTAGTGTCTAAAGTGAGCAATTAAAGACTATTTGCTAGTAGACACATTATGAACTTGCTATTTTATGATTTCTTGACTTGTAAAATGCTACATTAACCCGCCGTCTACCGGTCCCGGGGATCCCCTGGCTCATTACAAAAGAATGCTATTTTTTTTTCGTCGGGAGATCACGGCTTTAAACTTCTGATTCTGATTCTTTTTTAACATTGCCTTAGTTGGGCTACGTGAATAGATTTGAACTGTGCTGTGGGCGACGGACTGACAACCTATCACTGCAATATCACATTGTATCCATCTTAAAACCAACAATGCTAGAAGTGAGACTAATAATAAAATTTCATGTACCCTGCCCCTACACCTCTTGGGAATACAGGTACAGGCTGAAGTTATAACTATTCATTTATATTGTACCTACAAACATTCGTTCCCATTAGGGCACGTTTTCCTTCGGGATACAAACTATGTTCATGCCATATTATCGTCTAAATCCCTTAAGCAGTTTCAGCGTGAAGGGGTAACAGACAGACAGTTACCTTCGCATTTATAATATTAGTAAGGATTAGGTAGTATGTGCGTCAAAGCGACGCTAGTTAAGTAAAATCGAAAAGCGAATGCATAAATGGAATATGCGCCTGCGTCTAGAAATCGGTGTTAATTGACACGACCATGCCTCCAATGGATGCGTTAGAACAGGTTCCCTCGCCTTGACCGCTGATCCCTGACACTGTTTGCATAACATAACACACATACAATATGGAACAATAGATTCTTAAATCGCAATTAGTACTGAAGACGACATTTGTGAGCATCCACGATGTTAGCATTCAAAGGGATACAGCTATTGATGTGTGCTCTGACATTCCGCGGTGATATATTGCGATAAAACTAAGGCCACGTCACAGTATGAAAAATGTCTAAGAGAATTGTCTTTGATCATAGAAATAATCAAGTAGACGCTAATAATGCGAGAGTATTATTAAAAACAAAGGCACTGCGGGAGATTAACAAAAAAAAACAACGAAGAAGGTGTCTAAAAGTTACTTAATGCGAGAGTATTATTAAAAACAAAGGCACAGCGGGAGGTTAATAAAAAAAACAACTTTTACAGAAGGTGTCTAAAAGTTACTTTTTTCGCAAGTAAATTAGCCAGAAATATACATTCTGTATATTCGACAAATTGCAACCGGGTCATACAGAAAAAGTCGCGTTTATAGTATAAATAAAGAGTTATATGGGACCTTTTAAAGTTAAACGGCAGATAGGTAATGAGGCCGTAGATCAATCAGACGGCACGCGCGCTACATCAGGGTTGCCAACTCTGCGTTACGCAAAATAATCAATTTAGATATTTTAATCACTCTTTGGTTTCTGTTAGTAAGATTAGCCGGAGATTTAGATTAGATGTTACTTTAAGAAATGGATACGCGTTTTAGACACAGTTTTATTGATGTAAAGAAGATTTCATCAATTATAAATGTTACAACACAACTGAAAATACGACACTGACAAATCCAAGCATAGATTTTTGTTGTCTTGTTTCATTAATTATTGTGGCCGTTGTAATAATTATAGCCGTGATTGTTTCGGTACGAACAATTTCAAATCCCTGTACTAATTACGATCAGAAATTCAGAAAAGATCTAGGTTTTTATAAAAAGTCTACTTCAAAGTTCTTTATTTTTCAATTTAGGGATATTATACGCATATGAATATCAGGAGATACCAGCTCGGAAAATAAACCTCTGCCACCAGAAAAAGCGGCGTAATATTCACTTAATTGCCTTATAACGCAAAACAAATTACTTATTTAAGACAATAAGCCCCATCGCCAATAAGTCCCACTGGCAAGGGACAGGTGTTCGGTAAGAAGATTCAAGTAGTTTTCTTTTTTTATGTTTATCGTTAGCAACCCTAATCTATCCACGCTAACGACTCGACGCGTGCGCATCCTAAACCGACGGCTTGCGCTGACCCGAAGCATTTATCGACTCAATTACGTGACGCGGTCCAACGGACGTGTAAAATCTGAATTAACCCTGCCGTGCGTCTATAAGCTTAGAAAAGGGTTAACTGACAATGTCCTTGTCAATATTGACCAAAGCGACTGTACATACATGACTGTCGGAATGCTGATGTACGTGTAGTCAAGCCAGGGTGCGGAAAACAGGGTTGTAATACCCTTACTTCCCAAAGCAGTTAACGAAGACCAGTCAAGGTGGACATTCCGATAGTAATGATCACATTGTTACTCGGCACGCACACACACAAGACCTTATAAGGACAAAGTGCATAATTGTGCGCTCGGGGCCACCAATGCCACAGTTAACAATTTGTTACAGTTTCGAAAGTCGCGACAAAACCAGCTCGCCACGTGTTCTTTTAATAATATCGATTGATACGATCGAATTCATGTTTTGTTGCACAATATAACGCGTGTCCAGTACGGGCCAAACGTTACGATGTATGCCTGACGGACAAGTTATCAAACTAATAATAAGGTACGTACACAGGTTGCATATAGTCGGTACTTAGTATAAGCTGTAATAAATAAACGCGTAGGTTTCCGTCGTTCCGTAAGCTCAAGGAGATCAATGCATGCAATTATGCAGCTGGTCAGAGACGTCCGTGCCGTAATCACGGTAATAGCGACTTAGCTAAACACGATGCTAGAAAGGGTGGCTGTTTGAAAAATGCGTGTGTCGAAACTCACACATCCTGGTGTTTGTGGACGCGAGCTCAAACAAAGGCCGATGGAAAGTTGGCTATCCGAGAGCTGAATACAAATCGTCAACAATGCATCACCCGAGCGTTTCCCAACGCTCAGTGAAAAGAGAACGTAAAGAAAGCTCACACAGCATTAGAATCGAGGGAAAAACAATGGCTTTGTGTACCGATCGGTGGTTAGGGCGTGTACATGCTAATGCTAAACCACAAGGCTGGGCATTGTTGAAAGCCGCTGCGACACTCCCAGGCCGCTGCTTTTGTTTAATCACTTCACGTTTTGTGCTGACCGCAAAAAAATCGGGCACCTTGCCGAGGCAAGGTCGAGCGCTTGTCTTAGTTTCCATCGCTCATGTCGGCGCGTTACGACAGCCCGCTTTTAATAATAAAACCTTTGGTGGAAACAATCGCGACAATTCTTATGAAGGCTAACAAGATATCGTAAACGAAAGGATGCACTTAACGGGGATGCGTCGGCAAATGTCAGGTGCCTGTTAAATGTTTACTTTGAACTTTGATCATCAACCGTACAATAATATTGCAAAATTAGGAACTGAACGTAGTTAACGTCGGCGTCGCTGATATATAGTTTATATTAAACTGGTAGTTATCGGGTTCGGAAAGCAAACAGCCGGTGGGCGTTATGCAAGCGTTGCTCAACCGCGTCCACAATGCGATTATTAAACAAATCAAGGTTGTTGTGATTCACGACAAATAAGCATTTCTCTCGTTTATGAAAATTCGTCTAGTATTATAACATCGTGTAAAAAAACGAAAGGTCAGAGTAACCTATTGGGGTAATATCATTTGCATCAATCTGGAGCAGAATCGAACCAATTAAAAGCATCGATAGCGCAGTTTTGCAAGGCGCGGCAGGGCACGCGCGGCCGCCTATTTCTGTTTAATGGGCCGGTATACTTTCTGCCGCCGCAGCGAGCGGACTCGTGTTCTTATCGGAGCTAGGCAACCGTGCCTTTCACAGCGCCCTGGGTACGCCCACCGGACACCGGCGACTCAACCTTCACTGCCCTAACTGCTCTAAATCTAGTTCCACCATTATGCGGCTCAATACAGCCTCCGAGCACTTTCGCTGCAACCTCATAAACGCGGTCATTTCGCAATATAATGTCGTTTTACCATTTCGCGGTGCATTTCGGTCCTGTGCCACACGTCGCCCACGTCGCAATCATCTAAAGAGACGCGATTTTGCACACACCAAGCTAATACAAAACATCGTGACTCCAACCGTAAAATTGCATTACAAGCTCGTGCCGTTCGATATTGAAAAATTATCCGATCATTGTTTCAAAACTCGCATAGATTTCATGTCGTTAACGATTGCGGCTAATGAGCATTTCTCTCGTCAAGGCAGAATCTCGAGTAGGTCTAAAACAATGAGGGGCAGAGATTGATTGAAACGAAAATGGAATACGGAGTCAAAGTCGAACAACATGATACTCGGATTTTGTCTTATTAAGGCCGGCCTTCCTGTCTCGTGGTCATTACTGACCATTCAATTTCCAATTAAACGCTTGATTCTCAATGCCAGGCGGGTCGGAGGTGGCCTGTAAAACTTGATAAAAGGCGAGTAGCGGCGCGCGGCGCGCCAGTGCCCGAATCAGTGGCCGCCGCCTTTGTCTCCGAGTCCTTTCACTTCGCGCGCTCATGAGCGATAACTACGGAACGTATTTAAATAACAATCTGCTTACTAGATGAGTTCATTCATAGATTTACGTCATGTACTTAGTGAAACTGTGACGAGTATAACTAAAAGGTGATGTTTTGTAAACTTTCAGATGGTGAGAGGGGCGGCGATAGTGCTCGTGCTAGCGCTGGCATGGGCGTGCGAGGCGCGTGCTAGCGTGCTCGTGCCGACCTACGTGCTGCCGCCTGACTCGTTCGTGCGCGATCAGCGCAGCCTCGGCCCTCCGCCAGACTCCGACCCCGCTGAGTCGCAGCGAACCATTAAGCGACTCATCGGCGGACATATCAAGATAAAACCCGATAAGGAGTACGGCAACCCCAAGAACTCTATATCTTACGACGCCAAGAGCGAAACCGGCAAGTTTGTAGGCGTGATCGTGCCGGACCAGTCGGGCAGCACCGTAGGATGGAACCAGGGCATATGGGATGATGGCATGCTCATGTCCAGCGCTGGCGAAGGCAAAGAAACCGTCAAACCCAAAGAGGTGGACGAGGACAAAAAAACACTCTCCGATCAGGTGGCCGAAGGAAAGTACGGTCTTATACAGAATGAGATTTTTTCCAAAACTCCTAAGCGCCCTGGAATTGTCAGTTACGAGCCAAACGCGGAAACCAGAGATAAGGATAATATCCAAACTTTAGGAGGGCTGAAGAAAGACGAAATTTGGCTAGCGGAAGACCATCTATTAGTACTGAAAGGTGGTGCCTTCCCGGATCGAACGAAAGAAACCGCTCGTAGGCCGTGGCCACCGATCGATGACTACGAGGCGCCTAGAAGGCAAGTAAAGCTACCGCAGAAACCAAAAGTGCCACCGCCCTTTCCAGTACGACTTTCCGACGACGGACCGCTCGTCTTCCTCACTCCTAACGGCAGTGTCCCTGCGCCCCAATTCCCTCCCTACGCTTCGCGAGAAGGCGAAAGCCCTCTATATCCTCCGCCATTCCCCTTTGCACCCGGCCCGCCCTACGCCCCGGGTGAAAATCCGGGAAACACTTCTGCCGGGGGAGCGTCGCTGCCAATTCCTCCGTTCCCATTCCTACCCGGGAATGCGAGCGAGGGAGCATTCCCTTTCCCCCCATCGATGAACGGCTCTTTTCCAGAAGGCTTTCCACCGGGCGCAGCATTCCTACCACCACCGAGCAACCAGTCAGACCTATACGACGAAGACGACCCTTCGATCTACTATCCGCCGCCTTACAATTTTTCTTACCGCGCCGATTACAATAATAGCGTGCCAGCTGGACCATTAGTACCTGGTATTATATTGCCTCCGCCTCCGGATTTCTTTGCTCCAATGGAAGATAAAACAACAACGCCAGCGACCAAATCCACCACCCGGCCGACGACCACGACTTATTCTAGGCCGAAGCCAACGGTAAAACGACCGACACCGACACCTTCAGTGCATCGCACTAAATATAAGACTAGACCTACCACTACCACGGAATACCCAAGGACAACTGAAGTACCTACCACGATAACAACGCCACCGCCGTTAGAAATAGTACCAAACCAGAAGTTCCGACAACCACAGACAGTTGTTCAGATACCAAAACGGATACCAGTGCGAGTGCAGAATTTGCCTGAAGAAATCAACCCTAGACCGAAAACAGAAAAGCCGGTATACAAAATCAGAAGTAAGGTTACCTCGAAACCCTTGTCAGTGTCTGTTATATACGATTATCCCGAGTCTACATACGACACTAATCCGCCTACTACAACGGAGAAGCCTTACATTGTTTACAACGTGCCAGAGAAAACTCCCGATGTAGTCACGGACAACTTAGTAACGTCTACCCCAGTGCCATTAAGAGCATATTACTCAAACAATCAGAACAGCAATGTACCAATCACGAAGCTTCAACCTGTGTATAACCGTAAGCCTAATGACAACGCGTTGGCGTCTTTCTATTTCTATGACGAACAACCTAAAACTTCACCGGCACCAGCGCCCTTCTTCGATGGCAGAAACTATTACAAAACTGTACCAACACCACAGCATCAACAACAGGCTATAAATAACCAGCAAGGTTTTAACCCATCTGTAGACGTAGCATATGGAGCGATTGATCAATCCGATGCGTTGTTCTTGTGGCCACAGAAACAAGGTCCCCGCACGCTAACACAAGAATACTTCAGCATTCAGAAGCCTGTGTACGTACCACAGCAGCCAAAACGACCTGAGGCGTTCTACCAGCAAATAGCTGACATACAGCAGACCATCGATTTGTTCACAACAAAGAGGCCTAAGCAACATAGACAACACGGCCACAAGCCTAAAGCCATCACGTCAAGACCTGTGCAAGTACCTGTATACCAGTTCAGCTATCAATCGAAACCAAGACCAGAGCAATACAGTTTCCGAGCACCGAAATTGGACCCCGAACCTTTCAGACCCATGGTCAGCTACAGCAAACCTTTTAACTTGGATAATGAATTCAACGCCATCACGCCATCGGCCTCGCCGGGATATCACCAATATTTGATAGAGAATGTGCAGGTGACGACCGAAACACCGACATCGACGAGATACTATCCCAAATCGAAAATCAGGGACGAAGATTACAACGACACTCCGATAATCAACGAGGTCCGACCGAAGAACAATCGAAACCACATTCCGGTACAGAATGAAAAGCCCGCATCACAATACGTCAGCAATAGAGTTCCCAGCGCGACCCCAAGTCCGGTCAGCCACGGGTATTACACGCAACAGGACGAGAGATATCTGGATGACATCACTAAGAACTCCTTCGATATCTTCGGCAAGAAGATCGAAGACAGTACTCACGAGGTCAACGGTTTGGCTGTGACTCCTCCCATTGGAACGGTCAGAACGCCGATAGACAACAATCTCAACCAACAATACGCGTACGAAATCATCGAGTCCCAAAGTCCAAATCCGCCGTCGCTAGACAGAGATACTCTTGTCAACGAAAGACATCCAAGGCCAACTATCAACCCTAACAGCGAGCTATTAGGACACCATAACGCCGAATTGATACAGCCTGTCAAGCCGCCATCGTTAGCTGACGATACTTTGGTGAACGAGCGGTTACCGCGGCCGACGATAAACCCCGACAGCGAGTTCATCCCGATACCCAATCCGGGCTACAGATCTCAGCAGTACAGGGTGCCGTCTCAAGTGCAAAGACCTCAGTATACTGGAGAGCAATATGATCTGAACAGACCGTCGCTGGCGGGGGATACGGCTGTGAATTATAGAAGGCCGCTGCCACCTATTAATCCGGACGCGGAGTGGATATCGCCCGTGAACACAGCGGGAGAAGGTCGGCCGGGCTCGTTCGTGTCCTACAGACTGCCGGGTGAAGGCGCTCACGTGTATTTCTTGACGCCCCAGGCGGCGCAGACGCGGGAACGCGAACGGTACCGATCGGCCGGCTACGGACGGTGAAACCAAAGCTCTAGTCTGAACAGTTGAAGCCAAGGCGAAGATTGTGTAAATATAAAGCGCAAATGTGATGTTAAAGTGTCCTAAGTAGTGTAAGCAGACTTAGCGGGCGATCCCGCATTGCCATATTTAGAAACGATGGACCTGCGTCCTTAGTGTTTGACATTAGCGATTGGACGCTCGTAATTATTTATTAAATTATTGTAAGAGACTGTGGTGCATGCATAGTTTGTTATTTATTTATGTCAGTATTTTCGAACTGTTAGGAATGTGTGATATGATAAGAATGACAATGTACTGAGCATTGTGGTGTTATGATTGTTATTTTTAACAAATTAATAATAACGAATCAATGTGATTTTATACTGTATTTTTAATACAAAGAATATAAAAGTAAAATAAAACGATGTAAACATTGAAACGGTTTTTTCTTTATCTCCCTACAAATAGGGCTGAATAAAAATAAATAAAATAAATAGGGGGAATATCGTAAGGCAGGAAAGATGAAAAAAATAATAATGTGAATCATAAATGTTACTATTAAAAAAAGTATTAACCATCTAATTAAATTAAGTCTGTTATTTATGGAAAATTTATATAAGACGAGCTGAAATGATTGATTTTTCGATAATAACTTATTTATGAATTTCACTCAATTACGAAAAAGATATAATACAAAAATGAACCCACAATATCCCCAACAGAACTACATATCTAAAATAATTTGTCTGTGTATCTGTTCCGTCTCTAAGTTAACACATCTGCTAGATAGGAATAGAGTATTTTATTATTAGACGGGTAATGAAATTTTGGAAGACATTATAAAGCACAAAATTCTTGTGGCTTTGCTATAAATGAAGTAGTTACATGTGGTACGTGATTTATTGTAATTTTAGTACATTCCAGCATTTGTACTTACTTTTGGGCATTCTTGAAAATGATGAAAACATTTAATCTCCACCGCAGAATTGCGACTAACTTGCGACCGGCTATGACAGTCGTATTTGGCAATATCGTTATACATACGCACCTTTCAGTAGTGTCTGGCTCCTATTTCTTTTTTTACCTGACTGTGGCTTTCTAGGCCGGGCCCAACAAAGAGATTAGAGAGTAGAGGTTAGAGAGTAGCCTGGGGAAAACCAACCCCCGACACGATACAATAATATACTGCGCCGGTTATGGCAATCCGGTACATTGGTTAGTAGTGTGGGTGACACGACCTACGTCATCAGCCTTGCATCAGCCTATCAACGCGGACTTAAGTGTGAGTGTGTCATCGACAGTGACGTATCCAGGTGGTATCACGATCCGGATAATCAATCTTGTTTTCTTATTAAGACTGGAATAAAAACACGCACCGGTGACTGGCTGATGGCTGGATGCCTGCTCCCTCAAGTCAAGGAGCAGATAGACATCAATGTGTTGACATTGACGTGTATCTGCGCCTACACTTACGTGTGTTGACACGTACGACACAAAGTTAATACCTGACCAGAAATAATATTTCTGGTCGGGCATATATTTTATGGCAGTGCGCCATGTTGCAGAATTTCATTGGAACTAGTTTCTTACATTGGCAATAATTTTAATAGATTGTTAGACTTGTCAGTTTCTCAGTTGCTGTTTATTTCAATAACTAGCAGCGCCCTGCGGTGTTATCCGCGGATAAAAGGTAGCCTATGTCCTATTCTGATGTCTAAGCTCCAATACTGGAAAGTTTCATAGAGATCCGTTCAGTAGTTTTTGAGATTAAGCGGAACGTACATCCATCCGCACAAATTTTCACGTTTATAATATTATTAGGATGGCAGTGCGCCATGTTGCAGAATCTCACTGGAACTAGTTTTTACATTGGCAATAATTTTAATAACTTGTTAGACTTGTCAGTTTCTCAGTTGCTGTTTATTTCAATAACTAGCAGCGCCCTGCGGTGTTACCCGCGGATAAAAGGTAACCTATGTCCTATTCTGATGTCTAAGCTACAATACTGGAAACTTTCATAGAGATCCGTTCAGTAGTTTTTGAAATTAAGCGGAACGTACATCCATCCGCACAAATTTTCACGTTTATAATATTATTAGGATGGCAGTGCGCCATGTTGCAGAATCTCACTGGAACTAGTTTTTACATTGGCAATAATTTTAATAATAGGTTGTTAGACTTGTCAGTTTCTCAGTTGCTGTTTATTTCAATAACTAGCAGCGCCCTGCGGTGTTACCCGCGGATAAAAGGTAGCCTATGTCCTATTCTGATGTCTAAGCTACAATACTGGAAAGTTTCATAGAGATCCGTTCGGTAGTTTTTGAGATTAAGCGGAACGTACATCCATCCGCACAAACTTTCACGTTTATAATATTATTAGGATTCCATTTAGGCTTATTAGATGCATCTATGAATGTCAATAAACTACCACCGGTTCGTAAAATCTCTGCTTCGAGAAAAACCGTTACAGAATCACGTCGAATTAAAGTATCACGATTCTACAAAACTTCAATACTTCATTTTTTAGATTACTTGCGCAGGACGCTATCGAACACAACACACAAGTCACAGGACGTAGGACACGTAAGAATGAATAGACTTTACAAGACATACGCACCTGTCTGGCTCCTGGTTTGAGAAGATTCCGTACCCAAAGGGTTAAACGGGACCCTATTACTTTATTATAAGACTCCGCTGTCCGTCCGTCCGTCCATCCGTCCGTCTGTCACCAGGCTGTATCTCATGAACCGTGATAGTTAGACAGTTGAAATTTTCACAGATGATGTATTTCTGTTGCCGCTATAACAACAAACACTAAAAAACTTTTTTGCGGTTTTTTATAGATAATGGTACGTAATTCGTGCGCGAATCCGACTCGCACTTGACCGGGTTTTTTTTACCTAACTGTGGCTTTCTAGAACGCGTGCGGCCTAGACCGGGCTCAATAAAGTGATAGGAGTGCGCGGTTGGAGAGTACTGGAATAAGAAACTGTATATACAGTTTGGCGAGGTAAAGTGATATGCCTACTTGTAAGTTATATTTTTGAGTTAAATAAATAAATAAAAAAATAAAAAAGATGTACGCACCTGTGTCTGGCTCCTGGCTGGGCGCCTGGTCCCTCAGCGGGCATGCGTCAAGCCGCAGATACACGTCAATGGCGGATCTAGCACACCGGAAGTAGAAGGGGTGCGCGCGAAGCACATCCTCGAGCCGAAGCAACGCCACGTACGAACGTAGCGTCATTTTCCGCATGCAGTATGAGTGGAAGTCGAACTGGTCCTCCATTATTTCTGAGAAGTGCTGGAACGAAAATTTCACACTTGATAAATCTGACAACGATTTGAAAAAATCATGTCTCAGTGTAAAAAGGATCGATAAACATAACCTTAACACGTCAACAACTTCATGTTTTCCGCCGTTCATATTTTTCAAACAGAACCGCAAGTGTATTTAACAAAAAAATGAAAATTATTTGATACACGTAGAAAAACATCGTCGTGTCCTAAAGAACTTGGCCGATGACCGTGAGAGCTAGCGCTTACTCCACCGACAAGAGCTAAGCTCTTAAATTTTGTTCATAATGACAAAAACGTCGCGTTTCCAACAAACATAAGAGTTGAATTGGCTGAATACGACCTGTGCCGTCTTTTATACGCCTGTTTCTACTTTTTTTAAGTTTGGAACTCGACAAATAATTTTTTCTAATAATATGTAACATTCTACGCGGCCTACAGTGTTTTTTTTTTATTTTGATCTGACCTTAAACTACACTTTACCTTTCAAAATGTAGCGAGTACCTAATGTTCACTTTGCGGGCCATTTTTGAGAAAATGTTCTGTGATACTGACACTTCATATTTTTTTTAAATGACACTCGTTAAGAGATAAGTACTCACCCTGTCTACTTCGTGTGCTTTCTTGAGAGCTTCGCCCCACTGTCGCGCGCGTTGGTAGGCCGCCGCCGCTTCCGTTTGGAACCACATACACTGCATTTCGTTTAGGTTCTCTGTCGCTGGAACGCCTGTAAAACGATGTCGTATATTAGAGCAAGGAAGAATAGTAGATTGTGTCCTAAGGGAGCAAAATGATATATTTCCGGCGAAGGCGGTATATTGAATCCTGAGTTAAACGAAATATTCTATAGTAGAATCCTGAGCGTAACGAGTTAGAAATAATTTCGGCCTGTAATAATACTCTTCTTTTCAGTTATCCTATGAGAAAAACTCTTCCTATAAATAAGTAAGCAAAAGAACAATACCAAAATTTACGTGAAATAAACAAAGTTAAAAATTTGCTCGATTTAGATACATAGTATTATGTACCCACATCGATTATGGTGATGAATAAAGATGAATAACTAAACCAGGCTTGCGACCAGGCACAGGGAACAAAACTCTTTTTTGCTCCCTGTCAGCATTGCAGAAATGTAACATTTAAATTAATTTTGTAAGCAGTACCGCTGCTAACGTAAACTACAAATTTAGAAATAAAGGAAAAATTTAAAAATTTTGGCACCAAGCAGGATTTGAACCTGCGACCTGAGCTGTACGCCTCCTTTAAGGCGTTTGTATAAATGAAGGAATGATTGAGGAATTTCGGGCCGGGTGGCGGTTGCACCTATAGCTCAGTTGGCTAGAGCGACTGGCCGCGAGTGCCGGGAGGCCGCAGGTTCAAATCCTGCTCGGTGCCTAAATTTTTCAATTTTTCCTTTACTTCTAAATTATTTATGTTTGTGTATAATATATGTATGTATATAAATATTTATATATTATATATGTATGTATCTATTGTATTTGTATATATATAGTTATTTGTTGAATTAATTTATTATATAGTATTGATCATTGTATATCTATTTCTCTGCTAAATATGCACTAACTGTTAACTTTCATTTTCTAAATTTCCTGCTACCCAAAGGTTGTCTGGAAGCGATCGCTTTTTAGCGATAAGACCGCCTGTTGTTTGCATTATTGTCAATGTTAAAGTTTGTTTTTAACATTTCCATTTTGTATAGTGCACAATAAAGTATATTATTATATTAAATATTAAAAAGGAGCAAAAACGACTCTTGCTCCCTCTAAACGTGCTAGAAAAGCCTTTTTACGAATAGGAGAAGTGAAAAGTACATTCTTGAATAACACATACCTTCTCTAGTGAACTTGGCGCACATCTCCTCCGCGCGTTGCACGTGTCCTGCGCGTAACATGTAACGCGCACATTTACTGTTCACGTAGCGATCCGCAGTGTCCATCGCTTGGGCCTCTTCTAACCACTGGTACGCTGATATTGGGTCGCCGGCGTGCTGGAAAATTTCCAATTCAAAAATGAAGCTGAATCTAAAAACCATGGAGTCCACTGCTAGGCATTCACTTTCCGGTGCAACTCAACTTTTTTTGTCGGAACAAGTTAATTTGGGTTTTCTGACTCAGAATCACGAGTAGGTTAAGGATTCTGATAAAGAAAAAAATGACTTCGTTTTTCCATAAAAAAAATTGTGTCAGTTTTGAGACGAGCCATATGAACAGAAAGAAAAAAGCGTCAAAACTCATTTTATGCGGACAGGTTTTTTCTTTACGGAAATGAATACTACTAGTGATTCTGAGTCATAAAACTCAAAATTACCTAGATCCAAAAAGGAAAAGATATACATATAATACACCGAAAAGTAAAAAAATGCCCAGTTGAGTCAGTTTGAAACTACCTAATTAAGTCTTTTACAACCGAATTAGCTGAACATGTGTTGCGATTTTAAATTGTTATTACATGAAAACAGAGGACCTACTCTGAACTTCGAAATCCGAACTCCGTATCGTGCCGTCCCTTTCACTCATATGGTATATAACACGAGAGTAAAAGGGATGGCACGATACGAAGTTCGGATTTCGAAGTTCGTAGTAAGCCCTTTAACAACGGTTTTCAGCGCCAACTTAAACTAAAATTCATTCATTTCAATACTACTCAGTTTATTGAAGAACCAAATCAAGTAAACAAACGAAATCTAAACATACCAAGACAAGTACAGTCGACGGCATAAATATGTTTACACTTTTGCACCTTATTCCATTGTAATAAGGCGAAAAATGTAAAGATATTTTTGCCATCGACTGTACATAATTGATTAGTTGACTCGTCAATACTAATAATGTCTACCAACCTTGTATATCCTTCCTTTAACAATAAACAGCTCTATCAACGTGGGCGTATGTTCTATCGCAGCATCGATATACTTCAACGCCCGATCCGTATCCTTCTTATAATCGAAATGCTGTGCCGCATAATAGTATGCCCATAGTAAGGCGCTGGCTGGCTGCTTCACTTCACTGGGTTCCGCGCTAAATGCGCCCGTTTTTGATAAATTCTCTATATATTGGAGTACTAGGTTCTCTATCGTTTCTGCTTTGCTTTTGTCTGCGTACAATGATCTGGAATTGGAATTAATTTTATGTTTAAACTGTGAGAACTGCAAAAGCAGATCAGAAAATCAAAAATATTAATAAATAGGTGAAGTTAGCTTTCAAACGGTTTGAATGTCACAATGTCTTCTTAGAGGCAAACAGATACACAATTTTGGCTTGATTGCAATGCCTACTTTCGCCAATATCTTCTCCTTTAGGTGACTTTTCCACCAAAGAGGAGCTATCATCACAAAGCTACGTCGCTTTAACGGAAACTGCTTAGGTTTGGTGGAATCTCAACCTTATGACTACGTTTTCTGTCTAGGGTTTGAGATCTCATAATTCATAATAATGATTGTCCTTTCAAAGCCGTCTTTTCCGTCGCCTATACAACCGCAATTGTCGAAGAACGGCACTCTTGTGCATCACGTGACGCGAATAGTCGTCGACAAGCCGTGCGAACACATTCGGCGACACTGCCTCTGATAACTTCAGTCGGAAGGCTACTGAAGATCCAACCGGTCTTCGGTTAAACTCACCTAATGTCGACGAACAATGGCGGTATGCCCTTGTGCAGCCCGTGACGTCGATAGTCGTCGACGAGTTGTGCGAACACATTCGGCGACATCACCTCGGAGAACATAAGTCGATAGGCTATTGAGGAAGCCATCTGTCTTCGGTTTAACTCAGCTAATGTCCCCGAACAACGGTGGTATGCCCTTGTGCAGCCCGTGACGCAGATAGTCGTCGACGAGTCGTGCGAACACATTCAGCGACACTGCCTCTGAGAACTTCAGTCGGAAGCCAACCCTGATTCAACAACTCGGCTTACCTCCTCCTCAACCTTTTTGAGAATCCAACCGGTTTTCAGCTAAACTCAACTAATGTCTACGAACAGCAGCGGTATGCCCTTGTGAAACCCGTGACGCAGATAGTCGGCGACACTGCCTCTGAGAACTTCAGTCGGAAGGCTATTGAGGAGCCAACCCTGACTCAACAACTCGGCTTACCTCCTCAACCTTTTTGAGAATCCAACCGGTTTTCAGCTAAACTCACCTAATGTCTACGAACAGCGGCGGTATGCCCTTGTGAAACCCGTGACGCAGATAGTCGGCGACACTGCCTCTGAGAACTTCAGTCGGAAGGCTATTGAGGAGCCAACCCTGACTCAACAACTCGGCTTACCTCCTCAACCTTTTTGAGAATCCAACCGGTTTTCAGCTAAACTCACCTAATGTCTACGAACAGCGGCGGTATGCCCTTGTGAAACCCGTGACGCAGATAGTCGGCGACACTGCCTCTGAGAACTTCAGTCGGAAGGCTATTGAGGAGCCAACCCTGACTCAACAACTCGGCTTACCTCCTCAACCTATTTGAGAATCCAACCGGTTTTCAGCTAAACTCACCTAATGTCTACGAACAGCGGCGGTATGCCCTTGTGAAACCCGTGACGCAGATAGTCGGCGACACTGCCTCTGAGAACTTCAGCCGGAAGGCTATTGAGGAGCCAACCCTGACTCAACAACTCGGCTTACCTCCTCAAACTTTTTGAGAAACCAACCGGTCTTCAGCTAAACTCACCTAATGTCCACGAACAGCGGCGGTATACCCTTGTGCAGCCCGTGACGCAGATAGTCGTCGACGAGCCGTGCGAACACATTCGGCGACACTGCCTCTGAGAGCTGCAGCCGCCGGGGGGCTATTGCTTTTGGATACTCTTTCCTGGAAATAGTAGGATTTTATTTTTTGAATGCCATACGATAATCAATAATAAAGGAAACAATTTTTTATTAACAGGGAAGTTGATAGTGTATACGAACAGATATCACTAGTCGAGGGTGGAATGTGAATGAAGGTGACCATCATAATACAAATTTACTGCTATTCCATTCCCAAACCTACCATGGGCAACATTCTGGCTTCCTAAATCAGACCTACTACATACTATTGCGACCTAAATGCATGTTTCTATGCAGTCAATTAACGAGTGGCTTAGGAATAATTAACAGATAAGTGACATAGAAGCACCAACATATAACATATTAAAGTAGGGATTATCTCAAATTTTATTTCGTTTAATTCTCAACCTTAATATGAAAAGCATAAAGTTGGTATTACTTTATACTAAAATATATTACATACATAGCAGTTCAAAGCAAAGGACAAATAGAAAACATTTATTGATTATCAATAATTCAGTACAGTTCGGACCTTTTAGTTTAACTTTGAAAGGACACATAAACACACATAA
This sequence comes from Epiblema foenella, assembly GCA_963556455.1. NCBI lineage: Eukaryota > Metazoa > Arthropoda > Insecta > Lepidoptera > Tortricidae > Epiblema > Epiblema foenella. The sequence continues at coordinate 5,516,922 of OY747110.1, forward strand.
TGACTGTAGAAATGTCAGTCAACATTCTATCGTTTATAACAGATATATTCTAGATTTCAAACTAGTAATGTACGATTTGAATTATTTGCATCATTTTTACTTCTAGATACTATTCTCGATTCAGTTGTCGTTCATCCAATACGCAGTTCGTCCAAATAGCATTTGGCCATTCATCTACCACGTAGTTCTTCCATAATATGATTCGTCTCTTTCGAGATTCGTTACTAAGCAATTCGTCCATTTCAAGAATCTTCATTACGCAGTTCGTCCATGTCGAGATTCGTCATTACGCCGTTCGTCTATTTCGAGATTCGTCATTACGCAATTCATCTATTAGGGGCCAATTTGGAAACGAAGATCAGGTGGGCTAGCATAACTTCCTGCCAAGTCGTATCTCGCGCGACTCAGCGATTCCTGTCTCACTCGAACTGTGCGAATTAGAAAGAGGAGGGTGGATTTTTCTCTACTCGCGTCGCGTCGCAGCGGCAGTTGTGCTAGCCCCGCTGAATACTCTTCTACGCCAACAACTGATATACCCGTCTAAGTGAACTATCCTATTCTCTTTTTGATCGGAAAAATGTAGGCTAACAAAACATTTTATTTTGTCAGATTATTTCTTTGTTAACACATTCACTGTCAGACATCCGCCTAGAGGGCGTTTTGCTCGTAGACGCGTAGCCGATAACCGTGCGTATGTTGAGGAAAGTGTGTAGTGGCACTAAAAGCTTGGCAGCGAAAGTGTTAATTTAAGTCATTTAGAGATATAAATGAGCAATTAAAAATTAAATAAATGAAAAATTGGCAATAATTATTAATGTAAATGGTAAATCTGGCAAATAAAAGTAACAAATGTTATATTTGTATTTAGTTAGCCCCCGGCATTTTATTAATTTACCATATTTACACACCTAAAAATAGTAACTAGCTTTAAGTTTCTTCTTTACTTATTAATTATAGTGGACATAAAACGTTAACAAAAATAATCACGATTATTATTTTTATTTAAAAAAATCGGCGCTTATTTACAATGTTTTTTTAAACCTACTTCCAGGTGGAAGGTTTGCCGGATTCATAAATATAGTATCTTTGAATATGTATTTATGAAGGTAAAAAAATAAGGCTATTATAAATTAATATTTTGCTGAACCGTAATTTTTTTGGACTAAACGACTAGTGTCTGGCTGGTCACTGGCGGCGAGATTTAGGCGGCTGATAATAATCATTGTCTAAACGGTCTGAAGATGTGCTGACGGTAGACACTGGCGCTGTAATTTAGGCGTTTCAAAATAGTCTCCATCTAAATCAACCTTGACCGGACCGGACCGGAAGGCGCAGCGTGGGTAGGCCCCCCACAAGCTGGACTAATGACCTGGTAAAGGTCGCGGGAGTCCGCTGGATGCGGGTTGCGGAGGCCCAGTCATTATGGCACTCTTTGGGGGAGGCCTATGTCCAGCAGTAGACGTCTTTCGGCTGATATGATGATGATGATGAAATCAACCTTTATATATATAATATCAAACATAAATGTTACTCACTTATATACATCAAAGAAGGCCACTTTTTCATCAGGATTACTTAGTTGTTTAGCTTCTATAAGTTTCTGGTAATACATCACATTTTCAGGGTTCCTCTTTAATAAGTCTTCATAAACTGCCTCGGCTTCTTTGAACCTGGAACAGTATTCAAAGTAATAAATCAAGTTAATACTCAAAAAGAAATTCAAAAGGGACATTATTATGCACAAAGACCTCAAGTGCATGTTTACAAGTCAGACAGCATGCTAGGTAAAAAAAACTAGGGCTGAAATATCACAATAAAGATCAATATATAATCAATATATAATAATAATTATCATCAATATATAATAATATCGCTCTTTAGCGATAAGACCGCCTGTTGTTTGCCTCTTCTCATTGTGTTTTTTGTACTGTACTGTATCCTTTGATTGAGGTGTGCAATAAAGAGTATTTGTATTGTATTGTATTGTAATAAAACAAACTAGTGTCACCTATGATTATGATTATGTTATAATAATAATATAATATAATAATACTCATTTATTTGAACACATTCTGTTGCAATAGTTACCAGGGGTACGCCTGTATTGTGGAGAACCAGTTAAAACTATAGGTACGTCAGAAATTATAAGTTAGTTACCTACTACAATTAGTGGATTGTGAAAGGTAAGTATAGCGATACTAAACATTGAAAAGTATTATAGTTATCCTAACTCAGGTGTCTAAAAAAGTTTCAGTCTCGGCATAATTTACTGACAGAGTAGAGAGAACTTTAAAAGTAAGCTTTTTTTATGCAGTGACTGTCTGTGCTGAGGGGGCCTATGCTCACAGGGGCATGCTAAGAGTGACTCCATGGTGCCATTGTACCTAAAGGTGAGGCGGAGCCAGCATGCAGTGGCAGTTTTAGTACCTGGGTTGGCTAGACACTCGAGCCCCAAGCATATTCCAGCAATTATCCAATATACCGTCGTAATTAAATTAAAAAAATGCATTTCAGTGTTTTAGTAATTGGGGTATGATATGGGTATGTAAGAGGACCCTTAGATTAGAGAGATACGAGATGAGATAAGAACATTACCAAATCATATAAATATGAAACAAACAAAATCAATACACCAACCTCTTCAACTTCAAATAATATTCGCCGCTAGTTTCCTTCACCGATAACTTATCAAGTATCTGTGTCTGGAACTTGTGTAGATGCGACAGCGCCCTGTCAAACTGTCCAGACTCCGCCAGAACCATGTTCTGATACAACAGTAGTTCTGAATGCTCATAATCGTATGGACCCTTCATTTGGTTGGTACGGAAAGCATCAAGAATGCTGTTGGCCATTTCATAGTCACCAAGCAAGTGGTAGCTCATTGCGAAGCCTATCCAGGAAGCTCTCTGTGTCGGCCGGAGCATGAACAGCTGATAGCGGGTGTCCTGAAATATTTTTAGTGGAAATTATGCTTTTTGCAGTCTATCAAAATGGTACTGTATACTTTGTATGACATTCTGTTCAGTTCTGATTAATCAGATAAGATTAATAACTAATTTGGTCCACTTATATTCTTAAAGCACCATAATTGCAATAAAAAAATGCATTACTAAAATAGCAGTGCATTGCCAAAGCTTTTTTTCTTTGTGATCATGGAGAATCACATTCAACAGTTTTCATCAGGTATTTAACATGCTACACTTTCACAAATAAACTATGTTAACCTGTGAAACACCAATAATCATAGAGATGCTACTACATATATTTTAAAAATATATGTGCAGATGTTGGTAATTATTATGTTCTATATTTCTATATTCTAGCTCCCACCATCAGCACACATCCCACTACTAAGAATAGATCTCATTGCATGGAGTAGAGTGAATGAGCAAGAACAGACCCAGTGTTGGTAATATAAGATTTCAAGCTTACATGGTCATTTACATTAGAATTACGATTTGAAACGGAATTTTTGAGTTAACGATATTTCGGCACTGTTGCAAGCGCCATTATCAAGGATTAACTTAAATATCCCGTTTCAAATCGTAATTCTAGTGTTGGTAATATTCTAGATTTTATAAGAATAACATATTGTTAGTGTCTATTTCACATTGTGGAGAAGGAAAGCCATGGACAGAAAACAATGGAAAATTCTAGGGGAGGCCTTTGCCAAGGGGCAGACTGACACCAACGAAAACATCCCGGATGTCAGAAACATAATATAGTTATTAAGTATTACTGTAACCAATAGTCAGAAATAAAGGCTTATTTTATTTTATTTATTTTTATTTTATTTTTAGTGTCTATTTCATGTTGTTCAATAATTTGTGTCACGTCTTAAGCCATCTTCTCCCGGCGAAAAAATAAACAATAGCATTCTTTTTATTATTATCCCGGGGACCCCAGGGACCGGTAGACAACTGGTTAGTAATTAAAATAATTCATGTGCAACAACAATTGCAGTTTTTATAGCACAGACACTTTTCAATGAATGTTTTAATTTAAGTCACAGATTGCATTGCATTTCTTATGACAAGCACTGTCTAATTATCTTTAATTTACAATTACCTTGTAACCTTCTAAATCTCTCATCTGGATCTGGAGAAGGGATAAATCCCGAAGAATCTGTATATTCTCCTTTTCCCACTTGAGAGCATTACGATAACATTTGATGGCCTCATCATACTTCTTATCAGACCGCTGCAGGAGACCATAGACATGCCAGCACACTGGTGACTTGAGATCATTGCGAAGGCCCCGACGCACGTATTCATATGCTTCATCTTTACGTCCAAGGCAATTTAGTGTTAGACCTTTCATTGCCAGTGTTTCTGAAAAAAAAACAAGCATGCAACACTGAAACTGACAACATTTTGGAATAAAATACGAGCAGTCACATCAGGATTTTATCTGTACGAGAAAATAAAGTTTATATTTACATCACGAACTTTATGTATTCCTAAAATATCTCGAAAAATACACTCACCCCCATGTTCGGCGAATTTTGGGTTAGAGAGGATTTGCTTGGCAAATTTCAACCCATTTTTGTATTGTTTATGTTCATAGCAACGCTGAAAAAATAGTGTTAATTGGTTATTTTAACCCTATTTATTATTAGATACTGGCACTCGAAGATGCAAGGCCAGTTCAAAGATATTGCATAAAATTTATACTATATCTTTCTAATAGACATTGAAGATGCTATTAATATATAACAAGGGTATCATACGATCGCATAAAGCGAAGAATTTACATCCAAAAGATATGCATTATTTTATAATTGAATAAATTCGCCGAGGATGACAAGCTATAGTAAACCAAAATGTATGTTTACAATTGTACTTACCAAAATTCTTTTGAATAGCGCATTTTCTTTAGGCGGCAAAGGATTACTGGGTGGCATTTTGTTCAAAGAAAACGAAGCGTATTTATTTTATTTCACTAATAAATTGAAATATAGCTAAAAACCTCGTGGCTATAAACCAAAGAAGTCGATGAAGGATTGTCTATGGGCTTTCCGAAAGATGATAAGTGGGTCACGTGACCAAATTTAGTGATACCAGCATCAATTGGTATCAATTTAAATAAATAATTATCAGACGTTACGTCAATAGGAATCTTTATCTAAAAACGTACTTTATTTGTCTATGGAAACGATGGCAGCGTTTGTAGAGGTCGCTATGCGCTTAAATTCTGTTAATTCAACAACTAAGATCCTAATTTATATGATTAATATTTTTCATTTCGTAGATATTGATATAAGATATCCTTCAAAGTACAATATTGGAATTGGAATTAAAATAAAGCCCATTTTCGTAAATTAACTTTGCAATCTATTTCTGTATGTGTTCAATTTCACTTTAAATAACAACATGTATAAACAAAATTAATGTCAAAATTATTTCAATGATTTCAATCAGCTCAGCTAACTCATGTCAAACTTCTATCAATTCAGCAGTCATCAGTCGTTGTTTTTATTCGTGCCGTATTTAAATAAATTACTTTATTTAATTTATGGTACTGTGAGTAGAAATAAGTGTGATAGTTACTTTTAATATAGGTGAAATAATATGGGTATAGAAAACATGCGTCGCTGGCCCATGTATTTGATGTTCGCCGTATGCATCCTCCTGATCCTTTCACTATTAAATAGTGGAAGTATGCATACGGTGTTGCGAAACAGAGTCGCCGAGATAAGTGTACAGCTTCAAGAGTGCTCTAAACAACAGTCATCGTGCATGGAAGAGTCCCTGCGGCTTCTCGAACAAAAAGACGGTTACGTTTCAAGACTCGATGATCTCGACAAAGAAAAATCTAAGATGATTGATGACATTAAAGATTATAAACAAAAATTAACGGAGACGGAAATTAAAGTTAATAGAACAAAAATGGACGAGCAGCTGTGCGTAGCAGAGCGAGAGTCTTTGAAAAATCTTCAGCTTAGTAAAGAAGGTGTGATACAGACTTTGAGATTAGAGAAGGTCACTTTAACTGATCAATTAGCTGATAGAAAGAAGAAGATAGAGGATTTAGAGAAGCAAGTGGAGACTTTGAAGGCTACTTTGGCTTCAATGACTACAAAGCATGCTGCAAACATAGCATCATCTAAAGTGACTCCGGCTGCCCAGCCTCCTAAGTTAAGCCCCGCTCTGAATGTCCATGAACCCTTGAACGAACCTATCCTCGACAATGACGCCAAGGAAGACATTGATGACACAAATGCACTGAATGACGACCAAGGTTTTGATCCTCAGATGTAGACATACTTTTTACCTTAAAGTAAGGAATAATGGGCGCTACAGAAATAACAGTGATTGTAGCGTCTTTTGACTGATAAGGGAACTAGAAGTGTTAAGTTTGGGTAAATTCCTGAATAAAATTATTCTCACAAATTTATATTGTATTGTAAAATGTATGTACATACATTATTGATTATTTTTGGCTGGCTAATAACTTTTTTGAACAAAACCATACCCAGTGCAATTATGTAAACTACATGACATTATATCATTTATGATAATAGGTTTATATTGCATTTATTATTATTTTTTCTATAATAGGTTATATTGTTAACATTCTGAAAGACATTACCATTTTAGAAGGGCTATAATGTTACTGATGAATGTGAATAGATAAATTTATATCTTCTTTACTGTGTGCATAAATTAGTTCAATGTTGTCTACCCAAGATTTAGAAGCATTACAAGAAGAAATTGTGTTAATGTCATTGCCATACATGAGCCAGAGTGATTACTACTTTAAGGTTGTTTACATGTACTTTATGAACATGCAGAGATAACTTATGTTTGCGATTATGGTAATTAGATATTATATGTTTAAACTCGTACATTAACTTTAACTATTGATAGGTGACTTTATTTTGAATCTTTGGATAATTCTTCTTCAGAATGAGTGTCCTCGTGGCCGTGCTGCTTGGTGATTTTAACTGTATAATAATTAGGGTAATTCTCAACACAACCAACAATAGTTTAAATGCCAATTAACTTTTAGAAATGTTGTACTTTTGCACCAACACAAATACAAGCTGCATTAGTATTTATTTCATTAATTTCATTATATGTATAATGAACTGTTGTAAGTAGTGGGGGAAGTCAATAATATGTATTCAAAACAATATCATATTATGTTTATATGGTTGTGAGATTGCAAGTGTTGGTTTTCGGACATAAATAGAAATCCGGAAAGAAACCAGTCTTGTGTTCATATCAATTGTGTCAAAGGAGGTTGAATGCATTCAATTGTTTAGCAGTTAATACTCTTTGGTTATATGCTTGTGAGTTTATGGTTATAGCTACTTATGTAACATAATTCTCAATCATATGCTTGAATACTTTATAATGTGACATGATGTTAGCTATAAAATAAGACCTATTTGATTTTTTATTTGTCTCACTCTACCTACACAGAGTGAAATTGAAATGGTTCAGTATGATGTAATCAGAAAATATAATAGGTAAACTGTAAATAAATTTAATAACCTCATTTTTCGTATCCCTCAGGTTGTTGTTTTATACGATAAATTTACAGGGTTTTGAAAATACTTAATGGCAATTTTCCTCATATTGTTCTGATTACCTCTTAATGACCAATTTGCTCAAACTGTATAGGCAATGTAAATGTCCCAATACTTGGCACTCTGAATCTTATGTCATATATGAATAAGGGTGAACAATAGGTTTCAAAGTTTCAAGCATTGGGATGTTTATCTTCATATTAAACAAGAACTCCAAGTCACTACTAATAACAGATACCACTTATTAACAAATAGCTCAATACAGGTGAGATAAGAAATGAGTTTGTTTACATTGTTATCATGATAGTTAGTAGCAATATTTTGCCTAGTTAAGTATTATAAATTATAAGCCATTATGGTGCCACAATTTGTGTAGTTGTTTTAGATCTGATTTTTTAATCCTTGCTCAATATATACAAACTCAGTGTTGTTTTCGAAAATGATTCTCAAATATGTGTAGCTCAGAACCAAATGGAAGCACCTATGGCTAGTTTCCACAGACTTCAAAACACATTTAATGTTGTTCAGAACTCCGACATTTGTGGACTTTTTCTAATAAAGACTAATTCAATTGAAATGGTATTATAATTATTAATTTGTTCTTAAATTGGTCGAAATGTCATTCACGTATAGATTGGATCAATGGAGCTCAGCCAAAAGTTCATATATTAAAGTACAGTTTCCTCAACAAAGGAAATCCAATTTAATATATGTATGATGAGCATATGTTCTGAGCATAAAAAACGCACTTTGGAAACTACAGAAGAAACAGGCTAATTCACAAAATCGATTTCTGATCTGCGGCGATTGTATATCTGACCGTAGTAATTATTGTTTCAAGTTGGAGATCTTTTGAATCATACAGCCTCTGATAATGAGCGGTGCTACTACGAATATCTTAAGTTCGTACATCTGCGTTTCTATCGGTGTCGCTCGATTATTGTATTAAATGCAATAGAAACCGAGATATTCGATTTCCTTTTCATGGTTATAATACCTCGGTGTAGAGACCGAGATATCCAATTACGAATAGATGCTACGAATTAACGTGAACGGTTTAGATGTACCTGTGTTTTTGAAAACAGCATAGCGAGTGATATTATTAGTATTGGACCTTCTTTTTTGTAATTACAACATTATTGCGTTGTATAAACCGATTGTATACTATATTGAATAAAGAGAGGAACGGGATTATATATTTACGCTCAGTGTTTCTTTATCATCCAATGCCCTGTCTGACAAATCGTCAGATAAATCAGACATCTTTGTCTGATTAGATATATCAGCCTAAAATTCTACACAATCTCTCCGGCCCCTCCTGAGATTATCCCCATGCTGGAGGGGTGATAACAGCCGCATTAGCCAAATGCGCAAATAAGTTCATCTTGGTTCAACTACGCAGATGACATATAGTTGATACTGAGAAATGAAATTAAAACATATTTAAACAGATTTATTGAGCTTATACATTTTAGCACTAAGAAACAAAAATCCCTTTTCTCATTACTTCAAGTAATGACTAACAACTTAAAAATAGATAAGACAAGCTAAATCTCATTTACAATAAAAAGTTTTAATTACTGAAATACGAGTAAACCTAACTGAGTAATTATTCTAATTAATAATTATGGCAATACAGCCCTAGGAAAGTAAATCATAGTTCACAAAACATTCAGAATATCTGCTAGAGAATTATAAGTTTTTCCAAAACTATTTTTTCTACTCGTCGACTTCAATGTTTTCTCTATTATTTCTCTATTGGTTCCCTTCAAGTGAACTCTTATGAAATTGGCCAATCACGTGTCGCCATTACAGTACTCTTATGAAATTGACCAATCACTTGACGCCGCGGCATAGAACAAAAGACATCAACGAGCGCCCGACCCATGTGCCTAAACTTCATTTTCGCAGGACTAGTCTGTTTAATTGTTTCGATTTGTTAATTATTTTCGTTGACTCGTAGAAAAAAATTTTGTATGCAATAGTTATATAATTAGCTTTTTAAGTCTCGAACCTTACTTAGACCACTCGGCAAGCCTCATGATCTAATCGCGGTTCTCGACTAAAAAAGCATACATTATATAACGATTGCATAAACTACTATAACCTTAGACTACATTATTGACAATGTTAAATCTTAACCTCATTATCACTAGATGGCGACTGTGAGTATATGCGGACAAAGTTCAATGGTGGTTCAATGTTTGTATGAAGCTGTGACCTCCCTTAAAGAACGCCACCTAGTGAATTTGTCGACATTGGCAGTGTTTACAACAGTAGTCTCTGTTTACATCAGAATTGCTTAGTTCGATTGTTTTTTTTTTCAAATAAGGCAAACAGAATTAGACTCAGGCGAAACTGTATTATATGGAATAAGGTGAAACAATGAATACAGCTTTTTATAGTCGGCTTTACAGTGGCAGAACATAAAACCTTTTTGCGTATTAAGGGTTATTTTTCAGGGGGCCCCTGAGATGGTATGCCCGTACCATACTCGGTCGGCGCGGCGACATTCTACATGCCGAACATTAATCTCGAATCAAGGTTAAGATTTAATGTAGTAGTTTACTGGTTTGACAGATTGTGTTAGGTAGCATGAATATAACATTTTCTAAACCATTAACATCATTTAACTTTAAGCATTCCATACATATCTTTATAGTAAAAATAATCTAATGTACATATAGCTAAACTAAAACTACTCCTAAGGAATAAAACAAAAAGTCGGTGGTACGATAGAACGGACCCGCTAGCAAATTGCTTATTGGATATAATCATCCATCTCTTCTACATAATTAGTGAGTGAGATGAATAATTTATGCAATAACATACTAGAGGCCATATTACAGTGGAGATTAAACTATACAAAATAGGTACTCTGAAATATTAAAAAACACAAAACATACTCAAATATTAACGACATTCAAGCTACCAACGCTATGTGTGCTACGCCATAGTGTAGCAAAAAACGCGGCTAGTCATGAGGCATAGGTGTCGTCACGGGCATTGAATTGGTTAAAAATAGCTTTGAAGGTTTCCAAAACGAAATAACTAATAAACAAAAAATAATTATATGAAAGTTAACAGAGACATGCTAATCAATTTCGACCCTAAGTACTTCAACATAAGATTGTAATGAATCTACACACCAAATGGTGTGTTCCATAAGGTTCGTTTCAATATAGTTCAGCCTCCACCGTCATATAAAGAGATCTAAAATATAATGAAATCTCACAAAGAGATCGAGATGCTACAAGTAGGTAAAACTACTGATTGTTCGTATCATTTTTACAATATACAAAATACATATCCACTATGTAAAAATAATATAAACCTACAGTAGCCGTAAGAGTTATAACTCGAAGCACTTATAAAAATACAGGTTACCTGGAATCAGTCTAAATATACGTAAATAAATGGTCTGATATTTCATGCTCCAGATATACTGTTAATTCGGTATAGTACGCGCTATGTAGTTTAAATAATATTTATGTTGTTATATGATGTATATGAAAATTTTGTGGAAAAATAAGGTGCAGCTGGCATAACACCTTTGACTGTTGACTGGGGGGTTATACAGATAATACCAGGTAATCCATCGGATACTTTAACACTAATGTAAGTGTCTATTACAGACACTGTCTAAAACTCATTCCTTTACAAGCGAATCAGTGGTATTCTTGTAATAATGGCATATCTGGAGATAAAAATAGACCTTCAGACAATACAGTGTTTCACACTTGATAATCAACATTTCTTTTTTGGTTTTCTCTAAACTATTGAGTCCATACATTATCGTCACATTATTTGTATTTCATAATCATAAAGCATTCTCTTATTGTCAATCAGCTTAACATTACAATATAATTAAATTATAGCTCAATGGTATTGCTACCATATTTTGAGACATTTTTATATTTAGATATACTTTCGGAAGACATCCATGCTCTTATAACATCAAATTCATATACCCTAAGGCACTGTCAAGCTAAAGATATTCTTATATGAGGAACACAAAACATAAAATAATACATGTTGTAACAAATAAAAATATAACTATCATATCACAAGGTTGCCAAATGTATAAGAAAATGTGCAATTGCAAAACTTAAATAGCCGGCCATATCAGCATTTTGCATATTTAGTGACAATAACATCATTTATAATATACTTTTATAAAATAAAAATGCTAAAACGAAGTCAACTGTAATAGCAAAAATTCACTTGATCTTATTAGATTCTTCCTCTTTAGCCACTGCCTCAAATGCAGCCATCAGATTTCTTCTACATTTGCTGTCATCAACGTAATGTAAAGACCAAATTATGTACTCTCCTACATTTAACGGATCTTCAGAGTAACTAATTTGCACTTTGCATTTCCTCTCCCATTTCATCGAGTCTGTTGTGCGGTTATTTCTAGTTCTAGAAAATTCTATGTACCCGTTACACTCCACAGCAAGTCTTGGCAACTGAGCATTTAGAGCCTCATGTGAAGCAGTGTTGCCGCTTGTTGACGGCAAGCAGTCTCCTTGCCCAAGCTCGTGATTTGGTGGTGTGACCGCTACACACTTCTGTTTAGCTCTCTTTTCTGCAATGCCATCACCTTTGCTACTGATCATGGATTCATCTGCGTGATTGCGTTTTAAACTTTTATGATCATGTAGACATTCAATATGTCTACTCTTTAGCCTTTTTCTTTCAGTGCTTTTTTCTTGATCAGACTGGCGACCCTCTGCCCATTCTGGACTGTTACAGTTGGATCTAAGCAATCTTTTCTTAGCTGATGACTTGGAACTTATTGGTTCAGGTGAATGTAGTGGACTAGCTAGAACTGTATCTTCCTTTCTGCAAGGTAAATAAGAATCTTATTAGAACAATGAATTAAATTTCTTATGTCTTAGCTAGAACAAATTGCTTGTAAGAGCCAACTATTTCAGCAGTTCTTATTATTAATTCAATGGTAAATGTGTAAGTATAAGGAAATTGAATATCAGTGGCATTGCATCCCTCAGTTTTTGCTAATCTGAGTAAATATTTCTAATGAAGAAATTGGAACAACCTGCTATATACTATATACAAATTTTCTTAACAGGCAAGCTAGTGGAAATTGAGTTCTATTAATGCATCACCACTGTTCAATATGGATGGAGTAGTTAGAAAGAAAACTTAAGGTATTAAAAAATTTAATTTATTACAACATCATTGAAACACAAACCTTTTGACAATTCTCTCACTCCTCAACTGGACTTTTTCAATGCTTTCAACGGTTGTGAAGTCATGTCGGGAGCACTGCATATCAAATCTCAGGAATGATTGCACTTTCTTTCTTGTTTTAATTGTTCTTCCGAACCATTCAAGAATTGCATCATCTGATAGATACAAGCCAAAGTTTTGCCTCTCATGGTCAATCATGCGTTTGTACCATGAAATGAATGTGCGTGCTTGCTGGTGCTCTGTGAATTTATTGGTGGCATTGTTATTGTCTTCTTTGTATGTTTTTATATTGTATGTTTTAGTTAGGTTACTTTGTTTCCGAGGCGTAGCTGGCGAGTTTGACATGGTTCAGATTCTGAAAACAAAATCACACAATGAATATCTTTTTCATGAATATAATTACTCCTTAACCCCTTGCATGCTCTGTCAAATTCGATCATTGAAAAAGTGACCTTAACTTTTAACATAATAGATTTAAATCCCCGCGCATGGATCTGTGTCTCAGCACACGAGGAGTTAGGCCATCGTCTCCCGGCGGCGGGTTCTTTTGTTTATTTTTTTCAGGGACCGGTAGACGACGGGTTAAGCTAAAGTTAGTCATTACCTAGGATCTCAAATAGTGTGTATTAAAGAATCATTGGTCAACTTAGTCTTCTGCACATACAATGGCATAACTAGTATAACTACAACACACATATTGTTTATCTTAGTAGAAATAATGGGTAACTTATTAGACTTATTCAACCATGCTGTTAAACACAAACTTAGTTGCAATGCAATACGCTCATTCAGTTCAGGCAGTGATAGTTACATTCACATACATTTCTCGGAGAGTATTTCGACAACTTCTTGGGAACTCTTAGCTTGACGAGCGAGATTCAACCTTTGGGTGTGAAGGCGATTTTTACTCTCTTCTATGTAAGCAGTAAAAGATAAATCGATCTCCACCAATTCTTTGTGTAATTGTGTCACGGTTCTTTGGTTCTCCACTATTTTCCCTAAAACAAAATAAACCAGTGTCAATTCGTTGTCATGGTTAAGTAAAACAACTGAATTCATCAAACAAAACTTTCTGTAACATAACCTACTTAAACAATTTGTAAATTCCAGAGCCAAATGATCCCGGCTCAAGTCTTCAGATGTTGTCGAATACATCTTACGTTAGCAGTTATAAATATTAACATTCGCTGATTAATTCACAATTTACAATTATTAACATTAAGAAAACAAAAAGTCTTTAGCGTCTTCCACAAAATGGCAACTATAGAGCAAGAATAAACTTTTTTTATTCCTACCATAAAAGAAAAATATCGTTTTTAGGTTCTTTATGATACAACAACATTACAGTTATATTATATACTATTTATTTACATAAACATCTGAAATTAAGGTAACACTTTATAATGTAATTACATGTCAAGTAATTATATCGTTTTAATATTTGGAAACAAAAGAAAATGTTTAATTTACTGGGGTGCTACCGCGACAGCAAACGAAGTTTTCCCTCTCTGTCTCACTTATGTGCAAACTTGCAAGTGCGACAGAGAGGGAAAACTTCGTTTGCTGTCGCGGTAGCACCCCTGGACCTTTTCATATGATGTGATAAAACACCTAGACCTACCGTCTATATCTATACCACATCTATACATATTTTAGTCTATGGTTATAAAATTATGATACCAGTTTATTAAAAAACTACTACCTTCGAAGTAAAGCATGCACAATGATAATGTTTTTGTAGATTTTGATATCAGTATTTTTTGTACAAAAGTCATCAATTAAAAATAAACACACTTCGCTCCGGTATGCACATAATAGAAAGTTGAAGTAATTCGGTAAAGATTGAATAGCACTCATTTGGATAGTATATTAAAAAGCGGTTGAGAAATTCGACCTGTAAAGGACAACAAACCGAAATTCGGAAGCAGAAATTTAAAAAATCTTTGAAATAAAAATGGTTTTTGAAAACCATATAATTACACATGTTTATATAATTACCGGACCTGCTCACAAAATTTCAAGATAATCGTTTGCGAAATGCGACCTGTAGAGGAGAACAAACCTTTGAACAAATATATATTTTTTTTAATTTCCAAAAACTTATTCGACAAAAAAGATCTGTATAATTATCCAACCTGCTCACAAAATTTCACGAGAGTCGGTTGAGAAATGCGACCTGACGAGGAGAACAAACCGAAATTCCCCTGCAGAAACTTACAAAATCATTGATAAAAAAATTGTTTTTGGAAATTTCCAAAAACTGTGTCGACATAAAAAAATCTATATAACTATCGAACCTGCTCACTAAATTTCACGAGAATTGCGACCTGTAGACGAGAACAAACGGAAATCCGGACATACGAAAACATTTTTGTCGAAGCTGAAACAGAGACCTTCCTTTCACTCGGTCAATAACACGTTTCGAGTTTGATTACGTTTTATTATAAAAAAGTAGGTAATCAATCATTAAATAACAGTAATAAAGCACAAAGGGAATAATTTATATAAACATAATAATAATTAAGTAATAATCGTTCTAAATTAGCTATATAAGTTAATTTAAAACGATTATTACTTCGAGAAAGAGGAATAAATAAGCAAAATTAAAATCATAAATTAAAACTTTGTCTATAAGACATTGAATAACTTCATTTCTCAATAGACTCAGGGCCTGGCTCTGTATTGCGAACTTCGACGTTCCTATCGTGCCGTCCCTTTCACACTCGTGTTATGCACTATATGAGTGAAAGGGACGGCACGATACGATTTTCGGGTTTCGAACTTCTGAATAGCCCCTCTGAGACGGAAACATGAATTTTCATAAACATCTTCATGATTTGTTCGTATTTCTACCATTACTAGGGTATCCCAAGACGGGAAGCCAACCATAGACGAGATTTTAATTACGAGAGCGAACATTGGATAGTGGAACGTCCGCGCTTATTTGGGAGTGGTAATGCGCCGAACCAATCTACTGCGTTCCCGTGATCATTGACTTCGGCCATTGGTCTATCCTTTGTCAACCAATCATTGAAAAACCAGTGAGGAGACTCAATGTAAGTTTACAATTTTGACTGAATATCGCTTTGGAAATGGACATGCGATATTGGAATTATCGGAAAAGTTTGAATTTAAGCTGGAAAATGTGTTACATATTGGGAGAAATAACTTGAAATCGGCCATTTTGATTACGTTGCCTACGTTCTTGGTTCTCTGGTTCTAGTCTAGAGAATGACGTGAACATCTTATGACAAAGTACTTTTCGTATTCCACGTATTACTATCTTTTTTGAAAAATAATTTTGTTTGTTTTAAATGTATATCCCCCCAAACTACTACTTCCTGGTTTGTACAAGTTTCTTTCGTTTGTATATTGTGTTAAAAAAGAATTACATGAAAGCACTTTATATTATACATGTAAAGTTATCTATACCACGTCTATACAGTTAATTACATGTATGTTAGCCTTGTAAGCCTTCGAATACCTACCTAAAACACTGTATATTTGAAGGCTAAAATAGTCACCGATATATTTGATCAGTTCTGTTGGTTATTGAGTTGATGGAACCCTTATTTTCCCTTATGCTAAAATACTTAAACATTTTTTTTTAATATTTGTGTCTTACACAATATATAATATAACATACTAGCTAAGCAAACTTAAAGTGTATCATATTCCAGTAAGGCATGGAGCACACTCAGATCCAGAGCTCGGATGGCACGCAGGTGATGACCATTAATGGGCAGCAGCTACAAGTGCTGCAGATGAACAATGCCGGTGCGCATATGATCCAAGGTCCCAATGGCCAGCAGATTGTGGTGCACGCTATACCAACTACAGCACCTACTATTCAGGTAATACTAATGTTATTCATAGACAGGCAGATTATCCCTAAGGCAAACTGGGCATGTGCCTATGTCGCAAGGCTGCATAGCGGTGGTTGTGGAAATTTTGATAAATAAGAAAAATCAGCTACAGGATTGCCGAAGGGTGCTTGCCTGGGGCACTTGACAATCTGCATCTGTTCATTATTATTATTATAGCCTCTTGTTGTCCATCCAAGTTTTCCACTTTTTGTTACTTTTCATTACTTTTTGTCCTGGATGTCTACTTGCCAATCGGCAAAGGCCTCCTCCAGCCTTCTCCACTTGCCACTTTGGCACTTGTGCCTGTATCTGGCGACCCTGCTACATGTGACTCCAGCAACAGACCTTATGTCGTCATCCCACCTTTTGTGCTGCATCTGTTCATAGATGTCTACAAATCCTATCTTTATTGTCAGGCAATCTTTTATTTTCAAGACTGTATTTCAAATACTTATTGGCAATAAGTTATTGCACATGTATATCTGTAAATAATATACCAGTCTAATTTGAATAGCTTGCGATATACTCTATAGCACTTAAAGCAGATTAATTAAAATAAAACAATATTTTAAGAATTCTAATGCTAGTATGATTGAACTGAAAATATTGTTAAGAGAGATAAGATAATGCTCAATAAATATTTATTCTGAATCTTTTTATAGTATAACTTTATATTTTTGACGTAAAATGTACTTGTACCATTTTTTGGTATTGAGTTGCATTTGTTTGTATATGAATAAGGTGTGTATAAACTTGTAAACCAACTTTATATATTCATGCTCACCTAGCTGGGAACACCACAAATCCAGGTAGTAGTATTTATAAGTTCTTATATACTTGATATGAAATAAATGTACTTTATTCTGCAAGTAAGCCACAATGGCCCTTTTACAAGTTAAAAACTACTAGTGTTTCTCATGAGACCACTGCTGAGAAGAAATGCCGAAACAAACTCGACAGTCAGTCATTTTCTCCAAACATATGCTTATTACAATGATACTGACTAAGCCTACTTAAGTAAATTTGAGTGGTAAACAACAAAAGAGTATTTAAAAAAAAACGAGAAAAAGTGTGTAGTTCCACAAGAAAACATGTCAAAACTGCATACATATTAGGTACATGGTTTTATTTTATGAACTATTTTTTCTTTAATGATTTACATGTTATTTTTGTATTTACTGAGATGTTGTTGGTTTATGTTTACAGATGGCAACACCTAATGGTCAACAACTCCAGCAATTACAAGTCTTACCTCTGTCCAGTCTTCAAGGTAACAAATATTACAAAAATAACTAAGAAACTATTCATGTAGTTTTTTATACAATTACGTTTGCAAACAAGCGTATGGACTGCCCGATGGTAAGCAGACACAGATGAAGTCCTACAATACATTATTACTTTAATGTAATATTGTAGGTAAATGGCTTGGATAAGGCTCGAAAGGTTTCAATAAAATGTACGGCTGTACACACTACTATAGTACCTATAGAGGACCAACGTATATCTCGCGCTGTTAGGTTTCTAGCAAAATTTTCATGCCAAGCTTGGCTCAGTCACACAGATATTTATACATAATCTTACGTCATCCATGTCACTGGCAGTAAACACGTATGTTGTTTCACATAGTCCAAAATAGATTCCAAGAGATTGAAGGCCTTATTCATTTAAACATTCATAAAACCTATTTTAGCTAAAATGGCTTTAAAAATCGTTTGTCTTTTTCTGTCACTGACATTTATGTTCGTGAGAAATGTACAAAACACATTTTAGCTGCCAGAGGTTTGTTAATTCTTAGGGTTCTACGGAACCCTATTGGTGCCACTCACTCGTTCGTCCGTCTGTCATCACTACATAGTATAAAACAAAGTCGCTTTCTCTGTCCCTAAATCCCTATATCCCTATGTATGCTAAAATCTTTGAAACTACGCAACGGATTTTGATGCGGTTTTTTTTAATAGATAGAGTGACTCAAGGGGAAGGTTTATATGTATAATACATGCATCAGCATTGCAACCGTGCGAAACCGGGGCGGGTCGCTAGTCTGTCATAAAATTTTGTTCCGTAGATTTTTTTACCTTCCCATTACCCTATAAAGTTGATATTTGGTGATAATGTTTATATTGATAAATCACATGTCTTCATTGAAATTTGCTTATTATTCCTATTAAAACCAACTTAATTTTGCGGTTGGTTTGGAACCCTAAATGTGCGAAATTCGACACGCACTTAGCCGGTTTTTTATGAATAAGGGGGATGATGAGATTGTATGTTAAAAGTGGCAACTTAATTACAGGCACAAGTAACAACATTCAGCCGATGCAGCTAGTCCAAACGGCAGACGGGCAGACATTCATCTATCAGCCGACTGCCAGTGCTCCACAGCCCACCATAGACCAGCATCAGATTATTCACCAACCTGCTGGTGAGAACAGTGTTTCAACCAGCGATACTTAATGTAATGTTCAGTACAATACAAATACTCTTTTTTGCACACCTCAATTAAAGGACATGGTGCATTAAAATCACAATGAGTAGAGGCAAACAGGCGGTCTTATCGCTAAAGAGCGATTTCTTCCAGGCAACCTGGCTAGCGGTAATCAAATCTAATCATAACGACTCAGGAGGTGGTGCAGAGTTAATATACGAGTCCTACTAATAATTTCAATAATATTACTAAATGAAGAACAATAATACATACATAAATATTAATATACAGAAATAGATACATTAATGTATTCACATATATAGTCAGCCACATAGTCTAAAGGATCTAAGCCCTAAAGAAAGAACTCCATATGAAAGACAAATCTTAGCTGTTTTTTTTGAAGACAGCAAGAGATTTATGACGCATCAAATCAGAAGGTATAAAGAATATCGAAGCCGAATACATGACAGACAGCAATGAGGGCTATCGTTTTTGTGCACACCAGTTGGCGCCACTGTCGAGTAAGGTCCAGCCGTCAAAAAATGTTATTGGTTATTATGGGCATGAGAACGAAGTTTACATTTAAATCATATTTAATACCTTAAAACCGTACCGTAAAAATATCGGACATCCCGCATTGTAGCGTAGTCCCGCTTTGTTCGGAAAAAAGGAGGAGATAAGTTTCCGAAAGACAAAACTCTCAAAACACTGACAGTCATTGACCCGTAACTCATATTTGCCATAATCAAGCTCAAGTATTGCAAAATAGTCACCACATTGTTCCAATTAGATATTAACCCGCGTAGCGCAACCGCAAAGAGTGACATTTGACATTTCGAAGACCACATGCTACACTAGCGCCTGTAGCGGCGAATTCATACGCGATAGCCCTCATTGATTACAACAGGGATGCAGATGTAGATTGAATGTAATGCTGTCTCGTTCCAACTATAGCTGCGTGTCTTTCGGTTGTTCTTATACATTTCAACGCGTGTTGCCTAAGTTGCCTTTCTAAGAATAAATGATGTAATGAAATTCATATCTTAGTACATATAGTAGTAGTATGGTGGCTAACAGGCGAATGGTCACAGTTGCTCGTCTGTGACCGCGAAAATGTCTATTCGTTTGAAACTCCCCAGTCAATGTTGTATCTGCTTTGAGCATATTCAGTGTATTCCGAAAATATCTGTGTGTTTCATTGCAGTAATCAACTTGAATGGCAATCTGGTGCAAGTTGCGGGGGCGGTTAATACGGTGCAGCAACAGCAGGTTGTTAATCAGCCCAATATTGTGATGGTAAGTCTTTACTTGTTCTGCCATATCCGATTCTACAATTTTCACTTTAAAATTGTACTTTTAGGGCGGGTTGCACCAAATCCTCTGTAATCGTAAGCTGTGTTCGTTAAAATCTGATTGTATGGAAAGCTTGACAAGTTTCTATGGGATGACAGCTGCCGGCGCCATATTTGACGTTGACCGGCATGTGATCGTATGTTGGTGCAACTGACCCTTAGCCAAGGAAGTGTCAAACCTAGTAGATGTGAACATAAATATACAAGAGAGTCAAACCTCCCCCCCATCTATTAACGCTTTATTTCTCACAAATATACATATTTAAATTTTTGCACATTTTAAGCCTCCTCATCATTCCGTTTCGCTTTATCTAATCCATTTTCTCTCATCAATTTTTTTCATGTACTTTTTATGATGTCTTCAGAACCATCTTTTCCTTTGCCTACCTACGCTTGTTTCACCCGGCGGGCCTAACTCATTTTGTTGTTTTTAATAGTTCACCTCTCGTATCTATTTAAATCTTCAGCCCATCTCCATTTTCATCTTAAACTAAATTATTTTTATGAATTTTTTTCTTGATATATGTGATTTTTCTTAAGCTCCAAGAGGTTTTTTTCCATTGCACGTTCTACACAACAGGTAACAATCAGCATAACAGTCAACTGACCATTGGTAGACCTTATCTCGTTGCAATAAGGTTCATAAACATATTTCTGATAGATAGTACAGCAACTTTGGTTTCCATAGGTTAGACAAGGAAAGGTCTCTCCTACAACCTCTCAAAGCGTAACCTCATTTGAGGGCAACAATGATCGTTTCAGCGGGCCTCATGGGCAGTGTCAAAAGCAGTATGAATCACACGGCAGCAAAAATATTTATGTCTTGGGCGTAAACACTTGAATCCCTCGCTACGCTCAAGATTATACTTTAGAATCCCTCGCTACGCGCAAGATTCTATTGTAGGATCTTTCGCTTCACTTAGGATTTAATATACTCGCCGTAATTATATCATTTTGCTCCCCTGAGACACGAGCTACTATTCCAGATGGTGAACAACAACAACAACAGCACAGCTAGCACGTCTTCAGCTCCCTCGGAGAGTGCGGCGGCGTCCGACGAAGAACCCCTTCTCTACGTGAACGCGCGCCAGTACAAGCGCATCCTGAAGCGGAGGGCGGCTCGGGCCAAGCTACACGAACAGGGGAAAATACCCAAGGAGAGACCTGTGAGTATACAATACACTGGGACCAAATAGAAAATTACCCCATTATGGTATTTGGGCTTGTATTCATTCACACGCGGCACGTGTAGAGCTAGGGCTGTGGCAAAAATGTTTAGCTCACCAGCGGTAACTCGAGTATAGTGAACCCATATTAATTAAGTACCTACCTACGTGTTACTTCACATTGTACCCTATGTATGTCAGTGTCATTGTGAATAACGCCACAAATAAAACAACACCGCCACAGTAACGCCACAATTCTCTTGAACTCTTGTAATTTTAATTCATAAGTAAGAATAGTTCATAAAGCATGCGTTTTTATTAGGATACTCTTTTTTTTTTTAAAGAAAGGGGCTTTTTAGGGTTCCGTAGCTACTTTTATAGAAAATTATTTTGTACAGCATATATAGCTTTAAGTCTTTGGAAGTCCGCCGTTTTTACACTGTATTTTTGTGCATTAAAGTTTAAACAAATAAAATAAATAATAATATTTATATAAATACATCTTTGTACACGTGTTGGTTTGTCTATCGTTTAGTTCCTATTCTTCACTCAATTGCTCAAAGGTTAACTGGAAGAGATCCCTTACAGGGATAAGTTCGCCTTTGTACATGATTGATCTGTTTTTTTCTGTATAATTTATTTTACCTTGTCTTGTGTACAATAAAGTATTTACATGCATACATAAATGGCTCAAAAGATTACGTTATCGCCGAAAAACGGCGGCGGCGGAACTTGTGACGATGTGGATGTGCTCGCTCGCGCGGCGACAGCCCTCGCCTGACGGGCGGCCCCGGGGCGCGCGAGCGTTAGGTATCTAAAGCTTGGCGTACCTCCCATTGCAAGCCCCCTGACAAAAATATATTCATTTTATGTTCCTGACGCTCCATCTATATTTTTTATTTGGTCCGAGTTAATCATCATCATCCTCAGCCTGCAGTCATCCACTGCTGGACATAGGTAGGAGATCCCAGCGGGGGGTTTCTAGTCGGTGCAAGTCCGACATAACCACCGCGCCGCCCCCACGGTGCGGGGGTATCCATAACGGATTTTCCCCCCGTCGAAAAAAAAAGGTCTTCCCTAATTCACGCCACCACACCTGGCCAGGTGGACCGACGACCTGAAGAGAGTGGCAGGAAGTGGTTGGATGCGGAGACCTGAGGACCGGGTGTGGTGGCATGAATTAGGGAAGGTCTGAGACTACAATACAAATATTCTTTATTGTAAAACAAAAAGAAATAAAACAATAGTACAAGGAACTGAAGCTATAAAACGGTACACAATTGGCGGTCTTATCGCTAATGAGCGACCTCTTCCAGACAACCTTGGGTAGTAGACATGATGCAAAATATCAACAATTGAGTAGGCAAACAAAAAAATAATAGGAAACATTCATAATGTATTGTGTATATATAAGAGTTCTATACGTACATATAGAAAGATATGTAAACATACATGTATATGTATATATGCAAAAACAAATATATAATTCTAGTAACAACACAGTCAAACCAAGAAGCTTGTAGCGTTCAATTTAACACACAATACACTTAGGGATAAATGAAACTACCAGTGTAACAAGTACTACACTTTTAGACATTTCTGGCCAAACTACACTAATGCTTACCAAAAAATAAAAAAAAGGTTAATTGTTATAGGTAACAATGTAATGTTTATTGTTATAAAAATAAAAAAAATATTACAGTTAAATGTTTAGGCATTGTCATATTCAGTGTTTAAGTTTAGTTCATAATAGCACAGTAAGTACCTAACATTAGTTAAATGAGCGCGATCTCGCCAACAAACTGTTATGGCAGTTTGGCGAGAAATTAAAAGGTTGTAACTGTTATGTACTTTTTTGATAAATAAATTAAAAAAAAAGCACACCATGATAATTAAACAACATTCTACAACCAGATGGAGTCCGTGTCCATGGAATGTACACACAGATAATGCACGAATATGCAACCCGATTTTCACGAGCTTTATTTTAAGAAGGTACCGGTTATTATAGTGAGTTCTGGTTGTGAACAGACGACATGCAATGACAGCTCGTTACACAATGTTCTCACGTTGTCACAATTAATATATTATCTAAAGCAGTACCGCAACTAGTGTCTCTTAATACGTTTATAGACTTGCGCTCCATTGAAAGCCAGTACTACTATACAAATTTTTTTTTCAGAAATATCTCCACGAATCGCGGCATAGGCACGCAATGAACAGAATACGAGGCGAGGGCGGACGGTTCCACTCCGGCAGTAGGAAGTAAGAATCTGTATACATTTTGGATTTGTTTCATTGATTACAATACAATACAAATATTCTTGATTGTTCACCAAAAAGAGTACACTATTAGAAAAACAAAAATTGGATTACACATAAAACTGGCGGTTTTATCGCTAACAAGATATCTCTTTCAGGCAACCTTTGGGTATATTTTAAAATGAGTTTAATAAATGAATAGGTAGTTATTGTGTTGTGTGCCTTTGAGTTTTTTATTGTCTGCTTATAAATTACATAACATTGCTCAAGGAAGGGCGTAACACTAATCTTCAATACACAACTTTTTATGAAACTATTTTCTCTATTCAAAGTTTGTGGAGCCAGAAAGGAAATCTATCATTTAATCGACACCGCTATGTGCTTTGATCCCCACTAGTTTCGTTTTTTTTTATCTATATCTTCACTACAACTCAAATGGCATCATTATATTTTCCACCAACTAAGCATTGTTCCCTATTCTATGCCTAAAATGTACTCCTCAAAACGTATCGGTTGCCAAAATGTAACCAAAGTGCCAAATTTGTTTCTACAAACGCAGATAGCTATTTATACATAACAAAGAAAATCAAGTACTTTGTTAATTGTAAGATTATAAGTATTATATAGAAGGTCTTATGTACAAGGGTCATCACAATCTGCCACAAAGACAAAAAAACAATGCCATAATAATACTATGTGGACGGAGATCTCCGGGATCGGTAGACGGCGACTTAAAAGTTGTACAATATTTGCAAACGCTATTTTATTCATTCTACTTTTTCATGACCAGTTTTCTATTACAAAAAATAAATCTATGATATGTATTGAATTGGCGTACAAAATTAGGATTTCTAAAAAATACCTAAACCTAATAAAAGGAATGTATAGGTAAATACCTAATTATTTATGTGTGTGTTTACCACTGTAAAAACAGTTTTTTCATCCAAATGGTGAGACATACAAGAACCACTGAGTTTCTCGATTTATGGATATTAGCTGTGTAATCACCAAAACTATCGGAAGTGATACTATAATTAAATCTCTTTCTAGATAACAATACAAAAATACGAAGTGAGGGCCAAGTATTCAAAAATCTGCATTTAAAAATGTGTCCGAAAACTATGTACATGAAAAAGAAGAATGGCCCATTTGTTTTTTTTTTATTAAAAATGGGATCGCTCTTGGCCAGCATCTAGCCAGGGGGCAAAGATGAGGCCGACGATGAACCGAGCTCACCCAGAAGGTGCCTATTCACTCGTGCCTTAAAAAGGTCTAGGTTATATGAGCTCGGAAACACAAACGCCGGGAGAGAATTCCAAAGCTTAGAAGTGCGCATTATAAAAGATGATGCAATTCGCTTAGTTCGAATAAGAGGAATTTCGACCAAGTAAGGATGGTATCCAGCCGTACGTCTGGATGTCCGATAGAAGAATGACCCATTTAACTAAAGTCTAAACAATAGATGACAGACGTGCAATGTGTTCACATACTCACGTGTTTTAAACTTACATGTGTAGGAGCATGGAACTGGCGGACCAGGGGTCGGAGGAAGACCAGAAGCCCCTGGAAGACATCAAACCGGACACAGTATCTATCACAATCATACAGGTGATCATTTGTGCTAAATGGAGTATGTTACTAGTTACTAACAAATTCTATTTTATGGAGGCGACAGGTGAACCACGCGCAGGCAGCTTTCTCGCGCAAAGAATTGCCATCGCAATCCAGCGCGGGGATGCTGCCTGCGTTATGGGCACCATCCCGAGGGGACCTAATTTAGATATTAATTTTTAATGTTTAGTTTTTAGTTAGATATAGTTGTTTCTATTTTAAGTTTTTAATTCATTTAATAATTGTTATAATTAAAGTAATTTTTGCTTAAATTAGTATTAATTTAGTCCGCCCGTAAAAAATATTGGATACGTATTTTTTTTGTCATAGATTCAAAAAAAATATGATGGTTTTTTGATAATCTGATTGACGGACTAAATAGAATTCTTTAGTAACATTCTCTATAGAAATATAATAAACGGGGTCACTCACGTCATTAGGGTCGAATATCGCTGGACGTGTTTCTGTCCAATATCTATGAGACTCGCGGCAGTTTTCTATTTAAATGTAATAACTAAAACAAAAGCTGCTGTCCTTTATTACTTGACAAAAAGAAAATGTGACGGAATGTAATTTAAATAGCCAATAAAATAAATTATGACTGATGAAAGATTATGTAGTGGCTAGTTCAGTTTTTGAAATACGTACATATGTTATTGTCAATAATGTTCTTCTCATGGAATTATCTGTTGTTGAATATGTCATTTAAGGATTATCAAGCAAGAATTAAGTAATGTCTCTAAACTATCCATGATCGAATACTTAACTTTTTAACCTCCGACGAACAACGCAAAAGAGTGGTGTTATTGATGAATGACGCCTATCTGTGTGTCTGTCTGTGGCATCGTAGCTCCTCAACGGATGCACAGATTTCAGTGCGGTATTTTTAATCGAAAATCTTGATGGCGGAGATGGTTCTTTTGTTCTTTTATCATTTTTATTAACTTGTTATTCAAATAGATTGTGAACTCATCTGTCACTCCAGTCTCCCTTTTAATTTATGTTTTTGTTGTTATTAAAAAAAATGTTTTTTTTAGGATGAGGAATCCCAAGAACGGCAGAGAAGCCAGTGGCGGCGTCTCGCGCCTCACCAGCCTGTGCCTTCTGCGTAGCGGGCCTGACCCAATCACTGAGACTGAACGAGGCCTAAACGGTCACTTTAGAACTCTAGGCCAGTTACACAGGCGATAGTTTTTTTTTTAAATCAGAACCTTGGTTCGCTTGCGATTGTGTCATCGGGTATTGCTGAAAATTGCCCGATCCAGATCTCAAGTACGCCTAATTGTTTTGTCAGCTGCGTAGAGTAGCGTTACGTAGTTGGCCTTACAAGCCACGTACGGAATAGGCATGATGATTAATGTGCCAATTTATAACATACTGTGGCTATATGGATAGAAAACCATCAAATCATCACAATAAATAGTGAATTAGGCAAATTAATTCAAATCATACAAAGATATGGGACTATAAAGATTCGCAAAACGTTGTTTTTTGTTTATTTCAATATTTAATCATAGCTGGGCACCGTTAATCAAATAGTTAACTTCGTTAATGGTAAATCCGTTAAAAACTGTTTAACGTTAAAGCGTTACATTTCGGGCCATTTAACGGAAGTTAACGTTAATCGTTAACTCCTGACGCGCCTCACTTGCATCGTCTGTCTCAATCAGCGCCTATAGCTCGCGTCTACGCCGCGCTGGTCCAACGGATTAACGGAACTTTGGACAGTTAGCGGAAGTTAATGAGCCCGTTAACAATTGTTCAAGTTAACTTAAAAGTTAATCTGATACACGGATGGTTAACTTCGTTAATTAACGGTTAATGCCCGGTTCTGTATTTAATACTTGGTTTATTGCTATATTGTCTACCTTGTAATGTAGCTGACAAAATAGTATGCTTTGTGCTACAGACACAAGATGTACCGGGTGGCAGAAAGCACACTAATTTTCCAAGTGTGTGGCGCATAGACTAGTTCTTGCGTTGACACTTGCCACTTTTCAAGGCATTAGTTTGATAATTTTGACATCAAGGGACCGAAACAATTATCAACATGAAATGAAATGAAATTGTTTTATTTCACTAGAGAATCTTCTGCTTGACACAAGATACTGTAAAATGGGCCCCTGGTTGAGTTGCCCCTGTTGTTTTTATTATTATTATTAACGTAACCTAGTATTTTGCAAGCCGATTAAAATCAAGACTATTAAATGTTAGACAATAGACTAAGGTCTTTAAAGTCGAATATCGCTCGACATGTTTCGGACCAATACGTGGTCCTTACACTAAAAGCTTTACGGTGATCTAAGATATTCTAAACAAATTACTATGTCACTGCCTCAGAAAACAATTAAATGTGTAGATAAATGTGTAACAATAGCTAGAAACGCGTATTTATTTTACAATTTTAGACGGTAAAACACGTCAGACCGTTTGGGGTTGTTTATTTATTAAGTAATACATGTTACACATATTTACATACTGCTGATCATCATAATAAAGCCACAGTCAGGTTCAAAAAAAAAAGTTGTTGCTCCACAAATAATCTTTTTTTTTTTCTTACAAAAGGATCTTCTTTTTTCTTATAGATAGATAGATGATATTCATCACATCCTAGCTTTATACTAGATAAAAAGTATTTTCTCCACAAATAATCTTTTTTTTTATAGATAGATGATATTCATCACATCCTAGCTTTATAGTAGATAAAGCTAGGATGTGCTGAATATCATCTATCTATAAAAAAAAAAGATTATTTGTGGAGAAAATACTTTTTTTTTTGAACTTGACTGTGGCTTTATTATGATGATTTATAAGAAAAAAAAAATTGTAGAGAAAATACTTTTCTTGCAGATTGTAAACTGTGTTACTCAATAAATGAGTAACCCCTTTTTGTGCCACACTACTACATTTTAAAGGGTAGTTGCTATAAAATTGTTACTATTAGTAAAGGCTAGATTAGATTTTAATGATTTCTAAATTATAAATGTCATGCTAAAATCATTGTTACAAAAATATCATGATCATGAGGCTAGTTATCAAGATTTTGTGTTGTTTTCTTTATAATGTTGCTGGCAATTTCCATAAATTACTTTAAATCGTTAAATTATTTGTTTCAAAATCGATGCATAAGAGTATTTTTAATTCTAAGGTTGGATTTTATAAAGATCTGTCAGAGAATTCAGCAACGTATGTAAGTAAATTTGGGGTTTTCTTCATTGCCTGACGTTTTTGCCGGTGGGTCTTTATAAGATTCAAGTTATTGATACTTGTGAAGTATTTTCACATTAGATAAATGGGCCAACAGTTGAATATGTTGGGCATATTATATCAATATTGTTTAGTTCTGTTTATTATCTTTTATTGAGTCCGTAATCGTTAAATATTCTCAATGCGTCTCCTTCTTTCAACATAGAAGTAAAAGAGATGACAAATACTATACCAATGTAGTGCCAACTTCATTTCACAATGAAATACACCAATTCTCTAAATGAGACTTCTGTACTTATTGCATTTAATGCAATTCTAAATCCAAAGATATTATAAAATGACTTTGTTGGAATCATTTTTTTTCCGCCATTGTAAAAATAATACGTGCCTGGGAGCTGTCATTTTATTTTCTGTCTCATTTACACTTATGATATGACCTGCTGATCGAATGGGATGCAAGATAAAATGACAACGAATCTTTCACTTCAGTTGCATAGTTATGTGTATTTATGTAAATATGACTTTTTATATATCTAGAACTGATAAACGTACTGTAGTGTTTTATATTGCAATAACAAGTACAAAATATAAAGTTGCACCGAAATTAATGTTTTATTTGTGTAATGAAAAGTACATCGGTTTAAAAAGGTTTATTATAAATCGTTAGGAAACTTACTTTAAAATATGAAGTTTCAGGTAGATTAGTGGTCTGATATTCAATTGGCCTCACTGATGTTAAGTATATAATTACTTGCTACATTGTTGATTATTGTTAATCTTATTATTTAACAATTATCAGAATCACAACTTACCTATAAGTTATAACAAAAATATTAACGTCTAAACTACAAATTATAGCATTATTAACACAACTGACCATAAAATTAATAAAATATCACTGTAACACTAACAATATCAAAAAGTTTCAGAATATCTAGTACAAAAAGAGACTAAACATTGCCAAGGAAAAAAATCTAATATTAACAATTTAAAAAAAATCACACAGACAAAACATCATGAACCAAATGATACATTAAAACTATTTACCGTTGCATTGTAAACCTTAATATTTACTATTTTCATTATTATAAAACGTTAACACCTTATACTTATTCCTACACTAGCTTCTACCCGTAATTTCGCGTGGAACTCGTTTATATCATGCTTTCATACAAACTTCCCCTTAAAAGGGACTTCCGGGATAAAAACTGTCCTTTGTCCTTCCCAAGGACTCAAAATATCTCCATACCAAATTTCATCTAAATCGGTTCAGCGGTTTTAATGGTAAATAGGGTTACCGCGAGACAGACATACTTTTGCATTTATAATAGTAGTATGGATTATGGATGGCAATTCTGTCTGGTCAAATAGTAATCTAAGGTTACATTTTCGAATCGAAAACTGATCTTATAACCTAAGTGGGGTTATGACTTTTGGTGGATATATTTGCTCCCTTGTCCTGTCCTGCGAGATGTAAGTTTAAATATCTAGGTATAGCTAACTGTTTTTAGTAATTTATCTTAGACCCACGACTCACAAGCAGCAAATGCACCTGTTGCCCCGCGCCTGCATACATCTAGCCTATTTTAGTTAAATTGCCGCTCAAATTCGTTTGTCCTTATACAATACAAATACTTTTTATTGCACACCTCAATCGAAATACAGACCAGGGGCGCTACCGCGAACAGCAAACGAAGTTTTTGCTCTTTGTCGCACTTGCACGTTCGGATATAAGTGCGACAGAGAGGGAAAACTTCGTTTACTAATCGCGGTAGCGCCCCAGAGGGGCTTCTCCGAACTTCGTATCATGCCGGCCCTCCCCTCCTCCCCATACGTATAGTATATAACACGAGAGTGAAAGGGACGGCAAGAAGTAGTACAGAGGGGCTACCGCGACTGAAAACGAACGAAGTTCGAATATCTCCCTCTGTCGCACTCGCTGATTAGTGCGACAGAGAGGGAGATATTCGAACTTCGTTTTCGGTCGCGGTAGCTCTTCTAGCTTGTTATCTGTCACTCTGACATTTATGTTTGTGAGACACTTTATTCTGCGGCGCTACCGCGACGGCAAACGAAGTTTTCGCTCTCTGTCGCACTTGCATGTTCGGACGTAAGTGAGACAGAGAGGGAAAACTTCGTTTGTGGTCGCGGTAGCCCCTCTGATGTCTGTGGTGTGACAGGAACAAAACGCAATTTAGTTAGCAGTTTTGTTAAAAGTAAGAGGTTTGTTAAGTGTTTGGCTTATGTTGGTCGCGAACTCGTTGTATTTCACTCTTGATAGCGGAGATCAGCGGTAAGGCGGGGTCTTCGGGTGGCAGGCGCGGCTGCGCCAGAACTAGTGCGGGATTCACCGTTGGCGCCGGTGGTAGACGAGTTAGGGACTGCAATTAAAAAGCGACATTTAGGGTGGGTTGTACCAAACCGTCTGTAATCGTAAGCGGTGTTCGTTAAAATCTGATTGAATGGAAAGTTTGACAAGTTTCTATGGGATGACAGCTGCCGGCGCCATATTTGACGATAACCGGCCTGTGATCGTATGTTGGTGCAACCGATCCTTATTGACCAAAGGTATTTTCGCTTCAGCTTCGACAGTCTTTCGTATCTCCAGCGGATTTCCGGTTGTTCTCCTCTACAGGTAATTTCTCAATCGATTCACGTGAAATTTTGTGAGCAGGGTCGATAATTACTTATATAGATTTTTTTCTCGAGTGAGATTTTGGGTATTTAAAAAATATATATTTATATTCCACAGGTATTTTTTCTATTGGGACAAAATTGCATTTGATTGGCGCGTTTATTGCTTCGGTTTTCATTAATTTAGGTAACCATATCTCCCTCTGTCGCACTAATTAGCAAGTGCGATAGAGGGAGATTATTCGAACTTCGTTCGTTTTCGGTCGCGGTAGCCCCTTATGCCCGACATGCTCCATTGATTGCCATAAGAGGATTCAATGTGTTGACAAGCGCTGGCAATCGACTGTGATCCTTTTACACGTATAGTATCACTACATAGTATAAAACAAAGTCGCTTTCTCTGTCCCTATATCCCTAATATGTATACTTAAATCTTTAAAACTACGCAACGGATTTTGATGCGGTTTTTTTTAAATAGAGTGATTGAAGAGGAAGGTTTATATGATAATAACATCCATTAAATAGTGCACCCGTACGAAGCCGGGGCGGGTCGCTAGTTCTCTAAGTATATAACGCTGGGACAGGGGTCGGCAAATCGCGGCTCGCAAGCCGCATGCGTCTCTTTGAAAGGGCACTTGCGGCTCTTCGAGGTGTCCTCAAAACTATAGCGAAAGACCTGAAATCACAGCTGTAACAGATATTTGCGGATTTTTGAGGTTCCCCAAAGTAATTCTTACTGATTTTCGCTCGTTTACCGACCCCTGCGCTACGAGTAGGAGGATGATAGAATTTTCTTCCCGCTTCGCAGATTAAAACTAGAGAGAATCTATAATGTTTGGTAACAGTTTACATGTGGCGGCGTGGGGCCCCAGGCGCGCGCGGGCGGGCCCCGGCGGTCCGCGCCGCCGCCGCCGCCGCCGCCGCCGCCGCCGCCGCCGCCGCGCGCCGCCGACGTGCGCGGGCGCAGCGCGTGCGCCCCTATGCTGGCCGCTGTGCTGCCCCGGCTGAAACACAATACAATCTAGAGATCTACCCCCTTATTCATGAATCTACTTGAATGTAAATTTTCTTTTCTCGTTTACAATGTCTAAGTCACAATTATTCTAAATTATGTAACCAAAATGGAGTTAAAATATGTTCCTGTTTTCGACGCTTCCAATGATTGACACAGGCTATTGTTATGATTTCCAGTTCACACTTATCTCATTTATTTTAAAACGTACATGAGATGGATATTAAAACTGCGTCGAGGACCGGTTCAATTTAGTTTAGTTTTATATTAGTCATAATATTATGTTTTGTAACAACTTGTACGGAAAAATGAACCTCCAGGTTTTTGTGTCGTGTTTGTTTTCTTTGTGTTACACTACATGTACAACATTTATAATTACAATATGCGACTGTTTGTGTTCTAAATAAAAAAAAAACTTAACAAACCTCTGCTAACTAAGAACAAGGGGGCTAGGGCTAGTACCTGCAGTACTCTAATCTCACGAGCGCGGGTTAGCCATAGTTGTATTTGTGTCACATACGAACACATAGGCATTGAACTTATAGCTCCTACGCTGACGCACACATAGACAATGTGCATGTACATCTCAACCCACAACCATGGCTCACCTGCGTTCGTGAGATAAAAGTAATATACCATACTGTTGAAATATAGCTGCTTACGCAAATTACCAAATTAAATGGAATAATTAAAAAATGTAGTCCTCTTTAATTTGAAAGTAAGGGTAAGTTGCACTAACATACGATAAAGTATGGCGCTGGCAGCTGTCATCCCTTAGAAACTCAACCAATCTCACTGAAGCGCAAACTCTTAGAGTATTCCAGTATAAAAACCACCCGCGTGGTCGTGTTGAAGGTTTCCCCTAGATTTTCCCCAGGCTACTCTCCAACCGCGCACTCCTATCGCTTTATTGGGCCCGACCTATAAAGTCACAGTCAGGTTATAAAAAAGGATAGTTACTAGTTATTTAATTAGATTGTGTCAAAGTGAAACAAAAGACAGAGTGTCTTACCCCGCACCAGCAGAACGGCCCCGAACAGTGTCCAAGGCAGTGTATGGAGACCCAGGAAGACGGACATTGTCGTTGCGAGCCTGGGTTATTTCTCCTTCTGAAAATAATTTCCTTAGGCTTAGTCCACGACTTACAAGGTAAGGGTCTCCCCACACCTATCGACGCGGCATCACTTGAACTGATCAAAAAAAGCTGTATGTCTACGCAATAAGAGCGAAAAACACGTTGATCGGCTCGGCCGACGCGATGCGACTACTATTTTTTATAGTAGACGTAGACGACCGATAGACGGCGGTTTTAATGTGAATATTGCTGATTATACCGACTCCGCATCAGGGACCGATACCGATATTTTTAAAAAACCCTGAATTAGCCCAATATTTTGGATTACTTTTTTGTTCTTTACGTAGGGCTGAATCATGTATTTAGGTAACAACGTCGTATTATTAGATTGTCCCATTAAAAACGAAATAATGAACCGGTGACCGTAATAATACCGATATTTTTCTATGGAGAAAATACCGGTATCCGATCCCTGCTCCGCATCGATATAGGTTTGAGGAGTACCTAATGATTCAATACAGGATCATTCACGGGCCATGGGATATGAAGTAAAGTTTCGAATAGGCAACAGGGACCTTTCTTTCTAAATGCCTCTTATACGTTGTGACCATTCGTTCCTAATGCAGAATTGAAACAGACTGCCGATAAAGAATGAAATTTCTCCCTTGGGTTGGGCAGTCGCTTCCGTAAAAACTGGTGCTTACGCCAAAGCTTGAAATCAGAGGGCCTACCGCGAACTGAAAACGAACGAAGTTCGAATATCTCCCTCTCTGTCGCACTTGCTAATTCGTGCGGCAGAGAGGGAGATATTCGAACTTCGTTCGTTTTCAGTTCGCGGTAGGCCCTCTGGACCCCGGGTATTTCCGTAAAAACTGGTGCTTACACCAAAGCTTGAGATCAAGACCCCAGGTATGTCAGGATTGAGATAACGCTAGGATGATGATGATAATACTTAGGTATAAGTATTTCTACCTATGCTTCCCAAGTACAGATTTACACTCTTATTTAAAAAAAACTCAACGTACCTCTGCTAACTAAAGTAGTCCCTTTCTCACAAATAAAATGTCAAAGTGACAGATAAGGACAAACGACGAATTTTAGCAGCAGTTTAACTTAAATAGGTTAAGGGATATTTGTCACTTGTCAGAGGAACAGGGAAAGTATACCACATACCTCACTCATGTGTCTCACTCTCACCTTTCTTCTCCTTGTCGACGACATAGGTTTCTTGGGAATTAGGCGACGATCCAGCACTACCAAATAGGGTAAAGGCGTCATCCATCAACTCGTTGAAACGTTGTCGCATGCGAGAGCCGTCCTTGCGAGGCGTGGCCGATTTAGCGGGGCTTGGCGGCTTCGATGCTGTTAGTTAATAATAGATTGGGTCTCAAGGGAGCATAATGATATATTTACGGCGAGGGCGGTATATTCAATCCTGACTGAAGCCAAAGATTCTACAATAGAATCCTGAGCGGAGCGAGGGATTCAAGTGTTTACGCTCAAGACGGAAATAATTTGGCTACCGTGTGACACTGATTTTCACACTTTCTGTGACGATAAGAATTATTGTTGCCCTCGAATGAGGTAAGAAAAGTACGACTTTGATCCCTTCCTTATTCGAGAGAAACAATGACTGCTTTTTGAATAGTACCTAGGTGTAAAAATTCCTTATATCATTATAATAGTACCTACCTAATTTAATGTTTTGGTCATTAGGAAATGTTGCGTTTAGGTACATTATCATACAATTTTTTTGTTTATTAAAACATAAGAATCCTAATGGTGGTTTTTAATTTACTTGTAGTCACTAAAAAAATTACATCGTTTTTCGAAACTTTCAAGTGTCATGTTGTGTCAAGTGGCCAATTGCCCCTGTTGTCCCCCCCCCCCCCGTTTCCGCACCTGTTCACAAAGAATGACCAACGTAACACACGGTAAGAATTCTTGCAATTTTGACACGTAATTGTACTTTACGAGGTTTTTTCGTGTAATAAATAAATGTAAATCATAATAGATCTTAAAATAACTATTAATAACTGATCGTACCATCCTTGATCCTCTGGCAATGCAGATCCCACACAAGAGGCCCAATCACACCGGGATCTTTGTCGATACTCCCCAGCCGTACTAACTGTGAAGCCATTTGTCGCCTAGGCACTGCATCCTGAGCTTTGGACTTTGGGCTGGTGATTGGAGAATCGATGTCCAGGTGACGAACCGAGACTGGCTCCAGGATCCGAGAGAGGGGTTCTACTACATTGCCTCTGGAAGAGAACAGGTTTGGGTTTAGCGTTACAGTAGGGTTGTTGACTCAAAACTTAACTGAGTACTACAAAAGAAATAAGGCAAAATATATGCCGAATGGTGGAACTCCTATTCAAATATGTCAAAAAATGACGAAGCTACTACAGCTTTAATAATGTTGCTGGTTAGAGTGAGAAACCGCGACAGATCAGTGACGTCACTGACCTCGTGCGCCTTAGTAAAATAACCGATCATTCCAATATAAAGGTGCGCTTTGCGGAAAAGGGACAGAATATGCCCCCTCTTACACCTTTGAAGAATTTCGGTAAGTAGATTTTAGGCCATCGTCTCCCGGCGAAAAAAATAAACAATAGTATTCTTTTGTTATGATCCCGGGGATCCCAGGGACTGGTAGACGACGGGTTATCTGTTAATTACCTGGTAGGTACTTACAAGTTCAGTTCACACCAAGTTTTTTACATAAACTTGGCTTAAAGCGGGCTTTATTTGATGGCTTCAGAAATAAATTTTAAAGAATGTGACACGTCAGCTTTAGATGTAAGATGCCAGATATTATTGTTAAAATTTACCTCGGAAACGAGTTAACTGAAGGCATAGACAGATATGACGTCGGTGTTTGCGGTGCAGAAGGCTGGCCGCTATCTGAACTGTCCAAGCCGGCGGCTTCC
The DNA here is from genome assembly GCA_963556455.1 of Epiblema foenella. Lineage (NCBI taxonomy): Eukaryota > Metazoa > Arthropoda > Insecta > Lepidoptera > Tortricidae > Epiblema > Epiblema foenella. The sequence continues at coordinate 5,553,213 of OY747110.1, forward strand.
AGCAAGCTGTCGGTTGTACCCACGCGTTTCTTCTGCGGCATCCGAAATGCGTGAGGCTTCTTCTGCCGTCGACGTACCGTTGCAGCGTCGTCGGATACTCCAGAGAACGTTGTAGATGAGCTGTTAAATAACATTTTCACACCTGCTATTCAGAAAAGAGTTATTGTTGCCTTGGAATGAGGTCAACAATAATTCTACAATAGAATCCTGAGCGTGGCGAGGGATTCTACAGTAGAATCTTGAGCGTAGCGAGGGATTCAAGTGTTTACGCCCAAGACGGAAATAATTTTGCTACCGTGTGACATATTGTTTTTCACACCGTCTATGAGGCCCGCTGCTAAAAACATGAAATATCTTACAAATGATTTTACTACAGAGTGACACATACTGCTTTTCACACCGTCTATGAGGAAAAGAGTCATTGTTGCCCTCAAATGAGGGAAGAAAAGTACATCTTTGATCCCTCATTCGAAGGCAACAATAACTCTTTTCTGAATAGCAGGTGTGAAAAAAATTTTTCAAGACTCGGATAAGGCTTTAGATATAATATCAGAGGGGCTATTCCGAACTTCGTATCATGCCGTCCCTTTCACTCATAGAGTGTATAACACGAGAGTGAAAGGTACGGCACGACACGAAGTTCAGAGTACAGGCTCAGAACAAATTATAGTTAACACAAATGATTCATCGGATGAAAGTGAGGACGAGAATAAGTGCGAAATGTCTAGAGTTGAAGAATTAAAATTAAATGTTATGTCATTTAATTAATTAAATATATTAAAATTATAAAAAAATATATAAAAGTATTGGTTTATTTCTTTATGTGTTGATCGCACACAAATACAAATGCAAAAACGTCTCGAAAGTAATTTACCTGTACCTATATGAATATGGATGATTTGTGACATCTTTGAAACTCACCTCGAAGCACTAGCTGCTCTGTATATAGGTAACAAGGTACTGCTAGGTCTGGTCCTACTTGGAGATACTACGCTGATCAACTGAAAATTTGATGGTCTTGATTATGGAGCCAATTCTTATGACGAAATATTCTATGAGTAAAAAGTATAAGCATGATAGGTAGGTATGACCAAGCTGATAATAGTGATGATGCTTACCCTGCCATCTTTTTCTTCGTGAACTTGCTTCAACTGATTCCGTTCCACTTCTCTCATCATCTCATTTCTATAAGCTCGAAGTGAAGCTGCCGATTTTATTGCTTTTCGCCTAAAGTCCAAACCAGAAAAAGATTAATCGTGCTTAGGAAAAAAGTGAGAATCAATAGGTTCTCACCTACTATCAGAGTTTTACGTGGAATTAATTATGATGAGAATTAGGTAACGCATCTCACCTCTGAGCCAAACACAGCAGCACAAACAGCACCAACAACAGCAAAATAGCTATAGTAGCACCCACGGCAAGTGCCCATAGCTCCGTCCCATGTACGCCGCTAACGGCAGCCTCGCCTTCGAGACCCTCGGCTGCCTTCAGGTACGCTGCTGAAAAGTATTGCTTTAGGCAGTACCAATAAGGAGCAATCATAGATGGTTCCTATTTAAAGATTGAGGTCGAGTCGAGGGTCATAAACTGCAAAGCACTATGTACATGCAATGGCATATCCCTTATAGTTTAATGTCCACCTAGAACGCCTGGTATCATAAGTCGAGAGATTCTTTTTTAATTTCCAAAAACGGAATAGACATAAATATTCTAGGTATATAATTATCGAAGCTGTTTACAAAATTTTCACCTGTGACTATGAGAATCAGCCGGAAATCCGAATATTTGAAAAAAAATTCACCCAACTGAAACGGAGTCCTACTATCGCTTCGCTCACATGGTCAATCATAAACTCGAGGCTTTCTGGACTATCCAATTGAAGTAATAAAATTGCCTAAGGCATACGGTATGGTATACTCACGCTCAGCTTTAGTAGTGACTACGGCTCCCAACTCCGTGGCAACTTCCGCATCTCGTACGAGCCTCATGTCTCTGGCGGCTACGGCTGCGGGCACCGCTCTACCGCCCACTAGTACCACGTAGACTATCTGGATACTGCCAGTTTCGGTTGACTGAAAAATTGATGGGGTTAACATAATTTCTCAAAGAGATTTTGAACAGTTTTATTCATTCAGAAGCGTAGGTTCTGATGGTATTTGGAGTCTTACCTACCTCAGTTATGTTCTGTATATGAACTTGGACTGGTGGTTGCTGTTCAGGTTTTATAATCTCCCTTTTAAATAACATTGTCTCATTGCTATAATCTTCTTCTAAGGAGATGTCTATTAATTCTTCCTTCTCACTTTCTTCCTCTTGATCTGTCACTTCTCTTTTTCTGATTCCTACTGTAGGAGGAACTAAGATCCATGATTCGACTTCGGAAAGTTTTGTTGCTTTTATATCATTTATTAAGGTAATATTTTCTTTTTCAATAGGAATGTCTATTTTAGAAAAATCTAGAATATTAGTTGGTTGTACAAGTTCAGTCATGGAAGGAGCTATCATAGAGCTATCGAGGTATCTCTGAGGAGTGTTGGAAGCAGCGATTTGATTGTTTTCTTCTTTGTTGACTACGAATGAATGCACTTCATGTTTCTTTCTTGTTGTCGGGGCGTCTAAGGACTTTATTATTCCGAGATGACGTTCTTGCTGTCTAAAATGTTTTTCAGAATAGATAAGTTAGTATGTATGTGCGTATTGTGCGTGAGCTACGACAAAACGTGTTCTTATTTTATTAATTTCATTATGATCTAGTATACAACAAGCAAGGAAACTATTAGTAATACTTAGTAGGTTACGTAAAACATGAAGCGCTAAACCTCATGGGGCTTACCCATTTCTCTCATCGGCCTTTCAGGCCAAATTCAAACTCAAACAGAATCTTAGTTGCGTCTTCAGAAAGTAGTGTATTACCTACTTACCTCAGAAACGCTTTTTGATATAACCGAGCTAGTCGTAATTGAAGACTGTCAGGTGTGGACCCCTGTATGACAGTCAAAAGCCAATATCGGCGGTCATCCGGAATTTCTGGCTCCAAGCTGCCAGGAGGGACCGGATCTCCGCAGTTGAGCACGCATTCCCCTGTAGTTTTGTCTGTCACCGCCTGTAAGTATTTGAAATAATTATGCGGTAACGGTTTAAACTTATGAGGGACGTTTTAGAGGAAATCGTAACAGTAAAGATGCTGCTATAAACGAGTAAGAAGACATCGGCGAAGTTAAGAACAAATTTTCGCATATCATATCACCTTATAAGCGGATACATTTTACTAAAATAAAACCAATTTATCACTTTTGAACCTAAATAATAGAGGTCAAGACAATTAAAACATTGGCTATACACCTTATACTTTTTGCGCGGTGTGGTTTCCAAGTCGAGAAGAAGAAGTCTTCTAGGCTTCTCGGATACACCAGGAAGTTATATGTAGTAACATTGGGAGAAAGCACTTGGATGGGAAAGATCCGTGGTTGTGTGCACGACTGGTGTCGGCTGAGATGGCGCAGGCGGCGACTCGGGGGGCGGAGGCCCGTTCCCCGAACCCGTCCAGAAGAAGTCTTCCAGCTTAGCTTGGAGCTGCTTCAAGCATATAGTGATAGTGACATCGGAAGAAAGTACCTGCGGTGGGAAAGAGTCCAAATACACAGTTGCAAGGACCGTGGTTGTGTGCACAACTGGTGTCGGCTGAGATGGCTCAGGCGGCGACTCGGGGGGCGGAGGCCCGTCACCCGAACCCGTCCAGAAGAAGTCTTCCAGCCGCGGCGTACGCCCGTGCTGATCCGGAGATACCATGAGGTACACTGTTAATAAAAGATACATTCCAATGATGCAATCAAAACCCCCGAGCCCGAGTAAATTTTCCTGTTATCCTAGTCCTTTTCAATATCCCGGATAGGAAAATTTATCGACGGCTCTTTAGGGTCTTTTCTTTATACTTTGCCACCGACTATACAACGAATGGATACCGAACGATTAATGGCGGTTTCTGTGCTAGTCTAAAATAACTTAATCGTCATTATTCAATGGCATAACAAGCCAACGTCGATGACAGGCTAACCGCAGGTTGCATCGCGTGCGTGACGTGCTTTTGAGTTTATTGGCTGGCGTAAGTTCGGCTTTGCAGGATAATTGTGTGGTTCAAATGGAGAGTTGCAGCTGTTGATATAAGGTAAAATGAGGAAAGTTCTCCGTCCAATCTTTATGACACATTGACATAAATTTTAATAACATAATAATATGGGCTGGGGGAAGAGGCTTTTTCGCTATAGATACATGTTGTACCTGCTGTAGAGTTATATACTGCTTAATTGATCATCGATGAAAATAACAGGAGGTTTATTTTAGTTCGTCGCTTCCAAACCTAAATAGTATTTTTTTCGCTCTCGCTCATAACGTAAGCGTAGGTACCTAAAGTTTTGGAGACCACGGGAAGTCTGTTAAATGAAATACTTTACGTGTATCTCACTAAAACAAGTTCTATGTACATACATACACATACCTAACTCACGTCTGTATTCCCAAAAGGGGCGAGCAGAGCACATGAAATTTAATTCGAGTGCCACATTACATAATTAAAACAAGTTCTCTACTTCAAAAATGTATACTTAATCGCCCGCCGCTCTCCTGTGACTCAAACCTGTCAGGAAAATACTTTTGCACCAGCCCGTGCCATCCCCCGTTTTATATAGAAAGAAAACGCATTTCCTCAACGATACCACGATATTGATATGAATATAAATTCCTTCGATGTTTTAGCGGGACCTTGATGTGAAATGATTCAAACTGTTTTTTTTTCCAAATACGATGTAACTGTAATAGAATAATCATATTCTTTTGTATGTTGAAATCCTCGTCTATAGTTAAGTGGTACTTAGGACTGTAACTTAATCGCCAGTAAGATTTTAAATCTCAAGTTGGTAACAGGACACAACACCATTATGTCCACCTAAAAATAAATATTTAAAAATAAGAAGATATAGTAACTAGAGTAGCTAACTATATACCTATCTAGGTAAGTAAAATAATTCTCATAGGTGTGGAGTTATGTACTCAAAAGGATTTTTTTTTATACAACGCCGGTGCAAACAAGCGTACGGTCCATCTGATGGTAAGCGGCCACCGCAGCCTATAGACGCCCGCAACTCCAAAGGAGTCACGTACGCGTTGCCGACCCTTTATGAAATTTCAGAATTCAGTCTGTTGACAGCAGAAGGGACAAATTTAGGTCCCTCGCTCTCAACACAGTGCATCCTCGGGAGCTCTGGCAACATGGAGCCTCCAAATCAGCATAAAGATGACCTAAATTGCTGAGAAGTTCAGCCGGATATGTTTAACGCCACGCCATTGACAACTTAAAAAATATATATATTAGACCAAATAGTTCCTACCAGTATATACAGGTACTCTTTGATTCCTACGATTAGTGTGAAGCAAAGGGAGGTACATGGCAAAGCGCCAGGACATCGATCCTGCCATCCTGCCTCGAACTCTTCGACGTGGCGATAAAAAAATGCAGCTCATCCGCCGGTTATGGATGTACCAAATATAAGTAAATAGTTTCCTACAGTCGAGAAGTTTATTGGACCGTGAATATATTAGATGAATAGATGTAAAACTTGATCTTCATATATTAGGAGACCTGAAGACCTGATGGCCTGAAAGGTAGGGAAATATATTCCGCGCCACTGAAGCTCTTCAAAAATTGTATGTTAGGTATTCCCTATTTTTTTTATTCCGCATTTACAGACATCTGGTGCCTAGAGCGACTGCTCCATCCAGAAGCGTATTTTTTAAATTTGGCGCCCCGGGCCAATAAGGTTCGCCGCCCCATAAACCAAGAAAAATAATGTATTTTTTTTTAATAGTCTACTTTTTATTGTACGATAGTACATTAATGAAGAGGCCGCGAAATAGGGGATTGCCGGCCGAGTAGTTATAGATGGCCGAGTATTAACGAGGGTACCGCAGAGGCTTTTATAGTTTTTTTTTTTTTTTCAAAAAATGCAATGAAGTTAAGTTTAATTGAAATTAAAAGAAAACTTGAAATGAAATTCAAAGGATTCTGTAATAAAAACACACGTTGCAGCTGGCGGTCGGGGGCGGCTAGGCGGTTACGCCGCCCTGGCGGATTGGCGCCCCGGGCCATGGCCCGGATGGCCCTATGGTAAATACGCCCCTGGCTCCATCCGACCTAGGTAGGTACCCTTGGGCCGCCTCTGATTACATGGACTATAATTTCTTTTATTTTCCTTCTTATTATCCCGTCGTCTACCGGTCCCGGGTATCTCCGGGCTCATTACAAAAGAATGCTATTGTTTAAGAAACGGCCACGGCTTAAGAAAACTAAATGGCTTCGGTGCTATAGGTAATACGTTCAGTGGATTAGATATAGGGTACATTCTTCGAGCAACACAGGCTTCCGAACTTCGTCGAAGTTGCTCGAAGGGTACATTAGATACATTGTCATCGCTTTCAATCAGATGAGACTTAAGCGGCCTTTACACCTGGCTAAATTTCGTGCACTAACTGGTGGAGGGGAGTTAAACTATCTCGCTCTAATGAGAGAGATGCTTTAACTCCACCAGTTAGCGCACTAAATTTAGCCTTGTGTAAAGGCTGCTTCAGGGTCAATCGCTGTTCAATCATTCATAAAAATAAATTTAAAAAAACATACCTATTCATCAATGGCGGTAAGTGATATAGGAAAGATAATATTATTAAGGACTTGCGCTGTGCAGTCATCGATTTAAAATACCCGTACTAAACTGGAGCAAAATTATGGAAGCGTACAAAGCTTCGTTTTATGGCTGTTGTCACGAATCTTGGTCTAGGCTAGAAAGTAGTATGTCACTATGATATACCGAAATATACGACTTTATAGGTATACATGACGGTAGTAGCGTTGCATGCATTAGATAAATAGCATTTAAATCGCTAATGATCGGTAGTACTGATAATAAATCAGGTACCATTTAGACTCGTACCTACCTGTATATTTATATACAACTAAAGTAAACGCCCAGTGCTCGTCACCTTATAACCGCTGTGTCCAATACAAGTCATACATACTCTTATCTAGGATCCAATAATGATACTCAGAGCTGGGCATTATTAACTTGCAAATCCGTTAATCGTTAATTAACGAAGTTAACCATCCGTGTATCGGATTAACTTTTAAGTTAACTTGCACAATTGTTAACGGACTCATTAACTTCCTCTAACTAAGTACCTATTTTATCAAAGGAACACCGCGCCGACGCGCCGCCGCCACTCATATAGTAAATAACACGATAGGGAAAGGGACGGCACGATACGATTTATCAAACAAATGAACAAATCATCGAAAGATGTACCTACACTTATATGCAGTTTATTCACAAAAATCTAAGTACGGTTAATCGCCTGTGACTAGCCACTTAAGAAAATGCCATTCAGTAACTAGCCACCAAAGTCGTGCAGTGAAGACCACCTTTAACAAAATACATGAAGTCAGCTCCGAACCCACTTATTTTAATTTTATTTATTTTTTTGCAGAAGCACCAACAATTGGTTTGCTCTGTGCATATTTTTGCGAAGTGGCCAGTTATTCGTGGGTGTCCAACAATAGGCAATTTACTCTATATGTGATGAAAGTTTATGAATATGGGCATTTACTCTTTTAGTGTTTCGTACACTGTTCTGCACACAGTTCACAGGCGGCAGCGAAGACAGTGACGGTTTTATGTCTTAAATATTAAATATGCCTGACCAGGTTATACAGTAGCTGTGACCGAAATCGATCAAACCATCATCATTTTTCCGTACCAAAATCGATACAACAGAATGATATTTTAAATTGCCGAGTTCAAAACGATAACCGCATTATATAGAACGAATATTTTTGGCAAACGGTATGGTTTTGTCTAGTCATAAAATATTAGGTCAAGTGATAATGCATATAAATGGATTTAAATATATCTGTATGTACGTATGTACCTTGCCCTGATCGGATGAATTCGATTCCGCCAATCAATTAACATCCATTCAGTGGCGGCTTATGGCCCTCCAACATACTTAGAATAGTACACCAACATATGTAGCCCAGGCAGATCCTCCTAATTCCCGAGTGTCTTACGGGGTGAGCGGCAAGGCCAAGCGAGAGAAAAACCGCGCTAAGCGTAGGATCTAAAGCCCAAAGCGCGCTCTCTAAACTCTTCCTATCCCCGAGTGTCTCACAAGCAACCCTGACGGCCGAAGGCCCGAAGCGTCCCATCAGTTACTCACCCCCCTCCCTCTTTCACAACGAACACGTACGAATGCAAGGAACGCCTGACAAATTTCTCTTCCGCTCTCCGCTTCCCATAGCAGATCTTTATCGTCGTTTGTCACCCCTTGTTGCTTGGTACCCAGGGCTTTCACACTATCCGATCCGATATCGGTCACAATCCCATACATTTTTTATAGGTATCGTATCCGATATCGGATAATGGACATAGCCTCACCCACCTAAAGCCATCAACTGCTCGCGTTCTGCCTTGGACTGACCAAGCGGTACCTTAACACTTAAATCTCATAGACCAGTGTCATATTAGAACACGCATCCTGTCAGTAACCAGGTTTTATAACGACACACAATCGCATTAAAAAGGCATATAATGGCTGCATAAATGGCGGTGGGTTTACGCGGTCGTCCACGAGTTCATTGTGTGTACAACGGATGTGGACATACTGGAAGCAGCCGACCGTATAGATGACCCTAGCCTTTGATCGATTAAAAAAATCCCGCGTAATGAGGACAGTTTGCTCTACCTTGCTCTATCTGTAGTCTTTATGGTTCAAGATTGTCTGATCAAGTGATCACTGATTAAAATATACTTTGTAATAATTCTATTAGTCACAGTAAATATGGCTCGGATAGATTACGTTTTGGTATTGTCGTTATATAAGTGTATATAATCCGTGCGTAGTTCGATCGTAGAAAAGCAATTCGGTTAGTTAGGTGCCTTGACACTTGTTAACAACATCGTATATCGTAACAAAAGAAGCCATATTTAATTTGTATACAATACCTAGCATAAAAAATAAAAGTGTAATCACGAATGATAGGTAAATTGATAATTTATAAATCATATAAGTACATAACTAACATGCCAAATAAGGAAATAAACATACTTATATTACAACCTATATTATTATAAAATATATACATTATTTATAAGTGAAACCTACTACCTAATAATTCTAATAAACGCTAATAATTTTACATATCGTGGGTCGTATCCTTTCCGAGGCAATGTTGAATTATAAAATATCCACGTTGACCACCTGCATTTTCATTTGATATAATATCGAGAGGATATAACGTCGCAGTTTACAAAAATGCTTTAAAATTAATTTTAAAAAAGTTAGGTAGGTACTTACTTCTCTCATCATTATCGTATTCTTCGGCCAAGATATAACAAATAAAACTAAATACTGAAATAAACAATTTAACAATTTGCATGTTTTAACAGAACCCTCACAACACTAGATCTATTTAATTTGTAGCGTCCGTAAATAATATAAGAACAACATAATTAATATCAATGCGTAAAAGGTAAACAATTTTTCATAAATGCATTCGACGAGATTCTACCAAGTGGTAAAATGTTTGTAAAACTGTTCTAAAACCGACCAACCAACAAAAAAGCCCGAAAACTACTGTGCGAGTTGAATTGTTATCGCGTTGCCGAGCAACGAGATTATCAAATTAAATATCGCGCGCATTAGAGTATGCGTGCGGAGTTCCAAAGCCTAAATAAATTGTCTATGCTCGTACAAGAAGAATGTTTGTTGTTATAAACTTCATATAACATATTTAATTACTAGTTTTTTTTTCTTCACCAGCAGTATAATAAATGAAGAAGTTATTTAAATATTAGTTTTCATAAGCCAAAACGTCATCATCATGTTTAGATTGTCTTTGGTATGACAGTTACGAAAACGTTGTCACATAAAACGAACCTACCAAAGTAATAGTTATTCTATTTCAACTTCAATTCGATAAAATTCATTGTAGAACTTAAGTGCCAGTTTGATAAGGGCTTAAGGGACCATTAACAAAAAATGATATTCGGTCTTAAAGTACGAGCATTAAAAAAACTGTATTTGAATATTCAAATAATATTACATCGTCTAGCAAAGCTTTTACCGAAGTAACTGCTACAGGCTGGTGAAAATGTATAAACTACACGAAAAAAATACATTTGACGTTATAGTTAATGAAATTTTAAACAGTTTGCATTATAGTTGCCGGTTATTTTGGTAGAAATTGTAACATTATCCTGGCAACACTGGCGGTGCAATCGCTCCACCACCCGCAGCTCCATTCGTGTGAGTTCGTCGCTTCCGCTCGGCGGACTTTGTGCGACGTAAACTGAACGGGTGTGTGCGAAAGTATGAAGTGAAATCGTACCTAAAGTGTGTGAAATGTTTAGTGGTAGTTTTTACTGTGTTAATATAACAAAATGAGTGCGAACGGATAGCGGTGTTTATTATTTTGCGGTTTCATTAACACTGAACAGTAGTGGAACACCTAACATTTTGTAGAAACGGATTCAAAATGGCTGTGTTTTGATGGACCCTTTGTCCAATTCGTGTTTCTTTCAGCATGGTAGTGGGATCCTACAGTCAGAAATTTGACTTAGAGAGGTGAGAACAGGCTTGTTATACTGTAGTGGTTTCCGGGTGTAGAAACTCGAGTGGAAAATACTGGTTCCCGCCGAAGTGAGGTGTCTGTGCGGTGCTTTCTACATGAGCGAGCGATACAAAACGCTTACTGACGTGTGAGTTTCTCTCATAACCTTTTGGTTTTCCGTTTGTGTTGCAAATGAAAGGGTTTTGCAGCCTTATACGGCTTTTTGGTGCTATTGTAAAATTAAGTTGGCGTAGATTTCATGAGGCCAGCTGTCAACCACGTAAACATATGATTGCTTATTTTTAGCTATTTTTATTCTTTCTTATTGGAATTTCATTTAGCACGATAAGTCACATTAGTAATTTTCCACTTGTAAACAGCAACTGTAGGTATTTATTTAATGTATTCATTTTAATGATGCCTATTTCAATATTTAGGTATTGTTGTTAAATATGTCCATATGAACCTGACGAGGTACTAGCAGCTGTACTAGGTACAGTCAGCACTTGCTTCCCTACATACAAACTTTTATGCAGGAGTGGTCATGTTTCTCTGCAGCTGACTGTACATTATATTCACTTGATGATTCAATTTTTCTTACAATTTCAATTCATTATCAGTACTCATGATCGAAATGAGTCAATTGTTACACCTTTATTAATGCTCTATTTTGGTCTAACTTTTGGCTGGTTGCCAAATGACCATTTGGTTTATTTTGGCTGAGAGCTGACAGGCACTCTTATTAAATCATAACCAAAACTCACTCACCCAATTTAAGAATAGTATTAAAGGCAGGCAAGAGGCTCAGGTTGGGTGAGACAGTATCATACAGGTGGTATAGATGATACACAGACTAAAAAATACCCAATGTACATATTAAACTAAAGTAAATCAAAACTGGTTTAGCTCTTGCAATTCATGAAAGTGAGTGGATTTGATGAAATTAGATTTTAATATCATAGTGATAGGAAAAAGTCTTGCAATTCCCTAGCGTTAGTGAAAAGCATGACTAACTCTTGTCACAATGACAATAAGGCATAAAAAGGCAAGGGTTTCTGTTAACTTTACTGTATACGGCTGGCCTTATCGCAGAGTCGTTGGAGTGGCCACTCTAGGCGCCGGAAGCCTAGAGGCGCCTAAATGCTGAAATGAGAAAAAATCAACAAAGGAAATATAAAATCTTTGGAAGTATCTTATGTGTGGTGCTGAATAAATTGTGGGTTGCATCTATTTTTATGATAATTGATCAATGTTAAATATGGTTATCCGATAGAAACTTGTCAAATTTTCCATACAATAAGATTTGAACCATCCCTGGATAATATTACAGATGGTTGGGTGCAACCCATTCTTAATACCAAAATTATTTCATAGATGATGTAAACACGTTGTTAACTAGAATTGGGCATATTCACCTGTTAACTGCAGTGTAGGGTGTTTTATTTTTATCTCATGAAGTTGTGATAAATATAGCTTGCATAGTAACAGTTGAGAGGGGTGAGCTTTATGCAAGAGAGAGAGAGAGATAAATGGTCATGTTATATACCTAGTCTGGTGCATCTTACTCTATGTGACTTCTCATACATGTGATGAAATAGACAAACAATACAGGTAATTTTCGGTTTAAGCAATCGTCTCCCGGTGAAAAAAATAAAAATAGCATTCTTTTGTTATGATCCTGGGGATCCCAGGGACCGGTAGACGACGGGTTAAAGAAACTTTATTGTCTAAAGAAATTACAGAAATTTCAATTACAAAACAACTTATAAAATAGTTAACTTATCTAAAACAATCTTACAAGTTACGCAATAACCAAGCATTTGAATTTGAAGCATTTGTGTGTGGTTTGTTTGTGATTCAATAAACAGTAGTAGTTTATTTTGTTTTTTATTGATGTTGTATATTTATAGCAAAGACCCCTGCTGTGTTTCTGTTCTGTACAAACTCTTCAAATCATGGGGTCAATTTTAGACAAAGAAATAGAGAAACAACTTTTACATGTTAAATGCTAAATAGAACACCTACTCAGCATGTTATCATGGAAGCTGTATGTTATGTTGCTGATTTTCAATGATGTCCCCAAAACTGCTTTTAAAACAAACCTTGTCTTATTTACTTTCCATTTTACGCTGGAAGATCGCCACTTGCATTTAAATAGAATGGTTAAATTAAACTGTAATGAATCTGATAAATTTTCTTATTGTGGTGGCTTAGAATTCCCAGACAACTGATTTTATTCTATCTAATCACGGGTAACATTAAAACATTATATACACAATCCGTGGCCTGCACCCAGCAATAAAGGTCGGTGCGAGAGAGCGCGAACGTGAAATGTCGCCAGCACCGTTATGCAGTACTGTTAGCGCCTAAGTGCGCCTAAACTTCGGTATTTGTGTGCCGACTGTGACAATGAGCTATGACGACGAAAATGGAAATTTTAATATCTCCATCTCTATACTTGCTTCGAGGGTTAGAGATGTACAGATAAAAACTTATGGAAGTCGTATGGTGTTCGTGGTAACTCTCCGCTTTGAAACTTCTCTCATGGTGCTATCATCTCAATTCAGTTGGATATTATCTTAGTTTTGGTCCACACAGGCCACACAACGTGGCCTTACGCGCTTGGCACGCTGATGCGGTTCTTCCACGGTTACCGCATCACTGTGACACTGCCTTATCAAGTTATCATCATGGAAAAATAAGACGGTTATATCATTTTTTTAAAACCATAATGTCAATAACAAAGGTCTATTCACACTCATTTTGTGTATAGATGTTGAGTTACATTTCTGCTAAATTATCCAAGAGGTCTTTTTCTACAGTTTTTCTTTCACTATAGTTTGGTTATAATTTGATAGTGTGTCACACCTCTGCTGTGCTGTGGAGCTATGTCCACAAGCAATAAACACAAGATACCTAACATTTGTCGCAGAAAGAATCGCGCAACCGTCTACACGAGTACGTTTCATTCTTTTATTAGCCGTCCTCATCCGTTCAGATAATAGTTTTTTCTGCGAATTGGACATATTCCTCGTTATATTCATACGCACAGATGCACTTCATCGTTCCACTTTATGTTTCTCGGGATAATTACATGTTGTCCTGTAGCATTATTGTAGGGAAAAAGGAAAAACAGACTTGTGGAAATCTTTATTAGTCAATGTTTTCGGTTTTAAGTACGTTTTTAGAAGCGATGGACATGTTAATCATTCTGAATTCTTAAGCGCAGTTGTTATTAGCTAGTCCAAAAGCGATCCTCCTGGGGTCGCTTTCACCTTGTAACTTTCAAATCTAGGCTTTTACGTCAACCGTTTCAATTTATTCTTAAAAACGCTATTCGTAAACGTTTCTTTTATGGATATCTGTCTTAAAAAGTTATGACGCCCTAAATGGGTTTTGGCTCTGTTACAAAACACTGAATCCCCGCTTTGTGTAATAAGCAAGATTAATCTTTTAAATGTAAAAGGTACTCTTTGGCATAATACTCTTTCGGTGCTCCGTCTTCCGATGCCAAAAAAAAGAAAGCATTGTTGTATTCAGCGATAATAACGTGTGATTAGTCTTTGTCAGACAAATGCTGTCATCACGTTTTCGACATAACGCGTACGTTACGGTTACGACACGGCATAGGTATAATTGCTGAGGCCTACTTTAATTCACCAGGCAATTTGATGTTCAGACTGATACCTAAGCTGGTATAAATTGCTACACGAAGTTATTGCAGAAGCACTCAGCCTAATTTTTAACTGGCCTTCATAGGAAATGCGTTTGTTCTTCGATAGGCGACTGTAGCTCAATAACCAATTGATGTCTATTTACTATGCGCAGTTAGTCTGTGTGGTGAGTTTGTATTATATGAGCGAAATTGACAGATCAGGACCACGCTAAAATGTGTGTCTGTTCGCTTGGTTTAATCCCCGCTGAGTACACAGAGTACTACTGGCGGGTGTAATCCAATGGGATTAAACTGCGTGAGGCTGCGGACTCGATGCCACCGGGCAGCGCGCTGCTGCAGTCCCGCTGGCGTCGAGTCAGTGTACTCACTAGCGACCTGTAATTGTCACCGACCGGGTACAGCAACCTTTGTGAACGTGGTACGCGAACGAGAGAGCTCGTCCAATAATAGGACTCCAGTTACAATACACATTTGAACCTCGTTACATTATCCGTTCGTGAGTTCGCTAGTGAATACCCGACTTAAACGTGTAATATATATCTTTGACTTGGCCTGTACTCGCCCAAATCGGACTAACAGTCAGTCCATAGCCGTAATGTCCGGCGGGTCGCCCACGTTCCGTTTAGAAAGTCGATGAGAAGATACGGTCTTTGTTCTCACACCACAATAGGATCATAGGATATCATTCTGAGAGCCGTACTGGCTTCCGGTTGCTCAGGAGAATTGGTGAGGGAATTACTGTTGATAAACCTTTTGAGTTAAGTGAAATTCTGAGGATATTAGCTTTTGTCCACAACGCAATAAAATAATATGAATTCCTCCGGTATTAAAACATTCTCCATCCATATCAAATGTCATCTACGGCGGTCCAATAGTTTTAAGTGTGAAAAGGTAACAGACAGAGTTTATACTTTTATAATATCGAGCATTTCTTTGATGTAAGGCCTGTCATGTAAAATTCAAATATATATGAAGAAATAACTTTTGTTGACTGTTGTTGAAGAAACTCTTCGCTCGGTTTTTGACTTGTGTTTCGAGTTTTTGCATTATCAATATTGTCTTGTTCATTCGTTTAGCCAACGTGAGGGGTACAAGGGAACCGACAACATCAGAGGGGTGATTACGTAACGTTTTCGAGAGTGCGTAAGTTAGAAGTAATGTCATTTTCGATAATAATAATGACAGATAGGGACTCAAACACGATACATTTTCTTCATGTTATTTTAAAGCGGTGGTTTAGATACTGTGATATGTTATGAATGTTATGATTTATAATTATATTTAAACTAACAACATGGTTCTGACGTGCAATCAATGGAAAACCAATAAAACCGTCTTCATTATCGGTACACAATGAGGAAAACATAAATAACTGTCATTAAACTCATTACATTCACTTTACCTTTAAAGCAAGCAGTTCTTTGCTTATGCAGTCGATTTTCAATTTGTAATAGCTTCAAAAGTGACATTGAAACGAACAATCACGATTTTATTTAGATACTGTCAATAAAATAAAGTAACATGATTTCAACCACTGTAACTTGTGATTCTATCCAGTAGAGTACAAAATCAAATGACAAGTCTTGTTTGAAGGCTACTTTTGCAACTAGTATGTATTTGATTTTACCTTTTTTGTGATATTCAACAAGCTCAGGAAAGCGAGTTCTCTTGCATATTTAATTCGAACATTTCAGGACAGTTTGGTGTATCGAATGTCCAAGGCTTAAAATGAAGTTAAGCGCATGAAACCTTGCAAAAGGCTGTTCCGTTTTTATTATAATAAGCGGATTTAACCGTTCCGCCGGCGCTGCGCAATTCTTTGTCTCGTACTCAAGGAGAATCAGGTTTCATTGTAAGTCTAGATTGTTTTGATCCGCTCATATTTCCTTGGACCCTGTCTGTTTTATATTCTGTTAGCGGCTACTGTAAAATTTAAAATTTAATGTTGACGTATTCTGAAGTAAGTTTGGTCTCCTTTTTGTGATATGACTATAGTACTCGACTCGACGTGGCTTTACGTCCGCTACCATAGCCCCGGTGAATCAGACGGAACTTAATGAACGGAATGTTATGTTATGAGTTATAATATAATGTCAGATCGAGCCCGGTGAAGCGGCGGGCCCGCGTTCAACCAGCCCGCGCCCGGCGCCCGATCTGACGGGCCTAAGGCTATCGGATACTCCATGAAGCACTGGTTTTAGTTGTGCCAAATATGTGGCACTAATTAATTACTTGGTGCGCGACATCTCGTGTCTTTCTTCGGATAATGACAATAATGACAAAGCGTCACTTAAAAACTGGCCAAGTGCGACGATCTCGCACAATGAAGGGTTCCGTACGAAACTACTAGTCCAAATTTAAAACCACTACCCAATATATTGAATTTAAAAAGGTCCTATCTTCATAGGGAACTTACGGCGCTTACGACCTAGTTGTTTGGACAAGACAGTTTTTCAGCGAAAACTCAAAAACCGTAAAACAGATCTCGTTCAAACAAAAAATCTTTGAAAGTTAAGTTATTAATGCACACCGCCTCAATTTTTTTCAGAATTTTAGTTTAATATTCTGAAAAAAATTGGACTGGGACACACTTCCTACATACTTTGACAGCTAATATGGAAAAGTTTTTTAGAAACCTCCATATCCTTTTTAAAGGCCTATTCATGGATACCCCGAACGTGCGTTGACTTTTTTTTTTCATCCACCGGTTTCATGTATGGAGTGCTCCCCCTAATTTTTTGTTTTGTAATTTCACATCACTTCTATGTAGAGTTTCATAGAATACACCTTCCTACAAAATTTCATAATTGTAGAGCTTATAGCGTCTGAGTAAATCGGCTATGATATACGGACTGACGGACGTACAGGCATGACGAAACTAATGGGTTCTCTTTTCACCATTTTGGGTACGGAACCCTAAAAATGGCTCGTCCTTTGCCTAGTGCCACAGAAAATCAAAATAACTTGGCCCGTCGATCTCTTGCGATACCTACATTGTAACCTTTTTACTGCAAATGCAACGCACTGCATGTGTTTAAAAACCAGATGTATATTTTTAAGCCGAGTGATTTCGGTATGCCAATTATTTTACCCGAAAGTCTGCGGTGCACTGCACACCAATTTGCAATTTGTCTTTCGGCGCTCGGCACTCGGCCAAGAGAATCTTTTATATTTTTCAATTTCTCATTATAACCTGCCATTGTTCAGTAAGTTGCCTAGCATTATGCGAGTCTAGAAATATTGTATAAGCCCAAGTTTCTACTGCGCTTAGGTTGTTTTGTAAGTGCATAGTGCTTTTACAGGTGGAAGTCACGTTACGGAGACATGGTTCATTGTAATGGCGGCTCTTAGCAAATGAAAACTCAATTTTACGACGCAATCCGCGATATTGCTTCGCCACTAAAGCCGAAAATATTAAAATCGCTCCCACGTTTGTCGGTTCGCCGATCGGTTATGAAAATGGCGCTCGTTCTTGAAATTATAATAAACAGCGAAATTGCCTGTTGTGGACAAGTTGAAATTGTGTTCGGTCGCTAATTATTAATGTTTAAACACTGTATTTAAGTTTGATTTTCTTTATTTTTGATATTTCAAGTTTTACATTTTGAAATGTAATGGAATGGAATTTTGATAATGATTTTGTTCTTGATGAAACATTATTTGGTAAAACATTTTTTAGGTTTAATGAAAAATCGCCTCTAAGGGTCCTTATGAGTTAAAAAACGCACATCTGTTTAGAAGATTTTCTGATTGAATTGACACGTTACTTGATATTTTGTCAGTGTTACTATCTAGAAAAGGACTATTGCGACCTATGTCATAAATTATAAATTTTTTTGTATTTTTCTTTAAGAAATATCGTTTCAAACGTCCCTCCAAATCGACCATTTTCAAGCTAAAAACTGTGTTTTTCCGTTTAATTCTAATACACACAATAAAAACAAAAAATGGCATGTTACTACCTAAAACTTTAATAAAGTTATCGTATCCTTTAATCACTTCAAGGGTATTATCAATAATTTTGTTATAATTTGAAATCAAAACATTTTAAAACTTATAAGGCCTCTTAAATATGACAATAATTGGTGTGCCATTAAAGTATTTTGTTCTTGCTTACATTGCTGGTCTCTAAAACTATATCACTAAATTCTTGTCTAATAACGGGTTTGAGTATTATTTAGTCTGTTCATAAAATTAAATGAAAAAGAAGTCCTGAACCACGTATGCAGCATGTGCTCCCTAAAATATCACCGCTTCGGAGTATGGAACAAAAATATTCAAAAAACATCAGGCATGACAAACACAACTGTTGCACATTGACAAATACCAAGTTTTCACACTTGAACATCCATACGTGTTTGCCGGCACACGACAACGCGAAAAATTTAAAAATACTCGCGGTAAAGGAGAGAAAACTTCCACAAGTTGGAATATTTTACATACCTATTTGGCTTTGGTGTAATAAAAATGTAATTGATTTAAACTATGGGTCGTGGTTATCAAACGGATGGACTTTCATGCGCAAAGATTCCAGATATAAATTACATTCCATCTCAATACCCAGTTCTAGGACGATCTGAATAATGAATGAATTTGAATGTATCACGAAATAAACTCAATATTTGAAGTACTCAATATTTCTTCGACATTAAAAACTCGCATTTCATATTCTATATATATACATATTTGGTCATGTGTATGAAACAAACGCTTCTATTCAGATTCAGAGTAAAAAAAACGTTTTAAAACGAAATGTTTTTACACGCGAGGGTACGTAGATTATATGCGTTTTGAGTGGACATTGTGTGTTTCTGATATTTTTGTATACACAATATGTGTTTATTTTATAAATGCTTTAACGCTTTTTTTGACGAAATATGACGTGGGCGCTGCTTCTCCCACGTACGTGTACCCTGGCAGCTCATTCCGTAGCCCACTTTTTCCTTGGCGCATACGCATACCGTTCCATAACCATAACGTTAAAGTTCTTTTTTTTTAACAGGGAATGCATGTCATGTACCCGGAGCCGACGGCACACTATCGCAATCAGCCAGCCAGCCAGCCCGAATACCAGCCGGCAGTGTCGCCGGCCCGTCACCAGCCTAAGAAGCGCCGCGCGCTGAGCCCTGTATCGCAACACGCGGGTCCCGATAACACTGGCTACAAGGTAAAGAGATGATAGACTTCAGTTGGTTGACGTTAATTGTTGGGCTACTATGGAACCCTGTTACAATATGTGTCAATTTATATGGTCTGCAGCTTACTGCAGTAGAATTGCATGGCGGCTCGATAATTAAATTTGTTGATCGTTCGTTTTAATACAATTATAATGCTACCTTAAGAGCCAGATTAGTCCAACGCCTGTTTAGTAATCATCTTCATAAACTTTGCATGATAAAATATGCGACATGACATTAATGACAATGCGCAAGAGTATGTGACTTTTTATATTTATGTGACTTAGGGAACCTATATATATTTTATGACATTGATTTTACTATACTACTTATAAGAATATGTTTTCATCAGTTTAGCAAACCTTAATTCATTTTATTTTCGTTTCCATATACGCGTGAACTATATTTAAACATTCATAGTGACGTAAAACCTATCAATTATTTACATAGCGAAATTTATGGACCGAAAACGAAGAAAGAAGGTTACAATAACATCTTGCATTCGCGTTTTTCATATCAGCTGTAGCATAACGTTCTTTATCGTCGTTATTATAGATAGGCAGGCATATTAAATTCTATATTAGTTCGCGTTTTAAGAATCCAAGTAAAACGGTATTTATTATCTTTGAACAAATCGGTGAAAACATAGCTCGTTCGTTTGACATGCACCATTCGGAATATATTACTGTTAAATTGTTTTCGGTACTATTTTCTGCAATAAAACAAAACGCGATCACAACTAAATGACCTTCAAAATGAAAACTAGTCTACATGATACGATAATGGTGCGACGAAGCAACATTGAAGGAAAGCTAACCAATACATGTAATAACCAATTAACATACAAATACTAATAATTTACGCTATCGTGTAGTAATTACACTGGATGACTTTAAAATGAGCGGCTGTCCTAACGAAGCAAAACATATTTGAAATTAATTAAATTGGACGGCGGGCGAGCGTGTTGTTAGTTGATGAATATTGAATTTATTTACCACACTACATCACCACTTGCCCGTCACCTCGTATCGCACGCGGTTCTGAATCAAACGGAGCGTAAAATTTCCATGGAAAAGGTTTAGTTACTATTTTCCTATGGCAAATCTGTTTAATGATCCGTGGGCTAAAGCGAGTTGACTCGAGTTCATCCCGGAACCACCCAGACATGATATTTTTAGACACCATCTACAATAATATCATGGAAATTTTTAGCTAAGAACTTCTCTTAACTAGGAAATATACACTAGCATCTTGAGTATTTATATCTGTAAAGTTTTGTTATTGAAGTATTATAAAATAATCTGCATTATCGTCTACACTTTGAACTTGTTTTACGGCTGACAAGAATTATACGTGAATATTTTAGGAACACTAAAATGCTACTTGTTTATATAATGAAATGGCGATTCGATGGCGCAATATGTTTACGTGGCTGTCGGTTGAAACCCGATCTATCAGCCGATTTGTTTTCTGAGTGGTCTGATGCCATCTGCGAAAACAGTCACAACATCTTACAAACATCTCAACTCGATCGCCCAGTTCCTTTGTTGACGTGAAAAGGAGCCGATGTTTGAAACCTCAACAAACTGACATTAAAAACAGTGCGCTCGGGAAAGTTGTAAGAAAATGGACGCTCCAATCGGCCATAGATCAATCATCATTGTTCTGTTTTATATGATTGATCTGTGTAGCGTGCATACAGATAGCCGTTTTAATTTAGTCTTAGTTCTAATCATTATTGAACAGTCGTTATATTTACTGGAAACGCCTGTTCATATTTTTTTTGTCGTAGAATAAATGTTTATTTGGACCATATTGATACAGAGAAGGAAAGGTGCAGAAAAATAATGTGCGTTGACTTTTTTATACTAGTTAATTTACATACATTGAATGAAAAAATCTTTAGATCAGAAAACACGTCGCTACGAGTTAAGGTGGTGCTTCGATTCGGTTAGCTACACCCCCCATGAAAGAGACACGCTTATGTCTTTCGCGCACGACACAACGTGATGCAACACTTCGGGAATGACTTTTTTAGACAAATCTCAATAAATATCTGACTGAGTGCAGTTTTACTAAATTTCCTCTTGACGGAGTTTACATGATTTAGGCTCGGTTTTATAAAGATCCGTTAGACCCTATGTCGGTTTGTTATGTCAAAAAATGTACTGAGTTCATGAGTTACTAAAATTTGATCTGACATTTAGTGGCATCTTTATAAAACCCGGCCTTAGAATACCACCATTTTAACTAAACTGTGTCGTTTAATAATGCGTTGTTTTAGTAGGCTGAGTAAAAAAAAGGAAAATAAAGACTCAACTTTTTTTTCTATCGAGAAATTTTAAGCAATCATTTTCGGCTTTGTCAGAAACACGGTCACAATATATTCAAAAATTATGTCTCTGAAAATCAATACTTATTGTTTGCTCGTCTGGGCAGATCAGCGTTTCGAAGAACGCGATATTTCTTGTTGCACGGCTTTAAAAACGTTTGGATAAGCAAACTTTCATATTGTTTAATTTGCATACGTAGAGTGGAATCGCTGGAAGTGGCTGAAATCGACTTACAAGATCTGCACGCGCCGCGAGTAGTTATGAATGCTTAAATGCTGTTTGTACAGTAAAAATTGCAACGCTAAATTTTAAGCGGGTCGCCGATTTCATATTAAAAATTGACCGGTTTTTAGTCAAGTGAGAGTCCGACTCGCGCACCGAGGGTTCCGTACACAGATGTGTAGCGGTTCCAACCCAATTAATTCAGGAAAATCTCAACAACATGCTGTAGAAATTGAACGGCATGGGTACAGCGCCACCTATCGGCGAATTTTGTTACAAATTTGAGCGACTGAATAACTTAGTATGTATGGTGGTTTTTCAAAGATAATTCTTTATAACGTTAACCGATTTCAATTTTTTTTTCTTTATTTGAAAGAAGATACTTTCAGCATGATCGCTTAGGAATTTATAAAGCAAAAATACATGCAAAGGTGATTAAATTACAAACTTAGTATAGAAATGTTATTTGATGATAAAAAAAGAAATACTAGATCGGGGGTGGGCACACCACTGTACTAGATAGAGCTATGGTTATATTTTTCCTGTAAACATTACATACATTGATATCAATGTTATGTAATAATTTCGTATTTTTCCTTGGTAAACTTCGGGTGGGGGGGGGGGGGGGAACGGTATTTTTTTACATTTTCCCTCATAAATCAAAAATAACTCAATGTAAAAAAAAGATTTTTCACAATGTGCAACTCAAGGACACCCCACTTGACATATTCAGTAGACTTTCAAATTTTCAACCACCATCTGTCATTATTCACAGAAAAAAATATATTTAAAAAAACATGTACATCTAGGTTACCCTTCTTTATTACTGTTCCAAATTTCAAATCGATAGCATAAGTAGTTCTTGAGATATTTAGTGATGTGACAGACATACAGACACAGACAAAGTGAAACCATAAGTGTTCCTTTTTTACCATTTTGGTAGGGAACCCTAATAGAACGCTCGCATCGGAAACCTTTTCGCATGCAACTCATATTGGATTGTACAGGGATCATTTTTCAGTATAATAGCCTGCAATATGCATTCGCACATCTGTCGCGGGATGGGTCTCTTTACCGTTAACCAGCATCTGGGGCAACGTTGAAAGTATCCGCCTCGTTGACTGCAATTGCTTTACAACGTACCGAAATCTTGTTACGCTCCTTTATTGTGTTCGGAGCCTACTTTTACCGGAATATCGAATTTCCTCTACAAAATTGCGCTTTTGAATCAAGGCGTTTTGGTGCTTCCGTGCACAAGCTTGGTACTTGGAAGTATCATTTTAATACAGTTGCTCAAAAAGTGGTACTTTATGTAGCTGTATAACATGCGCAAAGTTTGATTTCGCGCACTAGTGCTTTTTGCCAACCGAAGAGTTTTAGGTTCAGTCCAACCAATCAGTTTATTTATTTATTTAATAAAGCATTTGGCATTAAAACTATACGTCTATTATATTTAAAACATTAAAATTGTATAATAGACAAGTTAAAGAGTTATCATTATCAAATATTAAAAAATCTAAATCTGTTTTCAAAAAGTTGCCAATTTGAGTAGACCAATGACTGGACACGAGTATTATGCATGACCTCCGATTAATAGAGTATTATGCGAGACCTGAATGCTGACAACCATGGCATCTTGAAAAAAGTCTATCAATTAAAAGTCAAACCGACTTTTAATTCCTGCCTCTTTTATTTATAATATTACGTATAATTTTGTAATGACGTATTGTTTTAATGATGTTTTTGTGATATGTGCCGTTTATACTATTGATAAATAAAATGTACGTAAACTACGCCAGGTTTAGACTAGGTACGTGCAAAGCAAACAATGGCAACTAAACAGATTCTGTTTTGTCTCTGTTAATTACTGTTTTATTTAGTTTTGTTTCTTTGTTTTTCTTTGACGTCGTTCGATATACGTGCGGAATTGTCATTTTGCACCAGTCCCGAGTTGTCTTGGCTCGAGCCCTGAGGAGAAACCTTCCGCACTTGCATTAAAATGTACTATTCAAAGACTTGGGTCCGGTCTATATTAAAAACAGTGAGGTTAAAAAAAAACTTGTCCCCGTCAAATTTCGTATTAATTTTCACTTCCGCTTTCCATCATCTGAGGAGTCATTTTTGCTATAATAGGTTTCTTTTTTTTTATAACTGTTTAGTGGACTATACGTATATGAGTCCTTATTAATTACTAAGGATAGTAGGATGAGTATGTGGGTGGATCAACTATTCTTTGTTGCTCGTTACCATGGTTACGTCTCCCGAGTCACTCTTTAAAACCGTGATTTTTTAGGGGGGGGGATTTTTTTTTTTTTGGACATGGGTCATCTTTTGAGCATGCTTGAAACATAAACATTTTTCTAAGGAACTCGGTTATTGTTGTCTCCTCGCTGACGGGACAGAATAACAAGAAGAAAAAGTTGATTGACCCATATATGGGCACTACCTTCACGTGCAAGTTGTGCAACAAACATAAAGTTCCCAATCCACTAAATCATGTACCTGATTTTATTTCACATCAGTATATATCACGTTCTAAACATTGTGCTATTTGCGTTTCGTAACGCTGCTATTTTATATTCACGTTTTCCACTTTCCTTCACGTGAGCGGTTAGTTGACACGTTTCGTCAAAAGTCACATGACGATAATGCTGCCGTGTCAGTGTTTTTCGATGAGATTTTCATGCCGAGCTCCCCAGATCCCTGTCACGTGCCGCAAGGCGAGCCCCGTGACCGAACAACGTGACATTACAACGCTGCCGAATCTAAAGGACCTATCGATTCAAACTGTTTCCAAGTCGATACGGCCTTTATTAAAGACGTGGCCTCGTCTCGTGGAAGGTTTGTTGTTTTGATTTATGGATGAACGACGGGAATGAAATATTCTATTTAGAATGAGAAATCAGTTGTCGATTGTGAAGAATATTTAATACTGCAGTTTTTATTGCAATCGTGCGATTATTCACGCAGGACCTCCGTGTGCTAAATGCACTTGACCCCCTTTAATTGTTTGCTAAATGAATATTTATTTCTTCTACATATTTGCATTCTAGTGCAAAAATGGACTCCAATACCTGTAACCGGATACAAACTGATAAATCATGCCTGTTTAATGGAATTCGCGAATTAACCCTTTCCCAAAGGCTAGTGTTTCATTAAATTAAATGCCTACAAATTACTAGCAAAGCGAAAATTTCGTGAATAACAATGTAATCAACGAGCCGTGTCCGTTGGAAGTAGCGCTTTACCGAGAAATGTTTAGGTGTGTTTTCGCGTGCCGCATGCTGTGACGCAATACTGTTTGTTTACACGAGTGGAGTTGTATGTATACGAGCTTCATGATGTTGCCAAGTCGTGCGTTTATTCCTGATATGACCCCAAAATTGAGTATATTTTGGATGACTTCCTTTGGCGTAGCTACCTGAATAAATGACAAAACCTATTTATAATTAATATTCGTGACAAAAAATTCTAGCTGTTTCTTCAATAGCCTTCCTATTAAAATATTATGTTGATTTGATTTCATTTTCCCCACGAACATTGTGAATGAGATGAGAATAAAATTACATCGTAGCTTGTCAAATTTGGCTTATTAAAATGGTGTCTGCGGCAAGGCCTCCGAGCCACTTTTTGTCAGTAATGAGCACGACAGCTAAAAGTAAAAACGTCGTATAACCACTGAACAAACAATTTTTATAGGCCGTTATGGAAATAAATGGCGGTGGCTCCAGATCTTGTTTGCGATGCGATAACCGCCCGTCCAGCTAGTTTCCCAAATTACCTTGACTTGCTCGCTTTCCACCTGCTTATTCGGGTTCCAGTTTTAGAATGCAAATGTGATCCCTAACCAACTACCCTCATTACAGAAATGTCTAAGATTTACAAATATCTAGTTGTCTGCTCTTTCGAGAGAACCGTTGCACTAACTAGCAGCTAGTTTTTGTCAGCGATTTCGCGTGATCGATTTTCAAAGTCACGTTTGTTTCATTGTTGCGACGTTGCTACTTGTCTGAATTTCTTACGCTGTGTGCTGTGCTGATTTTGCGGATCGTTGCACAACCGCAAAAAACCCGCAATCAGTACTTAGAAACGCTGAAAAAACGCTCCCGGATGTCGCGTCAGATGCCAGTAAATTGCTCGTGCTTTGCGATATTTCGTAGTCTTCCTGCTCTGATTAAGTTGAAAACCCCAAGGTGCTTCCTGTGGCGGTCATCATTTCTCATAAACTATACTTGTTACTTACGAGTTTTTTCCTCTATTTAACGGGCCGCGTCCGGAGTCCAGACTGTGGTTGTCCTCCCACCTTCAAAGGATGTGGCCATAGAAACATCTGCTTCGCATTCGTGCATGCTTTCGAAAGTGCGTAGGTACACATAAAACTAACTGGAGCTCCCCTTAGCAACAATCCGATTACCATCTCATCTGAGTTAGCTTTGCATCGTTTGTGCAATGATTTCGTGATGTCGTGTGATGGGCGAATTGGCACCAACGGACCATACAGGTCAGTGCCCCTGATGTTTCCTCCCGCGGCCCGCGCCCCGGCGTTACGTAAGCGCTGTTGCCACATTGAATGCGACATTGCCAAAGCCCAAACTGCGCGTCCATTATTCCCTGGTATCTCTTGTTATCACTTCATTTACACCGGGTGTTTTATCATTATTAAACAAGTTACATCACATAGCTATTTTGGATAATTCTAGGTAATACACCGTAAATATGAAAATACAGAATTAGGCATTAAAATTGCTTAATGCCTAATGTAAACCTATCAGCAGTAAAACAACGGTTGGAACTCACTTGGAAAGTCACTATTTGCGACATGTTTCGGACTACAATTGGAGTTGGTTCGCGCGCGTCGGAGGGCAGTGTTGCGCGGTCGGTTGCCTTGATAACACTCAACCTGATGAAGGACTCCAATTGTAGTCCGAAACATGTCGCAAATAATGACTTTCCAAGTGAGTTCCAACCGTTGTTCTCTTATTAAGTGTAAATATGTCTCACGTTAGTTTAAATTTATCTATCAGCAGTAAATCAATCATCAAGCTATAACGCAATTATAACCTAGCATATTTCATAACATTAGTGTCACCTGGTGATAACAATCCGGCTCGCAACCTACGTCATGGTGTACCACATGTCTGACATGACAAGTTGGTTGTGAAATCAGTAATATAAATATTTTCTATTGTTAAATTTTGAGCATCTTGCAATATTTGTGTCTATCATCATCAAAGCAATTCGTCAAAATTGGTTTTAGGCATATGGCTTATTGCAACACACTGGTAGCGTCGCCTGTAGGGCATATCTACCCGTGAATATTACCATCATACCGTCCCTCTCGTACTATGTCAAATAGAAGATAAATATTCACGGCCTGGCTGACGCTAGTTGTGCTTGGTCTTCCTGGACACAATTTATCTCGTCTCACCTTTACTATGTAACATATCGGTACAATAGGTACCATACAATGGAGCGAATGGATTTGTATTCCATTTTAAAAGATTGTAAGATACTTAACTGATTGTTTTCTGAGCGCAAGTCGTCGGTATATGTGGTTTTCCTCTATTTTGGAGTATGTAATTCTTTTACATACGCACTTTTACCTACAGATACACAAACCAAAGCTCCTCAAAATAAAGTGCGATTTGTGTTTAAAGGTGTTGATAAAACTTGCATTCCTATCGTATTTACCAGAATATGAATACGTAGAAATAATTGCAACCATCAGTGTGATGCAGTTTAAAATCCATACATATTATGTTTCTACTGTACTGTTAGGTCAAATATTATTATCAGTATTTTAATTTATTACGTATTAATACAAACTACATGTGTCTCCCAAGCTTGACACAGCATAACTCTTAAGTTTTATAGAGGTGTTTATGCCGTCTCACAAATAGCACAGATCAGGCGTGAGTCCGTTCTCTCTTGGCAGCGGAGTGTTTAACTTTCTTCGTGTTTAGCCAAAACGTGCAAAAAGCACGGCTCTGACACGGACTATTAGTCTGTGTCACAAACTTTCACCTCTAGGAATATTTACACTGCTAAACGGTTTAGCTTATCAGATTTCGAATCTATGTATCATTACTTTACTACTTACTTAAAAAATTGTATGAAAATAAGTTAAATATTATTTATTAACTTATCGGCCGGTTGACAAATCCAGTCGCTTCTCTTGGCTTTTTAGCCTAATTTGATTGATTGGGATCAATTTGTGTCGCAGTAAGTAGAACCTTGAAGAAATTGAGGATCTTGAAGTCGAACGGGGAAAATAAAATCCCACAAAATCGAAGCTAGTCAGCTACACTGATAAATGTTACAGAGAATGGTGTGTCATGGTCGCACACCACACCTCTTATTTATCAAGCAATGACAAAAATATCAGCATGTTTAACTTCACGACACAAAATGCGTTCATAAATCAGAGATCAGTTTGTCACGGACTGGCAAGTTAGTGAAAAACAATTGTTCATTTAAGGACGGTATATTCACAACAGCAAAAGGTTTAATGCACACAACAACTATAACTAACAATCTACAAATGCACGATTGTATTAGTCCATTGCGACTGCGAGCCGTTTCTCAAGATTTGGTATGCGATTCACAAGCAGTCCCGATTTAGCTCAACTCCAGTGGTGTCTAGTGTATTGATAACGAGATTCTTAATAATTAGGCGTAACCGGAGATCAGACTTTTACTGGTTTACCTCAATCGACTTGTCGATGTCGGTCGGTCCGTTGCAACCGGCCTCGTGTCCTACCTGGTTACTATTATACCGTCGAACACTATATCTACTGGTCACCCTTTGTACCCAAAGAGCAACAGTGATTCAAACGCATTTTATCCTACAAAATGCTAAATGTTTATCGTAGAAATGCGTTCAATTTAACTTGTATGTAGACTAAACAATATAATTGACTTACCAGATAAAAGCGTGAATCTAAGAAGTATTTCTACCTATGACCACGTAGGGTACAAAATAAGTCTTCATCCTCATTATAATGTCGTTAACTATGTTTTTACTGCGCAAAATCTTTAGCGACATCACATTTAAATAACTCATGTTGTAACGTAAACACGGTTCTGTCTGATTTAAATAAAGTCTAATCTCTATTGAAAGCAATCGTGTCAAGCACCAGAGACAGTTTCTCCCACGAACAGTCTTGCAGCTATCTTTGTATTTGAACGTTTGTCTCTAGAAAATAAAATATCTAAAGTGTTTGAGGGACTTGACATCACAATTTCCTGCTTGTTCTGAATATATGACGCCTGTTTCTCACAGTTCTCCACGCTTTTTTGTTAGACGAACGTACAGTTATTAATATGTTTTCCATGTTTCAAGAGAAACATATACTTTTACGCTATTTCCCTAGCTATTCTTATCTGCATAAATCAACTGTTTATTACGATATTGGTATAATACAGACGTAAAATCCCGGATTCGTGGTTTGTTTAGGCAATCAGTTTCGAATTAGGCTCTGATTCTAAACATTCCATAGATCTTATCAACATCCACGAAATGGTTCTGCTGAGGTTAAAGCTGATGTTACTAATCAAAGTAAAGTAAGCGCCAGCGCCCCCACTGTTGTGTATAGAAGTATGACTTCATGTAAAATAAAAAGACCACAATGGCACTTTTACATGTCCAACATGTCATGGTTTATTTATTTACATTTTAAAAGTATTACTACAGATTATATGAGAAAAATAAGTGAAAATAAAAGTATAAGATTAAGAATCGTACCTACATTACATAGATTGCTTCTTAAGCATTACACAACAGCGATTAAACCTTATTGAGAATATGTCTACCTGTCATATTTTAAGGGAAAGGAAAGGCCAGTTATCTGCCAATGGGATGAAATGGGGTGAGATCACGGAAAAATATATTGAGGATTACGATTTCGACGTTTCTTATTAACCGACAGCACAAGTTTGCTAATGATACCTATGTTGTCATCACAAACAATAATGTATTTGTATGTATTTCAAGTCAATGATTGAGAAACAATTTTAATAAGCATCACATTTCTACCTAACATGCAGTAGTTAATTTTCCTTAGTAAAGTTGTAAGCAGGTGTATACTCTGACGCTTCAACACTCGTGCTAACTTTACAGGAGTTTCTAATTTCATCACGGTCTCGCCCTTATCCTTAATTAACTTGGTTTTGGAGCAAGAACATTTCTGAGTTATAGCTGCTTTTTCGTTACAATTAGGGCTTTCAATACCGAGATCCCGGTATTTCGGGATACCGGGACCCGGCCTGTTTTGTATTATTTGTTCAAGCCGGTATTTTAATGTTCAACACCGGGATCTCGGTTTTTTACAAAGTATATATGCGATATGAACACAATCTACACGCCTAATCGATAAAACTGGACGTGCCGCGAAACGTCTTTAGCTGGTTCGCGTCGCGCCTCGGTCTCCCATCCATCGCTTATCTGACGAAATATGTATATCTTTATTGCTATGATATTTAAATGATTGGTTTTCCATTAATGATTTATTTTATTGTTATTCCAGATAACGTTAGATTCTAGGATGTCAAAAGGCCGCGGTTCTAAACATTATCTTAGGAATAGTGTTATTAGTGATTGATGTTAATTATATCTTATTTACAAATTGGTTTGATTAAAGCGTTATTTTCAAATATGAAAAATTACATACTTAACGTATTTAAGTATAGTGGATCAACCTACTTTCCTTCTGTCTCAAGACTATCGAGTAATAAAACTTAGAAGGATCTAAGAATAGATGATTAATTTTTATTCACTAGAACATTGGTCGTATTGTCAATTTATTTAAGTCAATTGGGAGAGAAAGAGGCAAATTTGAAAGTACATTTGACCTGTATATTATAAGGCATGCATAATGATCGATTTGTATTTATTTCGATATTTCATTTCTTAATATAAACCCTGCCTAAAATTTCTTGCATCAATACCGGGATTCCGGTATTGATACAAGAAATTTTAGACCATTCCGGTATTAATACCGGTTTCTCGAAAAGTCCGATGTTTGAAAGCCCTACTTACAATATCAGATGTCAAGTTATGAAGGTTCATTATGGTTTCTGATACCATTGAAATGATTGTAAAGCGCAATATTATTTGCAGTTTCGAGTGTTTCGAGTCTAAAAACTTAGTGTGCCATGCAATATAGCAAGTTCATTAGGATGCCAATTATTCACTACTTAATTTAATGTGGCAAAATTTTGGTTACTTTCACCAACAGATAAATCGGTGCCGACAAGGCAAAGTGCTCACAAATATCTGAACAATACTCTATTATCAAATTTAGAATGCATGCTCAGATATATTTCAGCATAGATATATTTGATGGCGACTGAGCTAAGCCAGTCTATATCTGAGCGAGTTATACATCTCACAGTTACTCGAGAAGAACCTTAGGAAATTGATTTGGTTCCAGAACCTTGGGTTGTACAGGTCCAGGACTAGCAAATAGGATGATACCATACCTTGCCTCATCATCATCATCATCAGCCGAAAGACGTCCATTGCTGGACATATGCCTCCCCCAGCCTACCTTATGCCTTTATGGCTGTTTGTTTGCAATAGACTAGAAACTACTGATGCTGGAGTGATTTCGATTCACTGAAACAATCGTTTTGATTAGTAATTCAAGTGTTTTATGTGTTTTATCTCAATCGGAACCGTTAGTATATATATATGTACGCGTTCGTTTGCGTTTACGTTTCGAAAAATATATATTCTAGAATATTATGGCTGTTGACCAGATCATCACAGTCGCGAAGATAATGAATTCTATTACATAACCGATTAATTGCAATATTGTTAAAGTAATTGGCGCAATTGTTAAAGACGGCTAACTGAATGAGGTAATAATTAATTCATTACCTTCATCCATTGGATTGAAGAAATTGTAAAAACGAGTATAATCGATTAAAGGAGGTCGGATTAATGAGTCCCAGAATAACCCAGTTTGGGTAAAAATGTTTTCGAGACTACTTTTTCACCGGCCTAAGGCGACTAAAGTGGGTAATTCGTGAGGTCAATCACGTATTGAGCACTGACATGCTAAGTACTAGTGAATATAATACATTGTCAACGTATTCGGCATGCGCACTGACGAAAGTTGAATTTTTAACCTCGTGACTTAGGTTGATGGTTAGAATTAGTTTCTCTTTTATGATCGCTCACAATTTTCCAAAAACATACCTGGGCCATTCTACTTTTTCATGTACATAATTTTCACTTTTTTTTTAATGCAGATTTCAGAATACGTGGATCACTTCATATTTTTGTATTGTTAATTGCAGTATCACTTCCGATAGTTTTGGTAATTAACGAACCACAGCTAATATCCATAAATCGAGTAACTCAGTGGTCCTTGGATGTCTCCACCCTTTGAATGAAAAAATGGTTTTTACCACTGTGTTATCCACTTTTATCTACTGCAGTATGATAATATTCAAGTATTTTTACCCATAAATTCCTTTTATTAGGTACAGGTACTATTTCGAAATCCAATTTTTTTACACTAATTCAATACATATCATAGATTGTTTTTAGTAATAGAAAACTGGTCATGAATAACCCATCTGCTATAAATTTGGGCTCTGAAAACGGTGTTGTTATTTAAAAAAAACCTTTACGAGCAAGCCAATCAAATGATTCCAGTATCAATAATAAAGTGTTATAAACTCACGTGACGTGGAAACTGTTTTCACATGAATGTGTTTACGGTAGTCTTGCGTATATACTCGTTATCTTTTGTTCTGCGATATTTTCCACTGTCAGCCATCGGAGCATTGTATCTGTGCGCCTGCCTCGAGTACCTACCTATAGACAGTATTTATTCTATTACAACCGTTTGTGTAGATGTATGGCGCGGGTGCTCGGCTAACGCCGGTGATGCCAACTTAGCATGTTTTCCTCTAAAAATAGCATAATTATTTTCGAATTATTTCATCACTCGCTTGCTCTTTTCCCATTTACATGGGGTCGGCGCAGCATGTTCTTTTCTTCCATACCTGTCTGTCGCCCGTCATCTCGTCACTCAGTCTCACATCCTTCCTGTCCATATCGTGTCACGCAGTCCATCCACCATTTTCTTTTCCTACCCCTTCTCTTACATCCCTCCAAATTCATTCCTAATTCTCGTCACATGACTTTCGTCCCTCCGCATAACATGCCCATACCACTGTAGCCACCCTTGCCACTAATCCATCCAACATTCTCATCTCCGTAACAAGCAATCTCTTTTCATCCGTCGCCTTTGCGGCCCAACATTTCGATCCATACACGATGACAGGTCTTATAATATAGTCTTGTAGACTTTTCCCTTCAACTGAAGGGGCATTCGGATGTCGCAGATTGTTCCCGAGACCTATCGAAATTCCGTCCATTCTGCGTTGACTCGGTTTTTAATGTCACGGTCAATCAATTGGAGAGGAACACCGAAATGGCAAAACAGGTGTTTTAGTTTGACTAATTTTTCAAGCCAACATTCTCCATTTTTTGCCGCCACTGCTCTAGTTTGCTCTGAACCTCAAGCCTCTCTCTACCGACGAGGACAATATCGTCGGCAAAGAGCATACACCATGGTGCTTCTTCCTGAATGTCCGATGACAAGCAGGAAGAGGTAGGGGCTTAAAGCCCACCCCGACACTGAACCTTTCGGTAGTGCCAGCCGCCGGCCGGACGCGTCTACAACATCCGTCATACATGGACCGAATCAGCCCTACATACTCATACTTTTCTCTTTCAAGGCCCACCACAAAATCTCACGTGGGACTCGGTCGTATAAGCCTTACTTATTTAATAAATAAATAAATAAATTTTAGCACATTTTTCTCAATTTGTTTAAAAATATATCCTATCTTTGAAAATTCAATCTAGATTCGATTTTTAGTGTGCATTATGTATTGGAAATTGATGTCCTTCATATCATTCAAAAATAACCTGAATATTGAGATTTTTTTAGTAACAAATGGTAGACAAATTGGAAGATTAGACTTATTTAAAACCACAGGCAAAATTAGTTTCCGTCAAACATTATGATAAAGAAATTTTAGCAGATTTTCGTATATTTTAGCACTAAACCAAATTTCTAGTTGGCAACATTGCTAACGCTATCTGTTGTGTTTGAGTACCGTAATGTTAATATATACTGTGTTAATATGTCACGTTTGATTGTAGAAAGCTATAGTAATTTGGATAAATGCTGTGTGGGCGTTAGCGTTTTGATGTAGGTAGATAAATTTACAGCGCGGCGCTAGAAATCAGCATAATTAAGAAAGGGTTTGAGTATTTTTTCAAGTATGGCTGTCTGGACTGAGAGTAATTTAAATTTGTGTTATAATAATAGGTAATAACGTAACTTTTTAAACCCCAGTAAGATGGAACTGTATATAAAAATGTTTTATTTAAACCAACATAACGATTTTTTCAACGAGCCTTGAAGTTTAAGAACTATTAAAAACCTATATCGTTGTCGTAAAAGATCGCTTTCCATTAGTAATATTAGTTCTGCATTAAACCTATTTTATTTGTTTATTTAAACTTAGTGCACAAAACAAATGAGTACGAATGGCGGACTTAATGCCTCAAGGCCTATTTGTTTCTAATAAGGTCTCGTAGACATGAGTGACACAGAACGGGTACCTCTAACTCTGACGCATGTGACCGAGGCCAAAGCGCGGCTGCATTGAGCGAGTGCATTGCTCCCTAGAACGCGAATGTTTGTAGTAGTAGATAACAGCCGATTGTTCGTTGTCTAACGTCTATAGGATGACATATAATATATTTTTAAATATTTTTATTAAGGCGTGACATTAGTAGGATGGTATTAAGATATAAGTGCCGACATAAAATCCTAGACGCAATGTCACACAACCTAAATCGTTATATGTTTATAATATTAAATGAGGGTTCCGTTTTCGCCATTTTGGCTACGGAACCCTAAAAACCTTAATAGGCTAAAAACTAGTGTTGCGCATTTTCCTCGAATTTTGTCGTAGTTGTGTCGACATAGACCTGTTGTTCACAGATCTTCTACCGGCTAAAGAAGTTACTGGAACAGCTGACGGAAGTTCCAAGTACCGCTGTTATAAGAACCCTCGTTTGTAATAGCAAAGCAAGTGTTTAGAGTTGCGAGAATCTTAGCCATTCGTTATGTGAGTCTGTACATGGGTAAATTTACAAGATTAGGTATATTTTCGGCCCATTTCGACAAGTGTTGTAAGTCGAGTCCAAATTTTCTGCTGCATTCCTCTGTTCATCGGTGAACACGAGGAAACGACCTTGCTTACGAGTCGCATACTTTCGAAAATTCGGCAAAAATTATCTCACGTAAATAACGGATACTAATTTTTTTTAGAATTTACATAGGTTATAAATAATTGAGTTGTTAAATAATGACCTTGAAGGCGCTTGAACTTTAACGTAACGTTTAAACAGATCTGAGAGGCTAAGATGATCGCTTATATGTCGGACATATAGCATTCGTCCCTTATTGTCAAGCATGTAAGTGCGAGAGGGACGAATCTTCTTAGCCCCTCTGGTTGAAATCGGAAATTAGGTATACGAAAGGCATTCGTCATAGTAATATACGTTCATATACTTAAATTGACATTGCACGACATACCTGATAACTTATACAATTCAACTAACCAATCTAATTTCACCTTTGTTAAACTAACGCCTAGCTATAGTCAGATAAGGCACAATAGCGAACGGGCAAGTGTCGATGACACCGTCATTGTGTTGGTTGCTTAGAAACTACTTCACCAAAGCCTGCCACACCGCAAATTAAATGAAATTGATGACTGACTGTCGAGCTCGGAGAAGGGAGGATCGTGTGTTTAAAGTTTTACAGTCACTCAAAGGAATGAAGTATCCGAATAGACTATTCACACGACAGAAAAGTTGGTTAAAACATACATATTCTTCGAGCAACTTGCAATAAATTTGAAGGAGTCCTTAATAGTGATAAACTCGCGAGTAGGCTAGCCATATGAAAAATTTAAATTTCCTGAAAAAAGTACAGTAACCGCTTAGAATGTCCTGACATTTGCTATTATGTAAATTTCTCGCACTTTAAAGTATCACTTTAGTTCAGTTTCTAACCTCACCTTCTCTGCGCTACGTCGTCGATTTTAGGAAACCAGAAACATCAGGCAGCTTTGCAGCCGCGACGCAAGCGACCGAGGCTACTTTGGCATACCACACTATAAAACATCACCAGTCGTTTCTATGAATTGGGCGTTAAATTTTTAATTCAGAAATATTTATTTAGGTACTCCAAACACAGCAAAAAATGAAATATGTCGTGTGCACGAAGGCAGAGTTACAGGCGTTATTTATTCGTGGGTCATTTAAAACAAAAAAATCTGTAGAAAACGTTAGCTTTGTTGTTTACTTGTAATAAGTTAATCATATAAGATGTGTTTTTTTTTAAATAATTTATCGGAATTCTCAGACTCCTGACAGTTGCAAAGTCCGGCCGCAATCCTGACAAATGGTCAAAATTCCTGACATGTCTGGAAAAATCCTAACGTATGGCAACTCTACTCGTGAAAGATTAACAACGATTCCATACCGGAAATATAGCTATTTTCTAAGCGTCAAGAAAAGATAATGCATTAACGAAAAGACAATGATTTTACATAGGAGAGGTTTTTTGCCGTAAAAGTCAAGAGGAGCCAATCTGAGTTCACTCACGCCTAGCTAACGAATCGAAACGAATGTGCAGCACAAATCAAATTAAAATGCGAAAGTACGTCGCACTACGACTCCCGGCCCTCCTTAGGACGGCAGAAAGGACGGTGCGACTCAATAAGTGAAACGGCGTAGAATGCCATATATGCGCCCGCGCCTCCTATCACTCCTATGTACAACAGAATCGTTAAGCGCGGCAGATAGCATCGAGTCGATGGCACAGCGCGATATACACATGTCACTACACAGCGGGTATTCATTACCAATATACCTACAGCTTAGTGTGGAACTCGTTCTAATAGAAAACCGATCTGTTATTGCTAAATATAGCAGAAACAAATTAGTTTTAAAAAAAGAGTCCTACATACAAATATATCGTCTTTATTATCGTTTGGAAACGAACAATTAGGAAATTAACGTACGCATAATATTTGCATATACTGAAATGGTGAACATATTGATATTATACTAGTAATTATTTGGCACTGATTATGGAATAAAACATAAATAGGATTATTTGCACCTCTATTGAACACCATTTTGCCTATGGCAAGGCAAAGAAACGAATCACGCAAGTTCAAATCGACTCTTGGGCTTTGAACATGTATTGCGCTATTTTAACGATCTTCTACTGGCGGCTAATATATAAGATTATAGGACGTAAGTCCTTAGTTATATAAATAATTCCCTAGTCGTCACTCTTCTCTTTAGCGATCTTCTATAATTATGCAAACATAGCTGTGTGCAAATCCCATTATACCTTTAAAAGGAATGTCGCGTGTTGGCCGCATACAGCGCAAACCGAAGGGAGTTTTCCTCGAACTGCCCATTATTATGCATTGGATGAACTTTACTAAGGCAACTCGTTCGGAAACAGCCGTTATTCGTATATGTATTTTAACTGTAAAGAGTTGTTAATTTCGAAATTGCGAATAGAAAGTTCTTACTTATCGTATTTTATTTGGCACAGTTCGTCAATGATATCACGATCGCCTACAAAGGCCAGATGCTACTTACTCGATATACACGAAAGATGTCTGGGATATAGTAACATGGCGCGTAAGTGTAAGAGCAAGCTCGAACATGATGAAAGGATTAAAATGCTGCCCTGCTATTGTAAAATAGTCTCAAATTTATTTAGACTTGATTGTTTATTGTGTCCAGAATTCCACACATATGTATACTTCCTAATTGATTGCATTTTCTTTAAAAAAAGTAATATGATATTTCCATTGGACAGATACGTAAGCGAGCTCCAAGTCGTAGTTATTTACAGCCCGAATTCATTTAGAAGGGATTCGCTGTACCGTAACTGGATCAGTCCTAACCCCGTTTTGCGTAATTCCTGTAATTTCCTCTCTAATAAAGGACTGAATCGTTGAACATTGCGTTTTCGCTCCGAAAAGTTAAAAGCGAAGGTACATTTTCGCTGTCTAAGTGATTATCCCGAAAGTAAGTTTTAATTGTATCAAAATACACCCGACGCTAAATGTAACGTCTAGAAGTTACTGATCTAATTCGTACCGTACTAAGTAGTCGACTAATTTAATTTAAACTGTTTACTCGCCTTTATTGATATTTTTTCCATCGTTTCAGGTAAACAAAGCTGTACGACGAGTATAGTATAGTGGGATCGAGGTCAGTAGACACTGAGCTCAATTTGCGAAGTTATTGGTGCACGGAAAATTTGGGCGAACTTTTACGTAATCTATCAAACTGAAACTGGGAAAGGCGTGCGTGCGGCTGATATATTCGTATGTACAGTACATAGTTGTGTACTTAGCTAAGAGTTCATTACTCGTTGGGTTTGTACGTTAAAGAGTTTTGCGATTTTCCACCCACACCCGCCGTTATGCTGAATTTTTCCCTGGAATTAACCTTGAAACTGTTTGGAGCTGTTCTCCATTAGCTTAGGCATAGATTTAATGTCTCTTTCACGTGCAAATAAGCAGGTATGTATGTATATTGTATATTATTGAGGACCGCATCACCGCATTAGCCTAGTTGGTAGTGGCCCTGCATACGAAGCTGGTCGGGTGTGAATCCCGGTCAGGGTATTTGTTTGTACGATGAATATGCACGAATACTTGTTCCTGAGTCTTGGATGTTTTCTATGCATGTAAGTATATACATAATTATCTATATACGTATGTATATCGTCGCCTAGTATCCATACTACAAGCTTTGCTTAGTTTGGGACTAGGTCGATTTGTGTAAGATTGTTCACAAATATTTATTATTTATTCATTTATTAATATGTACCTATTCACCAGACAGTTTTAAAGTTACTATATTTAAGTATAGTACAATACGCACCCCGTTAACAGGGTGTTTATTTACGAATAAAGTTAATAGTCCTGTCATTTGCTTCCTCATTGCTAAACTACTTGACATAAACATTTTTAATTTGCACATACTATGATTTAATTGGCAAGTGTCTAAAATTTTTAGCTCGTAGCTGGTTTCACTTTCGTTACTTACGTCACTGTTTATCTTAAGTGTCTATGGGACTGAAAAATGGAGTTTTGATGTAGCCTACTCAAAATAATATGGCGTTTTATACTTTTTTGGTCAGTCGTTTTAATATAACATGATATTGTGAAAACTTTCTCCCCATAAGTTCGGCACCTAAATGAAAAAAGCCGCCACAGTTCAGTAATAGATGAGTTTCACCACTAAATCCATTCAAATATTGCTTTCTCGTTAAATAGCTGAGATACATCCACCAAATTAACCGCTTTATGAATCAGGGAATTACAGACTTTCTGCCTCTTTCCGAAAAGCCCTCAACACCGTGGGCCTCGAAAATAAAAGGGCCGAATGAATAACTTTACATTATCAGAAGTTTACTCTTACCGCCGCTGTCTTAGAGTTGCATTCCTTTTACAGTTTAAAATTGACGTCTATTTTCTTGACAGTGTAACAGGGATACGCTGGCTGGCGTACGACTCTTGGCATGACGTTGGTTTCACAGCACTTATTGTGAGGCGTGGGACCGCAGCACATGTGCTAGAAATATGCTTGCTATCTAATTATGTTCCAAAGAAACTCCCCATTTTTTAACATCCGTATGAATGCAGTTGCGTGCAGGTTTTGATTGAAACGTGACTTAATTGGTCTTAATGAAAATGCCACTTGTGCATCTCGATTGGTTAGAATCAGAACACGCTCCGCAACTTGGTTTTCCGGTGCCAAACCTGTTCTTTTAGATTATTTTTATAAAATCATATAATGAAATCTCGCCATCGTCCAATAACATTAAAGTGTAAGCGTAGTATGAAATTATCCCCTGTTATAATCTCATACTATATATGTTACTAGCGACCCGCCCCGGCTTCGCACGGGTGCACTATTTAATGGATGTTATTAATGTTATTATACATATAAACCTTCCTCTTCAATCACTCTATCTATTAAAAAAACCCGCATCAAAATCCGTTGCGTAGTTTTAAAGATTTAAGCATACATAGGGATATAGGGATTAGGGACAGAGAAAGCGACTTTGTTTTATACTATGTAGTGATAACATCATAGCAGATGGAGAACTGAAGCATACCTAAATAGTACAGACTTAGGACATAAATGTGCCATGCTATAGAACAGACAAGCCATAAAGCCTATAATGGATACTGCCCAACTGGCGGATTGGCCTAGTAAGGGAAACCCCTTAGTAATAGCAATGTTTCCTTAACTACCTTAACTTTTGATAATAACGAAACTATTTAAAAAGAAGGGTCAGTTGTATCTAACCGGGACCAAGGGAGACTATTTATAGGATTTCTTATAGAAAAGGTGACAAAAGAACCCACATGGTACGACACTGTCTGTCCGACATTTGAGATACTGTCCATCAGCCCGGCGTGATTCTTTATGGCTATTCATTTCTTATAATAGAACGTTTTGATAAGTAATTATGAAAAATATAAAAAATGTAAGTTTTGCATCAAAAATGTAACTTTTCAAGAAACGAAAGGTAAATTACGTGCCAAGGGTCCTGGCAACACTGTTTTGTATACCCTGACCTGAAAAATCTATGGCCGTCGTAATAAGATTGTATTTTTTGTTAATCTGTTCATTATTACAAGAAAATTAATTACCGTTGATGATGACCAGGCAATAAATCTAACACATTCATTTTAAATATGTATGTATGTAAGTACTTTATTGTACACAATAACAGGTTACAACAATAGTACATGTCACAAGATCTAGTAGAAAGGTGAATTTATCCCTGTGAGGGATCTCTTCCAGCTGACCTTGGAGGGATTTTGTAACTGCACCTATTGTATGATAAAGCCTGTAGTGCTTTTGAGGTACGCTTATGAGGTAGCTAAGCGTTATTAATGTTATCTTATCATTATCATACTCGGATCCAGTACCTATAACCCATATATTATAGATATAAAAGTAGGTAGTACGGGTGTCTACTGAACGTGTGCTTTAACCCGTGGTACATATCTCCCGGCTCCCGGGACTATACGTAAAACAATTTTTTTATACGACGGTGGCAAGTGTCAAACACGCACGCGGACTGCATGACTCTTAGTCTGTGTCTACTATAGCATATGGACAACGATCCCAAGCATCCTTCACCGTAGAGCATTTTAGTTGAGATTAGGAAACAATAAAGACTGATTTTCTGATATATGATTCTTGACTTGGTATCCCAATTGGTAACTACTAAGCTGACTTCCATTTCAAACTTGTACTTGAAACTCCCGAAAAATATTATAAGGTGATATTCTTTTTATTTCTCACTAATCTGTTTTATTTAATGAACATATGTCTGCATCACACTATGATGGAGCTGGGAAACTCGTCAGTTTGATAACGGCAACTACTAGCGATGTTTTATTTACGAGTTTTTGTTTTCGTCGTCCTTACGTGTAGCATTGTCATGTCTGCTTGGATGATTTCTAATGCAGTTTCAGTTATTAGAAACTTCTATTCATTAAATCATTTAACAGGAGACCCATTCAATACGGCTCTTGAGTTGAAGTGATTAATTTAATTTCGTATTTTGTCTGACGCCCACGTCCCCGACGAGCTAATGAATCTTAAGAGTTCTATGAATGTTGTTATAATTGGTCGTTTTCTCTAAACTTGCCTTGAAATTGTATTCTTTGGACACAA
Organism: Epiblema foenella; assembly: GCA_963556455.1. Taxonomy (NCBI): domain Eukaryota; kingdom Metazoa; phylum Arthropoda; class Insecta; order Lepidoptera; family Tortricidae; genus Epiblema; species Epiblema foenella. The sequence goes on from OY747110.1 coordinate 5,595,109, forward strand.
TCATCTACCCCGCCTGTCTCATTGCCAAATCATATTTTATGTCAATGACAGCCTATTGCTCAAGTAGCACAAATTTAATTTTGTTTACTTGCAGGATTCCTTGTCAATTTAGCATTCGACCTCCACAGCCAATTAATTATATCAAATAAAATACCGAAGCCAATTACGGTTCCAATTCAAATTTGTCGGCAGAAACGGTCGTACACATGTTTCGTCTTCGTCGTTTTCGCCTTCGTTCGCAAGTGCCCCCTTCGGGGTGGCACGTGACGTCACGCCCGCCCCCTCTGGTCCCCCTTGCCCCTAAAAATAGACGGCTGAGCCCGGGAGCGCTCAATGGAGGCTCCGAGTGCCCCCTGCCCCGGGCACCAGACGAATGAGTGCCATTATGATTCCGAGCATGCATTCATAGGCCTAGGTATAAGCATATCAACCCCGTGTTGGTATCGCCATGTTTTTATAAACAAATGAAGTTGTGCAACGCTTCAAAAATCCTCCTTTTTCATGTAGCCAATGTAGCCAAGTGACGTGTTGTTACGATATGTCAACAATCAACATTGTATTTATTTTGGGCTTTGATCATTTCAATATTTTAACGTCGTCAAATTCGTATAACATTGACACAAAACGCAATATGATATAAAAGAAATTCGATCTATGAATATGATAAGAACTTCATGCTTGAACCAAGTTAGCGAGTTGCGGGTGACCGGCCGGCGATAAAAGTATGATTGCCGAATTCCAAGAACCATAAGGGCTTGCAGCCTGTCCGGGTATCAAACGTTTTATGGGTAATGCGGGCATAAAAATAGACCGCCAGACTTAGTGACTGAATGGCGAGCCCCCTCGCCGAGGGTGGACTGGGTTTACCCGCATCGCCTCGCTTAAACAATGTACGCATTGACGAATTCTACAATACCGACGTATATATTATATAGTAATCAAGCGCCTTGATTCCCCAGCGCACCTGGATGAGTTACCATAATAAACACATACGCGTTCGCAATAAACAGTATCTCGGCGGAATCGCGTTACACGTGGAGCAATGTTATTGAATTACTTCGTAATGGTGGAGTTGATTACATTTGAAACATCAAAAAAATAGTAGCTATATTAAGAGAGGGCGTTTATATTGGAAAGGTTTTTACGGTAACTTAATCATCGTTCAAAGTACTTTGATGCTAGTCTGACTTGACAATACCTCATACAGAGAAAATTGGAAGCTATTTTAGTTTAAAACGTGTATCACGAGGTCTAAACTATTTCTAATACATGCTATATAGAAGCCGTAGAAATGGAAAGGACAAACCGGCCTAAAACGCGTTTAAATATGTAACCGGTGGAGCATTAGTGTCGCACCCTCATGTTTTAAGCAGGGACCAACGTTTGGATCCGATTAATCTATATCGATGGGCATGACCGTGAAACGGGTTCACGAATGTTCCTGCGGGTCTGTTTGTGTTAATCGCTTAAAAATGACGATATTTGAAGCATTCGGCTCTTTATTACACCGCTTGATACAACGTGACTGAAGCCGCATTCACATTTATTTTCCGTGTTGTGTTGTGACGCATCAGAAGCGGTATCGGTTTCATACATTTAATATGGTCGCGTTCACATTTCTCTGTCACACACGGCATCAGAGAAATGTCAACGCAACCATTTTAAATGTATGAAACCGATACTGTTCTGATGCGCCACAACACAACACGAGACACCCGCTGGGTTTATCAATTATCTTGTCATTTATCGTGACTAAAACGCTTTCTGATTTAGAATGAAGGAAAAATTGGAAAATTTAGGCACCGAGCAGGATTCGAACCTGCGACCTCCCGGCACTCGGCTTCCTGATTTGTTTAATCCTCAAGCTACTTGCAACTGTTCTTAACATTATATTGCTATCGATTTTCAACCACTGCTACAAACCCGCAGTGATACACTGTGAGTTTTAGGTACAAAATGTATTGTCATTGACTTTATTACAGTCGCTGTTTCTTCGTCGCAGATATCTAAAGCGCAAAGAACCTAGTTAGAGGTGAAACGCTCGGCCTCCAGATGAGTTGGGCAACAAATCGTGCTTCCGTTTCCAATGTGCGAGTCACCTTCGACTTGAGGACAATGCGCATTGAGAGTCTTGAAATGAAAGATATTGGCCCGCCGCGCATGCGAAATAGCTGATCCGCTGCTCAATTTGTTAGCGAACTAGTTTTGAGTGGTTTTTCCAACATGCAATGGGAATAGGCTAGTTTCCTATTCAACTCTTATGGAAAACCCAAATGATTTGCTATCATTAAGTTGGACAGCACACTGGAGCGAACCCGCTATGTAGAATCCGATTTATTTTATTATATTTTGTGTACCATATGCACATTGCAAAAATTTGGGGCAAAATATAGGTGCATATAATTTACTCAAAAATATGTCACATAGCTGAAATGCCGGCGAAATAAAGGTTCCGATACAAATGTGTACCTATCTACTTTTCATATGCGTTAATTACAATATTGTTGAGTCAGTTGTATGTTTTTTTCTGATTTATTTTTGACGTAACTCTTCTGTTTATTTTGAATAAGTACTTGTGTTCTCGTGATATTTATGCTCACCTTTTCATATATTTCAATATGTTGTAACAGTAAGTACCTAATTCTATTTTGCTTTTATCTCCGATCGGTTTCACATACAAACAGTGTTATCTACTTATCTATACGTATATGCATGCATGAATAATGATACCTGCCTTGTTCACAAGAGCTTATACAGTCGGTTTCTATGCGAAATAATCAATATAATTATTTTATAGGATACAATACTCTTACTTACTATGAATAATCTAAGTACGTAGAAATTATTTCTAGTAATAGACCTATCGTTTTGCTGCCCTGCTTCCTGTACGTCTTTAACTATACTAAGTAAACCGGAAGTCCTATAGTATCTATTATAACATGACATCATGCTGATAAAACATACACGATGTTGGTATACAGTTTAAAATAACATGAACCATTTTAGATGTTAGTTTTAGAATGTCGGCGCCTCTAACTCTGTTGGCTTCATTATAAAGTCCAGGCGGACGAAAAAAAACAAACCTTGATGGTTTCAGAAGTACACGACACGGACAGACTTTGAAAGTAACCATTTTTTTGGTTTCGTCACAACTTTATATTAAAAATGTGCTCAGCGTACAAAAACTTATCTGAAAGAAAGTAGTTAGCATTATCTGTGAGGGAACTTATTTGTATTCGTACACTTGGTATTTTCCATATGTAGTTACATTCTTATGGCTGACGTCACAGATATGTATACAGTTTTCGCCTTAATACAATGTTATAAGGTGCTTAATTTAAACTAATTTTGATGTCAACTGTATCGAACACGTCGAGTTATACTTTGTCTTAAATAGCAGAAATCTTTAAGGGGTGATGTTATTGTTACATGTTACATGCTATAATACATAGGCATATCAATATAAATGTATGTACATAAATAATTGTTTATTCTCTGTATTGTATAACATATTCGTTTATGAATGTATTATGCCGAAATATTAACTGTAAAAAATAATCAGTACAATTTGGAACGAGACTCCTGGTGAACCGTTGTGATCTTTGGTACAACACAAAAATTGTTGTTATTGATTGCTAGCGACACTCGCTTCCGCTCACGTGTAAGAGTGAGACAGTCGATCTGATACATACTATATATAGAATATATTCTTGTTATTATAGAGTAACATTCATGAGATATGTTTAAAATCTCGATGAGTATATCCCGTGCCACTGGATAATCTTAATACATATATATGCATTTATCACGTAGCTATATCGAAACATGTAGCTCCGTCACTGCGTGCGTGTCTCATTGAACTGGCTGGTATCGACGCAGCCCAGCCGGGAGGGGGCGGCTGACCTTGACCGTGACTCCCGGCCTAGGTCCTAACGCCCCGGGATAGAGCTGCCGATGAATGAGAAATTCACAGCTCCATTGTTGATATTCGACGAAAATTAGAATTACGATTTGAAACGGGATATTTACCATGTACATATATTTGTATTTTTGAGTTCCCGATATTTCGGCACTGTTGCAAGCGCCATTATCAAGGATTAACTGACGTGCTGCGAGTTTTAGTTGTGGTCTACCCACACACCATAGCGACCTACCCTCTTCCTGGTTCGCTTCGTAATCGTAATTCAAATGTAAATGACCATGTAAGCTTGAAATCGTATATTCGACGAAAATTAGTTTAGGTTTGATGATAAAACTATGAGCCTCGTGTTTTTTTTCTACCAGCCATCCGATATGCTGTTTTTAGTGGTTGACGGCTTCACAACTTAAAAATATCTTAGGTCTTTCATAGCCCTATTTTGATTGCGTCGCACAGGAACAAATTTCTTCCTTCGATCAATACGCTACTGTGAGAGGTAATCGGAAATTCGCAATAAACGCCCATATTCGCGTACCACTTATTTTGTTATACCGCACGTGTAAATAAAATGATCATTTTTCATCCATGAACGTGTTCAATCTATCAACTGCTGAGTGGCTGTCGTGTCTGCTTATATTCATATTTTATCCGAATTTTCGTGCGTGATGCACCGGAATAACATAATACACGGACATACGGACGGAGGGACGGACGGACAGACACGACGAAACTATAAGGGTTCAGTTTTCGCCATTTTGGCTACGGAACCCTACAAAAGTATCTTCTTTGATGTGAATTAAAACATCTGTATTACGTTACTATCCTTGGTTATAATGCTTCTATTGTGATATTCAACGCCTTAAGCAATCCATGTTAAGGGAAAATCTCCTTTAGGGAATTAATCTTAAATTGTATCGCTTAGAACAGCAAACTCAAAAAAATCCTAATTTTGTTAAGATTCTTTGATATTTTAAGACGTCTCGTCGTTAGCTTTCAGGCAAGTCTACAAATGCGTCAGATTTAATAATGACTAATGACTTTCTGTGCTTGTTGGTTAGTAATGTACATACGTAATGATTGGTTATGATTTGACACACATTTTTAAAGTTATGAACGTGTATAAGAAGCTCTTTTTCTAGGTTATCCATACTTATTACTCTTCACATATAATAAGATAAGCAATAATATTACTCAGTGCTACCGTATATTGTGAGCAAAATAAATATTACCTTAAAACAGAAAACTGATCGATAGCGTTGGAAATTAATCGAAAAGAAGTCGTGCCCCACATACGCGACGTGAATTTAATCTTTTTGCAAATATTCTACTCCGTTTTACTGGTCCGATATCATTGGACTTTCTACTTCTCCCCTATGACCCCCTCAAGAGCTAAAAACCATACTGCATAGAAATCTTGGAACTGATTTTATCATTTCTATTGTGTATTTATTTTGATACGCATCAACATTCAGCCGCCTTTGTAGCACAACCACCACATACATATGTTTTATTTCAATCATGATACCCCCTTTTTGTCAGGCAGGAAAGAAATGGCCGCCTATTTCTACCTCAGAAGGTAGAAATAATTCCTAAGCGGAGCTGGGCAGATCCCAGATACGATCTTATTATGTTACTTTGAAACTAGTGCTAGGGAATGGTTCGTTAAAGACACCTAAGACTGACTAGATAGCTAGCCCATTCGAGGCCCAATGTAGGCCCACCAACGCAAGGTGTGGTATGCCGTAGCAATTTTCCACTTGTACCGGAAATCGCGCGTAAAGGCATGATGCAAAGGTGTTGTCATGGACTATGGCTAGGTAATGAAAATTGTCCGAATCATGTTTATCTGCTGAACTACAGCACAAAAAAGCTTGTAGAAGCTATGCGGAGAAAACTTAATTTATATTCGCACATAGATAGATAAAGATAATTGTAGTCTCTCACATTTCATTAAATTACTCACTCCATTGTCAGGAAAATATGGACACTTCGTTGATATATGTTCCGTTGTTTAAAAGTAAAGTTTGTCTGTAGAGGAGAGGTATTATAGAGTACTGGTTATTTTGAAAATGAAGACGAAATATTGTGCACTAATTTCTTGCTGTATGTAGATTTCTTTATATTTTTAGATACGTTGAAATGCGCCACGAGAGTAGGTATTTTTTTCATCTGACAGCCGGAGGCGGAATATGAAAATTCCAGCTACGCGTCGGCGTTAAATTGTCATACATATTCAGAAATCTAAAAAAGAGTTCTTCGGATGATATATTTTTCCATTTGCGCATTATTCCAGATTATTTGGAGATAGATTTCTATTACGCTTTCTGAACTAATTCAGGGTTGTGATTTTTTAGTATACTTAAGCTTTGTGATCTGAAGCTATCGAGTTTTTTAAAGATTTACAAAGACTTGACTAATCGATTTTTTTGTCACTTCATATGTACATGTACATTATGGCTTGTTGTATAGATGTTATAAACGTGAAACAGGGCTAGAAATTACCCGTAACAATTTTCACAAAATTGAATAACGAACACGGTTGTTTAATCTTAAACAGGAACAGCAATAAAAGGCGGCGGGCTGACTGGAAACGTCCCTCCCTTGCGATACACGTCTAGCTGTTGGTTAACCCCTGGATTTGCCGCTGATCTGTTATTTACAGGGTGAGGAATAACCGAGTGTTTTCAGCCCGTGCTATTTTAAAGAATTCTTTGTATTCTCACTGTTTCGTCGCTCCTTGCTTCTGACAAACTATTCATGTAAACATACAGTCACTAGTATGAATATGATATGATACAAATCGGGCAAAATATCGGACACGACTAGGTATTTGTCGAGTCTTTAGAATGTGTCACAGTTTTAATCTAATCGGAAAGGTTTACAAACAAAAAATAAATAGTGATATTTAGACTGGTCCCCCGAGAAAAAAAACTAAGCAAATTAGTGTCAAACTTCATTGTTTATTTTTTTTGAAATAATCATTCGTTTTGAGAAAAAACTCGATTCTCGCAAGATTCCGTGCGCGGACAACAAGCTCAGCATATCGAGATAACAGTAGCGAGCTAGCGAGACATTTTGAAGGATACACCAATACATTACATTACATATTATGTAAAATCGTTAATCAAATTGAATTTGGTAAATGAAAATTGGCAAATGAAAGATGAGAATGAGTAATCGCGACAAATTCAAAAATTCAGTGTTGGTGGATACCTGACGTGTAATGCGAAAAGCAGTCTTGACATGTAATATATTTAAAATGATTTTATTAATTTACATGTACATAGTACACAATAGTAGTTTATGCAACTGATACATAATGAGAGGTCTTAAAACAGGAGTGTGGTTTGAAACGAGCGTCAGTGAGTTTCATAATAGGATCACACGAGTGTTTTAAGGCCTAATTATGTACAGTTGTATACACTACTTTATCTACATACATACATTAAATCCTCTTTCATGTGTTGAGGCACCATTGCGTTGAAAGTGCAGGAGTTCGAGTTCGTGAGCTCGTTGAAGTCTTTTTGAGTACGAGCCTGTATCGTAATGGGCGGAGATGGCCATAACGATACCGTTTTTGATGCTGTTATGGCCATCTCCGCCCCGGACCGGCGCGACATTGTAAAGTTGGTCCTTACCTACAATTTTTGAGCACATAAAAGAGGATTTAAATTATGGCCATGGGTGTAGATAACTAATATTATAAACTATCTGTGCCCCGCGACTTCGTCCGCATGACACATGTGAACTTGACCGATTCATGAGTACCCTAAATGTTGACCCATGTTATAATCGATCCGCATATCAAAAAGTATGCCAAATTAAACACTGACATAAGTCCGCCCGTAATTTTATTATACTCGTATTAGATAATGAGTAGTGACGAGTAAATTTATAGAATACACGTAAGTATCGAAAAGGATATTTCATAGAACAATGACGTTTGACAGTTCGGATTGTGTTTTCATATAAAAAGTTCCATAAAAAACTCATTCTCACCTTTCATTTGCCAGACTAGTAATGAATTAGCATAGCATATTTAGCTCCTTATGGGCTAAAGTGCACCACAAACAATAGTTATTTGTTATACAAGGGTGCAAAGTTGTATTTTAACCGCGACTGTGGAATTGAAACACGAACTAGCGAATGGATTCTAGGTTCGAACTACGAGCTAGCGAATGGTTTCTATGGTTGAACCGCGAGCGAAGCGAGTGGTTCGAAAATAGAATCCTGAGCGAAGCGAGTGGTTCAAAAATAGAATCCTAGCGTAGCGAGTGTTGCAACACACGAGACGTAAAATAACTTTGCAGCCGTGTATAACACAAATCTTTACACCTCACTAGAGCGAGGTTTTTTTTACAGATGCATCCTAAATGTAGATAAATGCCGAGATTTGGCGTAGGTACTAGTTTTTTTTTAACACAACAATTATTGTTGCTGGACTGTCTGGACTGGCTTTTACATGTTATTATATTTAAAAAAGTTACAAATAGCACGTTCGGAATTCAAATATTCTTTGCACTCTTGTGGATAAAACGCAGTTTTGCTATCTGTTTTTAAAGAATAAAAAAGGGCTTTCCGAGCTAGTGAGATGAAAAGTAATTTTCAATACTTCCATGACTTCATTGACTTCCATCAGCAAAACGTTCCTTAGGCTGTAACAATTACAGCGGTCGTTAACCTAATCCTCATTGTCATTCTAATTTCTTCATAATAAATTATGACGTGACGCAAAGACACGCGAGCTGGCCATAAGATATAAGTTTCACGTAAACACTAACCTTGGTTCTTAGTGTTATGCTAGTAAGGTTTAATTTCGTAAATTAAACGATCTTCAATGTAGCGCCATGTCTTGGTTGGAGGCCGCTGAAAATACATTCGACGCTAATTATAGTGCGCGTGGTGGCTCTAGCTTTTTAGAATAGGTTATCTAGTGGGGGTGTGGCGTGATCTTTTGGGCTATTTATGTTGAGTTCTTTTTGTCTGCAGCTAGGAGTACGCCAAGGAAGGTTTAGATTCCCTTTTTCATGTTGTCATTGGAATTGGGTATTTGATACATTTTAAAATTATAACATGGTGTCACTCAATCCATCCATCAAAATATCACAACAACGGTGCAAAAGAATATAACTTAGAGCATGTGAAACAGAAAAATGAAATATGTAGATAGGTAATAAGTGTTAATAACAAAAAAAGTTAAAACAAACTTCTACAAATAAAAGCATTGTTCTTAATCATACTGTTTTTTTTATTAAGTGCATTCCAATGTGTATCGGTTCAAGGTGCGCGAATTAGTTTATTATAAAAGTGGGAATTTAATAACACCGACAACTTACCTACGGAATATCATTTCTGTCTCGATCGCGCCTTGTAAAACGACTTTATTGCATGACAACAGTTAGGTACAGTTAATATTTCAGGCAACGCAAAACCGTAATGCGATCTTGGAATGTTAAGAATCGATATTAAATAATTGTCGGCATACCAATACATTCATACACGTGCATGCCTTCACGTCAAGCCTCTCGTTGTATATTAAAATGACGTTATGACATGACAGTCTATTAAATTCCGCGTATATGCGTTATTAGGGACGTGAGGTCTATTGACGTGTGAAAGTCGTCACCTGACAGGAAATCGAGGATTATAACTGTGACGAGCCAAGATACTCTCTATCTACTTGTTCCAGTTGTATAGGTATTGGAACAGAGGAAAATGTAATGTGCAATAATTTAATTTAATTGTTAAAAATATACAAGCCTTGTTATACATAAGCATGGCCTTATTATGTTCTGAATAGCTTACGCAATATAAATAAATACTAATTTCCTCTGGTTGCTTGAATGCCGTGTATTATTAGTTTTTTTCTCTTAATACTTTTCATTTTATACCTAAAGTGAGTCTAATTTATGCCGAATGAATAATTGTAACAGAAATATGTCTCTTGTCAATTGGACATTTTCTATCATAAAATAAATAAATAAATAAATAAATAAATAAATATTAGAGGACAATCTTACACAAATCGAACTAGCCCCACAGTAAGCTCAAGAAGGCTCGTGTTATGGGTACTAGACGACGATATATTTAATAGATATAAATACTTAAATACATAGAAAACATCCAAGACTGAGAGACAAATATTCATGCTCATCACACAAATATTTGCCCTGACCGGGATTCGAACCCAGGACCGTCAGCTTAACAGGCAGGTGCACTACCCACCAGGCTAAACCGGTCGTCAAAGGATCATGGATCGAAATATAAGGCAGAGTATCATAAAATTTCACTACTGCTTTTATTTTACGACTTTATTCCATACAAAGTCAAATATTTCAGTTTCTTGTTACAAATATATATGTGTAGACCTTGGATACTATTATTTTCTCTTAATTTTACCAATCGATGACTGATACAAAAGTGACTGTTTGTAATTTAAATTTACCATTACTGTTAGTTAAAATATATATTCTAAGTTTTCTATGAATAACAGCAACGGGCAGTTCAAAGGTTCTGAACCTCATCAAAAACGTGCGCGAACCTCGGTCGTTAACAACTTTGAAACAACTGCGAAATAAAAATCCAATTCACTTTAACGACTCCCCTAGTAATTTACTTAGCTTCGATACAACGTACCAACTTTAGAATTGGTTTCTCAAAATTGTTAAAAACTTTTTAATTCCCTTCAATGTGTCCGTTAAATTGTATCTCAGCCTCGCTCAGTCAGGCCATGGAACCGGTTGGCCGAGGTTGGCTTTTACCGTTGTAGGTAGACCCGCACGCCCCCTCTCGTATTACACGTTGGTAGTGTTGGGGGCGAAATGCGTATGCGATTGTGGGTCCTGCTAAGCTGGCCATGTTTTGACATGTCGGCCCGGTCTGGCCACGCACTTGCGTGAGCGGCGTCAGCGTTTGAAGATCATGTGTGTTTAAACTGTGTTACTATCACGGTTACTTTTTAATCTACTCTGAATTGAGCGCAACCCGTGTCTGCTTGGTTCAATGAGGATTTAAGGCGTCTTTTCCGATCACTAAAACTTTGGAGATATTGATGAATTATAGTATACATATTTTTCTTGTGCATTTGGCTGCTTATAGACCGAGTGTTCCTAAAAATAGTCTGTCATGAACCGATCATCGTAACTATTTGCGTGCCATTGAGCCGGTAACGTAACTGTCGCCGTTGCTACTGTACGACCTTCGAGCCCCTTGACGCCGGCTTGCGGCATGATGCCAACCTGACGATTGACATGTCTTTGACAAAACTGAGCTCTTGTTATGCGGGCTATAATCAGCGGGAAATCTTAACAAAACACATGTGAAAAAGATTGTAATTTTCTCTCCAGTTCCATTTTTAGCGAGAATGGGTGATATTGCATGAATAACCTAGGTTAGGCTCGACTCTGCTCTTACAACACTCATGGGAAGTAAAGTCGGTGGTACTATACAGGGCGTCCCACGGCTATGCCACATGGAGGGAAAGTACCTTGAATATTGTAGATGGAACATTTTACTGAAAGAAGACGTTATTTGAATTTAAAAAACAATTTAAACTGCATTCACACATATTTAAATAATTTTGTGGTTGAACCGGGAATCGAACCCTTTACACGTGATCAATTGATTAATTTTGTATTAAAAATGTTAAAATTCATGGTCTTCCTTTTATTTCTGATACTATTGTTATTTAGCAAAAAGTAATCCATATGATGAAGCCTTTCGATTGGTATGATAAAGCTACAGGGTAATTATTTTTCTTGTGTAACGGGTTCGATTCCCGGTTCACGGTTTAATTATTATTTAAATATCTCTGAATGCAGTTTAAATTGTGTTTAAAATTAAAATAATGTCTTCTTTCAGTAAAATGTTCCATCTACAATATTCAAGGTACTTTCCCTCCATGTGGCATAGCCGTGGGACGCCCTGTATATTCTAATCTGGACCACACAGGGGTATGGTAAATAATTATGACAAGTTTTATTTTCGCTGTTTTTATGCGTTTCCTATCCGTCTTACGCATACGTTACAACAGAACGTGTAAGTATGCTTAATCGCCAAAGAATTCAACACTACTTATTATTGAATCACTTGAAAATGAATGGATCTTTGACATAATGAACGTTCAGGCGCTCACATTTAATACACATAATGCAGTGGTAGCTATAAATGTACATGCGACATTGTTAAGGTTAACGGATGTTGGATTTACAAATCAAGCAGTAAACACGTTTTTATCATCGTTTAATCGCTCTAAAGAAGCAGCATACAATGTTACTTTATCGATGTCATCTGCAGCCACAATCTCGCGCGAAGGAAAAATCCATTGCAATATTCCCTTTACTTACGCACAAACATATAGCGTCATTTAAGTCCTTGTGTCCTCGTTCCTTTATTCATTCATTTATTCTCAAGCAATACTTATACATCCATAAATACATAGTTATAACACTGTAATAATACATATTAAAAGGTTTCTTTTACACAAACAAGGACAAAATCGACAAGACGCGGTGGTGCCGTTGCGTCGCACGGTATGGATTATTACATGTTTTCCAGGAAGGAGCCGCTATTTATTCGAGTGTTTACTTACTTAGCAGCACAAGTAAGTGACCGAAAAATCCTTCATAAACATAACGATTCTTCCTATAAAAATCTTCCACTGGCTCTCCATATATACACGATATCTTATCTTACCATACCTCTATTTTCATTACAAGTTGTATGCAAGTACTTCAGGTATCAGTCTGGTGCAGTCAACGCGTCCTCAGCTGTCTCTCACAAGGTTTAGTTTATAATATAGTCCTTTTTACAATCAGCCAAGAATGATGTGTAGCAATTTTAAACCTTAATGTACAAGTAATAGAGTCTAAAAGTGTAACGTACTTTCTTGACTTACTGTACATATCTAATTTTCATAAATGTTATCGGTGATTATATGTATTGACACTATTGACTAGAACAAGATCATGAGATTCATAAGTCTTAGCAGACATCCCGGCAAGCGAGCGACGACCCTAATCAACTCAGCCACGGGACTTCGTAGTCCAATCAATTGTCTTAACTAAACCTTTGACAATCGCTTGAAGCCGGCGCGACGCTCCAACAATCTACGTCCTCTATCTACATTGTACCGGTGTATAGTACACATATACTTAATACACAGATCATAGCACGATGGTCTGCATTCTAGTGGCCGGTTTTACTCGCTTATTTGGCTTCCCGTTCTATTTTCGATAGGTTGTCGATGTCACTCTGCACCGTCCATAGCTACGATTCGTTTACGGCACACCAGAAACATGATATTAGTGTTTATTATAAATAAATAACGCAGCTGTCTATTAAAAACTCTTGTCTATTACGGGAGAGAGACTGAAGTTATTTTCCAGCATTCGGTGTAATCGTGCGTTGAAAATTAACATGAAATGGCTTTAGTCACATCTCACATATTCAACTAGTTACTGAAGTTGCTGTTGGTTCATATAGAATATGCCTTTATAGTGGTCGCTAATGACCTTAGATGTTTGAGCGACCTTAAATAAAATAAAAAAACTCATTTGACTATGAATGAGCCTGCAAGTATTCGTATTACATCATTAGGTAAATTGAATGGATCCGCTTGCTCTGTATGTTGTAATATGCTTGTTTCTCCGATCTAACAAGTATTAATTGTTCCTTTGGAACTTGCGAAAAAGTTTGAGGGCAACAATATCAAGTTTTCTAATTCGGTCTGTCGAATCTGACCTATGAATTAATCGTAATTTAATTTAGCAAGTATATAATATTTACCGTCTAAGTTTTATGTTTAATTCATACGAATTAAAACGTTTATGCGATGAATAGGTGCATTATATATCCGGGATAGCCTTTGGGGCCAAGCTAGAAATTCATTCTCACAAGATTAATAAACTAGCCAGCTGTTTGTAAAGCAAGTACGTTAATGAGAATATTGCAAATTGATTGATTTTCATTGTTTTCATTTAACAATGAAACCAGATAATCATACCGTAATTGTAAGTCATTAAATATAATTATATTATGTATTTCATATAAAAAGTAAAGTAACGCGTTCATTGTTTTAGTTAATTTCATATTGTTAATTAAATCTAGCTCCAAATATTTATCTAGTTCATCTTAATCTATATTGTATTATGTAAATGACACCTATTTTGTTTGCCTGTCTCTGTTTTATCTCCGAATAAATAAATAAATAAATAGTTTTTCTTTTTTGTAGCGAGATAAATAGAGGCTATTTATCACAGGCAAATGCAAATCCAAACTATGGCATAATTTTTTTGCAGGATTATCCATTAGGTACTATTTGCCTTGAAATATAGAACGGTTGGAAGTGTGCCTACTATTTAGGTTTATCCTATCCTATTAGAATAACAGTAGAGAAGTAGAGAACTCACCCACTGCTGCTATGCGATTCACTAAGTACCGTCCCCATCGGTAGTCATGGGAAAAATGTGTCACTAAAAAGAAAAGATTGATATACTTCATTCCTTCACTGTCAAGTATATCACTCATTTAGTTCACTAGTTTAGTTTAGTTCAGTGGCTCAGCAGATCCATCTACGATATAGACTAGGTAATGATATCAGTCATTCATTCTCGTAGCGAATGGGTAGGTAAAACATATCGTCACTACTTTTAAAAAATCTCGTATCTGATTTTTTCCTTTTTTTAGTTTATTTTCGCATTAAACTAATAAAAATACACCTCGTATGATGCACAAACTCCAACGACGATAAATCGTCATTATAGTAAGTATTCGTTAGTTAAAAAAAATCGTATCTAAACAAATTATAGTCACTACTTACTTTGAAAAAAACTCGTATCTGATTTATTATACTTTTTCCTTTCTTTCCTTTTTTATTTGGGTACCTACTTACTTATTTGGTACAGGTTAAATAATTTTCAAGTATTTAAAATATAATAGTGACTTGTCAAGTTGTCATATAAAATAGGCAGCAATCATTGAAGAAAATGTCTTCAAGTAAGATGTCTCGTAATCTTTATGGTATTGCTTATACATTTCTTCTGAAAAACAGAGAACTTCATGTGCCTGCCGATTTTGTAAAAGTAATAACAGAGGCATCTTTGACTAAAAAGTACAATGTAAAATATTTACACTGGAGTTTTTTCAAAAACTATGCCACACTTAAGCACTACACATCTATAAGACCTGGAAAGAGAGCAGGTGACCCATGTGTGGTAGATTTGAGGGCTTTAAAATATACACCTCACAGTCCGATTGAGTTTAAACTTCGCTTTGATGACATCTGGACTGTTCTACCTCAAAGATTCCATGATATTTCCGAAGAACAAGCGATTCCTCAGCTATATTCTGGACCGGTCCCCATTAAAAAACGAAAGTATGATGATTTGCAATCTCTAAAACCGATTTTGCCAAAAGACTTTCATGCATTTTACGATAGTTTCTTGCATGTATAGTAGAGAAAAAATAATTCGACCCGATCTTTTTTTACATAGGCACGTTGTTATTTAAGTCCGTCTATTGTTACTCGAAGAGAGTTTACTTAGTTAATTTAATAAACACAAAAACATACATTTCGTTTCATTTTGTAGCATAAAATTCAAAGCAAAATTATCGTAACTTAACAACTTTCAGTCAATACTAAAACAAAAATCTTGTATCTTACGAATAACTGTAAATTTTATAAAAAAATGTTTGAGTGAGTTATTCGAATATTTGTGAAATTAATGACTGGCTATCAAAGTATCTCATGAAACTAACAAGAACTTTTTTGATCAATCGCAATAATTTACAGAATGTTTATTGTTCCTCCTAGAAACTTGATGATTTTCAGATACGAGTTTTTTTAAAAGTAGTGACGATATGATTCATGAACTTGTCTGACTGAAGTATTGAAGTATATGAATCAGAACTGAACTAGTGAAGTACTTGATTTGAATCATTCATTCGTGAACTACTCATGTCTTCTCACCGGTCACCGCACATCTCGCCTATTTTTATATGGAAACTGTCAAATGTCATTTGTCACTGTTTGACATTTTCCATATAAAAAAGGGTGAGGGGTGAGGACGAGACCGTTTGTGGATAGCAGCCCTGAGAGCAGGCCTCTCATCGAGCTACACGTATCACCGACATTAATAGTTATTTATTATACAAGGGGGCAAAGTTGTATTTTAACCTGGAATCCTGAGTGAAGCGAGTGGTTCAAAAATAGAATCCTGAGCGTAGCGAGTGTTGCAACACACGAGACGTAAAATAACTGTACCGTGTGTAACACAAATCTTTTCACCTCACTAAAGCTAGGAAAATACTACATGAGATTCACAACTGAAGTATGTAAAATCAGCCTTTTTGTTTTTAATTAAATACATTGGGGAACTTGCGTTAAGATTACATCGACAAATTAAAATAGTAATCCAATATCCATTTCCATTACAAGTGTATTACTGGAAGCTTTTATTCTGAAATTATTAGTTTTTGCGAAATATTTTAATTAGAAGTTACGTAAATTAATTTAAAACGTGGTGACGTCAGTCCATCAGTCACTTCATTAACTTCAGTTGAAAACATTGAAAATTATATATAAAGTTGGAAATAATTTTATTAACTGAAAATATATTATTTCTCTGATGCAAATAATATCGTGCCATGAAATGTTTGACGTGTTATGGAGTGACGTCACGTCAAGCCAGGGAGCGTTTACGCGCGAAATTTGAAATGTCAGTTTTTGATTTGAATTAAGTAAATTATTTGTGCGTAATTCTTGAATCTTAAAATTTTCCCTATTAATACAAAATTATTCTTGCGTCCACAGCACCTGATTTGAGCAGACAATTTAATAAGATGGGCTTTACAAACGAAAAAGGAACTAATAACACGTCCGGATTTCAAGTATTCTTAGCGCTTTTGTGGATATAATGCAGTTTTGCTGTGTTTAAAGAAAAAAAAAGTGCTTTCCGAGTTAGTGAGATCAAAAATATTTTTTTATCGCGATTGCGTATTTTTTACATTTTCAGTTGGTTTGATAAATAAATAAATAATAATAAAATAAATTGATTGGATTTAATTTGATGTTTTACTATTCCCTGCACAATACCTAAAGATTTTTGGCATCAATCTTTTATTTTCTATTTTCGCAGAACAATTCTCATTATTCAATCGACCCGCCTCGAGAGCCCGGTATGATTTAGTATTATTAGTTGTTCCTTCTGGGTTTCGTGTAATTTTAGCCTCAAACATCGTCCGGACAATTTATGAGGTAATTTGCGAACTCGCTTTCCCAATCGCGTACCTCACTCTAGACCACAAATTTGAAAGCAACCTTGCCATTAAGAAAATAAGTTTTAAATTTTGATAACGCGATGTAAATATATGAGTTCGTGAAAGCAAACAGCTGTTTGCGACGGCACAAATTTGCTCAAGTCTGCGCAACCTTCGGAGTCCGCTGGGCTCTCGAAGAAATTGCGGCTTTAGGGCGGAGAAATTATGATGAAACATTATATTACGGCCTTGGATTTACAATTTCTAAGAGGAAAGCGTTTTGATTATTTTTTATAACATATTGTCTTGATCGCACATTAAATATTAATACAGTATCTTGTAGTGAAATTTCACTTAATACTCACACACACAACAATACACAATTCAATTACGCTTATACAATATCCTGGAATAAATATTGCTTAGTTGAACTTGGAGATAAGGCATTGGTAATATTAAGCGTAACGTATGGAAATCTTGTTTATTTTCTACACTATGTGACGTTATAGGTAGCGGAAGCGAGACCAATCCTATAATCAATTCGCATTTAGCTGCTTTGACTATCAAAGTCAAGGTTATGCGTAGTTTTATTCCACAAAGTAAGATTAAACATCTACCTGTGTTACAATTTTTCAGTTTATATTAGCTTTTCACTTTCTAACAGTTGAGAATAAGTCAGAATGTACCTACAGCGACGCACTGATGAATTGTGCAGTTATTTTCTTTTCTACTATTACCTAACCCTATGTTACGTCATTTAGAACTGCGAATTCTCAATAATTTGTGTGAACTTTGCGTTCTGCATACGTGACTGGTTAGATCGATACCCATAAAGTAGAAAAGTAAAACTAATCTATAAAATTACATACACTTTCACTGTTTTCTCGTTGTAATCTAGTTCACAGTGTCCTTGGGCACACGTACAAATGAACATGATACAGCATATCTATTCACAAAACATGTTTTATTTAGATTGCATATTCGTTCCTACATACCAATACGACTTGACCCGAATATTCGTAATAACCATATATTACTGTAGGTCAGTATTATTCTGGCTTTGTTACGATGCGTTCGGTTACCGTCATAAATAGCCTAGTGTGATAAGTTCAAGGCTTAGCATGACACGGCTTCGTCATAGCCCTTATGGCTTATATTGGGTACGTGTATACGAACGCCCACACGTTTTTTTTATTGGAAACACGCACGTAAACGAAAAAGAGTGTAAGGTACAGGTAAAACCTAACCACACTTTTGAAATACGTGGATTAAGAGGGATCGAGCAAGCTATATATTGAACAAATTGACTAATAGGCTTGCAGCTCTGGTCTGAATTGAGAGGCAGCAGAGAAGTTAATGCGAGCTGTATATTATAGATTATATTCTTCTGTTACTCCGTTTTTTCTTTCTATTGTATGAAAATGGTACATTCCTGCTCTAGAGTAGAAGAGTGTTAAAAAAAAGTAAATGATAAGCATTATTTTGTTCAATATAACACCTTCAGAACCAAATTACAGAGATGTATCGACATCTCGATAGCCCGAAACCGAAGGCTTGTAAATCGGACAACTTGAGAATGTATAATTTTCAAAAATGATAACGCCTAGCCTCAATAATGTTATTTCGGACGTCAACTGGAATGCCAAAGGTGTCTGTGACTATTCCGATGTTCATGCATGTTTCGATGGAACAATAAACATAGTAATCTCAATACATTGTACAAAATTGGCAGCATATACAAAGCACTGACGACATGACGACATAAATACATTGTCTTACGTGTCTCACGTATGTACTTTTAAATATATCCACAGGCACGTGGGCTTAGATAACTCAGATATACGTAAGAGCAGATTACACTGGCTCGATGTATTGCTTGATAAAAATACTTATCTGCATTAAAATTCCTATGTATTTCGGTTGTTGATACAATGGTACATGATTATAGCCAAGTATAATAAAAATCTGTCTCCGCACGCCAGGTCAACCTCAACCTTATGTTAATGTCATAAAGATAGGATCAATGCTTCAATCATTCTAGATTCACAAAACTACCTTAAGTAAAACTATTGGCATTCTGAGTTTAGACCTCTTTGAAACTACTACATCCATAAGTAATAGACAAGTCGATTTACGTTACCCTTCACATTCAGTGCCTTTACCATGAGTTTGCATGACCGTACTCGCTAGCGACTACGTAAACGATTTAGGCCGGGTTTTATAAAGATCCGTTAGACCACATGTCAGATCAAATTTCAGTAACTTAGTACATTTTTTGACATAACAAACCGACATAAGGTCTAACGGATCTTTATAAAACCGACCCTTAGTATGCCGATTCTTAGTTCTATTGCGTAACCGCCAGAGGCGCTGCACTTTTGCCCAAAAAATTTTTATGCAGTTGCTAGCGAGTACGGTCATGTAAACTCATGGTAAAGGCACTGTATTCCTTAATTTAGATTTCTACGTTTGTAACATTTTAGTTCGTACTATCTCCGCGGTAAATGTGCACACATGGGTTTATTGCCATTTTAACTAATTTACTTACTCACCAGTATCGCAATGTTGCTGGGTTCATTCCTATATAGGAACACACAGTCACGTCAGTAATTAACTTAATGCTTGCCTGTCATAGCCGATGCATTTGTTCCCTGTCATACAATACAATACAAATACTCTTTATTGCACATCTCAATAAAAATACAAAGCAGGTCAGAAACATAACATAGCGAGGCAAAAGCAGAGGTAGACAACAGGCGGTCTTATCGCTAAAGAGCCATCTCTTCCAGACAACCTTTGGGTAGCGGAGAGAACTAAACACATATTCAGTGGGTGGTGTAAAAATAAAAACTAGTTACTGGAATATATAAATAAAACTAAAAGATTCAGCGTGCCGTACATCAAGAGGCAAAGAGTTCCAAAGTCCGATAGCTTGGAAAGTAAATGAACAGTTATAAAATTTTGAGGAGGATGAAGGTAAGTTTATTAAAAGACCTAAAACGTTCCTTGAGTTAGCGAGGAGTTGCCGGATTAAATAGTATATTAAAGAGAAGAAAGAGAATATGACAGTTACGGCGAAGCCTGATAAGGAGCCACTCGAGTTGTAAACGGAAACTACAGACATGGTCATACTTTTGTAACCCAAATATGAACCGTATGTACACATTTTGGATACGCTCAAACATGTCATAATTATTTATTTTGAACTTTATAGCACAAACATACGTACAAGAAAATTATGTAAGGATCGTAATATTTGGCGTTCTTTGGTCTCTGCTCTGCCTACCCCAATGGGGTACTCGCGTGAGTATATGTATACATGTACGTATTAAGTACAAAAGGCGGACTTAATGGGCGGCAATTATCGACTAGCCCAGCCATAGGGCTAAATAGAAATGAATTATAATTAGAAGCACCCTGTTGCTGCCGTAGCGATATAATATGCTCAGCGAGGTCACTCGGCTAGATGATCGCTGTGGCTGTTATTTATGCAGTGGCTCATTTGACTACGCGCGCAGGTTAGTTCTGCAGTGATATACTAAGACCTGATTGTGTTACGACTAGAAATAATCAATTCTTTAGATAATTGTGTATGGATCTCCGCTACGGTGCATGAGAGCGGCGATTGGCAAGGTAAACTAGATCTAGAATCGTAGGGAGCATAAATTTATGCTGTGTATTACCTCATTACCCCGCGTTATAGTACATTACTGCAGACGCCGGGAAAGAAGGGCTTGCCGGGCGAGTAGGTATAGATACGAAGCCGGCAAGCGCTTTTCACGGCGTTAACATCAAAAGTTCCATACATGTGATTGGCCTAATAATTACAGACTGTAAAAAAATATGACCGTATAATTTTCACTATGCCTGCGTTTCGACGATAATGATGCTGTAGAATCTGTAGATTACCTATGTACTTAATGTGCCACAATTTGTTCGTCATTAACATATGTGGGTAGTAATACTAAAGCAAATATATTTTTCTCATTATGCATTGTGCCAAACTTTTTTCAAATTATTCGTGTGTTTTACAAAAAGGTCGACGGTTATCTATACTTTATCTCTATACGAGGTACGAAGACACATTAGTAATTGGACATCTGTGGTCGTTCACAAAGTTTACTTCCAACTCTCCTCAGGCGAACACGTATCTTTCGCCTCCGATTATGAATTGTTGTTACGAATCTCGGGGTCAAGTTAAGGTCGAGTGGCTCGGGACAAGTTGAACCCCATTTGGTAAGTATCCTTCTCATCATATGTCATAACTACTATAACATAACTTACAGTGTATTCCTCATTTGGCACTCCCAGCGTAGGCGTGTTGCCAACTATACCTATCGCGGTACTTACCTTTTTTGTAACGAAATGTAGTCATCACGAAAGGGGTCATTACCATTCGGGCACGTTACTTTTTCACTGCGTAATTTTACTTGTTAAATAATGGCGTTTGTTTTTGGTGTGCGCTTGTTTCTTCATTGTAGGTAATCGTAATCGGCGATGTTTTTACGGAATTTCGTCTTCACGTGTTTGTTTTTGGATTATTTTCTGAGAAAAAAATTACGATGACTTCAGAAGTTTAGTACTTTTAGTTGGCACATTCAGGGATCGGATACCGGTATTTTCTCCATAGAAAAATACCGGTATTATTACGGTCACCGGTTCATTATTTCATTTTTAATGGGACAATCTAATAATACGACGTAGTTACCTAAATACATGATTCAGCCCTACGTAAAGAGCAAAAAATAATCCAAAATATTGGGCTAATACAGGGTTTTTTTTAAAATCTGGGCACATTGCAGTAATATGCTTATGGTCAGTTTCACATATCTATTTGACATAAATAACAGATATATTGTTTATTTATTGTTCTAGACTATTGTGACCTTATCGTGCGGGGCAAGAACAGGCATTTCGGAGTATTCTATCTGTCTCACCCGTCGGGGTCTTGCGCCCGCATCGTGCTATTTGGCGCCAAATTTCTCGTAGAATTACCTAGTGCTTCGGGCGGCAACGTTTCACCCCTTAAACCTTTATCTAATGAGACAATGACCTTGATCTATTCCATCCATTCTTAACTAGGTTTATACGGCTTGCTTTTATGGTATTTTTTTTCTCGTTTATCAAATACTAGCGACCCGCCCCGGCTTCGCACGGGTGCACTATTTAATGGATGTTATTATACATATAAACCTTCCTCTTCAATCACTCTATCTATTAAAAAAAAACCACATCAAAATCCGTTGCGTAGTTTTAAAGATTTAAGCATACATAGGGATATAGGGACAGAGAAAGCGACCTTGTTTTATACTATGTAGTGAAGAGCAAAAAACCAGGAGGAAGTTTTTTTAGTTTTCCAAAAAAATTGGAACGTATGAACTTAAAATTTAATTATATCTATAACATTTCCAAAAATAATACAATACAATTCCTATTTTTTGCTGTGTTAGGACCCTATTCAATAGTCACTAATCATCTAATAAGTAATGGTTAGGGAGGCGAATAGGGGAATTTTCGGTAATACTCGAGCGTGGCAGTTTAAGATATGAGAAATACCTTAGACCTAATAGAACAACCTTGTAAAGTATTTAGCTCTATATGTAGTGACGCGCGCCTAGGATAGACGATCAGATTAGTAAAAAAAAATCGATAGTCTGAAATACTCGAGCGCGTCAGATTAAGATATTGGGGGTAGATTTTAGTGTTTTAAGACTAAATTTAACTAATCTGACGATAAGTCCTTGACGCCGCCGAGTAATAGGGTCGCGAACTTGTAAAAAAAAAATGTTAATCCGGCATTCTCGAGCGCGATTTTTATTTTATTTATTTTGAAGAATATAATGTAAAACTTACTAAAAATACAAAATCTGCCGGTTTCCGCATGACCGGAAGTGACCATTTCGTCTTCCGAAAAACGCGTCGCGGCATATAAGTCGCGAACGATACATTTTACAAAAAAAAAGTTTAAATAAACAAAAAAGGTAATTTTATTTTACACAAAAAAGGTCTCTTTACATTTTTGTCCAAAGTTAAAACTTTTTGACTTGAAGCATCATAAAAACTCAAACTCCCGGTTTTTGAGTATATCTCGAAGACTGAGGGTGTTAAAAAAATTTGATATGAAATAACGATGATTAAATTATGTGACTTTTATTACATCTCAAAATTTTATTTTTCTAAAGCTTCTCGACAATTTTCGTGGACTCGGAAAAAGTTACGCGTATCTGTATACAAAATAAATAAATAAATAAATAAATAAAAAATTTTGGACAATCTTACACAAATCAACCTAGTCCCAAACTAAGCAAAGCTTGTACTATGGGTACCAAGTGACGATATACATACTTATATATATAAATAGATACTTAAATACATAGAAAACATCCATGACTCAGGAACAAATATTCGTGTTCATCACACAAATACATGCCCTGACCGGGATTCGAACCCGGGACCTCCAGCTTCGAAGGCAGGGTCACTACCAACTAGGCTAAAGCGGTCGTCAAAGTATTATTAACATGTACAGTTTCATGTATGTATATTATTCAATAGCCTGTTGATCCTCAAATTGTTTTTTGGACGTACCGTAAGCAAAACGAAGTGAAGAATTGAAGTAAATGTAAAGGTCATACATAACAATACAATTATAATACAATTTTTATATCATTTCATTTTTTTATACAATAAACTAGCTTTTGCCCGCGGCGTCGCCCGCGTACTAAGAGTAATTTTTAACCATCTACAAAAAAGGAGGTTCTCAGTTTGACCTGCATGTAGATATGTATTGGATGTCATTTTCGTAATCGGCACCCCGAGGAACCACAAAGATGAAACCCATATCGATTTTTAAGAAAAATAAATGTCTGCCATTTTTGATTTGAAACTGGATGTCATTTTCGTAATCGGCACCCAGAGCAACCTCGAAGATGACACCCAAATTGATAATTAAGAAAAATAAATCTCCGCCATCTTTGATTAGAAAATGCATGCCATTTTCGTAATCGGCTCAAACTTGGAACCCTCTTTTCACCCCTTAAAGGGAGCAATTTCGAAAAACGCTGAAACATGTTTTGTTGTATTTAAACAAAGAGTCTATATACGAAGTTTTAAATCTCTCACTTCAAAAAAGATTTGCTCTCCGTACAAACTTTGAACCCCCTTTTCACCCCTTTAGTGGAGCAATTTAGAAAAACGCTGAAATACGCCATTAATATATTTAAACACATACTCTATATACAAAGTTTCATGTCTCTCGCTTTAATAAATACATGTTTTCATACAAACTTTGGACCCCCGTTTCACCCCTTTAGGGGGTGAATTTTGTAAAATCCTTGTCAGTCAGTCAGTCAGTCAGTTTCTTCTTTTATATATTTAGATAATACAATTCGCACTACATTTCATCTACATTTCATCATCATCATCATCATCATCATTTCAGCCGAAAGACGTCCACTGCTGAACATAGGCCTCCCCCAAGGCTCGCCATTTAGACCGGTCCTGTGCCGTCCGTTTCCACCGGATTCCCGCGACCTTCACCAGGTCATCACTCCACCTTGTCGGAGGCCTACCGACAGCTCGTCTTCCGGTGCGTGGACGCCACTCAAGCAGTTTCTGGCCCCACATTTACGTTGGTTGTATCTATCGCTTTATTGTCATTCTTAAATTCCCCGTTTTAGCAAGGAGAAAGAAAGGAAAAAAAAGAACCAAAAAACCTTTTTCGGTCAGATTAAGAGAACCCACCAACATTTTTGTCAGATTAAGAAAATATGCTTTCAGGATACCGAGATAAACCTCCCCTATGAAAATCTGACGCGCTCGAGTATTTCAAAATAACTTAATTTTTTTGCATTTTCAAAAATTCATCGTAACTTATCGTCACGCCGAAATCGTCAGTTTTTTTAAAGGGAGCTTCCTTGGGGCCTACTTAACACCCCTTCTGAAAATCTGACGCTCTCGAGTAAATTTTTTTTTTTTGCATTTTTGACTACTTTATATTCCTACCCCCACCACGCAAACCGGCAGATTAGTATACCGTTGTTATCAGAGGCACTTGGGGCATACGTAGTATGAATATCTGACGCGCTCGAGAATGCCCAAGTAACTGTTTTTTTTAACGTTTTTGAAACACCGTACACGCCAAACCCACCGCTAAAATGGTTTTTACCATACGAGCTTTTCTTTTCGAAATTATATTATCTTTCGATTTTGATAGGTCTCGACGGCGCCGTTGAATTACGCCATTTAGCTACCTCGCCTCCCTAACTATAAGTACCTATCAATATTCCTAAGTCAGTAAGGCGCGGTTTAAAAAGGATAAGATTCGTTGAACTAACTGACGATTCAAAAGTGCTTGTTGCTAGGCCTATTTGAATAAAGAATATTTTGAGTTTGAGTTTGAACTTTTGCCAGATGAACAGTAACTCGGTATTATAGTCGTAACGGATCTTTATAAAATCCCGAACTAAGACTTGTGCAAATATCGGCACGACTGTGCTATATCGATGTAGTTACGTATTAATAACAAACTTTCACAGAGAAACCTATGCAAATGTTTACATCCTAATTACTTGTATGCCCTTTGAGACCTCACTAATAAGCTTGCGGTGTTGACATCTAGCCTTAATGAAATCCCACGACATGAACCGCAGTCTTGAACAGTGAATAGTCGAGGCAAACTTCTTCCTGAGATTTTTAATACCGGACAAAAAATGCATGTAAAGTCCCGGGAATTAACACTTCTTATTTTTTGTCTCAGAAAAAAAAATGTATGGTAGAGGTTCTATGAAACCGAAGTAAGAGACGGGCAAAAGCTAAATTCAAATTATTAAAATTTTCCACATACGGGTCAAATACCAGCACGCGAGTCCCTGCTTACCTTCGAAGTGAACCTCCGTGTCATATACCGTAAACCCGCCAAGCGAGTCGGCACGGCAACACTGTAACTCTGTAACATAATGCGTCTTACAAAGTCGGCGCAAGGAGTCGCAATCACCTTAAGTAACCTCTAAGAGAGGATTTTTACTCAACGCTGTTTCTAGTACGTTTAGTAGTTTATAGGGAACGACTAGGAACACGTTGATGCTGGTAAATAAGACTTCCGTACAGTATTCATTCAGGCTTACTAACTTGCGAGTTGCAAACTGTGGCAATGTGCTCCTTAATGGTGATTCTGAGGTACCGGGTGGTAAGGAGGTTAGTTGATGAGATGATGAGGGTGAGTAGGGTGCCGTGGGTAATTTCATGCTATCGGTGTAAACTTGTTAGTCATTACTTAATGTTGTTTTATCCCCGGTCGTATGATATGAACAACGCGGCAGTTTTAATATTGAATATGTACGCTGAATATCCACTTTCGAACAAAAGGGATAAAACAATTGGTGCAGTCATGGGCACCGAATATATACATTTTTTTCGCCTTATTCCATTGAAATAAGGTCCAAAAATGTATACATATTATTCCCTTGACAGTTCTTTAGGCAACCGAATCATCTATAAACCTGAATAACCATTTTAAAATAGATTTTACCCTATGAATTATAAGAAAAGCGTTCTTTGGTATAGTTCCCCTTTTATAGTGCCTTAGTATACATTGTCGCGTTGTATAAGAGTTAATGGAAGCTAAAGCTCTGAAATGGCTTTTCTTTTCAAAAGAAGGAAATCGATATAGAAAACAGCTTATAGATTATTTATAATTTAATAGCTTCAATACACGTCACGATGACCTTTTCAGAACTGATATGAAATAAATAGCTCATTGTTCTTCTTGATAATATGTTACTTAAAAGTATATTAGATGATGAACAAAAGAGGTCGCCATTAGCCAACAAAGTGACTATTCGTCGACGTGTTAAAAATAAGTAGTGCATTATGAGTGAGTCACGTATTAGACTTAGCTAGATTATTATCTAACTGCAGATCCACTACTGTTTTCTAGAATATCTGTCCTATAACTTAATTACTGTAATTAGTATGCTCATTTAATTTAATCTGTACTGTTTTAATTGTACACATTATCATCTTCTTTCTAGTTCAGTCGGCCTTTCTGGCCTTATGCTTCCACTTCTTTCTTGGATGTCGTCATCTATCTAATTATTGAAAACAGTGTGGACTGTTTTGTGAATTATAGCGTCGAATTACTTTTTCTGATAGATCTTATAGCGATGTTCTTAACCAACATAGGGCTTAATATAGGACTTAGCCAAGATAATGGACTATCCATCCGGGGGGTTAGACAGCCCGCCATTAATCCAAACCAGATTAAACAGTCGCCCGATAATTAATTATTGGCGTAATAATGTAACACGACCGAGAGAATTAATCGAATACAATTACTGACTAATTCAATCATGGCGCCATCGCATGGTAGCCAGCGAAGTTACATATGCGGATTATGAGCTCAAAATAAACTTACCAATCAAGTTTATAACAACACCATGGTGTTAAGTTTAATCAACAAGCTATTATATTGTGTTCGTAATAGGTTAAAACTGTTACCTATTCCTTCGTAAAACCGTTCGTGTCTTATAATCATTGTGCCTAATTCGATTATATTACCTACTTTTTAGTATCAAGCATGTTCGTATATATTATAGGCTACGATTTATTAAATATGCAACTAAAACGCAATTACGCAATTGATGTGTCGTTCCCTGGCAAATGATAGCGCTATGCCTTTTACCAATAAGGACTGAAGTGGACCTTTTTTTTCAGTGAACGATATATACTCGTATGAGTCGTATGTAAGCACTGGTATTCCTAAACCAAATCTCTCCTGTTGTAAATAAAATTGATCACACTGTTATTGAAAAGTCACTTGTGCACTATTCCAGTTCATTAAAACAGATGTTTTGTTTTCGTCTCGTTATTGGACTGCGCCATCAATTGAATAATTATGCGCTGCACCCACTGCGTGCGTTTTGTTCGTTTCAATTTACAATTATTTACTCTTTCGACTGCGCAGCATAGAAGCACTGGTAATTGTTTCTGTTTTTTGAAAATTGAATAATATCGTGAAAAATGCAGAATTTCAATCCAGTGGTATTGTTTTTGAGAATTACTGAAAAGAACGAAACTTGTTTTATCAATTTTATACTTCTTAATGAAGTTATTTTTATCTCTTCCAGGTATGAAGACTGTTCAGCGCGTAAATTGAAAGAATCTGGGATTTATATGAAAGGTAAATTTCCATCAGACAACTATTAGCTCTCTAACAATTAAAGCATCACTGGACTAACAGTTCTCAAATATTAAATATTCTATCATCAATATACTTCAATTACAATCTCATATACGGCTTCACCTCAAAAATACTGATTTCCAGTAATAGGTGTAACGATTTAAAATAGGGAACTAAATATAGTATAATACTTTTTATATTGATAATTGTTTTATTACCTAGGCCAAAAACGTTGAATATATTAATTTGTTTATTTTTGGCCCTCTGGAAGTTCCTCTAATTTGCAAATTCTTAAATAAACATATTCCAAAGTATTAGAGTAACTAAATTAAGTAAAAGAACATGAATTTCGTTATTTCTAGAAGAGGATACTACACTACTATCAATTCGACTAAACAAGAATTGAGTTTAGTCCAAGACTGGGGCATACATTTTGACGTTTAACCTTAGATAAGTTCTTGTTCCAATTTAAATCCAGCCTTAGTAATGGAAAATAGCTGAACTATACATTTTCTTAGATTTATTATGCTCTTACGTTTTCCAGAGGGAAATTACTGCTTTCATTGGAATAAACTTTTAAGCACGCCACTGATGCAATTTGCCGGAGCAATACCGGCCGCCGGTAGCTAAGCTGGATTCAACCCAATGATGGGTTTTTTCTTTCCTTATCTTTTATTTTTGTACTATTACACAATTAGTTAATATAATCGTATTATAGGGTATAAAAATGCTCTATGATATTTCGTATTGAACTAAACTGTCATATAAATTGATCAATCACGATGTCGATGGTGAGTTTTCGATGTTAACTTTAGATTTTCCCGCATGTATGTTGTCTTATTGTCGCAAACCGCTTTGTCCGCCACACAATCGAAAGGGCCCGATGTAAACCTTAGGAAATTTCTCACGAGCATTACTGCACTAAACGGTTTCCCAACAGACCATTGTATTTCTTGTAGACAAAATGTTTTGAGAATACGGACGAATGCCACGCCGTTGCGACAGTTGCCGGCGAATGTAAAATAACTAGATTTGTTCTTGTTGTACTACATAGTTTCATTCATTGATATCTCGTATTTCTATTACTTTACTGACTTTCATTAGTACCGTTTTAAAAACTACGGATTCTTCAAAGATTTAAATCTAATTTTTCAGAGGTTATTACCGAGAAGTATATTCAAAGACTTAAAAGGTTGGTTAGTTTTCCAAAACGTTCTTTAACAATTTTAACTTAAATTCTTAACTCTTTTGACGTCTTTTAATTTTTGTCTGAGATTGAATTTAGCATGTTTTATACGTTCGGTTTTGCTAATTACGAAAAAAATCCATCGAAATCTAGTTCATTTAAAGGTTCTCTTTCGAATGGATTTTTTTGGATAAAAACTTACCCCAAACACGATATGCCCACAACGCGCTTAAACAATTTGTACTCTAGCACTCTGCTGAACAGCGTTTCATAAACAATCGCACTGTTGCCTTTCTTACATCCTTAATCCATTGTATGGCTTTTAATACTAAAGTAAACTGAGTATTATCTATTTTTACACACCTAGTACAAAACCTAGCGGTACAGTGTTACTCGCCTTTGTTTGATTGTGGCTTATCGATATTGTCTGACAATGAGTTTAAATCACTTTCCTGCCTTAAAAGTTGCGAGAGCGCTAAACGTATGGATATGAAGTTGCCATTTTTTAAAGGAAAATCATAAATAATTTCGTGTTGTGACTAACGTGCTAATAATTATGTATTTTTCTCTCGCTGGAATCAGCTTTAAATGTCAGTCTTGGACATAGATTTAAGTTTTGCGATTGGTTAGCGTGGCCGCCTCCTTAAACAATTAATTTCGCTTGAAACACGGCTGTTAAGAGAAAAAAAGTTATTTCTAACCACCTCCGAAGTTTGACCAGAAATATATGAACCGGGTCGGTTGCAACATGCTTCAAACCGTGTGTAATCAATCATAAGCCGTGTTCATTAAAATCTGATTCTATGGAAAGTTTGGCAAGTTTCAATGGGATGACATATGCCGGCGCCATATTGAACGTTGATCGCATCGGTCTGTAATCTTGGGTTAAGTTAGTGCAACCCGCCCTTATTCTGGAACTTCTGCATGTCATTACAGCATATGGGCTAAAATTGGTATTCGAAAACCAATTTATATTTCCTC
Organism: Epiblema foenella; assembly: GCA_963556455.1. NCBI lineage: Eukaryota > Metazoa > Arthropoda > Insecta > Lepidoptera > Tortricidae > Epiblema > Epiblema foenella. Next base: position 5,625,628 of record OY747110.1, read on the forward strand.
TGCATCACAAGAACACTTATCAGATATCAGAGTTTCTCACCAGAGTACCTACGATTTCCGTTTGCTCATTTATTACAGCGATACGTTATTGTTTCCTTTCATTAAAGATAAATTTGCTAACTATAATAAGGAACTCTATGTGTTAAGAGATAGGTTTCAGAGTCATACAAAGGTTGGTGAAACAATGAAAGCGCTTGATTATTTAGACGTGGATATTATTCATGTTCGTGTATTGTTTGTACTCCGTATTGTCCGAGCCCCTACGTATGATGTAAATACTGTATGAATACATGCCAGGTCCCTACTCTAAGACAACACTTGATCCCTACGTCCTATTCCTACTTATAGGTACCTTTCAAAACAAACAAACATTGGTAAACCCTGAGTCATATACCAGCTCTTTTATATCCAAAGGTAAAGAAAAACTACACAGTAAACATTATCAAAGTTTCATACTTGCAATACTTTCTTATTTATGGGCCAGCGCCATACATCGCCCCGCCATTACAAGGTAAAGTAAACCTGATATGCCTTCTGTTTGATTAATTCTTTCAGGGTCGTTGCTTGGAAAACTTTTCATTATAGCCTCACATCTGTTTTATTATTTCCTAGTACACGAAATAGTCGTTAGCTATAACAACACACCTCGTACCACTAAGGAATTCTAGAGCGTCCAACTTTTCTGTAGGCCTGTCTGCAAAACTCGTTAGGGCTGCTCTGTGAAAGGGGTCGGGTCCTCTTGTACTGACAAAACTTCCACTAATTCTGACTTTCCCTGGAAGTTTACGCACGAAATTAGATCTAAACTATACCTCTTTCGTAGCTGTTTATCAAGTAAATTTCGCCATTAATCTTATAAATAATTAGTTTAGTTTGTTTTGGATAAGGTGATTTATTTAATTTGGTTTGGAGCCTTGAATGATTGTCACAATAACTATAACAAGGCACGTCGACTATTCAATGTTTAATGTTTGAGAATAGCATTTACTTCTTAAGAGTTCGATAGATGGGTGACGACTCCGCCTCCCCATCATAGGAATCCGTTAGTTAGGAAGGATGGGAACTGAGTCGACAGCGACTACGTTCCCATTCCTCTCCCTCTGTCGTAACTCGGCAATCACTGGGCTGCGCGGTCCGGCGACCTAGCCACACACTCACGCAGCTGGACGATGTATTCACAGCGTCCATCGAAAGATGGAACACTGCGCTTACGGCGCCCAACTCAGACACGACGCGTACACTTAGGCATTCCCGCCGGCGGGGACGTCCACCGCGCGATTGCGACAACACTGACACATATGGTCCCTATTCAAAGTCAGTCCGTCAAACCGATCAACCAATCTCACCAGGAGGAACTGAAATGTTAAAAAGAGAGAGAAGGCACTAACGAACAGCGTCAGAATGTGACGATAGATGACGGCCCCGGGTATTTACCTACGCCAATTAATTACATTTACGAGTGTACTTTTAGTGTAACAGAAATGAACAGGCATTTTTCATATAAATTATAGATAAATGCCATGATTATGAGAGCTTTTGAATCTGACTTTAGTTATATCGATCGAACCTGTGCTTTTTTCATAATGTATTGTTTTTTTTTCTTTTAACCTGTGGCAGTGGCAGTGAAAAGATTAGTTCTTGCTGTCTACTTGAAGGAATCTGTCTAAATTACTATAGTTCTGCTTTTATACTTGATTCTATATGACTAAAGTAGGCCCATATTTTCCGAGAGTAAGTCGACGTGTATCTAGTTATGACCTCGTTGTACAAATTATTGTTTCGAGTATAGATTTTAAATTATGTCACGCTTAACTCGAAACAAGTTTAATAATGCGGGCTGTTACGTTACATTTGCGTTTTACATCAAATATTGTTTGAGTTGCCTAACTCATCACCTACGCATGGCTGGAGTGTACAGGAGTCATTCACGCATATTTAGATAGGCGCGATAAGCACTTGCGTCAAGGCTAGGTTTCATGCCAATGTGGTAAAAAAAACTCGTGAATAGGTGAAACATAATTCGAACAGTACTTGAGTAACATTTCATTAATTAATGTCACGTCATATCCCTTGAAATATTGGAATTGCCCACGGATCGGTTATTAATTAATTACGTATTATAATATATTAAGAAATATTTAAACGAAATTTTGTAAGTAACACAGAATGAAAAAAAGTGACGACGGTTTTCTCATGTAATATCTTAGCGACTTTTGATTTCCTTCGCTTAACCTGTACATCTTTCTTCACAGTTTTTTGTTCCGGTCTCAGCTCTCAGTTCAGCTCACAAGGCCTCAAAAAACGTTAACTACTTTAGTATATTGTGAAACCAGTTGCTCAACCGTTTGCCCAACGTGTTGGAGGTCAACAATTAATCAGAACTACTAATGACATGTACAAAATTGTCTAATGACACGTGGGCGTAAGTCACCTGGAAAATGCCTTTGGACATATTTTAAAACCAAATGTCCACTTCTGACGAAATAGTTGTAAATGTGAGTGGTTGTTTGTTGATAGGTACCTATAGCCAAGGCGATGTGAATTATTGTTCAATCATTTAGTAGTCAGTTTTTTCAGATTCTTAGAAAACAGACTAGAAAAATTCAGCATATCATTTTTGAGCCGAAAGATAAAATCATAATTACGCTATCATCTGATCATAATTAATTTAAGTTACGACCAAAAACATGTAAAGAACCTCTGATTTATTAATTATTATAACCATTCTAATAGGTCTAAAAACATTATCGTGCTTCTCATTTCGTATAAACTCAACGCTACGCGTAATATGTCTTGCAGTAGGTTTATGGAAGCTTAATAAAACTTAATTCCATTTATCGAAAGAAACTGTCTTAATCGGCAATTTGTCTCTGTAATCTGCGTCTTATCGGGGACCGACGTTACGTATATTTGTTTACGTTATGCAAAGCGTAATCATTTGTAAGCATAATATATCTTACCTTTGACTTTGAAATATCATTTGTGAAAGTTATGTAAATGTTTGTTTTCATTATCATTTTATGCCGTAAATCGTATTGAAAAAAAAATTAAGACCGCCTCAGTTTGTTAACGTTTTCGCAATGAAAGAGAACAATAATCGAAATGTCGTTGGCTGCTTTTCCATACAAGCGACACTCAGTTCTCTCGTGAAAAAAGTAACCTAATTATATTTAGTTGATTAGTATATAGGAGATGGCGGGATGATCTGGATGCATTTGCCGAGAATTGGGAGGAAGAAGCGCTCAATAGGGAGACCTGGAAAACATGGGGAGAGGCCTTTGCCCAGCAGTGGGACAGCCAATAGGCTATAAAGTAAAGTAGTATATAAACAAGATTTTCTGTAATAACGTTAAATGTTACCGCTTCGACTTCCTTTGATTGAAAACAATAGCGGCCAAGTGGAAGAACAAACAAAGTCTATCGAACCGTACGTACGTTACTTATCAAAGCCCGCAGGCGTCGCTTCGAACAACGAAACCTTATCACAACTCCTATTTCACACGCGCGAACTCATATGGCGCATATAGTGGGCGTGATTTCTAACTCAATGTTTTTTTAAGTTAACGTTCTTTCTTGCACTTCATGTTGACTTTTACTTGGTTTTGACCGACGCCGATCGCGATCTCCGACCCTGGAGATTCTCAACGAATGATCTATTGATAAAATAATAGCTACTAAGCTTCAAATACTAAAATAATGTTAAAATTTATTAAAATAACTTGGGTTTCATGTGAATTACTACAAAAAAAAATTTTTTGGAAATAATAGTTTGTAATTCTCCTTATATACTTAAGTAAATATTCAACATACTGTTACTACATACAGTTTTCTCCTACCATTGCTCTTTAGTTATTTATGGCTGTACTCGGAAGTTTTACGCTCGACAAGTTTAAGTGGTAGTTCCAGGGTGGCCACTTTCTGGAAAACCGGGAAAACCGGGAAAAGTCAGGGAATTTCGCTAGTCATGGAAAAGTCAGGGAATTGTCAGGGAAATTTAATGGAGGTCAGGGAAAAAAATTGTCTCTCTATGTAAATGAAATAAATGAACTTTATTCTGCAAGTAGGCCCCAATGGCACTTTTGCAAATCAAAAATTACTAGCGTTTCTCATGAAACCACTGCTGAGAAGAAATGTCGAAAAAAACTCGACAGTCAGTCATTTTCTCCAAAAATATGCTTAATTATAATGATACTACTTAACCTACTTAAGTAAATCCGAGTGGTAAACAACGAAAGAGAATTTAAAAAAATGAGGAAAAAAGAACAATAGGTATTTACAAAGTGTAGTTCCACAAGAAAACATGTCGAAACTGCATACGTATTACATGGTATTACCAAATACGAGATAAAGATAATAATTCTAAAAGTGCCCTACATTTATTTTGCAAATAGGTCTCAATATTTGCAAAATAAATGTTTTGATTCTGAATAATAATTGAAAATACTTCTCCTAGACATTAAATTAAATCATTTGATATGCTTTCCTGCAATAACTGTGTCAACTAGATACAATGAAAATATTATACATGAGTCTTTACGCTATTTAGGTATTTGGTTTGGGCGATGCATTTCTGTCTGTTAAACAGTCCTCAACCCTAGAGTAAGAAAACTTACTTACTTTATTAAGTCTTTGACATTAATGTTGTTTTAAAGTAATTTTTAAGAGCTGGAAAGGGTAAATTCAAAATTGCATCTCGTAACTTATTATAAAACGGACACATTGACCCTACTTGTATATTTTACGTACACGAAACTTTTAAGCGGCAATTTTATTTTTATTCCTGGTATTAAAATTATGGATATCAGAATTTTTACAGAATGCGTCTCAATTCTTTATGACATAAACAAAATGCAGAATTCCGACGACGAGAGAGGCTCGATAAATTGTTGGACATATTTGTCCAAAATAACCGGCTTTCAGGATATGACGCAGATAACGCCATAAGTGCCTTCAATGATATTTGTAAATCACCTGAATTTGAAAAATCAATGAAACAATTTTCCATAAGGATAGTCACCGACTGGATGATATTTGGCTCGGTTTGATATAAAATGAATAAAGACTTTCAATCTTTAATAAAAATGGTCATGGTGTTATCCCACGGAAACGCATATAGTGAGCGTGGCTTTTCCATCAATAAAGAGATATTAGTGGAAAATCTTTCGCAAGTCTATAATTGCGCAAAGACGCGTTTATGACGCTATATCTTAACCACGGCGGTTTAGACAACATAAATATTGAAAAAAAAAAATATCCACGCGGTTCGTAATGCTCACTCTTTGTACACGGAGGATCTACACAAAAAGAAGGAAAAATTGAGTTCAGAGGCAAAAATCAGAGCAGAAAAAAGAAAAACTGCGGAAATGGTTAAAGAACTAGAAGCAAAAAGACAAAATTTCTCGAAGGAGCTGCCAAAGAAGCTGCGTTATTGGAAAAACAGATTACCAAGTTGCAATATATTTTTAACCGACTTCAAAAAAAGGAGGTTCTCAATTCGGTTGTATCATGTTCTTTTTTTTAACGTGTGTTACCTCAGATCTCCGTTGTTTATGAACCGATTTGGATTTTTTTCTTTGTTTGAAAGCATAATTATGTTGTCCAGAATCTAGTTTTGATGATGAGATCCATGAGGAATTGAGAGAACTCCTCGAAAATTCATACGAAGCATATAGCGATTTTAGTATTTTGTATGTATGTAAGCACTTTATTGTACACAATAACAGGTTAAAACAATATACATGTCACATAAGATTAGAGTACAAAGGCGAACTTATCCCTATGAGGGATCTCTTCCAGCTAACCTTTGAGGGATTGAGTGTATAGTGGGAGAATGAGATAGACAAACTTACACAGTGTACTAAAACTTTTCAATAAGGAAACTTATAGCTAAAACCAAAACCAAATAAATATATAACAACTATAACATATAATAAATACATATTATAAATATATACGTATTTAAATAAATATACATAAATAAATATATATAGTATTCAACCAAATCACAAGTTGTTGGAGAGCCACAATTTCTTCAAATTGCTCTTGAGTGAGGCGACAGACTGGGACTGTCTTATTGACAAGGGCAACTCGTTCCACAACTTCACAGCGCGTACCGTGAAAGATCTAGAGTATGTTCGCGTCTTATTAGACGGTAGAGCAAGAGTAAGGTTGGCGCTGGACCTCAGACGATGACCACTGCCATCAGCCATGTATCTAAATCTCTCAGAAAGGTATGGAGGGGCAGCAGGATTAAAAAGTGTGTTGAACAGTAACGACAGAATATGCACATCTCTCCGCCGGCGCATCGGCAACCACTGAAGCTGAGACCGAAAGTAGGAGATGTGATCATACTTGCGTAGACCGAAAATGTACCTGATACATACGTTTTGCAGGCGTTCAAGCTTGTCAAGCAGCTCTTCCCTGAGATCAAGGAACGCGATATCCCCATAGTCCAGAAGAGGAAGGAGAAGAGACTGAGTAAGAGTCCGCTTAGTATGCAGAGGAAGGAAATTCTGCAGACGCCTTAGTGAGTGGAGAGATCCAAATATTTTTTGACTCACTTCGGAAATATGAGGAGTCCAAGAAAGCGTCTGATCCATGGTGATGCCCAAATTCCTAACAGTAGAGGACAGAGGAATAGAGATTCCATCAAAAAGGATATCAGGCACCACCACATCTGAGAGCTTACTTATATAGTAAGGACTACCAATAACAATTGCCTGCGATTTCTTTGCATTCACTTTTAATCCGAATTTGAACGCCCAGCAACGAATGGAATCCAAATCATTGTTGACTTGCGCAATTAGTGGGCATAAATCGTCTATACTCGCCGCTGCATAAATCTGTAGGTCATCCGCGTATAAATGATATGAAGATGCAAGAGATTGGGTGATACTGTTTATAAAAATAGAAAAAAGCAGTGGAGAAAGCACTCCCCCCTGTGGGACGCCTGCATTTTCGGTAATAAATCGAGCATTTGGATTCAGAAAGTAGCATTTGGTATACGGGAACTGATGAAAAAGACCACGGATGGTCATCCAAAACTCCTATTGTTTCATGGGTGGCATTAAGATATTTCGACCAAGATACTAAAGTAACTATGACGAAGTCAATTTAAATGGTCCTGATGTAATGTCACCATCAACCTGATCTGGTAATTGAAGCCGGAAGGTAGGCAACGGAACTCCGTAATAAAACAGTGTAGCTTAGCCATGTTTGACCTTATTGGAATCGTTATGAGATGCACTCTGGTAATGATTCACTAAATGTGAAATAATTAAAATTTTTAATAAAAAAATAAATCCGACACCAAAAATTAAAAAAATAATTGCCTTACTTCTAATACGAGACTTTACGCTTCTTATTGCACAATGTAGATGTATCTACAAGTCGGTTTTTGTTATTATTATTTCAAATTATAAGTAACATGATAACTGATGACTAAGTAGTTTTGTTTCAGTTAAACCCAAGATTTTTAACAAAATTCAAAAAATGAGGTTTCTCAATTCTTCACTTTAATTTGTACCATAATACGCAAAATTTTAAAGTCTAGTACTTACTAATACGATTAAGGCCCGTATAAAGTGTTCTCTTTAGTATTTCACGCTGGATTATATTATATGATACATTTAATATATCCAATAAATTCAGTAGTCAGATGTACTGTTTCAATTGGTTTTTCCTGTACAGCTTTTAACAAAAATGGTCAAAAATGAAAAGAATTATTGGGTAATTGAAATTGTAGAACTGTCTGATAGCAAATTAAAATATATAAATACAAGAAAACAGTACAAAAACGTCACCTGACTGTAGGATGTGAACCCACGACTTCCGTCTAACAATGCTTTCGCTCTTACCAACTGAGCTATTCAGATACTACTTCTTATTATTTCCGTTTATGTATTAATTTCATTGTATTTATAAATTGTAATTTTCTAGCAGATATAATTCTGAGAAAACGTGTTCAAATTACATATTTTTTATTTATTACATTTAAGATTATGGTCAGGGAAAAACTTGAAAAAACGCCTGGAAAACCGGGAAAAGTCAGGGAATTTTGGTTGTAGTAAATAGCGGTCACCCTGTAGTTCAAGAGACAGATGTATTGAAATAATGAGTCTTTTACAACTAACTAACTGTTACCGTCCCTTTACGATAACATATCTATTATTAATAAATAGGTACATGACTACAAATGAACTAGCCTTTTTATAATATGATTTATAAATAGTAACTGCACTCTGATAGTCTTATTAGAATTGAAGTGAATTGAATATGATTGTGTAACTAGTTGCAATATGAATTTTTGTTATGCTGTCACTATGAACTAGATGCGAAGTGGAAATTTCTCCCTATTCTGATGATGTACTACAGAACAATAAAACGAAGCGATATAGGCCGGCGGTATGTCGTGCTGATACGGTCACTAAAGACCCGAGGTCTAACATTTAATACATACGCTACCGGTGACACGAATTCGCGTCATTGTTATATGGATAGCCTTGTCAGCGCGGAATGTGTTATATCTTCAATTTGAAAACTACTTTTTCTTACTTTAGTGACCTAATCACGATCTTGCTCTAGGAACTTCGTATTTACTTATTTATGACGCCTTAATAATGGAAAACGTACATACCATTACTTTTATGACGTTTTAGCGTTAGAAATAATCTTATTTTATAGAGACATTTATGTTCGTAGAAAAATAACGTATTGTTCCAAAACGTATTTTAACTTAATGTTTATTCAAGCACTATGCTATGCAATCACGTAGGTGTATTTAATTAAGCAATTATGATTCATTTGCACGCATTGTTATTAGGTTTTAAACTTAGTGGAACAGTATGCAATGCTTAAACGATGTCAGGCGTAACAAGTTATTTCAACCCGCCAGCTTTTATATCGAACAATAGATAGTATACATTCGAGAAAAGCGCCAGATTCTTTGAGATCGTATTCGGTTAGATTTAAATATGCAAATTATTTAACTTTTGGTCTAATATTTGCCGAAACAAATATTTACTCATAACACGAACGGTACCGATGATTTTCTCAGCCAAATTGACAATTGTTTCAATGTTTATTCCACGCCATCAACGTTCAATAGGCGCTTTTGAAATATTTTTATATGTCCTCATAACATTCATATCCGTATTACATTATCGCGCCTTGTCAATCTTCTTAGTTATTTATTACGTTTCAGTTAAACATTCTGTCACGTCGCCAAAGCAACGAGCTCCATTAAAAATCCATGCATTAAATTCCTTCTGTCAACATTTTACACGACAATAGTGATTCTTGCCGCGCCTGCGTTGCTTTCGCGCGTAACTAAACTACTTACGATTGCAAAAAACGGTGTCTCGTTCACAGGTGCCGTTGTACAGTCGCCATCAAATATATCTGTACTCTTCAGGGTGCTCAAAAATATCTGAACATGCACTTTAACGCCTTGACAATAGAGTCGTGTTCAGATATTTGTGAACACCTCGTTCGCTCCGATATATCTGATGGCGGCGACTGTACGAATTGCAATCAACTCCGTGAGCCGCTTGTATGTTCTCCTATTCATAGCTTGAAGCCCCACGCGTAGAAAACTCAAACAGTAATAACAAGAAATATTCTTCTTCAAGTAATATGACTCCATACGGGTCTCGCTGAACTGAGTACTCGCAAACACTTCGCGTTAACACTAAACGTTTCAGACGCCAGCATCTTAACGAGTCTTAGTGAATGCTAAGAATTTTGTAACCTGCCGTTTGGAGCGAATAGTACATAAGCATCCCAATCAAATGCTGTATCCTTGAAACGGTATCAGCCTAATATCAATAGAATAAGGACTAGTGCATCGCAGCTATTTCAACGCTTTAGCTGCTGATTACCTACAGCAAATCGTATACCCCGTCTCCGTACAGAGTACGCTCTGTGCCCGCACCAAACGTTAATATTTTTCTCTCAAAGGTCGCCGTTATATCGGCTTAAAGGTCGCGATACGTTATCGACCGGCGGGGTCGACTTGTTAACGTTTTCATTGTCTCTCAACAACAGTTAAAACTTACCGGATAATTTCCACTGTTCAAAAATGTTGACCTTGCCTCCAGTAATAGGTACACCCGTGGCATTTAGGTGCGTGGCATTTGTTTATCTGATATAATACCGGAATAATAAATTCGTATAATAGACTACGAAATTTTGAGTTACAATAAACACTACACGGGCACTTCGTTTTCGTTTTCAAATGATCTTTATTTCACAATAACACATTTAAATACAGGGTAATTAACAGTAAAATACAACAGTTAATTACAAATTTTACGTTACATATATACTTTATCAGATTGAAGCACCTATAAAAGTTTATAGGCATCTTTTTTTTTTGTTTTTTTTTTGTTTATAGTACTATTTTTCACATTATTTATTTAAACTTACTTATATGGTAACAGAACACATAGTAACAATTGTGAATTTATTAGTATTAAATTCACTTTTAGCCTTAATTATTTGCAATGGTTTTATTTTAACTAGTCATAGAACAACACGGGCACTGAGGTCCTTGATAACATGCCATCTCTAGAGTTTTATGAAGAAGAGCGATTATCTTGTTCATAAGTATTTTTGCTTATTAGATGTAGATATTGCCAATAATTCATATAGTTTTGTTTATTAGTGTTCGTAGGGATGTCACTTCCGTCTTAAAAATCGATTATTTTGCTCCAAATTAAAATCGATTAAAAAACATTAGATAAAAAATCTAATCAATTTTTTCAATAATCGATTTTTTATTTATTTTTCCTATTGGCTCGGTTCCACGGTAATTATTATCATGCGATACACTCATATTATGATCAGAATCACAAGATTGTTGACGTGTATTGCAGTATCGTGATAATATCTGAGCAACTCTGGATATTTGTAATCCGCGATACCTAAGGGGCGTGGCTTCAATATTAGCTTCATTGCTAGAAATTTCCTCATAATGCCAGGGTCTTTACTAGGTCTTTGTAGACGTCTAATATTCTCATGTCCAAGGTGGTAGGTAGCTTACAATATTCTTCGATAAATTATGTTCCGATTAATCGGCTGTGAAAATCATAATCGATTTTGTATTAATCGATTTATTGCAAAATCTAAATCGATCGATCTTTTTTAATAATCGATTATTTTTGACATCCCTAAGTGTTCGAGATAGTAGTGAATTTAAGATCATGACTGTCTACATACTATATGAACTTTTAGCATTGTGTGAGAGCGACAGGCGATAGGCAGCAGAGAAGCACAGGAATGTTCAATGCGACCGCATTTTATCCGAAAGTTTACATGAAAACTGCAGTACGTTTGCATGTAGGATTTAAATTTTCAACTAGATTAAATTGACATTCTTCTTACTTGGGTCGAAGCAAAATATCCGTCTAGATATCAATACTAGCCTAACATGGAAATTGGTCTGAGATTCAGGAAAAAAGAACATTGAAAAACATTTATTAAAGTTGTCTGACACCTCAAATAATGACATCCTGTAACATGAGAATACCTGTACATTTACATTTTTTTAAACACACTCGTAAACCTCAGACATGTTGAAATAAAATGTATTACGATTGTCTATCCGCTCATAAACCGTGTCCGTTCGTAGTGATTATATTAGATCTCATTAAAGCGTACGAATTAAAACTGCGTGAAATGTAGCATATTCAACATTTTAATTTATTTTTCTGGTAAATTTACTTATAGCAGATTCAAGCTTGTGCTATCGAGTTGATGTTTAATGCGAGGTCTTAGCTTAGTCTTATGGAAACCTGTTTTCTAACAAGGTTTTCACGGAATGATAATTTACGAAAGTTGTTCGGAATAATGGATAACGGGACCGCTACCAACTAACTCGGAAATGTCACCAAAATCTACAACCAATTCATCATAAATGTGTCCACGGAAGTGACGCAGTTGAGTTGAGACGCTCGAATCGAAAGGAAAACGTCTTCAATATTAAATAAAAGTTTTTTTTTTAAAGTACCAGTGGTGAGAGAGACAATAATAATAAAAATATACTGCGAACGGTCTTATAGCGAAGAGTTTCGACCCACACCTCAAGAGACTCTCGCTAGATGGCTGGGTCAAGAGTCAGATACAGAAGGCGGTACTCCTGGACACTGCGCGGATAGTCAGGAGGTTCCTCTCTCTGTCGCCCTAACCACCGGTAGCTTAGGCCCCGCCTCGCTGCCGGCGGAACCCTAGGTTAGGATTTTATAATATTTTTGTTTTGTACGTGTATTTTTATATTTTATTTTTTATAAAGATATTGTACATCCCTAGCTTAAGAAGGAAAACAAATAAAGAGAATAAAAATGTATTTTTTATCTTGGCTCACTTTTTCTGCTAACTGCATTATTGTTTATATCTCAAAAAAAAGGTACTCCAAATAAATCCACGAGAATAATTCTCGTACCCGTCGTCTATCAGTGTCTGGTATCCCAGGGCTCATTACAAAGAAATTCTATTGTTTATTTTTTTCGCCGGGACACGACGTTTTAAACGGCCAACTTTTCTTTGCTACGAAAAACAGTAAAATTTAAATTTTAGTAAAGCCATTTCGACCCTCCATTTTGCAGGAGGCCCGATATTTTATTTTGATATTTAAATGTACTGAGACCGCTGCTTACGTGCAAACAGTATACCTACCTTTGAACCGATTGACGTTGTAAATTGAAAATTACGAAAACAATCTCAAATTAACCAGGTGAAATAAAAAACCACTTTAAATTAAGGGAATGTAACATTAAACACAGATTGTTGATGTTAAATGGCAGTACAAGCTAATGGTGACTCCGCGGAAACGTCATTTCAGCGAAAACGTTTTCGCGCGTACGGGAACTGGCGTAATTCGACGAAAAAATTAATTACTTGGTTAGGTAGTGCAGTTGCATTCCACGGAGAAAAAAGTCTAGTTTTCTTTAACAGAATATTGTAAATTCGACTTGATTTTATTGTAGTATATGTGACAACTATACTTTGTTTACACATTAATAGAAAATTCCAGTTCTCTACAACATCTTTTCTAGTATCCTATTACCCACTTACCTAGTATCGTACAAAACAAATTTTGTGTAGTACACAAAACCTATCTGTAGCCATCAGTAGACAGACAGGGTAGAGTTTGTCAGATAATTCAGGTAGTGTTCAATATCATGTGTTGTGTTATAAAGAGTATGTATATTTCCCTAGACGAAATATTATTTTGTACCTGATTATAAGAACCGTTGGCTAACCTAACCTACTCATTTTTATGTAGGTACAATTTAAGTAATAACTTAAATTTTATTACTGCTCTGTAGATATATACCTATATGTGTAAACTATACCTACCCACCAGTTCCCTTTCTCGTATGCCATATCAACACTTTCGCTCAACCGCTGTAATGAGTGAAGGCAAGTGCGGTGGAGTGAGCTATACTCGTATACGTCTCCTCTCCTGGTGACGTAATCTATTCTTTGTTTATGCTCGAAAAACACGTTTAGCCACCATTGAATAATCCAAATTTACCTTGATGATACAGTATATTATGTATTACTAGCTTTTGCCCGCGACTTCGTGCGCGGGAACTTCCACTCCATATTTCATCCCTTCGAGGGATGATTTTCGGGATAAAAATTATCCTACATACTAATCCAGGCTATAAACTTGTTGTATACTAAGTTTCATCATAATCCGTTCAGCAGTTGCGTGATTGAGTAACAAACATCCAAACATCTAAACTTTCGGATATACACGAATACCCAATGACAAGTTCAAGGACTGTACATATAATTGAGAAGCCTAGCTATCAACTTAATGAACTTACTAATAAACTGTCCAACCAACTAGTACTCGTAAATGTATCGACTCATAATTGTGCATAAATGTTTTCAGTGTTGCGCACGTGTCGACATAAAAACATGTTTGCGCGCTCCCATTACTTACACATTACTTTATCTCTGCCCCGCCCTCTTGTAGAGAGGACTATGCTCAGCTTCATTATATCTTGCTTAGTTTAATACACAGATCGCGTCGTTTGTTCTACGAGCCTAGTTCAACATTCCACATGATCGAGGATTGCCTGTAATCTGATTGCACATGCACGCATAATTTCAGTTGCTATTTGTCGATAAATACGGACTAGCAATAACTAGATTACGCTTAGTAAATATTCTTTCCACACCGAGTAACCGTGTTCATGTGTATTTACTCCATTCAAATGTAAACGTTATAACTCCTTCAAAGAGCAATCTGTGATATTCTGCCCATACTAGTTGCGCCGTGCTACTCAGAATTAACTCACCTAAACAAGATCCTTAAGTGGTCTGAATGTTGTGCGATTTCTGAGAATATTCCCACTGTGTCCCGAGCTAGAACACAAGTGTGATTCGTTATTGTAGAAGTTTGAGCAAGGTAGCGCACACGTTTGTCGGAACGGGGTAGTATGAACGTCATCAGACAGGGTTGTATATTCCATGTGTACGGTGAATCCATTTGCATCGCCGGTTCCGGCGCGGTGCCGCGGCGGGCCCCGGCTAACTCGATTGGCAGGCAATCTCGCGGCGCCGTCCGGCTGATTACCGGCCGTGCTGTGCATAAGCTAAAAATGACTGCTGATAGAACAGGGATTGAGGAAGTGAGGGTCCAATATGACGGGAGCATCCCATTGGAATTTATAATTAAATTAGAAGTTATAGAAGACTGCGTGTGTAGCTAAGTTGATCTAACTCGGCAGCAGTCTAAGAAATAGAGATTTTTGATGAGGAATGTAAAAACGATATATAATGTGGACCGACTAGGCTAGATATGACAAAATATCAGGTATGTACCTAAATAAAGGAAGTCAACGGTATCAATTTTAATCTGAAAAGTAGTCTGAAAAGAAAGGTCAAAATAAAGTTATGGATATTCGTTAAGTTGCTATTAGATTTGTCAAAGCGTCCGGTAATAAATTTTACTAAGGCTCGGTTTTATAAAGATTCGTTAGACCTTCGGTTCGTTATGTCAAAAAATGTACTAAGTTACTGAAATTTGATCTGACATTTGGTCTAACGGATCTTTTTAAAACCCGGCCTGAACGGACCAAATTTAGAAACTTGTATTTGCGAATCAAGCAACTATGAGGCTTATACGAAAGTTTTACACTACTCGTAAACTACTTTCCAAGTTAGAAATATGAATAAACAATATTGCTCGGATATTGAATTGAAACCACGGTGTCAGGCGTTGTGCTCGGCGCAGATCGAATCTCAAAGATATTGCCGATTCGTCGTTTCGAAATGGTGCCGCATCGTTCTGCTCCCATCAGCATAGACTGCGATTCTCTATCTAAATGTAGCATTTCGCTACTCTGCTTGCAACCGTAGTTTTCACGATTTACATCTCACCGAATACCGTTCAAATTACACGGTCCGTGTGACGTGTACCGAGTATCAATCTGGTTCGACGCAAACGATGTTAAGATTCAATTTCAACGTGTTTATGCGAATCTGATGGTCTCTGACGTCATTGCTCGCAAAAACTCCATCGAGATTCGGAATTTCATAAGCAACAGACGGAGTTAAGCGGTTCACGCAAGTGTCTCGGATCATTTGAAAGTGTTATCTATTTTAAAACGACAAACAAGACGCGAATTCCGAATACATTTTGCATAGAGTTATCTCTGTATTTTATATGCCACTTTACTAAATAAAAATAACGTTCGATTTATTTTTAAAGCGTTTGGTATTTCATGGCTTGCTAAACATTAGCGTCTTTATTAACAGAACGCATACAGCAGCGGGTTAAGTATAGTCCGGTCGTGGATATGTGGGCCATTTCGAAAGTGCGCACGCGTCTGCCAAACTTTGATGTGCCCTGCCAACATTGTTTCGATCTCGACTCGACTTTCACAACACTGAACGCTATGCATACTCAGTGCCCCATCTTCCAGGAATCGCTCGCTTCAATCCGTTCCCCGGTTAATGAGTGTGTTTACGTAATTTAAATGCAATCGACGATGCGTTGAAAGGTTTGAGTGCGAGATTTGCAGCAGGCTGTAAAATATGTGCTGCTCAACAGCTATGTTAATTTCTACCGACATTATATGAATGATACATATTTTACATCTGTTTATGTTTTATCCACAAGATCAGCTTAAAAGTAGCTTTGACTAATTAATGTAATCATGATGTGTATCCCGTTCACTAACAACATTCAGATCAAATGATTGTGTTTCAGTATTCAATACTCCCATATAGAATGCGGACTTTGACTCGACACGATCGATACTGAGCGTTTTGTCCCCAGGACATCGTGATACCCGCCTTAACCCCTGCTTCCTTAATAGCTAATGGCGGCGTCAGTCAGTCTTGCGGTCTGAGATGTCGGTGCGGTCACGTTTCGCTTCACGCCAATCAAGAACCCACGAACTGAACCAAACTATGCCACACTCCGGTGGACAAGGCAATTCACAATGCCATCCACGGAAGTGCTGGAACCCAACCAGTCAAACTCTCACCTCCAATTGCGCGTAGTTGTAACAAATCAAGAGATCAAACTAAATTACACTCGAGCTCTGTGAGCTATGGTCGCCAACGGGTCGGAAAACGCAAGGAGACAGTTCGTACTCAGGCAGGAGTGATTTGAAAGTTGAATCAACCCGAACTACTAGCGCTGCTTTAAAAGACGTGTTACCCTCTACGAAGAATAAAACTGACAGTCTATCTCTTCTCACAGCGGCGTTTACCTTGTTCCAGTTACCACACTCGCAGGCCTTCAAATGCTAAAAACAAAAAATAAAGTATTTACAGCAACTGGTTACTTTCACCTGTTTTATTGTAAGAAAAGCTGAATGTTTCGACTGTTTCTCACTTGTGCGTTAGTAGAAAATCTCTCCCTATAAACAACGGCACTTAGATTGACTGAACAATAATTATAAAAGTGGGTTGTCATCAAATCCACTGCGCTAGGCCGAACCCATCGTCTATGCTCGAAAGTAGAAAAGCTATAAGATTGTATAAACTCCATGGAATGATGTAACCTTTTTCTCCAGAATGGTTCTCAATGGTCGGTGTTCCCACGTAAAAACTCGCCGGTGTCAACGGAGTGGTTGAATAAATATTGGAAACTAGCCTATGGCCTTCTTCACGGTAATGAATTCTGTTTTTTTCTGCAGTTTATGGGCACGGATCTTGGATCGGCCTTCATTGATTATAAGAAAATAGTGAAAATTGTTTTGCGGCATGCGGGTATGTATCAGCAAACTCTTAGAAAATCTGTATTAATAGTGGGCGTATATAACTGTGCCAGTAAATTATAGGTATAGTAATTGTATCTTGTATTTCTTTTAAAATTTCGAGAACGTTTACAGCAATCAATATATGACAAACTCATATAGCTACACTATATCAATCTCTACCTCGTTTACTATGTCTCCACTAGGTTAACGTAATAACGGTAGTGTAACTTGAACGTGTACATAGTCTAATTAAATATCACAATGCATCTGCAACACTGAGGCTTCGCTGCTCGCTTCAGCCGTCTGAGCAAATACTCATGCAATTCTGCATTTCCCTTGTGCAATTGCTATTAAATTAGCAAATTTGTAAGCAACCGCACTGTTGGTTGTTTACCTTTGTCGCGTTGGCGTTTGCGACTATGTAACGACTCCAGACAAAGGAAATAAGCCTTAATCTGGGGAAAGGTTTATTACCGAACTGTAGGCTGTTTAGAAAGGAAACGATGGCATGAGATACTTGGGGGTTCGTTTGTCGAGGAACTAGTTGTATACGCGAGCGATTAGGTATAATAAATTGCGGACTAGTGGTATATTATATTAGACTTAAATTTTATTATAAAGTGGCCATGTTTGCTGTACGATAACACGCCCAACGTTATCGATATACAAATAAGATTCTGAAATTATTATTATTTGCATGTATACCTCATGAAGGCGCATTGAGGTGAGGATTTAATATAGTGAGATAAATAAATATCTATAATATTGACCTTAGAGTGAGGTGAAAAAAGTAAGGTTTCACTCACAATACAGAAATAACAAGTGCCTTGAGATCAGATGATCTTGCGCACGGGAAAACGCAGAATGACCTGTCACGATCTTATAGCACCACTCTGCGAAGGTGAAAGATAATAATATACTTCGTCGTGATATATATTAATCGAAAACGTTACAGGCTTGAAGGACAGAAAAAACATGATAATTCTGTGAAATAAAATTTGACATAACCAGATCTTCCCATCGATCACGAATCTAAAATCTTGCACTTAAACGAATGTTAGTGATTACCTCAGAAAATTAAATGTAAAAAAATATTCATAAAAAAGTGAAAGTGATTTATTATTAGCCGGCATTAAGTCATCTACACATAATCAAATAAATGTTTGATAAGTACAGTAGTAAATTCCAATGAAAGATAATTACGATCACGATCGAAGCACTTCATTACCGTTTGTTTCTATAATGTACGAGTATTTATTGATGCCATTTTGCAGTTTGCGTGTGGATATATATGCAGGAAAGGGTGACTGATATTTAGAATAACCAGGATTTTATTGTATCTCCTCCCCGTACTTATGAAATATGAATATCTCAAGAGAGTGACCACAAATAGGGCGCATTCGGAAATGCGAAAACTTGGCTGTTTTAAACTCAGCGGGTGTGACACATTACCTATTTGCTAATCGTAAACTATGCAGACTGTACTCGGCTCCACCCTCCAAAGTTTCACGAAATGAATTATTATTCGAATTTCCATACAAAAACAATCGTTATTGATTGAAATAGTATACGCCCCAGTAGTATACGTTGTTTACTGTAAACATTATTTACAGTAGGACCCTGTAAAATGAGGATTAGGGAATGCCCAAAGAGGACGGAGTTATGATCAGCTGACTAAATTGAAATGTATCAGAAGACTGATACATCCATAATCACGATTCTGACATCTCATAATTAGTCGTACTGTATATACATTGGCGCGAAATTTAAATTAAGCCTATTCATCGGTGACGTTTCGGTGACACAGGCCGGTGATAAATAATAGAAGCCTTATACGCGATGAGGGACACGAGATGACACATTGTATCTCGTTCCCCCGTATGTTATTGTCTACATCTCTTGGTTACATCTCTTTCGCACATCTTTATATGTGTGTATTGCGGCTCCAGTCTTATGCTTACTTCATATTATGTACTGTATGTATGTAGACTATGAACGAACAGCTCCAATATAATCAAGATAAGTTTTACACTTTATTATGACACTTATAAGGTTTCAATTGGGATAAAGCTGAGAAAGCTACTACTGCGTTCTGGATTTAAATTTGCTTTGCATATATGGGCGACATTATCAGTGGAAGCGCAGTAAACAAGGCTACTTAAAGCCATTACTGGCGGGTCCAAACACGGCTCGCACTTGCCGATATTGAATTGATCAGGTCAACCCGCAGCCCTCTTAACTAAACAATTTGTTCGAGCTGAGGCCATGCTGGTTTACAAGTAGACCACCAGACACGTATTTATATTAGAAAATATACATTTACATACAATTCATGAAGAATTAAACACTATGCGCTTGGCTTGGATAACATATCTCTTGTAATTCCCAACACTTTCTAAAACTCTAAGAACTTTTTATCAGCTCATGTAGGTACTCCATCTGGATTAAATTTATTTATGTGGAAGCCTACGACACTAAGTGTGTCAGGACTAGCAGATAATTCGGACGCCTGTACGAAAAAGCTACCCTAATGCAATTTGATGTTACGGGAAAACAAAATGTTATTTTGCTGACGAAATATTTTATATGGGTGAAACGGTGAAAGGAACATCGACGCAGCTTTCTATCACATATTGTTCAGAAACCTTACATACGAGACCCTAGCCTGCTCTCACGGATCAAATTTATTGCGTCCGTCCCCCAACTTTTAACTAACCGGCTAATCCAATTTAACGGACAAAACAAGCGAATAAAGCTATACAAGTGGCCGAAAAAACAAGTCAGAGCTACGAACTCAATTTGGTTGTGAGCTCGCGTCTGCATTATAGTCGTTCTGCTGATGCTGTGCGAAGTCAAATAATTATTTTATACAAACGCCTTAAGGGAGGCGCCTTAAGTTGGCTAGAGCGACTGGCCGCGAGTGTCGGAAGGTCGCAGGTTCGAATCCTGCTCGGTGCCTAAATTTTTCAATTTTTCCTTTAATCTAAATTTAAAGTCAAATAATGGTATCAGCAATTGAGTATCATGATACACGGCATTTTTATATAACGAGAGTAGTTATTATGACACCATTTAGAAAGGCGAGTTGAGTAACTGCGGTATTTTAAAGCAGCTAAATTGTTTTTTGCATTTTTTCTGAACGTACAGTGACTTCTCAATAGCTTGCCTATTAGGAAACAACCCCGATTTGCTTGATCTCTAACATTTAAGGCGATACGACAGAAGATAGATATATTGTAAAGGATGTAGTATACGTGATAAACTGAACGTAGATAAGCATTTCTCCATAATTCTCAATTTATCTACACAGTATTTTTAATCGTATAATTGAATACCATTACTATAGTTAAAATCCAATTCACTCCAGTTATCCGACCATTCAACCCACAACATACACCCGCGCGGATACACGGCGCATCATACGATCAACAAAGAAGACACTGGTCAGGCAATTGTAACCCCTTTTTCAATGGAGTAAAGTGTTCCGCGTTCGCTTGTTTGTGGTTCCAGTGTAACGGCTATATTTGACCACGCAATATGACGCTGGCTCGCCAGCAATGCTCACCAGCATTCCTGGCATGCTGCTATGTAATCCATAATTTGTTTCGACTCATCTCACTCACGTCCTAGTACAAATTGGTCCCGCGACTTATAAGTTTTAAAATGTTTTGATTCCAAATTATGACAAAAGTATTGATAATACTAATAAAGTGATTAAAGGATACGATGACTTTATAAACATTTTAGATAGTGTCATTTTTTGTGCGTAGTAGAATTTAAGCGGAAAAATGTCGTATATTGAAAATCGTCGTTTTGGAGTGATTTTGGAAACGATATTTCTTAATAAAAAAATCAAAAAAATACATTATAAATTTATGACATTGGGTCGCAATTGTCCTGTTCTAGTAACACTGAGAAAAATGTATACGTGTAAATTCAAACAGAAAATGTCCTAAATAGATGAGCGTTTTTTAACTCATAAGGTCTCGTAAAGACTATGCATAGTCGGAGTTCTGACAACTGGTCTTAGAATGGTTCAAATTAATGAAGTTAATATTGGCAAACGTTGTGAATACCAACCCCGGACATCTGTGTTCACGTATGACGAGTTCAGCACGGGTGAGGTCGTTTCAGGAGTGACAGGACGTCCAATAATGCTGATTTATGCTCTACGATTTCCTATCTCATATTGGCTTGCGAATGTTGCGTCTCGATTCTTATCATTTTACACAGAAACTGTATATTTACTGCATATTTATTAAGAAAGAGAGAAAAATGTTTATGGAATTGTTTGTATTTGGGATTGGATTTTGCAAAGGTCATTAGTCGTTATTAATCAAAAAAAGTTTATTATAAATGACAGCAGTGATGGAATTAAATTTAATGAGCTTAATGACTGCAGGTCCTTCGATATCCCTTTTAACGCAACAGGGAATCCTAATTCAATTCAGTGTTTGCCTACAAAATCACTTTCGTGGCGTGTCAACTATAAATAAATTCGGGAAAATTCCAATAAAACTATGAGTAGAGTTTAACACATGCCTGTGTTTTTTTTACTTATAACGTGGCTACTATTTAGTGTCTTTACTTAAAAACGACGAAAAATCAACGAACAGTAGTTTACGTAACTCTGTTCCACATCTACATGTGTATAGTTAGTAGATAACGATTTAAATCGCATTAAATTATTATGTGACAACGATACTATCAATTGTTAATTAAAATCACTTGCGTGAATAATTTGCTTACATAAGTCGTTAGCTGAAGTTGCCCAATGATGACGTCACATAAGCCGGGCTTTCCTTGGGCTGATTCATCGGAGCTTACCTATGCTCAGTGAATCATTTATTACGAAGGCCTTAACTTGATCCGTTAAAAGCTATATTTGTGTGACGATGTTATTACTCGATGTATTATAAATAGAGATATATTAGAGGTCTTCCAATATGATGTAGCGTGGAAGTTTAGTCTCAATTTGCCATGTAACGTGTATGTGATGTATGTAACGATTACTCTTTTTGTAATTTGGTTTTTTAGCCTTTAGGTATACTTTTAATAATTATTTATAACATTTTTGTTAATTTTTGCTTTTGCGTATTTCATTACATGAAACTTGATATGATGATATCGTATAAATATATCTCCAAACGGTTAGAGCTTACCATGACATACGAATGCACAGAAAAGGGTTCCAAGTACATAAGAAACTTTGGATAGTAAAAAAAATTTGTTGTTCAGAAACATATATATTTTTTTACTATCAAAAGTTTCTGAGTCACTCGCAGCCAATAGCCACTGTTTAAATTTAACCTCCCGTTTGGACGGGTGCCCTTATGCGTCGACACTTATCGTGACTCACACACGAAATACGGCAGTCTGAAGGCAGATGTAGTTCTATTTATGGAAAAAAAACGTTACTAAATATTCCCCTTGCAAATATTTTCCCAAGTTAGCAGGGCCGTCTTAATAATTTTATTACTTGTTCGATTGGGTTGGGGTGACTTTACGGTCCAAACCATATACTTTTCTAATGTTAATCGTATTAACTATATAAAATCTCCTACAGTGCTACATAATTACTATATTAACTGATTTAAAGTCATTTACTTGGTTGGGAAAAGTCGTTGACGTGTCTGATTACATCGCTCGTCTAGGTCACTGATAAATAATAAACATTTTCTCTAGTTATCTCAATATTTGATCATATATAATATTCAACACGAAATAAAAACCACTTATCTTGTTAGTAGGCACAATATTGTAGGTTAAGTGTTCGTATTACCTAATTAAGAATGACATATATGTAAATGTAAACTGGACTGGTTGACGTGGAGACCGCTCTGACAACTGACATGTGTCAAAGTTTATTTCTGAGCAGTGCCAGCGACGAAAGTTTACGTATCTGGGTGATACGGTTCTCATTTTAGTAGAACGCTCATAAGTCACTACACTACACTATGGATTGACAAGGATATCATAAAAAATTATACATATTGTGATATGCAACATTTTTTGTGATATATTGCGACCCTTGCTGATTGTAGTATATATAGATGTTGTTACTTTTGACGTAATTTGTATATTTAATATTTATTCATTGATAAAAAATAAAAACTAGGCCCGTCAAACTCCCGTCGTCTAACATTAAGCTGTCAAAAAGCGCCATGACATTTGCGACATGCTAATGATCAGTAATTTGTGAATTTCGTGTTCTGATGTAATACGTGTTCGTGAATAACACTGATTAAATAAATAATGGCTGAATCATCCAATCCGTTTGAAGGTTAATTGTGCCTCGTGCAAATGTATTAATATACTTGCGACTTTTTTTGGTGCCTAGATTTTAAGCCGTTTGTTGATTGACTGCAAATGTCACAGATATCGAAACATTTAATCATAGAGCAACCCGGTTTTGTACTCTCAACTACATCCTTTTAAATCGTTTTTTGTTCCTATATATTCTAGTGGCGAACGTTTCTTCTCAGTGCTGTGTTCTTATCTCTGCGCGATTACATGAAGATAACCTCCAATATAACCTGCCAATGACATTTACCATATTAAAGTTATAACACGAACGTCACCAGTGAGCGAGTCTCTCTACGTCATAGTTTTCTTTGAGCGTGTATGAATTGGATGTAAAGATAACCTCGCTCAGCAGCGGACGGTGCCGCAGCGCAGGCAGCCGGTCCCGAGAGGCACTGCCTCTGACAGGATAATGAGGCTTTGTCCATCTAACCTGCCTTGGACAATGTTCCTATTTTTGCACAAGGGCACATTTCCTTGACAAGAGGATTGGATAGTTTCATTTTATTATTTGTCTCGTTAGTTAACGCGGTCATGTTCGTTTATGATGATGATATGGACAAAGCTACTGATTCAGTAATATACCATACTAAGGGTCGGTTGCACAGGCCGGTCATCGTCAAATATGGCGCCGGCAGCTGTCATCTCATAGAAACGTTTCAAACTTTCCATACCATCAGATTTTAACGAACACCGCTTACGATTACAGACGGTTTGGTGCAGATCAACGTTAAATATGGCGCCGACAGCTGTCATCTCATAGAAACTTGTCAAACTGACAACACAATCTGATTTACGATTACAGACGGTTTAGTCCACCGCACTCAAAGTATCAGACGTATTTCGTATCTATAGATGATAGAAAATCATCAGATTATTGCATTGAAGTATTATGTTACACTAGAACAGACGTCTCGAACACAAGACGTCAGATATGATGACGGGGGAGGCATGCGCGGTGAGCGCGGGGAGGTGTCCGTTTTCACGTCGCAGGTTCGAATCCAGCTCGGAGCCTAAATTTTTACAATATTTAGAAATTTGGTTGTAGATATTAGTTGTTTCTTCACTTCGGTTCGCTTGGACGTATTTAATCCATGTCTCTCTTTTTTCATGGAGCGGCCGAGGAAAGATTTAATAAATAATAGATTGTGTTTATATTTAACACCATTTCCTACAAATGTGGACTAACTTGAAACTTGTCACTTTCCTGACAGCATGGTGACATATTTGTAAATAAATAGATGAATAAAATTATTTTTTATTTTTATTTTTTCGTAATCGGGCAAAAATAAGTACTTATTTCATTAAATATCTGATGGGGATCTAAAATAATTTCCTTATCTCTTATTAACATTCCATGTCTATATTGTCTGCGTAAATCCATTTTGTTACTCTATGACTTCGCTCAAACATGGCTCGTGGGTATGAAATAAAATCGATATAGAAATATTTAAATTGGGCGTGATTTAACGAAATAGCAGTAAACTTACAGGTGGTAAGTCACTCCTTGACTTTTGTGATTTCCTTGCACGGTTTGTGCAGTACCTGAGAATACAGGTATTTAGACGTACGCTTTATACATCCAACTGTCACAACCGTCTGGCACAGACTAAGGGCAAGCGTGTCAATTGACTCAAAGAGGTTGGACAAGAAATCAAGTTGAGATGTCTGTTCTTACTAGAACATCATAATTATCATCATAATCATAATTATGTTTACTAATGTAAACATAATTACTCAAAGGATTACTGTCATACGACGTAATACATGAATCGCTCTATGTAGTGAAAAGCGGAACTAATCTGATTTACTGATAACAGTCATGATCAAAGAGGCACCAGTTTTCATCTAATGAAAATGTAATGTATTAGTAATAATGAAGTTGGTTCGTTATCAAATGAACAATATGTGGTTCCGACCAGCGGCTATGTCATAACTCATAACTAGAACTAGCCACAGCAATGGGACACATTGTCTACAACGCCAATTAGGCTACCACCGCCAACAACTCCCAATAATTGGTTGTTTCCTGAACTATATCTGAGCCGAGTTTTATTATTCTCAATTTGTTCGACGGCAAAGAAAATATCACAAGGCAAACAACCTTTGTGACCTTTAGTATTTCAGAACTGTATAATGTATTTTGAATAAACGATTTTGGCTCGCCGCAACGAAGACACCTTTTATGCGAAGCGGCATCTAGCACAAAAGTAATAAAACAGTTACACAATTTTTATTACCTAGTACTTGCTAGCTATCTTAATCCTATCTCCACATGTATTGCATATGCGGTTTATGGTTTAGTGGAAAAGGTGACAAGTGACAAAACAATAATTTTCGCAACGCTCTAGGAATATAGGTTTACATGTTATTTCGTCATTAAATGAAAATAGGTACAGCTATTGTTGAATCGAATTGTAGAAATCGATGTGGCATTTAAATGCGTATCAATGTCGCAGACGCGGTTCATAAGGTCAGCTGGCAGACGATATAAAATGGCACAACAATTTCGTAAGGATTACAATGGTTTAGGAAAAATTGCGCTATTTATGGGTATGTATGGGTATAACTATATAATGAAAACGTTTTTATCTAGCCTTTTATCCATAATGTTTTTAATCCTCTTAAAAGGCGTTCAAGGAAGTTTTGAGTTTCGTTTTATGGGCATCAGCAAAAGGCTTAATAAAAATTAAATGTCTAATATTTGAGCTTGCACTGGCAATCATAATAACTATTATGAGGGCTCAATAGACTCATCATTCGAAGATTAGAGCGAGGAATTAAAACTAAGTCATACTTGCTCCCGCTGCATTACGCCGCGCCGCTGGAATCTTAGCGCCAATGTTATTGCATTTGCAATGTTAATAAGCTCGCTGAAGTATGACTCGCTCGGTGTGTCAACTGCTGTTGTTGCAACACTTCTATGACTATAACGTGTTATTAAAACACTAGAAATTCTTTCGTTTATTTTATTACTGTACTACTTCATCATTATATCCGTGTAGTTATAGTATACAAGCCTTAGTTTGTTTCACAAATGCACACGAAGTGGGCAAGCACCGTCTATAACAACATTCGTTATTCGCTAACTTTAAGTTTCCACGTACCTCCGCTACGCGTCAAAAGCTAGCTCGGTCAGGAGAACTCCTTTAAAGTCGAGTTGAGGTGGATGGCTCTGGCGGTCCTTGACATGGTTATACTAGATGGGGTTGCCAACTCGTCTTGTTAACCGAGGGCAATGTAGTTTCATTGGAACTTAAAAGTTAAAGAGTGTGAGTTTTGGCTGGTTTATCCCCGGTACATGTCACGTTGATTTGGAATTCTTTTAGTAAAAGTCTCTTAGCTCGCAGCCCTAATTTCAACCGTTCACTCAGCGTATGCGTACGTTCCTTTGCTAAGTCTCCGTCTGTCTTTGAAAGGCAGCTTACTGTGATGTTCTGAATGAGTCTGGTTCCGTCAGAATTCGGTCAACGCCTCGTACTGGCGTGCCTACACTTAGACGACACAAATTTTAAACATAATTAGACTTAAGCCTAACGTATTTGAATTTCATAAAAACTGCATAAGGAAGTTTTAATCCTATGCAAAATACATGCGATTACAAAGTTACTTTTGTAGTTCCTGCAAATAGTTCATGGTAGGGTACATGGTACCCATAAGGGTAAGGGTAGATATAAATCTATACTCATATTTATACTTACACTACGATGTAAGTATAAATATGCTGAGTATAGATATAAGTACGAAGTGGAAGAAAAGAAGGAATGCCTACTAAAAGATATGATATCCCATCAAAACCATTACTGTAAAAAGATGCAAGCGTCGCAACGTAGATCTTCTGCAACAAAAATGTTTTGATATGTACTATTAGGTACCTAATGTTAAACTAAACCGGTTATTTTAGTCAGTAGTACGAGTAAAGGGGCGGTGTCCACAGAACTATGTTAATTCTATGATGAAATAGTTTTACTAGCGTTTAAGTGATTTGGTCCAAAAGTGCTATAAGCTTACATTGTGTTAAGTAAATAAATAAATTAACTCGATTTCCACCGATTTACATAGGCATTAACTTTATTTTTTTAATATATAGAATGACTTGGCCATTGCACACAACGCTTTATTCATACATGCGTATGTGTAAGTATTGATCAAACTCGCTCAAGCTGCATGTCGTTAGGGCTAGTGCTATATTTAATTAGGATTTATTTAAATAGGTGACGGTCAAATAATTATATGTATTAAAAAAAAAATACCTAAAGTCTATATGCAAGTCTGTAGAAATCGAGTTCTGTGTACACCTCCCCTGTACTACTGACTACAATAACCGACTTGGTTTAACATCACATATCAAAACATTTTTGTTGTGGAAGTTCTGCCTTTGAGACAGCATCTTTTTATAGTAATATTTTTGATGGGATTCTTATCTTACATCAAGGGGAACACAAAATAATTGCGTTCTTTGCCGAGCGGAGGTCATTCTAAATGGTAGGATAGGACATCTATACATATTTATCCATTTAGGTACAAATAGATATGAATTGATGTCCTTTCCATTTTAGACGAACGCAAATTCAACAAACGAATTACCTAATCAACAAGTTATTGATTAGGTCATTCGATTGCTTGAGTCTTTCTTACACTGTAACACTGTTCCGACCTCCGTACGGTGCCGTTAAGACACATGATTATGATACAATACGAAACTTTTTAACGCACACGACTGTACTTTATAGATAACTTAAAACAATTTCCTCTAGCACATTTCCTGACAGGATATTGAGCGTCGGTGCATATTTTCTTGTTATTTTTCACGTTTCCCTGTATATTGAAGGCACGTGGACTATTCTTCTTTTTCATTTACGTAATTTTCGGACACTTTTTTTTTAAATGCAGTTTTGGAATACTTGGCCCTCGCTTTATATTTTTGTATTGTTATTTAGAAAGCGGTTTAATTAGAGTATCAATTCCTATCGTTTTGGTAATTACCGAACCACAGCTAATATCCATAAATCGAGTAACTCAATGGTTTTTGTATGTCTCACCATTTGTATTTACCACTGTGTTACCCACCCTTTACAGCGTTAATATTTAACAATTTTTACCTATAAATTCCTTTTTTTAGGTTCAAGTACTATTTCGAAATAATTTTTTGTACCCTAATTCAATACATATCATAGATTTTTTTGTAATAGAAAACTGGTCATGAAAAAGTACAATCACCTACGTCTCTGCGAAACAATGCCTTAACAATCTGATGTCAATTAGAGAACGTTCAGTTGCTACTTCGTGTCGAAATGGTGTATTGATGGGAGTTACGGTATTGTTTTTTTTGTGTTGCAACACTATTTAGGTACATTACAAGAGATATCTTATGGTAATTTAGCCTCATTTTGACCCAATACGTGAGAATCCAGCCAATAGGGGCCGGGCCAGTGAGTGATAGTTATTTTGCCAATCGACGGCCGTTCTACTCCGCCTATTTTATGATATGTTTAAAATATTATTTGATACTGGAGTGTATGTTGCGTACCGAAATAGATCTTAGACAAGAAAACAGACATTATTGATTTTGAATTCCGTATCAATCGAGAGCTCTCAAAGTTGAGTGACCCAAACAGCTCCTCGTTCAAGTGGAGCGTCACATAGCTGCGCTCCAAATCTATTTGGTACGTGGGCCCGCGACGGCCGTCACGGCCGCTGGCGTCGTGGGTCGTGACTGCTCTGACTGCTGCGCCTGCGTCGTTCAATACTAAAACAGCCTTTATATCCTACAGATGAGAAAAGAAAGATCTTTTGGTAGCGGTGCAGAGACCGGGCGGATGCAACCCACGTTAGGTTTGGGTTTAGATCACGCTTAAACGGGTTTAGAATAAAGATATATAGTTTTGGTAATTACAGTTAACGGTATTATTATACAGACGATCAGATTACTAGCTGTAGCTTTCATTTCCAAGTGTCCCTTGCATTTTGTAATACATGAACTCGTGAACCGTATATATGTAGTGTTGAAAGCTGCAACACAAATAAAATGAGGAAGAGTACTAAAAATACTTATAATACCTGACCAGGCTGAAGTATGTAGTTCATGCGGATATTCTACGGGACTTATGCTTTGCTTGCGGAATCCTCAATGCCATTGGGCCTGTTTAACACAGGCACATTTTATAAGTAGGTATACATCCTTCACATAAATTACACTGAGCGACACTGAATTTCAATTGGTTATTTCGTATGTCACTACATTCGTCAGGTTACACTAGAGCTAATTTAAAGTAAACATTAATAATATAACCCTCTTTTTGTGACGCACTTGTTAGATGTCTTTCTACTTCGGGTACAAGTAAAAGTACATTTTGTTCCCTTTCCGGCCGTCCCTGTACACATTCTTTTCCATTTTTATTTGCCAAGCCATTTGTCGACGCGCGTTGTCGCGAAACGAGTTTTTTTCACTCTTTCGGCTAACTTCCGACAGCCGCTACAACAGGTGCACAAATTTCTTTCTCAACTCGCTATTTTCGAATTTCGTTGCATGTGGGAAGTTATCTTCTAGTGTTATAATGTGTTCGCTGTCTGTTTTTCAACTTGAGATTAATTAAACTCGCTCATTCTCTGAAGTAAAGGTTTGTTCACAAAGAAGCGATCAATTAATATGATTTAATTTGTACAGAAATAGTAATTTAATTAAGACACATAATTGGATCCATATATTGATATGCCATTATTTACTCGTACTGTCGTCAAAAATACGTGGTTTATATCTTTCGGATTATTAACGCCCACGTATAACTATTGCATACACAATTCTACGAATCAACGGAAATTAATTAGTCAAACTGAAATAAGTAAACTAATCCTACGTAAATAAAGATTAGGCACATGGGTCGAGCGCTCGTTGATGACTTTTGTTATATGTCCGCGGCAACACGTGATTGGTCAATTTCATAAGAGTACAGTAACGGCGACACTTGATTGGTCTATTTCATAAGAGTTCACTTGAAGGGAGAATTAAGATATCATAGTCGAAACTAAAATCACATATTTTTGCCTATGGAGCTCTCGAACCTTACTTACGGCAAGCCTCGTGGTCTAAACGCGGTTCTCAACTAAAAGAAAGAAAGAAATATTTATTTGGTGTTAAATCATTACACAATAATAAGTACATGAAATAAGATGAAATGAACACTAAATTAAGTATGAGTTATGAACACCAAAAAGGATACCACTCCGCATATGCCAATGGCAATATATGTTAAGGCGCTGGTTTTCAGAGCAGCCTAAGAGAGATACAAAGATAATCTTAACTAATTATACATTATATAACGATGGCATAAACTACTATTATATGTACTTAGCGTAGTCTGTGTGTAATATATTGTTTATAGATATTTATAGTGTAAAATATTGTTTATAGCTTATGAGAGTTATGAGTGTTAGAGTGGTCGATCATTCACTAATGTTTATTCTGTCACTGCGAAAGATTCTTCGAAGAATTATTTTTTCTAAAGCTTAAGACATATAATTCACTCGACGTTTGGAAGTGTGAATTGTATTCGTCTACTTTTTTAAACTGTTTCGCCAAAACAGTTAGGGTGAGGCCAGACGAGCCTCATTTTGTGAGTTGTGAGCTGCGTAATTTCAGCCGAGCCCATACTCGTGACTATAATACCGAAATTTTCGGTTAATGTCATAAGTATGGCCTAGGCTGAAATTACGCTCTTTTTTATTTGACAGATGTTAAACATTATTGTTTCTGACCGTAGTGCGCAGTAGACTAGTTCCATGCGTCAAACTAGCTGTCCATTTCAGCGCATTTCGCAATGGTCAGATTCCTCCGACGCTAAAGAAAAACTGAGAATATATAATATAGCATAGTATTACTATGTGTTTATTGTTTTCAGGACACTTGCATGGTGATTATATACGACTAGATTAGTTTGTGTATTTTGTCGTTAAATTAATAAGTCAGAAGGGACTTTATGCTTAAGATTTGTGCAATGTGTTTTTGTAGTTTGCTTTAGAACAGTTTTTTTTATAGTTTGCTTTAGATAGAACAGTTTTTTTTATTTATCGTGTGGTTTGATGCATGGAACTTAGTTTGCTGTGTGATTTTGTTGCATAAACTCTAGTTATTTGCTTGACACCTTTTCCTGTAATAGAATATGCTAGTATCTGATACTTTGTATGATGATTATGTGTCGCCAAGCCAGGTGTAATTTTTACATAACGTATGCTCATACAATCATACTAGAAAATTACGTGATTTACGGAGGCTTCAAGTATTATAGCCATTCATATGATTATAACTTAACTACAGTGTTTAGTATCTTAGAAGGAAGTTTATTTATTTATCTGGAACACACATGTATAGTACAGTCGCATAGACAAATTATAATGTAAAGAAACCATTGGACTTAAAGACCTGGAGGTTCTTTTTTTACAAGTTGGTAACAAAATACCAACGCCTTTTGTACGATAAGGTTTCTTTTGTACAATAAAGATTAAGTAAATAAATAAAATATAATGAGTCATGAGACGTACCTACTAATTAAACCGTTATAAACTTTTGTATGGAAAGCGATAAGCAACTATCTTCCCTTAAATAAGTTTTGTAATATAAGCACTGGTCGTAATCAAAAACTAGATGAAAAATGTCTAAACGTAAAGTCGTGTTTAGAATTCCAACGTTTCTCACATTGTTCAAAGTGGACTGTACCTTTGATTGATCGATCGACAAAACCTTTGTTTAAGTCGACGTGGCCGTAATTAGGCCTGCCATAAGGACGTACCAATGCAAGTTGCGCCGGCGTTCATTTTTAATTCATCCATATCGATGTCCGTTTGCGCGTCATTTGTCGTGTCGCCGTTAGGCCCTTATTTCACGAGCTTGTCCAATGGCCATTGTCGTCTGACTGAAATTCGCTGTTTTGATTCTGGGTTGACAAGAAACTGTTCCAAGCGGCTAACGATACTTGATCATTCAGAAATGTATACGGCAATTTATAAAATACAAGGTTGCTGGATAATCGTTACTTATCGATCCAGCAATGTACAATCAGCTGCAGATAAATCGGACTCTCCTGCATACAAACTGTGTATGCAGGAGGATCCAGTTTCTCTAGGATCTGCAGGTACATAGAATTGCCATTATCAGGTCAGGTTGGTGAAATAGACAGCAGCAGAAAGCCAAGCCGGCTTTGTCTTCAAAACGGTTTCTGAGGAACCAATTTCATAATGTGATGGGATGGTGCTGTAGTTGCAACCGATCGACGGGTTAGGGAAAGTAACATGTGAAATGAAAATGATATATAATTACACCAATTCTGCCAATCCGTTTGCTTTAATATTTAATTCTTACAATAGTTTCTACGTACTTCATTACACTCGCTAAGATACAAGTAACAGAACGGAACTGCTTCAGAGGGGCTACCGGGAACCGAAAACGAACGAAATTCGAATATCTCCCTCTCTGTCGCACGAACAAGCAGGTACGTAATAATTACTATGCAAGTACATGTATCGATGCATGGATATACGTTAAATATTTTCATGTATGTAAAATTTTGATATAATTGTAATTATTTTTACATTCAATATAACCACCAAAATGACAATATTACAGATTTACGAAATTCATAGAATAAAAATTATACGTGAACAATGTTATTGTTTTCCCGGCTAATCGAGGAAAATGCATTATTAATTATGACGTTTGACAGACCAATTAAACGTTAATATTTTATAGTACGGATTTATTTAATTACTTTAATGAACGAGTATTCAATTAATTGCTTCCTGCGAAGTTGAAAAGTTATGCATCTGGTTAAGTTACGTAATATAGAAAAATGCATATTGATTTGTATTGCAAAGCAAACAGAGAACATTTGAGCAGTTTAGGCTAAAAGTTTTTATTCGACAAGATCTGTTTGTGGTCGTGGCTTTACTGGAGTACGGTCATAGAAGTAGCGACGCAAAATATTAGCATGTTCAAAACACTCCATAAAAACCTTATTTACTTTACAATAGAGATGTATACAATCATGATTTGACTGATCTGAGACGCCCGCGTTACTACTTTTGCTATTTTACATATCTTCTATCTCATTTAATTCTTGAAGAATTCAATATTTATTTGTCAGACTTTGCGGCGCTAATTGAATTCCCGATAATTATCTCATTGTAGAAAAGTAATTTGCAAGTAAAAGCTACGTTTTTATCTGGTTCATCCATTCTTAAACTCAATGTCTCATTAATTTGAGGCAAATTAATGCTAATGAGCTCCTACATTGTTCGTTACAAAGCTTTAAGGTACTGCAACAATGGCTTATCAATAATCACCTTAATGTCTATTTTAATAGAATTCCAATAATCCGGTATTGTAGTCAATTATTGATAGCGAGTTTTGGTTCATTTACAGTCCCTTACCCTTAGGTATAAGTTATGAAACGATGTCAATAATATTATAGTACTGTTGTATAGGGGGCAATAAGTGGCTGCGGTTTGCGTGACCTAATTTAAGCAGTTTAAGGACTTAAATACTAGGTTAATTAGTGTCCAAAAAACTCACGCCCAAAATGTTCTAATGGTCGGTGAGCGGGAGACTCGACAGGGCCCTGGAAATCTCAGGCTGTGGAAGAATGTTAGTACTACCGCAAAGTCCAAAAGAACGCGTGATTTCTCTCATATCCGATTGGCGGTAAAATACAGTTTCCTAATAACACTGCAAAACGATCCGCGATCGTTGTATTGGGGCGCAAATTACTCACGAATTTCGCAGCAAAGAGGCAAACTATTGATTTTGTCACACAACGTAACAAAAGTATTATACGATCATTTGTCAATTGCCGTTTTCGGCAATATGCTAGACTGGTTTAGGAATATGAAACTTCACGTATTTCACAGAAATTCGTTAAAACTCCTTAAATTGAGTGATAAGTGTAATTTTAACTGATTAAGTGGCAAATTTTTCGCCTGTGATAGATGGCAGTTGTCCATACTTGCACACCGTTTGTATGGAAGCACGATATAAATGAGTTTACGATGGAAAATTTAGTAAGTACTTGCATCATAAATTTAAATTTTCATCTTGCTTCCGATGCGTCGCGTGCGCCGACCGTGGCAGCGATAGCAAGTGCGACTAATCGACCATGATCGATATCTGCTTCCCTGTTAACCAGAAGAAATTTGGTTCGTTCGTATCATATTCAATCGTAAATCGATTCAATTTGTTTCTCAGCCTGACAGTTTAGATCCTGCATGCCAATGCTTCCAAAATTTAACTTTATTTATAACTGTGCGTGGAAGAAAAAGAGAGAAGCCAGCAGTGGGACACTTGAGGCTATTTAATTTTAACTTCTATATCATTGTAAAAACCTGATGAATAAACAAATAATAATAATATCTGTTATTAAATTTATTAACGTTATTATTTAAATACTTACCTCGTCTTCGTCAGTGATTTTGCATTTATAAACACAAATTATAGAAACTGGGGTAGTTATTATGACAATAAGTATGTTGTTTGTTCCACGTTACATTTTTAGTATCTAAAGCAGCAGCGCCATTTTAGACGGGAATATAATAAAAAAGAAAACACGTGCTGAGAAACGACGTCTGTACGTTTTCCACCTGAGAATAGGTACAAGCACGTTTGAAAATTGTGTTTACAATACAAAATAATATAAATAAATCGTCGATGTGTCTATAGAATAAAAAAGAAATCCAGTACATATTCTATTGTCTTGCACGTCATTCTCAGAATCAGCACATTATGAATGCGACTACTTAGTGCAGAGGCACAGACCCTCTTGAGGCCTCTTGCCCTGAGAACGATGCAATTATAGTAGATTGTGTCTCGAGGGAGCAAAATGATGTATTTACGGCGAGGGCGGTGTATTGAATTCTGAGTGAAGCGAAAGATTCTACAATAGAATTTTGAGCGTAGCGAGGGATTCTAAAGTAGAATCTTGAGCGTAGCGAGGGATTCAAGTGTTTACGCCCAAGACGGAAATAATTTTGCCCGCGTGACACATACTGCTTTTCACACCGTCTATGAGGCCTGCTGCTAAAAACATGAAATATCTTACAAATGATTTTACTACAGAGTGTCACATACTGGTTTTCACACCTTCAATGAGGAATAGAGTCATTTTTGGCCTCAAATGTGGGAAGAAAAGTACATCTTTGATCCCTCATTCGAGGGCAACAATAACTCTTTTCTGAATAGTAGGTGTGAAAAAGTATATGCATGCATTTCCCTTGGAGCTCATAGGTCCGGTCCGGCCGCGATCATCAAGTAGACAAACCATTTTTCCCTTTCCTGCCCCACTTATGAGAAAGTGTCTGATGCTATCATATTTGGCGTTGAACCTAATAGACCCACATCAAACTTACTCACTTTTATATAAATTTATAGATATTTTATTTGCAACCAACTATGGGAAAAAAAAACCTTTTTTTTTTCAAATCACCTTAACGTCTCCCACTTCATTATAACTTCAATGCCTCCATTCATCGATTTGCAGTGTATTTCTGACGGCGACATTTCTTTCAAGCTATTTGGATGTTACGGAGTAATACGGATTCTTTGATCGAGGCTATTTTTTTTACCTATATTTATTTCTTCCCCTGAGTATGGTTTACACGACGAATCTATCTTTGCTCTTGAATTATGTGTTTCTATTCTTAGAAAGCACAGTATACAAGTCCTTATGAAGCTTTTCTAGATATACGACGCGGAAGGACATGTACGTATAGATTACCTTGTTTGTATACACTAGCTGGAGAGCGCGGTGAACAAATTACGTAAACACGCGAGCAAAACGTAGTTTAAAAAACCTATTCATTAAGATATACTAGCTGATAGAAAATGCGTTGAATAGAAATAAACCATAGACATTACTGATATCGAGCGTTACCTATACAAGCTATTTAAACGCTTGCCTATGTTAGACGCTATCGATTAGATTTCTGTTCATTCAATACGAATAATAGTGACACGAACTTATGTACACATTATTCCTTGCCCGGTATTCTATTCTTGGGCGAATTGAATTTTTTATAAAAAAAAACAGAATTAGACCAAAGGCTTGGTCACATCGGCATCCGCGCAACGCGACCGCTGCGCGCCGGAACGTACCTACAGTAACTACATTTTTTATAAGAAAAAAAAAGAATTATACCAAAGGCTTGGCCACACAGCGATATCCGCGCAACGCGACCGGGAGGATTCATACATTCTGGCGCGCAGCGCGGTATCCCGCTTCCGTCGCGCACGCTGTGTGACCAAACCTTAACAGACAGAAGTGGAGAAATGCCCCATTCTGACAATTATCGCGAACGTGATAGTGCCCTTATCAACATTAGGAAATACATTTTACGCAAGATACCATCATACAACATTATCCTAAATGTGTAAAAGCAATATACATAGAACATGTTTACCTTCTTGAGTTAACTTTGATCCACCGACGAACAAGATAAGATCATCCGAAAATTGAAGTGGTTACAAGGACTCTATTTTCTATATAAGGATCGTTTTCATAAGTGGTTAGGTTAATGCGTTCTATGTCCACGTGTTTTTGTGTATGAGCACGACTTTATTGTTACAAAATATGTTGTAACAAGTATTATTCATTGATCATACTTGTTATAGAACTTTAAGTCAAGTATGTTAATGTTACAAATGATTGTGACATCTTGATTTTAAATAATTTTCTTTAAAAATACATTTATAATTTTGAAAAACCAACCACCTATGTTATGTTTATGTACTTCGTTCCTGTAAATGCAATACACCTATTACAGAGAATATAAAACTGGTTGTGTCTGCAATTGTTATTTGTCGAGAATAATAAAATTTTCTATGATAAGTAAGTACTATTGGGTCTTTTAGGTTTTTTTTAATTGACTACATTTCTTAACGAGTATAATAGGTATAGTCATGGAATTTGTTTCCGGGCCACTCCGCACTTTGACACAGTGAAAAACAATATGAAAGCCGCTAGATATCTCATATTAATGTCACTGTGACAATATACGAAGGGGCCCAGATATTAAGCGGGTCTAACGCGATATTTATTTATTTACCTTTGTTACCGTCGTTTCGACATGTCATTGTGTTGCCACCGGTCATGTTCGCGGCAGAACAAAAAATATGTTTACAAAGCGCGAGAGTTTAAAATGTTATAATTCGACATTATCATAACTTCGTCCATATTAGAAAAATAAAAACAAACACTAACAGTAGAGACATTATTGACGTTTTAAGCGCTCAAGGTTGTAATAATAGAAGGGGCAGACGAATGCTACACTTTACTGTCTGATATCGACGGAAGTATATCAGACAGTAAAGTATATCAGATAGTTGGTTGTATGAGATGTGAGTTTTAAAGGGTTCGTCTATATAGTCCCTATTCGTCCCGGTACTGCGGCATACCGGATAGAGTCAGTCCGACCAAGGTCGGGCCTAGCTGGGTTTCTTGTTGGACTCTTCTCAGCTGGGATAGGTTTAGTGAACCAGCGACGAAACTCCTAGTAGCTCGATTCCACTCACACCTTAGATTAACCGCTCAACCAAACTCACTCTTAGACTATTCCAATGTTCAAAACCACCCGCGGCGTCGTGTCGGAGGTTTTCCCCTGGACTTTTCCCAGGCTACTCTCCAACCGCGCACTCCTATCGCTTTATTGGGCCCGGCCTATAAAGCCACAGTCATGTTAAAAAAAAAGGGCACGTCCCGGGTTTACCCGTCATCTACCGAGCCCTAAGATTATCGACAACATACCTATTTATGAATAGGTATGTTGTTTTGTATGCAAAATGATTGCGGTCGGATTAATCTTGTTCTTATTTAATTTTTGCTGAACTTCACTTAAAAGCGAACAGTATCCAGTTTATTCATCGTGACACCCTTAATCGCGAAAACAAGAAGTAGGTTGTTATTTGTTTACATTTTCCTTTTTTTGTGAGCGAATACGATTCGATTTCCGACTGTGGAAATTTATTGTTTCATTCCGCACTCATTCGTAGACGTAGGTAAATATGTGCCTATATGCCAGTTTTATAAATTTGGTTGGACATTACCAGAAGTCCGATTTGGTTACTGGACTAGCCGATTAAGGAAAGGAATGTACTCAGTCGCATATCAAAAAATACTGACTGTGCATCAAACAATACTGATTTTCACAGCAAAAGTATGAATTGCACATCACAGTGTGCATTTTGATGAGTGATTAGTATTTTGGCTGGAAAATAAGCAGTTTTAGGTTGTTAGAGTTTTTTGTGCGTTTAAATACTAGCCAAGGAATGTGAGTGAGTCAAATTTATACGAGTTAGATATATCATATTAATTGTGACAGACTAGGTGCATGGAAGTTGGCGCAAAAGGTCGAGCCGGCTCGCATACCCCAAATATTTTAGTGTGTGCGGCTAAGTTGGTGCGCGATTGAGGTTCACATATCCCACTAACTTCATGCCACATATGCTACACTAGGAGGAGCAGGCGAGCCTCCCCCATCACTTTGTTCTAACACCTCCTCCCTACCGCAGCCAGCTCTTCCGAGTCCTTGCAGCAGAACTGCTGGCTGGATATGTCACCTGAACTGAACTTAATTGTGACAGACTAGGTGCATCGCAGTATAACGTCCTGAGATACAAGTTGACCGTATTGGCGAGCACTATAGTCAGATGAGGACGCCCTTGATGGGAAAACTGGTTGATTGGATTGAGAACCGACTAACGGTGATCAGTCCCAAACCAAATCTACACGTCTCTTACGACTTTCAGCTTCACAAGCATCGTACACGCAAACACTGTACACAGCTAGCTGTAACACCTCATTGTTCGACTTGACAAGATAATCTCGTCGAACGGCACTTCAACACGGTTATTTGTCACAAAAGGCTATATCTAAGTTAGTGTTTGTCTTAGTAGGCCTGTGCGTTTCCCATGTCTCAACTCGTATCATACATTAGTCTATTCATAGACGCATTGTTAATAATTCACATGTCTATTTAGTTACGATTCTCATTAACGATCACCGGTACAGTTAGCTGGTTATTAAAAACGGGTTGAAAACAAAGGCCCTGTCAGTATAAGATGCTAACGCTTAGTTATTATAGTGGCAGAATAATTAACAACATATCTTATCTTAAGCACTTATTGAACATAAAAAGGTGAGGACCAAGTTTTTGACACATAGTTAAAGCATTTAATTCGCTTACTTTTTAATTGATTCCGTTGTGACACCTATATAAATTATATGACAAAGTTTCATGCCACAACGGAACCAATTAAAAATTTGGTGCTCACCTAAAATTGCCTGCAAATAGATTAATTTTAATGTTATTTATTCATACTATTGTCATTAGTTGGTAGACTTGGAAGGTCCGTCGTCAGCGTCGTCGGCAATACTTGACATACAACTTTCTGTATAAGTTGCCGATTTGCCACGTGGCATTTATATGCAGAATATGGCCTATAACCAAAATCAAATTTATTAGTTTCACTTTATTATATTTATACTAGTTTTCATAATCCTATGTTAAACCAGGTCGGGCCTAGCTGAGTTTCTTGCTGGACTCTTCTCAGCTAGGTTAGGTTTAGTGAACCAGCGACAAAACTCCAAGTAGCTTGATTCCTTTGATACCTCAGATTCAGTTAAAACCGCTCTTCAACCAATCTCACTGGAGCGCAAACTCTTAAGAGTATTCCAGTATCCCAAACCACACGCGTGGTCATGTCGGAGGTTTTCCCCTGGATTTTCCCCAGGCTACTCTCCAACCGCGCACTCCTATCGCTTTATTGGGCCCGGCCTATAAATCCAGTCAGGATCAAAAAAAATAATCATCGGAATAATTTATGTAGTAGTCCATTATCTTCAAGCTTTGAATCCAACTAGGTACTGTGATTTTCTTCTTCTTTTGATTGACGGACGGCAGGTCGCACAAGCGAACTCTGTGCTAGTTATAGTCAATTTTTTTTAGATAGTTGTAAAGGCTTATAGTTAAAAACCGTGAAATGGTATAATTTCAATGCAATAGTAAGTTATATTTGTTTCTTAAGTTTATGTGGCTTGTACATTAATGAATATTATGTTCTTTTCCAGAGCAAGTGTTGGTCAGGCGTAGGGCCGGGCTGCTGCGCCGCGCCCGCTGCGCCGAGTCGCGCGTGCGATGCTGAGCGGTCCCCTCCGCCCGCTCCGCCAGTGCTCTGCGCTAGACCGTGCTGTCGCGACGCGCCGTGAGTACATGCTTATTCTAGTTTTACTAACTCATTACTCAGCTTTATTTACGCGGGCAGCGCGGAGGTTATGTCGTACTTGCACCGACTAAAACCCTCCCGATGGTCCTACTGAACCCATTTCGGATGGCTCTGGGATCTCGTACGAAACGCACCAGTGCCGCCCTAGAAATGAAATGAAATGAAGTCATTTATTCTTCAATTTAGGCATAATTATTATATGCACTTATGAAAGTCACAAAACGACCATCGGTTCATAAAGTAAACCTCTGCCTCGAGAAGAACCGGAGTAAGAAACTCGGCAAGGTGTATTTTTTTCAAAACAATATACAATGTATATAAAATAACAGTATCATAATACTACAGAATTCAAATGCTACAATATAAACATACATATATATTGTTTAATATTTAGGATTAAATATTTCTTTGTCAGATTACTTGTGCGGGGACGCTATCACTGCCAAACTTCCCTATCCATGATATAATCGTTTACCTAATAATATGCTTTTGAAATAAGTGTCTGTTTTACGATAGATTTAAATTTAGCATCTGTAATTTCAGTATTGTGTCTTGGAATTTTATTGTAGAAATTGATACAATTTCCCAAGAACGAATTTTTCGCCTTTACAGGTCTGTAAAAAAATATTTTGAGTTTCCCAGTGTTTCTGGTAGTTATTAACTTATCAGTGTTCGTTGGGAGATTGTGTAAATTCTTCCTAACATACATGGTTAGGAAGAATTTATACAATTTCCCACCGAGATTTTTCCTAGAGTCCACCTATGTGGGTCCCGCCATGTTTCTATGGAGATCGCAGCCCCCACCTGCGACCTCGAGGACCCTATTTTAGATACCTACGATAATTAGTTGTTGTAAGTTGGAGCTGGAAAATTCACGTTTGAAGCAGTTTATACTTGGAATTATCACAATACAACAAGTAGTAGGTCCCCTCGAGTAGGAAGAGTCGTGTGGTGACTTGTTAAATACTTTTGGCTATTTGGACTTGGAGATTTTGATGTAGTTAGCTATGTCATTAGACTTTTTATCGTTCATAGTGAATTAGCCGGGTAAATTTTGGATCGTACATACTTTTCTTTGTTTAGTACTTTTAGGCATGTGCTTATGAAGCGTGTCTGTTGAAACTAGGCTGCGCTATTAGGATAAACCATTTTTGCAAAATAGATCGTAGTAATTGGTAAATAATCAACATCGTTTACATTCCATTCAATTAAAACAAGCAAACATTGACGCTACTATCTTTAACTATAGTGGTTATATTTCATTACTTAATCGTAGGAACGTCGTACCACGTATTATTGAAATGTAGATTAGGGAAGCTTTGTATTCTGCTACTACAATATTTATTTATCGTATGGCAATTATTTCGAACCGTGAGATCTTCGAGAAGCCAGTACGATTGCCAGTTTTTGTTGCACTTTTAGCATCACCCAGGGGTCACGAGTAGGGCAGCGGTGGGTACTCCTTACGGACGTGGTACAACTTCGACCCCCCTCTTTGTCAAGTGAGTGGGCAACTTGACTGTTAGAAGTTCTCAAGCTATCCGGAGCCCTCTAACTCGGCTTAACGACTGCTATCATAGACAGCAGGCGAAATCAACGGCTTAACTTGCCTTCCAAAGCGCGGGAGCGCTCAGTTTAAGCACTCAAAGCAGTCACCCATCTGAACTGACCTGGGCCGATGTTGCTTAACCTCGCTCCGAATATGCTATGCGACTATAATATAGTAGCATAGCACGACGATTCCCTAATCATACTACATTGATGTTTCTTATGCCACTTTAGATAGATAGAGTAGATGTTTGACTTTACTTGTCAGTTTGTTTTATGTAGTCCATAATTCTAAGGCAAAGGTTCAACTGATCGGTCACCATAATATCATGGTAAAAAGAAAGTTGATTCGCGCACCCGAACTGCAATTGCGATCATAACGGTACCCCAAAAAATTCCCTCGCAGTGCGCGTACAATAAAAAATATTCGCCTTCGTGGAATTCGGGGTATTACGACCCCAGCTACCTGGCCCCCTCCCTCCATCGTCAGTCATTTGTTCAACCCCAACCCTCGAACATGCGCCGGCGCAGCGTCGCGTCTCCATAGTTTTAACACAGTATTATAACGTGCGTCATGTATATTTTAATATTATATTCCTTAAAAAGGCTGTGATCATTGTGTGTATGTATAAGTGTAGTGAAAATGGATCTGTCCCTACATAAGATAAAATACGAAACGTATGAATTTGAAGATGAGTTCGACTTGTTTGAACCGTAAGTACTCGAAACTACTTGTATTAAGGGAGTATTATTTACACGAAATCATTCATAGGTTATATAAACATCGAATATCAATACTTATCACTTATTACCAGACAGAAAAAATCCTATAAATAAGCTAAGTTGTGTAGGTAGGTATTCAGTATAAATGTATATAGGTACTGTAAAATTCACTCTGTAACATATTATTATACATGCTAGGAAAATCAGTAACGTGGTAATTAAAAGTTGAAACATGGATTATTAGAGTACCAACGCCTAAATTAACATTACCAGAATGATATTTTAAACATTACGCAAAGGAAACTAATTCAGACCGTCATACAAGGTATACGTAGATATTATTATTTGTAGTAAACTCGTAGAAGGCAGGTGTGCGTGTACGCACACAAACTCGCGCAAAAAATGCCGCAAGTGCTCCTCATTCGAGGCAAGTGTACAACTACGAGTTAGGTTAGCAGTCACTAGCTCGGCGTACTTACAATTGACTGGTATAAATAGCATTCCTATTACAACAATCTTAAACAAATCGATCACCAAAATCTCTGACTTTTGATACCATCTACGGTTCAAATTGTACTAGGGACGAGTTTCAGTCGCGCAAATGTTTTGTTAGGCTTGGCTGGATCATAGGCTCTCCACG
Organism: Epiblema foenella; assembly: GCA_963556455.1. Lineage (NCBI taxonomy): Eukaryota > Metazoa > Arthropoda > Insecta > Lepidoptera > Tortricidae > Epiblema > Epiblema foenella. Next base: position 5,669,327 of record OY747110.1, read on the forward strand.
AAATCCTCTCCGAAACGTTAAGCGTCTTACACGATAGATTGTGTTGTCAAACATTCCACATACTTGTATATATTGGCTTATGTAAAAATGAACTTGTCTCAATTTATTTCAATGACCGAATTAAACCTATTATACTCCAGGTATTGATTGACCTCTGGTTTAAATATGTCGTAATTGCTATTTTCTGCTTGCTCGCTACATACCAAAATCAAAGGTCTCATATCTATGTCGGTATCTAACTGTTTCCACATTCACCATAGATACGGGAAAAAAGGAGGATGGACTCTGTAACTCTGTGGTTAAGATTCCTAACTTAGGAACGATAATCTGATGAAGGGTGACGGAAAAGTATGTAAAAAATAGACAGGCTGCAGTGATTATAATGACCTTTCTGTAACTTGGTCAACACAAACCACGAAACCTATATCACTGCTCAACTACATTGATTCTTATTGACGTTAACCATTCTGCCGCTCCTCCGTCGACAACACAGACAGTTGTTGACACAGTTGGTCTATGACACGTTATTCTTATTGCTGTTCCTCTTTCGAACGTCATCTTCATCATATTAGCCGAAAGACGTTCGCTGTTGGACATACGAATAGGCCTCCCCCTAAGGGCTGATCCAGAAACCACACGAGGTATTTTGGGCAAAAATAGACTCGCTGTTTTTGACGTGCGAAATGAAGATTTATAATTTCCTACATGAACAAATATTATTTCACGGTTTGGTAGATACAGTAAAAAAATACACGTGAGATCACCTTGTACCCCCTCCCCCAACGTGATCAGCCTTGAAGTTTTTCCAACTTCGGAGCCTCGCGTGATCTCTGTGGATAAACCCCAAAGACTGCCACAATGACTCGGACTCCCGCGACCTTTACTGTAGAATGTGCTTGACACCAACCACTGCAGTTATAGCAACTGGTGTGATCCTTATACAACCTTTTATTGTCGTTCCAGTGTCGGTGACACCAGCGACCAGCGTCGCGCTCCACCGGCCGCCGGCGCGGCCGCTCGCCACAAGACGGCGCCACAGGCAACGACGACGGCCCACAGCAAGGCCGCGGCGGGCGGGCCCAACCACCCGACCCAGCCGCAAGGTAACCACAAACGTAATGTCAATTGTTACCTCCTTATTTAGTTTTACTCACTGGGTTTACTTTGACTCTTAGAATAGGTACTTCTTCCATACCAGAAAGGTAAATAAATGGCACAGAAAAGGCTGTAATTGTCGCCGTTTTGCATCCACCCGCGATATGCCGCGGTGGTATATCTAATTGGGTAAAATTTCGTTTAGTTCCAGTTTATTAGTAACTCTGAACGAAGTAATTTTGAGAGTCAAAGTGAGCATAATTTTTCACACGATGTATTAAATGCGTTAATTTTATAGGGACTTATACTGTACATGACTTTAGTTGGTCTTATTGTAACAGGGACTAAATAGACATTGAATTAATTATGTAGATGTTACTATAAATGGCGCATTACATACTCGTCACTCTCACGAAACACTACGAACATTTGAAAGTAATACAATCCGCACATTTCAATCTATTTTCACTTCTAAATGTATATTAATTTATGTGGCTCATGTGATTACTATATAATGTCACCAGTCTTAACAATTACGTTTTGCCATCGGGGAAAACCCCCGTTTTAATTAACAGCACAATGAGCTAATTTCATTTATTTACTGACTCTACTTGCCTAAGATATTTTCCTTACATACACGAAAATATTTGCGTGGCAGTGACAAATAAAAGTTTTTCAAACAACAACTCTATTTATAACTAAACCACGTACATGATTGATACTATCAGGGCCTATCTGTCAATAGCAGTTCGTTTTGTGGTTCAGCTCTACAGATGTACAGTCAAGGAAAATTAAATATAGACCTAATTGCAACGACGATAAGGTACATAATGATTAATGTTTAGATTTCCTTGGCCGTACACAGTTGGAAAGTTAAAAAACACATTCCACACAAACAACATGTTGTATTAAATTTCAACCAATCTAGCAGGAGGTAACAATCCTGGGCGAAAATGCACCAACAAACATCCAGACTTGTTTGTTTAAGCAAGCTTGACTTGGGTCAAACGTTTGGTAACCTGTTCAACATCGGTGCACTTTAGCCCAGTGTGGGTGTCAAAGAACCTGTAGTTTGTTTGATCTTTCATGCACTATTCCCTATGCACATTGTTTATAGCAATATCAATCTTATCTCATATTGCATATGGTTTACTTTCATTCATAGCATAAGTATGTAGTTTCCCTTAACATGGTAGAAGTCATTACGCCTACGCCTATTTTGTCTATCAACAAAAGCAAGTTATAGTTTGCCCGCATTCTCTTGTTACATTAATGGCGCTCTATATGAACCAGTAGAAATTATGTAATAGTAATGAGTAATTAATTTTTATTTCATAGGTATCCTATAGGTATAATCATAACTACGCTAGGAGTACGCACACTGAAAGCATAAAAAGGCCCTTATTAAAGCAAATAATGTTACCGACGTTCTAGATGCTCATGGCACATAAATGACATTGATCTTAAAATTATGGATGTACATTTCTACTCCTTTCGGCTGTATATCGATGGCTATGACACTAAATTTGCATATGTCGTCAAAAACGAGTGACATTAAAAAAAAACACCGTACCATATGCTAAAACAATATAGAATTGATAAATGTGATATACCTATGTATCTTACATTTTCTTCAACTAATTCATTTATATTGCCTGTTATAACAACGCCAGTATTCAATTAACACTAGTTTACTGGCTCATGTGATTCTCCCATCATTATTTATCCGGTCGCGTGTACCGCAGATACCATAGATAATGGTTTGTGGTCTCTTATCGTGTTTTATCATTGTTTGCCTCTGCCTCAATTTCTATTGAACTTGCAACATATTGAAACGAACCTGCAATGTGGACAAAGAGTTGTCTGATAATGTCACAGATTAACAATACGTGCGGCTAGCGATAATTTCGTTAGCTACTATGTGGCCCTTGGCTGAGAAAAGATTACCGACCGGTCTGCAGGTACTAAAATGGGCATATGTGTCGTTTTTAGAGGAAACCCTTCCTTAGTGACAAGGGGCTTGCCGCTTAGGTCATGAAACTTCCCATTCCTATTATTTTTTGTACATTTCATAGTAGGTTACGTATAAAGGGTGGATCAACTATTCTTTGTTGCCCGTTACCATGGTTACGTCTCCTGAGTCACTCTTTAAAACTTATCTAATATATATTAATCATGAGTTTTAGCTATGAGCAAAGATCCATTTGGACATGGGTCATCCCTTGAGCATGCTTGAAGTCCATATTATAAACATTTTCCTAAGAAACTCGGTTACTGGTGTCTCCTCGCTGACGGGACAAAATAACAGCAAGAAAAAGTTGATTGACCAATTAGCATGTTTATTTTTTAATTTTTTGTTTCACCGAAGCGCATAACTAAGATGTGATTCGTATTTGCCCACATGCCGACTGCCGCGATGCCGTTGCTGCTGTCGCTTCTTTCGATGTCGCGCGATAGGCTCTGGCTGTGGCGGCGATGGCGACTACCAGCTGGTGCAGCATGAGGTGCTCTACTCCTCGTCCAATAGGTGAGCACACTACTCATATTGATTGAAAAATGTAGCATCTATTCTTTATCATCATCAGAAAGTATAGTTCGTGAAGGCCAAATTCTGTCAAACGAACGCAAGCAAAAAACGACTAAAAGATGTGGCTATAAGGTAGATTCTTGCTTGCCTTCATTTCACTGCATTTGGCCTTACAGTTTTGGATGAACTGTAATAGTGACAGAATAGTACCTACACGGACGAAATGCTAGTCGCCAGTCGTAATGACAATTTATGGTTGAAATACCTATTTTGTAATAAACCTAAACTTGTTATACAACGACGGTGGCAAACAAGCGTACGGTCCACCTGATGGTAAGCGGACACCGCAGTCTATAGGCTCCCGCAACTAGTCACCTACGCGTTGCTTTCCCTGAGAGTGTCAAGACAATTTGAATAGCGCAATTGTTTTTTTTACGAATGATAGAATGATATCAGCTATTATATTTACTATTTCAGCTATAGTATTTACTATCCATCCTAAAACTACGCCACTGTTGCGAGCAATAATGGCCCGCGTCTTATTTCTGTGTCTGATTTGACTTAATGTATTCGAAAACCTTCTTACTGTTAATATTATATTTCCAGGTACGAGGTGTTGGAGTTCCTCGGGCGAGGCACGTTCGGGCAGGTGGTGAAATGCTGGAAGAAGGGCACCAATGAGATAGTCGCCATCAAGATCCTAAAGAACCATCCCAGCTATGCTCGCCAAGGACAGATTGAGGTTAGAATTACTTCATTTTATCTTAGATTATATCAGCGATTTTACCTGCGCAGCGAAAGCTTTTCTGGTACCCCTCTTTAACGGGCTATTTTGCATCGTCGCTACGAGGACGATGAGCCAATACAAGTGTCGTATAAACCATAGATATGCATTGTTCTAAAAACCGCATCCATCATTCCACAAAGTTTAGTAATTTAGTACAGTTCTAAGAAATAATATCTACCCCAATGAGGTGCAAATTCAAAATTTCAAAAACATTATAATTTTTATATGGAAAATAACAAATATTTAGAAAATTCTCGGGAAAGAACTCGGAGCCACTAAAATACCTTGTAAATCCCAAGTAGCCACAAATTAGTCCTATTGTGGCCACAATTTCAAATTATTCAAAACCATAATATACGCGTGTTCCTAAATGTTTGAAATTCCGCCTGCTAAACTCCTGTCAGTCTCAATCCCCAACAAACATCATTACTGTATCAGGAAACTCGGGCTGATTCACAACGTAGTAAACAATACGCTTGGCACAAACAACTCGGTTCCCGTAAAAAATAACCACGTTAATTATCCTCAATTAACTATCATCCTAACGGCGCATAGAATTTTCCGTAGCTCATTCCGCCATTATGGAGCTTGGCAGCGCTCCAAAGCGTTCTGTTTGAACACCAGAGTGGCTGACCATTCCTCGTGCCTCAAAATATTTACTCTCACACTACCGTCCCAAGCGAGAATGCTTTATGTCACTGTGAAACTGATGGATATACAGCTTTATGGTGTTAAGGATGGGCGCTTACCCTTAGATTGTAAGCTGCTTTTAATAACCTTATTTTTACACATGCGCCCTCGATATCAAATGAAACCCATGCAAATTAGGCTGCCTTTAATCAAACGCTTGCTTATTTTGATGCCCTATTTTCAACGCGCGTCACGTACTTTATGAATTTCGTCTAAAGATAAACACGACCTAAAATTGTTTGACGTCTATTTAACAAAGAAATATTGTCCTTTAAGAATATCTCCTTAATGTTAAGAAGGTTGACCCGTCGCCCACTCCTATCTATTTTAACATTTGTACTCCGATAATAGGATTTAGAAGGGAATTTAATAGAGTTTGTTAGTAACGTGTCTCGATACGGGTTCTTGCTGTGAATTCGCGATGAGGCGAGTTTAATGACCGCTTCGATGTTTGGACTCTATTGCTTTTGATTCTACTAGTACGAGTTAGTTTCACGTTAGTACCTACCTACATAATGGGTATGCGGGTTATTTGGATATCAACTGGGTAATTTTGGTAACGCACTTAGAAGTGAACAGTAATTCTAGTCACTAGAACCTAGAATCTAGTGTATTAAAGTTATCCTACGAATCTAATTAGATCGATTGTTTAAGAGGCCTTATAAGTTTTAAAATGTTATGATTTTTAAATTATGACAAAAGTATTGATAATACCAATAAAGTTATTAAAGACTACTTTGATTTTTTTAAAGTTTTAGATAGTAACATAGTCATTTTTGATTTTATGGTGTGTAGTAAAATTTAAACGCAAAAAACAAGTTTTTAGCTTGAAAATAGTCGATTTGGAGTGATTTTTGAAACGATATTTCTTAATGAAAAATCCAAAAAATGCATTTTAAGTTTAAGGCAGAGGTCGCAATAGTCCTGTTCTAGATAGTAACATTGAGAAAATATATCAGTTTAAACAGAAAATGGCATAAATAGATGAGCGTTTTTTAACTGATAAGGACTCTTAAGGCTCTAAAGAAAATTATAATCGTTTTTATCGCGCAATGTCGCTTTCTCTGCTCTAGTTCCTTTTCACTGTAGCGGTTGAAAGATACACAATATAGTAATAAGCTGTACACCCAATCTATGTTTAGAATAACTGCCCTAGGTGTATATCGACGTCGACATATATCGGTACCACAGCCAATGCTCTTAATAAAATAGATATAGGTACAAATTAAGCCGTTAATGAGCCCGGGATCCCCGGGACCGGTAGACGACGGGTTAAGAATCTGGAGCGGTCTATGTCTCCTAATATTTTATGTGTATGCTTTCGTGGCTAGCAATCGTGTAACTAATTCCTGAAAAGTTTTAACAAAATTCTGGCATTCTACCCAGCGAAACAACGCTATACCACAGAATGATTAATAGTACTAAGCCATACATCAGTTTATTTGCCCATCATCCTGATCAGGCCAAATATTTTTGTGATGAGCACGAACATTTGTTTCCGAGTCTTGAATGTTTTCTATGTATGTATTTATGTATCAATATCTATTAAATATATCGCCGGCTAGTACCTATATTATTTGTGTAAACTTATTTAAAACATTCATAAATCAAAAATGTTTATTGGCTAAGATACAGTTACAAAGTAGTTATATTTATGTTAAATTGTCCTCTAATGTTTATTTTCCTCTTCAAGGCTTACTGAACCAGTGAGCTACTTCTTAAGCCGTGTCATCGCTTTCCGTCAGGCGAGACTAAGGCCAATCGCTATTCAGTCATTAAGAGGCCTTATAAGTTTTTAAATGTTTTGATTTCAAATTATGACAAGACTATTGATAATACCAATAAAGTTATTAAAGGCTACGATGATTTTATCAAAGTTTTAGATAGTAAGATAGCCATTTTTTTGATTTTATTGTGTGTAGTAGAATTTAAGCGGAAAAAATAAGTTTTTAGCTTAAAAATGGTCGATTTGGAGTGATTTTTGAAACGATATTTCTTAATGAAAAATCCAAAAAATACATTTAAAGATTATGACATAAGGTCGTAATAGTCCTGTTCTAGATAGTAACATTGAGTAAATGTCAAGATACGTGTCAATACAAACAGAAAATGGCCTAAATAGATGAGCGATTTTTAACTGATTAAGGACCCTTAAAAAATATACATAATTTGTTTCCAGGTGTCGATCCTCTCCCGGCTCTCGCAAGAGTCCGCGGACGAGTTCAACTTCGTCCGCGCGTACGAGTGCTTCCAGCACCGCTCGCACACGTGCCTCGTGTTCGAGATGCTCGAGCAGAACTTGTACGACTTCCTCAAGCAGAACAAGTTCTCGCCGCTGCCGCTCAAGTACATCAGGCCCATACTGCAGCAGGTGCTCACTGCCCTGCTCAAACTTAAAGTGAGTTAATTAACCTAACCTACAGTATTTTTTTAACATCGACGTGGCAAACTAGCTTACAACCTACCTGGTGAGTGGTAAGTAGATAGTCTATGGACTCAACAAGAGTTCCTTTATTGACTTAGGATTCGTTTTGTTGACAGCTAGAGACATGGTTGACAGATTATCAGTCGAGCTTTATGATTGCCTGGCCATCTATACGGCGATTCCTAAAAAATAGCCAGCAAGCGAGTGGACTATTCCACTGACACACACACACACACATACACATGCACATATGTTTTGATTTCTGGGTTTACTTTGAAACCTACAATGAGACTGAGTAACAAACCAGGAGGAAAACTTTTCTTTAATATAATTAAAATAACATTTTCGTTGCACTTTCATCCATACTTTGCTAGTCACACTTACATTGCAAGTTTTTTAGTAAACACCCAATTAGTACCTATTTATTTAACTATTTGACAAAGAATAAACAAGCCACAAACAATTTACAAATGTTCACAAACACACACTATTCACAATGAAACTCGAACTACAATTTTATTTAAAATTTTAGACAGAAAATTCTGTGTTCAGACGTGAAATGACTGCTTGTAGTGATTGACGTCTTTTTTGGTTGATGAAGCAAAAAGGATATTTTAGGCATCATTAACAACGCAAAACAAGTACATAATAAATAGGCCTAGCGCCCCACCTAGAGCGGTCCATAACTTTTCGGTAATTTAGCCAATCCTCTGGTGACCTTACTCACCACGAGGAACAAAACACCACGTAGCTAAAAAAAACAAGCCTGCTGAACTTGCTGGCTCAACGGCCTGGGGCCTACTTCGAACTTCCCGTGTTTTACACTATAAGAGTGAAAGGGACGGCACGATACGAAGCCTGTCGCCAGAGAGCGCCATCTATCCTTTTTTGAGCTACTTCCTACTAATTTCGATATTAAAAATGGAAACAAGACTTGTCAAAAAACGGAATTAATCCCTTTACGATTTAGGTGCTAGCTTCACCAATCACCATCAAAGGTATTATGAATGTATTCTCATGAACTTGCATTATGTGGAATGAATTCTAAGGAGGCTCTAATCGTACCACCAACACCACCTAATACCAAATACTACATCATGTTTCTTCTACGAGCAACTCTGCTATTGGCTAGTTTGTGATGGTCTAAGATGTAGTCTTAACCCCCTTATTCATAAAAAATAACAAACCATTCTTATTAACTAAATATGTTTTGTCCCTTTCTCACAAACCAACGTCAAAGTGACAGATGAAGACAAAGTTTGTCTTCATCTGTGTTTGTCTGACAAAAACGGCATTTTACCTAAAATAGGTTTGATAAACGATTTTAAATAAGGAGGTGTAAATGAATGTTTTTTTCTTTACAGCAACTAGGGTTGATCCACGCTGACTTGAAACCGGAGAACATTATGCTGGTGGAGCCGGCGCGGCAGCCCTACAGGGTCAAGGTCATCGACTTTGGCAGCGCCTCGCACGTGAGCAAGGCCGTCTGCAACACATATCTGCAGAGTCGATACTACAGGTACATTGACATTTTGAACAAACTGTTTTAACGACCTTTGACGACCACTTTAGCCTCTGGTAGTGACCCTGCCTACGAAGCTGGACGTCCCGGATTGGAATCACGGTCAGGACATTAAATTGTGTGATGAGCACGAATATTTATTCCTGAGTATTAAATGTTTTTTATTTATTTAAGTATCTTTAGCTATGTAAATACGTATATCGTCGCCTAGTTACCATACTACAAGCTGTGCATAGTTTTGGACTAGTTCGATTTGTGTATGATTGTCCACAAATATTTTATATTTTTCAATTCTCATGCTCGAAAAGTGTGTCATATTAGATTTATCAAGCGGTACTACTTTAGTACATTTAGCCCCTAGGGAAAACATCAAAATCCTTCATCAAATTACAATGAATCGGAACAGAACCCAATTTAACCCAAAGTTAATTAAAAACAATAGGTCTTTTTTCGTCCCTATTTCAACTACTATGTATCTGAACCAAAACAGTTAACAAAAGTTGCCGCCATACATTCATTGTATTTTATCGTTAATTGTGGGTGGATATACGTTTATTCATTTTTCGCAATCGAAGTGAAATGTAGAGTATATAACTCTGGTCTAAAAGCCATAGTACCACTTCACCACTAACCATTTCGTGGTAATGCGGTTTATTTAGACCCTTGTCATACAATCTGCTACTAAATAGAGTGAGTGTAGGTGATGATGGCCGCGTAAAGACAACATTCCAAATTTGGTAACTGAGATCCAGAAACGGGATGAAATTAAACAATTTCGACTGAACTGGAAAATTTGATTTCAAGCCTCCACGACATCACTCCCGATAGTCTTCCACATCTGTCTGGTATCTTAGGAACTAGGAGTGAACTCATCTCCAGTTTGATAGGTGCAGCAGCTTTCAGACATCTTTAGGTCACCATAATATGGGCACTGGACTGATTGAAAACCTGCGAAATGTGTGTGTCAAAATCTTACTGAGTTGAACCCACGCAACTTTTCAAAATATCTATCTATCATCAAGTGCAACTTATTTATATAATTTTTCATATGCATTTATTTACATTGTACCATTTCATTTTCCAGAGCTCCGGAGATCATCCTGGGCCTAGCGTTTTGCGAAGCCATCGACATGTGGTCTTTAGGCTGCGTCGTGGCTGAACTATTCCTAGGCTGGCCGCTCTACCCTGGCTCCTCGGAGTACGATCAGATTCGGTACATCTCGCAGACGCAGGGCCTGCCAACTGAGCATATGCTCAACAGGTCAGTAATGCACATACCATATAATTCACATTCTCGACATTTCGCACTAGGTACATACATGTCAGAATGTTATATAAAGTACTCGTGTAAGTTTATATATAATGTATGTCTATTTCTCGTTATGTTCTAATCCTGCACCAAGCAAATGTTTATTTTTAGCCCGGTGGTTGACTGGTAGAGAATGCATTTTGGCATTAAGTCCTCCATTTGTAAGGTACAAATTTTGATGTGCAATAATAAATATATAGTAAATGTAAGTTGGGGAATCAAAATGTAACGCCCCAATTAAGGATAATGTTTACATATTGCAACTGCAGGTCGTCGCGAAGTTAAATCGTGATGAATTACGGTTATAAGGTGGTAATAAATAAGGAAGTCTACACGGCGGTTGAGCAAAAGTATAGTTTTTTAACTGAAATAACTCAAAAACATGATTCACGACTCATATTGGATGTAACATTCGTCTTCACCTGTACTATTGTATTTGTATACCTGTAATAATCATTGAAATTTACTTTTGACTAGTGTACAAAAAATGTGTTTATATGCGTGACTGAAGAGAAAAGTTTTAGTTTCGCACACTCCAAAAGGCTGTGGTAAGCTCATTTCCGAAAAATACATTAACATCTGTTGTTTTGCTTTGGTAAATTTTCAGCACCTGCAAATTCCATGGTAAAATTTAGAGTGAAATTTTTAATATGTTCAAAATTTTAATTTGGATAGACTATAATTAAATAAGTAGCGTTCTAGAAAAAATGATAATGATCGGTCACTTAGAACGGATGAGAGGTAGAGAAAGGGTAGGTGGCGGTGGGTGGGAGTAGAATCTGTAAAGATATCGGCAGATAGTAGCACCCAGATTTGGCTGCAAATGGCACAAAATAGGATTTAATTTTGTATTAAGCAGTACTGCTGCTAACGTAAACTACAAATTTTGTTCTTAATTTGTAAAATAGGATGTCCTGGAAGGAGCTGGTTATTATATTATATAATATGGAGGTGTTAATCAGATCCTCAGCAGTGAGGAGACAACTGAGAAGAGAAGATCAATAGATGATAGAATGTGAAATATAGTGTAAAGTACTAAAGTGACTTTGACGTACATCACATTACCCGTTGTTATTGGTGCCATAGGCACGACAACACGCGACACATTTAAGCTTTATTACACGTACGAGTAATAAAGCTTAAATGTGTCGCGTGAGGTAGTCTGCATTAATAAATACTTTCAACGATTTTTGTTTTGAAGAAGGTTTTCACTGAACTGTCTTGCTCAAACAAATGGTTGTAAGTGCCGTGAGTTGCCTATTAAGATACGACCTTTTTAGATTCAATGTATTGGATAGTGGTTTTAAATGTGGACTAGTAGGTTTTGGTACGCAACTCTTCATTGTGCGTGATACGACACGCACTAGGCCGTTTTTTTAAGTCAAAATTGACCTGGTTATTACGTTGTTGTAGCGCTTCAAAAACGGCCAAGTTCTTCTACCGCGACGTGGACAGCACTTATCCGTTCTGGCGGCTGAAGACCCCCGAGGAGCACGAGCTCGAGACCGGCATCAAGAGCAAGGAGGCCAGGAAGTACATCTTCAACTGCCTAGACGACATCGGACAGGTGCGCACGACATTCCGTTGAGACGTCCGGCTATAAAGCCAGTACGGTCAACCAATTTCATTTCTGGGCCACTTCGTACCTTGTCACAGTGACATTAAGGCGTCGTCCTCCAGCGAAAAAAATAAACAATAGCATTCTTTTGTAACGAGCCCTGGCATCCCAGGGACCGGTAGATGACTAGTTTATGAGATCTCTTGCGGCTTTCATATTGATTATCACTGTGTACAAAGTGGCCCAGTAATGAAATTGGTTGGCTTTACGCGCGATATTTCGATGAGACATCCGACTATAAAGGCAGTATCTCAAGGATTGTCGATTTTGCGGTCAATTTACACAACTTGCTTACTCATACTCATTTATTGATAACATTATGGAAATATTACATGTCAGATATCGGCGAGCTAAAGCCTCGATCTCTTGATCGCCACGCACACCGCTGCGGTAAGCGAGACCAAGGATTTAGTGGTAATTGTAATAATTCATTGATAAAATATTTAATTGTATAGTAGAAGTTTTCGATGTATGTGTATTTGAGAATTTGGAAGATCGAAACGCAAAAACCAAATCAACATTTTCTAATGTTTCCATTTGTTTCTAGGTTAATGTACCAACGGATCTAGAAGGCGGCCAACTCTTAGCCGAGAAAGCGGACAGAAGGGAATTCATCGATTTACTCAAGAGAATGCTCACCATGGATCAGGTTTGTTTTTCACTTTTTGAAGTGAAGAAGAACCAAAAGTCTGGATACGTGCCTGATTGTAAACGAGCAATAGTTATTTGTGAATACGAGTATATGTCTGCAATCACCCTCCTTGTCTTCGTAATTTCCGTTTATCTCACCCGAGCAGAGCTCGCTCACGAACTGTTTTATGCTAATATATCCATGTTTCACCACTTAATTTGTAACACTTAACTTGCTACCTTTTTCAACTAAAATTAAGAACGTACTTACATTGTATGGTATCCCTCAACTGTGAGTACAAGTAGTTTGTCAGAGTAATAACTTTATGTTAGAATACACAAGTTGTAAACCTTTAAAATTAAGTTTCTCATTTAAGTGACAATTTGTTTTTAATGAGAAATAAAACATCTTTAAACCGAAGTTCTGGCTTAGTAACTATTGTGTGCAGGTGTCACGAATGCGTTTTATACCATGCATACTGCTTACTACATTGTTGGTCTGGTTGGCCTTTCTGTTTTCAATCCTGTTTCCAGATTTGTAACTTGCTTATTTTCATTATTCTGGCTATGTGTTACAGGAAAGAAGGATAACCCCGGGCGAAGCACTAAATCACGCTTTCGTGACTCTCGCGCATCTCGTCGATTACGCGCACTGCAACAACGTCAAGGCATCTGTGCAGATGATGGAGGTGAGGAATCCTTTTATAGTTGTATGCCATAACCGTAACTGTTTATTGAATTTCATTTGTTCATCTTCTAAAAGGAAGATTTAACAGTTTCATGTATCTGTGTTTGTTTAAATATGATCCACCGTTGTGCTTGAGCTTCTGAACAGATTTTGACAAACAAGAGTGATAAAATCGCTTTTCAGAGATATAATATGCGTCAGTGCCCGTGGAGCATGGACTTTTTGGCAAATGAAAGTCACATTTGTAACCTTTTTATGTATTAGCTTTTGGTGAAACATTATAATTATGTGCTCCACGTACCCCAGTTGGGAACACAGGTGCGTTATATCTACGTACAATATTGTGGTTGTCAAATTTGTCGAGAAAAACGCCATGCCTTCAACGGCCACAACCGCTCTATTGTATCTTTCGAACGTGTTAAACTCGTGGCGTTCCCCGTGCAGGAGTGCCGGCGCTCGGGCAGCGTTTTAAACGGTCACAATCGTTCTATTTTATCTTTCTATTGTGTTAACTTGTGGTGTTATTTTAACACAGGTGTGCCGTCGCTCGGGTACTGTGGGCGGCGTGGGCGGCGAGTACGTGGGCGGCGTGGTGGCGCCCGCCGCGGCGCCCTCCGCGCACCACCTCGCGCTCACCATCAACCAGCAACGCCTGCCGCCCGCGCCCTACGACAACCTGGTCAGTACCACCGTCATCGAGGCCTCACTACTACACATAACGTCGGCTTCGGCGAAAGTCGAAAATCTCTTATCTTCATTTTTATAATTAAGGGCTCTGAGATTTACGTATCGTTGGTTTCCGGAAAACCTCTTGATCCTATTCGAAGTTAAGAAGTCAGCAATTTTAAGAAAATCTATTCGCCTTATCCTGATCACTACAAACGCCATAACTGTCAAATAAAAACTGGTACAAATCTCCGACGATAGCTATTGGTACTCCTTAAACTAAATAAATAAATCAATAGTATGTTTATAGGAGTTTTTGTATAAGGTATAATATATATGCTACCGAATCCTACACCGGAATTGACGACGAAACGCTACGCTGTTTTGTTCGCCATTATAATATTTTAGTTTTAAGTGTATTATTTAAGGTATGTTAGTTATAAGGTATTATTTAACTATGGGCCTTTGTTGCCTGAAACAAATGATTGATTTATATTTTTATTATTTGTCATGTTATATTGCAGTACCAGCTGTACCAGGGCGGGCGCGTGGCGGTGGGCGGCGCGCGGCAGTACGCGGCGCGCGCCGAGCCCTTCCCGCACCAGTTCGTGTCCTCCATCCTGTGCCAGCCCGCCTACCAGGTTACTTCACTCAACACTTATACTTATTCAATAAACATCTTTTATTTGCGCCTCATAGGAGTGCGTGGATGGGGAGTGGCCTGGGGAAAATCCAGGGGAACCTCCGACACGATCAAGCGGACGATTTAAACACTGGAATACCCTAAGAGTTTGCGCTCCAATGAGACTGGTTGAGCGGCTTCAAAGCGGCGAGGTGTGAGTCGAATCGAGCTACTGGGAGTTTTGTCGCTGGTTCACTAAACCTAGCCTAGCTTGAAAATATCCAAAAAAGGAGGGAAATATGCCTAGCAATACAATTTTTTAATTTACCTTATTAAAAACTTCGTAAGTAATTAACATGGTAAATATCCCGTTTCAATCGTAATTCTAATGTAAATGACCATGTAAGCTTGAAATCTTATATTGTGGTTGAATTTATTGCATTACTTATAATCATCATTATTATCAAGGAAATGCTAATAAATATAGTTTAGAACAGGGTTTCTGAAAGTGAACTCCCATCGTAAAGGGTTCGCGTCAAGATTTACCATACTATACGCGGTGAAGGGCCACTGTCACATGCGTTCAGTTTTTAATAAAGAGATTTGCAGCCGTTTGAAAATTTCTAAAGGGTACGTGAGATTATAATTATAAGTTTCCTTGGGTTAGAATAACATCTTTGTTAGAGCTATTGAGAGTATTGTCTCTAATCGTTTTTATATTTAGTTCATTCCTGAAATGTATGCTTCTCGCTCACCTGTCCTCGTTAAGGGAATAAGGTTGATAAGATATTTTTGTACCGTTGGAAACGTATATATATTTGTGAACTCGACTGTAAATAGAGAAGCTCTATTCAAAAATATCTTATCAACCTTATTCCCTTAGCCATAAAGTTGTGTTCACATTATAATAATCACTTTGCATATATTTTCGAAGTCGACTGTACATATATCGTACCTGGTCCAGGTGCAGCAACTGGCGGCGGCAGCTGCGGCGGCCGCGGCGGCGCACCACCAGCACGGCGTGGCCGGCGTGGGCGGCGTGGGCGCGGTGGGCGGCGTGGGCAGCGTGGGCGACGTGGGCGTGGGCGTGGGCGAGTGGCGAGCGCCGCTCATCGTCGAGCCCGCGCCGCTGCCCGAGCCCGACGTGTGGGACTTCCATCCCCATGCACTCCACCATCATCCGCATAAGAGGTCGGTTTATATTGGCTTATGTCCTTATATCTATATTGCGTGTCATTCACGACGGGCCCCTCCACAACGCATCTCGTACTAAGGCTGGTATTCTATTCCAATATCTTCAATGTGCTTCGATCAAAGAAATTGGATAAGAGGAATGAGCTGCTGTCATAAAATTTTCATAGGAAAAATTATCAAAGATTGGACGATACGACGATAGAAATTGGACAAAGATATTGGATAAGTCATTCAACCGCCCTAATCTATGCGCGACGTGAGAATTGGGCTATGGAAGGCAGTATCTTCGTGGGCGGCGTGGGCACCCTGGGTAATATGGGCGTGAGCCAGTGGTGCACGCCTCTGCCTGAGCCCGACATGTGGGACTTCCATCCCCATGCACTCCACCATCATCCACATAAGATGTCGGTCTCCACTACTGTCTTGTGGCCTTTGAGCCCGTTTAGACTTGCGGGAACCGCGCGGTTATGTCTCAACGCTTCGGAACATTTTCATGAAAAAAAAATGGGACATGCACTCTCGCGTTTCCCGCAACTCTGAACGTGGTCTTGATGTGATTAGTTACAAAGACGTGGATTGCATTCACGAATGCTAGAGTCATTCATTTACTGTCAAACGACGTGTTTACGTTTTCGTCAATCCAAACATGCTAGCCCCTAAAATACTGATGCGTTAAGAGATAAATTCAACCCTGTAACTGTAAGAACAAATCGTAGATCGCAAATTCGAGTAAATGGTATCAACGGCACATATTTTTAGTCTAAACAAATCTTGGATTCCTATAATATGCCTTTGCCACGCTAGTAAATGTAATCGTGAAACACTTGTTCAGATTAAAATTAGCGTGTTCGTACGGGTATGTATTAGGAATCCATACTTACCTATAACGTCCCTACGATGTTCTACATCGGTAGGGTTGTCAACAGATCGACAAAGCAGCAGACGAGCGCAGTGGCCCACTACCAGCCGCATCACCAAACACACCAATACAGGTGCTAACCCTGATTTAACAGTAGACTATCACTTACTATTTACATTTTTCCGCTTCCGTTTTTTTATGTGTTTGTGGTGTTGCGACATTTATATATAAGAACTCTTTTTTTGTTTGAATTCTTCACAATGAAATTCGACTTTTGATATGACCTCTAGGCAAGTAAAACGTGTGCGTCAGGACAGCGAATGGACCTCGGAAATTTTAATAAAATGTTTACAGATATTTAGTACCATTTGTGTAGGTACCTTCAATTAAATTTTGTGTTACGTGTGAAGCATACAAAATTTTATTGAGGGTACACAAGAATAACTAAATATCTGGCGTCGTGACGCACACGGTAAAGCGTGCTCTCCCGAAGCGGAGCGTGCGGTGGAGTAGCGGCGACGTTTTGCATATATTTTACATGGTCGTTGCCACACTCTCTGCTTAAGCGGAGCATATACTCAGGCCGTACACATATGCCAACCCTATACTGTTTTTGTAAACGTATTCATATAACTTAAACAGTAATGTTGCGACAGTCGCAAACAAAAGTCTCAGTGCAATATTCACCTGCTTCTAACTTAGGTCATCCATAATTAGGACTAATTTGTTCCACCCTTTACCCTCATTAACAGTTTTTTTTAAATCAATATTATTATTTTATTACTTATTAATATGTTTTAAGTTGAACTTTCTCCCATTTTTACTTTAGAAAATAGGTTCATATTTTGTACTTGTACCGGTTTATCATCGGATTTGATTTGATAAACTGAAATGGTAACCTGGCGAGTTAGTGTATTTTCTAAGTTGAAACTGGGTACAGAATTACCAGCTTTCTAATACCTATGGGCTATATATGACTATCAAATTTGCTCTCGCATTTTACAGTATCATTGTCGTCAAAAACGAAGATTGACGAGAGGCATTAACCCGTCGTCTACCTGGGATCCCAGTGATCATAACAAAAGAATGCTATTGTTTATTTTTTCACCGGGAGACGACGGCAAAAAAATAGAAGCATTGGTTCGTTGTCATCTCATCTAAACCAATTGCAAAAAATTTAGCCTTACCCTTACTTAGGATTTTAGGTCTGATCATATTTCAAGTCGTGACCTAAACATTGACAATAATATTCTCGTACTTTATTCATTTTACAAAGGCCATACAGTGCATCCAACTCTAATAAGCGACGTTTTGGTGGAATGTCCCAGAACAGTAATGTGTATGTTATGCAAATGGGATTTTTCTATCACAAACGCGGGTGAGCCATAGTTCTGTGCTGTGATATACATGCACATTATCTATGTGTGCGTCAGCGTAGGAGCTATGAGTTCACGTTGTCTATGTGTTCGTATGTGTCACAACTGCAACTATGGCTCGCCGGCGTGCGTGAGATAAAAGCAGTATAATAGTAATGAGTTGTTGTGTGCAGTATGGCGAGCAGTGGGGGCAAGAAGGAGCCGACGCAGCTGTCGCCGGTCAAGAAGCGGGTGAAGGAGGGCACGCCGCCCTCGCGGCACAACAGGCACGCGCACGCGCACGCGCACGAACAGAATCCGTGAGTGCTAAATATATTTCACTTGTCGTAAAGTTATTCTTTATGTCGGGAAAAGGCTGCATAAAATGGCTTTTTATGCTCTTGTGTATAAAGTAATTTCTTCTTTTAATACAGACATTTACGCCTTACACACACACAATAGGGATGTTGACACTCAATAAGTTCGGTTTTTCTCGAAATAGGATCTAATTTTTAATCAAATGGCGAAAAAAGTAACTCAAAAGAATAAATAATTACATAATTATAAGATTTATAAGTCTTCAAAGTTTCAATAGGGGGGAGAGGAGATATTCTGGCCCTTTTTCACAAAAAGCACCTTTGTATTGGAACGATCGCCATTCACTATGGCGCTCGTTGTTAATGATGTCACTGATCTGTCGCGCTTTCTCCCTCTAATCAGCAACATTAAAACGATTGTAGCTTCGTTGTTTCTTGAGATATTTGAATAGGATTTTCACCATTTGGCATATTTTTTGCCTTGTTTCTTTTGGAGTGGTCTTATGGAGTAGTCAATTTTGAGTCAACATCCCTATTACGACCTTCATTGAATAGATAAGTATTTTTGAGATTTGGGTTATATCTTTATTTTATTACATAATTACGACATATGTATTACTATCTAAATACAAATGTAAGATTAATACGGGCGTGCATTCACGTAAAAAACAAATAACGCAAATATTTATAACTGCAAGGGCACCAGAGGCCCTGTTAGCGTTGCCTGACCCTACCGGTCCCTGGGATCCCTGGGATCATAACAAAAGAATGCTATTATTTATTTTTTTCCCCGGGAGACCACGGCTTAAGAACTTGTTTTCTAATAAAAATTATATGTTGTATACGTAGAAACAACATGGCTGGCGGTCGCGCGTCGTGGGGCTCTAGCGGAGCGGTAGCGGGAGCGGGAGCGGTAGCGGGCGTGGTGGCGGGCGCGGGAGCGGCGCACACCATCACCATCCGGGACACGCCGTCGCCCGCCGTGTCCGTCATCACCATCTCCGACTCCGATGATGATGAGCCGCGCGCCATGCCCCAGAACAGAGGTTGGTACATTCTTAGCTTTAACGTGCTTAGGGTGGGTTGCACCAAACCGTCTGAGGTGTTCGTTAAAATCCGATTGTATAGAATGTATGCCGTTTGCAGAAGGTGGGCCAGCAGAAAGTTATCATCCCATAGAAAATTGACAAACTTTAAATACAACCAAATTCTAACGAAAACCGCATACGATTACGGACTATTTGGTGCAACACACCCTTATTTTGTGATAGCTACATCGGAGCAAGGTTGGTTGTTAAATCATCCAAAGTTTACCTAACCCGTGATAAATTGTGCAAGTTATAGTTACAAGAAATAATTCAAAGAGAGGGACGTAGTGGGAATACCAGTTTCGAGGTCGGTTACTTACGCGGCCGAAAGAGTCTACCTACTTTATTAATTTTACTATAGTCTTATCTCTCTCTCTCTCTCTGTGGTCGCTCCCTAATGTTTGAGGATCGTGGTCAGTAACAGGGTTGCATCTGGAGCGGATCGTCTGCCTCCACTGATTTCTAAACCTATTTAGTCCATTATAATCTATTCCCTTTTTTATGTTTGGCCTTCTAAGCGGCCAGTAACAGATAGAGGAGTTGACAACCTCCCTCTGCGGCCTGATGGGCCAGCACTCAGCAGAGGGGGAGCCTGCAGTCCTTTATTATTGTTATTGTCACTTATAGCAGGCGGCAGCGGAGGGTGCGCCGGCGCCGGGACTAACACGACGGTGGCGGCGCCCGCGCCCGGCGTCATATGCAGCGCGCGCTCGCCGCGAGAAGACACGCACGTGAAGCCCGAGCCGCAGCCCTGCCACCACCACCACGCGGTATGTAGCTCTGCCTCTACCGAAGGGTGAAATTCAAGTAGCAAAAATCTAACTTCAAGAGAGATTAAGAACATAAAGCTCGTGGAGCCCGAGGCACGGCCCTGCCACCAACACCACGTGGTTACCTCTACTGAGGGCCGGATTACTCATTGCAAAAATCAATCTCCGATAGGGATTAAAATCATTTTTAGAGGATATAGAAGAGAACACCCAGCTTTGGGAATTCCTGCCCATTCCTTCTCATACTTTTACATACCTACAAGACTCGCATAAGAGTTTCTGATAATGACTTCAATCGATCCATCAAACCGCGCAATCTATTGTTTAACTACTTTGCGTGGAGATGTACCTAGTAGCGGAATGTATACTGACGATGACGTTTTGTTTCCAGCAACCGGCAGTACCAGCCCCGGCCCCGGCGCGTGCGCAGGCGACGCCTCAGAGCCAGAAGAAACGCCTGCTCGCGCTCGCGCAACAAGAGGCGCACAAGCACGACGCGGACCACCACCACTACCAGCAGGTACACACCTATCTATCTATACCATATACCAACAGCGACTTGGGCCTCAAGGCATCAAGGCTCAAGATCTGTGTATGGTTGTCGAAAGATATTTTGCATCGATTCGCAATACAAGTTTTTCGAAGAATCGGTGCCAATTGTATTTCTTCAAATAAACGTACGAGACTCGCATGTGAGTTTCATTACACTCCGGTTCACGGAGGTATAACAAGTTCAATAGCTCTATAAAACCTCGCAACCTAGTTAAACTCTTTTTTTTTACTTGACTGTGGCTTTATATAATAAAGCGATAGGAGTGCGCGGTTGTAGAGTGGCCTGGGGAAAATGCAGGGGACACCTACGACACGAACGCGCGGGCGGTTTAAACACTGGAATACTCGTAAGAGTTTGGGCTATGAGTGAGATTGGTTGAGCGGCTTCAAATATATCTGGAGGTGTGAGTGGAATCGAGCTACTGGGAGTTTTGTCACTGGTTCACTAAACCTAGCCTAGCTGAGAAGAGTCCAGCAAGAAACTCAGCTAGGCCCGACCTGGCTCGGACTGACTCTACCCGATATGCGGCGATACCAGAACGAATAGGGATTATATGTGTCTGTGTTGTCCCGGACACAGTTAAACTCGCATGCGAGTCTCGTACGTGTGTATTAAGGCCTTAAAGCCTCGGTCTCTTGATCGCCCCGTACACCGCTGCGATGGCGTCTCCATACCAAGTTTGTGTTAAAATTGACGCACACTCTGTTCAAGAGACCGAGTCTTAAAAACACATGTGCGTAACAACACATAAAAGATAAAGCATCGTCGTACAGTACCTTTATCTCACAATCGCGGGTGAGCCATGGTTGTGTGTCGAGATGTACATGCACATTGTCTATGTGTGCGTCAGCGTAGGAGCTATGAGTTCACGTTATCTATGTAAGATAAAAGTACTGTATCAAAACTACTTATGAAAAAATAGTACATTTTGATGCAAGTGCGGAAGGTATGTCATTTTGCACGACTCCCGGAACGAGTTTTTTAATACAGTTGCGAAAAAAATATGAAATACAAAAATAAAACAGTAATTAAAAGAGACGACAAAATGCGTTTACTAACCACTGCGGGCTTTGCCCGTACCTATGACTATATCTGGCGTACGTTTACATACATTTTATTTAACAATCGTATAAATCGCACTGACTAAAATTTTATTAACACAGTACAAGTCATTACAAAATGAAGTCATATAATTATGATTGAAAGAGGCGGGAATTAAAAAGCCGGTTTAACTTTTAATTAATAGACTTTTTTCAACATGCCCATGGTTGTCAGCATTCAGCCAAATCAAAAACAATTTTGGAATAGGTTTTGTATCACATGGTAGTTTAATAACATTTAAACATAATATATACATATATTCTTTTTTATCATGAATTTATATTTGATTTATTTGTAAATAAATGTATTATTTGGCGAAAAAAAAAACAAGTCCTCATTTATTCGGCGCGGCGGTCTTGCATAATACCTTATTAATCGGAGGTCTCGCATAATACTCGTTTCCGATCATTGATCTACTCAATCTGTCAACTTTTTGAAAACAGTTTTAAATTACACTTTAACTTGTCTAATATCCAATTTTAATGTTTTAGTTATAATAGAAGTATATTTTTCATGCCAAATGCTTTCGTGAAAACTGATTGAACCTATAACTCTTCGGTTGAATGTATTGCTTGGTCCATCAATAAATTAAAAAAAAGTAAAAAGCACTAGTGCGAGAAATCCAACTTTGCGCACGATATACAGCCACATAATGTACCACTTTTTAATATATTTATAATTTGTTATGTTAAATAAGCGAATTTTCTTCTCTTTCTTTTCTTTTTGAGCAACTGTATTATAAAAAACTTTATGGGTACAGTCAAAGGCAACTACGATAATACATATGTACGCTCTTACACCCTTGTTATAAAAGTCAATCTCATATTTTGACACTGTATTGCGTATATTTTCGATGTTGACTGGACATGAATATCAACCAATTCATCCGATTCATCTAAGTAAGAGATAACATTGAGACATTTCCGTTCTAGACTAGTACCGCCGTCCGCCCGACGAACGAATACCAGTGCAACCAATACGTGCCGACGCAGCACAACAAGAGGGATAGTGTGAGTAAAATATCACTCACCTACCATTTATTACACCTACAGAATACACATTGACACAGTTCTTAAAAAGATCATCAGATCGCAAGTGTAGCAATTCTACATCTTGGTTATAAATAATGACTTAAGATATTATTGACTACATTGCTGGCTTTAGGCAGGAGCTGGCACAGACTATAGACAGCAAATTACATCTGTTACTGCAGAATCTATTGTATCAAGAGATAGTTACGATGGAGATAATATTTCGAAAGTTCTATATTCGCTTTATCATAAGGTACATAATGCATAAATACGAGTAGTACACAATATGAGTAGATCAATCATTGCTACTTACAGTAAACAACAATTGAAGACTATTTATAAATATCCAATTCAAAGTAGGTAAAGATTAAAAAAAAATTACACCTTATTTTATTTTCATTCTCACAATTTTCAATTCATATTTTCTAGGGCTTAGACAAGAATCATTTACACAACATTAAATATGTTAGCTATTAAAGCAGTATCTCAAATAGAATATTTCAAGTCCCTTTTAGACCTGCACTCGTTATAGCGCCACCTATATATCCTGTGTGTACACGAAAACATCGTTCGGGTATAAGTTAGAATGTATGTTAAACCGTGTATATGTTCGCAGTCTGGCGGCTGCCGCGAGTACGCGGCGGCGGGGGCGGGGGCGGGGGCGGGGGCGGGGGCGGGGGCGGGCGCGCACAAGCCGCACGCCGCGCACGCGCACGCGCACGCGCACGCGCCGCACCACGCCGCGCACGCCTGGCACCACCACCCGCACAACCACTACAAGTGAGTCACACTATTCAATGCAAGTAAAGAGCATCTGCGAAGTATGGAACCACCTTGAAGTGCGCACACAGCGAAACTTCCATATATTTAATATTTGTTGTTATAGCGGCAACAGAAATGCATCATCTGTGAATATTTCAACTGTCTAACTTTCACGATTTATGAGATACGGCCTGGAGACAGACGGACGGACAGCGAAGTCTGAGTAATAGAGTCCCGTTTTACCCTTCGGGTACGGAATCCTAAAAAACTATCCTTTTTGTAAAAAGAAAACATGACTGCCATTGACAATGACGAAATCGGCAGCATTTAAGTTAAATTTTACTATGATTTTTAGGATTTTTTGACAGAGTTAGTTACCAAGGCATTTTTCAATATTTTCTTCGGTGGTGTTTCTTTGTTTCTTTTTGAGTGAACAGTCATTTTAGTATAGTGTAAATTCTACATTATTTAGGTGGATCAACTATTCTTTGTTACTCGTTTCCATGGTAACTTCTCCTGAGTCACTGTTTAAAATTGTGATTTTATAGGGTTTAAATCTACCAAAGATGAGTTTTAGCTATGAATATAAATCTATTTGAACATGGGTCATCTTTTGAACATGCTTGAAGTCCATATTATAAACAATTTTTCTAAGGAACTGTTGTCTCCCCGCTGACGGGACAGAATAACAACAAAGAAAAGTTGATTGACCCATTTCTTCACACTGGAAGGTCAACTTCAATATTTTCGTCAGATCTCTGAATTGGCCTTGCCTTAACATTGTAATGAACATTTTCAGAACTGGTAGCGGAGGCGTCCTGTCGCCCGCGGGAGGAGTGTCCCCCGGCTACTTACCCCCGCCGCTCTACGTGCCCACGTACCATTATCACACGTGAGTTCATGTTCATTTGTATTAAAACTTTTTATTAAACGGTTTAAACTCGCGTATTAATTTTCACTCCGAGCAAAATGCTTTGAACTCTTCGGGAGTTTTTCTTCAGTATGAGCGCGTTCGCAAAGACAAAGACTGGCGTGGGACATAACTTACAGAACATACTGCGGCGGTGAGAAGGTTAAGCTCAGGTGGGCTAGCACAACTTGCTGCCACGTATCTCGCGCCACTCAGCGATACCTGTCTCACTCGAATTGTACGAATAAGGGAGAAGAGGGTGGATTTTTCTCTACTCGCGTCGCGTCGCAGCGGCAGTTGTGCTAGCCCCGCTGGACAGTTGATAATTCACGATATATTTATTGATTACAGCGGTGGCGTCGGCGGCGTAGGCGCAGTGGGAGCAGTAGGCGCCGTAGCGGGGGCAGTGGGGCCACCACCAGCGCACCACGCATCGGCACGCTTACCCGCCTACCTGCAACCCTACTCTCCCACCTACCTCGTGCCGCAGCATCCGCAGCAGCATCTCTGGTACACCGACTGAGCGGTGATGAGTACTTGAGATGTAGCCCCTGGGAGTGCGCTCCGACATGAGAACATCGAGGTAGTCGTATGACTCATCTCGTCCGACCTGAGAACACCCGAGGTAGTCCTATGAGTCATCTCGCCGTTCCTATATGGCCGGAGTATACGCGGCCATCCTGCATGAGTGAGCGTCCTCGGTCAATGCGACCGAATGTCCCTCCACTCTATAAATCGTTACCGAAGCGTAGTCTAACATCAGGGAGTGCCATTTGAAATGCTGGAGAACCTGAGCTGCGGCGAGGATTTGTATCCGTTGAAATTTTACTCCTAAGATCTCAGATTTCTAAAAGAGTCTATTCTTTTGAACGCTTTTATATGAAGCGAAATTAATCAATTTATCTACTATGATTCTGTTACAAGTCGGAGTTGCACCGATGGGGGAAATAATGACCTTGTTATTGCTATAACGAAATTCCCTTCGACTCTGTACGAATTTTGACTTTGCCGATTTAAATACGCGACCATTTGATCGCTTGTATGTTCGATGTATGTAACCGGGTATATCTAATATTTTGGTTTGTGTAGACGAAATATATTAATTATTTAGTGGGTGAACCTAATTGACGTAGACGTATTGTTGTATTGATTTATTTTGTAACGATTATGTTTACAAGTGTACGCGCTAGGCGGTAGTGATATAGTCTCGTTTGTTTATCGCTGTATAATATGGATTGTAAATTTTGCGTTATTTTTTTTTACTAAGATTTTGCCGGTAACGCGGAGAGTACGTTGCATTTACTAATATTTTTACTGTAGGAGTTTAGTTCTTTGTACCAAATCTTTATAATGGGAGATGTATTCGTAATTTAGGGGCTTCCGCCCCCTCGACCCGCTTCCGAAGAAGCGGTTCTCGACTCGACTGTACTTTTTAGTTTTACGTGACGGTGGTTTGTCAATTACGGTTTGATTTAACATGAAAGCAGATATAGTGGTGTTTCGTCGTGCCCCACATACCGCGGTCGCGCGACACGCACGCTGTTTTGCTACCTGTATTCATATTAATGGGATTTTATAATTATTGTGTAGATATTACGTCTTGGGCGCGGTGATGGACTACTTGTATAGCTTTAGAATCATAAATTAAACGAAAATAAAATTATCTAAGAATTTTATATAAAAATTTTAGTACGCACTAATAGGTAACCTATAAGTGTTATATGCATGTATAAATCACTAGATAGAAGAAAAATTAACTATTACTTTATTATGAGAAAAAAACTAATGCAATTATTTTTCGACTGCAATCTTAGTTTATTTTGGTAGTTTAGTGGAGCTTATTCGATTTCGCTGATATATGCGTCGATAAAGACTGGGTATTTCAGTTTTGCACTTTACTATAATGTTATAATATAACACTGCGTCTGGTCGGGTCCCAATAATGTTTTAATCACTAGTTTTAAATCCTGTGTTCCTTTCCATGGAGAGGGTCGCTTGTTTGGTGCTTGTGTTGATGGTGAAAACAAAGTGAGCGACCTTTTAGTGTTGCTTCGAGCACAATAGTAATTTCTCCTAGACAGAGTGCCGAGAGCGGCCGGCAACCAGTTATCTTAGTCATGTCGTACAAGTCTTATATTAGTATAGTATCGTTCGAATCGGCCGGCCGCCTGGCATTATATCGCTTATTAGTCGTATTTTTTTTTGATTTTAGCTTAAGTTTTATTTACATTAATAAGCAATTTTCTAATCGCGGTTTCTTATTTTACATATCAAGTTCGGTCACTATTATCCAACAGATTTATTTCGTGACAAAACTACAATTTATATTGTATTTAGATCATTTAAGTTGCTGCCCGACAATAATTATATGATTAGTTATATTAATTATATTTCTTACGGTTGTAGTTGCTATGGTTGATGCGTTATTTTCTTATTTTAAACATTAATGACATTTGCAGCCGGCGTGCGAGTCCCCTCGACATCCAGAATTACACTTATTCAACTGCAGATATTGGAGTCTGAAATTGTTATCTAAACGTTTTCTAGACTCAACTTTCAAACGGCTTATTTTAGATTTGACACTTCATTACATCCTTCTACGGACGTAATTTTGTGTCTTATTTATTGACTTTATGTATTGAGTAACCGAATATTTATTTCAATGCAGCTACTTGAATGTGGCACCTTTCTTGTCCAACGTATTAACTTCCTGTTCTTGACTGTTTATCTATTATTCATGCTCTGTTATTCTTGTTACTCTTGTCCCATTCACATATTTAGATGTCTGAATTTTGAATTTATTGATTTTATATGATTGCGTGGTGTCCGTGTGTATATGATTTTTTTTCCAATAAAAATATTGGCATACACGTTAATCGACTTAGTGAACTTACTTGTTCATTATTTTTACCAAAGTAAAATGCTGCGTTCTAGAAGAATTCCTTATAAAAGGTTTTAGAATGCAGTATTGACGATACTTGAATTAATTCAGATTTCCAGAATTTCTTCCGCACGTGCGTATTAGTCATCCAGATTTCTCTAAATTCCTCCTCAATAGCATTCGATGGTGCGTAAGAGGAAGCTAGAGTAGCAAGCGATGTCTTTATTATAAAAGTTGCAAAAATATGCCTAAAGGGAAATCGAAATTTATTGATGATCTTGTAATGCTAGTAAAGCCCTCAGTTTAATTACAGTACAGTGCAGTATAGGTGAGTGTCGATCGACGCGTACGCCGGCCGCCTTAAGCGATACATAAACGTAACAATCTGTTGCACAACGCAGACGTCGTCATTTCAAGTTATTGATATTTCATTCTAACAGACGGCTGCTTCCATACACGGCGCTCCAGATTGCTACGTTTGTAGATCCATGTAGCAAGAGCGAGATTGTCCTGTCGAGGCGTAGTCAATGATCTCTGTTCGCACGCGCGTGCCACGCATTATAATTATAATTACGCATAAATATGTTATATATAATTATCTACCCGCGTTGCTCGCACGCACATTTGCCTCACATTCTTTTGATTTTACTACTATGTGTTTATTTCGGAGTTTTGGGGTTTATTCTTAAGTATTTTAACTGATGGAATGTTAACATAAAGTTTGTAATTAGATCATACAAATTGGATGTATGTAGTTGTATTAACTTGACTTACTTAGTTTGTATATGGGGCACGGTGTCCGACGCAGCATAGCAACAGCGTATTCTGTCCATTGTGGTTCTGTGATTTAACTCATTATTATATTAGTTCGTTGCAAACTGATTATTGTAAATTTTGGGTTGTTGCAATAAAAATAAATTGTCGTGTATAAAATTCCATATTTGCTAAGCATCTGGATGAGTTCATGCCCCGTGTATATGTATATTTAGTTGTAGTATGGTTTCATCATAGCGCTTATAACTTAGCGTAGTGCATGGAAATTATGTTCCGTTTGGTATAATTATTTTGACAATAATTTATTATCCTATTCGACTTATTAAAATGTACAAACACACTAGCGTGGGTTGATTATGGTCTTATGTTTGATTTATATTATTTTTGTATGCGGTAAGTTTGGGTTGCACGCCGCGGTATACCGCGCGGTATCGCTGCGGCATCCTCTGTGATCGCCTCGTGCTACGGTTAGCGTTAGCGGTGAAACTGTATCCTAGGTTTACGTTTGATTTTAATCATTTCATGTAACAATTAACTGTGAGTACCTCAGGGTACGAGCCGAGACCTAACTCTGTACAATGATGGGTATTTTTACGTTTTAATTTAGCGTTTAGGGGCTTGTTCAACACAAGTTGAAATGTTTTAACATGTTTTGAATTCGATAATGGGAAATCAGGGATCAGTACTGATGTTGCTTAATTTTATCTTCAATAATCACATAGTTATTATAGAGCAAGTGTAAATAAACATCCAGGTATCCCTTTTTATTTTATTTTTATTTTTTCCCGCTCCCGGTCCCTTTCCGTTGCGTCTTAGTCCGGGACGGTCCCGCCCGGCCCGTGTGCTCTTCGCAACTAGTTTATTCGTATTAGCTCGTGCTGTGACGTCACACACCACGCAACTCCACCAGCCGCCTATCTCACAAATTGGGCAAGTGATTGACTAATTATTAATCAATATATATTGACATCCTTGAACAGTTCTGTACTGGGATTTATAATAGCTGTTTGTGAAATAGACGCCTGCAGAAACTGGATAGCACTATATCGTTGTATGTACAGTTGGGAGAAAACAAGCCCTCGGCAGCAAGTGGGCGTGTCACAGCATGGCTTACTATAGTCAATAGAAAGGCGCGCGACGCCAGAGAGCTGCTGTCTCGACAATAACCCAGTGTCAGACAATAATCATTCTTATTATTTGCCGGTTAGAATACGTTTTAGTTCGCCCCTTATTAGTGTCCATATTATATCAATGTTTGTAAGTCCTGTAATCTCTAGATGGTTCATAGTTCTAGTGTTCCACTAAGATTTCCTAATAAATGGCTAGGTATAGTGCCTGTTTTGATAACGTAGAATCGTTTTATTGACTAAGTTTCCTTTTACCAAATTCGGTTTAAGGATTTTTGTATTATTTGAAGTTTATAACCATAAATATCTTCCTCAATATGTACTTAAAGTGAACGTAAATATGACGTCATTTTTTCATATAAATATACGCGAGGTATAGCGTCGGAAAAGTCCTCCCTTGTATTTTTTGTATGTAAATGAATATTTAAAAATAATCAGAAATATAGGTAGTATCGTATGATTCATATCATTTGAGGGTAAAGTACCTCGAATTAATAGGATTTTATATGCGTTTGTTTTGCTATGTACAAGAGTTAGTACCTACGACAACGAATGGTTTAATTGGGGGATAGTTGTATAATTTGATGTGGTAGACAACCCCTAGCGTAGTCAAAGTTATATTCTGTGGTAAAGTTAATGAGGTGGCTGGCAGCGTAGCAATCTCATTGTAGTTCATTAACAAGCGTTCACGTTTCCACCGAGTCTCTCGTTAACTCGCCATTACTTGATGACTAGCATTACATCATACCGCAACTTTCTATACAAACATTAATAAGCACGTATTAAATAAATTACCGTTTATTATGTGCGCACTTTTGACGATCTTTCATACCTATAACGGTTAGGGTAATTCAATTTGTAGGATATCTGAGTTTAACTAAGTATGTCCCTCTCTATCGCAATTGTCTATTCGAGCGACAGAGAAGGCCATACTTCGTTTTCAGTTCGCGGTAGGCCCTCTGGTTGTTAGTCCACGGCGCCTGCGCCTGCGGGCGCGAGAAGGCAACTCCTTTTTTAAAGGGTGGTGGGAACAACTCTATACTGGAACTTATTCTAAGGTACTCTCTGGTAATATTGAAGTCTGAGTCGCACGTTATACCTAGCTAGTGTTCTAGTGCTGCTACTAGGCTCTATTTTAGCATTTGTACATTGATTCGATATCTACCTAATGTGTGTGATAATAATAATAAGCTTTTCAACTAGTTGAAGTACAATGAATTCTAATGATTAACTTATAGGCCAATGTTTATAAACATTATTTTTACACTATCTAAAGTAAATGTGATTTTGTCTGTAGGTTAGTTTGTAAAGTTTTAGATGGTTG
This sequence comes from Epiblema foenella, assembly GCA_963556455.1. Taxonomy (NCBI): domain Eukaryota; kingdom Metazoa; phylum Arthropoda; class Insecta; order Lepidoptera; family Tortricidae; genus Epiblema; species Epiblema foenella. Next base: position 5,699,952 of record OY747110.1, read on the forward strand.
CAGTCCAGTGAGTGGGTTTCGTTTCGCAGCACAGATGAACAGGGCCGCGGCCAATTTTAACAAACAGTGTTTAAATTTAACTGTAGGTATCAGCGGACAGCGACGTCAATTGAACACTACTGTACCACGAATATCGCCCAGCTTTAAACTGTCGTGTAACTTAGACGATGTTAATATATTTGTATGTAAATATACCTGTGGAACGCTCTCGCTAATGTTTTGCCGTCCATTCTTAAATACTCTGCGAACGCTGGACTGCTTTTAATGTTCGACGTAATATTCGTTCTATAACCGCATACTTCGACACCAAACCGACTTATTAAATTATAGATGTCTAAAATAATTTTATATTTATCTAGAGCTTATAGAGTGGGTAGGGCCGTCTGTAGGTACCTAGACTTACGTCCGGGTTCTTTTCCGCTGGGAGCTGTCGGATTACAAATTAATTTCCAATAGTTTTCAGCGGCGGAGAGGCTGTCGAAACGGGATATACTAGTGGTAGCCAGCTTTTTAGGGTCTATATCGAAGGTTTGTAAGTTATGGTTGTAGAGTTCCGCGTAGGGTATTCACGCGAACGCGTGGGTGACTGGCTGGAGAAATTACGCTTCAAACAATGGTAGTTTAGTTACAGTCAATTAATTGAAGGAGTTAGTTTTAATTCAATTGTTATAGTGATTGGTTCAGCTCAATAATGAAATAAACCCGTGTGTTTAGATTAAATTAAATACATAAATTACCGTTTTTTAGTCGGAAGTGGATATTAGTTTCAAGAATTTCAGAAAATACTTTTCTATAGCTAATCGCCCGCACGTTCGTGCCACCAACAAACAAATTTAGATGGCACCAATTTCTAGATTTCTTAAATAAATAGTTAATAATTTATTTTATATACAATGTGATTTCGATGTCCAAAGTTAATCGAGATTTTGCTGTCTTTACTCTACTAACTTAACGGCAGGGGTCCATTCCGCACGCCATTTGAAAACTTTGGTATTAAAATTAAGTAGGTATATCATTCATATACTCGTGATACAGGTATCCTCATTGCGGAGTAGGCGTTCGGAATGGACCCCCGCGATACCTCTAGTATTCAGTGTTTTGGTGTAGCCGGTGTCGGCTGTACGACATACCTACCTATTTATGCTAGACTATAGTCCCGAATAACGTAGGATTATGACCAAGTTAGCAAGTGATTTAAATATATCTTCAAGAACACAAATATTATAATGTTATGATACGGTTTAGAATAGCACCGGTTGCCGGGGGACATGAAAGTACAAATTTAACGCGTCCCCCGCGGTCACGCTTGGGTACGATTTCTGGCGCAGTGTCAGCGGTGACTTGAACCAGTACTGGTGCAAGTTAGCGATGAGCGCTGGTCGGAGGAGAGACTCCGCGCTTAAAGCACTCCAAAAGAGGAAAATTATTCAATTGTAGGCATTTCAGAAAAGCAGAATCATAAGCTTCTATGTGAAAATATCACATATTTTTTATCTGTGGCTATTGATAATGGAATGAAGCTGCTTAAATTAGCCACTATCATTTTCCATACACATTTCGATGTTGTTTACCTGGTTAGTTCAAATTAACAATATGAATAATTTGTAGAAATAAATTGCAACTTTAATTTAAAAGAAAATTAAGTCTACTATAAAGCACGGAGTTTCTTCTCTTACTCTCTCAGAAAGATGTTTCAATACAAATCGTTTCTAAGTACATATTTCAATCGTTAATAAATGTTGTATTATAAAGTAGCGGTTACCTACAAGTTATTTTTCAATTTTCACTTTATTTGAGCATTGAAAGACTACCTAACCTTAAAGCGCGCTGGTTTTACTTGTCTATTTTTTTCTGGTTCCGTTGGTAAATACCAGTTTCGGTATATAGGTAATCTAATTTATTATTTCCATGTGGTAACATAAAAAAGCTAAGGCTGGTATCACTGTTTTTTTTTCAGTTTTTATTTAAGAAATAAGACAAGTAAGTATGAGCGCGGAATGTATTGAGATAATCACTTATTATATTAGATTTGTGGTAGCATAGCTAAATATCGGTGACAGGATCACGTTTTCGAATTAATTCGTAATTTTATAACAATTGATGTGCCTAAGTGTAATATTCTATAAATGTAAATACTTAATTAATTAGGTACTTAGTTACTGTACGAGTGCATATGTTACTAATTATTAGAGGCAGAGGCGTTCCGATATCAATGTGTTTGTGGCTCTTGCCTTCTACCCAACTTGTAATGTTTTGAGACAATAACTCCTCTTTTCGATTCTAACTGTTGCTTTAATGTAAATCGTATAGAGACGGCCACCGGTGTAGCATTGTGGAAAATATACCTACTTAAATAGATAACTGTGCTTTCAAATTATTGGCATTTTCATATAAAACTACTTTAATAATGCTACGTCGAGGTGGTATAGTAAAGATTTTAATCGAAATTAATCATATTTTTCAAATTGGCTATGATATCGACCCTTTTTTAACCTTAACTTGCTACTCTTTGTCACTAATGTTGTACTGACTAGGATGTATTTTGTTAATCAATAAGTATATATAGCTCTAATATAGTTTCTAAAAGCAGTGGTTTGGTTTGGACTGTTGGAGTAGGTAATGTTATAAAATACATATACATATATGTACTTATTTCATTTTTCAAACAACTTCTTGTAATTTGTATTAACACTCACTGACAGCGAAATGTGATATAGGTATGTTGTCAATTTTATGTTATGCCTCTTTGTCGAATTTAGGTAATTAATAACTAAATTCGACAGAGGCATACAATTTCTTAATAAATGAATACTGTTATTTTATTTATTATTCAGAATCATTATCAATTTTATTCCACTCCAGTACTTTTAGAAGCAATATTTAAACTAACTGAATGTTTTTACCTGAATCTAACTTTTTCCACGTATTGGACACGTAGCTCCGTCTAACACTAGTTTAGATACTTTTAAATTGTTACAGCACACAAAATGACCTTTCCATTTAATCGAGAAATTATAGTCACCGTTTAATTGGGATATTTATGTACCAATAGATAGATTTGTAAGAAGCAGTACCTTGTAGTATATGGCGCCAAAGCCGCGCTTGGGTGTACTGCCGCAGCGGTAAAGAGGTACAAGTCATTGGATCCTGTATCAAACAGGGGTAAAATTTCTACTTGTTGAAAAATGGCAACACTAGGAGTCAGACGTTTGGGTTTTCAGTGTTGCCAATTCCTTGGGTTTTTTTGCATAGTTTGTCATGGTAATTATGAAAACATATTGCATTTTGTGTTGAAAGTAAGCCGCTTTGCACAGTCAAAATAAGTTACAACAGCAAGTTTCACCCATTGGAAACAGCTAGTTCTAAATCAGTCAAAAATATCTCGCGTTCTCAATGCAAATCACTATGCAAAGCGGTTGGCTTTCGTCAAAAAAGGCAGTTTGTAGATAAAATCTGTCATACTCTTAGAAACCTCGTATCAGTTCTGAAACGATACTGATATAAGAGTTTATTTAAGTAGGTATTTATTATTACGAGTGGTTGTCAACCGGCGATATTAATATATACGTATCAGAACTTAACTAAGTAGAATTCTTGTCCTTTTGGAGTGGTGTATGACTTGTATCGTTTACCTCCTGCGGTATATTTAATAGATAAAGTGTATCTCTGTATTGTATCACCCATAACCGCAGTGTACACTATCGATGGGTAATGGGTAGTTGTGTAGACTTGATTGTGATATCAGTAAACATTTTCTTACGAGCATCCAACTAACTCTTTCATTTATAATTATGTTTATCCCCATCCATTTTAGAATTAAGTGTAGTTTATTTCTCACTAGACTAAACCTCTAGGCCAGTAGAATTACTTTAATAATATAAGTAGGTACTATTTCCTTGCCATTTTGCTGGCATGGTATCAGAGCATCTATTAAATTAATTCATTGCGTTTAAACTACGGGTTAGAGGAATAAAACAACAAAGATACTGAATCAAATAAGCTTTTTTTAAACTAAATTTAAGCATTATACATTAGACAATAATAAAATGGAGTTAATACATAAACTATTACACATTATTCATATAGTGTTGACCGAATGTTTACAACATACATATATTGCTGGGCTAGTGAAGACCACAATCGTAATTGTCATTGTTCCCGGAATATCAACCTCTGGATACAATGAGCTATATTTGGCACGGACTAAAACTTATTGCCTCTGCAGCTTCATGATACAGTATTATATTATACATATATATTTTTTGTGTATCCCTTATTACAACATGCTTCCCGCCTCAATAAATACAAGTGAGTGCACATATGTACAGTGCGCGGGTCGCTCTCTGCCCTCCTTACTTTACCTACGTTAAATCATCAGTCATTTACATATCATACAGACTGCAGGGGTGGGCACTGACTCCTACCAAGGATATTAGTTAGAAACGTCACCATAGCATTAACAGAACCATACCAATATGTATCCCATCGCAGGTTTCGATTTGGAGGGGAATATTTGTTATTGCTTCTCTCTATAGAACAATGGGGACGCCGCTAGCGATATCCGCACTTCTCAATAGCCCTCCCAGTTCCAACATTCTTATAAAAACATTTTGATGTATTAAATTGTTTCTCAAGTTCTCTCAAGGCTCGCTAGGGATACGTTTTATCAGTTTTATGCAGTTACCATCGGATTTAGCGTCCACTGCAGTAACTTACACTATTTTAAACAAAAATATTAAATATGACAATTGCATAAAGTAAAATTATGTTCTGAGATCATATTTAATACATCACAGGTGTTAAAGAGAAAATTAAATTAAAATTATGACATCGAGGGGTAGGTCTCGATTATTTAGTAATGGATAGATCGGCACCGCGGGGCGAGGATCCTTCGGAGGCCGCTATGTCCGGCGCTTCTTGGCACATAACAACATCCAAATAGACATCAAACAACAAAACTATAATTATCAAACATTTCAGCGTGGACCTAAGGACGGAGGCGTTTCAGCCCATGCGTATGAGCGGCGCACGCCCAAAAGATGAATCTCTGGACATCGACGGATCATAACCACGGCTGTCGACAGCGTCTGTGCGAAGGTCCACGCGTAGACAATTCATAAATTTTAGAACAAAATCAAAATAGTCTATAAACAAAGTCATAAAGTTAACGAACACCTAATTTTCGAAGTCTTCTTAAAAACATGCCCTCAAGCAGCATTCTAAAAATAATTTAAGGAGTGTTCTCAACTTTGTCAATATTTCAAAAAGTTCATTATAAATTTCATTTCAATGTTAGTCAGACTGTGTCGAACACAAGCTTTGGCTAAAACGGACTGAAGATGGCACTTCCGATGCCGTCATGCCGCCAAAACTATTCTCTAATACATTATTTATTTTAACATTTAGAGATGTTTTCGAATCTTAAGTATTTTATTAAAATTTCGAACGAGAAGAAGTAAAATGGCGTATGTCTGTCTGTCTTTTGTATAGTTTTCTGGTAGCCGCGACTCCTCGACCTAAAATTAACGAGAAATAATTTGTACTTTGATAAAGAGCCGCGGCCGAGATCGGTCGGAGTGGACGTGCCAGCGGCGGCGAAGCGCCCGGCGTGAAACAGAACTAAACCTTTACACATCCAATATTATAAAAAAAACAATCATCAATATCTATAATCATAAAAGATATAATCCATTAAAATACAACAACAAAACAAATATACCGACTTAGGATGCGAAGTAGGAGTACTATGCGTTCCAATAAACACAAATACTCAAACAGTGCTCAACGCAGTAAATAATTAAAAATTGGCAATATAAGTCTTATTCTGTTACAGTAAGGTAACAAAATTGTTTCACATTGAGTATTTGTATTTAGACTATATTAAACTATTGCTTAATTACTGTGCTGATTGGGTACTGAGACACTTTTAGGCAAAAGAGGACGTTTCCTGCGTCTCTCACACAATTTCAGAGGCGGGGGAAAAGACACAGTAAACGGACTCTTTTAGAAATGCAAATGCGTCGAATATGCTCTGAGGCTAATGGATGGAAATTTTATTTCTGTCGCAGCTTCTTAGCATTTTCAAGGCATTAATCTTAGTTGTTGTGACCTACAGGGATCGACAAGACACGTGACACGACAAACGACAAGACCTTAAACGTTATCCAGGAAACCTTAAAGTAAGCTACCTCTAAACCTAATATAACTTAATTTACTTGTCAAAGAGATCATAATAAACTTACAATTAATTGTCACATAATAAACATTGCCCATGACATGTAGTTATTACTAACGAGCCCACATAATCATCGCTCCGTGATAGGCATGCATTGAGCAAAATTATTTGTGATGCTAAATGACAGTGTCTAGGGACAGCATAGTAATATATTAATGTGTTGTCTACGTTATATCATATACATAATGTCTGAAACTATCTTACAAATTACTTAACATTATTATATTGTTCTCCAATGCGAATCGACATCAATAAATTAAAATTAAAATTAGATTTGCACATGCATCTGCTGTTTCGCGCGAAATTGTATCAAGACATGATTGGAATATTATAGGGAAGCTGCCTGGTTTGAAATGCAGACTCGGGGTCTAAGTGTATGGTTGTAGGATGAGTTAGTGGTCGGGTTGGGTCTAGCTGGGGCGCTTGTGCTTCTGGGTGAGGCGGGCCACCTTGGGCGGGCGGATGTGCGCACCGTGGCCGCACTCCTTGTGCGCGTGCGGTGATTTCTTGCTGGCCGCCGACAATCGCTTGCGCGGCTTCAGGAAATCTGGAAACAAGAGAAGCGATAGCTTAAAAATAGAGCCGAGAGAACACTTTAACGTTAATATTAAAAGGAGGATGATATAGCTTTGTTTCAGACAATAGTAAATAATTATTTTTAACTACTTAAGAAAAGAGTGTGACAGAACAAAGCAGCGAAGTACGTCATGTTCTCGGAGAATTAAATTTAATGTAAAATATTGCGAATGTAAGAAGGCAAATACTGCTCGTTACGATTGGTTGTGCATGATCGTTTTCGAATAAGCAAAGTGGAGCAGAGTTCCAGCAAATGTCGATCGCATAAAGTTACATTTATGACTCTTGTTAACATTTTCCGCAGTTACTCGACACTTCTTGCATGAAATTAGTCGTTAAACTGGTGACGGGACTTTATGGGGCCGAAAAAGAAAGAATCGTAAAACTCGCGGACCTTACAACTTACAAACATTTGACATTTTTACGACTCTCTCCATAAGGGGCAGTAAAAACTAGTGATTATGCACCGGAATCTATTCTCCAGTAATCCTTTAGCGGCGACACCCTTTGTGACTATCTCTAATTTTGGAAAAATATGGCCTATAGCTATAAAAGTTTATGGCCTTTTTACTACTGTTTAATCTGTATTATAATGGACGTCTGTGAGTTACTGGTGTGAGAAGGAAATGCACCTTAGTTCTTAAGGGTTCTTTCGATTTAGGAATTCTATTTAAAACGATCGACGTGAACAAACCCAATCGTAAAATGTTAATAGGAACAGTTAATAACGATAGTAAACTAATGGTGGATATTTTGAAACGGTCGTAATTTTTTACAATGCGCATATCTCTGTCTAACGTTGAAAAAGCTAATTTTCAAGGATGAAGCATAAAATATTGTCGATCGAAAAGAAGACGCGGAGCATGGAGGTTTTAACTAAGTGGCCAAACAAAAACACCTTAGCAACAAGATGCGTCCAATGAGAAGCAAGGTCGCGCGTATTGGCAATACGCTGCACGACGCCGAGACAAACGATCTTGTGATAACTCTAACATAATAAAGAAGATAACAATCACTGTTTGAAGACGCTTAATTTTTCAAACCCGTTTAGGCAGAAATCGCGGGATATTTCGTTTCAATAGGGATGTTGACACCAAGTAAGAAAATCAATACTCATACTCATTTATTTGTAACATTGAAAATAATACATGGCCATTTATTATAATAATTCATTCATTTATTATAATAAGTCCGAATGTTCTCGATAAAGGAACAAATTCTGTAATAAATGGCGAAAAAGTAACTAAAAGATTCATTAGTTACATTATTATAAGTCTTCATTTTTGTATCGGAACGAACGTCATTTACTACGGTGCTCGAGGTCAGTGACGTCACTGATCTGCCGCGCTTTCTCTCTCTAACCAGCAACATTAAAACGGTTAGAGCTTCGTTATTTTTTGAGATATTTATGTATTTGAATAGGAGATGGCATATTTTTTGTCTTGTTTCTTTTGAAGTAGTCAAATTTGAAGTCTTTGGGGGCGTTGCGATCATTTACAGCTAAAGGTGTATAATCAGCTAGTTACTACATAGTTAAAAACGTATCTTTACAGGTACCTTATATTACTATAAGAAAAGCATGATAATTATACTATTGCTTTCCAGGATTTTTCGCGCCACGAAATGGCGGGAAAATAGAGGCACGTGTATTCATGAATTCAATTAGAATAGACCTTGAACACAATAATGAGACATACACAAGATAGACTGCCAACAATGCCTCGTCGACTATGGAAAATACTGGATACCGACCCTACCCAGTTGGGTTTACGGCCTGTTAATTTGATGCGCCAGTTTGCGGCCACTTGGATGAGTTAATGAACTGAAAGGATATTTTCTTGCTTTTTTAATACATTCCCATTCAATAGCTAGTAATTAAAACAAGCATACGACTCACTAGGGCCCGTAAAAATGAAAATATCTTTAACTGAAAAAACTTCGTTCTTCAGAAGGCCGCAAACTGACGCAGGCCGCGTAACTGGTCTAGCGCCAGTAGCGACCCTGCTTTGCGTTCCTTCAAAGCAGGTTAAAATCGCAATTTAGGCGGCAAACGAGTCAGACTGCTAAAAATCGGTTCACGCTTTATCAGTGTTTTAGTAATAAGAATACTCTATAAAAAAAGTGGAAGCGTCGGTTAGTGCAGTCGGGAGCCCTGACGTCACGCCAAGGTCGACGAGTCTGGCGAGGACTTCCCGCCAAATCTACATAACAACACACCACGTGGTTCTCCATGGCACACCCGAAACGCTAACCTACATTTGACCAACCAACAGGTTGCAGAAATCAAATTTCATGGGCATCCAATGGCTAGTCCATGCCTTTAGTCGGATGTCATAATTTTCTTTTGCATGCCTTCTAGAATTCGTGAGTTGTTTATCACTCATTAATGTTCATCCCAGTCTATATCGGATTTTCTCTGCGACAGTCACTTCTTGCCGCAAATAGAAAAGTTTGTTATTACCTATGAAGTTCGCTCGGAGAAAATACTTTCTAATAGACGTTGCGCAATGCGCAATGAGTTTTCCCGCCAGACGCTCAATGGAGCGATTCGCGCCATTTTTTCGCAAATTATTTGGCCGGTTTCTGAAGTGTTTTGATACAATGCTGACTTATTTAGGCCAGCGGCGTACGCTAATCGGTCGGTTAGTAGACGCGGGCCGACGCGAGGGTGTAGGACGTTAGCGTAAACAAATTGGCCTTGAAGACGCGCGTGGTCTTCGAGCAAACAACTCACACATTGATAATCCTATGACGAGAGACACAATTGAGACCTGCTTGAAGTATTATTAGATAGGATTTGATATTTCGATGATGAATGTACGAGTAATGCCGCAGTAACAGATATGGAACGCGTGTTCGAACGTTTAAACTTGAATTAGGAAATAGTAATCGTGTCGAGAACGGACGGAACGTATCGGTATTGAAATAACGGCTGAATATATTATTATGCTGGTTGAAGGTTGCGAGAGCATTAGTTACGCTTTTTGATTCGTGTTTCATCACTGTTGGTTTATCACGCGTTATCAAGCGGACGGATAATGCGCACAAGTTTCCATTTCGATAACGTTTTCAAACGTTAAGTTGTAAACATCGTAGATTCCTGATATGGAATTTTAAAATAATGAGCTATCTTATCGTCAAAGTTTAATAGGTTAGTGAGACACGATTAGAACTTGTAAATTTGACTGTTAGTTGTTTAACTACAGTTGATTGTTTTCGCAGACTGAACATGTTATTTGAATACGGTGAAGCGAGTTAGTCGCGCAGCGACCGGTTATTTCTGTCGACCTAAATATCTGCGAGCGCGTCCCGGACACCTAAGCTTCAGTCAGAGTATCGGTTGTAGTTTATACTCTCTCAGAAATACTTTACGACGACGCGCCGCTCTTTGACGCCAGGGTGAAAATTTTAAACATGGAAACAGGCAACAATAGGACTATGAATTTTAAACGATGCACTGAATGCAGACCACGTTCGAAGGCCGCCTGATGCTCGCTGCATCCGTCATATGACTTAAACTGAATACATGATGCTTTGAGAAAAGTAGATGTAGATGGGCGATTCTACTTTTTCAAGTACATAATTTTCAGACACTTTTTTTAAAGCAGATCTTGGAATACTTGGACCTCACTTCATATTTTTGTATTGTTATTTAGAAACAGGTTTAATTACAATATCACTTCCGATTGTTTTGGTAATTAGCGAACCACAGCTAATATCCATAAATCGAGTAACAACTCAGTGATTCTTGGATGTCTCACCATTTGTATGAAAAAAAGGGGTTTTACCACTGTGTTATCCACATTTTACAGCAATATGTTGATACTGAAGTATTATCACTACATAGTATAAAACAAAGTCGCTTTCTCTGTCCCTATGTATGCTTAAATCTTTAAAACTACGCAACGGATTTTGATGCGGTTTTTTTTAATAGAGTGATTGAAGAGGAAGGTTTATATGTATACATGCATCAGAATTATACCCGTGCGAAGCCGGGGCGGGTTGCTAGTTACCTATAAATTCCTTTTATTAGGTTCAGGTACTATTTCGAAATCCTTTTTTTGTACACTAATTCAATACATATCATTGTTTTTTTTTGTAATAGAAAACTGGTCATGAAAAAGTATAATGACCCAGGTACCTAAATTTTTTTTACAGAAAACTACAATGTATATTTTTTATCACTCTCAGCAGCATAGTTCAACAACTGCATAGGTATTGAATAGGTTTCGGTGTTGCTTGTACAGATTGCGTGAAACTCGTGCAAGGCGCATGATGATTCGCCTTTCTCCTCAGCTACTCGCCACTTTCATCTTGCATTCATGCGCTTCAATGTTTCTTTTGCAATTACCTTGTTGTTGACCTTTATTCACCGGCAGATTTACAACTTGTGGTTGAATTAGTTTAAAAATAGAGAAAATGTTAGTTGGAGGATTTCAACCTCCAACTAACATTTTGCATCTAAGTTTTTCTCTTTTTCACTTTCAAATGTTGAATGAAAGCAATGTTTAAATTTCTGGGGACCTCAACGAAATGTCAAAACGTGTTGACGGGTTGTCCTTGTCGCTTTGATCCGCCGCTGCGCCTATTGCAGGAAACAACGCCGCGTGAATAGATAATCTCGTGTTGGCCTGACAATAAACGTATTGTTTACGCTTTCCAAGTGTCGTCGAACGTTAATTGTTTTTATGACACTCGAAAATAACCCATGGTAGGCAACTTGAGGCACATGCCGCGTTGTTAAAGGGAAATTACGAATACAATGCCTCAGAAGCTTTGGTGAAATTTCTGAGATGCCTACAAAAGGTAAACTGTTGCGTTTACGGAAATTGGAGCGTGCCACAAAAGATATCGTGCGGATCTGTATTACCGAAGTCGCTGGCTTCGTGGGAACGGCGTGGGCGCCCGGGGCATGCGCTCCCGGGAACATTAGTCGGGTCCGCATCAACCGGCCTGGGGCCAACACTAGCAGGAGCATCTGACTGGTAAGGCTGTGGGTTCTGTGCCGTCTGTGCCCAGACATAACTATTAAGTCTACACGTAAATCAAATCGGAGCAACCGTTTGCTCCACGTTGTTATTAAGCTACTGGGCGTAGATAAAATCGCATAGCGATTCAGTTCTGGTCCTATTGGTCATGCATTGATGGAGTAAGGTGTTTAATGTATGCGCCCAAAACAAAAAAGAAAGCATGCGATTACTTGAGAATGTGAGCGTTTATAATTGATGATGTTTTTATAGTGTAATAATTACGTAGGGTGACCAAAGGTCCTGTATTTTACGGGTTGTCCCGTATTTCAGACACGAATTTTTCAGTCCCGTAATTTGGCGAAACCAATACGGGACAGTACATTGTCCCGTAACTTTATGATTCAATGGCATTTAATGATAAAAATACCTAAGTATTCGAATAATATTTATTTTGTCTCACATAGCGGTGAACACCGTGCGATCCAAGTGAACGTATATTCGATCAAATGATGTGGGTGAGAGTCGAGGGTGAGTAAGTGTGATAGTGATAGCATATACGCGAAGAGAGGGGGAGACGGCGGGAGCGCAGTCGGCGAGTTTTCTTTAAAATAATATTAAAAGTATTGTGTTTTCAATATTGCTTTTTAGTATTTAATTAAGAAATTTAGCAATCGTATAGGTTATTAATATGATTATGCTAAATTTTTGTGGACTGTTGATTTTTAATAGAAAAACTGCCTGTCCCGTATTTTAACCTCGAATCCCGTATTTTCAATGCAGTTGTCCCGTAAAACAGGAAATCAAATCTGGTCACCCTACCTATACGCCTCCAGCTCGGCCGCGCCGTATTCATTTGATAAAGCGGATTGAATGGGTGCGTAAACGCGCGTTATCATATCACACATCACACGTGATTCAGACGAAACGCTAAATAGCTTACACTAGATAGTATACATATATTTCGAAAATACATTAAATTGAAATTATTCTGATTCTGAAGTACTTGACAGAATTGAATAAACTAAATTTTTCATGAACAACTCGTCGATCGAGTGGTTAATCTATACAGTAAATAGGTAGAGAGGTTTCCTATGAACGAGACAAAACCATATCAATGGTAGTGAACATATATGACCATTATTAGCATAAACCGCGAATTAAAATATATATTTAAGAACGTTCTAAACAAGTCTAAACAAGATCGTACGAGTCGCTGCTTCATTTAGCCGCTATAGTTAGTGAATACACTCGTCGGGATCGGGACGGGCGCGGATTTGTCAGGCACCCACGCCGGCCAAACAGGTTGCTTCGGCCCTAGCGCTCACCTTTTTATTTTATCCACGATAGGGCTGCTACAAATCGACGCAGCTGCATTTCTTTAAACGGGAAATGGGCAGTAATAACGCAACGGCGAGGCGTATTGTAATCGCGAACCAGTTCCCAAATATCTAGGTCGAGTGAAAGGCGACTGGGTGTCCACGCCACGCCGTGTTAGCGGATATACATTGTCCCCGCGGTTCTATAGTTTGACACGGCAGCCCTAGCGTCCTAGCGCAGCTCCAAGATAAAAAGAGCAACAAAAAGTGATCCCGCGCACGGTGCGCGTCGCGTATAGCCCGTACCGTATAGCGCATGTGTATAGTTATTTGGGCTCTCAGCTACTGGTTTTGAGACTTGACAGCCTAAACAAATAAGTGACACGCACCCAGGTAGCGGCCATTGTATCCCGCTCTTAACATTTGTTAAATATTATCTGATATCGTTTAAATTGCGGTCGATGTCGGATTATTTATGGCTTGAAGACTCTTCAGATGGCTTCGGCGATAGTTTTGTAAACAATATTGACGGGATGCAGCTAAGAATTGTTGTCACTGATTACGTCACATTTGAGGCAGGAAATGGCGTCATTTACTCATGGGTGAGTCAGTGACGATTCCAGGACTTAATTGAATCAACTTTTACTAACAATGCTTCATCGAGCCACGTCGACATTTCCACGGTAACTTCAAATTCTAAAATAGTCTTCTAATTGAAACTCTGGCCTTAAAGATGAAATCTCTGTTATTGCACTTGTGCTAAATTACAGGGTCCGAACACAAATTACAGCGCAGCTCTATACCTGCCAATTCGGAGAGGTCTAGACTAAGTTGTTCGCGTGTACACCACTATTACAGTGATCTAATCTCCTAAACAGGATGTCGAAAATTGAACGCTACATACACAGCGCCGAGAGGATCGAGTTTATTTTTTGAATTAGGACCTGGTTTTTGTATGATTTCTTTTGTAACATGATGACGGTTTCAGTGTGAAATTTTGGGTTATATGTTGTTTACAGTGATCATTAGTGCTTTAAGCTCGGCATATGTTTCACCTAGGTATTTAAGTTTATAATTTGTGCTCTTAAGCAAAATGTGGTTGTTTGAGGTGGAAGCCGTGTGAAAATGGTCCGAGTCAACAGTGCGCTGGTAAATATGTTTACACAGACGGATGACATTTCGCACTCGGGTTAGAATAACTCTATAACTTATTACCGTAATGTCTCCATTAAGGGTCCTTATCAGTTAAAAAACGCTCATCTATTTAGACGATTTTCTGATTGAAATGAAACGTATCTTGACATTTTCTCAGTGTTACTATCTAGAACAGGACTATTGCGACCGAATGTCATAAATTTTAAATGTAGTTTTAGGATTTTTCATTAAGAAATATCGTTTCAAACATCACTCCAAATCGCGAGCTAAAAACTGCATTTTTCCGCTTAAATTTTAATCATCATCATCATCATCATCATTTCAGCCGAAAGACGTCCACTGCTGAACATAGAACATAAATTTTAATACACACAATAAAATCAAAAAATGCCTATGTTACTATCAACAACTTTAATAAGATCATCGTATCCTTTAATTACTTTATTGATATTATCAATAATTTTGTCGTAATTTGAAATAAAAAAAAATTAAACTTATAAGGCCTCCTAAGAGAGCTTTAATTACGTGTAGTTAACTTAAAAAACTTTCCTGTGCCTTTTCAACGCCAGTGTTCCAAACCACACGCGTGGTCGTGCCGGAGGTTTTCCCCTAGATTTTCCCCAGGCTACTCTCCAACCGCGCACTCCTATCGCTTTATTGGGCCCGGCCTATAAAGCCACAGTCAGGTTTAAAAAAAAAGAACATTTTCAACGGCAACTTCAAGATTGAATCTATACTTACAAGCACAAATATATCAATCGTAATGAGATGTTCATAGTTCTTTACAGTTGTTGTGATCGGCATACCGTTACGTAAAATTTCCGTGTCAGGTCGTGTATGGCGATGTGAAAGTAATCATTGTTGCGTGGCGATTGACATACTCATTCAACTCATTGTATCCGTGGTATGACATACAAGTTGAAACGTAAAAAATCGTAATAATAACGTTAAGAACGTCATTTGAATTGGCGTTACCACTGTCCTCTCTTGAGGAACAGTCCTTTTTCAATGGAAATCTAATAAGAACGTGCTTCTTAGGATTATCTGTCATTATGCGCCAACAATGAATTCAAAGTTTTTTCTCCTACTAAAGTTCCACGTACTCATGAAATCCCTCTTCCTTTTTTGAAGAGTCATGAAAGTCATTTATGATAATTAAGACAAAGTAAAGCGAGATAAAAATAAGATTTAGAATCTCGATGCGCCGGAGTGCAGGGCAACGAACCGCGTCCATCTTGAAATTATTCACGTGACCTCAATGCATTATGCTTTTAATTCTTTCAGTTTTATCAGAGTATCAGTTGACGAGGAAACTTATGATATTTTACATAAACGCATTAAGATTATTTTGTGTAAAGGTGTTTGCGAAAGTTAAAATGTAGGTCGTGTTGGTGTAGGTAGTCTGTGCCTGAAAAATTGCGGCCGTTGGAATTGAATTAAGCTCATTTCGACTCACTTTTAAAGTGTTCAATTGATCCTTTCTAAAGTGTATCGTTGATCCAATTTTTGGATGTCGGCAACAAAGGAAACTGGAGAACTTATGATGTTATTGATAAACTACTGACAGGAAAGGCTTGCTTGTAAATAATACACGCTCAATAAACTCGATTAATATCGTCATCACTCAAGTTTTAATAGTATCATCTACTGTGTTTGGTTGCATCACTTCTGCTGGCTGTTACGTGTTAGTTCAGGAAGTTTTACAATATGCTGCTGAAAAACCATAATGAAGTTCCATCTTAGTATGTCAAGAGATGACAACGAATTTCCAATGAAAATTGCGGATGACTGCTATTGCTCGTTCGTTTAACCTTAATTAATTCTAGAATTATTATCAAACACTCAGGGATGATAAGGAATATAAGACTTGAAATGCTTGTTTCATTTTGCGTAGCAACTTGAAAAGCCTTAATTTACTATTTCTTTACCATCACATTAAGGCTTGTGCTCCGAAACAAGAATCATACTTAATCGGAAGTTAACTGTCAAAATTGAATTGAAATAATCTTAGTAAACTAAGTATTACCTATTCTGATATCGTGGAGTCGACATTTGCAAAAACGAAGTCACTTTTTATTTAATCAACTATTAAACGCGTACGTATTTATAGTAAAGCTGATAGAACCATACGTTCCATGGACGGTAGATGTGTCCTGCAGGGCAGTTCGTTCACCCTGCGCCGACGCAGGTGCTTAGGTAACGTTACGACACAAACCAGAATCGTAGCAATTGCATGGGAGCGAGCAATTAACATAGACGAGCGAATTACTTCTTGCAACTTTGTTCGATAGGAGTGGGAACGACTTAGGGGTAAGGGTGTAAAGCTTGATTTCTAATAATGACAAGGATGGAGTATTGACGGTAGAATTAATGACAAGGCTTTACCGGAATATTCCGATTTATATTCCAAACGTTGCCAGCAAATGCACATCACTAGGTATAGTCGTATAACACTTCAATTTTCCGAAATTAATTTTCGGTGCGTCAGAATTATGTAATGAAAGGCGTATTGGTATTTTAGAATCACTGTGTCCTAGCCCTGGCCTAGACACACGCACACTAGTTCAAGTAGTAAGTGATATGGAAATTTCTTAACGGAACATTAGTGATTTTCTTGTTTTAAACATTTATAATGCAATGACAGATACTTTTGGTTATAAATATCGAGCAGTCAGCGTCGCCAATATGTAATGGATTGCGTACGCAAGACTGCCACTGCGCAGCGATCTTCACGCATTCTGTTCTGATCCAGTTTTCTATTGTTTTATAAACATGTGAACGACGTGAGAATAAAGTGTATACTTATCGATGAATAGAAAATTACATAGTAACATGCTGCGTTCATGTTTCTTCAGTCTTCTAAGGTTTTCAATCACAATACGTGATACATAAATTATCATTATAGATCTTTAAATATTAAGGATGTTTAGAGGATGATAATAAATTATATCAAATGTTAAAAAAACTGTGTTTTACACCCGTCCTCATGATTTGTCCCACCCGTTTTTTACAACTCAGCCATACCAAAGAAATCTCGACCGAAAGGGCCCAATAAATGTATTATTGTCATTATTGATTTCGACTACTGTGTTGCGATACAATATATTAAGATCCTTAATGAACGCTTAATAAGGCGGCGAATCAAAGCGTGTACTTACACATCAAACGAGCCGGTATAGGACAGCCAAAACTATACTTTATTTCAACGTCTCAAGGTCGTGAACTAGCGTTTTATCCCTGTGGTGTGTACTAGTACTATCGCTACTACCGTACGCCATCTTTGATAAAAAAACAAGTGCCATCTTGGTTAATCTGTGGTAAAAAAAAAAGTGAAGTGCAATTGATAGCCCCGAGAAAGATGGTGGAAAACATGTGCGCGCTTTAGATTTTAAGCTTTTTTTAAGAAAAAAATTATCCATAAAGAATCTTTCAAATTATGATTAGCTTATAAAGAGTAAACTATATTTTACTGTCTGATATTATTCATATTAGCAAGTTTTGTGGCGGGACACAAAAAAAATAGTATGTAAAAAAAATACTGGACTGGTGTATCAAGTAATTCTGTTGATGTGTATAATGCATACGCAGTTGTCATGAGTGTAAATCACAGTACTGGCACAACTGGCTACCGGACCACGCAATTAAACGCACCGCCACGGGGCTCAGGCTTATTTATTATTTTTAGCTTATATGCTTGGACATGACGCAAAAATATTTATAGGACATACTCGTACTTATTCAGTCTCATCCCTTATAAAAAATATATAAATATAAAGGGCAATGGTTGGCAATTGCAGGGCAAAAAAGGAACGCAATATACTAACAGGAGCTAGTGATGTAAAATATTCTGGTAGCAATCTTTTTCCAAATCAGATCAAAATTAAATTCGATCGATTACGAGCGCTCGGACACGCAACGTGGGTTCCCATGATCGTTAATATTCAAATTTAAAATGCCGAAACGGTTTTATAAAATCCAGAACAAAATCGATACCCGCAATAAAATAATATAATAAAGACACGTAACGGCTTAAACGGTAGCTAAACAACGTCAAAGAACAATAGCGGCTTTGTTGAGAGATGTCGCCGTAACAATGGAGGAAACTAGTCGAGATGTTATTGGACAGCTTCTTAGGCTTAAACATCGGTTTTTCAATGGTAAACACGATCTGGCGCTTTGTGCGCCTGACCTCAGGTCACTCCCAAGACCTCTGGACCAAATTTAGGAGCGCTCTTCTCAGTGAAACGAACAATGAGAAGAAAGGACGAGATTACCGTGGGGGTTGATGCTGCTAAGTATTACACTAACAATAGACACAAAGACTGGTGTGTGTTTACCCATGAATATGTGGAATAAAGCACAATGGCCGGTGCTATGCTAATGGGACCAACAGGTTCACGGTCTCAAGATAAGTCTTCGTGTATAACGAATTCGCGTTACATGTTAAATCGTGCGTCTGAAAAATTGCCCTATGTTGTAATCCCGTTTATAAATGGTGTATTTAGACGTTTCTGCTAACTGTGCTAGTTGGTATTGTTAGGCAAATTAATGAATTAATTATGCTCGCTCGTCGTGCGAGCTCTTGCATGTGTACGTCCACAAAGGCATGGTTAAAAGACAATAAACAATGGTCTATTGATTGATTGAATTTATAAACGTTGCCTTTCGTAATGATCAATTTAATAGTGCATGCCCATGGCGAGTCATTTTAATAGGGTTTGAGTTCTATAAAAGTGTATCCCAAGGACAGTGTCATCAAGGTATGCCAAAAGGCTTATTGTTCTAAAAAAACATGTGAACAGATGTTTCAAAAGCGACCATGGCGACATTTGGCTGGCGACTATTCGGGCAATTATCGGTGTAGTGGCTTAGAAGTCCTGCGTCATGTGTCCACTCCCGCGCACCCCATCTGCGCTGGATTAGCGCAAGTATTGGGTTGCGAGGTCGCGTTTCACACGATAGCTTCCTTATAAGACTAGTTTCTAACTTGTAGTCAAACTTGATGGATTCAAGTTCGATCTCTTTCTATTTTGTATCAGTTAGACCAGGTTAGATATATGTGAAAGCGGATAGAGTTTATGGCCATTTGACATTGCTTTTAAAAGGCATAAAGTGCTAAAGATTGCGTTATCGTAAGTGCCAAGGGAGGTAAGTGGCAATTATGCGGTTGGAGAACTAGCGTTACGTAAAGCGTTACCGCAATTCCTGACAGAAACTGCCATTATGAGGTTACTTGACTGCAAAAAGTAGTAAACTATATTTAGGTATACCTAGTGGGTATTTCGGCGATAATTTACAATAATCTTTCATCTGACGAGGGTGGGTTGGTATACCAGTCTGTAGGTGTAATAGTCGCGCCGGAAGATAAATTGAGGATGATGTGTATGCACATTGCTAATTGTTTATTACACGCGTATTTACCGAACGTTTCCGTGCTTACTGCTTACGAAAATAGAGACAGCGCCTTTAAAACGTATATAATTCAGTATAATTTCAATATAATTTAGTTGATTGTGTGGTTCATCATCTATAGAATAATGTATGAAAAAAGGCTGACTTTATAGTTAAATTGAAAGTTTGATTTTCAAGTTTTTCTCTATTAATCAGGAAAGGTGTTGTATACCCAACCCTTCAATGATCAGCCAAAATCCGTGCCCACAACCTGCCGTCCGTATTGAAGGACCACACACAGACTAATCCCGAACCAAAAAAGCCAAGATTCCGGTCACGCTTCACTAATTAACCTACGTGCTGTAAATATCCTGTAAAATCATAATAAGTCAACTATTTTTATCACCTCATAAAAACGACAATAGGGAATTGACGTAACTTTTTCAGCATTATAATTTTTACGACATTTCATTGGACGTACATTCCTAATTTTATAATCGAACCTAACTGATGTGAATGTGAAAGTGGGGTGGTGACTATCGTAAATATAATTGGTCAAGCATCAGATATCTAAAAAATACATATAGGTATACATGTATTATACGTTTATTTATTATGCAGGTCCTATTTTAGACTGTTTTACGACTGTAGGTTGAATACCTGCATTATAATACTTAAGTATAATGTATGAGGTCATAAAAGCAATTGGTCAAGCGTCCAGTCAATAATTTTACGACTGCAGTTGATTTAATAAGTAAGTAAATCGTGTGAATAAGGGTGCATAGTTACGTATAATAGTAGCTACTTAGTGACAGATCAAGGAAGGATTTAGAAGCAGCACAATCCCAACGCAATGTTGCAACGACAAAGTACCCGCTGCGGCCTAATTGCGATATAATTACAAACGTATGACGTAAACGACGGTGATTTGGTACACTTTTTCATCACTGCGCCATAGTCATAGCGTCACTGTTAGTGTTATGATAGTGAAATGTGTAGGAAGCAACGTTATTTGAAGCGCATAAAGAAATGTGTCGGTAACAAGCGAGTGTCGGTATTTTATTCGTTAGTTAAGCAGTTAGATAACGTACGGCTGACGGAACGTGTATCGAATGTGAATATTCATAGCGGGATTCTTAAGTAGGACACGGATGCATACAATAAATAATCAGTAGATACTTCACTACTAATAGTAATTAAATAAGGAGCAGAGTTGATCCAACTAGAGCCGTCGTCTCCCGTCGCAAAATATAAACAATATCATACTTTTGTTATGGTCCCTGAGATCCCAGGGACCGGTAGACGACGGGTTAAGGACTTGATGTGAGATTAGTAGTAAAAATTGTATTAAAATCATCTTGAAATAGAGAATATTTGGTTTTTTAACAAAGTTGAAGATTTAACTAAATTTTATTATGTACTAGTTTTTGCCCGCGACTTCGTCTGGGTGGAACTCGTTCATCGCACAGAATGTAATTGCTATTTTTTATATCAGGCGTTTGCCTTAGTAATCGCTCTTTCATACAAACTTCCACCCCCTTAAAGGATGATTTCCGGAATAAAAAGTAGCCTATGTCCTTCCCCAGGACTCAAATTATCTCCATACCAAATTTCATCTAAATCGGCCCATCGGTTTAAGCGTGAAGAGGTGACAAACAGACACACTTTCGCATTTTTAATATTAGTATGGATTAAAACCAGGTTAACTGAAATGACTTCTAATCAGATACTATCAATTTCAATACAATTCGCTTTGAAGGGTACATATATTATGTAGTTTAAAAGTAAAAAATACAACATAATCGTAAAACGCCGTAAATAACTACGCCTGTTGCTACGGCAAAAAACATCAAACCTTATCGATACCCGAAGAAAAGCAATAAAAATGCAACTAAAAATAACGCGTCTATACCAAGCGAGGCATTTACGTGTATGATTGTTTTGCCTACTTTTAATGAATTCAGTTTAATATGCACAGATATTAATCAAATTATTGCAGCCGTGGGAATGCAGTGGTGCGAAGTGAACTGACCAGTTTCGCGCGAATGCAAATCTCGAGGTACCAAGTGGACTGGCTTGTGGATTAAAATAGAAAAAGGCGATGTAAAATGTTCAAATTATACTAGGTGTCGAGGCGTCTAACCTCCGCACTGACAGACCTATTGATTATCACAGGCCGATTGACTGACAGACTTTTGAATTTGATTGGACACTTGGACAGAACGACAAGACAAATGACTAGACGGACAGACGATGTAACATAATTGACATTAAGCAAGAACAGAGCCTGAGGGTCTACTACGAACTTCGTATCGTGCCATCCCTTTCACTCTCGCGTTATACACTATATGAGTGAAAGCGACGGAACGATACGAAGTTCGTCAACCAGCCGCGACGACAGGGCTCTCATGAAGGCCTTCCTATAACTACATATTATGTCCCAATCGAATTTAGCCGAAATAAATAATTCACGCAGAGAAATGTATGCCAAACAATAAACCAAATCAGGCATCATTTACTATACGTATAAATCTATCATATGATATACACGGAAGCGGAACTGCAACTTCTTTTACTATTATTATAGTAAGTACATTTAACCATAATTGTTTCTGTAAAACCGTTATTAATAATAATATTACAGAACAATAAACTATTGCTTAACAGATTAATAAAAGAGTATAAACAAAGAACATTCACACCAGTTGAGGTACAAGGTGTGTTTTAAATAGTTTAGCATACATTAAAGTAACAATTACACTTTACAAAGCTTCTTTCGCATCGGTGAAGCTCGGGTTAAGGAGTCAGGACTATTGTCTTAATTCGACATTTACATAAGACAAAACGTTACATTGTATCCTTTCTGACGTGTAAGTGTCGGAAAAATAATACTTTTAATTATTTGTCGATGTAAAACTAACACTTAATTCCTATCCAATAAGACTTATTGGAATATTTGTCATGTAGGTATATCAGTTATAAGAAATGAAGTAGAATAATTGTCCAAATAGTAAATTAAGTGGTCTGTTGTTTTATAATGAAGGACGAAAAGCAACGTAGCGTATCCTGTGCAGTGGTTCCCACAAATTAAATCTCCAAAAATCCTTTATCACAACACTAGGGGAGGGCAACCCTCTATTAATTAGAGAACCAAATAACGCACAAATTATATGGGAACTGATTTCACTTGCCATAACGTTTGTTTATACATTTAAATAAGTGAAGCGATTAAATTAAGTGCCGTGTAAGATTTGTACAATCGCAGTTAGTGTTCGCTTACAAGTGCCTAGCTTATATACTATCTACTGACATTTTAACGCTTACTACTGACATTTTAACCGGTAATAAATGCAGAATCTAGTGTCCGTGAGTTTAGGTTAGGCATATCATGAATACTAGATTATTCGCTTTGCAGTAAGGTTTCCACAGCACTGTAATCACTGTCAATATGTTTATGCGTCCATGACTGCGCTTACGCCCTGTCGGCCGGCGCCCGCGCATGGCAACCGCTCGCGCGATGCATGAACAATGCACTCTGTTCGCAACCTACGCTTGATAGCTGATAACGAACGTCAAATCATTTTTTTACAACTACACCTTAATTGCAACGCTATTTTTAAACTAACAAAGTTTAATTTTGAAAGAGGGATGCCGCCCTAGAATTTGCTGCATCTGTGTCAATAGTGTTAATAGGGATAAGAGATTGTCGTGGAATAATAATGTC
The DNA here is from genome assembly GCA_963556455.1 of Epiblema foenella. Classification (NCBI taxonomy): domain Eukaryota; kingdom Metazoa; phylum Arthropoda; class Insecta; order Lepidoptera; family Tortricidae; genus Epiblema; species Epiblema foenella. The sequence continues at coordinate 5,723,319 of OY747110.1, forward strand.
TAGTTAAATATTGTTATCGTCTACAAACAATCTTAAGGCATGTTGGGTAAGTCTTGCGAAATCTTGTTTGCGTATCTGTTGTACCTACCTACTACACTATGTATTCACAATAAGACATGTCATAAAAACTGTATATTTTTAGTTATCATATATATCAAATAAGTAAAGGCGGTGCTCAAAGAGCATTGTAGGTTATGGACCACCTGACTTTGGACCCTTTGCGTTATGACAAAAACGCAACATTCAATAAGATCTCCCCATCAATACGCGCCGCGGGTAACTTTGCATTGTATGATTGTAACTTCGTTCAATTATAAGGGCAACAATACCCCGGTCTTTGACCCTTGCCCTGGTTCTAACGGTATTCACGAATGATACAATATCAGTGGATAAAGTCAAATGGAAGCCCAGACAGTATGTCTGTTAGGTATATCGTGATAGCATATCGTTCGACAATATGCGGTTGTGAATCATTATTTTCATTTCGATGAAAAAAGCAATACTGATGAATTAATAAATTGGTATAGATATAGAAGCTGAAATTCAACAATAAATGAGGAGGAAATTGATACTAGACGGTAAAAATGAATGAATGGCAAAGCAAGTGATTTTGTGGCGTTATTTCTGTCAAAATCTGACGTGTTCTGCATCGCGCTATCGAAGTTTCTTAAATCTGTTGCTTATACATATATAACCTCCCAACAAATCTCATTGGACTTCGGTCCAGAGATCTCTCTATTGTCTTCCTGTGTCTCCTATATATCTATTGTACATATGTATATAATTTGTAGATACTCCGTTTCCCATAATTATTCAACCCTGTGTACATTATCCTAATAAGACCACATTACTTATCTACAATTTAAAACAATTGCTAATAGAATATGATTAAAGATGAGATATAAAAGGTGAAGAGCAATTAGTACGTTACTCTTACTCCCACGGGTAAACATGTCTATAGGTAAACATTGGCAGATACTAATGACAAACTAGATATTAATGACCCGGTGTAAAAACAGTGGCTTTGTCGGCGCACGCGCAGGTCTTGTTCACTGTTCTCAGCGACCTACCGCACTGCCGACGTGAGCCGCTACAGAAAAACGAACATTAACCTGTTAATGTAAACGGATCTTTGATTTTTAGGAAGGTTGAATCCAGAGGTCAGACTATTTTTAAGCTATTGGAATGTCCTATCTATTCATAGATTGAAGTAAATATTGCAACACTAGCAAACAGTAGTTTTTTTTTCCTTTTTTTTGAACCTGATTGTGGTTTTATACGCCGGGCCCAATAAAGCGTTAGAAGTGCGCGGTTGGAGAGCATGGGGAAAATCCAGAGGAAAACCTCTCCGACACGACCACGCATGTGAATTGGAATATTTAAGAGTTTGCGCTCCAGTGAGATTAGTTGAGCGGTTCCAACAGAATCTGAGGTGTGAGTGGAATCGAGCTACTGGGAGTTTTGTCGCTGGTTCACTAAACCTAGCCTAGCTGAGAAGAGGCCAGCAAGACACTCAGCTAGGCCCGACCTGGGTCGGACTGACTCTACCCGATGTGCGGCGGTACCGGGATGAATAGGGACTATATGTGTCAGTGTTGTCGCGATCGCGCGGTGGACGTCCCCGCCGGCGGGAAATCCTAAGTGTACGCGTTGTGTCTGAGTTGGACGACGTAATCACAGCGTTCCGTCTTTCGATGGACGCTGTTGATTACGTCGTCCGGGTACGTAAGAGCAAACAGTAGAGTATACGTTAAATGATTAGGAACCCAACTAAAAAGTTTGCAATCTGTCTGTCGATGGGTTATATTAGTAAAATAAGAAATACCCCATATCGCATAGTTAAATTTAGAATTGGTAGTTCATCCAAACTTTTATGTAAACGATGGCCCATTTGCGACGTTCTGCAGACGTCGTTTAACCTGAGTTTTGCCAGAAATCAGCGCACAGATACATAATATCCTATTAATATACTTAGCTGAGTCACTGCAATTGTCGAGCCCATGCGACCCTCGAATTCATCATCCTGACCATTATAACCTCAATTAAATCCAATTTGCATAAAAGCATCCACTAGCCCTATTCTTTCTTACAGATGTCACCACCTTTGTCCCTCCGTAACCTATTCCTTTAGAAACCGGACAACTTAGGGCAACAATGGGGACAGTTTGACCCACAATGACCATGGGACAGTCGTTATTTGTGTATTTTGAGCAATAAACACTGCTTTTTTATGCGATTGTGAGCGCATTTTTTGTATAAATTTGAATCTCAATGGCTGAATGCACATTGTCCGTTGGCGAGCTCGTGTATGCAATCTGCAGGTAAGTTTATGCATAATCATTAGAAATTACCGATGCGAGAGTAACGCGGTGGGAAACGCCGATCGCGTTTGGCGGGAAAGTGATGCTGGACTGACAGGTGACAGCTTGGCTTTTTAATTGCGTGTAGAATGGTTAGACCAACGTTGTTGCGCTTTCTGCCAGTAGGTGGAATCATAACTTTATTAGACATTCCACCTACAAGCTACATAGCTTTCAAAAGCAGTTTAATCCCGTTCCATATAAAAGGTTTTGGTTAGTTTCAGATCGTGCCGGCAAGCTGGGAACGGGTATAAGCGTCCAAGCCTAATCCTTCAACAATGCTTGATCCGTTCGCATCCCAAAAGCCTCTTTGTAGGTACTTTAAACGCTTAGCAACCAAGTGTTTAGTCCTTTGAAGCGTCCGTATCCATAAAAACATGAGCGCTTAAGAATGAAAATCTATGCTATGATTTGATATTCTTCATGCATCGCTGAAGGCGTGTTCGAAACTGAAGACGACTAAACAATAACAAACGCAGGATTAGACGCACACAGGCACGTTTAAGGACATCACGCACACATCAGCGATAAACAATAATACAATAATTTTCATTCCTTCGTGCGTACGCGCATCTGCCGTCCCGCTCACGCGCGCGGCGCCCTCTCGCTTGCACGGTCGTTGACCGCGCATCTCCGACCAGATTGCATCTAGTGACCAAGCAGCTTCTCCTAAGATAGATGCACCACCATCTCACCAATTAAAATATTACTTTTGAATTATTACCCATTCAACTGAAAGCGTTGAAAAGAAACCTTTAGTAAGTATTTATAAAAAAAAGAATGTTTCTTTTCTTAAGACCAGACGCGTGTTAGCGCTTAAACCCATAAAACTTGGTCTGAAGTGCCCTTGCGAAATGTGTTGGATTAGCGTGTCCCAGTTAAGCGCTAGTGCCGATAAGAAAAAAAAAACAGAAAGTAATAAGCAAAACCACAACGCGCTGTAACGCGATCCCAGACGAGAGTAAACCAAACACAAATGACCGTTGGATTTGAATTTCACCTACACAAAAAACGTCGTAGTAGTTTATTTATGACATAGTACGATCTCAAATAAGAAATGCTTTTTTTCTACCTCGCTTCGGTCACGACTTGAAAAAACCAAAACAACTTTTTGTGCTCGAAAATCATTTTACGACCCCTTCAAATAGTAAAGGCCGGTTGGAAACGCTGGCTGGATGGAGTTCTTTTTTTTTACTTTTGCACTTGAAACGTTCCTTCGAAATTTGAATCTTAGTTAATTCAGAATGATCTAGTATCCTACTCAGCAGACTAGAAGAAATATAGCGAATAACTTTAGTTCTTGTTTTTGATACACACTGACACTAACGAACAGACGTACAGGTATAGAAGAAACGAGATACCTATAGGTGTTAAAAGTAATAAAAACTGTTAAAACAAGACCAGTTAGCAAGCACGTGTGTGATTGCGTCGCAAACGGAGCCGTCATTCGACACGTTAATGGTCCTTTGTAAGGGTTCCAAGAAGATGCGTCGCCAACAACTCGTCATTCAAAGAAGCTATAATAAGTTGTGCGGAAAATAGAAAGTAAAATAAAACAGAACGCAGTAATGCAAGCAAATGAAGGGAAAGTAATGCTTTGATAAAAGTTTAACATAAAGAAGAGTTTTGGTGGAGTTACAGTGCAGGTATAACTCCTATTTTTTACTCCTCTAAAACACGTGCGTGTATAATTTGTAACCAGAGCTTATATCAAAAAAGTAAATCAAGAAAACTCGATTTTTACCTCACGCCTCCTTTTTTTACGAAATCAAATTAGGAGATATCAATTTAGGAGTGGAGTTACAAAATATAAACATTGTGTTATCAGTTTCTGAATGCGGTTACTGGGACAAAAAAATATCACTAGTAATAGTGACCCACTTGTCTGGGAATGCAGATAGTCCTTGAACAGTTTATCTTTATGTCTTGAACCCTTCTGGAATACTTTAATGTAAGTCTAAAAGCGACGGCTGTGACCGGTGATAAATTTCGGCAGGTTTAAACTTGAGTTTTGAGTTTTTGCTACTTAGCGCGGTAAAGGCTCAAGGTCCCTAGATATGTAGACCTAACATTTTATACCCATGCACTTGACCCAAAAATCTCACGTCATAATAGGGTCCTCACGACTTGCTTTCACACACTTTGTTTTAACAGTCGAAAGAAAAAAGGACCCTCTAACTAGACCCAAGACAAAAGCCATAATGCGTATAATAAACAAGTTACACCATGAATAGCTTATGCAAACCAGGACGCTTAGTAGCTATTCAGTATATGAAAGGCTAGGGATGTTGACATAACATTTGACTACTCCATAAAATACTCCAAACGAAACAAGGCAGAAATATGGTGAAAATCCTATTCAAATATCTCAAAAAATAACGATGCTACAACCGTTTTAATGTTGCTGGTTAGAGAGAGAAAGCGCTACAGATCAGTCACATCATTGACCACGAGCGCCACAGTAAATGACGATCGTTCCAACACAAAGGTGCTTTTTTGGAAAAGGGGAAAACTTCTTAAAACTTTGAACAATTACGTAATTATTATTTTTTTGTATTACTTTTTTCGCCATTTGATTAAGAATTTGATCCTTTTTCGAGAAAATTCGAACTTATTGATTCTCTTATTTAGTGTCAGCCTGTTGTGTGAATAGGGATCCTAAAACTTAAAGCCCTTAAACGGGCCTATTGAGGTCGCCGCTAGGATTCCAAGATTTAACATAATACCAAAATTTGGGCCCATTAGCTTAATAGCAGAGTTTACAGTCTGTAATGCTGTTTATACCTCGCAACGAAACAAATTATAGTAATAAGAAATCCTTTGTTGGAGAAGTATTCAAAGTGGACCAATTACAGTTTTCTATGCGGTCGGGGATGTGCCCAGCAGAGGTATGTACCAATTGGAACGATTACCCTTCGGAATGTTTGAAAGGCTTCGATATGTCCTTACTTACCGACCGAAGAACTTAACCAAATTGTTGTGTCGATAATCGATGCTTACCTGTAAAAGAAAGAAATACTATTAGTAATTATAATCGAGAAACTTTATTTTATTTAAAAATGCGCGTCAGTTTGGTGGCTGCACGCTCTTAAAAGGGTCTATTTAACAAGAGCATTCTAGGTAAATGTCAGCTCCCACACTTCTACATGAAATGTACCTGATAATTACGAAGGAGACAAAATGACCACTTATTAAAATAATCGCTTGGCTGGCTAGATTTCTAACGAAACCGGTCAGCGTGGGCAGCGCCACATAAGTATCTAATTGCGACCAGCGCAAGATCCTTCTCTGTGAGACTAAACCTTGGTACAGTGGCCGGCCGCATAAACATGCTTTACTAAGACCTGTATTAGAAGTTATTCAGTGTCGCGGTCAACTAACACAAGCGAAATGTAACACACTATAACTTAAGGAACTAAATGTCTGTTGAGATCTCTGCAGATTATTGAACTATCACTGCAATCAGTCATTTGTCCGCTACTACATTCTAATAAGATTTTTTAAAGTGAGAAATAGAGGGGATCATACAAGGATTATATTACCGATATTAGCGTAGATTTATCGCTACCAAAGTTAAAGGTGCAGAGCGTATTAGACATCATAAATTATATAACAAATACGATTCGCAAGCCTCGCAGCTCTGGCATAATTTACTTGACGTTTTAGCTGCGCCTGCGACTTTTACGACAAACGAACAGTTGGCGACTGTAAAGATAATGTACAATACGTACATGGATCTTTACAGTTTGTTAAATATGCGTTAGTCTTCGTTACACTCCAACACGACTTGAGCATGATTGAGCACAGACAAAAGAGATCGACACGACGCTTTCGCTGTTACGTGCTATTGTTAGCACGTTTGTTTGTAAACTGTATTACGATCTTGAATGTTTAACGACTTGGATTCTATTTTACGATTCAGTTTCGTTTTAGATGGAACCACAAAATGGCAAAGATTAGCTCCCTCATTCACAGAATTTCACAAGCATTTAGTTCTGAAGTATAAACATCAATGTCAATGCATATTATATTAAAAATTAATAATTTAATGCCATTTGAGACAGGTTTGACGGACATTTATGAATAAGAGCATAATGCATGAACAAAATGAACATTGGCATTTATTTCTCCAGCTATTGAGCCTAATAGCAAGAGCAAAGACAAGATTTTTTTGTTTATCTCATTCTAAAATCTGTTCTGTCGGTAATTGCACGCTGGTCGTGCAATTAGGACCGCATTCCCGATAGGTCCATAATTGCGCAAATTGCGCAAACGACACTGAAACATAACTTTGCTTAAGTTAGTGTTCCTTTTACCTAGATCGCTTGTGGATATAGCCGTAGATAATTTACAAGGTCTGTATTTTATGCTTAAAATTATTGAACGCTCACTGAAATATTTATTGAGAAGTTTATCAAGTATAATGTTTTACAACAAGACAACAATGTTACTTCAGTTGTTGTTGTTCAAGAAGCAATCAATCGTATTAACAGAGCAATTCTAGAGGCTTCTTATCAATAATTTAAAGTCGGTGTCGGTACTTATTGTTTTTCTGAATAAATAGAATCAAACCTTTGGAAATAATAATTATAATTAAAGTCTAGCCCCGTTATCCATAAGACTTTACAAATCTCTGTTCATTCAAATGTGTTTCATCACTTCCCCAACACATACACATGTCGAAGGGACAAAAGGCGAACGAATCTAAGCATAATCTAAGCGGCATGTTGATTAAAATAGGTTAATTTACCGCTTTAGCCTAGTTGGTAGTGACCCTGCCTTCGAAGCTGGAGGTCCCGGGTTCGAATCCCGGTCAGGGCATGTATTTGTGTGATGAACACGAATATTTGTTCCTGAGTCTGGATGTTTTCTATGTATTTAAGTATCTATTTATCTATATAAGTATGTATATCGTCACTTGGCACCCATAGTACAAGCTTTGCTTAGTTTGGGACTAGGTTGATTTGTGTAAGATTGTCCAAAAAATATTTATTTATATTATTTATTATTTATTTATCTAAATGAAAACGTTTATAAATAGAGGTATATGTTTTCAAAATTCAAAAACTATTCTCTATTATTTGATTCAAATTATTTCTATGAAAGCTTCTACTAGTTTGGATGCAAATTTGGTGTTTTCCGAGCTGCGAAAAGGTTCAGTCACCTTAATAAGCGGCGCGCGAGCGTTGAACCTCGCCATTGTGAGCGCATCTAGTTCGAATTTTAGCAAAACACTGGATTTGAACTCTTTGTCTACAGTGCGACACTGTTTATTACGTTATTTGTGGATCCTGATAAGTTTATTAACAAATTAGAGCGTCATACATAAATTAGGAACTCTAAAACTTTAGAATGGTAGAATAAATGTAGATGCAATAAGTCCAGGGTTCGAAATTATCAAGATAATTATGGTCTTTGATAATTATCGTGATAATTATCCAATAATTATCGGATAATTATCCCTCTTATGGGTAGGGTAGTATACGTTATTTTATTAGTGAAATTTATTTTCCGATGTATGATACGACCTGTAAAATGTATATGTACCAATACAGACTGTACTCTGTACTGATATATAAAAGATTATGGTGTTTTAGGCTGCAAAATAAATAGTTGCTACTTATACAATCTTTTACTAGTTTTTTATTAACCATTAAAATATAATCAATTAATCATTAAAACACATATACAGAGCGCAATTATTAACGTTCAAATTCACGCACGTATTTTTTTAACTCATGCCGAATTTACAATTTAAGGTTCTTATCAAATCGATAATTATCGAAGCATAAAAATCACGATAATTATCTTGAAAATTATCATTGATAATTATCCTTTCGAACCCTGAATAAGTCGTTTAAAATTTATAACACAGTATTTTAATTAAATAATGATCACACAAACAATTTTTTTTTTAATATTCAATTATAATGATATTTATGTCATCTATTATAGAAAATGTTTAAGACATCTGACATTGTGAAAGAATACCGTTACTCAGGTATAGTCAACTTTGCTCCACCCCGTCTGACATAGCTATCACGACAACAACAAATTTACATTTCGCCGCAGTGACTCCGATTTCTGTTGTTAGTGTGCAAATACACGTGTACAATGTTTATTTAGCTGCGCTGAGGAAAATGGAGGTTTATCTGATAGCGGTATACTATAATAATGTTATTTAGGAACCCTGCATAAAAAAATACTGTATTATGCACCTTAATACGCGTGTAAAATATTGTTTATAAAATATAGAACCTGTTTTTGTTTGTTTACTCTTTAAGTAAACAATAACATTATTTTTTATACGCCTTATCGAGCCATTCGGACATATAGAAGCAAGCGTGGTATATTTTTGTGTACATTTAAGTCCCCGCAAAGGTGTTTGTGTTTAACTCCAGTTATTCTAAGTTCAAGGACCCCGTTGTTTTGGAGATGCCGCCAGCGCCATGGGTTTCCGGTCGGTTTAACCGGGCTAGATAACTTTGTATTTTGTTTTTCATATTATGGTGCACAATAAAGTATATATTATTATTGAAATGAAATGAAATTATTTATTCTTCAATTAAGTACCTCCAAATAACAATTTAGTCATATAACCCGCCCCTCATCGTCCCGGTGCAAAAGTGCCCATAACGCTAGCAGCATTTCCGCGCTGAATAGCGACAGAAAGTCTGCACCAGAAACGACTTATTTTTTTTCTTCAATTTAGGCATATTACATGCACCTATGAATGTTATTAAACTACCACCGGTTCATAAAATAAACCTCTGCCTCGAGAAGAAACGGCGTAAGAAACTCGGCGAGGTGTCATTTTTTCAAAACAATATACAATGTGTATAAATTAACAGTATCATAATACCACAGAATTACAATGCAACGATACAAAATATTTCTGTTAGATTATTTGTTATAATTTCGCCAACGATTCAACTACGCATTTAGCTGTGATTCATATTTGTCATGTAACAACATGTAGCTTGTTTTGTGGATAGATACTGAGTCACAGTTTACTAACAAATTTACATTATTGTTCCGCGCACAAAGAATTTTTATTGATTTACTATTAGGTAACAATACCAGTCGTACTATTACGTTACTATTATATTGACATGTATCAATACAATACGATGTTGTAACTATAGTTCCTTATCTCTGTGGATAGGGCTTGATTATGTAGTATCGTACGAGACAGTGCGAGTTATTTCCTTATCTAATGCTATTGTTATTCAATAGTACATTGCTGAAACAAAGAAACACAACAATAGATTGATCGTCAATGATATCAGTCATATCGTTATAATGTATCCTACAAAAACCGGCCAAGTGCGTGTCGGACCACGCACAATGAAGGGTTCCGTACCAACACCTACTAGTCCACATTTAAAATCACTATCCAATACATTGAATCTAAACAAGTCGTATCTTCATAGGGAACTCACTGCACTTAAGGTCGTAAGTGCAGTTGTTTGGGCAAGACAGTTTTTAAGCAAAAACTCAAAAACCGTAAAACCTATATTGTTCAAGCTAAAAATCGTTGAAAGTATTTACTAATGCACATCACCTCAATTTTTTTCAGAATTTTAAACTTTATAGTTTGGAAATTAGAGGGGGGGGACGGGGACACACTTTCTATGACATTGACAGCTAATATCTCACCAACGGTTGACTTAAATGGACAAGTTTTTTAGAAACCTCCATATCATTTTTAAAGGCCTTTTTTTTCATCCACCGGTTACATGTATGGAGTGCCCCCCCTAATTTAATATTTTTTTTGTAATTTCACATCACTTTTATGTAGCGGTTCATAGAATATACCTTCCTACCAAATTTCATAATTGTAGTGCTTATAGTCTCCGAGTAAATCGGCTGTGACATACGGATGGACGGACGGACGGACGGACGGACATGACGAATCTATTAGGGGTTTGGTTTTTGCCATTTTGACTACGGAACCCTAAAAACGAGTCAACCATAACCCCGCTTCATTTAACTCTTTCAACGCCTTTCAACTTAACAAAATTCTATGCACAGATAGTTAACCCGATTTTTTTTTTCTAGAACGCTGCACAAACAGAATGGTTGGCCGTAAAGTTGCAATTGCTGGAGTGTGAATGAGATTCGGTGAAAGGCGTTTGTGGGCGGCGGTACCGTTAATTCGACTACCGCGGTCGTACACTTTAGGCTGCCGAAACACTATTTTAACTTCATAAAAACATTCATAGTTTTCATAGTATAGTTTTTTTTTTGTTGAATGACGAAGATGAAGAACGTGTCCCTTGACACGATTGAACAGTCACGCTACGGTTACGATCGCGTTTTAGTTTTTATATATTATTGTCATGGTGCCTACGCACATACGAACTCTGTTGATTATTGAGACAAGCATTAATTTGAAAACATACAGATATTTTACTACCCCACTGTTTATACTCTACTGTTACAAAAAAGTACCTAAAAGCCAACGAGTTCGAATTTAAATTCTAAATTCGAGTTTACGGAGGGCTAATCAATTGTCGATAAAAAAACAATTGAATCGATAGTCAACTGCAATGTTGTCGATATCTGTGTCTTTGCGGCGACTGTTGTTGTGGTGCGTTCACTCGCGTAGGTTCGACGACCCCTCGCTAGAACGCAGTTGCGGAAATACATAGTGAGTTTTTACGAAACTACTATTTTGCTACGATTTTAGTGTAATATTATGATTGTTAAGGAAAAAATGTAATGCCGTAAAGCAGAAATTATGATTAGATTTTTGAACTGATGAGAGGCGATAGGTCGGTTATCGACCACCTAATTATGTGTGCCGGTTTGCGACCACTCTTGGATGAATAAAAGATCTGAAAGGATATTTTCTCGTTTTTTTTAATCGATATCGATTCAATAACTACCAATTCAAATGCATACAACTCTATGTTACTTTAGAGTCAGTAAAAAAGTTCATTTAAAAAGTCTTCTTTCAGGTGGTTGCAAACTGACGCTGGTTGTGTAACTCCGTTTAGCGACCCTATATGGTTCTTACTGTACAATTGTATACAATCTTGGTATACCAAGAGCTCGAAGTTTCTTACTGCCGATAGCATAATTAAAAACAAGGTCGTGGAACGTCAAAAGGCATTAGTAAAACTGTAGTTGTCTCGGCCGTGCCGTTACGAGGTCGCAGCCACCCTGTAGGGCCTCAACTAACGGAATCACGCAACTACGTAGTAGGTACACGCAATCTCGCGCACTTTTTGCGATCATTCGGACTCGAATACCTTTTGGGTACTTTGACTCTTCAGATATGTGATGGTAGTTCATTCAATCGTATAGGAATGTTTATTATTTCAATACTATTAAGGCTGGGTTTTATAAAGATCCGTTAGACCAAATGTCAGGTCAAATTTCAGTAACTTAGTACATTTTTTGACATAACTAACTGACATAAAGTCTAACGGATCTTTATAAAACCGAGCCTTAGCATAATCCAGTTCCGAATTAAGATTTTGCACCAACCCAGGATTACGAATCGACATAATATTGTTTGTGAAAGTTCGTTACTTTTTAAAATTCGTTGGTTATACCTTAAGCTGTCAATCATGGATTTGACCCTTTCAGTACAATTGTAACCGTATAAATATGATAAATATTCATAATTTTGTTCCGTTCGTTCACACACAATTAGCTCTATTATACAATTCCTTGCACCGGACACATCAAAATACAAACAAATTTAAAATTCAGATGGTAACTCAATATCATAATTCTTATCTACAAGAATAGCATGAAATATTAATTTTAACTCGACAATGCGTATTTTCATTGTCGTGGCTTGCATTCTTTCCAGTCTTTTGTCTGATTTTGAGTGGGAGATGCGCGTCTAAGATGCAGTCACGTTTGGTCCCTTTGAGACGTTGATCAATCACCAGTTGAGAAATAGTGTCAAGTGTCACGGAACGACAGGTCAAAGGGTTTGTTAGCCCAACCATTTAGAATGCTCATTATGTGTTCAATGTTTGCCCGGAGCTCCTAAAACACTCCGAATATGGAACTCCTTAGTTATTCATTATGCCTACGGGAACTAAGTTTCAAGGAAACATTAACATAGCATACTCGGCTCGTTTGTAGATAACCGCGTTTATGTTTGTGGTTTTGTTAAAATAACATTGTTGGAGTAATTAAGATAAAATCCACGATGCAATTACTTATTGTCTGTAATAAAGATTCAATGAAATATTAATTGCTTGCATACAAAAGTGGTAATGACACGCAGATGCAACATTGTATAAGATTGTAAAAAAAACTGGAAATGAGCATTTGGATGTGTATTCAGTTGGGATTGACAGTCGTCATAATTATGGAGAATTAACATTTCAATTTGATATTAGCATAAATTTACCATTCATCGAAAGGTATCCATCACCGCGGGGTGATAGATGCGTCTACGGCACATTTGTGACAGTTGAATCGTCACGAAGAATGGAGTGTCGCTGAGAGGTCCATTATCGACCGTATCCGAGGTAAAGTTCACACGCGACACAGGGGCATCTGACCCCATCATCAGCCACCCCAAAGCGATTTCTTCACTCGACTCGTTTCTAGAACGTGTTTCATCGGGCCCACGCATTGAATGTCGCCTACTTAACTTTCTCCCTGGCTGGTTCTTAGATAAACAGACATGAGCAAACATTTTGAAATTCAAGGGCTTGTCGATATAGAGGGCCTGTTTACTATGTACTTAGAATTTTGTTTTACTTGTTCAAGACATGATAGTTCAATGACGTTTGTTTGAGCTTGAATTTCCTATGTTGATATTCTCTCCGTATTTTTTCTCTTTTAAGAGTTCTAGATCCTGTAACGTTCTGTGAATCAACTTAGATTGTGAAATTAATATCTAACGCCTATAATACGCCTTTCATATCCAGTCGCGTAACGCCTCGGTCATATACAATAGAATATTAAGTGTGTCAGCACAACAATAAAGGATTCATTGAAATGTAAGTCGAATCGAGCCGTCTAATCCGACCACGTCTCGAGTGGCCGATTGTCCTTTTCTCATTGAAATACGGAATATCCTAGAGAATCACTAATGTTCTCAAGTTTATAAATCGACTGAATAATCAAGTAATACATCACGCATTTCCACGCCCTTCTTTTGTGGGACAACAAATTGTATGGAGAATTTACATAATTATGGAGTTTCTGTTTTCACTTTCTGTCCCATTTTAAAACGAATGCTTGCGTCAAAAGTGCTGTTAATTAAGTACTTCTCAAGTGGAGCTAAGGCCGTCTGCCTTGGAACGTTCAGGCCAAGGTTGAAAACTTCTTTCTACCAGGTTTCAATAAGATACAATCTCACTTTAGTCATTCGTAATTTAAGGGCGTCATTAAGTCATTAAGGTCGGTGGGAATGCTCGAAATCTGTCGCCGAATCAAACCAAGGGAGGCGCACACGCACGCTAAGAGTCACTTACAAGGGAAATTGTGACACGTAATTACGTAAGGCGTCGTTCCCACGCACAACTCGTTACAGACTTCCGTAAAATTCGTCGGTGCCGGGAAATGACAAGTCCACATAAAGTAGAAGTATTGTCTAACGAACATAAAAACAATAGAGCATTTTGACCGTTGGTTTTAAAAAAGTGCATCCGATCGACCCCACAGCTGTTGAGCGCGGGCGCAGCGGGTGGAACATTACCGTTTTTATTCAAATTTTCAGTCTAGTAGTTGTGAAACCCGTCATGTAGCTCCGGAGTTGATTGACCTTCAAAATTTTCAATTGCAAAAGTCCTGTTCCCGGCCAACTGTCGAAATAAATCTGGCACGTTCTTAAATTGAAATTGACGAGTTCCATTTAAAACAATCAGCTTGCGCCTGAATTGAATTTGATTGAGGGGCTATGTCAAAACACAGGGTTTGTTTTGTTTTATTTTATTGATTGACGTAAAATTAAATAGAATTCAATTAATTCTGTTAGCTGCTTTGAAATGGAAGCACAAAAACTGGCAGACATCACGCGATCTCGCGTATGGGGCATTTTTATTAAGGTCAGGTTCGCACGGGGTTAACAGTGGTAATTATTTATTGATCCAGCGCAAAAAATGATAAAAAAATTCCCTTGTTCAACGGCCATGCGGAGAATAAACATGAGGGCAAATATTTGTGGTATCAATACCAAGAACTTAAACTGATACTACGAGTATCCATTTCTTACTGTGATTCTCCAAGTATCTTGAGCCTGAAGTCTCATGAGGTCTAAAATGTACTGAGCAAGACCGACATTTTCCCATCAGTTATGGGGAATTTATCAACATTTTGCAGCCCGGTCAAGCGTTAACATCAGTTCCCACTGACCACGTGCACTGACCTCTCGTGGGAAACCGTTTAACAAGGGTGATAGATTGCTGATAGCAATTAAAGGGCCCACTGATCGGTACAACTTATTAGGAAATTATAGCTATCGATACACCCTAAACAAACTGCCATGGGAATAATCGGAGGGCGGTTATCTGTTAGCGAAGCTTCGAAAGGTATTTACTTTACTTTAAATAGTTTAGAGAGTAGTAGCATTAGTAAACTATGTTATCATCTTATCAGAGTGAAAGCAAAAGTTCCAACCGTCACTTTCCCCGTTTCAAATCTGAATGGATTTGATTTTACGGTCTGCGGTGACCAACGCTCCCTGAGAACCTTCGGGACGCCTCAACCGTGACATTCTTATCAGTTTTTACGTCGACGTTAAATACGCAATTAACGCTCAAGGGGACGAGGAAAGTTATAAAGTGATTTAATCAAGTTTGATTGAGATGATAAAAACTTTCTACTTGCAATTTCTGCAACGCACTAGGCTATAATTGCAATTATTTGCCGCGTCTTCTTAGAATTACTTTAGAGCTATTTAATGAAATACGATAAGTTTACAGGAATTGGAAAGCTCGGGGTAGTGTTTTAAATGGCCTTTTCTACACGACTGGAGTCATCCTAAGGAATTCGAAACGCACGACGTGTGGTTAACTATCACTCTCAAAAAAGAATTTCAAGCGCTTGAACACGCTCTGTTTTTTGGAGACTGTACAATATTTGTGCTCAATGTTTCATCAGATTACGTATATATCCAAAGGCAATACCTACCGGTTGATATGATTGCTTCTAAGAACTATGATGAGAGTTGGACAGATCCCTCGACAAGCCTATTCTATAAGTCTACTGCCTACCGTCCTAAGATGGGATAACGAATAAAGAAATGCCTTTTTTATTATATGTATAAATATTTTGTCTAGTAATGGACAATAAGGCATAGCACGCGTAGCATGGATATAAAGCGTCTGGATAACGGAAGCGTGATAAACTGGACTACAGTCAATGGATCCAGATACAGATGCTGCAAGAGCTAGGGCACTTCACCGAAACTCATTTGTTATGTGTCTTGCCGTATGGTCCAGTACAATAAATAAAGTAATTGCCTCTTACGCCATCGGTATCGTCTTCCGCCCTTGATCCCATTATAGTACCGTCTCGCTTAAATAACGCCGTTTGTTTCAATTCCGTTAATGAATTTATGCGACTTTATTTGGGTCATTTGAATGTTTTATTAATTCTGATGCTTTTATTAATACTGCGTCTAGATATGCATTATATTGGCAGTTCATTCTGTTTTTGGAGCATCGAACAGTAACTAGCACCTAGTCTTATATATAACATTAGTATGGGTAAGCTGCATTGAGGATGCCTTACCTTTTATGCATAACTAAGCTAGTAAATATTCCTGTTCGCTATTATAGTCATGTTCTAGCCCTAGCTACTCTGAATTCAGTTTTTTGTCGCCAGGACGATGCATATCCCACAGGCATTAACCCGAACAAGAAACCAAGAGGATTTTTTATCGTCAGGAGTCGTTAGAGGCATTGAACCATATCTTCCTTCCTGAGGGCTCGGCAACGTGAGAACTATAACGTTCGTGCATTAGTTTCGTGTCGGTGCTCACTACAATTTAAAATGGAACAAGTGCAAGTAATGGGAATGGTTCGACTTGTTAAGATAAAATACTTTAATCGCTTCCCGACTCATAAATAGAAGCAGTGTATCCGAATATCTTTAGGAGCTCACTTTAAAGGATATTGAGAGTTTCTTAATTATTGGACTTAATTATCTGGATGTTTAATGTTCCATCCTGTAATAGGCAGTAAAACGATACATTGACGAAACAATAATATTTTATTATACGATTGTGTAGGTTGGTTACTCGTACATTTATTTTAGTTTTATATTTTTCGACTGACTCAGAATAAATTGTCCAATTGAAACGAATTTTTGCATACGGTGGCACAAACATAAAATTCTGGCGTGTCATTGCAGTGAGATTTAAAGTCATTGGACAATTGGCCACTAAAATGTGAATGACCGTTTTGCTAAAGGTTAACGCTTTGCAGTTGCGTGTCGGGACCGATCTCGTAGTCAACAGATGACAGGGTTAGGGATTGTCTATGGGGGATGGGGACTTTCACCCCCGGACATTTTGGCTCATTTTTTCCAAAAGACCCTATGTGTCACTGAGACCTCTATGCTATTACTGCCTTTTAAATTAGTTAGTTGGGGTGGCGCGGGCGCAAACGCAGATGCGTCGCGATCGATATGGCCGTTACGAGATCTGTTAATATTTTCAAATTCGGAACACGTGTGTGAACACCTTTTTTGTTTCACCCGCATTGCGCTGTGTCGAAATTTTTGACGGTTTATCAAACGTTAACGTTACGTTCTTTTTTGCAAAAGGATGCCATTCGGCGAACGCGTTAATAGCTATTTTTACTAAGCATTTCAGTAATACTTTGCCTATAAATGAAATAAATCAATTATTAATATAAAATTATACACATTTTAAGGATATTTTATCTGAAATACAAATAGGATTTATACCTGCGTCAGTATTTTTCATCTGACCTAAAATGATATTGTGAATCCAAGACGCCACTGACATATTGAATAGATATAACATTTAGCGACTGAAATGTCAGTAAAAGTCGACATCAAATAATATTTGTGGACAATCTTACACACATCGACCTAGTCCCAAACTAAGCAAAGCTTGTACTAGATAGATACTTAAATACATAGAAAACATCCAAGACTCAGAAACCAATATTCGTGTTCATCACACAAATAAATGCCCTGACCGGGTTTCGAACCCGGGACCTCCAGCTTCGTAGGCAGGGTCACTACCAACTAGGCTAAAGCGGTCGTCAAAATACAAATACAGGTAGGTATGTGTTGTCAGTGAAAGTGACAGTTAAAAAATCAATACGACCGTTATTGTCCGCGAGGGTGAGGCGAGCGCAGGGATCGCACGCGCCGGCACTCTCATAACTCTAAAAGGCCTTATAAATGTTCATCATCGTGAGGCGCTTACGGCCTTTAGCGCAGATACTGTGCGGTATTGTTGCGCGCCGTTGATTTATGCATGTCAGGCGATTTATTGGGGCACGGGGCATAGCACAGAAGGGAAATTACAATTACGTTATGTACACAAATACATATTATCCTCAGTAACGTCAGTGTTCAATGTACTAGTAAATGATTGCCTCCAAGCTTATACGTAAACATTTTTAGCTTAGATTTAATTTGAAAACATAACATCCACCCAGAGTAGCCAGCC
Organism: Epiblema foenella; assembly: GCA_963556455.1. NCBI lineage: Eukaryota > Metazoa > Arthropoda > Insecta > Lepidoptera > Tortricidae > Epiblema > Epiblema foenella. The sequence goes on from OY747110.1 coordinate 5,741,307, forward strand.
CCATGTATGTTTTATTCGATTTCAATAAAGACCCAAAATATGTAATAAAAGTCTATCGTGAGGAATAAATGTATTTTAACTGAAGATGAAATTCAATCCATGCGGATTCAACCCTAAAGGGTAATCAGAGCATTGTGAGTTAAAGTTTCAAGTAAAGCAATTACTTGACCACCAACTGAAGTAAAACCCTTTGCGAATTGCAACAATTTCTAATTCCAGCCCTTGGAATAAGAAACCCTGCTGTTTCGTCCACTTACACTTTCAGAAAACTAAAAACATGAGTTCAACGACTCCTAGAGGGCTAAAGGTGTAATTATGTCATAGAAAAGGGATAGAAATAGGTGACCCGGTTATTTGGGAACCCCTGCGTTGTTCTTACAGTTGGTCAGTTCGAGACAATGTAATTTGTGACCCTTAAGAATTCTTAAACCTCTTAGGAAGTCAATGCATCTGCTAGTTGCAATGCAAGCATTCGTACCGACCGATATTTTTAGATTGTCGATTATACGTGATGACGGACGGGTGTAGATTTCAATGTCTTTTTGCACGCTCGAGTAAAATACAATTATTATTGGAAACGTAGGGCAAACCTTGAAAAAGGTAAATAAATTAGTGTACGAGATTTAGTCCCGTTTTCCAATAATAATGTGTGAAAGTCGTGTAAGATTAAATCAATATAGGGTCGGTAGGTAGGTTTACGGCCTGTTAATTTGATGCGCCAGTTTGCGGCCATTTGGATGGGTTGATGAACTGAAAGGATTTTTTCTTGCTTTTTTAATATATTCCCATTCAATAGCTACCAATCAAAACGCATACATCTCGCTATGTCTTTAGGGCATGCAAAAATGTCTCTAAATTAAATCTTTAATTAAAAAACTTCGTTCTTCAGAAGGCCGCGAACTGACGCAGGCCGCGTAACTGGCTTAGCGACCCTAAAATTCAATTCGTTGACGTAGGCAACCGTTAACTACTATTACTAGTAAAGCGACAATGCTAGTAACTTGTCACTAAAGGTTAGATTGCTGAAGGTTACATCGTTTAAATTTACACAAAAAGTGTTCTCGATTTAGGTAGGTAAACGTGTGTTTGCGTGGTTTTTTGCAAGTTGTGTAATGTTGTAGCATTCTGTGTCGTTTCGACCTACCTCAAGCGTTGGCGACCGTGTTTCGTACGAGTCATACTCATACGTGCAATTCTTAGTACCTACCGTCAATTTACAAGGCAACTGCTTAACGATGAATGATTTCAATTTGATTGTATAATTTGTACAATTATACCTACTTGATAAAATATTGAAAACTAACAGCTATCCAGCTGATCATTTGTTTTTAAGAGGGTTCAGATATACTTACAAGTGTATTGATTGTTACCGTTCTTGTAAATAAATATATATAAGTATCTATGTATCTATATCGTCGCCTAGTAGCCATAGTACAAGCTTTGCTTAGTTTGGGACTAGGTTGATTTGTGTAAGATTGTCCACAAGTATTTATTTATTTATTTTTAAATAAATACAATAAAAATATTCTTTATTGCACATCTCCATTAAAGGACACTACATTTCCTATAAATCAGTGGTCGCCTGTCGACCATGTATTAATTTAGAATTCATGAATAATTATGCTTACAAAAAACCGGCCAAATGCGAGTCGGACTTGAGCACGAAGGGTTCCGTACCATTGTCTATAAAAACGGCAAAAAAATCACGTTTGATGTATGGGAGCCCCCTTAAATATTTATTTTATTTTGTTTTTATACATCATATGCGAAAATTTCAACTGTCTATCATGGTTCATGAGATACAGCCTGGTGACAGACGGACAGATGTAGAGATAGCGAAGTCTTAGTAATAGGGTCCCATACGGACCCCTAAAAAACCTTTTATTTCCGCAACACAGGTTTTCACGTATACACGATTACAACTCTGACCCCACTTAGGTTGGTGGTCGCTTAGGTCAGTTTGTAGTGGCAAGGTTATACCTATCACTGCTAAAAACTACCTACATTACAATAAAATTCCTAAGCACATTACTGAATGATCAACGCCATCTAGTATCTCTAGAATGTCTAGTTATCTCGGAGTACTTTTCCTTTGACTTAGCAGTCAATTTACTAAGGGTGGGTTGCACCAAACCGTCTGTAATCGTAAGCGGTGTTCGTCAATATCTAACTGTATGGAAATTTTGACAAGTTTCTATGGGATGACAGTTGCCGGCGCCATATATGACCGGCCTGTGATCGTATGTTGGTGCAACCGACCCTACGTCTCGGCACGTAAGACATAGGTACGTTCATCGCCGCATATTGCAAAAAACGCGTGACAAGCTTTACGCATGCGCGCTGGCGCGGCGTCGGCGTCGATGCGATACAAACGATTTAAAAAAAACCTATATACGTCTTCAGATTTTCTACGTTCAGACTTTTTAAACACAGCACGTCGCACCGTAGAATTAACCCATCTTTGCGCTCAAATAATGTGAATTGGACGCGCAGACATTGTGGTAAATACTACACAAATACACGTAGTAAGTTGTTAATGAATGGTTATAGTAAATTATAGTTATGTAACGAACGTACGCATGAGTTAGATAATGTCAATAATTAATTTGATATAAGTATGTAGGTATTGCCTAATTACCCAGCTACCTAGAGTGAGATAAAAATAATTAGCCTATTTATAATAAACTTAATCAACACTATAATATGGATGGAAATTACGCTGGCTGTGTTACAACTGTTATTGGGAATAAAATAGCTATCGATTCCCTACCTACACTGACTAAGTAAATGGAAAACCTGCCACTTCTATCTAATAGTGTCTTAATCGCGGCTATAATGCCTGTCCCTACAGTTACAGTACAATACCTATGTACCAGAAACAAAAGGAATGTACCTACGTATAATTCTAACAGTAATTCATTAAGTTAATATAATTATTAACACAATTAATCGGAAAGCGAATGCGTTACACACGTTTGTTAATAGTAAACAGTTTTTGTTTGCGACATTTTATTCTAAGCGTGTTCGCATCCCGCGTTGTTTCTGCGTTTACGCACACACGTGCAATCTAAAATGGGACAAATGTGGGAGGCGAGCCAACGTATCTAGATGTCAAAACAATATAACTGGGTCAGAAACATTACGAATTCGGCATATGGTCACACTGTAATTAATTTGTTTTGCTTAACAATGAAATAGGTAGGTATGCCAACGTCTTTGGAATTGTAGAAGGTAACAATTATTACAAAACATCGTAATAAGCAGATTAATAAGTTTTTTACCGCAAATAGTCCCCTTTATTTAAAAAAAAGTCTATTAAAAATTAACTAAGAAAAGGTTGGAGCCAAATCTTAATTTTTAATTGCGAGGTAAGTAATGAAAGAATAATGGACTTCCTTGGTCCCTAGACGAATTCATTGACACCTCGTTGGTCAAAAAAAATGCAATTCGAGTCAGTAAGGGCGACTTGAGATCAAATTTCAAGGGCTGAATTAAATAAATTAAGAGTCAAATTAGCAAAAAAGTTCCCCTCTCGCTATAGTATAATTATACTATAAAATTTAATAATGTAAATGATTTTAAAATGTGATAATGTTGCAGATAAGTTTAGTCAGAAAAGATATTGTTCAATTAAATTAAATAGTACCTAGGTCCAGGGCAAATTGGCTATAATCTAGCTTAAATAAATAGTGAACAATACTAACGAGGCACTGAACAATTGAACATAAGTGTAATCATGCTCCTTTCCAGTAGCCATCATTATGTAGACCGCTAACGACGCAGGCGCAGCGTCGCGGACGCGACCACTGCACTCAGAAGTGAGCTTGACATTAGTTACTAATAGGTACCTACTCTTATAAAATTAATAACCTTGGTTACCGCGGCTCAGATTCATTATCAGATTAAAACTCAGTAAACCGGCCGCGTAATGTACTCAACAAGTTTTAACTACTAGCCAAACTGCATTCAATGATAACAGATAAATAAAGATGCAATTACATTATACTAGACTTACCTGTTATTCTCTTCTGCGTTTTGCCGTTCTCTGGGCTTGATACTTTTGTTGGAGACTCCTGCGACGGTGTGCTCGGTTTAGGCGGTGCTATGGCCATGGGTGCTCTTCGGAGGGCCGCGGGGACCGCCGACGCAGGAACTAGTGACCACGCGAACCTCTGAGGGCCTGGCAAAGGTTGTTCGTTTGCGAAATCGAAGCCCCATCTTTGACTGTCCAGCTCCAACTGTCTTGCTAATTCTCGCTCCACAAACTTTCTGTTCTCTTCTCTATCGGTGCAGCCGAATAGATTTCTCCTGACTCCGTCGAGCGTGGTGACCCCTCGGACCCGTAACGACCTCGTGTCCAGCACAGAGGTCGTCTGCAGGCCTGGCGCTCTAACACTTAACGCAGACATCTCTTCTAGGCGACCAAGTCCACCACCAAACACAGCGCGAACACACTTCTCTGATAGCATCCGTGACGCTCCTTACCTAGCGTAAACAAGGTCAAAAATCAGTTTTTGAACGCAATATAACGTAATAAGCTAGCACGCAGCTAGATGTTTGGTCCATCACGCACTAATAAGAACACGATTTGAGTTTCTAATTTAGGTTTGTGCAAGTGAGCGTAAACAATTCGTACAAACACGCGACGTTATAATACAACAACATGCGTCCGCACTACCGAAGTACGTTCGGCGACTGACTAAACTAAAAAAAGGAAGCTAGGCGTCGCCAGCGCTGCGCGTGCGTGGCGTGGCGCTAGTGGCGTCGGTCGAAATAGTTCCACTTCTCGACACCGTGTGGCGCCACCGCCCTCAAAAGTCGCGTGCGCTGTGATAGCGGAGTCGGTGACTCGGCGAAGTGTTGCCGTGATCCGTACGATTTTGCCTTATTGCGTATATTTTGGCAAACTGTTCGCCGTTTGTAGTCATGTCTTTACTTTATATTACTCGTGATATTTTTAATATCCTTCGATTTTAATTCTGAATAAAAATTTACCAGCAGTTTAGACGCTTAAATTTGAAAATTAATTACCATTTCATTCAATTTTTCTCTAAACTTTTTCACACTCCGTGAAAGGCTTTGGTGAAACTTTCCACTAACGTACAGGGTGTTTGGTACCTAGGTGCAACGACTTTAAGGGGTGATAGAGGAGGACATTTTAGACCACACTAGTTTCTAAGATATGCATCATTTTATTTTCAATATTTATACTTTTTCCTTATACCCATACAATGAAAAAAACTATTTTTAAATTGTTTCCTTATTTTTTTCCGGGTTATTTTAATTAGCGGTAGTTAAAGTAGCGGTAGGAACTAATAATGAATTTGAATTTAATTTAATTTTGTAGTGACGACTTTTTACTTTTTGTACTGACATGAATTACAGGTGCGACTTTTTTTCGTACATTTGTAATAGAAATTGAAGAAAAAAACAGTAACTTTTGATAAAACGTTTAATAAGTCCAAATCCTCCAAATAAGCTCGGTGATAATGATTTTGTATTTTTGATTTTTTTAAAGTCCTATGGGAATGTATGGAAAAAAGGGCACCTGAATATCATGTGATTAAAAGAAGTAAAATGTCGTCAGAATCAATTTTAATTAAATTCAAAAACATCCTTAGTACCTTCCTACCATTCCCGTAAAATTAAGACAACACAGAAAAAATTAAGAGAACGATTTAAAAAGCGAAATTTTTTCATTGCATGGTTGTAAGGAAAAACTACAATTTTTCAAACTAAAAAGGCACATATCTTAAAAAATAGAAGACTTTGTAGGAAAGTAAGTGTGGTTTAAAATGACCTACTCTATCACCCCTTAAAGTTTTTGCATCTAGCCAACAAACATTCTGTACAATAGTCGTAAAATTATACCTATTCATTTATTTAATTTTTCTGTCATTAACTATCCAATAATCGAAACGACATGAAAGTAGTTTCACTCTTAAAATGGAAATGTTATGTTATAATTTAAAATCTAATGAGGGATATTTCAGTATTAAAAAAGTTTAGGTGGCTTCTTAAATTTAATATTAAACTAAATTACGGCAGTTCCATATATTATTCTCTCCCGGCAAAAAAAATAAACAATAGTATTATTTTGTAACGAGTCCTGGGATCCCAGACGACGAATAGTTATGGTATTTACTCTATGCATCCGAATATTTTATCCCAAGTTATAATATTATGTTTACAAGTAACATGTACGTAAATTACATTTTACTACATACTTAAAATTGTATGTATTTTTATGTAAATTAATCCAATGAAAACTTTTGTTTTACTATATTTTTTTGTGTAATTTATAAATTATTTCACCAATACTCAATGCAAACTTTTGGTTTCCAATATTACTACCTATGTGATTGAGATATTTTAAAACCCAGGATTAAAAAAAAAATAACTACTTAAAATATATTTTTTAAACGCAATCCAATAAAAACGTCTATTTTCCATTATGTAATAAACACGTGCATTTACGAAAAGGTTTTCACAATCGGATCATACTCGTACTCGTAATTTAATAACAAAATAATGGAAATATTAAAACTTCCGAAATTTGTTAGCATGGTAACACTAAATCATACTTGTTTACGAAATAAAGAAGACGTGTCTAGTTACGTGTGCAAGCAGTCAGGCGCTTGCTGTTGCGGCCGTTCCTGCGTGGAATATAGCCGTCTCGCTCTCTCGTACCATTAGGTCGACAGTGTGCAGTAGATGAACGATATATTAATAGCACGTAGCATCGCCGCCATCTTGCCGAAACAAGGCTAACTAACTAGATTTGAGCCAGTTGATTTACCGCGATATTATTTATGATTTCACACGATACTATAAAGTTTAGTTTTGAGACAACTGTTCCAATTTTTTAAATAATTTTTAACAATACAATTGCTAGTTTTTCGTCATAAAAATCACAAGGATTTCGAATCTTTACATATTAAATCGCGTAATATTAATGTTGTAGTGACGATAAAAATTACGCGGCGTATTCTACTGTTAACATTACGTATAAAATGGCTAAAAGTTTGTTGGTCACTCACCCTCCGTATATTTTGGAAACCCGATCACGGAAAATCGTCAATTTGCCGACGGGGTTCGCCGTAGTACTAATTTTCAAGATATGACAATGACGCGAAGCGCGAGCGCGGGATCGCTCGTGATTGGTTGAAAATGGCGGCGATCGTTGTGATTGGCCGGTGGATTTCAGGCGGGAAATTTGGGTTGGCTGACAAGCCGGGTGGCGGGAAACGAATGACACTTTCCGGTGTGCAAGACTTTTGGCTCGGAAAAATCATCTTTGGCGCGCATGTCATACGTTTCGCGGGTAGAGTAAATAAAGACTTATGAGTTTTCATTGTCGTACAAGATATGCGGAAGCTAAATGTACATTTGGAGCGATTTGTTGTTTGTTTTGTTTGGTTCGCGAAAACAGAATGAATTACATAATTTAGTAATTATTAGTTACTGTGTTTCTATTTATTACGTTTATAGATTTTCATCTTCACTATTAGAGTTGTTATATAAAGTTTGCATTTTATTTTAAGGTTTTGTTTCCCAATATGTCACCTACTAATCATACAGTTTTGTCTTTGTGTTTTTTATCTGTAGATCGATGTTTTGTTTCTTGAAAACGGCTTTTCCCACGCTAAACTAGTATTGGAAAAACATTAGGTTGTATTTTTAATACGGCAGGAACGTTGGTGACATATTGACCCAGTTAAAACGGAAATCGGTGTAGCTATACCAGCTATGTGCATGCGCAAAAACTATATCCGCTCAGAACAGATGTTGCGCAACACGTTTGCTTTAAATTAAGAAAACATTACTTACTTAATTGTGGCGGTTGGTAGATTTACACAGTAAATCGATCATCGTTCAAGGTAACAAGTTTTGTTATCGTATTTTGTACTAATTAAATAGTTCATTATTTTTAAATAAACAGTTTCAATTACTAAATGGAGTATGAAAATCTGTATTATAATGCGTTACGGTATTGTGAGGAATATACCTACCTAAATGTTATATGTATTTCAATTTACCTACAATACTATAAATATTAATAACCAGGTAATACAGAGATTATGGAACCTACCTATAGTAGGTGGAACCGGGTAGTCTACCCTAGATTTTTTTGCTTCAACCCATTAAATTTTTCTATGACAACAACACAGTCAAATTCAATGACCTACTCAAGAATTATCTTTTTATCTGACATCAACCAACGAAACCTGAATGCTTCAAACTTGTTGAAAAGGTCCGTCACGTTTCGACTTTATTTCTACACAGTGAAGGTTCAGTGACGAACCTTTTCAATCCTCGACTATACATAACACATACATTCGCTATCATATATATCGAAGCGTACAAGGTGCTCACAAATATCTGAACACGACTTTATTGTCAGGGCATTAGAGCGCATGTTCACTGTTTTGATATTTTTGAGTACCCTGATGTTTATTAGGTACAGATATATTTAGGTCATTGTCAGTTGTAAAAATTAAATTTGCCCACCCGGTGGTCAATAGTTAACGGCTTATGTATATATAAGTTATGATTTTAGTACATGGATTTACAGTTATGGAAACACCGTTTATGCGGGTTACTAGACCAATTCAAAATTAAGCTTTGTGGCCCTTAACTTTTGATATGTCCACCGGAAAGACGCGAACCTAAACCTGACGATGACCCATTGGTGGCAACTGTACATGTTTTTCTTGCATACCTACCCAAGAATCAACATGCATAAGTAAAAACCATAATTTTACCGGTTAAAAAAGCTGGCAACCGGGAATAGTGATTGATCGTAACCACATTTGGCTGCACAAAAACCGCTCGCCACCTGGCAACCGCAGGTTTGGCATACATTTCCGATTTCGGTCCGTTTTTCTTTACGTCTAATAATAACTCGGGTTCTAAAGTATTGGGTTTGTGACTGCACTGGATGCGGTTATGGTAATTTATCGAATGTACAGTCGACGGCACAAATTTGTATACGTTTTTGTACCTTATTTCAATGGTATAAGGTGTATAAATGTATGTATATACATTTACTTTGACTATGACTCGAGCCAGGCGGAACTGTTCCTGAGCCCGTAAAAAGCTAAAATGTACATTTAAGTTGACTGTATGAGTTGGTACTTTAGAAAAATCACGCTATCTTGGTTCTGTATATAAACTGATGAGCACTGAAAACGGGACAGTTTGTAAAGGAATTCGTTAGATACTGTACCCATTTTATTTGCTTTTCACAATATTTATTTAAAATCGGGCTCTAGTGGACATATTATATGTATTTTCGTATAGGGTGTAATTCAGGATAGTGAAATAGTGTCTCAAGGGAGCAAAATGGTATATTTACGGCGAGGGCGGTATATTGAATTCTCAGTGAAGCGAAAGATTCTACAATAGAATCCTGAGCGTAGCGAGGGATTCTAAAGTAGAATCTTGAGCGTAGCGAGGGATTCAAGTGTTTACGCCCAAAACGGAAATAATTTTGCTACCGTGTGACACATACTGCTTTTCACACCGTCTATGAGGCCCGCTGCTAAAAACATGAAATATCTTACAAATAATTTTTCTACAGAGTGCCACATACTGCTTTTCACACCATCTATGAGGAAAAGAATCATTGTTGCCCTCAAATGAGGGAAGAAAAGTACATCTTTGATCCCTCATACGAAGGCAACAATAACTGTTTTCTGAATAGCAGGTGTGAAAAGGATGTTTTCTTGTTTTGAGGCGAAGCTCCTATTTGACTCATCGAGTTATAGATAGACAATTTACTTATTTATTGTGCACTATAGAGAATTGTATCATTACAATAAGAAACTAAAACATTAAAATTATTTGTGACTAAAGTTAATTATTCAAAAATATAACTAAAAACTGAAAATACGGATACCTAGAGAGTATTTTTGTTTTGCTTCATCTCAAGCACTCTCTTCAATTCCATTTTATTCCATGCATTTCTAGCTTGCTATCCGAAAACAATGTTCATTATAATAATAACCTGGCTGGGGACGTTACCTTTTGTTTAAAAGCTATGTCTTTGTAACCTAAAACATGTGGACGGGTTCTATTCTAATCTCTGTGTCGGTCTCGTGTCGATTCCACGGGGGTGTATTAGGCGCGGCCACGCCAAATGACCATGTAATTATCTCGCGCCTTGGGACGTAAGCGCGAGCCCGAAAGTGGATATCGATAAAAAAAAAATGGGGACCTAACTTGAACACAAATCGAACTAATAGTATGCTCAATAAGGCTTGTGTTACTAATATTAGACGACAGTACTTGACCATAATCCTAATCCTATCCTAATAATATTATAAACGTGAAAGTTTGTGCGGATGGATGTACGTTCCGCTTAATCTCAAAAACTACTGAACGGATCTCTATGAAACTTTCCGGTATTGTAGCTTAGACATCAGAATAGGACATAGGCTACCTTTTATCCGCGGGTAACACCGCAGGGCGCTGCTAGTAATATTATAAATGCGAAAGTGTGTCTGTCTGTCTGTTACCTTTTCACGCTTAAGCCGCTGAACCGATTTAGATGAAATTTGGTATGGAGATAGTTTGAGGCCCGGGGGAGGACATAGGATACTTTTCATCCCGGAAATCATGCCCTAAGGAGGGCGTTTGTATGGAAAAGTGATGACCAGGGGAGCGCCTGATATAAAAGAATAGCGATAAAATTCAAACGTGTTCTATGCTGACAAAATCGTGAGAAAAAGCTAGTAATATTATAAACGCGAAAGTAACACTGTCTGTCTGTTACCTCTTCACGCTTTAACTGCTGAAGCGATTGAGATAAAATTGGTATGGAGACAATTTGAAACCCTGGGAAGGACAAATTATGTTTTTATGAAATGGGGGTGGAAGTTTATGGAAGTACGAGATAAACAAGCTCCACGCGGATGAAGACGCGGAAAAAACTAGTACATATAAATAAATAAATAAATATTAGAGGACAATCTTACACAAATCGAACTAGCCCCACAGTAAGCTCAAGAAGGCTTGTGTTATGGGTACTAGACGACGGTATATTTAATAGATATAAATACTTAAATACATAGAAAACATCCAAGACTCAGAAACAAATATTCATGCTCATCACACAAATATTTGCCCTGACCGGGATTCGAACCCAGGACCGTCAGCTTCACAGGCAGGTGCACTACCCACTAGGCTAAACCGGTCGTCATATATATATATACATATTTTATAAGCTCGTTAAATAAAGTGTCCCACTGCTGGGCAAAGGCCTCCCCCAGGATTTCCAATAATTTAATAGATGTGATTATAATGAAGAAATAAAAGACATCCAAGACTCAGAACGATCCAAGAAGCGGGCTCCGTTTTGGCACCTAATCCCAAGGTTTGACGTAGGCACTAGTTTTGCGAAAGTTACTGCCTTTCCTCTTATCTAGAGGGAAAACTAGACTTTGTTGGTTTTCCACACGAGGTTTTCCTAATACCGAAATGCTATTGTTACTAATTAGTAATTACATTGCGCGCACAAATTACCGATATCATACTTACTTTTTGTTTACTGATTGTTTCTAGTTTGTAAGCGATTTTATATTTACAATTAATTAAAATACTAACGATATCATGCAGATTTAATACAACATTTGTTGTGAGCAAAATAATGCGTATTAAAGTTATCTCTCGTATTCCGGAAGTTAATATTAATATCGCAAGTAGGTTACTTTATCAATTTTGTACTAATTAATTTTACATGTGTAATTAATTGTGTATACCTATATGTATTTGTATGAAGCCAAAGGAGCTATGAAGTACGAGGTTTTCAATTTAGAGATTGTGGGTTCTAAAGTAGGTAGTATAATTAAAAGGTATGTGTCTTAACACTTGTTTTCACAACCGTATCAGTACTATGTAGACGCGATTGATCAATTTACTAGTAAGGGCAGTAAGGCTGGCAATTACCTATCCCGGGAATCAAAATTACCGAAAAACAGTAAAAAATACCGGCAAAGGGTTTAGCCACGCATGCTCGGGAACGGGAACTAATTCATCATGGATTTTTTGGATGAAGATGAGTTTGATATTTAGTGTTGGATTAATGTGTTTTAAATATGTAAAGGTCAGTCCAGACAGGACAATTTTCGCCCATCTAATAGTGTTGACTGTACATAAGATTTGTGTATTAGTCAAAACACATTACATATTTCAGTTTCATTTTATTAGAAGTATATTTTTCTAGTAGTAGTGAGGCGAAAAACATAGTGTTACACACGGCTGCAGAGTTATTTTACGTCAGCGTTGCAACACTCGCTACGCTCAGGATTCTATTTTTGATCCACTCGCTTCGCTCAGGATTCTATTTTCGAACCACTCGGATAATTAACAGATTCACTGCCAGGAACCTGCCTCTGCTCACAGACGCGTAGACCATGCGGTGATTTAATTTCCACGTATGTAGAGAGACAGAAGCGTAGCGCTCGAAAAGTTTAGCAGTGTAATTGTTAGGTTTGGATTCGTTCCTTATTCAATTGTGTTTCATAAATGTGTAAATATTCGCCTGTATCGCAAAAGGGTATGCCGACCCTTAATCCGCCAACTAGTCTGCCGACTGAACTCATTAAGTAAATCATATTGTCAGTGCAGCTTCTAGCAATTGAAGGTTTCAAGATAAAGATGTGATGTTGCGGTGATAGTTTGATGCCTCATCAAACTTTAGCATAGTGGTTTAGTGGTCGTGTCTACGATGCTGCTGATGGTCCTTGGTTCGAGTAATAATAGTAAATATTTGTGGACAATCTTACACAAAACAACCTAGTCCCAAACTAAGCAAAGCTTGTACGGTCAAGTGCAAAAATACGTGAATTAAACCTCTCATAAAACGTACCGCACCCCTAATTCACTGACATATAAGAGCTATGGGCCATATTTTTGAGTAAGTTGTATGCGCCCATATTTTTGCATCTAACTGTATTATGGGTACTACGCGACGATATACATACTTATATAGAGAAATAGATATTTATGTAAAGAGTCTGGAACAAATATTCATGCTCATCACAGGAATAAATTTCCTGACCGGGATTCGAACCCGTGTCTTCCAGCTTCGTAGGCAGGTGTCACTACCAAGTAGGGTAAAGCGGACGTCGAATTTTTATTTATTTATTTAATAAGACTCACAAAATAAGTTACAGGCATAAGGTAAGGGTTGGAAATTAGAGCTTGGTCTGTAACTCTACATAGCACAGAAAGATTAAAACATTTAAAGCCAATATGACGACGGTAGGCGGTTCCAAAATTTTCATGTCAGTTTTAAATCTTACATTTCATTAACCCGTCGTCTACCGGTCCCTGGGATCCCAGGGATCATAACAAAATAATCATTATTTTTTTCGCCGGGAGACGACGGTTAATCTTAGAACAGAAATGTGGGTAATTAGCAATCAGCTACAATTCAAAGGTTTGACTTATATCTAATAATAATAATTAGTAAGTACAACGATTCAAAAATCAAAATCAAACATTCCGCAAATAGGCCACAAGGGCACTTTTACATGTCAAAATATTAATTTACAATTTAAGAAAATCTGTCTATAATAAGTAATACATTTTTCATGTCAAAATATTAATTTACAGTTCAAGAAAGAATAATTATTTTATTTGTTTTTAACATTTCCATTTTGTATAGTGCACAATAAAGTATATTATTATTATTATTATTACGTCCGTGGTATATCAAGTTAATTACAATTAACACGTTAAGGAGAGTGTGAACAGTTTTTTTAACTCACGTATGATATTTCTTATTTTATTTTTGAATGTGGGTAGGCTGTAATTAAAAATGTCCAACGATGGATTCTCGACAGCAGTTTCGTGCAGGGACCGATACCGGTATTTTTAAAAACCCTGAATTACCCCAATATTCTGGATTATTTTTGCTCTTTACGAAGGGCTGAATCATGTATTTAGGTAACAACGTCGTATTATTAGATTGTCCCATTAAAAACGAAATAATGAACCGGTGACCGTAATAATACCGGTATTTTTCTATGGAGAAAATACTGGTATCCGATCCCTGGTTTCGTAATATAACCGACACATCCTAATAACGGGGTTATAGAAAGCGAATCTAGGTCAGAACAATTTTATGTGTGATGAGGATATTTGATTTAAGAGTCCTTATCAGTTAAAAACGCTCATCTATTTAGGCGATTTTCTCATGGAATTGACACGTATCTTGACATTTTCTCAATGTTACTATCTAGAACAGGACTATTGCGACCTAATGTCATAAATTTTTAATGTATTTTAGGTATTTTTCATTAAGGAATATCGTTTTAAACATCACTCCAGATTGACAATTTTCAAGCTAAAAACTGTGTTCTACCGCTTAAATTCTACTACACACAAGAAAATCAAAAAATGGCTATGTTACTCTCTAAAGCTTTAATAAAATCAACGTATCCTTTAATCACTTTATTGATATTATCAATACTTTTGTCGGAATTTGAAATTAAAACATTTTAAAACTTATAAGGCCTCTTAAGTTATTATAGTTCGTCATCATGGGATAAACAAACCACTTCCACCTCATCCCTACATATAAAAAACAATGATAAGGACCAAAACTTGCCATTAATCTTGACATCATTTTAATTTTAGTCAATCCTCAAACGGATGCCCTGTTTTGGTTATTGGTCTGTAAAGTGAGGTGGGCTAAGATGATAGATAGAAAAAAAATTAAATTAAAAAAATCCGCCATCCCTTCTGTCTCAATAATAATAATAAATATTTTTGGACAATCTTACACAAATCAACCTAGTCCCAAACTAAGCAAAGCTTGTACTATATGGGTACCAAGTGACGATATACATACTTATATAGATAAATAGATACTTAAATAAATAAATAAAATAAAATAAACATTTGGGGACAATTTTACACAAATCTACCTAGTCCCAAACTAAGCAAAGCTTGCTATGGCTACTAGGAGACGGTATACATACTTATATAGATAAATAGATACTTAAATACATAGAAAACATCCATGACTCAGGAACAAATGTTCGTGTTCATCACACAAATACATGCCCTGACCGGGATTCGAACCCGGGACCTCCAGCTTCGAAGGCAGGGTCACTACCAACTAGGCTAAAGCGAAGCGGTCGTCTTCTGTCTCAATATCTCAGTAGTTTTCTTCTTTCCCCACCTCACCACCTAAATATTCAAACAACATACTATAGTAGGCACTATCTCCTGAACCACAATTTGTTCCATATTGTCCGTTACTAATGGATCGATGATACACACATATTGAAAACATTAACACCTCATCACTTTCCCTGGGTTTAGAATAGATGCAGGTTAAGCCAGACACGACTTTCTTGCGATGAAATCGTGTTATTTTTTGTCCACTGATATGTATGTATGGATGTATGTAAGCACTTTATGGTACACAATAACAGGTTAACACAATATACATGTCACATAAGATTAGAGTACAAAGTGATATTTGGGATGTGGAGAAATAATTATACTATTGGATACCTATACAGGGTGCCCCGGGAAAATACAAATAATTTTACCAGCGTATTCTTATTTCGAAAAGAAGATGTCGCATAGTGTACTTATATACTCGTAATGCGGTAGATTATAAACTGAGGGTTCTTACAATTTTAAGGTGACTTATAATCTGATGTTCCTCACAACACACATTATAATTTGAAGACTCTTAAAGTAAAAACAAGAGTAGTGAGCAGGGGGGCTAGCACAACTATCGCTGCGACGCGACGCGAGTAGAGAAAAATCTACCCTCCTATTTCTAACCCGCACAGTTCGAGCGAGACAGGAATCTTGAGTCGCGCGAGATACGATTTGTCAGCAAGTTGTGCTAGCCCGACAGATAGTCATTGAAACGAATGTTAAGACATAGAATGCACTTAGCATCAGATTGAATCCCCAATGCTAGAAAAAAGGAAACTCAAAACAACGCCAATAATAAAAGCAGTTACTACCAGCATAGCAATCACTCCTGACCTAAACCCGAAGGCCTATTACATTGCTGACTCGACATGGTTGTTTATAAATGTGTTACCTATTGAAGGGGCGATGGAAGACAAGCTGGTTTGGAAGGGAGGATGCGTGGGGGCCGGTAATAGCCCGCATCCAGCAATCACTGCAGGTTCGCGACGCGTGAACTCATTTGTTAGGTCGGGGGCGCACATAAGGCAAGGATTTCTTTGTATTTCGTTCGCTCTATAAATCGCTTATAGATTTTAAGTTCCTTGTGATATTGTTTTATTTCTTCTTGCTGTGAACAATTAATACTCATACTCATACTAATTTAACAACGTCGGCCCAGGTTAGTTATTGGATGGGTGACCGCTTTGAGTGGTTATTAACTGAGCGCTCCCGTGCTTTGGAAGGCACGTTAAGCCGTTGATCTCGGCTGCCGTCTATGATTGCAGTCGTTAAGCCAAGTTAGAGGCCTTCGGGCGGCTCGAGAACTTCTAACAGTCAAGCTCACTTGACAAGCCTAATTCCAATAAGGTCTGGTTTACCCTCGGGTTGGAAGGTCAGATGGCAGTCACTTCCGTAAAAACTAGTTCCTACGCCAACTCTTGGGATTAGGTAGCGGACCCCGGGCATCCTTTAGAATGCAACTGTACCGGGATAGGATAACGATGATGATGACTCATACTAATTTACTATTTACTAATAAAATATAAAATTTTACATGACAAAGAAAATAAAGTATGTACAGTCGCCATCAAATATATCTGTACTCTTCAGGGTGCTCAAAAATATGTGAACATGCACTTTAAAGCCTTGACAATAGAGTCGTGTTCAGATCTTTGTGGGCACCTTGTTCGCTCCGATGTATCTGATGGCGACTGTACAGGGTAATATATTTGTATTGTAGCTTACCTATTTACATGGGGCAAGGATGATAACTTTGTCCTCTCATCACTTTACTTATGATTCCATTCGCTTGAATAAATAAATAGATCTTGTTTTTATCATTAAAAAGTTAATAAACATTACGAACTATTCGGAGCTAGGTGATACCTAAAATACGGCTGAAAATGTTCTGTTCGGAGAGTTTTGCTCGCGGTGCCATTGTCTTGTAAGATTACAATAAATACAAATACTCTTTATTGCACACCTCAGAAAAAAAACAAAGTACATTAGGTTTAAAGTATAGAGGTAACCAACAGGCGGTCTTATCACTAAATGGCGCTTACTAAAATTACAGTGGAATCCGCTTATAACGACTTCGCTTATAACATTTGACCGCTTTTAACGACTTCGAAATCACCACACATTAGATTTCATACCAAACATTTTCAAAGTAAATCAGTCCGATTTGTGCGACGTTCTGTTAGTGCGACTTAATATCACCGTTCCCTTGACTGTCGCTTTATCCGGATTCCACTGTATTTTACAAAGGGTGTACAGCATTTTCCACCAGCCCCAGTATTCTTCTTCTCCTTCACGTGCCTCTCCATTACTGAAGGTTGGCAGTCAGATTTTTAAATTTCTCCTTGTTACGTACCAATCTGAACAGTTGTTCAACGGTGTTTATCCCCGTCCATTCCTCTTAGAAATAAGCTGACACTCTACAAAACTTGTGTTCGTCCAATCATGTCTTATGCAAGTGTAGTTTTGCTCACGTGCCTATGACATTGCTCAAGCCGCTTCAGGTCATTCAGAACCGTTTTCTCCGTAGGGCGACTGGTACCCCGTGATACCAGTCGAACATCAGTCTGCTCCACAATTTTTCTGTTTCCAAGCAGACTGCCAGACGTTATTTTGACAACGCGGGGAGCTGGGATGATAGGAATCCGTTAGTTACAAAGGCTGTCGGCTACGTTCCCATCCCTCCCCCCTCTGTTGTAACTTGGCGATCACTGATTAGGGGCCGTACGGTCCGACGTCCTAGGAACACACTCACGGACCCGGACGACGTAATCACAACGTCCATCGAAAGATGGAACGCTGCGCTTACGGCGTCCAACTCAGACACGACGCGTACACTTAGGCATTCCCGCCTGCGGGGACGTCCACCGCGCGATAGCGACAACACAGGCACATATAGTCCCTATTCGTCCCGGTACCACCGCATATCGGGTAGAGTCAGTCCGACCCAAGTCGGGCCTAGCTGATGGTACAGATAAGTTTCAGGTTCTTTTCCATAAGGCGCAACACCTCTACATTGGTCATTTGATCCGTCCAACTGATGCGAGCATGCGTCGACAAAACCACATCTCAAAAGCTCCCACTTATTTACGAAGCCCTGCTTTCACGTGCCCCAGTGTGCCCTCGCGTCGACAAACGCAGGCGCACGTACAAGATTGGCACCTGTCAACCTCCGCTACGCTGCGTGACCACGATCCATATTCTGCGCTTCACACTCAAAACGACGCTGGCGCAGAAGGAAATACATGCGCATACGACGGTTTAGAATGAAATGGTGTTACCTTTGTTACCAAGTGTGTAGTAATTGTAGTTAATGAGGCTAGATCATTGGCCTCAATTGCCTTTTGATGGATGCGTTGCTTTTGATTTTATATAAGTTAGTGCTAGCGCTGGCGTATATATATATTCCTCTTGTCATCAGTTTTGTTGAAATTACTAAAAATCATGATTTTTTAGTCCATCGCTGCTAAAGTCGACCGATACTTTAGCAGGAAGGCTTTAAAGGGGGAAGTTAAATGCTTCGGTTAACTATACGTGCATGATGCATGCCAAATATAATAATAATAATAATGCACCACTAATCTAGGGAATTCTTACAAAAAAAGAATAACATTTAAAACATTAAATGGTAACAACAGGCGGTCTTATCGCTTTAAAGCGATCTCTTCCAGACAACCTCTGGGAAGCAGGAAAAAAGATTAGAAAATTTTGAACAGGCAGTGCAGGAGAAAGGCAAGAAGAGTGAAACAACACGCACGCGTACAATAAAATTAACGAACAACACATATTCCAATAAATACACATGCAAATACAATTACATAAATAAATAAATATATATATACCTACATACATAAATATATATATATTCATACATACATACATATATAAGCTGTGACATACGTATATATAAAGACTAAAAGGCAACTCAAGGGAGCGATAAGTAATATTACTTCAACAGGTATTTAAAAATCGGAACGGATTTCCCACAATATAAATATATAGTGTCACTTGACTTATTAATCTATCGTATGGCAATTATTTCGAACCGTGAGATCTTCGAGAAGACAGTATGATTTCCAGTTGTTTTGCACAGGGGACATGACGTGTAGGGCAACCGTGGCTACTCCCTACGGACGTGGTACAACTTCGACCCCCCTTGTCAAGTGAGCGGGCAACTTGGCTGTTAGAAGTTCTCAAGCCGTCCGAAGGTGTGGCTTAACGAATGCCATCATAGACAGCAGCCGGGATTTTTGATTTCGCATATAAGTTTATTTCCCAAACGATGTAACCGTTAACTTTTTAGGACATGGTATTTAATGGCCCATAAGGTTGTATTAGCTTTTTATATCAATGGTGAAAATATTATTATTTATTTTAGAGTTTAAAAATGACATATACCACACGTACAAGTACCAAAACTATTCCTTCCTATTTCCTGAGTTTACTTTTATCAGCGGCTGCATGATATCACTGGAAAATGGAACATAAAGATACTAATATGAAGTTATGAACCGTATATATATATATATATGGATCACAAATACGTAACAAAAACACAGTATTTTTACCTATTTAAGGGTTCTTATCAGTTATAAAACGCTCATCTATGTAGGCCATTTTCTGTTTGAATTGACACGCATCTCGACATTTTCTCAATGTTACTATCTAGTACAGGACTATTGCGACCTTATATGTCATAAACTTAAATGTATCTTTTGGATTTTTCATTAAGAAATATCGTTTCAAACATCACTCCAAATCGACCATTTTCAAGCTAAAAACTTGTTTTTTCCGCCTAAATTCTGCTACATACGTATACAATAAAATCAAAAAATAGCTATGTTACTATCTAAAAATTTTACAAAATTATCGTAGCCTTTAAAAACCTTATTGGTATCGTCAATACTTTTGTCATAATTTGAAAACAAAACAATTTATAACATATAAAGCCTCTTAATAGCTATTCTGTTTAATACCAACAAATGATGCTTTTTGACGGTTTATCGCCCCACGTCAAAATTTTGCTCCAGTTAAAATTCAAAACAATTGAGTGGACAGGAGACTTCTTTTATTGTTTTAGAAATCAAAACTACGAGTTTTGTTTAAATAAAATAATAATGTTTGCATAGTAATCACTCAATTATCAATTAGCTTCTTTCATATACCCAATTTGTATTGTACCATTTGAACAATAGTTGAAAACGTTTGGTAATTGGTTCAATCAATATCACAACAAAACTAATTTTAAACCTTATTCTAATTAGACTAGATTCAAAATTGCTTGGAAGGCGGGACATGCATCAATACGCCATCAAACGTGTTTACCGACATTGTAATTGGGATGTACTGTTTGTGTGCATTCGGTTTAGGCAAATTAGCCGAGTTTATTATTTTCCGTTTGGTTAGTCCGATTCTGGATTAAAATAATTGATCTTTGTTTATTATATATTATATATCGTAATTGATATACAAGCGGTAATTATAGTTAAATAACAATAACTTAAATAATATTAAAACTGACTTAAATCTAAAACAGGGCATTGTACCGAGGATGCTGGCGGCTTTTCCTCGCTGTATCGCAATGCTATAGGTTGTTCGAGGAACTCGCCAGCTCTTCGCTCACCAGTTACGTCAACCAGTCGTAACTGGTGGTGAGCGTAACACATAAATTACTGTGGACTGAAAAAGAAACAAAAAATGGCTTGGTAACTCTAAAATCCTAAATATCATAATAAAAATAAACTTTGATGCTGTAGATTTCGTAATTATCAACGACAGTGATAAGTTTTTTACAAAAAGTATAGTTTTTTTATTGTTCTAATGCAATAACTGGAGAGATTTATCATAAAGTGATCGAGTGTTCCAAAAATGAATGAAAATGTACTAAAAATTTATAAAATTACGCGCAAAGCTTCCGTAGAGAGCGGGGTGGTTAATTGCAAACTCACGCGTGTTGGAGGGGGTCATTTGCACTGGAATGGCCTTGGCTTAAGTGGTTTGCGTGATGAGTAGAACCAAGCTAGGCTTACTGTCTTGCAGCTTATTATGTAGGTAATTCTAATTGATGTGACATATAATGCTTTGATAGGTACTTAATCGCTTAAAACACAAAAATAATATTTCCTGTATTATTGGCTTGTAATAGGTTAGGTTAGGTATGTTGTGTGAATATAGTTATGGAACCTATTACAAGCCACTTATTCAGGAAATATTGTGTTTTAAGCGATTACATACCTACGAGTATCAAAGCACTGTGTATCAGTATCACAGCAATTACCTACGTCGATTTACGAATTTCCGTCGCATAATAAATTAACTTGTCAACGCATTCGTTTGGGTACATAATTCGGCTATTTCAGACAACAATATACCAAATTGAAAACTCAATTACACAGGAAACCACTGCCAACATCAGATTCTATGCGTGTTACGTGATATAAATGTGATATGATAATCAGGGCCTTCATTCGCTTTATCTATTTCACATACCAATTTTTTTTTCATACTTCTAATGATCTTTCTGGCACGTTTGATGGACGCGCGTGGGAGCGAGCGAAACAAATTGAAATGTGATTGAAATCGGAAGCGACGAAAAATAGACCTCAAGAGTGTCGTCGGGATGTCGCATTGTTGTATAAAAACGTCACGAATAACAATAGTTAATGATAAATGTGCCCAAATTTGATGTAATGTGTATCATTAATATATGCACATTCTTTGTTTGGGAACTAAACAATAGTTCACTATGTTTAACATCCATTTTTGGTTTATGAAAATACGTAGTTTCGAGTAGAGTGTTGTTTAAACGTGCCTAATTTGGATACTTAATCCTTTGGGGAACACCTAAATTTTAAATAGGCTGTCAAATATTGACAGGAGCCAATTGTGAGAATCTGTAGCGTATGCTACTTTGTAATTAATATAGGTTTCTATGATCAATATCCCCCCCCCAAGGGAAAAATAAAAAACATGCCCAAGGTCTAAATGGCGAGTCTTGGGGGAGGCCTATGTTCAGCAGTGGACGTCTTTCGGCTGAAATGATGATGATGATGATGATGATCAATATTAATAGAAACACATTATTCTGGTTTCCGCCTCAGTCACGCTCGCGCCAGCAGCGATAATGTCATCCAGACAGAACCCAGTGTTGCCAGCGTCATCTAGCGCATTTATTAAAACGCTACAGAATCAAACGATATTTTTAATGGATAAACGGCAAAAAAAGAGTTGGCAAGAGATTAAATTTCATGTGCTCTTTTGGTAATCTATTCAATACAATAGGGGTAAGTTGCGGTTGACCGCGGGCTTCGTGCAGGTAGCTGTAGCCTCAGTGTAATGATAATCATGTTTCCATTATTAAACCCAAGACCCGTGTTTTTGTTTGCATTTCGACACCTGTTTTAACAGATGCGCGTGACATTTTGTTTTTATTTGACAGTTACTTTATTGTTCTCAGCTCAGATGCGGATTTAACCATTGATGGTTTTATGTTTTAATTTGGTTATTGTTTCAACACACGTTCTTCATACGGTATTTTTACAATTAAGAGGAGAATATTTCGTAGAATAAAATGATTAATTTCGAATGAAATAAGTTTAAATATTAGGTTTTGATTTAAAAACACATTCTAATGCCGTTTCATGTTTGACGAGAAATACATTACGTAAAGGATTAAATTTACTTAAAGCAGCTTTCCCATATTTCCATTTTAGGCATAATAGCTAATAGTGACCTAGTTTAAATACTTAGGTATGTTAGATTCATACATATATATAACAACAATAAAATGGGCTTTACAATTCCTCACTTAGAATGTAGAGTACAATAACTCTGGATGAATGGAATCCAGTAATGTCACAGTTGAAAGAGGCAGTCGGAGGGTCCTTTGTGGACAAGTGCAAGAAGGGATGGTGCGACTTGTGTTTGAACAGGGAGAGAGATGGAGCGTCTTGCTCAGATATGCTACTTGCTAGCTTGCTAGTTTTAGGAGAAGTAGTAACTCCGAATGGTATTTCTTGAAGCACTAAGGCTCTGAAATGGGCCGATATGAATCTTTGTTGCATTTTGGCACGTTGGTCCGTACACGGGCGAAAAGCAAATCTAATGCAAGACAAAAAATTGAGAGTACCATGGGCCTTAAGTCAGGTCCTCACTTGCCAGCGCCTCGGCATGCCGTCACGGCACTGGCACGGTGCTGAAAGATCTTATTTAGAATTGTCTCTCTCGTATTTTTTCTTGTATGTTATTATAACGTTTATTATTTCTTCCTCTCAAACATTTTTTATGAAAGTCGGGCGAAATTTACAGGCATGTTTGAAGAATTCTAGATTAGAAAATTCCTGTATGTAAAAAGGACATTCAAATTTCATATACATTTAGGAAAGTTAGTATGAACGGGATACTTCATTTATTTGGACATTAGAAACTTATTAACCTTTGTATAAGGTTGACTCAAATCATCTTTACGCAATAGACAATTAATCGTTAAAATCACCTAAGTACATCAGAATTTCTATATGTTTCCCAAATAAAAAAAACACTATAGCGACTCCTATAATCTATGTTCTATTACCATAACCCTAAAATTTGTGATTCAAAGACCATTAAAAGAGTAATCGCACAACAACAAAGGAACACGTGTGTTCTCACAAGACCCAAACTGGGGTCAACGCACTTTTGGAAACAATATGCTGCTCCGTGGTCTATGATCTTATTAGATTGCTTGATTGAATTTGAAGAAATTTTGGTTTTGTTTCAATGCAGCTGTGCGGATGTTACGTAATGATGGTCATTCGGAGAGGGTAGAGCCAGTAGAGTTGCGCCTCGAACGGGCGCTCGTTCTCGGTCAAATGAACTACTTCCATGTATTTGGTCCTTTAGTTTTATCGTCTATATATAACAGCGAACAATTATGAATGAGCTGAGAGCGGTTGACTTTTTTATTTTTTTTGCTGCCTTGTCTGCTTTGCAACCTTAAAACAATTAGAGAGTCGGATAACCGCCTTATGCGGCCAAGGGCCGACTTAGGGGGAAGCGTTGGGTTGTGGAGCGAAACCAAAGACGTCACAGACGATGACAGGAAGGCGTGGCGTGAGTTTTTGAAGGCTCTTTGGGCCTTTGCACCTCTGGCAGTGCTACCTATCTTGTTCGCACCGCATCTATATTGCTTCGTGTCAATATCTTTGACATTCTTGGTCATGTACACGCCTCAGCCCACACGCATCTTTAATCCGACATAGATCATGCTGAAGAACGATAAGGTAAACGTCCCAGTGCTCGACACTGAGCCAATACTTGACACTTTCATTATGTCACATTAAAAAAGATGAACAATAGTTGTGAACTAATGGATATTAAGGTATCTAACATTGGGACGTTATTGCTATAGATCGCAAAGAGAACTACTTCCTTTCAGCCCGCGACGGGAATTCATTTCTAATAGTTCTTAGTTCCTGACCAACTCAAGTCAGACCTAAGGGCCAGTGGAGTATGAATCCTTTTATCGATGCAGTGGTTATTCAGGCGTAGCGATATCGGATTCGATTTTACGATTTAAAAAAACACGTTGGCTGACAGGACTCGTGAAACAAAAATAGACGTTACGATTTGTTATTTTGCTCAGCAGGCTGTCTTAGTTGGTGGTTACTGGTTAGCACTCCAGCTACTGCCTTTACACTTAGGTACTTATTGCATTGGACTGTGGGTACAGTGAGAATCATCCTCTCGTTTCGCTACTTTCGTGGTTTGGACTTGCCAGAGGGTTCTGGCAAGTCCAAGACACGAAAGTAGCGAAACGAGAGGATGATTCTCATCATTAAAGTTAATTGATGTCCTTACCGGCCTGAACGTTAAGCGAAAGTTAAGGTGACTCCAGCTTATTCTATACCTGGGTCGCTAACAAATAAAATAATTAAAGAGAAAAATAATCACTCAAGGGTGGTTAACAATCCGGGCTCTTAAAGACAAATTAGGAAACTGTTAAATTATGGAATGAGAATCACCCGAGAATCGTTTTTGTTTGTGTGTGCCTATTTGCGAAAGCGTAGTGTAATTGGTTCACTCATACATTATCAGAACTGATGGTAAACTCATACATTAAAAGAACGTGTACAAAAGTAGTACACGTTCTTTTAATGTATGAGTTTCTGTGCTGTCTTCAGTTCGCTAATTTCTCTCGCTAAATCCCTCTAATTTGTTACAAACAATTTACTAACTAAATAAGTGCATAGGTAAGTATCTATAACCTCCCTTTGAGAGCTAGTTGAGATAGTCAAGTACCTATTCTAAGAATTATACGTAGTACCAACAGGGTTGAGGACCGTTCGATTTTGAGAACCACTTCGTTTATAACGTGGGAAGTTGTCATTTCATGTTCAGTTTATTATGACAGAGTAAAGTAACCAACATTTTTGTATTCGAGACTGTACCGTATCAACATTTTTTTAAATGTTGAAAGGCCCTCAGCACCTCTCCATTTACAACTAGCCTTAAGCGACTCGAGTAGCCAAATCAGTTAAGTCTTTTTATGATGGAGTTGTCTAGGAGTCCTTTCAATCAAAGTCCCGAAAGCCCTCCGATTCCGAGCACGTTTGAGGGCTGAGGTCCTTCGCTCGGGCCGTTGAACTGAGTCCTTTATTTATAGGTAGAAGGTATTCTCGTTGTAACTACCTATTGTTAATTATTGTAAAATGTTTTTCAATGTTTATTTTTTCTTAGCATTGACCGCAAACAATGGATTCTGTGCTAGTAAATAAATCGTTAAATCGACTAATCGGTCCTTATTGTTTTCTAGTCTCAGTACGACGTTTAAAAGGAATTTTCCAAGTCGCGCTCTTAAACCGATGCTGCCTTTAAGGCATTTTTAGGAAAGTAAGTGAAATGCTTGTGTAGGTCTGTCATATTTTAATGACACATTTCGTCTTGCATAATATCTTAAACTTACTTAACATCTTGAATCAGACAACTTTATATAATAAAATATTGTGCTAACATGCTTTTTCATTCAGGCTGGCATCTCGTTTTTTCGTCACAATAGCTGAATAGGCAGCGCGGTGGTCGGATGAGATTTGATACAATCTGGGGGCAGTGACCTATTTAAGAGAGTACGGTCGGGTTGGGGCAGGTTATGGTTCGGAGGAATATAAGAGAGGAATATTTGAGCACAGTACCTCTAGTATAAGTTTTTTCGAAACAAAACACAAATGAACGCGTTTTTGGTCCCAATTTGAATGGCAAAAAATAGTTACAACCTAATGTCACCAGAGGCGCTGCTCGCGTAGCGATACAAATTGAGACTAAATGCAAACGAGTTTGTTTGTGTTTTGTTTCAAAAAAACTTAGGGTGGGTTGCATCAAACCGTCTGTAATCGTAAGCGGTGTTCGTTAAAATCTGATTGTATGGAAAGTTTGACAAGTTTCTGTGGGATGACAGCTGCCGGTGCCATATTTGACGATGACCGGCCTGTGATTGTATGTTGGTGCAACCGGCCCTTATACTAGAGCCTCAGATTGTTATAATTATAAATCAATCTAAAGAAATGGAACTCCACAAGACCATGGTATGTCATCACTCAGACTAAACGAGTACGAGGATATAGAGCTGTGACGTCACATTTCGTTGTCAATCAGTATTGAGTGTTTCCAGTGCTCAAAAACTTTGCCGCTCATCCGTCTTTATGTTGCTCTAATTGTAGTTGGTCCCATACAAACATTTTATCGTCTATAAAACTGGTTCGAATGGCACCATAAAAAGCGAATCAAAAGCGAATTTCATAACACTCGTAAGAACCGAAATGGTCTACTCTCTTACATTGAATTTAAAGTTGAACTCTATTCCCTTGTAATAAGGGTGATGCCTGACAACCAGGGTTGTCAAAAATGAGCGTTTAGCAAAGGATAAGTATTATTATAGAAAACTGTATTTGTATCTGATTATGTTTGATCCAACAACACGAGTTATTTTTTATTGTTAAAAACATATTTTCTTCTGTTAACAGTGCAATTAAAAGTGCCAGTAGGTACTGCAAGTTTATTTTATTTCTGCATATTTTTTTATATTTCTTTATGATTTCCCCCGACCTCGGCCAACTGATAAGGGTGCAGCGACCTTTGCCTTTCGATGCCATTGCTTGCTTATCGATATTGTTTGCGCTGACCTAAACGCAAACAGTTAATTGGTTAACTAAAGTAACTAATTAACCAAGTATTTGCACTATTATTTAATATGCCACTTGAAACAGACGAGACGGCAATGTTTTAGCCAAATTTAACTTAATAATAATCGGTTAAACAATGCCTTGTATGCCAATTTTTAATTTTTTTATATTGTTGTCGATTCTTATTTTTCGTCTGAATTGGGTGAAAATAGGTAGGTTGGACGAGACTTTGTCTACTGAGTTACGGAAACCCCATAAATTTTGTAACTCAATTGAAGAAATGTAGGATACTGTAGAAAATCGTGTAAATACTAATCAGAATAAGGAACTCAGTGTACCGTAATCTAAAAATATATAAAAAAAAAACAATAAAATAAAAAATGGTCCTAAACCTAAGTCCTTGACTAATGTGCTGCCATTGGAAATATATAAGGCAAATATGAACCAATTACAAGTAGCACACAGTAGTAGATGATGATGATGATGAGATGCAATAAAAGCGGCTAGTTACATAGGAATTTGTTATTTTCGGAATTATCCGACATTCGAAATTACCCGAGGACACCTTACCCTTCTTATACGTTAAGAAGACTGCGTCTTTTCACAAATGTTAGCAGATCTTTATTTACGTAATGTAATAAATTCTTATACTGAGTAGTCTGTATTTTAAATACGATGTTATTTTCGTTAAAGCGTTTAACGGGATACCAAATTTCAATAGTGTTAGGTATCTTTAAGTAACAGCAAGTCGTGGATTGAATTGAAATTACGGACGGAAAAATAAGTTACATATGAAGTCGGAATGTCTCGCCACATTTTCCCTATGGAAAACAGATTTTACTGCATGTCTTTTCCGCTGCATTCCTAGTATGCATATCAAGCCACCGTCCTAACATTTACTGCCTTCAGTCCCATTATCATTTAGACAGTAATTCCATGTGTCCGTCTGTCCGTCACGCAGCTTGCGCGAAAACAATGGTTGCGAAAGCTTTGTCCCAATGACAGATAGACGCATGGCTTGAAAGTCAAATGTGCATTTGAAGCAGTTTGGTTGATTATCTATTTTTGTTGTTTAGTGTTGTTGGTCTAGGTAAGGCCACATTCACATCTATCGGTTCGGTATCAGTAAGCTGTAATCCGTCAGTATGTAAGCATTTAAAATGAACCAGTCAGTATGTAGTGGCACAAACTGGAATTTTCTGGATAATATTCTTACAGCTTTTACATCAAAGGTAAGTCACGTTCAACCAAAATACAAATATGTAGCCTGAGCAGCGTGCATGATAACTGAGCTATAGTCATGCGCAAAATGTGTACTTAACTAAAAAGAAAAGATTGATATAGTTCATTCTTTCACTATGAAGTATATCACTCATTTAGTTCATTAGTTCAGTTTAGTTCAGTAGCTCAACAGATCCATCTTAAGATATAGATTGGGTAATGATATCAGTCATTCATTCAATCATGGCGTTTATGTCATTCTCGGAGCGAATGAGTAGGTAAACGATATGATTCATGAACTGGTCTAACTGAAGTATTGAAGTATATATGATATATGAATCAGAACGAACTAGTGAATGAAAGAGTGACACGAGGTGAGTACTTCATATGAATCATTCATTCGTGAACTCATGTCTACTGAGCTATAGGATATCAATCAACCTACATAAACCTAAATTACTAAAAAGATAGAACCGAATTGGGAACCTCGTCTTTTTTTGTAGTCTGTTAAAAACAGTTTGTAGCATTTACCTTCGTAATAGATTACGTTTCCATGCTGCAAATAAATAATAACACAGTCGCTAATACCTAATTGTGGGCTTCGTGGCTAGACTGCGATAGTCATCGCTCACGATTTGAAATTTGGGAGTAGCCGGTGGAAAATTGCAGACTAGCTGAGCTGACGATGACCTGTTGGTATTTAAACAGAAATATGTACTTCGTGGAATTGAAACCATTTCGGTATAAATTTATAGACACGACATTATTATTGTTTTTGATTTGTGTTACTTGACGATCTCAGTAATGTGTGCATATTTTTACTCTGATAGGTGAAAATGTACTGAGTAATAAACCATCTGAATCTAGTGTGAGATGTATCTGTTGGAGTACAGTCAGTATAAAAAATAACTACGTTAAACGCCTTTATTGTAAAGGAATAAGAGGTTTTGACATCCTCATATGCGTAGTTAGTAGTTACGCTCACTGTACAACGCTGGCCATCTTTATTAAGACTAATACTTGTATTTTAATTTAAGTGGTCTTGTCTGCGCTGCCTCTGTTTACCCATAGGTTTTGGAATGCACTTTTTCATATTTTTGATTGTGCTAATTTTAATATTGCTAGAAATAGGGTAGACGTAGCAACGCACGACAACTTAATGCCCGATAGTTGACACAGATACTCTTCGCTTTTATAACCTATAATGATTTAAGATCGAAAGTGACTATGAGAAGTATTGGTTTGGTGCCAAGCACTGGGAAATTTACACTACGAGTAATCAATGGATAACTGTTATTGGCCTGGCCAATACGTCATAGTTATATATCTACGTCTATAGTTTTCCTGAATACGAATAAATAAATAAAATACATGTTGTAATATATAATAGTTTATCAAACTTCTCCTCTTGTTGTTTACCTTACTTTTAGTTTTAATACTGTATACTATGTATTAGTTCTACTTATTGAGGTGTACAGTAAAGAGTATTTGTTTGGCATTCAATATTTACATATTCCCACTGCGTACTTGTTGCTAATTTCACAAAACCATAATAGTATGTGTGAGATAATAACCTATAGGTTATTCCTGACGGGTTCGTCGTGTGACATACTTGACAACGCAATAACATTGTCAGACCTGTTATGAGAATACACTGTACAGAATGCAGAAAGCCAATGATGATGATGATGATTTAGAAGATAGATTGGGTTTGGAATAAAATACAGTCCACCTTGCTGCGTTAATTTGGACCACATTGACGGTTAGATACGAATAATAGTTTGGAGTTACAGACGAAAGTAGGAAATATTTTAATTATAAATGAATCGCTTATTTTTCCTTTATTATCAAACATTTCATATTGATATATCTCACTTAATAAAATATCGATATACTAAGCATCAAGAGGAAGTCATTATCTCTAGCATTGCCTCGTTCGTGTCAGAAAAAATCCTAACTATCAGGCGATTCGATTAGCGGGGGGGATGGTGCATTCACTCGAGAAAGGCCTGTTTCTGGGGGGGGGGTCATTGTCCTTGTTATCCCCTCCCCTATGTACCCGCGCACGCCTGCGCAAGATCTCAATGTCAATTTGAATACTAAAAATGACAGTTGGATCACCTGCCATAAGTTTGACATGTCACGTATTTAACCCTTGCTATTACTGATATCCATTGTACTCCTAAATACAGAAGTACATAAGTAGGTGCCAAACAATTATAGCGTGTTTGTTATCGCTATGTGCCTCAGAGTAATAACTGCTGCATTTACATTCATTTATGATAAGCAAAACATGCATTATCACTGTACTGTGACGATTTTATTACATCTATTATCGAATGATGTACAAAATTGTTGGTAATCTGTTTCTGCCTTTGATTAGAGAAGATGTTTACCGTAATTCAGGCAGTCGATAAAATAGTTTAAGTAAGTAGCTATAGTGATCGCAAACCAAACTGACGACAGACGCAATAAAAATGTGAAACATACTTCGTAAGATCGTCATTTTGGTTTGTGGGCACTAATAGAGTATAGTTCGACCGCTTGACTGAGACGGCGCGGGCGGGTAGCGGGCGGCAGGGACCCACCGCCCGCTACCCGCCCGTAACCCTTTGACGTCTGGCCTCCTGCACAGGCACCGGCTCAGTTAAACGGTAGGCCTATGCCTAGCTCGTCCTGTGTTATCTGCTTTCCATTTCATTGTTCAAAACTTAGCCGGTAGAGCGCCCTTAAACAGATAAATTCGCCTTTGTACTTTAATCTTGTGTGAAGTATAGGTATATTGTTTTTGTGTACAATAATTACTTAAAACGTGACCAGAAGTATATGACCGTGCGCCATGTTGCAGAATTACATTGGAACTAATTTCTTACACTGCAGGCAACAATTTTAATGATAGGTTGTCACTTGTCAGTGTCACAGTTGCGGTTTATTTCAATAATAGTAGTGCTGATAATTATCAAAAAATACTCAAAACGAATCCTAGTCAAGAGCGGAACATTATTAACAATGTATATAATAAACTGTTGAAAAAAAAGCGCTTGGAAGATGAAACTATATCGCTACAAAACATAATTAACATTAGAGGTGACAGATAAACAAGTCAAAATGTTATTTATCCCCTTATTCATAAAACTTAACAAACCTCTGCTAACTAAAATGTCTGTTGTCACTGTCTCATAAGCATATGACGTGTCAAAGTGACAGATAAGGACAAACGAACTTTAGCGGCCAGTTAACTAATATAGGTTTGATAGACGTTTATGAATAAGGGGGTTAGTCTTTTGCCATATAAATCAGAATAAAAGCGCCTTCTTGACAATGGTCATACATTTCTGGTCGGGCTTAAGGCGCCGTAGGTTCAACGAAAAATATCATGTCAGGGGGTGAGGTAACCAGCCGCGCGGGGAGCGCCCCGCTCACCGGTACACTCGCGCGCTTACAGTGAGAATACACAGTAAACTCACTAAGCAGTACTGCAACGAAGTGGAAAATAAATTGACTAATGCAGGCTGGCGATTCTGGGAGTTAATTCAAAAATATTATAATTAAGTATTAAGTCTGCCTCATGATTTGATTATCAAGCCGTTTTCAAGTTCTTTTTATTGGCGCAAAAAGTAACTCAAAAGAATAAATAATTACATAATTATAAGTCTTCAAAGTTATACTATGAAGTTTAAAATTCTGAAAAAAATTGAGGTGGTGTGCATTAATAAATACTTTCAACGATTTTTGGTTTGGATAAGACATGATTTACGATTTTTGAGTTTTTGCTGAAAAACTGTCTTGCCCAAACCAAAGGTCGTAAGTGCCGTGAGTTCCATGAAGGTACGACCTTTTTAGATTCAATGTATTGGATAGTGGTTTTAAATGTGGACTAGTAGGTGTTGGTATGGAACCCTTCAATGTGCGTGATCCGACACGCATGGTTTTATTTTATTGCGCTCAAGCGCGCTGGGTGTTATTAGTATCCGGGCACTGTTGGTACGGAACACTTCATTGTGCGTGGCCCGACACGCACTAGGCCGGTTTTTTTTGAGATAATTTCAATGCCTGATGCAATGCAATGATGGTTTAGCCTAGTGGGTAGTGCACCTGCCTGTGAAGCTGACGGTCCTGGGTTCGAATCCCGGTCAGGGCAAATATTTGTGTGATGAGCATGAATATTTGTTTCTGAGTCTTGGATGTTTTCTATGTATTTAAGTATTTATATCTATTAAATATATCGTCGTCTAGTACCGACAACACAAGCCTTCTTGAGCTTATTGTGGGGCTAGTTCGATTTGTGTAAGATTGTCTTCTAATATTTATTTATTATTTATTTAATCCCGTGTGGTTGCCGGGTAAGAATTGCGCCACCCCATCTCTTCCCGTGGGTTTCGTAGGAGGCGAATAAGGGAAAATCGGAGGGTGGGCAGCAGCATCCTTCGATCATTACCACCATCAAACTGCGGTCGCCAACCCGCTTGCCAAGCGTGGCGACTATGGCAAATCCCCCCCAAGGGAAAAATAAAAAACATGCCCAGGAAAATTAAACCAAGACCCCTAGTCCCCGGCGGCCCCGCTATTCCTGGCTCCGGTAGCGGCCATGGTAACGGCGGGGCAGGGGGTGCTACAGTGAATCCCCGGCAGAGACCCGGCTACCAAAACCGACGACCCTTGGCCCTGGCAACATTTAACTGCCGAACACTGCGGACCGACGAGAAACTGCTGGAACTGGAGGAAGAATTGAGCAAGATACGTTGGGGAATCGTAGGGTTATCAGAAATCCGTAGAGAGGGGGAGGATACGATAACCCTGAAGTCCGGTAACTTGCTTTATTTCCGGGAGGGCGACCAACAGTCCCAGGGAGGTGTCGGGTTTATCGTCCACAAGTCCCTCGTAAACAGCGTGGTGAAAATCGAGAGTGTGTCGACCAGGGTAGCGTGCCTTGTACTAAGAATGACCCAACGGTATTCGTTGAAGGTCATACAGGTTTACGCACCAACCTCGACGCACTCCGACGATGAGGTGGAAGCTATGTACGAGGATATTTCCAGAGCCATTCATAGCTCCAAAACCCACTTCACAGTTGTTATGGGGGACTTCAACGCTAAACTGGGCAAACGGGACGGTGAAGAGCTGAGAGTGGGGCAATTTGGAGTGGGGCGAAGGAATCACCGGGGACATCTACTGGCTAGTTTCATGGAGAAGGAGGGACTCTACATGATGAACTCCTTCTTCAGGAAACGTGAGCATAGGAAATGGACCTGGATGAGCCCGGATGGTGCAACGAGGAATGAGATAGACTTTATCATGTCGACGAAAAGGCATATATTTAATGATGTCTCTGTGATCAACGCGGTCAAGACGGGCAGTGATCACCGTATGGTACGAGGCACATTAAATATTCAGTTCAAGCTAGAGAGAAGTCGATTGATAAAGTCTACGCTCCGCCCGGCACCAGCCCAACTACAAAACCCCGAGAGCTTTCAACTCGAATTGCAAAACCGTTTCGAATGCCTAGGGAGCGACGTGGACGAAAACAACGATGGGTTTGTGGAAGCTGTCCATACGGTCGGGTCCAAGTTCTTCAAGACCCGTTGTAAAAAGGTCCAGAAGATCTCTGACTTCACTCTGAAGCTCATGGATGTAAGACGTGAGATGATCCTGCAGTCTCCAGATGATGCATCTCGCTTTCGGCGGCTCAACAGACAGATCTCGAAGTGCCTGAGGCGCGATTTACGCCGATTTAACACTAACTGTGTTGAAGAGGCTATTGAGCGCAACAGAGGCTCTAAGGTTTTCGCTAGAGATCTGCCTGTTGGTCAGAGCCAGATGACTAAGCTGAAGACCGACGATGGCAGGATCATTTCTTCCAAACCTGAGCTTCTGCGTGAAGTTGAAAGGTTCTATGGGCAGCTATACACAACCACCCGAAGACCCGTCGTTGATCTAGCCAAAGACCCTAGAGCTAGATTAACCCGACACTATACCGAAGATATCCCGGACGTCAGCCTGTATGAGATTAGTATGGCTCTCAAACAGTTGAAGAACGGCAAAGCCCCGGGTGACGACGGAATTACAGCCGAAATCCTGAAGGCGGGCGGTAAACCTGTCTTCAGAGCCCTTCAGACGCTGTTTAATTATGTAATTCACGAGGGGAAAACGCCGCAAGCATGGAACAGAAGTGTGGTGGTGCTTTTCTTCAAAAAAGGCGATAACACTTTGCTGAAGAATTATAGACCCATCTCACTTCTGAGCCATGTTTACAAGCTGTTTTCGAGAGTCATCACGAACCGTCTCGCGCGCAGGTTTGACGACTTCCAGCCTCCCGAACAAGCCGGATTCCGAAAAGGCTACAGTACCGTAGACCACATACATGCCTTGCGGCAGGTTATACAGAAGACCGAAGAGTATAACTTGCCACTTTGTTTAGCATTTGTGGACTACGAGAAAGCCTTCGATTCGATCGAGACTTGGGCTGTACTGCAGTCTCTCCAGAGGTGCCAAGTTGACTACCGGTATATCGAAGTCCTGAAGTGCCTGTACGAAAACGCCACCATGTCCGTCCGACTACAGGACCAGGAAACAAAGCCTGTTCCACTGCAGCGGGGAGTCAGACAAGGAGATGTGATCTCTCCGAAGCTCTTCACCGCTGCACTGGAGGATGCTTTCAAATTTCTGGACTGGGAAGGACGAGGCATCAACGTAAATGGCGAGTACATCACTCACCTTCGATTTGCTGACGACATTGTAGTCATGGCTGAGACCATGGAGGACCTCAGTACAATGCTCGTTGATCTCAGCAGAGTTTCCGATCGAGTTGGTCTGAAAATGAACATGGACAAGACGAAGGTCATGTCTAATGCCCATGTCGTACCAACTCCCGTAATAATCGGCGGCTCGGCGCTCGAAGTTGTTGACGAGTACGTATACTTGGGACAAACAGTCCAGTTAGGTAGGTCCAACTTCGAGAAAGAGATCACTCGTCGAATCCGACTCGGCTGGGCAGCGTTCGGGAAGCTTCGCAGTGTATTCTCGTCCAGTTTACCGCAGTGCCTCAAGTCAAAAGTCTTCGACCAGTGTGTGTTGCCAGTGATGACATATGGATCCGAGACATGGGCGCTAACGATGGGCCTCATAAGAAAGCTCAAGGTCACCCAAAGAGCAATGGAAAGAGCTATGCTCGGGGTTTCTCTGCGTGATAGAATTAGGAATGAAGTTATCCGTAGTAGAACTGGGGTCACCGACATAGCCTTCAAAATTGCGAGACTTAAGTGGCAGTGGGCAGGGCACATTGCTCGCAGAACTGACGGTCGATGGGGTCAGAAACTGCTTGAGTGGCGTCCACGCACCGGAAGACGAGCTGTCGGTAGGCCTCCGACAAGGTGGAGTGATGACCTGGTGAAGGTCGCGGGAATCCGGTGGAAACGAACGGCACAGGACCGGTCTAAATGGCGAGCCTTGGGGGAGGCCTATGTTCAGCAGTGGACGTCTTTCGGCTGAAATGATGATGATGAATGATGATGATGATTTATTTATTTAATGGAATTTTCACCATTTGAGATATTTTTCTTTTTTTGCTTTGTTTCTTTTGGAGTAGTCAAATATTGAGTCAATAACAAAATACTGTAGGGTAGGGAGTAAATTGAACAGTCCAGCTTAAATTTTATGACAGCGGCAAACAAGCATACCTACGACCTGCCTGATGGTAAGCAGACACCGTAACCTATGGTATTAAGCAAATTTATGTTTGGACTATGATTGACTAATAATATTTATCAAACACTTACTCATTTGACGGTTGAGAACTACATATTTCATTACTACCTTCGTAATTTTCTTTGTCGTGGTTCGGGTGATTAAAAAATAAAACAAAATCACAAATAATGATTAAAGGAGATTATATAAATTTAAACCGAATTTTAACCATTTTATTTTAGAGGATATAATTTTTTTTCCATGATTTGTTACCCTATAACTCAAGTTCATAAAAATTGTCAAATACTTACTCATTTGAGAACTCGGAACTAAGTAATTCAAGTTCACTCTCTTCACTTTCATTGCAATTATTAAACCAACTAAAAAAATAAACGAAATGTCTATTTATGCTTATCGAATTAAATATTCAAGTGTCAACTGTCAATCAAATCCGAAAGCCAGCCTCGCTCCACCCTGATCAGAGGCTAGGACCGACATTAGGTATGAATAGGTACTACGTACGATAAGCAGTTAATAACTTATATAAAAATAGATTTATATAAGAACCGGTATTTGGAGCCAGGACCGTCAGCTTTGTAGGCAGAGACACTTCGTTAAACTTGAAGTAAAATAAGTTTCTGTGAGACAATTCATTTTTGGTACAAGCTTTTATTGCCGACTGTACTTTTTTTCACAGTCATCATTACCAGTAGAGACGGTTTCAATGAGCCCAAACACGACGAATTTATCTTGTGCAGTTTAGGAGTTGCTATGGCCGCCTTCTCTGTCTCCATCACCAGATAAGCTCGGTACTACCATAATATTGCATTGTTAGTGAATTTACATAAGAATGCCAAATTTAGGCTCAATCGGATACCGGCAAGTGATTGAAAATAGAATTGCAAATTTTTTACATACTTACTAAGAAATGCAAATTAAACAAATACTTGTAATATATAAATTTATCGATTCATACTAGTCTTACTTTTATACTATAATTGTACTTCTACTAGGCCTGGTTTGGGCGGTTGCCCAGTGCACAACTCGCCTTCTAAAGAGTGAAAAGGTATAAGTACTTACTGTATGTAAGAATTTCTACTGTGGGTACACGTATTGGATTCGTCCTTCTAGCATTCGAACTGCATGTAATTAAACGCTTAAGCCGACTACGTTTTATTTTATTCCTCTTGTTACCCATATTTATGCGAAAATTGTAGTTAGTGGCGCGGAGTTGGAGCAGAGTTGAAATGGCACAGGTCCGACCTCGAACGCGGCTCGCTGAGCACTGAGCGGGCGTCCGGGTCAGCAGCGCACGAGCGGCTTCGCGGAAAATAGTATATTTGAATCATTATTTTTCATTGATTTTTAATCAAGAAAAAGTAATCGCTTAATGTCATGAAGTACAACGTTACGAATCTATTGATATAATTTTCATGCAAATAGCTAATATGCAATAATAGTTACAAATTTTTAAAGTTTGGCTTTAGACGCAAGTTTGCGATTATTTTCTATCGAGCGAAAGTTGGTTAATCATGTTTTGAATCGCTTTTGGCACTACAGAAAGGTCTCAAAATTGTTGTGCATATTTTTTGGAAACCATATCATCATTTACAAACGCGTTATGATTTTTCAAAATGTCTGTTGCGTGAACTCACGGCGCCTTAAATACATACATAACACAGGTTTCATTGACGACGACACTACATGAGTAATCATCAAAGAACATGTTAGGTTTTCGTGAATCAGTTTTCAGCACCTCAATGATTACGGACCGATCAACGTTAAATATGACTCTAGCAGCTGTCATCCCATAAACTTGTCAAACTTTCCATATAATCAGATTTTAACGAACACAGATTACGATTACAGACGGTTTATTGCAAGTGCAACCCACCTTAGACTCGGCAGCACTGAGGGTCTACAGCGAACCGTAAGTCTGTACGTAAGTGCGACAGAGAGGGAAAACTTCGTTTATGGTTCGCAGTAGCCCTTCTGATTAGCCTATTATATTATTTCGTGAAAACAACAACTGCGCCTTTCGTATTTAAAATGAAAAATGATTATCGGTGTATTGCAATTAGGAGCGCACGTGGCCCAGCGGCGTCCACGTACCGCGTGCGGTGTGTGAGGTTAAGCAACGTGGGCCGAGGTCGGTTCTTGAATGGGTGACCGCTTTGAGTGGTTATTATAATCCAATTGTTCGCATGTGTCGGGAGTTTGATGACTTGGTTCGCGTCTGCAAGGACCTTGATGTTTATGTTTCCAATATCTCTCAATTCAAAAAATCTGTATTTTTACCGACAAATAATTTAAAATGATTGAATAACTGTTTGTTCGCCTTTTGCTATTCACTTTCTCTGTAATTCAAACTACTTTTTTATTTTCTCTCTAAATTATAACTCATAGCCATGATGTGTACATATATTTTTGGACTGTAATCTAGTCATGTGTCTTCTTATATATATTATTGCACTGTACGTTTCGATTACTGTCTGTTTCGAAATAAAATAAAATAAAATAAAATAAAATTAACTGAGCGCTCCCATGCTTTCGAAGGCACACTAAGCCGTGGATCCCGGCTGCTGTCTATGATAGCAGTCGTTATGCAAATTAGAGGCCTTCGGGCGGCTTGAGGCCGTCTAACAGTCAAGTTGCCCACTCACTTGACAAGCCTACTTCCAAAAAGGTCTGGCTTCCCCTCGGGTCGGAAGGTCAGATGGCAGTCGCTTCCGTGAAAACTAGTGCCTACGCCAAATATTGGTACCTATTAGGTAGCGGACCCCGGGCATCCTTCAGGATGCAACTGTACTGGGATAACGATTAGAGGATGATGATGATGATCAGGTGAATTGCAGTTATTTCTAGCAGATAATTCGCGTTCCATGTGAACGGGAAAGTTTAAATTAATAATTATTACGATTTATTTCGCTTATCTCTACTATGCGGTCAGTGCGCTGCGCAATAGATTGTGTAATGCATTTCTTTGTTTGATAAGGACTCTTCAGTAATTACCTAGAACATACACATACATACATAAAACCACACTTATACGACACCCAATGGAAAAAAGGGTTGGTGCTATTTTAATCTTCACTACACACGGACTTAAAAATCCGAATTTCGTATCGTGCCGTCCCTTTCACTCACATGGTATATAACACGAGAGTGAAAGGGTCGGCACGATACGAACTTCGGATTTCGAAGTTCGGAGTAGGCCCTCTGTTATAGATACGAGGCGTAGAAAGAGGATCCTACAGAAGGAGGATTAGCGAATCACGAAAAGGGACTGACGTATGATAACCTGACTACATTGAGATGTATATCACAAGACCGATAAATCCATCAGCACGATTACAACATCTCATTAATCGTGTTATACATAGGTTCGAAAAAATCGAGCCTATTCATCGATGACGTTTCGGTGACCCAAGGCCTGTGACAAATAATACGTTGTATCTGTATCTCGTTCCCATTTATGTTATTGCCTATGCTTACATCTCTTTCGCACATCTTTTGTATGTGTGTATTGCCGGCTCCAGTGTTATCCTTACTTCATGATACGAACGAAGGCAAACAGCGCGAGGATTATGCCTTGTTTCGGACTCTTAGTGACTAAATATAGCCCAATAGTGACAAAATATAGTTAGAACGAGAAAGCAATATATATGTAGTAACTGCGTCATTGTCTTTGTGATATCAGTGATGAAAGAGAGAGACTTCTCTCTTTCGTCTTGTTACATATCTCTCATTCCAACCGTAGCTGTGTCTCCGTCGGTTGCTGTAATAAACTACCACCCGAAACTAAAGTCGCCCCAGTGTTCCGAGATTTCAGAAAGTGCATCTCTCTCTAGCTGCGAGCTTGTAAGTACTTTATTTAGTTAACACTTATGTTTTTTTTCCTTCTTAATTTAAAAAGAGTACCCTTGACAACGCATGGCACTATGACAATTTAATTAAGTATGAGCACGAGTCTTAAACTCTCGAATCGATTTTTATTTCCCATTTGACTTCACGTGAAAAATCACTGAACCATGACACCTTATTATGAGCTTTATCTTCTTCTTTAAAGGTTTATTTGACGTTGAGGTTTAATACAATTGAACAAGTTAAAAAGGTTTAGTTACCATCACAGTGAATGTTAAACAAAAATCAGCTGCTATATTGAAGATGAAGTTAATTATAACCTTCACGGTCCTCAATACGGTTCTAATTCGATTGTAGTTAGAATAAAACAAAAATCAGCTGCTGTGGAAACTCATCTGTCAGTTCAGTATTGGCGCGAACGCGGCGCGCGCTGCGCATGTGCAAGTGCAGGTTTCCCGCCCTTTTCGATATACGAATCACGTTCGGAATTAGAAAATAGGAATTGTGGGTGCGGAGTTAAAAAGTTACCCGTTTAAAGGTGAGTCTAATTTCAACAATAACTTTGAGTAGGTCTTATATAAACATGACTTAATAGAAATAGTATTGTCAATTGGGAAATCATACTTATCTAATGAATCGAATTGCGATTTATTTCCTCTTCTTCCATATCGATCATAACCTATAAATTACGAGTTACCACAAGTTAAATCACAGTTATAGTGACTGTAGTTAATGGTTTTGGTTTACTAATTATTAAATACGTATTAACGCATTTAGACAAGTCTGGACAAGTTGTAGGTACCTACCTATAACCAGAACCCTAATCATTATTATAATTGTGTCGTTTGAGATAATGTTTTCGGTACTACTTAGGAGCTTGAATGATTGAAATAAAAATAGCTTGAACTAGGGTAAAGAAACTAAGAGGTACCTATTATTTTTTTATGACACTCAATTTATAACCTTATACCTGTGTTCTTTACTGGTGCTTGTCAGCATACAGTGTCCGTCCCGTTATCCTGCTCATAAAAGAAAAATTAAAAATTCAGCTCTACTTTAGTCAGTTTATTTTTTTCGTCTTTATATTTTTTTTTGTACATTAATAGAAAATGAATATAATATGAATAAATAAATAAATATTTGTGGACAATCTTACATAAATCACCTTAGTCCCAAATTAAGCAAAGCTTGTACTATGGGTATATTAAGTGACGATATAAATAAGTATCTATCTATCCTTATATAGATAGATAGATACTTAAATACATAGAAAACTTCCAATACTCGGGAACAAATATTCGCGTTCATCACACAAATAAATGCCCTGACCGGGATTCGAACCCGGGACCTCCAGTTTCAAGGCAGGGTCACTACCAACTAGGGTAAAGTGGTCATCTAGATTATATTGTTCTTGTTGAAACAAAATGGCGTCCAATGACGTTATGCAAGATAAAGGACATCAATTTATTTTGTAATTTTCAAATTAATATCGTATATTATTATTATTACCTATAACAATAAATTAATTGCTCAAAAATTATAACCAGTGTTGCCAGAACCCTTGGGACGAAAATTACGTTTCTTTTCTTGAAAAATTACATTTTCGATGATAAAAGTTACATTTTTTATATTTTTCATAATCGCTTATCAAAACGTTTGATTTTAAGAAATGAGTAGGCACGTACAGCTACAAGTCGGCGAATTCGGCGACAGAATTACGCCAGGCTGATGGGCAGTATCTCGAATGTCAACTATGTATGAACAGACAAACAGACTGAGTAGTACCATGTAGGTTCTTTTGTCACCTTTTCTGTATGGAAGCCTGTAAATTGTCTCGCTTGGATACAAGATAATTTCACTTGTAAGTAGTGTTTCATTATTCTCAAAAGTTACAAAATTTTCCTTTATAACAGAAGTTACTTACATGTTACGCGAGCCGGTCGAAAATTACGAAAAATGTAAGAAATGTAATTGTCTGGCTACACTGATTATAACATTTACGTTTTTCGATTGTGTAATATTTGGTGTTCCGGTCGGTTTTCACAGATAACTTTGAGTAAGTAGTGCTAGGCATAGGTAGGATCCTTTGTTTTATTTGAAAGCCAATACGTATCATACTGTTTCATCATTCGCTTGCCCTTTTCCCATTTATTTGGGGTTGGCGCAGCATGTCTTTTTCTTACATACATCTCTGTCATTCGTCATCTCTTCATTCACATCCTTCTTATTCATATCGTCTCTCACACAATCCATCCACTTTTTTTTGGCCTACCTCGTTTCTTGCATCCATCCACATTCATATCTAATACTCTTCTTGTTACATGGCTTTCATCCCTCCTCATGACATGCCCGTACCACGCAAGGCGATTGGCTCTTAGTTTTTCGGCGATGGGTGCTACTTTCATACTTCCCCTTATATACTCATTTCTTATCCGGTCCATTCTCGTCACTCCACACATCCATCTCAACATTCTCATTTCCTTAACATGCATTCTCGTTTCATCCGTCATCTTTGCGGCCCAGCATTCCGACCCATACATGACGTATCATACTGTTTCTTTATTATTAAGTCTCTCTTTCATTAAGTTTTGCTAGCCAGTTTGGAGTGTGATATTTTTAATCAATAAACTATGCGGTTGCGTTTAGATTAGCCTAACATAATTAACTCAGATGGCGTAATTGACCTTTATGTGATAGAATTTAGGTTTTAATTCGGTATAAGTGTAATCGCGTTTGGTTGTTCCTAGTTCCTAAAAAAATCATCATATTCCTAACCCTTTTCCGGTCGTATGCTAAAGTAACCTGGTGTACGCTTCTTTTTATACCTTCACGTGGTGGCTTTGCCACAACGTCGATGGCAAACAAGCACGCGGCCCGCTTTGGCATCTAATCCCGGCGTAGGCACATGTTATACGATAACTCCTGCCATCTGCCCTTTCAACCCAGAGGAGTGTCCATATATATCTATACGTTATTGGGATTAAGACAAGGATTGAGCTGAGTGAGAATAAATCAACTGGACGGTTTCTTCTGTTTAAAAGGTGATAGTGCAAATGTATATTCGCCATCAGATACATCGGAGCAAACAAGGCCCTTATCAGCACCAAGAGATCGCTCTTTAGCGATAAGACCGCCTGTTGTCTCTACCTACTTACTTGTTGCTATTTTTAGGGTTGCGTACCCAAAGGGTAAAATGGGACTTCGCTGTCCGTCCGTCCGTCTGTCTCCAGGCTGTCTCATGAACCGTGATAGTTAGACAGTTGAAATTTTCACAGATGATATATTTCTGTTGCCGCTCTAGCAACAAATACTAAAAACCAGATTAAATATTTAAGGTTCCCATAAAAATCTTAGTATTTTAGGGTTCTGTAGCTTTATGGATGGAACACCAGCCCCTTCGTATGACCTGTGTGAAATACTGCACCATAAAATTACTTATTACACTTTCTAGTTAAAGTTAACTAGCTAGTTCAGCTGTTAACAGTGTTAAACTGTAAAAAACCCATAAAAGTTACGGAACCCCACGCGCCGGAAACTGCGACATGTGGCATCCGAAAGATGTCGTTGACCTTCGCTGCATTATCGAGATGCGTGTACGCAGCTTTATCTAGGAGTTTCCTAATGGGGTTTAAATCGAAGGAACTAAATTATGGACGCTAACTATGAAGATTTTTGTACATTGATACGCCATTTCCGCCACTTGCCACTGTGCAAGCAGGATAAATATGCGTGTGCGATTGTGATAGGAGCTGCGTGTCAATGTACGAAATTTATTTATTTATTTTATTTGACGACCGCTTTAGCCTAGTTGGTAGTGACCCTGCCTTCGAAGCTGGTGGTCCCGGGTTCGAATCCCGGTCAGGGCATGTATTTGTGTGATGAACACGAATATTTGTTCCTGAGTCTTGGATGTTTTCTATGTATTTAAGTATCTACTATCTATTTATCTATATAAGTATGTATATCGTCGCTTGGTACCTATAGTACAAGCTTTGCTTAGTTTGGGACTAGGTTGATTTGTGTAAGATTGTCCAAAAAATATTTAATATATATTTATTTATTTATCGTGGTTAGCGTCATACTTTATTAATAGCCTACTACTCTCTCTTTCTATCGCATGCACTTCTACTTGCTACAGTCGCTACATCACTTTTCATGAACGGGCACCAGACTGGTGCCGGCCACATACACTTGTAGCGGCGCCACGCAATCGCGGAGCCTGCTGGTACAGTCGAGTGCATGAATATGTATACATTTTTGGACCTTATTTCAATGGAATAAGTTTAAAACTGTATACATATTGATGCCTTTGACTACAATG
Source organism: Epiblema foenella (assembly GCA_963556455.1). Taxonomy (NCBI): domain Eukaryota; kingdom Metazoa; phylum Arthropoda; class Insecta; order Lepidoptera; family Tortricidae; genus Epiblema; species Epiblema foenella. The sequence goes on from OY747110.1 coordinate 5,785,734, forward strand.
GTTCTCATGGATGAGAGATAGGGCAGAAGTCCCGACGTGTCAGCGAGGGTTGAAGATTTCATATACATCCTTGGATTTATTCGCAGATATTCTGGTTGTCTGGAAGAGATCGCTCTTTAGCGATAAGAGCGCCTTTTGTCTACCTCTATCTACATGTTGCTGTTTTGATTCTGTATGCGAGCTGTGGAATAAAGAGTATTTGTAGTGTATTGTTTCCGCATGATAATTTTCTTCAATTAAATGCTAATACCATATGATATTTTCCGCATATAATTTTCGAAGAATTAGTTTAATTTTCGTTTAGCGAAAATCGCTTTCGAAATTTTGACATTTTGTGTGTTACTAATTGTAGGTTTGAATGTGGAGTAAATGTGATATATGTAATATTGATAGATTGTTAGCACGTCGCCCACAACACAATTCAACCCGGTTCCCAAAGGCGGTGGTGCCACCACCCCCTGGTGTGATAAAGGTCCAAAGAGGGTGGTGGTTGATGCTATTCTAACCTTGCGCCATACAGTCTTGTGGGTTGACGAGATATAACGACAATTCTTGTGGTAATAAATAATAATCTATATACATATACATAATCGTTTAACGAGCATTTTTTGTAAGTGCATTTATTGTTTTCATTCGGGGATTTCGGATGCTCTAACGATTTCGATGACTGTGTTATAAACATATACATTCATTATTGGTAATAACACATTACAGGTCAGTAATTTATGTTCGCAATTCATTAATCATTATACAAAATTAACATATTACAATTGAAAATGCAATGCTATTTTACTATTATGTGCCTAATACCCTATACCTATACCTCTCCCTATCCCGCTTTACGTTTTATTCGTTTTGGATTACACGGTATGTATGCACTTCTCAATTTGGGTTCAATGAAACCAGTTAACTTGCCCATAACTAGTTTCTTAATCGGAGATATGAACTCTTTGGCCTGTCGAAATAGTAGACAGGTGAATCAGGGTTATAAACCCAAATAAATAGCATATACTCACGAGCAATAACTACGGGTACACTTTCTATGGAAGTTCAATACAAAGTGTACCCGTTATTTTTGCTCGTGAGTATATTTCCAAACCATGGTTATTATTGATTCACTAAAATTACTCTCAGTAAAGTACTTACCTACGTTTTCGATGTGCGCCTATATGCTTACGTCAGATGTAATCGGAAACGTGGAGGGGTGTTCAGTTTAAGATTCCTCTTACTGTGACAGTACATAACCCGACGTAATTCAACGTTTCATCGCATATTTCCATAACATCCTCGCTTCGTATTCTCGATATGCGACGCCGCATTCCGATACCTCGTCGACACCATTGTTCGTTATCGATACGCGTACTACACAATAGATAGATGGGATAGATTATATTATAAGAAATGGATGAAGTCCGCACGGCGATGTACCTATAGTGGACCTAAATTATGTATAGTGTAAGTGGGAAAAAACCGGACTGCGTAAAAAGCAGAAAAAACAGAAAACAATTCCAGTAGGTACCCTAGAAATCCTAATCCATGTAATATTAAAAACGTGAAAGTTTGTGCCGATGTATGGATCGATGAATGGATGTACGTTCCTCTTAAGAGGCCTCATAAGTCTTAAAATGTTTTGGTTTCAAATTATGACAAAAGTATTAATAATACTAATAATATTATTAAAGGCTACAATAATTTTATTACAGTTTTAGATAGTAACATAGCCATTTCTTGATATTATTGTGTATAGTAGAATTTAAGCAGAAAAAACAAGTTTTTTGCTTGAAAATGGTCAATTTGGAGTGAGGTTTGAAACGATATTACTTAATGAAAAATCCAAAAAATACATTTAAAGTTTATGACATAATGTCGCAATAGTCCTTATTCTAGATAGCATTGAGAAAATGTCAAGTTGCGTGTCAATTCAAACAGAAAATGGCGTAAATAGATGAGCGTTTTTAAACTGATAAGGACCCTAAATATCAAAAACGGCTAGACGGATTTGGCTGAAACTTGGAATGAAGGTCGCTTGTACATAGCCCTGGATTACATAGGCTTTTATCCGCGGGTAACACCGCAAGCGCTGCTAGTCTGAAATAAATTCTAAATGTGGGACATGGCGATTTTAAGCCATCGAGACTCGGGACCCATTAATTGAGAAGATTGCCGATCTAGATAGATATAGATTAGATAGAGATAGCTTGCTCAACATGGTGCAACTTACTAAACCAATTCTCCAATTTCTCCACTCTAAGTATATAGTTCCTTAAAAAATAATCTGCAGCAGTAATTCTAATATGGGAACGCTAAAATAATTCTCTACAAGGTTCCACTCAAACTCTTCAAGTTATCGATAGTACCTTGACATTCCTGGCTGCGGTTAATACGATTCTAAGTGGTTCTGGCTGGGCATTCCTTTGTTTTTTACGTCACTCTTGCTTTCAATGTTTTTAGATGATCGGTTTCTCGTAGTTTTTGTGATGGGGGAACTCTGAAATCAAAAGTGAGAAAGTCCTTGTCACTTTGGATAATTTTAGATCACATCAAAGGGAATTTTTCTTGGATAATTAGGTATCAGCATTGCGATACAGCGAGGAAAATGCCGGCAGCATCCTCGGTACTATACAGTGCCTCAAGTGTTGTTTTAGATTTAAGTTTGTTTTATGTATTTAAATTATCCTTGTATATATCTACTTCTTACATAAATCAATCGAGTCTCCATTAGGTATACTCTGTTAATATTTTTACGTAGGGCTATAACTTATAAGTACTGGTAAATACCGGCACCGATAAGGGCTGCCTATTGGTTAATGAAGTGGCCTTGCCTAAGAAGTTGACGGTCCTGGGTTCGAATCCCGGTCAGCGCAAATATTTGTGTGATGTTAATTAATATTTGTTTCAGGATTTTGCTTATTATTTATTTATTTATTTTATTAAGAAATAATAATACAACACAAACAAGTACATAGACCCACAAAACCGTTTGCACAGTTTGACTGTGGGATCGATCAGTCTCATCTCTCTTCTAACAGTAAATAAATTATTTTTTGAGTTTAACATGGCAACTTATATATTATGATTCTACATCTAGGTACAATAGTTTATTTATTTTATGTATTTAGTAATTATATATATCGTCGTCTGGTACGTACAACACAAACCTTATTGAGCTTACGCTAGTCCGTTTTGTGTAATCCTCGTATTTATTTGTACTACTAATCTCGGAACACACGTATTATTCGTTGGTGATACTGTTCCATTCCAGATCTAATAACCCGTAAAGTCTAACAGCATTGAAATAATCTTAGAAGCGTTTGTTATCGACTCCTGCGCAGAACGATTCAGCGGTATCGCCAAGGTCGCGTGCATTATGCAGCGAGCGACCTTGCGCTAACGTGGTTTAGGGTTGGCAATCGGTAATTCCTCATTTATAAGTCGGTGAAGTACCCAATCCTAGATCGACGTGGGAATCATAGCTCATCCACTCTCGTTCATTCAGTTATTCACCAATGTAAAGAATGTTTCATGAGGATGGTTTGTGTGTAATTCATGGAGTTTATTGTGCTTTTTAACGCTATTGACAGCCTAAACTAAATTGTCTCGCGTAAATTAAGTCGCGGGCAAAAGCTCATCATCATCATTAAACTTTGACATTTTGTCAGTGCAGTAATCGTCAGTTTTCCCGGTTCTCTGCCAGTCTTTTAACCTACGACGCGGCACCCCTTTTCTCCTTCACCTGGTTGAAGTATGTTAGTCCGGGCCCACTTTCATCCTTTATTCCTAGAATGTTGCTTTCCAACATGTTCACAAAAAACTGTCGTGCTCGCATATTTGCCACAAGGCCGATGATACAGAAATCTGACTGATACTTGCTGATGCAACGAATGTTATAGTTCACCTAAGATTCGGTTGAAACCGCCCAACCAATCTCACTGGAGCGCAACCTCTTAGAGTATTCCAGTGTTCCAAACCACACGCGTGGTCGTGCCGAAGGTTTTCCCCTGGATTTTCCCCAGGCTACTCTCCAACCGCGCACTCCTATCGCTTTATTGGGCCCGGCCTATAAAGCCACAGTCAGGAACAAAAAAAAGAATGTTATAGCAAATGTTCACAAAGACTACTCAGGCAGGTCACGTTTTCGTTATTCAAAGTAAAAAAATCGAATGCTTGTACTTGGACCTTTACCGAAGCTTCTTCTTTGACTGATATGTAGTCCGGAATCTCTCAGTACCAACTTACTCACATCATGATACATATAATTTTGTCTACTGGTTCAACCCTAGCATTGTAAAGTAAATTGTTATTGTTAGGCTATAAACTGCAACGTGTGTTCTTCATAAAACGTCTCACATATGAGTACGTACGGTAGGCTAGTAATAGCTATTTATAGTATTTATCGTACGATCAAACATACCTAGCAGACTACTTGGTGCCACTGATAAAAATAACGTGAGAAACTAATATAGGCACATCCATTATCATCCTAGCGCTATCCCAGTACAGTTGTATCCTAATGGATGCCCGGGGTCCGCTACCTAATCCCAAGATTTGGAGTAGGCACTAGTTTTTACGGAAGCGATTGCCATCTGACCTTCCAATCTGAGGGGAAACCAGACCTTATTGGAATTAGGCTTGTCAAGTGAGTGGGCAAGTTGACTGTTAGAAGTTCTCAAGCCGCTCGAACGCCTTTAACTTGGTTTAAAGACTGCTATCGTAGACAGCAGCCGGGATCAACGGCTTTACGTGCCTTTCAACGTACGGAGAACTGACCCGGCCCATGATGCTTAATCTCGCATAACGTAAGCGCCGCGTGCGCATCTGGGCACGAGCGCTCCTCGAAAACTAATATAGATACGCAGAGCAATAGTTCTACAGTCATATTCAGGACGTGCAACGAGAAATATAGCTTTTTTTGAAACGCTGTTCTGCCCACACGAGGAAACAACAAGGGTTGATTTTCATGTATATGATTCTTGACTATATAACTGTGTTTCTGACAATAGCCGAAACATGATTGCTTAAAATTTTCTCGATAAAAAAAAACCAAAGTTGAACGCTGTCACATCTACACTCAAAGCAAAAATAACGGGTACACTTTTTACTGAATTGCCATAGAAAGTGTACCCGTTATTTTTGCTAATGACTATATATACTAACCCTCTTATTCATAAAGCTTAACAAACCTATGCTAACTATAAAATATTTTTCTCCCATTCTCAAAAAAGTAAATATGAAAGTGACAAATAAGGACAAACGAACTTTAGCGGCTAGCTTTAACTAATATAGGTTTGATAGACGTTTATGAATAAGGGGGCTAGTCACGGAATGACAGGGTTAATATAATTTAAAGATATAAAATTTTGTTATACAAGTACATGAAAATTGATAATGTATAAGGAAAAGTTTGACCAAGATACGATTACAGACCGATCAACATTAAATATGGCGCCGGCAACTGTCATCCCATCCGATATAAACTATTAAAACTTGCCATACAATCAGATTTTAACGAACACCGTTTACGATTACAGACGGTTTTGTGTAAGCCACTCTAATTCACGTTTCTATCAAAATGAATAATTGAAAAATGTATTCATGACTTCTGGAATCCGTCCATTGTGCCGATGAAACTTTCAATCATTACTCTTCTAATTAGGGAGTGTCATAGCGACATCTACCCCGAAGTTATTACAACTTCAGAAACGGCACCAACGTCTCAAATTACATTGAGAATTACTGATTACTTTGATTGAATGTAATTTCGTTAGCGGACGCATTCGCTTGACAAAAAAAAAGTTCTTATAAATTCAGTTCAAAATCAGCGTTGGGCATTACTATCCACATACTGCAGTAGACATTACTGGGCTTCCAATACACATTTGAGAGAAAATAACAAAGAAGGTAATTTATTCATGCATGACAAACTACACTCACTAGCAAAAGTAACGGGTACACTTTGTATTGAATTTCCATAGAAAGTGTATCCGTTATTTTTGCTCGAGAGTATAATTACCAGCACAAATTAGGTAGTACCTAATTAGTTCATATCCACAATCAACGTTTAACTGCTACATAATGCTTTCTGAATTACTAGACTACCATAGATTCCATGTATCTATTTTCAATTTAGGTTTAATCGTAATATTTGCTTTATTCAAATGCATTACGTTAGTGAGCATTAGTGCATATTATTTTGCAGATTCTATTGTTTCACTAAGGTTTTATTCCGATAAGATATCATGGCGGTCGTTCAGGTCAGATAATAGATAGGCAGATAAACATGCGCTTTCTATATTTAAGTTGAAATAAAGCCTGCCTGTTGAGGAACTTCAGTGGAACCAAATTACAAATACATTTATTTTTGTTTGAAATTTGGTACAGATGTTACAGAGTTTGAAAATTGGTTTCAACTACTTGACAATTGGGAACTTTAATTTTTTAGAGTGGCCCATATTATATTTTTTATTGATAATAGACTAAAGAGTTTTTAAACTGTTGTTGTTTTTTTTTATATAGTATCATTTTTAAGAAATATGTTTTTGAATCTTGTCTTTGACATAGTACACGTTTGGTTAGGAGGGATTAGTATATAGGATCGTGCCTTGGTCTACCGCCAAAAAAATTTCAACTTGACAGCTGACAGACGTCAAATGTGGACATCTGTCAGCTGTCAAGTTGATATGTTTTTTTTTAAGGTTAGATTCAAAGAAATATTTCTTAAAAACGATACATAATTTAAAAGAAACCAGTAACAGCTTTGAGCTCTAAATAAGTCTACTATCAATAAAAAATATAATATGGACCACTTCAAAAAACTTAAGGTTTCCAATTCTTGATAATAGGTATATGATGGATATAAATCTTAAACCTATTTCAGACAACGAATTCAACTGGCTTTATGTAGGGTCGGTAGGTGAGTTTACAGCCACGACGCGTACACTTAGGCATTCCCGCCGGCAGGGACGTCCACCGCATGATTGCGACAACACTGACACATATAGTCCATATTCGTCCCGGTACCGCCGCACACCGGGTAGAGTCAGTCCGACCCAGGTCGGGCCTAGCTGAGTTTATTGCTGGACTCTTCTCAGCTAGGCTAGGTTTAGTGAACCAGCGACAAAACTCCCAGTAGCTCGATTCCACTCACACCTCAGATTCGGTTGAAACCGCTCAACCAATCTCACTGGAGCGCAAACTCTTAGAGTATTCCAGTGTTCCAAACAACACGCGTGGTCGTGCCGGAGGTTTTCCCCTGGATTTTCCCCAGGCTACTCTCCAACCGCGCAATCCTATCGCTTTATTGGGCCCGGCCTATAAAGCCACAGTCAGGTTCAAAAAAAAGAGTTTACAGCGTGTTAATTTGATGCGCCAATTTGTGGCCACTTGGATGAGTTAATGAACTAAAAGGATATTTTATTGCTTTTTAAAAATATTCCTATTCAGTAGCTACTAATTAAAACGCATACGACTCACTGTCTTTAGGGCATGTAAAAATGTAAATATCTTTAATTGAAAATACTTCGCTTTTCAGAAGGCCGCAAACTGACGCAGGCCGCGTAACTGGCCTTGCTATCCTAAGTAGTATGGAGATCAAATTGGGCTAAGTGAACTTAATTCCAATTTCGATACGATCTGTCCCATTGTCGAATCTGAAAAGCTGAATAACGGGCAAGAATTAAACAAGAAGGTGGAGAAAGCCTAAAGTCGCGTATCAGATAGCCGTTTACATACAAACTCATACAATGTTTGATAAAGGTTCATCGACACAGCCGATTGTATGTACATGTTGTAAAGGGTAACAACAAACAACTGATACAGTACTTAATATTGCATGACATAACGTTACATACGTACATACAGGTAACAAGGACAGAATTACAATTTTATCCTTTAATGTAAACTTAAAATTGTGTACTCGGCTTATTTTAAGTTACATTCATAGGAATTAGCTCTCTTATGAACAAAGTAAGTCAATTTCAATTAGCTCCGGCTTAGTCATAGATGTTTGATGCTATGAGAAAAATCTGCAATGATATTTGACTAAGGCCTTTGCGGCTGATAATGGTTTTTTATTGCCATAATAGAAACCATAAAGTTACTTTAGTATTATCAAAGTGAAGTCAACGAAAGTGCACTTCAATCTCTATTAAATTACAAAATGCCAACATGCAAACCGCAATGAACCGAATATAAAACTACTAACATGAGCGTGACACGTCGGGGCTCTTATTAGATGACCAAAGAGCCTATAATCGTTTGATTTAACACACACGTAATTTTGTGGCGCTTTCATAAAGACACCAAGCGCACGAGCCAAATCCGCGCATGCGTACAAACTCAAAGCACATGTCTCACGCATCCCTCGCCCCCTTAAGTACGCCTCATATAACTGTCCCGCTTCATCGGTGACTAAGGGTTGCATATCGATTTATGTCTCTTTCTAGCAGTTTATTTGACAGCGCCGGTGAATGCGGTTGCTATGTGCATTTTGTGATTTATTTGTGTTTTTACAGTGATTTTGGAATTGCCGTTTATTTCTACGTGGTATTATTGAAATGGTGAGTTAAGTATTTTAACATATTTTACGCTTTAAATGTAAAAGGAGTAGAGACAGAGCCATTGTCGTTTTAGGCAAGTTCTTTGTTTATAAACAGATTGACTACATTAACGCTATCGCTTGAATAATAAAGTGTAACAAGATAAGATTATGCAAATTACCTTCTTATCTGTAGAAGTCGGTGACAGTGTATTGGATGGGATCATTGGTCATGAAATAATATTATTTAATTATTATTGAATTTATTTTTCACTGATTTATAGCGCGTCAACGTGGACACAGCTGTCATTCACCTGTCATTTTAGTATAATTTATAGAATGGGTACAGGTAGCATCAATAACGTGTATGGTTTGCAGTCTCGGGCCCGGCTTGTAATATGTAAAAAGTTCCGGGAATCCCAGGATTCCTTGACTCTGAAGTGAGACCTGAAAAACAACGGAACTTATATGTAACATTTCAGGCTCGTGAGCCAGCGTACAATGTTTTATTTTTTAATGTATATCTGACCTTGAACTATCCACTCCAACTTGACCTTCGAATATCGTCACTACTTTTAAAAAAACTCGTATCTGAAAATCATCAAGTTTCTAGGAGGAACAATAAACATTCTGTAAATTATTGCGATTGATCAAAAAAGTTCTTGTTAGTTTCATGAGATACTTTGATAGCCAGTCATTAATTTCACAAATATTCGAATAACTCACTCAAACATTTTTTTATAAAATTTACAGTTATTCGTAAGATACAAGATTTTTGTTTTAGTATTGACTGAAAGTTGTTAAGTTACGATAATTTTGCTTTGAATTTTATGCTACAAAATGAAACAAAATGTATGTTTTTGTGTTTATTAAATTAACTAAGTAAACTCTCTTCGAGTAACAATAGACTGACTTAAATAACAACGTGCCTATGTAAAAAAAAGATCGGGTCGAATTATTTTTTCTCTACTATACATGCAAGAAACTATCGTAAAATGCATGAAAGTCTTTTGGCAAAATCGGTTTTAGAGATTGCAAATCATCATATTTTCGTTTTTTAATGGGGACCGGTCCAGAATATAGCTGAGGAATCGCTTGTTCTTCGGAAATATCATGGAATCTTTGAGGTAGAACAGTCTAGATGTCATCAAAGCGAAGTTTAAACTCAATCGGACTGTGAGGTGTATATTTTAAAGCCCTCAAATCTACCACACATGGGTCACCTGCTCTCTTTCCAGGTCTTATAGATGTGTAGTGCTTAAGTGTGGCGTAGTTTTTGAAAAAACTCCAGTGTAAATATTTTACATTGTACTTTTTAGTCAAAGATGCCTCTGTTATTACTTTTACAAAATCGGCAGGCACATGAAGTTCTCTGTTTTTCCGAAGAAATGTATAAGCAATACCATAAAGATTACGAGACATCTTACTTGAAGACATTTTCTTCAATGATTGCTGCCTATTTTATATGACAACTTGACAAGTCACTATTATATTTTAAATACTTGAAAATTATTTAACCAGTACCAAATAAGTAAGTAGGTACCCAAATAAAAAAGGAAAGAAAGGAAAAAGTATAATAAATCAGATACGAGTTTTTTTCAAAGTAGTGACTATAATTTGTTTAGATACGATTTTTTTTAACTAACGAATACTTACTATAATGACGATTTATCGTCGTTGGAGTTTGTGCATCATACGAGGTGTATTTTTATTAGTTTAATGCGAAAATAAACGAAAAAAAGGAAAAAATCAGATACGAGATTTTTTAAAAGTAGTGACGATATGTAGCGTAAAGGCCACTTTTCCGGTCATTTCTGAGAAAAATAGATTTCTTTGTTAGATGTCCAGGTCTCCATGTCACAAGCAACATAATTAGACTTTGACAAAAAACCGCAGCCCAACAGACGCCATAAGTTATATCGGAGCGAACAAAGTGGTCTCAAATATCTGAACACGACTTTATTGTAAAATCATTAGAGTGCATTTTCAGATGTTTTTAAGTACCTACCCTAAAGAAGAGTACAATGTTTGATAGGGACTACATAATGCGTGAAAAATACTGATTGTTTCGATGAACTGTTTGTTCCGCCATTTCTCAACAGTGGCGTCTTTAGATGCAATGGTAATTTTTGAACTGTAAAAGCTTACTACATATTTCTATATAATTGCACTACGAAATTCATTTTCATCATGCTCCGAGTGGACGATCGTTCAAAATCAATCCAAACCATGACAAATCAGTGGTATGCAGGTGTGTAGTTCACGGCACGATATCGGATCGGTACCGGATCGGATGCTACCACAGCACGGTCGTAATTGCACGTCACGATGTTCGATTTGGAATGGCGCTGGGCTGGTTAGAAAGTTCGGTTGGAAACTGTCAGCCCGACCCAGGTCGGGCCTATCCGCGTTTATGGCTGGACTCTTCTCAGCTAGGCTAAGTTTCGTGAACTAGTGACGAAACTCTCACTATCTCTTTTCCACTTACACCTCAGATTCGGTTGAAGCCGCTCAACCAATCCCACTGGAGCGCAAACTTGATTTTAAAGCGCCCACGTTGTCATTGCGAAGGTTCCCCTGGATTTTCCCCAGGCTAATACTCTCCACTGCGCACTCCTATCGCTTTATTGGGCCCGGCCTATAAAGTCATAGTGAGGTTAAAAAACCGGCCAAGCGCGAGTCCGACTCGAGTACCGAGGGTTCCGTACACAGGTACGACCAGTCGTCTATGGAGTCGTTATCCCGCCAAGAGACATTCCGCATTAAGCGCGATTGTACTACGGCCGACAAACGCTGCGTGATGCTGACCTCCTTGAGTATGGATAGGTTGGCGCGGTACTCCGTCCACGATATCCCTCCCTAGAATCTTTCTCCAGCACCACATCTCCAGGGCACCTATCTTCCGCTTTTCTAACTCGCGCATTGTCCACGTCTCTGGCGCGTAAAGAAAAATGGGGAATACATGTGTTCGCACGAGCCTGACTTTCGTGGTTTTCATAATGTTGCGATTCTTCTACACTTTCCCTAACTTCTCCATCGCAGTTCTGGTTATGGCCATAAGTCGTTTTACTTCATCTATCTGCTGTTGTTTGAGATTAAAGTCCCAAGATATACGTAGGTCTGGTTATTTTCACGAGAATCGATTGAAAAATGCGACCTGTACAGGAGAACAGATGGACAGACACACGAAGATATTTCGCCCATGCCGTAACGGTGACGCTTTAAAGTTAGACGGCTCTTGCTATTTGAAAAACTTTCTCTAACTTTGTCGGCCAGGTGAAATTACCTCCCACAAACGCGCCAGAAGCGAGGAAGCTTTCCTAATCACCTGCTTATCATTTTATCATAACATTCAATCCATGTTTTTAATCTTAACCTTATCTACAAGCTACTATGGCGCAATTTCACCTGCGCGCACGCATACAATAATGACATACCTAACTGATAAAGTATGCGCGACAGCACCTGCTTTAATCGCTTTCTTTATTAAACCGTCGTAAATTATAGTTAACTTAACAATGTCAATTTAACAGGGGAAGGCACCGGCATTGCTAAGGAAGCAAGAAAGATTTATGGTACGGAGTATTACGTTTAGGTCAACATAGGCCACCTGTCCATGTACAGTAAATGACGATAAAGAATGCACATCGATCTTTGGAAAGAGGCAATCGGCTAATTTCGACTTTATATAGCGATATCTGTGTCGCACACACCATGACGTTTGTTTTGTTAGTCGTGGTTCAAATGCGAGAGAGTGCAGTCGTATATCCAAGTCAATATATATATATATAGAGTTCTAAAACTTTTACAAAATTAAATTTGTACTATTTCATCTATAGGAAAAAAAGGTAAGCCGTTACTTTGCCAGTCACGCAAAATTATCTACAATGTTTATAAATATTTTGTAACTGAAGCCGACCAATTTAAAAAACGAGGATGTTAATGTAAGTAATTATTTTAAGAAGGTTCAACAGAGAGTTGCAGATGCCACTGGAATTTCAAGAAGAACTTTGAACAGTTTATTAAACGAAGTCGGCACTGGCACTGATACACATTCTAGTGGAACAAAGTTCAGCTTTCCGAAAAATCGGAGACCAAAAAACAATTTCGTTTAGATATGGACGATTTTGATTATGATGTTGTTCGTGTTGTTGGTGTACCATTTTCATCTGCGTTACAAAGAACTGCCGACAGTAAAATCATTAAAAGCTAAATTATCTGAGGCTATTAATTACAATGGGTCTGAAAAGACGTTGAGAAAAAATCTTCATGAAATAGGATTTGAGTTCACTAAAATGAAAGACAACAGAAAAGTTCTGATGGTAAAAGCAAGATGTAGCTCTCAGACGAATTGAATATCTGGACAAAATACGCGAATTTCGCGAAACAGGAAAAACCATTATCTATATAGACGAGTCCTACATACATACAACCCACACCAAAGGAAAAGCTTGGATATATGATAAGCAAATAGGAGTAAAAAAGCCGATTTCAAAAGGTCAACGTTTGATAATTGTTCACGCAGGAAACGAAGAAGGCTTTGTACCAGGAGCCTTTTTAACGTATAAATCCACGGCCACTAAAGGTGATTATCATAACGAAATGAATAACGACAACTACGAGAAATGGCTGGTTAATCAATTCATTCCAAATATACCCAGTGATTCTGTTCTGGTTATCGACAACGCACCCTATCACAATAAATATGTTGAAAGACCCCCCAACTCAAACACCAATAAACCGGAAATGATCAACTGGTTACAAAGACACGAAATTCCAGTTGATCATAAATTGACAAAACCCCAGATATATGATATTACCTATATGGCAGCACAATTAGAGATTTACAGAGTTTTCCGTGCACAAGATACTAGCCGAACATGGGCACACTGTGTTGCGATTGCCACCATACCATCCGGATTTTAATCCAATTGAAAATATATGGTCTCAACTGAAAGGCTATGTAGCCGCGAGAAACGGGGATATGAATTTATCTTCAATAAAGAAATTATTAATTGAAAAAGTAAACATGATCGAGGCTGATGAGTGGAAAAAGGTTTGCGATCATGCGGTCAAATGCGAGAATGAATATCGAGGAATTCAACACGCTATGGACGACAAAATAGACAGATTAGATAGACTAGTAATAAATACAGCTGATAGTGACAGTGACATAGACCTCAGTGAGAGCACAGATAGTGAAATGGAAGGAATTGAATATATATGATTTTATTTTAATTTTATTTCCGTATTTTTTTCCCCGTGTGGTGTCGGATTGGAATAACACCAACCTTTTCTTCCCGGGGGTGTCGCATGAGTCGACTAAGGGTACAAGGTTAAACCGTGTTGTGGGCGATGGCCTAGCAACTTGCCACTGCAATATCACACTTTTTGTCGATCTTTAAACCCACTTTTAAGTATGCTAGTAGTATAACATCAGTTGCTAATGCTCAGTCATCCCCTTTTAGGAATATGGGCGTGAATATATATATATATGCATGTATATTATTTTTCCCCAACAGGAACATAGCAATGAAATCAAAACAAAACAAAAAAAAAAAAACAACAATAAAGTACTTAGTTCTAAATTCAAATTCTGATGAACGATTAATCTAATAATTGATGTATTCGGAAATGCGATGATTGCCGATGTGAATTCTTTATCGCCTTTTTACTGTATAGGTATATCAATAAAAGTTTCCGGTAACTGGTCGGGTATTTCCTTATATCCTTTTCCAATGCACCCATTTATGAACAGATTATTCAGTAGTGGGCGATAAGGAATGCCGTCCGCTTTGCATGTCTCTAATACGTCAATCGAGATGCAGGCAGCGCCGTGAATTATTGATATACGTGGGCCTGATTTAGAATGTAGGTACACAAAATTTAATGAATTATAAATAATCATTTGTTAGTGTTCCTACAAGTAATACATTAAGGCTCGGTTTTATAAAGATCCGTTAGGCCTTATGTCGGTTTGTTATGTCAAAAAAGTACGGAGTTACTGAAATTTGATCTGACATTTGGTCTAATGGACCTTTATAAAACCTGGCCTTAGTCGTACTTATATAGTAGTGGGTTGATTGGCTGCAGTCGAGTGATGGTGATCATTTTAAAGTGGTATTATAATTAATTAATGTTTGAAACATCTATGCCATTTTATACAAACACTTCCAAAAGAATTCAGTGCTTGATCTATGCTGCTCAAGCATAGATCAGCACCGTTGTATACCCAGCTCGTATGCTGGGTATACAACGGTGATCATCAACCTACTTATTCAGCTATATATAGCCATACTATATAATAATGCTGATGATTATTAAGGGCCTGCAGGCGAATCACGTAACTTTATGTACTAACGGTAGATACATTTTACTGTCAATTTTGAAGTATAAATGTATGAGCTGACAATTAAAATTTGACATTAAAATCTACGTAACGGTAGTACAAAGGTTACGTGATTACCCCGCAGGTCTCCCTCATTAGGGACATAGTGCTCAGAGAAGAGTTCTCCATTTTTCACGGTCTTGCACGGCTTCTCCCAGCTCTCCCCAGCCGAGGCTAGTTACCTGCTTTAATAATACATGTAAAAATATCTATAAAGATATAATATATGCTACCTTCAATTTAAAAGAGGTACGTGTTAGATATCGTGAAAATACTCGTGTATTACAAAGAGCATTCGTGTAAAAATAACACGCTGGACATAAACAAAGAGATTAGGGAATAATATTAATCCTTATTTATCGATCTACGAACAAAGCATTGACCCCAGCGGCCCCCAGCCGTCAAAATCAATAGACGCGCGTGCGCAGTTGAAAGATCGATATTGTCTTCCCCTCGCACATCTGTTGCCACTCCCGCGCATGATTTAGCAACCATTGCTGGCTTATTACATTGGTGGCTGGATTTTCATGAAAGTAAAAATGTATTTCAGCTGAAAAAAGTACAAGTAAAATAACTATTAGCGAAAAACAATTACTTATTTATAACAATGTGCACCATTCCACTAAGCATGATGTCTTAGCAATTGACAAATTGTGTCGTCGATTTGAATATGTCCATAATTTAAATTAAAATGGGAATAATAAGTTTAAAGCCAGTTAAATTACTAAGTTAACATTCTTCTCCTAATGAGCATGTTTAACCCGTCGTCTACCGGTTCCTGGGATCCCCGGGCTCACAGGGCTCGGAACCGGTTTTTACTATTTTTGAAATATCTCCTGAAATAGTTCTAATATCTCAACCTTTATTTTAAGATTTGTTTTTCTTAGCCTTCATCTATGGAATAAATGATTTAAAGTCTGAACAAAATATCGTAAACGCAATTAACCGTTTTTAACCGGTTAATGGAAGACAAAGACTTCTAACAAACAAACAACATGTATGTAGGTATACGTTTAATAATAAAGCCACTAAACTTAGTGCCTTCGAAATCTGGATAAAGAAGTTCAGTGAAGGAGGAAACCTTACACTTTTTCAGTCTAAATTAAAACAACAAACTTCATTTTACAAAGTTGTAATATCCAGAATAGCTTCACAGCAATGGATGCTTCAATGGAACTTAATGCCTTCGAAATCTGTATAAAGAAGTTTAGTGAAGGAGGAAATCTTACACTTCTGTCTAAATTAAAACAACAAACTTCATTTTACAAAGTTGTAATATCCAGAATAGCTTCACAGCAATGGATGGCGTTCCCGTAAATCTATTCCTGTGGCGAGGCGAGGGTACGATGTTCTAAATCAGGGGTAGAACGCAGGGGTTGTTTTTCAACTGCACTTCCGTTCAGGGTGGAATTTCAGCCGCGTTTGCTACGGTAACATAACAAACATGTCTGTCGATCTCGTCTCTAACATACCGTACCGCTAAATGTTTTTATTAACCGGGACTTCATTGGGTAAAATTAAATTCATTTATGCCGATTGACCGACGTTTCGGATGTGTCACAACATCCTTGGCTTTTTTTGCCTACGAGTGGCTTCTGCGCACTCTAATGTCGGAGCCAATGAAGTGAGTAAGCGTGTGTTGTTTTCAAGTCGAAAGTCACTGGAAAAATACCTATCTAGAATATGATAGAAAATAAAGGATGTAAAAGTAGAAAATGTATTTTGGATTTCATTATCTGATTGTATAAACTAGTAACAGGTGTTCGGGTAGATGTAGATGTTAGTGTAGGGACGCCTGGCCGGAAACAGGCGGGCTGTCGATCTTTGTTCAGGATCATTCAGCCCATTTCCCCAGAGTTTGAGCTCGAGGTTATTGTCCCGGCGGCGCTCCCACATTTGCTCCTTCCAATCTTCCCGTTCTCCTGCAGAACAGAAGGACATCTTTAAGGTCGACATCCCTCAATTCTCCCTCCTCCAACACATCTCTGCCGAATATATTATAACGCGTTGCTGCGTACATACTACACTCTGCTAATAGATGTTTACTAGTTTCTTCCTCCCCACAGTGAGGGCAGGAGGCATCATCTTTACACCTATAACCGTTAAGTGCCTATTAAGAGTGTTGTGACCGGTGATGATTCCGGTCAACAATCTCAGATTGCTCTTACCCAGCTTAAGCAGATACCTTGTTCTCCAGGTGTTCGGGTAAACAGAACATTTCATTAATACATTCAGAATTCAAATAGGAATAAGATATGGGAAAGATTATATTTACATAATAATGCAGTATTAAATTAACTGAGTGTCAAGAAGTCAGTGTACTCAGGAATATGCAGAGTGATACAGTATGCAATTTATAGTGCGGGAGATATTTCATGTAGATACCTGATGTCTTTTATAGTTACGTTTATAGCTGAAAACTTTTTTCTTAATATTTTTTTTAAATGAGCAGGAAGGAAGTATAGTTTAATGGCTCCGTATTTGATTTTCAATACCTATGTTACTTACATACTTACATAAATTACGTGACTCTATGAAGTATGAACTTCGAAGACTAAAACTTACAGATGAATTACATATAACCAAAGAATTGCTTGCGTAATGGTAGTTTATTTTTGATTATACGAAATCCCAATTTGAAGCACCTTTCATTTAGGTATTATTAGAAAAAATATTAGGTTTTAATGTTTGAAAGACTAGCTATAAGGTAAATTAGCATCGTCAAAATGAAATGGACCGTCAAGTCTTTTAAAATGTCAGAACAGACAAAAATTATCTACTATTAGTTAGAACTTCGCCGTCAGAAAAGAGAAGTTCCATGTCTATTAATTTCAAATGAATCTCCTTATGTAGAATACCAGATGTGGGGATCATCGCCCTGTATTTCAATGCGTCTTTGTGATCTAACATGTGTCTTTGTATTACGTATTCAATTTCGCTGGAAAAAACCTGATTTCCCATGCCTTGTTTGTCTAATGGCAATTTTGTTTTACTCGTCTACTCTCGCCTAAAGAGCAAGTATTTTTTAGTGTCCTTGAACTTTTAAGTATGGCAATAAAGGGTTTTTCCGGTTCCATCATTTACTATTGCTGCCTTTTTGTGAAATAAATGTTACTTATATATGTATTCATTTAATATCAACACTACCGCTTGTAATGATCGCTCATCAGCGCGCGAATTCTGAAAATACGTGGGAACGTATTTTTACCTTTTTTTTTAAAGCAGAACTTTTTTTTATACAACGCCGGTGGCAAACAAGCTTACGGTCCACCTGATGGTAAGCGGCCACCGCAGCCTATAGACGCCCGCAACTCCAAAGGAATCACGTACGCGTTGCCGACCCTTTATTAAATTTGAGGATGCACTGTGTTGACAACAGAAGGGACAAATTTAAGTCGAATTCTGAAAATACGCGGGAAAGTATTTTTACCTTTTTTTTTAAAGCAGAACTAATTTTCGTACCATGTGTTAGCACTCTTTTTCGGGCCTGCTGGATTTTTCTATCTATATAGGAATATTACCGGAACCGGTGCCTATCAGGATGCTGGATCCGGCCGGATTACCGTATCCGACGGACTAGATTGCAATCGCTAAATGTAACACCTATATATATAGTTCATGTAGGTGGTATAAAATGAAAAAATTTTTATTAACAAGATATAAAATAACTAAAATAAGATGTATACTGCTAGAGTCGAGTGAAGTTAGACAAACGCGATCCGAAGTACGATGTGTAAGTTTCGGCGCGGCCGAAAGATTCGGCAGTCTTGTGGCTGAAACCAAACCTTCGGCCGAAACATGATTTTTAGGCCAAAACCGGAACTTCGATCGGACACAAATATTTTCTGATTCTGATTCTAAAAGCGGGTGGATTCGAGAAGTGAAGGTGGTCGTCACTTTACGACTTCACAGCTGTGAAGATTCAAAAGTAACGATTTTTTTTATTTGGAGACCAATACACGTGTCATAGTCAAAAATAAAAGAGAATTCGAAACTGAAAATCATTATTCTGCGTTTTTAAAAATTCATTTAAAAAAAATAGATTACACTGTTTTCTACCGAACTAAGCACAAACCACGAATAGGCAGTAAAACGTACATAAAAGTTTTACGATGTTCAGCTGAAGGTGTTCGTCCTATGTATGTCATTGCCGTGTCGCCAATACTTCTAAGCAATTCACGATATACCTATATTCTTTTGTAATTAAACTCTTCTAATAGCCGTTTTTCACCCAAGCCTATTACGCTCTTTTTGTCAAATCAATGATTCTCAGTCTCTATTCTCTACGCGAAGACCGAGTTAGCTTGTTAGCTACATGAGAGCATTCCGCGTCAGTAATTGCGGGTCTTATCGGAGGGCACCGACAGCAGCCACTAATGTCGCTATCATTAACGACAGGTTACTCAAGCACAGGATAATTAATACTTTTCACAGTGTAGAAAATGTATTTTGATCAAAACCAATATTTGACGTCTAATTCCAAGGTATTCCAAGATTTGGCGTAAGCTAGTTTCATGAAAGAATCTGCCATCTTCCATAAACCATATGGAAATCCAGACCTTGTTGAGATAAGACCGGTTTCCAGACGATGTTTAATATAAAGTGTCTAATATTAAATATCGAATGGTATTTCTTAAGTATACAAGTTTTTAAACCAACGTACTAAGGAATGCTATAATCGATTATAGTTTGGGTTAATTATTAAAAATAACTGAAAACCGGTTATACTTAGGTTACGGTTATTCAATCTTAAAAACATGCAAAATAAAATTTAAACACCACGTAATACAATGAGACCATTCGATGTGGTCGTCCAAGTACAGCCCTTCATTCATCCCTCAATAATACATAACATAAAATACATTAAATATTGAGTTTAACACATAGGCACTTTAGAATCAAACGACAAGTAACGAACATAATGCCTCCGTTTAAAACATTCATTAACTCTACACTAAAACTTCAGATATTACTTAGTAAAAATGACAGTACAGGAAATTTAATTCATTTTTAGTAGTTACAATTTGGAAAAGTATAACCGAAACCGGTTTTTCAAACACCCAATAACTGGTTATAATATTTTGGCGAAATAACCGGTTTCTTCGGTTACGGTTAAAACCGGGTTGCATTCCCTACAACGTACCGTTCGGCCATTGTAGCTTCTTCATTGGTCATTCATCATTATGTCCAGTATCCACAAACAAATCGGTGATCTCTATGGTGATATCGCATTCTATAGTTTTAATAACGAGATCACGATCACGAACGACGAGAACGGGTCTCCTCTAAGTAATTTAGATTCCTCAATGAACCCATAACAACAGTGACACATATAGTCCTTATTCGTCCCGGTACCGCCGCATACCGGGTAGAGTCAGTCCGACCCACGTCGGGCCTAGCTGAATTTCTTGCTAGACTCTTCTCAGCTAGGCTAGGTTTAGTGAACCAGCGACAAAACTCCCAGTAGCTCGATTCCACTCACATCTCAGATTCGGTTGAAACCATTCAACCAATCTCACTGGAGCGCAAACTCTTAGAGTATTCCAGTGTTCCAAACCACACGCGTGGTCGTGCCGGAGGTTTTCCCCTTGATTTTCCCCAGGCTACTCTCCAACCGCGCACTCCTATCGCTTTATTGGGCCCGGCCTATAAAGCCACAGCCAGGTTCAAAAAAAAAATCAATGAACCCATACCGCTCGACACGCGGTTCGTATCGTGACGACGCGACAAGATACTGTATATATATAGGTCGTAGGACCGTAAAAAATGGTGGTCTACAATAGTTCCTTGGAATACCAGGCATTAGTTTTTATTGTAATAACGAAAAAATATTGATTTTTTTTTTTTAGTTTTCCCAAAAAAGTACCTATGGTACAGTTTACATTTGTTTCCGTTTCGCCAAACGTTAAGTTTATCGGCGAAATATTACACTCACTTTCATTACTAATGTTGGTTACTAATGTAACAATGTTACTTTTCTTTCATAAGCATAATCATCACCCTATTCTAAGTCTACAAAAAAAACATGAACAATGCGTCTATGTTAGCCTCTTCTATTCCAAATTTCAAAACAATAGCATAAGTAGTTCTTGAGATATTTTGCGGTGTAACAGGCAGGCAGACAGACAGAGTGAAACAATAAGGCTTCCTTTTGTGCCTTTTTGGTACGGAACCCTAAAAAGCGAATTATCCAATGATCTTTTGACTTACGCATTAGTAGCAAACTTCAAATACCTACTGAGGTGTGCGATATTCGGTGCAGCAACAAGAATTTCACGGCAATGACAATTCCAGCGTACTTATATAAAATTAACATGGACAAGTGGCATTTCGCAAAATGCGAGTGGAATAGGACTCACATCATCACACGTACGTTCGTCAAAGGTGCCGCGCGTTGGCCGACGACCATTACGGCGCACCGCGTAATGCGCAGACATGCTAGATGTGCCAGCGTTGATTGTTGTGCAATTTCCGCTCGATAGGAGGGGGAGGGGGGATGGGAATATTGGGAATGGGCAGGTCGTAAGACCAGCCACGCCACTCAGGCAACACAAAAGGCACTGGTCGTCCTACCAACTGCATTCAGCATATATAAAGAAAAGAAAGTTGACAAAATAGGTGGAATGTGAAAAGAAAAGATTTCTCAGTTTCATGAATAGAGAACAATCAAAATCGAAATCAAATATTTATTCTGCCAATAGGCCTCAAGGTCATAAAGAAGAGACGGTCGGTCTTTTCTTGGACCACAAGCGAATGGGTTAAACGTTATCGAAACATATCGACGGTGGTCGGAGTTGTTACGAAATGAGGTTTTCCGGATTCACCAATGTGTTATTTTTTATTCTTATGCGATTTAACTGCCACAAGTTTTAAAAAGTCGCTTCTTCTTTTTCTGTTTTAATTATAATATCGTATTGTCACATACGACTCTTATAAATTGACACGCTTAAGTCCATCGCGAGTAGGGGACATGATACATAAATAGATATCATAAATACATGACTGTTTTTCACTCCTATGCCCCGCTCGTGCGCTCTGATATAATACTTGTTACAAGAATTGTATATCATTTTCTAGGGCAAAAAACTGAAGCCAATTTCCTTTTAGATTCCTGTCTTTTATCGAGTATATGATCATGTTCCTATTCGAGTACGACTACGGAATACTTTTGTTTCGTTTTTATATTGTAGGTATGTGATAATATGTGTGTTTCTCTGACATGAAGTAATGTTACTTTATCTCACGAAGGTTGTTAAGTATAGAATGCGTAAAGTAGTAGAGTAGGATTGTAATTTATGATTGCGTGATGTAATGTAGCTTTTACTTGTATTTAGTTTAGGTTTGTATGAACTTTATTAAATTTCTTTTGATTTAAAAAATGTACCTGATGAAAACTAAGAAATGGTTGAACAAATCAATTTAACTGGCTATCAAGTTTTCCTCACTAATGTTTAATTTCGTTTTTATACTATAAACTAATAAAATGCGTACCTATATTCCAATCTTAACTTAGGTTACGCCGCCTTCACGTAGCCTGTACGTGGCAGCCTTGATTTTGGTTGTATGTAATCACGGCCTTAAGACTTTCAAGAAATTATGTGTTTCTGATGATTCATCAAAATTGGTACAACGAGAGCCTGAAATTTTAGCAAGCCACAAAAAGCCCAATTTCCTTTCATACAATGTTACACAATGACCAATAACGACAATAGTATCGCATTGCATCCTGCCGATTGTCTGCGGCCGATCGAGCGGCGCGGGCGCCGATCCCCGCGGAAGTATCGCCTCACACGTCGGATGGATGACTTAGTGGGTTGGTCTTCCTTGCTGTAATGAGATGGAACTATTTATACACTGACAAACTGTTTCAATAATGAAACCTGGGTCTTGTTTGAATAACACCACTCCCTTTTTCCCGTGGACGACACACATCACCCAAAAGTCGACTAAGAATTTGGGTTGAATGGAAGGCTCTTGTGGGTTGGCAACCTTGCAACAAAAAGCACATTTTCCGTGAAAATTTCAATCGTAAAATTTCACGTGCTCTGCCTACCCCGTTTGGCAATAAGGACATGATTTTGTGTATATGTATGTATGAACTGCTACCATAAATGAAATCAAAATTGACCACATAGGCCTACTACAGTCCCAATACACCTGCAACTTTATGATAGTTGCGTTTCATACTAGCAAATTTCCCTGTCTCCTGTACAAGAGGCAAAATTCACTCCTCAATTCTACTTCGATTTCATTATTATTATTGTATTTATTAGTTTATCCCTTTGGATACATCGCCTCTTGAGAGGGAGTGCTGGGCAACACGAGTGTTATATCCAAATACACAGGACAGGGGATTTGTTGTTCAACCCTCTTCAACTTGCCTTTATATCTGTATCGTTTAGGTCTTTGTGATCAAAATTAAACAGTCGTGTACGTAATCCCCTATCTTTTTTATCCACGGTTCATACTCGAATTGTGGAACCTAACCGGGGTGGGTTCACGGTCGGCGCGCTGAGACAATGGACGGGATGTGTCACCGTTGTCGGCGTACGACAATACGTAGCCAATTAATTAACTGGCTCTATTATCGAGGCTATCTTGATTTGCTATCATTCTAGCTCAGACCAAGAAAAAAACATAGACGGAGCACCAACAACCAACAACTTAGTGAAGCCGGTTTTAAAAACCATGCCCACACGTTCAAAACTCTAAACGTGTGATCTTGACATCATGCGACACATATTGAAAAGTTCTGTGCATGGTTTAGTATTTATATGAGCGTGAGCGTGTGTTAATTGGGCATGGTTTTAAAACCCGGCTTCATTAGCTTGTTCGTAATGCTCTGTCTATCTTTTTTTCTTGGTTGGTTGGTTTGAGTATGATCTTGGTATTTTGCATGATTTCGCAAATGTACAAATTATTATAAGTATTCTATTGAAACTCGGTAAAGTTGCAATTGTAATTAAATACAAATGTGCTGACCCATTTATTTTAAAATATGAGTTTCATTGTTGTATTCAAAAAAATTGAATACAACATATCGTCTGTCATGTAGCGTTGGATGTTTCGTGTGATATACGTAGCAACAGAAAACGCTCATTCTACCTTAAAGCTTCTTGCCACCATTAATGATTCATTAAACATTGATACGCCAACTTTGGCCTCTCCTGATTCTATGAGATTTTTTTTTAATATTTATGTTTCTCATACTATGTAATGGACCACACATTTCTCTCTAACACAACACTTAAACTACTCATTTGACTTGCTGAAAGTTGAGAAAAATGTTTTAAAACCGACAAAGCGCCATTTTATTCTTTTAAGAAAGCATAGATCGGATTTCTTCTATCTTGCAAATCTTGCGAGATCGCCTGCGATTGTGGGTGCAAGATTTATTTTGCGAAGTTAAGAAACTAGGTAGGTACGTATAAAAGTGTGCCTCCTATTCAATCCCACGCATTATTTGAATCTAATAACAAGGACATTCCAGTGCACTCGACCATGCGAGGGTCGTCCCGCTGATACGGGCCATTGGCTGGCCCAGTCATCCTGTGTCATTTCCAGACAACAGGCTAGTTTCCTGTACAAATGATTTTGTTTACAGCAGGTAAACACAGAATAATGTAGGTATCTAAACAAACGGGAAAATAAGTTCTACAGACATTTTTAAATGTTAAAACTTGATTAAAGGAAGCGGCATGATGATGAAACTGTGACGTCATAGTTATTACTATTAAAAATTCACAAGACAAATGGTTAAATAATGATGAACGTTTCGCAAAAAGTAGCTGAATTGAACAGTTAAGAAAGTATTGGTTTATTTATCGCGCTATTTGTTCTCATTTTGGTAAACTGTATATATTAAGACCAGGGATCGGTTACCGGTATTTTCTCCATAGAAAAATACCGGTATTATTACGGTCACCGGTTCATTATTTCGTTTTTAATGGGACAATCTAATAATACGACGTTGTTACCTAAATACATGATTCAGCTCTACGTAAAGAGCAAAGAATAATCCAAAATATTGGGCTAATTCAGGGTTTTTAAAAAATACCAGTATCGGTCCCTGATTAAGACAGAGTGAAGCTTAGAAGCAGTATCTAATAACTAATAATACATAGATTGCTACATTATCTATAACTACACTAGGTCTATCTATACATAGGATTTGAGATGTACATAATGATATTTATTCAAAGAGGAAATGCTGCCAGCATTTTCGGCACAATGCCGCGGGGGCCATTTTTAGATTTAATTTAGTTGTATATTTAGGTTTTAATTTAGCGGTAATTATATTATTTTTTATTAGGTAGTATGTTTTTAACTTTACTTAGGTTTATAGTAACATATTTTCTTCTTAATAAATGGTTACAACATGAATTACATATTCTGTCATGAAAAATATGTTATGTGTAGCTCATGATATTTTTTGGACAACTGATAGTAATAGGCCTGCTCATTACGAATTTAACATAATCCACATTGCAGTCGAGTCTACAGATCTATCTGTCACCTCAAATCAGCGGTATTATAGCTTCGGAATCATATTTGTTACAGAATGTTACGAGTTCAATGTTCCTAATTGATACATTGGCAATTACTTCGCAGTACTTCTTGATACGGTAGGCAACTGTCTCATTAATCTCATTATATCGATACCGATAGCTTCGCAGAGTCCGGCAGATGGCTATTTAGTCTATATTCCATTTAGATATACAGAGATATCTACATGTCATATGGTCATCATTATCCTAGCGTTATCCCGGTACAGTTGATTTGGCGTAGGTACTAGTTTTAGGTACATGTAATATGCTCAATGATGTATAACTTTTTGGCGGGTAACTAAAACTGAATATGAAGATAATTTAAAAACATTTTATGTCACACCTGGCCATAAAGTGGCAATTACCGCACGCTCCGCGCGCGGAAAATCCCACTTCCTGGCCAGGGGGTGACATAAAATTTTGTACTTACCTCGGGCGGTAATTAAGAAAGCCTCAGATCGCATAATTATCGCCCTTGCCTTCGGCTCGGGCGTCAAATACCTGCGATCTGAGACATTCTCTATTTTACCGCCCTTCGTAAGTAATGTACTATTGTACAAAGGCGAACCTTTAAATAATCCGAATCGTTTTTTCAGAGTTATAGGCCTTTATGGTCCGGGTAGGTATGAGTGGCAGCCCGCTGTCAACATCCCGTTGTCAGTCATCGGTTAAGTTGGTTGCGTGCACGCAGCTTCCGCGAACCACTTGACCCGATAGTACTGGTAGGAATTTACTTACGAAAGGCACCCCGTTTCGTCAACTACTTCAGCTGTTAACGTTAGTGTTATGTTTATGTTAGTCAGAATTCCATAGAAATAATTCTATAAGTCATAGGCAAAAAAAATAGTTAAATTAAATGAAAATAAAATACTTATCTATTTTGCAAGCAGGCCTCAAAGACTCTTTAACTTAGATTATAGTAACTTTATTATTTTACTGCTCGTTACACCGGACTAGCGCGGTTTCGGTCTCGAGTTTTACAAATTCAATTTTTCATAAACTATGTTACATTTTTATTTAATCAACATTAAAAATATGAAAAAAAAACGCTCAAAGTGTGTATTTCAGCAACAGTATTAAACTTGCTCTGAGAATTTGTAGAAAAGTTGTGTTAGTTCTATGAATGGCCTTAAAAATACTGCTATTTTAGTTTTGATAGTATCTTTCTAGTTTAAAGGTAATAATGGTATTTCATAATGATTCTGCAATAGGTACCTTTCGTAACTCAACATTTATTTATTTTTAGTTTGGGACGGTCAAATTAATTTAATTTAATTGAACCCAACGTCTACTTTATCACACCAATCAACAGCTTTTATACCAGGACTTATTTGATACGAATTCCTTTGGTTAACTGATAAATTGGTATCCAATTTGTAGCTATTACTTAATCGGTGGGAGAATTAGTGCCACCCGCATATGTATCCCTCTTCTGTAAATTGTCTGTTTGTCTGATTTACATACGTGACATGGCATGGCATCTGCTTCGTTTGCGTTGTTTGTGCCAGTGGTATTGATTTTGGAATGAGGATGGCATACCAAGTGCTCTTTAGTCCTATCAACTGATGAAATTATGTTAATGTTGATTTTAATCGCATACATTTATCCTCGCCTTCGGCTCAGGCGACAAATGCTTGTCAATCGAGAGATATTTTTTTTTACCATTAGCATTTTTGCATGTGAGATTCTTGCAAATGCTTGGACATGATTGAACGCATTGACAAAATTGTCGTGTATAGATGTATGTGAGCACTCATGGGTTCAAATGTATCTGATTAAAACTAAATATTGAGTGTGATGAATAATAAATGACGTTAAATTTCGCATACTTTCTGCAAACATAAATCTATGCGATAAAAAGATCTTGAATTATGAAAACTATAAAAGGTACAATCTACCTAATAGTATAATCAATAATATCGTAGTCAACGTAAATACTAAGTGTTTTGTACCTCGCGAGTGTTTTTTTTAATTTCTTAAAATTGACTAGATAAAATTTCGATATAATTATTGACCTGTATATGAGAAAAATCAAAATTCACACGTAGGTACATACATACATACCAATCATTGAAAAACAATATTGTTTTTGAAAAATTCCAAAAACTGCCTAAAAAATCACGACATTTTTCCTGTTCCTGAACCTGCTCACGAGAATCGGTTGAGAAATCTGATCTATAGAGAAAAACAAACCATTGATTTTTTTTATTCTTTGAAAACTGACGACAAAAAACTGTATTATTATCGAACTTGCTCACAAATTGTCACGAGAATCGGCCGAGAAATGCGAAACGTAGAGCAAAAAAATCATAAAATGACGACGAAAAAATTCTGTATAATTGAACCTGATCAAAAAATTTCACGAGAATCGGTTGAGAAATGCGTCCCTTTAGAGGAGACAATTCATAAAAAAATATTGTTTAATAACTGAGCACAGAAATATCTATATAGTAATTATGAAACCTGCTCACAAAATTTCACGAGAATTAGTTGAAAAATGCAACCTGTAGGGGAGAACAAACCAAAATTATAAAACTTTCAAAATCATTGAAAAAAATATTGTTTTTGAAAATCTCCAAAAACTGACTCAATAAAAAAAATCTATATAATTATTGAACCTGCTCACAAAATTTCACGAGAACCCGTATAAAAATGCGACCCGCAGAAGAGAACAACCGGAAATCCGGACATACATTTTTGTCGAAGCTGAGACCTTCGTTTCACTCGGTCAAAAAAAAAAAATGAAATATTAAACCAAAATCGAGTTAGAAGTTCTAACTTAGAACTTAATCTTTCACCCATACAACGCCCCATTAAGATCAATAATAAAACTAAATTAAAACACAAGTGATGAACTAAAAATAGTAAAATAGTGAAGGGTCGTAGTAAAAATAAAGGATGCTTCCCACCCTCCGAGTCGGAAGCTGCGGTGGTGCCGGGTGCCGGTGGTAACAGGACGCTGGGGCCATTACTACAGTATAGCCGTGAGAAGTTCTCAAGATTCACTTCTTACTATTAAGTATTATTTTTAATAGAGTGAAGGATGTGACACGTGGTTTTTGTAATTCTGTTTGGATTTGGTTTGACGAGGCAAGAAAGTATATTGTTTCATGCGTAAAAATGTTATAATTTTATAATATAAACACATATTACTGAACTTACGGATTATTAATTTAAATCTGTCTTGAAACAAATACTTATTTCAAAAGCATATTATAAGATAAACTATTACATTATGGATAGGGATTCCCTAAGAAATAAGTAAGAAAGATAAGAAATAAGTGATAAGTGTTTGTTTTACGACAGATTTGA
This sequence comes from Epiblema foenella, assembly GCA_963556455.1. Taxonomy (NCBI): domain Eukaryota; kingdom Metazoa; phylum Arthropoda; class Insecta; order Lepidoptera; family Tortricidae; genus Epiblema; species Epiblema foenella. The sequence goes on from OY747110.1 coordinate 5,814,514, forward strand.
ATCCCTAATCGGGATGTTTGGCAGTGATAGCGTCCCGCACAAGTAATCTAATACAGAAATATTTGGTTGTAAATATGTAAAAATATATATGTTTTATATTGTAGCATTTTAATTCTGTAGTATTATGATACTTTTATTTTATATACATTGTATATTGTTTTGAAAAAATGACACATCGCTGAGTTTTGTTACGGCGGTTCTTCTCGAGGCGGAGGTTTCTTTATGAACCGGTGGTAGTTTTTTGACATTCATAAGTGCATGTAATATGTCTAAATTGAAGAATAAATGATTTCATTTCATTTCATTACATAAATAAAGAACCCTGCAAAAGAGCAGACTTATTAACGTATCACAAAGGCTCCGACAATGTATGAAAGAATTATGCATGCTACAGTTCGTTAGTGGGACATGCGCTTGTATGTCCCGCATCTATCTTGCTGACCATTACCGCCTCCTTAATTACAAAATGACAGGATCATAGACAATTACTATTAAAAACCCTGCTTGAACGCGGAGAGACGCGCCGCCGTTTTAAATTTTTTAGTGTCCGCACGACGTCTTAGGTGTACCTAAAGATATCTATGTGTCTATTTATCTTCACTACATAGTATAAAACAAAGTCGCTTTCTCTGTCCCTATGTCCGTATATCCCTATATCCCTATGTATGCTTAAATCTTTAAAACTACGCAACGGATTTTGATGGGGTTTTTTTTAATAGATAGAGTGACTCAAGGGGAAGGTTTATATGTATAATATATGCATCAGCATTGCACCCGTGCGAAGCCGGGGCGGGTCGCTAGTGTAAGATAAAATAAAAAAAGTTATTGTAAAGAATAGTACCTGTATACACTTAAGACAACGTTTTTATGAATAAGTGATCATAGCCATCATAGGTATTGATCGCTTGTTTTTATGTTGTGCTTTTGACGTTTATAACTAGATCGTGCGATAACGACTAAACTGATTTAGACGAAATTTGGCTAAAGGGATCAGATGCAGGATAAAAGTAGGTACCTTCCTACAAGAATGACGTGGATGAAGTCAGGGCAAAATCTAGTTTGTAGTAAATATGTGGTAAAATTAAAATATAGAAAGAGTGAAGCGCGATGAGTCGATGATGTCTAGTTCAGTAGACGAATACGGAACCGGTCACTAGTGTCACTACCACCAAAGCGCAAGCTTGACTCACTATACTTAGATATCTTGTAATTTAACCTAACACGCATCCATTATGTCATTAAGCAACGCAGTCACTATTTCTCTACACCCAACATACGGCAACATTACATAACAAAGGTTAGGTTAGGAGGTAATGGTGGTGAATAGTTTTAGGTTAGAAGTACAATAGAATCCGCTTATAACGACTTCGCTTATAACATTTGACCGCTTTTAACGACTGCGAAATCACCACACATTAGATTTCATACCACATATTTTCAAAGTAAATAAGTCCGTTTTGTGCGACGTTCTGTTAATGCGACGTAATATCACCGGTCCCTTGACTGTCGCTTTATCCGGATTCCACTGCAGTTCTTATAAATTGTTATTTTACGAGAAATATCAATTGCTTTCGTCCTACTTAAATTCATGCCATTTCTTAGTGCTAGTAAATTAAAAAAACCGGTCAAATGCGAGTCTGACTCGCGCACCGAGGGTTCCGTACACAGATATGTACCGGTTCCAACTCTATTAAGTCAGGAAAACACAAGTACATACACGGTATTTTTTTTACATTTTCCATCATAAAACAAAAATGACTCAATGTAACAAAAAATAAAAAATGGTTCAGAATGTGCAACTCATGCCCTTTCATATGACACTCCACTTGACATAGTAACAAAACTTTCAAATTTTGAACCACCTATTTTTATCTGTCATTACATACACAAAATAAAATAAAAACATAAAAAAGTCATGTTCTGTGTATATCTAAGTTAGCCCTCTTTATAACGATTCCAAATTTAAAATCAATAGCATAAGTAGTTCTTGAGATATTTAGCGATATGACAGACAGACAGACAGACAAAGTAAAACCATAAGGGTTCCTTTTTTACCATTTTGGTACGGAACTCTAAAAATGACGGGACAATTTTACACGAAACCATACGCCTACGTCATATTCTACACGGCCTTTGTGGGGTGAATATATGGTTGCTTATTTCGATATGTTTGAATAAATACTAAAATAACTACAACAAGACACAAAGAAAATAAATATTATCAATATCTAGATAATCGTAGACATCAATAGATCCAGAGTAGGCATTATTGAATAATTTTTCATCCGAATAATTATTCGAATAAACTATGTAACTATATAAACGATTATTGGGAATAAGTAATCGTATAATCGATACGACTCAAGAAACCCAAAACTTTTATCCGCACCGGCTAAGGTTTGCAGTTTAACATAAAAATTCTTCCAGTCCTCCCACAGTCTATCCCACGTTTACTCGTCTAAACGTGGGGTAGAAGGATGTTTCATGTAAAGCAAAATCTTAGTCCTGGTACAAACAAGTCTTTCAGTTATGTTTAGTTATGATTATTAGAAAACAAATAATTAGGTATTTAAGAGGTCTGCCACAGGGGAAAGATTTGGGGACTTTTAGTAGATGTATTTACATAGTAGTATTTTTTTAACTTTTTCTATCATTACTTTTGTAGATCTGTTAAATAAGGTGGAATATAAAAATGCTGACATATTAATGAATAAACAAATAAATACTCTTCAGATATTCAAGTAAATAATTATTCGTATCAATTCATTTGACGAATAAATTATTCGCGAATTAATTATTTCACGAATAAATTATTCGAATAAGAATATTCATTGGATAATTTTATTAGTCATTCGCGAATAATTACGTTATTTTTATTCGTTATTTCTCATTCGAATAAATTTTGCCCATCTCTGAATAGATCAATACGAATTTGCAATGCAACTTTACGTCTAACGGCCAGAAAACCAAGTATAGCCTAATATATGTTCAGTATTGAAATTAGCTATAATATATAATTTTGGTTCTGAACCTCCCTGGCCTATTCCTCATACCTGGTTGCTCTTCTATTTTTAAATTTGTCAGCATCGATTCACGAAACGAAAACAAACGAAGTTTAAATCAACATCTCAGGTACTTGCAATGTAAACTTTATGTTTATGTGCCAAGATTCTTTTTACATTGAACTTAATCCGCCACTTGTTGCTTTTTACGTCTCAAAGTAACGAAAACCGTTCCAAATCCAAATGCAGCGATTGCAGTTCCCGAGCGTAACCCACTCGAGGCTGAAAAGCATTCTATTTTCAAAAGTCCCCTACAGCGTTTGAACTCTGTTTATCACATTGATTTATTTGTGCCTTTGAAATACAATTTATGTTTCTTTTTTTTAAGAGCGCAAGGCACAGATTTTTTTCCTTTTTATGCATGTGTTTTGATTCTGAAATATATTTATTTAGTGTATTTTCAGAATCCTTGTGTTGAGATTTTAATGAAGAGTTTTAGCTAGAGACAAAAGTAGCCCCAGGGCCTTTGAAATGTGATAGTTTTAAGTTACTCAGATCAACGATTTCGTAGAAATGAGAACTGTCTGTGTAGTACGTCGTCTACCGCTCCCTGGGATCCCAGTGCTCATATCAAAAAAATGCTATTGTTTATTTTTTTCGCCGGGAGACTACAGCTTTAGATGATAAACTCTACTAATAAGACATTGTCAAGCTAATTCTAAGTGGATAAGAACCAATAGGGCATTTTCCAGTGATCGAGATAAAATACTAAACTGTATAACTAGTTTATAATTAATTATTACTTTTTGAATTCACAATTTTGTGTTAATACGTCTTAAACCATTTTATTTTTGGATTATTAAAACATCTATTTAATCTGTGTGTCACGCGACTTCAAACAAAAATATGCAACGACCATCTTTGACGTGTCAACAAATAAAAAAGTCCGGTATCACAATAAGGCTCAAAAGGTATCAGTTTCGGATGCACTCGCCGCAGGAAGCGGTTCGTTGTCGGCCGTTGGACGCGTGCGCAGCCCAATTAGTGCCCCTGCGCAGCCACTAATATAGCACGCTTCCGCGGTGCGAACTTGGGGGCACCGGTGACACTGCGGTACAGGGCGATTGCTTAAATTTTATAATACACTTTAGGACATGACAATTATATATTTTTGAAAGAGTTATGCAATTACCCGTAGGCCTATTATAAAGGACTTTAGCAGCGGACATCCATTCTTTTGGATAAATTGTTTGCCGAATATAATAATGTTGTTAATATAGTAATGTTGGTTGGTGGTGGAAACATCGTTTCTAAGAGGTGGAAAAGTGCACAGCTGCGGCGCGGCGTTTGCAGTGTAGTGGTACCTATATTTCTTAATCATGATTAGAATAATTTATAGCAGTTTTATTTGTAATACTCACATAATCGCACATACTTCATTTTCTTTAAGCGCAGCTTGGCACAACAAACAATTACACTTGAATTTGAACAATTTTGACGCATGTAAAAAAAAAAATGTAGCGAAATCCCTATTTTTTTACTGCTACATTTATTTGCTAGTACAATCAGCCAAGAAAGTGGTCTAATACTTTTCGACTATAACTTGCATATTTAGGTGCAAAAGTGGTAGACCAATTCTTGGCTGACTGTACCTTGAGTTTACCTATTCTATACTATAACAGCAAACCGTGCAGTGCATGCGCAAACTACCGAAGTCGAGTTCAAATATAGATCGAGGTTGACGGTTTATGATGTTTCTAGGAATGTGCAGCAGTAGGAGGGTTCTAGAACTACAGTATAAGCACCTGGTATAGTTATTGTTTTGTGGTGTAGTTATTGTTTTGTTAGGCGTACTTTGTCCTGTAAACGTACCTAACCATCCCTTATTCTACAACCTACTGAAACTCAAAAGTATCATTTTGTGTTTTCCAATTTAGATGTAAACCGTTGTTCAGGAGTTCAAAGTTAATTTTATGCAAGTGTCTAAGGAGGACAAATAGACCTACTTCGTGAGAAGTGAATCAAGATTGTCCATGCCCATTAATATGTATAGTACTTAGCCTTTACGAGTACATGACCGTACTCGCTAGCGACGGCGTAAAGATAGGCAAAAGTACAGCGCCTCTGGCGGTTACGCAATAGCACTAAGAATCGGCATACTAAATCGGTTACGCAGTCGCTAGCGAGTACGGTCATGCAAACTCATGGTAAAGGCACTGCTATAATTTTTACCCCATTTCTTCAGTGGCAAGCGAGTAAATAAAACATTTGTTACTTAGCATATGTTTAATTTTCCTGCTTACCACTGAGAGTCTGAGAGCGACTGTCACACTCATTGCCAGGAACCCGTCTTAGACGCGAAGCCGATGCTTTTCACCGTATGTAGGGAAAATTGCATAACGCTACGAAAAGCTTGGCAGCGAATGCTAATGGAAACACGTAAAATGTTCAGTTTTTTAGCACTGTCAAAATAAAACCCTTAAATGAGACATTTTAAAAGTTCACGTTTATAGCACCCCCGTGTACCTAGTTGTATATAGTTATCAAATGCATCTATTTAAATGTCTATCGGGTACAGGATGTACATATTTCACAAATCTAGCTTCACTACGTGATAATCTACGCACTCAATATAGGCATTCTAAAATTACCATTGGTTAAAATTAAAATGTATGATAGAAGTACGTACATTAGTGCTATACGAGTGTTTAATCACCTTCCTGATGATTTAAAAATGTTAGATGGTGAAAATGTCAGATATCTACTACCGTATGTAATAAATCAAGTACCTAAAGAACTTCAGCTTATTTAAACAGCTTCAAGTCGATACCGTCTATAAAAAGATATCTAACGTTATCTGAGCCAACTCCGTTGTTAATATAAGTAAAATTTACATACAATTACATTTAAGGTAAATGTATAATATATATGTCATAGCGAATTATTAACCAGCATATAAACCCTTGAGGTTTCCGTTGGTGAAACAACGTTTACCATTCTCTGTTAAAATAGTTTATGGCCGATAAATTAAAAAAAAGCTTTCAAATGTCACTTGTAAAAAGGGTTTAAATGAAAGGTTTTTATTCCTTGAAAGAATTCTTTGACTGTTGTTCTTTGTAAAATATCTATAATTATCTGTTTAGAACCTTAAGTTAATAATGTATACCCGATTTGTAATACTAACAACGAATGTAACACGATGAAGCAATAAAGTGAATCTATTCTATTCTATAAATAGGTCATATGAATGCATATTCTAACAGGAACAAGTGAAACTAAAACCCCATAACTTTCATCTTGTCGAGAGTAAAAGTCCATAAACGAGTGGTCTCCGACCGTGACGGGCAGACATCCTTTACACCACAGTTGCGGGTTGAGGGAGCAACGGCCACCGGGTAGTCCTTGAAAGAGTTGCTTTCTGGCACAATGTTTCATCCGTTTGTTATTTCGATCCTAAGTGGTTTTATGTAACCGGACTGTGGCTTTATAGGCCGGGCCCAATAAAGCGATAGGAGCGCGGTTGGAGAGTAGCCTGGGGAAAATCGAGGGGAAAACTTCCAACACGACCACGCGTGTGGTTTGGAACACTCCTATCACTCTTTTGGGCTCGGCCTATAAAACTATAGTCAGGTTCAAAAAAATAAAAACATCTAGGTAGACATATTTTAATTTAATTTTATTAGTTCTTTGTTATTATTAAGTTTGATGTATTATGTATTGCATTGTTATGAAATAAAGTTTCAACCATGTCTATAAACGGGTCACTTACGTCTTTAACTTAAGGTCGAATATCGCTCGACATGTTGTGGAACACTTGTCAAAGCGTGCAGTTGCATTCTAAAAGTAGACCAAAAAACCTCGCGTAATTTCTGGACAAGTCCTTACTTAATGATAATGAATGAATGTTGTTTATCAGTAGCAGAAGCCCTTATGAAATCTTCTAGATTTCTATCAACGCTTCGTCTGTTTCACGCATATTTTCATCATAATTGACCACTCGTTTATAGCACTTGCTTATTTCGTCCATCCATCTTCTGTTTACACAATACATTATACCGTCCGTCGCCACAGTTGCATTTATACTCCGCTTTGTTTGATAAACATCCGATTGACAATGAGGAGACGTGTGAAACTGAAATATCGAATGTCTATTGGAAGCCAGAACTTCATTTGATCCAGTTAAAGAGCCCTTATGAGTTAAAAACACTCATTTTAGGCCATTTTCTGTTTGAATTTACAGGTATCTTCACATTTTCTCAGTGTAAATCTAGAACAGGGCTATTGCGACCTAATGACATAAATTTGAAATGTGTTTTTTGGATTTTTCATTAAGAAATAACGTTTCAAATATCACTCCTAAACGACCGTTTTTAAACTAAAAACGGCTTTTTTCCGCTTAAATTCTACTAAGCACAATAAAATCAAGAAATGGCTATGTCACTGTCTAGAACTTTTATAAAGTCATGGTATCCTTTAATCACTATATTGGTATTATCAATACTTTTGTCATAATTTGAAATCAAAACATTTTAAAACTTATAAGGCCTCAGGTATCGACTTGTCGTAAGAAGATTTTGTATCACTTTCGATGGTCGGGTTAACTTGAAATTTGAAAAGACAACAATAAGTAATTTTTTATAAAGCATTTCTAAACCGTAAAAACAACCAAGTACGATGAAGAGCATAGCTTCTTGTTAACTTTATTTAAGTCTTATGATATTATTTAAGTATGTATTACGTTAAATATATTTAATATAATGAATTGATTTTAATGTATTCTAATTGATAACAACGACAATTTTAACTTTTATTTTTAGGTGCATACTGTTAATTGTGTATTATATACTGACATACCATTTAAAGCTTATTGACATTTTCTTTTATATACTTTCACATGTCTATATCGGCTGAATATATTATGGGAAACTGTGACTCTATGTACATCTTAAATAACCATATATTATTTGTGAATAAAGACTCGTTCCTTCATTCATAACATTACAAGAGCATAGCAAGAATTCGATTACTTAACTAATATCTGTGTAAGTATCTCATGCTTTCACAACTCGTAAGTAATACAAAAATTGACTGATATATAAAACAAAAGGTTCAAATGCTTAGCACGGATACTTTTTAAGCATTTCTTTAGAGGTTTAAAGAAATACACTTCAGGCCTAAAAGACAGAACAGCTCTTGAAGCAAGAAAGAAATCATAAGCTACACCTTCATAAGCGGCATAAACACGTGCATTACAAAATGCAGTGCGTTTCTTTAGCACTTCGGATTAGCAGTAGTTAGCGTCGTTCTCCCGTTATACGGCTACTATTCAGCTTTGTCCTCTGCCATGACCATTCATCTTTTGACTTGAACCTTAGAGAAGTCGCATAAAGTTGTGTTTTGCATTTAACGTTTATTCGACAATGCTAGTCTAATGCTTGTGTTAACTGAGCTGCAAATTAGTGTCTAGTGTTAGGTTAGACGGTGTTGAAATGTCATGGGAGACATGTGTTTTAGTTTCCTGACTTTGTTGCACAATCTTCATTTAATATAGAGATAGTCTTGAGATTCTATGAAATGTCAATGTAAGTATCTTACTGTCCTCTTTTGTCTTATGCAGAGACCGTACTTTTTTATTTTCATCAACATACGTCTTGTTTGGAAAGTAGCTATGTGGGTGCAAGAGTGACGGTTGCCCTATCATCATCATACTCCTAGCGTTATCCCAGTATGGTTGCATCCTGAAGGATGCCCGAGGCCTTCCACATAATCCCAAGATTTAGCGTAGGCACTAATTTTTACGAAAGCGACTGCCATCTGACCTTCCGTCCGAAGGGGGAAACTAGACGTTTGGTTGTAGTTTTGTGGCATTGTCCATGTCGTTTACTTATGGGTAAATATTCGCCAGTTTTGAATTATCACTTATGTGTTTATGCTACGAAAATAGAAGAGCACACAGTAAACATAATATAGGTCAGTAAACAATACGTGTTTAATAGCAATTTAATTGTCTGCCTAATTTCATATAAGCATTTAGTTCAAAAATCAACGTCCAAAAATCCGCCTGCACTCGAGCGTGGTTGTTCTACTGTCTACGCTACGTGTGCGTGAAGATGGACACGCACATGCGCCCTAATGCCCTTCATGAATATGCACTGCGCTTTATTACGCACGCACCAAAGTGTTGTAGCTGCGATATCGCTTGAGATTAGTCATGTAAATTTTAATTTATTAACAATGCCATACCTAATATGGATTTTATTATCAATCAATGACTATGATGCTTCTGATGTTAAGCTCGAAGCGGGTAATTCGTAAGCACCATGGACATAAGAGATGTTACCAAAATTAAGTATGAGATCTAGATGTGCTGTTCATGGACAATCATGGACAAAACAACAATATAAAACGCTTTGTGGTTATCTCTATCAGGTAAAATTTTGTTTCTAGTAAAATCAGCTAAACCAAGCTATCGCATGTAAGGAAACGTAAGTTGGCTTAGACCTTGTGCAAAGTTGCCTCTAAGAACATCTCCATCTACAACAGAAAATAAAAGTTTGTCTGATGTCTGATTACGCTGTTTAAGGAAGGATGAGAGGAATATTTGATATAACCCCCTGGTCCTTAATAAGACATTGGACCAATACAACGATTGTATATCATCAAATGTGTTTGTCAACGTCACGAGTACAGAAACCAATGTGAAGTTGTAACTCCGATAAGAGATGTGTTTTTGTACTTGTACTATGTCCTTTAATTGAGGTGTGCAATAAAGAGTATTTGTATTGTATTGTAGTAGTGCTAAACGCAAATATTCTCGATCATATAGGCTTCACCAATCCAGCTAGTCTAGAACTCGTGTACTCCGACTCCGACGGATGTCGGTTGTCGGTTGTACTTCAAACTCGAATATTAAACATAACCTGCGTCTTACGGTTAATATTATTCTAAACCACTGGCCACTATCCACACTTCACTCCAATTAGATGTGTTACATTACAGTAAATTACAATTCATTCGCTCTTAAATTACAAGTCGAGATCACGTTACTTGTGTTACGATTAGAATTTATCGTTATCGTAACACTTTGGAATGTAAATTTAGGGATAAGTTCGCCTTTGTACTTCTGCAAATTATGTCTGTAATATTATTTTTTTGTACAATATTTTTTTTTACTACTACTACTAGGTGCTAATTTTACAAAATGATCATAACTGTTTCTGCCCCTACGCATCAAAAGTAGCATGCGTGCAATTTGAATCTTCTATCTTATGTAATAAAATCAAATTTTGAATGTATTTTTTAGCTATTCGGGCACTTTAAATAACTTAAAGTAATATAAGTAATAACAATTTATATGTTAATTGACGATGATGGTTGCTTGCTAGTGGATGGAGTGCAGTTGAAACATCACAGGTAGTTCGTTGCGGTTGCGGCCTTTTGCTGGACGATGGCCCTTAGATTATGATGGGACTACTTACACTATTACAGTTGGTGCAATCGGCTATAAATTGGTGGTTTCTAAAAATTATGATGACCACTAGAAGTTGTTTTTATGGTGGACTGTACCAACCCTATAGTTTGTTCGTCCGCGTAGAACTAGCTTAATTGCTTAAGGGGATGATTTTCTCTAAATAGAAGAAATTATACCCAAACAAGTGACATAGTAAATGATATAGATATAAGTTGAATAGTGAAAAGTTACAAAACATCTTGTAGACAAGAGCGACTATCGCGCTAATAAATAGTGTGGTAGTATGAATCGAGTTAGTACGAGAATATTGACACACGATCCATGACCCAAATCCTTTGTGGTGACGGTGGTGCAACGGAAAACCAACGCCTTATTAGAATAAGGTCCCTTGTCGTCGACTAAATAAGTCTTTCTCGCTCACATGAGTCTTTATTCCACTAAAAGTTCAATTTGGGACACGCTAAATATAGGCTTAGATCAACTGCAATGCATCGCCGCAAATAACGCTGTGCAATCAATTAGTGCCTAATTAATAATTGTGCTAAAATTGGATCTTGTAGGACATGTAGCCTACAGTCGTTTCCAGTTTTTTACGGATGTCGCGGCATCAAGTTTTTTCGTAATGTGGTTTCAGTTTTCATTCAGTTTTTTTATTTTCACAGGGCTAATATCGGTCATGATTTCTAGGACCGCTAGGACGTGTTATAATTTTGCCCGTTTTGTTATTGCAGATACTGCTGGTAACACCTTTTTACAATTCTAACCTTGTATTTATCATCGCACTTATCTTAGTTTTCTTTCTTCTCAGAATACCTCACCACACCAAAGAGCCATGCGTCGCATCTCGCCCAGCAACCCGGTGCGCCGGCGCCTCTTTCCAGAAGCACATTTAGAAGAGGAGGCGCGCATGGACAACTGTGCCAATGTACTCCAGGAAACTTTAGCTAGGTAGCCCATATGTATTTATCCTATTAAATCATGATCCACGAAACACGAGGTCAGAGCCACACCAACACTTCATAATGTTTCTGTAAAGTAACCAACGAGACAAGTGGAAAAAACTGAAACTTTACTATTTAAAATATCTCGACACTGCCAAAAAGTAACAGTGTTTCAACTCAAAAACAATAGCAAGCCATGATCTAGCTTTAGGTACTCAGTAAAACCGCTTCAATCGATCTGGCTTACAAGCACTACCATGATCGCGTAGTTTTGTTTCCTGAATGTTCCTCAAGCAACTCTCGATTGCTATCACGCGTGAACGCCCCTGAAGTCCAAAAAAACTTGGTAAAAGACTATAGAGCGTTACAGACCGTACGTTAAAATATTATATTTGTGTCGTTACACAGTCATAATTAGAATTAATAAGCAACTAAATAGTTTGTAGTTACCATAGGCACTTAGAACTTTTATGCCAGAGTCAACACTAATTGTTAAATTTCTAATGGCATTTGGACCCAATGTTTTCGTTTTAAGTATGTAGGTACTCGTATGTATAGGTCCTTCAATCCAACTGCAATGCATACTACTTAGTTTAGTCCTTCCGAAATACGAGGATTTATAAAGTACAGTGGGTGATTACAGGCTGAAAATGATGATGATGATGAAAATATATTTTATTTTTCTAGGGATCAAGCCATCATGACCAAGAAATACAACTTTGACTTTGCAACTGAGACAGCTTTACCAGGCGATTGGGACTGGTCTTCACGGGATGGTGAAAACTGGATCGGGACTAAAGCGAATACTAATATCGAAAAACCTCAAACCATGGAAAAAGACTGCGTTGAAATGAAACACGAAAATGAGACTACCCCTAAAGAAAAACCTGAAGAAAAACTGCCTGTGGTGAGAAAGAGGAAGAGCGATGGGGGAGCAAGCGACAGCGGAGCGAGGAGGAAGATAAGTTTCGACTAAAATAAACTTTTTAGATGCTAGGGTTGTCAAACGCTTATGAAGTGCCACTTCTATAGATTTTAAATGATACTAGGATATTAGAATTCCTCTTAGCTACTGGATCTCTGCCTTTCTATTAATGGCAGATTACTTGATTCTTCATACATCTATTACTTCATTTCATTTTACGTTTGTCTATTGCCTATCATCGTTTTTCGAATTAAAATGGGGAATTATGTTTATACTTTTATAGAAAACTCTGGTGTTTTATAATATACCCACAATATACCCTGCCACCTTGAAATAAATGAGTGTGTGCTGTGTCAATTGCTATTTGCTAAACGAAATCTTTTATCATATTAAGATGGCTGATTGTTTCCCAAAGAGGAATTAATTTTTAAAGATATTATAATTGTAGATATGTATTGTAGGTTTTGTGATTTTACTCGTCTATTTATTTGTAAAAAGACTGTTTTGTGTAAAAAATTGTAAAAATTATTTATTATATTTAATACAAATTAAATTTTAGATATATATACTTCATTCCACTACATAACATCACAAAATGTAGACTAGATTATATAATGTTCATAATCTATACTTATTGTACTAATAATCTCGACGGTTGAAGACATATCGTCATTTAGTGGACTTTTTAGGAGCTTTTTGAATAAAAATACCTATTCCTAATTTATCGTAAAAATACATGTACAATTTTTTTTATAAATTCGTTATACTTATATGATATGCCTCGAGGCTTTTCCGAACTTGAATTTTAGTTAGTATAACAGAATAAATGTTACTGATAAATTGTGATCTTCTATTTAACGATACTTCTATGAGTAACATAATAAGTCTCAATTTTCCATCAATCGTCTTTCAATTCATACTTATTTACATAATTAATATTAATCTGGAAATAAATAATATTCTTGACAATATAAAGACAAACATTTCATTTTTATTTTGAAAAATCAAAACGAATCTTGCCACGCGTTAGATACGCAAAAATAAAACACCAAAAACTTGCTTCTTGATTACTTGAAAAAGGGGGTACAAATATTTTTAATGTTTTGCTGTCGAAATAATTTTGCTGCCGACGTAGATTTTCCTGAGTCAAAATTGGTTTCTATTGGTTAGGGTGTAACAAAAGTAGTGAGGATCCGTTTAAGGACATATTCGGTATCGTGTTCTGATTAGGAAAAAGTAGAAGAAAATTTTTTTTGACGTGAAAAATTTTTTTTTCTATGTGGCAGGTCGTCCAAGTCAATTGTCCATACAAAGGCCAAAAATTTATTGCTTCTTATAAAGTTTTCTTCTACTTTTTCCTAATCAGAACACTATACCGAATATGCCCTTAAACGTACTACTTTTGTTACACCTGTATAGATAGAAATTAGACTTTAAAACTGTGTATGACTTCTCATGTTTTATTTTATGCAGCTAATTTCGGTTCCTAACATGATGTGAGTTAAGTCAATGTTGTATAAAATATTGTTTAGGTAGTTTAAAATTAAAAATGTTTTTGGTAAAGGACGAATGTGATCACCGATTGATGTAAATTTGTAAAATGTAGTGTTAAATTGTAATGTTATTTTAATGCATCATCCACATTCCTTAGCAAAGAGTTGGTTGATTCTTAGGTTATATTAATACGTTGAATTGCGAATACGGAGTTTGTATAACATTAGCGGTAATAGCTTGTGTCTTGACTTACGTCATCACCAGTACTGGGCAGTGAAGCGTATGGAGTGTCCCTCCAGTAAGAGTCACCTGAATGTCCCCCAGTTAGACCAGCTGGGTGGAGACTGGTTTCTCATGAGCTGACTGACCCCTCCATAGATACATTGTAGTGAGACTTACATAGATACTGTTATGGGTTTGATCTTATTATTTACTGTTAGACGAAACCAGCAATTCGTTATTCTCAAAAGTAGGTAAACCTGAAATAGCTATATAGATTGCACTGAAAATTAAGCTTCATGTACTGCCACCCTTTAATTTTATCAACAGGAATATATAAAAAAGTACCTACAATGTTGTAATCATCATGCAAAAAATATACATTTTGGTTTTCTACCATTATATCGTGTAATTGAAATCAATGACGGCTATCGTTTTTGTGCTCATTAGTTGGCGCCACTGTCGAGTAAGGTCCAGCTGTCAAAAATTTTTATTGGTTATTATGGGCATGACAACGAATTTTACATTTAAATCATATTTAATACCTTAAAACCGTACCGTAAAAATATCGAACATCCCGCATTGTAGCGCAGTCCCGTTTTGTTCGAAAAAAAAGGAGGACATAAGATTCCGAAAGACAAAACTGTCTCAAAGAATTGACAGTCATTCACCCGTAATTCATATTTGTCATGATCAAGCCCAGGTATTGCAAAATAGTCACCATATCGTTCCAATTAGATATTAACCCGCGTAGCGCAACCACAAAGAGTGACATATGACATTTCGGAGACCTCACGCTAGACTAGCGCCTCTAGCGGCGAATTCATAGGCGATAGCCCTCATTGGAATGTTTTTCGCAAACTAGAGAACAAAAGCTTGCAGCTTGCTCGAGATTGTTTGCAGTCAAATAAATGATTGTCTAAAGTGGCATATATATATCAAACCCTAGCTTGTTAATCGTAAGTGTAGTACTATAAAATAAAATAATTGTATAAGCAGTTACAGCAAACTAAAACAGTTTTAATTGGGTTCCGTCCGTACCTCATTACGGAACCCTTATTTTTAAATGCTTTGTGCACTAAATCTAACATATATCAACGGTCGAGTTCATAGCAGCTAAAGTGTTATTGCAGCTAGGAAGAGGTTAATGCCCTGTACTTGTTTTTAGCCAATAAAAAAACATATTTTTTTGCAATTACAATCGCAGTGGTTCAGACAAAAAACATATGAAGTATTTTTGAAAATTTTATGCGGCCCGTCAATACAGGAAATCTAAAAAATGTATTTAAAAAATTTGACTTTTTTCTGTGTAAGAATCAAGAGTACATGTTATTCTGAGTAGAAAAAACCAACAATACGTAAATTCCGAGAAAAAAGCAATATGATAGGTACACATTCTGTTAAAAATGCCTTTTTACGAAGCGGTATTTTATATAATACGCTGTGCCGTTATAGGACTCGACTGAAATAAACAGCTAAATCCCAAAGTCCCGGTAGAGTTTTATGTTCGTTAGATGAATACGATGTACGACACTGTTTTTGAGTGCAGGCCGTCTATCAAACCTTTTTCTAGGTCTACGCCGACTATTTTGAATGTTTTTCACTTTTGGACTCTATTACAACAGAAATAGTGCAAAAGTGACACAAACATACGAATGTCCTGACTGTACAAATAAGTAGAGGCTAAAATTGAGTGTTCTAAGGCAATCGCTCAAAAACCGTGTCGTTACATTCACTTGTGTAGTATTTATATAGTCAGTATTTATTTATTTATTTAAAGAATTATGAGTAGTATTAGTTTTATTACATACTTACATTGTAATTTTATTACTTAAATTTAGTTGAAAAAATTGACTGAACTAACAAAAAATGGCGCATGCCCTGAACACAAATTTATAAGAGACGAAGATAATAAAAAAAATCCCGATTTGTTTCGTAACTACGTCACCATCGTGACGCTGAGTTTATAGAACTCTCTTCCCACAGACTTGTTAATCTGAGTCAATTAGGCATCTAATTATATTTTTCCTAATGAATGAACAAGCCAAATAGCTCTGACTTGATTGAATATTTGATGCCAACTAACTAATGATTTCGTATTAGTCACGTAAAGAATACGTTACTGTTGCCTGTCGGAATTGTGATAGGTTTAAAATGTTGACGATATTTTTTCACAAATGTAAGAATATTGCCTTTTATGGACAATCGTTTTATGCTCTCGCCTGTCATTAGTTATCCATAACTTTATAACTACATATTTTGTGCAATTCATTATATGCAATACTTAGATAGAGTAGTGAGATATATAAGCAACTAAGCAATGACCTAATAAACATTGGTGTTTATGATGTTATCGTAAACGGAAACGGATAAACTGTTTAAAATGAAGAGACTTTTTTCAAATTTGTCACTGTACCTAGGATACCTAAAATCGGGATATTGTACCTATAAAATGTATGTCTAAAAGTCTGTAAGCTTTATTTATAAATTGGTTATAATCAGGTTTTTCTAAATTAAAATAGTATTTATACACGTCTCGTGTGTTTTTTAGACCCACCTTGTTACCCTGCTATAAATTAGACTGAACTAGTGCTTGCTTGCCCTATAAAATATATGTTTAAAAGTCTGTAAGTTTTATTTATAAATTGGTTATAATCAGGTTTTCCTAAATTAAAATAGTATTTATACACGTCTCGTGTGTTTTTTAGACCCACCTTGTTACCCTGCTATAAATTAGACTGAACTAGCACTTGCTATTGTAAATATCCTAACATCTCTGGTTGCGCCTGCGACGGACTAGGAGACAGGGGCGTATACAAGTAATCCCTGCGCCTGCGGTTCCGACCCGCTGCCTCCAACGGTCGGTTATCTGATACTGTGTGAGTACGTGGTTACACTGGTTGCCAAGTATTATATGTATACATCTTCTCACGTTTTTTCCGTAGGAGCAGGCAGGACGCACAATTATGTTATATCACTGTATATTTACGTCCCACTGCTGAGTACAGGCTAATAAAGGCTGCTAGGTCCGATCGATGTGAGTTAGCATTTTTGCTCCCAAGCATTTCGTAGCGAGCGCTACTCAATTTCCCCTACATACGGGGTAACATATGGTATCGGCTACGGGCATGGTCTAAGAAAACAAGGTCTGACAATTCGGTCACTGTCGACGACACACGTCCACATACCGTCGGCTGATGCAAGGCTGATGACGTAGATCGTGTCACCCACACTACTAACCGATGTAACTATTGGATTGCCAAACCTGGCGCAGTATTATTCTATCATAAGTCTACGCCTCAACTAGCAGAGTGCCTGCTAGGCGAGTTCACGGCAGTGAATGTCCGCTTTGGCACCTAAATTCAAGATTTGGCATAGGCCTAAGGAAACTAGACCTTTACGGAAGCGTCTGCCATCTGACTTTCCAACCCAGAGGGAAGATTAGACGTTGCTTGTATTACACCGACATTTTAATGAGTCATATAACTTTGGTTTCGTTACTACGATATCTCAGCGCACGCCGTAACTTGTGTTACGTCACATGACGCGCACTGTTACCGAAGAGATTTCTTCACGACGCGTTTCAGTGCGGTATCGGGCGTTCCCGGCTTCACTCTTATAGTATTTGTGTTTTTCTCGTATCCATTTCATTGTACTATTGTGCGATTTGCTATTATCGGCCATCATAAAAGATAAATATACTTCGGAAATAAAGACTGCATGTGCATTATCACTTTACCGAATTATCAACTCTAGGTCCTTTGCGAAAAGTTTAAATTGCTTTAATAGAAATGTGACGTTACTCGCATGGCCCAATACAACTGGCGGCGTTTACCTGAATACCTGAGAATGGTACGAATAGAAGGCACCTGACCGTCATTTTTCTATTGGTGCACTCGTAATATTTTGCTTACGGATATAGAGTCGATAATCAATTGAACATTCAAGGCGGTTGTTACACCTTTTTGCTACTTAATATTACTGTTTTGAAGTTACCCCAACAATAGCATTGTTTTCTTAAGTGGGTCGGCCAAAATTGAAAAACAAACACTATACATATGTATGTACCAACTATCTTTGGTATATACCAAATTTATTTTTCAAGTTAGAAGTTTTCCGATTTGACTTTCTTTTTCTTTGGTGTATAGAGAAATAAACATAAAATAACATCTAAAGGTAATTACGTAAGTGACCCATAAATGCATCTTAATCCGTCGGCTTGGTCACACCGTGCGCGACACAAGCGGCATCAAGCCTTAGGTTCGGTTGCACCAACATAAAATCACATACCGGTCATCGTCAAATATGGCGCCGGCAGCTGTCATCCCATAGAAACTTGTCAAACTTTTCATACAGTCAGATTTGGACGAACACTGCTTACGATTACAGACGGTTTGGTGCAACCCACCCTAAATTGTATATATGTACAAGTTCCAAAATAAATAATCTTCTTTTTATAGTTTAGGTATATGTTTAGTTAGTTTAATTATGTTAGTGGTGTATTATATATTAAACTTTATATTTTAATTCTGTTTTTTTTCATTGAAGAATTAATGTTGAAAAAATATATATGAAAATCAAATAAATAATGACAGTTGGATATTTTATGTTACAATGTATTAATTAGTGAGCACGTTTATTATTCTTAAAATAGTAATTACATTATGATTAATTAATCAACGACGCCATAATTATGACTAATACATTTCTTTACGATTCAGTGCAACGTCGGTTACCGCCTTCGCATTTAAATATCTTTAGATCTTTGGAAAACATCAAAAAACGCTTTATCGGTGCGTATACGCACGCAACAGGGTGCATATGTTATGAGTCACGCTCCAGGGATAGGGTTCTGATTTTGTAACCGCAAATAAGTACTTTATGCTACACACTTAATATTCGGGAAATTCGCTAAAGCTCCAGTGAATAGGCATCTTCTGTATGAGCTCGGTCCATTTTTAGATGTATATTTTTATTATGCCATTTGTCATCATCATCATCATGCTAGCGTTATTCCAGTACAGTTGCATCCTGAAGGATGTCCGCGGTCCGCTACCTAATCCCAAGATTTGGCGTAGGCACTAGTTTTTACGAAAGCGACTGCCATCTGAATCTGACCTTCCAACCCGAGGGGAAACCAGATCTTATTGGAATTGGGCTTGTTAAGTGAGTGGAGAACTTGACTGTTAGAAGTTCTCAAGCCGCCCGAAGCCGTCTAACTTGGCTTAACGACTGCTATCATAAACAGCAGCCGGGATCAACGGCTTAACGTGCCTTTCAAAGCACGGGAGCACTCAGTTAATAACCATTCAAAGCAGTCACCTATCCAATAACTGACCTAGGCCGACGTTGCTTACGGTACGCGGGCACCG
The DNA here is from genome assembly GCA_963556455.1 of Epiblema foenella. Lineage (NCBI taxonomy): Eukaryota > Metazoa > Arthropoda > Insecta > Lepidoptera > Tortricidae > Epiblema > Epiblema foenella. Next base: position 5,833,938 of record OY747110.1, read on the forward strand.
CTCGGCCACGAGCGCTCCCGTTATACCTTTTGTATCACGAGTGTAAATATTATAGTCCCTATTTTGTTCCGGTACTGCCGCTCACCGGGTAGAGTCAGTCCGACCCAGGTCGGGCCTTGCTGAGTTTCTTGCTGGACTCTTCTTAGCTAAGCTAGGTTTAGTGAACCAACGACAAAACTCCCAGTAGCTCGATTCCACTCACACCTCAGATTCGGTTGAAATCGCTCAACCAATCTCACTGGTGAGCAAACTCTTAGAGTATTCCAGTGTTCCAAACCACGCACGTGGTTGTGTCGGAGGTTTTCCCCTGGATTTTCCCCAGGCTACTCTCGGACCGCGCACTCACACATACAGGTTAAAAAAATGTAAATGTCCTAAGGGAATGTGTAGTAGATACCTAACCCATACACACCAGGCGAGGCGTAGCGTGGCAAGTTTATAGCCGCAAATACGATCGTATAAGGGCCCTTTATTGTTCTGTGAAATTGGTTGAAATTAATTACCGTGAATGTTTTTGTGTTGGTAATTTTAATATACAAAAATCGTACATCCGTTCATGGGTATGTTGAATAAAGGGCTTATCGGCGAATCGCTTGTGTGATAAGGCCCTTATTCATTGGACACACGAGTGAATAGGCATCTTCTGGGTTAGCTCGCTTCAACGTCGGTCTCATCTTTGTCCCCTAGCTTGATGCTGGCAGACCAGTATACATATAACCGAATAAAATCAGTTTCATCATCATCATCATTATGATTAGCCGATACACGTCTCATAATAATATAATATTTTTTGGACAATATTACACAAATCAACCTAGTCCCAAACTAAGCAAAGCTTGTACTATGGGTACCAAGTGACGATATACATACTTATATAGATACTTAAATACATAGAAAACATCCAAGACTCAGGAACAAACCTTCGTGTTCATCACACAAATCAAATCTCTCTTATTGGTAGGCACAGGCCTCCTCTCGTGGATAAGAGGGAAAGAGCATTAGCATCCCACGCTGCCCTCCTTACGATGTTTCACGGTTTAATTACAATCTAGTTTTCCTCTGGGTTGAAGGTCAGATGGCAGTGCCTACGCCAAATCATGGGATTAGATGCGAAAACAACCTGGAAGAAAAATTACCTATAGTGATGTTTTTACAGGAATCGCAGCAGTCGTTTACATGTCAACGCACGTAAAAAGTGCTGCGGATTGGGGACACATACACCTGAGGGGCTGCCGCGAACCACAAACGAAGTTTTCCCTCTCTGTCTCACTTATGTGCAAACTTGCAACTATGACAGAGAGGGAAAACTTCGTTTGCTGTTCGCGGTAGCGCCCCTGCGCTACCTACTTATACAAAATACAGACAATACAAATTAATTACTTCCAAGTTTCGAACACTTTTTTTTGAACCTGACTGTGGCCTTATAGGCCGGGCCCGATAAAGCGATAGGAGTGCGCGGTTGGAGAGTAGCCTAGGGGAAATCCTCCGAAATTACCACGCGTGTGGTTTCGAACACTGGAATACTCTAAGAGTTTGCGCTCCAGTGAGATTGGTTGAGCGGCTAGTGTTGAATCTATTGCGATACACAATGTCCATTACAGCACAGAAGGTCGTTACCACCAATAACGTTATAGTTACATACGACTTCTAGTTCTGATGCAGATACCAAATAAAGTGTACTGAGAACATTTAGCGCAGTTAGCTCAATATTGGGATTTTAAACATTACATACAATTACGTGTGTGTGCAAACAATGAGTTTGTTTGTCTGTCAGTCAGTGCGTGGGAAAACTTGTCTGCGTTTTGTTTTAGGAAATGTATTGGAACACACATGATGTTAAAACCGGTCCTACACATGTGTAGGATTTGAACTGCTGCTACCCTTAGTTTGGCACCATAAAACTACCTCTATACATTGACACCTCGTTTTTAATTACAGGCTTTCCATCGTAATTTCTTTTAATAAAGAGTTAACAATGAATAAGGAACTACATAATACATTATGTCATATAATCTGAGATCAAAAAAGAATAAAATTTGTAAGGCCTTATAATATAAATTCTAGACTGAAAAAAAAGTAACTACATAATAAATTATTAACATGAAATAAGAATACTATTAGAGGAAACGGACAATAGTATTACCTATTTATCGTATATCAGTATCAGAAACACTTTCGCCAATTAAATGATTTTGATAATGTGTATTTTTTAACGTAACATGTCGATCTATAATAATGTTCATGTAACAAATATTTTACGAAGTTTTATTTATCATAACACTACTTTTGTGTACCAATGTGTACCAATAGCCATAGAAGAGAAATCCTAAACCTTAACACATGTCTGAGCCAGCTTTTATGTCGCCGGGAACCACATGATGTTGATACTTGGTTAAAATATCAAATAAATGGTTTTATGTTCCGGCTGTTGATGGAAGGATTTTTGTGTATGAACACGCGTTCCCATACAACTGCTAATATGTTGTATACGAGAACTCTTAGATTATTTAATCTTTTTAGGGTTCCGTAGTAAACAAGGAACCCTTATAGTTTCGCCATGTCCGTCCGTCCGTCCCCCGCTTTTCTCAGTAACCGTTAGTACTAGAAAGCTGTAATTTGGCATGGGCATACATATCAATGACGCCGACAAAACGGTAGAATAAAATCATTAAAGTTTTTTTTACGGTGTCCATTCAAATTAAGAAGCAATCTATGTACCTATATAAAATTGATATAACGTTAGGTCAAATTTTCAATTCTGGTAAATCGGTACAATTTTTGACATGACTTAGCTTTATAATTTCTAATGAATCTTTATAAAACGTAGCCTAAATGAAGGTGTTTTACTATTTCTACCAAGTACCTACGTAATGCGAAAAAATTTTAACACGTAATCCACATCCTCCTATAATATATACATAATAATAAATGCATAAAATGTAAAACAAGTACTAAGCTACAAATTATGTTTCGTCCTGTTTTCTTATTTATTTTCAGGGGTATATTAGATAAGGACATAAGTATATCACACGTCCTTTCCGAGCTCTGGTCATAGGAAACGTTTCATCCAGACCTAATTTACTCACCCTCGGCACAGTTTACGTGTACAACAAACAGGACGGACAAACTTGCATCTCATGCATAGTAACGAGAAGGAAATCCTGCGCATCGGTCCGCTGCGCGCGGACAAATCTTCACAATGTTAACTATAAATGTAGGCGCAGGTCAAGGCAGGGCTGACACAGACACTCGCATGTCACTAAACCTAATTTGATGGGACCTCAAAAGTCAATTCCAACTTGTTGGAAGGTTGTTTCTGAATCCTTTTTTTTGTCTCCTGGCTAGATGCTGCTGGCCAAGAGTTTAACAAAAATAACGCTGTATCACACCCTACTTCAGTTGGCGGCAGACTTATCTTATAACATGTTCTTGATTAATTCATCATCACTGTCGCCACTATCAGAGTTCTAGAAAGATAATGAAACTTATGTATCCTAAAAGCGGATTCCAAGTAAGTAATTACGCCAAATTTGACAAAATTGAAATAATAACTTAGTTACAGAGGTAAAATACAATCAATTTTAATTGTATTTTCTGGATTAATATCAAAATAACCACCATTCTCGGTTGATATTTGTAAGCTTAAAAAAATCCTCAGTTTTGTGTCAGCCCTAAGTTTACGCTTTAAAAATTAACATTAGCCTGAGATTTGAATATTTTATTCTATCGCGTTCCTTAGATTCTGTCTACGATAACTTCAATATGGAGTAATCAACATAAACGAGTGTTAAATAGTTCGCTTGCTTGGGAAAGGGGGCATTAAATTAAATGGATTTATATACAGTTTCGTAAGATAAGTAAAAATATTAGATCATAGAAAAAATATGTGTTTTTATGATGCTGAGTAGACGTGTCCGTCGACGGTGACGTCCTGCCAAAATTTGCATTGCAGTCCGGAGACTACGAGCATGAGCACGATGGTGACTCGCAAAACCGAATTTGGTTTTGAATTTGCGATCACAAGAAACACAGTGAAGTTGTCCGTTACTGTTGTACGAGTAGGTGTAGTGGTAAACCCTCCAGTGCCTTCATCATGAGTTTAAAATGTGTATGGGCAAAAGTACAGCGCCTCTGGCGGTTAAGCAATAGAACTAAGAATCGCCATACTAAATCGTTTACGCAGTCGCTAGCGAGTACGGTCATGCAAACTCATGGTAAAGGCACTGGCCGAGTTTTACAGAGCTGACGTTTGGCGTCTAGATCTTTAAGACGGGCACGTTCAAAGTACTTGTATAGACTGTGTTTTTTATACAACGACGGTGACAAACAAGCGTACGGTCCTCCTGATGGTATGCGGACACCGCAGCCTAAAACCGCCAGCAATTCAAAAGGAGTGACGTGCGCGTTGCCGACTTTATAGGTTTGAGGATTTCCTGTGTTCACAGCAGAAGGGTAAGTACCGACACTATACAGTTACCTGAGGGGCTAAGATGATCGCTTAAATGTCGGATACAGTGACAGTAAGGGACGGATGCTAGAGGTCCGACATATAAGCGTTCATCTTAGCCCCTTAGCAATAATAAATGACAACAACAAACGAGGTTTTATAAAATATCTGACGCAACTCTATTTCTAGAGTTGAAGAAACATGTTTCAGATATATAATTTTGCGCTCTTTGGCGAATCCTAGTAACTGGCGCCAATAGAAGATGCACGCCAGAGCTGGACTGGCACTTTCTGTACCGTTTATATGGATCCAATCCAATCACATTGGATTGGCACGAAAATATATTTACATGTTGCCAGTATCCTGCCAGCGCTGGCATCTAGCGAGACTGGCGCCAGCCGCCAGCAACTGTATCCGGGCGAATATTCAGCGTTTTTACGGCGGTTATTTTACGTCATTGTCTGCCCCTGGCCAGATGTGATATAATACTTTTGTAATTGCAGTAAAGACTAATTACCATGAATGAAATCATTCCTAATTAGATTTAGCCTTAGCTATCCTGCTAGATAGTCCAGTAAGAAGGAATGGAATTACACGCAAGAGCTACACCATAAGGGTTCCCTTTTTGGCTGGCACTGGCACGGACATAAGCCGATAATCGAACACGGGACTTCCGAGACGGACGTCCGTTCATCTGCTACACTTCTAGAGCTTCTCTGAACAGCTGGCTTATTTTGTAAAACAGTTGTTTACACTAAATTAATTTTTACCGAGCAAAAACCTGTTACAAAAAAAAGTTGAAAAAACCTCACCTCGAAATTTATAGGTACACAGCATAGTTATTTATTGTTCAATTTAGGCATATTACATGTACCTATGAATGTAAAAACCCACCACCACTTTGTAAAATAAAACTGCTTCGAGAAGAACCGGCGTAAGAAACTCGGCGAAGTGTCATATTTCCAAAATAATATATGTATTACAGTATCAGTGCTAAGTATGATGGTGGAACACAAGCCAAGGACATATAAAAGGTGGATGGACTGCGTAGGAGACGATATGGAGAGGAGAGATGAGGTTGATGAGATGACGGGCGATAGAGAAGTATGGAAGAAAACCATGCTGCGCCGACCCCACGCAAATGGGAAAAGAGCAAGCGAATGATGATGATTACAAACAGGCACACGGTCTCCGTTTGTACAGGTTTTTAAACGGTCGTTCATGCTTTTACCTTCATACCTGATGGAATTCCTGGCACACATAGACTGCGGTAACGGCTTACCATCAGGCCATGGTCTAAGAAATCAAGGTCTGAGAATCCGGACCGTGACACCACATACGTCGTTGTCGACGACACACACACTTACGTCCGCATACCGTCGATAGCCTGATGACGTAGGTCGTGTCACCCACACTACTAACCGATGCATCGGATTGCCTTACCTGGCGCAGTATATTATATTGTATCCGCCATGCGAGTTTTTAACAACTTGCCTGCGGATATAAAGTCATTAGAAGGTAAAGAGGTCAAAGGTATCCTGAAACGCTGGCTTATCAATAACGCTTTTCTTGCATGAATGAAAAATAAAACGTGTACATAGACTATATAATATATCTATATATTGCCTATATACCGTAAATACTTTCAAATTGAGGGGCGACTTTAAAAATGCAGTTTTTATACCGTGTTTTCCTTTTTTGTTTAGTTAACCTTGAGTAAAGTTATACCTTCGTTAATTTCCTAACTATTTACTCAACTGAATCAACCTAGAAATAAGTGCATATATAAGTGTTTTATATGTATCAAAGTAGCCCCGTTTTATCTTAAAGTCACCCCAGTTTATGGTACTGCAAACTGACTAATGACTGACTAGTAAAATGTTTCAATCAATCGACTTTAATCCATGATCTCATAAACTAGAGACTGTGATTATATCACGAGTACAATACATCAATATCGATGTCATTTTGAATTTTCAGTAGAATAGCTACAATCAACAGGACCTTCACCACGAATTCTTATCGAGGAGTGACATCAAATCAATAAATTAATGAAGTTCACATCAAGCGACGGTTATCAATTTGAGCAGCAACTCCATCAATTGTGCAGCTATAAAGCCCAGGGCGGGTCGGCTAATTGAATTTAAACCTTGGCCTAAGCCAATGAAGAAAAGATAAAAGTTTATTTTTATGACACATTCTACTTTCGGTTCATCCTGTATGCCCTTATGCAGTGTTTAAAAAGGAAGGAATTGACCATACTGGGTAGTAAAATAATGTGGATAATAACTTTATAAGTAGAAGAATACTTTAAATAATATTGTCTTAGGTTCCAACGATTATCACTCATTAAATAAATCGATTTTAATGGACTTTATCGCGTTTTTTATGAATTAAATACATCCCAACTCGAAAGGTCTCCAAAACGTCGGAATGTGTGTAACATTCACTGATAGCATGCGTTTCCCCGTATTTAGACGAAATTGCGTAGCACTACGGAAAGCTTGGCAGCGAAAATGTTAATATATAACATAAATCATAACATGTATTCAGAAAACAATAAGGTAATAAATAAAGATCGAACTTGGGGACAGTGTCTAGGTTTTTATGTTCCATTGATTTATCATAATTCTTTTGACATCCTTTTAAATCGTTTTGTTTAATAACCAGTTAACCGCTATAGTGACATATATAATTTTCAATATGACACTTTCGATCTAAATCTTTATTTTCTCACAGACTATCTTTAAATACATACAATAAAATAAAAAATTATAACAATACCTAACTTAAAATAGAACTAATAAATAATAAAAACGAATAAAAATCTAAAAAAGGTCCCTGCGGCATGGTTCGATCTTATACCACAGTAATGCAGGAGCATTATATCAACTATTGAGTATTAAGGTCTATGTACATTGGGACGTTCTTCATACAATACAACTTTATTTTTGCGCGTTCTAAACTAAATAGAGGAGAATTTTCAGTATAAACCACGCATAAACGAGAAATTAAACTTAACCCAACCTACAAATATAATCGTTAATACCATGAATTATAAAAATTACGTTTAATGCGATTAACCTCTAGGATCTACCCGGATAGTTAAATTAACATTAATAAAAACGTGTAAACTTCATTCAAAAATAACCCCATTAGGGCAGGGGTACCAATGGCGATCCGTCTTCATCAATCAAGAAGCACAATTCGTGCGTGGCGACACCATTGTCGCCTTACCCTAAAGGTTCATTAAGGTTACCTTTGGATGGGGTAAAGTCACTTTACGTGACCAATCGATTCGTTGTGGTGAAGATTAGACCGATTGAGAGGCTGCAGATGTGTGAATGTTTCGAATATGAATAGAATGAAGAATTTGTATTATTTTTAACATGGGTAGGTACTAAATTTACCTTTGACCTATGTAGATTAAACTCAGAAGTTGATGTTAAAAGGGACCGATACCGGTATTTAAAAAAAACCCTGAATTAGCCCAATATTTTGGATTATTTTTTGCTCTTTACGTAGGGCTGAATCATGTATTTAGGTAACAACGTCGTATTATTAGATTGTCCCATTAAAAACGAAATAATGAACCGGTGACCGTAATAATACCGGTATGTTTCTATGGAGAAAATACCGGTATCCGATCCCTGGTTAAAAGTAGGTGTAATAAATTCAAAAACAGGAACTAAGTTTGCACTTATAAGGAGCTGGCGAAACGCCTTGTCGACGCGACGGGTGACCAGAAGGCTGGCGCGTACCTCGCTCAGCGCATCGGTGCAGCGCGGCAATGCCGCCGGCCTTCTGTGCTTTTACCATGAGTTTGCATGACCGTACTCGCTAGTGACTGCTTAAACGATTTAGTATGCCGATTCTTAGTTCTATTGCGTAACCGCCAGAGGCGCTGTACTTTTGCCCACACAATTTTTTACGCAGTCACTAGCGAGTACGGTAAAGGCACTGGGCACCCTACCACTGGCTGAGTTCTGAAATAGAGCCCATTTTTTTATTTGTAAGTAGGTTTTTATTTTTAGTTTGTTCTGGTTTTTTATATTCATTGTATTCGAATAAAACATTTTTAGTAATGAATTAGTAATTAAGTAAGGTAAACATCCGAATAGTTGACACCTAGTGTTCATCATTAATCCATACTAATATTAGAAATACGAAAGTGTGATGTCTGTCTGTTACCTCTTCATGCTTAAACCGCTGACCCGGTTTAGATGAAATTTGTTATGGACCTCGTATGACATATGATTAAAAGTGTCAAGCCAATGGTCAGTGTCCAGCACTGCGATGTCTCTGTCTCGGTGTTAAGGTAAACAATTTAGAAAAGTATTTAAAAATAAGTAAAGTTGGATTTAAGGGTAAGTAAAACTGCAGCTATCTGGTTTGTGTATTTGTAAATGTGTGCCAGTATTTTAGAACCTTACCACAATCAATGCACGTCCACAATTGCACACTTGACTATAAAAACCGCCACATGGCAAACTTTATGACACTTAATTTATCTTTTAAAACCACCCTCCAAATGTAGACACACAGCAGACATGTCATTTGGCCTCATGCCAGGCCAACTAAACCTTTTTTTGTGTTTTTTTTTTACAACAGCAAACCTCGGTTTTCGCTATGATTTATGCTTTTGAGGGCTGAAGTGGGACGATCTTTTTGCGGTGTTTGTGTTTAGACAAAACTTTAAAAAATCATTGTCTATTATTATTTGTGGGCATACTAATTTACAAAATTGCACATAAATGTAAACCACTACCTTTTGTAGCGTTTACATTCTCGTATTTCTTTAAAGAAGTAGATACCTACGTTATGTTGCATTATTCGTAAGAAATCAAATTAAGCTGTCGTCTCCCGGTGAAAAAAAAACATTTCATTTCATAGGCAAGAATATCGTAACGAAATCGCATTTTGATTATCTTCCGTATTTTGTTTCGTAGCTGTGTTTGCATTGCAGACATGAATTTGTGTAACTACCGCCATCTGTTATGGAGTAGAATCATTAACCAAAGTTTTGGTTGTATGCTAATAAACCCCAAAAATTGCAGGTAATAAATATAATGACGAGAAACTGTAATAGGTTTTTTATAATATAACTCAAATTTTATCCACATTTTGGTGTTTCGGATTGACGATCTACGAGTAAGTATATAATTTTTGTTTAGAGTAAAGAAAAACGAACCATGTTACATAGGCATTTATTATTTTATGGTAGGTAAGAAGATGCGGTGCAAAGAGGGAATGCCGCCAGCGTCCTAGGCACCATGCCACAGGGGGGCGAACTGGGTGGGGTATTTTATATATAAGTAGTACATAAGTATAGTTTATAGTTATATTCTTTCAATTATATTATACTATTGTAAATAAGTACAGGTATATATTAAATATAATTCCTACTAAAATTTTATAATTATACACTCAACTTTGCCGTGGTTTGATTGAACAAATGATAATCGTAAACACCATCACATTAATTATCTAACTCAAATTTAGGTTAAAATGCACCCTACTGAACTTTACCTTTAAAAACACAGCAGTTGACAAAATAACTATACTATGCGGGTATAGTTTAAACATAATAAAGCACCTTTATCAAACCACACCGCGACAAAATGACAAAACATTCTACGGCAATTTAAAGAGACGGATTCTATATAGAAACTTATAAGGTCTTATTCCGTTACATTCTAAGCATCTATTCTAAACTTTATAATATAATAAAAATTAACACTTCTCTTTAGTAACACCCGTATGAACAGGCCACAATATTGCAGATAATGCGCCCGTATTCTTTAGTCCATTGTAGCGTCCAGAGAGGGCGTTGAAGCGGTCGTAGAGACAGATTTTTATTCATTAACTAATTAAGATTGTGAAAGATGTGGGTTTTTTAATATACTGAGGTTGCGGGTTTGGGCCCTGTAGTTTGTCCAATACAATGATTTTATTAAAATTTAAAGTAGTTTGGATACAAAAAAAACCCTATTTAATAGTTACTGACTTTATACCATTACAATTCGTAAATTACCTAATTATGTTATTAAACTCTCTATTTGTTCTTAAGTTAGGTTTTTCTAGACTGCATTTATAAAAAAAATAGAAAATATACACAAACAAAGTAAAAAAAACTATACTGTAAGTATTAGCTTTCTCCTGATATGAGTCCTATGTTTATGTAGCTGTAAAAAAATAACTTGTGTTTTGTTTTGTCTCGTTTAATTCTAGAACAAATAAAATTTCAAACCTATCCGAACCGCTTTAAATTACGTTGCAAGTTTTGTTTGTATAAGGAAACAAGAGATTACAGAAAATCATTTTCCATGAATGGGTATTCCTGATTAAATAAATGAATGAAACTTTTTGAACAGTGGTGCTTATTTAAGCTCGTAATATTGCCAATAGTACATTCGCCAACAGATATATCGAAGCGAACAAGACGCTCATAAATATCAGAACACGACTCTATTACCAAGGCGTTAGAGTGCACGTTTAGATATTTTTGATCACCCTCAAGAGTGCAGATATATTTGATGGCTACTGCAGCTTTGTAAAATAGTAAGTAAAGCAATAAATCACATGCGTTTCAGGTAACGACAGGTAGCATTATCATTACGTCAATTCCAAGTGTGTAAATTATCGTCAACTGTTTCTATCATTACATTGAAACAGTTGACGATCATCATTATTTCAACATCAGCGTCAGAATCTGTATCGTCTTCCGGCGCCGGCGCCGGTGGTCGCGAGTCGCGACTCGTGTGGTCTTCACTTTACATTGTCAGTTTTTTTTGTGTCTCATAGATCTACTTACGTAATAGTGTTGTTTAGATCAATCCGTAAACAATGGTGGGGTTTTTATCTAGGTAATAGTTCAGTGTTACTGTTTCCTTGCTTTTGGGCAGCAGAGTTTTTGTCAGAGATGCGATTTATTTGAAATACTTCTATTTAAAATGCAAATACAAAATGCAAAATACCTATTTTGTATTTTGCATTTAAATACCTTTTAGTAAAAAACATTTTGTATTTTATTTGAAATACCTTTCGAAACGTATTTTGCATTTTTAATATTCATTTCAAAATGCAAAATACTTTGTGATTAAGTTTAGCGAATATTACCAGTCAAACAAAATGAAATGAATGAATGACGCTTGTATTGCCGAATTTGACCGATAGAGGCGCCTGCTAGCCATGCGTGCCCTTTTTTCCTTCTTTGGTCAGAGTGCGCGCCTTATGTCTGACTAGTGTCAATGTCAAACGAAAACGACGAACATTATCGACGAACGACGATAATTATATGATCAAAATGTCATGCATAAGGTGCCATTCGGCTCGGCATTGTATCTCCGTTCTATTTCTCATGATAAATACCTAAAATAAATAAAAATATCATTCGATTAAGTCAAAAGGTATTTTATTTTGAAAAAGTATTTTGAAAATACCTATTTTGCATTTAGCATTTGAAATACAAAACGCAAAACTATTTGGTATTTTGCATTTGAAATAGTAAATTTGAAAAGTATTTTGCATTTTGTATTTAAATGCTTTTTTAAAACCATTTTGTACATCTCTGGTTTTTGTAATCCAAAATCAAGTGATCGGTTAAAATTGGTAAAAAGAAATCATTTTTTCATCGGAACACTTTTTTTCAGAGACCATGTAATGAAAACTGATATTTGGTATAGGTACTACTCAGTTTTATGGATTGTATTTACGTATTCACGTTAGTATAACAATTGATTATTTGTTTAAATTCACGCACGTCGTTAATTTACTTAGTGTACCGTTAATAACATAATGTTAGGTCGAATATAGAATAGGGTATTTTCCAGTGATCGAGACAAAATCTATAACATAGACTAAATTAAAGTTTATTATTACTTAATCATTTTAGAATACTCATTTTTTTGTTAATACGTCCAAAATAATTTTATTTTCGCAACAAAACACAATAAACATTATTAAATGAATTATAAACTTAAATTAAAATAAAACAACTATATGTAACTAAAAATAAAACATTAGAAATCAGTATCAAAATTAGGTCGCCTAGCCCATTACGCAGGCAGCATTCCCGCGCTGGTTTACGATGGAAATTCTTTGCGAAAGAGTATTAATTATGTTTATGACGGTTATGTTTTTGAATACAACTTACTGACGTCATAATATGGCGGCCACAGTGAATGTTCGTATTGGTGTCGATTTTAAAAAGAAAATAAAATATCACAATTTTTAGTCTTAACTACTATAATTTGGGAAAAAATATTTTTCATTTGTCATACTCTGAAAGTGGTCATTGTTCATCTAGGTAGCGTGCTGGCACTTTTCTGCTCTAGAGTAGAAAAGCATTATAAAAAAAAGTGCGGTGAATCGTAGTTAGATTAGGCAAAGGCAGTAACCCATACAAACAGTACGATTAATTCTGAATTTAAAAAAATACAATAAAATGGTCCACACACAAACACTGTTAAATTCACTCAACAGTTCCCGCCAAAATGGTTCTTTCGCTGATTCAGAAAATGTTTGTACATATTTTGGACATTTTTTAGTTTCCTCGTATTCGACATAAAAATCAGAGTGGTTAACTCGAGTGACACCACCCATTTCAGCCTCGAACTACTCGTCTGAAATGGGTGGCTTTCAACCCTTGGTTAACAAACTACCATTTCATATGTATATATACATACATGTATACTTTCGTTACGAAACATTTTTAAATTTTTAATGTGTTTCGCCCTAACATTAATTTAGTAACTATTTTACCACAAGTTTTCTAACAATTCAACAATGAAAAGATAAACACAGAGATATATGCGTCGAGGAAGAGAGAAAATAATAGTAAATAACGTTCACCGTGCCATATCACTTCCATCTATATGTTTGTCTATGCGACTGTAGCTCATAGAAAATATGAGATACACCACACAATACCTCAGGGGTCTACGCATGCGTAAGACGGCACCCTGTAACTGTTAAGGGGTAGCGAGTCACCTTTACATGAAACGAAAAAACTTGTCGTAGAAATAACTCAGAAATTATAGGTAATTTAACTAAACATGTACCAGCTACGTAATCACGTAACTTTATGTACTAACGGTAGCTAGATTTTACTGTCAATTTTGAAGTATAAATGTATGAGATGACAATTAAAATTTGACATTAAAATCTACCTAACGGTAGTACAAAAAGTTACGTGATTACCCCGCAGCTTTTGAAGAAGTTAAGTTTTTAGAAATAAACTTTCGTCTAAGTAAAGGTAAAACAGTCTTTGAGATATCTGAGGGGCTAAGATGATCGCTTACATGTCGGACATATAGCATTCGTCCCTTAGTGTCAAGTGCGAGAGGGACAGAGGTTAAGATACTGAGTAGATCAACGATGTATGCGAGTAGATCAACAATGTATGCAGGTATTCTTTTTATTTCGCGGCTCTTGTACGTTAAAGATTTTTATTACTGAGATGTCTGTTTATTTGTCAGACCCTTCATATGGTTATACTAAAGCTTTTTTTGCATATTTAGAGAATTTTAATACCTAGTGTCCACGTATATGTTTAGTTACCAGCCTTAGTTCCTCGTACTACTCGTACCTAGTGTCCTACGGCAGCCGCTTACGCTTGTCGGCTACCGACGTGGTTCTGTGCGAAAAAAAATAAAAAGTAGCATTCTTTTGTTATAATCCCTGGGATCCCAGGGACCGGTAGACGACGGGTTAAGGAAGAGACATGAAGACGAAACCATAGCCTCCTACCCTTAACACCGGCGTGTGCGCAACGCGTGTCCAGCGACGCGACGCCAGCGCCATCTGTCGCCCCCATCGCATGCAAATGACGTCCCGATAGCGTGCTCGCCGAATTATGATGAGTGTTGACAAAACTAGATAACGTTATCTATTGTAGGGGAAACTAGTGGGTACCTATGTTTGTTTTGTTTATTTTTGCATAGGTATTGTAAGAATTGTAGTTATTAGAATATTATAATGAGCGATAACACAATTATACTAAGTACTTATTCATTAAGAGGACGGTCCAAACTTGACGGGTTTATCTAGTGTAATTTAAAAGTTGCTACAAACACCTCCTGTGTCCATCATCAGACCAGCTTTATGGTACTATAGTACTAGTATTTCATTCTGATCTAATTTATTTACACAAGTCCACAAATTTCAACTATACTTGTAATTTGGGAAGTTGGTTTTACCGTGTAATTAATATTTGAGCTAAATTAAACCATCCGCGAACATAACTATATTATAGGCAGCGTACCTACATAAACAAAAACCAGATTTTTTTTATTTTTTTTTCAGTAGAAAAAAAAATATCTCGCACTAGTATTAGGCAAAACAAAGTTCAGCCATTCGGTGTTTTACTTCTGTCATATGTTTTTATCGATATGTTCTTACCTTGGCTCTTACTTTGAAACTTTCTCGCATATACCTAAGCATGCTTTTTCAAGTTTTTCTTTTCGCATAAAGTGACATTTGTAGATTCTCGGTATAACTCGATTTTGCATTGTTATGCATATATTCCTACTTCTAGTTTCAAGTATCCCATTACGCACTCAGTCTCATGTCAAAACAGCGGGCGGCATGAGGGGTGTAAAAAGCTTTTTATTATATTTTTACTATAGCACGGACGGTCAAACATCTGCCGATTGATATTAATGATGCAGCTTAAAAATCCATTATTCGGGAGAAACAATGTTCACACATGGCTATTGATAAGCTGATATCCGATGGGAAAATATAAATAAGTATAAATGTTGACTAGTCATTTGTTCATATAAAACGATAATAACGATATGGGTTAGTTTAAAAACGTTGATTATGACGAATGTTTCCTTTTAAAACGTTTGAGCAGTTCGAGTCAACAATGATTACCAATTTTTATTTATTTATATATTCATATTAAAAAAGTATAGTGATTCTAAGGTTAAGACGCGTAACAAAAAACTTGTTTAGAGGTTTGTACGTGCCGCGAATGCATTGCTTAACTCAGGGCATTTCTTATTACTAAAAGGTACTTAGCTGGATTGGTATCGATAACGCCGGCCGCCAAATTAGGTTTGCTTTCAATTGGTCGATACTGATGAGCTAAAGTAAGTCCACCATTAGGGGAAGTTGTTTGACAAGTCAAAATGCATCAATCTGTTCATATCGATATTATTTAACGCCGTACCGTAAACAGGGGTTACTTTAAGAAAAAACAGGGCTATTTTGATACATATAAACACTTTATATATTCATCACTAAGTATTTCTAGTTTGATTCAGTTTAGTAAATAGTTAGGAAATTAACGAAGGTATAACTTGACTCAAGGTTAACTAAATAAAAAAGTAAAACACGGCATGAAAACTGAATTTTTAAAGTCGCCTCCCAATTTGAAAGTAACCGCGGTTTACGATAGGTACTTGCCGGAAACATCGGAAATCGAAATCAGTAGTGTTTCTCTCGATCTAACATGCTCTAAATTTGTCTAATTGAAATGATTTGTAAATCTTATGAGTTATTCATATTTAAAGGACTAAACTTCATATTTAAATACTTACTATTTTTGTCCCGCTTAATGTGCCTTTAGTGGCCGGAAAGTTGAAAGCTATACTAATCGATATGTTTTCGTCGATATATACCATCACTATTTCTTTTTTTCTATTTTTTATTTATTTATTTATTTAGGGACAACAAACAACTGTACATAATATATTACAATCGATATTACAACAGATGTTACTCTATGTACAATCAACACCGTTATCCACGAAATACTGTGTAACAGTTAAAGGTTGTCTAACATGAGACTGTTCTACATTAATCTTAATTAAATTAGGTAGTTAATACTTAACTTAATGATAGAGTTTAAAAAGTTAGATACTAGTTGCGGTGTTTTAATGATTTTTTTTAGTTAGGGTATGCTTAAGAAATCGATCTTAATTAATGTATTATTATATATCTACTGAAATAAAAAGTTTTACCGGGTTTCTAAAGTTTTTTTTTATATCTTCCTGCCAATATCTTATCTATCAGTTTATTTCGCCTACTTGTGAACTTGACCTTAATACATAGCACTTATAATCTATGTCATAATGTCACGTGACGACCGCTTTAGCCTAGTTGGTAGTGACCCTGCCTTCGAAGCTGGAGGTCCCGGGTTCGAATCCCGGTCAGGGCATTTATTTGTGTGATGAAGACGAATATTTGTTTTCTATGTATTTAAGTATGTATTTATCTATATAAGTATGTATATCGTCACTTGGTACCCATAGTACAAGCTTTGCTTAGTTTGGGACTAGGTTGATTTGTGTAAGATTGTCCAAAAAAATATAAATTTTTTTATGATAGAGGTGACAATAGATGTCATATATTGGACATTAAGGTGCCGAGCATTGGGACGTTTACCTTACACCAATCATCATCGTAGAAGGTAATATAAAGACAAAAAAGTGTCGCATTAAAACAACATATGCACTTCTGCCTCCTAATTAGCATGACATTGCTACTGGCCCGATAGTATCTTCTTGCAGAGGGGGCATTACTGTGAAATTATAATTAGTGACTTAAAATATTTTCTAGATGTAACTGATGGGTCCCCATGAAGCTCAAATATTGCAAACGTTTAAATTGAGGTAGGCATATCCTCTTTTTATTTTTTTTATTCTTCATAATTATTTAATATGTATCTTGTATGATTTTTGATCTGTGAGAGTATTTTGCTAGAGTCGGACCACTCTAAGTCTGCAAGGAATAATTTGGCAACACTGTTTTTTTTTATACAACGCCGGTGGCAAACGAGCGTACGGTCCACCTGATGGTAAGCGGCCACCGCAGCCTATAGACGCCCGCAACTCCAAAGGAGTCAGGTACGCCTTGCCGACCCTTTATGAAATTTGAGACTTCACTGTGTTGACAGCAGAAGGGACAAATTTAGGTCCCTCGCTCTCAACACAGTGCATCCTTGGGAGCTCTGGCAACCTTGCTCTCCTCCAGGACACACACTACATATTTGTATAGTAGATAATGTTATTATGGCTGTGGTCTTCTGCAAGGCGGAGGTAACTTCCCCAGTTGGGCTGCTCCAAATTCGAGCAAGATGACATTTTGCTGTGCCCTACCTCTCTTACAACACTTTGGCAACACTGTGCATTATACGTCATATTTGTATGTGACGTTTGAGGTAGTGTTGCCAAATTATTTCAATGCAGAGTTAGCGTGGTCGGGCTCTACATACAACGTGCCATTACTACCACTGGTCGAAAATAAATAGAAAATTACAAATGCTGTATTTAATTTTTTCAGTTGTATATTCTGCTATAGAAATAGAGGTCATAATTGTGCATTCACATAGTACCTTAGATAATATAATTGCTAGTAATGCAAGTAAGCTAAACACTACACATTACACTAGTAATAGAACCTTAATTCCCAATGACTGACACCCATCGTTTTTCTCTATTGTAATGTATGTAGGCCCTGGACAGGGTCCACGTTTAAAATAATAAATGAATTCTTATGAAAACTGTTTTATTTATATAGTACGTGTTACTTCTTTCAGATCGACTTTTATACTGAATCATACAACTCATTCGCCATTCCAAAACAATTCAAACTCCTTAGAATTACTTTTTGAAACGGGATATTTACCATGTATATTTATTTGTATTTTTGAGTTCCCGATATTTCGGCACTGTTGCAAGCGCCATTATCAAGGATTAACTGATGTGCTGCGAGTTTTAGTTGTGGAGGTAAAGGAAGATAACACCTAATAATAAACTCTGTCAACATAATATAAGATTGAAAGTGCCATGTATTCAGTCAGTGTCGAGCACAGGAACGTTTACCTTACTTGCTTATTTCTATATAAATAAAGGGACAAATGTAGTGAGTTGATGTATTTCAAGTGGACCCCTTACCTACACATTTTATCCTCCAAAATTATGAACACCTGCAAGTCACAAAATCGATTTCACAAACCACTTAAGTATAATTTATTTAAAACTGACTGACTGCATATCAAATATAAACATTAAAGTCCCGAATTACCATTTTCTATGCAAGCAAAGGTAAATTATGCGGCATCAGCATACAATGGGTTCGATTTATTAGATCGCGACAAGGTATGAGTAGTGGCGCTGAATAAGTACTGTGACTTACCTACTTCACTTAATGTAGGTACTGAATAGGTTTATAAGGTACTTATAATTAGGTTGCAATACTTTTAGGGATCACCGAAGGTAATTAATCTGCAGCATATATGATCACATCTTCAAGCACAACAAGCAAAGATATAGACCTACAAATTAACTTGCAAAACAAAACTAATGACATACTATGTACTTAGGCGACAACGAAACGTCAATTGTCATAGAAAACACAGTGCCGTCCCTGTCGCTCTCGGGTTATACACTATATGAGTGAAAGGGAAGGCACGATACGAAGTTCGGAGTAGGCCCTCTGGAGATACAGTACAGCTCAACAGCAAAAAAAACATTGCATCCAAATCGCTAAAGCTAAAACGCAGTATTATGAAAATAATACTGCGCTTACGCAAAAATAAGACAGGGATACCAGGGCAAAAACTAAAATAGTATATTCATTGGAGCAGCTTTAAACTTAAGTAAGTAGAAATAGGCTGGCTATGTACCTAGCCAGAATGCATGCAGAGAGATATACAAAATAGCTACTCTATGGACAGGCCTGGGCGGATAAAAAAGAATTGGTAGTACTAAGTACTCTACTACTACTATTATAATACCTAAATGCTGGCCACAATACAGAAAAGCCATAAAACGGGGTAAAGAAAGATGCGCAGGAGTGTCGCGTGCCGCGTTGTTTTAATTAATTCACCAGGTGGCGTGGCAGATGGCCATTTACATATCTGTCGTGTTGTGGCCTGTTTAATTGGGCCAATACTACGATGTACAGTTATTTTATAGATTTGTAGGTGTGATTGTTACAAAGTTAAAAAGCTTCGACAGAATACGGTGTCTACTTGATACATATGCCCGTCAGTGGAATGAATTGTCTGATGATGATGAGAATGAAAAGCGCCATATTGTGGTACTAGAGGTTGATGACAGAGATGTTTCGAAAAGCATCAGGTTCTGTTTTATTTGCGGCAAAGAATTTTTGACCGATTGTCGAAATAGATAGCTAAGTACACTTATTGATCGCTTATAATCATTATATTTTATTAAGCACCATATTTAAAAACGAACCTATTCTCATTATTTTAGTGTTTATCAAACTTAATCCAAATCACCAAGAATTTGAGAAAGAAAAATCGATATCCTTAACATACTCGTATTACAAAGTGCCACTTTTACTGGCTGCATCGTTTGCATGCCCCATACAAATGTCTTAACCAACATTTAACCGAACAAACCGAAAAATTACACCTTTCTTTCCGCAACTAATTTGCCTTTTCACGGTCAGAAGCTACCCTGTAATTGGTATCTTCAATCTTAGGCGGGGGTGAGGCCAGGTGAGCCTTACTGGCATTTACACATCTGGAGGATGGGGCAGAAATGAGTTAGAAGTGACCACCGTAAATAAACTAGTGTTCGTTCGTTTAGTCATTTCACATTTGCCCCGAAATGTGAGCTCGTTATGTACAGTACAGTCAAATTTTAAATTTACAGCCGCAATGATGAAAGTACAGTACTTTTTATTAATTAAAGTTACCCTTATATCACCGAATACCGATGTCTTCGTAATATAGACATCGGTATCACCGGTATTACGAAATATTCACACTGACATCTGTCCTTGAGTTTCCTTGGCCTAATTTAAAAAAATATTATAGAGAAAACGTAAACATAGGTAACGTTTTTAACCCATAACCCATATAATCCTTGAGACAAGGATGAAAAAACTACGTATTTATATTTCCTTGACCCCGTATATATCTGCAATAAAAGATGCGATTTCATGTTCAAACTTAAAACATTAGTCTCATAGTCGTTGAACAAACATTTATTCCATAAAAAACATTCCATGTAAAAATAGGCCAAGTCTCGATACTCTTTCACCGTAAAAAGTGAATAAGTCAGGCATCGTTATTAATCTTTATTTGCTTATTAAATAAAATTTTGAGACTTGAAACTCCTCGAGTCAAATGCCATTGTGAAAGCGGAACAGCGAAATAACTATGCGCGGGCGATAAAGATGGCATAGGGCGTGTCAATGCCAGGGATCGGATACCGGTATTTTCTCCATAGAAAAATACCGGTATTATTACGGTCACCGGTTCATTATTTCGTTTTTAATGGGACAATCTAATAATACGACATTGTTACCTAAATACATGATTCAGCCCTACGTAAAGAGCAAAAAATAATCCAAAATATTGGGCTAATTCACGGTTTTTTAAAAATACCGGTATCGGTCCCTGGTCAATGCACGAAATTGTCGTACTTAGCATCTTTACTTGCTTTGTTTTGTCCTTTATGCCAACTCTAAGAGTTAGTCGCTCTGTGAAAGCGATCGTCTTCATTACGCCGTAAGCTATCGGGGGTAGGCAGTAAATTAACTTTTATCTAATTTGACCGCACCTGGGCCGTGCCGTACCGCCGAGACGTTTCCATACGTTACCCTTGTTCTTAATCTTTAACTATTATCTTTGTAGGGATGATTATAATGTTTGAATATCCTAGATATCATACATAGTACAGTCCTCATATAGTACAGTCCTCTTCATCGATTTTGATGACGGCGACCCTGATAAATTATGCATTTACCCTATTGTGAGCTCTGATACTCGTATGGCTGCCTAGGCCTTGCTCTCGAATCCAGAGTCTGGATTACTCTATTTTACATGTAGGTACACGTAACACTATCCAACGAGGAACTTGCGTTAAGATTACATCTAGAAATTATATTAGTAATCCAATAATTAGTATTACAAGTGTATTTTTTGCAAGATTAATACTGAAACAATTCTTTTTTTGCGAAAAATGTAATTAAGTTACGTAATTTAAAATGCGAAGTGACGTCACTCCATCACTCGCTTCAGTAACTTTAGTTGAAACATTTAAAAATATCTATAAAATGGGAAATAAAATATTTTAATGATTTTACTTATTATGTTAAATGAAACTGAACATATATATTTTTTGTGCAAACAAAAATCATCCATGATTTTTTTTAGTTCTCTTTCCGATGATCGACGCTCGATATCTACCGAAGTCATCAAACAAATTTTAGATGCCACCAGCGCATTAGATTGGATCACTATAATTGTACCATGCCGCACTTACCTAGTCCAAAATTGCTCATCCCTCGTAAAACTGACATACCGCATAATGACACCGCGCACGCGCCCCTACCGGCGTGAAGTTAGCAGCCTAAAGTTGGCAGCCCAAGATAATCCGACCAAATTAAGATGTCATTTTATAAAACTCCTTTAAAATCATATTTTAAGGGTTTTCAATAGCATATGCAACGTTTTTAAAAAATAAATTTGAATCTATTGTCACAACTGCTAGTGTTAAACCAAAAACGGCCAAATTTTCACAAAAAAACATAGGGCAGCTAACTTCACAAAATGCAGCCTACAACTTTTCTCGAAGTTTTCGATTGTTTGAAGGGACACTGTCGAGATTACACATCGTCTCTAGTATCATAAGAAGCGGCTTAAAAAACTCTTTCAAATGAGGTGTAATTCGTGAACATTGAAAGACCGTGCCTACCTCAAAATCCGAAATAACACCCAGCAGCCTAAATCTTTTCTCGAATTTTTCAAGTTTTCCATGAGACGCTGTCTACATTACACTTTGCGTCTAGTATCGTGAGAAGCGACTTAAAAAACTCTTTCCAATGAGGTGTAATTCGTGAACATTGAAAGACCGTGGCTACCTCAAAATTCAGAATTACACCTAGCAGCCTAAAACTTTTCTCGAATTTTTCAAGTTTTCGATCAGACGCTGTCTACATTACACTTTGTGTCTAGTATCATAAGAAGCGGCTTACGAAACTCTTTCGAATGAGGTGTAATTCGTGAACATTGAAAGACCGTGGCTATCTCAAAATCCATGGTTACACCTAGCAGCCTAAAACCTTTCTCGAATTTTTCAAGTTTTCGATCAGACGCTGTCTACATTACACTTTGTGTCTAGTATCACAAGAAGCAGCTTAAGAAAATCTTTCGAATGAGGTGTAATTCGTGAACATTGAAAGACCGTGGCTACCTCAAAATCCAGAATTACACATAGCAGCCTAAAACTTTTCTCGAATTTTTCAAGTTTTCGATCAGACGCAGTCTACATTACACTTTGTGTCTAGTATCACAAGAAGCGGCTTAAGAAAATCTTTCGAATAGGTGAAATTCGTGAACATTGAAAGACCGAGGCTACCTCAAATTCCAGAATTACACCTAGCAGCCTAATACTTTTCTCGAATATTTCAAGTTTTCCATGAGACGCTGCTTACATTACACTTTGTGTCTAGTATCATACGAAGCGGCTTACGAAACTCTTTCGAATGAGGTGTAATTTCTGAACATTGAAAGACCGTGGCTATCTCAAAATCCAGAATTTCACCTAGCAGCCTAAAATTTTTCTCGAATTTTTCAAGTTTTCAATCAGACGCAGTCTACATTACACTTTGTGTCTAGTGTCATAAGAAGCGGCTTAAAAAACTCTTTCAAATAGGTGAAATTCGTGAACATTGAAAGACCGAGGCTACCTCAAATTCCAGAATTACACCTAGCAGCCTAATACTTTTCTCGAATATTTCAAGTTTTCAATCAGACGCAGTCCACATTACACTTTGTGTCTAGTATCATAAGAAGCGGCTTAAAAAACTCTTTCAAATGAGGTCTAATTCGTGAACATTGAAAGACCGTGGCTATCTCAAATTCCAGAATTACACCTAGCAGCCTAAAACTTTTCTCGAATTTTTCAAGTTTTTAATCAAACGCAGTCTACATTACACTTTGTATCTAATATCATGAGAAGCGGCTTACGACACTCTTTGGAATGAGGTGTAATTTGTGAACATTGAAAGACCGTGGCTATCTCAAAATCCAGAATTACACCTAGCAGCCTAAAACTATTCTCGAATTTTTCAAGTTTTCAATCAGACGCAGTCTACATTACACTTTGTGTCTAGTATCATAAGAAGCGACTTAAAAAACTCTTTCAAATGAGGTCTAATTCGTGAACATTGAAAGACCGTGGCTATCTCAAATTCCAGAATTACACCTAGCAGCCTAATACTTTTCTCGAATATTTCAAGTTTTCCATGAGACGCTGCCTACATTACACTTTGTGTCTAGTATCATACGAAGCGGCTTACGAAACTCTTTCGAATGAGGTATAATTTGTGAACATTGAAAGACCGTGGCTATCTCAAAATCCATGGTTACATCTAGCAGCCTAAAACCTTTCTCGAATTTTTCAAGTTTTCGATCAAACGCAGTCTAGATTACACTTTGTGTCTAGTATCACAAGAAGCGGCTTAAAAAACTATTTCAAATGAAATGTAATTCGTGAACATTGAAAGACCGTGGCTACCTCAAAATCCAGAATTACACATAGCAGCCTAAAACTTTTCTCGAATTTTTCAAGTTTTCAATCAGACGCAGTCTACATTACACTTTGTGTCTAGTATCATAAGAAGCGGCTTAAGAAAATCTTTCGAATGAGGTGTAATTCGTGAACATTGAAAGACCGTGGCTACCTCAAAATCCAGAATTACACCTAGCAGCCTAATACTTTTCTCGAATATTTCAAGTTTTCCATGAGACGCTGCTTACATTACACTTTGTGTCTAGTATCACACGAAGCGGCTTACGAAACTCTTTCGAATGAGGTGTAATTTGTGAACATTGAAAGACCGTGGCTATCTCAAAATCCATGGTTACATCTAGCAGCCTAAAACCTTTCTCGAATTTTTCAAGTTTTCGATCAAACGCAGTCTAGATTACACTTTGTGTCTAGTATCACAAGAAGCGGCTTAAAAAACTATTTCAAATGAAATGTAATTCGTGAACATTGAAAGACCGTGGCTACCTCAAAATCCAGAATTACACATAGCAGCCTAAAACTTTTCTCGAATTTTTCAAGTTTTCAATCAGACGCAGTCTACATTACACTTTGTGTCTAGTATCATAAGAAGCGGCTTAAGAAAATCATTCGAATGAGGTGTAATTCGTGAACATTGAAAGACCGTGGCTACCTCAAAATCCAGAATTACACATAGCAGCCTAAAACTTTTCTCGAATTTTTCAAGTTTTCGATCAGACGCAGTCTACATTACACTTTGTATCTAGTATCACAAGAAGCGGCTTAAGAAAATCTTTCGAATAGGTAAAATTCGTGAACATTGAAAGACCCAGGCTACCTCAAATTCCAGAATAACACCTAGCAGCCTAATACTTTTCTCGAATATTTCAAGTTTTCCACGAGACGCTGCCTACATTACACTTTGTGTCTAGTATCATACGAAGCGGCTTACGAAACTCTTTCGAATGAGGTGTAATTTGTGAACATTGAAAGACCGTGGCTATCTCAAAATCCAGAATTTCACCTAGCAGCCTAAAACTTTTCTCGAATTTTTCAAGTTTTCGATCAGACATCAGACGCAGTCTACATTACACTTTGTGTCTAGTATCATAAGAAGCGGCTTAAGAAAATCTTTCAAATAGGTGAAATTCGTGAACATTGAAAGACCGAGGCTACCTCAAATTCCAGAATTACACCTAGCAGCCTAATACTTTTGTCGAATATTTCAAGTTTTCAATCAGACGCAGTCTACATTACACTTTGTGTCTAGTATCACAAGAAGCGGCTTAAGAAAATCTTTCGAATAGGTAAAATTCGTGAACATTGAAAGACCCAGGCTACCTCAAATTCCAGAATAACACCTAGCAGCCTAATACTTTTCTCGAATATTTCAAGTTTTCCACGAGACGCTGCCTACATTACACTTTGTGTCTAGTATCATACGAAGCGGCTTACGAAACTCTTTCGAATGAGGTGTAATTTGTGAACATTGAAAGACCGTGGCTATCTCAAATTCCAGAATTACACCTAGCAGCCTAAAACTTTTCTCGAATTTTTCAAGTTTTCAATCAGACGCAGTCTACATTACACTTTGTGTCTAGCATCATAAGAAGCGGATTAAACAACTCTTTCAATGAGGTGAAATTGGTGAACATTGAAAGACCGTGGCTACCTCAAAATCCAGAATTTCACCTAGCAGCCTAAAACTTTTCTCGAATTTTTCAAGTTTTCCATGAGACGCAGTCTACATTACACTTTGTGTCTAGTATCATAAGAAGCGGCTTAAAAAACTCTTTCAAATGAAGTGTAATTCGTGAACATTGAAAGACCGAGGCTACCCCAAATTCCAGAATTTCACCTGGCAGCCTAAAACTTTTCTCGAATTTTTCAAGTTTTCGATCAGACGCAGTCTACATTACACTTTGTGTCTAGTATCATAAGAAGCGGCTTAAAATACTCTTTCAAATAAAGTGTAATTCGTGAACATTGAAAGACCGTGGCTACCTCAAATTCCAGAATTTCACCTGGCAGCCTAAAACTTTTCTCGAATTTTTCAAGTTTTCGATCAGACGTAGTCTACATTACACTTTGTGTCTAGTATCATTAGAAGCGGCTTACGAAACTCTTTCGAATGAAGTGTAAGTCGTGAACATTGAAAGACCGTGGCTACCTCAAAATCCAGAACTTCACCTAGCAGCCTACAACTTTTCTCGAATTTTTCAAGTTTTCCATGAGACGCTGTCTACATTACACTTTGTGTCTAGTATCATAAGAAGCGGCTTACGAAACTCTTTCGAATGAGGTGGAATTCGTGAACATTGAAAGACCGTGGCTACCTCAAATTCCAGAATTTCACCTAGCAGCCTAAAACTTTTCTCGAATATTTCAAGTTTTCGATCAGACGCAGTCTACATTACACTTTGTGTCTAGTATCATAAGAAGCGGCTTAAAAAACTCTTTCAAATAAGTGAAATTCGTGAACATTGAAAGACCGTGGCTACCTCAAATTCCAGAATTTCTCCTAGCAGCCTAAAACTTTTCTCGAATTTTTCAAGTTTTCGATCAGACGCAGTCTACATTACATTACACAGTCGCCACCAGATATATCGGAGCGAACAAAGTTCTCACAAATATCTGAACAAGACTCTATTGTCAAGCGATTAAAGGTGCCGATATAATCATGTACGCCGATGACGTCACGGTGGTCGTCAGCACAATCGCTGGGCGGGAGTTGGAGGCGGCACTAAATTCGTCATGGAGCAACTGCACCAATGTTTCCAGGCAAACGGTTTGGCTCTAAACAGGGAAAAACCAGCTGTGTGAGATTTAAGGTAAACGGCCATACAAACCGAACCTTGAGGGTGTGCGCCGGCGGTGCCCCTATACAGCACGTGAACGGCGCACGCCTCCTCGGTTTCCATCTCGACAGAGCGCTAACATGGGAGGCGCACATCGATGAACTGTGCAAGAGAATAGGGAGTGCGTGCTTCGCGCTGCGGCGACTAACGTCCATCGCCGGAAGGGGTACAGTGCGATAGTGCTATTTTGCGACAGTGCACTCAATCCTGACTTACGGCGTGGAGCTTTGGGGTCGCGCCTCCGACTGGAGGCGTGTGTTCTCGCAGCAAAAGCGCGCCATCCGCGCGATGGCCGGCAGGCCTGTGGATGCCCCAGCGCGTGATCTATTCCCTGATCTCATGATTTTGCCCCTGCCTTGTTTACTCATATACCAGGTTTCAGTGTTCACACACGAGAACTTGGGTATGTTCAAGCGCAGAGGCATTAACACAAACTATAATCTGCGCAGTAATAGACACCACAACAGGCTGGTCGCCGAATCACACAGACTTGCCAAGTCGGAGCGATCCGCGTACTATGTAGGCCCCTCTATTTACAACCGCCTGATGCCAGACGCTGTAAGAGATGCAGCTTCCGCCGCAGCGTTCAAGGTTAGGCTGAAGAAGTGGTTAACGCAGGAGTCATTTTATTCAAACGACGAGTTTTTTAACCTACCTATAACTTTATAAGGTAAAATTACTTGTGACATAAAAATATTCCAATATAATATGACGATAAGTGACATGTAATATGAGTACCTAATTGTAATTAATAATAGTTAAACACTATTGTAAGCTCAGTATTGTACCTATCTCGACTTGTAACAATTGTTCATCATCATCATCATCATCATCATTTCAGCCGAAAGACGTCCACTGCTGAACATAGGCCCCCAAGGCTCGCCATTTAGACCGGTCCTGTGCCGTTCGTTTCCACCGGATTCCCGCGACCTTCACCAGGTCATCACTCCACCTACCTCCCTCCTCCCCAACAATTGTTATTAATAATATATTTCATTTCATTTCATTTCAAGGCGTTAAAGTGCATGTTCAGATATTTTTGAGCACCCTGAAGAGTACAGATATATTTGATGGCGACTGTACCTATTGTAAGTTTTGTAGTCGGTGCCATTTCGTCAAATACGGACGTACATTGTTCAATAAAACGCGTAAAGTCTCATATTAGAAGTAAGGCAATTATTTTTTACTTTCTGGTTTTTTGTTTTGGAGTCGGTTTTCGTTATTATTTTTTCAAATATATAATAAACATGATAAGTAATGACTAGGTAGTTTTGTTTCAGTTATACCCAAGATTTTAAACAGTGTTCAAAAAAATGAGGGTTCTCAATTCGTCACTTTAATTTGTATCATAATACGCGAAACGTTGAAGTCTAGTATTTGCTAGTACGAATAAGGCCCGTATAAAGTGTTCTCTTTAGTATTTCGCTCTGGATTATATTATATGATACATTTAATATATCCAATAAAATCAGTAGTCAGAGGTACTGTTTCAATGGGTTTTTCCTGTACAGCTTTTTACAAAAATGGTCAAAAATCAAATGAATTATTGGGTAATTGGAATTGTAGAACTGTCTGATAGCAAATTAAAATATATAAATACAATGAAACAGTACAAAAACAAAAACCATTCCGTCTAACAATGCTTTCGCTCTTGCCAACTGAGCTATTCAGTAACTATTTCTTATTATTCCCATTTTTGTATTATTTCATTGTATTTATAAATTGTAATTTGCTAGCAAATAAGTCTGAAAAAACGTATTCAAATTATGTATTTTATATTATTACATTTAAGATTATGATCAGGGAAAAACTTGAAACAACGCCTGGAAAACCGGAAAAAGTCAGGGAATTTTGGTTGTAGTAGGTCACCCTGCACCTAGCAGCCTAAAACTTTTCACGAATTTTTCAAGATTTCGATAAGATGCAGTCTACATTACACTTTTTGTTTAGTATCATAAGAAGCGGCTTAAAAAACTCTTTCAAATGAGGTATAATTCGTGAACATTGAAAGACCGTGGCTATCTCAAAATCCAGAATAACAACCAGCAGCCTAAAACTTTTCTCGAATTTTTCAAGTTTTCGATAAGATGCAGTCTATATTACACTTTGTATCTAGTATCGTAAGAAACGGCTTACAAAACTCTTTCAAACCAGGTATATTTCGTGAATATTGAAAGACCGTGGCTACCTCAAAATTCAGAATAACCCCAAGCAGCCTAAAACTTTTCTCGAATTTTTCAAGTTTTCGATAAGATTAAGTCTACATTACACTTTGTGTCTAGTAACATAAGAAACGGCTTACAAAACTCTTTCAAATGAGGTGTAATTCGTAAACATTGAAAGACCGTGGCTACCTCAAAATCCAGAATTACACCTAGTAGCCTAAAACTTAGTAGCAAATACTTACTTACAATGAAGCTCGTATATCGGCATAGTTTCAGTACTGAGATACGAGGCTTCGGAGAGTAGTGACAGATTTAATAGTGAGTTTTGCTTCTCACCCGACGTACTATTAATCCAGTAATAAAAGTAGTAGTGTACATAGCCACCCCACAGGTAGGGTGCTTTCGTACAATTTCCACTTTTTAGGAAAATCGCCATTGCTTTGTTATGTTTTGAACACAAAACTTTACTATTATTATAGTTGAATGGGCTATTCAGCAGCATTAACATTGTTCGTATGCAGTAACTGGTTACTGTTTTACAACGCTTAAAAAGTGTACGAATCGTACCGACTTTCCCCTACAGATAAGAAAACTACGATATTAATTTTTAAATTTCCGTACATGGCAGGAATAAGCTGATAAGTCGAAGTGAAAAATGGAAGAAATTTGAACCTTATTGCAATGTCGTCTAAGTTCAAAGTTCGACAAAAAAACATCTCGAGTTGTCAACTTATTCCCGCCATGCATGGATTTAAAGTCTTAAGTTTTTATTATAATAAAATAGTACATTCGTATTTATTATGGTGAAATCTATTTAAAAACTACATTTGACGGATTAAAATACCCATTGGTGTACCATTCTTGTTTATATAAAGGAAATGTTAACAGTGGCGTTCGACTGACTGTTTAGTGATATTAATATTAAAATAAAAATGTCAAGAAGGAGACTTGGGATCAGTATAAAACTGGATTGTGGTATGAGCTATGGTACCGAAGCATTACTGTCTCAAAATGTTATGAAGTAAGTAGGTTTAAAACGGTTGATGGAACCTTGGTAGCTGCTATTCTTAGGGCAAACACTCCGCCAACAACAGCCATGAGAAGAGGACAAGTTTTAGAAGAAAATGTAAGCAAAGCATTGGTGAATAAACTAGGCAAACAAATCGAAAAATGTGGTCTTTTAATTTCAGAAGAGATTCTTATGAACACGGGCTCACCAGATGGCAAATACACACACTGAGAGAGAAAAATACTGCGAATCTAACAAAAAAACTTCAACGGCACAGAGCGCACATAGTAACTTTGCAGCTTAGTCAACGTTTTTATTGTCGCCAGATTATTGTCAAAATGACATCATTCCGCAACAATTTTTACCATTGTTGAAAACACAAACTTTGATGACAATGTTACAACGTTGCCAATCTAACAAAAAACTTTACAGCACAGAGCCCAGGTGAAATTCTGGAATTTGGGGTAGCCACGGTCTTTCAATGTTCACGAATTTCACTTATTTGAAAGAGTTTTTTAAGCCGCTTCTTATAATACTAGACACAAAGTGTAATGTAGACTGCGTCTGATTGAAAACTTGAAAAATTCGAGAAAAGTTTTAGGCTGCTAGGTGAAATTCTGGAATTTGGGGTAACCACGGTCTTTCAATGTTCACAAATTAGACCTCAATTGAAAGAGTTTTTTAAGCCGCTTCTTATGATACTAGACACAAAGTGTAATGTAGACTGCGTCTGATTGAAAACTTGAAAAATTCGAGAAAAATTTTAGGCTGCTAGGTGAAATTCTGGAATTTGGGGTAGCCACGGTCTTTCAATGTTCACAAATTACACCTCATTCGAAAGAGTTTCGTAAGCCGCTTCGTATGATACTAGACACAAAGTGTAATGTAGACTGCGTCTGATTGAAAACTTGAAAAATTCGAGAAAAATTTTAGGCTGCTAG
Source organism: Epiblema foenella (assembly GCA_963556455.1). Classification (NCBI taxonomy): domain Eukaryota; kingdom Metazoa; phylum Arthropoda; class Insecta; order Lepidoptera; family Tortricidae; genus Epiblema; species Epiblema foenella. The sequence goes on from OY747110.1 coordinate 5,864,854, forward strand.
GTGAAATTCTGGAATTTGGGGTAGCCACGGTGTTTCAATGTTCACAAATTACACCTCATTCAAAAGAGTTTCGTAAGCCACTTCGTATGCTACTAGACACAAAGTGTAATGTAGACTGCGTCTGATCGAAAACTTGAAAAATTCGAGAAAAGTTTTAGGCTGCTAGGTGTAATTCTGGATTTTGAGGTAGCCACGGTCTTTCAATGTTCACGAATTTCACTTCATTGAAAGAGTTGTTTAATCCGCTTCTTATGATACTAGACACAAAGTGTAATGTAGACTGCGTCTGATTGAAAACTTGAAAAATTCGAGAAAAATTTTAGGCTGCTAGGTGAAATTCTGGATTTTGAGATAGCCACGGTCTTTCAATGTTCACGAATTTCACTTATTTGAAAGAGTTTTTTAAGCCGCTTCTTATGATACTAGACACAAAGTGAAATATAGACTGCGTCTGATTGAAAACTTGAAAAATTCGAGAAAAGTTTTAGGCTGCTAGGTGAAATTCTGGAATTTGGGGTAACCACGGTCTTTCAATGTTCATGAATTACACTTCATTTGAAAGAGTTTTTTAAGCCGCTTCTTATGATACTAGACACAAAGTGTAATGTAGACTGGGTCTGATCGAAAACTTGAAAAATTCGAGAAAAGTTTTAGGCTGCTAGGTGTAATTCTGGATTTTGAGGTAGCCACGGTCTTTCAATGTTCACGAGTTACACTTTATTTGAAAGAGTTTTTTAAGCCGCTTCTTCTGATACTAGACACAAAGTGTAATGTAGACTGCGTCTGATTGAAAACTTGAAAAATGAAATTCGATAAAAGTTTTAGGCCGCTAGGTGAAATTCTGGAATTTGGGGTAGCCACGGTCTTTCAATGTTCACGAGTTACACTTCATTTGAAAGAGTTTTTTAAGCCGCTTCTTATGATACTAGACACAAAGTGTAATGTAGACTGCGTCTGATCGAAAACTTGAAAAATTCGAGAAAAGTTTTAGGCTGCTAGGTGTAATTCTGGATTTTGAGATAGCCACGGTCTTTCAATGTTCACGAATTTCACCTATTTGAAAGAGTTTTTTAAGCCGCTTCTTATGATACTAGACACAAAGTGTAATGTAGACTGCGTCTGATTGAAAACTTGAAAAATTCGAGAAAAGTTTTAGGCTGCTAGGTGAATTTCTGGAATTTGGGGTAACCACGGTCTTTCAATGTTCACAAATTACACCTCATTCGAAAGAGTTTCGTAAGCCGCTTCGTATGATACTAGACACAAAGTGTAATGTAGACTGCGTCTGATCGAAAACTTGAAAAATTCGAGAAAAGTTTTAGGCTGCTAGGTGTAATTCTGGATTTTGAGGTAGCCACGGTCTTTCAATGTTCACGAATTTCACCTCATTGAAAGAGTTGTTTAATCCGCTTCTTATGATACTAGACACAAAGTGTAATGTAGACTGCGTCTGATTGAAAACTTGAAAAATTCGAGAAAAATTTTAGGCTGCTAGGTGAAATTCTGGATTTTGAGATAGCCACGGTCTTTCAATGTTCACGAATTATACCTCATTCGAAAGAGTTTTGTAAGCCGCTTCGTATGATACTAGACACAAAGTGTAATGTAGACTGCGTCTGATCGAAAACTTGAAAAATTCGATAAAAGTTTTAGGCTGCTAGGTGAAATTCTGAAATTTGAGGTAGCCACGGTCTTTCAATGTTCACGAATTAAACTTCATTTGAAAGAGTTTTTTAAGCCGCTTCTTATGATACTAGACACAAAGTGTAATGTAGACTGCGTCTGATTAAAACTTGAAAAATTCGAGAAAAGTTTTAGGCTGCTAGGTGAAATTCTGGATTTTGAGGTAGCCACGGTCTTTCAATGTTCACGACTTACACTTCATTCGAAAGAGTTTCTTAAGCCGCTTCTTATGATACTAGACACAAAGTGTAATGTAGACTGCGTCTGATTGAAATCTTGAAAAATTCGAGAAAAATTTTAGGCTGCTAGGTGAAATTCTGGAATTTGGGGTAGCCACGGTCTTTCAATGTTCACGAATTTCACTTATTTGAAAGAGTTTTTTAAGCCGCTTCTTATAATACTAGACACAAAGTGTAATGTAGACTGCGTCTGATTGAAAACTTGAAAAATTCGAGAAAAGTTTTAGGCTGCTAGGTGAAATTCTGGAATTTGGGGTAACCACGGTCTTTCAATGTTCACAAATTAGACCTCAATTGAAAGAGTTTTTTAAGCCGCTTCTTATGATACTAGACACAAAGTGTAATGTAGACTGCGTCTGATTGAAAACTTGAAAAATTCGAGAAAAATTTTAGGCTGCTAGGTGAAATTCTGGATTTTGAGATAGCCACGGTCTTTCAATGTTCACGAATTACACCTCATTCGAAAGAGTTTCGTAAGCCGCTTCGTATGATACTAGACACAAAGTGTAATGTAGACTGCGTCTGATCGAAAACTTGAAAAATTCGATAAAAGTTTTAGGCCGCTAGGTGAAATTCTGGAATTTGGGGTAGCCACGGTCTTTCAATGTTCACGAGTTACACTTCATTTGAAAGAGTTTTTTAAGCCGCTTCTTATGATACTAGACACAAAGTGTAATGTAGACTGCGTCTGATCGAAAACTTGAAAAATTCGAGAAAAGTTTTAGGCTGCTAGGTGTAATTCTGGATTTTGAGGTAGCCACGGTCTTTCAATATTCACAAATTAGACCTCATTTGAAAGAGTTTCGTAAGCCGCTTCTTATGATACTAGACACAAAGTGTAATGTAGACTGCGTGTGATTGAAAACTTGAAAAATTCGAGAAAAATTTTAGGCTGCTAGGTGAAATTTTGGATTTTGAGATAGCCACGGTCTTTCAATGTTCACGAATTTCACCTATTTGAAAGAGTTTTTTAAGCCGCTTCTTATGATACTAGACACAAAGTGTAATGTAGACTGCGTCTGATTGAAAACTTGAAAAATTCGAGAAAAGTTTTAGGCTGCTAGGTGAAATTCTGGAATTTGGGGTAACCACGGTCTTTCACTGTTCACAAATTACACCTCATTCGAAAGAGTTTCGTAAGCTGCTTCGTATGATACTAGACACAAAGTGTAATGTAGACTGCGTCTGATCGAAAACTTGAAAAATTCGAGAAAAGTTTTAGGCTGCTAGGTGTAATTCTGGATTTTGAGGTAGCCACGGTCTTTCAATGTTCACGAATTTCACCTCATTCAAAGAGTTGTTTAATCCGCTTCTTATGATACTAGACACAAAGTGTAATGTAGACTGCGTCTGATTGAAAACTTGAAAAATTCGAGAAAAATTTTAGGCTGCTAGGTGAAATTCTGGATTTTGAGATAGCCACGGTCTTTCAATGTTCACAAATTACACCTCATTCGAAAGAGTTTCGTAAGCCGCTTCGTATGATACTAGACACAAAGTGTAATGTAGACTGCGTCTGATCGAAAACTTGAAAAATTCGAGAAAAGTTTTAGGCTGCTAGGTGTAATTCTGGATTTTGAGGTAGCCACGGTCTTTCAATGTTCACGAATTTCACCTCATTGAAAGAGTTTTTTAAGCCGCTTCTTATGATACTAGACACAAAGTGTAATGTAGACTGCGTCTGATTGAAAACTTGAAAAATTCGAGAAAAATTTTAGGCTGCTAGGTGAAATTCTGAAATTTGAGGTAGCCACGGTCTTTCAATGTTCACGACTTACACTTCATTCGAAAGAGTTTCTTAAGCCGCTTCTTATGATACTAGACACAAAGTGTAATGTAGACTGCGTCTGATTGAAAACTTGAAAAATTCGAGAAAAATTTTAGGCTGCTAGGTGAAATTCTGGAATTTGGGGTAGCCACGGTCTTTCAATGTTCACGAATTTCACTTATTTGAAAGAGTTTTTTAAGCCGCTTCTTATGATACTAGACACAAAGTGTAATGTAGACTGCGTCTGATTGAAAACTTGAAAAATTCGAGAAAAGTTTTAGGCTGCTAGGTGAAATTCTGGAATTTGGGGTAACCACGGTCTTTCAATGTTCACAAATTAGACCTCATTTGAAAGAGTTTTTTAAGCCGCTTCTTATGATACTAGACACAAAGTGTAATGTAGACTGCGTCTGATTGAAAACTTGAAAAATTCGAGAAAAATTTTAGGCTGCTAGGTGAAATTCTGGAATTTGGGGTAGCCACGGTGTTTCAATGTTCACAAATTACACCTCATTCAAAAGAGTTTCGTAAGCCACTTCGTATGATACTAGACACAAAGTGTAATGTAGACTGCGTCTGATCGAAAACTTGAAAAATTCGAGAAAAGTTTTAGGCTGCTAGGTGTAATTCTGGATTTTGAGGTAGCCACGGTCTTTCAATGTTCACGAATTTCACTTCATTGAAAGAGTTGTTTAATCCGCTTCTTATGATACTAGACACAAAGTGTAATGTAGACTGCGTCTGATTGAAAACTTGAAAAATTCGAGAAAAATTTTAGGCTGCTAGGTGAAATTCTGGATTTTGAGATAGCCACGGTCTTTCAATGTTCACAAATTACACCTCATTCGAAAGAGTTTCGTAAGCCGCTTCGTATGATACTAGACACAAAGTGTAATGTGGACTGCGTCTGATCGAAAACTCGAAAAATTCGAGAAAAGTTTTAGGCTGCTAGGTGTAATTCTGGATTTTGAGGTAGCCACGGTCTTTCAATGTTCACGAATTTCACCTCATTGAAAGAGTTTTTTAAGCCGCTTCTTATGATACTACTTCTTATGACACAAAGTGTAATGTAGACTGCGTCTGATTGAAAACTTGAAAAATTCGAGAAAAATTTTAGGCTGCTAGGTGAAATTCTGAAATTTGAGGTAGCCACGGTCTTTCAATGTTCACGACTTACACTTCATTCGAAAGAGTTTCTTAAGCCGCTTCTTATGATACTAGACACAAAGTGTAATGTAGACTGCGTCTGATTGAAATCTTGAAAAATTCGAGAAAAATTTTAGGCTGCTAGGTGAAATTCTGGAATTTGGGGTAGCCACGGTCTTTCAATGTTCACGAATTTCACTTATTTGAAAGAGTTTTTAAGCCGCTTCTTATAATACTAGACACAAAGTGTAATGTAGACTGCGTCTGATTGAAAACTTGAAAAATTCGAGAAAAGTTTTAGGCTGCTAGGTGAAATTCTGGAATTTGGGGTAACCACGGTCTTTCAATGTTCACAAATTAGACCTCAATTGAAAGAGTTTTTTAAGCCGCTTCTTATGATACTAGACACAAAGTGTAATGTAGACTGCGTCTGATTGAAAACTTGAAAAATTCGATAAAAATTTTAGGCTGCTAGGTGAAATTCTGGAATTTGGGGTAGCCACGGTCTTTCAATGTTCACAAATTATACCTCATTCGAAAGAGTTTCGTAAGCCGCTTCGTATGATACTAGACACAAAGTGTAATGTAGACTGCGTCTGATTGAAAACTTGAAAAATTCGAGAAAAATTTTAGGCTGCTAGGTGAAATTCTGGAATTTGGGGTAGCCACGGTGTTTCAATGTTCACAAATTACACCTCATTCAAAAGAGTTTCGTAAGCCACTTCGTATGATACTAGACACAAAGTGTAATGTAGACTGCGTCTGATCGAAAACTTGAAAAATTCGAGAAAAGTTTTAGGCTGCTAGGTGTAATTCTGGATTTTGAGGTAGCCACGGTCTTTCAATGTTCACGAATTTCACTTCATTGAAAGAGTTGTTTAATCCGCTTCTTATGATACTAGACACAAAGTGTAATGTAGACTGCGTCTGATTGAAAACTTGAAAAATTCGAGAAAAATTTTAGGCTGCTAGGTGAAATTCTGGATTTTGAGATAGCCACGGTCTTTCAATGTTCACGAATTTCACTTATTTGAAAGAGTTTTTTAAGCCGCTTCTTATGATACTAGACACAAAGTGTAATATAGACTGCGTCTGATTGAAAACTTGAAAAATTCGAGAAAAGTTTTAGGCTGCTAGGTGAAATTCTGGAATTTGGGGTAACCACGGTCTTTCAATGTTCATGAATTACACTTCATTTGAAAGAGTTTTTTAAGCCGCTTCTTATGATACTAGACACAAAGTGTAATGTAGACTGGGTCTGATCGAAAACTTGAAAAATTCGAGAAAAGTTTTAGGCTGCTAGGTGTAATTCTGGATTTTGAGGTAGCCACGGTCTTTCAATGTTCACGAGTTACACTTTATTTGAAAGAGTTTTTTAAGCCGCTTCTTCTGATACTAGACACAAAGTGTAATGTAGACTGCGTCTGATTGAAAACTTGAAAAATGAAATTCGATAAAAGTTTTAGGCCGCTAGGTGAAATTCTGGAATTTGGGGTAGCCACGGTCTTTCAATGTTCACGAGTTACACTTCATTTGAAAGAGTTTTTTAAGCCGCTTCTTATGATACTAGACACAAAGTGTAATGTAGACTGCGTCTGATCGAAAACTTGAAAAATTCGAGAAAAGTTTTAGGCTGCTAGGTGTAATTCTGGATTTTGAGATAGCCACGGTCTTTCAATGTTCACGAATTTCACCTATTTGAAAGAGTTTTTTAAGCCGCTTCTTATGATACTAGACACAAAGTGTAATGTAGACTGCGTCTGATTGAAAACTTGAAAAATTCGAGAAAAGTTTTAGGCTGCTAGGTGAATTTCTGGAATTTGGGGTAACCACGGTCTTTCAATGTTCACAAATTACACCTCATTCGAAAGAGTTTCGTAAGCCGCTTCGTATGATACTAGACACAAAGTGTAATGTAGACTGCGTCTGATCGAAAACTTGAAAAATTCGAGAAAAGTTTTAGGCTGCTAGGTGTAATTCTGGATTTTGAGGTAGCCACGGTCTTTCAATGTTCACGAATTTCACCTCATTGAAAGAGTTGTTTAATCCGCTTCTTATGATACTAGACACAAAGTGTAATGTAGACTGCGTCTGATTGAAAACTTGAAAAATTCGAGAAAAATTTTAGGCTGCTAGGTGAAATTCTGGATTTTGAGATAGCCACGGTCTTTCAGTGTTCACGAATTATACCTCATTCGAAAGAGTTTCGTAAGCCGCTTCGTATGATACTAGACACAAAGTGTAATGTAGACTGCGTCTGATCGAAAACTTGAAAAATTCGATAAAAGTTTTAGGCTGCTAGGTGAAATTCTGAAATTTGAGGTAGCCACGGTCTTTCAATGTTCACGAATTTCACCTATTTGAAAGAGTTTTTTAAGCCGCTTCTTATGATACTAGACACAACGTGTAATGTAGACTGTGTCTGATCGAAAACTTGAAAAGTTCTAGAAAAGTTTTAGGCTGTTAGGTATAATTCTGGATTTTGAGGTAGCCTCGGTCTTTCAATGTTCACGAATTTCACCTCTTTGAAAGAGTTTTTTAAGCCGCTTCTTATGATACTAGACACAAAGTGTAATGTAGACTGCGTCTGATTAAAACTTGAAAAATTCGAGAAAAGTTTTAGGCTGCTAGGTGAAATTCTGGATTTTGAGGTAGCCACGGTCTTTCAATGTTCACGACTTACACTTCATTCGAAAGAGTTTCTTAAGCCGCTTCTTATGATACTAGACACAAAGTGTAATGTAGACTGCGTCTGATCGAAAACTTGAAAAATTCGAGAAAAGTTTTAGGCTGCTAGGTGAAATTCTGGATTTTGAGGTAGCCACGGTCTTTCAATGTTCACGACTTACACTTCATTCGAAAGAGTTTCTTAAGCCGCTTCTTATGATACTAGATACGAAGTGTAATCTAGACAGCGTCTCGTCGAAAACTCGAAAAATTCGAAAAAAGTTTTAGGCTGCCAGTTTGTGAAGTTAGCTGCCCAATGGTTTTTTCTGCAGTGTTGACCACTTGAGGCTTTATTTGGATTGCTTTGTGAGAAAAATCGAATTATTTGTCGAAAGTCAATTGACGTGACCTTGAAAGTGCCTAAATTACGATTTTTGTAGGTGTGGGTAAAAAATGACTTCCTAATTCAGTCGGGTTATGTTAGGCTGCTGACTTTGGGCTGCTAACTTCACACCCGTCGCGCCCCTGCCATACTGCGTTAAATTTATACAGACTATCGCAATCGCTCACGGCCGACGCGTCGCATAATTTGATGACAACTAATAATAGTTATAATGTCGCTTTCAATAGCTACAATGTAGGGGAAATAGGGAAATAATTTTTAATTTAACGCAGTGCTAGTGGCGGAACGGAAAATTTACCGCAAGATCTTAGGACCCACTCGTAGAGAGCCAGGCACTTGGTTAGCCTGCATGTAACATCCTCCCTAGGTCTAAATAGAAATCGGAAAACCTAAAGCCTACCTGAGCTTTACCTACAAATACTTACACCATCTGAAAGTCTGAAAACCAGGACTTTTCGTAAAGTTCCTAAAACTCTAAAAGTTTCTAAAGTTTTCCTAAAGCATTACTAAAGCTATTAATTTCAGCAGATCTAAATGATATGGGAATAACTACAGGGAAAGAAAATAAATCAAACAAAAGATTTTGAGAAAGAAAATAAATGAAACAATACATTTATTTCATAAAAGTGATTTTACTCGAAACTTTGATTATTTTATCTAATAAAGCCCGGTGAGAACTTTATTAGACATCCGCGTTGATTCCTAGGCCAAGACCTAAGCAAGGGAAAACAAGGCGGACTCAACAAAAACCCTTGCTGCCAACTTAACCTATTACAATTTATAATGAAATGAAATTAATTCAAATGATAAGGTTAATTACACAATCGGAGAATATTAAAAGTAAACCAAGACTAAATAAATAAAATATTAATGGCGTGATCGAATAGTGGCAATTTAAAGACCTAGTTATGAAATGTAGCAACTTAAGTTCTCTGAGGTGTGAGAAACATATGAACTATTGAGAATTGGACAATGTTTAGACAAATACAACTTAAACTAAGTAATTACAACTTAAAATAAGTCTACCTAAAGAAATAAACATAGCAATTTCCTACAGCATCTTATTTATAATGGATAACTAAACGTGAACACAATATTAAGCACCTAGAACCTAATTTACTAGAAATATAGAAAACTTAAAACACAAGTTTAATAGAAAACTAATCATGAACACAATACTAAAGTAACTAAGAGTTTAGAGCCTAACCTAATTGTAAAATACCGTCGTTGGCTGTGTGATAAGTCATAGCATAAAGAAGTTGTTTATAGTTTAAAAGGAGTAAACGTATAATGACGTAATATGATACGGAGTAGATAATTACTCCATAATTTGATTCAGAAGAATGGTTATAGTTATCGGTTAATGAGGCGTATAGTCATGGACAAATCGTGAATTAAATTAAATATATGTTTATAAAACCTTAAAACTAGTGTTTGGTATATCGAGGTATCGATATGTCGTATTTTATTTCCTACAAGGTAGGATAGGACGGGTCTGGCTTATTACGAAATATAATATAATTCTCAATCTAAAAGATGTGAGAATAAAATAGCTGATTGCAAGCAACCATAAAGCCACAGTACCTCATAAAAGTACCATGCATAAGTCATATAAACCACCAAGCCATTTCTGGACATGATGAGGCGACTATGTCGAGGCAGCAGTCTCGCGAAGGAATACCTGATGCTAACCCATTGGGTATATCCCTACCTAACACCTAACACGAGCAAACAGAGTATCCTCGCAAGTGGCACAGGGCCGAGACTATAAGTGATATGTGACAATAGCGCCTGACGAATGAACATATACATGGTAATAATAAGAGCGTAGCCCATAATATTATGAGACCAGCCATTTTATTGCATACAGCAAAAGTAAATAATACTGAACTTATTTAAAAGCCAGTTGGAATAGGATCTTGTTATATTTATATATATATGTATATTATAATACACGTGTGATGTATCTACGTTGAAGTAGACTTAAATACGAGTTAGTTACCTCGTACCCAAATATTATGCAAACAAACAAGTTGCTGCTATTCAGGTTTAATGTCCAAATCGAGTCATATGGTCATCCCATTAGCGAATATCACTACTGAGCCATGCAACCGCAAAACCTCAGCATTGACCAGCGTTCTCACGACAGCAAGGAGTTTTGCTCGAGTCGTCAATCAATCTATATCGCCATTGAACTTTCACATCCCATCTCGCCCATATAATAGAATATATAAGGGTACATAGATATTGGGGTCTTTAATGTTCAGCTTCAGCAAACGGCAATACAGATTTCTCGTCTCAGCGGGACTATAGTGTCTTGTTTGAATCAAAGATTCCCACAAGCAGCTAAAGGCGCACCGCGTGCCTAAACAAGACCGCAGCCCTTTTCAAAGCTCGTCTTGGGATCGAGACTAAAGACGAAAGCCTGTCGTTAAGAATCTGTGAGACTAGCCCTAAACCCCATTTATGAACGTATTTCATCGATCTGGAGTAAAACCATTGCATAGCAACAGTAATAGTTATTAGGCATATTTGGTATATTTGGGTACTACATTGTACTACCAAAACCTTTCGTCATAGGCTGGAACATACCATACAAAATCGTAATAAAACATTTGGCAGTCCAACTTGTGACATTACCTCATTGCTGGAACAGTCACATCCACTGCGACCAGTCTCAACAACTACAATAGATTAGTAAATGTATGTATGTTGGTACATACATGTGAAATATTGGAACAGTATCTACTTGTCCAATAAAATAAATATAATTATCGCACAGGCGAAGATAAGGTATTGACGTAATATTAATTACGTAGTCAACAGACTATTAGGTACTGTAATAGGAACCAAAGTTTCATAAAAAGGTAAATAAGCCAAGATTACTTCAAATAAAGAGTGCAATAACCATGTCAGGTCACACAACACAACGATAGCATTTCGGCCTATTAAAAGGTAACATTATGTATGACATTTACATAGAACGGGAACGTGAATAAGTACCATAGTTAACGCAGTCAGAAAGTTTTGCGAAACTTAGAAAACCATTTAAGGATCTCTTCATCTGCGTGTGTACAGTGGTAGGCTATGAGGTTATCATGCAGGAACAGCCTCGTTGTCCAAACGCCGGAACTGTGATCAGGTTGGCAGGATCAGCCAGTGAGGGGTCTCATATTGTCATGGCACAGCGTTGGATTGAGGATGGCCTGGCTCTGGTCGTCGATTGCCCACATGTACAAAAGTGCTGGCAGGTACACGTCCCGTATAAATGTCCAGGGTCCAAACGATAGGTGGAAGGCATATCGTCGTTGACAGTGTGATTGCGCGGAGGCACTGACATGGTCATCTTCTTGACACCAGTGCGATGATACGTCATTCGATATCGTCTATCCTTCTCATATAAAGGTTTGATTTCGCAAAACCCTCCAAATACCCAAACTATGGCATTGTAATCTTTAGATATATTCATAAATAAAACGTACTCATTTAATAACCTAAAGTTACTATTATCACCTACAACACTGTACTAAATCAATAAGAACATACTTAAAATACCAACGAAACATAAGAAACCTAATGTAAATGAAATAATTAATGCGTTAAATAATAAGTGTAAGAATATAATGACTACCTCATTAGCAAAAGATTAATTCAATTACTGTTTAATAGTAAAATTACAATCCTTTAACGAATTGTCTACTAATAAATAATGTCCTTAAAGTCAAATAGTCATTTAAAACTAATTGAAATCAATAGTCAAATATAGTAATACTCAAATATTAAAACCAGCTTGTATGAACAGCGCCTACCTCCATTATTCATGAAAATCTCAATAATACTGAATAGTATCAAAAATAGACACGAATTCACATAGCATGCACAAAACACCAACATAAATCTTAATAACTAACATGCACAATAAGTATGGGTATAATAAAACACAATGTATTTATTAAATCAGGTAGTAACACTCCAACAACGCAGATGTGCCTAGAATATATTCCATTTAGCAAACATTATCAATTAAATATCTGTTGCACTAATGGTAAAACTATATCCGTAACAATGAATTAAACGATTAACGTACTTAAATGCATTTTAAAGCCATAATTATTTAAAAGGAGATACGCCATCCCACATCGATATTGTTAACGTAGATTTTACCTTAAGCAGGTTATTCAAATTAAGCAAAGGTATTGTCAATCTAACTTGAACTTTATACTGAACACTATAGGTAACGACAAGGTAATTGTACCTATATAAGCAGCGTAACGCACGCGCATAATACATTATGAAAAAGAAATCACTATCGTTTGCTATATGGAATTTAAACACTCCGTCTTCATAAATCCTGTGAACAGAAAGGATTAAACACACAACACCCTATTTTATCCTAACATAATGAATCCCTACGTAATTCCTATCTATCACGACAAATAACTTTAAAAACTCACATAAGCGTTCCTGAAGGTGCACGCCGCTCTCGTGAGGTCTACCCGCAGGAGCCGTCGAAGGGGAAAAAAGTCTCGAAACCATTGTGTATCTCCTTATATTACCTCACCTCGTTATCGTGAGAACCCCTAACATCACGCGATAAACTGATGTTCTATCATTCTAGAGGGAACCCCATCGATTGGTCAACTAGCTAAATCTGTCTTCTCATTGGTCTAGAATAACTTTCCAATCTCCTACTCAACACCAGATGTCTCTTCCTATGCCTATCCCATTAAAATCTGACTAAAATAAATAGACACCTACACAAACAAGATTGTTTCGTCCTTAAATATTCCTCATTTTAGTAGGGTAGCCACGCGCATAACATTTTTTCAAATACCCGCCAAAGGCAGCGATGCAGCTACTGCTTTGCAATTAGCCACTTGCGTCAACTAGGCTCAACGCTCACGTCTAGTATATCTTGACGTCGAGACCCGTATTAGCAATGCACAACTAGAGATCCGCCCTACACTGGTTCGTCTAAGGTGGATTGGTGTTCACGTTAGTTTCAACGTTGTGAATGACAGCCCTGTTTCACATTGACCGTGTAATTTCAGATGGCAACGTATTTCGCTACTATATGGACATAATGACAACCTTTCTACGCGGTTGGATTATTTACTAATAGTTTAAATACTCGACACCAGATGTCCATACTTGAGCTTTGCAACTTGAGAAATGCTAATAATATAAAGCAGGAAACCATTGTCCAAGCTTATTCAAATTACAAAAGTAGCACTACTCTTAGAAAAATGAAAATAACTTGAAATTCAAAAGATTGGTGATATTCATTATAAATAATCGAACTTTTTTAGACTTAATTTAAACGCCATCTGTTCACAATGAGAGGCTTTATTGATGATGAACATTTAGAATATAAAAATCAGCTTTTACGAAGCCAAGAAGCGTTCCTGAAAGCTTAGAAGCTTTCTCGAAGCTGAGAAGCTTCCCAGAAGCCTTCCTCTGAAGTTAAGAAGCTATACTGAAGCTTAGAAGCACATTTAAAGCTTTTCCGAAGCTTAGAAGCTTTCATGAACTTTTTATACGAATGACGGATGTCGATCTGTTACATGCAGAAACCACGAAATCGACGATCTAGTGTCCGAGCCAAACATCATAGGTAACTAGTACTTTTCAAAAATGCACACAACCATAAGCCTCGGCGCCAACAGGGATTGTCGGCCTCGTATCTCTAGCACTCCTCGTTAGCACTCGGCCATCTATATCTACTCGGCCGGCAATCCCTTATTTCGCATGTATTTCGCGGCCTATGCAGTTATACTATTTCGCTCTTACGCCCTTTGTTACTAGAGTGCTTAATATAGATATTATATATTGGTTATTTATTTAGAAGAAACGAAAAAGAAATTGTGTCGGGAAGATTTCCTATGAATTATTCTGTTCTATTTTAATATTCTTCCTCACCTGTTTGTAGTTTTGGGTGTAACCACTGATTTTTGTGGAAATTAGATCCTGTTGAGGTTTGAATTCTAGTCAAATAGATGGACAACCTGATTATTACATTTCTAGCTGCCCAAATATCCTGACATATATAAAATAATTAAAGTAAATGACCCAAGTCCCAATGTTAGACAGCTTAATATAATAACCAATAGTTGAAAAATATTGTTCACCACTATTAATATAACAAGATTGAAATGTCATACTGTACTGGGCCAGTGTCGAGCACTAGGCCCCTTGTGCTTAAAACTTAACAAACTTCTGCTAACTAAAATGTTTTGTCCCTTTCACACAAACGTAGATGTCAAGGTAACAGATAAGGTAGAACGAACTGTAGCGGCTAGTTAACTAAAATAGGATTGATATACGTTTATTAATAAGGGGTAAGGACGTTTACCACTTAATTCAATTTAGAGCCTTTCAGACTCTTAGCGCCATCTCTTGACGAGTAGACGAATCAAATTTAGGAACAATTTGGTTAAAAAATGGATGAATACATCTATTAATGAATGTAAAATAACTCATTATCAGTTTTTGGCATTTGATAAGTCGTATATAATAGAAGAAACGTACTTACCTAATAATTCTCAAATGAAGTATAGGTACTTAGGTAATTACCTACTATAAGTAGGTACTTATGAAAAGGGAGATGGTCGGCTGTGTTATTACGTTCTTTAGACTTTACTTAACGATTATAAAATTCAGAAACTTGAGTTGCTTAATGGCGCAAATGTTTTATTTGCCGACATTCAGACTCTAAAAATTGTTACATAAATAAAAGTTACATGGAAGCTGCATATTGTATTAAATATTGTTAAAATTTTATACAATTACTTAGGATAATTAACATTTATTCTCATCCCCCATCACAATCTTCACACCCGTTCTCAATCATAGCCTTAATAAAACCCCTCGTTGGAAATCAAATGCAAGGCCCGTATTCACAAAAGCTTATGAATTTGCCTCAGGAAACCCCAGGGTAAGTCTGAGCTCCTTACACACAATCGTTAGTCTGTTGGCTCAGTTTATTCATGATTTTATTTTTTCATAGGAAATTAATGATTTTAAGGGGATACCTCGATTCGGTCAATCACGCCCCCCGTGAAAGACACACGCTTATGTTTTTCGCGCACGACAAAACGTAATGCAACACTCTTTGCATCCCGTTTTGTCGTGGCTTTTTTAGACAAACGATAAATATCTGACTGTGTGCAGTTTTACTAAATTTTCTCTTGACAGCGTTTAGATGAGGTAAAATACCATCATTTTACCTTAATTGTGTCGTTTACGTAAGAAGTGTTGTTTTAGTAGGCTGAGTAAAAAGAGGAAAATAATAATTCAACTTTGGATTTTTTTTCTACAAAGACATACTAATCATCATAATATCTACTGAAAATTTCTCAGCAATCATGTAAATAATTATAAATCTGAAAATTAATCCTTATTGTTTCATCGTCTGGGCAGAACAGCATTTCAGAACGCGATATTTCTCGTTGCATGGCCTTAAGCTCGGTATTTGCATAACCCGATCGATTTTCATAACATTGAAAGGTTTGATCGTACTCGTCTTACTTCGGTAGCCTGTAGCGCCGCAATGTATAGTCAATATCGAAAATATGTATGCGAAATACAGCGACAAAATATACGGACATGGATTTAATGACAAGAGAGCATAAAAGCGTATACATCGTCTGTCGCTTTGGGGACGTATATAACGTGTTTGGGGAGCCTTCTTGAGCTTGCTGAATGATGAACTAGCCCCTAGTTCGATTTGTATAAGATTGTCCTCTAATATTTATTTATTTATTTATTATATATATTTATGCCTTTGACTATAATGAAAATTGCATTCAATTTTTACACCACGTTAATCTGCCTAGTTGATACAAATGTATGTTCAAATTACACTAGGGATGCGCTTGAGTCGGACTAGTTATGAATGGCATAGCAGATGCGTAAAGATAATTCAATATGAGATTGAATGCAAGCTGCGCGGACAATAGTCAATCAACGCACGCGCACGCTGTTCTAAATTCGAATTTACTTAGGGCTGCCAAAAGGGTGAAATGTGCAGTGATATATCTGAATGTTGGACTAACAAACGATGGTGACTGAGTGAGGAGATGGTGTGCTAAACTCAAGCCACAAGACGCTCGGTAAAACGGTTTATAAGTTAACGATTGACAGCAGTTACCTTTTTTTAAATCTTTATTTATTTAGAAGCTTTCGTCAAGATGACGATATCAGCTCCAGCAAGCCTCTAACTACAACACAACTTCTTAAATAATATGTATACTTATTTCCAAAAAAAACCGTATACTAACCTTGCAGCGTTTGACAAAGGATCCGCTAAAATGGAATGAAAAACCCCAACATGCAAAAAAATTATGCTCTCCCTTTTCTCTCGAGTTCGAACACACTCTACCAACAAGTGTAGCACATCTTCGATGGTTCCTCACTCCTTACAGCAGCAGTTACCTCAAAAAACAAAATGATAATCTATGTAATGCTAGGATATGTATACAGAAATATCAACTACCTACAAGTTAATGTTACTCCCGCAGCGATGGTGTTAAACCGATGAGACTCTCGATTTTCATAGAGCTTTGGGTTTTTTAAATATCTACCTAAGTATATATATATATTTTTCGAACATTTAGGTCTAAACGACGCATAATTCAAAAATATTAAGGAAATCCTTGTGTTTTTACGAGGGTTTTGTTGGTAACGATTTATAAACCGCACATGATTATAACCACGAATTATAAAACGTTTCACCTTTCACAGTTAAATGTTAACCCTAATACCGTATGATTAGAATTTAGATCTCAACCTCACCTTTAGCCCCCTCACTGTGACAACAGTTATCTTTTTGCATATTAATGGCTTAAAAATGACCGCTAATTTGGCGATTGTCATATTTTTATTCATGAATACACAAATATTGCTATTGCAGCCATTGGAATTGGACTTTAATACTCATTAGAAAAGGACTACAGAAAGTGCATAAAAAATGCAATAGTGGTTTTAAAAATGGTTGATTGCTTAGACAACTGTTGTAAGAGACTTTTGTTAAGGACACTGGTGCGCGTGTTTATTGTATTTGTAGCACAATATCAAATTAATGAAAAACTTGTATTTGCCAACCTGATAACGACTTGTTTAGCTGCTTTGTTACAAATTAATGCATTTCTTTATGTGAAAGGATATTAATCGATATAGGATTTGACAGCTGCATCTCGAAAGTTGTTTTTGTAAGTCATCTGAATACTCCAACTCACATTTAAACCCTTTTTATTTAATAAATGGGTGAGGTTTTGAACCATAAATATGAACGTGTCATAATGGAATAAATGAAATTATAGACGAATTAAAAACTATGCGGTCCTCACCCAAATTGCACACCTAACGACGGGTTGTATTCGGAAAACTTTGCGAAAAACCCTGTCATGACATGACACTGAATGATGTTGACGTGAGTGTAAGTCATTAACAGACTAGAGACTCTAGCTAATTTGTTAAATCGATAGTCTAATCTTTTACATAGTTAACTCTGTCATAACGGAGCTGTCAAATCGAATGTTTAATTTACTAGCTAAAGTTAAATCGATAAATTAACCATTAGATTTGACAGCTTCGTTATGACAGAGTTAAGTATGTAACTTTAGATTTGTCAACATGTTACTTTTCACCCCTTTTCCGTCACATGCAAATGTGAATATAAGTATAAATTATTCACTCATAGAAAGTATCTGAATACGTTACCTCCATCCATCCTTCTTATGTCTAACGCCTGATTGTTTCCTTGTCAAATTAAAGCTAGTTACATTCGTTGCTAAGACGTTATTGGAGGCGTCGGTCTTAAACGAGCCGGCGGCCTCTGCTTAGACTCGCATTTTCTTACTAGGTAAATTTACGTCGGAAGATATTGCTGTATGCTTTCTATTAGGCTTCTCAGTGGTATCTCTCCGGGAAAGTCTAATATTACTTTAGGTACCGCCTTTAATGATGAAAGATGACGAAAGCACTACTTTCAAATGAAAACCTTTCTTAATAATATCAATACTCTATAACAATACAATCTCTAAAACAATCTTTGTATTATGCTGTTATTATCTCGTATAAATAATAGTCATACATATTCTTAAGTACTTATATATAATTACTTACTTATTTATGCATGTACAGGTAACTCAGCCATATAGCCAATTTACATACTTAGGAAGTATAATTATAATTACCCATGACTCCATATGCACCACAGATGTTATACAGAGATTTGCTATGGCTAAAAGAGCGTTCAATAACAAAAAGCAGTTACATAAAGCGAAGATATCGAGGAAAGATAAAAAACAACTAATTAAAGTATAGATCTGGAGCATTGCGTTATATGTGTGTGTCGCCAACAAACTGTCTTGTCAGTTTGGCGAGTAAAATTGAAACTGGAAACTTTATGTACCTTTTGAAAATAAATTAAAAAAAAGAAAACGTGGACGCTGACCCAGAGGGATAGAGAGAGACTAGAAGCATTTGAAATGTGGTGGGAGGAAAATTGAAGGGATTAGTTAGACGGAACGGAAAACAAATGAAGAGGCTTTAAGCATCGTGAAAGAGTCGAGAACTATGCTAAAATCAATACATAACCGGAGAGGAAGGATTATTGGACACCTGATGCGGCACGACAGTTTTTTGTAAACGTTTTGGAGGACAGAATTGAAGGAAGAAAGAGTAGAGGTAGACCCATTGACATACTTCAACCAACTGAAGGGAAAAATTGGTGCCGCGTCGTATCAGGAGGTTAAAAGACTGGCAGAGAACCGGGAAGACTGGCGATTACTGGACCGACATGAGCGTAGCTCTTAAGTTTAATGATGATGACACGTAACTAATATTAAGATGTGCGACAGTGTCACATCATATGGACGAACTATTCGCATATATAACGAAATCATGAAGTAACGAAAGGGAAAGAGATGCAAGCATTACACACCAACACTCGTGGGAACGAGATACAACGTGTCGTCTCCTGTCCCTCATGTACAGCACCACTAATTATGAGATGTCAGAATGGTCCTACATCCCTATCAGTCTTCTGGTACATCTCAATTTAGTCAGCCTATAATAAGTCCGTCCCCTTGCTGATTCGCTAATCCTCCTTCTATCTAATTCTCTTTCTACGAACGAAATGAAGCATTTGCGACAAAATTACCCTGTGTGACATATGACGCTCTAAAAAGGATTGATATAAAACGGATTCCAATGACACGAAATGTTTCGTATTATTAATACTCAACTCAATAATTTCTATTAAAAAATAAAAGAATTGTATTGCTAACCCGTTGATGCATACCTTTAGTATGGCATGGCAACAGGTCAAAATAACTAGAGGAGACCAGCAACAGCAAGAGTGTAATTTCACTTCGATTGTTATTCAAACTTAAACCTTGAAGCGTGTGAATTAAAGTTTAATTTAAAAGGTGAGTTGAAGATGAAATCAAGCCCTTGTTAATCGAGTTAACTCTTAAACGAGTCACCTCACAGGGATGCACTCCAGATCCAATGGCATGAATCATGAAATTTACTCCCTGTGTTATTAGTTTTTTTGTTAATAAAGGCAGATTAGTTCCCGCGTAATTTCAAATAGAGGAATTTTTATCGTAAATCGTTTACGTATCTTTGTAGCTCCACTTGTATACGTCCGATAGAGACCGAGATATAGGAACTTCGATTTTTACAGACATTGAGCCTGACACGTGCCGTGGAAGACAAAGTTTTATACAGTGTCTATTAACGTATTTAAATCTGTCGTCGTATAACAATAAATATAAATACATTAATAGACACTATATAAAATAACATTATTTTGTTTGCCACGGCACGTGTCTGGCACGTTCAATGTCTGTAGATATGATTCGACCTGACCCTGTACTTCGAATCGTGACGTCCCTTTCACTTTCGTGTAATACACTATATGAGTGAAAGAGACGGCACGATACGAAGTTCGGATTTGGAAGTTCTGAGTAGGCCCTCTGTATGCTTAGCTCAGCGCCTTGATTATTCGAATAGCAATCGCGCGGAAAACAAAAGAAGCAAGGAGGAAATAAGTAAGTGATTCATCATACGGAGGATCCCGACGGGTGACTCATACTAAGTTATTTTTACTGGTTGCTATGCCAGGCTTGGATACGTGGCCAGGCAAATTGCTTTAACTTGGTATAGTCGGCATCTTATTCTTACAGTAATAAAGATGTGTTACGATATAGGTATTTTATTTGGTTACATTATTTAAAATAATAGCTAGCTCAAAGATCCTTTATGTAGCTTGTAATTTGTCCATTTTGTAGGTACAGTGGTACAGTCAGCCAGCAGGGTGCGGGGCGACAGACACTTTCACATGGCGGAATAAGTCTTCATTGAAAATACAATAAGGGACCTTTTACTTAACATCTGAATATATTTGCAAGAACTTATAAGATATTTTCATTGCATTACGGGCCTACCGGTTATTGGGGTAAAACGAGTACAATCAAAGTCCGCGACGTTAATTATAAAAAAAAAATAAGTTCCTGCGAATGTGATTCGGCCTATGGAAATGACACGAATAGGCAAGGTATCTATTTAGTTATCTGTACGCGTAATGGTACAGTCAGCATGAAAAGTAGCTACACATATGAAGACATTAACCCCCTTATTCATAAAACTTAACAAACCTCTGCTAACTAAAATGTCTGTTGTCACTGTCTCACAAGCACATGTGTCAAAGTGACAGATAAGGACAAAGGAACTTTAGCGGCTAGTTAACTAATATAGGTTTGATAGACGTTTATGAATAAGGGGGTAACTCTTTATTACAAGGGAAGAAGAATGTTTGACATATGTATGCGTAGATACTTTGTATACTGGTGGCCGATTTTTGAGTGTCGAACGCTGGACTTTTCACTTTCGATCTGTCAAAAAACTATGATAATTTGACAGATGTCGAATGAAAAGTCGAGCGTTACTCTCAAAAATCGGCCCCCTGGTGTGTAATTAAAAAGCAGAATAGTATTTAAACTCATTTATTGAACGTGTAGTTAATATTCAAATGTTAAATTAAAACGTACATCAAGACACAGAAGTATACCATTTATACAGAACAAACCTGGTAAATAACCACATTTCATTTAGTAGTTAATAGTTCATTTCTCTAAAAGTTTGTCCAAAACGTAAGGTCCCGGTGTTTGACACCTCAATGCCTAATATATAGTTAACACCTTTTGTGTAAGTACCTCTTCTAATATGATAGAAGATAAAAGTGTCAAGTATGGGGTGTGTCAAACCCTGGGACCTATATGTTATGTACGATTACAATAGTCAGTAAACGTTCCCATTTTGTTACCGTGTTTTGTAATTATCATAGATTAACCAAATAACAACTGTTACTTTGTTACGTAACAATCTATTAGGGTCGGTTGCACCAACATACGTAAGATCACAGGCCGGTTATCGTCAAATATGGCGCTATACAATCTGATTTAAACCAACACTACCGCTTACGATTACCGACGGTTTGGTGCAACCCACCGTTAAACGTACTTGAGACTACTATTATCACTACATAGTATAAAAGTGGCTTTCTTTGTCCGTATGTCCATATATCCCTATGTATGCTTAAATCTTTAAAACTACGCAACGGATTTTGATGCGGTTTTTTTTTAATAGATAGAGTGACTCAAGGGGAAGGTTTATATGCATAATACATGCATCAGCATTGCACCCGTGCGAAACCGGGGCGGGTCGCTAGTATATATTAATTTGGAGAACCAACAGCTTGAAAATAGTACCTATAGCTATAGGTTATTGGAAAACCTGTTAGCTAGTTAGGTACGCGCGTTACCGCATGTTACGTGGATCTAACTGTCAATTTTAGTATGGAAAATGACATTTAGATGAACCTTATGCAAACAACCTAGTCTGGTAACAAAATAGGAACATTTTTTACTGGTGTTAAAACGTGTGTTACAAACTAATTTTTAGAAACCGGAAACAACCGCAACGAAACTATAATGTCCAATCAAAGTTAATAGATATTTCACTCGTGGCCAATAATTTTTCACTTTCATAGGAAATGTATAAGTACAAACATTTAGAAATGTTTACAATTGTGCTTATCTTAGCTACAATGAGTTTTAAAACTGACTGTACAAGAAATTGATTAATAGTAAGTTATAAACACGCAGTTATAGGGTTTCACCCAAAAATGTAAGAATTTCGATTATGCTAATTATTTCATATCTAAGCGTATACATAATATAAAAACAATAAAAATAGATACATAGGTACTTAACTTATAGAATAAAAGTATACACAATGTTTAATTTTATTACATGAAAGAAATCATGCCAATAATTTGATTTAAAAATTTCTGTTGCCAGTGGCATTAATTCTCAAAGCTAAAAGTTTTTACTGGCAACACTATCGTGTTATTCAAAATTGTTACTAAAATATTGGAGCTCCCCTCCACCACTTGTTACCACTGACATACATATATGCTCTCATTTCATGGGATATTTTACTTTGACAAAAATAGAATAGTTTCTATTACACGGGTGAATGAACTTTTTAGTGCCACTCGTTGCCGTGGTTACGCCTAGTTGTCCAGGGGACAAAATTCGAATACAATGGTGGTTCTAAGCTATTTCAGTTTATCAGACATACGTATTTGTGGTACTTATAAGCAATTTTCATAATGGTCCATCTACTAAGCATGTTAGTAGAACATAATACAATTTCTTTTTAACAAACTGCGCCACTAGTGTCCCTTGGACAACGGGTCAAAAAAAGTTGATCCACCCACTCACTCCCTCGTGTGGTGCCGGGTTAGAATAGTGCTTCCCCCTTTCTTCCCTTAGGTGTCGTATGAGTCGCCTATAAGAACCGGGTTGTAGTGTGTTGTGGACGATGGGCTAGCAACCTATCACTGCAATATCACATTTTCTCCATCTTTAAACCAATTGCTAAACGTGGCACCCGAATTAAATTTCAAGTGCTCTGCATACCCCTTTTAGGAATACAGGAGTGAGTTTATGTATGTATATATGTACATAAACACTGCCTAAAAATCGTATTTTTGTAATAAATACTTTATTATATTAACGTTAAGACAGAATATCAATTGGATTAACATCACATCACCTGTCAGCGGCAAAGTTTCAGTAATTGGAGCTTACATTACAAAGCAGCTTACTACAGTTTCTTGGAAAAAAAACTATTGAAGTTGCCGACTGTTACGTAGCCTCCACATTCCTACAAGGTACTGGTGATAGCTAAATCGTCCCGAGGGGCTACCGGGAACCACAAACGAAGTTGTCCCTCTGTCTCACTTATATGCAAACTTGCAAGTGCGACAGAGAGGGAAAACTTCGTTTGCTGTTCGCGGTAGCGCCCCTGTTACCTTTGTTCTCTGACCGTTTGCCGCGAAACCCGCGCGATTCCCAACGAATTGTGGAGTGTGCACAAAATCCTAAAATGTGATAATCCATATTGAAAGGAACCTTATGGCAGCCGGCACTTACGCCTTTATTGCCGCTGTTCCAATACAATAGTGAATAGGTGTAACGTAAGCGCCTGCCGCCATAAGGTCCCTTTCGATGTGGACTATCACAAATATGAATTTACATTAAAGTTCATAATTAGATAGCAATTTTTACAAATCATATTTTTAATATGCTAAAATTAGTAGTCTTAATACTAAAGGACAGATTATTAGGAAGCGTTCACACCTGAATTAAGACATTATTGCAGAGATCACAGACTAGATCATAAACAAACTTAATTATACTATATAAAAAGTATTCGCTAACATGAAATTGATATATATTATCAGATTACATGCTATAATGTGTTAAACATGTTTGAGGTGCAATAACAATGATTAACAGATTAATTTAATACCTACAAATAGACAAAATGTCACTTTAAGATTAAGGTAAATGTCCCAGTGTTCGACACAGCTCCATTATTGGAGCTTCCATCAAAATTAGGGTAGTAAATAATTACTACCCTAATTTTGATGGGACAAGTAAGGTGTTTTTCTTGAAATTATGGTGTCAAACATTGGAAATATTACCCTATATGCTTTTACATTGTTTAGCAAGTATACATAGAAAATGGTAAAACAAAGAATGTCACAGATCGCTATTAGCTGCCCGAGCCGAAGGCGAAGCCAATAAATGTGCACAATTATAGTTTTCCCCTAACCAGGAAGTGAGGTTATCCGCTGATTTAGCAGAGTTAACTGCCACTTTATAGTCGCGGATAACGTAAAATAATATAGAGACCTATGGAGGTTGAAAAAAATAGTAATTTATTAACAGAAAACATAGCTCAAGAAAATTAGATTCAAATGTATGGAAAATTTGGCAAAATTAATGGAGAACTTTTATCTATCAGGATATGTAGGTTATAGGACAAAGTTCAATTTTATCTACTCTCCCCCCCCCCCCTACGGACGGATACACACACAGTCGAATTAGTCGAGTCCGTTTATTACAGTCAATTTTCTCCAAAACTACTGGACTGATTGAGTTGAAATTTGGCACACATATGTAAATCGGTGTCCCAAATACGGATATGTTACGTAAATAAATAAATTTTTAAACATGGGAGGTACTTGTGGTGTGTAAATAATATTAAAAAAAAAAAAAATTGCGAACTATATCGTGTGACATATCAAATGAAAGGGTACATAATGAGGATATCAAATATATTTTTTTCATAATTTTAAGATAAACATTTTTGAAATTATTTAAGAAAATAGGCGAAAATTGACCATTTCTCCGCCCCCCTCTTATCTCCTAAAGTACTGGCCATAAAAATATATAAAAAATACAGAAAATAGTCCTATACCTACAGATTACAGGAAAACGTATAAGAAGAATATGGTATTTTAGTACCACCGTTGAACTAGTATGAATATTTATATTTCGCTGTATGGCCGAATGAATTAAATTTTAAAAAATAGCACAGCAACGGTAAATGAAAGTGCTTAGAAATGAATTATACCTTTTTATAAAGAGCATATTCTATTCTTTACTTTAGTCATACATATTTTGGCGCTAATGTGTGAAGTTTTTGAGAAAAATAAACTTACAGCAAAAAATATCGATAATTTTTTGAAAACGTTCGTATTTGGTGGCAGATTGCGCTGAAACTATGAGTGATATCGCTTTTATATGTAGTAGAGGTTTATAGCTAATTTATCAAGGATTATTTCGTTCCTGTACACTTTTTAAGTATCGTGTACGGTTTTCTTTTAAAATGGAAAATACCGCGCTCCGGGACACTTTCACGGGTGGGGGGGGGGTGACGCTCGCCCCGGAGGGGGGTGGGGGGGGGGGAGAGTAGATAAAATTGAACTTTGTCCTATAACCTACATATCCTGATAGATAAAAGTTCTCCATTAATTTTGCCAAATTTTCAGCTAATTTCATTGAACTAACAGCTAAAAAATTGTATTCACTTGCTTATATGACGGACACACTTAAGTATACGACAAACGACAAAAGTATGAAAAAAAATATTATACCTTCCAAATTAGACATATCGCACTTTTATTTAATGTTTAACCCGTTCTCGACCGACAAAAAAATAAACAATAGTATTCTTTTGTTATGTGCCCGGAGATCTCCGGGATGGGTAGACAACGGCTTTCAGATTAGGGTTTGCAATCCTGCCGTTACTGTCTTATGTGAAGTTCCCAAAATCCCGGGACTTTCAAGAATTTTCATACGAGCCAGTCCGGGACTGCAAATCCTAATTGATATATATCTTAATTTTGATTCGGTATAAATAAAACCAAATGGTCAAAAATTTTAAGTTTCGGCACTACCTAAAGTTACAAGTAGGTATATATTTATAAATACATAATAAATTCATTTCGCACATAATTTAAAACATGCTATTATGAACAGCAAGTTTGTATATCTTATTATAGTTATATAGCTTTAGCGGCTAAATTATTAATTTTCTTTATCGCTGGACGCTGACTCCGTGCGTTTTCTTAACGTCCAATAATCTGAAATCAAAGAAATAAACAGGTTAAAACATTTTTTTTGCATCATATCTTCATTTGTACATTTTTATCTCTCAAAAGGATGTTTATTTCTTGCTAAAATATTAATATAATAACTAAAAATAACATGAGAATATATGACTAAAAATTCAAACTAAACTAAACTTAAAATATATTTAAAAAATTTGGTCCCCTAGGCATAGTCCCTAAGATGCTGGCAGCATTTCCTCGCTGAATCGCTATCACAAACATTAAACATTTTTTTATATCATTTTAGGTTTCAATGTGATAGGAAAATGACCTGTACCATAAAGTCTGCCTTTAGTGCATTCGTTTATTCTTTTATGCAATAAGGTAAATGATCCTCTTCTTTACAATCTTTCGACAGTTTACAACCTCGCTCGTTATTTTATAAAATAACGGTTATTACAATCTGATTGTGACAATATGTTATTTGTTTTAGATTATCTACCAAATCTTTTTACAAAGGCTATATTATGTCACAGTACTTGACATTTTCAACCTTTAATTGATGACAATAGACACGTACAATATTGCTTATTTGGCATTAGGGTGTGGAGTATTGGAACGTTTACCTTGTTTAAGTATGCAAATGTTTGTTAGCTAATAAAATAGCGTGCGAACCGAATGATTCTATCCCACGCAGCCATATTATCAGAACCGTAGATCAGAGATTTGGTTTGATACAAATGCCGACGGAGAGATTCCAAACTATGTGCGTTCCGGGAATAATTTTGTTTATAGGATTCCTGTAAATACTGTGTCGATGGGATTTTTTTATACAAAATAGCATGCAATAAAATTAGAGGTAAAACTGATCTTTACAATATTTACTATCAAATTTGAAGATATACTTTAAGTATAATAAAATCGATACCAAAAAAGTAGATAGATATGTAACAAATACACGCGTGAAATACAGCTTTGCGATTCCTTAAACCAATTCCCAAAAACAAAAACTCATTACAAAATGCAATGCAATCGAAAAAAATGAGAACAGGCGCGGTAAACCACGACCATTTCATTGTTAAGACCGAATGGTATTTTTAATATTCAAACTTATTCGAAGAGGCAAGATTGTTACAAAATAATACAATCGAAAAACAACTTTATTTTCTAAGCTAGAAAACTCACATTGCGATAACATTTCGTACAAGTTATCGGACATCTGAAATGATTTGAAGTATACTCAACATTGTAAAACGTGTAAGCCAGGTAGCAGTCTCAATAAATACGCTTCGTTCTCCAGCGTTTTTTTTTCTTTTTATTTATTTTTCCTCAGTGTCAGCCACACTTGAAACAGGTTTTTGTGTGCGTCCCTCTCTGACGTTAGATCGGTTTGTTTTTAGCAGTCAAAAGTCGTAATTGGAAACCTTTAGAGACACCACTCAGTGATAAAAACTTAAATGAAAAAAAGGGGATCTTTTCGTGTAAGATAATTAAAGTGACATTAAGGTGGCACGGCTATTTTTAGGGTAATTACTGTAACTTTTTTTGGGTTTAGCTTTTGAGTTTAACATTAAAAAAAGAAGACAATCATAAGTACGACCCGTATCTACTTCTTTTTTATAGCGTGCAATTTAAGACTTTCTTAAAAACCGCGATTTTCGGTTGACGTTTTTTTTTCGTGTTTTAAATTAAATGAATGGTATCCGATATTTTGTAGCAAATACTAACGTGAGTGAGTAAATTTATTAGCACATTTCGCATTAAAAAAAGAAAAAGCGGTGCTATAAAGTTTTTATGTTTAATACATGTTTGGACGTTCAGGTGCAAGGAATATAATTACATACTTACTCTTATTTTGATTACGAAGATCTTTAATACATATTGTTTTCCGATTAACATTTTGTCATCCACTAATTACAAATACTTTCGTAAACTAGTTATGGACTATGAATACGTGATGAATACGCTTAGTGTGATTTTCCCCAGGCTACTCTCCAACCGCGCAATCCTATCGCTTTATTGGGCCCGGCCTATAAAGCCACAGTCAGGTTCAAAAAAAAAAGGAAAAAAAAAAAAAAAAAACCGCTTAGTGTTAAAAACACGGCGCTCAAAATGTATCATTTTTTGTTTTATTATTCCATGCGAATAAAATTTAAACTTTGATTTTTTTTACTTCGTAAACAGTGTTACCCTTGAAATTTAAATATATATGACTTTCTCTCGAAAGATTGTCAGTAATTTTATTGCTGGCTATCAAACACTTCGATTTTTAATCCGATTAAAAACAACTGACAGGTAACAAGTAATTGGTCGACGTTCTTAGAATTACGAATAAGATTTATCTTTTCCAACGTCACATCTAATATATTACGTAGTTATAATGTGAAATTTATTACAATGATTAAAAGGTTAAATTTTAAGGGATAACCTACTGAGAGGCGAGTTTGGGAAAGTTAACAGTAATTCTACATAATTCTGACGATTCAATTGGAAAGGCCGACCTCTATCTTTGAGATAAAAGTTAATTTAGTTTGTTGGAGGCAGAGTCGACTCAAAACCTATCAAATTCAATTATTCGCAAAAGGATCTTACGACTTTATTCCAAATATAAAAAAAAAACATGATAACGGAGGTGTAGCGTAGTGTATCCGTATTATTAAGGTTGGTATTCTTGTCCGTCGTTTCATTGTAAGCCTTTCGTTGAATCGAATAAATAATGATCAAGAATAATCGTATGTTAAGCCTTATCCAGATGTTTAATTAATGGAAGGTTTTATATTGATTGCAGTTTTTTAAGATCGTAACATATAATCTATATTAGACCTTAATGTTATTGATATACAATGGTAAATTAATTGATAAGTTTGATAACACAAGATAAATTGTCAAAGCATTACTACCACGCGTCAGATTTCTTGCAACAAAAATAAATAAATATCTTAAAAATAATAAAATGACGAGCATATCGCTTTTTTTTACTTAGGTAAATAATCTATTGCCTATTTAAACTTAATTATAAACTAAGTTTAATAAAATTGTAAATTATAAAAACAGATACCTACAGTATTTATTAAATATTTGGGTGGATCAACTATTATTTGTTGCTAGTTACCATGGTTACGTCCCCTGAGTCACCCTTTAAAACCGTGATTTTATAGGGTTTAAATCAATCAAACATGAGTTTTAGCGATGAGCATAAATCCATTTGGACATGGGTCATCTCTTGAGTATGCTTGAAGTCCATATTATAAACATTTTTCTAAGAAACTCGGCTACTGTGGTCTCCTCGCTGACGGGACAGAATAACAAGAAAAAGTTGATTGACCCATTTATGCATTTTTTAAATACCTAGTTCAAATATTTTATTCAATAGAAATAAAAATAGATATTTGGAGGTAATTTGCTTTTTGCATACCTACATAAGTAGTTATTTGTAAGACGTAAGAAGCCACACATAGTGATCTTTTATTATCTTTATTGGGGAATAACACATACAGACCGCGATTTAGATAGCGTAGTGGGGGTTCCAGATTTCTGAAGCGTATTCTAAGGGTGGGTTGCACCAAACCGTCTGTAATCGTAAGCGGTGTTCGTTAAAATCTGATTGTATGAAAAGTTTGACAAGTTTCTATGGGATGACAGCTGCCGGCGCCATATTTGACGATGACCGGCCTGTGATCGTATGTTGGTGCAACCGACCCTAAGTAGGGGCATACAATCGACTTATACAGTAACAAATATGACGAACATTGTTTTAAAGGCTTGCCAGATCTTCATAGAAATATCTATACTTTAGGTTAGTTTAGATCACTAAAAGTAATTTTAAAACAAAAAACAATGGGAACATACATAAAAATAAAAGAATAAAAAAAAAATCCTGCGTATAAAAATATATAATAATATAATGTACCATGCAAACGATACAAGCGAAGCGAAGCGAGGTTGTTCACTCTAACGGTAACGCCGCGGCGTGTTGGTAAACACCGATCACTGAGCATTTATACAGGAACATAGCTATCCTAAACCAACTAAGTCTATGGCTATTTTGGTTATATTGTAAAAAAAAAAACACTTAAAAAATGCAATATCATGCTCAGAAATATACCTTTTAAATTTTTTAAAGTTGTCAAACTTCTATACATTTCAAAATTACCTCAAGGAAATGCTCTAATCCGAATTAATTGCCACGCTGAATACAGAATAAGTTCTTACTTATTCTCGTAAGATACATACTACACATAGAAAAAATAGATTGTTGGAACGCTGGTTGCAAATTTAGACGTTTTTAATTGTCCGTACTTAGGTATTTTGTTTTTGCTGAATGTCTGACTAAACTGATATAAGTAGTAACTATTTTTAGATACTTCAGACAATATAAGATACTTAGTTTATTTCCGAAATCACAGTAAAATACCAGTCCTATACTCTACTTTTATAAATTTAATGTTGATTCGTTCCCACGTGTTCACATGACTCAGAGCGATTTCGACCGAATGGAGTTGACGCGAATTCGTGCCTCGTTGACTG
This sequence comes from Epiblema foenella, assembly GCA_963556455.1. NCBI lineage: Eukaryota > Metazoa > Arthropoda > Insecta > Lepidoptera > Tortricidae > Epiblema > Epiblema foenella. The sequence goes on from OY747110.1 coordinate 5,895,264, forward strand.
ACAGCTTCCTGGAAGGCATTCCAGGTTAAACTTTATAATTTCTTTGACAATGTTGTAAGTAGTAATATTCAACGAAAGGCGACGGTCAGTATTCCTAGTATCTTTAGTCCAATGTCATTGTCGTCGTAAGTTTATTTTGTACAGGGCCGGGAGTGTTTTCGGTACGGTATAAGCGGTATGAAGGTTGAAATATAAAGGTACGTTACCGGTATAAAATAACGATATCACAATTTTTATAGGTATACTCAAACCTTTATTATAATGAATTGAAACGTTACTTTTACGATGGGTAAGTAAGAGTGACCAACAGCGAACAGCGACTACTTAAGTAATCTATCGCGACGAAATTTAACAAAAATGGCTATTTTAGGCATTCACCCAATAACGAGCGCTGATTGGTTGGCGCCATCGGTTAAAGCCCATTAATGAAAACAGTTCAGGTATCAAAAAAAACAGCAGTACCGTTATATTCCGCTACCGAAAAATTATTTTGCGGTATCGAAACCTGACCGAAACGAAACGGTATGACGTCATACCGTTTTAATACCTTTATTTTCCGGTTATGCAGTCCGTGGTACAGGGTAACTTTATAAGTTTATAACTCTCTAAATTTTTAGGAGTAGACTTGTAGTCCTTATGCTGGCAGATTGCGTTTTGGAAACGCCATATTTACCTTGGAACTTATCTGCATAAAACTCCCAAACGATTAAACCTAGATACAATTTCGTTATTGATCCTCTGAAAGGCGACTCGAACAAGAGCGTTTCTGCCTTAATTTCTACTTCTTTTTCCTTTTGGCCTTCCCTTTCACTCATATAGTGTATAACACGAGAGCGAAAGGGACGTCACGACACTAAGTTGGGAGTACAGGCTCCGTTTCGGCTACTACAAAAATGTCCAGCGGATGTCTTCTCGGCTGTTTTCCTATACAGGTCGCCTTTCTCAACCGATGCGATTGTAAATTTTGTGAGTAGGGGGCCGATTTTGAGATTCGAACGATCGACTTTTCACTCGACATCTGTCAAAAACTATGATGATTTGACAGATGTCGAGTGAAAAGTCGAGCGTTCCACGCTCAAAAATCGGCCCCCAGGTTCTATAATTATGTGGTTTTTTTAAATATAGTCAGATTTTGTTTTTTTTTTCGACGACCGGCAGGCGTATCACGTAACTTTATGTACTAACGGTAGATAGATTTTACTGTCAATTTTGAAGTATAAATATATGAGCTGACAATTCAAATGTGACATTAAAATCTACCTAACGGTAGTACAAAAGTTACGTGATTACCCCGCCGTTTAGCCTAGTGGGTAGTGCACCTGCCTGTGAAGCTGACGGTCCTGGGTTCGAATCCCGGTCAGGGCAAATATTTGTGTGATGAGCATGAATATTTGTTTCTGAGTCTTGGATGTTTTCTATGTATTTAAGTATTTATATCTATTAAATATATCGTCGTCTAGTACCCATAACACAAGCCTTCTTGAGCTTACTGTGGGGCTAGTTCGATTTGTGTAAGATTGTCCTCTAATATTTATTTATTTATTTATTTTATTTTTCATAATGGCGGTGCCACGTAGAAAATGCTCGCGAAATCTACAGCTCTCGCCACTACTTTATCGTTATATGTTATATGACTGGGAAACTTTTTCTAACCACAACAATCTGTAAAGGGCATGCTCCTTATCGGTTGAAACAAGGAAGCACACATTATCGGGGGTATTGCCCCGCAGGGCAGGGTCATTGGGTTTTAAATGGAACATCGGGCTTAAGTAATGCACAGGCTCGTGAAGACACAAAACATGCTACATTGTAACGTGGAAAATATGACTTTCAATCAGTTTACTCATTTATTTAATAAAACATTAGTTTAGTTTGTAGGCCTTTTATTATATCGTATATTTTAATGTTTTAAATGTAATAGAAGTATAGTTTTAATGCCAAATATGACTTATTTCGAGATGTCTGGACCTTTTCGTAAAGATTTTGCAAGATATCATTCATAATGATTAGGAATGCGCCGAATATTCGATTATTATTCGGTATTCGGCATATTCGGCATGTTTTTGATTATTCGGTATTCGGCCGAATTATTCGGTTCAGTTGCCGAATATTTACCGAACAATTTTGAGAGGGTTTTGTTACAATTTACAAGAGTGTTTTATAGTTACTGCTTCGTGAAATTAATACTTGACCCATTATTAACGGTGATTTAACTTATTTTTTGTCAATCTTTCGTCTTGATAATGAACAAAAATTTTACTATTCAATTAGTCTGTTTTACAACAATAGATGAAGGTATTATGTTGAACCGAATAATTCGGCCGAATATTCAGTTCGGCAACAGCTGGACTTAATATTCGGCCGAATGTTCGTATTCGGTCAAACCCATATTCGGCGCATCTCTAATAATGACTATAATCATTAGCTCGCACTAGTTCACTGCTGGACGTACAGGACATATTTCACGTATTGGATTTATAATTGATTGAGGTAAATAAGCGTTTATCTTTTTATAGGGGATTGACGAGAGACATCATCCTGTTGTGGACTTAAGAGACCATATACATCTCTAACAATATTAAATTAATTTTAATTTTGACGCTCAGAGACCATGTATATCTCTGGGATATTATATTAATTTCATTATACTCCTTGTTTAATCTTGAGACCTTATACATCTCTAACTTTACTGATGTTATAATATTTGTAATAGATAACTTTGCAAGTTTATCTTCACTGTATGACATTAATTTTGTTATAATTGTAAACTCGAAATTATTATTCCTTCTTGAACTGTAAATTAATATTTTGACATGAAAAATGTATTACTTATCAGACTTACTTAAATTGTAAATTAATATTTTGACATGTAAAAGTGCCCTTGTGGCCTATTTGCAGAATAAATGTTTGATTTTGATTTCTACACCCATATAGTAAATCCTCCTTAATGTGCTCAAAAAGTGTACGTAAGGACCAACTTCATACCTAATCGCGCAGGCCGGAGCGGAGATGACCATAATGGCCATAATCCACAGGCCACAGTCATAGGAACTAATGTTACGTAGATTTTGTCCACTTAATTTGACTGATTTTGTTTTTGTTGACTGTCGCTTTTATAAATTGTACTGGTAATAAGGATTTTTGTTTGCACTGAGTCGTAAAACAGGTGTTTTTCATGACTCAGTGAAAAACACCTACACACACCCATATATACACACACACGTATATAACACAGGATTAAAACATGCATCCTTTTTGCCTTACCTACCGGATTCCTTGGATATGTATCTACTTCCAACCGATAAAATTAATTGAGAATAACGGATTTTAAACACAAAATGACAGCGATTCGTAAATCGTGACTCCGGTTGCGTGCATTCTGAACTCGCCCAAAATTCGCTAATTTGAACATTCCGCCAAAATTGGAGCCACCAGTATGCCACTTAAATCTACACGAAACATACCTATATCGACATTTAGGTATGTATGTATACGAATGTCCTGTTAGGTTAGGTTAGGTTAGGGGTTCCGCAGTAAATCGGAGCTCTGAATCGAAGGTTTTTTTTTCAACAGTAAACATGCTGCATAGTACATGCACAGTGGCGTTAGTAGTCGCCAAGACTTTTTTCTATACCTATTAAATGCCAACGAAATGACCTCCATTTTACATGTCCTTACTTGGAATAATGTCAAGGACGATTTATGTTACAATTAAAACACTCAAATTATATTTTAAAAAGTGTGATCCACACGTACGCCAAGTACGCCCACAGCAAACAAACACTTGAATCCACAAGCTGTCGCAATCCGAAGATCCACTGCATTATAGGATAAGTTTTTTTAGTAATTGGTATAACTTAATATAACCACGAAGCGATGGCATAACTTCGACGAGCGAAAACCATTATACAGACCTCTAAGACAGTCACGAAACATTAGGATTTTATTTCAAAATAGGTACCTATCCATTAGTGCGGACTGTGATGCCTCTGTTCAAAATGGTCTGTGCAATTTTCAGCCTTAATCGTAGCTATTTAGTAACAATATCTTATGTTTAACAGCGTCTTTCGTTGCGTGATTAAATAACTGATGAAACTGAATTTGTACTCTTTACTCTCTTTTGTGAATTAAATAAGGACGGGAAAGGGCTCTTTACAATGTGCGTACTTAGCTGTGCTATTTCCAATATTTAATTATGAATCGATTTAGTTCCCGAGAAAATGGGAGAAAACGGAAGATCCGTCGTATAACTCTCGCATAGAATTAGATGAATGATACAAAACCACAGGAAAAATTATGTTAAGTATTTTGTTAAATTAATTTATTACCTTTAAATTTTAACCTTGCCTAACTTAAAATTATGTAACAACAATCTTGAATGTATTTGTGGTAGGTTTTACATCAACGATGATTTCAAGTAATGATGTCATCCAATAATTCAGCGACAAGTCTAGACTTGAATGGGATTATCTCATTAATAAACCTTAGTTAGAGACAGGGCTAGGAACCGGTTTTTACTATTTTTGAAATATCGCTTAAAGTATTTGTCATATCTCCATTTTTAAGATTTGTTTTTGTTAACCTTCATCTACGAAATAAATGATTTAAAGTACGAAATAATATCGTAAAACGCAATTAAACGAAATTTTTAACCGGTTATTTGTATGAAGATGAAACCGATTTCCGAGCCCCGGTTAGAGAAATGTCGTGATACAATTCATATACTGTGATATAATTAGATACGCAGATACCTCAAGATCAATGCTAGCAACAACGGATTCATGTTAACTTTTTTATTTCCCAAGACTTAGTTCCACAGCAAACTTTTAAAACAATTAAAGACACCTGCAACAGTTAAGCAGAAAAGGGTGTATCTTGACAGGGAGTCCAAGTAATTTACTCCCTGTGTGCATGGAGAGTTGGTTCTCATAGGGCACGGTTGTCACGGTGGATGACTTGTTCCAGTTGGGATCACAGAATTTTAATGCATTACGTTTCTGCTGTTGCCAGCGAACGTTAAGTTTTTGAAAACGACCGTTGGATTTAAAAAGTAGTGAAACAGCTGGTTGAGCTTGTGTTATTTACAAATTTTCTTTGATATGTACTATGATCTGGACATGGCCATGCATTTTAACGTTTATTATTTTTATTTTAAATTTCGTATGATATTCTGGTTTGGGGTAAAGCAGCTGAGATACAGACAATCTTTGTATTACCATTCGCTCCATATATAACTTGGGCTTACGTGAATCTCTAAGAGAACTCTTTTCATTTTAACTGTAGTGTTCCGTTATATCTGTGATTTATTTGAAATAGAACCTAGACTCATTCTGTAAAAAATGTGATATCCATCATTTCAAGAAATAAATATAAAAATGCCACTAAAAAGTTTTCTTGTCCGTAAAGTATACAAGTATGTAGGTCAACGTGGCCGTTTTTATAATAAGTTACCCGATGAAATGTTGAATTTAGCTTCTTTAGCCCTTTCCAGCTCTTAAAAGTTACTTTAAAAACATTGATGTCAAAGGATTATTATTGGGTTGAGGACTATCTAAATCTAACAAACAGAAATGCATGGCCCAAACCAAATACCTAAATAGCGTAAAGATTCATGTATAATATTTTCATTGCATCTAGTCGACACAGTTCTTGCAGGAAAGCACTAGGGGAAGTATTTTCCATTATTATTATTTTCCTTATCTCATCGTATTTGGTAATACCATGTATTACCTACGTATACGTATACAGTTTCGACATGTTTTCTTGTGGAACTACACGTTGTAAATACCCATTGTTATTATTTTCCTCGTTTTTTTAAATCCTTTTTTATTGTTTAGGTACCACTCAGATTTAATTAAGTAGGTCTACTTAGGGTGGGTTGCACCAAACCGTCTGTAATCGTAAGCGGTGTTCGTTAAAATCTGATTGTATTGAAAGTTTGACAAGTATCTATGGGATGACAGCTGCCGGCGCCATATTTGACGATGACCGGCCTGTGATCGTATGTTGGTGCACCCTTAGTCTATCTTGTAATAAGCGTAGTTTTGGAGAAAATTACTGACTGTTGAGTTTATCCGGCGTTTCTTCTCGGCAGTGGTCTCTGGTATTTTTGGGTGCGGTAAAATCCACTCAACATAATTTCCTGTCCTCCGTGTAGAAAACAGACACATGTCAATACTGTATTGTTTAACTTTCTGTTGAAACGTGACTCCAACTCCAAACCAATCGGATATGGTGACAGACACCGACATCGACACTTCCTTATAAGTGTTCCTATTGTTCTATCAATCGGCGATCGGTACCTATTCGATTTCTAAGTACAGACTGTGTTTAAATAATGCATGTATATTTTTGATTGCATAGAAGACCTTGGACTAGTGGTACATAAATAAAATGTGTTTTGTTAGCATACAATTTACAGTAATGTAATTGAATGTAGGTTCGGTCAAGTGGGTCGGACAAAACGATCTTGAAATTTCACTGTAACCATCGCGGTAAAAAGGTTCTAATTCGATTGGGTTAATTTCGCTGCAAGTAATTTGAAATGTGTAACCAAATATTAAGTAGTTATGGTTGTAGAATAAATAAAAATCCTCAAAGAGAAGAAAATATTAAGGTACCTCAGGAAATACAAAGACTTCATTACAATGTCCCATCTTGATGACACTACAAATTTATTGCCACGTAAAACCGGAAAACCACTACAATAACAATAACACCAATTACTTATATCAAAAATAAATGCGATGATCAAAAAGATGATGTTTATGATGATGTTCCAAACGGGCCATTAAGCGAAAACAAAATGAAGACAAAGTGTGGTGGTAACGATCAGCTTTCGTAGTCACGACTGACGTCCTGCCTATTAAGTTTTGAGTTTTATGTCTGGGTAATAAGATTCGAAATAGCGTACATGCTCTTTGTTACAGGTTCAGTCCTTTTAGTCGATGTTGAGTCACAGCGTGTGGTCAGCGACTTCGGTTACATCAGGGAGGCCTCCACAATTCAAGGGAAAATATTTCACCAAGCATTTTGTTTGTACATTCACATACATGCATAAACTTACGGCTGTATTCCCAAAAGGGGTAGGTAGAGCACATGAAATGAATGAGCATTTTGTTTGATGTATTTAAAATAGGTGACACGGAGGGGGGGGGATGAAATGTGCCGGCTATGTAACCCCAAATATTAGTTCCATAGTCCCTAAATACTTTGTTTACCATTCTACTTTTTCATGACCAGTTTTCTATTACCAAATAAAATCTATGATATGTATTGAATTAGTGTACAAAAATAGGATTTCGAAATAGTACCTACCTGAACCTAATAAAACGAATTTATAGGTAAAAAATACTTAAATATTAACATTGCTGTAAAAGGTGGGTGACACAGTGTAAAAGCCATTTTTTCAATACAAATGGTGAGATATCCAAGGACCTCTGAGTTACTCGATGTATGGATATTAGCTGTGGTTCGTTAATTACCAAAACTATCGGAAGTGATACTGCAATTAAACCTCTTTCTAATTAACAATACAAATATATGAAGTGAGGGCCAAGTATTCCAAAATCTGTATTAAAAGAAAAAATGCCTGAAAATTATGTATAGTAACATGAAAAAGTAGAATGGCCACCATATCTCACGAATCTCATGTTTTTACAGAAGAATTATATTGTTACTTAATTTTTTATACGTATTTTAACAACGATCATAAATTTCTCGACCAAACGGCTATAAAATAAATAGTAAATATTATACCAATGTAGTTATCAACAATATGCGACCGATGGTGAGGTTACAATCGTCAAGTTAGTTTTTTAATAAATAAATAATAAATATTTTTTGGACAATCTTACACAAATCAACCTAGTCCCAAACTAAGCAAAGCTTGTACTATGTTTAATAAGGTACAGGCAAAGGACGCTGTTACACGATTAAACGTTGGAGTTCTTACCAATTCTAATGACGATGACGTGTTCGTCTAAATTACTTAATTTATATCAAAAATTACCACTCCATAAAAACATCATCATCAAGATTGGGTACTGTCATTTATTGACAGAGTTTGTCATCATTTTAACACCTAATTGATGTCAAGTGGACACTCCCGTCACCTCAAACACTCGTGTTTATTTGACATTTTTTTATCTAATCTAACTTAGTATTGCATATCGGTGGACAACATTATTTATGAAGCTCTGCATTTCGCTATCAGAAATTCAAATATTTACCACATGTTTAGTTTTCGTAAGTTTATGCGTATTCTTGTAAGGGTTCTGTTTATTTTTAGGGTTCCGTACAAGCTGTGTAGAGGTTTAGAGGATCAGAGGGGGTGACTCACACATATACATATAACGTATTTATACTTCCCCAAATGTGACTTAATTAAAAGAAATGCAACGTGCGACTGCGACTACCCAGATGAAGTCTCTTGGAAAACCCGACTTCGTCCATAATAACGGCCACTATTTTTGGTTCCTAACACCAGTCCTTTGTATAAGGCATTGAACCACATAAATAATATTCTCCTTTATGACCCTACCTTGGACATATTCTCGCAGTCGGAGCCGAGATTCCTGGCAACAGCCACTCGGTATCTGGAGTCAATCAACACTCCTACCTCAATACAGTGCCTTTACCATGAGTTTGCATGACCGTATTCGCTAGCGACTGCGTAAACGATTTAGGATCGGTTGCACCAACATACGATCACAGGCCGGTCATCGTCAATTATGGCGCCGGCAGCTGTCATCCCATAGAAACTTGTCAAACTTTACATACAATCAGATTTTAACGAACACCGCTTACGATTATACAGACGGTTTGGTGCAACCCACCCTTAGTGTGCCTATTCTTATTTCTATTGCGTAACCGCCAGAGGCCCTGTACTTTTCCCCATACAACTTTTTACGCAGTCGCTAACGAGTACGGTCATGTAAACTCATGATAAAGGCACTGTACTGAATATCTATAGATCATAGAAGGTGATAATGTCAATTTTATTTTTATGACTTAATTTAATTTCATTGTGTTACTCATACTATAACCTTTAACTTTCATTTTTGGCAATATGCTGTAACTTGGTTGAAAATAAATAAATAAATAAACCCAACTGTTTTCCCACGAATGCCTCTTTGACAGGCATTCTAGAACAATTTGAATTTCAAGTTTGTATACGTGATGCTTCCAAAACCACATGGCCAGACTTATGCAGTAACAGCCTTTACAGTACTTACACTGTGTTGAAAGTAGGGTATGCAAACCGAAACCCCGGGATCCCGAAATACCGGGATCTCAGACCTATTTTTACGATATTTTAATACCGGGATTGAAACAGACAAATACAAACATATCGAAATACCGGTCTTGAAGATTTTGCATTAAATGTTAATAGACAAATATGAGTGTCATGTATTCCTAAAAGGCAACAAAAAGAGTTAAGTACTTATTCATAATTATTTCGTTATTATTTGTTATTATTCTCTATCGTACATTATTTTTCTACTTATGTACAACATAGACAGTTCCAATGTGACGGTAAATTGTCACTTGCTCGAGTCTCAGGTGAAAAATCCCGGAATCTCGAAATCCCGGGATTGAGGTCCAATACCGGATTTCAATCCCGGAGTTGAGAATCGTCCGGTATTGCATGCCCTAGTTGAAAGCGAGGTTCCTTCATTTGTCTTTAGGCTGCGGTGTCTGAATAGCATAAGGCAGGCTTGTTTGCTACCGTCGTGGTATAAAAAGACGTGCAAATCGTAAATCAAATACTGTGTACTCCTAGCTTTATCCATAGATCTTTTTTCCGTCCCTATAATTTTAACGCTGCGATTCTATATCATAATTGCTCGAGCAATCCTCGCAACACTAGCCTCTATAATTACGCAGTAGCGAATCACAATTGCTTTTTTCTTTCTTGATTAATTACGGTTCTGTACGTTTATTTGAATGTATACAGGGCGATTCTCATCGTGAAAAAAGCACAATAGGTTTTAAAAAAATGTGCAATATCAATATTAGTAATACCGTATGAGAAAATTATTAGGTAAGGTGTCTCCGGGTAATTCCGAATGCCGGGTAATTAAAAAAAAACAAATTCTAGTCTCATCATCATCATTTCAGCCGAAAGACGTCCACTGCTGAACATAGGCCTCCCCCAATTTGGGGGGGGATTTGCCATAGTCGCTACGCTTGGCAAGCGGGTTGGCGACCGCAGTTTGATGGTGGTAATGATCCAAGGATGCTGCTGCCCACCCTCCGATTTTCCCTTATTCGCCTCCTACGAAACCCACGGGAAGAGATGGGGTGGCGCAATTCTTACCCGGCAACCACACGGGGTTGTTGAATGGGTGGGGTTGAATTCTAGTCTAACTAAGCGATATCGTTGCACTACCAAACACCAACGAAACATTTCTTTTTTAACATTTCTTTGTGACGATGATGATGATGACATGCAATAAAATCATTTAGTTATACTGCAAATTGTTATTTTCGGAATTACCCGACATTCGTCATTATCCGAAGACACCTTAGTATTATTAGGTTACTTTTATTGGCTATAATGTTGACTAAAGTTATAATTTATTATAAAAAAATTAGAAATATAATTAATTTAATACGATACGAACATACGTGTAATGTACCTATGACTTATTAGACCACGTGATGCGATAAAAAGTCAACTGATGATTACACAATCGAGCAATGAAGACCGATGGAGAGGAAATGGTGTAATGGAACAAAAAATCATGATTCTCATGACGCAACCGGTCATTGACCCTGTCTATGAACCATCGCGTTTCAACGATGCATGGTTTTTGGTTCAATTAATCTTTTAAACCATGGGTTGTTTTGTGTTATGTCCTAAATAGGTTTGCATTTGTTAATGTCAGGATACATGGTTTTATCTTGTTTCGAAAACGGTATTATGTGTTAAGTTTATTGTGTAATTAAAGGTACAAGTTGGAACCCGACTGTAGATAGCAACTGCACGTTCCGCCGCACACGAATTTGGACCGTAATCATCAAACTAAAAGTCTCAATTTGGAGTGAGCGGTGTAAGTGTCGACGTGGGATCGCGATACTTCTCCGCTCACTTCAAATTGAACATTTTAAAGATACAATTACGGTTCAATTTGGAGTGCGACGGAACGTGCAGTTGATGTATGCAGTCGGCTACGAATTTATACCTTAATGGTTTATCTTATAGTGGTTTAGCATCACCTAAATTATGTAATGTAAACGTCCTAGTTCTGGATGCTGATCCAATACATACTTGACATTTTAATAGAGGTGAATAGAGGTGAGGTTAGCGTAACGGACCTACCGTGCTAGCTGGGGACATGGACTGAGAGCTGAAGGGCTACCGCGAACTGAAAACGAACGAAGTTCGAATATCTCCCTCTCTGTCGCACTTGCTAATACGTTCCACAGAGAGGGAGATATTCGAACTTCGTTCGTTTTCGGTTCGCGGTAGCCCCTCTGCGCTGAGAAGGTAAGTACTATCAGCAGCTAGTCCGTTAGGGTTTTAATCGGTTTTTCGATTTTTGACAATTGCGTTCGGTGCTCCAGGTTACAAACTTGGATTATTCATTAGGCCAGCATCATAAACAGGCCTGCAAAAAATCAGAACAACCGGATTTGACGCAAGCTCTGATGTATAAAGTTACTGGATTATTATAGTACATCTATAAAAAGGACTATATACAGTACGGCGTTCATCAAGAAAGGAGAGTTCAAATTTTGAAAGGGTCGGCCATACATGGGACACCCCTGGAGTTGCAAACGTCCATAGTCTGCGGTGACCACCATCACGCTTTTTTGCCACCGACGTGGTATAAATCCTAATAATATTATAAACGTGAAAGTTTGTGCGGATGGATGTACGTTTCGCTTAATCTCAAAAACTACTGAACGGATCTCTATGAAACTTTCCAGTATTGTAGCTTAGACATCAGAATAGAACATAGGTTACCTTTTATCCGCGGGTAAAACCGCAGGGCGCTGCTAGTAAATAATAAAAAAGTACCTACTTACACATTTTCGCCTTTTGCATTTCTAAAAACCATTTAAACACTTTCCTTTCTCATTGCTACTGATAGTTGAACTGAACCCAGGATTATATTATAAAGATCAAAATTAGGTAAGAAAGGCAATATAACTTTCAACGCATTATAAAACTCTCATTTCGAAAAACATTCAGGTCGACTTTTAATTTTGCATAATGACCCTGCAAGCACTCACTTCGCAAAAATATACACGAATCAAATATCTAAACGCAGAACTTACCTATATATGATGTACATTACTTGCTTCGTATTTTTGGTTAAACCCCAATGTGATGTTTAAAGAGGCATGAAATTCGCGTTTCCGCCCACACTGAGGAAGTCGTCTGGCGTCGGGATTGGGGCTATTGCCCCAACAGGACACCGTGGGAGTAATATTGCCAGGTGACGGCTGTAAATGTACGAATCGCTACCATTTCGGGTTCCGTTGCCAAAAGTTTATACCCATATATTTTTTTTTTAACCTGACTGACCTGTGGCTTTATAGGCCGGGTCTAATAAAGCGATAGGAGTGCGCGGTTGGAGAGTAGCCTGGGGAAAATCCAGGGGAAAACCTCCGGCACGACCACGCGTGTAGTTTGGAACACTGGAATACTCTAAGAGTTTGCGCTCCAGTGAGATTGGTTGAGCGGTTTCAACCGAATCTGAAGTGTGAGTGGAATCGAGCTACTGGGAGTTTTGTCGCTGGTTCACTAAACCTAGCCTAGCTGAGAAGAGTCCAGCAAGAAACTCAACTAGGCCCGAACTGGGTCGGATTGATATTTTACCCAAGTATACCCATATTTCTTCCTCTTTCAAACCTGTCTATTGGACCTACGATATCTCGTAACTTTTAAGCAGCTGGACTAAGTTATTCAGACTGAAATTTTGAATAGTCTTAAGGCTTGGGGTCAGGCCCCTATTTCACCACGTTGACATATGTATGTATTTGACATATGTAGGCTGACAAATCGACAATTTTCACGTGAAAACTGTTTCACCAACTACAATTGTAATGTTTTTTGTCAATTGTCGCGCCTGTCAGCTTTGGTGAAATAGGAGCCGTTGTATAAATGCTACAAGAATCTCCAGTGTAGAACAAGGGCCATAGTATACAAGTGATTATAACGTCTAAATCACTATCAGAGGTGTCCAACCTTGACTACTGTAATGAGAAACATTTCTTCTGCATTAGCTGTAGACCACAAAAAAGACATATTCGAAAATAATGTTACCATTCCCGTAACTTCCCAATTATTACGAGAGGTAATCAGAAACCACCACAGTGAGGTTTTCTTTTTTTTTTTCATATTTGTTTTATTTTATAAACGACATTTGAACTTAGCTACGGATTCAAAAGATCTTACTTTGGGTGTGTGTGAAAAGTAGTTTTTATGGGTTCGTAATTTTCTTTTAAATTTTCAGTTTACTTATAATTGTTCCTTTTTTAAGAAAATAAGCTTTATTATTATTTACTGTTATGTACCTACCGTACCACCTACGTACGAAATGTATTCCTTTAAAAATACGTATGAAATGTTAATAAAATAAGTAGTAATTCGGTTTAGACACGGGACAACTAAAAAAAAACTTAAATAAAACTACTTACATTACAAGATTACAACTACAGTAAAAATGCAGATAAAACGAATTACAAAAAAAAAACACTACATCTAAAAGTTCTGCTTGCGGCATGGACCCCAAAACGCTGGCGGCGTTACCTCTCTGAACCGCAAGAGCAATCCGTTGGGAGAAGTATGCGTCAGCTCTGGGGTCCCCTGGGGTGTGGGCCATGGGCCGTGACGACAAGGCCTTCATGATTGTTTCTAGTTTGTAAGCAATTTTGTATTTTTACGTCGAAAACAAAATATTTTTGTTACCTTGGGGCGACTAATTCTTGATTAACATACTCGTACTACGATGGTGACTAACAAGCCTACAACCGGCCTGATTGTAAACGGTAGCCTATTTGGCATTTCCAAGGGTGTGTTCCCCCTGTGAAAGAGACAAGCTTATGTCTTTCACACACGACAAAACGGGATACAACACTCTTCGGAGATGGCTTTTTCAGATAAATATCGATAAACATCTGACTGTGTAAAGTTTTATTATATTTCCTCTTGACAGAATTTAGATGAGGTGCAATACCATCATCTTAACTTAATTCTGACATTTAATAAAAAGGAAAATAAAGACTCAACTTTGGATTTTTTCATGAAAATTTTTAGCAATCATGTTTCGGCCAAGGATCGGATACCGGTATTTTCTCCATAGAAAAATACCGGTATTATTACGGTCACAGGTTCATTATTCCGTTTTTAATGGGACAATCTAATAATACGACATTGTTACCTAAATACATGATTCAGCCCTACGTAAAGAGCAAAAAATAATCCAAATATTGGGCTAATTCAGGGTTTTTTAAAAATACCGGTATCGGTCCCTGGTTTCGGCTATTGTCAGAAACACAATTGTATAGTCAAGAATCATATATCTGAAAACCAATCTGTATTGTTTCCTCGTATGAGCAGAACAGCGTTTCAAAGAACGCGATATTTCTCGTTGTACGGCCTTAAGATGAATACGAGGTTCGCAAAATGCAAAACTTACCATAACATTGATAAGTTCTTCAGACCAGCAGAAGTTAGATTAATATAAACCTGTTCTAGAGGTCATTGGCCCGCAGCGAACATTGAAGTGATCAGCATTGTCTGAAGTAACTACAGCAAAGAAACCACTATTGTTTTTGTAAGCCTATTATTAACTTCACTAACAATCTAGGCATCTTTTTTCATCAATTTCATTGATGAAACTTTGGTATAAACAAAGATTTTTATCTCTCTTTGTGTAAATGTGGAGACCTAAGCCATATAGTAGATGTAAGTAATCATAGTACAATTTTTTTGTTCGCAGAACCTTATAATTTCTATTGGTCTGAAGTTTTGTGTGCCCTGCAACAATGCGAACAAAGGACATTCCCATGCAAAAACGAAGAGGTATACCTATGCAAAAAGTTTGGTACAAAAAAGAAGTAAGTACCTATGTTTGTAGGTTTGTCCTTTTCTGATAGTAACTAGTCAGTAACATACTTATCAATATCAGAAAGAGACACAATGATCAAAATCTTATCCGGTCCTCAGGTGACCGTAGGGCTGGCTCGTTCCTCGCAGCGAATTGGCATTGCCATTCAGCGAGGTAACGCGGCCAGCCCATGGGTTATGGGAACTCTGCCCAGTGGCAGCGACTTGGGCGACCCATGCCCATACAGTTTAGCCCTTTAGTTTAGGTTAGGTTTAGGTAGTTAGTAAGATCTTGTTTTGTTTTTGTTTAATTATTGCTTAATAAAATAGAAAATGATCAAAGTCATCATAAAAAAATATTTAGAGAAGGGAGCGTTCGTGGAAGAAAAGTAACTTTGTAATTAATTTTGGGATCCCGGAAAAAGGCCATGGTCGCTGATTATAAGAAGTCTAACCTTTTGTCGCGCTCTTTTGGCAGGGATAAAAGATAATTCATTATGGACGCTCTTTTAACTTAATGAATAATGATAGGGTGTGCAAGTAATTTTGTCTGCCGATGCGACGGCTTATCTTCGATCTCGTAGCTATATGTTGCGTACGCGCAGTGTATCTATATCGATTGATTTGACCTCGTATCTCACTTTGAAGGTATTTGAAATATGAACTTTATCTTATTCGAATCAAGGTGCATTTTTATTTGATGAAGAGCGTTACATACGTCGTGTAGAAAGCTGCTTGCTGTTGATAAACTAAAACATGAACGTGAATGTTAAAAGTGAACTTTATGAGATAAGGATTATGGTGCTTTTATGATTGTAAAGTTGAGTCGAATACGACTTTTGTACAGTTGTCGGATGATGTGAGTAATTCAGAGGCAATGCGTTTGCGATGCTTGTGTGTTTAGGGTGTGTACTTTCATTCGATAAAACGTAGCTGATCGTGATTCTAGAATTACCTTTTTTGATGGTATATACCTACATAAGACAGATTTTGACGACCGGTTTAGCCTAGTGGGTAGTGCACCTGCCTGTGAAGCTGACGGTCCTGGGATCGAATCCCGGTCAGGGCAAATATTTGTGTGAATATTTGTTTCTGAGTCTTGGATGTTTTCTATGTATTTAAGTATTTATATCTATTAAATATATCGTCGTCTAGTACCCATAACACAAGCCTTCTTGAGCTTACTGTGGGGCTAGTTCGATTTGTGTAAGATTGTCCTCTAATATTTATAAGAATCTATCTTAGGTAGTTAGGTAGTCTTAAGTATCTTTTAGATTTTTCATCTTTGCGGAGTTATACTAAAATACCTTCATAAAAATGAATTATAAAATTTATAAACTTTTCTCTTGGTCTTGGGTACATTATCATGATCATGAGTGCTATAATATGTTAAAATATTCAGTAATCCTTTAAAAAACCCGGAAATATTTCAGTTCATCAACTCATCCAAGTGGTCGCAAACTGTTTACTAAATTAGCTGGTCGGTGGTCGCTAACCCACGTATCGGCCCTATATTGTTCTTGAATTAATTACTTGAACTTGAACTTAACCGTGGGACACCCTAACATAGAAAGCAATATGCCTATGTAAATATGAGGGTGGACACTTAGGCTCGGGTTTATAAAGATCCGTTAGACCTTATTTCGGTTTGTTATGTCAAAAAATGTACTGAGTTACTGAAATTTGATCTGACATTTGGTCTAACGGATCTTTATAAAACCCGTTCTTAAGGCGATTCCTTGATCCGGGTTAGCCACGCCCTCTGTGAAAGAGACAAGCAGACAAGCTTGTCTCTCGCGCACGACATAACGGAATGCAACAAGTCTTCGGGTATTGCTTTTCGAGACAAATATCGATAAATATCTGACTGTGTGAAGTTTTATTTTTCCTCTTGACAGAATTTAGATGAGGTATAATCTTAATTTAATTGTGCTATTTCATAATGCGTTGTTTTAGTAGGCCGGGTAAAAAAGGAAAATAAAGACTCAGCTTTAGATTTTTTTTCTATAGAGAAAATTTTATACAATCTTATTTCAGCTATTTTCAGAAACGCAATCATAGAACACAAGAATCATATAGGTATCTGAAAATCAATCTTTATTGTTTCCTCGTATGCGCAAAAAGCGTTACAAAGAATGCGATATTTCTCTTTGTACGGCCTTAATGCCTTTCATTTTGGAAGAGAAGAAACATAGTTGAGTTCCAGAGCATTGTCTTGATATTCCCATTCTCACGCATAACGATTAAGACGTGGCTTGTGTTTGAATAGGCGGGAGTAAAAAGGTTTATTCGAACAAACACGAGCTGAAGAGAGGTTTGAGTCAGAACGGATTCTATTACTACAATACGTAAGTTTTGGTATTAGGTACACTGTAAACTGTGTGACTAACTGAATTATGATTATTAAATTATCATTATGCCTGTGGACGGCGCAAGAGGATAACTTTATTCCCGTGTACTTTTATAATTATTGTCACTATTTTTAGGTAGGTAAACAGTCTAGGTAAGGTTAAAATAAATAACTTGTAATATTCAATGTGTAATTGATGGTTATTCGATTGACCGTACCGGATAGAAATAAAATTAGAATGTCCGAGTATGTATTGTACCTAAAGTCGAGAAAACTCTTTGTGATTTTGGACTCTAATTTTAGTAGAATAGAGTCCGAAAGTGACAAACATTCAGTTTCCTCGACTCTACTTACTCATGTAACATACGTATAGGGATCATAACATATGTTAGTGTGTATTTGTGTACGTACCGTGTATTTTGGTAAATACGCATAGTACTATGGGAAGGGAAGGTATAATGTTCCAAATATTCCCATGGGAACAAAGTACATCGGAAATAGTTAATTACTTCTGAAATAAGAATGTGAATGAAAGGTCACGGGTTCGAAAACGGAAGAACGACACAAGTAATTTTTCGAGTTTCCAGCGCTCTAAATACCTATAACTTTCGCTCGAAATCTAACCTAAGAAACGCAGTAAATTAACTTTGTTGTATCTTTGATGCCCCATGTATGTACAGTATCTTTTCCGTAAAAATGCATTTACACCGGATTCACGTAGGTGACAATTCTTAAATCACAAATCGCAAGAAATAAGACGCGAATGACGCGATTAAGGAAAACTTTGAACGAGAAATAGTATAAAATATAGTTATAGTTTTTTGGAAACTGCTCTTATGGTTTCTTAAATTTTGTTTATGGTTGTTATTTATTTATAAGACAATGTCTTAATAACCGGAAGAAGGCTGCATGGCATAGAATATATTTTATAGAAATACATGACAAATAATACTTATTGACACATAACATAATTTTTTTGTAGCTAACTAATGCATGTATGAAATGAGTATCAGATAACTGAATCCTATTCCCATCATTGATGTCTTTATGTTTTAATTATAGGTCTTTAGGTATGAATAGATTGTAATGCTTACCTGTCATCTGCAGCTGTCTTCTCGAGGCTGGTGTGCGTGGCGTGCGCGGCGTGCGCGCTGCGCGCGGCGTTCGCGGCGTTCGCGGCGTACGCGGCGAACTCGCCCCGCTGCCTCCGCGCCGTGGACTCGACAACATCCTCAACTCCGTGTTCCCAACGTTCGCTAGCGCCTCCGTCGCAGACCTCGGCGATTTACTATCCTCTTCTATAAACTTAACTGGTGACTCCATCTTCGGCGCTTTGTAAACACACTCCGTCTCAATATCAAAGTTGAATCTTCTAATGAACCGCTTCCTATCTCTTGCATATTGCTCCGCCATTAACCGCCGCGTTTCATCCCTGTCCGGCGCACCGAAAAGACATTTGCAACTCCCACGACGCCTCCTTGGTGTATTCGCGACGTTCCTTAAAGGCGCCATCCCTGAAGACACTTCAAATCTCCTCTGCTTCGGTGTCCGTCCTCCGGCGGCCATGAACGTCAGGTGATCAAGACTGGTTCGCGAACATCTGACTAATAATCTTCCGAGACAAAACAGCTGTTCTCAGGTAGAAAGGGAGGTTAGGGGTACGCGTGAGTTAGAACGGGGGAGAGATAGCACCTGGCGCGCGCCAATTCTAACCTAAAAGCGCGGCGTGGTTGGCAGTATAGCGTGCGCGCGCTGTTGCTTCTCGCTTGTGACTGAGTCTGACCGAACGACGCTCGGTTTCCCGCGCTCGCCCGCGCCGATTTTGGCAGCCACTTGGCGCGCAAACAATGGATCCAAGGACGCTTTTTGTGTCTTGCGACACAGGTGAAGTAAGAAAAGGGGATAGACGTCCATAGTGCAAGTGGTTAGTGGGTGAATATGAGCGGGAATTTGCCAGTCGGGGTATTATTAGATATCCATTGAGTTATCGCTCGATAACTGAACAAGCCGGCTCGTTAATGTTGTTATGTCATACATAATATACCTAGGTAGCATTCGGAAGCATTTCCCGCCATTCAGACACGTGATTATTATACACATTATACATAACTGCCGACCAAACGAACAAAGAATCAGATTAAGAAACAGGTGTACCAACCATTTGTTTTGCTTTTGCATCTTCTTAGGGTTCCGCATCAAAATGGCAAAAAAGGAACCCTTATGGTTTCACTTTGTCTGTCTGTCTGTCTGTAACATCGCTAAATATCTCAAGAACTACTAATGCTATCGATTTGAAATTTGGAACAGTTATAAAAAAGGGTAACCCAAATGCATAGAACATGTTTTTTAGGGTTCCGTAGCCAAAATGGCAAAAACGGAACCCTTATAGTTTCGTCATGTCCGTCTGTCCGTCTGTCCGTCTGTCCGTCTGTCCGTCTGTCACAGCCGATTTACTCGGAAACTATAAGTACTACAGTGATGAAATTTGATGGGAATATGTGTTGTATGAACCGCTACAAAATTATGACACTAAATAGTAAAAAAAAGAATTGGGGGTGGGGCCCCCCATACATGTAACTGAGGGATGAAAATTTTTTTTTCGATGTACATACCCGTGTGGGGTATCAATGGAAAGGTCTTTTAAAATGATATAAAGTTTTCTAAAAAACATTTTTCTTAAAGTGAACGGTTTTTGAGATATCAGCTCTCAAAGTCGTAAAAAGTATGTCCCCCCCCCTCTATTTTTATAACTACGGGGTATAAAATTCTAAAAAAAATAGAGGTGATGCATGCTAATTAACTCTTTCAACGATTTTTGGTTTGATCAAAGTATCTCTTATAGTTTTTGAGATAGGTTGATTTAACTGTAATTTTGGTTAAGTTATTTTTGCTGTTTTATAGATACTAGTACGGAACCCTTCGTGCGCGAGTCCAACTCGCCCTTGGCCGGTTTTTTTTTCTTTAAAAAATGACAGATGATGGCTCAAAATTTGAAAGTCTAGTAAATATATCAAGTTATATGAAAGGGCTTAAGTTGCACATTCTGAAACAATTTTTTATTTTGCTTTAATTCGAGTCATTTTCGATTTATGAGGGAAAATGCAAAAAAAAACGTTTCTCCTTATCTCCGAAGCTTACAAAGAAAAAAATATGAAAATATTACATATTATTGATATCAATGTATATTTAACAGCAATAATATAACTATAGATCTATCTAGTTTTTCTTTTTTTTATCATCAAAAAACATTTCTATACTAAGTTTGCAATTTAATCGCTTTTGCATGTATTTTTGTTTTATAAATTCCTACGCAATTATGCTGAAAGTAACTTTTTTATATACAGTGTAATCCGGATAAAGCGACAGTCAAAGGACCGGTGATATTACGTCGTACTAACAGGACGTCGCACAAAACGGACTGATCTACTTTGAATATGTTTGGTATGAAATATAATGTGTGGTGATTTCGTTTCGAAGTCGTTAAAAGCGGTCAAATGTTATATACGGAGTCGCTATAAGCGGTGTAAGCGATTCGGTATCACATGATAAGGAATTATCCTTAAAAAAACCACCATATATACTATAAGTTATTCAATCGCTCAAATTTGTATCAAAATTCACCTATAGATGGCCCGTGGCGTTAATTGCTACACAATGTTGTTGAGATTTTCCGGAATTAATAGGGTCGGAACGGTACACATCTGTGTACGGAACCCTCGGTGCGCGAGTCGGACTCGCACTTGACCGGTTTTTTTTTCAATGGATGATACCATGTGTCACTTGAGTATGAATGTGAACTAACAAAATATAGGTAGGTATAGGGACATAAGAATTTTAAGAATAACAAGTTTTAGGTAGGTAAACTCTCAGTATAGGTATGTACACAAGCAATTAACCAGTGATCTAATATTTCGGTTACAGTTGCTACCTCAACCATGTTGCCTTATTTAGTAAAAGGACCTAAGTAGTTAAACGACTACTATGGTCGATGATTCATGACTCAAGTAGGTATAGGCATGGGTCTGAGAATGATCTAATCATTTGATTTAATTGTGAATTGATCCAACAACTGATAAGTAGTCACAACGGGACAACAGGGTATTACAGTCCATATGACCAACTACTACGTAACTATAAAAACCTTGTGAAAATCCACTTCTTTGGCCATAATGTTTATTACAAAAAGTGATAAACATTGTTTTATCAGCGGAAACCTCTTTGACAATTTTTTTATTAGATTTAGTTATAGTATGTATATACTATATACCCATAGTGAATATTTCGCTATGGGTATAACTAAATCTAATAAAAAAAATAGTCAAGAAAGAACAATCGGAACGCTTCTGATTTTTGAGTAACGAGTACTAGAAAATAAGTACATATTACATAGACACTTAATTAGAAAATAAAAGCTAAAATATTATATTAGTATCGGTTAACTCCTGCGAGCAATTACATAATATAATTATTTACAGCCCAGTTATAAATTCGATTCCAAAACTCAATTGTGCATAAAAACATCGTGGCAGCTAACCTGCATTTTAATGTGATAGTAAAATACGGGTTTATTAAGTTATTAACAAGAATCCACATATTTCTTCCAACTCAACAAAATAGCTAAATGAAAAAATCACTGCTCGGAAATTAGTGTGGTTCAAATTTTTATTGCAATGATTGTGGTACTAATACCATGAAAAAAATTTTTTTTTAGTTACATAATATAAAAGGCTGGGGAAGTAATATTTAGTTTAAAGTATTTGTAATTTTAAAATAATAAAAGCTAAATACGTACTTACCAGGCGCCACTGAAAATCAGCACCACGACTTAATGCCTAATAGCTTATTTCGTGGCACCAAGCTGAGTGGCGACCATTTTAGCATATATTAGTTGTATTTTAATTTTCCTTTGTTTTATTATTATTTTAATATTGTATATGCTAAATAAACATGTTTTCTTTCTTTCTTTCTAAATGTAGACTAATGAAAATGATATAATTATGAGCCGTCACGAATTCGCGATCCTCGACATTGAGCCCTCACTCAATGTCGACATATAATGACTAATGTCTAATGTTGATATTGGATTGGTGGCTGATTATCTGTTTATTTTACAATCGTATTTGTGTGTTACTTATAATATATATAATATGGTAGTTCAATATTTATGAAGCTGTGAATGTCACTTTAATGATTCTAAGATTTTATTAAATATCATAAATTGCTGGACAAGCCACTGCCACTGCATACGATACCTGCTTGTAAAAATGGATGGTGTTCATGAATTATGAATGTGTTTTAAGTATTTATAAATGCTTATTTAGAATAGATGTGAGCTTTTAAGTTATATCCAGACAACAACAGTTTCTATAAATGTTTATAAATAAAATATAATCCTATTGAGGACAAACAAAAATCTAACATATTGGACATGTTTGTAAACAATCCGTGTCCAGTCTAAGCTATATGTGTATTATAGAAAATGTGTGTTAATAAACAACAAAAAAAACTAAATAACATTAAGTCTTTATTATTAAATCGATACAACATCAACACCATATCCCTCATAGGGATAAGTTCGCCTTTGTACTCTAATCTTATGTGACATGTATATTGTTTTAACCTGTTATTGTGTACAATAAAGTGCTTACATACATACATACATACCATATGTATGCCACCCAAAATTAAATTCAATTACGAAAACCGATTTGTTCAAACCCCGGCCACTCAGGCGAAATATTAATAACTGAACCAATTTGTGCGTATACGCATGCGAGTATCGGAAATCATTACCTGTACAAATCATTAATTGAAAATGGCATGCCGACCGGGGACCGTGAAATGAGGGCGCAGTTTAGGGTTCCTTTTCTGGAACTCAAAAACATTGTGTACGATCGACGCTGGTAGGTACGTTAGAGATGTATCCATAATTAGCTCCCTTACAAAGTATTAAGTTAAGGTGCAAAATGTACACATATATATCTCTAACGCCGACTGTCCCTTGTCATTTGTTTTTCGTACATTTTAAGTAAATATTCCACGGAATTACATTTAATATAAAAATCCAATATCATTCGCTTCAATTTTTAATTTATTTCATGTATTTCTAGAGCGGATGTACTAAATAATATAAAAACTTTCTCCGTCTCGAAAAGCTAGCGGCTAAAAACGACTAGACTAATCGAAGAGTTTTCTTAATTACTTATTTTTTAGATTTCAAATGCATTTTAATGATACTGCAAACGAATGTTAAAGATTGCACCCTTATTTAGTAATTGTATTACCGACAATCAATTTCTAGTAATATTTTCTTGCGCTCTAACAACTCTAGAACCCTATCTATAGTGTCTATTACCACCTTTTCTCACTCAATTTTTAATAAATACTTCCACACTGTACTGGTGGATAGCATTATCATTTTGTATTTTATAATAACATATTTATTGTTTATTAATGATACATTGAAATGACACGTGTCCGCAAGTCACGTAACACGCGAAGTTAATTTGTGCTTTTTCATTAGCTGTGTCGGTATATATATAATGGGGTTGAAATGTGGTTGTCATTGACTTGATTAGGTGCTATACATCATGTACATAGCCCGTTACATGTAATGATTTGTAGTGGGTCAGTCAACTTTACTATGAATTTTGACACCAACGACGATTTTGTAAAGATCCGACGACTTTATGTCGGTTTGTTATGTCAAAAAATGTACTGAGTTACTGAAATTTGATCTGAAATTTGGTCTAACGGATCTTTATAAAACCCAGCCTAAGAATATCAGTAAGTTAAAATTTTCTCGAAAAAGGATCAGATGCTTAATTAAAAGGCAAATAATTAAAAAAATAATAATTATATAAATTACAAGACCTCAAAGTTTTAAGAGGGGGCATGTCCTGTCCCTTTTCCGCAAAGCGCACCTTTGTATCAGAACGATCGTCAGTACTATGGCGCTCGAGGTCAATGATGTCACTGATCTTGATCTGTCGCGCTTTCTCTCTGTAACCAACAACATTAAAACGGTTGTAGCTTCGTTATTTTTAGAGATATTTGAATAGGATTTTCACCATTTGACCTGTTTTTTTTGCCTTGTTTTTTTTGGAGTAGTCAGATCTTGAGTACGAGTACTTTGAGTACTTTTTTAGCTTCCTGCATTAATTTGACTTGGCGTAATTTGTTTTAAAGATAAACTAAAAAAGATAAAATTTAATTAATTTTTAATTTTTAGTCATATATTCTCATGTTATTTTTAGTTACAATTAGTGAGATATTATATTAATATTCTTGAAACAACAACAATTAAGGATTAAAAAAAAAAGATAAAATTGAAAAGGACTCCTAGTAGAGATTATTTCAATGTAATTAGTTTCAATGTATTGCGCCTTGAAAAGATCCCTCGTGGTTGTATAAGTTCCTTTATGTTACATGTTTATTGTTTTAACCTTACTAGCTGTTATTTTGTACAATAATGTATGTACCTACATATATATAAATACAGGGTGAGCAGGGGGAATTACTTGAAATCCTTCAGGCTCGGTTTTATAAAGATCCGTTAGACCTTATGTCGGTTTGTTATGTCAAAAAATGAACTGAGTTACTGAAATTTAATCTGACATTTGGTCTAACGGATCTTTACAAAACCCGGCCTCGGTTAGCTCATTTTACTGAGGAGACATTCCTTTATTTTTGAAAATAAACAAAACTGCATTCTATGATCTTCTAAAATTCGCTTGTTTAACCCGGGAATCGAACCGAACGAAAGTAGTTCCCGTCCAGGGCCCATAGATATTTTCCACCCGGTATACGTTTTATTGCATGTATGAGTACCTATGTAACATAAGGCATAAAGGTAAAACTACACAAGTTCAAATTTATCAATTTCGCGCGGACATTCATCTCTCGTCTCAAAATGGCGGAAACGGCACAATGAGCACTAACACCGCGCCTTCCGGTACACTCGGGCACGTAATTACTACGTACACACCTGTTGCGAGCCGTGTAGTTTATTTTGCCAACGGTAGCCAAATTTTGGCTGTTATGAAATTAATGGCTGTGGCATCGTAAAATCGACTTAAGCCTTTGGGATTAAAATTGTACTAAGTACCGAATTAGTAGATTCATAGGAGAATAAGGCTAAATTATATTTTTGTGGGTTTTCGCTCACGACACGATGCCGAGCAAAGTACGGCCTCCTAGGTATTATTTCTATTGGGATGAGATATTTGTTACCTATCTACGCCGGAAACAAACTTAGCTGTAATCGTGAAAATATTGGTGTTGCATGCACTTTCTTTAATATTGCAAAGGAAAGGGAGGCGAATACGCATAACAGAGCGTGGTGCCAGCATCACAAGCAAAATAAAAACCGGCCAAGTGCGAGTCGGACTCGCGCACGAAGGGTTCCGTGCCATTGTCTATAAAAACGGCAAAATCACGTTTTTTGTATGGGAGCCCCCTTAAATATTTATTTTATTCTGTGTTTTAGTATTTGCTGTTATAGCGGCAACAGAAATACATCATCTGTGAAAATTTCAACTGTCTAACTAACACGGTTCATGAGATACAGGCTGGTACATGGCTGTGGACATACAGCGGGGTCTTAGTTTTACACTTTGGGTACGGAATCGTAAAAATGAAGTAGTTTTTAGAGACAACAATAGACAGGTAGGTATTACCTACAGTAGTTTACTATTAAGTAGGTACTCCAACCGCCGATAGCCATTATCAATGACATTCCTCGTGGTTTACTATCAGTAGGTCAAAGTTTAATTTCTATTAGTTGTTATGCATGTAGGTATTGTGTAATTATAATTTAAAATATTTGAAGATAACAAGGTATATGTTATAATTATTTATAGTTACTACATATTCAAATGTATGTAACCTAACCTAACCTAAGCTTCTGACGCTGCGTTTTAACTTTTAAAACGGCTTCCAAAGTTTTAAATGAAGGAGCCCAAAACGAAGGTAAAATGAGATCAATTTTTCATAAATTTTGTCATCAAATAGTGGAAGAAGATGAGATAGAATGTCTTTAGTGTGGCCGAATTTCTGAAACGTTAAAACGCTCGGTTTTTAGGGTCTACTCCGAACTTCGTATCGTGACGTCCCTTTCACTCATATTGTGTATAACACGAGAGCGAAAGGGACGGCACGATACGAAGTTCGGACTTCGAAGTTCGGAGTAGGGTCTCTGCACGGCTAGCACAAGATGGCGCGCGAACTATCTCGACGCGTTTCAGCGTGTACTCATTCAAAAAGGACGGATAGTCTATCTCGTGACGAGATAGCTCACGCGCCATCATACTATCCACACTGGAGTCATTGTTGTCTCACAGTCATAGTCATGGTCAAAGTTAGGATAAACCGCGATTACTTTGATCATGTAAGACTCACACCCAATATTTAACACAAGCTAACTCTATATTATCATCCATTTTAACAATATGTAACCCGTCGTCTACCGGTCCCTGGCATCCCCGGGCTCATTACAAAAGAATGCTATTGTTTATTTTTTTCGCCGGCAGACGACAATGACGGCTTTGAGGCGGCAATGACGCTGCAGTTTCGGTCTTTACATGCCAAATATATTTAAGTAACCGATGTCAATTGGCGAAAAACACTTAGGTAAACTTTCAGTGACAAAAAGTGTATTTAAAAAATATATATTTCTAACACTTTTGTGATTGCCAGTCGTACGTATTTACCTGCCGACCGTAAGGAAGTTGTATTGTCTCACGCCCCCGTCGGTGCCAATTTTTTGCTGCCACTACACTTTATTGCAACTTTAAGTGCTTTATGGTTTACTAGCGACCCGCCCCGGCTTCGCACGCGTGCACTATTTAATGGATGTTATTATACATATAAATCTTCTTCTTCAATCACTCTATCTATTAAAAAAAACCGCATCAAAATCTGTTGCGTAGTTTTAAAGATTTAAGCATACATAGGGATATAGGGACAGAGAAAGCGACTTTGTTTTATACTATGTAGTGACAAGGCACTTTGGGAAATGGTTAGCCAAATAAGTACGTCTAATGTAATTAAGGAATGGCTCTATAGTTCAGTTTGTCACCTTGAAATCAGCATCAAAGCATGTTTGATAAGTTAGGGCGTGATTAGTAGGGCTATGGGGCACACTGAATATGTAATCTTGTGACTCATATTTGGATTTGGTGCATCACACCGACGAGACAGTGAAGACTCAAGTGTTCAATTGCAAACTACCTCTGCCTAAAGAAAAAAATAATTCTTTCATGAGCTGAACAATTTAGAATGACGGAATAGTCATTCAGGCAAATCGTATATTTATCGAAATGATATAAATCATACATTTGTAATGTAAATAAATAAAATAAATAAATAAATATTTATGGACAATCTTACACAAATCAACCTAGTCCCAAACTAAGCAAAGCTTGTACTATTCGTACCAAGTGACGATATACATACTTATATAGATAAATAGATACTTAAATACATAGAAAACATCCAAGACTCAGGAACAAATATTTGTGTTCATCACACAAATACATGCCCTGACCGGGATTCGAACCCGTCGGTCGTCATGTAAACGATAATTCTGTAAACGCGCGACTTTTCAAGCATAATACCGCTAGCAAACCCGTTTTTTTAATCGGAAGAATTCAATATTATGTCAAGATGAAATCTCAACGTACCGGTTATTTAATTAGCTTAATTAGTTTTAAAATCTTTTGGAGTAATTAAAAATTAAGAATTTGTAATAAAGTGAGAACTGGTTGGCTACCGTTTTATGGTGGTGTTTTAGGGTTCACTTTTACAGAGTTACAACTTGTTTTGGTACTTAAATATCAACTAAGTTAAATATACCAAGCTGATGCCACAAGAGCGACGCAGACGAGGCTGGCCTAAACTGAGATGGGGGATGACTAGACGCCTTTCTCGCCAACTGTCAGGAGGATGCACTGATATGGAAGTTATGGCATTCATGAGGAGAGGCCTTTGTCCAGCAGTGGGACACCCTTATAGGATAGGAAAAAAAATCAACTCCTTAGATCATAAAATTATATATTGATACTGACGTCATAGGTCGACTCTAAGTTAGGGGTAGACTCCGTATATTTTACTAGTCTCTGGTCTAGTAGCAGTACTTAATGAATCTAATTATATATTATAGACTGACCGAAAACTGACCATGCCATATTTTCTGTATCCAAAACACTGTCTTTTTCTGTAGCAGTCGTGTGAACCAACAACATCCTTTCTGCGTGTGTAGTAACAACATAGGAATTGTCATGGAGTAGTACTTGTTTGTAGTTCTACGAATCCATAAAATTATCACCTGGCGTTGCTTCCTTCCGTTCCATGGTTAGAAGTTCCAGTTAGGACTTAGAACCATAATTTATGGCCTTCACGAGAGCCCTTGAGTTGGGATTATTTACAGATGTTCCGTACACCTTGTCGGCTTAGCCGAAAGGTGTAAGCGTGGGTCGGTTTGGTTTCTACCCAAAAAAAGTTAACGACTGGAAATCGGACAAAAATGATCTCATGATATTGCTGATATCGTAAGTAGAAAGTATGCGTTCATACGAGTATAGCGTATACAGATCAATCAGTCAGATAAAATGTATGAGTATGGGAAATAATCCTTGAAGGGTTTCGGAAAAATTCGTATTATTTGCAGTGTCACTCGGATTTTTCTTTCAAATTCGCCAACATCCCGACTTAGCGGGGCGGGATCGATATTTAGCATTTTGTTTTTTGACGTGTGCTTACTGAGGTCCTGAGATGTTCTCACTTGACGGAATATGACGCAGAAGCGGAGGAGTGGAAGAGCAGTATTATCTTCGTATCGCCGCGCTTCCGCGCACCCCGCGCCAATCAGAAATCACAAATTTAAATATAGGGACGCAGAATTAGGTGTCTTTTCGGTGGACATATCAAAAGTTAGGCTACAAAGCTTAATTTTGGATTGGTAACCCGCATAAACAGTGTCTCCGTTGCTATAAATCCATGTACTAAAAACATAGCTTACATGCATAGAATCCGTTAACTATTGACCACCGAAGTGACGACTTTTGTTTTTGCAACTACAATGACCCACTTGACCCAGATACATTTGCGCAGTAGTGGTACCTATCATACGAAAAAGCGGAGCAGAGCCTTTGTATCGCCACGCTTCCGCGTTTCCGTATCCTGGCCAAGTTAGGAATCACCTAATTCAATAATATATCTAGGAGCGCAGTAAAAAAATCTACGGCATGTATATTCCGTCCATGGTCAAATCGGGCACAGCCCTAATATCTTTCAATACATCATTATGGGCAGGCAAAAACTCTTACCTTTTTCGGACACGCGTTGCTTTGTTCGTGTCCGAATTGATTTGTCATTCAGCAACGCGCTCGGTGTATCCTGTGCGTTGTGTGAAATATGGATTATTTTCTTTGGTTGGGGTTATGATTAGAGATGGGACTATGGATTTTGCCGACTAACCGACTAATCGGTGCTGAGGTGGCCGACTAATCGCAGTAGTCTCCGGTCACATTTATAGTTAAATGTGGCCAGAAGCTACGGCGCCTGTGGACGCTTGCAACTCCAGACGAATCACAAACGCGTCGCGAACCCTTTATTGATTTGAGGATTCATTGTGTTGACCTAGAATATACAGGTACTGACTCTCAACACAGCGTAATATCCTCGGGAACCCTGAATGACACCGGGATAATGTTAAGACAAAGAAGGATTGCCGCGCCAAATACATACGATATAAAATGGACGTCAACGGTTCGGACTTGACAAATGACATTCATGACATGGCGTGACAATGCGCATTACGCAATGACGCATGCGCACATAGTCAAAAATTAATCACCATCGAAACAAATGAAAACACGTGTCATATCCAATCAAAATGGCCGTTCAACCGTTAAACATGATCCTTATTTTCTAAGTTATAAGGTACTTTATGAGATGGCTCAAAGTTATAGTTGGACTTGATTCTTTGGTAGGGGGATAAAGTGTATTTTATGAGTATTCATTTTACTAGAGTAATAATACGTTTTAGACATAGACAGGATATTGACCGAGTGTAGGGTGTCCATGTCCATGAAATGTGAAAATTGTGAAATTACTTCGTCTGTGAACAACCAATGACCAGGAACTGCGTTACTTATTTTAAAGGTGAGGACCAAATTCTTGTCAGGTAATACAGGCATTTAATACGCCCAAATTTTAATTAATTCCGTTGTGACATGAAAGTTACCCATACATACAATTTATATGGGTATTAACTTTCGTGTCACAACGGAATCGATTCAAATGTAGGCGTATTAAATACCTTATCTATTTGACAAGAATTTGGCCTTCACCCAAAGTGTTAATGGTGTATAGCTTGCCGTTGTTGACGTTAAATCATCAATACCCACTCATGGACGATAATGATTGGAGCCTCCCCAAAGCGTAATTATAGCAGGGAAAGTGATTGCAAGATTCGTCACCACGAGGGATACCCACGATAGCTCAGTGGGTTCAGAGCGAGCCATTGGGAATCGGGCATTTCAATTTAAACTTGCACCCGAAACTCTTGTAAGTAGTATATGTTTTAACTGCTAAACATTAAACAAAAAAAGGATATAATTACGAAAATTTTAGGAAAATTTGCTGACTTTTTTCGGATCCAAGAAGCACGTGATCAGAGCAAATATAACGTAACATTATCAAAACGTGATAGATACAGGTTTAAATGCAAACCCGATCCCGATGTCGTGCGTTGCACTGCACCAACTGTGCCTTTACCATGAGTTTACATGACCGTACTCGCTAGCGACTGCGTAAAAAAATGTATGGGGAAATGTACAGCGCCTCTGGCGGTTACGCGATAGAACTAAGAATCGGCATACAAATCGTTTATGCAGTCGCTAGCGAGTACGGTCATGCAAACTCATGGTAAAGGCACTGAGCTAATAGGTAACAAACAAAAATCGAGTCTCATGGACTCACCAGGGATGGTTATGGTCACCCTACTTTAAAATGTGCACTTGATTAGCGCGCTTATGGCGCTGTTTGCGTAATGATTGGCTGTCCATTACACCGGCTGTAGTTAATAACATGGACAATTGATTTGTTTTTAGGGTTCCATACATCTAATAGAAAACAACGGAACCTTTTAAAACCATATACTCAGGTCTACAGTCCCTTAAAGCTGTGAAAGAATCAGATTTCTAAGTTAACGTAACGTAAAAAACGTTTACGAGAGGTAGGGTACAGCAAAATGTCATCTTGCTCGAATTTGGAGCAGCCCAACTGGGGAAGTACCTCCGCCTTGCAGAAGACCACAGCCATAATAACATTATCTACTATATAAGTATGTAGTGTTGTGTTCCTGGAGGTAAGCAAGGTTGCCAGAACTCCCGAGGATGCACTGTGTTGAGAGTGAGGGACCTAAGTCTCTTCTGTTATCGACACAGTTCATCCTCAAATTTTTAAGAGTTGGCAACGCATATGTGACTCCTTTGGAGTTGCGGGCGTCTATAGGCTGCGGTGGCCGCTTACCATTAGGTGGACCGTAAGCTTGTTTGCCACCGGCGTTGTACAAAAAAAAAGTACTTTCCATTGACCTAGAACTATGAAATTTGGCAAGTACAAGTACATGGAAAAATCGGAAAACTATGCATTTGTAATTAAATCATAAAAAATAAACATAGTCTTTATTTAGTACGTAATCAATAGGTATCTAAAAATTTGTACGGAACTCCCGGTGGGCGACTCCGACTCGTACTTACTTATCTGGTTATTTTATATATAATTAAGGTACCCACCTAATATAGTTCATATGTTAGTGTTGGTCCCCCTATGCTGGCCCATAAGGCTGCATAGTTGCCCCACAGACAATCTGTTACTGGTCGCAAAGCTACACTATCTTATTCTAGATTGTCTTTATTATAAGTCTATATTTAGGTAACGTTAAGTTTTACACACGTATGAGTCTTGTCTAATATTGATGAAATAAGTGATAAACGTGACAGGACAAAAAAAAACAAAACAGAAATCTAAAGACAAAAAAATTTGTGCTATATCAAGTAGTTATCGCTCTTTAGCGATAAGACGCCTGTTCTTTGCCTCTACTCGTTGTGATTTTGTACTGTACTGTGTCCTTTAATTGAGGGGTGCTTTAAATAGTATTTGTATTGTATAGTAGTTATCGCCTTTCCTTTTCCTATTTAGTTAGGTAGTCTAGACCCCGACGCTTGCGTCAATGTTATTTCTTCAATACCACTCTGTCAGACGTCTAATCATCGCGTCGCTGAATGGTTGATCACTTATTTCAACAACATCAGACTCATAACTACGATAGGTACCTACGCTAAATTGTTTATTTTGTTCGTTGGTCGAGGACTGGTTAAGGGGATGCCTCGATTCGGTCAGCCACGCCCCCTGTGAAAGAGACACGCTTATGTCTTTCGCGCACGACAAAACGGAATGCAACACTCTTCGGGAATGGCATTTTTAGACAAATCTCGATAAATATCTGACTGTGTGCAGTTTTATTAAATTTCCTCTTGACAGAGTTTAGATGAGATAAAATACCATGGTTTTAATTTAATTGTGTCGTTTAATAATGCGTTGTTTTAGTAGGCTGAGTAAAAAAAGGAAAATAAAGATTCAACTTTGGTTTTTTTTCTATCGAGAAAATTTTAAGCGATCATGTTTCGGCTATAGTCAGAAACACAGCCATATAGTCAAGAATCATATATCTCAAAATCAATCCTTATTGCTTCCTCGTCTAGGCAGAACAGCGTTTCAAAAACCGCGATATTTGTCGTAGCACGGCCTTAAGAAAAAACTTACAAAAAAGTTAAAAAACTGCTACTCGGTAATGCGTTCTACAATTTAAATGATTTTTATAACGCTTAATTTGACATGTCTTATAATTATAATGACTGATGACATGAATAACATAACTGACTTTTGTAATAATTAACAACAATACTGTTTGCTGTCTATTTTTAAATAATAATTAAACTAAAATAATGTTACGTTTTGATACATACATATACTTTTCAATATGACATGTAATATTTAACTGTTAGGCACTTTAGGTTAGGTTGTGGTGTGAGTATGACGGTTTACAGTATAAGTAGGTGTCCTACTCATTTTTTGCCTGTTCTCCCTATGCTGGCCCATCAAGCCGCATCGGGAGAACTCAGGGAGGTTGTCCCACATTTTATCTGTTACCGGCCGCCTAGCAGGCCAAATAGGAAAGAAAAAAAAACTTTTTGACTGTCGTCCGTCGAACGAGGATGACGTTGTTATGTGGCGTGGAGTAAAACACGGTTTGACGTTTCGGAGTGAACTGATTTAATATTGAATTGAGGTCTGCTTATATAGGGCAAGCTTATTAACTAACTTATTATCTAATGATGTGAACAACAAACACATTAGGATCCTGTGATCCTTGAGATAAACAAACAGTAATACAAATTAGATACGGTAACGAGAAGATCATTAGATGTTTACAATTAACAATGAGAAATGTAAATAAGGAAATCAATATCCTAACTATTGGGAAAGGTAAACAAGGCAAAGATCAAAGAATGTATCTTAACTAACAATAGGTATATGGTTATATATATTACATAACACCTCCCCCCTTAGAATAAAGATTGGGCGCTAGCGCCTGATCTTTTCGATTTTACAGTAGACGTGGAACTACCAGAAACAAGTGACATCTGTTGCGGTTCGGCGTCTTCGTCTTCGTCTTCTGTGACGCAGCTGGTCGAGATCGTGGACATAGGGATTGCGACGTGAGTTCTCTGACGTCGCGATGAAGTTGCGAAGCAGTCATTGAAGATCTGGATACATCCGGATGAATCTTGACTTGGCGTAGTTTGTGTATGGCGGCGGAAAAGGAGCCCATTGGGCCAGCGTTTGCATATTTTGTACACGAAGTATGCTAGCATTAAGAGACTAAGTGA
This sequence comes from Epiblema foenella, assembly GCA_963556455.1. Taxonomy (NCBI): domain Eukaryota; kingdom Metazoa; phylum Arthropoda; class Insecta; order Lepidoptera; family Tortricidae; genus Epiblema; species Epiblema foenella. The sequence goes on from OY747110.1 coordinate 5,929,636, forward strand.
AAAATACATCCATGAGAAGGTAGATGTATTTTTTTCAGTAAAGGTTCTGGATTTGATTTTTTTAATTTCGTCTCCATATTTATCGACATGGTACTTGATCTGTTTTAAGGAGTCTAACGGCAATTCGTTTATTTTAATTGGCATGAGGTCTGGTTTCTCGATGTTTTTGTAATCTTCGAAACATTCGTCGGTTCTGATGTCAGGAATTATTATAGGGTAGGATACGTTTTCTGTAGACTCTTGATATGCTGCTAGTGTGCTGTAACCAGTGTGCAGTTTACAGTTCTGAGGTAATGACAGGATACCTGCGCCTTGTATCTTATGGTGAGTTACTTCCTTTGTGCATTGAAGGACGCAGTTTACTTCTTCTGAAAGTATGTACAACCACTTGTTGTTGTCGATGTACTGGAACGTGTTGATTTCGGCATCAAATGTTGAAGTAATGCAGATTTTTGGAAGAGATTTTGAGATGCTGTGCAGAATTTGGAGTTCGCAGATTGGTCGCGCTGTGGCGTCATAAGCGACTAGACCGGTGCAGATTCTTTTCTCGGCGGCGTATGTTCTACATGTCTCCAAGGTGCTCGTCGATACATAGGTTTGACCGTTGGGGTTCGTGGCCAGATACACGTGCTCGGGAAGGATGGTAGTATGAAGAGAGGAATTTGGGTGTTGTATGGGAATTGAATATACGTGGTATAAGTCAAGAGGATCATTTTGAATTAAAGGAAAGGTTAATACATAAATAAGCTTATCTGAATATACGTATGCGGATAATGAGGAAGATTCTAGAATTGTGTGTATGTTCTGAGGGGTGACCGTAACAACTAAGTGCTTGTTTGTACGAATGTGGTTAGATAAAAGAAGTTCTTCGTAGAGTTTTTTTTTTAGACTAATAATTGAAGGGTGAATGGTGCTCGATTTTGCAAAGAGGATACTGCTGAGGCAGTCATTGATCTCGTTTTCTAGGTTTATAACAGATTCTAAGATTTGAAGTGATATCGTTGACACATCTTCACTGGCTTTTAAACTGAACATGAGTGATTGAGACGCGTTGAGATAATTATTTAACCGATCAATATTTTCATTAATAATTACTTCGTCATAAGTGATTTTAAAGGCCCTGTAAGAGACATATTGGTCTCATTAGGTTTGGAACGCGCTTTTAATATACTTTTGATTTTCTTATAAAGTTTATAAAGGGCTATGAACACGATTAATTTGATTAAGGAGCAAATGATAAAACTAACGTAGGTGTTATTCATGATGTGGGAGAAAGATGTAGTATTTTTTGGAGTAGGTTGAGTAAATGCTGGGCAAATGACCCTGAAATGACAATGCGTGCCATTAGTATTAACTAAACTTGTATTTCTAATTGATCTTATTATTAAGACGTAGTGCTTACTATACTGATGAGATTAACCTAACCTATCTTACCTAAATATAACTAGATTAGTCGCCTCCTACGACACGCCTGCAAGACAAGCGTTAGTACTATTCTTTGAACAGCCGGTTACTACACGGCTAAGGGTTTTAGTCGCCTTTTACGACATGCCATACTTTACAGGCAGTAGGATTATTCTTTGGTCAAGCCGATCGCTACACGGCTAAGGGTTTTTAAGTGTTGGGGTTATTTATAAAAGGCCTAAGACGATTGGCATGGACGAGTTGGTTTCTCCCGGACTTCCTAACTAAATAATTTTCGTTGAACCCGACTCGGATGACTTCGAATGGTCCTTCCCATTTAGGATCTAGGTTATTGGGATTAGGTGCTTTTACCATGACCTTATCCCCGAGAGCAAACCTAGCTACATTTCTTATTTGATTATCGTATCGTTCCTTGGCTTTTTCTTTCATCTTCTGAACATTTTGTGTTGCTACGTCGCGAGCTACTCTTAATCGTTCGTTAAGGTCCTTAATGTAGTCAGCTGCTGTGTAATCTGGGACTGTTTTGAGTGAATAGAAGGAGCGTGGCTTAAAACCGAATAGGAGTTCGTAGGGTGTATATCCCGTAGAATTATTTACAGATGTGTTATGGCAGATTATTGCTAGAGGGATTATTTGATCCCAATTTTTTTGTTTCCTTGATTGGTACATGCGAATATGATCCCTTAATGTACCATGGAATCTCTCAAGGGCTCCATTAGTTTGGGGATGATAGGCTGTGTTGAAAGTTTGACTTGAACCTAGAAATTTAACTAACTGTTTCATCAGTCCGTTCATGAACTCGGTACCCTGGTCAGAGTGAAATCTTTTAGGTACCCCAAAATGTTGACAAAAGTGGAGGAGTTGTTTGGCTACTGTTAAGGCTTCTTTATCGGGAATCGGGTAGGCTTGAACGTATCTAGTCAGTTCGTCTTGTAACGTCAGGATGTATTTGTTGTTATTATCACTAATATCGGAGTAGGAGACTAAATCCATAGAAACACGTTCGAAAGGTTCTGAAGATTGTGAGGTTATGACCAAAGGAGCTTTGAAAGTTCGTCTCTGAATTTTGTTTCGTTGGCAGGTCTCACAGGAGTTTATGTAATTTTTAATGTCTTCTGCCATGTTTTGCCAAAAGTAATTTTCGCGGATTTTTCTACTAGTTTCGATGATGCCTCGATGTCCGGAAAGTGGTTCGTCATGGTATATTTTAAGAATGTTGGGTATTTCTTGAGGCGTTGGGTGATTAATTTTGTTTTCACAGATTATTATAGTACAGTTGTATAGTTCTGCTAGATAAGCGGTAATACGTAATTGTTGGTTTCCTTCGAGTTTGCAGGTTCGATCATGCTTTAAATCCGGAACGAATAAGGTTTCAGGTTGATTTTTTTCTAGGCATGCTAATAATGATTTGAAGTAGTTTTCGGTATCCCAGGGATCATAATATGAAGGTCTGGTACAGCAAAGAAAAAGGTTTTGTTTATTTTCAGAGATTAAGTGATCAATGTCATAGATGGTTCTATTTCTGTTGGGGTATGTGCTGTTCTGTGGACATAAATCTAGGGCTTCACTGAATAGGTTGTCAAGGTCAGGATTAGCGCATGGAATGGGAATGAATACGTGTTTATGTCTGGTATCCAGAAGTCTTTCAGGAGATATCTTTAGCAAGTGGGAATCTGAAGTACAGCCCTGAGATATGTATTGTTCGTAACATGTTTGTAGGTAATCATCTGAAACAGTTTTGGGATCATTGATTCCCATGTTATTAATTGGAGGACGTGAAAGTGCGTCTGCGTTAGTGTTCATTTTACCCGCTTTGTATATTATTTTGTAAGTGTATTCCGAAAGTTTTAATCTCCAGCGGATGAGGCGCGATCCTGGATCTTTGATGGACATTAGCCAGGTGAGAGGCTTGTGATCGGTGACAATTGTAAATTCTCTACCAAAGAGATATGGTCGGAAATGTTTTACTGCCCAGACTATCGCTAGCAATTCCCGTTCTATAGTTGAATAATTAGTTTCGGCTTTGTTTAGGGTACGGGAAGCGTATGCTATAGGCAGGTCCTTACCTACTTCACCTTGAGACAAGACAGCTCCAATGGCATGAAGGGAAGCATCGGTTGTTAGTATGAACTGTTTGCTAAAATCAGGATATTGCAATAAAGGGGTGGTTGTTAATATATTTTTGCAAGAATCGAATGCTTCTTGTTGCTGGGGTCCCCAAATAAAAGGCACATCCTTTTTAAGCAGACTGGTCAGTGGTTTCGTGAGTTTGCTGAAATTTGCTATAAACCTACGGTAATAGCCTGCTAAACCTAAGAATGACTTGATATCTTTGCATGATTTAGGGACTGGAAAGTTCTGAACGGATCTTATTTTATCAGGATTCGGTTTTACCCCTTCGTTTGAGATTATGTGACCTAAATAAGCTACTTCTTTCCTCAAAAATTCACATTTGTCGGGTTGAATTTTGAGCCCATGTTTCCTTAAACGATGAAAGACTTCGGTGAGTTTTTCTTCGTGTTCCTGGAGACTTGATGCAAAAACAACAATATCGTCGAGGTAGACGAAACATCTTTCACCTTGTAAGCCGTAGAGGACACTGTCCATAGCTCGTTGGAAGGTGGCCGGTGCATTTTTGAGACCAAAGGGCATTCTGAGGAATTCGTAATGACCATATGGTGTGTTAAATGCAGTCTTAGGTATATCTTTTGGGTCTAATTCTATTTGATGAAATCCGGAAGCGAGATCTAAGGTCGTGAAGTAAATTGAATGACCCAATTTGTCTAAGATATCGGTGATGTTAGGTAACGGGTAACTATCTCCTATGGTGACATCATTTAATTTCCTATAGTCTATGACAACGCGCCATTTCTGTTTGCCGGAAGCGTCTAGTTTTTTAGGTACAACCCAGATAGGACTACTCCAAGGGGACGTGCTAGGTTGTATGATGTTTTGTTTCAGCATTTTGTCCACTTGGGTTTTAACTTCTTGTTGATGAATTTGTGGGAATCTATAAGTTTTCGTGTGTATAGGCATTTCAGAGGTAGTAGGAATAGAATGTTTTGTATGGTTTGTGAATGTCAAAGGTTCGCCTTCGGTATAAAAGATATCAGAAAATTCCATTATGATTTTATCTAGAGATTCGCGTTCCTCTTCATTAAGGTGATCGCGTCTAATAAGTCCATTTATGTCCTTCTGAGGTTGATTATTAGTGTTATATCCGCAGTTGAATGTATTGAGTGGGTGTTGGGTGAGTTCTGGTTCTTCGACTTTATTGACATGGATAGTAGGGGTTGATATATATTTGTCTATATCACTAGAGTTTACACAAGTTATTAGGAATCGATTATTTTTGATAACAACAAGTGCGTTTGGAATGGTTAAGTCCTCGTCTATGAATTGTTTATCTACGATTGCGGTTCCGTCTGAGACATTCGTGAGACATGTGATAACGGTTTCTGATCTTTGTGGCAGGGTTTGTTTGTTGTTATCGATAGATTCGCTTGCAGAGTCTTTTAATAGGAAAAGTCTGTAAGTTCTGTCTCGTATTCGCATTGTATTGGATTGGATATAGATATTGACATTGAATTTTGACATGAAGTCATTGCCTAGTATGCCATCGGCATGGATGTTAAGATTAGCTACGTGGAATTTGAATTTGGGGAATTGATCCAGTGATATATTACAGGTGCCGTACGTTTGGACGGAGGAGTTCGTATTAGAGACGCCTATGATTGAAGCGATTTTAGAGGAATCAATTTGATTGTTGCCGATTTTCTTTCTATTGATGACTGAGATGGCTGCTCCGGTGTCCACCAACAATGTGACTGGTTCACCATCAACATGGAATTTGCAATGCAAAAGGTTTTCAGGAGGTACATTTAAGGAAGAGATATTGTATTCATCAAGAGTTCTAACTTCCGTCTTAGAATTAGATTTTCTTTGTGATTTTGTATGATGCTTTGATTTGTTAGCCTTGGTTTTCTTCGTTTTTGTGATTTCTTTGGTTTTAGTTGAACTAGTAGTTGAATCAGAGTTAGAGTTGACTTGGGGTGTTTCTGGCGAATGGACTGAGGAATTGATATTACAAGAGGTACTTCGAGTTTCTGAAATAGATGTAGTTCGGTTTGTGTTTGTAGTAGATTCAGGGGATGTTGAAACTGAAAGAGATTCCGTTAGTTTTGTGAGCCGAGTTAGCAAGAGTTCGAGAGGTTCTGACAATTGATTTTGCACGAGGTTAGATTTATCTAGAGTTTGTGTAGATGCGTCGCGATAAGAGAGTTCGAGAGGTTCTGATAATTGATTTTGCACGAGGTTAGATTTATCTAGAGTTTGTGTAGATGCGTCGCGATAAGAGATTTCGAGAGGTTCTGATATTTGATTTTGTATGAGATTTGGTTTATCTAGGGTTTGTGTGAGTGCGTCGCGCGAGTGTCTCCGATAGACTGAATTTGCTCGTGGTCGCGTAGCTTCACAAGGTAAAGCATTAGGAGTTGATTTAGGTTGCATGAGTTGAGTCGTGTTGATATCTACTGGAGTTGTAAGTTTTGCATGGCCGCGTGAAGTTCTGGGGCCATATCCTGCCTCGACATAAGTGTCGGGGCATTTGGGCAAAATGGCGAAGCGGTTCCCGAGTCCGAGCCCATTTCCTCGGCCGCTGTCCAGTTTAAATGATTGACGCGGGCTGGAGTGGTAGTAGTAGTAGGACGCTCTATGTGCTGATTTTTAAAGTTATTGTTGTAGGCCCTTTTCCTGCACTCTGAAATTAGGTGACCTGGTTTTTTACAATAATTACAGGTCTTCGTCTGCCTAAATGTGTTGGGTTGCATAACATTAGGTGAAGCTGACGCTTGATTGGTTGGCGGTGGCGGTCTACGAGTGATATTGCTATAAATTGGTGCTCTATTGTTTTTGAATAAGGTCTGTCGCGCTTGGTTCATATTTTGAATTTTTTCTTCCTGAATCGCGAAAGTCCCGGCCTCAGACAAGGTAGTGAATCCCTTAGTTCTTAGCATTGAACCAAGGTTAGAGCTAACACCGTTTACAAATACGCTAAGAGCGGTTTCTTCAGCGCTGGTCTTTCGACCGATTAAAGATATATCAGAGATCTCGGCGGTTAGTTTATCAAGGATCTTATTCCGACACAAATCAACTCTGTGAAAGTAGTCCGTGACTGATTCGCTTGGTTTTTGAAATAACGATTGTAATTCCAGATTTAGGTGTGTCAACGTCTTTGTCTGTGAAAATTTTTGTATTAGAAAGGCTTTAAGTTCTGACCAACTCAGGTACCTTTTTGCAAACACGTCCGAGGAATTGTGTCCTGTGATTTTATTTAAAGCATATGTGATTAATATGGCCTGTTGTGAGGCGGTTGCCAGTTCGAACGCGGAGTCGCATGAGCGTACGAATCTATAAACTTGTGCGGGATGTGCTGTATCAAATTCGGGTATTAGTTGCAAGAGTGTGTTTAGGGGAATAACTTCTACGGTAGAAGGTGTGTTTTCTAATTTTACCGCATTTGTGTCCTTGGCTGTTTGTGCGTTTTCTGTGATGGGAGGAGACATTGTGTTTTATAGATTTAGTACCACTAGATTTTGATATATAGGATAGTTAAGAGATATAGGATATGGAAATATCAGGGAAACGGAGCAAACGTGTTCGGCCACTTACCACAGTAACGGGATCAAAAGTTGCATCACGGAGCGTTGCGTTCGGCGAGCTGGGTTGAAGCCCTTCAGGCACCGTCTAGGCTGCCGGCGATGTTGGTCCTTGGCCTAGGCGTTGAGCTCGTCTTCTTACAGCGGTTGTGACGCGGTTAATAATCCTACCGACTGCGCCAAATTGTTATGTGGCGTGGAGTAAAACACGGTTTGACGTTTCGGAGTGAACTGATTTAATATTGAATTGAGGTCTGCTTATATAGGGCAAGCTTATTAACTAACTTATTATCTAATGATGTGAACAACAAACACATTAGGATCCTGTGATCCTTGAGATAAACAAACAGTAATACAAATTAGATACGGTAACGAGAAGATCATTAGATGTTTACAATTAACAATGAGAAATGTAAATAAGGAAATCAATATCCTAACTATTGGGAAAGGTAAACAAGGCAAAGATCAAAGAATGTATCTTAACTAACAATAGGTATATGGTTATATATATTACATAACAACGTACACGTAAGATTGTGTGCTCTCTGTATTTATCACCATTATTTAGTCCTTTATTTTATTGTTTGTATTTCTTGAGTTCTGATTTGTAATTTGTGTTTTGTTATAAAATTTATAAGTAACCTAGATGTTATCTATAAGTAATAATAATAATATGTGTGTGTGTATTCATATTATTAATGTAAATATTTGACTTGTAACTATGGTGTTATCAATAAATTATTGTATTGTATTTGTATTGTATTGTATTGTATAAAATTATGAATCAATTACCTTTAAAATCTTGATTCCGTTCCTGATTCATACTTAATATAATAATATTATCAATAAAGAGCATGAGAAACTTTAAATATAAAATTCCCGTGAGCTTCAGACATATTGAAGTAAACTGGTTACGTCTTTAAGGTCGAGTATAGCGGTTGAAGACGTGAGTGACCCGTTTATAATATTTCAATAAGTATGAGATACTTATAAAGTTTTGCCAAAATATCCAATACAACATATCATTAATGCAGATAACAAAATAACCCTTTTCGGGTAGAAAAAAATCCTTTGTGCGGGTTTATTTTATTGTGATAAACACAATTCTGCAACGTCACGACATGTGCGTCGACAGATGCGCCGGAGCACGCGAATCGGCACTATTGATTATTTGGGTTAAAACCGCTCTCTGTATTCAACATATCTGTGGCTGCCAAACCTCAAACTATATCTCCATATCTGCTCTTGCCTATTTAATTTATTCTCCTTATTTAATATTTTACATTATACATTACAACAAAATGACATGTCGCATTTTTGTAACTAAACTATAAATAAAAAAATATGTAGCATAAAACAACATACAACCTCTTTTGCTAGATCATGCAGTTTTTACTGTTCGATACTGACTTGCTTCTTTATTCTTATTTTGTTTTCTATCTAGCTTTTTTTCAAACCATGCTCCCTAAGGCTATGACAGAATAACAAACAGAGTTGCGACTTGCATTTCTTGCAAATTGCAAACTCTTGCTGAGTCCTAGCCTTTTCTTTATTGCACACAAGACATTGCTGGACTTCCCTTGTGACCTCTATGTGCGATGAACCTACAATTATTATATTTTTTAAAGGGTATGTAAAACAGTTGTATATATATCTGTATAAAAGTCTTGTTTTGTTTGTCTTACAGAATATATCATTTTCTTTCTTTCTTTCATTCATATCAAATTGTATCTAGGCATTCATAAAAAATTACCGCGGCACAGACATTTTAGACGTTTCGTGAAAAGTTGCGGATTTGAACCGTGCAACTGCAACTGATACCTACATAATGAGAGGTATTAAAACACGAGTGTGGTTTTATGAAACGAGCGTCAGCGAGTTTCATAATAGGATCACACGAATGTTTTAAGGCCTAATTATGTACAGTAGTATACACTACTTTATCTACATCCATACATTTTATCCTCGTTCATGTGTTGAGGCACCATTAAGTTGAAAGTGCAGGAGTTCGAGTTCGTGAGCTCGTTGAAGTCTTTTTGAGCACAAGCCTGTATCGTAATGGGCGGAGATGGCCATAACGATACCGTTTTTGATGCTGTTATGGCCATCTCCGCCCCGGACCGGCGCGATATTGTAAAGTTGATCCTTATCTACACTTTTTGAACTCATAAAAGAGGATTTACTGTATGGGTGTATAGATAAAACAAATAATGACATCGAATTTTTAGCGTCGCCGTCATCTCCCGGTCCCGGGAGATGACGGCTCCGCCCGTCTAAGGGCCAGTTATGCACCAACATACGATCACAGGCCGGTCATCGTCAAATATGGCGCCGGCAGCTGTCATCCCATAGAAACTTGTCAAACTTTGACGAACACCGCTTACGATTACAGCCGGTTTGGTGCAACCCACCCTAAATGAGTCCTCGCCTGTGCGGCACGGGGGCGTCGGAGTATGACGCGTCCTAAGTCCCCTAGGACTGTGGGAGTTGCGGGCGGCGCCATTCATAAATACTTAATGTGGAGTTACGGGCTTAATTTACATAGGTACGGAGTAAGAGAAGTATTCCAAGTATAAACACTGAAATATAACAGACTGAGAGAAAAGGGGGGAAAAGTAGGTACCTATGGAAGATGGAGGATATAAATTAGAGCGACTAGAGAAGTATGGTGACATGCAGTGTCGGTCCAAAGTGAATGGAATAAGGACAAGCGAATGATGAACGGTTTTTTTCGTTTAGTTATATTCGTTCAATGTGTTTTTTTAACACATTGAACGAATATAACTAAGCTTAGAGCATCCATCATACGACTGTCAGCGTAAGTTATTCAGACTACAGATTATATTTACAAAACACCTAATTCCTTTACCATAAGGCTGAAAATCGACTGTAATCTTCAATTATTGTACAACAACTGCTCCTCAGATCTTCATTGGGCGACATTTTCTTTATCATGGTGGTGGGAAACAAACGTGCGGCTTAAGGTTGGAATTCTTTATGTAGGCAGAGTTTCTATTAAAATGTAATTTGATTTTGAACCTTACTGTTTGAAAGTTAAAATAGCTACTGAAGCGTTAACTACGCTTCACTAATTTTAAATATAAATTTCCCGTGAGTTTCAGACATATCCAATTAAAATAAAATCGCGGCTGGTTCTAATGATTAAGGGCCACGTATTGGTCCGAAACATGTCGAGCGATACTCGATCTTAAAGACGTGAGTGACTCTATTATTATATTTCAATACGCTTCAGTATATGGTAAAGAGACATACCTACAAGTATACTCGATCGTAATCTTAACATAGTACGAACATTTGATATCTCAAGAGGTGAGTGAGTAATACTTATAAGGGGCCATACGATCCTTATTTTAGAAGGTGAGAAACATTTTATGTCGTGGAATGAAACGAAGGTACATAGATTTTATCTAACTTTATAATTATAATATTGGAAAAGTCATAATATTACATTATTGTCCTATTTTACAATCACAATATTTTACAATACAAATGCAGTCGAGGGCTTAAATATGTATACATTATTGACCTTATTTCAATGGAATAAGGTGAAAAAATGTATACATATTGGTGCCCTTGGCTGTACCACATGACATGAACGAAAATACATTAAATCATTTGGACGCCAAGAATGACTAAATGCGTGTTGTTGCATTTTTCTTATTAATGTTAACTTTAACCCGTCGTGTATCGGTCCCTGGGATCCCAGGGATCATAACAAAAGAATGCTATTGTTTATTTTTTTCGCCGGCTAAAATATGGCGCCGGCAACTGTCATCCCATAGAAACTTGTCAAACTTGCCATACAAAGATTTTGACGCAGTAACTTGCAAGTGAGTTTCAATTGTTGCTGTTATTAAAATTCCGCTGACGATTAGAGGGTTTGGTGCACGGTACAATAATATACCGCGCCTGGTACGGCAATCCGGCACATCGGTTAGTAGTGTGGGTGACACGACCTACGTTATCAGCCTATCGATGGTATGCGGACGTGTGTTGTCGACAGTGACGTCACTAGTTTCACGATCCGGATTATCCGACCACACCACCTAAATGTGTCATGGCGCACGTTGTCAAAGTCACCTTTGTGCTTTCAACTACGAGCACGTGTTATAGGACGCGTATACTCGTAGTCCCTCACGCCACCGGCCGTGCAGACTATCACTGAGAAGGTCAAGAGTGATCAGTTCGCCGAAATTGCCCCGATAAGTACCTAGGAGCACTTCTTGTGTGTAACATAAGTTTACGAACGAGACACTGTCTATACAAGGCAAGCTTGTTCCGCTTCTCACTTCGGCTAACATACTTAAGTATACGAATATAGTGACGAATCACTGCCTATAGGCAGGTCTGTTCCTCTTCTCACTTCGGCTAAACATATACTTAAATATACGAGTATAGTGACGAATCACTGCCTATAGGCAGGTCTGTTCATTTTCTCACTTCGGCTAAAATAGTTAAGTATAGGAATATAGTGACGAATCACTGCATATAGGCAGGTCTGTTCCTCTTCTCACTTCGGCTAAACATATACTTAAATATACGAGTATAGTGACGAATCACTGCCTATAGGCAGGTCTGTTCATTTTCTCACTTCGGCTAAAATAGTTAAGTATAGGAATATAGTGACGAATCACTGCCTATAGGCAGGTCTGTTCCTCTTCTCACTTCGGCTAAACATATACTTAAATATACGAGTATAGTGACGAATCACTGCCTATAGGCAGGTCTGTTCATTTTCTCACTTCGGCTAAAATAGTTAAGTATAGGAATATAGTGACGAATCACTGCATATAGGCAGGTCTGTTCCTCTTCTCACTTCGGCTAAACATATACTTAAATATACGAGTATAGTGACGAATCACTGCCTATAGGCAGGTCTGTTCATTTTCTCACTTCGGCTAAAATAGTTAAGTATAGGAATATAGTGACGAATCACTGCCTATAGGCAGGCCTGTTCATCTTCTCACTTCGGCTAACATGGTTAAGTATACGAATATAGTGACGAATCACTGCCTATTGGCAGGTCTGTTTCTCTTCTCACTTTGGCTAACATACTTAAATATACGAATATAGTGACGAATCATTAAATATTGTTAAAAGAAAATGATAAATCAGTTAACTTTAGTTAAAAACGTAAACTAATATCGGTTCCGAATCTAAGTTCATCAAGGTTCTCGCGGTTTGTCTTACTCTTTGTGTAGATAATGATATACCCGACAATGACGTTAGAAACGAGCGTTTCAAAGCACCGAAGATTCGCTAACATTCATTTTTATTCCGTACTTTTTTGAGTTTTGTCCACAAAGTACTTCAAAAACCGAGTGATCTACAGTGAAATTGCCCAAAATTTTAATATATAAACGCAAATTCCAATGTTGATTAGAAAACTAGGCCAACAATTAAGTTCTAATAGTAAGTACAAAAATTCTACATATTTCATTATGTATTACTTACAAGGATTTATTTTTTGTTTTATACTAAACATTAAATAATAATGGCAACCGATTTTAACCCGTCGTGTCTCCCTGCCATTTGAATTGAAAAATTTCCACCCGTCGTCTACCGGTCCCGGGGATCCACGGGCTCGTTACAAAAGGATACTATTGTTTTTTTTTCGCCGGGAGAGGACGGCTTAAAGTCCCAACGTCACTATTTTAATAGCAATATTTTCACAAGGGTTTCAGAAGGGGTAAAACCAATTTGATCCATAAAATTAAAATAAATCATTTCAATTTTATGGGTTAGTGTATTCTACTGAGCGCTACAAAATAAATTTTAGAAGAAATACTATAACTCGCCATAAACTTTTACTAATATATAATGTTATAATTTACACATTTATACATATAAATTACACAAACATGGGTGACCATGATAGTGTGTCTAAACCGCACCGATTTGCAATATTGGTAGCGCCAACTGGAATGCATTTTGGATGTACGACGAACTATTGCCAGCCTGCAAAAAGAGTACAAATTAAAAAATTAGAATAGAACAAAAAAAATACGTATGTTAACAAAAATAAAATAAAAATTAAGAGTAAGGCTAATTTGGCCCATGTTTGGCACCAAATACACAAATTGAGTAAATAAATAAATGTAGACTTTCTAAATAAAAAATATAGCTTAAAAATAAACTTAATACTAATAAAAACTAGGAAAACGTAACCTATTATGTCTCTTAAATCGCCGCTGCGGGGAATGGTCCGCAGAAGGCTGGCTGCGTTACCTCGTCGCGCCGTAATGCCTATACGAGTACGTTGGCCGAGGAACGAGCCAGCCCTCCGGTCACCAGTGGAGATGATAATTTTTTTTTGGCCTGGGCCCTACGGACCCAGTGTTTCGACCGCAAAAGCCACAAAAATGAAATTGTCACAGAGACAAATATTTAAATTAATCTTTTCACAAAGAGTAAGGTTCTTCGAAAATATCGTTAGGTATATGCTAGCATTTAAATTTAGCAATCAGCACTTTGTTGAATTGAGGATTAGTTGTGTTGACAGCTAGAAAGATGCAATGTGCAGGTTTCTCTCAACACAGTACATTTTTAGGAGCTCTGGAGACCTTACCACCAACACATAATTAAAAAGCAATTAGTGGTATTGATATGGCTACGGTGTTCTGTAAGGCGGAGTTACTTCCCAATTCAGGTTGTTCCAAATATGAACGAGATGGCGTTCTGCTGGTGCCCTCTACTCTAGAATCTATAGCCAAAACTTGAATTTAAACTTTCGTGAGTCATTATTATTGGTAAACCTGTTTAAATACCATCGAATATCGTAATTTCGGATGACGGTTAAGATTTCATCTTCGTGGAATCCAGTTATTAGTGAGTGCACGCAGTTGCAAGCGTGAAAAAACATAGTCCATTACATCAACGACGACCGGTTTAGCCTAGTGGGTAGTGCACCTGCCTGTGAAGCTGACGGTCCTGGGTTCGAATCCCGGTCAGGGCAAATATTTGTGTGATGAGCATGAATATTTGTTTCTGAGTCTTGGATGTTTTCTATGTATTTAAGTATTTATATCTATTAAATATATCGTCGTCTACTACCCATAACTCAAGCCTTCTTGAGCTTACTGTGGGGCTAGTTCGATTTGTGCAAGATTGTCCTCTAATATTTATTTATTTATTTTATCAACGGATACTTTTAGTGTTGGGTCGGGCGAGTGACAACCCTAGTGTTAGTGACAAGTGCGGGTAGTTCGAAAAAACCCGTGTGGCTTGAATATGATACAATAATATACCGCGCCTGGTACGGCAATCCGGTACGTCGGTTAGTAGTGTCGGTGACACGACCTACGTCATCAGCCTATGGATGGTATGCGGTCGTGAGTGTGTCGTCGGCAGTGACGTCACTGCTGTCACGAACCGGATAGTCACGCCTTGTTTTCTTAGACCATGGGCTAGATGTTGATACCCGCTCACGCCAGTCAGCTCGAGATCAAGGAAGTTGTATGTGATACATTAAAAACGTCGATCAAATTAAAAAAAAAGTAAATAAATTACAATTGTACGCGATTAACACTTTCGCTGCTAAGCTCTTCGCTACGGAATTTCCTCTACATACGGGGAAACACATATCGGCTACGCGACTACGAGTAGAGGACTCCCCAGTTCTTGGCACTGAATGTGTTAAATCCCGTTTACCAATAATAATGTGTGAAAATCGTGTACCTAAGTTTAAGACAACATATATCGTGAGTCATGTATAAAACTTTATTTTACTAAAGAGGCTCCTAGACGGGCCATGTTTTTGTGCAATTTGTGGCTGCACTATTGGCAACTAATTTCCCAGCAACTACAAAAATATTTCATTGCAGCTGATGGCCGAGCCATCTATGGCTGGGCAATGTGTGCATATATGTCTGCAATAGTATGGCTGATGAGACGCAGACTCACACGGGCAACACAAACCAGCAATAATGGCTGACGAAACAACACTTGTGGCAGCAGCTTACATCGTTTTAAAACAAAAGAAAAAGAAATTATGGATTCGTCCTTACTTAAATAGGCGTGAAACTTTAGATAATTTGAGTCTAGAAATAAGCCTTGATAGTAAATTATTTAATAACTTTAATAGAATGTCAAAGAGTGATTTCGACTTTCTTTTAAACAAAATAGGACCAAAAATAGTAAAAAAAGATACAAACATGAGGACGGCGATACCAATAACTACAAGATTGGCGATAACTCTTCGCTTTTTGGCAACTGGAGATTCTTTTAAAAGTTTGATGTATCTGTTCAGGGTGTCAGATGCTTCGATTTCCACTATTATTCCGGAGGTGTGTGCAGCTTTGATAGAAGGGTTAAAAGAATACATAAAGGTAAGTTGACATAAGTTTATTAATTATGTTTACAGTAGGGAGTAATTTTAACTCTTTAATAAACAGGGTAAGAAGTCTTTGTGTCGCTAAAAAATAATAATTTTCACTTTGATGAATCCTTTATAGTGAATGATACAAGTTCAGCATAAGCTAAATTTGACTGTGTCTCATTTGAAATGACATTAGAAGTAGTGTTATCAACACCTGGAAGAACCGCCATGTAATGAAAATTTGGTTGTGGGGCTATGTCTGAATATTGACGTGAAGTGCCAGCTCCACCTCTACTATTGTTATGAGGACTCGGTACATATGTAGATGCAGCACCAGCGGTCGTGTACTGTAAATCATTTAGTGGGGGTGGAGAGGCTATGTTTGAGTATTGACTTTGCGAAGTGCCAGCTCCATCTCTGCTATTGTTATGAGGACTCGGTACATATGTAGATGCAGCTCCAGCGGTCGTGTACTGTAAATCATTTAGTGGGGGTGGAGAGGCTATGTTTGAGTATTGACTTTGCGAAGTGCCAGCTCCATCTCTGCTATTGTTATGAGGACTCGGTACATATGTAGATGCAGCTCCAGCGGTCGTGTACTGTAAATCATTTAGTGGGGGTGGAGAGGCTATGTTTGAGTATTGACTTTGCGAAGTGCCAGCTCCATCTCTGCTATTGTTATGAGGACTCGGTACATATGTAGACGAAGCTCGAGCTGTGTACATTTTCATATCACAATCAAACAGTATTTGCGTGATTTTAAATTCTGCTTGAGCACGCGTGTAATCATCATATTTGCTTAGTTTGTTCGCTACATGCTCCCCGAAGGCAGAAAATTCATTTTTTTTTTCACCAGCATTGCGTAAAATATTTTGAGCCTTCTCTAGTAGTGGATCTGTAGTCTTGAACCTCTTAACACGTGGTTTTGGAGTAGTTTCAATGGCTTCCAAAGAGTCAGTAGTCAGTACTTCTGATTCCACGACTTCATGTGGCTCAACACTGATGTCAGATGTAGTTTCAGTCTCCTGTAAATGCATAAAATTGTTAGTATATGTCTAAAACCTTTTTTCAGATGCCGTCAAAAGTGACAGAATGGAAACAAGTCGCGAAGGATTTTGAGGATCGTTGGAATTTTCCTCACTGTTTAGGTGCTATGGACGGCAAGCATGTTGCAATAACTTGTCCACCACACAGTGGCAGTCAATATTACAATTATAAGCAGTTTTTTAGCATAGTACTATTTGCTGTAACAGATGCACGTTACAATTTTCTATATGTTCATGCTGGAGTTCAAGGAAGTATATCTGATGGGGGAGTATTTAGACATACGGCTTTTGGAAAAGCACTCCTGGGACAAACTCTTGACATACCACAACCTGAATCCCTCCCAGGCCGAGAAATGCTAGCACCGTATGTTTTCCTGGCAGATGATGCATTTCCTTTAATGGAGAATATTTGCAAGCCCTATACGTTAGATTTGAAGATAGGATCTCCTAAGCGTGTATGTAACTATAGAATATCTAGAGCACGCCGTATTGTAGAAAACTCTTTTGGTATCATGTCTTCAGTTTTTCGTGTATTACACACAACTATTGATGTTGAGTTAAAACATGTACAAAATATAGTTATGGCTTGTACCTATTTACATAACTTTTTACGAAGAAACACTACAGCACAATCTCTTTATTCACCTCCTGGGACCTACGACAGTGAAGATATTGACGTTGGTAGAATAATGCCAGGCTCGTGGAGGGATGAACAAAGTTTAACAAGTTTAAGAACAATAGGAAGGAACGCAACCACAAGAGCGAAAGCAGTAAGAGACGAATTTATGCATTATTTTATGACAGAGCAGGGACGAGTAGCATGGCAAGATAAATACTTATAAAGAAGTTCGATTTATTAATTGGTATGATAATATTGATAATACATCTAATAATAATATGTATTTTATAATATGTATATGTACATTTTCAATGTTTCAATAAAGATACTTACGTTAACTGGTGCATTTTCACTGCCTAATCCTTTATTCGGCGTATTCTGAGTCAAAACAAATGAAATCGCGTCGTAAGCAAACCACTTCACTGATTTACCGCCAGCACTACCACTTTTCTTCTTTTTCTCCTCATTATTCGCGTAAGTTCTTAAGCTTCGAAATTTCTTGTAAGCTTCGTCACTTGTTGTATCAAACATTTCAGCAATTTTATTCCATCCATCTTTTTTCACATTCCTATCTTTGTATATTGCGGCTTTTATGTCCCACAACTCAGGGTGCAAATGTACTTCGTTAATAAAATCTATAACTCGTTCGTTAGACCACGTATTAGTCATATTTGCTGCATAAAATAACCTCAAAATGAAAATAACATGCAGCTGATCGCAAAGCACGGAATATAGCAACACGTCGTACCTTCACAGCAAACTTCATGTCGCGTAGAAAAGGATGCACTATGCTGTACAAAGTGAACGAGTGAAACAACGATACAACTGGCTGGGCAATATTGCATTTAAAATCGAGAGCCTAGCGATCGTCCGGCAACACCTCGGGACAATATCGGCCATACACGGCAACACAAAACATGTTTGGCTATATGGCCGGGCCATAACTGCATTATTGCATAGTGTGGCTGGTATTGCTTGCAATGTTGCCGGGCCACTGTGTTGCAGCCACATATTGCACAAAAACATGGCCCGTCTAGGAGCCTCTTAAACGGTTATCGCGTCGTGGGCTAGTCGCGGTACCACTCATCCTGAATAACTCCCGAATACGAAACATTTAGAAAAATATAGTTTTATAGCCTATAGTAAAATATAGTAGGGTCATTGTCAGATTTAGGTTCGTGTCTTTTCGGTGGACATATCAAAAGTTAAGGGCCAAAAAGCTTAATTTTGGATTGGTCTAGTAACCCGCATAAACGGTGTTTCCGTAACTATAATTTCATGTAACGTATAATAAAAACATAACTTACATGTACACAAGTTAACTATTGACCACCGGGTGGACATGTTTTTTTTATACAACGTCGGTGGCAAACAAACTTACGGTACTTAGTTTTGTTTTTACAACTGACAATGACCCAGAGTGGATAATTAAATTCAGCTCACCTCTAAAAATATGTTAGTTATGTACGTATTGACTTGTTGCTTGTTCTCTGCGTCCAAAGAGTTGAGCTTCTCTGTGAAAAGCGTCGCCAATTCACTTATGTGCTTCGTTAGGACGACTGTCATTCTGAAAGAAAGAAATAAAACGTCAAAAACGATCGCCAAGTGTGTAGTTTGTAGGGAAATATGACTAACAAGGTCACAATTTTCTATGATGAAACTGCGTTCTTATCTTCGTCTCTATGTATTTAATAATATAGCAAAAAAGCTTGATTTTATTTCAATTATTTTCGTGACTTGTTTATTTGGAACGTAAAAATAATTAAATTTAGTTTTCTGTTATAATATCGTATTATTACTGTCTTTATTTATTTTCCGTCTTAGGCTAGGTTTTTACAATATCTTTATAAAAAATTAAATATAAAAATACAAGTACAAACCATAAAAATATAATTAAATCCTAACCTAGTGTGCTGCCGGCAGCGGGGCGGGGCCTAAGCTACCGGTGGTGTCGGGCGACACTCGACAGAGAGAGAGACTAGACCCCGTTATCTTGTGACACAGAAATTGTTTTTTAGTAAAGCGTCAATGTTTTTTTATCGACTATCTAAATGTCGATACTGCATGTCACTGATAATTTCAAGGTGTCACTAGGTACTAAATATTACTTTTGTATAAAAATATATATAATAATAAACGAAATAAAGTCTAGGGTGCGGTGTTCGTTAGGATTTATCATAGTTTTTCCACAATAATTACAATGAACTTTACACAATTGTACATGGTCAGTGCAACTATAGGTTATATAGCGATTTTCGCGATGACAAGTTCCACATTTGGCGGCAACTGTAAATCCTGCTGCATATACATGCGAAGGACGCACTGACCAGCCCCACACAATTTCAAACAACAATTGCTTTTTAAAAGCTACTGGTAATGGTAATGCAAAAAGTTTTCATTAAATATGAGCATAGACTTAAAAGGCGAAAATTCAATTGCATTACATAAACGTCGATATCATTTCTTTTTCTCGTTTAATAACGTATTACCTATACATAAATATTTTTTTACTACACAACCGGTCAACGTCAGTAGAGTGGTGCGTCTTCATCAGCAACATTTCTGCGCCTTATGGTACACTTCCACAGATGCCGCGATGATTGCCACGTCCAGCAACAGCGCGCTTGTTTATCGTCTTCACTGGCCAATGACGTCACATTGGAAATCATGAAAATCACTAGAATAAAGTAACTTACTTTTTTTTTTGAACCTGACTGTGGCTTTATAGGCCGGGCCCAATAAAGCGATAGGAGTGCGCGGTTGGAGAGTAGCCTGGGGAAAATCCAGGGGAAAACCTCCGGCATGACCACGCGTGTGGCTTGGATCACTGGAATACTCTAAGAGTTTGCGCTCCAGTGAGATTGGTTGAGCGGTTTCAACCGAATCTGAGGTGTGAGTGGAATCGAGCTACTGGGAGGCTTATTGTGTAAGTGAATTAGCCTCATCAGCAGTAGACCGTCTCGTCTTCATCAGCAGCATCTCCGCGACCTTGTAGTATACTTCCACAGACCCTGTGGTGGTCGCCACAAGTCCACCTTCACAGAACAATCACGGCATGCTAGTGATGACGAAGATGATCGATGTAAAGCTACTTACTGTGTCAGTGCATCGGCCTCATCAGCAGTAGATCGCCTCGTTTATACCAGCGACATCTCTGCTGCCTTATGCTACACTTCCATAGATGCCGCGGTGGTCATTGCGATTCCGGCGGCAGCGCGGTTGTTTACCGCCTTCACAGATCAATAGAAATCACGAAAACCACCAGAATAAAGTAACTTACTGTGTAAGTGCATCGGCCTCATCAGCAGTAGACCGCCTCGTTTTCACCAGCAGCATCTCCGCCGCCTTATGGTACACTTCCACAGACGCCGCGGTGGTCGCCGCGAGACCAGCGACGGCTCGTTTGTACACCGCCTTCTCTGATACGGCGGCATCGGATGATAGCCAGTCTAGGATATCTGTGTACTGCCTGGAAATATAAGTGAAACCCGTTAATTATAGCATAACAAAACGTCATCCCGCTAATATTTGGAGTAGCCCAATACGAAAAAGCAATAAAACACTTGGAAAACATCAAACTTCAACCAACAAACAACAACTGAAACTGCAGTTTAAGTCCTATATCCCTGGTGGCCGACAATAGTCGCTAGTAAAATCAGTTTTCTTACGACGTTTTTACGAGATTGCTCCTCTTCCGTCGGCATTTAGCATTCTGAGGAAGCAATTAAAAGAATTAAGACCTTACTCACTTGACCAAGGGCTGGAACTGCAGTTTAAGTCCTATGTCCCTTGTGGCCGTCTGTAGCCGCTCGTGAAATCCTTCAGCTTTCGACGTTTCATCAGATTCCTCGTCCTCTTCCTCTTCTTCGGGCATTTCGCATAGTTCTGTGGGAAAGACGAATATATTTATTATCATTATATCCAACCGACTCAGTTCTGAAGACTTGGCAGCAGAACTCGCGCCCGATCAAATCCACGTGTCTACGTGTGTGTGAAACACACCTAAATATTTTATATGACTGTGAATGCGCCGTAAGCGCTAATGTTTTATATCATGTGAACGCGCCTGAAGCGCTGGCAACATTTTTTGACTTGTCCCTTTCATCTCCGACCATAAAGCTATTAACATCGTATTTACGTGTAAAATTATAATAATTGAAATAAAACAAGTTTATAAAAAGTATTATTTCCCTAAGACTACATTCTTCATTGTTTTCATCTTGACGACGGGATCATACAACATTGTCGGGGACTTTTATAGTGTATTATGTTATTTTTTTATTCCTATTCTGTGTACTCCACCTACCTCCCACATGGGATTCTATAGTTCTGTTTGTTTGTTTATTGTATTTTTGTGTAAACACTGCGGGACGCCCAGGCGACCATGCGTACACATTGGAGGAATCTCCAGAAAAGTGCGGAAGGAAAAAAAAAGTATCCCCACCACGACGCCCCTGTAGCTGAGCGGCGAGATACGCGACTTTTGATCGTCTTTCTGGAAGTTCTCCAAACAAAGTTACGAAGTCAAAAATTGTGTTCCATGCATTTTCCTCTAATTTAATCCCTAGTGAAGAAAAGGATACTTTGCATTATGCGTTGAAGAGAAGCATACTTTGCAGTATGCGAAGGTGACTTATTGAATCGTCAGCGAAGTGACATACCAGCGACCTGCTGCAACGTCTCCTTGATGTCTTGTCTCTTCTCAGGATCAGCGCTCCGGAGTCTCTCGTCTATACGCATGCTGACTTGCCGGGACAACATTTCCAGGGCTTCTAGATGGACTAGACCTGGAATCACCATAAGTCATGGGTCGTTGTAAGGGCATAGGTTCGAATCTTGGTTTCCCCAATGAGTTTATCGGAACTTATGTGCGGAATATTTTGATATTTAAGGTTAGCTTTTTGGTGAAGGAAAACATCGTGTGGAAACATTTATTCTTCAATACATCACCATCATCCCACATCATCCTAGCGTTGCCCCAGTACAGTTGCATCCTGAAGGATGCCCGGGGTCCGCTACCTAATCCCTAGATTTGGCGTAGGCACTAGTTTTTATGGAAGCGACTGCCATTTTGACCTTCAATGGAAATGTTCAATGCAACTGTGAAGAAATTCAAAGGTGTATATGAAGTCTCCAACTCGCACTAGATCAGTGTAGGGATTTATGCGTATTTCCCCTCATCTATGTGAGGAGTCCTGTGCAGCAGTAGGATGTATATAGCCTGATGATGACTGATATAATAAGAATAGTCCAGTAACCTCGTCGCCTGAAAGTACGGGGTGCTTTGCGTCAAATCCGGTAGTTCTGATTTATTGCAGACTTGTTTATGATGTTGGCCAAATGAATAATCTAAGTTTGTGGCGTCGAGCGCCGAACGCAACATTTTCAAAAATTTAAAAAACCGATTATAAATTTATAACCCTAAAGGACTAGTTGCTGATCAATTTCCGAGGTAAAGCCATTCAGAGATTGCATGTATGTATGTATGTAAGCACTTTATTGTACACAATAACAGGTTAAAACAATATACATGTCACATAAGATTAGAGTACAAAGGCGAACTTATCCCTATGAGGGATCTCTTCCAGCTAACCTTTGAGGGATTGAGTGTATAGTGGGAGAATGAGATAGACAAACTTACACAGTGTACTAAAACTTTTCAATAAGGAAGATTGCGAAGTTCGAAAAAAATTATATCCTTTGAAAGACTTTCTAGTCTCATATTCTGGCCATATAAGCTACTGTAAAAACGTCCGGAGAAGGTACTATCAAAAAGTAGTCATTAAGGGGTTTATAATCGGTTTTTTCGATTTTTGACAAAGTTGCGTTCGGCGCTCGGGGTCAAAAAATTGCATTATTCATTGGGCATAAACAAGTCTGCAAAAAAATCAAAACTACCGGATTTCTTTCTCACAAACGTAAATGTCAAAGTGACAAATAAGGACAAACGAACTTTAGCGGCTAGTTAACTAATATAGGT